>CM048751.1:23603068-29035568 GCA_026315105.1 Locusta migratoria
GCATTCTCTTAAATACCATGTGGTGTGCGACCACGGCGAATAGAATCTACACACAAAAATTTAATTTAGAATAATTAAGTAAAGAACACGCGAGAATATAGAAGAAAGCTAGTATCAGTAAAAGCATGGCTGAAGGCCGAAGTTACGACCGTTACGAAAACACGTGATGCAGTTGGTCTTGCCAAGATAGGAAAGACGATATCACACAAAAATCTGTGAAATATTTAGTGTACTCGCGGATACAGACGCGACGTTAATTAAAAAAACAACAAGAAAATTTAGACACACTAAGCTTACAGAAAGGCTTAAGGCCACACAGGAGTATTTTAACTTGAGAAAAACCGGACAGAAAATCATCACCGGAATGAAAAATGTAAATACTAAATTTACACCGAATCACTAGAGTTCTGCAAATTAAGCAACACTTCGCCTCGCATAGCGAAGGAATTACTTAAGGAAACTATCACTGATAAACCAAGACTGCCTGATCACAAAGAAGGCAAAGTTCTAAAAGCATGCCTTCCCCTCAGGATAATACTTCCACGGTCGCAGCAAGGGTGCCACCCTTAGGTCACGCCAAAACCTTCCGCACCACAAACCCGATGTAGAGCGCCATAAAAACCCACACAGAGTGCGTTCAGAGCAATGTCTACCAACCCTCTCTACCTGAGGAAGACAATACCCTTTTCAACGGCTCCCAGAGGTTTCTCTTGTCATCTCTTTCCTCCATGATTAGATTGGCACCACACTAAGAACACGGCCACCTAGCCATCTTGCCAAGAAAGCTTGTCTCCGGCCCTACAGCAGACGTCAGCTCAGACGACAAACGAAGCCATGCGTTTTGAAAGTGAATGAGGCCCTAAAAGCGCGAGGCGGCGACTGTAAGCCATTCACTATTAAAAACAACCTTCCACATTCACATGAACACGCAAGTTCAATTACACGGTTGGAAACATTTATAAACATGGGGCATTGATCATTAATAAACACAATAAAAATAATTAACATACTAATGGACAATATTAATGGTGCAGAAAAACTTTAGGTTAATGAATAACTAAAAATGGGACACGACCACACATTCGGTGGACGTGTTTGAACATCTACATGGGATACTCTCCAAATCTCATTTAAGTGCCTGGCAGAGGCTTCATCGAACCACCTTTATACTATTTAGCTTTTATTCCATTCCCGAATAGCGCGCGGGAAGAAAGAACACCTGTATCTCTCGATTAAAGCTCTGATTTCTCTTATTTTAATCTGATGATCTTTTCTACCTATGTAAGTGAGAGTCAACAATGTATTTTCGCATGCGGAGGAGAAAGTTGACGATTGGAGTTTCGTAAGTAGCCCAAGCCGCAGCGATAAGCACCGTTGATGTAATTATTCGTATCCCAGATCTTTTATCATTTCCGTAACGCTGTCTCCCCTGCATCGTGACAATACAAAACTAGCTGCCCTTCTTTGGACTCTTTCGATGTCCTCCGTCAAATCCACCTGATAAGGAACCCACACTGGGAAGCTATACTCCAAACCAGGACGGAAAAGCGTAGTGCATACAGTCTTTAGTATTTATGTTGCATCTTTTAAGGTTCTGCCAACAAAACTCAATCTCTGGTTCGCCTTTCCCATGACATTATCTACATGTTCTTCCCAGTTTAAGTCTGAAGTAATAGTAATTCTTAGATATTTAGTGAAGTTTACGGCCTTCACTTTAGATTAATTTATCTCGTAAACAAAGTGTGACGGATTTCTTTGCCTACGCATGTGGACGACTTCACACTTCTCTTTATTTAGAGCCAATTGCCAACTTCTACACTTTACTGATATCTTATTTAGATCGTTCTGCAGTTGGTTATGATCTTCAGATTGTTTTACTGGAAGGTAAATGACGGCGTCATCTGCAAACAACCTAAGATAACTGCTTAGATTTTTTCCCAAATCGTTTATATAAATAAGGAACAGTAGAGGACCAACAACACTACCCTGTGGAACGCCCTATAGTCCATGCCTTACCATCGATTACTACAAAATGAGTCCTCTGACAGGATATCCCCCTATCCAGTCGAAAATTTGGTGCGATATACCAAAGCAGGCAATTTGATTAAAAGCCAGAATTAAACAATTCTCAGAACTCTTAAATTTACAGTAATTTACAGTGATAGAGCAATGTGATTAATCATATCTTTGTCCATATGTACCACCTTTCAGAGCCAAAAAATTCGAAATAAAAATTTAAAACAAAAGTTAATCGCTACTAAATTCCGAATTGTAACTTTAATTTTTTTCCCATCTGACGCCTAATAGCATAGATAGGGCACAGTGCATTTAGAGGAGACCGTCTATGGCGCTAGAGAGATGCTGTGGTGTGTAAAATTCGGTGCCCATCAGTTGAACATCATGACTTAAAACAGGTGGAAAATGCTACAGACACGAAGACTGGATAGAGGAGTTTGTAACTAACAGAACGTAGCACGTTATTGTCATCGGAGGAAAGTCTTAAGGTATTTAAATAATTTCAGACGTGCTCCATGGATGTGTTATAGGATCGTTGATTCTCAGAATATATAAAAGATACCCTAGTAGATAACATTGGGAGTGCGGGGGTCTTCGTTCAGAATGTTATCTCGTGTGCCAGTGTTTTTCGTTCAAGTGTTGTATGGTGTCTTATCGTCTTTTAAACATCTACATCTACATAGATACTCTGCAAATCAGATTTTAGTGCCTCGCAGAAGGTTAATTAACAACTTTCATAACCTCTCTCTACCGTTCCATTCTCTAATAGCACGCGGGAAGAAAGAACACCTAAATCGTTCCGTTTTTGAATTGATTTCTCTTATTTTATTGAGATGGTCACGTCTCCCTATGTAGGTAGGTGCCAGAAAATACTTTCACATTCAGAAGTATAAGTCAGTGATTGACATTTTTTCCAAATAAATCTCGCCGCAACGAATGATTTCCACGTCAAATCGTGCAACACTTCCGTGACGCTCCCCCCCCCCCCCCCCCCGTAACGTGATAAAACGAGCTGCTCTTCTCTGAACCTTCAGTCCCACCTGGTGAGGGTCCCACAATGGGCAACAGTACTCTAGGAGAGGACGCACAAGTGTGATGTAGACAGTCTCTTTAGTGGAGCTGGTGCATCTTCGAAGCGTTATGCCAAAGAAACGTAACCGTTGGTTCGCCTTCCCCACAGTATTTTCTGTGTGTTTTCTCCAATCTATGTTGTTCGTTATTGCAGCTCCTAGGTATTTGGTAGAATTTACGACCTTAAGGTTTGACTGATTTATCGCGTAATTGAAGTTCAGAGTATTTCTTTTAGTGGTCATATGTATTACTTCACACTTTTCATTATTTGGTGTTAATTGCCAATTTTTGCACCGTGTAGAAATTTTGTCTAAATCTCTTTGCAGTTGCTTTTGATGCTCTGTTGACTTCACTAATAGATAAACGAAGCATCATCCGCGAACAGTCTATGAGAGCTATTCAGATTCTCTCTTAAAACGTTTACAAAAAGAAGAGTAGGAGACATAATGCTTCCCTAGGGAACGCCAGATATCACTTCTGTTTTACCTAATGACATACCGCCAATTACGAATTGTATCCTTTCTTATAGGAAATCGCGAATCCAATCTAACAATTGTGGAGATATTCCATAAACGTCCTATTTCATTGGAAGCCGCTTGTGAGGTACAGTGTCAAAAGCCTTCCAGAAATCCAGAAATATGGAATCGATTTGAGATCCCTTGTCGATGGCACTCATAGCTTCACATGAAAGGGCAAGCTGTGTTTCGCAAGAGCGATACTTTCTGAATGCGTGTTTACTTTTAAAACTTAACCAACCGCCGTATCGGCAGAAGAAAGTGTTACTACGTGTTTTTATCAGTGCTCCTGTTCCGTCGTCTTAACAGACGTGTGTTTTTAGCCGCCATGGCAAATTTTAACTATTAATGTGTATTCGTTACAAGCTGCTTTTTATGTCATTTTATTCGCCATCATTTCACCTTTTGTATTTTTAATTTTTCTTTTGTATCACTATTTCAAGTAGTTTCTCATTGTCAATTTATGTTGTTATTTGGCTGAAGAGCAGAGCCGAGGCCGCTGACAAAGAAAAAACCTTGTAAGTTCAATGAGGCTTTCTGCGGATGCTGCCATAGAATGTCGAGACGTAGCGACACTCGACAATGTTGGGAAAATGCAGGAGGATTGTAGCGTAACATTAAATTACATCTGCGAGGCTTGTCGCTGGCGTATCCGTTCTCACTTCAATATATTCCTGTGATTTTTTGTTTTGCGTTTATCAATTTTTTCCAACGGCCTGGGAGAGAAAGGAAGCGCTCTTCATCTTTGTGTTCTGCACTCTTGTACTGATCAGACGCCTATTCTTACTATCTGCCGCTGTATGTAACTGTGTGCTTTATTTATTCTTATCGTAAATAAACTCCCCAGTTTAATTTGGAACACTTAATTCAAAATTACCTTTTATTCTCAATTTTTTTATCCACTGTTTCCAGCAAGCTGCTATCAATCGTAAGAAAGTTTCTTATTACGTTTCGTTTCGCGATTGCGTAAGTTTGAACCAAACTTACCTCTCCTACATTCAATTTATATTGATTTGATTTTCAGAACCTGCAATTAATGATTTTATTCAGCGAAGTCCTTTATTTTATGATTCTATTCCTTTATTGTGTCACTAACTTAACGCTGTCGTGAAACTTCGTTATGCGTAGCTTAAGATAACGAAGCGGCGTGTGGTTAATTTCATTTCCCATTCCAGCACAATACAATATCTACTGCTGATCCACATCTCATCCTGCATGGGAAGGTAAATATTCGACGACTTTCTTTTGTAGTGGTGCATGCAGCTGTTGTTATAACTTTAACAATGCCTACCGCTATTTTTAACGCCGATATGATCCTTGCTCTAGTCCGTCATCTTTAAAAAAAATAATTCCTGCAGATATTCCGAAGTTCAATTAATTTCATAAGCGGTATTTAATCCAAATTTTTACAACACCAAACCAAAAATACGAAAGCAACACTACCGGGTCTGCAGCGTATCGACGCATAGTGGAGATAACAGCAATTGAGCCTCAACATCAGTGTAAACTGCTGGGTATACATAGGAAGAAATATCTTTTAACTACGTAGTAACAGGACAGGAAGCGGTTACTTCCATAAATTATCTGGAAATAGTGGCGATATGAAGTGGAACGGCCATATGAAATCAATCGTGGGTAAGACAATTTGAAACATGTCTGTACAGATTCAATAATATTGTTTTGTCTGTCTTGTATCGATATTTGTATGTAAAATGTTTTATGAACTTCGAGTAACTACGTCTATGGTTTACTCTATTGTGTAACATCTCTGTTAAAGACTATGTATGTGAGTAGCAGCGTAACAGAAAGAGGGAGAGTCGGTGTGTAGCTCTGGTATTGGAAGGACGTGCTTTGGTTGGCTGCTGAGGTATCAAGTTTTCTACGAGCTGATGGAAAAATTTTGTAATATGATTTTCACAGACATTGTTCTGTCTTTATAAGATTTTGTATCATTCTGAGAATATTTTTGTTGCTCTCCAATCATAAGGTAATGTAATCATTATTGCTAATAATAATTTAGAAAATTAAACATCTTTACCTGTTTCACTTTTGTAGTTAGAAAGCTAACCCTATTCCTTTCATTAAATGTTATTGACTATTAAAGCATAGCATTGACTAAGCTGAGTTTGATTAACAGATTTCTTTACTGGAGGTAGGTTTTATTGATAGTAGGGATTGTTATGCAATACTACACGGTGAACAAGATACTAAGTTTCTGCAATCAGTCATTTAGCGGGATAAATTCTCGCAGTTGCATTATTAGAAAGTGATTTGTATTTTTTCAGATTTCTCTAGCAGTGAAATTTATAGCATAGTCAGTGAGCCTTATGCAAACTATGTATTGTTCTTGCCTTGTTCAAAATATCCGTTGCGCTTTCAATCAGTTTAAATGCACTGTTTCTTCACTAACTATGCAGGTATTAATATTAGGGCCATAATCTTTAATCAGCTTCATTGAAAAGTTAGTTATCGCGAGTGTTAACTACCAGATGATTATTAGTGCTGCAATTAATATCAGTTTTGAGTGAGTAGCTTTAAAGCAGACCACCTTTGGCTGGCTCACAATTGCCAAATCCCTGAAGCGACCCAGTTTTTTTCTATCAATAGAACAGCCTTACCTTTATTCCACTAACGAACATACCAGTTTTAAGTTGCCCAATTCATTGGAAGAATCTTCAGGAAGTGTTATCCGTCAAATAGGAAGCGCGTTAGAAAACTTTTTCGATCAGTGCTTAACTATTGCTTATCGGTGTGCGATAATAGAAGAGAGAAGATCCAACGGAGAGCAGCACGCTTCGTTACAGGATCAGTAAGTGCGAAAGCGTCACGGAGATGACTAGCAGACACCAGTGGCTGACATTGCACGAGACGTGTCAAAGATATGTCTTTAATTGCAATTACAAAAGGCCATCGCAAATGCCCTCCCCCATTTAGTCTTACCACCCGAAAGTGGGCCAAAATGAAAATGAAGGCAGAGCTTTACCATACGAAGGGCACAAGCTTTGAAACTCTTATTTGCATCAGTTAATGATGTCTGCGGTAACATATGGCCGAAACACAGAAAACTTTGTCGCAACGCTGGTATCTACGTAAAATACCTAATAACCGGTATGACCCCCCTCCTCTCCACTTGCACTTAAGCCCAGCCATGTTGTTATAGTTTTCAAGGATTTGGGTCATAACACTATGGACAAGGCAAGACGATTCGTCGTTGAATTTAAGTTCACCAGAATTCTCCGTTTTGTGAATTTTATGCCTTCATTCAAGAAAATTTTAATCCGTATTTCGTTTGTATTATTTAGTCAGAGGTATTACTTACCGTTGACTGGCGATACATTCAGTTAGTAGCATTAGTACACTTACTAACACATTTCTCGCTTCGATCCGGTTTAAATTCTATCATTTGATGGAATGCACTTATTTTATATTCTACATGTTCAAAATTAATAATACTGCACAATACATTCCGGTAACAAAATTTCCGTATTTTAAATGTTCGGATAATATTCGCGCAAAAGATACACTCGCGAAATAATGTTTGTATCGACAAGTAAAAGTTCAAAAAATGTTAAAATGTTTGTGAATCTATCGGACCGAACTGCGTGGTCATCAGTCCGTAGCTACACACACACAACGACACACACACACACACACACACAACGACACACACACAACGACACACACACACACACAACGACACACACACAACGACACACACACACACACAACGACACACACACACACACACACACAACGACACACACACACACACACACACAACGACACACACACACACACAACGACACACACACACACACACACACACAACGACACACACACACACACACACACACAACGACACACACACACACACACACACAACGACACACACACACACACACACACACACAACGACACACACACACACACAACGACACACACACACACACACACACACACAACGACACACACACACACACACACACAACGACACACACACACACACACACACAACGACACACACACACACACAACGACACACACACACACACACACACACAACGACACACACACACACACACACAACGACACACACACACACACACACAACGACACACACACACACACACACACACACACACACACACACAACGACACACACACACACACACACACACACACACACACACACACAACGACACACACACACACACACACACAACGACACACACACACACACAACGACACACACACACACACAACGACACACACACACACACACACACACACAACGACACACACACACACACACACACACACACAACGACACACACACACACACACACACAACGACACACACACACACACACACACAACGACACACACACACACACACACAACGACACACACACACACACACACACACACACACACACACACACAACACCACACACAACACCACACACAACACCACACACAACACCACACACAACACCACACACAACACCACACACAACACCACACACAACACCACACACAACACCACACACAACACCACACACAACACCACACACGCCCCAGGGAGGACTCGAACCTCCACTGCGAGCAACCGCGCGCTCCGCAGTGAGACGCTTTAGACCGCTCGGCTACTCCACTGCGGCACTAAGTTCACTTCCGTATATTTTAACAGTTGTCTCTTCAGATGAAATGACTGATGATGAAATGATACCTAAATATCCTTGAAAATCCAAATTAAAGTTCTCATCGGTATTGAAGTCCGTCAATTCATTAATTATCTGATTAAAATCTGTGTTTTATAATGTTTGCCACAGTGCTCACGCTATTCCGCATCGATCTTAGACGCGATCTGATTTCGATTCTTCTATATTTATCAGCCGGAAACTAACTGAAATAACAATCTCGGAATTTTTTTTCCTATACCCCAATATGGAGAATATATCAGATACTATTGCAACCCCCATGCTGTTATTTTCTTCTTTAATTTGCATTTAAATATTCTTTATGACCGAAAAAACTATTTTCCTACTATGATAGCTGCATATATACACTAATAATTTCCCCATATAAATACCCGAGCTATAAATACGTTAATATTCATATAAAAATCCAATTTTGCGTATAAAAAAGTCCTAAAATATCCTCCCCACCGCAGGGGCCCCGAGCTAATGCAGTCTTTCTTCCTACTTTCCACCCTAGACTGCATTTCTCTTCTCTTCCCCTCCTTTTCGATATTCACGCCTTCACCTCTGAGGACTAATGACCTAAGCTGTTTGATCGCCAAGTCCCAAACACCCAACCAATATCTAGTACAAACTGAAAATCGCTTCGACGTCTTAGCAGTTATCAGGAATAGTATACCAGAGCATTATATATTGCATAATTTTATAACAGTTTCAATAAAAATAACCCTTTAGAGGGCTATCACAGAAAACATTGATGATTTTCGTCAAACAGGTAAAGAAAAAGTAGCCTAAGTCAAAGACTCGATGACGATGATGCTTCCGAGGATGGAAGTCCTTAGGTGTCCATCAGACCTTACTATTCTAAGAAAAGTGTTGTCCTTCCTATTCCATCCCCCCCTTCCAAAGCCCATGTTAACGCTGAAATCTTTTGCACTGTCATTGCAGTATTACTTATGAGTTATACTAGACAGCTAGTGCAAAAAGACAAATCTGAAATCCGATGTGTTGTGCGTAGCGTTGATTGAGACAGGAAATGCTACATCAGGCTGTTACGAAAGTAAAAAAAAAAAAAAAAAAAAAATAAAATAGCTTTGCGCTTTCGTGGCGGACCTTATTGGCAAACCATGAATTAGGGAAATACATCTCGTAATCACTACTTTCAGAGTCTAATTAAGGTTTCATAACCATGACTTAACAGCTTAACAAGGTGAAGACGTTTGAAGAATGGCCTAGGGCAGTAAACACACTTGTTTTGTGTTGAAATAGTGTCCAGTTCGTACAAAGGATTGTGACGTATGAAAAATTTAGTTTCAATCTTGTTTTGCATTACTGCCCAGAAGGTTTTCCAGGTAGACGTTTGCATTCATTAATTCGTGTGTTACGCAATATTCTGCGAAGACTCTCAGGAAACCGTGCAGAAGAACATTTCGTTAAGTCCAATGACGAGACATTTCAATGTTGAATTTCACAATGGTAACGCTCGTGTATCTGAAAACGAACGAGCCATTAAATGAAAAACAATTTGCTTAGATAATCATTTACGCTACGTATTAACTAAGTCAAGAACATGTTTAAACAAGAACGGCAAGATAATTCTACACCTCACAACAACTGCGAACAAATTCACCGATCGACAAACCAAGGTCACGAACCCTAGTCCTCTTATGCAACGCAGGCAAACAGCTCATACGCAATAAAAATATCGCCTTTCAATAAAACAAAGGCTCACTCTAATAACGAACAGAACACTTGTTAAAATGAATAATTTGGGATAAATTGAGAGTTTTGTTACTCACTTTTACAGTCAAGTCTCAGTACCACCAAATAATCTGCTAAAAAGTAAGACGGCAGAAAGTTGGACTGTTAATAAGTGTTTGGGCTTCATCGCCAGTGTTTCTCGAGTACTCTTTGTGACACTTCCCACTGTCCGAATACTGTTGTATTTTAAATAGATTCGTGCAAATTTCTTCTGGGGGTTTGAACCCCTAAACCACGTCTGGCTACGCCGGTGTGTGGCATTACTTTGATTAGAGCAATACTTGTTCCATAGATGATGAATACGGCATCTCGTAATGACGATGAACGTGTCAGTTTAGTGAAAGGCAATATTACAGGAGACTTTAAAACGTGTCCATAAAAAATATTTTTGTAAGAAAATGTCTAATATTGTACGTCCTGTTTTGTGTCGAGTAACTTGCTTGCAAGAAAATGTATAATATCGCTTCTACTTTGTGTATAGATATGTGTACTTAACTCTGTGAAATTTCATCTTTGGCAAAGATCATGTATCGCATAGCATTGTAGCTCGCGCTGAGAGAGAGTAGCACTTGTGGTTCAGCTCGCTTAGAGAGCGGTTGAGTGTGTGTATGGCTCCGATGTAGAGCAGAGGCTGCTGTGCCAGCAAGTCGATTTGATTGTATTTGGAATATATATTGTATTGTAACACCGCTGGAATGAAGATAATTGCATTTGATGTCATTAGGAAGAAGTTGTATTATGTAGGTAATGTAATGCTGATTGTTAATAATAAGTAACAAAGTTGACCTTTCTTTCCTGTATCATTTACGTAGTTAGAAGATTAACCTACTTCCTTCATTTGATAATTAGTTATTAGTGGATTTAAAGTGCAGTATTGATTTTGATAATATTGTTGAACAGATTTCGTTATTGGTGCCATAGTAAATGATAGTCAAGTAACTATGATACTAAATTGCAATAATCAGAAACTGAACTGCATAAAATTCTCACAGTCAAACATTAAGAACATGGTTTGTGTGTGTGTGTGTGTGTGTGTGTGTGTGTGTGTGTGTGTGTGTGTGTGTGTGTTTTTTTAATATCTTTCTCGCAGTCAAAATTTTGAGTACAGTCAGTGTCTGTTTCAAATGGTGATTTGCCACAGTAGTTTTGTGTTTAAAATATCCGTTGCGCACATTATCAGTTTAATGGACTGTTTCTTATTTAATAGTATACGGCCATAATTAAACCAAATTGCTGTGTTAATGAACAATTTGTTGTCTGATTTAACGATAGGTTCAACATCCACAACACACACACAGCTTTTAACTTTAATATTTCGATTTTTTGAAGTACAAATTTCTATGTAAAAAATTCATCTACTGAATATAAGGAGTTGTCAGTCATTGAATGTGTGTCAAATGCTGGTTGGTCGTCAGACATTTGGTGTCGGCCTACCTTGACGGTGTCGTTGTAGACGAGCAGCGTGCGCCGGCAGGTCTCCCTCAGGTAGACCCAGACGGAGCCGCCAGGGTGCACCAGCGCCGGCGGGAAGCGCGAGCCGTCGCTGCCCTCTATCTGGTTGCACTCGTCGCCCCAGTAGTAGTCCACCTGCGACTCGCCGTTGTACGCCGCGTAGTAGCCCAGCTTGGACAGCCCTTGCTCGCCGGCGCCGCTGTACACCGTCCACTCCTCTTCAGACAGGCCTTGTTTCTGTGGGCGGAACAAACAGCGGTGTCACACGGAGGTCAGTGCGGGCGGCTGCGCGAAGTTCTAAACAGGACCCGGGAGAAGTACGAGGCCCAACAAGTCCTTCCTTTGAACAATGGAATCCTTGATTTGCTGTTTGCTCACAAAAAATGCTAATTTTTCTGCGGGAGACGGTACGTGAAAACTGGCGAGGCGGTTGGTGCTAGGAGGAAGGGAGGGATGGGGGAGGGGACTAAGGAGCGGGACCTATGGAGACGAATTCCACGCACACGCATTTAGCACCTTAGACGTCTAGTGAAGAAAAAGCCGCTTTTACATGACCGTCTGTTTAAACTTACCAATATTAACGTATGTTCTAATCTAGACTTTAAACAATGTGGAGAGATGGTATTTTTAGCTCTGAACTGCCGATCAGTAGTCAATAGATATAGGAAAATTAGTTCAATGAAGTTGTTCAAATGAACTAAGTAGCCCACTAGACCAAACAAGTAGCCCAGTGAACTAATGCAAATGTCTGATCAAGGAGCCATCTACCAATATTTATAGTTTCTAGCTTTAATATTGCCTGAATAAAGGCGTATTTTAAGAAAAAATTTTTCGCGTTTTTCATACTCCCTTTCACCCTCTTAAGGAAGAAATTAAGGAAAAATTTCCTCCAACGATAGCGCTAGTATAACAACACCATCTACAAATTTCAATTTCCAATTATTAACGCTTTTGTTTGAGTAATGGTGCGTCATATTTCACCGCCTTAGAGGTTGAATTTTCAGGAACTGAAAGAGACGTATTTATTTCCAACTGATGTCAAATTTAATAGATGTAGCTTTAAAAATGCTTCACATGTTATTTTCAGAAAAAAACTTTCACCAATTATTTCACCCCTTTACAGGTTGAATTTCCAGTATCTTTGGAGTATGTATTTTTAATTGACTCTTTCACCAATTTTCTTAGTTCTACATGCAAAAATGCGTGAATAGCAATACTTTTCATGTGATTCATAGTTGAAGATTAAAGAAAAAATTGGACTCTCATACACACTACTAAAGTAAAGTAACAGAACTGTTTAGACATTCCGATGTAACGTAGTTACAGCATTTCGACTAGTTAATCACCTGAATTAAGTTAACTACTACTGTCTTTCCACCCAATGCAATTTACGCAGTTTTAAGTTAGGACTTCTGAAGTACTTTTAGGTCTTGGGGGTGGGGTGTACTCACTTTCCTTGATAGTGATATTTGAGCATGAGCCTTGTAATTTCCAGCAGTTCGGGAAAGCAAGGAATAAAAGAACTATAGTTCACAAAACTAAATTTAAATGAACTAAGTTCATTTCACTGAATAGTTCAACTGAACTAGTTCGTTCACGAACTACACATCAATAGCAGTCAAAGACAATTCCAAATTAAAAAAAAAAAAAGATCATTACAACTTACATTTCGACAAAATGGACATGGCAAAACGGACACTTTGTGAACACTGCAATTCTCTCGGTCAGCCCTGATCTGCTGTTTCTGGACTGACTACTCTCAGCAGGTGTTTCCTAGCAACTGCTACCTTCATTAACATAAAAACTGGCAGAGGGGAAGTTACAGAACAAATAGGAAGTAGCTGTGATAGAAATTTTATGTACTGAAGAAATTACAACTGTAAGGTGGCCCTGTTGCATAGTTAATGAACAGATTTTGAACAGAAACCTGTAGTTAAGGTAGAATATTGAAATGTTTTACGTGTGTGCATTGATGAGAGACTGAATTGGAATAAGCATCGATCAGCTGAACGTTTGAGGCTGATTGTTTAGGACAGGGGAACAGAACTGCCAAGGTCATCAAGTCCCCCGACGGGGAGGGGAAGGAGTGAGGATAGTGAAGGTGGGGAAGGGAAAGGAAATGCAGTCCAGGGCGGGAAGAAGGAAGAAAGACTGCATTAGCTCGGGGCCCCGAGCGCGCTACGTATGTATCCACGTTAGAGTTCAATTACTTAGGCTATTAGGGGTATTTCTAATTTTAATGATAATCTCAGTCAATTAACTTACTACGCCTATTTTCATTCCTTTCTCTCACATGGAATAACGTTTTTGGGTAATTCATTACTGAGTAATAATAATATAAAATATTCGTTGCAAAAAGCAAGTAATCAGGATAACTTTTAGGAGCCGACGTAAGATCGTCAAAATGTTTCAAATGTTTGTATAGCTTATGGGACTTAACTACGGAGTCATCAGTCCCTAAACTTACAAACTAGCTAATACTAAGGACGGCAAAAATATCCATGCTCGAGGGGGGATTCGAAGCCCCGATCGTAGTGGCCGTGCAGACCGTGACTGGAGCGCCTCAGTTCCCTCGGTCACTGCGGCCGGCTAAGATAGTCCTGCAGACATTTATTTAAGGAACAAGATATCTTCACATTTATCTCACAGTTATATATGGTTTACGTCAGAAACTTTTATTAATAACTAACCCCAACCTATCGAAAAATGTCAGTGAATATCATAACATTAGGAGGAAGCATGATCATATTCAAGATTACACAGAAATGGGTGATAATGCTGTCACAGTTGCTTATCAGATAGCAACAAAATTGACAGCTACCTACTATTTAAAAGCAGAACCATTCTTGAATGGCATCTCTTCCTACTCAGTAGATTAATTTTAGATACTTGTTGTAGAACTTCTCAATAGGACGAAAAGAAACAGAAATTGACTGACTGTTGTTAAATTGATACATTTTTCATCATTACAAAATGTATCATCTACGGAACTATTAGTTACCTAATCAAAACCAGTGTCAATCACATCTTAGAATGCGCAAAGGCATCTTGTTGTGGGACAAGAAAATATACAATGAAATTGAACGAACACACCTGAAAAGTATACGAGAAAGAGATCATGTGCCATCCAGAGATAGAGAACGTGCGGTGCCGTGACACGTTTCTTGCCGGAATACCGAGTTTGTGGTACGTTATCCAGTGATGAGTGAGGGCAAATCTGTCTATAATTACTGTAAGCTCTCATTAAATGGCCATCTACTTCGGCATTGACTGGTTTCTCGACAACGAGGCCGGTTACTGTATTTTCCACCACACAAGTGTTTATGCAGATTGCTAGACGTTTACCCAGAGTTATTCTTGTGACTAGTGTTTCTAACACTAATTGAAATAATAAGTTCCGAATGAAACTAATTCTAGCTGTACGTTATCCGGAGTCAATATTAGCTGTCAAGGACCCTATTTTGTCCAGTGAAATGGAAACCGAGTGCCGTTACAAAAAGAACAATTCAAGTGACGAGTTAAAAAGAATTAAGTTTAAATTCTTGAGTTTATACCACCTCCAAACAGGACCATTCCTACCAAAGCACTGTGGTATTCAATCTTCGGATTGTTGACTGCTTTATCTTTTACTTCGTTATATTTGTTACACGTTATAACAGCAGAACTTCCAGAAGTCAAAACAAAAAAATTACTGTTTTGGCTTCTAAAAGCTGGCACTAATTTAAATTTATAAGAGATTAGATTCTTGCTTTTTTATGTAGCTTGCCATTAACTTTTTATTTCGCTTGGCCACCTTACGGGTGAATCTCATAATACCAATATTTAAAAAATCCAATAAGAACAAACATATAGACAAGATTATAGAGCAAGTAAATAGATTGAAACTTTCAGGAACTATGTTATCGTACAAGGAAGATTTAGATTAAAAAGACACAATAGAGAAATTTAACTACTTAAATGGCACGAACAGAAGAGCCCTTCAACGTAAAGAACAGAAACATATCTAAAATGTTATAAAGTTATGTGAGTACCAACATTACTTTATGGAAGTGAATCTTGGGTAATGAAAAAGGAAGATAAAAAGATTACAAGCCAATGAAATCAAATTCCTCAGGTACATAGCAGGATTGATTTGATTTGATTTTTCCAGGGAAGCCAAAACAGTCTAGATCCAACCCGCCACTGCCCGCACCGAAACTAAGTTTATTGTGCGGTATCGCTCCCTGTATATCTAGTGAAGCCAACCAATGCTCTTTAACAGTGCAAGAAGTCCCTTTATCAATTCTTTATTAGACACAATTTCTTCGGGTCTGGTTGTCGCAAATGTTCTGTGCCTTTTAGTCTCCAATGCAATGCATTCGAAGATTAGATCTGATGCAGTTTCATCACCGTCACCACAGACCCTACATTTAAGGTCCTCTTCTGTTATTCCCATTGTATGTAGCTGTTTTTTTGAAATTCCCATGGCCTGTAAGCAATCCAACCATGAGTAATCTCTCTCCTGTTCAGGCGCAGGATTGCAGAGCTTCTTTTAAAACATGGCTTTGGCATCATTACCTTGCCATGTTTTTGTTGGTAGACATTGGTCCAATATTCGACGTGCTGTCTTCTGAGCCAGTTACGTTGCTCCAATTTGATCATTGCCTTGGTTATTATCAGGACAGGTTCCGGTCCAATAAATTGAGTCTCTGCCCCCATCCTGGCTAATCTGTCGGCATGTTCGTTGCCACTGATCCCCGAGTGGCCAGGGACCCACAATAGGTTTACTCTACTGCTTTCCCCTAGCTCCACCAGAACACTGTGACATTCTGCAACTATTTTAGACCTTGCTGCGGGAGCTGCCAGTGATCTCAGGGCTGCCTGGCTGTCTGAATAGATATAGATGCTACGATCTTTGTAGCACCTACGCAAATTCTCCTCCACACATGACCTGATGGCAGTGATTTCGGCCTGGAATACTGAGGCCAGTTTCCCTAGAGAGATGACGCCCTCCAGTCTTGGCTGCACCCCGTATACCCCTGCCCCAACGCCTTGGTCTGATTTTGACCCGTCAGTAAACCAGACACATAGCAGGATACAGCAAGCTTGACTACATAAGAAACACATATCAGGAACGATGGAAAAATTTTCGATATAAACAGTAAGGTTGATGAATACCGACAAAAATGGCTATCCCATCTGCTACGAATGTACGAATCTAGATTACCACCACATTTTTGGCGACATACTCCGTAAGGAAAAAGATGCGTTGGAAGACCCTCAAAACAATGGAAGGACCAGTTGTAGCTGCAACAGGCTGAGGGAAAGCCTAATGCATGACGGAAGAAGAAGAACTTTTGCTATTAATTTGATGTATATGCACTGTTAGTTGATTCTGTATTGCATTGTTTATTTCGTATTTCGGCGTTGCTGAATTTACGTTTTACTTTATCTGATAAATTATTTAGTAACTCAGTTTGGATTTAGCTGCAAGTTGATGAAAGTTAAGTGCGCATATTTTTCTGCAAACTTAGTTATACTGAACAGATGAAAGTGTTAATCCGATGTGACGCCACTTATTGTGTGCATTACTTACCTCTAATCGATCAAAATTCTCAGTAAACAAGTTTGTGTTATACTGTGGAACACGGGTATCACAACCTTCTGTTGCGCCACACCTACTAAATCATCATCAATTTTACGTTTCACAGGTAGTGCCAAACAGGGCTGGCAACCATATCTAAACACTCCCAAGCCAGCTGAAAAATGCTCCTGCTGGGGCACAGAAAAGGCGAATATGTCCTGACACAAAAGTGAGCAACCAGCTGTCTCAATCCGCATTACGACTTCCTCACCAAAAATTTTGACATGCGAACATATTCGCGCTTTTTTCGGTTGAATGTGAGCAGGACAGAGACATTGCACCAGGCACAGAGAGCCATATATGATGGAACAGAGGAAGTGTCAGTTCAGGAGAAAATAGTATAGCACTCAATTTTGGTACTGTACATTTCCAGTCCTAGTATTAATTATAAAAAAATAATGAAAAGAAAATAGCACTGCTTTTAATAGTTCTTACTTTCAGTTAAAGTTAACTTAAGCAGGAAAAATGGTCGATATTGATGAATTTCAATGGCCTGGATGGGTACGTAGACAGTTGAATCTGAACTTTATTTACTGCTGAATATTTGGTAGTAATCTTTGAAGCAAAGAAGAATATCCTAACTCACTTCATAGATAAACAATAACATGAAAATGCCATGTACGTTTATCATTAATTTTCAGCACTACTGGGTATTAGAAAAAACCATGGGTAATCCTTGAAACAGTGTTCTCAAACTGTACATGATTGACCTGTAGGACAGAACTGTGTAATAGTGATAGCTGACAACAGTTCTTACGCATTTACTTAATAAATATATTTAACTTATCAGCTTGGGTGCATAAATGCAACAATATAAAGGATATCCTTACTCTATAACTGTATATTGAAGTGACAAAACCATGTAATAAAATTGATAAAGCAGTAATTAAATTCATGAAGAAATATACATATATGTAGCCTATACCAACATATAGCCTAATATGCAAATACTTTACAGAGAACACACTAACAAGTCAATATGAAGATACAAAAAGAAACATCTTTGCTATAACATTGTATTTCTAATACACTGGTCTCAAAACACAAAAAGGTTATCTAAAGGTGAGAGACAAGTTCTTTTCGTAACAATTATCATCTAGCTTATGTAACTGATGCGACGTTGACCTTGCATGTAATAGTGGAGAAGGGGACTCAAACTGTGTCTTTCCTATTGGGCCATTTTAATAATTGTGTCTCAGCAGGAGACATACAGATAATTTCAACATCTCTAAATTCATGGGATAACTACGAAATGTGACCTATGTAATACACATCATATCTGAAAGCCACATACTGCCCCAATGGAAGGTCCAGTAAGGAATGTTAATAATGATATGAAGATAGGGAACAACGCACCGTAAACGACGTTGAGACGCCAGAGATGGCTGACGTGTGTGGATGAGTGTGCCCGAGTGATTGTATGGATGAGTGTTCTCTGAGGAAAGCCGCAGCCGAAAATTTACAAGTGTGTGTGTGTGTGTGTGTGTGTGTGTGTGTGAGATTTTTGTCTGTCGGCGGCTCAACGTTCGTCTTTACTGTGAGTTGGTTCATGTTATTATCCACATTCTGCCCCACTTAAAAGTGTTCAAATTAAGAATTTTCAGGAGTTCACATAGCAACAGTGGTCCCATTTGCATCTGTTGAATGCATTTTCATTAGAATGATGTTATTAGCAATGAATAGAAATACATGGTGCGACCGTGTTCCTCAAACAGTCTTCACTGCACTGTATATGCCTTCCAAAAAACCTTCGTATGACTTTATCATCTCTGTAGGCACAAAGATGATGATAATGCCCTGGATTTTGTTGAGTTTTCTGGTGTCAAGATGTAATTAGATGGAAATGTAGCCTACAACCTGGCTCATTTTACAGTCCCAATACCATCACAGGGTCTCTTCCCAGTGCACTTAGCAAAAAAGTGAAGTGCTATTCTGCTTCAATACCAACGTCTTCTTGATGGTAATTAATTATTATAGGCCTACTACGAAGCAGCACAATCACTGAAGTATATTCTCCAGTGTTAAATGCAAGGTCAATGTCCCATCATTACAAAGCAATAGTGTCCGGTTACGTAAATTAGATGGTAAGTGTTATGAAAAGATCTTGGCTCTCACCTTTAGGTAAGCTTTGTGTGTTTTGAGACCAGTATATTAGAAACACAATGTTATAACAAAGATGTGTTTCTTTTTGTATCTTTAAATTAGCTTTTGTGTTCCTGGCAAAGTATTTGCGTATTACGCTGTATGTTGGTGCAGGCCACGTATATGTTCGTGAATTTCATTATTGCTTTATTAGTTTCATTTCATAGTTTTGTCATTTTAATATACAATAAGGACACATTTTACATTGTTGCATTCGTGCACCCAAGCTGATAAAAGTTAAATGCAATGCATAATAACTGTTTGCAGTTATCACTACTCCAGTTCTGTCCTTCAGGTCAACCATATACAGTTTGAGAACACTGTTTCAAGGATTACTCGTGGTTTTAATAGTTTAATACCCAGTAGGGCTGAAAATGATACACGTATATGGTATTTTCATGCTATTGTTTATCTTTAAGTGAGGATTGGCACCAAGTATGTAAATATTTCAGCAAAAAATCAAGTTCAGATTGAACTGTCTAATTGCCCATCCAGGACTTTGAAGTTCATCAAAATCTACCATTTTTCCTGATGGAGTCAACTTTCACTGAAAGTAAGAACTATTAAATATAGTGCAATCTGCTTTCCATTATTTTTTATAATTAATACTAGGACTGAAGAGCTACAGTAACAAAATTGAGGGCTGTACTGTTTTCATAGGCAGAGTTATGATTTTTTTTTTTAAATCGTGAATTTAAACCGCAGTGTGAAAATAGTGTATTTCCAAAGTTTTTCATAAACAGTCTAAAAGATGTTTCTCACTTTTTATAGCCGGTTGCGGTGGCCGAGGGGACTGAGGCACTCCAGTCACGGTCTGCACGGCCACTACGGTCGGGGGTTCGAATCCCCCCTCGGGCATGGATATTTGTGCCGTCCTAGTTCGTAAGTAGTTCATAAGTATTTTGTAAGTTTAGGGACTGATGACTCCGTAGTTAAGTCCAATAAACTGTACAAACATTTGAACATTTTCACTTTTTATATCTTATTTCAACTTAGTGCTCTACATATTTGGTGCATAAAATAACTGAGGTCTATAGGTCATCACTAAGCACTAGCCCTCTGAAGATACGGTTTTGTTGCCAGACTGTTGATCACATACACACCTTTCAGACTTCAATTTTCTCAACAATGGTTGGAGATATGACAGTGATATTTGGTAGTTTTTCTATTAGACATGGTGGTATACATGCACCAAATATGAACAAATTCTGAAATCATTCACCAAAATATCTTATTTTCCATAGTATGACCCAGTAGTCAACATTATGGAGTTGTGTCGTTCGTCTCCAGTTGTCTAATACTGCAATTTCGCTTTAGGAAAATTTAGTATGAAATGGGGAGCATGGGAACTGTGGTGTCGCACAAGTACAAAGTGCGCGCCACTTACTTTCGCCGCGCGCCGCCATGCACACACGGCGCGTCGTTCTCACGACAGCCACGAGCGCCCTCTGCTGCAACCCCGCTCGTGGCCACCACGGAAAGGCATCGGTGACTTGGGTCTGAGATAGCAACCAGTTAAGACTTGGCTATTGTACAGGCACTAGGCAGGCCTCTAACAACTATGTATCAACATTCTGCAGTACTAAGTATTGTTACATTCTGTGCAATATATATCTCTTTCTAATTTACTCTAGTGTTTATAGTTTCTGGCTGCTCCCCTCCGTACCTGCACCAGCGTGCTATTTTTGTTCCTGTGTCGGTCTCATTCCACTCGGCCACCAACACCTACGACGAGGCTGGGACACAAAAGTGGCGACGAGGAGTGATAGAACCTTGGACCAGCCCGCTTACAGCAGCCAGACAGCAGCAGTCGGAGCACGCAAAAATTGCTCCCGCCCACCCACCCTTATTATAACAATTTTGGGGAAAGATATTTTGTTACGTGTTTTGTGGACTTTTTTTGTTGCAGAGCGTCCTCTTTCTTATTGCATTTGTGTTTTGTTATAATTTACTTGTATGTGCGGCGCCTAATCGGTCAGCATGGCCACTACCCCGAACCCAAACTTAATGGAAATTATTCAGTTACAGACGGCGCAAATCACTCAACTACTGCAGGCCGTGTCGCAGTTGACGGCACAGGCTGCTCACCAACAACAACAACAGCCGTCACATGAGCAGCCCACACCTGCTGCTGCTCCGCTTCCTACATTTCGCCAGTACAACGAACGTGAGGAAGAATGGAGCGACTATTTCGCACAGTTTCAAGAACTCGTCGCGGCTCATCAAATTACAGGTCAGAGAGTGAAGAACCTTTTCTTATCGATTGTGGGCCCTCAGACCTTCGTACTATTGCAAAAACTTTTCCCTCTCGCATCTCCTCGTGATGTAGACTTTGAACAAATTGTAGATGCACTGAATGCTCATTATGAGAGAAAGGTTCTTGTATCCGCTGCACGATACCGATTTTTCAGACTTAAAAAATTACCGCAGCAGTCACACCATGAGTGGATTACGGAATTGAAGGGCTTAACCCCCCAATGTAAATTTACTTGCTCTTGTGGACTTTCGTATAGTGACGTGATGTTGAGGGATGCGATTACGCAGAATATTCAGGACCCCAGAATTAGAGCAGCAATTCTGAAACAGTCTGACCCCTCATTAGACAGTGTACTGCAGCTTATAGAAGCGCGTGATACTTTTGACTTAGCAGATGTAGAAATGCAAAGCCACAGTGTTAATTCAGTGCGCCGTAATGGACGCTTTCCTAGCCGTAGTTCTCAGTGTAGTCCTAGTGATTCTTATTTCTCTATCGGCCGTGCTGAACAGACAGTGAACAGTAGCCAGAGTAAAAGTGCGACGCAAAGGTCGCCCCGTAGTGTTAGACACAGTAAATTGCATAACGGGCGCCAACGCTCATTTCAGAAAAATGTACGTAAATCTTGCCCCCAGTGTGTATCTCGCCACAAGCGTGCTCATTGCCCTAGTCGCAACGCAACCTGTTATCAATGTGTTAAAAACACTCCCTCTTAGGGCTGATGTAGAAAGCAAACCGATCACTTCTGCTCAATCAGTTGCAACCACGTCATCAGCCTGTATGCAAGGAGGTATTGATACTGCTCTGAACCATGTTGCTTGATTTGCAGGAGGAGGATAACGACGACAAGAAGTAAATGAAACTATTTTGTTTCATATTCGTAAAGATTGTGTGCCATTTAATGCTGTGGAGAATGAAGGTTTCCTCAAATTCTTAAAACTATTAGCTCCTTTGTATAAAATGCCAACCAGAAAACATTTGTACAATTAATGAACGAGAAATACGAAATCCTTCGTTTGCAGTTTCATTAAGAATTAAGTAGGATAACAACAGTGTCATTAACCTTTGACGTATAGACGGAGATATAGAAACGTTTTATAGGTGTTTCTGTCCATTATGTGCTTCCTGAGAAAGATGAAATAAGTTCAGTTTCTTTAGGACTTTTTGAATTTACAGAATGGCATACCTCAGACTATATGTCACAAATTCTGAAAGGTATTTGTGGATAATTTGAAATACCTCATGTCAAGGTAGTTACAGACAGTGGACCAAATATAGTCAAGGCAGCAGTGTCTACATTTCCTCCGCAAAAGCACATTCACTGTTTCACTCACATGTTAAACCTTGAATGTGAAAATGCTTTCTGTAGAACGACTTGAAGTTATATTCGTCAAAATCAAACATAGCTAGTGATCGTTTGAGGAAGCCGACAGAAGGTAGCTAAAAGACAAAGCCAATTTCAGACGTTCCTACAAGATGGAATAGTAAATATTGCATTATTCAAAGGTTCTTGGAACTGCGTTTTCATTTATGTGTTATTGTCAGTACTCATCGTAATCTGGATATGGTTTCATCAAGGGAGTTTGAGGACCTCACGGAAATTTTTGATTGTTGAAGACCTCTTGAGTACGCTACGAGGGAGATTTCTGAAGATGAATATGCAAAGAGTAGTATAATTCCTATGGTAAAAAAAAGTGTAATAAAGTGGAATTGATGCAGCCTGAGGAATCTTTAGCAAAGAAACTTGAAGGTTATTGTTGTTATGGTCTTCAGTCCGGAGACTGGTTTGATGCAGCTCTCCACCCTACTCTATCCTGAGCAAGCCTTTTCATCTCCTCATAAGAACGGCAACCCACATCCACTTGAATCTGCTTACTATACGCGTCTCTGGGTCTCCCTCTGCGATTTTTAACCCACACACTTCCCTCCAATGCTAAATTTACGATTCCTCGATGTCTAAGAATGTGTCCTACCAAGCGATACCTCCTTTTAGCCAAGGTATGCCAAAAATTCTTTTTCTCGCCAATTCTACTCAGCATCTCTTCATTAGTTACGTGATCTACCCACCTAATCTTCAGCATTCTTCTGTAGCATCACATTTCAAAAGCCTCTATTCTCTTCCTGTCCGCACTGCTTATCGTCAATGTTTCACTCCCGTACAACACTCCACACAAATGCCTTCTGAAAAGACTTCCTTGCCCTTACATTAATATTCTATGTTAGCAAATTTCTTTTTTTC
This sequence comes from Locusta migratoria, assembly GCA_026315105.1. Taxonomy (NCBI): domain Eukaryota; kingdom Metazoa; phylum Arthropoda; class Insecta; order Orthoptera; family Acrididae; genus Locusta; species Locusta migratoria. The sequence goes on from CM048751.1 coordinate 23,626,842, forward strand.
AAAAATGCTTTTCTTCCCATTGCCATTCTGCATTTTATATCCTCTGTACTGCGACCATTGCATGTTATTTTACTACCCAAGTAACAAAACTCATCTACCACCTTCATTGTTTCGTTACGTAATCTAATTCCTTCAGCATCGCCTGATTTTCTAAGACCGCATTCCATTATTTTTGTTTTGCTCTTGTTAATGTTCATTTTATACGCTCTCTTCAACACACTGTCCATTCCATTCAACTGCTCTTCCAGGCCCTTTGCTGTCTCTGACAGAATTACAATGTCATCAGCAAAACGCAATGTTTTTATTTCTTCCCCCTGAACTTTAATCCCTATTCCAAATTTTTCCTTGCTTTCCTTCACCGCCTGCTCTATGTACAAATTGAATAACATCGGAGAAAGGCTACAACCCTGTCTTACTCCCTTCCCAAGTGATGCTTCCCTTTCATGCCCTTCGAGTCTAATAACTGCGGTCTGGCTTTTGTACAAGTTATAAATAACTCTCCTTTCCCTATATTTTACCCCTGCTGACTTCAGAATTTGAAACAGTGTATTCCAGTCAACATTGTCAAAAGCTTTCTCAAAATCTACAAAAGCTAAAAATGTAGGTTTGCCTTTCCTTAATCTATCTTCTAAGATAAGACGTGAAGTGAGTATTGCCTCCCGGGTTCCTACGTTCCTCCTGAATCCAAACTGATCTTCCCCAAGGTCAGCTTCTACCAGCTTTTCCATTCTCCTGTAGATAATTCGTGTTAAAATTTTGCAACCATGACTTATCAAACTAATGGTTCTGTAATTTTCACACCTGTCTGCGCCTGATTTCTTTGGAATGGGGATTATTACATTTTTCTTAAAGTCTGAGGGCATTTCGCCTGTCTCATAAATCCTACACACCAGTTCAAATAGTCTTGTCGTGGCTGGCTCTCCCAGAGACTTTAGTAGCTCTGAGGGTATGTCATCTACTCCTGGGGCCTTGTTCCGACCTAGGTCTTTCAAGGCTCTGTCAAATTCATCTCTCAGTATAGCATCTCCTATTTCATCTTTATCTACGACCTCTTCCCTTCCTACCACATTGTCTGTAAGTTCATTTCCTTTGTAGAGCTGCTCTATGTACTCTTTCCACCTTTCAACTTTCCCTTCTTTGCTGAGAACCGGCTTCAAGTAGGAGTGTAAATCATTATTGCTTGAAATTAGTATTTAATTTCTTTAAGTAATTAACAGAAATTGTTTTTAAACTGTTCTTCAAGAAATGACGAAGCGTTTTCAAACAATGGAAAGCGTGTAAATTCATGCTCTTAGCACATTATTGGACCCAAAGTTCAAAGATGCCTATTTTGCAAACCCAGTTGCCAAGGCGGAAGTTGTGGAGAACCCGAATAAGATGCTGACTGAAGCCAATAGTGAAAAGTAATCTTCAGACAGCCAACTGCTGCTTCTTCAGCAAGTAAGGTCCTAATAACAATATTTAATGGGGAATTGTGTAAGCATTTCATTTTAAATCTGGGTAATATTTTACTTACGGTGACGGAAGCATGGTGTGCTGCTATTGACAACGCCCGATGGTTTATTTAGTTGAACGATATTCGATAATATCGAATATATTTTTCTTTCGATGTATCCGTAGCTCAGGTGAAAGTGCGTGGATACTGCCACCTTTGTGCAGAAGGTGCAGACTCCCAACGGCTAACTTAACCTCTAACACTTTGAATATAACGATGTACATTATTTTCTCTGAACTGCCTTGTGTTAGTGACCACTTCATTAACAATCCAATCCACACAAAAATAGAGTGTGTCATATCTAATAACATCTTTAACTACTCTCCAAATACTAAAACCTGAGCTGCGCAACAACAGCCAAGTAGTCAACATATCTGTAACTGCCAGATTACAGATCGAATTGGACCAGACCAGGTTACATTATATGCAAATCGTTCGTTTTTCTTTATTTAGATAGCAGAACGAACAGTAGCTGCTATCTGTCTCAGTTTGGAAACGGAATAGAGAATTACAGATTTAGTAGCGAGGTCCTGTAAACTGTGTAGTGTGTAATATGTCTTCACGTACCTGTGGATGATATACCAACTGGAATACGGAATACCGATTATCTGGAACGTGGCATTTGTGAAAAGTTTTCTACACCTAGGAAAATCTGAAGATTTTCGTTGCCGCACTACAGCCAAGATGAATGGCATAGTGTTGGGTTTTAGTAGTAGCAATAAATTTCTTTTATCATTCATTGCTAGGCTTATCTAATGATAGGTTTTTCTTAACAAGGATGTTTGAGAAATTGTTTCCTGATAACATGTAGAGAAGCTATCAGACAAATTGAAGAGTTAGGGAATTCTGTCTTGCTTTCACCCTTCGTCCTCTGTTTCGTGTAGTATCACTGAAGTGCTATATTTATACAGTTTTGGAAAGATGTAAATTATCAAGCTCTCAGGGACTCTTCCGCCGAGGACTCTTGCTGACTGGTTTCTTTACAGCGTTTCGCTAATGCAATGTCGAATATAGAATGTAAAGCATGAGGAGAACCGCACTATTTTATTTTTTTATTTATTATTATTATTATTATTATTATTATATTTTGGAATGAGGAAAATAATTGTATGCCTATTCTGAAAATGACATAACCAAGGACACATAAGGACATCCAACGACCCCCTTTTTCTTTTTATTTTATTGATATCAGCTTGAAGTACGATGCCACAAAATTATCAGGTCGCCCCCCCACCTCCCCACGAAAACAGTGAATTTGCCACTGCTTCACTTTTCACGAATGCTGTCTACCATGCGGCGATGACTTTACTCGTCATTTAGTAAAATTATACATTTTTTATTCCTTTATATTCGTTATTTCCAAAGGGGTAATCCCCATTACGCCATTGCGCTAGTGAATCATCGTGATTGGCGGCATCTCGAGTGACGTCTAACGCTGTCGTCTGCTCAACCCAGAGCTTTAACTGGACCCGGCAAGTGGCGGTCCCTAGCGGCAGTATGCTGCCGACTGGTGCTGCCACCTAGCAGATAGTCGAGCATTATCTCTGCTGCGCTCTCGTGCCAGCCGTGGGAAACATTACGCGGAACGCCGCCGGCTTCTACAGGCTTATCGCCGTTCGATTACGCGTCGTCCGATCTTCCGCAAACACGGCCCGCTGTAGTGGGTCGGTGACCCATACAGATAAGCGATTATCTAATGTTTAGCGAAACAAATAAGGGCGCGTAAAATACGATAACGTTTGTGTTAAAAGAAGATATCTGCCAGTAAGCGTACAGATTGCTGATTTTCCAGGGCTAACATGATTTCTAGCCTATATCTTCCATTTAAAAGCAACGCAATTTTTTGTACGAAAAATAGATGTAACATTCTTCAGTTGGCCGTTTCCGCTTTTGATTTATTATAAAGCGTTTTCTTTCTGAATGTAGGACCTGTCTGCTCACCTGTGGGCACTGCTACACAAAATCTTAAGAGGCGTGGAGGATACTTCAGAGATGTTGCACTGAAAAAGTATGCGAGCTTTCCGTCAGAGTCCTAAATTTATTGCATGTGACAGCCACGTCTTACCCAGATTTCTCCGAAAACGACTATCACAATTACAACAATGAGTTAGAAGATGCAGGTAGTACTTCTTGTCATACCTGCTCCTAGACTTACAAAATACTGTAACACAAAAACCATTTGGGAGAAAATCTGAGCAGTCTTATTTGTGTTGTTTGCAGGTGGTGATATTTATAGTCTACTGAAATCTCAGTGGATCAAAATAAACTGCAGAACGATTTACATAACTATCCGTACTGTACGAACATTGAGATTTGGCCCTAAGTAATGGAAAGGGCGGACTCCACATGAGTACTTAGAATGAATCAGCTAAAACCTCATTTTTAAGACAGTTGAAATAAATAACCCAATTGGAATTCAACTGGTATGGTTCTCAGCCCCTTCACTCTTCAACTACTTAACTAATTCAGTTCCTTGAGGCAAACATTGTCTCTATACAAAATTTACACTCCTGGCCATTAAAATTGCGTGCTACAGACACGAAATTTAACCGACAGGAAGAAGATGCTGTGATATGCAGATGATTAGCTTTTCAGAGCATTCACAGAAGGCTGGCGCCCGTGGCGACACCTACAACGTGCTGACATGAAAGTTTCCAACAGATTTCTCATACACAAACAACATTACCCTTGACGCTGCATCACAGAGAGGAGCGCCTGCGATTGTGTACGCAACGCTGAACCTGGGTGCACGAATGGCAAAACCTCATGTTTTCGGATGAATCCAGGTTCTGTTTACAGCATCATGGTCGCATCCGTGTTTGGCGACATCGCGGTGAACGCACATTGGAAGCGTGATTCGTCATCGCCGTACTGGCATATCACCCGGCGTGATGGAATGGGATGCCATTGATTACACGTCTCTGTCACCTCTCGTTCGCATCGGTGGCACTTTGAATACTGGCCGTTACATTTCAGTTGTGTTACAACCCGCTCTACCCTTCATTTGATCCCTGCGAAACCTTACATTTCAGCAGTATAATGCACGACCGCATGTTGCAAGTCCTGTATGGGACTTTCTGGATACGGAAAACGTTTGATTGCTGCCCTGGTCAGCACGTTCTCCAAATATCGCACCAATTGAAAACGTCTGGTCAATGGTGGCCGAGCAACTGCTTGTTTCAATCCGCCAGTCACTAATCTTGAGTCACTACTCTTGATTAAGTGTGGTATGGTGTTGATGCATGGGCATCTGTACCTGTACACGCCTTCCAAGCAGTGGCGGCGCTGCGTCTGCGACGTCGGCCACCGCCGACGGCCTCGCGCCTTTGGGGGTCTCGCAAAACGACGTTAAAATTTTAGCTGTGTTTCTTTTTTCTTTTTAATGTGATGCTTAACCGCGCTTTTCAACTACTACGTTATGTAGCGACGAGCTACATCTAACTTACACCAGTGACCTCGCGCTCCGTTGTATAACTCTTACAAGGAAACCTACCCAAGTGTCACTCTCCGATTTTTATGAAATTTGGATATATTATAATACATAAAAAACTATGGAATACGTATTTTTTAGAGGCGGAAAAACATATTTAAGGGGTGAAATTTTCCTTCAAAGATTGGGGCTAAAATGGAAAAATCGCGATAAATTAGAGATTAGTGAATCGATTTTAATGATTTTTGGTATGAAAGTATCTTTTGATAAGAGATGAACATCAGCCTAGGTATATTGCAGGGGGAGTGGCCAATTTTTTGTGCTCAAAAATTGTTTTGATTTAATCGAAAACTTCTAAAGGAAGGCGAATTAAGGATATATATTGGGGGGGGGGGGGAGTAAACACCCTTATATTGCCGCGCTCGTTTGATGCTGCCCGTGAAACACCTTGTGAATCTATATTTTTTGAACTGTTTCATTCTTCAATATACTGGTATTGAAAGTCGCTAAATCCTAAACTGAAATTAGATTCTCAAAATTCAATATGGTTGATCCAGCAAGAGGAAAGAAAATTCGAAAAAAATGCTTGAATAGACAGTAACTCGTTAGGCGACTTACAAAATACTGTACAATCAACGTTTGAAATCATAGTGAATACAAGTGAATAAAACATGTTACAAATGTGTATTGGGTTTCAATTATTTGAAATCTCTATCCAAGGAGGACCTTCTCAAGCATGGTAATGATTTAGACATGATACTCCGAGAAGGCGAAACAGTTACATACAGCCTTTAGAACTTCACGAGGAACTGCAGATTTTAAAATCCAATCACTAGACTCAATCAAAGACGCAAAACAACTTCTTCAGTGCATTTTAGAAAACAATTTGGAAGAAGTATGTTATATAACAATCAGAATCATGCTCAGAGTTCCAGTAAGTACAGCTTCTGTCGAGAGAAGCTTCTCAAAGTTAAAATTTACTCATACTGACTTGAGAAGCAAGATGAGCCAAGAAAGACCATCTCCGTTGTCAATACTATCAACTGAAGCCGAAATAGCGGCTAATATTACTTATAATGTGATAATTAAAAAAAGAAAAATTCTGTGAGGCGAAAAGCCGAAAAGTTTCTCTATTTTAATTTGTGTTTGTTTATTGTAAATTTTTTTATTGTAATAATACTTGTGTATTATACTAATAAAATATTTATTGGAGCATCATTCAGCTCATTTTATTTAACATTTTCTCCCCAAAAAATAAAAAAAAAAAAAAAAAAAAATGAAAGGGGCCTCGCAAAGACGAGTTCGCCGACGCTCAGATTCCGTCTAGAGCCGCCACTGCTTTCAAGCTCTGTTAGACTGTGCCCAGGCGTATCAAGGCCGTTATTACGGCCAGAGGTGACTGTTCGGGTACTGATTTCTCAGGATATATGCACCCAAATTGCGTGATAACATTATCACATGTCATTTCTAGTATAATACATTTTTCCAATGAATACCCATTTATCATCTGCATTTCTTCTTGGTGTAGCTATTTTAATGGCCAGTAGTGTATAAAATGTAAGGAGAGGCAATTAATTCAGATGTATGCTGTGGCTGGGATTTGAACCCGAGACAATCTGCTCAGTAGGCAGGCGGTTTAGACCGCTCAGCTAACAGCATCACAGACGAAGTGAATACTCTGTCTGCAAGCCTGTCTCCCTCCACACCACAAACTTTAATTCTGCCTAATTGTTCCCTGTGGAATACGTAGCATATTGCCAAGGTGGGATTGTTGCCATTCACGCTCTTTGCTCGGGTGCTATTCCAATGTAAGAGAGCCTTGGCAATTTGCTACGTATTTCATAGGGGACAGTGAAACAAAAATTCGTCGGTATTTTATCACGCGAAACAGTTCAAGTTGACGAACGAATATTTTATGAACAACTTTTGTGCCACATCAAACTGAAGTGACTAATGAATATCTATACTGGATGCAGCAATACCAAAGGAAACACTTATATCCTGAAATACGATCGCCAGTGTGTCAAATCTGAGCAGCGTTCCTTTCTACTTGGTCTGTGAGTGGCGTATGTGGACAGTAGGTCTGATAGAAGAATTATCTTTTCGCTTACGACATCTTTAATCTTCTGGGAAATAAATATGCTGGTTTCGCTTTCTTTTTGTTGTGCATCACGTGTCACCATGACTATCACGGAATCCTGACCTCCGTTCCTTGTCTTGTTTACCACAGGCTTTCGTTACATCTTGCAGATTTTATTGACAGCTATGATGCAGGCGCCACGCTTCAGTTTGTCAGTTATATGGCCCGTTGTGAAAGTTGTGGGGTGACCTACCTCCTAGCACTCTCGTTATGTTCAAATGTTTGTTAAGATATCTGACTTACTGCAAGGTCACCAGTCTCTAAGCTTAAGAAGTACTTATAAGAACAAACATCCATTCCCGAGGGGGATTCGAACCTCCAATGGGGAATGGTCTCATTCATCGATCGGAGCATAGCACCTCAATGCGCTCGGCCACTCCGCCGTGGCGACGCGCTCAGCAAGCTTAAGTAACCATGTGTGCTACCACAGAGTAACATATACAGAGGAGCAGTCCCCCCTTAACCATTGTCCTACGCTCCCCTCGTAGTTCCGTAAGATGCTAGCAGGTGTCAGGCGGTTCCCTGGCTTAGGGTGCCTCTCGCACGTCAGAGGGTAGCGTGGAGGGGAGGCTGAGGGGAGAGCTCGTGCTGCCTGCCACGAGGACACGGTTGTGTCCGCCTTGCTGGCGTTTGAGGGGAGGTGGTGGTGGTGGGGGCAGCCGCTACCTGCCACCTGCTCTGGCCAGTGTAAAGGGCTGCTTCTGACCTCGGCGTCATCATGGGACATCTTAAGGTACTGCTGGAAACCCTCCCTCCCCGCACCCCTGAGCGTAGGACCGGGCCCTTACGGATGTTTCCCGTCTGTATATATTTGTCTGTGGTGCTACACATGCGGGTCGACTCATGTTGCTCACGCATGTTTGGAAAGAATAGGGAAGAAGAGGCAAGGTGTGTATTTTTCTGAAAATGCATATGAATTGTGTTTCGGTGTATTGTGTTTTAATTCCTAAGTCCACGAAAACTATTTGATTTAATGTCATTAAGATATTGCTTTGAAAATAATTTAGCGGAACAGTGCTTAAGATCCACAATGTAAGTTACGTTTGTGTTTCTATCCATGGCAGCGCTACGATCGCTTTTCAGAGCATGTGCGGCAGTTACTCTGACTCAAGGAGAAGACACGTACACCATATTCAGATGGCTACTGCCAACGTGTGATTTGTAGTGCATTTTTATAATGTCAGCTGTAACTGAAAATGCCGCGAGTGAAATCGGATCTGTGGTTAATTTTCTAAATGTAAAGAATGGTAAACCTAAGGAAATTCGTGGACAAGACAGCGAGGTTTATGGGAAAAATGATTTAAATGATTCAGTGGTTAGAAGAAGGGTCAGACTGAAGGAAATGATCAAGTGTATGATAAATGAAGGGACGCTCGTCTGTGCTTACTGATTGAAGTCCCGCAAATCTCTCAATCACTGATTCATGAAAATTACCCAAATATTTCGGAAAATTTGCTTACGTTGGGTACCCAACAATCTTTCTGAACATAAAAAACAACGGATGGGCAGTGCACTAATTTCTGACACGCTGCAATAAAGAAGGCGATTTTCTTTCTCTGATAGTCACAGGGAATGAGACTTTAGTATCTTACGACACCCATGAAACAAAACGGCGATCAATAGAATGGAGTCACACGGCATACCCACACGGCCGAAGATTACCGTCAGCCGGGACGGAGCGGCCGGGCGCATTGAGGCGCTATGCTACGATGGGCGAGGCCGTTCCCCGTCGGGGGTTCGAATCCCCCTCGGGCATGGATGCTGCTTCTGTCCGTAGTGTAAGGCAGTACATAAGTAGTTTTTAAGACTGATAACCCAGCAGGTAAGTCCTTTAAGCTTACCAAACATTTGAAGATTTTATTACTGTCAAAAGGTGGTGGTTTTTCCACGATAATTCCCGACCTCACACGGCGCATGTGACCAAAAAAAAAAAAAAAAAATCATGCGGTAATTTCACAGGGACGTGTTTGATAATCCTCCTTATCGTCTTTTGTTACACCTAAAACCTGTCGGTGATGAACACTTCAACGATGATAACGAGCTGAAAGTACATGTTATTACATGGTTGAATAGATAGGCGGCAGCCGGCCGCGGTGGCCGAGGTGACTGAGGCGCTCCAGTCACGGCCAGCACGGCCACTACGGTCCGGGGGTTCGAGTCCCCCCCCTCGGGCATGGATATTTGTGCCGTCCTAGTTCGTAAGTAGTTCATAAGTAGTTCATAAGTTTAGGGACTGATGACCCCGTAGTTAAGTCCCATAAGCTTAACAAACATTTGAACATTTGAACATAGGCGGCAATCTATGAAGAAGGCATACAAAACCTTGTGCCACGCTATGACAAGTGCCTATAAACTTTCCGAAGCTATGTAGAGAAATAGTTTAACAGTTTTAGATTTTTGTACAATAAATTTTTTTTTCTGTATACGTTGGTTTTATATATGCAAACGAAACTTACTTTGTTGACATACCTCGTATATTCTGAAAATTAGTTGTGCACTAGCGTAAGAATAATTATCGCTGTTAGTGCGATGGAACTCCTTGGACAAAATAGTGGCAATTTTACACTGCAAAACCAATGATACTAGTATAGGCATGATTACGCAGTCACAGAGATAACTATTAATCGAAACATCGATACGCCTCACGTGGGGCCGTCAACACTGACACACTGACATTCGACTGTTGGTGACTGGACTAGATAACTCTACTCGTTTCTAATTCTATTTAGTGGATGGACACTTCCCCTCTGAAGTACTGTAGAACCCGTACTGTTCCTGATCTGTAGCAAAAGTTTCAGAGGAAATCCAAGCTGCTGCTCTCAGAATGTTCGTCTAGGGTGCTGATATGAAGCCATTTATTTCGCATCTCAATGTATTGGGTTGGAGAACAGTGTGAAATAGAAAGTAAGTGTGTGTGTGTGTGTGTGTGTGTGTGTGTGTGTGTGTGTGTGTGTGTGTGTGTGTGTGAGAGAGAGAGAAAGAGAGAGAGAGAAAGAGAGAGAGAGAGAAAGAGAGAGAGAGAAGAAAGAGAGAGAGAGAGAAAGAGAGAAAGAGAGAGAGAGAGAGAGAGAGAGAAAGAGAGAGAGAGAGAGAGAGAGAAAGAGAGAAAGAGAGAGAGAGAGAGAGAGAGAGAGAGAGAGAGAGAGAGAGAGAGAGAGAGAGAGAGAGAGAGAATAAATGAGCTTGTATCCCGTGGGAAAGCTCCGCCCCTATTGCAAGTTGAGATCCGATTGACTCCCGCCTATACTAGTTGTCCGCCAAAACTTTAAGCTTCTTTTATTAATATTTAACTTTCCTATGTTTATTAAAAATTGTCTGTATACTTTCTGTAATGCTTTTGTGCTACGCTATATTCTGGTTAATTCAAAGATTTAATTATTTGTATATTTTGTAATAAGTTGAACAATGTTAGTCTAGAAGTTTCGCTTGGCGCCAAAACGGTGGCTTGTGGCCCGCAGCGAAGTGCGGCGGCAGTCAGTCGAGCGCCGACCGCGATACCTTGTACATTCATGTCAGTTCAGTCCGGGCCAGGGACAGTTTATACGTTATGCAACGTTTATATTTGTAACATTACTCAGTCTATATATTTGTGCTTGGATATACACTCGCATTTCTTCAATAAAAACAAGCACCGGCATCCTACAAAAGCTAAAGTTATTCGTAGTGTAGTACTTCCCAGCCGCATCAACACCTCTTTTAGCATCACTTCAAGTACAACGGACGTGCGACCTGTGTGCTTCATCTGCGCAACGGGACATCAACTACGACAGAAGACAAGGTTAGTAAAAGAGTGAATTCAGACATGCACTGAAGTTTTATGTCGATACGGTACCTCGCGTGCAGTGCTGCCTCGTTTACAAACCAGGGCACTGGCATGAAGTGCGTTGGTAACAACGCAGAGGAAAGGCATGAAAGAGGGGAGGTGTTTTAGGAACTTTGTCAACTATGCACTGACCTTCCCTCCCTGCCTTTTTTAAATTAGAAACTCCGCCATAACATTTATCGTTTTGTGAAGACTAAAATCTAAATCAACTTTAAAATGATTTCCAGTCTACGGTGTACAGCAATCAATGAGAATAAATATTCCTTCAGTAAGAAACCACCTTGATTGCAGATTAATTGAATAATAATAAACAATGACGCGTTTCGCCCTTTAGCAGGGCATCCTCAGCTTTTCTTCATAACAATTCACACGAAAAGTTTTGTAATTCCGCCTTGTAATTTTGTGTAAATTCTGTTATGCAGATAACTGTGGATCCCATGCTAAAGGGCGAAACGCGTCATTCATTAAACAAAAACACACACTACTATCGAGACCGCTTCTTACTGAAGGAATATGATATTTAGTTCTCTGCACGATACAAAAATTGACGATTGATCCTAAATAATAGTAATTGTGAACTAGTCCATATGAGTACTAAAAGAAATCCGTTAAAATTCATTTACACGATGAGTAAGTCTAATCTATGATCCGTAAATTTAAAAACCTAGGAATTACAATTACGAACTAGTGACAACTGAAACAACACACAAAATGTCGTGGGGAAGGCAAACCAAATGGTACGTTTCATTGTAGAAAACTTACAAGGTGCAGCATTTCTACTAGTGAGTCCTAGTTTGGAGTATTACCGCGCACTGTGGAATCTCCACCAAGTGGGACTGACTGACGTTTTAGAGAAAGTTCAGAAAAGGGCTGTTATCGCGATATACGGGAGTGTGTCAATGCACAAGTTGGGGTGAAAGTCAGTAAAAGGAAGGAGTTATTCGTTGCGGCAAGATTTGCAAAATTTCTTTCACCAGCTGCATCTTCTGTATGCAAACATATTTTGTTAGCTCCTACCCACATGTTCAAAATGTTCAAATGTTTGTATAGTCTATGGGACTTAACTACGGGGTCATCAGTCCCTAAACTTACAAACTACTTAGGAACTACTTACAACTAAGGACGGCACAAATAACCATGCCCGAGGGGGGGATTCGAACCCCCGACCGTAGTGGCCATGCAGACCGTGACTGGAGCGCCTCAGTCTCCTCGGCCACTGCGGCCGGCCTACCCACATGGGGAAGCATCATAATCACAGTAAGAGACATCATATCGAAAACGGAAAGATTTAGATAGGTTCTCCTTTTCTCCCGCACGAATGGATCTAGCACAAAGCAGTGTTGATTCAAGCAGACATGCCCGCGAACAAGTGTGAGAGACGATTTGATATTTTTGGAGTTATCTTGTAAAGGTAATGGCTTTAAAGAAAATATTGAGTAAGGGAAAAACCTTTGATTTGCTGTTACAATAACGCTTAGTCGGATCATTGGGGGAAGTATTGTGCGGTTAAGTAATTTTATAAGAATTTTATAGACATGCGTAGACGAAAATTTAAGTACTGATAAGAACTAGCTGGTTTCCGGCGCGTTGCTGCCGTAGAAAAAAATAATTGTTCAAATAACGTTTGGAATTTGAAAGTGTAAGCTTGTTTAATTACGAATTATAGACATACTCTTTTATAATATATAATTAATAGATTTATCGAAATTTAACGATACGCAAAGGAGAAGTGTAAACATTTCATTTTATTGACTTCGTTATTTAAATTCTTTTGGGTAGACAATATTTTTTGTTTTTCCGTCTTCGGCAAAAATTAATTTCTTGGCAGTTTGACTCGTGAGCACGCAACATATAACTGGCCATGAGAAAAGCATGGCATTTCTAGGCAAGAAGTAAGATTAAAGCTATGGCAGCGCATAAAATACAAACGAAGAAATATATGTGAGGGTTCTGATCTTCCTTTAGTCCAACTCCTCCTCTCCCTTCTGTGTGTTCACTTACTCCTCCCCCCTTCTCCTCCTGACCCTCTCGCTTTCCATTTCCTGCTCCCCTCCCTCTGTGTCACCATCTCCCCTCTCTCTGCCTGTCTCATCCTCCATCGGCTCCTCCATCTCCTATATAGGGCAACATACATATATGCGCAAAGTTTTATGGTGACTGGTCAAACGCTGTCGAAGTTGCAAGGTACCCTCCCCGCCATGAAAAACACCTCAGTGCTTTACTAGGCACGGTCATGTTTGCAGGTGGTATGCCGTTGCCTTCCTCAGACTTTCGAACTGACTGACCCAGCCAGTTATAGTAGGACCTATAGTTTAACGTGGGTTCCGAACCACAGTGCTAGTCGGTACTTTTCACATGAGCAATACTGCCAGAGGTGTAAGAAGTGGAAAGTGACAAAAATCCTAGGACCTGGCGGGGATCGAACCCGCGACCTTTGGATTTGTATTCTGCCACTCTACCACTGTGCAACCGAGGCGCACTTCCTATTTATAGATTATAAAAATCTCCTTCGTGAAAGCATAGATTTATGTGCTGACTTGCACCAGTCAAACAATTTGGATGTTATACATTTGTTTATGGCGATCGTCGACAGCGATATATTTAAGGAAATGCTGTACACTTTGCTGTCATGTAAAATTTAATTTATTGTGCTACCAGTTTCGGTAGTGTCCCATCTTCCAGGCATTTCTATAATAGTACAAAGTTAAGCTTCAATGTGACAAATATAAAATGCAAAGATCTTCTCCCATGGTAGAAGTACTTACAAAATTACATGAGCAGTTTAGTTTTATACATTTTCTGAATACGTTCACAGTGTGGTCATATCTATAAAACCAATTAAAGTACAAGTTAAAAGTGATAGTGATAACGACAATATCAAGGGGTTCCTGCACTAAAGGTAAATAAAAAAAGTGCTATTTCCTAATACAACAAGTCAAAGATAAAATGTAACACTCAAAACAGGGCATGTCAAAGATATAAAAAAAAATTGCCATCAGCTCACTTCTTGTATCGTTAACATGTGTGTAGCGAAATTTACATATTAACAGTAATAGTTTTTACATATATATGTACAGTTACAACAAATGAAAGCGATTACATATATAATTATATGTATTATAAAAAATGTAATCGCTTTCATTTGTTGTAACTGAATATATATATGTAAAAATCTATTACTGTTAATATATAAATTTCGTTACACACATGATAACGATACAAGAAGCGAGCAAATTGGCAATTTGTTACATCTTTGACATGCCCTGTTCTCTGAGTCTTGTTGCAGGTTGAGAATGAACATTTACGCCATCTACTGACGGTTTTGTAACTTGTGTTGACGGTGCTGCCCTCAGCAGGAAGTGTTGTAATTTATTTCAGACTGTATTCACTAGGGATGGGCTAAACTGCGATTTTTCGATATCAGTGATTTCTGTGACTGCTACTTTTATCTGCGATTCTTAGTTGCGATTTGTCACTGTTTACAATCGCAATGTACAAATCCTCGACATGTATCCCTCCGCACTCAAACTGCGATTTCGGTGACTCTGAATGCTACTTCTGCTACTGATATTGCTACTTCTGTGATATCTGCTACTTCCGTGACTTATGCGATGTGTGTGGCAAATGCATATCCTCTTCCTACATGTAAATATATACAAAAAAAACAATATTGATGCTCAATTTATGTGTAATGTTGAGATTATTTACACATCGACAAATGTCAATTAGTCTTGTAAAAGCTATTTCAGTGTTTGGTGTGAAATGTATAGTTAAAAGTGAGGTTATTCGCAAGTAATGTGTAACCGAAATCGGCAAGTAGGCCTATAGTCTACCTTAAAAGAAACATTTGGTAGATTAGGCACACAGAAACTATAACAGTGCAACGAAAGTGCTATGTTCTTGCCTGTAGAATGAATGAATAGATTTTTTTAACATTGTGTGATATAAGTCACTTACCAATTTGAAAGAGATAAGTAAATGTGAAATACAACGCGAGTGACTTCTGAAAATTCCATTTTCTCTTTAAAACCTTTCGGTAACACTACATATTCTGCCAAATAACTACAGATAAGAGCATGCGTTATATTTTACTAATCGACATGCCGACCTAGTGTGCTGATGTTGGCAACTAAAGCTTCATTTTATAAGAATTTTTAACTTACTGACTGTGCAGGGATACACACAAGAAATCTTACAACCACAGATTAAGAATAACATTTATTTTATGATAAACAAAATATTATTTCAATCATTGTGTATGATTTAGATTTCTAGGATCATTCATCGGTCGTTGCCAACATAAGCACACTATGCCACCACTGCAGTAAACAAAAATTTTACTAATACTGAAGAATCCGATACCACCCATCTGCTTTCACTCATGTCATCACAGGACGGAATGTACGAAAAGGAAAAAGACGGAAAACAACATTCCTAAACCTAAAACAAATCTGATAAAATAAAACTTTCCATTACGCGAAAAACTTTATTTTCAAGTGTAATATTTTTATAGAATCCTCGAAGATACAAGTTTACTCCTATATAGCAGTACTTAACACAGTTCACATTGAAAATGGAGTTGGCCTACTGTTAAACATTTCGGAAAATTACCTATACTTAGTTGACCACTTGATACCACACACTTGGAATTTTTATTTTATATACGATGTATAACGCAAGCAAAAATATTCGTCGAAACCAGATTTGCAATGTAACATACGTATTCTGAATTCCCATAATAGTTGTAGGTTCTATGACGAAAAATTATTTTCAACAGGGATCAAGTCCTTAAGACAATATTTATTTGGCATTCACATTTGTTGTTTTTACCAACTATAACCTAAAAATGTACATGCCAGGCTTTGCTTCACAACATGTAAATGCTGCCGCCAGGTAAAATAGTGCCACTAAGTGTAAACATTTTCACAAAGAAAATTATCTTCTTGCTCATTAATTCGACAACATCCATAAGCAACACATGAGTGAAAGTACGACAGTTGGTCAACAAGTAGCATAAGGCGGAATATTAAATGCTATTCTCAGTTGCTACTTGCGACTCTTAATCGCAACTTTTCACTGAAATCGCAGTTTGGACCAGTGAGGACGTTCGAGTTCACTGGTTTGAGCCGATGTCGTTCGACCAACACATACACAAAAAGCCACACATACACGAGGCAGACGGCAGGAAGCTAGAAGTACCAATTTCGGCCAACCGATGGCAGCCGGCAAAGTCTAAACTGCGCTTCTTAGCTGCTACTTGCGACTCTTAAACGCGATTTGTCACTGAAATCGCAGGTAGACTCTATAGCCTGCCCAATACAAAGATATTAGTACAAACTTCGACCAACAGATGGCAGAGTGCAAACTGCTTCTTGCTACTCTTAGTTGCGACTTGCTACTTTTAGTGCTACTGCGCTTCTAAACTGCGACTGAAATCGCAGTCAGAATCCGTAAAGTTGCGACTGTGAATAATGCTACTTCCAAATCACTGTGACTCTTAACAGATACGCGATTTTCGACCCATCCCTAGTTTTCACTACTGTAAGATGGAGGTGTCGAAATAAAGCTGTTTGTGTGAAGTTCACTGTGTTCAAGTCTCTTAATACTAGCGGGTAGCAACATTTTGGTGCCGAAACCCGGGAGGCTGTGAAAATACTGGTTGCTACGACACTTTCAAGAGGATTCCACGCCGACGGAGAGTATTTTGAGCGACTTCAATCTCGAAAATACCATCACGCCGAGCCAGGTTCGACACGTGCAGATAAGACACGGAATTGCTTTGGCGCTAATAAATGGTTGATCGTTATGTATGGTACTACTGGCTGCATGCATATTGGTAGCAGAGTAATTGGATAGACACTAATAAGGTAGCAGCATTTTGGTGGCAACGTAAGATTGGCTCCGTAAAGCGCTGCTTGAGGAAGGTACTTGGTCGGTCTCAAGTTGATGAAGAAAGCCTGAACACCATTTTGATTTCAATAGAAGCCGCAATAAACTCGAGACCCATCACCCAAGGAGAGAGTGACATGGCGTTGACACCAGTTCACTTCCTAAATGGTGACAAACTAGTCACTATTCCATATGGGCCAGAACCAGCAGTTACGAAAAATCTGGCCAAGGAGTTCCGATGCAGACAGAAATTTTATGAAGACCTTTGGCGAAGATGGAAAAACGGATACCTGTTGCTACTAAGGAACTACCATGAAGTTAAAGGCTACCCATCAAGAAGAGAACCCAGAATAGGAGAGGTTGTACTTCAGGAGGACATGACACCCCGACATGTGTGGAAGAGATCAGTGGTGGAAGAAGTGCGGCCTGGCAGAGACAACAATATCAGGTGCATCATTCTCCGGCAGCCCGATGGAACTAAGATCTGTCGACCGGTTCAGCTGGTCATTCCCCTGGAGATAGACCCGGGTGGGGAGGATGTCGCAGGTTGAGAATGATTGAGAAGTCTGTTACATTTTATCTTTGACTTGTTGTCCCTCAGCTTACAATCTACTTATGAACCATGCCGGAGGGACGATTAAAAACCCCGACTGGGAGCTGCCTCGCGTATCGGAGCATCGCGCCAATACGCTTGGCCACTCCACCGCGACTCTAATCAACATCCACAGCACAAGATGTGTGTCATCAAAAGTCTGGTTGACAGAGCCAAGAGAATTTGCACTAAGGCTTTTAACAAAAATGGCTATTCAGATAAAGAAACAGGTTTCTGCGACCAAATAACAATGGGCCAATAACAAAAAATGGAAAAACACAGTTTCCCTGCTATTTATCGGTAAAGTAACTGATCACATAGGAAAAATACTGCGCAAACACGCCAGACCAGTTTTCAGACCAACAAATTAAATATGTCAAGTACTCAGTTCTGTAAAGGATAGCGGCCTCTTTCTGCTTGTGGCGTAAGTAAAAGTTACATGAACATGTGGTAAAGTTTATATTGGAACCATCAAAAGAAGTGTAGATACAAGGCGGAAGGAACACAAGTATTTGAACATAATACTTCATTTATCGGGTAACCACAGTCGATTCATTTTTTTGACAACACAGCGCTGGGACTGTTATAAATTCTTTATTAAGAACGCAAGACCGGTTTCGCAAAATAAATTTGCATCATCAGGTGCTTATTTCATTTAGGTCGTAACCAGATGTTACATGGACTTTGAACTAGCTGTTCCCCATCATTTATCTGAAGTGTAACCAACTTGTCTGTAAAATTATCTATAAAATCCCTTTTGCCCAAAAGTGTGGCTCCGTCAAATATGTATTTAAACTAAATAAAATTCCCTACCTAAAACAGTAAATTTTTATCAGCCAATGGCCTATGTCTGATAAAACATTACACTGAGACAGGAGACAGCAAAGAAGCCGCGTCAGGGGGTAAAAGAAGATTAAAAAAGATGTTAGCATACTGGCACTTTACCTCCAGAGGAGACAGCTGGGGAGGATGCGTTGTTGTTGCCGGCATCTGATGAAAATTTACTGTTTTGGGTATGGGATTTTATTCAGTTATTAATACATATTTAACGGAGTCCCACTTTTTGGACAAAAAGGATCTTACAGATAGTTTTATAGGCAAGTTGGTTACACTTCGGATACATGATGTGGATCACCTAGTTTAAAGTCCATGTAACGTATGGTTAGGACCTAAATAAGCACCTGATGATGCAAATTTAATTTCCGAAACCGATCGTGTGTTCTTAATAAAGAATTTATAACAGTTGCGGCGGTGTCAAGAACAAAATAATAAAATAAAAAAGACACTGCCGAGTAGGAAAAACGTAGAGACCGGCTGTGGCAGAGCATGGTCTGGAAGTTGTAACGTTTCTGCCATCTTGCACGCTCCTTACAGAAAATCAGTTGCCAACATAACAAACACAAAATATCTGACACCTAAAGTAAATCTTCGTTACCGGACATGTAAAATATCACATTTTCACGTTCAGTTTAACGTACTATTAACACTATTAGTAAAATGCTTTTAAGAAACAGCATGTTGATTTAAACATAACTTTGACTTTTCTTTTACGTAATTTTCAATTTTTAATACTTTCGTAAATAATAACTGCAAACACTAAAATTGCATTACACAGTTTCGGAAATTTATGAACCTATATAGATACTAATTTGTATAAAAATAACAATACTACGTGTTATAACTATTGCACAATGTGTGTTTAAATAAATTAGGGCAGACCATGTTTTATATATCACTGGATCCTAAACTAAATACTGATTTTTCATGCACTAAAATTAATAATCCGTTTGCTATTAAGAAACTATCTTCGAAATCAAAACTTCGACAACCATATACAAATCCGTATTAATAAAAAAATTAGACTGCAAACAGAAATACATTAAAATTCTATGTCTAAATAATAGTACGCCTACACAATATTGGCAAAAGAGAAGTGTGCATTTAGAAACATTGAGTTTCATTAAACACTACTCAAAACACTACTTTCCTTTTTGTACCACATTAAATACAAATTTCACGAAAAACATACATACATTGAGACAAATAGTTAAGCCCTGAATGTAATATTTTGTGTATTTTGGCATATATGAGGTATTGTATGATTTATTTGGTAACCAAAGAACTTTGTCATCAATCTTATTACGCGGTTATGTAGAAAGAGGTTTTAGAGAAACCATGGTTTTGTCACTCAGTTCATAGCTACAAACATGTTAACATGTGTTACCTCAGGCTAAATGTTTCTAACATTATAATATTGCACAACTAAATAAATTTGTTTCCGTCACAATGGAACTATCATCAAGAATGTCTGATTATTTAATTGAATCTCCTGACACATATTCTACTAGTTTGCTGAATGCTGAGCACCAACAACGCAGATGTCCGTCTTCAAGAACCAAAATAAGTAAAATATTTATGTTCGTTCTTCCCCATCTAAAGTGAAGTGGATTGCTATAAATCTGACTTAAAATGAAATATGTATCCGGTATTTAGGAAACTTCAATTTCAACAGTTAAATCCACGTTCCAGAAGAGATTGTGTCGTTAGGAAGTCATAAAGATAATTTTAATAGGAAAGAAGCAACTATGAAACTTAGCGACATAAAAACAGTAGCTATAAAAGATCTACAGGTTTTATCTCTGGCAGCAATCGACAGTGAAGTTTTATCTCTGACAAGGACTGCTGATAACGTGACAGCTTGGCCACGCCCACTTTCCACAGTCTATATGTCGCTCTTAGACGCCTGACTCGATAGTCGGCAATAGATTAAGTATGAAGACCTCCGAAGATATCCGGCGTCGCTCTGGACGAAACGTCAGAGAAAACTGCCAAGTTTTATGGACCACGGCCTGATAACCCGGAACATCTACCAACACACAACAACAGGTGCGATTATCACTGTGTCCCCAGTGGTTTACGGGTCAGCGCAACTGCCTAGAAGGCAGGAGACCCGGGTTCGAATCCCGGCTGGTTACACATTTTCAGCTTTGCCCAATCGCAGTTGATGTCATATATTCTATGAATGTTACACAACAAATTGTCGGAAGAGTGAAAAAAAATCAAATGTTTGTAAATCTATCGGACCAAACAGTGGTAATCAGTCCGTAGCTTGCAAACTACTTAAACCTAGGTAAACTAAAATAAGGACAACACGTACATCCATGGCCCAGGGAGGAATCGAACCTCCGACGGCGAGCAACCGCGCGCTCCGCAGCGAGGCGCCTTAGACTGCTCGGCTACTTCTCCGCGGCGGAAGAGTGGACATAGGACCCTTCTGAAATAAGTGTAAGGTAACCCTTAAGGTAAGCCTTACATTATAACGAGGAATGAGCATTTTGAAACATTTTCTGCGTTTGAACCTGTTTATAGTGAATATGTAGCTATTAACTTCTCATATGATTTAATTAATTATGGTGATGCACAATGTATGTAGGTAATTTGACTGAACCTTTCATCTTATTTATTATCTGTATTTTAACTGTTTATGTATATTATTTTATTTGTACTTTGATTACTTGTTATGTTTAATTCGTCAATGTAAAATATGTCTCTTTAATCGAGATCAAATATCGATCTGAATAGTTATCGATATAGCTCCTCAGGTCTGAGACATTGTATAGCAGAGCTGTGGGAGAGCAGGCAAGCAGCAGTATCTGCCGCCCCGTGACGTAGATCAGACGTTCGTACGCGGTCCGCGGAGTGCTCAAACAATATAAGTAATAAAGTTAAAATAAAGTGAAAGTTATAATTTGTTATAAGTGCAACGATATGAAAGTTTATGTGAAATCAGTGAAGTGAAGTAAGAATTGATCTTAATGAAACATTTATTCGTTCGTTCTGCTGAGGCAGAAATTCGTTACGTGTTCGGTAACAGTCCCAGACGTCCGAAACGCGGTAGCGTCATCGCGGACGCTAACGGTCGCGATTAATTACGCGATACGCGAAGCATCACGGCGAACTGCTAGCGAGCTGCCAAAGGAGGAGCTACCATCAAAATGATTTCTGTATGAATTTATGTATCATTTATATGACTGCAGAGTACCACGTCGCTGTACTTATAAGTTAAATGCTATTGGTTGTAATTTACTGTGAATGCATGTTTAAATTTTCTTTCCTTACATAAGCAATTCATTTATACTGTGAAGTATACATCACCTGAGCCCGTAATTATTTTGACGGGTGTAGTTTCCCAACAGTGCGGCAGTTTTGACTGATAATCCTCCGAATTACTCGGCCACTGGTGTAGTAACCGCAGCCGTTCTACCCCTGCCCGCAGGCTGGGTAATTGCGCATTGAGGGGCACACGGGTCAGCGGGTACGTCACGAGGTGAGCGGAGCGCCTCCACAGGTGACCCTGTGGGGGAAGGGGGGGGGGGAGAGGGGGGCGGGGCCGCGGGGAGTCCGGGACAGGTGGCGGCGGGGCGCGGGTCGATGCCCGGATGCGCCGTCCGGGGCGCGTAATTGGCTGATACAGCAGGGGAGGGGGGAGCCTCACCTGACGCCGCCTGTCAGCCAGACACGGACACCGCAGCTGCACGCGCAGGGGGGCCACCCCACCCCACACCACCTCACACCACACAGCCAGTGCGGCGCGGAATCGGCCGGCGCTTCGCACCACTGCGCTACCTGCCTAACTGACGGCACTGTCGGCAGTAACTAAATCCGACCGAGCTTCGCTGTCCGTCACTCATGTCAAATTAATGCGACGGTAAATTAACGATTTCTTGCCAACGTATTACGTAAGAGCAGCAGACATGCACACAGCTTCCCTATCTCCGAAGATCGCGTGAAACGTTTATCAAATGAACCCCCCCTCCCCCCTCGGCTTCATCAGGCTCACCTGTAGACGGGGATACCGCCCGTCAGCTTTGAACCGTGACGGCATCGCAGCGCGGTAGTTTTGAGGTGCGTGTTTGTTTGTAGAAGGCGTGAGTGATTATGTGGTGGTTAAATTAAAAACGATAGTTTGTTTGCCAATAAGACAACAGCGGCCGCGCGTACACAGAAACAGCACGCTCTAGCCGGCGCTAGGCACCAGTGCTACGTCACTACTACCACCGCTCCTCATTCGCCAGTTTCAACAAATGGCAACCATCAATATGAACACCAATCCTGGACTTCCTTTTCCACCAATAGGAAGAAATAAAGCAAACACCAATGATAAGAGCTCTGAAACCACGAATCATAACCGGCAACATTTAATATTTAAGCCGCCAGCTTTCCCTCATCCAGCAGTAAACGTAACACCCAGAAGATGGCCGCTTGCGATAGTGGCTGAAACGTCTGTGAAATATTTGATACAGTGACGATGCGGTCCAAAATCCCCAGAAGAGTTTTATCAACAAAACTAATAGTGTGTGTTTAAAAATTGATCTGTAGCTTCTCTCTGATGGTTAGGTGTAGGTTAACCGAGAGATTTTTTTTTCCGGATGTGAACGCCGAAGGCGCGAATTTTTGGGCTAAGACCTGTCATCGATGATGCATTCTGTTATCTATAATAACTATGGATTATTTGTACCTACAATACAGAAGTATTAAGATATCCCGTATACTGGTTTTCCGACATCTTCATGTCATGGGTAAAAGCAGACGGGTGGTATCCCAGTCTACAGTTATGCCCTTCAACACCCCCTCCCCCTCCCCCTCCCCAACAATTTTTTTTAATAACTCATTGACTTGATTATGCCTCATTGTAGAGGATACAGAAGATCGCGCGAGACCGTGTATAAGGCAATCGACAGTCCATTTCAAAAGTGAAAGTAATATAGGTGCGCTAGTTATCTCACAAAGTTGTCTATATAATTTTGCGTTATTTAACAAGAATAAGGTAGCGCAACCTGGTAGCAGTTGATTGACTGTTGCTGTTCTACGTTGTAATGGACGTACTGTGAAAGCATTGGCAGGTTTGGCAGAGCTAATAGCAGAGACGTTATTGATTATCGAACTTACAATAATTATGAAGACGCTAACAAGGCGTATGAAAAGTCTTACTTGACCACCAATATGCCATTTGTATTAAGTGCAATGAATCGCCGCAAAATCAACGAGAGTGAATCAGTTGCTACATGGTAAAGGGACAAAGCTGTTGTTCAAATGTAAGAGACATTGGAGATGTAACTCATACTAATTGAATAAAAATTAACTAAATGTATGTTTATTATTTGTAACCCCCCGTCCTCGTGATAGTGTTATTGTTGCGCCTGTAACCGTGGATCGTACATAGAGAACCAGGACTCAAGGATGCAATATCTTTATTTATTAAAAAAACTATTGTAGGGAATTGAAAGGGGGGGGGGCTTTCTTCATTTGGTATACGTTTCAGGCGGTTTTCGGACATGCGTACTATAATTGTATATTTACTGCTCAACGAAAAGCTACGTCAGTCTACTGTGGTTGTTGACATTGGCAACTGAGGAGACAGCTATCTTTCCAGTTTTGTATAAAAAAGCATTAAACTTCACGGTCAAATTGACAGTGAAATTTACTTTATCCATTTTGGGTTAATATTTTCTGCACCTTTCGTACTATCTTCGAATTAAAAGAAAAATATGTTGATAGGAACACAGCATGATTCAACAGCTTACAGTAAAGATATGTTACTTTTCCAAGTTATTACAGTTTTATTTTTGGAAAGATAGGGCGATGTCAATCATTAATTCATACAGAAATCAGTCTAGAGAGCAAATTTATTGAAATCTTCAGACCACTACACCTGTAATGACACGGATAATGTCAGAGGGTTGAATTAATGAGAAACAAGTATTTAAATATAAGAAAATATACCCATAATGTTGCCCAACGGTTGTGCTGAGTCGGAGCTGTCTGGATGAGATGTCAACTGGTGTAGAAATGCAGTCCTCCCTCTACCCTAAACGTTGGGAAATCTTGTGTAAATCCTAACGGAAAATATTTCAAGAAATTCGCCTCAATATGACAGCAACGAAATTTTTTGGAGAATTGGTGAAATAAGATGTAACATGTTGCATATGTAATACTCTAATCACTACATATCCTTGACACATAACTGATGTTATTCATATCTGAGGTACGCGATGGTGAATTCTAATATCGATATCTCTGGCTCCGCGAGTACACTCTGGCGTGCCCTCATCGCCGAATGAGCACTGGTAGTCAAGGAGTCAAGTTTTCAGTCTAAGCATGACCCCAGAGAAATATTTTTGTAAAGAATGAAGGTTCGGCATCGCTGATCCTGTGGGCCCTCCTTGTTGGAGTGTGAAGGGCGGATTTCCTCTGCATGGGGTGATGGTGAGAGGAGGCGTGGAAGTAATTGCCCATGCTGGTGCCTTTTCCGTACACACTGTGGCAGAGTTAACCGCCAGGCGTTCGGCAGAATTTGACGTCAAGGAAAGGCAGCAACCTTTTCTTTATAAAGGTGAATAGGTGGGGCATAACAGCTTTCAGATAATTGCAGAACGACAGGTTGACCGTAGCTGTTTATTAATTCTCAATGCTACCGGCTTCGGTTTTGTACCATTGTCAAGCGTTAGCAGAAATTAGCTAATAGCTAATAGCTAACGCTTGACAATGGTACAAAACCGAAACCGGTAGCATTGAGAATTAATAAACAGCTACGGTCAACCTGTCGTTCTGCAACTTTTCTACCTCCACTGTGAACTGCATTTTTCTGTGCTGCTGATTGAGACGTTTGTGAAAGTTCTGTACCACCTCTTCCCCGTGTGACCAGATGACGGTGTCATTAACGTATCTCGGCTAGCATACTGGGCGTAATGGTGCTAACTGTAGAGCCATTTATTCAAAAGCTTGCATTAAGATACATGCTGCAATCGGGGAAAGTGGGGAGCTCATAGCTTCACCGTCTGTTCGTAGAATTATCCCATTTTAAGTAGGGGTTACCAAGGCAGTGCCACACTAGGTCGCAGGTGTCAGGTTCCAAACGTTCTAAGATGTTCATTGTATGTGACACTTAAGTTAGCGAATAACGACGTCCACTCAAAGCTAATCCGTAGCTGACACCAACTTCTCTCTTAAAAATGTCGCGTAATGGATCGAATCCTTAATCTGTGTAGCTCGATAGATATCTGAGCTCTGATACCAGCTGTTTTGCCAGTTTGTACGTGGGTGAAAATACTGGCCATCTATAGGCCTCAAAGGAAAATCCTCTTTATGGACCTTCGGAACCCAATGCATCCCCGGTGCCTGTCGAACTTGTGGGATGACTCTTCTGTTTGTCTCGAGGTTCATCCTGGTTTGTTTCAGCGGCGTCGCGTCCATTTGCATATTTTAGCCGTCTGATCACCCGTAAGTTTCTTCTAGATGGGATAAGTTGTGATCTGGTGCTTCCCCGCCTTTGACTTTATCACTACTAGGTCTTCAGCTCTACTATGGCATGACGTTCCTTTCTGTTGATGTTTTGCTTTTGTGGCTTCGCATGAGACAGGGTTCGTACCATTTCTAGTCGGATTTTCTGTGCCTCAGTTTTTGGCAGGTGACACCAATGCAAAAGTCAGTCGTCCATTTTTACCGGTAAGAGGTAAGAAATCTCCAATCAGATGAAAAACTTGTCATGAAAACACCAATCGTTGAAGCCCTTTGGCACTAACGACGTGTAATAATACCAATAAAGAAAGACCAACAGCCTCCTTCCTCTTCCTCAAGCCGCTGTTATGTAAGCCACAACCTCCTCACATTCAGCAGTCAGACATAGGAACTGATGAAGGCCGCCTGCAACACTGACCGAAACGTCCGTAGATTTTGTAACAATGACGACGCGGTCTGATACTGAGAAGAATTTTATTGAGAGAGATGTACTCTACTGCATCCCGCATACGGTTTTAACTTCATTTCTCCTGAAATACGTCTGAAACTTCTATCAAGAACCTGTCGACTCCATCTCGTGGTTGACTTGCGAGGACTTTCGTGATTATCTCCTGCACCTGCCTCTTAAGGCGCGTAACTTCTCACATTATATAGCTGTGTTAAGAACTTTTGATTCTGGACTGGTATCTTCGCCCTTCGCGGACAACATCTCTCTCGACTGAGCTAACCTAGCGTGCCAAGATAGCTTTGTCGGTACAGAGCGAAAGGCGAAGGTCCCAGGTTTGAATCCCGGTCGCGGACACAGATTTAATATGCCTGGAAATTTTATATCAGTGCACACTATGCAACAAAGTAAAAATATTGAGATTCTTGAGAGCATTTGCAAAGTTCCTGAAATTTTAGATCGATTCCTATCCGTTCGCAACTGTTTGGACGACGTTTTTCGTCCTCCCATTAATGATGCGCCCGTTACGTAACACTATCGTTGCGTATGACTTGCCTGTTTTACTAGCCGCGATGTCTACTTGCTTATCAATGAACATTTGGCGTCCAGCCAATCGTTTGCAGGCACGGTGTCAACCCAAAGTAAACTAATAGATATTCGGATATTATGCAGGTGTATTTCGCTGCTCATTTCTGTCAGGGCCGTCTTCTAGAATTTGCTTTTACACGGTACAATTACATTTTATTTGGATTGCTAATCCCGTTATCTTTGTGCCATACTGTATAATGATGTGAAAAATATTTTAACACGTGAATTCAACTGCTCAATGTCTTTGTATATAACAGTCAAATTTATTACATCAGAGGGATTTCGTTTGTATGACATTTTAGTATGAGATGTCTCTTCACTCATTTCCTCTGACTATGTAGTCATTTTTATTTACGTTTTATTCAGTAACCGGTAATACTAACAGACGGGGAACGATTTGTCGTCTATTGTTACCAATTTGCTTATGGAATATTTCGAGTAATGTGCCTTGGCAAGTGTTTCCAGTGTGGGTGATTTTTTCCCAATTTTGAGGCAACAACTTTCTGCGAAACGGGAGCCTTTTAGAAATTTTGGGGTATAACGTTTCACTACTGCGGACGTTTGGGAAGGATTTTTATCAGTGTAGTATCAGTATCTGATACTTCACTTCAAAGAACATACTTAAGGTTTGATTCCATTATATGGATGAAGTATTAAACGGCCACAAAATAATTATTTTAAGCATTAAATGAAGCAGCATTGGCCGTAAAAATCTTTTGCATTTATTGTTGCAAATCTATTTCAGTTATGAAAGTTACCTTCCACAGTGCAGATGCAGAAATTCACTGAAGATGTTGCATGAATTTTGGCATTACACATACATTTTACGTATTCCATAATACACTTTCCAGATATTTTCCTGACAGAATTCGCAAAGAATCTGTTTTCTGGTTGAGAAATATTTAGGTATCTATTCTCGAACAGAATTAACTTGACAGAATTATCACAGGTTAACCATCTCACTTTTGTGTGGTATGGAAGTTTGCTTGACAATGATTTAACATTTCTAGGAAATTGGCTGCGTGAGTTAGTTGCTTCGAATAGAATTAACAGAAATTCCATGCCCCATCACACAGGACAAGAATACCGACATTGGCACAAATTTATCCCTATTGAAGAATCCAGGGTACCATTAATGGTTTGATTACACCAGTGGTATCAAGTATCTTATTTATTCTTCAAAGATAACCTACATATTTGACGCACGCATCTCTGCCTCTAACGGTTGTGACATTTCATTAGAGAATGCGGACGGTTTTACTCTTTACCTAAGAGTTAACCGTACAGATTTAAAAATGATGTAGCACCGTGGAAGTAAAGCAGATTTGCAATTGAGTAACTTGCAAATTCGTTAAAACTAAAACAAAAAACAAAACTACAGCAGTGTCAGGGGTTTCGTTCGGTGCTACGAACCACAAAGCTAACTGAGATGCCTTTTATTCTCACTGATTTGTCAAATCATATCGTCGCGCCGCTGAATTTGCAGAAAGACAAACCGTTTTACATTTCTCTGTTTTGTCAGAGAACAGTTCTACAGCTGTAATTACCACGCAGTTCTTCATTCAAAGTGACGGCGACTGTAAACGTACACTCAGTGCTGCAAAGCTCTAAAGCAAATCTCTCCTAGAATTAAACCAGTGGAAATCTCTAGCAAAATAGCGCGGGCCGTATTTTGGTGACCTCTGATCTAGGTGGACGTGTGAACAGGGATTTGGTATACGGTTGTTTGCTGCGGTCTGGAAAAATTGAGAAAGTCTCCGTTATTCTCGTACCAGTTGTCGAATTCAGCTTTCATGAGCCAATGAAATTACTAATCTCCATTTTTAAGTACAGGGTTATGAACACGTAGAACTGTGGCGATTGTACGAGGGCTGGTTCATAGCCATGAGTTGCTACGAAATTTCATATGTTGTGGAACACGTATAAGGTGGAATACAACATATGGTGTAACCGCATTCCCGTGAGAAATTGTGCCAATACTACCTAGACGTATTCTGACTGGCTGCCCTACCTCTATTTGAGATCCCCACAGATTTTTTAATTAAAAATAGTAGATGAACTATTTTGTAGAACTTATCTTGATTTTTCGCAATTAGTGTGTTTACATTAAGTTTTATTACGATATGCTTTATTCATGTGATTAAACTCTAGTTAATAAAAACAGTTGTATGTGGAAGTTCTAGAAAATGCGCTACGCGTCAAACTCGGGACCAGCAGTGCGGAGTTGCAAGCAGTCCAGCACAGACGGCTCTCGCTTTTAAGACCTATGAGAGTAGCGTTCTTTGGTGTGTCAGGCAGTTCGAACTACAGTATTCAGATTTTAAGTGTACGAAGATCGTGGACAGTATTACGTATGTCACTTATTGTTTCACGACACACATAAATACTTTGAAACAACTGGCATCTCTTCTTTGAAAAGTAGCCACAGTTTTAAACGTTCTATAGCACTTCAAGATACAAGGATCAACGATCTTAGCGCTGCTTTGAGTTGGGACAGAAACTGAAAATAAGAAGCCAGGTTAGTGAACAGAAACTTTAACTGCACGCACTGACGATGCATGTAGTTCTACGGCCCTCACGTGCAGTGCTGCGTAATAAACCTTGCGACGTTGGCACGCGTGGTTTGATAACTCCGAGAGAAAGTGTCAAAGTATTAGATTATGTATCATTCAAATCAGTTATCAACATTTCTAGCCTCTTGATATATCTGATCCCGCCGTATGATTCAAAAATGGTGTATGTAATTCACACAGTAGCTCGGAAAAAATTTCTCTCAAATTATTTTCAAATAGTAATTGTTGCCAAATTAGACTGTGGCAAGGCTTTGGAATAAATAAATACATTGAACGGCGGAATTTTAGGTGGACCGGGATTCAACCCGGATATCCCATATGGAAAAGTAGTGTGTGTATATACATCGTATGGTATAATATCAGCTACATATAATACTTTAGTAAAATATACTAGTGTCTAATTAAGATAAACATATCTCTCACAGAGCCAACTCTTTTAACCATTGGACAGCTTTCTGACTAACTAGATGGAGTTCGGTCATCCCTCCTGAGAATGATCGTAACGCGCAGTTAGCAAGTATGTGGGTCATCGTTTGTATGTCTGCTCCACCGTCACATGATTGATCGTCTGCCTGTCCCCATTTGAATTTCCAGTAGTTTCAGCGGCCAACACCAGTTCGGAAGCGGTTGGTCAAAGACCATTCTCTCCTGGGAAGGTCTATTCCTTTGAGATCCTTCGAGGGATCGTTTATCCAGATGCTGTTTTGTCCATTAAACGAATCCCAAGTTCTTGCCCAATAACATTTAGGCGAGAAGCTACTCATGTAGTTGCACAGCTGTTTCAAGATGTGGTTCACGTGATTTCAACCTGTGGTGGAAAGTCTTACAGGATAGGAAGCTCAGTAGTGGAAAAGATCTTTTAATACTCTCTCATTAAGGCTTCCTTCCGTATTGTATCAGGAGGAACTATTTTTTTTTGTGGGGGGGGGGAGGGGGGAGGCGCAAAACTACTTAGGTCACTAGCGCCCAACGCTGCCCATAGTAAAATGGAACCGGAGTTAGAACTTTAATGGCTTTCGCCATATTTGCACGACGTATAAAAAATAAAACTGTCAGCAAAATGCGGATCATCAGCTAAAATATCAGACATTTCAAACGGTAAACATAGATCATGACGTAGACGATTAAAATGGACATTGCGCTAAAAGGTGGTACACAGTAAAAGGATCATCACAGTGCTCACATAAGGGAATAGGATCACCACGAAGTAAATTCTGGTGGCTATAACCGCAGTGGCCAATACGAAGCCGGGCCAGGACAATCTCCTATCGGCGAGAGGGTCGAGATGACGTTGACCAAAGATCAGGTACAGGTTTAATGGCTCGCAATTTGTTCACTGACAGGGATGACCAATGTAAAAACCAACATGAGATGATACGCTGGGAGACGCCAGCACGAAGGTCATCAGAGGTACTAGAAAAGGTAGACAGCCGAGGGAGGAGAACTGCCTCCTTGGCAGCCGTATCCGCAGACTCATTCCCCAACACTCCCAAGTGGCCAGGGACCCACATAAATGTCACAGTAGTTCCGCTCGCTGAATGAGAGGTAAGACAATTGCGGATGCTTTGTACCAGGGGATGGACAGGATACAGCGTGCGGAGGCTCAAAAGAGCACTCAGAGTCGGAGCAAATGACATTTATTGAGCGAGTTTCGCCGGACGTATTGGGTGGCTTCATACGTGGTACGTCCAGAAAGTAAGTTCCGTTTGGTTATATAAAACAAAAGTGTACAGATACAGAAAAAATATTTATTGTACAAAAATCTACAACTGTTAAACTACTTTTCTACATAGCTGCCGAAATTTTGTAGGCACTTGTCATAGCGTGGCACAAGTTTCTGTATGCCTTATTCATAGAAGGTTGCCGCCTGTGTATATAACCATATGGTAGCATGTTCTTTCAGTTCGTCATCATAGTTGAAATGTTAACCACAAAGGACAGATTTTTAGGTGTAAGAAAAGGTGGAAGTGGCTAGGAGCGAGGCCCGGGCTGTACGGATGATCAAACACGTCCCAGTGAAATTCCCATAAGAGTTGTTTGGTCACATTCGCCATATGAGGTCGGGCACTATCGTGGAAATAACCACCACCTTTTGATGGAAATCCTCTTCTTACACCTAAAATTTGTCCTGCCAACACTTCAACGATGACTAGCTGAAAGAACATGCTACCACATGGCTGAATACACAGGCGGCAACCTCCTTTGAAGAAGGCATACAGAAACTTGTGCCACGCTATGACAAGTGCCTACAAAATTTCGTTACCTATGTAGAAAAGTAGTTTAACAGTTGCAGATTTTTGTACAATAAATATTTTTTCTGTATTTGTACACGTTTGTTTTATATAACCAAACGGAACTTACTTTCTGGACGTACCTCGTATAATGCATACAACACAGCTGTAAAATGGGAACTCCACTCAGGGAGACGTTTAAACGAGGCGTTGCCAAGCACAATGGCACACCGAACAGCGGGAGGAACGATGTTGCACAATATTGGGAGCCATTGAAGTGGTGCAGAGCGCCACGGATCAGTTCAAAAAATGTTCAAATGTCTGTAAATCTATCGGACCAAACTGCGTGGTCATCAGTCCGTAGCTTACAAACTACTTAAACCTAGGTAAACTAACATACGAACAAAACACACCCCATGCCCAAGGGAGCACTCTAACCTCCACGGCGAACAACCGCGCGCTCCGCAGTGAGACGCTTTAGACCGCTCGGCTACTCCACCGCGGCCCCACTGATCAGTCTCATTCAAATGTTCAGATGTTTGTTAAGCTAACTACGGGGTCATCAGTCCATAAACTTACAAACTACTTATCAACTAGCTAATACTAAGGACGGCACAAATATACATGCCCGAGGGAGGATTCGAACCCCCGACCATAGTGGCCGTGCAGACCGTGATTGGAGCGCCTCAGTCTCCTCAGATCAGTCTCATTGCTCTATTTAATTGATTATCAATGTCTCTTCACATGAGCACTGTTGAGCCCAGATAGGAGAACAGTATTCAGCTGCCGAGTAAACTAGGGACAAAGCTGTTGTACGTAAAACCTTAATCTATTACGATACCCAGGTACTCTCCCCGTGCTGAAAAGTTTTGAAAGTATCACACCTATATTCGTGCCCCGTGACCATTGCTTCCTCTTGCTAATAGCCTTTCTCCCGTAAGGGATCAAGGATATTTAGGCATTTGTATAGGAGCTGTCAGTCTATTGCTACTCTAGCAGTGGTTCGGCCTTTTTTTTGTATTTTTTTTGTGGTTTTAGGGCGCACAACTACGGTTATTAGCGCCCATACAAGAACAAAGATTCGCTTCATCTCAAAAAAATTGGTAACTGCCAGTTAGAACACCAAGAAGAGGCTAAAAACGAAGGATAGACAATTAAAAGGGTTAAATATCCTTTGATAAGTTGGCCAAGTTGATAAAACGTGTCGCACCGTCAGCAATTCACCGCAGGAGCAAAGCGGTGCAGGATCGGCGGTTAGCAAATGACGGTGGCTGAAACGGCAGTGACCGATCCGCAACCGGGCCAGGATGACCTCCTCCCGCCGAGAGGGGCGTGAGGTGGTCCTACAAGCGGTCGGGATCGGTTTTACAGTTCGCAATTTATTGTTGTACAGTGAAAGCCACGCACTGTGCCATGACGACACGATACTCCGGCGAAGAGCCCGTTGAACATCGTCCGATGAGATGCAAAAGGTAGCCATGCGAGGCAAAAGAGCTGCCGGCTTTTTGTGAGTAGGTTGCAGTGGGGGGGGGGGGGGGGGGGGGTGGGCGGGGCGCACGCTGTGTACTCACCGTCTGCAGCAGGCCGACCTTGAGGTTGCGCATGCTGGGGTTGAAGGGCCCCAGGACCTTCTGGATGGTGCTGGTGAGGCGGTCGCTGTAGCCCCAGAAGAGCTGGTGCACCGTCAGCTGGTGGAACGGCTGCGCCTCCAGCGCGCGCATCGCGCCGCGCAGCGCCAGGCGAGCCAGGGTGCCCGCGTCGCGCATGCGCGCAAACGCCGTCTGCAACACCGGCACAGCGCGCCGTTACTGGGGCAACACTGACAACAGAGTGTTTAGTCAGTAAGTGAACCATTTGCTGCCCTGCCGCCCCCCACGTCCAAACCCACAAATCTATATCTATAAACGTGAATATCTGTTCGGTATACGCTTATCACGTCTGAACCACAAGACACAGAGAGCTAAAATATGTACAGATACTAATGTCTACCCGGGGAAGGCTTTAGACAAGGTTTTATGGCGATCTGATATCTATCTATCTATCTATCTATTATAATGTGAATGTATGTTCGGTGTACCCTTATCAAGTCCGAACGACAAGACGCAAGGACTTAAATATTTGTCCAGTTACTAATTTATACCTGAGGAAGATTTTAGGCAGGGTTTTATAGCGATCTGATACATATTTAGTAATTTGAAGAATATAAAGCGAAATGAGGAACAATATTTTTGAAAATTCTATTCACTCTTTGAAAATTCTATTCACTCTTTGAAAATTCTATTCACTCTTTGAAAATTCTATTCACTCTTTGAAAATTCTATTCACTCTTTGAAAATTCTATTCACTCTTTGAAAATTCTATTCACTCTTTGAAAATTCTATTCACTCTTTGAAAATTCTATTCACTCTTTGAAAATTCTATTCACTCTTTGAAAATTCTATTCACTCTTTGAAAATGGTTATTTTGGTTGCATTGTTGCTTGACGGTTGATAATGATAAAAGTGTGGAGTATATTGGGATGGAAATTTATCGGTGTATACAAAATTCTACGTGTGTGTGTGTGTGTGTTTTTTAATATTTGGCTCTGCAGCGAAAACTACATAACGGAAACGAATGGTGTGTGTGTAATTGTTGTCCGAAGTGTCCCGTTGTACACCATAGCAGTTCCATGCCGATAGCTACAAGGGGGTGGAAGATATGGTGGTTGAAAGTCGTCAAACTATAAAAAACTTCGGACTGAAGGCCAGCGATAACATTTGCGACTCTATAGCAAGGTGGTTACATGCAGCGAAACGTGATGCCACAGACCATATCTTTGGTCTATGCGTACTACAATGTCTTCAGCTCTTTCTCTGTAAGGATAAGCATACGAATAAGGAGATAAGAACATACAAATAAAGCAGTAAAAAATTTCTTTTAATACACCTCTAAAAAATCGATTTGACGTTTCGCCCATTATCAATCAACCAATACGCGAGCGGAGCCGTGGGTTTAAGCTAGTCAATTCATATACATTTATTTGCTGCTACTTTCAAAAGCAACGAGTGGAACAGTTTAATTGCATCCATATTGTGTTTAGATGATGGGGCTTCAGCTGTGTACATTCTAAGCACTGTCGACTAGGTAATCTGCGGAATATAAATTTTGTTTTAAATTTTGCTTATAAGAAAACCAAAGGGAAATACACATTGATGTGTGATGTGCCAAATTAGTCCGAAGATCAATGCACTTATTTCAATCGAAAAAGCACGACTCATTACTAACAGAAGCTGCGCAAATACTCTGCTTTACCACACAAATACAAGCTGGATTCGAACAACGTCTTAAAACAATGGTGGCTTTCTGTTGATCTCACAGTTGGCTACAATACAGTATGGAAAGAAGGAATCTTGTACAAAATCGCACAGCCAAACTATAAATAGGCTCACTTGTTACATGCTGTATGGAAGTTTAAGTGGTCTCCGGAAATCAACTAAGCAGACAAGAAGAACTTTAGTCTTCGTCATGGCATAGTTTTCGCACCAACACCTTCAAATTATACACAACCGACCTTCCTGAAACAGGGTCAAGGAAATTCATTTGTGCAGACAATCTGCTTTTGGCCAACAGAGAACTCTTGTCGCTTATCATCTTGAACCGCTTATCATCTGCATATGATCGAAAACACAAAAAACTGAAGACTAACACCAAATCCAACGAACACAGAAGGCAGCTGCTTTTTCCTTGGCAATACAGCGGCCGATACTGAGTTGATTTTTTGACTGTTGGCTCCTACCACCAAAACCATCCAATATATTTAGGAGTACCTCGTGATAGAACTGTCTCTTACAAGTAACACGTAGGAAACACCGCGGAAAAACTAAGGTCACGCAAATACATTCACACAGAAGCTGAGTGGTACCTAATGCGCTGCAAGAGCTTTTAACACTGCTATGCTCTTCCTTAGGTCTCTCATATCCTGCTCCGGTGTGGCTTAAAAGCGCACTCTAGAGAAAAATTGACGTGGGAGGGTGTTAACCACTGAACAGGAGCAGATTTTATGGAACCTTCCATTGTCCTCATTGTTGCAGATACCTCTACGTCACACTGAGCCACAGGTAGGGTTGTCAACTGAACACAGCACTTATACTGAAAGCAGGTTTATTGCGAACTGAAACGTACACGCAGCACTGACTGCCTCTCGGGCAGAGTGCTCTGCTATTTATACACAGACCGCATGTACGTTAGAAGAATAGAATGTACAAATTGCAAGTGAACATAAAAACATGTAGAACATTCTTGAAATGTTAATAACTAAGAAATTTTTGCCGGTGGACGGGGTTTAACCGCAGGCCTTCAGCAATCGGTGACGCTCCCTTGCACCACGCCGGCAGTCTGTTAATTAGGGTCTTGCGGCAATATTACTAACGAAGTACTTGGGGGGTTTGCTTTACCTTCAGACAACGTATGTGCCGAGAACGATGTAGGATACGGAAGAAATGTTGTAGGAGATGAATGTTAATTTGAACAAAGGTTCTATGAGTGATAAAACTGGTATCTTACCGGATCGTCCTTGTGGGTGAGAAACGTTCTATTTGTATTTTACGCCACGAAGCACGTACACTTTACACACAATTTTTTTCCACTTGCGGTAGGTGGCGCTGTAATCGACAAGTACCCACTGTAATTAATCGGATTTGCTTTTACTTTTCAATTACATCGTGAATCAAAAGCTTTGCGCTCTGACGTTTAATTCTATATTCCAAATTTACTCTTACAAATTTAATTTAAAGTAGAATGTGTTTACCCTTATCAGTGTCTGGTACACTTTCATCGTGATCTAGGAGCAACGACACGGATTTAGTAGTATTCTTTTTGGTATTAACGAGTCTCCTTGCGAACAGTAATTAGCGGTAATTCACACTAGAAGCTCAATATAACGACCCATGTCGATACATTTATGTAATTATTTTTTTGTGCGCAGAATACTGGCAACGTGTTACAGGCATGTTTGACAGGCTGTTTGCGTAAACATCTGCATACACTATCCTTAAGATAAACTCACGAGAAATACGGGGGGAGGAGGGGGGGGGGGGGAGACAAGAACACGGTGACTTAGGCCCGGCGCACACTTGACGCAGCAGAGCAGAGGCAGAGGCGAGGCCTCCGTCCGTCTGTAACGCGTGCTTTCTAATGGGGCAGCGCACACTTAACGCAGCCGAGGCGGAGGGCAGGCGTTTCCTCGGTCACGCCTCTGTCCGGTTGTCCGAAGCGCACAGTTTTCCTGCGCCTCTGTTCCACCTCTGTCGCAAAGTGAAATTTCAAGTCATCCGATATGCTTCGAAAGAAATTGTTTTATGTAGACGAATATAAGCTTCATCCTTCTCTGTATTTAGTTTCTTTGTAACACTTTTACTTTCTGCGTAAAAAAATTAAAAATACTATTTTCCTATTTGTGCGTGTTTTCCGCTAACGCAGCTTCCACAATCGATTTTGCAGAAACTACTCGCTAGAAAAAAATTATTTTCCTGTATCATATAGGCAAAAGCCACCGCTTGACGTTTGGGAGGTTTTCTTTTCGTTATTGTACATAGTTATTGTTATAATAAAAAGTAAAGTACAACGCCGCGCATATTTTGAAGAGTTTGCAGTGGAAAAAGTAGTCGCTGGCTAGTTTGCGTTTGGTGCGTTTTACACCATACATTACTGCGAACGAAATGTAGCTAACATATCGAAATTGTTTGTAACGGTGGAAGGAGAGCTATATCTCTTTCGATTCTCGAGAAAATACGTGAGAGACACGTTTGACGCGACGCGGTCGGCAGCTACGCGGCACACGCGCGGCTGTTGCCGCCTGCTGTGCCGAGTGCGGAGCTGCCTCGTGTCTCCCTTCTCCGTATGCTGCCGATACAGGCCCAAGCTGGAAACGAACAACTTACTGAAATAGACACCGAGATTCATAAACCTAAGATGCTGATTGTGTGTTTTTATGGTCTATAGTCTCTGGTTTCAGTAAACTTTGTGGCAAGCATGAAAGCACTATATAAGCTAAAATTCCCGTTACTACTGAATAATTAGTTCGGAGAAACCAGAAGGGACGTGCAACGATTTTTTTTACTATCAGGGACTTTCTTCAATTTCTTGAAACACAATGTCCACCCCTTCGTGGAGCTTCAGCTTACTGCTAAACCGTAGATGATGCTAGAAACGTCTCTCGTCAGTATTTCTCAACCTGAATTCTATACTACATTCAGAAATTCAACATTTGCAAAAGTATTAGCGTCAGCTTCACTAATTACTAACAAATATAATGGCTGCTGATGGTAATTATCATTAGAAATAATGACAGAGACAAAATAGGAATGCAATGTAATAAAATATTGCATGTCATGCACAGCTGCCGTCATAGAAGACGGGAAAAAGCAAACGTCAGTATCTTAGTACTCAGGATCATGGAACAGCTACGAATAAAGACCTAAGTAATGAAACACTTTGCGTGCAAATGCATTTAAACAAGGAAACTATGATTTGCAAAATTTTTCATATCGTTATATCTTTCAATCTAAGACATATGAAAAACATACCAGGTGTCACCGAGAAGAAATATGTCAGTTGTATAAAGGTACTTTCAATTATTTGCTGTGACACTTTTTTCACTGAATTATAAAAGAAATGAAAGAAAAATAAATCTGACTTTAATTAAATTCCTAAAACATATCCCTAATTTTTCTTTAGCGGGTATGATGTGTCACACTTCTTACTCAACATGTGACTCTCTTTGAACTGTCGTCTGTTTAGTCGGAATAGCTCAAAGGCTTAAAATGAGCTTCCATGGACCAGAGAAGTTCAGCATGTATTCGTCACTTTTGCCTTTGCTCAACTGCTCTTATACTGCTCTTATACTCTATCAGAACTGCTCTTATACTCTATCAGAACACACACAAATTAAATTAACTGAGTTTTGAAGGAGGTTCAGGAATTAAATCTGACTGCATCGAGAGGTTTGCAGTGGACATGCAGCACGTGCTGCGCTGCCTCCTCTGCCTGCGCTGCGTCAAGTGTGCGCTGACCAGCAGAGGCCCTGCGCCTCGCCTCTGCCTCTGCTCTGCCTCTGCTGCGTCAAGTATGCGCCGGGCCTAAAGGTCGGATGATATGGCAGGCCACGTCACATGACCACCTCTCCCGATCCAGCGACCATTGAAGCCACAATTCAGCGGTTCTTGCGCTCTTGCGGAGTAATGTCCGGTACAACCATTTTGCAAAAACACGTTCTCTCATAGTGCAAGGGATATAGAGGCGGATACCAACCCCTTATGTCACGATTATACTAAGTCTGAAATTGTGTGGAAGGTATGGAGAAACGACAAACGGGTGAGGCGAAGGAGGGGAACCGAACAATCAGATACCTGGGTTGGCCCCAAAACCTGCTTAAGACTCTAGTGGATAAAGGCGAACCGCTGAAAATG
The DNA here is from genome assembly GCA_026315105.1 of Locusta migratoria. Taxonomy (NCBI): domain Eukaryota; kingdom Metazoa; phylum Arthropoda; class Insecta; order Orthoptera; family Acrididae; genus Locusta; species Locusta migratoria. Next base: position 23,665,791 of record CM048751.1, read on the forward strand.
GTTAATCTCGTGATGAGGCGACAGGGATCTCTCTTAATGGACGCTCTGTTAGATTCTTAAGAGATGGACACTATCTTCGAAATAAACAACAGTTTTATGTCTCCATAAATTCGAAGAGATCTACGATATCAGAAAAATTTGGCGAATCTCATGAACAAACAAAATCTAAGTCACATTGAAAAATACGGATTTTTATGTTCACAATATCTCAATATTATATAGACTTCACATATAAGAACGCCTAGATCGACTAATTTTCTTCATACTTTATTGTGACTAGTTTCGACAACAATTTGTCATTTTCAAAAGTAAAATTAAAATTATAAATCTGTATAAAAACTTTCAAAAGCACATGCATCTGGTGTACAGATTTATAATTTTAATTTTCTGTATGTTAATGTTCCGAGCATGTCTGTGGTACCCCAGTAACCAGCACACAGGTGGAGTGTTTTAGGTACTGTGTACACCAAATGCATGTGCCGTTGAAAGTTTTCATACAGACTTATAATTTTAATTTTACGTTTGGAAATGACAACTTTTGTCGAAATTCGTCACATAATAAAGAATGGAGTAAAATATGCGATCTAGGCGTTCTTCTATGTGAAGTCTATATAACATTTACAGATCGCTCCCCAAACACAACTATGTCGAATGTTGATAATATCTCAATATAGCAAAATAGAACTTAAAACCATCTTTTTAAATCTCTATGCAATTTCATCAGACCATGTCTTACATGATATCTTATTACCTGAAGCTATCGTTTGGGGAGCCACATACTTTGATCTATTCATTTGACGGATTCATTAAAACTTTTACTTCCATTTACGATCGAAATATAATCAGATCATCGTATCCTCCACAGTAAAACAGAAATTGGAAGCAACGTGATATACATCTCTTGTCCTCATGTTCTTGTAACTAATATTTGTCTATTTTCCAGTAACTTTACGTAGATATTGTTTAGTACGAGTGGCCAAACCAATGAAGGCTGGCGTGGTTTTTTTATTTTATGTATTTTTTATTGTATTGCTGATAAACAGTCCCAAGGTGACTGAATACTTCTAACTTTTCTATTTTATACTGTCAAAATGTTAGTGTGCATGTGGTCAAACCTAAGTCAAAACAGGTTTATTATGTTAATAACTCTGCTACTTGTATACGGGATGGCGATGTAACAATGAGAGGAAGGCTATGACATAACTGCTCTGATTAGTTGAGATACGTTGACTGTGAATGTGAAAGAGCTCCTTAAAACCATAGCAACACTTTACGTCTCGTGTTGGTAGGAGAGGAACCTACCAGGATTTCTGAAGTGCTTTGTTTGAGGCAGTTTAAGAGCAAACTTTTCAGTTTTCATTACGGAATTTTAACTGCATAATGTGAGAGATTCTGCACGAGATTTTACGAGTCTTGATTCTTATGCGTGGGACTAAGATTTATACTATTCTGAGCTTATCTCCTGTTGTGTGATAGCGACATGGACTTAGCGTCTGAACATTATCGATCACTTAGTTGGGGATTTTGCTATCATTTTCATAACTGAGTTAAAGCATCTGTTATAATTTTATAAGGGTAATTTCCATGTATTATTACTGTTTGTGTAGGGTCACTTCCCATAGATCAATACATGTGTTTGGACAGACATTTAACTGAGTTGCGTTACCAGCATCGTTTACAAACGATGGAATAAAATGTCTTTTTTAAATTAATCATTTATCTTTATATTCATTATTATTTCGCTAATGTTGGTGTATGTATATATTATCTGAAAATAGGAACACAGGTGCATCATGATATTTGCAGCTATTTTAGATGCTGGGCATGAAATCAGACGTGTACTGTTCGGCCGTATTACCACACCGAGTAACAGCTGTACATAGCCCAATTAGCCCAATACGTGTGTATTGTGCTTGGCCAACACAGTATGGTTTCGTCAACACTCCACTCTTTCGGAGTAATGTCCTGTGTAACCATATTGCAACCACACGTTCTGTTACAGTGTAAGGAGTATGTACATTGTTTAACAGAACTGGCTGTGTTTATAGTCACGATTTTCGGAAACTGATTCGACCGAAACTACCACGCTTCGTTTCCTCTAGTTTAAACTATGAGAGCTCAATAAGCGATAAAACAGGAAATGAATCAAAATATTCTTAGTGTTTTGATTCTCGCCATGTTAACGTCTGGGCAAGCTTACAAAAACTGGTATTTTTGTTTACTGATACTATGTGACTGACTGGGTTTAGTTAGTAAGTGAATGGAAGAACCGCTCAAAGTCTCAAGTACTAGAAGTAGTAACAACCCAGAATGCTCCTCGCCAAAATGGCAGACCCTTCAAACGCTAAAGTAAGCTTTGTTTTAGATGTTGCTTGTCACTTCGCTAAAAGAAATTCTTCCTTGAAGATGATCTCATTCACTTTCCGAAGCCCGGTGAAGCGTCGGTAACCCGGTACAGATATTTGCTATTTCAAAAACAACAATTAGAGGAAGGTTTTTTACGACAAATGTTTATAAATATATCGGACTCAACTGCTAGGTTATTAGTTCGTAACTTACCAAGTACTTAAACTAAGTTAGTTTAAGGACAACAGACACATCCATGCCCGAGGGAGGATTCGAAACTCCTACGTGGGAGGCCTCGCGATCCGCAATGTAGCCCTCCAGACCGCTCGGCTATTCCCGCGCGGCTTTTTTACGACAGCATACGTAAATTCCGAAATAGCTAAGCGTCCATAAGCTTGTAAAAGAAAAAACCGAAACAGAATTTTATCTTCCTTTAATATCGACATTGGTAACTTTTAAAAAGTTCCAAGATTTAAAAAAAATTGGGAAATCCGAATTTGTGTGTTATTGTGCTGATACAATAATGTTGGAGATAAGCCAATGTGAACTTCGTTCACTACAGAAGTAGTCTACCTCTGAAAGTCCGGTATTTTTAATACATATTGGAAGGTGGTAGTTCTCTTATTTAGTTTTATTGATTTATTTTATGTTTCCAGAATGAAAATTTCACTCTGCAGCGGAGTGTGCGCTGATATGAAACTTCCTGGCAGATTAAAATTGTGTGCCGGAACCGGGACTCGAACCTGGGACCTTTGCCTTTCGCGGGCAAGCGCACTACCGACTGTGCTATCCCGACACGACTCACGATACCGCCTCACAACTTTACTTCCGCCAGTACCTCGCCTCCTACTTTTCAAACTTCCCAGAAGCTCTCCTGCGAACCATACAAGACTAGCACTCCTGGAAGAAAGGATATGGTGGAGACATGGCTTAGCCACAGCCTAAGGTATGTTTCCAGAATGTAATGTTGTAAGGTTGGGGGAATTTAAGTTATTTCTCCTATTTATTTCATTGGTCGACTTAGTGCATATGTAATAGCTGAGTAGTAGAAGTTAGTTTTAGCCAGGGTAGCAATGGGGTTAAGCAAGAAGCTTATCAAGCGAGGGGAGTGTGGAATGCTGGTTGTCATGCTGCCCAGTCGGGAGGAGTGGAACGTTCAGCGCAGCATTCTCCTGGACTACCTGCACGTCTTGACCGAAGGACTTCGGAGCACATTGTCGTGGCCGACCAGAGCTGCCCCCAGGGCTGCCGTCAGTCCGCTGTCGGTGGCAGAGGATTGCCAGAGTCACCAGCGTCTGCTGATGTGTTTTTTCGAAGGAGCAGTCTGCGCGGTGCCGCCAAGTTTCTGAAGACTAATATGCGAGAGCTATCTAAAAAATCTCAGAGTCGATTAGGACGACAACGCTTTACTGCGACATTAATGGCAGGGCTGTTTCCTCCATTTAGGAGAGAGATGGGCGTCCTGTGCTGCTGGGTTTCGGCTCTAAAGCTAGTAAAAATTTATACGTTTAAGTGCCTTGGGCCCAATACAGGGTGGTGGTCCGCAAATTACGCGGGGTTCATCACCGTAGCGAAGGCCAGACCGTGGAAAATCTTCTCGCGGGGGCGGAGCACATTTCCAGGATGGTGCTCAACGACCACACAATGAGCAACACACCAGATCTATTGAGCAGCATTGGCCGTTAATGTTTTATTTATAAACAACAGATCGATTTCAATCACATAGTGACCATCTTCAGTGTATCCTTCAAACAAGCATTGTGAATGCTCTGAATGTAACTCTAAACTTGCTGGCAGATTAAACCGCCCTCGCAACCTTACTTCTGCCAGGACCTCGCCTCCTACTTTCCAAATTACACAGAATTTCTCCTGCGAACGTTGCAAGACTAACACTCCTACCGGAAAGGATGTGGTGGAGACTTGGCTCAACTACAACCTAAGGGATGTTTCCAGAATGAAACTTTTCAAAAATGTTTCAAATTGTTTGTATAGTTTATGGGTCTTAACTACGGGGTTATCAGTCCCTAAACTTACAAACTAATTATGAACTACTTACGTACTGGGACGGCACAAATATCCATGCCCGAGGGGGGATTCGAACCCCCGACCGTAGTGGCCGTGCAGACCGTGACTGGAGCGCCTCAGTCCCCTCGGCCACCGCGGCCGGCAATGAAACTTTGCAGCGGATTGTGCGCTAATATGAAACTTCCTGGCAGACCAAAACTGATCATCCCGGCACACTTCACGATCCGTCCTCACAACTTCTGCCAGTACCTCCTACTTAGCTCAGTGGTGGAGCGCTTGAACGCGAAAGGCAAAGGTTCCAGGTTCGATTCCCGGTTCCAGCACACAATTTTGATGAACCAGGAGGTTTTTTGCCTGATGTCTAGATAAATGTCGTTTGTTTAACAGAACGAAGTGACATTTTCGTGGGCGCGTTTTTTCAGTTTCTGTCTGCATACCGACATTTGCCTTCGAATGCTCCAGCTGCAGTGGTATGAGTAAACTGACGCCAGCATATCGCGAAGACCATTTACGAGTTGGTTATAGTACAATTTGTATTAACATTGCGGAAGGTGTTCACGAATGGGTGTCAGACTGTTCCCAGTAGTCTCCTAGTGTGGATACTGTTTTTAGAAAGATGTTATTGGTTTGGATCCCTGTTTAGGAATAGCCTCTCATTTTATATTCGTATCAGTAATTTCTAAACGTTATCGATAGACTGATGTGGGATTATTTGTCTGTGTGCTTTCTTATGGTAATTACATTAGAATTTCCATTGGTAGTGTCTTCGTGTGAGAGAAGGTGGTGTTGGGGTAGTCAAAGTCCATGAAACGGCACGGGCAACACTATGTGCAGATTTGTGGATTAACAGAAATTATTCCCTAACGGGAACGACAATTGACAAATTAGCACCGCCATCGCTTCTTCTATCGTTCGGTGTTGGACATATTACGCTTCCATTATCACACTTGCGGAAGTGTTTCTAGTATACTACAGTTCACGCAGATTTACCAGCAACCCGACCACCGACTGCTTTTAAGACGTATGGTGCGGAACAAGATGGAACGAAATTATTGTGCTATTAAATGAAACTGTGGGGCGCACGGTACACCACACACACCTCCTTACGTCAATGTCAATTTGGTACATGGTGGTAAACCGGAAGTATGCGACGAAGGGGGAGGGAGTATGCCATCCACATGACAGACATGCCAAAGTGTGTGATATGCGGCAGGCTCGACACGGACGAAAACGGTTGGGTCTGTGACACAGCGCTAGAGGTATGGGACCTGGCAAGGCAGATCATAGCGTTCATGCGACGCATCGCACAGTCAGATATCTCGACTGACATAGTACTTTTCCCAGAAAAAACTTCTTTCCCAAGTCAGAAGACTAACGTGGATGCGTAGGTCACAGGAATTACGGTACATGTACCATGCTGCAAACACTAGCGTACTTTACTGCTGACAAAGTTTACTGGAGGGACACTTGAAGTTACAACAACTTGGAAAGAGGTAGTATTTACTCACCCGCCACTTTGCTGGGGTGTACCGGATACGAGAATATTATGTGACTGTTTAAAGGAGATACCGAGCAAGTCAACGGACCGGACGTAATAAGTTCGAAAAGATCCACGAACACGGGCCGGAAGGCAAGCCGCGAAACAGAGGGGGCTCTGTTGATGTTATATGCCTTCAAGTTACGATATGCCTTGAATGATGAAGGCTGCCAGAAAGATATCTTTTTTGTAGTTATTTTCCAACTATTGCGAGGGACATTCCGTTTTAGTTGACAGTTTTCTTCCAGGAAAGTATGATTTTGTGATTATAATAAAGGCTTTTGTTTTAACATTGATACAAAACGGTAATCAACCTACCTAAAAACTGGTTAAAAGCAATTAGGATTCTTTGTGGAAACCTATAAGCTTTTTTATAAACAAAAATTCCCTAATCGGCAAGATATTTTACTAACAAAAACGAAGCGCTGTTGGGCTTGGCCTAGCACTTGGATGGGTCACCATCTTCTTCTTCAGAGCACTTTTGGCAATTTGTGATGCCAATTGGGCACCACCTCATTGAGAAGTAGCGCTTTCGATCACGAAAACCGATACAACGACCGGGAGTATAGGGAAATCACCACGTACCCCTCCATACAGCAACGTTGACACCCACAGGCGTAGGGTGACACGGTGTCTGGTCGGTATCTACTCGCTCTTTCAAGGCATCGAAGGCGGAGTTTAATCTACGTCATTATAGCTTCAAATTTCTCTGGTCCTGAAAGTTGTCTTCCCCGATATCAGTTGTGAGATGTTTCTCCAGTGTTCAGCAAAGAATTCCTGTAAATATTTTGGTTGGATAATATTGCCAATTGTCACCACATGCCTGCTCTGTGTTAGAAGTTATTACCGCATTTCATTTCGTCTGAAGTATTTTACGTACTCTGTGGAATAGTTGTGTGGTGGACGACCAATCTACTGTAATTGATCCTGGGTGGAGTCTTCTGCGCTGCGGTGAAGTAGCTGTTACAAACATTAACATTTTGTATTTGGCGTCTTCTGCAGTTTCGCAGTCTGTGCAGGAGGCGGCGGCTTACCATGAGCGGAGTGTTGGCGACGATGACCGTGTCGTTGAGGGTGCCGCTGGACTCTTCCGGGACGAAGACGTACGTGTTGTTCAGCCTGTACGTTATGGTGGTGCCGTTGTCGCCGAATCTGACGTCAGCTTTCCTCGAAATCTCCCTGAAATTGAAAGTTCAAACAACTGTTAATACTTTGATGTATTTCGATGTCTTGAGTATTTATGAAAATAATTTATCAGAGCAAACATAAACGAATGTTTAACAATGTCACATTTGGACTCCATCTGTTATCTTCTTTACCTAAAATACTATACTTAAGATAATGCTCGAACTGAATAAGTGGAACAAAAGAACCTCCCGACATTTGTATCGAAAGTTAATTCTTACTTAATTAGTGAAACGTAGTGATAATTTTCTAATCTATCCAATAATTATTGTAGTTGGAATAGAATGAAAGATTCCATTCCATGTATTCAGTATCGTAGTACCGCAGTCTAACATACGCAGTTGCGACACACACTACTGTGTAAGTTGTTACTGACAGTTGGGCAAGCCGCCGAAGGAGTGATGTTTCATTATTATAATCTTTTTATACTTAACGGAACAGTTTACTACAATTTTTGCGTTACAAGCATTAGTAAAGTATCAAGCGACACACACAATCGAGAAATTAATGTAAAAACAGCCGTATTTAATTGCGTCATTGGTATCAAGAACAACTTCCGTCATGAACAAATACTTTCGAATATGTGGTTATTTGCAGCTTATTCCGCTATAAACATACTAGGCCTGCTTTTGAGTACCGTTTTGAAATTAAAAAGACGTGCTAATATATCAATTTTTTTTTTTTTTTTTTTTTTTTTTTTTTTTTTTTTTTTTTTTTTTTTTTACATGAAAGCTTGTATCTTAACCTACTTTTCTACATCATTTCCGTCAATATTGAGGCACTTGTCATAATGTTGTACCAGTTTTTGGATACCCTCCTGATAGAAGCCTGCCGCATGACTTTAACCACTGCATCACTGCTGTTTTGACTTCGTCATCATCTTGAAGACCGCCTAAACAGTAGGGATGCAGAGGTTAACAAGTCAGGCGGCCGATTTCTATGACGAGGGTATTCAAAGACTGGTAAAACAACGTCACGACAAGTGCCTCAATATTGACGGAAATTAGGTAGAAATTAGATGAAGGTACAGGCTTCCATGTAAAAATGAAACAGATATCTTAGCACTTTTTTTTAATTTCAAAACGGTACTTAAAAACACGCCTCGGTGCATTCATGAGGTGTCGTTTCCAGCCTTCCCTGTCGAACATTTGACTTACCGCTATTTTCAGACGATGTATAATCCGGATAGTCCTAAGACAGCCCTATTACAACATCTGAAAACTCGTCAACAACTTCATAAATCATGTGCTCCAAACATTTGTATGTTCACTGCAGATATCTAAAATTAACAAAAATGTTCAAATGTTTGTAGAGTCTATGGGACTTAACTACGGGGTCATCAGTCCCTAAACTTACAAATTACTTATGAACTGAAACTTCCTGGCGGATTAAAATTGTGTGCCGGAACCGGGACTCGAACCTGGGACCTTTGCCTTTCGCGGGCAAGCGCACTACCGACTGTGCTATCCCGACACGACTCACGATGCCGCCTCACAACTTTACTTCCGTCAGTACCTCGTCTCCTACTTTCCAAACTTCTAGGGGTGCTAGTCTTGCGTGTTTGCAGGAGAGCTTCTGTGAAGTTTGGAAAGTAGGAGACGAGGTACTGGCGGAAGTAAAGTTGTGAGGCGGCATCGTGAGTCGTGTCGGGATAGCACAGTCGGTAGTGCGCTTGCCCGCGAAAGGCAAAGGTCCCAGGTTCGAGTCCCGGTTCCGGCACACAATTTCAATCTGCCAGGAAGTTTCATATCAGCGCACACTCCGCTGCAGAGTGAAGTTTCATTCTACTTATGAACTAGCTAATCCTAAGGACGGCACAAATATCCATGCCCGAGGGGGATTCGAACCCCCGACCGTAGTGGCCGTGCAGACCGTGACTCGAGCGCCTCAGTCCCCTCGGCCACCGCGGCCGGCATATAAAATTAACATGAAAACACTTTAAAAGAATGAAACAGAGGATGCCAACGCTAGGCAATGTATACTAAGTGAGCTACAATAACAGTCTTTCACGAACACATGCAGCGGGAGTAGCCGAGCGGTCTGAAGCGCCACGTTGAGGATCACGCGACCTCCCGCGTCCGAGGTACGAATCCTCCCTCGGGCATGGATGTGTGTGTAGTCGTTAGGTTAGTTTAAGTTTAAGGGACTGATGGTCAACGTAGTCTGGTCCCATTGAACTACGAACATTTGGAACATTTTTCATGAACACTAAGTATTCCACTGACTTCGTTGCTGCCATCTAGCGCTCGCGGTTGAAACTACGAAGCCTGCAGACAGACTTCGCGGGAGTCGTAAATATACGTTTGACGCCACAGAGAAACACTGTAATTACGTCTCGACAATATTACGTCGACCGCACGCTAAGTGTTAATCAGGGTGTAAGCTATCTCTGTTCCAAATTTCATTCATACATGTCCGGCATTTCATCGTGAACGCGTAAGAAAACGATTACTTGTAAAGCACCCTCCGCCATGCACCATAGAAAGTTAATTTTACTATGCTTAGAATCTTCGCGCATGTGCAAGCAGTGAGTTGACAAAATTTTGCCGCAATCGGATGTACGGTATGGCCGTGCATAAAACACGAACAAAAAACGAACATTATTATAGAAATGACAAAGAGGACTGTCCATCGATTTGTAACACCGCAGCCCGTGTAGCTAGTGTGAGGTTATTTTTACGTAACTAATGAAAGAATGGAATTACAGTTTCTTTTAGCGCTGTATCTGCAGTGTTTCCGCCTACCGTTTGCTCTAGTAGTAAGCTCTAAATGCCTTGAACGCAGACTGTTGGGCACCGTTTTGTCGAATACATTGCTCATCAGGAGTCTGTGGTTAGGCTATGTCGCTAGTTTAAATTCCTGACTGCAAAACGAGTCGTCTGCCGCTTTTAGTTCATTGATCACTTGCAATCAGCTATCGACAGAGCTTTGGCATTCCCGCCATAACAAGCTTTGGCCGCGTTTCCCACATTAACAGCATTTGTGAACTGTCGAGTCGCGTTTGTTTCGCCTATTACAGAGTGGTAGCCGGCAGTCTATACAGCAACACTGTAGCGACACGTGACAAACGCAAACGATGAAGTAATTTCAAGCACAATATACGTGTAATTGCTATTCTCATTATGTAACACACAGAGTGACAATTATTTAACTCTTTCGTTCCCAGTGCTTTTCTTCAACAACGGTGTATTAGACGCTGATTTATACCGTATTTTGTATTCAAAAAATGTTCGAATGTCTGTAAATCTATCGGACCAAAATACGTGGTCATCAGTCCTTAGCTTACAAACTACTTAAACCTAGGTAAACTAACCTACGGACACACACACACACACACACACACACACACACACACACACACACACACACACACACACACACACACACACGCCCCAGGGAGGACTCGAACCTCCGCGGCGAGCAACCGCGCGCTCCGCAGCGAGACTCTTTAGACCACTCGGCTACTCCACCGCGGCCGTATTTTATGTATCAGTCCTTAAAGTCACATTGTTGTTGAACAGCTTCTAGTACGACATTTTGCCGCTTGGTGTGGTGTGAAGCCACTTCTGAGGCGTTGTTGTTGTCGTCTTCAGTCCGCAGACTTTTGATGCAGCTCTCCATGCTACCATGTCCTGTGCAAGTCTCTTCAAAGAATACTTTCGGCAACCTTCATCCTTTTGAATCTGCTTACTATTTCGTCCGTCTGTCTCCCTCTAGGATTTTCACCCCACACACTTCCTTCTAATGCTAAGTTGACAATTCCTTGGTGTCTCAGAATGTGTCCTACCAATCTATCCCTTTTCTTAGTCAGGATATGCCAGAAACTCCTTTTCGCCCCGTTTCGGTTAAGCACCTCATTAGTTATGTGATCTACCCATCTAATTTTCATCATTCGTCTATAACACTACATTTCAAAAGCTTCTATCATCTTTTTATCTGAACTACTTATCGTCCACGTTTCACTCCCGTACAATGCTACACTCCAGACAAATGCTTTCAGAAAGCACTTCTCAACTTTTAAATTAATATTGGATGTTAACAAGTTTCGCTTCTTTAGAAACGCTTTTCTCCCCATAGCCTTTCTGCATTTTGTATCTTCTCTGAGGCATTAATCTGTCCATATTAGAGGTTGTGTTACGTTACCGTCTCTATACGTGACTGAGTGTGAGCGAGAGTGTATTTCATTTTACTTTATTTCAGCAGTGAATTGTCTTTGGTGCCGTGGCGAAGATTAGGTTAGCATTATTGATGTGACACAGTGACAGTGTCAACTATCAATAAAATAACGTCCTAAGTAACAAAATACCTCGATACAAACGTCTGTAATGTGCATGAATACATGACAAAAAACAATAGTTCGAGAAAAAATTTTAAAACACGTATTTTTATGTTTAGTGTATTGTATTAACACAGAAAACGATTTTAATTTTTCCGAAGCTGGATTCGTAATGTGGGAAAGAAGGGGTTAACTACATGGAACAAACCGTACAATCTTCGATGTGCACATTAACATGTAAACATCACTACAGATTTTCCGATGTAGTCTATGACATGTTTGATATGTCTGTCATCCGTGGCGACGATGTCGCGCAGGCGAGTAGCGAAATTCTGCATGACTACATGTTTTTAACTTATGTATTTTTATATAGTGACTAAGTGCATTGTTGCACTTGTTATTTTATACCCAATTTTTTTAACAAGATGACCAGATTATAACATATATGTGACCAGATGATGGTGACACAGTGCACAGAAGCCGGTCGTCACTTAATAAATTGTTAGTGTGCGATCTTGGCTTGTCATTTTGAAAACTATAAAACGATTAGATAGCCTCCAGACCCGACTATGTCAGGTAATCTTAACTATAACGATCCTTGTCATACTTTTACTTTTTTTTTACATATCCAATGTATTTACTTCGTTAATGAAATCACATTACTTTTCCACATTTTCCCCGTCTTCACGGTTCTGTATTGATTTAGAAAGTATTTATACTTTGACATTCCTAGCGAACTACCTAGAACTGGATGGGGTTCAATTTGAACCCAATATAATTTCTCTTTTAATATATGTCAATAATGGTATAATGAAGGGACAACGTCAGTAGTTTTGCAAAGCAGTCGGTGCTCATTGTTACTTAGCACGCGTACATTCCAGTATACCTCATTTCATATCTTCATAAGCTGGTAATAGATTTTTGCCTTGAAACACGCTTTTGAACACGTATCGTCAGCGCGGACTTTCCGATGAAGAAGTCCTACAGCTGTTATAAAATTCCGAAATCGAATCGGCAACTGCCTTCAGTGACGAAGATAATTATGTAGGTGATACAACCGAAGATGAAGACATAGTACAAGAGGGGGCGATTAGTAGAAGATGATTCCATCCACAGTTTGAACCGTCTACAAAAACCGTTGCTAGAGACGGAACCGTGTGGGAGACGACCAATTTTTCCATCTTCTGGAAGGACCCCGGTGCTTATGCTTGCCAACGAGGAGTAGACATTTTTGACGAAGCAGTGCTACGTCTCATGAAGAAATACACCAAACGTACTGAAAAACAATGGACTGTTTCACTATAAAAACTAGAGAAACTTTGTGTGTGTGTGTGTGTGTGTGTGTGTGTGTGTGTGTGTGTGTGTGTGTGTGTGTGTTTTGGGGGGGGGGGGCGCTACTTTCATCAAGGACATTATGCGAAGAACAGATTTCAGGAGCTTCTCAGATTATTTCTTTACGATGAAAAATCAACCTAAGCCAGATATGCCCAATACGGAGTCAGCAAAAGACAATTGTCTACCTACGAGAGGCCCTCAGTGAGGATTTCCACACAGCGGTGGAGAGCTTGAAAACGCGAAGGATCTTGAGGTGTAACTGGGATCGTAGGTCTGTCTCCGGGAGGCCACTATTCGGGGACCGTGAAGTGGTGACTTGCTTGCCCAACTGACCAACGTGGCCTAGCGTCCACGGGCGTTGAAGGCGTCTTGGATTGACCGCACCAAATGGTGCTTGGGAAGAAACTGGTCAAGGGCCTGTAACCCACTGAGTCACTACAGATGACAAACGAGCCCCTGAGAGCGAGCTCTGAGTTGTTCGAGAGTTCGTAAAATTTCGACCAGCTCTGCAGTGAAGACACTACTTCCACAAGGCAAGGAACGCTCTTCAGTATTGTCACTACAAATAAAGCCAGACCCAGCATGGCTATCGACCAGAGAACAATCTGAAAATAATTCCTGTGTAGTGGAATGAATCAAGCAGTGCTCTGAATTTGGCGACGGAGATTTAACGGTGTTACTGAGTCTTTCGCGTTCCGTGACAAGTGCACCCTAATCTGCAAGCGAGGGTGCAGAGGGAAGAGTAGTGGAAAGTGGAAGGGAAGGAATTCAAGTGACGAGAAAAGGAACACACGGAACGCGATCGGGAGACCCGACCTCTGTCGTCGTGGGGAAGGGAGGAAGGGAGGGCAGTAGCTGGAAAGAGCAGTCTTGCGAGTCGGATTGTGACGCGAGGTAGGGACATTTGACATGAAAAAGTAGCCTCCTCCTCAGTTCAGATTTGTCAAAGACAGAACTGTGGGGAGAGAAAAAAAAAATCAGAGTGGATACATTGTATCCCAAGGTGGCCAAGGGCTAGTAATGATTAGGATCATAGTCTTATGCGATCTTGATATAATAAATCACTTTCTTACAATTGAAGCGGCAGTTGGCTGCATTAAGTTTGCCCTCTACCGTGTGCTTGCACGTTGGCCTGCCTCATTTTGTACAGTAATAATGCGTATTGCCGTTACAGCCACTTGGGTAATCTGAAATGCCTTTAACATCTGCTTTCCACTACTGCATCCGTCAACGTTACTTTTAATGGTGCTGTTCTCCTTGCATTTGAAGTTTTTCAGATGTTAATGAAATTTTATTTTTATTGAACTGAAATACTAATGTCAATTTAAATATAAGTCAAGAAAGCCTGAGACGGTTTTTCATCTGGAGTATGTCCAAGACAATAAGATAAAAGGTGAAGCAATGAATTAAAATTTGTGATGCGGCCGAGGTGCTGTTCCGCTGCATGGAGAGCCTTGGCAGTAGTGGCTATTATTTATGGAACATAGAAGATGAATTTAAGTCCGTGAGGTGGAGTTAAGTCGTACTTAGACAATTCCGAGGCTCCTTCATCGTTAGTGGTGCGGTGGTCTAACGGTAAGACGTCTGCCTAGTGAGCATGGAGGTACAGGTTCGATTCCCGACCGCATCACATTTTAATTCATTGCTTTACCTTTATCTTCATAGTTTTGAAATACTAATGGAAGTAAGTAACTATCGGTATATTCTGTTCTTTAGTTCACTGCACTCTGTCGTGGAATGAGGGGAAAACATAGGTACCGAGGAAGCCGAGTATTTTGTTGAGCGTCATTAGTGACGACTGACTCCAAGCTGTAAGTGTTGCAGATTTCGAGAGGGGCAGCTTCATGGAAAAAATGACTGCTACCTCTGCGTATTTTATGCTACTCATGTTGCAACGTTTCTACTATGTTGCACGCTCCTTACAAAAATCAGTTGCCAACATAAACACGAAATATCTGACACTTAAATCTTCACTACCGGACATTGAAGGCGAAATTTGATATTTTAGTTTGAAATTCTATTAACACTATTAGTAAAACACCTTTAAGAAATAGTACATTGATTTAAACATAACTTTGTCTGTCCTTTTATGAAATTTTTAATACTTTCGTAAATAATAGCTGCAAACACTAAAAATGCATTACACTTAGTTTTGGAAATTGCTGAACCTATATAGATACTAATTTGTATAAAAACAATACTACGTGTTATAACTATTGCACAACATGATTTCATATATACCTTTTGTTTAAATAAATTAGGGCAGACCATGTTTTATATATCACTGGATCCTAAATTAAATACTAATAATTTTTCATGCACTATAATTAATAATCCGTTTGGTACTAAGAAACTATCTTCGAAATTAACAGAACTACGACAACCATATACAAATCCGTATTAATAACAAATTAGACCGCAAACTGAAATACAATAAAATTCCACGTCACAATAATAGTACGCCTACACAATATTGGCAAAACAAATGTGTGCACTTCGAAAACACAAATGTAAATAATTTGAGCACTGTAAACACTAGTCAAAGGATGACTTTAAATTTGTGTACCACATTAAATACAAATTTCATCAAACATGTACATACATTGAGATAAGTAGTCAAAGTTTGAATGTAATGTTTTAATTTCTGTATTTTGGCATATTTAATGTAAAAGGATATTGTTTAATTGTAAATTACAAAACTTTGTCATCAATCTTATTACGCAGTTACGTAGAAAGATGTTTGAGAGAAACCATGTTTAGTTAGTCTTCTAGCAGTCACAAACCTGTAGGCAGCTCTGTTGGCTTGCCGCAGCATTTTTCTTATTTTTTGATTGTGCAACAATGATTGATTTAAACGTTGTTTAAGTGGAAATAAAATCGTTTCCATATCAACTGACATGTTTATGATTTACGAAAAGATCCTGTAAAGTCAAATCTCTTAGTGAATGCCGAAGACAGATCACAACGCAATGGATTTCAGCTAGCATATAAGTTCAACTTCACCTACAGTGGAATGACTGTTATAGAGACTGAACTAATAAAACTCTCCATGATTTAGGAAAATATTAGGGCTCAGTTTGAGTCATTCCGAAAAGGGGTGACGGTCGTTAGAATGTCTGCGCGGAAAGTAAACATTGTTTTCTTAAGAAAATCCTATGTTTTAACATGTTTTAGTGGTTTTGATTGGTAACTCCGTATGGTACTAAATAACAGTGAGAAAGGACAATCTTTAGTTGGCTTTAATAGTTCAGCAGCAAGAGTATGCTTTTCTTCCTTAACACATTAGGCATTAGCTCTTGTTTTACGCTGTTTCTCAAACTGTCCTCTAACCGGACTGCGTATGCTGTGAAACACGTGTAGTCCTGTGCCACGTGTACTCTGCTGAACTTTATCTAATCGTGGAGAGTGGTACATCGTGTTTGAGCTTAGGGGAGTCGGCTTATGCAATACTGAACGTTGGAGGGTATGAGCAAGAGAGGAAGCTGGTGCAAGTTTCGCTACGGTTTAATTACGTACGTCATAAAACGTCGCTTCGCCGTTACACGACGGGACGTTATCATCCTCTTGATCTTAAGGGATTCAAGCGGAGGCGTTTGTTTTTGTTTTGTCGCCAAGACTGATTAGGACATTTGATATTCCTTATCTATTGTAGTAGTATCATATTACCATAGCAGGTTAGTATCTTATGAACTGTAGTCAAATATGTAATCAGTAAAACATTTTACTAAAAAGGCTTTATGTATACGAACCAGTCTATGTTCAGTGTTAAAAGAGAACATATTGATAGAAAGAAAGAAAAAGAAAGAAAAAAAAAATGAATACACTACGCGAACTTTCTTCAGTTTAGTCTGACTTCCTCAGTAAAGTGTACAACAGAAGGATCTAATCGCTATTTTAGCAACGGATAAAAATGACTTAATTTTTCATACATATTACGAGAAGTCTGGTAAATTTACATTAAAATTACATATTAAAGATTTTAAGGAGCACATGCTAATGACTTCTGGATCTTCCTCATACATATCAGTGTCTGGCATTGTTAGACCCACTCGTATTGTCACTTGTCTCATGAACTTTATGTACTGCATCTGGTGACTAATGTGAACATTTTATCAATTTTGATTTGAAGTTAGTCCCAAGATATATTACAAGTTTACATAAAAATTCGTTAACTCTACGTAGTGTTGACACTAACCTATTGTGATCACCTCGATAATTCATTTTTACAGTCCCGTCGGTATTGTCAGAACTGCGAATTGAGAGAAGAGATTTCAGTTCAAAATATTGAACTTAATCTCAATCTTTGACAAATTCAAAAAGTGGGACTTAATTTAACATTAATATTTCGTGAAGAAGCAACGGCAGCGTTCAATTCTTTTAGTTGCTTCTCGCCTATTGAAATGTGTGTATGACAATTTTTAGTATGGGATTGTATTAAGGATATGTGGAACATGACTCAATTACACCTTTTCTATAAACGTTAACGTCACTGAGGTACAAAAAACAATTCGAGCTTAGAGACTTCCAGTCGCGAGTAGGTAACATACGGAGTACACACTGTACTGAATCTTTTGTTTAGTTTTATCGCTTTACGACTGTGATATTTATCGATCACGGTAGGTATTTAATTTTCTCAAGGCTTAATTTATTTAAATCCTCATACTGAATATGCACTCGCAAAGGTCCCAGGTTCGAGTCCTGGTTCCGGCATACAGTTTTAATCTGGCAGGAAGTTTCATATCAGCGCACACTCCGCTGCAAAGTGAAAGTTTGATTATAACTTTAGTAAACTTATATGGAAGTTCCACAGAAGTATAGTGTAGTTTTTTATGCTATTTTGATAGTGACCGAAACGAGTACACACTGGAGGTTTTATTAAAAAAGCTGGTGGATCAAAATGCATTTTATTAAGGGTGTACTGCAGAACGGCCCTCAATAGTTTAATACGCGTGGTTTCCCACATCAATATGGTGTTTACTCTTAGATAATAATTGAATGAAAAACATAGTTAATATTATCTTTGATTGTTTTTCTCTTTAATAGGATATATTGGAATCGCCTATTGGGATTAATTGGAACAGCAAACTGTAATTTTGCTTCGTAACTTTAGTTGAAAGTGCATTTGATAGATAAGTAATAGGACTAGAACTAAAATTTAACATTGTGAAAGACTTGTTACCTGCATAAGTAAGTTTCAGCATGGTTTTAAATGTTCAACACAACTTTATTCTTTGTACGTGTTAAGGATAATTGAAACCAGTTATCAGTAAACGAATGAATTGCATAAAACCTACGTTATTCTAAGAAAAATGATCCACACAGTTGAACGTCGTTATATAACCAACCTAATTAGTGATACAAAGTACTATTTCTGAAGGTTTGTAATACTTTAATACTGGCGTTACTAACGGTTATTATGCCTCATGTTCCCTGTGAAATGCGTATCGAATTTCCAGGGGTCTCCTATATTCGAATAGCGCCCCAGCAAAGAACGCGAATGTCAATAATCCCGCCTTGTTCCTCAGGCCGAAGTGAGATAAATAACAATAATAAATCTCCTTGAGACAATATTGTCTCGTTATACCAAATATATTAGACATAAGGAGAGGCATTGAATTAAAATGTGCTGTGGCCCGGATTCGAACCCCGGACCTCCTACTTACTACGTAGGCGCTTTAGACCACTCAGTTAACACAGCGTTGCAGCCAAACCAATGTGATACGCATTTCACAGGGAACATGAGGCAGAATTGAAGTATGTTGTGTGGAAGGAGACGTGCTTTATAACGGTTGTGTTTGAAACATCTTCACTGTTGAAACAGAAATCTTTGTTTTACTTATGCGATGCTTAGGTATAATACGCTGGTCCTATATTTGTACACTTTATTATGACGGGACAAATTAAAAGTTTATGAATATAGAATTACGAAAATTAACTGGTTGTTGTTGGTTTATCTATAGCCAACCAGTAATTTTGGCGAGTGTAAGCAACTATCACCTTGCGTATTTAACCTAATTTGTGCAACAGTTAACGCTTCGTCCCGGCGGTCCACAAAGGTGTGCCTACGTTCGTTAGATTTTTTTTCTCCACAAATATCCGTATTTTTCCGCTTACATACCGTTGGTCCACAATTGTGGACCTATTTCTGTTTCAACACTAGACCACGGCATCTCGCAAGGAACGTCTGATGCATTTGTTAACAGTTGGTCTTTCACTCAAAACGGCTGATGCTAGGAGTCGGAAAGGTATGTAAACAATTATTCCGCTCAAATATTAGCATAAAATGCTTAACTCTTCTAGATGTTGAGAGTTAGTTCCGATTTTAATGTATATATTATTACTACGAAATATTTTCTGAAGTCCTCGTATTTGAACCTCAGGTCATAAAATTAATATGCAGCCTTCAATTTCGTCTTCGAAAGTAGAGTACTGAAATACCTCTCCTTTTTATTCTTTACAGATATCAATGAAATATTAATTGATGCGGAAGATCTTGTGACTGTCAAGTGTTAGGTGAGGTTCAGAAAATAAAATAACCAAACGAAGGTTTCAATAATGGCTTACAAAATTAATGTAGACAGCTCTCTAATTAACTATGAATATGTTGAGTCTGTAGCTAAAAGAAGAGGGAACTCTTGTGTAGTGAATTCATCTGATAGTGAAGATGCATATGTAGAAAGTATGGATAAAAGCCGTGAGATCTCTGTCACAACCAATTGCACAAGTTATGTTTGACAATGTAGGCCATTTACCAAAATTTGTTGAGGCAAAGAAAGCCTCAAAATGCAGGAAACCTGGCTGCAATTCCAAGACAAGGGTCATCTGCATCGAATGTGAAATGTATTTTTTGTCATGAAAATAACCGTCTCTAATGACCACGCTGTCGACGGGACGTTAAACTCCAAGCTTCCTTCCTTTCATGAAAATAATTGTTTTTAAGTCTATCACAAAAAGTAAATACTCATTTACTGGAAATATCAAGTTATTTGACAGCAATTATCGCTTTATTTTCTTTCATTTGAGGAACTGTCAATGAGTATCAACAGAAACCTGTATTGGAAACAATGTTTTTAAAATATTAAAATTAAAGATATTTTATATGTAGATTAGAAAATGTAGCTAAGTTTACAATAAAATAATTATTTTGTTGAAAAAATATGTTTTTATCGAGGAAAAGAGAAAAATTCAATTAAAGGAAGTACTTTATCGTAAGTGTGACTCAGGGTCCACACATGTGGACCTCCATTTATGCCTTAGTGAATCACCAGATTTGTTTTTCCTTTTGCATATGTGTCATGCTTTGGTACTAATATGTTGGAAAATATGAAAAGAAAAATTTCTTGTTAATGTTTTTCGTCACAGG
Source organism: Locusta migratoria (assembly GCA_026315105.1). Lineage (NCBI taxonomy): Eukaryota > Metazoa > Arthropoda > Insecta > Orthoptera > Acrididae > Locusta > Locusta migratoria. The sequence goes on from CM048751.1 coordinate 23,685,858, forward strand.
AGTGACGAGGTTAAGGAAGTAAGGTAACGGTGCGTGGTAGTCTATACAACTTTGGTTCTATGCGCCTCGCGTGCTGCAGTGGTTTTTCGGACGCCCCTCCTGCTTGTTAGCGACAAGAAGCCGCCAGCGCGGTGCCGGGGGAGCTCCATTTGCGGCACCTACAACATTCTCCCCAGGAGCTCAGGGGTAGTTAAATTTACATTGTTTTGTGTTCAAGTTATGAAGGAATGTAGTGCCTGGTCGTTGCAGGAATTTAATTAGACGCACAAGCGAGTAATATTATTCTGTTATCTCTTCCGTGGTCTGCAGGAGAGCTCCTTTGAAGCGCCACCTCCATGTACCGGCAATTTATTAGTGCTTTGAGTTTTCGCACCACTTAATGACCGCTTGCCTCGTTAACCATAAAAATTAAGACGTTTAATCAGTAATTTTGGTACAGCGTGTATGCTAATAGAGGCTCCACGAAGTTTACGAATATGAATCCCCATGAACGTAGTCATATAAAACATCGTTTTTATCAGTTCCTTTCGGTACACGAACACTGAAGTACTACTTTCAATTATAGTTCAAATTCAATAATGCATTCCTCTGGGTGTACTTTCCTCTAAGAGACGTAGATTAAGGAATAGTTATTCTGGAAATAATGTTAGAAACTGGGAATGGTTGTGCAATTCAATCTGAAATCTGCTGCAGCGAGTAAGTAGATCGCGATCGGAGAAAACAGGAGTTTTCTGTAACACCAGGGTCAGAAAAATGTTGCTATGGCTCAATTTCAGACATGTAGATTGTGAAAGCGTGGTATATGCTATGACAAGTGTGAGAGTTATATCCTCTGCTCATTTATACACACATCCACTCAGAAAACCTAAAGTAACATCTGCTTCACACAGTAACATCTGTTAAAGGTTTGTGGTCAGTAAATAAGGTACATTGTATTACAATGAATAAAACCAAAAGGGACATACCAACAATCTGGTATCCATCAGCTCAAATGCGAAGTCTTATATGTCATAAGTCTTCGCATTTGAGCTGATACCAGATTGTTGGTATTTGTACATGTACATTGACAGAACATTCGACACTAGATACAAAAGAACATATCAGACCATGGAAGTACGGTACAAACCACTCAACGTTTGCTGATCACCTGAAACAAGAACATAATAGGCCCAGCACTATAGAAAATGATATGGAAATCTCACAGACCAGTAGAGACAGACACCTCCCTTTCTAAGACCCCCCCCCACATACACAAAGCACTATCACACAACAAACAATTACTCAATGACCAGTAAATATTGGAAACCAAACATTGTATAGAGGAAAAAAAAATCACATAGAACACTCCCCTTCATGCCCCCTAACTGTGTCTTCTCCCACATCTCATTCCACATCCCACTATTCAACACTCCACAACTAATGTCAAAATCACATACCCACTTCTCCCCTAAACATGACTCTCTGAACCTGTCACACATATTGAAAACTAGCTGAAAACTATCTGGAAACCCGGCGCTGCCCGGGTATTTATTTTTTATGCCTGGCAATTTTCAGGTATATATTCATTTGTATGAGGACTGTATGTAAAGTCTCTTAGGAATACAGTTAGTAGTAAAGAAATAATAGATTAAAACTTTGTGCGTGATGGGGCGGATTTCCATGAGCGTTACTGCTTAAGTGGTCATATCTCGTGAACTACACCTCGTCCTGTGATTAAATTTAGAGGTACACTGAACTATATGCGTGTATACGGTCTGCAAAATTTCCTGTGGCTAAAATTTGTAGTGTACAAATTATAAATTATTGTAACCTCATACCGAAAGCCGTAGTTCTAGTCCATGAACAGCGGAATGTTACTGTTTATGTTCTCTCATGAACTAAATGTCTTACTGTGATAAAATTGGTAAGGTGCATTCAACTATGTATGGGTACACTGTCTGTAAAATTTCCTGTCGCTACAATTTTTAGTGTTCAAATTATAAATTGTAACGTCATACGGAGAACCGTAGTTTTACTCCAAAAACAGAGGAAAAGTATTAAGCGAAAAACTTTTTTCCTTTCATCGTTTTACTATGATTGCCAGCGATAAAAGTTTAATAAATGTTTGAAATTATGTTTAAAATTTGTTGCAAGTCGCTAAGTACTATCATTCTCATATATTTGTAAAGTCTCGTCTCATTATGTGGCAGTTTCTTGCAACTAATATCGCTTTTGACTATCTCTTCGACCATGTGTCTTATGTGTTTCTTACTCATACGACAATTGTTACATCACGTAAGGAATGTGTGTGCCAAATTTGGTTAAAATCGGTTCAGTAGTTTAGGAGAAAATGAGCAACATTGTCGCTTAATGCAGCAGTTTTCCGCGAATCTCATTGTTTATGACGTTTTTCCAATATTTCATTCCGCTTACATCAAAATTAAATATACTATAATATAATCTATTAAAAACATACAAAAAATTACAATTGTGATGTTGGCAACTCTCCAATAACACACTGTGCAGACTCAGTCACAAACAAAAAACAAACACGTCTGATCTATGAGAAACAATTATGGACAGAGTAAAAGTGAAATATGTGGAAAAACCAATGATACAGCATGAAGAATCAGCGGTACTGCATGAAACAGACCGGCATTCCATGATGTGAGGTGAAAAACAAGACAAATGTTTCCGGGAGTAACAAAACATTACGCCTACTTTTCATGTTTCCTTAACTAATAATTTTCGATCTAAAACAAAAGAAACTGTCAAAAATCGCATTATTTGTAAGTTTATAGACGGACAAACACTGCCATTCATAATTATGAAAGCAACTACGGACATCATGGCCACACAAACTAAGAATTTTTATACAATGAATGTCCCGCAGACCGTCATTACTACGTTCACATTCAATCGGGGCACACTCGCTCGGGCAAAAATGTGCCAGGTGCATTATGAATACAAAGCTCTGTGTTCTTGACTCGTCAAGATGTTACATATATTTTTGGTAGGACTTTTATTCAGAGTAAGTACGAATTCGGTATATTGTGGAATTACGAGCAACGCAATAACACTATGGACTTGCATTTGTCCTCTAGCCACACCTGCATAGCCAGTCTGCACTTCTTGCAACCTCATTTTTTTGTCTGTGCTTCCCTTTGCCTTTTTTATATTTTTCCTTTCATCGATTAAGTTCAGTATCTCATGCGTTCTGCAAGTATTTGTATTAGGCCCTGTCTTCCTGCCAATACGATCCTATGTGCCCTGCACTTCTCTATCTCTCAGAGGTGCCCAATCATTTTCTACTGCTTTACTTTCCCCCATTTCGGTTTATCATTGCTAATGCTCTAAACATCCTCTGGTTCCTTTAAATTATCGACATTGCATCTAGTCACTTTTCTACTGTTTTCCCAGTATCTTAAGTTTTAATTTACAGTTCATAACCAGTAAGTTATGAGAAGAGCCCATATATGACCCTGGGTTTGCCTTGAGCTGTATAACCTGGTTACGAAATTAGTCTTACCATTACGTAGTCCGTTTGGTACCTTCCAGTGTCTATTGCTCTTTTCCATGTATACATTCTGCTTCCATGGTGCTTAAACCAAATGTGTGTGATAAATTGAGCTCTACTCAAAATTTTACCAGGACATCATCTATTTCATTCCTTTTTCTCCAGCCCATATTTACCTACTTTTTGTCCTTTATTTTCTTTTCCTACTATTGAGTTCCAGTAGTCCACCCCACTCCCCCAATCATTACGTTTCCCTCTCCCTTAACTATCCGACTTTTTTTATCTTTTACATTTTTTTCAATCTCTTCATCATCAGCGTTGGTAGTTGGAATACATCTTTGGGCGATGTTGGCTTCGTTTCGGTCTTTGCTACGATCATCAAATTTTGTATTTATAATCCTGTGCCCACTTGACCAGATATCCTAGCCATCCTGCCACCGAATGTCTAATCTCCACCACATCTAAGTTCAACCTATCCGTTTATCTTTTAAAATTTTTTAACTCCCCTACTCCATAAGGATAGAATATTCCACGCTCTGAGCCTTAGAATGCCAGTGATGACACCATTCTCAGTAGTTCTCGACCACAGATCCGAATGGGTTACCGTTTACTTTCGGAATATTTTGCCGGAAAAGACGCCTTGACACATTCATACGGCAGAGCTGCATCTTCTGGTGAAGAACGACTGAAGTTTCCCATTGCTTTCAGTAGTTCGCAGTAGTTTTATGGCAAGCCAAGAAGGTGATGGTACAAGGCCAGCTCTTTCAATCAACCAGGCTGTTGCCCTTACAACTAATGAAAATGCTGTTGTCACTCTTCAGGAACCACACGTTTGTTTAGGCTATCAACAGTTGTGGGTGCTTTTACTTCTGTGTCATTGAGGCTCCTAAGCCACCTCAGATTTTCAATTTATGTTGTTGCTGGAGATGGTGTTTCCTCTCTGGAAATGAGATTAGAAAAATCTACTCGCACTCAAGGTCAAAGCAGGAGGAGGAAAATTTTTAACTGCACACTCTTCTGTAGTGTGCAACAAGACAAAATCAGTTTGAAGCTCTTACTGCTCGTAGCTTTATTACTTATATTCCCTTTTTATTGAAATTAATTTTTCTAAATATTTGGGCAAAACAATCGAATAAAATCTATTTCACAGTAATGTTTCTAATAGTGAATAGCTGTGAGCGTCTTTACAGGTTTTGTAACTGAACGGTATTTACACTGAAGATCTTTACTTCCAGTCTTGATGAAGCAAACCTTTTGGGATAATTGTGACGTGATATTATTGACTCAGTGTTCGTTGGTTTGAACTTTCTTCGGATACCAAGGACATTCATTTTGTGAAGTGTAATAGGGAAGACCCACGTAACATGGCATATCCAGAACACACATTTATTACCACCTTCCTAATGCACATACCGATTCATTAGCACCTAATATAGTTCCTGTCATGAGAGTCAACCATTTCAAATAAGTCTCAGTAGGTACTTAACTTGCCACCTCTTACTCAAGTGGTTCTTGGTCTGAGTCCCTGCGCTGTTGACACGACGGGCTCGTACCTCTGAGGTATTCTTAGGAGCGCTTAACTGGAAACTTTGCGTTAAATTTGCATACTATACGGGGCTATAGAAACGCCGAGTTTTAATGCCATATTAGCGATGGCTGTAAACTATGCACAGCGTATTTGGCCGTTGGCATTTATTTTACATCACAGTTGTAAACTCGACACTATTGAGTTAGGCTGCGCCGGTGTGTGTATCTCAAAAATGCATGAAGAGTATAATAATAATAGAAAAGTGAGACGTTGGGATACACACCCGGCGCTTGCAAGTAGACAATCAACAGGATAGTTTCACATGTTTCATCAACGCCGAAGGTACGAAGAGAAATCGTTTTATCATTAGCGAATCTGTCAGTCGCTTCTTTTGAAGAATTGCTTAATGCCATGTGAGAACATTTAAGCAAGAACTACATTTATGATAAATTTATAGAACCAACAGAGAGATTTGTCATTACACTGGTAAGCGAGTTTACTCATAAGTATTTTATCGCCGTTCCATTAGTTAAAATATTAGTTTCTTTGTCCTGAGTCTGAAAAATTAATTCCACAACCTTTTGCAAGTGGAATCAAGAACAATCATACCTTCTTGCTCCTTTTCTTTGTAGTCACTACGATCATCACTTTTCAATCAGTGGAAATCCTTCACGAAATTTTATTACAGCTTCTTCGTCATATCTTTACGTGAAATAAAATTGTTACACAGAGATTACAGAAAAACGTCTGTTACTTGTTATGTTCATTGCACTTTTCTGTGTGTTTCAGATACCTAGCCTCGGGAACGACATGTTGGAGTGACTTTCATGTGTTGAGAAAAACTATTCTGATATTCTTGATTGATTTTTCCGTCGGTTCTTGGTAGAAAAAGTTCACTATGAAAATTAAAATACACAGTTTTGAGTTATTTTTACAAGTTTATTTTGTGAATCGATTTCCGGCTTCTTAGACCATCATTAGTCATTTAGTGTAAATGTCTGATGATGGCAGACGAAGCCGAAAACCTATTCACTAAATAGTAAAAAACTCAAAATTATGTATTTTAATTTTCATATTCTACTATGTATACGAGGAACATGCAAGGTTATCTGGGATGTTCTGCATCCCCAAAAGATGCCGACTCCAATGTGGCTTGAAAACGCGCACGAGTTTGAAGAGTTACGTAATTATCGTAAATGCGTTGGGAAACGCTTGTTTTAAATGCCCACTAAATTCTGGTTCCAAGTGTCTTAACTATAACCAATATTTTTTCTGTGTTATTGGCTGTAAACTTCCGCATAGTTGTTACTTACCTGCTATACCCTTATCATCAGCACTCATCACACGTCTGTCTAGTTACATGACTTCGCTGACTTTTGTTCCAACATTTCGTCTTTAATTGTTTGTCACTGCAGTCTATTGATCCGACTCCATAAATGGCAGACTGCTGCTAAATTTCATACATAAATTTCTCGTTATCAAGTATATACACCAACGACAAATAACTCGACTTACAAGCTAAGTGTTTGCGCATGACTGACGTCTTGTACACGCGGTTTTACGCCTCTGGCCGCGCTGTTATCTCTCAGCGCCGGGCAGACGCGAGATCATAGACGTCAGAAACGCTCATATAATGAGTCCCATTGTAGTGCCATTGAGCCATTCAACCGACGTTAACGCGTGTAGCGCTCGTATAGAATAGCCCTTACCCGAGTAGAATTAGCAGCTAAGTCACAATCAGTGCGAGCCCTGGGAGGTCAAACTATGACCTCGCTGGACTTCCAGTGCAAACACAGAGGTATTTTAATAGTAGGTGCCACGTATCACAGTGCAAGATGTATCGGATATGCACCACGTAAGGTGTCTTCTCTCAACTGGCCAGGACTTCTGTACAGTTAGGACAAAATTGATAAATACTTTAAGACGCCCGTAACTAATGAACGCAAATAGTGGAGCGAAGTAGTAAGAAATAAACTAGGACTGATTGCTATTGGGAAGTACCTGTGGTTAACAGCAAAGTTTCACTGTATAACGATACAGTGTATACTATGTCCCAGTGATAATCGCGGAATCTCTACAGTTGTAGATACATCTGAAGGACCTCTTTGAAATCCAATGTTCTATATAAAACTTTATGCTCCTGTAACAGTAACAGGACTTTTAATATCACTCGTTTTGCAAATTTGAACGAGATAAAACGTCAATTGTTTGAACGGCCACATGTGGTGTTTGATCAGTCAAGTTTTGTTGTCTATGTCTGCAAATCACTTAAGTGCCTGGCAGAAGGTTCATTAACCACTTTCATAATCTTTCTCTGCCGTTCCATTCTCCATCTTATTGCTCTTATTTTATTGGAATGGTCATGTTTCACTATGAAGGTAACCAAATATTTTCACAAGTAAAAGACTTCGCAAATAGATCTCCCGACAACGGATAACGTTGTTTTAATGATTTCCACCTCATATCGTGCAACATTTCCGTGACTGTTTGCCCGCTATAACGTGATAAAACGAGCTGCTCTTCTATGAACCTTCTCAATGTCTTCCGTCAGTCCTAGTTGGTAAGGGTCCCACACTATGCAACAGTACTCCAGGAGAGGACGCACAAATGTGATCTAGGCAGTCTCTTTGGTGGATCTCCTGCATTTTCAAAGCGTTCTTACAATGAAACTTAATATTTGGTTCACCTTGCCCACAATATTTTCTGTGTGTTCTCTCCAGTCTACGTTGTTCGTAATTTTAACTCCTAGGTATCTGGTAGAATTTGACTTATTTAACGAGTAATTGAAGTTTTGTGGATTTCTTTTAGTGATCATGTCCATTACTTCACACTTTTCATTATTTACTGTTAACTGCCAATTTTCGCACCATGTAGAGATTTTGTCTAAATCGCTTTGTAGTTGCTTTTGATCCTCTGTTGACCTCACTAACCGATAAACGACAGCATCAACCGCTAACAGTCTAAGGGAGCTATTCAGATTGTCTCCTAAATCGTTTATAAACAAGAAAGAGTAGGGGGACCTATAACGCTTCCCTGGGGGAACGCCAGATATCACTTCTGTTTTACTCGATGACGTACAGTCAATTACTACGAACTGTGACCTTTGTGAAAAGAAATCTTGAATCCAATCGCAAAATTGGGGCGATATTTCATAAGTACGCAGTTTCATTAGAAGCCGCTTGTGAGGTACAGTGTCAAAAGCCTTCTTTGTAAATCTTAATACTTTTGGTACGTTTTAGAAATATATACCCACCAGAAATTGTAAGTACTATAGTAATAAAATCACCTAAAATAACTTCATAGTGGAATATTCACCGATTGAAACGAAAATATTGAGTATAACATGGTTGAGGAACTTATTTTCATCTTTATCTGATGAAGTTATTTTCCATGAACCCTCATTGTTTATAGGTTTCTTCATTAAAATTCTATTATGCCGCGATTTTCACTCAAACCGTTAAAATCTGCAGCATATATTGTTAGCTAATCACATTTTTCCATGTTCAGAATTTTGTATCCTGAATATCAAAATTGTTTACATCTGAATTACGTAAAGCTAATGATGTTTATGATTTTAAAATTGAAACTGTCTCGTCAGTTATTGTTACCTACAATATTGAACATGAAGGCCACTGTTTTGCAAGATACACTCAGCCTGTGAGGCTTTGCGTTATTGTCAGAATAATTGTTTTGCGAGTTCTCAGACAGTGTTGTGGAACTTCGAATCATGTTCTTTGGTTCAACAAATATCAGACGGAATGTTGAAGAGGTAAAAAAATTAACACACATCTTCCCGTGAATTATCTAAAAAATGAACTTTTTGCGGCAACACCAAGGTACTGTCTCTACTCATACCAATGGAACGAAGCATCTTAAGATGAGTATCAGGATAAATAGATAAGACGACAACTACTACAAATTCAAATTCGATTGCTTGTGATTGCTTTTCCGAGACTACTAGTGTGACCTAAATTTCACCCCCCCCCCCCCCCCCACACACACACACACACACACACACACACACACACACACACACACACACACACACACACGACGACGACACCACATGTGGCATGACACCTTAGAACACGCGGCAATCCCTTGCCGGCATGATGTTTATTCTACCTTAATTAACGTTACTATATACTAGGAGAGCCAGTCTTACCTGAAGACGTACGGCCCCACTTCCTCCACCAGCAGCTTCTCGGCTTCGCCATTTTTGTACGCCTCCAGATTGGTGTAGTTGAAGATGCGTATCCTCATGAGCGGGTGCACCGGAGGATTGCGCCAGCTCTCGAACGCAGCGCTGCCGTTCCTCAAGATTAGCATCTGTTGGCCAAGAGACGAAGGGTTAGTATTTGTAAACCTCAGTAATAACATTTATTTATCTGCCTATAAGAGTTGTGTGTCTTATCAGGTTGAACCAGAATTACAGCATGCCTCTTGGGGAAAATGTCAGGCCTGATGCTCTCGGGCTACAGCACTATACTGTAAACCGAGTAGTCGGTGGTTCAAACATGGTTAGGTAACGGGTTTTCAGTATTCGTATTAAGTCAGCCTTCACCTAAACGATATGAGGAGTCGTCAGAAACGTGGTTGTGATTCCGCGTTAAACTGTAGGTTCCGTTTCCCCAGTTGGTGAGTGCACCTCGGTTGCACAGAGGTAGAGTGGCACATTATGAATCCGAAGGTCGAGGGCTCGATTCACGCCAGATGCTAGGATTTTTATCCATCACTTTCTACTTCTTTCACCTCTGGCAGTATTGCTCATGTGAAAAGTACCGAGTAGCACCGTTGTTCGGAACCCACGTTAAACTGTAGGTCTCCCTATAACTGGCTGGGTAAGTCAGTTCTAAGGTCAGAGGAAGGCAACGGTATACCACCATCTAACAGGACCATGCCTAGTAAAGCACTGTGGTGTTCTTCGAATTGTTGAATTTTTTTAACTTTAATGGATTAGGGACATGCAAGTCGCTTGAGTGGCTTCTGTTTCGAAGACTCGGCTAGGCTACTGAGCCACACGAAATTATCATGATCATTAGTAAAATTACAAGTAAAATTTCAACAGTTTACAGTTAAATAAAAATCGATTGAGATGAACCAATGAACGCAAACAATGTTGTGGACGTACACGGTGTACACCGCATGTATGGCCTGTGTCTGGCTGAGCGATTTTTGTACTTGGCGGTTATCTTCGGGACAGTGGTCGGTTTGTGGCAAGCAGGAGTATGTCGTTTATGTCGAACTTCTGAACTGCCCACAACCGAATACAAGATTCCCTAGATTTTAACCAGGACATACGAATGAAAACTACCATGAACCCAAGAAGAAATTTCTTGTCACATTAAAAAGATCAAAAATACTAAGTCATCAGGAGAAGATGTAACTTTAGCTGAGCTACTCAAAAACCATGGTCCAAATTCCCTAAGAGATCGCCCAAACCAAAGAAATTTGGCAGACAAAATATTTGAGAGGATTGGAAGTGGGGAGAGATCGGACTTAAGTGACTACTGGGGCGTTTAACTTTTACGAGTCACTATAAAATTTTATCCGTGTGTCTCCTAAAGACGGCACAAGAGGAACTAGAACACAGAATGCAGGCTTTCGACCTAATACCTCATGCCTGGAAAAGATCTTTTATCTTATAGCTGCCTTAAAAATTAAAGCCATCAGATCTAAACCAATAGTCTGCACATTTCGTTGATTTTAAGAAAATATATGACTCCATAAACTAACATTCTATCAGAACATTGTATACCAAAACTAAATACTGACAAACCAAATAAAAATTAAATTCATAGATGAAATTTCCGAACTAGTCTTAATTAAAACAGAGTAAGCGAAAGGGATGGGATCTCGGTACTATTATTCATCACAGTTTTAGTAAGACAAATAAGAGAAAGGGAAAGCGAACTAAGGAAACCAAACTTCTAGAAGCCATTACGTATTTCACTGTTCTGTTTTTAAAGAAATGCCTTTTCCTACTGCAAATGAAGTGTTTTTTTTATATAATTCACCCATAATGTCTTTGTCACAGTAGGGCAGCAGATGACAGTGTAACCAGAAAAGTGCGAAGTTTTTCATAAAACAGTGGAACCTTTCGACCTGGTTGCCGGAATGAGACTGATATGGAGTAGCAAGTGCTGACACCCACTGATGCCTTGTGAAAAAGGCGAAACGCGTATGGGTGAATTATAAAAATAAAATTCCCTTCATTTGCTGTAGCAAAAGGCGTTTTCTTTAAAAACAGAACAGTGAAATACATAATATTCAGGTGCTGTTCAAAAGGTACAAGCAACGTATTCTAGAAGCCAATTGAACTAGGAAGACGTAAAAGAAAATCAAACAACCCTTTATTTAGCGTTTGCAGATGACCTAGCAATTTTAACTGACATTGAAGAAAGAGCAATAAAATAAATTGAGACCCTCTAAGAATATGGGTAACCTTGGCCTGGAAATCTGAGAAAACTGAATTGATCTGTTACAAACTAGATATTCCAAAGAAAACAAACTATGGTTATTTTACCAAACACTAAGTATCTCGGCAAAGTTTTTGAAATAACAGGAGTTGAGAAATGGTACAAAAATCTATTACAGAAAATTAGGAAAGTATTCATACTTATTCACTGTAAGTGTATATAACAATAAATAAATAAATAAATAAATAAATAAATAAATAAATAAATAAAAACAGGTCTGTCAAAAGGCGCTAAAATCAAACACTTCAACACAGTTATGAAACAGTCACATACCCAAGTGAAACACTCATTGAATAGAAAACAAGTTTTACAAGAAATTAGAAAAAAATAGTGGGAAAATTCTGGGACCATGATACACACAAGATGGATGCAGACTTCAGAACATCGGGGAAAGAGACCAACTAAGTTTTATGGACACCTAGACAGATTAACTAGACGTCTATTGGACCGTGAGGTATCACTTAAAGCAACAATACCCTGGGTAACTGACAAATATTTGATAAAATATTTGATAAACTTCAGACAAGGATACATCTAGAAGAAAAAATTGATAAGTGGAAGTTTACCCCAGAAACGGCACCAACACCACACCGACCAAAGTGGACCGAAGAAAGGTGGTGTTTGGGGAGAAAATTAAGAAATATTGGTAAAATAAGAGGAACGTTAAAAATGTTGAAAATTATCTGTTTATCGTTCTCCCAAGAGGATATATTCGCTATAATAATAATAATAATAATAATAATAATAATAATAATAATAATAATAATAATAATAATAATAATAATAATTTTCAGGTCTATCGACTCATGATTTTCTCATTTCGATTAGTGTAAAAGATAACGGTAGGCATTGTGCGTTACATTCAAGTAAGTATCCTGTAACAGTCAAAGACCGAACTTTAGACAAAAACCGATCACATGCAATCTTTAGTGGCCTTTCATAATTCTCAATACGGTTTTTCACATTTTCGATAACAAAAACGCATGCTTTCAAAGAGCTCTTTGAAAGCGAAGGCTTTACTTCGAACAAGTGTATGAGCTACGTCGTATTACACGGCGTATGTCCGTGAGGCAAGTACGTATTTTCGACCACTGGTTCCTTTTCTAATATAATCGGTATAACTACGAACGAAGGCCTATTCAAATTGTTTGACTGCTACTGTTACTTTGTGATACGGGGCATATCTAGACGTTTTCCATGAGAAAAATTACAAGTTAAAGGTGGTAGAAATCTAATGGTTCTTCAAATTCCTCCATTCTTTATGACTAAGACTACGGGAAAAATTGAGGTACTAGAATTATTACGTAAAGGTATTCTAACGACCGTCACCCCTTTTCGGAATGACTCAAACTGAGCCCTAATATTTTCCTAAATCACGGAAAGTTTTATTAGTTCACAGTCTCTATAACAAAGTCATTCCACTGTAGATGAAGTTGAACTTATATGCTGGCTGAAATCCATTGCGTTGTGAGCTGTCTTCGTCATTCACTAAAAGATTTGACGTTAAAGTATCTTTTCGTAAATTATAAACATGTCAGTTGATATGGAAACGATTTTATTTTAATTTTAAATAAAGTTGAAATCAATCACATTGTTGCACAATCAAAAAATGTAGCGGCAAGCCAACAGAGCTGCTTACAGGTTTGTGTCTGCTAGAAGACTAAACATCTAAACATCTCTCAAACATCTTTCTACGCAACCGCGTAATAAGATTTATGACAGTGTTGTAATTCACAATTAAACAATATTCTTTTACATTAAATATGCCAAAATACAGAAATTAAAACATTACATTTAAGCGTTGACTATTTATCTCAATGTATGTACATGTTTCATGAAATTTGTATTTAATGTGGTGCACAAATTTAAAGTCATCCTTTGACTAGTGGTTATAGTGCTCAAATTATTTGCATTATTTGTGTTTTCGAAGTGCACACATATTTGTTTTGCAGATATTGTGTAGGCGTACTATTATTGTGACATGGAATTTTAATGTATTTCAGATTGCGGTCAAATTTTTTATTAATACGGATTTGTATATGGTTGTCGTTTTGTTAATTTCGAAGATAGTACCAAACTGATTATTAATTTTACTGCATGAAAAATTATCAGTATTTAATCTAGGATCCAGTGATATATAAAACATGGTCTGCCGTAATTTATTTAAACAAAAGATACATATGTAATCACATTGTGCAATAGTTGTAACATGTAGTATTGTTTTTATACAAATTAGTATCTATATAGGTTCAGCAATTTTCCGAAACTAAGTGTAATGTACTTTTAGTGTTTGCAGCTATTATTTACGAAAGTATTAATATTTGAAAATTATGTAAAAGGACAGCCAAAGTTATGTTTAAATCAACGTGCTATTTCTTAAAGGTGTTTTACTAATATTGTTGATAGAATTTCAAACTGAAGGCGAAAATATGATCTCTCATGTCCGGTAGGGAAGTTATTTTAGGTGTCAGATATTTCGTGTTTATATGTTGGCAACTGATTTTTGTATGGAGTGTGCAACATAGCAAAAGTGTTACAGTATCTATGCTTCAACACAGTAACTTCTTGTTGTCCCTGTTGTGTATTATGGATGCAAAGACGGAAGCCGGAGGAGTTTGAAGTTGTCCGCATTACTGCGCTCTCCGAAATTCCAATTCGGTACTTCGAGATTGGAGATAAGAAAAACAGCTCTGTGATTATCAAGAACATTGATGGAAAACCAGTTCTCAGCAAAGAAGGGAAAGCTGAAAGGTGGAAAGAGTATATAGAGGGGCTCTACAAAGGAAATGAACTTCGAGACAATATTGTTGGAAGGGAAGAGGATGTAGATGAAGATGAAATAGGAGATACTGTACTGAGAGAAGAATTTGACAGAGCCCTGAAAGACCTAAGTCGAAACAAGGCCCCTGGAGTAGATGATATTCTCTCAGAGCTACTGAAGTCTCTGGGAGAACAAGCCATGACAAAATTGTTTCACCTGGTGTGTAAGATGTATGAGACAGGCGAAGTACCCTCAGACTTTAAGAAAAATGTTATAATCCCCATTCCAAAGAATGCATGTGCAGACAGGTGTGAAAACTACAAAACCATCAGTTTAATAAGTCATTGTTGCAAAATATTAACACGAATTATATACAGAAGGATGGAAAAGCTGGTAAAGCCGACCTCGGGGAAGATCAGTTTGGGTTCAGGAGAAATGTAGGAACACGGGAGGCAATACTCACTTTATGGCTTCTCCTAGAAGATAGATTAAGAAAAGGCAAACCTACATTTCTAGCTTTTGTGGATTTGGAGAAGGCTTTTGACAATGTTGATTGGAGTAAACACTTTCAAGTTCTGAAGCAAGCAGGAGTAAAATATAGGGAGCGTAAGGTTATTTACAACTTGTACAAAAACCAGACAGCGGTTGTCAGAGTTGAAGGGCATGAAAGGGATGCAGTGGCTGGAAAGGGAGTAAGACAGGGTTGTAGTCTTTCTCCATTGTTATTCAATTTGTACATTGAGCAAGCTATAAAGGAAAGAAAGGAGAAATTTGGAGAAGGAATTAAAGTTCAGGGTGAAGAATTAAAAACATTGCGTTTTGCCGACGACATAGTAATTCTGTCAGATACAGCAAAGGACCTGGAAGAGCAATTGAACGGAATGGACAGTGTGCTGAAAGGTGCATATAAGATGAACATTATCAAGAGCAAAACAAGTGTAATGGAGTGCAGTGTAAGAAAATCAGGTTATGCTGAAGGAATTAGATTGGGAAACGAAGCAATAAAGGAGGTAGACGAGTTTCGTTACTTGGGCAGTAAAATAACAAATGATGGTCGCAGTACAGAGGATATAAAATGCAGAATGGCAATGGCTAGAAAAGCGTTCTTGAAAAAGAGAAATTTGTTACCGTCGAATATTAAAGCATAAAAAAGTCCTTTCTGAAGGCATTTGTGTGCAGTGTTGCCTTGTATGGGAGTGAGACATGGACGATAAACAGTGCGGACAGGAAGAGGATTGAGGCTTTTGAAATATGGTGCTACAGAAGAATGCTGAAGATTAGGTGAGTGGACCGCATAACTAATGAGGAGGTACTGAACAGAATTGGGGAGAAAAATTTCTGGCATACCTTGACAAAAAGAAGGGATAGATAGGAAGGACACATTCTTATACATCAAGGAATTGTGAATTTAGCGTTGGAGGGAAGTGTGTGGGGTAAAAACCGCAGAGGAAGACCAAGAGATGGATACAGTAAGCAGGTTCAGACAGATGTAGGTTGCCGTTCTTATGTGGAGATGAAGAGGCTTGCTCAGGATAGGGTATTGTGGAGAGCTGCATCAAACCAGTCTCCGGACTGAAGACCGTAACAACAACAACAACAACAACAACAACAACAACTTCGAGTTTAAGCCATGAAAATCGACACACTAATTCTAGCCCCGACAGTACTTGATGCTAGGAGCGCAGGACAAAGTGTTGGGTCTGAGGTGAGGCAGCACGTTGGAACATTGGAGACTACTATTATCCAACGTTACTTCGGCGTCACGAGTCCGGGATTCGCAGTCCATTTCCTACTAGCACGCTTGGCGGGTGGAACGATAGTGCAGTCAGCAGAGTGGGAGAGTCTGGGACTGACCGGGCGAGAGCAGCAATCCCTTTGGCAGCCGGGGCAGGAGAGTGTCGCGTGGTAGTGCCGACACACAGGCCGAGTTGGAGCGCAGCCACCACACCAACGCGACGCCCAGGAATAATAGCGGCGCCTCACCGAGGCGTGGGCAGCAGGCTGCGTGGGCACCGGCTCTGAACTGCGGAAGGACGAGTACCGCCACAGCACCGCCGCTAGTCTGCTTCCATCGGATGAGCGCTTTGATGACCGACTTTTAACTGCTCTGCTGCATGGCGTGCAATGGAATGAAATTATTTTTAGCGGGAACGTTGAATGACTAAATCTCTTAACATTTGGGCGTTGTTCTCAGTGGTTTTCAAATTCAAATACTCTTCGTAACTATTCCACTGTAAGGTTTTTAAAGTAAACGCCTTTTGCTACTGCAAATGAAGGGTTTTATTTTTATATTTTTAAGTCACCCTTACGCGTTTCGCCTTTCTCTCAAGGCATCATCAGTGGGTGTCTTGAAATATTTACGTCTTTTTGTTTACACATATAGGTTAGGTCTCTTACATATCTACCAAACATTTCATTTCTGATTTAAAACAGTTCGTTGTTTGGTATAAAATGGTGTACTTACAGCACTTTCTACTCCACTTCAGTCTTATTCTGGCAACCAGGTCGAAATGTTACACTGTTTTTTGAAGCACATTGCAGTTCTCTGGTTGTACTGCAATGTGCTTCAATAAACTAACATTTCGACCTGGTTGCCAGAATAAGACTGAAGTGGAGTAGCAAGTGCTGTAAGTACACCATTTTATACCAAACAACGGACTGTTTTAAATCAGAAATGAAATGTTTTGTAGATATGTAAGAGACATAACCTATATGTGTAAACGAAAAGATGTAAATATTTCAGGACACCCACTGATGATGCCTTGAGAGAAAGGCGAAACGCGTATGGGTGACTTAAAAATATAAAAATAAAACCCTTCATTTGCAGTAGCAAAAGGCGTTTACTTTAAAAACCTTACAGTGAAATACAATTCAGCTGCTGCTCAAAATGACCACTGCAAGCAACTCTTCGTAACTGTTTCTCAACATTTTAAATGCAATGTTTTCAGTCCATAAGTGCCTCTTTGTTGTATTCTTGTTTCAATAAGAAGTCACCCAGGCCTTTATTTTTTGGATAAAAATATTCCAGGTTTCACTTTATTTTCTTCTTTTTGCACTCAGCATGAATACACATCAGCGTTTGTCTAGTCTTATCGGAAAATGTGCAGAATATCTGCGTTTCTGCAATGATAGGCCATTTGCGTTGCAACATGTTTAGCTACACATTTTATTTGCAGTTTTGAATTTGTGGTCCAATTGCTGCACCACTCCAACTGTAATAAGAGTATTTTAAACAGAATCCGGGTAGCCAATTTTTGACATATGCTTAATCTCCTCGCATAAAAAGGTTGAGCACTAATGTTACTTTAAATCCATGCTGAGGCCCTGAAAAAGGCGAATCGCGCCACGAACAGCAGTGTGATTACATCCAGGAAATTCAAGATTGCGGTATCAGACTCCCAGGTACAGTCCAAGATGCTTCAAAGGCCATTTCATAAATTGCGCTGTTTTCTTGCAGAAAATGTTAACTGCACTCATATTAATGAAGCCCGGACAAAAAGTGATCATGAAAAAAAAAAAAAAAAAAAATTGGTCCACTTCAGGCTAATAAATAACACTGGAAGTGGACCATGTGCAATGCCTCCTGGCAGATACAAATTTTAATTAAAATAACGCCTTAACCGATCATCTGAGACGAAAAGCCCAGTTTACACGACGATAGGAAGATAAGAAGAAATAGTATTGCCTTCTAATCTGCTCACCCTTTTCCGGTATGACTACAGTTGATCACTAATTTCTTTCCTAAATCACGGAAAATTTTATCAGTTCACAGCCTCTATGACGAAGTCATTCCACTGTAGGTGAAGATAATAAAGAACGTATATGCTGACTGAAGTTCACTGCGTTGTAAGCTTTCTTCAGCATTCACAAAAAGATTGATGTTTCAGGATAGTTTCGTAAATCAAACATGATGTCAGTGGATATGGGAAATACTTTATTGCCATTCGAATGAAGATTAAACCAGAGACAGTTGCACAATGACCAAAATCCAGCTGCAGATAAAAGATGTTGACTGGTTTGTAACTATGAATATAGTGACAAAACAAGGCTTCCACTCAAACATTTTCCGCGTAACCGCATAATAAGACTAATGTCAATGTTTTAAAGTTCTCAATTAAACAATATTCTTTTACTTTAAATATACCAAAATACGTAAAATAATATATTTAGGCTGTAACTGTATATTTTAATGTACGTATGTGTTTTATGAAATTTGTATTTAATAGTATACGCTAATTAAAAGTAGTGTTTTGACTTCTGTTAAATTTGTTCAAGTTATTTACATTGTGTTTTTGAAGTGCACACTTACCTGTTTTGGCAATATTGTGCAGGTGTACTATTATTGAGATACATTAAAATTACGTATTTCAATTTGTGGGCTAATTCTTTTATAAATGCGGATTTGTATAATGTCGTAGTAGTTTTGTCTATTTCGAAGATAGTTCCTTAGTACCAAACGGATTATTAATTTAGTGTGTGAAAAATGATCAGTATTTAATTTAGGATCAGCGATATATAAAATATGGTCGGCCCTAATCTATTTAAACAGAATGTAAATATGTAGTAACTTTGTGCAATAGTTCTAAAATGTAATAGTGTTTTTATACAAGTATCTTTATAGGCTCAACATATTCCATAACTAAGTAATACGTTTTTCGTGTATGTAGCTATTTACGAAAGTAAAACAATTGAAAATTACGTAAAAAAGAACAGCCAAAATTATGTTTTAATCAACATACTATTTCTGAAACATGTTCTAATTATAGTGTTAATGGTATGTTAAACTGACGCGAAAATGTGATATTTTACATTTCCGGTGGTAAACTATTATTTAGGTGTCCAATAGTTCGTGTTTGTAATGTTGGCATTGGATTTGTAAGGAGCGCGCAACATGGCAGAAACATTACAGCCTGCTGCAGCGTTCCAAGCGTACTAAATTCATACTGATGACGTATGATCATACAGGCTTCGTTGGGTTTATACGATAAACATCCGTTTACACGTTTGATTATCATTGACAACAGTGCCATGTGAAAATTGGCTGTACTACAGTCATTACGTTTGCGTGTATGTCATAGCCAATAATATTCAACTTACAACCCTCACCTTCTCGGTGGTTCCAGGAGCTGTGGCAGTCTGTGTTCTAAAAACAGAATAAGAACTGAAAATTGGATGCGTCCTTGGTTGAGAATAAGGGATAAAGCATGAGATGTGTTCTGCATACTAGAGACATGCCGAGAACCCCAATGAATTCCGAAATTTTTTACGGCTGAATGTTGAATGTTTTACGATGTCCCTTTCGTTCCGTCCAGGGACAGACCCAAGGCCAAAATACCGCAAAGAATTTCGCCAAAGCGGAAGGTACAACTTAGGTTTTTCAGTAGAGTTACGTCCTCAGCTTTATTTGTGCGTTAGTTACGGGTAATTTTCCCGGTAATTGTTATTTTTTACCAGGCTTGCTTTAATATTATGGTTTTTGGCCACAGGGAAATCTTTCAAAGCCTTTCAATTTCACATTTCTGTATCATTTCAAATGGTGTTCGAGTTTGCATAGCGATTTTAATTCCACCCTATAATGGGACCTCAGCGGATTAAATTTTGCTATGCATAGTTGCGGTATAACTGCTAGCGTCAAACTGTCGAATTTTCGTGCAATTGTCTCGAGCTTCTCTTTTCTGGCATGCTGTAACATTGTAGGCTGTGTATAAAAAGTTAAGGAACAAGACGTATCAAACTTTATTTAAAATAAAGCACTTTTCATTGTTTTAAAAATAACTTCTTATACATTATTACGAAAGAGTATTTTCCGCATGGAACAGCATTAGTTCGTACCTGTTTGCCTCACTTTCGGGCATGCGCACTTAGTTCGCTACTAGAAAATTTACAACTTTTACTGCATCATACTAGCTTAAGGCGGCCAACTACTTCTAAAACTCAATGCGGGACATTTGCAGGATGTCGAGGAGGACTAAGATCACGTGACTGTGCTAGTTACTCTGAAACTAGAAAAGAAATTTAGGCGACATACCTAACACGAGTGATATTTTATTCTTAATTTTCCATCTTTATTTACAATTCATTAGTAGTTTCTCATGTCTTATTTTGAATTTCAGAGTGACAAGTTTTACATTTTCTTTCTCCGTTACGTTTTTCCGATGATAGTTGTCTGTACTACTACTATTTGTTCCAGCTCTTACAGCATCGTGATCCACACATTTTTTTTAACAAGCTTACTCCGCCCAGAGAATTATGCTTTGCAATAACCTCGAATTAAATTCGATAACTCCTTCTTAAAACCATTTGAACTACTCTTATGAAGTTCTTTCGGTGAAATGCAGAGTTTTTTGTGTCTTACTACATGCAATCCTCACTTTCGTTGTTGCATTTTCCGAATTTCACCATTTTTTATTCCTGAAGGAATTAAGATGAATGCTTATATTCTATTTGCATGACACATTTTAAATACTTTTATACAAACTGTGATAATTTTACATGTTTGCCGCTTTGAGCGCCGAAAAATAACCATTACACTTATTGATGCGTACTTTAAGAAGGCACAGAAAATGCCAAAACATGATTTTTAGTAAGTCATGCTACGACCAAATGCAGTGTCAGCTTAAAACAAACTTTTTCTGCTAGCGAATTTGTCATTTTGAAATAGATGTCATTTTTTTTCTTTTGTATTTAATCTAAGAAGACTGTCGTTCATTCGCATATAATGGTTTGTGAAGTTGACTTGCAAGCGGTATGATATAGCGTGCTGTGCACAAATATTTGCGTCTTGTGCTCTTGGACCAACAATTTTTAAAATACTGGACTGCGGGAATGCGAGACGCTTTTGGCATTTTGCGGGACATTTTCAGTAATTATCCCAATGCGGGACAACGAGTCCAAATGCGGGACGGTTGGCCGCCTTATACTAGCTAGTTGGAGAAACCATCTGTGCTGAGTAAGTGATGATAGTTCCGCCTTTATGTCGCTAGATGGCTCGCAACGTGCTTTGGTCTTTTTTAGCGCGATTATTGTGTAAACTGGGCTTCAGATGAGAACAGTCTACCACACATGCTCTTCTGGATTTTCCCCGTACTGACACCCTGTAAGACATTTTGAAATCAATAATGGCGATTTGACAGTGTGTATGTAACATGTTCGTACTTCTAGGTCACGTCGTTCAACCGCTGTAAGAATCTGTATTGGGCTATGTACGGTTCTGATATAGAGGTCTCGCTCTAACTTGTTACGGTCGAACCGTGAATGTATGCTTTCATGCCCCAGCAACTACCCTAGTTGCAGATATCTGTATTTCTGTACTTAAAAACAATTTTCATGGATTCTAGTTTGCGAAACTAGTATTACATAATATACCTGATTCATTAATAAAAAGTTTTTTATTCTAACTTTTGCAAATCATGTACGTTGAGTCAGACATTTAGTTTAATAACGTTTAATAAATCTCATTGGCTCCTTATTGGAAGTGGTGAAATTAATTACAATCACTGAATTTAATAAAAAGATTAAACAGTTGCAATGTCTGCGATAAGAAATTGTTAACACTCCCCCCCCCCCCTCCCAACTATGTAATCGTTACTTCAAGAAATACAGGAACCCTGTATATTTAGCGAGCAGTCAACAAGAGATTGTTGATAGTACAAAATAGTTTAATTTCAATTTTTAACGAAAATGAAGCGCCAAAATAGTTTAAGTTACCCGAACACGATTTCTAGACTCAAGTTATTGCGTAAAAACAATCAGCTGCACTGGCGTACCCTTGTTCTTGCGAAATTATAGTCCCGAGAAGCGACCGTTCGCTGCACAAATCCGAACACACTGCCCGATATAATCACTCCCAAAAGCGCCCTCCTGCTGCCATGGAGTTCTTTTTTCCACGCACCCCTTCGCTCACCTCCCTCTCAAACACAGTCCCCAGCAGTTCTGTCAGTTGGCCGCTTCGTCATTGGCTGATCACCATACCTTCCAAAAAAATATACATCTCCACAAGAGATACTCCTTTATGTAAATCGTGACAATCAGAAACCACTTTTTTTTACTAATACCGGGTGATCAAAATGTCAGTATAAATTTGAAAACTTAATAAATCACGGAATAATGTACATAGAGAAGTAAAAATTGACACACATGCTTTGAATGACATGGGGTTTCATTAGAACAAAAAAGGTTCAAAAAAATGTCCGACAGATGGCGCTTCATCTGACCAGAACAGCAATAATTGGGGAACAAATTAAGACAAAGCAAAGGGTTTTTTTTTGTTTTTTTGCAGGAAATGCTCAATATGTTCATCATTCAACAATAGCTGTAGTCTAGTAATAATGTTGTAAACAGTACTGAAAGCATGTCCGGAGTTATGTTGAGGCATTGGCGTCGATGTCGGTCGACACTTGCGACTTCAGGTGACCCCAAAGCCAATAATCGCACGGACTGAGGTCTGGGGACCTGGGAGGCCGAGCACACGATCAACACCAAACGACGCGCGCATTTTATGTTTCACACGTCTAGCAATACTTTGTTTTTCATGCGCAGTGACTGACGTTTTGCTGTTCAGCGCCATCTGTCGAACATTTTTTTTAAAACCTCATGTCATTCTAAGCATGTGACAATTTTTACCTCTAAATTATTCCGTGATTTATTAAGTTTTCTAATTTATACTGACTTTCTGATTACCAGGTATGACAAATGCAAAGGAGGACTGCTAATTAGTATTACATAAAGTCTGCAACGAATAAATAGAGAAACCAGCTTCCATGAGCTTGACAGCTCACGTGACAATATTTACGTAAATTACTGGCGAATTGTACAATAAATCGACACACTAAATTAAATATACGGAAGGTAAATCACGCTGCTTGCATCTTCAGTGTTACTGTGGAGAAATGATCTGTTTATATATCCATTATCAATTTATACCAGTTGAAATCAGTCATTAAATAAACACGTTAAAGTGTGACGCTTCTAAGATGGCTACATACAATAACCTATCTATACCAGAGTTTGTTGAAATTGCTTGACACATTCAAAAGCTGGTTATTTTAAGCTTGATTTTTCTTTATTTTGATTAATAGTCTTAAACATTTGTAATTTTTTTAGTTATTAAAATTATTTTTAGAATAATGAGATGTGCGTAATTGCTCCGACATCGCTGATGTCTTAAATGTAGACAGTCAATAATTTTATAAATTATTTTATTCTGAACTACTGCAGTGTGGAATTCACAGATATCCTCCAGACACTACCTTAAAAAACGATCAGCTAACACAGCCCTCGTTAGTTTTGAGTACAATGCCTGGCTTTCCCTTAATTCCGCTGATTTGGATAACCACTTCACAGCAGCCCTGTTTATCCAGATACATTGTCTGACACCTGCCCCAACCGCTTGACCCAGTTCAATATCGGCTATTCCTCTTTCCACACTACTAACACTTATACACCTTACAAGAACTTTAAAGAACTTGAAATTACTACAAACTTACAACACAGCCCCTCTCCAGAAAGACTATCTAAACTTAAAATGTGAAATTATGTTTTTGCAAATACTGGTCTTAAGTTCATGTATTTAAACAACAACTTCATAAACAAAATCATAAAACCACAAGGTTGAATACGAACAACAGCTGCTACCGGCTGCTGCCGTACCGTGCCAGTTTCCTCCATACTTCTGCCTCTTTGTGATTCATACATATTGGTACAACTATGTAGTCTTCATCAATATGACGTTCTTCACTACTGCCAGACGCAGCTTTCGTACATTTGCTTTGTAGCTGCTCTTTGATCGTGTGTTAACTGGCATTTGGCGGTTTATGATGATGAAATTGCTGCTCCATCTGAGTCTCGTATAATTCCTATTTCCCACGTCTACACGCAACGTTAATTGTGTGTGCCTTTTGTATCGTAGCAGCTGATCGTTTCAAACCGGAACCTTCGTTTTTGGAAACTTTTGACACAGAGAGAGAGAGAGAGAGAGAGAGAGAGAGAGAGAGAGAGAGAGAGAGAGAGATACGTTTACAGGTCAAACATAACACACTTACGCTCTGAATTGGTAGTTGGAATTGCCCTCAATGGGGTCTTCCCTGTTCTGTATAGGACATGCGGGATAACTTGAGCATCAATCATATTCGATGTTTCTGGGTAGGTGCCATCGGAAAAGGGACGTGTTGGCTCGAAATGCTGCAGTGCTCCATACGCACATTTATCAGCAGTTGTGACGACATGCGATAAAAATATTTCGTGAAAGCACATTATACAGACATATTCAAGCATGTTTTACGTTATTTCTGACACCCTTAACATGCGACGTCTCTGTTGAGGTGGCTGGCAGCCTTACGAAGACGATATGTACTGAACGTAACTTTGGAACGAAGCTCAACTTATCTCCGGTGTACGTACGCACACAAGCACATTATCACTTTTACGTTGGTGACACGTTACACATTCGCGTGTTGACTAGTGTTGGCGTATCAGCTAATTATAGTTATTTAATACACATCTACGGTTTCAAAATTCGGGTGACAACAGTTTAAAAAGAAAAAAATCGCACTGGCATGCTACGTAAGGTATTCCTATAGTTTTATGATTTTTACAAACTTATTGGATAAAATAAAAATAAAAATATAAAATGAAAAATACTTTGATATTTCATACATTTAATTTTATGTAATTATTGATATAAATTATATTTCTTCTTTTTGCTAATGTGATTTTAATTTTTATACTTCCTTTACTCTCATTTTTCTTGCCCCCTTTCCCCAACACTTATTTGTTGTTATTTTACGTAGTCTATTATGCATAACTCATATAGTCATCGTTATTTCCTACCGAGTGTATTTTTTATGTTTAATTTCTAACAGAGCAACCTTAACCCATTTGCCTTATTGTTACAATATTTTTATCGTTAAGTGCAGTGACTTATTTTTATTTTTAATTATGCTGTAAGGAAAACATGTTAGTTTCACTCAAGACAGCGGAGCAAGGACAAGGCAAAAAGGTTGTTAATAAACAGTTGTCATACATAGTCTTTAATAACATAAAATGTGTCTAGATTTGAATAAGGCCCACTAAAAGTCTGAAAGACTTCATGTGAAAATCTGCGACGAGCACGCCGATTTGAACGTAATTTCTTTTCAACAAATCAGGTTGTAGATCATTCTCGTCTTGAAAGTTCATAGACCATACGATTACGACTCTACCTCTGTGGTGTAAGAATTGGCAATTAACTCTAAATAATACGAAGTGTGAAGTCGTTCACATGAGTACGAAAAGAAATCCGCTAACTTTGTTTAGAAGATAAATAAAATGTGAAGGCGATAAACTCTACAAAATATCTAGGAATTACTATTACTTCAGACTTAAACTGGAAAGAACACGTAGTGTTAATGTCGTGGGAAAGGCGAACCAGAGACTGCTTTTTTTGGCATAACCCTTAAAAGATGTATCGGAACTACTAAAGAGACGGCATACACTACGCTTGTCCTTCCTTTGTTTGGAGTATTACTGCCCAGTGTGGGTTTGACGGAGGACATCTGAAGAGTTCAAAGAATGACAGATCGTTTTGTATTGTCACGATACAGACAGCGTCACGGAAATGATACGGGATCTGCGATGGGAATCATTACAACAACGGCGCTTATCGATGCGGCATGGTCTACTTACGAAACTCTTAACATTCTCCTCCGAACGCTAAAATATACTGTTGACTCCCACCTACATAGGTAGAAATTATCAGAATAAAAATCAGAGCTCTAACGAAGAGATTCAGATGTTCGTTCTTCTCGCGCGCTATTCGAGCGTGGAACGGGAGATGAATAGTATAAAGGTGGTTCGATGAACCCTCTGCCAGGCAATTAAATGTGATTTGCAGAGTATCCCATGTAGGTGTAGATGTACTATTGCGGTAATACCTATTCACTCAGAACCTATTTTTCTCTCTGACCGTATTTTAAAACAGAAAAAAATTTATATTCGGCATACCACCTCCAAACAGGGCCATGC
Source organism: Locusta migratoria (assembly GCA_026315105.1). Lineage (NCBI taxonomy): Eukaryota > Metazoa > Arthropoda > Insecta > Orthoptera > Acrididae > Locusta > Locusta migratoria. The sequence continues at coordinate 23,712,122 of CM048751.1, forward strand.
CTAGTAAAGCACTGTGGTGTTCAAACCAATATTCGGATTGTTTACTGCTTTACCTTTTTACCTTTAAACTCTTAAAAAATTACCTTTTCATTTACTAGCAATGAAGTATAGCTCGCGGCACTCATTGGCGTTAATCATATCATTGTTATGTGAATGACTGCTGCCGTCGTTGCTGTTCACAGCTGTCTACACATTAGGTCATGGCTTCCGGAACTTTTGTTTGCCGTGCCCCTCCCCCCCCCCCACCCCCTCCTATGCCAATAAATGGAAACTTCGCGCCCCCCCCCCCCCCTTTCTCATAACACTGTATTACTACAAAGCGGTATTCACGGCAATTTGTATTTACTTTGTGGCCTAAGAACAGTATCAGCTGATTTCAACCCTGTTTGAGAAGTGTTTCTCCGACAATATGACTTACAATTGTGTCGCGGCGTAGTGTCGAGTGTTAGTAAGTTGGCAACGGCCGCAGCCGAACAATCATAGGACAGACGGTGACTGTCAGTAATATACCAGCAAGAAACAGTTTGTGTCATGTAATGTAAATTGACCTCTATTATTAGCAATTACTGATTTTTGCGCTGACCATGAAGGGAATAATTCTGTTCCTGCTCTGTGGTTGACAGGGTCTCGATGTACCATTGTCCGCTCAGTAAACAGAGTGTAATCGTCACCGGAACAATCACATGATTGGTCGCCTGCACTACGCAACGACATGGATTGTAAACTTAAGCAGAATTGTTTGGCTTTTCCAAGAGTAACAATAACTCATTGGTAGTTTATTCAGATGTCTGAGCAATGGGTCCAGTACTATCCAACTTCATACGTTGGCAACTCTCACATTTTGTAGTAAATAATTGCTTCGACTTACCTTTAAACCAGTACGTTTAATATACAAGTGCTGTTCGATTCAATGCCTAATGGCATCATTGCCCAATACTGCGTAACAAAAAGGACTTCGCCGACAGATCGGCACCATTGCTCTGCACAGCAACACCGCATGGAATGTAATCGTCTTCGACAGATTCATGGCGAAAAAAAATTATCTTTACAAGTCGACAGTTCACTTTCATATCAAATATGGGCTTGCATAACACTGAACTGCTTATTTCGGCGATACTGACTGAACTCACTCCAACAAACTCGCGCGCCAACTTCTTAAAACAATACCATTACTGCGGATGGAGAACTTAGCCTCAATGATACAGAAACCTTATCGTTAGGCATAAAATTGTCGCCGCTGTTTTTGAAAGAGCGACTGCTAGAGGCGCCATAGAAGAACCACGTGCTCGCCAAGCGTAAACTGAGTTGACATTTCCTGTAAGTTGTAAAGCACATTTTACATACACGAAGACTAAGTTGCTGCTTCTACAGCTGAATCTACTAAAGAAGATTACTGTTGCGTGCCATTTTGTAATCAGTGCTCCAGAATAAAATTAAATAAAAATCAACACCCGCCCGCATGCCCACAAAAGAAATGAATACGCAATGCACTTATTCTGAACTGAAGACCCAAGACTTTTGTGGAAATTCTTTCAGCAATCAGTCGTAAAAAATATATATTTATTTATTCGCAAATCTAGATTTCGACCACTGTGTGGTCATTATCAATGCTAAAATAATTACAAGAGAACCAGTTAGAATAACATGCATGTCACATTGTAAGCCAATTGCACAAGTTTCAGTAAAAATCAATGATAAAAATACATACCTTAAGAACAATTAAAATACTTAAAACATCTCGACCTCCATGTTGGAGGTTGCATTCGTATTGACGTAGCTGTTACAATTCTTACACAGTTTACGTCAGCTTGCGTCATTTGCGACTAAGGCGCTCTCCTTAAAGTTTTATATAAAAATTTATATGAGGTATGTTTATGGTAGAAATAGTTACGTTTTATTGTAATTTTAGTAGGCACTTTAAAGTTAAACTGTTCTTTATTAATAGACTCTCGTTTATTGTTTATTAGCTTAAACCCGCGGCTCCGCTCGCGTGTTGGTAGAGCAAATCACACACAAAATGCATTCCTTTCGAAGAATCCAATCACGAAATTCAACAAGAATGATTGTAATAATATCAGATTGATCACGTGATTTAATGCTCGAAACGTCAAATTTTTTTTAAAGAGATGTTTTGAAAGAAATTTCTTTTTACTGCTTTATATTCTTATATTTCCTTATTCGCATGCTTATCCTTACAGAGAAAGCTGAAGAGATTGTAGCATGCATGCACCAAGCATATGGTTTGTGGCATCACATTTCGCTGTATGTAACCTCCTTGCTATATAGTCGCAAACGTCATCGCTGGTCTTCAGTCCGAATTTTTTAATAATTTGACGACTTTCAACCACTATATCTTTAACCCCTTATAGCTATCGCATGGAACTGCTATGGTGTACAACGGGAGACTTCGGGCAACAATTACACGCAGACCATTCGTTTACGCTATGTAGTTTTCGCTGCAGAGCGATATATTAACACACACAGACACGTAGAATTTTATATACACCGATAACTTTCCATCCCAATATACTACACCCTTATAAACCCTCAAGCAACAATGCAACCAATAAAACCTTTGTCAAAGAGTAAATATAATTTTCAAAGAGTAATTATTGCTCAGCATTTCGCTTTTTATTCTTCGAATCAGTAAATATCTGTCAGATCGCTATAAAACCATAGTTAAAACCTTCCTCAGGTATAGATCATTAACTGTACAAATATTTTTAGTCCCTGCGTTTTGTCGTTCGGACGTGGTAAGCGTACACCGAACAGACATTCACATTTATAGATATATCTCCACCCCCATGAACCACAGACATTGCCGAGGTGGGGTGGCTTGCGTGCCTCAACGATGCAGATAGCCGTACCGTAGGTGCATCCACAGCGGAGGGGTATCTGTGGAGAGGCCAGACAAACATGTGGTTCCTGAAGAGGGGCAGCAGCCTTTTCAGTAGTTACAGGGGCAACAGTCTGGATGATTGACTGAGCTGGCCTTGTAACATCAGCTAATGTGGCTTTGCCACACAGCTACTGCGAACGGCTGAAAGCAAGGGGAAACTACAGCCGTCATTTTTCCCGAGGACATGCAGCTCTACTGTATGAACATATGATGATGGCATCTTCTCGGATAAAATATTCCGGAGGTAAAATAGTCCCCCATTCGGATCTCCGGGCGGGGACTACTCAGGAGGATGTTGTCATCAGGAAAGACAATACTGGCATTCTACGGATCGGAGCGTGGAATGTTAGATCCCTTAATCGAGTAGGAAAATTAGAAAATTTAAAAAGGGAAATGGATAGGTTGAAGTTAGATATAGTGGGGATTAGTGAAGTTCGGTGGCAGGATGAACAGGATTTCTGGTCAGGCGAGTACAGGATTATAAATACAAAATCGATTGGGGGTATCACAGGAGTAGGATTGATAATGAATAAGAAAATAGGAATGCGGGTAAACTACTATGAGCAGCACAGTGATCGCATTATCATTGTCAAGATAGATACGAAGCCAACACCGACAACAGTAGTACAGGTTTATATGCCAACTAGCTCTGCCGATGATGAGGAGATCGAAGAAATATATGAGGAGCTAAAGGAAATTATTCAGACAATTAAGGGAGAGGACAACTTAATTGTGATGGGAGACTGGAATTCGATAGTTGGAAAAGGAAGAGAAGGATAAATAATAGGTGAATATGGACTGGGCAGGAGGAATGAAAGAGGAAGTCGCCTGGTAGACTTTTGCACGGAACATGATTTAATCGTAACAAACACGTGGTTTAAGAATCACAAAAGAAGGTTGTATACGTGGAAGAGACCAGGACACACCTGAAGATATCAGATAGATTTTATAATGGTAAGACATAGGTACCGGAACCAGGTTACAAACTGCAGGACATACCCAGGGGCAGATATAGACTCTGACCATAACTTGTTAGACATGAACTGTAGGCTGAAGCTGAAAAAACTGCAGAAAGGTAGGAAAATAAGGAGATGGGACTTAGATAGATTGAAGGAAACTGAAGTTCTGGAGAATTTCAGAGGGAGATTTAGGCAACAATTGGCAGAAACAGGGGGAAATAAAACAGTAGCAGAAGAATGGGTAGCATTGAGAGATGAAATAGTGATGGCAGCGGAGGACAAAATAGGTAGAAAGGCAAGACCTGCCTTGGATATCACAGGAAATACTAAATTTAATTGATGAAAGGAGAAAATATAAAAATGCAGTAAATGAAACAGGCAAAATGGAGTACAGACGTCTAAAAAATGAGATTGACAGGAAGTGCAAAATGGCTAAGCAGGAGTGGCTAGAAGCCAAATGTAAATCTGTAGAAGAAGGTATAGCAAGGGGAAAAGTAGATACTGCCTACAGGAAAATAAAAGAGACATTTGGGGACAAGAAAAGCAACTCTACGAATATCAAGAACTCAGATGGGAAACCAGTTCTCAGCAAAGAAGCGAAAGCTGAAAGGTGGAAAGAGTACATAGAGCAGCTCTACAAAGGAAATGAACTTAGAGACGATGTTGTAGGAAGGGAAGAGGAAGTCGATCAAGATGAAATAGGAGATACTATACTGAGAGATGAATTTGACAGAGCACTGAAAGACCTAAGTCGAAACAAGGCTCCTGGAGTAGATGATATTTCCTCAGAGCTACTAAAGTCTCTGGGAGAGCCAGCCATGACAAGACTATTTGACTGGTGTGTAGGATGTATGAGACAGGCGAAATGCCCTCAGACTTTAAGAAAAATGTAATAATCCCCATTCCAAAGAAATCAGGCGCAGACAGGTGTGAAAATTACAGAACCATCAGTTTGATAAGTCATGGTTGCAAAATTTTAAAACGAATTGTCTACAGGAGAATGGAAAAGCTGGTAGAAGATGACCTCGGGTAAGATCAGTTTGGATTTAGGAGGAACATAGGGGGGGAGGCAATACTCACTTTACGTCTAATCTTAGAAGACAGATTAAGGAAAGGCAAACCAACATGTTTAGCTTTTGTAGATTTGGAGAAAGCTTTTGACAATGTTGACTGGAATACACTATTTCAAATTCTGAAGTCAGCAGGGATAAAATATAGGGAAAGGAGAGTTATTTACAATTTGTACAAAAGCCAGACCGCAGTTATTAGACTCGAAGGGCATGAAAGGGAAGCATCAGTTGGGAAGGGAGTAAGACAGGGTTGTAGCTTTTCTCCAATGTTATTCAATTTGTACATCGAGCAGGCGGTGAAGGAAAGCAAGGAAAAATTTGGAATAGGGATTAAAGTTCAGGGGGAAGAAATAAAAACATTGCGCTTTGCTGATGACATTGTAATTCTGTCAGACAGCGAAGGACCTGGAAGAGCAGTTGAATGGAATGGAAAGCGTGTTGAAGAGAGCATATAAAATGAACATTAACAAGAGCAAAACAAAAATAATGGAATGCGGTCTTAGAAAATCAGGCGATGCTGAAGGAATTAGATTAGGTAACGAAACAATGAAGGTGGTAGATGAGTTTTGTTACTTGGGTAGTAAAATAACATGCGATGGTCGCAGTACAGAGGATATAAAATGCAGAATGGCAATGGGAAGAAAAGCATTTTTGAAAAAGAGAAATTTGCTAACATCGAATATTAATTTAAGGGTAAGGAAGTCTTTTCTGAAGGCATTTGTGTGGAGTGTTGCCTTGTATGGGAGTGAAACATGGACGATAAGCAGTGCTGACAGGAAGAGAATAGAAGCTTTTGAAATGTGATGCTACAGAAGAATGCTGAAGATTAGGTGGGTAGATCACATAACTAATGAAGAGGTACTGAACAGAATTGGTGAGCGAAGGAAGTTTTGGCATACCCTGACTAAAAGAAGGGATCGCTTGGTAGGACACATTCTTAGACATCGGGGAATCGTAAATTTAGCATTGGAGGGAAGTGTGTGGGGTAAAAATCGCAGAGGGAGACCAAGAGGCGCGTATAGTAAGCAGACTCAAGTGGATGTAGGTTGCTGTTCTTATGAGGAGATGAAAAGGCTTGCTCAGGATAGAGTAGGGTGGAGAGCTGCATCAAACCAGTCTCCGGACTGAAGACCATAACAACAACAGATGTATCTATATAATTGGTGTCTTACTATATACATCTATAAATGTGAATGTCTGTTCGGTGTACGCTTATCGCGTCCGAACGACAAGACGCAGAGACTTAAATATTTGTACAGTTACTAATTTATACCTGAGGAAGGTTTTAGGCACGGTTTTATAGCGATCTGATAGATATTTAGTAATTTGAAGAATATAACGCGAAATGCGGAACAATAATTACTCTTTGAAAATGGTTTTATTGGTTGCATTGTTGGTGGGGGTTGATAATAAGCGCGCGCGCGCAAATATTTAAGCTCTACAGCGGAAACTACAGAACTCAAACGAATGGTCTGTGTGTAATTGTTGTCCGAAGTCTCCCGTTGTACACAATAGCAGTTCCATGCGGGTAGCTATAAGGGGGTGGACGATATGGTGGTTGTAAGTCGTCATATTATAAAAAGATTGGGACTTAAGGCCAGCGATGACGTTTGCGACTCTATAGCAAGGAGTTTACGTAGAACGGAACGTGATGCTACAGACCATAGCCTTGGTCTATGGGTGCTACAATGTCTTCAGCTCTCTCTCTGTAAGGATAAGCATACGAATAAGGAAATTTAAGAATAAAACAATAAAACAGTAAAAAAGAAATTTCTTTTAATACATCTCTTTAAAAAAATAGATTTGACGTTTCGTGCATTACATCAAGTGATCGATCTGTGATATTATTACATATATTGTTGAATTTAGTGATTCGATTCTTCGAAACGAGTGCCTTTTTACGTATGATTTATTCTACACTACTTACTTTCCTGGTAAACGCCAAGTGCATAGACTTCTGCAATCTGATAGGAATATTTTTCAGTTACGCTTTATCAGCGACATTTCTTCAAAAATGAGTGAAATTAATTACATTGTTATTTAAACGTCGTAGATAAATGTTCACCGCGTCACTTTACACATATTACAACAGTACATCTTTTAATAGATCACATTCAGACAACTTGCCTCGGAAAACGAAAACGTCATTATTTCTTATATATTCTCCGATAACGATATTTAAAATAAACAGAGGGAGAAGGGATAGGAGAAGTACTGACTCAAGGCAGGAAAATGAACACCCGGGCAACGCTGGGTTTCGTCTATCCCAAAACATGGAATCAAACCAAAGACTTTTGTGGTTGGAAAATGAATTCATACCCTATTTGAAATAGTAGAAGTCATTTATGAGAAAATCCGAGGTCATGATCAAATAAACATTTAAATCTTTAACGACAAAGCCAGCTTTCAAGTGCATCATATACCTCGTGCGAAGTAGTTTCTACTATGAGCTAACAAGATTTTCCTCTGGGAGAGTGGATAGCAGTGGAACCGATTGCGACGGCGTCTGAGATGACGTCGATGTGAGGGTTCTGTCCGCCGTGGTCGTCACTTAGTTACGTTTGCTAGATTTACTCTTAATTAACGCAATCGCTGGTTCCCAAGCTTTGCTAAGATTATAGCCAGAGTCACGGTTTATGAGGTCGTCACTTGTGCGAATTTCAATGGCCTCTCTAACGACGCGGGCCGAGGGTATTTCAATCGCCCGCTACCGGGCTAGAACCCAGTTCCCTTCGAGCAGCCGTTGCGTGCGGATCTCCGTGCCGGCGCGTTTCCAGGAGCTCAGTCCGTCAGTTCACCTGATGATGGCGACATGTATGATCGCTGGAATATTGTGCCCGTTGGACACTATAGATCCGCAGTACACCCGTGAGTATTTTGATTATCAAATACGCCGTGAGAAACTGAAGAATCACCGCTACTTTATGAATGAAAACTTAATGCGTTGGTACCAGTAACTCAGACACGCCCACTTTTGTACGTCCGTACGAACCCCTTTGGGGGCTGACCCCACAAGTTGTGAACCACTTCTGTAGGTGCTATGGCCCACGTATCCGGTAAGCACAAGATCAACTGTGCAGCTTGACGTAACTAATGACATTGCGGTACTTCCAGATGGTTATCTCGGGTTGTAGATTGCGTCCAGAGGAGGAGAGAGTAAATTCTCACTTCAAATGGGACGTGGACACACTGCTTACTGCTTCGTATATCTTGCCAGCTGGCAGCTGCATTTGTGTGTTGCTAAATTGCAGTAAATAGGAAATGTAGCCGTGATGGCGAGCAAGGCCGAGTGACTGGTGACGAACAAGAGCCCTGAAGACGTTTATCTCTACATTTTCCAAAATAAAGAAAAAATCTCACTGTTTTATGGCCCACTTTAGACTTAGTTTTATAAGTTTTTGCAAACATTTTGGACCGAAATAATAATAATAAAAAAATTAATATGAGTGTCAAACCCTTTTAGGAAAAAAATAGGTAGTGGCGGGGTCGGAACTACTGACGTTTAGCGTCATAGTCCAACGCCTTCCCCACTACGCTACGGCTATCAGTCTAAAGTTATGTTCTTTAATCTCATACTATTGATGTATTGATGGCCGTTGTTAACTGATGCTTAAATGTCATTTGTAGACACTAGATTATCTTACGAAGAACTGTGTGTTTTTGTTAATTCTTCAGTGCGCCATTGCTTTGAAATGACAACGTGTAAGTTACAAAACGAAAATCAAATACGCAACGCAAGATGGCGTATGCCAAAGAGTTCTGGGCGAGGAATGTCACGTGACATCTCCGAAGGGCTGATTTTCGTTAATTCAATGGAGGGTGTCAAATCTCCGTCACTTTTGCAAATATCTCTGAAATGGTACGAGATATGAAAAAAAAAAAAACATAATAGAGCTACGTCTTAGAGAATTTTCGTCTCTACTAATTAGGTTATTCAATTTTCGTGTCAGATGAACGGTTCGTTTGCAATTACAATTATAGCTCAAACGGCTTTTTTTTGGTATTACTACCGTATCTTTTGTCCGAAAAATTTGAAAAAGGGAGGTTCAGGTCTCTGGCGGCCTACAATTATGTTTGTAAAATTTGTTTCTGATCGGTCGAACGGTTCGTCTTAAGAGGGAACACGTTACGGACAGCCAGACGGACAGAGACATACATCCCAAAATCGCCGTTATTTTTGCAATTGTCTCAAACGCTACGAGATGTGAAAAAAAAAAAAAAACATGAGAGCAAAGTTGTAGAGAATTTTCTCCTCTACAAATTAGGTTATTCAATTTTTGTGTCAGATGAATAGTTAAGCCGTTATTTTCATTTAAATTTCGAGCTGTCAAAAGACGATCGCAAAGGCCCACTTTTGGTGTTACCACCGTAACCTAAAATGGGCCAAAAAAGAGGAATCTAATTTAGGTAGAAAGATGATTCTTAAGTATGTTACTCCATGCCTAAAGTGCAGCGTTCTCTTTGCTTCTCACCCTGTGTAGTTCTTTTAACTGTAATAGGTGGCCTGCATTTTTCATTTTTGTGATGGGATATACAGACTGGTAGTGCCAAGTGCTTCTGCTATTGTCCCAGTGTTTAGTGTAGAAAATCCAGTCCAATGGCTCAGCTTTGGGTTTGAATAGTTATCTTCGAATGAGTCACTGGGGAGCAGTTTAACTGCGCTTCGGTAAAGTAACAACAGGTGTTTGTGCCTGTATCTGTTTTGCGTTTGTTACTTAATCGTAGTACAGGGATAATAAAATGGCTATGAATACAGTTCCATTTCCCATTGCCTAGTCTTCCTCCTATTTACTTCCGTGTAGGATTATTTTACCATTGCGTCGTGAATTCTGGGAGTATAGTTAGTTACCTCCATTATCATTCGTTATGAAGGACAATTTTCTGAAACTTTTTCTTCTCAAATTGAGCTTTTTTGATGTATTCGCAGATATATTCAGTACCTCAGTATAAGCCGAGACAATTCCGATGGTGTGAATGCCTAAAGAAGGAACATGTGTAATACAAGCTTTATGTATGTTGCCTTCCAGAAAGTGGCGCTTTGTGAAGTTATACGAACAGCTATAAGAGTTGACTGTGCGTCTGTTGAAGGTTAGCTTCGCGAGTTGTCACTCTTGATAGATCTATTGAGTCAGTCTGGATTGATGAGCAGAACATGGCTTTCACAATGGAGCAATCCCTAGCACACTGGAGTACGTAGAGAGCAAGTCCAAGTTAACGTTAGTTTCAGCTCGTTTAAGATTTTGAACTTGCTTCTGGTTATCTGTTTATTTGCATGTGAAGGTCATGCTATTACAAATGATACCGAGTGTCGTGATAGTGGGAGATCTTCAGGAAGGAAATTCCTTACACAGCCTCATTCAAAGTTGAAATCTCCGGGCTCAGCTACTGTTTCAAATATGTAGAAGACGAACAGCAATTAGTTGCAAATGTTTCTTTGTGGGAGATCTGTGATATCATGATCAAAGCTTAAAATTAAGATTAAAAGCATACAAAGTTATGAATTCGCAATGTGAAAATTAAGTTTGTGAACTTTAATATTAAACAAAGACTGTTATATGCTTGAATCTTCATTTTAAGCGTTGATAATATAGTTCTGCCAGCACAAGAAATATTTGCGCATGATTGCAGGAAAACGTAGGTGATACACTTAGCGTGGGATGAATGAGTGTTGGTGGTGGTAAGACTTCACTTTTCTGAACCATGGAATGCTCCTGTAGTCGATATCTGTGACATGGAATTTTGTTTTTAGAAAACAGCATGAGAAAAACTCTCTCAGGGAGGTGGAAAGGCGTTTTTCTTTTATGTTACACAGAATGTCTGATTTTGAGCTTTTGTGTCTATTGTGTTCCTACACAGGTGCGTGGAAGTGTGAAAAGCGAATGGTGGTCAGCTGTGGAGAATACTACAGCAGCAGCAGCTGTTGGGTTGCAACTGATCAAAGATCACGTGCCTATCTCTCATGGTTCCTCCAATACTAACGTCTTCTTGTATGTCTTGCCAATTACGCATTCCCATTCTTCTCCATACACTATTTGTTTGCACCAAGTGCTCCTGGGTCCTCCCCTTTGCCATTTACCATATGACAATCATTTAATTTTATTTACAATTTAGTACGCTTCCATTCTTATTACAAGACCAGCCCATTGAAGTCTTCCAGTATGTATCATGTTCACTATTGTTGGTTGTTGTGCTAACATGTGGATTTCTGTGTCGTGTTTCCTCTTCCAGTAACGTTATATTATAGACCAATGATTTCATGGAAACATTTAAAAAAACTTTTTTCGTTAGGCTCCATGTTCCTGCGCGTTTGATTGTAACTATTCCGATGATTGTATTATATCATTTTAGATTTTGTAAGCAGTTTCAACCCTTTAAGATTTTGTACTGAAAATTAGGCTCGGTTAGCATTTTACAGTCTCATTCTTATTTATACTTTTGTCTGATTTTGCATCAAAAAATTTGAACTGTTCAACATGTTCAAATTTTTTACAGTTTTCAAATGTTTGCTAAGCTTAAGGGACTTAACTGGGGGGTCATCAGTCCCTAAACTTACAAACTACTTATGAACTACCTTATACTAAAGACGAGACAAACATCCATCCATGCCCGAGGGGGGGATTCCAACCCCCGACCGTAGCGGCCATGCAGACTAACTGGCGCGCCGCAGAACGCTCGGCCGGCTTGCTCAAATTTATGTTCACCAATTATTAGATGTTACTGGTTTCCATGACCATCTCCGTATCTTTGAACTACAATGTATCTTTTTCTTCTGGTCGCTTACATTAGAGTGTTGATGCTTCTGGTGCGAGTTCTAAAACAGCCGTTTAACCTATTTCGCTGCTCCCAGTAGCACTACGTCATCTGCATGTGCTAACACCTTAACGTCGTTTCCCTTGGAAATCCCAGTGTGTACTCGTTGCAGTTTCCTCACAACTCTTTCCAAGGCTATATTAAGGAGAAGGGGAGATTGGGTGTCTCCTTGTCTTGGCCCAGTTTTATTTTTAAAATGGTCAGGTGTTTATCCATTTATGAAAACCCTGCTTTTATTTCATCCACACACACTTTGCCGAGATTTATCAGTTTAATTTGGAATACAAATTCCTTAATTACATTCCAAAGAATTTACGTGTTAATGGAATCACTCTCTTTATGAAATAAAGCAATATTGTATTTTTTGTTTATATTCCCGAACTACTTAATTTACTGCTTGATTGCACATACATTATCAGTAGTGGATCTGTTTCTAATCAAGTCATTTTGACAATCCACAATTGCATTTTTCTGCATATGTTTTTAACACGTTGGCCGCCGCATGACGTCAGAGGCGCGCCAGATTCTCATGATGTGGCCGCCGGCGGCCACACGGCTGCCAACGTGTGAAGCGGTTTGGCAACAAACAAACAAAAAAAATGCCTCCGAGCAGGCGTGCAGTCCATAGCTTGTTCTAAAAATTTCATTTTAAATTTTGTGACGTAAGCTTTACAGCCGAGTTGCATATTTTATTATTTGACTTGTTTTCTTTTATAATTTCTGATGAATGCAATCTTAGTCGTTGCCGAAACGAGGTCAAATAATTTTTAATTTTCGACCGAGGGCTGCTTTTTTTTTATCCTTTGATGTTGTAACCGTCGTTGACAATAGCAGCTATGTTATTTTAATAAAATTTTATAAGCTGTACTAACCAATGATATTCTAGTTTCTGAAATTTCCCCCTATCTCCTTTTTATGTATAGAGATTCTGATAAAATGTTCTGACTTCCAGATTACCTGTGCTGCGGCCAGGCAGTATTTTCAGGATTTAATGGAGAGAACAGTCCTCGACTGACAAGGGACACTTCCAACCGCACTTTCCCCTCCATTTATCAGATTCAGTCATAGTATCAACCAGTGGACAGCCCCTTAGAAACCTAGCACAGATCAAGCACGAAAACAGGAAGAACATGTACGCAATTGTCAAAAAGAAGCAAAATGTAGTAAGTGAATTGACGGGATTAGATTAGTTGGTTCGTTCCACAGATTCGTATTGAAGAGATCCTCGTGGACGTGGAACATGTCACTTTATTTTTTTTACAAGCTGATAATATATTAATACTAATGCAGGTACATACAGTTCATAGAAGCTGATAATATATAATACTGACCGTATGAATACAGATACATGCATCATTTGGTTCTATTTAAGAATTCGTTAGTGGTGTAGAAGGAGTTGGCCAATAGAGAGACTTTTAGGCTGCTCCCAAAATGATTTTATTTTTAGCTAAATTTTTTATGGTGGTAAATTATTGAAAATTTGTGTTCCTGAGTAGTGGGCCCATTTTTGAACAAAAATGGGTGTTTTTAAGTCCTTGTGTAGATCATTTTTTTTTGTTAATATTATTGGTATGAAATAAGCTGTTTGTTGGGAAGGGTATATATTATTTATGACAAATTTTCTTCGGAATAAATATGCTGAGAAGCAGTAGTTAATATACCCAGTTCTTTGAAGAGGCTTCTGCAGGATGTCCATCAATTTACACCACAAATAATACGTATTACACGCTTTTGCTTGACTTGAGTTAACCCAAAATATTATACCATATGACATTAGGGAATGAAAGTAAGCGAAGTATACAAACTTTATTTTTATGTCTAATACCACTCGTATTGCAAATACAGATTAGTTAAGTCGTTTCTGCAGTTCTGTGGTGTGCTCCTCCCAACTGAATCTATTATCAAGCTGTAATCCCAGGAATTTTATACTGTCAACCTGTTCTATCTGCTCTTCATATTTTACCTTTCCAGAACTATAGTCGACATGCTGTTTAATGCAATACTTTTTCATCTGCAAACAAAACGAACTCGGCTTCTGGCAGTGTAACTGATGAGAGGTCAGTAATGTACACAAGAAAAAGCAATGGCACTAAGATTGATCCTTGTAGGACATCAAATTATTTCTTCCCAATCTGATGACTTTTCATTTAATTCACTAGCCCCTTGCACTGATACAGTTTCCTGTTAGCGAGGTATGACTTCAACCATTTTGCAGCAATACACCATAAAATTCTAATTTACTTAAAATGTTATGGTTCTCACAATCAAATGCCTTTGATAAATCACAGAAAATACCAGCTGCTTTTAATTTATTATCTAATGAATTAAGTACATTCTCACTGTAGGTGTAAAAGACCTAGATATCGGAATCTTCCAGAAATCCAAACTGTGTTCTAGACAATACGTCATTTGAAGTTAGGTGGTTGAGATGTTGCTTGTACATTATCTTTTATACAATTTTTGAGAATGCCGAAGCTGAAGATATGATACATTAAACGAAACTGGAGAGCCACTGCGTCGTGGTTGGACTGCTACCAAGGACATTGATATTCAAATCTTTCTGATGCTCTTTTTCCCTCTAAACTATCAACTGCCTGCCTGGTCACTGAAATGTTTACTCGCTATATTCGGTTTTATCTGTGCTGTAACTGGCTTTAGCGAGATGCAAGGAAGGAAACTAATCTTATTAGCAAGCGAAAAGAGGTGGCTAGGATCGGATAGATTACATGTCAATGTGCTAGACGTACGTACCTCTTGTTTGTTGTATGCAAGTATTACGTGTTACGACTCTTGCGTTCAGTTTTGGAGGTTATAAATCTCTGTCTCCTCCTCCGCATTGTTCAGTGTTCAGTTTTCAGCTTCCAGGTTTCGTGCTTTTGTGTCCGCTTTGTCACGTACTAACCACTGGGCTGTATTAACCAGTGAATCTGACGGGGGTGTAATGGAGAAGTTCCTTGGCGGTATAAATTGTGGTTATAACAGTGTATCTTAAGCTTCGGGATTCTGAAATTGCTGTTAATGTCTTGTGCGGTATGTAGAAGGATCGACTCCCTCGCGGATAATCCTAGCCTCGACTAACTTAATTTATTTAACTTCCTTAAGTTACAAAAAGGTACAAATTAGTTTAGGATAAATAAAATTACTTCCTAAGGGACACTGCCTTATCGTATGTACCTCAGTACCGGGCGGGAGGGTTTGGATGCTCCAATGAAGTCGAGGCGCTATGCCGGCGGTAGCGTAGCTACTGGGAAGATCACACAGTAGTCCATGCATTAGGGAGAAATAGGTGCAAAAATTACTTGAAAACTATGAACGTGTAGGAAATTAAGTCTCGAATAGAATTTAATGAAACTCTAAACGAGATAGTGAAATTTGCCAAAAAATTCGCTAAGTTACAAAAATCGGTTTTTCTTAAATAAAAACAACGGTAACTCCGATGGGGAAAGTATAAAACTATGAAGTTACAGCCCTTAATACCAATTAACTATTGCTCTTTTGTACGTACCAACTAATTTGATACATTTCGTTACATATCGAGAAAATTCTTTAAAAATTAGACTCCCCATTACTTAACATTCACGTTTCCAAAATTTTAATTTACTTCAAGCATGGCACGAAGTAAGTCAATGAAGTACTTGTACGAAAAACATTAAAATAGAATATTTATGCAGGTATAAGGATTATTTTTAAAAAAGCTTTCTCGAAAATTGCTGAAAGTTGGTTAGTGGATCGACCTAGAGTAACGGATTTTCGTCTGTTTTCTTCATGAAAAGAAGTATCATACTTAATTTTTTATAGATTTAGTTAATTAGAAGTATCAACGAATTACTTTAAAAAAAAATTAGTCTGTTTTCTTCGACATTATTTTTATGCTATGAAAGTAACAAGGAAATACATGCTGACATTTCACAGATTTTAGAACAAAAAATGGTTTGATGCAGCTCTCCCCCTACTGTATCTTGAAGAAGCTTCTTCGTTTCCTCATAAAAACAGTACCCTACATCTATATGAATCTGCTTACTGTATTCATCTCTTGGTCTACCTCTGCAATTTTTACCCCACAACTTCCCTCCATGATGAAGGCGTCCTAGCAATCGATCCCTTCTTTTTTTTTAGTCAAGGTATGCCAGAAATTCCTTTCCTCCCAATTCTGTTCAGTACTTCATTAGTTATGTGATCCACCCACCTTATATTACGAAATAAAACGGAGACTGCAATAATAATGTGTGTGTGAATGAAAGTTACGAAACTGTAGTGGACACGCTGGTCTAATCAGGGACTCCAACTGTTAACTGAATGTGCACGGGAGAATCATTGAGTAGGAACGTTGTTGCTGGTAGCCCGAGGACGCGCTGTGAGTCGACACACACACACACACACACACACACACACACACACACACACACACACACACACACAGACACAGACACAGAGAGAGAGAGAGAGAGAGAGAGAGAGAGAGAGAGAGAGAGAGAGAGAGAGAGAATGCAAAGAGTGAAGAGTGAGGCACTGTACAGAAATAGCCGGTGAACTGTCAGAGTATGTCGGGCAGTATGCTGTTGGCATGAACGAAAAGGAAGCTTTTGGTATACAGCCAATATTCAGCACCAAATGTGGGTACAGCAATAATTAGTCAAACGGAGTTGCTGTGAACTAGAACCTACCGCATATTGTCGCCAAGGAGAACCTAATAATCACTGTATGCCAATAAATGACTATGATGCAACGTAATCTTATCAAAGTGAGGATCTAAGCAGTTCTGTTTCATTTAGAATATACGGGCAGCCTGGGTACTAGTGGCAAAACATCTCAATAGCGACCCTAGTGGAAGTGCTAACTGTGTTCGCTATTTTTAAACTAAGACATTGGCTGTGCAGGCTACCATCCATAATTACGCCGAACATAATATGTGAGTAAAAAAACTACAGTAAATTTATTGTCAGTGACGTAAGTTTAGTTCAGTTTTGATCATTTGAATAATGTGACTGAAGTAATTATCAGAAATCAGTTACACGAAAGAGTTTTACATTTAATAGACAAGTGTTTCAGTAATAAAATGCAGACAATTTCATCGTATTTGCTATAACCATTTTATTTAATCGTACAATTTTAACGGGATTTTGATGACAATATTTGTTGACCTTTATCAAAACCTCTTACTAATTTTGCCTACTTCAAAATACAAGCAAAAGCATTGCTGTGACGCGCGATTCTCACCGCCATTATCTGCACTCCAGTGGAACTTGCTCTTCGTTGTTTCAAAATGTATACTGTGATCTATCTTATTCATAAAATCCATTAACAGTAATCTTATTTTTCGACTGTATCGTTTATTTCTGTGCTTGTTCCGCGTTGTGTGGATTCCATACACTGCCATTAACTTAATCAGCATTTTTCCCTTCTTTCAATCAATTTTGTTCACCGATATCTTTTGGACACGGCGAGCTAGCGGCAATAAATTGAATTTTAGTTTCCTAAATTTGCTTCGCGCTGTTTGTCCCACATTTTGTTACTTCTAAGATTTTTTCCCAACATTTTCCAATCGTGAATATCGTTGTTGCATAAGGGAAGATAGCAACAACGGCTCGTTTACAACCTACACTAAACGGAGTAATTCCTCTGTACCTTATGTCTTTCCCTCTTCAGCGATATTAGGTACACGGGTCATGTATTAGTTCCATTCAATCAGCAATCGTAGCGGGTGGGAGCTTATGAACACCCACAGAGTCCAAATTAACCGGTATATGAGCTGCACGTAATAGACACATAAAAACTGTATCCCATTATTCTAAGGGTTAATGACTATTTACACCAAAATACCGGGTGATCAAAAAGTCTGTATAAATTTGAAAACTTTATAAATCACGGAATAATGTAGAAAGAGGCCAAAATTGACACATGCTTGGAATGACATAGGGTTTTATTAGAATAAGAAAACAAAAGTTCAAAAATGTCCGACAGATGGCGCTGGACAGCAAAACGTCAGTGACTGCTATCGTGAAAGGTACGATATGTTACAGAATGTCATCATCCCCAGCCTGGCTGATAAACACCTGCTGGTACGTACGATTTTTTATCCAGGATTGTGCTCCACTCCATATTGCTGGACGCGTGAAAGAACTCTTGCGCGCGTCGTTTGGTGATGATCGTGTGCTCAGCCGCCACTTTCGTCATGCTTGGCCTCCCACGTCCCCAGACCTCAGTCCGTGCGATTATTGGCTTTGGGGCTACCTGAAGACGCACATGTATCGTGATCGACCCACATCTCTAGGGATGCTGAAAGACAACATCCGACGCCAATGCCTCACCATAAATCCGGACATGCTTTACAGTGTTGTTCACAACATTTCTGGACTACAGCTATTGTTGAGGAATTGAGGCATGATAGTGAACATATTGAGCATTTCCTGTAAAGATCATCATCTTTGCTTTGTGTTAATTTGTTATGCTAATTATTGCTTTTCTAATCACATGAAGTGCCATCTGACATTTTTGAACTTTTATTGTTCCAATAAAACCCCTTGTCATTCCAAGCATGTGTCAATTTTTACCTCTCCATGAATATTATTCCGTGATTTATTAAGTTTTCAAATTTATACTGACTTTTTGTTCACCCAGTTTAATAGTGATTTAAAATATTACAGTTGTCTTAAGAACTTCTGAAACGACATTCTGAATTGGTGTTCCAAAGTGCAGAATTCCTCCGAAATGAAATCCTTAAGTAGCGTTCATGAGCTGTTTTTACACTACCAGTTTGCTAATTTCCATAGTGATTGCCGATACTTATCTGTGCCCGTTTCAACAGTAATATTATGAGTATGGCACATGAGTTTAGTGCAGAAACTGAGGTTACAAAATCGACTTGTAAAGGCCAGTCGATGTTATTGAAAATCTGGTGGTCTCTCTGTCGAAGTCTATTCCCGCTGAAGTGAGGTATTCGATGTTTAGTAGAAACTGGAAATGCCTGTAAACGAGTTAATTATTTTCATCGTATAATTTGATGCAATTTGTAGCACAAATATAACAAACAAGTGCCACGTAAGTAAAGAAAACTTATGTCTAGTGAGTGCTTTAATTAAATATATATGTTTTACTAACCACATCCTAACACAGTACGTCCTCTCAACACATCACACCAGCAAGAGTGTGCGTCAGCTCTGCAGTTTTCTTTTAAAAATCCTCAAAAACTGGTGTACCATCTTTGGATTTTTCACAAAACTAATGTATGTAATTACAAAACAAAATTGTGTAGTTATAAGGTAAGCTGTGAAATTTCAAATGAATGTTATGACACGGAAAGTGAAACATTTGTGTATGGAAAATTCTGTATTTGTTAACTCGTCAAAATGTTGCACTTTATTTTGTACATCCACTAATGTAAGTGTGATTACATAAAATTACGTATGAAATATTCCAAAACTTAAGGAAATCAGTGTGCGTCGTATTGAAAGGAAAGGTTTGGTAATTTCTATTTATCTGCGCATGCCACACAATGTATGTAATATCATGATTACTTTCGTATTTTACATTTTTCAAGTGTTTTCGTAATCTTTAAAGTACCTTTTGAATTATGTAAGAGAAGTTCTGAGTTAGTTTTTAGATCGAAATATAGTGTGTGTGAAACTCGTGACAGCAAAAAGTATAAAGTAATAATATACAGAAAAATATCTGATCGATCACTTCTTAATATGGTGTGTAACAGTTAGCAGCTAAGGTCTTATGCACTTATTACGTGAAGGAAATCGTGCTTTGACTATTCCGAGGCGCCTTAATCTCTAGTGATGCGGTGGTCTAGTGGGCAGACGTCTGCCAACTAAGCATGGAGGTCCGGGTTCGATTCCCGGTCGTATCACAAATTTTAATTCAATGCTTGAGATTTACATTTAATATGTTTGACATATTCGAGACGAAAATCCGTCTCAGGGATTGTTTATTTGTAATAACATCAGTTTAATTCACTCCGAGACGTCTGTAAACTTCCCTTGATAAGAGTTACTCGTGACACAAAGGGACAATACGATCAGATTTCGGAACTGACCACCTGTACGTCGCAGTACTACAGACCACACAAGCAGTGCGCTTTCCTCCTGGTGTTTTGACAAATCGATCGGTCGTCGTATCTTGTCCATCGCATTAGCACTGCCCATGCGTGAATGGTCCCTTCTTCGAGCGAGTTGGGTGACGTCGGTGGACAATCAAAGGAACTGTGTTTTCCATGCACAATAAGGAACAAAAAGATTACCCGGCCTGAATAAAGACCAAGAACAGAGCAATGCGCATTTGCTAGTTCCGAAGTGAGAGTGTTGACAACTCTAGCCGTGTTTGAGTTTACATCCTTAAATAGAAGCAATATAACAGTTAGCATGCAGTATATGTCGAGTGCCATAGCAGCGTAAGTCACGTATAGTTTTTTTTTTTTTTTTTTTTTTTTTTTGGAAAACTTTATGCGATTGAGGTATGAGAACTCCACATGGGTAGATTTACCAGAACGTACCGATTCTTATATACGTTTCGTTGGCTGGATGAGTGGACAGGCTGACGGTTTACGAACACAAGGAGCACGAGTTTGAATACCACTGCAGTCATTTTTTTAGACATGTGCAGGTAATATATTTTGACACTTAGCTAAGAATTGTGCAATTATAGGCTTTTCTATATTTACATTCCCAAACATGTTCCATCTTGTGATAGCCTCATCTTTAAACAAAGCAACAAATGGTAGCCGTAGTAAAAAGTTGGATACATGTGTTTGTAATTAGTTCGACTGCCACATGGTGAATCTATAGTGTTAGGCGAAGATAAATGTATCAGCAGTAAGTATAATTTTTTTAAGTTCTTATGCGCGGTTTACAGTAGTGAGTGGCTGTGCCTTCCGTTCTATTGTTTCTAGTTTAATATTCGTTCAACTCCTGCTGGACTATTTGACTTCTCAAAAATGTTTGTATAGTTTATGGGACTTAACTACGGGGCCATCAGTCCCTAAATTTACAAACTACTTATTAACTAACTAATACTAAGGACGGTACCAATATCCAGGCCCGAGAGGGGGATTCGAACCCCCGACCATAGTGGCCGTGCAGACCGTGACTGGAGCGCCTCAGTCCCCTCGGCCACCAGGGCGGGCATTTTGACTGTTCTAACGAGAAAAACAAATATCTCATTGATAGTGTCGGCCTCCCTGAGTAAGTGTCTGAATCGGATAGGATGGTACCAAAACGTTTACTTTTTGTTTCTTTTTATCGCGGTGCAAATGTTTTAGTTACTTTTTGTTATTAAGTTATATTGGTTTTACTTTTTCAGTATTCTCTTTAGTAAATAACGAATCACAGTTTGTCATTTGGTATCTACAAATACGCTTTCTTGGAAAGTACTATTTGTTTTACCGTGTTTCTAGAAGATTATTTTTGTTTACTTAACCGGTTTTCGGCTTATTGGGCCATCTTCAGAGTACTTAGTACTGTGTAAAAGAGGTTACAATGTTTAGATACAGTATGGGAAAAGATGCCAAATGTATCCACTTAGATAGACATACATAGTGTAACACTTCTTTGTTTTATTACACTTATCAAAACTGTCAATCAGTAATAAATGTATATACCATGCGTGGAGGATAAAACAAGGAATAAATGTGAATATAACCTGGGAACTGGAACTACCTACTACTACAAACAAACTGATAATGCTGATAAATATATTTAAGTGCCTTGATAATTTTGCACGATAAATATAATTACCGTACAAAATTATCAAGGCACATATGTATTTATTCATCAGCATTATCGGTTTCTTTGTAATAGTAAGTAGTTTCGAGAGAGCTCAGTCGGTAGAGCGCTTAACGCGAAAGGCAAAGGTCCCAGGTTTGAGTCCCGGTTCCGGCACACAATTTTAATCTGCCAGGAAGTTTCATATCAGCGCACACTCCGCTACAGAGTGAAAGTTTCATTCTGGAAAAATAAACATGTAAAAATACACAAAACTGTGTTTTTTAATTTGATTATGTTCTACCAAGAAGCGACGGAAGAATTCAGTCAAAAAATAAACATCCTTTGAGGGTGTTATTCATCTGACATTAATAAAAAATTCCTTGCAGGTTAATAATAGTACAACCACCAATTAAACCCGATATAAACATGTAACTGCACAATTTTTAGCTTATTACTTAAAATGTTACCTGCAAGAGGTCTACAAAAATAACTCTAGGGGTATTCGAACGCGTGTCCGTTGCGTTCATAAATCGTCAGCCTATCCACTCACCCAATGAAACTTATCTGAGAAGCGGTTCGATGTGGTAGATTCACCCAACGTGGAATTCTTATGCCTCAACCGTTTCATATGTGTGTTAAAGTGAAAAGATTCTCGATATATACTGTATATTAACTACTGAGTTGGGACCGTTGGTCTTGGTGGTAAAGCGCTCGACTGGATAGAAGGGTCACGGGTTCGAAACCCCGTCGGACCTCTGATTTTTTTTTTTCAATTTTAACCCATCCTTCAGCTCTCTACGACGTGAGGAGTCACCAGAAATGTCACGTGGTTCGGATTCCACGTTAAGCTGTAGGGCCCCTTTCCTCTGTTGGGTATCTGGGACAGGCAGGGACACGCAAGTCGCCGAAGTGGTGACCAGTCGCAAGAGTTGCACCAGGCCAATGAGCCACACGAAATTATTCTTCAACTATTGTGCTGTTTCTGTTTGACGATGGAAAGATCAAGCTCAAGCTGCAGATACCGCTAGAGCTTGCAACACTCGCGCTTATGAGCATGGGCATGCGTAATACAACGATCTTTATTCAGGCCGAATAATCTCCCCCCCCCCCCCAATTGTACACTGAACGAGAGTAATCTGGAGACCTTGTAACCAAGGTGATGGAACACTTTTTGTTGTGTGTACTGGAGCGCTGCTTTCCTCCAAATGTTATGGCCAGTGCGCATCACCTTTTATAGGTGTACGCTCTTCAGGTATACGAACTTACTAAATATCCATCTTGTGCCTTCTAGGAAATGATGAAAAGTTGTTTTTTTATCTTTATTACTTTGATAATAGTAGAGTTTTCATATCTTAGTTTGGACTTGTAAATTTTATAGAAGCCATGTAGCTGGCTGACAGTAGGCAAAGTAGCATGATGTAATCGATGGAAGGGGTGGGAAAAGCATAACAGATGGCACAGATCATGAGGAAGGACGACAGTATAGCGTAGACGTGATCTGATTGGCTGCCGCCTCCCCTCCTGGTGCTACCATTACCACATTTCATTTAGTATTTAAAAAGTAAACCATAGATAATAGCGTAATATCAACGTAACACGTTAATAAGCTTTCATTTGAACCCATTTGGTACTTTATTCAAAGTAACTTATATAATCAAAATACGAGCGACGAATCTAGAAGGTTCGTTTGGCGCCAAAAAGACAGAGGCAGCAACTAGCAGCCACGCCTGGCCGAGCACAGTCCAGTGCCGACCTTCCAACTGCTAACATGAGGCACCTTGTCTCATTACGGAACTTTTACATTTACAATAATATTAGTGCCATGTTGATGAAGTAAATATCGTTAAATGTACCGCTTAGATTTGTGGATATCGCTGAGCGTGTGTAAACGTTGGCTGAATAAATTTAAAATTCACTGGCATCCCGTGTTTTATGAAGAAAATCGTAGAAACCTTTAATCAAGAATCTGCGACGTTTGTTCTGAAAGTGCGTGGGAGATTATCTACTTTGAGATCCAATGTCAGTAATGTAAGAACTTTTGTTTTACCAGTCTTAATAATTGGTGATACCTACGGCCCCTCATGCACGGGCGCTGATAACCTCGCTGTTGAGCGCCCTAAAACAATCATCATCATCATCATCATCATCATCATCATCATCATCCCCTCATTCAATTGCGTTACCTACTGCAAATAGGACCGTAAGTGCATGCATCCTAGTAATAGGAGAGAGGATAAAGC
The DNA here is from genome assembly GCA_026315105.1 of Locusta migratoria. Lineage (NCBI taxonomy): Eukaryota > Metazoa > Arthropoda > Insecta > Orthoptera > Acrididae > Locusta > Locusta migratoria. The sequence continues at coordinate 23,735,804 of CM048751.1, forward strand.
TCGGAGAATTTGTAAGAGGGTGGAAGATAGTGTTGAGAGTGTTAGAAACTTTCCAACTAGACAGTGTAGACAATGTTAACATCGTATATGAAGACTTCCTCTCAGCCAGTGACTATTTCCTCTCCTCTTTATAAACCCTTATTTCATTAGAAGAGTCATTTCCACCAGGCATGTTGTACCATCTTGTGCGTTCTAGGAAACGCCACGCTGTTGTGTCTCACGACACACTGACGTTACGAACACTAACTTTGTAACATATACCTTGTTCGAACGTTAACTACCTAGAAGACAACTACCTATTAACCAATAGTCAACACCGATTCAGAAAGTATCGCTCTTGCGAAATACACTACGTTCCCTGTATTCACATGAAGTAATAAGTGCCATCAACAAAGGATTTCAAATTGATTCCATATTTCTAGATTTCCGGAATGCTTTTGACACTGCGGCTTCTAATGAAATTGCGTGCTTATGGAATATCTCCACCATTGTGCAATTGGATTCACGATTTCATATCAGAAAGGACACACTTCGTTGTAATTGACGGTAAGTCATCGAGTAAAACAGAAGTGATATCTGGCGTTACCAAGGGAAGCGTTATAGGTCGCCTACTCTTCCTCGTGTTTATAAACGATTTGGGAGACAATCTGAATAGCTCCCTTAGACTGTTCGCGGCTGATGCTGTCGTTTATTGGTTAGTGAAGTCAACAGAGGATCAAAAGGAACTGCAAAGCTACTTAGACAAAATTTCTGCACGGTGCGAAAATTGGCAATTGATACTAAATAAAGAAAAGTGTGCAGTAATACACATCACCACTAAAAGAAATCCGCTGAACTTCAATTACGCGATAAATCAGTCAAACCTTAAGGTGGTAAATTCTACCAAATACCTAGGAGTTACAATTACGAACAACTTTGACTGGAGAGAACACATGGAAAATATTGTGAGGAAGGCGAACCAAAGGTTACGTTTCATTGGCAGAACACTCCACTAAAGATACTGCCTACATCACAGTTGTGCGTTCTCTCCTGGAGTAGTGTTGCCCATTGTGGGACCCTCACCAGGTGGGACTGACGGAAGATATTGAGAAGGTTCAGAGAAGGGCAACTCGTTTTGTTTTATCACGTTACCGGGGGGAAAGCGTGACGGAAATGTTGCACGAATTGGAGTGGAAATCATTAAAAGAAAGACGTTACTCATTGTGGCGTAATGTGTTTGCCAAGTTTCAATCACCGACTTTTACTTCTGAATGAAAATATTTTGCTAGCACCCACGCACTTAGGGAGACATGACATCCCAATAAAATAAGATAAATCAGATCGTAAACGGAAGGATTTAATTGTTCTTTCTTCCCGCGCACTATTACAAAATGGAGCGGTAGAGAAAAGTTATGAAAGTGGTTAATGAACCCTCTGCCAGGCACTTAAATGTGATTTGCAGAGTATCTATGTAGATGTAGATGAAAAGTTTTCGGTAAAAAAATCGGAACAGTTAAAAAGGAAAGTCGCAAAATTCGCACCAAGTCCCTTTTTCAATGTGTTTCTAAATGTACTCAATATTGTAATTGAGAACCGTTCATCCGATGGCGATAAAATTTTGATCATTTAACATTCATTGAAAGATGAACGTTCTTATGAACTAAAAATTTGCGGAAGTTACCTGGAAAATTTGAAAATTCGCGAGAAACTGAAAGCTTTCTTCAATGGGATATCAATATCATTCGTCTGATTGCGAAAAATTTTGCTTATTTGACGTTCAAAGCAAGAGTAACGTTCTTATGAAATAAAAATTTTGAAACGTTTTCCGGAAAACTGGAAAATTCCGAAAAAAGATTTTTATATGAACTATCAATACTATTCATTTGATTGCGATAAAATTTTACACATTCGACGTTCAAAGCGAGAGGAAGTAAAAGTTTGGAATAGTTTGCCAAAAAATAGGAAAATTTGTGGAATATTTCACGAGTTCTTTTCTTTGGGATATTGATATCATTCGTACGATTGCGATAAAGTTTTGCACGTTTGAAGTTCGAAGGAAGAATACATACATATTAACAACTGCGAAGCATTGCCGGATCGACTAGATGAGTAGATGACCCGGTGAACTTCGTATCACTTAGCTCTTAATATAAACCGTGAATATGGATGGCCATACTTTTTTTCATATTTTATCACCGATTAAACTTTACCTGAACTTCCACGAATGTGAGATGAACATTATCCTGGAGATATGTGCGCGATTTTCCCACTTTTCAGCCCAATTTCTAGCCGATAGGCTATCCGATGATGCCTTTATAAAGCTACTGGGTCTAGAATACAAATGATTTAAATTAATACGGTTTATATTAAGAGGCAAGTGATACGATGTTCACCGTGTCTTCAAGTTAAAAATAAATTTCCACCAGGCATGTTTTACAGTGTGTTAGCTGTTGGATGGCAGAGCTCTCCCTAGCCCTGAATCTGTACAAGTCGGTAAACGTCGGGCGGATTCGGCAGGCAGTCTGTTTCGAGGCTGCAGCCAACATTACTGACAAAGTGCTGTGGGAGGCAACAATAGACGTCTGCTTTCTTATTGTTTGCATAACAGTGTCTTGAGTGTTCCGTTTTGTGTTATACGTAACTTGAGTGATTGATTCCTGTAGTTGGTATCGTTATCAACCATTCTCGTGAGTATGCTGCTTTGTTTGATTTACGGCCAACATTTAAAGCGAGGTGCGCTACCTATACTTTCGCAGAAGCATGCCGTGTAGTTTGTGTGTCAGCACTGCAGGACGTAGGCGTGGGCTCTTCCCCCGCGGCTGTCGTGGTGTGAGGCGGATGGAAAAGCTGATAGAAGCTGACCTAGGGAAGATCAGTTTGGATTCAGGAGGAACATAGGAACCCGGGAGGCAACTCACTTTACGTCTTATCTTAGAAGATAAAGGAAAGGCAAACCTACATTTTTAGCTTTTGTAGATTTGGAGAAAGCATTTGACAATGTTGACTGGAATACACTCTTTGAAATTTTGAAGTCGGCAGGGGTAAAATATAGGAAAAGGAGAGTTATTTATAACTTGTACAAAAGCCAGACGGCAGTTATTAGACTAAGGGCATGAAAGGGAAGCATCAGTTGGAAAGGGAGTAAGACAGGGTTGTAGCCTTTCTCCGATGTTATTCAATTTGTACATCGAGCAGGCGGTGAAGGAAAGCAAGGAAAAATTTGGAATAGGGATTAAAGTTCAGGGGGAAGAAATAAAAACATTGCGTTTTGCTGATGACATTGTAATTCTGTCAGAGACAGCGAAGGACCTGGAAGAGCAGTTGAATGGAATGGAAAGCGTGTTGAAGAGAGCATATAAAATGAACATTAACTAGAGCAAAACAAAAATAATGGAATGCGGTCTTAGAAAATCAGGCGATGCTGAGGTAATTAGATTAGGTAACGAAACAATGAAGGTGGTAGATGAGTTTTGTTACTTGGGTAGTAAAATAACATGCGATGGTCGCAGTACAGAGGATATAAAATGCAGAATGGCAATGGGAAGAAAAGCATTTTTGAAAAAGAGAAATTTGCTAACATCGAATATTAATTTAAGGGTAAGGAAGTCTTTTCTGAAGGCATTTGTGTGGAGTGTTGCCTTGTACGGTAGTGAAACATGGAAGATAAGCAGTGCGGACAGGAAGAGAAGAGGCTTTTGAAATGTGGTGCTACAGAAGAATGCTGAAGATTAGGTGGGTAGATCGCATAGCTAATGAAGAGGTACTTAACAGAATTGGTGAGAAAAGGAATTTTTGGCTTACCCTGACTAAAAGAAGGGATCGCTTGGTAGGACACATTCTTAGACATCGGGGAATCGTAAATTTAGCATTGGAGGGAAGTGTGTGGGGTAAACATCGCAGAGAGAGACCAAGAGACGCGTATAGTAAGCAGATTCAAGTGGATGTGTTGCGTTATTCTTATGAGGAGATGAAAAGGCTTTCTCAGGATAGAGTAGGTTGGAGAGCTGCATCAAACCAGTCTCCGTACTGAAGACCACAACAACGACAACCATCTTGTGCGTTTAGGAAATGCCACGCTGTCGGTGTACCTCACGACACACTAACGTTAAGTTCTGCGCAGACCCGATATAAAGCGCGCCATTCCGCCACCTGAGCTTCGATACGAAAACGCGGAGAGTCGCGCGTGCCTACGCAGTAGAGTTGGCTACGGTTTAATGGTTTAGAAACCAGGTTTCGATACACACACAACAGTTTCAGTGTTTCAAAACAGTCATCTTTCATGGTTTCGAAACCATGCGGTTTCGTTCCGTTCTGTTTCGGATCACATTCATAGTCGATTGTCGATACACTGAAACCGTTTCTTTATGACAATGTTTTATAAATGTAAAAGAACATAAAAACGTTCACTATTTGCATTGAAAAACCAATTAAATTCTAGGTTTATGTACCATATTAAAGACACACGAGTGAAACTATGATCTTTAAAATAATATACAACATGAAGCCTGAAATTACATTTTTTATACTAACAAGGGTAGATCGCATATTTAAACTCGTGTTAAAGAGTTGGTTTCTTATGAGCGAAAACGAAGTTACCTACTATCGTTATAATTTTTCGACACTCATGTAAAAAGAATTGCGGCGGTGGTGTAACGGGCAAGACGTACAAGTGGTGAACTTGCCTCTTATTATTTTTGTAATTCCATAGCATTACTTGTGATTATTTATTGTGCCCTTTATTCCCTACAATTTATTTAGTATGTATAGAAAGTAGCATTTATGATCCATCACTCTAATATGCGTACCGTACTGCAGTTTGTGAGTTCCTCACGGGGTAAACTTTTACCTATCATACCGGCGGCCTCGTGTGACTATGTTGGCAACATCAACAACACGTGAGAAAATCTTTATCAACACGTTCCGTACAGACCAAGAAGTAAATATATGCTCTATGGTTGACACCTTACGGTGAATTGCGGAGTATGTATGTAGATGTATGTATGTAGACAGGTTCTTGTATGTACCCTTGTCCACATAGTAAAAATTATTGCCCTCCTAGAACGACGATTTCATGACAAAACATACATTGCTTCACGGTTTCATGGTTTCGAAACAGTGTTTCGAAACCACAGATGGTACGGTTTCATTCGTTTCGAAACCGTCAGATGTTTCACTTTTGCCACCTCTAATACGCAGAACAGCTGGCGGCCCGTTGTTGCGACGTCGCTCGATATATCGCGTAGAGTCGACCGTCGCTGACGCAGTGCGGCGCGGAGGGACGGAAGGACGCGCGGCCTGGCCGGCTGGCGTGTGTGTGCCGTGTGCATGTGCGTGGGCGTGCGCGAGTGCGTCTACATGTGCGTGTGCGGCGCGCAGGTTGCGGCAGGGCAGGGTCGCCGAGGGTGCGCGCGCAGCCGCTGGGCGGGTGCCCGCCGTGTGACGTCACAGGTGGGCTATTATTACGGCAACAGGCGCGCGGCCGGCCAAGGAGGGTCCAGGGTCCGGGTCCGAGGGGGCGCGAGCCACGGGCTAGAAGGACCGCGAGCTAGGTAGCCGCGCCGCACGAGGAAGCTGCCGCTGAACAGAGTTGTGGCGATTCGTGAATGAGTCGTTTATTTGAAAGAATACAAATAAAGAATCACTGAAGACTAAGGACTCTTGTGAATATGATGGGGTATCTAGCAGAATTCTGAAGTACTGTTCTCCACATGTCAGCCCAGTACTAAGCCATATTTGTAATTTTTCCTTTCAGAATGGTCAGTTTCCTGACAGATTGAAGTACTCAGTAGTGAAACCACTTTAAACAAAAGGATAGAGATAATTGCGAGGATGAAGATCGGGGTGAGAGTTTGAATAAGGAAAAAATTTAATTTTTAAAACTCACAACCACCAACTGCGAACCAAATTCCTAAACATGCAAAAACACTGGAACTGTGATTGCTACTATTTGACTCGTTTTCTAGGGGATGATATCACACGTTCGCAACTTTCCTTCCCTGCATATGATTAACAAAACAAATTCATAATAAAATCAAGTTCATGAGAGAAAAGGGTGTACTAACTACTATTTTTGAAAACACATGAAAGTTCACTTTATGTTGTTTATTTCACAATATTTGAACCCTGTGGCTGATACGTCTGTACGTCGACACATTTATCAAAGTGCCCCAGACAAAATGAATATTTGTTGCAAATTGTTTTCACACCATGTGCCTGTCTCAAACACCGTTTATGTCCATGCCTATGCGACGACACGTGTTACACTAACAAAACACAGTCACTTTAATTCAGTGCGATGCACACCTTGTTCCACCGGCTGAATATTCACAACACACAGTAGCACTCGATTCAACTTGGTGCAGTCTACGACGAGCAACCACACGTGGCAATTGCCACACAAAAATCTATAGTCTCCACCTGGAGATGCACATGCCTACCGTGCAGAGCGACGCCGCCCGGCCAGCTACACCACTCGCTCCCGACTCTTCACTTCCTGAGCCGCGCGCACGCGCGCCAAAAGCCCAACTGCCGGGTTTTTCCCTACGTCAGCTTCCCCATGTGAGCTGTTCTAACCGACTTGCCAACGCACAGTGCTCAGCAAATACATTTCTAAAACTTTACTTAAAATCAAAATAATTACACTACACATCAAACAAATTTCTTATTATGTTTCATATTTGTATAAACATCCTTTGCACTATTTATTACAATCGTGCAATTTCTTATATCACAGATAAGTGATTTAACTGAATACTTCAAGTTAAAATACACAAGATTAATTGAAAATAAAATGAGAAATAGTTAATATATTTTTATAAACCAACATTGCCATGCTAGTTGTGTAACTGTCTTGTATTCATTGGTACTTTATTACTTTTCATTGTCAAACATATTACGCCAGATGTGACTATATCAGCTAATGTATTGTTTGTCAACAGGCTATTTTGTAATGGGGGCCTTAAAGGTTCCTAACTGCATCGTATTACTTCAAATGCAAGTAGTATTAGAATATTTTATTTCACGCTGTGCACTGAACTGCGCCTGGCACTCGCCATTGTCCCACTCCCCCCTCACCGGAAACTAGCCTGGAAAATCCTAAGCTGGAACAAGCCACCAACGTCGGCCTGCTCGCTGGCCTCCCGTCAGCTAAAAGCACACGGCAAATCTCAACGTGGAGAATTTCTACCTATGGCCTAACTATAAATGTTGTCACCCAACTGCGTACATACATTGCTATTATAATAAATAAGATTAAAATTGTGTAACATTTAGTGCTTTGGCATGGTCAATGTTTGCAGTGAACTTCATACTGTTTAATTACAAATGCTATTAATTACCAATATTTCTAATGGGCGGTAATCTCACAAAGTAAACGACTATAGACCTATTTCTATGCCATCGGTTTTTTCTGAAGTTATTGAAAAGGCTGTATCTTCAAGATTACTTGACCATTTCAGTTCACATAATTTGTTGTCAAATTTACTGTTTGGTTTTAGAAGTGGTTTAACGACAGAACATGCTGTATTTTCGTTTCTCTGTGAGGCACTTGATGGGTTAAATAAGAGGCTACGGACATTAGGCGTCTTCTTTGATTAAAAAAAAAAGTTTGATTGTGTTGATCACAAAATATTGTTGCAGGAGTTGGAACATTATGGAATACGACGAGTAACTTACAATTGGTTCACCTCTTACTTTAATAATAGGCAACAGAAGGTAATTCTGTGCAGTGCAGAAAGTGGCTATGACGTACAATCGCAATGGCGTGCAATTAAGTGTGGGGTGCCCCAGGGGTCTGTTTTGGGACCATTGCTGTTTCTTATTTATATGAATTATATGCCTTCGGTATAACAGGTGACTGTAAAATATTTTTGTTTGCTGATGATACCGACTTGGTAGTGAAGGATGTTGCTCGTATTTACACAGTATCAAATCATGCAGTTCAAGAGAAGTTCATGGCTTTTAGAAAACAAGTTGATGTTAAATCACAGTAAAACTCTATTTTTTACAATTTATAATCCACGACTTTACGAAAGCTGACGTATTGATTTCAGTCTGTCTCGTGACGATTCCATCATCCAACGATTCACAATTCGAAAGCAAGTGGCGAATCGTGCCGAATAATTAACGAAAGCCAGAAGGAGTGTGCACAAAGGAAGCACAGAACGAAGATCGTGAGCCGTTAATTATTAGCCTATTCACGAATTACAGATGACAAACGAAACGCAGCGACATACCCAGCTGCAAATACATACGAATGTACGTCTTTTATACAGTTTATATATTATGTGTTTAAAAGAGCAATCCTTACACATATCTCGCGTATCCCGGAAATGGCTGAAACGATTTGGATTATATTTTGTGTTTAGAGAGGTTTAAGCTTTTCGAGTTCACCTACATAGTTATAGTTTTCGTAAAAACTTAATTTTGTAAAGATATTTGTACGTAAAACGCGATTTTAAATGTTTTAAGGCCATAAAAATCTTTTATACTATTTTGGTTTTTACATTATCAGATTTCCTGAAAGAAACCGATTTTACAAAAAAAAAGAAACATTTTAATAAACGCCAATTTCTTTTATCCCTAAAGAAATTTAATATTTTGAGACGGATTTTATATATTTAATGTTTATTTATATGGACATGTTTCCTTAAACTATTTGATTTTAAATAATACGTATTTTATGATTATTAACCCATATCTAATTACCATAGATTTAATGAAATTTATATTTAAATGGCCGAAGTATTCAAAACAGATCGAAAAAAATTATAAGGTTTACAGCAGGATTAGAAATAAGTGACCTACGTTCACTAAGCCTACAACGCTACTAAATGAGCTATGATAACAGAAATAGATAGCACTGTGATATGTATTTATAACCGCTCGCACAACTTCAGACACTATTTTCTCGAGAATTTTTGAGAGCTGAATCGAATAGCTTTCCCTCATTATTTTAAGTCTGAACTTTACGCACCACAAATATTTAAAAAAATACGTTGCCCATATTGTCACCTTTTTGGCATTCTGTAAGATTCGTGCCGTCGCAGACCAGAAAGAATCGTGAACGAATCGTAGGAACAGATGCTAAAGGTTAAGATTCCAACATCCATGACACACATGTATTGCCATCTATGAGCATGATGTAGAAGTAAGAATAGTGCCAATGCAGACTAAAGAATCGCGAAAGAATCGTGAACGAATCATAGGAATCGATTCACGATGTGGGATTGAATCGCAAGAATCGATTCCTAAAAAAGAATCGTGTTACACAACTCTACCGCTGACTAAACTGCGGCAGCTTACACATGCCACCACTGTCTTAACATACCAGTCGCGACACCCACTGGCGTAAAATCTGTTACCGCCTGATAGCTAAGACGACACTAGCGCTCCAAACGGTGAACAACAACACTATTTCGCACCCTTCTCTGCACAATTCACGAAACGACTGTTTCATTTTAGATAGAAAGGTTTTAGTCATCAGACGAAACGAATGATGCATAAATGAACAGTAGTGGAACTAGAACATATGATGAAAGCTAGAACCTCTAACGCAGAAACATGTGCCTCCGAATATTTTTGCAGCTTTCCCCATTGAAACGGAAGTAATGTAAGCCTAAGAAGCGTACAAATTAAAAGCGTATGACACGATTTCGTGTTTTAGTTTTTAGGACAAGTGTTAGCATAACTACGCCTTCCGCCTTTTCTAATTATTCTGTGTCGAACGAGATACTTCCAACTAACAGTTGAAATACGTACAAAACTTAGTTGAACGTTTACGTTACCACATCGGGTGGATTTCGGAGTATGTATTTTGAAGTAGTTAATGTTCAGATGTTTGGAAACTTATGGGACCTAACTGCAGTGGTTATCTGTCCTTCAACTTACGGACTACTATAACTTTTCCTAAGAACAAAATAACACACATTCTCGAGGGAGGACTCTAACCTCCGACGGCGACCGGCCGCTCGCACCGTAGCAAGGCGCCATAGTGCGCACGGCTTTTCCTGCCGTGGCAGTAGCTAATGATTTACCGTTTTTCCACCATATAAAAATGAAGGTCCATTGTTTTACCTTTAGTATGAACTGCCTACGAAAGCTAGCTTGTGATTTTGCTGTGCTACAAAGGTTTCCCTCTAAATGGCTGCATAAGTCAACTGAAATGTCTTAATGGCAACAGCATACCATCTCCAAATAGGGCAACGTGTAGTAAAGCACTGTGGCGTTCAAACCAATCTTCTCATTCAAAATGTGGAAATGGCTTTCGAAAATCTCATGGCCATCTATACTGGCTTTAGTTTAATCCAATGCACAATTTTCCCAATTTTAAATATACGTTAACTCCATGATCCCATGTCATAGAAGTACTAAACTGAATAACGAGTAAGTATCGAAAGACAGTCTTTAAGTACTCCGTATCTACACGAAAGTATTAACGTTACTAGTTGCCGCTGTTTCATGACAATAACGGCCACGCACAGGTACATATGGTACATTTTTTACTACCAACTCTTGAGAAGTACGCGCTACTGCTTACACATTTTGTCGTCCTCATGGAGTACTACGAGTGTACGAAGTTTGCAGTAAATTCAGTTCCAAACGTCGTGGCCTCCCGTTGTGAGTTAACAAACAACTTCCAAACGCAAATGTAGCTACGATCGCATTCTTGTAGTCCTTGTCCTTTTAGTCCTTTATTTTCTGACAACCCATTTCAGTGAACTAAGTCATCCTCTTCGTATCAGTATCGTTACCAATATTTCTAGAAAATACTGATATGATTATTTTGTTGATCGATATCGGCTGTCAGAAAATAATGGATTTTAACAAAGGGATCTTAGCTGCACTTATGTTTGGGAGTTGTCTACAGCTCGTCAAATTCTGTTTTCCTGAACAGTAGAGAGAAATTGAACGTCTTTTTTGTACTTCCATTAAATGTAAATTCGTAATGATCCTCTACAGGCGTGGTGATGCAACACTTTCTGATGGTTTTAGACTGACAAAGCAGCTGTCAAGGGCGCATAGACGGGACGGAACACTGAGCCGTAGCTCTATCGAAAGTCGCGTTCAGCTCTTAAACCTCCCGTCTTTCCAGAGGAAAGCGTTGCCTTCTGGCAGGAGAGATGAGCTACGGAAAGGCAGTAGCAGCCGCAACGGTCGGCCGAATAGCGTCGTGATTGCAGTTGGGGCTTCGCTAACGCGACTTGCTTCAGCGGCTTGCGTTGCGCGGTTCCTCTGGTGAGAACAGAAGGAAATTTTGGCACAACGAACCCGGCAGGCCAGGAGGAGAAACTTTGTGGTTACCTGTCCTGACGCCCTTTCCGCGGACCACTACAGAATAAGGGCTACACGGAAAGCCAACTTCGCTGCTTTCTGGGCGCGAAAATTTATCGCGCTGTAAGATAACCCTTACATCACGACTGATTATGAGCCGCACTTTCAGAGATTTTGTTCAGATGAACCTGCATTAGTTTATAGGTAGCTATTATGATATAATGTCTACGCATTTGTCTACGCATATCTTATTTCATTTATTTTATGTACTTTGTACGTTTTCTGTATGTACTGTAATTATTTTAATTTACGTTTGTAAAATATTTCACTGTGAAAGAGCTCTAAGATCGTTACTTGCTATAATCAAAAACCTCCTCAGGTCAGAGACTTTATTGGACAGCAGCGCTCGCCTGTGGGAGAGCTTGCAAACAGCAGTAGTATCTGCCGCCCCTTGACAGAACATACGTTCGTATGCGGTTCGCGGAGTACTCAAACAATATATGTAACAAAGTGTTATTACAAAGTGAATGTCAAAAGGTGTTAAAAGTGCTAAAATGGAAAGTATATATGAAACCAGTGTTTAAGTGTATCCAAGTGAAGTACAAACAGATATTGAGCATCTATTTGTTCGTTCATTCTGCTGAGGCAGAAATTCGTTACGCGTTCGGTGTCCGTCCAAACGTCCGAAACGCAGTACCGTAACCGCGGACCCTAACGGTCGCGAATATTTACGCGATTCGCGAAGTATCTCTGCATATTGCTAACGAACTGCCAAAGGAGGAGCCACAAAAAAATTTCTGTATTAATGAAAATCTTGTAATCAGCACATTGTAAAGTACGTATGGTCGAGCTACAGTGAAGCACATTGCTGGACTTAATGACTAAAATAACTAGCTTATAGTTTATAGTAATTAATGTAGATGCATGTTTAACTTATCAAAGAAGTTTTTTAATATATATGAACAAAAAACAAACTTTTCCTTACAGCACATGCCCTAAGCCCGCCGTCTTGAGAGATAGCACTCTGTTACACGAGAAACGTTTCGTTTATTTTAACAGCCGGCCGCGGTGGACGAGGGGACTGAGGCACTCCAGTCACGGTGTGCACGGCCACTACGGTCGGGGGTTCGAAACCTCCTGGGGCATGGATATTTGTGTCGTCCTTAGGATAAGCTACTTGATAAATAGTTTGTAAGTTTAGAGACTGATGACCCCGTAGTAAAGTCCCATAAGCTATACAAACATTTGAACATTTGAATTTTGATTACATACAAAAGGAGAATGGAAAAGCTGGTAGAAGCTGACCTCGGGGAAGATCAGGTTGGACTCAGGAGGAACGTAGGAACCCGGGAGGTAATACTAACTTTACGTCTTATCTTAGTAGATAGATTAAAATGTAGGTTTACCTTTCCTTAGCTTTTGTAGATTTGGAGGAAGCGTTTGACAATGTTGACTGGAATACACTCTTTCAAATTCCGAAGTCAGCAGGGTTGAAATACAGGGAAAGGAGAGTTATTTACAACTTGTACAACAGCCCGACTGCAGTTATTATACTCTAAGGGCATGAAAGGGAAGCATCAGTTGGGAAGGGAGTAAGACAGGGTTGTAGCCTTTCTCAGATGTTATTCAATTTGAACATCGAGCAGGTGGTGAAGGAAAGCAAGGAAAAATTTGGAATAGGGATTAAAGTTCAGGGGGAAGAAATAAAAACATTGCGTTTTGCTGATGACATTGTAATTCTGTCAGAGACAGCAAAGGACCTGGAAGAGCAGTTGAATGGAATGGACAGAGTATTGAAGAGAGCGTATAAAATGAACATTAACAAGAGCAAATCAAAAATAATGGAATGTGGTCTTAGAAAATCAGGCGATGCTGAAGGAATTAGATTAGGCAACGAAACAATGAAGGTGGTAGATGAGTTTTGTTACTTGGGTAGTAAAATAACATGCGATGGTCGCAGTACAGAGGATATAAAATGCAGAATGACAATGGGAAGGAAAGCATTTATGAAAAAGAGAAATTTACTAACATCGAATATTAATTTAAGGGTAAGGAAGTCTTTTCTGAAGGCATTTGTGTGGAGTGTTGCCTTGTAGGGGAGTGAAACATGGACGATAAACAGTGCGGACAGGAAGAGAATAGAGGCTTTTGAAATGTGGTGCTACAGAAGAATGCTGAAGATTAGGTGGGTAGATCGCGTTGAAACGATACTGTAGTATCATTCCATTAAATCCTTGTATACTACAGTGTACGTTACTTTCATGTGATTATCATTTCGTAAAAGTGTGCTTGGCCTTTAGTGCCACTATAATGGGAGATGTACTAGGTGGAGACAAGAATGCTCTATTATTTATTAAAATTGTTATTACAGGACAAGTAAGTGAGCGCCGCTCACATAAGGAGCTTTGCTCCACAGTACCCAACTCATCTTATACCTTATGTGATTGTGTGTGTGAGGGTCTGTAAGTGTGCATGAAGCCGCGGCTGGGAAAGCAGAGATGCAGAACACTCGGTAGGTTTGCCAACTTTAGTTTTGGGGTGTGGCAGAGAGGTTTCCTTGGGGATGAGATGGTAAAGTGTCTGCGACTTGCGAGTTCCTTCAGAATTCGGAGGTTGGCAGAAGATCCCGTTAGATCACAAGCCAATGAGGGCGCGACTACTCGCGAACTGGAACGGGAGGATCGGTTAGGACGGGGAGCGGCCACGAGAGGGAGAACGTTCCGGCTGTCGAAGAGGAAGGATGTGAGCATGGTGGCCTCCGTGGTAAAGTATCAGGAACTGTGTTGGTTGTTAATTCTGTCTCTATTTCAGCGGGGAAATGATTTTGTATAATGGGAATGTTGTGTATTGCTACGTGGGTGCAGTATGAGAGAGTAAAGAATGTACGGTATGAATGTAAGGTTACGATCCTTGTCTCAATCCATTTGTGATACATTTAGGGAATGAATATCTTATATTTTGGCTTTAAAATGATGATAGAGAGATATACAATGAATTTAATAAACTTGTGTAAAAATTTAAACATTTCGTCTCTAGTTGTTTTTATGAAATTCTGAGTCCCATTTTTGCTTAATGATTAAAAGGAGAGTGAGAATATTTAATTGGGAATTGCGAGAATATAAATGGGGGAATTTCATCTAGTAAGGGAACTGCCACCGGCATGCTATCAGTTGCTGCAGTCGTTTGTGTATAAAAAGTCGTTATCCGTTGCAAGGCAATTTTATCAGGGCAATAACATCTGCTTTTAACACCGAAAATAATCACTGAGCAAGGCGGCGACTGGTAGGAAGCGGAGGGTGGTTAACTTACAGCGTAACTAATGAAGAGGTAATGAACAGAATTGGTGAGAAAATGAATTATTGGCATACCTTGACTAAAAATGGATCGCTTGGTAGGACACCTTCTTAGACATCAAGGAATCGTAAATTTAGCATTGGAGGGAAGTGTGTGGGGTAAAAATCGCAGAGGGAGACCAAGAGACGCGTATAGTAAGCAGATTCAAGTGGATGTGGGTTGTCGTTCTTATGAGGAGATGAAAAGGCTTGCTCAGGATAGAGTAGGGTGGAAAGCTGCATCAAACCAGTCTCCGGACTGAACACCATAACAACAACAACAATTAAACACTTTGATGCACTATGAAGCGTACAAATGTGGTAATACTGTGTCGCTATTCTGATCAACAGTAAAGGAAAAGGAGCCCTATTCGGCCGCTAATTGCCGAAATAATTTTAATACAAATAATGGGGTACTGTTTTCCATCTTTCCAAAAGCTGTATAACGAAATGTGTAGGTCGCTATATGCCGGATGATCAAAAGGTCAGTATAAATTTGAAAACTTAATAAATCACGGAATAGTGAAGATAGGTAAAAATTTACACATGCTTGGAATGACATCGGGTGTTATTAGAACAAAAAAGTACTGCTAGACGCGTTATAGATCTCTTGCGCGCGTCGTTTGGTGGTGATCGTGTGCTCAGCCACCACTTTCGTCATGCTTGGCCTCCCAGGTCCCCAGACCTCAATCCGTGAGATTATTGGCTTTGGAGTTACCTGAAGTGTCAAGTTATCGTGATCAACCGACATCTCTAGGGAAGCTGACAGACAACATCTGTCGCCCCTGCCTCACCATAACTCCGAACATGCTTTACAGTGCTGTTCACATTATTCCTCGACTACAGCTGTTGAACATATTGAGCGATTCCTCTAAGGAACATCACATTTGCTTTGTTTTATATTAATGCTTTTCTGATCAGATGAAGCGCCGTCTGTCTTACATTTTTTGAAATTTCTTTGTTCTAATAAAACCCTATGTCACTCCAAACATGTATGTCAATTCTTACCTCGATCTACATTATTCCGTGATTTGTTACGTTTTTGAATTTACACTGGCTTTTTGATCGCCCGGAACTTTTGCTGTTGCTGAAGTAAGTATATTTACGACGCAATGAATAACTTAAGATGAAAATATGAAATATGTAGTGCGACTAACCCAGCCGGGAGAACTAGAATCTACTACCTTTCTCACTACCCTACGCCACTCTTCACTCAAGTCAGACTACGTTACACTGTAATCTTTCGCGAGCGTGTTCTGTCTATGTAGCACCAACGTAAGAGAGATTACACGAGTTTAAAGGTTCGAAGTTTATCTACCCGCTTATTCTGAGATGCTTTAAATTAGATGGTAAAATTTTATTTACGGCAGCAACAGGGGCAGTGTGCTGATGTTAATGTTATCAGCTCTTCAACTTTGTGTTATTTAGCTGTTTTATGTGCGGCTAGACATTAATTCTGCGTGATCATGTTTTACTACAGAGTCAGTCAATAGTTGAGCCATTTAATTTTTTGTTAAAACTTGACAGTTTTTCAACCGTCTTGAGAACGGTCGTCTGAATTTTACGTATTGAATTTTAACAGCAGTAACACCTTACACATCCGTGTTCTGATGGTTATTTTTTACTTCTATCTTTCTCAGAATAGAAGATACAAAAATTTTTGCACAAATTACCACTAATCTATATTTACTACCAAATTCCATTGTTAGTTGCTGAACTTCATTAAATGTTTTCCGTGTCTGAGTAAATTGGCGTCTTAAAACATTAGTAACTATGTTCTTATGATCATCTCTTACTTTTACACCAAATCTGCTGGCTACTGCGTTCAGAAAGATTACACAGCAACTATGTCTTTCAGATACCTATGAGTATTTACCGTTTATGGAGTCATGTTTGCATGTTTTGCGAGGAGTAATAACTTCCAATGCTAGCTGTAATTCCACAGAAACGCGATCCGACTACATCGAAATCCATTATATCGTTCGGCGAGATCAAGGCAGCGGGAAACCGATCATATATATGCAACATGTATCAATGAGTCATTTCGCTAATCGTTAATTCGTTATAAAATAAGTGCATCCGTTGAATGTTTAAACGTTAGGATATTCATCGAAGTTGAAGTGACTCGTATTGTGAAAATAAGCGGATAAAATGTATTAAAACTGCTTAAGTGATGTGGTAGGGAACGTCTAATCACGACATCCAAGATAAAGAAAGAGACGAGTGAAGGGCGGATATAACAACAACAACAACAACAACAACAACAACAACAACAACAACTTTCCCCGAAGCTCACTCACAGTGGCATCCTGTGTCCCAATTTCAAATACTTAAAAGCACTGACTATTTTTGATATTGGTGTTAACTTCTTGAGAATTAATTAATTATCTATTCATCTATCAATGTTATTTCATGAGGAACTTTATATAATCTGACGTAATGTGTATACTTCCCCTCGTGAACGTTAATACGTTGTAGTTTTGATCTGAGAGCGAGACTCCTTTAGAAGAAAATGTCTTTCACACAGAAGAAAAAATATTTTAGCTAGTTAAGACGCGTTTCAGTTAAGGCTTCAGATCTCGCCATTAGGTTTCTAATTAGTGACGCCTTCCTTTTGAGTACACAGCTTTTTAAATACTTTACACAAATTTATTGAAAGGAGTTCGGGATGAAATGAGAAGGAATGAGCACCGTTTCGTATCAGATCTTTTTAATGATTTAACGTACGTAGATACGGTCCATGACTTCAGATTAATGTTAATGCTTAAATTCTGAGTTCTTATCCATTTGTAAGCAGGTAACACTAGAGGATACAATTTTAAATTACGAACCCCGTCCTGTGTCATTCGTTAAAGGATTTTAAGAGTTGCGACGGACCTGTTCTTTTAAGTATCAATCATATTCGCGTTAAATATCTCGTTAGTGTATTATTCCGCCGTGTAAATCGCGTCGCGACAGTCGTCTGTCTTTGTTTTCTGATTAGAAGCGACATATAGTATTTTGAGTTTCGTCTACACTTTCTCGTCTCAATTTGTAAAGTTATACTTAGCTGTCGTGCGTATTTTATTCACATCCGCGTTCTAACGAACAGTCTAGTTTTCCTTTGAACGCATCGCGACTGTAGTCTTGTTTTTGTTGGCACTGTAATCATGAATAGGGACTGTGACTGCTGTGTGCGGATGCAGTCTGAGCTGGTGACACTTCGCTCCCAGCTTCAAGCTGTGTTAACCTCGGTTGCACAGTTGGAAGCTGCGATCGATGGGCGTCGTTGTTGTTGGCCGGCGGTGGGGACCTAACGGACTCCCGTCGTCTCCACCGATCGGCCTGCGGCAGCGACATGCCCTGAAACTGCTAGCAGTGAGGCAGACATCCCACCCGTGGTTGCGTGGGAGGTTGCGCCAGTGCGTGGCAGGAGGCGCAAGACATTCCGGGGGACCGATCGTGAGGCCTCCCCGGTTCGTCTTGCGAACAGGTTTGAGGCGCTGTCTGCTCAGGACGACGTTCCTGAGTCGGATGGTGTCTCTCACCCTGTCACCACCCAGCCTGCAAGATCCGGGCTTTCACAGAGGGTGGGTTTACTTGTAGTTGGGAGCTCTAACGTTAGGCGGGTGATGGAGCCCCTTAGAGAGATGGCTGCCAAGGAGGGGAAGAAGGCCAACGTGCACTCCGTGTGCATACCGGTTGGAGTCATTCCAGATGTGGAACGGGTCCTCCCGGATGCCATGAAGGGTACGGGGTGCAGCCAACTGCAGGTGGTGGCTCACGTCGGTACCAATGATGTGTGTCGTTTCGGATCTGAAGAGATCCTCTCAGGTTTCGAGCGGCTAACTGAAGTGGTAAAGACTGTCAGTCTTGCTTGCAAGATGAAAGCAGAGCTCACCATCTGCAGCATAGTTGACAGGACCGACTGTGGACCTCTGATACAGAGCCGAGTGGAGGGTCTGAATCAGAGGCTCAGACGGTTCTGCGACGGTGTAGGCTGCAGATTCCTTGACTTGCGCCATCGGGTGGTGGGTTTCCGGGTTCCGCTGAATAGGTCAGGAATCCACTACACGCAGGAAGCGGGTACACGGGTAGCGGGGGCTGTGTGGCGTGGACTGCCGGTTTTTTAGGATAAAGAGCTTCGGGGAAATAGAAAATGGGCAATCTCAAAGGGTTAAGGTGGATCACAGGAGAAATGTAGATCCGGAAACTATCGGTATAACAGTTTTAAATTGTCGTAGCTGTGTCGGGAAAGTTCCAGAACTGCAAGCGTTAATAGAAAGCACCGAAACACACATCATTATAGGCAGCGAAAGTTGGCTCAAGCCGGAAATAAGTTCAGAAGAAGTATTTTCAAAAGATCTAACGGTATTCAGAAAGGATAGATTAAACAAAATAGGTGGGGGCGTGTTTGTCGCCGTCAAAAATAGTATTTCATGTAGCGAAGTTGAAGTTGATAGTTCGTGCGAGCTATTATGGGTAGAGGTTGTACCCGAAAATCGTAAGAAGTTAATAATCGGTTCCTTTTACCGGCCTCCCGACTCTGACGATACAATAGCAGAAAGGTTCAAAGAAAACCTGAGTCTAATTACAAAAACGTACCCGACTCACACGATAATAGTAGGTGGTGATTTTAATTTACCCTCGATCTATTGGCGAAATTATATTTTCAAATCAGGAGGTAGGCATAAAACATCGTCCGAAATTGTACTCAACGCATTCTCTGAGAATTACTTCGAACAATTAGTTCATGAGCCAACTAGAATTGTAAATGGATGTGAAAACACACTTGATCTCTTAGCAAAAAATAATCCTGAGCTCATAATGAGCATCAAAACGGATACAGGTATTAGTGAACACAGAGCTGTAGTAGCGAAATTGAATATCGAAAGTCCCAAAGTTACCAAAAATAAACGCAAAGTGTATTTGTTCAGGAAAGCAGATAGAAACAAAATACATTGCTTCTTGAAAGACAGCTTCCACTCGTTTCTAACACTAAACGTAGGTGTAGACCAGATGTGGCTCAAATTCAAAGAAGTGGTATCGACAGCAATTGAAAGTTTTATACCTAATAAATTAATAAAAGAAGGAGGCGATCCCCCTTGGTACACAAAACAGGTTAGGACACTGTTGCAAAAGCAAAGGAAAAGGCATACTAAATTTAAACGAACACGAAATCTCCAGGATTTGCGATTGTACTCAGAAGCTCGAAATTTAGCGAGGATTTCAATGCGAGATGCCTACAATATTTATCACAACGAAACTCTTTCTCATAATTTGACTGAAAACCCAAAGAGATTTTTGTCATATGTTAAATATACTCGGGGCAAATCACAAACAATACCTTCACTACGTGATAGTAATGGCGATCCTGCCAATAACAGAGTTACTAAACTTAGCATTTAGAAACTCATTCACCAAAGAAGAAGAAAACCAATATTCCAGATTTCGAATTACGAACAGATGCCGTAATGAGTAACGTAGAAGTAGATATCATCGGAGTAGTGCAGAAACTAAAATCACTTAACAAGAACAAGTCTTCTGGTCCGGATTGTATACCCATTAGATTTCTATCTGATTATACGGAAGCGATAGCTCCTTACTTAACAGTCATATACAACCGCTCTCTCATAGAAGGATCTGTACCAAAAGATTGGAAAGTTGCACAGGTCACACCTATATTCAAGAAAGGCAGTAGGAGTAACCCACTAAACTGCAGGCCTATTTCATTGACGTCAATTTGCAGCAGGGTTTTGGAACATATCCTGTATTCAAATATTATGAATTATCTCGAACAGAACGATCTATTGACCCAAGGTCAACACGGATTTAGAAAATATCGTTCATGCGAAACACAACTAGCTCTATATTCACACGAAGTGATGGGTGCTATCGACAAAGGTTCGCAAATCGATTCCGAATTTCTTGATTTCCAGAAAGCTTTTGACACCGTACCTCACAAACGGCTGTTAAATTGCGTGGTTATGGTATATCGCCCCAAATTTGCGATTGGATAGGGGATTTCTTGTCAGAGAGGACACAGTTCGTAGTAATCGATGGTAAGGCATCGACTAAAACAGAGGTGATATCGGGCGTTCCACAAGGTAGTGTTATTGGTCCTCTGCTATTCCTTATTTACATAAACGATTTAGGGGAAAATCTAAGTAGCTCTCTTAGGTTGTTTGCAGATGACGCCGTCATTTACCGTCTAGTAAAATCATCTGAAGATCAAAACCAACTGCAGAACGATCTGAATAAGATATCAGTATGGTGTAAAAATTGGCAATTGACTCTAAATAATGAGAAGTGTGAAGTCGTCCACATGAGTACGAAAAGAAATCCGTTAAACTTTGTTTACAACATAAATCAAATGTGAACGCCGTAAACTCCACAAAATACCTAGGAATTACTATTACTTCAGACTTAAACTGGAAAGAACACGTAGATAATATCGTGGGAAAGGCGAACCAGAGACTGCGTTTTATTGGCAGAATCCTTAAAAGATGCAACAGAACTACTAAAGAAACTGCATACACTGCGCTTGTCCGTCCATTTTTGGAGTATTGCAGCCCAGTGTGGGATCCTTATCAGGTGGGTTTGACGGAGGACATCGAAAGAGTCCAAAGAAGGGCAGCTCGTTTCGTACTGTCACGATACAGGGGAGACAGCGTTACGGAAATGATACAGGATCTGGGATGGGAATCATTACAACAACGGCGCTTATCGCTGAGGCGTGGGTTACTTGCGAAACTCCAATCGCCAACATTCTCCTCCGAATGCGAAAACATATTGTTGACTCCCACTTACATAGGTAGAAATGATCATCAGAATAAAATAAGAGAAATCAGAGCTCGAACAGAGAGATTCAGGTGTTCTTTCTTCCCGCGCGCTATTCGAGAATGGAATGGGAGATAAATAGTATAATTGTGGTTCGATGAACCCTCTGCCAGGCACTTAAATGTGATTTGCAGAGTATCCCATGTAGATGTAGATATTCACACAGTGAACCCATTAGTTACCACAATACTCCGCGGTCACGTATGTGGTTTGAACGACCTAACGGAAACGGTTTATAAGTTTTGACTTTTTTTATTTCATATAGCTCAATAAATGTAATCCTGTATTAGAACTGTTTATTTATCAGCCTCATACTTTAAAATGGAAAATAAAAGGATATGGAAAATAAAGGATATGAAATGCGTTATTGTTAGCCCTAAGGACAAACAACATTCGCCACCGAGGCCATAAACTACAGTAAAAGAATGAGTCCCTCTGAGGCCTTTATTAGTATCGGTTGTTGGGCTTCAGCAATGTTTGTGGATACGTTGACCCCTAAAATCGCCTCTACGTAAATTTCATATTCCGAGGGATTAAAGCAGCAGGTACACGACCGCCCCTTATCCCATTGTCTACAACGACTACAGTCGTCTGAAGGCTGATAACCCACAAATGCTCACATTGTCCGGCGGTAGCCATCTCTGCTGACAAAGTGACCATAGGCGACATGTACGGCTGCCCTGAAATTAATCAGCCTACAAGCCCTCGCCTCCGGCTTAGCTGTTGGTGCCTGAAAGGCCGTGGTGTGTTGATACAAAGCAGTGGTGCTCGAATTATTTTGGACCAGGGACTGAAAGTATGATGGAAACTAACTTCCTGTTTAAGTATTCGATGTGTGTATTTTTCAATAAGAATTAAAAAACCGTCTAGATCGCTGAAATTTTATTAAGGCGTTTCGGCATCTGCTATCATCAGATCTGTAACAGTAAGATGAAACGAACCGGTGTTCACTGTAGCATCGAATTACACAGGAGTTATAAATAAAAATTATAACCTCTGAACTTGCCAAATAAATTTTAACGTGAGAAATTCATTACGTACCTAGTAGGGGCATCAACTGCAATCTCTAATTAAAATTACGCACAAATCTTTTTAGTTGACATGTGGAGCTACTGCGAAACACTGCAATTTAATTTTTCATTTAATACTTTACTATTGTTTGGATATGTGAAAAGAAAGAAATTTTAATTTTAAAATTTTAACTAGTCAAATAGTTTGTTTTTAAAAACTCTTGTTAAATTGACTAAAATATTTGCTTTTATTAACTATAAATTTAGTAGTAAAATTTTTTTTTAAATGATGTACAACTCTGTGGAGTTGCTAATAAATTCAATGCGGAACGCAAGAGGTTCTTTTGTATTAAATATTTATTAAATTGATAGAAGTGATTAGAAATACCAGTATTTGATATGCCAATCAAGCACAGATAAAAAGCTTAGCATTGCAGATTATTAAAGGAAATCCTTGAAGTATGCAATAAAATGTATTGTGTTAAATAATCAACAACATAAAATCATTCTGTATCTAATTTTAAATATTTTATTAGGCGGAGCCATCTTTTAATATTTCCCAGCAACTTTGTTTCAGGGTAGGTAGTTTGCCACTGTTTGCATTCTTTTAAGATTTTTTTAACCATCTGCTATGACTTATCGGTACGTATTTAGAGTGTCAAATACTCATTTTATAACCATTTCTATACATACGAATATTTAACAGAACTCTTGGGTCCCACATTGAGTTTATTAGTAACGACACAAAGTTGTACAAATTAAAAACTATTTTTTTTACTACTACAGTTTAAGTAAATGGAAGTATCAAATATTTTAATTGAATTTAACATGAGTTTTTAAAAACTATAGCTGGCCATATAATTTTAAAATAACATTTTCTATTTCTTTTTACATAACGAAATCATAGTAAAGGTAGAATAGGAAGTCTAAAGGTTGACTGGTAATGTTCCATACAAGAACAACCCGTCTTATGTATGTGCTTAATTTTTACTTAAGACTTTAGTTAACCCCTCTACAAGACAGATTGTATTACCTGACGCTGAACTTTACTTTCCAAATTTGGAGGTTTTTACATGATTGAACAAAAAAACTGTAAAAATATTTTAATTTCTGTTTATAACTTTATGTGTAATTCCATTGTACAGCGAACGCCTGTTTCTTTCATCTTACAGATCTGATGGCTCATGCCGAAACGCCGTGTAAATATAAGTTTCACCATCTAGACGGTTTAAATCTTGTTGCAGGGACCACAAGGTTCAAAATAATAGATATAAACTGTGTCATTAAAACTAAACCTTAATACCAACTTAAATTCGTTACACTAAAAATAATCTGTTACACGTTATATACAAACTTCTGTAGAATATAAAAATTCGTTTTACAGCAATATGATTTTACAACCATCTTATTTACAAATCGGTAATCGCAGTGCTAATACCGTTGCTCGAAGTTGCACGTGCGTCACCACTTTCAAACAAATCGTTTTCAAACGGGTAATTTTTATCTCCTAAATAAGTCGCGGAGACAATCTTAAGAAAACAGAGCGACTCCCAGAATTTAATAGCATGATTTTGCTTTTTAAAACGAAACTGTACAAAAGGGTGGATTCAAACGTGTGCTTAGTTGTTTTTTCATTTTGGAAATCTGAAGGTATTTCTTTGGTAAGGTTGTATTCTGAGATGCAGTAATATCGTTGGTGGCGCAGATGTGGCAAAAGACAGTGCGGTAGGGTTTGGCCAGTACCAGTTGTTGGATAGCCTAGACGCGTTTTAGTACATATTGGGCGCTGTATCTGGTTTTAACTTCCTGCAAAGGAAAATATTTTAAGGTGTTAAGGCATGTTACAATTATTTTTATTCTTAATTTTCTCTGCATTATGTTCATTTAAGAAACGATATAAAGAAGGGGACAACAATTAGACATCGGGGTTAATAATTATAACCCTCATTTATGAAGTACAGAGATACGACGACTTGTATATTTAAAAAATAGCTTCTATTACATGTTTTAATATTTATATTTGTCATCTCTCTTCAGGTTCATGTACTACCTGACGAAAATGAAACATTCTGTCTGTCAGTTTGCACCAGTTACATTAATACAACAGTTGAGGGTTACATTATTTATCCCCTAGGTACGGAACTCTTTTAGAATGTCAAATAGACAGTTTGTTTTTACTCGGAAATTTCCCTTTCATAAAAGGTCAAGCTTTCACTACAAATGTTTGTAAACGTATTGGAATAAACGGAATAAACTGATATGGTCATCAGACCCAACAGTTACTAAGTACTTTAATTGATACTGAAGCCAACACATACCCATGCCCAAGGGAGGACTAACCTCCAGCGGGAACGGCACCCCATTCCGTAGCAAGACGCTTCAGCCCACGCGGTCATTTTGCGTGGCGTTTCACTACATATATTCTTTCCATTCCCAAAAAATTATTTCGGATATTCAACGAACGGAGAGGCATGAAGAGATTTTACAGGGAAGAGAGAAAATTTTCATTTCTTGAAAAAGCTGTTTTCTTCTGGATGACGTTAACAATGCACTTTTGATAATTACGTTATCTGTTATAATTATGTATGTTACGTGTTCTTTGCACTGTTTACTTGTGTTGGTTTGTATCGGGTGTTTTCTACAGAGCATTAATATTTTAAGAGGACGTGTTGAGTCAGGAAAGCTCTTACTAACATTTTCTTTATCATTCTGATTTTTTGGGCTTTAAATATTACCTATCCTTGCCTATCCGAGACAATTTTGCATGTTTTATGAACCACTTATTTCTTAGATCACGTTATCACTGTGTTTTAATTCGATAAGCGTTCAGAACACTATCAGTATCATATAGCCTCTTCAGTTCTAATATTTATCCATCTTTTTATTTCTGTAACAGGTGATCACCTGACTAAGTCTAAGAATACGTTTTCTATAATTAGTGGAAACATTTTACAAAAAACGATGAGGGTTACATGGGTCTATGTGTAGGCAAAAGTCACCACTGTTGTGTGACATACGACACGCAGGAAGCGAAGAGGTTATTACCGGTTTTAGCCACTTCTGTCATCACCAGTGCTGTGATATTAGCGAGGTCATACATTTCGATTGACCTCGTAACACTGATATAAAGAGTCACTTTTTCATGTCGTGAATGTTCAAGGCATGGAAACTATGTTTGCAGCAAATAATAGTGCACTAAGGGAATAGTAGTTTGCTATGTGAGGAAGTACTATGGTATCGTCAATCGCGATAGTGAAGCAACTTTATGTTGGCGTGAACTTTCGGTAAATCCATTAAATAGCTCTTTGAAGGACAAGTTCAATTACATACGGTGCCTATTAATGCTGAAGATTAAACTATTCGCAAAAAATATTCGGAAAAATGTTAAACTCCGAAATTAAAGCATCCTGAGTCAAGTAACTCTGGCATCATCTGGCAAAGAGGAATTTTTTTTTCAGAGCCTAAGAAAGAATAGTTTCTTTTTCCCATAAATAGGGCCGTTTATCACATAAAAGTATGAATGACCGAAGTTTCCATTTCGGCTTTGACGCTTAAGCACCAACGATGCAAGTTTAAACAGGAACTGCACAGCGAACCCGCAGATTCCATAAAAGCCTTAGAAAGTACTCATTTTCATTTGTTTTATGAACGAGAGACTATGGACAGACCAAAACTTCTGGCTCCGGCCAAAGAGAACTCTGTCAGCCAATGAGATGTTGCGTGTTTCTTAACAGGAGATTCGGTCGCTACGCGCCCTCACGTACTAAAAAAACTTTGTTTAACCTATACCTAGCCTTCATAAGGCTACGCTATAGACCACTTTTTAAAGTGAATGTTAGGTTAGGTATAGGTTAAACAACACTTTTTTTTCTTTTTAGTACGTGAGGGTGCGTAGCGTCCGAATCTCTGGTAAGGAACGCGCAGCATCTCATTGGCTGACAGCACATGCTACACCTCATTGACTAACAGCGAGTTCTCATTGGCCGCAGCCAAAAGTTTTGGTCTGTCCATAGTCAGTCGTGGTTTATGAAGCTCATGGATTTTTTGAAAGGCGTGAAACGTTGCTCAGCATCTGACTGCAAAAATAAGAGTATGGAATTCGTCCCGATATATGAGTAGCTGAAAAAGTTCTTGGGTAATAGAGACCAAGATATCGCCCTCGACTGCGAGTATTCATGGAGGACAGAGGCACCGTCAGGAGCGCCCTGGGGAACTGTCATAGGACTCCTACTGTTTTACGTCTGTATAAATGAGACGAAGGACACGGTGAGTAGCAATATGCAACTATTTTGTAAGTAATGAAATGCCAAGATCGCAGTATTTCGTCTGTATTTATGAGAGACGACCGGTTTCGATCTACACAGACATCTTCTGGTCCCTGCACTAAATAGTAACATTATTATATAATATACATATTGTTTTAAAGTTCACATACATATTGTAGCCAGTTGGATTGTTACTATTTAGTGCAGAGACCAGAAGATGTCAGTGTACATCGAAACCGGTCGTCTCTCATAAATAAAGACGAAATACTGCGAGCTTGGCATTTCATTATTTACAAAATACATTTATAAGAACGCTTCCTGCCATGAGCAAAATGCAACTATTTGATGATGGTGTACGAGTAGGTGACGGTTGTAAGACACAAGATTAGACTAAATCTCTTATTGTAGTAATGAATGACGTAGCTTTAAATGCAAAAAAGAAAAAAATGTGGGTGAGTAAGAAAACCAGCCCCGGAATCTCATAAAAGGTTCTGCTTGATGTGAATGTCAGTAACAGCAGTATATTTGGTGACATAACGGAGCTGGAGGCCGTGTTAAGGAAGGATATCGAGGTCTGAGTACGAAACCAGGTTAAAATGGACGTATGTTCCCAATATTATGCACAGGTGTACCGCCGCACAACATTGACCGTGTGCACTAAGGCGTCTTGAGAGGAGTGTGTGCGTTGTCCTTAGCATGTTAGTTCATGTCGTTTGTCAGTCTAGGGACTGATGACCATTGCACTTCGGTCCCATAATTTTACCAACAATATAACATTTTTGAGAAATGTACCAGGATGGAATATCGTGAGGTGCTGCTTCAATCAAGTCATTGGGTCTGCATAACGCAACAACAGTTTCTTATGTGAACACATTATCAGACCAATAGTGCTTTGTTCTTGACAATACCGTGGCCGTGGCAGATCTGCCTAAACTGTGAAAAAAGTTCTCTCAAATGTTTATTCATTTCAACCAGAGAATTTTGATGAAGACATATAAGTTGTATTCAAGATATTTAATGGTAAGTATGTAACTCCAAATGTGGAACAGCTAAGCTTCGACGTTTCTCTTTTAGCTTCAGAGACTCTTTAAGGCTCGGAGAAGATATGTATTCTTTGCATTTTTAAATAAATCACATTTATTAAACTGTTTTTCATGGTTGATATGTTGTAGGTAATACGATTGAAAATAGTGAGTACAATGCTTTCACAAGATGTCAACGTCTTCAAACCGCCGAACCAATTTCGATTACATTTGAATCCTGCACAAATTACCCGCTGTACAACGTATAGCTCCTTCAGTCGACGGTTTAGTCACGATGTAACAAACGTTGCGCTATTTTCAAAACGCATTATGTTCCAGAAAGTACGTTTTTCAGGGAAGTGAGAAACGTATGCCGCAAAAAAAAAAAAAAAAAAAAAAAAAAAAAAATTCGATTAATTTCTCCTAATTTTACACCGCATATTCGGGTAGGGCTGTTGATAAAAGTGTGTTTAATACAAGGAATTTTTTTTCAAGCTATGAGCACTTTAGTGATCGAGAAAATGCGTTTCGTTGTGTTCTATTGGACAATCTGCTTTTTGATGTAGGCTATTTTGGACTTTGCGTTTTGATTAGTTTTCAATGACAGGACTAGTAAAATAGTTTTTACTGTTTGAAAATACAATTTTTAGCATTCAATGAAACATTTTTAACACCGAAAGTAGGAACATAAACGATAATGTGTTTCATTTACAACAACAACGTTCACAATATTTTTGTAAGAACAGGCTTCCTCTTAACAATCACAAAAAGTGTCTTGGACAGTTTCCTTACATGGAAGGATGATAGTCTAAGTGAAAAATTCAAGTATTTCATTTTCTCTGAAGTTGTTAGCAAATCTGAGACTTAGTAGTTTTTCCACATCATCTTTTCTTGTTTCATCATCAGTGATTGACACTTTGTGATACATCTGTTACTTTGTTAAAGCTGCATCCACGTTTACCTGATAGCATAAAGCTCTTTGAAGAACCAGAGTATTAGGTGATGTGCGTTTTGATTTTCACATAAGTTACCCTTTCATCTATCATTTTTTATAATAGATCCTTTTCAGATTACTGATCCTATCTACAGGCATCAAAATTAGTTCCTTGAAAAACATTTTTCCCAATCTCCCTAAAATCGTTTCCCCCACTTCTGCATAAACATCCTGGTACATGTTTAGATTCATTATTTCTGAAATTTTACGTCGTTTCTTTTTTTCTACTCGTCTAAACTGTCAGGAAGTGAAAAGTAATGTCCTCGAATTGGAAAGCCGAGAAGTACATGTACGTCAGCCACATGCACTGGAGAGTCTTTGAATTATCAGAATGCAAGTGCATGAATTACTACTGATTTTTGTTTTGGTCAGCACAGTCATCCGCAAACAATCTGATAAATGTGACAGACATGTCGAAGGTTTATTTCTTTAAGATTCAAAAAAATGTTCAAATGTTTGTAAATCTATCGGACCAAAATGCGTCGTCATCAGTCCGTAGCTTACAAACTACTTAAATCTAGGTAAACTAACCTAAGGACAAACACAAACACCCATGCCCCAGGGAGGACTAACCTCCACGGCGAGCAACCGCGCGCTCCGCAGCGAGACGCTTTAGACCGCTCGGCTACTCCACCGCGGCTTTCTTTAAGAAATCGGTGATGAGGAAATTTCTTGTGACCCTCTATCTGCTTGCATTTCATTCCAAATGGACAAATGAAGATTTTGAAAAGCTGCTCCTCGTAACAGTTTATCTTTGTATTTAATAATTTATTTTCATCTCTAAGGACAGTATTTACCGTCACTGTACTCACGGTTCATATTTAAAACGTAAAACTGGAAACCTTTTATCCTGGTGAAGCTGTACCCCACAAGCGGCTTCTAATGAAATTGCGTGCTTATGGAATATCTTCCCAATTGTGCGATTGGATTCACGATTTCCTATCAGAAAGGACACAGTTCGTTGTAATTGACGTTAAGTCATCGAGTAAAACAGAAGTGATATCTGGCGTTACACATGGAAGCGTTATAGGTCCCCTACTCTTCCTCGTGTTTATAAACGATTAAGGAGACAATCTGAATAGCCCCCTTAGACTGTTCGCGGATGATGCTGTCGTTTATCGGTTAGTGAAGTCAACAGAGGATCAAAAGCAACTACAAAGCTATTTAGACAAAATTTCTACTTGGTGCGAAAATTGGCGAAAATAAAGAAAAGTGTGAAGTAATACACATGACCACTAAAAGAAATCCGCTGAACTTCAATTACACGATAAATCAGTCAAACCTTAAGGTCGTAAATTCTACCAAATACCTATGAGTTACAATTACGAACAACTTTGACTGGAGAGAACATATAGAAAATATTGTGGGGAAGGCGACCCCAAGGTTACGTTTCATCGGCAGTACTCTTCGAAGATGCACCAGCTCCACCAAAGAGACTGGCTACATCACACTTGTTCGTCCTCTCCTGGAGTACTGTTGCCCCTTGTGGGACCCTCACCAGGTGGGACTGACGGAAGATATTGAGAAGGTACACAGAAGGGCAGCTCGTTTTGTTTTATCACGTTACGGGGGGAAAGCGTCACGGAAATGTTGCACGAATTGGGGTGGAAATCATTAAAAGAAAGACGTTATTCATTGCGGCGTGATCTGTTTGCGAAGTTTCAATCACCGACTTTTACTTCTCAATGTGAAAATATTTTGCTAGCACCCACCTACTTAGGGAGACATGACCATCCCAATAAAATAAGAGAAATCAGATCGAAAACGGAACGATTTAGGTGTTCTTTCTTCCCGCGCGCTATTAGAGAATGGAACGGTAGAGGGAAGTTATGAAAGCGGTTGATGAACCCTCTGCCAGGCACTTACATATGATTTGCTGAGTATCTATGGAGATGTAGATGTCATAAGAACAAAGCTGCTAAATTACAGTACCTTCGATAGTACTTGACACGTATGCAAGGACAGCAATGCGCAGTCGCCGGTAAAGGCTAGAAGGCTATAGTTTACCAGATGAAAAGACGGCGTTGCCTGCGGTAGCGGATCCCCTCCTCCCTCTGTCAACCCTTACTCCTTTCCTCCCTCTGCCCGTCTTTCTCCCCCCGTATAGTAGAAAGCTTCGTCATATACATGACAACTTTCATAGCTAGGCAGGCAGGCAGGCAGGCAGGCAGGCATTGTTGAAAATCGTTGAACGAGTGTTCCTTCAATTTCGACATAAAATAACTGATATGATTCATTTAATGGTTTGCTCAAGAACACCGAAGCCGTGGCTGACGGTCATGCACAACCTGATAACTGAGAAAGCCTACTTTTACTGATAAGTCTCCTCAGACGTTTGTTTCAGGTTTTTAAATACGGTAGTATGTGGTAAGTAGTTCGTTAAACGAGCGTGATTCAATGCCTCGTCACCCGTATTCTGCTGTTTCCGCCAACTTTCGTGATAACGCACGCAAAGCGTGACGGAAGATCAACATTTTATCTGTCCCATCTCCACTTTTGGTGGACGTGTTCAACCTTATTTTCGCTAAGAATTAAAAAAATTGGCAAGCGCTAGGCTTTCCTCTGTTCCCTTACTGAACACGGTCCATTTTTCTCCTTATATAACTGGCTTTTGCAACTTACGTCTTTCTGCTGCACTATCTGACCCCCGGAGTACTTTTGTACGGTTGGATAGTAATTTCCTCAAATCTGTCAAAATACGGTATTACGTCTATCCTCTTTGAAACTGATGTCCTTAGTTTCGATGAATTAGCAATTTTTGACACACTTATTTGTCTCAAAGATGACTGATTTTTTTTGTGACAGCTGAAGCCACTTTTCGTTCCTTCGCTTACTTTACTTTCTAGATATATTTTAACGATCCTGTCTTCGACTGAACTTTCTTGCTCCATTTGACGTTAGTTTCGGAAATAAGCTTCACTTTCAATTTGTATGTAAAGTATTACATTAAGGCAGTCCTATGGCGGTTTCGTTTGTCCAGGGCTCTTCAGAAGTTTATGAACTACGTGTGTGCGTGCGTACTTCCCTCCCCCCCCCTCTTCTTCAATATAGAACAAGTATCTGAGTAAGTAGTAATATCACAAACGCTTCAAGCCATATGCACAATTCAGCTTGAACTTACGACCGAGTACGTTATCTGATTGTTCTGGAGTACGAAGACAAGTGTCTTATTTTCCATTTCACTTAGTAACTTAGTTTATTTGCCAGGATCATTAAGACTTTTACAGCACATCGGAGGGGTTAACGACATGTTACACAAGAAGATATGTATGCTGTTACCGTATCACAGTGAATGCGACGAACGTTAAGGACATGTTAATTACACTGAACGCGGAGTAGTTTATGAACTTTAAATTACTGTATTTTTTAAAATACATCTGCTCCTCTATTTAAATAGGTATTCTGCAGATCTCGCGTAAATATCTGACAGTGGGTTTATGGAACAACTTTCTGTCACCATTCCGTTCTCGAATAGTGTGCGGGATTCAACGGAAATGTCATGACTGAGTGTCTGATGCATTGATCTATCATAAAGCCCACATGATCCTGATACACGAGAGACTAATTTCAAATGTTCAAATGTTTGCCAAGCTTAAGGGACTTAACTGGTCCCTAAGCTTACTAACTACTTATGTACTAGCTTATACTAAAGACAGCACAAACATCCATGCCGGAGGGGGATTCGAACCCCCGACCGTACGGCCGTGCAGAAACTGGCGCGCCTCAGACCACTCGGCCACTGCGGCCGGCAAACTAATTTTTCTATTATTCTGCATATGAACGAATTGCTCAGGGGATAGTGAAGTAGTTGTCTTGTATACCTGTCTCTGAATTTAATAGGCTGTTCTCCCCGTATAATTGGGAGTGAACTACGTATATGCGCATTTGGAAGATGAAGGCAGTGTCCGACATTTCGAAAGCAGATCTTACTGTAATGAAATAAATCATGATTTTAATTATGTACACTTCAAGTCATGATCGATTCTCCCCCCCCCCCCCCCACTCCATACCGCAATAATACGAAGCTAGTTTCCCTTCTTCGTACATTCATCTATGTTAGATTATTTTGTTTAGTGACCTACCTTTCCTACATATGTGAACCATGATGTCGACCACTTCAAGAAGTATATAAATGTTATGGTGTAAGAACCGAGAAGATGGTACGACTGCATGCCGACATTGGTCGTCGCTATAATAGAAAAATATTGCGACCTTGCCGAAGTAGCTTTTTGTTGGAATCTCTGTTCTTTTCCATGTACTCTGTTAGTCCAACGAGATAAGGGTACTACAACGCACAGCAGTACTACTGAAGGGAACTGATAAGCGTAGTGTAGACAGACCTTTTACTTTAATTTTCCAAGTGGTCTACCTATAAAACACAGTCTTTGGATTGCCTTTATTAGAGCTATTGCATCTTCTAAGCGTCCTGTCAAAGATACGTAGCTTTTGGTTCGTCTTCCCTACGAAATTTCCGAAGTATTATTTCCAATTTAAGGCCGCCGTAAGTTTAATTCCTTGATACGTAGCTGACAGTACGTTTTAGATTTAATGTACATTGTAAATGAAGTTTAAAGGAGACCGTTTAGTACTCATATGGATGACATGTGAAACATGAACCACTTAGCTTACTGAAAAACTGCGAGAGCAGTTGTCCGAATAAGATATTTGCTGAGTGCGTAATTACTTGTAAGATTAACATAAAATTATAGAAGTAGAGCTTGTACTTACGTCATTAACAGTGTCTCCTAGGATGTCAGACGTCCACATTAAGTAGGTGCCGAATACACTCACAACCAGCAGAACAATGACCAGTATTACACCTGCAAATATAAGATTGTGTCAGTACTGAACATCAAAATTCATGTTAGGGACAGTACAAATATGAGCAACAAATAAAACACTAATTACGCGAGCGAGCGAGGAGGGGAGGGAAGAGTTAAAAGGAAGAGATTACGAACTACAAATATGACATTAGTAGGCGACTGGAAATGTGTCTTATTTATTCAATTGGTAAAGAGGAGCACATCTTCAGCTGAGCAGATAAGCGACTCACTACTCTGGTATAATGAAGGAATATATATTCAATATACTAGTCTTGCAAGGTTCGCAGGAGAACTTCTGTGAAGTTTGTAAAGTAGGAGGCGAGGTACTGGTGGAAGTAGGGTTGCGAGGCGGGATCATGAGCTGTGTCGGGATAGCTCAGTCGGTAGAGCGCTTGCCCGCGAAAGGCAAAGGTCCCAGGTTCGAGTCCCGGTTCCGGCACACAGTTTTAATCTGCCAGGAAATTTTATATTAATGTGTCAGGGTACAATGGCGGAATAAGCCGGTGTTTTTCATGCAGTTTAAATGGATAGTAAATTGTTAACACTAAGTTACCTTATGTTGTCATTCTTTGTGATCGAGATTGATGTATGTTGCCTGAACGTTTATTACGCTATTTTTGAGAAGTTATGGGCTATATAGGTTCTTGAAGTTTGAGTAATGGTACCTTACTAAAGACCTTACCTATAATATTTTAAATTTACAAAATTTACAAAAACTTATATGCATAGCTGAATGAGAAATTTGATCACCAAAATAATGTGTAGTTCCTGTAATCATTTAAAAGCACATTTTATTTACAGTTCGTGTCACTGTTTTTCCTGAGGATGAGGTCTAAATTAAATAATTGTCCGTTAATACATTTAAGTTGAATAGTGAAGATTTTCATGCTGTTTTACGACTAGTCAGTAAATACCCAAGAAAAGCGTACGGAACAAGAACCACAGTAAAAAAATATTTACATACTTCTGTTCATTCCGTTGTCATGCATTCGTAGTTATTAATTAAACATTTGACAGGTGGCTCATCCCGAAACAAGTGATCTCAGAACCCCAGAAATACATTAGGGATCCTTATACTAATTTTCTCTCTTAAAACAGTGTAAGACCCTCAATGCAGCGAAGATTTACCTCTTAACCGCACACTAATCACATGGCTCCCCTTTTTCTACAGCTCTCTCGTTAAAGCACGCTACGATAAATCCTGCGACATTTTGTTTCATGAAAGCAGGGATACAGCCTTCTAAAAGAAATGTAATTCCTTCAGAGGTTGGGTTTCTGTATAACAGTTACTGGAGTTAGACATTCGACGCAGACTTAAAATTGTCCCTTCCTGTATGTGTTCACCAATAAGGATAACTCAGAGAGAGAAAAAAAAAAAAAAAAAAAACCACAGCCTGCGGAAGTTGATACAATATTTGGCACCACAATGGTGATTTGGAACCCGATGCCCTTTATCTAAGACCACGGGAAAGTAACGGGGGCCTGCCGCGGTGGCCGAGGAGACTGAGGCGCTCCAGTCACGGTCTGCACGGCCACTACGGTCGGGGGTTCGAATCCCCCCTCGGGCATTGATATTTGTGCCGTCCTAGTTCGTAAGTACTTCGTAAGTACTTCGTAAGTACTTCGTAAGTACTTCGTAAGTACTTCGTAAGTACTTCGTAAGTACTTCGTAAGTACTTCGTAAGTACTTCGTAAGTACTTCGTAAGTACTTCGTAAGTACTTCGTAAGTACTTCGTAAGTACTTCGTAAGTACTTCGTAAGTTTAGGGACTGATGACCCCGTAATTAAGTCCCATAGACTTTACAAACATTTGAACATTTGAAGTAACGGGGAAAGAAGCGTCAAACCTCATAGGACCACTATCTGCACTATGTACGATTTGGAATATGAGCAGTGTAAGAATGGAATAGATAGTATACAGTGGGTTTTTCAGTAGTGTCACAACAAATTTGGGGTTTTAGGGGCTGGTGACGATTTTAGTGTTCAATGTCTGCAGACTGCATATTAATATTCTAACTAGAAATTTGGTCTATGTATTGCTGCATTAATTGCTTTATTATTTTTATTTTTTTCTTATTGTTGTTGTGGTATTCAGTACCGAGACTGGTTTGATGCAGCTCTACACCCAATCACACTGTATCTTGAGCAAGCCTCTTCATTCCCTCATGAAAACATCACTGTACATTCATTTAAATCTGCTTACTGTAATCATCTCTTGGTCTCCCTCTGCGATTTTTACACCCAAACACTTCCCTACAAT
The DNA here is from genome assembly GCA_026315105.1 of Locusta migratoria. Lineage (NCBI taxonomy): Eukaryota > Metazoa > Arthropoda > Insecta > Orthoptera > Acrididae > Locusta > Locusta migratoria. The sequence continues at coordinate 23,771,580 of CM048751.1, forward strand.
GCTAAATTCACGATTCTTAGATGTGTAAGAATGTAGCCAACCAATATATCCCTTCTTTTAGTCAAGGTATATCAGAAATTCCTTTTCTCCGAAATTCTGTTCACTACCTCTTGATTAGTTTTACTATCAACTCACCTTATCTTCAGCAGTCTTATGTAGCACCACATTTCAAATGCCTGGATCCTCTTCCTGTATGCACTGTTTATCGTCCAAGTTTCAGTCCCATACAAGGCAGCACTCTACAGAAATGCCTTCAGAACGGCTTTCCATACGCGAAAATTAATATTCGATGTTAAATTTATCTTTTTCAAAAATCGCTTTTTTACCCATTGCCAATCTGTATTTTACATCATCTGTACTGCGACCACCATATGCTATTTTACTGCCAAAGTAACAAAATCTACCACCTTCATTGTTTCGCTACCTAATTTAATTCCTTCAGCATCGCCTAATTTTCGTAGACTGCATTTGTTGCCCTTGTTTTTCTCTTGTTAATGGTTATCTTATACGCACCTTTCAACACTGTCCATTCCGATCAGCAGCTCTTCCAAGCCCTTTGATGTCTCTGACAGAATTACAATATCATCGGCAAAACGAAATGTTTTTATTTCTTCACCCTGAACTTTAATTCCTTCTCCTTATTTCATTTTGCTTTTCTTTTTAGCTTGCTCAAATGTTCAAATGTTTGTATAGCTTATGGGACTTAACTACGGGGTCATCAGTCCATAAACTTACAAACTACTTATGAACTAGCTAATACTAGGGACGGCACAAATATCCATGCCCTAGGGGGGATTCGAACCCCCGACCGTAGTGACCGTGCAGACCGTGACTGAAGCGCCTCAGTCCCCTCGGCCACCGTGGCCCCTCGGCTAGCTTGCTCCATGTACAGATTGAACAACACTGGAGAAAGGCTACAACCGTGTCTTACTCCCCAACCACTGCATCCGTTTCATGCCCTTCAACTCTGACAACGGCTGTCTGGCTTTTGTACAAGTTGTAAATAACCTTCTGTCCCTAAATTTTACTCCTGACGATTTCGGAATTTGAAATAGTGTATTCCCATCAACGTTGTCAAAAGGTTTCTCCAAATCTACAAAAGCTAGAAATCTATCTTCTAAGATAAGCCTCAAAGTGGGTATTGCCTCTCGTGTTCCTACATTTCTCCTTAATCCATACTGATCTTCACCGACGTCGGCTTTTGACAGCTTTTCCATCCTTCTGTAAATAATTCCTGTTAGTATTTTGAAACAATGACTTATTAAACTGATGTTTCTGTAATTTTCACGTGTGTCTGCGCTTGCTTTCTTTGGAATGGGTATTACATTTTCTGAAAGTCCGCGGGTATTTCCCTGTGTCATACATCTTACACACCAGGTGAAATAGTTTCGTCATGGCTGGTTCTCCCAGAGACTTTAGTAGATCTGATGAAATGTCGTCTACTCCAGGTTTTTTTGTATCGGTGCTGTTTAATCGTTATGTTTCTGTAGTGACAATGAGGTTTTTTGACCATAGTAACATATTGCAAAATTAAAACAGTAGTGATCGCAAATTTTAGTAAGATAGTTTCATGTTGTTTTTGGCCTGATACAATTACGATGCTATTACCACGGATTTACGAATCTCGTCATCGATTCAGGAGTAGTCTTACATCATCTGTACATTTTTTCGTTGTTGTATATTCTGACAATCAGTGTAATTAAAAAAATTAGAACTAATTGTCTACATGATTGGCTATTTTATAATATATTTCCATTTTATAGACGCTGAGCAACTGAGTCCTAAAATAATCACGGAATGAGGCATCATTACACTACAATCGGAATATCAGTAGTGCGAAAGCGAGCGGGCAGGTGTTAGGAGTACACTGAGGTCCTTTACGAGACGTGGGTACTCTTCGGAAATGTTAGTCTATACATAGGAAAAGTGGAGCTGCTGTCTAAGTACAGCAAACCTCCCAAAGACTTGCGATAAAAAATGCAAAAGTATTAGACGACATTCCTTCAGAATTTAAGAAGCAATTGAGAGTATAACACTGACGTGTTAATTCAAGTTTTCGCGTACTGAGTCTTTGTAGACACCGTCAGACTGTTAGAGAAAGTTTATAACCGTACAGTGACAGTAAGGGTAGGTGAGTGCGAGAAATATCGCACTATCAGCTACGTTGTTAAGAAGTATAATACACCGAAGGAAATAGAAAATCTTACAGATGAGCATTTTGTTTTTCGGAAAGGCAAGGGTAAAATAGGCAGTTCTAACGTTTTAACACAGTGGAGGTGAGATGCAAAAATAATTTACATGATTTAAAATCCGGAAACTGTGTTAACCCGAGGTCTTTTTCTGTAATTAAATTCTTTTGCACTTATTGTCAAAATCTAAACTTGTCCCACGGAAAATGACTTCAATAGGCATTACGATGTGCAATACCGGCGCCACTTTTATCAGGACTACGGAAAATAGGCACTTCCCATAGACAATTACTGTTTGATGTTGCAAACGAAGACCTGTGTATGTTTAAATAACTCCACAAGCGACCTCACGCTGTGTGTCGATGGCTACTTTGTGTACCACAGTCATCTTCATTTTCAGTCGCGTATGGTTTGAGGAATAAATTATTGCAATTTTAGCTCCACATAGGCTCTAATATCTTCAGTTTTATCTTAGAGGTCGTTTCGCGATATATGCATAGGAGGAAGCATTTTTGTTGAATCCGCGAGAAACGAATGCTCACGGAACTTCGACAGGAGCTAGTACCATGATACAGAACGTCTCATTGATCGTCTGCCACTCGGGTTTACTAATTATCTCTGCGACGCTTTCGTACACACTAAATGGATCCGTCACCAAGTGTAATGCTCTGCTGGATCTTCTCCATATCTTATACCGACCCCATCTAGTACGGACGCCAAACTAGTAACGCTCAAGAGCTGTCCTACCGTGCGTTGCGTAATGTAACTCCCTTGCTACCGAGCGAGATATGGCAGTCTTAACACACAAACCTCGCGTACGGAAAGACGGTCGTTCAAATCCACCTCCCGTCATCCAGATTAATTTATGATTTTCACGGACGGCTGATTTCCTTCCCCTCATCTCTACTTTAAGTATCCGAGAGAGAGATCCGTTTCTGACAACGGTGCTGTCGACGGTCGTTAAAACGTAATCTTCCTCCTACACTTGCTTAAGATTCTTCCAATGTATTTGAGTGTGGCATCTGCTTCTTCCAGGATTAATTTTATATGGTTGTTGCATTTCAAATTTGTCTTCGAGTCTACTCCCAGATATTTTATGAAAATAACTGCTTCAAGTCTATCATGCTATTGCGTAGTTATATAATGAATCAACAAATAATACATATCCTTGAGACAACATTGCTTCGTTATACCAAAGGTATTAAATGTAAGGTGAGGCACTGAATTAAAATTTGTTCTGTGGCCGGGATTCGAACCCGGGACCTACTTACTAGGTAGGCGCTTTAGACCATTATGCTAACACAGCGTTGCAGCCAGAGCGGGATTGTTTCCATTCGCGTTCTTTGCTGGGGTGCTATTCCAATATAGGAGAGCCCTGGCAATTTTATACGCATTTCACAGGGAACATTGAGGCAGAATTAAAGTAAGTGGTGTGGGGGGATACGTGCTTTAAGACAGTCCGTGTAGTCGCTTTGGCTTAGTAAGTAGTAGGTCCCGGGTTCGAATTCCGGCCACAGCACAATTTTTAATTCAATACCTCTCCTTGTATTTAATATATAATAAATATTTCTTACCCTTCAAACTCAGCCCTTTATATTTGTGAGGTTCAAATTCCATTCCCTATACTATGCCTATATGTTACAGATCCTCCTGCATTTAGCCACGTTTTCGAGTGCTACAATTACACTATCATCCACAAAAAGCCTCATTGGACTTACGATGTTATGAGGTAATTTATATATATTGTGAAAAAGAACAGTCACGAAACACTCCCTAGGTCACGCCATTAGACATTTCCCACATCTCGAGACTTCTGTCCGTTGATAATGACATTCATCGTTCTCTTAGCTAGTTCTCTAGTCCTGTTACACTTTCTTTTAATACGACGTGCTTGCTATTATTTCATCAGGCAACGATGTGAAATCCTTGTTGGCAGCAGGCATATTTAACTTTACGAAAGACTTTTTTGAACCGATATCCCCCTGTAAATGCTTGATAATTACTGTATTTGCAACAATAATAATGACAAACCAAAATGTGTGCTGACCAAACTATCCATAATATTTCTATTCAGTCCACGATTATGCCTGTCGTAAATCCGAGGCATCTACATACCTGGAACAGAACGAGCTTGCATAATAAAGTCCAATTTTAATACGAAACTTACAGTGGAAGTTAATATCCATGGTTCTTCGTACTGTCTCCTGGTTGATAGTGTCTGCAAGAGTGTCTCTTAACATTGGACGACTACCCCATGTTAGAATAATATGTTTATCTGAATAATTAGTTTTATAGAATATACGATCGTGTATGCGTTATGAACATACGCATTTGCAACGCAACTAATCCTCCTCCTCGCAATCTTCCTATCGCGCTGCAGAGACATCGGCATAACACTTAACCCATTCACTTGCAGCTTTTCCCTAAGTATCTCTTATAAATTTAAATCAAACCTTTAAAACCGGTGGAATAAGATAAGGCTTGTCTACTGATAGTAGAAACAGGGTCGCTACAGGGTTTTGGCAGTTGTGAGCCATCTAAAGATTGTCTGTTTCGAAGCTACTCATTCAAAACTGATCTCATGTTAAATGCAGCACTAGTAATTGTCATTAGCTGGTGGTTAACAGTCGCGATAACTAACTTTTCAATCAAGCTCATTAAAAATTAGTGGAACGCATTTATTATTCATTAACATTGCTGTTTAGTTATGGCCCTAATATTAATACCTGCACAGTTGATTAAGAAACAGTGCGTTTAAATTGATTTAAAAGCGCAACGGATATTTTTAGCAAAGGAAGAACAATATGTAGTCTGCCTAAGGCTCACTGACTACACAATAAATTTGACTGCGAAAGAAATCTGAAAAAAAAAAGCACAAATCACTAATAAAGCAACTGTGAGAATTTATCCCGCATGAAATTATGTAGATCCGGCACTGCTGAGAACCCAGTTCCCACAGATTAAAGCGAACGTTGAGACCAAGTGGTATAAATACACCAGCTGTGGCACCCTTAGTTGTTTAACTACTCAGCAATAAAAAATTTTGTAATGAATGGAACTTTTAAAATTCTTAACAAGAGAACCAGTTATACAATTGTATAGATCTCTCTCAGCTCTATCACACTTTCACCATTTACTAATTATTCAATGACAAATGTTTTCTGCATCAAACTTTGGTTGTTTGACACTAGAACGCTCGCGTAGAATCTCTCAAATACGTATTACCGTAATAGACAACCCACGCGTCAGCAAACCTGAACTTTATACTGTTAATTTTTATTAAATTTATGTTCATTTGCTACTAGTTGAATACTAACATGTTTTCCCCTCGTATTGTTTATTCAGTGCAACATCTGATGTTAATTAAAGCTAACGGTGAACTTTTGACCCAGTATCTCAACGATACAACGCGATCTACAATTTTCCTCCTAGTGCCGCGACCATTACACTGTTAATGCATGGGATGTATTTGAATAAACAAAATAACGGCAGTACCCATGTAATATGAATAGTATGAACCTCTGCAGAATAGATAAATTGTTTGCATTTATTTAACAAACCCTGAAAGGACAGTTGTGCACTTGCACTAGGTATGCATTCATTAGCAAAACTAATGTACAAGAAAATTAACTACAGCTCTATAATTCTGATCATATTGATATAAATCTTGTTCAGTAAAAGTCCTACTTCCAGTCTCTAAAATTGTCCAGATAATTCCTATATATACACGTGTCCGCCATCTTGGGTCAGTCTGTGTCCGGACCTCTTGGAGGCAGGAACTGTTTTAGTCTGCGGCGCGACAAGCAGTTTAAAAGTTCCACGAAGATCAGCTTGTTCACTTTCAAGAATATTCGTGTCTGGCGGTTAATATACGGGACTTAGAAATTTTCGTGCTAGTCTGGTATGAGTAAAATTTTGGTGGAACTGCCTGGCGTGACCCTTATATAGTCTCTCAAAAGGTAGTGTAAGTTTTACTCGGGAATACTGCGGAAGAGTATAATGATTTTGGAAACGTGACTGCAAACGTTAATTTATTTTCTAACAAGCGAATTTTGCGCATTGATTTTGGAAGGTCGGGATTTCCGACTTAATATATTCATAGGAAATGAACATTTAAACCAGCAAAGCACAGTTTATGAGAGAAATTTCGGTTTTTCAACGGGGAGTTTTCGCTACTTATGACAATTCACTGAACTGGTTCAATAATCCAAAGGACTTGCGTCTGTGCGGAGAAACTGGTAATATAAAAATCATTTTAATAAAAAAAATTCCATGTGTCGGCCGTTTGTATATGTAACCTGCCTGTGATGGTGTATTTTTATGAACTGTGTTCTCATGGTTTTTATAAACTAGCCCAAGGACTAAACGAGGCCAAAGACGGTCGATGAATCAACTGCATATCTTTTTCACCGATAGAGTAGCCTGGACAAAGCATTTTATTCGTTGTAAACACTGTGCTGGGTCTCTAAATAGTATCCAACCATTCATCATCCAACCATCCATCCATATGTATGTACCATCTGCAATTTTAGATTAGCAATGTGAACTTTTGTGCATCAGCAAAAAGGAAAGGTTCAGCCAAGCTCTGCGATGGAGTTGCCGAGCGCTCTAAGGCACCTAGCTGCAGAACGCTCGGTTGCTCGCTGTCAGAGGTAGAAAGCAAAGCTGTAAAATTATTTTACGAAGACCGGTTTCAATGGGCTTTGTCACCCTCATCTGGTCATAACGTAAGATGACATCCTGTATAATTTTATATGACCAGTTGATGGTGGCCCATTGAAACCGGTCTTCATAAAATTATTATTTTGCGATCTTGGCTTTCGACTTTTGAAGATGAACAATTAACCTAGGGAATGATAACTATAGCAGTTAAGTCCCTTAAATTTACTAACATTTGAACATTTTATCAGGCAAGCACACCGACAGGAAAACCTTGCAATATGCAATTCCTTTCCTGGAATGCGACACAGGGAATGGGCGTTTATGACTAACAGAACGCATCATGTCATTCTCAACAAAGTCTTTAGAGAAAGTGAAATCAGGCGTGCCCCAGCGGAGAGTTCAGATGTTTATAAACTTTTTGCACTATACTGCTATGGTCATAAGTTTATCGTGAAGTCAGAACACTGGGAAAGTGTAGCTAAATTCAAATGTTCTGCAGCATACTGATGCATGGTGTAGGGAATGGCAATACAGTCGCAACATCAACGCGTTTAAAATGCCGCATTTACATAAAAAGAACTATGTAATAGCAGGACACCAACTGGAAGCAGTTACATAAATTGTCTGGGAATAGAGATAACTGTCGATCTGAAATGGAACGACCGTCCAAAACAAGTCGTGTTTCAGGCAGAATCCAGACTGATTCATTGGAAGAATGTCAGTCAACAAAGCAAGTAAGTTAAAAGTTCCTTCTTCAGGTGGAGAGGACACAAAAGGAATGGGAAAGGGACAGGTAATTCATGACCTAGGCCATGAGGATGGTGTCAGATACTACTACATAGTATCTCTGAGCAACACTGCCCCAACACCGCCCTATCCCTTTTTTCTATTCCATTTTTCTTTTTTCTCCCTTCTCTCCACCTGAAGAAGGATCACAGTTCCTAAAGCTCGTTATTTTCCCCCTTTTTTCTAAGTGTAACTATCGGCAGTACAGCAAAAACCTAAGTACTGGCCAGGCAATATATCTCTTTTGAATAATAATTTATCATCTCTATGGAGAATTTCTATATTAACTGAAGTAAGTTACAAAACTATCGTTCGGCCGTCGCTTGAGTATCGCTTATACTGTGGGATCCGTACCAGGTAGGATTAACAGAAGATCCAACGGAGAGCAACACGCTTTGTTACGGGCTCATTTAGAGACCGTGAAAGCGTCACAGGGATGAATAGGAAACACCAATGGCAGACCGTGCAAGAGTAACCTATATCGCGTTACGCACTTTTGTCCAAGTTCCAAGACTAAACGTTTCATGAAGAGTCAGCCAATTTGTTGCTGCTGCTGCTACGCATACCTCGCGAATCGACTACAAGGGTGCCTACAATTTTTCCTGAACCATTCGTGACTGGAATACGAGAAAATGACAATGGTACGGAAAGGACCCTGCACCAATCCCCGTTAGATGGCTTGCGGGGTATAAGCGTAAATGCAGGTTGTTACTGCTTACATTCTTTATCCTTTGGCTACGCCACCGGCAGTAAACAATTTTACACTTGTATGCCAACTACACCAAACGTTTCATGAAGACTACTGGTTTAGCAGTACTGTTCTTTTGTCACATTGTATATACACCTGTAATCACATTTCTACCGCGATGGGAGAACGCTTCGGGATGCGCGCGTACACTGCTTAGGAATGAAATTTCGGCCCATATTGCAGCTATCAGAGCTTTTAATTTTTGCCGCCCCTCCCGCTTCTCAATTAACGGGCGGCCGCTGTGAAACGCGGATTCACTCAGTGCGCACGCGCGTAATTTTCGCGACCGCCGAGGCGGAAAGTTTGGTAAGGCGAGGCGGCGGCGGCGGCGGCAGCGGCAGACGTCCCGCGCGGATTATCGGCTCGCTTCCGGCCCATTAGTTCGGAAACAGTTACAGCGCCGCTAACCAGATTATTAAAACAGCGGCTTTGACGTGGCGCCGCCGCCGGCTACGGCAGAGCGGCGGGGTGAACGGGGTGTCCCGCTCCTAACAGGGGCGAAAATTCCCAGAGTGGGTTTTCACAGAAAGGTGGGTAGTTGGGGAGGGGGGGCGTGGATTGAGAATTTGGGAGCGGAGGGAGAAAGGCTTCCACAGTATCAACATTTTGAAAATCCTGGTTGAAGCTTAGGAAAGACCCGAAGTAAACTTCGCACGAGTTGGATATAGAGCGTCAGGGGCACATTTCTTGCAGGATGCAATTACTGTTTCATTGGCGGTTTGTTCATCAGATGACTGGGGGTTCACTTCGTTCAGTGTGGCGCCCCCCGCTCGGCGTCCAATGAGACTATTTTTGCGCAGCCCTATGAATGGTGCTAGGGGAAAGCGCCCCGGTTTGCCCCACCCCGCCCCGCCCTTTAGATATATTTTTGTTAAAAATATCTGCAGAATGTCTTACCTCTGATTGTTTGCACTTGCTTCAACTCTAGCTGAGGCGTCGATATACCAAGTTACTTTATTTCACTCTTTTGTTTCAAGATTCAAACTGAGCAATTTGTTTCTAAAAGATACCGAACGTTGTTCAGGTTTCTTTGATAAGATCATACTATGAATATGCACACAAACACTAAAACACAGACATTAACTGATTACACTGGTAAGTGACTAACAAAATGAAGCCGTTATGATGAGAGAAGCGATGTAAGCAGCACCCCTCCTAACCTTACGCATGCGCGAAGGCTGTTCTCCACCGCCTCTTTTCAAATACTTAAATGTTTGTTACAATGAAGAAAATGTCATTTACCCTCAAAATCGCGATACATTTGCAAAAACATCCAAAGATATGTGACAAAAACAATACAAAAGTCATTGTAGTTCCCGTATCCGTTACAAGTCATTGTAGTTCCCGTATCCGTTACAAGTCATTGTAGTTCCCGTATCCGTTACAAGTCATTGTAGTTCCCGTATCCGTTACAAGTCATTGTAGTTCCCGTATCCGTTACAAGTCATTGTAGTTCCCGTATCCGTTACAAGTCATTGTAGTTCCCGTATCCGTTACAAGTCATTGTAGTTCCCGTATCCGTTACAAGTCATTGTAGTTCCCGTATCCGTTACAAGTCATTGTAGTTCCCGTATCCGTTACAAGTCATTGTAGTTCCCGTATCCGTTACAAGTCATTGTAGTTCCCGTATCCGTTACAAGTCATTGTAGTTCCCGTATCCGTTACAAGTCATTGTAGTTCCCGTATCCGTTACAAGTCATTGTAGTTCCCGTATCCGTTACAAGTCATTGTAGTTCCCGTATCCGTTACAAGTCATTGTAGTTCCCGTATCCGTTACAAGTCATTGTAGTTCCCGTATCCGTTACAAGTCATTGTAGTTCCCGTATCCGTTAGAAATATTGGTTTGAAAAATCATTTCTTGCAGTCTGTATCTTACTATCGTCAACAATGCAGTGAGATGCCGTTAACCACACGTGTTTTCTTGCTAGGTGGAGAGTAATGGCATTCATTATCGTATCTTCTGAAGGCTTTTATAGTTGATGCAACTTTGATTGATATTTATAAAATATTTCACGGAATATGACGTTTTTGATGAATCTGCAATGCGTCAAAAACAAATATGAATGGCAGATGTTGCCTTCATTGAGGAATTGCGCAATAGTTCCATTGTCTTGCTTTGGGGCCAGGGCTCTAGGAGCCAGGAGCTGGCCTCTACCAGCTCCAATGCCGATGTGAAGAGCAGCGTTTCTCCTCGACCCTACCTGCTGTGGGAGCGCCCCTATGCTGCATCCAGGAGGTTCAGAAGAAAATTTGAACCTCAGCAGCACATGCACATTGCAACTATGTGGTCACTGCCGCCTATATTACGCGGCCACGCTATGGCTCGTATACGTGTTGTCTAAAACGTTTCTGATGCGGTAAAAATACTTCGAATGTGCTTTTTTCTGAGGGTTCACTGAAAAAGTGAACACACAGGACGCGCCGCCACTGCTGTTCGCAGTATCGTAAATACCGTAAATGAACCATGGTTGGTTTCGTCAGTGGAAATAGCAGTGTGGAAATTTATAAGCAACTTCAATGAATGGGTACAGTATCATGTAACTGCAGGGTGGGATGTAGGATGTCCGACGCGCGGGACGGGACATTTTAATTCGGTGCCGTGTTGACCGTCCAGCCCCGCTCCACATACCAACCCCCACCCAATCACCGCATTGATTAAGTATTGCATCATCTAGCATCAACTAAATAATTGTTCCGATATTAGTTTATTGTATGAAATGCATCGTTTCCACAGTGATAGGAGCTTCTATTCCTCGTATTTCAGCCCATTAGCTTCAATTGGTTGTAGATTATGTATTGATGAGGATGGCCGCGCGGTCTGAGGCACCATGTTTCGGATTCCGCGGCTGCTCGTGCCGGAGATTCGACTCCTCCCTTCGGCATGGGTGTTTTTGTCCTTTAAATAAGGTTTAGCCGCGCGGGAGAAGCCTAGCGGTCTGAAACGCCACGTTACGGATCGCGATACTTCCCGCGTCGGAGGTTCGATTCCTCCCTCGAGCATGGATGTGTGTATTGTCCTTAGGTTAGTTTAACTTAGTTTAAATTGTTTGTGAGTCTAGGGACTGATAACCAAAGTAGTTCGATCCCATAGAATTACAAACATTTGAAGTTAGTTTTACAAGAACCGATGAAGCCGATCCCTTAGAAAAAAATTACACACACACAGAAACGTTCCTCGTGAAACCAACAAGCTATATGGAAAACAAAAAACTCTGCAGTAGTTCAAGAGACTTGACAGGTAACAAATTAAATTTAAGTTTTTAAGTCAAAGAAAAAAGTAGTACTATCAAGCTTTCAAATTTTAGAAATTTGTTCCGTTTTTGTACTGTAAAACAAAAAGTTTTGTTAATTTTCATATTTCTACGGAAACCGGTAGGACCCTGTATGTTCTGATTGAGCTTGTGAGTATCAAAATGTGAGATACAAATTACCGTGTCGTTTCACTGTATTCAGTTATCAGCTTCATATTTTACAGTGTCGGTGAAAGAAATGTGTGATATGAATTTAAAATTGATTTATACAGTCGGGCAGAGCAAATGGGGTTAACTGTCTTACATACCTTAGAACAATGCTGAAGATATAAAATTAGGAAGCGAGCGAAGATTGTAGATGAGTTCTGCTCCTTTGACAGTAAATTAATCGGAGTACATAAGATGTGCAATGCATCATGTTAAGAGTAGGACTACATTTTTGATAATTAGAAAGTTATTAACACCAAATATTAATTTGAGAGTTATGTTTTTTACGGAATGACATTTGTCTGCAGTTTAACTTTGTATGAGAGTGAAACGTGGACAAGTAGGCCATAAAAGGACTGAAACTTTTGAAATGTGGTGCTACAGACGAATGCAGATGATTACTTAGCGTAACTAAAGTACTGAACATAATTTGGAACAAAAGTTCTGGTATACCTTGATTAAAGGAAGGACTGTAAGTGTACGGCACACTCTTAGCCATCAAGGAATCGTAAATTCAATGTTTAAGAGTGTGTGTGTGTGTGTGTGTGTGTGTGTGTGTGTGTGTGTGTGTGTGTATGTGTGTGTGTGTGTGTTTTGTGGTTATAGGGCGCACAACTTCTATGGTCATTAGCGCCCAGTGTGTGGGGGGGGGGGGGGCGGGCGAGTAGAGGGGTGGGTAGTTACAGCGCAGATGGAGTTTAAGAGACGAATGCAGCAAGTAGGATGTGGGGTGCCTTTCTTAAGCGCAGATGGAGAAGCTAGCACGGGATTGAAGTTTTAACGATCCATTCTCCAAACTGGGCTATGACGACGACGGCCAAAGAAAGTACGGAAACCGACGTTATCGTGCTATGGTTCCGTTTCTTACTGACGGAGGTAGGCAACACTAGGAAGTCACAAAGCTAAATACTGCTAGATCAAATACGATTGGAGGAATCTCTAGTACACGGAAAATAAGTGTTCCAGCCACTTTGGTGCGATGGTTGCGTAAACTTTCGCGGCGTAATAACTAATAATGTTCATCTCGGGTTTGCAGCCGGATACCATCGTCAACTACACACAATATTTCGACAGACCAACTGGTTGCCATCTTCAGGCGAGTCCGCTGATAACACTTACCGGCTAGTGTTAACAGCGCACTCACCTGAAGATTGCAGCCAGTCGGTCTGCCGAAAATATTGTGTTTAGTTGACGATGGTATCCGGCTGCAAACCAGGGATGAATATTATCTTGGTATGGGTTTCGCATTACTACTACTCCCTGGTTGAAGACTGGAAATTCCGCCAGTACTTTTAATCAATGTGACAGACGCAGCGATGCCTTATGTACTTCAAAGCTATAAATAATTTTTGGTTAATGACCCACCGCTACATTGCAGTTCTTTTGCTATAACTTCCTATCATAAATTGGACACTTCGAGGCTTTCTACAATCAGGTATCCAATTAGTAATTAACGATCCGATGGAGAAGTATTTATACCAAAATACAGTACCCCTGAACGGTCTCCCAACTTTCGCCGGCAGAGTTGGAATTCCCCCTTTGTTTTGAAGGTTAACATGAGTGAACAGTGTGTGGCAAGGCGCCACGCAGACGACTGGCCAGTTTACGGTGGAAAACGCGGCGCTTCCGGTCTCTCTGTGTGGCGCTAACCCGCAGGGCGGCGGTCGGACGCGGCATCGGCAATGAAGATTAGCAGCGAATGGAACGAGCAATTAAGCAAATGCGTTCCCCGGCCTGGGCTGCAGCTGCGCACAGAAGTGGACTCTCCCTCCCGTTTTCGTTCGCCGCTGCCCGGGCAGCCTCGCAGTTTTGTTTCAGTTGCCGAGTTTCGCTGTTGAGCGTAATTGTGCGCCACTTTTCTCACGTGACGTTTTACTTTCCTCGACTCCGTTGCGCAGCCGAGGTCTGCGTCAAGAATACCTCTCGTTTGGCGAATTTCAGAATATTGTTTTAAATGAACGCTCTACCGGGTACACAATACGAAGTACTCTAAGTTAACGACAGAAGCTTTATTCCGCAGACGACGAAATTGTTATTGCATCGTTTCCGATAAATAACGGGACATCGTAAAATAGTGTTTTACCGGGCCTCAGACTGCGTTTCAAATAGTTACCCATAAGCCGTCCTTTTTAATAGCAGTACAAGTAAACTTGGCGACCTCATACATTTGGGTTAAATTCAATTTTTTACTAGCTCTTTTCTCCAGGTTTGATTTGTCTGCCATTTTTTCTAGTTTGTATTATCCTTTGCTACAACTAGTATCCCTTCCCGAACGTCTAATTTTTTTTGTTCATAAATTTAAGGAACTCTGTCTTTACGAATTTGTACTGTACCCGATTACACCAGTTACCTTAGTAACAACGAAACGATTGACCTGAGGAAACGCTTACAGCTTTTAAGCCTGCCATTGTGGACACGTGCAATGAGTCTCAGTCCGTGGAAAATTTAGCTTTACTTCAAACTATGGTATTTCAACAGTGGATAATTTTTATAAGATCAGTAATATGCTTTGCATTTTTGATTTACCTTATCTCGTACACAGTTTGTAATGTTCGCAGAATGTAAATGGTAAAAATGGCATGCCTAAAAACATAAGGAAACCTTTCTGACACATAACATTCGAAAAATTCTCAACGGTGTTCGTAAAAATATGCGTCATTTGCTGAGCATTAATTTCAGAGAAATTGTAATAGCTGATAATGTAAGGCGGCATGAGTGGGGTAAAGCTGAAGGTGGTGCAATAGATGCACTTACCAGTGGTGTGACGTCTTGGCCGGCTGGGGACTTCCATGTAAGGGCACGCGTAAGACACCGGCCGATGAATAGTGGGTGTAGACTTCAGTCTTCTGGATGGATGAGCACTTGAGGGCGAGAGGAGCAGCCAGCCTTCTCATTGTTCGGAGGGTTAATAACTGAACACACAGCGCAGCTAGTTTCCACAGTTGCTTGTCGGGAGTCACGGGAGGTGGTGTTAAGAGCGTAGTATCTACTGCACTTCGTTCTCCCTCAGCGCAACATAAACGTGTGAAATAAAAGAGTGAAGCACCGTACCTAATGGGACGAACGTGAAACTGAGTGCCATCATTCGGCTTATCTGTGGAACCGCCGTTCAGTCTAAGGGCACGTCCGCTGTCCGCTGCCACTGTTGCTTGACACCGTAGAAAACGAGCTCACGAAAGCATCGTTGCTCTGAATTTTTGCTTTAAATACAAGGTGCTCCAGATAGAGGTAGTACAGACGAATTTCAATTAAAAAATTCTTTTAACTGTGTCCAATTTCATAGTAGACATTTACTGAGTGCAGAGATACAGTTAAGTTCAATGCATTTTCGTTTCCTGTGTTTTGGTTCATAGACTGCAATGGACCTATTTATCAATCGACATTATAGTGTGTTGATGTTACAGTAGTGAAGTCATACTTCGCTTTACACTGTTTTGATGTGACTTGTTGGCCATCTCTAATGTACTTTTGAGTATTAACATGTCGCAAGTATTTACACATGACAAATTCGGAGATATGGTTTTTTTGTGTCGGAGTTCTGTGATGGAAATGCTGATGCTGTCTGTGGAGAATACGGCGTATGATTCCTTTAACCGCAGCCCACCCAATTAAAGGGTGTTTACTATTTTGCTTAATATAATGCGTGTAAGAATTTTTAAATTATGAAGCAGAAGACGTTCAGTCGATAGAACAAAGTCCTTTACCAAGCAAACGGAGCATTTCCTCCTGTATCAGTGTTCCACATTCAACAGTACGACGCTCATTACGTAGTCATGAGTCCCATATGAATCATTTACAGCTCACTCGACACATTCGAAAAGAAGATTAAGACTGGAATTTTGCTGTTTATTTAAAATCGTTAAGTAATACCACATTTCACTTGTATACATCTACATAAATAAAGTCACGTTGAAGTGCATGGGCCGGCCGCGGTGGCCGAGGAGACTGAGTCGCTTCAGTCATGGTCTGCACGGCCACTACGGTCGGGGGTTCGAATCCCCCCCTCGGGCATGGATATTTGTGCCGTCCTTAGTTGTAGCTATTTCATAAGTAGTTTGTTAAGTTTAGGGACTGATGGCCTCGTAGTCGGGTCCCATAAGCTCTACAAACATTTGAACATTTTGAAGTGCATGGCAGAGAGTTCATCGAACCGCTTTTATGATATTTATCTACAGTTACATTCTCTAAGAGCTGTCGGAAAAAAAAGAACACCCAAATCTCTTAGTTTTCGGTCTGATTTTCGTATGTAATGATGATGATTTCTATATAGATGGGCGATAACAAAATATGTTCCCATTCTGGAGAGAAAGTTTAAGCCAGTCCACTGAATATGTGGTCGTCTTCCATTTTGCGTTCTGAACTGTAAAAAGGTCTACTTCCATTACTCTAAAGTGCTTCTCCACCTTTAATTTTGTTTATCTGTACATCAATTATTTTATTCCTTTATCAATAATCAATGCCCCATGTTTGTGGGTGTGTTTCCACCCGTGTGATTGAACTTGTGTGTTCGTATGAATGTTGAAGGTTGCTTTTAATATTGAGTGACTGCTGTGCAGTGGCTTACAATCGCTGCCTCGCGCCTTAGGTCTCGTTTACTATACTTAAAAACGCATGGTTTCATATGTCGTCTGCACTGCTGTCTGTTAGGTAGCCAGAGACACCCATCCTCGACAAGATGGCGAGGTGGCTTGTTCTTAGTGTGGTACCTACATAAACGAGGACACAAGAGTTAACAAAAAGAGACTTCTCTGGAAGAGTAGTAGAGAGAATTACCCCCCTCAGGTAGCGAGGGTTGGTGAACAGTGGGCTTTGAACGCACACTAACATTCGGTACTGCCAGGGAACGCTCTGCGCGTGGCCTAAAATCACTCTTGCTGCGATCGCCAAAACGGGTATTTCGCCGAATCATGCTGAGGGGACGGCATGCTGTTAGGCATTCCTGGGTTAATAGAGAGGTTTTCTTAAGTAGTTCTTTTGCTATGCGAGGCGAAGTGTGTTTCATTTTTCAGAAACAGTGATTTACTGTAAATTTGTTATTTGTATTTTCAATCTGGTAATCATTTTTGTGCAATGTTTTCTCAAGTTGGAATACACGTGTGTGGTCTTCAGCATTTGCGTAAAATTATTATGTTTGAATTCCTTACTGCTATTAATTTTTTCGTGTGGTGTGTTTCTGCGAGCATGCTAAATTCTCTCTCGAAAATTGAGGATTCATTCCGTCTTTCCTATCTTGGTATGACCGATTGCACAACGTGCTTTCGTAATGGTCATTACTTCAGCCTTCAGCCGTGTTCTTTAGAGATACCAGCTTTATTCTGTTGAACTCTCACTTGTGCTTTACTTCTTTATTTTTATTTCTTTTGTAAAGTCTATGTAATTCACCGTGTTTGTACGTCACGCGGTACTCAAGGATAGCATGCCGCTGCCTCCACACACGTAAGTTCGTTCGTAGATAATTATACTTTTAAATTGTGCATTAAGACGTCCGCCATCTCTTCAAAACGCCGCCGACGCTTCGTTTTGCAGCTTCTATGAATTGTTCCCGATTGAGTAAGTGTCGCAAGTATTATGTATGTGTCTTAGTGGACGAGTGTGCTTTATTTATCGCTGTTATTAGCAAATATCCTCCCACGTTCCATCCATATTGAGAAAGGGCAGAAATCATTTTATAACCGGCAGTAACTTAATTTCCTTTTGTACAGTTGTGTGCTTCATTGTGCTTATATTTTGGTCTCCCCACAATTTTTGCTTGTTCATTTTTTTGAATAGATAATCTAATGTATCAAACTCCTGCTTTATAAATTCATGTTCCCTGACCCATGTTTATTTATCTGTTTCTTTTACATTATTTTCTTTTGTTTTTATCAGGACAGACTGCTCCCTTAAGGAGTGCGTACTTAAATTTCCATTTCGTAAAGAACTAGCCACCCGCAAAGTAATTTGGAGCAGCAGTGAGAAATTTCGCAAATAGATCTCGTCGCAACGTATAACGCCTTCGTTTTAATGGTTTCCATCCCAACTCATGTATCATTTCTGATAGTTTTGTCCCCTATATTGCGATAATACAAAACGAGCTGCCCTTCTCTGAACTTGCTTCAAATCGGAAATTTCCTGGCAGAATAAAATTGTGTGCCGGAACCGGGACTCGTTTGCCTTTCGCGGGCAAGCGCTCTCCCACTGAGCTATCCCGAGAACTCACGGTGCCGCCCCACAACTTCAGTTCTGCCAGTACCTCGCCTCCTACTTTCCAAACTTCACTGAAGTTCTCCTGCGAAACTTGCAAGACTAGCACTCCTGGTAGAAAGGAGTGGCTAAGCCATGTCTCCATATCCTTTCTTCCTCGAGTGCTAGTCTTGCAAGTTTCGCAGGAGAACTTCTGTGATGTTTGGAAAGTAGGAGGCGAGGTACTGGCAGAACTGAAGTTGTGGGGCGGCACCGTGATTCGTGTCAGGATAGCTCAGTGGTAGAGCGCTTGCCTGCGAAAGGGAAAAGTCCTAGCTTCGAGTCCCGGTTTCGCCACACAATTTTAATCTTCCAGTAAGTTTCATATCAGCGCACACTCCTCTACAGAGTAAAAGTTTCATTCTGTCTATAAATCGTCTATTAGTGCCATTAGTTGAGGGATCTCATAATGCACAGCGATACTCAAATTGGACGCACAAGTTTCGTGTAGGCAGTTCTTTTTTATTACAAGTGTTGGATCTTCTAAGTGTTCTGCCAATGAAATGTAGCCTTTGGCTCGCCATCCCTACAATAATTTCCTGTGTGTTCTTTCCAATTTCAGTAATTCGCAATTGTTACGCCTAGGTATTTAGTTGAATTTTCGGCCTGTAGCTATGATTTATCCTGTAAATGAAGTTTAACGGATTTCTTTTAGTGGTCAAATGGACGACTTCACGCTTTTAAGGGTCAATTACCAATTTTTGCACCGAGCTGATACGTGCGTAATTTTGCAATTGCTTTTGATGTTCTGCTGACTTTATTAACCGGCAAATGACAGCATCATCCACCAACAGTCTCAGAGCTACTCAGATTGTCTCCTAAATATGTGTATACATAAAGCATAGTGTCCGTATGTTTGTGTGTACCTGTTGAATGCAAATCTACAGATTTGTTCCCATCTTTATGAAATTTTGCACACGTAAGGTTAATTCATGAGGGCGGTCGCCGTAAGTGTAAGAATCGCGAACGATACCTAATTCACGAGGTATGACGTCATAATGAGATGCGTGAGAAACTGCTGCATTTACCGACAGCGCTGTTCATTTTCTCCTAAACCACTGGACCGATTTCAACCAAATTTATGCACATATTCCTTACGTGAGAATTGCTGTAGAAGTAAGAACCACATACGACATGTTTCAGGAGATATAACGTCATCAAATGTTCAAATGTTCGTAGAGCTTATGGGACTTACCTATGGGTTCATCAGTCCTAAACTGACAAACTACTTATGAACTAGCTAATACTAAGGACGGCACAAATATCAATGCCCGAGGGGGATTCGGACCTCCGACCTTAGTGGCCGTGCAGACTGTGACTGACGCGCCGCAGAACGCTCGTCCACCGCGGCCGGCTATAACGTCATAAACAATAGGAGTTGCAAGCTGCCACATAATGCGACGAGACTTAATACACTATGAGAATGAGAGTCCTTAGCGACTTGAAACAACTTTGAAACATACTTTTAAACCTTTATTAAACTTTCTCGCTGACAACCATAGCAAAATGAAACGAAAAAGTTAGTCGCTTATTGCTTTTCCGGACTTGACATGGCGTTACAGTCTACACTACAAATTGTAGCCGCAGGAAATTTTACAGACAGTATACACACATATTGTTGACTGTACCCTCTAAATTTTATATACGACATGTGGTTCATGAGAGATGAGCACAAACAGTAACGTTCGTGGAAAACCGTCTCATCACGCACGAAGTTTTAATCTATTTTTTTACTACTCATTATATTGCCAAGATTTTTCAGACATACATCCCTTATGCAAATGAATATATACCTCGCAAATGGTAGAATACTGTGTCCTTTCTAACAGGAAATCGAATCCAATCACAAAACTGTGGGATATTCCGTAAGCATGCAACTTTATTTGAAAACGTTTGTGAGGTACGGTGTCATAAGGCTCCCAGAAATCTAGGAAAACGGTATCTAGATGACATACCTTGTCGATAGCACTCATCCCATGTGATTAAAGAGGTAGCTGGCTTTCACAAGAACGGTACTTACTGAACCCCGTGTTGATTATTGGTCAATAGGTCTTTCTCTACGAGATACTTTGAGTAAAGTATATGTTGTGAAAATCCTGCAGCAAACTGACGTCAATGATATAGGCCCGTAATTTTGCCGATCACTCCTGTTGCCTTTCTTGAATATTGGAGTGTACCTGTACAACTTTTGTTTTTGGGTACGGATCATTCACTGAGCAAGCGGCTGTATATGATAGCTAGGTATCCGTCTATGACTTCAGTAAACTCTGAAAGAAAACTAATTGGTACACAATCTTAACCGGGAGACTTCTTTCAAGTAATTAACGATGCTTTAAAACTCCATGGGTATCAACTAAATTACGCATGTTGGCAGCTGTTCTTGATGCGATTTCTGGAGCCTTTCGGAAAACTATATTTGTATTAAGAAACTATGTTATACGGCATTTTTATTCCAATTCGTCTCTACTTCCACCTCAAAAATCTTACTCTCCCCTCTTGCAACACCCTGTTACGCTCCAACATCCGCACGTGGTGGCTTACGGAGGAAACAAAATCACTGGAAAGTAACTTCTGTAACACCATTTACTGCCGTATTATTGAGTTTATTGAATTATGATTAGCTAAACTTTCCTCTCAGCTATAGCGACAAAGTTTAACTGTTCTTAGTTTTTATGGCGCAACCGAACTCTCATGAGAAACTTCATGACGTAGCTGTTTCTAGTCAGTCGGTGTCCGCTCACAGATTGGTGAATAAATTTCTACAGAGGTACGTTTGATGAAGATTATTACCTATTTATGTCTGAACATATTAAATTCCCATTAAAGTAATAAGTGCGTATCAACTTGTGGACTAACCTTAAAGGGTACGTGTTTGTGGCCTAAAATAGTGATGTTCTTGAAATTATCCGCTCTCTATAAATTGATAAAGTATGTCAAGTGCAATTGCCGCCACGAAGGTTCACCACTTTGCCATTTTCATTAGGTAAAGTCATTATCAGTTTCCATGAAACACTTTTTGTTAGTACGTACTGGTTCCGTCGTGCAAGATTAACATTATAGAAGAACGGGTAGTCTTTGTGCAAGGGTGCTCTGACTGTCATATGAAGACGCTTAATGTTCCACGTATCAGTCCCCATCAGTGACACACATTTGTCTGGTAGTGAACAAATAGAGTACCGGCAATGTGTGTGCGACGAAGCACCTCATTGCCGTTCAAACATATCGGCAGAAACAGTGCAGCAGAACTTTTCAGTGGAAAATTTAATCTCCCTCAAAACACAGCGCGTAAAGTCCTAACTTTCACTCTACGAAAACTACGTCACTTTCAGATTCTGCTTTTAGATGAAAATTTCATCGTCAATATTTTTTTCTCCGATGAAGCCACACTTTACATTTGTCGAAACCTGTACAGACCGTCTAATACGGGCTTATGAAGAATCACATATATCTGGGAATTTGATCCACCGTAGGTCGGTGTTTTAGTATGACAAGCTCACAACAGTATGGGTAGATTTCTTTGCTGAAAGTGCCGTAATAGACACTGTCTGCTTCAACATGTTGCATCTGCTGTATGACACGCAGCACCATGATGTAATGCGGGGCACAGGTTTTCAACAAGATGCAGTTCACCCGACCCTACTAGTTTAGACATTGTATTAAGGTACATTATGTCTAAAGTGTACGCTAGCAAAATGAGTGGTCTGCCTGCATATATCCACTACTGAAAAACGGAATACGTGTTTTGAACTAGATGGCAGTGATGAAGGGTAGCAGTACAATTTACTATTTTTTAATCAGTGATTTCCTTCGTTGAAATGGACAGTGGTTCCAAAGTTGCTCTGAAAACTGGGGATCTACGAAACTGGCACAGGGAGGATCGTCCATATTAGTAATTAGAACAAACAATTTAGATTAGGGAGGGTGAGCTTCGGAACCTATTAAAGAGTATGCCAGACAAAACACGCGTGCACGATGCATATACGCAGTTATGCAGAAACAGAAAAAAATTGTTTCACACACAAACTCATTAGATTTGAAAGAGATTTCTGGATGTTATATATAGTTTCAAGCGACGCCGTTTCACCAATATCAGAGATTCGTTTCTTACAAATAGTACCTTGACGAAATATTTATGTTTGTAGTACATTTTAACTGTACGTAATGAACGAAGAGAAGTCTTTTCTGCAGTTTTTTCCACAAATTTATTTACTTGTTTCACGCTATGAATGTTGTTGTGTTGCGAGACCCTATACCCTGGCGTATGTAGACGGTTTAGAAAACTCTCGTTTGACAATATATTAATACCTTGAGTTGCCGTTATTTTCTGAAGTGTTAGCGAGTATGGAGTTATCTACACTGCAGAGACCCAGTCATTGAAGTCGAAAAGCTTGCTTTAAGCTAATCAAACTTTAATTTCAGAACGGTCGGAAAACTTAGAGTGATGTCTTATACGACCGTTTTCTGATGGACTAGAATGTGAACCTGCATTTGCGGCAGCCGTATAAATTAACTGCAGAGATAATTTCCGAAGCCATTATTCTGAACGAACACTACAAAATCCTGTAAGAGTACACCTGTTGGTGTATCTTACAGTTTGATTTAAAGTAATGTATATATTGTCTTAAATTTGTTTAGTTCATGTATTTTTCATTTCTTGTATGCTAGAGATATTTCTTATGTAACGTCACTTTCAATATTGAATCATATAGTGTAAACATGTACTGTATGTGTAAACCCGCATGAATGCACGGACATTCTTTGTAAGTTAGCAATGCGCCAGAGACAATGTTGAACCTGTTAAAAAAGACTGTCTTTGGCACAGAAGTAGTAGCTGTGAGTGTCGCGCTGCCGAAGCAGTCGCGGAGCGGACTCGCCAAAGTAAAGACATAAATGCAGTCGCGGAGCGGACTCGCTATAGTAAACACGTAGATGTTTTGTTGATGGTGCAGAGGCACGGTAGGCGCAATGTGGCGCGAGTTTAATGCAATTGCAATAAGCCTGAGAGGCGTACTGTTTAATGTATTGAAGAAAGTGCGAAATAAGTTTATTTATACTCTATCAGTGTAATCCTTTTTCATGTGTGCAAGAAAAGTAATTGTTTGGTATCAAGTCTATTGTCACCGAATGTGATCGTTGTTGTAGTAAGAGTACCTATTGTAATCATATCTGTCTTGTATGGACTTCACGACGAAGACGACGAAAGCAGATGAGTACTTTTGTAACATTTTATTTTGTATGCATGTAAATGTAGTGTCAACCCAATCAGAACTTTGGTTCAATTATACATGACTTATTTTGAAACCAGTCTTAATTTTTTACGTAGTTTTAGTCACCCCATTATCACCATTATTAGATTATGTTGATAATGCAAGCCTGTACATTGACTAACAAGTTCAATCATTTTCAAAGTAATTACGATCACTTTTAAAGAAAATTGCTAGACGAGTTAAAGAATTGCTTAACGTGTTGCAACCACAGAGACTAGTAATTAAAGTGCAACAGAGTTTGCAAGTAAAGTTGGTTTCATTTATGTAGAAAGTAACCAGGCTAACAGTAGTCAACTTTTTATGAAATACGTTAAATGCCAAACTCTGCTCAGCCAGTTACACGCGTACGCTACCCAGGCCCTGGAACCAATTAAAAATAGTTTACGTAAAGTTTTATAAGGAACTTTAATGCTTTAAACAATAATATCAAAATTATTGAGAACTTTGACTGTAGTATTTGTGAAGCTCATTGCACCACGGAGTTTCACTGTATTGAGCTATTATCATTGTAAACAGAGTTTATCTGCTATTACAATTTTGATTATTACACGAACACGCCATCACCACTACATGAATTCTGACACATTTGTTAGTGAAGTTGTGCTGTTCGTGAATCGTAAGAGGTGCTAGTTGGAGGCTGTAGTCAATGCTAAGTCAGATAGGGCCATGCTTAATTAATTACTACAGCGACTGTTTCAAGTTAATTAATATCAATTTTTTTATTTATTCAAAATTCTAACTTACAATGCGAAAGTGTTGTTGCGACCCATTAGTTGTGATTTGCTACAACATTCAATAACAAAATTATTATTATTAGAGCATATCATTACGCATTCTGAATTTTGAGATTTTTTGACGACCTCCAACAGGCAATCTTCTTACAATCAAATTAATGAATTTGCCTATAAGTCTAAATCCAAGCACCTCTAACTGACCGGAGCACGGAGCCAACATTACTAGAGAAAAGATTGACACTGCAAAGAGGTGTAAAGTTTCAGCACGTGTTCGCGATGCACATCTCTTCATATGACAAAACTCCGTCAGTTACGCGCGAACAGTCTTTATTACTTGTAAAATATTTATATGAGGTAATGTGGTTGTTTGAGTGGAACTTAGTTTTCTGCTATAGAGGGATACGTAAATTTCACCTTGCCTTACTTAAAGCCATCTTAAGTAGAAGTTTATATAGTATAACGATTATACGTACTTACCGTAGTCATTTCTTAACATTGTCAGAGCTTAGAGGACACTAAGGCAGACATTTTTTTTTCCTTACTCCGAAACTGTATCGTTTGGTCGTTGTGAGAAACGTAGTTGTATAATGGGGTGAGTCTTCCAGAGAAGATGAAAAAACTTGCGGACATTCGTTTGCTTTAGGATAGATAGCATCAAAATATTGAGGCTGGTATTCAAATACCTTTGAGTCTAAATTTTTAATTTCTGTAAATAAAATTAATATTTTTTAAACGTTATATTTACTACCTGCAGTGAATACATGCAGTTGGCAGCGCTGTTATAGTTTCCTCTGAAGGTCTTACTGTCAGTACAATATTAATTGATATTTAATTAAAGGCAATCATATAAAGGTTGAATTTTTATTTTAGTATATTTTGTTACCTGTTAACTTTTGTAATATTGTAGCACACTGGTCAAATTTTGTGCGAGCCGCCACTGGATATATGTTTTTTAATTATTTTCGGATGAGTTTACGAACTTTTGACGATCTAAACGCACAAATCAAGAGTTCCATTTTATGCCTTAACACATCCTTCCGAGAATGTATGCAAGCTATACAAATGCTGGCAATTACAATAAGGTGACAAAAAAAATTAAAATGTAAAAAACATTATTCCAAAAGACATTTTGATAATCAACTTGAAAATTAAATTATAGGTTAAAATTTAACGACCTATAACATGAATTTTCAGAGATTTCGGAAGGTGTAAATTGTTCCACAGCTTTTTCATAATGCCGTGTGTCAGTAGTGGCTGGTGGACTATTAACTGCTTCATTTAGACTTCGTTGTTATTGACAGGGGTAAACATGAAGTAAATGCATGTGCCGTACTGAGATGAGAAACTTTAGGTTTTCCACAGACATTTTACGTTTCCTAATTTCTGAAATTAGCTGCATTACCGTTAACTGGAACTCCACTACCTCGTCTTAGTGAAGTGTTTCAAGGGTAGGAACTATCCCGCTGGAAAAAGCATTTGCCGATTGGGTTTCCTGTGCAGCGCATTAATCGGTTCTACCTCTACAGGATCAAGTTTTTCTTTTTTATTAATACGTGATTCAGATGTTTTGAAGTTGCGAATTTTCTCGGTTAGTGACTCAGTGCCACAATTTTCTATACCCGAATTGTCATTGTCAATGACCACAGTCTCAGCACCGTGTGTGAGCGAGGAACTTGCTAAAGTCGAGCGCTCTGTAGTTTTCTTCAAAAACTGCTGATTGTATGTTTATGTTCCGGGCGGCTGCCTCTCACTACCAGAATTTACAGACGATTCATACATCCTCACTTCTCTGCCTCTGCCGGCCGCGGTGGCCGAGGTGACAGTCTGCTTTCCGCTGCGACGCGGCGAGGACACGCTGTTGTGTTCGCTGCCGCGGAGCCAGCGCTCGGGTTTGTTTACGCCGTACTCGGCCGTTTCCACGCGTGCCGGCGTATTTACATAGAACAACATGGCGAACCAGTACCGCAAATCGACGCTCAAATTCACGTTCCAAAACGAATTTGCAAGACCGAAGGCACTTGAACTAGAACGATTTATTCGAGATGAAGTGAAAATTCCGACGGCCGACGTTCTCGGCATACACCTATCAATAGTGAGCAGTGTAGCTTATGTAAAGATCATCACTCAAGCAACATGTGAAAGAATTCTTCGGGAGACTAAACGAGAGCTTCGTTTCTGCCACTCTGATGGCAATGTGGGTACTGTGACAGTCGACCACGCTGGATTGGGACTTCGTACCATCAGGATCTTCGAACTCCCCTTCGAACTTCCAGCAGAAGAGGTCGTGGCGGCGCTCCGCCCCTACGGCACGGTGCAGAGTCACGTTGCTGAGAAGTGGATGCAGTTCCAAACGTACCCTGTCTTGAACGGCGTGCGGCAGGTCCGTATCGAACTTCGATGCCATGTTCCCTCATATATATCTATCGGCGGCTGTCGCGCTATAGTCATATATGATGGACAACCGAAGACCTGCTCGGGATGTGGAAAAGAGGGACACCTCCGATCCGAATGTATGCAACATCGGATCACGCAACTGCCTTCGACGGACATAGTGCCTCCGTCGCAGCCAACGATACTTCCCGTGACTTACGCTGCCGCCCTAACAAATGATACAAATTTGTCGACTCATCTGCCAGCTTCGAACACTGCATTGCACGACCCTCCGACGCAGAGCAATGCGACAACGCATACTCCACGTTCTGAGGAATCACTGCAGACGGCACCTCCCTCCACGACGGAGGAACAACCCCGTGACACCAGCATGGCGATAGAGTCACTGATTGTGCCGACTTCGGCCTTTGTGCCGGAGCGTCGCGACTCGGTGCTGTCGTCGGATGCGGAAGGACACACCCGGAAGCAACGATCCCCGAAGCGACGCAAACGGAGGCGTAAGTCTTCCGCAGAAAATATGGAGGACGAGACGCAGGAGGATGAGGACTCGACTCACAATGACGACACTCCCTCGGTGGCGACCGCCGCTGACAAGGTGATACAAGAGACGGATCAACTTGCCTCACAGATGCCCGCAGTAGAACGCCTGAACGACGAGACAAGGGATGGTCGCGGCTCCACCGGTGCAGGAGAGAGCGCGCCCAACCTGTGCCCTGAGGACGCAATGGACGAAGACCCTCCTCCGCGCTCCACGGCGTGGGCAGACGACACTGAAGACGACCATACAACACCGACGGAGTCCGCGTCGGTGACGGCGGCACGCTAGGAATCGGTCCGGTAGAGGTGATGGGGGTTGGTGGCATTGTCAATTCTGCATGACGCTCAACAAACATTTTCCTTCTCATGAATAACTTAGCAACTGCAGCACACCAGCAGGCGTATCGGATTTCAACGATTAACCTTAACACGATACGGACAGTAGTGAAGTATCAGTTGCTGCGAGAGATGCTCCGAGCGTCCGACGTTGACTTTGCTTTGTTACAAGAAGTCTCCATAGCGACTCTCCCAGAAATTTATGGTTATAGGACGTACAAGACACCTGGTGACCCGAATGGCAGTGGAACAGCAATACTTATTCGTGACGGCATCACTGTTGAAGTGACATACCTCCCTTCGGGCAGAGGGGTGGCGGTCACTGCGTTGGGAACGCGTATAATCAACATCTATGCTCCCTCAGGAACCGATAAACGTCGCGAGAGGTCACAGTTCTACGCCGAGGAAATCACCCTCCTTTTTCTTGGTCGTTACGATCACTTTATCCTTGGGGGTGACTTCAATTGTGTTTTACACAAGAAGGATCAGGTCCCACATTTCTCGACGTGTCCTGAACTTCGGATAATTGTAAGGGACTTGCTTCTCGTCGATACTTGGGAGCAGATACCCGGGGACCGCCCAGGCCACACCTATTTCACTAGTCACTCGGCCAGTCGTCTTGACCGTATCTACGTCTCACGAGATCTTGGTCCACGAGTGATAGACGCCGAACGTTGGCCGCTTGCCTTCTCCGACCACAGCGCTTTCATATGCACGGTCACCCTTTCGAGACAGAAAGTATGGCAAAGCCGTGGGCACTGGAAGTTGAATGTGGCACACCTCCAAAACCCGGAATGTCGGGAACTGATTGCCGCGGCATGGGCGAACTGCGAGCGTCGGCTTCCAAGATATCGGTCAACTCTAGAATGGTGGATAGAGTGTGCAAAACCGACGTGCCGTCGGGTGCTAACACAGTATGGGAAAGACGCTGCAGCATGGACCCGTCACACTTTGGACTTTTACTATACGATGCTTCGGGAAATTACCTCCCAACCCCCGTCCCTGGAAAGACAGATGGAAAGTCGCCGCATTAAAGCAAAAATATTGTCGTTGATGCGGAGAAGATTAGAAGGGGTAGTTGTGAGATCACGGCATCGAGACAGAGCGAGTGGAGAACCACCTACAATGCATCATATTGTGCTTGAAAACCGTCAACGCCAACGGCAGCTCATAACGAAACTGTCCTTGCCAGACGGCCGAAACGAAACGACCCAAGCGGCCATTGTGGAAGCCTTTGCAGCTCATTATCGACGATTCTACCAGGAAGACAACAGTGAGGAGGGAGACGAAAACGACGTCTTGCAATACGTCTCACACACCCTCGACGCCACGTCTGCGGCTTCACTTTTAGAGGAGGTTACGCGGGATGACATCGAGGATGCAATCGATAAAGCTGCGCTGAACAAAGCACCTGGGCCAGATGGACTGCCGATCGAATTTTATCTAACTTTCCGTACCTTGATGATGCCCCGTTGGATCGATATGTACCGAGAACTGATGTCACCTGGCTTTCATATCCCATCGGCTTTCGTCGAAGGACTTCTTATCCCCATACACAAGCCTTCAAGAGGACAGAGGATTGAAGACTACCGTCCAATAACTTTGTTAAATTCGGACTATAAAATTTTCACCCGACTACTAGCGACACGTATCAAGAAAGTTCTACCAGTAGTCCTTTCCATAGAACGAACTACACGAGGAGGAGAGACCACCATGCAAACAGCCACTAGTGAATGTAGAGATGTGATAGGAATCGCCGCATCCTGTCATCTCGCGGCAGCGTTGATCGCCATTGATTTCGATCACGCATTCGACAGGGTACACCACAAATTTCTCATGGCAGTGTTGGATCGAATGGGCTTTCCAAATGATTTTAAGATCATACTGCGCCTCCCACGCGACGCTACATCTCGTGTACTGGTGAATGGCCGTGTAACAGATCCTTTGCCAATTCGGCGTTCGGTTCGACAAGGATGCCCACTCTCCATGATCCTTTACGCAATTGCTCTGGAACCACTCATAGGAGGACTGAAAAGCAAACTCACAGGAATTACCCTAAGGGGTCACACCTTTCGCTGCAGGGCATATGCGGATGATCTTCTCCTGTTGGTGCAATCTGGTGACGAGATCCGCTTCGTGATTGATTGGATCCAACAATATGGTTTGGTGGCGAAAAGCGTCATGAATGTCAACAAATCGGCAGCAATGTTCATTGGAAGAGGCTTACCTGAAGATTGTGTGGCCCCGCTTCCACGGGCAGATGACCTCAGGTACTTAGGAATCACGTTTACACGGGACATGCGCCGCACAACAGCAATAAACTACAGACGATGACTGCAAGTCGTACGCACAGAGGTACGCCAAAACCTACTCCGACAAATTGACCTACTACAACGTGTCGAATACCTTAACGTCTATGTGGCGACTAAGATCATACACATGGCTCAGGTGCTCCCACTGCCGACAGTGATGGCACGCAACCTACAATCGGCCTTTGGATATTACGTCACTGCTGGATACATTTTCAAAGTCCGCTATGACACTCTTACCCTTCAACGGCGTGACGGCGGACTCTGACTTATCAATGTCAAAGCGCGGGCCAAGGCGCTGTTCCTGTCCACGATGGTGAAACTGAGGACACGTCGACATACCTCACTAACGGGCGTTTTGATAGATGAGCTGATGCCTACGTCGATCCTGCCACCGGTTGCGATTGGACACGTCGCGCCCCCTCTTGGCCACATTGCGGCTTTCATACTCTAATATAGCTACTTACATACTCAGCTCCCCACCACTCGAGCCCCAAAGGCAAGGGACATTTACCAATTGTTGCTTAGGGCAGTCCCTCGAAATGTGATGGAAAGTAAAGCACCGGCCACACAATGGTCAACGGTGTGGAAAGCAGTTCAACAGCCGTTCTTCCCTACAAGAATAAGAGCCACGTGGTACCACGTCGTCAATCGGAAATTTACGACGAGACACCGGCTGCACGCAATCAGGATGGTGGATTCGCCCCTTTGCCCGGAATGCCAGCTTATGGACAATGATGAACATCGTTTAACATGTGAATCTGTTGTCGAAGTCTGGACGCTAGTACCGAAGATTATTGCCTGCTACCTTCGCGTCCCGCCTAACGCGATTGATCCCAGGCTCCTCCTATGCCCGGAGGACACATTTTCCGGCCGCGAAAACACACGCTCTCACGTGGATAAAAGGCATGTCCATTTACTACCTTTTCCAAGAAGGTGAGAAGTCGGTACTTGATTACTGGCAATTCCTCCAAGAGCATCATCACAGACTCGAGACCACACCTCGATACCGACAGATCTTCGCCAATTACCTACGTAGTGTCTTCACCGACCCCCCTCGTAGCTGGGGAGTGCCGGATAGGGGAAGACCGCCGTAACGAACCTTAAACGATCAACAGCATACGACCAGAATCAACGAAAATAGTCCGCAAATGGGATGTAGTGCGGAATTTTTCCAGTTTTATTTATTTATTTATTTATTTTTTCTTTTAGAATGTGAGTATTTGTTATATGTTTAGTGTTCTGAAGAAATCAATGGCGATGCACGATTATGGTAACTGACGGCGTCTGGGTTCACAGAAGTATACTATAGACTATGCATCTCGGGCAACCGAAGCCAGACACACAACGTAATTGGGAGAACACGGAACTTCCTGCGACAGCAGACATACAAGAAGACAAACACTGAAACTGTCGGTGTACTGATATTTCGTGGAGCAACGGCCATCTGGGCAGAAAGGGGCGTGAGTGTCGCTCCATTAAAAAAAAAAAAAAAAAAAAAAAAAAAAAAAAAAAAAAAAAAAAAAAAAAAAAAAAAAAGCAATCCAAGAAGACACTATATCTTTTGTTATCCCTTATCCTTTCCCTTCGTTTAATCTTTCATTTAGTATAAGGTAAAAGTGGCGGTGGCACTAGACCTTTTTTTTGGCAGGCGAGATGGGGATGTGATAGGCGCCAACGCCTGAAGAGGAAAATCTTAGGATACTGAAGTCCCATAAGCTTAAGAAACATTTTTTTTCACTTCTCTGGAGAGAGTTATATTCGGCCACTTCTTCAGAACAAATTTGCCTGAAACAAAAATATTACCTGAAGTGATACATCACACTACTATCCTCACAAAAAGAAATTTACTGCTTTTCAACCTGACTCAGATAATAGTATGATGAAAACGAGCAAAACCCGGGTAGATGTGAAATAAGCCTAAGCGAGTGTCTTGCGTGTCGAGCTGGCAGTTTCATGTTTTCGTACGCTTGGTCGAGTGTCTGCTACTTTCATTGTCTCAATCGTCAGGACACTACAAGATACGCAACTACTGGACCTACCTGTGGCTACATCAGTCCCGGTAACAGCAATGACTGTTCAGCGAATTTGCACTGACAACTTTCCTGAAGACCGCAGCGGAATGAGGAGTGGCTGGGGAGGGGGGGGGGGGCATGGGTAGAGTTCTAGAAATTTTAAGAGACGATAACGGCACAGAAGTATCTACAGTCAATGGAAACTGCCACCAGAGCCTGCTACGGTGCACGAAAGAATTATTAGTTGGGGTGGTTTCTAACTGACTTTATATTAGGATCGCGAGAGCTAGGTGTTTGTTCTCTCTCTATTTTCACCATTAGGCGAACACCCCAACCTATTCTCTTCTTAAACTTATTTAACAGAACCACCGCCATATTACTATGAACACCGAGACTCGTTCTCGATTGTAACAAGGTTAGATAACACCTGCGGCGCCTAGCTGCTGCTACTGCACTGAGTAAAAAAAAAGTGTAAATCTATCGGACCAAACTGCGTGGTCATCAGTCCGTACCTTAGAAACTACTTAAACCTAGGTAAACTAACCTGAGGTCAAACACACACACCCATGCCCCTTGAAGGACTAACCTCCACGGCGTGCAACCGCGCGCTCCGCAGCGAAACGCTTGAGACCGCTCGGCTACTCCACTCCTGCCTTTTTGAAAAAGATGCCCGCCGTAATATGTGGGGAGTAACAATACAAAAGTCATTGTTGCTTTACAGATAGAACATACTCGGTAAAGATGTGAGAAACATAAAACCGATTTTTAAGATTACCTTAATCGAAGCGGTGGTCTCTGGCGATACAAGATAAGCCCATGTTTACAATTGCGCTCACGGGGGGTGGGCTGCTCCACTGACTTTTACAGACTAAGGGAATGTGCGTAGGGAGTGACATAGGAAGCCGATGTATAAGACGGGACGGGTGAAATTTAGCCATCTGATTACAAATTGAACGTAAGGGAGGTTATTAAGCAGGACCTAAGTCTATAATTTATGATGGTATTTGTAAATGAGAGGAATTTTATTTGAACAGAGACATCATCAAACCTGGGCTTATCTTGTATCACCAGAGACCACCGCTTCTATTAAGGTAATCTTAAAAATCGGTTTTATGTTTCTCACATCTTTACCGAGTATGTTCCAACTGTAATTCGTCGTTCCCGAACATTTGTAGGGAGACAAGGAAATACAAAAAAACATTCCAGGAAAATAGAAACACCGCAACAACAACTTACGTTGTCACACCACGGAGAGTGCATTTTAAGCTTTGTTTACCATTTATACTGTCTCCTTAAAAATATTTTCCCTTTTTCCATGACGAGCTTATTTCAGGGGGTCCACTGAACCAGTGGAGATACCGGACGCGCAGCCACTGACAGGTGGACTCTTGGCCCCTTTGCATATCCGTGAGCCAGGGTTTAACACTGGTCAGCGATGCTGACAACAGGTGCGCTCGCCTGGGCAGTTAGTGGATGCCGTGCTAACAAGTGGCGCCGCTGGGCCGCGCTGCGGTACTCACCCACGGTGGTGCAGAAGGCGCGCGCCCAGGCGGGGCACAGGTGCTTGGCGCCCGCTCCCGCTCGCCGCCTGGGCCGGTGGCGGTGCTGGCGCTGCAGGCGGCGCTTCTCGTCCAGCAGCGCGCCGCAAGAGGAGTCGGTGGCGCTCGCGCTGTCGCTCTCCATCCTCACCAGGAGCTACGCCTGCAACGGGAGAGCAGGCAGTCAGCAGCGTACACCCAGACTTCTGTGTGGGACGTTGGGATGGGTTGTTTGGTTGGAGTAGGGGGACTAAACTACTTAGGTTATCAGTCCCCTGGTGGGATGGGAACGGAGCTAGTACGGTAAAAGAGCTAGTACGGTAAGAGAGCTAGGACGGTAAGAGAGCTAGGACGGTAAGAGAGCTAGGACGGTAAGAGAGCTAGGACGGTAAGAGAGCTAGGACGGTAAGAGAGCTAGGACGGTAAGAGAGCTAGGACGGTAAGAGAGCTAGGACGGTAAGAGAGCTAGGACGGTAAGAGAGCTAGGACGGTAAGAGAGCTAGGACGGTAAGAGAGCTAGGACGGTAAAAGAGCTAGGACGGTAAAAGAGCTAGGACGGTAAAAGAGCTAGGACGGTAAAAGAGCTAGGACGGTAAAAGAGCTAGGACGGTAAAAGAGCTAGGACGGTAAAAGAGCTAGGACGGTAAAAGAGCTAGGACGGTAAAAGAGCTAGGACGGTAAAAGAGCTAGGACGGTAAAAGAGCTAGGACGGTAAAAGAGCTAGGACGGTAAAAGAGCTAGGACGGTAAAAGAGCTAGGACGGTAAAAGAGCTAGGACGGTAAAAGAGCTAGGACGGTAAAAGAGCTAGGACGGTAAAAGAGCTAGGACGGTAAAAGAGCTAGGACGGTAAAAGAGCTAGGACGGTAAAAGAGCTAGGACGGTAAAAGAGCTAGGACGGTAAAAGAGCTAGGACGGTAAAAGAGCTAGGACGGTAAAAGAGCTAGGACGGTAAAAGAGCTAGGACGGTAAAAGAGCTAGGACGGTAAAAGAGCTAGGACGGGAAAAGAGCTAGGACGGGAAAAGAGCTAGGACGGGAAAAGAGCTAGGACGGGAAAAGAGCTAGGACGGGAAAAGAGCTAGGACGGGAAAAGAGCTAGGACGGGAAAAGAGCTAGGACGGGAAAAGAGCTAGGACGGGAAAAGAGCTAGGACGGGAAAAGAGCTAGGACGGGAAAAGAGCTAGGACGGGAAAAGAGCTAGGACGGGAAAAGAGCTAGGACGGGAAAAGAGCTAGGACGGGAAAAGAGCTAGGACGGGAAAAGAGCTAGGACGGGAAAAGAGCTAGGACGGGAAAAGAGCTAGGACGGGAAAAGAGCTAGGACGGGAAAAGAGCTAGGACGGGAAAAGAGCTAGGACGGGAAAAGAGCTAGGACGGGAAAAGAGCTAGGACGGGAAAAGAGCTAGGACGGGAAAAGAGCTAGGACGGGAAAAGAGCTAGGACGGGAAAAGAGCTAGGACGGGAAAAGAGCTAGGACGGGAAAAGAGCTAGGACGGGAAAAGAGCTAGGACGGGAAAAGAGCTAGGACGGTAAAAGAGCTAGGACGGTAAAAGAGCTAGGACGGTAAAAGAGCTAGGACGGTAAAAGAGCTAGGACGGTAAAAGAGCTAGGACGGTAAAAGAGCTAGGACGGGAAAAGAGCTAGGACGGGAAAAGAGCTAGGACGGGAAAAGAGCTAGGACGGGAAAAGAGCTAGGACGGGAAAAGAGCTAGGACGGGAAAAGAGCTAGGACGGGAAAAGAGCTAGGACGGGAAAAGAGCTAGGACGGGAAAAGAGCTAGGACGGGAAAAGAGCTAGGACGGGAAAAGAGCTAGGACGGGAAAAGAGCTAGGACGGGAAAAGAGCTAGGACGGGAAAAGAGCTAGGACGGGAAAAGAGCTAGGACGGGAAAAGAGCTAGGACGGGAAAAGAGCTAGGACGGGAAAAGAGCTAGGACGGGAAAAGAGCTAGGACGGGAAAAGAGCTAGGACGGGAAAAGAGCTAGGACGGGAAAAGAGCTAGGACGGGAAAAGAGCTAGGACGGGAAAAGAGCTAGGACGGGAAAAGAGCTAGGACGGGAAAAGAGCTAGGACGGGAAAAGAGCTAGGACGGGAAAAGAGCTAGGACGGGAAAAGAGCTAGGACGGGAAAAGAGCTAGGACGGGAAAAGAGCTAGGACGGGAAAAGAGCTAGGACGGGAAAAGAGCTAGGACGGGAAAAGAGCTAGGACGGGAAAAGAGCTAGGACGGGAAAAGAGCTAGGACGGGAAAAGAGCTAGGACGGGAAAAGAGCTAGGACGGGAAAAGAGCTAGGACGGGAAAAGAGCTAGGACGGGAAAAGAGCTAGGACGGGAAAAGAGCTAGGACGGGAAAAGAGCTAGGACGGGAAAAGAGCTAGGACGGGAAAAGAGCTAGGACGGGAAAAGAGCTAGGACGGGAAAAGAGCTAGGACGGGAAAAGAGCTAGGACGGGAAAAGAGCTAGGACGGGAAAAGAGGGGAAAGGAAGGGAAAGTAAATGCAATTCGGAAAGTAAAGAAAGGAGAACTGCGCTAGTTTGGGGCCCGTGCTCGCCACGTACGTACTCACGAAAGAACCGTGAGCCCCCCTGGGGGGAGGGGGGGGGGACACGTGAGGCAGCGCCTGGGACAGGAGTTTTTATGACAGAAGGAAACCTGTGATAAATTTTGACATCACATTATCACTCAACTGTAAGATAAATCTACATGATGAATTCGAAATATTGAAAGGTTTCGAGATTTTCAGGGCATAAATATGAATTCAACAGCGAAGCTGAAAATCTGTGATTGACCAGGGTCGAACGAGGATTTGCCACTTCGGGCCAGCGGTCGCCTTAACCAATTGGGCTATCCACAAATTCTCTACTTATTAAAAAAATGCACATTGCCATACATTGTATTTATAACATTAGCGGTTTCGGTTACGAATCATTATCAGCGATCCACATAAAAGTTTCGTAAAATGTCACTTGGCATTAAGTCTTCATGATAAAAATGCCAAGTGAAATTTAAGAATCTTATCTGGCTCATAGGTCGAATTATGGTTCTATCTTTTGTAGATTGGAAGATATAAATGTTTGAAATCTGTTCTTTCTTTCTGAACAGCATTGTATATTACGGCAGTTACCACCAATCTCGGTAATAATTTGAACGTTATGCCCAAACACGAGCAGAGCGAGCAGTCAGAAGCTTACACCCAGACGTCCGAGTTGTGTATGTGGGACGTGAGACACGGGACCTGAGACGGGAGTTTTTATGACAAAAGGGAACCTGTGACAATGTTGACATCACATTAGCACACAAATATCAGAAATATCCGCACGATGAGTTGGAAATATTGAAACGTTTCGACCGTTTCAGGGCACAGAAATAAATTCAACAGCGCCTTAATACTTAGTGGTGTGGTGGGCTAACGGTAAGACGTCTGCCTATTAAGCATGGAGGTCCAGGTTCGATTCCCGGCCGCATCACAAATTTTAATTCATTGCTTCACCTTTATCTTCCCTGTCTTGGACATATTCGAGACGAAAAATCATCTGAGGGTTTCTTAATTTATATCTAAATTCTCTATCTATTAAAAATGCATATTGCCAACTATTGTATTTATTATAACTTTACCGGTTTCAGTTACGAATCATCATCAGCGAAGTAAATTAGATGAAGTTTGTAAATTGCCTGTGGTGTGTAGACATCAAACCTTGGGCAGTGAAATAAATTTTTTTTAAGATCTTCATTAAACACAACTACCATAGGTCCGTTGCAGGCCTTGGGTTCCATGTAGCATTCCAAATAACTACTAACAAATTAAAATTTAAAGATATTTCACCATTAGTTATGTGTAACTGTATTGTAAAAATACTCTTACACATCAGAGACCTTTAAAATTTAACCTATACTGAGCTAGTCGATAACCAAAGGAGATAAAATAATAAAAAACATAGCCTATTAAAACAAAATAATTATCGTCTTAACGAGTATTTTTAGAGCAGCCAGATCGTTTATAATTTTTCATGTAAATGACCGGTTTCAGGCGATTTAACCACCATCTCTTATTTCATTCACCACATGACAATTTTTTAAAAACATGCTTATTAGCCAACATTACTGTTGGCTTGTCAATACAAATAAAATATTAAGAGCCTCGTGCTTTGATTTGTTATGGTCACACTAAGTTAACACTTATCTGATCAACATAAAAGAACTACTCGTTCCTGTCAGAGCAAAACCCTTTCTGTCCCTATCCATCACTCAGCCGGTTTCTCAAAATCCTTTTCAGTAGCAGGAACCAGGCTCTGGAACAATCTACCTCAGTATATGAGAGAACTGAATAACACTGCCAGCTTCAAACGACAGTTAATGGATTATCTACTAAAGCAATAATGACGCCAGTCTTTATTACCCTACGGTCCAGGTACGTCACATCCATTCCTCCTCCCAGATATTCTTCAACTGCCATTGCTCTCGCCAGGTACAGCTTCTGTCAGAATTCGCCATGCGTTAACCAGTCTCGATATATTCCAAAGTAAATATTGTATCTGCTAATATAAATGTTGTTACTTCTATTATTACACCAGCAGCAGCAGCAGAAGGTGTCTCAGTGGTACTGTTAGTATTAATCCTATTTAGAGTTAAGTTATTTCATATGTAGAGTTAAGTTATTACCTTTTATTTACATCCTTTTACATGTAATCAACCTGTATAAATAATGTTATTAACTGTTCATCTGTAAAAATCATTATTATGTTATAGGTAACTCACATGTAAAGAAATATTGTATGTGTAAAACCCTGGTCCGATGTAAGAGAGGGCCTGATGGCCCTAATCTGATCAGGCTAAATAAATAAATAAATAAAAATAAATAAATAAAATTAGATGCCTAACTCAGAATATGGTACCATATTCTGAATCTGTTTATACTGAAGCAGTTGTTTACTATATTTACAGTGAAAAGCATATTTAACTGTAGTAACACTCCAATTTTGCTTATTTCGTCACAAAAATGATTTTTCTGTTGTGCCCCATTGCACCCGCTACAGAATATCATGACAACAGCGGCAATCAGGTCGTAATTGGAACGTCTAACCGGATTGTCAACTTTACAGTGTTCTCTGAGCAGGAACGTTGGAATGTTGGTTGTATCTTTTCTAGGTTGGAAGATATAGATGTTTGAAATCCGTTCTTTCTTTTTGAATAGCATTGTATATTACAGCAGTCACCACAAATCTCGGTAATAATTTGAACGTTATGCCCATACAAGCACGTAGGATGTCAACGTATGGTTCAGTGTTTCCATTTCGTAAATTTACGGCCGTCAATGTCAACCGATGGTATATGTCCTTTCAGACATGTACGAAAAGCACAGGAAATACACAATTTCAATGCTGACACATTAATACGATCATTTCCTTGCGGAAACCCAGTATAAGCTGCGAGCAAGAGGAACTAATGGGCAGGTGGCACTATCAACGTAGTTTTCTCCAAGTTCAGAATTTGGGTTGGAAGATGAGTGTCTGGATAGCCCAACTGGTTAAGGCGACCGCTGGCCCGAATGGCAGAGATCCACGATCGAATCCTGGTCCTTGACCGTTGAATTAATTCGTTTACCTCAAACTAAAATGAGTCAATATTTCTAATTCGTAGTTAATAAAACACAATTTATGCATATAAGCTATTGTGGCTGCTAAAGAAAATTGTATATGAAAGTCTGTAGTAACTCAAATGATTGTTGAAAAATTATGTGCGAAGATATTCAACTTTCTGTTTAACATTCTGCAGGAGAGTGTTTCTTAGTTATTAATTGAAGTAACAAGGCAGTCTAGATCGTAATTTCTTTTATTTAACTGGTAACCGGTTTCAGTCACTTGCATGACCATCAGACCGCAACTGTAATGATACGTAATATGTTATTGAAGGGATAAATTACTTCCTAATTGAGTTGATTTCAGCTGGTGCTACCTAAAGGTTTAATGTTGACTGCTGTAGAAGTAGGAGCAATCATCCTTTAAACACTAAGCTCCACCCTATAAATGTTGCCCAATCGGGTATAACTTCTAACGAAAGTTATACAACAATGCATTTCAATGTGCAACAAAAAGAATTGTTTAGATTGGTTAATCAGGTTGAAAATGTACAAGATTGTAAAGTACATTATGGTCATATGAAAGACATCTGCAGCGTATGGAAACAGATACACATCAAATCTATTTCCAGATCGACAAACAATGTTAATTGCGCAAATGATTGAG
Organism: Locusta migratoria; assembly: GCA_026315105.1. Classification (NCBI taxonomy): domain Eukaryota; kingdom Metazoa; phylum Arthropoda; class Insecta; order Orthoptera; family Acrididae; genus Locusta; species Locusta migratoria. The sequence continues at coordinate 23,811,010 of CM048751.1, forward strand.
AACGATAGCTGTAAGCCACCGGGAAGAACGCGTATGTACATTTCGTACAAGAACACAGTTAATATTTCAGACTAAGATCTAAGTACTTGGTTGGAAAATGACGTAACACAGTGATTACAGCTCCCGCTACTTTCACAATACACGCCGAAGAAGCAATGACGGAAATAATATTCGAGACTGGTATCAAAATTAGCCTTAAAGAATATTAACGAAAAAAAATTCGCTCATAACAGTGGCATTATCAGTGCGAGCAAGAAAAAGTACAGGCTCTGTAGAATTGAATGAGTATTCTACTGAAGCAAAATATGGCCTGAACGTTAAGTAAGAAAAGGAATGAGAAGCAGCAGTAACAGGAACTGTATCAAAATTGTTGATTACGTCGTCAATAGAGCGATTCATCCACCTAGGCTGTAGTATCTTCGACTATAGATGAAGCAAGAAGGGCGGAAGCAGACACACACGGGGGGAAAGCATTCATGGTGAAGGACTTTATTGGTATAGAACATTGGCCTTACAGGGAGGGAGAAATATCTTTGAATGAACGTTCGGATCACAGTAATGTGTGGAAGTATGGACAGTAGGATATCTGGAACTGAAGAGAATAGGAAGTATTAGAAGTGATGCTAAGGATTAATGCTGAAAATTTATTCCTAATATAATGAATGGCATGGTCCTCCGTAGAAGAAAGGAACATTCTATAAATGTGGACAGCAATTAGGGACAGGACGGAACCATGTGCAATGAATACGTCCGGTAGTCTCTGTATTGTAAGAGAAACTATAAAGGCGAACAATTTTAGGTGAGACAACTGAGTAGGTACGCCGAGGAAGTGAGGATGTGTGGCTTTGTTACTATGAAATATAGAGGCGCAGCAGAATAATTCGTGGCAAATCTATTGTAAGACTAATTAATCGCAGAAGAACACGGGTAGGGGAATTTGATCATCGTCAAGTAAGGTTTTCCTACCTGAAAGAAGACTATCACTTAAATACAGTCGTAGTGAACTCCTTCCTTCTACGTTCCCATCCAATTACCGCCTTCATCACCATGTCTCCCCTTCCCCATCGTACTTACATGCCCATACGATCTGAGATGGACATTTAACACTCGTTACGGTGTCAGGTGGTTTATGTAATTGTGTTCGATGGTTTTCCGTATTTTGCACTTTTCAATTTCTTTCACTGCTCCACAAATTTTTTCTCTGTACCACATGTTGGATAGTTGTGATTTCTTTACCACTGTTTTGTCAGGATCTATATATCTCTGTCACCGCACAGTATGGGTTGGGCTGATACAGTCTGAATTTTGCTTCCTGTGTAGTACTTTACTATGTTTGCATAAGTACTAGCCATCTTCCTTCAATTTGAATTCTTGTTATGCTCTATAATATTTTCTTTGATGACGTGCAACTCGAGGTACGAGAATGTTTGTGTGTATTGTAGGTTGATTTACAGGTGGTTTGGTCCCAAATGAAGCGTTATTCCTAATACTACGTACTTACAAGGAAAGTACATGAGCTCGAACAAACATCTGTATGAATGTTTGGTTACAGGATTGAAACGTGTCCATAAAATATAAGAAAATAAGAAAATGTCTAATATTGTGCCTCCTGTTTTGTGTCGAGTAACTTGCTTGCAAGAAAATGTATAATATCGCTTCTACTGTATGTATCGATATGTGTAAAGTTTCATCTCTGGCAAAGATCATGTATTGCATAGCATTGTAGCTCGCACTGAGAGAGAGTAGCACTAGTGGTTCAGCTCGCTTAGAGAGCGGTTGGGTTGTGTGTATGGCTCCGATGTAGAGCAGAGGCTGCTTTGCCAGCAAGTCAGAAGTTGTATCATGTAAGTAATGTAATGCTGTTTATCAATAATAAGCAAGTTAACCCTGTTTCATATTTCATTTATGTAGTTAGAAAATTAACCCACTTCCTTCATTTGATAATTACTTGATTTAGTGGAGTGTTGATTTGAATAATATTATTGAACATATTTCATTATTGGTGCCATAGTAAGGTAATAGTTGATCTGGATTTCAATAATTGGAGGCTGACCTATATAGGTTCTCACAGTCAAGCATTAAGAAAGGGATTTGTGGTTTTTCTTATATCTTTCTCGCAGTCAAAATTCTTGAGTATAGTCAGTGTCTGTTTCAAAAGGTTACATGACACAGTTGTTTTGTTAAAAATATCCGTTGCGCACATAATCAATTTAATGCACTGTTTCTTATACATTAATATCAGGGCCATAATTAAACCAAATAGCTAAGTTAATGAACAATTTATTGTCTGATTTAACGAAAGGTTCAACATTCCAAAACAAGCGTACAGCTTTTAGGATCTCTACGTACACTTCAATGTGCTGGTGGGTGTCGTTTTTCTGCAAAGCTCTGCAACCATGCTCTAGATAGCACTGTAGATTTAATTGTAGACGCCATACGTAATGCAGATATCTTAACTATATCTAATAAACATCGTACATGTTCTCTAGCGAATTGTCATCAAAAACCGTGATGATAGTTGCAACTTTAACCTTCTTCCTGAAAGACTGTTATTCACTGTCACTGCTTCCATCGCCTCTTCCCGCACTTACCGTAGCACTACCGCTTGCAATGAGTTATTCGTCATTATCATCCCTATTATGAGTTTGTAAGAACAGTATCTAACTTATGCTCGTATTTCTGTACCATAAAATATACGAGAAAGCATGCAAATGATTCATTTTCTACAATAATACCATCTTCAAGAAGAAGGGTTCTTCGTAACTTCATCTCAACTAATCGCAATACAATAGCAGGGTTGATTAGCAATCGCCGCCCCCATCTGACGCTTCACCACACAAATAACGTCACAAAACGCAACTTCGGAGGCACACTGCACCGTCCCTACTGGCGAACCGACAGGTCAAATTGCAATGCGGCATGGCACACGCAGAGGCCTCTAACGGACGACTGCAGAGTTTTGCAGATGCGGGAGTATGACTAGTGCAATAAGATATCGCTACATTATCTCGCATACAATTTTGGTGTATATGTTTGTTCGAGCCCAAGTACTTGTTTTCATTTGTAATTCGTCGTACATTCTTCAGTCAGCTCAGTCCCAATTTTCTCCACTTCTTTTATGGTTTTTCTTATAATAATCTGCGGAAGCCAGGAAAATCACGTATTCCGCCATATGGTAAATCTTCTACATTTGTGTTACTCTCTTACGAGACCACATAGGTATCAGATTTTAGAATTTGATATTTATGGTACGTGAAGTTCATAACTATCAGGCAAAGACATTCGACGCAACTCTGAACAATTATCAAGAAATTCCACTTTGAAGTTTTTGCAAGTACACTTAAGTAACAATAATAAAATCAGCTGCAGCATCTGTCGGTGTAGCTCAGGTGGTAACGTTCTGGCCTTACAACCATACGATCGGTGGTTCGAATCCTGACCGCGAAGTGGCCGAGCGCATTGAACCTCTATGCTCCGATGCGCGAGGGTGTGGATGTTTGTGCTGTCTTTAGTATAAGTTAGTTTATAAGTAATTCGGAAGTTTAGGGACTGATGACCCCGCAGTTAAGCACCACAAACTCTACAAACATTTGAATATCGAAACACTTAAGTTACAATTTTACTACAGTATTGGTTCCACTATTAGTTGACGACTGTAGTCTTTGAATGTTCAGTTTGTGAAGAGCTACGACACTATTTTTTTTGGAAAGTCATCTCCATAGCTACTAATGGCTTTCGAACCATCGTTTTAGAGGACGAGTTGGTATTCTGATCGACTATATACATATGAACAAAAACTGTAAACACGTGGAATTAGATATTCCAAAACGTTATATATAAATGAATTTGGAAATGGAGAAGAAAAAAAAAACATTTGTCACATTGGGATTCGAACCACCGATTATGGTTGTGAGGATAGAACGCTAGCACCTGCTCTACACCGACAGATGCCGTATCTAATTTGGAAGTATGTTTAGTCACAATTCTTGAGAGTTTTGTCGAATGCCTTTGGCTGTTTGTTATTTGAGTTCTCAACTTCGCCTACCATGAATTCTGAAATCCGACAGCGATGTGGTCTCCTTGTGAGAACTCCCGCTGTACTTTCATACTACACTTTAGCTAGTTTTATCAGACTGTCTGGTATCCCACGCTATGCCTTTATCGTCTGCATCTTCTCTCTATTTTGTTGAAATCTAAACATACAACAAAACGTATCTTTATATTCCCAGTCGAGGTCAGCATACTGGCTACTGTTGGTGAACATTTCTTCGAGCCACACTTATCTGAGAACCTATACCGTACGCTCTTCCTTGGTCACCATTCTGCATCGCGACTGTGACTTTTCTGAAAGCAATATGGAGTCTTGCATGTTTCCCTTCATTCATGACTCGCAACATATCGGAGGGAACAGTACGCCGAGTTTCGTGCGAGCAATGCCATTTCCAATCGTGCTGATGCGTTCACAGAAGCCCTTAAGCCCTAAGGAAATTTATTTGTATGGGAATAATTGAGGTTGAGTGTACGCCACTGTGTAGGGGCGGGGGTGGGGAATTATTGCAGTATGGTGTATGAAGAAAACGTAGCTCATATCAGGGTTGCTAACCAAGGAATAAGATTCCCTTGCGGTTGCAGTTCACGTATTCCTCAGCTGTGAGTGCGTCCGTGCTCCTCATACACAGCTATCTTTCTTACTAGAAACCTGGAAGTTGGTTAGTTGGAAACGGACCCAACCCACGATTTCGGACATTACTATTGAGTTAAAACAGGACAAGAGCATTAACGATCAGTAATGACAAAATTTAGAGTCGGGAAATATTGTGAATGAATTCAATAATGCCAGGAAACGACGCAACCATTTATTTTACCTGAAAAAATTCTGAACTAATAATTATGTACAGTCTGAAAGCAATTTTAAGCGTCGCGATGTCCATCGGAATACGTGTTTAGTGACTCGGCAATGCTCCTTATCTCTGGGCGCAGTAAACAAGGTGAGTACATACCTAAGGCTACGTTTGATAGGTCTAGTTAAGCGTCGTGTTTTTCTGGACCCTGTTGCTGTTTATGAACATTCGCGGTAGTCCGATACCTACGTTCTCAGGCATTTTAGTAGTCGTCTCTAGTTGGGCTCTCAATTGGACGAATTGCCGGCCCTTAAGATACCTTCTGCCGTCTTCAATCGAGGCATAAGTTGGGAACTATCCACGTTACAATGAGAAAGCAAAGCTTAAACGCTACTTTAAAAATCACAGAAACTACTCCAGTAGTACTGTATGATAATGCTAGTTTCCCGTCAAACATTGTTAGCAAAAATGTCAAACAGATTTTTCACAATCGTCTTATTCGGATGGACAAAGGCTACATTTTTTTGGGGGGGGGGGGGAATTGTTTTATTAATATTTAACATAACCGCGTTCTGATAAATTCTTTTTATTTGCACAAACTATTTCTACTGATATACTGCCACCTTCAGATATTGTACAGTCATTTATAGAACATTTATCTCGTCTCGAAATGTTAATACAGCATCTTCACAAAGGTCATAAGCGTAAGCAGAAATATCTGAACGATCCATAGCAGTAACCGTATCTACGTTTGAATGCGAATCGGTCCCCGGATATGTGGCACTCGGCAGTATTTCAGTTTATGCTAATTACAAGCCTTTGTGGCGCTGTTAATATTCTAGGACGACGTACATCATTTTACGCCAGCAAGTTGTCGGATGATGCAGATTATGTTCAACTAGAAGATAGTAATTTTGTGGTAGAATCAAGTTTTATTATACTAACACTACAATTATTAGTAAAATATATTTTGTTAGTACGTTTGGAATTCATACCAACCCACATATTTTGTCCGATCTGCTGTTCACTGCCTAACTTTTTGTATGGTCCATGGTGGGGGATACCTTGCAATATACTGACCTATCAGCAATATACGAGGTTTGCAACTGAAGTAATGGCAACACTTCTATGGAGACTGCAATGTAATCTACAGTTGTCACTAATAGCACACTTTGTTGACATACCTGGCTTACCTCCGAGTAAATGGACTCGCCCGTCCCACATCACCGGCCCACCCCACAATCGAGGGAAACAGTTGCTTGTAAGCGAGCGGTCTTACCTAACTGTCTCACTACGTTTTCGAAAGAGGAACAACCGAGTTAAATCAAAATTTATTGTGCCTGTATATGCGAAAAATTTCATCACGATGGCTGCCGCATGAATTGACAAACGCAGAAATGGATGCGTCACGACGCTGCTCATACGCATTTGAAGCTCTATGATCGTGAAGGCGAGGCTTTCTTACGCCGTATTTTAAGACGGAGTGAGACTTGGGGCACATCGCACGAGCCAAAACGCCAATCCAACGAATGACGTCATAATCCCAGTATGGTGATTCTCATGTAAGCCTGTGATAGTTACGTTCCTCCACGGCAGACCGTCAATGTGTTCGATTTTGGAGCATCACCATCAGCTTTAAGAAAGAGGCGGCAACACTTTCTGCGCGGGAGCATAAAACGTAAGCTGTGGCTGCTGTGGTCGGTCGATGGGACTGAGCCGCGCTGGAGTAACCGAGCGGTCTGGAGCGCCACGTTACGGATCGTCGGAGGTTCGAATCCTGTATGTTGTCTTTGGGTTAGTTTAACCTAGTTCAAGTAGTTTGTAAGACTAGGGACTGATGACCAACGTAGTTTGGTCCCATTTTTTGGTGGGACTGGGAAATACTGTTTCATCCACCGACTTCTTTGATTCCGAAGATGAAGGAACCACTTCGTGGCATTCGCTTCAGTGATGTTCCAAAAATTCTCCAGGCAGTAGACCGCTCCATTCACACAATCCACAGAACAGACACTGCTAACAGTATACTACGCATTCTACTTCGTTGGTAACGGGTTCTATACAACACTGGTTACTACTTTGAAGGACAATCACATGTGCAAACATGTAACGCTTTTGTATCGGTTGTGAATTAGTAGTTGCCACTTAGTTAAAAAAATGTTCAAATGTTTGTTAAGCTTAAGGGACTTAACTACGGGGTCATCAGTCCCTAAACTTACAAACTACTTATGAACTAGGTAATCCTAAATACGGCACAAATATCCATGCCCGAGGTGGGATTCGAACCCCCGACCGTAGTGGCCGTGCAGACCGTGACTGAAGCGCCTCAGTCCCCTCGCCCACCGCGACCGGCGCCACTTAGTTCCAACCATCGTATATTTACATATATTCATGGAGGTTCTCTCCTGCAGTTATCTACTTACAGTAGTTGGCAGAGGTACAGATAATTAACTTCGTTTTACTTATCACTACTAAGGTTATTAGATATGAGCAGAAAAGATGTAAATGAGGAGACATTGAGGAGCAGGAGTAGCAAGAATTTGTTTTTGTTGTAGCGCGCAAAACCACTTAGGTCATGTCAGAACGTATTAAAAGCAAGGAATAAGGAGGCAAAGGCGAAAATGGCGCAACACAGACGGTCAAAGATAGATAAAGAACAGGTGAAAGGATGCCGTCACCACGAAAAGGTCCTAAAACTTTAGGGACGCGGTAGAATTCGACGGGGAGGGGCAATTTTAAATGTCCCTCGCCATATTGGTGCTGTGAGTAGATAGTAAGAAGCGATCAGTAAAGCGCGTGTCATCCGCTAAAACACAAGAGAACTTAAATTTGACGTAGATGAGTAAAAAGTAGGCACTGAACCAAAAGATGGCGTACAGGTAAGGGTTTAGTATAACTAGAAAAATGAGGATCGCCAAGTAGTACCAGATGACAGAGTCCTAAGCGCAGCCGAGATAGAATGACCTCGTGACGAAAAGGCTGGAGGTCAACCAAGCATTCGAGAAAAAATTAATGTCCTGGAGTTTGTTCCCCTCAAGGGAAGACCAATGTGTATGCCATAGCGCCACCACACGTGCTGAGAGCGTCACGAAGATTATCCGAGGTAACAATAGTTGGCAAGTCGAGGGCGAAGCGCTGATTCCTTGGCAGCAGCATCCGCATCTCATTCCCTGACACACCGACGTGACCAGGAGTCCACAGTAAGCGAGTGAAGGCATTGGTGTATTGTACGGAGGGGGGAGGGGCGGGGTGAACTGTGTGTAGCACGCAAATGCTCCGTACAGCACTCAGAATCACAGAATCAGAGCATACGATCTACAGTCTCGCTGGTAGAAGGCCAAGAGTTCCGCAGTGAAGCTCTAGCACTGGTCAGAAAGACGATATTGGAAATAACCGTTGCCTAGTACAAACGCACATCCGACATCTTTCGGCATTTGAACCATCTGTGTACATATAATTTAAACTTATTGGCCGTATACGGTGTTTTTAAAACATAGCATACATGATGTAATTTTCATTTAACATCATTTTTGTTTATGTTCCTTTCGTTTGCTTTTATCTGAAATCTTTCCAAATGAAGCAACTTTTAAACTAACAAATGGAAGCTGAAAGATAAAATTAAGAATAGTATAGAAAGATGGGAGTGAAACATGGACGATAAACAGTGCGTACAGGAAGAGAATAGAGGCTTTTGAAATGTGGTGCTACAGAAGAATGCTGAAGATTAGGTGGGTAGATCGCATATCTAACGAAGAGGTAGTGAACGGAATAGGTGCGAAAAAGAATTTTTGGCTTACCTTGACTAAAAGAAGGGATCGCTTGGTAGGACACATTCATAGACATAGTGGAATCGTAAATTTAGCATTGGAGGGAAGTGTGGAGTAAAAATCGCAGAGGGAGACCAAGAGACGCGTATAGGAAGCAGATTCAAGTGGATGTGGGTGCCGTTCTTATGAGGAGATGAAAAGGCTTGCTCGGGATAGAGTAGCATCAAACCAGTCTCCGGACTGAAGACCATAACAACAACAACAACGATGGAAGTAAGATTTATGACTGGTTTCCTTCGCGGTATTAACCGCCGGTCACACGTTATTAATGATAAGTATAGGAAAGATTTTTCTAAATTTTGTACATAATGTACATGCCTTGCGTGAGTAGGTTGGCAACTTTGCCAGAACATGACATTACACAGTATTTACTATTATTCGCTATCCTTGGCTAACAACTGATTCAATTTGTGTATTTTGGCATGTTATGCGAAACTATTAGTTGTCAGTAATTTACAGCTGCGTCTCATCATATTCCTCTTCATTGTCACCATTAATGTGACCACTGTCGCTGTCACCGTCGATCCTCTGGTGAGGTTGCGTTGCATATAGGTACGTCTTCTTGTGTTCGCCAGCACTCTTCTTGTTGGAGATACTGTCAATTCATCTCACTAATATATAAATTATATATATTCACAGAATATTTGACTTCAACTGCGAATGGGCAAAGCTGAAAATGTATACCCAGCCGGGATTCGAACCCGAGACTCATGCTTTCTAGGCAGTTTCGCTCACCCCTACACCACTGGGGACACAGTTATCACCGCACCTGCAAGGACTACCTAAGCACGCCTCCCGTCCGACTGTAGTAATACATTAATGATTTTTTATGCCTTGTGCGATGCTTGTCGCTGACTTCTGCCCTCTCTCTGCCAGTGCATCGATAAACATATGACATTTATCACGTTCAATTTTTTGCAACAAGCTGAAGGGAGAGAGCGGAACTGTTCGTCACTTAATTTCTTCTCCATGTGCTAGGACGTGTCATGTAAGTGTGAGCTTAGTTTTTTATTAATTTCAATAAACCCCCACAGTTAATTTGAAATATCTTACTTACAATCCCTTCCCCATTCTCACTAATTTTAAAGTTTTTTTATTTTCAGCAGATCCAGTGCTTCATAAAGTGATGCTCGGGTATTGTTGCGATTTGTTTCGCGATTGTACTAGAACATTCTATGTGTAACTTTTGTTTATTTCGTGTCTATGAATGGTTTATTACATTTTAATGCCTGCAGAAAAATCTTCGTAATGTTTATGAAGTCCGATAATTTTGCAATTTTTGGCGACTATCATGATTAATTTTCAACACGGTCATAGAACAATAGTAACCGAAACGCACAATCCCAGCATCAATTTATCGAAGTAACATTCCAGTCAGCTAGAATAACTACAGAACATGACCGAAATGTTTGTACCAGCGCTCAATAAGGTAAAATTTAGATTCCGCCGACTTCTTCTGTAATGTTGCTTTCTGGTGGTGTATTTGCTACCGAAATTACGATCGTTACCATTTAATGGCGGAATCCAATAATTTTGTTTAAATTGTCCCTTCCTTGTCAACATTGCTTAGTAATCTCATTTAAAAATATTTCACTACCTGGTAAAATTTCATTTGCGGTCCCCAACCTTAACTTTAATACTCAACACCCATTTTCATACGAAAGCAGCATTACAAGACAAATTTCAGCTTTATCCTGTGCACACTGCTAAAACTCTTCGTCACAATGTACTAATTCCCGTAAGAGTAAAGGCTCCAAACTTGCCCATCCCTCCCTACTAACGAAAGGTTCATTGCCTGTCACTGGCATATTATATATATGGCGACTATTCGGAAAGAACAGACGTCACTTCTTATCCTGCAGTTGTTATTGGTTTCATATTCACAGAATATATGACTTCAAATTCGATAGTGGAGAGGGGTGGGCAAGTTTGGAGCCCTTACTCTTACGGAAATTAGTACATAGATTGAGTAGTGGTGGCAGAGTAAAGCTGGAAATTTGTGTGACGGGAGGCGTGCTTAGGTAGTCTTTGCAGGTGCGGTGATCACTTGTTTCCCCAGTGGTGTAGGGGTCAGCCCAACTGCCTAGACAGCAGGAGTCCCGGGTTTGAATCCCGGCTCGGTACACATTTTCAGCTTTGTCCACTCGCAGTTGAAGTCATATTCTGTGAATATGGAACTAATAACTGCAGGATCAGTAGTGACGTTTTTTTCGGAATAGACGCCATTATATATTCGAAGGCGCTGGTGAGCCTAATATAAAAACGCAATCGTTGGAAGAACGTACCTATGAGCATGAATGATAAACGTTACTCTACCAAAGTGAATTCGAGGTAGGTGGAAATTGTAAAGAATCGAGTCCGAACAAGATATGAATTCCAATTATTCTCAGTCTGGTTCAGGTGATAGGAATTGTAGAAACGAAATAAAAATGTGAAGGTAACATTAAAATTTTTGAACACTGCTGCTGTAAGCGACCGTCACAACGTCAAAGGATAAAAATGCAGCCCTCCGTCGTAAAAATAAAATTCTTTAACCTGGTTTCGGCAATGACTATGATTGCCTTCATCAGAAATTATAAAATAGATACAAGTCACATAAGTTACAACTCAGCTGTAAAGCTTACCTCACAAAATTAAAAAAAAAAAATGATTTTAGTAAGAGCTAGCCACTACGGGCTGTACGCAGCCATCAGACTGATGCAACTTATGCTGACATTTTCAATTATTCTTTTTTGGGAAAGTTGCCAAAAGCTCGACTTTTCTGCAGCCTGGTGGAATGTGTCGGTCATTTTTTATTTATCTTCAGCATTAATTCCATCCATTAGAAGTAGCTAAGATCATGATCGTTAAAAAAATTGCTTCCCTGCTTCCACGATTTTATATGTATTTTGCACTGCCTTTTTTGAGCATTGGTTTCACGAGTGCTTTTTCCTTTGTGCTACGTCAGTTTAAAGAAACCTGTACTGTTCTGTTCTCATAGAATCTAATAACCATGCCTTAATGTGGTCTTGGCACATTAAGAAGAAAGAATAAATAAAGCCAGCAATTCACATAGTGTATACATGACGATTAAATAGCTCATTTTCAATTAAATACGAGATAATTGTGTAATATTCTGCCAATTTATTGTTACAAACCGGTGTTACGCCATCATGTGATGAACACCACAGAGTTGAGACTATGCAGTGTATCTCTGTTGTGTTTACCTAATGAGAGCGCAACAGCGTCTAGTAAAATCAAATTTGTCGACTATTACATAATTACCTCGTGCGTTTAATTGAAAATGAAGGAATATTCTGCTAACAATCTAAGGAAGTCTGAATATAAATAGCTTACTACACAGAAAAAAAAAAACACTTGGAAACATGGGTAATGATCCGAAGAAAGTCTTGCAAAATATAAACGAAAGTCTGGAGTAGAGGCAGGGAAGTGGTTTCACATTGACGTTTTAAATTAGCATGGCTGCGACTATTCAGTCGAAACCGCAATCCATATCTATATATGTGAATGTCTGTTCGGTGTACGTTAATCACTTCTGAACCACAAGACAGAGCAAAAAATTTGTACAGTTACTAATGTCTACCCGTGGAAGGCCTTAGGCACGATTTTATGGCGGTCGGATAGCTATCTACATTTATTCATGTGAATGTGTTAGGTGTACACTTATCACGTCCGAACGACAAGACGCAGAGACTTAAATATTTGTACAGTTACTAATTTATACTAGATGAAGGTTTTAACCACTGATTTATAGCGATCTGATAGATATTTAGTTATTTGGACTAATATAATGCGAAATGCGGAACAATAATTATGTACTCTTTGAAAATGGTTTTATTGGCTGCATTTTTACTTGAGAGTTGATAATGATAAAAGTGTGGAGTATATATTGTGCTGGAAAGTTATAGGTGTATATAAAATTCTAAGTTGTGTGTGTGTGTGTGTGTGTGTGTGTGTGTGTGTGTGTGTGTGTGTGTGTGTGTGTGTGTGAATATTTCGCTCTGCAGCGAAAACTACAGAACGCAAACGAATTGTCTGTGTGTAATTCTTGTCCGAAGTCTCCCGTTTTACACCATAGCAGTTCTATGCCTACAGCTATAAGGGAGTGGAAGATATGGTGGTTGAAAGTCGTCAAATTACAAAAAAATTCGGAATGAAGGCCAGCGATGACGTTTGCGAGTCTTTGCCACAGACCATATCTTTCGTCTATGCGTGCTATAATGTCTTCAGCTCTTTGTAAAGATAACCATATGAATAAGGAAATGTAACAAAGCAATAAAAAAGGAATTTCTTTTAATACATCTCTAAAAAATCGATTTGACGTAACGCGCATTAACCAACACGCGAGCAGAGCCGTAGGGTTTAAGCTAGTTTTTAATCAATTGAAACAGCGTTGGAGGCATTAACAATGTAACTGTCAATGCCTCATCGGCTTTCGTTTTATTGGTGTGCGGATGCCGACAAAGGTAGTTCGCAAAATTTTGCCAGTTTTAAGGTCCTTAAAGAATAATTTATACACCTCTAGGTCTCTACATGGATACGTTTCGTGTCGGGATGTGCCACCCTTAGACTATTTCCTTGATAACGGAGAATCAAGTTTATCGGTATGGACTTTGCCCCTTGGAGGAAGTGCTGCCGAATAATCCCGCAAGGTAAATGCCAACACAAGCAGCTGTTTAATTTCTAAGTCCTATGCGCTCTAGTTAAAATCGCCTTATGTCCCACACCTTATGCACCGACAAGTATCATGAAGCCATTATTGCTAAAAGAAGCCACTATTTACGTGGCCGATCTGATATGAAACCATAGTATAATGTTCAGTGTGTTTTTAGGATTTAAGCAATTGCAGGACCTTCAGTCATGTACGAATGTCTGCTTCTCCACTGGACAATTTGCAGGCCCTGTGTGGTGCATATCAGTCCATACCAAACAAGTGGACACTGTTCTAAACGAAACCTGCAGAATAGGGTATTTTCCTGTGTTAAAAATATGGTTCTATTTGTTGTTATTCTGAATGATTATAAAATTTAGACAGCATTTTCGCTCATAATTCTTACAAAACATGTTATTTTTACGTAATGAAAGCTTAAAAATCATCAAATTTCACGATTAGATCACGTGATCGAAAACGCTCCGTTATTGGCTGAAGTACTGGTGACTGCGTGGCAACTAGAAGTCGGAGCTGTATTATTGTACGCGTTTCCTCCATTTCGCAGCTTTAAGTTCAGTTTTTTCGTGATCTAAACGCGTTTACAGTTTTTATGCCACAATGGAAGATGGTTATGTGAAGGCTGACAGCGGAAACCTCCATAAAGTTGATGCAATTATGGTGTCTTCATTCTTTCAAAACACTCCAAATTTTTACGTGCCAGAAATAAGAAACGTGAAAACTGCATTGTAAGTAACGCAAACCTACATTTTAAAGCTAATTATTTCGAGAGATATTTTATGCCATTGGAAAAAAGTACCCTATTTGTTGATGTCAGCAGACTTAATCTGAATTCACCATATTATGCAATAAAGGGTGAAAATTTTATCCAAGCGGCCTTGAGTGATTATGTTGGCAACATCAACAACAAGATAGAAAATCTTTGTCCAGATGTTGAGAATACACAGAATGACTAGATTAGTGTATCGTACAGACCATGAAGTAAATAAATAATGCTGTTTCTGCGCTATGATTCTTGTATATACCCTTGTCTGGTCAGTAAAAGTAACTGCCCTCGTAAATCAAAGGTTTCACGACAAAATATTTGCGGTGTCACGCGGTTGGCTAATGGTGACGTCTCATGATTCTCGCTATTCAGCATCTGTTGCCAACATAGTCTCAGGAAGCCGCCGGGATAGTTAGTAAAATTTAACCCAGTAAAGAACGCAGTTAAGGGAGTAATTTTATTTAACTACTTCAATACTGGTGCAATGTGAAACATCAAAACCTGTAAAATACAGCAAGAATGCCTTGTGTATAGTTATACAATATATTCTAGAACAGGGACAGCGGGTTGCGTCGGTGGTGTTTTCATTCCGCTCGTAGGTTGGTAACGCACATTTCGCGTAGACAAAGACATGTCACTTTCATGTAAACATTGCAAGCGAGGCACGATGGAATAAATTTATAGCACCGAAATTACGGCGCTTTTCTGGTTTGTTGTTTTTGTGAGAGAATGTTTGCGATTGTGTGTAAACTTTCTGCCATGCAAACCAGTATTTTCCTTACATATTCAAGATTTGGTTTGATATGAAATGTGTCACTACTTTTGACACTACAAACTAATCCATTTAGGTTTACTCGTTCACGTATGAAGCCCCATGCTTTAATTAAAAAAAAAAAAAAATATCTTAGATCTATTGGTGATAAAATTGCACCCTGGAGATAATCAGTGCTATACTTTTATAGTGGGCTGCAACAATATTCATGTTGTTCTTTTACCAAATATATTATGAAACGGCTTTAATTACACATAAATCGTAGGCGTGTAACATTATGAAGTTTTACTTCGCAAATGTAAATATCAGGTCATTAACCTACACGTAATACTACTTTACACCTTTGCAGAAAAAGAGAATGATACTGAACAGTTTAGTTTACCAATGGAATAATGTTGTTTACTTAGATCAAAATGATCCTCACAGAAATACACACAAAGTAGCCGCTATTTCATTTGGATCTCTTCGCGCCAGTGTCAACCACTTTTTGCGTATCTTCCCATTTTTTGGTACTTGCAAGAACAATTTTTCTGGAGTCTTGACAGATGTATTGGTACAGTGCGGAACTAAGCAATATTTGTAGGTCATTATGTAAACGTTAACGCCCAAGCACAAGGCCTCGGCCCAAACAATATACAGGTATTTGTTTATCTTACGAGAGCAGCAGCAGCAGCAGCAGCAGCAGCAGCGGCGTGTTGTATGACGTCACAGGCATCACGTGACTCAAATGTAGCATTTTAGCGGGCTTTCAAATTATTTGAATTTCATTTCTTTTTTTTTTTAAAGTACTGAAATCTACGAGGTAAAAAAGCATGTTCGGACCATCCCTCTACATAAACTTTACAGAGCAGCAGGTTTTGCATCACCTGCAACACGACGATGCGAACTGGAATATATTGAAAAGTTCAAACAAAGTTTCGATGACAGCAGAATCTCCAGTCAGTGAACTTAAATCCAGAAGCAGCTTTCTTATCACCGTGCGAATTGAGCCGCCAGAAAATTTCCCTCTCAAACAAGAACCACCAACTGGAATGCACCTGGATTGGAAAATCTGGAGGTCGCTGAACAGAACTGTTGTGGTTCCCGTCAAGTCAAACCTAGCGAAATGGGGATTCATTAATCTAGACGTATCCCGTGAATGTGGAGTGAGACAGACTGCTCCGATTGCCCGTCTACATGCAATACCGACGAACTATGGCTCGCAAGAGAAAATGCTATCAACGTGGCCCATTACTGGGCTGAAATATTTTAGTTGTGTATTTGAAACCCGGACACGAGAAAGTAAAGTATGTCTGTCTGTCAGAAGGACGCTTCAGTGGTTTAATCTTAGAAACACGTGTAGTGCCACAGCAATTCAAGCCAAAGCAAGGCCTGTTAGAATAAATGTTTCGCCCGCTGCTAGACTCACAGAAATTGTGGGAGCTCGGTATGGCAATTTTATCATCTGTTGCCATATGGATGTTTATGACTAACAATGGACCGAATATTCGATTTCGGCCAAAATATTTCTTTCGGTCGCGGTTTTTTAAGCCCAAAAAAAAAAAAAAAAAAAAAGGCAACCCAATCTTCGGCTTTGCCGAAACTAGGTTTTTTGATGTAAGCGAAAGCTTCCGCGGCCGTTGTCACTGTCAATATAATTCTTCGGTGTTATTGGCCGCATTGTCAATTTATAAGATCCGACGACCTTTCGGCCACTGTTGCAAGTGGCCTTTGTCAGTGTGTTTCGCTGACACCTTTGACAAATATCACAACAGTGGCCGAAACGTAGGATTTTATAAATTGACAATGCGGCCAAAAACACTGAAGAATTTCATAGGTTTTTTGAGTTTACTGGTGAAATCGGGTCGCGTCCTGGATAGATTCAGGCAACAATAGCGCTTTACCTCAGTGGACAGCACGCCATTTCACTGCTAGGAGCCTATCCTCGCGCGTAGGAGTTGTGGATAATTTCTCTTTAAGCAATAGTGATATTCTTAGACTAAGTTATTTACAATTTATCTCAGTGTTGTACGTAATGGAACGAGTTATATTATTATGCTTAAAAGTTTTATTAATGTGTTTCCTTAAAAGCGAGGATTTTTGTTTTGTAAAATTATGTTTAGGAAATATTCATCATGTGGTATACAGCTTTTCCTGTTTAGTATGCGTAAATTTATACTGCCAACAATACTACCGTTAGTCGGGACATTGACCGTATTTTTCGAAAAAGTTCAACACTGATTGAAGCTGATATACCGAATGTAAATTACATGCCAAGAGGAGGTATGTAAAGTAGTTTGTCGATTGCAAACCGGAAGTGAAAATGGCGATAGAAAGCTAGCATTTTCTTTGGTTTTTTGAGGCTGCTTACGGAAGCAAATCATTACTTCCTGCTTATCTTGGGTAGTCGTGTCCTGGCCCTAGCATGTCTTACTATCTACTTGGCATGCCTGTTGTGTACCTAAACAATATCTTCCTGCAAGAAGAGCTACACGTCTGTAGACTGTGGTAGCTTCGCAGAGGAGTCTCGTTAATTCGAAGAGAACGGGAACTGTACCAACCGGAACAATCTAAATTTATGTGCGAAAAATAAGTAAATCGACCTTCAGAAGAATAAATGCGTCAAGAAATATGAACTTTTTAAACAGTGTTAAAATAGGCATTTCCTTTGGCAGCCTAAATGTTTTATAGTTTTGACTACTTGGCGATGTAGGGGTGGAGTGCCTTTTTCGATGAAAACTGACTTACCCGCAGTTTTTTTTTCTTTTATGACGCTCGGATTTACGGAAAGCTCTAATTCCGACATCTGGAGAGGGCATTAAAGTGCAGGGAGAAGAAAAACATTGAGGTTTGCCGATGACATAGTAATTCTGTCAGAGACTGAAACGAAGGCAATGGAATGCAGTGTCAGAAATATCAGGCGATTCTGAAGGAATTAGATGAGAAAATGAGACATAAAAGTAGTTTATGAGTTTTGTTATTTGGGTAGAAAGGTAACTTCAGATGGCCGAAGTGAAGAAGATATAAAATACAGAATGGCTATGGGAAGAAAAGCGTTTCTAAAGAAGGTAAACTTGTTAACATCCAATATTAATTTAAATGTTAGTAAGTGCTTTCTGAAAGCATTTGTCTTGAGTGTAGCACTGTCTGGGAGTCAAACGTGGGCGATAAGGAGTTCAGACAAAAAGATGATAGAAGCTTTTGAAATGTGATGCTACAGACGGATGATGATCAGATGGGTAGATCTCGTGACTAATGAGGTACTTAACCGAATTGGGGAGAAAAGGAGTTTCTGGCATATCCTGACTAAGAGAAGGGATATATTGGTAGGACACATATTGAGACATCAAGGAATTCTCAACTTAGCATGAGAAGCAAATGTGTAGGGAGACCGAGGGACGAATACAGTAAACAGGTTCAAGAGGATGTAGGTTGCCGAACGTATTCTCAGATGATGAGACTAGCACAGGACAGAGTAGCGTGGAGAGATGCATCAAACCAGTCTGCGGACTGAAGACAACAACAACAACAACAACAACAACAACAACAACAACAACAACAACAACGTAAATCCGATACTTTAAATATCGTGACTCCACTATATCGAGTTCAGTTTACTACTTCTCTAACTCAAATTTTTTTTGGATGATGTCATAATGAGAAGAACAGAATCGAATTTGGAAGAACTTTTATTAAAGTACTGTCGATTTGTCTAATCCTGTTTGCCTCCCAAATCATCTGCAGACCCCTGGCTAGGCTTACACACACTCTAGTAGGCTTAATACGGAGACGGGATCTGGCGATATGTGGAAAAACTAGTGATGTGGAATAATGTAAATTTACCTGAAATTTTAACTGACTTACCCAAGTTCCCGTTACGGTTCCGGCCGAAACTAGAAGAGGAGCCGAATGTTCGGTTACGGATCGTCCGCATGTCATGTTTCGGTCTATTTGGTACGATCGGAGAAAAGCGCGTGTATGCCTAATGGTTAAGGCGACCGCTCGAGAAGATTGGGAATCCAGGTTCGAGTCAAGGTCTGGCACAAATTTCCGCACGTTACTGTCTCACTGTACGCTGATGTTTAGTCATATTTGCAATTTTGAATACATATGTTGCACGAAACCCGATGTTTTGTTCTCATTTTATATCTATAAACATATAAAAATCATCAGTTAGACCACTCACAAGAAGACCTCCCGCTTTCTGAAATTACGTTCTCGATGGGAATTCGCAGAATTTTAGTATACCACGAGGGGGTCGACTTACAGAAGTCTGAATGCGCACTATCGGGAAAATTCCAGCACACACACACACACACACACACACACACACACACACACACAGCTGATAAACCTGTCAGTGAAGGCAGCGTTGCAGAACGGTCGAATAGCTTCAGTAGTGGAAAATTTTGGAAGTGTAAGCTTGTTTAATTACGAATTATAGAAATAGTCTTATTGTAGTAGACAAATACATTTATTGAAAGTTAACAATATATAAAGGGAAAGTATAAATAACATTTCATTTTTTTGACTTCAGTGTTCAAGTGATTTAGGGCAGACAATGCTTTGTTTCTTCTTCAGCAGAAACAAATACCTGAAGTTTCCAATCTTCCATTAGTCTATCTCCTTTCCCTTCTCCCTCTTTTCAACTGCTCCTCTCTTCAACCCCCTCCATTCTCCTTTTCTCTGCCCATTTCCTCCTCCCCTCACTATCTCCTGTGTCACTCTCTCCCCACTCATTGCTCTCTTCTACCTTCTCTTTGTCCGTCTGCTCCTCCACCTACTCCCCTTTACCTCATACACATGAAAACACACATATATACGCGAAGTTTCATGGCGAATGATCAGACGGTTTAGAAGTCGCAAGGTACCCTCCATGATAAATTCACCGAATTTAAAATTATAAATATCTCATTCATGAAAACATTTATGTGCTGACTTTCATGGTGACCAGTCGAACAATATGGATTTTTTTTAACGTACCATCCGCCAAGCACCTACGGAGGCTTACGAAAGCTAGCCCATGTATTAATCAGGGTATAAGCTAAATTTTTCCAAATTTCATTCATATTCGTTCAGCCATTTCATGGTGAATGTGTAAAAAACGAAATAACTAATTTTAAAGCACCCCCGATCATGCATCATACGAAACTTTGCTATTCCTATAACCTGCACGCGAGTGAAAGCAACGAGTTGTAATTTTATCGCAATCGGATGTAGGGTATGGCCGTTAGAAAATACCAACAGAAAGACAATTTTTATATAGTTTATTCTTCCTGACCGACTGTTTGAATAAAAACAATATGGCTGCAGCTGTATTGAACACAAGCGCCACGCACGCTTACTACAGCCGAGCACAGCCGTTGTTTTACAGCAGCGACTCTGCACGGTCATCCCATCTAATACAACAGTCATTCTGTCATGCACTTCCATCTATTGAGGTAGTGTTATTAAAGAATCTGTTGAAATTAAACTAGGAAGTGATCTTATAGAGATGGTGGTTTTTGTTTAAATTCTCTGAATCCGACCCTCTGACTCGTCAAAAAACAGAGGGATAAAATTATTGCTGCCTCACCTGTTGATAGAGAATATCGATATTTCTCTGGTTGTATTGACAGTGCGTTAACTTCTACTGTGTTATCTTGTTTACCCTTTGCAAACCGAGGTATTACTTTCGCTTGCACATTGCTTCCTTGCGTGCAGTTGTACCTTCAGAATGGCAGGGTGTGCTCGTGTGGAAATAGCGGCTGTGGGACGTCGTCATCCGGCAGCATACCCGTAAGTTGCTTTTCATGAAAATACGGATAATAAATATTCTTTATCTTTTCACAATATCGTCAAATTCAATTGAAGTGTAATGACTTTAGTATTTAACGCTTTCATCTACCCAGCTTAATTGCAAATTTTATGTAGAATTATTGGACGTTTTTAAATGAAAATATTTTAATTAAAATTTTAATCAGCTGCAACCATCATTACATGAACGAAGTTGTTTATGATGTAACTGATCATCTATATCTATAAATGTGAATGTGTGTTCGGTGTACGTTTATCACGTCTGAACCACAAGACAAAAAACTAAAAATTTGTTCAGTTACTAACGTCTACCCGGGGAAGGCTTTAGGCACGGTTTTATGGCGATCGGATAGCTATTTATCTATACGTATTAATGTGAATGTCTGTTCGGTGTACGCTTATCGCGTCCAAACGACAAGACGCGGAGACTTAAATATTTGTACAGTTACTAATTTATACCTAAGGAAGGTTTTAGGCACCGTTTTATAGCGATCTGATAGATACTTAGTAATTTGAAGAATATAACGCGAAATGCGGAACAATGATTCTTTGAAAATTATATTTACTCTTTGTAAAAGGTTTTATTGGTTGCATTATTGCTTGAGGGTTGATAATGATAAAAGGGTGGAGTATATCGGGATGGAAAGTTATAGGTGTATATAAAATTCTACGCGTATGAGTTAATATTTCGGACTGCAGCGAAAATTACAGAACGCAAACGAATGGCGTGTGTGTAATTGTTGTCCGAAGTCTCCCGTTGTACACCATAGCAGTTTCATGCCGACAGCTATAAGGGGTGGAAGATACGGTGGTTAAAAGTCGCCAACTTATAAAAAAATTCGCACTGAAGGCCAGCCTTGACGTTTGCGACTCTATAGCAAGGAGGTTACAGCGAAACGTAATGCCACAGACCATATCTTTGGTCTATGCGTGCTAAAATGTCTTCAGCTCTTTCTCTGTAAGGATAAGAATACGAATAAGGAAATATATAAATGAATAAAAGCAGTAAAAAGGTAATATCTTTTAACATACCTCTCTCAAAAAATGTATTTAACGTTTCGCGCATTACGTCAAGTGATTTATCTCTGGTATTATTACAATCATTATTGTTGAATTTCGTGATTGGATTCTTCGAAAAGAGAGCATTTTTACCTGTGATTTCTTGTATATTCTCTGATAATTGTAATGTGTTTTTAGAAAAAAGATGGACAGAGAGAGAGTGGATAGGCAAAGTACTAACTCAAGGTTCGAATAAATAAATATCAATTAAAATAAATAAATACCCGGGCAACGCCGGGTTTTCAGCTAGTATTTTATATAAATGTTTAAAAAAACGAATATAAAAATAATATATTTCCCATAGGTAGAATCATACCCTGATCACTCATTTGGCAGGTCGATGCTTTGCGGTCGATTGTTCGGGTTCGTTCTGGGTTGTTTCCTGATCATGTGGCTCAGCTTCTTTTTATTATTTTATTACACAGAGCGTTGAGCCATCTGACCGAGTGCGCTGAGCCACCGCGCCCCGCTTACAACTTTAGCTATTTCGCCCTACTGCTATACGAAAGCAACTGCCTAGTACATCAATTATCTGAGTTGTGGTAAAACTTTAAAGCCCATTTTCTCGGAATTTTGTGGATGGTGCGTTCTACAACTTCTGAGAGTTGACGCCCTTTCCTACTAAAGGTCTCCTTGTCAGTGACGGAACTTTGATTGGAACAGAGGATGACAGGCTTGTGTTCTACCTTCCTCTTTTCCAGTTTTACAATCTATGTTAAAGAAGGGTCTACGCATGCCATCGCTTTTAAGGAGAACCGGAACGATGAAAATGTCTAAACGTTTTTTGCGTTTTTTCATTATACAATTACTTGGAGTTATCTGATTACAAGAAATAAAGTCTCTTCTACGCTAGTTAGAAGTGTGTATGCATTACCGTATCTAAGTTTATGCTCGACGCCGATGGCTGAATTCTGCAGCGGTTTGCTTTTTAATGTTGTAGGCCGTTATCTCTGTGACAAGTGAATGTTCATATCTGTAAACATGAACGGCAAGTCGCGTTCGTTGACTTGTGAAGTTTGCTGTTTGTTTGTTCTTTGGCTCAGCACTTTTAGATATTTGACGAATGTTTCTCCTATCTGTTTTACGCAACTTGTTTGTGGATAGAAATATGTACAGTTTCAGCAATAGAGTTTATCAGAAAAGACGCACTGAGTGGAAGAAGAACTCCTTTGCTGTTTCGAAGGGTGGTGCAGATCTGTCTGCACCAAAGCATGCAAACATTTGGAAACTACGAAAGTGACAGTACCGTAATGATGTGAATGAAATAATTAACACTTAATTGCTGTATAATGTTTTAAACGATTAAGCGAAGTTTGCAAAGAAAGAGGACTAATCAAAAATAATTTCACACATTTGTGTGGCAAGTAAAATGTTGAAATCTGACAGAGGTGGTTAACATGTTTAGTTTTATAATTCTAATATTAATCCTAGTCATAATAATGGAAAGAAAGCCTATGACAAATCTTAGGCTAGTGTAAGGCTTGCACTGCATAGGAAAGAGCAGTCCTGCAGGAACAACCTTATATGGAATTACGAAATTGCGAAAACCACCAGCCATGTTTGGATTCTATAATGAATTGGTGGAACCTTGTGCTTAAGATTCACTAGCAGCAGTGAAGAAATCAGTTGAAGAGGATGTGATAATGGAAATATTAGGGATTTAACTTAAATGGATCATGGCAACGCAGTGGTCATGAATCTTCAAACGGACCTGTGGCAAACAAATAGACAGTTGCGAAATAATTTATGTTATATTCTCCAAACATCGTAGATGCAAGGGCAATACCAAGGAGGAACATAGTGAAGATTGTGAAGCAAATTTTCATGGCACAAGTGGAACGATGGAAGTAGAGGAAGTGAAGGATTTCTTTCCAGACCAGAGGAGTGGCATAATGTCTCTCTCTCTCTCTCTCTCTCTCTCTCTCTCTCTCTCTCTCTGAAAAAAAAAAAAAAAGAACATGTGGACATGGGCAGAAGCGCATGGGTTCTCGCATGCGCAAACTGAAGCAGGCATTAGGTTCCCACAAGCTTAGTGTTGTTAATACCCTTTGAGGAAGATAGAGACAGATGAAATAATTGACAGACTGCAGAGGCATTATGTTTGTGCAATTAGGCGAAATTCAAGAAGCAATGACAAGGAAACCTATTTCAGTGTCACTCTCCGATTTTTGTGATATTTAGGGATGTTACAATACATGAAACTTTGGGACACGTAGTTTTTTTAGCGGCGGAAAAACATATATAAGGGGTGAAAAGGTTCCTTTAAAATTGGGACTACAATGGAACAATCTCGTTAACTATGATTAGTGAAGTGATTTAAATGTGTTTGGTATGAAAGTATCTTTTGATAAAAGACGAACATCGTCCTAGGTATACTGCAGGGGGAGTGACAATTAGGGGGGGGGGGGCAACTACTCTTAAAAGTGACAAATTATTTGGGCTCGAAAAATTGTTTTAATCGAAGTAGAATATATGAAAATTCAAAAGGAATGTGAATTAAAGAATAAGTGTTTTTGATGTTTATATCAATATTTGGGGGTAAACAACACCTAAATTGCCGCGCTCGTTTGATACTACAAACACCACCTAGAAGACAAGTCCTTACAACAGGCCGTAACTACGTCACAGAGGCCGCGGCCGCCATCTGACTGGCCGGCCGCTGCGCGGCGGTGGGCGTGCCCCAGCCAATAGCCAGTGAGGTGGCGGCCGGGGCCTCTAAGTGTGACGTAGTTACGGCCTGTTGTAAGGCCTTGTCTTCTAGGTGGTGTTGATACTACCCATGAAACACCATGTGAATCTATATTTTTGAACTGTTCCATCTCTTCAATCTACCGGTATTTAAAGTCGCTGAATCCTAAGCTGAAATCAGATTATCAAAATTCAATATGGTTGATCCAGCATAGCGGACGAAAATTCGAAAAATGCTTGAATAGATTAACTCGAGATGCGACTTTCAAAATACTATACAGTCAACGTTTGAAATAACATTGAATACAAGTGAATAAAACATGTTAATCACGATTCAGCGACTTTAAATATCAATATACTGAAGAGATGAAATAGTTGAAAATATAGATTCAGAAAGTTTCATGGGCAGTACCAAACGAGCACAGCAATATAAGGTTTGTTTACCCCCCCCCCCAATATTGATATCGAAAAGAATTAAAAAAAAAAAAAACTTATTCCTTAATTCGAATTCCTTTTGAAGTTTTCATAGATTGTATTCGATTAAATGAAAATTTTTTGCGCACAAAAAATTGTTCACTTTAGGGGTAGTTTCCCCCCCCCCCCCTGCAATATACCTAAGCCGTTGTTCGTCTTATCAAAAGATACTTTCATACCAGAAAACATTAAAATCGCTTCACTAATCTCTAAGTTATCGCGATTTTTCAATTTTAGCTTCTATTTTGGAGGGACCATTTCACCCCTTAAATATGTTTTCCGACGCTAAAAAACTAAGTGTCCTATAGTTTTTCACGTATTACAACATATCCAAATTTTATAAAAATCCGAGTACGACACATGGGTAGGTTTCCTTGTGAGCTTATGAGGAAAGATACCAGTAGAAGGAATATCTCCACAAAACAGTTTGCTAATGCTTTAATTCATGTAATTTAGCCCATATTTAGTGTTTTGACACTGCTTATTTTACATGGGAAACAATATCCCTGTGAAATTGTAAACAATTTAATTTCTATTGGGACTCCAAACACTGTGTGTACAGATAAAAACAATTGCGCTTTGGAGTGTATAATGCAGTTGCAACGTACAATGCTGGAAATTATAAAATGTGACGTGCTGAAAGGTTTCACTTACCGACCAGGGCATAACACCATTTCCACAAATGCACCTAATCGGTGAGACAGGGGGAGGTAACAAGAAGTGAGAAAAATCTGCAACATGCAGTTACGGGGAAGAAGAGACCTGTGAAAGAAAACACTGCTAAATGAAGAGGATGCTGATTTATCTTATGGAGTAGGGAGATATTAAAAACTTTGGAAGCCATTTCCCGCAAGTTGCGAATTTTCAAATTTAACGAACATTCTCAGAAACTTAACAGATTATACAATAAATGGCAATTACAAAATTTTAGAACAAAAACCGATGAATATTGAACATGGAATTATCAATTTTTACAGAAATCATCGAACATATTGTCGAAAAATCAGAGCCACTTGTTTAATGATAGAAGAAACAAAAATGTTCCTTTATTTGCTTAAATAAACATGAAAGAGTGTTCCGGCTACCCTGTTCGGGACGTAAGTAAAACTAGAATCCTTGTTGAATCGCTTTGTAAATAAATTCAGTCCTGTTGCCACTCTTTTATGTTGCGGAAGCCTCGATCGGTTTTAAGGATGGCTCTTCGTAAACAGAACGGTTGCAAAATCTAATAAGCAAGCATCAAAATCACAAATTAAACCATGTAAACTAGTCTTATTGCAAAGAATTCTTACACAAATTACACCTATCTATAAAAGCAAATGAATGTCTTGCCTTAAATACCAATGAAACGCGTAGAAATAAGTAAATAAGTTTTAAATACTTTTTCCAGATGCTGCAGATGGTCCTCGTCAGATATCATATATGTCCTGTGTACTTTAAAAATGGCTACCCACTGTGGAAGATCAGCAGAGACTTAAAAATTCAAACAAAATAGAAGCTGCACTGGTAGAACGAGAATATGACAAACTCAAGTCACCGGCCTTTCTACCGTACATCGGTAATTTCAAAAATGTTCAAATGTTTGTTAAGCTTAAGGGACTTAACTGCTGGGTAATCAGTCCCTAAACTTACGAACTACTTATTAACTACCGTATACTAAAGACACAAACATCCATTCCCGAGGAGGGCTATGAAACCCCCGACCGTAGCGTCCGTGCAGACTAACTAGCGCGCCGCAGACCGCTCGGCCACTACGACCGGCTGGTAATTTATCCTCAAATATTGGTCGCACCAAAGATATCCGCGCTTGTTCGTTCTGTGAAGGATGATTTGCTTTTGCGGAAGGCATCTGTCCATCAGATCATTTATATAGATAGAAAATAATATCGGTCCTATCACAATCCCATGGGGCACGCCTGACTATACAATCGTCTCTGATGAACACTCACCGTTTCCCCAAATCTTTTCATTATCTGTTCTTTAGTTACGTGATCTACCCACCTAGTCAAAGTTTCACTTCCGTACAAGACGACACTCATCATAAATGCAATCAGGAACGGCTTCGTTACACTTAAATGTTCAATGTTAGCAAATTTGTTTCAATAAAGCTTGTCTTTCCATGGCAAATCTGCGCTTTATATCCTCTGTAATGCGTCCATCCGATGTTACTGCTGAAGTAACAAAACTTATCTACCACCCTTATTGTTTCGTTACCTAATTTAACTCCTTCAGCATCGCCTTATTTTCTAAGATTGCATTCCATTGCCCATATTTGGCTTTTGTTAATGTTATACGTCCCTTTCAACACTGTCTTATTCCATTCAACTGCTCTTCCACGTCCTTTGCTGTCTGACAGAATTACAGTGTCATCGGCGAAACAATGATTTTATTTCTTTCCCATGAACTTTAATTTTTTTCTCCAAATCTGCCTTTGCCTTTCTTCACAGCTTGCTCAATGTACAAATTGAAGAACACTGGAGAAATGCTACAACCCTGTCTTACTCCCTCCCCAGCCACTACGTCCCTTTCACACCCTTCAACTAATAGAGGTTATTTGGTTAATGTACTAGTTGTAAATAACCTTCCGTTCCCTACTTATACCCCTGCTGACCTCAGAATTTCAACGAGTGTACTCCAACATTGTCAAAAGCTTTCTCCGTATATACAAAACTATAAAGACAGAAATTTAATTATTCGGGGTGATTGTATAATTCTTGAAAACATTTGGAACCCGGCACTCAATTGTACACAATCGAAGACGACGGCACTTATTACATATGGTCTCCATAGATGTCATTACGACTTCTTACTTCTCCGTCTTCGAAGTTAACCACAGATCATGATTATATTCAATCACCAAGGAGATCACTACAGCCTTATCTTTTCCGTCGATTTTCTACGATTTTACAGTGTAGAAGGTGGACGGAAACAGTTCCTACAGTCTAGTTCTAATTATCACTGACGATGGCTGAACGATATACAGCAAGAACTGCGACTACATTGGAAATCCACCATTGTAACGATGTATAATGGACTTTAGAGTCGCAATCCACTTTTTAATTTTAATGTTGCCATATTTGGCGAAAATGATCTCTTGTTAGTGATGTCCAGTATCTTTGTAATTTCCTTTTGATGGCAGTCGGTGTCGAAAACAGTCTAGTGAAGTGAAAACATATAGTTGGCAAATCAATGATTTTTTCCAAATACATTGCCGCCATAAATTGCTACTTGAAAAGGATATCTTTAAAGAGGTTTTAAGACGAACATAAGGTCAAATAAGGTCAATGCACCGTAGTCTAGGAAAATCAGAGGATGCTGAGGTAAATCTATTAGGTAACGAAACCTGTGGATTGTGTTTACGTAGTCTTATATGGGCGCGGTGTAAATTTTAGGACATTACCACACAGGAATGTATTTTACATTGGACGTTAAATGTGGTGTCGCACAAGTACAAAGTGCGCGCCACCTACTTTCGCCGCGCGCCGCCATGCACCCACGGCGCGGCGTTCTCACGACGACAGCCACGAGCGCCCTCTGCGACAACGCCGCTCGTGGCCACCACGGAAAGACACCGGCCACTTCGGACTGAGATAGCAACGAGTTAGGACCTTCGTAATCAGATAGGCACCAGTGAAGACTTTGCTATTGTACAGGCACTAGGCAGGCCTCTAATAACTATGTATCAACATTCTGCAGTACTATGTAAAAGTTAAGTATTGTTACATTCTGTGCAATATATCACTTTCTAATTTACTCTAGTGTTTATAGTTTCTGGCTGCTCCCCTCCGTACCTGCACCAGCGTGTCGGTCTCATTCCACTCGGCCACCGACACCTACGACGAGGCTGGGACACAAAAGCGGCGACGAAGTTGGGACACAAAATTAAAGATCCTATATACCTCTATTTAGTACAGTTTAGTGATGGGTGACGTTCTGTTGGTACCCGTTCTCTACGTAACTTTCTTTACGCGTCCCTTACGCAAGACGGTCTTAGTCAAAGTATCAAAATGTTTCGAAGAAAATAACATTCCCGTACCACCCCACTGATCCAGTAACAGCTGTAATTTCCGCAGAGAAACTGCGAGGGATAACATCCTGCCGATGGTGTTGTGGCAAACCAATTTTCTTTTAACTGGAGTGATCTCTCTCTCAGATGCAGGAAGTCGCGAAAGCAAAACCCCTGCTGCGGAGTGCGCGTCGCTTTTCAGAATTCGGTGACACACACGGTCCCGCTGAGCGACCTAACAGCACGCTCTCACTGAGGAACTGATATAGCAAACCAGACTCAGACTCCTTCTCCCCACTACTATGCTAGTGAAGTTTGTAATGCCCATCATCTTCTAGCTGCTTAGCACTTTCAAATTTTGAAATCAGCAGGGTATTTCCAATGTAGATTTTAACTAGAAATGCATTTCGAACCGTCACTTTATTTTAACGTATTACTGGCTTTGCAACGTTGTCGGAAATATCACTGAAGGAAAAGGAAGATGTTGCAACTAAGCCAAAAGTAAGCACTAGTTTCACGGTGTAAGTCACCTAAGTGACCAACGTTTCATACGTTTCGATCCAGCAGGGAACGCCTCCTACGAACACTAAAACCATTGCTGTAACAGTCTCTACAATGTGACTAGCACTACCTCCAGTGAAGCTGATGTGCGATAACATGCACCTGTTTTGAAATGCTGTAGTGGATTCTAGATTTTAAGTCTCAACTTCGATATACATTCAGAAGTAAGACAGTCAGTGCTTTACTTGTATACCTGTCTGTCGCTTCTATTTCCACTGACATTTCCACTGGCTCCATCTCTTACAGACTACCTAGTTAGTGGAAATAAAACACTTTTTACTCTTATTTCAGGAACACTGTGTGCTGTGCGATCAAGGTTTCGGGTTATAAGTTCATTTTCGAGCACATAACTAATGATCACAAAGATAACATAAAATCAGACTACTCTTGAGTTAAAGATTATCTTTGACAATATTGTCGCGATGAAATGGATGTAGGCTTGACTTTTTTTACAGCTTATGGGACTTAACTACGGGGTCATCAGTCCCTAAACTTACAAACTACTTATGAACTACTTACGAACTAGGACGGCACAAATATCCATGCCCGAGGGGGGATTCGAACCTCCGACCTTAGTGGCCGTGCAGACCGTGACTGGAGCGCCTCAGTCTCCTCGGCCACCGCGACCGGCGGCTTGACTTCGAAGGCAACTGAACACAGCACTTACACTGAAAGCTGGTTTATTACGAACTCAACATACACGCAGCACTGACTGCCTCTCGGGCATAGTGCTCTGCTATTTATACACAGAATTTACCAGAAATAAGAACAGTTAACATAGGAAACAAGTAAACATTACAAGTCAACATAAAGAGAACACTCGAACTGTTAATTACAAAGAATTTTTTGCCGGTGGGCGGGATTGAACCGGCGACCTTCAACACCGCAGTCTGTGACGGTATCCCCTGTGCCACGCCGGCAGTTGGTATACGTCGTCTCTCGCTGCAATATTGAAAAGTTACAATGTATTACCGAACACAAAAGCACAGCGTTAACAACGACATGGATAAATGTACATTGGGATGAAATTATGCCTGAGAGTAGACTTTGAAGTCCAACCCAAGGGTGAGGAATAATTTAATTGAGTTTGCTCATTAAATAGCAGCTGCTATTTGACAAATGTCAAATTCTGATATTTCTGAGTCAGGTGTGCACCCTTTTCCTGTGTGTCTATACCTTCCAGTTTGCCCAAAATAACATGACATTCTTTAGATATGATCGTATACACTCCTCTAAAGATAAACAAAAAATCAAGAATCGACAGTTTTAGTTTATGTCATGTTTACTGATCAGAGATAACCAACCAAAGGTAATGTCTTAAGTACTCTAAAATCGGCTTATAATCCGAAACTTACGTCGTATAGCAACAACGTTTGTGGAACAAGGTTAAAAGTTTATTTTAGTGTCACATGAAATGCTATTAACGCGGAATGCTCCCGGAAAGGATGTTTCCCTATAATTTTTTTTTAAACAGTTGCTTGCAAAATTTCATTTGCTAAAGCTACAACAATGAACTAGTTTGCGGCATAGTCACCGAAAGACTTCAGACTCCGATTATCGTGTGATCAAATACTGTATTCCTGTATCGTGGACGTCTGCCGCCTGTGGATGGAAAGAGCGTGTGGCATCTGTACTGTTCGTAGCAGGTCTGGCGACGTGCCATTCGATGTAGAGGCGTGGAACGCTGATTGCTAGTGTTGCGCTACGGCTCCGCGCACGTAAACAACGCTGAAATTGTGAGGTAACTTTTTTCATCATCCAGCGCGCAGACGCGATCTTACAGTGATTTCCATCGTTTCTTGCATCTCGAAATCTGTGTCCTCCGACCAGAGTTTTGTCAGCAACGAAGAACTATGCAGACTGGTTCCACTACAGGCCTAAAAAAGGCCATTCCACACTGCACGTGGCGTGCGTGTCTGGATGCACGACACGCCGGCCACGTACCATTTCACACAGCGGCCACAGTTGCGATGCTATAGCGGCCACGTTTTTTCCAAGTATGCAGAAAGATGACAGTTCCGACGGTTCCGTGGTGTCAGACTGGATTTTCGTGTGGCTTATCTTGGTTTGATGACACCAGCAGCAACGACAGTAGTGACGATGAGCTGGTTTTATTGTATTCTTTGGCTTAAATGATTGACATTCATTTTATGTACTACCTACTTCATGTTAATATGCAAAGTGCAAGTTTTTGTAGGCCCACAGGGCTTGGATTCTAGCACTGAGGATCGTCGGACACTGACCGAAATTGATCTGTATTATACAGGGTGTTTCACTAAGTATGTATGCCTCTGTAACTTATAAAATAATAGGTGACGGAAAATTTTAATGCGTTAGGTCACTTTCTGCGGAGCTATGAACATAGTTTATTATATCATTTTCCAAACGGTTACAGCACAAAGATTTAATTTTTTTACATGGAACAATAGTTTTTTCTATCGTGCATTGGATTCGTTGAAACCAGCTGCATCCAAATCAATTTACTGGAAGTTTGGGAGCTACAACCCTTCAAAGTTAGGGGGCGGAGGCTACGACAGAGTAGCTGATTGGCTGGTGGTCATGAGACAGTGAGCCGTGCCCCAGGGAATAGCCACTCGGCCAGTCAGCTACGCTATCGCAGTCTCCGCCCCCGGAACTCTGAAGGGTTGTAGCTCCCAAACTAACAGTGATAGGAATGTAGTTTAAATTGATTTGGACGCAGCTGGTTTCAACGAATCCAATGCACTATAGAAAAAAACTATTGTTCCATTTAAAAAATTATATCTTTGTGGTGTAACTCTGTGGAAAATGATACAATAAACTATGTTCATGGCTCCGCAGAAAGTAACATTTCTTGTGTTGACATACAGCATTAAAATTTCCCGTCACCTATTATTTTATAAGTTACAGAGGCAAACACACTTAGTGAAACACCCTGTATATAAAAAAGATTTCAATGGAGCCAAAGCTGGTTCTTCCAATTTTAACAATTTTAATGTGGTCGCTCTGCACCAGATTCCACATGGAGTCGCCTACATGACAAGTATCATTAATAAGTACAGTTAACAATTATGGTGAATGGATACTTACTACATTTATCAATATTGCCGGTTTAATAAAAGATTGTGATTTTTTTCCTCAGATATTTAATAGTATTACCGCAGGATATGTATGTACTTATGTCTTTTGATAACGCTTCGGCAATTTCATCCCATGTTTTTTTCTTTCAAAATGATGTCTCTGTAGATTTCCAATGTTGAGTTCCAGATGACAGGATGAGAGCGTACTTGTTTAATTAACTGCTCCATTTTGAGCCTAAAACGTTACTGGAACAAACAATGGCACACCAACTACTTGTAAATCATCAACAATAGTCGCAGCAGCTCAGACAACAAAGATGACGCGCTGTGTAGTGCTCGAGGCTTGGCTTGCACGAGGTCTTCGCTCTGCGCATGCGCGGACTGAAAAACGTGGCCGGCCACGTTTAGAAAGATCGCTCAGGGAGCGAACGGAAGCCACGCGTGTCCGGCGTGGCTGTCGTGGCGCGTGGCCGTGGCCTGCAGTGTGGACAGCCCCATTTGATAACATGGGAAGCCACATTTTTAAACGTAGCTGGCGTACGTGCGGACACACGCCACTTGCAGTGTGGAATGGCCTTAAGGCTTACAGCCGTCACTTTGGGATCAACGGTTGTAAGTTCTTTCGGTGACCTACGAAAACTGTCTCTAAACTTGTTGCACCTGTTAATTGTTTTCATGCAAATTCTGTTGTCATTTTTAATAAAAAATAGGAAAACCCACTTTTTTCGACTCACAACAGTGTTCCACATTTTATAATTAAAAACCATCGATCCAAGAGTCAACACAGTTTCAGCCGACCAGTTGCATAAGATAGTTTACATCTATAAACCTTTACCCAGGTTTCGGCAAAATTAATTTTGCTTTCTTCAGAAGGATACCTTCTCCATTAAAGGGCAAAGGTTTATAGATGTAAACTATTTTATGCAACTGGTCGGCTGAAACTGTGTTGACTCTTGGATTGTGTACCACCGTTGCTGAATTGCAGCCATGTTTAAAATTTTAAAAACCATCGGCATTTCCTGACACCTCAGGATGGAGGCTATCTGCCCTGTTTGACAACATGACCACATTGTAGGATTTATACCACCTGACGGCATAGCCTATCAAAACCGGTCGTCATTAATCATATTGCGATCTTGGCATTTTCCTTTTAGATATTACTAGCTGAAAACCCGGCGTTGCCCGGGTATTTGTTTATTCCTGACATTTTTAAAATATATATTCATTGTGTATCAGGGCTGTATGTCTGTAAAACCTCTTGGGAATACAATTAGTAGTATAGACTTAATAGATTAAAACTTGGTGCGTGATGGGACGGTTTTCCATTAACGTTACTGTTTATGTGCTCATATCTCATGAGCTACGTGTCGTACTACGATACAATTTCGAAGGTACATTCAGCTATATGCGTTTATATTGTCTAAAAATTGCAGTGCAGAAATTATAAATTGTAACGTCATGACCAATGCCGAAGCCTTAGACCATGAACAGCGGAACGTTACTTTTTATGTGCTCATCTCATGAACTACATGTCGGAATATTATACAATTTAGAAGCTACATTCAACTACATGTATGTATACTGTCTGTAAAATTTGTAGTGTTCAAATTATAAATTGTAACATACCGAGAGCCGTAGTTTTACTCCATAAACAGCGGGAAAGTAGTAAGCGAGAAACTTTTATTAAAGTTTGAAATTATGGGTAAAGTTTGTTGCAAGTCGCTAAGTACTCTGAATCTCGTATAGCGTATTTATTAAGTCTCGCCGCATTGTGGCAGTTTCTTGCAAATCCTATTGTTTTTGACGTCATATCTTCTGAATCATGTATCGTATATGATTCTTAACCCTGCAGCAATTGTACTTCACGGTAAGAAATGTGTGTACCAAATCGGTCCAGTGGTTTAGGAGAAAATGAGCAAAATTGTCGCTAAATGCAGCAGTTTTCTGCGCATCTCATTGTTTATGACGTATCTCGTGTACTCTGTATCTTACGTGATTCTTACACTTACGACGACCGTTCTCATGGATTGAAGCTCAAGTGTACAAAACTTCATAGAAATTGGAACGTAACTGTAGATTTGTATGCAACACGTACAAATATACGGACACTGTGCTTTATATATTAGATTAAGATTTTGTGTCCCAACTTCGTCGCCGCTTTTGTGTCCCAGCCTCGTCGTAGGTGTCGGTGGCCGAGTGGAACGAGACCGACACACTGGTGCAGGTACGGAGGGGAGCAGCCAGAAACTATAAACACTAGAGTAAATTAGAAAGAGATATATATTGCACAGAATGTAACAATACTTAACTTTTACATAGTACTGCAGAATGTTGATACATAGTTGTTAGAGGCCTGCCTAGTGCCTGTACGATAGCAAAGTCTTCACTGGTGCCTATCTGATTAAGAAGGTCCTAACTGGTTGCTATCTCAGTCCCCAGTGAACGATGTCGTTCACTGGTGGCCACGAGCGGAGTTGCCGCAGAGGGTGCTCGTGGCTGTCGTCGTAAGAACGCCGCGCCGTGCGTGCATGGCGGCGCGCGGCGAAAGTAGGTGGCGCGCACTTTGTACTTGTGCGACACCACATAAGAAGCATCTGTAAGGCTGACAGCTCCGGTGCGAGTCTGACTACTTAGGGAAGTCACAGTGGATGGTTCCCTTTATTACTGTGATTTTTCGTTCCTCTATTTAAATGAACAGTTCTCTTCTGAAATTCTAGTTTAATAACTTTACCGACTAATCCAACCCTAAAAACTAAGTCCGAACAGGCCACGGAAGGCCTAACAGTTCCGACCGACGATCATGTCATCCTCAGACAGAATGGAAGCAACATCACGGTTTATCGTCGCGTCTAGTCGTCTTTAGATATGTGGCACAAGCTCTGACAGTAATTATTGTTTAGGGTAGGGAAAGATATCGGCTGTACCCTTTGAAAGGAATCAACCTGGCATTTGCCTGGACCTATTTAGGAAAACCACAGAAAACCTGAATCAGGCTGACCGGAGGCAGGTTTGAATTGCTATCTTCCAAAGTGAGATTCTAGTTTATCACTGCGGCACCTCGCTCTCGATTTATCAGCGTAATAGTGCCGTCGGATGTGAATGTATGGTGGGGAGGGGGGGGGGTGCGGTCAGCATGCCAATTTTACGGACTTCAGCGACGTTCCGACAATTTCTTTGCAGGAGGAGGAGTGGGCACCAACCCCTATTACTGACATATCTTAGTGTAACCGTAAAGTATAAATGCATACCGATAGGTAGGAAAGAGTGTGAGGTGATGAGCGCTGTTTTACTGACAAACGAGTAATCTAATATATAAAGCAGAGTGTCCGTATATTTGTACGTGTTGCAATACAAATCTACAATTTTGTTCTAATCGTTATGAAATTTACGGTCGCCGTAAGTTTAAGAATCACGTACGGTACATAGTTCACGAGATATAACGTCAAACTAGATGCGTGAAAAGTGCTGCGTTTAGCGACAATGCTGCTCATTTTCTCCTAAACCAATGGACCGATTTAAATCGAATTTGGTACACACATTACTTACCGTGAGGTAACAATTGCTGCATGGTTAAGAATCTCACACGGCTCATGGTTCAACAGATATTACGTCATAACCAATAGAAATCGCAAAAAATGCCATATAATGCGGCGAGACTTTCGAAATACAATGTATGAGAATGACAATACTTAGCGACTTGTAACAAACTTTAAACATAATTTCAAATCTTTATTAAAAAGTTTCTCGCTTACTACTTTTCCGCTGTTTATGGAGTAAAACTGCGGCTCTCGGTATGACGTTACAATTAAAAATTTGAACACTACAAATTGAAACCGCGGGAAATTTTACAAATAGTATACACGCATAATTTTGAGTGTACCTTCTAAATTGTATCGCGCTACCACACGTAGTTCATGAGATACGAGCATGAACAGTAACGTTCATGGAAAATCGCCCCATCACGCACCAAGTTTTAATCCATTACTTATTTACTACTAACTATTCTCAAGAGATTTTACAGACATACAGCCCCTATACAAATGAATATATACCTGAAAAATTGCGGGAATTATAAATACCCGGGCAAAGCCGGGAATTCAGCTAGTTATCTTTAAAATAAACCAGTCTTTTAGATCGTGCTCTTAAAAACAATTCCGAAGTTTTAATTTTTAAGAAACCATTTATTCTGGACGATATTGGTCCTACCTTGATCTGTAGCATTTACGGAAAGGAGTTCACATTTAATGTAGGCTGCAAAATATATCTGCTAGAGAAACTATTATTTTTACGAATCAAATCTTAACTTTTCTAAATTTACACTAAAAAATTCGAAATGTAATTTTTCTTTCGACATTGGAAAACAAGTTCGTTCTTATCATCCATAAGACATTTCTCCAGCCCTGACATTATGGACATTGAGTATACGACCGTGTCTCCACCGTGTTGCTGTTACGAGTATAGTTTTAAGTCGTTGTGCGCTGAACGACACCTCAGAAGATGCTGACGATATTTGAACTGCCACTGTCAGGATGAGGCAGAGTAACTTCCTGGAACGATTCTTTAACCCTAATAGGTTTGCAATAATTATTCTTCCAGTAGAAGATACATGTTTCTGCACAAGTCTTAATTGTCTTCAGTATTTAGAACAGTGTACGAAGTCCATCCAGATTGATGTCTCTGGTATGTACTCCAATTATTCCGAACGTCATGTAGGTGGAGCATGTGTGTGGGAATACGTAGGAACTATCACTTCAATATGTGATAGTCGCCTTACATCCTCTTTATTGAACCTTTCTTAAACTACTTTTTAATGAAGCTGATGAATTTCGCACAGATCTTTCCTAAGTTTTTATTGTTGGGACAATTCTTTGGGAACAGACGGTGTGTCTATTGCACTATTGCCAATGATTTTTCTTGCTCGTAATGTATTTTGGTCTTGAATGAAACTTTCACTCGGCAGCGGAGTGTGCGCTGATATGAAACTTCCTGGCGGATTAAAATTGTGTGCCGGAACCGGGACTCGAACCTGGGACCTTTGCCTATCGCGGGCAAGCGCTCTACCACTGAGCTACCCCGACACGACTCACGATGCCGCCTCAGAACTTTACTTACGCTAGGTGGCAAAGGTCCCAGGTTCGAGTCCCGGTTCCAGCACTTAATTTTAATCTGCCAGGAAGTTTCATAATTTGGTCTTTCATATTTATGTTCAGGGTTAGTAGCAGAAATATAAGATAGTGACAGTT
Organism: Locusta migratoria; assembly: GCA_026315105.1. Lineage (NCBI taxonomy): Eukaryota > Metazoa > Arthropoda > Insecta > Orthoptera > Acrididae > Locusta > Locusta migratoria. The sequence continues at coordinate 23,848,747 of CM048751.1, forward strand.
CCGTAGGTTTACTTTTCAGTGCGTTTCCGGTTCGAGCCAGCAACCTAAGTGAACTGAATGATTAATTATGCGGTTCCATCTTCCTTCTGATCGTCCAGGGAATCATGTGCGACTCCGGCAACCACAGGGGTGCTGTTTTCACCAGAGACTAAGAAAGACTTCCCGTGAATAACATTTCCGTATTTTTTTTCCATTTAAAGAAATTTCTTGAAGAAAAGCTATCTTTTTGCGTTCCTTTGTTGCTCATGAAGTGGACAGACCGAATGCAGCCACACATGAAAATACTGTCACTTTTTTCTTCGTAATGTAGCCACGGGTATACCACAAAACATTCAGATGTACAAGATCTTCCATTCCTCCGAGGAAATTTATACTTATCTTAAACTGGTATACTTTAAGTAGAGCACATTGTGTGAGAATTGGGAGTATGCACGCACTCAGTTCTTGTTAAACTTCTTAGCCAACCGCCTCTACCGGAAATCGTTAAGGATAAAAACATGCAACTTGAGGTTTCTCACACACACAGAAATAGCCTTAAAGCAATCAAGAATGTTGGTGGTGAGCGTACATTATAATCTACACAAGCACATGTAGAAACTCCCAGTTAACTGTAAAATACAGATTTCCCAAAGTTAATGCACGAAATCCCGAACATCTTAAATGGGTGCAGATATTATACGAAAACTTTACAAGTTCAAGCTTCCGCTGGAGCGATTAATGACTGCAGTGCCAATTACGAGTCCAAAGCTCTGCCCTATCTATTCTGCTGTTCATTGTTATGCATACTGTTGACATGTGCGAGGCACTCCCATATAGTCTGCCAGTTATTTTGGCTGCAAACAGCCAACTTTAGGTCCAACGCCAAAAAGATGTAGAGCGTTCGATCAGCAGAATACGGCCTTAGAAGTGGCACTTACAGCCCACTAAAAACATCGGCGTTGACGTGTAACACCTTCCGCCAACACCAAAATTTAGAAAATCTTGGCTCTGTGATAACATAACTTGACGAGCTCCATGGAAGAACACAGGAATCTTGGTTGAAATGGCATACACTAACAGGTGGCACCTGAGAGTCGGGTGAAAGCCCATCTTGAACGTGAGACCCTGCGATCTGTTATCCGTCTCGTCGCAAATACGTTACCGAGTTTTGGCCCACTATGAAAGAGGTAGAACGTGGACGAACAGTCGTCGAGTCAAGGGTGCTTAGGTGACGTTGCTCACGATGATATTCTAGAACATTTAGAAGCGAAACCGTTGCACCAGAAAACGCTAGCAAACCGTTTGTGATTTTGGTATGCATTGCGTTAAAGAGAGAACAATTTCCAAGTCCGCATTCACCCTAAACGTCCCAGGAAAGAAACCGAAGGGACGGCTAGAGTTGGACTGATTCACTTTACGACAACCTCATGATGTTTAATGCACTCACAGATGTGAGTAGATTGAAGAAAATGGAGATGAATATAAATAGCGGACACACACACACAGACACACACACACACACAGAGAGAGAGACACACACACACAGACACACACACACACACACACAGAGAGAGAGACACACACACACACACACACACACACACACACACACACACAGAGAGAGAGACACACACACACACACACACAGAGAGAGAGACACACACACACACACACACAGAGAGAGAGACACACACACACACACACAGAGAGAGAGACACACACACACACACACACAGAGAGAGAGACACACACACAGAGAGAGAGACACACACACAGAGAGAGAGACACACACACAGAGAGAGAGACACACACACAGAGAGAGAGAGACACACACAGAGAGAGAGAGACACACACAGAGAGAGAGAGACACACACAGAGAGAGAGAGACACACACACACACACACACACAGACACACACACACACACACACACAGACACACACACAGACACACACACAGACACACACACACACACACAGACACACACACACAGACACACACAGACACACACAGACACACACAGACACACACAGACACACACAGACACACACAGACACACACAGACACACACAGACACACACAGACACACACAGACACACACAGACACACACAGACACACACAGACACACACAGACACACACACACACACACAGACACACACACACACACACACAGTTTGCGGTATACAAATGAACGCATACAGTGGAAAACGGCTTTACGCAATAATTTCGTTTCTGGGTATTACTTAGCTGAATTGTTTCCTGTGATGAGGGGAATTATTAGCGATGTACAGTGCGTCGAGAATCGAAATCCCTGATTTCAAAGCCAAATATCGCTAAGAGGGACGAGTGCAACGAAAGCTATTGTTTAAGCCATGACGAGTTTGTACAAGTTACAGAATTTTCGAAATATTTCGTAGAGCTGTACATATCTTACGGCATCAAAACGCATCAATGATCTCGTCCTCTGCAATCATTTCGAAATTCTCCACTACTCCAATACTTCGAGCCTTCAGCCACAAATCCACAGTTCAACAATTCCAGAAAGCATGCTACTGTTTGCTTCAAATTAGGCTAACAAAATGCAAACAGTTTTCGCATAGGCCTTTCTTAAACAGTAACTCACGTTTGGAAATGCGCCTCGTTAACCTATTATCTGTGATATAATACCGGGAAAACACGTCCAACAAATATTCTTCCTTCGACGGCGAATGTATCGCTCTGATCTGCAGGTCACTTTATGCATTTACAGGGTTATAGGTTACAGGTTTTACGAAATATTTAGTACACTATGAATTTACGTAGAACATTCGTATAGCTTTCACAAACTTACGTTTGTTACTCTCATGAACCCATCGTGACAATTTTAAAATCGACTACTTCTGCAAGGGACACCCTATAAATAACCTTTGTAACAAGGAGTAAGAAAGTATAAGCTCTTATCCTCAGTTAGGGGAATTACAGTTGAAAAATTGTGCCACCTTAGAGATGAGGGCAAGGTGACTGCTTAAGTTATGTAAGATAGATACATGCAAGAAATCATTATTCCTCGACTACTGAGTGGCTGAAATTGCAAAGCAAAGAATATTGGCACGAAGTATCTTCAACCTCTCTTGGAGAGAAAAAAAAACTAGTAGTAGTTGGAATAGTTTGTAGGGGATGTTTGCGGTGTCGTCGAACTTTGAGCAATAATGGAAAAGCAGTTTATCTGAAAATATGGAAGTAAAATGAATTGCGAAGTATACTAAAGACGATATTCGTTATGTACCTGCATATAAGCTATAATCATGCAAATGTATTATCCTTTGTTTTAAATATGATTAAAGATCAACTTTAGAAATATAAGATAGTAAATAAAATATTAAGAACTGTCCAATGATCGCGAATGAAGCGTAATCTACTGCCGAAGGTCGCCAGTAATTTCATCACATTTAGGCAATCAGTTCAATAAACAGTCACCGTATGGCACGTAATCTTTGAGACTAAAAAGTATCATTTCTTTTAGACTTCTTTCCGTAACCAGTTGATCATTAGCCCTATTTTTCCCCCTGTTTAATGCTACATCATGACTCAAAATTTTGCCGTAGGGCTACAGAGCTAGTTCAACGAGTTCGGGCAACTGACCCCCAGAGACTAGAAACTTTTCTGTGAATAGAGCATAGCAACTGAAGTGACGTCCTGGCTCTGGAGGACTATAAAATTCAAGAGGTGCTTTTAAACCTTTTGCCTCATCAATGCAAAGTGTAAACTACACTGCAGATTATTTACTTCGTGTGGGTAACGTGGTAGTGTGTACAGAAAGCATATTGTAGGGATTATTCCAATAGTTGGCTGCCCTGGACATGTAGCAGCCTGAGCACCTAGGAAAATCTTGGTGGAATAATGGAATCTGATAACACGCATATATCTCAATTACGCAAATTCATTTTGTAATCTTAAAACAATCACAAAATTTTATATTAACCAACTGAAAGAATTCTTCAACCTGATCGGAATACACCGCTCATATATGCAACAGAAAAATTGAATCAAGTGTTCCCTATAGAAGTAAGTATCTTAACCCCTCATGTTCTCTTTGTTCTTAAATGTGATCAGATTACTGTTTCAGGTAATAGGTAACTTCAACGTCTCCGAAACACTTATTTGGATCTGACCAACCATTAAATGAGGACAGGTAATAACTATGCTATGCGAACGCACTTTTATTCTCGTTTATCCATAGTACTCGTGTATCGAAAGTATTTGCTTCTGAAATAATATGTACGAGATACCGAATAGCATACTTGTCATACTGAACTACATCACTATTATTGTACTAAATTTAAGTTGAAAAAATGCGAATATTTGTCTTAATATCACGATCTTCATTCGGTTAACATGAACGCAATCATTGTACATTAGTCTTCTAAAGTCCGACGTACATAGTGTGATATAAATTTAAATAACGTATTACTTTTGTATGGACACTTCTGGCTATTAAAATTTCTACACCACGAATATGACATGCTACAGACGCGAAATTTAACCAACAGGAAGAAGATGCTGTGTTATGCAAATGAATAGCTTCTCAGAGCATTCAAAAACGTTGGCGCCGGTGGCGACACCTACAACGTGCTGACAAGAGGAAAGTTTCCAAGCGATTTCTCATACAAAAACAACAGTTGTTCGGCGTTGCCTGGTGAAACGTCGTGATGTCTCGTGTGAGGAGGAGGAATGCGTACCATCACGTTTCCGACTTTGATGAAGGTCGGATTGTAGCCTATCGCGATTGCGGTTTATCGTATCGCGATATTGGATCGCGACCAACGCGAGCAGCAATGTCTGTTAGCAGAATATGGAATCGGTGGGTTCAGGAGGGCAATACGGAACGCCGTGCTGGATCCCAACGGGCTCTTATCACTAGCAGTCGAGATGACAGGCATCTTATCCGCATGGCTGTAACGGATCGTGCAGTCAACAGATGGGGACGTTTGCAAGAGAAGAAACATCTGCACGAACAGTTCGACGACGTTAGCAGCAGCAGTGGCCGTTACATTTCAGACGTGTTATGACCCGTGGCTCCACCCTTCATTTGATACCTGCGAAACCCTAAATTCAGCAGAATAATGCACGACCGCATGTGGCTGGTACTGTTCGGGCCTTCCTGGATACGGAAAATGTTCGACTGATGCCCTGGCCAGCACATTCTCCACATCTCCCACTAATTGAAAACGTCTGGTCAATTGTGTCCGAACAACTGGCTCATCACAATACGCCAGTCACAGCTCTTTATGAACTGTGGTATCGTGTTGAAGCAGCATGGGCATCTGTACTTTATACGCCATTCAATCACTGTTTGACTCAATGCCCAGGCGTATCAAGGCCGTTATTACGGCCACAGGTGGTGGTTCTGGGTACCGATTTTTAAAATTTTCAAATGTTTGTATAGCTTATGGGACTTAATTACGGGGTCATCAGTCCCTAAACGTACAAACTACTTATGAACTAGCTAATGCTAAGGACGGCACAAATATTCATGCTTGAGGGGGGATTTGAACCCCCGACCGTAGTGGCCATGCAGACCGTGACTGAAGCGCCTCAGTCTCCTCGGCCACCGCGGCCGGCGGTACCGATTTCTCAGGATCTATGCACCGAAATTGCGTAAAAATGTAATCACATGTCAGTTCTAGTGTAATATATTTGTACAATGAATACCCGTTCATTATCTGCATTTCTTCTTGGTGTAGCAATTTTAATGGCCAGTAGTGTAGTAATTGCTGGCAGCCTGAAATCAACTGTCTGCTGTTAAACTTATACCTCCGTATGAGTTGTTACCAGACGCATCGTTTCATTAATGAAGTGACAGTACACGCGCAGGGCTCATTTAGTGAACTGCATTACGCAATATCAGCTGCCGGCGCCTGCTGCCGCTGCTACCGCCAGGAAGTGTAATAGCACGCGCATGCGTGTGCGGAGCATGACGTCAGAGATTACGTATCTCACCAGTCCACTGTGTGACGAGTCCAGTTGCAAAGAACGTCAGTATAACGTGTATTACATTAGCCTACAAGCAAACTATTCCCTAACTCAACGCCTCTAGTGAATCTAGTTGATGTTATAACTTAACTATCAAAAAACAAATGGCGAAATATTTTCAAATACATTAAAAACACAGTCACATTGCCCGTATTTGGTTGTAATGCCTCTACTATCGTTCGTTCGGTACAGAATTTGCGAGCGTATTCTAGCAGAATTACAGTTTTTCGTATTCAGTTGGTCCTTGAAAATGAGCTCCTTGTAAATGTTAGAGACTTACATAAGTGATATTGGCAAGCCACCTCATGGTTCGCGGGAAAACGACTGCTAATAAGCCTCGGTGTGAGCTTTGATCTCTCAGAAGCTATCGTCATGGTTTTGCGCCAAGCCTGTACTTGGCCGACTCGTCTAGAAACATACAAGTTTAAGATATTTGACAAAAATCTATGCCTTGATTCAGATCGTTCTCTTGCAGCCCCTGCGACTGTAGTTAGGCGAAATAAACTTTTGAAGATGTCTGCTGATCGTCTGATTCTTCCCTATCTCTCCCATCTGGTATGGGACCAACACCACTGATCATTATTCAAGTATTGGTGGAACTAGTGTTTGGAGATCGACATTGATGCTGTACAACATTTCCTGAGTATTATTCCAATGAATCTCAGTTTCGTGCCTGCATTTTCCATGGTCGAAGCTGTATTCGTCCCAGCTCAAATCGTTACTCAAGCCACATTCCCGGATATTTTACTGAATTAACTGTTTCCAGTGACTACTCCATCTGAACTATGTTTCTATGCAGTCTTCCTACGCCACACCTGTATGTTGAAGGTATATTTCAAGTATCTGCAACAAGAGTCAATACGCTACAATTTCTTTACTGCAGTATCATCCGCAAACTTGTACTGTTTGGTGGCAACGCTGCAGTCCAATCTAGGTAAGTTTAATATTTCCTACGTTCTTATTACGCATCAGTGTTGAACTGTATGAAACACCTTCTGGAAGTCAAACACCGCACCTACCTGGAAGAGTTTATCTATTGCTTTCTCTGTCTCATGAACTAATAGAGCGAGTTGTGTGCCATACAATCCGTACTTTCGTAATCTAGTTTACCACTTCATAAGAAAATTTTATTCTCCCAATATGCCCTAATGCACGAACATCAAACATGCTTCAAAAATCTACTAGACAGATGCAGTGCTGCAGTTGCCGAGAGCTTCGTACGTTTACAAACAAGGATCAGAATTTCCGCAAATAGATACACCACTTCTATTGATGGATGGTTACGGGTTAAAGAAGATATAAATGTGTATTTTAGTTCCTTGAAAAATTACTGTTCGATTACCGTACGCTTTTGGTGAAATAGACCCCAGTTTAAGAGTGACCCGAATAACAAAGGTCATTTAAATTAAACTGACAATGATATGTCAAACAATCATTGCACCTGCGCGGGATTAGCCGTACGCTCTGCGGAGTGCGCGGTTGCCCCCGTCGGAGATTCACGTCTTCCTTCGGGCATGAGTGTGTGTGTGTGTGTGTGTGTGTGTGTGTGTGTGTGTGTGTGTGTGTGTGTGTGTGTGTGTGTGTGTGTGTGTTCTGCTTAACAATACAGTTTAAATAGTTTGTAATTACAGGAACGATGAGGACTGCAGCTTCACAAAAATTTCAATTCCGAATTATTGGAAAATCTAAAATGTAATTTATTCACAAAGAAGTGACTTCTTTGTTCGACCGATTATTGAGTACTGTATATGCTATGTAGCATTAACAGAGGAGAAAGTGGAGACCAACGAATAGTTTCATGTTTTTAAGTAAGGTCTGAAGTATTTCGGGGCTTGGGTGAACAAGAGATAATAGCAAACCTTAAATGGATTCACGGGAAGGTTTCCTGCCAGATTTCGTGAAAAAGTCAGGCAGCTTATTTTTCCAAACGTGTCTCGAGATATTACCACCTAGTGCAAAAGAATTTAGAGCTAATACTGATTGTTAGAGAGTCTTCCTTGCTAGGCGCTATTGACGTACCAGGAAAATGAAATGACGGCATTTTATGTGGTACTACACATACTCCATTACATCCTCCACATACCAGTATAACTGAGAGAGCCTCCCTACTTTGAAATGTTACTTTCCTAGTTTCTTAGAAGACTAAATGAAAAAGTTCTCTTGAAATGAAAAATGCGACCAGAAAATAATCAAGCAATAATTGTGAATGAATATTACAACTAAAACAACAAGAGGCCGTTGTTGGCAAGTAATATTTAACACTGGTGGTGCTGTAAGTGAAATGTGTCATTCATTGAAGTGTTGGTTTCAAATCCGAATTAAATCTATATAATTCCCACCTGTGTTGAAGACCATGCTCTGCCAGCGCCTTTTTGCAGGGTAGTACGTAAAGCAACGTAATTATTGTTGGAATGGTTGTGAGCTGAAATTAAACTATCGCACGACTAGCGAAAGTACTGATAAAACATTCAAATAACGATCACGAAATCTCAGGGCGCTTGTGCTTGGCTGTTGAAAACGTTCAACGTTTGTTCTTTGTACACTCCAACAATCAGCGTGTACTCTCGTAAATCAAACACAGGCGGAGAACCTTAAAATAGTAACCACATGATGAAAATTTGCGACTAATGAAACGGGAGGACCCAATCTATGAAATAAGAACACGGAATGTTAAGTTTAAGTACTTCACTATGAAAATCAGAACAAACAGATACCAGTTACTTACAATGCGACTATTCAGTCAGACTGCAAAGGCTAACGTGGGTATCTATGCTTCAGGACATAAGAACGTACTTTGTTTCCTGAGAATTTTTCTTGCAGAATATCCATTTCCTGCGATGAAAAGTACTCAGTACCTCAAATCACTGACTTAAATATGTAATTAAACTAAGAAAAATATATTTGTGAAATAATTCCAGCATTAACGTTACAAGTTAAGGCAACTGAAGGATTCGTTCCGCGGAAAAGAGGGCAGGACAGAAGAATATACCAGATGTTGGATGACGTCAGCAGGCGACGAATGAACAAAGCAGAAGACCAAGAAATATGGAGAGCTTTTCAGACAAAACCTGCCGCAAGGCAGATAACCAAACGATAATATATCAGAAGAGCGTTTGAACACTGTAAATCTTAACGAATTTGCGCATACTGTATGTACAGTACCACAGAATTCATAGCTGAGAGTATTTTAAGAAGTACGTTCATTTCAGGATACGTGAAATATAGTACCGAAAGCTTTTGCATTTAGGAATAACAGCACGAACAGGCTATTTTGAAGCCCTTCACGCGTAGATATTTAACAAAACTAAGGAGAGGAATACTGTCTATTCTTACAGGAGATTTCATTTCTGATATGGGAAACTGTACAATTCTGTGACGATCAATGAATAGTCATAATACACTAGTTTTATACCTGAAACTTCTTGGCAGATTAAAATTGTGTTCTGTTACAGCGACTCCAACCTGGGACCTTCATCCTTCGCGGCCAAGCGCTGTACAGACTGAGCTATCCCGACACGACTCACGATGCCGCCTCACAACTTTACTTCCGCCAGTACCTCGCCTCCTACTTTCCAAACTTGCCAGCAAAAGAAAGGTTCCAGGTTCGAGTCCCGCTTCCTGTATACAATTTTAATCTGCCAGGAATTTCATATCAGCGCACACTCCGCTTTAGAGTGAAAGTTTCATTCGGGAAGCATTATACCTGTTGGCCGGGTATTATCCCATTTTATTGTACACCGGATTGTATGCCAGTTAGGTTCCTTGCCGAGTATGCTTACGCAGTCGCCCAAGCTAGAGCTCCTAAAAATACGGGCTGGCGCATCCACCATAGTATTTCCCAACAAATTCTGAACACAGTACTCAGCTTATGCTAAATCTGATGTTTTGTTCAAGTTTTGTGAAATATTTTAGAAGTGTTCTACATAGAGCCTTACATCGTGTTATTTTTATCTTGCTTTCCACTCTTGTTTACATCGATTTGTGGTATAGGCACAAAAATCTCTCGTTTTGTTCGTGCTGTCTCGATAAAGAAACAAGTGCAAGAAACATTGAGATAAAATCGCGCACTATGTTGGATTCTACCGAAACCGCTCTTCTGCGTGTAAGTTTTAAGCTATCTTGGCTTTATTTGATTAATGACAGTCAATTTGAGAGGTTTTTGCCGTCTTGCACTAAGTGCTCGTTGTCTGTTGTGGCAAATACACCACATCGGAATTTTGTACTTATAAGGCTGGATATAGTTTACTACGTTACTGAAAAAGCTTCAGAATATATTACTAACACTAGAACGGGAAAGAATATTAGTGTACAAGATCAAAAGTTTACTTATGGCCTAACGGCGTACAGTACTAGACTGATATTTGAAAACCCAATCAAATAAAATGAGGAAAATAATCCTTTGTGTTGACCGTAAGATAAATAAATAATAATGTTCCTTCTGTAAGGTTGATAGGTATTTGTATGTACCAGTACCCTTGTCTAGACAGTAAATTAATCATCCTTTGACGCAAACCCTTCGTTTTTCTTTTGTGTGGTTTTAGGGTGCACAACTTCTACGGTCATTAGCGCCCAGACAAGAACAGAGATTGGCTAGATCTCAAAAAAAAAAAAAATTGGTAACTGCCAGTTAGACCATCAAGAAGAGGCTAAAACCGAAAGATAAAACAAAAGGGTTAAATATCCTTTGCTAAGTTGGCCAAGATGATAAAACGCAAAACCCGAGCAGACGCGCGTGTGTCATCAGCTAAAATTTCCTCCAGAGTAGACGGAAAGTGACGGGCTACACGGAGATGATTAAAATGAACACAAGACAGTAAAACATGTCGCACTGTCAGCAGTTCACCGCAGGAGCACATCGGTGCAGGGTCGGCGGATAGCAAGTGATGGTGGTTGAAACGGCAGTGACCGATCCGCAACTGGGCCAGGATGACTTCCTCTCGCCGAGAGGGGCGTGAGGAGGTCCTCCAAGCGGCCGGGATCAGTTTTACAGTTCTTAATTTATTGTTGTACAGTGAAAACCACGCACTGTGCCATGACGACACGATACTCCGGCGAAGAGACCGTTGGACATCGTCCGGTGGGACGCAAAAGGTAGCCATGCGAGGCAAAAGAGCTGCTGCCTTGGCTGCTATGTCGGCGGTCCCATTCTCGGGCATACCCACGTGGCCAGGGACCCACAGGAAGGAAACGTGACAGCTGTCATCTGCTACCAACTGGAGGGAGCGTTGGATCCGATACACGAGAGGAAGGTTCGAGAAAGGGTTCTTAAGACTCTGCAGGGCACTAAGGGAGTCCGAACAGATGGCACAGAAAGGTTGGCGGTGGCGGCAGGTATACAAAACAGCCTGGTGGAGGGCAAAAAGCTCAGCCGTGAAAATCGAGCATCTGTCATGAGCTTGTATTGGAAAAGGTTATCCCCGACGACGAAGGCAGATCCGACACCGTCGGTGCTCTTGGACCGACAAGCCTCGAGCGGTATACCAAATCCGGGGTGCTCTCCTTGGGCAGCGAACTAAGTTCAAGGTAAGTGCGCACCTGGGCCTGGTGCCACGGTGGCAATGGGCTTTCGCTCAACCGAAAGGTGGAAGGAAGGGTAAAATCGAGGCGCTGTAGTAGGCGGCGAAACCGAACTCCAGGTGGAAGCAAGGCAATCGCAGACAACTGATATTGGCGATCGAGTGAGTCGTCAAAAAATAATCGGTAAGATGGATGGTTGGGCATCGACCGCAGGCGGCATGCATACCGACACAAGAGTATGTCACGCCGAGTGGTCAAGGGCAATACAGCAGCCTCGGCATACAGACTTTCAACAGGGCTGGTATAAAATGCACCGGTCGCCAGACGTAATCCCCGATAGTGGATAGAGTTGAGACGGCGGAGAATCGACGGCCGTGCTGAAGAGTATACAAGGCTTCCGTAGTCGAGCTTCGACTGAACAATGGCCTGGTAAAGGTGAAGCAGGACGGTACGATCCGCCCCCTTGACGTGCCACTGAGGACACGAAGAACATTAAGGGATCAGACACAACGGGCAGCCAGGTAGGACACGTGTGTGGACCAGCAAAGTTTACGATCCAACATGAGTCCCAAGAATTTCGTAGTCTCCACGAAAGGGAGAGCAAGAGGGCCGAGATGTAGAGAAGGTGGAAGAAATTCCTTGTATCTCCAGAAGTTTATACACACCGTTCTCTCAGTAGAGAATCGGAAGCCGTTTGTGATGCTCCAGGAATATAGACGGTCAAGACAGCGTTGAAGAGAACGCTCCAAGAGACACGTCCGCTGGGCGCTGCAATAAATTGCGAAATCGTCAACAAAAAGGGACCCGGAAACGTCGGCTGAAAGGCAATCTACTATCGGATTGATTGCGATGGCAAAGAGCCACAGTCAAGACGGAGCCCTGTGGTACCCCATTCTCCTGGCAAAAGGTATCTGACAAAACAGAGCCCACCCGTACCCGGAATTGCGATCCGCCAAAAAAAACGCTTGAATGAAAATAGGAATGCAGCCCCAAAGACCCCATGTGTGCAATGTGCGGAGAATGCCCGCTCTCCAACAGGTATCGTATGCCTTCTCCAAGTCGAAGAACACTGCTACTGTTTGACGCTTCTTTAGAAAGTTGTTCATAATGAAGGTCGACAACGTAACGAGGTGATCAGCAGCAGAGCGGTGTCGACGAAAACCGCATTGGATATTAGTCAGGAGGCGGCGAGATTCGAGGAGCCAGACCAACCGAGCGTTAACCATGCGTTCCATCACCATACAGACGCAGCTCGTCAGAGAAATGGGGGCGATAAATGGAAGGAAGGTGTTTGTCCTTCCCTGGTTTGGGGATGGGGACAACAATGGCTTCACGCCAACTTGTGGGAACATGATCTTCAGTCCATATGCGATTGTAGGTACTAAGAAGAAAGCACTTGCCCGCAGGAGAGAGGTTCTTCAGCATCTCAATATGAATGGAATCGGGCCCGGGAGCAGAAGATCGGGACAGGGCGAGAGCACGGTCTAGCTCCTGCATGGTGAAGGCGACATTGTAATTTTCACGATTAAAAGAGTGGAAAGAAGGCGGCCGTGCCTCCTCTACCTGTTTGCGAGGGAGAAAGGCAGGGTGGTAATGGGCAGAGCTCGAAACCTCCGCAAAGACACGGGCCAATGCGTTGGAAACATCAGCGGGGTCCACGAGGACTGCGTTCTCCACGGTCAGGCCAGGAATCGGGGAGTGGACCTTGATGCCGGATAAACGGCGTAGGCCACCCCAAACAATCGTGGAGGGAGTAAAACGGTTAAAAGAACTAGTAAAAGCAGTCCAGCAAGCTTTTTTGCCGTCGTTTATGATACGACGACATTGCGCTCTCATTCGTTTATAATTTATGCAATTCTCCAAAGTTGGGTGGTGGCGGAAGGTGCGTAAAGCACGAAGCCGGGTTCTAAGCGCGTCGTGGCAGGCTGCAGTCCACCAAGGGACCGGAACACGACGTGGAGAAGAGGATGTACGAGGTATGGAATGTTCGGCAGCGGTGAGAATAGCCTCTGAGGTAGTCGCCCTGACTGTCACAGTTGGGAAAATTCTGATCGTGAAAAACAGCCATGGAGGAATAAAGCCCCCTGTCGGGTTTAGATATATTCCAACTGGTGGGACGAGGAGATGGGGAATGATGCAGGAAGTGGATGATACAAGGGAAATGGTCACTCGAGTACGTGTCAAAGTGCATACCATTCAAACCGACCGGCAAGCTGAGGAGTGCATATCGCAAGGTCTATGTGGGAGTAAGTATGGGTTGTGTCAGAAAGGAAGGTCGGTGCACCAGTGTTGAGGCAGACAAGATTTAGGTGTTGGAGAAGGTCCACCAAAAGGGAGCCTCTTGGACAAGGTGCCGGAGAGCCCCATAGGGGGTGGTGGGCATTAAAGTCGCCTACCAACACGAAAGGTGAAGGGAGCTGGTCAACAAGGTTTAGCACATCTGCCCTAGTAAGGGCAGATGAAGATGGCGAATAGAGATTACAGAGGGAAACTGTAAATGTGGATAGAGTATTGCGGATGGCAACTGCCTGTAGGTGAGTATGCAATGTAATGGGATGGTAATAGACGTCTCGAATGAACATCAGAACCCCTCCATGGGCTGGGGTACCTTCCACAGGTGGCAGGTCGAAACGCACAGAGGTGTAGTGGGGAAAGTCTGCACGATAACTTGGACGCAACTTAGTTTCTTGGAGACAGACTAGAAGCGGGCAGTGCAATCGAAGGAATAGTTTTAACTCCTCCAGATTGGAACGAATGGCGCGAATATTCCATTGAAGGAGCGCCATGATAAGAATGATGTTAAGAATGAGGATAAAAACGAACAAGCAAGCGGGGTCACCTCGACGGCCGCTGAGGACCGGATTTCGAGAGAGCACTGCTATCGCTGTCTAGGGGCAAAGGGTCGTGGTCCATAGGTTCGACCGACGCGCCTGCCACTTCCCTGAGTTGATCAGGTGGGGCAGTTTCCACCGCCGGTAAAGAGCCGGGTGCCCGGCAGACGGAGCGTCCCGGTGAAACAGAAGACGGCCGAGGCCGGCAACTGTTGGACGGCATGACGGATGGGTCACGCCTCGGCGGGGAAGGAGAGGAACTCTTTTTCTTGTTGGCTCTTCTGGAAGAGTGATGGTGTGAAGAGGCAGTTGGCGATTGGGAAGCCTGAGAACGCAGAAAATCCTCACGGACGGGTTCCTTTTTCAAAGTTCGGGTATCTTGTTTAGGTGCCCGCGGTTTACTAGAGGTTGACGAAGACTGTACCTTAGAAGCAGCAGGAGGAAGCGGGGACGTGGAACGGGCAATCTTCGGGCTGGCGGATCGCACAACTGTGTCAGCGAAAGTGAAGTCACACGACTGGGTACTGGAATCCTTAGTAGGCCGAGTGGAGGTGAGGACCTTACTGTATGTGCCCGCTGGGAGAACAGTGGGCTTTCGACTCGCCAACAACTTTCGAGCGGCCTTAACCCGTATTTGCTGGATGACTTTTTCATCCTTATATACAGGGCAGTCTCGAGAGGAAGCCGCATGGTCACCGTTGCAGTTAAGGCAGTGAGGGGACGGAGGTGGGCAATCCCCTCATGGGCGTCCCTACCACAAGTGACATTTTGCTGCGTTAGAGCAAGATTGACGGGTGTAGTTGTTTCGGTGGCATTGAAAACAGCACGTTGGGTTAGGTACATAAGGGCGGACGGACTTCATACCCTGCTTTGACCTTCGACGGGAGGTCAACTCTGTCGAACGTCAAAAACACAGTACGAGTCGGTGTCGGCTAGTTATCTACCTTTTTCATCACCCTATGGACGGCTGTCACACCCTGATCGGAGATATAGGATTGGATGTCTTCATCAGACAACCCGTCAAGGGATCTCGTAAAAACTACCCTCCCGTGACGAGTTGAGTGTGCTGTGCGCTTCTACCTTGACTGGAAACGTGTGTAGCAACGTAGTCCGGATTAGCTTTTGGGCTTGGAATGCACTGTCTGCCTCCAGCAACAATGTGCCATTGCGCTGACGCGAACAGGCTTTAACAGGGCCAGCAATTGCATCGACACCTTTCTGTATAACGAAAGGATTGACAGAATTGAAATCTTTTCCGTCGGTGCGAGAGACAACAAGAAATTTCGGTAGATTAGGCAGAGTCTTCTTTTGCTGAGGCGAATCTATCTTTCGTTTCTGGGTCAATGTCACTGAAGAAGAGAAGGAAGTCATCGCGGAAGTGTCCCCCGTGATTACCGGCGTCTCCGATGGCGCGCTCCTTCCTAGTGGGGGCCCTCTCCGAGGGCTTACCCGCCTTAGATAATTGTTCACACCTCAGGTCACACCTCCCGAGAACTGACGGAGGGACCAATCGGCATGTTCGGAAGGTACCAGCTCGGGTAATCACCCCTCCCTGGGCCTGGCCTTTACCAGGGGTACCTACGTGCCCTACTTGTCTACCCAGGGCGGGGAATTACCCGTTACCCCGTCACCTGCTACGCATGATAATGCGTGGGTCGGCCTTCAGACACGCACAGGGCGGAAAGAAGAAGAATAGAGGAAGTGAAGAGAAGGAAGGAAGTGTCTCAAACGCCGAAGCGGAGACTAATGAGGAGGAGAATAAGGCTAGGACAGTACAAGGAGAGGGAGACAGAAGCAAAGGTTAGGAAAGGAAGGAACCAAGGAATAAGAGAAACAACAACGAGAAACCACCTTAACTCGCGAAAAACGCCAGTCTCCGGGCGAAGGCATAAACCGGGAGGGAAAGTGAAGCAGCCTGTGGCGGGAGAAAGGCTCCTCCGGCTCGGTGCCCCGTGCGCGCCACACACGTACAAAAGAGCTGTGGGTCCCCTGGGGGGCAAACCCTTCGTTGCCAACATTAGCTCGCTAGGCCTCCGCAGACTTTAGTAAAATTTACCCAGTACTCTGTCAGTAATAGTCTCGTAAATACTGATATTTACTTATAAGACATTAAATTGAGGGTGTATTTTGTGATAAAACGTCAGGTATCGTTCTTTCAAATTGCTTACTACAAGTTAAAGAATGGTAAAGCAATCAACAATTCGAAGATTGGTTTCAACACCTCAGGGCTTTACTAGGCATGGTACTGTTTGAAGATGGTATGCCGTTGCCTTCCTCTGACTTTAAAACCTAACCAATTATTTAGTTTAACCTAGATCCGAACCATGGTGCTACTCGAAATTTTTATCAGCAACAATGCCAGAGGTGAAAGAAGAGGAAAGTGACAAAAATCCCAAGACTTGGTGGAGATCAAACCCACGACCTTTTGAGTCATTGTCTGGCATTAGCTCTGTGCTACCAAGTCTCACTGTTACAATGCCAAAACTTCAGAATACCACACATACCACTCAACAGAAGTTTCCAACATCAGCCCAGTATACTGTCAGTCTTGAGTACAATTTTTCCCAGTATACTAATATTCTTTTTCGTTTTAAAGTTTATAGTACTTAGTCAATAACGCAACGGAAGTATCTTCGGCAATTTGCGCAATGGCAGTGCAAAATTTGTTACAGTTCGTCATACGAAAGCCATACCCATTCTTGAGAAGTACATCACGTATTCGACCACAGCCTCTGAAAGAGCGCCCAAGGTCGGTCTCTTACACCATGCAACAGATATCCAACATACACCCTTGTGCCTACCATTCATATTTTCTGAAGGTCGGTAGGACAAGGGTGTATGTTGGATATCTGTTGCATGGTGTGAGAGACCGACCTTGGGCGCTCTTTCAGAGGCTGTGGTCGAATACGTGATACTCTTCTCAAGATTGGGTATGGCTTTTGTATGACGAACTGAAAGCTAAGACCTACAGGGATGATATAAGAGAACCAACCAATCTAACATGTAGCATCTTCAGAGGGTCCTTTTTACTGCTTGTTTTACAACTGTAGCGAAACACGTATGGGGATTAAAAAATAAAAAACAAACAAAAAAGTATTTTGCTCAATGCACATCCTTATCCAGAAGCAACTAAAATGTTTATAATGCAAACAGACCGAAAAAGAGCTTAAACATCAAGATGATTGGTAACTCATCAAATTTTTAGGTATCTGAATGTCAAACGTTACTCTTACATGTAAGTAAACGAAATAATACTAAAAAAAGCAGACTTTATTAATGTCTATTTACAGTCCTGGCAGCGTAGCAGTTGTATTGCAGCTGTCCGGCATGTGTCACTGCAAATGAACCATCTAAAGCCGCCCGCTGTGACCGAGGGGACTGAGGGCGCCAGTCACGGCCTGCACGGCCACTACGGTCGGGGGTTCAAGTCCCCCTTCGGGCATGGCTATTTGTGCCGTCTTTAGTATAAGGTAGTTCATACGTAGTTTTTAAGTTAAGTCACATAAGCTATACTAACATTTGAACCATCTAAACGTTAAAGTCCCTAAAATTCTATTTCACAAAACGTTGTTACTGTCCTGTATCATTTTCACCATAGCATGTGGTCGGTACGCTGGGCGGAAATTAGTAGCATTTGAGTTTTCTGTGTTCACTTACTACAACAGATGGAGACTAATGCGTCACAGTAACGATAACATTAGAAACAGAGAAAGGAAAGCATATCCTTCCTTTTACCGCAATGAGCGACAGCGTACACATGATTTTTATTCTGTGCACATCTGTGGCAAAGCAAGTTTCGAATTACATTTCAATGGATTCCTTGTATAATTAATAATAATCGGTACTTCAATGTCCGTCTCCACATATTCATAGACTGTTACTTTATATTAGAAAGAATCCTGGCAGGAAGTTATGTTAGTACCACTCCTACAAATTCGTTTAGGTTAGTGATTTACAGGGATGGAGGTTTCAAAAGTAAGTGGTTCACGCAATAATGAAGGCAGAGGCAAAAATGTACGTGCGCTTTGAGTAATTTGGGAGTATAGAGAAGCCAAAGATATGCGAACGAAATGAGCAGAAAAATGGCACTTCATATGACGTAAAAATAATTTGCGGAACAAATTAACTTTTAACAAGGACTTCATCCTTAATAAATTCTCTTTATGGCAGACGTCGCGCAACCATAACTCTGATTTAACGACAATGCCATCGTATGTTGTGTTAGCATCCCTAATAAGCTACGATGGCGATAGACTTGCTACTTAAGGTAACTACACACTCAACAATCGCGCGACTTCTACATATGAGAAGCCAAGAACGACGGAATGGTGCGATAATTGCCAGAAAATGTGGTAACATTTTTGACACGTTTACCAATATGGAATGTGAAGCTATCTAGGACAGAAAATATCTTACCTGTTAGTACACTTGTAAGACAAGCTATTATGTAAATTTGTAACATAAATGCATACCTCGTACCTGTGCCACTGAGTTTATGAAACAGCATCCAGATTTTCATCTAAGAGGAGGGGTAAAACCACTACGGGTGGAAATTCACACGACACTGACTTTCCTCGACGGTTTTAACTGTTCTTCTAATTTCTGGTAAATTCTCTCTGTGTATAAATAGCAGAGCACGCTGCCCGAGAGGCAGTTAGTGCTGCGTGTCTGTCGAGTTCATAAAAAACGTGCTTTCAGTATAAGTGCTGCGTTCAGTTGCCTTCGAAGTCAAGCCTGCTTCCATTTCGACGCGACATTATAAAAACCACAATTGGAGCCTGAGGATTGTGTAGTTTAACACCGAAACCGGTCGCATAGCATTTAATAAAGATTTTGAATACAGCTACTGGTATAATCGTGCATCTATGTAATCGAATCAGCTGCGTCCCAAATCCATCCACTATGGACAGAATTAAAATCGGTGTCATTGTCTCAACATATCAAGCAATCAGACGCCAAGCCGCAGAGAAGCATTCATGCTTCCTACAGCCAGCTGAGCATGTTTGAGAGGAGCCGCATTGTCGTCTTCAGAGTGGCCGGTTGACACAAAAATTGTTCACGCTGCGACAATCGGCACACGGCCACGTCCATACGTGAGCGCGACAGCTTCTCGCTACAAGATTGCCGCTAATACCAATCAGCTGTTTCTAAAATTTGGCCCCCTAAATCGTAGAATGATAGCTCCAGAATAAGGCGTAAAAAGTGTTGTTCAATAAACTTACAAAGCGAGCAATGTTGGACTATTTCATTTATAACTTCAAATTCGAAAATATGCTAATTACCAGCAAATTTCTTCGAAAATAAGCGCACAGTTACTTAAGCGGTTTTCTTTCGCGACTACAAACCATCAACTACTGAACAAGTAGGTACGAAATGAGTCCTACAAGACGGCAGTAAATTTAACACTGGATAGGTACGCTATCAGTCGGCATAAGAGCTGTGACATGGGCTACTAAATTAGAATTTTTTTAAGTCGCTGGTTCGCTTAGCAATCCATCGTATATTTTCATTCCTGTAACTACAATCATTCTACCAGTAATTCGTGCAGAGTTTTATGTATTCTCTTTACAAACCGCCACAATTTTTTTTACGAATATACTTCATTGTTACTGCAAACAAACGTATTCCACTCTAGCCATACCAAACATCAAATTCGTACAAAAACAGGGAATTCTACACGTACCTCGTTCATATGAATACTAGTGTTCTCTCTCTCTCTCTCTCTCTCTCTCTCTCTCTCTCTCTCTCTCTCTCTCTCTCTCTCTCTCTCTCTCTCTCTCTCTCTCGTGTGTGTGTGTGTGTGTGTGTGTGTGTGTGTGTGTGTGTGTGTGTGTGTGTGTGTGTGTGTGTGTGTCGTAAATTAGACTGAAAATAAAAATAAAAAAGACCGTCATACTACAAAGTTTTAAAAATTTAACTTTAGCCGAGTGAAAAGTCTAAAAGAAAATTTACGAGCTTCTTATTTTAAGACATTTCTTATCCCAATGAAAATTCTTATTATATGTAAAACATTGTTTTAGAAATAGTTGCTGTTTCGTATTCTTCAGGGTTCACTAGATCGCAGAAATCTTGAGATTCTCAGCTAACCTCGACACTTTGTAGTGCCAGAGCGACAAGATTCAAGCAGGTTTGAATCGCCCAGTTTACATGAGTACCCAAAACCTGATTTCCTAAACAGATTTCCCAAATCCGCTTTTGGTTGGTCATGTAAACACTCCAAAATCGATTCTGGAAATCCTCTTCTGTAAAGCGCTTTTCCAGTTCCATAATAGTGTTTCGTGCTCATGTAAACGCAACCTCTTTTGAAGCGATCTTGGCTTGACAGATAGTTTTATTCTTAAGAATTTTTGGCACATATGCATACAGTGACATTTTCTATCTCGAAATAAAAGTATAAATATTAAAGGTAGCTTAACTCTCACTACGTTACATGCAACACATCTTCCGGAAGACGAAAACCGATTTTCTTAAACATCTTTTCGCTGTAGTGTTTACATGGCAGAGCCTGAATCGGATTTCCTCGCCCACTTAATATGGCGGCTGAAAAAATAGCTAATTCAATTCCTGATTTAGTCAGCACAATCGCTATTTTTCTTTATTCAAATAAACAGATTTAAGTTCACACTAATATTTATACTCTGATTTCACATTACAAAATATAACTCTTTCCATATGTGCTGGTAATTCTTAACACGAAAACACAATCTGACAAGCCAAGGACGCTTCAAAAACGGTTGCGTTTACATGGGCACGAAAATAGATTGTGGAACTGGAAAACCGCTTCAGAGAAGAGGATGTCCAGAATCGATTTTAGAGTGTTTACATGACCAACCAAAAGCGGAATTGGGAAATCGGTTTACGAAATCCGGTTTTGAGAGCCAATGTAAACGGGGTGTCTATGTACCTCAGTAAAGTTCGATTGTGCTGATTAAATCAGGAACTGAATCAGCTGGTTTTCAGTCGCCGTATTGAGTGGGCTAGGAAATGCGATTCAGGCAGTGACATGTAAACACGACAGCGATAAACGGTTTACGAAAAATCGGTTTTCGTCTTCCGTAAGATGTTGCGTGTGAGCGTAGTGAATAGGAAACGCCGCCTGTTGTCTTGTCTGACGCGCAGTGCTGCAGATGTTGCTCACGTAGGACAGGTCCCTAACTATACACGCGGTCGAGATTTGTCGCTTGAAGCTGTCGCGCGCTGTCGCACGCTTTTCTTGCTCACGTACGACGCGGCGTTACGGTCTGGGGGGCAATGACCTAAAAATTTAGTGTTTGCCGAGGGAGTGTTGACCAGAGCTCGGTACGTGCAGAACATCTTAAGACCCGCTATTTTGCCACTGTATCAGGACGAATGTTTTCCAGTAGGATGTCTTCCCAGACACTAGCGTAGGGTCAACGTGCTCTGTAGGACGTACACATTTTCTATGTCCGAGATGATATACAGACTTGCCTCCAATCTACAAAGTGTTGTACATGATGGGGCAAGTGACACGTGCGACGTAACCCACAACTCTTGCAAAACTACGTGAAGAGGTCCAGAAATCGTGGAATAACGTAACGCAAGGCAGTATTCGACATCTATGTGAGTGAATCGCTTCCAATATCGACTGCATTGGCGTCCATGTACACAGTGTATTAATATGGGTGTTCCAGCATGGATCTGCACCTGGTACTTTACCACTTGAGTTATTGATCAGTAAATGTAGTCCGGTTTCAGGTATAAATATTGAGTAAATTGGATAGCTGTAAGAGGGTATGCTAAATTCATTTCTGGCAGTGTATTTTGAAACATGTTCACAGGAAGGCTGTGGACAACGTGACGCGAAAGTCTATTAACAGCTGAATAGGGACTAGTACAGAGAAACATTTCGGTAGAACACACACACACACACACACACACACACACACACACACACACACACACACACACACGGCGAATAACATTACGTCCATTGGCACCAACGAAAATATTTGACTTAAATGTGATGTTACTGCTGTTCTCAATGCGTGGCATCTAGCTTCGGAGCGCGCCGCTGCTCGCTGTCGGAGGTTCGAGTCCTTCCTCGGAGTTCGGTGTATTTGTTGCCCTTAGCATACGTGAAAGCGGTTTGTAAGCCTAGGGACTGATAACTAGAGTAGTTAAGTCCCATAGATTTACAAACAGTAAGATCATAATGCATGACCATGTTGTATGATTAAAGCACGTTCTATAGCAGCACTGCAGGATCATGGTTACGCCTTATTCTGGAGCTATCATTCTACGATTTAGGGGGCCAAATTTTAGAAACAGCTGACTGGTACAAGCGGCAATCTTTTAGCGAGAAGCTGTCGCGCTCACGTATGGACGTGGCCGTGTGCCGATTGTCGCAGCGTGAACAATTTTTGTGTCAACCGGCCACTCTGAAGACGACAATGCGGCTCCTCTCAAACATGCTCAGCTGGCTGTAGGAAGCATGAATGCTTCTCTGCGGCTTGGCGTCTGATTGCTTGATATGTTGAGACAATGACACCGATTTTAATTCTGTCCATAGTGGATGGGTTTGGGACGCAGCTGATTCGATTACATAGATGCATGATTATACCAGTAGCTGTATTGAAAATCTTTATTAAATGCTATGCGACCGGTTTCGGTGTTACACTACACAATCTTCAGGCTCCCATTGTGGTTTTTATAATGTCGCGTCGAAATGGAAGCAGGCTTGACTTCGAAGGCAACTGAACGCAGCACTTATACTGAAAGCACGTTTTTTATGAACTCGACAGACACGCAGCACTAACTGCCTCTCGGGCAGAGTGC
This sequence comes from Locusta migratoria, assembly GCA_026315105.1. Taxonomy (NCBI): domain Eukaryota; kingdom Metazoa; phylum Arthropoda; class Insecta; order Orthoptera; family Acrididae; genus Locusta; species Locusta migratoria. The sequence goes on from CM048751.1 coordinate 23,871,883, forward strand.
TCTGCTATTTATACACAGAGAATTTACCAGAAATTAGAAGAACAGTTAAGATAAGAAACTAGTAGAATGTACAAGTGAACATAAAGATGTAAAAACTTCTAGAATTGTAAATTACAAAGAAATTTTTGTCGGTGGGCGGGATTGAACCGGCGACCTTCTGCTCCGCAGTCCGTGACTATATCCCCTGCGCCACGCCGGCAGTCGGTGTTCGTCGTCTCTCGCGGCATTGCTCCCTCTCCTGGAGAAACAGCGACCCGCTGTTATGATCCCTGTGGAGCCAGCTGCAATGTCCTGGATCTTGACCGTGTCATGGGTCCTCTGTATGACAGTTCAAGAGAATCCTTCCCTTCTCCGCGATTATCGACGACAGACGTTCCTGTTATGGCTTTATGAGGAACATTACCATCCTAAGCGTCGTTGAACAAGAAGCCACTGTCGTCTACCTGCGCTTCAGGATCGTAGTAAGGCTTCATGCGCAGGACGTGAACAATGTCTCTTCGTTTTTGACGTTTCGACGACGGCTCATAATCCTCAACATCGTACGTGACGTCTGACAGGCGGCGTATGACACGATACGGACCAAAGTATCGCTTCAATAAGTTTTCTGACAGTCTAACCTTCCGTACAGGGGTAAAAATTCATACCAGATCTCCTGGGCTGTACACAACAGGTCGGTGCTTCTCGTTATACCGCTGACGGTCCTTCTCCTGGGCGTTCAGTGTCCGTATGCGAGCCAGCTGTCTTGCTTCTTCGACCCTGGTGATAGTCATCCTGAGTGTCGTTCGGTTGGAACGGGAACAGCGTATCCATTATCGTCTCAGCTTCACGGCCATGGAGCAGGAAAAACGGAGTGAATCCTGTGGTGTCTTATCTTGCGTCATTGTAAGCAAATGTCACGACTAGCAGAATTATATCCTAATCCTTCTGCTCAACATCGACGTACATCGACAACATATCGGCTAACGTCTTGTTAAAACGTTCCGTAAGACCATTTGTCTGAGGATGGTATGCAGTTGTCATTATGTGGACTATGTAGCACTGTGGCATTATCTCTGATAATAGATTTGACTGGAATACCTTTTCACGATCAGATATCATGACATGTGGTGCTCCATGCTTCAAAATGTCTCCTACAAGAAATTTTGCAATCTCTGGAGCTTCTGCAGTTGGCACAGATTTCGTGACAGCGTAGCATGTGAGGTAGTCAGTGCAGACTTATCCATCGATTATAGGTTGTCGACTTCGGGAACCTCCCTAAAAGATCGATCCCAACCCGATGGCAAGGAGCTGCTGCCGGCGGAATCTGTACGAGATGCCCTAGAGGTAATTGCGGCACATGCTTCCGTCGCTGGCAATCTCCGCACAGTGACTCTCCGCACAGTGACTCTCAGATCGGTAGGGACCTTTCCAATAATTCCTGCGTCTTATTCTGTCTAGGGTCTTCACGAATCCCAGATGACCGGATATTGGAGCATCGTGGAAGTATTTGAGAATAGCTGGCTGAAGAGCTGGAACAACCAGTAACCATTTGGGGCCCAGTAGATCGTAGTTGCCCATATACAATGTTCCGTTTATAAGTTTGAACTCTCCATTGGTCGGTTCTCCTTCCTCAAAGGCTTCTATCATTTGAATAGTGCACACGATGGGAGCCTGAAGATTTAGTGTAACACCGAAACCTGTCGCACAGAATTTAATAATGATTTTGAATAAGCTGATGGTATGTTCATCCATCTATATACTGAGACCGATGGCTGTGAATATTCCTTATTGAAGGATACAAACAGCGCCCCTGCAGCCTCCTCACTACAGTGTTGGCGGACGACGTAGAAACCATTATCAGCACTATACCAAGTGTCATCCACCGTCACCCGAACCAAATCGACGTCTTTCGAGGTGTACTAAACTTCATGCTAGCAGTCTATTTTTTTAATGCTCTCACTGGACTTGTGTGCAGCACACCAACAAGACAATTCCACAACGACACAGATTGGTTAGGCATTGCACCTTTTTCGTCGATAACCTTTAAACACGTCCACATAATGTAAACCTGTCCCATATTATTTAATGAAGCAATTATATTTGTTGTGTTGCTAGGCGACTAAATTCGCTTATGAAACTATTTTATGACGTCCCAACAATGCGTCTTATTCCTTTAATTATCTCGTATTATTTATGTGTTATGTTCTATTTCGCCCTGACTAACATCGCCACTGATTGAGTGTGTGTGTGTGTGTGTGTGTGTGTGTGTGTGTGTAATATGTCGCTATCTTGCGTGTTGCAATATCAATGTGGAGTGCTGCCTCCGCGCTCTGCAGACGATCTGGTTACATCTCTGTAACCAAGTAATCGTCTACTACAGTCCCCTGTGAAGCAACGCTTTCTTTGACACCAAAGTATCTCCTGTCCGGTGAGCTGCAGAGATGCTATGATACCGAGACTAAACCTCTGGTTCCGGCCGTTGCTTAAAGGCTCGCTAGCTGGTCACAACCCCCACCCCTCCAGCTAAAGACTCGAAAACGGTGAATCGCTCAGGACACGCGGCGGCCAAGGCACTCTTCCGTCGGACGCGCTCGAGGTAAGCGGCTTTTACTGGACAGGTGTTCTGAGGAGCATTGCTGAATAATTTCATGATGTTAGGTTCTGAGTCGAAATGCTCGCAGCAGTAAAATTGCTTCAAGATTTCGCTCTTAGTACGTGGTGGATATTTCGGTTAGAACTAACGAGTTTAGTGTTAAAACTTTTGATATATAACGTGTGGCTATGATAACCGAACCGCGTGTGCCTTTGTTCATGTTAGGATTTCAACCCTTGAAAATCTTCAGCTTGTTCGCGGTTATAATTAAACAGTGCTATTCTATTATCTTGTTTCCGCGGTAATTTTCTTGTGATTTGTTCAAATTTTAACGAAGTTGCTTTGTCTGTTAGTCATGCCACGTGTTTTAGCTATTATGAATCCGATACCGATCATCAAATTGTATTAAAGCCCCTCAGGCGATACAGGTCAATAATTTGCTTCTATTTATTCAATTCTTCCGCATGTCGTGTTTTCGTTTCATGTATTTAAAGTTTGCGAGTTGAGTTGTGAACCAGTCCAGTAGCCTGTGAACAACCACGTGTCCCGATTACGGAATAACAGTCGAGATTTACATTAATGTGCGCACGTGCTTCAAGTTTGCTCTTCCCATTTTCTGCTGCAGACGCTGGTCTGTTGAGTAAGTGTTGCTAGAGCTTTGATGAGTGTGTGTGAAGGAATGTATATCTAATCACCCACAATTGTACCCCATTTTCTGAATTATTAGCTTTATTGATAGGTGGGCAATCAAATGGGCCGTTTATCAAGTTCAGTGTTTAATATTATGTGAGGTGTGTGCTTTTAATGTTTTAAATTGATCTCCCCATTTCATAAGCGTTTTTCAGAATACATACTTGTTAAACGTATTTTCTGTTCCTTAGCACCCTCTCAAATTTAATTTAAATATTAGTCAGCCTTGGCTCTCCCCGTCTGGAAGTTGCGAAGTTTTCCGTTGCGCTTTAACCTTTAAGTCTCTGCAGATAGGCTGTTCCTAAACTGTGTTGCGAGAGGGGTTAATTGATTTCGTTGTTCCACTTCGGAACCTGCAGAGCAAGTCATTTCATCCATTAACTAGTAATACAAGCATAGGACAGTGAAGTTTCAACGTTAACCCTTTATTCCGCCAGATTCAAATGATTAGCACCTTTACCATTTGGCGGTTACAGCCCATCCTCTAGCTGTATTTCACCAGATGTCATGCATAAGCAATAAGCAAATAGCTTACAATTTGAGGAGCAGAAAATCCGTGGCATTTATATGCCACTGCTAGCAGTGCCACCTGTTGGTTCGAATTGTATACTGAACTTGCCTTGATATGTGATGCCGTATTTTATTAGGCTGCGTACCGAACTTCGTCTTTTCCACAACGAGGTCGGAAGCCTTTACCGACCACATTCTATCTGGCTGTGCCCAACATGTTACATTTCGCCTAAAGACTAAATTTTAAACGCCTATGTCGAAATGTTTCCATCCTAATTGGTTTATTTGATAAAGATGACAGATAGCTCACAATATATCGTTTACCTTATCTGATGCCTCAAAAGGGCGAAACGCATCATTGAAATAAAGATTTTGTAACAGACTGACTTTACGGGTAAATTCATAAGCTGTTGCTGGAACAGCCACCAGTATGGAATGGAAGCATTTTCTTTGAGAGGTTTACATTTGCTACGTCTGAAGATATCAAGTTAGATAATAAAGTTAAGAGTTGAAAAAATAACTCCTCTCTACCATGTTCTGAACAAAATATGTCAATGCTTCCTGATGAGACAAATCTGAAAAAAATTCTTGAGATGGTCAAGAAAAACATTTACATTTACGAAAGTTGTAAGGAAATTCTCTCTATGAAAACAAACCACAGATAACTCATTTGACCACTATATAATAATTTCGTGTGGCTCATTGGCCTGGTGCAAGTCTCAATTGGACGACACGTCGGCGACTTTCGTGTCCCTACCCTACCCGTTATCCAGCTTAACGTGGAATCCGAACCACGTGTCGTTCCTGGCGACTGACATCGTTGGGAGGTGAAGGATGGGTTAAAGTGCAGACTGGAAAAAATCCGAGGTCCAACCGGGATTTGAACCCGCGAACCTTCGGTTTCCAGTCGAGCGCCTCACCCCAAGACCACCGGACCCACTAAAAATGTTTTACATTCAATAAAGCGGAAAGCGTCTGGAGAATCACAGTGTATTGCAGTTGTATATACGGACAAATAATGCCCTTTATTATCTATTCACTCTATTTGTATAGCATACGAACTGAAAAGTAATAGATAAGTTTTTGGCCTACACTTGTACGCAGTTCGAATGAATATTTAGGAAACCGAATGGAAGGCACGTCACCAAGATAAATATAGAAAATGACAAATATAGAAAATTAAAAATTTGGTTTAGCCTTGTGTATCACAAAATATGCTTAAATATAACTGCATTAACTGCTTAATGTATTGTGATAGTTGGTTTGGAGTCTTTTCTAGACCTCTGTTTAAATAAAGGCATTCAAATAAAACCTGGTATTATACATTTTAAAGTGAATGGAATGGACATTGTATTGAAAGGAAGATATAAGATGAACATTAACAAGAGTAAAACGAGCATAATGGAATGGAATGTCAAAATCAGGCGATGCTGAAGGATTACATAATGAGACAATAGTAGTAGATGAATTTTGTCATTTGGGTAGCAAGATTACTTCTGATGGCCGGAGTAAAGAAGATATAAAATGCAGAATGGCTATGGAAAGAAAAGCTTTTCTGAAGAAACCAAACTTATTAACATCCCATATTAAATGTTAAGAATTCCTTTCTGAAGGCATTTGTGTAGAGTAGCATTGTGTGGGAGTGAAAAGTGGACGATAAGGAGTTCAGACAAAAAGATTGTAGAAGCTTTTGAAATGTGGTGCTACAGACGAATGATGAAGATTAGATGGGTAGATCACGTGACTGATGAGGTGCTTAACCTAATTGGGGAAAAAAGAAGTTTCTGGCATATCCTAAGAGAAGGGATAGATTGGACACATTCTGAGACATCAAGGAAGCGTCAACTTAGCATTAGAAGGGAGCGTGTGGGGTAAAAATCGTAGAGGGAGACCGAGGGACGAATACAGTAAGCAGATTCGAAAGGATGTAGGTTGCCGAACACATTCTCAGATGAAGAGACTTGTACAGGACAGGGTAGCGTGGAGAGCTGCATCAAACCAGTCTGAGGACTTAAGACCACGAAACATCTGTTGATGTATTAAATTACATACCTTTTAAAAAACTACACGCAAAGAACAAATTGCGAGTAATTCTCATTTCTGATATGTTTCTGCAAACAGTGCTCTGGAATAATGGATTTTATTCAAATGCTTTGAACATTTTTTTAAAAAAATTATACAACTGCGCTCTTACGTATAACCCACTGGCTGTATTTATGAACATATAAAAAATAAGGTAAATCAAAGCGTAGGAGTATTTAAAGCAAACCATCTGTGTCGGTCTAATGGCAGCCTACTTAAGCTATTTTATTTTCGTAGCATTCGTATTTATGAAACTATAAGCGATGTTCTTACACGTATTCTCTCAGACGAAGGAAACTCCCGGTAAACTGTGGCTTCTGCTAATTTGTATTTTAATGTATTCGCAGGAGGAACAAAGCGCAGGGGGTGACGACCTTTCAGCTGAGGTACAGCCGGCGGGCACTATTGACGCAAGGCACTTCGTAAATATATCCGAGGCCTCCGCGCGCATTTACCGAGTCACGACGTGACTGGCAGAAGAACGCACGCGTTCTTGGCTCCACGCTCTCATACTTGTCAGGTGACAGCACCACTTGTAAACAAATTCTGTGTGGGAGTTTACAACACTGGTAAACTCTCAGCAGTTGACTTTCAGTATATGAATGAAAGTCCTAGGTGAACGAAGAGTTCAGTGTTTTGTAGATGACATAGAACTGCTTCCTAAAAGAAACAAAAACAGAGCACTTTAATAGAATTACCATAGTTCGAAAAAATCCGTTAAACGGAATTAAGGAGAAAAAGCGAGGTGTTCGAATTTTAAGGACAGTCAAAGTATCCTGCTACATTTGCACACAAGTTGTAGTTTAGCGGAGTAGAGGTTGCATACAGGCAACTGGATGCCTTATTTAACAAAAAAGCTATCTGAAGTCACAATTTGATCAGTATCTTTGAGAAACGTACATCGGGAACGTTTCAGGAAAGTGAAAGTGAGTAAAAGGAATGTCATGCAAATTAATTTTGACATTTAACTGGATCGATACTGTGGATAATTAAAGTAATGAAATGTGATAGATGATGGAAGTCTAGACAATATTTTTTAAAATATCTGGAGGTATATATTATGTACTAGATGACCCGGTGAACTTTTATCACTTATCTCGTAATATAAACCATATTACTTTATATATAAAACTCTTCTGGGTTTTGGACCGCATCGTCAAACACTTCACCGACGTTTCGGCCCACTATTGCAAGTGGCCATCTTCTGGGTGTTACATTTACTGTAAATGTAACACCCAGAAGATGGCCACTTGCAATAGTGGCCGAAACGTCGGTGAAGTGTTTGACGATGCGGTCCAAAACCCAGAAGAGTTTTATATACAATGACAACGGCCGCGGAAGCCTTCGTTTACATATTACTTTACATCATATGTATTTTCAACCCAGTAGCTTTATAAAGGCATCATCAGATAGTCTAAGTACCAGCTCGATAGTGGGCGGAATGTGTGCTGTTACAACCCTGTGACAATTGATTTTTATTCATAGAAAAAAACTATTTTCCCTAAATTTTCCTACTTTCCAAGCGACTTTTCCATTTTTTTATTTGACGCTTTCAACATAAAATGTACAAAATTGTATCGCAATTGGAGGAACGGTATTGCTAGCGCAATGAAAAAAGCTGTGTTTTCCCGATTTTCCTGTTTTCCGGACAACTTTTTCCATATTTTATCACCGTTTAAACCTTCCCTGGACTTACACGAATGTTTCCAGACTGAAATTAGCCAAATCGGTGCAGCCGTTCTCGAGTTTTAGAGAGACTAACGAACAACAATTCATTTATATATATATATATATATATATATATATATATATATATATATATATATATATATATATATATATATATAATATTCGCACCCTGTCAAGGAATGAGGCAATTAAAAAATGGTAATTTTGATTGTCACTGAAAAAGTGAGTCCGAACGCGCACGTTAAACTTCACAACTGTCATGCAATTTGTCCGCTTGAAGTCAGCAACGTCGGTTGCTGAAGACTTGCTCACGATTCTACACAACAACTGTAGTGATGTGACTTCTCGACGTCATCCCACATGCTCGGCTGCGTTTACTTATAGTTAATTGGCAATCTAAGGAAAGTCAGACGGTAAACAATACAGTGGTAAAAATATGAAAAGCAAACAAGGTTGTGAGGACTTCAGAGAAGCTTTCTAAAAGGAACAACTAAAATGGAAGCTGAAATTAAACAAGTAAAACAGATTTACATAAATTAATCAACAGATAAGTTTTCAATTTCCTTCCCAGAAGACTAGCTGTATTGCCGTAGTGTGTGATGTGACAATGGTCGTAAATGATCTGGGGCAAAAGGCTGAAGCGAGAGTATGTCGAAGGAAGCATTACCTATTTCTTGGTAAAGTTTGAAGTTCGTAGAGGTTTTGTTGACTGATCTTTGAGGTATTAACGACTGTTCAGAACAAGGTAGACGTCAACTCATCGTTAGTAAGAAAGATAATAATCTCGTGAATGACCCAAGGAATGTAAAAGTATCGGTACAAACGTTAGCTCTGTTTTCTGAGTACCTCGTTGTCAATGAAACGCTAATTCCTGTCTCTACGAGCGTTTGCAGTTGCTATCTCGATTCTAGTTACCACCACCACCACCACCACCACCGTTACCATTACCATTTCGCAACGGGTGGCCGAATACCCCAGAGGGGTTACGCGGCCAATAATACATTCGCACATTTTCTCGCTTGATTCATTAGCTTAGCATCTTTCGTGTAAAAATTCATGAAAACTAAAGGAGAGAAGCTGAATCTTGCCAATATTATCTTAGGAGACGGGTAAATTAATTACAAGGTTAGAAATCTGCGTGAAGAGCTCTTAATGGCTGTTACAACGATCGAAATAAAACTTATTTACGCCAAAAAGGCTGAACATCAAATTATACGAAACCAAAGTTTTAGAGTGTTTGCAATCATCTTTGTTGGCATCAATGTAGTGACTGCTTAGATGTGTCATACCACCAATTCCTCCGATATGCCAATCTCAGAGTAACGGTTGCTTGCAAAGTTTTCAATTATTTATGGTTATACCATGATGGTGTCATCCCTCAAGATTTCATTCTGAAACTTCCATGAAGTACCACTTACGTTTTTAGTGGGGCCTTATCTTCCGGTCCCTTCTTATCACTGTTTCCGTCGCGATTCTGCAGATAACCTCATTTCTTATATTCTGAGTAACTCCCGTGTAGCCGCGTCTCTAACAGTCTTCCAGTTTTGCTTCAGTTGCATTATTAATTACTGAAGTAAATGGAATATCTACGTTTGAACCACCAACGCGGTTATCTTCGTGGCAACTAACGGCAATTTCCTGAAGTGAACCCCTAAACAATGGCGGAAAAATAATGCACTCTAGATGGCTAAACACGCCCAATGGATTTTATCCAAAATTCGTTAACTGAATACTCGGTTAGATTGTACTGATTGCTTGTAAATAAATCCTTTTATTTACTTTGAGTCACTGCAGACATGCCTGCTTTTATCTAGGCTGCCCAGCACTGCAAGGAAGTGGGACTGAAGCACAGGCGGAATCCGGTATGCTCGCAAACGAAACGGCAAAGACCTATACCAGAGGTGGGCACAAATCGGCTCTATGAGCAGCGCTCCGGCTCAGGCCGGAAAAAGAGCAGCGTTCGCGCTCGGCCGGTAGTTATCTTAGTTGCCGCTAGAGGTCTGCATGTTTGCTTGCGCACCTGACAAACGTTCGATACGGCGAGTTATAGTGCGCCGCGACAGACTCAAACTTGCGAAAGAACGTGGTAACTGTGGACATAGTTCATCTGCTACGACTTCCAAACTCTGCATCACAAATTCACCGTCACAAAATGGTCGGGAAGTATGGGCTATCAGCAAAGCTATTCTGTAACTAGCACGAACAGCTGCATCGGGGGATGAGGCATACATTCCTGTTTAAGAAATTAACAGAGTTGTCATTTCAAAGGAAAATTGGTTTTATTAAACAAAACACTGTGATTAAGTTCTCATAAGTAGGTACAGCATTATAATACATACCTCTACTTTACTTCCTTCCTTGCGTAGATTAAGAAAAGTCGCATCTCACCTACACTTCCATACTGGTTGAAGTGATGTGTTCTATAGTGGCGTTCTAAATTGTACTTCTTTATGACTAGTATTTTACCACATACCAAACATTTTGCTCCTCCTCCGCTTTCAGTGGAAAAGTAATCCTTCTCCCAACTAGAGTTGTACTGGAAAATAGAACGCCGCTTTACCGCGCAGATTTGACTAGCCATTTGAACACAGCGTACTGTACCATAACTTAATATCATAGATAACGAAAATCCTGAAGTACAAAATTTGAACTAACGGATGGCACTGTTAGCGGTGTCTTCTGAAACAAAACAAAAAATCTCTTATCTTTATAAGATATTTTCCGGCTCGACTGCACGCGCTGGACGTTTTAGAGAAGAGTTTCCGGTATTATGTTTATAAGTTATTTATAAACATAATAGCATTTTTCCAGGAGATACCCCTAGCAGTGGAATCTATTCAGTCGAGTAGGATGCTAAACAGTTTGCACTATTATCTTTATAAGTTATTTTATAAAGCACTCAGCCAGGTGCATTTCTGCAGCTACGTTAGCGCGTTGGCTGTGCATAACGCCGTCTAGTCTGTTCAGCAGGGACTACGTGAAGGGCGCCAGCTGCTCGCGTCTCTGCTCCCGCTCAGGCAGGTGGCTCCGAGAGCGCGGCTCGCTCATTGCCCACCTCTGACCTAGATGGACCTAACATTTCGAAACGCGGCAGCTGATATGGGATGTTTATGTTCACGCAGTCCAATACTTTAAGCACATTCATATCTTAAGATGTTTATCCTCCAAGGTGAAAAAGGAAAGTGATATCAAAAGCTGTAGTACAGATGAACAATTTAACAACGGCAGGAAGACGCTGGTTATGCTAAGTTAGTGAAGGAAGGACATCAGAATGACCTCTTTTGATGCGATGCGACCCGAGTCCTCTAAGGGACTATGAAAAGATTGCTGATCTCTTGTAAATAGAAGCTGGATGATTTATAAAATGATTCAATTTTTATATAGGTGTGTGTGTGTGTGTGTGTGTGTGTGTGTGTGTGTGTGTGTGTGTGTGTGTGTGACAGGAAACCGTGAACCATGACCTACGAGGAACACAGTGCCGGCCGCGGTGGCCGAGGGGACTGAGGTGCTTCAGTCACGGTCTGCACGGCCACTACGGTCGGGGGTTCGAATCCCCCCTCGGGCATGGATTTTTGTGCCGTCCTTAGTTGTCGCTAGTTCATAAGTAGTTTGTAAATTTAGGGACTGATAACCCGCGGTTCGAATCCCCCCTCGGGAATGGATTTTTGTGCCGTCCTTAGTTGTCGCTAGTTCATAAGTAGTTTGTAAATTTAGGGACTGATAACCCCGTAGTTAAGTCCCATAGACTCTACAAACATTTGAACATATGAGAGACAGGCCCCAGCGCAGTCGACACGCCACGTTAGCAAGGTAGTTCCGAGCCGGCGCGATCGCTATCTCAGTGGCTGCCCGCTATGAAGCAGTGGGGAGTGCCCCAGCGGCCACCCAATCGGCTAGCGGTCGCGCCGGCTCTGAACTACCTTGCTTACGTGGCATGCCGACTGCGCTGGGGCCTGTCTTTCTCTTAGGTCTCGGCGCTCTCGTGTGACGTCAGGCAGAGTAGGTTGCGCGCGCATAGCTAACTGGTTAGCCGCTGGGGCACGGCCCACTGCCTCAGCGGCTAACCAGTCCGCGATCGCGTCGGCGCAGCACTGCTCTTATGTCACCTGGCTGAGTGCGCAGGGCTGTCTTTCTCTCAGGCCACGGTTTGCCGCAGGCTCTTCCGCCCTTTCGCGTGAGCAACGCGTCGCGAAGGAGTGTTACAAGCGGCCTGCCCCCCCCTCCCAGTTTTCATGGAAAGGAAGAAAGTCTGGACAGGTTTGTTTTTCTTAAGAAAATTATTTTGACTCAGGACGTGTTTGCAGAAGCAGAACTACATCTATTTTATGGTTAACTAGTTTAAACCCGCAGCTCCGCTCGCGTGTTTGTTGATGATAGATAAGCTATTTTTCAATAGTGTGCTAAGAGTCTGGTTTTGAAGGATGAAATGAAATAAAATACATTCTTTAGAAACAAACATTTTAATCAACAGTATCAGGAAATTGGTTTAGATCATACGTAAAAATTCACTCGTTTCAAAGAATCCAATCACGAAATTCAACAATAATGATTGTAATAATATCACAGATCGATCACGTGATGTAATGCACGAAACGTCAAATCGATTTCTTTTAATGAGATGTATTAAAAGAAATTTATTTTTTACTGCTTTATTCATTCTTTTATGTTCTTATTCCAACGCTTATCCTTACAGAGAGAGCTGAAGACATTGTAGCACGCATAGACAAAAGATATGGTCTGTGGCATCACGTTTTGCTGTATGTAATCACCTTGCTATAGAGTCGCGAACGTCATCGCTGGCCTTCAGTCATTGTTTTATAATTTGACGACTTTCAACCACCATATCTTCCACCCCCCTTACAGCTATAGGCATGGAAGGTTTCGCTGAAGTGCACACGCACGTAGAATTTTATATACACCGGTAACTTTCCATCCTAATATACTCCACGCTTTTTAAGTCTCTGCGTCTTTCCGTTCAAACGTGATAAACGTACACCGAACAGACATTCACATTTATAGATATAGATTATTAGTAGGTATTTGACCTTCAATATATCAGATTCCAAACCGTCAGATTTTGGCCCTGCATCCTCCCACCCACCTACAAAATGTTTTCTGTGCGTCTTTGGGCTCTTTACCATGTAATGCTCTATGTCACAATACTATGGAAAATGGTTTAGGATGTACTGCATGCCCTCAGTTGCGGAGTCTGAGTATTTTCTACGACAGCCAACGATGCGAATTCGTCCTACGGAAAATTGGATATTCTATGTTAATAACATCCACTGAACATTACAAATTTGATCAGATCTAAATTCTGATCAATTTTCTCTATTCTGACGAACTGTTAAATAACGCGAGATGCTCGAAATGAAATAATCACAAAAAATTGGAAAGTGATACATTTGTGGCATTCGCAACCCCCTAGTTAACAGGAACGCCATGAGGACGATCATGGGTCGTGCTCGGGTAGCTCAGACGAACTTGCCGGCCCCCTCCCTCCCCCAAAGATCACGATTACAGTCCATAAATCGTTCGGGATATTCAGAAAAGCGATTGTGAAGCGTGTGCAATACATCCATACGTCCACGTTCATGATCACATGTTAACTAAGAAATAAATACCTTATCTACTACTCTGTAACCAACTTTAAGATTGATAAATTAACACCTGAAATGATTTTTTCCCGGTAGTTTTGTAAAAGTAACAATTAAGTCAGTTTTTTTTGTGGTTTTAGGGCGCACAACTTCTGCGGTCATTAGCGCCCAGACAAGAACATAGATTCACTAGATCTCAAAACAAATTTGGTGACTGCCAGAACATCAACAAGAGGCTAAAAACGAAAGATAAAGAACAATGAAAAGGGTAAAATATCCTTCGATAAGTTGGCCAAGTTGATAAAACGCAAAACTCGAGCAGCTGCTCGTGTGTCATCAGCTAAAATTTCCTCCAGTGTAGATGGAAAGTGAGGGGCTACACGGAGATGATTAAAAATTACGCAAGACAAAACGTGTTGCACCGTCAGCAATTCACCGCAGGAGCACAGCGGTGCAGGGGCGGCGGTTAGCAAATGACGGTGGCTGAAACAGCAGTGACCGATCCGCAACCGGGCCCGGATGACCACCTCCCGCCGAGAGGGGGGCTGAAGAGGTCCTCCAAGCGGTCGGGATCGGTTTGACAGTTTTCAATTTATTGTTGTACAGTGAAAGCCACGCACTGTGCCATGACGACACGATACTCCAGCGAAGAGCCCGTTGAACATCGTCCGGTGGGATGCAAAAGGTAGCCATGCGAGGCAAAAGAGCTGCGGCCTTGGCTGCTATGTCGGCGGCCTCATTCCCGGGCACACCCACGTGGCCAGGGACCCACAGGAAAGAAACGTGACAGCTGTCATCTGCTAGCAACTGGAGGGAGCGTTGGATCCGATACACGAGAGGATGGTTCGAGAAAGGGTCCTTAAGACTCTGCAGGGCACTAAGGGAGTCCGAACATATGGCATAGAAAGGTTCGTGGTGGCGGCAGGTATACAAAACGGCCTGGTGGAGGGCAAAAAGCTCAGCCGTGAAACTCTAGCACCGGTCAGGGAGCTTATATTGGAAACGGTTGTCCCTGACGACAAAGGCAGATCCGACACCGGCAGTGCTCTTGGAACCATCAGTGTAAATAAATATGGCATTATCGAACCGCGAACGGAGTTCGACAAGCCTCGAGCGGTATACCAAATCCGGAGTGCTCTCCTAGGGGAACGAACTAAGTACAAGGTGAGTGTGAACCTAGGCCTGATGCCACGGTGGCAATGGGCTTTCGCTCAACCGAAGGGTGGAAGGAAGGGTAAAATCGAGCCGCTGTAGCAGGCGGCGAAACCGAACTCCAGGTGGAAGCAAGGCAATCGCAGACAACTGATATTGGCGATCGAGTGAGTCGTCCAAAAATAAGCGGTAAGATGGATGGTTGGGCATCGACCATAGGCGGCATGCGTACCGACACAAGAGTATGTCACGTCGAGTGGTCAAGGGTAATACAGCAGCCTCGGCATACAGACTCAACAGGGCTGGTATAAAATGCACTGGTCGCAAGACGTAAACCCCGATGGTGGATAGAGTTGAGACGGCGGAGAAACGACGGCCGTCAGAAGAGTATACAAGGCTTCCGTAGTCGAGCTTCGACTGAACAATGGCCTGGTAAAGGTGAAGCAGGACGGTACGATCCGCTCCCCATGACGTGCCACTGAGGTCACGGAGAATGTTAAGGGATCGGGAACAAGGGGCAGCCAGGTAGGACACGTGTGTGGACCAGCAAAGTTTACGATCCAACATGAATCCCAAGAATTTCGTAGTCTCCACGAAAGGGAGAGCAACAGGGCTGAGACGTAGAGAAGGTGGAAGAAATTCCTTGTATATCCAGAAGTTGATGCACACCGTTTTCTCAGTGGAGAATCTGAAGCCGTTTGCAATGCTCCAGGAATATAGACGGTCAAGACAGCGTTGAAGAGAACGCTCCAAGAGACACGTCCGCTGGGCGCTGCAATAAATTGCGAAATCGTTAACAAAGAGAGATCCGGAGACGTCGGCTGAAAGGCAATCTACGATCGGATTGATTGCAATGGCAAAGAGCGCCACACTCAAGACGGAGCCCTGTGGTACTCCATTCTCCTGGCAAAAGGTATCTGACAAAACAGAGCCCACCCGTACCCGGAACTTGCGATCCGCCAAAAACGCTTGAATGAAAAGAGGATGACGGCCCCGAAGGCCCCATGTGTGCAATGTGCGGAGAATGCCCGCTCTCCAACAGGTATCGTATGCCTTCTCCAAGTCGAAGAACACGGCTACTGTTTGACGCTTCTTTAGAAAGTTGTTCATAATGAAGGTCGACAACGTAACGAGGTGATCAGCAGCAGAGCGGTGTCGACGAAAACCGCATTGGATATTAGTCAGGAGGCGTCGAGATTCGACGAGCCAGACCAACCGAGCGTTAACCATGCGTTCCATCACCTTACAGACACAGCTCGTCAGAGAAATAGGACGATAGCTGGAAGGAAGGTGTTTGTCCTTCCCTGGTTTGGGGATGGGGACAACAATGGCTTCATGCCAACTTGTGGGAACATGACCTTCAGTCCATATGCGATTATAGGTACTAAGAAGAAAGCACTTGCCCGCAGGAGAGAGGTTCTGCAGCATCTCAATATGAATGGAATCGGGCCCGGGAGTAGAAGATCGGGACAGGGCGAGAGCACGGTCTAGCTCCTGCATGGTGAAGGCGACGTTATAATTTTTACGATTTAAAGAGTGGAAAGAAGGCGGCCGTGCCTCCTCTACCTGTTTGCGAGGGAGAAAGGCAGGGTGGTAATGGGCAGAGCTCGAAACCTCCGCAAAGAAACGGCCCAATGCGTTGGAAACATCAGCGGGGTCCACGAGGACTGCGTTCTCCACGGTCAGGCCAGGAATCGGGGAGTGGACCTTGATGCCGGATAAACGGCGGAGGCCACCCCAAACAACCGTGGAGGGAGTAAAACGGTTAAAAGAACTAGTAAAAGCAGTCCAGCAAGCTTTCTTGCTGTCGTTTATGATACGACGACATTGCGCTCTCATACGTTGATAATTGATGCAATTCTCCAAAGTTGGGTGGCGTTGGAAGGTGCGTAAAGCACGGCGCCGGGCTCTAAGCGCGTCGCGGCAGTCCACCAAGGGACCTGGAAACGACGTGAAGAGGATGTACGAGGTATGCAGCGTTCAGCAGCGGTGAGAGTAACCTATGTGAGGTAGTCGACCTGACTGTCACAGTTGGGAAAATTCTGATCGTGGAAAACAGCCATGGAAGAATAAAGCCCCCAGTCGGCTTTAGAAATGTTCCAACTGGTGGGACGAGGAGATGGGGAATGATGTAGGAAGTGGATAATACAAGAGAAATTGTCACTCGAGTACGTGTCAGAAAGTGCATACCACTCTAACCGACCGGCAAGCTGAGGAGTGCATATGGCGAGGTCTATATGGGAATAAGTGTGTGTTGTGTCAGAAAGGAAGGTCGGTGCACCGGTGTTGAGGCAGACAAGATCGAGGTGGTGTAGAATGTCCACCAAAAGGGAGCCTCTCGGACAAGGTGCCGGAGAGCCCCATAGGGGGTGGTGGGCATTAAACTCGCCTATCAACACGAAAGGTGAAGGGAGCTGGTCAACAAGGTGTAACACATCTGCCCTAGTAAGGGCAGATGATGGCGAATAGATATTACAGAGGGACAAGGTAAATGTGGATCAAGTGATGCGGACGGCAACTGCCTGTAGGTGAGTATGCAATGAAATGGGATGTTAATAGACGTCTCGAAGGAGCATCAGAACCCCTCCATGGGCTGGGATACCTTCCACGGGTGGCAGGTCGAACCGCACAGAGTTGTTGTGTGGGAAGTCTGCACGATCAATTGGACGCAACATAGTTTCTTGGAGACAGACCAGAAGCGGGCAGTGCAACCGAAGGAGTAGTTTCAACTCCTCCCGATTGGAACGAATGCCGCGAATATTCCATTGAAGGAGCGCCATGATAAAAAAGGGATAAAAAATAAGGATAAAAACCAACTAGCAAGCGGGGTCACCTCGACGGCCGCTGAGGACCGCATTTCGAGGGAGCACTGCTATCGCTGTCTAGGGGCAAAGGGTCGTGGTCCATAGGTTCGACCGACGCGCCTGCCACGTCCCTGAGTTGATCAGGAGGGGCAGTTTCCACCGCCGGTGAAGGGCCGGGTGCCCGGCAGACGGAGCGTCCCGGTGAAACAGAAGACGGCCGAGGCCGGCAACTGTTGGATGGCGTGACAGATGGGTCACGCCTCGGCGGAGAGGGAGAGGAACTCTTTCTTGTTGGCTCTTCTCGAAGAGTGACGGTGAGAAGAGGCAGTCGACGGTTGGGAAGCCTGAGAACGCAGAAAATCCTCACGGACGGGTTCCTTTTTCAAAGTCCGGGCATCTTGTTTAGGTGCCCGCGGTTTACTAGAGGTTGACGAAGACTGTACTTTAGGAGCAGCAGGAGGTAGCGGGGACGTGGAACGGGCAATCTTCGGGCTGGCGGATCGCACAACTGTGTCAGCGAAAGTGAAATCACAAGTCTGGGTACTGGAATCCTTAGTAGGTCGAGTTGAGGTGAGGACCTTACTGTATGTGCCCGCTGGGAGGACAGTGGGCTTTCGACTCGCCAACAACTTTCGAGCGGCAGATGTGGATACCTTCTCCGTAACCCGAATTTGCAGGATGATTTTTGCATCCTTATATACAGGGCAGTCTCGAGAGGAAGCCGCATGGTCGCCATTGCAGTTAAGGCAGTGAGGGGACGGAGGTGGGCAATCCCCCTCATGGGCGTCCCTACCACAAGTGACACATTTTGCTGCATTTGGGCAAGATTCACGGGTATGGTTGTACCTGTGGCATTGGTAACAGCGCGTTGGGTTTGGAATATAAGGGCGGACAGAGATAACTTCGTACCCTGCTTTGACCTTCGACGGGAGTTCAACTCTGTCGAATGTCAAAAACACAGTACGAGTCGGTGTCAGCTGGTTATCTACCTTTTTCTTCACCCTGTGGACGGCTGTCACACCCTGATCGGACATATAGGATTGGATGTCTTCATCAGATAACCCTTCAAGGGATCTCGTAAAAACTACCCCCCCGTGACGAGTTGAGTGTGCGATGTGACAGGAAACGTGTGTACCAGTGTAGTCCGGAGTAGTTTCTGAGCTTGGAAGGCAATTTCCACTTCCAGCAACAATGTCCCATTGCGCTGACGCGAACAAGTTTTAACAGGGCCAGCAATCGCATCAACACCTTTCTGAATGACGAAAGGATTGACAGAATTGAAATCTTTTCCGTCGGTGCGGTAAATTAGGCAGAGTCGTCTTTTGCTGAGGCGAATCTATCTTACGTTTCTGGGTCAACGTCAGTGAAGAAGAGAAGGATGTCATCGCGGAGGTGTCTCCCGTGATTACCGGCGTCTCCGATGGCGCGCTCTTTCCTAGTGGGGGCCCCTCTCCGAGGGCTTACCCGCCTTAGGTGATTGTTCACACCTCAGGTCACACCTCCCGAGAACTGACGGAGGGACCAATCGGCATGTTCGGAAGGTACCAGCTCGGGTAATCATCCCTCCCTGGGCCTGGCCTTTACCAGGGGTACGTACGTGCCTTACTTGTCTACCCGGGGTGGGGAATTACGCGTTACCCCGTCACCTGCTACGCATGGTAATGAGTGGGTCGGCCTTCAGACACGCACAGGGAGGAAAGAAGATGATAGGAAATTAAGAGAAAGAAGGAAAGAAGAGTCTCAAACGCCGAAGCGGAGACTAATGAGGAGGAGAGGAAGGCTAGGAGAGTATAAGGAGAGAAAGACAGAAGCAAAGGTTTGGAAAGGAAGAAACCAAGGAATGAGAGAAGCTACTACAAAAAACGACCTGAACTAGCAAAGGACGCCCGTCTCCGGGCGAAAGCATAAACCGGGAGGGAAAGTGAAGCAGCCTGGGGCAGAAGAAAGGCTGCTCCGGCTCGGGGCCCCGTGCGCGCCACACACGTACCCACAAAAGAACTGTGGGCCCCCTGGGGGGAATTAAGTCAGTTAAGTTTGCTGTGTGACAGTGGTAAGGCATTAGCTTAAGCTCGCAAACTGCCCCATGAACCTTTGCTCCCAGTAAATTCGTGGTATTGTGCTTAACGCTTTTGTAGACAAACTACTTACTGCCACTCTTCTCAGAAAATCTGCACAGATTAAGGCGTCACTCCGACGATTTCGTTTCTTTGTGTGCTGTGGATGGACGAAAGTAAAACAGTTTTTACTGATAGTACCTGTCCGTCGAAATTTTGACATGACATTTCCGAGCCTTCATTGTATTTTACCTTTTTAAAATGTTTATCACGTTTCGCTCACTACTATTTCACCTCTATTTCGAGAAATTTGCAATGAATAACTAGTAATACTTTTTACCCTTTATACGTAGCTGAATCAAAACAGATTGCACGAAGAAAATTGCTTACTGGAACTTCAGGTATCAATCACCAATAAGCAATTAGGGGAAGAGCTGAGCACTTAGAGCAGCTAAACCACTTCGTTCAAAGAAACGCACTGGCTTACGAACAGCTTCCCGCCAAAATATTACAGAATCCAAGTTAGGAATCCTACCAACTTTCTCGTTAAAACAAACTTTTCCCTCTACGAAAATTACGTTGGCGCCACAAATGCTTTAATGATTAGATTAATACTCGTTCCATAGATGATGAAGACAATTCATAATGATGTGGAACGTGTCAGGTTAACGAAAGGTGGGTGTACAAGATATTACACAAAATATTACACGACATTTTTATTTTAGTTTTACTAATACATATGTATAATTTCATCAAATGAGTAGGACTTGCCATTCAGAAATTCTTTTAATTTATTTTTAAATGCTAGTTGGCTGTGTCAGGCTTCTGATGCTGCTTGGTAGGTGAGCAAAGATTTTTTTGGCAGCATAATTTACCTCTTCCTGTGCCAATCTCAGATTTAGCCTACATAGTGAAGATCATCCTTTCTCTTGGTATTACAGCTGTGCACACTGCTATTCCTTTTGAACTGGGTTTGATTATTAACAACAAATTTGATAAGTGAATATATATACTGTGAAGTTACTGTGAGGATCCCTAAATCCTTAGATGTCTGCAGGATGATGATGGGTGGGTTCCAGCAATTATTCTGATTACACGCTTTTGAGCAATGAATACTTATTTATGAATTACCCCAGAATATGATGCCATACGAAAGCAATGAATGAAAATAGGCATAGTAAGCTAATTTACTGAGAATTCTTATCGCCAAAATTTGCAATAAGCCTGAAGGCATATGTATCTGAAAAACGTTTCAGCAGACCATCCGTGTGTTGCTTCCAGTTTATCTCATCAATGCACACAACTAAAAATTTATAGCTTCCGTTTCATCAAGCAGACCACTTACCAGTTCGCACCCTTTACAAAGTATATAATAAATCACTTCGACAATGGATGCTGACGTTTACAAGTGTTCAAGTGTTTTTCCACAGACACAGTTTCGGCTACTGGAACATGTTTTGCATTAAGAGATCTAGACTGTTACATCTGATGAAATAAAAGTTACTGATATTTGGATCTCTAAATTTTGTTTTTCAAGCAGACTTAATACGTAACTTGCACGCTCTGTTTCGACAGTTTAATACATGAAGACAGGCTGACTACTGTGACTTCATGCTGCTCCCCTCCCCGGAACTTTCATACAGAACCTTTTTTACAGTATCGTCCTTCCATGATATCTTTTACTCATCACACTTAACCGTATAAAAGTTGGTAAACAATAAGTGCAAACGGTTAATAGCTTCAGCGCCAGAATAAGGTTCGATATGTTTTTCTCTTATATCTGTTGATAATGGCTTCGACACGACAAATTGAGACGAGGAAAAATTTAGAGTCACCATCACCATCGATGGATTATTCCTTTGCCTTTCAGAGTTCAGTCTGGAGCATAGTACCTGTAATAGAATTCATTTATGATCCCCTATTCAATGCTAACACTGATGCCTCGTTTCATGTTATGCCTTTTACTTCAAAATCCTTCTGCACCGAATCTAAGTACTTTCTTCTTGGTCTACCTCGACTCCTCTTACCCTCCGTTGCCGAGCTCTTGATTCTCTTAGGTAACCTTGCTTCTCCCATGCGTGTAACATAACCCCACCATCTCAGTCTGTTCGCTCTGCTTCATCTAGGGTGTTCATTCCAAGTTTTATTTCCTCATTATGGACACCCTCCTGCCATTGTTCCCATCTATTAGTACCTACAATCATTCTTGCTACTTCGGAAAACTTACGGGTATGCTGACAAGTACCAAAATCGACGACGGCCAATATTTCCGCAGGAGACCACCCTGCCATTTTCAAGGCGAAACTGCCGTCTATTTTGGTACCTGGCAGCATACCCGTAAGTTTTTCGAAGTTGTTATTCGCCAGGAGAAATTAAGGAATCACATTCTTGCTACTTTCGTATTTGTAACCTCTACCTTTTGAATAAGGTAACCTGTATCCACCCAAATTTCACACCCATACAACAGAGTTGGTCGAAAGATAGAGCGGTGCACTGCTAACTTAGTCTTCGTACTTACTTCCTTCTTGCAGAAGAGAGTAAATCTTAGCTGAGCACTCACTGCATTAGCTTTACTGCACCTCGACTCCAGTTCTTTCGCTATGTTGCCATCATGTGAGAAAATACATACCAGGTACTTGAAACTGTCTACCTGTTCTAACTTTGTTCCTCCTATTTGGCCGTCAATCTGTTTAAATCTCTTTCCCACGGACATTACTTTTGTTTTGGAGATGCTGATCTTCATATCATAATTCTTGCACCTCTCATCGAGCTCTGAAATATTAGTTTGCAACGTTTCAATCGAATCAGCCATTACAACTAAATTATCCGCATATGCCAGACTGCTTATTTTGGTTTGACCTATTTTAATCCCGCCCTGCCAGTCTACTGTTTTCAACATATGATCCATGAATAGTATGAACAACAGTGGTGACAGGTTACAGCCTTGTCTTACCCCTGAAACTACCCTGAACCATGGTGTCCACATCCAATATCTATGGGCGCAGTACGGAAACATTGCCCTCAGCTGCGTTATTTATCTGCATGCTACCAGAAATATGGAATACACTTGACAGTGAGGAAACCCTCATGCCCTCAGATACAGCCCTCTTGAAATGACTGATGGAAAACACCGTTGTAGGGAACTCAATAGCTCATTAGTAAATGTCAGATAACAACTGTTTTAAGAGAATCTTAGGAGAGCATCAAATTTATCAACGTATATGGCATGCAATAGACCAACTTTAATGTGTTTATTCATCAATTCTAGCAAAAATTTTGTATCGTAATGTAATTTTAATTTAACTTAGAAATGCTACTAACTGCTGAAAGTAGCCATTTAAAACAGCATTAACCAATAAGAGTTATGGTGCTAATGTGAATTCTCTGCTCGTTAGTGTTACTTGTTTAACTCGTGGTCACTGGTGCGCCACATCTTGGAATACATCTGCTTCACAGCAACGAAGCAACATTTCACTGATAGCTGCAAAATTTTTCTCCACTTACTACCAGTTTCAGGAAAAACGTTCCTGTGAAGAAATCGTTTGTATATACAGTGTTTCACAACCTATCTCTAGAGTTTGTGGACTGGAAATGAGCTATTATTGCTAAGAGCAATTTTCACCTATTGTACTGTTCAAAACGTCGCGTATGCGGTAAGCTCTCCGTTTCCTAGATTTCTGGAGGATGAACGATGGACCAAAGCAACGTGAAAACAAGTACCTATGAGCACTTGACCAGAAGGTGTTCTGTCGTCCAGAATATGAACTGCTCATATCTCTTGAGGTTGTTTTTACGACCCCGTGTTTACCGTTCACCTGTTCCCCTCAAATTATAGGTTGCGAAGAACTTGCCGCAGAAGATCTTTGTTTCCTAGCATCGCATATGAATGAAAGTTAAATTTTACTTACGAAAGAAGCGACGTAGTGTGCTTATGTTGGCAACGAAAGTTTCCTTTACGAAGCCCATCTCAGTAGACAAAGGTACAAACAAGCAATTGCCAACCTTAGAGCAGGAACAAAGTTATTTCATTCTTTGTCAACAGAAGATTACTCAGTCCTCCGACGTGAAAAATACACCGTCGCTGCCGCCACTAAAATTTTAGTTTAATCGTTCGCCGTCAGAAATTCGAGTCCTCCCTCCTGCATGGGTGTATGTTGTCCTTAGGTTAGTTTAACTTAAGTAGTTTGTAAGCTAGGGACTAATAACCAAGCAGTTAAGTCCCACAGATTTACAAAAATTTGAACATTTGAAGAAGTAATGTGAATTTCAGCAGTGGTAGTTGTGAAATATTTTTATGCATAAAACACTGCACATCGATTTCGGTCAATGATTGACCATTGACAATACAGTATCCAAGTCTTGAGGACTTACGTACACGGCATTAAGTATTACAGTTAACGTCAATAAATAACTGGTTAACCAACTCAATTGAGTGGGTAAATGCAGTCAGCGATAATTTATGAACGTGAACTAATATTTTCTTCCGTGTACATGATTCCGCGAAACATTAACTTACTGCATTCAAGGCAGCTAAACATTGACCGGAATCTATGTGTAATGTTTATAAAAAAGTATAACGACCAAAGGTTAAATTTTCACTAAGATTATAACAGGTATGGTGGTCGTGATGCACCCGACTCCTTATAGAGTCTTCATACATATTTGAGTAACTGCTTACAGCATCGTTGGATGACCTTTCCGGATACCGATTACAATGTCAATATTGATCCAGTAAGTCCCCTCTTCAACCTTCAGAAGTTTAACACACCATTTGTTAAAGACGTTGCAAGATATTGTCTTGGAATGACGGGAAGAACGTTGTTTATATGAATTATTTACGACACCCGTTTCCACAAGTACAGCGATTCCCAACCGTTTATTGTAGACCAGGAATTTTAATTACTTCATCATGAGTAGGGACCCGAAGGTTCAACCAAAATAGTCTGTCAATCTAAAAATAAATGTGAATCAAAACTAAACATATTCATAGAGCAGAAAGTGATGGAAATTATGTGCTAAATTAGTTTTGGAGCAATGTGATTTTAGAGCTTTCATGTAGGGAAATCTTAAGACTAGTACTGTTGCTCAAAATTACACGGATAACATTCACTAGATTGCACGATTTGTTCAAGCAGCTTACCCCTTGTTCTACATCTATATACTTACTCGGAAATCCACCTAAAGGTGAGTGGTAGAGGGTAATTAGTACCACTGCTAGTTATTTTGCTTTCATGTTCCACTGCTATTAAGAACGAGGGAAGGACCATTATTCGTATGCATCCGTATGTGCCTTAGCCTCTCTAATATTCTCCTTTTAGTATTCACGCGAAATGTAGGTTGGAAGTAGAATAGTCCTGCAGTCCGCCTCAAATTCCGATCTTCTGAATTTCTTCAACAGGGTTTCTCGGAAACAACGTTGCCTTTCCTTCAGTGAGTCCCTTTTGATTTCCCGAAGCATTTCAGTAACACTAGCGCATTGATCGAACCTATCAGTAACAAACCTAGCCACCCGCCCGAGTTGCTTCTACATCTTCCTTTAAACCGATCTGGTGGAGATCCTGAACACGTGAGCAATACTCCATACAGGGCCGTACAAGCGTTTTGTCTACGTTCTTTTACAGACGAATCATATCTTCCCAAAATTTTCCCAATAAATCGAAGTTTACGATCCGCCTTCCCCGCGACTATCCACTAAGGTTCCATTCCACATCGCTGTGCAGCCTTACGCCCTGATGTTTAACTGACGCGACTTTCAAGCAGCATATCACAAACGCTGTGTTGCAATATTGCGGGTTTTTCTCCTAGTGATCGGCATCCCCTTAAATTTTTTTTCTACATTTAGATATATCTGCCATTCCTCACGCCACCTAGAAGTTTGGTCCAAGTCGTCCTGTATCCTACCTACAGTCATTCAATGGCACATAAGTTGTGAAAAATCTTAACCCTTTAATACATGAATTTTTATTTGAAGCTATAAAAATTACGATTATTATGAAGTGAGTATACTGAGAAATATTTTTAAAAATCCTTAAAATTATTATGAAAATTCGCTCATAGCTGGTCAGCTATGAAGTGGTTCCACGATGTACCCGATGCAGTAAAGTCACTTTTCTGCCGCTGATCTTTACATCAAGTAACTCATAATGCAACGGTAGTATGTGATTGACTATTTTTACACGGCAAAGGAGGTATACTGAAGTAAAGAAAAGCACATGTTACGAATAAATGCAGTTAAGTGACTCAGTAGCACTCTGCAACTTCCAATTTCTGTGACGTGCTTCTTGCATATGTAACTGTATAGAAGCAGCTATTCGACAGTGGAGTGGGAGATGAATAGTTTAAAGGTGGTTCGATGAACCCTCTGCCAGGAACTTAAATGTTATTTGCAGAGTATCACATGTAGATTTAGACATGCAGATGTAGATGTAGCTACTAACGAATTTGTGGTAAAATGATCAGTTAGAGAATGGAAAAAATATGTATATCAGCTACACTATGCATTATAGGGTTAAGGAATCGGAAAGCAATTTCGTAAATGTTAGGTCATTCTACTGTTTTACAACAAAACTGCGTAAGAGGGTAGCTTCCAATGCGTTCCTACAGCTATTAAATATAAACGAAGCTTTCGCAAATCTTTGAGACGAATGTGTTTCTTATGGTTCTGATAATTTCTGTCAACAGTGAATTTGTCATGTTATCGCGGACACACATTACGACTGATAACCTAAGCAGGAATCTCATATTAAAAGAATCTACGAAAACTAAAGTCAGTCGGCCAGACCAAACTACCCGGCCGATTTCCTCCATTTTTGTTTTGAACGAAAGGAATTCATCCACAGATTTGTCATCAAGTATCATAATTTAGTCTCTCCTTCCTTTATTTTTTATTCAAACGCGGTATCCTTCCGTTCTTGCACTGAATATTTAATCAGTTTCACGAAATCTTCGATTCTAATTCACGCTGTTCTTTTTGACCTAACAACACTCAGCGGATGAAGCTCTATCATTTGCGCATTTAAACACGTGTATTTAATGATTCTGAAGAAAACTATGCGTGAACATTCTACTTCCACTCCACCCCCCCCCCCCCCCCCAATATTGATGTCATTTCACTAAAGGGGCCCTCACACGTTCAATAATATTGACTATGCGTCAATATATTGGCCATGTGCGCGTGTATATTTACGTATTGTCAATACCATAAAGAATTTTTTCGCGTTTGACAACATTCGTTGTTCTGATGTTTACAGTGTTTAGCGAGACAGCCTCAAACCACTAGCGTCTATAGCATAACTACTGCTTTTTAGTGTTTACATTTGCCGTTTGTATCTCGATACGCTTTGAATGAATCTGAATCGGGCACAAAATATGAGTAAATAAGTAATGGCGTAGTTAACCGAATGTTATAGGAGCAATCCATATCTCTCAACCCTCGGAGTTCTGTTGCTTACAGGAAAAGAAAAATAATGGTTTTAAGAAATTACTTGTAATTTATCTCCTTCAGTATCCGGAAGGAAAATAGAGGACGTTAAAAAGAAAAATTATGTGACTGTTTTGGATGTTTGTATGAGAATTTTACTAATCGTGTTAGCGGACATAACTGCATTGAACTTTAAATATTTAAATGACCTTATTGTGGCAAACATTCCTAAAGTTACTTTCATCGGCTGGTATTGCGCGTCTCTTAATTACGTCTGGTTTTCCGATTAACACGTAACCTAAGTGGTTCGTCGTATGATCCTAGGCTCATTGGAAAATACTTTAAGAAATCCTTCATTTCAATTTTTTGAATATCCGTCGGCCGAGTCACTTACGAAAAATCATTCCTTTTGTTTAACCTATGATACCAAAGCCATGTTTTAAAAGACGCTCTGCAATCCTGGGCCTGAACAGGATAGAGATTAGACTCACGGTTGGATTGCTGACAGGCCTTGGGAATTTAAGAAAAAGAACACCTACATACAATGCGAATAACAGAACAGGACCCTAAATGTAGGCTCTCTGATGACGGTGATGAAACTGCGTCACATCTAATCTTCGAATGCATTGCATTGGAGAGTAAAAGGCACAGAACATTTGGAACTACCAGACCCGAAGAAATCGTGTCTAATAAAGAACTGGTAAAGCGACTCCTTGCACTGTTCAAGGGCATTGGTTGGCTTTACTAGATATACAGGGAGCGATACAGCACAATAAACTTAGTTTCGGTGTGGGCAGTGGCGGGTTGGACCAAGACTGACTTGTCTTCCCTGAGAAAATCAAATCAACCTATCACGAACCCAATTTCCTTTTTCGCAGCTCTCGGTTGTCTTTCCCCTTATTTTTCCCCCTTATTTTTGCTAGCAAACCCTATATGATTAAAGCACACACTTTCGGCATAACTGTAGACTGGGGTACCATCCGTCTGCTTTGACCCATGACCTCATCAAGATGTCTTAACACTTCTGTATTGTAGATACAATCAACCTGTAATTATAGATAATATAATGTATCATCGATCACAGGTCTTAGCCCAAAAATTCGCGCCTTCGGCGCTCACATAGAATTTTTCTCTCTTCTCTCAAAGAGAGAATCTCTCTTAACCTACACCTAACCATCAAAGAGAAGCTACAGATCACTTTTTAAACACACAATCTGTTTTGTTTGTAAACAAACTAGTCTTTAACTCAACCACCCCATACTCACCCACGCCTTCTACAAACACACACGCACCTCAAAACTACCACGCTGCGATGACGTCACGGGTCAAAGCTGACGGGCAGTAACCCGTGTACAGGTGAGCCACACTCACTATCAGATATATGTTATTGCCTTCACGAAATCGTATAGTCAGTTGAAAACAATGACATCATTAATGGTATGAGGACTACTGAAATGTATTGAAGGTTTGACAATATATTATTGACATAGTATGTCAGTAAGTTGAAGTAATTTATCCATTTCAGCAACTGTTCAGGTTATAAATTAATAAAATTCAGCAACCAGTTGCTTATGATTATTTAAGACGACCAATTTCGGGCGCTTGCGTGCCCTTCTGGTCTTTAGAATCAATTCCTGTGGCAAGTAATTGGGACCAATTTTGCTCAGTTTTGATGTCAGGAAGTATTTTATCCCTCTATGTATAGCAATAATACCGTAAGAACTAAGATGTTTACTATTTATCTTCCATTCCATTCTCGAGAGCTCCGATTTCTCGTATTTTATTCTGATCATTTCTACCTATGTAAGTGGGAGTCAATATATTTTCGCATTCGGAGGAGAATGTAGGCTATTAGAGTTCGTTAGTAGCCCACGCCGCAGCGGTAAGCGCCGATGTAATAATTCCCATCCCAGATCCTGTATCATTTCCGTAACGCTGTCTACCCTGTATCGTGACAATACGAAACGAGCTACCCTTCTTTGCACTCTTTCGATGTCCTCCGTCAAACCCACCTGGTAAGGATCCCACACTAGGCAGCAATACTCCAAAAATGGACGGACAAGCGTCGTGTATGCAGTTTCTTTTGTAGTTCTGTTTCATGTTTTAAGGGTTCTGCCAATAAAACGCGGTCTCTGGTTCGCCGCCTTTTCCACGACATTACTACGTGTTTTTTTCCATTTAAGTTTGAAGTAATAGTAAATCCTAGGTATTTTGTGGAGTTTACGGCCTTCACACTTGATTGATTTATCATGTAAACAAAGTTTAACGGATTTCTTTTCGTACTCATGTGGAGTTCACACTTTTCATTTAGAGTCAGTTGCTTATTTTTACACCATACTGATATCTGATTCAGATCGTTCTGAAGTTGGTTTTAAGCAATATATAACAATATATAATTGACAATAAGTCAGTATTGATCGTGTGAGGGCCTCTTAACGGTGCAAAGTATTCGCACGGGTTCTATAGTTAATACAAAACGGAAAAAAACCTATTGGAAATGTGGCTCGCCTGTAGACGGGGATACCGCCCCCTCAGCTTTGACCGGTGACGTCATCGCAGCGCGGTAGTTTTGAGGTGCGTGCGTGTTTGTAGAAGGCGTGAGTAATTATGTCGTGGTTAAGTTAAAGACGGTAGTTGGTTTACAATAATATTGTGTGTTTAAAAAGTGATCTGTAACTTGTCTCTGATGGTTAGGCGTATGTTAAGCGAGATATTTTTTCTCCTATGTCAGCGTCGAAGGTGCGAATGTTTGCGCCAAGATCTGTGATCGATGGTACATTCTGTTAGCTATAATTACAGATTATTTGTATCTACAATACAGAAAGTATTAAAATATCCCGTGTACTGGATTTCTGACAAAGATGTCAGGGGTCAAAGTAGACGTGTGGTATCCCAGTCTACAGTTATGCCGAAAGAGAGTGCTTTAATCATAGTGTTGGCTAGCAAAAAGAAAAAAAAAAAAGAGGGAAAAGGTTTCATACACGTAGACATAATTTCTCAGTACTTAATTACGACATATCTTACCTTAAAATACGCGTTTTGCAAATGTCTTTCAAGCGGCGTTACATTTAGGCTGCCAGCTTTTGTAATATTGAAGTAAGAATAAAAAATCCACCAAATACGGCACATTTGCTTCCGATCGCCTGAATTGGAGGCTGCGCAACGCGATGTTCAGTTGTTGTAGACCACGTGATTATGTTGCTAGCGAATCACAGCTCAAAGAAGAGTATCGTCGTCGGCCAATGGTAACAAAACCTCATCGTCGCGCAACATGCGAATAAGAATTTTTGACGTTTGAAATTAAATATGCGGTAATGTTTTTATATACGAAACCGCACAATGGTTACAGGATGTGAAAATTAACGTCTTCACATGAATTTTCAATTATTTCATTTTCGAAATCCCTTGATTAAACTTTCAGACAGACGATAAAATAAATAAAACAAGCTATACCTGCTCTATGGTTGACAGGTTCTTGTATGTACCCTTGTCCGGTCAGTAACAGTTAATGGCCTCGGAAAATGAAGATTTGGAATTAGTTGACGACTGTTTCGTACATATAAAATAAGTAAAACGTGCTACAGGACTTTGTAGTTGAGAGGATAAAGTGATTCTAAATCTTCATTTTACGAGGCCAATTACTGTTACTGACCGGACAAGGGTACATACAAGAACCTGTCAACCATAGAGCAGGTATAGCATGTTTTATTTACCCTGTGACCTGTACGAAACAGTGATCAAGTAATTCTAAATCTTCATTTTACGAGGCCAATTACTGTTACTGACCGGACAAGGGTACATACAAGAACCTGTCAACCATAGAGTAGGTATAGCATGTTTTATTTACCCTGTGACCTGTACACATTTCGTGGGTTATCTTGCCGAGTATATGTTCCGTCGAGCTTATCGCTCGAAAGAAATATTGCATCACTTTTTCGTCGAGGTGGGGAAACTTTACCCTCCAGGCGGAAATGTAGTGCAATAATTCTTTCGAAGAATTGCACAGCACGACAAGCGACTACAATTACGTACCCTTCAGTAAAATCACTGTGTTATGTACACAGGTATGTGAAATATACCTTTATTGATATATCGTTTAAATTTTTAGAACAAGGTTTGTGTTTAATTCTTGCTAAGTGCTTTCGTGTATAAAACGCACAATTTCGAACGTCGAAAATTCTTATTTGCATGTAGCCGCGGCGGTGTTTGGTTACCATTGGCCGACGACGATACTCTTCCTTGTGCTGTGATTCGCTAGCCACATAATCACGTGGTCTACAACAAATGAACATCGCATTGCGCAGCCTCCAACTCAGGCGATCGGAAGCAACTGTGCCGTATTTGGTGCATTTTTTATTCATACTTCAATATGACGAAAGCTGGCAGCCTAAATGTCACGGCGCTTGAAAGATATTTGCAAAACGCGTATTTTAAGGTAAGGTATGTCGTAATTAAGTACTGATAAATTATGTCTACGTGTATGAAACCTTTACCAAAAAGAGAGAAAAAGATAAAGACAACCGAGAGCTGCGAAAAGGGTAATTGGGTTGGTGATTCCTTAAACAAAAGGAATGAGTTTTCGTAAGTGAATCGGCCGACGGATATTCAAAAAATTGAAATGAAGGATTTCTTAAAGTATTTTCCAATGAGCCTAGGATCATACGACGAACTACTTATGTTACGAGTTAATCGGAAAACCAGACGTTATTAAGAGACGCAATACCAGCCGATGAAAGTAACTTTACGAATGTTTGCCACAATAAGGTCATTTAAATATTTAAAGTTCAATGCAGTTATGTCCGCTAACACGATTAGTAAAATTCTCATACAAACATCCAAAGCAAACATTTTCCTTCCGGATACTGAAGGCGATAAATTTCAAGTAATTGCTTAAAACCATGGTGGTTCTTCCCATGTAATCAACAGAACCCTGGCTTTAGAGATATGGATTGCTCCTATAACGTTCGATTAAGTACGCCATTACTTATTTACTCATATTTCGTGCCCGATTGTGATTCATTCAAAGCGTATCGAGATAGAAACGGCAAAAGTAAACACTAAAAAAAGCAGTAGATATGCTACAGACGCTAGCGCTTTGAGGTTGTCGCGAAACACTAAACATCAGAACAACGAATATTGTCAAACCGGAAAATATTTTTGCGCCCATCAATACTACTGTCAATATTTATGGTATTGACAATACGTCACTATCCACGCGCACACGGTGAATATATTGACGCATTGTCAATATTAATGAACGTGTGAAGGCCCCTTTAGTGAAATTACATCAATATTGGGGGGAAAAGGGAAGCTGAATGTTCACGCATAGTTTTCTTCAGAATACTTCAATACAAGTGTTTAAAAGCGCAAATGATAGAGCTTGATCCGCTGAGTGCTGTTAGGTCAAAAAGAACAGCGTAAATTAATTAGAACCGAAGATTTTGTAAAACACACATTGAAATATTCAGTGCAATGACGGAAGGATACCGTGTATGAATAAAAATAAAGGATGGAGAGACTAAAGTACGATATTTTATGAATCTGTGGAAGAATACCTTGATAACGTCATGGGTCAAAGCAGACGGGTGGTATCCTAGTCTACAGCTACGCCGCAAATCTTATATCTTTCGGCTACCATATTTCAGTTTTTGGGGACCACAAGTTGGAAACGGTAAAAGTCTCGACCGGCGGCATAGCCTAATGTACTTACGTGACGTAGTGCGCTAGTGTTGGCAACAGTCGCTGTGGGTATTGGGATGAATGGCGGCACACAATCCTTACAAGATGTGAAAATGAATGTGTTAATATCGCGTTTCTCTGATTTTCGAATCACAGGATTGGAATGTTGAACATTGCACACTATAATCCTACGCTTCTCCACATACAATGTCTTTCTGTTCAATTTACGTAACAACTCTCTAAAATGCTTTGTCAATTTGGTAGAACGAAAGAAACAATTTTATTTGTACTCTTCGATTCCTGCCTAACCACATCCTTTAATATCATGACCTATTCGTAAAAATCGTAACACTCGCAACAATTTAAACTGTACTCTTAGGTTCCTGCCTAACCACAACCTTGAAAATCGCATTTTCATAAAAAATATTTTTCGATGTACTCCTGTCCAGTCGGTAAAAGTAATTGGCCTTTTAAAAGGAAGGTTAAAACGCACTTCAGTACTGTTTCGTACAGATCATATGTTGCCAACCTAACGCTGCTACGGACGCACCGAGACGCTTCTCATGCCGCTGAGCGAGACTTTAGCCGTTGGAAACCACAGCTGTAGATACTGTCGTCTGGGAATGACCGAAGGGCACTTGTTTACATGGTACCGCTTGACGACATGCCAGAGTTTCCACTAGCCGGTACGGGATGACATTTTTGAACGAACTCCGCTTTCAGGTAGCAGGTGAGTTAGTTGGCGGCGCGCAAAGTGTCTGCCAGAGAGGCGGCTGAGCGTTACCGGGAGCTGCGCGGCGTGCAGTCAGCGGCGGCGGCGGCCCGCGGCCAGTGGCAGTGGAGCGGTGACGGCGGCAGCGAGCAGCGAGACCACAACAGTCACACGCGGCGGCGGCTGATAAACTGAGCGCAGGCTGGCGCGGCGCGGCGTTCCGGTCACACGCGCCTGCCGCTGCCACTGCCGCTGCCGCCCCTCCAAAGATGCTGCAACACTCGCTGGCGGGGAGCCCGAGACCAGCGGTCACACAGCAGCCGGCCGGCCGCCGCAGACACGCCCGCGTCTCGCTGCCCACACCTCGCTCCCAACTACCCACTGTAATGTGTAATATGTAATAGACTTTAAGTAATTACCGTTTATTCTACCGATACTCAGCTTTTCAAGATTGAGTTGTATGGGGGTTCTGCTCGCTGCAACATTATTCTCCTGGGGCGTCGTGGTAGAAATAAATAGT
Organism: Locusta migratoria; assembly: GCA_026315105.1. Classification (NCBI taxonomy): domain Eukaryota; kingdom Metazoa; phylum Arthropoda; class Insecta; order Orthoptera; family Acrididae; genus Locusta; species Locusta migratoria. The sequence goes on from CM048751.1 coordinate 23,905,364, forward strand.
CGATATGTACAATTTTCACTTCTTCATTAATCTGAATCAAAATTCATCTCCACCAAAACATTACAATAACGTACACAAATTACCACAACAACACAGCCTGACAGATTCCAGAGTACTCGACAAAAGACAAAACTCTCACTCCCCCACGCAAGGCGGTGAATCAAATATATAACATCGGCAATAATGACGTTACATTAAGCATTGTTCATAACAATAGAATATAATGATTTACAATTAACAAATATAACAGAAAAATATTTCATGTACACAAAAACAATCACAATATAAAATGAAAACTATGCTTACAATAATTTTAGATCGCACCTATCTTTTTAAGTTTTAATCACACTACTTTTTGTTTGACAACAAACCATAATGTTAAATGTCAATTAATTAGTTAATGAGTCCATCATACACATTCCTAACATATATTGAGCTATCAATTATCTTGGCAATTCTCAAAATAAGTTCAAAAGCTCTCGTCAGTCAATATATACAGAGAATCATAAAATTCAAATTTTGACTATTAAATTAATTAATATTATTAGCTGGTGGACACAAATTTTTTATGACCCTAACATACATACAATGCTATTAATTTTCATTTCTTCTCGTTTTTTACAAAAGATTTTTAAATTCGTCTGTTTAAGTCTTGAAATAACATACAATGACGCAACTATTGTTTATAGAACTGTCTGGAAAGAAAATATATGAATCTCTTAATTAATGAAATCTATCACTTGTTTTGATCACAGTATCTCCGAGACACTGTCCTACACTGATTCCTAAACTGGCTATATCGTTTTAACTAACTTCACACGCAACATATATCACAACTGAACCACACGATTCCGGATCAGACGGAGACGGTATCGTAGGATGACATTGAGATGAGGGGGTCAGCAGTATCGTTACACCACCCACCCATTTAGTGTGCTCTAGAGATGGGAAAATGACACATCTGACGGTAAATTTAATTCTAAGAAACCATGCACAAAAAAACAGGGCTTAAATAAAAATATCGTGTAACCGAAAAAGGGTACTATATCTGTCCGCAAGAAAGAGTAATAACCCAGAAACAATAAAATATTATAAAAGCTATTGTACTACATTAAGAAAAGTTATTAAAAAATCAAAACGCAAGTGCATCATGTCTAAGATTAGCTTCTCTGATAATAAAATTAAAACAAATTGGAATTGACGGGAGGCGTGCTTAGGTAGTCCTTGCAGGTGCGGTGATCACTGTGTCCCCAGTGGTGTAGGGGTCAGCGCAACTGCCTAGAAAGCAGGAGACCCGGGTTCGAATCCCGGCTGGGTACACATTTTCAACTTTGCCCAATCGCAGTTGATGTCATATATTCTCTGAATATTAAATAATAACAACTACAGGATCAGAAGTGACGTCTGTCCTTTCGGAACAGACGCCACATGTATATATATTATTAAAAGGGATACAGGGCAACCAAGAGCAGAGGAAGGGGGTATTACCATCAAAACAAATGAAAACTTTATTAACAAAAAGTCAGAAGTTGAAAACACTTTTAACGATTACTTTTTAAATGTTGTAGAGAAAATAGGATCTAAATGTTCATTAGAAGGAGCAAGGCAATTAATGGAAGAGGCCATACCCACTCAATTTGATGCAATCGAAATTCCACCCACCTGTCCTTCAGAAATTAGGAAAATAATAAACTCTCTCAAGAGTGAACGGTCATATGGAATTGATGTCATTTCCAACAGGTTATTAAAAACTTGTTCCCAGGAGATAAATAGGATTCTCAGTCATATTTGTAATAGCTATTTAAAGCAGGGTATTTTACCAGATAGACTGAAATATTCTATCGTTAAACCTTTGCATAAAACAGGGGACACGTCAAATGTCAACAACTACCGACCCATCTCACTTCTTACAGCCTTATCAAAAATTTTTGAAAAAGTTATGTATTCTAGAGTTGCTTCACATATTAGTAAAAATAAAGTTCTCACAAAATGTCAGTTTGGTTTTCAAAAATGCTTTTCAACTGAAAATGCTATATATACGTTCACTGATGAAATACTAAATGCTTTGAATAACCGGACATCACCAGTTGGGATTTTTTGAGATCTCTCAAAGGCTTTTGATTGTATAAATCATGGGATTCTTCTAGATAAGCTTAAGTATTCTGGTATGAGTGGGACAGTGCACGAATGGTTTAAATCATACTTAACCGGAAGAGTGCAGAAAGTTGAAATAAGCAGTTCACATGATATAGATAAAACAATTAATTCTTCTAATTGCGGAGTTATCAAAAATGGGTTCCCACAAGGTTCGGTCTTGGGTCCTTTGCTGTTCTGTTATTAATCACTTGCCATTCTACATTCACGAACATGCTAAGCTAGTACGATTTGCTGATGATACAAGTACAGCTATCAAACCTGACAAACAGGAATTAACTGATGAAATTGTGAATGATATCTTAAGAAAGTTATTAACTGGTTCTATACAAATGGACTCTCAATAAACTTTGATAAAACCCAGTACATACAGTTTCATACAGTAAATGGTATGGCACCATTAATAAATTTAGACTTTGAATATAAATCTGTAGCTAAGGTAGAATATTCAAAATTTTTAGGTGTTTACATTGACGAGGGACTGAATTGGAAGAAACATATTGAAGATCTCCTGAAACGTCTGAGTTCAGCTACTTATGCTATCAGAGTCAATGCAAAATTTGGTGATATAAATCTCAGTAAATTAGCTTACTACGCCTATTTTCATTCACTGCTTTCATATGGAATCATATTCTGGGGCAATTCAACATTGAGTAAAAACGTATTCATTGCACAAAAGCGTGTAATCAGAATAATTGCAGGAGCCCACCAAAGAGCATCCTGCAGAAATTTATTTAGGGACCTAGGGATACTCACTGTAGCTTCATAATATATATATATATATTCACAAATGAAATTTGTTATTAACAATCCGACCCAATTCAAAAGTAAAAGCAGTGTGCATAGCTACAACACTAGGAGAAAGGATGTTATTCACTATTCAAGGTTAAATCTAACTTTGGCTCAGAGATGGGTGAATTATGCTGCCACAGAAGTCTTTGGTCACTTACCAAGTAGCATCAAAAGTCTGACAGATAGCCACCTAGTATTTAAAAAGAAACTAAAGGAATTTCTGAATGGCAACTCCTTCTACAATGTAGATGAATTTTTAGATAAAAATGTGTGTATTTTGTAGTAGTATGGGCCTGTTTATTGTAACATCGTCAATGTGTAGTGTATAGGAACGGCAAAATTATATCATTAAGTCGAACACAGCATTAGTAGTGAGCTTCTTGGTGTAGTCGATTCGTTCAAATAGCTAGGCGTAACACTGCAGAGCGATATGAAATGGAACGAACCTGTAAGAACAGTTGTGAGTAAGCCGGACAGCCGACTTCGGTTTATTGGAAGAATGTTGGCAAGATGTACTTCATTTGTGAAGGAGACCGCGTATAAAACGCTTGTACCACCACGTCTTGAGTATTGCTCAGCAGATCAGTTTTTAGGAAGGCATAGAAGCAGTTCAGAGACGAGCAACTACGTTCGTTACTCGCAGGTTCGACCAATGCGCGAGTGTCAGGGAAAAACTCCGGGAAGTCAAGTGGGAATCGCTGGAGGAAAGACGACGTTCTTTCCGAGAATATATTTTGAGGAAATTTAGAGGGCCTGAATTTGAAGCTGAGTGTAGAAAGATCTTCCTGCCAGCTACTTACATTTCGTGTAATGATCAGAAGGAAAAGATAAATTTGGGCTCGTACAGGGTCATATGGACATCCTTTTTTCCCCTCTTTCTATTTGGGAGTAGAATAGCAAAGGAAATGCCTAGTAGTGGTACAGTGTACCCTCCGCCACGCACTTCACGGTGGATCGCGGAGTATATATGTAGAACAATGTTAGTATTAATGCAAGATTTTTATAAACAGTATTTAAACGACGTTTCATCATGGGAACGAAATCGACATGTAAATTTTTGTAAAATAAATATCTCATATTGCCCACCAAGCTGAAACTTCTAATTTCATTGAATCCTCTTATTTTATTAAACAAAAGTAATTTGAGTTAAGTGGCATATCATGCCCATGGAGAGCGATAAAAATTTATATAAAACACACTTACTTCAGCCAAGGTCGCTAGGTTTTTTTATATTATTATTATTATTTACTGGTTCGATAAACTATGTCATCATCTTCAGAAACAATTTTTTGTAAAAATTTTCTCCTGTTTTCAATAAAATAACGAGTTACATGTGAAAATGAAATATAAGAAAGAGAACATCGTCAAACGATTAAAATTTGCATCACCTAAGTGGATCGTCATCTGTATTGCACATTTAAAAATTGTGTGTGTTCTTGCCACAAATAACACTAATTAGCATAATTTATCCTGTATTAAATATTTCTTTGGACATAATTTGAAAGAAAGTGGTTAGGTAACTAACTACTTGAATGAAACAATGCTGCAAATAAAATTCAGAATTATTATTACTCAAGAGTAGCTATGTACATTACCTTAGTTGTCAGAGTATTATACAAAATAGCTGATACAAGAAGTAGTCTGGTCTGTCCTTAGAATAAACGGTAATTCTGAGGCACAGTATCTATGTTCGATTTCTCCACACGACTCCTCACAGCCACTGCATACAGCAGCTGCCTCTACTGAACTCTACCAACACTGCCGTACAACTGATTTCTCCCAACACTACTGTACAACTGATCTCTCTCAACACAACCGATGAACTGATACTAGTGCAGAGTAGCCTACAGTCTTAAATTCTTTGACAAAGGTCCCATTGATCACATGTCTCAGCACAAAATTCGCGCCTTCGAAGCTCACTTCCGAAAGAATAATAATAAAAAATAAATAATTATCTCTCTGTTAACCTATCCCTCACTATCAGAGAGAAATTACAGATAGCTTTTTAAACACAAAATCTATAATCCATGCTCTGCTTGTAAACGAACCATCATCTTTAACTCAGCCACACATAATTACGTCACCTACAAACACGCACTTATACGATAGCACGGCGCTATCAAGGGTAAAGCCGACGGGTGGTATCCCCGTCTTCAGATGAGCCCACTTACCAATTGACACACAGCAACTGCCATAACCTAAATTACCTTCACTTGCAAGAAGACAATCCTAACATCCTAATATAAAGAACCTTTTATTCCGCAATGACGATCCTACCTCTTATTTACAATAGAGACGCCACAACCCCATCACAAGTTCTAATAATTAATAAAAATTTCACCACCTGCTTTGCTGATGTAGACAAAACTGTTCTGTCGATCAGCTTTTTCGTAGTATCGATGTTGACCTGAAACTATTTAATTTTGGCAGCCTGAGTCCTCTGTAGTAAATGGGACTACATTGGGTCGTAGAAATAAAATGGAGAATGTATTTTATTCGTGGAATTTCGGAGAATATTTTCGGATTCGCAAGAATAAAGCTAGTCGAGAACGTACTTCACCTGAGAATGTACTCAGCTTGAGTAAAAGGGCAGGGAAAGAACATTCTCATATTTCGTATGAATAAAACTAGAGAAGTTTTTCAAAAGCGGATAACATTTTTCCATTTTCTGAAGTGAGTGCTGTGGCATACTTCGAGCTGAGTTTATAATAAAAATGACAAAGTCTGTGTTGCCCAGAAACCAAAAAAAGTTCTTTTATTCATAATCTGAAGAAATATGAGAGGAACTAAAAACGTTATGCAAACAAAACAATAAAAACATTAGTTTGCTTGTGAGTCGCTTCCATCACGAAAATTGTTACGGACATACAAAAGAAACACAAATGGATTCAGCTGCGTGTTTTTCCCGTTTGTTACCAGTGTATATTACGTACAGTTGTAAACAGATACATAATAAAAAAAATGATGAAAATTCCAAATAAGGTGCATCCCAGGACTTCAGTTTGTACCACAAAATAAAAATTTCTTTGCTGCCTCCTATTCATTCTGCTCACACTGGTTGACCTATTTAAAACAAGTTTTCTGACTTCGTTAATTTAATTTCTGTTATTTTAGAAGTAAGTAGACACGACATGAAAATTAATAACTTAACAATTAGAAACCTATAGATTTGTTTCTCGTAATAAAATCACAAGGCGTATCACTTATGAGCACTCCGTTGGGTGTCATGTTTAACGAAAAGTATCTCGTGTTAGAAAACTCTGATGGAGTTCCAAGTACAAACAGATTAAAATGTGCTGCATCCGTGAAATTTAGTTCGTATATTGTGATAACCCAACTTCCGTAACAGTAGAGTTTGTCGAGTGGCGAAAATGTCGTATTTTTGAACAATACATTCTCCTAAACAGTTCATATTTAGTTTTAATTCAAATACTTCTTAAAGAAGGTCAGCCTAGATCACGTTAAAAACAAGTTTGTTTTATTTCACAACTAGTTTTAGCAAAGCTTGTTGCCATTTTCAAGTTAACAAAATCTGTAAAGCTAGAGTGCACATGTACCTGAAAACACTGCCCAATTTCGTGGTCTAACAGGTGGATTTTATCGTAACAGAATATTACCAAAAGCAAGTGGCACAACTAAAAGATATTTTGTAAGACTGCCGATACCAACTTTTGAACAGCAGTTGTTTTTTGACAAACAGTAATTGTGGTTGCGTGGTTAACTTCTATCTTGAGAAGTTAACCACGCCACCAAGTAGTGGTATCAGCTACAGATTGCCATCTACTTACACTTCAGATGAAACATCCTGTGAGATGTTGTGATATATATTGTGGGCAGACATTTGCTGGACATCAATGAAGGCTCTCATAACATTTAAGCAGTGGTTCCTCACGACTCTAGTTCAGACTACTGCTGACTTTCTGAAAGTAATGAGTGTGTGCCTAGTAAGGCACCCAGGCAATTACTGCTGATCAAACAACAGCAGCTGTTCAACAGTTGGTATCAGCACTCTTACGAAATATCCTTCACTTGTGTCACTCGCCTTTGGTAATGCTCTGTTACGATAAAATCTACGAGTTAGTCCACGAAATTGAGCATTGTTTTCATGTACATGTGCATTTTAGCTTTTGAGTTAAATTTTTTGTTCAATTTAAAATGGCAACAAGCTTTGCTGAAACTATTTGTGTAATAAAAAAGAAACTTGTTTTAACGTGATCTAGGCTGACTTTCTTTAGAAGTATTTCAATTAAAACCATTATGAGATCAATCTCCTACCGCCAAAATGTCGGCTTTTATTAATATCCATATTTAGTGTTAATAATTTGCTGCCACACAGCAAACTAATATGTAAACATAATACATCTCTTCCTAAACATGTAGTTGCCAACTCCATAGTTATACACTGAATAATTTGCCTGATTGAGCTAGTTGAAAGAAATATACAGTGGAACATCTTTTCTGTGCGGCACATAACACTCTTAGAACTTACTCGAGGAAGGATGGCGGTACCGAGAATAAACTTCCAGCTCAGAGCATATGCTTCGAATTTTTTTGTTCAAACGAAATTAAGAACTTACTCAGGGAATGTTCTTCTCCGGAGCATATCCTCTTTATTTTTCATATGACACATTGCTCCACGTTTGACTTCTATGTACTCTCTTCCAAAAAACAAAAACTGTTATCGGTATAAAAAGAACAAACATATACAGCAACATAGTATAACAATCACTGAGACTGAGCCACATTAATCCCGACTGTGATTCGTCGCACTCTTATTTATAGATAAAGTTAGGTTCTGGAAAGTTCCAGAAAAAAGTTCATACAGTCAAATTCCTGAATTATGCTTCCGTAATTAAATCAGGCGTCTTTCACAAATGAGATATACATAAGAGTAATTAGCAAAAACAGTAGACAATTTTAGAAATATTTATAAATCAGTTAATATGATATACTAAACTCATATGCAAAATATGATGAATGCAGTGTTGGTTTGTTTACATAACTGAAAGGGTTAAATAATAAAACAGCTGTAAAGTTTTGTTAGAAACGGATTATGTCAAACTGTAATTCAGAAAATGGTACTAATTATATTCTTGTAGTAATACGGCTAATTGTATGAGTAGGAAATACAATCCCATAATGTTCGAATACAGCGTTAGTAGTGAGCTTCTTGATGTAGTCGCGTCGTTCAAATATCTAGGCGTAACACTACAGAGCGATATAAAATGGAACGAACATGTAAGGAGAATTTTGGGAAGATGTACTTCATCTGTAAAGGGGACTGTGTATAAAACGCTTGTATGACCACATCTTGAGTATTGCCCAAGTGTTTGGGACCCTCAGCAGATCAGTTTAAAGGAAGTCATAGAAGCAGTTCAGAGACGAGCAACTAAGTTCGTTACTGGTAGGTTCGACCAATGCGCGAGTGTCACGGAAATGCTCCGGGAAGTCAAGTGGGGGTCGCTGGAGGAAAGACGACGTTCTTTTCGAGAAATTCTGTTGAGGAAATTTAGAGGGCCGGAATTTGAAGCTGAGTGTAGAACCATCTTCCTGTCACCTACTTGCATTTCGCGTATTGATCACAAAGACAAGATACGAGAAATGTTTTTTTAATTTTTTTTCTTTATTTACTGGTTCGATAAACTATGTCATCATCAAATGTTCAAATGTTTGTTAAGCTTATGGGACTTAACCACGGGGTCATCAGTCCCTAAACTTACAAACTACTTATGAACTACTTACGAACTAGGACGGCACAAATATCCATGCCCGAGGGGGGATTCGAACCCCCGACCGTAGTGGCCGTGCTGACCGTGACTGGAGCACCTCAGTCACCTCGGCCACCGCGGCCGGCTATGTCATCATCTTCAGAGACAATTTTTTATAACAAATTTCCCCTATTTTTAATAAAATAACGAGTTACTTGTGAAACTGAAATGCAAGAAAAGGAACATTGTCAAACGATTAAAATTTGCATCACCTAAATGGATCGTCATCTGTATTGCACATTTAAAAATTGTGTGTGTTCTTGCCAAAAGTGACACTAATCAGCATAATTTATCCTGTATTCAATATTTCTTTGCGCATTATTTGAAATAAAGGGGTTAGGCAACTAACTACTTGAATGAAACAATGCTGCAAATATAATTAAGAATTATTGTTACGCAAGAGTAGCTACATACATTACCTTAGTTGTCAGAGTATTATACAAAATAGCTGATACAAGAAGTAGTCCCGTCTGTCCTTCGAATAAACGGTAATTCTGAGGCACAGTATCTATGTCCGATTTCTCCACACGACTCCTCACAGCTACTGCACACAGCAGCTGCCAGTACTCAACCCTACCCACACTACGTTACAACTGGTCTCTACCAACACTACCGTACAACTGATACTAGTGCAGAGCAGTCTACATCCTAAAATTCTTCGACAAAGACCAAGGAGATTAGAATAAAGGGAGATGGCATTATCTACGCCGAGCTAAGGCTCGTATAAACCCAAGCTGAACTATCCGCCATTTTTTCCCCAAGCTGTAGGAGTTGCCACGTTACGGACGATCTCACGCGTTACTTCGCGTTCCATTCTGCTCGCTCACACTCGCATACTTCTCACTGTATGAACGTGGTATTTTCATGAATATGTTTGCGGCGTTACGGAATTTTCGACATGCGAGGAATTTTTTTTTTTTTTCTGTTGATGTTAGGTGAACACATAAAGCGAATGAAATGTTCATCCTCTCCAAACAGAAACTCTGTGAGAAATGTATGACTTGAGATAATGTCAGTTAAATATAACGCACTTGGATCCGCTCGCCCGTCTTCCGTATTAGAGCTCCTAATAATTAGGCACATGTTGTTACTGCATATCCATACTTGAAGATGCTGGAACTGACTTCTTTTAACCCATTAAATTTAATATTTTCACAATAAACGTGCTGTGTCTCTATGTTATATGCAATTTCAATTTTTAAAGTAATGTGGAAAGGATATTCTAAATATCTCAATACAGAGTGCTTCATTACGTGAGAAAATGAAAACAAGCCAGTTCCTTAGCTAGTGAAAAGATCCTTGCTATCTGTCATTTTCAAGTATTCTCACATAAAATTCTCATTAGATCTAGTAACTTCTGTTACTGCTAGGCTTTAAACTGAAGGAAATGTAACTCCTATTAGGATTTCGAAACTGAGTAGTAGCTCTGAAACACAGTAGACAGGAAGCAAAGAAATAAACATTTGTGAATGACGAAAGAATATCTGCAAATCGAATAATAAATCACTAACTTTACTTTTTTCATTCTACAACTTTGTATTTCCTTGATTAACGCGACAGTTACGGTAGTTTTGCGTAGTAACCACGTGGCAAAATACTCCCCTTTTTGCATGTTATTATTTGTCAAAATATCATTTTGATGTATCTAGCCATGTATGAGATACGCAATGCTTCATTGTGGCCTTATCGCCATTGGAAATGAGTGCGCTAAATAAAATAAAGTTTAGCGGCATGAGTGAAAGGTAAAGAACTCCTCCGTCGAAAATAAAATTCAATCCATTAGGAAAGTTTCATCCGCAGCAACATATGGTGCAACAAGCACCAAACGGAATATCATAGCAGCCTCTATTTTTTAATGAAAACTTTTCCTAATGTAGCGCAGTCTCTTATTTCGAAGCCAATACCTTTTTAACTATGATTATTAACGAAATGACGAGCACTTCGTCACAATGCTGACATATAAAGATTTAAGTAACGGAAAAATATTTCTACCAATTAGTTTTCGTGAAATCGTTCGTGAAAGATGGCAGGGCATGAGTCTCTACGCTGTTAGTGCAGCGCGATTCCAACCATGCTGGGGACAACATGGCGGACGATTCAGCCTGGGTGTTTAGGAGCTCTGTGCCGAGCACATACGTCAGTTGAAGCCTGACCGCCATCTTGGTCAGTTTTGGAATGCTATTTCTCCGTTAAAACTATACGTTACGTCGACCCTCTTACTGTTAATGTATTGAAATCACAGTCATTGCAAAGTATGCACTTTCAAACTATATACTTTCTTGAATAAACAGTAATAAATACTCATCATAATATATTTGAAAAGTTAATTTTTCAACGGCTAATATGCACTCTTTTAAGCGTTGTACATCATGGACAAACCGTAGGACGTTTTATTTCTGTTTTGACACAAAATATTACCTCTACAATACGAACTCTTCTTCAAAACTTTGCAATATGGCGGAGGCAGGCTTCACTTTATCAGCATAAGGGCGTCTCCCTGTATTCTAAACTCCTTGACAAAGACACACCACACCCTGAGAAGTTTGCTATGTCGCAGATCAGAGATAACAAAGCTCAGTCAAACCTACACAAATTCGAATGACGCGTATTTCATCACTGCACAAATTTCGCAATACGCGTTTTAATGTCTATAAAATGTTTGTTAGAAGCTCTTCAGACTCATTTCGCCCCTTTCTTTTTCTTTTTTTTTATCCCGTTCTTCACGCAGAATGGTTCTTTGCGTGCTCCGTTTCGATCGTTGACTTCTTGGTTCAGTTTTTTTATTACAGAGATGCGGCCAGCTAACAGAAAGCGCTCATCTACCACAGCGGAAATTATTGGGCTTTTACATCAGAATCGCTGTCCTGCCCAAATTCTCAGCTCACCGCACGCTACGAGTGTAGTGTCCACCGTCAATTATTCCTCTCGCTCGCCCAGTAAATACTGCCTGTCTGTTGTGAGATGCCTTGGCAAGGATTGCGCGAATACTCCAGTCGGAGGTTCGAGCCCTCCTTCGGGCATGGGCGTGTCTGTGTGTGATTCTTAGCACACGTTAGTTTAAGGTTTGTATGTCTAGGGACCGATGACCTTTGCAGTTTGGTCCAATAAGTTTACAATCCGTTAAACCTTCTTTTGGACAGGACTATTTCTGAACAAATAGTGAATGTGTAAGGGCCCTTAAGAGAGTAGTAAGTAAACACACCCTCTATTGATTGGCAATACGCGGCAGTTCCCGAGGAAAAACGTCTTTAATAACGTGATGGGACTGAGTATTCAGTATATATATATATGGCGTCTGTTCCAAAAGAACAGACGTCACTTCTGATCTTGCAGTTGTTATTCTTTCATATTCACAGAATATGACATCAACTCCGAATGGGCGAAGCTGAAAATCTGTACCCAGCTGGGATTAGAACTCGGGTCTCCTGCTTTCTAGGCAGTTGCGTTGACCACTACACCACTGGGGACACAGAGATCACCGCACTTGCAAGGACTACCTAAGTATACCTCCCGTCAGATACAAATTCCCAGCTTCATCCTGCCCACAGTACTCAAGCTCGTAGTTATGAAATAAATTCCCGTAAGAGTATGGGCCACAAACTTGTCCACCCCTCCCCACTAACGAAAGGATCATTCCCGTCACCAATATATATATATATATATTCTCTTATTATATTATGATGAACCTGTCTCCCTATGTAGGTGGGTGTTACCGAAATATGTTCGATTTCGTAGCAGAAAGTTGGGTAAAGAAACTTCGCAAATAGATATCTCCGCAACGAATAGCGCCATTCTTTCAATGAATACCACCACAAGTCATTTCCGTGCACTCTCTCCCTATATCGCGATACTACATAAGGAGTTGCCCTTTTCTGAACTGATATGAACTGAACACAACGCAAATTACCTGTTCGTCAGCCTTAATAACCAGGAAATAGCCATTACATTCCTGGTTATTAAGGCTGACGAACAGGTAATTTGCGTTGTGTTCAGTTCATATCAGTTCAGAAAAGGGCAACTCCTTATGTAGTATCGCGATATAGGGAGAGAGTGCACGGAAATGACTTGTGGTGGAATTCATTGAAAGAATGGCGCTATTCGTTGCGGAGATATCTATTTGCGAAGTTTCTTTTCCCAACTTTCTGCTACGAAATCGAACATATTTCGGTAACACCCACCTACATAGGGAGACAGGTTCATCATAATATAATAAGAGAAATCAGATCTAAAACGGAAATATTTACATGTTCCTTTTACACTCGCGCTTTTATAGAATAGAACGGCGGAGAAATTTTATAAAATTGGTTCGATGAACTTTTTGTCATGCATTTAAATGTGATTTGCAGTGTATTTCTTTAGATGTAAAAGAGTCCGTTTTGTTGATTCTATTTTCTGTGTGTGTATATCACAGTCAAAAAGACTGGATGCAGAGTTTTCGCTTTAATATATTTCTCATTTATAAGAGTTAACTAGTGCGGACTAATGTTACTCACTCAACTACACTCAGATACGTTCACCTGAAGCGTACGAATCCCACTCGAAAATATGGAGTTTGACTAGAAGAGCTTACAGAGATTACGGATCCCTTGTGCATATTGTTACAGGGCCCATCCGCTCTCGAAAACAGAAGCCCTCCCAAGTATAAATTCAGTCAGCCAATATCAACGCTACTAACGCGTCTACTTGGTCTCGTGACGTGCACTAGCACAAAAAAGTAATCCTATGCGGGCTTTCTTAAGCAGGCTGCACGGTAAGCCTACACGCGGAGAGGAGAGGTAGATGGCAGAAAATACAGGGCAAAAAGAGAAGTGATAGCATAGAGTGCATAGTGTGAGCTGTAGTGAACCTGGGACCTCAGTTAAAATTCAGCTTTATGTCTGAGACTCTTTGGATATGCAAAAGACGAAGTATTGTTTAAAGCACTACTTCAAATATATGTGTAGATGTACTCAAATGTTCAAATGTTTGTACAACTTATTGGACTTAACTACGGGGTCATCAGTCCCTAAGCTTACAAACTACTTATGAACTAGCTAAGACTAAAGACGGCACAAATATCCATGCCCGAGGGGGGATTCGAACCCCCAACCGTAGTGGCCGTGTAGATGTACTCCAGAAGGCTTAATGTAACCGAACCTGCAAGCAATATCCAATTAGGTCACCTGTTCATGGTTATAGAAATGTCTGCTCGGTTTTTTTATTTGATGTCACTGTTTCATCCTCACGATAATTCTGCATGCTAGTCGTCGTCCGTCGTAACACTCGTGTTACAATTTTAAGCCGAGACATTTGTATTTTCGTGTATATCAATCTTACGAGGTGCATTCAAGTTCTAAGGCCTCCGATTTTTTTTCTCCTGACTGGAAAGAGATAGAAACATGCGCATTGTTTTAAAATGAGGCCACGTTCATTGTCAATAAGTCCCAGAGATGGAAGCACCGTACGGCAGATGGAATTTTACCGCCAGTGGCGAGGACGAGAACTGTTTTAGATACAATGGCGACGTTTTCCTTACTTGAACAGCGTGCAATCATTCGTTTTCTGAATTTGCGTGGTGTGACACCAATTGAAATTCATCGACAGTTGAAGGAGACATATGGTGATGGAGTTATGGATATGTCGAAAGTGCGTTCGTGGGTGCGACAGTTTAACGAAGGCAGAACATCGTGTGACAACAAACCGAAACAACCTCGGGCTCACACAAGCCGGTCTGACGACATGATCGAGAAAGTGGAGAGAATTGTTTTGGGGGATCGCCGAATGAATGTTGAACAGGTCGCCTCCAGAGTTGGCATTTCTATGGGTTCTGTGCACACAATCCCGCATGACCTGAAAATGCGAAAACTGTCATCCATGTGGGTGCCACGAATGCTGACGGACGACCACAAGGCTGCCTGTGTGGCATGTTGCCAAGCAATGTTGACGCGCAACGACAGCATGAATGGGACTTCCTTTTCATCGGTTGTGACAATGAATGAGACGTGGATGCCATTTTTCAATCCAGAAACAAAATGCCAGTCAGCTCAATGGAAGCACACAGATTCACTGCCACAAAAAAATTTCGGGTAACCGCCAGTGCTGAAAAAATGATGGTGTCCATGTTCTGGGACAGCGAGGGCGTAATCCTTACCCATTGCTTTCCAAAGGGCACTACGGTAACAGGTGCATCCTACGAAAATGTTTTGAAGAACAAATTCCTTCCTGCACTGCAACAAAAACGTCCTGGAAGGGCTGCGCGAATGCTGTTTCACCAAGACAACGCACCCGCACATCGAGCTAACGTTACGCAACAGTTTCTTCGTGATAACAACTTTGAAGTAATTCCTCATGCTCCCTACTCACATGACCTGGCTCCTAGTGACTTTTGGCTTTTTCCATCAATGAACGACACTCTCAGTGGCCGCACATTCACCAGCCGTGCTGCTATTCCCTCAGCGATTTTCCAGTGGTCAAAACAGACTCCTAAAGAAGCCTTCGCCACTGCTATGGAGTCATGGCGTCAGCGTTGTGAAAAATGTGTACGTCTGCAGGGCAATTACGTCGAGAAGTAACGCCAGTTTCATCGATTTCAGGTGAGTTGTTAATTAGAAAAAAAAAGAAGGAAAACGGAGGCCTTAGAACTTGAATACACTTTGTAGTAAATTATCATAATCCAGTATTTCATTCTTATACCGATCATTATGCCCGTTATTATATTAACACTGGTGTTTTATATTTAGCATTAATACATAAAGTAATTTTTATATTTCGCTCTACATTAATTTTTATTGAAAGAACGTTAGCCGGCCGCGGTGACCGAGGGGACTGAGGCGCTCCAGTCACGGTCTGCACGGCCACTACGGTCGGGGGTTCGAATCCCCCCTCGGACATGGATATTTGTGCCGTACTAGTTCGTAAGTAGTTCATAAGTAGTTTGTAAGTTTAGGGACTGATGACCCCGTAGTTAAGTGCCATAAGCTATACATACATTTGAAACATTTTTGAATTTGAAAAAACGTTATCCCGATTTCAACAATGCTTCGTATGATTTATGACACGTTTCGATCTTTTGCGGTATCATCATTTTATTTATAACAAAAAACACGATCACGAGGTAATACATATTATAAAATTATACAGTTTTTTAAATAGCTTCGAAAATGGCAAATGAAATTTATATTACGTGACAAATAATTGCTTGCTTACCTCTTGCTTTAAAATTTATGTCAAAATGCGACGCAGTAGGCTAATATGGGAATTTTGTTTCTATTTTCTTGTGATACTTCGTGGCAGCCATATTTGAATTCTGCAGGAAAGGAAATGTGAACATTTATGACTCGGACGCTCAGTCGTGTGAAGTTCAGCATCTAGGTAGTGCAGAGATAATTTCTCATGAGTGATAACCTCCAGCGATATTTTGTTTTCGACAATATTCACAACTGGAGTCGCCGCAACTTCGATTGCGACACGGGCCAGCTGCGACGAGCAAATATCCGCATTTACTTGGCGCATGCGCTTTCGCAACTTCGCTGCATATTATCGTTTCAGTCAGTCACGGTGAGAGCAGCATAGCTATCACGTGATAATGACGCCCAGGAGATATTTCGTAGAGAACTGAACAACAATTATAAGGTTTTGAACGCGTGATTCCTAAACTGGCTATATCGTTTTTAACTAACTTCACACGCAACATATATCACAACTGAACCACACGATTCCGGATCCGACGGAGACGGTATCGTAGGATGACATTGAGATGAGGGGGTCAGCAGTATCGTTACACCACCCACCCATTTAGTGTGCTCTAGAGATGGGAAAAAGACACATCTGACGGTAAATTTAATTCTAAGAAACCATGCACAAAAAAACAGGGCTTAAATAAAAATATCGTGTAACCGAAAAAGGGAACTATATCTGTCCGCAAGAAAGAGTAATAACCCAGAAACAATAAAATATTATAAAAGCTATTGTACTACATTAAGAAAAGTTATTAAAAAATCAAAACGCAAGTGCATCATGTCTGAGATTAGCTTCTCTGATAATAAAATTAAAACAAATTGGAATTGACGGGAGGCGTGCTTAGGTAGTCCTTGCAGGTGCGGTGATCACTGTGTCCCCAGTGGTGTAGGGGTCAGCGCAACTGCCTAGAAAGCAGGAGACCCGGGTTCGAATCCCGGCTGGGTACACATTTTCAGCTTTGCCCAATCGCAGTTGATGTCATATATTCTCTGAAAATTAAATAATAACAACTACAGGATCAGAAGTGACGTCTGTCCTTTCGGAACAGACGCCACATGTATATATATTATTAAAAGGGATACAGGGCAACCAAGAGCAGAGGAAGGGGGTATTACCATCAAAACAAATGAAAACTTTATTAACAAAAAGTCAGAAGTTGAAAACACTTTTAACGATTACTTTTTAAATGTTGTAGAGAAAATAGGATCTAAATGTTCATTAGAAGGAGCAAGGCAATTAATGGAAGAGGCCATACCCACTCAATTTGATGCAATCGAAATTCCACCCACCTGTCCTTCAGAAATTAGGAAAATAATAAACTCTCTCAAGAGTGAACGGTCATATGGAATTGATGTCATTTCCAACAGGTAATTAAAAACTTGTTCCCAGGAGATAAATAGGATTCTCAGTCATATTTGTAATAGCTCTTTAAAGCAGGGTATTTTCCCAGATAGACTGAAATATTCTATCGTTAAACCTTTGCATAAAAAAGGGGACACGTCAAATGGCAACAACTACCGACCCATCTCACTTCTTACAGCCTTATCAAAAATTTTTGAAAAAGTTATGTATTCTCGAGTTGCTTCACATATTAGTAAAAATAAAGTTCTCACAAAATGTCAGTTTGGTTTTCAAAAATGCTTTTCAACTGAAAATGCTATATATACGTTCACTGATGAAATACTAAATGCTTTGAATAACCGGACATCACCAGTTGGGATTTTTTGAGATCTCTCAAAGGCTTTTGATTGTATAAATCATGGGATTCTTCTAGATAAGCTTAAGTATTCTGGTATGAGTGGGACAGTGCACGAATGGTTTAAATCATACTTAACCGGAAGAGTGCAGAAAGTTGAAATAAGCAGTTCACATGATATAGATAAAACAATTAATTCTTCTAATTGCGGAGTTATCAAAAATGGGTTCCCACAAGGTTCGGTCTTGGGTCCTTTGCTGTTCTGTTATTAATCACTTGCCATTCTACATTCACGAACATGCTAAGCTAGTACGTTTTGCTGATGATACAAGTACAGCTATCAAACCTGACAAACAGGAATTAACTGATGAAATTGTGAATGATATCTTAAGAAAGTTATTAACTGGTTCTATACAAATGGACTCTCAATAAACTTTGATAAAACCCAGTATATACAGTTTCATACAGTAAATGGTATGGCACCATTAATAAATTTAGACTTTGAATATAAATCTGTAGCTAAGGTAGAATATTCAAAATTTTTAGGTGTTTACATTGACGAGGGACTGAATTGGAAGAAACATATTGAAGATCTCCTGAAACGTCTGAGTTCAGCTACTTATGCTATCAGAGTCAATGCAAAATTTGGTGATATAAATCTCAGTAAATTAGCTTACTACGCCTATTTTCATTCACTGCTTTCATATGGAATCATATTATGGGGCAATTCAACATTGAGTAAAAAAGTATTCATTGCACAAAAGCGTGTAATCAGAATAATTGCAGGAGCCCACCAAAGAGCATCCTGCAGATATTTATTTAGGGATCTAGGGATACTCACTGTAGCTTCATAATATATATATATATTCACAAATGAAATTGGTTATTAACAATCCGACCCAATTCAAAAGTAAAAGCAGTGTGCATAGCTACAACACTAGGAGAAAGGATGTTATTCACTATTCAAGGTTAAATCTAACTTTGGCTCAGAGATGGGTGAATTATGCTGCCACAGAAGTCTTTGGTCACTTACCAAGTAGCATCAAAAGTCTGACAGATAGCCACCTAGTATTTAAAAAGAAACTAAAGGAATTTCTGAATGGCAACTCCTTCTACAATGTAGATGAATTTTTAGATAAAAATGTGTGTATTTTGTAGTAGTATGGGCCTGTTTATTGTAACATCGTCAATGTGTAGTGTATAGGAACGGCAAAATTATATCATTAAGTCGAACACAGCATTAGTAGTGAGCTTCTTGGTGTAGTCGATTCGTTCAAATAGCTAGGCGTAACACTGCAGAGCGATATGAAATGGAACGAACCTGTAAGAACAGTTGTGAGTAAGCCGGACAGCCGACTTCGGTTTATTGGAAGAATGTTGGCAAGATGTACTTCATTTGTAAAGGAGACCGCGTATAAAACGCTTGTACCACCACGTCTTGAGTATTGCTCAGCAGATCAGTTTTTAGGATGGCATAGAAGCAGTTCAGAGACGAGCAACTACGTTCGTTACTCGCAGGTTCGACCAATGCGCGAGTGTCAGGGAAAAACTCCGGGAAGTCAAGTGGGAATCGCTGGAGGAAAGACGACGTTCTTTCCGAGAATATATTTTGAGGAAATTTAGAGGGCCTGAATTTGAAGCTGAGTGTAGAAAGATCTTCCTGCCAGCTACTTACATTTCGTGTAATGATCAGAAGGAAAAGATAAATTTGGGCTCGTACAGGGTCATATGGACATCCTTTTTTCCCCTCTTTCTATTTGGGAGTAGAATAGCAAAGGAAATGCCTAGTAGTGGTACAGTGTACCCTCCGCCACGCACTTCACGGTGGATCGCGGAGTATATATGTAGAACAATGTTAGTATTAATGCAAGATTTTTATAAACAGATTAAACGACGTTCCATCATGGGAACGAAATCGACATGTAAATTTTTGTAAAATAAATATCTCATATCGCCCACCAAGCTGAAACTTCTAATTTCATTGAATCCTCTTATTTTATTAAACAAAAGTAATTTGAGTTAAGTGGCATATCATGCCCATGGAGAGCGATACAAATTTATATAAAACACACTTACTTCATCCAAGGTCGCTAGGTTTTTTATATTATTATTATTATTTACTGGTTCGATAAACTATGTCATCATCTTCAGAAACAATTTTTTGTAACAATTTTCTCCTGTTTTCAATAAAATAATGAGTTACATGTGAATATGAAATATAAGAAAGAGAACATCGTCAAACGATTAAAATTTGCATCACCTAAGTGGATCGGCATCTGTATCGCACATTTAAAAATTGTGTGTGTTCTTGCCACAAATAACACTAATTAGCATAATTTATCCTGTATTAAATATTTCTTTGGACATAATTTGAAAGAAAGTGGTTAGGTAACTAACTACTTGAATGAAACAATGCTGCAAATAAAATTCAGAATTATTATTACTCAAGAGTAGCTATGTACATTACCTTAGTTGTCAGAGTATTATACAAAATAGCTGATACAAGAAGTAGTCTGGTCTGTCCTTAGAATAAACGGTAATTCTGAGGCACAGTATCTATGTCCGATTTCTCCACACGACTCCTCACAGCCACTGCATACAGCAGCTGCCTCTACTGAACTCTACCAACACTGCCGTACAACTGATTTCTCCCAACACTACTGTACAGCTGATCTCTCTCAACACAACCGATGAACTGATACTAGTGCAGAGTAGCCTACAGTCTTAAATTCTTTGACAAAGGTCCCATTGATCACATGTCTCAGCACAAAATTCGCGCCTTCGAAGCTCACTTCCGAAAGAATAATAATAAAAAATAAATAATTATCTCTCTGTTAACCTATCCCTCACTATCAGAGAGAAATTACAGATAGCTTTTTAAACACAAAATCTATAATCCATGCTCTGCTTGTAAACGAACCATCATCTTTAACTCAGCCACACATAATTACGTCACCTACAAACACGCACTTATACGATAGCACGGCGCTATCAAGGGTAAAGCCGACGGGTGGTATCCCCGTCTTCAGATGAGCCCACTTACCAATTGACACACAGCAACTGCCATAACCTAAATTACCTTCACTTGCAAGAAGACAATCCTAACATCCTAATATAAAGAACCTTTTATTCCGCAATGACGATCCTACCTCTTATTTACAATAGAGACGCCACAACCCCATCACAAGTTCTAATAATTAATAAAAATTTCACCACCTGCTTTGCTGATGTAGAAAAAACTGTTCTGTCGATCAGCTTTTTCGTAGTATCGATGTTGTCCTGAAACTATTTAATTTTGGCAGCCTGAGTCCTCTGTAGTAAATGGGACTACATTGGGTCGTAGGAATAAAATGGAGAATGTATTTTATTCGTGGAATTTCGGAGAATATTTTCGGATTCGCAAGAATAAAGCTAGTCGAGAACGTACTTCACCTGAGAATGTACTCAGCTTGAGTAAAAGGGCAGGGAAAGAACATTCTCATATTTCGTATGAATAAAACTAGAGAAGTTTTTCAAAAGCGGATAACATTTTTCCATTTTCTGAAGTGAGTGCTGTGGCATACTTCGAGCTGAGTTTATAATAAAAATGACAAAGTCTGTGTTGCCCAGAAACCAAAAAAGTTCTTTTATTCATAATCTGAAGAAATATGAGAGGAACTAAAAACGTTATGCAAACAAAACAATAAAAACATTAGTTTGGTTGTGAGTCGCTTCCATCACGAAAATTGTTATGGACATACAAAAGAAACACAAATGGATTCAGCTGCGTGTTTTTCCCGTTTGTTACGAGTGTATATTAGGTACAGTTGTAAACAGCTACATAATAAAAAAATGATGCAAATTCCAAATAAAGTGCATCCTAGAACTTCAGTTTGTACCACAAAATAAAAATTTCTGCGCTGCCTCCTATTAATTCTGCTCACACTGGTTGACCTATTTAAAACAAGTTTTCTGACTTCGTTAATTTAATTTCTGTTATTTTAGAAGTAAGTAGACGCGGCATGAAAATTAATAACTTATTAATTAGAAACCTATAGATTTGTTTCTCGTAATAAAATCACAAGGCGTATCACTCCGTTGGGTGTCATATTTAACGAAAAGTATCTCTTGTTGGAAAACTCTGATGGAGTTCCAAGTACAAACAGATTAAAATGTGCTGCATGCGTGAAATTTAGTTCGTATATTGTGATAACCCAACTTCCGTAACAGTAGAGTTTGTCGAGTGGCGAAAATTTCGTATTTTTGAACAATACATTCTCCTAAACAGTCCATATTTAGTTTTAATTCAAATACTTCTTAAAGAAGGTCAGCCTAGATCACGTTAAAAACAAGTTTGTTTTATTTCACAACTAGTTTTAGCAAAGCTTGTTGCCATTTTCAAGTTAACAAAATCTGTAAAGCTAGAGTGCACATGTACCTGAAAACACTGCCCAATTTCGTGGTCTAACAGGTGGATTTTATCGTAACAGAATATTACCAAAAGCAAGTGGCACAACTAAAAGATATTTTGTAAGACTGCCGATACCAACTTTTGAACAGCAGTTGTTTTTTGACAAACAGTAATTGTGGTTGCGTGGTTAACTTCTATCTTGAGAAGTTAACCACGCCACCAAGTAGTGGTATCAGCTACAGATTGCCATGTACTTACACTTCAGATGAAACATCCTGTGAGATGTTGTGATATATATTGTGGGCAGACATTTGCTGGACATCAATGAAGGCTCTCATAACATTTAAGCAGTGGTTCCTCACGACTCTAGTTCAGACTACTGCTGACTTTCTGAAAGTAATGAGTGTGTGCCTAGTAAGGCACCCAGGCAATTACTGCTGATCAAACAACAGCAGCTGTTCAACAGTTGGTATCAGCACTCTTACGAAATATCCTTCACTTGTGTCACTCGCCTTTGGTAATGCTCTGTTACGATAAAATCTACGAGTTAGTCCACGAAATTGAGCATTGTTTTCATGTACATGTGCATTTTAGCTTTTGAGTTAAATTTTTTGTTCAATTTAAAATGGCAACAAGCTTTGCTGAAACTATTTGTGTAATAAAAAAGAAACTTGTTTTAACGTGATCTAGGCTGACTTTCTTTAGAAGTATTTCAATTAAAACCATTATGAGATCAATCTCCTACCGCCAAAATGTCGGCTTTTATTAATATCCATATTTAGTGTTAATAATTTGCTGCCACACAGCAAACTAATATGTAAACATAATACATCTCTTCCTAAACATGTAGTTGCCAACTCCATAGTTATACACTGAATAATTTGCCTGATTGAGCTAGTTGAAAGAAATATACAGTGGAACATCTTTTCTGTGCGGCACATAACACTCTTAGAACTTACTCGAGGAAGGATGGCGGTACCGAGAATAAACTTCCAGCTCAGAGCATATGCTTCGAATTTTTTTGTTCAAACGAAATTAAGAACTTACTCAGGGAATGTTCTTCTCCGGAGCATATCCTCTTTATTTTTCATATGACACATTGCTCCACGTTTGACTTCTATGTACTCTCTTCCAAAAAACAAAAACTGTTATCGGTATAAAAAGAACAAACATATACAGCAACATAGTATAACAATCACTGAGACTGAGCCACATTAATCCCGACTGTGATTCGTCGCACTCTTATTTATAGATAAAGTTAGGTTCTGGAAAGTTCCAGAAAAAAGTTCATACAGTCAAATTCCTGAATTATGCTTCCGTAATTAAATCAGGCGTCTTTCACAAATGAGATATACATAAGAGTAATTAGCAAAAACAGTAGACAATTTTACAAATATTTATAAATCAGTTAATATGATATACTAAACTCATATGCAAAATATGATTAATGCAGTGTTGGTTTGTTTATATAACTGAAAGGGTTAAATAATAAAACAGCTGTAAAGTTTTGTTAGAAACGGATTATGTCAAACTGTAATTCAGAAAATGGTACTAATTATATTCTTGTAGTAATACGGCTAATTGTATGAGTAGGAAATACAATCCCATAATGTTCGAATACAGCTTTAGTAGTGAGCTTCTTGATGTAGTCGCGTCGTTCAAATATCTAGGCGCAACACTACAGAGCGATATAAAATGGAACGAACATGTAAGGAGAATTTTGGGAAGATGTACTTCATCTGTAAAGGGGACTGTGTATAAAACGCTTGTATGACCACATCTTGAGTATTGCCCAAGTGTTTGGGACCCTCAGCAGATCAGTTTAAAGGAAGTCATAGAAGCAGTTCAGAGACGAGCAACTAAGTTCGTTACTGGTAGGTTCGACCAATGCGCGAGTGTCACGGAAATGCTCCGGGAAGTCAAGTGGGGGTCGCTGGAGGAAAGACGACGTTCTTTTCGAGAAATTCTGTTGAGGAAATTTAGAGGGCCGGAATTTGAAGCTGAGTGTAGAACCATCTTCCTGTCACCTACTTGCATTTCGCGTATTGATCACAAAGACAAGATACGAGAAATGTTTTTTTAATTTTTTTTCTTTATTTACTGGTTCGATAAACTATGTCATCATCAAATGTTCGAATGTTTGTTAAGCTTATGGGACTTAACCACGGGGTCATCAGTCCCTAAACTTACAAACTACTTATGAACTACTTACGAACTAGGACGGCACAAATATCCATGCCCGAGGGGGGATTCGAACCCCCGACCGTAGTGGACGTGCTGACCGTGACTGGAGCACCTGTCACCTCGGCCACCGCGGCCGGCTATGTCATCATCTTCAGAGACAATTTTTTATAACAAATTTCCCCTATTTTTAATAAAATAACGAGTTACTTGTGAAACTGAAATGCAAGAAAAGGAACATTTTCAAAGGATTAAAATTTGCATCACCTAAATGGATCGTCATCTGTATTGCACATTTAAAAATTGTGTGTGTTCTTGCCACAAGTGACACTAATCAGCATAATTTATCCTGTATTCAATATTTCTTTGCGCATTATTTGAAATAAAGGGGTTAGGCAACTAACTACTTGAATGAAACAATGCTGCAAATATAATTAAGAATTATTGTTACGCAAGAGTAGCTACGTACATTACCTTAGTTGTCAGAGTATTATACAAAATAGCTGATACAAGAAGTAGTCCAGTCTGTCCTTCGAATAAACGATAATTCTGAGGCACAGTATCTATGTCCGATTTCTCCACACGACTCCTCACAGCTACTGCACACAGCAGCTGCCAGTACTGAACCCTACCCACACTACGTTACAACTGGTCTCTACCAACACTACCGTACAACTGATACTAGTGCAGAGCAGTCTACATCCTAAAATTCTTCGACAAAGACCAAGGAGATTAGAATAAAGGGAGATGGCATTATCTACGCCGAGCTAAGGCTCGTATAAACCCAAGCTGAACTATCCGCCATTTTTTCCCCAAGCTGTAGGAGTTGCCACGTTACGGACGATCTCACGCGTTACTTCGCGTTCCATTCTGCTCGCTCACACTCGCATACTTCTCACTGTATGAACGTGGTATTTTCATGAATATGTTTGCGGCGTTACGGAATTTTCGACATGCGAGGAATTTTTTTTTTTTTTCTGTTGATGTTAGGTGAACACATAAAGCGAATGAAATGTTCATCCTCTCCAAACAGAAACTCTGTGAGAAATGTATGACTTGAGATAATGTCAGTTAAATATAACGCACTTGGATCCGCTCGCCCGTCTTCCGTATTAGAGCTCCTAATAATTAGGCACATGTTGTTACTGCATATCCATACTTGAAGATGCTGGAACTGACTTCTTTTAACCCATTAAATTTAATATTTTCACAATAAACGTGCTGTGTCTCTATGTTATATGCAATTTCAATTTTTAAAGTAATGTGGAAAGGATATTCTAAATATCTCAATACAGAGTGCTTCATTACGTGAGAAAATGAAAACAAGCCAGTTCCTTAGCTAGTGAAAAGATCCTTGCTATCTGTCATTTTCAAGTATTCTCACATAAAATTCTCATTAGATCTAGTAACTTCTGTTACTGCTTGGCTTTAAACTGAAGGAAATGTAACTCCTATTAGGATTTCGAAACTGAGTAGTAGCTCTGAAACACAGTGAATGACGAAAGAATATCTGCAAATCGAATAATAAATCACTAACTTTACTTTTTTCATTCTACAACTTTGTATTTCCTTGATTAACGCGACAGTTACGGTAGTTTTGCGTAGTAACCACGTGGCAAAATACTCCCCTTTTTGCATGTTATTATTTGTCAAAATATCATTTTGATGTATCTAGCCATGTATGAGATACGCAATGCTTCATTGTGGCCTTATCGCCATTGGAAATGAGTGCGCTAAATAAAATAAAGTTTAGCGGCATGAGTGAAAGGTAAAGAACTCCTCCGTCGAAAATAAAATTCAATCCATTAGGTAAGTTTCATCCGCAGCAACATATGGTGCAACAAGCACCAAACGGAATATCATAGCAGCCTCTATTTTTTAATGAAAACTTTTCCTAATGTAGCGCAGTCTCTTATTTCGAAGCCAATACCTTTTTAACTATGATTATTAACGAAATGACGAGCACTTCGTCACAATGCTGACATATAAAGATTTAAGTAACGGAAAAATATTTCTACCAATTAGTTTTCGTGAAATCGTTCGTGAAAGATGGCAGGGCATGATTCTCTACGCTGTTAGTGCAGCGCGATTCCAACCATGCTGGGGAAAACATGGCGGACGATTCAGCCTGGGTGTTTAGGAGCTCTGTGCCGAGCACATACGTCAGTTGAAGCCTGACCGCCATCTTGGTCAGTTTTGGAATGCTATTTCTCCGTTAAAACTATACGTTACGTCGACCCTCTTACTGTTAATGTATTGAAATCACAGTCATTGCAAAGTATGCACTTTCAAACTATATACTTTCTTGAATAAACAGTAATAAATACTCATCATAATATATTTGAAAAGTTAATTTTTCAACGGCTAATATGCACTCTTTTAAGCGTTGTACATCATGGACAAACCGTAGGACGTTTTATTTCTGTTTTGACACAAAATATTATCTCTACAATACGAACTCTTCTTCAAAACTTAGCAATATGGCGGAGGCAGGCTTCACTTTATCAGCATAAGGGCGTCTCCCTGTATTCTAAACTCCTTGACAAAGACACACCACACCCTGAGAAGTTTGCTATGTCGCAGATCAGAGATAACAAAGCTCAGTCAAACCTACACAAATTCGAATGACGCGTATTTCATCACTGCACAAATTTCGCAATACGCGTTTTAATGTCTATAAAATGTTTGTTAGAAGCTCTTCAGACTCATTTCGCCCCTTTCTTTTTCTTTTTTTTTTATTCCGTTCTTCACGCAGAATGGTTCTTTGCGTGCTCCGTTTCGATCGTTGACTTCTTGGTTCAGTTTTTTTATTACAGAGATGCGGCCAGCTAACAGAAAGCGCTCATCTACCACAGCGGAAATTATTGGGCTTTTACATCAGAATCGCTGTCCTGCCCAAATTCTCAGCTCACCGCACGCTACGAGTGTAGTGTCCACCGTCAATTATTCCTCTCGCTCGCCCAGTAAATACTGCCTGTCTGTTGTGAGATGCCTTGGCAAGGATTTCGCGAATACTCCAGTCGGAGGTTCGAGCCCTCCTTCGGGCATGGGTGTGTCTGTGTGTGATTCTTAGCACACGTTAGTTTAAGGTTTGTATGTCTAGGGACCGATGACCTTTGCAGTTTGGTCCAATAAGTTTACAATCCGTTAAACCTTCTTTTGGACAGGACTATTTCTGAACAAATAGTGAATGTGTAAGGGCCCTTAAGAGAGTAGTAAGTAAACACACCCTCTATTGATTGGCAATACGCGGCAGTTCCCAAGGAAAAACGTCTTTAATAACGTGATGGGACTGAGCATTCAGTATATATATATATGGCGTCTGTTCCAAAAGAACAGACGTCACTTCTGATCTTGCAGTTGTTATTCTTTCATATTCACAGAATATGACATCAACTCCGAATGGGCGAAGCTGAAAATCTGTACCCAGCTGGGATTAGAACTCGGGTCTCCTGCTTTCTAGGCAGTTGCGTTGACCACTACACCACTGGGGACACAGAGATCACCGCACTTGCAAGGACTACCTAAGTATACCTCCCGTCAGATACAAATTCCCAGCTTCATCCTGCCCACAGTACTCAAGCTCGTAGTTATGAAATAAATTCCCGTAAGAGTATGGGCCACAAACTTGTCCACCCCTCCCCACTAACGAAAGGATCATTCCCGTCACCAATATATATATATATATATATATATATATATATATATATATATATATATATATATTCTCTTATTATATTATGATGAACCTGTCTCCCTATGTAGGTGGGTGTTACCGAAATATGTTCGATTTCGTAGCAGAAAGTTGGGTAAAGAAACTTCGCAAATAGATATCTCCGCAACGAATAGCGCCATTCTTTCAATGAATACCACCACAAGTCATTTCCGTGCACTCTCTCCCTATATCGCGATACTACATAAGGAGTTGCCCTTTTCTGAACTGATATGAACTGAACACAACGCAAATTACCTGTTCGTCAGCCTTAATAACCAGGAATTTAATGGCTATTTCCTGGTTATTAAGGCTGACGAACAGGTAATTAGCGTTGTGTTCAGTTCATATCAGTTCAGAAAAGGGCAACTCCTTATGTAGTATCGCGATATAGGGAGAGAGTGCACGGAAATGACTTGTGGTGGAATTCATTGAAAGAATGGCGCTATTCGTTGCGGAGATATCTATTTGCGAAGTTTCTTTTCCCAACTTTCTGCTACGAAATCGAACATATTTCGGTAACACCCACCTACATAGGGAGACAGGTTCATCATAATATAATAAGAGAAATCAGATCTAAAACGGAAATATTTACATGTTCCTTTTACACTCGCGCTTTTATAGAATAGAACGGCGGAGAAATTTTATAAAATTGGTTCGATGAACTTTTTGTCATGCATTTAAATGTGATTTGCAGTGTATTTCTTTAGATGTAAAAGAGTCCGTTTTGTTGATTCTATTTTCTGTGTGTGTATATCACAGTCAAAAAGACTGGATGCAGAGTTTTCGCTTTAATATATTTCTCATTTATAAGAGTTAACTAGTGCGGACTAATGTTACTCACTCAACTACACTCAGATACGTTCACCTGAAGCGTACGAATCCCACTCGAAAATATGGAGTTTGACTAGAAGAGCTTACAGAGATTACGGATCCCTTGTGCATATTGTTACAGGGCCCATCCGCTCTCGAAAACAGAAGCCCTCCCAAGTATAAATTCAGTCAGCCAATATCAACGCTACTAACGCGTCTACTTGGTCTCGTGACGTGCACTAGCACAAAAAAGTAATCCTATGCGGGCTTTCTTAAGCAGGCTGCACGGTAAGCCTACACGCGGAGAGGAGAGGTAGATGGCAGAAAATACAGGGCAAAAAGAGAAGTGATAGCATAGAGTGCATAGTGTGAGCTGTAGTGAACCTGGGACCTCAGTTAAAATTCAGCTTTATGTCTGAGACTCTTTGGATATGCAAAAGACGAAGTATTGTTTAAAGCACTACTTCAAATATATGTGTAGATGTACTCAAATGTTCAAATGTTTGTACAACTTATTGGACTTAACTACGGGGTCATCAGTCCCTAAGCTTACAAACTACTTATGAACTAGCTAAGACTAAAGACGGCACAAATATCCATGCCCGAGGGGGGATTCGAACCCCCAACCGTAGTGGCCGTGTAGATGTACTCCAGAAGGCTTAATGTAACCGAACCTGCAAGCAATATCCAATTAGGTCACCTGTTCATGGTTATAGAAATGTCTGCTCGGTTTTTTTATTTGATGTCACTGTTTCATCCTCACGATAATTCTGCATGCTAGTCGTCGTCCGTCGTAACACTCGTGTTACAATTTTAAGCCGAGACATTTGTATTTTCGTGTATATCAATCTTACGAGGTGCATTCAAGTTCTAAGGCCTCCGATTTTTTTTCTCCTGACTGGAAAGAGATAGAAACATGCGCATTGTTTTAAAATGAGGCCACGTTCATTGTCAATAAGTCCCAGAGATGGAAGCACCGTACGGCAGATGGAATTTTACCGCCAGTGGCGAGGACGAGAACTGTTTTAGATACAATGGCGACGTTTTCCTTACTTGAACAGCGTGCAATCATTCGTTTTCTGAATTTGCGTGGTGTGACACCAATTGAAATTCATCGACAGTTGAAGGAGACATATGGTGATGGAGTTATGGATATGTCGAAAGTGCGTTCGTGGGTGCGACAGTTTAACGAAGGCAGAACATCGTGTGACAACAAACCGAAACAACCTCGGGCTCACACAAGCCGGTCTGACGACATGATCGAGAAAGTGGAGAGAATTGTTTTGGGGGATCGCCGAATGAATGTTGAACAGGTCGCCTCCAGAGTTGGCATTTCTATGGGTTCTGTGCACACAATCCCGCATGACCTGAAAATGCGAAAACTGTCATCCATGTGGGTGCCACGAATGCTGACGGACGACCACAAGGCTGCCTGTGTGGCATGTTGCCAAGCAATGTTGACGCGCAACGACAGCATGAATGGGACTTCCTTTTCATCGGTTGTGACAATGAATGAGACGTGGATGCCATTTTTCAATCCAGAAACAAAATGCCAGTCAGCTCAATGGAAGCACACAGATTCACTGCCACAAAAAAATTTCGGGTAACCGCCAGTGCTGAAAAAATGATGGTGTCCATGTTCTGGGACAGCGAGGGCGTAATCCTTACCCATTGCTTTCCAAAGGGCACTACGGTAACAGGTGCATCCTACGAAAATGTTTTGAAGAACAAATTCCTTCCTGCACTGCAACAAAAACGTCCTGGAAGGGCTGCGCGAATGCTGTTTCACCAAGACAACGCACCCGCACATCGAGCTAACGTTACGCAACAGTTTCTTCGTGATAACAACTTTGAAGTAATTCCTCATGCTCCCTACTCACATGACCTGGCTCCTAGTGACTTTTGGCTTTTTCCATCAATGAACGACACTCTCAGTGGCCGCACATTCACCAGCCGTGCTGCTATTCCCTCAGCGATTTTCCAGTGGTCAAAACAGACTCCTAAAGAAGCCTTCGCCACTGCTATGGAGTCATGGCGTCAGCGTTGTGAAAAATGTGTACGTCTGCAGGGCAATTACGTCGAGAAGTAACGCCAGTTTCATCGATTTCAGGTGAGTTGTTAATTAGAAAAAAAAAAGAAGGAAAACGGAGGCCTTAGAACTTGAATACACTTCGTAGTAAATTATCATAATCCAGTATTTCATTCTTATACCGATCATTATGCCCGTTATTATATTAACACTGGTGTTTTATATTTAGCATTAATACATAAAGTAATTTTTATATTTCGCTCTACATTAATTTTTATTGAAAGAACGTTAGCCGGCTGCGGTGACCGAGGGGACTGAGGCGCTCCAGTCACGGTCTGCACGGCCACTACGGTCGGGGGTTCGAATCCCCCCTCGGACATGGATATTTGTGCCGTACTAGTTCGTAAGTAGTTCATAAGTAGTTTGTAAGTTTAGGGACTGATGACCCCGTAGTTAAGTGCCATAAGCTATACATACATTTGAAACATTTTTGAATTTGAAAAAACGTTATCCCGATTTCAACAATGCTTCGTATGATTTATGACACGTTTCGATCTTTTGCGGTATCATCATTTTATTTATAACAAAAAACACGATCACGAGGTAATACATATTATAAAATTATACAGTTTTTTAAATAGCTTCGAAAATGGCAAATGAAATTTATATTACGTGACAAATAATTGCTTGCTTACCTCTTGCTTTAAAATTTATGTCAAAATGCGACGCAGTAGGCTAATATGGGAATTTTGTTTCTATTTTCTTGTGATACTTCGTGGCAGCCATATTTGAATTCTGCAGGAAAGGAAATGTGAACATTTATGACTCGGACGCTCAGTCGTGTGAAGTTCAGCATCTAGGTAGTGCAGAGATAATTTCTCATGAGTGATAACCTCCAGCGATATTTTGTTTTCGACAATATTCACAACTGGAGTCGCCGCAACTTCGATTGCGACACGGGCCAGCTGCGACGAGCAAATATCCGCATTTACTTGGCGCATGCGCTTTCGCAACTTCGCTGCATATTATCGTTTCAGTCAGTCACGGTGAGAGCAGCATAGCTATCACGTGATAATGACGCCCAGGAGATATTTCGTAGAGAACTGAACAACAATTATAAGGTTTTGAACGCGTGGCGTAGAACGGTGAAGCAACGACGGTAGTCGTTGTGCTCTTGTGTCAGTGAACTTGGAAGGCACTAAATGACGCCTCGACTTGTATGCATCCAAAGGCCGTCAAAAGCTTAGTAGTTTTCTCAAAAACGGTCAAGTATTCAAGGGTAAGCCGCGACACGTGTAAGCTTGTTTTTATCCCTCTTTCAGTGAGCCAAGATTCTGGGAAACCGGGCTAGTGTAACTAGCGAGAATTCTTCGCCTCTTACACCGTCGCTCTGTTCTTCTGACAGATTGCGAAGTGTCTGTCGTATCTTCTTTGAAGTCGCGTTCCACGAAGTGCCGTTTGTGTCCGGACAGCACCGCAAACACTGGGATTTACATTTGCTGTTTTAGAGGGCACCAACCTAAGAAAAGCCAAAAGAAAAAGTTTAAGATACTAGCTGCTAGCCAGCATTGAACTAAATCAATGCGAAAATCGTTAAACCACAACTGATGCCGAATAATAAACTCTCCTGGGCGCATAAAGTCTTTCGTAAAACACATTGAAGGTACAGAAGCACTTAGTACACTGGGAAAGAACAAGTTGATTTTGACCCGATGATGGTAGATACCACTTCGGGGATAGTAAATGGGCTGTTAACGGTTTTATGTCGTCTGTCGACAGATATCGTAGTGGCATAGCTGCCCGAGAGAGCTCTTTGTGTATTCTTTAATAGGGAATATTTACACTCGTAATACTCAGTGTGATTCAAACGTGTGTAGCTAACAGGGTCTGTGACGTCCCATGGGGTGGCCCAAAAAGAGAGAGAAAAAAATCCCTGTAATCTGAATCACGAAAATTCATCCTTAGCTATATATCAGTCTTAAATAAAAATCTACACATCTAAGTAAGCGTCTAAATATTCATATACTCTGGCGCAATAGTAATTATCATGGAACGCATTGTTCATAAATAAATACTCTGGCCAATTATGAAAGAGCACGTCACTTTTTACGACTGTCTGATTATGTTCTTTGTGTTTGTCGGCATATGTTTTTTTACATAGTGCACATCCTTTTGTCCTGTGGCCGTAATTACTGATGTATGGTGCTTAATTTATATGTTACAAAACTTAAAAATATATGATCTTACAGCATAAAAAGTGTATGTTTGTTTGAATATGTAATTATGTGGCGTAATATTAGACCCTCAGTTGCCATACAATGAATAATTTTTTAATGAACTTAATACGTTAATTATTGGTAGTCGACTTACCGTGACAATTTTACCTCTACAATTTACTGGTGGCTTTCATTTATTACAGATAAATGATTACCAGCCTGTTGCAGTAATAACAATAAAGAACCCGCCTCACAGTGCCATGTTATATATAAAAATTTTTGGCATTTTAAATTTTTGTATGTGTGACTTTAAAATAACTTATGCAAATCAAAGAAACTTCATTTCATTTATTTTAGACGATAGCCCCAATACGATGATGTTGGAGGTGGGGAGGGGGGTCCTTTGTTGTGTCACGAATCTTGTCTGTGGTGTTAAAATGTACACGCGAACAGCACAACCAGCATCGTTGCATAATTGTTGAACTATGACCAACATGTGTGGCAATTCTCCGAAAGGACCACAACTTGATACTTTTTAAACTCGCTTGGTTGGCTGTACGTGGTGCGTAACTTCTGTATGGTGCTATAAATCTGAAAAATAAATATGTTGCTATAAATATGGTGCTATTTGATAAACAATTTTCATTCAAATTTCTTTGTGCACAGCTGGTGTCAAAACTTACAGTGCATGATAGAAATAACCATTGTTCCATTTGCAAAATTGTGTGTTTGCATAAAAAAATACACTTTGTAAGTAATATTACAGTCTGTGTGTTGGATAGAAATACGAGCCCCTGACTACCAATCCATTCTGTGAAAACCACACATCAATCGCATTTTCCGTTTCCACAATGCTCGAATCTTCGTTAGCAGTCTGCCGTGTGACGCCGCGTCAAACGCCTTTTTGAAATTGACAAAAACAATATCTACCTGTTGCCCTTCATCCAGGCCTCGCAAGATGTCATATGAGAAAAGGACAGGCTGAGTTTCACATGAACAATGTGTCCTAAACCCGTGCTGATTCAGAGAAAGAAGCTTTTCTGTCTGAAAGAAATTTACTATATTCAAACAGAGAACATCTACAGGAGACTGATGTCAACGATATTGGCCTGTAATACTGTGGGTTAGTTATCTTTCATTTCTTATAAAAGGGAGTCACCTGCGCTTTTTTCCAATAACTAGGAACTTTGCGCTGAATCGATAAATGCAAGCTAAGTAAGGGCTCATTGCCGCAAAATACTCTTTGTAAAACCGAACTAGTATTCCATGTGGACCAGAAGACTTTTTTGTATTTAGCTCTCTCAGCTGCTTCTCTACACCGGAAATACCTATTAGCATGTCCTCCATTTCGGAATTAGTACGTAGATCAAATGATGGTACATTTGTACGGTTCTCCTGCGTGAAAGATTTCTTAAATGTTAAATTTAGAACTTCAGCTTTCCGTTTGCTTTCTTCTATTACTGCCCCGGAATGATCAACTAGTGACTGGACAGTGGGCTTTGACCCGCTTATCGATTTTACATAGGACCAGAATTTTTTCGGGTTCTGAGAAAGATCTTTTGGTAAGGTATGGCTGTGATAATTATTGTATGCTTCTCGCATCGATCTTTTTATAGACGCACGAATTTCTACTAACTTTCACCTGTCATCATTTGCGTGATCCTTTCTGAACCGAGAGTGTAACAGCCTTTACTTTCTCAGTAGCTTTCTAACATTATTATTATACCACGGTGCATCTTTTCCATCATTAATCGACTTTACAGGCACATATTTCTCTATCCCTTTATTTACAATGCATTTAAATTTAATACACAATTCTTCTACTTCCATTATACCGGAATTAAACGATGTCCATTCATTTTCTAAGGGCGATCCTAACAATTGCTTATCGGCTCTTCCTAACAAAAACAAGTTCCTAGCCTTCTTGATTGGTTTATGAACTTTGGTCACCATTGACGCTATGACGGTATCATGATCATTAACTCCTGCCTCTGCACAGACAACCTTGATAAGCTCAGGCGTGTTTGTAGCCAGAAGGTCTAAAATATTTCCATTGTGTCTGGGTGGCCGCTTTAACTGCTCAAGACAGTTTTCGGAGAATGTGTCTAAAAGTAGCTCCCAAGACTGCTTGTCTGTACCACCAGAAATGAAACTAGAGATCTCCATATCTATTCTGTTAAGGTTGAAGTCTGCCCCAACTAATATTGCATGGCGCGGAAATCTAGGCAGTACCTGGCGTAGACTTTGTTTGAATGACTCTAAAACTGCTGTAGCAGCACTTTGGGGGGGGGGGGGGCAGTAAAAACACCGATCTAATATCTTTACTTCTCTTAGACCTGCTATACGTGCCAAGATAACTTCACAGTTACTTACAACCTCGACCTCATTAGAAACAATACCTTTGTCCACGGCGATGAACACTTCCCCTTCAAACTAGTTCCGGTATGTCTTTCCGATATACATTCCACGCCTCGCTAAATATTTCTGAACTTTCCACATCATGATTTAGCTAGATTTCGGTGCCTAAAAATATCTGATCACAATAATTTCCATGCATCGAGTAAATTCGGGAACTTTGTTTTTAATGCTTTGAAGGGCTTAGTTCGGCCTGAAATCGCTGTCTAGCCTAAAAAAAACAACCATGTGCACTCCACAACTACTCTGTCACCCGAGTAGCCGCTTCGCTAGTGTAGTGCACTCCTGATCTACAATTTCCCACCCGATAACGTAGATCGAGAAATCTGCAGCCATGACTGTTCAGAGTCGGCAAAGCCTCTGGTTCAGTCCCTCTACTCGGCTCCAAACCAAAGGACCCGATCAACCCTAGGGACAATGCTACAAATCGACAGCTCTGCTTGCACTCCGCGTGCGAGGGCAGCAGCCTTCACCAATTCCGCCAGTCGCCCGTAGGAACTGAGGATGTCCTTAGAACCCAAGCTTCAAGCGTCATTGGTGCCGACGTCAGCCACGACTTGCAGTCGACCGCACCCCGTACTCTCGATAGCCGCCGACAAGGCCGCCTCCACATCTCGGATGAGGCCCCCCCGGCACACACACCGAGTGCACTTTGCAATTCTTTCCGGATCTTGACGCCATCTGCCTAAGGGGCTCCATCACGCGCCTAGCATTGGAGCTCCCAATAACTAATACCTCCCCCCCCCCCCCCCCCCCCGTGCACCTGCTCGGACCCTGCTGAAGGAGTGGGCACATGTTCATTCACAAGACGAACGGGATTGGCCGATAGCAGGGACAGATGGCGAAGCGTGAGACACCTAAGGTGTCCCACTCGACGGGTCAGACTCCCAACCGCCGCTGCACCCCGAGACAGCAGCCTGAAGACGGCTGACCGTAGCTAACAGCACGCTCAGCTGTTTGCGATCTGCGGCCAACTCCTCCTGCGTCCGCACACAGCAGCCACACATCCTATCCATCCAATTGACAGTAGAGAGTAGAAAGCTTATCTACTTTTAACTAGTGTGGTACATTAATAAAGGCGGCTGGCAGCTGACTGAACTGTGGTCAGTGTTAACAATACTGTCAAAACAATGAGACTGTCTCCTGCTGTTTCAAAATAAGATAATCTAAGGAATACTCTGTTATCAAACACGCAGGAATAAAAGCTTTCTTAAAACTAAACAAGAATAAAGAAGTGGCAAGTTGATACTTGAATTTCGTAGCTTGGAGCACAAATGTAGTCTGCCAAGTATGTGAGAATAAATCAGAAGCACTAACAGTAATTAAGAAATTGATTGGCAACGAAATATTACGCAAATTAAATTATGATACTTAACGCTCTGAGCGATGTGGCAGCCGCAGACGCTGCCAGTGTTCATGTTAAAACAAATACTGGTCAAATTAAATGTCCATCATCTCATGGTACCAGATGGCGAATACAGACCGCATAACATTGTAGCAAGACGTGGGGAGCGATTTATTTATATAACGACAGGCCAACGGCAACAATGGCGTAAAACTAGAATTTTACTACGTTTTCTATGAGGTTTGGCGTACGTCTGACGGAACCGATGATGGCAGTGAAACCTGCCGAAAGCGGTGACTGTGGCTGTCGTTTTGCACAATATATATGTGTTGATGAGATCGCCACCAAAAATGACAAATTTCTTACACAGTCCAATACCTCTCGTGTTTTAAGTGCGTTAAGTGCTGAGCAACCGTCATGTTGAAACCACATACGTTTCGAATGTCCAGTGGCAACGCCATCAAGTAATATCGGTAAGTACTGTTAATATTTGCATCTATTCAACGGGTCATTGCTAAAATACTAATGAATTACTTCCCCCTGATGCCCTAACATACTTTAACAGACCATGTATGTTGAAGTGCAACTTGTTATAAGCAGTGGAAATTGTCTAAACTTTAGTAATGCGTAGTGTTCATTGCCGTGGTTTAGACTCCTGATAAAGAGATATAACACTGACCGGTGATGGAACTGACACTTGGTATGAATCGTGCATATTACTACGTAGTATTTCGACTGTACTACCTACGGATTTACCGGAACAGTGGTGAAATTGCCGAACGCTTATCCGTGAATTGTGCTGAACAACTGCTAGTTCAGCTATTGCATTAGCTTCTCTTGTACGACGTTGCTTGGTTTCCTTTTGAGCCTGTACGCTTCCATCAGCCTTGAACTAGAAAATGACGATGTAGGGTGCACATTCACTAGAAAAAACTCGACATAAAATGGCAACAGCAGCTCTATTTTTCATCCTCCATTCACCGTAACTCAGGATCATTTCAATTTTTTCTTCTGTGGCTGCAACATTCATAGTCCACTCGCACGCCTGTTCTACAAATGATAGGAACGTATACAGAAAACAAACAGATTGCTAGTACTGTGATCTTTATGTAAGCTTTCTGTTCTACATTTTCACGATACGTCGTAATTCTCTACCCACCTACAGTTCCGCATTGAGTAATCCCCCATTCGTTGGGAAAGGAGTATCGAATTAGAATACTGACGTGTTGTTCCCTCACAGCGTGGAAGTGGGGTCACACGTACCATTTAATATTCAAGGGACACCGAGTTTTTAATTACGATTCGCCCGAAACCAAACAAATGCTGCATACAAAACCTATATAGTTTTTGCCGTAGAATCGTAAACTGAAATAACAATTGGGGTTCCCATTGCAGACATACAGCTTCCCCCGTCACCCACGCCGCGAGTGGATTGGGGAGATGGGTGGAGTGTGGTACAATTGGATCTAAGCCTCAGGGACAATCAAATTTGTTATTTTGATATGATGTGTGGTTCCTAGAACGAAACTTTCACTCTGCAGCGGAGTATGCGTTGATTTGAAACTTTCTGGTGTATTAAAATTTTGTGTCGGAACCGGGATTCTAACCTGATACCTTTCCCTTTCGCGCTCAAGCGCTCTACCACTGAACGATTCCGGCACGCTTTACGGTCTATCCTCACAACTTTTCTCCTGCCAGTACCTCGCCTCCTACTTTCCAAAACTTCATAGAAGTTCTCCTGCGAACCTTGCAGAACTAGCACTCATGGAAGAAAATATATGGTGGCGACATGGCTTAGACACAGAATGAACCTTTCACTCTGTAGCGGAGTGTGCGCTAATATGAGACTTCCTGGCAGATTAAAATAGTGTGCTGGAACCGGAATTAGAACATGGGAGCACTTGCCCGCAAAAGACAAAGGTCTCACGTTTGATTTCCGGTTCCGACACACAATTTTAATCACTACGCGTATGCGGTTAATTGTGAGAGTTTATAGTGTGGAGAATGACTTCTGTTGCCCGCTCTTCTTTACTTATTGTGAGTGTGACGATGACCACAGATGCGCCAAGTTTGCTTCCAACATCTGTATAACTAGCTGGTAACAACCATTATTTTTATTTTCGTGAGAGTAAAGAATCATACGAAGGTCAATCCGGGAGTAATGCCTCCTGTTTTTATTTAAGGAAACTACAGTAGATACATCAATCACAGTAGCACAGCTAAATAGAGCAATATTTCTCATAAAGTCTGTCATTTTTCCACATAGTCACCACTATTCGTTAGCCACATTTGCCAACAATGAACCAGAGCTTGCATGTCGCGCTAGTAAAAATTGGATCCAGCAGAGACTAACCACCTCCTTATAGCTTTCACAACAGGTTCGACAGCACAGATGGAAGTTGAAGGCGCTAAATCTGGACTGTATTCTGTTAAAGACAGTACAGCTGAAATTTGCATTGAGTTGCGTCGTCACCCTGCAAATTTAGGAATAACACCCTAGCTATCTTCGAAGACGGTGCACATAATTTTGCCTGCAAACGGTTGTGTTATGAATCTCTTTTTTGACAGAGATTTCGCATGTCGCTATTCCATGGTCTACCTTTTGAATTCCGTTTCGTATTGGTAAAATCCCGCCTCACCTCCTGTGGCATGTTATTTAGGGAATTGCAACCTTCAGGTACATACTGGTCCAGTACGTCCCGACAAATTTCCATTCCATGAGTTTTTATTGATTTTCAAGATGAAATCAATACTTAACTTTGCTTTTCTTGGGGTGGTACAAAATTCTCCCTACTACACAGTTCTTCAATAGTATACTCCTGTTAATAGTACACTATTCCAGCTTGTGCTAAAGGTGGACTGCTGACTCTCGTGGGTGGAACTCCTTTGCTGAACTTCTGGATCGAACGGCCGTGTTGCTGTGGTGCACTGGTCAGCCTCCTTCTTATTGGCTGGCGCGTGAAGCAAGCAAAGAGATACCAAGGAGGTTAGAATAGGAGGAGATGCCCTTAACACCAGAAAAATGAAGCCATAGTCACCATATTACGCAGCCAATAACATTTGTGGTGACGAGTGTCACCATTCTGCGTTAAAAGTGCATTCTGTGCATTCTGAGTTAAAAGTGGTACTATATGTATAAAGAAAAGAAGGAAAAAAGGTTACCTGCATTACCTACGGATGTGCAAGCAGATCATGAAAGTCACCTGCTGTTTTACACAGGTAAAAACTTACTATTTGTACAACTTTGAACATGGCTGATTAACAGCAACCGTAATCCAATTTCTTTATATCATCAAATCGGTTGCGTAATTTTCAGGGCTTGACCTAGGTTTCGTTGCCACTATGGACAACTTCATCAGAAGAACTGTTTTTATTCCTCTGACGATGTTGTCCCTAGTGGCAACGAAACCTAGGTCAAGCACCTAAAAATTACGAAACCGGTTGGCTAATATATACAAGGTGTGTCATTAAGTGTGTTTGCCTCTGTAACTTATAAAATAATAGGTGACGGGAAATTTTAATGGGGTAGGTCAACACAAGAAATGTTACACTTTCTGCAGCTATGACATAGTTTATTGTATCATTTTCCAAAGAGTTACAGCACAAAGATATAATTTTTTAAATGGAACAATAGTTTTTTCTATCGTGCATTGGATTCGTTGAATCCAGCTGCGCCCCAATCAATTTAAACTACATTCCTATCACTGTTAGTTTGGGAGCTACAACCCTTCAAAGTTTCAGGGAGGGAGAGCCGCCCTCGCTCAGCCATGATCGCCGTTTCCTGTTTCCAAGTAGATTAGAAAAATCCTCACTACCTGTATTCCATTCACTAGGTCCAAACTGTTAGTCGGCCGGCTGGGGAACCCAACAGCCTGACAAAACCCGTCTTTCACCTTGAAAAAATCTGCTTCCCCCTGCATCTTTTATCTCACAATCCCGATACTAATCTAATGAGATTTTGCTTTAATAAATCACAATTCAGCTATGTGGTAGGTCTACATTTGTCCGCAAAATTAGACTACATCTACATCTACATGGGATACTCTGCAAATCACATTTAAGTGCCTGGCAGAGGGTTCATCGAACCACCGCTATACTATTTTATCTTCCATTCCATTCTCGAATAGAGCGCGGGAAGAATGAACACCTGAATCTCTCCGTTCGGGCTCTGATTTCTCGTATTTTATTCTAATGATCATTTCTACCTATGTAAGTTGGAGTCAACAATATATTTTCGCATTCGAAGGAGAATGGTGACGATTGGAGTTTCGTAAGTAGCTCACGCCGCGACGATAAGCGCCGTTGTTGTAATGATTCCCATACCAGATCCTGTATCATTTCCGTAACGCTGTCTCCCCTGTATCGAGACAATACGAAACGAGCCGCCCTTCTTTAGACTCTTTCGATGTCCTCCGTCGAAGTCATCTGATAAGTATCCCAAACAGAGCAGCAATACTCCATATAAGGACGGACAAGCGTAGTGTATGCAGTTTCTTTAGTAGTTCTGTTGCATCTTTTAAGAGTTCTGCCAATAAAACGCAGTCTCTCGTTCGCCTTTCCCACGACATTATCTACTTGTTCTTCCAATTTAAGTCAAAAGTAATTGTAATTCATAGGTATTTTGCGGAGTTTACGGCCTTCACATTTGATTGATTTATCACGTAAACAAAGTTTAACGGATTTTTTTCGTACTCATGTGGACGACTTCACACTTCTCATTATTTAGAGCCAACTGCCAATTTTTACACCATACTGATATCTTATTCAAATCGTTCTGCAGTTGGTTCTGATCTTCATATGATTTTACTAGACGGTAAATGGCGGCGTCATCTGCAAACAACCTAAGAGAGCTACTTAGATTTTCCCCTAAATCGTTTATGTAAATAAGGAACAGCAGAGGACCAATATCACTACCCTGTGGAACGCCCGATTTGTTTTAGTCGATGCCTTACCATCGATTACTACGAACTGTGTCCTCTCTGAGAGCAAATCCCCTATCCAGTCGCAAATTTGGTACGATATACCGTAGCCACGCAATTTGATTAAAAGCCGTTTGTGAGGTACGGTGTCAAAAGCCTTCTGGAAATCAAGGAATACGGAATCAATTTGCGAACCTTTGTTGATAGCACACATCACTTTGTGTGAATGAATGATATTTTCTAAATCCATGTTGACCTTGGGCCAATAGATCATTCTGTTCGAGATAATTCATAATATTTGAATACAGGATATGTTCCAAAATCCTACTACAAATTGAAGTCAATGAAATAGGCCTGTAACTTAGTGGGTTACTCCTACTGCCTTTCTTGAATATAGGTGTGACCTGTGCAACTTTCCAATCTTCTGGTACAGAACCTTCTTTGAGAGAGCGGTTGTATATGACTGTTAAGCAAGGAGCTATCGCTTCAGCATAATCAGATAGAAATCTAATGGGCATGCAATCCGGACCAGAAGACTTGTTCTTGTTAAGTGATATTTATAACTAATACTTTCTCAGAAATGACAATCACCTAAATGTATAAAACTTAACAGGACAAGAACCAAAGAGTAATTTAATCTTAAAGCATATTTCCTTGGCTCCGCAAGATGGCGGACTGATTTCAGTCTACAGCTAATCTTTGCATAGTAGCACCGCGTCCCTTTATTTTAACCTTCTTGAGAGATGTAGGAACTGTGGACGCCCATGGCACGGCGTCTTGCGTGGTATTGTGGTGAATAGCGACGCCTCCACGGGAGCCGACTAGCGTAGGCATTTAGGTAACCAAGAGGGACAGATCTGTATCGAAAGCATTACAGCCGACATTGAGGTTTGCACACAACTCTCTGGTCGTTATCCTCCGAACAGCGTGGTTGAGGTGAAGAACACGCTCTTTATTGCGACGGACGACAGCTGTTCAGGGTCGACCAGGTCGTGGCTTGTTATGCACAGCCATTGCACCACCTTTAAAATGCGTACCCATCGCGTCACATCGCTCACGTCTAAGGTCCCACACCTGTAACTCACATCGCTTCTTATACGTACATCCATATCAGACTGCATTGTCGAATGTTCCTCTGCGGGCGTCAACTACCATAAAACAACGGAACTACTTGCTTATGAAAGAGGAAGCTTCAAGCATTAGCCTACACCAACAAAATCTGGCGCGGTCGTGCAAAGTCACCCCAAATAATAATAATAATAGAAATAAAAATAAAAATTAAATAAATAAAAATAAAAACCCCCAATGCTATCCTGTCGAAACTAGCGGGAACGACCTGGGGATATGGAACGAGCAGTTTGTTGGACCTCGGGACTAGCTCTTTTCTACAGCGTAGCTCAATATTGCTCGCCAGTCTGGATGAGAAGCGCACCCGTAGCTAAAGTGGACGTCGAGCTGAGGGAGACTATGCGAATAATTTCGGGTACACTGAGGGCCACTCCCTGTGCTTGGCTCCCTGTCCTTGTCAACATAGAGCCATTGAAACAGGCGATTACAGCTAGCCCTAAGAACATACTAAAACATCCTAGGCAACCTGGACCTAATAATCCATGAAGATCTAGTAGCTAAAAGCAGGCATAAATCCAGCGCAGCTGTTTGAAAAACGGGCGAAGAGCTTCCAATCTCCATAAACAGTCTGGAAAGAGCTATGGCTACAAGAGCACATAAGAACTGTAATTTAGTAGACCACTCCAAGTAGAAGATCGAAGGATTCCATCTTCCAAGGAAACTGTAGACAACTTTGAACCGCGTGATTACAGGTGTCGGCAGATGTAAGCAATTAACGAAGAAATTGGGCCTGTCAGACAGCTCTGAATATGTGGTGTAACCCAAACAATGGGCCATTTACTGTGTCAAGTGTACGACTATGATGATGATTTGAAATACATACACAGATTCAGTGACTCGGCCTTAAAGAGGCTTGAGAGTATTTGTATTGTAGTGTAGTACCGGGTGATCAAAAAGTCAGTATAAATTTGAAAACTTAATAAGTCACGGAATAATGTAGATAGAGAGGTAAAATTGACACACATGCTTGACATACAGTCTTGTGTCTTTATGTGGACTAGTGTTGCCTGTGGTCGAAAATCGACCAATTGTGTCTACAATGGTCACTTAGGGTAAAATTTTACGTGTCATATCGGCGACCTCGCGTGATTATGTTGGCAACATCAACAACACGATAGAAAATCCTTGCCCATTTGTTCGAACCACATAGAATGACTCGATTAGTGTATCGTACAGACCATGAAGTAAACAAATAATGCTGTTCCTGCTTTATGGTTGACAGGCCATCCGCTCAGTAAACATAATTGCCCTCGTAAAGCGCAGATTCCAC
Organism: Locusta migratoria; assembly: GCA_026315105.1. Classification (NCBI taxonomy): domain Eukaryota; kingdom Metazoa; phylum Arthropoda; class Insecta; order Orthoptera; family Acrididae; genus Locusta; species Locusta migratoria. Next base: position 23,949,410 of record CM048751.1, read on the forward strand.
GGTAAAACATCAGCGTTGTCAAGCGATTGGCTAAAGTGAAGACTCACAGGATTCTCACTATTCAGCATCTCTTGCCAACATTATCATAGGAGGCCGCTGGGATATTTGGTAGAATTTAACCGCCAAGAAATAATGTTATTTCGATACTGCGATATTCAGAATTCCAGAGCTGACAACATGTCGACTTCGTAGTTCCACCCGTGCACCGCTACGTGCCTCTCCCGGCGAATCATCATTTATATCGGCATTCTCGACTTCGTAGTTCCTCCCGAGCACCGCTAGATGTCTTTCCCGGCGCATCATCCTTTATATCGGCATTCATACGAAAACATCCATTTCCTTTAACCACTCTTAATCACTGCGACAATAAAGCATTTGAACGGCACAAGTAAGTGATTTGGGAGCACTCCATGTTTCAATAAACATTTTAATACTGCAGATGCGCTGCATTACAGTGTCTTTGATCGAGGCGAATAGCCAATCAGTGAGCTGATTGTTGGAGAATGTAAAACTTGATCCAAGCTGTAGATAGGAAAATTTCTACTTCCTTTTACCACTTATAATGGCTAAATGCACACATGAAGGGTCCAGGGAAAGAACCAGGTAAGTCACAATTTCAATGAAACTCAGAAAACGATTTTTTAATTTTAAAACGCAATAAGCACATCTCATACAAACTAATGTTTTCAAACCATTTAAAACATTGAAGTCCTGAGTTTAGAGAACAAAATGACACCGTTTCTATGGTGTTCAACATTAATAGCACGAAAATAAATTAAAAAATTTACTCAAACTACAAACTTTTCAGGAAAGAAACCAGGTAAGTCCCTGAAACAAAAAGAGAAGCATATGAGTCAGCTATTCCTTTCCCTTGTATGAACGAATGTTTTAATGTCATTTCATTTATTATTATTATTATTGTGATTTCAGACATTATTGTTATTGTTTATAATATTATAATTATCCATTCTAATGTTATTATCATTAATTATAATTTTATTATTATTATTATTATTATGGAAACTCACAGATCTGTTCTAAGTTATCAATCATGGGTCAATGAATGGAAAAATTCCACTGCCACAGAACTTCATGAGGCTCATTAAATCACTGTACTTTGCTCTAGAAATACGTAAGTGACCTTCAGACCTGCAAGTCATGTTGCAATTGCCTGTGTAGGACAAAGAGGGTAGCTCGGACTCTCCAGCCTTCTGATTTTATGGATCTCTGTCAGGCTTCCTTATGATGTTGGATAGCATGTGACCACTATACATGTCTCTCCAGTTCATCAGGCGAGGGTGAACGGACGCAGTATCAATTTTCTTGACTGGTTGGATCTTAAATGGACATTTCGGTAAATATTTCTGATTTAAGAAGTATTTCCAATGATATACCATTTCCTGAGAAACTTTTCTTCAAAATGAATGGTGATGGTTTCATTCTCGAATTTTCAATCATACTCATGAAATCCTCTGGGGCTTCCATCCTTCGTTTCAAATCCCACAGACCAACATTCCTATCACGTTCCATGTAGGAATAACTGGAAATGTGATCTTGATATTTCTCAATCTATGAATGTTATTATGAACGAGATAGTGCAAAAAGCGGAAAATTGTGAAATTCTTGTTTTTTCCTTCAGCAGAATCACAGAACACTTGAAGTTCTTCAACATGGTTATCGAGGTAGTTCGCAACTAAATGAAACAGGAAAGACGCTACCTCGTTAGGACCTTTCTTGGCAATACCTTCGTGGTACTAATAGAAAACTGACTGCCCCATAGAGAGAATGTGGATGTTAAAAGAATACATTGATAATTGACGCTTATAAAACACATTGTTCGTAGTTATGTTTGGTAACGACACATTTTTAGCAACATCCATACAAATTGCTTCCATCGTCTTGGTTTTCATAGCTTTATGCCTTGCATCTCTTTTGCGTTGGTAGAATGTTTCGGCTTTTCTTTTGTGAAGGACATTCGTAGTTGTTAACTTCTTAATTTCTTCTTTATCTTTCTCTGGGTAGAGTGCTTTAAGTTTGGCTGAGAATTTATACAATGAGTGCACGTGTCACTACGTGGGTATCCGAAGGGTATGTTGAAATTCGTGTTCATAATGCATCTATTTGTTTCATAGGAAACATCAACAGCAGCATAAAGTTCCTTGAACACCAGAAACATTCTCTTGATATTCAAATCTTCGGGAAAATAAGTCTTTCTTGAATCTTTTAAGCTGAAATGGCTTTGAAGACCTTTAAAACTGTTATATGACTGTATACCAACGATCTTGTAGATTCGTCAAGCTTCCTGTGTCTTGCGTTGCAGAACCAGTTAGTTTCAAGCTCTTCTGTATATATTCCAATTTGTTTTTTGTGATACCATGTATTGCATAAAACGCTTTTGCACAAACTTGTATATCACACTTACTGTCACACCCTACGGGAATTCTGACTCTGTATGCAAATGCAGCATGTCGTAATTTCGCGTTTCCTTCTGTCTGACGTGGTCACCTTCTGTTGACACACAGAACTGTTACTAAACCTGATAAATACGCATTCTGATCATTGTGTGAGTCTAGACTGTTGAATCTGCGTAGTATTTCAGCTGTTTCTGCTTCAGTGGTGGCATCAAAGCATTTAAGACGGGAACATTTACCAACATCAGCAATTCGGCCAGTTTTCCTCCGCTTCTTAGGTTCATTTTGTGGAATTCCAACGTCTTCATTTCCTAATGTCGACATCACGCCACAGCACAGCACAGAACGATTTATTAAACAGTGCCGCAATAACAAATCACACTCAGAAACACGATGTAAAAAAAGGAACACCGGCAACAATGAAATGTCAAAGATATAATGGCAAGGAAGTCTAGTGATCGCACGGCCATCTGTTGAGATGCAGTGGACTTACCTGTTTTTTTCGCTGAATCTGTGGACTTACCTGCTTCTTTTCCTGTACACCAAAACTTTAAGGGCAAATAAAGCCGTGACTAAGCTGGTTTATGCCCTGTTTCATGCTGCTAACAGATAGCTCTATCGATGGAGAATCGAATGGCATCTCTAACTCATTTCGAGAGAAAAATGGACTTACCTGGTTTTTTCCCTGGACCCTTCACATAATATTTATATTCGTGAAATCTACGACAAACAATCTTTCGAATTATGTAACTTTCGTTGGCCTTCTTGTACGAATAAATTAGTAATCCGTACCACAATTTTCGTGTTGTCGTTTTTATAGAAATCTATACCACAATTTCGTGTTAGCGTATTTTGTGACTGCATCACTTTTTGTAACTGCATACTACTTAGCATTTTTAGATATTTCGGTGTACCACTGTAGTTAGCTCGACAGAGGGTGGAGGGGGGGGGGGGAGAAGCATTGCAGACGACTGCCATATTGGTGAGGATTTCACCATCTTACTCAGTGCTGACAACATACTAATGTTTTTGTGTCGTGCCTGTCTACTACTACGTATGGCGGAAATGTGACATACACAACTAATAAGATTTCTTAGAAGCATTTTTTTTACTTAGTACATGTGGTACTTATTTTTAGGAAATTATATGAAATTAAATTACGCCGTTTCTCTTAGCAATATTGAATATTCCTTCGCAATTCTGTAGCTAGCCTGGTACGAGGCATTTATCAAGTTACTGCCAGTGTTCATAAAATTTGCTATGTATTTGGATATTTGTTTTTTACAAAACGCGTATTTATTTTTTTTTTTAAATTGAGAGCTTAGAACGTTGATATTGTTGACATTACCAGTAATTTTATCAGTTGTTTTTCACAATGTCACTTTAAATATAGGGTAATGTAACAGAATAATGATACATTAATCAGTGCCGCGCGCGAGTAGCCGAGCGGTCAGGAGCACCACGCAGCGGATCGCGTTGCCTTCCGCGTCGGAGGTTCCAGTCCTCCCTCGGTCATGGATGTTTGTGTTGTCTTTTGTATAAGTTACTTTACAAGAAGTTCATAAGTTTAGGGATTAATGACCTCGCAGATATGTCCGTTAAGCTAACAAACATTTGAACCTGTATCAGTAATTGTTTTGTTTAATTGTGCTCTTACGACCAGCCGGCCGCGGTGGCCGAGGGGACTGAGGCACTTCAGTCACGGTCTGCACGGCCACTACGGTCGGGGGTTCGAATTCCCCCTCGGGCATGGATATTTGTGCCGTCCTTAGTATAAGGTAGTTGATAAGTAGTTTGTAAGTTTAGGGACTGATGACCCCGTAGTTAAGTCCCATAAGCTTTACAAACATTTGAACATTTTTCTTACGACCAGACATGTCCTTGCGTACCACCGTCTGGGAAGCACTGATCTACAGCACTAATCACCCGAGTCCACAGATTAACCGTACGGAAGCAGGCCGGTGTCGCATTTATGATAATAGGATCTGAAGTTACACGAAAAGTGCGCAAGGAAATTGTGATTGGAAATCGTGAATAATCTAAACATTGCTAATCGAGGGCAATTTGAGTGATGATCCTACTGGCTGCGAATCTGTGAGATAATTGTTCTCCCGTGTTTATTTGTATATTTTATATTTCATTAATTAATACATTCACCTGACTATCGTCTAGACTGCGCCACAGACTTCATATTTTGATAAAAATCTTCTGGGTATTGGACCACATCGTTAATATACCAAATACCAGCTTAAACCCGCGGCTCCGTACGCGTGTTGGTTGATTATGATAGATAATGCGTGAAACGTCAAATGGATTTTTTTTAAAGAGATGTATTAAAAGATTTTTTTACTGCTTTGTTTATTTATCCTTATGTTTCCTTATTCGTATGCTTATCATTACAGAGAAAGACCTGAATACATTGTAGCACGCATAGACCAAAGATATGGTCTGTGGCATCACGTTTCGCTGTATATAACCTCTTTGCTATAGAGTCGCTAACGTCATCGATGGCCTTCAGTCCGATTTTTTTTAAATTTTCAAATGTTCAAATGTTTGTAGAAGTTATGGGACTTAACTACGGGGTCATCAGTCCCTAAGCTTACAAACTACTTATGAACTACCTAAGACTAAGGACGGCACAAATATCCATGCCCGAGGGGGGATTCGAACCCCCGACCGTAGTGGCCGTGTAGACCGTGACTGAAGCGCCTCAGTCCCCTCGGCCACCGCGGCAGGCTATCACAGATGTGATTTCTTTTTTAGCCACCGATCACCCACTTGGTATGCCATGAGAACCTGAGGTCGACGAGATGCTGAATCTCTAAAACAATTATTTGCAGCAGTTCCGGTGGACTCTGAATAACATATTCCTGCATACTGGCCTTACGTTCAGTAGGAGGCCATACGTATTCTCGGTAAACGCAACCTTTTACATATTCGCGGTAAAAATTTACGTAGGTATGGAGCTGGTGATCTTGTAGGCCATGCTTGTGGAATACCTCTGTAAGCAACACGTTCGTTGAAGGTTGCATTCTGCACACCGGCATAAGGTGTTACCCCGTCTTGCATGAAGACAATGGTTATCGCACTGTCGAGTTCTTCCTGTGCAGAAATCTCGTGCTGCACAAGAAGGTACCGATAACGTGCTGACGTCACGGTACCCCTGAAAGGCCCTCTGGGTGAATTCTCTTCAAAGAATACTGGGCTTAGCTTGAAGCTCGTGAATCCACACCAAAGTCACATATAATTAAATCAATAGTTCTTTATTCACAAAACGCAGTTTACAGTTAGCAAATTTGTCAGTTGTGTTTGATCACGGCTTCCTGTAACACAATATGTGCCTTTTTACGCCGTAAAAATATTACCCAACCACTTGTCATCAATTTCGAACCGTTCAGGAAAGAAGAAATGCGGAACGTTACAGCGAATCATGACGTATCCGTTGTTGCACTGTTTGGGTGATGGACTGGTGTCAGTGCTTCATAGACAGGTAAACTTCACGTACTGTTGACTATGGGTTCGATAATTATCGCGTCACTCCTTGAGCACCAGAATTACACGGGACACGTGCGTCATGCTGTTACAGGAACTCTAACCTCCTCAATAAATGATCCACCATGCTCATAAATATTTACAAATTACTTAATAAAAATACCGGTTGGCTACAATTAAAGTGCAGCTAGTGATTAGGGCCAAGGAAGATTCTTCAAATATTTTCAAAATAAAAAATAAATAAATAAAAATAATTAAATAATTAAATAAAAGAAAGATTTATTTCAGAGTTTAAAATATTATTTAAATTACATTTTGAATGATAATGGGAAGATATTATAGTTTGTTTCTTCATAGTTGATCGAAAGAGTAGAAAAATACATGAGAAAGATATGTAACACTCAATAATGCAAAAATACGGCTGGCCGTGGTGGTCGAGCGGTCTGCGGCGCGCCAGTCGTAGTCTGCAGGACCGATACGGCCGGGGGTTAGAATCCCCCCCCCCCCCCGGGCATAGATGTTTGTGTCGCATTTAGAGTAAGGCAGTTCATAAGTAGTTTGTAAGTTTACGGACTGGTGACACCGCAATTAAATCCCTTAAGCTTAACAAACATTTGAACATTTTTTGCAAAAATACGAAGGTTGGGGCAAAAGTCACAGTAATTTTATTCCTTGAAGATATCAGTCCGGTTGGTAAGTGTGACATATACAGACAAAATGACAAGGTTGATTGAAACACAAGGTATCACTGTTACCAGTCACTTTGCCGGCCGCGGTGGCCGAGGGGACTGAGGCGCTTCAGTCACGGTCTGCACGGTCACTACGGTCGGGGGTTCGAATCCCCCCTCGGGCAAGGATATTTGTGCCGTCCTTAGTCTTAGCTAGTTCATAAGTAGTTTGTAAGCTTAGGGACTGATAACCCCGTAGTTAAGTCCCATAAGTTCAACAAACATTTGAACATTTGAACCAGTCACTTTGTTGTATTGTACCCCCATCGTTTTTCAAGGGTTTAAACCCTCATCATCCGGTGGAATAACGTTGAGCTGTGTACATGTAGCTTACGTTGACCTGTTGCACTGTCTACAAGAGAAAATAAAAAACACTACATCAGGAAGTAACTCGCATAGTTGTTCAAATGAAGTTAAATGTAAACAATTAAAATAATTAAAATTCGTTCCATAATCTCTGCACTTAGCGTTGATTCTCCTACTAGCATGTACATTCATTAAGCAACAGTACAAAAATAGATCAGATGAAGGGCACTCAAGCTCCCGAAACCGGTCGTTAAAGTTAAAAATAAATAACCACAAGCAACTGGTTGCTGCATTTCATTAATTTATAAATTAAAATATCATACCTCCAGTGGTCACAGGCCCCTTGCATTGTCTTAACCTCACGTGTGTGTAATATATTATTTTTAATTGTTTACATTTAACTTCATTTGAACAATTGTGCAAAGTTACATTCTGATGTAGTGTTTTGTATTGTCTCTTGTAGACAGTGTAACATGTCAACCTAATCTAGAAGTCGCAGCGGTGGAGTAGCCGAGCGGTCTAAAGTGTCTCGCTGCGGATCGCGCGGTTGCTCGCCGTGGAGGTTCGAGTCAAAAAAAATGTTCAAATGTTTGTTAAGCTTATGGGACTTAACTACGGGGTCATCAGTCCCTAAACTTACAAACTACTTATGAACTACTTACGAACTAGGACGGCACAAATATCCATGCCCGAGGGGGGATTCGAACCCCCGACGGTAGTGGCTGTGCTGACCGTGACTGGAGCGCCTCAGTCACTTCGGCCACCGCGGCCGGCGAGGTTCGAGTCCTCCCTGGGGCAAGGGTGTGTGTGTTGTCCTTAGGTTAGTTTAGTTTAAGTATTTTGTAAGCAACGGACTGATGACCACGCAGTTTGGTCCGATAGAATTACAAACATTTGTACTTTTTTTTTTAAATCTAGGAGTACACAGGTTAATGTTACTCCACCTGATGCGTTGTGGGTTCAATAAAACAAATTGACTGGTAGCAGTAATACCTTGTGTTTCAATCAATTTCAAACAACAATCACAGTATAGCCTACACCAAAATGCCTTCATTTAAAGTAAATGACAAGGTGTTACCACATCTGTGGACAATGAATAGCACTGAAATATCGTAACCTTCTAATTTATTACGGTAGTATGCAGGTCAATATGGCCTTCGCGGTGAAAAAGAATGACAATACAGTACATATGACACATCTGGGCCTACTGACACTCAGAGGAGTGCCCTGCTACTGAACCACACGCTGCCAACGATGTGCGAGGCGCTGAATACCATCTGCCACAGCATTAGCCGGACCATCTATGAATCTGGTCACTTGTTCGTGCACATCATTAGTAATGTCCTCTCGTATTACAAGCCGCCTACCACATGGTGGTTCCTCAATCTGTGGAATGAGATCAAAGTAGGTCTGTAGACTCAGGTTTGTCATGTCAACTGCTTGTGTACACTGTTGTCATTCTTTTGCACCGTGAAGGCCATATTGCCTTGTATATGTCGTAATAAATTACAGTGTTAGGGTATTTTCGTGCTATTCACATGTTGGTATAGTTTATGGGACTTAACTACGGGGTTATCAGTCCCTAAAGTTACAAACTACTTATGAACTACTTACGAACTAGGACGGAACAAATATCCATGCCCGAGGGGGGATTCGACCCCCCGACCGTAGTGGCTGTGCAGGCCGTGACTGGAGCGCCTCAGTCTCCTCGGCCACCGCGGCCGGCTTTCGTGCTATTCATTGTGCACAAATTTAGTTAACACATGGTCCTTTCGTCTGTATATATCACATTTTCCAACCGGACCGGACTGGTATCTGCAAATAAATAAATAAAAAGTTCAAAAAATGCCCGACAGGTGGCGTTTCATCTGACAGAAAAGCAATAATTAGCAAAACAAATTAAGAAAAAACAATGATGATGTTCTTTACAGGAAATGGTCAATATGTTCACCATCGTTCCTCTACAATAGCTGTAGTCGATGAATAATGTTGTGAACAGCACTGTAAAGCATGTCCGGAGTTATGGTGAAGCATTGGCGACGGATGTTGTCTTTTACCATCTCTAGAGATGTCAGTCGATGACGACACACTTGTGACTTCAGGTCAACACCAAAGCCAATAATCGCTCGGACTGAGGTCTGGGGACCTGGGAGGCCAAGCATGACGAAAGTGGCGGCTGAGCACACGATCATCACCAAACGACTCGCGCAACAGATCTTTCACGCGTCTAGCAATACATTTCTTGTACTAATGTCATTCCAATCATGTGTGTCAATTGTTACCTCTTTATCTTCATTATTGCATGATTAATTAAGTATGCAAAATTATACTGACTTTTTAATCACCCGGTACTTTAGAACTATTAAAACAGTAATTTTCAAACGACGAAGGGGAGACAGTGATTCTTCCTAAATCATTTACAACCGCCATTATCTTGCAAGAACATAAGAAACTATTGTACCAAACTGCTACGGTTGTCATTTACACAAACTACTTAAACTAACACTAACCTAAGGACAACACCCCCCCCCCCCCCCGCCACTCACAGAGACACACATGCGACCGAGGGAGGACTCGAACCTCGATTGTGAGCAACCTCGCGCTTCGCAGCAAGGCGCTTTTGGCGCTCAGTCTCTCGATTGGCTAGAAATAAGACGTCATGGATGGATGACGCTGTGGAAAAGTTTCGTATGAATGTGCAAGGAAGAGCAGGGTAGAGGACGGCTCTTGAATACTTTGTATCGAGCTGTAAAATACCCAGAGTCTGTAGTGGGAGAACATTAGTAAGGAGATAAATTAAAGTAATATACAATTGACAATTGTAAGTCCATTACTTTAATCACTTTACGTCATCGAGTCAAGTATTAAAATATGACAAAGAAAATAAAAGAAGAGTATGTTTTAACGTCCCGTCGACATCGTGGTCATTAGAGGAAACGCTCGGGCAGGTTTGTCCGGGATGGGGAAAAAGATGGAGTGTCCCCTTTGAAAGGAACAATCGCAGCATTTGCTTGGAGAGATTTAGGAAAATCGCGGAAAGGAAATCAGAATAACTACACACATGTTTGTGAACCTTTTGGACCAAACTGCTTTGGTCATCAGTCCCAGGGCTCACAAACCTCTTAAAGTAACTAAGGACGACACACACACATACACACCCATGTTCGAGGGAGGACTCGCACTTTCGGCAGGAACGACCGGCCAGTCCAGGGTAAATATAAATATACAAAAATAAATAAATTAAATATAAAGTACCAGCAAGGTACGTAGTAGAAAGGAGACTTTCTGTAAACATTTCTTTAAAATAAGATTGTGTTAGACACGGCAAGTGTTTCCGCAATCCGTTCCCATAACACTGTCTCACGCACAAGTCGGCGCCTTCCACTATAAAAGCACGTCGTCACAAGTACGACCGTATGTCTCGAATGTAAGACTTGCTAGCCGGTGGCAGAAGCGAGTGACAACGTTGCGACCGTAGCCGTAAACAATGAAACAGATAGCATGCCGTGGACTGTTTTATTTCCTATTGCCCTTGGAAGGCGGGCACGGAGACATCAGTAGGCCTACACCTGCTGCATTCTCGACATGCCGTCCCTGCGACGTACCTTGATGCTCCCCAACACGTTATGTCTCGATGCTAGAGTGCATGGCGGTCTTGAAGAGGCTGTGGCAGGGAGGGGTAGATGGGGGGGGGAGGGGGGAGGAGGGGAGTGTCTTGGGAAACGACGCACGGGCCCAAACGCAAGCGGGCGCTGCTTCTGTTATTAGAAGCCACTGGCCCTGGACTTCGGCGCAAGAGCAACTGCTGAAGGTCAGTGCGCCGGCACACGACCTGTCTCGCACATAAAGCCCTTTCTATACGAGACGTGCAACACGCAAAAGAAAGTCGTTGCCACCTGCAGCGCTCCTTGCGATAGACTGTCGAACTACAAAGTACCATTCAAACGGTATGCATTTGTCGAATCGTCTGCTTCACGTGTCTACTTGGTTTGGTGTCAAATTACAGCAAACGAATCGCCGAGTTAAGATCACTTTTCGAAACTTTAAGGTATATTATGATTATTGTGATGATTAAAACATTTAATTGTGTTGTAGACTGCCACTGTGAAACTGTTTTCGTGTAGTTCATGGTAACTACGTCGCTAAAATGTGATAACGCCCTCATTATAAAATGCGGTTTGAGGCATCTATGTATATATTGTAGAAAGATATAAAACAGCCAAGATCGTTGAACATCAATTTTTATTTAAGACGACCGGTTTCGCTGAACTATGTCAGCATCATCTGGTCCAATAAAATCATTTTACAAGGCCATAATCTTGTAATGTCAATCAGTTGTTATATAACATAATTTACAGTGCATAGGTGCACTATGTCATTATAATAAAACATAATTATCACAGTGAGTGACAATAGCAAACTTAATTATAATGACATAGTGCACCTATGCACTGTAAATTATGTTATATAACAACTGATTGACATTACAAGATTATGGCCTTGTAAAATGATTTTATTGGACCAGATGATGCTGACACAGTTCAGCGAAACCGGTCGTCTTAAATAAAAATTGATGATCAGCGATCTTGGCTGCTTTATATCTTTCTACAATATCAAAATTGGATCGCCTCCTAGAACATAAACCAACTCAACCTATGTATATGATGAACAAGCTCAGTTGTCTATACACAGACCTTTAACTGTGATAAAGTTTCAAATAATGCTCGCCAAAAATAAATATTTCATCTGTTAACTACAGAATGTTACAGGAAAAATAGCAAATATTTTAGAAGATGATAATAAAGACGATTTGCAGTTAAAATTTCATATAACGTGTGTTCGGTTTTTATTGGGTGCAGAGATACAGCTCTTGGTATGTACAACATGCACATGCAAATTTGGGATATTTTGACTGATTCTTGGTAGATCACCATACTGACTTTTATTTAAACAACCGGTTTTCGACGTACTTGAAAGTCCAAATATGTCCTAGTAAGCCGAAAACCGGGTTACTAAGTGGAAATGAACATGTAGAACATACAGCCGGCCACAGTGGCCGAGGGGATTGAGGCGCTGCAGTCACGGTCTGCACGGCCACTACGGTCGGGGGTTCGAATTCCCCCTCGGGCATGGATATTTGTGCCGTCCTTAGTATTAGCTAGTTCATAAGTAGTTTGTAAGCTTAGGGACTGATGACCCTGTAGTTAAGTCCCATAAGTTCTACAAATATTTGAACATTTTGTAGAACATACACAAAATTCTATTTTGAGATCAATATGTTGTACTACCAAGAACCGACGGATAAATCAGTGAAAATGTCTTCATTTACATTTGCTCTACGTTTGTTTGGTTTTCATATTAACAGCTATATTCTGTATTCAATAAAAATTGTACACGTGTTATGTAAAATTTTAATGCAATTCCTCTAGAGTATCACCTCCTAAAAAACTTACGACGTGGTCGACAAACTACGTACCTCTGAGAGGAGACAAATATACATTCTGACACAAATTCGCGATTTGGCTTCGTTTCTCAGCTGGGTTCCCCATTCGGTCGTTTGCGCATGCGCGGAGCACTTCTACACACGTGAGAATAAGATCAAACTTATTCCGTCTACTAGCGATCTTATGCGTGCTTCTTGTGCAAGTGGACGCGTCTACACCATACCCGGCTGGCGTAACCGGGGCATCATGGGTAATCTCGTGAGCTCTCACTTGCCGTGTAGAAAGGGCTTAAGGCGTCGAGCGCTAAAGTCGATAAACAGGTCGAACGCCTCACATCGATCAGCCTGCGGTGGCGACAGAGGAGTTCGACAGAGGGCTAAGGTTTTTTAGTTTTAAGTATCACTTTTAATAAATCGTACACACGTTGTCCCACCATTGCCTGTATTCTAGACTGGAGGACGTAGAAAAATAGGCATCCGTGGTCTACATAAGTAACTCAATGGGCTGAAAACAGATAAACCGCCAGGGCCGGGTGGAATCCCAGTTCTGTTTTACAATTAGTACTTGAAGGGTACTGATTAGCTACATGCTACAGTCTTTGTTTAACCTTGCTGTGTTCCTTTAAAAACGTTATACACACGTGGTCTTTCGGGTCATAATGATCCGGTGTGGTATTTGAAAGGTATAATGAAACAACAAATCCACATAAGGGACTCCCAAAACCACGTTTGTCCATCCTCTGCTGAATTATTGATACGTGGCATGCGACTGTCAGAGAGGACTGACGCAGAACAAAGTAAAATTACAAATAAGGGAAGCTAGTTGCAATAACGAAGTAATACGTTTAGGTATATAAGATAACTGAAACTTCCTGTCAGACTGAATTCGTTTGCCGGACCGGGATTCGAAGCCAAGACCTTTGCGTTTCACGGCCAAGCGCTCTATCCAGGCACGCGTTATTACAGCTTCCACCAGTACCTCGAATCCTGCTTTACAAACTTCACAGAGGTCATTCTGCAAATCTTGCTGGACTAGCACTCCTGGAAGAAAAAATTTGGTGGAGACATAGCTTAGCCACAGCGTAGAATCTGCTTCCAGACTTAAACTTTCACTCTGCAGCGGACTGTGCGCTGATATGAAGCTTCCTGGCAAATTAAAACTCTATGGAGGTCTGGGATTCAAACCTGGGACCTTTTCCCTGAGAAATGCAAGTTTCATATTAGCACACCCTCAGATGCAGAATGAAAGTATCGTTCTGGGTATGAGATTGCTTCTTGCAAATTAATACTCTGTCAAATCAGTTGGGAGCGAATATCCCTGAAACTCAGTGATTTAAAATTATATTTTATCTCTTAAATTGTTACTTTTAACAGTTGCCCTGATGTAATCCTCAACAACTTTCGACGTGGTTTCTCCAAGAAGGCTACAATCAATTTGCTTACCTTTCGTTTTCTATCCGAGAGCATCTACATCTACATTTATCTATATCTACATAAATGCTCTGCAACATACAATGAAGTGCATGGTTTCTGGAACCGCTTTTTTAAAAATATTTGTCTTCCGTTCCATTCTCTAATAGTCCGTGGTTAAAATGAACACCTGCATCTATCCGTTTCCTTTTTCGATCTGATTCCTCTTATTCCATTACGATGACCATGTCTCAAGTGGCTGCTAACAAATTATGTTAGCCTTCGGAAGAGAAAGTTAGTGAGATAAATTTCGCAAATAAATCGCGCCGCTACGTATACCGCCGTTAATGATTTACTCCCCAAATCATCCATCGTTACCGTTACACTCTTTCCCCTACATCGCGATAATACAGACCGCGAGACTCTTCTCTGAAGTTTCTCAGTATTTTCCGCTAGTTCCACAATGCGCAGCAAGACTCCAGCATACGACGCAGAAGTATGGTGCAACCAGTTCCTTTAATACAAGTGTTGCAAGTGCTAAGTGTTGTGAAACGTAGCTTTTGGTTCGCCTTCCCTACAATATTGTCTCTGTTTTCTTTCAAATGTACGTTTTTCGTAATTGTAATGACTATATATTTAGATGAATTTATGGTCTCGATTTGACTCATTCATCGTTTAAATGCAGTTTAACAGATTTCTTTTAGTGCTCGTATGGGTAACTTTACACTTTTCATCGTTTAGGGTCCATTACCATTTTTTGCACCATGCACGTATCTCAGCTATATCATTTCACAGTTGATCTTCTGGTGACCTTACTAACACATAAATAACAGCATCATCGGCGTACATTTTTTTTATAAACACTACAGAATGACCCACCACCTTGTAAGTCTATAGTAGGTTGTGTGCTGCCAAAATTTAGCTTATGAAGTTATGACCTCTCTGATTTCTTAGCCGTCACAGGGTTCCAGAAGATGATTTTCCCTCCAACCCGAGCCGTTGTCCTTGTGCCACTTGGAGGCGTACCAGTTGTGGCGAGACAATAGCTATTTTTTCGGCGATGCCAGAGTGTATTTTCAAAGTTACACTGTACATTGTTATGACGTCATATAATGGTAACATCATGAAGTAAGCCTTACAGAATTCTCATTCGTGTGTTTATTACACCTACAAAAAATTAAACGTAGGATGTTGTTACATTCTCAGTAATACAATGCAATAAAATTTTTAGTGTTGGTGGTTTCACATCTGTGCATATTTAGATTTTAAACATGGAACTTAATGTTACGCATAGAGCATCCATATTTCAGTACATTTTGCACATAATATTTGGATTATCAATACATCATTTCTTATTTAATGCAGTAATTCATTTTACAAAATCTATGTGGTTATTGGTATACGACATTGATTTATGTTACATGACGCGGCATTAGTTGTTACAATAGATGACATTAATTTATATTAAATAAAAAGACATTGATTTATGTTAAAATTAAGATACATAGATACGGTATTGTTTTGTCCAAAGAATGAAATTATGTTATAAAAAGATGGAGGCAGTACATTGTTAATCTAAGAGAGCTGCTCGCGTTGTCTTCTCCATCGTTTATAGCGATCAAGAATAGTAGGGGCCCTATAACACTTCCCTGGGGAACGCCAGGTATCACGATATTTTACTCGATGACTTTCCGTCAAATACGCGGCTAAATTGTTTTCTTTGAATTCCAGCAAACGGGGATCAGAATAAAGGGAAAAAGGAAAGAAAGGACAAGTACGGTCTAGCGTCAATTAGAGATGAAGTGGTGTAACGAAATCATGGAAAACCTAAATCAGGTCGCATTTAACAACTGCAGAGACCAGAGCAGGGGTTGGAACACTTGCGCGGAGTGACACTTGCGCGGAACCCGGGGCCCTTGGGGCGGCTAAAGGCTTTTCCTGGGTACAGGCACACCAAGAGGTCTAGCACTGTTGTTGTTAAGTTTCCACCCGGTCAACATAACACGAAAATCAGTGAAATTGCACAACCCTTTGCAATCTGAAGAGCAATATAGTAACTTGTTCTAACTACATATTAATCCGTTGAGTGTTCCTCCTGTAAACAAAAAGGTACTTTAATAGTGATAAGATTTGGAGAGTTAGTCTCTGCTACTACAAGACTATGACATTCCACAGTCATGCCTCCTAAAACCATATTATTCAGAACACTAAGCATATCAAGACACCTGCGCAAGCAATGAATATGTTAGGCATCCTGCACAGATACGTTGATGTAATTGACCGCTATGTAGTTAACCCCACTATCACGCAACTTCCATCTCTTTAAAAATAGCTACTATGCTTTTTAATAGGAGATGCAACCTAAAACGTTCAATTAAAAAACGTTAATAATAAGTCAATGAGTATTTTACATACGCAAAGCGATTATTCGTAGACCCCAAAACGATTTGGCTGTATTCGAATTACAAATACATCTAAGAAATATATGAAATAGGGAATGTGTAAGGAATTATATGAAATACGGAATGTGTAAGGGAATGTCACACATCGAAAAATGCTAAAGGTAAATTCTATTTTCCATCACCGTCATATAGAACCATTTTTACTCCGAACTTGGCATAAACCAACAGGGAGAAACAAGTTCCAGGAAAAATGAAGCGAAATTGGCAGCCAATAGTTGGTTATAAATTACATTGCCTGTTAACTGTATAAATATAAATTACGGAATACGCGGAACTACTGTTCAGTACAGTCAAAAAGGTCTAAGATAATAGGCAGTGGTTTACAATCAGATATCCGTATCACTCTCCTCCTCAAGAAGTCTGTGTGAAGATTTATATTCAGAACAGTCAAGAAAAAGGTGTTGAAACTATAAGAAGCAGCTCATTTACTCAGGAAGGGAAAACGTTATGGTGCCCGTAAATTTGAATGGCTGTATCTCTTGTAGTAACATTTAATTTTTGATAAAATGTTAAAATCCAATGTACCAGAATTTTGTTTTTCTAAACTCAGTGCCAACTTTTTTTTGTCGAAATTTTTGCAGGAAGTAGTCTTGACGTGATTTCATACTTCTATGCATTGATATTATCAAACATGTAATTTGTGTCACAAATTGCCCGGCCGGTCCGGTCGGAGGTTCGAGTCCTTCCTCGGACATAGGTATGTTTGTTTGTACTTTGCCTAAGTTATTTCTAAGTAAGATTAAGTAGTGTGTAAGTCTAGTGACCAATGATCTAAGTAGTTTGGCCGCATAAGACTACACAATACACGTAATTTATTTATTTCATAACCACATTTAAGTACTAATAATTGAAGAAACTTAAAAGAGAAATTTGAAGTAAACACTGAAAACAAATGATTGATACTTCTCATAAGATGAATGCACGCAACCGTTGACTTATGTCTTGTGAATGTACCTACAAATTCTGCCATATGAAATATGTTTTTTCTGTAATAACATTAAAAACATATTAAAAATTCAGAACTCGAAAATCAGTGAAGTTTTGGACTTGAAGCGTTTTTTTGTTGCTACATCTTCACATAGTAGACACGATTTTAAAATTTGGTTGCTATTGCCAAAGTAGACGAAACGTTAAATTTTTTGGTGTAATCTTCGCCGTGCAGACTGTATGTTGTAGAAGTCTACGTCGAACCTAATCATACCTCTGAGGAGAGAACGTTGTTTGCACTTCTCCTGCGTTTCCAGTCGGCTGTGCTGTGCTATGTAACGACATCGTACCGTTCCACTTTACCGAGAGCTATATATGTATTGGTGTGATGTCTGTTCTTTCGAAATAAGCCATCACACCAATATATGTATCATTTAGACGCAAAGATTCTGGGCTCTGTTTTCATCGCTAACGCGATTAACAACGTTAGACCTCGTGTGTAAACAAAATGTTCAAATGTTTGTATAGTCTATGGGACTTAACTACGGGGTCATCAATCCCTAAACTTACAAACTACTTATGAACTACTTACGAACTAGGACGGCACAAATATCCATGCCCGAGGGGGGATTCGAACCCCCGACCGTAGTGACCGTGCTGACCGTTACTGGAGCGCCTTAGTCTTCTCGGCCACCGCGGCCGGCGTGTGTAAACACTTGAAGGTTATGAGTGCCACTAGAAAAATGCATAAGTAACACCTGTTGTTTGAGACTTGAAGATGACCTGAAATTAGCCGAAATCGATATCTCATAATAAACATAAGGTGTAGCTGTCTATATTTCATAATGCTATTCCTAACATATTTAAAAGCTGCTCAAAACCACCTACAAAAAACCTTTATAATGAGATTGTATATAATTCCACGATCAAATTGTGTTCTAGTTATTTGTAGTAATACACCCAAAGTTCTACCCTTGCTTTTAGTGCCTTGATCAGCTATTTATTTTTAGAGGTATTACTAGGGACAGGAAAAATTCGCATTTGCGATAAATGCGAATATAGATGCAAATTCTGACTCAAAATGCAGTAAATCCGAAATTGTAGTTAGCAACGGATGCGCTCAATTCCGATTTCATCACATTCATCTTCACATGGTGCTGTATTGTAAATGGAGTGATATTTATATGACGTGTTATCTCCCTCTTGAATGAGGCTGTGATATCTCCGGGCCGTTACTACTGCTCCACCTCGCTCGGTGGGCCTTTCCCTGAATACGGCACAGGTAGAGGATGGGGGGCGAGGAGTAGGGGTGGTGTATCCCTACTTCTGGAACACCCTGTTCACTACCTGCAGCGTCCGCGTCTCCGCGCAAATGTCTACACATTCCCTTTCCGCGCAAGTGTCACTCCCCGCAAGTGACACAATCTCCCAGAGCAACCTCACTGGGTAGGGTAAGGGGCGTCCCAGATTAAACTACGAGTAACATTATTACTGAAATATAATAACACGAAACATCATGAATTCATACAACTTTCTTTCCTGCTGCCATTACTCAATAATTGCGCCGATATTAACAACGATTATTTTATCAACACTAATATGAGACACAATTTTTTTGATAAGTGATAACACCTAACAATATCAAAAATAATAACTTAACCCGTTATATAAATGTAAATGTAATTTACTTGATAACTAAATGAATGTCCTTGAAAAATCTTCGGCAGCAGACAACCGACTCGAATGCCACTTCTGACAACACGGCATCACCTGTGGTGACACTCCAGAACTCGTAACCATATCCTTTGAAATACAAACGACTTGAAATCTCTGGCTTCAACATGTTAGTCCTGATTTCAGTTCCTGATATGGTTTGTGTGTGGAGCAGGCCTTACGATGCCATGTACTCAAGTTGTCAACAACGTACTGTGGAGGCTAGTGTTAGTTCCTTAATGATTTGTGCTGTTTTTATACATAATTCGCTTAGTTCTCTGGTCCAACCAAAGCGATAATTGACAAGAAAAGGTTATGATCAAATTCTTGAAATTTATGTGAACTCTGTGTTTCCAAGAAACGGCAGAATTTTTGTGGATGATAATGCATTATGTCACCGGACTACAATTATTGACGACTTTTTTGAAGGACATTCTGGACTACTTTGGCAAATGATTTGACCACCCATATCCCGACATGAATCCCTTTGAAGATCTTTGTGACATAATAGAAAGGTCAGTGCTCCAACATCTGCAGCGGCAATAATTTCGCAATATGGCAGACTTCAAAAGGGTGGTTGAGTCCATGTACATTCAATCGCTGCTCGTAACAGACCTAAAGCAGGTCCAACAAGATATCCGGAGGTACCCTGTGAGTGTTATAATCTTAGCTTGGTAATTTTAACTCGCTGCAAAGTTTTTAGCGACTTTGTTTCGAGAGCTTGATGGAAACACAGGTCCAACAAGATATCCGGAGGTACCCTGTGAGTGTTATAATCTTAGCTTCGTAATTTTAACTCTAACTCGCTGCAAAGTTTTTAGCGACTTTGTTTCGAGAGCTTGATGGAAACACAGCAATGTTTTTAGTTGTGGTGTTTCTGAAGTCTGATATCTTTGTCTGCCGGTGATCAACTTGAGACAAACGGGTATGTATGATGCTACGTCTCTCCAGAGCGGTGGAGCAGATGAGCTCTGTATACTGCATCTGGTGAGATGTCTCGTCTTGAACCAAATATAGCGCAGAGTGTGGCGGTACTCCCAGACCAACAGCAGCTATGTCCAGTAGGCGAGTGCAGCAACGGCAGTTTACTAAAGCATGTTCCCAACAGGTAAGTAGGATTATCAGACACATATGGAATAGCTCTGTGAAGCAGGGTATTTTCCCAGATGGACTAAAATATGTTATTTTGAAACCATTGACAAAAATAGTAGATAACTTTCGATGTCAACAACTACCGCCCAATCTCATTTCTGACAGCTTTATCCGAAGTTCTTGGCGAAGTAATGTATTCAAGAGCAGTTTCCCATATTTGTAAAAATAAGGTACTAATAAAATGTCAGTTTGGTTTCACGCAAGGCAATTCAACAAAAAATGCTATATATGCTTTCACGAAGCAAGCATTATGAGCTTTGAATAAACGTACAACGACCGATGTGATTTTTGTGATCTCTCAAAGTCGTATGATTGTGTAGTGGTTAGTGCACAAATTCATACTTAACTAGAAGAGTGAGTGCAGAGAGTTGAAATAACGGATTCAAGTAAACTTCAAAAATCGGCTGATTCCTAAAACTGGGGAGGTATCAAGCATGGAGTTCCACAGGGTTCGCTCTTGGGTCCTTTCCTGTTCTTGAAGTATATTAATGATTTGCCAATTTATATGCACAATGATGCGAAGCTAGTTCTTTATTCTGATGATACAAGCATAATCATGCCTGACAAACAAGAATTAACGAATGAAATAGTAAATATTGTCTTTTAGGTAATAATTAATTGGTTCCCTGAAAATAGATTCTTATTAAAATGTGATAAAACACAGTACATTCAGTTCCATACAGCAAATGACATCATACCGTTATCAAATATAGTTTGTTAACAGAAATTGTAGCAAAAGTAGATTATTATATTTAGGTGAGAAATTGAACTGGATTGATGAGAAATTGAACTGGAAGCAACATATTGATGATCTACTGAAACCTTTGAAAATTAAAAAAGACAATTTTGTATTTGTTCTAATGGTTTGTATATTATATGAATCAAAATTGGGCTTCTTAGGCCAATTAACT
This sequence comes from Locusta migratoria, assembly GCA_026315105.1. Taxonomy (NCBI): domain Eukaryota; kingdom Metazoa; phylum Arthropoda; class Insecta; order Orthoptera; family Acrididae; genus Locusta; species Locusta migratoria. The sequence continues at coordinate 23,970,365 of CM048751.1, forward strand.
GAAGTTTAGTAAATGTCGGATGATGGCCTAGGAAGCCGAAAATCGATTCACATAAAAACAAACCTCTAGAACAAACACAAAATTGTCTTTTTTAATTTTCATAATGAGTTTGTTCCACCAAGAAACGCCGGAAGAATCAGTTACCATAGAACCTTAGAGTTCAGCAACATATGATATAAGGGTTAATGTAAATTTCGCTGACAAACATCTCAGTAAATAGTTTACAATGCCTATTTTCATTCACTGCTTTGATGTGCGGTAATTCATCATGCATCAAAAATGTATTCATTACACAAAGGCGTGTAGTTAGAATAATTTCTGGAGTCCACCCAAGATCATCTCGCTAACACTTACTTTAGGGTTTAAGCTCTTTCATAGTAGGTTCACAGTATATATACCCATATTCTCGTACTAAATCTCTTGTTAATGACCCAATCCAATTCAAAAGTAAAAGCAATGTGCGTAGCTACAACACTAGCATACAGAATGATCTACACTATTCAAGGTTGAATCTAACTTGAGCACAGAGGGGGGTGAATTATGCTGCAACATAAGTCTTTGGTTACATACCAAATAACGTCATTGTCTGACAGATAGTAAACCAGCATTTAAAAACGAACTGAAAGAATTTATGAATGAGAACTCCTTCTACTTAGGAGATGGATTTTTACATAGAAAATCGTTATTTTGCAATAAATAAATGTCTTGTAATGTTATCTTTTACTAAAGTGATACGTTACACATAATTACGATATCTCGTATTTATGATCTATGGCACAACTATTAATCTAATCTAATCTAAAAAACCGAAGAAAATAGAATACAGCGAAAAACATTTTGAACAAAACACTTTCAGCTTTCCTATTCACTACAGAAGTGTGTCTGGGGTGTTTGCGTCGATGGTAGCTGCAAGATGGCTCTGGTTTTTCTTCCCATTATTATAGTTACAGCACATTCGGAAGGACGGCGGTTCAAATCCGCCTCCTGTCATTCTCATTTTGATTATCTGTGAATTTCCTAAATCATCCAATGCATCTACATCTACATGGGATACTCTGCAAATCACTCTGCAAAGGGTTCAAATGTTCAAATGTTTGTATATCTTATGGGACTTAACTACGGGGTCATCAGTTCCTAAACTTACAAACTACTTATGATGTAGCTAATACTAAGGATGGCACAAATATCCTGCCCGACCGTAGTAGCCGTGCAGACCGTGACTGGAGCGCCTCAGTCCCCTCGGCCATCACAGGGTTCATCGAACCACCATTATACTATTTATCTCCCATTCCATTCTCGAAGGCGCGCGGGAAGAAAGAACACCTGAATCTCTCTGTTCGAGCTCTGATGTTCGGAGGTTGTGTTCACGTCTGTTTGTATGTCCTTTGTATCTTGTCGTAAATTCGGTTGTGTTGTGGAGGAAGCCGTGCCTAAGGACACCTCCGTGCAGTTGCATTATCCATAAGGCCGCGGTATCTGAATGGACGAAGCGTCTGCCTAGTAAACAGGAGCTAGGTGCTACTGCTTTTTTTTTTCTTTTTTATATATGTCTTGTCCTTCCTGAAAGTCTGCTTAATGAATTTGATACTATACGTTCTGTTACCATTGATGTATCTAATTTTTTGCTAAGTTATTTTTCTTTATATTGCAAATAACCATTTTGTGTTCGTTTCATTATACGGATTATACGAGAAACTATTTTTTTATTATTTTGTTATTAAATTTTTTACCTTACGTCATACTGAGATGACAAATATCATAACACCACTCACATTACCTTTCTTATTTTTCATCTTAAATGTTAACTAATTGTAAGTACCTTCTACATCTACATGGGATACTCTGCAAATCACATTTAATTGTCTGACCGAAGGTTCATAGTCATACTATTTATTTCCCATTCCATTCTCGAATAGCGCGCGGAAAGAATGAACACCTGAATCTCTCCGTTCGAACTCTGGTTTCTCGTATTTTATTCTGATGATCATTTCTGCCTATGTAAGTGGGAGTCAACAATATATTTTCGCATTCGGAGGAGAATGTTGGCGATTGGAGTTCCGTACGTAACGCAGTGATAAGCGCCGTTGTTGTAAAGATTCCCGTTCCAGACCTTGTATCATTGCCGTAACGCTGTGTCTCCTTTATCGCGACAATACAAAGCGAGCAATAAAACGCAGTCTCTGGTTCGCCTTTCCCACGACATTATCTACGTGTTCTTTCTAGATTAACTCTGAAGGAATAGTAATTCATAGGTATTTTGTGGAGTTTACGGCCTTCACCTTTCATTGATTTATTTAGAAACAAAGTTTAACGGATTTCGTTTCGTACTCATGAGGACGATTTCACACTTCTCATTATTTAGAATCAATTGCCAATTTTTACACCATATATCTTAATCAGATCGTTCTGCAGTTGGTTTTAATTTTCAGATGATTTTACTAGACGACGGTAAATGACGGCGTCATCTGCAAACAACCTAAGAGAGCTACTTAGATTTTCCCCTAAATCGTTTATGTAAATAAGGAACAGCAGAGGACCAATAACAGTACCCTGTGTAACGCCCGATATCACCTCTGTTTTAGTCGATGCCTTACCATCGATTACTACCAACTGTGGTCTCTCCTTCAGGAAATCCCCTATCCAATCGCAAATTTGGGGCGATATACCAAACTACGCAATTTGATTAAAAGCCGTTTGTGAGGTACGGTGTCAAAAGCCTTCTGGAAATCAAGATATACGGAATCGATTTGCGAACCCTTGTCGATAGCACCCATCACTTCGTGTGAATAAAGAGTTAGTTGTATTTCGCAGGGACGATTATTCTAAATCCGTGTTGACCTTGGGTCAATAGATCGTTCTGTCCGAGATAATTCATAATATTTGAATACAGGATATGTTCAAAAACCGTGCTGCAAATTGACGTCAATGAAATAGGCCTGCAGCTTCGTGGGTTACTCCTACTGCCTTTCCTGAATAGAGGTGTGACCTGTGCAACTTTCCAATCTTTTGGTACATATCCTTCTATGAGAGAGCGGTTGTGTATGGCTGTTAAGTAAGGAGCTATCGCTTCAGCATAATCAGCTAGAAATCTAATGGATATACAATACGGACCAGAAGACTTGTTCTTGTTAAGGGATTACAGTTGCTGCACTACTCCGATGATATCTACTTCTACGTTACTCATTACGGCCTGTCTTAGTAATTCGGAATCTGGAATATTGGTTTCGTGTTATTTGGTGAATGAGTTTCTAAAAGCTATGTTTAATAACTCTACTTTAGTAGCGCTGTCATCGGCAGGATCGCCGTTACCGTCACGTAGTTAGGGTATTGTTTGTGTTTTGCCCCTAGTATATTTAACATATGACCAAAATTCTCTTTGGGTTTTCAGTCAAATTTCGAGTAAGAGTTTCGTTGTGATAAGTACTGTAGGCATCTCGCATTCAAATCCTCGCTAAATTTGGAGCTTCTGCGTACGATAGCAGATATTGTGTTCGTTTAAATACTGGGGTAGTTCCTTCAAACGGCATAGTTGATATCCTTCCCCATCCTTAACAGAACAGTCCGAGGTTGAACTCCATCTCTAATAACCACGCTGTCAACGGGACGTTAAACACTAATCATCCTTCCTACCTTTTTGTTACGCTAGTAACACTAACAGTCGGCCTTTGCGATCGCGTTTTGATAGCTCGAAATTTAAATGAAAATAACGGCTTAACCGTTCATCTGAAACTAAAATTGAATAAACGAATTTGTAGAGGAGAAAATTCGCCACAACTTTATTCTGTAGCATAATTGACATAACTCGCACCGTTTCAGAGCTATTTGCAAAAATAACGGTGATTTGAGACAGTCGCTTGACTTTACGTAAACAATACAAGCAAAGAAAGGAAACTTCAAAAAGTGGACTAACACGGCAAGACAGGCGATAATATTTTAACGAAAAAGGTAATGGAAATATGGGAAAGATATTAAAATGATTGGTAAAAAAAAGAGTATCTTTGTGAAAGCTAAAATCAAATATGAAATAATTTTGGCTGTTTGTTAAAATACGGTCAGAAAAAATATTACGTGTTGAATGCATAGATATTATCACCATAGTGGAGTCGTAAGCGTATCGTGCATAATTTTTATTTATATTTTTGTCCTAATTGTTTCCAAAAAGTCATAAAACAACAGGGAAACTTACAGTGGGCTGTAAAACATGGGACTGCGGCTTTTTCCATTATTTGTCGCTTCCTTAAAAAGAAAAGAAGATGATTAATATACTTAGGACTGGTTTTTCGAGAAATACGTGCACAAATTACGGCTTATTGCCATTGTGTTCAATAAGGGTCGTCGGGCAACTGCACAAAACAGTAAGGCTATATCTGTGGCATATGTCAGTTGTAGAATATAATACACATTTTGTTCTTGAGCAACCTTACAACAGTCACCTTGCGTTAGCAAAGACGTGCCCCAGGTTTTGATTGTGGCAGAGCAACTGCACACATGAGAGTCCAGTTAGATATTTTCTGAGAGCTAAAAAACTTTGCGTCTTCAGAACTCCATCCCTAACTCATCGCTGTCTTTTATTTATGTGTGATCAGTGTCTATGAATTTATCTTACAACTCATATGTTTTATTCTCTTTAACTGTGTCCGATTGTCTATGTTTCTCCATTTTAGTTTCTTCCTATTGATATTGTTCATGTATACAATTTGTGAGCATCAAGAGTTAAACCCTTGGCTGAAGAGCATCTTGTACACTCCTGTCAGCCCACCTATGATACATATTTAATACTATCGCATGTCATAAACAGTGAAAACAGCCCCATCTTGCGGCGCTTGATAACGTGATTTTATTCCTCAAATATTTGAGACTGAGATCACTTAGCGATTTGCCATAAACTATAAACATAATTTCAAATCTTTACGAAACTTTTTCTTGCTGAAAAGCGCAACAAAATGACGAAAGGAAAAAAAGTTTATCGTTACTACTTATCCGATGTTCATGATGTGTATCTACGGCATTTGTCATGACGTCACAAGTTATTACTTCACACTGTAAATTGTATTCGCGACACATTTCACAGACAGTACACATACATAACACTGAATTTTCCTTCGATTTTATATCACAGTTCGAGATATAGCTCATGAGATATGAAGTCATAAACAATTTGATTCATGAAAAACCGCATCATCACGCATGTTGTTTAGATTTTCTAGGTCTTTACTACTTACACCGTTCACGACATATTTTGCAGATGTTAGGCAATATACCACTGAACGTACTTTCAAATTTACATCGTAGTATGACACATATGTCAGGATATATGACGTCATAAACAACGACATTTCCGAATAACTGCTACATTAAGCGCTATTTTTTTTTACTCCACCTGCTAAAATAAGGGAGCGATTTCAACTAAACTTGGTACATTATTGCTTACTATCAGTACAATATTGCTTACTATCAGACAAAAGTCACTGTGGGGTTAATAACTGCTACAATGAGCGCTATTTTTTTACACCACCTGCTAAAACAAGGGAGCGATTTCAATTAAACTAGGTACAATATTGCTTACCATCAGTACAATATCGCTTACTATCAGACAAAAGTCACTGTGGGGTTAAAGGCTACCTACGACGATAGTTCAGAAGACTGACGTCGTAAACAGTGAGTCACATTAACTTTCTCATCACGCGACGCGTGATTTACGAAACTTGTCATCCACTATTTATTCATCGCAGACAGTTTCCTATTATTACTCTCTACAAATCTGGAAAAACTATATTATTGTAGGATTCATAGTCAAGGATATATGATAAGTATTGAGCTGCACATTTCTTTGTCTTACAGTATCATAATTTCTAAGCTGATTTCTTGAATACATGAAGAAGATATCTTCTCCGAATTTTTATTTTAGTTTCTAATATAAGACTGGAAAAATGCATATATACCCGGGAAGTAAAAAGAAAGATGTCGTGTTCTCATCCATAAACGCGATTTCAGACTGCCAATGATGAAAACGTAGGTGCCATTGACTCCCAACGAGTTGAGCGGCGTCTGTGAAAGTCCTGGATGAATAGGCTCTGGGGTGTTGAGCAGGGTGAGGGGTGCCATTAATACATGCGGGTGTGATCTTATATCCGAATTCCTGGAACGAACGTGATCACAGGAACGCATGTGTGTGATTTGATGCTCTGAATTCTTAGTACTAGCTATTATCTGAATACTCGGGCCTTAGGGTAGATAACGTTTATAATTCCTGGAATCGCCCACAGACAATGGCCCTATTACTAATGCGCAATAGTTACTGTTCTACTGCTTCGTGTAATCACGTGGAACGTTCTTTTCAGGGCGTGCCGTTACTAGAACAGCGGAAAGCGGAAATGCGACGTTCTCAGAACATTCAGCGGCTGATGATTCATGGGCGGGTGACGGCAATGAACCAGAAGATACAGTCTGACATCGCCGACCCGCGTAGCAGAGCGCGTCTATTTCTGTGACCTCTGTACCGCGTGCATCACTCATATTAATATGACGCATAGCAGTGGCTTCGTTGAAGCTGTCACTTTCCATGAAACGGACTGTATTGGTAAACAGCTTACGTGAAGTATTGACGTCTAGACTTGCCTAGAGATGTATCACAAATACAAATTATTTATGGAGGTTGTTTCAAGTAGCGATCTACAGTGAAAATGCATTAAAAAGCAATCATTCCTACGCCAACAGCTGTACAATATTTTTATTTATTGGCCTCTGCCGGTTTGGGCACTGTCTACCATCATCAGGAGCACATATATTGCACATCAGTTCTACATCTACATCTACATGGGATACTCTGCAAATCACATTTACGTGCCTGGCAGAGGGTTCATCGAAACACCTTTGTACTATTTATCTCCCATTCCATTCTCGAATAGCGCGCGAGAAAAAAGAACATCTGAATCTCTGCGTTTTAGCTCTAATTTCTCGTATTTTATTCTGATGATCATTCCTACCTATGTATGTGGGAGTCAACAATATATTTTCGTATTCGGAGGAGAATGTTGGCGATTGGAGTTTCGTAAGTAGCCCAGGCCGCAGTGATAAGCGCCGTTGTTGTAATGATTCCCATCCCAGATCCTGTATCATTTCCGTAACGCTGTCTCCCCTGTATCCTGTATCGTGACAATACGAAACGAGTTGCCCTTCTTTTGACTCTTAAGATGTCCTACGTCAAACCCACCTGATAAGGATCCCCCACTGGGCAGCAATACTCCAAAAATGACGGACTTTAGTAGTTGGGTTGCATATTTTAAGGGTTCTACCAATAAAACGTAGGCTCTGGTTCGCCTTTCCCAGGACATTATCTACGTGTTCTTTCCAGTTTCAGTATGACGTAATAGTAATTCTTAAGTATTTTGCGGAGTTTACAGCCTTCACGTTTGATTGCTTTATCTTGTAAACAAAGTTTTAACAGATTTCTTTTTGTACTCATGTGGACGACTTGACACTTCTCATTATTTAGAGTCAATTGCCAATTTTTACACCATAATTGTACCTTATTCAGATCCTTCTGCAGTTGGTTTTGATCTTCAGATGATTTTACTAGACGGTAAATGACGGCGTCATCTGCAAACAACCTAAGAGACCTACTTAGATTTTTTCCCAAATCGTTTACGTAAATAAGGAACAGCATAGGACCAATAACACTAACATGTGGAACACCCGATATCACCTCTGTTTTAGTCGATGCTTTACCATCGATTACTACGAACTGCGTCCTCTCTGACAGGAAATCCCCTATCCAGTCGCAAATTTGGGATGATGTACCATAACCATTCCTTTTATGAGGTATGGTGTCAAAAGCCTTCTGGAAATCAAGAAATATTGTATCGATTTGCAAACCCTTGTCGATAGAACTCATCACTTCGTGTGAGTAAAGAGCTAGTTGTTACTAGAGTACAATTCTCCGAATTACGGCACCATCAAAATTAAAATTAGAATTGTTAATATTCTTTGGAAAATATACTTCATTGTACATTTTCTGTTTTAAAGAAGGGACAATGACCCTTCTTTTCGTATAATGAAACTGATGTACAGTTAACGTGCTGAATTTGATAATTAACTGTTGTTTTTTTCCAACTGAATTATGATCACGTCAATAAGAGTGCTTTTCCTCTCTTAGATCTCATGATCTATTACAGTAGTACTTTCAGTAGCAGTTTTGGGTATAATATGATTGTACAGCACACGTAAACAACTTGTTTGGGTGATACTTTGTAGCTGACAAATGATTCTTGTTGTCAACACTATATTATACGGAAATGATGTAAGCGAATCAGTTTTTTTTAAAGTGTAATACAAGACAGACATTCATTTAGCGTCTTGTGTTTACACTGCTAACCAGTTATGAGTAGCGCCGCTCCTCTGTTTTCGTAAAGTTCATCCCTTTCTTGACTTCATTTGCTGTGCGTATTACTACCGTACAATAAGTTACAACAGCAAATTGTTTTACATAGTTAACTAAAAATACATGGTACGAATATACATATTGACTTTCAGAAAATCATTAAGTGATTCTCAACATTGTACAATTGGATTATCATTAAACTTTGATAAAACCCGGTATATACAATTTTATACAGTAAACGGCATGACACCATTAACAAATAAAGATTTTGAACAGAAATCTGTATCTAAGGTAGAATAGTCAGAATTTTTAGGTGTTTGCAATGATGAGGGAGTGAACTGAAAGAAAGACATTGAAGATCTGTTGAAACTTTTGAGTTCATCTACTTATGCTATCAGTTTCATTGCAAATTTTGGTTAATTTCAGTCAATTAGCTTACTATGCCTATTTTCATTCAACACTAATTACAAAAGTATTCATTGCACAAAAGCGTGTAATCAAAATAATTGCTGGAGCCCGCACAAGATCATCCTGCAGACTTTTTTAAGGATCTAGGGATCTTCACAGTAGCTTCACAATATATGAATTCACTTATAAAATTTGTTATTAACTGTCTGACCGAATTCAAAAGTAAAAGCACTGTTCAGATCCACATCACTAGGAGAAAGGGTGATCTTCGCTGTTCAAGGTTAAATCTAAATTTGGCTGAGAAAGGGGCGAATTACGCTGCCACAAGAGTGTTTCGACACTTACCAAGTAACATCGAAAGTCTGACAGATCGCCAACTAGTACTCAAAAATAAATTAAAATAATTTCTTAATGGCAAGTCCTTCTATACATTAGATGTCTTTTTAGATAATACTTAATAATTTCGCAAAAAAATAATATTTAAAAAAACTCATAAACTCCTTAAATTATTAAGTGTCTTGCATAGACACCTTTTATTAAAATGACATGTTGCACATCTTTGCGAAATGTCGTATTTATGAACTATGGAACAAGTATTCATCTGAAAAGATTCATTCTGGAAGTATTAATCTAATCTATTCTACTCTACATAATGTTTTTGCTTACAATTTTTTAATTTATATATTTACGGCCAGTGTATTATCAAGTTAATTATCTTAGATTTAATGTTACGAAGTCAAAGTACTAGTCCTGTGTTTCTTCGTTGTACATTCAAGTTTTTGTCTGTCGCTGCGATTATGTGTGGTAATCGTTTTAGTTGCCTGTGTCCGTATCTGGATTTTTGTACGTTTCTCAATTTATGTCTCAACTTTTCCATGTACTTTGTGGTGTTTCGTGCTGGTGTGATCTTAACATAACACAGAGGCGTCGGCGTACTATGTATATAATAAGGCGGCAGATAGTGTATCTGGTGCATTGATTGAAGCAATGAGGTGTTTAACGCCACAACAGTCGATCTGTTGTCATATTTCGTTGAGTCTCTGACACTTTATTATTATGTGCTTCCAATTTGCTTCCAATATTCACGCAAGTGTATTTATCAGGAAAAAAAGATGTAAATATGTTAGGTATGGACCGTGACCCGACAGTAAGTGCAGCATTCATCTGGTCAACTCACTGTGCCATAAATAACGTCATCGATGAAGAAAGAAGGGCTCGACTGTTTATTGTGGATGTGAAGTTACCGCAAAAGCGCTTTAAGTGGTCACAAATAATCGTTGTCCATTACTGAACTCTCAAACTGTTAAAGAGCTCAAGGATAGCATAAATTGGTAGCTACAGAGTTTAAGTAGCTGGGCGTCAAAGCTTGTGAAGTGATATTATAAATGACTGACTGGTTTGGGATTATGTTGAAATGAAAGATTGTACTGTTCACTGGTAAGCACTGACGTCATTCTTGTATTTACGAATTCGCGTACTGTGGCGTACTTCATTTATTTGAATCGTCTGATTTCGTTGAATATTAATTTTATCTTGTATTGGTAATTGCAAAGTGGTTGGATGAAGCTGCTAAATTGATGTTTATAGAGAACAGATTGAAGACTTCCGCGTTTTTGGGTTTGCATATCTTCAATATTCTTTAATTTTTGCGACTTTTATAGTATATATATTTCATCTTAAATGCTATTTTGTTAATAACGATTCATCAGATTAAAATTCTAAAGCATTCATTTTGACGTCCTTCCAGTAATATGCTCAGTATCAGAAAAAACTGTCGTGATTGTGAAAAAATCCCTTATAATGATGTTGTACAGTCATATGAAAGTAATTTACACATTTTGAAAAGAAATTTAAAAATATTCCGCCTTATCCTGCTTAATAATAGTCCTTACAAGAATGCGCTTCCTGAAAAATGTGTTAACTTATTTTTCCCCTCGCCGTCCTATACTACGTGACACATTGAAAAATATACGGCTATATCAGTCGAAATTTTGATTAGAGTAGTGTGTAGAAAGTAGAAGAAAATCTTCTTGTGATCGTATGAAATAACTTTTTGCCTTTATATATTACCAATTCATAAATTATGTAATTTAAAATTTAGACAATTTTTGTTGCATTGATTATTACAACAGCGTTTAAAAATTTGAATTACATCAGTTAAGAAGTAATGTTGTTATTGGGAAACTTCTTGATCGATGAATTTCAAATTCTTAAACGTTATTGTAATAATCGATGCTACGAACATTTTCCATATGTTTTAAAATGTATAATTTACAAATTGGTAATATATAAAGGCAAGATGTTATTACATACGATGTCGAGAAGATTATCTTTTAATTTTTACACACTACTCTAATCAACATTTCGATTCATAACCAAAACCAAAATGTTTGTAATGCTTATAGGACTTAACTGCGAGGTCATCAGTCCCTGAATTTACAAACTACTTATGAACTACCTTATACTAACGACAGCACAAACATCCATGCCTGAGGAGGGATTCGAACCCCAAACGGGAAATGGCCTCGCGTATCGTAGCACGGCGCCTCAATGCGCTCGGCCTCGCCGCCGCGGTTCGATTCATATGGCCGTATATTTTTAGATATGGTTGCTCCTAGTCCCCTCTACAACACCCGTAACTGTGTTGAGTGAAATTATTTATCATCCCGTATTTTGTAGCTAAAGTTAAAAAATCTGCACTGGAATTTCTCCGGACTGAAACGAACACTGCGCATACTACTTTATCCTTCCGATCTCTCGCATATTGAAAATGTCTGCTCGATGTTTACGGAACAAGAATCTGCTGATACACCGGACAAGCTTTGTCGAAAGGTGAATGGTGCATGGATTGCTGTCTCAAACCATTGCATCAAGAGTCTCTTTGATACAATGCTGACGAATGTAGTAGCGGCTATTGCTGGCAATGGCTGAATAATTCCATGCTGATTTCGTCATCTACCTCACTTCCGGAGCTACTGTATTATCCATCGTGTCATCTATGTACAACTCGAAATCTCCAAAATAAGCCTTGCTACGGTATCTCCGGTCATTCTTGATGCTGCATTTTCCATGGACACGTGTGTATATTTTATTTGTTACCGTTGCCTCAAGCTTGACAGTATATCCGCACTTTGTTTTGATATTGCTAAGGGAATACAGAAATCGCGGCACGAAACGTACGCTCTTCCGAAACAACGTTACGTAACAGCGTAGGTGGCGTGCTGACAGAGTAAACCTCGATAAGAGCAGAACCAGCGACCATTTAGGAGCTGTGGTGTTTGCTGGAAACGTGCCAAGAGCGCGCTGCCACCGGGAACTTCCTCGTCTTATCCACGCGTTTGTTGAACAGTTACCGAACTGGGAAACGGTTGTTGATAACCATTACGGTTTTAGCCTTTAGGTCAGCTTTTACGGAAAACGTACAACGGCAGGGCAAGAATCGATCGGTCTGTCGCAGAATATTTCATTGGATTGTTTGTTTTAGGATACAGATTGCACACGACAAGAGTGGCTATGTTTAACGGAATTTCGAAACTTAAAGAGATATTCTGAGTGACATCCTTTTCTTAACTGTCCAGAAGTAAGGTAGAAAATTAATAATTTGATACTGTACGTATGCAAAATACACCAGAGGCAAGACAAAGTCAATATTTTCAGTGCATTATAGAGATGGAAATATTACTGATGATAGTGCCGCGGAAGCGGAGTCACTAAATACGTTTTCCTGAAATTCCTTCTGTTGTACGAAAGCTGAAAGATGGAAAGAGTACGTATAGAGGGTATATGAAGGAAATGAACTTAGAGGCAATATTGTAGGAAGGGGAGAAGATGTAGATGAGGATGAAATAGGAGATACTATACTGAGAGATGAATTTGATAGAGCACTGAAAGACCTACCTCGAAACAAGGCCCCTGGAGTAGATAACATTCTCTCATAGCTATTGAAGTCTCTGGGAGAACCAGCCATGACAGAACTGTTTCACCTGGTGTGTAAGATGTATGAGACTGATGATGTACCCTCAGACTTTAAGAAAAAAGTAATAATCGCCATTAAAAAAAAGTTGCAAAATATTAACACGAGTTGTTTACAAAAGGATGGAAAAGCCGATAGAAGTCGACCTCGGAGAAGATCAGTTTGGGTTCAGGAGAAATGTAGGAACTCGGGCTTTACGGCTTATCCTAGAAGATAGATTAAGGAAAGGCAAACCTAAATTTCTAGCTTTTGTAGGTTTAGAGAAGGCTTTTGACAATGTTGATTGGAATAAACTCTTTCAAGGTCTGAAGCAAGCAGGAGTAAAAATAGAGAGCGTAAGGTTATTTACAACTTGTACAAAACCAGACAGCAGTTGTCAGGAGGGGAGTAAGACAGAGTTGTAATCTTTCTCCAACGTTATTCGATTTGTACATTGAGCAAGCTATAAAGGAAAGAAAGGAGAAATTTGGAGAAGGAATTAAACTTCAAGGCGAAGAATTAAAAACAATGCGTTTTGCCGACGACATAGTAATTTTGTCAGAGACAGCAAAGGACCTGATTGAGCAGCTGAACGGAATGGACAGTGTGCTGAAAGTTGCAAATAAGATTAACATTATCAACAGTAAAACAAGGGTAATTGAGTTCAGTCTAAGAAAATCAGGTGATTCTGAAGGAATTAGATTAGGTAACGAAACAACAAAGGAGGTAGATGAGTTTTGTTACTTGGGCAGTAAAATAACAAATGATGGTCGCAGTACAGAGGATATAAAATGCAGAATGGCAATGGGTAGAACAGCGATCTTGAAAAAGAGTAATTTGTTAACATCGAATATTGAATTAAGCCTAAGGAAGTCTTTTCTGAAGACATTTGTGTGGAGTGTTGCCTTGTATGGGAGTGAAACATGGACGATAAACAGTGCGGACAGGAAAAGGATAGAGGCTTTTGAAATGTGGTGCTACAGAAGAATGCTGAAGATTAGGTGGGTAGATCGCGTAACTAATGAGGAGGTACTGAACAGAATTGGGAAGAAAAGAAATTTCTGGCATACCTTGACTAAAAGAATGGATCGATTGGTGGGAAACATTCTTAGACATCAAGGAATCGTGAGTTTAGCATTGGAGGGAAGTGTGTGGGGCAAAAAACCCAGAGGAAGACCAAGAGATGGATACAGTAAGCAGATTCAGACAGATGTAGGTTGCCGTTCTTATGTGGAGCTGAAGAGGCTTGCTCAGGATAGGGTATTGTGGAGAGCTGCACGAAACCAGTCTCCGGACTGAAGACCACAACAAACCTGCGACGTACTGTGAGGCAACTAAAGACACAAGTGTCTAAGGGATTTAACTACGTTGGTCATCAGTCCACAAGCTTACTACCGGTACCTTCTTAAACTAACAGAAGGAAACTGATGCTAAGGAGAACACGAACACTCATGCCCGACGGAAGACTCGAACTCCCGACGGCGAGCAACCGCGCGCTCTGCAGCAAGGCGTCTTAGAACGGTCGACCACTCCACCGCGGCAAGGGCACATCGAAACGCTTTTATCTTATTTCTCTACAGTTCCATTCGCTAAAAGCGCGTAGGAAAAAGGAACACCTAAATCTTTCCGTTTACGATATTACTTCTTTTATTTTATTTTGATGATCTGATTTTGATTCATTTAATTTTTTTATTTTACGTTTTTTTCTGTTTTTGCTTTTTTAGTTAAGATACTATTTTTGTTTGTTTCGTCTTGGACTTCCTAAGGCTCCTGTTCCTGGTAGAATAATTCTTGTGGGGATTTTATTAAAGGTGGCTGCAAACAAAATAGGTTCCCATTCGGAAGAGAAAGTTGGCGAAAGAAGAAAGATCTCGCCGTTGCGAATGATGTAATTCTACTAACGATTTACACTCCATCTCGTGTAATATTTTTGTAACACTCTCTCCCCTTCTCTGAACTCTCAATAATCCATTCATCAGTCCTACTTGCTGGGGATCCCACAATGCGTAGCAAAATAGTGAAGAGTTAGCGGTTTCTTTAGTGGGAGTGTTGCATCTTGTTAGTGTTCTGCTAATGAAATGTAGTTTTTGGTTCGCCTCCCATACAATAATGTTCATAGAATATATGACATCAGCTGCGATTGGGAAAAGCTGAAAATGTGTACCCAGCCGGGATTCGAACCCGGGTCTCCTGCTTTCTAGGCAGTTGCGCTGCCCCCTACACCACTGGGGACACAGTGATCACCGCAACTGCAAGGACTAACTAAGCACGCCTCCCGTCAGATACAAATACAGATACAGCGCAACTGCCTAGAAAGCAGGAGACCCGGGTTCGAATACCGACTGGGTACACATTTTCAGCTTTGCCCAATCGCAGTTGATGTCATATATTCTGTGAATATTAAATAATAACAGCTGAAGGATCAGAAGTGACGTCTGTTCTTTCGGAACAGACGCCACATGTATATATCCCATACAATACTTTCTACGTGTTCTTTCCAGTTTAAGTTGTGCGCAATTGTTATGCCGCGGCGGAGCGGCCAATCGCATTGAGGCGCTATGCTACGATGCGCGAGGCCGTTCCCTGTCGGGGGTTCGAATCCCCTCTCGGCTTAGATGGTTGTGGCGTCTTTAGTATAAGGTAGTTCACAAGTAGTTTGTATCTTTAGGGACTGATGACCCCTCAGTTAAGTCCCTTAAGCTCTACAAACATTTGAACATTTGCAATTGTTATGTCCAGGGAAGTGCGTGGGGTAAAAACCGCAGAGGAACACCAAGAGATTGATACAGTAAGCGGAGTCAGACAGATGTAGGTTGCCGTTCTTATGTGGAGATGAAGATGCTTGCTCAGGATAGGGTATTGTGGAGATGTTCAAATGTTTGTATAGTTTATGGGACTTAACTACGGGGTCATCAGTCCCTAAACTTACAAACTACTTATGAACTAGCTAATCCTAAGGACGGCACTAATATGCATGCCCGAGGGGGGATTCGAACCCCCGACCGTAGTGGCCGTGCAGATCGTGACTGGAGTGCCTCGATCCCCTCGGCCACCGCGGCCGGCTACTGTGGAGACTGCATCAAACCAGTCTCCGGACTGAAGACCACAACAACAACAACAACAACAACAACAACAGATATTTAGGTGAATTTACGGCCTGTAAATTTGACTGCTTTATAGTGTAAACGAAGTTTAACAGATTTCTTTTAGTGCTTGTATGGATCACTTCACATTTATCATTGATCGGTTAATTGCCATCTTGCACCATGGAGACGTATTATCTACATCTTTTGCAGTTGCTTTTGATCTTCTGGTGACTTTACTAACCGATAAATGACAGCATCGTCCACTAACAGTCTAAGAGAGCTGCTCACATTGTCTTCTAGCTCATTCATAAAGATAAGGAACAGTAGGGGCCCTAGAACACTTCCCTGGGGAACGCCAGACATCACTTCTGTTTTATTCTATGACATTCCGTCAATTACAACGTACTGTATCCTTTCTGATAGGAAATCACGAATCCAGTCCGGATAGTCCATAAGCCAGCAATTTTATTAGAAGACTTTTGTGAGGCACAGTGTCAGAAGCATTCCCGAAATCTATGAACAGTATCATGCTTGAGAAACCAGATCTGATGTTGCATATTTAAATATTCGGTACTTGCGGTCTTTAAGGTATCGTATTCACCCAGGCGGCAGCTGTTCAGGGGAATTATTGCGTAATTGTTTCGACTCAAATTTATCAGTCCTCTGTCAAATTCTTTTAGCAGTATCAGATCTCGTATTTTATCCTCATCTACTTCCTCTCCCCTGCAAAACTACATGAATGTTCATTTTCGTGGTAGAGCCATTCTATTTATTCTCTCCATATTTCTGCTTTACCTTTCTTGCTTACTGCTGGTTCTCCGTCTGCTTAGGGTCTTTTCAGTAGTTACAGGGGTAAAAGTTGGAATGATTGTCTAAGCAGGCCTTTTAACACCAGCTAACGTGGCTAGGGACTACGAACGGATGGAAGAAAGAGGAAACTGCATTCGTTACTTTACCCAAGAACATGCAGCTCTACTGTATGAATGTATGATGATAACGTCGTCTTGGGTAAAATATTCCTGAAGTAAAATAGCCCCCATTCGGCTCTCCGGGTGGGGACTAATAAGGAGAATGTCATCATCGAGAAAAATAAAGATCGTTAACTAATAACGAGTTGCTGAACACAATTGATATAAGAGATAGGTTTGCGGGACACATTCTGAGACATCAAGGAATCGTCAATTTAGCATTAGAACGAAGTGTTTGGGATAAATCTTAGAAGAGACCGAGAAACGAATACAGAAAGCAGGAGCATAAGATGCAGGTTGGCGTTCTTTTACGGAGATGAAGATGCTTACACAGGACACGGTATCGTGGAGAACTACATCTAACAATCTGCGGACTGACGACCACAACAAGAACAACAACAGCTCTGCTTAGGCCCAATGAAGAATAATACTCTATATCTCTTCTGCCTTTCCTTTTCTCTGTGGCACCTGGAAATATTACGCCACTGACATGTGTGGGACTTAAACCCCGGCCTACCGATTCCAGATTACCCCTCTCGTTGGGTGGAACTTCAAATTTTCAATCACATTGAATTTCAGAAATCGGAAATTGTTACATTTTGCTCACCGTAATTTCACAAAGAAAAGACAGTTTCACTTCCCCTCCTGTCCTTCTGACTCACCTGGGAGTACCACACTGGTCAAAATAGTTTGGGGACTTGTTCCATGAAGTTTTGGGATTGCAGCCAAATTTCGTCGACTTCTTGCCACGATATTTCTGCTGATAACCGTTAGGCCATCTTCAGGTGAGTGCGCTCCACTGGAGATTGCTAGTTCTCGACGACGCCTTTATACCAAAAATTGGCGCGGAGGCGCATGCGCATCAGTGGCCGTCACAAGCGCGCCCTCTTTCGAATTTACCGCCCTCACCTGAAGATGGCTGAACGGTTGTCAGCCGAAATATCGTAGCAAGAAGTCGACGGAATCCGGCTGCAATTCCGAAACTTCATGGCACATTCTGTACGCCGCGAAAACTTCAAGAATCACAGTTTGGGGATTAGTTGAGATATCTAGGTTTTGAAGCATTGTCATGGGCAGAATGAACTAAAATGGTTCGGCGCCTTTCTGTTGGTTCTACGGAATGGAGAAAACAACATTACAGCAACCGAGATTGTGGTAATAATAGAAAGTTGCTGTCGCGATGGAGTAGCCGAGCGGGCTAAGTCGCCTCCCTGCGGAGCGCTCGGTTGCTCGCCGTCGGAGGTTCGAGTAGTCCCTGGGGCATGGGTGTGTGTGTTGCCCATAGGTTAGTTTACCTTAGTTTAAGCATTTGAATAGTATCAACGCGAAAATACAATTTACCGTGGAGACGGAGATTGATGGACAGATAAATTTTTTGGACGTTACAGTGATTAAACGTGCAGATGGGACTCTGGGTCATAAAGTATATAGAAAAGATACGCACACCGATCCGTATCTTCACAAAGATTCGAATCATCATCCCAGGCAGAAGAGAGGTGTTATTAAAACATTAGTGGACAGGGCTAATAAAATCTGTGAGCCAGCTTATTTGCAAGAGGAACTCGATCATTTACGAACCGCATTTCAGAAAAACGGATACAGTGATAAGAAGATAGATCGAGCACTCCAGCCCAGAAGACAAATCTCTGCTAACGTCCAACAACAACCTTTGGCGGGGAAAGTGTTTCTGCCATTCATCCACAATATCACGGACCGCATTGGGAAAGTACTGGCCAACTTTAGAGTGGAAACAATATTCAAACCCACCAAAAAGATCAGTGAATGCTTACGATCAACGAAAGATGCGCGACACCCTTTGGCTACTCCAGGTGTGTATAAGATTCCATGTAGTGGTGGGAAGGTTTATATTGGAACAACAAAAAGAAGTATCAATACTCGACTAACTGAACACAAAAGGAACTGTCGACTGGGACACACGGACAAATCGGCCGTAGCGGAACATGTTTTTGAAAACGGTGACCACAAAATAAAATTTAGTGAGACAAGCATGCTGGCTTAGACATCGCATTATTATGCACGTATGAATAGAGAGGCTATAGAGATTTTTAAACACCACAATAATTTTAACAGGAAGGAAGAAGGCTTGAAGTTAGACAAGATATGGCGGTCTACTTTGTACCAAAGATGTGACAAGATGTGAGAGTAATGACGCCAGCCAGAGATAGTTTTACTGTTGACATCGCGTGACGAGTGGTGGCGCCCTCTATGCCCTCTATATAGGCAGGATCTCCACGGCCCAGCAGCCAGTCGTCGACTCACCTCAGAAGATGTTGCCCGCAGCCGGCAACGAAACGTCAGGGGAAGAATTTTCTACTGTTCGACCACGGCCTCTCAGCCCGGAAGTTTTAATTACTAAAGTAAGAGCATATGGTCTATGAGACCAATTGTGTGATTGGATTGAGGAGTTCCGAGATAACAGAATGCAGCATGTCATTCTCAATACAGAGAATTCTTCCGAAGTAAGAGTGATGTCAGGGGTGCCACAGGGGAGTGTCGTGGGTCCGTTGCGGTTCACGATATATATATAAATGACCTTGCGGATAATGTCGGTAGTTCACTGAGGCTTTTTGCGGATGATGCTGTGGTATATAGAAAGGTTGTAACAATTGAAAATTGTATTGAAATGCAGAAATGCATGGAATTGACGCATGGTGCAGGGAATGGCAATTGAATCTCAATGTAGACAAGCGTAATGCACTGCGAATACATAGAAAGAAAGATCCTATATCATTTAGCTACACTATAGCAGGTCAGCAACTGGAAGCAGTTAATTTCATAAATTATCTAGGAGTAGTCATTAAGAGTGATTTAAAATGGAACGACCATATAACGACGTCGGTAAAGCAGATGCCAAACTTAGGTTCATTCGAAGAATCCTAACGAAATGCAGTCCGAAAACAAAGGAAGTATGTTACTGTACACTTGTTCGCCCACAGCTTGAATATTGCTCACCGGTGTGGGATCCGTACCAGGTGGGGTTGATAAAGGAAGTAGAGAAGATCCAACGGAGAGTAGCGCGCTTCATTACACAATCATTTAGAAATCTTGAAAGCGTTACGGAGATGATCGACAAACTCCAGTGGAAGACTCTACAGGACAGACGCTCTTGCGCTCGGTACGGGCTTTTGTCGAGGTTTCGAGAATATACCTTTACCGAGGAGTCTAGCAGTATATTGCTCCCTACAACGTATATCTCGCGAAGAGATAGTGAGGATAAAATCAGAGAGTTTAGAGCCCACACAGAGGCTTACCGACAATCTTTCCTTTCGCGAAAAATACGTGACTGGAATAGGAGGGAGAACCGATAGTGTTACTCAAGGTACCCTCCGCCATACACCGTCTTGCGGAGTATGGATGTAGATGTAGAGGGAAAGGAGAAAACGAACAAAGAGATGGGAGAGATAGAGGTAGATGCAGAGAGAGAGAGAGAGGGGGGGGGGGACGTGGACTACGAAAGTGTAGGGTCGATTTCCTTGAAGAGGAAAAGATTCCTTCCATGAATCAGCACGGGTTTAGGAAACATCGCTCATGTGAAACTCAGCTTGCCCTTTTCTCACATGACATCTTGCGAGCCATGGACGAAGGGCAACAGGCGGATTGTGTTTTTCTCGACTTCAAAAAGGCGTTCGACGCGGTGCCAGACTGCAGACTGCTAGGTTCACAGATTTGTGACTGGCAGGAAGACTTCCTAAGTAATAGAACGCAGTACGTTGTTCTCGACGGCGAGTGTTCATCAGAGACGAGTGTATCGTCAGGCGTGCCCCAGGGGAGTGTGATAGGACCGCTATTATTTTCTATCTATATAAATGATCTGATGGACAGAGTAAGTTGTACTTTGCGGCTGTTTGCTGATGATGCTGTGGTGTATGGGAGAGTGTCGTCTGTAACTGACTGTAATAGCATACATAATGACTTAGACAAAATATCTAGTTGGTGCGAAGAATGGCAGGTGATGTAAGGTGATGCGCATGAGTAGAAAAAAACAATCCCATAATGTTCGAATACAGCATTAGTAGTGAACATCTTGATACTGTCGCGTCGTTCAAATATCTAGGCGTAAATTGCAGAGCGATATGAAATGGAACAAGCAAGTAAGGACAGTTGTGAGTAAGGCGGACAGCCGACTTCGGTTTATTGGGAGAATTTTGGGAAGATGTACTTCACCTGTAAAGGAGACCGCGTATGAAACGCTTGTGCGACCACGTCTTGAGTACTGCTCAAGTGTTTGGGACCCGCAGCAGATCAGTTTAAAGGAAGTCGTAGAGGCGGTTCAGAGACGAGCAGCTAGATTTGTTACCAGTAGTTTCGACCAATGCGCGAGTGTCACGGAAATGCTCCGGCAACTCAATTGGGGATCGCTGGAAGAAAGACGACGTTCTTTTCGTGAATTTCTGATAAGTAAATTTAGAGGGCCGGAATTTGAAGCTGAGTGTAGTACGATCTTGCTGCCGCCTACTTACATTTCGCGTAAAGATCACAAAGACAAGATAAGAGGAATTAGGGCTCGTACGGAGGCATATAGGCATTCTTTTTTTCCTCGTTCAATTTGGGAATGGAATAGGAAAGGAAATGACTAGTAGTGGTACAGTGTACCCTCCGCCACGATGAATTGCGTAGTATGTATGTAGATGTAGGTGTAAATACCCGGGCAACGCCGGGTTTTCATCTAGTCGTTCGATAATTGTCACCCGTGTGTGCTGTGGTTACTGCTCTGCATTCGCAGCGGATGAGTCCTGGGGCGTTGCCAGCACGACAGCAGGTACAGAGCAGGTAGCGGCGCGCATGTGGGCGCCCGCAGACAGACGCCGGGCCAGTCAGCCGCCCACCCCTGTGACGCGTCTCGCTGCAGCCACCCCCGTCGCCGCCCACACCATCCCCTGTCCACAAATACTGAGTGGAAACTTTCCTGGATGTTGGACGGGACGAAATTGTGTTGTAAAGTAAGCTGGGAAGTACCCCGGCGATTTCTCTATTTCTGGGGCACTCAAAGATGGAGCCTACGACGAAACCGTAACTATGCCAGGCGATACGGCTGCTAGAAGCCGACCTAGAGGAAGATCAGTTTGGATTCAGGAGAAATGTAGGAACACGGGAGGCAATACTGACTTTACGGCTTATCTTAAGCCGGCCGCGGTGGCCGAGGTGACTGAGGCGCTCCAGTCACGGTCAGCACGGCCACTACGGTCGGGGGTTCGAATCCCCCCTCGGGCATGGATATTTGTGCCGTCCTAGTTCGTAAGTAGTTCATAAGTAGTTTGTAAGTTTAGGGACTGATGACCCCGTAGTTAAGTCCCATAAGCTTAACAAACATTTGAACATTTTTGCTTATCTTAGAAGATAGATTAAGGAAAGGCAAACCTACATTTTTAGCTTTTGTAAATTTGGAGAAAGCTTTTGACAATGTTGACTGGAATACACTATTTCAAATTCTGAAGTCAACAGGTGCAAAAGCCAGACCACAGTTATTAGACTCGAAGGGCATGAAAAGGAAGCATTAGTTGGGAAGGGAGTAAGACTGGGTTGTAGCTTTTCCCCAACGTTATTCAGTTTGTACATTGAGCAAGCCATATAGTAAAGCAAGAATAATTTTGGAGAAGGCATTAAAGTTCAGGGGGAAGAAATAAAAACATTACGTTTTCCCACTGGTATTGTAATTTGTCAAAGACAGCAAAGGATCTGGAGGAGCAATTGAACGGAATGGAGAGTGTGTTGAAAGGTGTGTTTAAGATGAACATTAACAAGAGCAAAACAAGGGTAATGGAATACAGTGTAAGAAAAGCAAGCGATGCCGAAGACATTAGATTAGGTACCGAAACAATAAAGGTGGTAGATGAGTTTCGTTACTCGGGCAGTAAAATAAATTATGATGGTCGCAGTACAGGGGATATAAGATGCAGAATGACAATGGGTAGAAAACCGTTGTTGAAAAAGAAAAATTTGTTAAGATCGAATATTAATTTACACAAACGGACGTCCTTTCCGAAGGCATTTGTGTGGAGTATTGACTTGTATGGGAGTGAAACTTGGACGATAAACAGAGCAGACAGGAAGAAGATAGAGGCTTTTGAAATGTGGTGCTGCAGAAGAATGCTGAAGATTAGGTGGGTTGATAGCTTAACTAATGAGAAGGTACTGAAAATAATTGGGGAGAAAAGGAATTTCTGGCATACCATGACTAAAAGAAGGGATCGAATTGTATGACACATTCTTAGACATAAATGAATCGTGAATTTAACGTTGGAGGGGAGTGTGTGGGGTAAAAATTGCAGAGGGAGACCAAGAGATGAATACAGTAAGCAGATTCAAATGGATGTAGGTTGCAGGTCTTATGAGGAGATTAAGGGGCTTCCTCAGGAGAGGGTATTGTGGAGAGCTGCATCAAACCAGTCTCCGGACTGAAGACTTTACTCCCATCTGCTTGCATTACTGTAACTCCTGATACCAGTGATGCATAATAACAGGCATTATTATGAAGAATTATTTTAAAGTTCTTGTGTATTACTTGTGCAGAAATTGTTTCTATAGTGAGTGTGAAGTGATACTTCATATTAGTGGAACGCTAAATGTACACCTTGAGAAGTTTTGTCAGGTTGGGTGTATTCCACACACGGACTATGTAAATTGTGTTACTGACGAGTGGAATGCGCGTACCAGGGTGTAGTGACTGTTATTGATCAGACTTGTATGCTGGCCATAAAAGGAGACAATTGGGCACTATTGGTACATTAAAGTGTCAATCAACTACAGTTGTACGTGTCGCTCACATCATTTGTAGTAGACTGCTTTTTCACCAGTCGCTACCGAGAGCGCCGATCCACGAGAAAAGGGCTACGAAATACGACCAGGAACGTCACAACACGGTTTTCTGCAATATGTTTCGTTTAGTCTGTGAATGGGCAATGTTGCTTGGTTCCATTCTCCGAATACTTAGCAACCACTTTAATAATACGTTTAGTAGTGTACGAGTTTCTTTCAATTCTATCGCGCTATTTTGTTCTTCAGTAGCGTAGCGTGGATTTCAGCCACCCGGTGTCGGCCCTCATTTTTCCGCCCCCCCCCCCCCGTATTTTCAGAACTGAACATAACAAAAATTGAGACTTTGGCCACAAGTACCAATATTGTTTCAGAGTTTTTTCAAATAAAATAGGGACGCTGCAATTCATTTTCCCCAAATAATTTTTGTTTCCTCTATTTTTTTGTCTGTAGCTAGGGCAAAGAGGCGAAGTAGTTGTGACGAAATATCCTTATCTACAGAATTAAGGTGAACCTGTAAGTATTTATAGAGTCACCAATGAAAACTGAATTAACTGTTCCTTTCGTTCTGAATTCATTCGTCTCTAATGTCCTAGGTATCATGTCGAATAGAAAGCAACGAAATCAAATCAACTTGCGCTATTGGTACAAAATTTAAGAACATTTGGTCTGTAAGTATGTAATAACCTTGATAGTTTGTAAACTACTTTTGCTTTATATATCCAATTTGTTATGGCCGCCCAGATATTTCACCAGTATTGCCTCATGCCTACAATCGGTCACTGTCTACATCACACACGAGGGATTAGAAAGCAATTGTAGTTATTATTCCGGACATCCCTGTGTCACCAAATTCTGGCATGAACTGCTATGTTTAGGAGCGGTTGCACTAATTTCCGTATGTTTTCTAATACATGCAAAATATGGAAATAAATTTATTTGTTTTGGAATGCTTTTACTCCGAACTACGCTACAATACAAAATATATTTACCTTTAAAATGACATCAAATCTGCCGTCTACATTTTTCCAATCTGTATTTGCAAAATAAAATTGTGTAAACCTCTTACATTTCTTTTTTTTTGTTGTTGACCAAACTGAGTAAATAACTGATATCAGCTTGGTGAAGACTCCCTGAAAATATATTCTTTTTCACAGATATTTTGGCCAAGGAATGAATATTAAAGCGAACTGATTTCAACTGGATTGACGTGTTTTGAAGTAGTAAATATTTCTCATATTACGGTTAAAATGTTAGGGGAGTTTAAAAATGTCTGTATGCAACATGATAAACACACGCCGTAATTTCCTGACAAATCTTTAAGTTCTTTGTACTCTCCACAAATCTTTAAGTGTCTTTGTAGTCTCCTTCATAGAGAGTATACTTGTCATCGCCGAGTAAGACCCAGCTCTGCCGCCCCTAAATATGTGCCGCCCGGGGCCATGCCCCCTCCCCTCCCCCCCCCGTGGTACCCACCACGCTACGTCACTGTTTTTCTTGTACAAGGAATGCTCCTTATAAACGATAAGAAGTTGCCTTGAAAATGATTTCTTATTCAAAAGTGTAGCGAATTCTTGTATGGGATTCCAAATGGATTGGTATTTCCTGGGAAGAGAAGGCCTGGCAATGCACTACGGAATGGACAATCAGTCCAGAAGCAGAAGAAAACAGACAGTTTTGGCCACTGCCACATTGTGGGCTTTGTATTCTCCGTTACTTGACTGTAAAGCGTGGAAATTGTGCTGTTGTTCTAGGCTTTGTACAAAAAGGACTTGTTTCGAAACACTTGACATGAAACTGTGTAAAATGCAAGTATTTTATGGCACTAGTATTTAAATTGTAGCATACATGCACCTCATTTGGGGGACAATATGTATTGGCAAAATATTATCAAAAAAAGTCATATAAAATTATTCACATTGCCGTACACGTCTAATTTAACTGACCTAAAGGTTTTTCTTCCATACATTTAGGTGTGTGTCAAATAAAGGGTTATATAAAGGAGGGAGTTATGTGTTTGTGAGAAAAAAATGTGTTTTGTCACTTAAGAGTAAATAAATTTTTTGATAGAAGATTATTGCAATTAACATTAGTAAAAATTGTATTGATTTTTAAAACTGTTTTTATTGTATTCTATTTACTTATTTTTACCCAAATAAACATACACACCACTTAAACCAACTTAGGATAAGAGCGAAACAAACACACAAACAAACACACACACACACACACACACACACACACACACATCCATACCCGAGTAAGAACTCGAACTTTTGGGGGAGGGGAGCAACTCGTGACATGGCGTCTCAGACCGCGCGGCGTGAATGGCATACTGTATTGCACTCAGCTGATAACAATGTTATTACTCACTTTTCGTTCACCACTAAAGACGTTTCAATAAGACGAATTTTTATTTAGCGGTGAACGCCAGGTCGCGAAACTAATTGTAATATATTTTTTAGTTTAAGGAATATATTCCGTATGATATCGGTTCTACGAAGTTGAGACAACATTACGAAGTCGGAGTTGCTGCAGAGGGGGTAGGTGTTGTGTTAACCGCGGTGGAGTAGCCGAGCCGTTTAAAGCGCCTCCCTGCGGAGCGCGCGGTTGCTCGCCGCGAGGGTTCGAGTCCTACTTGGGGCATGGGTGTGTGTGTGTTGTCCTTAGGTTAGTTTACCTTAGTTTAAGTAGTTTGTAAGCTACGAACTAATGACCACGCTGTTTGGTCTGATAGATTTACAAACATTTGAACATTTTGTTGTTGTTGTATTTACTCTATCAAACTAATTCCAGAACAGTGGCGTTCAGATATTGGAGTCAGCAGGTGGTGAAATGGAACTAGAAGCTATGGTATGGGGAAATACAGGAAGGTTGGAAGTGGGACAGACACAGAGGGAGGTGACTGCAGCTATTGGAGCGTAATTTGCAGGACTTGGATGCGATGTCAGAGAATAGAAACCGTTAAAAGAAGTCAAGGCCAAGTCGTCTATGTGTATATCAGCAAGAGATGATCTATATCTCCGTTTAACAGCCCGTCGGAACATGAGGCTGAATTATAGTATGCTGCAACGCACCCTCCAGGCAGCAACAGGACTGTAAGATTACCGCCCAATATAAATACTGGTAATTAATAGCATTTGATAATTAAACAGTATGAAGTTCACTGCAAACATTGACCATGCCAATGCACTAAATGTTACACAATTTTAATCTTATTAATTACGGTAGCAATGTATGTACACAGTTGGGTGACAAAATTTATAGTTAGGCCATAGGTAGAAATTCTCCACGTTGAGATTTCTGTGTGCTTGTAGCTGACGGGAGGCCAGCGAGCAGGCCGACGTTGGTGGCTTGTTCCAGCTTAGGATTTTCCAGTTCGTTTCCTGTGAGGGGAGAGAGGGACAATGGCGAGTGCCAGGCACAGTGCAGTGCACATTGTGAAATAAAATATTCTAATACTACTGGCATTTGAAGTAATACGATGCAGTTAGGAACCTTTAAGGCCCTCATTACAATATAGCCTGTTGATAAATAAACAATACATTAGCTGATATAGTCACATCTGGCGTAATATGTTTAATTGACAATGAAAAGTAATAAATTACCAACGCAGACAAGACAGTTACACAACTAGCATGGCAATGTTGTTTATAAAAATAATGTATTAACTATTTCTCATTTCATTTTCAATTAATCTTGTGTATTTTACCTTGAAATATTCAGTTAAATCACTTATCTGTGATATAAGAAATTGCACGATTACAATAAATAGTACAAAGGATGTTTTTACTAATATAAAAATGTAAGAAAATATTTGTTTAATGTGTAGTGTAATTATTTTGATTTTAAGTAAAGTTTTAGAAATGTATTGGCTGAGCGCTGTACGTTGGTAAATCGGTTAGAACAGCTCACATGGGGAAGTTGATGACGTAGGGGAAAAAACCCCGGCAGTTGAGCTTTTGGCGCACGCGCGCGCGCAGCCCAGGAAGTGACGAGTCAGGAGCACGTGGGGAGCTGGCCGGGCGGCGTCGCTCTGCATCAGTCGGCATGTATTTCTCCAGGTGGAGACTATAGATTTGTGTGTGGCAATCGCCACGTGTGGTTGCTCATCGTAGACTGCACCAAGTTGAATCGAGTGCTACTGTGTGTTTGTGAATATTTAGCCGGTGGAACAAGGTGTGCATCACATTGAATTAAAGTGACTGTGATTTGTTAATGTAACACGTGTCGTCACATAGCCACGAACATAAACGGTGTTTGAGACAGCCACATGGTGTGAAAACAATTTGCGACAATTATTCATTTTGTCTGGGGGCTCACGAGCTATAACTTTATTTGATAAATATAAATAGGGTTCTAATATTGTGAAATAAACAACATAAAGTGAACTTTCACGTGTTTTCAAAAATAGTAGTTAGTACACCCTTTTCTCTCATGAACTTGATTTTATTATGAATTTGTTTTGTTAATCATATGCAGGGAAGGAAAGCTGCGCACGTGTGATATCATCCCCTAGAAAACGAGTCAAACAGTCGCAATCACAGTTCTAGAGTTTTTGCATGTTTAGGAATTTGGTTTGCAGTTGGTGGTTGTGAATTTTAAAAATTAATCTTTCCCTATTTTAAACTCTCATCCCGACCTTCACTCTCGCAGGACGAGCAAATCAGTACAAACGGTCGGAAATCGCCATCGGGCAAGTGGATCCTACTCACGGAGACCTATGGTGTGTGTCTCATTAAAACCGCGACAATAGTTATTCCACAGAAAGTGAGCGAGTTCTGTTCACAGATGTTGTTCTTAATATGCATTAATGACTTGCCATTCTACATTCACGAAAATGCTAAGCTAGTTACTTTTGCTGATGATACAAGTATAGCTATCACACATGACAAACAACAATTAACTGATGGAATTGTAAATGACATCTTGCAGAAAGTTATTAAGTGGTTCTCTAGAAATGGACTCTCATTAAACTTTGATAAAACCCGGTATATACAGTTTCATACAGTAAATGGCATGACACCATTAATAAATTTAGACTTTGAACATAAATATTGCCGTGCGGCAAATATTGCGGTGCTGAAGGTCGCCGGTTCTATCCCATCCACCAGCAAATATTTATTTCTCTGTAATTAATAATTTCAGAATATTCTACATCTTTCTTATGTTCGCTTGTAAACTCTAATTGCTTCTTATGTTAACTATTCTTCTAATTTCTGGTACATTCTGTCTGTGTATAAATATCAGAGCATTCTGCCCGAGAGGCAGTTAGTGCTGTGTGTATGTTAAGTTCGTAATAAACCTGCTTTCAGTATAAGTTCTGTGTTCAGTTGCATTCAAAATCAAGTCTGCTTCTATTTCAACACGACATTATGTAGCTAAAGTAGAACATTCAAAATTTTTAGGTCTTTGCATTGACGAGGGACTGAATTGGAAGAAACATGTTGAAGATCTCCTGAAACGTTTGAGTTCAGCTACTTATGCTATCAGAGTCATTGCAAAATTTGGTCATATACATCTCAGTAAATTAGCTAACTACGCCTATTTCCATTCACTGCTTTCATATTGGATCACATTCTGGGGCAATGCAACATTGAGTGAAAACGTATTCATTGCACAAAAGCGTGTAATCAGAATAATTGCTGGAGCCCACCCAAGATCATCCTGCAGACATTTATTTAAGGATCTAGGGAACTTCACTGTAGCTTCATATTCACTCGTGAAATTTGTTATTAACAATCCGACCCAATTCAAAAGTAACAGCAGTGTGCATAGTTACAACACTAGGAGAAATGGTGATTTTCACTATTCAAGATTAAATCTAACTTTGGCACATAAAGGAGTGAATTATGCTGCCACAAAAGTATTCGGTCACTTACCAAGTAGCATCAAAAGTCTGACAGATAGCCAACTAGTATTTAAAAAGAAATTAGAGGAATTTCTGAATGGCAACTCCTTCTACTATGTAGATGAAGTTTTAGACAAAACTTAAAATAAAAAATAAATAAATAAATAAATAAATAAAATAAAATAAAATAAATAATGTAAATAAAAAATCTTAATATATTGATTGTCAAGTGTAGACAATACTTAATAAACTGACACGTTCCACATCATTACGAAATGTCGTATATATAATCTGTGGAAGAAGTATTAATCTGATCTAAAGTAATTTGAGACAAGATTTTGTGTTGAGCCGGACAGTCATCGTTCTCTCGTCTGGAGAGAAGGTGTAACTCGGAACAATCCAATTTATGTGCAGGAAACATCACCATATCATGCTGGCGAACGAATGGTGTGGATTGGATTCAGTATTGTCGGATGTACTGGCCTCTATGTCGTTCATAAAGGCGCCTTGACTGCTCACAGGTATAGAGGCGAGATTTTTCGACCTTCTGTTGTGCCCTGCGCTGGTGCCGTAGGAGATGGGTTCCTTGTGGTGGAGGACAACGATCGTCCTCACAGAACTGCTCTGGTGAACAACATGTTTGACGCAGGGGGAACTGAACGAATGAAATGGCTAGCTTGTTCACCGCAATTAAACCTGATTGAGACTCTCTGAGACAACGCTTGGCATTTTGCAGACAGACCAGCGCCTCCCACAACGGCTGCAGTGTTGAAAATACACTCCTGGAGAAACGTGCAGCTATCCCTAAAGTCCTGATTGATAACTTCATATGTAACACTACATCGCGATCGTAACATTAGAATCGCCATTTCCGTCAATTTTGATTTTTACTAATTTTTACGAGGCAGAATTCACGTGCTTTTTTTTTTTTAATTGTATAAGAAATCAGTTTATATCTTTGTAATACAAAATAGTCAAGGCCACAAATAAGTTAGCCAAAACACCCTAAATACAGTCATCTTTTGTTGTAAAACTAGTATAAACAGTACCCTCAGTCGTGTTACTCTCTCTCTCTCTCTATGTATTCAGTTACCTATGTGTTAAATCTCTGTTCATTCAGGTTTTTATGTATTCAGCACTAGATATGTTCAGTTCGCTAGCTATTTAGGAATAGTGACTGGGCTAGTTCAATATTACTTAATTAGAGATTAATTCATTTCTTAAAGGTGGATGAAGTATCGAAGTATTACGAGTTTCGCGAGAACATCATATACGGACTCTAGATCGGATTTAGGCTGCAGAAGATAGTTAAAATTCTGCCTCCCGACGAGATAATCTCAGTATTATTGGGGATAGAATAATAATAGTTTTCATCTAGAAAGAGGAAGTGTAAGCTATGAACTTTGCTTTAGCAGACTTGAAAATATTATGAACGCTAACTTATATCAGATATTGCTATAAACGTTTATTGTTAGGAATCAAATTCCCGAACTGTGAATACTTACGTGTGACTTTGTTCAAGCGTATTTACTGTAACTCTTGTCTAAAGAGAAATATGTATATAGGACAGTGAAATTTCGAAAAGAAAAAGTGTCTTAACAGTGTTCTTCCGTAGTTAGAACCTTTACGAAATCAATGATATTTTTAACAGTGCTTTAATGAATATCTTTGACTGTGGTAGATCGCAATATGTAATAAAATTTACTTAATCTGCTATTCATTGAAATGAACCTTATTAAGAGTAAACTTCCAAAGACTATTTCATGAAAGGTGTACATAAATTCATTCCTGTGTAACTGACTTCCTTTTAGTGAACTGCCAGGACAGATAAAAAGATAAACTTTCAAAACGATTCATAGCCCCTGAGATAAAGAATCTGCATCTTCAAACATTTTAATAAAGCTAAGGACATTAAATAGGCTAAGGAAAGTAATACTTTGCGCTACGTTCAGGTGAAATAAGAAACAATAATTCAATTCGATCGATCAAACAGGAGTACCAACCTAAATTTCTGAAGTACAAGCTAAGTAAAATTTTAGAGCCTATTAGACTATCAAACCGAAGAAGACTAAAGCTACACAATTGCCTACCATAAATAATCATCATCAATATTTTAAAGGACAGAAAGTTACCTGAAATACGAAGAACGTTACAGTAGCTGAAGTGAGCGCAAATAAATTCCGCCTATCACCACTTTACTGTGACGTCTAGTCGTCAGACAACGTCAATTTGTATACCGTTACGAACAATATGACTTTTTAAAGAGACAAACGTAGGATGTTAGCTGTCAATAATTTTTTTTTTTAGAAATTTGTGTTGATCCGGGATTCGAATCCGGGACCTTCTGCTGATTAGGCGGTCACGGAGGCACTGCGCCTCATGGATATAGCAATAACCACGGCCGGACGGGCTACTATAGTACAGATGCAAATGCTCAACTTATCCTCACACTAATAAGTGTCCCAGCCAATAATTATCACAAGTTGCTCGTGGAATTTCTTTGATATCCTTATGAGTTTGGGCCTAGCGTGCATTCGCACTGAAGAAAGTGTAACTGGACCTCTTCGCCTTAAACCATATAGAGCGGAATTATTTTTAGTGTAAATTTTATTTCAGAAGCTATTAATTACCTTCATATGACAGCACAAGATCATTATAAGCGTTTTTGTCACAATCGTGCCATTACTTTTGCCATACTGCCCTTCTTTCTCGAAGCAGTCAAAATTAGAATTTTTATCTGGTGAAATATTATTATTAAAATATAATTTAAAATGAAATATGTACGTATAAATGTCCCAAAAATTGAAGAATGTTCAACTAATACCAAGACAAGTACGAGGAAATCTTTAAAATCTTCTACATGAATTTCATCTTCGAAGCCGTATCCAACCACTTGGCACTTAACAATACAAGCTAAATTGATCTGAAAAGGGAGCAGGCTACTCAAAGAAATAAAATATGACAAGGCGCACGAATTTTTAAATACAAGAATGAGAAAGTAAGTTGCTGTTCTCGTCCTTCGGAAGAACAGCCACCAGACACACGAATAAAATTATTTTTAAAGGGAAATTGTAATAATGCATGTAAGGCTATAGAAATGGTCTAACGACTAATTTTGTAAGGTGGTGGAATACAGATACACTCCAGTGGCGTGGCGTGGAATCCAGCTGGGGACTCCCATAAAAGAGCTTGAGTCAAATCACAGACAAATATATACAGACGGGAAATCTCCGTAAGGGCCCGGTCCTGCGCTCAGGGGTGCGGGGTGGGAAGTTTTCCAGCAGTTGCGTAAGATGTCCCGTGATGGCGCTGATGTCAGAAGCAGCCCTTTAAACTGGCCAGAGCAGGCGGCAGGTAGCGGCTGCCCCCACCACCACCTCCCCTCAAACGCCAGCACGGCGGACACAGCCGTGGCCTCGTGGCAGGCGACACGAGCTCTCCCCTCACCCTCCCCTCCACGCGCCCTCTGATGTGCGAGAGGCACCCTAAGCCAGCGATCCACCTGACACCTGCTAGCATCTTACGGAACTACTACGACAGCGTAGGACAGTGGTGTAGGGGTGGTTTCTTCTCTGTGGTCAAATATAGACTCATTATGCGCCGCAGGAGTCTACGCCAAGCTTCTGGCC
Organism: Locusta migratoria; assembly: GCA_026315105.1. Classification (NCBI taxonomy): domain Eukaryota; kingdom Metazoa; phylum Arthropoda; class Insecta; order Orthoptera; family Acrididae; genus Locusta; species Locusta migratoria. Next base: position 24,003,413 of record CM048751.1, read on the forward strand.
GGATGCACAAATGTGGGCACGACAAGAAGCCAAGCCTCTCATTGACAGAAGGGTTCAGAACTTAAGACACACAGACCACTCTTCGACAGTTTGTGGTCAGGAGCCATCGAAGGCCGTCATGTAAAGCAATTGGCTCTTAAGATGTATTGGTATTGAATGGACAATAAGTTTCAGATTAACAGTGGGGGATAGGTTATGTAAGGTCAGGAGTAACAATAAACGGAATTTTCAGTGGACATTGCGAGACGTTACAGATTTGCCCTTCTCCAACAGTAGCCTCACGACTACAGTGTTCTGTCATAACCAGGGACTGGGTGGGGCACACAACGAGAGTGTTGCAAAATTCAACTGATATTCCACTGAATGGTCTCGAATTTACCTAGACCGATATTCAGAATGTTTTTTCACGAAGAGTAAACTTCATGTGCTCCATGAAATGCAGTAACTTGACCCGGCTGGTGCTGGGGTACCGGTCAGGCTTCGTGTTTTCCGGTCCCCATTCATACTCACTCATGAACTGATCATTCCACTGTAATAATCTAATATTCACAGAATATATGACATCAACTGCGATTGGGCAAAGCTGAAAATGTGTACCCAGCCGGGATTCGAACCCAGGTCTCCTGCTTTCTAGGCAGTTGCACTGACCCCTACACCACTGGGGACACAGTGAGCACCACACCTGCAAGGACTACCTAAGCACGCCTCCCGTCAGATACAAATTCCCAGCTTCGCCCTGCCCACAGTACCTAAACTCGTTGTTATGAAATTAATTCCCGTAAGAGTAAGGGCTTCAAACATGCCCACCCCTCCTCACTAACGATAGGATCATTGCCCGTCACCGGCATATTATATATATACATATGGCGTCTATTTCGGAAGAACAGACGTCATTTCTGTTCCTGCAGTTGCTATTATTTAATATTCACAGAATATATGACGTCAACTGCCCTTACTCGTACGGAAATTAGTTTCATAACTACGAGTTTGAGTACTGTGGGCAGGGCGAAGTTGGGAATTTGTATCTGAGGGTAGGCGTGCTTAGGTAGTCCTTGCAGGTGCGGTGATCACTGTGTCCCCAGTGGTGTAGGGGTCAGCGCAACTGCCTAGAAAGCAGGAGACCCTGGTTCGAATCCCGGCTGGGTACACATTTCCAGCTTTGCCTAATCGCAGTTGATGTCATATATTCTGTGAATATTAAATAATAACAACTGCAGGATCAGAAGTGACGTCTGTTCTTTCGTGGCAGGTAGAATTTGTTTGGGATGACCTCAGCTGCACATACTAAAAAGGAAACAGCAAGTATCTGCCGAAACACCAGAGGAAATGCACCTGTCGACCCACAGGAGAGAACCGTAATTGATTCATGTTTCCAAACATAAAGAAGCCTGCGTCTTTCTGCTCGTTATAAATCCAAAGCGTCCAGCATCTAAATGGAAGCGTCAAGCAGAGGCCGAATTACAACCTGAGTTGACTAACTGTGCACGTCCGTCCTATAAACTGAATCCTGAAGGGGCAGACCTCCTAACGGCAATATATGTCAGAATCTTAATGAAAGAACAGGAGCTATGCACACCCAGTGAAGGATACACAACACCAGCAGACAGGTTTATCTGGTGCTAGTCCGGAATTTCAATGACGCTTTCGTAACAGTCACAGAGCGAGATTTTCTAAGCTGTTTACTCACACGTGCACCTGAAGCCACTTTTCGTAAAAGTTACCTGCTTGATCTCTAATGGTATTGCAGCTGTTATTTACCTCTCATGCGTCACAGTCAATTAATGCAACATGATACTCGAAATGCAATGTCTTACTTATCCTTTTCTGTTTAGAACGCCGTTACTTCCGTGTGCAATATTGAGAGTTTTTTTCTTTTACATTTCAATGTGATGTTCGCCATAACTGATCAATAAAAATAAAAAACTTTTTATTGTTTTTGTAAATTTATGGGAAGAATGTACAGCACTTTCTACGAAGAGAACGACCTGTTAACCAATAGTCAAAACGGATTCAGAAAGATTCGCTCTTGAGAAACACAGCTTGCCCTTTATTCACATGAAGTGATAAGTGCCGTCAACAAGGGATCTCAAATCGATTCCATACTTCTGGATTTCTGGAAGGCTTTTGACACTGTACCCCATAAGCGGCTTCTGATGAAATTACGTGCTTATGGAATATCTCCCCAATTGTGCGATTTCATTCACGATTTCCTATCAGAAATGACAAAGTTCGTTGTAATTGACGGTAAGTCATCGAGTAAATCAGAAGTGATATCTGGCGTTCCCCAGGGAAGCTTCATAGGTCCCCTACTCTTCCTTGAGTTTATAAACGATTTAGGAGACAATCTGAATAGCTCCTTTAGACTGTTCGCGGATGATGCTGTCGTTTATCGGTTAGTGAATTTAACAGAGGATCAAAAGCAACTGTAAAGCGATTTAGACAAAATTTCTACATGGTGCTAAAATTGGCAATTGACACTAAATAAAGAAAAGTGTGAAGTAATACACATGACTACTAAAAGAAATCCGCTGAACTTCAATTATAAATCAGTCAAACATTAAGGTCGTAAATTCTACCAAATACCTAGGAGTTACAATTACGAACAAGTTAGACTGGAGAGAACACATAAAATATTGTGAGAAAGGCGAACCAAAGATTTTTGTCACGTTACGGGGGGGAAAGCGTCACGGAAATGTTGCACGAATTGGGGTGGAAATCATTAAAAGAAAGACGTTAATCCTTGCAGCGTGATCTGTTTGCGAAGTTTCAATTACCGACTTTTACTTCAGAATGTGAAAATATTTTGCTAGCACCCACCTACTTAGGGACACAGGACCATCCCAATAAAATAAGAGAAATCCGATCGAAAACGGAACGATTTAGGTGTTCTTTTTTCCCGCGCGCTATTAGAAAATGGAACGGCAGAGAAAAGTTATGAAAGTGGTTAATGTACACTCTGCCAGGCACTCAAATGTGATTTGCAGGGTATCTATGTAGATGTAGATGTATCGTGTAACGCAGCTGTTGCGAACTAAATTGTTCATGAAGACTTACAATGAGTCCAAACTTGAGAATCTAAGGAGCTACTATCAAGAAATTATATAATATAGTGTTAAACATAGTGATAGTTGAGCAACGATAGACTAAGATCAATTAGTAGGCAACAGGCGATCAGTTCCGTTAAAATTGATTTTTTATTAAAACTTTAGTCCATGTTTCGGCAAAACTAACTTTGCATTCTTCGGATGTCGGACATGTCGGACATGTAAATTACATAAAAATTGTTATACAGTAAAACTGAGCGTGTTAAAAATAAATAAATAAATGAAATAAAATAAAAAGTACAAATTTTTGTAAATCTATAGGACCAAACTGTGTGGTCATCAGTCCGTAGCTTACAATCTAGTCTAACCTCAAACGCCTGTAAATGTATGGGACTTACCTACTGGTGGTTATCAGTACGTAGGCTTACAAACTACTTAAACTAACCTCAGGACAGCACACATACCCATTCCCGAGGGAGGAGTCGATCCTTTGACGGGGAGAAACCGCGTGCTCCAGAGCAAGGCGCCTTAGAGCGCTCGGTCGTTCCACTGCGGTCAAGCGTTTTTCTACGCCTCTGTCAGTAAGCAGAGCTCACTCGCCCCGTGTGTGGCATTATCCCACAATTTTTAAATCTTGACATGTCAGCTTAGCATTTTATGTTGAAAACTGCACTTTACTAGAACATTTGGCTCTGTTTTATTGTGTAATGCGCCTCGGTTGCACAGTGATAAGAGTGCCAGACTACAGCCTTATGACATGGTGTTTACTGACGGAAAGACAGATGATAATGCCAATCACGTCTTCTCTACTCGAAGGATCGAACAAGGTGGTCCAGTTGCATAGCCTGCTCGTTGACCGGATCTCAGACTGTATGGTTTCTGGTTTTGGGGACATCTCACAAGTATCGTGTATGCAGAGACCATTCCGCCTGTGGAGACACTGGAAAAGTGTATTTATGCTGCCTTTGTTGTGGTGCAGCCTGAACGATATGAAAATGTGGGAGAGAAGTACCTACAAGTCTACAGCGCGTCCACGCATGAGTTGACGCACACGTAAACCCTTTTCATCTGATACTGTAACTGTGACTTCGTACCGCAACGCGTAGTTGACCACAGTCTCTGAATAAGTGATCACTTTTGCACAGGTTTCCAGCCAAATGGCGTTTTTTATTTATGGATGACTAGTTTCGACATTCTCAGACGTCATCGTGTGATCTATATTTCACAATGTCATATCTTGGTTTTACCTATATCCTCTCATTACAATTTTCATGGAATATTTGTATTCAGTACTGCAAACGTAGAATATAAACACTGATGGTGTAGTTGAACATAGACAAGAGACAAGAGTCACTCTTGTGCAACCAGTGTGGACATGCATATTGTAGATCCAATGATATGTTCAACTTCAGTATCAGCGTTTATATTCCACGTTTATTGTACTGAATACAACTACTCTATGAAAATTATAATGAGAGGATATAGGTGAAACCATATAAGATATGACATTCTAAAATATAGGAGATCAGAAGATGACGTCTGTGAACGTCGAAACCTGTCATCCAAAAGTAAAAAACGTGATCTAGGCTGGAAACCTGTGTAAATTGATGTATATCGCCTCAAAGAACAATACATAAATGATCCCAAGCATACAAATCATGCATTTCCGTACGTAACTTAACAAGACATTTTCGTCCCCTGTCCTTTCCTCAATCAGTTCTTGGAGTACGTGTTGTGGTTGTTATGTCTAGCCCGGAGACTGGTGCATCTCTCCATATTACGCTATCCTGAAGGAGCCTTTTCATCTCATAAGAATGGGAAACCACATCTATTTGAATTTGATTACTATATTTGTCTCTTTGTTTCCCTCTGCGAATTTTACAATCAAATGTTCAAATGTTTGTAAATTTATCGGACTCACCTGCTGGGTTATTAGTCCGTAGCTTACGAACTACTTAAACTAAGGTAAACTAACCTAAGAACAAAAACCCATGCCTGAGCGATTTTTATACCACACACTTTCTTCCAATGCTAAATGCATTCCTTCACGCCCAAGATGTCTAAAAACGTGTCCTACCAATGGAGCCCTTCTTTTAGTCAAGGTATGACAGAAATTACTCTCAATTGTGTTCAGTGCCTCCTCATTACTTACACAATCCTCCCACCTAATCTTCGGAAAGTTTCCATCCTCTGCCTGTCTGAAATATTTATCGTCCATGTTTAAGTACCATACAAAGAAACACTCCATACAAAAGCCTTCAGAAATGACGTCATAACGTTTAAATAAATTTTCGTTGTTAACACATTTCTCTTCTTCCGATTGCCATTTTGCATTTTATATCTTCTGTACTGTGACCATTGCATGTGTTTTTATTATTATTATTATTATTATTATTATTATTATTATTATTAGTGTCTAAGTAACAAAACTCATTTTTGTTGCTTCGTTACCTGACCTAATTCCTTCAGCATCGCCTGATATTCTCACACAGCATTCCATTACCCTCATTTTGTTCTTGTTAATGTTCATCTTATACGGTCCTTTCTAGGCAAGTTTGCCTTTCCTTAATTTAGCTTCTATGATAAGTCTTCAGGTGAGTATTGCCTTACATGTTCCTAATTTACTCCTAAATGGAAACTGATCTTCCTTGAGGTCAGCTTGTACCAGCTCTTCCATTCTTCTATAAATAATTCTTGTTAAATTTTTCCAAGCATGATTTATTAAACTAATGTTTCTGTTATTTTCACACTTCTCTGCGCCTGATTTCTTTGGAAAGGAGATTTTTAAACTTTTCTTGAAGTGTGAGGGTATTGCGCGTATCTCATCTTACACACCAGATAAAATAATTTGTCATTTCTGGCTTTCCCAGAGATATCAGTAACTCTGAGGGATGTCGTCTACTCCAGGAGCCCTGTTTCGACTTAGGCCTCTCAGTGCTCTGTCAAATTTTTCCGTTAGTATAATATCTCCTATCTCATCTTCATCTACTTGCTCTTCCATTTCTACAGTATTGTCTGGAAGTTCGTTCCGTAGAGCCTACACCTTTCAGCTTTCCTCTCTGCGCTCTTAATTCGTTTTCCATCTGCGCTCGTGATATTAATGCAGCTGTTTTTCTTGTGTCCAAACGATTCTTTTATTTTGCTGTAGGCGGTACCTATCTCTCCCCTATTTGTACGTTCTTCAACAGCTTTGCAACTGCCCTCTAGGCAGTCTTGCTCAGCCACGTTGCACTTCCTTTTTATCTCACTTTTTAGTCATCTGTATTCCATTTTCCCGCATTATTTATTGCATTTTTAAATTTTCAGAGATATTCAGGTCTAGGAAATTCATTTCAGGATAGGACTTCGGATGATAGTAGTATACCTCACAGGTGTGTTCACTCAGAGAAGTCCTAAAGCGCCCTACCCAGAAAATTCCGAGAAAAAGGACACTAGTCTTAAAGCGCAGCAATAATTATGTAGTGATCTTTTTAGATGGCAATTTACAGCCGCGATGTACTTTGAAAAAACCATTCTTATACCAAAGCTGCAAAATACTTCTATTTGTTACATTCTACCGATTTCAACAGGAAATTAACAAGCTATTTGACATCAAAGCCAAAAGGTAACATTTTTATTGAATAAAAATTCAATAACAGGAATACTTACTACATGATGTAAAATGGAAGAGCTTTTAAAAACGATAGCATTATTTTATTGTGAATTAGAAGTTGTTGTACTCAAAAAATTTTATCTTATTAGCTTTGATGTTTTTTTTTTTTTTTCGCCTGTTGTGGCAGGAACTGACGGAACCGGTAGAATATGAGAAAAATATTTTTAACAATGATTAAAAAAATGGTAATAGATGGTCAGTGAAGGCTTTGCTGCAGCTGTAATGTGGATTATTCGGGTTAAAAACTACATTCAAGAAACTTTTCTTAAAACTTTTTTTTTTTTTTTTTTATAAATTTTGACAATGCCTGACCATCAACCTGTTTGTACAGCTATACTTTCCTCTTCCATGAAGAATCCGGTTCCTAGATGATATCGAATATTTATAATCTTTCCACAGATTACAATATCGCCTAATTTTTCAATAAAATTTTAATCACAATAGTATTTTACGTTTCAATATACCTACATTAATTGTAAAATACATTTTGAATTATTGGATTTTTTTAAAGGGAAATATTTTAATTAAAAATTTAAACGCTGCAATCGTAATTTCGTAAATAAAATGAAGTTGAATTTCCGAGACTGGAAAAACTCCTTGTTAGGATTACACGGTGGAACTAAACATCCTGTAGATGTGGCCACTGTTGCTTTGGGTGTGTCTGTTGTGTAATTAACAGTGATTTCGATATTACGAACATGGATGTATTTGCAATCTGCAATGAGAGTCAACAATATATTTTTGTATTCGGAGGAGTATGTTGCCGATTGGAGCTTCGTAAATAGCCCACGCCGCAGCGATAAGCGCCGTTGTTGTAATGATTCCCATCCCAGATACTGTATCATTTCCGTAACGTTGTCTCCCCTGTATCGTGTAGGGAGCTGCCCTTCTCTGGACTCTTTCGGTGTCCTCCGTCAAACCCACCTGATAAGGATCCCACACTGGACAACAATACTCCAAAAATAGACGGACAAGCGTAGTGTATGCAGTTTCTTTTGTAGATCTGTTGCATCTTTTAAGGGTTTTGCCAATAAAATGCAGTCTCTGGTTCGCATTTTCCACGACATTATCTACGTGTTCTCTTCAGTTTAAGTCTGAAGTAATATCAATTCATAGGTATTTTGTGGAGTTTACGGCCTACACTTTTGATTGGTTTATCTTGTAAACAAAGTTTAATGGATTTCTTTTCGTACTCAGGTGGACAATTTCACACTTTTCATTATTTATAGTCAATTGCCAATTTTTACACCATAGTGATATGTTATTCAGATCGTTCTGCAGTTGATCTTCAGAAGATTTTACTAGACGATAAATGACGGCGTCATCTGCAAACAACCTAAGAGAGCTACTTAGATTTTCCTGTAAATCGTTTATGTAAATAAGGAACAGGAGGGGACCAATAACACTACCCTGTGGAACGCCCGATATCACTTCTGTTTTAGTCGATGCCTTACCATCGATTACCACGAACTGTGTCCTCTCTGACAGGAAAACTCCTACCCAAAAATGTTCAAATTGTAATTCTATCGGACCAAACTACATGGTCATCAGTCCATAGCTTACAAACTACTTAAACCTAGGTAAACTAACCTAAGGATAAAACACACACCCATTCCCCAGGGAGGACTCGAACCTCTACGGCGAGCATCCGCGCGCTCCGCAGCGAGACGCTTTAGACCGCTTGGCTACTCCACCGCAGCCAAAACCCCTATCCAATCGCAAATTTGGGGCGATATACCGTAACCACGCAATTTGATTCAAAGCCGTTTGTGAGGTACGGTATCAAAAGCCTTCTGGAAATCAATCAATATAAGAACCATTGTCGATAGCACTCATCACTTCGTGTGAGTAAAGAGCTAATTGTGTTTCGCATGAACGATATTTTCTAAATTCGTGTTGACCTTTGGTCAATAGATCATTCAGTTCTAGATAATTCATAATAATTGAATACAAGATATGTTCCAAAATCCTGTTGCAAACTGACGTCAATGAAATAGGCCTGTAGTTTAGTGGGTTACTCCTACTGCCTTCCTTGAATATAGGTGTGACCTGTGCAGCTTTCTTCCAATCTTTTGGTACAGATCCTTGTTTGAGAGAGCGGTTGTATATGGCTGTTAAGTAAGGAGCTATCTCTTCAGCATAATCACATAGATATCTAATGGGTATACAGCCCAGACCCAGATGTGTTTGTAAGTATACACGAGCGTTTGAATACGGAGCAAATCGTGTCAAGCTGCAGCCGCCGGTGTTAACAATTAATACAGCCAGAAAGCGTCAAGCACGTCAGCACAGAGTCCGGCTATTTAGGAAGGCCTGATGCAGCGTAGTGGACATTTTCATTACGAATACTCGTGGCGAGTACACACCCACATGCCATCTGCCCCGAGTGACGAAACGAAGCACGTGAAGAGGAGCTCTAATCTAGACGTGACGCCCTGTGCTGCGTCGCTGGCCTATCTATATGTGGAGAGAGCTGGCAAGCGTCGTGCCTCGGCGGGTTTGGCATCGTGCAGAATGGCGCCTGACTCAAGAAGGGTAGCGGGTCACGATCACAGCCGAGACGCCACATAGGCAGTGCACACGACTGTACACGGGTCTCTAGCGTGCCACATCCACAGTGTGTTTCAGCACAGAGTAACACATACAGAGAAGAAGCCTCCGCTAAACTACTGTCCTACGCTCCCCTCGTAGTTCCGTAAGATGCTAGCAGGTGTCAGGCGGATCGCTCGCTTAGGGTGCCTCTCGCACGTCAGAGGGTGGCGAGGAGGGGAGGGTGAGGGGAGAGCTCGAGGCCACGGCTGTGTCCGGCTTGCTGCCGTGTGAGGGGAGGTGGTGGTGGGGACAGTCGCTACCTGCCGCCTGCTCTGGCCAGTTTAAAGGGCTGCTTCTGACCGCAGCGCCATCATGGGACATCTTACGGAACTGCTGGAAAACCTCCCTCCCCGCACCCCGCAGCATAGGACCGGGCCCTTACGGAGGTTTCCCGTCTGTATATATTTGTGGTTTCAGCAATCTAGAGGTGGGCGATGTACCAACACTACCTATAGTCCGTTCACCGAGAGCTGGGACGAAACGTAAACAGTGTCACGTGAGCGACTACGATCGTTTCCAGAGAAAGCATTCGGTGATACGAAGGGGTGTACAAAACCCTTGGCGCACTCTTTGCACCTGTTGGCGCCGGCTGGCTGCCGAGCTGACGTCATAGCGGACCCTGAGGAACCTGGGCAACAATGTAACGAAATAAAGCACGACATGGAAGATTCAAAGCCAGTTACAATAATGTTAAAAATACCATGAAACGGAGTTCATTCTGACGAAACAGATTTGTTTCCATTCAGGTTGCTAACAAAATGATCCATTCTAACACAATTTTTAATAACATTACCAGTAATAATGATGTTAAAGGACGGCAAAAAAAGGTTCATTCTGTCAATCTTGAACTGTTTTCATTGAGGTTCATACCAAACCGCTCCTCTCTCTCTCTCTCTCTCTCTCATCTACAATTTCCACATTTCACTTTAAACTAAAAATACGACACGGAGGACGCACTTGTTCCAAACTTCTGCAATCACTGTTTTTGCTGCTTCTTTTTGCAGTTCTTTAACTTCCGGCATTTTTCATGTTTTGTCGTTGGCTGCAAAATAGCCTTTGATTCTGGCCCACACTTACTCGATGGCGTTTAATTCACAGCGGTACGGAGGAATTCCAAGAGCAGTTTTCCCGGCAGTCTTCGCCAAGGAGTATAAATGTCTGAAATATGAGTTCATAATGGTAAGGCAGATGTTTAGAAACCAGGTTTCAAACTGTAAGACATATCCAGGGGCAGATATGGACTCTGACCGCCGGCCGCGGTGGCCGAGAGGACTGAGGCGCTCCAGTCACGGTCTGCACGGCCACTACGATAGGGGGTTCGAATCCCCCCTCGGGCATGGATATTTGTGCCGTCCTTAGTTATTTCAGAAGTAGTTTGTAAGATTAGGGACTGATGACCCAGTAGTTAAGTCCCGTAAGTTCTACAAACAGTTGATTTTGCAGTCCCCTCAGCCACCGCGGCCGGCGAAGAAATGCAAGTCGGCGGAAGAGAGTAATGCTAGGGAGAGATAGATACCGCCTACAGCAGAAGTAAAAAGACTTTTGAGACAAGAGCTCAGAGATGAGATGTTAAATTATTGACAAAGATATTGAATGCGTTAAATTTTATCTTTGCTTTAAATCGATTTATATGAAACGAAAAATTTTAACCTGTCTTTTGTACTGAATCATCTATGATCGATAAGAACTTTGTAGAAGTTTCCAATGAACTTTTTATTTCTGTAGTCCATTTGTTCGTTAAGGATCTTATCTGGTATCTTGCTAAATGTGTGTAAAATATGCGCATGTAGCTTCCTTTTTCGGCCCTATGTAGAGTGCTGATTTTCGTCGTAGATGCGTACCACATGTTCGGAGGTTGTGTTCACGTCTCTTTGTATGTTCTTTGTATCTTGTCGTAAATTCGGTTGTGTTGTGGAGGAAGCCGTGCCTGAGGACACCTCCGTGCAGTTGCATTATCCATAAGGCCGCGTTCTCTGAATGGACGAAGCGTCTGCCTAGTAAACAGGAGCTAGGTGCTACTGCTTTTTTTTCTTCTTTTTTATATATGTTTTGTCCTTCCTGAAAGTCTGCTTAATGAATTTGATATTATACGTTCTGTTACCATTGATGTATCTAATTTTTGCCAAGTGATTTTTTTTAAATTTAGATTATCCGTTACGGATATTTTAGAACCCGTGACTCTTAATTTCAATATGTTCAAATGTTCAAATGTTTGTGAATCTTATGGGAGTTAACTACGGGGTCATCAGTCCCTAAACTTACAAACTACTTATGAACTACTTACGAACTAGGACGGCAAAAATATCCATGCCCGAGGGGGTATTCGAACCCCCGACCGTAGTGGCCGTGCAGACCGTGACTGATGCGCCTCAGTCCCCTCGGCCACCGCGGCAGGCATTTCAATATGATTTAAGAAAAATACAATCAGTCACTTTTACTTGAAATGATACTGTTTATTCCATGAACCGGATTTCGAACCTTTTCAGGTTCATCTTCAGATGGATCATGTTACAAGATTATTTTAAGCGTCATCCGCACTGTCTTTAAACACAATAAACAGAACCTAGTCTATATTAATAATACGAATTTTAATCTTGTACTTTTAACTGATCATGTACATACCTTCTTAGGTAAAAAAAAAAAAAAAAAAAAAAAACCTATGCAAACAGTAACAATGCAGATAGTATTTATTATTCACTTGTGCCGTTTAATATTGACAAATTTATTTGCTAAATCATCGACTGTATCATACACAAAACAAACTTACCTGTGCAAAGAGTGTTATATCTTGGAATGAAGACGTTTGTAAATAACAACACCTTTAAAAGCACATGTTGGACGCTGGTAAAGTGGTATTTAAAGTGCAGTGTAGAGCCTAATAGAAAAAGATGATGTTGTATTGCTACATAAACAAAAGGAGACGCAAGAAATGGAAATTAACCATAGAAATTCGGCCATACATACGCAGAAAGTATATCAACAAGTTTCACATAATCTTACAAATACGAAACACGACCTAAACAACGTGCAATTCGAGTTATTAAAGTATGTTTCCGTCTTCCCACCACAGAGCCAGCACCCAACATGACTCTTAAAATGATCTTGTAACATGATCCATCTGAAGATGAACCTGAATAGGTTCGATAAGCATCATTTCAAAAGTAAAAGTGACTGGGTGCGATTTTCTTAAATCACGTGATTTTTCTTTACATTGCAAATTACCTTTTCGTGCTTCGTGTCATTAAACGGATTGTACGATACAGCGTTTATTTATTTTTAATTTTTAATTTATTTATTTGTATACCTAATGTCAGGTTCTGAAACAACTCTCACATTACCTTTCACTTTTTCCTCTTAAATTTCAACTAATCGTAAGTACCTTGTATAAAGGTGTTCACTATCCCAGTTTAAGATCAATGACATTAAATTCTGAAAGGTTTATACCATACAAAAGGTCATATATAAAAAATTATTTATTCAAAGATTACAACTAATTAGCCTAAATGTTACACGAACAATATATATGTATATTGTAATACATAAATCAGTGAAGAAAAGACTTGTAGTATTTTCAAATAAACTGTGAAAGAAAAGAAAACAAAACAAAACTGATGTAATGAATTATTTTTGTACAGGAGAGTTTAATAAACGTTATAAAAAAGAAAAATAGATTCGAATCCCGCTCGCGGTACGAATTGCAGTTCAACGCCTCTCTTTTTATTCAATACACTTTATCATATACAGCAGAAAAACGTTTTTCTAAATTTGAGATTATTTGACAATGTTCGCCACATTGTGGGGATTTTCAACAAACACCGGAGTATTTCATTAAAAATTTAATTTGGTATACGCTCATACTTCCGTTTTTACATAATGTCGTTTTTTTTCACTTTTCTTCCCATTAACGCGTGGACTACAAGGTTCTACACGCGATCGCACCGTGCTCCAGCGACAGATGTCGGTTGAATCAAGTTCGGGAATCAAAGTGTTTAAGAAATGAACCGACAACGAGACAGTCCGCTCTCGAAAAAGCAATTCAAAAATGTTCAAATGCTTGTAAATCTATTGGACCGAACTGCGTGGTCATCAGTCCGTAGCTTACAAACTACTTAAACTATGGTAACCTAACCTAAGGACAACACACAAACCCATGCCCCAGGAAGGACTCGAACCTCCGACGGCGAGAAAAAATGGGCTCCGCAGCGAGGCGCCTTAGACCACTCGGTACTCCACCGCGGCGAAAATGCAGTTCGGGATGGAACTTCGCGGGATAGTGATATACATCAAGGGTGTCCCCTATTAGAAGTGCCAAAGAGCACTATACAAAAAGTTCCATGCAAAAAATCTCTAAAGTTTTATGCACAGCATATGTGTACCTGACAGGGAGTAGTCAGTAATAGCGGCGCTACATCGCGAGCGAATAACTCAGGTGTAGGGGCTGTGGCTCAGTGCGTTCCATGAGAGGGCTGCATGTCCCGACTTATCATCATCATCATCATCATTAGAGACTGATTATGCCTTTCAGCGTTCAGTCTGAAGCATAGTACTTCTAATAAAACTCCTCCACGATCCCCTATTCAATGCTAACATTGATGCCTTGTCTGATGTTATGCCTTTTACTTAAAAAAATCATTCTGCACCGAATCTAAGTACTTTCTTCTAGGTCTACCTCTACTTCTCTTACCTTCCGCTGCCGAGCTCATGATTCTCTTCGGTAACCTTGCTTCTCCCATGCGTGTAACATGACCCCACCATCTCAGTCTGTTCGCTATAACTGCTTCATCTATGGTGTTCATTCCCAGCTTTTCTTTGATTTCCTCATTATGGACACCCTCCTGCCATTGTTCCCGTCTATTGGTACCTACAATCATTCTTGCTACTTTAATATCTGTAACCTCTACATTATGAATAAGCTAACTTGTATCCACCCAACTTTCACTCCCATACAACAAAGTTGGCCGAAAGATAAAGCGCTGCAATGCTAACTTAGTCTTGGTACTTACTTCCTTCTTGCAAAAGAGAGTAGATCTTAGCTGAGCACTCACTGCGTTAGCTTTGCAGCACCTGGATTCCAGTTCTTTCGCTATGTTGCCATCCTGTGAGAAAATACATCCCAGGTACTTGAAAGTGTCTACCTGTTCTAACTTCGTTCATCCTATTTGGCACTCATCCTATTTGTCCCACAGACATTACTTTCGTTTTGGAGATGCTGATCTTCGCCTGCCGCGGTGGCCGAGGGGACTGAGGCGCTTCAGTCACGGTCAGTACGGCCACTACGGTCGGGGGTTCGAATCCCCCCTCGGGTATGGATATTTGTGCCGTCCTAGTTTGTAAGTAGTTCATAAGTAGTTTGTAAGTTTAGGGACTGATGACCCCGTAGTTGAGTCCCATAAGCTTAACAAACATTTGAACATTTTGCTGATCTTCATATCATAATCCTTGCACCTCTGCACCTTGCAGCTCTGAAATATTAGTTTGCAACCTTTCAATCGAATCTGCCATTACAACTAAGTCATCCGCACATGCGAGACTGCTTATTTTGTTTTCACCTACTTTAATCCCGCCCTGCCAGTCTACTGTTTTCAACATATAATCCATGAATAGTATGAACAACAGTGGTGACAGGTTACAGCCTTGTCTTACCCCTGAAACTACCCTGGACCATGAGCTTAATTTGCCATCTACAGTCTACGTAAAGCTCTTTAATCGCCTGCAGAAGTTTGCCTCCTATACCATAATCTTGTACAACTGACAGTAGCTTCCTCCTAGGTACACGGTTATAAGCCTTTTCCAGATTTATGAAACATAGATACAATTCCCTGTTCCACTCATAGCACTTTTCCATTACCTGCCGTAAGCTAAAGATCTGGTCCTGACAGTCTCTAAGAGGCCTAAACCCACTCTGATTTACATCTAACTTGTCCTCAATTAATACTCGCACTCTCCTTTCAACAATACCTGAGAATATTTTCCCTACAACGCTAATTAAAGAGATACCTCGACAGTTGTTGCAATCCTTTTTGTTTCCATGTTTGAAAATTGGCGTGATTGCCGCTTTCGTTCAGTCAGACGGAACCTGTCCCGATTCCCACGCCTTTTTAATTTTACTGTGTAACCATTAGAGACCTGATATACCATGGTATTTGACGAGTTCCGGCTTAATTTCATCCACCCCAGCAGCTTATAGCACTGTAATCTACTGACCATTTTCTCCGCTTCCTCAAATGAGATCGTGTTTCCATCGTCGTTCCTATCCCATTCTACCTCAAAATCTGATACATCGTTGAACGTTGCACCTACATTGAGCAATTCTTCAAAGTATTCTCTCCGTCTGCCCAAGGCATCCACAGGATTGACTAGCTGCTTTCCTGTCCTGTCCAAAACACTTGTTAATTCCTTCTTCTCTCCCTTTCGAAGATTGCTAATTACACTCCAAAATGATTTTCCCGCGGCTTGGCCCAGAGATTCTAGTTTGTTTCCAAAGTCTTCCCATGATTTATGGTTGGATTCTGCAATTATCCGTTTGGCTTTGTTTCTTTCTTCAACATATCTTTCTCTGTCTGCCTGATTTCTAGTATGGAGCCATTTTTGATATGCCTTCTTTTTCTTTTTACAGGCTGCCTTGACTGTGTCATTCCACCAGGCTGTCTGCTTCTTCCTACCTTTACACACTACTGTTCCAAGACATTTTCTAGCTGTTTCCAGTAGTGTGTCCCTGTACCTGGACCATTCCTCTTCCACTGACTCTAAATCATTACATTCAACTAACTGGTACCTTTCCGAGATCATTGTTATGCATTTGTGCCTAATTTCCTTGTCTTGAAGTTTCTCCACTCTTATCCTTCTACACATGGACCTGACTTTCTGCTCTTTTGGCCTCACAAAACCAATTTCACTGCATATTAAATAATGATCAGTATTATCAAAGAACCCCTTGAAAACACGTGTGTTCTTGACTGTCTTCCTGAATTCCTGGTCTGTTATTATATAGTTAATGATAGATCTGGTTCCCCTTCCTTCCCACGTGTAGCGGTGAATGTCCTTATGCTTAAGGAAGGAGTTTGTGATAACTAAGCCCATGCTGGAACAGAAATCCAAGAGCTATTTTCCGTTCCTGTTGGCCTCCATATCCTCTCCAAACTTACCCAAAACCTCTTCATAATCTTCTGTTCGCTTTCCTATCCTGGCGTTGTAATCACCCATGAGTAAAACACTATCCTTATCCTTCACACTAACAACTATATTACTAAGTGCGTTGTAAAATCTGTCCATCTCATCTTGATCTGTCCTTTCACAGGGTGAATACACTGCCACAATCCTGATTTTCTTACTGGAGTTGGCCAAATCTATCCACATCAGTCTTCATTTACACACCTTATTGCAATTATGCAGGGTTCGATTGCTTTACTGATGTAAACCCCAACAGCCCACTGTGCTCTTCCTACTTTGACCCCTGACTGGTAGACCTTGCATTCTCCGACTTCGTCCTCTTTCTCTCCCCTTACTCTAACAGCTAAAACATCTAAACCCATCTTACTTGAAGCCTCCGCCAGCTCTACCTTCTTCGCATTGTAATCCCCATTGCCGGCCGCGTTGGCCGAGGGGACTGAGGCGCTCCAGTCGCGGTCTGCACGGCCACTACGGTCGGGGGTTCGAATCCCCCCCTCGGGCATGGATATTTGTGCCGTCCTAGTTCGTAAGTAGTTTGTAAGTTTAGGGACTGATGACCCCATAGTTAAGTCCCATAAGCTTAACAAACATTTGAACATTCTTTTGTAATCCCCATCTCATTCCAGATCGTTTGCCAAGTCGTATCTGAGGAGTCCCTGGTCTGTCAATTATAGGGGGGACTCCATCACCTCCAAAGGCCCGAGGCATTTTGCTCTGATTGTTGCCAGCATGATATTGAAGTACCTGGGAAGCAGGTTGCTAGCCTTACTTGCCCAGGGCCCCACTGGGTTTTACCCCTAACGGTTGAGGGACTAACCGGTGAATTTGGTAGTCTTTGCCGTCTGAGCACAAAAGTGGCCACGACTCAGAATATGTCCGAGATGCCCAACGTTTTTCAAAGTAACTGGTATCCCAACTGTCAGGACCACTTACTTGACCACTCATACGTTGTCCGTGGTTCATGAACTAGGACATGACTACAGGAACCCACACCATGAACCGACTTATAAAAAAGAAAAACTGAGCCAAGAAAAAAACAGAACAAAGAAGATAGGACGGCCGCAGGAAAGACATCAACCCAAGGAACAAGGAAAAAATAAGGAAAGGTGGTAGCGTGTCCACCTGTCGTGTGGACGATGCAGGTTCAATCCTACCTTAAAGAATCCTTTGTTTTTACTTATTTGTTTTAAATATCGCCTATTTTTGTAATGAAATTGTAATCTACCTACATTAATTGTAAAATACACTTGGAATTATAAGAAATAATAATAATAATAAAAGAAATAATGAAACTATAATATTTTAATTAGCTGCAACCGTCATTTCATAATTGAAATAAAGTTCTTCATGATTTCATTTAAAAACTAGAAGAATTATTAAAGCAATAAAAAACATATTGCCCGTACATAGGATCGAACCTTCACCATCCGCAAGACAGTAGTGTACACGGTAAGAGTACACCTGTCGCTGTATCTTAGTTTGATTTAACGTAATGTATATATTGCCTTAAATTTGTTTATTTCATATATTTTTCATTTGTTGTATGCTAGATATATTTCTTACGTAACGTCATTTTCTATATTGAATCATTTAGTGTAAACATGTTCGATATGTGTAAACCTGCATTCTTATGCTGTAAGTTAGCAATGCGCCAGAGAAAATGTTGAACCTGTTGTAAAGACTGTCTTTGGCACAGAAGTAGTAGCTGTGAGTGTCGCGCTGCTGAAGCAGTCGCGGTGCGGACTCGCCAAAGAAAAGGCATAAATGTAGTCGGGGAGCGGACTCGCTATAGTAAACACATAAATGTTTTGTTGATAGTTCAGAGGCACGGTAGGCGCAGTGTGGCGCGAGTTTAAAGCAATCGTAATAAGCCTGACAGGCGTACTGTTGAATGTATTGAAGGAAGAGCGAAATAAGTTTATTTATACTCAGTCAGTGTAATCTTTTTCCATGTGTGCAAGAAAAGTAATTATTTTATATCAAGTCTATTGTCACCGAGTGCGATCGTTGTTGTAGTAAGAGTACCTATTGTAATCATATCTGTCTTGTTTGGACTTCACGACGAAGACGACGAAAGCAGATGAGTACTTTTGTAACGTTTTATTTTGTATGCATGTAAATGTAGTGTCAACCCAATCAGAATTTTGGTTCAATTACATATCACTTATTTTGAAACCAGTCTTAATTTTGTAAGTAGTTGTAGTCACCCCATTATCACCAATATTAGATTATGTTGATTATGCAAGCCTGTACATTGACTAACAAGTTCAATCATTTTCAAAGTAATTACGATCAGTCCTGAAGAAATTGCTAGACGATTTAAAGAATTGCTAAACGTGTTACAACCACAGAGACTAGTAATTAAAGTGCAAGAGAGTTTGCAAGTAAAGTAAAGTTGGTTTCATTTACATGGAAAGTAACCAGGCTAACAGTATTCAAAGTATTATAGTAGTTTTACCAGACTTGACTGTAGTAATTTTTTATGAAATACGTTAAATGCTCAGCCAAACTCTGCTCAGCCAGTTACACGCGTACGCTACCCAGGCCCTGGAACAAAAAATTAAAAAAATAGAAATTAAAAACATAGTTTACGTAAAGTTATATAAGGAAGTTGAATGCTTTAAACAATATTATTAAAATAATTGGGAACTTTAACTGTAGTATTTGTGAAGCTCATTGCACCACGCAGTTTCACAGTACTCAGCTATTATCATTGCAATCAGAGTCTATCTGCTATTACAATTTTTGATTATAACACGAACACGCCATCACCACTACATGAATTCTGACACATTTGTTAGTGAAGTTGTGCTGTTCGTGAATCGTAAGAGGTGCTAGTTGGAGTCTGTAGTCAATGCTAAGTCAGACAGGGCCAAGCTTAATTAATTACTACAGTGACTGTTTTAAGTTAATTAATATCAATTTTTTTATTTATTCAAAATTCTAACTTACAATGCGAAAGTGTTGTTGCGACCCATTAGTTGTGATTTGCTACAACATTCAATAACAAAATTATTATTACTAGAGGATATCATTCTGAATTTTGAGATTTTTTGACGACCTCCAACCGGTAATTTTCTTACAACGCTACAGGCTCAGCTATTTCGTCATACATCGGTATGACTTCAATGACTAGTATGTGAGTTATACGGGGTGATGCGAAATTTTCGAACTATGCAGCGCGATCCCTAGTGTGTCAGAAATAGAAAAAAATGTCTCTCATAAATTTCGTCCTGCCCATATCACTGGCAGTAAATAGACGTCCAAGACTGACATGAATGTTGTTCCACACGTCATTGTGCTTCTGAATTGCACAGTTACACCAACAAACTTGTAGGGGATGTACAAGACGTCTTGAGGAACAAAACTACAATGGAAAGCTAGGCCCAGTTTACAGCCACCGGCAACTTCGACGCTCTGCAGCGTCTTTGGATGACGTTTTCACGAACAGTTTTCCACGCTTATCTCGTTTCTCAAGATGTCTTCGACATACCCTACAAATTTGGTGGGGTAATTGTGTAATTCTGAAACACTCTAACGTGTGGAACAAACTCACATCTCAACCTTCGACGTCCATTTACTGCCAGAAATATGCGCAGGACGAAATTTTGTGACATATTTTTTTCCTTTCTTTTGTCTCATCTGACATTTAAGAAATTGCGGTGCGAATCCAGAGTTCGCGAATTTCACTTCATACTGCGTATGAGTTGCGGTTAAACTTTAGAGCTCTTTTACTAAGAATTTTTTCTGGATAGTCGGTTTCAAAAATTCCATGAGTAGATGCCCTTGATGTGTACAACTAATCTGCGAAGTCTCATCCCAAACTGTATTTCTGAGAAAGGAAAGTCTTCTTTAGCTCTATGATTACGCACATTTCCGCCGTTATGGTTGTGCTTCTTATGTTGTTCTGTCAAAAACTTTCGTAGTTATGAACATAAGGCTGAAAGGAAAGTGCCGTGGGCAGCCAGTAAGTCAAACAACGTATAAAATCTTCACGGTAAAGACTCCAATAGAATATCACAATAAGCTATCACATAACTGCAGCTGATTCAGTTTTATTACTTCTTAATATAACTCAAAGGTCATGTTTCGCCGTCACTGTTATTAATCAGTACAAGAATTTTTAGATCATGTATAAGTCAATACTTGAAAGTGCTTGATATCTTACTATAAGTGAGATACAGAACTGTTACCTACATAAAACGAATCGAACAAACTCCTGAGAAGACGTTCACTTCCATTTACATAGCATCGAATATTATACAGTTTACTTCTATAAAATTAATAAGAAAATATTGAAACATCTAAGAAAACGCCAGTATGAAAAAACAAGTGTTCAGATGGACTCAGGTGCTAACCAGCACCATGTGTTTTGCTTGGTTTTGTGGTCTGCTAGCACTCCCCATGATGCTCCAGTTGGCCTTTAAAGTGAACTCCAACTTACATGTTGCTGTTTGCTGAATACGCTAATCGTACATGTGCTCTTAAGAGACATGTAAAAGTCTACGGGCGGTATACTGGAACCAGGAAAAGGAAGACTGGGAAGACTGCTTCAGACTCGAGAAAATAATGGGTAGGCAAGTGGTCTGTGGCTGTTTCTGTGCGTGCGTGTGTGTGTGTGTGTGTGTGTGTGTGTGCTCTTGCCCTTGTAGTTTCAATATCATTAGCGAACTTTAGTTACGTCTCATCATTCCATAGCACTTCTTTATACCTCTTCATTCTCCACTGATTCTTTCACAAGATTTTCTTGAACTTCACTATACTCTTCATCATTACCGAATTCTGATCTGATACTATATCTGTTCCTCCATATCATTTTACTTACTTAGTATGTATAAGTTAAGCATTTCACTTCCCTTTTTCTAGTTTTCTAGCTACACTTATGATATTCCACGTTTTGAGTCGATGAATTATGTTTCTTCGTCGGTTATTCAGTCTTTTTCTCACGGTCATGAACGTGCAGTATCTTTCGTATTTGGCGAATAGGTTTCCCTCCCAAGGGCGTGAGAATGCTGCAAGCCTAAGTCATAGCCTCTGTCATGACGAAGCTTCTAGCAGAATGGGGGAGTCTTCTTAATAACATAAGTAGTCAGTCGCCATAATGATGACAATGACTGTGTTGGAATCCAGGACTGAGGACAATTTGAGAGAGAGAGAGAGAGAGAGAGAGAGAGAGAGAGAGAGAGAGAGATGCTGCCGGCAGACAACTAGCGCTGAAAAAGTAAAATAATTTAATTTAGAATAATGGATGTTACAGTCGATATATTAAAGTACATGAAAATCCAATAGCCATGGTTGATCACAACGCTTTTGCAGGAGAACGAAAAGGAGGCAAGGTAGATCGTTAGATAGATAGTAGGATTGAGTTTTCTTATAAATTTTAGCTTGTACTAAACAATATAATATTCAAATGGAACAAATGTTAAAAGTCAGAAGACAAGATAAGATCGCAGCTGTATTAAGTGACAATCACATATTCCGAAATCATGTATTAGATTCAAAAGTAGCTCCTGACGTTTTCTAAGCAAGATCTCAGGCAGTTGAGATCTGCAAATGTAAGTTAGAACGCTCACTGCTGTAGTACTCGGGCAATGGAAATTTATCTAACTGCTCACTCCTTAAGGGAGCAGCCAACGTTTTAACAAACACAAAATTTATGTTAACAAATGAATGAATAGATGATTAAACATGGGATGGGGAGCATGAAATGATAAAGCAGAGGTTTGATACTTTAAGATGATAATGTATTCAGTAAAATGAAGAAGCAAATAAATGTGGGGAGACCAAATTAAGCACACACCTTGTACAAAAGTGAATTAAGTCATAAAATTACTGCCCATAATAAAATGGTTTCTACCCTTAATGAATATGGAGGTAGTCTGGCAGAAAATTTGCAGATACACAATGGGTAGCTGAAAGCACATTCATTCATTCACAGACACGCGCATAATGCTTGCAGTACATTACAATATGGCAACACTTGAGAGCAGTGGCGAAACGAAGTGTCGGCGGCATTTTTGACGAGATGGCGCGTGTCTTGACCGCAAATTTAAGAACACTATACACCAAATGAACACATGCACGGCCGGCCGCGGTGGCCGAGCGTTCTACGGCGCGTCAGTCATAGTTTGCACGGCCACTACGGGCGGGGGTTCGAATCCTCCCTCGGGCATGGATATTTGTGCCGTCCTTAGTATTAGTTAGTTCATAAGTAGTTTGTGAGTTTAGGGACTGATGACCCCTTAGTTAAATCCCATAAGCTGTAAAAACATTTTTTTGAACAGATGTACGGGGAGGCAGCGGCTCAGTATTCTTAAGTACCACGTAGTGTGCGACCACGCCGAATTTCATAGCATTTACAACCAGAAATTAATTTAGAATGAGCAAGTAAAGCAGGCGCGAGAATTCGTATAGAAGAAAGCTAGTATTAATAAAAACATGGCTGAAGATCGTTACAAAAGCACTTGGTGCAATCGGTCATACAAGATGCGAAAGATGGAATCAAATCAGAAAATCTGAGAAATATTTAGCATACTCGCGTATACAGACTCCACGTGGAACGTTAGTTAAAAACAGCAACGAAATTCAAACATACTAACTTTACACAAATGCTAAAGGCCATACACGTGTATTCTAACTTGAGAAAATCCGAACACAAAATCATCACTGAAATGAAAATCAAATACTAAATTCACACTGTATTACTCCAGTTCTGTAAATTAAGAAACACTTCGCTAAGAAACACTAATAGCGAAAGAATTACTGAAGAAAACTATCACTGAAAAACCAAGACTGCCTGATCACAAAGAAAGCAAAGTTCTAACAGCATGCCTTCCCCTCAGCATTATTCGGCGAAGTACTTACTTCCATGGTCGCAGCAAGAGTGTGGCTCTCAGGCCGCGGGAAAACCTTTCCCCGCTACACACCGGATGTAGAGCGCGCTAAATACGACGTAGAGTGCGTTCAGAGGCTCCTGTCACAGACAACTCCTGTCTACCAACCCTTTCTACCTGGCGAAGACAATTCCCTCTACATCCGCTCCCAGAGAGGTCTCTTATCACCTCCTTCATCCAAGATTAGGTTGGTACGACACTCAGAACACGGCCACCTCGTCATCTTGCCAAGTAGGCTTGTCTCTGGCCAGCCAGCAGACGCCAGCGCAGACGACAAACGAAACCATGCGTTCTCAACTACTGCAAAACGAGGCCTAGAGCGCGAGTCGGCGACTGTAAGCCATTGCGCTGCAGTCAGTCAGTATTAAAAGCAACCTTCCCCATTCATACGAACACACAAGTTCAGCCACACGGGTGGAAACATATATAAACATGGCGCATTGGTCAATAATAAAATAATTAAAACACAAATATATAACAATGAAGTAGAAACACTTTAAGTTAATGAATAAATCAAAATTGAACACGACCACGCATTCAGTGGACGTGTTTCGGATTGTAAGAATTTTCCAGAAGCAATCACAGTTTAGTAACGATTAAGTGCATACTAAAGTTAAGAAGAATCGTCCAGAATAAACAGAGTGGTAAGATTTGGGATTCTGTGGTACTGAGGTCTTGGCTTCTACTCCAGTAAATCCCTTAAAATCTTCAGTAATTATTACCAAAGAGTTTCGGAATAAGAAATTAATTCCTTCCCCCCAAGGGCCTCATCAAATACGTCGGAGCAGGGGTGTTCAGCGCAATTTCTTGCATTTAGGGAGGGAGATTGTGCCTTCGGAAACGTCTCAAACGTTCCCAAAGTTTAGTTCTACAAGACTGGTTGTGCTGCCACTAGCAAAATACATATTTCAGCAGTTACCTTTTAGTCAATCCATTGCAAATGTATGCATATATATGAATGTATGCAGTAGACTGAGAAGGCTGGAACCTAGGGCGGCAGATTTTAGGGGCGGCAGATTTGGCGCCAAATTTTTGAACTGTAAGTAATGTAAAACTAGGTGGGAAAATGAATCAGGTTCGGTGACTGGAGAGGTGCAGGTATGTGGGGAATAGCTAGCATAAGGGCGAGGAAGGATTGGCAGAACCCTCCTAAGAATATTTAATTTAATAAATTTAATTTCGTTCGTCATTTTTTACTTACGAACAAGCGAGAAGACGGAACCGCGATAGTAGTTTTACTCACTCTCTGGTCTGTATCCAATCGGTGTAGACGTCTTTCGTACCTGTATCCGCTCATGTAAGTAAGAATAATGCAAGCTGTTGCTGAAAAAATATTATTTAAATTTAAAAGCATTCCCTCACCTTGGTTCTCATTTAAATCAAACTCCTCCACGCC
Source organism: Locusta migratoria (assembly GCA_026315105.1). Classification (NCBI taxonomy): domain Eukaryota; kingdom Metazoa; phylum Arthropoda; class Insecta; order Orthoptera; family Acrididae; genus Locusta; species Locusta migratoria. Next base: position 24,028,160 of record CM048751.1, read on the forward strand.
AAATATTTAATTTCTTAAGGTTTTCAGCTCATTCGCCTCCGTAATAGTTTAATGTTCAGACGCCATTACAATCGCTTCGCATTGTCTGCAAAATTTCAATCAACCAATCATCCTTATACAATACTTTGCTTGATTTTAGAACCTACAGTCATTTCTTTTGTAATTTCACGAAGTCCGATCATTTTTTAAATTATTTTATCATTACCAGTAACTTCATAATCCACCCACGGTCCCACAACAATGAAAAGCGAAGTGAACAGTCCGAACATTGATCTCCTACGGAAAGTATCTGCAAGGGTCACATATTAAATAAATGAAAGTTTTCATTTTCAGCTTGTACTATACGAACAGCAGGATTCAGCTATATGCTTTCCGTAAGTTTTGTAACGTGCTGTTGCTTGTATGGTGCGCGACTTTAATATGCAACCCGCGGTTTATTTGCTTTGATGTTCATTTTGTGCTGTACTTTAACTAAATTATTTCAAATTCAAAAATTTGGTACCATCAATTCCTTGCCCGAAAAATATAATTGCGGAATCTGCTTTAACAATTATGGCATCATACTAAGCCAGGGCAACGTTATAGAGTGATTCAGAAATCACAAATCCCTCGACTAGACAGCTGAAATAAATAATTCATTAGTTGCAGGCGTGGACATAATATTCACTATTCCAACAACATTTCTAATCCTAATGGCTTCCGTGGCAGCAGACAACAAATCTAACCGCGTCTCAGAAGGGCCAGAGGAACAGAAATCCGGTTACAGAGACGCCAAATTGTAAAACTAGGTCGGAAAATGAATCAGGTTTGGGGATTGGAGAGGTGCAGGTATGTGGGGAATAGGGAGCGCAAGAGCGAGGATGGTTTGGCAGAACCCTCCTAACAATAAATAAAAATATGCCCTAAAGTAATCTGGCCTCTTGATATCAAACACCCACAAAAATACTAATGAACTATAGGGGAATCTAACTACCAAATCATATGCAGGATTCAATAAAAAATGCACCTAATTTATTTCACCAAGAGCAAGTGATAGTAGGAGATCCATTAATTTACATAAAAATTATCAATTTAGAAACGTCAACCATTTCAAATTAAAGGACATGAATAATACACAAGTTGCAAGTCCTATGATAACCGTTGTTTTGGACGGCACGAAGGAGACCAAGGAAGCGTGCTACAATTATGAGCGCTTTCTACGTAAAAGTGAAGGGTGTCAAAACTCTGTTATTTTTGCAAATATCTCTCAAACGATACAAGATATGAAAAAAAAGGGAACAAAGCTGTAGAGAATCTTCTCGTCTACAAATTCGGTTATTCAATTTTAGCGTCATATGAACGGTTAATATGCAATTAAAATTACATTACAAACGGCCTTTTTTGGTATTACTGACGTATTTCTTGTCCGAAATATTTTAAAAAGCGAGGTTCTGGTCTCTGGTAGCCAACAGTTATGTCTGTAAAGTTTGGTGCCGATCGGTTCAACGGTTCGGCCTAAAAAGTGGGAACACGTTACAGCCAGACACACATCGTCAAATCACCGTTAGTTTTGCAAAATATCTCTGCAACGATGCAAGATATGAAAAAAAACATAATAGAGCGAAGTTACAGAGAATTTTCCTCTCTACTAATTAGGTTATTCAATTTTCGTGTCAGGTGAACGGTCCGTTTGCAATTACAAATATATTACAAACGGCTTTTTTCGGCGTTACTACCGTACTTTTTGTCCAAAAAATTTGAAAAAGAGAGGTTCTGGTCAATGTCGGCCTACAATTATGTCTGTAAAATTTGGTGTTGATCGGTTGAACGGTTCGTCTAAAAAACGGGGAACACGTTACGGACAGTCATACATCCCAAAATCGCCGTTATTTTTGCAAATATCTCATAAACGATACAAGATATGAAAAAAACATAAGAGAGCAAAGTCGTAGAGAATTTTCTCCTCTACACATTAGGCTATCCAATTTTCGTCTCAGGTGAATGGTTAAGCCGTTATTTTTATTTAAATTTCGAGCTGTCAAAAAACGATCGCAAAGGCCCACTTTTATAGTGTTACTACCGTAACCTAAAGTGAGCCAAAAAGGCAGAACTCTAACTCTCGCCTAGATGAGCAGTGGCAAGCGATACTTAGCAAAATGCTGCTGGAGCCGGCGTCGCTGGAGTGCAATACCGAGTGAAGTTCTGACTAGAAAGCACCGAAGACGAACCGACCGCCCTGGTCGGCGTCCTAACACGAATAGTACGGTGCAATTAGCTCAAAAAACGGCCTAACCCAGACATCCAAAGTAAAAGTTTTCCTCCAGCACCAAACTGTTCTATACAGCCCACATATTGTTTGGTAAAAAGTTACACCATTTTGAGCGTCGTGTTTGGGGGGGAGGGGGGGGGTAGGGGGGGGTAGGGGAGGGAGAAGTTAGAAAATAAGCAGTTTTTTCAGTTTTTCTTAAATATTTAGAAAACTATGCGGTTTAGCGCGAAAAGTGCCAAAAACGAAAATAATCTACATTAAATTGCGAACAAAAATTGTTCAGTACATAATCTTCCTAAAGCGAACGGTTATAGAGTTACGGAGGTTGAAAGAGTAGAAATTTTTGGATTTTTTGGATTCTTCTTTTTTTTTTTTTTTTTTTTTTTTTTTTTTTTTTTTTTTTTTTTTTGGAAAAATGAAATTATACAGAAATAACTAAACAGTTTTATTAAAAAGTAATATTCTTCAAGCGAACTGTAGTCCGAAAGAGGCTAAGAGGCACCACAGAGGGTTATAAGCGTATAAATACGTATAAATACTGGGAACGAGAGCCAGCTTAGTAGAAGCGCGGCCGCCAGGACAAGGTCGAGCGTAGGGCGTGTTGTAGGGGCGGTACAGGCACAGGCACAGACATGCATGTTACTCTGTGGTACAGTAAGGGACCGGCCGACTACCTGCAGCCGGGCCTGTCGCTGACCCACCCCCTGTCTGTCATCCACTGGCTTCCCTTCAGTCGTAGTGGGAGACCAGTTGAGTGCGTTTGTGAGTGTTATTTCAAGTCAACTTCTGCTGTCATTTTATAAATCTTTCGTCTTTAGAATACTGTGCGAACTATGTGATAATCACTTAAAAGTGTGTGAATTATGGCGGAGGGTGTGTTGAAGCGTTGTAAGGACAAGGGTGGTGAACTAATTATTCTCACTAGGAAGGCGGTGGACAAAATAATACAGAGCAGTGAAATTCGTGAAGATGGTGTTAAAGACAAGTTCCTTGAGAATGACGCGCTTCAAGAACATAGTAAGTGTCGACAAAGTTAAATATTACGCCCAAAGCCACCTCAACATGAAAAAGAACCTCCAGCAAAGATTCCCCGTGTGTAGATGTATCTAAATGCAGAAACCCAGCTCAAGAAAAGTGGAGCTTAGTACAGAAACTTGAAATGATTGAAAGAATCCGAACGGAAGCAAATAACAGGCATGAAAAGTGTGGAGATCAGGTAACTGTGAGGCTTTCTCAGGTCATGGACCTCGTCAGTTCTGATGGGAGATTCTACTGGCACTGTTACCAGACATTTCGAAAGCCAGGTTCATCGCAGCCCAAAACAGGAGCGGCAACAACCAAAGGTGGGTCAAGCTGTGATGCCAAAAGAGAAGATGCTTTTGAAAAGCTGTGTGATTATTTGGAAGAAAATGATGAATGTCACTAGGCATTTGAAGAATTACAAAATAAAGTTCCCTCAACTTTGTCCCGAAGTTGAGCCATATACTGACAAACATTTGAAAAGAAAACTTATCCAGCGCTACGGTAATAGCTTGAATTTTACAGAATTATTAGGGAAAAGAAATGTGATTTGTTTTTCTGGAGCATTTACTAAAATTTTAACAGATAATTGGTATAGAAATCGGAACTCTGATGACGCTCCGGAGGAACTGAGAGTGGTCAAAACTGCAGCAGCTATTATTCGACGTGAGATAAAGTCGAAAAGCTACGACTATTCTCAGTTTCCAACAACTGAAAAAATTTGTAAAGGAGGAGCTGAACTGGTACCTGAAGTCCTGAGTGTCTTGATAACAGAAATCATATAACCTACTTCTAAAAGACAGACACCCGAAATATTTCAAAGAACGAAACAAATTACTGAAAGGAAAAAAAAACTTCAATATGTCACAGTATAATAAGCGCTGCACATCGAAGATCATTTTTGTCCCCTATCCAATTTGGAACTGGTGTTTCATTGCGCAGAAAATTTGGCTCATAGGTCTTGATCGATATCCTGTGCAATCTGGGTGTTTGTGTACCTTACAAGGAAGTTCTAAAATATGAGAGGTCAAGAGAACGGATACGTGCAGTTTGTTTACGATAATGCAGACTACAATGTTCACACTGTGGACGGCCATAAAAAGTTTCATATCACGGGTGGAACTGCCTGCATAACACCTAAAACTGCTCTTCAGGTAGAGGAGAAGGTACTTCGAAAGTATGTTACTACTCATGCTGTTGAGAAGCGAGGCCTGTTTGATTTGCAAACTTACAGTGCCCCAGGTAAATCTGTCTGTTCCACAATAGTTGCTACAAACATGGCACCCCTGAAAATAAAACCATTGTCATATGAACATGCCCGAACACTTAATTTATTTTGGTTGAGTGGTACCTGGTTGGAAGACCCAGAAGAATGTAAACCTGGCTGGAGTGGCTGCATGGAAATGTTGTATGGCACGAGAAAATTCCGAACTTCGGCTGTAGTCCCTCTTCCATTTATTAATTTGGCTCCTTCAAATCTTTCAACAATTTATACAGCTCTTCTTCTAGCTGCCACAAAAGGGACCAGCAATGGACAAAGCACAACAATGGTGACTTTTGATCAGCCTTTGTACGCTAAGGCTCGTGAAATAGTAGCAGCAGCTCCTCATAACAGCCCATTGAAGTCACTCTTCATTCGATTAGGAGGTTTTCATTTGTTAATGTCCTTTTTGTCGGCGATTGGATTCATCATGGCAGGAAGTGGCTTGGAGGAGTTGTACAGTACTGTCTATGCCACAAACAGCATTCAACAAATGATGAACGGGAAGGTTCACTCCAGTGAAGCTCTCAATAGTCTGGATAAAGTTGAGCTTAATTTTGTGTATTCCACTTTCTTCTGAAGAGATTACACAGTCAGCTGCAGATTCAGAGGAAGTGTCCTACATCATTGATGGAGGCCATCTTCTTCATCGTGTTGTCTGGCGACGCCCAGCTACCTTCAGGCAGATTTGCGAGCAACACACAGACTACATAATTGCTCATTATGGACCAGCAACTGTAGTTTTTGATGAAGACACCTACGCAGATCACGTTGATCATTGAAGTGAAAGTAGAAAACTCAATCAACGTAAATATTAATCAGAGTGAGTTTCTAGCTAATGCTAAGAACAAACTGGGGCTCATTTCTCTCCTTACAGTACACTTGCAAAGAGGTGGTTGCACAGTTCATCAAGCATTTGGTGACGCTGACGTATTAATAGTTTCAACAGCGATTGATGAAGCTAAGAAAGGAGATGAAGTTTGCGTAATTGCCGATGACACGGACATATTAGTATTGCTGACTGTCCAGGCTCCACAAGAGAACAAATTAAAAGTGGTCGTACCAAAGAAAGGCAATCAGCAGGACAAAGTGTACGCTATTTCTGACATTCAGCAAGTCATTGGGGACATGAAAGGCGTACTATTAGCAATATGCGCCTTCACAGTATGTGACACTGTATCGCCTGTCTACAAGAAGGGGAAAATTACACCTTACAGGAAAATGAAAGGCAATAACGTCCTTCGTACGAAACTTCTAGTCTTCAGTGACCCAAAAGCTGATCCCAATGCAGTGGCTGACGCTGGAGAGCATTTCCTTCTTGCCATGTTTGAAGCCAAGAACACTGAAGATGTAGATTGTTTCCGCTACCAGTGTTACTTGTAGGCTATTCCAAAACAGCCTATACATTCACTTTTCAAGTTGGCTGCACTTCCGCCCTCTTCAGCAGCTTCCAGACAACAACCATTTACAACCTACCACCAAGTGCAACAGTGGTTGAATGAGGAGAAGAATCCGCTTGAGTGGGGGTGGAAGAAGATTGGCGAACACCTGAGACAACGGCACGTCCTGCAGGTCCTCAGGAGTTACTTTCCCTTATAGCGTGCGCCTGTAAAGATGAATGTCTCCGTAACTGCGAGTGCAGAAAGAGTGGTCTAAACTGCTCAACCATGTGCGGTAATTGCTCAAGCCTAGGATGTGATAACCGGAACACGAATATCACAGACGAAGATTCAGAAGAGGAGGGTGCTATGTTTGAAGACGACTGAATACTTATGTCGTTTACATTAATTTAAGGTCGCATTTGACATTCTACCTTTTTATTCAATAGTACAACTGAACTCAGTTAACTTCAAATCTTTTGATAAAACATGGTTGCAATATATATTCAGTTATACCTATTTTCTAAAGGAAAACCTCCAAAAGCTGTAGTTTTAAATATAATTATACATCGTAATTACAATACAGATTATTTATGTTGGAAAGATATTCATTCTTAGTGCGGAATTGTCCAGAGAAAATACAGAGTGGGTTTCTCCGTACCACAGGTTTATATGGCCTAGGTCTGTGGAAGCCTCTTTTCCCTTAAAAAGTAGTGCCCCTTGAGAAGGTGGTTCCTTCAAGGGTATATCACTAACAAACCACTGGCCACTTACATCGCAATCTTCTTTTACGAAACGAAATCCTGTAAAAAAATGTATCCTTGGCGATTTTCCAAAAAAATCTAGAAAAATGCGGAAAATTGCTGCTTTTACTACCTCCGTAACTCTGGAACCGTTCACTTTAGCAAGATTATGTACTCGACCATTTTTGTTCGAAATTTAATGTAGATTATTTTTGTTTTTGGCACTTTTCGCGCTTAACCGCATATTTTTCTAAATATTTAAGAAAAACTGAAAAAACTGCCAATTTTCTAACATCTCTCCTCCCTCTCCACCCCCCCCCTCCCGCCCCAAACCCGACGCTCAAAATGGTGTAACTTTTTAACAAAGAATATGTGGGCTCTATAGATCAGTTTGGTTCTGGAGGGAAACGTTTACTTTGGATGTCTGGGTTTAGGTCTAATTGCACCGTACTAGAAGTGAAGTTCTGAAGTCTGTTCCACGTACCCTCCACTCATCAGACTACAAGAGCCAATCGCTCTCTGGGCGCCAATTTCCCTCCAATGACAAGATAGGGGGCCAAGTCAGTTTCGAAAAACCGTGCCCCAGCTCTGAATCGCCCAATGTCCAGAATTCCCGCGCAAAACGCCTACACAGCCGTCCGCGCAGAGCGTATTCCTCCGCGGTCACTGACCTCCAGCTAACGGGCGTGTTTCGTGGCTTGGACGCCTGAAGAGCGGCATGATGCGAGGCAATCGTACAATAGCGGCGTCCAGTCCCAGCGATGGGGCGTCGACGCAGGCACAAGCTTTCTCGGAGGGGAAACTCTCTGTCTCACCTGCGTGTGGCCTCTCTCTCTCTCTCTCTATCTGCGGAGCCACCCAGAAGCGCTTTGGAAATGCACGTGAAATATCAAGTGAACCGTAAAATTAAGAATAAAGTTGGCGGGCAGTTCTCGACGCCTTTCAGTAGGTGTAATAAAAGAAATTTAATTATGTTTACACACATGATGATTCTGTAAGAAGTATTAAGGTATACTATCACATTATTAGTTTGTGGAAATAAAATCCGCTACCAGTCACAATTTTTTGGCAGTTTATTAGAACACTACCGGTTTCGGGCTTGTGCCCATCCTCAGGTGTTTACATTCAGACAACTGTTTAAAGAAAACGTTAATTACTTTGTGCTTATCAATACATAGGTATCCTATAGATATACAGATATATAAAAAACAAATATGGTATGTGGTGGAGTGATTTGTGCTAAGGCTCTAAGTGTACTCACATATAAGTATCCAGTTCGTATTTGTACAGTTCTCATGGATCTTGGTTGAGAACATTGTAGTAATATGATGCTAATTTGCACTCTCATGTTTACGGTTTTGCACAGTACACTTCATAACTTGCACTCCAAACAGTGCCACAGTGATAAAGTGTACTACGTAATAAAAATTAGATAAACTAATGTTTAGAAATTGATATGATTTATTGTAAATATTATGTTTAAGGTAAGGTTTATTATGGTGTGTTTCGTTTAGTTAGAAAGCCTTTAATTATGTAAAACAAATGAATAACTATGTTGGAGAAGTGGTGCTTCCCGCCAAAAGTAAGAGTACGCGAGAACGGCACTGGAAGATGGCAGGCAGTTCCACCAGTGCAGTTCAGAGAGAGAGAACTGCACGGCAGGTCAGCACGAATGGAATTGGGAAGATTAACAGTTATCTTGCAATGAAATGTTTGTACAATTTTATAACAATGAACAGTGTGATAGCTGTCGTTCGTTGTTTCGCGGCATAACAATAAATTATGAAACAACTGGCATCCCGACTTTTTTAAATATCAACTACGAGCCTAGTCTCCAGTTCCAAATCTTCCACAGCACATTACTTCAAGAGAAGAAGATCCATGAGCTATGCGCTCCTTCTGCGTGGGACATCAGATATAACGAAGAAGCCAGGTTAGTGAACAGAACATTTTACTGCACGCACTGACGATGCCGTCACGCGCAGTGCTGCGCGATTAAATCACGCGACATTGGCACGAGTGCGGTAGTAATATAGCCGAGGGAAGTGTTGGAATGAGTGAAAGGGACAGAATTTAGGTGAGGGCCAACTGACTTTAATCTAAAGCTCTTTCCACGTATCTCTCATCTCTTAAACCCCACCGTAAGCTCTAACATTCTATAATTAAGCGCATATTTTTGTATCCCATCCTCGTCGCCACTTTTGTGTCCCAGTCTCGTCGCCGCTTTTCGTGTCTCGTTTCCGTCGTAGGTGTCGGTGGCCGAGTAGGAAGACCGACACAGGAATAAATGTAGCACGCTTGTGCAGGTACGAAGGTGAGCAGCCAGTGGGACAGCAGAAACTAGAAACACTAGAGTAAATTAGAACGAGATATGTATTGCACAGAATTTATACAATACTTAACTTTTACATAGATCAGTACGGCAGAATGCTGATACATAGTTGAGCTAGAGGCAAGCCTAGTGCCTAACCAATAGCCCAGTCTTCACTGGTGCCTATCTGATTCCGAAGTCTTTACTGGTTCCTATCTCAGTCCCAAGTGAAGGATGTCGTTCAGTGGTGGCCACGAGCGGCGTTGTAGCAGAGGGCGCTCGTGGCTGACGTCGTGCATGACGGCGCGCGGCGAAAGTAGGTGGCGCGCACTTTGTACTTGTGCGACACCACATCCCTCCCCCCCCCCCCCCCCCCCCCCCAAACCGCCGCGCCGTCGTGGCGTAGGGCTGAGGGCCACGGCGACGGCACTGGGAGGAGGGCCTGGGCGGGGGCGTTACTAGTGGGACGGTCGTAGTAGCAGAGGCTGGGATCGAGACGCCGTCCGCGCCCCGGTATCCACCTTGCGATCCCCCGGGAAACCCGCCAAAACGAGGGGAAAGGCGCACCCCTCCGCCCAGCGGGAGCAGGTCATCTTCTTCTGAGGTGCGTGGCCCAGACGGCGGGGGCACGCACGGTCCTGGAGCCCTTCTTGGTGACGCTGTCAGCTGCGGCGGCGACGGAGGCGGAGAGGCGGACTGCGTAGGAGGCGCGTCCACCTCCATGGGTACTATCTCGTAGTCCGGGGACGCTGGGCCCGGCGGCGAGCGATGTGGCTGTGCTCCCTGGCGGTGAACTGGGTCTGGAATCAAGAAACCCGAGACAAGATCGCGCGGCCTGTGCAGGCGCAATTGGTTTGCGTGGCGCCGCAGCTCCGACCCTGTGGAAGAACGTACAACATACATATTGCGACCGAGCACGCGCTGAATGGTGCCCGGCAACCATGTCTTCTTGTTGCCAGCAAACACCCTGTACAGCACCGGCGTAGAAACCTGACAACGCGTAGCGCCATACGAACCGACTCGGTGCGTGGGAGGCTGCAGCAGGTGAAGGAGAGTGCGGTGACGGCGGCCGTGTAGCAGCTCGGCAGGAGACGGGCCGTCACGTGGCATGCACCGATACGTAGACAGGAAAATCTGAAGAGCTTGTTGCCTGGAGTGCTGACCTTTCATCTTTTCCATGTGAGACTTAAATGTTCGAACGAAACGTTCTGGTTCACCATTGGACTGAGGGTGAAAAGGTGCGGTGGTGATATGCTGAATGCCATTCACACGACAAAACTGTTGAAATTCCGCACTAACAAACTAAGGTCCATTGTCACTGACGATAGTTTCAGGCAAACCTTCGAAGCAAAACACTGATGTTAAGGCACTGATTGTACTAGACGCTGTCGTTGAGTTCATGGCAATCACGAAAGGAAACTTGCTGAAAGCGTCTACCACAATTAACCAGCACGTATTCCAGAAAGGTCCGCCAAAGTCAATGTGTAAACGTTGCCATGGTCCCTTGGGGCGTGGCCAGTCTGAGAAACGTTGCGGAGGAGCCGCCTGATGCTCCGCACAAACGGTACCCTGTGACGTCATGTGCTCTATCTGAGCGTCCATACCAACCCAGGTACAATGACGTCTGGCCAATTGCTTTGTCGTAACAATACCCCAATGTTCTTGATGCAGGAGGCGTAACACTTCTCGTTGCAGGGAACGAGGAAAAATCACTCTCGTTTGGTCGTTGTCCGTATGTAACAACAGAACACCCTGACTTAAAGATAATGCATGACGTTGTGCAAAATAACGTCGAACCAGAGGCCGTTTAATGTCTTTTGCTCTGGATGGCCACCCAGAGCGAACAGCTACCACACTTAGGTCTGCATCCGCAGCTGTTTCCTGTGCAACCCGACGAGAGTTTAAACGAAAGTCTGCGACAGCGGAAGCATCTCTGGAGTCTATCTGACAACATGCCACTTCTGAAGAATCAAACGACATATCCTGGCCAACCAGAAGTCGGGAAAGTGTGTCCGCGTTGGCGTGTTTAGTGGTAGGTCGGTACAAAATCTCATACTGATAATTAGACAATATCAAGGACCATCTCTGAAGCTTTTGTGTCGTTCGTGGCGGAATTGGCTTTGTGGGTGAGAACAACGACGTGAGAGGCTTGTGGTCAGTCAAAAAATAGAATTTTCTGCCATAGAGATAATGATGAAACTTTGTGACGCCGTAAATTATTGCTAAGGCCTCCTTTTCTATCTGGCTGTAATTCCTGTTGCGTTGGCGTCAGTAGCTTGGACGCAAAGACAATAGGACGATCGTGAGATCCAATACGATGCGACAAAACTGCACCCACACCGTACGACAAGGCATCAACTGCTAGCACTACAGGCTTCTGTGGGTCAAAGGAAATCAAACATGCATCACTGAGTAGTGCAGACTTTAGTTTGTCAAAGGAAACCTGACAATCTTTAGACCATACAAAAGGAACATTCTTCCTACGTAAACGATGCAGTGGAGCTGCAATCTGAGACGCATTGGGAATAAACCTGAAATAATAGTTAAGCTTTCCCATTACTGCTTCCAATTCCTGCACATTCTTAGGAGGAGGCAAATCTTTGATCGCTCTAAGATGCGACTGTAACGGATGGATTCCTTGGGCATTAATCACATGGCCCAGGTACTCTATTTCAGTTTGAAAAAACGAACACTTTTCTTTATTACAACGTAGACTTGCTGCAGTCAACACTTTGAAAAGGCACTCCAGGTTTGCTAAATGTTCTTCAACTGTACGTCCGGATACCACTATGTCATCTAAATAGTTCCAGCAACACGGTACAGAAAATGTCAGCTGTTCCAAAAAGCGCTGAAAAATAGCGGGGGCGGAAGAACTGCCAAAGGGTAGGCGTTGAAATTGAAAAAGGCCCATGTGAGTATTAATGACGAAAAACTTTTTTGACTCGTCATCAAGGGGAATCTGTACGTATGTCTCTGCTAAATCAATCTTAGAAAAGAAACGAGACTGTCCCAATTTGTCCATTAGTTCGTCAGGTCGGGGCAGGGAATAAGTGTCTACAATTGTTTGACTATTCACTGTTGATTTGAAGTCCGCACAGAGACGAAGTTTTCCTGACGGCTTGGGTATAACTACTATAGGCGAGGCCCAATGACTCGCAGAAACAGGAGAAATCACCCTACTATCTTGCCAACGTTTAAGTTCGTCTGCAACTGTATCACGAATTGCGATAGGCACTGGTCTAGCTTTACGAAATTTTGGAACTGCAGTTTCTTATAAAGTTACATGTGCCACGAAGTCTTTTGCATAACCTAGTTCCGGCGAAAACAAGTCACTGTATTTTTCACACAATGCATTTATTTTGTCCTGAGGCACTACTGACGAAATTTGAAGCACATCTCTTTGAATTGATAAACCAAATAAGTCGAATGCATCTAGTCCAAAAATGTTCTGCGTAGATTTGGCCTGAAGAACTACAAAAGCAACTGTTTTTGTTACACCTTGAAAAGAGGCGGGCAGGCTACAAGTTCCTAGCACGGGAATATTTTGACCTGTATAAGCTGTTAACACTTGCTGTGACGGCGACAACTTTGGCGAACCCAGAAGTTCATAAGTGTCTTTATTTATTAATGTGATAGCGGAACCAGTATCAAGCTGAAATTTCACAGTCTTATTTTCTATGCAAAGAGTCACAAAAAGTTTTTGCCTGTAGCGCTCGACAGGTGCGCGAATGTGGGCAACGTCTGCTACGCCTTGTTTGATGCGCTTGCGCATGCGCGGTCTGCGTAGTGAAGGAAGCGGCGCAGACTCGGCACATAGATTAATATCACAGTCATTAGATGGCACTACCGCCGGATCGGCGTCCGCGCAAGCATGCGAAGCTACTCCAGATTTACTAACTACTGCACTACACTCTTGAGTAGCTACTTGATGTCTACTGTCACTAGCTACACAATAAGAAGTTGCAGAATGCACTAGGTTCACTACATGATTGCACTGTATATAGTCATGTTGCTTGTCCCGAACCCTTTGCCGTTGCACTGTTTTACGCGCTCGTCGGCGCTTGCGACGTGGCTCACTACATAGTTTTGCCGTAGGCGCAGAATAACATATCCGCTCCCCCCTCCTATTATGAATCCCTCAAAATCCTCGAACGCCACACCCTTCTCCTCGCCTACCGCATCCGCCTCCCCTCTCCCACGCGGATCCTCTATGACCTCATCCCATTCCCACACCTGGTCAAATTCCTTCAACACATCCGCCTCAAATACATCCACCGCAAGATAGAGTCCCATAACCCACTGGTATCTCCTCTCCTCCTGGATCCCGGGCCCATGCCACGCCTTTACCGCCACATCCCTCCCTCCCTTCACCTCCACACCCTCTACGTTCTCTCCGAGGGTGGCTTCCGCCACCTACCTCTCCCTGACGACGTTCTCCAAAACCGTCCCGACATCTATCCCTCCTTCCAACTTCGACCCCTCTCTGTGGATTGCCGCCGCCTCCTCCCTCCCCCTCCCCTCCCACTCCCATCCCCCACTTGGCTCACCCCTTCTCCACCTCCCCAGGAGCTCCTTCCGGTTTCCTCCCACTCTCCCTTCCCCCACCTCCTTCCCCTACCCCCGCGCCTTCTCCATCCTCCCCCCGATTCCCCTGCAGGGCCAGTACAGTGCTGTGTTTTAAGTGTTCAGTGCTTTGTGTGTATAGTGTATCATCGACCAGTGTTTTTTAACTTTGTGTACACCAGTGTTCAGTGTTTTTTACCTGAATGTCGCCGTCTTTGTCTCGTCGTCTGCAGGGAGTGTTTTTTAGCCACCGTGGCAATGTCTTGTTTTAACAATCATGTATGTTTCTGCCCGCTGTCATAGTCTTTTAACTTTCTCCCAATTTTTCATCTTGATATTGTACAAGCGCCTTTTATCACCTTTCATTTTATTTTATTTTCTGTTATGTCCATTGTTTACATTCGCTCGGCTGTAGAGCAGCATCATTGGCTGCTGCCAGCCTGCCTTCGGGCATTAAAAATTCAATAAAGGAAAAAAAAAGCAGAATAACTGTCTTGTATTTGAGAACCAAGCAAAGCACTGTTCAAGTCCACAGCGTCTATGACATTGACAGCATGAACTGTTTGTGCACTCGGCGAAGCACTGTTTCTAACGGTACCGTTCTTTGAATTTTTAGTCTGCATACGCACTGTTTGTACATGTCCTGATTTGCCACATTGATAACAAATGGCGTTGCGACTAGGGAATTGCGCACGCTTATGGCGAGATACACACTGAGGACAAGACTTACGAACATTTTTCTGAAATGAACGTTGGCGCCCATTAATCACATTACTGTTTCTAAGACGACGATGCGACCATTGTGTCGCGCTTTTACACTGGCTACTGTTCACTGTCTGTTCAGCACGGCCGGTAGAATTTAAAAAATCACTAGTGCTATACTGAGAACTACGGCTAGGAAAGCGTCCATTGCGGCGCACTGAATTAACACTGTGGCTCTGCATTTCTACATCTGCTAAGTCAAAAGTATCATGCGCTTCTATAAGCTGCAGTACACTGTCTAATGAAGGGTCAGATTGTTTCAGAATTGCTGCCCTAATTCTGGGGTCCTGAATGTTCTGCGTAATTGCATCCCTCAACATCACGTCACTATAAGAAAGTCCACAAGAGCAAGTAAATTTACATTGGCGGGTTAAGCCCTTCAATTCCGTAATCCACTGCTGGCGGGACTGCTCTGGTAATTTTTTCAGTCTGAAAAATCGGTACCGTGCCACAGCTACGAGAACTTTTCTCTCATAATAAGCATGCAGTGCATCTACAATTTGTTCAAAGTCTACATCACGAGGAGATGCATGGGGGAAAAGTTTCTTCAGTAACACGAAAGTTGGAGTCCCTACAGTCGATAAGAAAAGGTTCTTCACTCTCTGAACTGTAAGTTGATGAGCCGCGACGAGTTCTTGAAACTGCGTGAAATAGTCGTTCCTCACGTTCGTTGTCCTGGCGAAATGTAGGAAGCGTTGCGGCGGCAGGTGTGGGCTGCTGAAGCGGCGGCTGTTGTTGTTGGTTAGTTGCTTGCGCTGTTAGCTGGGACACCGCCTGCAGGAGTTGTGTGATTTGCGCCGTCTGAAACTGAATAATTTCCATAAAAGTTTGGATTCGGGTTAGCGGCCATGCTGACCGATTAGGCGCCGCGCATACAAGTAACTTATAACAAAACACAAATGCTATGTGAAAGAGGACGCTCTGCAACAAAAAAAGTCCACAAAACACGTAACAGAATATGTTCCCCCAAAAATCTTATAATAAGGGTGGGTGGGCGGGAGCAATTTCTGCGTACTTCGACTGCTGCTGTCTGGCTGCTTTAAGCGGGCTGGTCCAAGGTTCGTCTATCACTCCTCGTCGCCACTTTTGTATCCCATCCTCGTCGCCACTTTTGTGTCCCAGTCTCGTCGCCGCTTTTGGTGTCTCGTTTCTGTCATAGGTGTCGGTGGCCGAGTAGGAAGACCGACACAGGAATAAATGTAGCACGCTTGTGCAGGTACGAAGGTGAGCAGCCAGTGGGACAGCAGAAACTAGAAACACTAGAGTAAATTAGAACGAGATATATATTGCACAGAATTTATACAATACTTAACTTTTACATAGATCAGTACGGCAGAATGCTGATACATAGTTGAGCTAGAGGCCTGCCTAGTGCCTAACCAATAGCCTAGTCTTCACTGGTGCCTATCTGATTCCGAAGTCTTTACTGGTGCCTATCTGATTCCGAAGTCTTTACTGGTTCCTATCTCAGTCCCAAGTGAACGATGTCGTTCAGTGGTGGCCACGAGCGGCGTTGTAGCAGAGGGCGCTCGTGGCCGACGTCGTAAGAAAGCCGCGCCGTGCGTGCATGGCGGCGCGTGGCAAAAGTAGGTGGCGCGCACTTTGTACTTGTGCGACACCACACATATATTGTGACTTGTTGTACTTACTTAATTTTAAAAATAAAATTCACTAAATTTTAATATTTTCTTGTATTTTTATCTTTTATACTACCCTAATTAAATGTTTTACTACATTTACCTAAGGCTTTTTTGTTTCTTTGTCCATGTTGTACCAACCTTCACCAACAACATTAGATGTCACAGCTAGCCAACCATCTCTTCTTTTTTTGTTTGATTTTATAATACACATTTTTAATGTCGTATAAAAAAGGTCGAGCTTGGACTTCTAAAATAATACGTTCACTATCAATTTTTTCCGCCTCACACATCGAAAAAACTGTAATAACACTTGACAGCACACATGGAAGGGGTAAATAAAAAAAATAGGTAGAAGGACTGCGCCCCATTGAACACCTTTTGCCAGTAAAAAAACAAGTTATTGAATAACAATTTTAATCTCAAAATTTCAGAATCAAAACAAACCCACACGTACTCTCATAATCTTTTCCTGTAAGGAAAAAAAACATGTAATATATGATGAACAAATAAGCAGAGAATGGCTCAATTTTTACACAGTAGCCAGATATCCTAACCAAGGAACTTCGCTTAACAATAATCCAACACTTGCAGTAAAGGAATGAAATAACACATTTAAAGTAAGCGAAACTGCTGACAAATAATTAAGCATAAAAATATAACCAGGTTAACAGTATTAGGCCTACTAACCTTATAAGTCAAAGCTTGCAAGCTTCCGAGATAGCAAAATAGAATTGGTCAAAAGATCACACCGGACTTTTCACGAATTGAGGAGCCCAATTTTTTTTTTCTTTCAGCTTTAAAGGCGACTACCGCAGATCCACGGTAGGCAGAGCCCGGCCAAAATAAAGCAGGTAGATAAAATATACTCAACTTCAGGCAGAAGCCGAAGGAACAAACCACTCAAACGGGCAAACCACAGGCCCGGTCCACCGGGCCAAACGCCAGTCAACCAGGTACAACAGTAAGGCGTACAACTGCAAAACATAAATAAAAGGGGAGATTAATCATACATGCTAAGACAACAAACCTTTAAAATATACAACATATATAATAATATACCAATGTGCATAAAATTAGTGGAAATAAGAAAACTAATAAGATCAGAACCTTAAAATGCTTAAAATACGTAGATTTGACACGCAAGCATACGCAAAGAGGAAACCAGGCACATACCTACGCATGGGGTACAACAACCATCACTGCTTCCCCTTAATACTCACCAAAAAAAACATACAATCCATTGGTAAGATTAATGACGTCTATACGACTGCGTCGCTTTTATAGAACCACATCGAAATTGAGCACCCCAGAAAGGCTCATATCTAAACAACATATCTGGTTACACTGAAAGGCTTACACGAAACGTCTCAATAATTTAAGATTAAACATCTGCCTGCAACAATAAGTACATTTGGTTACAAAACACAGTTAAGGTATTCGATACACAAGCCAAATAAATCGCGCTTACGTGAAAAGCACTTCAATACAGTAAATTACTCACTGCTTGCAACCCAACTAGCACTCAAAACATAATAGCAAGTTCCATTACCTCAATTGCCTCAAATTAGAAAATCCAAAATCATCCACACATAAAGCCGACATGCAAGGCTGCTTCAATATATATATATCTGAATAATATCGGCCAAGTCACTCGGCCACTTATCAGATATTGACGCCAATTCCACATATAAATCTTCACTGCACTCAAACTCACTTTACCAGAGACCGGTGGAATAGACACAAGCACTAGTAAGTAATTCACGCACGTAGACTTCCATTCCATCACCGTGGGTCACCGCCTGGCAGTCAACCAAAACAAGCTAGCCGCCTGCGTCCGTCCACACACGCCGAGCAGCACACGAGGCGCGAGCCGCGACCGATAGCGACACCATTAACCGCTACGGAAACTTCCAAAACCAAAACGAAAAGGACAACCGCCAATTTAAATAGGGAAGCCCAAAGATATTAAACCACATGAGATCTAGAGAGTCGAAGACAGGCGACGGGAGGTCGCCACGAACCGAACGGTTCAACACACTACTTTGTGTTGACACACTGCAAAGATTCTACAGTAGAGTCCCGAACACTCGGCCCTCGGTAAGCCGGCAGTCCGGGTAACTCGGCCACCCCCGATGCACACCCTCTGGAAGTATTCCGTGCTCGCAGTGTGCAGGACAGAATTGAAATCGTTGCCTGTAGCAGTTATAGAAATGTTAAAATGTTTGTAGAGCTTATGGGACTTAACTACAGGCGGATTGTGTTTTTCTCGACTTCAAAAAGGCGTTCGACGCGGTGCCACACTGAAGACTGCTAACGAAGATACGAGCTTATGGAATAGGTTCACAGATTTGTGACTGGCTGGAAGACTTCCTAAGTAATAGAACGCAGTACGTTGTTCTCGACGGCGAGTGTTCATCAGAGACGAGTGTATCGTCAGGCGTGCTCCAGGGGAGTGTGACCGCTATTATTTTCTATCTATATAAATGATCTGATGGACAGAGTAAGTTGTAATTTGCGGCTGTTTGCTGATGATGCTGTGGTGTATGGGAGGGTGTCGTCTGTAACTGACTGTAATAGCATACAGGATGACTTAGACAAAATTTCTAGTTGGTGCGAAGAATGGCAGCTAGCTCTCAATGTAGAAAAACGTAAGGTGATGCGCATGAGTAGGAAAAACAATCCTATAATGTTCGAATACAGCATTAGTAGTGAGCTTCTTGATGCTGTCGCGTCGTTCAAATATCTAGGCGTAACATTGCAGAGCGATATGAAATGGAACGAGCATGTAGAGACAGTTGTGAGTAAGGCAGACAACCGACTTCGGTTTATTGGGAGAATTTTGGGAAGATGTACTTCACCTGTAAAGGAGACCGCGTATAAAACGCTTGTACGACCACGTCTTGAGTATTGCTCAAGTATTTGGAACCCGCAGCAGATCGGTTTGAAGGAAGACATAGAGGCGGTTCAGAGGCGAGCAGCTAGATTTGTTACCGGTAGGTTCGACCAATGCGCGAGTGTCACGGAAACGCTCCGGCAACTCAATTGGGGATTGCTGGAAGAAAGACGACGTTCTTTTCGTGAATTTCTGTTGAGGTAATTTAGAGGGCCAGAATTTGAAGCTGAGTGTAGTACGATCCTGTTGCCGCCTACTTACATTTCGCGTAAAGATCCCAAAGACAAGATAAGAGAAATTAGGACTCGTACGGAGGCATATAGGCATTCTTTTTTTTCCTCGTTCTATTTGGGAGTGGAATAGGAAAGTAAATGCCTAGTAGTGGTACAGTGTACCCTCCGCCACGCACCTTACGGTGAATTGCGGAGTATGTATGTAGATGTAGATGTACGAAGTCATCAGTCCCTAAACTTACAAACTACTTACGAACTGCCGGCCGCGGTGACCGAGGAGACTGAGGCGCTTCAGCCACGGTCTGCACAGCCACTACGGTCGGAGGTTCGAATCCCCCCTCGGGCATTGTGCCGTCTTTAGTATAAGGTAGTACATAAGTAGTTTGTAAGTTTAGGGCCTGATGACCCCGTAGTTAAGTCCCATAAGCTTAACAAACATTTTTTTACTTATGAACTAGCTTTATGATACAGAAGGCACAAACATCCATGCCCAAGGGGGGATTCGAACCTCCGACCGCAGCGGCCGCGCAGACCGTAACTGGCACTCCGCAGACCGCTCGGCCTCGGCGGTCGGCAGCAGTTATAGACTATGATATAAATGGACCTAGACATTATATTTTCTTTGTACCACTTACACTCTATTTAAAAATCCTTTGCGTTTCATTTATGCTGTGTGTAGATGCGTCATCACATTAAAAAACAGTCGTAATCCAAAATTATGGGCGTGAATTTTTTCACAGTGCCTTTTAAAATCAGCTTAGGCGTGATGGGAATTTTAGTGGAATATGTTTTTACTAAGTAAATCACTCATCTCCATACTTTTCATTGTTCTAGACTGCGTGCCTCCTGTAAGTGGTTTGCTAAATGTAAATTAGAATACGTACTCGTAAGTAACAAATATCATTTGTTAGATATATACGTGGAAGAGCAGTTGCGTGGAATAGACAATGTGCTGAATGGTGCATGTAAGATGAACATTAACAAGAGTAAAACTAGGGTAACGGAATGCAGTCTAAGAAAATCAGGTGACGCTGAAGGCAATAAATTAGGTAACGAAACAATAAAGGACGTAGACGAGTTTTGTTACTTGGGCAGTAAAATAATAAATGATGGTCGCAGTATAGAGGATGTAAAATGCAGAATGGCAATGGGTAGAACAGCGTTATTGAAAAAGAGAAATTTGTTAACATCTAATATTGATTTACGCCTAAGGAAGTCCTTTCTGAAGGCATTTGTGTGGAGTGTTGCCTTGTATGGGAGTGAAACCTGGACGATAAACAGTGCGGACAGGAAGATGATAGAGGCTTTTGAAATGTGGTGCTACGGAAGAATGCTGAATGTTAGGTGGGTGGATCGCGTAACTAATGAGGAGGTACTGAACAGAATTGGGAAGAAAAGTGGAGTTGAAGAGGCTTGCTCAGGATAGGGTATTGTGGAGAGCTGCATCAAACCAGTCTCCGGACTGAAGACCACACCAACAACAACAACAAATATTCTTACGTTTATTTTGTGTTACTGTATTCTATGATTTGTATTTTATTCTAAAGTAAGAATATAAGGTATTTTACAACAAAAAATCTAACCTATTCTTTTTTAACACCATTACCGTTACCCCGGCATTTTCACAAACTCGGCCAATCTTCGGTCCACATTACACCGAGTTTACGCGACTCTACTGTACTGAGTTCACGTGGGAACGCAATATGAGAGGCGTCTTTTGACGCAGGAAATGGGCCCCGGCCCATCCGACTAGCGTCTGTTCTTGAGGGTGCGCCTCACCGTCGGACGTTGGCAGAAAATGACGCCGTGTGTGGCCACTACCAAGAAAGTCTGCGCACGACGTCACAACATGGCGGCGGCGAGAGGCTCAGAGTCCTCTGGAAGATTGTAAACATTAGCAGTGCACGCTGTTTATAGTGCATTCTTTCGTTCAGGAGGGTATTTATTACGTAAATTGGTGTTGTGTACTGTGTGATCGCTACGCTGGACGATTTGTGGGTGGGAGAACAAAGTGTGATCTCTTTTTTTACTGACAAAATGCCGTTTCGCTGTTCTGTGCCGAAATGTAGAGGAAATTGCGACTGCGGCCCAAACGTTACCGTCTTTAAACGTCCGGAGAAGAAGAAATAGATATCAAGAATTCCCAGGATAACTTGGCTCCTTCTTCAAGTTAATGAGTAAGTTTTCGTTTTTGCTTAACTTTATAAAAGAGTTTTAAGTCATGACTGTTTACCGTTGGATATTGCGATTCATTTTATTTACGTAACCATCCCCATTAGCTTATCTTCTCCGGACGTTTTAAAGACGGAAACTTTCGGGCCACAGTCGTAATTTCCTCTACATTTCGGCACAGAACAGCGATACGGCATTTTGTAAGTAAAAAAGAGATCACACCTTGTTCTCTGACACACAAATCGTTCGGCGTAGCTATCACACGGTACACAACACCAATTTACGTAATAAATGCACTCCTGGAAGAAAGAAAGCACTATAAACAGCGTGCACTGATAATGTTTACAATCTTTCAGAGGACTCTGAGCCTCTCACCGCCGCCATGTTGTGAACTCGTGCGCAGGCTTTCTTCCATAGGGGGTGCTGCCACTACTGGCCTTATCCAGCCTGCCTTCACTTGTGGCGTCTTTTGACGCTGAGCGTCCAGCTTCTAAAAACGCCAAGTGTGGCCGCAGCCTAAGGCCGGATCCACACATTGGACACAACGTTGGCGCCAACAGTGTTGGTCCAATGTGTGGATCGGTGAAATAGCGTTGGAACCAACGTTGGCGCCAACGTTGGTACGAATCCGTTGCTTGTCGGTATTTGGACCAAACATCAAAGGAAGTTGGGCCAATATGGGTACGTCGTGCACACATTGGCGCCAACGTTTCATTCTGTCTTTGTCGTCTGCTCATCTCGAAACTGTTTCTTTCTTCCTTCGTTCTTCGACGCCGTTTTAAAGTTTCGATATCTCTTTGTAAATATTAGGACTGTATCAGAAAGTTATTAATTTGTGAATGAAACCTCAAAAAACAAAATGCCACAGCAAAACTTGGGCACGAACTGTGAAATTAAAAACTTTTTAAACTTTCGACACACTCCACTTTTTAATTTAATTTTTAAACTTAACAGTACAGTACTTAATATTTCCTGTCAAGTTTTAAATATTGTTTTGCAAACTTCAAGCACTACCAGTGATATCAATTACATAGTTACTTTAAAAAGGAAGTGCAGGCTTCTAAAACTGTCTCCTTTAGCAAGAAATCGAAGCGTAATACCAAAAGAATAGCAGCCCTCCAAAACATCTCTTTCTTTTTTCATTTTAATTTCAATCATTTAAAGTAGCAGGTCTAAGTTTTAATAATGTTTATCGTTTACTTGTATATTTTAAAAATTAAGGATTTCGTACCTTAATTAATGTTCTGTAGGAAGTGATACAACACCCCAACATCTTTTACGTATGTTTCCTATTTTGGTTTACAATGACAAAATGTAATTATTCACACTCAAAAGCGTTAACGCACTGGCCGCGATTTGTGCGTCAGATATCTTTTCGTTGGCTCTCGACGAATTCAACTGAATGTTGGCTCCAATGTGTGGGCGCTGTCTCAAAAATATTGAACAATGTGGGCGCCAGCATTGGTATCGATAGCTTCGTTCGAGTGGCGCTGCTAACGGTCAGGAACAGTTTGAGGCGTTCGAGTGGCACTTCTGACTCTTTCTGACGATATCTGACTGACCAATCGGGTGTTCGAGTGGCGGAGCTGATAGTTGGCGACCGTAAGTTTAAGTCAGCGGATTTTCGTCAAACTGTTTTCTGACTGACTCCAAAGCGTTTAACAAGCCTCCTCCAAAAGACAAGCCCGTATATTTACGAAGAGGTTTGTGTTCTAAGTCTTCGATTTTCTCTTGAATGAGACTGAGTTTGTATATTAGACAGGCATTCTTTCTACTTATGTGGCCTTCTAATACAGTACGCCCCCTTTTTATTACACCCATAATACTATAAATGAAAGGTGTGGAAATTTTCATAACATACGAATTTAAAGATGAATGCGTATGTTTTTACAGTTTGGATTGTGATATATTCGCCTGAAAATGAAGTCAAAATAGTGCTACTGAGATTTTCTGTGCCATCTGTAAATGAAGTGATTGACACATAAGAATAATATAGTTCATAAGATGCATTAGCAGTGATGGATTTTTATTACCGACATATGTGCCACTATAGCGTCTCACAATTACTGTTCCGTGTTTCTCCTTGTGGCTATATATTATAGAAATCTATTAGTGCCAATGTGGGCGTTTCTACACTAAATGTGTAACTTCTGAGAAAATCATGTACGATGATAATTCTTGCACAACACCTGCAAATTTGTGTATATTAATTTGTATGTTTCATTTTTTAAATTTTATTGTAACTCATAATAATGGGACAAAATGCATATGAAGTTGTATGTTACCAAATATTCCTGTCACACACAACTATCCTAATTTACCTCATTTTTGTATGAGCTTTTGTCAGGTTAAATTGGCTACATTATTTATAAATGGGGGGACATGTTTAAGTATATTTTGCGTTTTGTCGAAATTTATGATCAGAATTTAACCCACAATGTATTTCTAATGGCGGAATGCACACTGTCCGTCTCCGGTCCGCCACCTCACATCAATGTGAACTTTCTCAAGAAGAATGTTTTGATGGAATGGTCGTCTGGTAATATCGCGACTCGCAAGTTAAGCTAGTTTCGTCACGCGAATTTTATACTCGACAGATACACGGTTTGCAGGCAAATGTGTCTTGTTAATCTTTATTATTATACTTTGGTTTAACGGTAAATTGCAAATGTTTCATGACGACATTAAATAGTTTTCTCAATTGAGAAATACAAAAAACATATCGCCAGTCATAACCTCACTTCCAACATCGGTAGAAAGAAAAGATGCCAACTAGCGCTATGAGTGGCCAAACTGCGAAACAGGTGAAATAAGCGTTCGAGTTGGCTTCGGAGTTGGCAACTGTCAAAAAGCGCGCATGCGCAATGGGGGCCTTCCAAATCGTCACTAACTATCAGGAACTATCAGCGTTTGGGCCACTCGAACGAACCTAATGTGTGGACGCGGGGTAAGAATCGACGTCAGTGCCCGCGCTCGCTTTCACCCGCACCGCAGGAAGTGAGATGGGGCGCCAGGCGACCGGGAGAGTGTTTGGGTTGCGTCACGCGGGCGTCTTCGCGGCCGGCCTGGCTAGTGGGGCAGGGTGAGCCTGGGAGAAAGTAGGCGGCGGTCGGCCGCCGGCCAAGGTCAGGGGGTGGCGGCGATGGTGGGGGCGGCGGGGGCGGCAGTCGGGGGAAGGCGTAAATTGAATCGTACTACAGTTCTGCCACATCCCCTCCACGAGGGCAGAAGGAGGCGGGGCATGTTGTGCACGTGACTAGTCTGCAGTAGCGCTTCCCAGTGGCAGAAAGCAAAAGCTTAACGCTGTCAGCTGTTGCTGTCTTATATTCTAAGTTCATTTTTATATTTTTACGTCTGTAGCTCACGCTGTCAGCTGTTGCTGTCTTATATTCAAAGTTCATTCTTTTATTTTTGACATCTGTAGCTCATGGATGTTCCTATTTTAGTGAAATTTCATAGTAGATACTACCATGGTTACGTTTCTCCTTACTATCCCTACAATATGCTACATAAATTGCAAGCCTGAAGGACTGGGACAGTTCTCAGATACAAACAAAAATGATAGAATTGGAAAAGTGTAAACATTAACTTGGGCTTGCCGGTACCGTAAATTTTATCTCATATATTATTTGATTTATGTTCTAATTACCATAGTCTTCACTACAGGAATAAAAAAAATATGGTCTTTATCTGTCTGTGCTAATTGACTGCCACTGGTGTTTTTACTAATAAACAGTAAACTTAAAATCACACCTACGCTACTGGCAACGAGTTTAAAGAGAATAAAGGCATGTGACAACACACATTCGTTTACGCAAGTCGCCGAAGTGGCGTCCAATTTAAAGACTTGCACCTGGCCAGCAAAGCCACACGAAATTATTATTATAGGGAGATGACTGTAGCCCACATGTCTTTGATACGTATAATTATAAATGTTTCATAAATTATGTATTTAAAACGCACTTACAGCAAATGAGACATTATATATCAGATGGTGAGAAATATATATTTTTATTTCAGAAACTTGGCATAAATTACACACGTCGGCTCTAATATTCGGATATCGGTATACGAATGTTGTCAGCAACATTCTTTACATTTTCTTCGATGGAAAGACCTGAGAGGTGCTTCCACACTCAATTGACATTCATTACAAAATTAGTGATTTTTTTTTCACGGGTAGTTACATCACGAATAGAAGAATAAAGTATTGAAGCTTCCCGTTTCATTTGAGGCTACTAAAATCACATAAGGAAGGCAGCAATTGACTCTTGTGTTCAGACTGCTGTACAATATTTTCATGTTACGTTGCCGAGTCTGCTCTGGGAATGGAATTCACACAACCTAACCTACACGTAAAATCACGCAATAACGCACGTAAACTGTAAACAAAAGTGACCGAAGCTTTTGCTGTCTGCCGCTTGGATGCGCTACTGAAGACCAGTCACGTGCTCAAGAGACTCCGCCTCCTTCTACCTGTCTGGAGGGGGTTTGGCAGAACTGTAGTACCATTCAATTTACGCTCGGGGGAAGCGGAGGCGGGCGGCCTAACAGGTGTGCTGGGGGCACTGTGCGCCCAACTTTACAGCACACTGTGTTTACAAGACAGTTCAACAAAATAATAACTTCCCAGTGGCCACGTACTAAGTCTGTTAAAGGTAAACAGAAGCAATGTTAAGTTGCACCGATACTGACACTCATTATCAGAAAGACAAATCTGCGATCATGACTTCACTAAAAGTGCGCCTCGGCTGCACAGTGTTAGATTACCAAACTACAAATCCAAAGGTCGCGGGTTCAATCCCTGCCAGGTGCTGGGATTTTTATCTGTCATTTTCCACTGCTTTCACCTCTGGCAGTATTGTTCAAGTGAAAAATACCGCGTAGCACCGTGGTTCGGAACCCACGTTAAACTGTAGGTCCCCCTATAACTGGCTGGGTAAGTCAGGTCGGAGGAAGGTAATGGCATACCACCTCCAAACAGGACAATGCCTAGTAAAGCACTGAGGTGTTCAAACCAATTTTCGGATTGTTGACTGCTTTAAACTTCTCTACAACGACCTTTTTTTTTTGCCCCAAACTCTATCTACACGTGTTGAATAGGTTTATAAAAACTTAGTGCCTCAATTATGTCAGGGCATGAAAACGTTTTAGTACTTTTCCACTACATGTCGCTGCAAGTACTGACATATCCGACATTGGAAAGTTGGGCTTATTTATTAGCTTTTAAATTCATTGATTTTTTAATTTAAAAATAATTATTATTATTTTCGTGTTTTATAAGTTGTACAAACAAAGGGAAAAATAGTTTTAAAAAATCCTATGTCGCTAGTTTTCCAAAAAAAAAAAAAAACAACAACAACACACATATGCAACATACAAAAACTTGTTGATAAAACTGTTCTGGGTATTGGACCGCATCGTCAATATATCAAATGTTTTAGCGAAGTTTCGGCAACTATTGCAAGCAGCCTTCTTCTGGGTATCACGTGACACGCAGAAGAAAGCCACTTTTGGTAAAACATTTGATATATTGACGATGCGGTCCAATACCCAGAAGAGTTTTATCAACAATGACATCGTCTGCGGAAGCCTTCTTTTACACATACAGAAACTTGTTATATAATTTTCAAAGTTGGATAGTATAAACAAATTTTTGTGCTTATTATGGTGCTCCATACCTGTCTTAATTGGTGTGATTTTTTTCCTCATTCCAAAACTAGCTCTTAATATTGAAAACAAAATTTCAAAATCTGCAATATCTGCCGTTTTCTCCAAACACAAACAAAGATGTTAACAGAAGTTCTTTTTCCAGACAACATCAGCACAACAAATGTCACAGACACTTTCTACAAACTCTGCCCCATCTGTTAAATACCTCTTAGTTTACAAAATTCCCACTAGACGCAGATAAAACAATATTGTAATCTATGTTATAGATATGCAACACCATGCATTTAAGGGTTAAGATAGTCTTTCATGATTTTACGTTTCTAGAGGTACTAGGGGAGAATAAATGCAGTTCTGAAATTTCCCAAGTGCAATTTTCCAATTTCTAAACGTTATGCTATAACAAGGCTTTAATGGCTGAAAATAATGATTTAATGCTTATTGTTACAAATAATCATACTTAAAGTCAAAATTTCTGGTCTATTGCTATGAGATTTATCAAGAAAAACTCTCACTCCAGCCTGACAAACTCACGTCTAGGTAATACGTAAGAACAATTAATTCCAACTAAACACATGACTTTTCTGAACTTACATCACATATTATTATTGTTGTCGTTGTTGTGGCGGTTGTGGTCTTCAGTCCGCAGACTGGTTTGATGCAGCTCTCCTCGATACACTGTCCTGTGCAAGCCTCTTCATCTGAGAATACGAACGCAAACTCATCATTTTGAATCTGCTTACTGTATTCGTCCCTCGGTCTCCTTTTATGATTTCTACCCCACACAATTACTTCTACCGCTCTGTTACCTGTATTACCTCATGACTTCAATAAATGCTCAAAATTATGTCCTTCAACTTCAATGCATTTGGCAATACGCGTAACGAAATTCCTCTCAACAGCTAGTAGTTCGCCCTCAGTAATGTTCACACATGCATTGATAAGGCGCTGACGCATGTTTTCAGGCGTTGTCGGTTAATCATGATAACAAATATCCTTTAATTTTCTCCACAGAAAGAAATCCGGGGATGTAAGATCCGGCAAACGTGCGGGCCATGGTATGGTGCTTCTTCGACCAAAAAAGAAAAAAAAAAAATTATTTTCATTCTCCACTCCGAGGAGGCGACTAAGCTACCTGCCATAAAATATTCAGTTTAAGACGGTTTCAACTGTACGCGAGCCATGTGCCGGACATCCATGGTATTGAAAGTACATCGATATTCTGCCATGCGGTGAAAAATCGTGTAGTAAAATCAGTGGAACATTATCTTAGAAATCAGCAAACATTGCACCATTTAGATCGTCATCGATAAAATAGGTGCCAATTATCCTTCCTCCCATAAAGCTGCATCAAAGAAAGCTTGAATCACATTTCAAATAGGTATCCGAAGCATACTGTTATAATCGGTGGCGACTTTAATTTACCGTCGATATGTTGGCATAATTATGTATTCAAAAGCGGCGGCAAATATAAAACATCGTCCGAACTAGTTCTGAATGCTTTTTCTGAAAACTACTTCGAACAGTTAGTTCATGAACCCACTAGAATAGTAAGTGGTTGCGAAAACAACAAATAATCCGGAGATGGTAAAGAGCATCAAAACAAATACAGGGATTAGCGAACATCGAGTTGTAGTAGCGAGACTAAATGTCGAAATTCCCAAATACACAAAAAATAAACGAAAAATATATCTATTCAATAAAGCAGATAAAAATTCGCTCCACGCTTTCCTGAGTGATAATCTCTAGTTTTTCAAAACTAAAAATGCGAGTGTAGATCAGTTGTGGCTTACTTTCAAAGACATAATATCAGTAGCAATCGAGAGATTTATACCAAATAAATTAATAAAAGAGGGGGCTGACCCCCCGTGGTACACAAAACAGGTCAGATCACTGTTGCAGAAACAAAGAAAAACGCATGCAAAATTTAAAAAGACACAGAATCCACAAGACTGGCAATTTTTTACTGAAACAAGCAACCTAGCGCGGACATCAATGCGAGAAGCCTATAGTAGTTACCACAACGAAATCCTGTCTCGTAATCTTGCAGAAAATCCAAAGAAATTCTGGTCATATGTGAAGTACACTAGCGGCAAAACACAAACAATACCTACACTACGCGATAGCAAAGGTAATACTACCGACGACAGTACTGCTAAGGCAGAATTACTACACACAGCTTTCAGAAATTCGTTCACCAAAGAAGACGAAGTAAACACTCCAGTATTCAATCCAAGAACACATGCCAGCATGCGAAACTTAGAAGTAGATGTTCCTGGAGTAGTAAAACAACTTAAGTCACTAAACAAAAACAAATCTTCCGGGCCAGATTGTATACCAACTAGATTCCTCTCAGAGTATGCTGATGCAATAGCTCCGTACTTAGCTATCATTTACAACCGATCACTCAGCGAAAGATCCGCACCCAAAGACTGGAAAGTTGCCCAAGTTACTCCAATATTCAAGAAAGGCAGTAGGAGGGATCCCCAAAATTACAGGCCTATCTCATTGATGTCGATTTGCAGTAGGACTTTGGAACATATACTTTGTTCGAATATTATGAACTACCTCGAAGAGAACGACCTATTAACCAATAGTCAACACGGATTCAGAAAGTATCGCTCTTGCGAAACACAGCTTGCCCTTTATTCACATGAAGTGTTAAGTGCCATCGACAAGGGATCGCAAATCGATTCCATATTTCTGGATTTCCAGAAGGCTTTTGATACTGTACCCCACAAGCGGCTTCTAATGAAATTGCGTGCTTATGGAATATCTTCCCAATTGTGCGATTGGATTCACGATTTCCTATCAGAAAGGACACAGTTCGTTGTAATTGACGGCAAGTCATCGAGTAAAACAGAAGTGATATCTGGCGTTCCACAGGGAAGCGTTATAGGTCCCCTACTCTTCCTCGTATTTATAAACGATTTAGGAGACAATCTGAATAGCTCCCTTAGACTGTTCGCGGATGATGCTGTCGTTTATCGGCTAGTGAAGTCAACAGAGGATCAAAAGCGACTGCAAATCGATTAAGACAACTTGGTACGAAAATTGGCAATTGACCCTAAATAAAGAAAAGTGTGAAGTAATACACATGACCACTAAAAGAAATCCACTGAACTTCAATTACGCGATAAATCAGTCAAACATTAAGGTCGTAAATTCTACCAAATACCTAGGAGTTACAATTACGAACAACTTTTACTGGAGAGAACACATAGAAAATATTGTGGGGAAGGCGAATCAAAGGTTACGTGTCATTGGCAGAACGCTTCGAAGATGCACCAGCTCCACCAAAGGGACTGCCTACATCAAACTTGTGCGTCCTCTCCTGGAGTACTGTTGCCCCTTGTGGGACCCTCACCAGGTGGGACTGACGGAAGATATTGAGAAGATTCAGAGAAGGGAAGCTCGTTTTGTTGTATCACGTTACGGGGAGGGGGAAAGCGTCACGGAAATGTTGCACGAATTGGGGTGGAAATCATTAAAAGAAAGACGTTATTCATTGCGGCGTGATCTGTTTGCGAAGTTTCAATCACCGACTATTACTTATGAATGTGAAAATATTTTGCTAGCACCCACCTACTTAGGGAGACATGACCATCCAATAAAATAAGAGAAATCAGATCGAAAACGGAACGATTTAGGTGTTCTTTCATCCCGTGCGCTATTAGAGAATGGAACGATAGAGAAAAGTTATGAAAGTGGTTAATGAACCCTCTGCCAGGCACTTAAATGTGATTTGCAGAGTATTTATGTAGATGTAGATGTAACTCGCCAAGGTCGCTATGTTCCACTTGTCGCAGCCATCGAGGATTTTCCGTTGCCCAATAATGCATATAATGCCGGTTTACGTTACTTCTGTTTGTGACTGACGCTTCGTCACATCGTCCCGTAATTTATTTTGTGCCTAGTGGTAAAAATGTACACGACGTTCAGTCTTCTCCATGCAAATGTTGGTGCATAGAAATATGGTACGAGTGAAATTTATGTTGATGTAGAATTCTCAACACCGACGGTTTTGAGATTCCCGATTCTCGCTCAATTTGTCTGCTACTGATGTGCGGATTAGCCGCAACTGCAGCTAAAACACTTACTTCGGCATTATCTTTTGCTGCAGGTCGTGGTTGACGTTTCACTTGTAGCTGAATACTTCCTGTCACATTGATAGGACCGCCATCTCCTTACTGTGAAGTTTTAAAATGCCAAGATCGCAACTAATTTATTTTTCTGACGACCAATTTCGATATACACCGGGTACCATCATCTGGTCACTTCGTAAAGGCGCATGATATTAATATGGTATGCCAATCATAAAACATTTAACTTCGACAAATGGTAGGTCGCACATAAAACAGTTAAAATATTTTAAACAAAACCTTCTCCATTGTATGTCATGTTGACAGAGGGCCTTTTCGTTAGTTGTAAAAAGGCCCTCTGTCAACATAACACACTATGGAGAAGGTGTTGTTTTAAATATTTTAACTATTTTATGTGTGATGTACCATTTGTCAAAGACAAATGTTTTATGAGTGACTTACCATTTTAATTTCATGTGCCTTCACGTAACGTAAACATAGGACACAAGTGACCAGATGATGGTACCATAAGTGTAACGAAACCGCTCGTCAGAAAAATAAATAAATTAATTGCGATCTTAGCATTTTAATACTTCACTTTAGTCTCTTTAAATAACGTAACTATCCGACGAAAGGTGCGGACACTTGGATGATGTCTTCCACGATAATGATCAGCATACATAGCACAGGCCCATTGGCCATTTTGATCACAGGAAAAATTTTAAACTCCGTCCGACAGGCCTCAGGGGGGCCACTCGGTACTGACCGGCCGCCGTGTCATCCTTTGGCCGAGGCGTCAACGGATGCGGTATGGAGGGGGGCGTGTTCAACGCCCCGCATTCCCGGCCGTTATGTCAGTCTTCGTGACCGGAGCTGCTAGGTCTCAATCAAGCAGCTCCTCAGTTGGCCTCACAAGGGCTGAGTGCACCCCGCTTGCTAACAGCACTCGGCAGACCCGGATGGTAACCCATCCAAGTGTTAGCCAAGCCCAACGGTATTTAACTTTG
The DNA here is from genome assembly GCA_026315105.1 of Locusta migratoria. NCBI lineage: Eukaryota > Metazoa > Arthropoda > Insecta > Orthoptera > Acrididae > Locusta > Locusta migratoria. Next base: position 24,060,144 of record CM048751.1, read on the forward strand.
GTGATGTTACGGGAACCGATGCATCCACTGTGGCACGGCCATTGGCGTTTTATCATAGTAGCCATACATAAATATCATACCGACGTTTTCTGCAGTTGGTAAACCATCCATTTTAACACGAGTAATGTATCACGATGCAAATACCGTCCACTCTGGTGAAATGTTACGCGATACCACGTACTTATACGTTTGTGACTATTACAGCGCCATCTATCACAAAGTGTTCCAAATAAAACATTCATATTCATTTATGTAATATACTAATATGTAATATATATATATAGGTAGCAGTGAAGAGTGAGAGGGGAAAATCAGAAACCTCTGAAGCCCATCCCCTATATGGACATCAGCCAGCAAACCAACGACTAAAACCAGGAAGAGCTTCCTTAGATCTACGGAGGCTCTAGTTGGGACATCGCAGCAATGCCAAACCGAGCTATGGCGTCCAAAGTATACCGGCACTGCAGGATGGTTTACAGCATGTGAAAAACTACCACCAGGCTACACAGAGAAGTGAAGTACATGGAGATCACTCAAGAGACTACGTTCAGGTGACACAAAATGTAAGAGTAATCTGGTTAAATGGGGCTTCCTAGTGGAGTCGCCACTCTGTGAATGTGGAGCGACGCAGACGACCTCCCACCTGCTCCAGTGTACCCAGTGTCCAGCAACATGCACACCAGAAGATCTGCTACATCCAACACCAAATGCAATACAGGTCGCTAACTTCTGGGAATCAAAAATGTAAATAATTGTCTCGTAAGTATGATGTATTCACGTAACATGTAAGTATTGTAGATTAGTTTATACATTGTAAGTGCTTCTGACACGAATAAATGGATGTATAAATATAATGACCATATATTTTTGTGTGTATCCGCTAAGACGACTGGATTGTGGTGCTTGCTACGACATATTAGAAACCAAAGACTGTCCGAAACGTTTTATAAATAAAGTAATAAACTTCTTAACAAGTTTGACGGTGTCATAATTTCGTTCACTAATTCTAGTTGCAGCTTTGTGTCATTTAGAATGCTGGAAATAAGTAAATTTCCTCTTTTATTCCTCCTTTCCAATCGCGTTTTATTTCACTTACTATCAGCGCAATACTCCCGTGTCTTTATCTTTGTTATCCCATCATGTGTTGGGCATGTTCACATGCACGAAACAAGCAGTAACTAAGCTACGGCTAATTATGTGTTTAATTATGTTCAAAATGTTCAAATGTCTGTAAATCTATCGGACCAAACTGCGTGGTCATCAGTCCGTAGCTTACAAACTACTTAAACCTAGGTAAACTAATCTAAGGACAAACACACACACCCATACCCCAGGGAGGACTCGAACCTCCACGGCGAACAACCGCGCGCTCCGCAGCGAGACGCTTTAGACCGCTCGGCTACTCCACCGCGGCGTTTAATTATGGGACGACGTTATTTGACTCATCATAAAGTCCATAGAGGAAAATAAGGTATGATGACAATATAGTAGTTGTTGTCTTAATACAAAAGGTCATTGTCACTGATAAGTCCCAGTTTTGTCAATGACGGTTTTTCTAAAGTAACAATTACTTTTCTTGTCTGTAGAACATCCAATGTGCCAATGTAAATATTCTTTCCATTTTAACTACACAGACAACAATATTCATGTAACTGTCATATTAGTCTACGAAAACCGAAGAACTCATTTTTTGTCCGTTAGCTGGTGGTGTGCAAAAGGCGAACTAAATGAGCCCTCTTCGACGAAAATGTAATTGATTAAGCCAAACCTTGTTTTTGGCATACATACACCTCACACCAGACATAAATTTCGAGTGGCAGGAGACGAAAGCAAATATTTTCATTCTGTAGCATTATGGACCCAATAAAAATTAAAAGTTACTGGCATTACAGGGATTAAGGAGACGTGCGACTGGTGAAGTTCGCGTGCAAATTCTACAGAGGCAGAATTAAATATTAAAGCGACCTCATGTGACAGCATTATCGGGAGTATATTTTCCACCGAGGTACAAATGACGTTGCAAACTGGAAATAGAGAGCAATGTCCTAATGTATCGAACCATTCACTTTGAGCATCGTCTCTGGAGTAAGATATAATTAAAATAAAAATAAAAATCCCGTGGAATTTTGTAAGTTCATTGGTTTCGCCATACAACATACAAAAGTAGGTCGGACCTACTTTTGCTTAAAAAAAAAAGATAAATAAATAAATAAATAAAGGGTATCAAATGAGAAAACGTTCTCATTTGGAATCTGTTTTCCTGTTCCATCATGGATCTATCTATCCCCACATAGATTCACTATTTGGTATTACTGTTGTTACAGTGCTTTGATCTTAATCTCTAGACGCAGCTGTAAGTTATTTTAACTTTTTGCCTTACGTAATCAACGTATCTTATAGTTTTAGAAACTAGTTTTCCTATTTGCTCCTACTTATAATTTATTCGCTTCTCTTTCCCTGAAACTCATTTTTGAAGATATTTGTTTAATTACGTACTGCCATATTTTTAGTTAGCGAGTACTTGTTCTGTTATACTCAGGGCAGAAGTTCTGTGAAGTTTGGAAAGTAGAAGTAAAGTTGTCATGACGGACCGTGATGCATACAGGGATAGCGCAGACGGTGGAGCGCTCGCCCGAGAAAGGCAAAGGCCCAAGGTTCCAATCCAGCTTCCGGAACATAATTTCAATCTGCCAGGAAGTTTCAAGACAGTACTTCATGGATGTAAGTGATATAGAAATCATCCCACTCCATAGAAGAAAATTCTTTACAAAATTCACGATCGAGCCCAATTTTTCCTTAGTTATTAACGCTCTGATAACCTCGATAGGAACGAACAGCTGAAACTTCTGTGATAGATGCTATAGATGCAAAATAAATGTGTACTCAGTTCGGCGACATTATAAGCAACTACCGAACTCGGCAATGCTTTGCAATTACTGAATATGCTTGGGAATCGGATATACATCCTACACTCCTTCCCTTAATCTCTACCCCTCCTTTCGCCTGTATCTATGCCTTTTTCTTGTCATACTCTGTGTTCTTTCACGCTTCGGTTTATATTAACTATCAGGAAACCTAACGTTGCACAGATATTTATCTATTTCCATATTCATTTACTCCATGTATTTGCATTTCTTTCACCCTCTCCCTGTCACAGGTTTGTATCGTATGCGTACGAATTATTATGTTGACAGTGCAATTCTTGTTTTTATTTTGAAGGTCAAGTGTTGGAAAATTTTATCACAGTGGAATGGACGGTAAATTACGCCTAAAGTGCGAATCTAATCCGAAGTAGCTAAGCCCCAGCAAAGTTAGCAATTTCGATTTTTATGCCGTTTCTTTGGGTTTGAAACCGGTCAATGCTTGTGAGTTTTAGCGACACTAAAGAAACAGCAACTGAAGCTTATATACCGTATAAAGATGTCAGTCTCGCAGCTTAATGAGTACGCAGTGTCAACAACTTGTAACGCACAGACTTTTTGAGGGCACACAATGCACGGCCGCAACGGCTGTGCCATAAGAAAGAAATCAGAGCGAAATAAAATTAAATATGTTATTCCGACCACGGATTCGTGTTGACAGTAAAATTACAAACTTAACGATACCAAAAACAGACCTTAATTAAAATCAAAATTAAAACAATTAATTTAGGACGGTTTATTAAGTTTCACGCACCAAGGAGCATTACAGAATGATTGCTTACTTAGAGGACAATCTAATAGAAGGGACAGAGTAATTTCTACATTACCCGTTTGGTTAATCTAGAAATTGCTCAATTTCCTGTAGCCGTTAAAAGCGACCGTAAGCGACGCCGTGGCGAAGGCCTAACAGCTTTGTCCCGCGCTTCAAACAGGTGTCCCAACCTGAGTGTCCGAGACACAGTGCAGAGTCCTGTGAAGTTGGCACCCCTTTTTTGGAAAATGTACATTTTTTTCAGATTTCTAGACAGATATACAATAGTTCTGAAGTTATCTGTACAAAATTTAAATAGTTCTACAAAATTTCGCCGAAAAATTACGAAAAATTACCACAATATTTAGTTTTTTCAAAATAATGATTTGTCTAATTGTACAAACATAGTTCTGATCACAGTTCTATATAGCTCTCAAAGAGTTCTACAGGAAATCCTAATGAAATTTTTCTGTGCAGGTTATACTTCATGAGATAATTGCAATAATGGGGAATCCATTTACACGGTACTGTGAAGTTGGCAACCCTTTCTCAAAAATGTGCATTTTTTCAGAGTTCTAGTCAGATATGCAATAGTTCTGGAGTTCTCTGTACAAAATTTAAATAGTTCTGTAGAATTTCGCCGAAAAATAGTAAAAATTACCCCAAACTTGAGTTTTTTTAGTTTTTTTTAAATAATTATTTGCTTATTAGCGCAAACATAGTTCTGATCTCAGTTCTAAATAGCTGTCAAAGAGTTCTACAGGAAATCCCAATAGCATTTCTCTCTGCAGATTATTCTTTATGAGATAATTACAATAATGGAGTATCCATTTACATGCTACTGTGGAATTTGCACCAGTTTTTTCCCCCTCACAAAATTAGACTTTTTTCCAGAGTTCTAGGGACATGAACAATAGTTCTTGTTTACGATAAGCAGTAATCGCTCAGACGTAAAAACAACAAATTGAATGTGCAGCGGATAGAATATCTGTCAAGACCTAAGAAAAATGTATATTTCTCGACTAAGGGGCACAAAGAAGACAGCTTATCAGATATTCAAAGTTGTGAACATAATTTTTTTCGGGCAATTACATAGAAATATTCACATGAACTCTAGAACTATAGTATATGTACACAGAACCCCAAAAAACAATGTGTATTTCTCGAAAAAAGAAAATGGTGCCAATTTACAGTAACGTGAAAATGAATTCCACATTACTGCATTTATCTGATAAAGTATAATCTGCACAGAAAAATGTTATTAGGATTTCCTGTCGAACTCTTTGAGAGCTATTTAGAACTGTGATCAGAACTATGTTTGTACAATTAGGCAAAACATTATTTTGAAAAAACTAAATTTTGCGGTAATTTTTCGTATTTTTTCGGCGAAATTTTGCAGAACTATTTAAATTTGGTACAGAGAACTCCAGAACTATTGCATATCTGTCTAGAACTCTGAAAAAATGTACGTTTTCCAAAAAAGGGGTGCCAACTTCACATAACTCCGAAAGGGCTAAGCTTCGCCAACGGTTTCTCTCCCCTACCTGTAAGGTTGACTACAGGGACTACTTTTGAAGAGCGGAAGCACACTGTGGTGCCGTGCCCGGCGAACAGACACGCACCGCCATTCGGTTGCAGAGCTTCGAAGTATCCACCTCGCGGATAGTCTAGGGCAGAAGTTACCGCCGTATTAGGAAAGTGTGACTTTGAGGCCCGTCCGCGTCTTTTACAATGATGGACGAGTGGAAGCATCAGGTACACTTACCATTCAATTTACAGTGAGGTAAGCTCGGCCGTTATGCCCCTGCTCTTAGTATTACGACTTCATGGCTAGCAACATTCTCTCTGATTCAACCACTCTCCGCTCTCTCTAGGGACTTCAAATGTATCTGTATAAAATGCGCTTATTTCTTAACTATTGTTAGTAATTCCTTGACCCACAGCAAGGTGCTTTTGGGGCAGAATAGTCTTATTAGTGAAATAATATTAACATACAGCAGGGCTACCTCAAATTCGTCATATCTTTATGAATATAGATTTTACCACAATTCTGCCTATTTGTTCTGTAACATTCTTACTGTCCTCTATTCAGTTAATGAATCTTCAATAAGGCGACGAAACACCTGCCAAGAGAAGAAGTCCTACGTCTTTACGGTCCAAGGACAGCAGATCAGCAGGTGAGTGTAACCTCCTGTCTGAGAGGAAAAGCAATCCTTCTTGCTTAATATTCTTTAGAAAAACTTAACCAGCTACGAACTCCATACGCCAGACGCTACGGGACTGAAGTGCAGTAGTAATGGCGGGACAAAGCCCTTGTCGCTCTGTTCATTCTCTGGAGATGGACAAAAGGCGCAAAAGCTGAGAAACGTGTTCTGGCGGTACAGGGAGCACAGAGGTCGAACGAGTGTCTCTCTGTGTCTATGAAAGGTGTCAAAATTGCTGGTCAGCGGTTCAAGTAGCCAATGATACACGGGAAACGGCATTCCGACTTGTGGAGAGCTCTCCTTACGAAAATGTTCAAATGTTTGTAAATCTATCGGACCAAACTACGTGGTCATCAGTCCGTAGCCTACAAACTACTTAAACCTAGGTAAACTAAGCTACAGACAAACACACACATCCATGCCCCAGGGAGGACTCGAACCTCCACGGCGAGCTACCGAGCGCTCCGCAGCGAGGTGCTTTAGACCGCTCGGCTACTCCACCGCGGCCTCTCCTTACGCACGTAACGAAAGTTACTAAACCTGTTTCGTCAGTATGCCAGTTGCGTACTGCGCGTTGCTTTTACTAGAGGTTTTGTGGTATCTTACATAGACATAATATTAGGGAGGCTATATCTTAAAAAAGGACCTGGAAGAGCAGCTGAATTGAATGGACAGTGTGCTGAAAGGTGCATATAAGATGGACATTAACAAGAGCACAACAAGGGTGATGGAGTGCAGTCTAAGAAAATCAGGTGATGCTCAAGGAATTAAATTAGGTAACGAAGCAATCAAGGAGGTAGATGAGTTTTGTTACTTGGTCAGTAAAATAACAAATGATGGTCGCAGTACAGAGGATATAAAATGCAGAATGGCAATGCGTAGAAAAGCGTTATTGAAAAAGAGAAATTTGTTAACATCTAATATTGATTTACGCCTAAGGAAGTCCTTTCTGAAGGCATTTGTGTGGAGTGTTGGCTTGTATGGGAGTGAGACATGGACGATAAACAGTGCGGACCGGAAGATGATAGAGGCTTTTGAAATGTGGTGCTACAGAAGAATGCTGAAGATTAGGTGGGTGAATCGCGTAACTAATGAGGAAGTACTGAACAGAATTGGGGACAAAAGGAATTTATGGCATACCTTGACTAAAAGAAGGGATCGATTGGTAGGACACATTCTTAGACATCAAGGAATCGTGAATTTAGTATTGGAGGGAAATGTTTGAGGTAAAAACCGCAGAGGAAGACCAAGAGATGGATACAGTAAGCAGATTCAGACAGATGTAGGCTGCCGTGCTCATGTGGAGTTGAAGGGGCTTGCTCGGGATGGGGTATTGTGGAGAGCTGCATCAAACCAGTTCTAAAACGTGTTCAGATCAGGTGAAGTGTTAGAAATAAGACTGGATAGTAACAACGTTTCGTGGAACCCCAGACTACGGATGTCGCTGTTTATTTGCAGGAATGCACGCATATCCGTCAACTAAAATGCCACCGCTGCTAGGTCGTTAATGTCGTAAGGTACGTAATTAAAAAAATCGCAGTACAGAGTTTGTAACGAAGACGGTAAACAAAGCTCTATCAGATTTAAAATGTTTGTAGAGCTATGGACCAAACATCTGTGGTCATCAGTCTCAAGACTGACACACTAATTAAACTAATTAATGCTAAGGACGACACAGACACACCCATGGCTGAGCGAGGACGGGGGGCAGACGCACACACCGCATCAAGGCGCCTTATAGCGCACGGCCACTTCTGCGTGGCAATCCACGTTCTTAACTTCGTTATTTCTGTTAAGAATAACTTGATGGTCACTTGCCACGTTATTACAAAATTTGTAATAGGTTCCTAATTTGAATTTCTGAACTATAAATACGTACGACGAAGGAAGGAGGAAATGAAGAAGGGAGGAAGATTAGGGTTTAACGTCAAAAGCGTCAACGGAGAGATAGGGGAGAGAGAGAGAGAGAGAGAGAGAGAGAGAGAGAGAGAGAGAGAGAGAGAGAGAGAGAGAGTACTTGTTGTGAGGCCTTGTATCTAGACGGTGTTGCACGAATCATCACGTCACGTCGATTCCGAGACTGTGCCTGGTATTGCCAATGTTATTGACAGAGTAGAGAATCTGTTATCCATGCGCTGGTGTAATGTTGAAGTCGAAATTGTAATTTAACAGTTCCCTTTTATCTGTTGAAATTATTGAGTTGTTTGTAGGTATCTATTGCTTCTTTATACGTGCGCGCATAATAGTGTGAAATTTTTTAGATGAACCACAGTTGCAGGCAATTTCATACACACCGGACTTAACCAAGGCTGTGGTCCGTCTTTGGCAGATCTTAATATACTTTTAACTTCATGCTTGGTCAATATATAGGGCCTATATATATGGCAACTCCTTCACGTTCTGATCGCATCTTTACTTTTGAGGATGTCTTCCACAGCTGAAGATGTTAGGGATATTTTAAATGAAGTTAAAGCCGCATATGATCAAAGAAACGGTGGCTTATTCTATTTACTCTTTCTGAAACACCCCGTCCTTATACGATAAACTAACAGTAATTTAGGCCAATTATTAAGAAAATGATCGCTAATTATGTTTGGCTAAGACCTAGATCCGCGTAAATAAAGAAAAGTTTCAGCGATGATTAATTGCTGTCGCTACAAAATTTTGAAAATCATACAGTCGTTAGGGCGCACATCCTTTCAATAACGAAGGTATTCTGACAGATCTGTTATCTACTTGAAGCCACATCTCATTGAATAAGGACAATAATTTTTCTCTACACACCAGGAAAAACCGCAACTTAATTTATAGACGAAGTAATGCATTTAATAACCCGGCGAGATCGCCATTGTGCTTTTCAGTACACCGTAGCTGTTGAAACAGTATTCACTCAATATTATCACGCTGCTACTAACACTACTGTACAAATAATAAATTCTCGCATTTAAATGGTTACTCTGGTATATAATTTCATTTCACTGTAATATTCACTTAATTGGAAAATTGCATTCCAGTAGTCGGGTGAAAGCAAATGAACAGCACTGGCATAATGTCATGTGCATCCGCGTGATTGAGTACGCGGTGTGCTGACTCGTGCGTCAGTAATTACGTTTCGTGTCAGTTACAGCTTTTACATGAAGAGGATCAGCTAGGCTCCCAGATGTCGAACGCGGAGACTCTGATTTAAAAGTGGATAGCAATTATAGTTTCAGGCGATAAACACGAACACATGCGACTTCTACTATTGTGTGTATAGATATAATGAAGTGTTGTGGTGTTAGCTAACCTTGTTTGCAGCTGAACAATAATTTTATAAACGACGTCACCCTTTAGTCAGGGTCTCACGCATTGTGGGTAGGAAGGGGGGGGGAGGAGGGGCACAGGACAATATCCCCCACCCCAAATGTTTGGACCTACACTAAACACACCTGATACGATTTTTTTTTTAATATTCATTCTTCCGTATGATTGAACGTCAAGCGAAAGGTGTAAAAAATTTACGAAAAACGGCAGCAGAAGATTCACGTAACTATACGGGGTTTCAACTCTTATAAGGTACAGTTTCACATTTCTGCTAAATCTGTATTTCCATAAAGATATCCGTGTATTTGAAAATAGATCACCCAAGGACAGGTCTGAGCTAATTAGCTTCCTTCCGCCTCCAGTATCTGTGCCAAATTTAACCGGGCATGCAAAAATTTTGGTGGGCTATAACTCTCTCCGGAAAAAAAAAAAAAAAAAAAAAAACCCTCTTGCGTGTGTAAATAAATTTCAACCTCTTGAAGAACGTTCATATTGCTCCCTTTTGCGTGATATGTAAAATTGTCATGGCCTGCTCCATATTTCTATATAGAGTCATGGCCTGCTCTATATTTCTATATAGAGTCATGGCCTGCTCTATATTCCTATATAGAGTCATGGCCTGCTCTATATAGAAATGTAGAGCAGGCCATGACAGTTTTACATAGCACGCAAAAGGGAACAATAATGAACGTTCCTCAAGAGGTTGAAATTTATTTACACACGCAAATTAACCCTGAAAAAATTCTTAAATGATCCAATCGAGGTGAACCACAAGCGTTACTTGAAATTTATTTACACACGCAAATTAGCCCTGAAAAAATTCTTAAATGATCCAATCGAGGTGAATCACAAGCGTTACTTGGAAAATTTCATTAGTACCATTCTTCCAAAGAGCTAGACTGAATTTACAAATACGCCAGAGATTTTATTGTCACGAAATTAAAAGTAATCACGGGAAGCATATAATTATTACGATTCATAAAAACCCAATAGTTACAACAAAATTAATTCTACAAAATAATATATGGTTAATCATTTACATACTAGTAATGAAACATCCTATTGACATACCAATAACACCAGATATGCTGTATATAATAGCAAAGTAATAATTGCATTGTCAAAATAGTTGACCAACATCGACAACATAAGTATTATTAAAAAAGGTATATATACAGCTATATAAGAGTTATAACAACAACATTTCTTTTACATATGTAAGTAAGAACCTATACATATAAGAGAAGCAGCGATCTTACAAGGGTAAGAAGAGCTATCAATGTATGTATAAAGTACAATTATCTTCTTAAATTAAATAGTGCACCCAACTTTGTATTTTACAGTACACCTGACGATGGCATTCACGTCGAAACAGGCCTGTCGTATTAAATAATTTAATGAATCGCAGCGTCTTCGGTATCAACAATTTACAAGATCTTATGTTTATTGCGTTATATGTTGTATAATTTTTCAGTTATATATTCATTCGTATAAGTGCTGTACATTTGAAAATATGTTGCTAACACAATTAGTATTACAGAAGTAACAGATTAAAAAACTTGGTGGTTGATGGGGCGGTTTTTCCTGAACGTTGCTGTTTGTGTGTTCATATCTCATGAACTACGTGTCGTGCTGTGATACAGTTTCGAAGGTACATACAACTATATGCATGTATACTGTCTGCAAAATATTCCGATAATTGACGTATTGCAGGCGTTACACCTGAAGGCGCTTTCCCGATATGAGCAGCTCATAGTGTAAAATAAACGCATTATTACAGTTCACATTGTTCCGTAGAATAATCTATCTTCTAGTATCTACATCTACATCTGCATCCATAATCCGCAAGCCACATGACGGTGCGTGGTGGTGGATAACTTGAGTACCCCTGTCGGGGTTCTCCCTCCTATCCCACACCGGTGATCAGTATTCAAGCAGTGGGCGAACAAGTGTGCTGTAACCTACTTCCTTTGTTTTCGGACTGAATTTTATTAGGATTCTTCCAATGAATCTGCTATCTGCTTTACCGACGATTGATTTTATATTGTCGTACCATTTTAAATCACTCCTAATGCCTACTCCCAGATAATTTATGGAATTAACTACTTCTAGTTGTTGACCTGCTATAGTGTAGCAAAATGATAAAGGATTTTCTTACTTTGTATTCGTATCACATTACACTTGTCTACATTGAGATTCAGATGCTATTGCCTGCACCATGCGTCAATTCGATTCAGATCCTCCTACATTTCAGAACAATATTTTCCATTGTTACGACCTCTCTATATACTACATCATTGTCCGCAAAATGCGTCAGTGAGCTTCCGATGTTATCCACAAGGTCATTTAAATATATTGTGAATAGCAACGGTCGCACGACAGTTCCCTGTGGCACACCTGACATCACACTTCGGAAGACTTTTCTCTATTGAGAATGACAAGCTGAATTCTGTTATATATATTTAAAAAATCTACAAAAACTAAAGTCATTCGGCCAGGCCGAAGTACCCGGCCGTTTTTCTTCATTATTGTTTTAAACGAAAGGTATTCATCCACAGAATTGCCAGCAAGTATCAGAATTTACATAACTCTCGTCTTCCTTTTTCTATACTGAAACGCGGTTTCTTCTGTATATTTCTAATGAGGATGTCATTGCTGTAAACTAAAGTCAGTCAGGCCGTTTTATTCGACCGATTTCCTTCGTTTTTGCTTTAAACGAAAGATATTCATTCGCAGTTTTGTCATCCAGTATCAGAATTAACTTAAGTCCCTCCATCCTTCGTTTATATTCAAACACGGTGTCCTTCTATCCTTACATTGAATATTTTAATCGGTTTGTTTTACGATATCTTTGGTTCTAATTAAGGTACGCAGTTATTTTGGACCTAACAACACTCAGCGGAAAAGCACTTTTATTTGCGCTTTTAAACATTTACAGTGATTGATTCTGAAGAAAGCAACGCGTGAACATTCTACTTTACTTTCATTTTTTTCGCAACATTTTTGTCATTCCACAAACGGCGCGAATCATTATCACGGGTCCGCTAGTTATTATTACGTCAGTATACTTGATTTTGAATAGCTAAAGAGTTCTTACTACGCTTATTATAAGTAAATACAGGATTAAGGTAGGAACTAAGAATATGCACACCAATAAATTCAATGTACATTCAAAATATTTTGAATCTCGTTTTTTGCCAACGTAATTAGTCTAATTTTGACCACAGGCAAGTGTCATATGTGTGAATGTTTGACACACCTTATTGTAGCGATAGTTTTGTGGTGACGTTTCTGGGTTCGATCACGTAAACGGTAGTTTTTATAGTTAAAAAACACTTGTTGTATTCTTCAGCTGAAGCAGAATTACTCTGTTTTAAATAATGCCTCGAGCTCGTTTCTGTTCATAGCACCCCACAATTCAGCCTTCCCGAAGAGGAAGGAAGGAAGCTTGGAGTTTAACGTCCCGGCAACAGCGAGGTCATTACAGACGGCCTTCCCGAAGACTACGTCAGATTTGCTTACCGAGTACAATGACGCTGCAGTTTCCAGCGAATGTGGCGGTGAAAGTGGGCGAAAGTGGAACACACCTTGTGACCACGCGTCCTGGTTCAATGAGCGAACTATTCGCAAGTTTCCGCGAAATGAAAAGCTGCCCTATCACATACTGCATGATCAGATAGCAGTCTATAGGCCTATTTGAAATAGGCATATCGCAAAGTGAGTCCATCAGTTCGATGCACTGAGTGAATTGCTGAAGTAGTTGCGTCTAAAACAACTAATCAACTTTCCCCGTTCAACAAATTTCAGTTGCAGTATTACCAACGAAGGATCGAGAAGTGTACATAGAATTTCTTGCTTTTCACTTGCGAACAGCATTACGGAAGTTCATGTGCCCTTAGTCTGTTTTTTATTTCTCTCTATGTAATACTCTAGTAAAGTACTTTGATTTAAGAGTGTAAAGCTCTTACTTTCCATATTCAAGTCTGCAACTGTAGCGCTTCGTTCGAGATTGTTGCAAGTCTACGCCCGCTTGCAGCAGCAAAGAGCGGACTAATGCTAAGGTATCCTTAAATGTTCACGTTGTCGTTTTAACCAGGTTGTTTCGTTACTATTTAGAGATAGTATTATGGGACGTGTCCTTTATTTATAACTACACTCCTGACCATTCTAATTGCTACACCATGAAGATGACGTGCTACAGATGCGAAATTTAACCGACAAGAAGAAGATGCTGTGATATGCAAATGATTAGCTTTTCAGAGTATTCATATAAGGTTGGCGCCGGTGGCGATACCTACAACGTGCTGACGTGAGGAAAGTTTCCAACCGATTTCTCATACACAAACAGTAGTTGACCGACGTTGGCTGGTGAAACGTTGTTGTGATGCCTCGTGTAAGGAGGAGAAATGCGTACCGTCACGTTTCCGACTTTGATAAAGGTCGGATTGTAGCCTATCGAGATTGTGGTTTATCGTATCGCGATGTTTCTGCTCGCGTTGGTCACGATCCAATGACTGTTAGCAGAATATGGAATCTGTGGGTTCAGGAGGGCAATACGGAACGCTGTGCTGGATCCCAACGGCCTCGTATCACTAGCAGTCGAGATGACAGGCATCTTATCCGCATGGCTATAATGGATCGTGCAGCCACGTCTCGATCCCTGAGTCAACAGATAGGGACGTTTGCAAGATAACAACCATGTGCACGAACAGTTCGACGACGTCTGCAGCAGCATGGATTACCAACTCGGAGACCATGGTTGCGGTTACTCTTGACGCTGTATCACAGACAGGAGCGCCTGCGATAGTGCACGCAACGACGATCCTGGGTGCACGAATGGCAAAACGTCTTTTTTCGGATGAATTCAGCTTCTGTTTACAGCAATCATGATGGCCGCATCCGTGTTTGGTAACATCGCGGTGAATGCACATTACAAGCGTGTATTCGTCATCGCCATACTGGCGTTATGGTATGGGGTGCTACTGGTTACACGTCTCGGTCACCTCTTGTTTGCCGGCCGCGGTGGCCGAGGGGACTGAGGCGCTTCAGTCACGGTCTGCACGGCCACTACGGTCGGGAGTTCGAATCCCCCCTCGGGCATGGATATTTGTGACGTCCTTAGTTGTAGCTAGTTCAGAAGTAGTTTGTAAGTTTAGGGACTGATTACCCCGTAGTTAAGTCCCATAAGCTCTACAAACATTTGAACACCTTTTGTTTGCATCGATGCCACTTTGAACAGCGGCCGTTACATTACAGATGTGTTATGACACGTGGCTCTACCGTTCATTCGATCCCTGCGAAGCTCTATATTTCTGCAGGATAATGCACGACCGCATGTTGCAGGTCCTATACGGGCCTTTCTGGATACGGAAAATGTTCGATTGCTGCCCTGGTCAGCACATTCCCCAGATCTCTCAGCAATTGAAAACGTCTGGTGAATGGTGACCGAGCAATAGGCTCATCACAATACGCCAGTTTCTACTCTTGATGAACTGTGGCGTCGTGTTGAAGCTGCATGGACATCTGTACCTGTTCACGCCATCCAAGCTCTATTTGACTCAATGCCCAGGCGTATCAGGGCCGTTATTGAGGCCAGAGGGTGTTGTTCTGGGTACTGATTTCTCAGGATCTATGCACCCAATTTACGTGAAAATCCAATCACTTCTCGGTTCTTATATAATATCTATGTCCAATCAATACCCGTTTATCATCTGCATTTCTTCTTGGTGTAGCAATTTTAATGGCCAGTAGTGTAGTAATCTAGACTTTGTACGCATAGTCATGAGCTGTTAACGGGTTTCTGTAGAATTACGTTAACGAGAGGAAAAAGACGTAAAAGCTTCTTTTCTTCGTGTTTTAGTTTTCTTGGGAAAACTAGTGCAATTATCGATGGAATTGCCAAGTTTAAACGAGATCGTCGTCGTGACGCAGCGCTGACGTAAATAAGCTTATATTCTTTATATGAATAGGCGTATAGAATTTTATGGTCGAACTGCTAATCTCAAAGCTCAGTGTAAATACAGAGCGTAACAAATTGAATATCGGGGTTTCAAAGCTTTTGTAGAATTTATTACAGTGACCTTAGCATTAAAAATTATACATAAAGTAAAAGAGCGACTCAAACAGTTTGTCCTACAAGAGTTCACTGTGAGCACCCTCCGATAACAGAGTTATTCCTAAACCTTTCTCAGTGTTTTTGTGAAGTAACGTATGCATTTTCAGGTTCATGAGTACGGCTCGGTAGCACAGTGGTAGCGTGCCAAACTATGAATCCAAAGGTCGCGGATTCGCTTCCCGCCAGGTCCTGGGATTTTTATTTGTCACTTTCCACTTCTTTCACCGCTGGCAATGTTGCTGATGTGAAAAATATCGTGTAGCACCGTAGACCAGAATCCACGTTAAACTGTAGGTCCCCAATATAACTGGCTGGTTAAGTCATTTCGAGGGTGGGAGGAAGGCAACGGAATACCATGACCAAACAGGACCATGCCTTTGTCACTGTGGTATTCAAACCAATCTTCGGATTGTTGCCTGCTTTACCTTTTTACCAATGTCGTAGGTTGTTTAAGTCAGTTGCTAGCGGAAACATATACACCCGATCTTTTACAAACATTCAAAGATAGAAATCGTAATAGGTTAGATCAGGTGAACTTGGAAGCCATGCACAGCACGTGCTGTTATCCGGCCGCTTGTGGGCAATCCAGCGATCAGGAACATCGTTGTTTAACCAATCGCATATGAAGGTATGCCAATAAGGCAGCGCACCATCATAACGCCAAAGAAAGTTCTCTGTTCAGCATCGTTTGAGGAAAGAGCTAATGTAACACGCCGAGATAAGAATCACCAGTTACAACCGGTACGGTGCTTTGTCACCCCTCCCACCATCCTCGCCCGGCACGGATAAAATATTGTTTGTTATGTATGGTTAAATAGCCAAAAGTGTAAAATTAACTTTTTGTGCACACATTTTATGAATGAAAACAAATAAGTAAATTCCGTTTTTAGTTTAATCATTATTGACTAAGAATCTTCTTGTTGATAAACGTCTTGAACATGTATCCGGGAATCTCTTTTTGTTGACGTTTCGTACTACTACTTTTGGAATTGCTTCATCGGAATAGTTACGTTTTACGACATTATTTTCAATAGACAAAACTGCGTAACTCGTGCTTGACTCATAGTCGACCTAACATAATTCTTGAGTTCTGGAAAATCCATTCACAGTATGCTACAGAATCAGAATTAGGAAAAATCCTGTCGTCATAATAATATTCTGATCAGACTAGGAAAACTCATATTAAACGCCTTACTGTAAGAATCTTAAAGAGGCCTCAGTAAGACACTCTGATTCTGGAACATTGTCAGCTTCCAGAAATCTTCTCACGCGCGAAGTGTCTGCAAGGATATGGTCTTCATAGATCTAATTACTGTCTACGAAATGTTTTTGTAATCATCGGAAGTCCCATGCTTGAGATATATCAGATGTCCAGGTTCTAAAGCGAAATGCTATACGTTCTTCGAGCTATACAAAATAGTGTCTTGTTTGCGACCTTCTGTACTTCTTCCTCATGTTTCTGGCATTTTTCCTGCAGGACTGTTCATCTCATAAATCGAAGTACTTTTTTCTCCGCAGGAAGGTCTATCACATAAATTGAAGTGAAAACAACACAGTTTATCTCATTGTTTAAAAGATCTTTAGACTCCTCGACTAGTAATTACTGCAAAAATCTGTAAACACTTCTGAGTATTTTCATTTATTCTAAGATAGTGTTGCACAAACACAAAAACAATAAAACATCCTATGCAAACTACACAGGATTTCCCCTTGTTTCTCTGGTTTTCGAAGAAAAGAGCAATTCCTCGGTGTCATCGAAGATATTTGAAAGCACTGTTACACAGGTCGAACAGCTTTGTGCTGTTGTTTGTGTATCTATGTTTGTATACCTGAAAGTTTCTGAACTGAAACTGCAACGCCTGCCAGAAATACGTCAGTGTGCAGAAATAGTAAATATGTTACGTTTCCATAAAAGTTGTACTTGATGGAAATGTTAGCAAAAGGTGTAATGTGTAAATATTGAGAGACTGGTTTGAACACGTTGGAAACGAGGTCTTAGTATTAAGGTCACTAAATCTTTCTCGGACTACTGAATGCACCTTAGTCTTTGAAGTAGCGTTTTCGTAGCCTTATCGTCAGTGCTCTATTATGTCTTGACCATCCTTTTCGGGAAGTAGTAGAATGCCTCATGTTACATTAAGTTCTTTCTTCCCATTTCTTTTCAAATAACTTAGGAATCAGTGTTTCACTCCTCTTTTTTGTTTTCTGCGTAAATGTAAGGAATGTCCGGCATGTTGCAAGATTGTATTAACGATTTCATTGTTATTTAATATCGTATAAAATCCGTTTCTCAACAATTCCGTCTAGAAGAAAGATTTATTATTTATTTTGTGAATTGCGAGATGGATAGCATATTTCACCCGAATGTTACCGAGTGGCCTGTTATAATTGTAATTGTAAATGTAATTATTTAGGTAAGCCGTAGATATTTCCTTCTTTTTTCTTCTGCCGGTGAATGTTCTTTGTTGCCACTGAATCGAACATTATCTGCAGGTAAAAAATAGTAACATCTAGAATTCTTTCTATAATATATCTCCATTTTCTTTTATGTGTTTTAATTTCTGTCTGGGTAACACAGTCCATTATTCCGGTGGTAATTAGGCACGTTAATCAAATGTTCCATTAAAATAAGCTTTTGTTGGACTGAGTTTCGAACAAGCCTGCAAACGAGTAAATTTCCATATATTATTAAAGCTTTCGTCTATACTAAACAGCCCACAGAAAGGGAAATCACAATAAAATTTATTGTTAGTCGAGTATGTAATAAAAGTTTTTTTTTATTTGGGTAACTGATGTATAGTGTGTAACAAAATTCTCTTTCTGGCTTCACGAACAACAAGCAAAGAAAAAACGTGTAGTAAATATTCACTGTAAAATGCAGGCCGTTCTGTAGAAGCTATGAGCATTAATTTGTTTCTTTACATGAAAAACATTTTTCCTGTGGAACAAGTGTTCACGCCTCTTAAGGAATGCAGTTAGGGAGTATTTTTGGCTTACATTTCTGTCTTGTTGTGGAGTAAATAACTTGTAGTATGTGAAGAGAATATAGTGATGTCTCTGACAACTGGACTGTCGGTTAGCACCATCGTCGTATCCTTCTCGTTATGGAATGACCTTGTCATAAATCGTTACATATTCCGTAGGAAAATACACTTTCAAGGCTCTTTTTTTTCTCACATGCTAAGAAATTCACGAAAACAAACAATAAGATTTCTTAATTTCTTAAACGCGTACTTAAGATGTAAATATGGAAAGTAAATATCGAGTATCACGGTTGCATTAATGAATGAACCACTGTTTTATTTCTTTGTGAATTTTATTTTCTTATTATTAAACTATAACCTTACTGATAGTCAAAGCAGAAAACGGCTTCGGTTTAATGCTGGATTAGTTTTCCATTATACAAGCTTAAAGAAAATGTGATGAAGTAATTTTTGGCAGAGCCTCATGCTTTCACATGAGAATCTGGGTGAAATTGTATGGGGTGTAAGTTTGAACTAAGCCAGTAACTGTAACATCTTGTCACCCCCTTGTATCTGGTAACCAGTGCAGCCCGTAGCCTTTACCTCAGACCCCATTTACTTCGCCACTGAGGTGGAATATACATTTGATTCTTTATTTCTGAATATGTTGCGATATCCTACTGTGTGATTAATTCACACAATAAACAAGAGTTAATCATAAAATACTGTCCTGCAAGCCAACAAGTAATTTAATGTTCTGAGGTGGGCTGTGTCCGTCGTCCAAGAAAATTCACAGGAATAAATACTTACGTATTTCACACATGATTGTAGATTTTCCTTTGGTACTACGTGCAATAAACAAATACATCTAGATTTAAAGGATATGGTTAGAGAGGAAACTAAAGTCTACATGTAGCATTGTCGAAATTACTTTGCTGTTTTCTACGAATGTGTGATATCTAAACGATGTTGTCATGCGCTGAAAGATCTTTGAAATCGATAGATCGATAACTATGCAGTTGACAGAGCTACGTCAGCGCTACGTCAGGATGACGACACGCTCGCCTAATCTTGCGTGAAAAGAATACTACCCTTCTCGGTATTCCAAAGATATTCCATTGGTAACATATTGCAGCTAACATTTTAACACATAATTTGGATTATAAAAATATTTTGTATGTGATTACCGATTTTGCCTGTCTCAAATATTCGCTTCATATATTTGATTAAAAATATCTTAATTATTTCATGGGTAAGTAAAGTATACAAAGATCATTTATGCTTAGATATTCCTACATAACCTCTCCATATTAAATTATTAATGTTTTAAGTTTTCGAGCACTTCTTTTATTTGTAGTAATTACCGAACTGATGCTATGGGAACTGTTGCAGAATTTGGTCGTCGTGTTAGCTGCATTGTTTTGTCACAGTATAATAAATGTCAAAAGAATCTTAGAGTCTAGCCTCGTATTTCTAGTATCAAGAAATACGACAAATAAACACCGAAAAAGTGGATTGTATATCCAACAAAATAAACACAATTAACATAATACGTTCTGTCCAATTAAAACTGTGTGACGCACAGAGACTTGAAAACAGGTTCTTTACCTTGCGCAGAGAAGTACTTACAGCAGGCCATTTCTTGTGTGTTAAATAGTATTTCGTAAAGAGACTTAATTTTATCACAAAATACGGTAAAGCTGATTCTGCTTTAACGTAACGTAGATCTGATTTAAAATTGTAAGATATTTAGGTGTATAAATGTTACGGTAACTCGGTCAGAGTAGCAAAAATTGCTAATGTTGTGTGACAACATCTCTTATTATGTATTACAGGTACCAGTCGCTTATACATATTTGAATATCTCTTAAAAACATAAATGAATAACATTTGATTAAGAGCACATGTCTGAATACTGAAATTGAAGGTGACCGGAAATCTGTAATTACTTCTTGGTTGTGCTAATCTTTGTTCTTTGAAACGTGTCTCTGCTATGTGCCTACACTAAGAAATCGTGTATAGTTCTTAACTGTTCATTATGTTTTGATCAATGTCTGCTACCCAGTCCAATCAGTGAATAACTAAACAAACAACTTCCGATATACGTTTACTCTGAAAAGCAAAATATTACAGGAACATTGTTTTTTGAATGAGCTGAATCTGTAGGTAACCAAATCATTTTGTATAAAGAAAACGAATTTCCTATTCTTGAATGAGAAAAAAAAAAAACCTACCAGATCGCTAAAATTATACTTATTTATTAGGGCGTTTTGGCATCTGTCTTCATCAGATCTAAAACCCTCTAATCAAGCAGAGTATAGTCAAGCGTCAATAATAAAATCTGAACTAAGTAGTTGATGCCCCTACTAGGTAGAGATATTATTATTGACGCTGAACTCCACTTTGCAATTTCAGACGATTTTAGATCTTATGATTGCAAATGCCGAAACGCCTTAATAAATAATTTTAGTGATCTAGACCGTATTTTTGTTCTTATTGAACAAATAGGAATTGCCTGCAAGATACAAGTCGAAGTGGATTTTAAAATCTTGTTAAAATGATACTGTGTTTAGATTGGCATAATTTTTGGCCCACCTGTGCCCAATGTATTCCAGATTTGTAACTTTGCTTTCGAAGTACTGCTACATCCGCAAATGCTCCAAATAGTACTAACGGCATCATTCGACGTGGTGAACAAATAACAAATAAATAACTACTGCCTCCTCTTGGCTTATCATTAAATTTAACTGAATTATTTCAATTTAGATAAAGGATCTGATATGACTTGGACGAGAAATAAATCGCTAGATACTCGCTGGTAACTTCGTTTATAAAATCTGATTCTGTAATAAAAAACAATCAACTGCTTAAACTGTAAAAATTTATATTATTTACCAATATATCACTACATTACAAAAGTTAAGCTATCCTGGTATTTCATAAAAAGAAAAAAACAACAACAAAAAGCTTAATATTTAAACCTTTTCTTGACACATAGTTCACATTTCAGAGAATTAAATACAAAATATTCCGTGTGCTAAGACTACGATGCGTAGCTGACAAGAAGCAATGTAATGAAATAAATTTTATAGCTCATAATCTTCGTCAAAAATTAATATCATTACTCAAAACGTCATACTCAGTTTCCCTTTTACATTTCTCTCTTCAGTATTTTGCAATAAAAAAAATTCAATTTTGCTCTATAGTGCTACGCAGCTCAGATCGGCTGCCAAAATCTTACCTACTCACTCACTGCTCAAAATTATCCCTCAGCCATTGCTAAAATCCGTAAAGATAATGCAGCAAGCGGCTCAGCATCTCTGGGAGAGGCGCATTGTTGTCAAAGAGATGTATATGTTTTACGGGGTTAGACTTTCAGTAGAAATCTCAATCTTAATTTGACTCCCAATCCTTTAATTACACATTTATATTCCGTGAATACTTCGGTTGTAGCACGTTTCAGCAGTACACTGCAGTCTGGGTGGGTACATTGATGTGTTTGTAAGAAATAAGTAACGACAGACTCTAATAAAGCGATCTAAAAATTAAAAATATTTTTCACTATTGTGTTATTGATGAGAATAAAAGAAATTTGTGAATAAAGCACGGTGAAAGAACGTGTCGAAAGCACAACAAGCATAGTACACAAACAATAGCCTTCTGAATGTTTACAGTTACCTGGGTCAAGATCAGCGTACAGTGTGGAACATTACAAACTTCTCCGAATGAGACAAATCCACTAGCGCCCACTGGATAAGTGTGGTAGTGTCTGTGATATAGCGGTGTTGTTCTTGTGGTAAATCTGTTTAACAAACAATTTGCTTACGGTAATTTGCACTTACAAATGTCTGAAAATTTTAGGTGTTTAACACATCTGACATTTTCGTATTACGAAATTAACAGGAAATAGATGTAAACGTCTTTATTGACGTTGTAATGATATTTAGTTGGTGTTGCCTGTTCAAATTACTAATGAAATCGCATTGAAACCAAATGAATTTTTTTTAGTGAAAACTGAAATAATTGCAGGAATCATATCGTTATATTGGAGAAGCTAAAGAGCATGAATATACCATCAAAAGAAGTCTGCGGGAGATAAATTTCAGGTTAAGACAACATACGAAAATACCACTAGAAAATAAAACTGGCGAAAACTTACCTCTTTATACATTGCTGTGTCGGTGATGTCGAGACGAACTATAATTAGTAATTTCTTATTATAAGATGAGCTTAATTATACTTTTCGCCGTGATTATATGCTTGGATAATATCACGCTTCACAAGACCAAATTGACGAACGTGTTTCAAATTGCCACATCAGTGGAACAAATTAAATTAATATCGGACTCTATAGTAACGAAACATTGATTACAGGTTCTGAAACAGAATCTTAAAAAGAGTCGAGTTTGAACTAAACTTGTGCCATCGCGAAGCGAATCGTAATGGCCACGAAGCATATTTTTAAGATCAAACGCGTCTAGTTGAAAACAATAGTAGAACATTAATTATTTAACGAATAATGTGTAATTCTGAAATAAGAATGTAACATTACTTTTGTGATATTGCCTGTACGAATTAATGTAAAACTCTGCGATTAAAAGATAAGGATTTCTGTTAAAATTTCGTTCATAGAAAGTCGGATAAAAATCTGAGCATATAATTTAGACAAGGGAAATGAAATTAATATACGAAATGACTGTACAGAATGAAAGGCGGAATACAGATTATGTTTGAGGCAACATACAAAAATAACGTTACAGAGAAAACTTACGTAAAGTATCCATTGTAGCTTTTCCTGGAGAATTTGATGACATCAGCTGAAAATGTTTAGCTTCGGTTTTGTAAAATTTTGTGATACTTTCCGATGTAAATTACTGTATAGACTGTTCACTTCGCAAGTCATTGTTGCCGGACCGTGTACTAAAGTTTGATGAAGAAAATAACAAACAGAAAAATCCGTAGGACCTTGCGAAGCTGTTAATGTGTATGCAGATTCTAAAAAGAAAAAGGTAATGATATACAGTAGCTGATCGGGATTTAATCATGGAAATACGCGAAGCGAAAGTGGTGGCATCTGAACGGTTATGGTGAAATATCGATGTGCTGAAAACCTCATAGAAAATGAATAATTATGATTTCATTATTAAATGCAAACAAGATGGAGACATTGCTCTTAACAAAAGGGGGTATATTTTAAAATAAAATGTAGCAGCACTCACGTCTCAGAACAGTCTGCCCACACATCCACACTTAATCGCCTCAAACTAGAGTGTCTGATCGCGGTTACGTCCTCTATGCTCGCTGGAAGAAACGAAAGACGAGCGAAATAAACCTTTTCGCAGATAAAATATTACGAGAACAAGGAAATCACGGTGACAAGGAACGCTGAACGATAAAAAAAATTTAATCATGTATTGTTACAAGGACTCAAATGTAATAAATTTGAAAATGCTCACACTTACATAAGTATACCATATCCTAGAAAATAAGACACATCCAATCAGTAAAAGTGTGCATAACAGAATGACGAAGAGCCAAGGAGGTTAGAATAAAAGAAGGTGGCGTTATCTTTGCTGAGAAGAGGATTCGTTGAAGCCAAAATAGCCATGATTTTGTGCCAAAAACAAAGATTTGTCGCTTAAAGCCTGTGACAATAATGCTATCATTACGTAAAGTCGTTAAATTGACAGTCACATCTGAGTATTTGCTTAGATATGACGTATATTTCAACGTCTACATCGGAGTATTTGATCAGATATGACGTATATTTCAACGACTAGAACTACTATATACAAGCACTACGAGAAATGTTTTGGGCACAAACAAATGCCGGAATTTTGCTGGCTTCCCTTTTTCAGTATTAGGGCATCTACAGAGATTTTACCTCCTTGCGAAGAGCTTTTCCGTTCTCTCTCCAAGTCGGAAAAAAAATTGACCATCGGTAACAAAAGTAGGCAGAGGTATTCATTGAAGTGAGATAGGATAAGCAAGCGACAAGCTTCGCAGATCTATTTGTAAAAATATTTAATGTATGCACATAAGTTTTTAAGTAACTTTACTGACATGGGTGGTGGAACGGTATACATAACATATAACAAGCAGTATAAGTACAGCGAAAAAATCGTATCAGTTGGTAAATGATATGAAACGTTAGGAGATTCTGGACTGCCGTGGTTGTCGTTTGCATTTACAGACTAAGGCGAGGCAAGGTGGACTGAAAAGAGGTGACGCTTTTTTGACGCTTGTAGGCTTCACAAGGATCTGTCGTTGAAGGAAAGCATTTGAACAGCGACGCAGATGATCAGATTAGTTGGTTGTTTGCTTCAGAGAATTTTGATTACGTCACAGCGAGCCATCTAGTAGACCATGGCATTATGGTTACGTGCAACAATTGTACAAATGAAAAAAAAAATTCTTTCTATGAGGCCCACAACGTAAAATATGTATTTGTGAGACATATCCAATAAATAATACAATAAAATATTTCTTACACTGCTATAGCATGCTTTATGACATTCACATTATGAAGTCATTTCGGTCCTTGACCAACTTCAGGTGATTTTGTAATATCGTTGATTATACTGCCAGGTTGTGCTGTTTATTTTTGAAGCTGCGATGTTCTCCTTACCTGTAGTGTAACGTATGTCTGTGGTGAACTGTCCAATGAAACTAATGTGTCGGACCTGACGTTGGGAAGCTTTGTCTGGACATTGCTTCAACATGAAGGTGAGTGGCTTGTGGTCGGTGTAAATAGGAAAATCTCGTCCTTCAAGCATGTACTGAAAGTGCTTCACGGCTGAGTAGGCAGCGAGGAGTTCTCTGTCATAAGTTGAGTAATTCCTTTCTGCTTTTGATAGTTTCTTGGAGAAGAATGCTAAAGGTTGCAGATTATTGTCACTAATTTGTTGTAAAGATGCACCAATAGCATAATCTGAGGTGTCAACCATTAAAATTAAAGGTAAACTTGAAGATGGATGCGCCAGAAGTGCTGAATCAACCAAGCTATTTTTCAGGTCATTAAAGGCTTGTGGAAGATTTTCTGTCCAATTAACTTTTCTCTTATCATTTTCCTTCGTCCCATGGAGTAGGTTCAAAAGATCTACTTGTTTACCGGCTGAATTTGGTAGTGCTCTTCGGTAAAAATTAATGAGGCCAAGAAATCGGCGTAGTTCTTTTATTGTTGTAGGTAGCGGATAGTCAATAATTGTTTGTACTCGCTCTGGTAGTGGTCTGATTCCTTCTGCAGCTACCATATATCCCAGGAAAGGTACTTCTGTTGAACTGAAAATGCATTTATTCAGATTGATTCTGATGTTGAACTTACTGAGGCGTTCGAAAAGCAATTGTAGATGCATCTTGTGCTCTTCTTCATCTTGTGATGCTACTAGAATGTCAAAAAATCGAGGTCTCTCAGTATATTGTTGATATATCTTTGAAAAGTTTGAGCCGCGTTTCGGAGTCCAAATGGAAGTCGTAAAAATTCAAACAAACCAAATGGAGTTATCACTCCTGTCTTAGGTACATCGTCTGGATGTACAGGGATGTGATGGGAAGCTCTGACCAGATCTATCTTTGAACATATTTGTTTTCCATGCAGTTGACTGTTAAAATATTGAAGGTTAGGAATAGTATATCTGTCAGGTTTGGTGATGTTGAGAGCACGGTAATCTCCGCAAGGCCTCCAGGATCCGTCTTTCTTGGGAACTAAATGGAGGTGACTTGACCAGGCTCTCATTGACGGCTGGCAGATTTTCATATTAATCTTTTGTTGGAACTCTGCTTTAGCTGCCTTGAGTTTATGTGGTGGTAGTCGTCGTGCCTTTGCTGCTACAGGATGCCCTTGTGTGACAATCGTATGAAAAACAGTAGTATCTGGAATGTCAAAATGGATGTTTTCATGAAGCAAGCTGGGAAATTTCTTGAGAATGTCTGTATGTTTTTGATCTGGAGGCATTACATGAACTGTTTCTATGCCCGAAACTTTAATCAGTGTGCCAGTTGTTGCTGCTAACGTTAATGGGTTGATTATACGCCTGTTCTTGAGATCTACTAAAATATTGTAAAGATGAATGAAGTCGGCTCCGATAATCGACGATTACACATCTCCAATTACGAAATTCCACGTGAAATTGCGCCGTAAACCCAAATTGAGTACTAATAGACGCTCTCTGTAAATATTAATACAAGTGCCGTTTGCCGCATAAAGTTTACGATCTGTTTTTCTTTGGCAGTCACTTTGCGAAGGCGGAATCACAGAAATGTCAGCTCCGGTGTCGACTAGGTAACGTCTTCCGCTACTTCTGTCTGTGAGAAATAGGCGGCGTGAAAAATTGCTCCGATCACTTGCAGCCGCTAATGTGGAGCGTTTGAGTTCGACTGCTGGTTGGAATTTTGAGCGGGAGGTGGTTGATACGAGCACGGGCTCTGAGATTTGTTTGCCCTGTGGCGATATTTAAAGCGATACCAACATAGCGCGCCATTAGGATTAAAACGCTGGAATGAGCGTGACCTGTCTCGTGATCTACTTCGTGAGGAACGAGATGAACGTGAGCTGCTTCTTGAACGTGACTGTGTTTTCAATTCATTGACAGTAAGCGTTAATTCGGCGATTTGTTTCTCTAGAACTGAGATACTGTCGTTATTTGCATCATTTATTTTACTGGTTGAAATACTGGATGATGCCTGCAATGTTTGAGCACAAATATTTAATCCTGGGTATGAAAATTCAACAATCTTGTCAGCCATTGTGGCTATGGTATCAAGATCATATCTTCTTGTAGCTAGTATAGAACGTGCTGTAACAGGAAGCCGCTGCATAAATATGGTTTTCAAAAAATCGTTCTTGACCTGTATACCAGCTAAAGTTCGCATCTCACGTAACAGCTGAGTTGGCTTCTTATCACCTAATTCCAGTTCTGTTAATAATTTTGTTACTTTTCTATTTTCTGACTCTTCAAATTCCTGAATTAATCTTGTTTTAAGATCTGTGAATGGAGTGGTTGATAATGGTCAGATTAAAAAGTTTAATTCCACAACATCCGCGTCTAATAATGGCACAACATGATTAAATTTCGTGGTTTCGTTAGTGATACCCAACGTGGTAAACTGAGCTTCACTTTGAAGAAACCATACCTTTATGTTTTTCTTCCGGGCGGAATCTTCACTGAAACACGTGCAATACCCGCTTCGTCCCATGCTGATGTAGACGGTGAATTTGCGTCGTTGCCGTTGTCGGTCATTTTTGAACTTCACAAATTAAAAATGCGTTCCGCACCGTATTAATCACGTCGACGGCACCAATATGGTTATTGTTTATGTACAAGGTTCATAAAATGAGAGAAAGGATGTGTTTATAACTTTTAATTGTCACTCAAAACATTGCAGACAAGAAACAAGAACATAAAACGGATTAAAAACATTTGAATAATAAAAAACTGTATGATGTTCAGAGATATAATTTACATAGCTTAACACTCGGGTGCGCCACATCTTTATTCTAACCACTATTGCCGCTAAATACTGATGGCGAAATCTTTCATGTTCTTCTAGTGTCTCAGTGCAATTAATATTCATTGCAATATTTCACAGTTTGTTAAATTTCAATAACAGTACTTAACTTTAATTTTGACGACAACACCAGCTAAAAAGAAAAGTAACATTACATACCCCTTCTTTGCGGTTTCACCTATGGTACGGTTATTTGTATTGTTGGGGGTACTCTTTAAATTGAGAACATTGCCACAAATGACATCTGATATATTATGAGGCTTTAGAAACAGTAGAATGTTGTAAAGTAGCAGTTGATACAGTAAAAATTCAAAGGAATGTTCTTAGTTTGAAATTTATTGGATGTGTATAATCCGTATACTGATGTAGAATTTAGGCTAAGAGGAATACGCGAAACTGTAAACCATGTGGAACACCCAAAATTATTTAAATTAAACATTCGTTTGCTTAATAACACAACATAATTGTCAGACAATACAGGACGACACTACTTGGAGCAGTACACAGTAAACTGATATCAATCTCAATTCGAGACGGTACTCTGGACGAAGTTCAACTCGAATGCTGTTCAGCAAATGGACTACGATGTACGGACGTCAGTATACTCCACGGTACCGGATGACGGAAGAACTGAATTTGCTGCCTATGTTTTCCCGTTGCTGGCCTACTTCAGTTTCAACCCCTACGTCCGCGTGTGTAAGGGGTAGGAGGCGTGGCAGCCACGGCGAACGTCACTGAACTGCGATTTACACCGCCTTCTAAACTCTCGGCGGCTCCGAGGTGTCGACTTATCTCTTTTCTTCACGACTCCGCGGCTCCTATCGACAGACGAATAAAATACGTGAGGCGACGTCACCGGAGCACCGATCTCCCCTAAGAAGAAAGACGAAGTAACAGACGGAGCGAAAAAAAAAGGCGGAGGAACATGTAATGTAACACTCTCTATCCCCCTGTACGGGTAATTATTTTCACTTTATTTGTGAAATGTTGTTGAAAGAGTAATGCCAGTAAGGAAAGAATACAAGTAATCATAAAAGTACAAAGGTGCAATAATGCAGGCAAATGATTTAAATATTGACAAGGAAGAAGTAAAAATTCTGGGGGCTTTTCAACTAACAAAAAAGATGGAATAAAAATGTCTATTTGAATAAAAACCACAGACACACGACGTCTTCCTCTTAGCCTAGTTTCCCCACTACTTTACTGTTTAGTCAGGTCTACTACAAAAGCGTGCTCTCCTCTTCCTTGTGCACATTGACGACCCGTTTTTTATTTTTTTATTTAGCGTATGGCATATGACAGTAGCATATATACAAATTTAATTAAATAAAAGATTGTACAAGAACTCATTTTCGGTTATGTTATGACAGAACACTTGGAATTTGGGACGAGCCGTAATACACTAAGGTGCCTGCTGTAGATAATTTTCTTGTTTTTGAGGTTACGAGTGCTTTCGTATTGCTTTATTTTGTGCAGGACTCGCTTGAACACACACAGTACGTTTATCACAAGCCGTAATTCGAAATTTTTCGTACGTGTTGGTAAATAGCAAACACAGCGAGCAGTGAACTGGGTGTTTTAAAAGATGGATTGCATCTGAGCTCAATGTTTTTAACCGTCATCATTTTATTTGATCCAGTACCAATTCTATTATAACTGTTTGACTATTGGAATGTTTTTTTGTTGTTGACTTGCTTGATGAAGAGGAAATACCAGAGACTTTAATTGAAGTTAGAAATGAAACTTTTAACTAGACAACTGACTATCTGTAAGTGTCGCATTTCGTAAAAATAGTGTAAGGTCCCTATGGTCCCTATATGATTCATGTGTAATATTTCCATTTGTATAGGCTACGTTCTCTGTAAGGCGCAATAGTGTATACGCTGTACCTATTAAGTAAATTTATCTGATAATTTATATTAATCTGTTTATTGGTACTATTTGCCATTCTGCATTGTACGTACGTTATTTTGTACATATTACAGTATATACATATAATGCAGTTGATTTTGTGAACTTGCCAAAGATATACATTGAAAATGGCGCAGTCAAGGAGGTTAGAACAAAGGGAGATGGCATTATCTATGCGAAGCACATATGTAAGTTGAAGCCTGTCCGCCATCTTGGTCAGTTTTGGAATAATATTTATCCGTTAAAATTTTGCGTTAAGTCGGCCCTCTTACTGTTAATGCATTGAACTGACAGTCACTGGAAAGTATTTACTTTCAAACGATATACTTTCTTGAATAAATGGTAATAAATACTCAGCATAATATATTGAAAATGTAATTTTTAATGTCTAATTTGCACTCTTTTAACGCAGTTGTACTTCGCGGCAAAACCGTCGGACGTTTTATTCGTGTTTTAAGTAACATAAAACAACTTAGCAATATGGCGAAGGCAGGCTTCATTTTTCTAGCGTAAGGACGTCTCCCTGTGTTCTAGCATCCTTGGGAGCAGAAATCATTCGAAATTCGATTGTAGAGTAAGCGCTCTGACTTCGAGAAGGCAGTTAGGAGCACCAACGCGCGTCAGTTGGTCAGAGCGGTAAGAAGAAGCTGTTGGTAAAGACATTCGTCAAGTATGTGTTCCAGCACGTCACTACTGTAATGCATGATTTTAATTTCATTCCCTGTGATGTTTTTCCTGCCTTATGTTTCTTTCATAATATACTATAACTAATATGAAATTTGTTTTCCACGTTCTCATTTTTGTAGTTAGTTATCCTGCCTTTTTTCTTCATTCGTGATTATTCCTTAACTTCATTATTATCTTTCAATCATTTTTGCAAACTTTAATACTATTATCTAAAGTCATGAGTCTGCATTCTGCGAGCTGTTTGCTGTTTCCTGTTTCCAGTTTTGTAATAAGAATATAGGAGGTAGGCCCTATGTCAAATTTTCTTTAATTTTTTTTTATTTATTCATCTTTTTTAAATCTGTGTTCCAGTCATCATTGTCTGCCCATTAATTATTCAATTTAATCAGTTTCGTTGTTCCCTTTGGGAGTACTTTCGTCAGTGCCAGAATTTGTCAGTATATTTGTTTTCCCTTTCCCCAATTAATGGTACCTCAGTGGTCGGACTCACCGCAATGTTTGGTTGAAGAAGCTCAGTGTTGCACTTACTGAGTATTCATAATTAGTCAGTCAGATATTTACGATACCTTGCACAGGAAGTTACGTCCAAATGGGGGCTAATCTCCCAGAAATTCTACTAACAAGGTATATATGTAGGCGTAGAATAAAAATTCAAAATTGCAATATAATGAGAACATTAGTTTAAATGACCGTAGTGTTAAACATAGAAAGAATGAAATTATTCATACTATATATATATCATCGCACTGTAGTATTTTACGGCCTACTTTAGATTTGCCTATAGCTTTATGATTTTTGCTAACATTACTGACAAAAATAATGATAATATAAATAATAAAATTTTATGAACGAAACGATTACGACTCTCCTTACTGTGATAATAACTATGAACGCAGCACGTAATATTCTTTCTAATTTTATTTTAATAAACAGCCAAAATTATTTGATATTTGAGTTTAGCTTTGACAAACATACTCTAATTGGAACTTTTACCTCATTAAACTATTATTTTAATATATCTCTCACATTTACATTATCTTTTTCCCTTAAAATATTATCACCTTTGTTGCCTTGGTAATTTGATATTGGTAACTTGCCACTGGAGTAACTGATTGTAATTGCTTATTGTCGGCAAAAGTATAGTAGCACACAACACAGGCGATCAGAGGTACAGGAAAATTTCATACAGTTTGTACAAAAGCTCCAGTAGGCTGAGGTGTAAAAGAGTACATTACAAATATTAATTTGTAGCACACATGGCTACTATAGATACACAAAATTTCATACAGTTTGTACATTAGCTCCACTAGGCTGTGGTATGAAAGAATAATAGAAAGATAACAGTTATCTGTAGCCTATGGATAACATTAGTAGATCAATTGTAATTAGTCTTACGTTTCGTCCAACAGCTCTAGTACGCTGTGGTTTGAATGAAGAATTGAAAAATACCAGTCATATGTAGCCCATGGTGAGCAGTAGTACATCCACTTCATAATTACATAGTGTTCAGGACATAATAATTCTTACATTATGTCCAACAGCTCTAGTAGGCTGTGGTTTGAATGAACAATTAAAATATAATAGTAATGTGTAGCCTATGGCTAGCATTAATACATCAACTTCCTAGTGACATAGTGTTTGGGACGTAATCAGTCTTACATTTTATCCAACAGCTGTAGTAGGCTGTTGTTCGAATGAACAATTGAACAGGCAGCACAGTGGCTGATGTAAATTTTATAGAAAATACGTACGTACAGTTCATGTGACTGCAGTACAGATTAATGAATGAATATATTATATAGTAGTCTCACCATCAGTCTAGATATGATAATCAAAATATGCATACATAGAGCATTTCAGGCTATCCTAAATACAGCAGTATAATACATCAAGAGTTACCATACAAAATCCCAAAATCTTCTGCATCATAGGTACAAATTAACAGTATTAAGGAAAAGTATAAGACATATTCCTAAAAATTGCAAATATAAAACCAAATTGATGTTGACAAAAGTAATAAAAAATCGCGCAATCTTCTTCAGTCTTCGAAGAATTACATATCTTGAAACCTCACATTGCAGGCATGAGCCCAATCCAGTGGTTCAGTATCGTAAATTATGGGGCAGCATCCTAAAGAGTACAACAGTGTCTTCACACAAAATTACTGAATATAATGATGAAACAATAAGTAAGTAATATTTTGGTATACCGCACAAGTAATCAAATGATAACATCCGAAGTATACAAAACATGACACTACAGTAAATGTAAGAAACAATGTAAGACATAGAAAAGAGGTATGACAAATACTGTTTGAAAAATAGCGCAAATCAATCAACAAAGAACATCCTAAAGCATATGATAAATCTGAGACAAAAATGGTAATGTCCAGAGCTAAATTATTTACATTTCTAATAAGAGTTATCCAAACTGAGAAAAAATGAAATATTGTGATTCACACAAAAATAGTATCAGCAATATATGTATGAGACAAAAATGTAAATCATATAAACAAAAGTTTCTTATTCTAAGTAATGTCATACAAATATTTCTGTAAATGTTACATAGTCTTTGATAACATCAATAAGTAATAATGTATTATTTGTTCAGTGTAGAATCAAAGTTACAGCTCTCATTGCTGATCATCAGTATCACTAAAACATAATCAAAAGTGCATCATCAGCTTTCAAATTGCAAGTATTTCTATATAAAAATACAAGGTATGCAATGAATTACAATTGTGCTATTTCAAGGCACATTAGTGGATTTTACAAGGCCAGTTTAGTCAGTCATCCACACTGTTGCTCCTGTAAGTACTGAAAAGGCTGCTGCCCTTCTGCAGCAACCACACGTTTGTCTGACATCTCCACAGATAACCGTCTTCTGTGGTTGCGCCTACGGTACGGCTATCTGCATTCTTGAAGCACACAAGCCACTCCACCTCGGCAATGTCTGTGGTTCATGGGGGTGTAAACAACATATAAGATCACCAATATATTTTCTGCTAAGAAAATTAATCTGTCACGACGGTAGGTAACGAATCACAGTGACTCGCGATACAGTATTATACAGTAATAATTTTGTATATCCTCCAAACTTCTTTTCTTACACAAAATACAAGTCACAAAGGACATATAATACGGGTAAACTGTGAACTCCGTCCTACAGGTCTCGAGAGGCCCAACAGGTACCGATCGATCGCCGTGTCATCCTCCGCCCGAAGATGTCAACGGATGCGAGATGGAAAGGTAGTTGTTGAGCGCCCCGCAGTTCCGGCCGTTGTGTCGGATTTCGTGCCTTGGGCCGCTACTTCTTAGTCAAGTAGCCCCTCAATTGGCCTCGTAAGTACTGAGTACACTCTAATTTACAACAACGCTCGGCAGACGCGGTCGGTGACTCATCCAACAGCCCATCAGTGCTTAACTACTGTGCTCTAGTGGGAACTGGTATATTCATTGTGGCACGTCCGTTGGCATGTAATTCAGGGTATGGCTTAAGAACCTATATGTTTGAACAACTGAGCACAAATGAGAACGAGCGAAGAGTGTTCAGGTCTTTTTATAAACTAATAATGATAATAATAAAACAATGCATAGCTAGACGTGAAAATTTCGCAGTACGTGAAATGATTTGGGGCGGCATCTCTTCTATATATATATATATATATATATATATTGTCTGTATGTCCTCTATGTGTTCATAAACCATTCATTAGATTGAAATGAAACTTTGGTGAACTGTACACCGTACGCCCACGAAGATTTCTGACTCAAAAACAAAACAACACGACACATGGCTCAGGAGATATGACGTCATAAATAATGAGAGGTCACCGCGTGAGAATACCCAGATTTATGAGACAATTATTGAAAAATGGGAGTAGTTACGGACATGCAACAAAGTTTACACGTAATTTCGGTCGTTTATGAAGCGTTATGTAACTACCCCACCCCCACCCTCCCCCAAGAAGTCTACCGCTCACAACAGTTTCGCTGTAGATGCCGTAAAACTGTCGCATCAGGCATGACCTTGTATCAAATTAAGTTAGCATTAGAGATTTGCATGTTATTATTTATTTGTTTCTTCAATTCTCCCTTATTTCTCTTGCATCTAAAATTAAGCAATCTGCTTTCTTAAGCTCGATCTATATAAAAGCGATAAGGCAGTCACTCACTGACTGTACCCGAAATCTGGAAAACTACTTAATCTATGAAGCTGAAATTTTGGCGGGACTGTAGTTTATAGTAAGGAAACATAAGATAAGAAAGTATTTTGTGATAGGTGCATGGCGGAGAATACTTATTCGACAGACTCACGAAATTTACAGTTTCATTCCGATCTACAGGAAATTTTGCACGCTTGACTTTCAAAACAAGAGGAATTTCAGCGTCTACTTAAGTTTCATACGGTGCACGAGGGAGGATTCTTTGCAACATAAAAATGGGTCCCTAAATACCTTGGTCGCGCCATAACTTGAGAACGTCTCGACCGATTTCATAGATCCATTTTTTGTTGTTTTCATTATTCTCAGAACAACGATTGTATGAAATAAAATTGGAATATTTGAGAACAACAAAGTGCGTTTTTCAATCTGACCCTCCGTTTCGTTGCATAGGAATCTATATTTTTCTTACGATATTGACGAAATTTTGCACACTCTAACTTAAAAACATGAGGAATGTTACTGTCTGTATAAAATTGTCTGCGGTGTATGGCGGAGATTACTTAACTTAAGGAATTGGACAAAATTCATAGTTTTGCTTCAGTGCTTATGAATTTTTGCACGCAAGACCAGTAAACCAAGAGAAAGATCACTGGGTACATAAATGTTTGTACGGTACTTGACAGAGGGTACCTTGCACATAACTTTTGCCGAGAGTGGGAAATGTGGAAACTAATACAGAGATGGGAGGAATAGAAGTGGATGCAGAGAGAGAGAGAGGGAGGGAAGGGGATGTAGACTACGATAGTGTAAGATAAATAAATATCCTGGCAACGCCGGGTTTGCAGCTAGTTGTACATAAAACTTTACAGAAATTCGTACTATTTTCTTTGTTTAACTGAATAAAAAAAATGAAAAATGGTAGAATAATTTTCTGTGACTTTTTAAATGATAGCTGAAGCTAGAGAGTGGCTGCACTACCTGTCAAACATATAACTTTCATTTCCAAATTAAATCATACTGAAAAAATTTTTTTAGCGGCCCATCTCACGCCTCCGTCTTCTTCCTGTTGCCCTTCATTCTCTTTTAGTTTCTCAGT
This sequence comes from Locusta migratoria, assembly GCA_026315105.1. NCBI lineage: Eukaryota > Metazoa > Arthropoda > Insecta > Orthoptera > Acrididae > Locusta > Locusta migratoria. Next base: position 24,095,767 of record CM048751.1, read on the forward strand.
GAATTGTGTTTCTTGCTTCCTATCTCTACATTTACGCATTATTCTTTTTTAAAGCCCCGTGAAATTTCCAATGCCCATTGCTGTCAAAGTTCTCAATTTAAACATGTCCACGTAAACCTTTGGTACAGGGTCTAACGGGATCTCACCGCTACGTCAGTCAGTGGTGCCAATCGTGTCACTGGATGCGTTATTGTGGGCCGCGTGGTCAGCACACTGCTTCTCTATTCGTTGTCAGTTTTCGTTACTTGAGACGTTACTTCCCCGTAAAGCTGCTCTTCAGGAGACCCCTCCCCCCACTCCACAAAAAAGAAGAAGAAGAAGAAGAAGAAGAAGAAGAAAAGACACCCCGTTCCACTGTTTGCCACCAATGTGAAATCCCTGGCAGTAACGGGCCTCGATTTGAATATACTTGCCTGTAATTGGCCTTACGGTACCAGTTTTCATGGGATACTTCTTTTTTACTGCTATAGGTACCATTGTAGCAAACAGCCCGGATAATCGAACGCGTTAAGGCGTCGTTTCCGAGATTCGGGAAGGTGGGCCTGCCCCCTCTCAAATACACCGCGCGGATCATCGACAGGAGCTGGTGTACAGTCGAGACCGCAAGTGGGATTGACGAAGATTTCCACTCTCAGTTGGTAACTACTGAGCTGGAAACCAACTTCAGTCCAAGTAAACCAGAACTCAAACGTACCGAATATGTTATCACAGTCACAAGCTTTATTATCAGTGCAGATAGATGACGCTTATAAATTCAGTGCTGGAGGAATGGGGACTTGTAGAGGAAAGAGCTTCCATTCGCCTACCGTCGCTAAAATTATCTCGACCCATACAGTGATGATGACCCACTCGAGTAACGACAACTAAATAAATAAAAATATTTAAGATTGAAAACAAACGAACTGTTTCTGTTCTACTAATTTTTTGTTTATTTACAAACTAGTTTTAGGCTTATAAGGCCATAATCAGGTAAACTGTTGACAAGGACAACATGAGTACATATCTAAAATTTATAATCAGAGCTCCTACACCCATTAGAGTTCGATTACTGAGACAGTGAAGTGCCTGAACAAGTATGTAAAATAATGGAGGAAATGTTTTTACGCCAAAAATGCAAAATAAACAATCTAAGTGATCGCAGTGTACCCATAATTACAAAGCCAAAACAAAACTTCTCAGATCGAGTAATAAATCTTTCAGAAACCGATCTTTCTACTAAGGAAATCAAAGTGCTAGGAAAAGGCTACAAATATGAACCCCTTCATACGCCAACCAATAAACAACCGGAAGTATTGAAATTGATATAGAGTAGGGTGTAAATAAAGGCAACCCAACATATAGTAAGCCACGAAATAGAAAAATATCTCGAAAGTGATATTCATACAACACAATCCATGGACCTAAACATAAGAACTTAAAGAAGAAAATAACTCAGAACAATACCATTATTACCAAAGTTGATAAATCTAATACTACAGTCCTGATGAATAAAAGTGACTATGTAGAGAATGTGAAACAACTCCTCACAACCAATACCTTTCAAATACTCACCAAAGATCCTGCCAAAATCTTTAATCATGGAATTAAAAATCTAACCAAAACCTGTAAAAGAATAATTCCTGAATATGAAGCCAAGTATTTAGTAAACATGAACCCTGCGGCTCTTAAACTGAGTGGACTCCCTAAATTACACAAGGAAGGACTTCATTTACGTCCTCTTGTACCAGCCTATGCTACAAAATTGCCAATAAATTACACTTCTGCATCAAAATCAAAACAAAATTTAAATCTAAGTTTGGAATAATAAATTCAGTGGACCTTGTTAACAAAATTAAAGGTATGCCTATCCCACACAGTGCAAAACTGGTATCATTTGATGTTAGCAGCCTTTTCACAAACATACCAATCAAAGAATGTCTTTATGTTATGACAAACCTGTGGAAGTAGATGACATAAAACTGGCTACTCAAGCATACCTACAGCAAAACTACTTTCAGTTCCAAGATATACAAACAGATTGATGGATTGGCAATGGGGTCCCTCCTCAGCCCCCTATTAGCAGAAATCTTTATGGATCACTTTAAAAAAAAATTCTACATAATGAACCCCTCAGTAATAAAGTTAAATATTGGTACAGATATGTGGTTGATGTACTGTGCTTGTGGACTGGCACCAATAGTCAACTCAACGCCGTCCTAGAACATTTCAACTTTAATCACCGAAACATACATTTCACTGTGGAGCTAGGTGAAAAATTCATTTATTTCTTGGACCTAAGCAAAGATATTACCAAAAACACACACATTTTCAAAATTTACAAACAACCCACAACAACTGACACTGTTATACCATCATGTTCACAACATCCAATAGCACACAAACAAGCTGCCTTCCACTCCATAGTACATCGCTTTACATTCATACCACTATCAAAACAAGATTTTCAAACAAAATTAAATACCATTAAATATATTGTATGAAACAATGGCTATAGTCCTCAACTAATAGATAACATTTTACAAAGAAAACAAAGGAGAAATGTCTTACCCCTCCTCTATTCCCCCACTTCAGAAACAGTCATCACTAAGACCAACTGGTGTACTACACCATATTTAGGAAAATTATCTACCAAAATAGCCAGAATTCTCAAATCCTGTAACACAGAACCTCATTTTATGTGAGAGGCACTGTGTATCACATCCTATTCAACAGCAAAGGCACAAGGGATGCATTAAGTGACAGTGGGGTTTATAAAATCACATTCATTGACTGCAGCAAACTGTATATATGTCAAACAGGCAGGGCAATTGATATTAGACTGACTGAACATGAACGTAGCTGGAGATTACGGAAGGCAGACTCCACCTTTGATGATCACGTTCTGAAAGTAGGACACAGCTACCACGTCCACACAGAAGTGCTTCACATAGCCAACAAGGGCAGGAAACTAAACCTGTTAGAAGAACTGGAAACATTTAGCCAAAAATTCTCAGCAAGTACAGTTGAGCACATCACCACTGTTAAGTTTCACATAATGTACTCAAAACAGCTACCGTGTTAATATCACACATAGTCCCGATTCCTACCGTGTTCACTTTTAGACTTTAAGATCAAAACAATACTTACAATAAATTGTACAGTGTACTTGTCAGATGCTATGAAATAAGTGAATTGTAAACTCAGTGCAGAAAACGTATTTAATGTACACCTTAAGTGACGATCTCAACATATACTACAAACTCAATAATGTTAACATAGTTTTTGATTCAGTCATATTTCGTATGTAATGTGTTTCACTTTGTTGACTTGCAAATTACAGTGTAAAAATGTTAAGGATTCTACTGATTACATAAAAATAAGTCTATATGGCAACAGATGATTTTTTTTTTTTTTTTTTTTTTTTTTTTTTTTTTTTTTGCAATTACAACATACGTCATATGCAAGGACCGTGTCTCTGTGTGTTGTATCTTTGTTTACCATCTTTGAGAAACTAAGCAATAGCGTCTTTGTCGATGCCTGTCAAGAGTTTGCCTGATGATGGCCTAATAAGTCAAAAACTAGTTTGTAAATAAAGAAAAAAAAAATAGTAGAACAGAAACAGTTAGTTTTTCATTCTTGAATATGGAAGAGTTCTACCAAGAAGTGACGGAAGAACCCATTTATCAAAAGTAAATAATGATTAAGGAAGGAAAGAAGAAGCTACTACCATTCATATTACAAAAGAATTGTTGTATCCAGCATCAGATGCTACATTTTTTTGTAAGTTACAGAATGAAAATAATGTGAAATATGCTCAATGTTGGACAAGAGGTAACCTTGTTCTGATGGAAATCAATTAGTAGGAAACTCAGTTAGTAGAAAAAAAATTACATGACATTATTGTATGCTACGTCACCTGAGTCACATCAATTTCTGGACATCTCTGTGGGATAGCCCCTTATGTCTTTGGAGAGCATGTGAATATTTTAGATAATGTCTTTCATGTGTTACTTTAGAAATGAAAGCTTTTGTGGAAGAAAACGTTTAGATTGCTTCAGATATTGAATCTTCAATGTCTGTATGAATTATACCAACACTTAGTCGTGGTCTCATCAGAAAATATTCCCACTGATCACGGATGCGTATGGCACATTTACCATTTTCATTAATCATCTGGAAGCTGAAATGCATATTACAGTCCAGATTAAAAGTTTCACTTTGCTATGGAGTGTCTGTTGACAGAAACTTCCTGAGAAATCGAAATCGTGTACTGGACAGAACCTCGAACTGGGGACCTTTTGAAGGCCACAGATTCACTAAAAGAATTACCATTCAAGAGTACAACATTGCCAAATATCTTTACTCTGCTAGTCCGTTATGTCCTTACCTTCCAAACTTCACGGAGGTACAACAGCGACACTTGCAGGGCTGACAGTTCTGGAAGAACGGATTTTGTCGAGGCATTCTTTCTTCTGTGACAGGCCACCTTCTGTAAATGATGATAATCATAATGATCAACTGAGGAAAGATATCAAAAATGAACATAAAGAGGTGTGAGCCGACATTGGCTGAGGCCTAATGCCGTAGGATGAAGGAGAAACAGAAAAAGGCGCAAAAAGCGATAGAAAACGAAATAATACTCTTATTGTGTTGACATGTCTAACTAATACTGCGATTCAGACGAGGAAAAACACCTTAAGCAAAATATTTCAACAAACTCATACAAACGACTCAAAAAAGCGCAACGTAATTTGGGAAACAATCAACACTTTTAAATGGGATTATAGTTTGTTAGAGTAACATTACTTAAACGGATCAGTTACGTGACTTCCTGTGCAATGAAAGCAGTCTGTTAAGTGATATCGACGATTGTCAGACTATATATTAACTTAAGTCGTGTAATATATTACACTACACGTTTCAGTAGTGTTCCGTATGTCTATCAAAACTATACTAAAATTTCTAACATTGTTAGTTCTTTTTTGTCCTGTTTCTAATCCTAGTTATTCCGAACTGCTCACAGGTCTTCCTAAATTCTTTTAACTTTTCATTCACAATTCTTCTGCTCTCTGATAGCAACACCATATCACCTGCAAATTCAGTGCATTCCATTCTGGTGGTAATCAGCACTTACTACTCTTTTGTTTTTAATACGTTTCTGACTAAAGTGTTCAAGATACATGTTAGACAACACTGAACAACCTTCCCAGCTCTAAATAAATAATGAACTGCGATTTATACATCCACATGGGATACTCTGCAAATCACATGTAGTGCCTGGCAGAGGATTCATCGAACCACCTTTACACTATTTATCTCCCATTCCATATCGAATAGCTCACAGGAAGAAAGAACACCTGAATCTCTTCGTTCGAGCCCCGTTTTCTCGTATTTTATTCTGATGATCATTTCTACCTATGTAAGTTGGAGTCAACAATATATTTTCGCATTAGGAGCAGTATGTTGGCGATTGGAGTTTCATAAGTTGCCCACGCCGCAGCGATAAACACAGTTGTTTTAATGATTCCCATCCAAGATCCTGTCCATTTCCGTGACGCTGTCTCTCCTGTATCGTGATAATAGAAAACGAGCTGCCCGTCTTGGGACTCTTTCGATATCCTCCGTCAAACCTACCTGATAAGCATCCCACACCGGACACCATTACTCCGAAAAAGGACGGACAAGCGTAGTGTATGCAGTTTCTTTTGTAGTTCTGTTGCATCTTTTAAGGGTTCTGCCAATAAAACGCAGTCTCTGGTTCGCCTTTCCCATTACATTGTCTACGTGTTCTTTCCGATTTAAGTCTGAAGTAATAGTGGTTCCTAGGTATTTTGTGGAGTTTACGGCCTTCACGTTTGATGGAATTATCTTGTGACCAAAGTTTAACGGATTTCATTTCGAACTCATGTGGACTACTTTGCACTTCTCATTATTTAGAGTCAATTGCCAATTTTTACACCATAGTGATATTTAGATCGTTCTGTACTCGGTTTTGATCTTCAAATGATTTTACTAGACGGTAAATGACGGCGTCATCTGCAATCAACCTAAGAACTGCTTAGATTTTCTCCCAAATCGTTTATGTAAATAAGGGCAGCAGAGAACTAATAACACTATCCTGTGTACGCCCGATATCACCTCTGTTTTAGTAGATACCGTACCATTGATTACTACAAACAGTGTCCTCTTTGACAAGAAATGTCCTATCCAATCACAAATCTGGGGCGATATACAATAACCACGCAATTTGTTTAAAAGCCTTTTGTGAAGTACAGGGTCAAAAGCCTTCTGGAAATCAAGAAATACGGAATCAATTTGAGATCCCTTGTCGATAGCACTTATCACTTTGTGTGATTAGAGAGCTAGTTGTGTTTCTCATGAACGATATTTTCTAAATGCGTGTTGACCTCTTCGAGATAATTTGTAATATTTTGAATATAGGATTGTTCCAAAACCCTGCTGCAAATTGACGTCAGTGAAATAGGCATGTAGTTACTCCTACTGCCTTTCTTGAATTTAGGTGTGACCTGTGCCACTTTCCAATCTTTTGGTACAGATCCTTCTTCCAGAGAGCGGTTGTATATGGATGATAAGTAAGGATAATCAAATAGAAAACTAATAGCTATACAGTCCGGACTAAAAGACATGTTCTTGCTAAGTGATTTCAGATGCTTCACTACTCAGAGAAAATATGCTTCAACGTTACTCATTCTGGCCTCTGTTTGTAATTCGAAACCTAGAATACTGGTTTCGTCTTCTTTGGTGAATAAGTTTCGAAAAGATGTGTTTGATAACTCTGCGTTAGTAGCGATATAATCGGCGGGATCGCCATTACTATCACGTAGTGAGGGTATTGTTTGTGTTTTGCCCCTAGTATATTTAACATATGACCAAAATTTCTATGGGTTTTCCGCCAGATTTGGAGAAAGAGTTTCGTTGTGAAAAGTATTGTGACATCTCGCATTGAAGTACTTACTAAATTTCGAGCTTCTGTGTAGGCTCGCCAATCCTGGGCTGTTTTTAGCATGCCTTTTCCGTTGATTTTTCAAAAGTGTTCTGACCTGTTTATTGTACCAAGGGGGATCACTTCCTTCTTTTATTAATTTATTTGACATAATACTGTCAGTTGCTGTCGATACCACTTATTTTAATTGGAGCCACATCTGGTATAGTTTAGTGTTGTTAGTTGGTTAGTGTTTGGATTGAGTGGAAGCTCTCTTTCAAAAAGCAAGGTATTGTATTTCTATTTGCTTTCCTGAATAAATATACTTTTTGTCTATTTTTGGTAACTTTGGGATTTTCGATATTCGAATAATTATTTCAGAATAAGATGAAACTACATCGATTTTCGATATTCCGTCTCGCTACGACGGCTCTGTGTTCACTAATACCTGCACCCGTTTTGATGTTCATTATAAGCACAGGATTATTTGTCGCTAAGAGATGAAGTATGTTTTCACATACATTTACAATTCTAGTGGGCTCATGAACTAATTGTTCGAAGTAATTCTCAGAGAATGCGTTGAGTACAATTTCGCACAATGTTTCATGCGTACCTCCTGATTTGAAAACATAATCTTGCTAACAGATTGAGGGTAAATTAAAATCACCGCACCCTTCGATGGAAAAGCTCGAGCTGAACGATTAGAAATTTTTCACCTAACTTCCACAATTTCATGACAAATATTAATCGTCAAATTCACATTTTACAAACGATCTTAACTCGCTAAGAACCAGAACCCGAATGCCTTCTCGTGGGCGCTGATTAGACAACTACCGGAGTCTAACGAAAGTCACCAGAGGTGGTCATTTTCGACGACATCTTTTAGATCTATTACTGACTAATGCAAATGGTAAAAACATCTTTGTTTTTGTTAAAACTTTGGTCAACCAGTTACTACAGCAGACGGCGCACAATACACTCAAATTAGAAAGAACACATACAAAATGTTGTAGGGAAGGCGAACCGAAGGCTAGGTTTCATTGATGGAACAGTTAGAAGATGCAAAATTTCTACTAAAGAAACTGCCTATACTATATTTGTGATCCTATTTTGGAATATTGCTGCGCATTGTGGGATCCCCACCAAGTGGGTCTGACGGATGATATAGAGAAGGTTCAGAGAAGGGCAATATAGGGGAGAGAGGGTCAAAGAAATGATACAAAAGTTGGGGTGCAGCAGTGTCTCCAGATTGAGTTTTCGAATTTTCACGATACCAGACAAAAAAAAAAAAAAAAAAAAAAAAAAAAAAAAAAAAAAATAATTCCCCCAAAATGACACCATTTTGGCAACTTTTCTCCAAATAGATTAAAACTACCTTTTTCTTCAAATTAACATGTATTGTCAGTAATGGCAACTTGACGGGGTGTAACTACGTGTTCAGGGCCATAAAATTATCGTATGTATCAGAAATTGTAGTACATAAAACAAAATTATTAATTTTGCGGCAACAATGTTAATATTATTTCATATGCTTTTTATATTAATTGTACAAAAACCCACAGAGCAAACCAGGAATGAAACCGGTCTTACATCACTTTTCTCAAGGATCTTAATAAGTAGGTGTTAAATAATTTTGTACGGTCTAATTTCGCTGTAACTGTACTAATTCTAAAATTAAAATTAAAGTAATTTAGTTCAACTTCGTTGATTTACTTCAGACAACATTTTCAGTCTAGTATGTATCAGGTGAAGCACGTATAAAATGTAGAGATTTATTAACTTACCAGAAAATTGTGGTTCGGCTTCCCATGCAGGTCGATATCTTCGCATGATAATTTTATGATGCCTACTTCCTCACTAACTCTCAGATCCTGTGTTCGTAGTAAACTACTTGTTTGTGAAGGGCCAAAAACGAAGGTTCTGCATTGTTGTACTAGTTTGAGGAAATGACAACCAGTTGACAAATGTTCGCAGAAATCACTGCTTACTATCATATAAACATACTTCTCTGTTTACTCCATATGCAATAAGTAAAACTTTGTATTAGGGATTGAATAGTATGCCAGTCTCGGCTAGCAAAGTTAGGCGTGACATCTTGCCTCGTTTGATAAACAGCTACCACCAAATACAAGTGAAATCTTACTTACGGCAGAGGCTGTGTAGTCTGATAATGTTTTATCGACCATTGAATGCTCTTTGAAAACGTAATAGAATTGGGAAATAATCTATCGTGTTGACCAGGAAGTAAATAATTAATGCTCTCCATACTTCACAGATTTTTGTATCTATCCTTTTTTGCTCAGTAAATTAATTACTCTCGTAAATGGAACATTTCGTTGCCAACATGACCACACAACACTGCCACTGCCGAAAATAAAAATCTAACCCCAAATTTTCCAGTATAGAATTTTTCCCCAACAATTTCTCGAGGTTTTTTGTTTCCCTTCAAAGGGATACATTACCATCATGATAAAATAAGAGCGAAAACGAAGAGATTCAGGTGATCCTTTTTTACGGGTTCTATTAGAGAATGAAACGGTGGAGTAATATTGCCGCGAGAGACCCTGAATACCAACTGCAGGCGTGGCGCAGGGGATGGCGTCACGGACTGCGGAACAGAAGGTCGCCGGTTCAATCCCGTCCACCGGCAAAAATTTATTTCTTTGTAATTAGCAATTCGAGAAGGTTCTATATCTTTCTTATGTTCACTTGTAAATTCTACTTGTTTCTTATGTTAACTTACCTGTTCTTCTAATTTCTGGTAAATTCTGTCTGTGTATAAATACTGGCAGAGCACTCTGCCTGAGAGGCAGTCTGTGCTGAGTGTATGTTGAGTTCGTAATAAACGTGCTTTCAGTATAAGTGCTGTGTTTAGTTGCCTTCGAAGTCAAGCCTACTTCCATTGCAACGTGACATTGTTTGGTGGAGGCGCCGGGTACATTGTGCAACAGCTGCATAACCGTGGCTCCGATTAGGCAACGTAAAAGCCGTCGCTTACACGGACTGGAACCGGAATACAAGGGATACACCGAGTAAATCCTTTCAAAGGTCCGTATTATCAGAAGAACGATGGAGACGAAACCAGCAATAAGCCAGCTGCACATCAGACACCCGTCGGTGTTCTCTGGAGATGCTGGACAGGACCCCCACAAATGGCTAAAAGGGTTCGACCGAGTCGCCAAATACAACGGGTGGGATCATACGTTGTGCTTGGATTTCTACCTGAATGGAACAGCCCACCAATGGTTCGAAAACAACGAAGACAAGTTGAATGACTGGGAGACGTTTCAGGAGGAACTTAAGAAGACGTTTGGAGACCGCCAGCGACAAATCCGCTCGGCGGAAGAACAACTGAAGAACCGGGCCCAACGACATGGTGAGCCGACACAATCGTACATACAGAATGTTTTGGCTCTGTGTAACATAGTCAATCCGAACATGACTGAAACGGACAAAATCACGCACCTGATGAAGGGAATTGCAGAAGATATGTTCCAAGCTCTTCTGATAAAAGACGTCGCTACGACAGAAGAGTTCATCAAGTGGTGCCAGCGTATTGAAGAGATGCAACAAATGAGGGTTGGACGCAAGAAGTATGACAGACTCCCAAATGTAGTCCCTATGGCCGTTGTGGAAGACCAGCAGGACTTGGCTTCTCTCATACGACAAATCGTGAGAGAAGAATTACAACAGTGCATGGCAGCCGGGACTATTAGACCGAGCGAGCATCAGATTATGGCCATGGATGTGAGCCCTGTAAGTCACGAGGTAGCCGACGCTGCTGAAGACGAGGTATTTCCAACATTAGCTCCTGTCTGCCCCGTCAATCGCACCCGACGTGAAGAATGGCGTCGCCCTGCTATGACTTACGCTGCAGCCGCCAAACGGCAGCCCATGAACCGACCGAAGTGACCACAGCCAACTCCCCCGGTAACTATGACGCCCCGGAGAAGAACAGACGTCTGGAGGACAGAAGACAACACACCACTGTGTTTCCACTGTGGACGCCCTGGACATGTCGTACGCTACTGCAGAGAGAGAAGGCGAGTTTTCGATGATTATTTTGCCTCAAGACGTCAGCCGTCGTAGCAGTTATATCCAAGGCAGTCACCTGCTGGTGAGTTCAGTCGACCTATGGGAAGAAGCCCATCGCCGTACCCTAGACGAGGTCGCTCCCCGACGCGCCGCAGCAGTTCACCGTCGCCGTACAGAGGTACCAGCCGCTCCCCTAGCCGCCGCGTCTAGGAAAACTAAGGTGAGGCCGCCGCAGATGAAAATCCTCCATGGACGACAGTCGCCAAGATGTCGGGAAATCTAATCGACGTCATAATCGTCGGCCAGTCTGTCCGGGCACTTGTTGATTCAGGAGCCTCTTTTTCTGTATTATCGGATAATTACCGCCGCACACTAAAGAAGACAATGTTCTGTGATACGGGAGCAACTGTGCTGAAGGTCGCAAATGGGAAGTACGTCCATCCAGCAGGAACTTGTGTCGCAAGAATAACCATCAACAACAGGACGCAGACGTTTGAATTTGTCGTGTTAACAGAATGTAGTCACAATGTCATCCTCGGATGGGACTTCCTTCAGGCATCCCAAGCTATCATTGATTGTGGAAGATCTGAGCTGCAAATTGAAGAAGTTGTTCCGCCAGATACACGTAATACAGAATTTTCTGGGAAGTTATTCGTCGTTGACAATGTGACGATACCGCCGTTGACAATGAGAAGAGTTTCAGCCACAAACACAGATGACTGGTTAAACTGTGAAGTTCTTGTCGATAGTAAAAAGTTTATCAGGCTCACAAAAGAAATTTACATACCAGCGGCTATCATAAGCATTACCGGTGGTCAAGGAGAGATTTGGATCACAAATTGTCACGAGCAGTCACAACTTATCCCCAAGGGAATGTGAATCGGGACAGCTGAACCAATCCAGGACGGTGAGCTCAACGCCATCAATGAAGTTCCATGCCCTGCTATTAGTACAGATAACACGCTGGAGGAAACAAACGTGGAACTGCCAATAGGGCCTGGACTGACCAAGGAACAACGCCAGCGGGTGTTAGGTATACTACGCCAATTTTCGGGCGCATTCACACCTCAGCAGGAGAAAAGTCAGACGAAACGGCCCACGATAAAGCACCGTATCAATACTGGGGATCATCCGTCAATTAGCCAGCGTTCGTATAGAGTGTCGCCAGCTGAAAGACGGATAATTCGAGAGGAAGTGGAGAAGATGTTGCGAGATGACATTATTCAACCTTCGGAGAGTCCTTGGTCGTCTCCGGTGGTCCTCGTAAAGAAGAAGGATGGCACGTGGCGATTCTGTGTCGACTATCGGCGGCTGAACAGTATCACAAAGAAAGATGTCTACCCATTGCCGCGTATTGATGACACCTTAGACTGCTTGAATGGAGCTACATACTTCTCAACTATGGACATGCAGACAGGTTACTGGCAAATCGAGGTTGACGAAGCCGACAGGGAGAAGACGGCTTTTATTACACCTGTCGGCCTCTATGAATTTAAAGTAATGCCATTTGGATTATGTAATGCTCCAGCCACATTCGAACGCATGATGGACAACTTGCTTCGACACCTTAAGTGGACGACGTGTCTCTGCTATTTAGATGACATTGTCGTTTTCTCGAAAACATTTGAAGAACATCTGAGTCGCCAGTCAACTGTGTTGAAGTGTGTTCATGCTGCAGGTCTCCGCCTCAATCCAAAGAAGTGCCTCTTCGTCGCCAAAGAGATAAAAATCCTGGGGCACCTAGTCAACGGAGATCGTGTCCGTCCTGATCCAGATAAAGTAAGGGCAGTCACAGAATTTCCAACTCCTCAGCACATTCGTGATGTGAGAAATTTTCTCGTGCTGTGCTCATACTACCGACGTTTCATAAAAGGATTTTGTAACAAGGCACGTCCAGTACAAGAACTTCTGCAGGGAGACGCCAAATTTTACTGGGATGAGACAAAAGAAAGAGCTTTCCGAGCACTTAAGGAGGCTCTATCTTCCGCACCAGTACTAGCCTTGTACGACGAGAATGCAGAAACGGAACTTCACACAGACGCCAGTGGCTATGGGATTGGTGCAGTGCTTGTACAAGTTCAGGAAGGTGCCGAAAAAGTGATAGCCTATGCGTCAAGAGTACTCTCAAAGTCTGAGATAAACTACTCTACAACTGAAAAAGAATGTCTCGCGGTTATCTGGGCTATCAACAAGTTCCGGCCGTATTTATTCGGCAAACCATTCACCGTCGTGACAGACCACCATTCTTTGTGTTGGCTGACTAGCTTGAAGGATCCATCAGGTCGACTAGCAAGATGGGCACTAAGGCTCCAAGAGTACGATGTCACACTGGTATTCAAGAACGGGCGCAAAGATGACGTTACAGCTGAACAGAGGGAAGATCCAACACTATTAAAAATGATAGAGGCCTTGGAGAAAGGAGAACCGACCAATGAAGAGTTACAACTTATAAACGGAACATTGTACAAGAGCAACTACGATCCACTGGGCCCCAAATGGCTACTTATTGTTCCAGCTCATCTCCAGCCTGCTATTCTCAAATATTTCCATCATGCTCCAATATCCGGTCATCTGGGATTCGTGAAGACCCTAGACAGAATCAGACGCAGGTATTACTGGAAAGGTCTCTACCGATCTGTCAAGCACTATGTGAGACACTGTAAATAGTGCCAGCGACGGAAGCATGTGCCGCAATTACCTCCAGGACATCTCGTCCCGATTCCGCCGGCAGCAACTCCATTCCACCGAGTTGGGATCGACCTTTTAGGGAGGTTCCCGAAGTCGACAACCGGTAACCGTTGGATAATAGTGTGCACTGACTACCTCACACGCTACGCTGTCACCAAATCTGTCCAGACTGCAGAAGCTCCAGAGATCGCAAAATTCCTTGTAGAAGACATTATTTTGAAGCATGGAGCACCACGTGTCATGATATCTGATCGTGGAAAAGTATTCCAGTCAAAACTAGTATCAGAGGTAATATCACGGTGCAACATTGTCCACAGGATGACAACTGCATACCATCCTCAGACAAATGGTCTTACGGAACGTTTTAACAAAACGTTAGCCGATATGCTGTCGACGTACGTCGATGTTGAGCAGAAGGATTGGGATACAATTCTGCCAGTCGTGACATTTGCCTACAATACCGCAAGACAAGACACCACAGGCTTCACTCCGTTTTTTCTGCTCCATGGCCGTGAAGCTGAGACGGCAATGGATACACTGTTCCCGTTCCAACCGGACGACACTCCGGATGACTATGTTAAACAGCTCATCACCAGGGTCGAAGAAGCAAGACAGCTGGCGCGCATACGGACACTGGACGCCCAGGAGAAGGACCGTCAGCGGTATAACGACAAGCACCGACCTGTTGTGTACAGCCCAGGAGATCTGGTATGGAGTTTTACCCCTGTACGGAAGGTTGGACTGTCAGAAAAGTTATTGAAGAGATACTTTGGTCCGTATCGTGTCATACGCCGCCTGTCAGACGTCACATACGAAGCTGAGGATTATGAGCCGTCGTCGAAACGTCAAAAACGAAGAGACATTGTACACGTCCTGCGCATGAAGCCTTACTACGATCCTGAAAAGCAGGTAGACGACAATGGCTTCTTGTTCAAGGACTTTAAGGACGGTAATGTTCCTGATGAAGCCTCGACAGGAACGTCTGTCGTCGATAATCGCGGAGAAGGGAAGGATTCTCTTGAACTGTCATACAGAGGACCCATGACACGGTCAAGATCCAGGACATTGCAGCTGGCTCCACAGGGATCATAACAGCGGCTCGCTGTTTCTCCAGGAGAGGGAGCAATGCCGCGAGAGAGCCTGAATACGAACTGCAGGCGTGGCGCAGGGGATAGCGTCACGGACTGCGGAACAGAAGGTCGCCGGTTCAATCAGTCTGCTTTCGACAGCGCAGCGGTGAGGACGGACTGTTTACGTCCCGCCGCAGTGTCTCGCGCGTGAGCGGTTGTTTACTTCTCGCAGTCTTCGCGAGTGTTACTTCATATAGACGTAGAATGGCTCATTCGTACCGACAGTCTACCATCAAGATCAGCTTTAACAATGAATTTGCACGACCGAAAGCATTCGAAGTGGAAAGATTCATCCATGAAGAGATTAAAATTGATCCACGAGAGATGATTGGAATACACTTCTCCATTATAAGTAGTGTGGTCTACGTAAAACTGATCAACGACATGGTATGTGACAAGATTGTGCGAGAGAACAAAGACGGACTAAAATTCAAACATTCTGACGGAAATGTCGGAGCAGTGACAATCGATCATGCAGGGCTGGGACTAAGAACCGTCAGAGTTTTTGAACTACCTTTCGAGGTACCGGCTGACATGGTGACAAAAGCGCTGCAACCCTATGGTAGAGTGCTAAGCCACATAGCAGAAAAATGGACAACATTTACGACGTACCCTGTTCTTAACGGCGTACGAGAAATAAGGATCGAACTGACAAAACACGTGCCGTCTTATCTCACGATTGGAGGCTGCAGAGCAATAGTAATCTACGATGGCCAACCAAAAACATGTTCAGGCTGTGGTAAGGAAGGTCATGTCCGTTCAGAATGTCTTCAACGGAGAATTGTTCAGGTACCAACAGGAGAACCTGTACAAACATCTACGGCCACGACCCTCCCTCTCACATATGCAGAGGTGTTTACGAAGAACGTTCACTCAAACAATGACATGACCCAACAACTAGAACATTCTGCCGAAGGTTCAGCAAACGAAGACACCTTCAAGGAAGAGTTAGCGTCTCTCCCCACAGAGATGCCGCGAACGATCTCTCCACCAGAGATACTCGAACAGAACATGGAAGTCGACAGTAGGGTAGTGCCAACAGCCGCCTTCGTCCCCGCCAGCAAAGAGGACAGCGATGCACAACCAAATTCGGATACGGAAGCCCATGTCCGTAAGCAACGATCTCCAAAACGACACAAGAAACGGCGACTCACCCCGTCAGACGACTGCTTACAACGTACGACCGGAGACAGTGAACACGTTGAGGGGGGCGGTGACCACGCAGAGGTTACCGTGATCTCTCATCAAGAAGGTCAACATCCCGATAAAAAGAAAAGCCACGAGCGACCTGCAAAGTATGACAACGAAGAACTGCCTGCAGCCCACTACCAGTCTGCTACAGTGGAAAAGACGACACAACAGGAAGGGGTGGAGAAGACTAAGATGACGACGATCTGTTCACAAGGCGATTGGTCAGAGGACACTGGAGATGACCCGATGACGGCCGCAACAGGCGACGGGGCAGCGACGGCGCCCCTGCAAAGTTAAACACGCAGTTAACGCCAGCGGATATGACGAGGCCCCACGACGTGTCAGTATAACATCAGATGACATAAGCTCCCATGGGCGACACACACATGGCGGAACGAAGACAAGCATACCGACTAGCCTCCATAAATATTAACACCATAAGGTCGCGCATTAAAATGACCTTACTCAAGGAGATGCTGATCGCGGCGGACATCGATATAGTCCTACTTCAGGAGGTGTACGTTCAAGATTTTCCGATCATCTACGGGTACGACACCTACATCTCACATGCCTCCGAAACAGGCAGCGGCATGGCAATACTTCTTAGAGAAGGCATAGAAGCCGAGGATGTTCTACACCTACCTTCAGCAAGGGGATCAGCGATGACGGTGCTTGGTGTCAGACTCATCAACATTTACGCACCATCCGGAACAGACAAGAGACGAGATCGTTCCCGCTTCTTTTCCGAGGAAATTGCACCGCTCTTTCAAGGACGACACGACTGTTTCATCCTCGGCGGTGACTTTAATTGTGTACTTGCCCCGAAAGATCAAATTCCTGGATACACAACGTGCCCGGAACTAAGGACGATAGTGCGTGATATGCATTTGGTTGACACATGGGAGCATGTGCATGGCCCACGTCAAGGCTTCACCCATATGACGAGTCATTCCGCTAGTCGCCTCGATCGAGTTTACGCAACAAATACTCTCAGAACTGATATCGTGGATGCAGAACTGTGGCCTGCAGCCTTCACCGACCACACGGCATTTATATGTACCATCTCTCTCAGGAGACAACAGGTGTGGCGGAGCCGCGGTCCTTGGAAACTGAACGTCGCCCACCTTGACAACCCAGACTGTCGCAGTGCCATCGAAGATACATGGAAATTATGCCTAAGACGTCTCCAGGCGTATCCCACAACACTACGTTGGTGGCTGGATTGCGCCAAACCAGCGATACGCCGTACCTTCATTCGCTACGGTCGTGAACAGGCAGCGTGGCGACGGCAAACGATGAACTTTTACTTCACCGTTCTACGTGGCTGCAATAACCAGGCACCTTCTCCGGAGAGACATACGACAGTACAACAAGCCAAGGCCAAGATTATAACCATCATGAGAAGCCACCTCGAAGGAGTAGCAGTCAGGGCAAGGGCACTCGACCGAGTCATGGGAGAACAACCATCCATGTATCATATCATCAACGAACGTAAGCGTCGAAGAAGAGGCCTGATACACGTACTGGACACTGAAGATGGCAGACATCTAACTACGCAACAAGAAATAAGCACTGCCTTTGTCGCATACTACACTCAACTATACACAGCGGTGGATACTGACATGGCGATAGTTGACGAAGTTTCTCAGACAATCCTTGGCACCATTGATCTGGCAGCAGCAGCACAGCTGACGGAGGATATAACTGAAGAAGAAGTAGTGGAGGCTATTGGTAAGGGAGCGGTGAATAAATCGCCTGGACCAGATGGACTCCCACTGGAATTTTATCGGGCATTCCGAAGTATAACACCCATATGGACTAGTATTTGCCGTGAATTGATGTCTCCAGATGTGCCCTTACCACCGTCCTTCGTGGAGGGACTTATCATCCCGATACACAAGCCATCAGGTCGCTCAAGGATACGGGACTACCGACCATTGACGCTTCTGAATTGTGACTTTAAAATATTCACCAGACTCTTAGCTTCGCGCTTCCGAAGTATATTGCGCCAAGTGATATCGCTGGATCAAACTTCGCTTGGCGGAGATGCCAACATTCAGACAGCACTCGGCGAATATCGCGATGTAATCGCACTGGCCAAGACCTGCCGCCTTCGCGGAGCCCTTGCGTCGATTGATTTTGATCGGGCCTTCGACAGAGTGAGCCACACCTATCTGGCAGCAGTCATGAAGCACATGCGATTTCCACAGCCCTTTATCAGTGTTGTGATGCGGCTATTAAATAACGCCTCCTCCAAGGTGCTCATCAACGGACGAACGACAGCACCCCTCACCATATCAAGATCGGTTCGACAAGGATGTCCACTTTCGACAATTTTATACGCCATAGCCCTTGAGCCACTACTCTGTGGCCTACGTCAACGATTGACAGGGTTGACAATGAGAGGGTACACATTCAAATGTAAAGCGTACGCAGACGACCTGGTGCTCATGGTACGGACTGACAACGACATGCAAGAGGCTTTAACTTGGATCAACAAATATGGAATGGCTACAGGCAGCCGCATCAATGTGGACAAGTCAATGGCCATGAGTATCGGTGACGGGGTACCAGAAGGACATGTAGCGCCCTTACAACTCAAGGATACCTTAAAATGCTTAGGTGTTGTCTTTACCAACGACGTGCGTCACACAGCAGCTTACAACTACAAGAGACTTCTACAGTCAATCCGGACAGCAGTTAGAGGGAATACTATACGGTCTTTGGACATTATCCAGCGTGTCAATTATGTTAACACATACATGGCGTCACGAATTCCTCACCTTGCACAAGTCCTTCCGATGCCGACGGTGATAGCACGGCGTATATTGGCTGCGTTCGGTAGCTTCGTCAGTGCGGGACTACTCTTCAAAGTTAGATATGAAACCCTCACCCTCCCTCCCGGTAGAGGAGGTCTAGGTCTTGCACATGTTCATGATCGAGCAGTGGCACTATACATCAACACCATGTTGAAGTTGTGGAGACGACGTCAGACATCTCTGACAGGTATCTTAATAGAAGAACTTGCACCGAGGTCACAAACAGCACCGGTGGCGGTGCAGCACATCTCACAGTCACTCCACCACATCAGTGCCTTTTTTATAGAATACAGTTACGTTCAGATGGCACTGCCGGAAAGCAGACCTGCGACGGCTCGCGACATCTATCGAATCTTAACGGCCACAAGAACTGGCAATGTTATTGAGAAGAAGTATCCAAATGTTGACTGGCCGGTGGTATGGCGATCGATACACCACGTTTCCTTGGATACGGAAACACGTGCCATGTGGTACCTGACAGTTAATGGTAAACACGCAACACGATCTAGACTCCACTCTATACATCTGATGGATTCACCATTATGCCCCCAGTGCCGAGTCCTGGACGACGACGAACACCGGTTAACATGTGGCCCAGCAGCAGAAGTCTGGCGTTTAGGACAACAGATAATAGCTTTCTTTCTTCGAGTGGGGCCACAAGACATCAGACCACGTTCCGTGTTATTCCCTGACAGGACATACTATCCACGAACTAAAACGAATGCAGTAACATGGATTCGAGCACAACTGGTGCTCTATTTATTCAGAGATACCCCAAAGAATGTATTAGACTTTTGGATCTACTTAGAAGAACGACATAGAAAGATTGTACATAATCCTAAGTATAGACAGTATTTTTCTAATTTTTTATGGAGTGCGTTTCAGGACCCGCCGCACAGCTGGAACGTCCCGGGTAGGAGAAGTTAAAATATTAAATCGACGAAGAATGAACGGAAGATATGAAAACGGCAACTAATCCTAATGTACGAGAAGACGTACCCGGGCGCTGGAGCGGCGATGGAATTGGAATAACACTCTACACCGTGCTGCGTATATGTTTATTTATGAAATGCGAGAAGGCAGTTAAGTTTCTGTAAGGGTTGTGAGCACGGTGAACAGATTTACTATTACATTAAAAAAAAAAAAAAAAAAATTGAATAACATAAATTAAAAATTATAAAACTCTAAAAAAAAAAGAACCCGTCAGTAACTGATTTTTTTTTCCTAAAAGGGTTTCAGACACACTTATTAATTAATTTTTATTATTTTGGTCGAATAAAAAAAAAAAAAAAAAAAAAAAAAAAAAAAAAAAAAAAAAAAAAGGTCAGTGGTTCGAACCCCGCTAGTACCTACAATTATTTTTCCTACAAGGGTTTCAGACACTTATTAATTTTTTATTATTTAAATTATAAAAAAAAAAAAAATCCCGCCCACCGGCAAAAATTTATTTCTTTGTAATTAGCAATTCCAGAAGGTTCTATATCTTTCTTATGTTCACTTGTAAATTCTACTTGTTTCTTAAGTTAACTGTTTTCTAATTTCTGGTAAATTCTGTATGTGTATAAATAGCAGAGCACTCCGCTTGAGAGGCAGTCAGTGCTGCGTGTATGTTGAGTTCGTAATAAACGTGCTTTCAGTATAAGTGCTGTGTTTAGTTGCCTCCGAAGTCAAGCCTACTTCCATTGCAACGTGACAATATCATAAAAGCGATTCGTGGAATTCTCTGCCATGCAGTTAAGTGTAATTAGCGGAATATTTATGTAGATGTACACAACTTCCCAATTTGTAACTACGTAACGGGCACACACATTCACTCACTCTATCATGAAATAGGGGACGAAAAAAAATAATAAAAAAATCCGTAATTTTCAAGAATGATTGGAAGCGATATAAAAAGAATAGGTAATTTACAAGAAAGCTTCCCATTGAAATAGCCGCGCATGTATCGATATATCGAACGTGAGACTACTGATCCGGGGAGAGTTGCGGCATGTGTAAAGTCATTAACTAATGTCACAATACAAATATAAGTATATAGTGTAATTACATTATTCCCAAGTGGCGGTTTCGTCAGGACCGAAGATATTTGATGTGTACACCATCGGCGATAACCCGGTTTTTCCATACCCAGGGTATATTTTGGGGATACCCTGCAACAATAATGGGAGCGCGTCTGGAGCATTGGTCTTTCCTCCTAGTTTGAAATTATGAAAGTAGATGTACTGAAAAATGTATAATTGGTCTCAGTCTATAGGACATCCTTCTCTCTTAATGGTTCCTTTCACTGATTCCCACGACCTCTTAATAACAGGTAATAAACGGTACTTCCTATAAAATTCCACACTTTCGTCCACCGTCGACGAAGAAGGAATTAAACTCTTCCACGTTTAGCGTTCAATCGCCGAAATTGTATAAATCGAACTCATATCAATGACACTAGTGAACACTAGTACCTTCAGTCACACTCAATAACACAGACTGAGAGAATGCGTCCCGTTTATCACAAGTAAACATCTCAAAATTCGCGCGACGTCATCATCGATCACCAAGCACGATGGATATATCGATACGTGCGCGGCTATTTCGATGGAAAGCATTTTTGTAAATTAGCCAAGAATGTGTGACTTTTACGGACAAACATGTAGATTGTGAGAATTACTACGTCGTTAACTTCACAGGTTGTTCTGAGATGTTCTAGAGTGGCAAAGATTCCATGCTTTGGCATTGATACAGTTTTGTGGCTCTTTTTTCCGATATAAGTAGTTGATAGTTGAATATATTTGTTACTGTGATCGCAGTGACTGAAGTTGGTAGTAGCTTGAGTACAGATATGTTGACGTAGTGTGATTAAATACCGAAACTGAGTACCATCTACGCCTGTTTCATTTATTGCCGGGGACGCTTACTGAATGATGATTCACGTAATTGTCTAGATGGTGACGGAAAGAACACAGTGAAGTTCAGAAGGGAAACTACTGTCCCGAAGTTTCATTATCAACTACATTGTTCCAGATGCCGGAAGAAAACTACGCTAAAAATATATGTATTGAGGCCATTAATTTATTTAGCGTCTTGCCGGGTGAAAGATACATTTTCAGTACTTCCAGCGTCAGAATCAAGACTTTATATAAGAACTTTTTGTGATTATTACGAATTTTGCCTAGATATTTGCTGTGTCATTGTGACGAAAACAGTAGAAAACGTCAGAACCTATATCACACCCCGGAAATATGGAAGGCTTCTGAAGAACGAGACAGAATATGTCAAAGAAGTGTTTCAGAATCAAAGTTTAAACCATGAGTAAGCAGACTCTAGTATCTCTCCTTAAAAACTTCATTCTTCAATGAACCTGAATTATTACTGATGCGTGTAAATCATGAGGTGAAGAACGAGGGTTTTCAGCACGACATTGTAAACTACTCAGCGGAATTCATGTCATCTGTCGATACTACTGTACATATCCAGAACGTGGAAAGCTTCTTATCAATAGAGAAGGCCGACTTGGAGAACGGGACGCACTTCATGTATTTCAATATAACCATTTCCAAAATCTTTCTCTACGTGCAATTAAATTTGACGAGTGGCTACCAATATTCTAGGCGACATATCACGACTCTACCTCGCCTATGGAAAAAGTAGGACTGGTACCAGCCGTTTATACATCTCGCGGTGTCATACAAGACAACAGTAATATCGCTGACGAATAAAGTAAGTACATATACATAACATTTATATACATTTTAACATTCACCTGCAGTCGTCGCTATTGGTAATGGCGTAAATATCCTTCTCGTTTGTTTTTTGTCGTTACCGTTATTCTCGTTGTAGACATAATCGAGATGTCTCCCTTCTTCGATATACATTTCCCGCAAGCATTCTTCCAAAATAACAAAAAAATCCAAATTTCAAACCTTAAAGGACCAAACTGCTGAGTTCACAGGTCCACAGACTTACGAACTACTCAAACTAACTTAAGGACCACACACCCACTCGTGTCAGCCGGAGGTCTCGATACTCCGACTGGAGCGCCCATTCAATCCGTGACATGACGCCTCAAACCGCGCGGCTATTCCCGAAGTAATTTCAAGTAATATTACGTAAATTATGGTCCGTCAGGAAAAACAATGTAAAAGGTATGTATCCAAGACATAAATACGACTAAAATAATGCAGCACACATAAGTCTCAATCATGATGTTCCTATGATAAATAAATCTTACTACTCACCGTCTTCGCAAGTAGAGTTGAGAGTGGCATCCAAAGTATCGAGCTGCCAACATTACAGAGAAGAGCGTAGTAAACAAACCACGCGCTTCTGAGAAACGCGTTGTTATGGTTATGTAAATTCCAACGTTCATTGTTATTTCCGCATTGGTGACCGTCGTTATGGAAACGAAGTCCGACTCGGGAGAAGTGAAAAAAAAACATCAATAATAATGAAGTTATAAGAATTAAGGTTACGGAATTTAGAATGCTGCGCTGTCTAAGATTCCATGCTACGTGCTTCCGTCAGTGGTACGGTGAATTTTCTCCGGAGATAAAATATTTCCTCGGTTCTCATATATCTCTTCATCCATTCATGGAATCTATAATTGTGGATGTCAATGTTAACTCATAGTGCTAGCTGAGTAGCAATGACCATGAATGGAATGCATTACGTTCCTTCGCGTTAATCAGATTTCGAAAAAAAGCGATATGAGATCGGAGTGCAGTTTCTAGTGCGGTAAATGGAAACATATAACCATTAAAGCGACTGTGAGAAGTTTTGATATTGTACAGTACCGGAATCCGTACTGTATTAGTTTGCTGAATGGTAACTGGGAGAACGAGACTGAAGAAGAATTGGAAATTAATTCCTGTAAGTTGTGGTTCAAAAATGTTGACAACAGTATACACACCAATATTGTTGGATAGCGGTGTGCATCCGGAAAACGGCCATGAACCGAGAAGCAAATACGTCTTAATTCTGTTAAGTGATGAAGAGATAGCTCATAGTATTACAGCATTTAAGAGAAGCTCTTGCAGATTTTTCTCAGCGATGTTGCTTCTGTCACTGATCCTTTCAAAGACATTATAGACCCTACGATAGGAAGGTTACAGAAAATACTAAAAGATTGGAACTTTACCACTTGCACTCTGATACGACAGAAGTCATTGGTTTCTCCTAGAATTCTGCTGGACCTACTATTGCCATGCAAAATGTGACAACTGGCCTAGGTTGGAATCATCACACTTACCCCCTTCCTTGCCCATTCCCAGATTTTGCTCCAGTCCCACCTCACTGAGTTCGCCGCATGGTGCAGCCGGTGGCTCATTCCGTCAAACCCAACAAG
This sequence comes from Locusta migratoria, assembly GCA_026315105.1. Classification (NCBI taxonomy): domain Eukaryota; kingdom Metazoa; phylum Arthropoda; class Insecta; order Orthoptera; family Acrididae; genus Locusta; species Locusta migratoria. The sequence goes on from CM048751.1 coordinate 24,119,884, forward strand.
TCCCAAGCAATCATCATAGGCCGTACCAACCCCTCCTTCTGTCTCCCCGATTTCTACATTACCCTACACAAGTCCCATTCACCACACCCCCTATCTTCGAATACCTCGGCCTAACCCTAGATTGTTTCCTCTCCTGGACCCCACACCTCCGCACTGTACCTCAGAAAGCCCTCTCCCACCTCAATCTCCTCAAACTGCTTCCCAGCCGAACATGGGGCCTCAAGCCCTCCACCATTTTGTATACCTACCACTCCCTTATGCATCCCGTCCTCTGCAGTTTCCATCCCGCCTGGATCTCCGAACCCCCTTACAAAACTCTCCAAATCCTAGAACGTCAAGCCTTCCGCTTCACCTACCGTACCTGGCTCCCCTCCCCCATGCAGATCCTTTATGACCTTATCCCATTTCCCCACATCCTGCAATACGTCAAACACGTCCGTATCCTGTATACAAACACAAGGTAGACTCCCACAACCCTCTGGTCTATCCCATCCACACCAATCCTGGGCCTCTGCCATGCCTTTACCGTTGCATCCCTTCCTCCCTTCACCTCCACACTCCAAGGTAACTTTTCCCACCTCCCCCTCCCGTATGACGCCCTCCGTCCTGATATATACCCGTCCTACCAACCCTGATGCCCTCTCTGGGATGAAGCGCCCCCTCCCCCTCCTCTTCCCTCCCCCCTCCCCACACTTGGCTATTCCTCTTCCTGCCCTGGAGTCCATACACTTCCTCCCCACCCTCCTTCCTACCACCTTCCCCCGCACTACCCAAACCTACCCCTTCCTACACTGCTATCAGTTTTAGTAGTGCTTTGCTCAGTGTTGTGCCTTTGTACTAAGTGTCAGTGGGTGTTTTTAGTCTTCGTCCACCGCCTTAAGACAAGTGTCGCAAGCGTAACTTTTTAAACAGTGTCTCCAGTGTTCTTCGTCTTGTCAGTGTTGTGCTGTCATGATGTTTATTCTTAACGTCATCGTGGCTCATTGTTTCAGCTGATTGTATATTTTATAATCTGTCAGAGCTGTAATGCCTTCGTATTTGTCACCTTGTTCATGTTTTATTTTTAACACCATGTGTGTACTGTATTTTCACTCTTCATGTTTATCTGTGTATAAATTTTTTCAGCTGAAGAGCAGCACTTAATGCTGCTGCCAGCTTAATGGCATGTATTTTGTCAGTGTGGAGTAACAATAAAGTAGAAAAAAGTATTTTTGGAACTTTTGTGTTATCTTAAACTGTTGGTCATTAAGGTATTTCATCTGTTACGCTGTAATTATTCGCAGTTACCTCAGTCATACCTACGTTTGTCAGTGAAATTTCAATAGCTCATCTTTAACTGATAGTCTGTATTATCGTATTATCTACAGCTAAAGAGAATTCCATATTGCCTTCCCTAAAAGTTCAGTATATCCCTACTTAGCATACTGATTCTTCTGAATGATTTTCTAGAGATTCCGCTACCTCAGGAGCGTAACTAAATTGTCATTTAAACCTATATGTGGATCCGGGTACGTCTTGCAGTTGGCTACCTGATTTCAAATTCTTTCTTTTACCATGATATAACGCAAAAGGAATTTTTTGTACCTCCAAGTCTCTGCCAAGTATATCTTCATCTCCTGTAATTTTGAACAATGTATCCTATTATAAACCTCAATTTGTATATCTTCAGTTTTATTATGCTTTCGTGACCTTATTGCTCCATAACTTTTTCAAATGTTCTCTTGCCCACGTAAGCTGCCGAGTTTTTCATGATGATTTTATATTTTTCTGCACACATTGTATTATCCGTTCAGTGCCCTTACTTACTCTGTCTATCATTTGATTTGGTTTCCCCAGCAAAAGGTATCGCAAGCGCGTGAACTATTCAGAACATGCGTGCTGTGTGGTAAGACTGTTCAAAGTTTGTTTATATATATGAAATATTGTTGGACAGCTTGAGTGAAAAGACAGAGAATCACCTTGGTTGCTTTTAATTAAACATGTAATGATCGACAAAGAAGAGAGTGATCTGCTCTATACATATGCTAACTCGTGAAAAAAAAAAGCCACCAGTATTTTTGTCTCATTTTCTCTCTCTTCATACTCTTGTGGCATTTTCGGAAATATTGTGGTTTTGGTTCACATGCATTGTCAGTGACACTTCAGAAACCTGTACGACCAATGAAGTTCACTCTTAAGTCCTTTCAGTACACTACTTACGAGCATGTATTAAATTGCAGTGCCATTTCCAAGGTTTCCTTGAATCCAGTTAAATATGAAATCTCCCGGTTTCGGCCATTTTATATCCATTCCTCCATTTGCACATTTAGTTTTCCTCATTCTTTTCGGATCTTCTTTAGTAGCCCCCAAATTTGAATGTTTTTGTCTGTTTGTAGAAGGCAAAGAGGACTCCCAGCTGCATTGTTTGCACGATGTTTCTTTCAATTTATAACTCCCAACTATGAAAATCTTTTATTTGCGAAACTAGCTAATATACGACTATAGCACTGCCGTGCGTCCCTAAGCATCATCTCAAGAAGTGGGCGACCGTTTCCGCCAGAGGCTCGACTCCTCCCTCGCTCATGAGATGTATGTGTGTTGTAAGAGAACGGATTCTTAACCGATGTTCTAATAATTCAATACTAAACGATTAAACGTATTTGTTGAAAATAAGTTCAGGGATATTTTATAGTCGCTAATTTTATTTTAACCCTAGTATGCATACCCTGGATCCTATGGACCCGGGAACAATTTTAATTTTTAATTTGTGTATTAAAGACTTGAAATTGAGTCCAAACCGTTCAGATATGCTCTCTGGCAATATTCAGTAATACATTACAGATACTACTAGAATTGTGTGTCATTAGTTTAAGTGCCACATTAATTTTCATCTTTATACTACACATTTACATGACCTGGGTCCGATGGATCTTGTGGTTTAAGTTAAAGTGTCGTTAAAATTAGATTGGGTTGTAATCAGTTACATTTTGTTGGAGTACCGATAATAGGTTACTGCCACACATATGCATTGTTCTGATCGAAGAAAACGTATTGTTATAACTTGGCATGTTCAACTGTCAGACAGCATACTTCTATGTTGTGTAAGAAGCAAAATATCGCAGTGGGTGGTTATTGGTGTGTGACGCTGTACAGAAAGACTGTAGGAGTTTGCTACACAGCAGTATTGTTTGACATTCGATACTCATTCGGAAGAAAGGTAAGGGTTATTGGTAACACTAAAAAATAACATGAAGAGCCGCTATATTTCTACACTCCATAGGGGAAGAGAGTACTGAGGTTATTTATTCATATTATTATTTTTCAGACAATGTCAGGATCTGCTTCTAAAAATTGAGCAATAAAGAGGATAGCATACGTTTTTCAAGCCCAAATTTTGAATTATTTGTTACTCAAAGGGTAGCTGAAGTTAACGATTTCCTTTCAGATACAAGTTCTGCTTCGCATGAAACCACGAAGCTGTTCCTCAAGGTAGTGTCATACGACTATTTGGGTGAAGAACCACGTAGTGGTGGTGGTGAAGATGATGATCTAGATAATAATATCTCTGGACAAATAAGCAGTGAAGTTTATATTGATCCAAATGGTATGTTATGGAGCGAAAGGCCCCCAGTGCAAAATAAAACGCCTGCTCAGAGTGTGGTGAAATTTATACCAGGACCAGCAAACTGATGTGATGTTTTTGTGAAATGATTTATGCTTTGTCGGTGGCAAAATTACCTATTTGAACACTGTGAAAAATAATATTGGTGGTGTCTGTATCAGTTTTCATAATATAATCTATTAAAAAATTATTCATGGTTAAAATTATACATTTTAAAAGCCAGTAAAATCATTAAAATAGCCATAGCTTTCTTATATTATTCTCATGAACATTCAAGTAAAAATATTCGTGCATGATAATATTCACGAAACACTTATTTTCATTTAAATTCTCATATTAGATGTAACGGGTCCAATGGATCCAGGGTATGTAAATTTGCAAAAAATATATGTCATGTATAGAAGGGTTGAATTATATTCTGACTTGGGTTTGTTCCTTCTTCTTTGTTCAATGTGTTCTTCTGATCTCGGCGCGGCAGCGCGATCTTGGGGTGGCCTGTCATCACTACAGGGGCATCAAAGAGGTTTTGCCGTCGTACCGGGTTCCGAGGAACCGAGACCAAAGAAGAGAATATTTATTGATATTGAGAGTCACGTCATTTTATAATAGTTTTATAAACGTATTTCTTATCAAAACGTTTCACTTTCCCCGAAAAAAGGTTTCATTTATTTACTTATATATATATATATATATATATATATATATATATATATATATATATTACTTATTATTTCGTGTGAAATTTTTAGTTCCATAAGGTCTCTTAGTCAATTTTTTCGCATGTGTTTTAGTGAAATATTAGGTTCTCAGTAAACCATTTTGGACCACTTTAGGTTACGGTAGTAACACTAAAAGTGGGCCTTTGCGATCGCCTTTTGACAGCTCGTAATTTAAATGAAAATAACGGCTTAACTATGCATCTGACACGAAAATTGAATAACCGAGTTTGTAGAGAAGAAAATTCTCTACAACTTCGCTCTATTATGTTTTTTTTTTTTCATATCTTGCATCGTTGCAGAGATATTTGCAAAAATAACGGCGATTTCACGATGTCTGTCTGGCTGTAACATGTTCCCACTTTTTAGGTCGAACCCTTCAACCGATCGGCACCAAATTTTACAGATCTAATTGTTGGCTACCAGAGACAAGGACCTCGCTTTTTGAAATATTTCGGACACGAAATACGTTAGTAATACCAAAAAATCCGTTTGTAATGTAATCTGACGCGAAAATTGAATAAACAAATTTGTAGGGGAGAAAATTCTCTACAACTTTGTTCCCTTACATTTTTTTCATATCTCGTATCGTTCGATAGATATTTGCAAAAATAACGGAGATTTGACACATTTCATTGAATTAACGAAAACCAGCTGTTCGCAGATGTCACGTGACATTCCTCGCCCAGGACTCTCTGTGGCATATGCCATCTTGCATTGCGTATTTGATGATTTTCTTATTGTAACTTATACGTTGTCATTTCAAAGCAATGGCGCACTGAAGAATTAACAAAAACACGTCGTCCTTCGTACGATAAATGATATTCTAGTATCTACAAATGCCATATTTGCATCAGTTGACAACGACTGTCAATAGTAAGAAAATTAGAGAACATAACTCGTAACTGTCAGCTATAGCGAAGTGGGCTGTGACGCTGGCTGTCAGTGGTCGAAACCTGCTGCTCACAAATTTTTCTTTTTCCTAAAAGGGTTCAGACACTCTTATTAATTAATTTTTTTATTATTTAGATTATTATTTGAGTCCAAAATGTTTGCAAAAACTTATAAAACTACAAATCTAAAGTGGGCCGTAAAACACACCAGTGCAATTTTTTCATGTCATAATTCATAACAAACTTCTTGAAATGACGCAATTTGTCTAGCATGTGTGCTTGATTTTGATTTCTTGGATAGGAAAAGTGAGACCGCTTGCTGAAAATTTACTGTCCTAGTTAGTGGATGAAATGAATTGCTCTGCAGGTTCCGAAGTGGATCAACGAAATCAATTAACCATTCTCGCAACACAGTTTAGGAACAGCCTAGCCTGCCGCGGTGGCCGAGGGGACTGAGGCGCTCCAGTCACGATTTGCACGGCCACTACGGTTCGGGGTTCGAATCCCTCCTCGGGCATAGATATTTGTGCCGTCCTTAGTCTTAAGTAGTTCATAAGTAGTTTGTAAGGTTAGGGACTGATGACCCCGTAGTTAAGTCCCATAAGTTCTACAAACATTTGAACATTTTTGAACAGCCTATCTGCAGAGACTTAAAAGTTAAAGCGCAACGTAAAACTTCGCCACTTCCAGACGGGAAGAGCCAAGGCTGACTAATATTTAAATTAAATTTGAGAGGGGTGCTAAGGAATAGAAAATACTTTTAACAAGTATGTATTCTGAAAAACGGTTATGAAATGGGGAGACCAATTTAAAACATTAAAAGCACACACCTCACATAAAATTCAACACTGAACTTGATAAACGGCCCATTTGATTGCCCACCTATCATTAAAGCTAATCATCCAGAAAATGGGGTACAATTGTGGGTGATAAGACGTACATTCTTTCACACACACACTCATCAAAGCTTTCGCGACACTTACTCAACAGCGACCAGCCTCGGCAGCAGAAAATGAGGAGAAGAGCAAACTTGAAGCACGCACACATATTAATGTAAAACTCGACTGTTATTCCGTAATAGGGACACGTGGTTGTTCACAGGCCACTGGACTGGTTCACAACTCCACTCGCAAACTTGAAATACATGAAATGAAAACACGACACGCGGAATAATTGAATAAATAGGAGCAAATTATTAGCCTGTATCGCCTGAGGGGCCTTAAGGCAATTTGATGACTGGTATTGGATACATAATAGCTAACATACGTGGCATGACTAACAGACAAAGCAACTTCGTTAAAATTGGAACAAATCACAGGAAAATTACCGCGGAAACAAGATAATAGAATAGCACTGTTTAATTATAATCGCGAACAAAACTGAACATATTAAAGGGCTCAAATCCTAACATGAACAAAGGAACAGTCACACGCGGTTCGATTATCATAGCCACACGTTATATAACAAAAGTTTTAACACTAAACTCGTTAGTTCTAACCGAAATATCCACCACGCATTACGAACGAAATCTTGAAGCAGTTTAAGACTGCTGCGAGCATTTCGACTCAGAACCTAACACCATGAAATTATTGAGCAATGCTTCTCAGAGCACCAGTCCAGTAAAAGCCGCTTACCTCGAGCGCGTCCGACGGAAGAGTGCCTTGGCCGCCGCGTGTCCTAAGCGATTCACCGTTTGCGAGTCTTTAGCGGGAGGGGTGTGGGTTGTGACCAGCTAGCGAGCCCTTCAGCAACGGTCGGAACCAGAGGGTTAGTCTCGGTATCATAGCATCTCTGCAGCTCACCGAACAGGAGATACTTATTCCTTCAAACCGTCTTGATTGCAAAGTTTTTATTAGCTAATGACGCGTTTCGCCCTTTAGCAGGGCATCTTCAGATTATCTGCGTGACAGAATTTACACAAAATTACAAGGCGGAATTACAAACGTTTATAATGGTACATGGACGTATTTTGTGTTAAGAAGACAGTATAAATGGTAAACAAAGCTTACAATGCGCTCTCCGTGGTTTGACACCATAAGTTGTTATTGCGGTGTTTCTGTTTTCTTGGAATGTTTTTTGGTTTTCCTTGTGACCCTACAAATGTTCGGGTAAGAACGAATTACAGTTGGAACATACTCGTTAAAGATGTGAGAAACATAAAACCGATTTTTAAGATTACCTTAATCGAAGCGGTGGTCTCTGATGACACAAGATAAGCTCATGTTTACAATTGCGCTCACGGGCGGTGGGCGGGCGTGGTGTGCTGCTCCGCACTTGTACAGACTAAGTAAGGGAATGTGGGTAGGGAGTGACATAGGAAGCCGATGTATAAGACGGGACGGGTGAAATCTAGCTATCTGAATACAAATTTAACGAAAGGGGGGGTTATTAAGCAGGCCAGAAGTTTATAATTTATGTTGGTAATTGTAAATGAGAGGAATTTTATTTGAATAGAGACATCATAATATATAGGAATGTTTGACCTTTGCATGCCAACTGATGGTTTAGGAGGTGTGGGTGTCCAAAGTAAGCGCGGTTCGCTATCTCAAACACTTCCAGGAAATTTAGCTTACGCCCCTTCTGCGCTATATGTAAGATTTGCATGTTGTCAATGGTAGGTTGTTGATGATCGGATGCTTTAGTGTGTTCCGCAAAAGGGGAATGTTTTTTGAGTTGGCCTTTTTTTTGTAAGTAGGTGCTCAGTAAAACGTACTTTAAAGGTCCGGCATGTCTGTCCTATATATTCAGCTGGGCATTCGGGACATTGTAGTTTGTAGACTCCTGAGGAAAGGTATCTGTCCTTATTGGTTTGTTCGTTGTGTGGGAGTATTTGCTGTATGCTCAAAGGGCTACTAAATACGACTTGTACATTTGTGCCACATTCCAGGAAAATAGAAACACAGCAATAACAACTTACGGTGTCACACCACGGAGAGCGTATTGTAAGCTTTGTTTACCATTTATACTGTCTTCTTAACACAAAATAAGCCCATGTACCATTATAACCGTTTGTAATTCCGCCTAGTAATTTTGTGTAAATTCTGTCACGCAGATAATCTGAAGATGCCCTGCTAAAGGGCGAAACGCGTCATTAACTAATAAAAAATTTGCAATCAAGACGGTTTGAAGGAATATTTATTCTAACTGATTGCTGTTGTACACCATGGATTGGAAATCATTTTACAGGAGATTCTTTGGTGTCAAAGAAAGCATTGCTTCACAGGGGACTGTAGTAGACCGTTACATGGTTACAGAGATATAACCAGCTCGTCTGCAGAGCGCGGAGGCGCACTCCACATTGATAATGCAACACGCAAGATAGCGACACATTCCACACACACACACATTCAGTGGCGATGTTAGGCAGGGCAATATCTATACTAATAATAAATCTGTAACTGTAGGCCTGTCGCTGTTCCCTTAAATCTTCAAAACTACTGGACGAACCTTCAAGCTGTTTTCACACGGAACATGAGTAAAGATTGGGTCAACATATAGGCATAATTTTATCAAAATTGGATCACGCTAAAAAAAGATGTAATTTTAGGTGTTTTCAGTTACCGTCGTGTCTGTTTCTTAGCTATTTAAAACCTCTTATCTCCGAAACTACTTCACGAATTTGCGTGGGTTTTTCACAGATAGGGTGGCGTAACTGGACAATATGTAGATGTCGTTTCGTAAATGTCGGATCACGGAAAAAGAGAATATCGTATTTTCAATTTTTTATCTACCACCGTTATGTCTGTTTGTCTCTTTGAACACATATATCTCCAAAACTACTTGACGAATTTTCATGGGGGTTTTCACACGTAACTTTAGAACATCGTGTGGTTACATAAAGGGTTCAATAATTAAAATCGAATCACAGAAAATAAAGATATCAAAATTTAATCATTTGCTTAAAAGCCATCGTGTATGTCTATTTGTTGAGGGTAAGCTCCAAAAGTACTGCAAGAACTTTCATAGGTCTCCACAGGTAAATTGAGAATTGTTTGAAGTGTAACATAGGCTTAGTTTCATCAAAATTGGATCAGAGGAAGAAAACATATCGTAATTTGAAGTTTTTGTGTATTCTATGCTTATAAGTATGGTGTAGTACAGGAAATCTCCAAGAGTACTACACGAACTTTCATGGGGTTTATAGGTTAACTGAGAGTATCTTGGTGCAACATATAAGCTTCATCTCATCAAAATCGGATTTGGGGAAGAAAAGATATCATAATTTGGAGTGTCTGGTGTATGCTTTAGAATTGCAGCGTACTACAGCAAAGATCCGATAGAGGCGCTGTTAACTGACATTGTATACAAAATAACCAATAGATAGCGATGCAGGGTTTTTAAAAGTGTAAAGGGATATCATTTTCGTTACGGCAGTGGTGTAGTGTATTGATGTTGGTAACTGTCGTTGAATCCTTTTTGAAAAATCAGTCACGTACAATGAGGGGAATAATTCTTAGTGCTGATAATGAAATAAGTAATTAATGTTGTTCCGATCAGTAAATTAACGACCCCCCCCTTTAAAGCGAATATTTCATTGCCAACGTAAACATACTAAACCGCTGCCACTGCAAGTATAATTTAACCCATGTACGGCACAAAAAGATATTTTTTTTACTAGCTGTATTCCGCATGCCATGCAATGCTATGGACAGAAAAAATGCTTATCCACGTGGGTATGATTTGAATTTAAAACCTAACGACATTCCTTCGCGTCTTTCGATGCTCTAATTTACATAAGAATTCTTTGCAAGGAAAATGGAATTTATGTAGTTCCCTTTCTGATTTTGGTGTGTCCTCATTACATTTTGAGTGTCTTCTGTTTAGGCATGACTCGAAAACGCTATAGTACAGGAAAGGACAAAGTGAGGCGACGTTAGTTACATAGGACACCAAATAACTAATTATGGTGTTGCTGCGTTTTTTAAATTTTCATGACTATGGTGTAATACACTACAAAATCGGGTACAATTTTACTTACGGCGGCGACGTTGTGCGCTGATGTTGACAACGGCCGTTGAATGATTTTTCAAAAATCAGTCACGTAGATTTAAGGTGAAATGATTTTTTATGTTCACGATGAAATAAATAATTTATGTTGTTTTAGTCAGTAAATTAAGCAACCTCCTAAAGCGAATAGTTCGCTGCCAACGATAGCTAACTTAAACGCTGCCACTGCAAGTAAATTTTAGCCCAGGTAGGACCGAAAAAATTTTTTTTCTTCTTCTTATCTGTATCCCATATGCTTTGCAATGTCTTGGAAAGAAAAGAAGTGCATCTTTCGACGACTATAACCACTAAATTAGACATTAGAAATATCTATGGAGTGAACATTGGCTTTTGTGCATCTCCTCAATATTAAGCTAGAATTACTAAGTGATACCGAGACAAATCCACTCTGTCCACACATTTATTTGCTCTTACGGTTGGTTTGTACAGCATTGTCTGCAAAGAAGCCCCACCTTCTTTCCGCAGAGCAAACACGTAACATGAAATAATATCTAAATAAACGTGTCCCACAGACAACAAGAAAGTTGAGGAAGCGTCACCAAAAGCGGCATTTATACATAGTTATCCGCCTTAACTGAACAAAAAAGGACCAAGATAAAGTCAGCGATTAGTAGAATTCATCGAACATTACATGACTTTTCCATCTTAATGTTGTGGACAGAAAATCTGTTCTGCGTATCTAAATGCTCACTCCAGAGATATTTCTGGTCACTGCCTGCCACTAGAGATAAAATACACACGCGAGCGAAAAAACTCATCAGAAACCTCTCTGCTTTCATAATTGTTCGGTACAATATTGTGATGAAAATTTATAATTACTTACTTTTGGTGCGGACTACATTAAGATAGAGAAATACGTCTTCTTTTGCAGAGACAGTTGTACTAAGAATTATATTCCGATTTCTGAATATATAGTTGTATTACACAAGATCGATTTCAACTTTGTGCTTTGCGCAGTAATCACTGCAGGACGTGGGGCACTCTATTAGCTGAAAGAGTGGCCGATGCTGCTAACACGGTCAAGACAATTCACTGGAAATACTACTATATTTAATGGAAAGTTCTATACAGACTATCAGCTGACGCCATTCCTTCAACGATCACCCAGACTTATTTTATCGCACATTGACACCACCATGACGTCTTATTTAAACAGTCATGAACTGTTCTGTTGACTGAATTACCAGACTTTCAGTAATCGTCAAATTTTCGATAATATGGAGCACTGCATACAGAATAACTATATTGTCGTCATTGCAACACTGCAAAATTCTAATAATTCAGCGTACACTTACTGTGAGGGATAAACAGTTTAATACTACGCCATAGAACCGATACATGGCGCTATTATTATTATTATTACTATTTCTCATCTCAACGATAAAAGTGTTTTCAGAAGTTTATGCCACACAGACAATTACATACCTCTATCTTCACTTTATGAACACAAACTAACAATGAATTTAAATCGTTCCAGAGTACGGACTTAATTTCACTTTTTGTATGAAAAACTTTATGAACATCCATCGTTCTACTTAAATTTGACATCTTGGCTAGGAGAACTGAGTTTATTGACAGAGGGATCCTACAAGGATTCTACAAACCAAAAAAAGAAAAACCATGATATACACAAGCCCCTCATTAACAACCGTTGCGAAGCTCGAGCATATAAGCTAGTACAACATAACACATAAAATATTACCAGATAATTAAAGGTAATTAAGGCAAATCTACATTTTTAGCTTTTGTAGATTTGGAAAAAGCGTTTGACAATGTTGACTGGAATACACTCTTTCAAATTCTGAAGTCAGCAGGAGTAAAATATAGGGAAAGGAGAGTTATTTGCAACTTGTACAAAAGCCAGATCGCAGTTATTAGACTCGAAGGGCATGAAAGGGAAGCATCAGTTGGGAAGGGAGTAAGGCAGGGTTGTAGACTTTCTCCGATGTTATTCAATATGTACATAGAGCAGGCTGTGAAGGAAAGCAAGGAAATATTTAGAATAGGGATTAAAGTTCGGGGGGAAGAAATAAAAACATAAAACATTGCGTTTTGCTGATGACATTGTAGTTCTGTCAGAGACAGCAAAGGGCCTGGAAGAGCAGTTGAATGGAATGGACAGTGTGGTGAAGAGAGCGTATAAAATGAACATTACAAGAGCAAAACAAAAATAATGGAATGCGGTCTTAGAAAATCAAGCGATACTGAAGGAATTAGATTAGGTAACGAAACAATGAAGGTGGTAGATGAGTTTTGTTACTTGGGTAGTAAAATAACATACAATGGTCGCAGTACAGAGGATATAAAATGCAGAATGGCAATGGGAAGAAAATCATTTTTGAAAAAGAGAAATTTGCTAACATCGTATATTAATTTAAGTGTAAGGATGTCTTTTCTGAAGGCATTTGTGTGGAGTGTTGCCTTGTACGGGAGTGAAACATGGACGATAAGCAGTGCGAACAGGAAGAGAATAGAGGCTTTTGAAATGTGGTGGTACAGAAGAATGCTGAAGATTAGGTAGGTAGATCGCATAACTAATGAAGAGGTACTGAACAGAAATGGTGAGAAAAGGAATTTTTGGCATGGCAAGCTCAAAAATTAATTAATGACTTGACATGATAACACTGAATATTTAGAAATGAACTATTTAACCGTTTAATCAACTTTTTACTCTTTCTTTAACCAGGAATTATTAGCATTTCAAACACTTGCAAATAATCACTATTTTCACTAATCAGTACTTGCAAGTAAAACTTACCTCAAAATAATATGTAGTGGAAAACAATTAATCTTTTGCACTGTTATTGAAATATCACTTGAAATTGAAAGTTTGTCTAGCAGTTTTATTCCACTTAGCAACCTATTGATTAGCAACACTGGCATAAGCTACATTTAGTAATACTTTTCTGGATAAATTATAATTAATCACTGTCACACTGTCTTTAATGACTTTAATTTTTAGTTTTCTATAACTTCGTGAATATTCTCGGAAAAACAATGGATGAGGAAGGAGGCTGTCTGGACAATGACTATGGGTAATAATTTTTTTAAACACAGGTTCTCAAATAACAGTGTTCACTATTGAACAATTATCACTCATACTGGTTAGCTGTACATGCTTCGTGGCGTAGCGTTCGAGAATTTTATCTCCACATCCCACCAAGACATAGCGCGGGAACAAGACAAGGACCCCATCCTGAAAAATGTGAAGGCTAGATGGCGTGATAACATGTCCGAAGAACAGACACCACACCAAAATAATAATGTTAATTCCTTGTGTATGAAGTGCAGTTAAAAAAAAAAAAAATTCCTGGCAGATTAAAATTGTGTGCCGGAACCGGGACTCGAACCTGTGACCCTTGCCTTTCGCGGGCAAGCGCACTACCGGCTGTGCTATCCCGACACGACTCATGATGCCGCCTCACAACTTTACTTCCGCCAGGAACCTCGCCTCCTACTTTCCAAACTTCACAGAAGCTCTCCTGCAAACACGCAAGACTAGCACTCCTGGAAGAAAGGATATGGTGGAGACATGGCTTAGACACAGCCTAAGGGATGTTTCCAGAATGAAACTTTGCAGCGGAGTATGACCTGATACGAAACTTCGTGGCAGATTAAAATTGCGTGCCGGAACCGGGACTCGAACCTGGGACCTTTGCCTTTCGCGGGCAAGCGCACTACCGACTGTGCTATCCCGACACGACTGAAACGCTGTTGTGATGCCTCGTGTAAGGAGAAATGCGTATCATCACGTTACCGACTTTGATAAAGGTCAGATTGTAGCCTATCGCGATTACGGTTTATCGTATCGCGACATTGCTGCACGCGTTGGTCGCGATCCAGTGACTGTTAGCAGAATATACGGAACGCTGTGCTGTATCCCAACGGCTTCGTATCACTATCAGTCGAGATGACAGGCATCTTATCCACATGATTGTAACGAATCATGCAGCCACGTCTCGTTCCCTAACAGATGGGGAAGTTTGCAAGACAACAACCTTCTGCACGAACAGTTTGACGACGTTTGCAATAGCATGGACTATCAGCTCGGAGAGCATGGCTGCGGTTACCCTTGACGCTGCATCACAGACAGGAGCGCCTGCGATCGTGTACGCAACGACTAACCTGGGTGCACGAATGGCAAAACGTCATTTTTTTCGGATGAATTTCAGGTTCTGTTTACAGCATCAGGATGGTCGCATCTGTTTCGCGACATTGGAAGCGTGTATTCGTCATCGCCATACTGGCGTATCACCCGGCGTGATGGTATGGGGTGCCGTTGGTTACAGGACTCTGGCACCTCTTGTTCACATCGACGGCACTTTGAACAGTGGCCATTACATTTCAGCTGTGTTACAACCCGTGGCTCTACCCTTCATTCAATCCCTTCGAAACCCTGCCTCTCTGGATACGGAAAATGTTCGACTGCTGCCCTGGCCAGCACATTCACCAGATCTCTCACCAATTGAAAACGTCTGGTCAATGGTGGCCGAGCAACTGACTCGTCACAATACACCAGTCACTACTCTTGATGAACTGTGGTATTATGTTGAAGCTGCATGGGCATCTGTACCTGTACATGCCGTCCAAGTTCTGTTTAACCCAATGTCCAACCGTATGAAGACCGTTATTACGGCCAGAGATGGTTGTTCTGTTTATGCACCCAAGTTACGTGAAAATGTAATCACGTGTCAGTTCTAGTATAATATATTTGTCCAATGAATATCCTTTTTTCATCTGCATTTCTTCTTGGTGTAGCACTGCATATCTTCTTGCTGTGGCAAAAAAAAAAAAAAAAAAAAAAAAAAAAAAAAAAAAAAAAAAAAAAAAAAAACCTCGACGTAGCATACGGAAGATTCGTTGAACGGCTGTGGGCGAAAAACTACACAACAGGTGAACGCTCATTGGGTAGAGGTCGACCGTGGATATGGCAATGACTTCTTGTTTCGGATTGTGACGGGGGATGAAACGTGGGTGAACCATTACACGCCCGAATTGAAGGCCTCGTACATGGAGTGGAAACGTCCGAAAGATGCTCAAAAGTACTCCGTCTCAGGTAAAGTGCTACCGTTTTCGGGAGTTTTTTTGCTGGACTTTTGCTTCTTCCGTATGCAACGTCCTGATTTTTATCCCGGTCGGCTAATTAAGGCTTATAAAGCGGTACGACAAATGTCTCAATGTACTTGAAATTTTTAATGTCTCATTCTGTTTTTATCTTTCATACGCAGCTCTGATTACAACCCACAGTGGAAACTTATTTTCGATCTAAACATGAATAAGCATGTACTTCCAGGATAAAAACAACAACAACATCGGAAATCACTGTGCTCGTGAATGATCCGAGATAATATCGAGCCAAAGGAGATTCGATACGAGAATCTATATCCTTTGCTGATTCACACAAATACAAACACACGCACGCGCGCACCTCAATTAGAAATCTAACAAATCAGACGCAGGAATAGAAATATTTCCAGGGGTCTTCTTGTAAAGTTTCCTCGGTTTGCCTGGCAAACAGTTTGCAAGTCCTATCTCTTCCTGATAACGATCCTGAGTCAACTGTAGTCGTTTTCCCTCCTTCAAAGGCTACAAAGGTTTGGAAATTAACTGACGGTGGGTGTACATAACAGGGAGAGTCTTGTTAGACGTCGAATCGAAACTTCCATATGTTTCGAAGAGCCGAGAGTGCAGCCAAACTGCAGTTATTGGTTCATGTCATTATCGGCGATGTGTAGTGCTGTGTGAAGTGGTGCAGACAGGCGGTCTTGCATGTATGATAAACATCGACGTCAGAAGTGATCATGGGATACACAATTCGGTTCGGAATCTGATTCACGGGCACAGTTTTATGGCCGTGTAGGCTGCAGTTTCTTTAATTTCCGCATTTATATTAATAGATCAGAAGTTGACTTAACACAATAAGCAGATACATGAATGGCACGGACCGTGTAAAGAGGGCGGAACGTCTTTCAGGTTACAATAACTTGCGTACAAACACGAGTACAGATTCAAGGGAGGAGTTCAAACACAGGGCTAGGGTATACCTAGAAAATATGAATAATTCAACTTTGAATCGTTATAGCTTGGAATGGAATATGTGAGGGTCGTCCACAAAGTAAGTTCCGTTTCTATTTATATCCGCGACAGGCTGCGATCGCATGTAGCCAATTTTCAGATCGCTGCTGCCGACGTGTGCTTTGCGATGCTTCTTTATAATGACAGCCGTGATTGAAAATGCCGCCGAGTGTTAAAACAGATCTGTCATTTGTTTTTTAAACGCAAAGAAAGTTGAACCAAAGGAAATTCACCGGGAAATGAATGATATGAGGAATTCAATGTTTTTTATTTTTTTTTTTTTCAACGAGACTGCCCGACTTCACACAGCGAATGTTACCAAACAAGTCTTACGGGAATTTCACTGGGACATGTTTGATCTCGCTCCTAGCAACTTTCATCTCTTCTTACGCCTAAATTCTGTCCTTGGAGATCAACACTTCAACGATGATGACTATATGAAATATAACCAACACCTATCAACCTGTATAAACGATTTAGGAGGCAATCTGAGTAGCTCTCTTAGACTGTTCGCGGATGATGCTCTCATTTTTCGGTTAGTAAAATCACCAGGAGATTAAAAGCAACAGTAAAATGTTTTATCTAAGATATCTCCCTGGAGCAAAAATTGGCAATTGACCCTTAATAATATGTGTAAAGTTCATGTGACCATTAAATTAAATCCATTATACTTCATTCACACGGTAAATCAGCCAAACGTAAAGTCTGTAAATTCAAGTAAATACCTAGGAATAACAATTACGAACAACTTAAATTAGATAAAATGTTCAAATGTTTTTATAACTTATGGGACTTAACTACGGGGTCATCAGTCCCTAAACTTACAAACTACTTATGAACTAGCTAATCCTAAGGACGGCACAAATATCCATGCCCGAGGGGGGATTCGACCCCCGACCGTAGTGGCCGTGCAGACCGTGACTGGAGCGCCTCAGTCCCCTCGGCCACCGCGCCCGGCTTAAATTAGAAATAACACTTGGAAAATATAACAGGGAAGGCGAACCAAAGGCTATGTTTCATTGGCAGAGCACTTAGAAGATACAACAGGATCAGTGAAGAAACTGCGAACATTACACTTGTGAGTCCTCGTTTGCAGTATTGCAGATTACTGTGGGAACTACACGAAATTGAAATGTTTGTAAAGCTTATGGGACTTAACTGCGGTGTCATCAGACCTTAAACTTACATACTACTCATAAACTAACTTATACTAAAGACAACACAAACATCCATGGCCGAGGGAGGATTCGAACCTCCGACGGGAGTGGCCACGTGATCCACAGCGTGGCGCTCTAGACTGCTCTCTACATGAAGTGATTAGCGAAGGTTATAGAGGGTGTTATCACGGATATGGCGCACGATTTGGGTGGAAATCATTAAAAGAAAGGCGTTATTCGTTGCGTCGAGGTCTATTTGCGGAAATTTATTTCAGGAACTACATAGGGAAACCAGTTCATCATAATAAAACAAGAGTAATCAGATTCCTTTTCTCGTGGGTGCTATTAGAGAAATATGATAATATGATAAAATTCGGTCGATGGATCATCTGCCATACACTTCCATACGATTTGAAGAGTATTTTTGTAGATGCAGATAATTTAGGTTCCCCTAGCAAAGCGTCAATTTTCCGCCATGCAAGCTTTTTACCGTTCCGTGACACAGGGGCTCTCTCTTGGAATATTCTGCCGCTGTAAATCATTTCTGTGACCTTTTGTATTACTCATGCTGATAAATGAAGCGTGATTCTGTCTGCTGCATCTGTTCTCACTACACTATCAGTCCCATTATTACGGATTCCACAGTGACGATCTAGAGTTGGGGCATCAGTTGGTTCGGTAATCCAATAAATGAGTCAGAAAAACAAAGGAACCCTGGTCAGCAACAGACGCACAACAATGAATTTGAATGGTTTTTCAATGTTGAGGGTCAGAATCGCTCTGATCATTATTTTATTTGATTCTTGTGGTCGTATGTGCGATATTCGACGGAAAAAGAATTAGACACAGTCTAACATTTACAGTCACGACACTCCTGCAGTCTTTTGTTATACACCGCGACAGCAGCGCTCCAGGCGGACAGCAAGCTACATTTCTGAATAAGATATTTGATAAGTGCCAATAGTATCGTTTATACATAACATCTAACACACCTTTTTACATTAGGGAAAGTATTTAGTGCTACAAAAAACGTAATACCAAAAAGAAAAAAAAATAGCTGCACATTGGTCTGTCTTAAGTTTCCTATGATCCCAGAGAAGGTATGAAAAGGTACGTTAGAGTACAGTTTATTTGCAATTATCTTGTAATCTGCAGGTTTTTACTGAAGAATTTCATTGTCTATTAAAAATAAAATATGGCTTGGAAACACCAGAAGACCTTCCCTTTGGCAGAAAGACGTCGCTTCTCTATTCTGGAGCGTTAAGGTTCCTTCACTACAATTCTAGTAAAATCGGAGAGGGTGAAACGTAGTAAATGTATATAGAATGCAATAACTGCAGTATTTAACGTACCAAATCAGCCACCATAACTGTAGCTGAAGGAAAACCTCGCGCGGCCTCCCGTGTCGGAGGTTCGAATCCTCCCTCAGGCATGTGTGTGTGTGTGTGTGTGTGTGTGTGTGTGTGTGTGTGTGTGTGTGTGTGTGTTGTCTTTAGGTTAGTTTAACTTAGTTTAAGTAGTTTGTAAGACTAGGGACTGATGACCAACGTAGTTTGATCTCATAGAATTAAAAATATTAGAAAATTAGAAGGAAGAACGTCGCATACATAGCAATAGAATGGCAAATGTAATCAAACCGTTTTCCAACAAAGAAGAACCCAATTGGAAAATTGTAGCTACAGCTGAACCGAAGTGGGCACGCATAAGAAAGACGAGTGAGGTGTTAATATGTAGGAATCATTACACTCCACACGAGTTGATAAGCGTCAAAGAAACTGCTTGTCATAGTAAAAGCAGACCATAATAGACATTTATGTTGCTAGTATAATTTTATTCTGTTTACTTTCAGGAAAATAAGCTGGAAGTATACATATATTCGTATTTGTTCATGACGAAGTTGCTATGTATACCAATTACTCAGTTTAATTCGGCTGTTTTTACATTAAGTTCCCCTAACTCTTGCACCGCAAATATTTCGGAAACAAAAAGTGTGACTGCTGTGCGGTTTTCACAGAATGGATTGGTAGTCAGGGGCTCATATTTTTGGGCAACAAACAAATTGCAATATTAATTAGAAAGTATATTTCTATGAAGACGTACAGTTTTTTTAAATGGAATAGTGGTTGAAACTTGCTGGCAGATTAAAATTGTGTGCCGGAACCGGGACCCGAAACTGGGACCTTGGGCTTTCGCGGGCAAGCGCTATCCCGACACGACTCACGATGCCGCCTCACAACTTTACTTCCGCCAGTACCTCGCCTCCTACTTTCCAAACTTCACAGGAGTTCTCCTGCGAAATTTGCAAAACTAATCTGCCAGGAAGTTTCATATCAGCGCACACTCCGCTGCAGAGTGTAAGTTTCATTCTGGAACAGTGGTTGTTTCTATCAAGCACTGGAACTTCTGACACCAGCTGTGTACAAATAATTTTGAATCACATTTTTATCACGTTTAGTTTGGCAGCTACAACTGTTCAAAGTTTCGTGGACGGAGGCTGCGATAGAGTAGCTCACTGGCCGAGTGGCTAGTCCCTGGGGCACGGCCCACTGTCTCATGACCACCAGCCAGTCAGCTACGCTGTCGTAGCCTCGGCCCCCAAAACTTTGAATGGTTGTAGCTGCGAAACTAAACGCGATAAAAATGCCATTCAAAATTCTTTGTACACAGCTGGTGTCAAAAATTCCATGTGCATGATAGAAACAACTATTGTTCCATTTGAAAAACTGAGTTTTTGCATACAAAATACACTTCCTAGGTATTTTTACAATCTGTTTAATGGCTGACAAAAATGTTCAACTATTTGTATAGCTTATGGGACTTAACTATGAGGTCATCAGTCTCTATACTTACAAACTACTTATGAACTAACTAATGCTAAGTCGGCACAAATATCCATGACCGAGAGGGGGATTCGAACCCCCGACCGTAGTGGCAGTGTGAGACCGTGACTGGAGCGCCTCAGTCCCCTCGGCTACTGCGGTCGGCTTATTGACTGACGATACGAGTCTTTGACTACCAATCCATTCTGTGAAATGTTTAATATCAAATCCGCTTCGGGTGCAATTAACTTTTATTTAAAAAAACCACTACCGGTTTCTCGTCCTGTAGACGCATCATCAGGTGCTTAACATTTCTTAGAAAAATATGTCAGCCATTTAACCTTTCCCAGCGATCACGTAAAATTTAAAACAATTAAAGGCTTCTTAACTTTACTTCCTCATTAAAAAATATAAAACTTGAACGCTGTTGCGTCAGTAATCTTTTTTACAATATTTTGGGGGTTGAGGGCAGGTGAAACCGTGACATGTGGAAGCGGGGTTGATGCGGCACCGACCATTGAATCATGCGGCAGCTGTCACCAGATGGCGTTAGCGTCGCTGCAAACCTTACCGTTCCTAAACAAGACGTGAAGGGTGGGGATTACTCTACACTGGCCACATCCTGTGTTTATAGTATTCTAACAGGGCCCAGACAGAAGTGACCGAACTGATGCTTGAAATGGTTAAAAATGGTGAAAAAACCAATGCAACTGTTTACATAACATTAATTATACTAAAATACATTGAATAACATTCAATGTAGTGGCAAAATCATTACAATTGGATCTGCGGATCACACAACCTTCGACAGCCAGATATCAGGGAAAAATGCATACTAAACTGAAAAAGTGCTCTATAGGAGTAAGCTACCTGTTTAAAAAAATCAAAATTTGACAACAGGCTCTTGTGTCTTAGATCTGTCTGTGCATTTAGGGTGGAACGGGGGGATTTTTTAATCACACGATGTACCTCCACCTCTTCTGGAATAATGAGGGTTTTGCCCTTGTTCATAATATGCAGTATCTGCATATTATTTGTAATGTCCGTTTCTTCTTGTCAGGTTTCACGTAAATATTGCTTGACCACTGATTTTGTACTGCCACAATTAATGTGTTCTTTAAATCGGGTTTTATAATTTTTTCCCGTCTGGCTTATGTATTTGGCTTCACAATCGTCACATGTCGTGCTGTTACCCCTGAAGACATAAAAATATCTCGTTCATCTGTGTCTCTATGCCTAAACCTTGGCCATTATTCATTGGGATATAGAAAGCCGGAGTTATGCCTTCAGGGGTATACAGCATCACATGTGACGATTGTGAAGGCAAATACATGAGCCAAACAGGAAGAAATTTTAAAACCCAATTTAAAGAACACATTAACGATAGCAGTACAAAATTAGTGGTCAAGCAGCATTTACGTGAAATGAGTCACCAAGTAACGGACATAAGAAATAACGCAGACACTGCATATTATAAACAAGGGCAACACCCTCAATATTCTAAAAGAGCTGGAGGTGTATCATACGATTAAAGAATCCTCCGGTTCCACCCTAAATGCACAGACAGATCTAAGACACAAGAGTCTGTTGTCAAATTTTGATTTTTAAACGGGTAGCTTACTCCTATAGAGCACTTCTTCAGTTTATTATGCATTTTTCCCTGATATCTGGCTGTCGAAGATGGTGTGATCCGCAGAGCCCATTGCAATGATTTTGCCACTACATTGAATGTTAATAAATGTATTTCAGTGTAATTAATGTTACGTAAACAGTTGGATTGGTTTTTTTCGCCAGTTTTAATCATTTCAAGCATGGAATCTTACTCACTGAACAGTTAACCAGTTGTTATAAGGACCAGGAATCCACGCAGAATCAATGAGATGGAGTCAGTTGCAATTTGGTATACAGGATTTGGGTGTTGTTCAAATGTTTGTAAATCTATTGGACCAAACTGCGTGGTTATCAGTCCGTAGCTTACAATCTACTTAAACCTAGGTAAACTAACCTAAGGACAACACACACACCCATGCCCCAGGGAGGACTCGAACCTCCACGGTGAGCAACCGCGCGCTCCGCGGCGAGGTGCTTTAGACCGCTCGGCTACTCCCGCGCGGCTTTTGGTGTTGTTCCAGTGTAAAAATAATTGGTGATGTGACACACTATTATACCAATTGAATAAATGTGTTTGAAGACACATGTGTTTATTATTTGTGACCCTCCCTTTCTAACATGAAAATGGAATGATTGTAGATAATTGTGCTCAATAGTGCTCAATAGCGTCAGCCGAGAACCGGACAAGGGTACATCGAGAACCATTGGCTCAAGGAGGCAACAGTTTGATATAAATTATTATTATTTGTGGGGGGTTTCGAAGGGGAGGGGTTCTTTGTTTTGAATGATGATGATGTATTTACATGTATATTGAATGCGCTTGGCAGTGTATGCTACCCGCATAGACAACATGCGCCAAGTGGCGTGATTACGTAAGTATCGACTCAGCTGTTTACTATCTGTTATCGCCCGACCTTGGCTTGCTCTCCGGCCGCTGTATAAACAAGCCACAGGGGCCTCATCCCATTCCCACACCTGGTCCAATTCCTTCAACACATCCGCCTCAAGTACATCCACCGAGAGATAGAGTCCCATAACCAACTAGTATCTCCTCTTCTCCTGGATCCCAGGTCCCTGCCACTCCTTTACCTCCCACCCTTCACCTCCACACCCTCTTCGTCCTCTCCGAGGGTGGCTTCCGCCACCTACCTCTCCCAGACGACGTTTTCCACAACCGTCCCGACATCTATCCCTCCTTCCAACTTTGACCTCTCTCTGTAGATTGCCACCGCCGCCTCCCTCCCCCTCCTCTCCCACTCCTGTCCCCCGCTTGGCTCACCCCCTCCTTTCTCCACCTCCCCGGGAACTCCTTACGGTCTCCCCCATTCTCCCCTCCCCCTCCTCCTTCCCCTTCCCCCGCGCCTTCTCCATCCTCCCCCCTCCCCCTGCAGGGCCAGTACAGTGCTAGTGTTTTTTAGTGTTCAGTGCTTCGTGTGTTCGTGTGTACAGTGTTTCGTCACCCAGTGTTTTTTAACGTTGCGTAGACCAGTGTGCAGTGTTATTTTTTTTTTTTTACCTCAATGTCGCCGTCATGTTATGTCTCGTCGTCTGCAGTGAGTGTTTTTTAGCCACCGTGGCAATGTCTTGTTTTTACAACCATGTATGTTCTGTCGGCTGTCATGTTGTCTTTTAACATTCTCCCATATTTTCATCTTGTAATTGTAAATGCGCCATTTTATCACCTTTAATTTCATATTCTGTTTTGTCCGTTGTTCCCATTCGCTCGGCTGTAGAGCAGCATCATCGGCTGCTGCCAGCCTGCCTGTATTAGGGCATTAAAATTCAATAAAGAAAGAAAGAAAAAAAAAAGACGCGTGCTACTAAAGAGACTACAGCACGCGTCCGCTGTAAGCTCCCGAGCGCGGACTTAGTCTCTGCGCTGCTCAGTTAACTGACTTTAGTCTGGGCCCTGTTAGAATACTATAAACATAGGATTTGGCCAGTGTACAGTCATCCCCACCCTTCACGTCTTCTTTAGGAACGGTAAGGTTTGCAGCGACGCTAGCGCCATCCTGTTGACAGCGACCGCGTGATTCAGTGGCCAGTACTGCCTCGGCCGGTGCACCGCCAACACCGCCTCCACATGGCACGGTTTCACCTGCCCTCCACCCCCAAAATATTTTTAAAAAAGATGACTACCGCAACAGCGTTCAAGTTATGTATTTTTTAATTAGGAAGTAACGTTAAGAAACTTTTAATTGTTTTAAATTTTAAGTGAATTTTGGGGAAGGCTACATGGCAGACATATTTGTTAAGGAATTTTATGCAATTAACGATGCGTCTACAGGACGCGAAACAGGTAGTGCTTTCTTTAAATAAAAGTTAATTAAGCGGATTTGGTATTAAAATTGAAAATATTTGACTGCGGATGCCCGAAATTCAAGGTAACATTCTGTGAAAAACAGCACATAAATCGCACTTTCCGTTTCCGAAATATTTGCGTTTAAAGTGTTAAGTAATTCACCGTCTATATGTCCCTTGTTATTTTACTAACGCTTTAACGCAAAACTTATACTATTTCGTTAATTACGTACAAAAATAATTATAAAGAAACATCACTCCTTCGGTGGCTTGCCCATCGGTAGGAGCGCTAGTGTCAGCTGGCAACAACTTCCACTGCATTGAGTGTCGCGACTGTATATGGGATACTCTGCAAATCAAATTTAAGTGCCTGGCAGAGGGTTCATCGAACCACCATTACACTATTTATCTTCCATTCCACCGGCCGCGGTGGCCGAGGGGACTGAGGCGCTTCAGTCACGGTCTGCATGGCCACTACGGTCGGAGGTTCGAATCCCCCTCGGGCATGGGTATTTGTGCCGTCCTTAGCTAGTTCATAAGTAGTTTGTAACCTTAGGGACTGATGAACCTATAGTTAAGTCCCATAAGTTCTACAAACATTTGAACATTTTTTCTTCCATTCCATTCTCGAATAGCGCGCGGGAAGAAAGAATACCTGAATCTTACCGTTTGAGCTCTGATTTCACGTATTTTATTCTGATGATCATTTATACCTATGTAAGTGAGAGTCAACAATATATTTTCGCATTTGGAGGAAAATGGCGATTGGAGTTTCGTAAGTAGCCCACGCCGCAGCGATAAGCGCCGTTGTTGTAATGATTCCCATCCCAGATTCTGTATCATTTCCGTAACGCTGTCTCTCCTGTATCGTGACAATACGAACGGAGCTGTCCTTCTTTGGCCTCTTTCGATGTCCTCTGTCAAACACATCTGATAAGGATGCCACACTGGGCAGCAATACTCCAAAAATGGACGGACAAGCGTAGTGTATCCATTTTATTTTGTAGTTCTGTTGCCTGTTTTAAGATTTCTGCCAATAAAACGCAGTCTCTGGTTCGCCTTTCCCACGACATTATCTACGTGTTCTTTCCAATTTAAGTCTGAAGTAACAGTAATTCCTAGGTATTTTTTGGAGTTTACGGCCTTCACTTTTGATTGAT
Source organism: Locusta migratoria (assembly GCA_026315105.1). Lineage (NCBI taxonomy): Eukaryota > Metazoa > Arthropoda > Insecta > Orthoptera > Acrididae > Locusta > Locusta migratoria. The sequence continues at coordinate 24,145,224 of CM048751.1, forward strand.
TTATTTTGTAAACAAAGTTTAACGGATTTCTTGTCGTGTGGACGACTTCACACTTCTCATTATTTAGAGTCAATTGCCAATTTTTACACCATAGTGATATCTTATTCAGGTCGTTCTGCAGTTGGTTTTGATCTTCAGATGTTTTTACTAGACGGTAAATGACGGCGTCATCTGAAAACAACCTAAGAGAGCTACTTAGATTTTCCCCTAAATCGTTTATGTAAGTAAGGAACAGCAGAGGACCAATAACACTACCCTATGGTACGCTCGATATCACTTCTGTTTTAGTCGATTCCTTATCATCGATTACTACTAACTGTGTCCTCTCTGACCGGAAATCCCCTATCCAACTGCAAATTTGGGGCGATATACCATAACAATGCAATTTGATTAAAAGCCGTTTGTGAGGTACGGTGTCAAAAGCCTCCTAGAAATCAAGTTTTGTTACTTTATGAAATTTGACTTGGAAAGATATTGGTCCTTCTTCTACACCCTTAACAAATATAAATAAGTTAGGTAAATGTTTATATAACCCAGACACAAACTGTAATATGGAACAACAATTTTAAGAATTTAAAGGTATATCCCACTGTAGGTAGCACATATCCGCTGAAACATGACTGCGTGAATAATATAAAAAGATGTCTTGCATAATGCGGAGTTCCTCCCCCTTTTATCACTTCAAGCAAGGAAATTCGGAAGCCTGACACATTCACAAGATGACAGTATCATTTTTGTTCATCTCATGCAGTATTTCGTCAGATGCCTGCTCTACTTACAACTACTTCACTGTTTCATCCAATGTCTTTTCGCAATGACACTTCAGGTGAAAGATATTTGCGTCCTTTTTTAAATAGTAACTTACATAATTATAATCTACGCCTGATTCACATGAAGCGAATTCTACGTTAGCTTCCTCAGTAAAACAATTGTTAACATTTCGTCCGTTCCTTTTAAATGTGATTCCAGTATCAATGGGACAAAAATCTCAGTATTTTCCTTATGCTCTCACGTACAAAGGTGTGAACTGCCACTCGACTGACACGAATCTTGGGGTAAGTTTCTTTGAAAAGTGCGGTGCCGATTTTTGAGTTTACAAGTAGAACCTCTGCTCTGCTTCTAGTGATCTCCTCACCTAAAAACCTTTAATATTTCAAACTTATTCTCGAACTCTGTGAGATTACCGCCCAATAGAAATATTGGTAATGAATAGCATTTTATAATTAAACAGTATGAAGTTCACTGCAAACAGTGACCATGCCAATGCACTAAATGTTACACAATTTTAATCTTATTAATTATGGTAGCAATGTATGTACACAGTTGGGTGACAACATTTATAGTTAGGCCATAGGTAGAAATTCTCCACGTTGAGATTTGCTGTGTACTTGTAGCTGACGGGAGGCCAGCGAGCAGGCCGACGTTGGTGGCTTGTTCCAGCTTAGGATTTTCCAGTTTCGTTTCCAGTGAGGGGAGAGAGGGACAATGGCGAGTGCCAGGCATGGTGCAGTGCACAGCGTGAAATAAAATATTCTAATACTACTGGCATTTGAAGTAATACGATGCAGTTAGGAACCTTTAAGGCCCTCATTACAATATAGCCTGTTGATAAATAAACAATACATTAGCTGATATAGTCACATCTGGCGTAATATGTTCAATTGACAATGAAAAATAATAAATTACCAATGAATACAAGACAGTTACACAACTAGCATGGCAATGTTTGTTTATAAAAATAATATATTAACTATTTCTCATTTTATTTTCAATTAATCTTGTGTATTTTACCTTGAAGTATTCAGTTAAATCACGTATCTGTGATATAAGAAATTGCACGATTATAATAAATAGTACAAAGAATGTTTACACCAATATAAAAAACTAAGAAGACAGTTGTTTAATGTGTAGTGTAATTATTCTGATTTTAAGTAAAGTTTTAGAAATGTATTGGCTGAGCGCTGTACGTTGGAAAGTCGGTTAGAACAGCTCACATGGGGAAGTTGATGACGTAGGGAAAAAACCCGGCAGTTGGGCTTTTGGCGCGCGTGCGCGAGGGCAGGAAGTGACGAGTCGGGAGCAAGTGGTGTAGCTGGCCGGGCGGCGTCACTCTACATCAGTAGAGACTATAGATTTTTGTGTGGCAATTGCCAAGTGTGGTTGCTCGTCATAGACTGAACCAAGTTGTATCGAGTCCTACTGTGTGTTGTGAATATTTAGCCGGTGGAACAAGGTGTGCATCGCACTAAATTAAAGTGACTGTGTTTTGTTAATGTAACACGTGTCGTCGCATAGGCATGAACATAAACGGTGTTTGAGACAGGCACATGGTGTGAAAACAATTTGTGACAAATATTCATTTTGTCTGGGGGCTCACGAGCTATAACTTTATTTGATAAATGTGTCGACGTACAGACGTATCAGCCACAGGGTTTTAATATGGTGTAATAAACAACATTAAGTGAACTTTCACGTGTTTTCAAAAATAGTAGTTAGTACACCCTTTTCTCTCATGAACTTGACTTTATTATGAATTTCTTTGTTTATCATATGCAGGGAAGGAAAGCTGTGAATGTGTGATATCATACCCTAGAAAACGAGTCAAACAGTAGCGATCACAGTTCCAGTGTTTTTGCATGTTTAGGAATTTGGTTCTCAGTTGGTGGTTGTGAGTTTAAAAAAAAATTAAACTTTCCCTATTTTAAACTCTCACCCAGACCTTCACCCTCGCAACTCTTTCTGCTCAAAAATTTTTACTTGAATACTGTCTACAGACAAACTACTTTCGCACGACATTATCTACGTGTTCTTTCCAATTTAAGTCTGAAGTAATAGTAATTCCTAGGTATTTTTTGGAGTTTACGTCCTTCACTTTTGATTGACACATGCTAGACTGTGGTTTAGATACGTCCGTCATTCCATCTGCAAACAGGGACTGAGTAAGAGGGACACTAAACGCAGGCAGGGGACAGGGGAACGACCCGTGACGTAAGCCGCCGAGTGGCGGGAAGATCAGCCGTGCAAGTGGGCCGCACCGCCTCATCGGCAGCGCGGGAAGAGCGGGCTCGACGGCGCAGGAAATTACTGGCGCCAGCGGAGTGGCGCCTGGCGACTGGCGACTGGCGACCGTATCGCCGAGGAAATCGCCTGCCGCTGCCGCTGCCGTCTCCCTGGGCGACGAGCGTCGGAGCGGTCGACGAAGGCCCCAGGCACTGGCGGCGGACCAGCCGCGCTCCAGGATCAAATATCCCGTCACCAGGCCGGGTAGCGCCACAGCGCTGCAGATTAGGCCGCGCGGCAGGTACCAGGCGAGGGGGCGTCGAGCTGCGAGCTGCTGGGGTACTGCACAGTGGATCAAGTCCCGTACTGCTGCAGCAAGTGTCTGCGACGTCATTCTCACTGCGTCCTAAGCACCATCCGTCATCTATATCTATAAATGCGAATGTCTGTTCGCTGTACGTTTATCACGTCTGAACCACAAGACATATCTACATCTACATCTACATAGATACTCTGCAAATCACATTCAAGTGCCTGGCAGAGGGTTCATTGACCACTTTCATAACTTTTCTCTACCGTTCCATTCTCTAATAGCGCGCGGGAAGAAAGAACACCTAAATAGTTTTCGATCTGATTTCTCTTATTTTATTGGGATGGTCATGTCTCCCTAAGTAGGTGGGTGCTAGGAAAATATTTTCACATTCAGAACTAAAAGTCGGTGATTGAAACTTCGCAAACAGATCACGCCGCAATGAATAACGTCTTTCTTTTAATGATTTCCATCCCCGTGACGCTCCCCCCCCTCACCCGTAACGCGATAAAACAAAACGAGCTGCCCTTCTCTGAACCTTCTCAATGTCTTTCGTCAGTCCCACCTGGTGAGGGTCCCCCTTGGGGCACCAGTACTCCAGGAGAGGACGCACAAGTGTGACGTAGGCAGTCTCTTTGGTGGAACTGGTGCATCTTCGAAGCGTTCTGCCGATGAAACGTAACGTTTGGTTCGCCTTCCCACAATATTTTCTATGTGTTCTCTCCAGTCAAAGATGTTCGTAATTGTAACTCCTAGGTATTTGGTAGAATCTACGACCTAAGGTTTGACTGCTTAATCGCGTAATTAAAGTTCATCGGATTTCTTTTAGTGGTCGTGTGTATTACTTCACACTTTTCTTTATTTAGTGTCAATTGCCAATTTTCGCACCATGCAGAAATTTTGTCTAAATCGCATTGCAGTTGCTTTTGATCCTCAATTGACTTCACTAACCGATAAACGACAGCATCATCCGCTAACAGTCTAAGGGAGCTATTCAGATTGTCTCCTAAATCGTTTATAAACACGAGGAACAGTAGGGGACCTATAACGCTTCCCTGTGGAACGTCAGTTATCACTTCTGTTTTACTCGATGACTTACCGTCAATTACAACGAACTGTGTTCTTTCTGATAGGAAATCGTGAATCCAAGCCTTCCTGAAATCCAGAAATATGGAATCGATTTGAGATCCCTTGTCGACGGCACTTAACACTTCATGTGAATAAAGGGCTAGCTGTGTTTCACAAGAGCTAAAAATTTCTACAGTTACTCCCATGAACCACAGACATTGCCGAGGTGGGGTGGCTTGCGTGCCTCAACGATACAGATAGCCGTACCGTACGTGCAACCACAGCGGAGGGGTATCTGTGGAGAGGCCAGACAAACGTGTGGTTCCTGAAGAGGGGCAGCAGCCTTTTCAGTAGTTACAGGGGCAACATTCTGGATGATTGACTGAGCTGGCCTTGTAACATCAGCTAATGTGGCTTTGCCACACAGCTACTGCGAACGGCTGAAAGCAAGGGGAAACTACAGCCGTTACCTTTCCCGAGAACATGCAGCTCTACTGTATGAACATATGATGATGGCATCCTCTCGGGTAAAATATTCCGGAGGTAAAATAGTCCCCCATTCGGATCTCCGGGCGGGGACTACTCAGGAGGATGTGATCATCAGGAAAGACAATACTGGCATTCTACGGGTCGGAGCGTGGAATGTTAGATCCCTTAATCGAGTAGGAAAATTAGAAAATTTAAAAAGGGAAATGGATAGGTTGAAGTTAGATATAGTGGGGATTAGTGAAGTTCGGTGGCAGGATGAACAGGATTTCTGGTCAGGTGAGTATAGGATTATAAATACAAAATCAATTGGGGGTATCACAGGAGTAGGATTGATAATGAATAAGAAAATAGGAATGCGGGTAAACTACTATGACCAGCACAGTGATCGCATTATCATTGTCAAGATAGATACGAAGCCAACACCGACAACAGTAGTACAGGTTTATATGCCAACTAGCTCTGCCGATGAAGAGGAAATCGAAGAAATTTATGAGGAGCTAAAGGAAATTATTCAAACAATTAAGGGAGAGGAAAACTTAATTGTTATGGGAGACTGGAATTCGGTAGTAGGACAAGGAAGGGAAGGAAAGATAGTAGGTGAATATGGTCTGGGCAAAAGGAATGAAAGAGGAAACCGCCTGGTAGAATTTTGCACAGAACATAATTTAGTTATAACAAACACCTGGTTCAAGAATCACAAAAGAAGGTTGTATACGTGGAAGAGACCAGGAGACACCGGAAGATACCAGATGGATTTTATAATGGTAAAACATAGATTTCGTAACCAGGTTTTACAATGTAAGACATACCCAGGGGCAGATATAAACTCTGATCATAACTTGTTGGTTATGAACTGTAGACTGAAACTGAAGAAACTACAAAAAGGTAGGAAAATAAGGAGATGGGACCTGGATAAATTGAAGAAACCTGAGATTCTTAAGAATTTCAGAGGGAGCTTTAGTCAACAATTGACAGAAACAGGGAGAAATAAAACAGTAGAGGAGGTATGGGTAAAATTGAGAGATGAAATAGTGAAAGTAGCAGAGGACAAAATAGGTAGGAAGGCAAGAGCTACAAAAAATCCTTGGATATCACAGGAGATACTAAATTTAATCGATGAAAGGAGAAAATATAAAAATGCAGTAAATGAAACAGGCAAAATGGAGTACAGACGACTAAGAAATGAGATTGACAGGAAGTGCAAAATGGCTAAGCAGGAGTGGCTAGAAGTCAAATGCAAGGATGTAGAAGAATGTATAAATAGGGGGAAAATAGATACAGCCTACAGGAAAATAAAAGAAACATTTGGAGATAAGAAAAACAGCTCTATGAATATCAAGGACACTGATCTAAAACCAGTTCTCAGCAAAGAAGGGAAAGCTGAAAGGTGGAAAGAGTATATACAGGTGCTCTACAAAGGAAATGAACTTCGAGACAATATTGTAGGAAGTGAAGAGGATGTAGAGGAAGATGAAATAGGTGATACTGTACTGAGAGAAGAATTTGACAGAGCCCTGAAAGACCTAAGTCGAAACAAGGCTCCTGGAGTAGATGATATTCCCTCAGAGCTACTGAAGTCTCTGGGAGAACCAGCCATGACAAAATTGTTTCACCTGGTGTGTAAGATGTATGAGACAGGCGAAGTACCCTCAGACTTTAAGAAAAATGTTATAATCCCCATTCCAAAGAAAGCAGGCGCAGACAGGTGTGAAAACTACAGAACCATCAGTTTAATAAGTCATGGTTGCAAAATATTAACACGAATTGTATACAGAAGGATGGAAAAGCCGGTAGAAGCCGACCTCGGGGAAGATCAGTTTGGGTTCAGGAGAAATGTAGGAACACGGGAGGCAATACTCACTTTACGGCTTATCCTAGAAGATAGATTAAGGAAAGGCAAACCTACATTTCTAGCTTTTGTAGATTTGGAGAAGGCCTTTGACAATGTTGATTGGAATAAACTCTTTCAAGTTCTGAAGCAAGCAGGAGTAAAATATAGGGAGCGTAAGGTGATTTACAACTTGTACAAAAACCAAACAGCGGTTGTCAGAGTTGAAGGGCATGAAAGGGATGCAGTGGTTGGAAAGGGAGTAAGACAGGGTTGTAGTCTTTCTCCATTGTTATTCAATTTGTACATTGAGCAAGCGATAAAGGAGAGCAAGGAGAAATTTGGAGAAGGAATTAAAGTTCAGGGTGAAGAATTAAAAACATTGCGTTTTGCCGACGACATAGTAATTCTGTCAGATACAGCAAAGGACCTAGAAGAGCAATTGAACGGAATGCACAGTGTGCTGAAAGGTACATATAAGATGAACATTAACAAGAGCAAAACTAGAGTAATGGAGTGCAGTGTAAGAAAATCAGGTGATGCTGAAGGAATTAGATTGGGAAACGAATCAATAAAGGAGGTAGATGAGTTTTGTTACTTGGGCAGTAAAATAACAAATGATGGTCGCAGTACAGAGGATATAAAATGCAGAATGGCAATGGGTAGAAAAGCGTTTTTGAAAAAGAGAAATCTGTTAACATCAAATATTGATTTAAGCCTAAGAAAGTTCTTTCTGAAGGCATTTGTATGGAGTGTTGCCTTGTATGGGAGTGAAACATGGACGATAAGTTGTGCGGACAGGAAGAGGATTGAGGCTTTTGAAATATGGTGCTACAGAAGAATGCTGAAGATTAGGTGGGTGGATCTCGTAACTAATGAGGAGTTACTGAACAGAATTGGGGAGAAAAGAAATTTCTGGCATACCTTGACTAAAAGAAGGGATAGATTGGTAGGACACATTCTTAGGCATCAAGGAATTGTGAATTTAGCATTGGAGGGAAGTGTGTGGGGTAAAAATCGCAGAGGAAGACCAAGAGATGGATATAGTAAGCAGATTCAGACAGATGTGGGTTGCCGTTCTTATGTGGAGATGAAGAGGCTTGCTCAGGATAGGGTATTGTGGAGAGCTGCATCAAACCAGTCTCCGGACTGAAGACCACAACAACAACAACTAATGTCTACCGGGGGAAGGCTATAGGCACGGTTTTACGGCGATCGGATAGCTGTTTATCTATATACAGGGTGTTTCACTAAGTGTGTTTGCCTCTGTAACTTATAAAATAAAAGCTCAAGGGAAATTTTAATGCGGTAGGTCAACACAAGAAATGTTACACTTGCTGAGGAGCTATGAACATAGTTTATTGCATCACTTTCCAAAGAGTTACAGCACAAAGATAATTTTTTTTTGAAATGGAACAATAGTTTTTTCTATCTTGCATTGGATTCGCTGAAACTAGCTGCGTCCAAATCAATTAAAACTACATTCCTATCACTGTTAGTTTGGGAGCTACAACCCTTCAAAGTTTAGGGGGCGGAGGCTACGACAGCGTAGCTGACTGGCTGGTGGTCATGAGACAGTGGGCCGTGCCCCAGGGGATAGCCACTCGGCCGGTCAGATAAGCTATCGCAGCTTCCGCCCCCGCACGGTTTTATAGCGATCTGATAGATATTTATTAATCTGAAGTATATAATGTGAAATGCGGAACAATAATGATTCTCTGAAAATTATATTTACTCTTTGAAAATGGTTTTATTGGTTACATTGTTGCTTGAAGGTAGATAATGATAAAAGGGTGGAGTACATTGGGATGGAAAGTTATCGGAGTATATAAAATTCTACGTGTCTGTGTTAATATTTCGCTCTGCAGCGAAAACTTACAGAATAAAAACGAATGGTGTGGTGTAATTATTGTCGGAAGTCTCCCGTTGTACACCAAGCAGTTCCCTGCCGACAGATATAAGGGGGTGGAAGGTATTGGTGGTTGAAAGTCGTCAAATTATTAAAAAATTCGGATTGAAGGGCAGCGGTGACGTTTGCGACTCTATAGCAAGTAGGTTACGTACAGCGAAACGTGATGCCTCAGACCATATCTTTGGTCTACGCGTGCTACAAAGATCTTCAGCTCTTTCTCTGTAAGGATAATTACACGAATAAGGAAATATAAGAATAAATAAATAAAGCAGTAACAAAGAAATTTCTTTTAGTACACCTCTTTAAAAAAGTCGATTTGACGTTTCGCGCATTACATCAAGTGTTCCATCTGTGAAATTGTTACAATCATTATTGTTGAATTTCGTGATTGGATTCTTCGAAACGAGTGCATTTTTACTTGTGATTTCTTATATATTCTCTGATAAATTTAACATGTTTTTAGAAAAAAGGAGATGGTCAGAGAGAGAGAGAGAGAGAGAGAGAGAGAGTTGGTAGGAAAAGTACTAACTCAAGGTTCAAATAAGTAAATAAATACCAGGGCAACGCCGGGTTTTCAGCTAGTTGTCTATACAATCCACGTCTTCCAACCTCCGTTTCCCCAATTCCACTTGAACACTATCTGTGCACATCCTATGTGGTCTCCTAAGTTATTTCTTTGTTGTGAATCCAACTCCTTGCTTTTTCTTCCCTACGTGGGAAATGTCATTAACTTTTCAAATTTATAGTCATTTATTGCATCGATAATGATGATTGTAGCTCTAATTATACTACCAGAATTACTAATTACTAGTTGAAGCATATTGTTGAAGCATTGTGTGTGGAGTAAATGAATTGATAACAATATTACATATCAATAGTTCAAGCGGTACTTAGGGACCATGTGTCGATCCATGCTGAAACACCCGTTTTAGTCATGGGAACCACATCAGGGGGGACTGACGGACGATTGAGAGAAAGTTCAGAGAAAGACAGCTCGTTTTGTTTTACCGCGATATAGTGGGGAGAGTGTCACGGAAATGATGCACGATTGTGGTGGAAATCAATAAAAGAAAGGCATTATTTGTTGCGGCGGGATCTATTCGTGAAATTTCTTTCACCAACTTTCCCTTCCGAATGCGAACATACAGCGTGAATATCCTAATACTTGCACCGCAAATATTGCCGAAACGTTAAGTGCGATTGATGTGCGGCTTTCACAGAGTGTATTGGTAGTCAAAGGCTTGTAATTTCAGCTAACAAACAGAAATGTAATATTACTTAGAAAGTGTATTTTTATGCAAATATACAGTTTTTTAAATGGAACAATGGTTGTTTCTATAATGCACTGGAACTCTTGACACCAGCTGTTTATGAAGAATTTTGAATGACATTTTTATCAAGTTTAGTTTGCCAGCTACTACCGTTCAAAGTTTTGGGGGCGGAGGTTGCGATATCGTAGCTGACTGGCCGAGTGGCTAGCCCCTGGGGCATGACCCACTGCTGTCGTAGCCATCGCCCCCGAAACTTTGAATGGTTGTAGCTGCGAAGCTAAACGTGATAAAAAGTCATCCAAAATTATTTGTACACAGCTGGTGTTAAAAATTCCAGTGCATGATAGAAACGACCATTGTTCCATTTGAAAAATTGTCCGTTAATTGGCTAACAATACCGGTCCTTGACTACAAATCCATTCTGTCATAACCGCACACGAGTGCACTTTCCGTTTCCGCAATATTTGCGCTACAAATGGTAGGTGATTCACCCAGTATATTATTAGCACCCACCTACATAGGGAACCATGTTCATCATTATAAAATAAGGGAAATCAGATGGAAACCAGAAAGTGTTCATTTTTTCCATGAGCTATTAGAGACTGGAACTACAGAGAAATATCATAAACATGGATCGATGGACCTCCTGTCATGCATTTTAATGTGACTTGAAGAGTATCCATGCAGATTTAGATAGATGGAGATGGTGTTCCCCGCAATGTCTGAGAGGTTTGCTGTTCCTTTTCAGGAGCCATACGTCTGTTTGGTTTCTCTCCACTGATACCCTCCGTTGTTATGGTTGCGCCTGCAGCACAGCAATTTGTATTGTTGTGGTGCTCGGTCCACCAGCTTCACCAGATCTGTACGTAAACGTCAAGGGGAACAGGGAAGGAAGGAGGGGACTGGAAGGGGCTACGACGATGGAATTACTCGACTTTTTTTTTATAACTTAATATCTCACTTGTAAATATAGGTAAGACTGTACGAAGCTTATAGGTTTTGCAGAATCTTAACAAGTGAGCAGGTACTGGTGAAAGGAGTCTTAAATGCAAATATTTTACAGAAGAATTCAAGTTAGAGCATGTAACTTAAACCAGGGGAAGCTTTCCGAAAATGGTCATCTGAAATTCAGGACCTCTGTTCTTTTTTTTTTTTTTTTTTTTTTTTTTTTTTTTTTTTTTTTTTTTTTTTGTTATGTTGAAAGGTGTATCAGCAATGATTCAATTATGACTGCACTTTTTATTTTCTACTTTACTGGCTATTTGGGACCACGTTCGCTTAGTTTTCCACCCTCGTTGGCGGTGGCTTTATCTTTGCCAGATATCGTTCATCCTGGCACTCATGTCCTGTTTTCTTTCTTTGGACCATTGTGTATCAGGTTTCGGCAGTCTCAGCTAAAAACTTTGAGTTGTACTTTAAGCATGGCTTTTAATCAGCGACTGTACTATATTACACTTTTATAAGCAACTACAGCCCTCAGTCGATAAACAACTACAGCCCTCAATCGCATGTTACAATTGAATGTAACCCAGGTTGCATTGTCACAAAGGACATCTTCAGACAATATAAGGTAAAAAGATTAAAAATTTCATGTCAAATAAATTAAAAATACATAACATAACATAAAATAGGAATAGCAGAATATGAAGCTTCACAGTGACTGGATGCAACTCCTAGCGACTTCCTATCTTATGGTATGACCATCTGCCTACGGCAGATATGTTACATATTTTTAATTTATTTGACATGGGATTTTTAACCTTTTTACCTCCTATTGTTTGACGAAGGTGTCCTTTATGACACCGAAACCTTGGTTACATTCAATTGTTACTTGCGACTGAGAGCTGTAGTTGTTTATAAAAGACTTCTGAAAGCTTGTCTGTATTGGATTTCTCTTCTATCAATTTCTACAAGGTCGCTTTCGCAATTTCTGTACGACAAGATTCGAGATTTGAGGCCCTGGATCTGTTTTGTGAGATTGTCTTAAAGGAGGCTACAGACCTGGCCATAGAAGGCTAATCTTTTTCTCCTAAAGGCCTAGGAGATGTTTTTCTGTCGATGCGTACAGGTCGTTATTTGGGCGCAGGTTCATTATATTGTTTGCGATAATCGGACCGATAATTTTTCTGCGGATTCTTCGCTCACATATTTGTAATTTTTCTATGTCTTTCTGGTTCTCAGTGTTAGGTATTCTGCAGCATAAATGGCTTCGGATAACGATTTTTGGCGATTATGGAGATTGATTTCTTATTGTAGGTGAACTTCGTTTTCTGGTGGGCGAGGTCCACCTTTGTGATTCTGGCCTCAACTGCTGTGCTTTCTTTGGCGTTGGGAATTATCCAGTCTCCAAAGTATTCAAAGTTTTCCACTTTGTGGACGGATCCGAACGGGTTGGGAGGCTACTGGAGGCGTCTTTAGAGAAGGAGATAAACTGGGTTGTGGAAAAGGATGTTTGGAGACCTATTTCGATGCACATTCTAGGAGAATCTCAATCTGGGCTATAGAAGTTTCAGGAAGGTTAGTTCGTCGGCGAATACCAGGCAGACGACTGATTCCTTCCCTGGCTGTTCTGAGCTTCATTTGGAGTGCTATAGAATTGTAGCTGACGCCGTCATTCCCTGATAACTTTCTCCAAGGCATAGTTGAAGCGGCGAAAGTCTGTCACCTTGACTGACGCCGGTGTGGACCGCAAATGCGTCTAAAATTGCTGTTCGGAATTTTGTTTTAGAGTGTATTAGTGAGGGTTGCTTGAATTATTGTATGAGTCTTTCGGTCTACTCCAAATTCGAAATTCGAAGAGGGATTCTCGATCAATTGAGTTGTATGCTCTTGAGAAGTCTGTTAAGGTAATGTATAGAGAGGATTGGATCTGGATCTAAAGTGGGAGATTACATATTGTGGATTTGCTCTTCGCAGGGGCGTGAGTTCCGGAAATCCGCCTGGTATTCGCCTAGCCGCGGATCTAGTTCGGGATCGGCTTTGTTTAGATGGGCTTTAGGGATGATTTCATATGTCTCTGGAAGAAGGAAAATCCTTCTATAGTTTTTTGACATCTTTTGAGTCGTTCTTGAGAAAGATATCTAGTCATCTGTGACTTTGGAGGTCTCCCAAATATTTTGAAATGTTTCCAGAGGTAGGACAAGAGACGAGTCATCTGCTAGTTTCCAGTACTCTGCAACAAGAGAATCCTCTCACAAGGCTTTGTTGTTTTTGAGGGATTCTATTTTATTGCGAATCTCTGTGAGGTCTTGTGGCGATGAGTAGGAATAGAGTCTAGACGGATCCCATTCGAAGAATTCAGGCGCAGCTGAGGAGTTTGTCAAAGTAATCGACCAATGTGTTGCAGTTCTCTTATGGGATTTTCAAAGTTCAGATTGGGTGGGGAATATTTATCGCGGCGCTTTTTTTGAAAATTTGATAAAAATCGCTTGTGTTCCGCGAGAAGCCTTTTTTCAGTTCGGGACATTTAGGATTCATGATAGATGCGTTTGCCTTGTCTAAGAATTTTGGCTATAAATTTCCTGGATTTTATGAAATCGTTGAATTTTAATGGAATCTTGTGGTACTCCTACATTTGGCTCTTTCTGAAAGATCTGTTTCAAATTCTGGGGACCACCAAGCATGCTTGTATCTGAGGGTCGGGGAAGCGATTTTCAGAGATATATCAACCAAAACGTTGTCCAAGTCTCGATGGTTGGAGTGAGAGGAAGCTTGAATTTTCTGGAAAAAGTCTGTCTGGGATAGCGTGAGTTTCCCAATATCAGGTAGGGAAATTCTTTTGAGAGGATTTTTTCGGGTATTTCGAGGTATGAACTTCAATCTCAGAATGGCAGTGATCTGAGTCGAAGTTATCCCCCCATTTTGGACTTTTACGAAGATTTTTGGGATATAGCCATATGATCGATTTGGAATTGCAGGATTAGGAGATATCCAGGTTTCGCGGGGGAGATACATGAATGCAGTAGACTTAAGAAGGAGCTTATGGGAAACAGATTGATCAGCCTTTCACTATTCGTGTTAGTTCTTTTATTTCCCATCAGGATAAATGTAGGACTTGGGGACCTTAGAAATAGTTTCATCGAGGATCTCTCAGAAGAATTCTACTTCTTGTGCGTTTCGACGAGTGTCGACAGCCGCGGTGGAGTAGCCGAGCGGTCTAAGGCTCCTCGCTGCGGTGCGTTGCTCGCCGTCGGAAGTTCGAGTCCTCCCTGGGGCATGGGTGTGTGAGTTTGTCCTTAGGTTAGTTTACCTACATTTAAGTAGTTTGTAAGCTACGGACTAATGACCACGCAGTTTGGTCCGATAGATTTACAGACATTTGAACATTTTTGGGTGCCGACATTAGTTGTGTCACGGTCGTTGACAATCGTGTATCTTTTGTTAGTACATCTGAAGGTGAGAATGTACAGTCTATTAGAAATGAAATCAACTATTTCATCAAGAATCCTCTTGCTGATAATGAAGCCTGTTCCAAAGTGGTGAACGTCTTTTTAATTTTCCTTGAAGTTTTGGATTTTAGAGTGTGAAAGCCTTGAGACTCTGAGAAACGAGTGTCTTGGATAGCTGGTAACAGACTTTCGTGGGTGTCTTCAATTTCTTTAAGTTACCGATTTTCAGAAGGGAGTTTGCTGGAAAGGTTGTTAAGAATTTTTTGCTTTCACAGGTTAAATTTTCGAAGAGAAGAGTTTCAGGGGACTACTTAAGCGTGGCTGGGGATGCCCAGAATTCGTATGCCTACTGACAGTGCTTTTCGCGCTGGTAGATCCTCCACCTGAGGTAGTTCTATAATTTAGAGACTTCACTTGCTGGATGAACAACTTAGAAACTGTTCGGTTTTTGTCCGATCCAATTAGGCCGAAGGTACAACCAAGGTTGTTAGTCTTGGATGTTAGGATCCAGCCACACCTCTGATGACAGACGCCTAGCTGTTAGTCACTTGTTACAACACAGACGCTGCAGGATTTTGGGTGGTTTTCGTTCGCGGGTGGAAAATTCACTTTCCCTGCATATCTAGAGGACGTTCTCTTATCCGCCACCTAGGGCGTACCAGGTTTGAGTTTTTCTTCTCCAACAGGGACTGCACTTTTAATGTATACAAATGTGATAAAGTAAATCATCGTGCAAAAATTACTTAAGCTGGTAAGGGACTTGACTGTAGGAGACAATAATGGAGATAAAACATATGGGTGACAGAGATACTGTAAAACGTATGTAGATCACGAAAGAACCAGTTTTAATGGATAGGATTTATCCAGTCTCCTGCGAAAATGATAACTGAACAAGCACTTATTACATTCTGAAGCCGCCGCGGTGGAGTAGCCGAGCGCTCTAAAGCGTCTCGCTGCGGAGCGCACGGTTGCTCGCCGTGGAGGTTCGAGGCCTCACTGGGGCACGGGTGTGTGTGTGTTGTCCTTGGTTAGTTTATTTAGGTTTAAGTAGTTTGTAAGCTACGGACTGATGACCACGTAGTTTGGTCAGATAGATTTACAAAAATTTGAACATTATAAACTCATTATTTTTCCGCTTTTTGTTCTGTTAGCTACAAAGTCGAAGCAGTCTTTCGTTGCACCTTAATGGCTAACACTTTAAACTGGGGCATTTGCTTTTAAGTAAATAAATACATTTCGCAGCGACTCGATTGCATTAGACTGCAGTCGTATTAGTTTTTACTTCCTCGGTGATTAATATACTCCAGGGCTGAAAAGAGCCTTCCGCGTTGAATCACGTAGCTCAGCGTCCTGACTGGAATTTCTGGTCATCAATCAATGGGAATTATCGGCCAGTAGCATGGGACAACCTCATTAATCGTTCTGAGTCTCGGTACAAGCAAGTGATTCATCAGCGTCAATGATTACATTGCTATCAGCCCTAGTGACAGAGTTTACATTTTGCAGAAAATACCCTGTCGCTACACTAAGACAGGATCGAATATCGTACCAAAATGTTGGAAGATTTGAGTTTTATCATCTTTTCAAATGGGTGCTTCATGTGTCCCCACGATTAGCTCAGTGACATATTAAGATGATGCTCCTGCTTTATTGGGGCGCTAAACGAGAGTTTAGTTAGAGTAGAACTGACGATATAATGCTATACTTACTAGTTAGTTCTAAATATGGGTATGGAGAAAGGAGTTAACGTGTTCACGTCAACAAATGAGTATAAATTACTCTAAAAATATTTTCGATTAGCGGTACCCCTAACTACTAAATATACTACGAAAATCAGATTGAAAATTTTGACATTTAGTTAAAGAATTTTTATATAGTTTTAGTTCGATAATAAGCGATCATATTGAGCCACAAAAATAGTAAGACTAAAACATCATGGCAACAATAATTACATTAAAACCATAGCCTCCTTAGTTCCTAGTTAGCATATATGATACACCAAATATTATTTTTGCTAGCTAATGGCTTAACGAAACACGTCAATTGTGTCATCTCTACCACAACAATGTATTTCTGCATGTCCCCAATATTGGACAACATCGGCATGAAAAAATATAGTAATTGATGATTCAGTATCTCAGCAAACAATAAAATATAATATGTTTATAATATGCTACAGTTCTTTTATAACTTAAACATTTTGACGGATCACACCAGTTTCTTATATTTAATATTATTTTGTCGAATAACGCTGCAGTTATAACCAACTTAAAATTTACATTCTCAAAAATTACGCTCAGAAGTGGGATGGTAAAGTCATGGGTGCTCTCTTTATATTCAAGATAAAAAATCCTATGGGTGAAGATCGCAATTAACGAAGAGGCAACTTTATATCAATAGCATTCCATGAAGGCTTACTGCACTATTGAAATGTTGTTTAAAATATAACTATTCGGGGAAATGATAAAATGATTGTTATCGTTCCTTATGATATGCAAGGTGGGTCATCTAAGATGAAATTGATGCATTTTTGTCCCATTTGATGAAATTTCATAATTAATGAATGATGGTTGGACAATTTGACAGTTTTTCTTTACACTGGAGCAGTGGTAATGTTAAAGATGTAGTTTTTATGTACATATGGTTAGTGCTGCACTGATACATTGATACATTATTGTATGACAGTACATTAGCGATAATATTTTATACCACGGGACAGAAAATTGTGTCAGTCCTCCTATATGATAAGGAATGATAGTAATCATTTTATTGGGGCTCTGTAGAGTGTTATTTCAAAAGAATATCTTAATAATGTTTTGTGCCGTTATGGAATTTTATTGATCTTAAGATGAATTTGTGAACGGTAACTGGTTACCACATAAGAAGTAATAAAGTTAAATTTAATTGCGATCTTCTCTCAAGGGATTGTCATCCTTAATGTCAAAATTTATGACACTTTGCTGCCTTCAAGCTGATGATGTTAAGAACCGTGGGAATGACGCTTTCTTTGTGCGCGTTCTACATTACAATATCTGAAACTATAAATATGGGTCGTTTACCGCGGTATGACTTAATATATTCAATTTATTATTTAATGACTGCCGACGTCTTCTGTTCCTGAGTGTTCTTGATTTTTATCGAAGCTAATCACGAAATGTAATAACGCGCAAAATATCATTGTTTTCTGAATATCTTTCATAGCGTTTGTTCAGTCGTACGATGCCTTCCATTTCCAAGATTTTTTTTGTTTATTTTTTTTTTTTTTATCTTTGTTGGTGAATGACTATCAACTCGCTGCGGGTATCGGTACAGGAAAAACAGGAAGATGCATGCGACACCTGACTTTTCAGAATGTTCTTTCTAATAAAGCAAGAGCCGCGGTGGAGTAGCCGAGCGGTCTAAAGCGTCTCGCTGCGGAGCACGCGGTTGCTCGCCGTGGAGGTTCGAGTCCTCCCTGGGGCATGGTTGTGTTTGTCCGTAGGTTAATTTACCTAGGTTTAAGTAGTTTGTAAGCTAAGGACTGATGACCACGTAGTTTGGTCGGATAGATTTACAAACATTTGAACATTTGAATAAAGCAAGAGTGTTGCGTTGTAAGGGAGTTACAGGAAAGTTGTTCTGTCCTTGTGTTTTGTATGTCACTGTAGTTGAATTCGTCAGTTAGTGAATCATGATTCACAAAAATTTACGATAAATTTGAAATACACTTTTGAATTCCATATATATTTCAATCTATTCGTGTCAAAATGTGTCACAATATGACCTTGAAAATTATGTTGTTATATACGAGGGTCATGATGATGAATTTTATTTTCGGTTGATTGTGGTGGCAAATGGAAAAGTACAAAATTATTTAATCTTGTTTTGTCTTATATACAATACTCAAGCTTACAAGGGTTCATCACTAAATTCTTTACTTATGGGTAAAGTAATCCGTCATTTTATTGTGCTGTCTATTTGCCCAACATCCGGTTTCTAAATCCAGTTCTGAAACCGTGCAGGAGTGGGCGTGCGCTCTAAGGCGCATTGACGTGGAGTGCGCTTCTGCTCCCCGTTAGAGGTTCGAGTCCTCTCTCGGGCATGCCTGTGTGTGTTCACCCTTAGCGTATGTTTAAGTAGTTTGTACAAGTGGAAGGACTGCAGACCACCGCATTTGGTCCCATAGCCTTACAAACATTTGAACTTTTTAATTTTTCAGTTCCAAAATTATAATTCCTTTTGAAATTATAGTATCAAATGTTCAAATGTTTGTAAATCTATCGGACCAAACTACGTGATCATCAGTCCGTAGCTTACAAACTACTTAAACTAAGGTAAACTAACTTACGGACAACCAACACACACACACACACCCATGCCCCAGGGAGGACTCGAACCTCCGACGGCGAGCAAACGCGCGCTCCGCAGCGAGGCGCTTTTAGACCGCTCTGCTACTCCACCGCGGCAATTTCAGTATCCCCCACCGTGGCTACACAAAATATATTGACAATTATAATGATTTGGAAAACGCCATTCGCAGGAGCGCTAAGCACTTTTTAATATATTTGGAAACGGCAATTCGAAAATAAAGTTTTCAGGGACTCATATCTCGGATTTTGTTGATTATACAGGGTGAATCTAAATTCGCGCACTCGGGTTTCACAGCGCGATTCCTCACTTGCCAACAATGAAAAATGTCTCCCACAAAATTTCATCCTGCGCATATTTCCACCAGTAAATGTACGTCAAAGACTGAGATGGCTGTGTGTTCCATACGTCAGTGTGTTTCACAATTACACCAACAAACATAAGGGATGTATTATGCGTCTTGAGGAACAAACTGAGCATGGGAACCCAAGCCCGGAAACGCCATTCTACGGCTACGGAGAGTCCAAGTTACAGGCACCAGCTCCTGCCGCTAGACATCCCCTCCAGCAACTTCGACGCCCTGTAGCATCATTGGATGGCGTTTCCGGCCATGGGTTTCTGTGCTCACTTTGTTCCTCAAGACACCTCCCACATCCCCTAGAAGTTCGTTGGTGTAGTAGTGTAATTCTGAATCACACTGACGTATGGGACACACACCCATCTCAATCTTCGACGCCCATTTACTGCCGGAAATATGTGCGGGACGAAATTTTGTGAGAGACATTTTTTTATTGGTAGCATATGAGGAATCGCGCTGAGAAGCCCAAGGGCGCTTATTTAGATTCACCCTGTAGAGATGATGGGTAGAGGATTATGCATAGTCTTTGGCCTAGTGTTGATTCGCATTCTTATTACAAGAACGGACATACTGTAGCTGTCCTACAATACAAAGTAAAAAATGAAACATTGCCCTTTGCCTGCAGCCCATCCGAAATGTTCAAATG
This sequence comes from Locusta migratoria, assembly GCA_026315105.1. Classification (NCBI taxonomy): domain Eukaryota; kingdom Metazoa; phylum Arthropoda; class Insecta; order Orthoptera; family Acrididae; genus Locusta; species Locusta migratoria. Next base: position 24,164,841 of record CM048751.1, read on the forward strand.
TTTGTAAACCTAAGAAACTTAACTACGTTGCTCAAAAAAAAAAAAAAAAAAAAAAAAAACAAAAAAAACAAAAAAAATTCCAATGTTTGTATAGTCTATGGGACTTAACTACAGGGTTATCAGTCCCTAAACTTACAAACTACTTATGAACTACTTACGAACTAGGACGGCACAAATATCCATGCCCGAGGGGGGATTCGAACCCCCGACCATAGTGGCCGTGCACACCGTGACTGGAGCGCCTTAGTCTCCTCGGCCACCGCGGCCGGCACTACGTTCGTCATTATTTCCTAGGCTTACACACTACTTAAACTAAACGTAACTTAGGTTAAGGTGGACTGGATCCTCCGACGGCGAGCAACCGCGCGCTCCGAAGGAAGGCGCCTTAGAGAGCTCGATCACTCTACTGGAGCAGCCCATCAGAACTGAGCAAATTATTTGGTTTTTGCACATTAGGTATAGACTACAGTGAGCTTCATACCAGTTATAAAAACAGCACCTTTTCATGTTAGATTAATGCTAAGAGCGGGAAAAATGATGCCACATGAAAATGTACTCATTCGTCTCTTGCTATTTAGCTGAAAGGCTTGAATGTTTCTTTAATTTGAAAAACTGCTCGTGCTATGTATAAATGTAGCCATTAAGCTGGCCCCATTCGTTCTTTGTCATTTTTAGAACTATGTGAGGAGACGAAAAAAAAAAAAAATGGCTAGCATACCGTATTGTGTCTTACGGTTATTTGATTCCCAGAGCATTTATAAGTAATAACTGAGCATTTCTCTGAAATTCTGATAGTACATGTGTGGACAGTATTCAATTAAAATTTTAGAGTAGAAATTTGTAGAGAACGAGGAATAAATTTGGAAGATTAAAGATTAAAGGTTTTCGGCTGAGGAGATCATTAGAAACCAAGAACAGGTTCTACTTGTGAACCCAAAAATCGGCACCGCGCTTTTCAAAGAAACCAGCCCAAGATTCGATTCAGTCGATTTACATTTCACACCTTCGTACATGAAAGCATAAGGAAAATAGTGAGATTTTTGTCCTATTGATACTGGTATTAGATTGAAAACGAACAGACGAAGTATTAACAATTGCTTTACTGAAGAATCCAACGTACAATTAGCTTCATGTGACAAAAAGGACGCAAATATTTTTCACCTGAAGTGTCATTGCGAAAAGACATTGGATGAATCACTGAAGAAGTTGTAAATAAAACAGACAACTGACGAAATACTGCATGAGATGAACAAAAATGATACCATCATCTTGTGAATGTTTCAGTCTTCCTTATTTCCGTGCTTGATGTGATAAAAGGGGGAGGAATTCCGCATTACGCTAGAACTCTTTTTATATTATTTACGCAGACATGATTCAGCGGATATGTGCTACCTACAGTGGGTTATACCTTTAATTTCTTTAAATTGTTATTCCATATTACAGTTTGTGTGTCGCTTATATAAACATTTATCGAAGTTATTTATATTTTTTAATGAAGTAGAAAAAGGACCAATATCTTCACACATTAACTTTCATAAAGTAACAAATCTTATTCGCTTGAAACAGAGCTATTCATTTACAGTATGTTTAAATAATCACAGTTATAGTGCTAATTTTTTAGCAACTTTAAAACATGTATTTTGGTTGGTGGAATAAAGGTAAGGCTGTTCTATTGATAGGAAAATCAGGGTGGCTACAGGGATTTGGCAATTATGAGCCAGATAAAGGCGGTATGCTTTAAAGCTACTCCTTCAAAACTGATCTGATGTTAAATGCAGCACTAATAATTACCTTCATATGGTAGTTAACACTCACGACAACTAACTTTTCAATCAAGCTGATTCAAGAATATTTGAATACAATTATTATTCATTAACACTATAATTATGTTTGGTTATGACCCTAATGTTAATACCTGCACAGTTAATTAAGAAACAGTACGTTTAAAGTAATTGAAACTACAATCAATATTTTGTACAAAGCAAGAACAATACTTCGTCTACATAAGGCTCACAGTCTACACTATAAATTTGACTGCGAGAGAAATCTGAGAAAAACACAAATCACTTTCTAATAATGCAACTACGAGAATTTATCCCGCTAACTGACTGATTGCAAAAACTTAGTATCTTGTTCACCTGTTAGTATTGTACAACAATCACTATTACCATTAAACGTCTCACCAATAACAAAATCTGTTAATCAAACTCAGTGAATCCTAACTACAAAGTGAAACTGATAAGGAAGTTTAACTTTTTCTCTTATTATTAGCAATAATAATTACGTTATCTTATGATTGGAGAACAACAAAAATCATCTCAGGCTAATACATATATGAATGATACAAAATCTTATAAAGAAAGAAATGGGTCTGTGAAAATCACATTTCAAAATTATTCTATCACCTCGTACAAAACTCACTGTCTCATCAGCTAACCAAAAGAACGTCCGTTCAATACCAGAGCCACACACCGACTCCCTCTTTCTGTTTAGCTACTACTCACATACATTGTCTTTGACAGAGATGTTACACAACAAACCATAAACGTAGTTACTCAAGGTAGTTCATATAACATTTTACATACAAATATCGATACAAGACAGGTGGAACATGTTTCAACTTAGTCGAACTACATTAGGCTTACATGTTTTTACGTAACTTAAACGAAGTTATTGGCAGAGTTTATTCATGGTTTAACACGCGCAAGATCCTGCTCTACAGTGTGTCATCTGCAACATCAAAACTTTTTTTTCTTTCTGTTTATTGCCCTTTCTCCTGGATCTTATAACCTACTTTACTTACTTTTTTGTGACGGTGTTTTTTCCTTTCATTTTCCTGCAGTTATAATAACGTTTAGTTTCTAATTTCGTTGATACTTTTTGGATTTTTGCACCATTTACTGTTAACGCGAACACTGAAGTAATCAGTGTTAGTGGCAGGGATTTGCAAATTGATTCGATATTTTTAGATCTCCAGAAGGCTTTCAAAACTGTTCCTAACAAGCCATTTTTAAGAAAAATTACGTGTCTATGGAGTATCGTCTTCGATGTGCTACTGGGTTCCTACCGCCGGCCGCGGTGGCCGAGGGGACTGAGGCGCTCCAGTCACGGTCTGCACGGCCACTACGGTCGGGGGTTCGAATCCCCCCTCGGGCATGGATATTTGTGCCGTCCTTAGTACAAGGTAGTTGATAAATAGTTTGTAAGTTTACGGACTGATGACCCCGTAGTTAAGTCCCATAAGGTATAGAAACATTTGAACTTTTTTTTTTTTTTTTTTTTTTTTTTTTTTTTTTTTTTTTTTTTTTTTTTGGTTGGTTCCTACCAGGAAGATCAAAGTTCATAGACAGGAAAAGTCTTGTAGCTGTACACAAGGGAGCTCTGACGTTCCCCAAGGAATTGTCAAAGAATATGTGTGTATTGATTGAAATTAGTACAGATTGGAAATGTGAAATAATTTGAGCTAAAGTCATCGCAACAAGTGGCTCAAACATGGTCTCTGGAAGTTTTTGTAGAGTACCTGGCTCAGCAGCAGTAGTAGTAGCAGATCATCTGAGGGAAAGCTTAGAATATATTTACCACAGGTTTACTAATCATCTTACAGTTACAGTTGAAGATTTTAGCTTAACGAATATAGACTTGGAGTCAAAGGAGTTTAAGACAGGTAGCGGGGGCAGAGAATCGAGCAACATTCCGTACTGTATCCGAAAATTACCTTGAACTGTTACATAAAGGGCCGATCCAATGCGTTAGACTTGCTGATGACTAAAAGATGCGAAATGTTCGAATCAGTCGGCGATCGTAAGGAAATTACTGCATCAATGACTACTGTTTCTGCATTTTAGAAAGATCTTATTTAACAAAAGCGAAAAGGGTCAGATTTCAGAGTAGTTGACTGCTCAGCACAATACCTTCGTCTCAAGCACTGATAGTGTTGAGCGACTGTAGACGAAGTTCAAGTCTACTGTACAATAAGCGTTAGATATTTAAGTGCCAAGTAAATTTATGAGGTATGGGAAAGATTCACCGTGGCTCAACAACCTAGTTAGGAAACTGTTACCAAAGCAAAGAGAACTTCACCGCAAATATACATGTATCCAAAGTTCTACAGACAATCAAAAGTAAAATATTGCCAAAATTAGGGTAAGGGCTGTCATACGAAAGCCGTTCAACGACTTTGAGAGGAATATTTTGTGTGCCGATTTGGCGTAAAATCCTAAGAAGTTTTGGTCCTACGTCAAATCGATAACCGGGTCGAAACCAAATATCCAGACACTCTGTTACACTAATGGTTTCGAAACAGAGGATGAGACACAAAAGGCCGAAATTATAAATGGATTTTTCCACGGCTGTTTGAAAGAGGAAGATTCCACTGTAGTAACTCCTGTAAACCATCGCGCGAATCATGAAATGTCTTATACTGAAATAAGTGTCAGTGGGATAGAAAAGCTATTGAAGTCATACAGCACAGGAAAGGCCGTCGGACCTGGTAGGATATCAATTCGATATTAGACGGAGTTTGCGAAAAAACCTGCGCCCCCCCACCTCCTTCTAACAGCGGTGTACAAAAGGTCTCTAGGGGAACAAAGTTTTCCCAAGGATTGGAAGAGGGGGCGGGTTATTCCCATTTACAAGGACGATTGTCGATCAGATGCAGAAAACTATAAGCCTTACATCGGTCAGTTGCAGAATTTCTCTGCATCGCTCATGGAAACAGAAGTTCACAACATTAATTAAAATTTCCGGGCTAAGATGCCGTGGTCCATCAATAAAACTTCTTACTCCCGACGTTTCGTTACCTGCTGCGGGCAACATCTTCAGAGTTGAGTCTCCTCACCTCTGAGTTGAGTCGACTCACCTCTGAAGATGTTGCCCGCAGCAGGTAACGAAACGTCGGGAGTAGGAAGTTTTATGGATGGACCACGGCAACTTAGCCCGGAAATTTTAATTAATGAAGACGTCGGCCGTGAAAGCCAACATGCTGTGATAAGAAATTTACAAGTTATACGACAATAACGTAGACACGCGGAATTTGTGTTACAGGTTGTATTACATAATATCCTCTTGCATAGATGCAAGCCTGTATTCGTAGTGGTCTTCTGAATACTATGTCGTCAAGGGGCTGATAATATAAATTACCCCACCTTGGTCACAGTGGAATGTCCGAGCGCTCTAAGGCGTCTTGCGGCAGAGCGCGGTTGCTCCCTGTCGCAGGTTCCTCCCTCGGGTATGGGTATGTGTGTTGTACTTAAGTTAGTCTAATACGTTCGCTGCCATCGGTGCACCAGCGCGCCCGGCCGATACTGGTGTAACGCAAGGTCAATTACAGTGGAAGCGAACGTGTTAAGTAGTTAGTGAGCCTGGGGATTGATGACCTCAGTAGTTTATCCCATAAATTGCGTAACAACAGCATTAACTTTCTCGACTTGACGATCACGAAGACTAACTAGTACATACTTTCAACATATTCCGAAAACCTACAACTACAGACATAGTGATTCATAATAGCTCTTGTCACCCACGGAGCTATAAAGAGGCATACTTCAGATCAGCAATATATCTTATCATCAAATTCCCTCTCTGTAACAAAAATATAAATTCAGAACTGAATACACTCAGAGATATAGCAATCAGTAATGACTATAACCCAGAACTAGTGAATAATCTATATAAATCGAAATTAAATTCAGAACAGAAAAGTATTAACGATGAAATCACTTTAACAAAAACTGAAACAGGAAAGAAAGACAAGTTTGTAATACTGCCATACTGGGGACAAATTTCAGATAGAATAAAGTATGCACTGAAGAAAACAAATCTTAAAATAGGCTTCTACACCAACAACAATTTAGCAAACAATATCGTATATAAAATAGAAAAAAAAAAAACTGATCGCTATAGTCAATCTGGAGTTTACAAAATCTAATGCAGTAAATGTGACAAGGCCTACATTGAACAGACAGACAGACATTTCAAAATTAGATTTAGAGGACATATAAATACAAGCGAAAATAATATCTCAGCATTCGGCAATCACCTCAGAGAAAGTAAACATTCGACTGGAAGAACAGTAGAAAGTCTCAAAATTTTACATATCGTATGCAGAGGACAACTAATGGACGTTTTAGAAGAATTACAAATCTATACTCACATGACTAAATACCCAGAACAAATGTTAAATGAACAAACGGAAATGCTCAATAAAAAGTTCATCGAAAATTTCCATAACACCTTGACCAGCATATAAAGTAAAATCCATCACACCGTAATATACTTTCAAATGTGCAACAAGACGCGAAAAGTTATAGCAGCACAGTAATAATGTCCTCATATTACAATATAATACACACAAGCAATTTATAACACTTAAAATAGTTCTGAAAGAAAACTAAAAAATTTTTGTACGAATATTTATAATGGAACTGTTTATGTCACGCTGCAAAAAAAATATTGGCAAAAACAATATCATCATCATAAGTCGTTGTGCTCATTGCTGAGCGTCGTGACCCCATGAACCAAGCATCTCCATCCCGGACGGTTGTCAGCTTTTTTTTTTTTTTTTTTTTTTTTTTTTTTTTTTAACTTATGGTTCGTAACTACGGGGTCATCAGTCCCTAAACTTACAAATTACTTATGAACTCCTTACGAACTAGGAAGGCACAAATATCCATGCCCGAGGGGGGATTCTAACCCCCGACCGTAGTGGCCGTGCAGACCGTGACCGGAGCGCCTCAGTCCCCTCGGCCACCGCGGCCGGCGGGTGTCAGCTTCTCTCAGTGCCTGCTGAAGAGGTAGACCGGAGATCTTCTTGATTTGGTCTATCCATCTGCTCGCTGCTCTTCCTCTTGGTATTGTGCCCTCGATCTTTCCTTGTAAGATTATTTTTTCTAGGTTGCCTCCGTCTCTTCTCACAAAATGGCCAAAGAACTGGAGAACTTTTTCGTCGAGTCGAGAAGAAGCCGCGGTGGAGTAGCCGAGCGGTCTAAAGCGTCTCGCTGCGGAGCGCACGGTTGCTCGCCGTGGAGGTTCGAGTCCTCCGTAGGGCATGGGTGTGTGTGTTGTCCTTAGGTTAGTTTACCTAGGTTTAAGTAATTTGTAAGCTACGGACTGATGACCACGCAGTTTGGTCCGATAGAATTATAAACATTTGAACATTTTTAACTCGAGAAGAAAGGCGTCTGGAGATATTCAGTTGTTCAATAATGGACACATTTGTTCTTCTTTCGGTTCATTTTATGCGTAGCATCCTACGCCAGCACCAAAGCTCAAACGCATCAATGCGTTGTTTGTCTCTGGCCTTGAGTGTTCATGATTCACAGCCATAAAAGAAGACAGAAAACACGAGTGTTTCAACTAGCCGGATCTTTGTGCTATTTGTTATTGCTCTGCTCTGCCACTCGTCCTAGAGTGATCCGTCGTCTTATCTCCTCTTCACAACTACTTGTGCTGCAGATGGTTGATCCAAGATAGGTGAAGGACTGCACGACTTCCAGTTCCTTTAATTGACCTGTGAGCTGGATCTGTTGTTCTCAATCAATTAACATGAGTTTGGACTTCTTGAGGTTGAAGTCTCGTCCATGTGCTAGACTAATATATTTTATTCTAGTTAGTAGCTCAGCAAGTTCATCTTCGCTGTTGGCTAAAAGTACAGTGTCATCAGCAAAACAGAGGTTGTAGACGGTTTATCCGCCAATTGAGATGCCTTTGGTCGAACCATCAAGATCTTATATAATAAATAACAATATAAAGCAAAGAAATTGGAAAACTTAACAAAAACACCTTTGGATCAAAAGCTTAATAAATTACACCAAAGTAATTAAAACAAACAGCGGGACCTTCGCAGTATCCAAATGAAATATAAATAATACATATGACTGTAAGTAATTACGACTTGTTTGTACAATGTAACATTGCCATATTCGTGTGTCTTCCTCTAAAACAAACTTCGTCTTCTGTCATAAGTGGGCTTAAGAAAATGGGCAAAGTCCGAATCTAGTGAGCATTTAAAATAAAAGCAGCTTTGATGCAATATAAAAAATGTGTTTCCTACAACATTTAAGAACTGCAAAACGCGACGTATCAAAAACTTTTAATTCTGACGAGTATACCCGGCGTGCTGCTGGGCCCATCTGTACCGCGCTGCAAGGTGTCTACAGTAGGTGTCAAATAGACCTCGCCATGAACGCGGAAGTGAAGTAGCATGTCGTGGAGACCTAATACGTACAGTCTGTGTCAAAACACGACGACCTCTGAATGCACGGAAACAATCATTCAGCATGGTGGCCTTACTCTCAGAGTTCGTCTGAGTTGAAATCCTTAAGCAGCGGTCATCAGCTGCTGAGGTAGCCTTCTGGCAGCCAGAGCGAGCCAAGTCATAGACAGTCCTTGTGTCTCTGTATCTCCTCCACAGTAACAATGCGGAGACGATAAAATTTCTGAATTTTAGACGTGGCAGTGTACTTCCTTTCTGCTGTCATGACTGGGCCTCATTGACCGTCTTACCCGCTTCGACGCATTGACACTGCTAATGCGTCGTTATTTAATTTTTGCTCCCAGCATGTCGCCTTGCAAGTCATTTCCTTTTGTCCCGACCTAATACCCGGTGATCGTTCTAGACTACTGTACAATGCCTGAACTGCTAGATCAAAGATATTAGCAATATAACTCAAAAAATCGTAGTAAACGCTGTCTAAAAAATAACGGTGATTACTGTGTTCCTTATTTCGTTTAATTTTCTGTGAGAGTGCGCCTCGGTTGCATAGTGGTAGAATGCAAGACTAGAAATCTGAAGGTCGTGGGTTTGATCCCCGCCAGGTTCTGGTAATTTTATCTGTCACTTTCCACTTCTTTCACCTCTGAAAGTATTGGTCATGTGAAAATTGCCGAGTAGCACCGTGGTTCTGAACCCACGTTGAACTGTAGGTCCCCCTATAACTGGCTGGATAAGTCAGTTCGAAGGTCGGAGGAAGACAACGACATACCACCTCCAAACCATGCCTAATAAAGCACTGTGGTGTTCAAAACAATCTCCGGATTATTGACTGATTTACCTTTTTTTTCTGTGAGAGTAATTTTGTTACCGGAAAATATGAAGTACACTACTGAAAACAATTTAGGGAATCAGGTGAGGTATCTTACGCAATGCACATATGGTAACGTATTTTTCTTTCAGGTACTGGTTATAATTTTAATTTGGTGTGTGATACAGTACGATATTTTGCTGACTCAACTCTTTACTTGAGGTTAACATGATGATTCCTTAGAGCGAGGCATCATGGGGCTACCGTAATAGTGAAAACGTTACTATCTAATATGGTGTGTAATCACCTTGGACGGCCAGTACAGTTCCACACCTGTGAGGTATGGACAGTATCAGGTTATCAGACAGCTCTTGAGGGATATTTGGCCATTTTTCTTTGTGTGCAATATCCAGCTCTCCAACCGTTGTGGGAGTTGCTAGACTGGCTGCAGTGCGTCTGCCAAGTGCATCCCAGACATGCCCAGTCGGTTTTAAGTCCGCTGAACGCGGTGGCCACTCCATTCGTTCAGCTCCCTCATCTTCAAGCATGTTGTATACCAGTGCAGCTCTGTGTGAACGAGCGTTATCGTCCACCGGAAGCAACCCAAGGACGAAGGATCTCGTCTGCCGCCCGCGGTGGCCGAGGTGACTGAGGCGCTCCAGTCACGGTCAGCACGGCCACTACGGTCGGGGGTTCGAATCCCCCATCGGGCATGGATATTTGTGCCGTCCTGGTTCGTAAGTAGTTCATAACTAGTTTGTAAGTTTAGGGACTGATGACCCCGTAGTTAAGTCCCATAAGCTTAACAAACATTTGAACATTTTGATCTCGACTCTTAACTATTGGGCAGTCAAAGCGCCAATCTGGACGACATAAAGGTCCTCATGTCCGTAGATAGTGACTCCTGCCAATACTATTCGTCCACCACCATCATATGGCGATGTTTCCTGCACCTGCTGTCCATTTCATAATGACTGGCCCCTGACTTTGAACTCCTGGTCACATTGCACGACGAACATCGATGTTTCATACCACGCCGGAATCGTTGAAATGTTTACTTTTATTTGCTTTAGGAATATTACATTTTATTTGAATAGGGTAATATTTAAGAGAAAACTGGCTCTTTTTGGCTTTTTTCCGCGAATGTCAAATTTAAAGATGCACAGAAATCAGACTGTAGTTAGGAGAAAGTTTTCCTTTGCACAGTTTAAAGATCCCACCTTGTTCTATTTACCGACGGAGTTCCGTTACTTTCTGATTAGTCGTTTTGTCCTAATAATGGTAGGCGTAGACTGCTGCAGTTTTTCTAATAATGATGCGTGTTAACAAGACGAAAAGTGTAACTGCAAGTTCTGCCATTGCCTTTCACAGCTGTTATATTTTTATGCTCATAAATCTACACCATGCGCTAACACCACATAATTAATTTAGTTGCTTTTTTGTTCCTATGCGCTACGTGCTCGCGTGTGCTGTGTTGCCCTTCACAGTTGAATAGGCGCTTGTGGCGCATTGCAACAGTGGCGGCGCGCTGGTGTGGCAACTACGCTCTGCCACAGCGTCTCAAAGACTGCAGTCACTAACGCAGTTGCTTTACAAACTCTTAACTGACAAACAGTAACAAAATATATTAGTAATGGCATCTGATGTCACCAACAAGAGTTCAAGTTTAACAGCAATGCCCTCTCCGTCTCAATAGCTATAACGGTAAGCTTAATCGCAGCTTCTTGCACTTTATATTATAGCGACGAAGCGACAAATCAGAAAATTACGAAATTCTGTCTGTAAATAGAATAAACTGTGCAAAGAAAAACTTCATCGTAAGTACGGTCTGATTTCGGTGCATCTTCAAAAGTTCACATTCGTGAAAAAAAGCCAGAAAAAGAACGCTTTCTCTTCAATAATACCGCGTATGTTCACCCCTTTTCAAATAAAATGTAATATTCATACACCAAATAAAAGTAGACATTTCAACGATTCCGCCGAGGTATGAAACATCGATGTTCGCCGTGCCGTATGACCAGAATATAAGCCCGAGTATTCCACATTCTCTCCAGTTGTGGGAGAGACAATTGTCCGGCTGAACACGACATCTGGACTCATTTGTGAATGGAATCCAGCGCCATTTATTACGATTTCAATCCTGATGTTCCTCGACACAGTTTCAGCAGACTAAACGGTGTAATGGTTTTAATGGGACACACAACGTGCGTAGAGGGCACATTCCTGTGGGCGATTTAGGACTGTTGTTGCCTCGAGGTTGTGTTGCATTCAGCCTACTGTCTCGACGGACTGATAACAGGAGATAAAAGTCATCTCCTGCTGATGTTACCCATGGACGGCCTTGGCCTTGCCTTCTTTTAACGGTTCCTGTTGTCTGAAATCGCGTCCATGTCCTAGAAATTACACTTTGCGACACTCCAATAGATGCAGCCACCTCCTTCTGCCCCACTTTCAACGCTCCTATGGCTTTCCACGCCATAGCGTCGGGTAAATCACGTTGTTGTTGCATGGCACTAGGTTCTCACTACACTATCTGAACCCAACTGCTTGTGTAATTTGTTTGTTAGAGTAACCACAAGGCAACACCCATCGCCTCTGCAATAACTTACTCTTGCTACCAATATGTCGGCTGACGGCCGCGGTGGCCGAGGTGACTGAGGCGCTCCAGTCACGGTCAGCACGGCCACCACGGTCGGGGGTTCGAATCCCCCCTCGTGCATGGATATTTGTGACGTCTGTAGTCTTAGCTAGTTCATAAGTAGTATGTAAGCTTAGGGACTGATGACCCCGTAGTTAAGTCCCATAAGTTGTACAAACATTTGAACATTTTTGTCGGCTGACGTAATGTTGTTCTCTCTACTCCGTAAAACCGGCTGAAAGACGCCGGACATTTCAGTGCATTCTGCCGATGACAACAATACTTCAGAATCTAGGTCTCAGTGTAGTTCCTAATACGGCGATGGAAAGAGAAGAGTGGGAGTGACATGGAGGATGAAATGTATATGGTCAGAGGAGGGAGAAGGGAATTCTGAAGGAGGGTAGGAGAGATGGAGAGAGACGGCGTATGGATAGGGAGAGCAGAATGAGTAAGAAGAGGCGGAAGACGGGGAGGAGGTGATGAACATAGAAGAGGCGGGGAGTGGTTTGATAAAACACAGAAGGGACTGAACTTTCAAGAGAAATTGTACGTCGCCTGCACCATATCTGATCTTTACCTTTATGGAGGAAATGAATAAACAACGAATTTATGAACACTGGCTTTACATTAAATGATATTGTGAGAAAAACTACTTATTTTTACTCGCCGTTCACCACGTATAACCACAGAACGCAAAGTATGAAACGGATTCGAATGGTGTATTTACAAGGAGCGTTTGGAAGATTTCTTTCAGTTACTTTCTTTTCATCTCATATCACACTGAGCCACAGCAAAGCGTGGCCGGATTTATGTAGTACGTATAGATGATCTAGGAGATAACATGTGAAGCGTTTGTGAATGTCTGCAGATGAGACTATCAGTTACCGCCCAGTAAAGTTATCAGTAAATGAATATCGATTGCGAAATGAACTTGACTAGATATACAGGGTGTTACAAAAAGGTACGGTCAAACTTTCAGGAAACATTCCTCACACACAAAGAAAGAAAATATGTGGACATGTGTCCGGAAACGCTTAATTTCCATCTAGGAGCTGATTTTATTACTTCTCTTTAAATCACATTAATCATGGAATGGAAACACACAGCAACAGAACGTACCAGCGTCACTTCAAACACTTTGCTACAGGAAATGTTCAAAATGTCCTCCGTTAGCGAGGATACATGCATCCACCCTCCGTCGTATGGAATCCCTGATGCACTGATGCAGCCCTGGAGAATGGCGTATTGTATCGCAGCCGTCCACAATACGAGCACGAAGACTCTCTATATTTGGTACCGGGGTTGCGTAGACAAGAGCTTTCAAATGCCCCCATAAATGAAGGTCAAGAGGGTTGAGGTCAGGAGAGCGTGGAGGCCATGCAATTGGTCCGTTGTTGAGAAGCGTACGAACACGTCGACTGAAATGTGCAGGAGCTCCATCGTGCATGAACCACATGTTGTGTCGTACTTTTAAAGGCACACGTTCTAGCAGCATAGGTAGAGTATACCGTATGAAATCATGATAACGTGCTCCAGTGAGCGTAGGGGGAAGAACGTTGAGTCGCAATGAGTCGCATGTCAACACAAGCACTGAAGTCAACATTACCTTCCTTCAATTGGGCCAACTGGCGGTGAATAAAGTACAGTCCATACTAACGGAACAATTGGATATCTTGACAATTGTCTACACGAATTATTTCAATTTGCAATTAAAGATAAATACTAAAATGAGTACTAAAATGGAAATTAAGCGTTTCCGGACTCATGTCCACATGTGTGTGAGAAATGTTTCCAGAAAGTATGGCCGTACCTTTTTGTAACACCCTACATTACTGGCCATTAAAAGTACTACACCAAGAAGAAATGCAGATGATATACTGGTATTCTTTGGACAAATAAATTGAAGTAGAACTGACATGTGATTACATTTTCATGCAATTTGGGTGCATAGATCCTGATAAATCAGTACCCAAAACAACCACAACTAGCCGTAATAACGGCCTTGATACGCTTGGGCATTGAGTCAAACAGAGCTTGGATGGCGTGTGCAGGTACCGATGCCCATGCAGCTTCAACACGATACCACAGTTCATCAAGAGTAGTTACTGCCGTTTTGTGACGAGCCAGTTGCTCGGCCATCATTGACCAGACGTTTTCAATTGGTGAGAGATCTGGAGAATATGCTGCAATATGCGGTCGTGCATTATTCTGCTAAAATGTAGGGTTTCGAAGGGATCAAAAGAAAGGTAGAGACACGGGTCGAAACACATCTGAATTGGAATGGTCACTGTTCAACGTGCCGTCGATGAGAACAAGAGGTGACCGACACGTGTATCCAATGGCACCCCATACTATCAAGCCGGGTAATATGCCAAGATGACGATGACGAATACACACTTCCAAGGTGCGTTCACCGCGATGTCGCCAAACACGGATGCGACCATCAGGAAGCTGTCAACGGTACTTGGATTCATCCGAAAAAAAATGAAGTTTTGCCATTCTTGCACTCAGATTCGTCGTTGCGTACACCATCGCAGGCTCTCCTGTCTGTGATGCAGCGTCAGGGGTAACCGCAGCCTTGGTCTCCATGCTGATAGTCCAAACTGCTGCAAACGTCATCGAACTGTTAGTGTAGATGGTTGTTGCCTTGCAAACGTCCCCATCTGTTGACTCAGGGATCGAGACGTGACTGCACGATCCGTTTCATCCATGCGGATGAGTTGCCTGTCATCTCGACTGCTAGGCCGTTGGGATCCAGCACGGCGTTTCGTGTTGCCCTTCATATTCTGCTAACAGTTATTGGATCGCGACCAACGCGAACAGTAATGTCGCGATAAGATAAACCGCAGTCGAGATAGGCTACAATCCGACCTGTACGAATGTCGGAAACGTGATGGTACGCATTTCTTCTTCTTACACGAGGCATCACAACGTTTCACCAGGAAACGCCGGTCAACTGCTGTTTGTGTTTGAGAAATCGGTTGGAAACTTTCCTCATGTCAGCACGTTGTAGGTGTCCCCACCGACGCCAACCTTGTGTGAATGCTCTCAAAAGCTAGTCATTTGCATATCACAGCATCTTCTCCCTGTTGGTTAAATTTCGCGTCTGTAGCTCCTCATCTTCGTGGTGTAGCAGTTTTAATGGGCAGGAGTGTAGTATGTATAGATGATCTAGGAGATAACGTGCGAAGCGTTCTTGGACGTATGCACATGATACTATCAGTTGCCGCCTACGAAATGAACTTGACAAGATATATGTATGAATTAAAGAAATGTATTTGCTATTGCGGATATGAATCAGCAGCAGCCGTATCATTTTATGGTGTCAGCTATCGTGCCGGGACTCGAACCTGGATTCCTGCTTTTCACGAGTGGTCACGTTAGCTATTACGCTACCTGCGCACTCTTCTCGTACCGAATTATACTTCCATAGATCACACCTGAAGACGGTACCGAGCTTGATCGATACCGAACAACTGACATAACGGTGCCCTTGGATGATCAGTCGCAAATAGCAAGAAACTGCTACTTGTCTTACTACCCGACTTTTTCCCTCTGCACCTTAAAACTTGTCTTAGAGTTGGTGACCATGCTGATTCAACTGTGGAGGGGCTCCATACTTGTATAAAAATAAATAAGTAAATAAACAAGCACACACACACACACACACACACACACACACACACACACACACACTCACACACCCACCCACCCACACACACACACACACACTCACACACCCACACACACACACACACATTGCTACCGCCAACTTTCCGTGAATACTTCTACATTCCTTCCACTCAAGGAGACACTGTCTACAATTGTCGCCAGGGTTACTGGGATTCATTTAAACACGTTGAGTAGTGTGTGTTTATTGATGGATAAAATGCCAATGGCATGTGAAAATGTGTGCCTGCATGTCTGAAGGACAATTTCTTTGGTTCCATCGATAAACACACTGTATATCGCATCTAATAAAAGAAATCATTCAAATTCTATTTACGCGATAAATAGCATGAATGTCAAGCAAAGCAAATGTTATTAAGAAAAATTTGTAAATACCATATAAACAATATCGTTGTGAAGGCGAATCAAAGGCTGAACACTAAGAAAATGAATGGGCATCGTTTAATTCTGGGACTATGGATGTAGAGGAATTGTGGACTAAATTTAAATGCATTGTTAATGAAGGGTTAGAGAAATATGTGCCAGTAAAGACGATTAAGGATGGAAAAGATCCACCGTGGTATAATAATAATGTTAGAAAGCTGCTGAGAAAGCAAAGGCTGTTGCACTCTCGATTCAAAAAAGAACACGCAAATGATGACAGGCAAAAGTTAGTAGAGATTCGTGCGTCTATAAAAAGAGCGATGCGTGAAGCATACAATAATTATCATAGCCATACCTTAGCAAAAGATCTTTCCGAGAACCCGAAAAAATTCTGATCCTATGTAAAATCGATAAGCGGGTCAAAGCCCACTGTCCAGTCACTAGTTGATCATTCCGGGGCAGTAATAGAAGAAAGCAAACGGAAAGCTGAAGTTCTAAATTTAACCTTTAAGAAATCTTTCACGCAGGAGGACCGCACAAATATACCATTATTTGATCAACGTACTAATTCCGAAATGGGGGACATAGCAATAGGTATTTCCGGTGTAGAGAAGCAGCTGAGAGAGCTAAATACGAAAAAGTCTGCTGGTCCGGATGGTATACCAGTTCGGTTTTACAAAGACTATTCTGCGGCATTGGCCCCCTACTTAGCTTGCATTTATAGCGAATCTTTAATTCAGCGCAAAGTTCCTAGTGATTGGAAAAAAGCGCAGGTGACTCCCGTGTATAAGAAAGGAAAGAGAACTGACCCATACAATTACAGGCCAATATCGTTGACATCGGTTTCATGTAGAATTTTGGAGCATATTCTCAGTTCGAATATAGTAAATTTCCTTGAAACGGAAAAGCTTCTTTCCATGAATCAGCAGGGGTTTAGGAAAAATCGTTCATGTGAAACTCAGCTTGCCCTTTTCTCACATGACATCTTGCGAGCCATGGACGAAGGGCAACAGGCGGATTGTGTTTTTCTCGACTTCAAAAAGGCGTTCGACACGGTGCCACACTGCAGACTGCTAACGAAGATACGAGCTTATGGAATAGGTTCACAGATTTGTGACTGGCTGGAAGACTTCCTAAGTAATAGAACGCAGTACGTTGTTCTCGACGGCGAGTGTTCATCAGAGACGAGTGTATCGTCAGGCGTGCCCCAGGGGAGTGTGATAGGACCGCTATTATTTTCTATCTATATAAATGATCTGATGGACAGAGTAAGTTGTAATTTGCGGCTGTTTGCTTATGATGCTGTGGTGTATGGGAGGGTGTCGTCTGTAACTGACTGTAATAGCATACAGGTTGACTTACACAAAATTTCTAGTTGGTGCGAAGAATGGCAGTTAGCTCTCAATGTAGAAAAATGTAAGGTGATGCGCATGAGTAGAAAAAACAATCCTATAATGTTCGAATACAGCATCAGTAGTGAGCTTCTTGATGCGGTCGCGTCGTTCAAATATCTAGGCGTAACATTGCAGAGCGATATGAAATGGAACGAGCATGTTAGGACAGTTGTGAGTAAGGCAGACAGCCGACTTCGGTTTATTGGGAGAATTTTGGGAAGATGTACTTCACCTGTAAAGAAGACCACGTATAAAATGCTTGTACGACCACGTCTTGAGTATTGCTCAAGTATTTGGGACCCTCAGCAGATCGGTTTGAAGGAAGACATACAGGCGGTTCAGAGGCGAGCAGCTAGATTTGTTACCGGTAGGTTCGACCAATGCGCGAGTGTCACGGAAATGCTCCGGCAACTCAATTGGGGATCGCTGGAAGAAAGACGACGTTCTTTTCGTGAATTTCTGTTAAGTAAATTTAGAGGGCCGGAATTTGAAGCTGAGTGTAGTACGATCTTGCTGCCGCCTACTTACATTTCGCGTAAAGATCACAAAGACAAGATAAGAGGAATTAGGGCTCGTACGGAGGCATATAGGCATTCTTTTTTTCCTCGTTCAATTTGGGAGTGGAATAGGAAAGGAAATGCCTAGTAGTGGTACAGTGTACCCTCCGCCACGCACCTTACGGTGAATTGCGGAGTATGTATGTAGATGAAGATGTAACAAATCCTAAATTACACCTGTCCGTGTTCTGAGTATTGCTCTTTAGCAGAAAGAACTGATAGAGCACGTCGCGGTACGCGATCCTTGCCAAATTAGATTAGTGGAGCACATCAAAATAATATAAAGAAGGGTTGCTCGTTCTGTAAAACCCAGATACAGGGGAGAGTCACGAAAATAGTACACGAGTCTCAGTGGCCGTAATAAAAAACAAGGCGTTTCTTGTTGTGACGACATAAGTAGAAATGATCATGGTAATAACAGAAATGACACATGGTAAAATGTAGGTGTTCGTTTTTCCCGCGAGGCATTTGAGAGTGGAACGGTAGAGAAATAGACTAAGAACCGTCTGCCACGTAATGAAGTCTAAATTGCAGATTTAAATGTTCACGGAACGATCGTAACTCGTGGTGACTTCTGTGTAATGTGCGACTTTCGGTAAAAATGTCATTTATGTTTTCTCACTACATAGTTCCTTTAGTTGCCTTTTGTGACCATTTTGATGTCCTGTAAGAGTACACCTGTCGCTGTATCTTACAGTTTGATTTAACGTAATGTATATATTGTCTTAAATTTGTTCATTTCACGTATTTTTCATTTCTTGTATGCTAGATATATTTCTTATATAACGTCATTTTCTATATTGAATCATTTAGTGTCAACATATACTGTATATGTAAACCCACATGAATGCACGGACGTTCTTATGCTGTAAGTTGGCAATACGCCAGAGAAAATGTTGATCCTGTTGTAAAGACTGTCTTTGGTACAGAAGTAGTAGCTGTGACTGTCGCGCTGCTGAAGCAGTCGCGGAGCGGACTCGCTATAGTAAACACATAAATGTTTTGTTGATGGTGCAGAGGCACGGTAGGCGCAGTGTGGCGCGAGTTTAATGCAATTGCAATAAGCCTGAGAGGCGTATTGTTTAATGTATTGAAGGAAGTGCGAGATAAGTTTATTTATACTTGAAAGTGATCGGAGTAAAGTTTTTTCATGTGTGCACGAAAAAAGTAATTGTTTGGTTATCAAGTCTGTTGTCACCGAGAGTGATCGTTGTTGTAATTACGGAGAATAGAAGGTGTATCGAGGTGATATCAATGTATGGAGATTACAGCCAGATGAGCTGAACAAAAAGTTGTCGATAAAAATATTTTGAACCAGCAGTAAGAGTACCTATTGTAATCATATCTGTCTTGTATGGACTTCACGACGAAGACGACGAAAACAGATGAGTACTTTTGTAACATTTTATTTTGTATGCATGTAAATGTAGTGTCAACCCAATCAGAATTTTGGTTCAATTATACATGACTTATTTTGAAACCAGTCTTAATTTTGTAAGTAGTTGTAATCACCCCATTATCACCATTATTAGATTATGTTGATTATGCAAGCCTGTATATTGACTAACAAGTTCAATCATTTTTCAAAATAATTACGATCAGTTTTAAAGAAATTGCTAGACGAGTTAAAGAATTGCTAAACGTGCTACATCCACAGAGACTAGTAATTAATGTGCAGTGCTGTTCAAAGTTTTGCAATCAATTATTAAGCCAAAGATTTTGACTTGCAAGAGAGTTTACAAGTAAAGTAAAGTTGGTTTCATTTATGTAGAAAGTAACCAGGCTAACAGTAGTCAAAGTATTATAGTTGATTAACCAGACTTGACGGAAGTAATTTTTTTAAGAAATACGTTAAATGCCAAACTCTGCTCAGCCAGTTATACGCGTACGCTACCCAGGCCCTGGAACCAATTAAAAAAAAAAAAAAAAAAAAAAAAACGGTTCACGCAAAGTTTTATAAGGAACTTGAATATTTTAAAAAATATTATCAAAATTATTGGGAACTTTGACTGTAGTATTTGTGAAGCTCATTGCACCACGGAGTTTCACAGTACAGAGCTATTATCATTGCAATCAGAGTCTATCAGCTATTACGATTTTGATTATAACACGAACACGCCATCATCATTACATGATTTCTGACACATTTATTAGTAAAGTTGTGCTGTTCGTGAATCGTAAGAGGTGCTAGTTGGAGGCTGTAGTCAATGATAAGTCAGATAGGGCCAAGCTTAATTAATTACCACAGTGACTGTTTCAAGTTAATTAATATCATTTTAACTTTCACTGCGAAAGTGTTGTTGCGACCCATTAGTTGTGATTTGCTGCAACATTCAATAACGAAATTATGATTAATAGAGTATATTATTACGCATCCTGAATTTTGAGATTTTTTGACGACCTCCAACAGGCAATTTTCTTACAGTCCGATACCACTTGACTATGACAAATCATCCGGATGTTACGGATGTTACTTTCGTCCTTAATTCTACACACCATTTTATCAGACGTATCGATCTAATATCCAAAGTTGACCTTAAAAGTGATACAGTGTTTGAAAGTACACACCTTACTGTTTTCCAACAATACTACGATGACGTCTTATTTTCGCTCCTTATTTCTCTAGAAGTCATCCGAAAATCCCTTGCAATAAAACTCAACGTAATTCGGATGAAAGCCATTTAATAGTTTAATACATGGTATTAAATGTTTCGTATGCAGCTTATAGGTGTTTTGTGTCACATAATTCATTACACGATAAGTTGCTGCATACTCTTGTAGATCGTACGGGGTCACATACTGAATATTCCTATTCTCCAGCAAAGTGTAAATAGGAATACGAATATCCTTCCTGGAAATTCATTTACAAAGAGAAATATTTCCATATGAAATTGAGAAACCGAAAGCACATCGTGGTTTAATGTCTTATCTCGATAGCTGTGCTCTACGTGTGGGTGTTGACTGCTAATACAGTTATGTAGGCGACTGTCGTGCTCGCAGTGGAAAATTCTAGTCGTTCGGACTCTTACATATTGATAGAGCAAATATTTTCGGTTTCGTTGCTATCAATAACTGTCAATGTACGGAATAATACGTCTAATATTTCAAATGTGTGAAGACATGCACACGATGTACAAGGAATGGAGTGATCAAATAAAGATGAGACTTATGTTTGAAAACATGTGTCAGAAAACTTAGTTTACTCAGAAGCAATACACATTCGATTTCATTACGTTTGGGCGTGATGAAAGTCCAAAGTGTTGCAGACAAAATGTTCACATGTTTGTAAAGATATGGGACTAAACTACGGGGTCATCAGTCCCTAAACTTACAAACTACTTATGAACTAGCTAATACTAAGGACGGCACAAATATCCATGCACGAGGGGGAATTCGAACCCCCGACCGTAGTGGCCGTGCAGACCGTGACTGGAGCGCCTCAGTCCCCTCGGCCACCGCTGCCGGCTGTTGCAGACATTAGAGAAATATTGGAAGTACTCAATGTTTATGGATGAAAACAATCCACATCGTAATCGTTGTAATGATTGTATGTCATAATTCCAAGCATTTGTTGATTTTTCAAGCATTCTAATTCTACAATAGCACTAGAACGATATCTCACAGTAATTTATTTCGCTCAAACACAAAATTTCTATTATATTTCGTTTAAATTTAGTTTGGACCCAACACAATTTGTTTTATAATTCGATTAACTTGACAATATACACACCAACTACATTTACTCACAGTGGAAACATTTACCCCCCCCCCCCCACTACTTTGTTTTTTGCAGCGGTCAAATAATATATTTATCCGAAAACTAGATAAGATATAATTAGAGGATTGTAACCGCCATAAAGGGCTTGCCACACATTTAATATGCCGTGCTTCTGCAAATTTGATACCAGTAAGCGTCCGTGAATCAGATAGTGTAATGTTTACGTACCGTAGAGTAAATAGATTACGTAAGAGTTCGAATGAAACAACGTTACAAAGCGAGCCAGTAAGCAGAAAAATTTAGTAGCGTACACCAGAAGTATAATTGCGGTACATCACTGACTTAAATAAGATGCAATATGCTATATTATTCAGTTTACCTTTGGAACATGCAATATTATCTGTCTATTTATACGGAAATGTCACGACTGACTCACTAACTCACTGATTTATCTTCCAGCCCAACCCACTGGCTTGAAACTTGCCGAAGGTCTTGAGCTTATACAGTAGGCGTCATTTAAGAAGGGTTATTTCGATATTCCATTCTTATAGGGTGAAACTCGGGATGAAAGGAATTTTGAAAGTAGGTCGCAATTCAGAAAATTTTGAAGGACGGCCATTCAAATGTCTGTAACCCTAATGGACCTAACTTCTATGATTATCAGTCCGTAGACAGGTGTTTCAGTGTTAATAAAGATGGACGGCATTGAATTGTAGGAAGATTCATTCATATGAGAAGTCTACGTCGCATTTTCACGATTTTAAAACGTTTGGTGATTTAGTACCTAACTGTGAGACTATTAATAAGTGGTATACGAATAAATGCTTGAATAAATTCCAGTTTCCTGCGTGCAACCTTGTTCGTGAATGACAAGCACACTGTTTCTAAATTATTAATCTGCCAATACTCAGCGTGTGTAACATTACATAAATTCAATTAAATATATTCAAAAGTGTTTAATTCTTATGCTAAGAAATGCTTTATTAAATTTAAGTAACACTAGAGAGGTCCCGTGCGAATACTTCGCACCGTTAGTGGAATGACAAAAAAGTTTGGCAAAAAATGGAAGTAAAGTTGAATGTTCACGCATTGCTTTCTTCAGAATCAATGAATGCAAGTGTTTAAAAGCGCAACTGAAAGAGCTTAATCCGCTGAGTGTTCTGAGGTAAAAAAGAATTGCGTACCTTAATTAGAACCGAAGCTATCATAAAACAAACCGATTAAATTATTCAACGCAGCCGCGCGAGAATAGCCGAGCGGTCTGGAGCGCCATGCTGCGGATCGCGAGGCCTCCCGCGTCGGATGTTCTAATCCTCCCTGGGGCATGTATGTGTGTGTTGTCCTTAGGTTAGTTTACCTAGGTTTAAGTAGTTTGTAAGCTGTGGACTGATAACCACGCAGTTGTGTGCGATAGATTTACAAACATTTGAACATTTATTCAATGCAAGGACATAAGGATACCGCGTTTGAATAAAAATAAAGGATGGAGAGACTTGATGACAAATGTGGGTATGATTACCTTTCGTTTAATGCAAAAATGAAGGAAATCGGTTGGATAGAACGGCCTGACCGACTGACTTAAGTTTACAGCAAGGACATCCCCGTAAGAAATATACAGAAGTAAATCGCGTGTGAGTATAGAGAAAAGAAGGCGAGAATTATGTAAATTATGATATTTGATGACAACACTGTGGATGAATACCTTTCGTTTAAAATAAAAATGAAGGAAATTGGCCGGGTAGTTTGGTCTGGCCGACTGACTTTAGTTTCCGTAGATTCGTTTAATATATAAGAAGATATCAATAGCGTAGTATGCGTAGACGGGACACAGAGATTGGACAGTGTGTAGGTTTTCACATGTACAATGAGGGTGAAAACTTACGAATTCGATTTTTAAAAATGTCAGTAAGGACTACAGTCTATGTGAACAAAGTATCGGGCGCCAAATTTTCTTTATATATACTACATGTTATCTCGATAAATGTTCTTTTTTCAGGTTTGAATCTGCAAGCTAGAAATTCTTCTCCTGTACGAAATTCTTCATTTCAGGGTTTCACTTGGTCCCTATGATCACATTTATTTGCTGGATATCTTACAATACTTTTCTTTCCCATTTCCTTCCAAAACTCTTCTCTTGTACCACATCTCAAGCGCTTCGATTCTTTCTCTCTCTCCCCTACTGTCCATTATTCACCACTGCTGTGGTCCACACACACATTTTCAGCAATTTCTTCCTTGTATAAACTCCTGTTTCCAACAGCAGTGGACACATTTTGTATCCACTAAGCTTCGCCTGTCCTTGGTTTCTTACAAGTTAGTGGATAACGTAATTTCGTCTATTTCGTCTATTTCGTAAATATCAGATGTAATGGTACGTTTACGCTATTCTTATTTCTCATACTTCTCATTACTTTTTTGCAGTTGCTCAGCCCATTTGATGTTGTAATACTAATCGTTGCATTGGGAAGATGCTGAAATTCTTAATTTTCACTGAGGATAGGAAGGTCATCAGTGAATCCCATCAATTATATTCTTTGTAGCTTAATTTTTATATCACTCTAGAACCTTCTTTTTATTTCCGCCTTTGCTTCTTCCATGTATATACTCAGCAGTAAGCACGAATCTCAACATCTTTCATAACTCTCTTCATTCCTGGTCTACCAGACTTATTCGCTTTGTTCTCATAATTTCGAAAATCTACATCTAGCTTACATTGTCAGACATTTTTGTAAGTACACAAATTACATTAACCTGTCTAGATTTTTCTTGAGGCTTGCTTCTAAATAAAATGAAATGTTTGTATAGTTACAGGGCCATCAGTCCCTAAACTTACAAACTACTTATGAACCCCCGACCGTAGTGGCCGTGCAGACTGTGACTGGAGCGCCTCAGTCCCCTCGGCCACAGAGGTCGGAGGTTTGCTTCTGTTACGAAGCACAATGTCAGTACCGCCTGTCTGATGCATTGCCTTTCTTGTGCGTGAACGGATCGTTTTCTATCGTTTCTCAATTTTCTTTTGCTTTCATCCGTGTAATATTTTCGTCTATAGCTAGGATGCTAGAGCTGTTAAGCTGAATGCGAGATATCTGTCACCCTTATATGTCATTCCTATCTCCGGAATTGTAAGAAATATATTTTTCCGAAAGTCTGATTGTACGTCTCGAAGTTCTACACACCAATATGTGACTACGTAGACTTTATCGGAGAAACAATTGATAATAATCTTCTCATATCATCATCTCGACATGTTGTCATCTTGACAGAATACTTCGCCTGTTGCACTCTCTACCATCCAGGGCCCCAATGGGGAAAGCCGTCGTAGACCATAAATCGCTTTTCACTACTGTTACTACAGTTTGCTGGTCGAGTGAAAAGCCATTGTATTATGTCGAATAACACAAGGTTGAAACTTCCTGGCTGATTAAAATTGTGTGCCGGAACCGGGACTCGAGCCTGGGACCTTTGCCTTCCGCGGGCAAGCGCACTACCGACTGTGCTATCCCGACGCGACGCACGATTCCGCCCCACAACTGTACTTCCGCCAGTACCTCGCTTCCTACTTTCCAAAGGAAAATCTACGTCGTCTTTACAAGGCGTAGCCGCGCGGCAGTAGACGAGCGGTCTGGAGCGCCACGTTGCTGATCGCGCGGCCTCCCTTTCCGGAGCTTCAAATCCTCCCTCGGGCACGGATGTTTGTGTTATCTTTAGTACAAGTTAGTTCATAATTACTTTGTAAGTTTAGGGACTGATGTCCCCGCAGTTAAGTCCCATAAGCTTTACAAATATTTCAAAATGTTCAAATGTTTGTAGAGTCTATGGGACTTAACTACGGGGTCATCAGTCTCTAAACTTACAAACCACTTATGAACTACATACAACTAAGGACGGCACAAATATCCATGCCCGAGGGGGGATTCGAACCCCCGACCGTAGTGGCCGTGCAGACCGTGACTGGAGCGCCTCAGTCCCCTCGGCCATCGCGGCCGGCCTAAAATTTACAAACATTTGAAAATTTGCATTAGGTGTACAATCTTTTTCGGAATTGAACTATGAGCTCACACCCGTCTACAAGTCCTAAATGTTTTTAACGTAAATATACGAACATGCTGTAAAAGTAGATAACATTCTGAATTTAAAAAAATCACAATTTTTATATTCCACGAACATACACAATACGGTGATTTTTCAATTAAGTTTGATGAGGAAGTATTGAGGAAGAACCAATCAAAGTATAGATTCCATAGATTAATAAAAGCACAGAGGGGAGTTTCGTATAATCTATTATGCGTAGGCGAAACATGAAATTTATAGCAGCTGAAACCTCCTAGCTGACTCGCGATCCATACTTGGTATTTTCTCATCTCCAAATCGTCTTCTCCCATTATCTGCCGCAAGCCACACGGTTTCCAATTAACAAAAGTAGTTCTGTTGAGCGACTGCAATTCATTATGTTTTCGTTTGGAGCCGGTGAGGGGCCGAATGCCGCGTCGTTGTTTCAAAAGGCGGCGGGGGAGGCGGGAGCAGGTCGGCGAAGAGCAACAAAGCTACTGTACAGCCAAAGACAGGGAGGCCAACTCTGTTCCTGCCGGCTCTAATTACGGCCTCATTGTCGCCGCTGTTAAAAGACTCCAGGCCGCCCGAGGGCTAAGGGGTGCCGTCTGTGCCCTCCCCCTCCCTTCAGGGGTGATCGAAAGGGTAGGGAGCGCATCTCCTTCGTAGCGATGTGACCGCTAAAGCCAGGTCGGATACTTGAGAACCAATCTTTACCTTTCGTACTTCTCTAATAAAGGGTTTAATCTTTTTGACGAAAGGGGCCAAGGTGCTTGCGGTACCACCTAACCATTAACCCCGTTATCCAACATAAATCACTTATGTGGAAAACTTTGTAAGTCATATAAAAAAATATTTATTGCTTTCAATAACCTACTGGCTTCTATATAAAATTTTTTTTTTGCATGTAACTTTCTCATACATACTAGTTAGGATTTTTTGTTTTTAATATGTAATTTTCATTCTAAACATTCATTTATTAAAACAATTATAATTTTGTTCAGTAAAAAGAGCCTGAAGATGCAACTGTAGGTTGCGAAACCGGTCGTGCGGGTCTTCACGACTCCAATAAAAATAACAGCTCAAGTGGACCAAGGACTTTCATTCAGACTCTTACAAATTTTACACCTAATTTTTAACTGGGTGAAAGTTTCTTAAATATGTCTAATAAATGACCTAACACAGTTATTAATTACTTGGGAGTAAACCGAAGTCTCACATTCAAAGATCACTACCGGGAAAACCAAGACGAAAGTATCTGCCTGGAACAGCATCATACGTACACTCACAGTGGCTCCACCTGGGGACCACAGCCAAGTGCGCTCCGCGCATCTGCCCTGGCACTGTGCTTCTCTAAAAATGTTCAGATGTTTGTGAATCTATCGGACCAAACTGCGTGGTCATCAGTCCGTCGCTTACAAAATACTTAAACTAACGTATACTAACCTAAGGACAACGCACACACAGGGAGGACTTGAACCTCCGACGGCGAGCAACAGCGCACTCCGCAGCGAGGCGCCTTAGAACGCTCGGCTACTCCACCTCGGCTGTGCTTCTCTGCACAGGAGTATGCAGCACTAGTCTGGCGAAACTCAGAATATGCCAGAGAGGGGGATAAAGCACTTAATTTATGTCAGAAAAATTACGAAATTATGGCCATAGAGCCTCCAGAAATACTCAGAGGAACAGCTGCAGTAACAGAGAAAAAGGAATATATATATATATATATATATATATATATATATATATATATAGTGAGGACAGTTTGACTCACCGCAAAGACGTGGCGACGAGCTGCGACAGGCACATACGAAACACACACACATACAACACATTCAGCTATCGGCCATGGCCTTCTTCAGAAAATAGAACACTCACGCAATCACACAGGTGTGTGTCTTTTCTATATGCCTGTCGCAGCTCGTCGCCACGTCTTTGCGGTGAGTTGTAAACTCACTCCTCACTATATTATTAATTCCAACCTGGACTTTCCATTATATATATATATTAAAGAGCGGGACAGCGCGAACGCAGTTCCGACTATCAAAAATTATGCACCCGAGTTACTCAGTTTAGGAGTGATCGCAGGGGTCAGCTCTACGGAAGTGCAATGGAACAATAGAAGAGTCTTTTTTCTTAAATGCGCTTTCACCCGCGAGTGTAACTGAAACGTCCCCCGACGGATGTAGTAATAACGAAATCATTGCAGATTTCCTGCCATTGTAACAGAACCTAAAGTATATGGTCCTCTCATGTCAAGGGTCGATCCCGATGGTCACTAGCCGCGGTGGAGTAGCCGAGCGGTCTAAAGCGTCTCGCTGCGGAGCGCGCGGTTGCTCGCCGTGAAGTTTCGAGTCCTCCCTGGGGCATAGGTGTGTGTGTTGTCCTTACGTTAGTTTACCTAGGTTTAAGTAGTTTGTAAGCTACGGACTGATGACCACGCAGTTTGGTCCGATAGATTTACAACCATTTGAACGTTTTTTTTTATGGTCACTATGGCAGTTAAAGATGGCTCCATGGCAGTCTTCATAGAACAAAATTGTGATCCGGCGAAAAGAACGTCGTAAATCGTCCAAAGAAAGAAACGTAAAGAATCCAGTGCCCATTCACTGTTCATTGAACACATAGAGCGCGTAAAAGAAAAGACACACACACTCTCTCTCACACACACACAGTTCACTGCACCATCAAGTAAAAAGTAAAACATATAAAAGGAATGAGCAGCCAAGGGATTATATTCCGCACTTGGCAAAGACATACTCCAATGATACTTTTGAAAAATTTCCAAAATTTTCCCTATATTACGTCTTCTCCTTCTTTTCATTTTCATACTCGGTCCGTAGATACGACAAGAACTCTATGGGGTTTGTCGTAGCCAGCGTAAAAATCGGATGATTAGTTCGTCCCATAATCTATTGCATGGTCTTCTTCTTCGTATTGGGATAAGGGGTCCAGTTCGCAGTGACGACGTCTTAGACAGTGATAGCATTTATGGATGTCCTGTCAGTCGCAGCATATCTCGAGCAATGTTCCAAACAGCGACATTATGGCGGCACACAAAGCGATGTTCGACGGAGTCCACTGTACGACAGGCAACACAATCAGCCGAAGGACACAGTTTTATGGCATGACGTTTGGCCATAGACCTAGAACTCGGAGAACAGAGTTGTGACAGAATTCGTCAAACGAAACGGCCGGAGAGAACATCAAAGACGAAACTGCCGAAGGATTCCATCTGCCGCGTATGCGACATGGACATGAGTGTCACGCTGCAAGACGAATCTTAGAAAGTGGGGCTTCACAAACGAAGATGAGTTCTGTGAGTGTGGCGATGTGCAGGACCCACAACACCTCCTG
This sequence comes from Locusta migratoria, assembly GCA_026315105.1. NCBI lineage: Eukaryota > Metazoa > Arthropoda > Insecta > Orthoptera > Acrididae > Locusta > Locusta migratoria. Next base: position 24,193,628 of record CM048751.1, read on the forward strand.
GTCTGCAGAAACCTGCCCAACCTTAGAAAACTTTTACGAAATTAAATCAGAATAAAAATAATATACATGTTTTGACCAAACTCAGCAGTTTATTGATGTCTTACGCGTTTCGACTTTTCGTCATAATCGAAGACTAGAAAACAACATTGGTATCAGTATTTCATCCCACAGTTCGCTAAAACTTAGAAAGGCAGGGAGAAAGAAAGAAAGAGAGAGAGAGAGAGAGAGATCTACATGTACCTGGGATACTCTGCAAATCACATTTAAGTGCCTCGCAGAAGGTTATTCGAACCACCTTTATACTATTTATCTCCCATTCCATTGTCCAATAGCGCGCGGGAAGAAAGAACACCTGAATCTCTCCGTTCGAGCTCTGATTACTCGTATTTTATTCTGACGATCTTTTCTACCTGTGTATATGGCAGTCAACACTATATTTTCGCATTCGGAGGAGAATGTTGGCGATTGGAGTTTCGTAAGTAGCCCACGCCGCAGCGATAACCGCCATTGTTGTAATGATTTCTAACCCAGATATTGTATCATTTCCTTAATGCTGTCCCCCCTGTATCGTGACAATACAAACCGAGCTGCCCTTCTTTGGACTCTTTCGATGTGCTCTGTCAAACCCACCTGATAAGGATCCCACACTGGGCCGCAGTTTCCATAAAGGGACGGACAAGCGTAGTGTATGCAGTCTTTTTAATAGTTCTGTTGAATATTTTAAGGGTTCTGCCAACCAAACGCAGTCTCTGGTTAGGGGCATTGAAGTAAATTCAACGGCGAGGTTCAAACTTTGTGTTGGACCGAGAGTCGAACCCGGATTTCCCGCTTCGGGCCAGCGATCGCCTTAACTAATTACGATATTCAGGCACGCTTCCATCTCAAATTATCAACTTGTAGCCCGTCCATTGATGCCTCTCGCTTGCAGTCCAAAAAATGAGACACCATATAAATAATTAGAAAAACTATGTGCCTACACGTAATGTTAACTTGCCTGTTCAGCACTAAAATATTAACACACGAACATCGAGGAGGTACCAATATCTCTATCAGGTTGTATGTTGAAAAAATCACACGAAACGTACGTCGTAATATCATGTTCATGTTTGATGGTTAATTTACTGTAAGATATGCATACGGGGCAACTACAGTGTCACAACTGCTAGGTCGATTGTATTGTCAGCAGTGGCAATGTAATCTAATGAAGCCCGTAAATGAAGCTGCTTAGGGTGACGTCTATTGAATTATTATTATTACTTTTTTTTTATTTTTTTGTTTTTTTTGTCGGGGTAAGTAGGTCATTTGCCATCATCTTAAAATTTTTTTTTTTAAAAGATTCTCATTTTGAACAGATATGGCGAGATGAAACAGGAAATGGACAGAGGTAGGAGGAGATGAAGAGCAGAAAGCTAGTAGATGGGCAGGATGTAGAAGACAATGCTTTTGTCATGGGCAGCTGTATGTCGCATTATTACACAGTCGGAAAATCCGACTGATCTTAAGGTTTTTTACTGTTTATGTTTATGCAATAAAATTTAGTCAACCCACTGTCTCTAAACTGAAGAATTATTTTTTGTGAAAAAATTGTTTCTAACTTTCGTTCTACATAGCCCTACTAACGTGTAGAAGAGTTTGGATTTTAATGTTGTATTTAGTCGGTGAACCAACACTGAAGAGCCGAAGAAAGTGAAACAGCTGTCTAATATCGCGTAGGGCCCACGCGAACACGCAGAAATGTCGCAACACAACTTGGCATAGACTCGACTAATGTCTGAAATATCGCTGGAGCTACCACCGTGCATCTTGCAGGATTGACCACAAATCTGTGAGTACGAAGGAAATGAGATCTCTTCTGATCAGCGCGCTGCAAGGCATCCCAGATATGGGTGGGATGTCTATTGGCCAACGAAGGTGTTTTAAAAACAGAAAATTGTTTCCTAGGGCAACTAAGTAACAATTCATGAACTCCTGGGGTGTCGCATTGTCCTGCCTAGTCCGTCAGAATGCACAATGAACATGAATCGATAGAGGTGATCAGCCAGGATGCCTCCTTACGTGTCGAAAACTAAATGTATTAGCGGTCCCATAACACTCCAACTACATACGCCCCACGCCTTTACAAAGCCTCCACCAGCTTGACAGTCCAGACATTCAGGGTTCGTGGATTCCAGAAGTTGTCTCCACACCCGTACACATCCATCCACTCCGTTTCGAAACTCATTCACCAAAGAAGACGAAACTAATATTCCAGATTTTGACTTACAAACAGAGGTCAGAATGCAATACGTTGAAGTTGATATTCTCGGAGTAGTGAAGCAACTTAAATCACTTAACAAGAAAAAGTCTTCTGGTCCGGACTGTATACCCATTAAATTTCTATCTGATAGCTCCTTACTTAACAGTCATACACAACTACTCTCTCAAAGACGGATCTGTACCAAAAGATTGGAAAGTTACACAGGTCACACCTATATTCAAGAAAGGCAGTAGGAGTAACCCACTAAACTACAGGCCTATTTCATTGACGTCTATTTGCAGCAGGGTTTTGGAACATATCTTATATTCATATATCATGAATGATCTATTGACCCAAGGTCAACACGCATTTACAAAATATCGTTCTTGCGAAACACAACTAGCTCTTTACTCACACGGAATGCTATCGACAAGGGTTCTCAAATTGATTCCGTATTTCTTGTTTTTCAGAAAGCGTTTCACACCACACCCCACAAACGGCTTTTAATCAAATGCGTGGTTATGATATATCGTCCCAAATATGCGATTGGGTAGGGGATTTCCTGTCAAAGAGGACACTGTTTGTAGTATTCGATGGTAAGGCATCGACTAAAACAGGACGTTCCACAGGATAGTGTTATTGGTCCTCTGCTGTTCCTTATTTACATAAACAATTTGGGAGAAAATCTAAGCAGCTCTCTTAGTTTCTTTGCAGATGACGACGTCATTTACCGTCTAGTAAAATCATCTGAAGATCAAAATCAACTGCAGAACGATTTAAGTAAGATATCACGACTGTGTAAAAATTGGCAAATGACTCTAAATAATGAGAAGTGTGAAGTCGTCCACATGAGTACGAAAAGAAATCCTTTAACTTTGTGTAGTAGATAAGTCAATCAAAAGTGAAAGCCATAAACTCCACTAAATACCTTAAACCGGAAAGAACACGTACATAACGTCGTGGGAAAGGCGAACAGAGACTGCGTTTTATCGGCAGAACCCTTAAAAGATGCAACAGAACTACTAAAGAAACTGCACAGACTACACTTGTCCGTCCTTTTTCGGAGTATTGCTGCCCAGTGTGGGATCCTTATCAGGTGAGTTTGACGGAGGAAATCTAAAGAGTCCAAAGAAGGGCAGCTCGTTTTGTATTGTCACGATACAGGGGAGACAGCGTTACGGAAATGATACAAAATCTGGGATGGAAATCATTACAACAACGGCGCTTATCGCTGCGGCGTGGGCTACTTACGAAACTACAATCGCCAACATTCTCCTCCGATTGGGAAAATATATTGTTGACTGTCACTTACATAGGTAGAAAAGATCATCAGAATAAAATTCGAGAAATCAGAGCTCAAACGGAGAGATTCAGGTGTTCTTTCTTCCCGCGCGCTGTTCGAGATATGAATGGGAGATAAATAGTATAAAGGTTGAAACGTGTCCATAAAAAATTATTTTTATAAGAAAATGTCTAATATTGTGCCTCCTGTTTTGTATCGAGTAACTTGCTTGCAAGAAAATGTATAATATCGCTTCTACTGTATGTATCGATATGTGTAAAGTTTCATCTCTGGCAAAGATCATGTATTGCATAGCATTGTAGCTCGCACTGAGAGAGAGAGTAGCACTAGTGGTTCAGCTCGCTTAGAGAGCGGTTGGGTTGTGTGTATGGCTCCGATGTAGAGCAGAGGCTGCTTTGCCAGCAAGTCAGAAGTTGTATTATGTAGGTAATGTAATGCTGTTTATCAATAATAAGTAACTTAACCCTGTTTCATATTTCATTTACGTAGTTAGAAAATTAACCCACTTCCTTCATTTGATAATTACTTGATTTAGTGGAGTGTTGATTTGAATAACATTATTGAACATATTTCATTATTGGTGCGATAGTAAGATAATAGTTGATTTGGATTTCAATAATAACTGATCGACATTAACTCTCACAGTCAAGCATTAAGAAAGTGATTTGTGGTTTTTCTTATATCTTTCTCGCAGTCAAAATTTTTGAGTATAGTCAGTGTCTGTTTCAAAAGGTTACATGTCACAGTTGTTTACTTAAAAGATCCGTTGCGCACAAAATCAATTTAATGCACTGTTTCTTGTACATTAATATCAGGGCCATAATTAAACCAAATAGCTGAGTTAATGAACAATTTATTGTCTGATTTAACGAAAGGTTCTACATTACAAAACACGCGTACAGTTTTTATCTGGCGCCCTTTCTGCCAGGATAGTTCACAAACAGGATCGTGACGTAGTTAGATACGTAGTCTTATTTCAGTTAGTTTGTCTTTTCCACTAACCAACTTACCTTTTGGCTCTTAATTTAATTTTTGTAGCACCATCCTCTGTTGTAGCAACAGTAGCATAGTAATTGTTTCTGTAGTCTGTTACTTACCATTCTTGAGATTGTGTAGTATTGTTTATAGTAGATGAATTGAATATACAAATAATTGCATTACTACTGAACAAGCCTCTCTTTTATATTGCCTGATGTTTGTTGTGATGAAAGTTCTAGTACCGCGGAACTCGTGTGATAATTTACGGTTTGCGTAATCTCGATTGTGATTGTATGTTGCACTAGCCCGATTCAACCTATTGTTCTCTCATAATTACTGTGTGTAATTTTCAAAAAAATTAGCAGTAGGTGAAAATAAATATTATTGGTCACTTTACTGCAAAATTCTGTTAACAATGTCGAAGAATAGGAGAGTCCGCGCTGATGCTAAAACTACTTCCGAAAATGAGACCTTGAATGAAGCAAGGAGAGAAACTGAATTTTTACAAGAGTCTTCTCACTGCACTGATACAAATACGACAGTAAATACCGTGTCTGAAAACGCGGAACAGATTAGTTCGGGAACAGACAATATGGATAATGACAAAGTACAGGATTTGACAATACAGAATTCCGATTCTTGTAATGTGGTTGCGGAAAGTAATGCATCGGTTCCGCCTAGCTCTGCTACAAAAAATACTTGTGCGACGGCTATGGAAAACGTATTACCAAATGATTTCATGCAAATTTTATTGTCACAGCTCTCTAAATTAAATGAAAAACTTGAGGAACAATCTCAGAAATTAAATGAAAAACTTGAGAATAGTCAATTACAATCCCAGAAATTAAATGAAAAACTTGAGGAACAATCTCAGAAATTAAATGAAAAACTTGAGAAAATTGAACAAACGTGCGATTCGAGGTTTGTGAGTATTCAAAGTAGTTTTAATAAGATAAACGAGGACAACAATCGGTTCAGGGAACAACTGCTCAATACTTTCAAACGTGAATCTCAGCAAATAAGACAAGATATTCGCGACGAGATTAACCCGGTAGTGGAAAGCCTAGCGTCACGAGTCGAAAATATGGAAACTACTGAACTCGCTCAATTGAAGCAACAGAGTAATCTAGTTGTTGAAAAGTTGCAGAACTTCCAGTCAGTCACGACGGAACAGATCAATAAAATAAATAAACAGTTTGAAGATATTACTGTTAAGATTACCCAAATTAGTGATAACACTGACAAAAGTTCGGATGTAACGCATCCTACCCCGTTTAATGAAACTAATGAATATCTCGCCCTTGACCGTTTCAAACAAGATCAAATGACCATTAATCAGCAATACAAGGCTGAGGTCAGAAAATTAGATGATCGCGTGGCGCGAATAGAGAGGAAATTTGACCACACTTGTGGAAATCCATACGAAGATGTGGAAGAAAATTTGAACGAAAATGACAATGATGATTCGAGCCAAGTAGGTCGCTTGGTACGTGAACGAAGTGTACCTCATAGTAACAACAATGAAGACGCAGTGCGTAGTTTACGCTCACTTACGCCGCACGGGCGAAAGGAAGCGTTTGACTACAAGCATTTCCTGACTGTACGTAAATTCAAGACATTTAAAAACTCTCCGAATGACTTGCACCCTAAAGAGTGGTTGCAGCAATTCGATTATTGTCTTCCCCCGAATTGGCCACTTGAGCACAGATTAGAATTTATATGTGGTTATCTGGAAGGCGAGCCAGCCACCAGAATGAGAGCTATTGCACAAGAGTGCTATAGCGAGAATCACTTCCGACGCTCATTTCTATCCGCATACTGGTCGGAAGCGGCACAAGACCGCGTTAAAAACAGTATTGCGACTTTCAAAACTTTTGAGCGATCAAATTTCTCGAGCCCTGTGGAATATTTCCAAAACTTAGTATACAAAAATCAATTTTTATCGGCACCTTACTGCCCTGCGGAATTAATCAGAATTTGTTTGAACAAATTGCCTCTACACTTGCGTCAAATTGCCATTGCGGCACGATGCAAGAATGATATTGAAGCCTTTAGAAATCTCTTACAAGACTTAGAAGAAGAAGACGAGGAAAATTCCTCGCGCAGTCGATATTTTGAAACAAACAGATATGATCGCCGGTCGCAACAAAGCCCGCCGCGTACTAAACGTTATTCAGAGCACGACGATAAACCAAAAAATAACTCTTTCACTAATGAATCTTACAAACAAAGTCGCGACAATGAGAACGGTGAGTTTCATGATCGTGACATTAACCGTGGAAGTTTTCGTGGCCACAACCGAGGTGGTGGTTTTGGCCGCGGAGGACGCTACAATAATTACTATCATAACAGCAATACTTCGAATGATACTAATTGGCGTGATAGACGCAATACTGATAGTGATCGCGAGACTGAAAATCACAACAATAACGCTGAGAAGCGTAGTCGGGAGGGCACACGCGATAATTCTCGTGATCGCCTTCCACGATACGAAAACACAAATCGGGCCCAAAGCAGATCGCGTACCCCAGAAAGACAAGAGCAAAGCATTGAAATTCAGTAATTTTGCTGGGGTAGAGAGTCCATTAATCTGTTTTGGACACACCAAGTGGCGATTGGTGCCCCGTTCTCGAGCTGAGTGTCACTATTCTTCCGCTTTTCCTTAGTGCGCTCTATCTACCTCTTTTTCTCACTGTTACTTTTCTCTAACTCTGAATACTTATGCTCTGTGCTACGCTGGGATATTGTCATACGAAACTTTGATTATCTTGCAATTTGCATATAACGAACTCTGTGGCTGTGCAAGACAAATAAAATTAATGGAAATTTTTGATTGTGTAATCTAATCAAGTTCCTATGTTTCAGAAAATATCAGATTTTTCTTCTGTGTTACTAATTGCATAACTTACGAAGTTCTGAGCAAGTGAAGAAGATTTTTGAGTTGACATGAGCATTTGGTAAGCCAAGAACATTATGGAGGATGATGAGTAAGGCAATACACAATATGTCATGGTGGTCTTTAAAATGCATTATTGTTTATGGATAAATGATGGTAAGGAAGGTATTGGTAACAGTCAAAGATGTTTGATAAATGTAATTATGTGGACGAGATTATACAATGATTATGAAGCAATTATGAGGAGAATCGCTATGTTGCTAATGATGACGAGATTATACAATGATTATGAAGCAATTATGAGGAGAATCGCTATGTTGTTAATGATGACGAGATTATACAATGATTATGAAGCAATTATGAGGAGAATCGCTATGTTGCTAATGATGCTATGTTCTGTTCTTTTCTTATGTGCTTACTCGCACTGCCCTTTTGTGTTTTCTCTTTGTGCTTATGTGCACCATTTTGTATATTGATGCATTGTGCCTTCAATGGCATGTGTGATTGGTGAGATTCATATCCTTCTGATGATCTGTAATTATTTGTAATTATGTGTAATGAATATTTCTAATTATGCTTGCAGCTATGCGTATTGCTCTTGTAATCAAAGCTTACCGCTATGCTCACTAATTATATACCTAAGCCCTACCACTATGCTAATTAATTTTATAATGAAGCTCAATGACAATGTATGGTTATGCTTATACGTTCCACACAGCCATCTATCTTGCAAACTTGCAGCTATGCCATAAACTGCGCCTAGTTAAGTCTAGAAAGATAATGCACAGAAATATTTTGCTTTTGCTTACTACTATCTACCAAATTTTATTGATGATCTTGTTGATGAAAATCTGCAGCTATGCCTAACGAATATTACGTCTGTGTTTATGTTATTGGATGATTTACTGTGATGTACATCTAGTACTGTGCCAAAATTTGCACTAATTGTTTTGTTTGACCCTACTGTTGACCCAGACAGACACAGACATGACCTGTTGACTTGAACCTCTTTTGATATTCTCACGAAACTACCCTGATGTGTTATACCTTAAGGCAATGAAATATGTAGCTCAGTTGAGACAAAAGCCTGGCCATGGCAACTTATGTAATTTAAGTGTTATAATTTGTGGTAATGTAATCACCATCATAGTGATATATATTAATTTAAAGAGATATGAACTAATGGTAATTGGAATGTCAATTTGCCAAATTGATGACAAGCACCCTCAATGTATTTCATACGATTATGTGTCAATATGTACATAGTATGTAAAGCCTTGTGCTTATATGAAATGACACTAATGTTGTAGATACTCTAAAATAAGAATTAAATTACTCATTAGTATTCAAATGTATCCGTCTTCAAGACACTACTTGTAATGTAAAAATATGGTTTAATACCATGACCCCATTTGTACCACTTGAATTTGTGGGAAAATATTTCTGTAGATATGTTCTAATCAATGACTTTTCTTTCAGTCTAAACTGAAATATCATGACTATGTTACTAATTTGTGTGTAAAATGCTTAATTTCATGTACTTTGGACACGCATGGGAAGTGGCGATTTCGCACACGAGATTCCAGAATGCACACAGAACAATGGACGAGTTACTATACACCACTGATTTTGGGCCTTTTAATGAAGATGTTTGTTGGATGATGTTTGGCCACACAGTACTGTCCATTGCAGCCTTGGCCACCCACCACCAGTTTGCTCTAATTTTGGCTATGCTGATGCAGTCTGCTAATAGCTCTGTTGGTTGGAGCACACTTGGTTGTCGAATTGCATGGAGGAATACATCAGAACCTTTTCCCCATGACTTCCACTTCAATGCAACCAGCCAGCCCGCCTACAGTGTGGTGTAATCTTACAGTGTTTTGTGTTCGTGTGCAGACCTAAAATGAGTGTTAGGAGCTAATGTGCTATTCGTGTGCATATACTATTCAGTGCCTCCCATTGCAAACGTTGTCCACAGGTTCATTACCAGTGTTTAGGTATATTTCATGGTTCTTTCACAGTCAGTGACCAAAATAAAATTGTGCTCTTGATAGATACATATACTTAGTCTGAAATGTCATTGTGCCTATTCGATTGACAAACGTTATATTGAAATCCTATTGTGCTGAAGCAGTAACATTATTTTGTACATGATCAGAAGCCTATGTAGTCAAAAATTCTACATGTATATTCTAGCATCCATGAAAGTATAGCATTTTAAATGCATCACAGAATACAAAACTGACACTTTATCTTATACTAAGTGCACTAAAAATTTACATAGACTACATTGTGCACAAGATACAAATGTTCATTTTATGTTCCCAAAATACTGATCTCTTGTACAAAATGTAAACCCATGGAACTTACACTACTGTGTGTATTACTTGTAATTACCACATTTTCTTTAAAGAATGATGACATTAGTTAAAATATCTTTTGTAAAACTTTGTATATGTTCATGTTTATTATTGTATATTTTTTTCCATTTGTGTATTACTTCTAGCTATCTCATTTTCTCCACTATATCATTTGTCAAACTATGTTTTCTGAAATTCTATATATATATATACTTATGTTTACCATTATGTATAATTGTCATATATTCCACTTATTGCTGATGTTCTGTAAATTTTGACATTTGCTTATGCCTGTCACACCCTGTACCTCTCCATGCATGACTTTTGATGGTACTGTTCTGTAAAATGGCATGTATTTATGACTGTCACATTTTTTTTAAATTTTCTATGTACTCCATCTGTTGTTTTGATCTTGTTAAATTTTGGATGTCATTAATGGATTTTTGGACTTGAAATTCAGTAATTTTGCTGGCTAGGCAATGCCATTGGCATCACCCACCCTACAAAATTTTAATAGGTAGGGGGGGGGGGGTGATGAAACGTGTCCATAAAAAATTATTTTTATAAGAAAATGTCTAATATTGTGCCTCCTGTTTTGTATCGAGTAACTTGCTTGCAAGAAAATGTATAATATCGCTTCTACTGTATGTATCGATATGTGTAAAGTTTCATCTCTGGCAAAGATCATGTATTGCATAGCATTGTAGCTCGCACTGAGAGAGAGAGTAGCACTAGTGGTTCAGCTCGCTTAGAGAGCGGTTGGGTTGTGTGTATGGCTCCGATGTAGAGCAGAGGCTGCTTTGCCAGCAAGTCAGAAGTTGTATTATGTAGGTAATGTAATGCTGTTTATCAATAATAAGTAACTTAACCCTGTTTCATATTTCATTTACGTAGTTAGAAAATTAACCCACTTCCTTCATTTGATAATTACTTGATTTAGTGGAGTGTTGATTTGAATAACATTATTGAACATATTTCATTATTGGTGCGATAGTAAGATAATAGTTGATTTGGATTTCAATAATAACTGATCGACATTAACTCTCACAGTCAAGCATTAAGAAAGTGATTTGTGGTTTTTCTTATATCTTTCTCGCAGTCAAAATTTTTGAGTATAGTCAGTGTCTGTTTCAAAAGGTTACATGTCACAGTTGTTTACTTAAAAGATCCGTTGCGCACAAAATCAATTTAATGCACTGTTTCTTGTACATTAATATCAGGGCCATAATTAAACCAAATAGCTGAGTTAATGAACAATTTATTGTCTGATTTAACGAAAGGTTCTACATTACAAAACACGCGTACAGTTTTTAAGGTGGTTCAATGAACCCTCTGCCAGGCAATTAAATGTTATTTGCAGAGTATCCCATGTAGCTGTAGTAGATGTAGATCAGACCAGTCAACAACAGTCCGATGTCGTTGTTGACGGGTCCAGACGAGGTTTAAAGCTTTGCGTCGTTCTGTCAGCAAGGGCACAGGAGTGGATCTTCGGGTCCGAAAGCCCATATCGATGATGTTGTGTTGAATGGTTCGCATGGTGCCATTGATGGCCCAGAGTTGAAATACCCAGCAATTTACGGAACGGTTGCACTTCATTCACGATTCTCTTGAGTCGTCTTTGATACCGTGCTAGCACGAGTTTTTCTCGACACAGCTATGTCGGAGAATTGATTTTTTACCAGATCCCGATGCTCATACGGGAAAAATCACCACCTCATCTTTACCTCGGAGATGTTGTGTACCATCTCTCGTGCACCGACTTTAACAGCAAGTAACAAATCAATTACATTATAGCAGCAGTAATCGATACAATGCGTGCACTAGACACCTGTTTTCTTAGATAAACATTGTCGACCGTATCGCCGTCATCTGAGGTTTTACGTGTGTCTCTGTCAGCATGGAACGCCTATATCAGTTCCTACGGCGCTTCACTGTATATCGACTGGAATTCTTTTAATTTATTTCCCTCTTATTTCACACCAGACCGTGCCCCAGTGAAGCGTTGCCGGCTTCCACAAATTTTAATACGTCGTGCAACATACGTATACGTAAAATATTTTCCATCGACGTTTAGAGGTTTCAGTACCGTGTATCAGAATCAAAATACTTGTAATATTCCACAGACGTATTAAAAACAATACCAAAGCGATTACAGTCCAATCTCTACCCACGATTTATTCGAAACGCACCGCCGCCTGTGAACAGCTACCCTTGAAATAAGCATTCAAATAATGCCATACATTATGTGCCATCAATAAGAGCCGGCTTAATAATGTAGGATGCTCTTTGCTAAATTAGCTGTTTCTAAATGCAATAAAATTTTCACAAGCCCTTTACAACTGCGCGACTCAGCCTTTTAGCTCTCTTTGTTCGCGTGGACTTTGCAGACCAGAGGTAACACGCTCAGTTCGGTATACACGAATGCATTACATGCCATCAACTAATGGCACTGAAAGTTTCGCTGAATGTAGCATTTGGTAAAGAGTAGGAAAAAGTGAGTGTTGATTGGTTTCATGTAGTATTTGCACGCATGACGAAAGTTGCCAGCAACTGTAGTGAGTACAGCGAATGTCATAAAACTGCCTCTCTGTTAGGCTCTTTATAAACAGAATCGAAATAAAAATATATCTGGCTATGGAAAACAAAGTAATGTCGAAGGCTGAAAAGATGACATTAGAAAGGCGTTTCAATTCATTTCAATGCAACAGGAATAAGACCTATTCATAAACAGGTAGGAAAATGTAGGTAGAATTTTTGAAAACAGGTTTCCAAAACAAATTGTCTGCTCTAGTTAGAGAGACAGCACAGAGGAAAATGGTAGTTGTAGATTTTTTATATCGCATACGCGGAACCGTTATTGGTGTCAGACACCTAACTACAAAGATATATTGAAAACGCTACTGATTTTATCTTCAAGCTATGAAATTATTTAGCAACAATTTCGTAGTAAAAACTACGCAAAAGACTGAAACTTCTACGAATGTTATTCTGGTACTACCGGTTTCGTGGGTTGAAGTAACATCATCAAGTACATTTATTAGAGATTTATCTAAAATTCTTGAAACAGTAATTTACCTTCAAAAATTTCCTTCAAGTAGTTTTAATAAACAGACAATTTGGTTTTCAGAAAGGGTTTTCAACAGGAAATGCTGGAATTCCTTTTAATGACCAAATTTTATTGAGTAAATTATATTTATTGCACAAAAGTGTGTAATCAAAATAATTGTTTGAGCCCATGCAAAAACATCCTGAAACATTTATTTAATGAACTCGGGATTTTCTCATTTGTGGCACAATACTTATATTCACTCACAATTTTTATTTATTTATTACCCACACCAATTAAAAATAATAACAGTGTGCACAGCTACTAAAAGGATCATTTTCACTATTCAATGTTCAAACTAACTTGGACACAGAAAACGTTGGATTAAAAAAATCGATAACCAACTAACGTTTACAAAGAAATGAAAAGAATATCTACATGACCACTCCATGTACCAAGTAGACGAATTATTAGATCTGAATTAGTAATTGTACAAGGAAAGAAAAATCATTGTCTTGTAATATCATGTGAAGATCTCTTTCATTAAGGCGACACATTCTGTATCATTACGAAGAGTGGTATTTATCATCTATGAAACAAGTATTAATCTGATGTAAGACAAAAATATACTATGAGATAAAATGTCTCATTTTGCATGAACTTTATACTAAAGCATCTGGTAATGAGAGCGGCTAAAGGCAAAGGTGTACTTCGAAAAACTAAAACATGGTTCGCAAAGAAAATTCGACCAACACTCATAGTTAAAGTCAAAATATCCGTATGATGAGAAGTACATGAATTAAAATTTGGCGACAGAAAATATTTTGTGTGAGGTTAATTTCAAATATAAGGGAACACCCCGACAATCTGGCCTATTCTACTCAAACTAGAACTTTATGTAGATACATACGTATGTGAATTACGTTATTTCTGTTGTTTTCAAATTTCAATAACATAGTATGTCCAGTATGTTAGTAGGGGTATTTTTCATTTAATGGACGTAATTACACTACCTTAAATGAAAATGTATAGTGTAGCTTTAGATATCGATACTAACCGTATATTTTACGCCACCTAACGACAATAATACGGAAAGCTGGTGTTATTGGGGGCAGCTGTTTTGGCTATGCATACATTGTGAAGTAAAGAAAAGACTGAGCAGATATCTCACTTTGATAATAGCCCATTAGTGCCGGTAGAATTAGCAGTAGCATTTTGTTTTATTCTGTTCTAAAAACGATAAAACTGAGGGAAAAGGTATGCAAAAATTCCATACCTAGTGTGTTCCAAACGATAGGAGTTGTGTTCGCAAGACCTTACAGAGCCTCCGTTTACTTTCTTCGAATAACTAATATTGATTAGAAAGTGGGCATAAAGGAAATATTTACACTGTGGTGACGTAATTTGTGAAAATTTCTAAAAAAAGGTAAAGCAGTCAACAACCAGAAGATTGGTTTGAACGCCACAGTGCTTTACTAGGCATGTTCCTGTTTGGAGGTGGTATGCCGTTGCCTTCCTCCGACCTTCGAACTGACTTACCCAGCCAGTTATAGGGGGACCTACAGTTTAACGTGGGTTCCGAACCACGGTGCTGCTCGGTATTTTTCACATGAGCAATACTGCCAGAGGTGAAAGAAGTGGAAAGTGACAGATAAAAATCCTAGGACGTGGCGGGGATCGAACCCGCGACTTTTGGATTTGTAGTCTGGCACTCTACCACTGTGTAACCGAGGAATTTTTATATTTCCGTAAATGAAGCTAATCACGAGAGCAAAGATGAATATCGCTTACCAGTGGTGGCCTAAGGAAAAGGGGGAGGGGGGGGGAAGCAGTAAATCTACCGCACCAGACGAGAGACGAGTTTTAATTTGTTACTTCTTTATTATTGACTATATTCAGAACATATTGTACAGACATATGCCATTAACAATCATAAACGTGACCGATTGACATACAAAGCTTGACACTTTAAATATTGACACGAATTATTTATAGAGGAATGTTTGAATCCGACCTGAAGGAAGATTAGTTTGTATTTAGGAGAAATGCAGGAACACTCGAGGCAATACTCATATTACAACTTACCTTAGAAGACAGGTTAAGAAAAGGCAAACATACATTTTTGGCTTTTTAGATTTGGAAAAAGCTTTTGAAAATGCTAACTAGAATGCACTCTTTAAAGTTATGAATTAGCAGAGATACAAGCTATATAAAACGTTTACGAAAACCATGCAGCAATTATAAAAGTTGAAGTGCATGAAAGATACGCGGTAGTTGGGAAGGGAGTAAGAAACGGTAGCATTTCCCCATTTTTATTCAATATTTACAGTGAGCAAGCTGTGAAGGAATGCAAGTAGAAATTTAGAGGATTTAAAGTTAAGCAAGAAGAAAATAAATTTCTGGTATTCCTTGACTAAGAGAAAGGATCCAATGTTGGGGCATATTCTGAGACATGAAGGAATCTTCAGTTTAACATTTGAGGAAAGTGCCTGGGGTAACCAGCGTAGAAAGTAATCAGTTTCAAAAGGCTGTAGGTTGGCGTTCTTATTCATGGATGAAGAGGCTTACACAAGACAGGGTAGAGTGGAGAGCTGCATCACACATGTTTTTGGACTGAAGACCAAAACAACAACTACAATATATTTCGCAAATGTATCCACAGAGCAGATATATGTACGTTGAGTATTTTATCACTATACAACACACTGTTCAGCAGGTATGAAGTCATCAATGCTGATGACTTCATACCTGCTGAACAGTGTGTTGTATAGTGATAAAATACTCAACGTACATATATCTGCTCTGTGGATACATTTGCGAAATATATTGTAGTTGTTGTTTTGGTCTTCAGTCCAAAAACATGTGTGAAAACTAGGTATTCTTAATAATAATGGAATACTACGCAGATAATGCTCATCCATTGTTTTATAGAGTACTTATTGACTTAGGACATACTTTACACTTACTTGTGAACCTTCATAATATTCCTGTAACTTAAATGGTTAACGTCACAAAAATGCTTTAACTCTTGTACTACAATCCCAGGAGCCCATCAACCCTGATGTGTCCCCAAAGGCACAGAAATCAAAATAAATAAAGATCTGCAAAGAAAAATATTACATATTTCAATAATTAGCGTAAAGAGAAAGGTACAGTAACACAAGGTTAGTATAAAAAATAGACTAATGACAGCCCCCGTCTCACAGAGGGTCACATTAAAGTATAATTCAGGTCACATGGAGAAATTTCAAATAAATTTGATACTTAAATGACTTGTTGTTTGTGTAATAATAATGTTTCAGTTTGATTCCAAAGAGATACAGAATTAATACCACTCTCACTTCATTCACTGTGACATTTATTAGTTGTCAGAAATTCACATGTCCACAAAGAAAGTTCCTTTGGTTATAAAAAAACACACGTGTACAGATACAGAAAAAAATATTTGATGTACAAAAATCTACACCTGTGAAACTACATATCTTCCGAAATTATGAAGGCACTTGTCATATCTCGGCGCAATTTTTGTATGTCTTCTTCATAGGAATTTGCCGGCTGTGTATTCAACCATGTGGTAACATTTTCTTTCCTAACAGAAGTGAACTGCCCATCCGTTGTTTTTTTTGTGTTGTTCAGTAAGAAGTTTGGGTACCCAACGTGAGCAAACTTCCCTAAATTTCAGTAACAAACCTTGAATTAGTGATCGAGGAGTTTGCGGAACTTCCATAGCAAGGGCACTAAGTGTAAACTTACGCTTGTGCTTACTCTTCTCTTCAATTGTGTATACCAGTTCATCAGTAACCACTTCGTTCTTCATCGTGCACATGATCATATTCTTCGTTGATCAGTCTGACCATGGAATCACTCATAGTATTTGGTCCGTAAACCTTGCAGATTTGCCGATGAACTTCCTTTGGTTTAACTTTCTTTGCACACTACAAAGCATACGTTGACAGTAGCCATCTGAGAATGGCGTACATGTCATCTCCTTGAGTCAGAGTAACTGCTGCGCATGCTCGGAACTGCGATCGTAGTGCAGCCGCGGATAGAAATAGAAACGGAACTTACTTTGTGGACGACCCTTGTATTTCCTGAGACCAATCACCGAACTTTGGAGATTACCTTGTATATAATCATTTTTTTTAATTTTAATACATGATCTGAATAATTTTTATCAATCGTCTGTAAACTACATTCCAAAAGCGTCTATCATCTTTTTCTACGTTTCACTCACATACAATGATACACTCCCGACAAATGCTATCAGAAAGAACTTCGTAACTAAAATTGGACGTCAACAAACTTCTCTTCTTCAGAAATAATTTTCTTCCCACAGAAATTCCCCATTTTTTTATCTTCCTCACTCAGTTTTCTACCCAAATAACAAAACTCATCTACTACATTTTTTGTCTCATTACCTAATTTAATTCCTTCAGTATCGCCTGGTTTTTTCACAATGCATTCCATTTCCCTTGTTTTACTCTTGTTAATCTTCATCTTATACCTTCCTTTCAAGACACTGTTCATTCCAATTAATTGCTCTTCCAGTACCTTTGCTATCTCTGACAGAATTACAAAGTCATCTCTAGCCGCAAAGTTTTGTTCTTTAATTCCGTCTCCAAATTTCTCCTTGCTTTTCTTCACAGCTTAAACAATGTACACATTTAACAACATTTGGGAAAGGTTACAACACTGTCTTACTCTCTCCCCAACCACCGCAACTCTTATATGCCCTTTGACTCTAATAACTGCTGTCCAGTTTTTATACAAGTTGTATATAACTCTTCGTTCCCTATAGTTTAACGCTACAATCAGAAATTGAAAAAGTGTATTACAGACGAAATTGTTAAAATATTTCCCCAGATCTACAAATGCTAAAACCGTAGGTTTCCCTTTTCTTAAACTGCCTTCTAAGGTAAGTCGTAATGTGAGTTTTGGCTCTCGTGTTCCTCCATTTCTCCTAAATACAAACTGATTCCCCAAGGTCCGATTCCACCAGTTTCTACATTCGTCTGTAAATAATTAGTTTTATTATTTTGCAACCATGAATTATTAAACTAATAGTTCTGTAATTTTCACATTTGTCTGCAGCTGCTTTCTTAGGAATTGGAATTAGCATATCTTTCTTGAAGTCGCAGAGTATTTCCTCTGTCTCATACATCTTGCATTCCATGTGGAACAATTTCTTCATGACTGGTTCTCTTAACGATATCAGCAGTTCACTCGGAATATCAACTGCTCCAGAGGCCTTGTTTCTACTCAACTCTTTTAGTGCTCTGTCACATTCTTCTCGCTGTATCGTATATCCTATCTCATTTTCATGTACTTCGTCTTCCATTTCTAGAATACTATTTTTAAGTTTATTTCATTTGTTTATGCGCTATATTTATTCTTTCAACCTTTCAGCTTTCCCTTCTTCGCTTAGTATTGGTTTTCCATCTGAGTTCTTGATATTCAAATAGCTACTTTTCTCATCTCCAAATGTCTTATTTTTCTGTACCTCGTATCTGTCTTTCCCTAGTTATACATTTATCAATTGTCTTGAGTTTCTCCTCTAGCCACTCCTAATTAACCAGTCTTTACTTCCAATGAACATCATTTACAGACTTTTGGACTTACTTTTAGCTGTTTCACTTGCTGCATTTTTATATTTAATTATTTCATCAATTAAGTGCAGTGTCTCCTGTGTTATCGAAGGATTTCTGTGTGCCCTAGCCCTTCTGCCGTTGTGGCCTTCTCTAACTCTCAGAGCCACCCATTCTTCTTCTACTGTATTACTTTCCCCAGTTTCAGACAATCGTTGCCTAAGGCTCCCTCTGAAACTGCCAACCACCACTGGTTCCTTCACTTTGTCCAGATTCCATCTTCTTATTTTTCTACCTTTTTGCAGTCTCTTAAATTTTAATCTTCATTTCATAACCAATAAGTTATGGTCAGAGTCTATATCTACCCATGGTTATGTCTTACAGTTTAAAACCTGGTTTATAAACATTTGCCTTACCATTGTAAAGTCAATCTAGTGCCTCCCAGGGTCCCTGGTCACTTCTCATTATATAACCTTCTTTCATGATAATTAAAACGAGTCATATTTTTGTAAACATTTTTTTTCACTTTGTGGGATAACAGCACTCTTATTTAAATTTATATATATAAAACATTCACGCACTGGAAGGCTCCTAAGCACCTGCCCAACTCCACCACATCAATAGAGTTATAGTCCTGAAAATGGTCCAAAAAAGGACCGAAACTAGTTGATTAACAAAAAATCATCGCACTCTATACTGATTTATATATATAAATTAAACCAAGTGTTTTGATTATTAAAATGTACCTTGCATAAATTTCTACCAAGCGATGTCCTCTTTGATTCCTCATCCCCAGTCCATATTCACCTGCTACCGAGTTCCAGTCACCCATCACAATCAAGTTTTCCTCACCTTTAACTGTCTGAAAAATTTCTTATATCTCCTCATATATTTCTTCGATCTCCTCATCATCGGCTGAGATTGTTGGCATATAAACTTGTACCCTGAGGTTGGTAGTAACTTACCCGCATTCCTATTTTCTTATTCATTATCAGACTTACTCCTGCGTTACCACCAACTGATTTTATATTCGTAACCCTTTACTCTCCTGATCAGAAATCCTGTTCATCCTGCCACCTAACCTCACTAATCCCCACCATATATAAATTTAACCTATCCATTCCTCTTTTCAAATTTATTAACTTACATAACCGATTAAGAGATAGAACATTCCACGCTCCGATCCGTAGAATGCCTGTTTTATTTTTCTTGATGACGACATCCTCCTGAGTAGTCCCCGCCCGGAGATACGAATGGGGTATTATTTTACCTCCGGAATATTTTACCCAAGGAGACGCCATCATCATATATTCATACAATAGAGTTGCATGTCCTTGGGAAAATTAACGACTGTAGTTTCCCATTGCTTTCAGTTGTTGGCAGTAACTTCATGGCAAAGCCAGTTAGCTGATGTTACGAGGTGAGCTCAGTCAATCACCCAGACTGTTGCTCCTGTAACCACTGAAAAGCTGCTGCCTTTTTCAGGAACCACACATTTGTTTGGCTTCTCCACAGACAACCCTCCGCTGTGGTTGTACCTACATTACAGCTATTTGTATCGTTGAGGCACGCAAGCCACTTCGTCAATGTGTGTGGTTCATTAAGTTGGAGACGAAATACATGGAGAGAGAGAACTTTAGGACTGACGGAGAGCCGCGGTGGAGTAGCCGAGCGGTCTAAGGCGCCTCGCTGCGGAGCGTGCGGCTGCTCGCCGTCGGAGATACGACTCCTCCCTGGGGCATGGGTGTGTGTGTTGTCCTTAGGTTAGTTTACCTTAGTTTAAGTAGTTTGTAAGCTACGGACTGATGACCACGCAGTTTGGTCCGATAGATTTACAAATATTTTAACATTTGAACTGACGGAGAAACGAAGTGCAGACCATGGATCCGTACTCTCATAATCCCTTATCCGCCAAATTACACATTACCAAAACACCGAACTAGTTAACGAAAAGTCATATTCAGTTAGCTACGGAGTTTGAAATGCATAAAAATCACTCTGGTCTTAGGCCTGTGCTATACGCAACACGTTACCACTACCTTGTGCAAGTTTTTGTCGTTTCACAATGTAACTCTAATGGACACATTTCTTCTTGTACTGTTGTAATAAACATAAATGTCTTCTATGTATACCAAGGTGTAGTGTAGAAACGCTGGAAATTCATCCGTATTCGTAGAATGTATAAGAGCGAGCCAGTTTGTACATACTGACAAAGTCATACCAACAGTCTTACATTGTCCGACGCACCTCAATGGGTGCAGCAGAATTAATTTTTAATTTCTTCAACAGCATAAATATCTAGTCCGCTGGATATGTTAGCTGCCGAAAACAATACTAATTCTCAATTATGCCAAGCGCGCCAAGAATCCACTCGAAAATTCGGCCATATCGATTAATAGAGCTAATGCGATGTTCTGTCGGTATTCGCAATGCGGTTACATAGCAGTCGTGTTTGTCGTTTTTCGTGTTTCTCCACTCAAGGTGGAATCTGCAAATATTGTGCCGAACAAACAGTTTATGTATCTGAATACGTAATGCAGTTGCTGCTCTGAAAACGTCTCTCAGGGAACTAGTAAAATTTGTAGTATTAGGGGGATACAAAATGATATCAATCTACGTAACCCAGCAATGCTTCGCAGTTGCTAAATATGTACGAGAATTTGATATATAACGTTAACACGTTCCCTTAGTCGCTCTCCCCATCAATTCCAAATACGACGTGAAGTCACCAATAAGGTAAGGGCACATTTTCAGATTTCGTTATTAAACAGTACTATAAGGGACGCTTTAGAAATACAAAGGCCACAGGTGGTGATGCGGCTGTTGTTTATTTACGCGTTTAGAACTCGTCATCGTCAGAATGTAAAACATGGGATAAAGTTTCATTCAACTGTATTACGTCATGGCACTGCTGAACTATACCCCAGGTTTTAGGTTCTGACGATGACGAATACAAGTAATTACCAGCCGCATCATCACATTTGGCCTTTTTATTTGTAAAGCTTCCTTTATAGCATTGTTTAATATCTACATACATACATACCCCGCAAATCACCGTAAGGTGCGTGGCGGAGATAATAACGAAATCTCTCCCCATCACTGAGCAAGATGGCACAGTGGTAACTCACTAGACTCGCATTGCACGTCAGGTTAGTTCAGATTTAGGATTTCCGTGATTTCACTTAATCACTCCAGGGAAATGCCGGGATGGTTCCTTCGAAATGGCACAGCCTATTTCCTTCCCATTCGTTACACAAAAATCCGAGCGTGAGCTCCATCTCTAATGACCACCCTGTAGAAGGGAATTTAAAACCTACGTTTTCTTCCTCCTCCCTTCTCTCAGCCCACCAGTCTCCATGCCTGTCTTTTCCAAACAACTCTTAAGATTCTCTCTCTGTATTAGATAGCTAAAAACTCCGTCGTTGCTCGAGTAATTATTTATTCCAATACTCAGTTAGTCCATGACGTCTGTGTCCATAACCCCCCCCCCCTCCCTCCTCTCCCTGTATGTCTACCTACCTATGCCTTCTCGTCGTGTGGGGCGCGGCCGTGGTTACAACACTGGACTCGTATCGGGAGGACAGTAGTTTGCCGCGCCGGAGCGGCCGAGCGCATTGAGGCGATATGTTCCGAGTCGCGAAGCCATTCCCCTTCGGGGATTCGAATCTCCCCCCCCCCTCGGGCATGGATGTTTGTGCTGTCTTTATTATAAGTTAGTTCATAAGTAGTTTGTAAGTTTACGGACTGGTGACCCCGCAGTGAAGTCCCATAAGCTTTACAAACATTTGAACATTTGACTGACAGTAGTTCAAGTTCGCCTCCGGCCATCCACATTCAGAATTTCAGTGATTATCCTAAACCAGACAAATTCCGAGATGGTTTCCTTGAAAGGGCACGGAGGGTTTCTCTTCCTATCCTTACCAAAAATGCCAGTTTGTTCTTCGTTTCTAATGACCACGAAGTCGAAGGGACGTTCAACCTTCCTTCATTTCTTCTTCCTGCGTCTTCCTCCTCCGCCGCTTCCTCCTCCTCCGCTATCCACCCATTCATCCATCCCTCTGCCTCTGTCATTTCTAGACAGCGGATTTTTAGGTTGTAAAAGAAGTATTTTGGGCGTCTCACATGGCACTTTATTACCTCATTTAGGCCACATAAAATCTTTAAAAATGCATAGTCAACCATCAGCTGTTTATTGTATTTAGAACTTTTCCGGTTTCGGATATTATCCATCGTCAGAAGAGTCTGTTGAAAAATACAATCATGAATTATACACAAGTTACAGTGAAATATGACGTTACATAGTAGTGTCATCCAGAATGTCCTTACAAAATGAAACAGGCTGATTGAGAACTACTTAGTTCAAAAAAATGTTCAAATGTTTGTATAGCTCATGGGACTTAACTATGGGGTCATCAGTCCCTAAACTTACAAACTACTTATGAAGTAATACTAAGGACGTCACAAATATCCATGCCCGAGGGGGGATTCGAACCGCCGACCGTAGTGGCCGTGCAGACCGTCACTGGAGCGCCTCAGTCCCCTCGGCCAACGCGGCCGGTACTACTTAGTTGATCTGATAATCTTGGCAGAGATCGGAGAATTCATTGTGTGAAATAATATATCTTTGACCGCCATCTTTTGGTATATCTTTGATGAGGTGTCATGGCTACTGATAAAGAGTTGATGAAAACAATAAATAAGTATGTCCCATAGCAACCGTTGTTTGTAAAGTATAAAGTAATGCATAAAACGTATTGTTAGGGAATATTGCAGAATGTTATCCTGTGACAGACTAGTACAATGATAATGAACATATGCAGCATGCTTAATAGCATGTATCGATAAGTTTGTAAATGACCTACAGTTAAAATATTATAATCAAGTCTAAAACAGCAGTGCATGAAATAGGTTGACACTGGGCCATGTAATATAAGCGGTAAGGCATAAGGATGATAAGGTGTTTACAATTATGTAGTAAATTGAGCTTTCTCCCCTGTAACGAGATAAAACAAAACGAGCTGCCCTTCTCTGAACCTTCTCAATATCTACCTTTAGTCCCATCTGGTGAGGGTCCCACAATGGACAACAGTACTCCAGGAGAGGACGCACAAGTGTAATGTAGTCAGTCTCTATGGTAGAACTGTTGCATCTTCGAAGCGTTCTGCCAATGAAGTTGTTCGTAATTGTAACTCATAGGTATTTGGTAGAATTTACGACCTTATAATTTGACTGATTTTACACGTAATTGAAGCTCAGCGGATTTCTTTTAGTGGTCATGTGTATTACTTTAGACTTTTCTTTATTTAGTATTAATTGCCAATTTTCGCACCATGTAGAAATTATGTCTAAATCTTTGCAGTTGCTTTTGATCCTCTGTAGACGTCACTAACCGATGAACGACAGCATCATCCGCGAAGAGTCTAAGGGAGCTATTCAGATTGTCTCCTAAATCGTTTATAAACACAAGGAAGAGTATGGAATCTATAACGCTTCCCTGGGGAACGCCAGATATCACTTCTGTTTTACTCGATGACTTACCATCAGTTACTACGAACTGTGTCCTTTTTGACAGGAAGTCATGAATCCAATCGTACAGCTGGGGCGATATTCCATAAGCATGCAATTTCATTACGACTGTTAACTCACATCTAAGTAAAAATTTGATCAAATAAAATCTTTAATAGGGCCTGAAAAGAATTCAATACACGAAGCAAACATAAAGTAAAATACGTTGTGTTGTCTTAAAAGCAAATTTTTATTCACTTAACAATAAGAAAAACATCGCACATCATTGAACTCAAACTGACACCAAACCTTTATATTTATCTAAGATAAAACTACAATGCAGATCGGAAGCCACATGTTAAAATACATGTAATAGACCTACATGGTTTAATAAGCGCTGTGTAAACCAGTGGCTTCTAACTTGCAGACCGTAATTGGCTTCACGGTAAATGACTGAAACCTTTTGTACATTTTCCAGAGAAACGGATGTGACGGGGCGTACTTCACCTCCACTAAATTTTGGACAGGAATGCAGCATTCAATGGAACTGAATTCTTGTCAAAGGCCCTCCATGCCGGTGTTGTTTTGGTAAACCTGTTGATTTTTTCCCCGTACTTTTCCTCCCAATTCACCTTTCTTTTTCATTTCCTCCAGAAAAGCAATATTTTCGTGATAAGTCTACATGACCGTTAAAATTCTGACATAAATGTCGTCAAAATGTTCAGTTGGCTTTAATATAAGTCCCGCTAGAACTGAGCGGTCATCGACTGAGTTGCATCTTTCAAAGCCAGAAGCACTTCATTATCATCTACGCCATTTGAATATTGCATGTTCAACCCAGTGCTGACAAAGTGTGCCATTATTTGCTCTTTAGTCTTGAGGCTTGGAACAAATCAAGTAAGCTCTGGATTACGATCTGCTTTTAACTTACCGACAATCGATTTTCTAGTGTCCCGTGATTTCATCTACAGAAATCCACATGCAAGACTTCGCGATTCCTTGTCGGATTCTTTGCAGTGCGTCCGTGTAAGTTGAGAACACATAATTTTTACGTGTCGATAAATATGGGCCTTAAGGATTTTTAAAGCTGGAATAGGCAAAAATAGGTGTTAATGTCGAAATAGGTTTTTTTTAGGTGCTACAGAATTAGCTGTTTCGCTTTAAATTAGTCATGAAACGCCTACGTACAAGTTTATTTGCAACTAAGAACTCAGGAAAAGATCCGCGGTCTAGTCACTACTTACCCGCTCTCTTCCAGTATAATCCTGTCTCTTTTCTCTGTTCATCTCTTCCTCCTCCATACATGAAAACTGACATGTATTTGGGAAATTTCATTGTGACCTGAACCAGGTATCCTCTGCAATGCAATACGAAATTTTATGATAAAGTGATCTTTCTCTTGTTTTGTAAGTCATTTATTCTAGATCGGAGTAAAACTGTAGACTGGTGTCGTAGCGTCTTGTGAGGTAGCCTCCACTGTACATTGGCACGATATCTTATGTAGATAGTAACGTTCCATGTAGATGTAGATGTAGATGTTCCCATTGTTCTGAAGGTCAAATTCGCTACATTTTATCGCAATCGGATAAACGATATGGCATCGCATAAAATATGAAACTAATCCGAAGTTGCGATGCCCATACAAAATTCCCTTTCTATCCTTTTTTTATTTTTTTAGTTGATTTTGGGGTTTTTGCTATTTTTTTCTTTCTTTTAAAGCCAAAAAAATTATTTAAATCGGTCAAGCCATTTCTGAGTTTGCACGTTACTCACGCTAGCAGCTGATTTAGATATACATGCAAATCAGTAACTTAAACGACAATTTCTGTTTAATTTAAATTTATTTTGATGTTCATCAGTCTTTTGATGGCTATCAAGTGGCTCGCCATGGCTTTTGTCATGGAAGACCTGCACACCCAACGTCACCAATACTTTACTGGGCCCATTCCAAACTCTGTCATCACCTACAAATTTTAATTATCTTCAGTTTTTCCTTTTAGCATGGGACTTTTAAGATTTTTCTTGTCATCATGTCATTTGTTTCTTCCTACATATATTTCTTTCATCGTCGATTATGCGAGGAACCTCTTGAATTATTATCGTACACCTACTGTTTCACATCATTCTCTGCCGGCCGCGGTGGCCGAGGGGACTGCGGCGCGCCAGTCTCGGTCTGCACGGCCACTACGGTCGGGGGTTCGAATCCCCCCCTCGGGCGTGGATATTTGTGTCGTTCTTAGTGTTAGCTAGCTCATAAGTAGTTTGTAAGTTTAGGGACTGATGACCCCGTAGTTAAGTCCCATAAGCTATACAAACATTTGAATACAATCGTAAATTACTTCCTCACGGCTAATGTCTGATACCTGTACACTAGTTCTGGACATAAATGCCTCCTTCATTTGTGCCTTCTTGCTTTGTCTGTTATTCGCTATTTCGCTTTTAAGGCGGCGGAACAAACGCAAGTCATTCACTTCTTTGCTAATAATTTTGATGTGAAATACTTTTTTGTTTGCTTAATCATTAATTCCTAGTTTGTACGTGACTTTACTCTATTTAACAGCTCGTATGGGTCTTATTCACTTTCAATGAGAACTCGTAGGCGATATAACGCAAGCCGGGGTCGGAGCAACTGCTATACTACTTACTATTTTCGAGACATCTCTCTTTCTCTCTGTTTCCTTTAGAAAAGAGGTTCAGGTCCAGTATTTGTTTACAAATAAATAAATTTGGGGACGACTCAGTCTTCTCGGTGACCTCCTTCTCCCCCGCCCCCTCCTTCTGCTTAGGTGAACATCCTGGATTCGCCACTGTGAGTAGGGAAATATCATCAACGAATGACATTACTTTCAACGTTTCATTTTTATACATGCTATGGTAGCATTTCCAGGAATAGAATAATTAGTGGGGGCAAAAACTGCATACCTACCTTACACACTAATTAATGTACTGTACATCACTGTTGTTTTCCCATTGCTGTTGTTCCCTCGTGGCATTTGTTGGTATACGTTTCACCTGTTTCCCTCAGAATATCGAAAAGTATTTAACACTTCCCACTGTCGAGAGAATTTTACAGCTTAACAAATTCTACGATCATTCGACTCAGAGATCCCTAATGGACACAATAGTTCAGAAACGCCGTAATAGGAGCTTCTGTTGCTTTGTCATCAGCTGCTGTGGCATGTGACCATTCCGAACAATCAAAAGTGTAAGAAAGCTTTTTGTAGATAGTCTCTACTGATAATCATGAACGACACAAAGTTAATGTAAGCAAAGGTCACTTCAAAAGGCTTTTAGTTAAATTTTCTCTTGTACCCAGAAAGACTCTGACAGCATTGTTTGAAAGAACAAGATGCTGCTGCTGTAGAGTGACTGGAATCACAGGCGAGAAAAGCTGACGTCAGATCCTCGCCTGTCCATCTTGATATACGTGCTGCGGTCTTTCTCGCAATCGCTTGCGGAATACAAGGCATTCTTTTTCTTCGTCGTTCCTTATACATTTCCTTCCTGAACCATATACCAACAGAGCGAATACTTTGCTTCTTTTACTTCCATCGTCGACTTGAGTATGAAATATAATCTACCCACTTTTTTTCTCGTAGTAAAAGACATCAGATCATAATGAGGAGTAACCGATACTGGATAGTTATAAGATCGTATCTTGCCCAACGATTAACGGAAACGATTATATATATATATATATATATATATATATATATATATATATATATATATATATATATATATATATAAAATTGAAAGACGAGTTGTTAGCTTTGAGAGATGAAACAGTGAAGGCCGCAGAGGTCTAAATAGGTATAAAGACAAATCAACATCATCATCATCATCATTAGAGACTGTTTATGCCTTTCAGCGTTCAGTTTGGAGCATAGTATCTCTAATAAATTCCACCGTGATCCCCTATTCAATGCTAACATTGATGCCACGTCTAATGTTATGCCTTTTACTTCAAAATCATTCTTAACCGAATCTCAGTACTTTCTTCTTGGTCTACCTCGACTCCTCTTACCCTCCGCTGTCGAGCCCATGAGTCTCTTAGATAACCTAGCTTCTCCCATGCGTGTAACATGACCCCCCATCTCAGTCTGTTCGCTCTAACTGCTTCATCTATGGTTTTCATTCCCAGTTTTTCTTTGCTTTCCTCATTATGGACACCCTCCTGCCATCGTTGCCATCTATTAGTACCTGCAATCATTCTTGCTACTTTCGTATCTGTAACCTCTACCTTATGAATGAGGTAACCTGTATTCACCCAACTTTCACTCCCAAACAACAAAGTTGCTCGAAGGATAGTGCGGTGCACTGCTAGCTTAGTCTTGGTACTTGCAGAAGACAGTAAATCTTTCCTGAGCACTCACTGCATTAGTTTTCCTGCACCTCGAATCCAGTTCTTTCACTGTGTTGCCATCCTGTGAGAAATTACATCCCAGGTACTTGAAACTGTCTACCTGTTATAACTTTGTTCCTCCTATTTGGCACTCAGTCTGTTTAAATCTCTTTCCCACAGACATTACTTTCATTTTGGAGATGCTGATCTTCATATAATCCTTGAACCCCTGATCCAGCTCTGAAATATTAGTTTTCAACCTTTCAATCGAATCTGCCATTACAACTAAGTCATCCGCATATGCGAAACTAATTATTTTGTTTTCACCTATTTTAATCCCGCCCTGCCAGTCTACTGTTTTCTAGAAAAATTCCTGGATGTCACAAGGGACACTGAATTTGTTTGCCGAAAGGGTAAAGTATCAAAATTCAGTAAATTAAGCCCGTAAAATGGAGTTGAAAGTAAAACTGAGATTTTTTGGAAGTGATAATTTGTTATTTACTGTAAGTGCAAATTAGTAGCCCAACAAGTTGCGTGGTGAATTAAACAGTCTTTAAAAGGTTTCTACACCAGCTGAGGGTGTCTTCATCAGAAGTATTACTAAAATTATAAATTGAGAAGTGTAAAATTAGAGCATGCTGTGTTCACGTCGTATAAAAATAACATCTGATTTGACAGTAATTAAATACTACAAGCCAGGCAATACAAGCAATCGCTACAGCAGCACACAAGGGCTAGTCACGTTTTGTTATTAACTTAACAAACATGCTATTATTTGCGTGTGCAATATGCATTACACAGGTGAAGTACCCTGACGCTTCAAGAAGAACGCAATAATCTGAATTCCAAAGGAAGCAGGCACAGACAGGTGTGAAAAACTAGTAGGAGGCGACCTCGGAGAAGATCAGTTTGGATTTGGGAAAAATGTATGAACGCGCAAGCTAATACTGACCGTAAGAGATTTCTTAGAAGCTAGGTAAATCAAAGGCACACCTGCTGTTGTAGATTTTTAGAAAGCATTTTACATTGTAGCATTGTTGACTGGAATACACTCTTTCAGATTCTGAAGACAGGAAGGGTAGAATACAAAACGAGAAGTTATATAGGCCTACAACGTGTACAAAAAACAGAATACAGTTGTAAGAGTCGAAGAGAAAGAAGGGGAAGGGAGCCAAAAAGTGTTTGTAACCTTTTCCTAATGTTAATCTACACCTGAGAAAGCTCTGAAGGAAATGAAGGAGAAATTTGGAAAGGAGAAGTTCAGGAAGCAGAAACAAGAATTTGGCGGAGTGCAGATGACTAATGCTGTCAGAGATAGCAAAGGACTTGGATAAGGAACTGAACAATATGCATATTCTCCTCAAACAAGGGAATAAGACGAACATTAATAAGGGGAAAACAGGGGTAATGGAATCTCCTCTACCGGCCGCGGTGGCCGAGGGGACTGAGGCGCTCCAGTCACGGTCTGCACGGCCACTACGGTCGGGGGTTCGAATCCCCCCTCGGGCATGGATATTTGTGCCGTCTTAGTTCGTAAGTAGTTCATAAGTAGTTTGTAAGTCTAGGGACTGATGACCCCGTAGTTAAGTCCCATAAGCTTAACAAACATTTGAACATCTGATTTGAATCTCGTCTAATTAAATCAGTTGATGCTGAGGAAACTAGATTTTGAAAAGAGACAAAAGGTCGTTTATGAGCTTTGTCACCTAGACACTAAAATAACTATTGATAACCGGTGTAGAGATGAACTGAAACGCAAACTGCAATGGGAAGAAAAAAATCTTAAGAAGACCACTTTCTCTACAATGAATGCTGATTTGCGTATTGGCAAAGCTTTCCTGAAGGCATCAGTCTTGAATGTAGACTTATACGGAAGTGAAACTTGCAAGATAAATCGTTCATACAAGAGTTGTCCGAAGCAACAGACACCACACCAATATAATAAGTATTTATTCGCGACGTCGGGATTACTCCACCCCAGATGCGGTCATACGTTCGACTTCACACGGGAATCCGTAATGGCGAGTGTAAGAGGGCATGGACGATAGGGGCGCTACAAACATAGCGTGCGCCTTGTGGGAATTTAAGAGGGACGGAATGCGAGCACGTGGCTCAGCGCTCCCGGTCAGAGGGTTGAACGCCGTCTGTAAGATGAAAAAGGAAGCTGAGTCAAGAACACAACGAACAATAACGAACAAATAGGATCAGCGACCGCAATGAACAGAACTACCCATAGAGCAAATTAATAATAATAATAATAATAATAATAAAAGTGGTTTAGGCAACCGCTGGCCCGGGTTTGATTCACGACCCGTCTCACATTTTCACTTGTGGCCATTGTTTAATTTCAATGCCATGCTGCAGCTACTATCAATCCTTTCTTTGCTAACCCTTCTTCATTCACTTTCTTTATCAATAATTTGCCAATTACTTGTTGCGGAGAGATCTACTTGCGAAGTTTTGTCACCAACTTTCTCCTCCGTATGTGAACATATTTTGTGAAAAAAAGATAATATATATTTATGATTTGCAGAATAATTAGATAGACGTAGAAAATAATGCTTAGTCATATGAACTTTTTATGAGTTACCGTTAGTCCTCGGCGTTTCCCGGATGTATTTATTCCATTCCGATGTTGATCCACATCCTTTTGCCTTCCTTATTCATCGTCTTCTACCCTGCTTTCTCTTTCTCTCTGTTTTTTAACAGTTTGTATGTAGCTTCTACTCTTATAGCGTCATATTTCGAAAATTCTATTTAGTATAGTAATTCAATTTCCCAATTTTAAAGTCGATTAACGAACTGTCTGCGAAATGTATTTATAATGGGGTAAATATGTAATAAATTATATCATATGTACTGAGGCACATTTTCACGTGTACCGTTGTTACTGATATGATATCTCTAGATGCATATGTTGTACAATGTTATAATGTTGAAGGTATATTCGGTTGTATACGTGCATACCGTTAGCAAGATATGTGGCGACAGACTTAGTGAAGGAGCAATAAATCGAAAATTCATACGTGATGGTGCGGCTTTTCTTGAGCCAAATTCTTTATCATCTCATATATCATTAATTTTGTGTCGTACTGTAAGTTAGGGATACATTCAGCGATATGCATGCATATTGACTGTAAAATGGGTTGCGAATTCAATCAGTACTGTAGAAGTAACAATTGTAACATTATGTCGAATACCGTAAATTTACTTCATGAACAGCTGAAATGTGATAACCCATGAACTTATTTCTTTTGGTTATTTTGTAAGGGTTGTCAGTGAGAAAATACTTCGTAAAGGTTCGATGTTCTTTGAAAAGTTTGCTGCAAATAGCTAAGTTTCTCATTATCTAAAATACACGAATAAATTATCGTTTTTTATATGTTACATAATGGGGTAATTTTCATTGTTTATGAAATATTTCCTGTACTAGGTGTCGTAAAAGGGTTTTATCTCAAATCAATTTTTTTCTGATGAAAAATATTAGAACTGAGTTTCGATTAAATCGGTCCGTTATTTTAGGAGGTGACGTGTGGTCGTTTTTTCGTGATTTTTGTGTATGGTGTATCCCCTGAACTATGTGTGGTAGATGGTTCTTAATCCGATAACGTTTGTTGTCTAATAGTGGAGAACATGTGTACCAAGTTTTGGTGAAATCAGTCGTTAGTTTACGAGGATATGTTGAACATACACGCACAAAAGTAGATACATATACACATTATATAATACTTGTAGATACTCCATGTCTATTCGTAGCGTTGAATGTATTTATCGCTAAAAGACCAAGGAGATAAGATAAAATTACCTAAAGAATAAAAATTACTCATTTATTACACTTAATTCACTTAATCAGAGAAAGAAAGAAGTGTGCTAGGAAATGGATCAGTTATAATACGATTCTCAAAAGTTAGGTGTCTGCAGATTCCTATTGACTGTAACTCAAACAGATCGATAAATAACATCCCCACTCCTACTCGATAAATCCACCCCTTATCAACGTTTCGGTTCACGTCTCATCCTCCTGCTTCTGGCATGTCAATACTGAAATTGTACGCGTCACCCTTCTTTCATTTATGCTTCGCTTAACACAGAGCCGCATGGCGTACATCAGGCGGGACGGGATTGTAAATATTTTGTTTGACTTGATTAGCGCGATCACCATCCAATGATTAAAAGGCCCTGCATAGCAGGCTACAAAGAGCCTGTTGAACGGCCCCTGAGCCTTTCAAAAGTCAACTTCAATAAGCCGCTTCATTATTCCATTTGTGTGTTTCACAGCTGGACTTGTTTGGTAATACGCTTAATTAGCTACTGCCTCCCTTTTTAACGGCTGAAAAACTACTGATTAACGGACGATTCACAAGAGTAAACGATCGGTTATTAGGGATGTCGTCAGGCTACAGCAACAAGTTGGTGAGAGCGGATCTGACAATTCAGCTGCATCCGCGGTGATGCTTGCATGGTTTCTTTCTTTTCTACCTCCTACCGGGAGACACTCCTTACTAAAGTCTCTGGCTAACACCACACGAAAAATAATTATCCGTTTTTGGAAATTTAGTGGAATAACTTGTACCAAAAGTATTTCACTTCGTTGTGAGGCTTTACGACATTTATGAACATGGACTACGTCTATATCATTATCATTATTAAAGCCGCAGAGATCACTAAATCATTACCTGTTACCGAAAGAATAGTACGATAAAATTATCCCTTTAAGACGTTTATATGACATGGGTACCCAAAGTATGATTTATTTTAAAGGTTTCGTGGGCGTCATGTCTACTTTAAATCATAGTTCCGCTGAAGAGCGTGCTAACGAAGTTACGACCATATGGAATAGTTTCACAGATTTGTGACTGGCTGGGTGATTTCCCAAGCAATAGAACGTTGTTCTCGACGGTGAGTGTTCATCAGAAACGAGTGTATCGTCAGGCGTGCCCCAGAGAAGTGTGATAGGACAGCTATTATTTTCTATCTATATAAATGATCTGATGGACATTGCAACTTGTAATTTGCGGCTGTTTGTTGATGATGCTGTGGTATATGGGAGGGTGTCGTCTTTAACTGACTGTACTAGCATACAGGATGATTAGGAGCAAATTTCTAGGTGGTGTGAGGAATGGCAACTAGCGCTAAATGTAGAAAAATGTAAGGTGATGCGCATCAGTAGGAAAAACAATCCCATAATCTTCGAATACAGCATTAGTGATGAGCTTCTTTATGTAGTCGCATCGTTCAAATATCTAGGCGTAACACTGCAGAGCGATATGAAATGGAAAAAACTTGTCAGGACAGTTGTGAGTAAGGCGGACAGCCGACTTCGGTTTATTGGGAGAATTTTGGGAAGATGTACTTCATCTGTAAAGGAGACCGCGTATAAAACGCTTGTACGACCACGTCTTGAGTATTGCTCAAGTGTGTGGGACCAGCAGCAAGTCAATTTACATGAAGACAGAAGCAGTTGAGAGGCGAGCAGCTAGGTTCGTTACAGGTAGGTTCGAACTATGCGCGAGTGTCACAGAAAAGCACCGGGAACTCAAATGGGGATCGCTGGAGGAAGGAAGATGTTCTTTTCGGGAAATTCTGTTGAGGAAATTTAGAGGGCCGGAATTTGAATCTGAGTGCAAAATGATTTTCCTGCCTTCTAGTTATATTTCGCGAAATGATCACAAAGACAAGAGAAATTAGAGCTCGTACGTAGGCGTATAGGCATTCTTTCTTTCCTCGTTCTATTTATTAGTGGAATAGGAATGCCACGCAACTTACGGTGGATTGCGGAGTATGTATGCAAATGTACGTGTAGATATTGTAAAATTTAACAGTAATTTCATTACAATTTTTTACGGAGGGCTGTGTCTGCGTTTTGTTTACAGTACAGAACAGGTTTCACATAATGGAAGTATCCACGGACCGGACCGTCTTAGAGATTTCCTTCTTTAATTATGAATATTTATATTACCTGCAGTTGAAACTCACAATAACCTCGAATATTAATTGCAAAATTCAGCCGAGTTTGGGCTAAATGGATTCCTTATGAAATGAATAACATAAAAGGAGGAATTGATATATTGCAATTAATATTTGGTTCGTCTTTTTCGAATAACCCCTGAAGATTTACTGAAAGAAACTTGATGATA
Organism: Locusta migratoria; assembly: GCA_026315105.1. Lineage (NCBI taxonomy): Eukaryota > Metazoa > Arthropoda > Insecta > Orthoptera > Acrididae > Locusta > Locusta migratoria. The sequence goes on from CM048751.1 coordinate 24,228,019, forward strand.
GAGGAAAGAGTAAACGTAAGAGGTTATTGGACAAATTTCTGGTAATCGTCATAGGGTTAATTATGTCCTCTTATGCTCGTAGCTTTTTCTCTCCAGAATTACAGTATTTTGTTACAAACCGAAGGGAAATGAAATTCATAAATTTTGAAAGAACCATTTGAGTCATGTGGTACTTATGACGTCAAAGGACATGGTGCTTCTCTGCAGCCGTAAAATTTACCAACAATGATATGTTAAATGGACAGTCGCATTTCTAAACTGGTTTAAAAATATTGGGTGGTTCCGTACTGTACAACTAATTCACAAAACACTCGACAAAATGTATTTTTGCACCTTCCAAGCAATGAGAAATGCGTATATTGTGGTGGAACTTATTTACAGATGAATGGAAAACTGGTGGAATCCGACCTTGGAAAAGATCAATAAGGATTTAGGAGAAATGTAGGAACACGCGAAGCAATATTCACATTACGACTTATCTTAGACGATAGATTAAGGCAAGGGGAACCTACGTTTTTAGCATTTGTGGATCTGGAGGAAGCCAGTCACAGTCTGCACGGCCGCTGAGGTCGGGGGTTTGAATCCACCCTCGGGCATGGATGTTTGTGTCGTCTTTGGTATAAGGTACTTCATAAGTAGTTTGTAAGTTTAGGGACTGATGATCCCGCAGTTAAGTCCCTTAAGCTTAACAAACATTTGATCTGGAGAAAGCTTTTGACAATGTTGACTGGAATACACTTCTCAGATTCTGAAGTTATCAGGGGTAAAATATAGGGAGCAAAGAGTTATATTCGATTTGTACAAAAACCAGGCAGCAATTATTAGTGTTGAAGGTCATGAATGGTGCACAGTGGTTGGGAAGGGAGTAAGACAGGTTTGTAGCTCTCCTCAATGTTGTTCAATCTGTACATTGAGCAAGCTGTGAAGGAATGAAGGGGGAGATTTGGAGAGGAAATTAAAGTCCGTGAGAGGGAATAAATACTTTGCAGTTTTCTGACGACATAGTAATTATGTCAGCAAAGAACCTGGAAGAGCTATTAAACGGAATGGACAATGTCATGAAAGGAAGTAATAAGATGAACATTAACAACAGTAAAAGGAAGATAATGGAATGTATTGTTTTAATATCAGGCGATGCTGAAGAATTAGATTAGGTAATGAGACTATAAAAGCTATTTGGGTAGCAAGATAGCTTCTGATGGCCGAAGTAAAGAAGATATAAAATGTAGAATGGCTATGGGAAGAAAAGCGTTTCTGCTATAGTGGTGCTACAGACTAAGATTAGATTGGTAGATCACGTAAATAATGAGGAGGTGCTCAACAGAATTGGGGAAAAAAGGAATTTATGACATATCCTGACTAAGAGAAGGGATAGGTTGAATGGAACAAATTTTGAGACATCAAGGAATCTTCAACTTAGCATTAGAAGGAAATGTGTGGGGTAAAAATCGTAAAGAAAGACCGGGGAATGAATACAGTGAGCAGATTCAAAAGGATGTAGGTTGCCGTACGTATTATAAGATGAAGACGCTTGCACAGGATAGGGTAGCGTGGAGAGCTCCATCAAACCAGTCAGCGGACTGAAGACCACAACAACAAAAATATCAACGAGCTTCTTATATTTCTGATAACGAATGATAAGAACCGTTTACTATTAATAAATTCCGTAGGCCTTTTTTATGAATTCCCCCCACCCCTACCCTCCGCTCCCCAAAACCAAATCCTGGCTTCGCCACTGCGCTCCTGCCTTTACGAAACTTACTGTCGATTTTAAGACACTACGTCGTGATAGCATTTGATTTTAAATTATTTAAAGTACTGCAACATATTTTTAAGCTTTCGCGCATAGTAAAAAGACATTGCGTAGACTTCGCATATAGGTCATTTTAGCTTAACAGAGAAGCGTACGAATTGCAGATGAAATATCGATATGTTGTGCAAAATTGAGAGAACAACAAAATATCATTGCATTCTTGAGGTATTGCTTTCAAAAGTGTGTTGTACCCACTTCTGTCGAAGCGTACTTTGCGTCCATTACGAAATACTTATCATTTCCATTTGAAGAAAATTATTCTCTTAAAAAATAATTGGATGCAGATTTCGTACAGTGTAATATTATCTCTTGACATATTTACTTTTTTTTCTCATTCGTGATACCCCTTACATAAATGTGTCTAAATCTTTGGATGTGGCGCATTGATCTCCCTAGAGAGACATAACGCTATCTCTGGTGCCGTACGGGTATTTCGCAGTGCTGCTTTGATAAAGCAATTGAAGTCACGAAGAGCCATGTGAGGTGAGTTGTAAGCGTACTGTAGGCTACATCTTTGACTGTCGAGTGATATCGATTGTCGAACACGTCCAAGGAGTCGAGTTTAAAAAGAGCAGCAGTTGGTGTGTTTGGCTGAGAGCGGGCAGACCTAGCTAACTGCGGCAGTGGTACGAACGATATGGATATTATTGAAACTGGTGCAACTAATTGAACAGTAATTCTTACTTATGACCCACTCTAAACCATCGTGTACCTTTACAGTTAGTGGAATGGGTATTTCTGTCGAAGTGTTCGCTAACGTGTGCCGTGTCGTCGAGAGAAACAATCAACCGCGCCGCAACGGTAACGATTTTACATATGGTTTGGATCTAAATGAAGAAGATTTGACTAACGTGGAATTTTGATCTCGCTATCGGACGTGCAATTGCTGTAACTGAAGTTGGACTGCCATTGCACGTGAATAACATATTGGGTTAGCATATTCTGTAGTATGTACTAATAACTCAAGCTATTCTTTGTTCTGAAACAGGACAATTAATTACTCGCTTGTGTACTGTTGATTTGGGACTATGTCTGAACCTTCAATCTATCTGTTAGTCTCTTTGTGTTACTACAGTGCAACGTGATTTCAGGACACTGATTCAAAGCTGAACTAACGTGTGTTAATGAATAAGAATCCCTTATAATATTTATCTCGGGTATGCAGCCGGATACCGTCGTCAACCAGGCACGATATTTCAGCAGACCAACTGGCTGCCATCTTCAGGTGAGAGCGCAGAACACTAACTCGCCGGAAACTGTTTCCGGCGAGTTAGTGTTCTGCGCTCTCACCTGAAGATGGCACCAGTTGGTCTGCTGAAATATCGTGTCTGGTTGACGACGGTATCCGGCTGTATACTCGAGATAAATATTATCACTTACTACGCCGGGAAAGTCTACGCAACCACAATAAGAATCCCTTATTGACGATATTGCATCAGAGTGAAGTGCATAGTTTAGAAGTAGGTTGTATTAATGGCTCAGGGGAATAATGTGGGGAGGCACACGGTCAGTTCCAACTAAATATCCAACAACAACCATCTAACGATCATGATCAAAGCGACATTTCATAACAAACGTAATATATATACGAATAATTATTTCCCCGAGCGCGTTACAGAGTGTGGTGAGTAATTTAGAATCTTCCACATCTAGCGGCGCAGTGCACGATGCCTTATCGCTGATGCTGTCGAAGGTCACAGTTTTTATTACTATGCAGCAAATATATCGAACGGCTTCCAGGAAGACGAAAAGTTTCATTCTGAATATTTATCCGTATATATCCATTGCCTTAACTGTTGGTCTGAGCTGGGGAAAAAAAATGTTCTCACCTTCTGATTCAAGGTCAAGTACGAACCGAGCAGCACTGCCTCATAAATATTCCAAACTCGGTGTGCTCAAACATATTATATACTCGTACAGTGTGGTTGTAATTAAATTGCCGCGGTGGAGTAGCCAAGCGGTCTAAAGCGTCTCGCTGCGGAGCGCGCGGTTGCTCGCCGTCGAGGTTCGAGTCCTCCCTGGGGCATGGGTGTGTGTGTTGTCCTTAGGTTAGTTTACCTAGATTTAAGTAGTTTGTAAGCTAAGGACTAATGTCCACGCAGTTTGGTCCGATAGATTTACAAACATTTGAACATTTGTAATTAAATTAACGACGTTTCAGGTGCTGCAGTTCGGGCTGTATACGACGCAGGACGCTGAAACTTCGTGGGTGTGTTGGACAGGCGGCAAAGTTGTTTTATCAGAACGGTAGCATCAGCAGCATTACATTGCGGGAATAGCACCGACAGAAACAGCTGCGAAGAGGCTCATTATTATTAAAGGGGTAAAGGTAATTAACAAGAAGTTTAAAGTTGTTGTTGTTGTTGTTGTTGTGCTCTTCAGTCCGAAGACAGGTCTAATGCAGCTCTCCACCCCAATTTATCATGAGCAAGCCTCTTCATAAGAATGGCAACCCACATCGATTTGAAATGCTTAATGTATTCGTCTCTACCTCTCCCTCTGCAATGTATACCCCACACAAGACCCTCCAATGCAAAATGCACAATTTCCTGATGTCTAAGAATGTGTGCTACCAATCGATTCCTTTTTATATATACATAAAGAACAGTCTAGAGTGCAAAAAAAAAAAAAAAAAAAAAAAAAAAAAAAAAAATAAAAATAAAAAATAAAAAAAAGAAAGAAAAAAAAAAGAAAAAGAAAAAAAAAAATTATTCCAATAGTTTCGAAAAAAATTTTTTTTTGGCACTCTAGACTGTTCTTTATATATAAATTTAAATAAGACTGCTGTTCTCCATAAGTGAGACAAAAATGATTGCAAATATATGTCCTACTTTTTAGTCAATGTATGCCAGAAATTCCTTTTCTTCCTAGTTCTCTTCAGTACTTCTCATTAGTTACGCCATCTACCCACCAAATCTTCAGCATTCATCTGTAGCACCACATTTTACACAACAGGTAAAATAGTTTTGAAATGGCTGGCTCTCCCAGATACTTTACTATTTCAAAGGGAATGTTGTCTAATCCAGGGGCCGTGTTTCGACTTAGGTATTTCAGTGCTCTGTCCAATTCACCTCTCAGTGTAGTATTTCCTGTTTTATTTTCATATCCTTCCCCATCCATTCGTTGTCTCGATTTCCTTTGTAGAATCCCTCTATATGTTCTTTCTAACTTTCACCACTCCCTTCTTAATTCGGAATTGGTTTTCCACCTGAGCTCATGATATTCATACAGCTGCTTCTCTCCAAATGTCTCTTTTCCTGTACGTGGTATCTAATTTCCCCTAGTTATTCATTCTTCTACAGATTTGAATTTGCCCTCCAGTCGCTCCTGTTTAAGCATTTTGACCTTTCTGCCAATCTAACTTCTTTGTCGTCTGTACTGCATTTTACCCACTTCATTTTTAGCATTTTATATTCTCCTTACATCAAATTCAATATATCCCTTAACCTTCCAGAATTTTTTTGTATCGCTTGTCCTACGTATTTGGATCTCTGCTGCGTTCAGTATTTCATCGAGTTCCCGTCTTCTTATTTTACTATCTCTCTACAGTTTCTTCAGTATCAGTCTCCAGTTCATAAGAAAATACGGTCAGGGTCTGTATCTGCTCATGGATACATATTACAATTTACGTCTGACAAGGATATATTGTCTTTTGTTTTGCAGTCATTGGAGCATTTTTCATTATCGTATTATTTCAGGTATGAATGAAGCAACTTTTCGTAGACCATTGAACGCTTCAGAAACCTGTTGTAGAGGTCCGCGTATTAGGCCTTGTGCTAGCTGAAACTCGCCCGAGTTCCCCTTGTCACTATTGCCCACGATATCTAACTTCGTCCTACCCCTTTCTCATTTAAATTTTTCTAACCTCCCTACCCCATGAAGGGATCCAATATTCCGTAGAACGGGAGTGTTGTTTTTCCTCATGGCAACATTCTCCTAAGTAGTCTCCACCCGGAGTTACGAATTGGGGGAAAATTTTACCTCCGGAATATTTTAATTGAGAGGATGCCACCATCATATATACGTAGAGTAGAAGTGTCTCCGGCCCGTTTTTCTTCGTGGAGATGACACCTCGTAGGCTTCGTATGTGTACAGTAATAGTTACACATTTGAACGCTCTTCCCGTGTAACAATTGATTCTAGCTTTGCAATAACGAAACTATATCGACATTACTATTTTCATGCCACATGGTTTGACACCACATGTCGCTCGCCAGGTGAAAGACGTGCTTCGAGAAATCTTTGGTGATCACCCCCATCATCTGTAGGCACTTTCCAGATCCCAGAAGCTAAATCTATGTGACTTGTAATTGTGAGGACGTTATCAGTATCGAGTCTATCAGTGATGTATGCGCACACTTCCTGGTCTGACAGCATACAACAGTACATCGGATATGCTGCGGGCAATTGTCGACCACGCCTTGTTGCAGATTCAACATGAGTAGGGAGACAATATTGAAATCATATCGTAATAAATGTTCCAGAACCACCTTTAATATGAATTTGATCTTCCCCCCTTTTCCTGCATCGACACCACATTCTGACTGCTTGCAGCACCATATTTTCACCTGGTGGCAGAAAGTGCAACCATACTATGAGGATCGTCCACAAAGTAAGTTCTACTTCTATCCGTGTCAGCGCTACGATCGCAGTTCCGAGCATGCGCGGCAGTAACTCCGACTGATGGAGAAGACATGTACCTCATCTTCAGATTGCTGCTGCCGAAGTGTGTTTTGTAGTGCTTCTTTACAATGTCAACCGTAATAATTGGAAAAGCTGCCGCGTGTGAAATCAGATCTGTGATTTGTTTTCTTGATGCAAAGACTGCCGGCCGCGGTGGCCGATGGGACTGAGGCGCTCTAGTCACGGTCGGCACGGCCACTACATTCGGGGGTTCGAATCTCCCCTCGGGCATGGATATTTGTGCTGTCCTAGTTCGTAAGTAGTTCATAAGTAGTTTGTAAGTTTAGGGACTGATGACCACATAGTTAAGTCCCATAAGCTATACAAACATTTGAACATTTTTTTGAGAAAAGACAATTAAACCGAAGGAAATTCATCGGCAAATCTGCGAGGTTTACGAACAAAATGCTATGAGTGAGTCAATGGTTAGAAGATGAGTCAGTCTGTTCAATGAAGTACGTGATCAATTGCACGATGAAGAATGAAGTGGCCGCCCGTCTGTGGTTACTGATAAACTGGTTCACACAATTGAAGAGTAAGCACAATCGTAAGTTTACACTTAATGCCCTTGTTATGGGAGTTCCGCAAATCTCGCGAACACTTTAGCCATGAAATTGTTACTAAAAACTGAAGTTCTGAAAACTTTGCTCACGTTGGGTACCAACAATTCTTACTGAACAACACAATAAACAACGGTGGGTAGTGCAGTTTCTGACATGCTTCAGTGAAGAAGGCGATAGTTTGCTTTGTCGGATAGTCACGGAGGATGAAACCTGGGTATCGTACCGCATCCCTGAAACAAACTGGCGATCAGTGGAATAGAGGCACACTTCATCCCCAACGAAGGTTAATTCTAAGCAAATCTTGACACCTCGAAAAGCCATGTATTCCGTTTTTTGGTGGACAGAAAAGGCATTTTGCTGATTGATTTCTTACCTCCAAACCTGCCAAACAATCAATGCACATGGTCACTACGAGAACATTAAGAAACTTTCCCGCGCAATACAGAACATGCGCCGAGGATTACTGTCAAAAGTTGTTTTTCCCACGATAAAGCCCGATCTCACACAGCGAATGTGACCAAACAACTCTTACGGGAATTTCACTGGGACGTGCTTGATCATCTTCCGTACAGCCCGGACCTCGCTCGTAGCGGCCATCATCTCTTCTGAAACACAAAATTTGTCCTTGGTGGTCAACAATGATGACGACGAGCTGAAAGAATATGTTACCACATAGCTGAATACGCAGGCGGCAACCTTCTATGTAGAAGCCGTACAAAATCTTGTGACATCTTGTGACATGTTATGACAAAGGCTATGTTGAAAAGTAGTTTAACAGTTTTAGATTTTTTTGATAAATATTTTTTCTGTATCTGTACACGTTTGTTTTGTGTAACCAAACGGAACTTACTTGTGGACATACCAAGTAAATTTAATGATTTTCCGCGAGCGTATCGGTTACTGGACATCGGTACGAAGTTTCAGCGCCCTGCCATGTATGGGGCCAACAGTGTCGCGCCTGAAACATCGCCAGTTAACCCCTTTCTACACGGGACGTGTGACACGCACAAGAAAGTCATTGTCAGCTGCAACGCTCGTTGCGGTAAACCATCGAACTATAAAGAAGCATTTACACGGTAGATGTTTGTCAAGTCGTCTGCTTCATGTGTCTACTTCGTTGTTATCAACTTAGATCGAATGAATCGACGAGTTAAGATCACTCTTCGAGACTGTCAGATATATCGTGACTATTGTAATGATAAAAACATTTATTTGTGTTTTACACTGCCTCTGTCGAACTGTTCATGCAGTTGATGTGAAACTACATCGATCGCTTGTGTAAACGTCCGCATTATAAAAGGCGATTAAATACTTCCATGCAGCGCGGTTTGAGGTGCTTACGTATATCATGGTCAAGACCTTTCACTGGCATAAAGTTTCAAATAATGCTCACCGAAAACAAATATTTCACCTGGTAACTACATCATGTCTCAGGATAAATAGCAAATATTTTAGTAGATGGTAAAAAAGACGAATTGCTATAAAATGCTGTATAATGTGTTTTTTAGTGGGTTAAGGTCTTAATAAGTAACGCATTTTAACTTCCAGATTGTTGGGCCTGCAGTGTGGTAAATTCTTTCAAGGACGTTGTAATAAAAGATCCTGAATCACTGCTTACAGTCTATTATTTATCGCTACAGCAGTTTCTTCATTTTGCCTTTTCAAGCGCCTGCCTGATAGGGAAATGCAAATTCGAATATTTTGACTGATACTTTCGTCGGCACTTGGTGAATCATCATACTGACTTTTATATAGAAAACCGGTTTTCGACCTACTTTAAAGTCTGAAGATGACATTGTAAGCCGAAAACCGGTTAACTAAGTGGAAATTAACTTATGGAACGTACATAAAATTGTACTTCGAAGTCAGTATGATGTTCTGTCACGAACCGACGGAAAAATCAGTGAAAATATCATCATTTACTTTTGCTCCAAGTTTATTTGGATTTCATTTTAACAGCTATATCTCTGTTCACAATATTTTTTAACATGTTATATGGATTTTTTATTTCAATTCGACAACAGTACGACTGCTCTTGAGACAACCTGTACATATATGAGTCGAACAACTAAGTTTCTCTGAGCAGGAGACGAGTACACATTTCTGAAACAAATTCGCGACTTGGCTCCGTTCGTCAGCTTGGTTCCCCACTCGGTCGTCTGCGCATGCACGAAGCACTTCCATATGCGTGCGAATAGGACCCATCCTATTCGTTCTACTAGCGATAGTATACCTGCATCTTGTGCAAGTGTACGCGTCTACACGATAAGCGGCTGCCGTAACCGATGCATCACGGGTAATCTTTTAAGCTCTCACTTCCCGTGTAGAACGGGCTTTACATTTTAATACTTTGTAAATAATTATGGTACCGCACTGCAATCTACATCTACATAGATTCCAAATCACATTTAAGTGCCTGGCAGAGGGTTCATTAACCACTTTCATAACCTATCACTGTTGTTCCATTCTCTAATACCGCGCAAGAAGAAAGAACACCTAAATCGAACTGTTTTCATTCTGATTTCTCTTATTTCATTGGGATAGTCATTTCTCTCTATGTAGAAGGTTGTTAGCAATATATTTTCACATTCAGAAGTAAAAGTTGGTGATTGAAATTTGGCGAATAGAACTCGCCGCAACGAATAACATCGTTACTTTAATGATTTCTACCTCAAATCGTGCAACATTTCCATGACGCTTTCCCCCTCTGTAACGTGGTGAAACAAAACGAGCTGCCCTTCTCTGAACCTTTACAATGTCTTCCGCCAGTCTCATCTGGTGAGGGTCCCACACTGGGCAACAGTACTCCAGGAGAGGACGCACAAGTGTGATGTAGACAGTTTCTTTGGTGGAGTTGTTGCATCTTCGAAGCGTTCTGCTAATGAAACGTAATCTTTGGTTGGCTTCCCTACTGGGCAACAGTACTCCAGGAGAGGACGCACAAGTGTGATGTAGGCAGTCTCTTTGGTGGAGCTGTTGCATCTTCGAAGCGTTCTGCCAATGAAACGTAACCTTTGGTTCGCTTCCCCACAACATTTTCTGGTTGTTCTCTCCAGTCTAAGTAATTCGTAATTGTAACTCGTAGGTATTTGGTAGCATTTACGACCTTAAGGTTTGACTGATTTATCGTGAAAATGAAGCTCAGCGGATTTCTTTTAGTGGTGATGTGTATTACTTCGCACTTTTCTTTATTTTGTGTTAATTGCCAATTTCCGCACAATGTAGAAATTTTGTCTAAATCGCTTTGCAGTTGCTTTTGATCCTCTGTTGATTTAATTAACCGATAAACAACAGCGTCATCCGTGAACAGTCTAAGAGAGCTATTCAGATTGTCTCCTAAATCGTTTATAAGCACAAGGAAGAGTAGGGGGCCTATAACGCTTCCCTGGGGAACGCGAGATATCACTTCTGTTTTACTCGATGACTTACCGTGAATTACAACGAACTGTGTCCTTTCTGATAGGAAATCGTGAATCCAATCGCACAATTGGAGCGATATTCAATAAGCACCCAATTTCATTTCAGTGCGAGAATCTTTCAATAAATTGCACAACGAAATCCTGTCACGTAATTTGACAGAGAATCCCTACAGATTCTGGTTGTATTTATAGTATAGTAGCGGGAAAACACAATCAAAACTTTCATTACACGGTAGAAATGGTGGAGCTACTGATGACCTGCTGAAGCAGAATTGCGTAACACAGCCTTCCGAAATTCTTTCGTGAAGCAAATACTCCAGAATTTGTATAAGAATAGCTGCCAGCATGCATAATTTAAAACCAGAAACCCCTGGAGTATTAAAGCAACTAAAATCACTTTATTTCAGTGGTCATATGTATTACTTTCTTTATTTGGTGTCAATTGCCAATTTTCGCACTGTGTATAATCGCTTTGCAGTTGCTTTTGATCCTCTGTTGACTTCACTATCCCGTAAACAATATCATCCGTGAACAGTCTAAGGGAGCTATTCAGGTTGTCTCCTAAATTGTTTATGAACACACAGAAGAGTAGGGGACCTATAACGCTTCCCTGGGGAACGCCAGATATCACTTCTGTTTTCCTCGATGACTTACCGACAATTAGTACGAACTCTATCCTATCTGGTATGAAATCTAGAATCAAATCGCACAATTGTAGGGATATTCCATAAGCACGCAGTTTCATTAGAAGCCGCTTGTCAGGTACATAGTCAAAAGCCTTCCGGAAATTTGGAATCAAAAAATGTTTAAATGTTTGTATAGCTTATGGGAGTTAACTGCGGGGTCATTAGTCCCTAAACTTACAAACTACTTATCAACTACCTTATACTAAGGACGGCACAAATATCCATGCCCGAGGGGGGATTCGAACCCCAGACCTTAGTGGCCGTGCAGACCGTGACTGGAGCGCCTCAGTCTCCTCGGCCACCGCGGCCGGCAATATGGAATCGATTTGAGATCCGTTGTCGATGGCACTCATCACTTCATGCGAATAAAGGGCAAATGGTACACGACTGGATGACTGTCGGATTCGAAACTGCGTTGCAGGTTGCGTAGTTTTACGTCAGCCGCGAATCGAGGAGCGGGGTGAGGACACGGTGGCAGCGGCCGGCTGTCGTCCTGTCCCAGGCACAGTGGCGGGCGGTCACGTAGCAGGCCGGCTGCGCCGCAGCCCTCGTTGACCTCCCGGCCTTTGCGTCTCGCGGGGCAGCCGCAGCCGTGGACGGTGGGCACCGCCACGCCGCACCGGCAGAGCTAGAGTCTCCATTCAACGGCGCGGCAGCCGCCGCTGCTTCCTGTCCAAAGGTTGCGCTCGCCCTGTGTCTTGACACGTACCACACAGGCGAGGGAATGCACCGCCGGAAAAAAAAAATATATTAGTACACCTGGAAAAAGGACGTCGATTTTGAGCCGATGACGGCAGACGTCACCTATGGGATATGGGATACGAACTGTCCTGCTACTGGTTTCAACATCGTCCACCAACAGATAGCGAGGTGACATAGCTGCCAGAGCACCGCAAGTGTACAGGGTGTGTTAAAAGTCCTTGGACACCTTCATAAGTTCGAAAATTAAAAGGGAAAATTTAAAAGTGATGACGAGAAGTCTGATGTAGGGCCGCAACTTTTGGAGTGAATTGCATTCTTGGCCGCCGGCCGCGGTGGCCGAGGAGACTAAGGCACTCCAGTCACGGTCTGCACGGCCACTACGGTCGGGGGTTCGAATCCCCCCTCGGGCATGGATATTTGTGCCGTCCTAGTTCGTAAGTAGTTCATAAGTAGTTTGTAAGTTTGGGGACTGATGACCCCATAGTTAAGTCCCATAGACTATACAAACATTTGAACATTTGAACATTCTTGGCCGCCATCTTGAAATCCACCATTTTGGATCCAAGTAATTTTCATTTTGTTAATGGGAAGGGGTTTGTGTTACACATCAAATAACACTCGCTTGAGCTAAGGAATTTAGTAGAGTAATTTCATTTTGTCTATCCTGTACAGTTTAGAAGTTATTAATATTCAAAGTTAGGAAACAATCCACGGGATGGACAACACATTGTGATATTCCTGGCCTATGGCCACTTCATATTTCTGGCCGCTGGCCGTTTCTGTGCTAACATCGTACGCGTCTTAAACGCGGAAGAACGACAGAAGTGCAGCATATGTTGAAATGTGGGGTGGGGAGCAGTAGCATATGGCACAGTAGGTGCTGGTTCCCTTGGGAAAGCCCGCCTATGTTACTGGTGCTCTCCTCGCATTAGCTGCTGCATTTCACGTCTCGTGATTTCTTTTGAAATTAGTTTTGTTTATTATGTACTAAATATTAATTATTCAGAGCTGAGAATTTGTAATAAATATCTCTCAAGGACAGGCTAGGTTTTGACAGTTTAAAAAGTTTAAGGTGCCTTCTCTTATTGCAACAAGAGAAGAGCGATTTTGCAGAAGGCGCGCGACGGCCATGTTTTGGCGCTAAATAGAGCGTCAGGTGCCCTCTAGTCTCGCAACGCGCCGCAGTTTCAGTCTCGAGCTGACCACTATACGCGCCGGACCGCACCGGTCATGAGTAAAGATTTTTGCGTAAATGTGATAGCAGTCGAGGTCTCAACATGAGCTATGGGCAGCATAGGCCGTATCATATTAACAATAGTTGCTCATTTCTTTTATTATTTATTTAATAAATGGCATCCCTGACAATTAAAAAATCTCGCGAGTCGCTTCTTATGCTTCCATCATACAGAACTTATTTTAGCCTCACTTGTATGCTGTAGGAGAACCAACGACCTGTGTGCTGTCTTCTGCGCTGGGGACACAACTATAGAAAACAACAGGTTAGTCAGAACTCTAAGCTTTCCATAACGTTTTGGACAGCAACTACGGCACCTCGTGCGTACTGTAGGGCGGTACAAACGCACACTGCTACGCAATAGCATCCGCAAGGATGTGGAGGTTTTAGGGGACTTGTGGGAGGAAGCAGTACTAACTTCTCCGTCCGCAAATAAAACCCTAGGAAGCTTGTAACATTTTGTAGCAGTCTGTGTGATGGTAATATGTGAACATTAATAACTTCTAAACTATTCAAGATAGGCAAAAACAAATTACACCACTAAATTCCTGAGCTCAGGCGAGTGTTAGTTAATATGTCATACACCCCCTCCCTTTCCATAAAGAAAGTTACTTGAATCCCGCATTTAAAGATGGCGGCCATGAATGACATTCACTCCAAAAGTTGCGGCTCCACATCAAACATCTGTTTCCATCATTTTTCAATTTTCCCTTCAAACGTATGAAGGTGTCCAAGTACTTTTGACTAGCGCCTGTACATTTTCGATCCTTTGCGAACGTGTTTTGACAGCTCACAATGGGGAAAAAAAAAAAGAAAGGTTAACCGTTCGGTCGCCATATGAAACTTTATAAAATGAGAAACTTCGTGAAATGAATAAACTGCTGCTTTTGTCAAACTATTCTGATGATGTAATATATACAGGGTGGTTCATTGATAGTGACCGGGCCGAATGTTTCACGAAAAAACGATCAAACGAAAAAACTACAAAGAATAAAACTTTTCTAGCTTGAAGGGGGAAAACAGGTGGCGCTATGGTTGGTCCGCTATATGGCGCTGCCATTGGTCAAACGGATATCAACGACATTTTTAAATAGGTTCTCTCAGTGTTTATTACATATTCGCCTAGTAAGTAAATAAATATGAATTTTTATTTGGAACACTTTTGTCGCTTTGTGATAGATGCCGCTGTAATATTCACAAACGTGTAAGTACGTCGTATCGTGTACCATTAATTGCTTCGTGATCCATTACTCGTGTTAAAATGGCCGTTTACCAATTGCAGAGAATGTCGATATGGTATTTATGTATGCTTATGCTCTCCATGTTGATCGTTATCCTGGAAGACATCATCCAAGTGTCCGGACATTTCGTCAGATAGTTACGTTACTTAAAGAGACAGGAAGTGTTCAGCCACAAGTGAAACGTCAACCACGACCTACAACAAATGATCAAAAATATTCAAATGTTTGTAAAGTCTATGGGACTGAACTGCAGGGTCATCCGTCCCTAACCTTAAAACAACCTATGAACTAGCTTGTACTAAAGACGGCACAAACATCCAAGCCCGAGGGGGGATTCGAACCCCCGACAGCAGCGGCCGTGGAGACCATGACTGACACGCCGCAGACCGCTCGGTCACTGCGGCTGGCTGATGAGGGATTCGAACCCCCCTCCACAACAAATGATGATGCTCAAGTAAGTGTTTTAGCTGCAGTTGCGATTAATCCACACATCAGTAGCAGACAAACTGAGTGAGAATCGGGAATCTCAAAATCTTCGGTGTTGAGAATTCTACATCAACATAAATTTCACACGTACCATAATTCTGTGCACCAGGATTTGCAAGGCAAAGACTTTGAGCGCCGTGTACAGTTTTGCCACTGGGCACAAAATAAATTACGATTACAAAATTTTTCCACGCGTTTTGTTTAGTAACGAAGCGTCATTCACAAATAGAGGTAACGTAAACCGTCATAATATGCACTACTCGGCAACGGGAAATCACGTTGGCTGCGACAAGTGGAACATCAACGACCTTGGCGGGTTAATGTAGGGTGTGGTATTATGGGAGGAATGATAATTGGCGCCTATTTTATCAATGGCAATTTAAATGGTGCAATGTATGCTGATTTTTACGTAATGTATGACTTGCGCGCAGTTAAAGCGGTCTTAAATATTTCATGACGGGTGGAATGTCCGTAGATGCACCATAAGCATGGCCCGCTCGTTCACCGTATCTTACATCCCCGCGTTTCTTTCTCTGGGGAAAATTGAAGGATATTTGCTATCGTCATTCGCTGACAACGTCTGAAAACATGTGTCAGCGCATCGTCAATGCATGTGAGAACATGCGAACTACTCGCTGTTGAGAGGTATTTCGTTACGCGTATTGGCAAATGCATTGAAGTAGAAGGACATCATTTTGAGCATTTATTGAAGTCATGAGGTATTACAGGTAATCATGCAGTAACAGTATGCGTTCTCATAATGCATGATAATTTCACAAAAAGTACATGTATCGCATTGTAAAAACTGAAATAATGTTCAAACGTTCCTACGTTCTGTGTTTTAATTTAAAAACCTACCATTTACCCACTGTTCGTCTAAAATTATGAGCAATATTTTGTGAATATTACAGCGCAAAAAGCGACAAAAGTGTTTAAATAAAAATTCATATTTATTTACGTACTAGACGAATATGTCATAGGGCCCATGAATGTACATATTTTTAAACATTCTAAAACGAAAGTAAATAGGTTTTAACACAAACTTATGTTTTTCTAAATGGACACCCTATATTTTTTCTTCAGCAATCCATAGCATGACAAATCACATAAACAATAGCGTTGATTGAGTCACAATATTCCAATTACTTCCCGAGGTATTGAGACGAGAAGCTGACGCTTGAAAAAGCCGAAGTAACGCTGCTAGCGCACGTCCTGAGGCTCAGGCGTGAACCCCATGCTGCCCGTAATCGCGATATGATTGACATGCATTCCATACTTACCAAGAGGTCCGAAACGAACAATACGGTCTGCTGCCATCCTGCATTAAAGTCGTTCATTCCAGCAGGTATTTATCCCATAGGCTAGGGGTGATGCGATTCAGTGACATATCTGCGTGTTCTAGGATGATGGCAAAGTTAGTCACAAAGTTAACTTCGCTTATCGTTAATCCGCTACTAAAAAGGTAATGACGTTCAACGTGAAAACTTTACTGTAGATCTAGCGCAAGTGACAGTGAATCATTCACTCATAATAGTGAAATTCATGTTGATGATTTTACTGAAAAGAGCAAGTGGACTAAAGATTCTACCGTTGTTTAGGTAAAAATGTTTTGATTTGGGAAGTTCAGGTAAGACACAGAAGATGAATGCAAACAGTTTTATTATCACATAATTATCAATGTTATGTTTATCTAAGGCGTTACATGACAAATTGTTTCAAGCGAATGTTTCTGAACATCACTGGGTAAAATGGCTCTTTATAGAAACTTGCACTGTGATACCAGCACTACATACAAATGATAGCGTTCACGTATCATGCTCAAAGTGATAACCATTGGCTTGCATACATAGGGTCACTCTGCGGATGAAGGCTGCCCTACTTCGTGCTACTGTTTCCTCTTTGATGGCTGTACAAGCATCAATAATGCGTTGCTTCATGTCCTCTGGTGTCGTTGGTTCATGTTGGTAAACAGCATCCTTCACTGCTCCCCAAAGAAAAAAATCCAGCGGTGTAAGGTCCGGAGATCGGGCAGGCCACCTAACTGGGCCACCACGTCCAATCCACCTACCAGGGAACTTACGGTTCAGAAGTCGTCGTGCTCTTAAGTCGTTATGTGCAGGGCATCCGTCATGCTGATACCACATAGTCATTCTCCTGTTTAGAGGTACGGTGTCCAAGAGAACAGGAAGAGTGTGTCGTATAAATCTGGAGTATTGTCTGCCATTTTGGACGCCATTTACAAAGAAATATCAGATAATGCTATCTCCAATAATCCCACCCCAAACATTTACTTTCCACGGCCTTGATGCTCTACTTGACGGAGCCATTTTTGATTGTCTGCGGACCAATGATGCATATTCCTCATATTGACAATTCCTTTGTTGGAGAATGATGCCTCGTCGGTAAAGAGAACATATGCGAAAAAATTTGAATTAGTCAGAAGTTTTTGCTGAGCCACCCGACAAAATGTTACCCTGTTGCTGAAGTCATTTGCACGAAGATCCTGGTGTAAATGAACATGGTAAGGATGAAATTTATGACGTTGAAGAATACGCTGTGCACTTGATTTCGACACACCAACTTCACGTTCAGTTAGACGTGTGCTGATGTGAGGATTCACAGTTACGGTAGAGAGCACAGCAACTTCAGCACGTTCATCTCTGCGTGTTCTAGGATGATGGCTAGGTCTTGGATTTAAGCTTCTCGTTTCACGTAGACATTGATACCGGTGAAAGCCGTTCTCCAATAGCTGTCCTCCAATGCGTCCTCGATGCGCCGTTTTAGATCATCTGGGGATGTGGACTCAGTGACATAAACACGATCCTTTAGATATCCCCACAAAAAGAAATCTACTGGTGTTAAATCGGGCGACCTTATGGGCCATGAGTGAGGACCATGGCACCCCAACGATCTTTCTGTAAACCTGTTGTTTAGTTCTTCCACAACAGCACGCGCAGAATGGGCTGGGCGACCATCGTGCTGCATCCACATATGGACTCTCATATGTAGACACACATGTTGAAGGAAACCACCCAAACTGTCCGCTATAAAAGCGCGATATAACTGTCAGTGTACCTGGGAAGTAGTGTGGACCGATGATTTCATCCCGAAAGATTCCACACCACACGTTAATGGACCACCTACGTTGACGGTCGACAGGTCGTACCCACCGAGGATTGTCTGCGGCCCAGTAGTGCATGTTATGGCGATTCAGCCAGAAACTATAAACACTCGAGTAAATTAGAAAGAGATATATATTGCACAGAATGTAAAATACTTAACTTTTACATAGTACTGCAGAATGTTGATACATAGTTGTTAGAGGCCTGCCTAGTGCCTGTACAATAGCAAAGTCTTCACTGGTGCCTATCTGATTACGAAGGTCCTAACTGGTTGCTATCTCCGTCCGAAGTGACCGATGTCTTTCAGTGGTGGCCACGAGCGGAGTTGTCGCAGAGGGCGCTCGTGGCTGTCGTCGTGAGAACGCCGCGCCGTGCGTGCATGGCGGCACGCGGCGAAAGTAGGTGGCGCGCACTTTGTACTTGTGCGACACCACACCCCTCCCCCCCAAACCGCCGCGCCATCGTGGCGTAGGGCTGAGGGCCACGGCGACGGCAATGGGAGGAGGGCCTGGGCGGAGGCGTTACTGGTGGGACGGGCGTCGTAGCTGAGGCTGGGATCGAGACGCCGTCCGCGCCCCGGTATACACCTTGCGATCCGCTGGAAAACCCGCGAAAACCAGCGGAAGGGCGCCCGCCCCCGCCCAGAGGGAGCAGGTCATCTTCTTCTGAGGTGCGTGGCCCAGGCGGCGGTGGCACGCACGGTCCCGGAGTCCCTCTCGATGACGCTGTCATCTGCGGCGGCGACAGCGGCGGCGTCACGTCGATCTCCATCGGGACGATCTCGTAGTCCGGGGACGAACGATGTGGTTGTGCTCCCTGGCGGTGAACTGGGTCTGGAATCAAGAAACAGGAGACAGGATCGCGCAGCCTATGCAGACGCAATTGGTTTGCATGGCGCCGCAGCTCCGACCCTGTGGAAGAACGTACAACATACATATTGCGACCGAGCACGCGCTGAATGGTGCCCGGTAACCATTTCTTCTTGTTGCCAGCACCCTGTACAGCACCGGCGTAGAAACCTGAAAACGCGTAGCGCCATACGAACCGACTCGGTGTGTGGGAGGCTGCAGCAGGTGAAGGAGAGTGCGGTGACGGCGGCCGTGTAGCAGCTCGGCAGGAGACGGGCCGTCACGTGGCATGCACCGATACGTAGACAGGAAAATTTGAAGAGCTTACTGCCTGGAGTGCTGACCTTTCATCTTCTCCATGTGAGACTTGAATGTTCGAACGAAACGTTCTGCTTCACCATTGGACTGAGGGTGAAAAGGTGCGGTGGTGATATGCTGAATGCCATTCACGCGACAAAACTGTTGAAATTCCGCACTAACAAACTGAGATCCATTGTCACTGACGATAGTTTCAGGCAAGCCTTCGATGCAAAACACTGATGTTAAGGCACTGATTGTACTAGAAGCTGTCGTTGAGTTCATGGCAATCACAAAAGGAAACTTGCGGAAAGCGTCCACAACAATTAACCAGCGCATATTCCAGAAAGGTCCGGCAAAGTCAATATGTAAACGTTGCCATGGTCCCTTGGGGCGTGGCCAGTCTGAGAAACGCTGTGGAGGAGCCGCCTGATGCTCCGCACAAACTGTACACTGTGATGTCATGCTCTCTATCTGAGCGTCCATACCAACCCAGGTACAATGACGTCTGGCCAGTTGCTTTGTCCTAACAATGCCCCAATGTCCTTGATGCAGGAGGCGTAACACTTCTCGTTGCAGGGAAAGAGGAACAATCACTCTTGCTTGGTCGTTGTCGGTATGCAACAACAGTACACCCTGACTTAAAGATAATGCATGACGTTGTGCAAAATAACGTCGAACCAGAGGCCGATCAACGTCTTTGGCTCTGGCAGGCCAACCAAAGCGAACAAAACGTGCTACCACACTTAAGTCTGCATCCGCAGCTGTTTCCTGTGCAACCCGACGAGAGTTCAAAGGAAAGTCTGAAAAATCGGTATCGTGCAGCAGCTACAAGAACTTTTCTCTCATAATGAGCATTCAGTGCATCTACAATTTGTTCAAAGTCTACATCAGGAGGAGATGCGAGAGGGAAAAGTTTTTGCAATAGTACGAAGGTCTGGGGGCCCACAATCGATAAGAAAATGTTCTTCACTCTCTGACCTGTAATTTGATGAGCCGCGACGAGTTCTTGAAACTGTGCGAAATAGTCGCTCCATTCTTCCTCACGTTCGTTGTACTGGCGAAATGTAGGAAGCGGTGCAGCGGCAGGTGTGGGCTGCTGATGTGACGGCTGTTGTTGTTGGTGAGCAGCCTGTGCCGTCAACTGCGACACGGCCTGCAGTAGTTGAGTGATTTGCGCCGTCTGTAACTGAATAATTTCCATTAAGTTTGGGTTCGGGGTAGTGGCCATGCTGACCGATTAGGCGCCGCGCATACAAGTAAATTATAACAAAACACAAACGCAATATGAAAGAGGACGCTCTGCAACAAAAAAGTCCACAAAACAAGTAACAGAATATTGTCCCCCAAAAATTCTTATAATAAGGGTGGGTGGGCGGGAGCAATTTCTGTGTGCTCCGACTACTACTGTCTGGCTGCTGCTACCGTGCTGGTCCACGGTTCGTGTATCATTCCTCGTCGCCACTTTTGTGTCCCATCCTCGTCGCCACTATTGTGTCCCAACTTCGTCGCCGCTTTTGTGTCCCAGCCTAGTCGTAGGTGTCGGTGGCCGAGTGGAACGAGACCGACACAGGAACAAAGACAGCACGCTGGTGCAGGTACGGAGGGGAGCAGCCAGAAACTATAAACACTCGAGTAAATTAGAAAGAGATATATATATTGCACAGAATGTAACAATACTTAACTTTTACATAGTACTGCAGAATGTTGATACATAGTTGTTAGAGGCCTGCCTAGTGCCTGTACAATAGCAAAGTCTTCACTGGTGCCTATCTGATTACGAAGGTCCTAACTGGTTGCTATCTCCGTCCGAAGTGACCGATGTCTTTCAGTGGTGGCCACGAGCGGAGTTGTCGCAGAGGGCGCTCGTGGCTGTTGTCGTGAGAACGCCGCGCCGTGCGTGCATGGCGGCGCGCGGCGAAAGTAGGTGGCGCGCACTTTGTACTTGTGCGACACCACACACTGCACCATAATTTGTGAACGTGGACTCATCAGAGAACATAACACTTTGTATAGACTCCAGCGTGAAATTACGCATGGCCCACTCACTGAATGCCACTCTTGCACGGAAATCGTTTCCATGCAGCTCCTGGGTCTGTGACAGGCGGTACGGGTGAAACCTGTGGCTGTGTACTATACGCTACACAGATGTGAGACTGACACCAGCGACTGCAGCAACGGCTCGTAAACTGACATGAGGATCGTGGTGTAGTGCAGCTAAAACAAACACCTCCGTCTCCTCACTTCTTGCAGGTCTTCGTCTGTTACTGCGGCGCATTACCAAGTAGCCTGTTTCCCGAAGTCGTAAGAACGTAATGGCTGCCGGGGCTCTTCGCCTAGGATATCTCACGGCATACGCCGTGGCTGCTTCAGTGGCATCGTGTCGGCATTCGCAGAGCATCAGCAACATGTCAACGTACTAGTTGTTCGTTATGCCATCGTCATCCAATGTCAGTAACTGTGGTATATTGAGCCCCGGTTGTTTGTGTGGCTCCAACTGTCGGGTATACGGCCGTGTGCGGCGACAGTCGGTAGTCTAACAGCGCATCGAGGAAGCTTCTCGCTCCGTGACACCGGCGACGTTACAACTCGGCCGCACCACATTTAGAAGGCGCATTGCATTATGCGCAGTGTTTCTGGTATCTGCCCCTGAAACTTTGAAGGGTTGTAGCATAGGAATGTAGTTTAAATTGATTTGGACGCAGCTGGTTTCAATGAATCCAATTCACGATAGAAAAAAAACTATTGTTCCATTTAAAAAATTATATCTTTGTGCTGTAACTCCTTGGAAAATGATACAATGTTCATAGCTCCGCAGAAGCCGGCCGCGGTGGCCGAGGGGATTGAGGCGCTCCAGTCCCGGTCCGCACGGCCCCTACGGTCGGGGGTTCGAATCTCCCCTCGGGCATGGATATTTGTGCCGTCCTTAGTTGTAAGTAGTTCATAAGTAGTTTGTAAGTTTAGGGACTGATGACCCCGTAGTTAAGTCCCATAGACTCTACAAACATTTGAATTTGAACATTTAGCTCCGCAGAAAGTGTAACATTTCTTGTGTTGACCTACCGCATTAAAATTTACAGAGGGAAACACACCACCCTATATATATATATATATATATATATATATATATATATATATATATATATATATATATATATATATATAAAATGTAACAGCTTTGCGTGGAGTTTTCTCGACCAGCCGCCTGTCACAATTTGGTGGCAAAGGCATATCTAATACTACCCGACTATTTTGACACGTTTATATAGTTCCTTTTTTTAGTATCTCAAATATGAAAACCATAGTAAACATGATATTTAGTGTATGTAAAGTCTGCAGCCTCCACATGTTTATTTTGGAAACCACACGATGGCAGTATCTCTTGCTGAAACTATTAGTCTTCAGGGCGACAATTATTGACGTACTTGAAATAAAACCGTATCCAGAATGGTTTGGTTTAGGACGTTCAAACTGCAAGTGTGACCGTGAGGCATCGTGAGAATTACTACCCGGACTTTGATATAAATTTAGTTTGGTTCAGCGTGGAAGCACACTTTCATTTGGATGGGTTCCCCAATAAGCAAAATTGACGTACTAGGCAGAACGAAAATCCGCATTTAGCGAATGGGAATTCTCTTCACCCTCAAAGGATGACTGTGTGGTGTGAATAATCGGTTCGATAATTCTTGATGGCACAGTGAATATCGAACGGTTCGTGAAGTTATGGGAAGATGATTTCATCAGTATTATCCAGAGTGACCCTGATTTCAATAAGTTGTTGTTCATGCGAGACCTCATCGAAGCAGTAGAGTGTTAGATGTCTTGGAAGGGCACTTTGGGGACCGCTTTCTGGCTATGGGCTAGCCAATTCCATTGAGATGGGCCTCGATTGAACAATTCTCCGAATCTGAACACATGCGCCTTCTTTAGGTGGGGCTATACTAAACACAAGGTGTACAGCGATAACTGCAGGACTATTAATGAGCTGAAAACGGCTGTTCAGGAGGTCATCGACAGCATAGATGTTCCGACACTTGCGGGGATCAAGCAGAATTTCGCTATACGTATGCGCAACATCACCACGAAAGGCAGGCATATCTAACATTTCATAACCTACGAGGGGGAGTTGGAAAATAAGTTTCCCCTTTCGAGTGTGGGCAGAGTTGTGTATGAAAGGAAAAAACAGAATGAGACATTAAAGATAGGACGTAGCTTTTCTACATAATTTCCAAGCACATAGTGACATGTGTGAAACCGCTTTATAAGCTTCATAAAGCCGTCCAGGAAAAAACAGATGTTGCATTCGGAAGAAGCGTTGAACGGCTGTGGGCGAAAGACGACACAGCAGGTGAACGCTCACGTGCAAAAGATCGATACACCATTGGGTAGATGTCGACCACGAATGTGGTAGTGATTGTCTGTTTCGGAACGTGACGGGGTATGACAAGTGTGTCCACCATTACACGCCCGTATCGAGGGCCGAATCCATGGAGTGGAAACATCCATCACTTGTCCGAAAGAAGTTCAAAAGCACTCCGTCTGCAGGTAAAGTGCTACTTAACGTTTTCTTCGACGCCCAAGGAGTTTTATTGCTGAACGTCAATGTTGCGCGGTACTGTGCCACTCTGTCGACATTGAAAGAGATGATTCGGAAAAGCGGCCTGGCCTTCTCAGATTTGGCGTTCTGCTTTTGGGTGACAATGCGGCACCACACTCGGCGACGGCAATGCAAAACCTTACTCCAACTCACGGTTGGTAGTGCCTACACCATCAGCTATGTACAGTCTTGATCTCGCACCAAGTGACTTCCATCTGTAACCAGCTTGCAAGAAGTCGGCGGAAGACGCTTTGGAAGCAATGCTGACGTCAACCAAGCCGTTTAACGCTTCTTCCGTATGCAACGCCCTGATTTTTTTTTCTTGGACGGCCTTTTGAAGCTTATAAAGGGATATCACAAATGTCTCAATCTACTTGTAAATCATGTAGAAAAATAAAGAGATGTCTTATTTTTTTTTCTTTCATACACTATTCTGACATGCGAAACTTATTTTCCAACTCCCCCTCGTAAATCCGTATATTTGTGGTGACGTTTACATGTGTAATAAAGTGGTTGCACGCCGTAGCTTTTTAATAATTTATGCTTTGTTTCATACAGTTCACTGAGTTTCACCCTGTATTTAAATGCTATATCGATATTGGAAAGAAAATAATGTTTTCATAAAAATGAACTTCAATATGAGTGGAAAAAAATTCTACCACTGCTTCATTTGGAAAAAATAAGTATATAAAAACAGTCGTGGTATCAAATGTAGCTGAAGTCGTATAAGACATCTGTGACAATCTTGGAAACAAAACAAAAATGTCAGCATTCTCTCTGAGTAATTATGTGAATGTACCTCTGAAGGGCTGTGACAGCTAATTTACGCCGTGTTTACTTTGTGCAACAAACTCCGCAGTGGCATCGCGGAAAACACACTGCGTTATTAAAATTCACTCCGGCAGTCCGCTAAATTAACGCGCGTTTTCTGCTGTTTTCCTTCTAAAAGTTTTGGGCCACATAAAATATACGAGTTTATATTTACCGAGCTTACAAAAATACTTGACTTTTACACAATATTTTTTCAAGACATTCGAAAAACCTCGCGTATTGTGTTTACGCGAAGAGATATTTATTCTCTACATTTCAGTATTTAGAATGAAACGCCACGGGAATTTTGTAGACTGTTCGCCGATGAGACCAGGAAATGTAAAAATTGTTTTTCAGATAAATTGACTGCACACGACTCAAATTGTTTGACTTGCTCCCATTATTTTCACTTCGGATAAAGAAATAAAAGCATGGTTTATACTGTATCAATCGCCTTTATTCTATAGTAAAAAACGATATACAGTTTTATCACTTACCTTGTTTAAATTTTTGTATATATGCTTCCGTGAACGTTTATTTCCATCTTGTGTTTATGAATCTATTTAGGATTAAATACTGTTATTTCGTTAATTGGAATCACAGAGTCTCTGTCAACTGCAGTTAGTAATTTAGTGCCTTATATATTTAAAACTTCTACGGACGATGCATTCCAGGCTTTTTTTGAAACTGGATAGGAGTCACTGCAAAATGTAACACTATTGTGTGCTGCTGTTTAGAGTAATGTTGTCTGACACCAGATTTAGTCTTAAATTTCTGATAAACTACTAAGGACATACCTATGATTCATAATAAACTTACGATGTATTGACAACCATGATATAATAATTAGGGTACAGTAGGTGTACAAAAAAGTAATTGGATTACAGCTCTGTTTTAATACGCCATAAAAACAGTATGTGACTTATTTTCGTTCTGATATTCGGCAAAATATGACATATTAAGAAGGCAATTCCAAATGTTGAGATGAATATTACTACCGATTATCTAGGACGAAACAAAAATTTAATTCGTCACTTTTGAGAACAGAGTTTTCTAACCTTTTTTTTTTTTTTTTTTTTTTTTTTTTTTTTTTTTTTTTTTTTTTTTTGTTCGTCCTGTGGACAAAAATAGTATGACACTTCTAGAAAGTAATTCAGAAGTCTCCCGTGCAAAACATATGAACTTTTTCGAAAAGCGTAAATAAATTTTCGCTTATTCTTCAATAGTAACAGATCTTTTTTAAACAGCTGGTTATAATGACACGTTTTCCATTCCCGATATTATCAGAGAAAGTTTTGTATTTTTATATTATTTCGGCATGCTAAAATAGTTATCTATGAAAGTCAGAGAAAGAAAATTTAGGAGCAACACTTCCAATTTTTTTTGTAAGAAAGAAGACACTCTTGCTTTGTACTTCGTAGCGATAGCATCTTGCAGACAGGAGCTGTACTTTATTATTTTTTTGTGGCCGCTATTATGTACATTCAGGTAAATATATGTGATGTGCGCGTATCGTAAATTTATAAATAAACCCCCCCACCTCTCACTTAAATTCGCATTTATGAATTTTTATTAATAATTTTGCCCTATCCTCCCTCCGCCCATAATGTCTTTTTCAGCCTTGTTGAATCACCGCAACCTGCCAGTTTTGTTTCAAAATTTATTCCATAATATTATCACTTACTGGCAATAGAACCTGCAGTCGATTTTCTTGTAAATTTTTAGAAGTCCGATGTGTTTGACTTACGTGATATTCCTATCCGATTTATATCATGTCACTTATCTTACTTTACTGTTTGCTACACGAGTCGTAGTTTAATACTGACGAACTGCCATCCACTGATCGGCGAGTGGTTATCATATTATTAAAATTTCATTTACAGCCAAATTTCAACCACCGATGGATCTATTGTTAAAGGTAACTGCTCGTCGATTCTTTTGTAATGTTCTGCCTGCACAACACTCCACTGTTAACTAGCTTACCATTTCATTTAAATGCATGTAATAATTTTCCCCGAAATTTACCGATTCGGATCTTTCATAGCTTCTAGCTTCAAACCACTTTCTTCTGTAAATTTGTTAATCTCAAAAATTAATAGCCAGGCTGGAACATTATAAAAGATTTGGCGACCGTTCACAGGACTTTCATTGTGGTACAATTTGCTCTTAATTTATTAAAATAGATCTTAAAACTATATCATTGTGTTACTCCATTGTCAACGTATTAACAGTTGTCTTTCTCATTTCATGTTCTACATCAACGAAATTATGGGTGTTACTATTTTTGGAAATAATTGTTGGAGAAAAATTGACAACTAGTGTGGACGAATATTTTCATGGAAATAATTGTGACGAAAAAATTAAAAGCACTGACGGACCACAGCATCCGGACGAAAGACAAGGTAAGACCAGGCCTGCACCGTTTCTGTAGACGCTTTTGACCTTCTTTTACTATTATTTGCTTGCAGAATATCAATTTCAGCTTTTCCGTAGTTTGCAAATTTTTCCTACGTTTTTCATTATTAGTTACCGCGTCAACAATAGAGCTTTCTAGAATTACACAAGATGGCTGCCGAACCCATCTTGTAGCCGCGATCCTCATCTTTTTCGCCTTGTCTGTGTTTTGCGAGCTGCAGTGCCGTGTTACTAGCATCTTTGGCTATAGGTAAACAAACAGTGTTAGCTCACGACATCCGTATTTACATTCACTGTACGCATGTTTTGACATGGTTAGGACGCGAAGACAAGCTACCGATATGGATAGTATGCAACCGAGTAACATTGTAGGACAATCTGAGCAGGAATTAGAAAACGTTATGGAAGACAGGCGGATAGAAAATATTTCGCCTGCTACGGACGTAAGTGACACGTCCGTAGCAGACGGAGGTACGTCTACTGTAGCTGTGCACTCAGATAGTGATCTACCTACCTCATGGTTTTCAAAATTCGAGTCAATATTTCAAAATTTAACGCAGCAAGTCTCCATGATTAGCCAACAAATGACGACACAAAAGCAGGAACTTAACGACAAGCTTGATAAACATTACCAATGCACAAAACAAGAGTTAGTAAATCTCCAATTGACACAAAAGCAGGAATTTAACGACAAATTTGATGAACACTATCAATCCACAAAAAAGGACTTACATAATAAATTCCAAGCTCAACAGAATGTCTTAACACGCCTAGAACAGCAACAAAAGGAAATCGCGGATCAAATGGTAACGAGGGAAGAAATCGAAAACAGATTTAAGCAACTCGAGGAAGCACAGAAAAACCTACCAGCTCTCATTTCTGACGAGGTGAGCAGACAATTAAATACACAGATAGGCAATCTTGAACAACAGGTAGCAGATGTAGAAGGCAAAGTTAACAGTAATATTTTGAACATAGTTGATGAAAAGGTCTCCAACATTGCTTCACAGCTTGATAACGTTTCGCAAGCAACCAAAGCCCTTCCGACAGCCATTGAAGATATTACACAGGACTTGTCAGCACTCAGAATTGAACATGAAAATTTAAAAACAACCGTAACGCACATAACCTCTCAGGCAGAAGCCATAGTCAGTGAGAATCAGGCAAGAGTTCAAACCTTTTTGGAGCAGACCGAGGTACAAATTAATGATAAACTAGTACGTGATTTAAACTCTGTCATTCAAAACGTTGCTGAAGAAGTATTGAGGAGCATAGAACCGCTGTAAAGTCATTGCAGGAGGAATTGTCGAATGTAAAGGCTAGTGTACAAAGGGAATCCCGGACACAGACTGCAACTTCTGAAGCACGTACGAGACACACATCACCGGTGACGTCATCTCCAGATAGGTACCATAACCGAGACCGTGACGCAAAACAGACTGACGTAGACGACGAGTGGTTTGACAGTGACAGACGCACAGTTATGCAACGCTCACAATCTCCCCGTCCTAGTGTTACCTCAATCCTGTTGGAAGAAAGTCTCCTCAAACACCACCAATTTCCCACTTTTATACCCGAAAATAAATCCGTGCATCCTGTCATTTTTATACAATCCTTTCGAGAATTGCTTCCTGACACCTGGAGTGAGCGTAGGAAGATAAGGTTTGTAATGGGATATATTCAAGGTGAAGGAAATATCTGGGCTTCAGGCGTATACCGCTACTGTGCCACTCTCAAAGAGTTCGAAAATGCATTTCTAGCAAGTACTGGTCGGTGGGAATTCAGGAGCGTGTGAAAAATGAAATATACAACCAATGTCGCATCGAGAAGTACTTAGAGTACTGATAGGACGACTGCCGACATACCTCAGATTGCAACTGGTACATATTCCTATATATAATCTGGAAGACTTCTTGTCGACAGTCGATTCGATTGACTTAATTTACGAAGATGACCGAGCTAGGAACGGACGTGGTAACCACAATACTTATGGCAACGCCAGTAGGTACGCCAACAGTAATGGAATAAATCAGCTGATGCCGCCACCGCCGACGCAGGCCAGTCAACAGTCGCGTACAAATACTCTGGCACCACACGTTAACCGCTATGACACAAACTCACAGGCACAAAGACAAACATACAACGGGGGCGATAGAAATTCTAACAGACAAACATACAGCGGGGGCAATGTAACAAGGCAAAGAACAGACAATAGGTACCATCCAGGGTATAGTAATAGAGGAAACAACTGGAACAATAATCGAAACGGGGGCAGGAATTTTAACATGGGGAATACACAACAAAACACGTACACAGGTAGACAATATCTGAACCATTCCCCACCCAGTGACAATCGACAGACAGACTACGTGCCGGTGGCACGGATAACGACTGACTGCGGACAACAAACGACTTGTGGACCACCACAATCTACCGTGACAATAACTGAAGTTACGGAACCTGCCCAAACCGTTTCAGGTACACAAACAAACTGAAATCGCTCTTCTCACGCCCTCCGAGTTTGAGCGGTGAATCCAGTGGGGGCACACGATACTCGAGAGTTCAAATGCTGAGGTTTAATGATGGTGTAGACATTAAAGATGAATTGATGCAAGAACACACAACTTGTAGAAGGAATCTATCTGAAGTCTTACAAGCAAACGTTGTCATTGTGGTTGGTGGTATTTGTTTTAATTCGCACACATCCTAAAGCATCAGTTATACATAAGCAGAATAAGAAGTGGCAGCATATGTATAGCGGACCGTACAGAATTGTACAGATTCCACACCAAGGCTGTTATCTTTTAGCACACATAAACGCTGGAAAGATTAAAGGTTTGTACCCACACAAAGATTTAAAAAGATTTCACGCTTCATATGAACGTCTGTGTGCATTAAGTGGCATTATTTATATTTATTTGTGTAAGCATCAAGTATATCATGCGTCAGAACTTCTCCAAGCGACGAGCAAGATCGCAGGTAAGTGCCTAATATTTATTGTCAGCTGGCACAATCATTCAATGGATAATAAGTAAACAGATGTAAGTTACCACACTTACACAGTTAAAGACGTAATAGCCATATATTCTGACGTGGGTAATATTTTGTGTAGGAGTAATATTTTATATTTGCGTGTATATTTATATATGTGTTGCTTGGAAGAAGTAGGTGATTTATTCCGGTTTGTGATCGGGAATCTTTATTTATTTATTGGACGTGGAGTGTACAAGCACACGTACCACTTATATGCATTATTGCCCGACCAAATCTTGGATAGTCACTTACGGGGACAAGTAATGTAGTTTGTTGTGATAGGAGAGAGGAGAATATGAAATCTCGTTTGCCCACTAAAAATAATTTTTGCTATAACTATTTATGCTACCAGGAAAGGATACACCAAGCTATAGAGATTTTGCTAACTTCTATGCGAATGATCAGCTGACAAATAAACAAAACACGTAGAATCATGTTGCATGACAATACAAGCTTGCACGCATACCATCTGCATAAGTAAGAACGAACTTAAATTTTCTCCGCTTAATCGATGTCGTAAGCAACAACTGCAGACTATGCAAAGAATTTAAGATGCAGGGTACACACTATTTAATTGCTATATAAAGCGCTGTTTGACACTTAACAGAGATAATTTTTTACCACATCGTTAACTTAAAGATATTTTCTTTCCTTTATCACACTCCATTGATGTAAAATTTTTATGATTTACTTGAGTAATGCAGCTGGTAGAAAAACTTATCATTTGCTTAGGTTATGCAATTGTTTTGTTTGACAAACCACACATTGCTAGAAACACATGAAATTTCATAACATAGCATGGTATGGAATATTTACTACTCAAACAACGTAGACTTAAGCCTAGATATACGAACTTTTATTTCAGCAAGAAGAAACGACGAGTATGTGTGGCAGCCACCGCTGGAATTATTTACTTTAACAACTAACTCAGAAGGTGCATTTGAAATGAAAGATTTACTAACTTTTGACATGAACGCAGAACGACGCAGGGACACACATACAAGAATACACACGCATATCTGAGTGCCATAATTTTATTTATAATTACCTATCTTTGCATAGATTTAAATTACGCACGTATGAGCAGGATTAGGTACGGTCGCGAATGTTCGAGATATACGGATGGTGTGACAAAATGAGGACTTTCCGATGCTAGGATCGATGATTTATGCTTTATGTTGTTTGCTCGCGAATTGACGTTAGGAGTGATCTTTGCTGTAACGATTGTAGACTGATAAAATTGATATTCTGCAAGTAGAATTAGCGAGATTCCTCTAACTACTCTGTCCTCAGTCTTCCTTCTTTAACTGTACTTCTGCCGCACAAATGGTGAGAAATCTACCTTGTGTCAAACACGACGGCCGGGCCTGATCTTGTCTTGCCTTGACTTGTATATATCTTTTTGTGTGTATGAATGTTTATTGCCAATATTTTATGTGTGTCTGGATTACTTATATTAATGAACACCAGGGTAACACAACACGAATTACGGACTTTAAAACGTTACGATAGGTGACATTTAAAAAAAAAAAAAAGAAAGAAAGAAATCAAAACCAGTATTGCATAGCGACAATTAAGCTGGAACATTATATGGTGCACTGGTATTTTGTAAGCTGGTTAATTAATATCGGTAATTCACAATTTTCATCCAATTGTTCAAGCAGACAAAAAAGACTGGAATTTTCTAGTGTTGTGTGATACCACTTACTTATTTTTAGCAAACGCATATTATCATAAAATCAGTCATTTGGCTGGAAGTATTTATATTTCGCCAAATTAAATTACTAGTTACTTGTACGTTACATGGGAATAATTATGAAATAACAGATAGTGTGTTAAAACTGAAAAATCATTAAATTTGGGGAAACAGCGTAATTAATATAAATAAAATCCATTTATGATTGCTTTAAATTAGTACATTTCAGCAAGACAAAACAAGTAGTTTCCTTCTGTGTTACCTTTGATAAGTTCGGAAACTTCCAAAATTTTAATTATGAACATCATTGCTTCTGTTATTTTCATTAACTGTAAAACTGTGGAACGGCTGAGTGCTTTAAGGCGCCTTTCTGCAGTTGCGCGGTTGCTCCCTGTCGAGGGTTCGAGTCCTACCTTGGGCATGGGTGTATGTGTTGTCCGTGGGTTAGTTTAAGTAGTTATCAAGCATCAAGAGTTGATCATTTGAATCGTAGTGAAATAATGTAACGTGTTTGGCGTAAAGAAAAGGCAAATTGAAAATAATTGATTCCGTTTTGTAAAAATTATTAAGTTACTTGAAATGAATCGTTTTGATATGTATGCAGTAATATTCATATGCATGTTGTTGTTGTGAACTTCGGTCCGCAGACTGGTTTTGATGCAGCTCTCCACCTTATATTACACTGCACAAAACTCTTTTTCTCCTAATAATAACATCAGGCAATACACATCCATTAGAATCTGGTTACGGTATTCGTCTCTTGGCCTCCCTCTACAATTTGTGCACTACACACATTCATTCACGATTGCTTGATGTCATATATTTTAACATGGCACATGACACAATGGAACTTCTCATGGTATGTAGTTTGACTGTGCATCCCGCTGAAGTACAACATTCGTGCACTGCAACCCCTTCCCAATCAAGCTCTTCTTAAAGTCAAGGTATGCAACAAATCCCTTTTGCTCCAATTATGCTCAATACCTCCTCAGTAGTTACGTGATCTCTCATCCTAACCTTCAGCTTTCTTTTGTAACACCACATTTCGAAAGTCTTTATCCTCTTCTTTCTAAACTATTTATCGACATGTTTCACTCCTGTACAAGGCAACACTCCCCACAGATGACTTCCGCTTAAATTAATATTAACAATGTTAAAAAAACTTCTATTTCCACTGCCATTCTCCTTTTTATATACTTTGTACTGCGACCATTATACTGTAGGTTATTTTAGTCACCAAATCTAATTACTTCAGCATTGCTTGATTTTAATTGACGGCATTACGTAATCCTTGTTCTGCTCTTGGTAAGATTCATCCTATATATCTCCTTTCCATTCACATTCATTTGCTCTTGCAGGTCCTTCGCTGTCTCTGAGAGAATAACAGCGTCATCAGCAAAAAGCAATGTTTCTATATCTTCACCCTAAACACTAATTTCTTCTCCAAATTTTTCCTTCCTTTCCTTCACAGCTTGTTCAATGTACAAATGTTCGTAAATCTATGGGACTTACTTCCTCGGTTATTAGTCCCAAACTTCCAAACTACTTAAACAAAGTTCTATGGACAACACAAACACCCATGCCCGAGGGAGGACTCGAATCCCCGACGGCGAACGGCCGCGCGCAACGCAACACGGCACCTCTGTTTTGTCCCCCTAAAACATTCATCTAAACGGTGCCTCAGTGCGCACGGCTATTCCACCACGGCTCAGAGTACAAATTGAATGACATTTGAGAAAGGCTACAACACTTACTTTCCAACCAATGCTTCCCTCCCATGTTATTCGACTACAATAACTGCTGTCTGGTTTTGTACAAGTTGTAAATAACATTACGCTCCCTATATTTCACCTCTGATGATTTTAGAATTTGAAAGAATGTATTCCAATCAAAATTTTTCGATGCTCTAAGATAAATCAAAAACTGAATATCGTCTCCCGTGTTCCTACAATTTTCCTAAATCCAAAGCGATCTCCATGAGTCAGCTTCTACCTGATTTTCCATTCTTCTGTCAATAATTCAGATTAAAATTTTGCAACCAGGACTTATTAAACTGATGGTTCTGCAATTTTCATACCTGCCTGTTCTTGCTTTCTTTCGAATGGCGATTGTTAATTTCTCTGGAAATCTGACGCAATTTCGTCTGTCTCACACACATTACCTGCCATATGAAATAGTAGCACTGAGGGAATGTTGTCTACTCCAGTTGCCTTGTTTCGAATTGATGCTTTCAGTGCTGTGTCAAATTCATCACTCAGTATAGGATCTTCTATTTCATCTTCATCTACTTCGTCTTCCTACAATATTGTCTCGATGTTCCTTTCTAGAGCCCCTCTATATATTATTTCCGTTCAGCTTTCCCTTCTTTGCCCAAAACTGATTTTTCCTTTGAGTTGTAATATTCATACAGCTGCTTTTCTTATTTGAAAATGTCTTTTATTTCCCTGTTGGCGGTATCTATTTTTTATCTAGTTTACATTCTTCTAAAGACTTGCAATTTCCGTCTAGCCATTCCTGATTAGCCGGTTTGCACTTCCTGTCATATTCTTAGTCGTCTGTAATCCACTTTGCATGTTTCATTCAATGCATTTTCATATCGCCTCCTACAATAATGAAAATTCCATATTTCCTGTGACATGAAGAACATTTTGCTGGTTTTGCGTTTCTACCTACTTGGTCTTCTACTGTCTTCACTATTTCATCTCTCAAGGCTACCCATTCATCTTGTACTATGTTGTTTCCGACTGTATGTATCAGTTGTTGCCTAAATCTCCCTCTGAAACTCACAAGTAATCAGGTTCCTCCAGTTTAACCAGGACCCATATCCTTATTGTTCTACATATCTGTAGTGTCTTCAGTTTCAGATTGTAGTTCGTAACCAATAAGATGTGGTCAGTGTTTATATCAGACCCTGGATATGTCTTACAGTTCGAAACCGGGTTTCGACATCTATGTCTTACCATTATAAAATATATCTAGTACTTTTCGGTGGCTTTCGGTTTCTTACACTATACAACTGTGCTTCATGATTCTTAAACCAAGTGTTTATTATGATTAACATATGCTCCGTGCAAAATTCTACCAGGCAGCTTCCTTTTAAATTCCTTTTCCCCAGCCCATATTCACCTACTATTTCTTCTTCCCTTCCTTTTCCTGCTACCGAATTCCGATCCCCCATCACTATTACGTTTTCCTCTCACTTTATTTTCCTTTACCTACTCATACATTTCCCTTGTCCTCCTCCTCACCGGCAGAGGTAGTTGTGTTATAAACGTGTACCAGTGTGAATATATTTACTGTAAATATATTTACTAATTTAGAATTGAGCCTTCGAAGTTTTCCGCGGTGTATGTCGAATAATGTAATTCTGTACTATTTAAGAGGTATTAGATACTATGTAATTCGTTGGATCGCGTAATTTTTATTGCTATTAGTAGTTTAAACAATTTGTAGTGCATTTTGTGCCGCGGCGGAGTGGCCAAGCGCATTGAGGCGCTATGCTCCGATGCTCCCCGTCGGAGACTCGAATCCCACCTCAGGCATGAATTTTTGTGCCGTCATTAGTTTAAGGTAGTTCATAATAGTTTAGGGACTGATGACCCCGCAGTTAAATCCCTTAAGCTTGACAAACATTTTAACATTTTTTGTGCATTTTGTAACTTATTTTACTGTGATAAAAGATAACGTTTTTAGAGGTATTTTTTTCTGTTTTTAGCATTAATGCTTTCACTTTTTTAACATGGACGTATTTTTAACGTACAGTGTCATAAAACTCACACACTACATTGGTTAAATGCATTATAATATTACGTGATGTAAATGAAATTATAATTCCTACAAATACCATTAACATAATTTACTTAGCAGTTTAATATCTGATGTGCGTCTTCAAAGACCATGCAAATTTATTTAGAATTGTGGAAATTAATTTTCGTTTCAGAGTCCTCTTAATTTAATAGAGATTAGGAAGAGTCTATTACAGTTTCGATTAGCTGAAGTGTGGACTAGCTGACTGAAAATTAAGACCAGTGTGTTCTCCGTAGCTTTCTGGTTGCGCACAGCATTAATTTTCAGGCTCTAGAAACGGTAGCGGTAGATAAAATTCACGCACAAAAAACAGACAATTAGTTACAGAGACAAACGGCACAAAAGAATAATACCGAAAAGGCCCAATGTCCCAGACTGCTAAACGGTTAAATCCGCTGATGCAGTATATTTTCACCTCGGCGGTTGCGAATGGCTGGTTCTTGCTTTAACTGACAGAAGGCAGAGTGTTTGCGGTGCTCTTAGTGCCTTGTATCTCTTTTGCAAGACCATTAAATATGCGTTTGCATACTAGTGTGTCGGGCTTGGCCAGCTGTTTTGAAATCTGCACGGAATATAAGACTTTTTAATGTCACATATTATTTATTTATCGCTTGACATATACATGATCAGTACACTAATTTACAGATTTATATGTACATTATTTACATAAGTAATCGCCTGCGACGTCGCCAGAATAAATTTACTTCTTTCGCCATTGAAACGTTTCAGAGGACATTTTAGTGTGATGTGCTTCAGAGTTTGCCTCTCAGCACCACAGTCGCAGCGGCATGATGGCTTTTTCCTCCATTTATACAGCGGACCTGCAAACACACACACACAACGGATCCGGTTTAACTTGGACCATTCTTTCCGAGGTTGTTGAAAGCCAGGTGTCCTCCGTGTAATGCATGGCATGTCTAAGGATTCTGCAAATTGTCTCCATTCATTAAACCAACTCTTACTCATATCGAAATTGTTGGCTATACAGATGGTTCGACGTCTTGACTTAAGTCTGTCTACATGTAGGTGGGGAATATCCTCATGCATGGGCAATCTTTTATCCTTCTGGATCTTATTGTATTAATTCATCAGAGCAATCCCTCTACAAAGGTGGGCTGGAGGAATATGGCTTAGTACGGGCAACAATTGAGTTGGTGTTGATCTGATCATACCCGTGATCATTCTCAGTGTGTTATTGTCACGGTGATTATGAAGACATTATAGTCGTCAATGAATGAATAACTACAATATGTTTACAAAAAATGCAGTACAAATCTTTCTCGACCATGACGCGTCCTTTATCAGATAATATTTTACCTCTTAGTCGAGTCTCTGGTGTATACAGATCACAATATCCTAATTATTTGACTTATTTTGGAGTTGGCGTTGCACTCCAGTGTCAGATTGTTGCAGTCCTAAGCACAAGCAGCTCTGCTGTGATCATCAGCTGAACCCACTGCAAACAGAGCCCGAATTACCTAGACGTTATATATGTTACAGGCCAAACCCGATTTTAGGATGAACTAGTTTCGCCTAGGCCAAACCAGATCTCCCTACATGCGACAGGACAAACCAGTTTAGCCTAGGCCAAACTAGTTCATCCTTTAAACGATAGGAGAAACCAGTTTAGCCTACGTCGAATCGGTTTATCCTAGTTAGAATTTACATGCTTTAGGACAAACTGGTACGTGCTAGTCTATGGTGACCAGATGTCTCATATTTTACGGGATCGTCCCTTATTTAGGTTAAGTGTCCTCTTCTCCCGACAAAATAAACACGGTATGTAGATTGTGCCGTATTTTATTAACCGTCCCATATATTTTGAAATAACATGTGTCAACAAGAAATTATTAATGATATTCAGAATGAAGATGACCTAAAGAAGGCAATCGAAGATGGCAGCAAAACTGAACAATACGAATACAATGAGGATGTTGACATTGTGAAAATTGACACAAACAACATTGAAAAGGCTAGAAGAAAGGCGACCCAAAATTTACAAAATAAGGAAAAAGAATGAAAGTTTCAACTGACAAATCCTATCCACCAGCTAACATTGGAGACAATGTAACCATACCTATTCTAGATTAAGACAAAGGCAGAGGTGACCTTCGAAACGTAATTGGAGTAATACTTCAACGGACTGCTGAAGGTCTTTACAAAGTTGGCACCAAACATGGCGTACATGTTAAAAACATTTGTTTCAACTTTTTTATTTTTTTAGGACTGATTACGACGTCTGCATTCAGAAGTTTTTAGATGTGGGAGATATTAACCAGGATATTGAAATATCTTTAACGACTGCAGCCACAAAACATTCTGTAGGCTTCGTGAAATGCAGCTGCATGAAAGACTGTACAACAAACAAATGTATTTGTAAGAAAAACAAAGTACTGTGCAATTCTAAGTGCCACCAGAGTAAACCTTGCAAAAACAAGTAAATAAGTAAATTTCAGATAAAGTGATGTCTGTGGATGAATATACTGTAAGTTGATACATATGTGAAATTACTGATTCGTTAATAAATAACTTTTCTAAATCACATTGACTATTCTATTTCTATTCCTTTATTCAGTTTGCTTTGAAAAGCTTATAGATGATACAAAGTAGGCGAAATTAGTTCAGACTAGGACATACCTGTTTCTCCTAAAGCATGTAAATTCTAACTAGGATAAACCGATTCGACCTAGGCTAAACTGATATCGTTAATAGGATGAACTAGTTTGGCCTAGGCTACACTGGTTTGTCCTATCGGTAACAGGATGAACTAGTTTGGCCTAGGCTAAACTGGTTTGTCCTATCGCATATAGGGAGAACTGGTTTGGCCTAGGTGAAACTAGTTCATCCTAAAATCGGGTTTGGCCTGTAATATATACATGGATTGCAATGATATGAGTGGGGATGCTTGTTTGCATGTTCGTAGCTGCTCTGACATACTGAGACTGGCCACTTACTATTGGATGCTACCTTCTGTTGTGCTTGCTACAACCTATGAGTATCTATTGGTAGCGTCTCTCCCCAGTATTCCTCTTGCTGCCACTCCGATGCAATCATGTAGGAGATCAACTTGGCCTTAACACCATGCCCAGGAGAGAGTGGTAGGGGTTAAAACAGCGTTAGGCGACTCATCTCGCCTGACGGTGGCGCTACTCACTGCAGCTGTGCAAATATATATCAACCTGCACATGTTAAGCTGGGTACGAAACTGCATAATGTGAATATAGTCAACATCAATTTACCTGTATTCGGTTTCAAGCACTGCCGCATAGCATTCACACGAACGTAAGTACAACACTGCGGTATCCATGTTCATGCGGCACCCACATTCTGTGAATGTACGAGAAATCAGCGACAACTAGTTGTTATTGAATTCGTGCTGCACCCTGAACTGCTAGCAATACGATACAACCGTCTTTTTCCATCACATTTACTGTTATACTTAGCGGGAGGTCTCGCCCCCCCCTCTCTCTCTTCCACCACTCTATCCATCAACTGCCACGTTTCGTGCCTGTACTGATATTGCCTTCACTGCTGATAACATCAGACATTTTAAAATTTTCCCGGCGAATATAATATTCAAAGATATTTCGGGCTTGCAGCCAATCGTCGATGTATACACGGCACGATATTTCAATTGATTCTTTGAAACTAATTAGTAACAACTTTCAAAGCTGATATCACTGCTCTGTTTCAGCATGTTCTTTCTTCAACATATTTTATTTTACAATGGTAAGGTACAGATTTAGTAACCAGGATTTAAACTGCAAGACTTATCCAGAGGCAGTTATTTTACAAAGACCGACTATAGTTTGTGGCTGTGTTGTGAATGTCAGTGTTTTGACTAAGGGTGCCGACTGTCAGCCAGGGAAAGGATGGTTAACAGTTGATGTTCAAATTCAAATTTTTGTACAGCTTATGGGACTTAACTAGTGGGTCATCAGTCCCTAAACTTACAAACTACTTATGAACTAACTAAGACTAACGACGGCACAAATATCCATGCCCGAGGGGGGGATTCGAACCCCCGACCGTAGTGGCCGTGCGGACCGTGACTGGAGCGCCTCAGTTCCCTCGGCCACCGCGGTCGGCTAACAGTATTGTTCTTCTGTGTAATGGTGCCGCTGTAAAAGCATTAGCGGGACTGGAGAGTGCCAATAGTACAGACGTTATTGCTTACCGCATTGGAATGTGTTTTCTATTGCTAACAAAGATTATGGAAAATGTTATGTGTCATCTAATATGCCATTTATGATTCGTTCTATGAACCATCACAAAATTAATGAGATGGAGTCATTTGCTGTTTGGTTCAAAGAATATGGTGTGTGTTCAAGTATAAGGATTGTTGTTGATGTAACTCATTGCTATAAACATTAAAGTGTGATGAACTATATTTATTGTATTTCATTTTGCATTGGTCATGAATTGTAGGCTGAAACTGAAAAAAAACTGCAGAAAGGTAGGAATATAAGAAGTTGGCACCTGTATATACTGAAGGAAACTGAAGTTCTTAAAAATACAGACGGAGCTTTAGGCAATAATTGACAGAAACTAGGGGAAAGAAAAAAGTAGAAGAGGTATGGGTAGCATTGAGAGATGAAATAGTAGAGGCAGCAGAGGACAAAATAATTAGAAAGGGAAGACCTACAAAAATTCCTTTGATATCACAGGAAATACTAAATTTAATTGATGAAAGGAGAAAAAATGAAAATGCAGCAAATGAAACAGGCAAAATAATGTATTGACGACTAAGAACTAGGATTAACAGGAAGTCCAAAATAGCTAAACAGGAGTGGCTAGAAGTCAATTGCAAATTACTAGAACAATGTATAACTAGGGGAAAAATAGATACCACCTAAAGAAAAATAAAAGAGACATTTGCGACAGGAAAAGCAGCTGCGTGAATATAAAAGGTGGAGAACTGAATGGTGAAAGAGTATGTAGAGGGGATTTACAAAGGAAATGAACTTAGAGATAATATTGTACGAAGGAAAGAGGAAGAAGATGAAGATGAAATAGGAGATACTATAGTGAGAGAAGAATTTGACAGAGCACTGAAAGACTCAAGTGGAAACAAGGTCCCTGGAGTGGACGACATTCCCTCAGAACTACTGAAGTCTGTGGGAAAGTCACCCATGACAAAATTATTTCACCGGTGTGTAAGATTAGATTAGATTAATACTTGTTCCTTAGATCATGTATACGACATTTCGTAATGATGTGGAACGTGTCAGTTTAGTAAATTTTGTCTATACTTGACAATCTATATTTTAAGAATTTTTTATTTTTTTTATTTTTTTATTTTATTATTTTTTTAAGTTTTATCTAAAAATTCATCTACATTGTAGGAGGAGGTGCCATTCAGAAATTCCTTTCATTTCTTTTTAAATAGTAGTTGGCTATTTGTCAGACTTGGTAAGTGACCAAAGACTTTTGTGGCAGCATAATTCACCCCTTTTTGAGCCAAAGTTAGATTTAACCTTGAATAGTGAATATCATCCTTTCTCCTAGTGTTGTAGCTATGCACATTGCTATTACTTTTGAATTGGGTCGGATTGTTAATAACAAATTTCATGAGTGAATATATATATTGTGAAGCTACAGTGAGTATTCCTAGATCCCTAAATAAATGTCTGCAGGATGCTCTTGGGTGGGCTCCAACAATTATTCTGATTACACGTTTTTGTGCAATGATTACTTTTTTACTCAATGTTGAATTGCACCAGAATATGATCCCATACGAAAGCAGTGAATGAAAATAGGCGTAGTAAGCTAATTTACTGAGATTTATATCACCAAATTTTGCAATGACTCTGATAGCATAAGTAGCTGAACTCAGACGTTTCAGGAGATCTTCAATATGTTTCTTCCAATTCAGTCCCTCGTCAATGCAAACACCTAAAAATTTTGAATATTCTACCTTAGCTACAGATTTATGTTCAAAGTCTAAATTTATTAATGGTGTCATGCCATTTACTGTATGAAACTGTATATACTGGGTTTTATCAAAGTTTAATGAGAGTCCATTTGTAGAGAACCACTTAATGACTTTCTGGAAGATATCATTTACAATTTCATCAGTTAATTCCTGTTTGTCAGGTATGATAGCTATACTTGTATCATCAGCAAAAAGTACTAGCTTAGCATCTTCGTGTATGTAGAATGGCAAGTCATTAATATATATTAAGAATAGCAAAGGACCCAAGACCGAACCTTGTGGGACCCCATTTGTGATAACTCCCCAGTTAGAAGAATTAATTGTCTCATCTACATTATGTGAACTGCTTATTTCAACTTTCTGCACTCTTCCAGTTAAGTATGATTTAAACCATTTGTGCACTGTCCCACTCATACCACAATACTTAAGCTTATCTAGAAGAATACCATGATTTATACAATCAAAAGCCTTTGAAAGATCACAAAAAATCCCTACTGGTGATGTCCGGTTATTCAAAGCATTTAATATTACATCAGTGAAGGTATATATAGCATTTTCAGTTGAAAAGCTTTTTTGAAAACCAAACTGACATTTTGTTAGAACTTTATTTATACTAATATGTGAAGCAACTCGAGAGACATAACTTTTTCATAAATCTTTGATCAAGCCGTCAGAAATGAGATGGGCCGGTAGTTGTTGACATCGTATGTATCCCCTTTTTTATGCAAAGGTTTAACGATAGCATATTTCAGTCTATCTGGGAAAATACCCTGCTTTAATGAGCTATTACAAATATGACTGAGAATTCTACTTATCTCCTGGGAACAAGTTTTTAATACCCTGCTGGAAATGTCATCAATTCCATATGACCGTTTACTCTTGAGAGAGTTTATTATTTTCCTAATTTCTGAAGGTGAGGTGGGTGGAATTTCAATTGTATCAAATTGTGTGGGTATGGCCTCTTCCATTAATTGCCTTGCCCCTTCTAATGAACATTTAGATCCTATTTTCTCCACAACATTTAAAAAGTAATAATTAAAAATGTTTTCAACTTCTGACTTTTTGTTAATAAAGTTTTTTTGTTTTGATGGTAATACCCTCTTCCTCTGTTCTTGGTTGCCCTATCTCCCTTTTAATAATATTCCAAATTGTTTTAATTTTATTATCAGAGGAGCTAATCTCAGACATGATGCACATGCTTCTTGATTTTTTAATAACTTTTCTTAATGTACACAGTAGCTTTTATAATATTTTATTGTTTCTGGGTTATTACTCTTTCTTGCAGACAGATATAGTTCCCTTTTTCGGTTACACGATATTTTTATTCATTTAGTAAGCCATGGTTTTTTTGCATGGTTTCTTAGAATTATATTTTACTAATTTCTGGGGAAACAGTTATCAAATACCCTTACAAATGTATCGTGAAATAAATTATATTTTAAATTAACATCAGGTTCTTTGTAAACCTCATCCCAGACTAGCTGCTGTAAACTTTCTTTGAAATTTTTAGTTGTTAAGTCATTAATCAAGCGCACAATTCTGGTGGACTGTTTCGAATTACTGAACGGAGCTATTTCATATACTGTTACTAGCTGTGCACCATGATCCGAAAGACCATTCTCAATGGGACAAGCATTTATGTTGTTAAACTTATCTTGGTCTATAAAAAAGTTATCTATCGATGTACTGCTGTCCTTTACTACCCGAGTAGGAAAATCAATAACGGATGTCAGATTGAATGAGCCAAGTAAGACTTCCAGGTCTTTCTTCCTATTACACTCTTTCAGTGAATCTACATTGAAATCACCACAAATAATAATTTGCTTCCCCCTATCTGACAGATAGCACAACAAGGCATCCAAGTTTTCCAGAAATAACTGAAAGTTCCCTGAAGGGGACCTATATACTGTTACAATTATAAGATAATCATCATTAAGTTTAAGCTGACAGGCACATGCTTCAATATGCTGCTCTACACAAAACATTTTTGTTTCTAAATTTTTTAAACTGTGATAGCTTTTGGCATATATGGCAACTCCTCCTCTTATCTTATTATCTCTACTTACATTTGAGACTAATTTATATCCACTGACATTCACATTTTCCATACCGGTGACAATGTGATGCTCAGACAGGCATAGTATATCTATTACATTATCAGTTTCTATACCATCTAAACAAACTAAAAGATCATCTATTTTATTCTTTAGTCCCCCAACATTCTGGTGAAAAATGCTAACATTATTTTTTACTTTACTTTTCTGAGAAATATTTGATTTTTCAACATTTTTAGCACCTGCCTGCCTGAGCTTCTCACTGGACACTGATCTTAGCCTAAAAAAGAAGTACCTTCATGAATTGCAGTGTCCCCCCCTTAAGGATTTTGCTATCAAGCCAGCTAGTTTCCCCTTCCCTTTCCTATTGAGATGCAGGCCATGTCTAGTGAAATCCCACCTATCAATAGCATCC
The DNA here is from genome assembly GCA_026315105.1 of Locusta migratoria. Classification (NCBI taxonomy): domain Eukaryota; kingdom Metazoa; phylum Arthropoda; class Insecta; order Orthoptera; family Acrididae; genus Locusta; species Locusta migratoria. The sequence continues at coordinate 24,271,875 of CM048751.1, forward strand.
ACAGGAACCAAACCTATGTCCGACAGAGTGGCCGCCCTAAGCAGTTGATCAATCTCCATATTGACTATCCTGACGGAGCGGTTCAATTGGGGTTGATCATGCCGCATGAAAGAAGGCAACAGTCCAACATTTGTCTGGGTAGTTGCAGAAGCTATTTTAACCAGGTCACACTCAATATTGTAGCCCTGATCCCTATCAGTGCTGTTTCCCACCCCACCCACTATAACAACATGATCCTGTTTTGTGAAACCCTTACACAAGAAACCTATTTCCTCTACCACCTGGCTTAGACCTGCACTGGGCTTGAAAAAATTTGTGACCTGGTACCTGTCACCTAGTTTTTCCTGCAAAATCTGGCCGACACCTCTTCCATGACTACTTCCTAATAACAGAACTTTCCTCCTACTATCTACTTTTTTTGAAACCGTTGGTTTCCTTGTGAAAGTCTGTTGCGTCCTAACTGCACCTACTTCTAAAGGAGCCTCTTCCTCACTTGACTATGGTAGCAAGGCAAATCTGTTGTTTGTGCCAATTGTGAACTATACTCTCTCTGTGGCCCCAGTTCCCTGCTACCACTTCCCACCCCTGCTCACTCTTCTCCCCCCTTAACCTCGTAAGTTCCTCCCTAGCACTATCCAGTTCAGCCTGAAGGGCCCTAATCTTCCCTTCCTGTTCAGCTATTTTTCTGTCACTTGAACACACTTTGCAAAACAAAGGAAGAGACTCGTTTGCTTCCCTCATTCCCACACAGCTACATCCCCCCCCCCCCCCCCAATGAAACCACTTGTCACAACAGCTGCATTGAAACCCAAAACGAACAAACCTACTGCAGCTCAAACACATTGCATTCATGATTGTTACTACGTGATATCGACAATATATATTAACTAAAGATACAAAGGGTTACTAGATTTGCTTAGGACACTAAAATACGTGTAAGCTGTTAGTAAATGCACTTAAAATTGCGGTATAACACTATATTTTCACACTCGCGAATTTGGCCTATGAATGTACACAAAACAACTTTTCGCGATTACTGAGACAATGCGCGAAAAAAGAAAAGAACCTTTAATGGTGAGCTTGAAGACGACACTAATAAACGTATTTAGTTAGTTGACTGTGTTAAATTCACTTAAAATTACGGAGAAACGCTAAATATGCACACTCGGAATTTAGGCCTAACAAGGACGTATGTAAACAAACCGTACTTTTAGGGATTACTGGATAAATACGCGAATAAAAGAAAAGCCTTTAGTGGTAAGCTTTAAGAGCACGCTAATAAATGTTTTTAGGTACTTATAGTGTTAAAATACGCTTTATTTCTACTTGAATTACTTATCTTTTCCGATCGCACTGACACCGCACGTTTGGCCTTGTGCAGGGCTACCAACCTTCCTTGAGATGTATTAGACAGGAGAAATACCCTCAGACTTTAAGAAAAATATAATAATCCCCATTCCAAAGAAAGTAGCTGCAGACAGGTGAGAAAATTACAGAACCATCAGTTTAATTAACACGAATTATTTACAGAAGGATGGAAAATCTGGTAGAAGCCGACCTCGGGGAAGATCAGTTTGGATTCAAGATGAGCCTAGGAACCCGGGAGGCAACAGTCACTTTACGCCTTATCTTAGAAGATAGATTAAGGAAAGGCAAACCTACATTCCTAGCTTTTGTAGATTTGGAGAAATCATTTGACAATGTTGATTGGAATACACTCTTTCAAATTCTGAAGCAAGCGGGAGTAAAATATAGGGAACGGGAGGTTATTTAGAACTTGTAAAAAGACCAGACAGAAATAATCAGAATTGAAGGGCATGAAAGAGACGCAGAGGTTGGGAAGAGATAAGGCAGTTGTAGCGATTCTCCAATGTTATTCAAATTGTATATCAAGCAAGGTATAAAGGAAAGCAAGGAGAAATTTGAAGAAGAAATTAAAGTTCAGGGTGAAGAAATATAAACATTGCCTTTTGCCGTAAGGATCTGGAAGAGCACTCGAACGGAATGGATAGTGTCTTGAAAGGTGCATATAAGATGAACATTAACTAGAGCAAAAGAAGGGGAATGGAGTACTATCTAAAAGAATCAGGCGATGCTGAAGGAATTAGATTAGGTAATGAAACAATAAAGGTGATAGGTGAGGTTTGTTACTTGGGCAGTAAAATAACACATGATGGTCGAAATACAGAGGATATAAGCTGTAGAATGGCAATGGGAAGAAAAGCGTTTAAGAAAAACAGAAATTTGTTAACATAGAATATTAATTTAGGCGGAAGGAAGACCTTTCTGAAGGCATTTGTGTGGAGTGTCGCCTTGTATGGGAGTGAAACATAGACGATGAAAAGTGCGGATAGGAAGAGGATAGAGACCTTTGATATATGTTGCTACAGAAGATTGCTGAAAATTAGGTGGATGAATCACGTAGCTAATTAAGAGGTACTGAACTGAATTGTGGAGAAATGGAATTTCTGGCATACCTTGACTAAAATAAGGGTTCGATTGTTACGACACTTACTTAGAAATCAAGGAATCGTGAATAGCGTTTGAGGGAAGTGTGTGTGTTACAAATCGCAGAATCATACCAAGAGAGGAATACAGTAAACAAATGGATGCAGGGTGCCGTTCTTAAGAGGAGATGAAGAGGCTTACTCAGGATGGAGTAGGGTAGAGATCTGCATCAAATCAGTCTCCGGACTGAAGATAACAACAACAGCATACTAACAATGAATATTTTGAGCAGACAGACGGTGTCGCCATGGGTAGCCCTCTCTCTCCCTTGGTGGCTAGTCTAATTATGGACGACTATGAGCAAAGAGCACTTGAATCAGCAGCCTACAACCCAACGGTATTTCTGAGGTGTGTGAATGACACGTTAATAGTGTGGCCTTATGGAATGTATACTGGATTTTCTACACCACCTCAACTCCATCCACAAGAATATCCAGTTCATTACGGAAGTATCGAAAGATGGTTGTCTGCCATTTTTGATGTTTTGGTTAGACGAAAGATTGGTGGCTGTTTAGGGCTTTCTGTCTATTGTAAGCCCTCGCATACCGATTTGTATTTGCAAGTCTTGAGTTGTCCCCACCCATCGCAAACTACGAGTGTGCTTAAACCCCTTGTTCAGAGAGCATACACAGTATCAGATGGATAAAGCCTGCCTTAAAAACTCAAATGTTTGTACAGTCTATGGGACTTAACTACGGGGTCATCAGTCCCTAAACTTACAAACTACTTATGAACTACTTAGGAACTAGGACGGCACAAATATCCATGCCCGAGGGGGACTCGAACCCCCGACCGTAGTGGCCGTGCAGACCGTGACTGGAGCGCCTTAGTCCCCTCGGCCACCGCGGCCGGCGCCTTAAAAACTCGGTAGATTAAAGAGAAACAAAGATTTAGTGACAGAGGAGAGCATGCCGACAAAATCTCTTGCTTTTCTTCCGTTTGTTGGGAACCTGTCATTCAAAATAGCAAGAATCTTACGGAGTTTTCAAGTGAAAGTGGTTTTTCGTCCACAATAGTCAGTAAAGGGCAGTTTGTTGTTACGGAAGGCCGGTATTTACAAAATACCTGTCAGTGTTGTATTGCTTTCATAGGTACTGTGGAAGAACGTTGCACGGGACACAAACGATCCACCCGACTTTTACAACCCAGCAAAACTGCTATAGCTCAACATTCTGTATCCACTGGACACTCAATGGAGTATGATAAAACAATTATTCTGGCCTCAGAAGCATCTTTTTCGGGCTACATTATTAAGGAATAGGTGGAAGTTCGCAGCGCGCCTCATATATTTCAAACGTCAACTTCGCTTCGCAGTTTCTCCGGATGTAATTGAAGCATCGGGATGCAACCGACGCCATTCTTTTTGTGATTTTTCATCCTGTCGATTGCTTGAGAAATAATATGGGGTATCCATTTAAAAAACCTAAGTTTGTGTTGAAAATAATATTTCTTCACGTTTTAGAATGTCTCATGGTACCTACTTTCATAAGCCAATGACGAACGTTCATGACCGTGAAAGTGGTTTTTCAATATCTCTTGTAGTTTCAGAGATATCTGAGGTGAAACAGTTGAGTGGGACACCCTGTATATTGCGAAAAAATTGACGGCTTCGTCAGTCTGCAATGTGTCACCGGAGGATGACTGGCAGGTGCCCAGTTGAAATATCGTGCTGTGTATAAATGGACGGCCGGCTCCAAGCCCGAAATGTCTCTGAATATCAGGCGCTTTCTCTAAAACAAACAAGCAACACTTCCAACAATTTAAATCCATATTATTTCATTTACTAACACTACTGTCATACTTTTCATCTGTTGGTTGCCCACTATTATTAACGAAAACAGCGATGCTTCTATTTCTATGTTCCAAATCTTGAAGCAACTGGATAAGGGAGCGAGAACAAAAAATCGAACACAGCAGCTGTTGCCCCTTGAACAAGTATACAATAGTGAGTGCGCGACGCACTACGACTGCATTTGGCGCAGGAGTAGTTGTCTATTTCAAAGACTGCAAAATACTCTTGCCAGCACGGGTCTCTGCGCTCACAGAATATGAATTTCTAAATTCTGGGAAAATCTTGCTAACATACTGTGATAGGAAAAATAGAATAGACCTCTTCCATTTCAAAACTATGTAATAAATACTAACCTTCCAATTTGTAGTCTTACTAATTTGTAGTATATTATTGCATTAACAATTCTAATTCTATTTACAGTTACATCTACATGGATACTCTGCAAGTCATGGCAGATGGTTCATCGAGCCACTTTTATATTTCTCTACAGTTCCAATGTCTAACAGATCGCGGGAAAAAGGAACGTCTAAATATTTCTGTTTTTGATCTGATTTCTGTTATTTCATTATGAAGATAATGTCTTCCTATGTAGGCGGTGCTCACAAAATATGTTCGCGTTCAGAAGAAAAAGGTGCTGGAAACGTTTCGCTAATAGATCTCAACAAATAACGCCTTTCTTTTAATGATTTTCACCCCAACTCGTCCATCATTTCCGAGACACTTGCACTGACTACCTCGATTTTTAGTGTTATGAGCGCTGATCTGGACTTCTTTCTTCCGAGATTTGCATTACTGCTCGAAACTGTTAGGAGAAACTTCATCTTTCTAAATAGCAATTAAACGAGAGAATCCAAACATATTTTCCACATTGCATTCACATAGCCATAGAATATCAGTAACAATACATGACATTGCAGTTTCAGCTCATGATATATAAACACAGTTGCCATTTTTTCAATTTCATTTGTTTTTTCCGTGTTTTTGGAGTGACCATTGGCGTTTCGTCCTTGGATTCTACAGTTCCAAGAGGTGGCACTGCAAAATAATAAACGTATGAGAGGCTGCATGAAGACTTTCCGCCGTTATGTCCCAATCCAGATCACACATGGCCTTCCACCTAATATAAATAAATATCCCCCACAGTATTTGTGTACCCCAATAACTAAAACTAACGGTACGGAATCTTTCGTTGAGCGTAAGGCCAGTAGTGGGACATGAGAAATCTCTCGATTTTCGATGACGCCTTCCTTTTAATGATTTTCACCCGAAGTCGTGCATCATGTCCATGACACTCTCTCCCCTACATCACGATAATACAAAACGATCTGCCCTTCTCTGAATTTTCTCTAAATCGTCCGTCAGTCCCAGCTGGTGTGGATCCCACAATGCGCAGCAATGTTACAAAATAGGACGCACAAGTGAGTGTAGACAGTTTCTTAAGTAGAAATGTCGCACCTTCTAATTGTCCTGCCAATGAAACGTAGTCTGGTTCGCCTTCCCTAGAATATCTTCTATGTGTTCTTTCCACAAACATAAAGATAAGCTTCCACACAAACCACACAGCAACTAGCCATTCATAACTTACCAAACAATAGTCCCTCATACAAAATGTCAGGCATATATAAACTTAGCTGCCTATGTTGCCCCTCCTACTGTATAGGGCAAACTGGGAGAAGCTTCGACGTTCATTTTAAAGAACACTTAGACGTTATACGCCTGGGAAACCCATCAAAATCTGCACTTGCCATGCACATAACTCATAGCATAAAATAAAAAGCGCTAAACATCACATCAAAATAAGATAAAGACAGCCGTATGAATTTGCTTGAAGAAATAGAGGTTTATATACATGAATATAAATCACCACAGCATCTCCTCGATGAACAAACAGAGTTTGCCCATGCAGCCTTTCTAGAAAATTTTACCCACCTCCTTTCGAAATTGTAACATAAATAATATATATTGTTCCTTTTGCCACATGCAGTAATGCAATATACACATTAAATATGACAATAGCCAACTCAGGTGCACAATCATTAAATTTATCTGGCCTTCAATTAAAACATAATATGCACTGTGGTAACACACAAATATATACACTTATTTATCACTCCTCATAAAGGTATGTCCCGAGGTAAAATTGCTTTAAAAACTGTAAATACAGCTTTCTACTGAATTTATAGCCTCTGTCACTGAATGTCCAATGCACATGTATAACGTTTATTCTATGCAAAATATTTCAGGTCTCTCCTTGGTAAAAGCCTTCAATGTCAAATGAATGTACATATCTTTGATAGAAAACATCTTTGGTAGTGCTATGTTGGCAATATCTTTGCATGGAAAAACTTTTTGAATTATGTTTTTGTATATGTGGTTGCTCCAAATAAGAGACATAATTGAAACACAAAGTGCTCATTGCATCAACAACTGCAGTAATCAGCAGTACAACGTAATGGAACTGAATTTCGACGTGAGTAAATGAATAGTAAGAAAAATTCTATCGTAAAAGTTACAACATTTGTCAGTGTCATTAGTCATATTTACGCTCGAGTAAGCAACTCCATCTTATTTTTGTATTGTAGGGCACCACATAGGGGAGGCTGGGGCACGTTGGCCACATTCTTTTTTTAATATTAATTTATTTTACATATTTAAATTTATGACATTATTATTAAAATTTAGAGAGATCTTTACCAAATCTGGATAGCAGTTATTAAGCTTGAAAATATCAGATAAAGTACTAGAAAAAATTAATTACTAGACCTTAGTCAAGTGGGTCAATCTGCCCCTACCTCGGGGTACGTTTGGTCCAGAGGGTGGGGCAAGTTGACGCATGTAGTCTTTTGGTAAGTTAATATAGCAAAACCTTAGGAAATCAAAATAAAACAGTTATTAAGAAACATACTTTATTATACATAAAATCAAGTTGAATATTGATTTAATGCTTAACATTGAAAGGGACAGGTTAAACTTACTAGGATTTATAATACAGTCAACTTTCATCACTGTCCAGCTCTAATGGATCAGCACAGTTTTAACATAAAACAGTCAACGGATTTCATTTTTCTCGCATGTCTGATGAACCCAACGCTTGCAGTTTGTGTACTGAATTCCTTGTTCTGCAGGTTATTTTAAAATGTCACAATGACTCTTCCTCATCTTCATCATAATCACCATCTTGCGTCGTTTTTTGCGTTTTATGCCTCCTGCAGTTGATTTATTTAATTTCTTTCTCTCATTGCTCGTACTTTCTTTTTGTAAAGGGCTTTTATAGCCAGTGATTTAAATTTTTTCAGTACTTCTTTCCAGTGGCATGGGTTAATATTCAGTTTCCATTTCCTGAGTTTCAATTACCTGTGCAGAGAGGTTTGTCTATTCTGAGCTCAGTACCTCCAGTAAGATTTTCTTGGAATCCCAAAGACCCCGCTAACAGTCTTCACAGATCCCTCCTTTTCTTTTACTTCTAAACCTGATCTTAGCATCGTATCTTTGAAAATCATCGCCCTTTCATTCTTTTATAATTTCGGATCATGTAAACATTAAAATAAAATTTACTGGTTGGCTCTGTTTAGATCTTTTCTCTCGTGAATATGACAATCTTTTGACCTATGATTCTTAAGAAAATATTTGAACTTCGAGAATTACGTTAATAATTTAATAAACTCGAAGAATTATCAATATTATAATGATTTAAAGTAACAGACCTCCCATCGCGTTTAAAGAAAAACAGCTCCTATAGGACGTGACAGGTTGTCTGTGCTGGCCATCGTGCTCCGTCCTCTCTGGGCCAACCTGTCCTATCGCCATGATTACAATAAATTATGTGCTTTAGAAAAGTCACTGAAGCAATTAAGACTGTATGCCATATAGAAATAATCCTTAAACTGAGACCTTCAATTATAGTTATTGCCTAAAGCAAGCAAAAGTTAAATAACACACATTAACCGACGCGTAGAACTTTACTGAAACCCGCACGAAAATAATTAAGGACTAAAGCTTGTTCAAAACTTCACCGCCTGCGATATTGGCCCTTTATAAGGAGACAGTGCTACCTACGTACTGATGGATTCCTAAGACGATCTAGCGCCTACTGTAAGAAAAAATTTGACTGGGCCATCCTGTCCCTATGGCCAACGTACCCCGGTCTCCCTCAACCAAAGACTTTTATCCACAAGTAAAATTATCTGCATAAGCAAAATGTAAATGACATGTATGTTGACGTGAACAGCCGTCTGACGATGAACTGGAAAGTTTGAAACCTGTAACTGCGCTATTTAGTAATTAAATAGCATAATAAAATGTGATTGCTTGCTGTTTTCTTCATTGTAAGAATCATCCTGGATGTCAGTCTTCATTAGTTGGTTTCCTAAAGGCCAATGATGCTGTCGACAAGCAAGCACGCTGGTGCTACTCTGCCAGTGGTATCAACACGTCTGTCACCACGCCGTCTGACTCCAATGGTTCCAAGCCTGGACCAAAAGCAGCCGCATAGACCGCGGGAGGGTTGGAGAACTTCTCCTGGCAGTCTTTGCTTCAACACCATGACGTAGTGGCGCGGGCACCTCCGTCCGAATGGCACAACAGCCGGCCATAGAAGACGCGGCGAGACGGTGAGCCAACGAGGTCGATGGCGACGTCACCTGCTGACCTAGCTCCTGTCGAGCTAGCGCCAGCACCACGGAATCTTGTATTCAGTTGAATAATCTTATAAGCACTAAAACTGTTTTACTAGCGTTCTCTGGCGCTCCAACAGGTACGACGTCTCATCCTGACACGAAAGTGGGAACCTTCCGCTCGGTAACAGCATAGCGTTCGCGGTGCTCCAACACCACGCACACAGTCGACTATCGGTACCTCTCTCTCTTTCTCTCTTCACAATACACATTGAACACCAGATTTACGTAATTAAACAATGCTATAAGGGACGCTTTAAAAACAAGGAAGGCCATAGTTAGTGATTTGGCTGTTATGGCCTTCATGTTTTTAAAGCGTTCCTTATAGCATTCTTTAATTACGAAATTGAAAATGGGCGCATACCTCATTAGTGACTTCATGTCAAATGTGGAACACAATATTTACAAACCAGTAAACGTTTATATAATTATGAAACACAGAGAAATTTGGATTTTAACATGTAATACGCTAAATATCATTACACACAGTGAAACAAAGAAAATATTTTACTCTTTATGTATTATAAAGAAATGAACAGAATAAAAACATTTCTACTTAAAAATAGCAATGTCTTCACAAGGGACATCAATACGTTTGTAAGGGTAGTGACAAAGTGTGAGCTACAAATATTAAACAGTATGAGCAGACCTGAGATATACGCTATGCCCCAACCTTGCTTTCGTTTTTCCATTTCTTCCTTCCAATTGTCGTCGACTTTAAGATCAATCTCAGGATTTACTAAGTTCATTACGTTCATACCGGGTGATCAAAAAGTGAGTGCCGGTCGCGGTGGACGAGACGTCTGCGGCGCGCCAGTCACAGTGTGCACGGCCACTATGGTCGGGGGTTCGAATGCCCCCCTCGGGCATGGATGTTTGTACCTTCCTTAGTATTAGCTAGTTCATTAGTGTAAGTTTAGGGACTGATGACCCCGTAGTTAAGTCCCATACGTTCTACAAACATTTGAACATTTTTGAAAAAGTCAGTATAAATTTGAAAACTTAATAAATCACGGAATAATGTAGATAGAGAGGTAAAAAATGACACACATGCTTGAAATGACATGGGTTTTTATTATAAAAAAAACGGCGGGTGGCACTTCATCTGATCAGAAAAGCAATAATTAGCATAACAAATTAATACAAAGCAAAGATGATGTTCTTTACAGGAAATGCTCAATATATTCACCATCATTCCTCAACAATAGCTGTAGTCGAGCAATAATATGTTGTCTTTCAGCATCCCTAGAGATGTCGGTCGATCACGATACACTAGCGATTTCAGGTAACCCCAAAGCCAATAATCATATGGACGGAGGTATGGGGACCTGGGAGGCCAAGCATGACGAAAGTGGTGGCATGGCACACGATCATCACCAATCGACGCGCGCAAGAAATCTTTGTCTAGCAATATGGGGTGGAGCGCCATCCTGCATAAAAACGTTCCAGCAGGTGTTTATCAGCCATCATGTGGATGATGCGATTCTGTAACATATTGGCGCACCTCTCACCCGTCATGGTAGCAGTTACAAAACCAGAATCACGTAGTTCCTCGAAGAAAAAAGGCCCGATAAAGGTAGATAAACTTTTTTTTTGGTTCTAATAAAACCCCATGTCATTCCAAGCATGTGTGTCAATTTTTACCTCTCTATCTACATATTATGCCGTGATTTATTAAGTTTTCAAATGTATACTGACTTTTTGATCACCCGGTAGTTTCCACCTCAAACAAATAACACGTAGTTGCCAGTAGGGTGCAGGAGCTACAACTATTCAGGAACAGAAAGACCTTAAAACTTTACCTTTTGTACAAGTAAGTTGTCAGATGAAGAGGTATATTTTTCATGGGGAAAAAAGGAAAAAAAATAGAATAAAAGGACTTTGAAGTGGACTGATATGTGAGAATGTTCCAAGGTGCGTGGACCTAGCTGATGACACGACAGAAATTGGGAGTAAAAATAACCGTACATAGATTGAGTGTGGAAATGATTGTAAAAAGTGTACCACAATAATAAAATTAGCAACAATACTATAAAATAACATGCAAAGTGTGTTGTATTCAGGGTGTCCCAGCTATCTTGCTCACCCAAAATATCTCTGCGTTTTTTAACACAAACTTTTTATATTATTTCTTCAACAATCTATAGCATGACAAATGACAAACGACGATGCAATAAACGCCGTTTTTTATGTGATTTGTCATGCTATTGATAAGTTTGTGTTAAAAAATACAAATGCTTTCGTTTTAGAATGTTTCAAAATTTGTACTTTCATGAGCCCCAGCCTTCATTAATACCGGTGAAAGTCGTTTTACAGTAGCTGTTGTTGTTCGAGAGATTTTTTGGGTGAGCAAGATAGCTGGGAAACCCTGTATAAAAATGAAATAAAAGAACAAAAAATTCATATCTGTTTTTCTCCTCTCCCCATGTGTAACTGAAACTGATTAGTGTAAGTTTGCCATGCATAACGTGTCATCGTTATCAACAAATCAGAAATAGTTGCCTCATTTTTTGTCGTAATAGCTATTTCAGTAATTTGACATGGCTAATTAAGTCATATCTGCTCGCCACTCGTTGTGGTATTCTAAAATAATTTGTACTCTTATTGCTGGACACTTTTAAAGATGACATTTTGGATATACGGGATTACTGCCAGATGTATGCGTCGTTCTGGCACAATATTTCGGCCGCGTAACTCGCTGCCTTCTTCAGGTGCTACCTGAGACTGCCGTTTTTGGAGGACCTGGTCCAGTATTTATGCCCAGCAGACGCTAGGCGCTCTGTCTGCGGTCCGCGCCCAGCTGGCGCTCCTTGTAGGGTGTTGTCTCTTCCCTGGCGTTCCGTCGGACGTCCGCGCCCCAATCGGCCACCATCTGTGGCAGTGGAAACTCTCTGAGGCCCCTCCCACGTTGGCTGCTCCCTCTGCGGTCCGCGCCCGTCTGGCGCTGCTCCTGAGGTGTTGTGGCTTCCCTTGTGCTCCGACGGACGTCCGCGCCCATCTTGTCCACCATCTGTGGTCGGTGCAGCTGTCTGAGGCCCTTCTGGCGTCAGGCGCTCTGATCTTGGTCCGTGCCCACCTCGCGCCTCTCCTGAGATGTTGTGCTGTGCAGATGCTCCAACGGACGTCCGCGCCCGTCTTGGCCGACATCTGCTGCTATGGCAGCTGTTTGAGGCCCGTCCGGTGTCAGGCGCTCCATTCTCGGTCCGCGCCCGCCTAGCGCCACTTCTGAGTTGTTTCTACTTCTTGTGGAGTTATTTGGTCCTTTCCGCTGGGCCTTAACAAGTTCCAGAGCCGGACTCCACGCTGTACTTAGCTGGTAACCGCTATCTCGGTTTATTAGGTTGTCAGTGACCTTTATTTCGATGGCCTCCTTTATGATGCTGTCCAGAATCTTGGGGTCTGTGTCATAATTTTGGTTTTGTCATAGTCCATTGTGTGGCCATACTCTAGACAGTGATCTGCTATGGCTAACTTGTTTGCCTGTCCGAGTCTGGTGCACCTCAGTTTCAGTGGTCAGTGGTCAGTTTCGATGTGGTGTCGCTCTTCACGCGAGTGCCACTGACTGACTCACTCAATCTAATCGGGGAAAAGTTCGATGGTGCCCTGCTTGACTTGTTCAAGCATGTACTGACCTCGACTTATTTTCTTTACGGGGGTCAGTTTTATGAGCAAACGGAAGGAGTGGCAATGGGCAGCCCATTATCACCAGTGGTAGCCAACCTTTTCATGGAAAGGTTCGAAGAGGAGGTACTTGCATCAGCCACTTATCAACCCAAGTGCTTCTTCAGGTACGTTGATGACACATTTGTCATTTGGCCCCATGGCAGGAAGAAGCTGGAGGAGTTCCTGGAACACCTAAACCCACGCCACCCGAGTATAAAATTCACTATGGAGCTAGAGAAGAATGGGAAGCTCCCATTTTTAGATGTCCTGGTCAAGAGGAAGGCAGACGGTACTCTGAGGCACAGTGTGTATCGAAAACCCACCCACACTGACTTATATCTTCAAGCCAGTAGCTGCCACCACCCAGCACAGAAGAATGGAGTCTTGAAAACTCTAGTGCACAGGGCCCAAGCTCTGTCAGATCCAGAAAATCTTGCCACGGAGATTGAACACCTTCAGCTGGTTTTCAGCAGAAATGGATACTCCTCCAGAGACATCCAGAGGGCACTTCATACAACCAGCCAACCACAGGATACAGAGGAGGAGCCGTAGGAGGCAAAGAAGGTGGCATACCTACCATATGCTGGTCCTATTTCTGCGAAGATCAGCAGAATTCTTATGAAGTATGATATTAAGAGCATATTCTGCCCACCTGCCAAAATTGGGACAATGCTGGGAAGTGTGAAAGATGACCTGGGGCTACGTAAACCAGGCATTTACAGCATTCCGTGTCAGTGCGGGATGTCATACATCGGCCAGACAATCAGGACGGTGAATATAAGGTGCAAAGAACACCAGAGGTGCACCAGAATCGGACAGGCAACCAAGTCAGCCATAGCAGAGCACTGTCTAGAGTATGGCCACACAATGGACTATGACAAAACCAAAATTATGACACAGACCCCAAGATTCTGGGACAGCATCATAAAGGAGGCCATCGAAATAAAGGTCACTGACAACCTAATAAACCGAGATAGCGGTTACCAGCTAAGTACAGCGTGGAGTCCGGCTCTGGAACTTGTTAAGGCCCAGCGGAAGGGACCAAATAACTCCACAAGAAGTAGAAACAACTCAGAAGTGGCGCTAGGCGGGCGCGGACCGAGAATGGAGCGCCTGACACCGGACGGGCCTCAAACAGCTGCCATAGCAGCAGATGTCGGCCAAGACGGGCGCGGACGTCCGTTGGAGCATCTGCACAGCCACAACATCTCAGGAGAGGCGCGAGGTGGGCACGGACCAAGATCAGAGCGCCTGACGCCAGAAGGGTCTCAGACAGCTGCACCGACCACAGATGGTGGACAAGATGGGCGCGGACGTCCGTCGGAGCACAAGGGAAGCCACAACACCTCAGGAGCAGCGCCAGACGGGCGCGGACCGCAGAGGGAGCAGCCAACGTGGGAGGGGCCTCAGAGAGTTTCCACTGCCAAAGATGGTGGCCGATTGGGGCGCGGACGTCCGACGGAACGCCAGGGAAGAGACAACACCCTACAAGGAGCGCCAGCTGGGCGCGGACCGCAGACAGAGCGCCTAGCGTCTGCTGGGCATAAATACTGGACCAGGTCCTCCAAAAACGGCAGTCTCAGGTAGCACCTGAAGAAGGCAGCGAGTTACGCGGCCGAAATATTGTGCCAGAACGACGCATACATCCGGCAGTAATCCCGTATATCCAAAATGTCAAGATCTCGCCGGGACAGCATGAAGAATTACACTTTTAAAGTTGTAAACATGTTAACTCTTGTTTCTAGCTTCGGATTACTTTTAGCAATTAATATACAGTTATGGAAAGCAAATGGTATACAAAAACGCGTTAACACTTGCACTAATATGTATATTTATTGTATGCAATGTATACGAACAATGTAGGACATGAATATCTGTTCTGGTTAAAAGTATTTTTTACCTGAGTAATTGTAGTAGTTAATTCCCTGTTCGATCGTAAAAAATATTTAGGATATTGGCTATAAATGTTAGCTTCTGAGACGTAATGCAGTTTTGGCACGTTTCTCTTCTGCAGTATTCAATCCATAACACATTTGGATTGCTATCAGAAGAAATGACCAATCACAGCTCTCGCTGTAGCTCTATTATTTTTCGATTAGTATTAACTGTGTTTTGAAAGCTAATCTGGCGGAGGAAAACATGAGTGAAACGTTTGTGTATGTAATAACTTTTTACCGTTATTTTTTGATACTTCAATATCACGATACTTAATCCCAATCGTAACGGAAACCTGAATGAAGCCTGGCCTACAAGGTTTCGCGCTGCGTGGCTTGTATCCCGATCCGTGACAGCCACGCCTTCCCAGTCCTGAGGCATTCTGCCGCCTCATTACGTATTCATGGAACCAAATGCAATAAACATGGGCGCAGCGCACGTAACGCCAGCTGTTTCCCCACTGTTTGTTCAACACTAACGTAAACATTCTGCGGTACAGTCAGCCTAGGTATTGCGTTCACCTCCTTAGGATTCGTGACAGCATATTCAAGAGTATGAGGATATTCAAATTTGAAAACTAACGCAGTGACGTCAATTTGTAACACCTTGTTGTATAGAGGATCGAACGTCGGTAGTAATTAGGCCTTTACTAGAATTAGCTTTTTAAGGTCGTTTTAGTAACAGATTGGAAAATAGGAATTAAATCAATCCAGATACCGTTTAATTCTTTAAAGAAGACGTACAGAATGTAGACAATACTATCATGCAAGGTATAAAATTGTCAAAACAGCGGGACTAGTTTAATTCATTTGTGAAGCGCGTCAGAAAATCGTATCGGGACTTAGTTATCTCGAGGTCAAAATAATCGATCATTTAATAACGTAATAGGCATGTAAGTTCGTATAATAACAGATGAATGACGTAGATACCTCAATGCGTTTGCTACTAGGTTCTTTTGTTTTTCGCACTGGACGTCCATGATGGACTGAAATATAGTACAATTATAGAGAAAACCATTAGCATAATCTTACGCTTAAAAGAGAGTCATTATCAACGGTTGTGGTCCAAGAAAAAGCTTTTAAATAAACTTAATTACTTTCATACTTCATTCTTTCCAAATCATAGTGTCCGCCTCCGTAGCTCAGCGGTAGTGTGGCTGACTACCACGCAGGGTACCCGGGTTCGATTTCCGGCAGGGACTGGGTGTTGTGTGCTGTCCTAATCATCATCATCTCATCATCGTTGGCACGTAAGTCGGCCACGTCAAATAAAAAGACTTACACTAAGGCGGCCGGACACACCCGCAAGCGTGCTCCCGGCCAAGGAAGCCATAAGCTCATTTCCATTCCAAATCATAGTGTATCATAAAATAAAAAGATAACGGAAGTACGTTCATTTTCGATATCAGTACCCCTGTTACATCGTATCAAGATACCTATTTATAATATAAATATACACTGCTTAAAAATATTAGGAAGTGAGGTAGATATATACACAACATACACACGGTAATGTGTTTCATTTAGATATTGGTTACAATTGTAATTTGTTTGTGAAACAGAAAGATAGTTTGGTCTTTGATTAATGATGGAAATTCTCCTCAGAGATGATAAATTATTTTTCAAAAGCGATGGATTGGCTGGCCAGTACTTACCTTTGTGCTGTACCGCTGATAGTGACACAAATGAAGAAAAAAGAAAACGGACGAAAAAGGACTTTCGGAACACAGTTCCTTCTTCAGGTGGAAGAGAAGACAAGAAAAAAGGATGGGAACGGAAGGGGAAGGTCAATCACGACCTAGGTCATGAGGAAGGTGTTTAACGAGTTTGGTGTCTAAAATAATTGAGGTTTACATGGCCTTTACGTCGAGTGAGGCACCATGGGGCTACAATAACAGTGAAAAGCCGGTCTCGTTGCCCTCTAATATGGCGTGTAATCATCTCGGACGGCCAGAACAGTTGTACAGCTACGTGACATGGACAGTGTGAAGTGCTCAATCAACTCTGTTATATGACCATTCTTCCATGAGTGCAATATCCACCTCTGCAACCGTTGTAGAAGGTAATGCGGCAATGCGTCTGCCAAATGCATCCCAGATTTTCTCTGAACAAGCTGGATATTCATTTCGTTCAGTTCCCTCAGCTTCATGCATGTTGTCCACCAGTGCAGCTCTGTGAGGACGAGCCTTATCATCCACCTAAAGGAACTCGTCTCCAATGGCACACACGTTGGGCACAACATAAGATCGAACTATCACCTTTGATGATGTAATGAAGTCTTTCACGACCGGATGCCATAGTTGCTGGTAGGACGTCCGGGTTATAAGGCTGTGGTCCATAATACTTCTCAGTTTCTCCTAACGTTTCGTCCAGAATTGCACCGGACATCTTCGGTGGTCTTCCTACTTCCGCTGAGTCTTGCCGACTGATGAGTGTCTGAGAGCGACATATATACTGTTAAAAATGGGCGTGGCCAAGCTGTCACATTATCAGCAGAGATAAAATATCACTATCGATTTAAATCGGTCAGAGATAAAACCTGTCGAAAACGATTGTCCGGCTGAAAACAAAATTTGACTCATCTGTCAACAGAACCGGCCGCTATTCGTTACGATACCAATCCTGAGGTTCCTCCGCCCAGTTTCTGCGAGCTAAGCCGTGTCGTGGTTGTAATGGCAGACTCCATAGGCCTCCGTGCGTAGAAACCACATTCCCGAAGGACTTCTTTGTGCTGATATAGCGCACCGCGTGTTACTCCCTTGAGGTTGCGTTACAGCTGAGTTGAATTCAGTCTCCTGTCTCTGCGGACGGATAACCGGAGATAACGATCATCTCTTAGTGATATTACCCTTGGACGTCCTGTTGTCGGAAATCGCGTCCAGGTCCTGGAAATTACACTTTGGGACACTCAAATAGCTGCAGCCACATCTCTCCAGCTCCCAACCTTCCTATGGCTCTCTATGCCGCAGCTTCGGATAAGTCACGTTGCTGTTGCATTGCACTACCTGCTCACTACACTGTCTGAACCCAAACGTTTGTGTGATTAGTAGAGTAAAAGCAAGTCAACAACAACAACATCTGCTGCAACATTCTGTTATTACCACTGTCTCGGTTGCCGTAATGTTGTTCTATCTCCAATCACGGTCTGCACGGCCACTACGGTCGGGGGTTCCAATCCCCCCTCGGGCATGGATATTTGTGCCATCCTTAGTATTAGCTAGTTTGTAAGTAGTTTGTAAGTTTAGGGCCTGATGACCCCGTAGTTAAGTCCCATAGTCTTTACAAACATTTGAACATTTTTTGTTGTTCTATCCACGACGTACAATCATCAGAAAGCCCTCAAACCATTTTAGTTCTTTCGACAGATCACAGTGCTTCATAACCTAGATATGTCAACTAATCCCCTATTTGTTTTGATCAGTGAATCTATTATTCAAGTACAAATAATTTTCTGAAAAGGGCAACCACAGCTTAAATACATTTTGATAAAATTCAATACACAAACACCACAAAATCTAAAAATTAAAAGGAACTTCAACAATATAAAGTCCTGGATCTTCGTAATGGACAAATCGGGGATGATATTTATAAAATGACGACCACACCCTATTGTGAGAGTATTTTAGCACGGCCTCCTGAAAGCAGGGCGCTATTTCCTAAATATCATGTAATCACTTTACTAATGTCACCTGAGGATGCATCTATACCGATGTGAAGCTGGTTGTGTCTAAATATACACGTCTTAATAGCTTTCCGATTTTCTCTACACATCTGCACCCAGGACTTTATATTGTTAAAGTTAACTTTTAATTTTTAGATTTTTGTCTACGGAATTTTAACAAAATATTATTCAAGTAGTTACAGAGTAAACAAAAATAATAGAAAAGAAACTATTTTAACGGTAATAACGAAGGCGAAAATTGTACCCTTTCATTTTTGATAAGAATTTAAAATAAACTGAACTGTATTCCCTCTTAGCCAACGAATTTACACTTACAGCAATCCAAAATGTTAACCATGATATATTACAGTGTATTTCACTAATTGACAAACAGTTTATCAAAGACAGTTAAGTAATTTGACATACGGCGTGCTTACCCATCAAACATGGCAAGAAAAGTACTTTATTAAACAGTTTAGGTCCTTGGGCATTATGAGATGCATAAAGATCAGTTTTACAGAAGTGTGCACGTCATCATACCAACTGATGCAAATCGTGGGCAGAGAATTAATTTCAGACCAAGTGACGTCTTTTATAAAAGGATTCACTCTGCTCGGAAAAGAATTTGTCTGTTCGCACACGACTTCGTCGCTCAAAAGTTGCTTCTATACCACGTGCATTCAATTTACGCCACGTCAGAATTTTTTTTTCTCAGAAACTAACCACACGAAACTGTGAAACAACAACGTCGCCGTAATTTCGTAGCCGCTGCGAACGCTTCTTTAGGAGTACGCTTTGATCTTTGGGAAATAGCAAAGCACGACTATATCTCACCCAGAGTTATAATTAATGAAAAGAGAATCCCATTCATGCCGTCAAACGCGTCGTCATTGCCTGACACAGTGCCACGTGGCTTTGTTATATTATGTCAGTACTAGCTGACCCGTACGATTAATTCGCGCTATATCTTGATCGGTCACAGACAGGTAAAATAGTAGTGGAGAAAAGGCAGATGAAAGTACATATGTATAAAATCTTAACAAACTTTGCAAAGTAGTAGCAAATATTAGTCTCATTGTAAGAAAATTTATATAATTGAATAGATTGATGATGAACGTTGAGGTAATTCAGTGCATTCGCGCAGTACACAACGCTTGCTTGAACAAATTGAACAATTCTAACAGCTGTTGTGCTTCGACGTGTGAAACAGAAGTCTCGTGATAAACTAGGCTTGAATAAAGAATCTAAACAACTGCAAGAGCTGACGAGCCTGTTAGTTAAATTAAATTATTAATCTATTTTTCGTCGTTACATCGACTTGTATAGCAGAAATCGTGTTTAACTATATATCGACGTGATAACCAAAACGGTGTGATAAACTATGCCTGCATCAAAGAACGTCTTTAGCTTGCATAAAGGATCTAAACGATTGAGAGAGCTGTCGTGTAAGTTAGTTAAACAGATTACCAATAGATGGCACTTTCTACATTGCTTTTATATCGGCCGCGCAAACTAAGTTGATACTAGGAGCGGTGTCTGATGTGAGCAACCATAAATACATGTCCCCTTTCCGATCGTTTACCGTGTATCAACTTAGATTGTACGAACAGTACAAATTTTTCAAAGTAAAGTTTTTTCTGAAAACAATAACTTAAAAATATCTGTGAATTTTCGTTATTGGTATAGAACGAAACCTTAAAAATGATTTCGAAATCATTAATTTTGGATATGTAATACGGAAGATATGGCGTACCCACAAAAAAACCGATTAGAAATATATATATATGATTCGCGATATCCACGTGGTGGACACTGTTCGCATATTCCGGTCCTCGTGCAAGACTGCGTACACAATCCCACGAGATTTGAGCTTTGGAGGTGATGTTTTTTATTATTAATTTTATTGTTTTTTTTCTGTTCCATAGGACCCAATTGAGGAGTGAGACTCCATGGTCATGGAACAAGTCAATACATTAATTGTTACACAAGAATGGTAATAGAAAATTTTTAAGTAGTCCTTTGCACACGACAATCTCAAGACAAAGTGGAGAGAAACAATACAGAAAAAAAGGAATTAGTTTAATTGTTTAACTTTTCTAGAAGTTCCTCGACAGAATAAAAGGAGTGAACCATCTTCATTTTAGATTTGAAAGCGTGTGGATTAGTGCTAAAATTCTTTAGTTCTTGTGGAAGCTTATTGAAAATGGATGCCGCAGAATACTGTACCCCTTTCTGCACAAGTGTTAAGGTAGTGTGATGCAAATGTAGATTCGACTTCTGTCTAGTATTCACCGAGTGAAAGCTACTAACTCGTGGAAATAAGGTGATATTATTGACTACAAACGACATTAAAGAAAAAACGTATTGTGACGCCAGTGTCAAAATTCCCAGAGTACTGAGAAGGGGTCGACATGACGTTCGTGAACTTCATCACATATTGCTCGAACCGCCCGTTTTTGAGCCAGAAATATCCTTTTTGCATCTGGCGAGTTATCACCCCCCCCCCCCCCCAAAAAAGTGAGTAAAAGTAAGCATAATAGAATACTTTTCGTGTTTAAAAATCACTTATTTCAGATATTGTTCTAATGGTAAATATAGCAGAATTTACTTTTGGAACAAGATTCTGAACATGGGCTTTCCATGACAGCTTACTGTCTATATGAACACCTAGAAATTTGAACTGTTCAGTTTCACTTATCACATGCCCATTATGTGTCATCAAAATGTCAGCTTTCGTCAAATTATGTGTTAGAAATTGTAGAAACTGAGTTTTACTGTGATTTAACATCAACTTGTTTTCTACAAGCCATGAACTTATCTCTTGAACTGCATTATTTGATACTGTGTCAATGTACCACAGGCTTTCGGCTAGCCTCGAAAGCACTTGCCTCCATCCGCCAGATAATGTCGCGAAACCGGATGGTGCAAGGCCGAGATTATCTGCCTTCTCTGAACTGTCGCGTCCATGAACACATACAAGACCCATCCATGACATCTGCAACACATATTCCACTCGCCTGGCGATGAATTTCAATCGGTGGCACACTACGCAAATGGAGAAAATGTATTAAACATAAGGAGAGGCATTGAATTAAAATTTGTAGTAAATGTATTACAACACTGTTTTTATACTGTGAACGTTGCCATTTTAATTATCAATAACATTACTAACTGTCTCCGCTAGAGTGTTATGTGCTGTAGAGTTCTGCCAGCTCCATCGCACATTCAGAATGAGTGCGCGCGTATTTTCCAACTAACCAGATGTTTCTATCAGCAGTCGGTCCCGACACTAACAAATCGGTGGTGTCGTAACGTGAATGCACCTCGTATGTATCATGGCAACATAACTGCTGCAGAAATGGGCGCTGATCGGAGCGAAACCAAAAACACTGTATCCAATGTTAGCAGCTGAAATACGAGCCGAGCACAAAAACCGTCCCCACCCCCCCCCCCTCCCCCGCAACCATGATTCGGGCCCCGGCCTTTGAGCAGCCACTGCCTCTCTGACGTGTCACCGGACCATAGTACGCACTCATCTCGTGCAAATCCAAATGTTGTTGTTGTTGTGGTCTTCAGTCCAGAGACTGGTTTGATGCAGCTCTCCACCCTACTCTATCCTGAGCAAGCCTTTTCATCTCCTCATAAGAACGACAACCCACATCCACTTGAATCTGATTACTATACGCGTCTCTTGGTCTCCCTCTGCGATTTTTACCCCACACACTTCCCTCCAACGATAAATTCACAATTCCTTGATGTCTAAGAATATGTCCTACCAACCTATCCCTTCTTTTAGTCAAGGTATGCCAGAAATTTCTTTTCTCCCCAATTCGGTTCAGTACCTCCTCATTAGTTACGCGATCCACCCACCTAATCTTCAGCATTCTTCTGTAGCACCACATTTCAAAAGCCTCTATCCTCTTTCTGTCCACACTGCTTATCGTCCATGTTTCACTCCCATACAAGGCAACACTCCATACAAATGCCTTCAGAAAGGACTTCCTTAGGCTTAAATCAATATTCGATGTTAACAAATTTCTCTTTTTCAAAAACGCCTTTCTACCCATTGCCATTCTGCATTTTATATCATCTGTACTGCGACCATCATTTGTTATTTTACTGCCCAAGTAACAAAACTCATCTACCTCCTTTATTGTTTCGTTACCTAATCTAATTCCTTCAGCATCACCTGATTTTCTTACACTGCACTCCATTACCCTAGTTTTACTCTTGTTAATGTTCATCTTATATGCACCTTTCAGCACACTGTCCATTCCGTTCAATTGCTCTTCCAGGTCCTTTGCTGTATCTGACAGAATTACTATGTCGTCGGCAAAACGCAATGTTTTTAATTCTTCACCCTGAACTTTAATTCCTTCTCCAAATTTCTCCTTGCTTTCCTTTATAGCTTGCTCAATGTACAAATTGAACAACATTGGGGAAAGGCTACAACCCTGTCTTACTCCCTTTCCAACCGCTGCATCCCTTTCATGCCCTTCAACTCTGACAACCGCTGTCTGGTTTTTGTACAAGTTGTAAATAACCTTACGTTCCCTATATTTTACTCCTGCTTGCTTCAGAACTTGAAAGAGTTTATTCCAATCAACATTGTCAAAAGCCTTCTCCAAATCTACAAAAGCTAGAAATGTTGGTTTGTCTTTTCTTAATCTATCTTCTAGGATAAGCCGTAAAGTGAGTATTGCCTCCCGTGTTCCTACATTTCTCCTGAACCCAAACTGATCTTCCCCGAGGTCGGCTTCTACCAGCTTTTCCATCCTTCTGTATATAATTCGTGTTAATATTTTGCAACCATGACTTATTAAACTGATGGTTCTGTAGTTTTCACACCTGTCTGCACCTGCTTTCTTAGGGATGGGGATTATAACATTTTTCTTAAAGTCTGAGGGTATTTCTCCTGTCTCATACATCCTAGACACCAGTTCAAACAGTTTTGTCATGGCTGGCTCTCCCAGAGACTTCAGTAGCTCTGACGGGATATCATCTACTCCAGGGGCCTTGTTTCGACTTAGATCTTTCAGTGCTCTGTCAAATTCATCTCTCAGTATAGTATCTCCTATTTCATCTTCATCTACATCCTCTTCCCTTCCTACAATAGTGTCTCGAAGTTCATTTCCTTTGTAGAGCCCCTCTATATACTCTTTCCACCTTTCAGCTTTCCCTTCTTTGCTGAGAACTGGTTTTCCATCAGTGTCCTTGATATTCATAGAGCTGTTTTTCTTATCGCCAAATGTTTCTTTTATTTTCCGGTAGGCTATATCTATTTTTCCCCTATTTATACATTCTTCTACAGATTTGCATTTGGCTTCTAGCCATTCCTGCTTAGCCATTTTGCACTTCCTGTCAATCTCATTTCTTAGTCGTCTGTACTCCATTTTGCCTGTTTCATTTACTGCATTTTTATACTTTCTCCTTTCATCGATTAAATTTAGTATCTCCTGTGATATCCAAGGATTCTTTGTAGGTCTTGCCTTCCTACCTATTTTGTCCTCTGCTGCCTTCACTATTTCATCTCTCAATTTTACCCATTCCTCCTCAACTGTTTTATTTTCCCCTGTTTCTGTCAATTGTTGCCTGAAGCTCCCTCTGAAATTCTTAAGAACTTCAGGTTCCTTCAATTTATCTAGGTCCCATCTCCTTATTTTCCTACCTTTCTGTAGTTTCTTCAGTTTCAGCCTACAGTTCATAACCAACAAGTTATGGTCAGAGTCTATGTCTGCCCCTGGGTATGTCCTACACTTCAAAACCTGGTTCCGAAATCTATGTCTTACCATTATAAAATCTATCTGGTATCTCCCGGTGTCTCCTGGTCTCTTCCACGTATACAACCTTCTTTTGTGATTCTTGAACCAGGTGTTTGTTATAACTAAATTATGTTCCGTGCAAAATTCTACCAGGCGGCTTCCTCTTTCATTCCTTTTGCCCAGACCATATTCACCTACTATCTTCCCTTCCCTTCCTTGTCCTACTACCGAATTCCAGTCGCCCATAACAATTAAGTTTTCCTCTCCCTTAATTGTCTGAATAATTTCCTTTAGCTCCTCATATATTTCTTCGATCTCCTCATCATCGGCAGAGCTAGTTGGCATATAAACCTGTACTACTGTTGTCGGTGTTGGCTTCGTATCTATCTTGACAATGATAATGCGATCGCTGTGCTGGTCATAGTAGTTTACCCGCATTCCTATTTTCTTATTCATTATCAATCCTACTCCTGTGATACCCCCAACTGATTTTGTATTTATAATCCTGTACTCACCTGACCAGAAATCCTGTTCATCCTGCCACCGAACTTCACTAATCCCCACTATATCTAACTTCAACCTATCCATTTCCCTTTTTAAATTTTCTAATTTTCCTACTCGATTAAGGGATCTAACATTCCACGCTCCGACCCGTATAATGCCAGTATTGTCTTTCCTGATGATCACATCCTCCTGAGTAGTCCCCGCCCGGAGATCCGAATGGGGGACTATTTTACCTCCGGAATATTTTACCCGAGAGGATGCCATCATCATATGTTCATACAGTAGAGCTGCATGTCCTCGGGAAAAATAGCGGCTGTAGTTTCCCCTTGCTTTCAGCCGTTCGCAGTAGCTGTGTGGCAAAGCCACATTAGCTGATGTTACAAGGCCAGCTCAGTCAATCATCCAGACTGTTGCCCCTGTAACTACTGAAAAGGCTGCTGCCCCTCTTCAGGAACCACACGTTTGTCTGGCCTCTCCACAGATACCCCTCCGCTGTGGTTGCACCTACGGTACGGCTATCTGTATCGTTGAGGCACGCAAGCCACCCCACCTCGGCAATGTCTGTGGTTCATGGGAGTGGCAAATCCAAATATGCAATAAAAACAGACGTTCCCCAAATGAAAATATAAACTTAATAACTAATGATCGTGAAGTTTGTTACCAGATTGCACTCGCGACGTATCAATAGAGGAAATAACTTTTTCCTGTCAACACGTATTTCGTTCAGTGGCAAACATTGACTATAATAAATTACTATCAAGGCGTGTGGAAATCTGGTGTGATTTTAATAGCTCTTCTCAGAAAACTCTGCAAACGTACGAATTTTTCCCTTGTTACGAGCGTTAGCATAGTCGTCTGCTTACGGTAAAATATGCCTTGTAACACAATTAATTCTTAATCATTTCTAATTGCTAAGCGAGATCCATCTATGCTCTTACAATTCGAAATGTTCAAATGTTTGTAAATCTCAGTGACGTAACTACGTTGATCATCAGTCCTTAGGCTAAGAAACTACTTAAACTAACTAGCTAATGGTAAGGACAACATAAACATCCATGCCTGAGGGAAGACTCGAACCTCCGACGGCGAGCAGCGGTGCGCTCCGCAGCTAGGTGCCTTAGAACATTCGGCCACTCCACCGCGGCCATTGGGGACCAATGAGGCATGACCTACTGTAGTTACGTATGTAATAGATAATATAAAATATCAAGAACCCATTGTGGATATAAAGTAGCATTTTGTTATCTATAATAATAAGTTGCTATTGCCATTAATTTGATATGTAAAGAGGCACTACAAATATTTAGAAATGAGCAGAAAATGGCTTTAACTCACGTCAAAAATTTTCCTTATTGCACTAGTCTGATCTTCTGGCGAAATGCGGTTTATGCTTTACTAGTTGGCTTAAATCTACTTGATTACAGCTAATACTTCCGTAGTAGTTGAATTTAACACACACACACTGTAGAATTGTGTCATGAGAAGAACATGTTACATACAGTTAAGCCAGTCAGTAATTATCGGAAAAACAGACTGAAGAAATAAATTATCAGACCATTGCTTACAGTTTATTAAATAGCGCTACAGCTGTTTCTACATTTTGTCATTATCAAGTGCGTGTACGATGTTTTGAAGTTATATACTAACATCGGGCGTGACCTGCAGTGAAATAATCACCTATTTCGCAGTTGGACAGGGTTTTTTTTTTTTTTTTTTTTTTTTTTTTTTTTTTTTTTGCTGCCAGGTTTAATGCAGCTTGTTACGCTAAAACGTTAAATTACAGAAAACATTTTATTTTGCGTAATTAACAAAAGTTCTGCAAAAGATGTTTTTACAACAGTCACGCCAGAGTTAGTATATTTTTCTGTTGAAACAGCTGTAGCTCGTGGTAATTAAATATGTATGAAAGGTGACTGGTTGCTGTTATTTGCTGTTTTTTCTGCCTTCTTTCATTACAATGTCATTCAACGACATTTATCACACTGCAGGCCCAACAATAAGGAAAAAGTTTGGTATGTTATGTGCAGCAAACGGATTTCTCTATAGTCACTACATTCCATTCCATTTCCTTTCTTGTGGTTGGGACAAATTATTACGGTTTTCCAGTCTTAAGGTATTGTTTAAGTTTTCCAGATTATTGCGATAAGGTTATAAATTTCTTTATGAACTTTTATTCCGCCCTCTTTCAACATCTCTGCTGTTATCTGGTCCTCACCTGCAGACTTGTTATTTTTCAGCTTTGGAATGGTGTGTATCACTTCTTGTTCTGTCATGCTGCGTTATTAATGTTATCACTATCGGTCATTGCGAAGTTACGTGAGGGTCAGTGCAATTTAACATTTCTGAGAAATACTTTCCATCTTTCTAGGATATCTTCCAACTATGTTAGCAAATTTCGGTTTTTATCTTTTATCAAGAATTTTTTCCTTACTGTTCTTTGTATACTGAAACAACTTCTTTGTGTCTCTATTCCTGCTTTCCTCTTCTATAGACTCCAGGAATCCAGTCAGACATTTCCTTTTCATTGTTCAGAGAACTCCTGCTGTTTCTTCTCTGACCGCTTCGAAGGTCTCTCTCCTGTCCTCACAGTCAATTTTAAGCAGCCACAGCATCCTGGGTTCTTTTCTCTTATCCACTGCTCTCTGACACTTTTCGTTGTATCATTTCTGTTTCTTCAGTTTCTTTTCCTGCCTAATGTTTTTTTTTCAGCTGCGTCCTTTATACCCCAACCGAATTAAAATATTCATGTAAGGAATTTCATGAACTTGTAGGGGAGACTGGGGCACATTGGCCATATTTTATTTTTGTGAACATTAATTTATTTGACATATTTAAATTTATGAAATTATTGTTAAATGTTAGATAGGTCTTTACTGAATCTGGGTGGCAGTTATTAAGTTGAAAATATCAGTTAAAATATTAGAAAAAAATTAATTACTGGACATATGTCAAGTGGGCCAATCTGCCCCTACTGGGGGGAAGATGGCCCAGAGGCTGGGACACGTTGACCAATTTAGTGTTTTGTTAAATATAACTAGGAAATCAAAATAAAACTAACAGTTATCAAGAAATATAATATCAGTTTGAATATTGAGTCAAATGCTTAACATTGAGGACTATGACAATGGAACAGCTTAAACTTAATAGGATTTATAATGTCTTAATACAAACCAGTCACCTTTAAACAACGTTCAGCTCCAAAGTTTCAGCACAGTTTTAACACTCATAAAATAGTCTTGGATGTCATTTTTCACGCATCTCTGGTGAGCCCAACACTTACATTTCGTGAACTGAATTTCTTTTCTTCTTTAGTCTCTAATCATGAAATTATTCTGACACTAGAAAAAGTTTTATCAGTTTCTAGGTCGTTGTTGATTAGTTATTTACAGTTCCATAGCAACACCAACTGTCAAAAGATAACCGTGTAAATTCTCTAGACTTCGTCCGAAGTGTCCCGCACCACAACAAAAATTAAAGTTTGTAGGCACAATTCGTTTAAATAGTTCATCAAAAATAAATAAGGTTCTTGTACGAGCGGGTTATGTAATGTATTCTGTAGCTGGTACTAAAATTTCATCAAAGTTAAACACAGGCACTTCTATTTGCTGTTCTTAGCTCGTACTGAAAAAATATTAATCCACTGCCTTCTAAACACTGGTTTTCCACATTCACACTAAATACAGATATAGTGTCACATTATAAGCTAATCAGTAGTGATTCGATCAGAATTAAATTTTTTTCTGCAATAAGTCGAGATTCTTCACAAGAATTAAATTTTTCTTGCTATAAAATATTCTTGATGATAAATAAATCTTCATAAATGCAAGATATATTTCAACATTAACAAATATTTATTCTTCTTCATGTTAATACAGCGTCAGTTTAGCAAGAAACGTGAACACGGACAACTAGCTTGGACTGA
Source organism: Locusta migratoria (assembly GCA_026315105.1). Classification (NCBI taxonomy): domain Eukaryota; kingdom Metazoa; phylum Arthropoda; class Insecta; order Orthoptera; family Acrididae; genus Locusta; species Locusta migratoria. Next base: position 24,300,294 of record CM048751.1, read on the forward strand.
CTCTCAATTAAGACTAACAATAATTTAATATTCTTTTCTTTTCTTCTTTGAAACGATTGAAGCGTGGCAACAAAGAAGGCGCAGCAGCATTCGTAGCCCCGTAGACGTCGGTTAAATTTTAATAGTGGTCGTCTGCTGCGGCGGCGACGGCGCTGCCTTTGTTGATTGCGGCGCCTCGATCGTACATAAAACATACAGAAAATAAAATATTTTACGAATCAAATTATAAAAAAATAACACTATTTACATAAACACCAAATATGTATGCATTTTAAATAAAAGGTTCGTTTCCTTTCATTTTTTATTTATAACTTCAAAAGAGGGCTGACATAGGAAAATTTTGTACGACTATCTTGTCCCACTACATAAGCTGGCCTTGCTGCATTAGCTAACGTGGTATTGACACACAGTTCCTGCGAACGGCTGACAGCAAGGGGAAACTGCAGACGTTACTTTTCCTGTAGACTTGCAGCTCTAATGTATGCATATATGATGATAGCGTCTTCTTGGTTAAAATATTCCTGAGCTCGAATAGTCCCGCAATCGCAGTCTATGCATCGGAGCTGGAATGTTGGATTCCTTGATAGGGAAGTGGGCGAGGGGGGAGGGGAGTAGAAAATGGGAAATAGATTGGTTAGATTCTGTGGGGATTAGAGAAGTTCGGGGGAGAGATGTACAAGATTTCTGGTCAGGTTAGTACAGGTTAAAAAATACAAAATCAGACGGGGTATTATGCAAATAGCTCTAATAATGATTAAGAAAACGGAATGCGGGTAAGGTAACTCTGAGCAGCACAACAATCTCATTATCATAGTGAAATTCAAACGAAGCCACCATCAATAACAGTAATACGTATTTATGTGCCAACTAGATCAGAAGATGATGAGGAAATTGAAACAAAATGTATGAGGAGAAAAGTTATTCAATTAAGGCGGAGGAAATTTTTCATTGTCTTGGGGACTGCGATTAGGTAGTAAAAACATAAAGAGAATGAAACAGATGGCTCCTGGTAGAATTTTGTACGAACGCAAATAAGAACACTTTGTTGAAGTTTTCACGAAAAATAGTTGTTTAGGTGGAAGAGACCACGAGACATCGGAAGGTACCAGGTTGCTTTTATAAGGGTGAGGCATAGATTTAGGAACCAAATTTTAAAGCGTAAGACACATCCAGGTAGATATGGTCTCTGACCATAATGTATTTGCTCTGAACTGTAGTTAATAACACAAGAAACAGGAAGAAACAAGTAGAAATGTAAGGAAATGGGGCCTGGATAAATTGAATGTATCGGAGGTTGTCTAGAGGTTACTGGAGGTTTTTGGAGCTCCTCATCGCGATCACCAGCGTCCGTGTTGTCTAGTCTCCGAGGGAAGGATTGTCCGAAACGGAGGAAAGGAGAAGAAGGTACCTTCGAGAGATAGTGCAGGTCGCAGAGGATCATATAGGACAAGGTCTAATACAAATCCTTGGATAACACGAGAGATATCGAACTTAACTAATGAAAGGAAAACAAAATATAGAATTGCATGAAGTGCAGCACACGGCTCAATGGAATGTGCTTAAGCTAGAGGATAGTGGACAATTGCAAATCTGTAGAGGACTGTATAATATTAGGAGAAAGATTGATACCGCCTGCAGGAAAATAAAAGCAGCGTTTGGAGAAAAGAAAAGTAGCTGCATGAACATCAAGAGCTCAGACGAGAAACAAGTACTAAGCAAAGTACAAATAAATGTCTTCAAAGCACTGGGCTCTAATGCTACATCTGCTAAGGCCATGGATCACTCACTCCGAAGCATTTCACTGCCGATGTGACAGATAGTAGCACTGCAGCAATAACGCAAAAGTCTCATCCCCAACAACAAGGCAAGCAATTCAAGACGTGGGATCGCTACACTCTTACGTGGTGCAGAACGGTTTCCAATCCAAATGAAACGTGTATAGGTAATTCCGTTTTCTTCACTAGTGGCGTACAAGACGACACCATAAAGCCGGTCGAAGCAGTTGAAAAAATAAATAAATAAATGAAAAAGATATGACGCACGATGTGTATATGGATCTTATACAGTGAAAAGGCAATAGACGTATAGGATGCCCGCGAGCGCACGGAAGTGCCTCAACACGAATTGGCATTGTCTCTAATAATTCACAAAGTTGTACCGGAGGGAACTGATACCAGCCGGCCAAGAGGACTGAGGCGCTCCAGTCACGGTCTGCACGGCCACTACGGTCGGGGGTTCGAATCCCCCCTCGGGCATGGATATTTGTGCCGTCCTTAGTATAAGGTAGTTGATAAGTAGTTTGTAAGTTTAGGGACTGATGACCCCGTAGTTAAGTCCCATAAGCTTAACAAACATTTGAACATTTGAACTGATACCATGCATCTTGCAGGACTGTATATAAATCCGTAACAATACCAAGAGTAGAAGATATCTTCTTCTGAACATAACGTTGCATCCCAGTTGACCAGAAGAGCTGTTTAAATTCAGAAGAGTGCTCCTAGAGCCACTCTCGACTAATTACAGACGTCTGGGGGGTTACATTTGCTCTGGAGGAATTGGCCAAGTTCGTCGGAATCCACAATGGACGTGAATGGATTAAAGGTGATCAGCCCAGATTGGTACGTACGTGTTACCTAAAATGTTCAAATGTTTGTAATTCTGTGGGACCAAACTACATCGGTCATCAGTCTCTAGTCTTACAAACTACTTAAACTAAGCTGAACTAACCAAAGGACAACACACACATCTATGCCCGAGGGAGGATTCGAACCTCTGACGCGGGAGATCGCGCGATCCGCAAGGTGGCACTCCAGACCGCTCGGCTACTCCCGCGCGGCACGTGTCACCTGTCAGAGTCGTATGTAGACGTCCAGTAGGTCACATAACTGTTCAGCCTTCCACCATTACAGGCCTTTCACCGGCTACGACAGCCCCTGCTAACATCCACGCACCGTGGTTTGAAGAAGCTGTCTCCTCCATACACCTCCTTTCGCTCGATAAATTGGAAAAAAGACTCGTCAGAACAAGCAACATGTTTCCAGTCCTCTGCACTACAATAAGGGTACTGTCAGGTCCACACGAGGCACAAAACTTTGAGTCGTGCAGTCAGCAAGGGTACATGAGTGTGCCTCCCGCTCCGAGAGCCAATACACAGGATGTCTCGTTCAAAGTTTCCTAGCATGGAATTCTGCAGAAATTTGCGGAAGGTTTGTTTGTATTTCTGCCTGCTTGAAAGATTGTCTTCAGTAATCGGCAGTCCATTTCTTGCGGGATCTTTTTCCGGCGGCATCCATATCGGGATTTGATGTATTACCAAATTTCCGATATTCACGGTGGACTGTGAAATGGTCGTACAGGAAAATGCCCACCTCACCGCTACCCTGAAGATGCCATCTCTCGTGCGCCGATTATCAAACCCACTTAAATCGTGCTAACCTGCAATTGCAGCAGCAGCAACCGACCTAACGCCTACTGCAGTCACTTGTTATTGGTGTTTTATAGGCGTCGCCGACTGCAGCGCCCTTCTCGGACTGTTTACATTTCTTTGTGTTTGCATAACCATGCCTATATCAGTATCTCTACTTCCTTCTTCAGTGTAGATAAATCCAAATGTGACGAGAGACACATCTGCTATTTCGTATTGATGTAATGATGGATATCGTCCCAGCGCATTCCTAGATTCCAAGTGTCTTGGAATAAAAGTTTCCTGGTGTTAGATATAGGCGATGGGCCTGTTAAATCCAGTGTCGTAGAAACTTTTTTTTGCTATCATATCAAATTTTTGTTGGAGTTAAAGTAATACAATACAACCTGTATTGTAACGTTCGTTATTATGTCGTGTCCTTGGGTCTCCATATTTCGATCGACTCGTTTTTTAGAAGCCCAACCATTTATTCTGGTAGAATATTAGGAAAAATTTCTAAAATATCAATACGCCATTCTGCGTCTTCTTCATGAGCAGCTACCTCAAAAACAATTCGCCGTTTTCTGTATGATTTGTTCAGATAAAATATCATATAAAAGGTTTCTTGGTGTGACTCATAAGTAGCTAGTCTTTTTTGACGCATTCTGGGTGTCGTATGCCTGTCTCAGCTCGTTGTTTTGTAGTAGACGCAATGCAGCGAAACATTTCTGAAATTATCGAGAAGAACGAATTTGCATTTACGTGGAAGACGAACTACCCGTGCCCATGTCGCATAATGTAAGATGCATTACATTCTTCTAAAATGGCGGTGTCTTTGCTGTCCATTGTTGTTTACTGCTCAGAGGTAATTGCCATAGATTCCAAGTCCCAGAAACCCTTGATGTTAATACGGATAAGGGCGTTGTGGATTACTGAAACGCTAAGTATTCACATAAAGTATGAACAATTTGTCAGTACTGATAAATTCCTTTTGGCAGATCAGTGGAAGTATTCGTATGTATATTAATAGGGTCAGTCAGTGATAGATCATACGTATGTCTGTTGTATAATTGTAGTATCTAATAGCACCGACGGTTAGCTAGTGAAGAAGTGTGAGAAATTTCGTTGGCAAGAATGTGTTCTTTATTCACTATTCTACTTCAATTTAGAAACAAAAATCTGTGAGATGGGTTACTGTGGACTCTAATACATCAACTGTCATGGTCTGAGTATGAATTACTTCTAAATTCAAGACGGCAATCAAAGATATTTTAACAACTATGGAACACAGACATATACTACTAGACTGGCAAACTTGCCTTTGTGACTGAAGCCTGACGTTGCCATCTTACCTTACCTCATGCCAAAAAGTTTCCGGACTACTATGATCTTCTGACACGGCATGACATTGTACGCTATACTAGTTGGTTTGAAAGTGATTTGAATTTGAGCTAATACTTGAATTTAACACATATAATTTCGAATCGTGTTATGAGAAGAACGTGTTATGTAAGGTTAAATTTTACTTATCGTCCTGACGGCCTCGCCTGATTATGTTGTCAGACATGTGACATTGGCATTATACAGTCGCGTGACAACGCAAATGTTTTTTATTAAATCTTCGTTTAACAAGCGCAATTACTTCTACTGAGTGAACGAGGATACATGTCGTCTGTACGAAACACTAATCAAGTCACTCTATGTGGATTTATAAGAATATTAACATATTGGCAAAGATTTTCTACCTTTTTGTAGATGTTGCCAACAGAACCATGTGAGGCCGCCGGAATGGTAGTTAAAATTTTCCGTTACGAACAGTGAACGCGACTGTAGTTATATGGAAACACTAAGAAGAATACCGTTATGTGTTATCCACAGCAAATAGCTCATTTATGACGGTCATACTGTTAAAATAAAAGCCAAATTTTATCGAAAGTTGTAACAGATTAATAAAAACAGGACCGCGACTCATTAGTGTACATGTCAAAGCCAAATGTAGATTTCGTAAGAACTGTCAAAAGCACAGGGATATGTGTTATCCACAATAAACAACACTTTTAAATTACTATACTACTGTAGGAACATCCTAAGTTTTATGAAACTGGTAAAAGATTAATAGTAACAGCTAATCGATGCAACTCATTACTGAAAAAATACAGCCACATACAACACACGAATTTCCCATATGTAAAAACTCTAAAGACAGTGTAAGTACGTCAGTTCATCCGTATTTTTACGACTCTTTTTCTGTAATAACGCACATGACTGCTCACACGTTTATAATATAGAAATATGGCGGCGAGACTTCACTAACACCAATTATACATTGCCAATCTAGTAATTTATGTCTGTGCTGTGGAATGCCCGTCAAAGCGTTCGTAATACAACATAAGTATGGATGTAGATGCATGAAATCTGGGAGGTGTGTATTCCACATTAACCAATGAATCAGATCTAGGAGATGTAAATGTTCTGCCAACAGATTTGTGATGCAACTCTTGTACTGTTGAGCAGTTCTGAGGCCAGTGGCCACCTCGTGCACTGAAACCGTAATAATGTTCGTGATTCCGCTTATTATTGCGTTTAGAGCGGGTTTCTTTGAACTGGAAATAAAGAGCTGCAGCTGAAGGAAACCTGTTCAAATAGGACTGCATTTCTTCACCGATTTTCTGTGTACTGAGCACTCCATTTCTTTTTTCCGCTACAAACTTCATTAACTTCAAAACAACTGCTTCAGAGAACTTTTGTCTGTTTACACTGATTATCCAACAAAGCCAGATTTCTTCTTCGAAGGCGCGCAATATTTTGCCTTAGGCAATGACCTCTTCCCCGAGATTCAATTTAACATTCAGAGAATTTAACCGCTGCGTTCTGCGTTATAACGCCTGTGTACTTCAGTTACATTCTATGAATGTTAAACTGAGATTTATAGAAGATGTGAACCGTACAGGAACAGTCACTTCCGCGTAAAGTAGATGCACGTACATTATTCTGTTACAGTCTCCGCACAGCTCTCGAAAAATTTCCTTTGTTTCCCCATAAGTGGACGCCGATACGGTGAAGAGCATATTAGATTCTCCTTCGAGATAGCCAAGTAGGATGACGTGCTTTATGAATAGTGGACAAAGAGGGGTTCCTTTCGCTGCCAAGGAGACATTCCAGTCTCGGATATTAAGTTTAGGGCGGGATTTCACACAATATTGCAGGGTGTTTATAAATGAATATTGGGGTTTTAAATGTTTATAATATTTATTATATTATAGTTATAAATGATATGTCAAATAAAAGAGCATCTCAAGCAGTTTTTCCAAGATCCTTATGCTAAGTAAGGCGGACAGCCGACTTCGGTTTATTGGGAGAATTTTGGGAAGATGTACTTCACCTGTGAAGGAGATCGCCTATAAAACGCTTGTACCCGCAGCAGATCAGTTTAAAGGAAGACATAGAGGCGGTTCAGAGGCGAGCAGCTAGATTTGTTACCGGTAGGTTCGACAAATGCGCGAGTGTCACGGAAATGCTCCGGCAACTCAATTGGGGGATCGCTGGAAGAAAGACGACGCTCTTTTCGTGAATTTCTGTTAAGTAAATTTAGAGGGCCGCAATTTGAAGCTGAGTGTAGTACGATCTTGCTGCCGCCTACTTACATTTCGCATAAAGATCACAAAGACAAGAGAAATTAGGGCTCGTACGGAGGCATATAGGCATTCTTTTTTTCCTCGTTCGATTTGGGAGTGGAATAGGAAAGAAAATACCTAGTAGTTGTACAGTGTACCCTCCGCCACGCACCTTACGGTGAATTGCGGAGTATGTATGTAGATGTAGATGCTTGCGCTACGACTGAACATATCTCTCACTCGCTCAACATTTTCTTTACAAACTCTTGGTCGTCACGTGCTCTTCCCTTTTTAAAACAGCCGGTATCTTTAAACTAATGATACCATCTACGAGTCTTATTATCACCTGGAGGATGACAAGCGAACTTCAGCCGTAAAGCACGTTACACAGTAACAACAGATTCGGTCTTTGCAAACTGCAAAACACAAAACCCTTTCCCTTCACTAGTTGCTATCTTTGCTACTACCGCTGTCTAGCGGATTGCGGCGGAAACATTGCGAGTTGCTCTTTCATTGGACATGCCATTTTTAACTGTAAGTTTAATATAGTAAATATTGTAATGCGTTAAAACCCCGATATTCATTTATAAACACCCTGTAGTATATTTCGAGGGTGTGCACTAATAGAAGCTCTAAAGCGCACTATCCTGAAAACTCCAAGAAAAAGGGCTCTAAGACGTCAAGCAGAACACATATGCGGGAACGTAAGGCGACGTACGGAAATCACCCCAGCCCCCCCCCCCCCCCCGCCTCCGCGCCCAATGAAAGAATGGCAATGATAAACATAAGTGATAGCTCCGTGGGTTAGCGGTTGCGTACTAAATTCGTAATGTGAAGGATGCGAATTCAAGTCAATAAATATAACAATCCAAATAAAGATAACATGGACAAATGGAGAACTAATTACTGACGAAAAGGAATCTTATAGAGGAAAACTATGTGTACTATAAAATGTTTTTTTGCTTATGAAAGAAGATATATCATTATCTCCATTTTACATGTTGTTGTGGTCTTCAGTCCGCAGAGAGGTTTGATGCAGCTCTCCACTTCACCCTGTCCTATGCAAGTCTCTTCATCTCAGAATACGAACGGCAACCTACAATCTTTGGAATCTGTTTACTGTGTTCGTCCCTCGGTCTCCATCTACAATTTTTACCACACACACACTTGCTTCTAATGCTAAGTTGACATTTATTGATGTCTCTGAATGTATCCCACCAACCTAGCCCTTCTCTTACTCAGGATATGCCAGAAACTCATTTTCTCCCCAATTCTGTTGAGTACCTCCTCATTAGTTACGTGATCTACCCATATAATGTTTATCATTCGTCTGTAGCAGCACATTTCGAAACCTTCTGTCATCTTTTTGTCTGAACTCCTTATCGTCCAAGCTTCACTCCCATACGATGCTACACTCCAGACAAATGCTTTCAAAAAAGACTTCCTAACACTCTACCTAATGTTGGATGTCAACAAATTTCGCTTCTTCAGAAACGGTTTCCTTCCCATACCCATACTGCATTTTATATCTTCTTTACTTCGCCCATCAGAAGTTATCTTGCTACCTAAATAACAAAACTCATCTACTACTATTATTGTCTCATTATCCAATCTAATTCCTTCAGCATCACCTGATTTTCTGACACTAAATTCCACTACCCTCGTTTTACTATTCTTAATGATTATCTTATATCTTCCTTTTAAGACACTGCCCATTCCGTTTAAGTGCTCTTCCAGGTCCTTTGCTGTCTCTCACAAACTTACTATGTCGTCAACAAGCCGCAAGATTTGTATACCGTCTCCCTGGACTTTAATTCAATCTCCAAATTTCTTCTTGCATTCCTGCACAGCGTACTGGAAAGGCTACAACCCTGTCTTACTTCTTTCCCAACCACTGCAACTCTTTCATGCCCTTCGACGCTAATAATTGTCCCAACATTTGCGTTGAAGAACAGATTGGATGTACTGAAATGCCTTCTAAGTTTATGTTCAAGAAGAAGTACTTTTTTGGAACACTGAATGTAAATTGTCTATTTAAAATTGGAAATCAGAAAGAATTGCAATTTCTTCTGCAAAATAACTATTTACAACTTTTAGTACTGCAGAAAACCGGGTTATTAGATGAGTATGTTGATACACAAAATTAAAGAATTTCTAAATGAAAAACAGCGGTAAGATTAGTGGAAAACATGCCAATGTTTGGAACAACATTTTATGTATACGTTTTTCTTCTCGTAGCCTTTCTACATTTTATATCGTCTTTATTCGGCAGACAGAAGTTATCTTACTACCCAAATAACAAAACTCATCTACTACTTTTATTGTCTTATTACCTAATCTATTTCCTTCAGCATCGCCTAATTTCGAATACTACATTCTACTACCATTGTCTTTCTCTTGATAATGTTCTTCTTACACCTTTTCAAGAGACTGTCCATTCTATTTTATTTCTATTCTAGGAGCCCTGCTGTCTCTGACAGAGTTACTATATGATCAACAAACCGCAAAGCTTTTATTTCTTCTCCCTGAATTTTAATTCCTAATCAAAATTTCTCCTTGAATTCCTTCACAGCTTGCTCGATGTACAGATTGAACAACATTAGGGAAAGACTACAACCCTGTCTTACTCCCTTCCCAACCACTATGATCCTTTAATGCCTTGAATATAACTCATCGCTCCCTATATTTTTACCCCTGCTACCTTCAGAATTTGAAAGAGTGTATTCCAGACAACTTCGTCTAAAGCTTCCTCCAGATCTACAAATACTAAAAACGTAGGTTTCCCTTTCCTTAAACTATCTTGTAAGGTGGGTCGTGATGTGAGTATTGCCTCGGGTGCTCCTACATTTCGTGTAAATCCTAACTAATTTCCCCCATTCATCGTATTTTGCAACCATGACTTATTAAACTGATAGTTTTGTAATTTTCACATTTGTTTGTACTTTCTTTGTTAGGAATTGGACTTACAATATTCTTCTTGTAGTTTCAGGGTATTTCACATGTCTCATACATCGTGCATACCAGGTGGATCAATTTCTTCAAGACTGGCGCTCCAGTGTCCTTGTATCCAGTCAAATCTATTAAAGCTTTTCTAATTCTCCTTGCAGTATCGTATTTCCTTTCTCATCTTCCTCTACCTCTTCTTCTATTTCTAGAATACTGTCTTCAAGTCTGTTTTCTTAGTATAGGACCGCTATATATTCCTGCTATCTTTCAGCTTTCCCTTCTTTTCTTATTACTTGTTGCTATGTGTTCTTGATATTCATACCACTGCTTTTCTTTTCTCCAAATGTCTCTTTATTTTCCTGTAGGCGGTATCTATCTTTCCACTAGTTATACAATCTACTACGGTCTTGATTTTCTCCTCCAGCCACTCCTCCTTCGCAAGTCAGCACTTCCTGTCAACCTCATTTTTCAGAACTCTGTATTTCCGCCTGCTGCTTAAATACTGTAAGCGATTTTAAGTGACAATCAGAAAGAATATCCGTATTGAAATTTAAGTGCGAGAATAAATGTTTCACCCTTATCAACCCTCAGGTACTGTACATATAAATGAAGACAAAAGAAGTAAGAAAATAAATAATTTTGAGATCTTTTAGAATCTGATTTCTTCCGTGTACCTTAACACAATGTTAAATTACTTCCCAGTGACTTCAGTGCCTAAGTGAAAAAGGTAGCACCATCGCTTTTCATTCCTAGGAATAATGGGGTGAGTTTTAAATACGCCGTGAGTGACCGATGTCGAAAACCTACAAGTTAACAGATGTTTACAGTACTTCCTGTGATAATTGCCAGAATAAGTAAGTACGCCAAACCGGAGTATCTTTCTAGTTTGGGTTCCGTTACCGCTGTGAGTGCTGCGAGAAGGTCACTAGGAATCATCCACTACATTACAGAGCCGTACAGCAGGGTTTGGAAACGTATCCAGCGTTGGACGATTATGTATTACGTTAAACAGAGCGATTTATACCGACATTTCGAAAATGTCGTTCTTGAGAAAAATAGCAAACTCTTTAATCACATAAAGTAATGAGTGCTATCGACTGAATATCACAAATTGTTCCGATTTTTTTTTTTTTTTTTTTTTTTTTTTTTTTTTTTTTTTTTTTTTTTTTTGACTGGCGGAAAGCGTTTCACACAGTGCATCAAAATCGGCTTTATATCGGATAGAGCGGCTACGCAATATCGTCTCATATTTGTGGTTAGATTGAGAATTTCTTGTCACAGTGGACGTACATAGAGACTAAAATAGAGCCGATGTCTGTTTTGTTTTCTCGTTCCTTCAGTGTATTGTTATTGATCTTCTGCTGTTCCCTATCCACACAAAGAATTTGTTTGACCAGTAAAGGTTGTCTTGGTTGCAGAGTGTTTTATTATTCTTCAACAATGCGTCCCTGGTTAGCACTGGTGTTTTGGTAGGGACAGTCGTACCACAGCGCAAGTATGTCTTACTTTCGAGAACCGGAAAAGCAATTTGGAATGTTTGCGTAAAATCAACGACATTGAGGAGGCCCTGATGTAGAACGGACCCACCAACATGCTTAAGCCATCGTTTACAGCTTGAGGTAAAATTTTAATAAAGAAAAATAGATTGCCACTGATACACCATCACAAATCTTCACTGGCAATTTCGAATCTAGCTATATTACAATGATTTTAACGTACATTTTTGGAAACAGTAATTATTCTCATAAACTACTTCACTGTAGATGGCAACTGTCAATCATATTTTTGATGGTTATTTTGAATTCGAGGTGATATGTTTGATGTTAAATACAATTTATCGCCTTGTGATAGTAACCATAGAATTTTCTTTCCAAACTGAATTTTAGATGCCGGGTGCAGTCTTTTTATTTATTTATTTATTTTTGTAAGGCATTGTGTTATTTACCCACTGGAAGTGGCCGGTAAAATCGATATAAATTTTCACTAGTGCTACAAACGAACATTAGATAAGTAGATCACGTGACTAATGAGGAGGCGCTCAACATAACTGCGGAGAAAAGGATTTCCTGCCATATGCTGACTACGAGAAGGGAGAGGTCGATTGGACACATTCTGAGACATCAAGGAATCGTCAAATTAGCATTAGAAGGCAGTGTGTGCGGTAAAAATCGTAGAGGGAGGCCGAGGACGAATACAGTAAGCAGATTCAAAAGGTTGTAGGTGGCTGTTCATATGCTCACTTGAAGAGGCTTGCTCAGGACAGGTAGCGTGGAGGGCTGCATAAAATCAATCTGTGGACTGAAGACCAACAACAACAACATTATGAGTCCCACTGTTATGAGGTTTCACGCGTCAGTTGAGACCATTTTCTTATATAAACTAGTAGGCAAGTCGAACCACAGACTGCGTTAAGTTTGAAACAGGTAGAACAATATAAGGGACGATCGGATACATCAACAAACGAAGCGCATACTGTTGCTGTGTGAGATTCATTCACAGGACCACTACAAAAATGGAATCATAATTTTCACCTCATTCAATCGTTCTAGACTTTTACTTGTGCGGTATGTGAAGAATGTGTGTACAGCAAGAAACCGAGCACGTTATAGGAACTTCGCCATGAAATTGTAAGAGCTAGACACGCATTTCGTGTACCTACTCTGACAGATATCACCAACTACGTACGCCTTCGTGCCCGAAAATGGTTGGAGGTGGAACATTGCAAGCCACTACAAGTTGTGTGGCGGAGGGCACTTTTGTGTACCATAGTCACTTCCTCCTATTACAATCGTGTTTGGTTTGCGGGAAAAATTATAGCTTTTATGCCTCTGTGCGGGCCCTGATCTCTTTGACCTTATCCTTATGATAGCTTCGCAAGATATAAGCATGAGGAAGAAATACGAGGTTGAGTCATTAAAAAGTCGCAAAATGAGGTTGACACGCCAGTAATGCGTTTACAAGCCTCAAAATTGCTTTGCTCTTCAATTGACTCCACCTGTAAATTTAAACACTCGTCCCATCGTCGGAGACGGATATAAAAGCCCGGGGCTTGGAATTCTTGTGGCAGGGTTTTCACCCTACAAGTGACGCTCTTGAGCTACAACTTTATTTTGTTCCTTAAACAGCTGCAACCCACAAGATGTAGTTGTGGAATACCCCTACACTGCGCGAGTACTGGCGTGTCTACGTATTTACTGAGTCACCCTAGTATTTTAGTTGACTCTCCATGATATTTGCCATTCTGTCGTTCGTCCGGCGGTTTAGAGGATGAACTACAGTGCAATCTTCGTCTGTGAAACAGCTTTGGAAAAAGACATTTAATAGTGTGATCTTTTGTGTGTCATCGTCTGTTACAACATCTTTATGGTCACAGAGTGTCTGAATCACTGGTTTCGACTCGTTTTGACGGAAGACTAGAAATTATTAGAATTTTCTGTCAAGTCGGTAAAGAAATAATCATTTTCAAAGTCGATAAATGCCTCTCGCATGGCTGCCATTCTACATCTACATCTACATAGATACTCCGCAAATCGCATCTAAGCGCGTGGCAGAGGGTTCATTAACTACTTTCATAACCTTTTTCTACCGTTCCGTTCTCTAATAACGCACGGAAAGAAAGAACACCTAAATCGTTCCGTTTTCGATCTGATTTCACTTATTTTATGTAGGTGGGTGCTAGCAAGATATTTTCACGTTCAGAAGTAAAAGTCGGCAATTGAAATTTTGCAAATAGATCTCGCCGAAACGATTAACGTCGTTCTTTTAATGATTTCCACATCATATCGTGCAACATTTCCATGACGCATACCCCCCCCCCCCCCCCCCCTGGAACGTGATAAAACAAAACGAGCTGCTCTTCTCTGGACCTTCTCAATGTTTTCCATCAGTCCCAAATAGTCAGAGTCCCACACTGGGCAATAGTATTCCAGGAGAGGAAACACAATTGTGATGTAGGCAGTCTCTTTGGTGGAGCTGTTGTATCTTCGAAGCGTTCTGTCAATGAAACGTAGCCTTTGGTACGCTTTCCCCACAATATTTTCTGTGTGTTCTCGCCAGTCTAAGTTGTTCGTAAGTGTAACTCCTAAGTATTTGGTAGAATTTACGACCTTGAGGTTTGACTGATTTATTGTGTAACTGAAGCTCAACGGGTTTCTTTTCGTGGTCACCTGTATTACTTCACAATTTTCATTATTTAGTGTTAATTGCCAATTTTCGCACCATGTATGAATTTTGTCTAAATCGCTTTGCAGTTGCTTTTGATCCTCTGTTCACTTCACTAACCGATAAACGACAGCATCATTCGCGAACAGTCTAAGTGAGCTATTCGGATTGTCTCTTAAATCGTTTATAAACTCAAGGAAGAGTAAGGGACCTATAACGCCTTCCTGGGGAACGCCAGATATCACTTCTGTTTTAGTCAATGACTTACCGTCAATAACTACGAAATGTGTCTGATAGGAAATGGTGAATCCAATCGCACAATTGGGGTGATATTCTATATTACGTTAACCTTGACATCATTTAACTTGTGCTTGTCTGCTAGTCTTTGCCTACATTTATATTTGCGCTGAAGTTCTACTAGCTTTCGTAACTTTTACCCGAATCGATTTTTGAACCACGGTGCATGTTTCCCATCTCTCGTAATTTTACTTGGCTTATACTCATGTAAAGGGTACTGTACGGTGCAATCGTACTTCGTCCATGGTTTCTGCCTCTTCGGGTCTGCATAATTTACTCTTCCCTTTAGATCATCTATTATCCCAACCAGTTCTTTTTCCTTTTATAACCTCCAGATGGCATCTTTCTCCAACCATTTCCAACACTTTCATTACTCACACTATCCATCCAGCTTATCTTCCCCATTCTCCTCCACATTTCATATGCTACTAACCTTTTTTTTTCATCCTCTCGTCTCGGCATCCATGTTTCTGAGCCATATAGTGCCACACTTCAGACAAAAAATTTTCCAAGCCTTTTCCTTACACCTCTATCGTATTTGTCACATACGTTTCTTTCTGCTGAATGCCTCCTTTGCTATAGCAGTTCGAGTTCTCACCTCACTCTGGCATCTCAAGTCTTCAGTTATTGTGGTTGCAAGATATTTAATGCACTTACGTGGCTAATGGTCAATTATTTATTGTTGTTATTGTGGTCTTCAGTCCGGAGACTGGTTTGATGCAGCTCTCCACCATACCCTATCCTGAACAAGCCTCTTTAACTCCAGATAAGAACGGTAACCTACATCTGTCTGAATCTGCTTGCTGTATCCATCTCTTGGTTTTCCTCTGCGGTTTTTACCCACACACTTCCCTTCAACGCTAACTTCACAACTCCTTGATGTCTAAGAATGTGTCCTACCAATCTATCCCTTCTTTTAGTCATGGTACGCCAGAAATTTCTTTTCTCCCCAATTCTTTTCAGTTCCTCCTGATTAGTTACGCGATCCACCCACCTAATCTGCAGCATTCTTCTGTAGCACCACATTTAAAAAGCCTCAATCCTCTTCCTGTCCACACTGTTTATCGTCCATGTCTCACTCCCATAAAGGCAACACTCCATACAAATGCCTTCAGAAAGGACTTCCTTAGGCTTAAACCAATATTCGATGTTAACAAATTTCTCTTTTTCAAGAACGCCTATCTACCCATTGCCATTCTGCATCCTAGATCCTCTGTACTGCGACCATCATTTGTTATTTTACTGCCCAAGTAAAAAAACTCGTCTACCTCCTTTATTGCTTCGTTACCCAATCTAATTCCTTCAGCATCACCTGCTTTTCTTACACTGCACTCCATTACCATAGTTTTGCTCTTGTTAATGTTCATCTTATATACACCTTTCAGCACACTGTCCATTCCGTTCAATTGCTCTTCCAGGTACTTTGCTGTATCTGACAGAATTACTATGTCATCGGCAAAACGCAATGTTTTTAATTCTTCACCCTGAACTTTAATTCCTTTTCCAAATTTCTCCTTGCTTTCCTTTATAGCTTGCTCAATGTACAAATTGAATAACAATGCAGAAAGACTACAACCCTGTCTAACTCCCTTTACAACCAGTGCATCCCTTTCATGCCCTTCAACTCTGACAACCGCTGCCTGCTTTTTGTACAAGTTGTAAATAACCTTACGCTCCCTATATTTTACTCCTGCTTGCTTCAGAACTTGAAAGAGTTTATTCCAATCAACATTGTCAAAAGCCTTCTCCAAATCTACAAAAGCTAGAAATGTAGGTTTGCCTTTTCTTAATCTATCTTCTAGGATAAGCCGAAAAGTGAGTATTTCTTCCCGTGTTCCTACATTTCTCCTGAACCCAAACTGGTCTTCCCCGAGGTCGGCTTCTACCAGCTTTCCCATCCTTCAGTATATAATTCGTGTTAATATTTTGCAATCATGACATATTAAACTTATGGTTCTGTAGTTTTCACACCTGTCTGCACCTACTTTCTTTGGAATGGGGATTATAACATTTTTCTTAAAGTCTGAGGGTACTTCACCTGTCTCATACAACTTACACACCAGATGAAACAATTTTGTTATGGCTGGTTCTCCGAGAGACTTCAGTATCTCTGAGGGAATATCATATACTCCAGGGCCCTTGTTTCGACTTAGGACTTTCAGGGCTCTGTCAAATTCATCTCTCAGTATAGTATCTCCTATTTCATCCTCATCTACTTCTTCTCCCTCCCTACAATATTGTCTCTAAGTTCATTTCCTACATAGAGCCACTCTATATACTCTTTTCACCTTTCAGCTTTCCCTTCTTTGCTAAGAACTGGTTTTCCATCAGTGTCCTTGATATTCATAGAGTTGCTTTTCTTATCTCCAAATGTTTCTTTTATTTTCCTGTAGGCTGTATCTAATTTTCCCTTATTTATACATTCTTCTACATCCTTGCATTTGCCTTCTAGCCACTCCTGCTTAGCCATTTTGCACTTCCTGTCAATCTCATTTCTTAGTCGTATGTACTCCATTTTGCCTGTTTCATTTACTGCATTTTTATATTTTCTCCTTTCATCGATTAAATTTAGTATCTCCTGTGATATCCAAGGATTTATTGTAAGTCTTGCCTTCCTACCAATTTTGTCCTCCGCTGCCTTCACTATTTCATCTCTCAATGCTACCCATTCCTCCTCTACTGTTTTATTTTCCCCCGTTTCTGTCAATTGTTGCCTAAAGCTCCCTCTGAAATTCTTAAGAACTTCAGGTTCCTTCAATTTATCCAGGTCCCATCTCCTTATTTTCCTCCTTTTTTGTAGTTTCTTCAGTTTCAGCCTACAGTTCATAACCAACAAGTTATGGTAAGAGTCTATATCTGCCCCTGGGTATGTCTTACACTTTAAAACCTGGTTCCGATATCTATGTCTTACCATTATAAAATCTATTTGGTATCTCCCGGTGTTTCCTGGTCTCTTCCACGTATACAACCTTCTTTTGTGATTCTTAAACCAGGTGTCTGATATAACTAAATTATGTTCTGTACAAAATTCTACCAGGTGGCTTCCTCTTTCATTCCTTTTGCCCAGACCATATTCACCTACTATCTTCTCTTCCCTTCCTTTTCCTACTACTGAATTCCAGTATCCCATCACAATTAAGTTTTCCTCTCCCTTAATTGTGTGAATAATTTCCTTTAGCTCTTCATATATTTCTTCGATTTCCTCATCATCGGCAGAGCTAGTTGGCATGTAAACCTGTACTACTGTTGTTGGTGTTGGCTTCGTATCTATCTTGACAATGATAATGCGATCAATGTGCTGGTCATAGTGGTTTACCCGCATTCCTATTTTCTTATTCATTATCAATCCTACTCCTGTGATACCCCCAACTGATTTTGTATTTATAATCCTGTACTCACCTAACCAGAAATCCTTTTCATCCTGCTACCGAACTTCACTAATCCCCACTATATCTAACTTCAACCTATCCATTTCCCTTTTTAAATTTTCTAATTTTTCTACCCATTAAGGGATCTAACATTCCACGCTCCGATCCGTAGAATGTCAGTATTGTCTTTCCTGATGATCACATCCTCCTGAGTAGTCCCCGCCCGGAGATTCGAATGGGGGACTATTTTACTTCCGGAATATTTTACCCGAGAGGATGCCATCATCATATGTTCATAAGTAGAGTTGCATGTCGTCGGGGAAGGTAACGGCTGTAGTTTCCCCTTGCTTTCAGACGTTCGCAGTAGCTGTGTGGCAAAGCCACATTAGCTGATGTTACAAGGCCAGCTCAGTCAATCATCCAGACTGTTGCCCCTGTAACTACTGAAAAGGCTGCTGCCCCTCTTGAGGAACCACACGTTTTGCTGGCCTCTCCACAGATACCCCTCCGCTGTGGTTGCACCTACGGTACGGCTATCTGTATCGTTGAGGCACGCAAGCCACTCCACCCTCGGCAATGTCTGTGGTTCATGGGAGTGGAATTATTTATTATATTTATTTATTCGTAACAAAAGCATCTTATCACATATACATGTGACACTAAACATAGGTTGAACACAAATATAAAAATGAATATAAAGAAATATAAATACAATCCAGGTCTTAACAGTACAGAAGTCTTTTTCCAAAGATTAAACTATGCTCGCCCAAAATCTGGCTACATCACACGCATCACGGGTAGCGCCAGTCAGACCCTCCATGGTGCAACAGACTGGAAAAATTTCACACTGTATGTAGCTGATGTTCGGAGGTTTGTTCTTTGCCACACTCTCACATGACAGATGTGTCAGAGAAGTCCTGTCTTCTCGAGTTGACTTTGGTTCTTGCTTAGTTGGTCCGCACTCTATTGAGGGGCTTCACGTCATCCAATTCTTCTCGTAACCATGTCCGGGAGCTTCCTGTGGGGTCATCCAGCCACCAAGGTCCCCCCTCTTTGCTCTTCGCATCTCCAGCCTGGTCATTTGGGGTGTTTTGGCATCAGCAAATCTCATACATTCTACATCTACATACATACTCTGAAATCCACTGTAAGGGGCGTGGCGGAGGGTACACTGCACCAGTTCTAGGCACTTCTTTTCCTATTCCACTCCCAAATTGAAAGAGGAAAAAAAATGCCTATATGCCTCCGCCTGAGCCCTAATTTCTCTTATCTTGTCTTTGTGATCTTTACGCGAAACGTAAATAGGCGGCAGGACGATCGTTCCGCACTCAGCTTCAAATTCCGGCCCTCTAAATTTCCTCAACAGAATTTCTCGGAAAGCAGTTCATCTTTCCTCCAGCGATCCCCAAATAATGTTCAAATGTTTGTAGAGAATACGAGTTCATCACTCCCTAAACTTAGAAACTACTTATGAACTAGCTTATACTAAAGACGGCACAAACATCCATGCCCGAGGGGGGATCCGAACCCCCGATCGCAGCGACCGTGCAGTCCGTGACTGGCACGTCGCAGACCGCTCGGCCATTGCGGCCGGCACAGCGATCCCCATTTGAGTTGCCGGAGCATTTCCGTGACACTCGCGCATTGGTGGAACCTACAGTAACGAACCTAGCTGCTCGCCTCTGAACTGCTTCTTTTAAACTGATCTGTTGCGGATCCCAAACACTTGAGTAATACTCACAAGACGTGGTCGTACAAGCGTTTTGTACGCGGTCTCATTTACAGATGAAGTACATCTTCCCAAATTTCTGCCAATAAACCGAAGGCGGCTATCCTCCTTATTCACAACTGTCTTTACATGCTCGTTCCATTTCATATCGCTCTGCAGCGTTACGCCTTCAAGAAGCTCATTACGAATGTTGGATTCAAATATTATGGATTTGTTTTTCCTATTCATGTGCATCACCTTACATTTTTCTACATTGAGAGCTAGCTGCCATTCTTCACACCAACTAGAAATTTTGTCTAAGTCGTCCTGTATGGTATTACAGTCAATTGACGACGACACTCTCTGATAAACCACAGCATCATCTGCAAAAAACCGCAGATTACAAGATACTCTGTTCATCAGAACATTTATATAGATACAAAATAATGGCGGTCCTATCACAATCACCCAGGGCTTGCCTGACGATACACTCACCGTGTACAACAACGTACTGAATTCTCTTACTCAGGAAGTCTTCCAGCCAGTCACAAATCTGTGAACTTATTCCATATGCTCGTATCTTCGTTAGCAATCTGCAGTGTGGCACCGCGTCAAACGCCTTTCTGAAGTCGGGGAAAACACAATCTGCCTGTTGACCTTCATCCATAGCTTATTCTATTCTGTTACCACCAATACGTATTCCTCCTTTCCCATCTAAGCCGTTCACAATAGTCTCTTCAAGGTATACATTAAACAATTACGATAGCACATAACATGTGTCCGGAAACGCTTAATTTCCATGTTAGTGTTCAATTTATTACTTCTCTTCAACTCACATTAATCATGGAATGGAAAGACATAGCAACAGAACGTACCAGTGCGACTTCAAACACTTTGTTACAGGAAATGTTCAAACGTCCTCCGTTAGCTAGGATTCATGCATCCACCCTCCGTCGCATGGAATCCCTGATGCGTTGATGCAGCTCTGGAGAATGGCGTATTGTATCACAGCCGTCCACAATACGAGCACGAAGAGTCTCTACATTTGGTACCGGGGTTGGGTAGACAAGAGCTTTCAAATGGCCCCATAAATGAAAGTCAAGAGGGTTGAGGTCAGGAGAGCGTGGAGGCCATGTAATTGGTCCGCCTCTACCAATCCATCGGTCACCGAATCTGTTGTTGAGAAGCGTACGAACACGTCGACTGAAATGTGCAGGAGCTCATCGTGCATGAACAACTTATTGTGTCGTACTTGTAAATGCACATGTTCTAGCAACACAGGTAGAGTATCCCGTATGAAATCATGATAACGTGCTCCAGTGAACGTAGGTGGAAGAACATGCGGCCCAATCAAGGAATCACCAATAATTCCTGCCCAAACGTTCACAGAAAATCTGTGTTGATGACGTGATTGCACAATTGCGTGCGGATTCTCGTCAGCCCACACATATTCATTGTGAAAATTTACAATTTGATCACGTTGGAATGAAGCTACATCCGTCGCATGTCAACACAAGCACGGAAGTCAACATTACCTTCCTTCAACTGGGCCAACTGGCGGTGAATCGAGGAAGTGCAGTACATACTAACGAAACAATTGGGTATTTTGATAATTGTCTACACGAATTATTTCACTTTACATTTAAGGAGAAATACTAAAATGAGCTCTAACATAGAAATTAAGCCTTTCCGGACACATGTACACTTAACATATTTTCTTTCTTTTTGTGTGAGGAATGTTTCCTGAAAGTTTTGCCGTACCTTTTTGTAACACCTTGTATATGTAGTTAACATACCAGCTGTGGCGATTAGGAACCACACCTGACGTCGAATGCAATTGGAGTACGTGTGGTACTCGCAAAGGGCCGTATGTCTGTCCCCTGCAGCGGGCCATTCCAGCGACGTCTCTTTCATCAGATCTTCAGGATATAGAACTGCTGCTGTCCGATACCAAGGCCCTGCGGGCCAGCTGGCGAGAAGGGCGGTTGCGGACAAAGGGCTCAACTGCTCGCGCTGGACGACGGTGGGCGGCAGTCTTGTTAATCCCGTAATCGATGGGATAGGCGGCGAGAGAGAGAGAGAGAGAGAGAGAGAGAGACAGAGAGATGTGAACTGGGTGGACCGCTGACCACTAGCGAACACGATTGCATTCCTTAACACATCGTAACGGGATCGCCGGTAACTACCGCCAGCCGCCATCACCTCGCCGCGCACGGGCTACATTTTTTCTCCATCCCCTCTCTGTTACGCCCCTCCATTCCACCCCTCACACACACAGTCGCGCTCGCGGACACGAACAGCGGACGGGAATTGGCTCCCTCGACCGGTCAGTGCGCGGATAAAACACTGTGGCAATTACACTCCGCGGTCCGCGATGGCCGCTACCTCCCTCGCAGTTCCCGCATAGAGATTTCGTGCTGCCCCATTGCCGCACGGCTACCGCCGATCTCTAACACTATACCCTGTCATCTCTCTCTCTCCTGTCCTTAACTCCCCTCCCTCCTTTCCCACCTGCGTCATCCGTGTCGCACGTGAGCAAGTAACTGTTGTGCTTTAGCGGTGCTGCAACGGCTCATTTCTAGCAGCGATCGATGCATGTCGGCGTATTACCAGATTAACGGCACAGAAATCGTTTAGAGCTCGAGAGCCAATTTGAAGGATGATGAGTAGTTAGCCCCCTGATGCACCATCGCATATCTCCACTGGCTGTTTCACGTGTAAATACTTGGATTGACTTTACAGTGCAATATTCCAGACAGTAATTACTGCAAAGTGTCACATGATCTTGCTCTTCACTACAAGCTGTCACTATATAGTCATTATTTTTCAAGATAAAAGTGAATCATGGAATTAAAATGTTTGATGCGGTCGGAAATCGAACCTAGACCTCCATGCTCACTGTTTTTTTTCTTTTTTTGCAGGTGGATCTAAGTTTTGCGGTCATTGTTTCAGTTCGTTCTTGTTTGGTCGTTGTATATTTGGCTCAGCTTTTTTTATTACACAGGGCGTTTAGCCCCCTGACCAGGCGCGCTGAGTCACGGCACCCGGCAAAATTACGACCCTGCCAGTATTCGATCCTGGAAACTACTGATCCACACCACTAGACCACCGCACCACTAGAGATTAAGTCGTCTCGGAATAGTCTAAGTACCACTCCACGTCACATAATTTAATTCAACATCCGCGTGCCATGGAATATTGCCACTACTGCCAAGGCTCTCTATGCAGTGGCAGTGGACGTATTGGAACATTCCTATTGCACGGTACTGTCGCCTCTGAGATCAGAGATTAAGACATTTCCATGTAAAGTGAGATCCGAAGAGGGTGTCTTAGTACATTAAAAAGAAGCCAATTTGCTTTAAAATCTTCCTAATCAAAGGCAAAAATTTATTACTTGTTTACCTTTCAATTCGAAAAGGATCACTACATGAAATAATAACTGTTGTACTCTGCAACTATAACACAATAAAAGTGCCCCCGCCAAGTCCAGCACACAGCCTAATATCCTTTTCTGGACAGTTGACGGCATTTTCGAACCCCCTGAATCTCCCTTGTGCATAAATAAAAAAAAAAAAAAGGTAAAGCGGTCAACAATCCGAAGATTGGTTTGAACACCACAGTGCTTTAGTAGGCATGGTCTTGTTTGGAGGTGGTAAGCCGTTGCTTTCCTCCGACCTTCGAACTGACTTACCCAGCCAGTTATAGGGGGACCTACAGTTTAACGTGGGCTCCGAACCACGGTGCTACTCGGTATTTTTTCACATCAGCAACACTGCCAGAGGTGAAAGAATTGGAAAGTAACAGATAAAAATCCTAGGACCTGGCGGGGATCGAACCCGCGACATTTGGATTTGTAGTCTGGCACTCTAGCACTGTGCAACCGAGGCGCACTGTGGATAAATATAGATCTGAAATTTCGGTTACCAAGAATATCTACTATAACTAACTATATTTACAAATTATATTATTCTACACCTTATAGTTTACGAAATATTAGCAGTCGAAATCGCTAATTATGTCATTCACTGACGCACCGATCATCAAAATTCTATGTACTTCTAGTAGAGAAAGAAACGTCAATTTTTGTATTTAGAAGGAATAATTCAAAGATCTTTAAATATTAATTCCAATCTCGAACACGTTTTCCGCTTGACGGAAGAGTAAGCGCTGTCTTGGCGTTTCGCGGATTACTTTGGTAATGGTCTTGTGTTAGAGCACGGGGTTCACGTGCGAGTCGTCGTACATAAAGAAAAAAAGAAAAAAAATGTTACAGAAAAGGAATTCCTACCAAAAGAAATGATATCCTATCAAAAACATTAAATATAGAAATGTGCAAGTCTCGTGATGAATTCCTTCCACCATAAAAAGTCGTAAGATCCCATTGAAAACCAAGACGGTTATTTTAGTAAGTGTTCACGGGACCACGTATGCAACACCTTGTCATATTTATGTAATTAGTTATTCATCAATATCTGCCTCCCGAAGCGGGAGACCTAGGTTCAATTCCCAGCCTGGCTCACATTTTCACTTGTCGCTATTGTTTAATTTCCATGTCCTAATGCAGCCATTGTCAATGTTTTCCTTCTCAATCTTTCTCCCTTCCTCTTCTTCATCAATAATTTCCATATTTCAAATACACTGGTCCTTCTGTTTGAGGAAGGCCCTCAGAGAAAAGTACAAGAAATAAGAGAATAATTACAAACAGTGGCAAAGTTCATAACCCAAAGAGCAAACTCAAAGTTTTCCTAAGATTAGCAAAGGTCAATGTCCGGTGATGAAGACGTCAATCGGCAGCCTGTGGAGGTATATTTGATCCGTGGCAGAGTCGTAGACGAATCCCAGGCAAGAGGAGAACTGACTGAACCGGCTGTGCAGCTTGCTTATAATGCGAGGTTAAGCCAATCGCTGGGTTTGTTGAGGGCAGCGCTCGCTCTGGTGGCAAGGGAGTCCTTCTGGCTCCTGTGACGCCACCGCATTTTGAAAGTTAAGGCCTCCAAGTGTGTGCTGGACCGGTCCACGGGAGGATTGGACGTGGTGGACTTCCCGCTTAAATGTAAGGCTCTTCTTATACACCTCACAGCCACCTACCCGCAGGGCTCGACAGTACCACTGCTTGAGCTTTACAGACAGCAGTCGTAGGAGGCTCCCATCTTCATAGTACGAATTCCATTTAAAATGGTGCATATAAGGGACTATTTCCTGCATAGAAGTTACGTGTTCCAGGTAGCGTTAGACAAGAACCGCCAAACACGCATGATGTCTGTGAAGTTACAAGGCTGTAGGCCCCTCCACAAACTAGAGGTTCGACATCCTAAGGACAACAAACACACCCAAACACGAGGGAGGTTTCCGACCTTCGGCGGGAACAGCCTAGGGTCCATAACATGCCGCCTAAAACCGCACGGCCATTCCCGCGCGGGTGTGCAGTCAACGGAAGACGTTATAATGCTCGCACATACATAGAATAGACTGTACGGGTATGTAATGTATGAGGAAGTATGGAGTCCCTTATATTCCAACATTTGTCGCTTTACTGGGATGACAAAGTTGTCGCAATTAGCTTTTAGCGTGCACCTATTCTTTTTCAGCGGATATATTCTTTTCAGCTTACGTAAGACCGTCAGTTTGGGAGATAGCCTCTGGTAAGTGACTTGGCCAAATCATATTTTTCAGTTCCACACATTGCTCTTTTCTATTAACATACCATCTACACAATTTAGAAGAATGTTTGGGGTCACTGCCCTGCTGCAGAGCAAACCCACGACCAATAAGCCTCTTGCCAGATGGAACTGGATTGTTGATCAGTATCCTGTGATATCCTTCCTTCTTTAATGTTGCATTAATTGGCATGAGATCACCGACTTTATGACCCACAAAATATCTCAATACAATAACCGAGCCTCCACCAAGCTTCACCGCATGTGTCACACACTAACTCTTCATATATTCTCCCCGAAGTCGACAAACAAAAATTCGACAATGGCTCCCAAATAGCCACGGCGGAGCGACCGAGCGCATTGGAGCGTTATGCTGCGATGACAAAAGCCGTTCCCCGTCGGGGGTTCGAACCCCCCTCGGGCATAGATTTTTTCTCGTCTTTAGTATAAAGTAGTTTATAAGTAGTTTGTAAGTTTAGGGACTGATGACTCCGCAGTCCCTTAAGCTTTACATACATTTGAATGTTGCTCCCAAATACTTAAAACTTCGACTCATCCGTGAATAACACCTTGGACCATTGCTACACTCTCCAGTTTTTATGTTTCTGTGCCCATTGCATCCTTTTCACCTTATTTTGTGTCAGTAATAAAGGTTCTTTGGCCGCTATGCAGCCTTTTAAACCTCTGTCACGAAGACGGTGTTGCACTGTTGAGACAGAGATTGAAGCAGTTCGCATATTATTGACTTCCTCTCGAATTTCAGGTACCGTACGAGTTCTCTGACATTTTGTCTGTACACATATGAACTGATCTTCCCTGTCTTATAACACTTGCATTGGCACTGGTTTGCTTGAACCGCTGCAATGTGTACATCACTGTAGATTCTGCAGCGCCAACTGTTGTTGCTATTGTCCTTCTAAAATAGCCTTTGTGATTCAGAGCTACAAATAAAGTCCGTTTTTCCGTTCCAATCTCCTGCTTCCGTCCCATTTGAAGGTAAACTAATGTGACCAGCTTGCTACACAGACAGCTGAAGGAACAAGGTCTATTGGACACTTCTTGGGTAAAGACACTTCAGTGTTGTTGTGGTTACTCATCAGCGTCCCACCATATGGAGAACCGGTCGTTCCGTCTTTACATGTTTATGCACGTTTTAGTATCAGAACGGAGCTATAACAAGTTATTTAAAACTGCATCTGTTTTAACCACAAATCCATAGCTGTGACAGGTGATCGAAAACTTTTGACTGGTAGAGTAGTTACTTACACCTTAATCTCTGTGCTAGAAGCATTACTGTTTTGGGAAAATTTTCATATATAGAGACCTTAATAACTAGGAGAGTGGCTCTCAGACGCGGCAAGTGATGTTATGAAAGCCGTACTATCCCTGTCCTCTTCTGGCTGTTGCGCAGCTGGTGCCCCTGCCAGCGGTCTATGAATACACGCGACACAATGCAACTGACCCATGTCGTAATTGACCGCACGTCTTCACACCAGCAACAAACTGCAACAACACCACCGCTACCAGTCCGGTTTTGAAAAGTACACTCTACGGGACTGGCCTTATCACCATTCTCTAACCAAGTTCATAGACTCAATTGTCTCGAAGAAAGTGCAGGTCACACATGTTTACTAGCAAGGATAAAGAACGGACACACAAAATTAACACTTATCCAAAAATCTTGAAAATCAGTGAATTCTAGATAAGGATAAAGTTCTTCTAACAGAATGATAGTTTGGTTTTCAAACAGTCTTTTGAACAAGAAAATGCTATATATACTTTCACTAACGAAATATTAAATGCTCTGAATAACTGGACACCACCTGTTGGGATTTTTTGTGAACTCTAAAAGGCTTTTGATTGTGTAAATCATAGAATTCTTTTAGATAAGCCTAAGCGTTATGGTATGAATGGGGCAGTACACAAATGGCATAAATCATGTCTAACGTAATATGCAAAAAACAGCTGATTCCTCAAAGTGGGGAACAATGCAGAATGGGATGCCACAAGGTTCGGTCTTGGGTCCTTTGCTGTTCTTAATATTCCATATGCACGAAGATGGTAAGTTGGTTCGTTGAGCTCATTATGTAAGTATAGTTATTACACCTTACAGTCAAGAAATAACAGATGAATTGTAAACGATCTCTTTCAGAAAATCATGAAGGGGTTCTCTGCAAATTCATTATCATTAAATTTTGATAAAACACAATATAGACAGTTCCATACAGTAAATGGAATGACACCGTTAATAGATATAGATTTTTGTTATAAATCTGTAGCTAAGGTAAAATATTTAAAAAAATTGTTGTGTGTATTGATGACGGATTGGAAAAAAAAATGAAGAGCTGCTGAGAAGTTTGAGTTCAGCTGCTTATGCTATTAGGGTCATTGCAAATTTTGGTGACGTACACCTCAGTAAATTAGCTTACTATATTATCATTCTCTGCTTTCGTGTGGCAACATATTTTGGGATAATTCATCATTGCGTAAAAAAGCATTCATTGAACAAAAGCGTGTAATCAGAATAATTTCTAGAGACCATCCAAGATCATCCCGCAGAAATTTAAAGAGCATTTAAAAAGCATTAGCAGTGTGCATAGGTGCAGCACTAGGAGAAAGAATGATCTTCACTATTCCAGATTAAATCAAGCTTTGGCAGAGAAAGGGGTGAATCATGCTGTCACAAAATTCTTTGGTTTTAATCATTAGATGAATTTTTAGATGTAATTTAGTAAGTTTGAAAAAAATTGTTGCATTGCACTTTTTATAATGTATTATATAGTAAAGACACCTTTTATTAACCACCTTTTATTCCACATTACTACGAAGTGTCATATTCATGATCTATGGAACAAGTACCAATATAATCTAAATAACAATATCGTTAACGTCAGTTCTCTGCAGAATGTTTCAGCATATTCTTGCTTTGAATATAATAAACGTCGTTGAGATAAAAAAGCTTCTGTCCACACATCGGCACAGCTTTAGAAGGAATCGCTTGTGTGAAACTCACCTAGTCTTTTTCTCTTGTGGTCTCCTGCTAGACATGGATTAAGGGCAAGCGACAGAAAGGCGTTTTCACGGTGCCCGATTACAAACTGATAATGACGCTACGACAGATTGGAATAGGTACCCAGATATGTGAGTGGCTCGAAAACTTGTGATGTTTTGAAGTAGTATAACCCAGTGCTTGATGGCGAATGTTCATCAAAGAGATGAGTGTAACAAGTAGTGCCGCAAGGAAGTGTTACGGGACCGCTGTTACTTTCTGCCTTTACAGGATGAGGCACTTAGAACTGTTTTTTGGTTTACTTGCAAAAATACAAATTGGATTAAAAAAATTGTAATAAAAGTTGTTCACCTGGAAGAAGATCGACCCCCCCACCCCCTCGCACCACTCAGCAGGTAGGAAAAGGGGTGATTTTTACATGTTAAATTGGAACCGATATTTTCTATTGCAAATCTGGATTCTCCGAAAAAGATATTAACTTTTGTACGAATCATTTATTTCGTTTCATGACAGATGGCTCTGTAATCGGGAAAAATAAAAATGAATTGAAAATGGTTGAAAAACGGTAATATGTCAAACAAATACATACCGGGACTCTTCCTTTAGGTCTTATCATATCCATTTCAACAAACTTTTGCATAATAATGTGAATAGTCGTTGCATAGGGAACAGATTAGCATACCATTAACGAGCTTCTTATTTCTGAGACCCTGTGTCTCTACAATTGTTAAAATCGTGGAACAGTTGAGAAGAGATGTGTTTTTCTAATTATTATTATTATTATTATTATTTCACGCTAATTATACAAACATACAGCCAACAGGCTGGCTGCAGCTTAGTCGCTATACTAGGCCTACAGCAGAGAGAATTTATAAAACACTGGACATGATGATATTAAAAGAACGGTGGCGTTCAAAGCACAGTAAGAAATCAGACACTGGACGTATGCAGAACACTCAGGGACAGTGGTTAAATTATACGGCGACGACACTTGTTTGTGGGCGGTGAGATGTGTAGTCGGGTTGAACAACTTTTTTAAACCCAATTTGTATTTTTTCAAATGTTCCGAAAAGTAGTTTTAAGTGCCTCACTATCTGACGGACAGAATGAATAGAAATTTGCGGATGTTTTTTTATGGTGCTGTGGTGTAAGGAAAGATATCGTATTTGTAGGAGGATGCAGGAAGACTTAGACAAAACGTGTAGTTGGTGTCTGAATGACAGGTAGCCATAAATTGTTAATATGTTGCGGATGATCGGGGAAAACATTGATTTAATGTTCGAATACAGTGACAGTAATGCACAGCTTGTCCCAAATCTCTTCGGCTAAATAGGCTATCTAGGAGTAATGTTACACAGCTATATGAAATGGAACGAACATCAAACGACGGCTGAAGAGAAGGCGGATGCTCGACTTCGGTAGAGGAGAAAGTGTTAGGAACATATCGTTCAGTTATAAAGCACATCGCTTGTAGACCTGTAGTGGCAACCCACCTTGAGTACTGCTGCAGTGTTTCGGATCCCCACAAGACATTGTAGAAAAATCAGATCCGGGTCACAATACTTGTTACTGGTACATGTTATCA
This sequence comes from Locusta migratoria, assembly GCA_026315105.1. Taxonomy (NCBI): domain Eukaryota; kingdom Metazoa; phylum Arthropoda; class Insecta; order Orthoptera; family Acrididae; genus Locusta; species Locusta migratoria. Next base: position 24,330,043 of record CM048751.1, read on the forward strand.
ACACGCTAGTATTACAGAGTGTTGTGCCTTCATCCAAAGCTGTTTCTCAGTGAAAGATTGCACTGTAGTCCCTTCTCTAGATTACGCACAGATTACAAAATGGCAGATATCGAAATAATTGACAGAGGGATATAAAAACAAATCAAAAGAGGATAGGCCGCAGGACCTGATGGGATACCAAAGAGTTTTTACACAGAATACGCGAAGGAACTTGCCCCCCTTCTTGCAGTGTTGCACCGTAGGTCTCTCGAAGAGCGTAGCGTTCCGAAAGATTCTAAAAAGCTAAGGTAATCCTCGTTTTCAAGAAGGGACGTCGAACAGATGTGCAGAACTATAAGATTTCTGGAGACTAGAAATCTGCTCTGTAGGAATCAGCATGGGTTTCGAAATAGCCAATCGTGTGAAACCCAGCTCGCGTTATTCGTCCACGAGACTCACAGACACGGGTTCTCAGGTAGATGCCGTGTTTCTTCCGGTAAGTGTTTGATTGAATAATGCTCACCGGTGTGGGATCCGTACCAGAGAAGATCCAACGGAGAGTAGCACGCTCCGTTACAGACGTTAAATGATCAAAGTAAGAGCATATGCTCTATCAGTGGCAATTGTGTGACTAGATTAAGGGGTTCCTTGATAACAGAATGTAGCATGTCATTCTCAATGGACAAAAGCCTTCCGAAGTAAGAGTGATATTAGGTGTGCCACAGGGGAGTGTCGTGGGTCCATTGCTGTCCACAAAATATATAAATGACCTTGCGGATAATATCGGAAATTCACTGAGGCTTTTTGCAGATGATGGTGCAGTACATAGAGAGGTTGTAACAATGGTAAATTGTACTGAAATGCAGGAGGGTCTGCATCGAATTGTCGCATGGTGCAGGTAATGGCAACTGAATCTCAATGTAGTCAAGTGTAATGTGCTGCGAATACATAGAAAGAAAAGATCCTTTATCATTTAGGTACACTATAGACAGACACGAGGGACTCCAACGCGATGTCATCGAAGGAAAAATTAAAGGAAACACAGGACGAGGAAGAAGGAGGATTCAGCATCTGGACGACATGAAAGGTAGAAGGAGAAACAACGGACTGAAAGAAGAAGCTGAAGACATGGAACAATGGAATCAGAAATTCTCCGTACGAAGACATGGACTTGCCACTAGGCAGAATAATACATAATAATAATAATACACCATAGCAGGTCAGCAACGGGAAGCAGTTAATTCCGTAAATTATCTAGGAGTGATTTAAAGTGGAACAACCATATAAAATCAGTCGTCGGTAAAGCAGATGCTAAACTTATATTCATTAGAAGAATAATAAGGAAATGCAGTCTGAAAACAAAGGAAGTAGTACAGATAAAGAATCCCTGAGACGGATTTACGTCTCAAATATGTCAAAGACATTATTGATAGAGCTGAAGCATTGAATTAAAATTTGTAGTGCGGCCGGGAATCGAACCCGGACCTCCATGCTTACTAGTCAGACGTCTTAACCGTTTTTTTTTTTTTTTTTTTTTTTTTTTTTTTTTTTTTTTTTTTTTTGCCACCGCCACTTTTGCCCTTAGAAAAAAAATAAACTTGGCCACTTCAGGCGTTGGCTCCTACCTTATCCTAGTCCCAGTTCAACTAACCTAATTCTAATGAAGGGCAAGGAAAGCTAATAGGCTACCGAAAGCAGAAAAATAATAATAAAGAAAATAAAATAAAATAAAACTCATGAGATTTGGAAGAAAAAAAGGCTGGGAAAACTTCTTCTCTTTTGTATTCTTTATTTATTTATTTATTTTTAATTCTTTATGTATATATATATATATATATATATATATATATATATATATATATATATATATATATATATATTGTAATATATGACAAGAGGTGCGCCGTAGTGATGCCGCCGGCATACTTAAAATCGTCCAAACGTGTCTTCTCGTTGATTATTATGTTCCGTTGTGGGTTCTGTTCAGTTCAGGTCGGTTGCGTTAAGATTTATCTTCTCATCGTTTGGACGTTCCAGCTGCGAGGCGGGTCGTGAAAGGCACTCCGTAAAAAGTTGGAAAAATATTTCTGGTACTTTGGGTTACGGGTTAGGACGCAGTGTCGTTCATTAAGAAAGTTCCAGTATCCAAGTACTGATTTCTCGCCAGGATCAAAGAGGTATCGGATCGTGTAGCCACGAATCCAATTTACCGAGTGTGTTTTGGTGGTGGGGTAGAAAGTCTCCTCCGGAAATAGGAGCATGTTGATGTCGATCTGGGCGGGTGTTTGGCGAGTAAGGAACGCCAAAATTCGCCGAGCGAGCGTCCAGACATCGTTCGCCTGACCACAGTGGAACCTGTGGCCGTCTGTGTCGTCCACTCCGCAGTGTATGCAGAGGGGCGAATCGGCGAGATGGATCCGATGCAGGCGATGTCGGTTTACTTGTTTTCCGTTCACAGTGAGATACCAGGTTGACTGGACGTCTGATTCGAGAAAACGTTCGTAAATAGCTTTCCATATATGCCGCCATACATACTGTGGATGCTTAATTTCGATCGGGTTGGATGGTCGACACTGTTGTAGCAGATCATATACTGTTTTAGTCTGAGACAAACGAGCAGGTGGTAAAGATTTGTATACATAACTAAGGTCCAAGAAGAATCGTCGGATATGATGGAAGGCAACTGGAATGGCTGCAATCGTCACTGGGGCTACCAAAGAGTCCGGGGCAAAGGCATTGAATAGTATACCGGTGAGACTCTGTGGGCAACGTCGCCAGATTTTTAATTGAGAGCTGACGTAGAGCGCCGTGACTCTGGTCGGCACATGTGTTAGTCCCACCCCACCACGTTCCCGCGGGAGTGCAAGGGCGTCGTATTGCACTTTGAATATCAATCCGGAGCTGACGTAGGAGCCTAACGCAGCCAATATACGCCGTGCCAGGAGAGTTGGGATCGGTAGCACTTGAGCAACATGGGGTATGCGAGAGGCATGATAGACGTTCACATATTGTGTACGTTGAACTATGTCGAGGGATCGTAGCCGGTGATCTGCCAGACTTCCCCTGATTCTCTGAAGCAATCGCCGACCGTTGATCGCTGCTGAGCGGCGGAGATCGGCTGAAAAATCTATGCCGAGACATCTAACGGTTGTGGCTACACTTAGAGGAGCGATGCTTCTCTCTGGTAGGCCCTCGCCGATGAGCAAGACCTTGGATTTTGAGACGTTGAGCAAGCTGCCTGATGCCTCGCCATAAGTGGCCACCCACGTCAGGGCTGCCCGTACGTCGTTCTCAGTGCGTAGGTAAAGGACGATGTCATCGGCGTAAGCTGTACAACAGAATCGGTTCCCATGTAAACTCATACCTTCCAAACGTTGGCGTAGTCCCTGGAGCAATGGTTCTAAAGCAAAGGCGTATAATATAGTTGAAAGTGGGCAGCCTTGTCGGACGGATCGTGTTATAACCACGGGTGGGGTGAGGCGACCGTTGAACATGATTTTGGAGGTCGCGCCAGTCAGAAGGCGCATAACTACTGCAATAATGTCGCCAGTGAAACCCATGTGCTGGAGAACTGTCTGTAAGTAGGAGTGATCAACACGGTCGAAGGCCTGGCTAAAGTCAAGTGAAGCCAGGGCACCAGGAAGTCGTTGATATCGGGCAAGTGCTATCATGTCTCGATAGCGGCAAAGAGCCGTATGGATATTGTTGTCTCCTCCTAAGGACGTCTGGTCGCAGGATGTGACGTACCGTGCAACTTTCTTGAGTCGTGAGGCCAACAACCGTGTAAATATTTTCATATCGCTGTTAAGCAGAGTTATAGGCCGATAATCTTGTATTCTGGATGACCCGTTCGGTTTGTGTACAGGAATAATTATGCCTTCAAGGAAGGTTTTAGGGACATCAGTCGCTGGGGACATTAGTTCTTGAGCGATCGTCGTCCATGTAGGTGCTAACAAATAGTCAAAACTTTTATAAAATTCAACGGGAATACCGTCGGGCCCAGGAGACCTATTGTTATGCCCCATTTTAATTGCTTCTAGTACTTCATCCGTGGTCACGGCTTCCTGGAGTTCACGTGCCACCTCCACTGGGAGAGTACTTGGAATAAGTTGTGCGACTTCTGAAATCAGTTCTGGCGAATGCGGAACAGCTTCATATAGTCTTGTGAAATGGGCATGAAACGCCTGACCGATGGAGTATTGGGTATCGTGCCGGTGACCTTCCGCGTCAATCAGGGCGTGTATCAGAGCCCGGCGTCGTTTTTGTCTTTCCTGGATGAGATGGTACATCGACGGATGTTCTTCACCTATTCTATCATTTGTACGAGATCGGATGACAGTCCCTTCCAGGTGGCGGCGCATTATCAAAGAGATTTGAGCCTTTGTACGGTGAACCATCATCTGCCTGGCTGGTGAGAAAGGCATCGTCACACATTCTCGAAGAATGGAATAATAAAAATTCAAAGTGTTGTTTCGCCATGTCTTGATGTCCCGGCCGTAATTCATCAGCGACCTGCGCAGCGTTGGCTTTGCACAGGAGAGCCACCAAGATAGAGTGGAGTTATAGGCGTTAAGACGGCGTAAACACTGTGCCCACGCACTTTCGATGATATGTCGACAGTCTGGAGCGGTCAGGTGAGACACGTTTAGTTTCCACAGGCCACGACTATGCCACACACGCTGTCGGACGAGACTAACGTCGCAGATATATGCCTCATGATCTGAAAAGGCTAAGGGCCAGACTTCCGCGTGACGGGTTCCACCTGCGAGAGAGCGGGTGAGGTATATGCGATCCAGGCGGCTCGAGGAATGGGCGGTGTAAAACGTAAAGCCAGGGCGAGTTCCGTAGAGCTTTGTCCAGGTGTCAACGAGTTGTAGTCTGTCGATGACCACGGAGAGAGCCGCACAGGGTGAATGTTGTGGCAGTTGGTCGGTGGGCCCTTGTGTCGAGTTGAAATCCCCGCCAAATACCAAGTCATCCTGTGGACCCATAAATAGCGGCGTGATATCCTCGGCGAAGAATGTATTGCGGTCTCGACGGTGGCTGGAGCCGGATGGTGCATAGATGTTAATGATACGCACTCCAAATACAGTAAGAGCCATTCCCCGAGCAGTGTGGAGGTAAACGACGTCGTCTGCTGGAATGCCATCGCGTAGGAGGATGGCGACGCCGCTGCCGGTGTCGGAGGCGTGTGAAACATAGCCAGTGTAACCAGTAGGGATGAGAAAATCAGCGACAAACACCTCCTGTAGGAGCGCAATATCAACATCACTTGAGTAGATGGTGTCTCGAAACATCGCCAGTTTGTGTGGGGCGCGAATGGTGGCCATATTCATCGTGGCGATACGATATTGCTGCGGATGGACACTTGCAAGGTTTACAGAAGGCGTTGCAGCGGCTCCCGAAAGTCGCTGACTTGCCGTGTCTCCCACAGTTGCCGCAATTCTTAGTTGGGTACCAAATCTGGTGCCTCCATGGGATGCACCCGCTCGGCCACGTTAGCTGTCTGATCCGCTCCTTCGCCAACATCGTCGGCCCATGATGTGGATGTCGATAACGTGTGCTGGCGTTGGTCTGTAACGGACGAGGCGCATGCTCCAAGCGGTGCTGTGAGGGTAAGGTCGTTCTTAGGTGCTGACATCAAGGATGGTATGTCCTGATTTGAGGTATGGTGCGTCACCGTAGGACTGTCCAGTGTGGCAGTATCATCCTGCTGCTGGTCGGAAAATGGTACGTCACTGTCAGACATTCGTTCGGTATCCGAAAAGGTCTTCTGATGGAGGCCGTCAGCGGAGGGTGTTCGACGGCGTTTCTTACGCCTCCGAGGTGACCGCTGTTTTCGGATGTGTTGTTCTGAATCAGAATTTGGTTGTTCCTCTTCTATCGCCGCACCCGTCTGTACGAAAGCGGACGTCGGCACCACACTTAGGTCGATGTCCATGATACCAGCAGAGTAATTCGGAGTTGCCTCTATTGTTGCCGGTTCTGGTGAGGGCGCTGGAGGCGGTGCTGTGCTTGTGTCGTCAGTATTTTCTTCTGCGTTGGGTACAGGCAACGTAGGTTTAGGCGTAGCCTGGAGTTGTATTACGTGGTTCTGTGCAACTGCAGCGTAGGTGACGGGTAGGGACGTGACCGTTGTTGCTGAGGCCACCTCACCTAGTGGTGTCTGTACCAAACGTCGGCGCATACATTCGGACCGGACATGGCCTTCCTGGCCACATCCTGAACATGTTCGTGGCTGGCCATCGTACATAACGATGGCCCGCACACCACCAATCATCAGGTACGACGGAACGTGTTTCTTCAGCTCAATCTGTATCTGACGCACACCATTTAATACCTGGTAGGTCGTAAATGTTTGCCACTTTTCTGCGAGGTGACCAACGACGTTACCATACGGTTGGAAGGCTGCAATGACCGTTTCTTGAGGTACTTCAAACGGGAGCTCAAACACCCGTAGAGTACGCAATCCGAATCCTACATGATCGACCGTTACGGCACCGATGTGACCATCAGAGTGCTTGAACTTCAGTCCGGTGTTATGTCGTTGGACAACTTCAGTGCATAGCGCTTCTGTCGTCATCTTGATATAGACGATGCTTCCCGTGATTGAAAAGTGTATTCCGATCACGTCTTGTGGGTTCAAACGAAGATCTTCTCGTATGAACTGTTCGATTTCAAAAGCTCTTGGTCGTGGATGTTCAGCCTGAAACGTTACTTTGATCGTCGCACGGCGGTAAGCGTGCGTCATGAGGTTCGTGAATGCGGGACTCAATACACACAAATACCGCGACGCGGAAGTAAACAACCCCGGAGCGGAGCGTTAAGCTGCGCGCGGCGCAGGTGCGCACGCTAGCACGGCCCAAGGCCAACCTTCCGTTAGACTACCACACCACTAACGATTAAGGCGCCTCGGAATAGTCTATGTACGATTTCCCTCCACAACACAAACTTTAATTCAGCTTCTTTGTTCCAGAGATAATTGCCACTACTGCCAAGGCTCTCCATGCAGCGGAATAGCACCTCAGCAATGGACATGGTGGAACAATCCTGTTATGGTGATATAAATATCAATTAATACAGATACAGAATCCCTGAGACGGATTTACGTCTCAAATATGTCAAAGACATTATTGATAGAGCTGAAGCATTGAATTAAAATTTGTGGTTGTCTAACGGTTAAGACGTCTGCCTAGTAAGCATGGAGGTCCGGGTTCGATTCCCGGGCGCACCACAAATTTTAATTCAATGCTTCAGCTCTATCAATAATGTCTTTGACAAAGGAAGTAGGTTGCAGTACACTTGTTCGCCCACTGTTTGAATACTGCTCACCGATGTGGGATCCGTACCAGGTGGGGTTGATAGAGGAAATACAGAAGATCCAACGGAGAGTAGCGCGCATCGTTACAGTATCATTTGGCAATCGTGAAAGCGTTACGGAGATGATCGATAAACTCCAGTGGAAGGCGCTCGATCGCTCGGGACGGGCTTTTGTCGAAGTTTCGAGAGTATACCTTTACCGAGGAGTCCTGCAGTATATTGCTCCCTCCTACGTATATCTCGCGAAGAGATCACGAGGATAGCATTAGAAAGATTAGTGTCCAGACAGAGGCATACCGACAATCTTTCTTTTCGCGAACAATACGTGACTGGAATAGGAGGGAGAACCGATAGTGGTAGTCAAGGTACCCGTCGACACACACCGTCGCGAGGCTTATGCAGTATGGATGTAGATTTGGATTACCATTTACCCTTCTTCTTTAACCTGCAATTCGGCCAACATTATGCAATTTGTTATTTAGTATTCCTAATAGAAAGGTTCTGTGACAACTCATTGCTCTGCAATATTGAATAAATCGAGATGATCATTACCATATCGAAATTGCTAACAAGAACGAAGTGATGGAATTTTAGATGAAGAAGACACATCTTTCAGCAATGATCTGTAATTGATACCGCAGACGTGTCAAACAGGTAAAGAAATTGTTTGACAGGTTAATCTCGAGGAGCAAAGTCTGAAACTTTTGTAACTGAGGCTACGAAAACCGCGGCGACATTGTTTGTAATAAGTAATATAAAAGAACATACGTGGCCGTAATTCTTTCTCTCTGTGTATCTTTGCTTATGTCTGCGATCGATGTAGGTTCAAATGTTAAAATGTTTGTAAATCTATGGGACTCAACTGCTTGGTTATTAATTCCTAGCTTACAAACTACTTAAAATAATGTAAACTAACCAAAGGACAAAGAACTCCAGTGTTAGGCGGGTGATGGAGCCCCTTAGGAAAATGGCTGCTAGGGAGGGGAAGAAATCAAATGTGCAATCCGTGTGCATACCGGCGGGAGTCATTCCAGATGTGGAATGGGTACTTCCGGAGTACAGGGTGCAGCCAGCTGCAGGTGGTGGCTCATGTCGGGACCAATGATGTGTGATAAGATTGCCAGTCTTGCTTGCAAGATTAAAGCGGAGCTCACCATCTGCAGCATTGTCGACAGGACTGACTGCGGACCTTTGGTTCAGAGCCGAGTGGAGGGTCTGAATCAGAGGCTCAGACGGTTCTGCGACCGTGTGGGCTACAGATTCCTCGACTTGCGTCAAAGGGTGGTGGGTTTTCGGGTTCCGCTAAATAGATCAGGAGTCCACTATGCTCAGGAAGCGGATACACGGGTAGCGGGGGCTGTGTGGCGTGGACTGGGCGGTTTTTAAGGTTAGAGGGCCTCGGGAATACACAAAATGGGTTTCAGTCTCAAAGGGGGCAGGTCAGACACAGGAAGAAAGCAGATCTAGAAACCATTGCTATAACAATTGTAAATTGTCGTAGCTGTATTGGGAAAGTTCCAGAGCTCCAAGCGCTGATAGAACGTACTGAGGCACAAATCGTTATAGGTTCTGAAAGTTGGCTGACGCCTGAGATAAGTTCGGCCGAAATTTTTTCAAAAGGCCAAATGGTCTTCAGAAAGGATAGAATAAATAAAAAAGGGGGTGGCGTGTTTATTGCTGTTACTAACGGTTTATCCTGTAGCGAAATTGAGACAGATACTTCCTGTGAGTTGGTCTGGGTAGAGGTTATACCTGACAACCGGAATAAATTAATAATTGGATCTTTTTATCGGCCCCCTCACTCTGACGATGCGGTTGCCCAAATGTTCAAAAAAAAAAGTTCAAATGTTTGTAAAGTCTATGGGACTTAACTACGGGGTCATCAGTCCCTAAACTTACAAACTACTTATGAACTACTTACGAACTAGGACGGCACAAATATCCATGCCCGAGGGGGGATTCGAACCCACGACCGTAGTGGCCGTGAAGACCGTGACTGGAGCGCCTTAGTCTCCTCGGCCACCGCGGCCGGCCCCAAATGTTCAAAGAAAGCTTAAATCACATTTCAAATAGGTATCCGAAGCATACTGTTGTAATCGGTGGCGACATTAATTTACCCTCGATATGTTGCCATAATTAGTTCTGAATGCTTTTTCTGAAAACTACTTCGAACAGTTTGTTCATGAACCCACTAGAATAGTAAGTGGTTGCGAAAATACCCTTGATCTCCTAGCAACAAATAATCCTGAGGTAGTAAAGAGCATTAAAACAGATATAGGGATTAGCGAACATCGAGTTGTAGTAGCGAAACTAAATGTCGAAATGCCCAAATGCACCAAAAATAAACGAAAAATATATCTATTCAATAAACTTCACGCTTTCCTGAGTGATAGTCTCCAGTCTTTCAAAACTAAAAATTCTAGTGTAGATAAGTTGTGGCTTACTTTCAAAGACATAATATCAGTAGCAATCGAGAGATTTATAACAAATAAATTAATAAAAGAGGGGGCTGACCACCCGTGGTACACAAAACAGGTCAGATCACTGTTGCAGAAACAAAGAAAAACGCATGCAAAATTTAAAAAGACACAGAATCCACAGGACTGGCAAACTTTTACTGAAACTCGCAACCTTGCGCGGACTTCAATGCGAGAAGCCTATAGTAGTTACCACAACGAAATCCTGTCTAGTAATCTTGCAGAAAATCCAAAGAAATTCTGGTCCTATATGATGTACAAACAACACTTCATTATGCGATAGCAATGGTAATACTACCGATGACAGTACTGCTAAGACAGAATTAATAAACACAGCTTTCCGAAATTCGTTCACCAAAGAAGACGAAGTGAACACTCCAGTATTCAATCCAAGAACAGCTGCCAGCATGCGAAACTTAGAAGTAGATGTTCCTGGAGTAGTAAAACAATTTAAGTCACTAAACAAAAATAAATCTTCCGGGCCAGATTGTATACCAACTAGATTCCTCTCAGAGTATGCTGATGCAATAGCTCCGTACTTAGCTATAATTTACAACCGAACACTCAGCGAAAGATCCGTACCCAAAGACTGGAAAGTGCCCAAGTTACTCCAATATTCAAGAAAGGCAATAGGAGTGATACCCAAAATTACAGGCCTATCTCATTGACGTCGATTTGCAATAGGATTTTGGAACATATACTTTGTTCGAATATTATGAACTACCTCGAAGAAGACGACCTATTAACCAGTAGTCAACACGGATTCAGAAAGAATCACGCTTGCGAAACACAGCTTGCCATTTATTCACATGATGTGTTAAGTGTCATCGACAAGGGATCTCAAATCGATTCCATATTTCTGGATTTCGGGAAGGCTTTTGACACTATACCCCACAAGCGGCTTCTTATGAAATTGCGTGCTTATGAAATATCGCCCCAATTCTGCGGTTGGATTCACGATTTCCTATCAGAAAGAACACAGTTCGTTGTAATTGACGGTAAGTCATCGAGTAAAACAGAAGTGGTATCTGGCGTTTCACAGGGAAGCGTTATAGGTCCCCTACTCTTCCTCGTGTTTATAAACGATTTACGAGACAATCTGAAAAGCTCCCTTAGACTGTTCGCAGATGATGCTGTCGTTTATTGATTAGTGAAGTCAACAGAGGATCAAAAGCAACTGCAAAGCGATTTAGACAAAATTTCTACATGGTGCGAAAATTGGCAATTGACACTAAACAAAGAAAAGTGTGAAGTAATACACATGACCACTAAAAGAAATGCACTGAACTTCAATTACCCGATAAATCAGTCAAACCTTAAGGTCGTAGATTCTGCTAAATACCTAGGAGTTACAATTACGAACAACTTTGACTGGAGAGAACACATAGAAAATATTGTGGGGAAAGCGAACCAAAGGTTACGTTTCATCGGCAGAACGCTTCGAAGATGCACCAGCTCTACCAAAGAGACTGCCTACATCACACTTATGCGTCCTCTCGTGGAGTACTGTTGCCCCTTGTGGGACCCTCACCAGGTGGGACTGACGGAAGACATTGAGAAGGTTCAGAGAAGGGCAGCTCGTTTTGTTTTATCACGTTACTGGGGGGAAAGCGTCACGGAAATGTTCCACGAATTGGGGTGGAAATCATTAAAAGAAAGACGTTATTCATTGCGGCGTGATCTGTTTCCGAAGTTTCAATCACCGACTTTTAGTTCTGAATATGAAAATATTTCGCTAGCACCCACCTACTTAGGGAGACATGACCATCCCAATAAAACAAATCAGTTCGAAAACGGAACGATTTAGGTGTTCTTTCTTCCCGCGCGCCATTAGAGAATGGAACGGTAGAGAAAAGTTATGAAAGTGGTTAATGAACCCTCTGCCAGGCACGTGAATGTGATTTTCAGAGTATCTATGTAGATGTAGATACACTCATGCCCGAGGGAGGACTCGTACACCCGACGGCGAACGGCCGCGAGCACCGCAGCACGGCGCCTCAGTACGTACGGCTAATCCGCAGAGGCTCGATGTAGGTATGTGTACATTTTGGGTGTACTTTTGAGTGTGAGAATTATAATTATTTATTTCAGATCAACCCGTGCGTAAAATCATTCTCTAAGTTACCCTTTCAGTTTACTTCATTATGAGGATATTTCTTTTTTGGAGTGCATAATAATCGGGACTGATGGGACAAAAATGCAATCAGGCGGCTTCACTGCCTGACTGTGCGTAAAATTCAAATCCTCGCTTTTCGTAATTGAGAATCTGCAAAACTTTAATTAAAATCACAGCGCGATCCGTAGTTTACACGATCGTAACAATAATTAATTCATTGGTTGGAATAACAGTCTGTTATTACGTCACACCAGGGAGAGCTATTAAAAAAGTTTTGGCTTGGGCAAATTCAATGGTATTTCGGTTACTGTTGTGAAGGTCAGTTTTTAATTCCGACTATCAGAACTGTTTCAATTGATTTCAAAAGATAGCAGGAAATGAAAACAGTATAAGAAAAGGTTTATTTAATTATAGACATATATGACAAAAATTAGTATTACTATTATTCTTATAGTTAATCAAAAACCAAAAACATATTTAGAGATACTTCGAGAACACAAATTGGATTCATTCTCCACTGCGGATCATAACTGCTGGATATTTTTATTGCGTTCGGAAGTGGAGTTCTATTTACCGACTTGACATATCCGAATTAGTTTTGCTCTGACGTCAGTAAAAAAATCGATAGCTTACGTTCGAACACTTTGTGACCAAATGGCGTGGAAACAGAAGTTGAAACACCAAAGGCAGAATAAGTAAATCATCACTTTATTTGACAAATGGTGCATAAAAGTTGCAGTACTGATTCTCTCGAAATTACGCGGTGTTGGAGTAGTTGTTCAAGATAATCGCTTCGGACCACTATCGTTGACCTCAAACAGGTTACTACATACACCAAATCTTTCTGTACAGCGCAGAGCTAATGTGAGATGCATATAATGGATACCAACCAATCTGAGGTAATCGCTGCAAAATGGTTATAGCAGACGCGTGTACTGCCATTAGTACAAGCATTCAGTGACGGCATAGTGTTAAATTCGAAAAAAATATAACCTGGAAAGAAAATCAATGATCGTATAGGAAATTAAATTTCAAACAGAGTTTCTGTTTAATGAAACCAAAGCCTAGATGAAAAAATGGACAAAAATATTCGCAATAAACTGTTTTTCTTAAATAAATAAAAAAACGATAACTCCGATGGAAAATTTAAATTGAGAAAGTTGTAGATCTTAACGATATATATACACTTAAAACCCTTTAAAAACTAGATTTCTTATCACGTTTCAAACAACATTATTTGCCGTAATTATGGCACGAACTAAGTCAAAAAAGTACATTTTGGGAAAAAATTAATTTTTTTTTAGATATATGAAGTTTTTGAAAAAAAAGGAAATTGGGCAGGAGTTGCTCATGGGATCGACCTAGAGTAACGAATTTTGGTCTGTTTTCTTCGTGAGGAGTTCTAATAACACTATTAAATATATATATTTTTTTTAGATTTTGTTAATTATAAGTGTGTACCAAAAAATTACTTTGAAGACCTTGCACTTTTACGGTTCTGTTAACTTCAACTGACTATTTCTATTTTTAAGTTATGAAAGGAAGTTTTAAAGGAAGATATTGCCGGCATTATCTCGCAGATTTTGAAACAAATAAAGTTGCTGTACGACCTTCTGGAGACGTGATAAAATATTTTTCTTAGAAATATTCTAGCGGCGTAATTACCATTTTATAGCGACGTGCTTCATGGAACTTAATATTGAATGCTTATACTTGTAAGAAAAATACTTGGATATATCGCATTGTTGTCTAGTGTTACTACCCGATTGGTAAAGTGAAGCGTGCATGCAAGTAGTGCCTTGAACTAGAGCGGGCGAGCGGCCATTGGAAAAGAAAAGAGGAACGGGGTAGGGGACAGAAGAGACTGGGAGTTTTCTGTCTGAGAACATTCTAAACGGGCCGCACTTCCATAATCCTTGATATGTTTTTGGAAACATTTTTGTTTTCTCTGGGAAACCTAATGCTTGGACTACATCGGCTGCGATCTCTGTGCCGATCTACCTATGAACGTCTGTTCTCTCCGTTACTTGGGTTACGTATAGGCCATTTGTGGAGGGGTAATCCATCTACGACCACCGAAAGAGTATTTGGCTCTTCCGTGGCGTTATTAATTTGCGAATACATTTCCGAAAACGTCTTTTGCTGTGAATCCCGTAGTGACACATTCACGGATTTCGAGACTTAATACTACTAATCGGTGACGCTGATAACACTAACGACGTGTATTGGCATGAAACTAAAGAGGCAACGGCAGGTTTCTGAATGGAGTTGGCACCACTTCTGCTCACACAAGTCTTCTACTTCCCGCAAATTCCGGTGAGGAGGGCGATGAGCACTGGCGCGACTTTCACTTACATCACTGACGTCAACAACTGCAATAAGGCTCCTAAAAGTACGAGCTGACGCATCCGACATTTTCATTCCAATAGCCCGTAAGTTGAACTAACTGTGATGCCGTAGGATTTGCGTGACGGCACTTTAGCACGACATTACAGGTGGTTCAGTTGCCAAAAACTAATCAAATAATTCCAGAGGTTGCAACAGAATGTTTAGTTTCCCGAAAAAAAAAAAAAGGGGGGGGGGGGCTCATTAAACCTCGGCGCAAAAACTAGGAAACCAGACCAAGTACATGGTTATGTATTGTAAGTAAATATTATTTATTATAATAACTTCAAGAAATGTTTAATAGGAAATATCGTCTGTGATATTCGAACTTAAGTTTTTGCTGAGGTCTCTTGAAAGTCCTATTTCTTAACAGAGAATCTGCCTGTAGGGAGTTAGCAGCCGCAAAATATCATAACACAGAAAATCATCCCAGAACATACAGTTTTTAGAGCACAATATGTGTGTCTTATATTATTTACTGAGAGTACACCACATCAAAAAGTTTTGTACTGACATTGCACAAATTGTTGAAGATATGTACTTCTGTTACGTTATTGCGAGAAAGTATTACAAACACTATAACGAAAAATGTAAATATACTGACCAAAAAGTTTAGTTACGGCTGTGGCAGCATACTGTGCTTATACAGGCAATTACCGTTGAATGATATTTGTAATATTTCAAAGTTTTAGTGTTATAACGTGTGCTATGCAATTTGAAAGTATGTTACCTGATGTTTTATCAAAAAATACACACTCAATTCACTTCTTATCAGTAAATGCCCATATTGACGCTTATCTACTAGAGACTATAACATAACTGACACAGAATACTGGGTAAATTATACTTAACGGCTGCGGCGGTGCAGTATGTTAATGTTGGCAATGAAATGTCTGTTTTACAATAAGTATTAAAGTACTGACAAGACAAGGATACTGTTACATACAAAAACCTGTTAACCTTAGAGAAGGAACAGAATTATTTATTCATGGTCCCCTTATTATATACGAATAGGTTTTCAAATAGCATTCAACGGCTGTTGCCAACATCGGCACCGTGTACCTCTACCACCATAAAATTTAAATCATGTACAACAATATTCTTTTTCGTTTTAATCTTTGTAATAAATTTTGAAACATTCAAAATGTTCAAATGCTTGTAAATCTATCAGACCAAACTGTGTGGTCATCAGTACAAACTACTTAAACTAAGGAAACTAACCTAAGGACAACACATACATCCATGCCCTAGGGAGGACTCGAACCTCCGACGGCGACCAACCGCGCGCTCCGCAGCGAGACGCCTTAGACCGCTCGGTTACTCCACCGCGGTTGGAACATCCTTAATAACGTAATAGAAGTATATTCAATAATATGGGTACAAAAATCCTATGTGGTATACTTGTCACAGCAGAGCACAAACACACTGCAAGACGGCAAACAAACCTCACATATTGACAGTCGTTATTCAAATACAAGCCAAGGTCGCTCAAAACCTTTATCTAGATGACGATTTTTGGCAGAATTAAACCTAGTACGCGACTTTTATCACAGAAATATATGTTTCTTGTGCTTATTTTCTTTATTCGCGCAGCAAAGAAAAGCAACAATAAGTAAAGAAAACGCGAGATTTTTATGTCTAATTCACATATCGACATAAACAAGAGCGGAATGCAAGTTGAAAGTATACGATCTACGGCTCTATGCCGCACACGTCCAAAATATTTCAATAAACTCGAACAAAACAACACTGTTCGCATAAGCTAAGTGTTGTGTTTAGCATTCGCATGGAATGAAAATAGCGGATGCGCCAGCCTGTGTTTTTAGGAGCTCTAAACTGCAATGCACCACGTGTCCCACAAGCTCCTGAATGAAGTTCCTAGCCTTGAGAAATACCACCACCGTTTGGAGATATGATGTTAAAGCAATATACAATAATATTATTCTTGGCCGACATGGTGCCTTGCAATAGGTCTACTTGACACACGGAGGCGCTTGTGAATTTTCCCCAGAGCATAATTGAGTCGTCTCCCACGTGTCTCGGTCCTACAGTACATCTACGTAAATACTCCGAAAATCACATTTAAGTGCACAGCGGAAGGATGGTAGAACCGTTTTTATGATATTTCTCTACCGTTCCCTTCTCTAATAGCGCGCGGGAAAAAGGAACATCTAAATCTTAACGTTTTCGATCAGGTTTTCCTTATTTTACTGTAAAGATCATGTCTTCATATGTCGGAGGGTGCTAACGAATTGCCGGCCGCGGTGGCCGGGGGGACTCAGGCGCTCCAGTCATGGTCTGCACGGCCACTATGGTCGGGGTTTCGAATCCCCCTTAGGGCATGGATATTTGTGCCGTCCTTAGTCTTAGCTAGTTCATAAGTAGTTTGTAAGCTTAGGGACTGATGACCCCGTAGTTAAGTCTCATAAGTTCTACAAACATTTGAACATTTTTTTGCTAACGAAATATGTTCGCATCCGCGACAGTACAAAACGACCCGCCCTCCCCTGTTCTCTATATCCTCCGTCAGTCCCATTTCGTGGGGAGACCACAATACGCAGCTATTCTCAAAACTAGGAAGCAAAAGTGTAGTGTAGGCAGTTTTATTAGTAGTACTGTTGCATCTTCTAAATGTTCTGCCAACATCCTTTGGTTCGCCTTCAATACAACATTTTCTACGTGTTCCTTGCAAATTAAGTTGTTCGTAATTGTTATTCCTACGTCTTTAGCTACATTTACGGCCTGTAGATTTCATTGATTTAACTTGGGAGCACAATTTAACGGATTTCACTTAGTGCTGATACGGAATTTATGGGAAATTGTTAACTTTTGCACAATGCACATATACTATCTTCTGTTGACGTTACTAACCAATAAATGACAGCATCAACCGAGAACTATTTACGACAGGCGCTTACACTGTCCCCTGAATTGCTGAGTGAGCATTTGTATATGATAGCTAGGTACTGCATCAGTGTAAAGGAACCTAAGTGGTATACAATCAGCACCGGGAGACAATTGTGAATGATTTTAGCTGCTTTAATCCTCTAGGGGTATCAACTTGTAAATTACGCATTTCATCAACTGTTCTTGATTCGATTTCTAGAGTATTTTCATCGTTGTCTTTTGTGAAGGATTTTCGAGAAGCTGTGCATAGCAATTTTTGCCTCACAGAGCTGTCATTTGTAGCATCACGGTTACTATGGCATACTGAAAATATTGATTGTATTTTGCAGCTAATATACTTTACATAATAGCAGATTTTCTTCGGATTTTCTGCTAGATTAAGTACAAAATTTCATTTTGGGAACTATCTTTGGTTATGGTACTGAAAACTAGTTTTTGCAAAATATTTGCCAGTTTTGGAGATTTTGCATGCTGTTTTCTTTGCTTTTGCATGAGTGATCTAACGTTTTTTGTGTACCACGGAAGATCAGCTTCGTCTTTTACTAATTTATTTGGCACAAATCTCTCAACAGCTCGACAGTTGAATGTTAGCCACGTCTGATCTACACTCATATTGTTAGTTACAAGAAAAGTGAAAATTGTCACTCAGGTGTTCTACAAGGCGACGCAATTGACTCGAACCTCCACGGCGAGAAACCGCGCGCTCCGCAGCGAGACGCTTTAGACCGCTCGGCTACACCACCGCGGCTAGGAGATTTAATAAATGGCCATACCGTGGGAGTGAAATATATTTTATTTACTCATATGTATAAAAAAAGAACTATATCACCTTCATTTTTGCAGCCTGGTACGCACACGTCAGCTTCGGTTCAAAAACCAAAGGTAATATTATTACGTAGTGCTATAATAGCGTATCTTGGAGCTCCAATTACCTAGATAATTTTGCGTTGCGCGGTATCCTTCTCCTGCCCTTCGTTGACGGCCGGCAGTGCACACCGCACAGTGGTATCCACGCTAATTTGACGCGTCTGTCCACGGATATGCACGGCCACCTCTAAATGGCCAGTGTAATGAGCCACTTGGTCCGCTTCGATGGCCAGTGCTTTTCTGGCTTTATCGGAACAGCGCTTCTCTGCAAATTATTGCATAAATCAAAGGACTGATTGCGGCTGGCAATTTTTTTGCCAGCACATGAAGGGGTCCGGTATTTGAAATTGGCTCATTATAACTCCGTAAATGCCTTCAAACGTAATTGACCACAACGAGTATATGCGCCAGATACGGATTTGCGAACACACGTCCGGTTATCTTCCAACAGTTTCACAGCTGCAGAGATTATATTATTTCTTGTTTCGTACTCGTAGTGCGAAATTCTCGGTAAACTGTTGCAGAATCGGACAGGGGTTTATCTGAGTCATAAGCAGCTGGGAAGCAAATGACGAGAGATGGCCACGAAACGCAGTAATGTGTCGTTTGTGTGTGTTTACAGGCTCATTTTCATGGGAAAGAGAACCTAATGAGCAATTCCTTTCCTGTAGAGACACTTGAGGATTTTGAATTATGTGCTTGTAAAAAGCTGTTGGACGACAACCACAATTTTATGTTGGTTTGGTCGCACAGTAACAATTTTTTTAAACATTTATTGTGTTAGTTGATATGTGAAGAAACAAATGTTACTTTGGGACTAGGTAGTAATGACGTAGAACTAATCACACGATATTACGACTATAACGACGTGAAATCGGTAGTGGATGTTATAAAGTGATAAATTTAGATTATAATACAGAAACTGCTACAAAAAGTTTAAAATAGTGTCTCACATCGCCTGACATTCGTGAGCCACGGTGCCACACAATTTGCCTGAGTTTTGTAATCATTATTTATAATATTGCCAGGGTTTTTCGAAAATCATTGGAACTACAGATGTTGCATCAAATATAAACTTCTATAACATTGATGACTTTCACATAACAAAGACAGTTGATGTTTACAGAAACTGAGCCATGCAAGGACTGACTGATTTGATTCTCGCCCGTGTATATCTAGACAATGTGGAATTCTAGAATGTTACAGAACAACGTTGATACAACATAAATATTTAATTAAGTTTCCTTAACATAAATATACAGTTATCAAAAATAATGGGCAGAACAAGTTATTCATTGTAAATCAAAATTACCCTTACGAATATTTATATAACGAAAAATGGGTACGTGCAAATTATGATTAGAGCAGTGTCAGTTTCTTTACATAATTGAAATTTTTTGTACATAGTACCTCGTCTACTGTTACGTACATAGACGTAGATGGTATGCGGATCTACAATTACCAAAACAAATGTGTTCCCCAGTCCTAAATTACTGTGTAAATGAAGGATTTCAATGAAACGACCGTTTGTGCCGTCTTTAGTATAAGGTAGTTCATAAGTAGTTTGTAAGTTTAGGGACTGATGACCACCAAGTTAAGTCCCTTAAGCTTCACAAACACATCACTGAAATGGAACAAATATTCAAATGTTTGTTAAGCTTAACGGACTTAACTAAAAAATGTTCAAACGTTTGTATAGCTTATGGGACTTAACTACGGGGTCACCAGTCCCTAAAATTACAAACTACTTATGAACTATCTAATACTAAGGAGGTCACAAAAATACATGCCCTAAGGTGGGGATTCGAACCCCCGATCGTAGTGGCCGTGCAGATCGTGACTGGAGCGCTTCAGTCTCCTCGGCCACCGCGGCCGGCAGGGGACTTAACTGTGGGGTCATCAGTCCCTAAACTTACAAACTTCTTATGAACTACCTTATACTAAAGACGACACAAACATCCATTCCCGAAGGGGGGGGGGATTCGAACCCCCAACGGTAGCGGCCGTGCAGACTGTGACTGGAGCGCCGGAGACCGCTCGGCATTTGCGGCCGGCCCAAATGGAACAGTAAATAGATTTGTGAAATATGTGAAGAATATTGTGACTGCTATAGCTATCCAAGTTTAGGACACAGACAGAAATTAAAATTCGTACATTATCTTAGAGTTACCCAATTTTCTCAATATTTATTGTTGAAACAGCGGATATGATGTAAATAAAGCGATATGAAAAATTAACAGCTCAAGCTGTCCTGAGGCTCCAGGTGTCGATCTGTGGTTAAACACATGGTGTGTCCTCCATGCTGGTGATGGAGGCATCCATTAGATGATACACAAGGTGAATATCGTTCTGACATACATTATTTCAAGGAGACTTTCTGATCAGTTCTACAATAGTAGTAGTTTCCGTCCCATCATAGCCCAACACGTGCTGGATTGGGGACAAGTTCGGAGATGTGATGGTCAGGAAAGTTGCTTTCAGAACACGTTGGGTTTCACGCGCAGTGTGTGGGCGAGAATTATCGTGATAGAAAATTACATAACCTCCCTGTTGGAAGATAGGTAAAAGACAACACTGCACGTGGAGAGAGCAGGTCAGCGTACCCTCCCCAAACATTTCAGGTAAATGACAGTTGCAACGTGTTGTATGTCGTGGTGTCCCTATTCGCCACAAAGCCCACGTCGTCGCGCAACTTGAAGAAGAGGCGAAAGTCGCTCCACAATACTTCGGCCGCCGAGTGCGCCCTCAGTCTCGTTACCTCTTTGCCTGCAGCGCGCGCCGGCCAATAGCAAGAAGGGGGCTCAGCTATATATGCCGAGCACCAGACCAACGACAGTAAGAGTACGGAAGTTCCAGTCAGTACGAGGCAGTCCCAGAAATACGACGGTTCCATAAGTCATCATAAAAGAGCCAGCATTTTAAGGTACTGTTGCGAGATTTTGTCGTAAGATTACATAGCAGAACTATTCAATAAATGGTGCTGCAGCGGTCATTGCGTTACTTTACTTGCGTAGTAGAGTGACGTACTGCAGGAATGCGTGTCAGCTCGTGCCGAATTCCTGTACTGATGAGCTGCCATTTCGATTGTGACAGTGATATGGAGCGGTGGAGTGCACAGCAACGTGACTTTACCGTTGAAAGAATGACGACTCTGTTATTGCTACCCAGAGTCTATTTAAGCAACACTTAAATTTGGGACTTCACTGACCACTGTGAGGTGCATTTCGCCGTGGAAAATGTTTGTGCTGCAATATTGCGAAGTCCAAAAAGATCTGCTCGTCGTCATGCGCGAACTGTGCGTATGTCCGACCGCTCATTCAGGAGAATATGCACGAAGATTTCCATTTTGACCCATATAGGCCTCAGATTGTTCAGGAAATTAGGAATTGTAACGCCCCCCGGCGGTGTAGCGGAACACATCAATGCTTACGACACACGTTTATGTCCGACTTTTCACTGTTAAAGTTTGTATTTGTGGTGCCTGCATCGATGGGGACGTCACAAAAAATTTTTCCAAGACATTAATAGGTGATTCTCACTAGAAGATAATTTATTTAATTGACTCGACGCCTCAGATGTTGACTTCAAAGTTTATGCACACGTTGCCTAGCGCTGTTCAACAGTTCCACTGTTTCTAAACCTTTCCTTACGGCAGCGTTATTTTTCACGTAAGCAAAATGTTTTAATGTTTATACGTCACATTGAACTTTCAGATTCGTCCTTTTCAATACTAAATCACTTAGTGAAACCTGAACGCTGTACTGCGCATATCAACACACGACACATCATAGATATTATTTAAATGAACCTTCAACACACGTAAATTCAGTTTATAACTCGTATATTCAAATCTGATTGAAAATGATAATGTTAGTGAATGAAAGAGGTCCTGAATCGGTTTACGTCCTGTTCCACAATTACTATTATTCGCGTATCCCACGCTAATTTAATACTAATGTTCACTTCCCGCAAATGTTTCCCGCAGTCGTAACTATGGATTATTTGATTTAAAGTTCGATATAATGCGAGTGCATTCGTGTTCTCTCGACAATCCATTTTTTAGTCCGGGGTAAACCCGGAGATAAAGTAAATCGGTCCCAATCCCTCGGTTCCGACCAAGGTTTTCGGGAGGTTTTCCTTGATTGTAAGGCGTATGTCGGAACTGGTAACCCCTCCCACTTATTCCCAATTGGGATTCCCCCTATGCCCCAATATCAGTTTGTCTGATAATTGGGTGAATAGAACCGCGACTTTTTATGGACCGGATCTCAAATAGCCCGCTCCCCTCCTCGGAATGAAAAGAATAAGGGTTTTTTTTTCCCAACTTTACAGCACATTGTTTCTTTCAGGGTTAAAGCGAACATCCCAATTTCTCCTTTGCCTTTAGGAATACTCAATATCATTCCCAGAACTAATAAAATTCTAAAATTTCCCAACAAAACTGCATTTAATGAAATCAAAACATTGAAATTGATCACTCGATTATTAACGAGGGGCTACAGCCTCGCGATTGGGTTTCAAGGAAAACATTCTTCTTATTCATGCGTGATCTCCTTCGCCAAAATCCACAAATGTTGCACACCATCCTGATATCAGAAAACGCTCATTTCTAGTTATGTGGTTCAACGAATAACAGAATATACCTGATTGGCGTGATGTAAACCCACATGAACTGCACATCAAGCCCTTGCACAGTTCTCGTGTCACAGCGTGGTGTTGAGTTGCTTCCTTTTGGATTATTGGGCCTTACTTCATGAAGAGTGATAGCGGTGTGGCTGTAACTGTTAGCAGTGAACGCTATCTAAAGATGCTGCAAGACTTCTTTATTCCACAATTAGGTATGGTCGATGTGTATGTGGAACAATTATGGTCTCAAGATGACGGAGCGACCTCGCATGGAGCCAGAATTTACATGAATTTCTTGCCGTAGACAGTTCCCAGTAGATTAATCTTTCATGTGCAGACTTTTTCCTTTGGTGCTACCTGAAGGTTGAAGTGTTCCGATCACGTTGTGGCACCATTCCTGAGTTGAAGGCTCGCATTACAAATGCCGTCGGCAGTGTCCCAGTGTCCGAGTTATAGAAGGCTTCCAACGCCGCCTGGATGAGTGTGTTGTGAAGAGGAGGGCGTCATTTCCAGGAGTCGTATTCAAAAAGCAATCCACGCATTGGTGACTTACACATTAGTAGCCGGCCGCGGTGGCCGAGGAGACTGAGGCGCTCCAGTCACGGTCTGCACGGCCACTACGGTCGGGGGTTCGAATCCCCCCTCGGGCATGGATATTTGTGCCGTCCTTAGTTGTAAGTAGTTCATAAGTAGTTTGTACGTTTAAGGACTGATGACCCCGTAGTTAAGTCCCATAGACTCTACAAACATTTGAACATTTGAACACATTAGTAAATGGCATACCTTTAACTATTAATTGACTTAACAGGTAATAAATAAAATACAGTTTTAATATCCTACTATGAACGCTGCCGCACCCTGTACTTCGGAAGAATTGTACCAACAAACACACCAAAGTTTTTGATTCTTTTAATTTGTAATAAACACATGTAATCACTTCTTTAGTTGCATACTTTTGTCCACATCATTGCTAGCCAGGGCCCACCACCTTTCGAATTTACAGCATCCCGATGACACAATATTGTACTCCAGAACAAGTTCTGCAGAGGCGCCATTGTGTCTTGGAAGAATGGACTCTAGGAGACGGCAGTTGCCTGATCTACGTCGTGTGGCAAAATACCACCAGTTGCACGCAGGCAGAATCTTTCGTTAAAGACAAAGGCCCTCCATTCCAAGTGATCATCTGAAGGCATTAGCCGAGACAAGTTCGTCGACTACCTACCATAATTGGAAGAAGAGCTACAGGCGTTCGTGCCCATAGTGCTAGTGACCTGTTGGTCAGAATAAATAGGCTTTGGTATAGGAAAGCGTGGTGATTGGAGATTTGGGTGTGGCTGGAGACGTGCAGGGAAGAGTCCTCTGTAGTGGGGCTGGTTACTGTGTCCTCGGTGGCGGAGTGGTCAACGTGTCTGCATAGTAAGCAGGAGATCCCAGGTTCGAATCCCGGCCGGGCACAAATTTTCATTCGACTCACTTTGGTATTCCATCTGAACCTAATACAGTGATGCCATAACATCGCAAATTGCGATTTATTTCATTCTGTGTAAATACTTCCTAGCTTGGTGGGGCCCGATTTCTAATAGGTGATATGTTCATTTTTGTACAGTGCATGTAAAAAATCTTCTCATCTTTTCCTTCCGCGAGTGATATGTGTTCCATATGCTTGGTTCATAGAGCAAAGCCTTCAGCTTCCACTCTTGTTTGTTCCATGCCTATCGGACAAGTAACTATGCGGGTATCCTTCTGATTTCCACTAATATTTCGCAATCTTCTCCCCCCGCTTATTTTAATCTTGCTGTTTCTTCTCCGACTGGAAGTACGCACTCTGTCTTTGTCAGTAATTCTCTCTGAGCCTTGTACAACCTCCTTCAATAGCTTCCTTATGTAATTCCAAACATTTCTATGGGTTGCGTGCTGTAGTTAATTTTCTTTATTTTTCGGAAACTGAATTTATTCAATTTTATCGGTTTTTCTAACAACGTGGGTCCGAGTTCCGATTTCCGGGGTTTGCAGCTAGTCGCCTGAATTCACGCTACTTCTCATATAAAACCAGTACCTAGATCGATTTCTAACAGACTGCAAGTTAAGAATCCACCGTGATTTTGTATAATGAATCCGATATTCAACCACTTCACCTTCAGTGGAGTGCGTTCATGTAACGTAGCCGTGTGTCGCCCTTTGCGTGTTTGCTCGCGGTCCAGTTCAGCTGTAATTTAACTTGGCTGTACACACGCACCATCTAAAAACAGGCACGACAGACTAGAGCCAGCATTAAGGTGTTTTGTATTTTGTGTTTTGTGCTACCTCCGACTTGCTGAATCTCGCCTAAGATAGCGGCGCCTGCCTCCGCTTCGTCTCAGCACGCTGATTTTGGTGACTTTCGCTGTGGCATTGCGTGTGTGTGAGAGAATGAGTGTTTGTGAATCCTTCCCCCCAGTAGCGTTAAATCATCTATAATTTAGGCTTGGCACCGTCCGCATTAATCCATGTAAGAGATGCATTTTTATTGTGTTAACGAAATTGGTTCCCCATTTTGCTTGTTTTTATATCTGAATAAACAAGTTTATGTTCAGCATAATCCATAAGTTGCCTATAAATTGTAGTTTTTATTTAATATTGTTCTTCACAAGTGCTGAGAACAAGCTCAGATGCAAATGTTCTTAAGTGTTTCCTAGCCACCTTTCTAAGACAACTTTAATTGTACTGGCTTGTTTATTAGTGTCTGTGTGTAATAACATGTCAGCTGCTATGTATATTGACCACTGTAATACTAACTTCCTGTTACTGAAGTAATTTGAAACGAGTCAGTTCTCAGTTTGGGCAAGGGAACTAGGCTTTGTAGCAGAGGGTAACCGGTATTTCACGCGAACCTCATTTGCTAATTTTAGTGATAAAACAAAGATCTTGTTTCGTACAGTGGTCGACTTTTACACTTCACGACTATAAAAGAAACATTTGGAAATGAAACAACAAGATTCTGGCTTAACTAAAAATTATGTACCTAATAACTCAACTTTCACATTTCCTCTCAACGAAGTTGACATTAACGAAGAAGATTTCTGAGCTTCCCCTTCTTTTTCTCGGGCTTTCCTCCTGAATGCCGCCCCAGATAGTTTTTTTTTGCATCTTCCCACACCTCACACCTAAGTAATAAGCTAATACTTGATACTTCAGAGTTACATCAGTCAGAACTCTTTTAGTCTAAAAAATTCAACATAGAAGGGACAACAAAGAGAACATTGACACGATTACAACAAAGTCGCTGTTCATCTTTCTGCACTGCGGCGCGCGTGACGAAATACTACTGAATAAGCGTATTAAATGGGCAGCACATTCGGGATAACTTGGGTAATACTTCTGTAATCGAAATAGCACGGGTACAGGGGCAGACATTGCGTGTTTAATAGTTGCCAAAAATGCAAATAAAAGTACTTATAATTACTTATTGCTAATGTAACGAAATTCATACTATAGCTTACAGTAAAATTGATTTAATTCATTTAATTATAGTAAAGCTTTCGCCTATTTTGGCGCCCCCTGAACTCTGCGCCCCCTGAACTCTGCGCCCAGGGCAGCTTGCCCCCTTCGCTCCCCCTTAGATCCGTCACTACTGGTGCCTACACTGAACGACAGATACAAACAGATGCAAACATGTAATGTTTTTGTATCGGTTGTGAATAAATAGTTGCCACTATTTAAGTTCCAAAAAAATGTTCAAATGTTTGTAGAACTTACGGGACGTAACTACGGGGTCATCAGTCCCTAAGCTTACAAGCTACTTATGAACTAGCTAAGACTAAGGACGGCACAAATATCCATGCCCGAGTGGGGATTCGAACCCCCGACCGTAGTGGTCGTGCAGACCGTGACTGGAGCGCCTCAGTCCCCTCGGCCACCGCATCTGGCTTTAAGTTCCAATTCTCGTACTTTCAGCGAACTATCCCCTCTGAAAATGTAAGTGATATAACTTTAAAAACGTAATATTAAATATTGAAATATATCTACGAATCTGCAGAAGATAGTTTTTCTTCCTTTCCCGAATATCTTCCGGCAATTTAAAGGTATACAACTGTTAATCATTTATATATTCACTTTGACTTGCACATATCCTATCTATGACTAATAAATACCAAATATGCAACTCACCGAAAATATATAGCGCCTGATATGTGTCCGTACAAGCCACATGTAAACGAGAGTTCAAATTGTCTCTCGCCTGCCACGGTCTTTCACCACAGCAGAGCTGGATTCGATCAGCGGTAAAGAACTACACATATACATCAATTACATCTAAAGGACCCCACACACGAGCGACGGATAGCAGCAATCCGTCGCATGGGTGACCGATCGCTTCGTAGATCGCACGTGCGTGGACAAATCGCAGCGATCGGTCGCAGATCGCTTGGAAATCCCAGGCAATCTGGCAGATCGCATGCGATTCGTCGATAGTATGGCTGCTTGGATGCTTAGCAGCGGTGTGTGCTAACATGCCTGGGACTCGTTTCTGTGATTATCAGTCGTGTTTGCGATTCGTTTCGCTTTTCCACGTTCAATAATAACTTTGCGTTTCAATTGTTAATTATTCGGGAACCACGAACTACTCTGAGCAGTGGAGGTCAGCGTTTTCGATTTTATTAATAAGTAATACAAAGTGCACCCTAGAGTTTCTGCAGTGATCAGCATTTTGAAACTTGTGCTCACAGCACTGGAATTGGTAGTACGATCATAGTACCGGTAATAGCCAAGAAACACCTGAGTTCCATCTGGTAATTTGGATTTATTAATTAAATAATTGCAGGTTTTATTAAAATTTTAACTTCAAAACAAAGATAATATCACAATATTGAAAGAGTACTTAATTGTTCAGGACAGGTCAACAAAGCTGTAGTGAAGAAAATGTTCAAATGTTTGTAAATCTTATGGGACTTAACTATGGGGTCATCAGTCCTAGACTTACAAACTACTTATGAACTACTTAAGAACTAGGACGGCACAAATATCCATGCCCGATGGGGGATTCGAACCACCGACCGTAGTGGCCTTGCAGACCGTGACTGAAGCGCCTCAGTCCCCTCGGCCACCGCGGCCGGCTGTAGTGAAGACCCTAATCGTTTCACACAAGCTATCTCTCCTTTTATCGAATAGTCAGCAGTGCGGGTATGTACAACATTTCTGTAGACACATCGAGACTGAAAAACGAATTGTGTACTGTAGTTACTTGAAGTTAAACTATAAGACTAACTAATGAAATGGAGCTGAGGACTAATAAACGAAAAACAAAACTCATTACTACATTAGAAAAATGTATAGAACTCACTTGGTGGCACTAAAAGTGTAACGTGAAGAAAACTTCCTAGGATAACGACGTCAAAACAAGTTTAATAAACTATTGATTTCAAAGTGTTACTCGTCAGGATGCACAAACCAACTGTGACTGCTGTTAAAAATCAAAGAGCCTTTTCCATTGCAGAATTTGAATACACATACGCGATCGTAATTAACGTAGAAATTGCTTGACAAATCGTTCGTGTGTGGCGACGTGGGGCCGAGCTCAAGGATTGCAGTGATATCGCATGCGACGAATTGCTGCAATGGAATACCGAAGTATCACTGTGAGATGCATTGTGTGCACACCTTCGTAAGTAAGTGCAGTATTCCGTCTCTTATCCTAGATGAAGCCCTTATCGCTCTTAATTAAACTCGTCGTCAATTAATTTACAGGTTGTTTCATCACTATAAAGTAGACCACTAAGGTTTCGTATTTTTTGTTATTTTTTACTCTTATGGTACGTGGAATTCAGAACGAAAATATTAAACAGCAGAAGCGATTCGATGAAACTCTCAGAAATAATGAAGAAAATATACTTTGAAGCCTTTATCTTTAATTAAACAAATAAAGAAAAATATTGATGGCAATCGTCGTGGTTCATTGCTAACAATAAAAAAATAAATACTTATTTTAGGGTCGCTGGTTCGAATTCCGCAATTTCTTGTTTATTAATTAATTTTCGATGTGTTCAAATTATTATTCAAATTTAAAATTCATTGTAATTAACACAGGTAATTGTATTTTTCTATGAAAAATACAGTTCATATATTCGATCTTAATTTTAACAAAGTGGTAGGTGTGTTGTCGCAGTACCCTTGATAATCGTCAGGATGCGTCTGGGTCCGGGTAGTACAGAAATTCGGGAACATCGAGAATTGAATTTTACTGGTTATATTTAATAATACTGCACAAGTTGAATAAACCCGTCGTAGCTGTGTCTGACGATTCGACATCTCGTAGAGGCTACATTGTGAAGTGAGATGAAATTATTCCTCACTCGTTATTTGGAGCGCGTTTAAAGCGATTTATCAAAGGAGACTACGAGTGGTTGGTAGCGATGTGGCGAGCCCGAGATGCGCGTGCTCGGTCGGCGTTCTGTCAGCATTCCGCGAAACGCGTCACCTGGGTGCCCCGGGTACTGGTGATTTAAATTTAAAAATGGCGGATTGCAAATAGAATTTTTAATTGACGAAGGCTACCTTCGTATGTTGTTATGTAGTTTTTCAGTACTGTTCCAAAAACTGTTCAAATGTTTGTCAAGCTTAATGGACTTAACTGCGAGGTCATCAGTCCCTAAACTTACAAACTACTTATGAACTACCTTATACTAAAGACGATGCAAACATCCATGCCCGTAGGGGGATTCGAACCTGACGCATCGTAGTATAGCGCCTCAATAGGCTCGGCCCCTCCGCCGCGGCAGTACTGTTCCAAAAACGTCGAAATTTACTTGAAACCACTATTAGTAATAAGTGTTTGGAAGATTTTGAAGATCAAGAATAAAAAAGGCGTTAATTTTTCATAATAATATTGATCGTCAAGTATATCATGGATTTTTATATTTAAATGTTATAGCTTTTACAGGAATCGAACCGTAGAGTTTATAGTTTCTTGGATATCAATTTTTAACGCTACTTTTAACGCATGGCGACCGTCAGAAACTTGGCAAATTTTATTTATAACCGAAAATCTCATAAAAGTAGAAAAAGCAGCAAAGCTGTTACTCTGGGGAAAATCTCATAAAAGTAGAAAAAGCAGCAAAGCTGTTACTCTGGGGAATTTTTGAGAGTTTTCGCTGAATGGTATTTGAGTTCTGAGATTCGCGTACCGTAAACATAAAGACTTATAAAAATCCGATATCAATGTGATTCCCTTGTGAGTCCCAGGAAGACTACGAAGTCGTGACTAAAATTTTGATGTTTCTATACAACGTAGACTGTCGAGTATCAAAAAAATTCAATACCACTGCCAATTTATTTGGTTGAAATAAATTGGTGCACCTGAGCAATTCCGTGTTTTTTTTTTTTTTTTTTTTTTTTTTTTTTTTTTTTTTTTTTTTTTTTTTTAATGGAATTTATGAGTTGTTTTTGTGACATAGTATGAAAGGACACATTCACATGGGATATTGTAACTTACAGCCTTCCAAAGCAGTAAGTTATCATTATTGGAAGCTGTCTTTGGTGGCCGGCCGCGGTGGCTGAGGAGACTAAGGCGCTCCAGTCACGGTCTTCACGGCCACTACGGTCGGGGGTTCGAATCCCCCCTCGGGCATGGATATTTGTGCCGTCCTAGTTTGTAAGTAGTTCATAACTAGTTTGTAAGTTTAGGGACTGATGACCCCGTAGTTAAGTCCCATACTTTACAAACATTTGAACATTTTTGTCTTTGGTGTTTACGGAAAATGGCACTTTACTAGAGCGCTTGCCCGCGAAAGGCAAACATCCCAGGTTCGATTCCTGGTTCTGGCACGCAATTTTAATCTGTCAGGAAGCCGGACGCGGTGGCCGAGGGGACTGAGGCGCTCCAGTCACGGTCTGCAAGGCCACTACGGTCGGGGGTTCGAATCCCCCCTCGGGCATGGATATTTGTGCCGTCCTTAGGATTAACTAGTTCATAAGTAGTTTGTAAGTTTAGGGACTGATAACCCAGTAGTTAAGTCCCATTGATTTGATTTGATTTGATTTATCCAGGGAAGTCAAAACAGTCTTGGTCTAACCCGCCACTGCCCGCACCGAAACTAAGTTTATTGTGCGGTATCGCTCCCTGTAAAGCCAACCAATGCCCTTGAACAGTGCAAGGAGTCCCTTTACCAGTCCTTTATTAGACACAATTTCTTCGGGTCTAGTTGTCCCAAATGTTTTGTGCCTTTTACCCTCCAATGCAATGCATTTGAAGATTAGATGTGATGCAGTTTCATCCCCAGCCTCACAGATCCTACATTTAGGGCCCTCTTCTGTTATTCCCATTGTATGTAGGTGCCTGTCAGCAATCCAACCATGAGTCCAATCTCTCTCCTGTTCAGGCCCAGGATTGCAGAGCTTCTTTTAAAACATGGCTTTGGCATCATTACCTTGCCATGTTTTTGTTGGTGGACTTTGGTCCAATATTTTACGTGCTGTCTCCTGAGCCAGTTACGTAGCTCCAATTTGATCATTGCCTTGGTGATTGTTAGGACAGGTTCCGGTCCAATAAATGGAGACTGCCCCCATCCTGGCTAATCTGTCGGCATGTTCGTTGCCACTGATCCCCTTGTGGCCAGGGACCCACACTAGGTTTACTATATTGCTTTCCCCTAGCTCCACCAGAACCCTGTGATATGCTGCACCAATTTTAGACCTTGTTGCAGGAGCTGCCAGTGATATCAGGGCTGCCTGGCTGTCTGATTAGATATAGATGCTACAATCTTTGTAGCACCTACGCAAATTCTCCTCCACATACGTATTGATGGCAGTTATTTAGGCCTGGAATACTGAGGCCAGTTTTTCTTGAGAGATGACTCCCTCCAGTCTTGGCTGCACCCCATATACCCCGACCCCAACACCTTGGTCGGATTTTGACATGTCAGTGAACCAGACAATATCCCCCATACGGTGTCGACCTACTTTCTCCCATTGCTCCCTACTTCCAATTGTTATATTGAAAGGCTTGTTGAAGGAGTATGGGGTTATAATATAGTCGGCTGGCATTTCCCCAACCTTTCCTATATTTACCTCACTCACTATTTTAGTGTGTGATTCTGGATATCCCAAAGAGTTCCAATTGTTGCCAGATTCGAGTCTGTATGCACCAGCCGCTGCCTCCATCTTGACCCAAAGGTGTAATGGGGGCATATCCAGCATGGTCTCTATCCCAGCAGTTGGTGTGCTGCTAATTCCGCCTGTTATGGCTAAGCAGGCTAATCTCTGCATCTTACCAAACTCCTTAGCAGCAACCTGCTGTTCTACCTTCTTCCACCACACGATCGCCCCATAGGTGATCCTGGGTCTAATCACTGTGGTGTATATCCAGTGCATACGCTTGGGGCTCAGTCCCCAATTTTTGCCACAAGCTCTCCTGGTACTCACAAGAGTTGCCTTGGAGCAAATATTTCTGATGTGAGGGGTCCATGTCAGTTTCTCATCTAGGGTAACCCCTAGATATTTCACTGTCCCCTTCACAGGTAGTGCTTCATTGAAAAACTTTAGATTCCAACTTGAATGTTGTATATGCTTCTTTGTGAATGGTACAACAACAGTCTTCTTAGGACTAACCCCAAGATCCTGTTTTCTGCACCATTCTTGCACAATGTCCAAAGCACCTTGTGCCATATTCTTTACTGTATCAGCAAATTTGCCAAGTATTACTATGACAATAAGTCCCATAGACTCTACAAACATTTGAACAAACATTTTCTGTCACGAAGTTTCAAACATCATCTGTTTTGAGGGTCAAGAAGGCGCTTTGGTTAGCGTTTCGTTATTAGCAATTTTTTTATCTCCACTATTCATAGGAAGTAAATAAGTTTTAAACAAGATCCTGTGTAGTTTTACACAACCAAAGGAATGTATAAACCAACTGAGGTCTGACATGTCATTTCAGGAAAATTAAATCATACGTTCTGTCCTCAGACAATGAAAGATGGTTGTGAATGTAAATAATTGTTTATTGTTTTTATTAGAATTAAGCTGAGAACAGCCCACGGTGAGAAAATTATTTATTTTTAACGTGCAACTTTCAAGGGTTTCATGGCCGCCGCATATTAGCAGCGCAGAGAACTGGATCCACTAGCTGAGTCCTGTGACGTGCTGCAACTATGGAATGCCGGTCACCAGAATAGATTTGTTCAAAAACAGTTGAATTGAGTTTAATATGTTTGGAAAATGTATTAAAAACCTTTAACTCTGCAGCGGAGTGTGCGCTGATATGAAACTTTCTGGCAGATTAATCTGCCAGGAAGTTTCAAAGATAAAGCAGTCAACAAACCGATGGTTGGTTTGAAGATCACAGTGCTTTACTAGGCATGGTCGTGATTGGACCTGGTGATCTTCGAATGACTTACCCAGCCAGTTATAGGGGGACCTACAGTTTAACGTGTGTTCCGAACCACGGTGTTACTCGATATTTTTCACCTCAGCAACGCTGCTAGAGGTGAAAGAAGTGGAATGTGACAGATAAAAACCATAGGGCCTGGCGTGGATCGAAACCGCAACATTTAGGATTTGCCGCAGGAAAAAACTATATGCAGAACTAATGATTCAGAGCTCGATATATTATGTTCTTACGTACAACATCTACGTAGATATACACTGTTAAATGAAGAAGGAATTT
Source organism: Locusta migratoria (assembly GCA_026315105.1). Taxonomy (NCBI): domain Eukaryota; kingdom Metazoa; phylum Arthropoda; class Insecta; order Orthoptera; family Acrididae; genus Locusta; species Locusta migratoria. The sequence goes on from CM048751.1 coordinate 24,363,356, forward strand.
CATTTAGTAGGCATGAACCACAGACATTGCCGAGGTAGGATGGCTTGCGTGCCTCAACGATACAGATAGCCGTACCGTAGGTGCAACCACAGCGGAGGGGTATCTGTGGAGAGGACAGACAAACGTGTGGTTCCTGAAGAGGGGCAGCAGCCTTTTCAGTAGTTACAGGGGCAACAGTCTGGATGATTGACTGAGCTGGCCTTGTAACATCAGCTAATGTGGCTTTACCACACAGCTACTGCGAACGGCTAAAAGCAAGGGGAAACTACAGCCGTTACCTTTCCCGAGGACATGCAGCTCTACTGTATGAACATATGATCATGGCATCCTCTCGGGTAAAATATTCCGGAGGTAAAATTGTCCCCCATTCGGATCTCCGGGTGGGGACTACTCAGGAGGATGTGATCATCAGGATAGACAATACTGGCATTCTACGGGTCGGAGCGTGGAATGTTAGATCCCTTAATCGAGTAGGAAAATTAGAAAATTTAAAAATGGAAATGGATAGGTTGACGTTAGACATAGTGGGGATTAGTGAAGTTCGGTGGCAGGATGAACAGGATTTCTGGTCAGGTGTGTACAGGATTATAAATACAAAATCAATTGGGGGTATCACAGGAGTAGGATTGATAATGAATAAGAAAATAGGAATGCGGGTAAATTACTATGAGCAACACAGTGATCGTATTATCATTGTCAAGATAGATACGAAGCCAACACCGACAACAGTAGTACAGGTTGATATGGCAACTAGCTCTGCCGATGATGAGGAAATCGAAGAAATATATGAGGAGCTAAAGGAAATTATTCAGGCAATTAAGGGAGAGGAAAACTTAATTGTTATGACAGACTGGAATTCGGTAGTAGGACAAGGAAGGGAAGGGAGGATGGTAGGTGAATATGGTCTGGGCAAAAGGAATGAAAGAGGAAGCCGCCTGGTAGAATTTTGCACAGAACATAATTTAGTTACAACAAACACCTGGTTCAAGAATCACAAAAGAAGGTTGTATACATGGAAGGGACTAGGAGACACCGGAAGATACCAGATAGATTTTATAATGGTAAGACGTAGATTTCGGAACCAGGTTCTACAATGTAAGACATACCCAGGGGCAGATATAGACTCTGACCACAACTTGTTGGTTATGAACTGTAGGCTGAAACTAAAGAAACTACAAAAAGGTAGGAAAATAAGGAGATGGGACCTGGATAAATTGAAGGATCCTGCGGTTCTTAAGAATGTCAGAGGGAGCTTTAGGCAACAATTGACAGAAACAGGGGAAAATAAAACAGTAGAGGAGGAATGGGTAAAATTTAGAGATGAAATAGTGAAGGTAGCAGAGGACAAAATAGGTAGGAAGGCAAGACCTACAAAAAATCCTTGGATGTCACAGGAGATACTAAATTTAATCGATGAAAGGAGAAAATATAAAAATGCAGTACATGAAACAGGCAAAATGGAGTACAGACGACTAAGAAATGAGATTAACAGGAAGTGCAAAATGGCTAGAAGGCAAATGTAAGGATGTAGAAGAATGTATAAATAGGGGAAAAATAGATACAGCTTACAGGAAAATAAAAGAAACATTGGGAGATAAGAAAAACAGCTCTATGAATATCAAGGACACTGATGGAAAACCAGTTCTCAGCAAAGAAGGGAAAGCTGAAAGGTGGAAAGAGTATATAGAGGGGCTCTACAAAGGAAATGAACTTCGAGACAATATTGTAGGAAGGGAAGAGGATGTAGATGAAGATGAAATAGGAGAAACTGTACTGAGAGAAGAATTTGACGGAGCCCTGAAATACGTAACTCGAAATAAGGCCCCTGGAGTAGATGATATTCCCTCAGAGCTACTGAAGTCTCTGGGAGAACCAGCCATGACAAAATTGTTTCACCTGGTGTGTAAGATGTATGAGACAGGTTAAATACCCTCAGACTTTAAGACAAATGTTATAATCCCCATCCCTAAGAAAGCAGGTGCAGACAGGTGTGAAAAATATAGAACCATCAGTTTAATAAGTCATGGTTGCAATATATTAACGCGAATTATATACAGAAGGATGGGAAAGCTGTTAGAAGCCATCCTCGGGGAAGATTAGTTTGGGTTCAGGAGAAATGTAGGAACATGGGAGGCAATACTCACATTACGGCTTATCCTAGAAGATAGATTAAGAAAAGGCAAACGTACATTTCTAGCTTTTGTAGATTTGGAGAAGGCTTTTGACAATGTTGATTGGAATAAACTCTTTGAAGTTCTGAAGCAAGCAGGAGTAAAATATAGTTATTTACAACTTGTACAAAAACCAGACAGCGGTTGTCAGAGTTGAAGGGCATGAAAGGGATGCACTGGTTGGAAGGGGAGTAAGACAGGGTTGTAGCCTTTCTCCAATGTTGTTCAATTTGTACATTGAGCAAGCTATAAAGGAAAGCAAGGAGAAATTTGGTGAAGGAATTAAAGTTCAGGGTGAAGAATTAAAAACATTGCGTTTTGCCGATGACATAGTAATTCTGTCAGATACAGCAAAGGACCTGGAAGAGCAATTGAACGGAATGGGCAGTGTGCTGAAAGGTGCATATAAGATGAACATTAACAAGAGCAAAACTAGGGTAATGGAGTGCAGTGTAAGAAAATCAGGTGATGCTGAAGGAATTAGATTGGGAAACGAAGCAATAAAGGATGTAGATGAGTTTTGTTACTTGGGCAGTAAAATAACAAATGATGGTCGTAGTACAGAGGATATAATATGCAGAATGGCAATGGGTAGAAAAGCGTTCTTGAAAAAGAGAAATTTGTTAACATCGAATATTGATTTAAACCTAAGGAAGTCCTTGCCGAAGGCATTTGTATGGATTGTTGCCTTGTATGGGAGTGAGAGATGGACGATAAACAGTGCGGACAGGAAGAGGATTGAGGCTTTAGAAATATGGTGCTGCAGAAGAATGCTGAAGATTAGGTGGGTGGATCGCGTAACTAATGAGGAGGTACTGAAAAGGAATTTCTGACATACCTTGACTAAAAGAAGGGATAGATTGGTAGGACACATTCTTAGACATCAAGGAATTGTGAATTTAGCGTTGGAGGGAAGTGTGTGGGGTAAAAACCGCAGAGGAAGATCAACAGATGGATACAGTAAGCAGATTCAGACAGATGTAGGTTGCCATTCTTACGGGGAGATGAAGAGGCTTGCTCAGGTTAGGGTATTGTGGATAGCTGCATCAAACCTGTCTCCGGACTGAAGACCACAACAACAACAACAGGCAGAGGAAGAAGAATTTTCTTGCAGCTCTCTATTTCACGGCCTAAAAACTGCCAGAAGATGAAGATTGATAAAACACGGCACTTCAGAACAGGCTAGCTGGTCCGAAGGAGGAAACCATCAAGAAAAAGGCGACCAGTATTTAATTTAGTACAACATGCGCAAAGATTATAAGGAAGAGCGCACAATGTGCACCATTTTCCAAAGTTAGTGCTAAGTTCGCCCTGACAATGATTCACGGGCCTGGAGTCTGCATTTGTTGTGCCGAGCGATGTTTTGAGGCGGTTCATAGCACGCGGATCTTGTTAAAAATTCTTAAAGATTACTCTGACTTCGCTTTTTCAGGAGTTTTGCTACCTCACCTTCTGAGATTATAGCATGATCAAGTACATACGGCGTCTAAATCCAAATTCAACATTCTGATATATTAAATGCCAAGGTCGCTTACGTTAAAATAATTTCTATCATTCATAATTAGTTTCTGTCGAAGTACCTTCCATTTTCAAGTGATCTCACTCCATGAAAACATGTGTCAGTGGCGTCCTTGAAATCGGAATGAATCAAGATATAAACTATGTCACAATATTGGTGACATTTTTATTGAGTAAGATCAGCTGAGGATGTCAGCCAGTTCTATTGAAACTTATTATGAATCAGATAAATTGTTTCAACGTAAGCGACATTGACAGTTAATATAGCAAGTCACAGTGTAATTTAAGCAATTTAAATGTGTTTCAGTACCGACATTATACGTAGATAAACACGCGTCAATGTGCTAATGAATGTAATATGAAACTGGTTGTGTCAACAGGTGAATAAACAAGGGTACGAATAAATGAGCACACCAGGCAGTATTCTGCATCGCGCCACAGCGTTGTGGCTAGCTGTGTACGACGGGAATGCTTGGATCGTTCAATGTTCAGAAGACGACTAATGTCAGCTGTAATCATTTACTTCATTTTTGATATTAAATAATCAATTGTTTATTCGCTATTTGCGAATTCTACCGACAATAACTGCATTATTACATATATTCCGCTGGTTGGTGACAAATGAAAATTTGTGCCGGACCGTAAGTTGAACCAGGTTCTCCCGCTTTTCGCGAGCGGTCGTCTTACACACCCTTTTTTTTCCTGTGGGTAGTTCTACTCAATAGATAGCACACCATCTTTAGCAATTAATAGATTGTCGGCGGTATTCGCCTATAGCGAATAAATAATTGATTAACTTTAAAAATCATAATGGAGAACAGCGAACGTAACAAGGCCAACGTGCACTCCGTGTGCATACCGGGTGGAGTCATTCCAGATGTGGAACGGGTCCTCCCGGATGCCATGAAGGGTACGGGGTGCAGCCAACTGCAGGTGGTGGCTCACGTCGGTACCAATGATGTGTGTCGTTTCGGATCTGAAGAGATCCTCTCAGGTTTCGAGCGGCTAACTGAAGTGGTAAATACCAGTCTTGCTTGCAAGATGAAAGCAGAGCTCACCATCTGCAGCATAGTTGACAGGACCGACTGTGGACCTCTGATACAGAGCCGAGTGGAGGGTCTGAATCAGAGGCTCAGACGGTTCTGCGACCGTGTAGGCTACAGATTCCTTGACTTGCGCCATCGGGTGGTGGGTTTCCGGGTTCCGCTGAATAGGTCAGGAGTCCACTATACGCAGGAAGCGGCTACACGGGTAGCGGGTGCTGTGTGGCGTGGACTGGGCGGTTTTTTAGGATAAAGAGCTTCGGGGAAATAGAAAATGGGCAATCTCAAAGGGTGCAGGTGGATGACAGCAGAAATGTAGATCCGGAAACTATCGGTGTAACAGTTGTAAATAGTCGTAGCTGTGTCGGGAAAGTACCAGAACTGCAAGCGTTAATAGAAAGCACCGAAACACACATCATTATAGGCAGCGAAAGTTGCCTCAAGCCGGAAATAAGTTCAGAAGAAGTATTTGCAAAAGATCTATCGGTGTTCAGAAAGGATAGATTGAACAAAATAGGTGGGGGCGTGTTTGTCGTCGTCAAAAGTAGTATTTCATGTAGCGAAGTTGAAGTTGATAGTTCCTGCGAGCTATTATGGGTAGAGGTTGTACCCGAAAATCGTAAGAAGTTAATAATCGGTTCCTTTTACCGGCCTCCCGACTCTGACGATACAATAGCAGAAAGGTTCAAAGAAAACCTGAGTCTAATTACAAAAACGTACCCGACTCACACAATAATAGTAGGTGGTGATTTTAATTTACCCTCGATCTGTTGGCAAAATTATATTTTGAAATCAGCAAGTAGGCATAAAACATCGTCCGAAATTGTATCAACGCGTTCTCTGAGAATTACTTCGAAAAATTAGTTCATGAGCCAACTAGAATTGTAAATGGATGTGAAAACACACTTGATCTCTTAGCAACAAATAATCCTCAGCTCATAACAAGCATCAAAACGGATACAGGTATTAGTGAACACAGAGCTGTCGTAGCGAAATTGAATATGAAAAGTCCCAAAGTTACCAAAAATAAACGCAAAGTATATTTGTTCAGGAAACAAAATACATTGCTTCTTGAAAGACAGCTTCCACTCGATTCTAACACTAAACGTAGGTGTAGACCAGATGTGGCTCAAATTCAAAGAAGTGGTATCGACAGCAATTGACAGTTTTACACCAAATAAATTAATAAAAGAAGGAGGCGATCCCCCTTGGTACACAAAACAGGTCAGGACACTGTTGCAAAAGCAAAGGAAAAGGCATACTAAATTTAAACGAACACGAAATCCCCAGGATTTGCGATCGTACTCAGAAGCTCGAAATTTAGCGAGGATTTCAATGCGAGATGCCTACAATATTTATCACAACGAAACTCTTTCTCATAATTTGACTGAAAACCCAAAGAGATTTTGGTCATATGTTAAATATACTCGGGGCAAATCACAAACAATACCTTCACTACGTGATAGTAATGGCGATCCTGCCGATGACAGTTACTAAACTTAGCTTTTAGAAACTCATTCACCAAAGAAGAAGAAAACCAATATTCCAGATTTCGAATTACGAACAGATGCCGTAATGAGTAACGTAGAAGTAGATATCATCGGAGTAGTGCAGAAACTAAAATCACTTAACAAGAACAAGTCTTCTGGTCCGGATTGTATACCCATTAGATTTCTATCTGATTATACGGAAGCGATAGCTCCTTACTTAACAGTCATATACAACCGCTCTCTCATAGAAGGATCTGTACCAAAAGATTGGAAAGTTGCACAGGTCACACCTATATTCAAGAAAGGCAGTAGGAGTAACCCACTAAACTACAGGCCTATTTCATTGACGTCAATTTGCAGCAGGGTTTTGGAACATATCCTGTATTCAAATATTATGAATTATCTCGAACAGAACGATCTATTGACCCAAGGTCAACACGGATTTAGAAAATATCGTTCATGCGAAACACAACTAGCTCTTTATTCACAGGAAGTGATGGGTGCTATCGACAGAGGTTCGCAATTCCATTCCGTATTTCTTGATTTCCAGAGCTTTTGACACCGTACCTCACAAACGGCTTTTAATCAAATTGCGTGGTTATGGTATATCGCCCCAAATTTGCGATTGGATAGGGGATTTCTTCTCAGAGAGGACACAGTTCGTAGTAATCGATGGTAAGGCATCGACTAAAACAGAGGTGATATCGGGCGTTCCACAGGGTAGTGTTCTTGGACCTCTGCTATTCCTTATTTACATAAACGATTTAGGGGAAAATCTAAGTAGCTCTCTTAGGTTGTTTGCAGATGACGCCGTCATTTACCGTCTAGTAAAATCATCTGAAGATCAAGACCAACTGCAGAACGATCTGAATAAGATATCAGTATGGTGTAAAAATTGGCAATTGACTCTAAATAATGAGAAGTATGAAGTAGTCCACATGAGTACAAAAAGAAATCTGTTAAACTTTGTTTACAACTTAAATCAATCAAATGTGAAGGCCGTAAACTTCACAAAAGACCTAGGAATTACTATTACTTCAGACCTAAACTGGAAAGAACACGTAGATAATATCGTGGGAAAGGCGAACCAGAGACTGCGTTTTATTGGCAGAACCCTTAAAAGATGCAACAGAACTACTAAAGAAACTGCATACACTGCGCTTGTCCGTCCATTTTTGGAGTATTGCAGCCCAGTGTGGGATCCTTATCAGGTGGGTTTGACGGAGGACATCGAAAGAGTCCAAAGAAGGGCAGCTCGTTTCGTATTGTCACGATACAGGGGAGACAGCGTTACGGAAATGATACAGGATCTGGGATGGGAATCATTACAACCGCTTATCGCTGCGGCGTGGGCAACTTGCGAAACTCCAATCGCCAACATTCTCCTCCGAATGCGAAAATATATTGTTGACTCCCACTTACATAGGTGGAAATGATCATCAGAATAAAATACGAGAAATCAGAGCCCGAACAAAGAGATTCAGGTGTTCTTTCTTCCCGCGCGCTATTCGAGAATGGAACGGGAGATAAGTAGTATAATTGTGGTTCGATGAAACCTCTGCCAGGCACTTAAATGTGATTTGCAGAGTATCCCATGTAGATGTAGAATGGTTAAAATTGAAACAGTCTAGACCCAAGAATTGTTATTTTTATTTCATGATCGGTTTCAGTCAGCTTAGATCATCTTCAGACGGGTAGCACTATGCTGTCAGGTACTGGCGGTGGACAAGGCGAGCCACACAAACGTGGACTGATTATTTAATATCAAAAAATGTTCAAATGTTTGTAGAGCTTATGGGACCCAACTACGGAGGCATCAGTCCCTAAACTTACAAACTACTTATGAACTAGATACAACTAAGGACGGCACAAATATCCATGCCCGAGGGGGGATTCGAACCCCCGACCGTAGTGGCAGTGCAGACCGTGACTGAAGCGCCGCAGTACGCTCGGCCACTACGGCCGGCTATTTAATGTCACACATAGGGCTGCAGTATTTTTATTATACTTTTAGAAGAATGGTTGCGACTTCAACGGCATACTAATCTCCCACATTTCCTTTTTACACCATTTTTTTCGTTTTGTTTATTTTGCTTCTCTCATACCGTTAATATATCTCCGGTTTCCGATATCACATAACACAACTCTGATTTATCGGGTACTCCTCTGCTGCTCCCATACTACACTCCTCTTTTGTCCCCCTTCGATTTTAAACTTTTTTTTTTATTTCTCCTTTCCGAGCGGCCCGTTGGCAGATATATTTTGTATTGTTTCTTGCACCGCGGCGTAAATTTTCGCCACCGGATATCTGAAGCGGAGAGGATTAACTCGACTAAGCGGATTACGCACAAGGATCGACGCAAACAAAAGAGCGCCGCTCGCGCTTTGTGCCCACTCGGCTGCGGCCGACGCGCGGGAAGAACGCGGAGAGCACGGCTGTGGCGTGCGGGAGCCAGCAGGCCGATGTTGTGGCTAACGGACTGGCGTGGGGCTTACAGCCACCTGTGATGTCTGTAGTGGAATCTGCTCATTGTGTATGTACACTGAACCGACAAAAGTCACGGGATAGCGATACAGGTGGCGGCCACAGGGTATTAAAGGCTCCGTGGAATAGCAGAGCTGGGAGTTGTACCCCAGCAGGTCATGTCAGTCTTTTTGTGGCTTTGGAAGTTCGAAATAATGAAGCAAAACTAATCACGCGAGGTTGGAACTATAACGACGTGAAGCCGGTAGTGGATGTGACTAAGGGATGTCAATAAAACAAGGGCATTTTCGTTTGCTCTATAGGAGGGTTGGACTTTAAACAGTGGTTACTATTTATTCATACACCTCCCTCCCCTCCCCCCACGGATTCTGTACGACCTCATCCCGCTCCACCACCTCCACCTAGACTCCCGTAAGCCCCTGGTATAATACAACCTTGCCGATACTGGGCCTCTTCCATGAATTCAGCTCTCTATCCCTTCCTCCCTTTGAAAGATTTCAGGCCAGCCGCGGTGGCTGAGGGGACTAAGGCGCTCCAGCCACGGTCTGCACGGCCACTACGGTCGGGGGTTCGAATCCCCCCTCGGGCATGGATATTTGTGCCGTCCTAGTTCGTAAGTAGTTCATAACTAGTTTGTAAGTTTAGGGACTGACGACCCCGTAGTTAAGTCCCATAGACTATACAAACATTTGAACATTTTTTGAGAGATTTCAGCACTGCCACGCTGCTTTCCAACAGTAAAAGGACAACGCAACCTTGTTAATTTTATTAGATTATTCGTAGGTTATTGATTTAATAACTTGCAGCGAAAAAGAATTATTCTGTTACTTGGTTGTGTGCGGTCTGTAGCAGGGGAAAAAAACACGCATTCAGAGCTAACGGCCACAGGTGGCGTGTATGAGGGTGGCTCTGTCACAGACAAATATATACAGACGGGAAACCTTCGTAAGGGCCCGGACCTACGCTCCAGGGTGCGGGGAGGGAGGGTTTCCAGCAGTTCCGTAAAATGCCCCATGATGGCACTGCGGTCAGAAGCAGCCCTTTAAACTGGCCAGAGCAGGCAGCAGGTAGCGGCTTGCCTCACCACCACCTCCCCTCAAACGCCAGCAAGCCGGACACAACCGTGGCCTCGTGGCAGGCGGCACGAGCTCTCCCCTCAGCCTCCCCTCCACGCTACCCTCTGACGTGCAAGAGGCACCTTAAGCCAGTGAACCGCCTGACACCTGCTAGCATCTTACGGAACTACCAGGGGAGCGTAGGACAGTGGTTTAGGGTGGGCTGCTTCTCTGTATATGTTACTCTGTGGCTCTGTTTTTCGGAGTGTCAGCAGTTCCCGGAAAACGCCTTTCGGCCAAAGGCCACAGCAGGTTGGACTGAGGCGTGACCCAAGTATCTGGCTGGCGCCATCGATGCTGGCGTCGTCTAGCCAGGAACATCTGGAGCAATACAATACGTCTTCATGATCGATGTACGGTGTTTTGCGAAGAGAGAGCTGAGACGTCTGGCGCCAAGTAGGAGAACGCCAGGGTGGCACCCGCTAGGAGACTTTACGTCTCCGGCGCCAAGCTGACGGTCGCAACAAGTATACAATAGCTAGGGAGTATGGCCGTTTGCTGGGAACAATCTGCTGACCGTGTTTTCGAAGGTGCCTGAAGGCCATCCGCCGCTACCGTGAGTACGCTAGACATAAGGGCGAGGCCCGACCGGTGGAAACGCGGGAGAGCTGGCCATTGGCTAGTAAGGGGGTTCGCCTGTCCGACTCACGAACGCAAGATGTGACTGGCCGTACTTTGGCGCCTAGCTGTGGATTGGCGTTTCACTAGAGACAGGTGGAGCCTGGAGGCTTTGAAGAGAGTAGACGGAGATTTCGGAAGAGGAGATATGGAGACTAGTGTTTGGGCAGCCGAGGAGAGCAGACGCTTCTCTTCTGCTCTCAATTTCATACTTGTCTTCGAGCAGCGGTACTCTGAGTTTGTGGTACAATTTTTGGAGTTGCTCCATAACTTGTCCCAATAGCGTTGAGTAGTGGCAAACTGAGACCAAGACCAGCCTGCCTGATATTAGACGCACCGACACACTAATTGCTATTGTCACAGTTCTGGTGTTATCTCTGCCCACAGTACAATCGTGCTTCACATGTAAATTGTCTGTATTGGCACGACATAGGCGAACGAGTGAGATAGTAGGCACTGAGATCCGCCGGGATCGAAGTTGGCTGATATTATTTAAATATTACTTATGGAATACGAAGCTGAATTATCTCCGAGTCCGCAACTTGAAGTTATCGACACTCTCAGCCGCCGCCCTCCCATCGTGTTTCCGACATCACCAGCCAGCACAATTTTGGTACAGTATGGCGTGCATTTTCTTGTGTTTCAAGGGGCATTCAAGTTTAGGACTGTTCAAAACGTTAGTTAAATTCACAGAAATCTGGTATCAGAATATTTCTCTCGATTACGAGACAGTTTCCAGTTAAATGTGGGTTGTCACAAGTGTTTAGAATCAAATACAATGTTCATCAACTTACCAGTCACTTGCTGTAGGAGTGTTTATATTGTTTTGTAAATTCGTATAATTTGTTTTGTGCTCAACTGTATGTGTATCTTGTTTTCAGCTCTGACGTTCATTTGACTTCAGAGAATAAAAGGAGTCAAAATCAAATTCTTTACTCAGATCATTCAAATTTGTTAACCCCCTTTACGCAATTTTGGATAGGTTTTATTACTTGGAAACTAGAGGATAAATTAATTAAATGTTCGATGGTTGGTCAGCCACGCCTATCCTTTAATATCAAGTGAACAAACCATTTGTCTAAACCATTTCCATGCCGTCCTTTCTCACTCCTACCTTACCTTTATTTTGCAACACACCACCATAAATATACCTTTCACCTTCACCTCCACACTTTACACATCGTTTCCCAGGGTAACTTTCGCCACCTGCCCTTCCTCGATGACGCCCTCCATCCTGAAATCTATCCCTCCCACCAACTCTGGTCCTCTCCCCGTGGATGAAACGCTCCCTCTCCCCCCTCCCTTCATTTTCCCTCTCATCTTTTGGCTGTCCTGTCCCTCCCCTCTCCCCCTTCCCTCCCTACACCATCCTTCCCCTTCCTCCCGCGCTTCCTCCCCTCGCACCCTTCCCTCCCCTGTGGGGTCTTCTACACAGCACCATTTTAATCAATGCACCGTCCAGTGTTTGTGTCAGTGCGTCGGTTATTGTGTTTCTTTCCAGTGCTTCCGCCGTACAGGAACAAGAGTGACATCCGTTGTTATATCAGTGTCTCTGCCAGTGTTCTTCAATGTGCTTTTAACGACACAATGACACTTGTAACTGGAAATAATACCGTCAGCTGTGTTCAGTATATCTATTTAGCAACCACTTCGACGGTCAATGCCGTCATCTTCATGGCCTTAAAATAAGAAACCTGCATAGTGCTGGATTACAGTCAGTATGACTGGTATCGCACATTTTCCAATATTACAGTGCCTTGTTGCTGTAATATTGGACGAATGTGCGATACCAATTATATTGACTGTAATCCAGCAATATGCAGGTTTCTTATTTCAAGGGCCTGAAGATGACGGCATTGACCGTCGAAACTGGTTGCTAAATAAATATATTGAACACAGCTGATGGTATTACTTTTCGTTACAAGATGTATCCGTAATAAAATTGACAAAGTCACAAGGGCACTCGTTTTAGCTCAGCAACTTGTTTTTATCATTTGTTCCATTTTGTTTTCGCCAAAAAATCCTTCTTGTTACTATTATTAAATCATCAAGTTTTAACAAACTTCGTGTCCATTTAGTTAAAATTCGAGGCTGCAGAACAGTTTATTTGGATGCTGCCAGCGTCCTACGTATGTATTTAATTAGCTTAAAAATATAATAAAGGAAAAAAAAATTCACAACCTATACAAAAGCGTTACCTGTTGCCAGCGACGTGGAAGGCGTAGTATGCCGTTAACAGAGCCTGTTCTGTTGAGGGTGAGAATGGAGCGGTCTACTACCTGTCGAATCTGTCGTTCTTTGGAATTAAATCAAAGTAACAAGGACTTAAGTCCAGGGACTATGGTGGATGATACAGTACTTCCCAGCTCCATCTACCGAACAGAGCAGCCACAGCTTGCGCTGAATGCGCCCCTGCATTGCCGTGCAAAATGATGGATGAATTGAGAAGAAATTGTTGCCGCGTCTTTCGCAAGCCTGATCGTAGGAAATGCTTCAAAAACGAACAGTTAGTACTGTACGTTGGCGGTCTACCGTGGAGGAACATAATGCGTTGGGGTAACACTATCACAGTCGTACTATGCTCGGGTTCTGACGCAGTTTCGACTTTCGCGGCGACCCATAATGACGCCATTCGTTGTAGTCGCGTTTCAATTTTGGCTCGTACGATATGGCCCATGTCTGATCCAGCGTTAGTAGTTTCAGACCGCTCGCTCACAAGTGACTGATTCCTTCGATTGTGTGCACGCTGTGATAAGGGACGGGCGCGTCTATTTACTCAGAGGTAAGGTAGGTATGTGAACAACGTGTGCTATCAGCGACAATAGTAGTTTCAATTGCATAGTGTCTCTATACGGCCGGCCGCAGTGGCCCTCTGTAATAAAAAAACCTGAGCCAAATATTCAACGAACAATCATGAACGAATTGAACCAACGAGCGCAAAGCATAGATCTACCTGAAGGAATAATAATAATAATAAGGGCGGTCTGCGAGGCAGCAGTCACTGTCTGCACGGCCGCTATGGTAGGGGTTCGAATCCCCCCCTCCGGCATGGATATTTGTGTCTTCTTTAGTATCAGGTAGTTCATAAGTAGTTTCTAAGTTTAGGGATTTATGACTACGCCGTTTAGTCCCTTAAGCTTAACAAATTTTTTTTTTTTTTTTTTTTTTTTTTTTTTTTTTTTGTGTCTACAGCAGTATTGTCCATATTTCGAACTTTCAAATTTTTTAAAGGAAATAATTTTTTAAAAATAAATCTCCTCAGTTATTGCTGGAGGTAAACAAATGGACACACATGAAAATATTATCTATGGTTAGTTAGATTATTGTGATTGTGATACGGCGTTCTAGGTTGACAAACAGTTAATGTGGGTACTTTGAGCCCATATATTGTACAATTCTACACCTCAAACAAGTCAAATTGTCTGGTTGCAGTCATTGAGCACGATCATAATAAACAACATACTGTCACGTTATAATTTTCCCTATTTAACACGCTTTAACACACAGATTAATTAACGCTCTAGTACCGCACTTGGCAACATTAATGGCCACAAAAAGGGGCGCATGATTTCCATGCGTCACTGCGTCACATATATGGCCACTATGTGTAGTGATCAGTCAACGCAATCGGTCACGGCGGAATGGCCGAGCGCATTGAGGCGCTATGCTCCGATGCGGGAGGCCGTTCCCCTCCGAGGTTCGAATCCTCCCTTGGGCCTGGATGTTTGTGTTGTCTTTAGTATAAGTTAGTTTATAAGTAGTTTGTAAGTGTTGGGACTGATGACCCCACAGTTAAATCCCACAAGCTTAACAAACATTTGAACATTTTGAGATAAAGTGATTGATAGTTTAATACACCTGACCATTTGCAGTGCACTTGTTTACGTGTCAGCATGGTGGACAAAAGGGCAAGGTATTATCAAAAGAATGGTTCTGTAGCTGCACGTGTCTTCGGCTGAAAGCTTTACTGAAGAGCACTCTATCTCTACCTGCTGTGCGGCGAATGATTCAGAAGTTCTCAACAGCTGTGAGAACTGGGCGTTGCTGTGGGAAGAAGCCGGCGACCGGTTGCAACACAGGTGGTCGATGAAATCGCTATGGCAGACACGCTGCGTGCAATTCGCGATCGTCAAGCAGTGCACGTGCTGTAGCACGACGGTTCAACATACCAATGTGCACTGTATCGAAGGTGTTTCGCAACATTCTCAAGCGCTATCCGTGCAAAATTCATATCGTACAGCGGTTTGTACCACAGGACGCTCTACAATATGTTGACTACGCTCTTTTTCTTTTCCAATGATTGAAGTTGACGAAAGCTGGATCATCCTATGCTCAAAGTTTAAGTTCCTCTGACGGGTGAAGTGAACGCACAGAAGTGTCAAGTGTGTGGATCTTTAGTCACTGTCCATGAAGTTTCTCTGTATGATGAACATGTCCCTGTATGGTGCGGCCTCAGGCGGGCATTGTGACTGGTAAGTGCCTGGCAGAGGGTTCATCGAACCACCTGTATACTATTCATCTACCATTCCATTCACGAATAGCGCGCTGAATCTCCCCGTTCGAGCTCTGATTAATCGTATTTTATACTGATGATCATTGCTGCCTATGTAGGTTGGAGTCAACAATATCTCTTTGCATTCGGAGGAGAATGTTGGCGATTGGAGTTTCGTAAGTAGACCACGCCACAGCGATAAACGCTGTTGTTATAATCATTCCCATCCCATATCCTGTATTATTTCCGTGATGATGTTTCCCCTGTATCGAAACAGGCAGTCTTTCTTTGTGCTCTTTCGATGGCCTCCGTCAAACCCCCTTGATAACGATCCCGCACTGATCAGCAATACTCCAAACGAGGACGGACAAGCGTGATGTATGCAGTCTATTTAGTAGTTCCGTTGCATCTTTCAAGTGTTCTGCCAATAAAACGCAGTCTCTAGTTCGCCTTTCCCACGACATTATCTACGTGCTCTTTCCAATTTAAGTCTGAAGTAATACTAATTCTTAGGTATTTAATGGAGTTTACGGCCTTCAAGTTTGATTGATTTATCTTGTAAACAAAGTTTAACGCATTTCTTTCGTACTCATGTGGACGACTTCACACTTCGCATTATTTAGTGTCAATTGCCAATTTTTACACCATACTGATATGTTATTTAGATCATTTTGCAGTTGGTTTTAATTTTCAGATGTCTTTACTAGACGATAAATAATGTAGTCATCTGCAAACAACTTAAGAGAGGTTCTCTGATTTTCACCCAAGTCGTTTATGTTGATAAGGAACAATGCAGGACCAATAACACTACCCTGTGGAACGCCAGATATCACCTTCGTTTTAGTCGAAGCGTTAGCATCGATTACTACAACGTATGTCCTCTCTGACAGGAAATCCCCTATCCAGTCACAGATTTGGTGCGATATTCCATAGCCATGTAATTTGATTAAAAGCCGTTTGTGAGGTACGGTGTCAAAAGCCTTCTGGAAATCTAGAAACTTGGAATCAATCTGAAATCCTTTGTCGATAATGATTATCACTTCGTGTGAGTAAAGAGCTAGTTGTGTTTCACATGAACGATATTTTATAAATCCTTGGGTCAATAGATCTTTCTGTTAGAGAAGATTCATAAAACCCTACAGGAGACAGACGCATTGTAGTAAACAGTTTTGATGCAACATGGAGCCACACTGAACATCGCTCGTGAAAAGTATTTAATCCAGACATGATAAATATTATGTTATTAGTATTGTATACAGTATAAGGTTTTTAGGTTTTTTACCGCATTTTAAATTTACTAACTTGTTATTTGTCTTGATATTCACAAACTGCTTAAACAACTTGCAGTACTCATGTTAATAATTATAAAAATTAGCTACCTGGAGACAGACAGCGAATTACACGCATTTAAAGATATTTAACACTTTTTTCGAAAACAGAGCACATTTTTTCACTGTTTTGTTTTCAATATTAAAACAATTGAAAATGGTACTATTACAAGTTTTTTGCTTTATGGTTCAAGGCCAAGACTCATGGAACGTCTTTATCTTGTTGTAAACCGCCGCCCCCACAGAAATTCATTAATCCGTCACTGGTTCGAACATGACTCCAGTTCCATTTTTAACCCCGAGGCCTCTGGTTACACAGCTATGCCAGTGGTTCAAAGATGGCCAAATATAAAGAAGATTGAATATTTAAAACAATTTATTATCTTATTTTCAGTCATCAGTTGCGATTTTTTCTCTTTTAAACCTTCTGGATCATCTTCAGAATCCTGTAGTTACGTCCGGGTTGCAGACCTAAGTACAATATTCTGAAGATGATCCTAGTTGCTGAGTCTCATAAATCGATTCTGTGGACTACATTTAGACTGTAAATTATTGAACAGAAAAGTTACATTTTTGAGACTCGGTAAAAATTCCTTTTCGTTACAGTCGAAAAGCAAATGAAAGTATCGGAACTGGTTATAATTGTTAACTAAATAGCTCTCTCTTTAGCAACGATACTCGGCTTCGCAGTTTTGCACAGCTACATTGGTAATTATTTTGGAAAATAAATGAATACGTCGATCACCACCTCATTTCCATTTTAGTTTTAAATCTGAAAGTACTCGAAGAAACGCATATATCCTGTGTGAAAAGACCATATTCTACACTATTAATCTAAATATAAATGAATTCATTTCACTCTTCGGCACTGAAATACAAACAATTCTTTCCATTCCCGTAAAAAGTTTCTTTGGTAGATTTGGTCTTTTCGAAATGATTGAGTCAATTACACTTATTTTGATGTAAAAAAAAGTACAAATAAAATAGCGATATCCACAATAATTATGTTATTACAACAATGTATTTTTTACAAATACCACAATGGAACTAAAATGGGGGTATTACATCGATACATTGTCTTAAAAGCTTGTTTAATCAGCATAGAACTAACTTAAAATGTAATATTGTATTTTTATTTACTGTGCGGTTAAAATATGACATAAAAATCATTGTTCAGGTAAATGGGAGTGTTTATATCTTATATTGTATGTTCCTACTAGCACAGTATATCTTTGGTAAAATTCAAGTATATAAGAAGCTGGATTCCAGTTTTTTTTCTTTTTGTTATGACAGATGAAACAGAAATTCGACTTTCTACCACTACATGGGGACTAGATGATTACCTACATTCTTTATGAGCAGAACATTTCTTGTAGCTGCAACTGTAAATAAGACAACATTTTTATCCATTCCAGTTGAGTTTCGTCACCAACTGTACATTACAACATTTACAAATAGAGGGGTTTAAATAAGGATAAAAAGCAAGAGCCGCGGCGGAGCATTGAGGCGCGAGGCCGTTCCCCGTCGTGGGTTGGAATCCCCCCTCGGGCTTGGATGTTTGTGCCGTCTTTAGTATAAGCTAGTTCATAAGTAGTTAGTAGGTTTAGGGACTGACGACCCCGTAGTTAAGTCCCATAAGCTTTACATACATTTTAAAAAGCAAGGGGCTCGCACAGCATTGTTACATTCTTTCCTTATTCTAGTGACTGCTCTGACAACTTCTGAACTCATGAAAGATCATCCATCTGTTGCAATACCAATGAATTTACTAACATCGAGATTAAGACTTCTCATACTGTTCAACACAATTATAGCTAATTTTATTACCATCATGAAAGTACTAAAGACTAAGGACTCTTGTGAATATGATGGTGTCTCTAGCAGAATTCGAAAGTACTGTTCTCCATATGTTAGCCCAGTACTAACCAATATTTGTAATTTTTCCTTTCAGAATGATCAGTTTCCTAACAGATTAAAGTACTCAGTAGTGAAACCACTTTATAAAAAAGGAGAAAGGGATAATGTAGACAACTATAGACCTATTTCTATGCCATCGGTTTTTTCTAAAGTTATTGAAAAGGCTGTATATTCAAGATTAATTGATCATTTCAGTTCACATAATTTATTGTCAAACGTGCAATTTGGTTTTAGAAGTGGTTTAACGACTGAAAATGCTATATTTTCGTTTCTCTGTGAGGCACTTGATGGGTTAAATAAGAGGCTACGGACATTAGGCGTCTTCTTTGATTTAAAAAAAGCGTTTGATTGTGTTGATCACAAAATATTGTTGCAAAAGTTGGAACATTATGGAATACGGGGAGTAGCCCACAACTGGTTCACCGCTTACTTTAATAATAGGCAACAGAAGGTAATTCTCCGCAGTGTAGAAAATAGCTATGACGTGCAATCCCAATGGGGCACAATTCAGTATGGGGTATTTCTGGCTCAAAAACGGGCGGTTCGAGCAATATGTGGTGTAAGTTCGCGAACGTCATGTCGACCCCTTTTCAGTGGTCTGGGAATTTTTACTCTGACGGCACAATACGTTTTTTCTTTAATGTCGTTTGTTGCTAATAATACCAGCTTATTCCCACGAGTTAGTGGCTTTCACTCGGTGAATACTAGACAGAAGTCGAATCTACATTTGCATCACACCACCTTAACAGTTGTGCAGAATGGGGTACAATATTCTGCGGCATCCATTTTCAATAAGCTGCCACAAGAACTAAAGAATCTTCGCACTAATCCACACACTTTCAAATCTAAATTGAAGAGTTACCTCATGGCTCACTCCTTTCATTCTGTCGAGGAACTCCTAGAAAAGTTAAACAATTAAGCTAATTCATTTTTTCTTTATTGATTCTTTTCACTTTGTCTTAAGATTGTCGTGTGTAAAGGACTACTTAAAAATTCTCTATTACCTTTCTTGTGTAACAATTAATGTATTGACTTGTTCCATGACCATGGAGTCTCACTCCTCAATTGGGTCCTATGGAACAGAAAAAACCAATAAATAAAATAAATAATAAATAAATGATTGTAATGTGCTTTCTCATGAAAATAAACTTAGTTTACATTTTGTTATCAGGTGATAAGACGACGCCTTTGCTTCCTATAACAATGTCCCAGGTGTTCCACACGATATTGCAGTACCCTCCAATTAGCGGTGACCAATTACGGGCAGCGCCTTGATGCCACCGGACCCTTTTACGCCCGGCCACTACCGCCTGCTCCTGCGCCCGCAATTAGTATCTCTGCGGCACGCAGGCCTGGTTACCTCACAGCACAGCACGAGACCCGCCGTCCGCACACTTTGATGTCTCGCCGCCGAGCAGGAGCCTACCTGCGCGAGAGCTCGCTGACGTCACACAGCCGGCAGAAGCGGCGCTTCCTCTCTAACTTTACTCTCTGACAAAAGACATTACGTTCTGCTAACTTCCCCAAACTTTACCTGACGGCATGAACCCAGCACAAGCGCAATAATACTCTTTAAAAATTCACAAGGTAGTAGCAAGTACTTCTGATAACTAGCTTACCGATGCAGCTTCGATTGCTTACGCCGCAGAGCTTTCCAAACTGGGTGTCGCGACACCCTGGGGTGTCGCGTAGTAGCATCAAGAGTGTCGCGAGACTAACAAATTTAGACTCTAAACAAAAAAACTTGTCATAAAAAACACAAAATGTCCTTCTATTCATACTACCCTGAAGACTCGCCTACAGCTAATAATCCTTCTCTTCATTCAGTGCACCACAGATCACGTATTAAAGGAATGATCGGTGCACATGAATTGCGTGCTCTGCTTCAGCAGCAGTAGACACTCGGGGTTCGTTCAAGCAGCTGCCAGTTAACAGATTCCAGCAAACAGCGCATGCGCAGAGCTGCTGCTGATACTCGATAACAGCTCTTCCCACGCGCAGTTTGCTGCAACTGGCAGCTGCTTGAACCTCCACTGTAGTCTGCTTGTCTTCTCAAAAAGCTGCACCTGTGCCTTTTTTTAATGGATTTATCAAAGCCACGTCACCCTCGGTAGAGTTTCTTACAATTAAATGTCAATCAATGACACAGTGGCTGTAAAAGCTGTCACAGATTGTAAAAGCAGTCACAATTGTCCACTGACTAAAGCTATTCAGTAGCGATGTTTAGTATGGAGTATGGCCGGGTGATTAACGGAGAGTAGTATTTTAAATGTGTGATCGTTGGTTATTACTTGTAACAATATTTATCCGTTTTTTCCGAATAGGTCGTGGTGAAGCAAGAACCTAACACTAGAACTTAAATAATAATTCATCACTTGTCATAAATACATCCTCTTTATTTCTGAAAATAATGTGATAATATTGAACTGAAAGGGAACAGCCACTGTGCTGTCTAAATCAGAAATCCGAGCAGCTAATATCCAGATGCCGTTTTCAATCGATCCAGCAAAACCGTATCTGGCCCTGAAATGTACGCGAAAAACGGTTTCCGAAATTCAGTTTTCTTTTTTCGGAAGTTGGGTCGCATGTAGAAGGAGCAAGTATTACTGTGTGAGTTAGGCATTGTTGTCTGCGGTGTTACTCTGTTGAATATCTCCGTAGTTCCCAATGTTTCCTTTTCTTGCGTTCTTGCTTTGAGTGTAGGTAATTGCTGCAGTCAGGAGCAACATTAAACATGTCAATGCGTACGAGGATTTCAGTTCTACACTTAAGCGATACTTTATTTCCGCCCCCCCCCCCCCCCGCTAGAACCAGTGGAAGGTTGTCGCGCAAAACTGTAAGCTATAAAAGGGTGTCGCCATGAGGGAGAGTTTCGAAAGCACTGCCTTACGTTGTCTGGTCTGCCCAGATTTTTCTTTCTTTCCCTTTTATTGAATTTCTATTTTGTTCCGCCCCCTCATCGCGAGTAAATCTGCACACTGTACAAAGAAAGTACTTCGTACTTAGTTTTATGTGATTATTAATAAACTGAAGGTACAGTTGGCCTCAGAATCAGAATTTTAAAAGAATAGCTGTTTCAGTAATTTTTGGAAATTTAATCTGTAAGGGAGACAAAAATGAAATGAAAAATGCTGTGAATAATTTCGTTACTTTATTTCTAAATTTCACTATGAAAATTCTTATTTGGTTTATCGGTTTAGAAATAAAGTAATACGTGATTGAGTTTTGCAGAAAATGCAGCTACCGAGTGGGTGGAATAACGGATGAATGCTTTTATGAAAATTATTACTTATTCAAGCAATTCTGAAGCAAAATCTATGATAATTCGTGGTTTCCTTCAAATCGTAAGGAGCATAAATGTGCTTCCATAATGAAATATTTCTGAAACAACTTTCATCCCCAGTTTTAACCGTTTAGTGGTATATTTTTTAAATGTTTGATAAATGTAGTGTTTAAGTTTCTAAACGAGATACGATATACGAAATACAAAATTCCACTTTTCAACGGTTATTTCACTACTTTTTCAGTTGAATATGTAAATATGATGAAGCATTTTTTTTTAAATTCTGACAAATAAGTCAAACACCAGTTTATTTCGTTCAGTCTCTACTAAACCTTTCATCTCATGTTTCATCACCCTTAAGACTGAATTTCGAAAAATCCCTTCTTAAACACCTTTTCAATTTCAGAACTTTCTGGTTAAAGTTTTATATCCTATTCCATCATCTTAGTGGCTAAATTTACAAAACCACTGAAATATATTTCTTTGTTTCTGACATTGAGGTCAGTACCTATTCTCACAGATTTAGCATTAAAATACTTTGGTATTTCTTAAATGACACCAGTTTATTTTGTTCAGTCTCTACTAAACCTTTCATCTCATGTTTCATCACCCTTAAGACTGAGTTTCGAAAAATCCCTTCTTAAAACACCTTTTCAATTTCAGAACTTTCTGGTTAAAGTTTTATATCCTATTCCATCATCTTAGTGGCTAAATTTCCAAAACCACTGAAATACATTTCTTTGTTTCTGACATTTTGGTCAAGTACCTATTCTCACAGATTTAGCATAAAAATACTTTGGTATTTCTTAAATGAGAACTTATATTGAAACATACCTTCTATTACTCGTTTCACCCTCTTATACATTGAATTTTCAAAAATACTGCCGCTCGGGAATGGCGGTATAGTCTACGACACCATGCTACGGATTATACGGACGCTCCTCGTCGGTACCTCTAGTCATTCCTCTGGCATGGTTGTGTCTGTGATGGTCTCTGCATAATTTACGAGTAGTTTAAGTTCTTTGCAAGTCTAAGGATCTATGTTCAAAATGTTCAAATGTTTGTAAATCTATTGGACTCAACTGCGCAGTCATTAATCCGTAGCTTACAAACTACTTAAACTAAGGTAAACTAATTTAAGGCCAACACAAACACCTATGCCCGAGGGGGATTCGAACCCCCGACTGCGGACTGCCGCGTGCACCCCAACACGGCGCTCCAGTACGCACGGCTATAAGGACCAATGACCAGATCAGTTTAGTCCCCTACGATTGCAAACATTTGATTTTCTTCGAAATTACCAAAACATTTAAACAAATTTATTGTTTTTAGTTATATCTTCAACATATTAATGGCGGTTTACTTCTAAAAAGTCCTTTCCTTTCATTTTCTGTTTCATCACGTCATGGATGGAATATGGACAAATCTTTCTTGAAAGACACCTCACAGTGTAAGACCACCGCCCTCACAAACAAATAAAAAATAAAAATAAATAAATCAATAAAACTATAAAAAAAATAATAAAAAGACATTCACACGATACGATTTGAAATGTAAGAAAAACTAGGTGTTTCGGAGGACAACAGTTCAAAACTTTGTCGTACCTTTAACGCTATTCTTGATTTCTCTGAAGCGCCTCAGAATGGGATTTCCTTTCCCATCCTTTAATCCGATCTTGTTAGCCGGCCGTGGTGGCCGAGGGGACTGAGGCGCTTCAGTCACGGTCTGCACGGCCACTACGGTCGGGGGTTCCAATCCCCCCTCGGGCGTGGATATTTGTGCCGTCCTTAGTTAGTTCATAAGTAGTTTGTAAGTTTAGGGACTGATGACCCCGTAGTTAAGTCCCATAGACTATACAAACATTTGAACATTTTTCCGATCTTGTGCTCCGTCTCCGTCGATGGACCATTAAATTCTTATTTCCTTTCACTTATTCTGACTCCCTCATTAATGCTCATTTTCTAAGCATTATTTTCATACAATAGTGCTGAAAGACGTACGCCAAACTTGTGCCAGTACTGTACAACTTAAAGCGCAGCAAAGTGACATTGCTTCCTCATTTAAGGAACTAATTAATATTTTGTCAGATGTGCTTACAACCTCTGCGTCTTTACCACGTTAGCAGAAGGCTTTTAATTTCTTAAGTCGTGAACCCTCAGTAGATTATTAATGGTACTAAGTAAGTAATAATAATTGAATGATCGCACAGTGTAATGAAAGTACCTGACAATGTGAAACATTCAGTTTCTCCCGGCGAATAAGATATACAATTAATTTAAGGAGATAGATTGATAAACGTAGTAATGACCCAAAGATTTACAAACATTTTTAATTTAAGGAGGTACAGTAAGTTAACGTCTTTGACATGCCTCGGTACTATTACAAGTATACACCCTGTCATTGTCACATTAAATGACTAATTATATGCCTCCGTACTAGCTCTAACTAATCATTGTCGTCGTTACGCAAAATGTATGTTGGTGAGGAGTACAATTGTTTTGCAGTTAGCTTCATATTCCATTTTGTCTTTAATGCCCCTCGAAAAGAACAATGCTGCATCTAAAGGATTTTGCGTTTGAGAATCCGAAGTATCTATCTGACAGTCACTTGTTGATGCGACATACCAGACGGGTTACCAATTTAGCAGACGGCTTTTAAATTGTTTCTGTTATTGTTTTTGTGGTATTCAGCCGCAGATTTGTTTTCATGCTGTTCTCGACGCTACCCTGTCCTGTACAAGTCTCTTCATCTGAGAATAAGTTCGGCAACCTACATCCTTTTGAATATGCTTACTGTATTCGTCCCTCGGCCTCCCTCTACGATTTTTACCCGACACACTTCCCTCTAATGCTAAGTTGACAATTCCTTGATGTCACAGAATATGTCCAACCAATCTATCCCTTCTCTTAGGATTTGCCAGAAACTACTTTTCTCCCCAATTCGGTTAAGCACCCCCTCATTAGTCACGTGATTTACCAATCTAATTTTCATCATTTGTCTCTAGCACCACATTTCGAAAGCTTCTATCATCTTTTTGTCTGAACTTTTTATCGTCCAAGTTTCACACCCATCCAATGCTACATTCCAGACAAATGTTTTCAGAAAGGACTTCCTAACATTTAAATTACTATTGGATGTCAACAAATTTCGCTTCTTCAGAAACGCTTTTCTTCCCATTGCCATTCTGCATTTTATATCTTCTTTACTTTGGCCATCAGAAGTTATCTTGCTACCCAAATAACAAAACTCAGCTGCTACTTTCATTGTCTCATTACCCAATCTAATTCCTTTCTATGACATCCTTTATTCCGATCTGGTGGGGATCCAAAGCATTCGATAAGTACCCAAAATGGGTCTCACCATTGTTTTGTATGTGGTCTTCTTTACAGATGAAATGGATCTTCTATGAAGTCTCCCATTCATATTCATATATATTTACAACATCCATCCTAGATTTTCAGCAACGTTATTGTCTCAAATAGCAAGCTACTAATTCTGGTTTCCAATATTACGGGGCCCTTTTACCTATTCATCTTCATTAACATAGATCTTTATTTAGAGCTAGCTGCCGTTCATCGTAACAAAAAATCTCGTCTAACCCATTAAAAATACTAAACTACGTCCTCTTACCGTATTTCACACCATAGATTTTTACTCTCCCTGTCCCTCAGATCATTCTTGAGGAACAAGCACGTACAGTGGTTTCAAATACTCTTTCGATTTGTGGACAGAAGCTGTTTCATCCCAAGAACAGTTATTGTTTTCGAACTTAGAGCAGAGCAGAGCACATTCAGAAAGGTAACACACACACACACACACACACACACACACACACACACAAACACACACAAACAAACAAATACAAAGTAGCGCACAAAAGCATAACTAAAGATGACCGCGTCGGAAGTAGCCGACAGTAAATATCACAACCAACGTGTGAGGTAGCATTGTCATTTTCGACAACGAAGCGAGTAGTTTTCTTCGGATAAATTTAGGAAAATACCTCCACCTCTGTTTACTGTGCGCGGAATACTGCTCTCCCCCATGTCCTAGAGACGTAAACAAGTCTTTTGATGAAACTTCCTGGTAGATTAAGATTGTGTACGGAACTGGGACTCGAACCTGGGACCTTTGCTTTTCGCGGGAAAGTGCACTGCCACTGAGCTATCCCGACACGACTTACGATGCCGCCCCACAACTTTACTTCCGCCAGTACCTCACCTCCTACTTTCCAAACTTCACAGAAGTTCTCCTGCGAAACTTGCAAGACTAGCATTCCTGGAAGAAAATGGTGGAGACATGGCTTAGCCACAGCCTAAAGGATGTTTCCAGAATAAAATTTTCACTCTGCAGCGGAGTGTGCGCTGATATGAAACTTATGAAGTTGTGAGGACGGACCGTGAGTCGTGTCGGGATAGCTCAGTGGTGTAGCGCTTGTCCGCGAAAGGCAAAGGTCCCAGGTTCGAGTCCCGGTTCCGACACACAATTTTAATCTGCCAGGAAGTTACAGATCGGCGCACACTCCGCTGCAGAGTGAAAGTTTCGTTCAAGTCATTTGATACTTGCTATGGACTACTGCTTACGTTGATTAACTTTGTTGGTGCTTGTATTTATAATGTGTGTGTTATTTTTCCACACAGCTCTGAGTATCGATATTTGTACACCCCGTGTTTGCTGTGCCTCGAAAAAGACAGGGCGTAAACCCGTCCAAATGTCGGCAAACGTCTAAGACGTCCCAAGCAGTTATTTGTAACTTCCCAATTTTTGGGGAATTTTCTAGTCTGCATCCATAAAAATGATGTTACGTGGTCGCAAAACAAAGTTTTTAAAAGAAGTGTCGACAACATTTCATCTCTACCTCCACGTGCTATCAGGCGCCTCTGTAGCTAACGCCCTCACGCATGAGTAAACAGCGACTTGTTGGCCTTGCGACCTGTGAGAGTAGACCTCTGACCCTGCCTTGTAGGCCATTAAACCTTCCAGGCCAGGACACGTGGGGCTATATATAACACGGGAACTACCCGTCAACAGTCACTTGAACGGTAGCGTCTGGCTGTTAATATTCATGTTTGTTGCGGTTTATGTACAATAATAATTTACAGGGTGGCCATGATAAGATGGCAGCACTGAGAGACCTTGAGCAGTTGAATACACTGTCACTTTAGTAAACTTAAAATAGTGTAACGGGCAACAGCTTGCGTTATTATCTATATAATCTCTATCTATAAAGGACACTCATTCACTCAGTCACTTACAGACTAAATACGAAATATCGAAACCTACTTCATCTATAAAGCTGAAATTTGGCAGGAATGTATAGGTAGAAGACGTCAGCTAAAAATGATTTTGCGATAGAGCTGATAGTTCAAGATATATGACGTCATAAACAATAAAACTTCCACGTCTTGCGGCAAGTGGTAGTGTGGCTTTAACAGCCCGCTATTTGAAAAGAACAGAGCGACTTGCAACAAACTTTAAACATAATTTCACAACTTTGGGAAACATTTTCTTCCTGGCAACTCCAGCAAAATGATGAAAGAAAAAAAGTTTGTAGCTTACTACTTTTTCGGCGTACATGCAATAACATTACGGCATTTGGCATGACGTCACAATTTATTACTAGTACACCATTAATTGTGTTCGTGAGAAATGTTACAGACAGTATACACACATACTACTGAGCGTACGTTCGACATTTTATCATCGTAAGACACACAGTTCACGAGATATGGAGTCATAAACAATTAGGTTCATGATAAACCGCCTCATCACGAATGACGTTTCATTTATTAAATCTTTTCTACTAACTCTATTCGCGACGTATTTTGAAGATATTTTACATATACACCACTGGATTTACCTGAGAAATAAAATCGTATTACGACATATAGTTCACGTGCTATGACGTCAAAGACAACAATGAAATGCTTGAAAATGCTCCCTAAGCATGAGGTAGTAATTTTCTACGTCTTTCCTACCAACTCGATTGACAACACATTTCTACGAACCTGGTAAATAATATATTTGTAGGAAATAATTCACGAGGTATTATGTCATAAACGTAACATCCGTAAATAGGTACTGCATTAAGTTTGACACTTTGCTAAGTCTTCATTAGCTACTCTGTTCGCAGCACACTCTGCAAAGAATATCCAAATATACTACTGAAAGGGGCTACTAAATAATGTCACTGAACTACACATTGATCGGCATATACGACGTCATAATACTATAAATGCAAAAGAAGCATTCTCTGTTACGGTTTTAGCAGTAAACCACTTAACCGATATTTATGAAAGTGGGCATGGTGGTAGAATGAACGCTGATGAAGAACGATTTCGATGACATTGGAATCCTGTATAATTTATACGTTGTACAACATATAGCGTCTTCAGTCAGCGTTTTACTTACGAAGTAATATAAACATGGTTTCTTTTCGTGAATAATGTCTTTATTTTCATCTCGATAAAGAAGGACAGTATTTATCGTCATTCTATGCGCGGTTTACATTTAAACCGGAACTATTGAATCTTTTGTTTTAATCTGATGATCCTGGTCATAATTTAAGAACGAAGTTGCTAAATTATTTTCCATCGAATGTCTTTGACCCGTATGCAACGACAAGAACGTGGGCGAAGCCACAGGTAAAAGCTTGTGTCTTATAAAAAACAGTGATAATTTGGAAGTTGCGACAAGCAAGTTGTGACGCTTTTAGAACTTAGTACGTCATGGTGCCATTCCTTCAAAAACCGCGATAGTAGGTTGGATTAATAACTCTCAAGTGACTGGATCTGCCCTATATTAGAACCCAGTAGGATGACCAAGAAGTGCTCGTGCTCTACAGAATATTGTTGGCTTAGGCATACGTGCCTCTGTAGCCCGCAGTCCACGAGTTTAATTCGTAAGAAAGAAGTTGCGGTTCAAACGTCAGTGAGAGGATTCGTCGAATTAGCATTTACTATTAAAAATACAGTTGTTATTCTACATGTTTCAAGTTTCTCTTTGTGTAGATACACCCTTTAGGAACCATATTTTCATTTTTTTCACATAATCCCCATCCCTCTCAACTGCCTTACGCCATCTTGGAACCAGCGCCTGTATACCCGCAAGGCGAAACTCTGGACGAACACGTTGGAGCCACTGTTTGGTAGCGTACACAAGGAAGTCATCATCTTCAAACCTTGTTTCACGAAGAAACTCTTTGAGTTTCCCAAAGAGATGATAGTCACATGGAGCCATGTTCCAGTGTTGTCCATCCGACTTTTGGGATCGCTCCCATGGTTTTTTTGACTGACATATGCACGTGCATTGTCGTGCAACAGCAAATCATCCTTCTTTTGCCGATGTGGTCGAACGTAACTCATTCGAGCTTCAAGTTTCTTCAGTGTCGTCACATATGCATCAGAATTTATTGAGGTTTCACGTGGCATGATGTCCACAAGCAAGAGTCCTTCGGAATAGAAAAACACTGTAGCGATAACTTTTCCAGCAGAAGGCGTGGTTTTGAATTCTTTTTCTTGGGCTAATTTGCATGATGCCATTCCATTTATTGGCTCTTCGTTTCTGGTGAAAAATGATGGAGTCATGTTTCATCACCTGTCACAGTTCTTTCAAGAAATTTATCTGCACCACTCCCGAACTGTTCCAAAACTTCACTGCTTATCGTTTTTCGTGTTTCTTTGTGAGCCACTGTAAACATCCTGGGAACCCACCTGGCACAAACCTTTTCCTTTTCTTAACGCCAACACTTTCAGTGTTCTGCAAACAGTTCCTTCCCCTATTCCAACGTAGCGTGATAATTCGTTCACTGTGACGCGTCTTGTCAGCAGTCACCAGTTCGTTAACTCTCTGCACATTGTCTGGAGTGTTTGCAGTACGAGGCCTGCCGCTGCGAGGACAATCCTCAATATTGCCGTGCCCACTTTCAGGAGGGCCAGATCTAGGGGGGGACAAAGGGGGCAGTTGTCCCGGGCGACAGAATTTAGAGGGCGGAAAATTATGATCGACAATTTATTTATTTATTTATTTTTTAGAACGTGTCTTCCTGGTATAATTTAATAAAATTAACTGACACAGAATTATTAAAAGTAAAATGACTGTAAGAAATACCGAAATCATTTAATAAAGCTAAAATTCCTGGTTGCTGACTTCAGTGTTGCCCTGTTACAGGTACCTCAGCTAATCAAACTTTAAAAATCTACTAGATATTAGCCACAATGAGGGAGATGTTTGCGTTATTGCCTAAGTAAATGCACAATGTTTATTAATTTGCATAACTTTCCTTTTTCAGATAATTGAATATTCATATTTCATATCAAGGTAATATTTGTAGACAGGTAAATTAGAATAACGTTCCAGTCCTTATAAATAAAAGAAAAAAAAGTATTTCAGGTGCGCACACTTCTTACTGAAAGTCAAAGCATTAAGGATCTAGAGTCCTCTCTCGGTAGCGGTGGAATTGATAGACATCTACACAGGATACTCTGTAAATCACATTTAACTGCCTGACAGAGGGTTCATCAGACCACTTTTATACTATTTATCTCCCATTCCATTCTCGAATAGCGCGCGGGAAGAAAGAACATCTGAATCTCTCTGTTCAAGCTCTGATTTCACGTATTTATTCAGATGATCTTTTCTACTTATGTAAGTGGGAGGCAACAATATATTTTCGCATTCGGAGGAGAATATTGACGATTGTAGGAAGGAAGCTTGGAGTTTAACGTCCCGTCGACAGCGTGGTCATTAGAGACGGAGCTTACGCTCGGATTATTTGGGTAAGGATGGGGAAGGAAATCGGCCGTGCCCTTTGAAAGGAACCATCCCGGCATATGCCTGGAGCGATTTAGGAAAATCACGGAAAACCTAAATCTGGATGGCCGGAGGTGGATTTGAACCACCATCCTTCCGAATGCGAGTCCAGTGCGTTACCACTGCGCCACCTCGCTCGGTATTGACGATTGTAGTTTCGTAAGTAGCCCACGTCGCAGCGATAAACGCCTTTGTTCTAATGATACCCATCCCAGATCCTGTATCATTTCCGTGACGCTGTCTCCCCTGTATCACGGCAATACAAAACAAGCTGCCCTTCTTTCGACTCTTTCGATGTCCTCCGACAACCTGATAAGTATCGCGCACTGGGCAGCAAAACCAGATAAAACAGGAGGAATCTCACTGTATTATTGATGCTGTCCTTTTTCTAGCTAAGCAAGGAAGTCCTTTTAGAGGAACAAAAGATGGTGATTTTGGTGATCCATATAGCGGCAAATTTCTAAATACAATTGATCTCATATCGTACTATAGTGTCCCCCTTCGTCTGCGTGCTGAACCCCACAAGAAAGGCCAGATTAACTATTTTTACAAAAATTTACAAGATGAGTTCCGTGACTTGATTGCTGACAAAATAAAACAAGATATAATTAAAGATATTTTAGATGCTAAATACTTTTCACTGATGTTTGACTGCGCTCCAGATGTCAGCCACAATGCGCAAATGTGTCGAATGACTCAGAGGTTGCGGAAAGTTTTACTGACTTTTTTACAGTTACAGACAAAACAGGAGAAGGCCTTAGTCAAGTGATACTGCAAAAATTGGAACAAGATGGGTTGAACATTAAGTACTGCAGGGGGCAGTCTCATGACAATGGGGCAAACAGGGCTGGAAAGTACAAAGGAATTCAGTCAAGTATACTTCATAAGAATGAACTGGCCTATTTCGTACCACGTGCTGCTCACTCTTTAAATTTAGTAGGACCAAATTCAGTAGACATTCAGCAAGACTAGGTGATCTGCAAGAGTAGATGCGGTTGAAGCTGTTTACAAGCATTTTCATTAAGTTTTGAAGGCCCTGAAAGAAAGTGAAACTTATAAATTGTCAACACCAGAAACAAAACCAGAGACAAGATCTATTTTTAAAAATATGAGAAAACTCAAATTCATTACTTGTGACTGGTATGCAATATTAAAATAAATTGCTCATGTTAATCAGTTTCTGCGAAGTTAATACTTTACAATTGATAGAGCTGTTCGAAACATTCAAGAACTTTTGGGCTTTCTCAAAACTACCCGGGATTCTTGTACCTCTGAAGCTATTTCTCAGGCCAAAGTGCTGGCAGAAGATAATGAGGTATCAACGGTATTCTCCGAAAAAAGCCGATGAGCTTCGTGAGGATGAAGTATCCAACATTCACAGAAAAAAATAAGGAATAATTGACAGAGCTTAATACCAGGTTTACCGCACTTGAGAAAATTGCTGCAAAAATTATTTTTCTGTGTGGCGTGCAAATTTGAGAAATGGAAGTGGAGGACTTGAAGGCCAAAGCAGCGGAACTGTTAGAAGATCTTAGCGAGGAAGAACTTGAAGTTGAAAGTTTCAGACAACATGCGCTGGCAGTAGACAGAGCCTTGCAAGATTCCAATGCATCATCAACATTAAGTTTAATTTATAAAAATAAATCGGTAGAGGGGTATCCCAACCTTACTACAGTGTTAAAATATGTCTTACCATTCTAGTTTCTGTTTCGTCTGGAGAAAGAAGATTCAGCAAACTAAAACTAATTAAATATACTTGAGGAGCACGACTGCTTAACAAATCAGAGTATAATATCCATAGGGCACAAACGAGCTGCTTCTCTAAACTATGATGATATCAAAAACAGTTTTGCAGCAGAAAAAGTTCGAAAAGCGAATTTTTGAACTGATTTATGTGCGATTAGTAATCTTATAATATTTTTGTATGATTAAAATTGTGCTGTTTTCCTTTGATCTTAATTCAGTTAATAAATTAAGTTCATGTTGTGAGATTGTGGCATTTATTTAGAGATATGTAACCCAATTAGCGTCAAAAAGTCTATTCTTACATGGGGGGTGGGTGAAAGAAGGAGCGGCAAATTTAAGCTTGCCCCCCTTGGCAACTGGGGCCCTGCCCACTTTCATCATGTAACCTGCTTGCCCACCGACTAACTGTACTGCGATCGACAGCAGCATCCCCATACACCTTTTTCAAGCTCTTATGGATGTTTCCCACTGCCTCGTTTTCACAGCACAGGAATTCAACGACAGCACGTTGCTTCTGACGAACGTCAAGTGTAGCAGCCATCTTGAAGACATGCTGTGATGGCGCCACTCACGGGAACAGGGTGAACTAACTTTGAAAACAAGCGGGAAGGATGTATCTACACACTGTAAAACTTTCTCAAACATGCAGAATGAAAACTGTATTGAACCGGATCGATGATCTCCATCAGCGATCGGCGAGTTTCGATCGACTCGTTATCTTTGGCAAAGAGCCTAGTGAGACGAGTGGAAGGGTCTCTGGAGGGCGTCGCGAGGTGGTGTGCTGGAGGCGAGAGTGACGCTACGCGCCGTATGGGGAGTAAACAGGATGAGGCCGTTACGCCGCTGTTTGGGAAGGAGTCATTGTCGGCGGAGCTATACCGAGCAATGGAACGACTTTCCGAGCTGCCTTGATGTTTCTCGAAGGCTGTGGCGATGGCTCTGTCTGTGTGAGATGCACACATTAAGTTTTGAACTAGCTAGCAACGCGTCTTCTAAGACAGCAGAATCAGCAGTGGCGGCTACTCCTTGAGGACTCTGGGGCGGCGCCCTCCCAAAAATATCCCACACGGAATAAGTACCAATCGTTAGTCACAAATCGACTCTAATAATTTTCGTGTAGCAGCAGCCTGTGTAAGTGAATGATCAATGTTTTTAGTCTAGGTGGTCTGCCAGCCAGGGTCAGCGAATGTTTTCAGAATGGGCTGACTGTCGGACTCTACGCGATCCGTCCGAGCCGTGTAAAGGCTGGCTACGGGCGCTTGGGGTGAGTGGGGGTACTAGGGGTTGGGTAGGGGTAGTGTCACAGACAAATATATACAGACGGGAAACCTCCGTAAGGGTCCGGTCCTACGCTCAGGGGTGCGGGGAGGGAGGATTTTCAGAAGTTCCGTAAGATGTCCCATGATGGCGCTGAGGTCAGAAGCAGCCGCCAGAGCAGGCGGCAGGTAGCGGCTGCCCCCACCACCACCTCCCCTCAAACGCCGGCAAGCCGGGCACAGCCGTGGCCTCGTGGCAGGCGGCACCAGCTCTCCCCTCAGCCTCCCCTCCACACTACCCTCTGACGTGCGAGAGGCACCCTTAAGCCAGCGATCCGCCTGACACCTGCTAGGATCTTACGGAACTACGATGGGGAGCGTAGGACAGTGGTTTAGAGGGGGCTGCGTCTCTGTATATGTTACTCTGTGGTAGTGTGCTGAACCGGGCCGCTTAGGACGGCGTCCGCGCCAAGGGCGCGAAACTTACAAAGGCGCACTGTCACCGGTCAGGCGTCAGGCAGTTTCTTCGCGGAACTTAACAGGTGCAGTGCGTGTGACTCTAGTGTCGTTGTTGTGAAGGTGCGTGTTGTTGCCTGTTTTTCTAGTTCCCTATTTAGAATGAATAATATAAATAGTGTAAAATACATTTTAACATTTGGACCGGAAAAACTGACTTTTGAAGGGAAGTTGGAATTTAAAAGGTTGGACCACCGAGACCTGATTTTTTGAACATTGTACAGACACAAAATGCTCTAAAAGCAAAAGTAGTTTCAGTAGGAAATTCAATCCTGCTTTATATAAACATACCAATATATAAGCGTACCAATGGTATTACTACATTTGTTGGTGACAGTCTTCTAATTTCAGTAATATATGTTTGTCGATGACGAAGCATTTGTGTTCTCTGAACACTTAATTATATAGTTACACTCACAACGAATTTACTTCTTACTTTATATTATTTTAAGGTCCAGTTTTGGGTCTCTTGTTAAATCTAATAAAACGGAGTTACAAGGTTTTCATTGCCTGCAGAAAATATTAATATTTGAGCGTAAATTTGTTCGTATTTAGGTACAGGAGGAAAAAGTCGAGTTAGATGAAGGGTTAAATTACGTAACTAGCTAATAAAATAAATGCTATTTCTCCCCGTTCAAGAAGTGTTCTGAAGGGACAAAATGTCGTGTACAATTGAAGAGGCATACCGCCCCTCCTAATAAACAGCCCACCAGCCGCCACTGGGAATCAGCATTTTATGCTACGGTGAGACAGTGCTATTGTGAGTTTGACAGTTTAACTGTGCGTTTAGCATTATTTGGGATCCTTCCGCTTGGTCAACGGTCTCGGTTGATAGCGATGTAATTTGAATTGTCTCGCCACCGTTGTTCAACAGATTGATCCCCCCGTCTACAGATCAAGTTGTTGTAGTGTTGTTTTTTGCTCTCATGCTGTGTACATCTACTCGCAAACTCGTGGTTGACGAACCAGCTGTTGTTACTGACGTGGTGATTTATGAAGGCCATGGAAAATGGAGCGAAGTAGTGGCATGTATTCAAGTTAAATCTTCTGTAAGTCTGGGGCCTGCTACAAGACAGTTAGCTCGAATGTAACTGTATTTTTTATTTATTTATTTATTTTTTAAATTTTTTAAATGTTAGAACACATTTTGGGACGATCTAGAATTGTTTAATTTGTAAATATACTATATTTAATCTAAAAAAAAGGATTGTCTCACAGGTAAAAACCATATGTAATATATAATCTATTGTACATGTAACATCTGTATACATGATTTCCCGCCTAAAAGTTAATATTGTGCTTCACTTGAGTTAGTACTGAACTTGATTCTGAAGTGCCTCTGACTTAGACCTTGAGAAAGATGGGTTCAGTCGTTTTATTATTGACGTATAAATTTTATTTAGATGACACATCAATGTGGATGTATACCAATTTGCTATGTTAAAATTGTTGCAATAGCAGTAATGTAAAAATATCACGACAGGTATGTAACTATGTAATTGTAGATAGATAAGATTTTTTGCCACATATAATGCATCCCATTTTGTAAAAGAAAAAAAAAGGGCACTTGATTTTTTAGGCCTGAAGATGGCGTCTAGCACGCCGAAACCGATCATGTAATTAAAAGAAGAAAGCGATCTTGGCACAAAACGTTTTTTGAAGATTTATTGTTGTATTATTTAAGATTTCACCAAAGATTCTTGTATCGAGGATCATATATTAAACACCAGCCCTTCAGGTGTAAAATTAATATTAACTGCATTTGTTTAAAGTCGCCCATCAGGCTTTTTTTTCTTTAGAATTGTAAGAATATTTTAAGATACCCCATCAGACGTGTTGGTTGTTTAAATAATTACCCCTGCAGGCGTTGGATTATTAACTTGAACTCAAAACTTACCCTTGTTGGTTGTTTAAATAATTTTTTTTATTAATTTAATCCGCAAATCCCATTTTAATTATCTGTGTATTGCAGACTAAATAAATTGTCTGTAAACTGTCCATCATCAATTATGTGCAAGTGGATAAAAACTGGCTCAGTCCTTTTTTTTTTTTTAAATGTTCAAATGTTTGTACAGTCTATGGGACCTAACTACGGGGTCATCAGTCCCTAAACTTACAAACTATTTATGAACTACTTACGAACTAGGACGGCACAAATATCCATGCCCGAGGGGGGATTCGAACCCCCGACCGTAGTGCTCAGTCAGTCCTTCCTTGATCCTTTGGTTACGTGTGGCCGGGTTCGAGATTTTTCCCATGCAACATGTATGTTTTAAAGTACAGTGTGCATTTCTTCTGGGCAGACCCTTGTAAATAAAAAGTTTGAAATTGACAACTGTTTCGGATTCCATTATTTAAATTGAAGACAGGCGGTTGTGGATGTACCGAAGGAAGAAAATTGTATCAAATTTTCCAATTAAGCTTAAACAAATCTGGAAGAAGACTTCATCAACAACTATAAATTTTATTATTATTATTACAGGATTAATTATTACAAAGATTAATTAATAACAACATCTTGTCGTATTCCTGTTATCCTCCGCCAAGCCGCTTTATCCAGCGCTACTTTCTTGTCGATGCCGCCATGTTCCATCACTATATTTATCTGGTCTGTCCAAGAGCGTCGTGGTCTTCCGCGCTAACGTCTGCCGGGTGGTTTCCATTCATAAACTTTCTTAGGCCACCGATGATCTAGCATTCTCATCATATGTCCGTACTATTTCAGTGATTTTCTTTCAATTCTGTCTATCACGGTATCATTTGCCTTCATTCTAGCTCTTACTTCTTCATTAGTTTTTCTTTCGATTCTTGATATTCTGGCACTCCTATGCAAATAGTCCATTTTTACAGCCATTAGTCTTCTTTTGATATCCGCATTTAATATCCATAGTTCTGATCCATAGCATAGCACTGATTCAACCATTATCTGACCTTCTTATCCCACCAAAAAGAATTCAAACACCGTAACACCTTTCTGCTTTTCTTGACTATAAATATTTTTTTTTACAAAATTTTCAAAAATAAAGTACCTGAGTAGATTTCAATATTTTGAAAGGGTGTGCATAAAGTACACTCCTTGGTATTGAAGGGTAGCTGAGGTCGCCTGCGCACTTCCTGGAACATCGCTCTCGTAGATGAGTTTCCTGGAGAGGTAGGCGAGCTGCCGGCCTGTCGGGGAGCGGGAAATTTATCCCTGGCCGGAATGTTGGCAAGAGCGGCCGGTGCTCCGGCTGAACGTCAACAGGCCGCCAACTTGCCGGCACAGAACTTGGAGCGCTGGACCAACAGCGGCGGACGCACTGTCAACAGCGCTGCAGCTGCTCTGTTGCCTAAGCAGCCGCTCCAGTAGCAACAGAGCGGACGGAACTGAACTGGGCGCAGAAAAGAAACTCAGCCGGGGAGTTCCTGTTAAGAACGCGGCTAGCGACGCTGCTTGCATTGGCGGTAATTACATCTTCTGGCACAGCTAAAATAACGTTCTTCTCTTTCTTAACCCCCTACTGGGTGCACATCCAGATGAAACATCAGTCGCACTCGGCCTGAGAGGTCACTCG
This sequence comes from Locusta migratoria, assembly GCA_026315105.1. Lineage (NCBI taxonomy): Eukaryota > Metazoa > Arthropoda > Insecta > Orthoptera > Acrididae > Locusta > Locusta migratoria. Next base: position 24,400,699 of record CM048751.1, read on the forward strand.
CATATTTTGCGCACTACCTCCGTTACATTAATTCAAATTTAAAACGCATGTTGGCTACTATTTAAGAGGATCAAATGGAAGGAGATACAGCAACTTCAATGGATTTACTGAAAGGAATACATCTTAAAGTAAAGTAACAGAAACTGCCAATTTCCCACTTATAGTATTCAAAATTGTTTCGACAGACATCCATTAAAGTAATATAATTATTTTCAGAATACCACAGACTATTTTATACTTTGGTCATACACAGCTGAAATACATTGCTAAGAAATTCTAGGATAATACAGACTATGAAGCCAGGATTCCTTTCCATGAATTATCATAATCCGCCTTACCTGTCTTTTATGCCTTTATTAGATTCAAAAAATGTTTTTTGAGCTCAAGGGACTTAACTGCGGGGTCATCAGTCCCTTAACTTACAAACTACTTATGAACTAGCTTTTACTAATGACGTCTGAGACTTCCATGCCCGAGGGGGGATTCGAGCTCCCGACCGTAGCGGCCGTGCAGATTGTGACTGGCGCGCCGCAGACCACTCGGCCACCGCGGCCGGCTTTATTACGCTACAACCGGTTTCGCACCATTAAAGGTGCATCTTTAGATGTCTTAATTTACATGAGGTGGAATGACTTATTACGACGTCCGAATATTCATGGTGGGGCCGGGTTTTATGGGGGCTTTACTCAAAGTTCTTAGATAGGTTTATATGTGACACCCTTAAGTAAACGTCTATGAGATTGGTGTCAACAGTTGGTTAAACCAAGTTTATTTACTGCCTAAAATGGTTTATTAAATTGAACTTTGGGAGCGTGTCCTATCTTCCCTGAATCTGAAGTAAAATGGGTGGTACCAATTGTTTCGCATAATATCCCATTAAAATCTTGACAATACTAGGAGTGTTTTGAAGTCTTACGTCTGCGTTATGATTTCTCTAAAGTAAGAGGACCTCAAGTATCATTAGGTGCGTGGTTGGACGTAAAATTGCAATTATGATTAAAAATTATAAAAAGTATCATAGTGCTCAGGTAGTATTTAATTAATTCAGAAGTGCAATATTTCTAAATAGGTGTTGCCGTTCTTTAAAATGATATAATTATGGAAAACCCCCATATTGGTCACCATATCAGTGTGCTGTGACAATGAAGGAAAACTCATGGAGTTCTGTTATGTGTCCAGGTTGCAGTCATAATCCGGCATCGTTAGTTGTAGTTTCACGTACTCGCTTGTTGGCAGAAAATAAGGTCCGTTGGACATTTTACTGTCTTGAAGGACGGCAATAAGTATTCAGAAACATTGCACTTCTGAATTTATTAAATACTATCTGTGCGCTAGAATACCTTCTATGGTTTTTAATCACAATAACAATTTTATGTCCAAACACGCACCTAATGATTCTTAAAATTTTATTATTTTTGTGACATCATATCGCAGACGTAAGACTTCAAAACACTGCTGGCTTTGTCAAGTCTTTTAACGGGATATGACGCGGGCCAATAGATACAACCCATTTTAATTCAAATTCAATGGGGATAGAACACGCTCCCAACGTTCAATTTAATACAACATTTTAGGCAGTAAACTTTGTTTAGGTAGCGGTACGGAGGATACAAAATGCAGAATGGCAATGGGAGAAAAGCGTTTTTGAAAAAGAGAAATGTGCCACCACAGAATATTCATGTAAGTGTAAGAAAGTCTATTCTGAAGAGATTTGTGTGGAGTGTTCCTTGTACGAAAGTGAAACAGGGACGATAAATAGTTCAGACGGGAAGAGGATAGAAGCTGTTGAAATGTTGTGATCGCTGAAATGATGAAGATTGAGTGGATAGATCGTGTAACTATTGAAGAGGAAGTGAACAGAATTGGGAAGAAAAGGAATTTTTGGCTTCCCTTCATTAAAAGAAGGGATTGATTGGTATAAAACATTCTTAGACATCAAGGAATCATATTTTTAGCATTGGAGGGAATTATGTATGTTTGTGGGAGGGGGGGGGGCGAGGGGTAAGTCACAGAGACACCAAGAGATGAATGCAGTAAGCAGATTCAAATGGATGTAGGTTGCCGTTCTTATGAGGAGATGAAGAGGCTTGCTCAGAAAAGAGTAGGGTGGAGAGCTGCATCAAAACAGACTCCGGACTGAAGACAACAGCAACAATGTGAATGAATTGGAAGATTATTTCACTTCGACAATCTAATGTTGGAGCTCACTGGTGCAGGAGTGTGTTTGATGTCCTAGTGGAACTCTTTGGGGACTATATTCTGGCTCTGGGATACTCAGAGGCGACTGGCACATGTCTCGATTGGCAGTCACATGCGACAGATCTGAACACATGCGACTCCTTTTACGGGGCTGTATTGAAGAGCGTGTGCAGAACCATCGCTGAGCATGAAACAGCCATGCAGGAGGTCATCGACAGAAGTTACGTTCCGACTCTTCAGCGGGCACGTGGATGTAATATGTCCCCAGATCAATACCACATAACTAGTGTTTTGTTTCTTATACAACAGAAATGTGTTCTGAGAGCTATACTGTTGCTTTTTGTTACTTCCTGTATACATTCCACATAACTCCCACAAAGCTTATTTTCTATTTTCCGAAGTACCCACTTTCATGAATGCGCCATCCATCTTCATTAAAACCGCTGACACACGTTGATTCCGTTATCCAGTCCATTCAAATTCATTGGCGACCGGCACAAAGAGGTCACTTAATTAACGGAAACTTTGATACAGGTATGCTATCCGCGCAAACCGCTATTCATGAAACTCAATTAGGTATGTTGAGTAAACTTTGCAATACTCTGCTTAGTAAATACGGTAAACAAATTGCAGCGCAAAAAACCACGTCCGTTCATTTCACCGTAATTGCTTTTTCAGAGCGCCATTCTGATTACTCGTGCGCTACAGAATCATCAGCAACCGGCAGATAAATCTAGCATTGCATAGTTACATGGGAATAAAAATTCATGAAATTCGCAAAGTAATACGACTCCTTGGTGTTGCATCAGTCTGAGTGACCTTAATGAAACACGGTTTTAAAATATGTATTTTTATCTCTACGTGTTAAACTCTTTATTCAAATTTAAAAGGCGAAAGAAGAAGTGAGACAAAAAATTTCAGAAAAAATGAAACGTAGTGGAAGTTCACTGAGGAAATGATCACTATGTCAGGCAAAGTTATTCAGAGTAGTTTGGTATAAGAAGCGAAGTAAAATAGTAAGAATTCAAACCCCGGCTACAAAGTAAGAAAAAAGGTTAAAAAATAAGTACGAATTTGATAAATCATTAATGTACTTTGCTCTTAAATTGTAATAATAGGAAATGTAAAAAGTATGTGAGACAAACAAGTATCAAAATAATAAAAGACTTGCCAGGACGAATAATGTACGTTATTAATAGTAAGGTTTTATGCCAGTAAATATGAATGTTTATTAAAGTACGAGTAGTTTGTAGTCCTATTATTCGTTGGTTAAGACATGAAAATTAGGTGGCAAATGAATATGGTGAGTCGTATGGTAAAGTTTAGATGTTTCTGATGACATTAAATGTAATAGAACATAAAAAAACCGAGATTACTAGAAATTCTGGGTATTAACAAACATCAAGAACGTTGATCTGATCGTTAGTGAGCTAACACAGTTTCTTTACCCACCCTACTAAAGTAAATATTTTTCTTTGGAAATACGAGCTGCCGGCCGCGGTGGCCGAGGAGACTGAGGCGCTCCAGTCACGGTCTGCACGGCCACTACGGTCGGGGGTTCGAATCCCCCCTCGGGCATGGATATTTGTGCCGTCCTTAGTTGTAAGTAGTTCATAAGTAGTTTGTAAGTTTAGGGACTGATGACCCCGTAGTTAAGTCCCATAGACTCTACAAACAAACAACAAACAAACAAAATACGAGCTGCTTTGTATCTCCTACTTCACATAACAGTAATTATTTGCATACATGTGTCGGAAAGCTATTGTCTGATGATGAAATTAATAATCCTGTGAGAATTAATCAAATACTTTGCGATCTAGACCTTTCGGCATACGCTAATGATGCTTCTATGTCATTAACTAACTAACTAAAGAAACTGTCGAAATAGTAAATTCTGAATTGCCTATTTCACAACTGAATTTGCCCCTCCCCCCTCACGGAGCTGACGTTATTTCGTAAGTACATGCATGTCAAGCACGGGGCTCTGAGGTAATGCAGTCTTTCTTCTTTCATTCCTCCCTGAACTGCATTTCCTTTCCCTTCCCCCCTTTGCTATCCTCACTCCTTCCCTTCCCCACCGTGGGACTCTTGACCTTAGCTGTTTGGTCCCCCTTCTCCAAACAAACAAACAACCAGGTGTATTTAAAGTAACAAAAAGAAGTTCACCGACTTAGAGCTTTCCAACCGACACACGATTTATTGTTGAAGCATCCAATATGGAGAACATGAAGTGATTACATTTACAGATCAATAGCTGAGGCAGCACTGAGGTAACAGGAGTCAATCTATGATGAAACACAGTTAATGGAATGGGGTGTAAGCAAACGGGAGCTGATCCTGGAATCGATTCTATCACAGAGATGGTGAAAGCTGATGCATTATTTGAACGCCTGTTCGACGTGTTGAAACAGTTGTGGGTTGACGAATCGTGCTAGTCGTCGTCCCATCGTATTCCCCATGAATTCGACTGGAGACAAATCCTAAGACCGTGCATGTCGATGACGTTACTGCGTCTATGTATGCTGCTTTTATCTTTGAAAACCACTGGCCTCCAACCCAAGTCATCCTCCGACGGCACGAATCGAGCCGTGGACATATATATAGGGTGTAAAATTCAAACCTTCCTGCCGTCAAAGACCCTGGATAGGGAAATCACGGTAGATACGACAATGAGGAATGCATCACATTGTGGAGCATCTTAAAGGATTTATATTCCCGCATCAGAAGTGTCAAGCATCGTCGCCAGAGTGCAGTGTGGCCATATGAAGTGAAAATGGCGACTCCACAGGAGTGCGCACAAGAAATAGTGTGGTCTGCAGAAATAAATCGCTGATTACTGCACAAAGAATTGAACGTGGTGTGTATTACTGTGAGCCACCTGATGTGAAAACAATTAAGGAATGGTATAGGAAGAGCTTTTTCTTTCTTTCTGTTTTTTTTTTTTTTTTTTTTTTTTTTTTTTTTTTTTTTTTTTTACCCTGCGGGTTAGTTATAAATCAAAACACTAGTCTCCTTAGAAAGTTATATATATATAGCAAACCGAAAACCGGTTCGTAAACCAATAAATTTGCAGAATATCTCACAGTTATCTTGTGTATTTCATTCATAATGTATCAAATATTCTGTCAAGAACCGACCGAACAGTCAGTGAATATATATAACATCTAAAGAACATTTAGGCTGCAATAGCATGCAGTAATTGTAATAAAATTATACCTCCACGATGAAATATGGACGTAAGTGTGGAATAACATGTCACGAAAAATGTATCAAAATTGTAAGTATAATCTGATGATGGTGACAGTGCCGTAATAGGCCTACTGCTATATTAATAAACATTAAATAACATCTACGAAGTAAACCAGCATTTTGGTATTATTTGTATTAACAGAGGAAATGTTACAAAGAACACTCGATATTTTGCATACTAAAAAGGTTAACATGTAGAGGAGTATTGATGATAAATTCATTGAGATGTTCTAATATGTGGTGCTTTTTTCATTGTCGTATCTACTGCGATTTTTCCTTTCCTGGGTCTTTGAAATCAGGGCGGTAAGAACGGACACCCTCTATTATGGCGTGGATGGAAAACTGGCTAAAGGTGTTCGTGATCGTAGGCCTAATGCTAGCAATCGATTGGAAGCAGTTCCTACTTTGGACTGTACGACCTTACACGGCAATCCTTACAATATTGTCACGTTGCAATGGAAGTAGGCTTGACTTCGAAGGCAACTAAACACAGCACTTACACTGCAAGCACGTTTATTACGAACTCAACATACACGCAGCACTGACTGCCTCTCAGGCAGAGTGCTCTGCTATTTATACACAGACAGAATTTACCAGAAATTAGAAGAAAAGTTAACATAAGAAACAAGTAGTATTTACAAGTGAACATAAGAAAGATGTAGAACCTTCTGGAATTGTAAATTACAAAGAAATAAATTTTTGCCAGTGGGCGGGATTGAACCAGCGACCTTGTGCTCCGCAGTCCGTGACGCTATCCCCTGCGCCACGCCGGCAGTTGGTGTTCGTGGCCTCTCGCGACATTGCTCCCTCTCCCGGGGAAACAGCGACCCGCTGTTATGATCTCTGTGGAGCCAGCTGCAATGTCCTGGATCTTGACCGTGTCATGGGTCCTCTGTGTGACAGTTCAAGAGAATCCTTCCCTTCTCCGCGATTACCGACGACAGACGTTCCTGTCGTGGCTTCATCAGGAACATTACCGTCCTTAAAGTCCTTGAACAAGAAGCCATTGTCGTCTACCTGCTCTTCAGGATCGTAGTAAGGCTTCATGCGCAGGACGTGAACAATGTCTCTTCGTTTTTGACGTTTCGACGACGGCTCATAATCCTCAACTTCGTATGTGATGTCTGACAGGCGGCGTATGACATGATACGGACCAAAGTGTCGCTTCAATAACTTTTCTGACAGTCCAACCTTCCGTACAGGGGTAAAAATCCATACCAGATCTCCTGGGCTGTACCCAACAGGTCGGTGCTTGTCGTTATACCGATGACGGTCCTTCTCCTGGGCGTCCAGTGTCCGTATGCGAGCCAGCTATCTTGCTTCTTCGACCCTGGTGATGAGCTGTTTAACATAGTCATCCTGAGTGTCGTCCAGTTGGAACGGGAACAGTGTATCCATTGTCGTCTCAGCTTCACGGACATGGAGCAGGAAAAACGGAGTGAAGCCTGTGGTATCTTGTCTTGCGGTATTGTAAACAAATGTCACTACTGGCAGAATTATATCCCAATCCTTCTGCTCAACATCGACGTACATCGACATCATGTCGCCTAACGTCTTGTTAAAACGTTCCGTAAGACCATTTGTCTGAGGATGGTATGCAGTTGTCATTCTGTGGACAATGTCGCACCGTGACATTATCTCTGATACTAGTTTTGACTGGAATACTTTTCCACGATCAGATATCATGACAAGTGGTGCTCCATGCTTCAAAATAATGTCTTCTGCAAGGAATTTTGCGATCTCTGGAGCTTGTGCAGTCGTCACAGGTTTGGTGACAGCGTAGCGTGTGAGGTAGTCAGTACAGACTATTATCCAACGGTTACCGGTTGTCGACTTCGGGAACCTCCCTAAAAGATCGATCCCAACTCGGTGGAATGGAGCTGCTGCCGGTGGAATCGGTACGAGATGTCCTGGAGGTAATTGCGGCACATGCTTCCGTCGCTGGCACTCTTTACAGTGACTCACATAGTGCTTGACAGATCGGTAGAGACCTTTCCAGTAATACCTGCGTCTGATTCTGTCTAGGGTCTTCACGAAACCCAGATGACCGGATATTGGAGCATCGTGGAAATATTTGAGAATAGCTGGCTGGAGATGAGCTGGAACAACAAGTAGCCATTTGGGGCCCAGTGGATCGTAGTTGCTCTTGTACAATGTTCCGTTTATAAGTTGGAACTCTTCATTGGTCGGTTCTCCTTTCTCCAAGGCCTCTATCATTTTTAATAGTGTTGGATATTCGCTCTGTTCAGCTGTAACGTCATCTAATTCAGTGAGAGCTGAAATTTCATTAATGCTGTTGTGTTCCACTAATGGATTCCTCGAAAGGTAGTCGGCATCCTTATGTTTGCGCCCGTTCTTGAATACCACTGTGACATCGTACTCTTGGAGTCTTAGTGCCCATCTTGCTAGTCGACCTGATGGATCCTTCAAGCTAGTCAGCCAACACAAAGAATGGTGGTCTGTCATGACGGTGAATGGTTTGCCGAATAAATACGGCCGGAACTTGTTGATAGCCCAGATAACCGCGAGACATTCTTTTTCAGTTGTAGAATAGTTTATCTCGGACTTTGAGAGTACTCTTGACGCATAGGCTATCACTTTTTCGGCACCTTCCTGAACTTGTACAAGCACTGCACCAATCCCATAGTCACTGGCGTCTGTGTGAAGTTCCGTTTCTGCATTCTCGTCGTACAAGGCTAGTACTGGTGCGGAAGCTAGAGCCTCCTTAAGTGCTCGGAAAGCTCTTTCTTTTGTCTCATCCCAGTAAAATTTGGCGTCTCCCTGCAGAAGTTCTTGTAATGGACGTGCCTTGTTACAAAATTCTTTTTATGAAACGTCGGTAGTATGAGCATAGCCCGAGAAAACTTCTCACATCACGAATGTGCTGAGGAGTTGGAAATTCTGTGACTGCCCTTACTTTATCTGGATCAGGACGGACACCATCTCCGTTGACTAGGTGCCCCAGGATTTTTATCTCTTTGGCGACGAAGAGGCACTTTTTTGGATTGAAGTGGAGACCTACAGCATGAACACACTTCAACACAGTTGACAGGCGACTCAGATGTTCTTCAAATGTTTTCGAGAAAACGACAATGTCATCTAAATAGCAGAGCCACGTCGTCCACTTAAGGTGTCGAAGCAAATTGTCCATCATGCGTTCGAATGTGGCTGGAGCATTACATAATCCAAATGGCATTACTCTAAATTCATAGAGGCCGTCAGGTGTAATAAAAGTCGTCTTCTTCCTGTCAGCTTCGTCAACCTCGATTTGCCAGTAACCCGTCTGCATGTCTATGCTTGAGAAGTATGTTGCTCCTTTCAAGCAGTCTAAGGTGTCGTCAATACGCGGCAATGGATAAACATCTTTCTTTGTGATTCTGTTCAGCCGCCGATAGTCGACACAGAATCGCCACGTGCTATCCTCCTTCTTTACAAGGACCACCGGAGACGACCAAGGACTCTCCGAAGGTTGAATAATGTCATCTCGCAACATCTTCTCCACTTCCTCCCGAATTATCCGTCTTTCAGCTGGCGACACTCTATACCAACGCTGGCTAATTGACGCATGATCCCCAGTATTGATACGGTGCTTTATCGTGGGGCGTTTCGTCTGACTTTTCCCCTCCTGAGGTGTGAATGCACCCGAAAATTGGCGTAGTATACCTAACACCCGCTGGCGTTGTTCCTTGGTCAGTCCAGGCCCTATTGGCAGTTCCACGTTTGTTTCCTCCAGCATGTTGTCTGTACTAACAGCAGGGCATGGGTCTTCATTGATGACGTTGAGCTCACCGTCCTGGATTGGTTCAGCTGTCCCAATACACATTCCCTTGGGGATAAGTTGTGACTGCTCGTGATCCAAATCTCTCCTTGACCACCGGTAATGCTTATGATAGCCGCTGGTACGTAAATTTCTTTTGTGAGCCTGATAAACTTTTTACTATCAACAAGAACTTCACAGTTTAACCAGTCACCTGTGTTTGTGACTGCAACTCTTCTCATTGTCAACGGCGGTATCGTCACATTGTCAACGACGAATAACTTCCCAGAAAATTCTGTATTACGTGTATCCGGCGGAACAACTTCTTCAATTTGCAGCACAGATCTTCCACAGTCAATGATAGCTTGGGATGCCTGAAGGAAGTCCCATCCGAGGAAGACATTGTGACTACATTCTGTTAACAAATTCAAACGGCTGCGTCCTGTTGTTGATGTTTATTCTTGCGACACAAGTTCCTGCTGGATGGACGCACTTTCCATTCGCGACCTTCAGCACAGTTGCCCCCGTATCACAGTGTGCGGCGGTAATTATCCGATAATACAGAAAAAGAGGCTCCTGAATCAACAAGCGCCCTGACAGGTTGGCCGTCGATTATGACGTCGATGAGATTTCCCGACATCTTGGCGACTGTCGTCCATGGAGGATTTTCATCTGCGGCGGCCTCACCTCCGTAGATGGTCGCCTCGCTTAGTTTTCCTGGGCGCGGCGGCTAGGGGAGCGGCTGGTACCTCTGTACGGCGACAGTGAACGGCTGCGGCGCGTCGGGGAACGACCTCGTCTAGGGTACGGCGATGGGCTTCTTCCCATAGGTCGACTGAACTCATCAGCAAGTGACTGCCTAGAATAGAACTGCTCCGACGGCTGATGTCTTGCGGCAATATAATCATCGAAAACTCGCCTTCTCTCTCTGCAGTAGCGTACGACATGTCCAGGGCGTCCACAGTGGAAACACAGTGGTGTGTTGTCTTCTGTCCTCCAGACGTCTGTTCTTCTCCGGGGCGTCATAGTTACCGGGGGAGTTGGCTGTGGTCGCGTCGGCCGGTTCATGGGCTGCCGTTTGGCGGCTGCAGCGTAAGTCATAGCAGGGCGACGCCATTCTTCACGTCGGGTGCGACTGACGGGGCAGAGAGGAGCTAATGTTTGAAATACCTCGTCCTCAGCGGCGTCGGCTACCTCGTGACTTACAGGGCTCACATCCATGGCCATAATCTGATGCTCGCTCGGTCTAATAGTCCCGGCTGCCATGCACTGTTGTAATTCTTCTCTCACGATTTTTCGTATGAGGGCTTCTCTCCCGCTGGTCTTCCACAACGGCCATAGGGACTACATTTGGGAGTCTGTCATACTTCTTGCGTCCAACCCTCCTTTGTTACATCTCTTCAATACGCTGGCACCACTTGATGAATTCTTCTGTCGTAGCGACGTCTTTTATCAGAAGAGCTTGGTACATATCTTCTGCAATCCCCTTCATCAGGTGCGTGATTTTGTCCGCTTCAGTCATGTTCGGATTGACTACGTTGCACAGGGCCAAAACACTCTGTATGTTCGATTGTGTCGGCTCACCATGTCGTTGGGCCCGGTTCTTCAGTTGTTCTTCCGCCGAGCGGATTTGTCGCTGGCGGTCTCCAAACGTCTTCTTAAGTTCCTCCTGGAACGTCTCCCAGACATTCAACTTGTCTTCGTTGTTTTCGAACCATTGCTGGGCTTTTCCATCCAGGTAGAAAAACACGTTGGCCAAGCACATCGTATGATCCCACCTGTTGTACTTGGCGACTCGGTCGAACCCTTTTAGCCATTTGTTGGGGTCCTGTCCAGCATCTCCAGAGAACACCGACGAGTGTCTGATGTGCAGCTGGCTGATTGCTGGTTTCGTCTCCATCGTTCTTCTGATAATACGGACTTTTGGAAGGTGTATCCCTTGTATTTCGATTCCAGTCCGTGTAAGCGACGGCTTTTACGTTGCCTAATCGGAGCCACGGTGAATCAGCTGTTGCACTGTGTACCCGGCGCCTCCACCAAACAATGTCACGTTGCAATGGAAGTAGGCTTCACTTCGAAGGCAACTAAACACAGCACTTATACTGCAAGCACGTTTATTACGAACTCAACATACACGCAGCGCTGCCTCTCAGGCAGAGTGCTCTGCTATTTATACACAGAATTTACCAGAAATTAGAAGAACAGTTAACATAAGAAACAAGTAGAATTTACAAGTGAACATAAGAAAGGTGTAGAACCTTCTGGAATTGTAAATTACAAAGAAATAAATTTTTGCCAGTGGGCGGGATTGAACCAGCGACCTTGTGCTCCGCAGTCCGTGACGCTATCCCTTGCGCCACGCCGGCAGTTGGTGTTCATGGTCTCTCGCGGCAATATGACCATCTTGGTGGAGGTGCTGCGTAGAAGACCAGAGCCTCATCTAACAAGGCGGTCTCAGAATTAAGTTCTGCATGAGTCTTCGCAAGAGAGTAGTATAACTCAAGGACATCCACTCGTGGAAGTCTTAAGGCGCGCTAAAATTTAATTAGCCGTAGTGTAATTCCTAACGTTTTATATCGTTAATTTTATTAATTATAATTTTAAAATACACGATAAAAATAGTTTCTCATACGTAGCATTGAACCCTGATAAATCATCTGGAAATCACATAGTATGCTACTGCCGGAGCTGCAACGCAATCCTGCTATTCCACGTTAATTTATTAAATTATAAAATGTATATGAGTTGCACTTAAACTTTTGAGCCTGCGTTCCTGGTATTTTGTGAACAGTGTACTTTAAAAGTTCTGTGAGGGGCATCCTTGACGTTTATTTCTCACATGCCAAGTCTCATCCGAAACTTATAATAATAATTTCGTGTGGCTCATTGGCCTGGTGCAAGTCACGGAAATGTTGCACGATTTGAGGTGGAAATCATTAAAAGAATTCGTTGCGGCGTGATCTATTTGTGCAATTTGAATCACCGACTTTTATTTCTGAATGTAAAATTATTTTGCTAGCATCCACCTACTTAGGGAGACATGACCATGCCAATAAAGTAAGAGAAATCATATCGGAAACGGAACGATTTAGATGTTCTTTCTTCCCGTGTACTATCCCCGGTTGGATAACTGATGTAGGCTAGGAACACGCAAGTCGCCGAAGTGGCGTCCAATTGGATGACTTGCACCAGGCCAATGAGCCACTGAGCCACACGAAATTATTATTATTAGAGAATGGAACGGTAGAGAAAGTTTATGAAAGTGGTCAATGAACCCTCTGCCAGACACTTCAATGTGATTTGCCGAGTATCTATGTAGATGTATATGTAGAAATCTTTCAATTGGGCGCCAGATAGGCGACTTGCGTTATCCCTAGCATCAGTCATCCAACCGATGAAAGGGGACCGACAGCTTAACGTGGAATCCGAATCAGTTGTCGTTTCTGACGACTCCTCACATCTTCGAGAGGTTAAGAATGGATTAAAGTGCACACTGAAAAAATCCGAGGTCCGATCGGGTTTCGAACCCGCGACTCTTCGGTTACCCAAAACCAACGCGCCCGACATCCCAAACTGAATTTCCGAGACCGGAAGGTCTTCTAAGTGTGTGAGATTGTTCACGTGACCGTTCCTACCATCATCGTTGCTCAACCAACGCTGCACGTTCATCTTGTGTGACAATTCTCCACTTGGCCACAATTTCGCCTCTTTCAGACTCGCACAGGGGATTGTAGGAAGCATGAGTGCGTCACATGTGGCCTGTTCGCTTGACTAATATCACACTGTGCCTTACGTGTACGAGGACAAGTAAATTATTATCCGAAATTTAGTTCAATATTTTTTTATGTTGGTAGTACAATCGTTTTACGTTGGTGACGCATGCTTTGTTTATTTGTTATGATATCTTTGCAATTTTCAAGCTGCTGCGTTAGTTTCGTTGTCGCTGGCGTGCTATTAATCATGGCTGCTCCGCTGTCTATTTGCACCAAAGAAGAGCAACATTCAGTGATACGTTTTTTTGTGGGCGGAAGGTGTATCAGCGGCCGAAATTCATACAAGACTTTCAGTACAGTAGGGGAGTAGTGTTTTGCCACAATGAAGTGTGTACGAGTGGATTGAAAAATTCCGAAATGGTCGCACGAGTGTTAAGCACGATGAAGGAACCGGACGTCCGTTTACCGCCACAAATGAAGAAACCATTGAGAGATCGCGTGAAATGATTCTTTAGACAGGCGATTAACTATTGATGAAGTGGCTCTTCTATTAGTCATGGTTCTGCCTACGAAATTATTCACAACAGACTTGGGTTTCGTAAAGTTTGTGCAAGATGGGTCCCAAAACAACTCACACAGTTGCATAAGCAAACGCGGCTCGACATCTGCAAAAAACATTTGGATCGCTATGGTAACGAAGGGGACAACGCCTTAGACAGAATCATTACTGGTGACGATACACGGATCCATCATTACGAGCCGGAGAGTAAACGGTAGAGTTCAAGACCCAACCGTCCGCAGGAAAGCTGATGCTTGCGGTTTTTTGGGATGCAAGAGGTCCTGTACTGGAACTTTATGGTGAAAAGGACACAACAATAAACAGTGTACGTGATAGTGAGACGCTTACTGACAGGCTAAAGCTTGCAATTCGAAGCAAACGCCGAGGATTGCTGTCAGAAAGTGTTGTGTTGTTGCACGACAATGCCCGACCGCATACTGCTGTCCACACTGCTGAAACGCCCGAGAAACTCAAATTCGAAGTACTGGATCATCCTCCATATAGTCCCGATCTGCCGGCCGCGGTGGCCGAGGGGACTGAGGCGCTTAAGTCACGGTCTGCACGGCCACTACGGTCGGGGGTTCGAATTCCCCCTCGGGCATGGATATTTGTGCCGTCCTTAGGATAAGCTAGTTGATAAGTAGTTTGTAAGTTTAGGGACTGATAACCCCGTAGTTAAGTCCCATAAGCTTAACAAACATTTGAACATTTGAAGTCCCGATCTTGCCCCTTCTGACTATCACTTGTTTGGTCCACTAAATCAGGCATTAAAGGGCCGCTGATTTGTCTCGGGCGAAGCAGTGAAGGAAGCAGTGCATTCCTGGCTCGCAGCTCAACCGAAAACCTTCTCTTATGAGGCATAAGGAAGCTGGTAGAGCGATGGACGAAGTGCACTGAAAAGCGAGACTATGTCGAAAAATGTTGTTCTTGTAAGTTTCGTATTTTATTACAGTAAAATTTTTTAACTACTTTGCGGATAATAATTGACTTACCCTCGTGTAAACAGATGGTACTCTAGCATCTGTGTCTCTACGCTACCTGCTGCCTGAACATTGAAAGCATTATCAATACGTCTACTATCCCTCAGGTGGCATCTGCCGTCATAGGATGTAAATCGACGCCGCCTTTCCAGGTGCACTGTCGTTTTCTGCCGTTAGTCTGGTTGGAACATACACATACCTAAAATATCCTTGCGATATGCTTGCAGAAACAGTACTATAAATTACATGTGTTGAACAATAAAGCGAACGCGACATTCGGAGATAAACTCTCAAAATATTATGATATCATGAGTGTGTATGTGTGTGTGTGTGTGTGTGTGTGTGAGTGTGTGTTTGGGCGCGCGCGCGTCTGTCAAGTGTGCTTTTTTTTTTACGGCCAATCTGGAGTATAAATGGAGATGGGCGACTCGTAAAAAAGTTTGCCCTGTCATTTAGTGCCGCCGTGAAGAGGCGAGATCGCCGCCGATGCTCTCCTCGAGGTCGCCCCCCACGCTGACGCCGGCGAACTGGAGAGCCGCGCAGAACGTAAACATTCTGGGGGCGGTGCCGACTTACTGTGGCGCCGCTTCTTGCGAGCAGCTGCCGCCAACTTCTGGCAGGGCGGGGAAAGACAAATACATAAAAAAAAGAACCTTGTCACTGGCCCGGAATTGTAAAACCACAGCGCCGTCGCTAGAGCGAGACGGCCGCCTAGTGGGGAGTAAAAAAGTTTTTCCTCTGCTCCGCGGCAGTGTGTGTGTGTGTGTGTGTGTGTGTGTGTGTGTGTGTGTGTGTGCGCGCGCGCGAGACTGCTCCTTTTTATTAAAAAAGGCAACACATTTCTGGCGGGGCCTCCAGAAAATTCAGACACGTGACGCCACGCCGCCCACACGTGCCGAAGTTTCCGCCGGCCGAGGTGGCGAGTTTTGGCCGGCGCGCAGAGTCCGTTACAAGTGCCGGCGCTGTCGTCTTCAGCTGCTGCAGCCGCCGCCGCGCGCTAAACCGGCTGTAAGGAGAGCCGCCGAAGACAACTCCACGGTCCGGGTCGGGTGTGCAGTTTCTGGACAAGAGGCGCCGACAGACTACTGTGGGAGCACGGACAACGCTGTGCGAGACTGCGAGGTACAATGGAATACCCTACGATTCTTCCATACTATCAGCGACCGATGTTAATTCTTACGTAACCTCATTCTCATCTTATAGCAGGACCTTAAACAGGAGGCTCTTCGATATTTACGCTATTGATTCTAGTCAGATAACCATTTTATGAATTAGTATGAGACAAAAAAGTCGAGAAAGTATCACAAAAGAAAAATTATGTTATTGACACATGTAACGACACCTGGTGCAATATATTGGGTGATCAGCAAGTCAGTATAAATTTGAAAACTCAATAAATCACGGAATAACATAGATAGAGAGGTACAAATTCACACATGCTTGGAATGACATGGGGTTTTTATTAGAGAAAAAAAAGAAGAAAAAAAGAGTTCATAAAAAGGTCTCTAGCGAGCGTCGTTTGGTTCAAAAAATGTTCTAATGCAAATGTTTGTAGAGCTTATGGGACTTAACTACGGGGTCATCAGTTTCAAATGTTCGTATAGTCTATGGGACTTAACTACGGGGCCATCAGTCCCTAAACTTACAAACTACTTATGAACTACTTACGCACTAGGACGGCACAAATATCCATGCCCGAGGGGGGATTCGAACCTCCGACCGTAGTGGCCGTGCAGACCGTGACCTGAGCGCCTTAGTCTCCTCGGCCACCGGGGGTCATCAGTCCCTGAACTTACAAACTACTTATGAATTAGCTAATACTAAGGACGTCACAAATATCCATGCCCGAGGGGGGATTCGTACCCCCGACCGTAGTGGCAGAACGTGACTGACGCGCCGCAGACCGCTTGGCCACTGTTTGGTGATGATCGTGTGCTCAGCCGCCACTTTCGTTATGCTTGGCCTTCCAGATCCTCAGACCTCAGTCCGTGCAATTATTGGCTTTGGGATCACCTGAAGCATCACCAGGGATGCTGAAAGACAACATCCGACGCCAATGCCTCACCATAACTCCGGACTTCCTCAACAGTTCTGTTTATTCCTCGACTACAGCTATTGTTGAGGAATGATGGTGAACATATTGAGCATTTCGTATAAAAAAACATCATCTTTGCTTTGTCTTAATTTGTTACGCTAATTATTGATTTTCTGATCAGATGACGGACCATTATTTTAACATTTTTTTTTGTTCTAATAAAACCCGATGTCATTACAAGCATGTGTGTCAGTTTTTACCTCCCTATCTACATTATTCCGTGGTTTATTAAGTTTTCAATCGGCCGCGGTGGCCGAAGGGACTGCGGCGCGCCAGTCACGGTCTGCATGGCCACTACGGTCGGAGGTTCGAATCCCCCCTCGTGCATGGATATTTGTGCCGTCCTTAGTATTAGCTAGTTCATAAGTAGTTTGTATGTTTAGGGACTGATGACCCCGTAGTTAAGTCCCATAAGCTCTACAAACATATGAACATTCATTTTTATTTAGTTTTCAAATTTATACTGACTTTTTGATCACCCGGTAAATACAGACGCCATGCTGAAGAATAGTCAAATGCGAGTGCTACGTCTAGAAATGTCAGAGATGACTGTTTTAAACAAGGGTAGTAACCAACGAAATCAAATTTCAAGAAGAAATGCGGAAGAGACTAACTTTTTGAAACAATAACTTTAAATAATTCAACCTGAAAATCGGCAGACCAAGACTGTTGAGGTGACAGTAAACAGAAATGGAACAAGTTCAAACATCTACTTGGGAGGGAACAAAAATTGAATCAGTTTCCCACTTTCAGTTCCTCGGAACTATTTTCTCCAAGGACAACACCATCTGGGAAGTAATCCTAAACAGGACACAAAACAGATAATTATTTTTCATTGGAAGTTCCGAACCTACTTGGGGATAAAAAATACCCCAGTCAGTAAATTTAACAAAAAAAAAAAAAAAAAAAAAAAATAAATAAATAAATATTTGTAAAGCTTATGGGACTTAACTACGGGGTCATCAGTCCTTAAACTTACAAACTACTTATGAACTACTTACGAACTAGGACGGCACAAATATCCATGCCCGAGGGGGGATTCGAACCCCCGACCGTAGTGGCCGTGCAGACCGTGACTGAAGCGCCTCAATCCCCTCGGCCACCGCGGCCGGCGCAAATTTAACTTTGTATCACACTTACTCTGCTCCAATCCTTATCTATGGCATGAAAACTTGTACATTCTTAAAGAAAGGATTACTGCCGAATCCAAGGTTCATCAGGACTATGAATCAAACTACCAGGAGAGATCAGATCAGAAATGAGGTACGTAGAGAAACAGCTGGTATCAGGGTTCCTATTGCCAACATCCCGGGGAAACGAATACTGCAGTGTTATGGCCATGTAATGAGAAAGGATAGCACAAGAACAGCTAAGAAATACTTCAGAATGGGTGTGGTAGGAATAAGAGAAGAAGAAGGCCAAGCAGACGATGGGTAGAGGCAGTACAATCGGACGCAGAGAAGAACGGTTGTAAATGGAATGATGTCGTAGACCGTATGCTATATAAAAATCGGAAGAGATGGAGAGCACTTGTTAGCCACATCCGGAAAACTGGGGATGGAAAATGATGATGATGATGAAGACAGTGGCTGACACACGAATGACAGCGCTGTTTTCGGCAATCTGTGTCGACTCGGCCCCCATGTTTACGGTGGTCGGTACACGTGAGATAGGTGTATCATGCGTTGCATTTGAGCGTGAAATGCTGTAGATTTGTGGTTAAATCCGCCTTATGCAAGACACCTTGTTTTGCTTTAATATCAAAACATGTTTCCGCACTTATTGTGCCATCTTCCGTGGGTTTATGGCTTTTATTTTCTAGAATACATGTTACATAATTTTGGTTATACATTGATTTGGGCGACTTGTTTGATTTTACAACTTTGTTGGATATATTAGGCCTAATTTATTTACGGTACTTACGTTATTCGCAGTATTTATATCTGTTTTATTTGATGAATGGCAAGTCTTCAAGCAAGCAACAATACGTTTTTGTTTACGAAAACTATTGTACATGCACCTCGAAGTTACGTGGAAAGATAGATCTTTGTGGCTTTTTAACGGCTACTTACATCCGAGCTGTGGTGTTGCTGTTTGCTTGTTTGTGGCGTGTTCTTAATTTTTTGTGATATTTAGTGCGCTTTTGGTTGTGAACTGGCACTGTTTATATAGCCATTTGTCTTGTTGTGGTGGCTGTATCGCATTCACTTGTTTGTGTGGAGTGTTTGTCATGAGGGGCGCGAATTTTGAATAGTTTTGATTCTGGCTATGTTTTGTGTGCTTTTAGTGTGTGTATGTATGTGTGTGTGTGTGTGTGTGTGTGTGTGTGTGTGTGTCTCCTCCACCCCCCCCTCTTTCTCTTCTCTCTCTCTCTCTCTCTCTCTCTCTCTCTCTCTCTCTCTCTCTCTCTCTCTCTCTCTATGCTTCACACACTGCATTTAGACCAGTCTCTTTTTGTTTTCGTTGGTAATACTACACTTTATAGAGTATCAGACATTTGCACGCTCAGTTAGGCTCAGCGATTACGGAATAGTTATTGAAATATTCGACCCTATACAGCGAAACTTCTTTCAGTACCAAAGGTTTAAAATATATGTCTTTAAGCCTGCTAGAAACATACCAAAAAATTTCAGGTTTGCAGTATAACATTATCATAATCATCATTGAGACGCCACACACACACACACACACACAGTTAATAAGAAAATATGGAAATCGATGATTTTAATCTCGATATTTGGAGCAATTCGTGTTTTTTTTAAAATTGTGGAAATAATAACTGTCATGTGTAACTGACGAAATGTATTATTCCATAGATAGCTACTTCGCCTTACATGAAAATATAAAATAATGATGGACTTGAGCGTATGGCTTTCTTGGCCGGGAGAACGCTTGCGGGTTTGTTCGGCCGCCTTAGTGTAAGTCTTTTTATTTCACGCCGCGTGGGCGACTTACGTGCCAATGATGATGAGATTATGATGAGTAGGACAACACACAGCACCCAGTCCCCTGCCGAAAGCGAACCCAGGCCTCCTGCGTGGTAGTCAGCGACGCTACCGCTGAGCTACGGAGGCAGACAGAAAATAATGATCACAGTCAGTACAGACGCATATGGTATGAGTGTTGACACTAAACTTATGATTCGAATACCTATACGACTGCCATGTCTGAGGCTAATTTTCTGAAGCATTAAGGAGTATTAAAATATATGGTAATACAAATTGCAGTGTAGCTACGAATTTAAATAACACACCTAATATATTCTGTTTACTACTTCATAAGAGTATTATGTTCCAAATTGTGTACGTTTATAATGAACTGTAAATTTTCATTAACAGAATTAATCATTTTTGACGCCTTGACGTCCGTAGTTACTTTAAATTATCAACGGTATAGTTGTCCGTCTATGCAACTAGAATAACATGCGATTTCTCTTTTTTTGGCCAGACGTTTGAAGTTTTATTGAAAACAAGCTGGAAACCCTGCAGAGCAGTACTTTACTTAATCAGAATGAGCCGGCCGCGGTGGCCGAGGGGACTGAGGCGCTTCAGTCACGGTCTGCACGACCACTACGGTCGGGGGTTCGATTCCCCCCTCAGGCATGGATATTTGTGCCGTCCTAGTTCATAAGTAGTTTGTAAGTTTAGGGACTGATGATCCCGAAGTTAAGTCCCATAATCTTTACAAACATTTGAACATTTGATTTGAATCAGAATGAAAATTTTACTGTGTGCGGTGATATGAAACTTGGCAGATTAAAATTGTAACGGCATCAGAACCTGGGACCTTTGCCTTAGCTGGCAAGTGCTATACCGTCTGAGATATCCCAGCAAGCTTCAGGGTAAGTCTTCACAATTGTACTTCTGCCCGTACCTCGATTCCTACTTCCCAAATGTCACAGAAGTTCTCCTGCGGATCTTGAAGGACTAGGCAAAGGTCCTATGTTCGAATCGAGGTTCCGGCAAACAATTTTAATCCTCCATGACGTTTCACTTTCCCTAATACTGGACTTAAAACCGCAGATTATCATAAAAGCTTTTTATCCCAATTTTTAACAAATTTCAAAGCTGGATATTATTTTCAGAATAACAGAACTTAAAATCACAAAATTATCAAAATGGTTACGATTCCAAAATTCAAAAAACTTCAAAGCACGCCAACACCTTACTGAATTGTAGAACTTGAAATCACAAAATTAGAAGAATGTTTTTCACTGCAATGTTTATGAACTTTCGAAGCTGGACAACGCGTTAGTTAATTGCAATTAAAGAAACTGCAGCAATGTTTAAAATTTTTAATTGCAATCACATTCGAGACCTGGAGGTCGCAAGACTAGAGCTATTATAGGGGCCACTCAGCAGCACGACACTCAGTCGCCCTTGACCGAATCAGAACACAATATTAGGGCACGCGTAAACAGCATAGACTATCTATGACATACAGAAAACTATTTAAGGCCGATAGAATCACACCACTGCACCAACTGTGGAAGTTGAATAATTTTAACATTTTAAATAAATAAAATTTCATAAGAACACTTGATAATATTGCAGTATCGTTAATATCCACCGAGAAAAAAAAAATGTTCAAATGTTTGTCAAGCTGATGGGACTTAACTACGGGGTCATCAGTCCCTAAACTTACAAACTACTTATGAACTACTTACGAACTAGGACAGCACAAATATCCATGCCCGAGGGGGGATTCGAACCCCCGACCGTAGTGGCCGTGCTGACCGTGACTGGAGCGCCTCAGTCACCTCGGCCACCGCGGCCGGCCCACCGTGAAAGGGGTGGCGCATAGGTAATACAATGCACTTGCATTCGCGAGGACGGCTGTGCAAATCGACTTACGGCCATCGAGATTTAGGTTTTCGTTATGTCGTGATTTCCCGAAAACACACCAGGCAAATGCTGGGATGGATCCTCTGACATTCCGTTTTTAATTCAAATGTTCAAATGTTTGTTAAGCTTAAGGGACTTAACTAGGGGGTCATCAGTCCCTAAACTTACAAACTACTTATGAACCACCTATAACTAAGGACGGCACAAATATCCATGCCCGAGGGGGGATTCGAACCCCCGACCGTAGTGGCCGTGCAGACCGTGACTGAAGCGCTTCAGTCTCCTCGGCCACCGCGGCCGGCTCCGTTTTTAATGACCACGCTGTTGACGAGAGGTTAAACCTTAGTTTCCTTCCTCCTTCCGTCCTTGTTTTACATCTTGGTTGAATGAAACATGAGCTGTCGTAATTGGGAAAATACAAGCGGGTAATGGGTGAATGCGGCTGGTGCATGCCACGCGCCCTAAGGAAAGACGACCTGGTTAAACGAACCTCGTCGCCAATAGTAAGTTTGACGGACAACTTACGACAAACCGGCTCGGAAACTGTCACACCAGACGGAAGGAAACGTAACTAATCGAGAAGACAGCCGTTAAGCTCACCGTAACCATATCAGGAATACCCTTAGGAGAAACTAAGCAATGTAGGGTAATAGGCACATGGCGTGCTACTGCACTAAATCACTCCAGGCAAATGCTGGGATGGTTCCGTTGAAAGGGCACGGCCGATTTCCTTCCACATCCTTACCCAAACCTTCCGAGCGTAAGCTCCGTCTTGAATGACCACGCTGTCGACGGGACGTTAAACTCCAAGCTTTCTTCTTCAGTTATGTATACAAATCTTTACCAATTGCTCGGCTGTTTCAGACGAAAACAGGATACGATCTGCTACAATAGTGTCGACCATCTAACCCAATCGAAATTATACATCCCAGTAAGTGTGGAGGCACATTTGGAAAGCTGTTTACGGACGTTTTCTCGAATCAGACGTCCAGCCACCATCACCGTTTCGCCCCTCCGCATTCACTACGAAGTGGATGACACAGCCGG
Organism: Locusta migratoria; assembly: GCA_026315105.1. Classification (NCBI taxonomy): domain Eukaryota; kingdom Metazoa; phylum Arthropoda; class Insecta; order Orthoptera; family Acrididae; genus Locusta; species Locusta migratoria. Next base: position 24,423,142 of record CM048751.1, read on the forward strand.
CCACTGTGGTAAGGTGAACGATGTCGGGACGTTCGCGCGCGAATTTTGACGTTCCTTACTCGTCAAACACCCGCCCAGATCGACGTCTACATGCTCTTATTTTCGGGGTAGACTTTCTGCCCCTCCACCAATATACACTCGGTAAACTGGATTCGTGGCCACACGATCCGATACCTCTTTGATTCTGGAGAGAAGTCAGTACTATGATATTGAAACTTTCTCAATGAATGACACTGCGTCCTAATCCGTAACCCAAAGCATCAGCAATATTTTTCCAACTTCTTACGGAGTGCCTTTCATTACCCGCTTCGCAGCTGGAACGTCCAAGCCACGAGAACATAATTCTTAAGACAACCCACTTGAACTCAACAAACACACAACGGAACTTACACCCAAAGAGAAGACACATTTGGAGGTTTCTACCTATGCCGTCGGCAACAATACCGCACTCTTCTTCGTATATATTAAAAATGACATTAAAATGAAATAAAAATAATAATAATGGTTGGTTGCCATGCAGGGGCCCCGAGTTGGATTCCCGGTCGAGTCGGGAGTTTCTCCACTCGGGGACTGGGTGTTGTTTTATCCTCATCATTATTTCATCATCATCAACATCAAAGTCACCCCAGTGGTTTCACCTAAGACTTGCACCAAAAAGGCCGAACACGATCCCAACTGGGGTCTAATGTCCAAACAAAATGCCACACGGAATCATTGTTAAACGTAGGTACCACGAAAAACAACAAAATAAAGGAGTACAAAACATTATGCATTGAAACTTCCTGGCAGATTAAAATTGTGTTCCTGAACCGGAACTCGAACCTTGCCTACGAAAGGCAAAGGTCACAGGTTCTAGTCCCGGTTCCTGCATACAAATTTAATCTGCCAAGAATTTTCACATCAGCGCACACTCCGCTGCAGAGTGAAAGTTTCATTTTTGATTATGCTCTGATATGTAACAAACAAATTTAACCCTTTAACACATGACTTTTTATTTGAAGCTATAAAATCTACCTCGATTAATGTAGAGTGCATATATACTGAGAAAGATATTCAAAAACAATCCTTAAAATCATTATGCACTACTAGCAACAAAACAGTCATAGCTGGTGGGCTACATAGTGCTTCCATGACGTACCCGATGCAGTAAATGTCACTATTATGCCTCTCATCTTACCAGAATGTAACTCATAATGCAACAGTAGTCTGACTAGAAGAAATACTAAAGTAAACAAACGTCCACGTTAGGAGTAGCTCAATGCAGCTAACTGCCGAAATGATTGCCGCGGTGGAGTAGCCGAGCGCTCTAAAGCGCCTCGCTGCGGAGCGCGCGGTTGCTCGCCGTGGAGGTTCGAGTCCTCCCTGGGGCATGGGTGTGTGTGTTTGTCCGTAGGTTAGTTTACCTAGGTTTAAGTAGTTTGTAAGCTACGGACTGATGACCACGCAGTTTGGTCCGATAGAGTTACAGAAATTTGAACATTTGAACCGAAATGATTCAGTAGAACTCAGCAATTTATAATTTCTAGGACGACCTACTAGCATATGTAACACTATGTATACAAGCAGCTACAAATGAATTTATGGTAAAATGTTGACCAGTTAGAGGTAGCCGGCCTCAGTGGGCGAGCGGTCTGCGGCACGCCAGTCACGTTATGCACGGCCACTACGGTCGTAGGTTCGAATCCCCCCCCCTCCCCGCCCCAGGCATGGATATTTGTGTCGTCTGTAGTATTAGCTAGTTCATAAGTAGTTTGTAAGTTTAGGGACTGATGATCTCGTAGTTAAGTCTCTACTAACATTTTTAGTGGGAGATATAATCGAAACAATAAGATATGTAGCCGATCAGTTACAGTAGGCATTAAAGGGTTAACGATTTAAAATTGTTACAAAATGTTCAAATTTTTGTAAATCTATAGGTATTAACAACTCGGGTCATCAGTCCCAGAGCTTACAAAGTAGGGTAAGGTAGGCCGAATCGGGTCAAAATTTGTTAAAATCGAAATAAAAGACAAATTTACACACGAACAAATTTTCATTGTATATTCATAAAAACTATGTTCTTTTATTTATAAATTCAAATATATAACACTTCGTAAATATTGTTCATAGTTTCACAAAACAAATCTGAAAGCTGAGCTGAATGACCCTATTCGCCTTCTTCAAGTAAGGGGAATCGGGTCATCAATTCGGCGAATAGGGTCAGTACGAAAATGTATGCATCACTTTAAAATAGCAACACATTTTCCAAAAATTTTTCAAATGTTTGTAAATCTATCGGAACAAACTGCGTGGTCATCAGTCCGTAGCTTACAAACTACTTAAACCTAGGTAAATTAATCTAAGGACAAACACACGCACCCATGCCCCAGGGAGGACTCGAACCTCCACGGAGAGCAACCGCGCGCTCCGCAGCGAGACGTTTTAGACCGCTCGGCTAATCCACCGCGGAAACACATTTTCCACAAATAAATCTCTTCGTCCCTACTGCACCATCACAATTCTCATGGTACCATTCTCTGGTATTTCCTTGACATTGAATCCAGTCAGAGAGTTTCGCTGATATTGGATCGCTGTATTTAATGTTGTAGAGTTCACAAGATGTGTCACCGTCATCTGTTTCTTCGGAAGACTCTGATGAACTTGACGCTGATGATTCATGCTGTAGGTCTTGTCTGTTCTTAACCTGCCATTTCTGCAATCTTTTGGCCTGGGATGAGATTTTTTTTTCAATCTATTTTTGTTGCATTTATATTTTCTGGGGATGTAAGAAGTAGTGCTTTCTGTTTTATGACCACCTTTTACATTTCCTGGATAATCCTTTCCACTTTGTAGTCGCCGTTGTAGACAGGAATGCGGTATCCCAAATAATTTGCTTCATGGCGCTGACTTCTACCCTTCCGGTAAGCTTTAATTGCATTTTGCATGTCTTCCTCGCTCCACAAAGTTACGGTTTTTCTTTTTATATTTCCCTGTCATCAATAAAAAACCGAAAAAGAATTAATAAAAAACGAAACAATATAGTAACTGCGATGAATCGAAATAAAAGCATTGACCCCTTTCACCCGGTTTGTATTGACCCAAATCGGCGGAAATGCAAATTATTTTTTCCGCTACGTTGGCAGTCCTGCACAAGTATAACTACGCGCCGGTAACACCATAACCTTTTCTCCATTATATAAATTTACTTCTAAACGAATACTTAACAAATTACTAAACGAATTACCAGAGATATATGAATTTGAATCCAAAGCTGTTTTACATAGGAGAAAATTTTAAGAACTAACCGCAAACAGCGCAATCCTCCACTAATTTTTACACAACGACGAACACGCCTGACAGTGTCTATCACTTTACAACTCATACACAGAGTTCCAACAGTCACCGCTGTGTGGCAGCATTTCACATACTACTTCGTTAATGGCGATTAAGCGGGAATTCCTAAAATTCACCCGATTCATCTCCCGACCCGAATCGGCGGACATTACCCTACTTAAACTAACAACAAGTACACCCAGGTCCGAGGATGGACTCGAACCTCCAACCGCGAGCAGCGGCTCGCTTCGCAGCTAGGCCCTCCACCAAATCTTTTGTGATTAACAATCCAAAGAAAATTAATGCTTAATCGGGGCCCAAATGTTAGCACAAGAACAGTAACAACACTGAATTCTGCGGAGCCCAAAAAGAACAATGGATTGAACAACTTCAGTTTCCCTACTGAAACACACCAGCAAAGTTTCTCCACAAATGTCTCTTTACAAGGAAACAGTGCAAGTTTACAAATACAAGTGAATTGTAAGATATTTTTGAAAGCATTTTTTTTAGAGCAGTGATCTTAATATTACAGTCTGCAGCTGACGTCTGCTCCGGCCACCGCCACCGTCCACCAACAAGGTGCGAAATAATGAAACACTTCTTAAAGAAGAGTAGCCTAGATCACATTTAAAGCAAAATTACTTTATTTCACTAGTAGATTCGACAATACTTGTTGCCTTAATCAAGTGACAGGCCCACATTAAAAACTATAGTGTACATGTGCAGGAAAAGACTTCTCGAATTCGTAGTTTCCCAAATGGCCGACCAATAGCAAAGGGGGGTGGGGGGGGGGGTGAGACAACTGTTGGACATTGGACATGTCGTACAATTGCTGCTGGCGACTTCAAATCAGCTGTTGTTACATGTTCAATGGTGGTTCTCTTGATGTTAAATGAAATAACACCTTAAAAGTCCATGGTACATTGCGACTTTTATTCGAATGTAACCGCTTCTTGCCTGTTGTTGCATTAATGTGTACAGTTGTTCGCTGTCTGTCAATGAGGGCTTGCTTGGCATTAAAGCAGTGGTGTGTCACCATTTTATTTTTGACAACACACATCATTGCGTGTCTTTCACTTAACATGAAGAGAACCACCACTGAACAGATAACAAAGCTGATTTGAAGTTGCCAGCAGCAATTGTACTACATGTCCAACTGTTGTCTCACCCCCCCCCCCCCCCCCCGTTTTTGCTATTGGTCGACCATTTGGTAAACCACGAATTCGAGAAGTCTTTTCCTGTACATGTGCACTCTAATTTCTAATGTAGGCCTGTCACTTGATAATGGCAACAAGTATTGCCGAATCTACTGGTGAAATAAAGTAATTTTGCTTTAATTGTGACCTAGGCTACTCTTCTTTAAGAAGTGTTTCATTCTAACCATTTAAGATCACTCTCCTTCCGACAAATATCGGCTGTTATTAAGGTGCGAAAGGCCTGAAGATGGTTCTGTAGAACCGAAACCGGTTGCCAGTAATAAACGCAGATCTAGACTGTCTTATTTTAATTATTAAGTGAACAATAAGTTAAAGTCTTACAAGTGAAGGTGTCGATCAGGAACCGGAAACTGCATTACCATTCAAGGTTGTGGGCGGAGAGCAGAAGTACCGCGCACAATGGGGAAGAGTTCAAGCGGCGAGCAAACTGACAGCCGGCCGCGGTGTCCGAGGGGACTGAGGAGCTCCAGTCACGGCCTGCACGGCCACTACGGTCGGGGGTTCAAATCCCCCCTCGGGCATGGATATTTGTGCCGTCCTAGTTCGTAAGTAGTTCGTAAGTAGTTTGTAGGTTTAGGGACTGATGACCCCGTAGTTAAGTCCCATAAGCTTAACAAACATTTGATTTTCTTTAAGCAAACTGACAACATGGATCACAATCTGGAGTGTCGCCAGTGACATAAAATGGCCCTCCAAAGGAACCAATGAATTTCACTCCACACTGGCACTCACTGATTCCGGACTTTCGAGAATACCATTTAGAAGGTAGACCAGACGGTGCAGCGAAAGTTGGCAAGCGGCTGACCGCAGCGGAAGTGGGCGTCCGCGTACGTCGACACTCCTGGCGCCCTCGACTGCCGCGCGATCATGGCCACCCGCTGCCTCCCAGCAAGGGCAACGACCACACGAAAAGTCGGAGAGCGAACCTGTTGACCAAGTGACGAAACCTGCCTTATGTCACAAGTGAGGTCATTCACTTCTGACCACGGCAATCTTCTATCCGCAACTACAGCATTATATAAATACGCTAACACGAAAATTGTGGAACGGATTACTAATTTATTAGTACAAGATGGCCAATGAATGTTACATAATTCGAAAGATTGTTTGTCGTAGATTTCACTAATATAAATATTATGTGTGCATTTAGCCATTAACACGTTCGCTGCCGTTCACGCTCTGGCGCGTGCTCGCATTTTGACAGTGTCTTCTCATAGTTTTGAGCCACTAAATGTTTTGGTTTTCAGTTTTTCTTATATGGTTTTTTATTTGCATTTGTATTTTTGCGAAAACAACAAATGAACATTATAAACAGTACATACAAGGTATTTCGTAAAACATATGCTTATTTCTATATCACCAGCAATATAAGTATGAATAATATGAAAACTAAGAAGTTTTTTTTAATAAACTGGTAACTAATCGAAATAAAACTAAAATAATCAAAAGCTTGCTTGCTTGTTTACATAAGAATCCAATAAATCTATCATGACATCATGAGAAGCGTGTGTGGCTCGTAGCCGGTAATGAAAACGCGGAAATCTGGAACCACGTAAGTGTGCATATCACTTATACTCTTCCCTGAGTGCATACCAGAGTATACAGGTTTATTAGACGATGCCAGTTTACAACAACCCATAATAGGATGCTAGGTCGCAGCACGCGCCACAGCGTGAGCGGCAGCGAACGTGTTAAAAGTGGTAAAAGGAAGTAGAAATTTTGCTATCTACAGCTTGGATCAAGTTCGACATTCTCCAACAATCAGCTCACTGATTGGCTATTCGCCTCGACCAAAGACGCTGTAATGAAGCGCATCTGCAGTATTAAAATAACGTATTAAAATAAGTCAATATCGAAACATGGACTGCTCCCAACTCACTTTCTTGTGCCGTTCAAATGCTTCATTTTCGCAGTGATTAAGAGTGGTTAAAGGAAATGGATGTTTTCATATGTATGCCGATATAAGGGGTGATGCGCCGGAAGAGGCATCTAGCGGTGCTTGGGTGGAACTACAAAGTCGGGAGTGCCGATATAAATGATGATGCGCCGGGAGAGACATGTAGCGGTGCACGGGTGAAACTACGAAGTCGACATGTTGTCAGCTCTGGAATTCTGAATATCGCAGTATCGAAATAATATTATTATTTCTTGGCGTTGTATAAATATCCGAACACCGAAATTGTAGTTCCATTTCAAATATTAGGCTAATGAAATTTATATAATTCGAAAATGGCATGATAAGTATATACTTCCGTTTTTATTTGTTGTTATTGTGTCAGGCATTTTCCTTAACACGTAAAAGATACCGTTTCATACCTCCCAGTGCCAGTTACATTTTACCAAATATTCCAGTGGCCTCCTATGATAATGTTGGCAACAGATGCTGAATAGTGAGAATCCTGTGAGTCTTCTTTTTAGCCAATCGCTTGACAACGCTGATGTTTTCTAATGGAATCTTCGCTTTACGAGGGCAATTCAAAAAAAAAAAGTTCAAATGTTTGTTAAGCTTATGGGACTTAACTACGGGGTCATCAGTCCCGAAACTTACAAACTACTTATGAACTACTTACGAACTAGGACGGCACAATTATCCATGCCCGAGGGGGGATTCGAACCCCCGACCGTAGTGGCCGTGCAGACCGTGACTGAAGCGCCTCAGTCCCCTCGGCCACCGCGGCCGGCCGAGGGCAGTTATTTTTACTGAGCGAACGAGGGTACATACAAGAACCTATCAACCATAAAGTAGGAAAAGCATTATTTGTTTACTTCATGGTATGCACGATACACTAATCGAGTCATTCTATGTGGTTCAAACAAAGGGGCAAAGAGTTTCTATCGTGTTGTTGATGTTGCCAACATAATCACGCGAGGCCGCCGGCATGATACGTAAAATTTTACTCCCAGTGACCATTGTAAACACAATTGGTCGATTTTCGACCACAGGCAATACTAGTCTACATAAATACTCTGCAAATCACGTTGAAGTGCATGGCAAAGGGTTCAGTAAACCGCTTTTAATATATTTCTCTACAGTTCCATTCTCTAATAGCTCGTGGGAAAAAGGAACCTCTAAACCTTTCTATTTTCCATCTGATTTCTCTTATTTTATTGCCATGATCAGGTCTTTCTATGTGTCAACAAAACATGTTCGTCTCCCAAAGAGAAAGTTGTCGAAAGAAATTTAGCAAATAGATCTCGGCGCAACGAATAACACCTTTCTTTTATTGACTTACACCCCAACTCGTGCATCATTTTGGTGTTACTCTCTCCCCTGTATCCCAATAACACTAAACGAGCTTCTCTTCTCTAAAACTTCTCAGAATCGTCCATCAGTCACATCTGTTGTGGATCCCACAATACGCAGCAATACACCAAAGTAGGAAGCACAAGTGTAGTGTAGTCAGTATTCTTAACAGAACTACTGCATCTTCTGTCCTGCCAATGAAACGTTGCCTTTGGTTCGCCTTCAGTACAATATTTACTATGTGTTCTTTCCAATTTAAGTTGTTCGTAATTGTTATTCGTAGGCAGTTAGTTCAATTTACGGCCTGTAGATTTGCCTGATGTATCTTGTAACTGAAATTTAATGGATTTCTGTTAGTGATCATATGGATGTCCTCCCATTACTCATTATTAAGCGTTAATTGCCATTTTTTGCTCCAGGCAGATATCTTACCTAAATCATTTGGCAGTTTCTTTTGATCTTCTGGTGACTTCACTAACAGGTAAGTAACAGTATAAGATAACTTCTCAGAGTGTCTCCTAAATGTTTATAAAAATATGGAAGAGTAGGGTTCTATAACACTTCTGTGTGGAACGCCAGATATCACTTCTGTTGCCGGCCGCGGTGGCCGAGGGGACTAAGGCGCTCCAGTCACGGTCTGCACGGCCACTACGGTCGGGGGTTCGAATCCCCCCTCGGGCATTGATATTTGTGCCGTCCTAGTTCATAAGTAGTTTGTAAGTTTAGGGACTGATGACCCCGTAGTTAAGTCCCATAGACTATACAAACATTTTAACATTTGAACATTTCACTTCTGTTCTGCACGACGACGTACGGCCAGTTACAATCTACCGTGTCCTTTCTGAGCGGAAATGGCGAATCCAACCACACAACTGTGGCAATTTTATTAGAATACGCTTTTGAGATACAGAGTCAAAAACCTTCCGGAAATCTAGAAAATCGGAATATACTTGACGTCCCTAATGGATAGCACTCATGAACGATACCTTCTGAATGGGTGTTGACTATGGGTCAATAGGCCGGTGTCTTCGAGGTTGTCCACAATAATTGATGAATGTAATGTTGTAAAATCCTGCTACAAACCGACGTCCTTATTATAGGCGTCTAATTGTGCGGACCACGTCTAGTATTTCTTAAAATATTGGAGTGACCAAAGTGATTTTCCAATCTTGTTCTACTTATGGCTGACCAGTCGTTACGTTGTTATTTTCATTTATTTAAGAGAATCTAACAAAGAGGCCATTATCTAACGGTAAGTACTTCTAAACTGCTCTTAGAAGTGGATGTAAATATTCCTTAATCATCAGTAAGTATTTCCAAGGATATCTCCGATTGTGGTTTAAGATAAAGTCAGACGTTATTGAAATACACTGGGCAAAACAGTCAGTTGAGATACGCCGGTTCTGAAGTATTGCCATCGGTGGAATGAATGGTTCAACGTCTTTCTGTCGGTTCAATGGAGAGGAGTTAACAATATTAAGGCAACCTAGAAAGTGGTAATAACAGAAAGTTGTAATTCCGTAGATTTTTCCGGCGTAATAATTGTTCGTGTTCTTCGCGGGTTTGCGGACGGATGGTTTTGAAGATTTGGTTATTCGTACCTATTTTCTTAAACCCACATGTTTCCTCAGGCCACATGGACTGGAAACCATTCATCGGGCTTTAGATCATTTTCAAATGTTCAAATGTTTGTATTGCTTATGGGACTTAACTATGCGGTCATCAGTCTCTAAACTTACAAACTACTTATGAAATAGCTAATACTAAGGACGGCACAAATATCCATGCCCGATGGGGGATTCGAACCCCCGACCGTAGTGGCCGTGCTGACCGTGACTGGAGCGCCTCAGTCCCCTCGGCCACCGCGGCCGGCTAGATCATTTTAACTGTCTTCATTAACGCATAATGTTTTCTATAGAAATTGCCATTTTTCGATGTTCCTGAAAAAGATAATCAGACTTTGGGACACAGTGTGTACCATAAACTCGTGTATACGGAGTGCTACCTCCAAGATACTAGTTGTCATCCGCAAGAACAACACTTAGAAGTACACTCGGCAAGAGAGCTTATGCGATTTTCTTATTATATGACGCAAGAATTGGATCTTAAGGATGTATTCAGGCTGAATGGGTCTAATAGTCATCAAATCAGTCAAGCTTTCCTATTTGGACCACCATGTGAACCACCCACGGAACTTCAAAGTCAATTGCATTTTTGTCATATGCGGGGACTATTTCTTCTAAAATATCAAGAATCCAATAGAGGCTTATTGGCTTTGGAAAAAATAGAACTAGGATCTGTAAAATATGATCTGGGCATGAGAAAGCCAGGAGTATATAAAATGCCATGTCATTGGGGGAAATCATATATAGGACAGATAATTCGTACAATTCCTGAACGAAGTGTGTAACCTCAAAGTCATATACGTCCGTTCCAACCAGAAAAATCTGCTGTTGCTGAACATTGCGTTAATGAAGGACATAATATTTAAAGACACAAATTATTGCTTCAGCCTACCGTTATTGGGATAGTGCCCTCAAGGAATCAATCAAAGTAGTATTATCCGATCATCTTGTTAACAGATAAATAGGATTTCCATTAAGGAAAACATGGCTACTATTCTATCAGATATTTAAGAACAACGGTCTAGTTTTTGACAAGTTCTATCTTAATTTACGATTGATCGCTTTGGCCAACATCTATCGGCAGTGGCGCTGCAATAATCATCGACACCCAGAGGGCGCTCCTTCCACATCTCGGGCGCACTGGCCTGTTCCCGTGTTATAAAGGAGCCGCCATATCTCACTTCCGGCGTACCTGAAGATGGTGGCCAGGTGGACCGTCGAAATATCGTGTCAAGCAAACGACGTAATCCGGCAGCGAACCCGTAAAGAACACCAAAAGAAAGTTTCTGCAGAGTGGATAGTGGTTAACTTGTGTTTATCAAACGAATTACACAAGTGGTTGGGTTCAGATAGTATAGTGAGCACCTAGTGAAAATCAAGAAGGTTACTTACCCAAAGCTATGGTCGGCGAGCTGCATAGCCGTGCCTAAAGAAGTATTTGTCGCCGGCTGGCGCACAAAATCTGTCTAATAATTAATTAAATAAAATGAAATAAAAATTATACTTCCATATACGAATGGAATGGCTAGCTTGTTCACTGGACCATATGGGGCAGGTGTGGGATTCACTTGGCAGACGCACTGCAGCCAGACCAGCACCTCCAGTAACGGTTTCAGAGCTGCATTCATGGGAGAATAGCCAAGTAACCCTCAAGAGCTGATTGATAATCTCCTGGTGCCTCGATCTAAATAAACGCCATATTAACCTCATGTAAAGAGTTGATCCGCGGTGGAAAGACCGGGCGTTCTAAAGCGCCTTCCTGCGTAGCGCGTGGTTGTTTCTTGTCATAGGATCGAACTCTCCCTCGGGAATGGGTGGATGTGTTGTCCTTAGGTTAGTTTAGATTAGTGTAAGTTAGTTTAAGGAGTTTTTAAGCTTAGGAACCGACCATTAGCGTAGTTAAGGTCCATAGATTTAAATAACATTTTTTTTAGAATGTGAGACAGCAAAATATCGCACTGTATTATACAAAAATTACAAATTACCAATATCTGAATAAAATACGTTACCATAAATATATAGTTCATATTATCTTGCCGCGTATACTGTTTTGAGCAGTTATAAAAAAGGCTTTGTTTGTATTTTCTATCACCAGTATTGATCGACTTTTTCAGGTACAAAAAAAAAAAAAAAATATATATATATATATATATATATATATATATATATATAAAAGTAAGAAATTAAAACCTTAATGTTGTTGCTGGATATAAAACTAATTGCAAAATGAAACAGTCAGCACATTTTCTTTACAAAGTCATGAGAAGCTAAAGGTAAAATGTCTGAGAAATTCTGAATGACTTCTCAGTGTTAAACTAGCCTATAACAAGCATGAAACAGCTTAGTTAAGTATACATACTTACACAGAACAGTTAATTTAGTAGGCGACGCAAGTTATTCAAAGATCGAAACCAATTCAGTGCCAATAGATTTTCTGTAATTTGCCGTTATACTAAACAACAGCTACTTCCTCAAACAGAAAGTGTTACTTTTTGAAGAAGAGACAGTGATGGGAAACAGCGAAGATGATAGTCCTAAACAAAAGACAGTGCTTTGTTAGATACTGCTGGTGTAATATCTAAATTTATTATAAATTCCAAATTTTCAGACAATGAAATAAATTCAAAGGAAACTTTGAAATTGGTGCTGGACCGGTATTCGAACCCGGATTTCCCGGTTTCTGCCAGCGATCGCATTAACCATTTTTTGTTTCTTTTTTATGACAGCGGAGAGCTATACAAAGGGTAAATACAGAATCAACAGTAAGTTGAAGCTTTTCGTCGTGCTAGCCATGCGACGTAGTCCTTAACTGTACGATGCACCACACGAGTTCCACCTAATCATAATTTGGTACATCCATGACTATTTTCAGTAAACACAAATTAAGACACTGAGTACTAAAGAAACATTTGTAAAATACTTCTTCTCTTAAATGTGGAATAAAAAACGTAATAAACAATTGTACTACAGTTACTTGATCCTGAGAAAGGGAGTCACCAAATTGTAACCATGAATAACTTGTCGTTTCCGTAACGTATAGCAGCAGTCAGAAAATTCACAAAAAGTTCACGACGCTTTCTGAGTGGTTTCACTCGTAAATGAATTCAAATTAATAATATGCCAAGATTGCAATTTTTATTTGTCTTGACAATCGTTTTCAGCACCGAGGTACAATATTGTGATATATCTTAATTATGCCTTTATAAAAGTGGTCAACATAGTTGTTGTCAGTGCAGATGGTGACTCAAGTAAAAAAAATCAACAAAAATTTACTCAATAAAATTCTTGTATAGATTTTGTACTTGACTTACCAGCTGCACTAACAATAGCCATGTCGAACACTTATAGAAAGGCGTAAATGCTCCAAGATACCAGAGCATAATATGGTACCTCAGTGTGCCGAAATCGAGCGTCAAGACAAAATAAATAGTAATGACAAATAAATAAATAAATGAAATTGCGATCGGGGCATATTTTTAGCTTGAATTCAAAAGAAGATCGCCAGTTCCAAAAATGAGCAAGTTAAAGTCATAAATGTACTTCCCACAGATATGCCATGTATAGGAATACATCACTGTGGTTAAGTTAAATTCCAAGATAGACTGTATGGTCTAGAAGCCACATTGTTGCCGAGCAATCTGTGACTGGCACGCCGCATACCGCTCGGCCACTGCGGCCGGCTTATATAAAGAGAGATAAAAAAAAATAAAAATAATAATAAATAAATAAAACAGTTTGCTTAAGTTTGGATGCAAGGAATTAAGGGAGACTTGCAGACAAAAATAGTATCATGCAAATCCGTAATGCTAACTTTATATGATACAAGGTCATGCCTGATGCGACAGTTTTGCGGCATCTACAGCGAAACTGTTGTGAGCGGTAGACGTCTTTTCGTTTCATTTACGGAACGCTTCATAAACGTTCGAAATTACATGGAAACTTTGTTGCAGGTCTCTAACTACTCCCATTTTCCAATAATTGACGCATAAATCTGAGTATTCCCACGAGGTGGCCTCTCATTATTTATAATGTCATATCTCATGAGCTAAGTGATGTACTCTTTTCTTTTTGGGGGACAAACCTTCGTGGGCATACAGTGAACAGTTCACCAAAGTTTCATTGCAATCGAATGAATGGTTTATGAACGCATAGAGGACATACAGACAATCATATTATGACCATAAGTTATTGGTCATGAACTGTAGGCTGAAACTGCAGAAAGGAAGGAAAATAAGGAGATGGCACTTGGATAAATTGAAAGAACCTGAAATTCTTAAGAATTTCAGAGGGAGCTTTAGGCAACAATTCACACAAACGGGGGGAAATAAAACAGTAGAGGCGGAATGGGTAGCATTTAGAGATGAAATAGTGAAGGCAGCAGAGGACAAAATAGGTAGGAAGGGAAGACCAACAAAAAATCCTTGGATATCACAGGAAGTACTAAATTTAATTGATGAAAGGAGAAAATATAAAAATGCCGTAAATGAAACAGGCAAAATGGAGTACAGATGACGAAGAAATGAGATTGACAGGAAGTGCAAAATGGGTAAGCAGGAGTGGCTAGAAGCCAAATGCAAATCTGTAGAAAAGTGTATAAGAAAGGAAAAAGTAGATACCGCCTACAGGAAAATAAAACAGACGTTTGGGGACAAGAAAAACAGCTCTACAAATATCAAGAACTTAGATGGAAAACCAGTTCTCAGCAAATAAGGGAAAGCAGAAAGGTGGAAAGAGTACATAGAGGAGCTCTACAAAGGAAATGAACTTAGAGACCATGTTGTAGGAAGGGAAGAGGAAGTAGATCAAGATGAAATAGGAGATACTATACTGATAGATGAATTTGACAGAGCCCTGAAAGACCTAGGTCGGAACAACACCCCGGGAGTAGGTGACGTTCCTTCAGAACTACTAAAGTCTCTGGGAGAGCCAGCCATGACAAAACTATTTCACCTGGTGTGTAAGATGTATGAGACAGGCGAAATACCCTCAGACTTTAAGAAAAATGTAATAATCCCCATTCCAAAGAAAGCAGGCACAGACAGGTGTGAAAATTACAGAACCATCAATTTGATAAGTCATGGTTGCAAAATTTTAACACGAATTATCTACAGGAGGATGGAAAAGCTGGTAGAAGCTGACCTCGGGGACGATCAGTTTGAATTCAGGAGGAACGTAGGAACCCGGGAGGCAATACTCACTTTACGACTTATCTCAGAAGATAGATTAAGGAAAGGCAAACCTACATATCTAGCTTCGGTAGATTTAGAGGAAGCTTTTGAAAATGATGACTGGAATACACTCTTTCAAATTCTGAAGTCAGCAGGGGTAAAATACAGGGAAAGGAGAATTATTTTCAACTTGTGCAAAAGCCAGACCGCAGTTATTAGACTCGAAGGGCGTGAAAGGGAAGCATCAGTTGGGAAGGGAGTAAGACAGGGTTGTAGCCTTTCTCTGATGTTATTCAATTTGTACATCGAGCAGGCGGTGAAGGAGAGCAAGGAAAAATTTGGAATAGGGATTAAAGTTCAGGGTGAAGAAATAAAAACATTGCGTTTTGCTGATGAAATTGTAATTCTGTCAGAGATAGCAAAAGACCTGGAAGAGCAATTGAATGGAATGGACAGTGTGTTGAGGAGAGCATATAAAATGAACATTAATAATAGCAAAACAAAGGCAATGGAATGCAGTCTTAGAAAATCAGGCGATGCTGAAGGAATTATATTGGGTAATGAAACAATGAAGGTGGTGGATGAGTTTTGTTACTTGGGTAGTAAAATAACATATGACGGTCGCAGTACAGAAGATACAAAAGTAGAATGGCAATGGGAAGAAAAGCATTTTTGAAAAAGAGAAATTTGCTAACATCGAATATTAACTTAAGTGTAAGGAAGTCTTTTCTGAAGGCATTTGTGTGGAGTGTTGCCTTGTACGGGAGTGAAACATGGACGATAAGCACTGCGGACAGGAAGAGAATAGAGGCTTTTGAAATGTGCTGCTACAGAAGAATGCTGAAGATTAAATGGGTAGATCGCATAACTGATGAAGAGGTACTGAACAGAAATGGTGAGAAAAGGAATTTTTGGCATACTTTGACTAAAAGAAGGGATCGCTTGGTAGGACACATTCTTAGACATTGGGGAATAGTAAATTTAGCATTGGAGGGAAGTGTGTGGGGTAAAAATCGCAGAGGGAGACCAAGAGACGCATATAGTAAGCAGATTAAAATGGATGTGGGTTGCCGTTCTTATGAGGAGATGAAAAGGCTTGCTCAGGATAGAGTAGGGTGGAGAGCTGCATCAAACCAGTCTCTGGAATGAAGACCATAAATGGAACAAATTAGATTATATTAGATCATACAGAAACCGCTTCCGCTATAGATACTGCACCGTACGTGCCAAATGCAGAAGTGGTCCATCTGTCACGCTTCCCCGTTCATACACAGTACACTGTCGGGGCACGACAGCAAACTGCTAGTTCTGACTAGCTTGTCGCGTACTCCAAGAAAACAGCGCCAGCGTATAAAACAAGGGCGAGGGCAAAATCGGAAATTCGGAATACATGTCGCCTTTAGCAGGCGTAGGAAGTAACAGCGAGTGTGATGTGACGAGCTCGCCGCGAAGTGTCTGCCCTTTTTCTTTTTTTTTTTTTTTTTTTTTTTTTCTTTAACAATACAGAATGACCAACCACCTGGAAACTCTGAGGTGGGTCGTATACTACCTGTGTTAGTAGCATTGGTAACGGTTGCTGGTTTCTTAGCCGTCGTAGGAACTGGAAGTATTAGCTTCGTGTGTTCTACGCCGTTGCCCGTCCCTAGCCACGTGGGGACAAACCAGTTCATCGCAACCCTACCAGCTTGCTCTGTGAGTTAAAGTTTCTACCAAATATGGTTTATATTGTTTCATTTGAGATAAACATTTGAAATAAAGATGAAAATGAAAATAATAAATGTATGATTACAGAGATGTGTTACAATAACATTACTCTTAAATTCTACAGAGATAAAATTTGTTAAGTATACAATTATTTAAAAATAGTTTTTTTTAAATGAATTACATTTAAGTTATAACAAGAGATAGTACAGTTTAGTAGTAGCATAAAGATGCAATCAGTTCTTATTTGTTCACGGTGCATCACATCAGTATAAAAATAATTTGTAAACAGAGTCAACGTCTTTGAGTTGACCTGTGATCAGGTACAAATCATAGTTACAGTAGTGATTAGCTAAGAATTATTACATAGAGGATGGATTGATTTAAATTGTACAGAAATATTTTTCAAGACAATGCTATAGTAAAATTGCAGTGAAATCCTGTTATTTGAAGTAGGTATAGGCAATACAGAGTTGCTCTCAGTAGAATATTAAAATCTTGTAGTTAATTTTTAGTCAAGGTTATTTTACTTGATTTTTGTATTGAAACCGTATTTACATGTATAGATACAGGATTCTGTCTGAGATGATAAGATTGTAATCATGCAATAAAAGACTATAAAATAGGCCCCTAGAGAAATTTTGAAAACACGTTTCTAAAACATGCGAAGTGAAGATTTACGTAACAGTCAGTTGTATATAAAGGGTGTTTAGAAGTTTAAGTCTGTTGATAATCTAAAACTGTCAGTCATATAATTTAAACTGGGCGAAACTTTTACAATCAGGTACAATATACTAGTAACATGTTATTTTTTACAAAAAGTAATTACATAGATAACAGATTTGGACTCATATTTACGTGCTTTTTTGTTCTAACTTGTTTATATAAGATTATAACGCATGGAAATAGAAAGTTATATAATGAAAAGGGTGCATTAAAATTGTTTTAAAAACACATTGGGATGTTTGCTTGTTAGTCGATTGTATATAAAAGGTAGCGCCGAAAGTAAAAGACTGATAGGGATTTAAAACTATCAGTCGTCCAAATTAAAACAGGTAAAATGTTATACACTTTAACATAAAAAACTACCAGGAAAATAGATACAATTTAAAATTGTCGCCTTATTAAATAAGGATTACAATTTAGCTATCCCTTTAAGCTTTATTTTGGTGAATTATGTAGATAAAGATGATTAAAAAATAGCAGCAATTAGATACGGCGCGGGAACAGGAAGCGGTGGCCGTAAACTTAAAACCTGAGCAGGCCTTCGAACAGGCGGTACAGCGACCGCGCACGCGGTCTGTGACGTCAACAACCGCGGCATTGGGCAACGCGAGGCCATGACGGCCGGCTGACGGCCAAGGTCCGTGCTTCCAGTCACACGGAGATGGTGGGGCACACCGAAGATGACGGTTTCCCAGAATGTCTCAGTAAGTGTATCTATCATCACTGTATCCCAGTGGATTGTTCGACACGGTGATATTTAACTACTAAGGTCCCAAGTTATAGTTTGACGGTAATCTTACATTTTGATTTAAACTGGCTGCTCGTCGGTTAATTGTCACTTCAACAATTGAATACCTCCCTGGAATAAGGATGTAACCCACAAATTTTCTAAAAGTGTGGTTTCAGTGGAAATAGAATGTATCTGCATGCCTCTATGCTGTGATGCCTATCTTGTGTCATATATTTGAACGTCAAGCTGGTTTACAACCAACTGAACTTTTCCCTCCATGGAATAAGTATGGCTTATCAGTCAAGATGGCGGTTAGTGCTTGTGTTGCTTCATCATCAGGTGTAGTAAATCAAATAAAGGCCGTAGGCGAAAATTAAAAATAGATGAATGGAAAGATGTGAAAGCAGAGTGAAAAAAAAAAAAAAAAAAAAAAAAAAATACAACACGGAAAGGCACTGTAAAACTTGCAAAGAAGTCAAAAACAGAGGTAAATGGAATAAAGATTTAAAATCTTCAAACAAGTTTTAGAAGCTTTAGTTTTATCCCTGTAAAACCCTAATAGGAATAACTACCTCCGCGAAAAGCAATATATATGTCGTGTACAAGTATTAATGTTTCTCGTCCAAAAGAATTCAAAATAACCGAGGCTGTGTGGCTTAAAATTACAAAAGATGATCTATTTTCTGTTCACATGAAGAAATCACATGGTATTTTACAGCCATGGTGTGTATATAGTTTACGTCATTAGAAAAAACGAGGACAATCTCTCCCTCTGTAAGTATTATTCCTGAATCACTGGTGCCTTTATATGAGGATTCATTGCCAACTGCCGATGAGAAGAAGTATTATCTTCTACACATGTGCAACTGCACCCCCAAATGCTCAGCACCGTCAGTTCTACATGAATTTGTAGACTTACAACTAGCAGTCGACAGACAGCATGTGATTTTTTGAATCTGGTTTCAGTATACCAATGATACTTCAAAATAAGTTAAATAATGAGACCTGCAAACCGTAATAACATTGTAAAATCATGGTTAACATGAAGTTTCGAATCATATCTACATTTTTAAATATTTTGTTGTCATAGTATTTTGTTGACATCAGCATTCCCATTGTTATTTTCTTTATTATTCTAATATTACTTTCATCAATTTGAACACTAAGTGGATGTACAATATGTCTCTTATGCTACAAATAAGATATACGTCAAAATATATTGCTGATCATTCATCATTTTTCCATTGTATCACTTCCCATTATTATGTTATTTATAAAACCTTAAGTTAAAACAATAAAATATTGTTTTTAATAGCTGAACACATTTGTACACTTGCATATGCAATGAGTTCCAATAGCGTATATCACGAAATAGGCCCCACAATTTTCCTCTTTCGTGAAAACTTATTGATTTGATGGTTACATCCTTATTCCAGGAAGGTATTCAATTGTACCCGCTGTATGAACTACATGATGGTGCTATTTGTACCACCATAATGACAGTGTTTTCACTAGCAACCTTAAACATCAATTTTATGACTTTCGTGGCTTCACTCTTTGACTTTTTTGTAAGATCTACATCTGCATCTACATGGGTACTGTGTATGTCACATAGAAAACTATGGCAGAGGGCTGATCGAACCACTTTTATGATAATTCTCTACAGTTCCATTCTTTAATACCTCGCGACAAAAATGAACACTTGCACCTTGCATGTTTTCGATCTGATTGCTCTTTTTTATGATTATCGTGTCTCCCTATGTAGTTGGGAGGACGTCCATGTTTTGACAAGGCGCACACACATGACGTTGGTCCACTTTTGTGGTTACACCAGCAAGTGTATGAACTACATGATGGTGCTATTTGTACCACCATAATGACAGTGTTTTCACTAGCAACCTTAAACATCAATTTTATGACTTTCGTGGCTTCACTCTTTGACTTTTTTGTAAGATCTACATCTGCATCTACATGGGTACTGTGTATGTCACATAGAAAACTATGGCAGAGGGCTGATCGAACCACTTTTATGATAATTCTCTACAGTTCCATTCTTTAATACCTCGCGACAAAAATGAACACTTGCACCTTGCATGTTTTCGATCTGATTGCTCTTTTTTATGATTATCGTGTCTCCCTATGTAGTTGGGAGGACGTCCATGTTTTGACAAGGCGCACACACATGACGTTGGTCCACTTTTGTGGTTACACCAGCAAGTATGGGCTGCTAAGCTCAACAACACAAAAACTGTTCTGATCCCGATTGGAAGACAGAAGTGGAACGTTTCGTTGTGTCGCATCGTTAGAGATCACAAAATATTGGGCCTCGAGACTGTAGCGTGGCCGCAAACTATGCAAGACAGGATGTGACGCAGGATACATGCCACTGTTAAGGGGCTCTGTCGGAATTTCACGACACGCAAGCTACAGCTTGATATCAAGGTCGACTTACCTCTTTATTTACTCAAAAGCTTGGCATGTTGTACAGGTTTTGAGTGTGCCAAGGCTAATTGCCAGGTAGACCTCACAAGCGGCTTATTGGCTTTTTTGGGGGTTTGTGGTTTTCAAGGTTAGCGCCGGAACCTACACGATGCTTGCCGACCTCGCACTTGTCGACTTTTGGCGGAAGTTGGCGGCTTTGCTAGTTCTCTGGACGGCTGTCCTTAAGTCGAGCAGCATAAACCAGTCGTCCGCAGCGTTCCTTCCAATGTTATCAGCTGATGTCTGAGCGCGCGTCCGTGACGGTGGTCGTCGAGCGACGTCAGCTGGCATACATCAGGGCGTGCTATCCACCATGGCTATTCAAAAAGTAGGGAACGTTTCCGTCTGACGCCGCTAGGCGCGCACCGACCGCGTATATTTTGGTTCGTCCGTGCTCGGCAGGTCAGTCGGCATCAGGGGGGGCGCAGTAAGCGATGCGCAGTAGGAAACGCGTTTCCGCCGTTCTGCGCATGACGTCACTGTGGGAAACGTGGGAGTGTTTGATGCTAACTCGTGTACGTGTGTTACCGTTTCTGCTGTATTTGCGTAGCCCTTTCATTCCCAGTGTTGTTCTTCGACAATAACGTATTGAAAGCTGATTTATTTTGTGTAACGGGCCTTACAGTCGCATTGTTGTTGATGAAAAACATGCTTCTAGTACGACATTTTGCCATTTGGTACGGTGTCTAGCCACTTCTGAGGCAATAATCTATCCGTCTTGGAGGTTGTGTTTGTGGTGTCGCACAAGTACAAAGTGCGCGCCACCTACTTTCGCCGCGCGCCGCCATGCACGCACGGCGCGGCGTTCTTACGACAGCCACGAGCGCCCTCTGCTACAACTCCGCTCGTGTCCACCACTGAACGACTTCGTTCACTTGGGACTGAGATAGCAACCAGTTAGGACTTCGTAATCAGATAGGCACCAGTGAAGACTTGGCTATCGTATAGGCACTAGGCAGGCCTCAACTATGTATCAGCATTCTGCCGTACAGAACTATGTTAAAGTTAAGTATTGTATAAATTCTGTGCAATATATATCTCGTTCTAATTTACTCTAGTGTTTCTAGTTTCTGGCTGCTCCTCTCCGTACCTGCACCAGCGTGCTATCTTTATTCCCGTGTCGGTCTCATTCCACTCGGCCACCGACACCTACGACGGAAACGAGACACAAAAGCGGCGACGAGGCTGGGACACAAAAGTGTTACGTTGTCTTCTGTATGTTGCTGTGAGTGTGATTCGTGTTATTTTATTTCGGCAGTGAATTGTCTTGACTTTGGTGCTGTGGCGAAGAATATGCTAGCATCATGATCCGGCAGTGTTGATTATCAACAGAATGTCCCAAGTAATAAAATACTTCGATACAAACGTCTGTGTTGTGCATAAAATATACAACAAAAATAATAGTTTCATAAAAATTTTTATAACACATATTTCGATGTTTATTGCGCTGTATTACTACAGACAACACAGACTTCTCATTTTCCCAAAGCTGAATTCATAATACGGGAATGAAAGGGTAATTAAATAGTTTGTTTCGGTTCATAGTTTGGAAGTAAAAAGTTTACAGTGGAAAGTATATTTATTTCCCGAGTGCTTGTCGCGCATGCTTTTGCTTCTGCTGTAATTCTTTGAAATACTTCTGCTATTATTTATTCAATGTCAGACTGTTATTACGGGTCGTAATTCCCACACTCCGAACACAAAGGGAACTGAAATAGTTTTATATTTTTCCTCGAGCTGAAACGAAGAAAGTGTGACTCTCCAGATGCTACAGGAAGGACACTGTAAACTTTGCACATTCTCGAATATGCTTCTGGCATTTAAAAGACAGTGGTTATGTAAGGGATATACAGTTGCCACGGAAAAAAAGAGTTTCAAGATTCCTGTTCTTTCAGTTTGCAGTTCGTATCATAGACGTCGATATGTTTGCGATCTGATATGTTACTGATACGTAATGCGTAAATCTACAATAGAATATGACCCAGCAGTTTGAACTGCAA
Source organism: Locusta migratoria (assembly GCA_026315105.1). Classification (NCBI taxonomy): domain Eukaryota; kingdom Metazoa; phylum Arthropoda; class Insecta; order Orthoptera; family Acrididae; genus Locusta; species Locusta migratoria. The sequence continues at coordinate 24,445,346 of CM048751.1, forward strand.
TATTTTAGAGCAGAATAGCACTTTGTATTTAAGGTAGAAACAATATCTTGTGTCAAAAACTTAATATAAATGCACATCCTGTGCCAAAGCGGACTAATCGTGTGCAGGCCGTTTGGGAGCGCAGTCCCACAGTGACGTCACATCTCCAGCCAATGGCAGAGCAGAGCGCTTACTGCCCAACCTTATATTTATTAACCTTGGTCGGCATCCAGGCGTAACAACGTAAACATCTCTGCGATTCTGGTTTTTTCTATATTTGAATCTGAAATGGTGTTGGCAAAAATACCTAAAACCCATATCAATTTATCGTGAACTGAGAGAAGTGCATGGAAACAACGTATTGAGTGAATGTTGATTCGGTTTAAAAGTGGCCGAACCAACGTTCACGAAGAAGAGAAGAGTGGACGCCTGAGCATTGTAACTGACGAGGTTCTTGTCGCTAAAGTTGAAACGTTTCGTAAAATCTGTTGCTTCACAAGAAAGAAGCTTCCGCTTTCTTTTCCGCAAGTTTCACTGGTACTGTAGTTTGACATTGTCACTCGAACGCTAGGCTACCACAAATTTTGTGCACGATAGGTGCCAAAACTGCTTACAGAGCACCATAGAGAACAGCATTAGGGGGCAAGTTTCACATTTCTGGAGGCCTACCACAAACAAGGTTATTCATCACTGGATTCAATCGTAACTGATGACGAGACTTGGGTGAAACTCAGACATCCATGCCCGAGTGGGGATTCGAGCTCCCGACCGCAGCGGCCGTGCAGACCGCGACTGCCAAGCCGCAGATTGCTCGGCAACAATGTGGCTTCTAGACCATACAGTCTATCTTGGAATTGAACTTAACCACAGTGATGTATTCCTATACATGGCATATCTGTGGGAAGTACATTTATGACTTTAACTTGCTCATTTTTGGAACTGGCGATCTTCTTTTGAATTCAAGCTAAAAATATGCCCTGATCGCTATTTCATTTATTTATTTATTTGTCATTACTATTTATTTTTTCTTGACGCTCGGGGTTCGAATTACCCCCCCCCCCCCCCCGTTCGAGCATGGATGTTTGTGTCGTCTTTAGAGTAAGGTAGTTCATAAGTAGTTTGTAAGTTTAGGGACTGATGGCCCCGCAGTTAAGTCCCTTAAGCTTAACAAAAATTTGAACATTTGTCTACATAATAGCGAAAGGACACGAGGTCACTCACTGACTAAACACGAAATCTCGAAAACTACTTCAACTATGAAGCTGCAATTTGGCAGGAATGTAGTTTATAGGTCTAAAATGTCAGATAAGAAAGTATTTTGTGATAGGTGCATGACAGACCATACTTCTACAGACGCACGAAATCTACAGTCTCATTCCCATTTTCAGGAACTTTCTCACACTTGAGCCCCGAAACAAGAGGTAGGTCACCGTCTACCTGAAGGTTTTTGTTTGTTTTCTTTATTCTGCCGACGTTGACACTGTAGCTACGGAACAGGGCTCGCCGGCTACCGTGCGGCCATGTCGCCGCCATCGGAAACAGCAGAGGAGGTTCAAGAAGAAATATTAGATACTAGCTGCAAACCCGGTGTTGCCCGGGTGTTTATTTGATCTACATTCTCGTAGTCCACCTACCCCCCCCCCCCCCCCTCTCTCTCTCTTTCTGCATACACCTCTTTCTCTCTCATCTCTCCGTTTCCACCTTTCCCTCTCTCGGAAAAGTTTTCTGCAAGGTTCCCTCTGTCATGTACCTTACAAACATTTATGTACCCAGAGATCTTCCTCTTGGTGTAAAGGTCATGTGTGCAAAAATTCATAAATATCGGAGCAAAACTATCCATTTTGTAAAATTCCGTAAGTTAAGTACCCTCCACCATGTACCGAACGAAAGTTTGTACAGACATTGACATTCCTCTAATTTTTAAGGTACAGTGTGCAAAATTCCATCAATATCGGAACAAAACTGTATATTTGATTTCAATAGAAATGCAGGGTCACATTGAAAAACGCACTTTGTTGTAAACGACTGTTAGAAAGCTCATCACTACGCGTCTCCAGAATCGGAAACAACCATCGAGGAGGGGCAGCCATAATCGGCGTTCTTCCGTCGAAAAAACGTCGTGCTAATGCAGTTTTACGTTCACCACCGCGATGGTTGGACTATCCACTAGCACACCATTGAGAGTACGTTGTTGAACTTAGGTTAGCGATTCTCATTTTGAGCCAATAACATGCCAGTTACAATCGCATTAGGCACTGTACAGTGGGACGCGGAGAAATGGGACCGTGTCAGCCGGGTTGAATAGTTGTAATCGCTTACGTCTCACCCGTTAACCCCTGTAGGATAGGCAACTAGGCATGCAGGCGAGAAAGCATGGTTGCCTGACATTAAGACGACAACCGCTAAAACCTTTACACTCGTTTTTTCACAGCAAGTGCTGCTTGTTACTAAAACATACAGACTATCGACTCATTGAATTTAGGCATCACTTGCCTCTTTCTAAATTTTTTAAGACATTATAAGCTACGTACTGGGTTTGAAAAATGGTTTACGAACGGCAGTAAGACCGATTGTGCCCTGAGTTATGAAAAAATGCTTTCTTGTATACATTATGTAGCCTCATCCCAATACTAGAAACGTTATTTGGCTGCAAAAGTATTGCATTACATAAACTCGGCCGGTCGCGGTGGCCGAGGGGACTGAGGCGCGTCAGTCACGGTCTGCACGGCCACTACGGTCGAGGGTTCGAATCCCCCCTCGGGCATGGATATTTGTGCCGTCCTTAGTGTTAGCTAGTTCATAAGTAGTTTGTAAGTTTAGGGACTGATGACCCATAAGCTCTACAAACATTTGAACATAAACTCGTACTTCGTACTATATTTTAATGAACGAAACACAGAAATAAATATATTTAAAAATTTGAAAAAATTAAAAGGTGAATAATAGTACAAATTTACTTACGTCTTGTCAATCAATTTATTAATATTTAATGAAATGCATCTATAACCATCAGATGTTAACTAAAATCCTTAAAATCGACTATTTTCGTTCCAGGACCATCATAATAGATACAAAGGTCTTAAAACAGGTTAGTCAACAGCATTAAATAAAATAGATCTGTCTGAAAACACCAGGAGTCACTTTGAATAAAATTACAAATGTCATACTAGATTGTCATAGTCAATATGTCATACTAGATTATCATAGTCAATATAAACATCAAAAAATGATAATAATATAGTATGACATTTGTAATGTTATTCAAAGTGACTCCTGCTGTTTTCAGCTAGATATATTTTATTTAATGCTTTTGACTAACCTGTAGTAATACCTTTTTATCTATGATGATGATCCTGGACCGAAACTAGTCGATTTTCACGATTTAAGAAACAGCCGATGGTTAAAGATGCATTTCATTAAATATATGACTGCTGTTAGCACTGACCTTACCAAAACTTTGGAATTTATTAAGAGCAATAGAAGGTATATAATAAGAAATATTAGCAGGCAGCATGTATAACGTGACTGACGTCAATCAAGGAGCTACAGAAGGTGTACTATTTCATCTATATTTTTTTTAATATTTACTTTGAAGATGTATTCAAACTTTGGTGACAGAAAACAAAACCATTAAAAATTTTACAATATGGATATTACAACACTTCATTTTTCTGTCTACCAAGTAACTGTTAACGCAGATATGAAAATGACTTGTAAGAAGCTGCCTTCAAGTTAGGTAAAACAACCGAGGGATATTATCTGAGTATGATACCAACCCATGCGTCCTCAGCCAGAAATTGATAAGCAGATCATTGAACAAGTGAATACAATTAAATCCAAAACTATTCTACTCAACTACTTCTGTGAACTATACGGAGAATACTAGCGGGAAATGTCCACAGAGATGATATGATAAATATTTTTAAGGTTATGGCTATACCAGCACTGTCCAATTGTTGCGATCCTTAAGAAGACAATATAAGCTCCAGATGTGAATTTCCGTACATATATTGCTGAATATTCGTTATGAATAAAAAGAGAAATGTCATTCGAGTTGAAACGAATGTTCGGAACATAGTCACAAAAAATAAAACATATCAGCTGAGGTGGAAAGAACACATAGTCTGAATGCCAGATGGAAGAATCACTAAAGCTATAAATGAATGTAAACCATGAAGTTTTAAAATGCCAAGATCGCAAATATTGATTTATTTTTTCTGACTACCGGTTTCGATACGCTTAGGGTAACATCATCTGCTCACTTGTGTCCTAAGTTATCGTTTTGTGAAGGCGATAACGTAGGACACAAGTGAGCAGATGATGATACCTTACGTGTATCGAAACCGGTAGTCAGAAAAAAATAAATCAATATTTGCGATCTTGGCATTTTAAAACTTCAAAGTAAAAATTTAATGCAAACCAAATGACAAATTATCTTTAAAAGAGATGGGTTGACCAGTTCTGATAGAGCCGGAACGATCCAAAAGTCCAATTCTTGATTGATACTGCTGCTGCTGCTGTTGCTGCTGATGATGATGACTGTTGACACTTTCTTGAAAATTCAACCCTTTTCTCAGAAAATTTCGGTGTTACCGCACAAACGTGATTTAACTCCCACCCAATTTTTGCTCTGTTATACAAAGTGACACCATAAGAGTCCGTTCAAATCCATTCAACGGAGTTTGAAAGTGACCCCAAGGAGCAAAAGGTTTTTATACTCTTCGAGCCCTCCTCATCGACACTCTTTTGTAGCGTTATCCCATCTGGTTTTAACATTGACACATGCGTGAATAAAAACGGTAAAGGGGACCTTTTAATATCCCTCGGTTTGGCAGCACCCTCTGCGCTACCCTGGCACCATTGAGCACTTACAGTTAATGACTTCGACTACCATTAGACCGAGAAGCGCTCGATTGCGGGTCTAGTAACTACATTTAGGCAAGCAATTGATAGCTATGTGGAAGGAATTGCCTGCCTTCATGCGTTAAAACTGCTTTAGGGTGCTTTTCAGTCGAATCGCCTTAGCAAAGGAAGACTCGAGATTAACTGTAAGAATCGCTAAGTGCTTAACAAAGGTTCACGGGTAGGCAGAGGCTGTTGCCAAACACATGGGAGGTTGAAGTGGGGTATAGCTTAGAGGGACCCTTGCCGTTTATATTCATGCCTGTGCCAATGTAACAGTCACCAATGATAACTCCGCGAAACAGGAGGGCTAAGAACACAGACAACATGTCTCACCTTCAGATTCCGTCGAACAGTTGTAAACGGTCATACAATGTAAACTTTCACGGCCGGCGTCAACTTCATTTAAAACTTCCGGGCTCATAAGCCGTGGTCGATTTATAAAACTTTCCCCTAACTTTTCATCTTCGGCTGCGGAAGACATCTTCAGAGGTAGAGTGGCGAACTGCGATGAGAACTTGAGGGAGCGCCGTATATATAGGCAATGTAGAGGGCACCACAAGACATCACGTGACGTCGGTTACGACTCTATCTCTGGTATTGCCAACATTCTTGGCAGAGAAGAATCGAGTGTCATTCCGCTGGTGTAAAGCAGAAGTCCACATTCTGTCTAATTTAACAGCTTCCTCTTTTCTGTTAAAATTATTACGATGTTTATATATCTCGATTGCTTCTCTATATGTGCGCGCATGATAGTGCGAAGTTTTTGAGATGACACTAGTCTCATTAAATTTAATTTCATGTTTGCCTTCTTGGAGAAATGGTCCGTAGCGGAACATGTATACTTTTTGTGGAACAGTTAAATGTAGTGGCTAGACCATCATCATGATGAACATAGCTTGTCTAAAAGCAGCGACCCTAACATTTTAATTTACTGTAATAGAAAACAAGCAACCAACCAAGAGGCATTTAAATAAATATACTTTATCCATATTTCCATCTTCATTAGAAATGTAAAATTTTGACATGCGACGTAAAATATTAGAGCATGCTGTGCTAAACTCTTATAAACTCGATGTTATACCACCTGAGCACAACATCATCTCGTACTTTTATGTCTCATGTCATTATTATATACTGATGAAGATGGTGTCAAATGCGTTTTTTTCCAAAGCAACTTTGATTCCTTTTACAGTAAATCAAATGATCAGCATTGGCTACTGCGCGTATTATAAACCTAAGAAGGGTAAGTGTTGCTTCTAGAAACATTGTTTAACAATACAATTATTACACAAGAAATGACACCGGTTCCAATTATCGCAAGTTGAACTTTGAACATGGATGATTAACAGCAAAGGTAATTCAATTTTTTAAACATTTTTTTAATATCAGCCAACCCACACACTTCCTTCTAATGCTAAGATGACAATTCGTTGATGTGTGTCCCTTCTCTTCGTCGGGATAGTGCAGAAACTCCTTTTCTCCCCAATCCTGTTAAGCAGCTCCTCATTAGTCACGTGATTTACCCATCTAATCTTCATCATTCGACTGTAGATTCATTTCAAAAGCTCCTATAATCTTTTTGTCTGAACTCCTTATCGTCCACGTTTCACTGCCATACAATGCTACACTCCAGACAAATGCTTTCAAAAAGGTCTTCCTAATATTTAAATTAATATTGGATGTTAACAAGTTTCGCTTCTTTAGAAACGCTTCTGCATTTTATATCTTCTTTACTTCGCCCATCAGAAGCTATCTTGCTAACCCAAATAACAAAATTCATCTACTGTTTTTATTGTCTCATTAACTAATCTAATTCCTTCAGCATCACCTGATTTTCTGACATTACATTCCACTACCTTCGTTTTACTCTTGTTAATGTACATCTTATATCTTCCCTTCAAGAAACTGTCCATTCCATTCAATTGCTCTTCCAGATCCTTTGCAGTCTCTGACAAAATTACTATGTCATCGGCAAACCGCAAATTTTTTATTTCTTCTCCCTGAAGTTTAATTCCCTCTCCAAATTTCTCCTTCCATTTCTTCACTGCTTGTTCAATGTACAGATTGAAGAACATTGGGGAAAGGCTACAACACTGTCTTACTCTCTTCCCAAACTCTGCGTCCATTTCTTGCCCTTCGACACTAGTAACCGCTGTCTGGTTTTTGTATAGGTTGAATATGACTCTTCGGTCCCTATATTTTACCCCTGCTACCTTCAGAGTTTGGAAGAGTGTATTCCGGTCGACATTGTCAAAAGCTGTTATAGCAGAACATTTACGAGGCTCGTCCAGAAAGTAAGTTGCGTTTCAATTTATCTCCGCTGCAGCGCTGCGATTGCAGTTCCGCACATGCGCTGTAGACGATGTGTATCAAGGAGAAGAACGTGCGCCATTTGGAGATCGCTATCAGTTACGTACGCTTTGTTGTGATTGTTTGAAATGTCGGCGTTGATTGAAAATCCCGCCGCCTGTGAAATCAGGTCGGTGATTCGGTTTCTGAATGCGAGGAAAGTGAAACCAAGTGAAATTTATAGGCAAATTTGTGATGTTTACGGACGAAATGCGATGAGTGGTTCGATGGTGAGAAGATGGGTCCGACAGTTCAATGGCAGGCGTAGTGATGTGCACGATGAAGAACGAAGTGGGCGTCAACCTTTGGTTAAAGAAGAACTTTGATCTCTTTTTACATCGCCGCGGTGGAGTAGCCGAGCGGTCTAAAGCGTCTCGCTGAGGAGCGCGTGGTTGCTCGCCGTGGAGGTTCGAGTCCTCCCTGGGGCATGGGTGTGTGTGTGTGTCCTTAGGTTAGTTTACCTAGGTTTAAGTAGTTTGTAAGTTACGGACTGATGACCACGCAGTTTGGTCCGATAGATTTACAAACATTTGAACATTTTTTGTTCTTACATCTCAAGTCTTTCCTTGGCGGTCATCACTTCACCAATGACGACGAGCTCAAAGAAACTGTTTCCAACTGGTTGAAGACACGGGCGGCAGATATCTATGAAGAAGGTATATAAAACCTGGTGCCAGGCTATGACAAATGCCTGCAAAATTTCGGCAGTTATGTGGAAAAGTAGTTTAAGAGTTTTAGAATTTAGTTCAATAAAAATTTCTTCTGTATCTGTGTACCATTTCATTTTATTACCAAACGGAACTTACTTTCTGGACGCGCCTCGTATTATATTATATTAGCTGCAGCTGGTTGTCTATTATTTACCTTTGTGCCCTGAAGACTCACTTCAATCGTTACAGGCTACCTGTTGTTGTAGCAACCCATTTTATCGGTATCTCGCAATCTTGTGGCCTGCCTATTGGGCCCACCAAAGGTCACCACAAGACACAAATCACATCTGGAGAAGGTAGGCCGCCCAAAATAAAGGGAAGCAGAAAAGTCTACGTTGTTGTGGTCCAGCGGTCCAGCGGAACGCATCTCTCGGACAGCCGACCGAAACTTTGTGGATGCGGAGTGGTCGGTTCGGCGCTGGTCCGGAAGGGCGGCGGAATTTAAAGAGCGTCGTCGGCGGACAACTGCAAATTGAATTAAGTCTTATCAGTATTCGGGCCGCGCCGCGCCGGCCGCGCGTATTGGCCGCACGTCTTCTGCTGCGCTCGCTCAGCGCCGATAACCGGCGGCTTCTGCAGGAACCAGGGAAAAAAACTGTCAGGCCGAAGCAGGAACGCACGGCGCGCGTCCACTGCGGGGTGCGGGGCATCCACGAGGGGACAGACAGGGAGTCTGCAGCAAACAGCAGCGGCAGGCTGCTACCGGAGCAGGGCGCCCCATTCCTCATTGTCGACGAGTGGCCGTCATTGGTACTTTGTGATCTAACCTGGCGTTCCTCAGGGAATCGTTATAAGTCCCCTACTCTTCCTTGTGTTTATAAACGATCAAGGGCAGGTTCGTCCATCTCTCGTTAATCTTTTCGTTAGTAAACGAGAAGATGCCTTTAACGTCCAGTTACATGTACTCGTGATGTGCATTGCGTTTGTCATTGCCAGATACACCTCTCGTTTGCTAACCTGGAGCAAACGAGAAGATACGATATATTTCGACTAGGTTGGCAATAGAAACAAATGAAAGTGCCGTCTGAAGAAACAGCCGTTTCCCTTACTTAATGTTAATTGGCGTTATGGAAAACAAACGTGAAAGAAGCTCGAATTTTATAAGAATTTAGTGCGAGTGTGTTTTGTCCTCAATAGAGAAATATTAGGGTGCATTGGAATGTAGAAAGACGAGAAAGACGAACGCTACGACATGGAAGGAGAAGAAAAATGCGACATGATCGCGTGTGGCAAATGAATTCAATGCTGTACACGGAAAATGCAAGACAGTAAAAATGCTTAGAGCTTAGTACGATAACATGCCAAGTGTGTAGTATCTTAGTGTAAGCGGAGGAAGGAATCACATTTTAGGCCTCACACTAGGCGCAACAAGAATAACTAAACCTACTGAGATCGAGGTTGAAAGTAACTGTGAAGTTCTCTTGCCACGTATAACAGGTCTAAAAGAAGTAAATTTAATAGTTGGGTGTTTTTACCGGCCCCCCAGTGCTGCTGTAGCAGTTTTAGAATCATTCAAAGAAAGTCTACACCAGGTAGTGCATAGGTATCCGGGCCATGTAATATTAGTCGGAGGTGACTTCAACCTTAAGAGTATAGATTGGGATCTTGCTAGTTACATTTCAGGCGGTACAGACAAGCATTCTTGCGAGATACTTTGGGACACATTCTCCGAAAACTGTCTTGAGCAGTTAAACCGGCAACCCACGCGCAATGGAAATATTCTAGACCTTATAGCCACAAACAGGTTTGACCTTATTAACGATGTCTGTGTAGAGACAGGAATTAGTGATCATGATATCGTCATAACGGCGATGGTGACCACAGTTCATAAACCAATCAAGAAGGCTAGGAGCGTGTTATTGTTGGGAAGAGCCGATAAGCAAATGTTACGATCGCAGTTAGAAAATGAATGGGCATCGTTTAATTCCGGGACTATGGATGTAGAGGAATTGTGGACTAAATTTATGTGCAAAGTTAGTAAAGGGTTAGAGAAATATGTGCCAGTAAAGACGATTAAGGATGGAAAAGATCCACCGTGGTATAATAATAATGTTAGAAAGCTGCTGAGAAAGCAAAGGCTGTTGCACTCTCGATTCAAAAAAGAACACGCAAATGATGGCAGGCAAAAGTTAGTAGAGATTCGTGCGTCTATAAAAAGATCGATGCGTGAGGCATACAATAATTATCACACCATCTCTTAGCAAAAGATCTTTCCGAGAACCCGAAAAAATTCTGGTCCTATGTAAAATCGATAAGCGGGTCAAAACCCACTGTCCAGTCACTCGTTGATCATTCCGGGGCAGTAATAGAAGAAAGCAAACGGATAGCTGGAGTTCTAAATTTTACCTTTAAGAAATCTTTCACGCAGGAGGGTCGCACAAATGTACCATCATTTGATCAACGTACTAATTCCGAAATGGGGGACATAGCAATAGGTATTTCCGGTGTAGAGAAGCAGCTGAGAGAGCTAAATACGAAAAAATCTGCTGTTCCGCATGGAATACCAGTTCGGTTTTACAAAGACTATTCTGCGGCATTGGCCCCCTACTTTGCTTGCATTTATCGTGAATCTTTAATTCAGCGCAAAGTTCCTAGTGATTGGAAAAAAGCGCAGGTGACTCCCGTTTATAAGAATGGAAAGAGAACTGACCCACACAATTACAGGCCAATATCGTTGACATCAGTTTCATGTAGAATTTTAGAGCATATTCTCAGTTCGAATATAGTAAATTTCCTTGAAACGGAAAAGTTTCTTTCCATGAATCAGCACGGGTTTAGGAAACATCGTTCATGTGAAACTCAGCTTGCACTTTTCTCACATGACATCTTGCGAGCCATGGATGAAGGGCAACAGGCGGATTGTTTTTTTCTCGACTTCAAAAAGGCATTCGGCGCGGTGCCACACTGCAGACTGCTAACGAAGATACGAGCTTATGGAATAGGTTCACAGATTTCTGACTGGCTGGAAGACTTCCTAAGTAACAGAACGCAGTACGTTGTTCTCGACGCCGAGTGTTCATCAAGAGACGAGTGTATCGTCAGGCGTGCCCCAGGGGAGTGTGATAGGACCGCTATTATTTTCTATCTATATAAATGATCTGATGTACAGAGTAAGTTGTAATTTGCGTCTGTTTGCTGATGATGCTGTGGTATATGGGAGGGTGTCTCTAAGTTACTGTAATAGCATACAGGATGACTTAGACAAAATTTCTAGTTGGTGCGAAGAATGGCAGCTAGCTCTCAATGTAGAAAAATGTAAGGTGATGCGCATGAGTAGAAAAAACAATCCCATAATGTTCGAATACAGCATTAGTAGTGAGCTTCTTGATGCTGTCTAGGCGTAACATTGGAGAGCGATATGAAACGGAACGAACATGTAAGGAGGAGTAAGGAGTAAGGGGGACAGCCGACTTCGGTTTATTGGGAGAATTTTGGGAACGAGACCGTGTATAAAACGTTTATACGACCACGTCTTGAGTATTGCTCAAGTATTTGGGACCCGCAGCAGATCAGTTTAAAGGAAGACATAGAGGCGGTTCATAGGCGAGCAGCTAGATTTGTTACCGGTAGGTTCGACCAATGCGCGAGTGTCACGGAAATGCTCCGGCAAGCCAGTTGGGGATCGCAGGAAGAAAGACGACGTTATTTTCGTGAATTTCTGTTAAGTAAATTTAGAGGGCCGGAATTTGAAGCTGAGTATAGTACGATCTTGCTGCCGCCTACTCACATTTCGCGTAAAGATCACAAAGACAAGATAAGAGAAATTAGGGCTCGTACGGAGGCATATAGGCATTCTATTTTTTCCTCGTTCAATTTGGGAGTGGAATAGGAAAGGAAATTCCTAGTATTGTACAGTGTACCCTCCGCCACACAGCTTACGGTGAATTTCGGATTATGTATGTAGATGTAGATGTAAATACTGGTTAAAATTTTACGACGCTTCTCGCAGGGCTCCAGTGCTTATGTAGGCAACAGATAAACAAGATCAAATGTAGAATTGTGTTAATATTTTTCACAAGCTACAGAGTAAATGTTATAGCTGCTCGTTTCACTCGCAGAAAAATTAATACTGTACCTGGTCTTCGTTTGACAGGTTCTTGTACGTACCCTTTTCCTTTCAGAAAAAATAATTTTCGGTTTAATTGAAGTTGTCACGAAAAAACATTTACTGGTCGTCTGAGTTCCCGTCATTACCAATGGTGCCAACATAACCACCGCAGCCCGGCGAGAAGCGTGGTACAATTTAACTAAATACTGAATTAATAAGCTTGCAGGCATAAATAATGTATTCTGTTTTCTATTATGACAGATAACTTACAAAATACGTAACTATCTGTTGGACTCTTGAGATTATAGTGGAGTTTTTCATGTAGCGTCTCCAAGACGAAATAGCGTAATAAATTCTGCATCATCTTTGCATTCAAAATGATTTGGGCGAACATAAATACGTGTAGGTCGCATTGTAGGTGCAATGACTTCTAGATCGTCTAAAATATTGACATCGTCTTCATTGTCAACCACATCTCTTATTCCAACCATTTTCATCATATCGATTCTCACTGAACTAGTCATTACACACAAGTTTATCTTTTGATATCACTACAATAATTTTAAGGTTATGTTGCGTATCTGCAATATAAGAAACTCATCTGATAGCTACTGACATGGTTGGGGCGAAAAATATGACTATAAAATTTTTCAATGAAGCCGCTTTCCACACTAGTTTTTCATACATGTAGTGCTTCTGTTATTTTGTTCGTTAAATCGGTATTATCACGTGAATATATTGCGGTATCTTAGCTCTTTGGAATCCTTCTATTTTCATACATATTCTCACTTAACTGATAGTTAGCCGTGTAACGAGCAGAATTCTACTCGTTAACATAACGGCCAGTTTGAGGTTTTTTAACGTCTGGGTAACTCATAACGAAACATTGACAAACGCAGTTCTCCGCTAACGACAAGTTAAAATCTTAACCGGACATTGACAAACCGGCCGTAAGGTTTCTATTTTATTCTTAAATTTGTTTATTATACCATAAACAAAGCATTTAGTCTTTCATTAATTCACTTAACAAGAATTTTAATCCATGAGGTACTCGAATAATTATCCATACCTAATAAATCAATAACTTGTGTGAAATGGTTTCAAATGTTCGTAACGAACTCTTTTTCAAATTAATCAGATAAGAAAAGCTTTAACCATTTTCAAATTATAGAGATGTGTTAACAGACAAAGCAACATGCATATTTATATAACTCAAAACAATCGTTCATGTCAAAAGACTAGAGAAAAATCATACTTCCACATTGGACATTTTCATCATCACTGGCAGAAGATTCTGATCTAATATATAAAGCAGAGTGTCCGTATGTTTGTACGTGTTGCATACGAATCTACAGTTTTGTTCTAATTTTTATGAAATTTTGTACACGTAAGCTTAAATCCATGAGGACGGTCGCCGTAAGTGTAAGAATCACATACGATATATAGTTCACGAGATATGACGTCATAAACAATGAGATTCGCGAAAAACTGCTGCATTTTCGACAATGCTGCTCATTTTCTCCTAAACCACCGGACCGATTTCAACCAAATTTGGTACACACATTCCTTACCGTGAGGTAACAATTGCTGCAAGGATAAGAGTCACATACGACACATTTTTCAGAAGATATGACGTCATAAACAATAGAAATTGCAAGAAACTCCCACGTAATGCGGCGAGACTTTGTAAATACACTGTATGAGAACGAGGGTAATTTGCAACGAAGTTTTTCCTTAATTTCAAACCTTTATTAAAGTTTTTCTCGCTGACAACCACTGCAAAATGATGAAAGAAAAAACTACTTTTCCGCTGTTGATGGAGTAAAACTACGGCATTCGGTATGACGTGACAATTTATAATTTGTACACTACAAAGTGTAGCCACAGATAATTTTACATATAGTGTACACACATATAAATGAATGTACTTACTAAATTGTATCACAGTACGAGATATGAGCACATAAAACCGCCCCATCACGCACCAAGTTTTAATCTATTACTTCTTTACTACTAACTGTATTCCCAGGAGATTTTACACACAGCCTTTATACAAATATCTGAAAAATGGCACGAATGAATAAATAAATATCCGGGCAACGCCGGGTTTTCAGCTAGTTTAATATATTGGTTGCGGATGATTTTGATATGATTTAAACGCACAATTTAGTCACGTTTGCAACAGCAGAGCTTTTTTTAATTTTTTTGTCAGCATTTCTTGGGCAAACTTTGCCTCTTCCTGATGTAAATTTATTTCTTTGAACTGCTACAATAAACTCTTCCGTATTTGAGATCGTAGCTGCCTTCGGTCGGATGGATCTTTGTACAGCCGAATTTGTAGCTCTTTTTAAGACCTGAAGATGCTTATAAAGGTTGGTGCACCCTGCGCGAATTGTTTGTGCTTTTGTGAGCACAGCAAAGCATTCTACAGCAGTCTTGCACTTTTAGCAGTTATTTTGGTACCAGGAAGCTGAGTTACTATATTTTGCTTCCTTGTTTTGATATTATTATTTGGATATAGTCATCCATTTAGTTGTTTTATCCTAAGTATAAACTTCTCCGGTGTTGCTGAAAAGGAGGATGCCATATCTCCAGCAACATCGTCATAAGATAGACCACTTTCATTCCCTCTGCTGTTCTGCTTCACTGTCATTGGAATCTTCAAACTCTGGAATCTCACAGCTTTCATTATCATTAAAAACTTCCTCCAACATCGTTCTAAGAAGTTTTTGGTCCTCCACATATGACATCATTATGTGCACCAATCTACACATAAAGTCGCACTACTAGATAGGTGGGGGTGTTACCAGCATCCCTGCGTTTAAACCTTGTTCTGTACGGTGTTGCGTACACGAACAATGGTTTCGCAACAATGTACAACCCTTTGAACGAAGGTAAAAAGCCGCTTATCTGTGTGACCAATATGCTTCACTAAATACTAGTAAACTTTTACAACTGGGATTCTGTGAACACCCCACGTCCTCAGTTAAAGGTTAATTAACTCCGATTCAGGGCATTATTCAGCGCAGGTTACCTAAAGTGAGCTGGGCTTTAGTCACTGTAGGCACAAACAGAATAAAAACACAATAATAGTTTGAAGTTCTCTACTTAAATTAAAATGTCGTATCTTGAATCAAGGTCTTGTTTTCTCAGGAACAGATTATCACTTGAAAGAGTTTCGGGTTTTAAACAAACTAGTAGCCAATTACTGGAACTTAGATGTCAACACTAACACCCAAATTAAATTTTTGTAAGACTCGCAGACACAAAAGATTTCCATAGCGACCATCTTGGCTAAAAAGAAGTGACACATTTTCATCGTTCAATTTCCTTACACCATCTAGCTTGTTTAGACGTCGTCATCAAAGCTTCCAAAATCACTAGTGAAGCTCGAGAGCTTTCTCGTTTGTTTTTAGAAAACGTACAAAATTACAGGTATTATCTCCGAGATTTTAGGCTGAAGATCTCATACAGTTACTAAATCCATACCCATAATCGCGATTCAGTCACCACTTAATCAAAATATCCACGGGTGTACTGCCCGTCTATAGTGTCCAACGGGCCCGTTGCACACTATAGACCGGCAGTACACCCGTGGATATTTTGATTATCAAATACGCCGGAAGAAACTGAAGAATCACATCTGTCATCACTTGTTTTAATGAACTCTATGACATAAGTGATTTGTAATTAAACTTTGCAGTTACAAATATCCAGCAAAATGCCTAAATTGAAAACTATCTGAAGTGTTTGTTTGTAACCTACTGTTGTGTATTCAGATAAGAAAATATCACGTTTCTGCATGAAACGGCTTAAACTGGTGAAGGAATCGCCATCAATCCAATATCTATCACGTTGTGAACTAATAAAAATAGTTTTTTGTGTATCACTTTGAAGATCTCAGTAGCTGCTCACTGCCTTATTTACATTTAAAAAGGATGTTCCTAATCATTTTGATCTTCGATAGGTTTTAATTATGTGTGCAACATTCTGAAATAGTTTGTACGTCTAAATAAGATGTCTACAAAGTTCAAGCTAGTTCACAGAAAGATAAGGTAAGTTTGTATAACTATCCTAAAAAGAGTGAAAGCATCGAAAAAGAGGTGAATTGTTTATAATATTATTTCCCATAATTATTTACCAACAGCTGTAAGGTCTGTTGTTTTATTGAACGACCAGTTTCGATATTACAATAACATTATTTTCAGGCTCTATACAAAGAAAGTTACAAATTTGTTGTATTTATATTATCACACTCTACATATGTCATATAAAATATAAAGAACAAAATGTACAAATGACCCAATAATCAGCACTGAAGCAGTATAACAAGCTATAATAGATGGTATAATAAAAAAGGTATTAAAATAAAATGATATTTATAAATAACTAGCTGAAAAATTTATTTATTTATTCCTGCAATTTTTCAGGTATATATTCATTGGTATAAGGGCTGTATGTATATAAAGTCTCTTGGGAATACGATTAGTAGTAAAGAAGTAAAAGATTAAAACTTGATGCGTGACTGGGCGGTTTCCCATGAACATTACAGTTTATGCGCTCATATCTCATGAACTACGTGTCGTACTGTGATACAATTTAGAAGATACGCTCAACTATATGCGAATATACTGTCTGTAAAAATTCGTGCGGCTACAATTTGTAATGTAGAAATTATAGATTGTAAGCTCATACCGAAAGCCGTAGTTTTATTCCTAAAACAGCGGAAAAGTAGTAACCGAGAAACTTTTTCCTTTCATCATTTTACTATAGTTGCCAGCGAGGAAAAGTTTAACAAAGGTTTGAAATTATGTTTAAAGTTTGTTGGAAGTCGCTAAGTACTGTCGTTCTCATACAGTGTATTCAAAATTCTCGCCGCATTATATGTTTTTTTTTTTTTTTTTTTTTTTTTTTTTTTTGCGATTTCTATTGGTTATGACGTAATATCTTTTGAACCATGAGCCATATGTGATTCTTAACCATGGAGCAATTATTACCTCAGGGTAAGGAATGTGTGTACCAAATTTGGTTAAAATCGGTCCAATGGTTTAGGAGAAAATGAACAGCATTGTCGCATAATGCAGCAGTTTTTCACGCATCTCATTGTTTATGACGTCATATCTCGTGAACTATATATCGTATGTGATTCTTACACTTACGGCGACCGTCCTCATGGATTGAAGCTTACGTGTACAAAATTTCATAAATATTGGAACAAAACTATAGATTTGTATGCAACACGTAAATATAGGGACACTCTGCTTTATGTATTAGATATAGGAATCAAAGTATCTAAAATGTATTACTTCTAGTACTGAAAAATAAAGAAGTCCTACATTTCGATGTGGTTTCACACATGCAAGGGTGATAATCTAGCATATCATACAAATGCTGCATTTTTAGTCGCAATTTTTGTTTGATATGTCAACTGGAAAGCAAAATTCCTTTACGTTCACGATGATTTCTCTTGTATCGGACAGTTTAAAAGCGAATCACGCATATCTGATCATTTCACTAAAGACTGGAGGGAACAGTGGAGATGAATAATTGAATGAAGTTCGATGGGATCTTGTGTATCACTAATTCCAGACTAGATAGGCACAGTTTTTCAGCCGCTTAATAAAATTTTTGCTAGACGGTCCAACACCACCGTCTTCTTTCTCTTGTCAGAAGGGGATCTAGCGCAAACCGCGTCAATACACAATCTACTTCGGCAACGTTCCGTAGAAAGTGTCGTTTCGGAAAAGTGAATTAGATATTAAAATTGTGCAAGTATTCACATGCACATACGCAAAGAAGACATATCGGGATTCGAAACACGGACCCTATGGTTGTAAGGCCACAACACTACCACCAGATCTACTCCGACACATACAGCAACTGTTTTAATTCAAAGTCGATTTTCTCGAGAAATTCTGAGAGGTGCGTCGAATGGCTTTGGTTGATTGTTATTTGAGTTCTGAACTTCTGGTATCATAAAAGTAAAAAATTCTAAAATCCGAAACCCATGTAGTCTCCATGTGAGATGCTTCGGGAATTAAAATGGTAGTCGTCCTCATGGAGAAACACTGTTAAAGAAATTTAGAAGGATGGAATTTGAAGCAGACAACAGAACGTTTCTTTTGCCACGTAAAGACCACAGAGAAAAGATAAGAGAAATTAGGGTTTGTACAGATGAATACGAGCATTTGCTTTTCTCTCGTATCTATATGGGAGTGGAACAGGAAAGCAAGTAACGAGTAGTGGTTCTGAGTGCGCTCCCCTGCGCACCTTTGGGTGGATTTCGGAGTACGTATGTAGATGCAGTAGCGTAGGCTGTGAGTTCGGGAATTGGGCCTGACCAAGAGCTTGTCATCTAGACACTACAGCTGCGATATCCGCACAGTTGTCTTCGTATATACAGCATCTGCTTAATAAGCAGGAAAGCTGAACATAATCCTCGGCGGAGGGACAAATTTTCACTCATTTAATTTAATTTATTTCTCACTATACGCAGCTAAAACGTCTGTCGTATCTTAGATTGTAATTTATATTAGTTGCGAATTATCATGGTTTCGTTCTTTCGGAACTATCTGAAGGAGCAAAGTATAGTAGGACGACTTTCCTTAGATTGACATAGTTTCCCTCCTTCCTCGAGAATGGAGCCGAAAGAAAATTATCGTCGTACGTCCTACTACTGACGAAGTTTAAAAATGAACATCACTTTTGCAAAAATGTTTTACAATTTATCTGATAATAGGGTGATCGTTTTCCTTCTACTCTGAGACAATGACTAGACCGATTCGTAGCACGCTCAACGCCTCAGAATCAACGAAAACGGTCACCCTATTATCACATAAATTGTAAAACATTTTGCAAACGTAACTTATTTTCATTCTGAAACATATGCCAGTTCGCTGAGTTTCCAATAGGAAACTATGTTTACAAAACTCATTATTTATAAGATTATCTTACGCAGTGTTGTTTGTCTGTTACCACTGACAAATGCAACCCACTCTCTGACATTTGGTGCAACCATCGGCTACGGTGAGAGGTAATGCCCAAAAGTTGGTATTCTCGGCACACTGTTTTGCCACCGGTTTCGGAATACTGAATACGCTTACTATTACCTCAACGTAATTTCCCATGCGGTCAACTCCAATCCGCGTGTTCAAAGTGTGTCGGTGCCCGTCATATTCACGCCGGAAACTTACCATATGTATCAGCAGAGTAGAAATGACAGCTCGTCCACCCTTTTGACCTATTGTGCCTTGCATACGCCATACTGACCCCATCTATGCATATCGCTATTTATTTTTTGTCACCTCAGTGTGTAAATTTAAGTTAATTCCGACCGGGCTGCAACGTAGCCATCAACCGGACACCGAGTCTCGCTTTGGCCTTGTGTAGACTAACTGCACAGTGGTCGGACACGCCCCGCACGGTGTATGACGCACTCGACATCCTCCCCCTCCCACCCCCGACCGGATACGGGCTCGAGTGCCGGATTCCTCCCCTCCACCCCTCGCGGCAGCCACCTGTGCCCGCGGCGCTGATCCGTATTTGCATGCAAATGCCGCCCCGTAGTAGTCGGCCGTTTATTTCGCAAAAATTGCCCTTTGTGCGCGCCGGCTGCGGTCGGCCTCTGCGCGGCCCTACAACGAAACAGTTGTCAGCGCCGCGCTCTTCCCTTTCCGGTCACGTGGCATCGACGTGCCCGCCACGTGCCAACGACTGCAGTAGCAACGAGTCAGGCAGAACCGACATTCTGTGCTACCCGAAATCCTGTCTATATCACCGTCATCCCGCTTGATGTTCCTTGTCGTGAAATACAGGTTATGTCAAAACTTTCAGATCAGACTGAAACAGGTGACGTAGTAGGTCCACAGCCGACTGTACTGAAACAGGAATTCAATGAGCAGAAATACGTATTTACAACCGCCACAATCGAGGCATGTATTGAGCGTCTGGTCAGAGGACAGTCCCCGTACCAGAAACACCGGTGGAATCCAGTAACGCTGTTCTGTAAAAATGTGGGACCTTGCGACCTTCCTAACGGTACTCACAAATAAGAATTGGGGAATAGATAACTCTGGGTAGTAAAAGGTTTATGGCTCGTTGTCTCTGTTCATAGGGGTGAGTTATGTATGTCAGCTTCTATGCCCTAAATAGCTACCCAATCTGTCTAAACAAGATCAATTATTAATCTGTAGTTCAGCCAGTCTATCAATCTGCAAATGATGACATGAATATATATTTAAACAAACATAAATTAAACTTCTGAATTACCAACAAAATGGATTCTAAGATAAAAAAAGTGGTTCACTCACAAAGTAATTCTTTATAAATGGAGTTTATTACTCATTTTGCACATGCAAATTCGGAAGTGGTCCTACTTTATTCATCGGTAAATAACCGAATATGTGAAACATTAAAATTGTGTGTCGGAACCGGGACTCGAACCTTGGACCTTTTTCATATTAGCGCACACTCCACGGCAGAGTGAAAGTTTCATTCTGGAAACACCCCTTAGGCTGTGGCTAAGCCATGTCTCCACCATATCCTTTCTTCCAGGAGTGCTAGTCTTGCACGTTTCGCAGGAGAGCTTCTGTGAAGTTTAGAAAGTAGGAGGCGAGGTACTGGCGGAAGTAAAGTTGTGAGGCGGCATCGTGAGTCGTGTCGGGATAGCTCAGTCGGTAGAGCGCTTGCCTGCGAAAGGCAAAGGTCCCAGGTTCGAGTCCTGGTTCCAGCACACAATTTTAATCTGCCAGGAAGTTGCATATCAGCGCACACTCCGCCGGAAGTTTCATTCTGGCAACTGAATATTTCCCCAATTATTGTTCATGAGAGGCACAGCAAGTATCACACGCATTCGAGAGTAAAAGTTCTAAATTATCACACGTAAATTAGTGTACTCCATCGAACACTGTAGTTCCAAATTAATCCGCGGTTAAAGTATTCGTTGTAAAACACAGTTTGTAATCACACGAATACACGATTGCTGAATTATCACAGTTCCACAGCCCTACTACCGTGCATTGTTTATCACTTTTCAAACAGAGACTAAGTTCTGCTAAATTTTCTAAGTCAACGCATGCCTATCTCTTCAAATCACAAGTTCGTAACGCGGCTTCAGACCGCCCTGATCACAACCTTTCACCACCATGCCAAGTTAAAAGAGTTCCTTCAAAAGCGTTCGAAAGCGTGCTCTCCCTGCTCTTCCGCGCATCCTAACGCCTCATCTTTAAAATACAATTTCCCTTCCACAATGTTATACATTTGAATATCACAGAATTAAATGCTTTGACCACCTACCTACAAATGTTGTTCACATTTAACAAACAAATAAACATTTAACAATACTAAAAACGGTTGAGACTGAAGCTCTTTGCTTAGCTATTAAACTTGGCGTCTCACTGTTCAAATACAATACCGCCGTCGAAATATAGTTACACAATTAATATTTAATTTATCATGGCTTTTTGTACAAATATATTCAGTTCTTGTCCACAAATACTAATAATTGTTTATATATAAATTATCTGCTGCATATCTACTATTTTTAGTCGGTCATGAAGTATTTAAGTGCCAGTCTACAACATAAAACACAAACGTTTAATATTTAATATAATAAAATACATATATAAATATAGTGCGCTTTGCGGGGTTCATCTTTTGTGTTTCTGTGGTGGAATCTATGTTCTGGGACACACACAGAAATCAGCTGAAGCTGAACACGTTTACCAAGAGGGCAACCATGAAATTAAATTCAACGAGACCAGTGTTTTATCAAAAATTCCCACTACTATGCTCGCACATATAGAAAAGCCGATGAAATTTGCAAACACCGCAATAATCTTAATAGACAAGAGGAAGGTGTTAAAATGGACAAAATTTTGTCTTCAACGTTGCACCAACACTTTGACAATCAGTTTTCGTCTAACAATAGGGTTGGAAATACCAGAGACAGCTTCTCGGCCGACGTCATGTGATAGGCTGTGGCGCCTTCTAGACCGCTTATATATATGCTGCGCTCCTTCGAGCCCTCACTACATTTGCAATTTCGCCTCCGATTATGTCTTCCGCAATCGAAGACGAAACGTAAGAGGGAAGTTTCATCTATCCACTACGGTCTATCAGCCAGAAAATTTTAAGTGAAGTTAATGGAAACACTTCAGTTGCCAAACCCTTAAGAGGAGTCGTACCGCCCGAAAGGGCAAATTTTTAAATTTTTACTTTTATGTGAATTATGAAAATATGTATGTTTATGATTAATTTGGTGTTCGTTTTATTGAAATACTAGATTATTTACCATTTTAAACTATATTTGAAAATAATCATGCACCGACATTTCTGAGAACTTTGTTTCGCATCATTTCGCATTTTGGCAATTTTCTCTGGAACTATATAGAGTAGAAGGCTGTGGTTCCAGAGAACTGTCCGTTACGTAAGTTTCCTACACTAGCGGTACATTACAGTAAACAGTTTTAACTGTACATTTGTTTGTATTCGACAACTGCAGTTATCTACTAGCCATGTTTTAGAGTCTGTGTTTCCCGTGATAGTTATCATCATGAGTTGGTGTTTTTGATACTGTCCTTACTTTTAATGATGGTTATTCTGGAAGACTACAGTTTTGGAATATCTCGGAATTCATAAAGGATTACAAGAGCACTGAGAGTAAGATGGACTGGGACCAACTGCGAATCACGAAGGCAGAGAGTGCAACAAACAATACATCAAAAGAAGCCAGATCCAAGAGAAGGAGGGCAGCACTGGGTGAAGAAGATGAAGGAGGAGATGAGGACTACCATCCAGGAGGGTTACGACATATTTTTTATGTATCCGTTGGCTGTATATCAAAATTTTTCTTTAAACGCGATTGTCTTAAAATGACATTTTTTCACTATAAATGCCCCTTTTTCACAAAATCTTATCAATTTACATCAATTAATTGCTTGCAATATAACATAGATAGTAAAATGATGTTGTAGCACTACTTTAGTAGTATTTAATGTAACAATCAAAATTCAAGTAATTAAAATTGTGAAAATTTACGACTAAATGTTCAGGGGAAAAAAAACATAACTTTTTTCAGCTGTTATATTAAAGTGATTGTAGAACAATATAGTCAGAAAACATGCGAGAACATGTGACAAAAACACCACATTTATACACTCAACAATTCCTGAGACAACGGGGCATTTATACAGCCAAATTGACATTGTCGAGGTAGGGCGGTACGGTTTCTCTTAATACCAGAAGGCAACGCAAATTTGCTTAGGAAGTGGTGTCCAGATCATACATCCTGGATATTCGATAACTGAAGATCGTGATATTGTCGCACGGATCATCTTGTACGTTGCATGCTACAAATAACCGGTTGTATGTACGGAAACTCCCAAAAGGTGGTTACGACAAGGCATAACTGCTTCCTACAGTCACACCTGGGTTACGTTCCCTCATGATTTGGTTTTTCGTGGTATTCACCTGTTCCTATCATTACGCCCAATGGTAGGATAACTGATAACGAATGTGCCACCATCCTCAACAGAAACTCCTTACTGGGAGTGATATATTGCTAACAAACACTGCTATATTCCAAAATTAAAAACCCCCTCACACACTCACCCATCACCCACCTACACACACACACACACACACACACACACACACACACACACACAAACTCACACACACGCACGCAAAGTCTACTGCGTGGTTTGTGCAGCATCAGAAAAGTCACCTTCCATGAGCAGCATAATTGGGGAAACAGAGCAAAACATAAGGACCAAATTTATAGCTTCAACATCGTTCAAGTTATAGACAAATGGTTCAATATAAGAATGAAGACCATTCTGTCGGAAGGTATAAACACACATCAGGAATCTGTTCCTCGATGAGTTCCAGCTATTCATGAAGTAAATGGTGGGCCAAAATCTTACTAATAACTAAACAATGTATCTGTTTTACGCAGTGTAAGCTCTGTATATCCATAACTAAATAAATATAAATTATCGAACATTGGTTCGCCAACTCAATACATCCGTACCTCTCTTTAAATAATTACATACACTATGAGGTCGAAAGTATCCGGACATTCAGAAAACATGCGTTTTTCATAATTGGTGCTTTGTGCTGCCACCTACCACCAAGTTCCCCCAATTCAGTAGTCATTTGGGAACAGAATGGAGCGCTCTGCGAAACTGACGGACTTCGAACGTGGTCAAGTGATTAGTTGTCATTTGTGTCAGAAGTTTGTAAGTGAGATTTCCATACTCCTAAACATCCCCAGGACCACTGATTCTGACGTGTCAGTGAAATTAAAACGTGAAGGGGCACGTACAGCACGAAAGATAACATCAAGGGTAAGGGAATACTGAATATTGAATACTGAGTTCCAGCATTACCGACGAAGGGCGAAGCCAGGTGTCTGGATACTTGTGATTACATAGTGTATGTATTAAATTCTGTGTGTCTCTAATTTTTAATTTTACCCCTATTTCTAAGACTGTCTCAAAATAATCAAAAATGTTCGAAACCTGTCATCTTAAGCACAATAATATACTCTCAAGTGATTGTAATTTCTTAAAGTATTTTACTAAAAAATTCAATTGGCCCATTAAATTCCAGTAAATTATATAAAATCATGAATATAATGGTTGTACATCACCTAGCACCTTATCCAATTTAAATCGAAATATATTTGAGCAACAGATATTTCACAATTTAATTTTCATTGTTAACTTTCTGCAGGAATGTGTTACTGTGAAGGTTTCCTTAAACAAATTGTGAAGTATGATGTGGCAAAATTCGTGGAATTACAATACGTTTAATAGACAAATCTCCTGCTCTCATGCTCGCTTTTTAGTGAATGACTAATTTTACCTATAAATGTAAAAGTATATATTAACGTGTGGTTGCGTAGACATTCCCGGCGTAATGACTGATAATATTCATCTCGGGTGTGCAGCCGGATACCGTCGTCAACTAAACACGCCGGAAGTAAGTGTATCAGCGCACTCACCTGTAGATGGCAGCCAGTTGCTCTGCCGATATATCGTGTTTAGTTGACGACGGTAACCGGCTGCATACCCGCGATAAATGATATATCTTAACGTGTTTCTTCCTTGCAGTGCGTCTACTTGTTTGGAATTTTAATATTAATGTTCTAATTTAAATTGAAAATTTTTAAATTGGTATGATATTTAACCAGTTATTCTTTTCAGATTCAGTATCCGCGATTGTAATGTGTACCAACTAAGAAAAAGAATCGAATTTAAGGAATACTAATAAAGAAAATATTTTTTTATAATATTTTACCTCAGTGGTTGTAAGTTTATGTTAGAAAACACGAACTTCTTAAGCAACTAATAATACTAATGTCTATGTAAATTTGTGTCAGTTACTTTGATCTATGGCTCATAAAAATGCTACGAAGATATCCTTGAAAGAACTGCGACAGGCGGCGGAAAGTAGTTCTCTGAGGCGAGTTAGCAATAGATTCCACACTCAACTAGATCCTCGTCGTAGTCGTAATAAAAAGGTACAGGAAGTTGTAATGCATACGGAATATATCTCCCTTGAAACGAGCCTTCTGGAAGCGAGAAAGCGAGAGATAAAATTAAATTGACGCCATGCATCTTACGACAAACGGGCGCCTGCGATTCGCGATGTATCGATTTAGATGCAAATGCTTTTGAAAGAATGCCGAGGAATAGAATTCCCAGATGCGTCGATTCCCCATCCTCCCAACAGGGGACATTCGAGAAGGAACGTATGAGGAACACGTGTTTCGCTTTACGGTGCACGTCACCCGTCAGGCTGTGATCCCTGCCACCTAACTGGCCCCATGGTGGTGACTACATGGGTCTCCAAGACACGCAGAAAGATAGAGGGAAAATGTACATTTCAGTTTAATATGAGAATTAAAAGGAATTTTTGATGCAGATACTAACAGAAACGGAAAGGAAAAATTTCAACACCTTAAATTTTACGTTTCATTTATCTTAGGTCCAAGTAAGCAGTGTCATTCTACTTTTAAGGATTTGGTGATTTTTCTGGGCCTACTTTTTCATCCATAATTTTGTGGTAAGTAGAAGGGACCTGAAAGTCAGTATCCAAAACCCCTACATCTACATCTACATTCATACTCCGCAATCCACCATAAGGTGCGTGGCGGAGGGTACATTGTACCACTACTAGGCATTTACTATCCTGTCCCGCTCCCAAATAGAACGAGGAAAAAAAGAATGCCTATATGCCACCGTAGGAGCCCTAATTTCTCTTATCTTGCCATTGTGATCACTACGCGAAATGTAAATAGGTGGGAGCAAGATCGTACTACACTCAGCTTCGAATTCCGGTCCTTTAAATTGATCTGCTGCGCGAACCAAACACTTGAGCAATACTCAAGGCGTGGTCGTACAAGCGTTTTATATGCGGTCTCCTTTACAAATGAGGTACACCTTCCCAAAATTTTCCCAGTAAACCCCTGACTGTCTTAGTCTTAACTACAGGTTCTGGAGAGCTGAAAAGGCGATACTGCTATAATTTTATATGGCATTTTTGCTATTCACTAGGCTGTGGGAGTAAAGCGTATGGATTAGTCAAACCTTATCTGAAAATCATTGACGATGTACACCGACGACGAGATCAGGACCATCCACATTACTAAACACTGTACTGAGGCTACCGGCAACTACTGACCGAGCGTCAGTTTTTCATTGCTGCCATAGCAAACTGCTTTTCGTCCACCTACGACATGCCATTAGTTCATTCGTCCACGAGCAACATGTCAATTGGAGATCCGCATACAGTGTACGCTGGAGTCGCTTGATATGTACCAATTAGAACACCAAATTCAGGTTTTTATCCGTCTATCGCGACCCACTTACCATTGTTTCAGTACAGTAAAGAAGAAATACATGTTGTTTTTTACAATCTCACTAGCTATTGACGGCCAAACGGTAAGGCACACATTTCTAATGACTGTAATTTGTTAAGCCTTTGTGAATAGAAATGAATACGAATTTGATATATTACCTACAGTCCCTGCTCATCTATAAACCTCTTTCCACATCTCTCCACGTTTGAGGGGTCCTTATCGTCGACTCCCACGCCGTTTGCCACTATTTCTATACATATCCACCTTCTCCCACGTTCTTGTACCCATCTCTACATCAATTTCCTATCCCACCTCCAACTCCTCTTACGACTCTCTCCAACCTAGTGTCTTATTCAATGTTACGTCAGTAATGTTCAACACATATATCTTCATAAATTCATACTATGTGATTCACACTGAAGTGCATGACAGAGAGTTCATCGAACCACTATTATGATAAATATCTACCGTTTCATTCTGTAATAGCGAGCGGAAAAAGAAACACTTAAATATTTCCATTTTCGATCTGATTATTTTATTGCGGTTACGATGCCTCCATACGTAGGTGGCTGGCAGCAAAATATGTTCTCAATCGGAAGTTGGTGAAAGAATTTTCGCAATTAGATATCACCGCAATGATTTCCACTACAACTAGTGCATCATTTCCGTTACACTGTCTCCCCTATATCGTGATAATAAAAAACGAGCTGCCCTTCTCTGAACTTTCACTAAATCTTCCGATAGTTTCACATGGTGTGGATCCCACAATGCGAGGAATATTCCATAATAGGAAGCACAAGTGTAATCTTCTTTGGTAGAACTGTTATATCTTCTAAATGTTCTGGCAATGGAACGTAGCCTTTGGATCGCCTTCCGTACAAGATTTTCAATGTGTTTATTCCAATTTAAGTTGTTCGTAATTGTTATTCCTAGACATTTAAATGAATTGACGTAATGTAGATCTATGGTGTAACTGAAGTTTAGCGGATTTCTTCTAGTGGTGTATGGATGATTTCATACTTATCATTCTTAAGGGTCAATTGGCAATATTTGCACCATCCAGATATCTAAATCATTTTGCAGTTGCTTTTGATATTCTAGTGACTTTATTAACCAATAAATGACAGCAACATTTGCGAACAGTCTAAGAGAGCTACTCAAATTCTCTCCTAAGTCGTTTATAAAAATAAGTATGGGCCATATAACACCTACCTGGGGAACGCCAGATATCACTCCTACTTGATGACTTTCCGTCAGTTACAACGTACTGTTCTTTTGTGACAGGAAATCAAGATTCCAATCGCAAAACTGTGGCGATATTCCATAAGCACGTAATTTGATTAGAAGACGCTTGTGAAGTACATTGTTAAAAGCCTTCCGAAAATCCAGAAATGCGGAATCTGTTTGACATCTCTTGTTGATAGTATTCATCTACATCTACATGGGATACTCTGCAAATCACATTTAAGTGTCTTGCAGAGGGTTCATCGAACTACCGATATACTATTTATCTCCCATTTCATTCTCGAAAGCCGGCCGCGGTGGCCGAGGGGACTAAGGCGCTTCAGTCACGGTCTGCACGGCCACTACGGTCGGGGGTTCGAATCCCCCCTCGGGCATGGATATTTGTGCCGTCCTAGTTCGTAAGTAGTTCATAAGTAGTTTGTAAGTTTAGGGACTGATAACCTCGTAGTTAAGTCCCATAGACTATACAAACATTTGAACATTTGAACATTCTCGAATTACGCGCGGGAAGAAAGAGCACCTAAATCTCTCCGTTCGAGCTCTGACTTCTCGCATTTTATTCTGATGATCTTTTCTACCTATGTAAGTGGGAGTCAACAATATATTTTTGCACTCGGAGGAGAATGTTGGTGATTGTAGTTTCGCAAGTAACCAAAGCCGCAGCGATAAGCGCCTTCGTTGTAATGATTCCCATCCCACATCCTGTATCATTTCCGTAACGCTGTCTCTCATGTATCGTGACAATACGAAACGAGCTGCTCTTCTTTGGACTCTTTCGATGTCCTCCGTCAAACCCACCTGACAAGGATCCCACACTGAGCAGCAATACTCCAAAAAAGGACGGACAAGTGTAGTGTATGCAGCCTCTTTAGTAGTTCTGTTTTATCTTTTAATGGTTCTGAAAATAAAACGCAGTCTTTGGTTGGCCTTTCCCACGACAATATGTACGTGTTCTTTCCAGTTTAACTTTGAAGTAATAGTAATTCCTATGTATTTTGTGGAGTTTACGGCCTTCACTTTTGATTTATTTATCTTGTAACCAAAGTTTAACGGATTTATTTTAGTATTCTTGTGGACGACTTCACACTTCTCATTATATAAACTCAATTGCCAAATTTTACTCCTTAGTGATATCTTATTCAGGTCATTCTGCAGTTGGTTTTGATCTTCAGATTTTACTAGACGGTAAATGACGACGTCTTCTGCAAACAACCTAAGAGAGCTACTTAGATTCTCCCCTTAATCGTTTATGTAAATAAGGAACAGCAGAGGACCAATAACACTACCCTGTGGAACGCCCGATATCACCTCTGTTTTAGTCGATGCCTTACCATCGATTACTACGGCTAGTGTCCTCTCTGACAGGAAATCTCCTATCCAGTGGTAAATTTGGGGCGATATACCATAACTACGCAATTTTATTAAAAGTCGTTTGTGAGGTACGGTGTCAAAAGCCTTCTGGAAATCAAGCAATACGGATTCGATTTGCGAACCCTTGTCGATAGTACCCATCACTTCGTGTGAGTAAAGAGCTAGTTGTGTTTCGCTTGAACGTTTTTTTCTAAATCCGCGTTGACCTTGGGTCAATCATTCTGTTCGAGATAATTCATAATATTTGAATACAGGATATGTTCCAAAACCCTGTTACAAATTGACGCCAATGAAACAGGCCTGTAGTTTAGTGGGTTACTCTTACTGCATTTCTTGAATATTGGTGTAACTTGTGCAACTTTCCAATCTTTTGGTACAGATCATTCTTTGAGCGGGTGTATATGGCTGTTTTTTAAGGAGCTATCGCTTCAGCAGAATCAGTTAAAAATCTAATGGGTATACAGTCCGGACCAGAAGACTTGTTCTTGTTAAGTGATTTTAGTTCCTTCACTACTCCGATGAAATCTACTTCAACGTTACTCATTACGACCTTTCTTCGTAATTCAAAATCTGGAATATTGGTTTCCTCTTCTTTGGTGAATGAGTTTCTAAAAGCTATGTTTAGTAACTCTTCAAAAGGTTCAGGCAGGATAAGGTCTTTCCGCAGACAGTTTCGATGTGATGGGTCCATGAGAGGAAGTGATCAAGGGTTAAGCTCAGTGTGGAGTATGAGGGATGGTGAGGTAAAAGTCGTGTAGATGGGGTGGTGGTACTACCTATTATGATTGCTGGGCTTGGGTTTGACGGATAGGTGCCACAGGTGAAGAATTGGGACAGGTTGGTCTGGATCAGGTGATACGAGTTATTGAGAATGGGGGCGATAGCGAAGAAAGCAATGTTGTCAGCATATTTAAGGAGTTTTGATGGGAGGCTGGGGTGGAAATTTATAGGCAAAACCAGGTAGAGAAGGCACAAAAGGATGGACCCGTGGGTGCCCCAGAGGAGTGGTAAAATGTAGAAGAGTTGTAGAGAGTGATGTAGAGTGGATGGGTTCACTGGGAGTTGTTTGGGTCCTTGGGCGGATCGATGAGATGGATGGTGATGGTGAGTTTGTTCGTGATGGGAGCAAGCGGTAGGTGGCGTGGAGGCCACTATAGGTGTTTCAGCTGAATGGAGAGGTGGAAACATTGGCAATTGTGATAGGTATGGGCAGTATAGTAAGGATTGAGGGTGGTGTTAGGTCAAAGTTGTATATGGTTCAGGCGCTGGAGCTTGTCAATTTGGAAGCTGGGGATGGGGGCAATTGGGACATATTTTTAGAGTTTGACAGACAAGGTGTGGTTGTCAAGGAAATGGAACAGGAAGGAAAAATGAAAATCCGAGGCTGTTACCTGAAATGGTTTTTCATGATAGGTGAGATTGAGCCAATAATTAAATCACTAAATACTTCGGACTCTTGTGGATATGATGGGGTATCTAGCAAATTTCGAAAGTACTGTTCTCCATATGTTAGCCCAATCTAAGCCATATTTGTAATTTTTCCTTTCAGAATGGTCAGTTTCCTAACAGATTAAAGTACTCAGTAGTGAACCCAGTTTACAAAAAAGGAGAAAGGGATACTGTAGACAACTATAGACCTATTTCTATGCTATCGGTTTTTTCTAAAGTTATTGAAAAGGCTGTATATTCAAGATTAATTGATCATTTCAGTTCACATAATTTATTGTCAAACGTACAGTTTGGTTTTAGAAGTGGTTTAACGACTGAAAACGCTATATTTTCGTTTCTCTGTGAGGCACTTGATGGTTTAAATAAGAGGCTACGGACATTAGGCGTCTTCTTTGATTTAACAAAAGCGTTTGATTGTGTTGATCACAAAATATTGTTGAAGATGTTGAAACATTATGTAATACGGGGAGTAGCCCACAACTGGTTCACCTCTTACTTTAATAATAGGCAACAGAAGGTAATTCTCCGCAGTGTAGAAAATGGCTACGACGTGCAATCCCAATGGGGCACAATTAAGTATGGGGTGGCCGAGGGATCTGTTTTGGGACCATTGCTGTTTCTTATTTATATAAATGATATGCCTTCGAGTATAACAGGTTATTGTAAAATATTATTGTTTGCTGATGATACCAGCTTGGTAGTGAAGGATGTTTCTCGTAATATTGACACGGTAGCAAATAATGCAGTTCAAGAGATAAGTTCATGGCTTGTAGAAAAAAAGTTGATGTTAAATCTCGATACAACCCAGTTTTTACAATTTCTAACACATAATTTGACGAAAGCTGACATTCTGATTACACATAATGGGCATGTGATAAGTGAGACTGAACAGTTCAAATTTCTAGGTGTTCATGTATACAGTAAGCTGTCATGGAAAGCCCATGTTCAGGATCTTGTTCCAAAACTAAATTCTGCTAAATTTACCATTAGAACAATATCTGAGATAAGTGATTTTTCAACACGAAAAGTAGTCTATTGCGCATACTTTCACTCACTTATGATGTACGGCATTGTTTTTTGGGGTAACTCGCCTGATGCAAAAAGGATATTTCTGGCTCAAAAACGGGCGGTTCGAGCAATAAGTGGTGTAAGTTCGCGAACGTCATGTCGACCCCTTTTCAGTAGTCTGGGAATTTTGACTCTGGCGTCACAATAAGTTTTTTCTTTAATGTCGTTTGTTGTTAATAATATCAGCTTATTCCCACGAGTTAGTGGCTTTCACTCGGTGAATACTAGACAAAGTCGAATCTGCATTTGCATCACACCACCTTAACACTTGTGCAGAATGGGGTACAATATTCTGCGGCATCCATTTTCAATAAGCTGCCACAAGAACTAAAGAATCTTAGCACTAATCCGCATGCTTTCAAATCTAACTTGAAGAGTTACCTCATGTCTCACTCCTTTTATTCTGTCGAGGAACTCCTAGAAAAGTTAAACAATTAAGCTAAATCATTTTTTTCTTTATTGATTCTTTTCACTTTGTCTTAAGATTGTTGTGTGCAAAGGACTACTTAAAAACTTTCTATTACCATTCTTGTGTAACAATTAATGTATTGACTTGTTCCATGACCATGGAATGTCACTCCTCAATTGGGTCCTAGGGAACAGAAAAAAACAATAAAATAAAAATAAAATGAAGAACATGTGTGCTGGAAATAGATGGGATGGTGGTAGTGGGTTGACAATGGAGCAGGACCCAC
Source organism: Locusta migratoria (assembly GCA_026315105.1). Taxonomy (NCBI): domain Eukaryota; kingdom Metazoa; phylum Arthropoda; class Insecta; order Orthoptera; family Acrididae; genus Locusta; species Locusta migratoria. The sequence goes on from CM048751.1 coordinate 24,478,031, forward strand.
GCTTGTGCGTTTTTTGGAGGACATTTTATTTACTGTAGAGATTGAGCCCGATGGGGATCCGTGTGGCACAGGTGTGACAACAATGTTGATTGCATTGTATCTGCCTGTGGCGAGGGCGGGATGTTTCTGGGGGGGGGGGGGGGGGCAAAGAGAGAGAGAGAGAGAGAGAGAAATAGAGAGAGGCAGGAGTGGTTGGGGAGGAGGAGGTGGGACGATTTGGGAGGAGGTGGAGTCAGAGAGGATGAGTTATATTGGGAGGATGTGGTAAGGCTAGAGATGTGAGAAACTCCACATTGGAGGTTTGGTGATAGGAATACTGTCTATGGTGTAAAGGTCAGATTTTACTAAAAGTGAAAAGAGGCGAAGGGCGATGAAGTATAGCAACAAGAACAGGTAAGAGAAGAAGATTACGATGAATTAGTAGCAGAAGGAGAGCGGCGTCGGCCGCTCCTGGGTGGACAAAGGTGGCGGCAGCTGCTGCTGTGAGCTGGCGATGGTGGGTTGGCGGGCTCTATCGTTGGCTGCGGCAATGGTGGTGTTAATTGCTTGTGGGCACTGCTAGGCTGCAGGCAAGTTCAGGGTTTGAATACAGCTGCACCTGGGCTGCTGCTGCTGCTGAGACAGCAGGACTGCTGCTGTTGGACTGCTGGGCTCCTGATGTCTACTGCTACTGGACAGTATGACGATGTCGGAAGTGGCGTGGAAAACCGCAGATTATTAACCAACCAATTCCTGGGTTTAACCAAAATCACTCCACTCCCTTTTTATGTGGCGCTGCCACAGCAACCGTAATTGATATTTTTGGTAAAGAACTGTCTTTGTTGCATAAACTTTATGTTTCGCCTCTTCTTGGTATCATCAGACGTTGAAAGGGGGAGGGGAATTTACAAACTTGTTTAACATACAACTAATAATTTGCTAATTCTTTCCTAAGCAAGAAATATTACAATAGGGAGGGTGCAGACAAAAAACAGCAGGCCACATGACCACATTTCCGCTTTCATCTGGGAGGGGTGGGGGTGGGGGGTGCGGGGGGATGAAAACTGAACTAATAAAATAACGCTAAAGAGCATAGCTTAATAAATAAAATTACTTAACTCTGAAGTAGCAGAGCGTCAAATTATTAAAATTCAATAAAAAACATCTATTCTTATTGAATTTTAATAATTTGATGCTGTGCCACTGCAGAGTTAATTTTGCTCAATAATGAGGGCAAAGAAGTCAATGATAAAACTTAGCTCCGCGAAGCTTTGTTTACTCAAGTAGAGCCGACCTTTGCCAGAAGCCTGGACTGCTTCCGCGTTCTTATCTTGCCGGTAACTGTTCAAAGTTTCGCATAAAAGGTGCGCAAGTGGCTCGTAGATGGCGCTCTTGTGTGCGACAACAGCTACAGATTTGCAGGTGTAATGCAAACAATTTTACCATGGGTTACAGCCGCTACCGGAAGATTGCCATCATTATGTCGAAAAAAGTTTTGATCTTTCGATATAATATGATAGTTTAAGAGGCTCGGGAATTTAAAATAAATATTTGTCTCTATATTTTTAATCAAATCAAATTCCTCCAACAGATTTAATTTGTGGCCCTTCTAGACACGGGAAGGATTTTTAAGCCTTCCCGACTTGGGGGCTGATGGCCTGAAGATTTAAGATGATGGACAAAGGGGGAGAATTTCTTTAACTGACCTGTTTTAGTGAGTAGATGATCGCTAAACCTAGCGGCAAAGTATCTTCCTGTTTGGCCGATATATATGGAGAAAAAATTGTTTTTGGCAGCTAATTATGAGGGAGTGAATATTGTATGGGAGGAAGGCCTGGGCGGGGGCGTTACTGGTGGGTCGGGCGTCGTAGCTGAAGCTGGGACCGATTTTTCAGACAAAAAATCACCGGAACAGTCCCATCAGCAATGGATTACTGAGTTGAAGGGCTTAACCCGAGCCGGCCGCGGCGGCTGAGGGGACTGCGACGCTCCAGTCCCGGTCTGCACGGCCACTACGGTCGGGGGTTCGAATCCCCCCTCGGGCATGGATATTTGTGCCGTCCTTAGTCTTAGCTAGTTCATAAGTAGTTTGTAAGCTTAGGGCCTGATGACCAGTAGTTTAGTCTCATAAGTTCTACAAACATTTGAACATTTGCTTAACCCGAAAATGTAAATTTACTTGCTCTTGTGGCCTTTCTTATAGAGACGTTATGTTGAGATATGCAATCAGATAGAACATTCAAGACCCCAGAATTAGGGCAGCAATTCTAAAACAGTCTGACCCTTCGTTAGACAGTGTACTGCAGCTTATTGAAGCACATGATACTTTTGACTAAGTCGATGTAGAAATGCAAAGCCACAGTGTTAGTGCGCCGCAACGGACTCTTTCCTAGCCGTAGTTCTCAGTCTAGCCCAAGTGATTCTTATAATTATACCGTCCGTGCTGAACAGACAGTGAACAGTAGCCAGTGTAAAAGTGCGACACAAAGGTCGCCCCGTCGTGTTAGAAACAGTAATTTGAATAACGGGCGCCAAGGCTAATTTCAGAAAAATGTACGTAAGTCTTGCCATATTTTGTGATCAACACAAACAAACGCTTTTGTTAAATCAAAGAAGACGCCTAACGTCCGTGTATCACGCCACAAACGTGCACAATCCCTAGTCGCAACGCAACCTGTTACCAAAGTGGCAAATCGGGACATATACAGTCTGTGAGTCTGCAAATTAAAAACTCAAAGAACGGTTTTGTTAGAAACAGTGCTTCGCCGAATGCACGAGTAGTTCATGCTGTCAATGTCATAGACGCTGTGGAATTGAACAGTGCTTTGCTTGGTTCTCGATTGCAAGAAAGTTCTTCTGCGCCTACTGCAAAACTATGTAGTGAGCCCGTCGCAAGCGCCGACGAGCGCGTAAAATAGTGCAACGGAAAAGGGTTCGGGACAAGCAAAATGACTATGTACAGTGCAATCCTGTAGTGAAACTAGTGCCTTCTGCAACTGCCCATTGTAATAGTGCCCAGTACTGTGTAGATAGTGACAGTAGACTTGTTGTAGCTACTCAAAAGTTTAGTACAGTAGTTAGTGAATCTGTAGTAGCCTCGCAATGTGCGGACGCCGATCCGGCGGTAGTGCCATCTAGGCACAGTGTTGTGCGGCGCAACGGACGCTTTCCTAGGCACAGTTGTCAGACTAGCCAAAGTGATTCTTATAATTCTACCTTCCTTGCTGAACAGACAGTGTAATAGTGGCGACGAGGATGGGATACAAAAAAGTTCCTCACCAAGTATTTTCCGTAAAATAAATTTAAATTCCTCGCCCAGCCTATACGATAACCTGGGCCTCTCGAAGCCTGGTATGATGTGGTCGGGCGAGGCGCTGTGTCGGTTCAGCGCGCCAGGTCGGCCAGCGAGAGTCCCGGACACTGTGGGCAGCGCTAGCACCGCAGCCGGATTAATCTGGGGTGCGCGCGCACCTGCGCCCTCGCCCTCGCCCTGGCTGCTCGCGGCTGGAGGGCGCTCGACGCTCTCGCGGACGGAGAGGCGCTGACCCTCATCAGCGGGGAGAGGCCCGGCCCGCCCTGATTAAACTGCGGCGCGGACACCCCTGCCACTTGCTGCGCGCGGCGCGCCGCCAGGCCGGCCACTCTGCCGCTAAACTGCGGACCAGGCCCGTCTCTTCCACTCCGTTCTTACCCGTGTCACCCCGACTCTGCCGACACCGCAATCTCAGTTTCGCAGGGGTGACCAGCGCGCTTTTGCTAATTTATTCGTCTGGACTTGCCGCGTGGGGATGCCGTGCACTCGAACACGAATTGCTGTGGAGCGCGCGTCTGCACCCAGTCGGAGTTTCGAGTCATTCCTCAGGCATGTTTGTGTTGTGTGTGTATGTGTGTGTGTGTGTGTCTGTATGGTGTTCTTAGTATGAGTTAGGTCCGCCTCCGTAGTCCAGTGGACAGCGTGGTAAGTTGCCACGCAGGGGGCCCGGGTTCGATTCCCAGTCGGGTAGGAGATTTTCTCCACTCGTGGACTGGGTGTTGTGTCGTCCTCATCATCATTCCATCATCATTGACATGCAAATCGCCGAAGTGGCGTCAGATAAAGAGACTTGCACCAGGCAGGCTGAACACGACCCCAGTTGGGGTCTAACGGTCATAAATGCCATACGATCATCATCATCATCATCATCATCATCAGTATAAGTTAGGTTAATTAGTTCGTCTAAGGACTGATGAGCACTGCAGTTTGGTCTCATAGCTTTACATACTTTTCAACATTTGTCTCGTCTCATTTGAAATTAAAGGCACAACTGTTCATTCCTTACTACAACGTAAAAAAAAGTAAAATGTTTGTTAAGCTTATGGGACTTAACTATGGGGTCATCAGTCCCTAAACTTACAAACTACTTATCAACTACCTTATACTAAGGACGGCACAAATATCCATACCCGAGAGGGGATTCGAACCCCTTACCGTAGTGGCCGTGCAGACCGTGACTGGAGCGCCGTAGTCCCCTCGGCCACCGCGGCCGGCTACTACAACGTCTTATTCCATTCTTTTACTATAAGTGTTTGATTATTGTTAAGCGAAGTTCCTTGGGTAGGGATATCTGGCTATTGTGTAAAAATAGAGCCAATCCCTGCTTGTTTTTTTTTAATTATTTTTTTATATATTTTTTTTAAATGTTCAATGGAGCGCAGTCCTTCTACGTATTTTTTATTTGCCTTCCAACTGTTGCATCTTCTTAAGTGTTCTGGCAATGAGACGTAGCTTTTAGATCGCCTTTCGTACAAGATTTTCAATGTGTTTATTCCAAGATAAGTTGTACGTAATTGTTATTCCTGGGCATTTATGGTGTAACAAGTTTAGCGGATATATTGTAGTGGTTGTATAAATGATTCCATATTAATCATTCTTAAGTGTCAATTGCACTCAGTTCAATAAATCGCCAAAGGTATGGTTAACTCTACAACTGACACTCACTCATGGATTATTCAGTCGCTTTGAAAAATTACGAGTTTCTTTGTCCAGTTATCAGTACTCAGGCGCAAGTCCTGACGACTGTTAACACTGTTCAGTAAATACCTTATAAAGGTTCAAATTAAGTTCATAATTTGTTTGTATAAATGTTCCTTTCACGAGGCGCGTCCAGAAAGATAGTTCCGTTTGGTTATATAAAACGAACGGGTACAGATACAGAAAAGATATTGATTCTATAAAAATCTACAACATGGTTGAATACACAGGCGGCAACCTTCGGTGAATGATGCATGCAAAAACTTGTGGCAAGCTATTACAAGTGCCTACAAAATTTCGGTAATTATGTGGAAAAGTAGTTTAAGAGTTGTAGAATTTTGTGCAATAAAAATTTCTTCTGTATCTGTAAACAATTTCATTTTATTACCAAACGGAACTTACTTTCTGGACGCGCCTCGTATCATGTCCGAATGTACGACTTGGCACAAGTTCTAACATCCCCAAATGTCGGGATGATTCCTTTCAAAGGGCACGGCCGATTTCCTTCCACATCCTTACCAAAACAATCCGAGCGTAAGCTGCGTCTCTAATGACCACCCTGTCGACAGGACGCTAAACTCCAAGTTCCTTCCTTCCTTCCTTATTCTCAGAGATTGTGTAAAGTTCGTGCCCTCGCATTTCAAACAAAACGTTTATTACGTCTGCATTGAAACCGGATTCACACGACAGAAGGGTCGGATGCTGACTAAAATCAAGATTGTATACCCCTATTTACAGGAATTGTCAGAAACGGACAATTTTAAAGAATAAATTTTTAAACAGAACTTGATCAATTGTTGCATCAATATGATTAGAAATTTTATCAGCATTTCAGTGATGTCATCAACCTTATTTTATTTTAAATAGTTCGGTAAATAAACATAAGCGATTAATCTACCTACGTTCGTACTGATCATAGTACATGTGTAGAGGCGTTATTTTGTTTATTTGAGTAAATTTTATATAACAACTAACGCTTGTCAGAAAAATTTGTTATCGAGTGATTCGTGAATTGTAAAAGTTACAAAACGTTTGAGATTGATAGAGCTCTGCGACATCTACAAATTACCACTTTATACATTGAAATCAAATTACTGGTTGTCTAAGGTGTGTTCTCAAAGTTACAGTCGTTACAAAATTGTTTATTGATAAATAGTTAAAAACTAAGCGTTTTATTTGTCTCAACATTTCCTTTAATCGTAGATGTCCGAGAGAATAAACACTACATATATATGACTTTTATAATTACCCGATGACGGGCGACAATCCTTTCTACAATGCGGAGACACTACGAGATCCTTACTCCAAAACCATGAGGTTGAGTATTACTGGGCAGGGAATTTATGTTGACTGCTGTGTCCCAGTCTCGACTCAAGTGCCTAGCAAGCAGAAGACCGGGGTTGGAGGACCGGCTGGGTACACATTTCCATCTTCACCCTTTCGCAGTGAATGTAATAAATTCCGTGAATATGCGAAGTGTCCTATCAATTTAGCAGTAATGATTAAAGCGATGGGGCCATGGGTAATAAAAACGCGTAGCCCACGAGGAGGTAACACACAAATTTTATTCATCTTTCAAATGTTCCAATGTTTGTTAAGCTAATGTGACTTAACTGCGGGGTCATTAGTCCCTAAACTTATAAAGTACTTATGAACTAGCTTATACTAAAGGCGGCACAAACAGCCGTGACTGACGGGAGATTCGAACTCCCGACGGGGAACGGCCTCGCGCATCGTAGCATAGCGCCTCAATGCGCTAGGCCGCTCCGCCGCGGCTAATCATCTTTGGCAATGAGAGCACTTGGTGCAAGAAACTTTACACATGAATTCAAAGCTAAAATCCCACCATAAACTTACAAATAGTTTTCCAAAAAATTAAAACATTTTATTTCATTACTTATATACTACTAGCTCTCTTTGTGTAATATTTGGTAACGGTATTCCAAATACCACTAAGTGGAGCTGCAGAATTATATCATTTTCTGACAGTTCAGAAGATACGACCTCATAAATATTGAGAAGCATGAAGAACTGCCGTATCATGCATAAGATTTTAGTTTATTATATCCTTGTCCCTTATACGGGACACATTCTGTACTGAGACTTAATATAACCTTAAAAGTTTATTGCTACCATATTGTCACCTAGACTGTTTTCCGTAAAATAATAACGTTTTATTTTATTACTTATATACTACCAGCTCTCTTTCCGTAACATTTTGCTAATGCTATTCCAAATACCACTAAGTGGACCTGCAGAATAATATCATTTTCTGGCAGTTCAGGAGATACGACCTCATAAATATTGAGATGCGTGAAGAACTGACGTACCATGCATGAGATTTTAGTTTATTACAGCCTTGCCCCTTTTACGGAACACATTCTGTAGTCAGAGTTAACATATCCTTACGGATTTACATACTACATTGATTCATGATTCATAAGGTATGACATATTAACTCATAAAAACTGAGATGCATGATGAACTGCCGCATCATACGAGAAACTTAAATTTATTACTGCCCTGAATTTCTCATACCGTATCCACATGTACTACGAAATGCACCTGCTATGTTATTTCTTTTACGACATATACATCAGGAGATATCACGTGAAAGACATTTAGTTAATCCAAAACAAAAGCGCAAGATAAACTTCACTTCCAGTCCAAACGGCTGAATACGGCACATAAATTTTGACTTCCTCTCCGGAGATGTGCAGCTTAAACCATTACAGGGCATATCAAAAAGGAGCTGCGCGGTCTAGATCGCCATGTTACGGATCTCGCGGCCTCCCACGTCGGAGCTTCGTATCCATCCTCGGGCATGTCCGTAGGTCAGTTTAAGTATAAGTGGTCGAAACATCGGAAATTCATTTACCAATTTGATTTTGTAGTTACAATGGAACCTCACAGTAACTGCCATCTTCGGCTCTTAGATTTCATTCTTCATAACATTATTATCAAAAGCTTTTAAAAACACATGTACTCGCAAACTTAATTGTTGGCTTGTCAACATATAAATAAAACATGATCATCAAAATCCTCTAATAAGGTGTAGTCACTAAGGTAAAAAACGTATTAACAATAATTCAATTCCTTGAGACAAACATTGTCTCGTTATAACAAAGGTATTAAATATAAGGATATGCACTGAATTAAAGTTTGCGCTGTAGCCGGATTTCAAACCCGGGACTTCCAGCTCATTAGGAAGGCGCTTTAGACCGCTCACCTAACACAGCGTTATGGGCATTAAGAGTCCACTGTCTTCAAGCATGATTTCCTCCACGCCCCGTACTTTAATTTAGGGATCATTAATGCAGAATGGAAGCGTATGGGGTGTGGAGGCAGTCTTGCTTGAAGACAGTTCGTGTAGGCACTTTGTCCGTAACGCTGCGTTAGCTGAGCGGGCTAAAGCGCATGTCTAGTCAGCAGGAGGTCTCGGGTTCGAATCCCGATCGCAGTGCTTCTCCTTATCAGGAATTGGTTAGCTACATGTAGTTCGACCTCTTTTGTTCGGTGTACCGATCTTTTTTTTTTTTTTTTTTTTTTTTTTTTTTTTTTTTTTTTTTTTTTTTTTTTTTTTTTTTTTTTTTTTTTGGCATAACATGTGCTAGGCTCTATGGCTGCAGCCAGAGTATTAGAAGCATGTAAACAATCTACAATTAGTTGTGTTGTTCATGCAGTAGAGAAATATTGCGTTTATTGGGGAATCTGTGATTTGGCCTTTGGGGAAGCCTCTTTATAAATTTCCAACCTTTTAGATTTTTCGTCTTATTCTAAAATGATTGTTCACATGTTTTTAAATATATGGGACAACTTCTTTGGTTATTAGTCCCTAGGCTTACAAACTACTTATACTGACCTAAGGACTACACACACACACACACACACACACACACACACACACACAAACAAGCACACACATGATCCAAGTAGGACTCGAACCTCTGACGGCAAGCAACCTTGCGCTCTCGGCCACTCCACCGCGGCGGCTTGTATTCTCCATTGTACAACTACTGTTGATACTGGTAAAAATGTTTCATGACGAAATGTTTCAAATGTTTGTAAATCTATCGGACCAAACTGCTTGGTCATCAGTCCGTGGCTTACAAACTACTTAAACTAAGGTAAACTAACCAAGGACAACACACACACCCATGCCCCAGGGAGGAATCGAAACTCCGACGACGAGCAACCGTGCGTTCTGCAGCGAGGCGCCTTAGACCGCACGGCTACTCCACCGCGGCGTTTCATGACGAGGTACTGTATTTATGTGTTGTTGTGGTCTTCAGTCCAGAGACTGGTTTGATGCAGCTCTCCACAATACCCTATCCTTAGCAAGTCTCTTCATCTCCACATAAGAACGGCAACCTACATCTGCCTGAATCTGCTTACTGTATCCATCTCTTGGTCTTCCCCTGCGATTTTTTCCCCATACACTTCCCTCCAGCGCTACATTCACAATTCCTTGATGTCTAAGAATGTGAACCACCAATCTATCCCTTCTTTTAGTCAAATTGTGCCAGAAATTCCTTTTCTCCCCAATTCAGTTCAGTACCTCCTCATTAGTTACACGATCCACCCACCTAAACTTCAGCATTCTTCTGTAGCACCATATTTCAAAAGCCTCAATCCTCTTCCTGTCCGCACTGTTTATCGTCCATGTCTCACTCCCATACAAGGCAACACTCTATACAAATGCCTTCAAAAAGGACTTCCTTAGGTTTAAATCAATATTCGATGTTAGCAAATTTCTCTTTTTCAAGAACGCTTTTCTACCCATTGCCATTCTGCATTTTATATCCTCTGTACTGCGACCATAATTTGTTATTTTACTGCCCAAGTAACAAAACTCATCTACCTCCTTTATTGCTTCGTTTCCCAATCTAATTCCTTCAGCGTCACCTGATTTTCTTACACTGCATTCCATTACCCTAGTTTTTCTCTTGTTAATGTTCATCTTATATGCACCTTTTAGCACACTGTCCATTCCGTTACATTGCTCTTCCAGGTCCTTTGCTGTATCTGACAGAATTACTATGTCATCGGCAAAACACAATGTTTTTAATTCTTCCCCCTGAACTTTAATTCCTTCACCAAATTTCTCCTTGCTTTCCTTTATAGCTTGCTCAATGTGCAAATTGAATAACAATGGAGAAAGACTACAACCCTGTCTTACTCCCTTTGCAACCACTGCATCCCTTTCATACCCTTCAACTCTGACAACCGCTATCTGGTTTTTGTACAAGTTGTAAATAAACTTACTTTCCCTATATTTTACTCCTGCTTGCTTCAGAACTTGAAAGAGTTTATTCCAATCAACATTGTAAAAAGCACTGTATTTATAACTTGTACATATTTCATTACTGTTATTGTAATATTGCTTTCACAAGAATAAGTTCCTTCTTCCAGATCTGTGGATTGTGTTTACCGAACGTAGTTATCGTAGATTATTAAATTTTCGACTGCATCTTGGCAACTTGTCTTTGTAAATTAAATCGCCCCTAGATGCAGTGATGAAGATACAGTTATGTATATGTGGACCTAGATGTACTTCCACACTGATGGCGATGTAGGCGAAAACTAATTACTTCTGGCTAAATGAAGGGTTCTGCACTAGTTAGTCCAGTGGCGTGGCGGAGTGAATATTACGAGAAACGACGCTTCAATTAGCATTTAGCTTTCAGTCGAGCTCTTGGATTCCATACGCGGAATGCTACGCCCCCCTTTCCCCCTCTTCCACTGCACGGTGGCGCCTTTGTTTCAGCGTAAGGGTTTCGCATTACAAACAGCAGGCCTCTTAATAAGAAAGAGGAGACCGGCCCCTTTCATCCGGACCTCTCCACGTCGCGATTTATTGATACTGGGGGGAGGAGGGGCGTCGTTAGCAGGGTGAAAAAGGAGGAGCGAGCGGCAAGTCGGCGCGACGTAATGAGATTCCGTTCTCCGGCGACGTCGGATGTCACGTCTGGCGCCAGCGCCGCTGCCCGGGAGTCGCTGGCGCCAGCGTAATTAGAAGGATCGCAGGTCTCGTTAGTATCCACTCGCGCCCTCCGGAGGGGCGTCTCCGTGCCCCACTCACTGCCGATCGTACGTTCAGTTTTCGCGCGCGTTACCCCGTCCAGTGTAGAGCGGAAAATAATTCTCATCCGCCTGTTTTCTCCCGAATTATCGTCATTCCTCACTCATTCCTTTTCAGTTACTGTACGGAGCAGTTTTGGGTCTGTACTATTTGTACCGCATACAAATTATCTTTAAGCTCCAGAATGAAACTATCATTCTGCGCTGATATGAAACTTCCTGGCAGATTAAAATTGCCTGCCGGAACCGGGACTCGAACCTGGGACCTTTGCCTTTCGCGGGCAAGCACTTTATCGACTGTGCTATCCCGACACGACTCAAGTTTGGAAAGTAGGAGGCTTGGTACTGGCGGAAGTAAAGTTGTGAGGCGGCATCGTGAGTCCTGTCGGGATAGCACAGTCGGTAGTGCGCTTGCCAGCGAAAGGCAAAGGTCCCAGGTTCGAGTCCCGGTTCCGGCACGCAATTTTTATCTGCCAGGAAGTGTCATATCTATAAGCTGCTGGAATAAATTATAGAAACCACACTTAAGAAGGCAGTTGAACCCTTATTAGAAGTAGAACACCACGGCTTCAGGAAAGTGCGAAGTACAATAGACCTCATCTTTGCGGTAAGGTTTTGGCAAATAAATACTGGGAACATGGAAAGAACTTAGTGATGGCGTTCTTAAACCTTGAGAAGGCGTATGATAGTGTCCCTCGCAATAAAATATAGAAATGCCTGGAAGATCTAAAAGTACAAAAAAAAAAAAAAAAAAAAAAAAAGTTCAAATGTTTGTAAATCTATCGGACCAAACTGCGTGGCCATCAGTCCGTAGCTTACAAACTACTTAAACCTAGGTAAACAAGCCTAAGGAGAACACAAACACCCATGCCCCAGGGAGGACTCGAACCTCCACGGCGAGCAACCGCGCGCTCCGCGGCGAGACGCTTTAGACCGCTCGGCTACTCCACCGCGGCCTAAAAGTACCCAATTTCCTGATTGACAGAGTAAAGATGCTATGTCAAACTTGCAATAATAGTGTCCAAATAGGAAATGGTCGCTCTGAATCGTTTGAGAAGAGGGGAGTCCAGCGGGGAAGTTCTCTATCACCACTCTTGTTTATTATTGTAATGGACAGAATGCTAAAATCTATTAAGGAAACTGCAAATTAGATCACTGGTATTTTCAGATGATGTTCTAATATGGGGAGAAACAGAAGCGCAGAAGATACTGACTGTCTGGAACAATAAATTTAAAGAATTTAACCTGAAAACAACAACACCAAGATGGTTGAGATGACCATAAACAGAGAGGGAACAAGTTCAAACATCTACTTGGAGGGAACAAAAATTAAATCAGTTTCCCACATTCAGTACCTTGTAAGTATTTTCTCCAAGGACAACGCCATCCGGCATCCGTAAGAAATCCTCAACAGAACACAAAAAGCATCAAATTTCTACATGCAAGTTCGGAACCTACTCAGGGACAAAAATGTACCCCAGGCAGCAAAGTTAAATTTGTATAACACTTACTTCACTCCGATGCTTATGTATGGCATGGAAACATGTATATTGTTAAAAAAGAATTACAGCAAAACCCAAGCAACAGAAATGAGGTTTATCAGGACTATCAATCAAAGTACCAGGAGAGACAAGATCAGTAATGAGGTACACAGAGAAACAGTTGGTATCAGGGTCCCCATTGCGAACATCTTTGGCAAGCGAAGACTGCAGTGGTATGGCCATGTAATGAGAATGGATAGCACAAGAACTAAAGAAGGCACTACAAATACTTCAGAATGGAAGTGGGAGAAAGAAGACGAAGAAGAAGGCCAGGGAGACGATGGATAGAGGCAGTTAAATCAGACATAGAAAAGAAGGGTTTTAACTGGGATGATGTCCAAGTCCAAATGTTATATCAAGATCGGATGAGATGGAGAGCACTTGTTAGCCACACCCGTGAAACTGGAGATGGGAAATGATGATCATGATGACACATTATCTTAACGTCTGACTTCCAAACAAATCATTTCAGACGTTCTGGCTCGATTTATTAGTACTGACGCCAGTTACCTCGCTCCAATTCTAGTATCGTTACGTCTTCGTTAATTCACCGCGGATGGCGTGGCTAGTTTTGGTTTGTCATTTGTCTCGGCGCTAGTGGGGTATATCTGTAGGCGCATGCGCAAGGCATGGCAGCGCCTAATCCTCTAGTCCATCCCCTCCTCTCTGCACCTGGTCCGTTGTCGCGCCTCCACCATTGTATCCCTCATGCTCTCCACTTGTCCACACTCCAGATCCTTTCCCGTGGCAACTTCCGTACACTCCCCCTCCCGGATGATGCCCTCCGACCTGATATCTACCCTTCATACCAGCTGTGATCCTACCCATTGCTCCCTCTCCTTCTCTTACTGAGGGCCCCGACTATCCCTCCCTTCCTGCCCATTCTCCCCTCCTCATTCCACCCAACTGTCCCTCCGGATCCTCCTCTTACCGCACTCCCCTTTCCTTCTTCCCCATGGCTTCCTGGCTTCCTGTGACATCATCCCCTTCGCCCCTTCCCCACTGGTCCTGTGGCTCCTCCCCACCCTCTCCCTCTCCTCTCATCCCCTTTCTTTAATACTGCGTGTGCACTACCGTATGTGAACATTCAGATGTGCCTCTGGGGGAGTGCTTAGCAAGTGTATTGTCTTTTTGTTACGTCATTTTATTTTAACAACAGTGGACGACCAGCCAGCAGCCGACTCCATCAGTTTTAAATTGTGTATTTCTCCGTGTGTGTGATGTGTTTTTCGTTTTAATTCCACAATAGCGGACCATAGCCGCCGCCCTGTGCTCATTTTAATTGTGTGTGTACCACTGATCCTAGAGCCGCTGATTTTATTCTCCACCATCGCCGTATCAAATCTTTTATGAAGCCAGTGTTTCGCTCCATTTTAAAAATTTTGTCTTATCTCCATTTAACATCTCCGTTTTATGTGTGTTTTATCTCGAAACTTTTATCTCCTTTATGTTCATATGTCTACTGTATCAAATATTGTTTTATTTCTGTAGGCTGAAGAGCGCCTCTGAGCGCTGCCAGCCCACCCCTTTTTAGGGGAATTGAAATTACAATAAAGAAAAAAAAGGCACGTCAGTTCGACGCCGAGTATGGAGAAGGCGTGAGGGCCTTACGGGCGAAAGGTGATGCAGTCAGCGGCGATACTCTGAACGGGCATCGGCCGTGCGTCCTGACAATGTGGAAATTTTTGTGTCCCAGCCTCGTCGGCGCTTTTGTGTCTCGTTTCCGTCGTAGGTGTCGGTGGCCGAGTAGGAAGACCGACACAGGAATAAAGGTAGCACGCTTGTGCAGGTACGGAGGTGAGCAGCCAGTGGGACAGCAGAAACTAGAAACACTAGACTAAATTAGAACGAGATGTATATATTGCACAGAATTTATACAATACTTAACTTTTACATAGTACTGCAGAAGGCTGATACATAGTTGAGCTAGAGGCCTGTCTAGTGCCTGTCTGATAGCAGAGTCTTCACTGGTGCCTATCTGATTCCGAAGTGTTAACTGGTTCCTATCTCAGTCCCAAGTGAACGATGTCGTTCAGTGGTGGCCACGAGCGGAGTTGTAACCGAGGGCGCTCGTGGCTGACGTCGTAGGAACGCCGCGCCGTGCGTGCATGGCGGCGCGCGGCGTAAGTAGGTGGCGCGCACTTTGGACTGGTGCGACACCACACCCCTCCCCCCCAAACCGCCACGCCGTCGTGGCGTAGGGCTGAGGGCCACGGCGACGGCACTGGGAGGAGGGCCTGGGCGGGGGCGTTACTGGTGGGACGGGCGTCGTAGCAGAGGCTGGGCTCGAGACGCCGTCCGCGCCCTGGCATCCGCCTTGCGATCCTCCAGGAAACCCACCGAAACCTGGGGAAGGGCGCACACCACCGCCCAGAGGGAGCAGATCATCTTCTTCTGAGGTGCGTGGCCCAAGCTGGGGGAGGGGGGGGGGGAGCGCACGGTCCCGGAGTCCCTCTCGGTGACGCTGTCATTTGCGGCGGCGACGACTGCGTCGGAGGTGCGTCGACGTCCATAGGGATCTCGTAGTCCGGGGACGAACGATGTGGCTGTGCTCCCTGGCGGTAAACTGGGTCTGGAATCAAGAAACCCGAGACAGGATCGCGCGGCCTGTGCAAGCGCAATTGGTTTGCGTGGCGCCGCAGCTCCGACCCTGTGGAAGAACGTACAACATACATATTGCGACCGAGCACGCGCTGAATGATGCCTGGCAACCATGTCTTCTTGTTGCCAGCAAACACCCTGTACAGCACCGGCGTGGAAACCTGAAAACGCGAAGCGCCATACGAACCGACTCGGTGCGTGGGGGGCTGCAGCAGGTGAAGGAGAGTGCGGTGACGGCGGCCGTGTAGCAGCTCGGTCGGAGAAGGGCCGTCACGTGGCATGCATCGATACGTAGACAGAAAAATTTGAAGAGCTTGCTGCCTGGAGTGTTAACCTTTCATCTTTTCCATGTGAGACTTGAATGTTCGAACGAAGAGTTCTGATTCACCATTGGACTGAAGGTGAAAACGTGAGGTGGTGATATGCTGAATGCCATTCACACGACAAAACTGTTGAAATTCCGCACTAACAAACTGAGGTCCATTGTCACTGACGATAGTTTCAGGCACACCTTCGATGCAAAACACTGATGTTAAGGCACTGATTGTACTAGACGCTGTCGTTGAGTTCATGGCAATCACAAAGGGAAACTTGCTGAAAGCGTCTACAACAATTAACCAGCGCGTGTTTCAGAAAGGTCCGGCAAAGTCAATGTGTAAACGTTGCCATGGTCCCTTGGGGCGTGGCCAGTCTGAAAAACGTTGCGGATGAGCCGCCTGATGCTCCGCACAAACAGTACACTGTGACGTCATGCTCTCTATCTGAGCGTCCATAACAACCCAGGTACAATGACGTCTGGCCAATTGCTTTGTTCTAACAACACCCCAATGTCCTTGATGCAGGAGGCGTAACACTTCTCGATGCAGGGAACGAGGAACAATCACTCTTGTTTGGTCGTTGTCCGTATGTAACAACAGAACACCATGACTTAAAGACAATGCATGACGTTGTGCAAAATAACGTCGAACCAGAGGTCGATCAATGTCTTTGGCTCTGGCAGGCCACCCTGAGCGAACAAAACGTGCTACTACACTTATTTCCTGTGCAACCCAACGAGAGTTTAAAGGAAAGTCTGCGACAGCGTAAGCATCTTTGGAGTCTATCTGACAACATGCCATTTCCGAAGAATCAAACGACACATCCTGGCCAACCGGAAGTCGGGAAAGAGTGTCCGCGTTGGCCTGCTTAGTGGTAGGTCGGTACAAAATCTCATACTGATAATTAGACAATATCAAGGACCATCTCTGAAGCTTTTGTGCCGTACGTGGCGGAATTGGCTTTGTGGGTGAGAACAACGACGTGAGAGGCTTGTGGTCTGTCAACAAATAGAATTTTCTGCCATAGAGATAATGATGAAAATTTGTGACGCCGTAAATGATTGCTAAGGCCTCCTTTTCTATCTGACTGTAATTCTGTTGCGTTGGCGTCAGTAGCTTGGATGCAAAGGCAATAGGACGATCGTGAGATCTAATACGATGCGACAAAACTGTCCCCAGACGGTACGATGAGGCATCAACTGCTAACACTACAGGTATCTGTGGGTCAAAGGGAATCAAACATGCATCACTGAGTAGTGCAGACTTTAGTTTGTCAAAGGCAACCTGACAATCTTTAGACCATACAAAAGGAACATTCTTCCTACGTAAGTGATGCAGTGGAGCTGCAATCTGAGAGGCATTGGGAATAAATCTGAAATAATAGTTAAGTTTTCCGATTACTGCTTGAAATTGCTGCACATTCTTAGGAGGAGGCAAGTCTTTGATTGCTCTAAGATGTGACTGTAAGGGATGGATTCCTTGGGCATTAATCACATGGCCTAGGTACTCTATTTCAGTTTGAAAAAACGAACACTGTGCTTTATTACAACGTAGACCTGCTGCAGTCAACACTTTGAAAAGGCACTCCAGATTTGCTAAATGTTCTTCAACTGTACGTCCGGATACCACAATATCATCTAAATAGTTCGAGCAACACGGTACAGAAACAGTCAGCTGTTCCAAAAAGCGCTGAAAAATAGCGGGGGCGGAAGAACTGCCAAAGGGTAGGCGTTGAAATTGAAAAAGGCCCATGTGAGTATTAATGACGAAAAACTTTTTTGACTCGTCATCAAGTGGAATCTGTAAGTATGCCTCTGCTAAATCAATCTTGGAAAAGAAACGAGACTGTCCTAATTTGTCCATAAGTTCGTCAGGTCTGGGCAGAGGGTATATGTCTACAATTGTTTGACTGTTCACTGTTGATTTCAAGTCCGCACAGAGACGAAGTTTTCCTGTCGGCTTGGGTATAATTACTAAAGGCGAGGCCCAATGACTCGCAGAAACAGGAGAAATCACCCCACTATCTTGCCAACGTTTAAGTTCTTCGGCAACTGTATCATGCATTGCGATAGGCACTGGTCTGGCTTTACGAAATTTTGGAACTGCAGATTCTTTTAAAGTTACATGTGCCACAGCACAGCACAGCACAGCACAGCCTAATTCCGGCGAAAACAAGTCACTATATTTTTCACACAATGCATTGATTTTGTCCTGAGGCACTACTGACGAAATTTTAAGCACATCTCTTTGAATTGATAAACCAAACAAGTCAAAAGCATCTAGTCCAAAAATGTTCTGTGTAGATTTGGCCAGAAGAACTACAAAAGCAACTGTTTTTGTTACACCTTGAAAAGAGGCAGGCAGGCTACACGTTCCTAGCACGGGAATATTTTGCCCTGTATACGCTGTTAGCACTTGTTGACATGGCGACAGTTTTGGCGAACCCAGCAGTTCGTAAGTGTCTTTATTCATTAAAGTAACAGCGGAACCAGTATCAAGTTGAAATTGCACAGTCTTATTTTCTATGTAAAGAGTCACAAAAAGTTTGTGCTTCTGGCGCACGACAGGTGCGCGAATATGGGCAATATCTGATAGCACTTGTTTGCTGCGCTTGCGCATACGCGGGCCGCGGAGTGAAGTACGCGGCGCAGACTCGGCACGCAGCAGATTAACAACACTGTCACTAGATGGCACTACCGCTGGATCAGCGTCCGCGCAATGCGAGGCTACTACAGAGTCACTAACTACTGCACTAAACTTTTGAGTAGCTACATCAATTCTACTGTCACGAGCTACACAGTACTGGGCACTTTTACAATAAGAAGTTGCAGAAGGCACTAGGTTCACTACAGAATTGCACTGTACATTGTCACTTTGCTTGTCCCCAACCCCTTTCCGTTGCACATTTTTACGCGCTCGTCGGCGCTTGCTACGTAGGCGCAGAACTACTTTCTTGCAAATGAGAACCAAGCAAAGCACTGTTCAAGTTTACAGCGTGTATGACATTTACAGAATTAACTGTTCGCGCACTCCGCGAAGCACTGTTCCTAACGGCACCGTTCTTTGAGTTTTTAATTTGCATACACACAGACTGCACATGTCCCGATTTGCCACATTGATAACAGGTTGCTTTGCGACTAGGGCATTGCGCACGTTTGTGGCGAGATACACACTGAGGGCAAGACTTACGAACATTTTTTCTGAAATGAACGTTGGCGCCCGTTATTCAAATTACTGTTTCTAACGCGACGGGGCGACCTTTGTGACGCACTTTCACACTGGCTACTGTTCACTGTCTGTACCGCATGGCTGGTTGAAAAATAAGAATCACTAGGGCTACACTGAGAACTACGGCTAGGATAGCGTCCGTTACGGCGCACTGAATTAACACTGTGCCTTTGCATGTCTACATCTGCTAAGTCAAAAGTATCATGCGCTTCAATAAGCTGCAGTACACTGTCTAATGAAGGGTCAGGCTGTTTTAGAATTGCTGCCCTAATTCTGGGGTCCTGAATGTTCTGAGTGATAGCGTCTCTCAACATCACATCACTATACGAAACTCCACAAGAGCAAGTAAATTTACATTGGCCGGTTAAGCCCTTCAATTCCGTAATCCACTCTTGGTGTGACTGCTCAGGTAATTTTTTCAGTCTGAAAAATCGGTACCGTGCCGCAGCTACGAGAACTTTTCTCTCATAATGAGCATTTAGTGCCTCTACTATTTGTTCAAAGTCTACATCACGAGGAGATGCTTGCAGGAAAAGTTTCTGCAGTAACACGAAAGTCTTGGTACCAGCTACGGCGAGAAATAAATGTTTAACTGTCTGACCTGTTATTTGATGAGCCGCGACGAGTTCTTGAAATTGAGCGAAGTAGTCACTCCATTCTTCCTCTCGTTCGTTGTACTGGCGAAACGTAGGAAGCGTTGCTGCGGCAGGTGTGGGCTGCTGAAGCGACGGCTGGTTTTGTTGTTGGTTAGCGGCTTGCGCCGTTAGCTGGGACACCGCTTGGAGTAGCTGAGTGATTTGCGCCGTCTGTAACTGAATAATTTCCATTAAGTTTGGGTTCGGGGTAGTGGCCATGCTGACCGATTAGGCGCCGCGTAAACAAGTAATTTATAACAAAACACAAATGCAATATGAAAGAGGACGCTCTGCAACAAAAAAAGTCCACAAAACACGTAACTGAATGTTCCCCCAAAATTCTTATAATAAGGGTGGGTGGGCGGGAGCAATTTCTGCGTGCTCCGACTGCTGCTGTCTGGCTGCTGCTAACGGGCTGGTCCTCGGTTCATCTATCACTCCTCGTCGCCACTTCTGTGTCGCAGCCTCGTCGCCGCTTTTGTGTCTCGTTTCCGTCCTAGGTGTCGGTGGCCGAGTAGGAAGACCTACACAGGAATAAAGGTAGCACGCTGTGCAGGTACGGAGGTGAGCAGCCAGTGGGACAGCAGAAACTAGAAACACTAGACTAAATTAGAACGAGATGTATATATTGCACAGAATTTATACAATACTTAACTTTTACATAGTACTGCAGAAGGCTGATACATAGTTGAGCTAGAGGCCTGTCTAGTGCCTGTCTGATAGCAGAGTCTTCACTGGTGCCTATCTGATTCCGAAGTGTTAACTGGTTCCTATCTCAGTCCCAAGTGAACGATGTCGTTCAGTGGTGGCCACGAGCGGAGTTGTAACAGAGGGCGCTCGTGTCTGACGTCGTAGGAACGCCGCGTCTTGCGTGCATGGCGGCACACGGCGTAAGTAGGTGGCGCGCACTTTGGACTTGTGCGACACCACAGAAATCATTAAGAGAAAGACGTTATTCATTGCGGCGTGATCTGTTTGCGAAGTTTCAATCACAGACATTTACTTCTGAATGTCAAAATATTTTCTAGCACCCACCTACTTAGTGAGAAATTGCCCATCCTAATAAAATAAGAGGAATCAGATCGAAAACAGAACGATTTTGGTGTTCTTCCTTCCCGCGAGCTATTAGAGAATGGAACGGCAGAGAACAGTTATGATAGTCGTTAATGACCCGTCTGCCAGGCACTTCAATGTGATTTGTAGAGTATCTATGTAGAAGCAGATGTAAATGTAGACAATGTTTACTGATGGTGTGCCAGTTGCCGGTCGAGCGGTGTCGCCTAGTACGTTACATGTGACGCTGGCCTCAAGTAATTCGGAGCCAGCGATCTACCTGCTTTTCTGGAGTATTCAGCATGGATTAAAATCCGTCTATCGCGGCACCTCAGCACGTCATGTACAATTATTGTTGGACACTTTAAGTTAAGCAGTTCCTTGCCTGGCCATCTCTAAATATTTGCGTTAGTTGGCATCTCGCCGCGGCGGAGTAGCCGAGCGGTCTAGGGCGCCTCGCCGCGGAGCGCGCGGTTGCTCCCCATCAGAGGTTCGAGTCCTCCCTGGGGCATGGGTGTGTGTGTGTTTGTGTGTGTGTTGTCCTTAGGTTAGTTTATCTTAGTTTAAGTACTTTGTAAGCTACGGACTTTCGGCCATGGTGTTTGGTCCGATAGATTTACAAACATTTGATGTCAGTTGGCACCTATTCACTCTTGGCTCGCCATGTACTTCCCTGTCTTTGTGTCATCGTGTTAGTTTAGGGTGGTTAGCTGAACCCCAGCGGTATCCCACGCCTATGTCCTTGTGAGTACGAGTACTTCAATGACCGATAGTGGCTGTTGTGCTTAACTTGATTGTGGGGCAGTGTATCTGTTAGTCCTGCTTGTGCAGCATATACTTGGGTATTTTCTTAAAGTGTTTGCTACTGCTGCTGCCGCGGCGGATTAGCCGAGCATTCTGGAGCGTCGTGCTGCGGTGTGCTCGGCCGTCCGCCGTCGAGGGTTCGAATCCCCCCTCGGGCATGGATGTTTGTGTCGTCTTTAGTATAAGGTAGTTCATAAGTGGTTTGTAAGTTTAGGGACTGATAACCCCGCAGTTAAGTCACTTAAGATTTACAAACATTTGAACATTTGTACTGCTGCTATGGTTGCCTTTCGCAGTTAGTTATTATGGGCTTTTGACGAATGTATAATTTTAATTGTAATCTGCCGTTGTTGCCCTTTATTTTTTCTTCTTCCTTTAATTGTGCCCTTCAGGCCTTTAGGTGCAATCTTTCTTTCTTAAAAAAAAGGGGGGGGAGGGGAATTGTCATTTTATTATTATATTTAACAGTTTAAATTTTGCCCTTCAGGTATGTTTATTTACGAAATCGCGCCTTGATATCATGTTTATTTTCTCTTGCTGATGCAGGCTAGATCATCATCGTAATTGTCTTTCTGTTTGAATTTATTCTGTGTTCCTTTTATCTCTGTATCTTTCAATGTATGCCCACCGGGCACTGCCTTGTGAAGTTATTTTAATGTAAACTAAGTGAAGCCTTTTCTTAAACCTTAAATTATACTTGCCTTTCTCTTAACAGTTAAAAATTATGCCGTCGGCAAGCTTTGTTTTTCTATCACATATTTGTCATTTAAATTGTGTACTTCCTAGAGATATTTAATAAACTTTATACACTCTAAATACTGAATGTAAGGACACCCTAACCGGACCTTCCTAACTTCGCAATTGGCTATTGGTATGCATATAATCGTTATATTAATTCACCAGGGAAAATTGTGACTGCCTAGTAACCATTCTATCATCATTTATCAACAATATAATGGTGATACTTAGAATAACAGCGTAGAGACGTTAGTCGAACTGCGACAGGTACAAGCAAAACAGTCACTGATTCACATGCATCTTAGCTTTGAAGCCTTCATCAGAAACAGACACACACTCTTATTCTTAGACTCACACCGGTACACCCCACAGACGTACAAGCACAATCTCTACCTGCTGAGTTCCGATTAACACTCTGTCGAGATAGGAGTTGAGGTGCAGGGTAATATTAATACTCTCCAACTGGTATTATGATGGATATAGCACAGTCTTACGACGTATACAGGTGCTAAATGGGTGGAAAGAACACACACACACACACACACACACACACACACACACACACATACACATGGTAAACACAAGAAAATTGAGAGCTGCAGAGTAGAGGGAGCAGTAACTGTTATTAAAAGAGGTAGCGGTTGATTCCGAGATACTTTCGAAATCAGAGACTGCAGAGTAAGGATAACTCCTATGTGTGCAGTTAGGATTAACTGTTAGTTGGCTGCACAGCTTGTGAAATAGCCGTTGAAATCAAGCATACCTGCAGGTGCATGATTGAAAATAAACGAGTAATGCACACACATATTAATATCCAGTTGCTGCAGGCAGTGCATAGGCGACTGCAAAATACGTGTCATATCATTGAGGACTGGGCAACCGAGTGGTTGATCAGTTACAACATGACGAAACGTCAGAGGCTGCCTCTTCTCACTAAACGGTAATTCGAGGAACCTATAGATCGGACGCAGACGGTAGAATATCATGCCGTTGCTTCGGGTAGTGAACTAATTTAGACCCAACACTTCAACAATGTCCACCTGAAGTCTTCAAGCACTACGGAGATATGCACGTACTGCTGAACCAAAACTCAGATCTGTCCATGGAATGCGGTGTCAATTAAACAACATCTTCGACTGACTAGTCATAGATTATGCCTCTCCGTCGTGGGCTACTGCCGCTCAGACGCATCTTCAGAAACTACAGTCCATGCACATTAAAACCCTTGGCCGAATCTTCCAGCTCCCATTCAATTTTCTCGCGGTCTACCTGCACGAAGTTGCAGATTAGCCGATGGTCCTGGAGACACTCCAGAAGAATTAACAGGAAACTTTACGCAAGCGCCAGACGTTCTGACAACGAGCTGATACGACGCCTTGGTAGACGTAACGATGATGGGAGACAGCTATAAGCGGCCAGTAGGCAGTAGAGCTATCATAAGCTCATAATGTGATGAAATACACACGCAACAATCCGACGCATATAGCCTCGTGAAGTCAAGCAGCCAGTGGCACTCAATGGTAAACACTGCATCATCCCTATAGGATTGGCTAGCATTGACCTGAAGGTGGGTAAAAGATTGTCAGCCGAAATATCGTGCCAGGTCGACATTAACCGGCTGGAATTCCGAAAGTTTAAAGAGTACGCAATACGCCGGGACAGCTTCAAGAATAACATGACTTACTTTCAATATACAGGGTGAATCAAAATTCGCGCACTCTGGATTCGTAGCGCGATTACTCACATTCTAGCAATAAAAAATTTCTCTCACAAAATTTCATCCTGCGCATATTTCCGCCAGTAAATGGACGTCAAAGACTGAGATGGCTGTGTGTTCCATACGTCAGTGTGTTACATAATTACACCAACAAACTTGTAAGGGATGTATTAGGCGTCTTGAGGAACCAAATGAGCATGGAAACCCATGTCCGGAAACGCCATTCAACGACGCTACGGAGAGTCCAAGTTACCGGCAACAGCTCCTGCCGCTAGACATCCCCTCCAGCAACTTCGACGCTCTGTAGCGTCATTGGATGACGTCTCCGGGCATGAGTTTCTATGCTCACTTTGTTCCTCAAAACACCTCCCACATTTCCTAGAAGTTTGTTGATGTAGTAGTGTAATTCTGAAACACACTGACGTATGGGAAAATCTTCGACGTCCATTTACTGCCGGAAATATGCGCAGGACGAAATTTTGTGAGAGACATTTTTTATTGCTAGCATGTGAGTAATCGCGCTACGAAGCCCGAATGCGCGAATTTAGATTCACACTGTATTCACCTGTATTAGTCAGGTGAGTAGCAGCTAATTGTGGATGCTGTTGTGTTGTACGGGAAGGTGCTGTTGGGTGACAATATTCGAGTGAAATATGACCTAGGCAAAATTTACTACTAATTTCTGTGAGGAATATTGGCAAGTTGCAGATGTAAAATGAAAATGATGAGTAGGAGAAACAATGCCATCGGTTGTTTAACACAGTCGTCTCAATTAAATATTTAGTAGCAACGTTACAGAGTGATATGAATAGCAACGAGTATGTAAGGACAACATTTTACAAACATGTAGTTCATCTGTTGTACTGAAGTCAATAAAGCCTGGGGTGCAATCTGATATCTTGGAATCTACGTAAGCAGGGGAGCCCAGATCGCTACTTTTAGCTTTTTTTTCGAGTGGTTTCGGCAATTCTAAGTTGCCATCTTCAAGTGTCTTAACATCTAAATAAATATGGCGAAATATTAGGGTACAATATTTAAATGTTAAGAGACTTGAAGTGGGCAATTTAGAATTGCCGAAACCGCTCTAAATTACAGCACTTTGAAACTACCGATCTGGACTCCTATGCTTACGCAGATTCCATTACATCATGTGTAATGGAGACCACGTGTAAAACGCTTGTTCAACACCTTACGATCCTCTACCATGTCGGCATATGTTATGATGCACAATTAATTGAAACGTGGGCTGCTAGGTTTATTACTCGTAGGTTTGATCAATCGGGATGCTTTAGGATATCAAATAGCTCACATTGGAGAGAAGACGTCGCTATTTTCGAGAAACACTATTACGAAATATTTATTTCTGACACTGTTGCAGAATCCGAAGGCGATATATTAACTGCAAGAAAAGCATAGGTTTTCTAAGATCACTTCAGAGACATATAGTGCCGATTTCGCAATATCTAGGGTTCTGTCATCAGATTTTGTATATTCTTATTAACAGTTCATAACTGAAATATCAACCATTGCCATTCCGTCTTAATAACAGAAGCTGGGAAATCTAATAACAGCCTGGATTTGCCAAAACCTGTCAAAGATTTTTTTTCAAGCAATGTTGCAGGATTTAAAGAAAAAAAAACAATTGAGGAATCTGAGAGGGCCATAACTGCTGCTGCGAACTTACATTTCGCACGAAAACGATAAAGACTAGCCGCGGTGGAGTAGCCGAGCAGTCTAAAGCGTCTCGCTGCGGCGCGCGCGGTTGCTCGCCGTGGAGGTTCGAGTCCTCCCTGGGACATGGATGTGTGTGTTTGTCCTTAGGTTAGTTTACCTAGGTTTAAGTAGTTTGTCAGCTACGGACTGATGACCACGCAGTTTGGTCCGACAGTATTACAAACATTTGCACATTTCATAAAGACTACATATGAGAAATAGTAGGTAGTATAGAGGCATAATCGCATTCAGTTTTCCCTTGCTTCATTTGGGAGTGAATATAAAAGGATGTGACTAGTGGTGGCGTGAAGTTCAGTATGTACGTAAATGTAGAATGTAATATAATATAGTTTGTATACCGTCAAATGGGACTCCAAGTTGACACCTAATTGAGGTACATTCGACCGCTTCCGCAGGTTAATGAAAAATTAATGTAAATATTTCTGATCTATGGGACCTGACTGCTGTGGTCATCCGTCATCCGTCACTGCTGTGGTCATTGGTTCCTGAATACAGACTGCTTAAACTAACTTTTACTAAGGACAACACACACACACACACACACACACACACACACACACACACACACACACACACCTACACCTACACCTACGCCCGAGGGAGGACTAGAAACTCCGGTGGGAACGGCCCCGCAAACCGTGACGCCAACGCACAGCAGTTCCCTTGCGGCAAACAAAAAATACTTGCCTTGTCTAAATGTGCTCGCAGGAGCGAAATCTGAATAACACTATGACTTGTAACTATGAATTTCAGTTTCAAAAAAATTATAACTACCACAATATAGATAAAGTACAGTACTTACGGTTTTGCTACTACCATCCAGGGTTGGTACAAATGTTGAGACTTTCATATGGAGGTAGAACCTCTCCGGCTACTGAGTCACAAATCATCGGAGAAATGGCGGTGTTTGTTCTGTCGTTTCAGCCATTCTTCAGTTTCACTCCTCGCTTGGAAAAGTGCTCCTTCACTCCCGGATCCTCTCTGAGATAGGTTTCATCGAAATTAAAAGTTCTTTCATGGGGAACAACTGTGTCCTCAATGTCACCTTGAAGCGACTGTAGCAGATTCTGTATGAAAAGAAAATGGAGACACAACAATTTTGCTATGTGATTGAAATGAATTGTGAAACGGTCTAGATCACACAGATAATCATTAATAGGTGATCGGTTTCGATATTTATTGGCCTACGGATGAAAATAAAGTAAGGAATAATTACCTCTAGCGAATACATGCATCAGACTTAGGAGACGTTCGGTGCCCTTTACGCCTGCCTAGAAATTAGGGCATCGAACAATTACTTGAAATTTATTCTGAACAATGTTTAAAGCATTTCTTCATTGCTTTTCCAAACAAGCAATTGCAAGTTATGTTAGATAAAACCTGTCAGAATGGATATCCTCATTCACCAAGAATGATGGCCGAGGCTATTCACTCTTCTTGTGAAGAAACAGTCGGCTTGCGAAAATCTTTGTCGTATATTTGTAGAAGCCCATTAATTAATCTTCCAATATTATTTTTATAGTATTTGAAGCTATGGAAGTGAGACCTTTTTAAACTTAATTTAATTTCAACTGGAGTTTTTATCGAGAATCGCCGTTACATCTTCTTACTGAAAACTGTTATATTCTCTTAGTCTACCTACAATATGAGAGCACAAAAATATTGTAAAATACAGGAAATTCTATTGAAACGGTTCTTTTTATGTAGCTTGGGTACTCTGACTGTTTGTCAAAGTATCCTCTCACGCCTCCAGCAACGCGACAAAAATGTAGTGCTCAGAAGTATTGGGTCGAAACTTGATCATGATTCATATTAGTACTGACTATAATACTGATTATAATAGCCAGTAAATGCAAATCAAATCTGATTTATTTCTGCAGTTGGATTTTATCGGACCACAAAATCAAACACAAATTAATCTCCAATAAATCCACTAGTTTTTTTTACAAAGATGGTATTGGTGAAGTGCTTTGTCATAATATGTAGTCAATAGATATAATTAGAGAACGATAACAGCGCATTCAGCTACGTCCAGAAGTTTCCGTGAAAGAGCCACTTTAAGCTTTTCGTAATTTTCAGATAAATTAAGACATGGTGTCACAGTATTCGCATATACCCTCAGATATTGTCGTCTACTGAAGAGGATATTCGACTACATTTTCCGCACTACAACTGAAGCATATTTTTTGTGCGATAACCTGTACGTACAAATGCAATTCATTTTACCCTGGTATTGTGCTGCAAGAAGTGCATAAATATGTATGACAGCATATTTACAGTTGTTACAGTTGTAGCACATAATTTACCAATGTATTCAATTATGAAAGACGATTAACTGTTTATATATTGCTAAAAGATTGTTATTCGTGAAATAAAAATTACTGAAGTAAGGAGCTAAAATGCAGTCTAAAGCAATTGTTGAAAATTTGCGCCTAACCAGCATTCGAACTCTTTCTTGCTTTACGGGAGTGGTCGCCTTAATGAAAGGTCATAACCTCCTATTTGATAAATTTGGACTATCTAAAAGAGCAGATACCATAATGTCAACAGCATATATGACTCCACAGGTAGATTACTTCAGTGCGTATGAACGAATGTCTTCCAACCCCTTGTCAGAATACAGATATAAATGCGAACAAGACGGGGGCACTACTGCGGCAATGAGCTGCAGGTTGGTAGCTTGCATTCTGCGTTTAGCGTGTCCGGATAGCCACAGCGGTAAAAGGAATTTACATGAACAATTTCAGTGGGAAAAATGAGTACCAGTTCCGGTTGGGCGCTAATTTTCAACTGGAGACTTGGAATATGTTTTCAATAACAGATGTTCAGATTTTATATTTATAAACTGTCAGTATATGATCGATCGTTGCTATTTGCCGCTTCTGACATGTCATTTAAGAAATAGTGTATAAGTAATCCAAAGTTTTAATCTGCAGACGTGTAGTTGGCAGTGATACTACAACGTATTCGTGGTCTGATTTGGAACGGTATCGGGAAAGTGATCGTTGACATTTCAGAATACATCAGCGGTACCCTAGGGTTATCTTCGACTCTCACTCTGATTAGCACTGCTGGACAATTTACAAACTGATAAACATATATTTCAGATAGCATGCTACCGAACTGGGCAAAGGTGCGAGGATCGGGCGAAGTTCTTGCTAAGAAAGCTGGCAACCCGCGCTAACAAGGTGTCAAATGTGTTGCCTAGCTCAGAGGCGCGACGACGCAGAATATCGGCTTCCATTCTCAGCTACCAAATCACGCGCTGTCACATTTGGATACATCCATTTCTGTGGCCCAGTTCTGTCACTTTGACCGGAGATCAGTCGTCCAGCTGCTCCTTCATGATTGTAAGCTGTCAAATGATGCCTTGCAGGTAGGATGCCGTGTCACTCAACTGTTCCACAATTTTCGTCTCTCACCGTACTGCATGAACTGTGAAATGCCTGCAGAAAATTCGTGAGCAAACACCGCTGCAGTTAACCACTTATTTATCAGCGTATTTTGCTGAAACCATCATTGTCTCGTAGGTATATTTCTTATCTAATCGAGATTTACCTCTTTCCGGTAAGCCTAATGGCAGTACTGACTTGTCAGTAGATTACAGGAACTCATCAGCAGAGAAAGGCACACAAGTGTAGAGAGTGACTATTGGCTGCGATCCTCATTGTAATGAAGTGACAATAAAAGCAAACTGAACTTGCTTTTTGAAATAAAATACATCAAATATTATGTTAGATTTTACATTTACGCTACTTTATAATTTCAAAAACTACTGAAAGTACTGTTTATTCTCGAACTCCTACGTATTGTAAAGAAGGGGATTAATAAGTCACACACTGCTCTTTTTCTTTTACTTTCATCGATCCGGTGATGGTAGCAATTGACAGTTGTTGCTCCAAAACTGACAGCTATATCTTACTGATGTAAGTAGGGTATAAATTCAACTGGATGAGGGGTTAACCAGGTTATACTCAGGTTATACTGCTTTACCATCATTTGGTCACAAATTGTAGTCATCGTTTTGCAACAATGATTTGTTCAAAAGATGACTGCTAATAGTTCTACCTGTTAGAATCCTGTTTGACCAAGCACACAATGCGTGATGGGGTTACCATATCCTAACTGTGCTGTCCGTCTGTAGTAGAGCATATAACGCTTGACCGAGTGTAGAACAGTGTTAGCATCACAAAACGTCAAGCGCATTTTATCTGCGCATGACTGCAGACAGCACAGACTCCTAATTTTCATTCTACCTGCCTGGAATATAATGTTACTATTTTCAGCATATGTAATTAACTAGCGTAGTTGATGTATTTTTACAGTAGATGCAAGGATTACGTCTGAACCCCGATTTTTCTACATAAGAAAAATGTAAATTTATTATCAGCAAACAGTAGCAAACTGTTTATTTTTTATTTATTCTTTTTCCTTTTTTCAATCCTTCTGGATCATCTTGAAAACCCCGAAGAGAGTGGTTGCAGATGTAACTGCAAAATTATAGTTTTTCAGGAAGGATTTAAACATGTTAAAAATTGTAGTTATTGGCTGATAAGAAGATAATAAATTGTTTTAATTATTAGCAGTTGCTGACTGTCAAAACTCAATTGTGTATACTATATTGTTGTTGTTGTGGTCTTCAGTCCGTAGACTTGTTTGATGCAGCTCTCCAACCTAATCTATCCTGAGCATGTCTCTTCATCTCCTCATAAGAATGGCAACCTACATCCATTTGAATTTGCTTACTATATCCATCTCTTGGTATCCCTCTGCGATTTTTACCCCATACACTTCCTTCCAACGCTAATTTTTTAATTCCTTGATGTCTAAGAATGTGTCCTACTAATCGATCTCTTCTTTTAGTTGACGTATGCCAGAAATTCCTTTTCTCCCCAATTCTGTTCACTACCTCCTCATTAGTTACGCGATCCACCCACCTAATCTTCAGCATTCTTCTGTAGCACCACATTTAAAAAGCCTCTATCCTCTTCCTGTCCGCACTGTTTATCATTCATGTTTCACTCCCATACAAAGCAACACTCCACACAAATGCCTTCAGAATGGACTTCCTTATGCTTAACTTAGTATTCGATGTTAATAAATTTCTCTTTTTCAAAAACTCTTTTCTTCCCATTGCCATTCTGCATTTTATATCGTCTGTACTGCGACCATCATTTGTTATTTTACTGCCCAAGTAACAAAACTCATCTACCTCCTTTATTGTTTTTGTTACCTAATCTAATTCCTTCAGCATCACCTGATTTTCTTAGGCTGCACTCCGTTACCCTTGTTTTGATCTTGTTAATGTTCATCTTATACGCTCCTTTCAACACACTGTTCATTCCGTTCAATTGCTCCTCCAGGTCCTTTGCTGTCTCTGACAGAATTACAATGTCATCGGCAAAACGCAATGTTTTTAATTCTTCACCTGAACTTTAATTCCTTCTCCCAAATTCTCCTTGCTTTCCTTTATAGCTTGCTCAATGTACAAATTGAACAACATTGGAGAAAGGCTACAACCCTGTTTTACACCTTCCCAACCTCTGCATCTCTTTCGTGTCCCTCAACTCTGATAACTGTTGTCTGGTTTTTGTACAGGTTGTAAATAACCTTCCATTCCCTATATTTTACTCCTGCTGATTTCAGGATCTGAAACAGCGTATACCAATCAACATTATCAAAAGCTTTCTCCAAATCTACAAAAGCTAGAAATGTAGGTTTGCCTTTCCTTAATCTATCTTCTAAGATAAGCCGTAAAGTCAAGATTGCCTCCCGAGTTCCTACAATTCTCCTGAATCCAAATTGATCTTCCGCAAGGTCGGCTTCTATCAACTTTTCCATCCTTCTGTAAATAATTCGTGTTAAAATTTTGTAAGCATGACTTATTAAACTGATTGTTCTGTGTATACTATAGTACAAACATAATTGTTTTCAGACAGAAGTTTGAACTGAGGTAAATGAAAATCAGAAAATTTTTATCAATGCGTCACAAATGTGTACACTTTATGCAGGTATTCTGTACTGTGTACGCATATTGTCTTAATGCCAAACAAAAGTATTTATACAACATTTTATCAAAGTAAGATACCTTATTTTGTGTAAACTTCCAGGATACATAGTTTCCTTCTCTTTTGTTCATTAACATAGAGCCTTCAGCTGTGAACTTATATATGGTGGTCAGTTTATAGTGACCGGGCCAAATATCTCGCGAAATAAGCGTCAAGCGAAATAACTACAAAGGGGGAGAATAGATAGCGTTATGGTTGGCCCGCTATATGGCGCTGCCATAGGTCTAACGGATATCAACTGCATTTTTTTTTAAATAGGTACTCCCATTTTTATTACGTATTCGTCTAGTACGTAAATAAATATGAATGTTTTATTTGGAACACATTTGGTGCTTTGTGATAGATGGCACTTTAATATTCACAAACATATTGCTCACAATTTTATACGAACAGTAACAGGTAAGTTTTTTAAATTAAAACACAGAACGTAGGTACGTTTGAGCTTTATTTAGGCCAATAAATGCTTGGATTGATGTCGTTCAACTTTAGTGCTTTTGGCAATCCGCGTAACGAAATTGCTCTTAATAGTGAGTAGTTCGCCTTCAGTAATGTTCTCACATGCATTGACAATGCACTGACGCATGTTTTCAGGCGTTGTCGGCCAATCACGATAGCAAATATCCTTCAATTTTCCCCACAGAAAGAAATCCGGGGTTTTAAGATCCAGTGAAAGTGCGGGCCATGGTATAGTGCTTCTAGGACCAATCCACCTGTCATGAAATATTCTATTTAAGACCGCTTCAACTGCACGCGACCCATGTGCAGGACATCCACGATTTTGAAACTACATCGCCATTTTGTCATGCAGTGAAACATCTTGTAGTAAAATCGGTAGAACATTACGTAAGAAATCAGAATTCATTGCACCATTTAGATTGCCATCGATGGAATAGGGGACAATTATCCTTCCTTCCATAATGCCGCACCAAACATTAACCCGCCAAGCTTGCTGATGTTCCAGTTGTCGCAGCCCTCGTGGATTTTCCGTTGCCCAATATTGCATATTATACTGGTTTACGTTACCTCTGTTTGTGAATGACGCTTCGTCAATAAACAGAACGCGTCAAAAAAAAATTATGTTATTGTCCCGTAATGTATTTTGTGCTCAGTGGCAAAACTGTACACGACGCTCGAAGTCTTCGCCATGCAAATCCTGGTGCATTGAAATATGGTACGTGTGAAATTTAAGTTGATTCTCCGACGATTTTGAGATTCCCGACTCTCGCTCACTCTGTCTGCTACTGATGTGAGGATTAGCCGCAACTGCAGCTAAAACACTTACTTGGGGATCATAATTTGTTACAGGTCGTGGCTGACGTTTCACTTGTGACTGAACACTTTCGGTCTCTTTAAATAACGTAACTATCCGACGAAAGGTCCGGACACTTGGATAACGATCACAATAGCCGCACATACATACCATATCGACCTTTATTGCAATTGATAAACGTTCCATTTTAACACGAGTATTGTATCATGAAGCAAATACCTTCTGCACTGGCGAAATGTTACGCGATACCACGTACTTATACGTTTGTGACTATTACAGCGCCATCTATCACAAAGCGAGACAAGTGTTCCAAATAAAACATTCATATTTATTTACGTACTAGGCGAATATGTAATAAAATGTGGGTACCTGTTTAAAAAAT
Source organism: Locusta migratoria (assembly GCA_026315105.1). Lineage (NCBI taxonomy): Eukaryota > Metazoa > Arthropoda > Insecta > Orthoptera > Acrididae > Locusta > Locusta migratoria. The sequence continues at coordinate 24,511,190 of CM048751.1, forward strand.
TCAGTTGATATCCGTCATCTAGCGGCAAACCATAGCGCCATCTGTTTTCCCCCTTCAAGCTAGAAAAGTTTTATTCTTTGTAGTTTTTTCGTTTGATGCTTATTTCGTGAGATATTTCGTCCGGTCACTATCATTAGACCACCCACTATAATATGGACAGAGAGGGAGAGAGAGAGAGAGAGAGAGAGAGAGAGAGAAAGAGAGAGAGCGTTTCATTGGCTAAGAATAAAAGTATTCTGCGCCCTATGATGTAGATGTCTATACTTTTACGACGCTGACGGTTTAAATTGGTGGATCAGACGTGAAATGATCTACCACTGTTGGATGAAGTTGGACATATTTTACTTTTCCACTAAAGTACGCATTATCAATTGGGTCTTAGTAAAACTGTAATTTTGTTACAAATTCTGAGGAACCAATTACGTGGAGTATGTATTAACATCTATAGCTTATTAACAGAAACTACAAAACTTCCCAAAGCAGTCAAATGAATCACGAAACATGGCGTATTAGCCGTTTCGATTGGAAAACTCCTAGGCCATTTGCCCCGCGGGACCCACTTGGTCGAAAGGTCAAGGCAGCGGTGCTGTCTCGCTGAGACAATTGGTCTTTTAGACCTTTATATGGGCAAGGACCTACGCCAGAAAAGGTTGACACGTGTAGAAATTTCAAAATTCGCGTCTCAGATAAAGGATTTTGGTTGGTAACAGACCGCATAGAACGAGTATATACGTGGTTGGGTTTTCCTATAGTTCGCATCATGTCTTCGGAAGACAATCTTGCTGTTCCATCAACCTCATCTGCTGCTGCACCTGAAGTATCATCCATAAGTACATTGTGTTAATAATGGTGAAACCGAAATTACTGTTTGGATTGGCACGAATTCAAGTTAATGGGGCATTAACTAATGCATTATATATTTTTCTGTTGGAATTATCACGTACAGCTGAATCAGATTGTTTAGTTAATTACAGCACCGATAAATTCCGTTTCAAGCTTGAAAATTACAAGCTACCAGAAGAATACATATTTAAGCATCCGAGATTATTCCTATGATTCGTGATTTTATGTTAGACGCACTTACTGTTTCGATTAAATGTACCCATTCCTCGGTCAATAATTTGTTTACTAACCATGTGCGATATGCAGGCGTGTGACGTTTGGTTGAGTACATTTATAATTATAGAAAATTACTCTGAAGTAACTATGCTTGGAATAGTTTACATGAACTTGTCACCGTGAGACCGAAAGAATCTTTGCACAACTGTTGGAGTTCAATTAAAGTTAATTTACATTATTTAGAAACAAAAATTTGTTCGCGGTGTTGTTGCACCCCCATTAATAAAACTTTATTGCCATTGGTGTTCTTTCTGTGTGAATAGGCCATTATTCCACAGTGTACGTTGCGGAGGTTCTTTGGGTTCAGTTAGTGATTCGGAGGAAGAAAATGTAGACTTAGTAGATCAATTGTTTGCAGATTTTGGATGATGAAGAACCTGTTAGAGTTCATCACGCTAGTACACCCCTTATTCGATGCCGCCTTCGCGGAGTCGAACCTCATGATGATCACGTACCTTCTGAAACTGTCCTGTTTACCTTAGCCAACGAAGATGGACTATTAGACAGTTTCCTTACACTCACTTTGAATTATTTGACACAATACGAGCAGAATTCTAAAATTTGTTCATATGGTTTACATAATTTCTTAGCACTTGTGAAATCAGTGAACGATGGTATTTCACTGACATTATGTCCCAAAATCAGAGAGCGAAATAGACGCCTTAATAACTTCGCAGACAAACAAGACGGCGATCACTTCCATGTCGTTCACGACTATATCTACTGCTCCAGGAGGTGCAGATGCCGCTTCCGATGTGATGCATTTATTGCCCCTCGAATTAAAAAGTTATTGAGAAGAACCAGGTCCATCCCAGTCATGTACGACAACGACTGGATCAATGTATTGCTTTAACTCTTTGTGCAAAAACGGATAGATAGGGTCAAGTTTGGCTTAGAGGAGCCTATAAGAGATTACCTGCTCAGTTTGAAATCGTACTATGGGAAGATTTCATCCAAACATCCGTCGATGTATTGGAAAGGGAAGTGCCTGGAAATGATGTTGAATGTAGATCAGCATTGATGGATGCTGTAATTGGCCTCATTCAAAGTAAGTGCAAAGGGTGCACCCCGGCGTCAATTGCAATACTCCCTAAAACTTTACAAATGTGATTCCTACCGCTCATTCATATTACATGAACTTAATAGATCCAAAGTTCAAACGTTTTTTTAACATGGGTTTAGAGTTATATAAAAAGTCAGAGAACTACTTGGAATTACGTGTTCTTAAAAATTTGCTATGTTCTGGATCTGAAGAAAACATTTTTTACTCCTATAGCACTAATGTTTGGGATTAGTATTACACTTTACAAAATTACTTTTACTGGCTTAATAAATCAGTTTTATTTCAATTTAACGACGACACAGACAAGGCAACTGAATTCTTATGTAATATGGTGTCATGGTTTCCTTAAAAACATCAAACTGTTTTCACGTTCTATATGAACTTAATGTGTCGAAAAATCATTCTTTAAAATGGTACATTTATATCACAAATAGAGGGAGAGAAATACGTGTTCTTCTTCCTCAGCTTCATGAACATTATATTTTGTCTGTAAAAATGTACTGCCCCCATAAATTGCTTCCATCCTTCAGCCTGCCATTCCATAGGTTGTTTTCTCAACATTCGTTTACCCGTATATGGCATTTATCCTTCCCATACTCAGATGTGCTTCTGCGGCGACGTCTTGTCTATAATGGACAGTTTTGTATATTGTGTCAATTACTTTTTAGCCGTCGGTATTCTGTGTCGCCTTCTCAATTCGAGAGGTTTTTATATGTTCTTCTTTCGTCAGCAAAATCGACTCGTCTTTTTCTTCTATTTGAGCTTTTGATACCTATTGACTGCCTAAACTATCCATTCAATCTTATGTGTATATCTCTCCCCTCCTTCCTTTATTCCGCAATAGTAATTTAAGAAAAAAAAATCTCTTCGTAAAAACGTGTCACGTAACACTGGTCGGTATTGCGATGAAATTAGTAACAAGGTTATATACCGGTGTTTTGCTCGTAAATATGTTTTATCAGATAGTGTGTGTTTTATTATTATTAGAAAAATGGGGAAGATAACATGAAGAATTATATGAATTCTAAAGGGCAATATTGTTTGAGGTATCGAAAATAATTGATTGATTCAATACAATAATAAACGTTCAAGGTTTGTGCTATTCCTAGTTATCTAACTTGTTCGTGCAAAGAGTAGGTAACAAGACTATTGACTACAGTGATCAATCCAGGTTACACTTTAATCTTACTCATTACAGATCAAACATGAAATATCTTAATTTATGTTTTCTCACATCAAATAAAATATTGTGTTATTTCCTTATGATGTACTGTAATGTTTCACCTTTGAGGTGGGTAACACATATAACGCCTCTGTGGCGCGGGTTGCCTGCTTTCTTAGCAGTCCCCTCAAGCTCAAATGTTCAAATGTATGTAGAGCTTATGGGACTTAACTACGGAATCATCAGTCCCTAATCTTACAAACTACTCCTGAACTAGCCAAGGACGGCACAAATATCCATGCCCGAAGGGGAATTCGAACCCCCGACCCCATTGGCCGTGCAGACTGTGACTGACGCGCCGCAGAACACTCGGCCAGTGCGGTCGGCTCCCCTTAAGCCTCAGCATCTACCTCTGCTGTAGGCTTTAAGTGGCTCGAACACCAAGTATCTACACCCTTCCGCGATGAACAAGACCGCATATAAATCCAGAATATATCCTGTCGCTATATAGTTCTTGAAATACGTATTTGTCAATTTGACCACTGTTGGGGGATACAAATCAGTACAATAGGCTGAGATATACTCACTACGCCACTAAGCTATTTTGAATTATCAAGGCTCACCTTACCATAAACAGATGCTCGAAAGCTTCCTAGTATCAACGCCAATTATAAGTCCACACACGAAGACCGTTGTGTACTAATGTACGTGTCAGTACCAGTAGAAACCACTGATACACCTAAAGACCGTGTTTAAGAAATAGGAACTATTGAATTTTCCACTGTCCCAGAAAACAGATTCAGAGTACCCAGATCAATATGTGTGCCCAAGCAGAACTAGAACCCGTATTTCCCACTTTACGTAAGCAGTTCCTTCCTCCGCTTCCTTTCTCCGGACATGCTGTCTGTCGAAGCCATGTCTCCAATTCCCAAAACCTTTCTGCAGTGCATCTTGCTCAGAGGTACACCTGTATTCCTGCAAGAGGCTGTAATATGTTTGTCCATACGCACTTAACAGAGCTGGAGTGGCCGTGCGCTTTAGACACCTCGTTGCGAAGCGCGCGGTTGATCGCCGTCGGAGGATCGAGACCTCCCTCTGACATGGATGTAACTGTTTGTCTGGAGGTTGGTTTAGTTTAAGTAGTTTGAAAGCCTATTATGTTTATGGTGTCTGCTCCATCGAACATGTGCGAATTTGTGAAACTGTATTTTCTCTCAGTGTGTAATTACGACATGATGCTAACTACTCCTACTTTGGTACTATGAGTAAAACCTATTGAGGATTGTATAGGTATTGTATTCGTTGCCAGATCTAGTATTTGGTAAACATATACAGCAATAAAATCTTAAAATGTGATTATTATTGTTCATATTTCGTGTTAGTTCATGCATTCAACGTACCAAATTTCATCTAAATATCTTCAGTAGTTTACTCGTGAAACACATTTACTTCATATTTATAATATTTTTATGGCTATTGGTGAACTGGGTAATTCAAACACCTTTAGAATTTTATCTCTGAGGAGTGTCAGGAAAATAAACGTTTTCCTTCGTCTGGTTGCTTCAACCCCCTTTCCCTTGATGTTGCTGTTTAGGAAGTATAATTACATGACCTAACGTCTTAGATGATATTTACGGAGGCCTGAAGTAAGATAACACTATCAGAATATATCCCTCGTTAAATTTAAGTGAATTTTGATTATCACATCATATGGGTTTGACTACAGTATCAATTTTCATCTAAGCCGCCATGTTAACAGACAGTTCAAATACATAATATTACCTTTCTCATTAACTAAACCCGTTAAACCTTTAAATTAATTTGCTTCTATAAATTTTTATGTAAATAATAAATAACGTGTATGAAGCTCATAACTAAGAATATGATGTTGTTAGAGTCCGTTTCATATATGTAGACGCCCCAGATTTCAGGCGTTCTGCGCAACCCCCTCCGTTACCGTAATGACAGCCAATAATGTTCATTCTGTAGGCGCCTGGCTGGCCGCGAGTTACGCAATGTTTCTCCCGCAGGCGCAACTGTTGGTGCTCGGCCGTAGCTCCTCCCCTCCACGTTTCCTCTATCGCTCCGCCTATATGCGCAGAACGATCTCCAGGACCTCATGAAATTTATTAAAAAAAGAATCTTTTCCTCTTCACATATTGCTCCTATTAATTTTGATGAAGATATATCGGTTGGAATTTTGTGGACGTACGCAAATCTCGGGGGAATCTGAAACCTCACAGTCACCACAAGCAACAATGCTTGCTGAATATCTTGTATGCCAAGATTGGAAAAATAATCTTATTTTCACAAAGTCGTTTGTCTGCAGACAGAAGTAAATCACTTTTGCCAGATTTTAAAAAAGCTTAGAAGCACAAGAAAATAAGTAAATTTAAAGCCGGCCGCGGTGGCCGAGGGGACTGAGGCGCTCCAGTCACGGTCTGCACGGCCACTACGGTCGGGGGTTCGAATCCCCCTTCGGGCATGGATATTTGTGCCGTCCTTAGTCTTAGTTAGTTCATATGTAGTTTGTAAGTTTGGGGACTGATGACCCTGTAGTTAAGTCCCATAAGCTTTACAAACATTTGAACATTTGTAAATTTAAAAGAGGAGAATAATAGCTGCATTTATAATTTTAACGTATAATGACTACAAAAGTAAGCTTCAAACAGCAAGGACCGGTTTGAGATACACAGGCTTGAGTGTAGATTACAGTAACGTAGGTTTCCTGATACCGGTCATCATTTTGTAATAAATAACTATCTTGCCTTTTGAAGTGGACTTCTGTAGTCATAGCGGTACAGTAGTAGAGTGCCAGACTATGAGTACAAATGTCACGGTTTCGATCCCAGCCCCTATGATTTTTATCTGTCAGTTTCCACCGGTAATATTTTTGATGTGAAAAATATCGAGTAGCACCGTGGTTCGAAATCCATTTTAACCCTTTCGTTCCCAGTGTTGTTCCACAATAAAAACATCTTAAAAGCTGATTTACACGGTATTTTGTGTAACAATCCCTAAAGTCACATTGTTGTTGATGAACAACATGCATCTACTTCAACATTTTGCCACTTGGTATGGCGTGTAGGCACGTCTGAGGCATTTATTTTCCATCTTGGAGGTTGTGTTACGTTGCCGTCTGCAAGTGGCTGTGTGAGAGTGAGTGTGAATCAAGTTATTTTATTTCACATTTGAATTGTCTTGTCTTTGATGCTGTGGCGAAGATTAAGCTGTCATTATTGGATAATGTTAACTATCAACAAACTAAGTCCCAAGTCATATAATTCCTCGATACAAACGTCTGTGCTGTCCATTAAATACATCACATAAAACAACAATTCGATCAGAAATTTTAAAACACATATTCTGATGTTTAGTGCACTGCATTGATACAGAAAACCCAGAATTTTAATTTTTCCAAAACTTAATTCATAATGTGGAAATGAAAGAGTTAAACTTTAGGTCACCTACCTAACTGCAAACAGGACCATGCCATGTAAAGCACTGTGGTATTCAAACCAATCTTCGGATTGCTGACTGCTTTACCTTTTCAATACTACAGATCAACGCCAGTACTTTAAAATTTCAAGTATATATGAAATGCATCATCATTCAGAAACTATCGCCATATTTTACCGGGTGATCAAAATGTCAGTATAAATTTGAAAACTTATAAATCACACAATAATGTAGATAGAGAGGTAAAAATTGACGCACATGCTTGGAATGACATGGGGTTTTATTAGAACCACATCGGGCCGTTTTTCTTCGAGGAACTGCGTGATTCTGGTTTTGTAACTGCTACCATGACGGGTGAGAGGTACGCCGATATGTTACAGAATCGCATCATCCCGAGCATGGATGATAAACACTTGCTGGAGCGTACGATTTTTATGCAGGATGGCGCTCCACCCCATATTGCTAGGCGCCTGAAAGACCTCATGCGCGCGTCGTTTGGTGATGATCGTGTGCTCAGCCGCCACTTTCGTCATACTTGGCCTCCCAGGTCCCCAGATCTCAGTCCGTGCGATTATAGTCTTTGGGGTTACCTGAAGTCGCAAGTGTGTCGTGATTGACCGACATCTCTAGGGATGCTGAAAGACAACATCCGACGCCAGTGCCTCACCATAACTACGGACATGCTTTACAGTGCTGTTCACAACATTATTCCTCGACTACAGCTATTGTTGAGTAATGATGGTGAACATATTGAGAATTTCCTGCAAAGAACATCATCTTTGCTTTAATTTGTTATGCTAATTATTGCTATTCTGATGAGATGAAGCGCCATCAGTCGGACACTTTTTGACCTTTCTTTTATTATTCCCTAATAAAACACCCTGTCATTCCAATCATTCCAAGCCTGTATGTCAATATTTACCTCTCTATCTACATTATTACGTGGTTTATTAAGTTTTCAAATACATACTGACTTTTTGATCACCCGGTGTATCACAATACTCCTTCCTATACTAGTTGATTATGCCGACCCTGTTGAGTATTTATTAACTGCAACCTTTACGATTAGTGTTTAGGTGGCAACTATTTATAGCGTTATTTTGATATTGCTGCAAGACAAAAGAACCTTTTAGATTCGTCATGTAAAAGAAATATTTTGATAACTTTACTACCCTTAGTTGCCATGCAATCTACGAATTGCAATTGCACTGTGGTGATGGGAGACGACCAGTAGTCACAGGAAATAGCCTCGCGCTTCTCCACCACTGGCCATTCATCAGATAATGTGCGCTTCCATTACGTCTGGCAATTCCACAAAGAGCGCCCGCTCCGACTGCAACGAGCCACACAGTAAATAGATTGACCCACGTCCCTCACAGGCGCAGTAATTACATTTTCTGCGTTCTTCGACAGCTGACCATGAGAGTGGTACACTGAAAATGGAAATATTTCTACGTAACTAACTCTACCCCACAGACACGTTCGTGTCACTTCACGATAGAAACTCTGATTATATCGCTAATTTCTCTTAAATTTTTTGACTGAGTATTCCAAGAAAGTAGATAGTAAAGAAGAATTAAAAGAAACTGCAGGAGACAAGTACTCTGTGCCAGTAGTTAACAAGGTGTGATCATATGAACTTTTTCCAGGCCTTAACTCTCTTTTTCCTGCTCTATCTCCTAAATGACCCACTCCGTTTGTGGGGTGACTTAGGTTCTTCAACGATTTTACTTGGATTTAAGTTACTCTGCGCGTGAAGGTATTCTGAAAGAGGTGCACTTTAAGGTTACAAATCTGATAATCAGTTCAGAGAAGCATCATAGGAACGCGTCTTTCATAGGTCGTAAAGTACTATAACAGCCAACAATGATATACATTTGGTGAAATGTCTTGCGGAGCCGAGTTCGCACGAGGGTAAAATACGTGTCCTTCAATAAGAATAAAAACCGTTTGGGTCGCTAAGATTACTTATTATGACGTTTCGCCATCCGCGATCAGCAGATCTAAAAACCTTGCAAAGTAAAGTTCTGCGTCAGAAATGAAATCTATACCAACTAGGAGCGTCAACTGTGTCGACGCTCCTACTACGTAGACATTTTAATACTGACTTTTACTTTGCAATTTCAGAGGTATTTAGATCAGATGACGGCAGATACCGTGACGTCGTAACAAATATAAATTTAGTGATCTAGATGGTATTCATTCTTATTGAAGAAAATGGAACTCGCAGACTCGTACAGGAAATTCATTTTCACCAATGAAATATTAAATGCTCTGAATAATCGGACATCACCAGTTGAGATTTTTTTGTGACCTCTCCGTAGCTTTTGATTGTGTAAATCATGGAATTCTTCTAGATAAACTAAAGTATTGTAGTATGAATGGGATAGTGTACAAATGGTTTAAATCATACCTAACAGGAAGAGCGCAGAAATTTGACAGTAGTAGTTCTCATTGCAAAACACACCTGATTCCTCAAACTGGGGAGCAATAAAAAATGGGGTGCCACAAGGTTCGGTCTTTGGCCCTTTGCTATTCTTAATATAGATTAATGACTTGCCATTCTATATTCATGAAGATGCAAAGCTGGTTCTTTTTTCTGATGATACTAGGTGTGATTCACCTGACAGACAAGAACTAATTAATGAAATTGTAAACGACGTCTTTCAGAAAATCATTAAGTGGTTCTCAGCAAATGGACTATCATTAAATTTTGATAAAACACAGTACATACAGTTCCATACAGTAAATGGAATGACACCATCAATACATATAGACTTTGGTCAGAAATCTGTAGCAAAGGTAAAATATTCCAAAATTTTAGGTGTAAGCATTGATGAGAGGTTGAACTGGAAAAAAACACATTAAAGATATGTTGAAACGTTTGATTTCAGCAACTTATGCTATTAGGATAATTGCAAATTTTGGTGATATACATCTCAGTAAATTAACTTACTATGCCTGTTTTCATTCTCTGCTTTCGTATGGCATCATTTTCTGGGGTAATTCATCATTGAGTGAAAAAGTATTCATTGCACAAAAGCGTGTGATCAGAATAATTGCCGGAGCTCATCCAAGATCATCCTACAGACACTTACTTAAAGTGCTAGGGATCTTCACAGTAGCTTCTCAGTATATATATATTCACTTATGAAATTTGTTATTACACCGAATTTAAAAGCAATAGCAGTGTACATAACTACAAAACTAGCAGAAAGAATGATCTTCACTATTCAAGGTTAAATCTAGCTTTGGCACAGAAAGGGGTGAATTATGCTGCCACAAAAGTCTTTGGTTACTTACCAAACAACATCAAAAGCCTGACAGCAACATGCAACATGTGGGGAACATTATATTTTCAAAATGATTACAAATGAAAATATCAGTCATGTTGGCATAAAGTGTTTTACATTTTTAATAAGGTGACCTGTTTCAATCCACGCAGGGATCATCATCATACCAAAATTCTTCTCAACGTTGGTGCCGAGGCGATGAGCGTGCGGCGACCTGTATTACATTTTCATTATGAAATGAGAACGATATTGCTGGCGATTAATTTTATTTTACTTTGTGAAGAGAGCTGTATGTTAAAAGAATATGGGTTTAGCAGGATTAGAATTTGTATTATGATTACAGAAAATCGAGTGCTACTTGGAATGCTTGTTTACAGATCTAATTATGAGAAGAAAACCTGTAGAAACAGGCAATATAAATATGCTGGGTGAAAATTATTAAATAAAATCAAGATAAATTTTGCACTGTCTGGTTAATACGTGCAAGATGCACGGTTCGTCGTGGGTAGTGATGGTTATTAGTATGTGCAAGTCAATATGAATATTTGTAGAAACGTTTTTAGCAATCAGTCGTAAATATTTAGTATTTTCATTATTAATGGTTAAAATAGTCAAAACATATAATACATTTCGACACATTGGTCTATATCTAAATGTGAATAAACTAATTATTTACGACTGATTGCTGAAACATTTTCTACAAACAATAAAGTCGTTGAGCACAAGTGCCACAATGGAATCAAGTCTGATAGAATATGGTTTGATTTGCCACTATCTGGATGGGTTCGATAATAAGCCAAATTAGGGCATTTGGGGAACTGAGGATCCGCATTTCCCGATCGGGTTCACCGTCAACGGGTTACTGAGTGGTGTGCAATACCCAGTCGCAGAATAATCGCTGCGGTATTCCGTGATGGCACGGTGACTCTAATCATGCAAGACGAAACTCGATCCCATCGAAAGGAACAAGAATCCACATTCTAGCCCTAGGGTACCTACAGCCCGCTGGCATATACCTCGTTTGTCCACAACATTCTCTGGATCAGAACTCATGCAACTCCTTGTAATGGAGCTATTTTAGAGAGAAAGTATAAAGCAATAAACTGCAAAATTCATATTCACAGAATAAATGACATCAACTGCGAATAGGAAAAGCTGAAAATGTGTACCCTGCCGGGATTCCAAGCCGGGTCTCCTACTTTCTAGGCAGTTCCGCCGACCCCTTCACCACTGGGGACACAGTGATCACCGCCTCCCATCATATATATATATATACCGCAAAGCCATTGCTCGAAGCTATTGTTTGGAGAGCCATAGAAAGGTTGGAAGCGGAACAGACACAGAAGGAGGTGGCTGCAGATATGGTACTGCCCTTATTTCCAGGACCAGGACGCGATTTCAGACAAGACGGCAAGGTCAAGGTTGTCCAAGGGGAATATCAGCAAGAGATGACCGTTATCTTCGCTTAACAGCCCGTCGAGACAGGAGGCTGACTGCAACGCAGCTCCAACGCACCATCCAGTCAATAACAAGACGCGTAAACAGTCAGAAATCACCCTCTGGAATGTGAAATCTACGTGCAGAGGCCTATGTGTGTATGTGTGTGTGTATGTGTGTGTGTGTGTGTGTGTGTGTGTGTGTGTGTGTGTCAATTAAAAAAATCCACGACGCCGTTCAGCCGGAATAAACTTAGCTGACGAACATCAGGACCGAAGTAAAGAATGGCGGCGACTTTTGTTCACAGGTGAATAAAGATTTTGTGTTCAGCAATCCTGCTTAATTGCAGAACACCATACCATGGTTGTAGACTAAATGTGTAGGCAGGATTCAATATTGGCGGATGTACGGACCTCTATGACAATCAAAATGGCGCTTTAAGTGCTCAGCGGTTGATGCAAGACTCCCTTTGACCTGCTTGAAACGGAGTGAATTGAACGACTGGAATGTCCATCTTGGTTTACCAGACGTGAACCCGATTGGGCATGTCTGGGATGCACTTGGATGATGCATTACAGCGAGACCCACAACGGCCGCAAAGTTGGATACTGCACTCAGTGAAGAATGGCCAAATATATCTCAATACCTAATTGATAACGTCAATAGTGTCCTTGCCAACCACGTGTGCAACTGTACTAGCCGTGCGAGGTGATCACTCACCTTATTAGAGGGCTAAGATAATGACCATTTCAATATTATTCACAAAGCTGAATGTACCTTCGAAATTTATCACAGTACGAGATGTAGTTCATAACATAACCGCCCCATCGTGCACCAGGTTTTAATCTGTAATTTCTTTACTACGAACTGTATTCGAAACAGATTTTACGGACATACAGCACTTATACAAGTATATGTATGCCCACATAATTAAACCATTGTAAAATATTTAATTTAATAAATATGGGATAAAATCCTGCTACATCATACACATCATTTAGTACACTTATTATTTACTGCTAAGGCAATCCTGAATGCCAAGCAACTTAAGTATATGCCTGAAAGCTGTCAGTGCTGTTGACAATCATGAATGGTGAAGCCCACACGACTGCAGATGGCTGTGGCGGAGCGGCCGAGCGCATTGAGGCGCTATGCTACGATGCACTAGGCCGTTCCCTATCGAGTCCCCCCTCGGGCATGGATGTTTGTGCCGTCTTTAGTATAAAGTAGTTCATAAGTAATTTGTAAGCTTAGGGAGTATGAACCCGTAGTTGAGTCGCATAAGCTTTACAAACATTTGAACATTTTGACTGCAGGTGAAAACAATAGACCACTACAGAGCTGCAAGGACGGGAAGAGAATGAAACAGCGTACATGCAAATAATACACATCATTTCCAACATATCGACTTTTTAACTAAGTGCAGTTTCCAATGAGAGCTGCCTTTCCTATTACGTTCAATAAATCACAAGGAAATATATTAATGACATTGGAGTGGTTCTGACACCTTCATGTTTCCCACACAGTCACCTTTAAATCGCTTGCCTAAGAGAGTTTATTCATACTAGATACTGGACAAGTATGCAGAAATATTGTGTATAGTCAGGTTTTGAATTAAATGAATGTATGGATTTTACGTATCATTTGTATTTTTATCGCTATCATGCCTTATTTCTAGCATACTCTCCCTTAATTTTAATACGTTTTTTTGAAAAAAGATTAACAGTTAGAGAAGGGATAGGAGAAGTTCTAATCAGAGGATTGAAAAAATTAATTAATATTGTCACGTTGCAATGGAAGTAGGCTTGACTTCGAAGGCAACTAAACATAGCACTTACACTGAAAGCACGTTTATTACGAACTCAACATACACGCAGCACTGACTGCCTCTCAGGCAGAGTGCTCTGCTATTTATACACAGACAGAATTTACCAGAAATTAGAAGAACAGTTAACATAAGAAACAAGTAGAATTTACAAGTGAACATAAGAAAGATGTAGAACATTCTAGAATTGTCAATTACAAAGAAATAAATTTTTGCCGGTGGGCGGGATTGAACCGGCGACCTTCTGTTCCGCAGTCCGTGACGCTATCCCCTGCGCCACGCCGGCAGTTGGTGTTCGTGGTCTCTCGTGGCAATATCCGAGGAATGCCATGTTTTCAACTAGTTTAATAATTGATAACATTAAAAAAGTCTAGATCGCAGAAAGATCGCAGAATCGTTGTTTTTATTTCATGGCGGTTTCAGTCAATGTTGACTATCTTCAGGTGCACCATAATGGCAGGTGGTGGCGGTGGACACGGCTGACTGAAACCTTCATGAAATAAAAACAACGATTCTGCAATCTGGACTGTTGTAATTTTAATTTTAACAATTAGTTCAAGATCACCGCTCTCCGTTATACTATCTAAAATTTAATAATTGTCACCCTGTATAAGGGGTATCCCACTTTAACATTTCACGGCAAATATCTCTGGAACAAATACTGATATTGAAAAACGACTTTCAGTGGCATTAATTTACGTCAGTGGGTTATGAAATTAGCTACTACGAGACACTCTAATACATAGTAAATATTATTTTCAGCAGAAACTTGTGTTTTGTTATAGGATACACCTTATAACTTCTTATGCAATCAATAGATTGAAAAATAACGAAAATGACATATATTACATTGCAATATGTCAATTACATACCCAGAAATAGCGCATAAAAATAGTAAATACTGTTTTCAGCAGAAACTTGTGTTTTATTATTGGATACACCTTATAACTTCTTATGCCATCAATAGACTGAAAAATGACATATATTGCATTGCAATACGTCAATTACATATCCAGAAATAGCGAAGCGAATTTAAACAGTTGAAATGCAAGAAGTGAAGATAATGTTTAAGGATAGCGAGCGTGTGGTTCACGAATGTGTCTTGGGTCGTGCGCTAGTTTCGCGCTTCATTTATTTCACGTATCATATTTGGTTCACAATTTCTCGGGATGTAATTGATATATTGCTGTGCAACTAACAACATTATTTCTATGCTGTTTCATGCCATTGATAGCATAAGAAACAAGGGATACCCATTTATGAAACAACATATGTTTCTATTGTAAATACGTTGTAGAATGTCTGCCAATATATATTTACTTTCATTGGTTCCTGTGATACCTACATGCTCGCGAAAGTCGTTTTTGAAATTCTATTTTTGCTTCTAGAGATAAAAGGTTAAGTGCGAATTCCTGATAGCGAGTATAAATAAATAAATAGCGACTTTGTGTGTTCTTTTGTGTAATCATTCACTCTAAGCGTTCGTTTGAGTTTTTGGACTGGCGGAGGGCAGCTCTTTTTGTCGCGATATAGGGGGGACCCTGTCACGGATATGATGCACGAGTTGAGGTGGAAATCATTAAAAAATTTCTTTCATCAACTTTCTCTTCCGAACTCGAATATATTTTGTTTGCACCCACCTATATAGGGACACATGATCACCGTAATAAAATAAGAGAAATCAGATCATAATCGTGAAAATTGAGGTGTTCCTTTTTCCTGCACGACATTACAGAATGGAAAGGTACAGATATATCATAAATGTGTTTTGATGGGCGCTCTACCATGCACTTCAATGAGATTTGTAGATTATTTTTGTGGATGTAGATGAAGATATAAGTAGTCATTCGATTTTAATCCTATTTCATTTCTGCCGTGCATTTCTTCTATGTAAAGAAAAATAGCCTTCGAGTATAACAGGTGATTGTAAAATATTTTTGTTTGCTGATGATACCAGTTTGGTAGTGAAGGGTGTTCTTTGTACTATTGACACAGTATCAAATAATGCTGATCAAGAGATTATTTAATGACTTGTAGCAACCAAATTGATGTTAAATCAGAGTAAAACTACATTTTTACAATTGCTAACACATAATATAACGAAAGCTGACATTTTGATTACATGTATTGGGCATAAGTGAAACTGTACAGTTCAAATTTCTAGGTGTTAAGATAGACAGTAAACTGTCGTGGAAAGCCCATGTCCAGGAGCTTGTTCAAAAACTAAATTCTGTTTTATGTACCATTAGAATAATATAAGAAATAAGTGATTTTTCAGGGCAAAAAGTAGTCTACTACGCTTATGACGTACGGCGTTATTTCTTATGGTAACTGGAGTGATACAAAAAGGATTTTTTTGGCTCAGAAACGGGCGGTTCGAGCAGTATGTAGTTTTAAGTTCACGAACATCGTGTTGACCGCTATTCAGTTGTCTGAGATTCCTGACACTGGCGTCACAATACGCATTTTCCTTAACGTCGTTTTTTGTTAATAATATCCGCTTATTCCAACGAGTTAGCAGCTTTCACTCGGTGAATACTAGAGAGAAGTTGGATCTACATTTGCATCACGCAAACTTGACACTCGTGCAGGAAGGTGTGCAGTATTCTGCAGCATCCATATTCAATAAGCTGCCACAAGAACTCAAGAATGTTACACACGCGCTTGCAAATCTAAATTGAAGAGTTACACCATGGCTCACTCCTCTTATTCTGTCGAGGGACTCCTTTTTTTAATCGTTATTGATTCTTTTCACTTAGGTATAAGACTGTCGTGTGCGTAGGACTACTTAAAGTATTTCTATCACCATTCTTGTGTTAAACTGCATGTATTCATTTGTTCCATGACCATGGACTCTTACTCCTCAATTAGGTCCTGAGGAACAGAAAACTATATTATTATTCTAAATATCGTTCTCGGGCGAGACGTTGGATGTTATTGTCATAACTGGACGATATTTCGTAAGCATACCTGGCTGACATCTTCAAGTGCGATGGAGACACTGCTGGGCCGTGACCGGCGAATTCCTGTTTGAAACATACAAAAAATGGAATGCGCATGCGTGAACGAACCAAAAACGGTGACCAATAGCGCACATGGAAATATTTTGCGAATTTTCGTTTAAGATGAACAGTTGAGATATATATTTATTTTTATTTTATTTTTTATTGGCAGGTTTAAAAGCTTCTTATTAATTATCATTTATTTTATTTTTCTACATCTGATGGTATATCTGGGTTATTACCATCAGATTCATCTTAAACGAAACTTCCCCAAATCTTTCCTTGTGTGTTATGGGCCACCGTTTTTGGCGCGTTCACGTATGCGCATACCCTTCAAATGTTTGTTTCAAATGTTTGTATAGCTTATGGGACTTAACTACGGGGTCATCAGTCCCTAAACGTACAAACTACTTACGAACTAGCTAACAATAAGGACGGCACAAATATCCATGCCCGAGGGGGGATTCGAACCCGCGACCGTAGTGGCCGTGCAGACCGTGACTGGAGCGCCTCAGTCCCTTCGGCCACCGCGGCCGGCCGCGTTCCCTTCTTTGCATGTTTTAAATAGGAATTGGTCGGTCACGGCCCAGTAGTGTGTCCATCACACCTGAAGATGTCAGCCAGGTGTGCTGACGAAATATTGTGCAGTTATCACAATAACATCCGACGTCTCGCCCGAGAACCGTATTTAAAAGAAATCCATCGGGAAAGCTTGAAGCATCTACATCTACTTGGGATACTCTTTAAATAACATTTAAGTGTCTGCCAAAGGGTTCATCAAACCACCGTTAAACTATTTTTCTCCCATTCCATTCTTGAATAGCGCGCGGGAACAGAGAACACCTGAATCTCTTCGTTCGAGCTCTGATTTCTCGTATTTTATTTCTGATGATCATTTCTACCTTTGTAAGTGGGAGTCAACTATATATTTTTACATGCGGAGGAGAATGTTGGCGATTTGAGTTTCGTAAGTAGCCCACGCCGCAGCGATAAGCGCCTTTGTTGTAATGATTACCATCCCAGATCCTGTATCATTTCCGTTACGCTGTCTCCCCTGTATCGTGACAATACGAAACGAGCTGCCCTTCTTTGGACTTCTGCGATGTCCTCCGTCAAACCCACCTGATAAGGATTCCACACTGGTCAGCAATACTCCATAAAAGGACGGACAAGCGTAGTGTATGCAGTTTCTTTAGTAGTTCTGTTGCATGTTTTACGGGTTCTGCCAATAAAACGCAGTCTCTGGTTCGCCATTCTCACGACATCTTTCCAATTTCTGAAGTAATAGTATTTCCTAGGTATTTAGTGGAGTTTACGGCCTTCACTTTTGATTGATTTATCTTGTAAACAAAGTTTAAAGGATTTCTTTTCGTACTCATGTGGACGACTTCACACTTATTTAGAGTCAATTGCCAATTTTTACACCATAGTGATATCTTATTCAGTTCGTACTAAAGTTGATTTTGATCTTCAGATGATTTTACTACTCTGTAAATGACAGCGTAATTTAAAACAACCTAAGAGAGCTACTTAAATTTTCCCCTAAATCGTTTATGTAAATAAGGAATAGCAGAGGACCTACAACAGTACCCTGTGGAACGCCCAATATCACCTCTGTTTTAGTTTATGCCTTACCATCGATTACTACGAACTGTGTCCTCTCAGACAGGAAATCCCCTATCAAGTCGCAAATTTGTGGCGATATACCATAACCACGCAACATATTATTATTATTGTACGGCATGAAGAACGGCATCTTTCCTATACTTGCTTTCTAATCCAAAATTGTCACGATTTTTCAGTCTTTTTCCTCTTTCTTCTTGTACCTATTATACAGGGTGTCCCAGCTATCTTGTCCACCCAAAATATCTCTGGTACAATAACAGCTATTGGAACACGACTTTCACCGGTTGCAATGTACGGCTGGGGCCCATGAATGTACATATTTCAAAACATTCTAAAACGAAAGGAAATATGTTGATTGCATTGCAATATTCCAATTACATCACGAGATATTGCGACGCGAAATTGACGCTTGAAATACGCAGAACGCGCGGCTAGCGCACGTCCTGAGACTCAGGCGAGAACCCCATGATGTTCAGGACGTGCGCTAGCCGCGAGTTTCGCGTATTTCGAACGTCAACTTCGCGTCGCAAGATCTCGGGATGTAATTGGAATATTGCGATGCAATCAACGCCATTGTTTATGTGATTTGTCATGCAATGGATTGCTGAAGAAAAAATATAGGGTGTCCATTAAAAAAAAACATAATTTTGTGTGAAAAAACACATTTGCTTTCGTTTTAGAATGTTTCCAAATATGTACGTTCATGGACCCCAGCCGTACATTGCTACCGGTGAAAGTCGTTTTCCAATAGCTGTTATTGTTCCAGAGATATTTTGGGTGGACAAGATAGCTGGGACACCCGGTATAATAGCCATCTTTCCGTGTAGTTTAGTGAGGTTACAAGATTTCTCTCCCTACTGGTCTGTTTACCTGTGCGGGTGCATCACATGCGTCGAAGAAATTATCTGCAACGCCGTTCCGTTCGCTTGTACGGCCTGCAGCACCGGCACAGCTGCAGCGGAGTGATACGGGGTCGCCAAAGTCGCCTCGGACGCACGTCTGCGCCCGTCCCAACTTTTACAAGCGCAGCCGGCGCCGTTGGGTGCAGACGGCAGGTGTTTTAAGGCGCAGGAAGCCAGCAGTCGGCAGGTGCGCGCGCAGACGCTGTGCGCTGCCACTGTGCGCCGGTAGAACCCCCAACCCCCCACCCCCTCTGCCGGAATTATCCCCGCTCTAGCCCTGAGGCCGCCGGCAGGAGCCGCAACTATAAAAAACTTCCCGGCGCGCCTAGAAGCCGGCGCGCCTGCGCGGGAACATATTTCTCCCTTCTCTTCCGCCCTTTCCTCTTCGCGCTCCCCTCCCCAGCCCCTCCTCGCGCGGCCGGTGCTCGCTCCTCGTTGTACATAAAGTGCAGAAGTAAGTCGGCGCGGCGAGGCGCGGCTTTTAGTAGTCCTCCGCTGCTGCGACCGCCCCTCGGAGGCCAGGAGCCGAGAATCAGCGTCGGGCCTGACGAAGAGGCGCCAGAGTCGTCGTCAGCGACACTTTGGAAGGCAGTTGAGCGTCTCTGCTACTCTAACACTTTATCATTACTCAGCCTTAATTATCAGTACCATCTCAAACAGCAGGATCTGCTTCGAACATAAGCCTCTCCATCGCCTTCTATCTTACCACCATCTCTCCGTCTTCACCTTGGTCCAGTGCTATATTTAAAAAAAAAAAAAAAAAAAAAAATGAAAATCAACAACGTAAATATTTAGGCATGTGAATACACTAACTAAATGTAGCTATAATTTACAGATTTGAAAATCATTTTTAATGTATTCAAAGATTTAGTGTAGATGGGGATACCACCCATCAACTTTTGACAACGACATCCTATCGTAAGAAATCAGGAGTGGCGTTCCAGAAGACAATAAGAGTGCGTGTTGCTGCGGGGAATTAAAACTAGCTAACTGTTACTGATGGTAAGGTAGTCGTTACCTGAGCAATTAAAAAAATTGAAAACATTGATTGTATGGCGTCAATTGTGTTGATATTTACACCTCGTTTTAACATTTAACAAAGGCGTAATGTCTCAAAGATGGCTGCCTGAACGTCACTCTTCGTTCGCTGGCTTCATGTGCCTAGTCAAAGCCGAAGGGTGGTAGCCTCATCTACACTAATACTGTATTAAAGATGTTTGGAAACGAATTGTCACCCCAAAGATTGTAGTGCTGCGACACACTATTTTATAAGATTAAACTGACTACAGTGCGACAAAGACGGTTAAGTAAACATAATATTTACGGTAAATATTTTATCTTGACAGTGATTCGTTCTCAAAACGTGTGCTAAGCTTGCAAAAAAAAAAAAAAAAAAAAAAAAAAGGAATTCGTGTAGTGTTCCATGATTCAGTCAATGGAAATTAAGTCAAACTATTCCGTTGTACTGTCCCTTGAATTTTTTAAGGAATAGCCGGAATTTCGCACTTACTTTTTATCAACGAATAGGCAACTATATTGCATACAGAAGACTTTGTTTATGTAGTATCTTATCTTTATGGAGCAAGGTTCGTAAACGCTTTGGGGTCGGTCAGAAGCATTTCCTCTGTCTCGGTTCAGACCAGTCGGTACTCTACATTGGCTAATTCGAACATTTGACCGCCAGTCAGATTGCATTGGAATTGTCGGAAAATGCAATTTGAACGCTTAGACGGTTATGAGCGCAAATTTAACATAAAATTTTCCAATTTTTCTTTCGGAAATTCATTCGACAGTTTACAGTTGTGCTATTTTTTACAGATGTAAGAAAGAGTTTTAGCCGGTACACTAATAACGAGTTTGAATTTTAGGCGGTACGACGAACCGCCCCGTACCGGCCCAACTAAAGCACTGCCTTGGTCCAATCTTCTCGATTTTTCCTGATAAATTTCTCCACTCCTTACAGCTATCTGGCCCTCGGTCTTCCCCTTGGTCTCTTCCCATCTAGTTTTATCTCGCGTTCCCTCCTTGGTATCCTCTTTGTCCCCATTCGCTTAATATGCCCATACCATTTCATCCTTGATTTCTCTATCTCCTTTTGTAATACTTACACCTTCATTAACTCCTTGATACTCTCATTTCTTAACCTGTCTTTGTCACTCCACTATTATTCCTCAAGAATTTTATCCTCTAATTTACTTTTCCCTCTTCCATTCATAACCCAGGTTTCGGACGCATATGTCAGGATCGGGACATAGTAAGACCGGTATATAAATGTTTTTCTTGCCTTGGGGTACATCCCTTCTCCGTATTAGGCTTCTAACACTCTTCAGAAATGATTTCAGCCATAATGAAAGAAGGAAATATCTCGACATGGTGTACGAGGCTGAAATATCTGAAGGGACAGACAGCTGATCTACCTTTAGACACGACAGTCTTTTCCTTCCGTGATCTCACTTCGCTGAACAGTGTCTTCACGCAGCCCCAAATTAAACCTAAGTTACCTGTCAAAACGACATTTGTCGCGTAGTGTTGTCGATTACTGTGTTCGAATAGATTAAAATAGATTAACCACAGACATAACAATTTTATAGGTATAATATAGAACATTATATTGAAAAACGCCTCTATTCATTGTACAGTTTGTATTTAAATATATCGAGGAGAAGACTCAAAGCAAACGAGGAAGTGGCTGGAGGAGGATGACATGGCTCCGCACCATCAGGAAGTGGACAGGAATAAGAAATGCCAGAGACTTTATCCATGAGGGAGAGATAGAGAAGACTGGGTGAATGTGATCACAAACATCCATTAGCGGATTTGCATCAGCAGAAGAAGAGGGAAAAGAAGGAGAAGAAAGAAGTGCAGTACTGCTCTTAAGACTCTTGCCTCCTCATTAAACCCAAGTTACCTATCGTTAGAATGAACTGAAATCGTTCGACGTATTTCTGTCGGTTCTACGGAGTGGAGATCACAACATTACGGCGACCAAGATAGTGGTAATAACAGAAAGTTGCAGCAAAGGGGTTTGGTGTTGACTTGTGTTTATCAAACGAATTACACAAACAGTTGGATTCAGATAGTGTAGTGAACAGGTAGTGCAATGCAACAACAACGTGACTTATCAGAATCTATTACATGTAGAGCCATAGGATTGTTGGCAGAGGGAGGTGGCTGCAGCTATTGGAGTTTCCCAAAGTGAAGGTTCCACGACAAGGACGCGATTTCAGACAACAGGAACACAACTGTTAACATCAGCAAGAGATGGACATTATCTCCGATTAACAGTAAAGTAAGATGGGTTGGTGACTGGGTTATTGAAATAATTTTTTTTTTATTTGATAAGTAAACGTGTATTGTGTTTAATAATGGTTGTGCAACGTAACTGACCTGATCTTAAACCCGTTGTTAGCTACGTTTAAACTCGAAAAAATGTAAAGTGAATGTAATAAATTTTGATTAATTTGCAAACCAATTAGTGTAATTAACAAAGCTATGGCCCAATCTGCCAACTTCACAAAATATTTCACTCACCTTCACCTTTTTACAATCTCCTTTCGTGCACACGCTAGTCAGCTAAAACTAAATCTACCGTGCATGTGCAGTGCTTATTTTTTTGTTATTTTCACGCGTATGATAGCAATAATTTTGAATAATGGCTTTCTATGATAATCAAGGCGACGTGGTTGGTAGGTGGATGCAAACGAACCACTAATCTTAAATTTTATAAATAGCACTTCTTTTGAAAAAAATTGCAAATTTTACGTAAGTTAAGCTTTGAAAATATTTTCATTCGTTAATTGAAAAAAAAAAAAATTGGTTTTGGTAAGATAGATTTTGGCGGTGGCAAGTACTGTTGAACTCAGTTTTCAGTGAGCCTCTAATCATTAGTAATGCAATTAATAAAATTTGAATTATTATTTTGAAATAATGTTTGATAAACATTAGTGATTATGAAAGTCTTATCAGAGTTCATTTACTGATCATCAATAGGTAGTATCGTAATAATGGCGTTTGCCATTCTACGTTCAAGTGCAGTTAAGTTAATCAAAATTTACAGTCAAAATAATTATTCATTACTGAACCTGCATTCCAGTTATCTATCTCATATATATCGTGTGTATTCAAAATTTAGGATTAATTTTTCTATTATCTTTAATGTCCTTTGCTACTTATATTTGAAAATATTCAATTCAGCAAGCAAAGTTACGTGTAACATTAATTACAATTAGTTAGACATGCATATGCAGTTGCTACTTATCTCAGTTAATAGTCCAGCATTGTCCATTACAATTTCATTGACAGTGGTATCTCTCCAATACAATCATCAGCTTATAAGACTATTCTTTTACACAAATACTTGATTGTGCTCCTCCTTCCACAAATTAACAGCAGCATGATGATTTATTATCGCGTACCTCGTATTTATCCGTGACCGTTAGCGTCCGCGACGATTCTATACCCGTTCCGCACGACACGGCGGAAACCAATTTTGGCACGCACGAATTTGGCTTAGAACAGGGCGAACGAATAACTTATTTATTTAATATATTTCACTTTTAATTGTGATACTTTGCACTTTCAAAATAATACTGTTTCACTATCAACATGAGCACTCCGCGAGCCGCGATACGTACGTCCGACAATTGTCACGGGGCGGAAAATACTGCTGTGCTGCCTGCGCTACAACCAGCAAGCGCTGCACTCTAACATTATCTCTGGTCTGATTGGAGCTGCTTTATGCAACTATCGATCTTTCAATTTTCACACAAAGTAAAACATTTTACATTATTAAACAAAACATCATAAATATATACTAGTACAGAATACTGTTACAAAACAGGTACTAAAAGAATAAACATTGACAAATACAATATACATTATACTGAACAGATTACCACAATTAATTACGTTTACATAGAATACACACATATTACACCGTACATCATCAAAGAAGTGAAATTTATGCAACATAAAATTACATAGACATTTTACACATTTTTAAATTAATAAATTTCTCCAGATATAGTTTCAATTCGTTTAGCGTGTAAGGGTTAGCTTACAACAGCCCGTGAAGACACGAGGCGGAATGTAAGTCATCTGCAACGCACCCACCAGGCAGCGACAGGACAAGCAATATCAATACAAACAATCCGAAATCGCCTTCGGGAATGTGGCTTCTACGCAACGATTGCTTATCGTGTGTGTCCCATTGAAAGAACGACACTGTTTAGTCCACAGAAATTGGGCGGAGGAACATCAGGACTGAAGTGGTAACGATTGGTGGCGGGTTCTAGCACAGATAAGCCAAAATTTTGAGTTCAGTAGAATAATCATTGTTCCCTCATCGGGAGAGAACGCGGAACAATCCTGCTTAGCCGCGGTGGAGTAGCCGAGCGGTCTAAAGCGTCTGGCTGCGGTGCGCGCGATTGCTCGCCGTAGAGGTTCGAGTCCTCCCTGGAGCATGTGTGTGTGTGTGTGTGTATTGTCCTTAGGTTAGTTTACCTAGTTTAAGTAGTTTGTCAGCTAAGGACTGATGACCACGCAGTTTGGTCCGATAGATTTACAAACATTACCAATTCTAATTATGGGCAGGAAACATCACCACATCACTGTGGTAGACAAATGGTGTGGACAGGAGTCAGTTTTGGCGGACGGACATACGGACCCATGTGTC
This sequence comes from Locusta migratoria, assembly GCA_026315105.1. Classification (NCBI taxonomy): domain Eukaryota; kingdom Metazoa; phylum Arthropoda; class Insecta; order Orthoptera; family Acrididae; genus Locusta; species Locusta migratoria. Next base: position 24,535,752 of record CM048751.1, read on the forward strand.
GTTCATAATAGTACTTTCACTGCTCAGAGGTATAGAGCCTAGATACTTCGGCATTTTATTGTGCCCTCCATGGTTTCCTTCTGGTGGGCGATATCGTTCGTCCCGTCAGAGCTGCACTGGGAAAGAACATGCTTCAAGCTGATGGAAGTGAACGAATGCAATGACCAATTGTACACCGGATTTAAACCCAAATGAGAATGTCTGGGATGCAGTTGGCAGACGCATTGCAGCCAGATCAGAACCTTCCACAATGGCTGCAGAGCTGGATGTAGAAATGGAAGAATGGCCAAATATCACCCAAGAGCTGACTCTCACTGTCATACTGTGCTTGTCACGCAGGTGAGCAACTGTATTGGCCCTTCGAGATATGATAGTCGGACCGAAACATGATGATCGCTGGCTCCGCCTACTGGGCTTGGAGACCGCCCCACTCGGAGAAACGGAATGCAACCATGGTGCCAAATAGTTAGTTCGCTGCCCAGCAGTATGGTTAACGGTCGCTGTGTCTGACAGAACTGGCAAACGTGCTCAGCGCAGTCGGACACGTGCATGCGCAGAGAAAAGGTCGCGTTTGACCTACTCCAATGGTCTGCTACCGCAGCCGGCGCTCAAAGCAGAATGGCGCAAGCACCAGGGATCCTCGTATTCTGGCAAGACTATAGAAGGCAACAAGGATGACATTTTCACTTTTGTCGTAGCCCCAATCTGTCACGCTCTAAGTATACGCCATGTAAACCTGAAGTTAATAGTCGAGACAGCAATATATCGTACTGTATCACACATAAATTACAGTTGTAACCAGTGTCTCAATAAAATACCTTACCATATGTATATCGTGTTTATCTCACCTGATCCTTTAATAAATTTGAGCATTGTATGTCAGAAAGCTCCGGACAATACAGTTTATTTTCGGTCGCTACCATGCTAGAGACCTTTGTTGCGGTGTACGTAAGACAGACCACTTCACTCTGCAGGTTGCTCATGCTTTAAGCGCAAGTGGTACGTACATGATGCAGCAAAGCGTCATTTTGTTCATTCTGCTAGGGGAATTTTACATCAAGAAGGATTTCTAATTTTTAGTTGGTTACCACAGTGTTGCTAATACCAGTAATTTTTCATCTGTGGAGAAACTGTAAAGAATATCCTTGGTGAGCAAGTTGTGAGCAGAGACAACATTTTCCATTTCTTAAAAACGCTGTTTTGTAATGTAAATGGTGAATAATGCATTGTTTGATAATTATGATACCTAATATTAAGACTTTTTACGGGTTCTTTTGAACTGTTTCCGTATCATTGTTTGCGTATGATCTGTTTTCTACAAGGCGCAAACATTAATCAATAATCTTTAACATTCTGACTGATTCTTAATTACGTATCATAGTTCATTCTTGCATATAAACAGGAGCATGTAATGGTAGTGTTTCTTTAGCTTATGGTACTTTACTTGCGGCCTCATCAGTCCCTAAACTTACAAAGTACGTTATACTAAACACAACATAAACATCCATGTCCAAGGAAGGATTTGAACCCCCAACGAGGAACCTACTTATTTATGATACAGCCTCTTAAATCGCTACTATGCAGAATGGGTACACTTTAAAAGAAGCCGTCCAGGCGTTTTACATCTTTATCTATGTAAATAATCAGCAAGTTTCAGTGGAGTACATGGCAGAGGCTTCATCGAATCACTTTTATGCTGTTTCCATTCTCTCTTAGCTCGCAGGAAAAAGGAACGCCTAAATCTTTCTGTTTTCGATGTGATTTCTATTACTTCATTATGATGACCATGCCTCCCTATGTAGGTAGCTACTAATAATATATTTTCGCATTGTGAAGAAAAAAAATTTCGCAAATATAACTCGCCGCGACAATTTACGCATTTCTTTTATTGATTTACACCCCCACTCTTGCATCATTTCCTTATATCGCGATAATACAAAACGAACTGCCCTTCTCTGAATTTTCTCTATATCGTCTGTCAGTTCCACCTGGTGTGGATCCCACAATACGCAGAAATACTCCAAAATAGGACGCACAAGTGAAATGTAGGTAGTTTCTTTAGTAGAATACTTGTATCTTGTAAGTGTTCTGCCAGTGAAACGTAGTATTTGGTTCGCCTTCCCCAGAATATTTTCTATGTGTTCTTCCCAAATTAAGTTGTTCGTAATTGTTACTCCTAATGTAGCGTGTTTTACTAAAATGTGACTGACACCTCAGGTGACATAGCATCCACTTCAATTGTCAAAGAGGCATTCTCTTGTGCAACATGGGCTCACTCGACTGATAGGGAGAGGGATGCGGAATAACACAAGACTCCAAGTTTAGACATTTATTTGACATAAGTGTTACAGCAATTCCGTGGACTTGAAATCCCTTATTCTTGCATTTACACGAGTGACATGCTAAAACTGAACTGTGTACTTGAACGAAATGGTCTGACTGTATCGAAAGAACATTTACTTTGAGAGAATGACTGACCTACTGTTGGACACGATTGTGGTGCGTGACTCGTACTGTAGGAATCGCTGAGTGAAGATGCTGGCTCAGCAGAAGCCGGCGTCGGCTGACTGCGCGGAAGTGGTGCTCGCCGATCGCTGTGCAGACTGTAGCAGTAGGCCTCAGGGCCCCGTGGAGGCAGGGCCGTGCCACTCTGCCCGGGATGGCGTGTGACGGCCACGGGCGGCGAACTCGCGTTCTCCGCCGGGCGATGACAGGAGGCTGCGCCCCACCCAGGAGATGAAGGCAGCGCCCACCGACTGGGTCCCAGGTAAGCTGCCATTGTCGCCGCTGCTACGCTTTCATCCTCCGCGGCGCTAAGTCCGGCGTTGCGTGGGAGCTGACTGGCTCCCGTCGGCCCCTGGTCTTCTGGTGTCGAAGACACGACCCTCCGATGACGACTGCGGCGCCCCGGCGCTTCCGAAGACTGATATACGTTCGGTCTGAACTCTTGTCCATCTTCTGATGATTCTCCCGACCTGTGCTTAGAGAGGTCCATTTATAGTCGAAAAGTTGCTACTAGAACGTTCTGGTGCTCCGGTGACCTGCTTGTGTTAACATAAGACACTTTAGTAAGATGACAGTCACGCTCTACACGTAGCCTGTGTCGTTGCAAGAGTTACTCTTTTGGGCGCGCACGTGCCTCAGACGAATAACACTCCGGCCACCACTGTTTACAACTGATTTTTCGTAACCGCTGCTGCTGCTGCTGTCTGTCTGCTATTAACACTAGAACGACGGAGTTTCTGACATTCCTAAAACGGCGGAAAGTGGTCATTTTGACCCCCACATAAAATATTTTCATATTAGACTTAAATAAATATTTTTGTTAATCCAAACCTTTGCTCTAGTAGGGAAAATAATTATTAAACATCATAATTTATAATAATCAATAATTATTTATTTAAACAGCAAACTATCTTACAAATTTATTGCTGCTACTGCTAACAAGTTTCTTGTTTGTATAAACTTTTAGACACTTTTAGTATACTTGGTCCATATTACTCTCGTACTTGGTCTACACACACCTTTGTATCACTTTTCTTTCAAGTTACTGGAATCTGCAGGACGCACTTAGCACATATGATTTCTGTTTTACTCGCACATTTTCCGCACACGTCTTTGTATCACTTTACACAGTTTTCGCTGGTCTTGTTGCCTTTGCAGAGGCTGATTCTCCACTTCCTCCGCTTTCTAGTTGATTTCGGTCCAGTATCCTCTTCCTTTGCCTGACGTTCTTGCTCTTTCATTCCCTTGAGTTCATTAGACAGCGGAAGTATGAACTTCTTCCATTCCATTTTCTTGTTTGTTACTACGTTGTAAATGACCCATGCATTTATTGCCGCCATGTCCAAGATGTTGTAAAAGACATGCATTGGACGTCTCCTACATGCAACCTTTGTAGTATATTTACGGGTCATTTGATCTACCACGTCCACCCCATACTTTGTTACTGTTTCAGGCTTCTTCTTTCCTTCCTTGCTTATTGCTACTTCAGAATGTAGTGTACTCAGAAGACTGATGTTTTTTTCTTCTTTCCTTGGTATACAGTCATGGTGCATTCTGGGTTGCCGCTATGGTGCAGGATGCTGGTGGAGTGTATTTCAGCATTGAACTTCCTTACTGCCTCAGGGATTTCACGACCGATCTTGTTCATTGTACCAACTTATGAACTTTTCTTCTCTTTGAGTTTCTTAGCAAGTTGAAGAGATGTAAAGAACCCGTCTGTCGTCACATTTCTTGTTTGATTTACAAATGGCTCCATGAGCCGCAGAACGACGTACTATGCAAGTGGTTGCTTCTCTCTATGCATGTCCTCTTTGCCGAGGTATCGAAAAGCATTGCATATATACTTTGTCGTCACATCAACAGCCAACCAGAATTTGAGGCCATATTTGTCTCGTTTGTTGGACATGAACTGAGTGAATCTGCATCTTGTTTTGCTTGGTAATAGTTGCTCATCTATGGTTATATTTTCTCCAGGACAGTAAGCACGAATACTGTTTTCAATGAACTTTCCCCAAATTTCAGATACAAGAGCGAATTTGTTGGCTGCCAAGCGTTCAACTCCGGTTACTTTTTCGTCGAAACGGAGGAATCTGAGAAGCTCCTGAAATTTGTTCCTTGGCATAATGTCCTTGATAAAAGTAGGCACCCAAGAACGCGACCAGTTATCATCCACAGGCATACCGTTTGTACAAATAACGCCCCGAGCATACATGATGGCTATCAGTTTCTCCAGTTCCTCAAGCGAAACAGTCCAGTTATTGTTTTTCAGTAATGTTCGTGCATTTGACTCTGTGTATTTCTTCAGGAAACGTAGCATTGCTTCGTCAAAAAGAAGACGGAAGGCACTTGTGATTGAGTCATCTATTCGTTGACAAGCATAACGCCGGCCGCGGTGGCCGAGGTGACTGAGGCGCTCCAGTCACGGTCAGCACGGCCACTACGGTCGGGGGTTCGAATCCCCCCTCGGGCATGGATATTTGTGCCGTCCTAGTTCGTAAGTAGTTCATAAGTAGTTTGTAAGTTTAGGGACTGATGACCCCGTAGTTAAGTCCCATAAGCTCAACAAACATTTGAACATTTTGAACAAGCATAAGCAGTGGGTCCTCCTTTCTCCTTCAGAACGTTCAAGGCTGACCTCCTTGCAGAAGATGAAAAATTGGTCGTCTCCCACACGGTTCCATCCCTAGCAACCATCTTTGTAGACGCTGACAACTGTGTCTGTTGTGATGAAAGATGTGATGACTGATGTAGATCAGCACGTGAATCCTCTTCCACTAATCGCTCCTCATTCACTATGTCTTCATCTTCACTTGTCTCAGGTACATAATCATCATCTTCATCAGCGAAGACCGTTTTCGATTCAATATTCATAGAATATATGACTTCAACTGCTATTGGGCAAAGCTGAAAATGTGTACCCAGCCGGGATTCGAACCCGGGTCTCCTGCTTTCTAGGCAGTTGCGCTGACCCCTACACCACTGGGGACACAGTGAGCACCGCACCTGCAAGGACTACCCATGCACGCCTCCCGTCAGATACAAATTCCCAGCTTCGCCCTGCCCATAGTACTCAAACTCGTAGTTTAACTAATTCCCGTAAGAGTAAGGGCTTCAAACTTGCTCACCCCTCCCCACTAACGATAGGATCGTTGCCCGTCACCGGCATATTATATATATACATGTGGCGTCTGTTCGGAAAGAACAGACGTCACATTCTGATCCAGCAGCTGTTATTATTTAATATTCATAGAATATATGACTTCAACTGCTATTGGGCAAAGCTGAAAATGTGTACCCAGCCGGGATTCGAACCCGGGTCTCCTGCTTTCTAGGCAGTTGCGCTGACCCCTACACCACTGGGGACACAGTGAGCACCGCACCTGCAAGGACTACCCATGCACGCCTCCCGTCAGATACAAATTCCCAGCTTCGCCCTGCCACGTTTTCGATTCAACTTCGGAATTCTCTAAGAGCTGTAACACTTGTTCATCAGAAAGTCCACGCCGACGATTCATGTTCAAAAGCGTGTTTCGAGGACAAAAACTATCACCGGAATGACACTATATACTGTGGCAGACTGGAACGAACACTTGACACGTTGCGACAATGACAGGCAACTACTCTGCAATACTGCTGACTGTTACCGCTACATTGTTGGATTACTTTCATATATTCAGAAGGAAATTACATTGGGGTCAAATTGACCCCATCCGCCGTTCTAGGTATATCGATAGAAATATCAAAGAAAATGTAAATACTTTTTAAATTCTAATACATCATCATAAAGAGAAGAAAAAATTAGGAAAAGTCATATGATTTCATTAGGAAAGCAAATAAACTGAAATGACAATGAAGGAAAAAAGTATGGCAGGGGTCATTTTGACCCCTTCCGCCGTTCTAGTGTTAATCTTCATTTGTCCATTCAAGTGCAATTCCCATAGTTATTTTATTATTAGATATAATATCCTCACACTCTCTATTAATTCATTTTACACTTTACATTAGTACAGTCTATACTAGTACAATAAGGGACCTTCACATTCTCACACGAATTTGGTGTATTTGTGTTAGCTCGAGTCAAAGTGCTTTTCTCGTCAGTGTAACAAAATGATCTCGGTGTTAGTCCGTCTTCTGATGACTCTGCCAACCTGTGCTTAGAGAGGTCCATTTATAGTCGAAAAGTTGCTACTAGAACGTTCTGGTGCTCCGGTGACCTGCTTGCGTTAGCGTAAGACACTTTAGGAAGATGACAAAGTCACGCTCTACACGTAGCCTGTGTCGTTGCAAGAGTTCCTCTTTCAGGTGCGCACATGCCTCAGACGCATAACACTCCGGCCACCACTGTTTACAACGGATTTTCGTAACCGCTGCTGCTGCTAACCCACTGTCTGTCTGCTATTAAACTTTACTTGTCCATTCAAGTGCAAGTCCCAAAGTTATTTTATTATTAAATATTATATCCTCACACTCTCTATTAATTCATTTTACACTTTACATTACTACACTCTGTTGTTTGTTGTTATGGTCTTCAGTCCGGACACTGGTTTGCTGCAGCTCTCCACCCTACTCTATCCTGAGCTAGCCTTTTCATCTCCTCATAAGAACGGCAACCCACATCCACTTGAATCTGCTTACTATACGCGTCTCTTGGTCTCCCTCTGCGATTTTTACCCCACCCACTTCCCTCCAATGCTAAACTTACGATTCCCCGATGTCTAAGAATGTGTCCTACCAAGCGATCCCTTCTTTTAGTCAGGGTATGCCAAAAATTCCTTTTCTCACCAATTCTGTTCAGTACCTCTTCATTAGTTATGCGATCTACCCACCTAATCTTCAGCATTCTTCTGTAAAACCACATTTCAAAAGCCTCTATTCTCTTCCTGTCCGCCCTGCTTATCGTCCATGTTTCACTCCCGTACAAGGCAACACTCCACACAAATGCCTTCAGAAAAGACTTCCTTACACTTGAATTAATATTCGATGTTAGCAAATTTCTCTTTTTGAAAAATGCTTTTCTTCCCATTGCCATTCTGCATTTTATATCGTCTGCACTGCGTCCATCGCATGTTATTTTACTACCCAAGTAACAAAACTCATCTACCACCTTCATTGTTTCGTTACCTAATCTAATTCCTTCAGCATCGCCTGATTTTCTAAGACCGCATTCGACTATTTTTGTTTTGCTCTTGTTAATGTTCATTTTATACGCTCCCTTCAACACACTGTCCATTCCATTCAACTGCTCTTCCAGGTCCTTTGCTGTCTGTGACAGAATTACAATGTCATCAGCAAAACACAATGTTGTTATTTCTTCACCCTGAACTTTAATCCCTATTCCAAATTTTTATATGCTTTCCTTCACCGCCTGGTCGATGTACAAATAGAATAACATCGGGGAAAGGCTACAACCCTGCCTTACTTCCTTCCCAACTGATGCTTCCCTTTCATGTCCTTCGAGTCTAATAACTGCCTTCTGGCTTTTGTACAAGTTGTAAATAACTCTCCTTTCCCTGTATTTTACCGCTGCTGACTTCAGAATTTGAAAAAGTACATTCCAGTCAACATTGTCAAACGCTTTCTCCAAATCTACAAAAGCTAAATATCTAGGTTTGCCTTTCCTTAATCTATTTTCTAAGATAAGACGTAAGGTGACTATTGCCTCTCGGGTTCCTACGTTCCTCCTGAATCCAAACTGAAATTCCACGAGGTCAGCTTCTACCAGCTTTTCCATTCTCCTGTAGATAATTCGTGTTAAAATTTTGCAACCATGACTTATCAAACTGATGGTTCTGTAATTTTCACACCTGTCTGCGCCTGATTTCTTTGGAATGGGGATTATTATATTTTGCTTAAAGTCTGTCTCATACATCCTACACACCAGTTCAAATAGTTTTGTCATGGCTGGCTCTCCCAGAGACTTTAGTAGCTCTGAGGGTATGTCATCTACTTCTGGGGCCTTGTTCTGACCTAGGTTTTTCAAGGCTCTGTCAAATTCACCTCTCAGTATACTATCTCCTATTTCATCTTGATCTACTTCCTCTTTCCTTCCTACAACATCGTCTCTAAGTTCATTTCCTTTGTAGAGCTGCTCTATGCAGTCTTTCCACCTTTCAGCTTTCCCTTCTTTGCTGATAACTAGTTTCCCATCTGAGTTCTTGATATTCGTACACTCTATACTAGTACAATAAGGGACCTTCACATTCTCACACGAATTTGGTGCATTTGTGTTGGCTCGTGTCAAAGTGCTTTTCTCGTCATTGTAATCTCGGTGTTGGTAGGGTTAACGGCCGCTTGCGCTGCCTTTATGCTTCCTGCTGTAAGGGTCGACCGCTGCGGCCTGTCTCGCTGTGCCGCTTCCGGTGGCGGCCTTCCAGCGAGCGCCCGGCACGGCATACCGCAGCCTCCCTCCACTGTGCGCCGAACAATGCGCTCCCTCCCGGCGCTGTCACGTGGCCAGGCGAGGCGATCTTCCGCCCCTCTCGCTGCCTCCTCCTCAGCACTGCCCTCACTCCCTCTTTCACCCTCTCGCCCTCTCACCCTCACTTCCTCCGCAATGCGGCTGCCTGCCGTGTGGACTTGGGCCGGGAATCCCCCGCCGCTCGTGCGCCAAATTGTTAGCAACGGCCGAGTTCGGACGCGGAAATTTCCGGCGAGGTTTTGGCCGCTTTAACTGCGAGCGCGGCGTACAGCGCTCGCCTGTTGTATGTCGCGCGGGCGCTGGTGATAATGGAGCTAGCGCCGGGTGGACTGCGCTTCTCGTCTGGGAGTCCGCCGCTGTGTTGTTACACGGCTATCGAGGGACGCCCTCGCCCACTACTGGGGCCGCATTGTCCGTTTGCTGCTCGTCTGGCGCGCTCAACGGCAGGTCTCGCGTGTTTCGTCATACGTAATTACTGTTTCCTCATATGAATGTATTGTGCTGTTTGTATTTCCTTACTGAAAGAGAAAACAGAATGGATTGCTGATAATTTTTATCTGATTGATAAAACATTTGTATTGAGTTTACATACAGGGTGACCCAGCTATTTTGTCCACCCAAAATATCTCTGGAACAATAACAGCTATTGGAATACGACTTTCACCGGTATCAATGTACGGCTGGGGCCAATGAATGTACACATTTGGGGACATTCTAAAACGAAAGCAAACGTGTTTTTTTTAACACAAACTTATGTTGGTTTTTTTTTTTTAATGGACAACCGATATTTTTTCTTCGACAATCCATAGCATGACAAATCACATAAACAATGGCGTTGATTGCATCGCAATATTCCAATTACATCCCGAGACATTGCGACACGAAGTTGACGCTTGAAATACGCGAAACGCGCGGCTAGCGCACGTCCTGAGTCTCAGGCGAGAACCGCAAGCTGCCCAGGACGAGCGTATTTCAAGCGTCAACTTCGCGTCGCAATACCTCGGGATGTAATTGGAATATTGCTATGCAATCAACGCCATCGGTTATGTGATTTGTCATGCTATGGATTCCCGAAGACGAAATATAGGGTGTCCATGAAAAAAAAAAAAGACATAAGTTCGTGTTAAAAGAAACACATTTCCTTTCGTTTTAGAATGTTTCCAAATATGTACATTCATGGGCCCCAGCCGCACATTGATACCGGTGAAAGTCATTTTCCAATTGGTGTTATTGTTCCAAAGATATTTTGGGTGGACAAGATAGCTAGGGCACCCTGTATAAACAAAAATCTAGAGTGCAAAACTTATTTTTTCCGACTAGTTTCTGTCTTCTTTTACACTATCTTCAGGAAATTTTGCTCCACAACATCAATGGAGCTAAATTTCCCGAAGATGGTTTAAAAGAAGACCGAAACTAATCGGAAAAAAAATTTGCACTCTGGACTGTTCTTTATATATAAATTTAAAAAAAAGAGTGCTGTTGCCCAATAAATGAAACAAAAATGTTTCCAAAAATATGTGATTTGTATTGAGGTATGCGTTCAGAGTCGTGCGAAACTCAGGTTTCCCTATTCTCTCATAACATCTTGCAAACTGTGGGTGAAGGGCAGCAGGCAGACTGCATATGGCCAATACCTGACAGATACACAAACTTGCCAAAAGACGTAAGATTTAAGAAAAGTCCTCAACTTGCCTGTAGAGAACAGAATAAAATTTACAATTCAAATTACTGTAGAGGGCCGGCCGCAGTGGCCGAGTGCTATAGGGCACGCGAGTCACAGTCTGCACGGCCGCTACGGGCCTCGGACATGGATGTTTATATCATCTTTCAAATGTTCAATTGTTTGTAGAGCTTATGGAACTTAACGACGGGGTCATAAGTCCCTAAACTCACAAACTACTTATGAACTAGCTAATACTAAGGACGGCCGAAATATCCATGCCAGAAGGGGGGGATTCGAAGCCCCGACCGTAGTAGCCGTGCAGACCGTGACTGCCGCGCCGCAGACCGCTTGGCCACCGCGGCCGCCGTGTCGCCCTTAGTATAAGGTAGATCAAAAGTAGTTTGTAAGTTTAGGGACTGATGACCTTGTAGTGAAGTCCCTTAAGCTTAACAAATATTTGAACATATATAGTAGAGGATGAGCAACATTAATGGTAAGCACTAATCGGTTCCCATGCGGCAAACTGGAAGCAGCAATATCTTTCCCAGCAAGAGAACAGAAAGTAGCCATAAAAAAAAAAAAAAAAAAAAAAAAAAAAAAAAAAAAAAAAAAAAAAAAAATATATATATATAATAATAAAAAAAAGGAAAAGGGTACGGTTTACGGAGTGCCCGTACCAATTAAGAAATTAAAGCCTTAACCCGATGGAAGCTCTAAAGTTCCACAACATTGCTTAAAATACGTCTACGGGTTGGCATAATTTGCCTGTAGAAGGAAAACACTCCACCTACGATTATGGCTGTGCCCCTGAAGGGCCACGAGGTAACAGGTAAATTTTACCAGGGACAACACCAAGAAAATGTTACGTATGTTGCAATCAGCAAATAACAGCTCAGAAACGATTAAATTTCATGGGTGAGTAGCCACTCAGACGGAAGACTGTGGTGTCGCACAAGTACAAAGTGCGCGCCACCTACTTTCGCCGCGCGCCGCCATGCACGCACGGCGCGGCATTCTTACGACGACAGCCACGAACGCCCTCTGCTGCAACTCCGCTCGTGGCCACCACTGAACGACATCGTTCACTTGGGACTGAGTTAGGAACCAGTAAAGACTTCGGAATCCGATAGGCACCAGTGAAGACTTGGCTATCAGTTAGGCACTAGGCAGGACTCTAGCTCAACTATGTATCAACATTCTGCAGTACTATGTAAAAGTTAAGTATTGCATAAATTCTGTGCAATATATATCTCGTTCTAATTTACTCTAGTGTTTCTAGTTTCTGGCTGCTCCTCTCCGTACCTGCACCAGCGTGCTATCTTTATTCCTGTGTCGGTCTCATTCCACTCGGCCACCGACACCTACGACGGAAACGAGACACAAAAGCGGCGACGAGGCTGGGACACAAAAAAGACCCCCGTGCTATCAAGCACGATAGCCACCATCGGTCATCAAAGTACATAGCCAGAAGCGAAAGACGCCAACTAACGTAAATAATTAGACATGAAAAGCGAACCAACTACTTAATTCCAAAGTCCAATAATAGGTGTACTCAACGTACCAGGTCGCTTGGGTAGACCACTTGGAGATGGAAGTGAGTCTGTTTTAATCCAAGTTGAAGAGTCCGGAGAAAAAGGTAGATTCTGGGAGGCTCAAGTGTACATCAGACCGCCGTAGTCACATGGAACACACTCGGCTACATCGATCGCTTGGGTTGTGGCACACCACTCGGTAAACACTCAGTCAGCACGTCCGGTCCCTGCCGGTTTTGAGTACCACCGACGAATACACCACACCTTCCGGCTGCCGACCCACTGACTCCTCGCACTTCCTCACTCATCAGGCCGTCTCTCGGGCAGTGATGATAGCCGCCGGTAGAAACAGACGACAGGAGAAATAAAAAAAATATGATCCATAGGACTTCTCTCCGCGAATCGCGCCGGCACGGCTCAGCAGAATTTCTAGATAGAATGGCGTTTGACACGGAACCTCACTGCATACTGCTAACGGAAGTACGAGCATACGGAATAAGTACCCAAATATGTGACTTGCTTCAAGACTAGTTTGATAATAGGAGGCTTACATAGTCATCGATGGCGAGTGTATCAGAGACTGCAGTACCATCCGAACTTCCCCATGAAATTCTTGTAGGTTCCGCTATTACTTTCTATGTGTATAAATGATTTGACGGACAGACTGAGTTGCAGTCTGTGGCTGTTTACTGATGATGCTGTGGTGTATAGAAATGGCTGTAATAGGAAGCAAGATGTGGAGCAAGTTTTTAGGTGATGTGAGGAATGACAGTTACCTCTAAATATCAAATGTTTAATGTTCAAATGTTTGTATAGCTTACGGGACTTAACTAGGGGTTCATCAGTCCCTAAACTTACAAACTACTTATGAACTAGCTAATACTAAGGATGGCACAAATATCCATGTCCGTGGGGGGATTCGAACCCCCGACCGTAGTGGCCGTGCAGACCGTGACTGGAGCGCCTCAGTCCCCTCGGCCACCGCGGCCGGCGCGGCCGGCCTTTAAATATCCAGACGTAATGCTGCACAGCAATATATAACTGAACGAGCATATAAAGACAGTCGTAGGGAACGTGAATGGTCGACATTGGTTTATTGTGAGAATTTTGGGAAGATGGAATGCGCCTGTAAAAGAGATCACATATGAAACGCTTGTACTATACCGTATTAAGTATAGCTGAAATGTTTGGCATCTCCACTACAAACAGAGGGCCGCGGTGGAGTAGCCGAGCGGCCTAAAGCGTCTCGCTGCAGAGCGCGCGGTTGCTCGCTGTGGAGGTTCGAGTCCTCCATGGGGCATGGGTGTGTGTGTTTGTCCGTATGTTAGTTTACCTTAGTTTAAGTAGTTTGTAAGCTACGGACTGATGACCACGTAGTTTGGTCCGATAGATTTACAAACATTTGAGCAATTCAGAGGAGTGCAGTTAGGTTTGTTACAGGCATTTTCGATCAATGCGCGAGTGTTACTGAGATACTTCGGGAACTCAAATGGGAGTCGCTGGAGGAAAGACGACATCCTTTTCGAGAAACAGTATTGAAGAAATTTATATGATCGTAATTTTAAGCGGATAACGATTCTGCTGCCGCCAACATACATTTCGCGTAAAGACCGCAAATATAGGAGAGGTCAGTGCTCGTACAGACGCATACAAACATTTGTTTCTCCCTCGTTGACTAGGGGAGTGGAACAGAAAAGATACTGACTAGTAGTAGTAGTAGTAGTAGATACCCTCCGCCACGCGCCTTTGGTGGATTGTGAAGTATGAAAAAAACGTACTGCAAAACAATGAAACACACTGTATCCATTTCCTTCAGTCTGCACTAAAAAACGGAAAGGTGCGGTTGATCTATTTGAGGGACCAGATGATCTCATTGTTGTCAGGGAGTGTGACCGAATTTGTAAGCTTTCCACCAATAATGTTCAAATGTTTGTAAATTTATCGGACTAAACTGCGTGGTCATCAGTCCGTAGCTTACAAACTACTTAAGCCTAGGTAAACTAACCTAAGGACAAACACACACACCCATGCCCCAGGGAGGACTCGAACCTCCACGGCGAGCAACCGCGCGCTCCGCAGCGAGACGCTTTAGACCGCTCGGCTACTCCACCGCGGCAAGCTCTCCACCTTGTAATATCTCGGCCGGGGACGCTTTTGTTCACCGACTTCGCGTAACCACGACAGCTTCAAACCGGAGCCAGCAGGAGGGACCTCAACTTTCACCTTTGTTCCCCTGCCGTGGCTCCCTCGTAAAATGTACACGACGAAACCAGCCCGACTTAACGAGGGGCGTGCAGGTAACTGGCAAACATGGCGACAGCGGACACAGGGGAGAGACGTCCTTACAACGAGGTGGACACAGTGGCGTGTATGCGGAGAAAGCCCTTGTCTGCAGATACCAGAGGAGTCGTTCCCAAAACGCGGCAGAATCACAGGTAAACCGTGTACCCCTGCAGATGCGAAGGAATCAGACATACCCCAGGAGTGCAGATGTGCCTGAGTGGGAGACAGCCTGCCTTGAGTTACAAATAAGGCGGACGCACCTTGTCAACACTTGAAATATTTTTATTCTTCACATGGAGTAAAAGCTGTGCTTGACTGGCCAAGGTTTCTATATGAAACCAATTTAACGCAACCGGTTGGCAGTTATTTGGCTACAAATAGACTCCATACAGGTTGTTGGGAAACATTACAGAAGAATATTACTAACTCTGTGTTGGAGACAAGTCTTAAACTGTAAGCTAAAGCGTGATCAGTTTGTAATGATACCTTTTTTTCTGGATTTTAACGCTGGTTTTGTCACAAGATCAAAGTTGAAAACCGGAATTGAAATTTAACTAACCGTAAGATCAGCAATGAATATTAATTTTTGAAATGGTTAAGACACTGAAAAGACCACAAAAGATTCCGCCGTCAGTTCTCAGTAGCAATTTAAGTTAAAAATTACGACAACACCAGAAAGCACCATTACATAAGAAAATAGCGGAATCAGTTACCTGGTACGCATTCATTGGTGGAAGCCGTGACACTGCAGTTGAACCTGTATGAATTGATTAAATCTTCGTTTTCGGAAACTGATGCTTGGTATCATGACTATTAATTATTAAAGTTTTAAGGCCGTGTGCAATTTTGATCACTATGGTTATTAGAAGTTAAAGAAATTTTCGGACTTCGCTTTTAACAGAATGAAGATTTCCTGCAGGCATTCAATTCAATTTTTAATATAAAATGAGAGTAAATAAATTTTGCATCGAGAATGTTCTTTCGTCATCATGAAACAATAGGCAACAATGACCAAGCATCAATTTACTAATATTGCTGAAAATCAAGTCATAAATAAATAAAAGATTGGGAGAAATAGTCATTATTGAAATAAAATAGAAATTTAAAATGAAATTTAAAATTTATTACGTTAAAGGATACTAACCAGGGCTCACACTTACATAATTCGGGAGGTCGAGTAAAATACGTCCGCTCAGTATAAAGGTAGAAAAACGAAAGACGACAAGCGATTCCGTTTTCTCTCCAGATCGTTTGAAATAGTTGAATGCATTACTTGAAACAAGGATAATCAGAGATTTATTGGCAGAGGGAACGGATGCTAGCGACGAGCGGCGCAGATATAATTTTCAATAAAAAATATTAATGTATCTCTGCAAGTTATTGATGCCCTGTGAACATCGAAACTGGCTATCATGGTAAAAGCATCGAGCTTTGCAGATAATTCGGTGTTTTAAGCTTGACTTTTAATCGAAATTCTCAGGGGCACATAGCGCTTAGAGAAAAAACAAGACAATGTCGCATCACCATAATGAACTCATTGTCCTCTTAAACAATCAGGCTTTCTGTCTCACGTTGCTGGCTATCACGACTACTGTAGTTAGAATAAATATTAAAATGAAATTAATTTGCTTGAAACGGAAATGAAAATTGAGTGAGAGCAGAAACCAATTATAAAACAGGAAAATAAAACTGTAAACTTACAAGAATTCTTACCACACACACACAACCACTTACGTCAGCATCCGCTTACTACGGAGGAAGAAAGCGGAATGACAGTGAGAAGACGCTGCCAGTAGGAGGTGTTTCCCACTCGAATGTTCTAGGTTTCAATAACAATCTCTGCACGCAAATTAATCCCTTGACATTCTTTCCCCAAAAAGATTTATCATCACTTTAAGAAAGCACAAACATAGTTCAGTACAGAAGAATTATGTTAACGTTAAATTAATGCCCATTCGAAATTAAATTACAAAAAAATTAAAGGTAACACTTCAATATCATATGTAACTGAATGTGAAAATGGAAGTCCTGGTATTAGATATTTATGATACAATGAGGCCAAGGTAACTTAAATAATTCAAAGGTCATTTCACAAAGAAGCGCACAAAATAAAATACATGAAAATCGAAAACGAAGTGCTGCCAACTTCTGCTTTGCGTACAGATCAGGCGCTACGTTCACAATTCCACAGGAAAGTATAAAATTTCATGAAACGACATTCTGAAGAAGTTCATATTTAAATGTTTCGTTTTCAACTGGGCAGTCGAAGACTTTATTGGTAGTGCGAATCAAAAGATCATAGTAACGAAGTCTGTAAATAACACTGTTTATTGGTGTCGATATTTCATTTACTTTTCATCAGCAGTAATTTCGTGGTGTTTTTCGCCGTTACCATGCATTTTAAGTAATTTTCCAAGTTTTAATTTGTTTCTTTGGTTTAGTTTCCGGTGATTGGAATAACAGAGGAAGGATACAGGAGGATGAGGAGTAGGAGAAGCATGTAACAAATGATTGTTGGGAAGGACAAACATTGGGAATGAGGAGTAGACGGATTGCTTTTCTCAAGAGCAAAATGTCGCATGCTGCACAATCAGGAAATTGTATCCAGAATGAAACTTTCACTCTGCAGCGGAGTGTGCGCTGATATGAAACTTGCCCGCGAAAGGCAAAGGTCCCAGGTTCGAGTCCCGGTTCCGGCACACAATTTTAATCTGCCAGGAAGTTTCAGGAAATTGTATATTTACGCAGGAAACGTACAAACAAGAAAATTGTTTCAGTTCACTATGGTTTCAGTATACAATGGAAAACAATTTTCTCAGAAAACAATTTTTTTTAACATTAAATTGTTCCTTTGTTGTCCTCCCAATTTCGTCGATATTTTCTCAGCCATAACAAATCGTCACTTGATGGACTACTGTGGAAACTATGTACACGTCCGTTGGCATTAATAGGAAGTTTTAAATTACATTGATTGAAAAATCTAATAATATATTTTTTTCTAAAAAAAATGTTTAAATGTTTGTTAAGCTTAAGGGAATTAACTGCGGGGTCATCAGTCCCTAAACTTACAAACTAATTATGTCTTATACTAAAGACGGCACAAACATCCATGCCCGGGGGGGGGGGATTCTAAGCTCAGACGGCGAACGACCTCGCGCATCGGAGCATAGCGCCTCAATGCGCTCGGCCGCTCCACCGAGCCAATTGCTCATGGCTGCGATTACGGCTATTATTAACACCACCTTGCTTCGAGAACCTGTTTCTTCGTAGTCCAACATTTGTTATCAATTTTTCTGTAAGGAAATAAAGTTGTAACTACCAACTGTTACTGCTACTCTTGTGGAGTGGAGGTGAAATTATTGTGTTCAGTACGGTAAGCTTTTGAAAGGGATGATGTTGCCTAGCGGCGTCCTGAATCTGTTTTTTTTTTCAGCTGTTCTTTGTCTACTATATCAGTATCTCTTCAAAAATGAAAGGTAACTTCAGTCGCCACACTCTAGGTTATTTTTGAATGAATGTTATTCACATAATCGTGAGTAACACATCACGATTCCTTTCTGTGAGGCTATACGTCACCCTTAAAACGGATCGTGAAAGGATCCTTTTTGTTACGCATTAATTAACGCCTCCTTTAACAAGTAACAATCACATCACATTGTTATAAAAACACCTTAATATTTTAAATTTCTCTGCCAGAAACATAATTCCAACTTGTTACAGATGGAAACAATTGTACTTCTACACTTGAAGTGCCGAATTTTTCTGTGCCGCTAGTAGTACCATTTCGGTAATTTATGACCCACACTAGGAAACTACTATTGTACTGCTATTTGGTCATATTTTATATTTCTGCATGTTGACATTACATTCAAGAAGACTCTACTGTACGAGAAAAATATTTTTTCTCTAAAATGAATGGTACACAGACATAGTAAATTTTCAGAAATAAGTGTTATTTTCATTTTAAGTTTTACAGAAAAAATTCTACGATCTTCTATCAAACAGCATTCAAAAATGTAAGCACAGCTATTTTACAATGTTTATCCTTATGGAAAAGTAAAAGCAGAGTCAAAACATACTTTTTATTCGAGAAGTAATAATTCTTTTAATTTTTTTTAATTTATTTATTTATTTATTTATTTATTTATTTTTTTTTTTTTTTACCTTTACTGACATGTAAGTACCGAGTATTTGCCAAAGAGCCTAAATTGAAACGTCTTTTCTTGGTTATTGCTATCAAAGGACAAAAATTTAAGAACAAACAATATCAGTCTATAATGGTAAGTGTTTGAAATACTTGGGAACAAGTAGTTGACGTATTTACTAAGCTGGGGTGGGCTCACAGTTCAAACAGGATTTTGACTTTGCTGCTTTAGCACATATACTTTTTGAAGTTGAAACATCAGACTGATGTCTCATTCCCTTGTTTCTGTTTATAGGAAATATGATTTTGACAACGCCTTCTGTTTCCATATTAGCCATTTCTGGTGCCAAATGCTTGCAAGGGGAGATTGGCTCCTTTCTACAATTTGCGGAGTCCGAGGAGGGGGGGGGGGGGCTGAGAATGATTTCCCGTCGTGAAGTCTTCCTACATGTTCAAAACTTAAAAAATTGGAGAGCATTGAATGTTGTGACAAACTTGCACAGGCTGTCGGCGGGTACCATTTTGTAAACTATACCAATTCCACCCTTGGATTCATTATAAGACTACACAGTTTCCGGACGTTTCTTCTCAGTATAACGTTGCCCTTGCTTCGTATGATGCCATAATTGTTGAAGTAGATTCCGCGATTAAATTTTTAATAAGGAATTGATGGGAACGAATTTTTGTATTTTGAATAATTTAGTTAATTACATCACAAAATGAACATTAAAGCAAATAAACCGCGGGTTGCATATTAAAGTCGGGCACCATACAAGCAATAGCCCGTTATAAGACTTAACGGAAAGCATCTAGCTGGATCCTGCACTTAGTATTGTAGGAGCTGGAAATGATAAATTTTACGTCTCATTTAATACTTGAATGTTCGAGATACTTTCCGTAGGAAATCAAAGTTCAGACTGTTCACTTCGCTTTTCATTGTTGTGTGACCGTGGGTGGAACATGAAGTTACTGGTAATGATAAAATAATTTTAAAAAAATGATCGATCTTCGTGAAATTACAAAAGTAATGACTGCAGGGTTCTAAAATCAAGCAAAGTATTGTATAAGGATGATTGATTGATTGAAATTTTGCAGACAATGCGAAGCGATTGTAATGGCGTCTGAACAACTATTACGGATGATGAGCTGAAAAAACATTAAGAAATTAAATATTTGACGTGGAGGAGTTTGATTTAAATGAAAACCAAGGAGAGGGAATGCTTTTAAATTTAAATAATATATTTTCAGCAACAGCTTGCATTATTCTTACTTACATGAGTGAATACAGTTATGAAAGACGTCTTCACACTTCAGATACAAACAAGAGAGTGAGTAAAACTACTATCACAGTTCCGTCTTCTCGCTTGTTCGGAAGTAAAAAATGACGAACGAAATTAAATTAGTTGCATTGGGAGTCAGAGGGAACCGGAGGCGATAAGCATCGCTGATCAAAGATAAACAAAAAGATAAAAATTTTTGTGTATCGTTACATCAGTACTGTCATTGATCTGACATCCAGCACGCGTGTTACTCAGAAATAAGGACACCTAAAGAGTAGAATAAAGAAAGATATACAGTAAACTTCGTGCTAACTGGTTCAAAAACGTAGGTGGAATGGTACATGTTTACGTTGTGCAAGAGGTAAATCACTGTCACTGTTTCAGATTCCGTTGGCCGATCATTTGATACATCTAAATTTCTCTAGTCAATAGTTTCCACTGGAACAAAATCGTCGGCGTCCTTTGCAATCGTCTCACTGCCAGAATCGTCACTTTATCTCGTCGGTGAAATGTCAATGGTAGAGAATCACGGAATTCGTGAGAGCCCACTCGGCTGTTGGGACGCCGCGCCTGACATCTGCTGTCGTGTCGCAGAACTATTAGCAGTCTCTGCGACTTCCCACCGCCAATTCATAGGTCTGTAAGGAGCCAGTCCAAAGCAAGTCGAAAGCCACACTGATAGAACGTTTCACCCGGTCTCCAAAGTTTTCGTATTCTAATTATTTTTGGAATAAAGTGTCATTACATACTCCAACATCTTGTGAATAATGTCCAGACGCGCCCAGAAATTTTTTTCCCGTCTAAAAACTGGCGTTGCTTCTGATATCAGATTGTGTTAAACTGTGTCCGGGTGAAAAAAATGATCTCTTTCATACTTCTAGGTGGCCTACAGGGATTAAATTTTGCTAAGTTACACTACATATACATACAGGGTGCTACAAAAAGGTACGGCAAAACTTTCAGGAAACATTACTCACACACAAAGAAAGAAAATATGTTAGGTGGATATGTGTCCTAAAACGCTTAATTTCCATGTTAGAGCTCATTTTAATATTTATGGATGAGGCTTCATTCCAACGTGATCAAATTGGAAATTTTCACAATCAACATGTGTGAGCTGACGAGAATCCGCACGTAATTGTGAAATCACGTCATCAACACAGATTTTCTGTGAACGTTTGGACAGGAATTGTTGGTGATGTCTTGACTGGACCTCATGCTCTTCCACCTACACTCACTGGAGCACGTTATCATGATTTCATACGGGATACTCTACCTGTGCTGCTAGAACATGTGCCTTTACAAGTACGACACAACAAGTGGTTAATGCACTTTGGAGCTCCTGCACATTTCAGTCGACGTGTTCGTACGCTTCTCAACAACAGAGTCGGTGACCGATGGATTGGTAGAGGCGGACCAATTCCATGGCCTCCACTCTCTCCAGACCTCAACCCTCTTGACTTTCATTTATGGGGAAATTTGAAATCTCTTGTCTACGCAACCCTGGTACCAAATGTATAGACTCTTCGTGCTCGTATTGTGGACGGTTGTGATAGAATACGCCATTCTCCAGGGCTGCATCAGCGCATCAGGGATTCCATGCGACGGAGAGTGGTTGCATGTATCCTCGCTAACGGAGGACATTTTGAACATTTCCTGTAACAAAGTGTTTGAAGTCACGCTGGTACGTTCTGTTGCTTTATGTTTCCATTCCATGATTAATGTGATTTGAAAAGAAGTACTAAAATGAGCTCTAACATGGAAATTAAGCGTTTCCGGACACATGTCGACATAACATATTTTCATTATTTGTGTGTGAGGAATGTTACCTGAAAGTTTGACCGTACCTTTTTGTAACACCCTGTATATATAAAAGGTAAAGCAGTCAAAAATCCGAAGAATGGTTTAGAGACCACAGTGCTTTACTAGGCATGGTCCTGTTTGGAGGTGGTACGTCGTTGCCTGCACCGACCCAGTCAGCTGTAGGGGGGCCTACGGTTTAACGTGGGTTACAAACCACTCGGTATTTTTCACATGAGGAATAAAGACAGATGTGAAAGAAGTTGAAAGTGACAGATAAAAATCCCAGGTCCTGGCGGAGATCGAACCCGCGACTTCTGGATTTGTAGTATGGCACTTTAGCACTGTGCAACCGATTACACAAGTTACACTGTAAATGATTAATTTTCACGGAGGGTTTGGTCTTACAAAGAATATTGTGGCGGGTAGAGCTCTCAAAAGACCAATATGGGACAAAAATGATTCACGTGGTATTTTTAGTACTCTTAAGAGTTCGATAACATTCGCTGCAGGGGTTATAGTAAACTAGCTGAAAACCCGGCTTTACCCGGGCATTTATTTATTTATTCCTGCCATTTTTAAGTATATATTCATTTGTATAAGGACTGTATGTCTGTAAAATATCTTGTGAGTTAATAGTAAAGAAGTAATAGATGAAAACTTGATGCGGGAAGGGGCTATTTTCCAAGAATGTTACTGTTTATGTGCTCATATCTCATGAACTACATATCGTACTGTGATACAATTTATAAGGTACATGCGAGTACACCGTCTGTAAAATTTCCTGCGGCTACAATTTGTAGTGTAGAAATTATAAGCTGCAACGTAATTGCGAATGCCGTAGTTTTGCTCCATGAACATCGGGAAAGTAGTAATCGAGAAAATTTACTCATTTCAGTATTTTGTTTTGGTTGTCAGCGAGGAAAAGTTTAATAAAGGTTTGAAAATATGTTTAAAGTTTGTTGCAAGTCGCTAAGTACTTTCATTCTCATATAGCGTATTTTTAAAGTCTCGTCGCATTATGTGGCAGTTCCTCGCGATTCCTATTGTTTACGACGTCATATCTTCTGTATCATGTGTCGTATGTGATTCTTAACCGATCAGTAATTTTTACCTCACGGTAAGGAATGTGTGTACCAATGAGTAGCATTGTCGCTATATGCAGCAGTTTCTCGCGCATCTAATTGTTTATGACGTCATATCTCATGAACTATGCATCATACGTGATTCTTACACTTACGGCGACCGTCGTCATGGATTGCAGCTTATGTGTACAAAATTTCTTAAAGATTGGAAGAAAACTGTAGATTTGTATGCAACACGTACACACATGCGGACTCTGCTTTATATATTAGATAAGTATTTGACTTGGAGCTCACTAGTGTGCTACTTGGTAATATTTACGCTGTCTCCGCACAGTTTCTGAGAACGAAAGTTTGTGTCATTAAAAAAAGTATTTTCTGTTTCTAATGCAAGTCTGACGACTGCCTACGCCGATTTAATTCCATTACTACTCTGCCGTCAGACGTCAGAAGACGAGGCGCCGTCGCTGTTGGCTGCAGGTGGCAGTCGCACAAAGCTCTTATCGGCGCTGCCTCCCCTCGCCTCTTGTTGAATGATGACCACGGGCTGCGGGTCCCAATGCGTTTAGGCGTTCGGCAGATAGCCGGGCTTCTTTGCCCGAGGAACGGAGGTGATGTGGCCAGGGACGACAGCGACGTATCCCCCAAGGGTTCCCTGACTGATGGTCCCGAGCATGACGCAGCGGGAACGTGCCGAAACGTTGCCAGAGATTGTGGTTGACGTGCGTCCCCGTCCTCTGAGGCGTTATAAAGTAGATGGGACACAGTGCTTTCTGCTTGATCTTTTTATCACTCTCTACCGACATAAGCCAAATTGGTTGTGAGTTACACACATTTAAATATCTCGATTCTTCCCGGGCAATGAACTACAATCAGGGGAAAAATTGAAACTAGTCTTCCTGCTTTCTGCCAGCAGTAGAAAATTTAGCAAGTTATTGTGTACCACGATTGCAGTTCAGCCTCTACATTACTTGTGGCAGACACAGCATCTACTATTGTAAATTAACTGTGTTCTTTAGATGACATTGAGAGTTATCTCTGGTACGTGACAAATGAAATAGAGACAAACAGTTACAGTACTCAAAGTCATATCGCTATTACATTAACAATTTTCTGTACTGCAATCATTCATAGAAAACAGAGGTTTTTCCGTTTTGAAAATAAAAACTCCGTTTTGCGTCGCTGAAAATATTTTTTGTTTAAGATCAGATAGGTAGATGCATAATAATGAAAAGATACTGAAGAAAATTGAAAAGAAAAGGTATTTCTGAAATATATAGACTAAAATAAGGTATAGATTAATAGGATATCGCAAATGAGTATCGTACAGAACTGTGTAGGGTAAAAACGCAGAGGGAGAGACGAATACAGTAAGCAGGTTCAAAAGAATGAGGTCTTGTCCATTGAAATTATCCGACCTGTTATTCCGTGGTCGGTTCAGATTGTTGTCAAAATCCAACGTGTCCTCCCCATGTACGGATGACATGGTGATCTTTGTGTGTTGGACCTACAGTGCTACAGATCCCCCTGAAGATGTTCTCCGTAGACGGAGACGAAACGTTGCTTTTTGACAACAAATTAAACCGACCACGACACGACATCCCGGATAATTTTAATGCATAAGACATTTCCGGCCGTGAAAGTCTACTTATTATTATTAGAATGAAGGTTGCCGTCCTTATTCAGGATAGGATAGCGTGAAGAGCAGCACCAAGTCTTTGAATATCAACATGTACTGAAACTTATTGGAATATTGAAACCGGGAATAGTACCCGGGAATTCGAGTTTCGGGGTGAAACATTCTACTGACTGAGCTACCCGGGTACGCTTCATGTTCCGTCATCACAGCTTTACTTCCTCCAGTACCTCTACACCGATCCTCTTAACGCCACCTAAGTCCTTCTGGAAGGCATGTTACGTCACAACCACAGTGAAATAAATTAACCAAAGTGAACGATATTAAAGGGTTCTGAAATTCAAATGGTTCAGGTTATTTAACTCATATACGGTGATGTTCAAGGCACATACTCAGATGTTACTGCAGATTGCAAAGTAGTGATAATAGGCATTAAGTAATTCAGCACTGTATTGCTCACTCTAAAGTAACATTGATTCAATAAAACAAAGTTTTTAATATCGTCTTTCCTTGGTACCTTGCAATTTTACTGTACTGCCGTGTCAAAAGATGTCTTACCTCACTTGGCGTCTTTTATAATTGTTTCCTGCATGACAGTTGTAAAATCGATGACACCAATGGATTCTTCTTCTCCGTAGTTCACGAATTCGACGCTTTCTGTACAGGTTGGTGTCAGAGAGAATAGGGGTGAGAAATTGTGAATCGTGATCCAGCGGGAATAAAAACTAATTTCAGATAGCAAACCAATTCACCTGATTTATTGAAATATTGCCGTGAATAATCTGAAGAGTCTCAATAAATTTCAATATCTGTAGTAATTCTGAACACCGTTCGTAATAACTGTCTAGTTCAATTTCTTCACACGATCTGCTATCACAGTTACATCTACATCTACATCTACATACATACTCCGCAATTCTCCGTAAGGTGCGTGGCGGAGGGTACACTGTACCACTACTAGGCATTTCCTTTCCTATTCCACTCCCAAATTGAACGAGGAAAAAAAGAATACCTATATGCCTCCGTACGAGCCCTAATTTCTCTTATCTTGTCTTTGTGATCTTTACGCGAAATGTAAGTAGGCGGCAGCAAGATCGTACTACACTCAGCTTCAAATTCCGGCCCTCTAAATTTACTTAACAGAAATTCACGAAAAGAACGTCGTCTTTCTTCCAGCGATCCCCAATTGAGTTGCCGGAGCATTTCCGTGACATTCGCGCATTGGTCGAACCTACCGGTAACAAATCTAGCTGCTCGCCTCTGAACCGCCTCTATGTCTTCCTTCAAACCGATCTGCTGCGGGTCCCAAATACTTGAGCAATACTCAAGACGTGGTCATACAAGCGTTTTATACGCGGTCTCCTTTACAGGTGAAGTACATCTTCCCAAAATTCTCCCAATAAACCGAAGTCTGCTGTCCGCCTTACTCACAACTGTCCTTACATGCTCGTTCCATTTCATATCGCTCTGCAATGTTACGCCTAGATATTTGAACGACGCGACCGCATCAAGAAGCTCACTACTGATGCTGTATTCGAACATTATAGGATTGTTTTTTCTACTCATGCGCATCATCTTACATTTTTCTACATTGAGAGCTAGCTGCCATTCTTCGCACTAACTAGAAATTTTGTCTAAGTCAACCTGTATGCTATTACAGTCAGTTACAGACGACACCCTCCCATACACCACAGCATCATCAGCAAACAGCCGCAAATTACAACTTACTCTGTCCATCAGATCATTTATATAGATAGAAAATAATAGCGGTCCTATCACACTCCCCTGGGGCACGCCTGACGATACACTCGTCTCTGATGAACACTCGCCGTCGAGAACAACGTACTGCGTTCTATTACTTAGGAAGTCTTCCAGCCAGTCACAAATCTGTGAACCTATTCCATAAGCTCGTATCTTCGTTAGCAGTCTGCAGTGTGGCACCGTGTCGAACGCCTTTTTGAAGTCGAGAAAAACACAATCCGCCTGTTGCCCTTCGTTCATGACTCGCAATATGTCATGTGAGAAAAGAGCAAGCTGAGTTTCACATGAACGATGTTTCCTAAACCCGTGCTGATTCATGGAAAGAAGCTTTTCCGTTTCAAGGAAATTTACTATGTTCGAACTGAGAATATGCTCCAAAATTCTACATGAAACCGATGTCAACGATATTGGCCTGTAATTGTATGGGTCAGTTCACTTTCCTTTCTTATACACGGGAGTCACCTGCGCTTTTTTCCAATCACTAGGAACTTTGCGCTGAATTAATGACTCGCTATAAATGCAAGCTAAGTAGGGGGCCAATGCCGCAGAATAGTCTTTGTAAAACCGAACTGGTATTCCATCCGGTCCAGCAGACTTTTTCGTATTTAGCTCTCTCAGCTGCTTCTCTACACCGGAAATACCTATTGCTATGTCCCCCATTTCGGAATTAGTACGTTGATCAAATGATGGTATATTTGCGCGGTCCTCCTGCGTGAAAGATATCTTAAAGGTTGAATTTAGAACTTCAGCTTTCCGTTTGCTTTCTTCTATTACTGCCCCGGAATGATCAATTAGTGACTGGACAGTGGGCTTTGACCCGCTTATCGATTTTACATAGGACCAGAATTTTTTCGGGTTCTCGGAAAGATCTTTTGCTAAGGTATGGCTGTGATAATTATTGTATGCTTCACGCATCGATCTTTTTATAGACGCACGAATCTCTACTAACTTTTGCATGTCATCATTTGCGTGTTCTTTTTTGAATCGAGAGTGCAACAGCCTTTGCTTTCTCAGCAGCTTTCTAACATTATTATTATACCACGGTGGATCTTTTCCATCCTTAATCGTCTTTACTGGCACATATTTCTCTAACCCTTCATTAACAATGCATTTAAATTTAGTCCACAAGTCCTCTACATCCATAGTCCCAGAATTAAACGATGCCCATTCATTTTCTAAGTGCGATCGTTAAGTTAATTTGTAGACGGTCAGGCATTTCACTGTTACTCAAATCACTACACGCTTTTTCTCTTTCAGGTCCCTATCACATCGACTGACCGTGCTTAAACTACTGTTCCGCGCCTATCTCTTAATACTCACTTCTGACTGATCCGTTCCAAGATTGAATGATAGTTGGTCTTAACTGAAATATTTAACTTTGTTTATGCAGATTCAAATGTTCAAACGCTGGTACTTATGGGACTTAACTACGGGGTTATCAGTCCCTAAAGTTACAAACTACTTATGAACTAGCTAATACTAAGGACGGCACAAATATCCATGCCCGAAGGGGGATTCGAACCCCCGACCGTAGAGGCCGTGCAGACCGTGACTGACGCGGCACAGAACGCTCGGCCACCGCGGTCAGATTATGCAGATTAATGAAAGTAATTAAAATCGTTCTCAATACACGCAATATCAACACTCGTAAGGCATGAAGTTAAAATTAGTAATAGTCTGCAAAAGAAAACTTTGAGAGAACTATATATATTTTTTGACGACGTTCCAGCGTTCATTTGACGAAATAAATCGCAATTGGCGATCAGTTGTGGCTTCACTGTACTGGGTTTAGATAGGACACCAAAGTGCGGCGATGAAAATTTGTGCCCGGCCGGGATTCGCACCGGGATCTCCTGCTTACTAGGCTGCGATAATAGAAAAAAGACAGCGTGGCGAATGGAGATTTGGGTGTGGCAGGAGACGTGCAGGGAAGAGTCCTCTGCAGTCGGCTGGTCACTTTGTCTTCGGTGGCGGAGTGGTCAATGCGTCTGCCTGGCAAGCAGGAGATCCCGGGCTCGAATCCTGGGCGAGCACAAATTGTCATTCGCCGCAATTTGGTATTCTATCTAAACGTAGTACAGTGAAGTCACAACTGATCGCATATTGCGATTTATTTCTTTTGAGAGAACTGCCCGAACGGTGACTTTCCATTACCCAACCTCAGAAATGTTCTCGCATGTTCCGAAGTGATACACAGCGTGACTATCGGGCGTCGAGTGGAGAGAGGCGCTCTACGACAACCTGATGCTGTCTCTGTTTGTTTACCGTAACGGGTAACTTTGAAATAAAATCTTTGCGAAATGTGGCACGAAAGCTACAATGTCTCCACAACATAAGGCGAAATGCCGGAGGAAGAAAAGGTGTGAGTCGTACAAGGGTTGCTCAGTCGGTGGACTGCTTGCTCGGCAGTGGTGCATGTCCCAAGTTCGAATCCTGGTCGTGTACACAGATTGAACCCGCCAGGAAGTTTCATAACAGCGCGAATGAGGCTGCAGAGTGAAAATATCACTGTGGAAACAACAGGTACTTCCTGTATCTCCCAGATGTGTTTCATTTTTTTAAGGAATTCCCATTAGGATCGATAGCTTACAAACTTTTTATTCCTACTGCGTATTTATAGATTATCAAACAGTAAATGTATTATACCCTACACAAATAAGTAGTTACTTATCATTTAATGTCTTTTAGTTTGCTTCCTCCCAATCGGTCACCGGTCTGACGTCGCACAACTGATACACTTCTGTTTCATTTGGTGTGTTGAAAGTGTTCTTCACAGGTGTTTTAGAGTCGGTCCTCATTCTGTGTCTCCTCATTATTCGTTTGTTTTCTATATCTTGCGGACTTAACGAAGTGTAGCTCAGTATAAAAGCCTAGATCGACTTGGGCTGTTAAAGGATGATGGAAAGAAGATGTAACACCACGTGAGGGTAAATATCTGTAGTTTCATGCCAAATAAAACTTTATGAAGTACAAATTTTTTTGCGACAATAAACTACAAATTGAAATAATGTACACAGTGGTTTTGAACTCTTTGTCCATGTTTGATAATTTAAGTAGGACGGAAGGTTCAATCTAGTTAAATGTTCAAATGTTTGTAAATCTATCGGACCTAACTGTGTGGCAATTAGCCCGTAGCTTACAAACTACTTAAAGGACATCACAAACACCCATGCCCGAGGGGGGACTCGAACCTCCGACGGCGATCTGGCGCGCGCACCGAGCACGGCACCCAGTACGCACGGCTAATCCGCCGCAGCCAAGCTAGTTACTGAAAATAAAAAATAAAAAATCTTATCGGCTTGTGATAGTTGTTCACAACTTAGTGCATGTTTTCAGTTGGTCATTAACACTTATAGGATAGCTGGAGCCACAGTTTGACGTGGAATCCAAACAACAGTTCTCTATCAGCGAATGGCCACTTCGTCGAAGGTAGCACATGGAATCCTGCATCATTTAGTTTTCGAGATAAATTTTTTATTATTAGACTACCAGGACCATCTGCAATAGCATTTCCTTAAGCATGCCATCAGCCTGTTTTCCCGCATTTTCGATTTTCTGTAAACGTTATTTTGTTTGAAGATTTGGATGGCCGTCATTATTGCACACAGTCATGGCTGGTATTCTAGAAGACTATCAGGAAACGAGATTCCATACAATAAAAAATTCAAGTGTTTGTTAAGCTTAAGGGACTTAACTGTGGAGTCATCAGTCCCTAAACTTTACTTATGAACTACCTTACACTAAAGACGACATAAACATCCATGCCGGGGGGGAGGGGGGGGGAGATTCGAACCCCCGACGGGGAACGGCTTCGCGCATCGTAGCATAGCGCCTCAATGTGCTTAGCCGCTCCGTCGCTGCCATACAATAAATCAGCAACACGATCATATCTTAAATGAACTTTTGTTGAAATATACTGTAAGCTATCGTAAATGCGATCGGAGGTAATAAATTTATT
The DNA here is from genome assembly GCA_026315105.1 of Locusta migratoria. Taxonomy (NCBI): domain Eukaryota; kingdom Metazoa; phylum Arthropoda; class Insecta; order Orthoptera; family Acrididae; genus Locusta; species Locusta migratoria. The sequence continues at coordinate 24,565,814 of CM048751.1, forward strand.
ATGGATATAAAGCTTTGCACAGAGCACATGATTGGAAATACAGCTCCATGTGACGTTAAGAAAATGATAAGGTCGGCGTTAGATGTTGAATGTAAGGAAAGGCGTTGAATTAAAATTTGTGCTACAGCCGGGATTTGAATCCACGACCTCCTGTTCACTTAGCAGACGCTTCAAACTTAAACTTTTCTCCCACTAAGGGTAGTTCTGTTCCTTGCGGCCGCTGATCCTGTTTGTTCGTTGTAGTTCGATGTGTGCTTGACTCAGCTTTTTTTTTTTTTTTTTTTTTTTTTTTTCCAAAGTGGTTCAGCCCTCTGACGAGGCGCGCTGAGCCACGACGGCCGGCTTCCGCTCAGCTAACACAGAGTCACGGCGAATGCGGCCACACGTGCTGCCTTCAACCACTTCTCCCTCCACACCACATTCTTCAGTTCTGCCTAGTAACAAGGAGGACCCGGGTTCCAGGCCACAGCACAAATTTTAATTCAACGCTTCTCCCTTTAGTATACTGAGACAATGTTTGTCTCAAGGACTTTATTGTTGGTATTAGGTATTTTTGCAATTGCTAGCTATAGAGGCTCTACAAGTTTCAGGAATAGCAGTCGATGCTTAAGAATTCCGTAGCTGATTTTCTGTAACAGCGGGTGATGTATCCTGGACCAGTCGTTTCACAATTGTTAACCAGATGACTTATATAGGCCAAAGGTCGTAACAGCAGGGAGGCAAAGAAAGTAATCCAGTAGAATATTCGATAGATTCGAAAATTGCTTCCTGCGTATGATTGATCATTATTCAATTATAAATGTCGGCGTCGGCAAATTCGAAGATACCGCAGAGGTAATACCGAATACCGATCATCCTGATGGTGCTGCGAAAATCGGATGTTTAGGGAGAAGCCTGACCAACGCTCGGTATGTGCAAAATGTTGGAAGATCCATTCTATTGCCATTCTTGGAACAGGGAGGCGATGTGTAGTTTCAACGTGATAATACTCGCCCAAACACTGCGCGTATAACTGAACGTGCTCCGCAGAACGTGCAGGAACGTCCGCGGCCAGCTCGATCTCGGAACTAGTCACCAGTATAGAATGTATGCGATATGATGAGAAGACACGTCAACCTTTAACTCATGTAGAACTACGTGAACAGGTCGAGAACATGTGGAATAATGTATCCCAAGACATTATGCACCGTACGCATATGATATAATGGAGCATCAGAGCCTGCAATACCACCCGTGGAGACCATACCACGTAAATGCCTGGTACCTCAGGACTACTCAGCCACTGATCTGTAAATGTACTGATTTCATTTACTCAATGTGCACAATTTTTAGGGAATAATGTTGAAACACGTTCACTGAATGTATGGTAATGTTCCTTTTTTAGTTTTGAACTATAAAAAGGACTTCTTTCATTACTCTAAAGTGCTTCTCCACCATTACTTCTGTTTATCTGTACATCAATTATTTTATTGCTTTATTAATGATTAATACCCCATGTTTATATATGTTTCCACCCATGTAATTGAACTTATCTGCCTCGAAATGGCTCACAGTCATTGCTTAGCGCGTAAGGCCTCGTTTACTATATTTCAAAACGCATGGTTTCGTATGTCGTCTGCACTGCCGTCTGCTAGGCAGCCAGAGACACCCTTACTTGACAAGATGTCAAGGTGGCTTGTTTTTAGTGTGGTACCAACATAACCATGGACCAAAGAGGTAAGAAAAGAGACCTCTCTGCAACAGTTGTTGTTATGGTCTTCAGTCCGGAGACTGGTTTGATGCAGCTCTCCACCCTACTCTATCCTGAGCAAGCCTTTTCATCTCCTCATAAGAACGGCAACCCACATTCACTTGAATCTGCTTACTATACGCTTCTCTTGGCGTCCCTCTGCGATTTTTACCCCACACACTTCCCTCCAATGCTAAATTTATGATCCCCGATGTCTAAGAATGTGATCTACCAAGCGATCCCTCCTTTTAGTCAGGGTATGCCAAAAATTCCTTTTCTCACCAATTCTGTTCAGTACATCTTCATTAGTTATGCGATCTACCCACCTAATCTTCAGCATTCTTCTGTAACACCACATTTCAAAAGCCTCTATTCTCTTCCTGTCCGCCCTGCTTGTCGTCCATGTTTCACTCCCGTACAAGGCAACACTCCACACAAATGCCTTCAGAAAAGCCTTCCTTACACTTAAATTAATATTCGATGTCAGCAAATTTCTCTTTTTCAAAAATGCTTTTCTTCCCATTGCCATTCTGCATTTTATATCCTCTGTACTGCGACCATCACATGTTATTTTACTACCCAAGTAACAAAACTCATCTACCACCTTCATTGTTTCGTTACCTAATCTAATTCCTTCAGCATCGCCTGATTTTCTAAGACCGCATTCCATTATTTTTGTTTTGCTCTTGTTAATGTTCATTTTATACGCTTTCTTCAACACACTGTCCATTCCATTCAACTGCTCTTCCAGGTCCTTTGCTGTCTCTGACAGAATTACAATGTCATCAGCAAAACGCAATGTTTTTATTTCTTCCCCCTGTACTTTAATCCCTATTCCAAAATTTTCCTTGCTTTCCTTCACCACCTGCTCGATGTACAAATTGAATAATATCGGAGAAAGGCTGCAACCCTGTCTTACTCTCTTCCCAACTGATGCTTTCCTTTCATGCCCTTCGAGTCTAATAACTGCGGTCTGGCGTTTGTACAAGTTATAAATAACTCTCCTTTCCCTATATTTTACCCCTGGAACAGTAGTAGAGGATATTATCTCCCTCAGTTAGCGAGGATTGGCAGACAGTAGGCTTTGAACGCACCCTAACATCCGGTACTGCTAGGTAACGCTCTGAGCGTAACCTGAGGACTCACTCTTGATGCGACCGCCGATGTGAGTATTTCGTCGAATCATGCTGAGGGGCGGCATGCTATTAGAACTTGACGTTATTCGTGTTCAGGTATTCCTGTTTTAATACTGAGAGTTTTTCTTAAGTAATTCTTTCGCAATGCAAAGCGAAGTGTTTCTTATTTTCCAAAACTCAAGTAATTGAGTGTAAATTTACTATTTGTATTTTCGATCTGGTAATCAGTTTTGTGACTTGTTTTCTCAAGTTAGAATACATGTGTGTGGCCTTCATACGTTGTGTAAACTTAGTATTTGTAAATTCCTTGCTCCTTTTAACTAGGTAACGTTTCCGCAAGCATGCTAAATTCTCTCTCGGAATTTCTGGATTGATTCCGTCTTTCTTATCTTGGTATGGCCGATTGCACTTTGTGCTTTTGTAACGGTCATTACTTCGGCCTTCAGTCATGCTTTTTACTAGCTTTCTTCTACATGAATTCGCGCACGTGCTTTATTTGATTATTCTAAATTCATTTCTTTTTGTAAATCCTATGAAATTCACTGTGATCGCACACCACGCGGTACTTACAAATAGCATACCGCTGTCTCCCAGCACATGAGTTTGTTCGTGCATAGTATTCTTTTAAATTGTGCATGAAGACATCCTCCATCTCGTCAAAACACCGCCGACGCCTTGTTTTACAACTACTATAAATTGTTTCCAATTGAGTAAGTTTCGCAAGCATTATCTCCTGTTTATTTGCAAATATCCTCCCATGTTCCCTCCATATTCACAAATGGCAGAAACTATTTTATTACGGGCAGCAACTTAATAATGTAATTCACTGTTGTACAAGGTGCGTGCTTCATTGTGCTTATTTTGTCTCCCCATATTTTTTATTTTTATTTTTTGAATAGATAATAATCTAAAGTATGAAACTACTGATTTATAATTTCATGCTCCCCGTCCCATGTTTATTTATTTCTTCCTTCTTATATATTATTTTTGTGTTTGTTAAAACGTTGGCTCATCCCTTAAGGAGTAAGTAGATAAATTTCTGTTGCGCAAAAACTGTTGCCACTCGCGAAGTAATTTGGAGCAGCAGTGAGCGTTTTTAACTTGCCTTTTCTGATCTCTAACGCCGGAGATCTTTCAATAAAATATTTAACAAGCTACTAGTATTGTGTTGTTGGCAGAAACGACCGAAGTCTATAGTCTATAGTCTGCCAGAAACTTAAATGTGATTTGCAAAGTATCCCATGTAGATGTAACTACCGTAACATAGGAGTACAGTAGTTGGCACGCCAATTCAATGTCACTCTGTGTCAGATGGCACATGAATAAATTTGTTTGATTTTTTCATTACCGACATTGTCGATATGGAGTGAGAGTAGAAAATGATATAGAAAAAAAATTGCATCGTAAGGTAACAGGCACAGTCGCCATAAGGACAGTTTTATTTTGCTCCCAGATGACACTTTTCGATGTACAGTATCATTTTGAAATGTGACTAATATAGTATTCATGGTTCAATAATATAGTAAATTCTTCATATTTGGTAATAAGGTGCCCCTCGGGTCAGTCTGACAACCACCTTGATACAGTAACCAATCGACTCTTCCGACGAAATAGTCTGTACTGATGTAACAAAGTGTTCGATTTTTGTAATATCAACAAAGTAACACAATTACTGTGTTGGGTGTCATTATTTTCTGTTATACATTGTTTAAAAAGAAAAATCAAACTGTATTTCATAACTCAAAGTTTGAAGATCTATTAAGACTATTACAACGATGCAGTGGATTCGTTATTGCATCAATGTGGTCATCCGAAAGACCAGAAAGACACCTTATTACCAAATCAGGAGAGTAATTTTATTTTTGAGCCATTAATGGTGTATTACAGACACCTGAAAATGATGTCATAGCAATGTTGCTTTTAGGTAGCAGTCTACATCCGCAATGTACTTTGCAAAAATCAGTCTAGGTGTCAAGACTGTAAAATAATTTTATTTGTTATGTTTGACCGATTTCGGCAGTTGCTGCCATCAACAAGAAATCAATAAACGAAATGGAGGAGAAATACATAACAATTACATACAGTTACACAATATTGGGTTAAATAAAAAATTCTATTTTTGAAAATATTATTGGTACTTACATATTTTACATCAAAGACAATAAGATAAAATTTTTGCTGAGTAAATCAACGTCAAATTCACAGTAAAATTTTGCAATCCTTCTAAAAGCCTGTAGTATGTATTCCTTCAATTATCAATTTAGAATAAATTCCCTCTTAATATAGGATTCTACATAACATTGTTGCTTCTTATTTTTTATACTTTTTATTTTTGACAATCAATGACAATCGCTTGATAGAATTTATAAAACTATCATTCTTCAATTTTTATATGTAATGACGTTTCATATACATTCAAGCTCCATCTGCATAGACGACATTCTGTTTACAAAACTAACATAAAACAGTGTAGATTCACTTGAATGATAAAATAGAATTAAAACCTGAAGTTCTTTGGTAAACATTTATCTGTTCCAATAATGTCATCTGCATATCTTGTTAGAGTCTGTGAGGAAAGAATTTGCTCATTTGTAATAGTTAAATGTTAACTGAATGAATACCTACTAAATGATGTAAAATGGACCAGCTTTTAGAAACGATTGCAATAGTTTACTTTGAATTTTATGTCACCGTTGTCAGTTAAAATGTTATGTTATTTCTATGATGTAAAATATGCAAGTGTAAATAATTTTTTCAAATAAATTTTATATGTGACTGCATGTTCTGAAATTGTATGTAAGTGTCATGTATTTCTCTTCCGTTTAGTTTTTATTTCCTGTTTACGGCAACAATTGCCGAAGCCGGCGAACATAACAAATAAAAGTGTTTTACAGCCTTGGCACAAGAATAATTTTTTGTTCGACACCTGTCACGTGCGAGTAATATATATATATATATATATATATATATATATATATATATATATATATATATATATTACTCAAAGCTGGTTTGTGTTTTTGTAAATTAGTCTGAGATTTTCTATATAATTTTTCTGGGATTCAGTATCAACCACTAAAACATAGATATATACTTTACTTGTAGTATTCATTTTAGCAGCAGCTGAATACTGTGTGTTTTCACAGTGGTATTTTTGAAAGAAAACATCTTTTGCTACTGCAAATGAAAGATTTATATTTTTACAATTCACCCATACGCGTTTCGCCTTTCTCGCAGGGTATCATCAGTGGGTGACCTGAAACATTTACATGTCTCTGTTAATATATATAGGTTAGGCACTTTCTACTCCATATATCCATCTTCCTGGCAACCAGGTGGAAAACTTCCACAATTTTTCGAAAAGAACTCGCATTTTCACTCGCAGTTCCACTGCCATCTACTGTCATTACTGTGTACACTGTAGGTGTAGCAGTAGATGGCAGTGGAACTATGAAAGCCGTCCGCGGTGGCCGAGGAGACTGAGGCGCTTCAGTCACGGTCTGCACGCCACTACGGTCGGGGGTTCGAATCCCCCCTCGGGCATGGATATTTGTGCCGTCCTTAGGATAAGCTAGTTGATAAGTAGTTTGTAAGTTTAGGGACTGATAACCCCGTAGTTAAGTCCCATAAGCTTAACAAACATTTGAACATTTGAACTATGAAAATTTTGGGAAAAATATTGCAACTTTTCGACCTGGTTGCCAGAAAGAGGGGTACATTGAATCAGAACCGAAATGTTTTGTACATGTGTAAAATCCTAATCTATATGTGTAAACGGAAACATGTAAATATTTCAGGACACCCACTGATGATGCCTTGTTAAAACGGCGAAACGTGTATGGCTGAATTGCAAAACAGAAAACCATGTGCAGTAGCAAAAGGAGTTATCTTTCAGAAATGCTGATGTCAAAATACATTGAAAACAAAGATACCTGAAACTGCCCATTTATGTTGGTCACAAAATCTACCATCCCACAAAATCTGCATAGTGAGTACTGTTCAGCACGCCAGTCGCAATTTTCATTCGCTACTAAAAAGTTTCACGACGTCGCAGTTATCCTGCCCGCTGGAAATCATCCTCGACGGTCGTCTCCGAGGCGTCCGTTTAGGAGAGGCGGCTGACGAACCGACAACGACCGTCGTACGTAATCCACACCGGGCGCGGTCGCAGAGGCAGTAAGCAGGCGCTAATGTCCGCTTAGCAGTGACAATTTCCCCAGTCGTAAACTGAGTGGCGGCTGGGGGGTGGTGGGGGGGGGGAGGGGAGACGACGAGTGAGGAAATATTCGCGGTGGGAGATGACAGCCAGAGGGAATGGCTGCGTAATGCACGTGAGCGGCCCGCAGTGTGACGTGGCAGGCCCAGCCAGTCAGCCACTGTGCGGCGGAGAGGTGGGCCGGAGTGCAGCCGACAAGTGAGAGACGCGGCCGCCTCGGCTTGTTTACAATTCGCTCCCGAAGAGCCGGCAGGGTGGCGAACCGCGCCGCCGCACCTTGCGGCTGAAATACGAGCCTCAGCCCTGCCGACACTGTGCGCGCCTCCCACCCCCGTCGTTGGCAGCCCTGCTGCTCCAGATCCGGGGGTAAATAAACGCGCGGGAGGTCGCCGCTTCGGCGAGAGGCGCCGCAGGGGTTGCGCTCGGTTGGCAGACACTGCCTCGGGGCGGGCGGTGTTTGTCTCCTTAATGTGATGTTAACTCTGGATGTGCCGCATACGGGGAGCGAGAGAGACGGCGAAGCGGGTGGAGAGAGTGGCAGAGGAGGATGGGGGGGGGGGGGGGGGGAGGAAATGAATGGCGTGTAGGATGTGCGTACGGTGTCCCACGCGAGCTAGGCGAGGGCCTCCTAGGAGACGCAAGTTTCTGACTCTGCTACGCTGGAGTTGGCGGGTTGTGGAATGGCTGCTTGTAGATACGCTAACTGCCTCGTCCCTTGTGCTAGCATCCAGCAGTTGGCGTCGGAAATTAGCAGTGGGAATATATGCGGCCTTAGCGGCTCACGGACAAGAGACATTCACTGAAGAGCCATTTATTTGTTTAATAATAATAATTAACCAAAACGCTGTTTTTTAATAATACACTCCGGGCCATTATAATTGTTACAAATTTTTATTGAGATGAGGTTCAACAGCCGTAAGATATTTAAGGGAATGCATACTGTAAACCATCAGCTGTTTATTATTTTTCCAAACTTCTACCGGTTCCGGTTATAAACCATATTCACGGAAGACAACTAGACAGACTGATTAAACAGGTGCATTAGATGCCTCCTTCTGCATACTGGCATGCATGTCACACAATAAAAGTAAATAAGACGTCACTAGGCATCAAGTCTTGGTTAAAAACATAAAAGCAATGCCAGGCTAGATGCCTAGTGACGTCTTATTTATTTTTATTGTGTGACATGCATGGCAGCATGCATAAGGAGGCATATAATGCCCCTGTTCAATCAGTCTGTCTAGTTCTCTTCCGTGAAGATGGTTCATAACTGAAACCGGTAGAAGTTTGCAAAAATGATAAACAGCTGATGGTTTACAGTATGCATTTCCTAAAATTGCTACCCCACGAAGATGACGTGGAACAGACGAGGAATTTAACCGACAGGAAGAACATGCTGTGATATGCAAATGATTAGCTTTTCAGAACATTCACACGAGGTTGGCGCCGGTGGCGACACCTACAACGTGCTGACTTCATGAAAGTGTCCAACCGATTTCTCTTACACAAACAGTGGTTGACCGGTGTTCCTGGTGAAACGATGTTGTGAGACCTCTTGTAAGGAAGAGAAATGCGCACCATCAAGTTTCCGACTTTCATAAAGGTTGAATTTTACCCAATCGCGATTGCGGTTTATCGTATCGATCGCGACATTGCTGCTCGCGTTGACAGCAAAATATGGAATCGGTGGGTTCTGGAGGGCGATACGGAACGCCGTGTTGAATCCCAACGGCCTCGTATCACTGTAAGTCGAGAAGACAGGCCTCTTATCCGCATGGCTGTAACGGATCGTGCAGCCACGTCTCGATGGGGACGTTAGCAAGACAACAACCACCTGCACGAACAGTTCGACGACGTTTGAAGCAGCATGGACTATCAGCTCGGAAAGCAACGCCGCGGTTACCTTTGACGCTGCATCACAGACAGGAGCGCCTGCGATAGTGTACGCAACGACGAATCTGGGTGCACAATGGCCAAAACGTCATTTTTTTCTGATGAAACCATGATCTGTTTACAGCATAAAGATGGTCGTGTCCGTGATGGCGACATCGCGGTGAACGCACATTGGAAGCGTGTATTCGTCGTCGCCATACTGGCGTATCACCCAGCGTTATGGTATGTGGTGCCATTGGTTACACGTCTAGGTCACCTCTTGTTCGCATCGATGGCACTTTGAACAGTGGCCGTTACATTCAGATGTGTTACGGCCCGTGGCTCTATCCTTCATTCGATCCCTGCGAAACCCAACATTCCAGCAGGATCACGATCGCATGTTGCAGGTCCTGTACGGCCTTTCTGGGTACGGAAAATGTTCTACTGCTTCTCTGGTCAGCACATTCTCCAGGTCTCTCAGCAATTGAAAACGTCTGGTCAATGGTGGCCGAGCAATTGGTTCGGCACAATACGCCAGTCACTACTCTTCAATAACTGTGGCAGCGTGTTGAAGCTGCATGGGCATCTGTACACGCCATCCAAGCTCTGTTTGATTCAATGCCCAGGCGTATCAAGGCCGTTATTGCGGCCAGTGGTGATTTTTCTGGATACTGATTTATCAGGACCTATTCACCCAAACTGCGTGAAAATATAATGACACGTCAGTTGTAGTATAATATATTTGTCCAATGAATACCCGTTTATCATCGGCATTTCTTCTTGGTGTAGAAATTTTAATGGCCGGTAGCGTATTTGTTTGAACAAGACGTTCCCGTTTTGGCTTACAATGCCATTTACGAGTGATGGTTATGTCTAGATGGCCTGACATACATAAGGCATCTAGGCATCTGTATATAGACTGTCAAATTTGGTTGGTACTTTTAATTATAATTTTGTATTTTGACAGTTACTGCCATGATGTCGTCTTTGTAAACATACGACATCGTGGAATTAACTGTCAGAATACAACACCATAATTAAAAGTTATGACTTTGTATGTGTCTGGAGTCTCAGTCAAATAATTTTTTTTTAAAGAAATGACAGCCATTTGACTAATAACTTTATTACTTTGCTACATTTACAAAAGGGAAGTCCAAAAGCATGTGAAACGTGTCCGAGAGTAGTACTTCTGACAACGAAATTCAAACAATTTGGAATGTTATTGAAAGAGAAACAGGGCAATAGTGTATTACCACCAAACTGAATGAAAAATTTACTCACAAGAAAGCTGAAAATGTTTTTAATGGCTTATAATGGAAAATCACATACTCGTGCAATTTGGTATTACTGAAATTACACACAACTCTCCTTATGAAATTAGAACAATAGGAAACTCACTAAAAAGTAAAAGTTCGCATGGCATTGATGACATTTCCAGATGAGTACTAAGGGCTTTTTCCAAACAGATAAGTATGATTTTCAGCCACATGTGTAATAGCTCTCTGTAGCAGTATATTTTCCCCGATAGAATGAAACTGCTATTTTTAAGCCATTGCATAAAACCGGAAATAGGCCCGATGTCAACAACTACCGCCCAGTCTCACTTCTAATTGCTCTATCCAAAATTCTTTAAAATTGATTGATTCAAGAGTAGCGTCTCATGGTTGCAAAAGTAAAGTAACGAAATCTGAGTTTCATTCAGAAACGCTTCTCAACAGAAAATGCTATGCATTGTGTTACTAATCAAATATTAAATGTTTTGAAGAATCAGACACCACCACCACCCGTTCGGATGTTTTCATTTTTTTATTTTTGACAAGTGGTATAATCCTGGAGGGGGGGGGGGTGGCAACCCCATAGCCTGGTTGTACCACTGCAATATAAATATTCACTTTTGACTTTTGTTATTAATAACCCAACCTTATTCAAAAGTATTAGCAGCATGTGTAACTACAACACTAGGAGAATGATGTTAACTACCCAAGTTAAATAATCTAAATGTGTCAGAGAAAGGGGTGAATTATGCTGCCAAGAAAGTCTTTCGACACTTACGAAATAGCATTTATAATCTGACAGATATTCAAATAGAAATTAAATGAATTTTAGAATAACAGCTCCTTCTACACAGTGAATCAATTTTCAGGTATAAATTAGTAATGCCAAAATAATAAAAAAGACAAATTTTAAAAAATGCACATATTCTAATATCCTTTAAAGACAGCTTTCTTATTACCTGAAAAATTTCTCATCAATACTAAATGTCATATTCATGATCTATGGAACAAGTACTAATATAATCTAATGTAATTTGTGATTGAAGTATAGCTTAATATTCTTCCTCTTACTCTCCTAGCGTCACAAACCAGTCGGTTTCTGGCCGCATCAAGGAAACTATTCCACAGTATTCTGTAATCATTATCTTCTTCCTTCTTCCTTCTTTCTTCCAGGAAGTGCAAAATGGCTAAGCAGGAGTGGCTAGAAGCCAAATGCAAATCTGTAGAAGAATGTATAACAAGGGGAAAAGTAGATACCGCCTATAGGAAAATAAAAGAGACATTTGGGGACAAGAAAAGCAACTCTACGAATATCAAGAACTCAGATGGGAAACCAGTTCTCAGCAAAGAAGGGAAAGCTGAAAGGTGGAAAGAGTACATAGAGCAGCTCTACAAAGGAAATGAACTTAGAGACGATGTTGTAGGAAGGGAAGAGGAAGTAGATCAAGATGAAATAGGAGATACTATACTGAGAGATCAATTTGACAGAGCCTTGAAACACCTAGGTCGGAACAAGGCACCAGGAGTAGATGACATACCCTCAGAGCTACTAAAGTCTCTGGGAGAGTCAGCCATGACAAGACTATTTGAACTGGTGTAAAGGATGTATGAGACAGGTGAAATGCCCTCAGACTTTAAGAAAAATGTAATAATCCCCATTCCAAAGAAATCAGGCGCAGACAGGTGTGAAAATTACAGAACCATCAGTTTGATAAGTCATGATTGCAAAATTTTAACACGAATTATCTACAGGAGAATGGAAAAGCTGGTAGAAGCTGACCTCGGGGAAGATCAGTTTGGATTCAGGAGGAACATAGGAACCCGGGAGGCAATACTCACTTTACGTCTTATCTTAGAAGATAGATTAAGGAAAGGCAAACCTCCTTTTTTAGCTTTTGTAGATTTGGAGAAAGCATTTGACAATGTTGACTGGGATACACTCTTTCAAATTCCGAAGTCAGCAGGGGTAAAATACAGGGAAAGGAGAGTTATTTACAACTTGTACAAAAGCCAGACCGCAATTATTAGACTCGAAGGGCATGAAAGGGAAGCATCAGTTGGGAAGGGAGTAAGACAGGGTTGTAGTCTTTCTCCGATGTTGTTCAATTTGTACATCGAGCAGGCGTTGAAGGAAAGCAAGGAACAATTTGGAATAGGGATAAAAGTTCAGGGGGAAGAAATAAAAACATTGTGTTTTGCTGATGACATTGTAATTCTGTCAGAGACAGCAAAGGACCTGGAAGAGCAGTTGAACGGAATGGACAGTGTGTTGAAGAGAGCGTATAAAATGAACATTAACAAGAGCAAAACAAAAATAATGGAATGCGGTCTTAGAAAGTCAGGCGATGCTGAAGGAATTAGATTAGGTAACGAAACAATGAAGGTGGTAGATGAGTTTTGTTACTTGGGTAGTAAAGTAACATGCGATGGTCTCAGTACAGAGGATATAAAATACAGAATGGCAATGGGAAGAAAAGCATATTTGAAAAAGAGAAATTTGCTAACATCGAATATTAATTTAAGGGTAAGGAAGTCTTTTCTGAAGGCATTTGTGTGGAGTGTTGCCTTGTACGGGAGTGAAACATGGACGATAAGCAGTGCGGACAGGAAGAGAATAGAGGCTTTTGAAATGTGGTGCTACTGAAGAATGCTGAAGATTTGATGGGAAGATCGCATAACTAATGAAGAGGTACTGAACAGAATTGGTAAGAAAAGGAATTTTTGGCATACCCTGACTAAAAGAAGGGATCGCTTGGTAGGACACATTCTTAGACATCGGGGAATTGTAAATTTAGCATTGGAGGGAAGTGTGTGGGGTAAAAAATCGCAGAGGGAGACCAAGAGATGCGTACAGTAAGCAGATTGAAGTGGATGTGGGTTGCCGTTCTTATGAGGAGATGAAAAGGCTTGCTCAGGATAGAGTAGGGTGGAGAGCTGCATCAAACCAGTCTCCGGACTGAAGACCATAACAACAACTTCCTTTGCTCCCAGTACCTGGTCTGAATCTCATTTTTGAGCGCCCTGGAAGTCTTCGTCCTTCCGCCTTATACTCCAAAACTTCTCTCAGTACAGAACTCTGCAATCTCCCATAGAAGTGACCTGCCCATCTTAGTCTTCTTGCCTTGGCTTCAGTAACAACATTTGGATCGTTGCACAACTCCCTGTTCTTTCTTCTTCGCCATTATCCTCCCTCACATTTTGGTTCAAATACCTTTAGTAGAATTTTATTTTCAGTAACTTTTATCTTTATCTCTGTATGTTTATCTAATCACCATATTTCTGCCCAATATAGTAATACTGGTCTGATTATGGTTTCATACAATCTTAATTTGGTTCCTGTTGGAAAAATTTTGGATGATAGTAGTTTGTTGAGTGAGTATAATATTCTGGAAGAAGATCTGGCACTCGCCTGTATTTCTGGTTTCTCCCTCCCTCCCTCTCTCTCTCTCTCTCTCTCTCTCTCTCTCTCTCTCTCTCTCTCTCTCTCTCTCTCTCTCTCTCTCTCTCGCGCGCGCCTTTTGTCAGTTTTTAAAGTCATCCACATTTTCATCAATTAGCACTACTTTATTCCAAAGGACAGTACATTTATTTTGTTCCTATTTTAATTCCCTCTACTTTTTCACTTGCATCCAGTGCTTTTGTATTACAATAATGAAGAGGAGGAGCGATATTCCATCTCCTTACCTGACTCCTGTTTCTATATCTAATGCCTTGGAATACTCGTCTTCCTTTTCCCCTTTCAGTGTAACTTTCACAAGATTTGTAATATTCTTCGCTATTCCAAATTTCTGCACTGTCTCCAAAAAATTATCTCTGGATATATTGTCATAAGCATTCTTATTGGAATATGGCTTATTTCAGTATGAATATGTTGTAAATAGTTGAAAAGTTTATAAATTCTGTTTGTTTGTCATTTATTACCTCTTTCAAATATGGTTCTATGTTTGCTGGAGAAGCTTAGAGAAACTTTGTAAGCGGTGCTAATTAAAGAGATGCATTCGTAATTCTTGCATTGTTAAAATGCTGAATTCTCTCTCCTGCATTTTAGTTTGTCTCCCTGGCCGGTTTATGCATTTGTGTTATGGCACCTTTTGTCCACTCCTCTGCCATTCTTCCATCGTTCCAGATGTTTGTAACATGTTTGTATATTTATTATGTCACTTTTATTCCTCTCTTTTTAAACAATCCAGTTGCGATGCCTTCTCTCTCTTTTTTTAGTATTTTGATAGCTTTTTATTGTCCGTTTTATTGTTGGCCGTTCAACGAATGAATCAGCATTGTGATATTCATGTTGTTGCTGCATTTCTGCACTTCCATCTTCAACATTTAGCAGCTTCTCAAAATATTCCAGCCGGCCGCGGTGGCCGAGGGGACTGCGGCGCTCCGGTCACGGTCTGCACGGCCACTACGGTCGGGGGCTCGAATCCCCCCTCGGGCATGGATATTTGTGCCATCCTTAGTATTAGCTAGTTCATAAGTATTTTGTAAGTTTAGGGACTGATGACCCCTTAGTTAAGTCCCATAAGCTTGAACATTTTTGAAAATATTCCATCCAAATTTCCATACCTTCGTATCATTCCAGAACTGTATTGCCACTTTTATCTTTAATGCAATAAGTCCGTTGTATATATATTTTTCTGAAAAACATGACTGATCTGTAAAAATTTCTTGCATTCTCTGCTCTTTAAATTAAACTTTCCACATTTTCTCTTTTTTTCCTTCTGACCGATCGAGATGGAGCAGCGGTAACACGCTAGACTCGCATTCGGGAGGATGGTGATTCAAATACACCTCCGGCCATCCTGATTTAGGTTTTCCGTGATTTCCCTAAATCACTCCAGGCAAATGCCGGGATGGTTCCTTTGAAAGGGCACGGTTGATTTCCTTCCCTATCCTTAAACAAAAATCCGAGCGTTAGTTCCGTTTCTAATGACCACGCTGTCGACGAGACAAAAACCCTAAGCTTCCTTCTTCCTTTTTCCATCTGAGAAGATTTTTCGTTTCTCTACAACCATTTTTAAACATTCTTTTAATTTCGTTGGAATCCTCTTGTAGGTGTTTTACTTTCGCTGCTCTTCATTCTTTCAATTTTTGTCCATTTTCTTTTGTAAACCACGGATTTTTCTTTCTTGTTTTTATTTCTAGAGTCTCTTCTTCCATATTTGTTTTTACCATTTGCCAGTGGGCTTCAATGCCGAAGTTGTTAGAACATCAAATTTGTTTTGCAAATTGATGACAAACTCCTGTGCTTTACCCTTATCTTTAAGTCTGTCTGTGCCCATGTTACGATCTTTTTGTGTTCTTTACACCCGTTGGATTTTCCGTAGCTATTCTTAGCGTACCTCTGCTACAACTATATACTGATATGTGCTTACCTCGGCTCCCCTAATGGTTTTCACATTTATTATACCGCTCTCCGCTCTTAGACCTTTGATCTACCAGAACACAGAGCATTTGGTTTTTTGTTCTCCTATCTGGTGATACCCAAATTATCTTGTGAATCACGTAACGAGGAAAGTCTGTGCTTACAACTCTTGCACAACTTAGAAGCCTCACTCTATTACCATAAAGATGTAAGCTTGTCCCTGCTATTCCTTGCCAGATGATCTCCCTTCCAACTTTAGCATTACCATTTCCAACATATCTTGTCCTGGTGTCTAATTACCTTTTCCAGAATTTCATTGACGTTATCTTTCTTTTCATCCTTCTCCTCCTCGCTTGGAGAGTACAGCGTAATTATTGTTATATTAGTGAATCTACGAAGTCTAATGACATCTATTCCATCATCAGTCGGTTGGAAATCGATTACTGCCGCTGCTAAACATTTTCTTACCATAAAACCTACTCCCTTTTGGAATTTTCTATCCCCATATCAACTGTAGTATAGAATGTGTCTGTATATCTGGATGTCTAATTTCTTGGTGCTGCAAGATCCATTTCATATCTGTCAAGTTCTTGTGATAGAATACTGAAAGCCCCAGGTTTTTCCACAGTTCTAAATCGTAAGTTCTTGTCCATAAGCTGTTTTCTATATTCCTTTTTCCATTTTCATGTGGGGCCTTTCTTGAAGTTTCGTAACAAATTCTTTTTTCATGGGACAGATTGCTAGCCCAGTGCCCAACCCCCAACCTGGAGGACTAGTCCAGTTATTTTTTTTCTCGGTGAATATTTTATGTCCACCCCCCCCCCCCCACCCCCACCCACCGACTCTGCTGGTGGCAGACCGAGCGACATTCCCCAGTTCCAATGGGGACGCACCCGATGGAGGTAACTGGAAAATCGCCATATGATGTAAGCGAAATGTCGACAAGAAGAGGAGAGAAGTATTTGAAATGTGCTACAGAATAATAATACGGATTACGTTTGTCTGATTTTCGTTAAGTAGTCAATGAAATGGGGAAGAAATGAAAGTTACGACGCAAATATACTTAAAGAACGAATGAGTTAATAGTAAACACTTAAGGCATCGAGTAATAATCAATGTTATAATGTGTGGGGTAGTCGAGCCTTGACTAGAAAACGCGGGTTAATACCTTAACCACAAAAGGCGGGTTTACTGGCATGTAGGTTGCAGAAGCTATACTGAGATTAAAAGACACGATAAGCTTCAAGAACTGTGGCAAATCAGTCTTCGAACTTTAGTTCAAAATAACACGTAGAGCTTCCCTACTTTCAACAATGAAAACATTACCACAGATTTTTTTCTAGTAATTTCTGAGAAAAGAATATTGGGAGGAATACGTCCATGAAAGGCAGAAGGTCTTCTGATGTTTATACTTTGCAATAAAATCTAAAGGAATGCATGCATCTGTACTGTTTTTAAACAGGTAGAAACAAAATCAAAACATCACCAGGATACAAACGCATAATACTGTGAAGCAGCGGCGTATATTGGAGATGGTAGCGCAAATTTCATGTTTGTACTCCCATAGCGCATGTCGTGCACTTGATACGTGACAGCGTCAGCTGTCAGCCAGTGTTTGAATAAACGCCGACGGCTAATAGTTTGTCACCACATTGTTTGCAACGATTTAAATGTTACCTCTTTGCTCCGTTGGAATGCGGAGAATTCCTTGTGCTACCAACAACATTGCACTGCGCCCGCATTGTCATTTGTCAGCGAAGGTATGTGCGAGTAAAAAGTGCGGTTGCAGTGAAAACGCCAGAGGGGACGAAAAGATTATCTCTCTCTCTCTCTCTCTCTCTCTCTCTCTCTCTCTCTCTCTCCTCTCTCTCTCTCTCTCTCTCTCTCTGTGTGTGTGTGAGAGAGAGAGAGAGAGAGAGAGAGAGAGAGAGAGAGAGAGAGAGAGAGAGACGAGTGTGTCAGTTTTTATACATTCGAGCTGGAGCCAGTAACGTTCATGATGTTACCCACATTTTGTTCTTCAGTGAGTTGTGCAGCGCTCGCATCTTATAATTCATATTGATACTAACAGAGTAAAAGTGCACTCGAGTATACAGTAGGCGGTGAAGACATCTAACCAATAAGGAGATACGACTACAAAAACACATTTGAAAACGTTTTTCAGGCACTGCTTCAGATGATTTAACACAGCAACATATTTCGAGACACGGAAGTCATCTATTGGCCGTAATAAAAATACAAAAACATTTACCAGAAGTCTACACAGAAAGTAAAATTGTTCTGTATGGATTTGGCAGTGCTGTCATCATCATGCAGAGGATGATAAACATAACCCAGTATGAAGGTTTATTTACTTTATTTGTCAGTGATCAGTTTAATTTTTGTTAAATAATCATTTTGTTAACATGAAACTGCTAGTTTCTTCTCGCTATGGCTCGTTGGGTCTGTTCAACTCGTAAAGGAGACTTAAAACAAGTCATGGCATTGTTATTCAAGGAGTCGTAGCGATTTATTTAACTGGCACACCACAAGAAGACCGCGACTTCATGTGAACAAAGTGAGGAGAAATTATTATTATTTTTTTTTTAATTTCACGTGAACAGCAGACTAATTGACGAAGTTAATATTGTCGTATATTATCAAAATATCCACGGGTGTACTGCCGATCTATAGTGTCCAACGGGACACTATCAACCGGCAGTACACCCGTCGATATTTTGATTATCAAATACGCCGGGAGAAACTGAAGAATCAAATTGTCGTATATTAATTCCCAGCAGTATTGCAGCCGGGGAGTAGGGGGGAGGGGGGAGGTAAGGGACTACAGCCTCCCCCCCCCCCAACCTCCATAGGACTGCCCTATTTCTTGTTAACCTGCACCTGATTTCTGAAAAGAGAACTAACAGAGAGAGATAAAAACAAGTTTTCTTCGTCTACTGTTACATGAAATTCGAACCCTCTTTTGGTTTCGGTTTTAAATACAGGTAAAATTTGGGGCACGCAGCCCACCATACCGATACCCTGATTTCGTCACTACTTCCCAGTATCAAGCATCGTCTGACGCCGGCTACGATGGAAATTTTTGACGCGTCTATGTATCATGTCAGATCTCCTGAAGTATGTGCCGTGCAGTTTTCCTGATTTATTCCTTGTTATGCATAGGTATTGCCTGTAAAGTGTGTTAGGAATAGAGATAGTAATTACACAGTAATAAATTAAAACGTGATGGTAATGCTGGAGTTTGACTACATACTGCAAATGAAGAATGTGATAAACCTTTGTCCTGGTATTATTTTGTGGAGGATAGTTAGCGAGAAAAAGTTCCATTAAAATTTGAAATTGTATCTGAAGTTTCTTAGAAGTCAAGTAATGGATCAATAATATTTCATCGCCTTCCGTTGAAAGAGAAATACACAGATTATGTTAACTTAACGTGAGATTTTACCTGTTAATGAATAGATTGTAAGAGTAAATTTTCAAATTGGGTGAATAATAACGCAAAATATTGAAAAACAAATTTTTGTTGCCCCTTATCGTCTGCAACAGCGATCTGAAGGGATGGACAGGCCCCCAAAATTGGATTTTATATTGTTGCGTCCTTCTCTTTATCCAGAGGACGCCAGACGCTAATGTGAAGACTGTAAAGAAATGCTCTAAATCTACATATACTTCTGTTAAAAGTTTTACTACTGTTGTTGTAGCCTCGAGATGAGGGTTTTCTCTCCAAATGTTTGGCTTTGTTACGTAATTTAAGTAAACTGGTATTGTCTGTGATCGAAATGCGAGCAATTACGTTTACAACGTAACGAAAGTAATTTTTTGAATGTAATTGGAATTGATAGGTATGCAGATTCTTAGTTCCTCACTAGAGCCTGAATTTACACATAATAAAGGAAGCAGCAATTCCCAGCTATTCAAAACGAAGTAATGAAAAATGAGGAACTTACTTGAATTACCCGGTAGCAGCTGCAGGCCTTGTAGTTCCACCCATTCTACCGCTAGATGGCTGGCGTGTTGGATCTACCTTTCGTGACATACCATCGCCTGATGCCCCCTTCACATATGAAATCATCCACTTCCTTTAACCAGCCTTAACAGCTCCATACACATATCACTTTCCTGTTGTGCCCATCCATGCCAAAGCTCCTCTCGAATTATATAAGCTCCATCAGCCTCATGTTCGTGTAATTACATAACGCTAAAAAAATAACGATTTTTAGGTTAATGCAATATTTTTATTTCCGCCGCGGTCGGGTGGCCGAGCTTAGGCGCCGTGCAGCGAAGCGCGCGGTTGCTCGCCGTCGGAGGTTCAGTCCTCCATGGAGCATTGGTGTGTTTGTGTTATCCTTAAGTCAAAGTTAGTTTCAGTAGTTAGTAAGTTTAGGGTATGATGTCCGTAGCAGTTTGGGCCAACAGGTTTACAAAAATTTGAACATTTGGTTTTGCAACCTGCTCTACCTATATAGATGGCACTCGTGCTAGACCTTGTAATGACTTTAGTATTACGGAATTCGGTTGATGGTAAAGTGAAGATCTGGATACCCGCCACAATTTCGTATGTAATAAATTTTAACTTTGTATAACTATAAATATATATTTTACAGATTGCTTATGTATACACCACAAAAATGCTTTGTCAAAGCATTAGCTTTGCTAGCTGGATCTTTCTGTTAAAATACTCTTGTATGTAAAAGTTCAGATCACAGCATTATGTAATTATTCATATTATTAGTGGAATATACTCACTAAAAGCCGCGCGAGAGTAGCCGAACGGACTGGAGCGCCACGTTGCGGATCGCGAGGCCTTCTGCGTCGGAGATTCGAATCCTCCCTCGAGCATGGATATGTCTGTTGTCCTTAAGTTAGTTTACCTTAGTTTAAGTAGTTTGTAAGCTACGAACTAATAACCAAGCAGTTGAGTCCGATAGATTTGCAAACATTTTTTGAACTCACAAACAATACCAGATATTACTTGAAATATACTAAACAGTTTGATATAGCCTGTTTGTGTTAGGATCTAGCGATTGTATTAATAACAACAAGTTTCAGTTACGTAAACAAACCGTCACTTCTCTAATCGTAATTTGCATATAAACCTTGGTTTTGATTTGGTACGTTACCACTTTTGGTCCATAGTGAATAATTTACTTTGCTTCTTTTTTGTGTTGGACTTATATATGTTTAATATACACTGAAATACAGTAAATGCATGGTAACAGTTTTGTTGTGGAACATTCGAGAATGCAATATTATGAATTTATGTATAAAAACACGCGCGAGTTAGACGCAAGTCAGTCATGATCAAGATGTATTCATGTACTCAAAAGTCATTATTAAGTCATGCTCCGATACTCAAATTATGTAGTGAAGTCATGCTGTGAAGTTGTGATGTAGTAATTTCATTCTGATGTAATAAAAGCAGTTAATATAACATGAAGACGCAATTCGTAGTTCCTTTGACGTCCAAGAACCCAGCAAACGTAGTAAATGTGATTGAATAATAATGGGAGGCAAGCTAACAGCATGAAAGAACAGGTGATGTAATGTATTTCCTAATATAATAACTAAACCAATACGTTACAAGCTGTATCTTTCGTGGCTGATAGTGGTCTAATACTCCATTTATACATGAAAACCTATACTTACTTTAACCACTCTCAAAGGCTGCGTACACACATCGGCTTTATAGCGTGCCTGCGCTTTATTGTTCAAATGTTTGTTAAGCTTATGGGACTTAACTACGGGGTCATCAGTCGCTAAACTTACAAACTACTTATCAACTACCTTATACTAATGACGGCACAAATATCCATGCCCGAGGGGGGATTCGAACCCCCGACCGTAGCGGCCGTGCAGACCGTGACTGAAGCGCCTCAGTCCCCTCGGCCACCGCGGCCGGCTGCGCTTTATTAAGAGTTGGATGTGTATTAAGAAACGATGCATATAAATTTAGAGAGAACGTGTAATAAAGTATTAAAAATGCATTCCGATACTGCACTTAAAGAACATTAGAAGTAAAACATTTATAAAGTTACCATGTAGGGTAGAGCAATTAGACGAATTTCACTTAAACGTCAACGAAATAACACAGTATCGGTATGTGAAGTACACTATAATAATTTAAAACTCTGCTTGTAAGCTGTAGTACGTCAGTTCTCTAATACTTAAAAGAAGTGTAAAGCAGACAGAAATCTAGACGATATCATTTCGATTATGAGGACAAGGAAAGATAAATATCAATATACGAGCTGTCAAAAATTAACATACTAAATACTGATGCCGACGATTAACCGAATGAAAAATATCGATATTTCGATGTTGTAGAACCACTTTTTTTTGTAAAAGAACACTGTGACTTAAGATTGCACATGTTATTTAAATCTGTAAATGTAAGTTTTATTAATCTACAAAAGATTAAAGAAAACTGAATTTAACCATAAATTATTTCACATATATATAATGAAACGTTTTTCAACATACTATAGCACTGCATTCTAAAAACAGAACCGAAAATAGATTTTAAAACATCCAAATGTCGATAATTTGAATGAAAAAATTCTGTTCCAAAATTTTACATTTTCGGTGTCCCCGATACACCAGGCGTCATGGCACGAGGAAATGCGAGTATTAGATTAGAGCTAGCTTCTTTTTGTAAAAAAAAAAAAAAAAATGTACACTTATTTTGCATTCCCACACATTAGTTGTTCCTAATAAAAATAAATGTCAGATGTTTGTAACCCTAGACTTAGAAACTACTTACACTGACTTACACTAAGGACAACACACACACCTATGCCCGAAGCAGAACTCGATCCTCCGACCGCGAGCAATCACGTGCTCCGAAGCAAGACGCTTTAGAGCGCTCGGGCACTCCACTATGGCTGTTTGTAATGCTAAATATATTTTGAATACATCCATCCACTCCCCGATGACAGGAATTAATAAACAAAGTACGGCCAACTGTAAGCACGCATAAAATATGGCATTGAGATCCCTGACGTTGCTGAGCCACCACGGACGTGCTATCAGTGCTCACAATACAGCCTGCGTGAACGCAATACACAGCTCGGCCCCGCTACGCCTCGCGTGATGAAAGAAGAACTTTTTCCTTGACTTTTGATCAGCATAGCTAGTCAGAGTCTATGTTCTCCAAAATTCAGCTACTCGTAAAAAATCGCCACAAAAGACCTTAACAGCAGGAAACAATACTACATTCTGAAAACATATTGTGCATCAGGGCTGGTATTTTACTATGTAAATCTCAATTCCTGGCAGGGTGAATGTACTTAGTACGGTGTACAGATGTTTCGCAGTCAGTTATTCAACATTTTGTTAAGATTGGGTTTTGAACATTTCTTGTTGTACCTGTACACTAGCTGTTGCCCTCCGTAAATTGGGGACCATTTCAAGATCACAAGTAATTAATTGTGTTAACAAAAAAAACTAAGTTCCATAAGGTACACACTACGTTTACATGTAACACATCTTCCGGAAGACGAAAACCAATTTTCGTAAACCGTTTTTCGCTGTCGTGTTTACATGGCACAGCCTGAATCGGATTTCATAACCCACTTAAGATGGCGGCTGAAAAACAGCTGATTCAGTTCCTGATTTAGTCAGCACAATCGCTATTTTTCTTTACTTAAATATACAGATCCATGCTCACACTAATATTCATACTTTTATTTCACATTAGTAAATATTACTCTGTCCATATGTGCCGAAAATTCTTAACAAAAAAAAACACAATCTGACAAGCTAAGAACGTTTCAAAACGGTTTCGTTTACATGGGCACGAAAATCTAATGTGGAACCGGAAAACCGCTTTAGAGAAGTGGATTTTCAGAATCGATTTTGGAGTGTTTACATGACCAACAAAAAGCGGAATTGGGATATCGATTAACGAAATCCGGTTTTAGGAAACCATGTAAACGGGGTGACAGAATACCAGACGTGTAACAGCCTAAGGGACGATGTACACAAGTACAAACAAATGTAAGTACATCTTTACTAATGGGATCAGTAACATTTTTTTAATTTTGAAATTTTATTTGTTTGCACTACCCGAGTTTCGGGAGTTATGTCTCATCATCATCTCATATTACAATCAAATAAAATAGTTACATCTATTATGTAATGAAATGGCTACCCTACATCTTTACTAAACCATATGCCTAATACTAAATAGATACAAGTACAAATAATAAGTACCAGAAGTAAGTATAAATAACCCCACAGCTGCTTCTTTTACGCTGCTACTGATCCTACCTTAACGCCTATAGTATGCAGCTATACTGTCACGCCTCCCCTTCCCCCGCAGTTTCTCCAAGGTACTAAAATCACACCGCCGTTGCGCACATCTACGGCTTCCATATTGTACAAGTTGATTCAAAATCCACCGTATAATCCACGGAGCCCACTTACACTATACTATAGCCCCTTTTTGGATTCCAGGGTTTGTAATGCAATTTCAAAAGACAGCGTTTTAAATGAAAATTTACGGTGGCAACGCTCCAATATTTGATCGAGATGCGCCTCGGTTGCACAGTGGTAGAGTGCCAGACTACATATCCAAAGGTCGCGGGTTCGATACCCGTCAGGTCCTAGGATTTTTATCTGTCACTTTCCACTTCTTTCACCTCTGGCAGTATTGCTCATGTGAAAAATACCGAGTAGCACCGTGGTTCGGAACCCACGTTAAACTGTAGGACCCCCTATAACTGGCTGGGTAAGTCAGTTCGAAGGTCGGAGGAACGCAACGGCATACCACCTCCAAACAGGACCATGCCTAGTAAAGCACTGTGGTGTTCAAACCAATCTTCGGATTGTTGACTGCTTTACCTTTTACTCTCAAATAGCACATGCCGATAATAACGTTTTTTCATGAAGTTTTATCACATCCAGGTTCAGCCTTAGGTTATTCGCAAGTGATAAAAGTTGTCAGGTTTTCTTATGTCGTGGTCATGATAATAAACTCCATATGTTTTTATTGCCTTTGTTATCATGACCACGACATAAGAAAACATGACAACTTTTATCACTTGAGAATGGCCTGAGGCTGAAACCTGGTTATGACAATAAATATAAAATTATCCGTCCAATTGCGGTCAATTCATGAAAAAATAAAAAAGTAAATAAATTCGCAAGTGCCATCCAAATATGACACTCTATATACAGACGCCTAGATGTCTACAGATACGTCTATATCCATACTCCGCAAGGCGCCTGACGATGTGTGGCGGAGGGTACCTCGAGTATCAGTATCGGTTCTGCTTCCTATTCCAGTCTCTTATGTTCGCGGAAAGAAAGATTGTCGGCGTCTCTCTCTGTGGGCTCTAATCTATCTGATTTACACTATAGCAGGTTATCAACTGGAAGAATTTAATTTATGGCAGTACGTATTATGAGTGATTTAAAATGGAACGACCATATAAAATTATTAGTCGGTAAAACAGATACCAGACTGAGATTCATTGGAAGAAGCCTAAGGAAACGCAGTCCCAAAGCAATAAAAGTAGGTTACAGTACACTTGTTCGCCCACTGCTTGAATACTGATCACCGGTGTGCGATCCTTACCAGGTGGGATTGATAGAGGAAGTGGAGAAGATCCAACGGAGAGCGGCGCGCTTCGTTACAGGATCATTCAGTAATCCTGAAAGCGTTACGGAGATGATCGATAAACTCCAATGGAAGTCGCTGTAAGAGAGACGCTCTGTAGCTCGGTAATGGCATTTGTCGAAGTTCCGAGAACATACCTTTTCCAAGGAATCAAGCAGTATATTGATCCCTCCTACGTATATCTCGCGAAGAGATCATGAGGATAAAATCAGAGAGATTAGAGCCCACACAGAGGCATACCGAGAATCTTTCTTTCCGTGAACAATACGAGACTGGAATAGGAGGGAGAACCCATAGTGGTACTCACGGTACCCTCCGGCACACACCATAAGGTGGCTTGTGGAGTATGAATGTAGATGTAAGTGTATCTAGGGGTCTGTATATAGACTGTCAAATTTGGATGGCACTTTTAGTTATGATTTTGTATGATGACAGTTACGGCCACAATGTCGTATATTTACAAAGACGATATCGTGGCTGTAACTGTCTAAATACAAAATCAGAATTAAAAGTACCATCCAAATTCGACACTCTATATACAGATGCCTAGATGCCTTATGTATGTCTGGTCATCTAGACATAACCCTCACTTGAAAATGGTAATGTAAGCCGAAACGGGACCGTCGTATTCAAATAAATATTATTAAGTACTAGCTTTTTGGTTATTATTGTGTCACTTGCTGACCTTTACTTCGCTGCATGCCCTATGGAGTATCAAATTAATTTATTTATTTAGCGTATGGTGCTACATGCGTGGTTTACACTCATTACGTTATGAAATTCTATGCTAATATTCACTATAAAATACACAATTGAAGGATACATATTCATATGAAATATAGTTCATAAAAAAAGTAACATCACAGCAAATTTTACACGTTACAAAAGTCTTCAGTTCTGGCGTCCAGATTGGCCATCCATTCGAGGCAAGTCAGTGTGGCATTGAAGAACTCAGAGGACTATCCTGGTAAGGATCTTAAGTCACAATCCTGGGCGATATGCTGTATTGTTTGATTTGGCGCTCAACAGTCAAGGCTAGGGCTGGGAAGCCTTGTGTAGGTTGTGTGGACACACTCCATGTCCTGACCTGTTATCATCTTTAACCAATGTGATCGATATCCATCACGGCTGCAGTCTACGATATACAGTGGAGCTTCCTGCAATTACATTAAGGTAAAGCAGTCAACAATCTGAAGATTGGTTTGAACACCACAGTGCTTTACTAGACATGGTCCTGTTTGGAGTTGGTATGCCGTTGCCTACCTCCTACCTTCGAACTGACTTACTTCACGACCAGTTTCGCGAAATAAAAGAACAGTCGAAACAGGTCACTGAACAAATGAAAGAGCAGTCGAAATCGGTTACCGAACACTTTACTAAAATAGAGCAACGCCCTAATGACCAGTTTCGCGAATTAAGTCAGTTATAGGGGGACCACGGTGATATTCGGTATTTTTCACATCAACAACACTGCCAAAGGTGAAAGACATGGAAAGTGACGGATAAACATCCAAGGACCTGGCGGGAATCGAACCCGCAACCTATGGATAGATAGTCTAACACTACCCCTGTTGACAATTTTAGCCCCACAAGTTGTTTTGAAATAATTTCATTCTGATGATGACTTTCATAGTGCTGTCGAAAGCTGGATAAATTTTGTAATTATTTTAAGTGAACTTGTGTGGCTGCAATTGTCAACATTATTTTATATCCAGTTGCTTCAGATGAGGCCATGTTCAAAGTTGTATTTGTAAGAAGTTGAAATGTTACTAGGAATATCATCCACTAACAACGTATCAAATGAAGTGAGGGATACTAAGTAAGTAATCTTTCGTTGAGGGCAAACATTTACCTGAATAAAAATAAGAGCAATCTTCTTGGCGATTTGTTAGGTGTGTTGATACGTAGTTTGCTATTAGTGTATTCATAAATTGTCACTTTAAGATTGGGGATCTACTATCGTTATGAACAGTCCAATGTCGGTGTTGAGTGGCACAGGCGATTGCCGTTAGGAAGGGTGCACCACTGGGCTATCGGCTCCGAAAGCGAATATCGATGATGTTCCGTTGAATGGTTCGCACGCTGACACCTGATGGCCCTGCATTGAAATCAGCAAGGGTTGAACGTCTATCACGTTACATGATTCTCTTCTGTCAATGATGGTCCCATTCTTTCCAGCCGCAGTCAGGACGGGGATTTGCTGTTTTACCGAATTCCTGTTATTCATGGTGCATTCATGAAATATTCGTAAGAGAAAATCTCACCTCCACGCTACCTTTTTAGATGCCTGCCTCACCACTCGTGCGCAGACTATAACACCACGTTCATCAAACGTCGATCACCTGCCACTGTGGCAACAAGAATAGATCTAACGTCTCCGCCAGACACCTGTTTGCTTAAGGTCCCTAAACACTCTCCGATTTATCGTTCGACCTACTAGCTGACCAACAAATCAAGCAATTTCGTACCACACGTTCCGACCGACTGCAGACACCGATTTCAGCAGCTGCCTGATCTGGTGTCCGTTTGTCGAGCTGTTTTTGTTTTCGCCTGTTCGCTGTGCAGACAGAAGACAGCAAACGACCGCAGGCAGGAAGTTGGTCGGGTAGCGCTAAACACGCACAATTTGTTGGGTGGAGTGGGGGGGGGAGGGTCGGTTGTTGGACGGCCAAGCGCGACCAACCACCCGACAAGCGAAGTTGGTCGGGAAGCGCCTCCACACGTCCAATTTATCGGACCGTCGATAAATTGCTCCCGACAAATCGGAACGTGTTTAGGGGCCTTTATTTAGACGTTGCCGACCTCAGCGCCTTCTTCTGAGTGTTTACATACCTCAGTGTTTGCATACGTATGCCCATACCATTTTCTTTCATTCTTCACTCGATTTGCCCGAGAGCACTCGTAACCGCACAAAGCATGTTACAATAAACTCTCGATCATAAAATATTAGTGATCTACGTCATTTCCATGCAGAACGTTATTATTACACGTAACTTTAACATTATATTTAAAGTCAACACAGCCGAAAACCCTCTCACCGTCTGTCACCACTTCATGATTTATGAGCTACTAAACAGCAAGATGAAACATTGTTCTATCGCAGATGCACTTTCGATTTATGGCCTCATTACCGCTAAATCTATTCCCGACATATTTTGCTTACAATACGTACATGTAGGACCGAATGTTCCTCCTAATTTAAACAGGGTGATTCAGGTGGAATGATACTACTAGTGATTCTGAATAAATTATATATAGCCCCGTCGGGGGTTTGAATCCTTCCTCCGGCATGGATGTTTGTGTTGTCATTAGTATAAGTTAATTTATAAGTGGTTTGTAAGTTTAGGGACTGATCACCACGCGGCTAAGTCCCATAAGCTTAACAAATATTTGAACATTTGTTGAACACTAGCTGTAAACCCGGCGTTGCCCGGATGTTTATTTATCATACACTCTTGTAATCCACGTCCCCTTCCCCGCTCCACTTCTTTCTCTTCCATCTCTCTGCTCGTTTCTACCTTTCCCTCTTCCGGCAAAGTTTTCTGCAAGGTTCCCTCTGCCATGTACCATACAAACATTTATGTACCCAGTGATCTTCCTCCTGGGTTATAGGTCATGTGTGCAAAAATTCATAAAAGTGGAGTAAAACTATGCATTTTGTAAAATTCCGTATGTTAAGTACCCTCCACCATACACCGAACGAAATTTTATAGACAGTCATATTCCTCTTGTTGTTAAGGTAGAGTGTTCTAAATTTCATTAATATCGATACAAAACTATAGATTTCTATGCAATAGAAACGCAGTATCACATTGAACAACGCACTTTGTTGTTCTCAAATATTCCAGTTTTGTTTTATACAACTCTTGTTCTGAGAATAATGAAAACAACAAAAAAGAATCTGTGAAATCGGTCGAGCCGTTCTCATGTTATGGCGCGACCAAGTTATTTAGGGACCTATTTTTATGTTGCAAAGTACCCTCCCTCATGCACCGTATGAAACTTAAGGTAGACGGTGACCTTCCTCTTGTTTTCAAGATCAAGCGTGCAAAATTTCGTGAAGATCGAAATGAAATTCGATTTTGTGAGGCTGTTGGAGAATTATGCTCCACCATGCACCTATCACAAAATGCTTTCAAATGTTTGTTAAGCTTATGGGACTTAACTACGGGATCATCAGTCCCTAAACTTACAAACTACTTACGAACTAAGGACGGCACAAATACCCATGCCCGAGTGGGGATTCGAATCCCCGACCGTAGTGGCCGTGCAGACCGTGACTGGAGCGCCTCAGTCCCCGCGGCCACCGCGGCCGGCCAAAATACTTTCTTAGCTGACGTTTTCTACCTATAAATTACATTCCTGCCAAATTTCAGCTTCACAGGTAGGATACAAGGTCATGCCTGATGCGACAGTATTACGCCATTACGCCATCTACAGCGATACTGTTTGGAGCGGTAGTTTTCGTTTCATCATTTTGCGTATGTCCGGGGGGGGGGGGGCAGTTAAAAAAACGCTTCATAAACGTCCGAAATTACATGCAAACTTTGTTGCAGGTTCCTAACTACTCCCATTTTCCAATAATTGACGCATAAATCTGGGTATCCTCACACGGTGGCCTCTCATTATTTATTACGTAATTCCTCCCGGGCTAAATGTTGTGCTCTTTTGTTATTCTGTCAGGAACCTTCGTGGGCGTACGGCAAACAGTTCAGGAAAGTTTCATTGCAATCGAATGAATGGTTTATGAACACACAGAGGACATACAAACAAACATTTTCTTAACCATCTGCGGCTAAACCGATGAAAACTGGGAACGGAAAAGTGTAGCGTTGTCTTTACTAAATGTGTCAGTACGCACTCGCTTGCGCACGGTGCAGTTGTTCATCTCAGGTGTCAGTAGAAGTGCATGATAGTACAACATTGTTACTTGAACAAAGAATTCAGTTTCGTGTAATGAACATACCGCACACATGGACAGTATGCTGATAAAATATTTGTCTATGGTTTGTTCTATTGGAATTCGAGAGCTGCTGTGCGAGAATACCAATAACGATTACCGAATCGCACAGCGCCAGATAGCAGGAAGTTGGGCAGGGTGTTTCACGGATTGCGTCAGCGCAGTACGCTTCCCAGCAAAAAATGTTGGCTCCGAACGTCACGTAAAACTGACTCTTAAGTTGAGAAGAGTCTTCGCGTAAAATGAGTGATTAGGTGGGATTTTAAAGCTGCTAGATACTTTTGAAAATGTATTGTGTTTGACATAAGCTGTTTATTAATTTGGCCAGTTGCTACCAGTTCCGGTCGTATAGAGCATTATAAAGCGCCAGCAGAGCATAAACAGAAGGTTATGTTAATTTATTGAAAGCATCCCGCCTACTCGTTGCTTCTTATTTCAGGTTGGAATGGACTAACGAAGGTGATACTAGGTGTTCCTACTCGCCTTGAATCAGTTTTCTTTCCACCATTTCTCACTCACTGCGTCCCATGTTGGGTGAAGGTGTCTTAACACCGATCATGAACAAATACTGAGTCCGCGATCACGAGTATAAAACAGAAAAAGGACACGTAGTACAATTAGCGCAACGGATAACGACTTTGGGAAACGCATCCACCGAGCATGCAGAGCGAGAAGAGATGTTATGGGCATTACAAGATCATAAACACGTCTTCACAGCAGGTGCAAATTATTTGGTGACTAGGAGGGCAATCTGGCAGTGCAATTTAGGGCAATCATGGAGATAAATTTAGTTTTAACAGAAACATTTAATATTATATTAAATAGTTAGTCTCCCACTTATCTAATACAATTTACATTCGTTTTATATTGAAATATGCAATCTCCATAGCTAAGTGATAAAATGCGCATCTTTAGGTGGGTTGGGGTAGAGTCAAAAGTTCTACAAACACAAAACCGTTAACACATATGGGGATCTAAAATTAAGATATAGAATATTAAATGCAATTAACATTGAACAGGTCATAAACGAGCCTTAGACGGGAAGTAATACCATGATTAGATTAGCATTCGCCACGAGTTCTCGATATCGGCCTAAGGTGCACCCATGCGTACATTAAACGTAGATGACACGTGCCTAAATTTAAAATCTCAACAAAGAAGGCTCTTTGAGTAATCTAAGGCTGGATCGCAGCGTGTCGACTCACCAGACCACCGACGGCAGATAGGAGTGCCGGCTTCAAACAGCAACGTCCAGCGACAGGCTAGGGAACCTGGAGGGGGGAGTTGCCAACCCCTGGGGTAGAAGAATTTTGCAGGGGCGACCGCCAACGCTCGTCTCTGGCCTGCCCAACGACTATACTGTTAAGTTGGTAGGGGAACATGCGTAGGACGGAGAGTCTCTGACGACTACTGTAGAGAATTTGAATACTCTTGACTAACGCTCCGCTTAGGACAAGGTAGGTAACGAACTGTATCACCCAGGTACAAAACAATTGATACCACCAACCTTTTACTTTCCTTCACCATAGGCAGAAGCAAGAGGCAAACATGAACTGAAACGCGGTGGCATAACAAGCTGCCAGCACAACAACTGAAGTTGAATAAACAATAGTGTGTAGCTTGCATTTTTACAAACATTAACCAGCACTTACGCAAAGTGACTGCACATTACAGACGTTCAGACTAGGGGTGGGAGTGTGAGGCGTGGCGACTGCAGCGCACCGAGATTTTCTCGACCTGCCGGCGCTCGAGAAGTTCTCGAGAAGTTCGTGAGGAGCGGCGCGCCGGCCGCTGTGGCCTAGTGGTCTGTGACGCGCCAGTCACACGCGCTGCTGTGAATTTTCAACGCTCGCAGCTCGCTGTGATTGTCATTTAAATATGGACACTAGATTCACAAAAACCAAGTTCACAGAGCTGGCTGTAAATGCAAATGTCGAAATGTTTGTAAT
Source organism: Locusta migratoria (assembly GCA_026315105.1). NCBI lineage: Eukaryota > Metazoa > Arthropoda > Insecta > Orthoptera > Acrididae > Locusta > Locusta migratoria. Next base: position 24,597,934 of record CM048751.1, read on the forward strand.
CGTAGGTACCAAACTAGGTTGGTCAACAGTCCCTAGTCTTACAAACCACTTAAACTAAATTGAAACTTTCACTCTGCAGCGGAGTGTGCGCTGATATGAAACTTCCTGGCACATTATAATTGTGTGCCGGAACCGGGACTCGAACCTGGGAACTTTGCCTTTCGCGGGCAAGCGCACTACCGACTGGCCTATCCCGACACGACTCACGATGCCGCCTCAAAACATTACTTCCGCCAGTAGTTGTGAGGTAGCATCGTGAGTCGTGTCGGGTTAGCTCAGTCGGTAGAGCGATTGTCCGCAAAAAGTAAAGGTCCCAGGTTCGAGTCCCAGTTCCGGCACACAATTTTAATCTGTCAGGAAGTTTCATAACAGCGCACACTCCGCTGCAGAGTGAAAGTTTCATTCTGGAAACATCCCTTAGGCTGTGGCTAAGCCATGTCTCCACCATATCCTTTCTTCCAGGAGTGCTAGCCTTGCAAGTTTCGCAGGAGAGCTTCTGCGAAGTTTGGAAAGTAAGAGGCTAGGTACTGGCGGAAGTAAAGTTTTAAGACGACATCGTGAGTCGTGTCGGGATAGCTCAGCTGGTAGAGCGCTTGCCCGCGAAAGGCAAAGGTCCCAGGATCGAGTCCCGGTTCCGTCACACAATTTTAATCTGCCAGGGACTTTTACTTAAACTAAGTTAAGGACAAGACACACATCAATGTCCGAGGGAGGATTCGAAGCTCCGGCGCGGGAGGTCGTGCGGTCCGTAACGTGGCGCTCCAGACCTCTCGGCTACTCACTTCGTGGCGGCTGTAATTTACGGAGGCTGGAAGTATCTATTGCAAAGCTCTGTGGTAGATTAGATTAGTTGTTTCGTTCCACAGATGCATGTTGAGGTGACCCTCGTAGATATGAAACACGTTTTTTTTTAAATTTTATTTTTTAGTCCAAGTTGACAATATAATATTACTGGACTCGCATTTGGGAAGACGGTGGTTCAAATCCACCTCCGGCCATCCAGATTTAGGTTTTTCATGATTTCCCTAAATGACTCAAGGCAAGGTTCCTTGCAAAGGGCACGGCCGAATTTCCTCGCCTAATCCTTACCAAAAAAATCCAAGTGTATGCTCCGTCTCTAATGAGCACGCTGTCGACGAGACGTTAAACCCTAAGCTTCCTCCTCCTCCTATAATATTACTAATACAGATACATACACTTTTTACAAGCTGATAATATAATAATACTATTAGTATGAATAAGATACATTCATCATTTGGTTCTATTGAAGAATTCGTCAGTGTAGTAGAAGGAGTTGGCCACTAGATAGTCTTTTAGGCTCCTCTTAAACTGATCTCTATTTGCAGCAAAATTTTTCATGGTTGTTGGTAAATTATTGAAATATGAGTTCCTAGTAGTGGACCCTTTTGAACTAAATTAAGAGCCTTTAAATCCTTGTGTAGATCAGTTTTGTTCCTACTATTGTAGGTATGAACTGAGCTGTTTGTTGGGAAAATGGATATATTATTTATGACAAATTTCAAAAATGTTCAAATGTTTGTATAGTCTGTGGGACTTAACTACGGGGTCATAAGTCCCTAAACTTACAAACTACTTATGAACTAACTAAGACTAAGGACGGCACAAATATCCATGCCCGAGGGGGGATTCTAATCCCCGACCGTAGTGGCCGTGCAGACCGTGACTGGAGCGTCTCAGTCCCATCGGCCACCGCGTCCAGCATGACAAATTTCATTAAGGATTAAATATACTGAGAGGCAGTAATTAATATACCCAGTTCTTTGAAGAGGCTTCTGCAGGGTGTCCGTGAATTTACACCACAAATAATACGTATCACACGCTTTTGGTCTCTGAAAACTTTTTTTTGACTTGATGAGTTGCCCCAAAATATTATAGCATATTATGGAATGAAAGTAATGTGTCTCCTATGCCTGATGTCACTCGTATTGCAAATACCGATTCGTTAAGTCGTTGCTGCAGTTCTTTGGTGTATTCCTCCCAACTGCAAAAAATAGAACAGGTATGGTAAGATGTTTAAAATTATATATATATCTAACAATCAAACAGATACGTTCACGGATACAAAAGTGCATTCTTGTATAAATACAGACAGACTTTTGTATATTATCCATTCAAACTACATTAAAAGGAAATTCGATTAAAAAAAAAAGAAAAAAAATAAAAATAAAAAATAAATAAATAAAAAAAATGGTTGGATAGTGCCTGATACAGTCTGCCAGTATCAGAAAACTATTTTTTGTAATTTGGCTGAAACAATATGCATAATGTATTAAAATTAACACTGTCCAAACATTTGAACAGAATGAGGACATAACAACCAACAGTCAGGATTGTAGTTGTAAACTGTTGTGGCTCTGCTGAGAAAGTACCAGAGTTTTAAGCTGAAATAAGGGCGGATGTTTGGGTACATAACGCTGGTTAATACTGTAAGCTCTGCCGAATTGCTTCCTAAAATTACTAACAGTATGTAAGGCGTTTTTGGGTCTAACATGTAGCATTTTTCTATCAAGTAAGTGTAAGTACATGCGTAATGCATATTTGCTTTCGTAACAATGAAGTTCGTGTTTCGTGTAAGATACGTGTTTAAATGACAGTCCTATGAGTTTTGTCTTCTGCGAAACATTCTACTAATACTACTACTATTACTACTACTACTAATAATAATAATAATTACATAAATACGCTAACACGAAAATTGTGGTACAGATTACTAATTTATTCGTACAAGAAAGCCAATGGAATTTACATAATTCGAAAGATTGTTTGTCGTAGATTTCATGAAGATAAATATTGTGTGTGCACTTAGCCATTAAAAGTGGTAAAAGAAAGGAGAAATTTTCCTATTGACAGCTTGGAACAAGTTCTACATTCTCCAACAATGAGCTCACTGATTGGCTATTCGCCTCGACCAAAGACGCTGTAATGTAGCGCGTCTGCAGTGTTAAAATAACGTATTAAAATAAGTGAATATCGAAACATGGAGTGCTCCCAACTGACTTTCTTGTGCCGTTCAAATGCTTCATTTTTTCAGTGATTAACAGTGGTTAAAGGAAATGGATGTTTTCATATTAATGCCGATATAAAAGATGATGCACCAGGAGATACATCTAGCGGTGCTCGGGTGGAACTACGAAGTCGAGAATGCCGATATAAATGATGATGCGCTGGGAGAGGCATGTAGCGGTCCACGGGTGGAACTACGAAGCCGACATGTCGTGAGCTCTGGAATTCTGAACATCGCAGTATCTAAATAACATTATTTCTTGGCGTTGTATAAATACAGGAACACCGAAATTGTAGTTCCATTTCAAATATTAGGCTAATGAAAGTTATATACTTCGAAAATGGCATGAGAAGAATATACTTTCGTTTTTATTTGTTGTTATTGTGTCAGGATACCGTTTCATACCTCCCAGTGCCGGTTAAATTTTACCAAATATTCCAGCGGCCTCCTATGATAATGTTGGCAGCAGATGCTGAATAGTGAGAATCCTGTGAGTCTTCATTTTAGCCAATCGCTTGACAACGCTGATGTTTACTCATGGAGTCTTCGCTTTACGAGGGCAGTTATTTTTACTGAGCGGACGAGGGTACAGACAAGAACCTGTCAGCCATAAAGCAGGAACATCATTATTTATTTACTTCATGGTCTGTACGTTACACTAATCGAGTCATTCTATGTGGTTCGAACAAATGGGCAAAGATTTTCTATCGTGTTGTCGATGTTGCCAACATAATCACTCGAGACCGTCGACATGATAAGTAAAATCTTACCCCCAGTGACCTTTGTAAACACAATTGGTCGATTTTCGACCACAGGCAATACTAGTAATAATAATTCAGTTTCTTCCTTGCACGTACGGAATACACTGATTAAGACTGCCCTGTCGCAATGCTTCCTTGTAGAGTAGTTTTGTTCAGCGTCGAGAGAGCGCAGCGCTGTCGACGACTTCTCGAGAGTACGCGAGAATTTCTCGAGAAATTGCCTCAGCGTCGCGCATTTCTCGAGAGCGCTCATAGCGCATCATCCCCAGTTCAGACGACTTATGAAGCGCCTGCGATATCTAGGCGAGTTGGGGTTTCCGTAGGAATGGCAAGTAGGTGCGGTTGCAGTACAGAGGTATGTTGCTTCCCCGCTTGACCTACTATATTGACTCTACGGTATAAAGGTCTCGCAGTGCAGTTGAGAAGCTTTATCATTGAACCCTATTTCGTCTTATCCTATTAAATCGTACCTCGTTTCCTACTAAAACTACGAATCTTAGATGTAGAGATAATATAATTAATTTTCTAACCAGCTAGTTATAGTACGGAATAATTTCTTTCAATAGTTTTAGGAACTTTTATTTGGAAAATAGCAAATTAGGCCACCAGTTTCGATCTAAACGGTGTTCCATGTTAACGATTTAAAAGCCTTGAAAACGACGTAGATGAAGCCGACACAAGTAACCTATTAGTAAACCTCGGATTTTAGGTAGAAACTTAATTTCTCCTCATTAAATAAAAGCAATGAAAGAGGTACGTGCATGAATTACGCCAATTTATGAAAACGCTACTTTTGTAGCAATAAAAATATCTAATTTTAGGTTATTGCCTGATTGTACCGAAAATTTTAAAAATCCAGTTAAATTATTTTATCACTAAAATTCTCTTTTGTCCATGTCAAGTGAGGATTACAAAAATATTTTATCGACAATTGTAGTACGTAGTACCTAAAATACGTAATTTCGTGTTAGAACCTGGTATCTGTTGACATAGAACGTTCATTCTCGGAATACAGGATACTATTAACAGATAAGAGATGCAGTATTTTAACGGAAAATATACAGAAAGGGCTAGTTATTTACTGTTACTGTAATTATGGCCATGGGCAATTAAAAAACCTGGACTTTTGTCAATGAATTTATCTTTCTAGACAATCAAAATCAGATTTTCTTCACCAATTTTCTGATTTTTAACTTATTTTTGTGTTCAAATGTTTGTTAAGCTTATGGGAGTTAACTGCGGGGTCATCAGTGCCTAAGCTTACAAACTACTTAAAAACCACCTTATACTAAAGACAACACAAACATCCGTGCCCGAGGGATGATTCGAACCCCCGACGGGAAACAGCCTCGCGTGTCGGAGCATAGCGCCTCAATGTGCTCGGCCACTCCACCGCGGCCATCGATATGCATCACGACTGCAGTCTACGATCTGCAATGGACGTTCCTGGAATTACATTATCAGTTGTAATAAAGTTGAAATGTTACCACGTATAGCGTTCACTAACAACATTTATCAAACGTTTCTCAGCCTGAGATGCGAGAGATATAAAGTAAGTAATCTTTCGTTGAGGACAAGAATTTACTTGAAAAAGTAAGAGCAATTTTCTTGGCAAGTTTGTTGGGTGTGCTAAAACGTAGTTTGCTATGAGTGTATTCATAAACTATCAAATTCAGTTTGAGGTTCTGCTACTGTGCCGGCGACTATTCTTTGAATATCGCATGTGTTCATTACCATTATTTATACGAAATGTGTTTGAAACGCGTTTGTATGCCCTTGGCACACAAATAATTAAGTTGGTAGTAGGTTTCTATTACGCACCAAAGATATATAGATAATTAGTGGGAGGCCGTCTGACGGGAAGTGACGGCAAAACACCCCAGGTTGAGATATTGAATGGTGGAATGGTCTGATGCGCAGGGACGGCAGACACCTAATGATAGTACCTGTACGAGCTAAAACAAAAAGGTAAATGAACAAATTTATAATATAATAGCAATTTTTGGTAGTAAAGAACTATTTATCGCGTTCGTATTGTTGTAATAGTAAATAAAAAAAGGGGTAGCGTGTTTATTGCTGTTACAAACGATTTATCCCGCTGCGAAATTGAGGCAAATACTTCCTTAGATTTCGTATCGGTAGAGGCTATACCTGACAACCGGAATAAATTAATAATTGCATCTTTTTATCGGCCACCTGACTCAGACGATGCAATTGCCGAAATTTTCAAAGAAAGCTTGAATCACATTTCAAACAGGTACCCGAAGCATGTGGTGACTGAAATTTACCCTCGATATGTTGGCATAAATATTTATTCAAAATCAGCGTCAAATACAAAACATCGTCCGAACTAGTTCTGAATGATTTTACTGAAAAATACTTCGAACAGTTAGCTCATGAACCCACTAGAATAGTAAATAGTTAATACCCTTGGATTCGCGATTCCCTATCAGAAAGGACACAGTTCGTAGTAATTGACGGTAAGTCATTGAACAGAACAGAAGTAAAATCTGGCGTTCCCTAGGGAAGCGTCATAGGTCCCCTACTCTTCCTTGTGTGTATAACCGATTTAGGAGACAATCCGAATAACTCTCTTAGACTGTTCGCGGATGATGCTGTCGTTTATCGGTTAGTGAAGTCAACAGAGGATCAAAAGGAACTGCAAAGCGATTTAGACAAAATTTGTGCATGATGCGACAATTGGCAATTAACACTAAATAATGAAAAGTGTGAAGTATTACACATGATCACTAAAAGAAATCCGCTTACCTCCAATTACAGCATAAATCAGTCAAACCTTAAGGTCGTAAATTCTACCAAATATCTAGGAGCTTCAATTACGAACTACTTAGAGTGGAAAGAACACATGGAACATTTTGTGGAGAAGGCGAACCAAAGATTAATTTCGAAGATGCAATAGTTCCACCAAAGAGGCTGCCTACATCACACTTGTGAGTCCTCTCCTGGAGTACTTTTACCTACTGTGGGACCGTCACCACGTGCGACAGACGGAAGACATCGAGAAGGATCAGAGAAGTTCAGCTCGTTATGTTTTATCACGTTGCAGAGGGGAGACCGTCACGGAAATGTTCTACGATTTGAGGTGGAAATCATTAAAAGAACGACGTTATTCGTCGCGGCGAGTTCTATTTGCGAACTTTCAGTCACCGACTTTTACTATTGAATGTGAAAGTTTTTTTCTAGAACCCACCTACAAAGGGAGATACGATCATCCAAATAAAATAAGAGAAATCAAATTGAAAAAGGCATGATTTAGGTGTTCTTTCTTCCCGCGCGCTATTAGAAAACGGAACGGTAGAGAAAGGTTATGAAAATGGTTAACGAACCCCCTGCCAGGCACTTAAATGTGATTTGCAGAGTATCTATGTACATGAAATAATAAGATGTATTATGTATAAGTAATTTCGGATTGACAGTGTAAAGAGGTTTGACAAGGAGTGTGAGCTGTATAAAAGTTTGTATAACAGTGCTTTGATTTTTGGATGCTTAATGAAGTATTTAAATAAAATTCAGTCTTATTACTTTCGTAACAAAGATGATCTTTCCCTACTATCATTTACAAGTGTTGAGATCTATGGACCTTACACGTGTAAATGAGTTGCATCAATAGAGGCGCGTTTACCGTATGTGCAGAAAGATCATTAGAATTCGATTTGTGAGAAAGGAGGAAGAATTGTCAATAGTAACAGTGTTAAAAAGTTATCATTTTCTTTTCTGAATGAGTTTAAAGTTTGTCAGATGCGACAATAATAAACTGGTAAATATCGAAGTTTCAGAAAACATTGCAATTTCGTTAGTATCATTTCTTATTAAATTATCGTAAAAAATGCACTGACAGTATTCACATAAGCGTGATTTTAGAGGGTAAAAGAGCACCTTGTGTATTTCTATAAATTAAACCTTCCACTGCCGAAACTCAGTGACAGGAAGAAAGTAGAATTTTATGTCGAGGCGCTGACCTAACTTAGACAAAGTGGTAGTTATAGGATTAATTAAACATTTATTATTATGGCTCAAAATTATATGATAATAATAGACCTGCACACATTTTGTTGAACGACGGTTCACACAACTTCTTTCAGCAGGATTCAGCACGAAGCAACAATATATTTAAAAGAGAAGTTCTGTCAAAGTATGTGTATCACCAGTGGGAATAAAACAGAATCTTCGAGTTGCATCAGTTCTTATACACGTTTGCTTATCTGTATTAATAACAGTCTAGTTTTGTTTGCTTGCTCTAATTAGTCTACAGTCTAAAATCTCTGGAGGAATTCGCAGACAAATTTCATGTTCCAAAAATTTCAAACATTAGTAACTTCATGCTAACAGATTGTTGGAGAAAAATACTGTGGCATCGCTCTACTAGCCGGACGTATCTGTTGATTATTTTCCTTTGCTGTATTGAGCAGAACATTGCTCACTATTCCAAATTAAAAGATGTCAGAGTTAGAGGAGAAAATATGTGGCATTTTTGCCTGAAACTCGAGAAAACCTTTACAGAGACACACCAAATCATACAGGAAACTTACTGAAATGAGTGCTTAGGCCGTATTTGCCGTTACAGAATAGTTTACGCGGCTTAAAAATAGCCTCACCGAACTTAAAGGTGACCATCTGAGGTCTGCCGACGACTTTGATGGATTTGTTCAGCTTTAATTCGTGCCGCAGGGACAAATTGTTAATCAATGGTACCATCGGGACGTGGTTCGACGAAAATCTGATAGGGAGACGGCTTGAAATGTGGCGAGACTTTTATGGCACACTCATCCCTATTTGTGCACGACTATCGCACAAAAGGAAAGAAAAAAAAAAAAAAAATTCACTGTCCAGGCTCAGCCTCGGTGCTCTCTATGCCTGGCCCCCGGCACTTTTTCTTACTTTTAAAGTAGAAAACCACGTTGAAGGGACGAAAGTTTTTAAAGATAGACGAAATAAAGTTCGCAGACAGGGCTTTGTGAGATCTAGGAGTATGCCAACCGTAATTGGAAACAGCGTTGCGAGAGGTGTATGAATTGTGGAGGAGACCACTTTCAAGAAGTCCATGCACAAAGAAAAGGTATCAGTCAAAGGAAAAAAAAATGTGGATAAAGGTCTAGAATTTTCCGAACAGACGTCATAAGCTATAAATAGGACCTCTAACCGGAAAAGAAATTTAATAAATGTGGTTTTCTTCCTTTTTGGATGTAACTGAAAAATGAAACGTTGCATACAGATGAAACATTTGTGGAATGAGTGAGTCTTTGTAATTTTTCAGTCTAGATGTGATGTACAGATTCCACTGTCTTGAAAGTTTCTTAATGTATATACGTGTTTTAATACGTGTGTGTGTGTGTGTGAATGTTTATTCACTTCGGTGGTGAACAGTGTAAAATTTATTGCACCATACGGAGCTTGCTGAAGGGCAAGTGTGCAAAATTTCATCAATATCAGAATTAAGACGGAGATTTTTGTGTACAGTACCCTCCGCCATGCACGATACTGTGGTGGAGAGTAATTTTGAATTCCAAATCGTAGCTGCAGTGATCAAATGTTGACTCTAACAACACTTATTAAGCATGCATATCAACACCAATTTACACAACTTTCAAATTTATTGATTTACATATTTTATAATAAAGTTCCGTCTATTCAAGTGTAGTTTTACTGACTTTTGTTTTAAGGTCAAGTGTGGAAAATTTCATCGAGATCGTAGCAAAACTATGGATCCTTTAACTTCCGCCAGGTAACAAATGAAATTTTATTTATACAGTGACCATCCATTTACTATGAAGGGAAAGTATGAAAAAGATCATCTAAAATGAGCAAAACTGTGGATTTTGTCGAAGTTCGAATGTTAAGAACACTCTGCCACGCACCATTTACTGAACTATGTGTCATAGGTGGGTCATACCCATACAGCAATTGTTGCGTCATAGTAAGAATTGTGTGCACCAAATTTGAGAGGAATAGTTGCAGTGGTTTAGGACCAGTGAGCAATATTACCAAATGATGCAGCACTTTTTCACCCATATCAAAGTTTATGACGTCATTTTTCCGGGCCCATGCGTTGTACGTGATCCTTACACCGACAGTGATGTTCCTCTTTGTTTGAAGGTAAATTTTCATTGAGACTGGAACAAAACTTTAATTTTGTATGCAATACAATTGCACAAACAAAGGGAGATGATATCATTAAAGTAGCTTTGGTGATGAGACGAACAATTGGTAGAAAGTAATTTTCAATTTCAAAACGTAGTTGCTGTGATCAAATGTTGGCTGTAACAACACAGTTTAATCATGCAATCATGCAACTTACACAACTTTCAAATTTATTGGCTTATATATTTTATAATAAAGTTTCGTTTATTCAGGTGTAGTTTTACTGTAACTCGTAATAGCACTAGTTAAACCTCGTTATGAAAAATAATACCTTTGTCAGAGATTTAAATCGTGAGGAATGCGATCTCTGACGAGCGAGTGAGCGCGGACGTGTGCTAAGATAAAGAGGGAGTCGTGAGTTGTCGCTTGAAATTAGAGGAGTGTTAGCTAAGGTGCGGCGGCAACTTGCAGTGCCACGTTATATGTCACCAGGCCTATGCTTGCGGAGTACCAAGTTTGTGGCACGTTATCCAGGGATGAGTGAGGGCAGATGTCACAGTCTCTAATTACGTCAAGGTCCTTGCCCTGTAAACTCTCATTAAATGGAAATGTGCCGGCATCTTCAATCGCCTCGACGAAAGCCCTGCCGGCTTCTCAGCAATCGAACGAATTATATGAACGCTCCAGTATCTTCCAACACACAAAAGTTACCGCAGTTTTTGAGACGTTTACCCAGAACGTTTGTGTCTTGTTTCTGACATTTATTGAAATAATTTTGACAATTGCAGCTCCACATGTTGTTTAAAATAATTACAAATTTGTATGTAGATTTTAACAACACTATGTAAGTCATTACCAGAATGTAAAATTACCACATGAGACTTTTACAGAAGTAAAGGAATGCTCATCTCTAATCAGGCGTCTAATGCCGCCTTGTTCTGCTGGCACATCGACAGCCTCCTAGCCGCTTGCCACCACTATATATGTTCTAACATTACCTGACATTGCCGGTTTGTTAGGAGATCTGATAGATATTTTTCAAAATGTAATGCTAAGATTGCAATTTAATAATTTATTGAATGACGACCGGTTTCGGAGGACTGTGTCTTCATCAGCTGGTCATATATTTTTTATAAACTGATCATCTTATTTAAATAATGGACATAAAGTAATAAGTGCAACATAGAACATAAAAATACACACGTTAAAAATGACATTTTGATGATGACTTCCATAGTGTTGTCGACATCTAGATAAATATTTGTAATTATTTTAAAGCAACTTGTGCGGCTGCAATTGTCAAAATTATTTCATATCCAGTTGCTGCATATAAGGGCATGTTTAAATTGTAATTTATTGAAATACTCATAATATGTTCGCATTTAAAGTAATGTTAGTTTCTCATTATCCGGAGTGATTATTACGTGTGTAGAGTCTTACCGTGTCCAGTGAAGTGGAAACAATGTCGTTCCAAACGAAACAATGAGATAAAATACCAAAGAACGAGTACTGTAACTGCCAAAGTTAAATTTAGTTTTTCAAGAGTTAACATTCATGACTTTATATCATTTACTTGATTATGTAAAACAGCACTTAATAAATTTCTTTTTACTGAAAGCTGGCAGCAATCAAAATTTAAATTCGTGAAAGATAAAAATCTTGATATTGAATTGTATAAATTTTGTTCTGTTTGTTGATTGCGTATTGTGTTGTTGGTTGATTTTAATTACGGCGTTGTTCATGTGCTGTCATTCCACAACACTTCCTCTCACAAAACATTTCGGTATTTCAGTTTTAATTCATACATAACTAAGTCGGAGCTGTCTTGAAGATTAAATGTCGTCATTCAATCTTCCAGACAGCTCCAACTGAGCACAACCGGTGGCCAACAATATGGTTTTTGTGGTCTGCAGATGATCATTTAAGAGACCCAAACGTTAAAAAAAATTAAAATAAAGAAAAAAATTATATAAAGTAATTTAAAAAAAGTCATCTTCACTGCTGTTTGTATGAATTAACCATCTTGTTTAGGTGTGCTTTCAACTTCTTTCATATATTATCTGCTTGTGTCTAGGTCGAAGGGTAGCAGAGCCAATACAGATCCTTGTGGTAAGCTATTTTTAGAACGTTCCTGAAATTTCATTCAGTGGTTTTAACGTAGTCTGGCAAGAGTGCTTTTCACGCATTTTGTAATTACAGCCTGCAGTAATTAAACTAATAAATTTGAAAGACCTGTAAGTTGTCCTTCATGTCCATGTTAAATACGTGTTCTTAGAGACAACACGATTACAGCAGGTGGGTTGTGGCTGACTGCGGCCAGCTAGATGGACATTATTTAATTCAAAATTACCCTCCACTAGTTCTTCATCATCAAAGCTACTTTAGTGATATCTTCTTTATCTTTGTTTTTAGAGACTCCATGTGACATGACCTTCAATCCAATAGGAAGGTCACAGCATCACATACAACACAGGGCTCAGCGGAAATGACGTCATAAATAAGGATATGCGTGGAGAACTGCTGCATCATGCACACAATTGTTACTCTGATGTAACAACTGCAGTAGGGGTATGAACCACCTACGACACATAGTTCGGGAGACGGTGAGTGGCAAAGAGTTCTTAACATTCTTCGACAAAATTCACACTTTAGCTAATTTTTTGATGATATTTTGCATTCTTTAAATTCAAAGTAAATTGTTTGAATAAAATTTCGTTTGTTACCTGGCAGAATGTAAAGAATCCATAGTTTTGCTCCGATCTCGATGAAATTTTCCACGTGTCCTTAAAAACAAAAGTATGGCATGTGGCTGACTGTATTTTACTTTTACACTTAGCCAAAATCTTCATTTTAATATTGATATTGATGAAATTTTACACACTTGACCTTCAGCAAGTTACCGTATGCTTCATGACGGAGGGTACATGCCATACATTTTACATTGTTGTCTTTCAACTGTTAGCAGCGGTTACATGCAGCTCTTAGTAACTGTGTTGCTGTTCCTATTTTATGGTATGACTGTCCACGGCAGATATTGTACTGTAATTTTAATTTATTTGAATATTTCACATGTAATTTTAAACCCTTTAGCTAACTTTTTCTGAAGGAGTTGTCCTTTGCAACATTGAAATCTAGGTTACGCATTAAAATGTAAATTGCCACTGAAGGCGGTAAGTTTAAAAAAATCAAATAATTATTTGATTATGTCTTTGGGCAAAGGACTTCATACATGACATGTTGTCACATTATGTACTGTCAACGCTTGTGCTTAATTAATAATAATGTCACAAGTCATAATACAACAGTAAGTTCTAATGAAAATCAGGTATTTCTTTTATTACATTGTTTATGCTACTATGATCACCATATCAGAAACTCCCCATTAAGTCTATTAAATATGTTACTGGGAAGTGATATGCCTAAAACGGGTAAACAAACCAATTTGTAGCAATTCTTTCAGTTTTGGTAGGTGTCAATAGCAACATGACAGGTGCACCTATCCACTTAGAGTAGTATTCTAATTTAACGCTCTTATTTTCACTGTGATTCCTTCTTTGAATATATTAAAATGTCTGATATGCTTGATTAGCAATAGATATCTTTGCTGTGTTCGTGTCTTCGGCAGACACGAGAAGTCTGCCAAGTTGGTATTGTCTACACGTACTGGGTCTGAATTCATATTTTTTGTAGTGTGTTTTATAAATTGTGTTTGACTTGTTTTAAAACGTCTTTAGATGTTTTCCGTAGTAAGGAAAGTGTATGTTTACGTATGTCTCATGCAACTCACTGTTCATAACAATTGACGCTTATTGGAAACAACGTCAGTTTTTGCTTGTTCACTTCCTAGCAAAACTTAGTTTCACTTTATACCAAGATATAAATTCCACGAGGACCATGCTTAACCTGAACTGAGATACAGACAGATATAAATTAACCATATCGAGTCACCCGGGGTCCAAATACATCGTGTATTAAAGTGATTCAGGTTTGTGTAAATGGTAGCTTCTGTGGCTGGTTACTTCATTATCCATTGTCTGCAATATTGCTTGCCTAGATTAATAGTTAATAGAGAGTATTATTATAGAATTTTTTGAGTTAGGTTATTCCTGTAAAATGTGTTATTCAAAAAGAAAACATTAGATTTGAGTATGACGAAATAAATTATGTGGTTGAATTACAGTTAATAGCTGTCTTAGATATTAATGAGGTTGTTTCAGAAATGCCATTTATGGTTAAAAATATTATTAATTGCTTTATGTTCTAATAAGGTATTCCGATGCATCTGTAGTGTACCTTAAATCGGAACATCCAGACAGGTGAATTTTAACAATGAAAATTCGGTCTTCTACATCTCCCATAACGACGTGTTAAAGTTTCTCGGTCCAAGAATTGCAAGCCCGACGACGTTATCTGTAAGGGCATGCTTAGAGAGAAGGACATTGGTGAGTGACGAAGGAAACATCAGTCGATGTGACAGAGACAGTACCAATGTTAGATGAAGAGAATGAGACAGAGAGAGTGAGAGAAACAGAGATTGAATGTTGCACATAAATGTTAATAATGTCGAGAGTGTGGCATGACGACAGAGTCAATGGAAGAGACAGGACGAAGTTCTAATGTAAGAAAAACGAGACAGTGGGAGAGAGAAATATGTAAGGAGCAGCAGTGACAGTAACTTGATGAGCATGAAAACTCCATTACGATGACTAGGTAAAAAGATGTAGTATGTACTGTATTAATAGAGCGCGAGTATTCGTGCCATTTGTTGCGTGGAGAGGTCGAAGGAGGTATGAGTTGGCTGATTGTCCATTTTTGTTTGCCTTTGATTTCCGGAAGGAACGATTTATGGTTATATATATATATATATATATATATATATATATATATAGCGATTTATACCGTCAAACCGCCATTGCCATCTGGCTGAATTTTACCACATTTCTGTACAATTTTGTTGTTGAGTGATAAAATAAACAATATAAGAGAATTATACACTATGTTTGATTATCTCCAAAAAGAAAAAAGCCAAGATCGCTGTTTGATTTATTTATTGATTGATGACCTGTTTCGATGTGATATGCCATCATTTTCTGGTCGCGTATAATTTTCTACAACGTTGACATGCTTTTATAAAGATGGAGGAAAACCAGAAATTGCAGCATTATAATTACCTGGCATTTTAAGCCTGTGGAGAGCGAACTATTTATAATATTTATAAAAATGCACCTTCTGCAGGTTGTCAAACCAAGATCACCAATAAAGATATATTTATTTTTCTTAACCGGTTTCAATGATTTATTTCATCTTGAGAAGGTTTTAAACATCTTCACTTAGGAGAACACGTAAATTAAAGGGTAATAATTAAAATATGGCAGACTAGATCGCAAGTTGCTGAGCTTTTTATTGGCAACCACTTTCGGTCCTACTGGACCATCATTAGGCCTTTGGCACCTTGTTCGTGGACAGTGCAGGATGGAAACCGGTTGCCAATAAAAAGCTCGGCAACTAGCGATCTAGAGTGTCATATTTTTATTATCTATCATTTTAAAATCTCTGTATCCAAGAATCTTTAAAAGAATAAAGGATTCCTCGTTGAAATGTAAATTTAGTAAAAATGCACGGTCAACATGTTAAAATCTACGTCATCAAAATGGATCGTCATATGAGATTAGGCAAACTTGCGGGAGAAACAGTCATATTTTATCTTTTAATCTGATATGACGATCCATTCTGATGACGTATATTTTAACATTTTGACGATGCATTTCGACTTAATTTACATTTCGACGAGAGACCCTTTATTTTACATGTTATCCAAAGTCAACATATTTAAACCCTTCTGAAAGTGAGGATATGAATCACTCAAACGGGTTAAGAGAAATATATTTTATTGGCGATATTGTGTAGTGGGACATATTTGTGAGCCCCTATCCTCCCATATCAGCTTTGTTTTGTAGGAGATGAAAATTAAACATTGTATGTTAATGAAAACGATTTATTGAATGTCGAGTAATGATTTTTATGATGTGATACTTAAGAAAAATGTTTGTGTTTCTTTCTGTTTGTTTCATGGTCGATCGAGGTACTGCAGTAAACAAGAGCAGCGTCACCGCAGCACCGACTGCCGTCACAGAGCTTTACTGGCCGTTATATGACGTCACGGGGCAGCGGACGTCTCTGCGCCTTCTTTATTGCGGGACATCGATCGTCCTGTAAGAATATTGTTTAATATTATTATTGCTAAGGATGTTCGTCAGTTCAGATTATGTTCTTGTGAATGTAACATTGGATCAGAAGCAAACAGTATATGCTTGTATATTGTAAGTGGACCAATAAACATGTCATGTTTGACTGAAGAAGAGTTTTAAATATTACATCATCTATGTGAAATGATTTATTATTTAATGTGAAATATGGAAAACTTATTTGATCTTCTACATCTAGGAAGGAAACACCATAAGTTTGAAAAGTTTATAACAGGCTTTTGAATTGAAAGACGCATTCAAATGAAACAGTGGTATTTTAAAGGTGAAATTAAAATATACTAGGCTGTGGATTTCAGCTCGAACGAAAGTTTCATGACTGAATTGGTGCTAAAGAGTCCAAACGTTGAATGTGTAGTTATGTACTGGCCTTTTATCTTTCTCCCGCGGGTATAAGGACCTGTTTGTGTTTAAGAAAAGATATAAATGTAAACTATTATATATATTTTTTTTTATTAGGCTGTGGACATAGACTTCTACATCTACATCTACATAGATACTCTGCAAATCACATTTAAGTGCCTGGCAGAGGGTTCATTAACCACTTTCATAACTTTTCTCTACCGTTCCATTCTCTAATAGCGCGCGGGAAGAAAGAACACCTAAATCGTTCCGTTCTCGATCTGATTTCTCTTATTTTATTGGGATGGTCATGTCTCCCTAAGTAGGTGGGTGCTAGTAAAATATTTTCACTTTCATAAGTAAAAGTCGGTGATTGAAACTTCGCAAACAGATCACGCCGCAATGAATAACGTCTTTCTTTTAATGATTTCCACCCCAATTCGTGCAAAATTTGCGTGACGCTTTCCCCCCCGTAACGTGATAAAACAAAACGAGCTGCCCTTCTCTGAACCTTCTCAATATCTTCCGTCAGTCCCATCTGGTGAGGGTCCCACAAGGGGCAACAGTACTCCAGGAGAGGACGCACAAGTGTGATGTAGGCAGTCTCTTTTGTGGAGCTGGTGCATCTTCGAAGCGTTCTGCCAATGAAACGTAACCTTTGATTCGCCTTCCCCACAATATTTTCTATGTGTTCTCTCCAGTCAAAGTTGTTCGTAATTGTAACTCCTAGGTATTTGGTAGAATTTACGACCTTGAGGTTTGACTGATTTATCGCGTAATTGAAGTTCAGTGGATTTCTTTTAGTGGTCATGTGTATTACTTCACACTTTTCTTTATTTAGTGTCAATTGCCAATTTTCGCACCAAGTAGAAATTTTGTCTAAATCGCTTTGCAGTTGCTTTTGATCCTCTGTTGATTTCACTAACCGATAAACGACAGCATCATCCGCGAAAAGTCTAAGGGAGCTATTCAGATTGTCTCCTAAATCGTTTATAAACACGAGGAAGAGTAGGGGACATATAACGCTTCCCTGTGGAACGGCAGATATCACTTCTGTTTTACTCGATGACTTACCGTCAGTTACAACGAACTGTGTCCTTTCTGATAGGAAATCGTGAATCCAATCGCACAATTGACTTCGGAGAGAAGTTCGGTGCCACGGTTCACGAGAGGCGTTAAGTTGCTATGTGACGTCAGAAGACTTATAAATATTGACTTAGCAACTGACTATAAGAGCTATAAACAAGTTTTCTTAACAAGACTGAACATAATTTAGGACGAGTTTGGTATGATACGAGATTGTTTTGACAATTTAAAGTTCTTCGTCCCCTTTTCCCTTTGTCCCACCGCACTTGGCTTAAGAACCTGAAGAAGACATCTCTTTATTAAGAAATTGCAACATTACACTTAGTCAAAACAAGTTATTTATAACAGATGATAATGGAATAGCACATTAAAACCGGACGCCAATCATTAATAAATGAATCAAAATTGGTACCGAAATCTAGATAAAGTATCTCAACAAAGTGCAACTTGTTGGGCTGTTTCTACAGTCATTGTAAATTTAGTACGGTTGCTGCAATTGTTGAAAAGAAATGTTTAAAATTGTCTTTTGAATCTAATCAATCAGTAAAGAACGCCTCCTCTCTGCGATGTCAGGTAACGTATACATTATGTGACTGGTAAGCAATTACATTAGCACAATGACGGGACACGAGGTCGGCAAAGGTTGGGCAGATCTTAGTGTCTTTTTTTTCTGGAGAGGTTCCGGCATATAGAGGGAGCGAGTGGCCGTCTTCCTGCGGACCGCTGTCACCACTGTTTAATTGGGCACCCAGTCAGCGCCGCTTTTTGCCTCCTCTGGGCGGCTGGCGGCTTCCGCGTTCGCCGGCCCCGCTTCCTTCCCTTCCCTTCGGCAGAGGCCTGGCTGCCGATCGCCGTCTGCCCGCTTGGCGGACCTCAGACGCCGCAGCCGTTGTTGCTGTTTCGGCGTGTCTTCCTTTTTATCTGCCCCTGACTGTCGGATCGCCGCCAGTGTATTGTTAGAAGACGACTCGGCAGGAAATGGTCAAAGAAAACGAAAGCACAACGGGAGAAATGTAGCGAGTGAAACACGAGAATCGTGTAACAAAAACATTCCCGAGGAACGTGCTGCAGTGCAGTCGTTCGCTCATTTAATTCGAAAGAAATTACAAACGAAATCGAAAGCAGCAGTTATTAACAGAGAAAAAAAATTACTATCTTTTCAATCTCTGCTTGTTTGCTGAAGAAAAGCACATTCGAAGGTGGGATTTACCAAAGAAAACTTACGTAATCCATTCCTGAGATAAATGACTAACCGACGCTGAATTAATGTGGTTGGGAAGAATTATCAGGATATGTACTCCAACAATCAAGAAACTAACTTCCAATTTTCGATCAGTGCTCTAATATTGTAACAATCCATTGTCTCCCAGCGATAACATTTAATAAAAAGTTCTCGGGTTTCCGTCCACGGCAAGTTGTTAAAACTACACGAACCTTCAGCCAAGCACTGCTTGACCATAGTCAAGTGTTGTAACAATGGCGAAGGAGTGCTTCGCCGAAAGCTCGTGGAGTTTTAACCACTTGACGCGGACGGAAACCCGAGTAAGTTTGATTCATTACTCGAATATTATTTTTTAAGAGCCCTGTGACAGTTCTGGCTTGTATCTATCTACATCTACATCCATAACCCGCAAGCTACCTGACGGTGTGTGGTGGAGGGTACCGTGTATACCACTATCGGCTCTCCCTCCTATTCCAGTCATGTTCGCGGAGAGAAAGACTGTCGGTATGCCTCTGTGTTGACTCTCATCTCTGTGACTTTATATTAATGATCTCTTCGCGAAGATATACGCAGGAAGAAGCAATATACTGCCAGACTCCTCGGTATAGGTGTGTTCTGGAAACCTCGACAAAGGCCCGTACCGAGCGACAGAGCGTCTCTCCTGCAGAGTCTTCCACTGGAGTTTATTGATCATCCCCGTAACGCTTTCACGATTACTAAATGCTGCTGTAATGAAGCGCGCTACTCTCCGTTCGATCTTCTCTACCTCCTCTATCAACCTCACATGGTACGGATCCCACACCGGACAGCCATATTTAAGCAATGGACGAACAAGTGTACTTCAACCTAATTTCTTTGTTTTCGGACTGAATTTCCTTAGGATTTTTCCAATGAATCTAAGTCTGGCATCTTCTTTACCGACATTGATTTCATATGCTTGTTCCATTTTATATCACTCCTAATGCCTACTCCCAGATAATTTTAGGAATTAACTGCTTCCAGTTACTGACCTGCTATAGTGTAGCTATATGATAAAGGATCTTTCTTCCTATGTATTCGCAGCACATTACACTTGTCTACATTGGGATTAAATTGCCATTCAATGCACCATGCGTCAATTCGATGCAGATCTTCTTGCATATCAATACAATTTTCCATTGTTACAAACTCTCTATATACTACAGCATCATCCACAAAAAGCCTCAGTGAACTTCCGATGCTTGTAGCTATCATATTCATTTCCGTTAGAGCAAGTCAGAATAGACCGGTATGCAGCAGATCCAGTGTGGTGAGAGGTACCAGTAACAGGTGATCAGTAGCCACTATTCCCTTGAGTAAAGCCACAAAAGTTTTAGTACTCTGCTGAGATTCACCAGTGCATATGGAGGCTAGGCGCCAAAACTAATTTCTTCGCTGGTCAAAATAAAATATCAGGCATGATTTCATGGTGGAATTTGTGCTCCGCGACTGGATTTGACTTGCGGAAATTTTTCAGCAATCAGTCGTAAAAATTTATCTATTTATTTGCAGATGAATATTTCGACCACTGTGTGTCCATTATCAGTGCTTAGAAACTTCCAACATAGAGGTCGAGATGTTTTAACTATTTTAATTGTTTTTAAGCACTTATAATGAGCACACAGTGATCGAAATCTAGATCTGCAAGTAAATAAATATATTTTTACGACTAATTGCTGAAAATTTTCCACACAAAAAATAAAAAAATAAAATAAATATATTTTTTATTACAATTAACTGATTTTTCATAAGAAGTCTTCTTTTATTAGCAAGCTAGCATTCTCATGTTTTAGATCATTTAAAGAAATACAAATCAATAAACAAAAGTAAAACGAATAGATACTCGAAATGCTTTGGCCATATTCTGGCGCGAGTTAATGCGTCAAGAGACCGAGATGGATCACATTTTCTATTCATTCCGGTTTCGGCAGTCATCACGGGCAGAACCTCTGTCCCATGGGGCGGGTCGTAGAACAGCAGTTGATTATACAAAAGTGCGTTTTAACCTTGTAGAAGCAACATAAATGGACAATGTTAGTTATAAACAAAGAGATAGTAGCTGATTACTTAACAGCGCATCGAATGAAGGATAGGTCTACTGGTCGAGACACATCTGAAATGTACGGCCACTGTTCAAAGTGCCATCGATGCCAACAAGAGTTGACCGAGAAGTGTAACCAGTGGCACCCCATACCATCACGCCGGGCGATACGCCAGTATGGCGATGTCGAATTCACGCTTCCAATGTGAGTCACAGTCATTAGATGCGAACAAGAGGTGACCGAGAAGTGTAACAGGTGGCACCCTGTACCATCACGCCGGGTGATACGCCAGTATGGCGATGTCGAATTCACGCTTCCAATGTGAGTCACAGTCATTAGATGCGAACAAGAGGTGACCGGGAAGTGTAACCAGTGGCACCCCGTACCATCACGCCGGGTGATATGCCAGTATGGCGATGTCGAATTCACGCTTCCAATGTGAGTCACAGTCATTAGATACGAACAAGAGGTGACCGAGAAGTGTAACCAGTGGCACCCCGTACCATCACGCTGGGTGATATGCCAGTATGGCGATGTCGAATTCACGCTTCCAATGTGAGTCACAATCATTAGATGCGAACAAGAGGTGACCGAGAAGTGTAACCAGTGGCACCCCATACCATCACGCCGGGTGATATACCAGTATGGCGATGACGAATTCACGCTTCCAATGTGAGTTCACAGTCATTAGATGCGAACAAGAGGTGACCGAGAAGTGTAACCAGTGGCACCCCGTACCATCACGCCGGGTGATACGCCAGTATGGCGATGTCGAATTCACGCTTCCAATGTGAGTTCACAGTCATTAGATGCGAACAAGAGGTGACCGAGAAGTGTAACCAGTGGCACACCGTACCATCACGCCGGGTGATATGCCAGTATGGCGATGTCGAATTCACGCTTCCAATGTGAGTCACAGTCATTAGATACGAACAAGAGGTGACCGAGAAGTGTAACCAGTGGCACCCCGTACCATCACGATGGGTGATATACCAGTATGGCGATGTCGAATTCACGCTTCCAATGTGAGTCACAATCATTAGATGCGAACAAGAGGTGACCGAAAAATGTAACCAGTGGCACCCCATACCATCACGCCGGGTGATATACCAGTATGGCGATGACGAATTCACGCTTCCAATGTGAGTTCACAGTCATTAGATGCGAACAAGAGGTGACCGAGAAGTGTAACCAGTGGCACCCCGTACCATCACGCCGGGTGATACGCCAGTATGGCGATGTCGAATTCACGCTTCCAATGTGAGTTCACAGTCATTAGATGCGAACAAGAGGTGACCGAGAAGTGTAACCAGTGGCACACCGTACCATCACGCCGGGTGATACGCCAGTATGGCGATGACGAATTCACGCTTCCAATGTGAGTTCACAGTCATTAGATGCGAACAAGAGGTGACCGAGAAGTGTAAACAGTGGCACCCCATACCATCACGCCGGGTGATACGCCAGTATGGCGATGACGAATTCACTCTTCCAATGTGAGTTCACAGTCATTAGATGCGAACAAGAGGTGACCGAGAAGTGTAACCAGTGGCACCCCATACCATCACGCCGGGTGATATACCAGTATGGCGATGACGAATTCACGCTTCCAATGTGAGTTCACAGTCATTAGATGCGAACAAGAGGTGACCGAGAAGTGTAACCAGTGGCACCCCGTACCATCACGCCGGGTGATACGCCAGTATGGCGATGTCGAATTCACGCTTCCAATGTGAGTTCACAGTCATTAGATGCGAACAAGAGGTGACCGAGAAGTGTAACCAGTGGCACACCGTACCATCACGCCGGGTGATACGCCAGTATGGCGATGACGAATTCACGCTTCCAATGTGAGTTCACAGTCATTAGATGCGAACAAGAGTTGACCGAGAAGTGTAACCAGTAGCACCCCATACCATCACGCCAATTGATACGCCAGTATGGCGATGTCGAATTCACGCTTCCAATTTGAGTTCACAGTCATTAGATGCGAACAAGAGGTGACCGAGAAGTGTAACCAGTGGCACCCCGTACCATCACGCCAGGTGATACGCCAGTATGGCGATGACGAATTCACGCTTCCAATGTGAGTTCACAGTCATTAGATGCGAACAAGAGGTGACCGAGAAGTGTAACCAGTGGCACCCCATACCATCACGCCGGGTGATACGCCAGTATGGCGATGACGAATTCACGCTTCCAATGTGAGTTCACAGTCATTAGATGCGAACAAGAGGTAACCTAGAAGTGTAACCAGTGGCACCCTGTACCATCACAACGGGTGATATGCCTGTATGGCGATGACGATTTCACGCTTCCAGTGTGAGTTCTCAGTCATTGAATGCGAACAAGAGGTGACCGAGAAGTGTAACCAGTGGCACCCCGTATAATCACGCCGGGAGATACGCCAGTATGGCGATGACGAATTCACACTTCCAATGTGAGTTCACAGTCATTAGATGTGAACAAGAGGTGACCGAGAAGTGTAAACAGTGGCACCCCATACCATCACGCCGGGTCATACGCCAGTATGGCAATGTCGAATTCACGCTTCCAATGTGAGTTCACAGTCATTAGATGCGAACAAGAGGTGACCGAGAAGTGTAACCAGTGGCACCCTGTACCATCACGCCGGGTGATATGCCAGTATGGCGATGACGAATTCACGCTTCCAATGTGAGTCACAGTCATTAGATGCGAACAAGAGGTGACCGAGAAGTGTAACCAGTGGCACCCCGTACCATCACGCTGGGTGTTATGCTAGTATGGCGATGTCGATTTCACGCTTCCAATGTGAGTCACAGTCATTAGATGCGATCAAGAGGTGACCGAGAAGTGTAACCAGTGGCACCCTGTACCATCACGCTGGGTGATACGCCACTATGGCGATGACGAATTCACGCTTCCAATTTGAGTTCACAGTCATTAGATACGAACAAGAGGTGACCGAGAAGTGTAACCAGTGGCACTCCGTATCATCACGCCGGGAGATACGCCAGTATGGCGATGACGAATTCACGCTTCCAATGTGAGTTCACAGTCATTAGATGCGAACAAGAGGTGACCGAGAAGTGTAAACAGTGGCACCCTGTACCATCACACCGGGTGATATGCCAGTATGGCGATGACGAATTCACGCTTCCAATGTGAGATCACAGTCATTGAATGCGAACAAGAGGTGACCGAGAAGTGTAACCAGTGGCACCCCGTACCATCACGCTGGGTGATAAGCCAGTATGGCGATGTCGAATTCACGCTTCCAATGTGAGTCACAGTCATTACATGCGAACAAGAGGTGACCGAGAAGTGTAACCAGTGGCAACCCGTACCATCACGCTGGGTGATACACCAGTATGGCGAAGACGAATTCACGCTTCCAATGTGAGTTCACAGTCATTAGATGGGAACAAGAGGTGACCGAGAAGTGTAAACAGTGGCACCCCATACCATCACGCCGGGTGATACGCCAGTATGGCGATGACGAATTCAGTCTTCCAATGTGAGTTCACAGTCATTAGATGTGAACAAGAGGTGACCGAGAAGTGAAACCAGTGTCACCATGTATCATCACGCCGGGAGATACGCTAGTATGGCGATGTCGAATTTACACTTCCAAAGTGAGTTCACAGTCATTAGATGCGAACAAGAGGTGACCGAGAAGTGTAACCAGTGGCACCCCGTATCATCACGCTGGGAGATACGCCAGTATGGCGATGACGAATTCACGCTTCCAATGTGAGTTCACAGTCATTAGATGCGCACAAGAGGTGACCGAGAAGTGTAAACAGTGGCACCCCATACCATTACGCCGGGTGATACCCCTTATGGCGATGACGAATTCACTCTTCCAATGTGAGTTCACAGTCATTAGATGCGAACAAGAGGTGACCGAGAAGTGTAACCAGTGGCATCCCGTACCATCACGCCAGGTGATACGCCAGTATGGCGATGACGAATTCACGCTTCCAATGTGAGTTCACAGTCATTAGATGCGAACAAGAGGTGACCGAGAAGTGTAACCAGTGGCACCCCGTACCATCACGCCGGGTGATATGCCAGTATGGCGATGACGAATTCACGCTTCCAATGTGAGATCACAGTCATTGAATGCGAACAAGAGGTGACCGAGAAGTGTAAACAGTGGCACCCCATACCATTACGCCGGGTGATACCCCTTATGGCGATGACGAATTCACTCTTCCAATGTGAGTTCACAGTCATTAGATGCGAACAAGAGGTGACCGAGAAGTGTAACCAGTGGCATCCCGTACCATCACGCCAGGTGATACGCCAGTATGGCGATGACGAATTCACGCTTCCAATGTGAGTTCACAGTCATTAGATGCGAACAAGAGGTGACCGAGAAGTGTAAACAGTGGCACCCCATACCATCACGCCGGGTGATACGCCAGTATGGCGATGACGAATTCACTCTTCTAATGTGAGTTCACAGTCATTAGATGCGAACAAGAGGTGACTGAGAAGTGTAACCAGTGGCACCCCGTACCATCACGCCGGGTGATACGCCAGTATGGCGATGACGAATTCACACTTCCAATGTGAGTTCACAGTCATTAGATGCGAACAAGAGGTGACCGAGAAGTGTTACCAGTGGCACCCCGTACCATCACGCCGGGTGATACGCCAGTATGGCGATGTCGAATTCAGGCTTCCAATGTGAGTTCACAGTCATTAGATGCGAACAAGAGGTGACCGAGAAGTGTAACCAGTGGCACACCGTACCATCACGCCGGGTGATACGCCAGTATGGCGATGACGAATTCACGCTTCCAATGTGAGTTCACAGTCATTAGATGCGAACAAGAGGTGACCGAGAAGTGTAAACAGTGGCACCCCATACCATCACGCCGGGTGATACGCCAGTATGGCGATGACGAATTCACTCTTCCAATGTGAGTTCACAGTCATTAGATGCGAACAAGAGGTGACCGAGAAGTGTAACCAGTGGCACCCCATACCATCACGCCGGGTGATATACCAGTATGGCGATGACGAATTCACGCTTCCAATGTGAGTTCACAGTCATTAGATGCGAACAAGAGGTGACCGAGAAGTGTAACCAGTGGCACGCCATACCATCACGCCAATTGATACGCCAGTATGGCGATGTCGAATTCACGCTTCCAATGTGAGTTCACAGTCATTAGATGCGAACAAGAGGTGACCGAGAAGTGTAAACAGTGGCACCCCATACCATAACGCCGGATGATACGCCAGTGTGGCGATGACGAATTCACTCTTCCAATGTGAGTTCACAGTCGTTCGATGCGAACAAGAGGTGACCGAGAAGTGTAACCAGTGGCACCCTGTATCATCACGCCGGGAGATACGCTAGTATGGCCATGACGAATTTACACTTCCAATGTGAGTTCACAGTCATTAGATGCGAACAAGAGGTGACCGAGAAGTGCAACCAGTGGCACCCCGTATCATCACGCCGGGAGATACGCCAATATGGCGATGACGAATTCACGCTTCCAATGTGAGTTCACAGTCATTAGATGCGAACAAGAGGTGACCGAGAAGTGTAACCAGTGGCACCCCGTACCATCACGCCGGGTGATACGCCAGTATGGCGATGACGAATTCACGCTTCCAATGTGAGTTCACAGTCATTAGATCGCGAGCAGCAATGCCGCATTACGATGAACCGCAATTGCGCCAGGCTTCAATTCGAGCTTCATGAAAGACGGAAACGTGATGTTACGCATTGCTCCCCCTTTCACGAGGCATCACAACAACGTTTCCCCAGGCAATCCCGTCAACTGCTGTTTGTGTATGAGAAATCGGAGGAAAACTGTCGTTATGTCAACACGTTGTAGGTGCCTTGAAAAGCTATTCATTTGCGTATCACAGCAT
Source organism: Locusta migratoria (assembly GCA_026315105.1). Lineage (NCBI taxonomy): Eukaryota > Metazoa > Arthropoda > Insecta > Orthoptera > Acrididae > Locusta > Locusta migratoria. The sequence continues at coordinate 24,624,672 of CM048751.1, forward strand.
CTTCTTTCTGTCGGTTAAATTTCTCGCTGTAGGACGTCATCGTCGTGGTGTAGCAATTTTAATTGCCAGGAGTGTAGTAGTTGATTTTACAAAAGTGTGATTTAACCTTGCAGTAGCAACATAAATGGACACTGTTAATTATAAACAGAGAAATAGTAGCTGATTGTATAAAAGAGCATTTTCACCTCTTAGGGAAAGAAACATACATCGTCAATGTTAATTCGAAACAGAGGAAATTAAGTTTGTTAATTGTGAAGCTTGCCGCGGTGGGTAGCCGAGCGGTCTAAAGCGTCTCGCTGCGGGCGCGCGGTTGCTCGCCGTGGAGGTTCGAGTCCTCCCTGGGGCATGGGTGTGTGTGTGTTTGTCCTTAGGTTAGTTTACCTAGGTGTAAGTAGTTTGTAAGCTACGGACTGATGACCACGCAGTTTGGTCCGATAGATTTACAAACATTTGAACATTTTTGAATTGTGAAGCTTCTTTGTTTCTGCGTAAATAAAGTGGCATCTTTGAGTTTTATCGGACAGGTTTCTCGCTAATTAAACTGACAGGCTCATCATCAAGATTCAACGACCTGCCGGCAGTCTTCTGCGTTTGGAACACAGGTTTGGTCAACAGGTTGGTGAACATTTTATTTTGAGACTTTTCAGTTCACTCAGGGCGGTGAAAGCAGCGAGTCATCTGACGAGAGATGCACTTTCCTTGAAACCGTAAGCTGTTACTTGAAATCCATGGCAAGACGGAGGAGGTCGCGGAAATAATATAACAATATTTTTCTTCTCCTTTCCCTAACATTTGTCACGAAGCTGTTATTGCTGTAAATATACCGTAGTCGAGGAGGGGATACATATGAAGAAATTTCTGATGAACGTATGTTTCCGTGGTAGAGACCATTTACTCACTCTTTCTTTGTTACAGAGTCTTCGGTCTATCATGCGCTGTATCATCCAGCCACATTTTCAGTACGCTTGCTTTCCACCTAGAGGATCGCACTATACTGTGGCAGTCACGATTCGACTGGTAATGTGGTTGCTACTTGATGCTGCTTCAACCACTTCGTCATTCAAGTCCGGACACATCTCAGTTGTGTCACTACTGGTTGATAGATCGGACGAGGAGGTCGGCTCGTTCACCGTTTGATTTCTGGTTATGGCTGTACCTCAAGTGTGTTGTGTATGCAGAGGCGATTCCAGACGTGAAAAAACTGGGATAGCGTACAGATGCAGCGATGTGATCACTGTGATTTTAGCGCTAGTCTGTCAAAGACCGCATGAATTCGCTTGCTTTGAGGCACGTACAAACGATTTTCAACACATACTGCAGATGCATTGTACAGCGCGCATTGGAACGCAGTCTCTAAAAATGACTGAAACATGTCTATAACATGGAAACCATACATTTCCTGATACAAGTTCATTAGACCTATTTTGTTGCGTATCTTCTCCTCGACCAATCCTTAGAGTACACGGTACAAAGAAATCACCCTATAAATTTAGTTGGGGTATTATTGTCTAATCTTCTTTTGGAATACAGACCGCTGTTCTAGAAAAAATTGTTATCCTCCATGTCAAGGATTGATGTTAATATGTGTGAAAGCATACGTCGCCCGGTTTCCTGGCGGATGTAATGTGCAGTAGTTAGTTTTTTCCAGTTATGCGGGTATTATGGCACCAAACGGGCTGAGCTGCTTGAAAACGAAGCTGAAGTGGGTAGAGAGGAGGGCAGAAAGGAGGAGATGCACTGACATAAAAAAGGCAAACAGTTTCTTACCCGGGTAACGATAGGTACTAACGCTTGTTATTGTAACGTTTAATAGTCAATGCAGACATATTTTCTAACTGCACGGTAGTTAGTATAAAGGAACATTTGGTGCACCTATCGCACGTTGTACCGGATGGTAAATTAACGCGAGAAAGTTCGAGTGGCTAAGAGCCGTGTTGGAGCAGTGAGAGAAAGAGAGAGAGAGAGAGGGAGAGAGGGAGAGAGAGAGAGAGAGAGAGAGAGAGAGAGCTTGCCATTTACTTCTGAAAATAATCGCAAAGGAACAAAGACTTCATTATTGATGCTTTCTGTTGTGTTATTAATACACAGCTCCAACTGTGCTGATGACATTACATGCACTGCTGATGTCAATAACAATTTTAGTAAATCAAAAGTCTGGAGGAAAATACAGATTAGAAATTTCAGTGACTATCGATCTATATTGACAGAGAAGGTTGGCCGTTCAAAAGTGCCGCGGCGGATTAACCGTGAACACTGGAGCGCCGTGCTGCGGTGTGCGCTACTGTTCGCCGTCGGGGGTTCAAGTCCCCCCTCGGGCATGGGTTTTTGTGAAGCCCTTAGGTTAGTTTACACAACACCGTCTGAAGAGAAGGCCTGCGGGCTGCCGTGCCACGTCACGGAGAGTAGGTCGCGATCGCGTAACTCACTGGCTGACCGCTGTGAAGCGGTGGCTTGTGCCAACACCACACAGAGGTGGCGCTGCGTCACACTGACCAGGCCGCGGTCGCCAGCTTACTGGCTGGCCGCTACGACGCAGTGGACGCATCCCAGAGGCCAGCAACTCAGCTGGCGGCCGCGGCCTGGTCACTGCGACGCAGCACGGTCTGTTTTGAGTCCCATTGGCCACCAGTGAGCTATGCGATCGCGACCTACTCTATTTTATATCTCACCAACAGAAGCTTCAACACTGACGTGCAGGGCAAACAGTCTACACGACACGGTATTCAAGCCGGAGTACCCCAAGGCAGCATCCTGGGGCCGCTCATGTTTAACTTCTACATTAACGATTTTCCATCCACACATAACACGATGACCGCAATCTATGCAGATGACACCGCCATCATGACGCAAAGTTTGAAGCCATTAAACATAAATTCACGTCTACAGACAGAACTGCCGAACCTTGGTTGGAGAAATGGCGTGTTAAAGTAAACGTCGACAAGTGTGAGGCAGTTCTGTTCAGACGCAGACCGAAACACCTGCGCAAACACCAATACTATAGACCAATTACATACACGCCCAATACGTTTCCGTGAGAAAGGCAAATACCTCGGTGTCTGGCTGGACCGGAAACTCACATGGGGGGACCACAAACATGACCAACAGAGAAAACGCGAGGCTCAAACAACTCTACCTGATGCTCAACAGGGAAAGCAAACTGAATAGCCGGGTGTCGAGGAACATCTACATGACACATATTAGACCTCTGATGACGTACGGTGCTCCGTGCTGGGCACACGCGGCGCCAACACAGCTGCGTTCATACAGAACAAGGTACTACGCGTCATCAGCAACGCACCACGATACATACGCACCGTGGACCTTCACAATGATTACCGCCTAGAGCGCCTCTCGGTGGTATTCAAGAAACTCGCCACACGACTGTACAAAAACTCGAGACACTCGAAAAATCCCTTGGGGAACTACGATCACAACCATAAAAACATAAACTTCCCAAAACACTTCTCCTCAGAGACTAACCACCTACGGTCATCGGGATCACCAACTCGCAAACAGGATGAATGTTGCAAACCCCTGCAGAACAGCAAACTGACTGGCAATGCCAGCTGAGCTCACAGCCGATCTACAGGCAAGGCAGGGAAACCATATTCAGCTCACTAAACACAAACAAACCTATACAGTCCCACACACTTAGCCAGTTCTATGACCGAACTGTGTAACTACCATGACAGACTTGGCTATGTTCACAGGTATTCTGCCGCAGCCGATCTTCACAGGTATTCTGCTGCAGCCGACTCAGGAGACTTCCCAGGAGCTCAGCTGCAACAGAACCTCGCATCAACCGGACTGATTCTTTAGACGCACCTAGCAAAGTTAACGGTACTGAGATGTACCCTTTACTAGCATTACCAAACCTTGCATGATCTGTCGAAGATAGCATACCGCTACTGCCCTTAAAACCTACGCCACTGTCGCAGAGGTTTTCTTCCCTTGGCTCTTGCCTTGGCACTTTCTCCCCCTGCCCTTACATACCTTTACCCTTCGTATACCTACTCCAGATGCACCGTATTAATGGGTGATCATGCCCACACGTACGGATAACATCGCGGTTCGCACATTTCGTGATCCACCTTAGCAAACTAACCAAATTACGGAGGTGACAGTAGAAATTTTGTGATGGTCACCACGTTGGTGTGGGCGTGGAGGGGGCCCATCCTTACTCTACTTGACGTGGCACGGCAGAGCGCAGGCCTTCTCTTCAGACGGTGTAGTAGTTTGTAAGCTACGGTCTAATGACCAAGCAGTTGAGTCTAAATCAAATGTTTGCATAGCTTATGGGACTTAACTACGGGGTCATCAGTCCCTAAACTTACAAACTATTTATGAACTACCCTAGACTAAGGACGGCACAAATATCCATGCCCGAGGCGGGATTCGAAACCCCGACCGTAGTGGCCGTGCAGACCGTGGCTGGCGGTCATGGAGCTATAGTGGTTTACGATGATCAAGTCAAGACGTCAGGTCACGTTGGTGCTCAATGCAATTGAGAGACGAAAAGCATATCATGAGGCGAACCTGCAAAGGGATCTGACGTGTCAAACCTACCTGCTTCATATCCGGTAGTACCCCTTTATCAATCTAGTGACAACATGCTGCCAGAAAGAACTAATGAGCGAGATAGCATCCCAATCTAAGAAGTAGTACCACCACCACCTGTTCAAGAAACAGGAAAAGTCGACCTTCCATCCACAAATCAGGGGGATATAGAGGGTGGTCGGAAATTCCCGTTACAACCTTCTAGGACTTGTAGAGAGTAGTGAATACATGACATTTTGAATAAGAACCCATGTTACAAGTGTTGACTAACATTGCTTTAGAGAGAATACCAGGCTATTACGCTACTAAAAATCCAGTGAATAATCCAGAACAACTGCTACCCTTGCTAAAGAAGGTGTTATCATTAAAGTTTTAGGCAGACTCCCCATAAGTAGAAGTTTTGCACCCACGGTCAACAACCTGTACGCCCCATCCGGTGCAATTAACAGGCGCCGATGAGCCGAATTGTTTAATAGTGAAATTGTTGTCCTTTTCAAAGGACGGTTTGATAACATCATACTAGCTGGAGATTTTAATTACGTCATCCACCCAAAACATCAAACTCCAAATCAGTAAGTCCGTGGGATTAAATCAGAATATCCAGAAATTTCATTCGACACCTGGGACCATACGTACGGCGATATCCCTTCTTTTACATACGTCACAAACCATTCGACCAGCAGGATTAACGGAATTTAGGTGTCAAACAACCTCAAAAGGCTCATTTTTCAAATCAAAACGCGGTTGACGAACATCTCTGATAACACGGCATATATTTGTACCCTCACTGTGAAGAAACTCCTTTTTATCCAAATATTCCACTTATTTAATATCGTTGTAAATTCAATGAAAGTTATCCTATCGGCTACTTAAGCCATTAAACGTGTAAGTTCCACGGCGCATGCGCCACCGATCCTGGTATCCACTTTCTCCGCTTCCCTTCAGTAGGCGTAAATGCCCCCAAATGGGTTGACGTTTCTTGCAATCAGAACTGACATTTCCTTGACTGTAGGGTTGTTTCAAATGCTGTGATACTCAACTGGAGTAAGTACCAGTTGTAGTCTGACAATTGTATTTCACGATATTTTAGACGGTATGACGCGTATTTCATGCATAATGATTATAACTTTGTAATTTATGCTGTCACATTCTCTTAAGGTATTACATGTATTTATGAAGAAGGCGGGTTTATATCCGTCGATACCTTGATCATGTGTATCAAACTACTTCTGTTGCAACAAATTGGCTGATTAATAATTTGCTATCCTGTAACCGTTGCTGGACGCAGTCATGTTTATCATATTCTTCTTATTATCTTTATTTTGCCCGAAGACGCTGTTTTGTTCAGTCATTTTCAACTGCAGATTATGTACGAAAGAAGTAGTAGTAGTGGTACGTTTCAAACGCACGACTGTTCAAACTACCTCATTAGGTATAAAATGATGCAAATTATTTTAAAGTATATTGAAATTCTGTGAAGAAAGGCTGTGATACCAAGTAGGTTAATTTATTTTATCTGACCAAAATATAAAATTAAACAATAAAAATAAAATTGCTCAGTTGTTAGCGTGTTCGCCTGTCATGTGGACGATCTAGCTTAGAACGTACGTTGAAGAAACACTTTCTTTTTTAGATTTTTTTTAACGTTTATAATCTTTCCACAGCACATAAGATAAACTATTATTGTAATGACATAGTATATGCCGTTTTAATTGCAAAATGCATTTGGAATTGTTAGACATTCTAGAAAGATAATATTGTAGAAAGAAACTTTCACTCTGCAGGGGAGTGTGCGCTGATAAGAAACTTCCTGGCAGATTACAATTGTGTGCCGGAACCGGGACTCGAACCTGGGACCTTTGCCTATCGCGGGCAAGCGCACAACCGACTGCGCTATCCCGACACGACCCACGATGTCACCTCACAACTTTGCTTCCGCCAGTACCTCGCCTCCTACTTTCCAAACTTCACAGAAGCTCTCCTGCGAACCATGCAAGACTAGCACTCCTGGAAGAAAGGATATGGTGGAGACATGGCTTAGCCACAGCCTAAGGGATGTTTCCAGAATGAAACTTTCACTCTGCAGCCGAGTGTGCGCTGATATGAAACTTCCTGGCAGATTAAAATTGTGTGCCGGAACCAGGACTCGAACCTGGGACCTTTGCCTTTCGCGGGCAAGCTCACTAATCTGCCAGGAAGTTAGATAATATTGTGATTAAAAGTTTAATAACTGCAACCGCTTTTCATAAATAAATTGAAGGTTTTTATAATAGAATTGATAACATTTTATTTAAAAATTATTGTATTTTTATAAACAAATAAAAACAATGTTTCCTCAGGTAGGAACCAGCTCTGATAATTCAGGTGACTGCCTGTGGTACTTCGACATGCTGGTCAACGAAACCCGTTGACTAGTGTGTATGAGTGACGCTTAATTTTTAGATACGTTTTTCTCGGAATTTTCTGTATAGTTCGCTTTAAAACTTGTATAAGTCGACACCCTCGACGTATACCACTAACATTCGAAGTCTCATCCTAAACTTAATTTCGGAGACCAGATGTCGTCCTGTCAATCTAAGATCGATCTCCATGCTTTCAGTCCATGAACCTGTGCATAAAATTGAATTATTTTTTATTTTATGGAACAAACTGCACTTTGCAACAAAGTACAGTATATAAACCGTAAATGCGAAATACAAATATAGGGCAATAACAAATAGCATATGAAACGATAAATTATTTCCAAATCCAACATCAAATAAATATTTCCCCCCATTTTTCTCTCTCATTAATAACTGTAATATGAAAATTGAATGATGTAATTATTCATTTGTTCGGTGAAAGAGAATGAGAATGCCCTTTGTGACTCTCAGAGCCACACAGACGATTTTTTTAAATTCTTTTTTATTCATAGCCTTTTTTCAACTGTGCAACCAGCGTTCCAGTTGTTATCGTTGAAAAGGCTGTAAATAGTTGATACTGATACGAAGGTGAGCCTCTCCCATCCCCTCTCTCAAGAGAACTGAGCCAACCACAACGCATCCCCTAACTTCCTGTACCCGGAAGAAGAAAGTACCTACGCTCATGGAGGATCCTAGTTCGTATCTTACCTTGAAACACATGCGCTGTTCAATACTCCAGGGATTATGGTGTACTTAATGAGAGTTCGCGTAACTGTAGCTGTTTTGGTCTTCAGTCCAGAGACGGGTTTGATGCAGCTCTCTACCCTACTCTTTCTTGAACAAACCTCTTCATGTCATAAGAACGGCAACCCCAATCTACCTCAACATGCCTACTGTATTCATCTCTTTAGACTCCGACTGCAACTTTTTTTCCACACACTCCCCATTAATGCTAAATTCGCGATTCCTTGATGTCTTAGAATGTGTCCTACCAATTTATCTCTTCTTTTAGTCAAGGCACAACAGAAATTCATTTTCTCCCCAATTCTGTTCATGCCCTCCTCTTACCCACCTAATTGTCAGCATTCGTATGTAGCACGACATGGGAAAACCTTTTATCCTCTTTCAGTCTGGACTGTTTATTGTCCATATTTCACTCTCATACAAGGCAAATATCTACATAAAAGCCTTTAGGAAACACGTCTTAACACTTAAATTGATATTCGATGCTAACAAATTTCAATTTTTCCGAAACGCTTTTCTTCCAGTTGCCATTCCGCATTTTATATAATTTATACAGCGACCATCGTATATTATTTTTACTGCCCAAAAAACAAAACTCATCTACCAAAAGTATTGTTTCTTTACCTCATCTAATTCCTTCAGTATCGCCTGTTTTTCTTACATTCAATTACCATTATTTTGCTCTTTTTAATGTTCGTCTTAAAATCTCCCTTCAAAAGATAAAGATACTGTCCATTCCGTTAATTGCTATTCCAAGTCTTGTGCTGCTTCTAAAAAAATTCCAGTGTCATAGCCCAATCACAAAATATTTGTTTCTTCACAATGAAATTTAATCCCATCCCCAAATTTGCCATTGCTCGATGTGCAGATTCAGTGACATTGAGGAAAGGCTGCAACCATATCCTACATGTCCTACTCCATTCCCAACCAGTGCTACTCTTTCAAGCCCTTCGACTCTAATAACTGCTGTTTGATTTATGTACAAGCTGAAATAAACATTCTGTTACCAGATTTAGTCCTTGCTGACTAGAATATCAATGTATTCCCGTCAACATTGTTAACAGCTTTATCCAAATTAACAAAAGCTTGAAATGTAGGTTTGCCTCTTCTTAATATATCTTCTAAGATAAATCGTAAAGTATTTCTTCTCGTGTCCTTACATTTCAACCAAATCCAAACATCGTCCCCGAGGTAGGCTTCAACCTACTATCTCATTCTCCTCTAAATAATTCGTGTTAAAAGTTTACAGCCATGGCTTATTAAACTGATGGCTAATACTTTTGTAATTTTCACATGTGTGTGCGTCGGCTTTCCTTGGAATTGGGATCATTACATTTTCCTTCATGCCTGAGAGTATTTCTCTTGTCTCATACATGGAATAGTTTTGACGTGGCCGGCTCTTCCAGAGACTTCAGTAGCTCTGAACCTATCAATTTGTCCATTTCATCGTTTTCTTCTATCGTCCTCCTCATTCGCCGACCGAGCATGGTGGCCGTTTTGTAACAAACTGGACTCACATTTCTGAGAACGTTGATTCAAATCCATTTAGGGCCATTAACATTTAGGTTTCCCGTCGATTTCCTAAATCACTCAAGGCGAATTCCGGTATCGTTCCTTTGAAAGGGATATGACATATTTCCTTCCCCGTCCATTCCCAGAAATCCGAACGTGGATACATCTCTAATCAGCACGCTGTCGACGTGACGTTAAACTACTTCTTCCTTTTTATTTTTATTTTGTTAATTTTTATACTCCTTCATCTACTGCGTCTGTCCATCTCATCTCGCCGTTCCTGTCTTGCAACTTTTCCTTCTTTCTCTCCATTTCTTCCTCCTCCTTTTCCATCTCTCTAAAGCCGCGACGGATTGGCCGAGCGCTTTTAGGCGCTATGCTTCTATGCGCGAGACCTTTCCCCGTCGGGGGTTCGAATCCCCCATCCCCTCGTGCATGGATGTCTGTGCTTTCTTTACTATAAGGTATTTGATAAGTAGTTTATTAGTTTAGGGACTGATGACCCCGCAGTTAAGTTCCTTAAGCTTTACAAACATGTGAAAATTTTCAACATCTCTCTATCGATACCCATCTTCCTCGGCGTAACTATTCAAAATCATTTTAAATTAAACACTTACTTCCAATTTCGTTGTAACTGTGGAGAAAAAAAAATGCAAATGTTCTCTTACTGCAAAGTAAACGAGATAACGAAACTGATAAGAAATATTAGTACGATCTTTTGACTTCATTCACAATGCACTTGTTGCATTGTTACTTTCCGGTATGCGTCAGTTACTGAAACCCAACCATTTAAATTCGAGCGTCCCAAAGATACGGAATCAGTAAACATTGTTAATTTTAAAATAAAGTTCAAATGCTTGTAAATCTAAGGAACATAACTGCTGCGATTATCAGGCCCTAAGACTATAAACTAATTCAACCATTTTAAAATAACTTACGCTAAGGACAACATACACAGCCATGTCTGAGGGAGGACGTGAACCTCCGACGGCGAGCGACGGCACGCTCCGAAGCAAGGTGCCTTAGAGCGCTCGGCCACTCATCCGCAGCGCTGTTAATTGGGTGTTGCATTTTTACCTATAACCTTATTCGGTGCGCAGGGCTGGTGTTGGTAACACTTTAAGTTTAGAAGTTCACTTGACTGTCCGAAGTCATTTTGGTAGGTACTAAATCGATTTCACAGGTTATCCAATAATGTAAGAGCAGAATAACAGTGTAATAAATTCTCTATTCTTTCTCATTGCTCCACTACTCCGTCTTTTTTTCTGTTCCAACAATGTATTAAATTGAATAAAACAAAAATAAAGTTATTCAGATCGGTGAAACTATTTCTGATTTTTAGCGATACTAACTCACAGCAGTTAATAATAAACGGCGTAATCAGAATAAAACCAAATACTCGAACAATTTTGTTGGCTACATGCCAGTATGACGTAATTTCAAAACGGAAATTTAATTCATCATAATTCAGATAATATGAACGATTTATTAAGTTCGTTGGAAATAAATGCCTTCTATTTTTATTCATTAAAACTGTATGAGATACATTAATCACAACAGGACATATAAAATGAACAATATTTCAGCTACAGGCTGTTATTTTTTTCACCTAGTCACCACCATTCGTTACGCATTTTTCCAACTATGAACCAAAGTCTGCATGCTGCGGTCGTGAAAACTGAAACCAGCTTAGGTATGTCGCCATTCCAAGGACTATCATTGGGAATCCGGCTCTTAGCGATGGCACCACATCATATCTCTGGTGACGACTCTAGTCCGAAAATTGTCAACTTCAGCTGCATATTCATCTAGCAGTTCGCGACAAATTTCAATTCGATGAAGTTATGTTCTTCTGTAGTTGCCATCGGGATCCATCTTTGAGATAACCTAAATGTTACAAACTTGTTCTCAAATTACTGCAGATGGCATTAAGATGCGAACATAATTCTCTGATGTTACCTGCCGATCACCGCGGTTGAGTTGAGCAAGCCAATCTTCTCAACGAGGGACGACAAATGCACAGGGTCAACCGGCCGTGGCTTGTCAAGCAAACCATTTTCAGCCCCGTGAAAAATGCCGTACCTATCACATGACATTGCTTAAGTATATTGTATCGTTCACATACACCTTTAGTAGGCGTCGATGGATTTCAGTAGGCGCAGTTTGCCCTCCATTTTGGAACACTCTTCAGGCGGCAACTACCAAATGTTCAAATGTTTGGCCGGCCGCGGTGGCCGAGGGGACTAAGGCGCTCCAGTCACGGTCTTCACGGCAACTACGGTCGGGGGTTCGAATCCCCCCGTCCTAGTTCGTAAGTAGTTCATAAGTAGTTTGTAAGTTTAGGGACTGATGACCCCGTAGTTAAGTCCCATAGACTATACAAACAATTGAACATTTGAATTTCAAATGTTTGTACAGCTTATGGGACTTGACTACGGGGTCATTAGTCCCTAAACTTACAAACTACTTATGAACTAACTAACACTAAGGATGGCACAAATATTCATGTCCGAAGGGGGATTCGAACCCCCGACCGTAGTGGCCGTGCGGACCGTGACTGGAGCGCCTCAATCCCCTCGGCCACCGCGGCCTGCACGCCAATTACCGTAAGGACATGTCCTACGGAACAGACACCACACCAGAATAATAAGTATTTAGACGCGACGATGGCGTCAGCTTCAATTACCTCACAGCAGATGCGATCATATGTCCGTAATGGCGAGTGTAAGAGGGCATGGACGAAAGGAGCCCTACGGCCATAGCGTGCGACTTGTGGGAATTTGAAACGGACGGGAGGCGAGCACGGGTGGCCAAGTGGTTAAGGCGACCGCTGGCCTGAAGCCGGATTCCCGGGTTCGATTCCCAGTCCGGCTCACATTTTCACTTGTCACCATTGTTTCATTTCAATTCCCTAAATCAGCCACTGTCAATCCTTAGCTTCTTAATACTTCTTCCTTCCTCACCTTTATCATTAATTTGCAAATTCTATTAAAAGAGCTGAAATATTAACTTGTTACGGGTAGGTGTTTCAAATAAAAAAAATAAAAAAAAAAAACCGTGAAGCTCTAAACTTACAAACTATTTATAAACTAGCTTATACTAAAGACAACACAAACATCCATTCCCGGGGGAGGATTCGAACCCCCGACGGGAAACGGTCTTGCACATCGGAGCATAGCGCCTCAATGCGCTCGGCCGCTCCGCCGCATTCGTGTATAGCTGACAGTGTGAAGATCAGTTTCAACGTTCCACAGATAATAATGAGGAATGCTTAAATTTCATGTTTCGGACTTTGTAAACGTTTAAACTAACTTCAGGTTTGATTTAAGGGAAAAAAACATTATTCATGCACACGTAACTTGTCAGATAAAAAAGGAGTAGTTACACAATTTATGAAACTGGCATGTTGGCCTCAAAATCGCTCGTTGTAGCGAATAGGCTATCCTACTTGAGATTTAACCTTTAAATGAAAGGGTATTTATTAAAACAAAGAGAAGGAAATTTCACCTCACACTCACATGGATGGTTGTACCTGATTAGAAATCCGCGATTCACGAAAGCTAAAACAGAAATACGACTAACGGCTTCTCCTTCCAAATGCAAGAACGACGAAAAGACAAAGTGCGAATAAGTGAGAGAATGTTGATAGGTGACAACATCGTCTATCAATTTTTGCTCTAGCCCACGTATTATTATATACGAAATCACCTGCAAATGAAAGAGGAAAGCTCAAATCCTAATACTCACAGACGCCGCTTGGAGCGAACATCTAGTCACCACAGAAAAATTTGAGGCATGCTTTTCGAAAGACACTCGTATATGAAAAAACCTACCTCCTTTTACCACTCTTGATGGTTATGTACGTATATGATTTTAATTTTTTCCACATCTATGGGAAAGCACGTTTCCAAATATAAAAATTTTATTCGCCTCCTTGTAACTTATTATTTATATCTGAACTTCAGTTTCATGTCTTAATGCAGTAATATAATCAAACAATTACTGCTGACGCATTTTTGTTGTAGTTGTTGTTTGCAGGGTTTTAAGAGTACTAAACATCAGTCCACTGTTTCTGTTTAAGACAGCACAGTAAAAGGCTGAACAAAAGAAGAATCTAAAGTTCGGCACACATAAATGAAGCCCACAAGGTATACACGTTTACAATAAACGCTACAGTGACAGGGAGAACACATATGAAGGAAAAACATAGAAGGAGTAGAGGATATGGGCGAATGAACAAAACATTACAGTAGGAAATTGTGGCAGGCTGATCACAAGGATAATAAAAATCTTCTGGTCCGGACTGTATATCCATTAGATTTCTATCTGATTATGCCGAAGCGATAGCTCCTTACTTAACAGCCGTATACAACCGCTCTCTCAAAGTAGGATCTATACCAAAATATTGGAAGGTTGCACAGGTCACACCCATATTCAAGAAAGGCAGTAGGAGTAACCTACTAAACTACAGGCCTATTTCATTGGCGTCAATTTGCGGAAGGGTTTTGGAACATATCCAGTATTCAAATATCATGAATTATCTCGAACAGAAAGATATTTTGACCCAAGGTATACACGGATTCAGAAAATATCGTTCATGCGAAACACATCTAGCTCTTTACTCACACGAAGTGATGGGTGCTACCAACAAAGATTCGCAAATCGTTTCCGTATTTCTTGATTTCCAGAAAGCTTTTGACACAGTTCGTACTAATCGATGGTAAGTCATCGACTAAGACAGACGTGGTATCGGGCGTTCCACAGGGTAGTGTTATTGGTCCTCTGCTGTTCCTTATTTACAGGAACAAATTTGGGGGAAAATCTAAGTAGCTCTCTTAGGTTGTTTGCAGACGCCACTGTCATTTACCGTCTAGTAAAATCATCTGAAGATCAAAACCAACTTCAGAACGATCTGAATAAGGTATCACTATGGTGTAAAAATTGGCAATTCACTCTAAATAATGAGAAGTGTGAAGTAGTCCACATTAGTGCGAAAAGAAATCAGTTAAACTTTGTTTACAAGATAAATCAATCAAAAGTGAAGGCCGTAATTTCCACAAAATACCTAGTAATTACTATTACTTCAGACTTAAACTGGAAAGAACACATAGATAATGTCGTGGTAAAGGCGGACTAGAGACGGCGTTTTATTGGCAGACCCTTAAATGATGCAACAGAACTACTGAAGAAACAGCACACTATACGCTTGTCCGTCCTTTTTTGGAATATTGCTGCCCAGTGTGGGATCCTTATCAGGTGGGTTTGACGGAGAACATCGGAAGAGTCGAAAGAAGATCAGCTCGTTTCGTATTGTCACGATACAGGGGAGACAGCGTTACTGACATGATGCAGGATCGGGGTGTGAATCATTACAATAAAAGCGCTTATCGCTGCTGTGTAGGCTACTTACAAAACTTGTAGAACCACCGTTGATTGTAAAATTAATTTTAGCTGAAAGGAGCCAGTTAAAAAGCTTACTTTAAACATATGACTCTGGCTGTAAAACCCGCTAAAGGATTCGCATGAACTACTACTTCCTGCAACAGAATCTTGAAACCTGGCCCAGAATTTAGAACTGACTCAAACTTTACTTTAGCAGCAGGAAGACAAAGAGACGGTGGCCAACATACGTCATAGATCACTAGAATTACACACAATCATTAATATACAATCCACCCCGAACTAAACCATTTCACGAAGGTGGCTGTGAGAACATTTATGGCGCAACGGAATTAAAACATAGTAATTTGCATCCGACTTTCTTCTCAGCACTGTTGAAAAACAATATTATATAAAAAGGGAGGGTATTCATAAACTAATATTCATAATAATAAACTTTACTGACAATAAATTATTTATTCAGTTCAAACATGACCAAATGGGGGAACCAATTTTGTTAAACAATAAAAATGAATCCCATTGAGAAATGACTTACTGAACTGAACTGACTGAACTAAACATCATCGGAGAAGGGATTTACAATAGACAAGCATTCATCCACTCACACTCGCGAAGCAAAGCGAAACTCACTCAACTCAGCGTGCTAACACCAAGCAGAAGCAGGCGCCGCTATCGTAGGCGAAATTCTGCGAACAAGGATGCACAGCATGACACAAGGAAAATAAACTTCGTAGGTGGCTCTGGTCTATCTTTCTTTACTTGAGATAGTACGCGATAGTAGCGAGATTAATTTCCATTTTATATCAAACCGTAAGCATGCAGACTTACTGAGACACACGGAACGTGTCTGCTACATTACATATTCGCGCTCCACTGAAGGCGAAGTGCATAAAGGTCGTATTCATTTCAACAAAAATCATCGGAATCGTAGATTACGAAGCAAGAATACACAATAGTAAGGCACTGGTATGTGAGCAGTGGCGAGAACTCAAGTGAGAACCCTTGAAGTCGAAGTTCGGAACCACGTGGTTCCGAAAACCAGTAAAAAATAGAAAATTCAATTTCCGAAAAATAAAGAAAAATAGCTGTAGAATGCAACACTTAAAAATGCGTAGGATATCATCAGGAAGCTAAAGAAATACAGTTAGATGCGATTGGGAAAGTTTTACACGGATAAACGAACTCCAGTCTTCAAAAATCGAAAAGTGGAATAAATTCAAAGTCGGAGTAAATCAACTAAGAAATACGGCATGTAGCCCCTAGAAATACGTAGTATTTCATAAGCAAGTTAATAAAGGGGGTTGTAAAAGGCTAGAAGAGAATTTCACATGCACTACATAAAATAAAAATATTCCCACACACTATTTGCATCCTACAAACCTAGAAAGAAATTAAACGGAGTTCGTTCACCACCAGCTAGTCTCCCAAAGTCTACCGATTCCCAGCCGTTATCAAACCAGATTAGTTACATATTCACTGCATTTACCTACGCAAAATCGCAGAAATGAAATTGAATACACTACGGTAAATGATAGGAGAAACTTATTCCGAAGAATGAACCTAAGTTATTAAATCAAACTTGAACAAAGCAGACAACGAATCGCTACCATCTCAAGTGAGGAAAAGAAAATCAAAACGTCTTACCAGGTCAAAGCGCAGCCACAGAGTGTCCAGACGGCCAGCGAGCCCACCACCAGCGGCCAGAAATCGGTTAAACCCAAGATAAACGAGGTGGTGGGCATAGCCTAAAGTCACGCATCCAACTGAGGCTTGCTACTGGGCATTGACAACCCAACTTGTAACCAAAGGGTGGAGGAACCTCTTTGGTAGCTTTAAAAGCAGAAGTTGGTAATGACTACCTATCGACCTGAAGCCAGAGAGAGACATGCAAACCGAGCAGCCAGCAGCCGACGACGAAAATTCTAATACATACGCTCAGACTTGCATGCTAGAAGATGCACATGCATGTACATACAGAATAAAACAAGTACACAGGGACAGTAGCATCACAGAGAAACCGTTCATCTTGCCACATTCATAGACAGAATGATAAATTGTTAGCATAATAAAATCCCAGCCAGATTCACACAGTATTACAGAAACTAACATTTAAAAACATGAAATGAAATGCTATTCCTCATACCTCCGAACGAAAGGGTTCTCGTTTAGCAAAAGAGCCCATCTAGTGAACTTAGATAAATTACAAATTTAAAAACATAGGGAAGAAATCAAACAGCTGCCTTTCAAACTGCAAACGCCAATATTCTCCTCAGAATGGAAAATATATTGTTGACTTCCACTTACATAGGTAAAAATGATATCAGAATAAAACACGAAAAATCAGAAATCGAACGGAGAGATTCGAGTGTTCTTTCTTCCCGCGCGCAATTCGAGAATGGAATGGGAGATAAATATTTTACCGGTGGTTCGATTAACCCTCTGTCAGGCACTTAAATGTGATTTGCAGAGTATCCCATGTATATGAGCCACCCGCTCTGCACACACTAAAATCCTCCAGTCTAAAGCAGTACAGGCAACGCAAAAAGGGGGAACATATTAAAATTGCTGGAGGGGTTGCAGACATATGAAGAAATACATTTCAGTAAGCAAATTCCAACAGCATTATTTCAAGTTTTATTTATGCCTGAAAAGTTGAGGTTTTAATTATTTCAGCTTAAAATGTGTTGAGAAGTTTTTATGAACTTTTAATTCATTTAATTATGCATTTGTGAACGATCATTATCTTTCATTGCAAATTTTTTAGCAGTTACAGCCTATACGTTGTTTAATATTCTCTTTTGGAGTAATCTTAGTACTCGACCTTTGCACTTCCTGGACCACTTTCATGGTAATTTTGATTTAACAGTTTGGCTAATATATAGCGATATTAGCGTATTTCAGCAAAATACTCGATTTTAAGAATAAAGACACACATGTAACTGCTGCGGTCATGACAGTGTAACAAGATGTAAATATCGAAATACAAGGTGTTCATACCAATAAAATTAAGCTGATAGTTGCATACAGAAAGAAACTACGACGGGTGTTCAAATGCAAAAATAAAAAACGTTGTAGCGTTTGTGCTCCCCGAATTGTCTATATATTGCACCATGGTAAAACACAAACATACTTAAAAACGACTCAAGCAGAATTCATGTTACCTGAATCTTCTTTAATTATGGTCGCCTTTTTCTTGCCGTGTGCCTGTGGATCTCACTTCTTTTCCAGCAGGGTTGTGACGTTGAAAATTGCTCTTTAGCTACTCCGACGTTAACTACTGAAAAAACACTCGTAGACAAAGTTTTCAATTTATACTGTATTCTGCCAATATTGTACAGAACATTTAACTGTACTATACACAACTGAACGAACCACATATCGTTAAAAAAAACCTCGCATGAATCTTTTTCTTTTCTACATTCAGCAACCAGAGCCATAATAATGAAACACATATCCTTCTTTTTTTTCCGCCGCTCCATGTTACGGGGCGAGCGCCGCTTTTCCATGGACCTGCCAATACGGCTTTGCAGCACAACAAGTGTCTGGACTGTCACTCTCTACCAGTGCCTGCAGACACACACCCGAGCGCCCACATTTTATATTCGGCACATTTCTGCTGCCAATTAAAGTTTGCGTTATTTTTTTCGTGTACTTGTGACATCGTTTGGTGGTTAACAATCAGAATGCAACGAGACCTACCCTTGTATCTCGTTACAGTGCATCGTTTTATCAACCAAACCGTTTGAAAGTTGAATATGCCGCTTTGGGATAGTGCGACTCATAGTAACGTGAAGCATGCATCGTCAGCTCCACCAAAATAATTCAAGGCAAGTTGATTGTATCCGTCTTTTTCGACGTCCAAGGTCCGACCATTATCGAATTTCTGGAGCATGCAAAAACCCTTAACAGTGACCTGTACTGTGAGACATTCTGTAGCCTACGCAATCTCATCAAGATCAAATATCCTCGCCTGCTCACGAAGGGAGTCATCCACATGACCACTAAAAAAACAAGTTAAACTTCATTTACACGATAAATCAGTCAAAAGTACAGTCCTAAATACCTAACATAACAATTACAAACAACTTACATAGGAAAGAACATATAGAACATGTAGAACAGCGAACCAGAGAGTAAGTTGACAGAACACTGAAAAGGTGCAGCAATTTTACTAAAGAAACTGCCTACACCCCAATTGTATGACCTATTTTGGAGTATTGCTGCTCATTGTAAGTTCCTCACGAAGTCTGACTGACTGACGATTTAGAGAATGTTCTAAGAAGGGCAGCTCGTTTTGTAGTAGCGTGATATTTGGGAGACAGAGTCACGCAAATGATGCACGAGTTGGGTGGAAATCACTTACGTCGCGATGAGATGTATTTGCGAAATCCCTTTCGCAAAATTTCTCTTCCGAAGCGAACATATTTTGTTAGCACCCACTTACATAAGAAGATATGACAATCGAAAGGAAATAACAGAAATCAGAGTAAAAACGGAAAAATTTAGGTGTTACTATTTTCCGCGAGCTCTTAGAAAAAGGAACTGCAGATTAACATAATAAAGGCGGTTCCATGAACCCTCTGGCACGCACTTCACTTTGACTTGCAGTGATTTATGTTCTGCCAGACTCTGGTCGCCCCTGATAGGCCAGCAGACCAACCAACACACTGAATGCACCGGTGGTCTACCTACAAGGCGTTCCAGATAACACGGCCGACGGGGAACACACGTCATAGTAAACAACAACAAACCGGAACTGCATTTTGCAGGTGGAGCTGTCACCACAACAACGTCCAATTGGAGCTGTAAACCATGTCCGAACGAGATCTCTCTGCCAAACCTGGCCCCTTAAGCCCGAGCAGCCGCCACGACTGCCAGTGCTCTTCGTAGGTTTCCTGTGGACTGTTTCAAGAAGACCTCATTACGGACTCCGGAACGTATCCTAGAAAGAGACTGCGTCTACGGATATCGCCCCTGGCCTGCATCTGGACTATCTAAGAGTCAACATTTACCTGAGGATGTGCAGTCTCAGGTCTCAAGTGACTACTTTTGAATGAAGACTTTAATTATACCGCCGGCCGCAGTGGCCGAGAGGTCTACGGCGCGCCAGTCACGGTCTGAACGGCCGCTACGGTCGGGGGTTTGAATCCCCCCTTGGGCATGGATATTTGTGCCGTCCTTAGGATTAGCTAGTTCATAAGTAGTTTGTAAGTTTAGGGACTGATGACCCCGTAGTTAAGTCCCATAAGTTATACAAACATTATCCGATAAGCTTCACAAACATTTGAACATTTTGAATTATACCCACAGCGCCGTTTCGTACCCTTTCATTTCGAAACCCCTTATAGATTTCGTACACTACGACGTAATTCTTTTCAAAACACGCGTAATCTTTCTAAGTTTAGCAACGTTGCAAACGATAGTCGATTTCCATTAAAGAGACTCTTCAGGGTTATATTTATCACTGGGATGTTTCATTCATTGAGCCCAATGAGCTCTCGTTAATAAAAACTCTGTTAAAACATAGTATGGCAATCTGTCGTAACTGAGGAGAACAGAGCGTTATTTGTCCTGTTTTTCCGTCTCCATATCAGGAGGGCGAAAGTTTACTGCTGCATGTTTCATAAAGCCCGCCAGCGAGCAGCCGCTCGGCGCGTTAAATTAAATCTCGCCGCTCCCGGTTACCGGCAGTTTTTTAAGCACCGTGCATTATCCTGTGTGAAGGACACGGAATTAACAGGCGCGCTGAGATTATGCGGGGCAGCGCACGCGCAGTGACACCAGCTGGGGGTTGGGGGGGGGGGGAGGGGTTGCGTGGCACTCGGCGCGGGGCAGGAATTTCCACTCTGCATAATTCACGTTTGTGTTTGAAACAGAGCGATCCTCAGAAACGCAGAAGTGCGCCCGTAATGCACGCGTGTAACGGGAGCGGGCCGGGCCGGGCGTCCGCCCTGGGAGGGATCCGTGTCCGCTTAATAACTCCGGACGAGGGAGGAACCGGAGGAGGGAGACGGCGGTAACGTGGCGCAAAGAGGGCGGAAAAGGAAAAAAAAATTATGAGGGAGAGGGAGAAGAGAAGGAGCTTTCTGACGCGACGCAGACGTGTCGGAACTCCGATATCTCACTTAGCCGGCTACTTGCGGGGCGAGCACAATCGGACGCCGAGGAAGGCAGTTTTATTTTTCTGAAAACGTCGCGTTTTATGGAGCGGCGGAGTACGCAGTTGGAAAGTCATGCAGTGCTCTGGAAAGTTCAATAGGTTAATCATATCGAGGCAGCATTAATTGGAGCTTCGCATATTACTGGCGGAATTGTGTTAGTGCTTTAGGAGTGGATAAAGAGACGTATATGGTTTTATAATTATGAAGAATGCAGGTAACAGCTTTGGTCTTATGAAATACACTCTTGGCCATTAAAATTGTTACACCACGAAGATGACATGCTGCAAACGCAAAATTTAACAGACAGGAAGAAGATGCTGTGATATGCAAATTAATAGCTTCTCAGAGCATACACACAAGGTAAGCGCCGGTGGCGACATCTAAGATGTGCTGATATGAGGAAAGTTTCCAACCGATTTCTCATACACAAACGGCAGGTTTTTTTCTTCTTCTGAAAACGTCGCGTTTTATGGAGCTGCGGAGGACGTAGTTTCAAAAGTCGTGGAGTGCTCTGGTAATTTTAGTAGGTTAATCATTTAGAGGCAGAATTAATTGCAGCTTCGCATATTACTGGTGAAATTGTGTTAGTGCTTTAGGAGTGGATGACGACATTTATATAGTTTTATAATTATGGGGAATGCAGGTAACTGGTCTTATGAAATACACTCCTGGCCATTAAGATTGCTATGCTACAGACGCGAAATTTAACCGATAGGAAGAAGATGCTGTGATATGCAAATTATTAGCTTCTCAGAGCATGCACACAAGGTTAGCGCCAGTGGCGACACCTACAACGTGCTGACATGAGGAATGTTTCCAACCGATTTCTCATACGCAAACAGCAGTTGACATACGTTGCCTGGTGAAACGTTGTTGTGATGTGTAAGGAGGAGAAATGCGTACCATCAAGTTTCAGACTTTGATAAAGATCGGATTGTAGCCTATCGCGATTGCAGTACATCGTATGGCGACATTGCTGCTCGCGTTAGTCGCGATCCAATGACTGTTACCAGAATATGGACTCGTTGGGTTCATGAGGTGTAATACGGAACCCCGTGCTGGATCCCAACGTCCTCGTATCACTAGCAGTCACGGGGAGGTTTGCAAGACAACAACCATCTGCACGAACAGTTGGACGACGTTTGCAGTAGCATCGACTATCAGCTCGGAGGCAATGGCTGTGGTTACCCTTGACGCTGCATCACAGACAGGAGAGCATCCGTGTTTGGCGACATCGCGGTGAACGCACATTGGCAGCGTGTATTCATCGCCATAGTGGTGTATTACCAGGCGTGATGGTATTCCATTGGTTACACGTCTCGGTCACCTCTTATTCGCATCGACGGCACTTTGAAAAGTGGCCGTTATATTTCAGATGTGTTACGACCCGTGGCTCTGCCCTTCATTCGATCTCTGGGAAACCCTACATATTAGCAATATAATGCACGACCGCATGGTGCAGGTCCTGTACAGGCTTTTCTGAATACGGAAAATGTTAGACTGCTGCATGGGCATCTGTACCTATACACGCCATCCAAGCTTTGTTTGACTCAATGCCCAGGCCGTTATTACGGCCAGAGGTGGGTACTGATTTCTCAAGATTTATGCACCCAAATTGCTTGAAAATGTAATCACATGTCAGTTCTAGTATAATATATTTGTCCAATTAATACCCGTTTATCATCTGCATTTCTTCTTGGTGTAGCAATTTTAATGGCCAGTAGTGTATTTATAGCTGTTATTTCTGCAAATCGATTTCGGTCACTGAGTGATCATCTGAGGTACATGAAAAAATAAATAAATAAATAAAAATAAAAAAATATAAGAAAATATTTACAAAGTGTACTGAAAATAGATATCAAGCTTTTTTTACAATCAAGTTACATAAAGAGAACTTCTAATAACATACCTAGAACACCATGCATGCCCTGTGGGCCCACATACCTAGTAGCAACATTCATCAATAACAAAATTCGTAACAGAATGCTGCCATGGTCCTAGCAATAATTGATTAGTGACAAGCTTCGCACATACGCTGTGCGTGTGTAGTTACTCCTAGCACCCGCTATAAGGATTACTGCTTACGGAATTAGTTAAAACATTAAAATTGAGTAAATTTACACCCAATTAAAAAAATTAAAGCGAAGAGGATACAGGTTACAGACCATAAAAATAACAGTGTATAACAAAATAATTTAACCAAAATTTTCATAATGTGAGCCAAACACCAAGCGATGACGCCCTCAGCTACATTTATTCAACGTCTTGAGAACGAAAGTAATGACAGTACACCTTTTTCTTACAGGTATCAAGAATTCAAATAATGTTCAAATGTTAGTAAATCTATGGGATTCAACTGCTAGGTCATTAGTTCGTACTTACAAACTAGTTACACTAATGTAATCTAACCTAAGAACAACTCACACATCCATGCCCGAGAGAGGATTCGAACCTCCGACGCGGGAGGCCTCACGATCCGCAACGTGGCGCTCCAGACCGCTCGGCCTGTCCCACGCGGCTATTAAGAATAGAAATGACAATAAAATCCATCAGTATGATGAAAACAATAAAAATTATATATACAAATTGAAATATATTTCTCACATCTGGCAAGACGAAAAAGTGCAGTCTGAGTTCATCAACGCCCTCTGTTAACACAAGTAAGTACAACTAAGAGTCAGTGACCTCTGTTGACGTCGTGTTTCACTACACGCTATCAGGTCGGTGCCAGATACCATTGTCGTGTACGGATATTGCAACCAAAAATGTACATCGAACAGGAGATCTTCCGGCAGAATAAGATTAATTTCAAACATGGTCTAAATAATTTCTCAACGTTAATCGTAAAGAAAAATGGTATTGGAACACCATGGTGAATGATGCGCTCAACTGGGTAAAGAATATGAACAAACCTAGCCACAATTTCTTTTCTTTTTTTTTCTTTTCTCTTTTTTTTATTTCTTATTTTATTTGATTATTCACTCAGAATATTACATTGAGTGCTTTACAGTTCACTTTCTTTCTCAATTTCTATTTTTTTCCTTTTGAAATGAGTTATGTTCATTGGCCTTTCTTACAGTAGAAACCCAGAACACATTTTAATATTACTCTTTATTAAGTACCAGAAATCTCTCAAAATATCTCGATGCAGTCTGTTGTATTGGGATTCACCGTATAGAGACAATTATATTTTTGACGACGTTACAGCGTTAATTTTTATTGAAATAAGTCGCAATTTGCGATCACGTATTGCTTCACTGTACTAGGTTTAGATGGAATACCAAAGTGCGGCGAATGAAAGTGCAGGGAAGAATCCTCCGCAGTCGGGCTGGTCACTGTGTTCTCGGTGGCGCAGTGGTCAACGCGTCTGCCTGACAACTATTGGATTATTGTGAAAGGGTGGTGCAGAACGTGAAAGTTTAGTACACATTCTATGTTTGGAAGAGATCTAAATTATGTAAATAGAAATTGGTTCGATAAAATCTAGAAACACGCACTCCATGAAGTGACATTGTTTCACGCTGTTCACAAAGATTTCTCACACCCACATAAATACTGGCCCACACACACACACACACACATACACACACACACACACACGTACCCACACTGACGCAAAATACAACACGTGTCCGAATTGCGACAAGGAAAAGAAAGAAATTCCCGTAAAGCATTCCTGTACAACGTAAACAGAAATGAGGTCGCAGCTTACACACGCGAATGGTGGGACATAAATTCACAAGCGCGTAAATGACGTCAGCGGTGGCAACGCGCTGTCGCTTTGTCATCCGTTCTGGTTTTCGCAGTCGGCCGTTCCTCTCGCCATCTCTTTCCCTCTCTCCCCTCCTCTCTCTCTCTCTATCTCTCTCTCTCTCTCCTGTCTCTCTCTCTCTCTCTCTCTCTCTCTTTCTCACTGCATACCAACAACTGACCATTCGACCGATCTCCGTCGCTGTGCCGAACGCCACGGGGTTTAATAATGCCTGACCGTAGGCTAGCGGGGGCGCTCAAAAGGCTCTGGCACTGGCAGTGGCAGTGGCAGCCCGAAACGAGTGGGCGACGCGAAACACGGGGGGACTGAGCGATTCATTAGCCCGCGTTCTTGTCTGAGCCGGCGCCGGCATTCGATATTCATGGCGACCGAGTCCCAGCTGCGCTTATTGGCTTGCCTGCCCGTACGGTGGCAAAAGAGCGCGCACTTGGTATACGGTCGGCATTCTTCCACGCGGAACCTGCCTTTCGATCAAACCTCTGTAACTACTGACGGGGCTTCGGCTCGATTATAGCCTTTGCAGTCTCACCAGCAACTGGAATCCAGTTCCGACACCTGTTATAGATTCACCAGCAACGAATGAACTGAAATTTATTCAGAAAGGAAACTAGTTTAAGCAAAGAGTTGAAAGGTATAGTTATGTGGGTGTGTTGCAAAATGCAGATGAGGTCGGGGGGAGAAAGGACGGTATGCAAACGGAGTATGCAAATGATTCGTTCACTTGATATTAAAGGATAGGCGTGGCTGACCCGCCATCGAACATTTAATTAATTCGTCCTCTAGGTTCCGAGTAATAAAACCCATCCAAAACTGTGTAAAGGGGGAGGGGTTAACTAATTTTAATGATTCGAGTAATGAAATTTGTTTTGACTCGTTTTATTCTCTGAAGTCAAATGAACGTCAGAGTTGAAAGCAACATATACACAATTGAGCACAGAGCAAATTATACGAATTTACAAAGCAATATGAAGACTCCTACAGCAAGTGACTTGTAAGTCAAAGAAAATTGTATTTGATTGTAAACACACATTTAACTGGAAATACTGGCGTAATGGAGAGGAATATTCTGATACCAGATTTCTGTGAGTTTAACTAATGTTTTCAACCGTCCAAAAACGTGAATACCCCTTGAAACACTAGCAAAAGCACGCGATACTGTACCAAAACTGTGCCGGCTGGCGATGTCAGCAACACGACGGCTGGGCGGCGGCTGCGAGTGTAGATAGCTGCAAGTCGCGGACCCGGAAATAATTCAGCTTCGTATTCCAGAAGCAATACTTAACTAATATCAGCCAACTTCGACCCCGGCGGATCTTAATGCCTACGATCTCACTCGTTCGGCTGTGTCGTGCCACTACAGAAAACTTACGTGTGAAACACGAATGTACTGTGGACAGAGATGACACCAGAACTCTGACAATCGCAATTAGCGCGTCGGTGCATCTAATATCAGGCAGGCTGACCTTGCTCTCGGCTCGCCAATACTCAGCGCTATTAGCACAAGTTTTGGAGCAACTCCAAAATTAGTACTACAAACTCCAAGTACCGCTGCTCAAAGACAAGTATAAAACTGAGAGCAGCAGAGAAGCGTCTGCTCTCCTCGGCTTCTCAAACACCAGTCTTTTCCTCTCCACTTCTAAAATCTCTCCGCAAAGCCTCCAGGCTCCACCTATCTCTAGTGAAACGCCAATCCACAGCTAGGCGCCAAAGTACGGCCAATCACGGCTTGCCTTAGGGAGTCGGATAGCCGAAACCCCTTACTATAAAACAGCAGGCCGCGTTTCCACTTATCGAGCCTCGCCATTCCGTCCAGCGTTCTCATGGTAGTGGTGGATGGCCTACAGGCACCTTCGAAAACACGACCAGCAAGATGTTCCCAGCAAACGGCCAAACTCCCTCGCTATTGTATAATTGTGGCGCCAAGATGTTGGTAATCATATGTTGAACTTAGACCTCTTACCAGTTGTGAAAATGCTGGGTTGAAGAATGTTGACGTTTAGGTGGGTAGATCTCGTAAGTAATTAAGAGGTACTGTACAGAATTGTGGAGGAAAGGAATTCTTGACTAAAAGAGGGAACCGATTGGTAGGACACATTATAACACATCAAGGAATCGTTTATTTAGCATCTGAGAGACGTGTGTGTGTGTGTGTGTGTGTGTGTGTGTGTGTGTGTGTGTGTGTGTGTGTGTGTGTTAATGGGGAAGGGGGGCAATCTCAAAGGGATAACAAGAGACGAATATAGTAAGCAGGTTCAGCTGGATGTAGGATGCCGTTCTTATGAGCAGATAAAGAGGCTTGCCCAGGATAGAGTAGGTTGGAGAGCTGCATCAAAGCAGTCTCCAGACTGACGACCACAACAATAAAATGTAATTACTTCAACGGGGTCATATTCAATTAAATGAGCACTAACTGGGATCCTCTTGGGACGTAAGAATGACAATCGTTCACTAACTGATAACTGAAGTATCAATAATCATGTGAAGCCTGGAACAAATGTAAAATATACACAACGACAACCTGAATTTATATGGCTGATTGTTACGTTTGAACATGATTTTCAACCCGGACTGACAAACATTTGAGTAGGATTATTATCAATTTGCAGTCGTATGACATTCTTTTCCAACAATAGACCACTCTGGCCAGCGATAGTAACTTGCAGGACCACCTACGAGGGAAACAGCTCCAAATCTATGACGAAAACCATACGCTGGGGAACCAAATTCATGGGATAACTTTCAATAGGGAGTCGCATCTCCTACAGCGTATCGAAGTGGTAGCAAAAAGACGTGCCACGAACTCAACAGATTGCTGGTCTGAAAAGATATGATTCATGTTGCGTCTATGCCGTCCTTAATTGCGGAACTGCTACAGGTATAGTAGGGTTCTGTGCACGAACTGACATCTTCATTATGTCCCACGAATGTTTGATGGGATTCACGTCGGATAATTCCATGAGTCTGCAAAAACTATTAGGCGACACGTACCACGTTAAACTTTTCATCCCCAGAGCTCGTCTTAGCCAGGTTGTAGATGATATAGGTTTAATGTGCAAGGGATTTACAAAGCCGGATCGTATTGTTACAGTGATGGAATGAGAAACAGTATTGATAGGGACAATGGCTACAATATTGTAGTTGGACGCATTTCATTGGTGATATGAATTAGTAATGAACATAAAAAATAAAAAAAGAATCATTTCTTTCATTAATCAGTTTACAATAATTTCGATATTTTTGTAAGATAATGGACAATGTAACAAGTAACAAGTTCTCGGCTATGACACCTAGTTTTGTTCTAACTTTGTTGACGCAGATATTCACAGGGGTAAATTTGTAATTGTGTTTATGTTTCCAATGTATCGGTTTAAACGTTAATTTTACTATAATTGCTTTTCATGCAATGTCTTTGAATATAGTTATGAACATTATTCTAACATTGTCAGCTAGTAAAAGGAGTAATGGTTTTTACAGAAATGTCCAATATTACTATGTGATGAAAGTGGTAAAACGTTTGAAACTTTTGAAAAAATCGTATTTGAAATAAAACAAAACCCTCATTGTTTGTGGAACTAACAAATAGCGATTAGAAACAGTGATATATGCACTAAAACGAGAAATGTGAAATGGAGTTTAGTAAAAATTATCAAAAGAAGTTTTCCAGTGTCCTATCATCTTGAGGCTGAATTAACGACGCGCTATCTGTGCATTCCATATGTCGTGTATAGCAAAACAAGTCATATCTGTTTTGTAATAGCGATCCAAATCACTCAAGCGATATCGCAGACCATAACAAAACACTCCATTGTTTTGGCTAACGTTGTATAATCTCGAACGATATTAATCGTTATTTATATTTCATATTACTTGTACCTCTCTCTCTGTGTTCTATTTTCTATACTCTAAAATAAATAAATACTTCTAAATGAATAGTATGTTACATGTGTGCTTGTTATAACTAGATTAACAATATCAAAATAGACCAGTTGTATGTAATATGTTTTTATTGTTATTGCTGAATTAAAAATAGTATTCTGCTGACTAAGTGATAGTGATCGAAGCTACGTTTTTATAACAAGATTGCATGAATATACAATAGTTAAAGACACTACGATATTTTTAATACAGTGTACATTAATGCCCAAGTTTCCACCTATTTTACAATGAGGTTTAGGAATGGATCAGTATTTAAGTCTTTAAGTTTAGCGCGTGGATCGCCATTTCTAATTGCGGTTAGATTATTTATCAAACAACTCATGTTATTGGTTCAATAATTCACAATCAGATTTCACTAATGATTCAAAATGACAAACCAACGTAGAAATATTTTTTGTGTATAGCTATTTGCGCTGCAATTGCATCTTTCAAACTCTGTAGTTGGAATTTTTAGTTTTTCAGGAACGCATTTCTTTATGAACAGTGACACAGGTTCAGTTTCCATTACGCACAGGCAGGTAAACATTAATTTTACTTAACGCTACTACGGTGTTTATTTTGAACATACACTTATTCCCTTAGGCTGTGGCTAAGCCATGTCTCCACCATATCCTTTCTTCGAGGAGTGCTAGACTTGCAAGTTTCGCAAGAGAGCTTCTGAGAAGTTTGGAAAGTAGGAGACGAGGTACTGGCGGAAGTAAAGTTGTGAGGCGGTGTCGTGAGTCGTGTCGGGGTAGCTCAGTGGTAGAGCGCTTGCCCGCGAAAGGCAAAGGTCCCAGGTTCGAGTCACGGTTCCGGCACACAATTTTAATCTGCCAGGAAGTTTCATAACAGCGCACACTCCGCTGCAGAGTGAAAGTTTCATTCTGGAAACATCCCTTAGGCTGTGGCTAAGCCATGTCTCCACCATATCCTTTCTTCCAGGAGTGCTAGTCTTGCAAGTTTCGCAAGAGAGCTTCTGAGAAGTTTGGAAAGTAGGAGACGAGGTACTGGCGGAAGTAAAGTTGTGAGGCGGTGTCGTGAGTCGTGTCGGGGTAGCTCAGTGGTAGAGCGCTTGCCCGCGAAAGGCAAAGGTCCCAGGTTCGAGTCACGGTTCCGGCACACAATTTTAATCTGCTAGGAAGTTTGATAACAGCGCACACTCCGCTGCAGAGTGAAAGTATCATTCTACACTTACCGTGTTTGGGAAGAAAAGGACCAGGTTTTTCTGTCTTCCCTATAGGAATAAGTGTTTGAAATTATAAATACAGTTATTATTTAAGTAGTTTAATGTATCATAAAACTACCCAATGTAATACTACAAAAATACAATAATGGAATACTAAAGTTACGCGTGTGTTGAATTTCCAAAACTATGATCAACTTTTACGAACAGTTTTACATGTGTTCCTTATAAGCTTTCACACGTAATCCATTTCAGTGAACTTTTGTACTATCTCTGATTCCATATAAATTACATCTATCTATTCTTATGCCTAAGATCATTTTATTTAGAGGTGGAAATTGCAGATCTAAAAAATATTCTCACTACAGCTTCTTTGCCAGCTTTTCCTCTTGGAATTACAATGGGGATGAGCTGCCTTGCGTAGCACCCAAGCGTAATATGCAAATATGTGAATGATATTTCAGACGTAAGGGTACTGTCGCCCATTCAGATGATTTATCCTCTGTGATTATAATTGGACTGCTTATTATTTGCTTTTTTGTTGCATCGCCTGTAACTTTTAGTGACGATGAAGAGCTGCATTCTGAAACATAATATTCATCCTCTGGATCATGTCCACCAGTGTCTGCTATTTATTAATCTTGTCAAAAGGCAGTCACTTTCACAGAATAATGACAAAAAGAAATTATTCGTGAAAGTGATCCAGGGACCAGATTAGACGTGAATCACTTCACAGATTCATCTGATTACAGGAAAACACAATGACTGTTTCCACAACATAAAATCTACCATTATACAGAACAATAAATTTCTTTATACACCCATACGTTTTCTATTCTTGGTGAATCGAATATTGTCAAAATTTTTCTTAATAATGAAGTTGAAATACACATAATGTCAGTAAGCCTGAACAGTTTGAGATCTAACATATCTGTGTATGCGAAAGTAAAGCTTAAAATATCTGTTTTTGCTTAGAATATGTTTCAGTAAGCCGCGCGGGAGTAGCCAAGCGGTCTGGAGCGCCACGTTACGGGTCGCGCGGCCTCCCGCGTCGGGGATTCCAATCCCCTCTCGGGCATGGATGTGGTTGTTGTCCTTACGTTAGTTTGAATTAGTTTAAGTAGTTTGTAAGTCTAGTGACTGATGAGCAACGTAGTTTGGTCCCATAGTAATTAAAAACATTTGAACATTTTTTTTTTTGTTTCAGTAAGGGGCAACAAAGCAAACGTAGGCAGTTTATTAAAGTGAAGTATAATTAAATTATAGACCACAAAAAGTTTTAAGGGTTAGTTCATGATTACATGGCATTTTTTGTTCAACGAATTTGGAACTTACGGGCAAGTTCCATCATACTCAAAGTCGCATATACAAGTTAAATATTTCACTTCATGAACTCGAATATTATATTTATTTTAGTGACGGAGGAAATTAGCATTTTAACAGTAAAAACGATAATTTCGTTGATAAAAGATAATCACTTGATCAATATGCGCACTGTTCCTAGCCTTATCACACACACCTGAGGTAAAAACATTGATCCATTACAAGTTTTAGAGTGTCCTAATTAATTTAACCCGATTACGCTGAAACATGGTTTTTATTTCTCATGTAAGTGGTGCCACTGACGTACAAAGAGCCTTTAGTGACGGATATTCAATGCCACACCGTTCCTACGACATAGTGGGTATATGAACGTGCGTTCGGCAAACGGTTAATAATGTTGGCCGAGGCCAGCAGAGCGCTTCACATTCGACCGCTGTGGAATTGGGACGCCTGTTGCAGCAGGCGAGGTTTTTGTAGACACCGCCGCGTGAGATGCGAGCGATGCCGGGGGATTTTGCTGGATTAGCCGAACGTGTTGTTCTGCACGCCGCG
This sequence comes from Locusta migratoria, assembly GCA_026315105.1. NCBI lineage: Eukaryota > Metazoa > Arthropoda > Insecta > Orthoptera > Acrididae > Locusta > Locusta migratoria. The sequence continues at coordinate 24,656,196 of CM048751.1, forward strand.
GCCAACAGCGATATTTTGTCCGCCGCCGTCCGCTGTGCAGGGCTGTCGGTTGTCACGCAGAGCCGCGCTAAGTTCTCACGCAGCTGAGAGACCCGACACTCCACTGAAGCATTAATAAATGTACTCATTTCATATTTCTTCTTTGTTTGTTAGGCTTCTTCTTCCGCTGTTGCTGTTACGCATTTTGCATAGGGCATTTAGCAGTTTTCCAACTGTACATAATTAAGACTACGCACGTTTTCTTTTATTTAAAAATATCTTCAGCGGTAAAGTGTAACAACATGTATGTATTATATTTTTGAATGGTTTTCATTTTGATCCAAATAAAAATTACACAAAAAATGCTAACAAGCTGTAATGTTTTTAACTTACGTATTTTTATATAGTCACTAAGTGCAGTGTTGCACTTACTATTTTATACCCATTTTTAACAAGATCACCAGCTTGTAAAATATACATTTTACCAGACAATGGTGACACAGTTCACCGAAACCGGTCGTCATTGAATAAATTATTAATATGCGATCTTGGCATTTAATTTCGAATACTATAAGAGGATCAAAACAAGACTTATTGGTCTCCAGGGAGTTTCTGCGATCGTTATATGAATAAAATTCTTGTATAACCGTCTCCAGATCACTTTTATTTTCGAAAACATGACCGGTTTCGGGACAGCTGCCCATCTTCAGATCAAATTTTGAAGTTACAGAGTAACCTGTCCTGTGATGTAACGACTGTGAACATTCGTTCATCATAGGACAGGTTACTCTGTAACTTCAAAATTTGATCTGAAGATTGGCAGCTGTCCCGGAACCGGTCATGTTTTAGAAAATAAAAGCGATCTGGAGACGGATATTCATGAATTTTATTTACTATAAAAGGAGTTTGTGTTTCACTTCGCAGCTTCTTCATTGCTTGTGTTGACTATACTGAAAGAAGGTGTTGCCGTTTTAAACAAAAAAAAAAAAAAAAAAGAAAAAAGAAAAAGTGGGCCGGGCGCCGTGGCTCAGCGCGCCCGGTCAGAGGGCTGAACGGCCTCTGTAATAAAAAAGCTGAGCCAAGAACACATCGAACAAAAACGAACAAACTTGATCAACGTCCGCAACGAACAGAACTACACATAGAGCAAAAAAAAAAAGAAAAAAAAAAAAAAAAAAAAAAAAAGGTTGCACAGTGGTAGAGTGCCAGACTACTAATCCAAAGGTTGCGGGTTCGATCCCCGCTGGGTCCTAGGATTTTTATCTGTAACTTTTCACTTCTTTCACCTCTGGCAGTATTGCTCTTGTGAAAAATACTGAATAGCACCGTGGTTCGGAACCCACGTTAAACTGGTTAAACTGTAGGTCCCCCTATAACTGGCTAGATAAGTCAGTTCGAAGGTCGGTGGAAGGCAACGGCATACCACTTCCAAACAGGACCATGCCTAGTAAAACACTGTTCAAACCAATCTTCGAATTGTTGACTGCTTTACCTTTAAACCTTATCAATTACAATTACGACTTTTGAAGAACCCAAGAATGCGTGGGGATGTGGGGGATCTCTAGGTGTGAGAGTGAAAAGCCAAGATGAAGAAGCCAGTGAATGTTGATCACAGTTGCTGTCAACGTAAATATTAATTAAACGGGAACAACTGAGATGTGCCCTATTAGGAATTCACCATTTAAGATACATTACTAAGTTTTTCAGGAAAGATAAAATAATAATCAGTCCAAAACTAATAATCAGCAAGTTACTGAGAGTTGCCGTACAGTTCATAAATTGTTGATGGAAAAAATTTGAAAGAGTTAATTACCAAGGACATACGATTACTAATTATTAGTGGACAACAACATATTTCAAAAGAGGAATATGAAAAGGAAACCTCAATATAGTTACCAAATCAGTAGCTCCATTTTTCCTTTTAGTATTGTTCACGGAGGCCTAACAAACATCAGTTTTCAATAAAGTTGTGACTTACGTAGTTGTACTTCGTTGGTTCTTGATGTTCTCTTAGATTGTTGTTCTCGATAGCGGCTGGCTAAAATTTGATGGGTCAAAAATAATCCAATACAAATAAACACACATAATTGCAGTTGTATGATACTTTTAATGATTCCTAAGTGCCCAGTTGTTCCCATTTATGGCCAGTCTCATTAATTACGATTAATATGACCAGGAATGCACATTCCGCACATCAATAATATGAATTCACACAGTTCCTGTGTGGAATACACAAGTCTCAGGTGCACTGTTTTGCACAAATTTGGATTATTCACGGCAGATACACTTACTGCACGCCTAACATTAAAGAAATTTTATCACGCTGTTCAAACAAGACACCGAACTGGCGTGGTTTGTGCCTCATATCACGGACGAAACAATACTCATTTACATGGCGCTAACGCATCCTATTTATATCATCCAAACAATGTTACTGAAAATTACATATTGTTAATTGAATTCATTACATTACTTATAATGGAAAAGTAAAAAATTACATGCTACTGGGTATAGTAAAAGAAAGCGTAAATAATACTGAGTAAATTTATATAGAAATTTCTGATAAATCAATAGTCTTCCATTTACGTATTTAATGCAATATGTTTGCAGCAAACATAATAAATACCTACTTGAATATTATGAGCAAACAATTTATTTAGTTTTATCAGAAATACTAATTAGCATACTATCTGAAATTTAACAATATACCTCTGGTAAGAACTAATTAATATGTGCTAATTAAACAAACTTCTGCAACACCAAACAATAGAAAAAACCATCAGCTATCATGTTAGAAAACAAAGAATAACAAAAGTTTAGGAAAAGAAATGATAATAGACTAATATCTACTATTATTCAATAGTCGTGTCGGGAGATTGCGTAATGCAAGCAGATCGGAATAAATCCCAACATGCTTCGGTACAAAGTGAAGAAATATTTGAGAACTTTTTTAAACTGGTCATATAATTAACCATTAATAAACAAGGAAGCAAATTTAACAAATAGTCGTCTATGACCATAGCATTCCTGAACCAAGGACAATATTGAATGTTCAAACATCAGTGGTGCAAACGATACATAACGTAACCAAATCTATCAAATGGACTTATCAAGAACGTCAAGAAAAACGTATTACATTAGAGTGTCTCAAAACCATTTATACACAAGAAAGCACATTTAACAAATAGTCAAAATGTCTATGAACATAGCACTCCTGGACCAAGGACATTATTTATTTTACGAACGTCAGTGGTAAAACAATTTGTCTGCTCAGACCCCAAATATATCAGAAACGCAAGAAAGACGTATTGACTTACAGTGTCTCAAGGAACAAAACTTTTAGGACTCTCAGGGCGAATACTGAGCTAGAAAGGGTTAATAAGTGCAAGGTAGTGAGACTTGGAACTGGAACGAATCGCGGAGTGTGCCATGCAAAATAGAAGCAACGGAGGAAACGGGAGAGATAAACTGAAGTGACCCCTACTATAAAATTATTTAGGATAATAGAGGGAAACGCACCTGAGCGAACCAAAAAAGCCGTCTCGCTGAATGAGTCAGCAGGAAGGCTAGAGCGAATAATCTGCTCATTCACTGCAGTTTAAAAACCACACTTGTGAGCACCAAATCTACGCCCAAGGAAAATGAATCTACACGTACCTTCAATGGGCGTGCCCTCTCCCTCACACCCGATAAATGTGAGTTAATTCCGCATCCAGTGACGCCAATGTACGAAGTGGATCAGTGGTAACACACTGGCATTTCGGAGGACGGTAGTTCAAATCCGCCTTCTGCCGTCCTGATTTAGGTTTCGCGTGATTTTCTTAAATAGCTACAGGCAAATCTGGGAATGGTTCAAGTGTACGGACTATTTATTTCCCCATCCCTGACAAAATATATCCGATCAAGGGCTCCATATAAATCACTGTGTCGACGTCACTCAAAATTCTAATCTTCCACACTTAAAAAAAAAAAAAAATATTCAAATGTTTGTAAATCTAAGGGACGTAACTGTTGCGGTTATCAATCCCTATGCTTACATCCTAGTTACATAAACTTATGCTAAGGACAAAACACTTACCCATATTGAGGGAGGTCTCGATATTCCGACGGCGAGCATCAACGCGCTCCACAACGATGAGCTTTAGAGAGCTCTGCCACTCCAACGAGGGGTTACTTTTTGCAGTAACGCTGTTGGAAGAGAATGACTGCAATCTGTCGTTTCCTATTGGGCCATCTACAGCGGAACAACGGATTTATTCATGTCGTTTAACTTGTCTTTTTTTCCCTGAGCCGAAGAATGATAATATAAGCCGGATTGAAGACACATGTACCGGTAGTGGTAAATAACACGAAGTTTATGACGTTGTATATAGGAAACGGAAAGTTAGGTTTCTTTGTTAAGTTTTTGTTACTTTACTTTTCATGTCTGGAACGCGGCACGGCATATATATATATATATATATATATATATATATATATATATATATATATATATATATATATATATAGCAAAATTGTAGTACTAATATTCGTAAAATGAAGTCCAAACAGAATATAGGAGAAAGTGCCAGCAAAAACTTTAAGCCAAACCGTGACATTTTTATGTGATTTATACGTAATTGCTTGTTGTGACTCTTCTATAATCATTCCGCAATTTGCATGTAAAGGTAGAAATAAAATTTCTCCGGGAATAAAGAGTGGATAAAAATGAAATTTACAATAGCGTTACTGTAAAGTGTGGTGTCACGGGAAAGCTTTTAGTCAAAAAACAGCAGTGCACGGGAATGACTACAATATGGAATTGGTTACAGGAAATTACCGAAATGCTGTTTCTCTTAGTACCAATAAAACCTATAACGTACTGTAATGTGATGGTTTCGCCAAAAAATTACAGCGCGTAATTGACGGAAATCAACCATTAAGGTGTATCTTTTACATTGCTTCTCCCCAGATATGTACGAGATTTGCAGGAAATTACTGAGTATTTACTTTACCTAATAATTACACTTTTATTAAGTGGAGTGTAAAATAAGTAGAACTATTCCGATATTAATCTGTAATTCACCTTATAAAGGCACTATATAAAATTTCTGCAAGCATTTAGCGTACTATAATTGTAAAGTTACTATCGACAACGTGGTCACTAATGGACAGAATTCAAGAGCATCAAGCAGACTGTTTTAATCTGTGACACTAAAATGAGCTTTATAGAAAGTCGCCACTTTTTGTGTCACGTTGCGTATCTAAGAGTCGCCTCCAAGTGAAATTTCTGTTTTCTTTCATCTTTTGTGGGTAGCCGCAAGAACTGAGAAAATTGGATCTGATTTCCTAAGAAATACAGGCACCTCTGCTTCTTTCCACCAGGCAACCTCATCTGCGTAAGCTTCCCTCCTTTGCTCCCGTCTGTACTTATTCTATCCCTCTTTACCTCTCTCTTTCTTGTCCCTGTCTGTCTCCCAGTTGAATCGAGGGATAAAAATCTCTTTTCAAATTAATGAACATACGTTCCTGCGAGCGTTAAATTTCCCCAGAGATTGCGCCGGACGTATCTATAAGTCGCCCTGCCACTCAACTCGCGCAAAAGGCGCTTAATGCTTCCGCACAGTCGGAGATTTCTTCAAGTTTGCTTCCGAGAGTAGCGATTTCCATTAGGAAAGGAGGGGACTGACTGCCATCTGGAATTTTCCAGCGCGAGAGACGCTCAGAGCAGATGCACGAATCGATCTCCAGCACGGAAAAAATTTTCGGAAACTTATACAACTACCTCCAAAATTTTGCATTGTGGCATTATTCATGAAGAAGCCTACTCTTCAAGATAGCATATCCCTGCAGTTATGAAGTTTTACTGGAGTATGCGTTCAGAAAAGGAAACCTCAAAGTAAGCTCTGAACTGAAATATTTAATGGTCATATACACTTAGAACAAAGGCGTGTCAGTATCTAATTCCGGCCATCATGATACCATACTCTTAGCAGTGTATTCCCTTTACCATAACATTACTTTTACAGCTGATGCGAAGTGAAATTGATAGAATGATTGCCGATACAGTATATCAAACAGAGTTTTATGATCTCTTTGTCTTATTACAGTGACGAAACTCAGCAAAATTGATTTAAGACCATTATGTTCCATTGCATACTATCTACATCTACATACATACTCCGCAATCAATCGTAAGGTGCGTGGCGGAGGGTACACTGTACCACTACTAGGCATTTCCTTTCCTATTCCTCTCCCAAATAGAACGAGGAAAAAAAGAATGCCTATATGCCTCCGTACGAGCACTAATTTCGCTTACTACTAATGCTGTATTCGAACATTATGATATATTTATTCCTGTAATCTTCACGAAAGTGCAAGCATTATTTTGACAAATATTTATCCCAGTCCGATGAAGGGTACGGCAGTGCATTCAATACGAAGAAAATTCAAACAAACAGAAAATACATTTTTGTGTGTTTCTTTCCTTAGTTTAAAGCATTAAAATGTCTATACGTTGTTGGTATAAATGAGGTAGGAATTTGGAGGAATAAATTTGGAATAAAATTGTTACAATGTACGGGATGTTAATAACTTATTTGTTGTTTTTTCTGCTAATCTGGATTACTGAACACTTTAAATCTGCGTGGCGTGTTGCGTAATTCGTTGACGTCTGAGTGACTGCGTGTGTGAGCGATGAACAGAGGTATGAGCAGTGGTTTGTGTTTTAACGTCGCGAAAATACCTTTTTTCTCGGATCAGGATATAACATACGTACATTTAATGTTTGGCCAGTGGCTCCCTATCTTTTTTTATAGTGAGACCCACAATTTTCTTGAAAATTTTTTTCGACCCAGTATATATTAATGGCGGACACATAATAAAAAACACACTACTTGTCCAAAAGACCACTATTATGCTTTATATAAATTAAATTTCAACTTTGTCATTTTCAACTTTGTATTTTCAATAGAGCCTTAGCAGTAGGTCATTAGGGTACCTTGCCGCAGTGGCGGACACATAAGCATTTTTGCACTTTTGTAACATTAACATGATCGAATTTTAATTATTGCATATAGTTTATTCTTATTTGTTGATCTAAAGTGTACCTTTAAATGTTCGGCTAAATAGTAAACCATTTTCAAAAACTCTGTTTTGTTGACGGGCAGATCTCAGATGTCCAGCGGCGGACTGAGGCTACAGGAGATTCATGGCGGCAGCAAAACAAAATGAGGTCACTGGCACACTTGTATTACAATTAAAAATGACCCCCCCCACAAGGACGAGAGGCAATCTACAGACGTTTCGACCACTCTTGCAGGCGGCCTTCCTCAGGTTGTGTGTCTGACTGCTGAATGTTAGATAGCTTGTGACGTACATAACAGCGGTTTGAGGAAGAGGTAGAGGGATGTTGGTCTTTCGTTATTGGTGGTTATATTATTACACGCCATTGGTGGAAAAGGGCGTCAACGATTAGTGTTTTCATGACCACTTTTTCATGTGATAGCGGCTGAGGAAGGCCGCCTGCAACAGTGGCCGAAACGGCAGTATATTTTATAAAAATGTCGGCGCGGTCTCATACCCAGAAGAATTTTGTTGACAGGAAAGTAAATGTTTTAAATAAAACCACACACTTGTAAGAAACAAAAACTGGTGTAAAGGTTAAACCGTCGAACTCACATAACAGTAGTAAAAACTAATATATAAGAATTAAATCAATCTTAGGGTTATCATCTAGTATTTTGTCAAACTAATTGCAGTGGGGTTAGTGCATTATAATAACTCCGATACCAAGAGCTCGAGCAGCAGGATACGAATTTAAGCTGTAGCGGAATTGTGTACAGATTAAATATCAACAAATAATACAATTCCCTAGACAACATTGTCTCGCTATACGGAAAGTATTAAACAAAAGGAGAGGCATTGAATTAACATTTATGCTGTGGCCGGGATACGAACCCGGGACCTCCTACTTACTAGGAACGTGGTTTAGACCAATTTCATTTTTACTTTCTTCTATCTTGCTCTATGGTTAGTTCTATTCGTTGCGGACGCTGTTCGTGTTTGTTCCGTGAGTTCTTGGCTCAGCTTTTTTATTACAGAGGGCGTTTAGACCTGTGGCCGGGTGCGCTGAGCCAATCAGGAAACACAGCGTTGTAGCCAAAGCAACTACAGAGGCTGTCTTAAAGCACGTCTCCCTCCACACTACATACTTTAATTCTGCCTCATGTTCCCTGTGAAATGCGTATCAATGCGCCAGGGCTCTCCTACATTGGAATAGCACCCCAGCAAAGAACACAATTAGGAACTATGCCGCCTTGTTCCTCACGCTACAATGCTTTGTTAGTTGAGTGGTCTAAAGCACCTACCTACTAAATAGGAAGTCCCGGGTTCGAATCCCGGCCACACAATAAATTTTAATTCAATGCCTCTTCTTATGTTTAATACCTTTGGTATAACGAGACAATGTTGTCTCAGAGAATGTATTATTTGTTCATATTTATATCACCTGGGCGTGAGGAAGAAGGCGGGATGGTTTCTAATCGCATTCTTTGCTGGGGTGCTATCCCAATGTAGGAGAGCCCTGGCAATTTGATACGCATTTCACAGGGCACATGAGGCAGAATTAAAGTATGTGGTGTTGAGGGAGACGTGCTTTAAAACAGCCCGTGTAGTTGCTTTGGCTAGAATGCTGTGTTAGCTGAGTGGCTCAACGTCCTCTGTAATATAAAAGCTGACCCAAACACGATCAGCGTCCACAAAGAATAGAACTAACCATAGAGCAAAAAAGGAAAAAAAAATGTGGTCTAAGGCACCTACCTAGTAAGTAGGAAGTCCCGGGTTTGAATCCCGGCCACAGCATAAATCTTAATACAATGCCTCTCCATATGTTTAATACCTGTGTGTACGCATTGTCGAAGAAGCCAGACACTGCTAGCTTAAACTGGGAAATACCAATTCGCGTACCAGCCCGACGCAGCACAAATCTTCAGCTGTCACCGTTTGTGTATTTATCGCCCCGTTGCAGCCGGACCAGAAATTTCCGTTCCTCCCTTTGTCGGTAACAAGCCTTTCAATAAAGGCCTAAGCTGCAACTGACGCTACAATGACAGCACAAACGAGCCGAAGGCTTACGTGCGGAGGCGGCAGGCGAAGCAATTAGCGGGGCCCGGACCTGGGAGATATAAGACGTATCCGGGGCGGCAACATTTTTCAGACCGAGAAAACGAGAGAAAAATCCTTTCCCGTCTGTATGAATACTTACAGAATAATCTGTCTACTTAGCAATGTAAAGAGAGCCATTTATATTCGGCCGTTTCGTGCGGAATTTTTTTTTTTTTTCTTTCCCCGCTCTTCTTCCCGCTGCTCCCACGGCTGTCGGCGCTCGAGCCGTGACGGGTAGCAGCTTTACATTAGAGGCGGCGGACTATCTCCGTGTGCGGTGGCCCTCTGTTGTTATAAATGACCCTGCAGGCGGCGGCGGAGGAGGAGCCTAGGTCGATCGGCCCCCCGCCGAGATAATGGCCCCGCCCCCTCCCCCGCCCCCCCCCCCCCCCCCCCCCCGCTGCCGTGGGACCTCCACGCGGTGTCCACCTGGCCGGCTGCTGCTTCCCAGAACCACTCCGCCGGACTACTGAAGGGGCAACCACCGCAGTCGTATTCACGCGCAACCGGCGGGTTGTGCAAAAAGTGGCAGACGTCCTGCGCCCGGCAAGGCCGCTCTTTGCCGCTTACTCTTGCACAATACACGTGATGGATGTGCCCCATCCCTAAAGCTTATCTGGTTCCGTTACAGGGATAACTACGTAATTAGTACACCAGATTGTAGTAGCGTGGTAGGGGGCTACTTTGGTCAGCCCAAAAATTTAAATACACTGCTCAACAGAAGTATTCACACATCAGGATATATCATACGTACATTTAAAGTTTAGCCAGAGCTTCCTAATCCTTTTTATAGAGAGATCCACAGAAAGAATTTCACGACCATATACAGGGTGTCCCAGCTATCTTGTCCACCCAAAATACGAGGCGCGTCCAGAAAGATAAGTTCCATTTGGTTGTATAAAACGAACGGGTACAGACTCAGAAAAAAAATATTGATTGTACAAAAATTTACAACTGTTAAACTACTTTTCTCCATAGCTTCCGAAATTTGTAGGCAATTGTCATAGCATGGCACAAGGTTTTGTGTGCCTTTTCCATAGAATGTTGCCGCCTGTGTATTCAACCATGTGGTAACATGTTCTTTCAGCTCGTCATCATCGTTGAAGTGTTGTCCACCAAGGACAGATTTTAGGTGTAAGAAGAGGATTACTGTCAAATTATTATTATTATTTTTTTTTTTTTTTTTTTTTTTTTTTCCCACGATAATGCCTGACCTCAAACACCGAATGTGACCAAACAATTCTTACGAAAATTTCAATGGGACCTGTTTGATCATCCTCCATACAGCTCGGACCTCTCTGCTAGCGACTTTCATCTCTTCTTACACCTAAAATCTATCCTTGGTGGTCAACACTTCGACGATGATAAAGAGCTGTTACCACATGGTTGAATACACATACGGCAACTTTCTGTGAAAGATGCATGCAAAAACATGTGGCACGTTATGACAAGTGCCTACAAAATTTCGGCAGTGATGTGGAAAAGTAGTTTAAGAGTGGTAGAATTTTGTGCAATAAAAATTTCTTCTCTATCTGTTTACAATTTCATTTTATCACCAAACGGAACTTACTTTCTGGACGCGCCTCGTATCTCTGGAACAATAACAGCTATTGCAAAACGTCTTTCACCGTCTAACGTCCATCACCTCTTTTCAGAATGACTCAAACTGAGCCCTAATATATTCCTGAATCACGGAAATGTTTATTAGTTCTCAGTCTATAACGAAATCATTCCACTGTAGGTGAAGTTGAACTTATCTTATATGCTGGCTGAAGTCCATTGCGTTGTGAGTTGTCTTCGGCATTCACCAAAGAAATTGATTTTACAGGATCTTTTTGTAAAGTAAAAGCATCTTAGTTGATATGGAAACGATTTTATTTCCACTTAAACATTGCACAATCAAGAAATGCAGCAGCAAGCCAACAGAGCTGCTTACAGGTTTCTGGCCACTCAACAAACTCTTTCCCAGACTCTATAACCGACTAAACAATGGTTTCTCTCCAACATCTTTCTGCTTAACAACGTAATAAAAATGATGACAAAGTTTTGTAATTCAAAATTAAACAGTATTCTTTTACATTAAATATGCCAAAATACAGAAATTAAAACATTACATTTAAGCTTTGACTATTTATGTCAGTGTATGTACTTGTTTCATGACATTTGTATTTAAATGTAGTACACAAATTTAACGTCATCCTTTTGACTAGTGTTTACTGTCGTCAAATTATTTACATTATATGTGTTTTCGAAATGCTCATATATTTGTTTTGTCAATAGTGTGTAGGCGTACTATTATTATGACATGGTATTTTAATGTGTTTCGGTTTGCGGTCCAATTATTTATTAATACGGATTTGTATATGGTTGTCGTAGTTTTGTCAATTTCGAAGATAGTTTCTTAGTACCAAACGGATTATTAATTTTAGTGCATGAAAAATTATCAGTATTTAATTTAGGATTTAGTGATATATAAAACATGGTCTGCCCTAATTTATTTAAACAAAAGGTATATATGAAATCATGTTGTGCAATAGTTTATAACATGTAGCATTGTTGTTTTCATACAAATTAGTATCATATAGGTTCAGCAATTTCCAAAACTAAGTGTAATGCATTTTTAGTGTTTGCAGCTATTATTTACGAAAGTATTAATAAATGAAAATTACGTAAAAGGTCAGCCAAAGTTATATTTAAATCAATGTACTATTTCTTAAAAGCGTTTTACTAATAGTCTTAATAGAATTCCAAACAGAAGGCGAAAATGTGAAATATCACATGTCTGGTAATGAAGTTTTATTTTAGGCGTCAGATATTTCGTGTTTCAATGTTGGCAACTGATTTTTAGGAGTGTTCAACATAGCAGAAACGTTACAACCGGTATCAATGTACTACTGGGGCCCATGAATATACATATTTGGAAACATTCTAAAACGAAAGCAAATGTGTTTTTAACACAATTTTTTTAATGGACACGCTACATTTTTTCTTCAGCAATCCATAGCATGACAAATCACATAAACAATGGCGTTGATTGCATCGCAAAATTCCAATTACATCCCGAGATATTGCGACGTGAAGTTGACGCTTGAAAAACGCGAAATGCGATGCTAGCACACGTGCTGAGGCTCGGGCGTGAACCCCATGCTGCCCGTAATCGCGATGAACGAGTGCGCGAAAGGCACAATGGGTCATTTAACGCATTCAATAAACCTTATTTTGGGTGTGCAGGATAAATAAGACAACCTGTCTAGTGTATAGCGATCGGTGCCGGTTCATATTGTGTACGTAGACACATGAAACGTGAAAGAGGGAAACCATTATATGCTTATGAGAGTTGATGGCAGCAGACCGTATTATTCGTTTCGGACCTCTTGATAAGTATGGAAGTGCGATTACGCATGTCAATCACGTTGCGATTACGGGCAGCATGGGGTTCACTCCTGAACCTCAGGACGTGCGCTAGCAGAGCATTTCGGGTTTTTCAAGCGTCAACTTCGCGTTGCAATATCTCGGGATGTAATTGGAATATTGCGATGCAATCAACGCCATTGTTTATGTGATTTGTCTCGTTATGGATTGCCGAAGAAAACATATAGGCTGTCAATTTAAAAAACATAAGTTTGTGTTAAAAAACACATTTGCTTTCGTTTTAGAATGTTTCCAAATCTGTACATTCATGGGCCCCAGCCGTACTTTGATACCGGTGAAAGTCGTTTTCCAATAGCTGTTGTTGTTCCAGAGATATTTTGGGTGGAAAATGTTCAAATGTTTGTTAAGCTTATGGGACTTAACTACGGGGTCATCAGTCCCTAAAGTTACAAACTACTTATGAACTACTTAACTAGGACGGCACAAATATCCATGCCCAAGGGGGTATTCGAACCCCCAACCGTAGTGGCCGTGCTGACCGTGACTGGAGCGCCTCAGTCACCTCGGTCACCGCGACCGGCTTTTGGGTGGACAAGATAGCTGGGACACCCTGTATATAAATGGCGGATATAATGTTCCATCATGGCTGTTAAAGTTTGAGATTAACAAATTTACAGAAGGAAGAGATTTGAAGTTAGAAGCTATGAAAACCGCAATCAGAATAATACGAGAAAAAATTGGAAAATTATTATATGCATTTAAATGGAATGGCAAGCTAGTTAACGGTGGAGTGTTGTGCAGGCAGAACATTGCAAAAAGAATCGACGAGCAGTTACCTTCAACAAGAGATCCATCGGTGGTTGAAATTTGGCTATAAATGAAATTTTTATGATATGATAACCACTCGGGGAACAGTGGATGACAGTTCGTCAATGTCAAACCACGACTCGTGTAGCAGACCGTAAAGTAAGATAAGTGACATGATAAAATTCGGATGGGAACATTACGTAAGTCAAACACATCGGACATCCAAAAATTTACAAGAAAATCGACTGCAGATTCTATTGCCGGTAAATGATAATAATAATATGGAATACATTTTAAAAATATGGCAGGCTACACGAAATATCACCCTTCAATATTAAATGAAACAGTGCCATCCACTGTTGCGGTGATTCAACAAGACTGAAAAAGACATTGGCGGAGAGAGGATAAGGCAAAAGTATTAATACAAATTCATAAGTGCGAATTTACGTGAGAGGAGGGGTTTATTGATAAAAGTACGGTACGCACACAGCACATATATATTTACCTCACTGTACAAAATCCACATAACATCGGCCACATAAAACGATAAAGTACAGCTCTCGTCTGCAAAATGCTATCGCTACGAAGTACAAGGCAAGAGTGGATACCGTCTTTTGTTTTTTTTTTCTTTTTTTTAATTGAAATTGATTTTTTCTCTGACATTCATAGATAATTACTTTTACATGCCAAAATAATATAAAAATACAAAATTTTCTTTGATAATATCGGGGAAAGGAAACCGTGTCATTATACGTACACATATTATGGAACACATTACTTTTCCAAAAGACCACTATTTTGCTTTATACTAATGAAATTTAAAGATAAAAAAATTCAAATGTTTGTAAATCTATGGGACCAAACTACTGTGGTCAAGAGACCCTAAGCTTACAGACTTACAAACTATTCTAAGGTATCTCTCTCTGTCTCTCTCTCTCTCTCTCTCTCACACACACACACACACACACACACACACACACACACATACCCGGAGGAGGACTGGAACTTCTGGCGGGAGCAGCCTCACAGTCATTTTAAGATCGGTGAGATTTGTTAAATTATTATTCCATATCTAGATTGAAGCTTGTTGGTTTTAGACGTAAAATGTTTTCAATGCAGTTTACTCTTATATTTATTTACAAAGAAACTAGGAAATGTATGATTACGTAAGTAAGTAGATGTGAATCCCATTAATTTTCTCCAAAGCTGTATTTGCAAGCATTTGATACTATCCCTTCCCTGACTTAACATGAAATTAGGCTTGACTGTTTAATGAAAGTGTTTGAAGAAGATTTACGTGATAGTTCCGTCAGGGAGTCTTCCTCAGATGCTGACTATTTTAGCTTTTTAAGGTTATCCTCTACACAAGGTTCCTTGCCGATAACAAATCATAAGGAATTCTTGAATGGTAAGTACTAAAACGATAACCAGTTTATGAATACCAATACCAAGCCGTGGCAGACTAGTCGAGCGCTCTGGGGCACCAGTGAGCGGCCGTTCGCCGTTCGGGATTCGAGTGCCCTCTCGGGCATAGGTGTTCGTGTTGTCCTTAGGTTCTTACCATATATCTAGGACCCAATATATTTTTCTATATTAGCATCACAGCTGCATAGCATTGAATATGTACATCTCAAACTTCCACTTCATCATATTATATAGCACTTGTTTATAAACATAAGTCACATTGTTTACATCATAGATCCTAAGGACCAAAGACAGTTATAGACATAGCATAACTGTATGCCCTATAATCTTTGTGCAGTGAAATTTAATGTAAACATGTTCTTATCTTTGGGTTTTTTAAAATAATGTTACTTCATACTCATCAATGTATCCTTCATTCTATAGCAGTCATCTACTGTGACAATAACTTGAACAATGACAACGAATACTTGTGGTATAATTTTGTATTTTTATATTCCGACATGTTAAGCTATTAGCTAATCTCTGTAAGTACTTGACATGTATCTTGCTGTAATTTTGTTAACGTTTTATGTTTGTTGACTAATACTTTAATAACTTTTTATGTACTTCAGGCTAACGCTTGACAATGGTACAAAACCGAAACCGGTAGCATTGAGTATTAATAAACAGCTATGGTCAACATGTCGTTTTGTAATTATCTCAAAGCTGTTATGCCCCATCTATTCACCGTTATAGTTTACCTTAGTTTAAGTAGTTTTCAAGCTACGGACGAACGAAAAAACTGTTGAGTCCTATAGTTTAACTAATACAAAAAAAATTATTTAATTAGATGACCCGTGCGAGTACTTCTCACCATTAGTGGAATGACAAAAAAGTTGGGAAAAATGAAGGTAAACTTGAAAGTTCACGCATAGCTTCCTACACAATCAACCAATGCAAATTTTTAAAAGCGCAAATGAAAGAGCTTGGTCCGCTGTTGTTAGGTCTATAAGCACTGCGTACTTTAATTAGAACCGAAGATGACGTAAAAAAAATTAAAATATTCAGTGGAAGGACACGAGAATACCGCGTTTGAATAAAAATACACGATGGAGAGATTTAAGTTAAATCAGATACTTGATGACAAATCTGCAAATGAATACCTTAGGTTTAAAGCAAAAATGAAGGAAATCGGTGGGATAGAACGGCGTGACAGACTGACTTTAGTTTACAAGAAGGACATCCCCATAAGATATATACAGAAGGAAATCAGGTTGGAGTATACAAAAAGGAAGGCGAGAGTTATGTAAATTCTGATACTTGATGATAAATATATGGATGAATACTTTTCGTTTAAACAAAAATGAAGAAAATTGGCTTGGTAGTTTGGTCTGGCCGACTGACTTTAGTTTTTGTATATTCTTTTAATATAAAAGATGGGACGAAAGTGAAAATATTAGTTCCTAAGAATAATTGTTTATTTTCTTTATCGGATGGAAAACAATATCATGAAACTAATTTTTTTTTTTTTTATTTGCAGTTTTTTTCGTTCTGTGTGGCATTTCACTTGAATATTTTACAGTCGTCTTGCGATCCACTTGAATTGATGACGCGACCAACTAGTGTGTCGCTACCCACATTTTGGGAATCACTGGTTTAGACTATTTATAACATTTATAAATACCATCGAGCAAACTGACTCTATTCTCCAGTTATATTCGTTTAACCACACTGAAACATAAATAATCATTAATACTGTCAGAATGAAAATAACAGTCACTTTCGCAAAACGTTTTTACAGTTTGTTTGATAATAGGGTGACCGGTTTCGATCCACTCTAAGATGATCAACGACGAATCCGTCTGATGATAATGTCAGAGTAGATCGTAACTGGTCACCCTATAATCAAATTGTGAAAATATTTTGCGAATATGACTTATTTTCATTCTGAAACATTTAAAAGTTCGCTGACTTTCCAATAGGAAACTACGTTTCCAAACTCACCAATACTGTTCCAAAAAAAAAAAAAAAAAAAAAAAAAAAAAAAAAAAAAAAAAAAAAAAAAAAAAAAAAAAAAAAAAAAAATTATAGTCGTCGCTGTACTGTAATAATGGACTACCATAAGTATTAACACAGTCACTTATGTTGCACTGTTTGATTTATCTCCTTACATCTAATAGTGTGTATTCATTCCCTTGATTCTAATAACAGCCTTCAGACTGTCCTACATTGATTGTACTTTCTTCTCATTGCTGCGTCAGTCCTCTCCTATTATTGAACAATCACTTGTGTTTTACAGGAAATATGTTGTTTTCTTATTCGTCTTTGGGGACTGAGGTGTTGTGTGTAAGGTGTGGAAGTGGTATTGTTCTTTCTGTGAAGGTCTTCACTCCGGAGACTGGTTTGATGCAGCTCTCCACCCTACTCTAATCTGATCAAGCCTCTTCATCTCCTCACTCGAACGGCAACATACATCCATTTGAATCTGCTTACTGTACTTATCTCTTGGTCTCTCTCTCTGCGATTTCCCCCCCCCCCCCCACACACTTCCTTCCAGCGCTAAATTCACGATTTATTCATGTGTACGAATGTGTCCTATCAGCCGATCCCTTCTTTTAGTCAATGTATGCCAGAAATTCCTCTTCTCTCTAATCCTGTTCAGTACCTCTTCATTAATTACGTGATCCACTCACCTAAGCATTCTTCTGTAGCACCATATTTCAAAAGCCTCTACCCTTTTCCTGTCCACAATGTTTATCGTTCACGTTTCACTCCCGTACAAGGCAGAACTCCATACTTCTCTTTTTCCAAACCGCTTTTCTTCAGATTTCCATTCTGCATTTTATATCCTCTGTACTGTAACCATCGCATGTTATTTTACTGCCCAAGTAACATAACTCGTCTACTACCTCTATTGTTTCGTTACCTACTGCAATTCTTTCCGCTTCGCCCCATTTTCTTAGACTGCACTCCATTACCCTTTTTTTTGCTCTTGTTAATGTTCATGTAATATGCAACTTTCAACACACTGTTCATTCCGTTCAACTACTCTTCCAGGTCTTTTGCTGTCTCTGGCAGAATTACAGTGTCATCGGCAAAATGGAATGTTTTTATTTCTTTAATTCCTTCTCCAAATTTCTCCTTGCTTGCTCAATGTACAAATTGAATAGCATTAGAGACAGGCTACAACCCTGTCTTATCCCTTCCAAACCTCTGCATCCCGTTCATTCCCTACAACTCTGGCAACTGCTATCTCGTTTTTGTAAAACTTGGAAATAACATTCCGTTCCTTCTATTTTACTCCTGCTGATGTCAGAATTATTGTATTCCAAACAACATTGTCAAAAGCTTTCTCGAAATATACAAAAGCTAGAAGTGTTGGTTCGCCTTTTCTTAATCTATCTTCTAAGATAAGCCGTAAAGTGAGTATTGCCTCCCACGTTTCTTCATTTCTCGTGAATCAAATCAAATCAAATGTTCAAATGTTTGTAAATCTATCGGACCAAACTGCGTGGTCATCAGTCCGTAGCTTACAAACTACCTCAACTAAGGTAAACTAACCTAAGGACAAACACACATACTCATGCCCCAGAGAGGACTCGAACCTCCACGGCGAGCAACCGCGCGCGTCCGCAGCGAGATGCTTTAGACCGCTCGGCTACTCCACCGCGGCTCTCCTGAATCAAAACTGATCTTCCCCGAGGTGGGCTTCTGCCAGTTTTTCCATCCTTCCGTAAATAATTCGTGTGAAAATTTGCAACCATGACTTATTAAACTGATGATTCTGAAATTTATACACCTATTTGCCCCTGCTTTTCTTTAGAATGGGGATTATTAAATTTTTCTTACAGTCCCCTATCTCATACATCTTACGAACCAGGCATCTCCATCTACTTCCTCTTCCCTCCACAACATTGTCTCTAAGTTCATTTCCATTTTAGAGCTCCTCTATGTACTCTTTCCACCTTTCAGCTTTCCCTTCTTTGCTGAGAACTGGTTTCCTGTCTGTGTTCTTGATATTCTTAGAGCTGATTTCCTTGTCCCCAAATGTCTCTTTTCTTTTCCTGCAGGCAGTATCTACTTTTTCCCTTGTTATACATTCTTATATAGACTTACATTTGGTTTCTAGCGACTCCTGCTTATCCATTTTGCACTTCCTTTCAGTCTCATTTCTTAGTTGTCTGTACTTCAATTACTGCTATTTTATATTTTCTCCTTTCATCAATTAAATTTAGTATTTCCTGTGATATCCAAGGATGTTTTGTAGGTCTTGCCTTTGTACCTAGTTTTTCGTCTGCTGGCTTCACTATTTCATCTCTCAAAGCTATCCATTTCTTTACTACTGTTTTATTTTCCCCGTTCCTGTCAATTGTTGCCTAAAGTTCCCTCTGAAATTCTCTAAAACTTTAGGTTCCTTCAATTTATACAGGTCCCATCTCCCTTTTTTTCCCTTTCGGCAGTTTTTTTTAGATTTAGTCTTCATTTTATGATTAAAAAATATATGGTCAGAGTCAATATCTGCGTCAATTAAACCAAGTATCAGCGTTTCGGTCTTTAGCTTCATTATAAAGGCAGCATCTGCTACAAACAAGGCTGTGTGTGAATACTTTTGTCCACCTGTGTAGCCCTAATTTCTGAAACAAAAAAGTAGCGAAAAGTACAAATTGAGAATGTTGCTTTTATTACACAATCAATGAATAATCTGTCAAACAAATATATAAATGTCGTTGAACAATGTTAAACCATACGTTTAGTTACTCTGAGACCTTTTAGTTTCACGGAAAATGTAAGTACTTTAACTTTTGAGTAATCGAACGGATGATATATGTCACCAAGCTATTTCCTTTTCGTTGTGTTGACGTCGATATCAAATGTAAAACATGCTGACTGCATATTTCTCGATTTTCGAAAGGCGTTTGAGACGGAACCGCACTAACGACTGCTAACGAAGGCACGATCATATTGAGTAGTTACCCAAATATGTGAGTGGCTCGAAGAGAAGTAATGGAACCCAGTACGTTGTGCTCAATGGCAAGTGTTCATCAGGGACTAGAGTCCCAAGGAGTCACCTGGGGAAGTGTGAATGGACCACTATTATTTTCAATCTAAATAAACGATCTGACGGGCAGAATGAGTTGAAATCTGAGTCTATTTTCTGAGATACTATGGTGAAAGGAGTGTGTCGATCCACAACTGTAGTTAAGTGACAGGAGCTATAAGTAACTATTGCAACAGTGCTATGTGACGCATTACAGTCATTAAATGGATCCAGGACGACTTTAAATAATTAAGTTGTGTAACACGGCTTAAGGCTCAGAAAAGAACTTTCCAACCGCTAACCAGGTTTGGGTAGTACGTAACATAGTACGCTTTTGAGTGACAAACAGTGCAATAAAATTTGTTATTTAATAATGATAGGCTTTCAACAAGGCAAAAGCGAAGCCAGTACAGAATTTATTTACCAATAAGCAGAGAAAATTAATAAACTTTTAACAATGTCTGTGATCCGACAAGTTAGGCAATGAAAAATAATAAGATGGACAGGTGACACTGTCACAGACAATATGGGGCTCCACACTATGGCTTACTAAAACTTGACTACACAACACCAAATATTAGTAAGGTAAATCACATCTAAAAAAGATATATAGACCCATATAACTTACTAATTATTTGCTAAATACTCTGAGACTAATTATTAAAATATAGACAATATTTAGGAGCTTCCAGCCTGAGCCACAAATACCAATAACGCCATGCTGACCAGGGAGAACTTCCACAACCGTACTTAATCAAATGTTTGTAAAGCTTATGGGACTTAACTGCAGGGTCATAATTCCCTAAACTTATAAACTACCTATGAAATAGCTTATAATAAAGACGGCAGAAACTTCACCTAAACCACTGGACCGATTTCAACCTAATTTGGTACACATATACCTTACGTGAGATTACAATAGCCGTATGAGTACTAACCACATAGGACACATTGTTCAGGAGATATAACGTCGTAAACAATAGGAATCGCAGAAAACTGCCACGTAATGCGGCGAGACTTTATAAATACTCTGTAAGAGAATAAGAGTATTTAACGACTTGCAACAAACTTTAAACATAATTTCAAACCTTTATTAAACGTTTTCTCGCTGACACCCATAGCAAAATGATGACAGGGAAAAAGTTTCTCGCTTACTACTTTTCTGCTGTTTGTGGAGTAAACTACGGCATTCGGTATGACGTTACAATTTATAATTTGTACACTACAAATTGTAGCCGCAGGAAATTTTACAGACAGTATACACACATACAGTTGAATGTACGATCTAAATTGCATCATAGTACGACACATAATTCATGAGATATGAGTACATAAATAGTAAGGTTCCGCTGTTCATGGACTACGGCATTCGGATGACGTTACAATTTATAATTCATACACTCCAAACTGTAGCCGCAGGAAATTTTAGAGACAGTATACATGCATATACTTGAGTGTACCTTCTAAACTGTTTGACAGTAGGAGACGAAGTTCACGAGATATGAGAACATAAACAATAACGTTCATGGAAAACCGGCCCATCACGCACCAATTTTGAATCTGTTACTTCTTTACTACTAATTGTATTCCCAAGACATTTTACAGACATACAGCCCTTATACAAATGAATATATACCTGAAAAATGGCATGAATAAATAAATAAATACCCGGGCAACGCCGGATTTTCAGCTAGTATATATATTTGAAAGGAAACATACATTTTGTTACAACATACGGCGTGCAAATTTTATTTAGTATGTAAACGTCACTGGACTTATCTGTATTTGAATTATGACTGGTTCGAAATTTCTACTTTCCGTCGTGATGATATTGCGCAGAGGTGAGTAGTTCGAGTAGGTGAAGATGAAACTGAAGAAGTCAGTATCGGAAGATGTGGTGTTGTACGTCACCAGCACTTTTCAATATATAGGCTGAAAAGCAAATTGATTAGCCCTTGGAAGAAGCAAAAGGATTGGTAGTGGGAGAAGAAAAAATAAAGCTATAAAATATGCAGATGAGCAGATGATATGATAGTATTAGCAGACACAAAAGAATCGCTCCAGGACCTGATGGAAAATATTGTAAGGGTGGGTAAAGATGTTGGAATGAGATTAAACGCTGATAAGACCAAAGTCATGAAAATTGGTAAAGAAGACGACACAATCAAAATATCATTAGAGGGAAGAGTACTGGAACCGGTGCAAACGTTTCAGTGGAAGTTGCACTGAGGAAGTAAGGCGAAGAATCTCTGTGGGAAAGAAAGTTTTCAGAAAAGTAAAAGATTTGCTAACTACCTAAAGAAATCCCCTTATTCTAAGGAAGAGGTTCGCCAAATGTTTTGTGTGGAGCGTGGATCTGAAACGTGGACAATCAGACAGAAAGAACAAAAATATTTTGAAAGTTTTGGAAAGCGGCTATGGAGAAGAATGGAAAAAGTGAAATTGACCGACAGAATGAAAAATGAAGTGATGTTGAGGAGGGTAGGAGAGAAAAGGACCTTCATTAGGACAATCCAGAAGGAAAACATCTTGGTTGGGGCGCATATTACGTAGGAATTGTCTGCTGCTAAGAATAATGGAAGGAGAGGTAGAAGGAAGAAGAGGAAGAGGAAGAAGGAGATTTGAAATGCTGACTGACCTGAAGAAAGGAAGAAACTAAAGACAAATGAAGGAGGATGTCCAGAACAGAGCGATGTGGAAGACGTCCAGCTGAAACCTGTCTGAGGACAGGCCTACTCAAAGAAGAAGAATATCGAATTTCTGCACTACCCGAAGAAGTGTCGGAACATCGAATGGCTGTTTTCAGCTGAGCAATTGTTTTGTGGATATTACTGTACACCTTTAGTAAAGCCGCATGAAAGTTGTTCATGTGCGGAGAATATGGTAGCCTATGGAGGCTCATGCCAGTGGCCTCCGCTTACCCTCGAAACAGAAAGCGCTCTGCCAAGTGCTTCTGCAGGTCATCACTCACCTGCTTCAGTAGGCTGAAGCAGTGTCTTACATGAACCACATCTCGTCGAAACCAGGATGACTTTGATAAAGGGGGGGTGGGGGGGGGGTGGGGGGGGGGGGGTTCATACATCCACATATGAGTACGGTGTAAGCTCTGCACTCCACTCCATTTCCGGTGACATTCGCTTCATCGGTTCACAGAATAGCAGGAAGGAAATGTTACTTCTAACCACACATCTGTCGTACCAGGGCAAACTGCTGCTCTGGGTGGGAAATCAGCTGCATTGAGATCCAGATAGAGAAGTTTACCACTATTTCGCTAGTGCTCTTCTTGCTATTTTCCTCAGTGTGGTTCAAATCAAATGTTTGTAATTCTGTGGGAACAAAGTACGTTGGTCATCAGTCCCTAGACTTACAAACCATTTAAACTAAGCTAAACTAACCCGAGGACAACACACACATCCACGCCCGAAGAAGGATTCGAACCTCCGAGACGGGAGGCAGCGCGATCCGTAACATGGCACTCCAGACTGCTCGGCTACTCCCGTGCGGCTGTATGGTTCATAACTCGAACCTCTAAGTCACATGTTCTTGTGCTCCTAGGTCGTCAGTTACGAGTAAAACGTTTGCTAAACGAGCCTATTTCACACGGATGCTCCTGTATTCTTTGGAACCCCTTCTTGTGAGGTAAATGTCTATTACGGATTGTACCGCATACAAACGCCATGCTTCATTTCCGTACGCTGAGCCCGTCCAAACTGCAGGTGCATATTCCAGAGTAATAATGCGCCTCTTGTACTTTACATAGACTCAATGAGAACTGCTAACACGTTTCACTCTACTTGTGCTGTAAGTGCTCTTACAAGGGACACATTTGACGTCAAACGCTCAGAACCGCACGAAACCAAGCATAGAATAACACACAATCATAAACTAAACAGCGGTATGCGTAATTACGCCGTGATTGTCTGCTAGCGGCGTTAGAAGGTAGCATAGTATAGCTCCGCTAATAAGTACCCCAGTTGCCTGAGTGGCGTAGCTGCAATATGTATTTGTCCCTTGGAGTGTTCACAAGCGAGGTAGTCTGAAAACTGTGTACAATACAGTGATATCATGAAGAGAACTAATTGTTTGATTGTGAATTATTAGGGGCCAAGTTGCGACGTGCTGAATATCGAAATGACATTGGGCCGAGTATCGATTTTGGAGACATATTATTTAACATAATAATTCAGAAATATAATGGCGACGTCACATATACGACGTTTCGCTGGATAGATACACGGAATTTAAGGACAGGAGGAACCTGAACCTGAAGGTGGGTATAAAAGCAGTACACGACAATCTCCAGAGCACAGGAACAGTCAAGCCACAGTAAGTACGGACCCTAGCTGCCAAAGAATATGAGGTCTAACGTGTTAAAAGATATTGACGGCAGCAAACTAGGAGACATGAGGAACATTACAGTCGTGCTTTCAAATCCTATAGCAATCTAATGAATCGCTATAACTGCATCAAAAGTAAATCAGATTTCACATTAATTCGTCTACAAAACGGGGAGCAGGAGCTCGATTCAAAAGAAACAGACTGTTAAAATCACAAACTATAAAACTGTATGGAATATCGAATTTGATAGTGCAAGGAGCATTGGATCTACAGTTCACTTTTCGCATCAACAGATGTGGACACTAGCAGGGGCTCTAATATTTAGCTTAGACAATTTCAAAGCGTCCATTTCCTTTATCGACAATCTCATGGATCAATATGCCATTTCATCCAGGCATATTATTACAGGACATTAAAGACAATAACATTACACGTCAGAAGGCACAGCAGTTTGTGGAGGAAATGAGCAAGCTTATAACAGAGGAGGGTGTGGAGAAAGGTAACATTTGCAACAGTGACCAGAGTCAATTTTAGCATGAAATGTCTTCAGAACCAACAGAGGAGAGAAAACTATAGTAGTGTGTTGCAGTCTGTACAATTCTCTACCCAGAGCTACAAAACTGATGTGGCTTTATCAGTGGCAGGCAGACTGGCAAACAGGTTGTACATTTGTTTTCGTGTCGTGTCTTGGGAAAAAAAGAAAAAAAAAACGGATATTCAAACACTGGTGAAAAAGTTCTGGGAGATAGAAGAATTGAATCCTGTAGGAATGACGGAAGAAGAGGAACAATACGAAGAACACGTTGTGGAACACACCAACACACCAACAGTTCAACAGGTAGATTTGTTGTCCGTCTTCCGTTTTGCGATGAGTAAGGTCAATTAGGAAATTTATTCCACACTGCAACAAAATGCTTCCATCAGGCTGCGCAGACACCTTTGAAACAACCGAAGCTTAAAGAAAACAATACAGATATGATGAGGGAGTATGAATATTTAGGAAATATGGAACCAGTAGAAGTATCATCTGCTGTCATTTCATATTGCATGCAAAATGAAGTTGTTCTGAAAGAAGCCTGCAAGACAATAAAGGCAAGAGAAGTGTTTGAGTGTTCGGGCAGTTAATGAACAGCCAACAATTCAACAGGTTTTGTGATCCATGACATTACGCTTCTGCATGCATCGCATGAAAAAGATCTATCTGATAGTGGATGAAGATCATACATACCATCGAATATTATGGTCGAGTGATAGATCTGCGCCACTCCATGAATGTCAATTAAAGATCGTCACATATGAAACGGCTCACGCACCTTCCCTTGTCGTAACTTGTCAGTTCATGAAAAGAGGAAACGTAGTAAGGTAGCAAATATTCTTGGTAATGATTTCTATGTGCATGTTTGTACCTCAGGCTGCAATACAAGAAGATGCTGCAATCAAGTTCCAGCAAGATCTCACGAAGATATTGAAGAAGTACGGAAATGGTGCACCAACAGAACGGAATAAATGGGACCTATTCCCTCTGAGGTCAAGGAAACTACAGCAGTAGCAATATGGAACCACACATCGACAATGGAAAATGCAGCTGACCTGGCATCACAAGGGGACTTGGCAATTGAGGCTTGCTTCAAATCTAATCCTGTCACACCACTATCCTGTGATCCTGATGATTATCAAGCGCTCACCCCTGTTCATTTCCTGATAGGAACCGCAATCACATGTATACCTCAGACAGATCTAGGTAGAGCCTACCTGAGCTTGCTCTCAAGATGGAAACAACTACAATAGGTATTCCCGATCTTTCGGCAGTGCTGGTCATCTACATGTATCATCAACAGCAGCAGGCCAGGTGGGCATTCCAGTAAGAATGTGGAATTTGGCACACTGGTACTGACAAACGAAGACAACCTGGCACCCTCGTGCTGGAAACCGGGCATCATTGAGGACGTACACCATGGACGCAAGAGAATGGTGTGAGTGTCCACTAGTTGCACACTGCAAGGAGTCTCCAAGAGGCCAATCTACATGCGCTGTCCTTTATTGAGTGAACTGACGGAAATGTGAACAGTGCATTCGTGATTTACCTGGTGTGTGTGGTTTTCTTTTTTTCTTCGTGTACCTTGCAGATTCAATTGTCCTTTATTCATGTGATTGTGGTTTTCAGGTGCTACTTAAAACTGTGTTGACAGACTAAGTCACTGAAAGATATTTTGATAATTTTCTTGCATTCTCTTTAACTGTAACAAAACTTGTGTATAAAAAAAATTAATATTTCTTTGGCAACCGGTATGACCAGTCTCTACATTCGATTGAGTTGCTGGAGAATGCTGCCCTCTCGAGACCAGTCTGCTACGTGTGAGACACATACCAGCAGACCAGCCCTCCCTTGGCGTCTAACAGTACCCTCGCCACAGTGAAGGTTTGGACAGATGGCAGTTGTGAATGGAGTCGAAAGGTAAGCGGCTGTAGCTGTGTGCGTGGCCCGCCCGCCCGCCTTGTACGCGACAAGTAATTATCCTCACAAGTCGTCAGTTATTACAGTCTGAATGGATCCAAACCAAATAACTTTGCGTTTATGCAAAAGTGATTTGGAATTTGATGAAGTGGCTTTCGTGAGTTGTGCTCATTGTACTCTCCCAATTTGTTTTAACCACTTATCGAAAACCAGCATATACACTTTCAGGTTACTGCTGTATATGCGTGAGTACTTTAAGCTGAGAGTTCTTGGTGCTGCTAATTGAATATGAAATGATGCACTGGTGCTGTTACATTACATATATTAAATATAAGGAGTGGCATGGAATTAAAAGTTGTGCTGTGGCTGGGATTCGAACCCAAGACCTCCTACTTAGTAGGTGAGTGCCTTAGACTACTCAGTTAACACATTGTTACAGCCAAAGTGACTACACGTCCTGTCTTAA
Organism: Locusta migratoria; assembly: GCA_026315105.1. Lineage (NCBI taxonomy): Eukaryota > Metazoa > Arthropoda > Insecta > Orthoptera > Acrididae > Locusta > Locusta migratoria. The sequence continues at coordinate 24,683,199 of CM048751.1, forward strand.
AGCACGTCTCCCTCCACACCACGTACTTTAATTCTACCTCAATGTTCCCTGTGAAATGCGTATCAATTTTCCAGGGCTCTCCTATATTGGAATAGCGCCCCAGCAAAGAACGCGAATGGGAACAATCCCACCTTGTTCCTCAGGCTGCAGTGATATAAACAGAATGAAAGTATGTGGTTTGGAGGGAGACGTGCTTTAAGACAGTCCATGTAGTCGCTTTGGCTGCAACGCTGTGTTAGCTGAGTTCTCTAAAGCACGTACATAGTAAGTGCGAGGTCCTGGGCTCGAAATACCGGCCGTAGCACAAATGGAGGTGCTGGGTTCGAATCCCAGCCGAAGCACAAATTTTAATTCAATGCTTCTCCTTATATTTAATACCTTTGGTATAACGAGACAATGTTGTCTCAAGGAAATGTATTGTTGATATTTACATGACATATAATTTCCTTCCTATGGTATTGATATCTTGTTACTTTGATTGTTAAAATGTTTCTTGAGGTACAATGCAACGCCACTACGGTCGGGGGCTCGAATCCCCCCTCGGGCATGGATATTTGTGCCGTCCTTAGTATAAGGTAGTTGATAAGTAGTTTGTAAGTTTAGGGACTGATGACCCCGTAGTTAAGTCCCATAAGCTTAACAAACATTTGAACATTTTTGAACAATGCAACGTTTTGCAGCAAAATGACGTAATCAACTGTTCTGTTTATGGTTGCCTGTTATTCCAAGCAGGGTCTCGTGCGGTTCCGAGAGTTCGAGGTCAAAACTGACGCGACGTGAAACTTCATTTGTACTGTATGTGCAATCAATAATAACTGAGAACAGTTTTTACTAGTACCGTATGTAGTGACCACCACAGTTCACGTTTTCAGAACACAATTTATTTTAAGTCAAGGAAAGTACACTCTGGGTTCGTTAACCATGAAACTAAAATATTCTATAGAGACAGAAATCCCACAACGAAACACAGATTACAGTCTGGTAGATCTAAGGCACAGTCACTAGCATAGTCCAGTTCGTCACTCGCAATCCACCAGGTTAATGTTCCAGCCGCTTCTGCCCGGGAGACCGTCGGTGAAGTCGATACGAGTCGTGGCGACGGTCCTAGGCGGTGAGAGCGAACACACCAACACTGACTCATCGGCTGGCGAGCTGGGCTTAAGTAGATACCTGGAACCAATCAGGAGGCATGCGGAAGGACACTCAGTCGGTTCACAGAGCCACCCGTAAGTAATAGTCCCTATTACTTTAGTTTGTTTTGAAGTTTTTGTGTATGTTCTGGTCTTGTGTTGACATCTGGCAGGCGCCGGCCGCGGTGGCCGAGGGGACTGAGGCGCTCCAGTCACGGTCTGCACGGCCACTATGGTCGGGGGTTCAAATCCCCCCTCGGGCATGGATATTTGTGCCGTCCTTAGTATAAGGTAGCTGATAAGTAGTTTGTAGGTTTATGGACTGATAACCCCGTAGTTAAGTCCCATAAGCTTTACAAACAACACATTAGTTAAGTCCCATAACCTTAACAAACATTTGAATCTGGCAGGCACTGGTTGGTCTCGCGCCGCCTGGCCAGTTGCGTTGCCCGTTTGACACTCCTGTTGTGAGGTATGCCGGCTGGCAGGTGTTTGGCCGGCGGCATCAGAGCACCATACATGGACACAGTAACAAGTGACAACACGTATAACTGCACTCTTAGCTTATGACCTGTGTAGACATATTTACTTTGCTACGTGGCTTTCAATGCATACTGACGTGAAGATTGAAGAAATGTATGTGTGTCCTGTGGGCCCTACAGAAATAACGAATTACACTACAACAAATGTCTATAACACGATAACGAAAGTAAATAATCCATATGTTTACTGGACATGTTCTGGACGTTTTCTGGTACTCTAATGAATCCCCGGAGGTTCACAACGTATTTATATATACCCTGTATATAAACGGAAGAAGGTTATAAAGTAAGGCAGTGTTGAGTGTGTTGAGTGACATTTTATTACATGAGGAACACATTATTGGGGTGATCTAGAATTGTTTAATAATAGGTTTTCAGCCAAGATTGCTTTTTTCTTTCAATTACACGACCGGTTTCGGCGTGCTAGACACCATCTTCAGACTCAGTACTCAGCTTGATTCTGAAGTGCCTCTGGCTTAGACCTTGAGAAAGATGGATTCAGTCAATTTATTATTGACGTGTAAATTTTATTTGAATGACACATCAATGTGGATGTATAGCAATTTGCTATGTTAAAAATTGTAGCAATAGCAGTGATTTACAGAATTACGACCGGTGTCTAGCACGCCAAAACGGATCATGTAATTAATAGAAGAAAGCGATCTTGGCTGAAACCCTATTTTAGACATTTTATTACGTGAGATACATATAAAAATATTAACCGGCGCACAGATACTGTGTAATCCGCCTCTGAATACAGGTGGTAAACGTTGTAGGTTAAACGGCGACGTCAAAAAATGCAGATAGCCGCCTCCTGCCGCAGACGGCGCTCTACAAGAGACGGAGAGCACCGCGAGATAGTACCGGTAATATAGTGAGCACACACGCAAACAAAGGTGAGGATATCCCGGGGACGCTCGGCGGCCCTAAACGCAGCGCCCCGCGGCGCCCCCGCTGTCGCCGCTGAAAAGCGCGCTAATAACTGCTTGGCGCGGCAGATAAGGGCGGCATTATGATGCAAATGCGGCGCCGCGTGGCGCTGCGGGCAGATTGGGCCAGAAGTTCAGCGGAAGGCCGCTCAAGAGGCGCGCCGACGCCGTCCTAATGGAGTTTGCGTGTCTGCGCTGGCCGCGGACCGTGATTTAATGAACTCCGGTCTGAGCGGGCGCGGGCGCGGGTGGGGCTTCCCCGCAGACAGGCCGCGACAGCCGAGCGGGAGTCCCAAAACTGAGTCCGCGCAGGGCTGCCAACTTGAGAGACGTCGCGAGAGGTGGAGTAGGGTAGCGCTGCAGGTTCCGCGCCCGGCGCAAATTGCGGAGGTAGATGCAGCTGCACTGGAGGGGTCTGCTTCCGTTCGACGCACAGTGTGAGGGGCACTGCGCGCAGTTTCAAGCGTCTAGGATGGCTGGAAGGATGGCATTGCGACAGCCGAGCGGGACTCCGAAAACTGAGTCCGCGCAGGGCTGCCAACTTCAGAGACGTCGTGAGTGGTGGAGTAGGGTAGCGCTGCAGGTTCTGCACCTGGCGCAAATTGCGGAGGTAGATGCAGCTGTACTGGAGGGGTCTGCTTCCGTTCGACGCACAGTGCGAGGGGCACTGCGCGCGGTTTCAGGCGTCTAGGATGGCTGGAAGGATGGCATTGCGACAGCCGAGCGGGACTCCGAAAACTGAGTCCGCGCAGGGCTGCCAACTTCAGAGACGTCGCGAGTGGTGGAGTAGGGTACCGCTGCAGGTTCCGCGCCTGGCGCAAATTGCGGAGGTAGATGCAGCTGCACTGGAGGGGTCTGCTTCCGTTCGACGCACAGTGCGAGGGGCACTGCGCGCGGTTTCAGGCGTCTAGGATGGCTGGAAGGATGGCATTGCGACAGCCGAGCGGGACTCCGAAAACTGAGTCCGCGCAGGGCTGCCAACTTGAGAGACGTCGCGAGTGGTGGAGTAGGGTAGCGCTGCAGGTTCCGCGCCCGGCGCAAATTGCGGAGGTAGATGCAGCTGCACTGGAGGGGTCTGCTTCCGTTCGACGCACAGTGCGAGGGGCACTGCGCGCGGTTTCAGGCGTCTAGGATGGCTGGAAGGATGGCATTGCGACAGCCGAGCGGGACTCCGAAAACTGAGTCCGCGCAGGGCTGCCAACTTCAGAGACGTCGCGAGTGGTGGAGTAGGGTACCGCTGCAGGTTCCGCGCCTGGCGCAAATTGCGGAGGTAGATGCAGCTGCACTGGAGGGGTCTGCTTCCGTTCGACGCACAGTGCGAGGGGCACTGCGCGCGGTTTCAGGCGTCTAGGATGGCTGGAAGGATGGCATTGCGACAGCCGAGCGGGACTCCGAAAACTGAGTCTGTGCAGGGCTGCCAACTTCAGAGACGTCGCGAGTGGTGGAGTAGGGTACCGCTGCAGGTTCCGCGCCTGGCGCAAATTGCGGAGGTAGATGCAGCTGCACTGGAGGGGTCTGCTTCTGTTCGACGCACAGTGCGAGGGGCACTGCGCGCGGTTTCAGGCGTCTAGGATGTCTGGAAGGATGGCATTGCGACAGCCGAGCGGGACTCCGAAAACTGAGTCCGCACAGGGCTGCCAACTTCAGAGACGTCGCGAGTGGTGGAGTAGGGTACCGCTGCAGGTTCCGCGCCTGGCGCAAATTGCGGAGGTAGATGCAGCTGCACTGGAGGGGTCTGCTTCCGTTCGACGCACAGTGCGAGGGGCACTGCGCGCGGTTTCAGGCGTCTAGGATGGCTGGAAGGATGGCATTGCGACAGCCGAGCGGGACTCCGAAAACTGAGTCCGCGCAGGGCTGCCAACTTGAGAGACGTCGCGAGTGGTGGAGTAGGGTACCGCTGCAGGTTCCGCGCCCGGCGCAAATTGCGGAGGTAGATGCAGCTGCACTGGAGGGGTCTGCTTCCGTTCGACGCACAGTGCGAGGGGCACTGCGCGCGGTTTCAGGCGTCTAGGATGGCTGGAAGGATGGCATTGCGACAGCCGAGCGGGACTCCGAAAACTGAGTCCGCACAGGGCTGCGAACTTCAGAGACGTCGCGAGTGGTGGAGTAGGGTACCGCTGCAGGTTCCGCGCCTGGCGCAAATTGCGGAGGTAGATGCAGCTGCACTGGAGGGGTCTGCTTCCGTTCGACGCACAGTGCGAGGAGCGCTGCTCGCAGTTTCAAGCATCTAGGATGGCTGGAAGCATGGCATTGCGACAGCCAAGTGGGACTCCGAAAACTGAGTCTGTGCAGGGCTGCCAACTTCAGAGACGTAGATGCATCTGCACTGGAGGGGTCTGCTTCCGTTCGACGCACAGTGCGAGGAGCGCTGCTCGCAGTTTCAAGCGTCTAGGATGGCTGGAAGGATGACATTGCGACAGCCGAGCGGGACTCCGAAAACTGAGTCCGTGCAGGACTACCAACTTGAGAGACGTTGTGAGTGTTGGAGTATGTTACCGCCGCAGGTTCCGCGCCTGGTGCAAATTGCGGTGGGAGGTGCAGCTGCACTGGAGGGAGATGCTTCCATTCGCCGCACAATGTGCAAGGGGCGCTGCTCAAAGTTGCAAGCGTCTAGGATGGCTGGGACTGGGTGGATGGCTATGTGACAAGTGACACGACTTGTCGTCTGGATCAAAGTTTTTCGTCACCTGTTGTTGTTGTGATCTGTAGTACGAAGACTGGTTTGATGCAGCTCTCCACCCTACTCTATCCTGAGCAAGCCTCTTCAACTCCACATAAGAACGGCAACCTACATCTGTCTAAATCTGCTTACTGTATCCATCTCTGGGTCTTCCTCTGCGGATTTTACCCCAAACACTTCCCTCCAATGCTAAATTCACGATTACTTGAAGTCTAAGAATGTGTCCTACCAATCGACTCCTTTTTTTAGTCAAGGTATGCCAGAAATTTCTTTTCTCCCCAATTCTGTTCAGTAACCTGATGCAGACCTCCACCCTCTTCTGCCCTGAGCAGGCCTCTTCATCTCCTCATAACAACGTCATCCTACAACCATTGGAGTCTGTTTATTATATTCGTCTCTTGGTCTCCCTCTGCGATTTTCACCACACCCATTTCTTTGGAATGCTAATTTCGCGATCGATTCATATCTAAGAATGTGTCTAATGGATCCCTTCTTTTAGTCTATGCCATAGATTACTTTTCAATTCTCCTCAGTACGTCCTCATTAGTTACGTGATCCACCCACCTAATCTTCATCATTTTTCTGTACCACATTTTAAAAGCCTCTATCCTCTTCCTGTCTGCACTGTTTATTGTCCATGTCTCACTCCCATAGGAGGCAACACTCCACACAATTGGTTTCAGAAAGGACTTCCTTAGGCTTAAATCAATATTCGATGTTAACAAATTTCTCTTTTTCAAGAATGCTTTTCTGCCCATTGCCATTCCGCATTTTACATCCTCTGTACTGTGATCATAATTTGTTATTTTGCTGCCCAAGTAACAAAACTCATCTACCTCCTTTATTGTTTCGTTACCTAATCTAATTCTTTCGTCATCACCTGATTTTCTTAGACTGCACTCCATTACCCTTGTTTTACTCATGTTAATGTCCATCTTGTACGCACCTTTTAGCACACTGACCATTCCGTTCAACTGTTCTTCCAGATTCTTTGCTGTCCCCAACATAATTACTACGTCGTCGTCAAAACGCAATGTTTTACATTTTTCACCCTGAACTTTAATTCCATCTCTAAATTTCTCCTTGCTTTCCTTTACAGCTCGCTCAATCTACAAATTGAATAACACTGGAGAAAGGCTACAACCCTGTCTTACTCCCATCCCAACCACTGCATCCCTTTCATGCCCTTCAACTCTGACAACCGCTGGTCTGGTTCTTGTGCAAGTTGTAAATAACTTTACGCTCTCTATATTTTACTCCTGCTTGCTTCAGAGCTTGAAAGAGTTTATTCCAATCAACATCGTCAAAAGTCGCCTTCAAATCTACAAAAGCCAGATATGTAGGTTTGCCTTTTCTTAATCTAACTTCTAGGATAAGCTGCCTCACTTGCTCCTACATTTCTCCTGAACCCAAACAGATCTTCCCCGAGGTCGGCTTCTAACAGCTCTTCCATCCTTCTGTAAATAATTCGTGTTAATATTTTGATATCGTGTCTTATTAAACTGATGGTTCTGTAGTTTTCACACCTGTCTGCGCCTCCTTTCTTTGGAATAGGGATTATTACATTTATCTAATTAAGCAAATTTGTTGTCTATTGGTCCTGCAGTCCTTCGAACATCACGGTCAGAAACCGTCGTCGCTAATAAGTACAGTAGAAGTCCGATAATCCGGGCGTTTGCTGTGGGTCGCACGGAATTTCACGATGAAGAACGGAGTGGAAGACGGCCCATTTCGGATGCGATCGATTTCATGCAACCTGGGACGACGATAAACGCAAACATTTATTGTGAAACATTGACCAAACTGCAGCGAGCGATCCAGAATAGCCGGAGCGGACTACTGACGGAGGGAGTAGTGCTTCTCCTTGACAAGGCTCGACCCCACGTAGCTCGTCAAACTGTAGTGGGACAAGATAGTCAGATAGTCGTACTACATTTTCCTATGTAAGCCCTGTTTTGAAGTTGTAAATAGGAAAAACGAAACTTTTTACTTAAAATGTATACATATTTGATGTTCATGTAAATATTGTTATTTTATAATATGATTCTTAAATATTTTACTTTCTGTATGTTACATTGCGATCGAGTCGCCGCAATCAACAAGATCAGCGTCGCCGCCGCCGTAGCAAACCAAGAATTATGTGACAACTTCCACTAGCAGAATTTAACCGACGGCCACGGGGCTACGAATGCAGCTGCGCCTTTTTTATTGTCGCGCGTCAATCGTTTCAAAGAAGAAAAAAAAGGTATTAAATAATTATTGTTGTTTGAGATTCAGTCCAAGCTGGTTGTACAGGATCAGGTCTCTTGCTAAACCGACTTTGTATTAGTATAAAGATGAATAAATACTTGTTAATATTGAAAAGTATGTTGCATTTATGAAGAGTTATTTATAATCAAGAATATATTATGGCAAGGCTAATTTGATTTTTGTGAAAAACTTCTACTTATTTCAGAAAACAATGTAAATACTGATTGTATTCATTACTAACTGGCTTCGAAAGTGATATTACATTGGTATCGAGTGTGAATGTGGAAAAAACAGTGTATAGCAGGCGGCTGAATGTTAATTTTTTCAGTACAAGTTAGGGACAGCAAACAGTAGTGCCTGTGTTTGACTTAGATAAAATTTTAGTAACGCCCACAGACTAGTTCGTACAAGAGACTAATTTATTTTTTGTGAACTATTTAAATGAGTTATTCCTATATTTTCTGATTTATACTGTGGTGCGGGACACATCGGTCTTGAAATATTGCACGATTAGATTGTGACAGTTGTTGTTGCTGGGGGCTGTAAGTAACTAATCAACAACCTCATTGCAACTCATAAAACCTTTCTCGGATCAATGTACTTTCACGATTAGCGACTACAGATGAACATGAGTAACTGTATTAACCATCGCAGTTATCCCGTCTCCTTTCTTCCGCAAATACCAGAGCTTTTGGAGAAATTTGGGTGGACTGTTATGCCCCATCACCTGTACAGGCCGGACTTAGTCCCCAGCTATTATTATCTCTTCAGCGAGGTAAAGGAGCACTCGCGTGGCAATCACTTCAAGAGCGACGATGAAGTACGATCAGACGTCACACTCTTCCTCAATGGGTTGGTGGGAGACTTCTTCGACTTGAAAGCTGGAGCACCGTCTTCAAAAGTAAATCGAAAAAATGAAGACTTTGTTGAGAAATAGATAAACATGTGAGCTTTTCAACGATGTATAAATTAATAACAATAAAAATGTTTCCTATTTGTAAAAAATATGGGAGCCGTACTTTTAGTACAACCCTCGTATGTTTGCGATTTATAATTCTCTTACAGTTTAGAAAAAGAGGTTCCTATTAGGTACGCTTTTTTACATGTTATAATGGCACTACCGTATGGATTGGGGTTAATAATGCTTTCATCTTTTAATTCTGATTTGATTGTGTAAAAATTTTCTAATTCTGGTTTGTGATCAAAATTACCCAAAATCTAGTAAAAACTAATTACACTCAACGAAATGGAGGAATAAATGATTAATAAATTTTATATTTTAAAGAATTTGAAAATAATTTAATAGGTGTTGGCGGCAGTTAGCACCATAAAAAGAGACGTAGTTTACCTCAAAAGCAATCTTTCGTTATTAACCGCAATTCGTTCGGATCATTATCCTGAAATAAAATAATTAATATAGGTAAATAACCGTCATGTGATAGATTTGGACCAGTTACCTGATCGAGTTCCGTGGAGCTGTATTTTAGGGCACAGTCGATAAATACAGCTAAAAATCTGGAAACTGTTAAGTAGCGGACTTCGGTTTGAAAACGTTACAGAAATGAAACACGATTGCAGTTTCTAAGCATCTTTGCATAACAAAAAGCGATAGATTTCAATAAAATTTTGGCAAATTTACAACAATGATTGCACGAATTAAAAGTTAGCCACAGTGGCGTCCAAACGCAGTGCACGATTTGCGCTGCGGGAATTACTATGCCAGCTAAAAAATATACAAATCCTCTTGATAATGTTAACAAAACTCGTTCTGATTTATTTCATTGAAAGTCCTCACTATACTCACATGAATCTGATGTACAAAAAAACGGAATGTATACAGATACGTCTGTATCGGACGGAAGATAAAAGCAGACAGAAGATGTCGAACGCTGTTCTCTCTCTTATCCGGACAAAAATAAAAGGAATGTTGATAAAGGGTCAGAGATGAACACGGGAGAGAAAAGCGTTCCGTGATTAAAACTTCAGCTGTTGTTGTTTACCGATTCGTTTCAGTGTTAACTGAAAACGCGGCGTTTCTCGGGTATTTCTTTATTCCAATATTTTGTTACTCCGTGTACTCGCTGCTCCCTCCGTCCAGACATCCCCCACCCCTGTCTGTCTAACTACCTCCCCCTCCCCATTCCCCCACTCATCCCACTGCATCCACCGTTACTTATCCCGTTCTCTGTCAGTTCCCTCCTACGCCCTGTGCCTGTTCATCCCCTCCCACCTCTTTGTGTGAAAAAGTAACTGAAAATTTTCAGGAAGATCGGCCAAACCGTGTCGAAGTCTGCAGTGCGGTACCCTCCGCCATTCACCGTTCAAGATACATAGTGAGAGATGTTTCTCTTGCTAGGAAGGTCTACCGTGCAAAACGTCAGCAAGATCGAAAGTCGAAATAAAATTGCAGGTTAGTTCTGAGTTTTTGTACAGTATCCTCCGCCACGCACCGTATGATTATTATGTAAGACATTGCCGTTACCTTTATTATGGAGGTCAACAGTAAAACTTTTATCACCTTCGGGTAAACGGTGTGTTAAAACATAAAATACGAACTATTCCGAAGTGGCGATTCCCACACAAAATTATCAGTGTCCATGTTTCAGATTTTTCTGCTGTTCCTTTGGATTTTTTCTATTTTATTCTGTCGAGACTTCCCCGCATTAAATCAAATGAAGCAAAAGAAATATTCAAACAACATGACGAAAGGAGAATAGTTTATCGTTTATTACAGTGTTGCTGTTCATGCAAATGTGAAATCATAAAATACGAACTATTCCGAAGTGGCGATTACCACACAAAATTATCAGTATCGGTGTTTCAGATTTTTCTGCTGTTCCTTTGGATTTTTTCTATTTTGTTCTGTCGAAACTTCCCCGCATTAAATCAAATGAAGCAAAAGAAATATTCAAACTAGTTAAGTCGTTTCTCATTATTTCAAACTTTCACGGAAATCGCTCACGCTTAAATACATCCACAACATGACGAAAGGAGAATAGTTTATCGTTTATTACATTGTTGCTGTTCATGCAATTTGACTTCCCCTATAGACATCATGTTGAAATTACTAATTCTGTACTGCGACACGTTGAACAGACAAATTCACAAATGTTACTTTAAGTAATTATTTCATTTTACGATGTAAAGTTCAGCACCGTTGAGATGACAATTAATGAGATGGGTGAAAACTGCTGGTTCAGTCACAATGGTTTGACTGTTGGCAGTTTTTTAATAGTCATTGTATTTGCAACACACACACATACATACATACAGTGCTGTATCTCAAAGCTATTATTTTATTAATTCGTTTACGTCTGATTACTTTATACATAAAATTCGCTTAAACCCTCTCTCAAACGTGCCCGGGGATTGTTTCTCAGCACCTCACCAGTTTGTTTCTGGTAATAATGTTTCGAATTATTGCCAGCGATTAGTTGAGGGCGTCCATGTAGTAAAGAAAGGCCGCTAACGGAAATCTTTAATTTCCAACTATCTAATTATTTTTGATGGAGTGCGGACTCACAGTCCATGGCATGTGTAACGGAGGGTTAAGACTGAAATATAGAAGAAAGTGCCGTAATACTGTATTGGGTATATTTCGGACGGCTACGCAGTTTTAAATAATAAGCTAAATCATTTACCGGTAAATCATTTCGACAAAACAGTATTTCTTTTTCACGTTAATGATGTATCCCAGTCAGCAGCGATTTTAAAGATATGATCACTGCCGAAAGGAATTTAGAGATAAATGTAACTGTTTAGAGTGATGAGCCATGTCAAATAACGTTTCCCTTATGCTTATGCATTAGTAATTAACTTTCAATCTCACTCGTGAGCTGCATCCAATAATGTTAGGCGATGTATTGTGCCCGGCTGGGGGTTAATATCTAAATGATATTACAACAGATAACACGTTAAAAATGAGACAATTACTTTAGTATTATAACAAAATCGGAATAGAACACTGTACTTATCATAATGATGTTTCTTTCTCTACCTGTATGTTATGTGAATTATAAAACTAAATAAAAGTGCCAGTTACCTGAAATGTTTTCTCTCTGGAGAGCAATCTGAATTTTATGAAAAATACACCATGTTTAAGGTTATTACCAATCCGACTATCCACTTTATATTACAACAAGATACTCTTTCTCTCATAAAATCCAAAGTAAATATTTGAATGGCTTTGAGCCGATGTAAGCATCTTAGGATGATGATTTACATCGTCGAAACGGGTTACGACAAATATAAATAAATGAACATTTGCGAACTTGGCAAATGAGGTGTGTTTATAATAAAGTAGTCACGTTCTACGCTTATTAAATAGTTAATTAAAATAAATATTGGCACTGTAAAACGAATTTGATAAGAATTGCCTTAATAGCTCGTATTGCTGTATCAGAAAACAATCCCCAGTCAATATGCAGCATTGGTTGGGAAGGGAGTAAGACAGGGTTGCAGCCTTTCTTCAATTTTATATTAATTTCAGCCTAAGAAAATCTTTTTTGGCGGGATTTGTGTGGAGTGTTCCCATGTACGGGAGTGAACCTTGGACGACAAATAGTTCCGACAGGGAGAGGATAGACGCTTTTGAAATGTAGTGCTACAGAAGACTACTGTAAATTTGGTAGGTAGATCGCTTAACGAATCAGGAGGTACTGAGGAGAATTGAGACGTAATCTATGCCATACTCTGACTAAGAGAATGGATCCATTAGAAACATTATTAGATATGAATCAAACGCGAAATTAGCATTGCAAGGAAACGGATGTGGTAAAAGTCGCAGAGGGAACCCGAAAGGCGAATACAGTAAACATACTCAAATGGACGTAGGATTCCTGTAGAGGGCCTGAAGAGGCTTGCTCAGGGTAGAGCATCAAACCAGTCTCTACACATGCTACCTATTAATTTTCGTGTACCTATAGTCTTACCCATTACGCTAGCACGAACGTGAAAATTGTAACCCTGAAACTGTAGGATTGTCATGAAATCTGTCCGTAGAAAACAAGATGAATTATTCCATGTTGCTCAGAGACTTGAAGATCTCGAAAGCCGTTTAAAATCCTCGAATGTTGAAGTTGGGTGTGCGCAAAATGACGTTACGGATATCATCACTGAGGTAAATCTCACCTTTTCCTATTTAAAACTCAAAGGGGACTCCTTCAATACGAACACATCAACAACGTTCACTTTTCCGACGCAAATACCACACCCTCTGCATAAAAGAACATTAGTATTTACAGAGAGCAATTCAGTGGACGATTTCTAATGATAATAAAAGGCAGGCAAGAGAGTTTTTTCCTTGAAGTAGCATGGATAAACAAAGTAAGTGAACGTCCAATAGAGCAGGGTGTAGCTTTATTAACATCAAATTTTCTTCTCCCTCCATTGCCTGTGTATGTTTCTATTCGCGTGATCATCGTGAAAATACATCGGTTGCTTTCCTTTTAACAGGTATAGCGTATTAACACATAGAGCAGGTAAAGGTCAACAATCCGAAGATTGGTTTGAACACCACAGTTCTTTACTAGGCATTGTCCTGTTTGGAGATGGTATGCCGTTGCCTTCCTCCGACCTTCGAACTGACTTACCCAGTTAGTTATAGGGGGATCTACTGTTTAACGTGGATTCCGACCACATGCTTGATCTATTTCTTGGAAACGTTTTCATAAAATTTTTCCAGAAATCAATGTTCATGCATTTCTTTTTTATGGTCTGAAAGCGTTTCGTCTTATTATATACTGCCCAGTAAATATATGTATATCACACAACGTTAACGTTAAAATAAAGCTGAAATCTACAAGCACGTAAACTGAAGCTTAGAACTCATCACAAGCCATTGTCGAAATTCGTGTGTACTCTGTCATTATTTCCGCTTGATTGTTGACATGATACACAGCAAACGTTTGCCGCCATATTTACGCCCAGGTCTCACCTCGCCATGTTTATTTCCTGATAAACAGATTTATAAACAACAAGAACAAATTTGTTCGAATGTATTAACTACACTACGGATTACACAAGGTAGGTGCTCCGAATGTACTGCTTCGGATACAACTCAACTTGCACGCAGCATTGGCCTCATCTTCTATTTGTATTAGTAGAACTCGAAAAGTAGTCGGTCTGTTGCCTTCGAAGTGTAAGAGAAAGTTGCATTTTTCTTGGAGATGGTTTCATGTTAACAACCTTTCTGTATTTATCTAAGGAGTTGGAGAGAGAGAGAGAGTAAAATTACGTGTAGCCCACGACGCGCGAATATCTAGAATTTATTCATCTATTATTTAAGAATGAGAGCAGTTAGAGACATGCAACCAATATCACAAATAATTTCAAACTTTCACGAAAATCGCACACGCTTAAATATTTCCACAAAATGATGAAACGCGAATTCTCTATTGTTTATTACAGTATTGCTGTTCATGCAATAGGATTTTCCCTACAGACATCATGTTTAAATTACTACTTCTGTACTGCTAAATGTATCTGCGATAAATCGTGCAGACAATATTCACAAATGTTACTTTAAGTATCTGTAAATTATATAATTTCACAAAGCATAGTTCAGCAATATTGACATAATAACCAATGAGTTGGGTTAAAACTGCTGCTTCATGCACAGTGGTTTGATTGTTGGCAGTTTTTTACTAGTCATTGTATTTACAACACAGTTCCTCAACAGTATAAGATGGCCACTGAACGTTTCAGCGAAATATTATGCTAGTAAGATGTATAATTAAGAAGACATATCTTCTGAAATAGTGTTGTGTGGAATCGAGACCGCAGGATAAAATTCGTTGTGTGTCACATGACCATACATGCATATTTTGTATACTCTCGAGTCGTAAGGTGTGAACTAGCAGAGAATCATGTGTGTGTGCATGGGAGAGGAGATAAAGACAGATGGAGAAGGGGAAGGGGATGGACGCACACAGGGGAAAACAGGTTATTGGCAGATAGAATGAGAATGAGAAGAAGAACAGGGAGAGGGGGTGAAGGAATAAACGATGAATATCTATGAAAAGGGAGAAGGATGTAGATGGAGGGGGGAAGAAGTAATGGCACAGGTGCGGGGGAGGAGTAAGAAGACAAAATAAAGAAAATTATTGCTCCTTACACGAGCAGTTATACGCCACATGTAGCAATGTAGGTAAACCGGTTTTGAAGAAAACGGACCGAAGAAGAAATAAATACCATTCATTGGCAATACAACAAATAATCACTTTCTGAAAAAAAAAATGAGATAGAGTAAAACCTTCTCTTAACTTTCTTTAATGGGTTAGGTCATTCTAGAGATGCCGGAAAATAGCCTTTTTTGGGGAATTATTCTCAGAAAAACTACAAAATAAATCGAGAGTACAGAAAAGGTTATGTGTCATAAATATCATTGACAATAATTTTTCTGAAGTGTTTAATTCTACATTGGTTACTGTGCTGCGTTTTTGCGTGGTCCACGGCCGGATTTATTACAGGCCAATGAATTGTATACTGTAACAGGGACAGAGGTACGTAGGAGGTATTCCGATATATTACTTTTTGGTCACATGGCACACTTATAAACTGGAATGTGAAGAGGTTGCTAATAAACGTTAATGAGAACGATGCAATAAAAAAGAAAATTAATATTTTACGTATTTCCATAGACAATGTATTGTTCACAATACATGCAAAATTTCTAGTGAATCGGTTGAAAAGGTCAATGGTAGGTTTTCGATCAACTAGGAAAAAAACATGCTTTTCCGACACACACAAATTTGAAGGTTTCATTAGTAGAAAACAATGGTCAAGTATGCAATACATATAATGTGCGATCCCCTGCCGCGCAGGAGTAGCCGAGCGTTCTGGAGCGCCACGTTACGGATCGTGCCGCCTCCTGCGTCGGAGGTTCGAATCCTCCCTCGGGCATGGACGTGTGTGTTGTGCTTAGGTTAGTTTAACTTAGTTTAAGTAGTTTTATAAGACCTTTCAGATTATCTCTCTGCTCTTGTACTTCTTTTCTGAAAAACTCGGTCAGACTGCGATCTCTCTGCAACGTTTATGCGCTTTTTGTTGATTTCCAGGCTCATTTCGTAGCCTAGGCGACCATTTGCAAGAAAAAAATCACACTGACGTGTTTTACGGCATGGTAGCTTATTATTATCAGTTCATATTTCATAAATGTTACGAACCTAGAACTCCTTCGAATGTTCTTTCTAATATTGCAAGAAATAAGACGTGCAGGGTGTCTGTAAACGTCACCCAACGACGCAGAAAAACGACTGCCGCTGGGCCACCGTATCAGCAGTAAAGATCAGTTTGAACGACGGAAGACTGCAGAAGAAATGCACCTGCCAACGTTCATGACGAGTTCGCCGCTATCTGACGATCAGAATGCTGACAGGCATATTTCGAGATTTTTCGGTCTGCAGTCCATCACATTTGAGGCATGCTTCATTGTAGCACGGTAGATTTTTATAATTTTTCACAGTGAGTAGAAAGAATAAGAAGAAAAAATAGCTACTCTCAAGATTCCACAAGAAGGCGTTATTAATAAAATACTTATAAACCAATACAGGGCTTTATCTAAATATTCTGCAAACGCCTGTTTATTTATTTATTCTGTTCCATAGGACCCACTTCAGGAGTAAGACTCCATGGTCATGGAACAAGTCAATACATTAATTGTTACACAATAATGGTAATAGAAAAAGTGAAAAGAATCAATACAGAAAACATAAATTAGCTTAATTGTTTAACTTTTCTAGGAGTTCCTCGACAGAATAAAAGGAGTGAGCCACGAGGTAACTCTTCAATTTAGATTTGAAAGCATGTGGATTAGTGCTAAGATTCTTAAGTTCTTGTGGCAGCTTATTGAAAATGGATGCCGCAGAATACTGCACCCCTTTCTGCACAAGTGTTAAGGTGGTGCGGTGCAAATGTAGATTAGACATCTGTCTAGTATTCACCGAGTGAAAGCTACTAACTCGTGGGAATAAGCTGATATTATTAACAACAAACGACATTAAAGAAAAAACGTATTGTGACGCCAGAGTCAAAATTCCCAGACTACTGAAAAGGGGTCGACATGACGTTCGCGAACTTACACCAGATATTGCTCGAACCGCCCGTTTTTGAGCCAGAAATATCCTTTTTGCATCAGGCGAGTTACCCCAAAAAACAATGCCGTACGTCATAAGTGAGTGAAAGTAAGCGAAATAGACTACTTTTCGTGTTGAAAAATCACTTATCTCAGATATTGTTCTAATGGTAAATATAGCAGAATTTGGTTTTGGAACAAGATCCTTAACATGGGCTTTCCATGACAGCTTACTGTCTATATGAACACCTAGAAATTTGAACTGTTCAGTCTCACTTATCACATGCCCATTATGTGTAATCATAATGTCAGATTTCGTCAAATTATGTGTTAGAAATTGTAAGAACTGAGTTTTACTGTGATTTAACATCAACTTGTTTTCTATTAGCCATGAACTTATCTCTTGAACTGCATTATTTGATACTGTGTCAATATTACGAGCAACATCCTTCACTACCAAGCTGGTATCATCAGCAAACAAAAATATTTTACAATCACCTGTTATACTCGAAGGCATATCATTTATATAAATAAGAAACAGCAATGGTCCCAAAACAGACCCCTGGGGCACCCCATACTTAATTGTGCCCCATTGGGATTGCACGTCATAGCCATTTTCTACATTGCGGAGAATTACCTTCTGTTGTCTATTATTAAAGTAAGAGGTGAACCAGTTGTGGGCTACTCCCCGTATTCCATAATGTTCCAACTTCTGCAACAATATTTTGTGATCAACACAATCAAACGCTTTTGTTAAATCAAAGAAGACGCCTAATGTCCGTAGCCTCTTATTTAACCCATCAAGTGCCTCACAGAGAAACGAAAATATAGCGTTTTCGGTCGTTAAACCACTTCTAAAACCAAACTGTACGTTTGACAGGAAATTATGTGAACTGAAATGATCAATTAATCTTGAATATACAGCCTTTTCAATAACTTTGGAAAAAACCGATGGCATAGAAATAGGTCTATAGTTGTCTACATTATCCCTTCCACCTTTTTTATAAAGCGGTTTCACTACTGAGTACTTTAATCTGTTAGGAAACTGACCATTCCGAAAGGAAAAATTACAAATATGGCTTATTACTGGGCTAACATATGGAGAACAGTACTTTAGAATTCTGCTAGATACCCCATCATATCCACAAGAGTCCTTAGTCTTTAGTGATTTAATTATTGACTCAATCTCACGTATGGAAGTATCATGAAGGATCATTTCAGGCAACAGCCTCGGAAAGGCATTTTCTAAAAACGTTATATGATTACCTGTAGAAACTAGAGTTTTGTTTAGTTCCTCTACTATATTCAGAAAGTGATTATTGAATATTTCACATATATCTAACTTGTCAGTAACAGAAACATTCCTACTACGCACTGACGTTATATCTTCTACCTGCTGCTCCTGACCAGACACTTCCTTCACGACTGACCAGATAGTTTTAATTTTATCCCGAGAGTTTGCTATTCTTTTTGCGTACCACATACTTTTTGAATTCTTAATGACATTTTTCAGAACCTTACAGTACTGTTTGTAATGAGCTACTGCATCTTCATTCTGACTGCTTCTAACATTTTGATACAACTCCCGCTTAGTTCTACATGATACTCTTATCCCCTTTGTCATCCACCCTGGCTGTCTGTTACTGAAAGTACCCTGTTTTGAGCGTTCTAGTGGAAAGCAACTTTCAAATAGCATAATAAATGTGTTCAGAAAAGCATTATATTTATCATCTGCATTATCAGCACTATAAACATCCTGCCATTCTTGTTCCTTAATTAGGCTTAAAAAGGTCTCAATTGCAACTGGATTAACTTTTCTGAGTAGTTGATATTTATGTTTAACATTTGTTTGAGAACAAATACTTTTTAGAATTAAAAGTTGGGCATCGTGGTCTGATAGGCCATTTACTATTCTGCTGACAGAGTGCCCCTCTAATAATGAAGAATGAACAAAAATATTGTCAATGGTAGAACTGCTATTTCCTTGCACTCTCGTTGGAAAAAATACTGTTTGCATCATGTTATAGGAATTAAATAGATCTAACAGCTGACGTTTCCTTGAGCTATCACCTACACAATTAATGTTGAAATCTCCACACACAATTAAATTTTTATACTTCCTATACAGTGAACCCAGAACCAATTCCAGCTTGGGCAGAAACATTTTAAAATCTGAGTCAGGGGATCTATAAATAACAACTATTACTAGTTTAGTTCCATTAACATTAACAATTCCTGCACAACATTCAAATATCTGTTCTGTGCAGTGTTTAGAAAAATCGATTGACTCCGATGAAAAATCGTTTTTTACATACATGGCCACTCCCCCACACTGCAAGGAACTCCTAGAGTAAAAGGCAGATAACCTGTATCCTGGCAAAGGAAGTCTCTGAATTGTCACACCACTTAAAAAGTGCTCTGAAATACCAATAATGTCAGAATCAGTATCAATAAGCATTTCATTAACTTTATCTCTGATACCCTGTATATTTTGATGAAAAACAGTAATTCCCTTATTACTTATATTCTTAGACTTTGTCAAAGGTGGTTCATTTCTTAGAGGGACTTCCTTTAAGCAGGAATATCTATCAGCTGTCTTCAGTCTAAAAAAGGTGCAGCCCTAACACCAACTACTACAGGAATTTTTCCATGAGTGAAACCCCCACCCCCTACTACACTGTCACCTATGAGCTTTGCCAACCTCCCCTTCCCATACCTATTGAGGTGCAGACCGTGCCTAGTAAAATCCGACCTTTGGATAGTTTCAACTGGCACCACTGCAATGTGATCCATGCCCTCCGTCATCAGCGCCTTTTCAAGCCCCATGTTAAGACGGCTGACAGCCGTATTAAGACAAGGCCTATCATGACGCTGAAACAGCTGCACGAAATGCACATTCGTGCCACCAGTTTCATTTGCTATCCTTTCCAGATCACCACCTATATCATATTCCCCGTCCCTATCAAGACTGTTCCCGGCCCCACCCACTATAACTACCTGATCCTCTTTTGAAAAATTCCTACATAAGTCCCCTATGTTACAAGTGACCTGATCTAACCCTGCACTAGGCTTCACTATGCTGGTGACCTGGTACTCACTCCCAAGTACTTCCTGCAACTGTTGGCCAACACCTCTGCCATGAGAACTACCTAGCAGCAGAACCTTCTTCTTCCTAAGAGACCTCTCTACAGATTTCGGCTTACCAAAAGCTGAGGTCTGCTGCGTACTTCCTACACCTACAGCTACAGGAGGTTCATCTCCACTCAACTCTGACAGTTGGTCAAACCTATTTGCAACTTGCAATGTAAAGCTATCTGAATACCTTCTCCTAGCTACCTTCTTGCCAACTGCCAGTTCCCATTCCCCTCCTCAACCTACCTAGTTCCTCTTCAGCGTTTTTCAACTGCACCTGAAGGGCGCAGATCAAACGCTCCTGCTCCTCTATCAACTTATTCCTGCTGCAAATCCTACAGTTCCAGGAGAGAACCTCACCACAAAGCCCACTGTCTTCCCCACTGCACTCCCCCCCATGAAAATACTTACTACAAATCCCACACTGCAGCCCACTACGCACGACCCTACGACAGAGCCCACACTTTTCACTCATGGTAAAATTTTACAATAATTTGTTAAGAAAAACTAGACGTCTACGTTATGAAGTTAAGTTTCTACAAAATAAGTAGGAAGTACCTCTTAACTACAGCAATCAACAAACCTCAGTCTCTACAAATCAAGTAACAACAACTAATAGTATCAGAAAAGAGCAAATAACACTACCACAGAAACTTTACACTGTTGCTTGTATAAACAAGTTCAAATTCAAGCGTCACTAATAAAACAACTAAACACTGTGAGAGTACAAGAGTTATCAAATACCGTAACTTAAAGTTTCCCAACCTCAACTACGTTAAAAACAGCAAGTCACCTGTTGAAAAGTACTAAACAACTAGCGCGATAACACCTCCTGAAATCTAAAACTTTAATAATTTAACTACAATACACAAACACTTATTAGAACTTAGCTTTCGGAGACCGCTACGGCTGGAACCACTCGCCACCAGATGTAAACAAAGCAGTAAGACGTCGATGCCGGCGCACACGCGAACACAAATAACACCACTTAAAGCAATTACGGCACAACAAACGCTAAAATAACTGACGAACCTTTACTAGAACACCTCTAGATTGAATATTGTCACGAAATAACAATTAAAATAATTATATTAATCCTAAAATTATATAAAAAGTCGAGAGCGATGTGCACAGCAGTCCAGCACTCGTGACGTCACGCCAAAGACGGACTAATGAAGTGGTACAGATTAACTTTGTGTTGTATTAAACAAAACAACAAAAATGACTCAAAGACTCTTCTAGTACTTACTGCCTGTAAAAAACCTGAATTGGTTAGAAGAAGAATTTAAGTAAGTAGAAGTATTTATAGCTAGAGGAAAGGCAGATAACACATACATAAATATTAAACTGACCTGTAGAGGAAATTAATCATAAGCAGCATTAGAGGAAATCTAAAAGAGGAATATACGCGGTTTCGAAAATTCTGCTTACAAACTTGGAGGATCTACAGAGATGCATAATAACATATTTTCATAAGGGACACGTCTGCCGAAATACCATCAAGTGACGTTATGATCTTCGATTTTGTTAAACAGATATCTTCGACTGCTCTCATTGTTTAGGTGGACCAAAACAAGGAAAAATGGGCAGTAGACATGGACTCTTAATTGCGCATCTTATGAATTGTCCAAGTCAGATGATTAGTAGAGACGTGATTGCAGTATCGAACATGAAGACATTATCATAGCTCTTAATGCATGCATTTTAAAGCCAATGTAAGTAAAATACTTTGATATTTTTGGTCCATACCTCCTTCCAAAAAATGGAAAGCAAAGAGCTTGGTAGTAGGAGGAACTTTATTGTGTCATAGATCAACTAATACTCGCAGCGTCACTAGCGGATCTTTGCAGACATAGTTTCCATCCAAAATTTTTATGTATTTACAATCTTAGAAAGCATTTAAGAAAAAACAGCGATCGTTAATGAAATCCTGTATTTAAAAACAGAGCTCAATCGCAGGAGATATTTTATTTGACAACCGGTTTCATTTAGCTTGTGAGACCGTCTTCAGGCCAACCATTGCATCCGACTGTGGGCAGGTCAGAAACTGTTGGCCGTAGAAGTCGGCTGCCATGGTTGTCCAGAAGATTGACGCACAAGAAGACTAAAACCGGTTGTCAAATAAAAACTCATCTTTCGATCGAGACTGTGTTTTTAAATATATATAATTTAATGTCAGTACCTGAGACGTTACTGTCACACCGCCTCATTGCCCCACCTAATCGATTCTGCCAATTTCTCTTACCTTGCTCATGTTTTTATCACTTGGATTAGTAATGTTTGCTATTTTCAATATAAATTGATTTAACTTGAGCATTATCATGTGGTTTCATGGCCGACTGGCGAGGGCAAAGAAGTAGAAGCAGAGATGGCGAGTTTGTGTGTTTTTTTAAATATTTTATTCCCTTTTCTTTTTATTCATGTCACACTCCCATGCTTCCCATCACAGCGTGAGCGAAGGAGTGATTGAGCATAGTTGAACCAGTAGGGGTACGTTAGCATGATGGTGGTGGTAGTTTGTGAGTTTTTCGCTTTTTGTGTAGGCAGCTAGTGGTGCAAAGAGGTTAGCAAGCTTTGCTGCTGGTCGATGGTAGGAGGTGGATTCGCGAACGAGTAAAAGGAAGGTGCCCAGTCGGCTGCACCTGCCTCCGCCAATCAGGGCGCGTCTTCTTGGCGTGGTTCGAATTGGCGGACGGTTGAGGTAGAGGGAAGCCATCTTTGGGGGAGTTGGAAGGAGACCATCGAGAGGTACGGACGCTGGTGCTGCTTGCTGCGCAAAATTCTCCAGAATGTGGTAAGAAACGCGGCACAAGAGATAATTAAAGTCATAAGTGGGAAAGTGGAATTTGATTTAATAAAATGTCTTTAGGTAAATTTAAAGAAATCGTAAATTGTTCTGTATATTGCGTCCACAAGCCCAATTACTGTTCGACTAGCAGGATTAGTTCGAGTAGTAAATGTATAGAGCTTTGCGCTAATCATGCAGTGGGTGATTTGCATGTTTTATGTCCGTTTGTGTGCAGATTTCCTACCCCCCCCCCCCCTCACCCATCATGTGTGACATTGAATAGTGTACAGAATAGTTACAAGCAGTAGGAGGCCAGTTGAGCAATATTTATAGCAAATTGTCTAAAAAAATAAACCCTTTTATGATTAAATTTCGTGTCAGAGTAAATGATTTACCCCTCAGCTTCTCTTTCAATGCTCCCCATTTTGGACGTGAAACAAAGGGATCTCACAATCATTATGAGGATTGAAATTGGTATTTGTTCGAACTTACCCTGGGGGTTTAAATCTAGACGTATCCTTTCTTGAGGTGGATTTGTACTGGTTCCGTTAATTCTGAACACAAAAATGCGTTATCCGTTGCGCGCAATTTTCATTTGTCAATTTTAATCAAGCCGGTATGTTCATGTGAACATAGACCGAAATAAGTGTGAACCAGTATAGATCCATGCTCAAGATAAAGCCTACGCGAAATTACCAAGTACATTTCATACTGTGTATGGAAGCCGTTGCTGTCAGTTGAACAGCGCTTGGGTAGGCCCACCCAGTGGTACGAGAAAAAAAAAGGTTAAACTGTAAAGTACAAACAAGAACGAAAGAATTAAGATAAGAGGGTACGTCACAACTCCTTTGTTAATTTCTTCTCATTAAACTATGGCCATGAGGGAACATTGTGGTACGGACGCGCTTCGCAAGAAGCAGGAGAACGCCGGAGCTGATCTTCCCTCGCCATCGGCAGCCCTTTGGCCGATACTCGTGAAAGTGAGTAATCAGTATTCTATGGCAGCCTTCTTCAGAGAAAGATACATGCGCTTTTGGCTGCGTGTGCCGCCCGAAAAGAAATGACCTGAGGCCGTAGGACACAGGGCGACCCATAGCCTCCGGCCTACTGACCGGTATGTGTTCTCTGAGGAGGTCGAGAGCATTGAGGGTCCAGATAAGTAGTGAATGGCTTTCGCTGTATTTTGGGCCCTGAGGCCATTAAATTGGCGCCGAATTAGAGGGAACGCTATAGTACTCTGCCGGCCACTCATGCAGTACTTTACGTGGAGAAAATCCCTGAGTTCATGTTCACTTAACCACCTCGCTAGGACATCTGGCGCCTAGGTATTAGGAAAAATTGATCTAGGAACGTGCTATGTTCAGAAAACCAGCCAAAGTGTCCGCGTTTGAGGCATATCCCTCGTGTCCTCGTCCTATTCTGTGAGAATGAGGGATATGGGGAGCCGCTCTGGACTCGCAAACGTGGGAGCTTTTCTGAATGGAGATGTTTGCATTTTTAGCAATCTGATCTGGCATTGGCTAGAAATCATTATGTCGATGAGGGTTGGAGCCTTTAGTGAGGACGTTGCCCTTGAGTTGAGCTCTAGAAGTGTCGAGAGAAAATTTCAATATTGGACTTTTACGGAAACTCGAAATTTCCTCGAACTTCTATGCGAGCCGCTTATAATAAATTCCACAACGAAACCCTGTCACCTAATTTGGTAGATAATCCTAAGAAATCCTTGTCGTATCTAAATAATAGCGGCAAAACACAATCAATACATTCAATACGCGGTAGCAACGTTGATGCTACTGATGACAGTTCTGAAGCAGAATTGACTGACAAAGCTTTTCGAAATTCCTTCACCACAGAAGACGAAGTAAATACTAAAGAATGCGAATCAAAGACAAAAGCCAGCATGCGTAATTTAGAAGTTTATAACCCTAGAGTATTAAACCAACTTAAAACAACTCAACAAAAGTGTCTACCGATTCCGATTGTATACCAATCAGTTTATGCTGATTCCATAATCCCATACATAGTTCTCATATACAACCGCTCGCTGAACGCAAGATCCATACCCACGACTGGAAAGTTGCATAGATCACTCCACAGTTCAAGAAAGGCAATAGGAGTGATTCGTAAAGTACAGGCCTATATAATGACGTCGGTTTTCAGCAGAATTTTCGAACATACACTTTCCTCAAATATTCAAAGTGTTCAAATGTTTATTAAGCTTATGGGACTTAAATGCGGGTTCATCAGTCCCTAAACTTACAAACTACTTAAAAACTACCTTATGCTACAGACAACGCAAACATCCATGCCTGAGGGAGGGTTCGAACACCAGACGGGAAACGGCCTCGCGCATCGGAGCATAGCGCCTCAACGCTCTCGGCCACTCCGCCATGGCATCAAAAATTATGAACTGCCTCGAAGAGACCGACCAACTATAGTCATCACGAGTTCAGAAAGTGTCGTTCTTTCATCTTTCTAAGGAAAAGTGTAGTAAATTTCATCGACAAACGTACAAAACTCTAGATTTTATAGAAGTCCGTAAGTAAATTACTCTGCCATGAATCTCTTTCGATATTTTATGTAGATAACGACCTTCTTCTTGTTTTGAAGGTCAAGTGTGTAAAATGTCATCAAGATCGGATTGAAACTGTACATTTCCAGATAACACACACTGCGAGGTTTATTATGTGGCTCACTATTTATGACGTCATATATCTTAAACTATAAGTCGTACAATGGAATACTTTTATAGGCACATTCATTGGCATAAGTGGATACTGTTTACAATATAAGTTTCAATCTTATACAGTAGCAAAGAAATAATAAATTCAAACGTCACTCGTAATGCAACAGGTTTTATGCATTTCAGTCTTCATGACACGTACAGTGATATAATTATGGCTATAACCATCGCGAAAGTGCAAGAAATATGTTGTAAAATCTTCATCACAATCAGATGAACGGTATGTTAGTGCATAAAATCAGAACAAACAAACATTGTTATTTATTAGATATTATTGTCATTTCTTGGAGTTGTATAAATTTCTTGACAATCGTATTATAAATAAGATGCTGTTTCAAACTTCCAAGGTTATCTGAATCTCAATATCTGTGAACACGCCAAATGTCATCTTACGAGTCGCCAAAGGCCATCTGTTATCTGTACACGGCACCATCTCATGACTTTGTTACCTCGAGCTAAATCGGAGATTACCTCTAACAACCGCAGGGATGTCGAAATGTAAGCGCTAACAGATCGCGCTGTATAAACACATAGCTCCTGTCTGACGCAGACCAGCAAATTGCACGTTCATACAAGCTAAATGATACGGTACTTCGGAACTAAACACACACACACACACAAAGAATCAAGAAAAAAGATAATTAACATAAAGACATATAAATTCTTGAAAGATGTCTTTTGTTACTATTGACAAATGTGAAGAAAGTCGCAAGGAAGATTTTACGTTGTTCAGAATGCAGTGGACGTTTACTGACAGTCTTTCCACGTACTTGAGTTCGTCGTGTGCTGTGGCTTCGCGTTTTGCGCGGGCTCTCACGTCAGTTTTATTTTCGCAGGCGGTTTTTCAACCATAAATTTCGTACTCAATCGAACTCATGACGAACGCACCATATATCTCCCGGCTGGGACAACCGAACGTTTTTAATGTTTTTTAAGACTCGGAAAACGACCGGCGTAAATAATTTTGCGATTTAATTACTGTAAGCCTTTTAAACGTCCGAAATATGGCTGGAATTAGATTGGTTGCGAAGCCCGCTACAGTTTGTTCGCCAAATTGTGTTTGGAGTGAATATCGATGAATGCTAATATTTATTGATGGCTCCATACACCAACAAGAAAAACTCGTTTCGCTTGTGGTGCAGTTGCAAAGTGAAATATTTGAAATGCAAACTGAACGCTCAAAATATGCTACGTATATTGCAGTATTCTTGCAAATTTTCCCTTAATCATGGATAGATTAAAACCGTAATTTTATTAAAGATAGTTTAACAATCCGTACAGGCTGCATCTATATGTTTGTGCCCTTTACAGTTGACTCATAAGCAAAATGATTTTACAGTCGAACTGGCTGACTCATTCATGTTTATAGAACAAAATATCTCTACTGCTGTGCTTTTCGCAAGAAAACAATAACGCTAAAATTCGTTTGAGTCATGCGGAATAGATTGGAAATCTTTCACAAATAAGAAACATCTCTATATCATCAATAGAGTCCATCTGGTCAATCACAATATCTATTGGCGTGGGAAGAAAGTTTAGGAATAGATTGTTAAAGGATTAGGAATTCTAAAAGACAAATGATAACGCCTCTTTAGTAAAAGACACTGTAACATAACGTCTACCCCCACAACGTATCAGTTTGCAAATGATATAATAATAGTATTATTCTCCGTATTAGGGTGATGTAGGCACTGAGACTAAGAACACACCGACCCTGCACGCTAGAAGTATTGAATCAAATGTTGTATGGCTTTAGCATATCTGACAAAGACTTATACATGCAAAAGTATGTATCATACATATAAGCATATTTGAGTAGTATTAGCATATACTGTTACTGACTTTCAATTGTGGCGATTATACTGTAGCACACACACA
Source organism: Locusta migratoria (assembly GCA_026315105.1). Lineage (NCBI taxonomy): Eukaryota > Metazoa > Arthropoda > Insecta > Orthoptera > Acrididae > Locusta > Locusta migratoria. Next base: position 24,710,344 of record CM048751.1, read on the forward strand.
CACCACCAAATAGAAAATAAACACGGCAGTATATCATAAAGATAAACAGTCTAAACATAATAAGCACGGCAGTATAACATGAAGATAAACGCTCAAAACATAAAGTGTAACTAAAATTATTGGTAACCGTATTTTATCGTAAAGAGCAGATAAATATTTTGAATGAGTAATTCGTATTCCGTGAGAAAGTAAGAATTTTAATTAATAACGGTAATGTCACTGAAACTACCTATACATTTATACTCCAAAAGGCATTTCATGATGTGTAGCAGAGGATACTTTCTGTACCAATGTCACATCATCTATTTTGATATTCCAGTCGCATACTGAATTGATGAAAGGAAAATATGTAAAAATTCGTCAATTGAAGCAGGCAAAAGGGAGTACAGAGGTCTGAAAAGTGAGGTAGACAGGAACTGCAACCTGGCTAAGCAGGAGTAAACTGAGGAGAAATAAAAGACCGTAGAAGAATGTATAACTAGGAAAAGATAGATACCGTGTACAGGAAAATAAGAGACATTTGGAGACAAGAAAAGCAGCGGTATGAATATCAAGAACTGAGATGGAAAACCAGTACCATACAAAGGAGAGAAAGTTGAAAGATGGAAGAAGTATATAGAATGCCTGTACAAAGGAAATAAACTTGAAGACAATATTCGAAAAATGGAAGAAGATGTAGAGGAAACTGAGGTAGGAGATACCATACGCGATCAGAATTTGACAGAGCACTAAAAGATTTGAGTAGAAACAAGGCCGCTGGAGTAGATGAAGTCCCGTCTTAACTGTGAAACATTTACATGCTATTTAAGTAATTACATTTCATTCTACCACTTCCAAACATAATACTCGGCTTTTCAACATTTCAATGTGTGGGGGTTCTGTTCGCTGTAACATTATTCTCCTGGGGCGTCGTGGTAGAAATAAATACTCGATATATACAATTTTTCACTTCTTCTTTAATTTGCAATCAAACGTCTCCACCAAATCAATACGAATTCAAACTTGCGTACAACAACAACAACAAAACAGCCTGACATAGATTCCAAAGCACTTTGCGAAAGCCAGAACTCCAACTCCCCCACGCAAGGCGGTGAGGCAAATATATAACATAGACAATAATGACGTTACATTATGCATTGCTCTTAACAATTGAATATACTAATTTACAATTAACAAACACAACAGTAAAGCATTTCATGTATACAAAAATAATCACAATATAAGACGAAAACTATACATACAATAATTTTAGATTACACGTTTCTTTTTGAATTGAAATCTCCGATCTTGCTGTTTGACAACAAAGTGCGATGTTAAATGTCAATCTATTTGTTAATGAGTACATCGTACATGTTCCTAACATATATTGAACTATACAATATCTTGTCAATTCTCAAAGTAAGTTCAAAATCTCACGTCAGTCAATATATGCAAAGAATTACGATATTCAAATTTTGACTTTTATGTTAATTAATACAATTAGCTGGTCAACACAACTTGTTTATGAGCCTGAAATATATACAATGCTATTTATTTTCATTTCTTTTTGTTTTTCACAAATGTTTTTACAATTCATCTGTTTAAGTCTTTAAATAACACACAATGACGAAACTATTGTTTATAGAACTGTCTGGAAAGTAACTAAACGAATCTCTTAATTAATGAAATCTATCACTTGTTTTAATCACAGTATCACCGAGACACTGTCCTACACTGATTCCTAGGCTGGCTATATCGTTTTTAACTAACTTCACGCGCAACTTTTGTCACTATTTAACCACACGATTCCGGATCCGACGCAGACGGTATCGTACGATAACATTGAGATGAGAGGGCCAGCAGTATTGTCACAACTGTTATTATTGTTAGGAGAGTCAGTCATGAAGAAATTATTTCAACTGGTATGCAAATTGTACGAGACATGGAATATACCTTCAGACTTCAATAAGAATATAGTGATTCCAATACCTAAGAGAGCAAGTACATACAAATGTGAAAATTACATAATTACCAGTTTAATAAGCCATGGTTGCAAAATACTAACATGAAATATTTACAGAAGAATGGAAGAACTGGTGGAATCCGACCATGGGGATGATCAATCTGGAATTACGAGAAATGTAGGAACAAGCGAGGCAATGCTCGCATTAAGACATAACTTAGATGAAGAAAAGGGAAACATACGTTTGTGGCATTTGGGGATCTAGACAGCTTTTGAGAATGTTGACTGGATTCTGAAGCTGGCAGGAGTAAAATATATGAAGCGAAGAGTTATATTCAACTTGTACAAAATCCAGAAAGCAATTATTAGAGTCGAAAGTCATTAAAGGAGTAAGGGTTGTCGATTTTCCGCAATGTTATTCAATCTGTACATTGAGATACAGATATGATATCGAGAGTACCACAGGGTAGTGTTATTGCTCCTCTACTGTTCCTTATTTATATTAACGATTTAGGGGAAAATATAAGTAGCTCTCTTCGGTTGTTTCCATATGACGCGCTCTAAATAATGAGAAGTATGAATTCGTCCACATGATTAAGAAAAGAAATCCATTAAACTTTGTTTACAAGATAAATCAATCAAATGTGAAGGCCGTAAACTTCACTAGGAATTATTATTACTTCAGACTTGAACTAGAAAGAACAAGTAGATAATTTCGTGGGAAAGGCGAACCACGGACTGCGTTTTATTGGCAGAACCCTTAAAAGATGCAACAGCACTACAAAAGAAACTGCATACACTACGCTTCTCCGTCCTTTTTTGGAGTATTGGTGTCCAGTGTGGAATCGTTATCAGGTGGGTTTGACGGAGGACATCGAAAGAGTCCAAAGAAGGGCAGCTCGTTTCGTATTGTCATGATACAGGGAAAACAGCGTTACGGAAATGATACAGGATCTTGGATGAGAATCATTACAACGCTTATCGCTGCGGCGTGGGCTACTTACGAAACTCCAATGCCAAAATTCTCCTCTGAATGTGAAAATATATTGTTGACACCCATTTACATAGGTAGAAATTATCATCAGAATAAAATACGAGAAATGAGAGCTCGAACGGAGAGATTCAGGAGGTTCTTTCTTCACGCGCGCTATTCTAGAATGGAATGGGAGATAAAATAGTTTAACGGTGGTTCGATGAACCCTCTTCCAGGCACTTAAATGTGATTTTCAGAGTATCTCATGTAGTTGTAGTTGTAGTTATAGCATTCACTCGATGAATTCGTAATCGCCGAAAACCGGTTTGTAGAAAGAATAAATTTGCAGAACATTACACATTTATCTTTTGTGTTAATTAAAAATAAAATATGAATCATACATAAAATTGTAATTTTTTATGCTCATCTTTACAACAGAACATTTTACATCTGAGAATGTAATTACAAAATACCACCGTTGCGTATATTTTGAAATTTACATGCACTGTAAGTGAAGAAATGACCATATCACAGATAATTAATAAATCAGAAGTCTTTGCACGGATTAGCGTCATTTAGGCTATTTGACAATAAAAGACACTTTGCATTTGCGTAGCAAGCAAATAAGCCAAAATACACCAGGGGTCTCTCACAATGCAATAGGACTCATTAAAGTTGAATTGCCGCGTGGTTAATACAAACAAACCCATGCACACGGAAATGTCAGATAAAACTGTGAAACAGTTGCGTGTCACGCCATACAATCAGCGAACATGGACACTAACAGCACCGAGATTTTAACTGTTCATTCCGTGAAATATAGTGTGTGTTTTGCCGACATCAGTACATTTCCTTTCAGAGGTCAAACGAACCACATGCAGACACTCTAAAGTTCGTGTGGTGAAAGTGGTATGACAAAAGATATATTATTGTGACATTCAATCAAAGTGGACAAGAATACTGCGCTGGGCTGTGAATACACATTGTGACAGAGCTAGTGCCAACCTTACACTCAACATTTCAAAGAAGCTCGTGCACGCAAACCTATTTAATATATTGACTAACATTGTAATGACAGGAGTAACAAAAACTACGGTAATAATTGCTGTAAGGCAAAAAAAATTGTTAATTACACAGAACTGATAGTGGTTTTTCCATTTTTAAATATTTCGTGGTGGAACGACAATAGAGAAGATAGTTGGCAGCAATCAAGGCGACGCCGTGGCTGAACCGCTCGTCAACTGTCACAGACTTTCAAATGCTTCCAATGACAAGCGAGGAACGCGTGTGTGTGTGTGGGGGGGGGGGTGGCTGGACCAATGGGGGCGGTTCCTCAGTGACGTGGCAAATAGCCGTTACTATCCGCGTTTCTTTACGTCGTTACGGTGCAGCTGTACTTTTCACTTCTGCGGGAGCGTGCGCACATATCAGCGACAAAAATAACAAAACAGTACACAAGCGAGTCATTAATAGTGTGAGATATAATGTTAGAGTGGAAAGAACATTACATTTTTGTCATTAAAGATTTAATGTGTAAATGCTTAGTGAAATTCTACTTATAGAAGGAAACTGAAGTGCTACGGCGTATAGGAATTTGAAAAATACTTGTAGTTTTGTCAAGTACAATTGGTAGTAAGTAACTCTTCAATACTTTGCAATACTTTGCAATTATGGAAAGTCCAGGTTGAAATTCAACAATATAATAAGGACTCACCACAATTATTCGAAGGCGGCAGCACGTGTATAAAGATCAAATATTTGAATGATGTTTGGCAATATGATTACTAAAAGTCAAGTATTATCTGTATTTATGGAACGAGATCAAAATTACTTAAGGCGAAACTAAGCCTGGAAATGAGCTCACAGTAACTTAGAGGCTTCGGTGGGGCAATCAAATGATACTTCCTACGATTCTTTTGCTGAGGTACGAATCCTTATCAAACGCACTTGTACGTACGGTATTTTGAATCATTTCCCATATGAAACATTTTCTAACTTCAAAAGCTTTGTACGTCAATTGTGCACAGCGGTCGCGTCCAGCTCTTCACAGTGATTTATTAAATTCCAGTGTTGCAAAGAAATTCAGCTAAACAAAGAGATTACAAAAACATAAGTTACTTATGAATTATACTACTATGCACTCCAGAGAAAAGTATGAACTAATTACAGAAAGAGTCCCAGAAGGATTCATTTCACCATAACTGAGTGTAACAGAAGGTAATCTTCACAAATATTACAGTGGAAAGTTATATGCGCTGTACAGTTCATACCGAATTGAACAATGAATTCGAGATCTTGATACTAGTATTAATATGCAAAGGGTTGCTACCATTTTTTTTAAATATACGACAATAGTTGGTTTATATAACTTCCAACGTCGAACTGAAGATTGCACTAGGCAACAAAACACGTGGTTTACCGCATTAATTAGTCCAGAAAGGCATATCCTAAAACGAACTGATGTTTAAGTCTGCACAGCTGATTATTAGTAATAGTACAATGCAGTTGTTCTACAAGTTTGCCGGGCCCGGTGGTCTTGGGATAAAGCGTTAGACTGGAAACTGAAGGGTCGCGGGTTCAAAACGCAGTCGGACCTGGGATTTTTTCAATCTTCGCTTTAACCCATCCTTCTCCTCTCAACGATGTGAGGAGTCGCCAGAAACGACACGTGGTTTGGATTCCCATTTCCCCAACTGGATAACTGGAGTAGGCTAGGGACATGAAAGTCGCCGAAGTGGCGTCCAATTGAAAAACTTGCACCAGACCAATGAGCCACAAGAAATTATTATTATTAGCCACAAGTTTATTTTAATTCGTGAACCGGTCTTCGATTTATAAGTCCATTTCAGACTTTTTTGTTTATCTGAATGACGTTACACACTTGATACACACTTGAAAGATATTCTACTCGTTACGCTTATATTCAAGAACGTAACAATTATCATCCGTGGCACAGCTTAGTACAATTAAAATGTTCCAATAAAAGAATCATTAATAAATATACGGAAGAGGGAGCCAAGATTAAACTTAATTTTATGTCGAAAATCTATGTGTAAATCATTTTAAACAATTAACCAATTCCAATGAATAATTGACTTCGGAGACTACCTAACAAAATTAAAATAATTAACATTCTGGGAGGTAATGGATATCATGAAATAAAACTATGCTGTGAACTGAAGAGCTTCAAATATTAATTAACAATTTCAATTTGTAAATTACTGACCGAATTGCTCATGGATATTTTGTAAATTTGGAGAGCAAACCACAAACAGACTTTAAATTTTTAAGTCAACAAGTATAACAAGATTCATGAATTAATATTCAGATAAGTTTTTCAACCAGACTTTTAACTGGGATATACCCGCATAACATTTTTTTTTAAATTATTATTGATTTAGTCAAATAAACATGACCATATTGTGAGAAATGAACGCAGAGGTAGGGACAGACACTGTGGTGGGACAGGGGTTTGGTAAATATGGATCATTAAGTGAAACTCAGCAGACGGGATGTGTTGAGTTGTGTTTGCTCATTTAATATTAATTCAGGGCTATTCTGTTCACAGCTATAGTTTTATTCCATGATATCCATTACCACCCACAATTCAAATTATTTAAAATATTTTAGGCAGTCCCTAAAGTAATTTATTCATTTGAATGGATAATTGTGTAAAATGATTTTTCGAGATAAAATTAAGTTTATTCTAAATTCCCCCTCCAGCATATTTATTAATGATTATTTAATTGGAACATTTTAATTGTATTGCCACAGTTGAACCAAGGATGATAAATGTTATGTGCTTGAATATAGGGGTAACGAGTAGAATATCTTTTAGATCTGTCTCAAAACATTGTAACTTATTTGACATAAACTGTAAAGTCTGAAGACGGCCTTATAAGCCGAAAACCCGTTCACGAATTAAAATGAACTTGTGGAACATACTCAAAAATTGTGATATTTAATTCAGTGTGATGATGTTCCACCAAGAACCGTCACAAGAATCAGTCGATATGGTTAGTGTGTAGTTATTGTAGTACGCTGGTTTGAAATGAATGAATCTTTTTGTATTGGAATCTGTTGCTGGACCAGGTGTTACTGGGGTACTCACTCAAACTTATACCTAAGCCAACAAACGCTAAGTAATTGTTAAGAAAGCAACGTTAACGGTTACTAGCGACACTTCAGCTCACAGAAAAAAGTCGGATATATATGGACTGGAATGGAATTAACCTAGAATACGGCGAGGATACGGATGTCAGTAGGGCTAAGGTGTTTTTACAGCAGAAACGATAGTTCACTTCCTTTGATCTATCTGACTTTGTGAAGAGGGTAAGGGCAAAAGGCAAAGGTGAGGGTAATGAAACATGGCGAACAGTAAAAGAAGTGCTTCCTTGTGGTATGGACTGCGGTAGGGGGGAGGGGGGGAGGCGTGTCGGACGGTCTGTCAAAGCGGAGGGGAGGGATGGGCGGACCGTCTCTGGCCAAAAGCAATATCGCAGCTTCCGAGAGACTCGGGAACTGACTTCCGATGTCGGATCTCAGTTTCCGTCTCCCTCACTCTCCGTCTATATCCGCTCCTCCCGCCCTCACACACACACTCAGACACACAAACATACTCCAGTTTACTACCGCAATGTCTCTAGCCAATGTTATCCTCACTCCAGAGGTCAACAGCAGGCCCGCTTTCAGAATACGGTTTTCTTGGTTCATATAACGCTCTTTGAGGCTTCCATCGGAGTCTTCTGAATCTTTACTGACACGAGATCGTTACTCTCTGCAAAATATTCTGTCGATATACAAACTGATGCAGCTTGGTTGTTTACACATTTTCTGAAAAGTTTTGTACTTCTTGGTTCAAATAACGCTCTTTGAGGCTTCCATCGGAGTCTTCTGAATCCTCTGTTCACACGAGATCGTTACTCTCTGTAAAATATTCTGTCGGCGTACAAAGTGATGCAGCTTAGTTGTTCATACATTTTGTTAAAAGTTTTGCACATATTAACTGTGCTTTCCCCCAAAGAAATTGAGAAAATCGATTTCAGAAAATTGTTTGTTGAAATTTGTAGCATTCAGCGTAAATTTGTAGCATTCAGCGTAAATATTTTACCTACCTAACAACGGCTCTAAAATATTGAAATGTGAAATCACATCTACGACCATCTATTCAAATACTAGAAAATGATTGCTTCAGTCTATTTATATGAGTGAAAGTACAGGCTCCCTCTTTTGGCTGATATCTTCCGAAAAAGTGTATTATGTACTTTTTCATGAAGCGATATTATTTGAGACGTGACGGAGGCCTGTTTTAGAATTGTGTATTTGAATTTATAAAAAAATGGCGTGTTGTTTTGGTAGTATAGTCTGTACTTGAAAGATTAATAAAAGATAATAAAGATAAATGATAGTTCTTCGAAAAAGCACTCACTATCAACACCCATCTAAGCTAACATTCCAGTTTCTTACAAATTCTGATTTACTGAGAAAGTGTCTTCCTTCGGAAAGGTACAATAAAATTATAAATTGAAATTACTTGACTTCGCAGAATGAAAGTGATCTGCATAGATTAATTATTTTCAAAATGAATACGCCAAGATTGCAACATGATTAATTAATTGACTGACGACCGGCTTCGATGGGCTTTGCCATCATCATCTGGTCGTATTAAAACTACCAAGTGATCATATTTTCTTAAAAATAGAGGTTAAAAAAGAAGTGCAACATTGCATTTAGTCAAATTATGAAATACACAAGATTCATTATCAACTCCTTGTAAGAGACTAACTTACAAGCAGTTCATAACGTAACTTGTGTATTTTATATTTTTACTAAGTGTAATGCGCTTTCTGTGATTTTCAATGTGATCACTTAATATAATTTTTAGGACCAGATGATGGTGGTATAGTCCCTCGGAATCGGTCGTCAGTCACGTTATTAATCGTATTGCGATCATGGCCTTTTCCATTTGAGGCTAATTAAATTTCTATATAGTTGGTTTTGGATCAAATGCTCATAGAAGCCTGTCAACGTCACGTAATATAAATGACATTACGATGTCCTGACAGGTCAATAACAAAAGTTGGACAGATTTATTCATTAGAAATTTTGAAAGAAAGATACGTATGGGACGAAGAAAGGTTGAAACTTTAGCTCACTATACCACACGCTGGACATGAGCACCGCACGTCACTAGAAACATCGAGAGCGTTGTCCATTTCATCCCACATACGAATCCTTTCATCTAATCGCCACTTCAGCTTCTCATATACTGAAGCGTTTAGGCAACAGGTGGTGAAAAAAACTTTTATGAACCCCCACAGAAGAGATGTGATGATCTTGGAGGCCAAAAGCAATTAACAAAATCATTATTTTTTCAAATCCAATGTTGTGGAACGGTGTCATTAACATAACGCCGCACCACAAGGTGCAGTGTGAGTGGGGCGAGACGCTTGGAACTCAACCGTTGTCATGCAAGATGGTGTAGCACCGCTTGTCATGTTAAACTGCTTCTCCGAAACACTTTAGCAAACAATTATCAGCCGATCGGCTCCAAATGCTTGGTCTGCATGATCACCAGTTATCAGTCCCTGTAATTTCTGATTGTGGGACTACCTGAGAGACAGGGTTTGCAGGGCAAAATTCACAGACTTTCTGATCTGATATTAGGTAACGTATCAGCTGAAACTAGATTTTATATGACACAAAATTAAATATCATTCTAATAAAGTTGTTTCGAAACTTCCTGGCAGATTAAAATTGTGTCCCGGAACCAGAACTCGAACCTGGCACCTTTGCCTTTCGCGGGCAAGCGTTATACCGACTGAGCTACTACGACACGACTCACGATGCCACTTCACAACTTTACTTCCATTGTGAGGCGCCATCGGTTCCGGCACACAATTTTAATCTGTCAGAAAGTTTCGTATCAGCGCACACTCCGCTGCAGGGTGAAAGTTTCTTTCTGGAAATTTGTTTCGATTCTGTTATGTCATATTTAATGTGGACAGGTATATACTGCGTGGTTATAATGAAAGTTTCCCTTTTTGACACGTAACACGAAAAATAATTAGCGCACATTTATGAGGTTTTCCCTTGGAGGACACGCCTACACTAGTTAACGAAGATCTGAAGATCAAAACCAACTGCATAACGATATGAATAAGATATCAGTATGGTGAAAAATTGGCAATTGACTCTAAATAATGAGAAGTGTGAAGTCGTCCACATGAGTACGAAAAGAAATCCGTTAAACATTGTTTACAAGGTAAACCAATCAAACGTGAAGTCCTTGAACTCCAAAAAATACCTTGGTATTACTATTTCTTCAGATTTAAACTGGGAAGAATACGTAGATAATGTTGTGAGAAAGGCGAACAAAGACTGCCTTTCATTGGCAGAACCCTCAAAAGATGCAACATAACTACTAAAGAAACTGCATACACTACGCTTGTCCGTCCTTTTTTTTTTTTTTTTTTTAGTGTTGCTGCCCAGTGTGGGATCCTTATCAATTGGGTGTGACGGAGGATATCTAAAGAGTTTCAAATTCAAATGTTTGTAAATCTATCGGACCAAACTGCGTGATCATCAGTCCCTAGCTTACAAACTACTTAAACCTAGGTAAACTAACCTACGGATAAACACACATACCCATGCCCCAGGGAGGACTCGAACCTCCACGGCTAGCAACCGCGCACTCCGCAGCGAGACGCTTTAGACCGCTCGGCTACTCCACCGCGGCCATCGAAAGAGTCCAAAGACGGGCAGCTCGTTTTGTATTGTCACGATACACAGTAGACAGCGTTACTGAAATGATACAGGATATGGGATAGGAATCATTACAACAATGGCGCTTATCGCTGCGGCGTGGGCTACTTACGAAACTACAATCGCCAACATTATCCTCCTAATGCGAAAATATATTGTTGACTGACACTTACGTATGTAGAAATGATCATCAGAATAAATAGGTTTCTCTTTCAGGGTTTTATTTTAAGCAAAAATGTTCAAATGTTTGTTAAGCTTATGGGACTTAACTACGGGGTCATCAGTCCCTAAACTTACAAACTACTTATGAACTACTTACGAACTAGGAGGGCACAAATATCCATGCCCGAGGGGGGATTCGAACCCCCGACCGTAGTGGTCGAGCAGACCGTGACTGGAGCGCCTCAGTCCCCCTCGGCCACCGCGGCCGGCTTATTTTAAGCATCGCCCTTGGACTCCTACGCTAGGAGTAGGGGCCTGATGACCTAGCTGTTTAGTCCCCTTAAAAACCACCACCACAAACATCAACATCAATAAAATACGAGAAATCAGAGCTCGAACGGAGAGATTCAGGAGTTCTTTCTTCCCACGCGCTATTTTAGAATGGGATGGTAGATAAATAGTGTAACGGTGGTTCGATGAACCCTCTGCTAGGCATTTAAATGTGATTTCCAAAGTATCCCATGTAACGCATTGCTGAAAGGGAGTGTAAACGCCGTATGTACCAGAAAGTATGAGCAAAGTTTAACCAGAGCTTCCGACAGTGGGGAGGAAAAGCGTAGCATATCAGAAAAGGAGGTCAGCATACTAACAGATATGTTTACTTCTACTGTGCGTAATGCCGTCCTGCGGTTTCAGACTCTTCTGAACACTGATTGGCGCCATATTGTGTCCAACAGTAATGGCACCGGTATGTAATGGTATGATGTACCTCAGCGCCGATTTATGTCTGAACTAAATTGATTCTCTATTATTTCTCTTCCCCAAGTCCTTGATATTAATATTGCCTATGGGCAATGCAAAGCTTAGACTTATTTTTCTTCGTAAATATATGGTAATCTACGATCACATTTGTGCCCTTATTTTCACGCTTTCTTAGTTGCCGAATTCCGATTTAACCTAATAAGTTCCTTTGCAACCAATCAGCAGGAGAAATATACTTGTTGATTTATGGAAATTGACCAGGTGCCATATCAGTATTGCGAGCTTACACACGGATATCTTTTTATCAAGATCAAGAAGCACACAACTATTGCGCTGCGTGATCAGAAGAAAAACAATTTATTTATTTACTAGAACATACTATTTCAACTATGTGGCCCGAAACCTCATGTGATACTGCACGAAACAAGAACAATTTATCCCCCACTCACAAAACTTGTATTTCCTTGAACATCCGTGAAATGTGGCTGGACTTTGTAAACCAGTTGGCTTTGTTAGGTTTGAGGGTCGCCAACCACATTCGCTCCAATATCCCCAATTACTTTTATTTAATGGCAAATACCTTTTGTAGCCAGGAATATGCTTAGTGAATGGGACATGGTTCTTAAGTCTTCTGGAGTTTATGACAGTGATATATAGGCTTACCCTTGCCTTCAGCGAGTGACCGAATTAATTTAAAAGCGGCTTTATTATTATTATTATTAACCTAAAGACCACTCAGAAAGCACGCATTTCTCTTGTTGTTTCCGTAGCTTTTATTTCATGTTTTCAATTGCAATGACTGTGTCAATATTGCGGTGGAGTAGCCGAGCGGTCTAAGGCGCTCGCTGCGGAGGTGTTCGAGTCCTCCCTGGGGCATGGGTGTGTGTGTTGTCCTTAGGTTCGTTTACCTAGTTTTAAGCAGTTAATAAGCTACGGACTGGTGACCACGCTGTTTGGTCCGATAGATTTACAAACATTTGAACATTTTTACTGTGTCAATATTGATGAAAATATACTGGGTCTTATGTCGACAATCGAGACACGTATCGCTCAATTCGTTGTTGTGCACCAACTACCAGCATGTATAGTATGGCATAGTGCGAAGAGAGAAAATAAGCAATGAATAAATTTATTTCAGAACAACAAAATGCTAAAAGTTTCGTTGGTGACTTTTAAATAAAATATATACCTCCCATCAAAGGGAGTTATTAGAAGAACAAATAATTCTATTATGAACAAAATGAGGTGTAATATAACATGATATTTATCAATATAACAATGACAGATTGTACTTAAGAGTAACTAATAATTACTTCGCGCCACTCAAGTCTTAAAACTGGAGCCACACTAATGACTTGCATGTCCCTAACGTACCCCAGTTATCCAACGTTGAGATATTTGGGCTATATTAGAAAGCCTGCTGTAAAATCTGTGATCCGACTGGATTTCGAATTCGCGACCTCTCGGTTTACAAATGAGTTTTTTTCCCAGAGAGCACCAGCCCCGACTTCAGATTAACGGAACTAAGATGGCAGCTATTGTCACGATGTGAGAGAGTCGAATCAAACATTTCTTCATTTAAGTTAGCACGTCCCAAGGCCGCTTGTAGATCTGAAGTCTTATGAATAATGGCTCTCGTTGTTTAGCCACAACTTTCAAGCGATAGGATATTGAGGAACTAGTCGCGACACATGTGATAAATATTGTGTGTTATACTATCAAACACTGCGAACCTATGATCAAATGAATATCAAAAATAGTTTTATCACTTGATTTCATAATAAAACTCTCACGATCATACACAATCTTACTGTAATTATTTCGAATGTTCCTAACATTCTTACACACGGTTGTTTAAATTCGTGAAACGTCTGTACGGGAATCTGGTGAGGATAAAGCTGCAATTAGTGGAGTGGAAGATTAAAACGGTGCCTGATGATTCCTTCAGTGGACAGGTACACTTTCTCATAATGCGAAGTTACGCACTCGTATTTATTAAAGCCTTAGGAAAATATTTCTTCAGTAAACAATTTCTGGGAACGTGTTTGTCGGAAGCGCACCTGGGAGAAAGTTTACAGAGCATCAGTATGCGATGCGAAGTTCCCGACAGGGCCTTATTAGTAAAAGGGAAGAAAGAAAATATTTATTATGACGATGTTCCCTTTTTAGATGGACTGCAGCGCAACTATGTTTACGAAACTCGCTTCGTAACTTTGCCTCGTGCAATTTACATTGTAAAACCTTCTGTCGTTTAATCTACGCAGCAGTGAGCGGTTCTGTAACTGCTAGCGGTCAGATGAGTATTTCTGTACCAGCATATCAGAAAACAATTTCAGATGGAAAAAATTGATGCCTTATTTATATTTTAAAGAAGTGGTTGAGAGTTTGTGAAAATGTGTCTTGGAAGTGTTCTGTAGTACACTATGACTAATTTCTGACGCACTTGATTATTAAATTACTTCTTAGCATAAGTTCCTAGTTATCTACCTTAAAAACAAACCACTGATACTAATATAAGATGTGACGAAGAGAACAAGAGTACAGCAATAATCGAAATGTGCTCGTAAAAACAAAAAAATATTTTCAGAGCAAGCAGTGATTACAAAACTGTTTACATTTTAAACATTTACTTTCGTGAAACATTACAAACATGATGAAAATAAATTTGTTTCCGTAGACACGTTCCGCAGCAAGCGCCGAATTATTCGTTTTTGCGGGTAATCAGAAAGCTGTCTTCTGATTGTAATTTATCAAATTTTACCAGACGAATTTCACCCTTTCTTACTTCAAGGCTATTTCAGTAGGTTCTAGAATTACAGATTTGTATTTAGATGTAGTTTTTTTAGTTAATAAACAGTACTTACTTTTTTAAATAATTAAATGGTTACTCACAATTTTTCGTCTTTTAAGTTTGGGTTTTGGAGTTATTCCACGTGGTCACACTCAGATGTGGCACAGTTGTTCCATTTACATAATTTTTGTGCTTTTTCACGTCGTGAACACGTTATGTTTCCGTCTCAAAGCTGTAGCTAGCTCAGTTTTTATTTTCAACATTTCACTTAATAAATGAAATGAGATACGATGCAAAATGAGTTACAGTTGCGTGACGTAAAAAGATACATAACTATTATGTAAATGGAACAATTTTGGGACAGCAGACCGTGAACATACGGGAAAAAACGAAACCTGAAAGACAACTATAAGTACTCATTTATTTACTTCACAAAGAATCCAAAGGCAGTGTATTATCTGGAACCACTGTACATGCCTTGTAGAAAAAGGGTGAAACGCATACCCAAAAAAATAAATTAATTAATAAAAATATTGCAAGTAAAGGAAGCGTTTTATTTTACAGAATCGACTAATACTGGAACTATGCTATATCAAATAGAACAATTTACATTTATTGGCCCAATGTACATCAAAATCACTACGTTTTGGATTTGTGGTTGATTCCGCCTTATGCAGAACACATTTTTTGTTTTAATACCCAAACTAGTTTCGCCAATTATTGTATTCCACTCTCAGCCCTTCAACAAGTTGCAGAACACGAACATAAAAATTCATAATAGAAAATAAATACCAGAAACCCACTGAAGATGGCACAATAAGTGCCGAAACTAGTTTGGGTATTAAAACAAAAATGTGTCTTGCATAAGGCGGAATCAAACACAAATTTAACACTTGAAGCACGGATGACACATGAGCTGCATTATCAGAAGATGATTATCTCAATGCCAAGCTAGGTATTCCACTCTCAGCTCTTCAACAAGTTCCAGAACACGAACATAAAACTTCATAATAGAAAATAAACACCAGAAACCCACTGAAGATGGCACAATAAGTGCCGAAACTAGTTTGGATATAAAAATAAATAAAGTGTCTTGCGTAAGGCGGAATCGACCTCAAATCTAATACTGCAAGCACAGACGACATGAGAGTTGCACCATGTGCGCACAAGATGATCATAACTACGTTTCGTTCTGGTAAATCGTAACTTGATACAACATTCAGCAAGTATCACCTGGTTTATCGTGTTTCTAAGTCTTTATGACATCATATCTCTTGGAGTATGTGTCTTAGGGTGTTCTAACCTCTGCAGCAATTGGTCCCTTACAGTAAAGAATATGTGCACCAAATTTGCTTGACATTGGTCCAGTGGCTTCGGAAAATATGAGCAACACTGTCGCATGATGGAGCAGTCTCTCCAGTATTTCATTATCTATGACGGTATATGTCATGAACTGTCCTTACACCTACACTGGCCGTCCTCTTGGTGTAAAGGTCATGCGTGTAAAAGTTACAAAACTGTAGATTAATTTTCAATAAAAACAAATAAACACACGACCAATATACTGACTGATCAAGAAGTCAGTATAAATGTGAAAACTTATTAAATCACGAAATAATGTAGATAAAGAGGTAAAAATTGACACGCATGCTTGGAATGACATGGGGTTTTATTAGAACAATGTATATAGTGTGTTACAAAAAGTTACGGCCAAACTTTTAGGAAACATTCCTCACACACAAAGAAAGAAAATATGTTAGGTGGACATGTTGCCGGAAATGCTTAATTTCCAGGTTAGAGCTCATTTTAGTATTTCTCATTATATGTAAATTGAAATAATTCTTGCAGACAGTTGACAAAATACCCAGTGGTTTCGTTAGTGTGTACTGTACTTCCTCGATTCACCGCCAGTTTGTCCAATTGAAGGAAGGTAATGTTGACTTCAGTGCTTGTGTTGACAGGTGTTCTTCCACCTACGCTCACTGTAGCACGTTATCATGATTTCATACAGCATACTCTACCTGTGCTACTAGAACATGTGCCTTTACAAGTACGACACAACTCCTGCACATTTCAGTCGACGTGTACGTACGCTTCTCAATAACAGATTAGGTGACCTATGGATTGGTAGAGGCGGACCAATTCCATGGCCTCCACGCTGTCGTGACCTCAACCCTCTTGACTTTCATTTATGGGGGCATTTGAAAGTTCTTGTCTACGCAACCCCGGTACCAAATGTAGAGACTCTTCGTGCTCGTATTGTGGACGGCTGTGATACACATTCTCCAGGGCTGCATCAGCGCATCAGGGATACCATGCGACGGAGGGTGGATGCATGTATCCTCGCTAACGGAGGACATTTTGAATATTTCCTTAACAAAGTGTTTGAAGTCACGCTGGTACGTTCTGTTGCTGTGTGTTTCCATTCCATGATTAATGTGATTTGAAGAGAAGTAATAAAATGAGCTTTAACATGGAAATTAAGCGTTTCCGGACACATGTCCACATAACATATTTACTTTCTTTGTGTGTGTGAGTAATTTTTCCTGAAAGTTTGGCCGTACCTTTTTGTCACACTCTGTATAAAAATGTTCAAATGTCTGTAAATCTATCGGACCAAACTGCGTGGTCATCAGTCCGTAGCTTACAAATTACTTAAACCTAGGTAAACTAACCTACGGACAAACACACATACCCATGCCCCAGGGAGGACTCGAACCTCCACGGCGAGCAACCGTGAGCTCCGCAGCGAGGTGCTGTTCAGAAAATGTACGACAGATGGCGCTTTATCTGATCAGACAAGCAATAATTAGCATAACAAATTAAGACGAAGCAAAGATGATGTAGCTTACATGAAATGTTCAATATGTTCACCATCATTCCTCAAAACAATAGCTGTAGTCGAGGAATAATGTTGTGAACAGCATTGCAAAGAATGTGCGAAGTTATGGTGAGGCACTGACGTCGGATGTTGTCTTTCAGCATCCCTAGAGATGTCGCTCTATCATGATACACTTGCGACTTCAGCTAACACCAAAGCCAATAATCGCACGGGCTGAGGTCTGGGGACCTGGGAGGCCAAACATGATGACAGTGGCGGCTGAGCACACGATCGTCACCAAACGATGCGCGCAAGAGAACTTTCACGCGTCTGGTAATACTTTTTTAAAAAATAAGTCGCAATTTGCGATGTTATGGCTTCACCGTATTCGGTTTAGACAGAATACCAAACTGTGGCCAATGAAAATTTATGCCCGGCCGGGATTCGAACCCGGGAGCTCCTGCTGACTAGGCAGACGCGTTGACCACTCCGCCACCGAGGACACTGTGACCAGCCTGATTGCAGAGGACTCTTCCCTGCACGTCTCCCGCCACATAAAAATCTCCATTCGCCACACTGTCTCTTTCTTATACCAAAGCCTATTTATTCTATAATGCTCGCAGCCACAATACTGTATTCCCGCATCAGGGAGAACAGACCATAAGGTATCGAGACACAATTAATTGTCGTCAGGAGCCCAGCCTCGGCTTGTACACAATATATATATATATATATATATATATATATATATATATATATATATATATATATATATATTAGACGAATTGCAGCGTTCAAATGAATGGTCAAATGTTCAAATTTTTGTAAATCTTATGGGACTTAACTACAGGGTCATCAGTCCCTAAACTTACAAACTACTTATGAACTACTTACGAACTAGGACGGCACAAATATCCATACCCGAGGGGGGATTCGACCCCCCGACCGTAGTGGCCGTGCAGACCGTGACTGGAGCGCCTCAATCTCCTCGGCCACCGCAGCCGGCTCAAATGAATGAAATAAATCGCAATTTGCTATGTTATGGCTTCACTGTATTCGGTTTAGTTGGAATACCAAACTGTGGCGAATGAAAATTTGTGCCCGGGTGGGATTCGAACCCGGGAGCTCCTGCTTACTAGGCAGACGCGTTGACCACTCCGCCACCGAAGACACAGTGACCAGCCCGACTGTAGAGGTCTCTTTCCTGCACGTCTCCCGCCACACTTTTTTTTCTTTTTGTTCTAATAAAACCCCATGTCATTTCAAGTATGTGTGTCAATTTTTACCTATCTACATTATTCAATTATTTATTAAGTTATTAAACTTATACTGACTTTCTGATCACCCGGTCGATAAAGAAGTAGATTTACTGTTGTTAGCCGGCCGTGGTGGCCGAGGGGACTGAGGCGCTTCAGTCACGGTCTGCACGGCCACTACGGTCGGGGCTTCGAATCCCCCATCGGGCATGGATATTTGTGCCGCCCTAGTTCGTAAGTAGTTCATAAGTAGTTTTTAAGTTTAGGAACTGATGACCCCGTAGTTAAGTATCATAAGCTGTACAAAGATTTGAACATTTTACTGTTGTTGTCTCTGTAATTGGTTGTCACAATGCTGGCCATGCGGTTATTTATACGAACAGTTTGTCCATAAATACTCTGATCCCATACGTTGTCCCTAGCCCATTACATGACGTCAGTCCCTCCCCCCGTGCAGAGTAACTACACGAGAGCAGACTGCTACATTCGCTCAGGGCCTCCTGACACCCTCGCCCCTACACTCCCTCTCGCTGGTCCCCAGACAACAAGCGACACACGCGTAACGCGGACTCCGTGAATCGCGTTTAAGAAGTCGCGGCAGTTTAGTGTTTTGCACAGCGCCGGCCCAGATTTATGACGCCGGCACACCAGGGCTCGGCGCGCGCCTCTCTCGCCGGCCGGATTTTCTGCGCGAGTTCTGGACGGCGTCGGCAATGCCCTGGCGCCGACACTCACTGCTGAATATTCGCACCATAAATCTCAGCCGGGCCAATATGGCCGGCGAGGAGGGGAGCGGGAGGCACGAGGAAAGGGAGGGAGGCAAGTGGCGAAGGAGAGGAAATCTCGCGATACCGGCTGCACGGCGCCGCCGTGGGGAGTGGACGGTTCTTGCCTCGCTGCATTCTGCACACCGCCTCCTCCCAACTCCACGGCCAGCGCGCGCGCGGATACGCTTTGTAATAAATGAAATATTGCTATAAATCAATGAATAAATTTGAATAATACATATTCAATGGCTATCGGCGGGACAGCTGGTGCGACTCCTGAGGGAGCTGGCCAGCCAGATTGCGACGCGACGCCAAGCGCCCCGTACTGGCCCCACACGCTCGCTCCCTCGCGCATCGATACCGGGACCTTACCTATTTTTCTTCTTTCTCCTCCTCCTCCTTCTCCTTCTCTCACTTTTTTCCCCACTTCTTCATTGTATGACCGAATACGGTGCCTGTCAGCACCTTTCGCCCGGTATCGCAAAGCAGCCGCGAATGGAAAATTTTCGTTCCATCGAGGGGGGTTTGGAACTGCCACGTACTTTGGTATTCCAGATACATCTATCTTTTCTCTCCTATCGGGATTGTCAGGGAGAGCAACCGTTTTATAGCGAGAGAGGATGCGGAGAGAAAGCGGCCCGGATATTCGACGATGCGAAGAATTATTCAATGGCCCGTCGAGCTGACCCAGAAGGAACCTGGAATCGCGGTGACGAATCCAGACAGTACAGGAATCAGTGAAATATCTAAGAATGCTTGCAGTCGAAATATCTCTGCCTGAAACGATATATATCGAACGTGCAACTCTAAATCGACTACGCGGTATTGATGCTTGTGATAAATGGTAATGAGCGTATGGCTTTCTTGGCCGGGATGAGCGAGGACCAAAGATCATCAATTTTATTTGTATTAATAAATGACAATTATTGATACGACGGATAATCGTAAGGCATGAATAATGCAAGCCGAATTTAACCCCTGGCATTGCCGTGTTGTGTGCGTGCGCGTTTGTAGGTGGTGTGAGTTAAAGACGATAGTTTGATTAGAAGCAAAACGTAGACTATAGACTTGTGTTTAAAAGGTAATTTATAGCTTCACTTTGATAGTGAATTATAGGTCAACAGAGAGGGTTCTTTTCTCACAAGTAAGCGCCAAAGGCGCAAAGTTTTGGGCTGATACCTGTGATCGATGGTTTGAGGTGCGTTTTTTAAGTAAGTTTTGTTTGAGCAGAAGTACACCATGAAAGGTTATTTCAAAAAAGTAAATTGATTATCAGAAAGTGCATAATTTATTTTTCGACATGGTTGCCAAGATTTCAATCAGGCCTCTCAACCAATTTTAAAGTACCCTCTTCATATAAGCTTGCCGCCTGTTCCGATAACCAAGAGTTCACTGCCGTTTTATAAAGCTCTGACCTCGACACGTCAGGAAATTCTTTTGAAAGACCTTTTATTGTGAAGCTCCAGTTCTCACGGATCCTCGCTTCATTTGAAACCTCCAAATCAACTGTAATCGAAGATGGACGACGGGAGCGGTTCTCATCATGGACCTTGTCAGTCATACTTGAATTCTCGTACTCACTTACGCACTTTACCTCTGCTCATAACAGTATCACCGTACACTTCGCAAATCTGTCGATGAATTTCTGCATCAGACAGGTTCATTGGTGACAAAAACCATGTCTATAATCGAACCTCACAAGCGGCGGGCGAGTTGATAGTCTTAAGGTTTTGAAGGCACAGAACAGTAAGTTGGTTTCAGTATGTGCGCGATCTATCATGTCTACAACGAAACGGAACTTACTTAAAAACGCGCCTCGTACATTCTGTTGAGGTAGTCTGCAATTTACGCGGATAAACACAGATTATTAATTATCTGAGTCACTAAATGCGTGTGACAGTAGTGCTCGTTCTAAATTCGCTGTTCGGTGGCTGCCGGTCATCACGCCTTCAGAATAATGATGGAATTTCTGGTTTGGCACAGGTCTTATTATCTGTGTCCTTGATAGCGTACAAATGTTTTCCATCACATTATTACGGGCAATTGGACATCTCTGTAATTACGACTTTCCAGTACGTCGATTTGATCCATACCTAATAGTAATTGAAACTGCACATTACTGAATAGCACTTCACTAGGCGGACGTAAAATGATACACGTCTTGCCGCACTGACATCCGGTATCCGCGTGTTCTTTCGTGTCTCTCCCCCAAGTCCTTTCCCAGCCATTTACAAAACTGGCGTTAGCAGTAGGTGGGGATGCTTCAATTAACTTCATTTCCTATTATCATTATTGTTTCACCTTGGTCAACATAAAATTATTATCATTTTACAAAACATACATAAAAAATTTTCTGGTTACGCTAAACAGTTTTGCGTAACTATTCGTGAAAAACTTATCGGTACACTTATCGATTGTGGTCGGATAATGACGTGGCTTTTTTTTTTTTAATGTTTACCTGTTTTTGATTGTTACGTTACAACTGGTTGCATCACAGATAGTTGCTGAATCGAAATCTATGGCAGTCACTATGGCGCGCAATTTCCAGTCGTCAAGCAGTTCGCGTACTGTTTTACGACAGATGAAAATCTCGTGGTCCATTGCACAGGAGGTGCTTCGATCCACTCGCAAATGGTATTCGTACAAGATCCATATCGTACTGGAGCTTGCACCATAAAACGCTCAACGACGTGTTGAGTTTGCTCTCCACTTCCTTGCAAACATTGGAGTTAACCTGGACCATCCTGTGGACAGATAAGAGGTGGACATACAGAATTGTCGAGTGTGGTGATCCATACCTCCAGTAAATGTGCATAAAGTTCCTCTATTTGATGAACGTGGCACTGTGTGGCACGGCTTCGCAGCTCTGTTCATCAAGACTCCATTCTTTTTAGAACCGCTTGGTCCTCATGGACCAACGACGTCCAGTGTGACTGGCTAGCGTTACTGGAATATGCTTGACCAGCATGTCATACTCGCCCTACAGAGAGCGACGCATTGAATCCAACATTCTCTATGCAAATGTGGCTGCTGCACATCGTTCGTGAAGTTCAGCCACTTCTCCGATCCACATTGGAAAACGATCTAATTAATGTCGACCGTATCCAAGTGTTTGGACGGCACAAACACCTGATCTCAGTCCCTGAGATTTCTGGTTCTAGGGCTACCTGAAGAAAATGCTAATGTAGTGTTCGAAGAAAGGTAGCCAACATACCGTGCCTACGTCACGCTTCGTTCTGGAGTGCAGAATGTAATCCTGCGCTTTCAGACTCTTCTGGTCCTCGATGGGAGCCACATGCAGTAATGGTACCGGGATGTAATGGTATGATGTACTGTAACAGCCGCGGTGCTATGGCCGAGCGCCTTAAGGTCCCTTGCTGCGGAGCCTGTGGTTGCCCTCCGTCGGAGGTTCGAGTCCTCCCTGGAGCATGGGTGTGGGTGTCAGTTATACTCAGTGTTTTAGTTGAAAAATAAATTAGGCGTTACTCTGTTCATTTCACGTGAAATGAGTCAAATGGACATTTTTAGAAAATCAAGAAAGTAAAGAATGAGGCTTGTGAATACACTAACAAAATATAGCAATAATTTACATATTTGATACTTATTTTTATTGTATTCAAGGGTTTAGTGCAGATAAGGATACCACCCACCGCCTTTGGACAAGTCATAATTAATCAGGAGTGGCGTTCTAGTAGACAATAAGAGTGCATGTTGCTGCCGGGAATTAAAAAGCAGACTTTTATCACACGGAAACAACTATAAAATTCGGACAATGGAACTGCGTGGAACTTTTAAAGACGGAACAAAGCGTTTACCACAGCGTTAACAACAGTTTAATAGTACACATGCAGCAGGTTGGAGAAGCATTGCTCAAAGAGATTAAAATTCGCTTCTATTTTAGTTCCTACTAGTGCTACGAAACAGTATTTTATAATCTTAAACTGACTACATTGCGAAAAATACGGTTAAGTAAATACAATATTTACGGTAAATATTTTATCTTGACAGTGAATCCTCAAAAAGCCTCATGCTAAGCATGAAAACATACGTACCTCGTACAGTGTTTAATGATTTATTCAATAAAAATTAAGTCAGAATGCTTGCGATGTACTGTCCGTTAGATTTTTAAAAGAATTTCTGGAATTTTGCACTTACTTTCTTCAACGAATAGGCAAAGATATAAAAAAAAGACTTTGCGTTTTTAGTGGCTTATCTCTTTGGAGAAAGGTTCTTTAACGCTTCGGAGTCGGTAAGAAGCATTTCCTCAGTTTCGGTTCAGACTAGTTGGAACTCTCCATTGGCTAATAGGAACATTTGACCGCCAGTCAGATTCCATCGAAATTGTGCGAAAGCGCAATTTGAACGCTTCGACGGGTGTGATCGCAACTCGAACGAACCTAAAATTTTCTAATTTTTCTTTCCGCAATCCATTGGACAATTTACAGTTGGTCTATTTTTTAAATTGAAGAAAGAATTTTACCCGTAGGCTAATAGCGAGTTTCAATTTTAGGCGGTACGCCGTACCGCCCCATACAGGCGCAACTAAAGCACTGGTTATACTTAACTGTCTTTGCTTGTCGGCGAAACGCGTGTCGTTGACTCACAAGGGAACGTCATAAACTCGACCTCATATTTTCTTGAGAAGAAAATACATGAGCTAGTTATCAAGTCCATAAGTCGATATCACGTGAAAATTTGGGCCATTATTCAGATACTAGGCACTTACTGCCTCTTCAAAGTACAGCTTTTAAACATTGGAGCGCTCGGGTTGTTCCTCACTCGGCCCTCTTCACTGCGGCCGCTTAATGCCCGAACGTCTAGCACTGTGAGCAGAGTCTAGTAAGAGGTTTGTGTTCGCGAATGTCAGTTAACCCACAGCCTACCTACGACAACTCCAAGAGCGGTATGGAGTGATGACTAATATGCAACGATTAAATGTCCTAGAATTACAGCTCTTTAAAGTCGTCACCGGTAAGCATAATCATTTGCAGTTATTAGAAATACCATACACGGTAAAAGAAAATACATGGCGCTTTCTTTATGCATTTTCCTTATGTCTTCCAACTGCGTTGATATCATAGACAATTGCACTGATGAAGTGCTGGATATAGTAGAAAATAGCGGGTTGACTTTTGCTGCATATTTACAAGAGGATGACGTCGACGGTAACGACGCAGCCATTTCAGCACCGTCAGATTCGTAGAGCACTTTCATTGCTTCATCGCGGCTTGGACGTTGAATTGAGATTGTCGGTGATGGTGAAAGCTGATTTGATGATTTTAAATCGTCGAATACCACTTTGCCCGTCTCTGTAACAGAAAAATATATAGGCAACAAGCCGTTTTCGTTTTATACAGCGCATCACAACTGAAGAGACGGTTTATCAATAACTGTTATGTACATCTTTTTCTTATATGTAAAGCTGACACCGTGGAGGTTCGAGTCCTTCCTGGGGCATGGGTGTGCGTGTGATCCTTTGGTTAGTTTACGTAGGTTTAAGTAGTTTGTAAGCTACGGACTGATGACCACGCAGTTTGGTCCGATAGATTTTCAAACATTTGAATTTTTTAAAGCTGACACTATTGAAGTTGAGTAAACTCGAAACGCCGGCCGCAGTGGCGAAGGGGACTGCGGCACGCCAGTCACGGTCTGCACGGTCACTACGGTCAGGGGTTCGAATCCTCCGTCGGGCTTGGATATTTGTGCCGTCCTTAGTGTTAGCTAGTTCATAAGTAGTTTGTAAGTTTAGGGACTGATGAACCCGTAGTTAAGTCCCATAAGCTATACAAACATTTCAACATTTTAAACTTGAAACAGTTACAGTACATATGTTTCATTTTGTAATATTATTTCCTCCTCCATTACCCAAGTTTTTCAAATTTCACTTTTCCGGCGACTCGCTGTTGTCCCTTCGTTGCACACTACTAGAAGTTCGGGCATTAAGCGGCCGCAGCGAAGCGGGCCGAGTGTGGAACAACCCGAGCGCGAGAATGTTTGAAAGCTGAACTCTGAGGAGGCCGTAACTGCGTAGTATCTGAATAATGGCCCGAATTTTCACGTAATATCGATTTCTGGAGTTGACATCTTTTCTCAAGAAAATATGAGGTCGAGTTGATGATGTTCCCTTGCCAGTGGTTATCGCAGCAGCAGTGCAGAGTCCACTCTGGTGCAGACGGAGTCGAATGGTGTGTACGGACCCTGCTTGGTGCGCGGTAGACCGAACTTGTTGTGGTATGATTCCTGATGATGCAGAGGTGTCAATATCTGCCTTTCACACTGTGTGCTCTTCGGTTCGTCGTTCCGTCTTACATCCATGTGACCAAACTACTGAGGTCATCGGTCACTAGACTTAGAAACTATTTAAGAGGATCTGGACGTGAAAGGGCTTCATTTTTATACCTTGTTTTCGGTGCACATTTCTCTTGATCTGCAACATGCGGGAAGTTGCTATTTTGTACCAATACTGAATGTTTCAAATGTTTGTATAGCTTATGGGACTCAACTACGGGGTCATCAGTCCCTAAACTTACAAACTAGTTACAACTACCTAAGACTAAGGACGGCACAAATATCCATGCCCGAGGGGGGATTCAAACCCCCGGACCGTAGTGGCCGTGCAGACCGTGACTGGAGCGCCTCAGTCCCCTCGGCCACCGCGGCTGGCAGTACTGAGTGACATTAACTAAAGCTGTAATAGAAAATTAATTGAAATAACTGTCACAATTTAAGAATTACATTTTGCCTAATAGAAGTTTTTATATTACACGTTCGCATTCTGGAACCATTTTCTGGTCCATCGTCAGTCTAGTAACATTTAGACTGTGGATGGTTACTGTCACCATTCGTAGGAACTCATTACGCCTCTAGTTTTGTAGTTTGATCTGAGGAAAGAGAAAACCCTTATTACACTTCAATACTATTTTTCTCACATTTACCGTTAAAATTACATACAGGATGGAAAACAAAGATTATTTCTGAAATGTATAAAGCATAATAGAAAGAAACTGTCCTATTCTTCAATTGGGAGAAATTTCTTGAACGTAGCTAAAACCATTATGGAATATATGTACATAATGTTCTGAAAATATAGTTTCGAGAAAATGAGAAAAGGATGTTCACAGTGTATTTGACTCATCGTACGCCTCTTTCAGAACATTCCAGTGGTATAATCTTCCCGGCCAGCTGCTTCTTTATCCTCTGCAGACTCTTCCAGGTGTCTTTTCCTTACTCTGGGCTTTTTAGTTGGTGGCTTCCGCAGACCTTTCAGCTTCAACTAGTCGCTGACGATCTATGCCAGTCGGAGCAGTTACCATATTATTTCCTGGTTGGATTTCTAATTCGTCCCTTACTTTTGTACTGATAATTACACCATTACTGAAACAGATAACAGCATCCATGACGCCTATTTTGAGATCTGTCCATCCAACAAACACTGACTTCGGTACTTGTTGCCTCACGCAGCTGATGCAACTCTCATTAGGATTTTGTGTACGGCCATGTAGACATTTGGTAAGTAATTTTATATCAGCAAGGTCCCTGTATATTGTTTCCATAAAAGTTGCAGACATGGAATGTTTATGGCGATAATCCTTGCCTGAAGTATCAGTGTGGCCAGTGAGCAATAATTTGTTCAAAGAGCGTTTAACACTAGAATAACTATTTGATTTTAAATAAACCAAACATTATTATAATTTTATCTTTTTTATTTTTTATTTTATTTATTTTTTTGTGTCCATGTTAAGTGATTTCCATTTATTGGTAACATCTGAATATTTCTACTGTAGCGGTACATTAAATGTGTGTGAGTTCAGTTGATGCTACAATGTTTGGTAGTCGTGTGTTACATGGCTAATGTTTAATTATAACCATTCAGTATACAGGGTGGTCCATTGATAGTGGCTGGGCCAAATATCTAACGAAATAAGCATCAAACGAAAAAACTACAAAGAACAAAACTTTTCTAGCTTAAAGGGGAAAAACACATGGCACTGTGGTTGTCCCGCTAGATGGCGCTTCCATAGGTCAAACGGATATTAACTGCATTTTTTAAATAGGTGCCCCCATTTTTATTACATATTCGTCTAGTACATAAATAAATATGAATATTTCATTTGGAACACTTTTGTTGCTTTGTGATAGATAGCACTGTAATATTCACAAACATATTGCTCACAATTTTTGAAGAACAGTGGGTAACAGGTAGGTTTTCTAAATTAAAACACAGAACGTAGGTACGTTTGAAATTTATTTCGCTTGTTCGAATATGATACATGTACGTTTGTGAAATTATCACACATTATCACAACGCAAGCTGTCACTGCGTGATTACCTGTAATTACCTCATGACTTCAATAAATGCCCAAAATGACGTCATTCAATGCATTTGGAAATGTTGTTGTGGTCTTCAGTCCGAAGACTGGTTTGATGCAGCTCTCCACAATACCCTATCCTGAGCAAGTCTCTTCATCTCCACATAGGAACGGCAACCTACATCTGTCTGAATCTACTTACTGTATCCATCTCTTGGTCTTCCTCTGCGGTTCTTACCCCACACACTTCCCTCCAACGCTAAGTTCACAAGTCCTTGATGTCTAAGAATGTACCCTACAAATCTATCCCTTCTTTTAGTCAAGATATGCCAGAAATTCCTTTCCTCCCCAATTCTGTTCAGTACCTCCTCATTAGTTACGCGATCCACCCACCTAATCTTCAGCATTCCTCTGTAGCACCACATTTCAAAAGCCTCAATCCTCTTCCTGTCCGCACTGTTTATCGTCCATGTCTCACTCCCATACAAGGCAACACTCCACACAAATGCCTTCAGAAAGGACTTCCTTAGGCTTAAATCAATATTCGATGTTAACAAATTTCTCTTTTTCAAGAATGCTTTTCTACCCATTGCCATTCCGCATTTTACATCCTCTGTACTGCGACCATAATTTGTTATTTTACTGCCCAAGTAACAAAACTCATCTACGTCCTTTATTGCTTCGTTTCCCAATCTAATTCCTTCAGCATCACCTGATTTTGTTATACTGCACTCCATTACCCTAGTTTTGCTCTTGTTAATGTTCATCTTAAATGCACCTTTCAGCACACTGTCCACACGCGTAACGAAATTCCTCTTAACAACGAGTAGTTCGCCTTCAGTAATGTTCTCACATGCATTGACAATGCTCAGACACATGTTTTCAGGCGTTGTCGGTGAATCACGATGACAAATATCCTTCAAGATTCATCACAGAAAGTAATCTGTGGATGTAAAATCCGTTCAATCTGCGGGACATGATATAGTGCTTTCACGAACAATCCACCTGTCATTAAATATTCCATTTAAGACTGCACGCTTCAACTGCACGCGAGCCATGTGTCGGACATTCATCAGGTTGAAAGTACATCGCCATTCTGTTGTGCAGTGAAATATCTTGTAGTAAATTCGGTAGTACATTACGTAAGAAATCAGCATACCTTGCCATCGATAAAATAATGCCGCACCATACATTAACACGCCAAGGTCTCTGATGTTCCACTTGTCGCAGCCTTCGTGGAGTTTCCCTTGCCCATTACGCCGGTTCATGTTACCTCTTTTTGTGAATGCCGCTTCGTCACTGAACAGAACGCGTGAAAAAAGAATTGTTACCGTCCCGTAATATGTTTTGTGCCCAGTGGCAAAACTGTACGGCCGGCCGCGGTGGCCGAGCGTACTGCGGTGCGCCACTCTCAGTCTGCACCGCCGCTACGGTCGGGGGTTCGAATCCCCCGTCGGGCCGTCCTTAGTATTAGCTAGTTCATAAGTTGTTTGTAAGTTTGGGATTGATGACCTCGCACTTAAGTCACATAAGCTCTACAAACATTTTTAACAAAACTGTACACGACGTTCAAAGTCTTGGCCATGCAAATCCTGGTGCATAGAAAAATGGTACGGGTGAAATTTTTGTTGACGTAGAATTCTCAACACTGACGTTTTTGAGATTCCGATTCTCGCTCAATTTTTCTGCTACTGACGTGCGGATTAGCCGCAACTGCAGCTAAAACACTTACTTGGGCATCATCAATTGTTGCAGGTCGCTGTTGACGTTTCACTTGTGGCTGAACGTTTCCCGTCTCTTTAAATAACGTAACTATCCGACTAACGGACCGGGCATTTGGATGATGTCATCCAGGATAACGATCAACATACATAGCACAGACTCGTTGGGAATTTTGATCACGATAGCCACACATAAATAACATATCGACCTTTTCTGCAATTGGTGAACGGTCCATTTTAACACGAGTAATGTATCACGAAGCAAATACCGTCCGCACTGGCGAAATGTTACGCGATATCACGTACTTATACGTTTATGCCTATTACAGCGCCATCTATTACAAAGCGAAAAAAGTGTTCCAAAGAAAACATTCATATCTATTTACGTACTAGACGAATGTGTAGTAAAAATGGGGTACCTACATAAAAACGCAGTTGATATCCCTTTGACCTATGGCAGCGCAATCTAGCGGGCCAACCGTAGCGCCATTTTTTCCCCTTCAAGCTCGAGAAGTTTTGTTCTTTGTAGTTTTTTCGTTTGATGCTTACTTCGTCCGGTCCGGTCACTATCATTGGACAACCCTGTATAGACTGATATCGTGATTGATATCTGCAGATATGCCGGGTGATCAAAAAGTCAGTATAAAATTGAAAACTTAATAAATTACGAAATAATGTAGATGAAATAATGTAGATGAGAGGTAAAAAGTGACACACATGCTTATAATGACATTGAGTTTTACGAGAACCGCAAAAAAGTTCAAAAAATGTCCGAAGGTGGCGTGTGATTCTGGTTTTGTAACTGCTACCGTGACGGGTGAAAGGTACGCCGATATGTTAATGAATCACATCATCCTCAGCCTGGCTGATAAACGTACGATTTTTATGCAGGATGGCGCTCCGCCCCATATTGCTAGACGCGTGAAAGATCTCTTGCGCGCGTCGTTTGGTGATGATCGTGTGCTCAGCCGCCAATTTCGTCATGCTTGGCCTCCCAGGTCTCCAGACCTCAGTCCAAGCGATTATTGGCTTTGGGGTTACCTGAAGTCGTAAGTTAATTGTGATCGACCGACATCTCTAGGGATGCTGAAAGACAACATCCGACGCCAATGCCTCACCATAACTCTGGACGTGCTTTACAGTGGTGTTCACAACATTATTCCTCAACTACAGCTATTGTTGATGAATGATGGTGAACATATTGAGCATTTCCCGTACAGAACATCATATTTGCTGTGTCTTATTTTGTTATGCTAATTATTGCTTCTGATCAGATGAAGCGCAATCTGTCGGACAATTTTGTACTTTCTTTTTTCCAAATAAAACCTCATGTCATTTCAAGCATGTGTGTCAATTTTTGCCTCTCTATCTACATTATTCCGTGATTTATTACGTTTTCAAATTTATACTGACTTTTTCATCATCCGGTACATTGATGTATCTCTTTACAAAGAAGATCCTTAGACAAAAAGCCGCTTTATGGTGCGTGTTGGAGGGTAAATTTCTTTGTACTTCGACAGAGTTTGACCATTGTCAGTGAAGGGCGCGGTGCCAGAATGAAAGAGGGAAAGAAATAAATGTAGAGGAGAAGAGATGAACACAGAGCGAAGTGAAGAGGAGGTAAAGTAACTGAAAATATTGACAAATAAATTCCGTAGCAACGCCAGCGTTTCGGATAGCTAAATAAACATTTTTAGCGTGTAGAACAGAGGTGGGCAATGAGCAAGCCACGCTCTCGGAGCCGCCTGCAGGAGTAGAGCCTCGAGCAGTTGGCATCCATCACGTAGTTCCTACTGGAAAGACTAGATGGCGTTATCCGCAGCCAACGCGCTAACGTAGCCGCAGAAATGCACCTGGCTGAGTGCGTTATAAAATAACTTATAAAGATAATAGTGCAAACTCTTTAGTATCCAGCTCAAATGAACAGATTCCACGGCTAGGGTTATCCCCTGAAAAATGCTTTTATGTTTATAAGTAAGAAACTTATAAACATAATACTGGAAACTCTTCTCTAAAACGTCTAGCGCGTGCAGTTGAGCCGGCAAATATCTTATAAAGATAAGAGCGATTTTTTTTCCACAAGACACCACTAACAGTGCCATCTGTTAGTTCGAATTTTGTACTTGAGGGTTTTCGTTATAATTTATGATATTACGTTACAGTACGCTGCCTGTGGAGTTGAAATAGCTAGTAAAATCGGCGCGGTAAAGCAGCGTTATAGTTTCAACTCTAGTCGGGAGTGTGATTACTTGTTCACTGAAAGCGAAGGAGGAGCCAAATGTTTGGTATGTGGTATAATACTAGGCATAAAAATATAGAACGCCACTATAGAACACATCACTTCAACCAGTACGGAGGTGTAGAAGGTGAAATGCGACTTAATCTTCTTAATAATCTACGCGAGGAAGAAAGTAAAGTAGAGGTATGTATTATAATGCTGTACCTACTTATTAGATAACTTAATCACAGAGTTTTGTTTAATAAAACCAATTTTCCTTTAAATGACAACTCTGTTAATTTCTTACACAGGAATGTGATGCCTCATCTTCCGTTGCAGCTGTTCATGCTAGTTACAGAATAGCTTTGATGATAGCCCGTACTTCCCGACCATTTTGTGACGGTGAATTTGTGAAGCAGAGTTTGGAAGTCGTAGCAGACGAACTATCTCCACAGTTATCACGTTCTTTCGCAAGTACGAATCTGTCGCGGCGTACTATAGCTCGCCTTATCGAACGTTTGCCAGGTGCGTCAGCAAGCATGCAGACCTCTAGCGGCAACTAGGATAACTACCGGCCGAGCGCGAACGCTGCTCTTTTTCCGGCCTGAGCCGGAGCGCTGCTCATTGAGCCGATTTGTGCCCACCTCTGGTATAGGCTGATATCGTGTGTGTAATCTGCAGATACACATTGATCTATTTCTTTACAAAGAACATCGTTAGATTCTGAAAGCCGCTTTATGGTGCGTGTTGGAGGGTAAATGTCTCTGTACTTCGACAGCGTTTGACCGTCGTCAGTGAAGAGCGTGGTGCCAGAATGAAAGAGGGAAAGAAATAAATGTAGAGGAGAAGATTACGGCGGGGATTCTTTTTTTTTTTAAATAGACAGGGAGGGATGGTCAGTGCATAGTTGACAAAGTTCCTAAAATACCCCTCCTCTTTCATGCCTTCCCTCGGCGATGTTACCAACGCACTTCGTGCCAGTGCCTTGGTTTGTAAACAGGGCAGCACTGCACGTGAGGTGCCGTGTCGATATGCAACTTCAGTGCACGTATAAAATCACTCTTTTACTAACCTTGTGTATTCTGTCGTAGTTGATGTCCCATTGCGCATGTGAAGCACACAGGTCGCGCATCCGTTGTACCTGAAGTGATACTTAAAGAGGTGTTGAAATGTGGCTAGGAAGTACTGCACTGTGATTAACTTTAGCTTTTGTAGGATGCCAGTGATTGTTTTTATTGAAGAAATGCCAACGTATATCCAAGCACAAATATACAGACTGAGTAATATTAAATATACAAACGGTACATAACGTATAAACTGTCCCTGGCCCGCACTGAACTAACATGAATGTGCAAGGTATCGCGGTCGGCGCTCGACTGAATGCCGCCGCACTTCGCTGCGCGCCACAAGCCACCGTTTTGGCGCCAAGCGAAACTTCTAGACTAACATTGTTCAACTTATTACAAAATATACAAATAATTAAATCTTTGAATTAACCGAAATATAGCTTAGCATAAAAACATTACAGAAAGTATACAGATAATTTTTAATAGACATAGGAAAGTTAAATATCAATAAAAGAAGCTTAAAGTTTTGGCGGACAACTATTATAGGCGGGAGCCAATCAGATCTTAACTTGCAATAGGGGCGGAGCTTTCCCACGGGATACAAGCTCATCTACTGTCTCTCTATCACACCCTTTCTGCTATTGCGTTACACAGTTCTCCAACCAAGAAAACGTCTTTAACACGTAATATATTGAGATGCGAAATTAACAGCTCCATATTCCTTCAAACCGTCTTGAATGTAGGGCATTTTTAGATTATAATGCGCTTTCAGTGGTGTGACACCGTAAGTTGTTATTGCGGTGTTTCTATTTTCTTGGAATGTTTTTTTGGTTTTCCTTGTGGCCCTTAATCGAAGCGGTGGTCTCTGATGAAACAAGATAAGCCCATGCTTACAATTGCGCTCCAATGACACTGTATAACCAAGCACAAATATACAGACTGAGTAATATTAAATATATAAACGATACATAACGTATAAACTGTCCCTGGCACGCACTGAACAAACATGAGCGCAATTGTAAGCATGGGCTTATCTTGTGTCATCAGAGACCACCGCTTCGATTGAGGGCCACAAGGAAAACCAAAAAACATTCCAAGAAAATAGAAACACCGCAATAACAACTTACGGTGTCACACCACGGAGAGCGCATTATAATCTGAAGATGCCATGCAATCAAGACGGTTTGAAGGAATATTTATTCTAACTGATTGCTGTTGTACACCATGGATTGGAAATCATTTTAAACAGCTCCATGTCAGCCCCCTCCCAAGAGATGAACACAGAGCGCAGGGAAGAGGAGGTAAACTAACTGAAAATAGTGACAAATAAATTCAGTAGCAACGCCGGCGTTTCAGATAGTAAAATAAATATTTTACCGTGTAGAACATTGTATCAGCTTACTCGAGCCGCGCACAGTGGCAGGGTAGCGGCGGACGTTGTGCCGGCTAAATTGAATGGGAGCAGACGGGCGTTAATTGCACGAATGCGCAGTCGCAGGCGGCGGCGGCAGCGGCGGCGGCAGGTGCCGACGCGACGTGTCGGTGGGGTGGAACAGCTGCGCTGGGGGTGGGTGGGTTGGCAGCCCTGCAGCGCGCGTGTCCTCGGGGTATTTTATCCTATTAGCGGCGCGTCGGCGCGGAATATCTGAGCGCGCGGCGGCGCCCCGCAGGAACCTGGCGAATACTTAGCGGCGCGCCGCAACTTCACAAATTTGCGTTAACAGTCCGCTGCTTAAGGCGATAAGGACCGCGCCGCGGCCCGGGCTGCGCTGGGGAGGTCTGTCTCCGCTCTTCGGCACTCGCGGATGGGACGTCGCTGGGAATACAACTACTGCACTGCCGATGTGACTAGTGGTTTCTCTTATTTTTATGCTACTGTGCGGATTTGTCGTTAGCGTTCGAAACGTGGTCAGAATCCAAGTATTAATACGCTCACTCACAGCTGAAACCGTCCTCCAAACGGACGTAAAGCACTATCTGCAGTAAGCGGAATATACAGGCTGTTTACCAAAGAGTATTCAAATGTTCAAATGTCTGTAAATCTATCGGACCAAACTGCGTGGTCATCAGTCCGTAGCTTACAAACTACTTAAACCTAGGTAAACAAAGCTAAGGACAACACACACACCCATTCCCCAGGGAGGACTCGAACCTCCACGGCGAGCAACCGCGCGCTCCGCAGCGAGACGCTTTAGACCGCTCAGCTACTCCACCGCGGCTCTTCGTGAAGACGTGCTGACATGAGGAAAGTTTCCCACCGTTTTCTCATACACAAACTGCAGATGAGCCGCGTTGCCTGGTGAAACGTTGTTGTGATGCCTCGTGTAAGGAGGAGAAATGCATACCACCACGTTTCTGACTTTGATAAAGGTCGTTCAAAATGTTCAAATGCTTGTAAAATTATCGGACGAAACTGCGTGGTCATCAGTCCGTAGCTTACAAACTACTTAAACCTAGGTAAACTAACCTAGGGACAACACACACACCCATGCCCCAGGGAGGACTCGAACCTCCACGGCGAGCAACCGCGCACTCCGTACCGAGGCGCTTTAGACCACTCGGCTACTCCACCGCGACACCAAAGAGTGTACAAGAATGAAACTGGATGACGACACCATAATTGGTTGTGTGTTCAACTCCCACAATGTCACTAATATTAAAATAATATCAGTTGCCGGCCACGGTGGCCGAGCGTTCTGGGCGCGTCAGTCACAGTCTGTACGGCCACTACGGTCGGGGGTTTGAATCGGGCATGGATATTTGTGCCGTCCTTAGTATTAGCTAGTTAATAAGTAGTTTGTAAGTTTAGGGACTAATGACCCCGTAGTTAAGTCCCATAAGCTCTACAAACATTTGAACATTTTTGAATAAAAGTTTTTTAGCTTGGTGATACGGTAGGATAGAAAATTTTATTTTAAAGTATTTCGTATCGATTTCGTTCAATGACTGAATATCACTGAAATGTTCAAATGTTTGTAAATCGATCGGACCAAACTGAGTGGTCATCAGTACGTAGCTTACAAACTACTTAAACCTAGGTAAACTTGCCTAAGGACGACACACACACCCATGCCCCAGGGAGGACTCGAACGTCCACGGCAAGCAACCACGCGCTCCGCAGCGAAGCGCTTTAGACCGCTCGGCTACTCCACCGCGGCACCAAAGAGTGTAAAAGACTAAACTGGATGACGACACCATAATTGGTTGTGTGTTCAACTCCCACAATATTACTAATATTAAAATAATAACAGTTTTTTTAGCTTGGTGGTACAGAAAGAGATAAAATATTATTAAAAATATATTTCATATCCATTTCGTTCAATGACTGAATATCATTGAAATGTTCAAATGTTTGTATATCGATGGGACAAAACTACGTGGTCATCCGTCCGTAGCTTACAAACTACATAACCTAAGGTAAACTAACCTAATGACAACACACACACCCGTGCCCCAGGGAGGACTCGAACCTCCACGGCGAGCAACCGCGCGCTCCGCAGCGAGACGCTTTAGACCGCTCGGCTACTGTACGACGGCAGAATATCATTGGTGGAGTATCGAGTCCTGAGGACTCATCTATACCGCACAAAGATTTTTTTTTACAGTCAATATACAAATACGATGGTTAGAACTTGATTTTTGATTGATTGATTTTGTCAGGGAGGCCAATACAGTTTTGGTCCAACCCGCCACTGCCCGCACCGAAACTAAGTCTATTGTGCGGTATCGCTCCAGTATATCCAGTAAAGCCAACCAGTGCCCTTGAACAGTGCAAGGATTCCTTTGCCAGCTCTTTATTAGACACAATTTCTTTGGCTCTGGATGTCCCAAATGTTCTGTGCCTTTTGCTCTCCAATGCAATGCATTCGAAGATTAGATGTGATGGAGTTTCATCACCATCATTACAGATCCTACATTTAGGGTCCTCTTCTGTTATTCTCATTGTATGTAGCTGATTTTTGAAATTCCAATGGCCTGTCAGCAAACCAAACGTGAGTCTAAACTCCAGTGGCGTAGCTATCATAGGGCTAGGCGGGGCAGTGCCCCGGGGCCCCCGAGCGCAAGGGGCCCCTCGCCCTCCGTGACCGACGTTCGAAAAATGTTCGTCGAAATTTTTATCTCCCCCTCCCCCAAACCAAGGTTCCCACTGTAACCTAATGGGCCCCCGGGCGGCGGAAAACTTCACACGACGCCACTCGGTGGCGCTGCAAACCGCCAGTTGGTGTGTACAATAATTCCGTCGGCATCGCAGCAGAAGTAGCGGCAGCATCAAAGCTGCACACAGCAACAGCTGAGCAATACAAGTGTTGCGGCGTGCCGCTCGGGGCAGTGTGAAGGATCGCGCGCCTCCAAATACTGTTTAAATACATTCACTCTACACTACTTCTTATTGCCAAATAGAAATGTAGAGTTCGAGTATCCGAATAAACCAGTTTTCCGAACATTCATTTCCCCCAATTATTTCGTTTAATCGACGTTCTACTGTATGTAATATTTTAGGTGAATCATTGAAACAGAAAACAAGTAGTGATATGTATGGCTGTATCCACAGAGACTGTTACAAGCTGTTCATGTTTTAACTGATATATTTGATATTTCGACTAAGTGGTATGTTGCACGTGCATGTTTTCGTGGATGAGTAATAGTTCATTGTTTATTTTTTATTAGTTTCTGCCTAGTAGGGAGCAACTTCGAAAACTACCCCACGCGGTCATTTTATCTGTTTTTCTTACCCAGGTCCAACTCTATCCCTCTGCAAAATTTCATCTAAATCGAACCAGTAATTTTTTCTTGAAAGCATAACATACAAACTTTCACAGTTATGTTAGAGAGTACGATTAAATATCTGTTGCGTGACACATAATAATTTACTTAGTAGTATCCACGTTTGTCTTATTATGTAAGGAGCTGATGTAGTTATGTATCTATTTAGTTTTATTTTAAAGAGGGCCCCAAAGTCATTTTTGCCCCGGGGCCCTTGGTGACATAGCTACGCCACTGCTAAACTCTCTTGTTCAAGCCCAGGATTACAGATCTTCTATTAAAACATGTCTTTGGCATCATTACCTTGCCATGTTTTTGTTTATAGACCTTGGTCCAATATTCTACGTGCTGTCTTCTCAGCCAGTTACGTGCCTCCAATTTGATCAATGCCTTGCTGATTGTGAAGACAGGTTGTGGAGTCTCTGCCCCCATCCTGGCTAATCTGATGGTTAGAACTTACATAGTGACAATACTGTTGTGTAGACTCTCTGCAATGGAATCTACTAATGTCGATGTAAGCACACATTGTTGACAGACCAGCCTTACCTCCGAGCAAATGGACTCGTCCGTCCCACGTCACCGGCGTGCGCACAATCAAGGGAAACCCAGTCACTTGTGAGCGAGTGGTCTAACATAACGATGTCACTATGTTTTCGAAACAGGAACAACGGAGGTGAATGTGCCAGAGATCGTACTGCACGACAGTGTCATCATGAACTTCAAGAGACGTGCGTGGAATCGGCATTGCCGTACGGAACAGTGGTACGATGTGTAAAAGCCTTCAACGAAGGTCGGGAACCTGTGGCATACATGCATCGGGCAGTTCCTCCTAGCATCTCTGGAGAAGAAATGCATACCGTTGCCGCTTTAGTGGTGATCGATGCCAGAAGAGTCGTGGTCTAGCCCATGAAACCGGATTAGCGAATACGACTTTGCTTCGCATCCTCAAAGAACGGCTTGCCATTCGAAAATCGCATCGCGATGGATTCCGCATGAATTGACGGAAATGCGGAAATGGATGCGTTACGACACTGCTCAGACGCACTTGCAGCGCTATGAGCGCAAAGGAGAGGCTTTCTTACGCCGTATCGTACGAGCCAACTGAATCGCCAATCCAAAGAATGGCGTCATTATGGGTCACCGCGAAAGTCTTAGAGCCCAGGTATGGTGAAAGTAATGGTTATTCTCGTTTACGACTGTGATGGTGTTATCCTAACACATTACGTTCCTCCATGGCAGACCATTAGTGCGCAGTATTACTGTTCGTTTAGGGATTGTGCAATCCACCCATCATTTTGCACGACAATGAGTGGGCGCCTACTTCGGAATCTGTGACTGCACTATTTGGTTCATGGGACAGAAAAGTTCGACACCATTCACCATACTTCCCGCTACTTGTGACTTTGATTTGATTCCGAAGATAAAGGAACTGTTCCAGAGATTCGACAGGCAGTAGACCTCTCCATTCGCACCATCAACAGAACAGGCTCTGCTAACGGTATGCTACGCCTTCCACATCTCTGGCAACGGGTTCTATACAACTCTGGTGACTACTTTGAAGGACAGGAACAGGTGCAAACAAGTAACACTTTTGCAGCGGTATATACACAATGGCCAGACTTGTGTATTACAGTTTTGAACTGAAGCTTCTAACATACACTTTAAAGGTATTTATTAATGTATTTGTCTTAAGAAAAGGTTTTAATCGTTTTATATGAGTCCTCAGAACTCGAAATTACACTGATGATGTTCACTCGTTGAATGAAATTGATATGCGATATTTTTAAATAATCGTTTCATATCATACCGCAAAGGGGACAATTTGTTACTTTTAAATTAAAAAGACATAGACAAGACTCCACTGAAAAATTTGATGCCGGGAGTCTGTGGTCGGAGATACCGACTAAATGTGTTACGAAAGTAAAATTGCGTAACGGTGTGTCTCATATTATGTTTAATTTTTTTCAGCTTATTTAGACTAACGTGCATACAGTTTAACACGCACAGTGCTGTTTATTCGCTATTTCTTTCAAGAAAACAAGAAGGACGAGCCTGCTTACTAGGAGGTTGTGGTGGAGGTTTTGTTTACTATTCTTGTCTATCAGGTGGTTTTGTTGTATCGAGTTGACGTTGTCCTATGACAGGAACTGCTATGAATCAACAGACGCAGTGCTATTCAGAGAAGTACGCTACTTTACGATGGAGCGCTACCGTTACTGTTTCACAGAACTGACTTTCACTCAGTGTACGTCGCGAAGCTGCTGAAACACTGTAGAGGGAACGATTTCCGAACATGTCTCATCCGTTACGATTAGTGTTTATTTTTCTAGGTTGACAATGCTGAAGACACTTGCATTGTAAATAAGAAACAGGAGTGCCGGTGAAACGATACTGTAGTATCATTCCATTTGACTTACTTCAATTTATACGTGTTTCATGGAAGCCACAGTGTTGTGTGCACATTACTTTCCAATTTTATTTTTGTGTTTGACGTTTCGTTCCACCTTAATCATTCATTTCGGGTTTAGTACTAGTATCAGTGGAGACAAGAATGCGTAATGATTATTATTGCTATTGTAATTACAGGCATAATAAGTGCGCCCCGCTCACATAAGGAGCTTTGCTCCACAGCACCCATCTCCCCATCCTACCAAGTGTGTGTGTGTGTGTGTGTGTGTGTGTGTGTGTGTGTGTGTGTGTCTTCGCGTGAGTTAAGCTGCACCTGGGAGGGCACAGATGCTCAGGTTAGCCAACTTTATTTCTGTATTGGACAGAGAGGTCACCAGGGGAATCGTGGTCGACAGGTGACTGTGATTTGCGACAACTCCACGATTCGCAAGTTGGCAGGATGGTCCCGTTAGGTGACTGGTCAATTGCAGGACGGCTCCCCCCAAGTTGAACGGGAAGGGCTGTTAGGCTAGAGGGCAGCTTTTATGGGCAGAATATTTCCAGCGGTGGCTGGGACGGACGTGAGTATGTTGTTCTCCGAGGGTAATCTTTCGGAAAGTGTGTGTGATGTGTGACAATTGTGGAACAGATTAGCAGGGAAATGGTTCAGTAAATGCACATTGTTATGAGGGGGATTTTCTTTGTGGCACAGTGAATTTACGTGTGTTTCGCCACATGGGTAGTAGATAATGGTACTACGATTGTGGAATCCAGCCAGCAGACAGTGAGTGTGAAAGCTTTTGGTCCCTTTCTTAATCCCTCCACGAAATATTAATTGTGTTCTAAATGTCTTAACTGAATTGTCCCATAATATTTCTTGCTTAATTGAGTAATGACAAGATCTGTGAATATATGTATATTTGTTAAAAGGGAAATTGCATTCTTTATACTAATTCCCCGTCATTGTTTGTATGCATAATTCAGATAGGAAATCATGTTAGGCTCCATCCCTCGAGATAAGCTACTGACCCCGGTATCCAATTAGTTGCCATAGTTTCCGTGGTAAGGCGAATTCAGTTGCGCGTCATTTATTTAATCTGCTTTAATATCTTTCCATACCCGCAACAGGGTGGAAACTGATAGGAATTACATCGGCAACATAAGGATCACTGGTACACTGCCCTATCACGCTGGTAACCATCACTCCTGAGACCGCTTCCCCTGCCTGTAACCAGTAGCCACCTGCTGCCACTAGTCTTCCCCTCCCCTAATCTTTTTCCTCATCCAGTTACTATGCCTAAGTAGACTAGATTGATGCTACATTGTTGAAAGGTACCTCATTCTTCTTTGATGCGTAATGTCAATCATGCCCTTCAGTGCTCCGTGACTGTATGAATACTAATGTGTACTTTTAATGAGATTTTTGTGGAGGCGAGAAAAAGTATTGTCTTTGTAACCTTGGACGGCTGTAATCATAGGGTCTGTGAAAAGATAGCGGCAGCAGAGCTTCAATGGGACTCTGACACTCTGCCAGCACTCAGCCTGCAGTAACCCAAGGCCAGGCGAGAAAGCCATGGGGCGCCATTTGACTTCGCTGGACCAGCAACAGCGCCCATCCAGAAGTCTTTCCTCAAGGCGGCCGGCCGCGGTGGCCGAGGTGACTGAGGCGCTCCAGTCACGGTCGGGGGTTCGAATCCTCCCTCGGGCATGGATATTTGTGCCGTCCTAGTTCGTAAGTAGTTCATAAGTAGTTTGTAAGTTTAGGGACTGATAACCTCGTAGTTAAGTCCCATAAGCTTTACAAACATTTGAACATTTTTTCCTCATGGCGCGCGTTTTCTGGGTGTCATGTACCGGTGGTTCGCCTGACGAGCGAACATCCCGCAATGCAGCGTATCAGCACAAGGATGCATAACAGTGAGGCGCCCCACAGCGGCGGTCCCGGAGTCACCAGAGGACGTAACGAGCACCGCCGAAGAGCGCACTAAACAGGGACTATTTTCCTCCGCACAGTCACGTGACACCAGCTCGAGACTGCCCGTATCACTACGCGCCGACTATTTAGGGGGGGCAGTGCAACACGACGGCAGTTCTCCGCCGACCGCCTATGAGAACCACAGCTGAGGGATCGCGACCGACGCCTCAGGGGATGAGAAGAGTCCCTGCCAGCGACGCCGCGGCTCCAGGACTTCCCGCAACGGAATACGTCGTCCGGCTCCGTCTCCCTGTACGTTCTATCAAGGCTATCGTCATCTGCCTGGCTTTTACCTAAATGGTGAAGAAATCAAATGTTTCAAATGTTTGTTAAGCTTATGGGACTTAACTACGGGGTCATCAGTCCCTAAACTTACAAACTACTTATGAACTACTTACAAACTAGGACGGCACAAATATCCATGCCCGAGTGGGGATTCGAACCCCCGACCGTAGTGACCGTGCTGACCGTGACTGGAGCGCCTCAGTCACCTCGGCCACCGCGGCCGGCAAATGGTGAAGAAGAAAACTTTTAGTTGCTGTTTGTTGTTTTTGCCTTAGTTTCAGGAGTTCGTTAGTTTGTTTTTGTCTCGTCGATAAACACAATTTCCATATCAGACAGTGTCTTTCAGTTATGATCTCTGAAGCGAGATGTAGCACTGGGAAAGTTATTGTCATTGCTACGATTCCATATGAAACTACGCACATGGGCACTAGAGAGTTAGCTACGCTTGAGATGGGACGGACTCACATTCGTAGAAGCCACGGCGATGGCAGCCATTCCTCCCCGTGGGAAGTTTAATTTCTGGCGATGGGCATATTTCCCGCGCGTGGTCGATGGGAAGGCGTATAATTCGCAAGACCGATGAGCGAGCTCCGCTCAGAACAATGTCTGCGCTTCGTACGGGTTGCCGCACAACTTTCAGCCGCTGCAGTTGGCCAGTGCGGTGAGGGGGCCGCATTTTGAAGGGAGCAAATTTCTTCGCGGTGGAAGAGAAGGAGATCGCCACAAGCTGTGGCAGCGTTCGGGTATATCTGGAAGGGCTCCACAAAGTTTCGCAGCCTTATGAAATCTCTTTAAATGTGCTAGAACACCGCCAGGTGTCTAGTTGCTTCGGTAATAGCTAGTGTAAAGCTGTCTTGACCTGTATAACCGCACTGGTGACCAACAGCTCTTTTTGATTTGAGTAATCTGTTTTCGTCACACAAAGCTACATTTTTCGTATCTGAACACCCGCTCTGAGACATTTGTTGCATCCTTGCAGCCTAACTGCTCAAGTGTATAAACTGGTCTAGTGGTGTACGACAGAATTGCGAAGCCTTAAATTGTGTAAGAGCTCCTCCAAGAGTCATGGCTTTAGAAGGAGATCATCAAGTCGGGCAGGTAGCTTACCCTCCATATTCAGCCCTTAGTAAAATATACCCACAAATCGCAGTCAGATCGTATCCAAGCGTTAGTCACTTCAGACGACAGTCAGGCCAGTTTTAAATTAATTTAACATAAAAGAGACAGTCGTTCATTTAACGACTTCTGTAATAGTCAAATTCCATTCACACACAACCAAAAGAAACACTACTTTCAATGTCAGATTTCACGTTTCGTCTTTGGCGGTGCCAGACGTCATCAGAGGAGAAGCAACGAAGCAAAATAACTAAGCAGTGACTTTAAATTTATTTTTTGCGCGTTTTTATTCTTATAACGACAGAAGATAAATTATTTACTTTTTGAGTATGTTTTTTTGAGGTAAAAACTATCGTATCAGTTATTCGTTGAAGTCCATTCACCTCCTCTTCCTTTTATTGCTATCATAGTGAGAGATCTACTTGAAGGTCCATAAATTTTTTTAAGCCCTAATGACTTTATCGAATGGGAGTATAA
Source organism: Locusta migratoria (assembly GCA_026315105.1). Lineage (NCBI taxonomy): Eukaryota > Metazoa > Arthropoda > Insecta > Orthoptera > Acrididae > Locusta > Locusta migratoria. Next base: position 24,753,902 of record CM048751.1, read on the forward strand.
GAAAATAATGAAAAGGTTACTTAAACTAACGCAACCAGTCACAAAACTGTTACAACGGTAAACATTCTTCATTTAGCTACATGTTTTAGGGTTTTGCCTCATTTCTGGCTATTAAGGCTTTGGAAAAATTGCATAAAACATTTTACCGTGGTTTTATATTAACAAAAGTTTGCTGTTAGACTGTAAATCTTTGTTTTATCAACTTAATTTTATCTTGTTGAGTATCTCACTTCTTCTGGTACCTGATGGTTACACCATTTCTCATCCTGGGTTGTTAGTTTCAAAATACAACACTGCGACAAACGACATCACTATCATCACAGCTGCTGCTTGAAACAAGATGGGGCTTTCACTGTCATCAAAGCTGTTGCTGGAAACAAGATGGCGATTCAATGTCATCACGGCTATTGCTGGAAATAAAATGGCGATGCATACAAAGCATGTTAGGACTGCAGTATCGATTAAGCGATTTTACAGTTTTGAGTCGATTGGCATGTCTTGTATTTCCTTGTTAAGCAATAGCTATGACGACATTGTAACCTGGTTTCAGTCATTGGCTGTGATGGTAGTGAAATCGTATTTACAGTGTCGTGGTTTTAGTATAACGAACACAAGAGAAATTGTGTCACATTCAGATATCAGAAGGATTTGTGACTGGCTGGAAGATTTTCGAATTAATGGAAAGCAGTACGTTGTTCTCGACGGCGAGTGGTCATAAGAGACGAGTGTATCGTCAGGCGTGCCCCAAGGGGAGTGTGATAGGACCGCTACTACTTTCTATCTATATAAATGACCTGAAGGATAGTGTAACTTGTAATTTGAGGCTGTTTGCTGATGATGCTGTGGTGCATGGGAGGGTGTCGTCATTAAATGACTAATAGCATACAGGATGACTTAGATAAAATTTCTAGTTGGTGTGGGAATGGCAGCTAGCCCTAAATGTAGAAAACTGTATGGGATGCAAATCAGTAGGAAAAACAATGTTATACTGTTCGAATACAGCATTAGTAGTGAACTTTTTAGTACATTCGCGTCGTTCAAATATCTAGGCGTAACATTGCAGAGCGGTATGAAATGGAACGAACATATAAGGACAGATGTGAGTAAGGCGGACAGCCGACTTCGGTGTACTGGGATAAATTTTAAAGATGTACTTTTCTACTTACATTTTGCGTAAAGATATACAAGAGGTTGACAAAATAACATGAATGCCATTGATACAATATTTATTGATTAGTGAGGAGTTGGAGCACCTTCGGCTTTGAGAACAAAGACAAGAGAAATCAGGTCTCGTACAGAGGCATAAGACATTAATTTTTCCCTCGTTCTATTTGGGAGTAGATTAGGAAAGGAAATGCCTAGTAGTGGTACGGTATACCCTCTGCCATGCATTTTATAGTGGATTACGGAGTATATATGTAAATGTAGTGTAGGGTCCATGTGTCCAGGTGTCCAGTGGAAGCACTGAAGGCGATATCATACCGTTACCATGGACACCAAAGTCGATGGTCTGCTAGCATGCGTCGCGGTGGACTGGCCGAGCGTACCAAGGCGCCTTGCTGCTGAGCGCGCGGTTTCTCGCCGTGGGCGGTTCGATTCCCCCGCGGGCATGGGTGTGAGTGTTGTCCTTAGTGTATTTAAGTAGTTTAAGCCTAGGAACTGATAACCCAGCAGATAAGTACATTAGATTTACAAACTTTTTTTCTGCCACCTGTACGTTCTGCCGCACTGATCTAACGAATACATATTAGTTTCTGCGGGTATTTCACACTGTTGCCTGTCCGGTGGTTCTGACAACGCTGCATAAATTCCGCTCTCTGCTTCTACATCCACACCGTAGCGTAGCGTAGCGTAGCAAGCATCACTTACTGTATCTCTTAAGACTTACTCCTAAGCAAGTCGCGTATGGATCGATGAATGTCGGTATGCCTCCGTTTTGGCTGAAAACTATTGTTTCACACCTGCGGTGTTTTCGCGAGTTGTACTGGGAACAATTTAATGTAATTTCAAACTCCTAGCTACCGGGAAAAAAACCCTTATTCTTTTCATTCTCCACTCCGAGGAGTGGAGCGGGCTGTTTGAGATCCGGCCCATAAAGAGTCGCGGTTCTATTCAGCCAATTATCAGACAAGCTGATAGTGGGGCAAAGGGGGAATAAGTGGGAGGGGCTTACCAGTTCCGGCATACGCCTTACAACCAAGGAAAACCTCCCGAAAACCTTGGTCGGCGGGGGATTGGGACCAAATTAATTTATCTCCGGGACTTGCCCCGGACTAAAAATGGATTATCGAGAGAACACGAATGCACTCACGACAATCAAAGATCGGACGCCCGAGTTACTCTCGTAATCTCATAGAGATCAGCTCGACCACAAGTGGACAAGCATCCCCCTACAGGAACCGCACCCGTGGGCACGGTGTCCTGACGGTGTTTGGCAATGTTAATCTTTTGAATAGTCACGTCTGGGCAAAATGACTGCGAGTATGTTCGTTTGTTAAATTTCTTTGGCACATATCACTCCGAAACTTACCATGTTCACGTAATGCAATAAAATACGTGTGCATCATAGATTTCAGAACGATATGTGCCAAAGAAATTTAACAAAAAGAAAATTGTATCGGGTAATTTTGACCCGGCGCGACTATTTAAGGGTTAATACCCTAACTATACATCTAGCGCTACTATTCCGCATTCAAACTCTTTAATACCCGCTGTGCAGCCGTAATACGGTGGCAAACATATTTCCAATGGATTATCTAAGTTTACTCTGCTTTCTACATCTTTGGTACTAAATAATAAGACCTACTGCCATTTTGTTCTGTGCATGTTACTATTCCATGGCTTTGGTCTACTCAGTGTATGTTCCTAGAAAGTGGCCATGTCACGAAGATGTTCTTTACACATTCATTTCATAAGCTAATAGTTACATCGCATAATTTGTCACTGTTATGAGCTTTAAAAAGCAATTGTACTGAGAATTGGTTGAATAAATTGGATTTCGGAAAAGTAGAAGCGAGATTTCAAATTGCCAACATTCATAGATTATTCAAAATGCAAGAGACCACCAAGAAGACGTATATCACTTGTTTATTGACTGTATTGAATTCTATAAATTATGGGTAGTACGAATTCAGCAGATGTGCGACGTTTGATACAACGATAATGTTAGCTATTCACAGGGATATAAAGAGGAAAGATATAGCTTTAGAAACGAAAAGCCTCATTGAAAGAGCTACAGTTCCACCTGTTGTGATATATATGGGAGTAGGCTGCACCGTTAGAAAAGCTGAAAAGAAAATAATAGAATGAAATGTGATTTAGGAGCAAACATCTTAGTGTTCCATGGCCTGCTAAGAGAACGAATAGGTCAATGTTGTAGTCGTGGTCCTCAGACCAAGGTCTCGTCTGGTGCAAAACTCCACACTACCGTATCCTGTGCAGGTGCCTTCATCTCTGAATACCACGAACTACAACCTTTAGAACCTGCTTTCTGTATTCGTCTCCCTGCCTCCCTCTTTAAATTTTACCCCACACACCGAAAGTAGCCTGTTATTAAAATAAGCAAGATCTTGGGCAGTTGAGATCCGCAAATGCAAGTTAAAACACTCACTGCTGCTCTAAATTACTTTATGAGGGCTGCAGTACATGCGCAATGGAAATTTAACTAACTGCTCACTCCTTAAGGGCACAGCCTCCGTATTAACAAACACAAAATCAACGTTAAAAAATAAATGAATAGACAATTAAGTATGAGACGAGGAGCATGAAATCATAAGGCAGAGCTTTGATACTTTAAAATAATAATCTATTCAATAAAATAACAAGCAAATAAATGTGGGTAGACCAAATTGAGTACACACCTTGTACAAAAGTGAATAAAATGATATTATTACTGCCCATATTAAAATTGTTTCTGCCCTTTATGAATATGGAGGGGACAAAATTTGCAAACCCACCATGGGAAACTGAAAGCACATTAATTCATTCACAGATATGCACACAAAGCTAGGTGGTATATTACAAAACCAGAACACAGGAAAGCAGCGGCGAAACAAAGCGTCTGTGGCGTCCTGATGAGATGGCAGGTGTATTGATCACAAATTTAATTAAACTGTGCACTAATCGAACTCATGTTTGGGGAGGCAGCGGCTCACTGACCTTAAGTACGATGTGGTGTGTGACCACGCAGAATTTCATAACACTTAAGGTAAAGCAGTCAACAATCCGAAGATTGGTTTGAACACCACAGTGCTTTACTAGGCATGGTCCTGTTTGGAGGTGGTATGCCGTTGCCTTCCTCCAACCTTCGAACTGACTTACCCAGCCAGTTATAGGGGGACCTACAGTTTAACGTGGGTTCCGACTTACAAAACAGAAATTAATTTAGAATAAGCGAGTAAACAACACATGAGATGTCGTATAGAAGAAAGCTAGTATTAACAAAGCATGGCTGAAGGCCAAAGTAACGACCGTTGCGAAAGCATGTGTTGCAATGTGTTATACAAGACAGGAGAGACGGAATCAAACAAGAAAATCTGAGAATTATTTAGCATACTCGCAGATACAGATGCGACTTGGAAGCATTAGTTAAAAACAGTAAGGAAAGTCAAACACACTAAATTTACACACGTAGTCTAACTTGTGCAAAACCAAACACACAATCATCACCGGAACAAAAATACAAATAATAAATGTACACTGATTTTACTCGAGTTCTGTATATTAAGAAACACTTCGCCTCACATAGCGAAAGAATTATTGAAAAAAAAACCAAGACTGCCTGATCACAAACAAAGCAAAGACATAACAGCATGCCTTTCCCTCAGCATGATTCGGCGGAGTACTTACTTTCACGGTCGTCGGAGCCATTATGAAGAATGAAAAGTTAGACCTCGGAAAAACCTCCCCCGGCATACGCCGGATGTAGAGAGCCCTAAAAGCGACGCAGAGTGCATTCAGAGACTAGGCTTTACCAATCCCTGCTACCTTGCCAACACAACATCCTCTTCAGCCGCTCCCAGAGAGGTCTCCTTTCACCTCTTCCTTCCAAGATTAGGTTGGTACGACACTGAGAACACAGCCACTTTGCCAAGTAACTTGCTTCTGGCCAGCCAGCAGACGCCAGCGCAGAAGACAAACGAAGCCATGCGGTCTTAACTACAGCAAAACGGGGCATAAGGGAGGAGGCGACTGTAAGCCATTGCGCGGCAGTCAGTCAATATTAAGAGCACACAATGACATTCACATGAACACATAAGTTCAATCACACACGTGGAAACATTTATAAATATAGGAGAATCAAATATCTACATGGGGCGCTGATAATTAATAAACAGAATAAAATAATTAACACACAGATAGAAAACATCAGTGGTGCAGAAACACTTTTATGAATAAATCAAAATGGAACACGACCACACATTTGGTGGACGTGATTCAGCACTCCCATCCGATGATAAATTGACGATTCCTTGATGTCTCAGAATGTGACACAGTAATCGATTGCTTCTCTTAGTCCCAATTCTGTCATCTTCTCAATAGTTATGCGTCCTATCTATTTAACCTACATCATACGTCTGTAGCTACTATCTCTCACAATGCTATGGTCCAGAAAACTGCTTTAAGAAAGGAGTTACTAACTTAATTTTTTACTGGATGTCAACAAATTTGTTTTCGGCAAGAAAATATTTTCTGGTCATAGCCATTATGAAATTTACAAAACGTTCAAATGTTTGTAAATCTATGGGACTCAACTGCTTGGTTATTAGTCCTTAGCTTACAAACTACTTAAACGTAGCATGCCGGAACCGGACTCGAACCTGGGACCTCTGCCTTTCGCGGGCAAGCGCTCTACTACTGAACTACCCCGATACGACTCATGGCTCCCTCACACAACTTCAGTTTCACCAGAACCTCGCCTCCTACTTTCCAAACTTCACAAGTTCTACTGCGAAACTTGAAAGACTAGCACTCCTGGAAGAAAGGATATGGTGGAGACATGGCTTAGCCAAAGCCTAATGGATGTTTCCAGAATAAATTTTTTTACTCTGCGCTGATATGAAACATCGTGGCAGATTAAAATTGCGTGCCGGAACCGGGACTCGAACCTGCGAAAGGCATAGGTTCCAGGTCGAGTCCCGTTTCCGGCACACAATTTTAATCTGCCAGGAAGTTTCATATCAGCGCACACTCCGCTTCACAGTGAAAGTTTCAATCTACTTAAACTAACCTAAGGACAACACCAACACCAATGCGCGAGAGAGGAACCCCCGACGGCGAGCGTCCGAGCGCACCGCAGCACGGCGCTCCAGTGCGCACGGCCATTCCTCCCCGGCTCTGAAATTTGTCTCTTAAGAAATAATTTCAGTACCAAAATAACAATACTTCCAGTACCGTCTGATTTTCTTAGACTACATTCCATTACCCTCCTTTGTCGGTGCTAATATTCATCTTGTACTTCCCTTTTATGACGCTGTCCACTCCGTTAAACTGCTCTTCCATGTCCTTTGATGAGTCTGACAGAATTACATTGTCATCAGTAGAACGCAATGTTTTTATTTCTTCTATCTCAACCGTAAATGCTTCCCCTAAATGTCTCATTGCTTTCCTTCACAACTTGCTTAATGTTTAAAAATGTTTGCAGAGCTTATGGGACTTCATTGCGGGGTCATCAATCCCTAAACTTACAAACTACTTATGAACTAGCTAATACTAAATTCGGCACGAATATCCATGTCCGAGGGGGGGGGGGGGGGTTTCGAACTCCCGACTGTAGTGGTCGTGCAGCATGTGACTGGCGCACAGAAAACCGTTCGGCCACTACGGCCGGCAACTTGCTTAATGTACAGATTGAATAACGTTGGCAGTACTGTCGCACGCCTCCCCAACCACTACATACATTCGACCCTTGTAACTGCTGCCCAGTTTTTGTGCGAGTCTAACATTACTTCTCGGTTCCTTTATTTTCACATCTGCTACCTTTAGAATTTGAAGGAAAAGTGATAGGGAAAACCAAAAGGCAGGTATTTTAATTACATCAAAGAGGATATAGGGATAAAATCGTATGAAGAATTGAAGAGGATGACAATGGAGAGAGGGACGTGACTAAATCGACAAGGCATAGCCTTTAGTTTATGATGATGACCTGTAGAATATGAAAGAGTGTTTTCCAGCCAGCATCGTCAAATCATTTTTAAATCAAGGAAAGACAAAAATGAAGGTTGCCTTTCCTTAAACTAATTTCTGAGGTAAGTCGTAATGTATCGCCTATAGTGTTCCTACATTTCTTCCAAATCCAAACTGATCTTCCCCGTGGTATGATTCTACCACTTTCCACAATTTTCGTATTTGTCTGTGTTTACTTTCTATGGAATGGAATTATTATATACTTCTTGAGGTCTAAGAGTATTAAAATAAATTACTGCAATGGAAGGTAAATGCCACTATAATATGATGAGACGGATCGATGACATCAAAGAAGTAATGTGTTCCAGACTGAAAAGTCCATGTGAGGAGCTGCAGGAAAGAAAAACATTGCCTGTCTCGGCTCATGGAGTTACAGAGAATCGGAACTGATTCAAGGAACAAAGATAGAGTTATCGAGAGGAATAGAGGTAAAGTTACAGGAAGAATGAGATTGTCCATTTGTAATCGATACTAGATTCGACAGCATTTGTGACAATAACAATAATCTCAAATTAATGAAATAAATGGCAATTTTCGATCAGTTATGGCTTCACTGTACTAGGTTTAGACGGAATACCAAAGTGCGGCGAATGACAATTTGTGCCCTGCCGGGATTCGAACCCGGGATCTCCTGGTTACTAGGCAGACGCGTTGCCCACTCCGCCACCGAGGACGCAGTGACCAGCGCGACTGCAAAGGACTCTTCCCTGCACTTTGGTATTCATTCTAAATCTAGTACAGTGAAGCCATAAATGATCGCAAGTTGCGATATGTTTCATTCATTGAACGCGGTAACGTCGTCAAAAATATATAATCTCGAATTAGTTACTTGACTGATACACAATCGAAACCTATTAAAATAATCCTGCCCACTGGGGGCATTTAAGCTAGGTTCTAAACCTAGCCTACGGAACCTCGAGCAAATCCGTGATGCGGCATTCGTATACAGAAAGCAAAATAAAGACGCCCCGACGCTCGCTGGCGAAACATCCACCCCTGGAGGCGGTGCCAGCGCCAGACCACCCCACTTGTCAGGGAGCGACATTTAGCCCCGCCCGAGGGCGCTGTCAGGGGATCAAGGGCTGCCTCCCTCATTTTCAATACGCAGCCCTTATTTTCCCCAGCAGCCCTTCGCAGGATTTGCGACCCTCCCCTCGCTGTTGTATATGAGGGGGCGGATAGTTAGGGATAAAGCTCCTCTTTCTTCACTCCCTCAGACTTCCAATACACAAGGGAACGGCGTAATTATTAGGCCTAAATTCTCCCTCCCCTTGTGTCGGCTCAGTTACCTTCTCTGGTGCGGGGTTTCTTTGAGGGCGTTGTCTTGTACTAAGTTTTAAGTTTACGCAAGTGAGGAGACTGGTGAAAGCTACAGCTGTAAATCTGTACATACCGGTTCTAAAATTTTCCCTTAGAGTGTACCTTTGTCATTCTTAGACAATGGAAAATATGAAATAATGGAATAATAATTGTACGGGGAACTTTTGCGTATTTTAATCCAAAACACTGAGGACATAATTTGTAATACATGATGGAAAGGCATCTACGAAAACGTAGGTAATATCTGGCGTTCGCCAGCGTGGTATTATTGGTCGTCTTCTGCAGTAACTTATCTAGTGGGATGGGGAGAACGCTATGGTCTGAGTACATTGTTAGAGGGCGGCACAAGAATAGAAGGAAACATTAAATGATTGTTTTTGTTTTTGGAAAGATGAACGAATGAACTGAAACAACCCTTTTAGAAGTTGTTGACAAAATTACGTTTTATTAAATACCCTAAATATTAATATTTTTATTTAAATTCCAGCCCATTTTACAACTTGTAAATATATATTTTCATGGTTGCGTCTGTGCTACAAATACTGGCTGAGTTTCTGGACGTCTGTAGGTCCAGTTGTTAACACTGCTTTTCCTTGTGATCAGGCGAAAGTATAAAATCGATATTTACATACAAAAGTCTTTGATCCCTTGGCGCCGACCGCGGTGGCCGAGGGGACTAAGGCGCTCCAGTCACGGTCTGCACGGCCACTACGTTCGGGGGTTCGAATCCCCCCTCGGGCATGGATATTTGTACCGTCCTAGTTCGTAAGTAGTTCATAAGTAGTTTGTAAGTTTAGGGACTGATGACCCCGTAGTGAAGTCCCATAGAATATACAAACATTTGAACATTTGATCCCTTGGCGATGTAAAACTTTTGTTTCTAAGTCAATACACTCAAAATATTCGGCCGTTAAATGTCACATATTTGTACACTAACGGACTCACTCATCAGAACTTCTATGTCTACTTCCTGCTAAACTTCAACCATTATATTTGAGAAGAAGTAAGGCTTTAGAGTGTAGGTAAACCAAAAAATCGAAAATTTGTTAGATATAATTAACATTCTCATAAAATATGACATCAACTGCGATTGGGCAAAGCTGAAAATGTGTACCCAGCCAAGATTCGAACCCGGGTCTCCTGCTTTCTAGGCAGTTGCGCTGATGCCTACACCACTGGGGACACAGTTATCCCGCACCTGCAAGGACTACGTAAGCACGCCTCCCATCAGATACAAATTCCCAGCTTCGCCCTGCCCACAGTACTCAAACTCGTAGTTATGAAACTAATTCCCTTAAGAGTAAGGGCTTCAAACTTACCCACCCCTCCCGACTGACGATAGGATCATTGCCCGTCACCGGCATATTATATATATAGACGTCACTTCTGATCCTGCAGTTGTTATTATTTAATATTCACAGAATATATGACATCAACTGCGATTGGGCAAAGCTGAAAATATGTACCCAGCCGGGATTCGAAGCTGGGCGAAGCAGGGCGAAGCTGGGAATTTGTATCTGATGGGAGGCGTACTTAGGTAGTCCTTGCAGGTGCGGCGATAACTTTGTCCCCATTGGTGAAGTCAGCTTGCGGCAGCGGCGGTGTAAGGAGGTCGCGCGGTGCCTCGCTGCGGCAGTGGTTTGTTTACTTCCGCTTGGGAAAAGTCTGTTCGCTTACACCAGCGTTTACTGTAGTGTGTATTTGTGAAAATGAAAACGCAGTAATGGATAACATTAGTAGACGAGACACTTTGAAATTTACATTCGAACGAAAATTTGCCCGACCAATGTCCTTTGAATTTGAAGATTGGCTCATAGAAGCTGCTAAGATCCGACTCGAAGACATAATTGGATACCATATGTGGATTATCAATAATGTCATGTATGTGAAACTGGCATCTGCCGAATTATGTGAAAAAGTAGTGCAGGACACAGGTGGTTCATTGAAATTTAATCATAGAGACGGCAATATAGGTAATGTCACTGTTGATCTTGTTGGTTTCGGTGTTAGAACTGTTCGGAATTTTGAGTTGCCATTCGAGGTTCCAGCTGAAGCAAAATAAAGCAAATTGCTCCATATGGTAGAGTACTCAGCAATTTTGCCGAGAGATGGTCTAGCGCACATAAATTGCCTGTGTTGAATGGTGTTAGGCAACTGAAGGTTGAACTGTGCCGACATATACCGTCATATATAAATGTTTGCGGGTTTAGAGGCATTGTGATGTATGACGGTCAACCGAAAACCTGTGCCATTTGTAGTTTACCAGGGCACGTTCGCGCTGACTGTGTCAAACGACGAATTGCCCAGCTCCCAACCAGTGAAACACTTAAGCCCCCGAATATGACTATGTTGCCAGCTACGTATGTAGCTGTCACACGTGGTCAGCTGACAGAGCCATTAATTAGTGAGGTTCCTTTAGACAATATCCCACCTGATGACGTCGTGCAAGACATTGTAACTCAAATGGACATCCCGGAGAGCACACCAGAACAGGCACCACAGAAAGAAGCCATTGACCAGTCTCCTCCACAATCAGCGGAAGAGATTCCTGTATGTAAAGGGGATACGAGGAATCAGGAACCAGCTGACAACCAGACACCAGTAAGTGAGCCTGAGACCTTCGCAGAAGGGCAGAGTAGCTCTCCAGCAAAGTCACCACGAACCCACAAGAAACGACGACTGCCCACGAGGGGGCAGAGGAGAAGGCTGCTCCTTTACGAGCAAAGGCAAAAGAAATGAAGGAAAAAATATGTGGAAAGTCACCAGATGGTTCAGCTAAACAGAAGCAGTCAACCAAGCCCAGTAAGGAAACCGTAGATATGACGTCCGACAAACTGACTTCGGAACATGCATACCCAACCAAGAACAGAAAAATACTTTGCCTTCCAAATTTATCACTGGCGTCGACTGGACAGGGGAGGTAGACATGGAGGACGTTTCCGGGGATTCTGGAAACGCAGAACATGATCTGCCAACTGCTGCTGCGGTGAAGAATAAAAATAGCACGGAAGTAATGGAAATACCAGAAGCGGAGAAAGAAGAGGACTCTGATTTCTATTAACTGTAGGCAATTTTCATTTCATAAACCACATGTGTGATCGTCAAGCCTATAAAACTGCAACGTTAAACATCAATAAGAGTCGCAGCTCCATTAGGCTCCGTCATATTCAAGATTTCCTGTATTCCGCTGATATTGATATTCTTTTGCTACAGGAGGTTGCAGACATTAAGTTAGAAGAACTATTCGGATACAACGTCATAGCAAACAAAGGTCGTGGTGCAGATTTGGGGACTGCTATCTTATTAAGAGAGGGAATTGTGGCGCAAAACATAGAAATGCTTGTCAACAATCGAGGGATGGCCGCCACCATCAATAACGTTAGAATTGTAAACATCTACGCCCCCTCAGGATCCAATAACAGGCGACGCAGAGCGGAGTTTTACACGGAGGAGATTCTTCCGCTACTTACATCAACGTCTGACCATCTTATCGTGGGGGAAGGTTTTAACTGTGTTCTGCACCCTAAAGATCAGGCACCTAATTTTAACAAATCCGTCGAATTGGAACGGATAGTGAAGGATTTACTTTTAACATACAGTTGGGAGCATAAGTATGGAGTAACTCCTGGTTTTACGTATGTGACAACTCATTCGGCAAGCAGATTAGAAAGGATATATGTATCAGACAACTTAAAACACCAAATTATACATTGCGAGGTCTGTCCAACTATTTTCAAGGATCACGCTGCATATATTTGTACTTTAAACTTGCAGAAACAGGGAACGTACCGTAGTAAAGGAACATGGAAACTTAATGTCTCACATTTAAATGATCAAGGATGTAAGGATGCCTTCACACATGCGTGGAATGAAAGCCTCGCCAAGTATAGGACATATAATTCGGCAATCAAATGGTGGCTACAATGTGCTAAACTCAAATTAAGGAAAGCCATGCTACATTACTCAAGGGAGAAGAACTGGTGGCTTAAGCGAACCATGGAATTTCACTACTCAAGTCTAAGGGAACTAAATAAACTGGATGCGACAGTAATCGAAAACTACGCCGAAATTAAGAAAGTGCAAGCTAAACTACTACTTCTTAAACGGAAACAGTTAGAAGGTTTGAAAGTCAGATCTCGAACCCAGGACTCGCTACACAATGAAGTGACGTCAATCTATCATCTGGCACGTGAGAGTAAACGAGGACGACAGAAGATACTCACAGAACTAAAAACTAGAGACGGCACAATCTTAACTCAACAGAAAGATATTAGAAATGAGATTCAGACTGTCTACACGGAACTGATGTCTGAGAAAATGATTGGTTACAACGCCTTGCAAAAACTGACTAACAATTTAACGAACAGACTTACCCCTTCTGAATCTGATGAACTTATAACACAAATAACAGAAGACGAGTTGGAAGATGTGGTGTTCCACAGTCCCAAGAATAAATCTCCTGGAAGTGACGGACTCCCGGTGGAGTTTTATCAAGCCTTTTGGTCGCAAATGAAGACACAACTGTTAGAGATATGTACAGAATTAATGAAACCGGATCTACAGGTTCCTCAAGAGTTCAGTGAAGGACTTGTTTTAGTCCCAAAGCACGCAAATAGTAATGCTATGTCGAATCTTAGACCGATTACTCTGTTGAATAACGATTATAAACTTTTTGCACGTATTCTTGCAAAAAGGATGAAAAATGTAATGAATACAATTAATGGACCTTATCAAACCAGTGTCGGGAGAGATAGAACCATCTATCAAACATTAGTTGACTACCGCGATCTAATATCGGTGGCAGACGCATGCAAAATTAAATGTGCATTAGTAAGCTTGGATTTTGATAAAGATTTCGATAGAGTAAACCACCGATATTTGTTCAACGTCATGCGGTCGCTAGGTTTTCCCCTGAATTTCATCAATGTAATACAGAATCTATTACAAAATAGCATATCACGGGTGACTGTCAATGGACGACCAGGTGACATAATCCCGGTAAAAAGCTCCGTAAGACAAGGGTGCCCCATGTCGGCGACACTTTTTTCGATCGCTATAGAACCACTGCTATCCACACTGACGGCGCGTTTAAGAAGAATACAGATGCACGGTCAGAAGTTAGCGTGTCGACCTTATGCCGACGACGTTGGATTCCTGGTCAACGACGCGAATGAGGTAGACACCACACTTCAGATAACTCGGATATATGAAAAGGCATCCGGTGCACTATTAAATTGGCAAAAATCGGGCATCATGAACATAGGCAAAGGAATAGGCTTGCCCAATCATCACAAGTTGACAGAGGTGTCCAAGTTGCAATGTCTCGTTGTCGATTTTCGTAAAACAATTCGACAAACCGTTGCCGCGAATTACAAACAGCTATTAGCTAAGATACCGGCGTGTGTACAACTGCACAGTGTCAGAAAATTAGATGAGCTGCAAAAAGTGGCGCTGGCGAATACATACATCACGGCCAAGGTGAACTACGTGGCTCAAGTCCTGCTGATACCTCACGACATAGCGCAAAGAATGCTGGCAGCTCTTGGACACTTCGTAGGTCGAGTACATATTTTCAAAATCAAGTACGATACCCTGACTCTCCCTTTGCTACTAGGTGGCTTGCATCTCATTGACATACACAAGAAGGCTCAAGCACTCTGTTGTTGTGGTCTTCAGTCCAGAGACTGGTTTGATGCAGCTCTCCACCCTACTCTATCCTGAGCAAGCCTTTTCATCTCCTCATAAGAACGACAACCCACATCCACTTGAATCTGCTTACTATACGCGTCTCTTGGTCTCCCTCTGCGATTTTTACCCCACACACTTCCCTCCAACGCTAAATTCACAATTCCTTGATGTCTAAGAATGTGTCCTACCAATCTATCCCTTCTTTTAGTCAAGGTATGCCAGAAATTTCTTTTCTCCTCAATTTGGTTCAGTACCTCCTCATTAGTTACGCGATCCACCCACCTAATCTTCAGCATTCTTCTGTAGCACCACATTTCAAAAGCCTCTATCCTCTTTCTGTCCACACTGCTTATCGTCCATGTTTCACTCCCATACAAGGCAACACTCCATACAAATGTCTTCAGAAAGGACTTCCTTAGGCTTAAATCAATATTCGATGTTAACAAATTTCTCTTTTTCAAAAATGCCTTTCTACCCATTGCCATTCTGCATTTTATATCATCTGTACTGCGACCATCATTTGTTATTTTACTGCCCAAGTAACAAAACTCATCTACCTCCTTTATTGTTTCGTTACCTAGTCTAATTCCTTCAGCATCACCTGATTTTCTTACACTGCACTCCATTACCCTAGTTTTACTCTTGTTAATGTTCATCTTATATGCACCTTTAAGCACACTATCCATTCCGTTCAATTGCTCTTCCAGGTCCTTTGCTGTATCTGACAGAATTACTATGTCGTCGGCAAAACGCAATGTTTTTAATTCTTCACCCTGAACTTTAATTCCTTCTCCAAATTTCTCCTTGCTTTCCTTTATAGCTTGCTCAATGTACAAATTGAACAACATTGGGGAAAGGTTACAACCCTGTCTTACTCCCTTCCCAACCACTGCATCCCTTTCATGCCCTTCAACTCTGACAACCGCTGTCTGGTTTTTGTACAAGTTGTAAATAACCTTACGCTCCCTATATTTTACTCCTGCTTGCTTCAGAACTTGAAAGAGTTTATTCCAATCAACATTGTCAAAAGCCTTCTCCAAATCTACAAAAGCTAGAAATGTTGGTTTGCCTTTTCTTAATCTATCTTCTAGGATAAGGCGTAAAGTGAGTATTGCCTCCCGTGTTCCTACATTTCTCCTGAACCCAAACTGATCTTCCCCGAGGTCGGCTTCTACCAGCTTTTCCATCCTTCTGTATATAATTCGTGTTAATATTTTGCAACCATGACTTATTAAACTGATAGTTCTGTAGTTTTCACACCTGTCTGCACCCGCTTTCTTTGGAATGGGGATTATAACATTTTTCTTAAAGTCTGAGGGTACTTCACCTGTCTCATACATCTTACACACAATGTGAAACAATTTTGTCATGGCTGGTTCTCCCAGAGACTTCAGTAGCTCTGACGGGATATCATCTATTCCAGGGGCCTTGTTTCGACTTAGATCTTTCAGTGCTCTGTCAAATTCATCTCTCAGTATAGTATCTCCTATTTCATCATCATCTACATCCTCTTCCCTTCCTACAATAGTGTCTCGAAGTTCGTTTCCTTTGTAGAGCCCCTCTATATACTCTTTCCACCTTTCAGCTTTCCCTTCTTTGCTGAGAACTGGTTTTCCATCAGTGTCCTTGATATTCATAGAGCTGTTTTTCTTATCACCAAATGTTTCTTTTATTTTCCGGTAGGCTGTATCTATTTTTCCCCTATTTATACATTCTTCTACATCCTTGCATTTGCCTTCTAGCCAGTCCTGCTTAGCCATTTTGCACTTCCTGTCAATCTCATTTCTTAGTCGTCTGTACTCCATTTTGCCTGTTTCATTTACTGCATTTTTATATTTTCTCCTTTCATCGATTAAATTTAGTATCTCCTGTGATATCCAAGGATTCTTTGTAGGTCTTGCTTTCCTACCTATTTTGTCCTCTGCTGCCTTCACTATTTCATCTCTCAATTTTACCCATTCCTCCTCAACTGTTTTATTTTCCCCTGTTTCTGTCAATTGTTGCCTGAAGCTCCCTCTGAAATTCTTAAGAACTTCAGGTTCCTTCAATTTATCTAGGTCCCATCTCCTTATTTTCCTACCTTTCTGTAGTTTCTTCAGTTTCAGCCTACAGTTCATAACCAACAAGTTATGGTCAGAGTCTATGTCTGCCCCTGGGTATGTCCTACACTTCAAAACCTGGTTCCGAAATCTATGTCTTACCATTATAAAATCTATCTGGTATCTCCCGGTGTCTCCTGGTCTCTTCCACGTGTACAACCTTCTTTTGTGATTCTTAAACCAGGTGTTTGTTATAACTAAATTATGTTCCGTGCAAAATTCTACCAGGCGGCTTCCTCTTTCATTCCTTTTGCCCAGACCATATTCACCCACTATCTTCCCTTCCCTTCCTTGTCCTACTACCGAATTCCAGTCTCCCATAACAATTAAGTTTTCCTCTCCCTTAATTGTCTGAATAATTTCCTTTAGCTCCTCATATATTTCTTCGATCTCCTCATCATCGGCAGAGCTAGTTGGCATATAAACCTGTACTACTGTTGTCGGTGTTGGCTTCGTATCTATCTTGACAATGATAATACGATCGCTGCGCTGGTCATAGTAGTTTACCCGCATTCCTATTTTCTTATTCATTATCAATCCTACTCCTGTGATACCCCCAACTGATTTTGTATTTATAATCCTGTACTCACCTGACCAGAAATCCTGTTCATCCTGCCACCGAACTTCACTAATCCCCACTATATCTAACTTCAACCTATCCATTTCCCTTTTTAAATTTTCTAATTTTCCTACTCGATTAAGGGATCTAACATTCCACGCTCCGACCCGTAGAATGCCAGTATTGTCTTTCCTGATGATCACATCCTCCTGAGTAGTCCCCGCCCGGAGATCCGAATGGGGGACTATTTTACCTCCGGAATATTTTACCCGAGAGGATGCCATCATCATATTTCCATACAGTAGAGCTGCATGTCCTCGGGAAAAATAACGGCTGTAGTTTCCCCTTGCTTTCAGCCGGTCGCAGTAGCTGTGTGGCAAAGCCACATTAGCTGATGTTACAAGGCCAGCTCAGTCAATCATCCAGACTGTTGCCCCTGTAACTACTGAAAAGGCTGCTGCCCCTCTTCAGGAACCACACGTTTGTCTGGCCTCTCCACAGATACCCCTCCGCTGTGGTTGCACCTACGGTACGGCTATCTGTATCGTTGAGGCACGCAAGCCACCCCACCTCGGCAATGTCTGTGGTGTAAACCATAAAGAAATGAAAATAAATAGCATTGTATATATGTCAGGCTCATAAACAAGTTGTGTTGATCAGCTAACTGTTTTAATTAACGTAAAGTCGAAATTTGTATATTGTATTTCTTTGTACATATTGACTGACGTGAGATTTTGAACCTATTTTAAGATTTGTGAAGATAATTGATAGTTCAATATATGTTAGGAACATGTATGATGGACTCATTAACAAATTGACATTTAACATTTTGGTTTGTTTTCAAACAAAAAGTAGCGTGATTAAAACATAAAAAGACATGTGCGATCTAAAATTATTGTACGTTTACATTTTATATTGTGATTATTCTTGTGCACATGAAATGTTTTCTTTGTGTGTTTGTTAATTGTAAATTAGTATATTCAATTGTTATAAACAATGGATAATGTAATGACATTATTGTCAAGGTTATATATTTGCCTCACCGCCTTGTGTGGGGGAGTTCGAGTTTCAGTCATTTGTCAAGTGCTCTGAAAGCTATGTCAGTCTTTGTTTTGAAATGGAAGTACTACCGTTCTGATGCTTTGTAAATGTTTTGTTGTTAAAATGTTTGGTGGAGAAACAGTTTTATTTCAAATTAAACAAGAAGTGAAAAATTGTATCTACGAGTATTTATTTCTACCACGACGCCCCAGGAGAATAATGTTGCAGCGAGCAGAACCCCCATACATCACAATGTTGAAAAGCTGAGTATCGGTAGAATAAACTGTAATTACTCAAAAATATAGTAAAACATTTCACAACCAGAATAAATTCTCGAAACGCGTCACTCCAAACATGAAAAACTAGAAGTTGCGTAAACAAAGCCAAGCTGACAATCTGTGCATTGCCCCACTAGACCTACGACCGCCAATCAATGTCAGTCATTTATCACATGCCTTGCAGCACTTGAGGTGTTTTCTTATCGACTACAGTTACATACGAACGAGAATTCCTCAAAGAAAAATGACAACAGTTAAGGAAATATACCAGGCACTATTGTTAAACAAACAAAGAAATGCGATAGAATGGAAATTCCCGAATAAGGACTGGAAAGCAACGTGGGAAAACATCCACAGTTCTGACTTACCTTCACAAGTAAAGGCAACGTGGTATATGACGGTTAATAGAAAAACTCCGACGATGTCCAGACTACATAAAATTCACATAAAAGACTCTCTCATGTGCCCCACATGTAATTTAGTCGATAGCGACGAACACCGTTTCGTCTGCAGTATCAATAAAGAAATATGGGAGTGCACAAGGCAAAAGTTGGCGCAGGTCAGAAGAACTTCGCCAAATACAATAACACATTCCGATGGCCTCAACCCCGACACAATTCCATATCCAAAGACAAAACGAAATGCGGTAAACTGGATAATGGGTCATACCGTGTACTATATTTTTACTACAGAACCAAAGAGAAAGGAGGACTTCATTCACTACCTGATAATGCAACACGACCAGATACGAAGAAAGAAGAAATACAAGGAGCGTTATGCCAACTTCCTGATTAAAACTATAATGTAATACATACAGAACACCCAATCGGAGAAAGTTTAAACAATAAGGAATATACATGGAAGATGTTCTTTTATTTTGCTAACGTTTTGATTTTGCCTTTTTACGATAACAAGAACAAAATAGAAAAAATTAAGGGGCACACTCTTTGCCGACGGAGGCATTTATGTTAATATAGCATTGAGTTATGATGTTACACTTACATAATGTGTGTATATGTACAGGTACTATGTCCCTTTCAAAGAAGACCTATTTAGTTACTTAAAGTCAATTTCTGTGCCTGGAAGAATTTTTTATTTTGCTCTCCATAAACACTAAAGTTAATAGAGAGAGATTTATTTTACAACATTTTATATTCATTTTATAACAATTTTAATGGAGTTCAGAACAGAACGGCATACAATACCGCAACAACATGGCAACGGATAATATACAGAAGCAAGAATTTTACTTCATTTTCACGAATTATTTCGTTTAAAGGCGCAGAAGCCGGGCCGAGAAGGCAATAATTGGCGAGCGGAAGGACGGGTTGAAGGGGAGGAAGGAGACCCGAAAAAATAAAAATAAAAAATTAAAAAAAAGTGGTGTAGGGGTCAGCGCAACTGCCTAGAAAGCAGGAGACCCGGGTTCGAATCCTGGCTGGGTACACATTTTCAGCTTTGCCCAATCGCAGTTGATGTCATATATTCTGTGAATATTAAATAATAACAACTTCAGGATCAGAAGTGACGTCTGTGCTTTCGGAACAGACGCCACATGTATATATATATAATTAACACATACACAGATTTTTCCCCCAAAATTCAAACATATGTTGCATTCGTAACTTGTCAATACTCCTAAGGATGTTAAACTGGTTTTCAATTAGAAGGTAAAGTGATCCACGAAAAATAAGTGTGTACATAATACTCCAAAATTTCGTACTAATTGGCTGAAATAAGTGAAGTCCTTGCCGCTGTGAAGATGCTGTTCAGCCTCCTGAACTAATAAGCTTGCAACATTAGTTACACATTTACATCACAAATGAATTTTTAATTATTTTGCGGAATGAATTCTCATAAAAATATGTTGACTATTACAGTTACTTTACTTCGCATCTTTATTTCATTAAATATCTTGAAGTTTGATTTCTTCGCGTATTTTATTCAGAATAATGATGGATTACTAAATAATTGTTATTCCTAGAATGTCTTTGTTATCGTGTCCGTTATTTCATTATTTCAAGTAGAATCAGCTTCTCAAAACAAAAGTTGATACTGTTTACTTTTGAGTCAAGGTTTAAGTTAAAACTCCGTATCTCTGAATGTTTTAGCTTTAGAGTAATATATGAATATGATAATTTTGAACGTAGCTTGTCTAAAGTAGTAACAGTAGTACTGTAATTCACCGAAAAAAGGAATCATGCAGCTCCACAAGTTTATTTAAAATAAATACACTTTATCCAGTTATCAACGCCATCTAAGGGTGTATTCATCGGAATAATAAAATTGTAACATGAGACGTGTGAGCTTATTGTGCTCATGTCGTATAAAATGACATCAAGTTTGTTCATAAACATCCAAGTTACATGGATACTTGCGCGTTTAGAGATAATTAAAACTGGCTGGTCACAACAGGCTGCCGACGTTGCAGCAGTCTCGAGCGGTGTCAGTCTGCCGTGTACTCGACTTAACATGTGCGCAATCTGTGTCATACTCGTCAACTTGCAGTCACACGTATTTCTGTACCTTACACCTAGTGCATATTGTAACAGCTGGTGATGAACTATGTATGAAAAAAAATGAAGTGTTTATTCAAAACACCTATGAGGAATTATAAGATTATACACCACTGGCCATTAAAATTGCTACACCAAGAAGAAATGCAGATGATAAACGGACATTCAGTGTACAAATATATCATACTAGAACTGACATGAGATTACATTTTCACGCAGTTTAGGTGCATAGATCCTGAGAAATCAGTACCCAGAACAACCACCTCTGCCATGATATGCCTAGGAATTGAGTCAAACAGAGCTTGGATGGCATGTACAGATACAGATGCTCATGCAGCTTCAACACGATACCACAGTTCATCAAGAGTAGTGATTGCCATATTGTGACGAGCCAGTTGCTCGGCCACCATTGACCAGACTTTTCAATTGGTGAGAGATCTGGAGAATGCGCTGGCAAGGGCAGCAGTCGAACATTTTCCGTATGCAGAAAGGCCCGTACAGGACCTGCAACATGCGGTCGTGCAATATTCTGCTGAAATATAGGGTTTTGCAGGGATCGAATGAAGAGTAGAGCCACGGGTCGTAACACATCTGACATGTAACGGGCACTATCCAAAGTGCCGTCGATGCGAACAAGAAGCGATCGAGACGTGTAACCAATGGCACCCCATTCCATCACGCCGGATGATACGCCAGTATGGCGATGACGAATACACGCTTCCAATGTGCGTTCACAGTGATGTCGCCAAACACAGATGTGACCATCATGATGCTGTAAACAGAAACTGGATTCATCCGAGAAAATGACGTTTTGCCATTCGTGCACCCCGGTTCGTCGTTGCGTACAGCATCGCAGGCGCTCCTGTCTATGATGCAGCGTCAAGGGTAACCGCAGCAATGATCTCCGAGCTGATAGTCCATGCTGCTGCAAACGTCGTCGAACTGTTGGTGTAGATGGTTGTTGTCTTGCAAACGTCCCCATCTATTGACTCAGGGCTCGAGACGTGGCTGCACGATCCGTTACAGCCATGCGGATAAGATGCCTGTCATCTCGACTGCTAGTGATACGACGCCATTGGGATCCAGCATGGCGTTCCGTATTGCCCTCCTGAACCCACCGATTCCATATTCTGCTAACAGTGCTGGATCGCGACCAACGCGAACAGCAATGTCGCGATACGATAAACTGCTACAATAGACTACAATCCGACCTTTATCAAAGTCGGAAAGGTGATGGCATGCATTTCTCCTCCTTACACGAGGCATGGCAACAACGTTTCACCAATCAACGCCGGTCAACTGCTGTTTGCGTATGCGAAATCGGTTGGAATCTGTCCTCATGTCAGCTCGTTGTAGGTGTCACCACTGGCACCAAGCTTGTGTGAATGCTCTGAAAAGCTAGTCATTTGCATATCACAGAATCTTCTTCCTGTCGGTTAAATTACGCCTATGTTGCACGTGCCCAGTCCGTAGCATGTAGCCTACGCGGCCGAATTACGAGGCTCACAACGTTCTACTCAATACAGATTTGAACAATAACTAACGGACGAGGAGCATCGTTTCAAATAGTATTAAGTCCACCCGTGGACAAAAATGAGTTTGATACATTTTTGTATAGTTTACATAGCGATCTTTCATGCTGTCGAATGAGAATGTAACGAATTGGAATCACTAACAGTGTAAATTGCGTCTGTAAAGTAGCCGTTGTTTCTAATCGTATTGAGTCCACTGTAGCGTGTGTTTCAAATCATATTGTGTCAGGCATGAAGCAGTATTGTCACTTTGCTCTGTTGGCTATGCTGTCAGCTGGCACGCTATTTTCAACAATGCTACGAATTTAATAATCAGTTATATCGTGAAATTTGTGTAAGACAGTAATTTTTCAATTCTGGAGAAAGGAATTGCTGTTGGTGATAATTAATCTGGAAGCCAAAAGAGGGGAAACCAAACATGCCCATCAACCTAAATCTGAGGCAGTTAATGTTATTCCATAAAGAAACAAAAATAAATGCTTAGTTATATATTTACCATAGAAACAGGTTTTTAATTTGTAAATTTTATAAATTATTAGATCAAACCATATTAAGTCCAACACATTTTCTTTAAATTTGAAGAACTCAACAGGAAATCTATTTTACTTTTTCACGTACATCTAAAATAAAACAACTGCAAAATTTTAAAAGCTGAGAAATATTCCTCAGGTTACGACTAATCAGTTTTTCGCTTCTCCTGTAAAAGTTTTTTATACATAATATGATTTGAAACGATGCTCCTTTTACAATAATGGCACTTTCCAGGAATTAAATTACAACTATCTGAATTTCTTTCAAAAGGCCTAATGTGAACTATTCGACTATCAAAACTTGAGCATTAAGAAAGCTCATAATGCAAACGTACGTCACTAACCTATGCATTAACATAATAAAGAAACGATAATGGGATAAACATATTGAATGTTTCTTCTCATACAAAATTTACGTCTGCTGCGATAGTTATGTGTTTTTCTATATGATCCAACAAATGTAAATGACTTACGCTACTGGAATGAAATGTAAATGAATGTGTTTGAACTTGTTCTACCTGAATGCCTTTGCACAACGTTATGTTAATCTGACTGCATACTTTTAACTGTATTCTATGTAAATGTATTGCAAAACCTACCTGACTGTGCAATGTTTATCATAATGAGACACCAACTGCTAATTGTTTCTGTATGAAAATGTCGTAATAAAGTTAACTGTCTGAAAATTACTGATACTAAAAATCACTGTGTTAATAATTCTGGTCCTACAAACATGTTTCTGACTGAACTAACAATCTTTAACGGAATGTAACGAACACAATATTTATCATGCAATCTGACTCAGTGCAAACACTTGTTAACCTGAACACTGTATGAATTATCTTACCCTGAAATCTGTAAATCATACTGAACTGTAAGCTTGACAAAAACTGATTCTTTCTCACTTTCACTTTTCGATTACTTTCACTTACTAACTTCGACTGTTCTTTTTTTTTATTTTTTTTTTTTATTTTAGCTACACTGCATAAGTTTGCGCAACACCAAACTGCTTCCTGCTGTACTAACTATAGAAAACACCTATGGCATTTTAATAAAAATTTGAGGAGGGATAAACTGGTAATCTGTTTAAGAAACTGGAAGTAATTATTAAGAATGAAATATCTGGTTTATTTTCTAACTGATGTAACTTCAAGAAAGTTACCAACAATGCCATTTTTTGGATTTTAAAATCTTTCAGAGAGAAATATAACTCAGATATTTAATCTTCCTACAAAATTATTTTTAAACAAAGATAAACATTTCTTTTCTGTTAATAAATTAACTCGAGTTACACAAACAATGTTACAACAATACCATATTTCAAGAACACTACCCATGAAATTCCTATTTCATAAAAAAACGGAATCTCAAAACTAAACTATTACAATAAATACTTTTCCTAACATAGAAAGTGGTCCCTATCATTAATCGTGTACCCACCAGCTAACAGCAAGATCTTTTCCCGACCGTTACAGTTACCATCAGTTCAGCCTAACAATGTGAAGTTGTTCCATAGAAACATGCCAAGTATTTCATGAAAAACTTTACCTTATAAAAACTTCAAAAGACCGTTTGTCCAACGTCGTTTATTCCTTTTCGTCTCCATATCTTAAACAGTTTGGCTCAGCATTCAAGTCTCAAAATCTCATCTCCTCGCCTATCCAGCTGGAGCGATAACTGCACACAACCACGGTCCCCACGCTTCTGCAATCCCAAACGCGCCCCAAGCAAAGTCTGCACTCTCAATAATCACAACCCTACTTCCCGGCAACAATACTATCACCGTCTCCAATATCGATAGGACTGCCATCGAAAAATAAGCCTGCAACCAAAGATAAACGACCCATGCCTGACTAGCTTACACTGGTCTCAAATTCGCAGTACATTTGAATATGAAATGTATACCTCCCCATAGCAGGTATCTTAAAATATTCCACTAAATTAAATTCCCGTAACTTTTTGATCGGACGTCGTATACCTAAATCACACTCATCACTGTGCATCCAGTTTACCCAGAAGCATGAACATTCAGCCCTGCTACCTCTACAGTAAAGGTCTTGAACTATTTGGCAGTGTTGGAGACGCCAGTCCACGCAGTGCAGTGCACCGCTCACTTAGCAGCGCTGCGCCATCGCTTGGAAGTCGCCCCCGCTGTCGCCTCACGTCCCTTTACGTCGCGTCGCGAGCAGACGATAACCCGCGGCCGTATAATTCACCCCGCGGCGGCTAGAGGGCGCTTTCGGCGCGTGACTGCGCCGCTAGAAGTTTCAAATCTCCTTTCTTCTCGTCCCCTCCCCCGGCCTCTTTTCGGAAGTTCTCTCACCAGATCGTTTCACGGACAGGCGAAGCTCTTTGGAATTTGAATGCGGACACCGAATTGGATCGCAGATATTAGAATCTTCTGGAGACAGCGGGAACTATTTCCAAACAGGAGCTGTCGCGCCGAAGCGTTGCTCTGATTCGTGACTGCACCCCCTCTCTAAGTGTGTCAGTATGTTATGACCATCTCTCCTGTTCCTTGCGAAACTTAGCATTCTTTCAACTATAAACTATGGTAGAAATCTGGATGAAGAAACATATTGTAAGTGATTCCTTTATCCTAAGAAACGAAATCAGTTAAACTTGTAATTAGTATTCCGTCACATAGTTCTCAGTTTGAAAGTAGCTTATTAATTTTTCTGTGTAAAATCTCGGGCAGTAAATATAAGTAATTGCAAGTTAAAACGCTAACTGCTGCTCTCAATTAATTTACGAGTGGCCACAGTACTGGCGCAACAGAAATTTATCTAACTGCTCAATCCTTAAGAGAGCAGTTAACGTTCTAACAAACACAACATTGATGTTAAAAAAGGGAATAGATAATTAAACATGGAACAGGGAACATGAAATTATAAAGCAGAGGTTTGATACTATAAATCGGTATCTATTCAATAAAATGAACAAGCTAATAAATGTGGGGACACCAAATTAAACACAATGAAACACACACCCGAACAAAAATGATTTAGATCATAAAGTTACTGCCCATGAAATAATTGTTTCTGCACTTTATGAATATAGAGGTAATGTGGGAGGAAATTTGCTGATACACATTGGATAAAGGGAAGCACATTTAGTCACTCAAAGACATGCACATAATACTTTCGACACATTACTCATGTGGCAACACTTGATAGAACCGGCGAAACGAAGTGTCGGTGGCGTTTTTGATGAGATGTTGGGTGTCTTCAAGCACAATTATAATGAAACTACGCACCAAACGAACTCATGTGTGGGGAGGCAGTGCGACACTGTCCATAAGTACCATTTGGTGTGTGACCACAGTGAATAACATAGAATTTACAAAAGGAAATTAATTTGGAATAAGCAAGTAAAGAACATGTGAGAATTCATATAAAAGAACGTTAATATCAGTAAAAGCATGGCTGAGGACCAAAGTAATGACCGTTACGAAAGCACGTTGTGCAATCGGTCATACCGACATAGGAAACATGGAATCAACCAAGAAATTTCGAGAAAGAATTTAGCATGCTCGTGGAGACAGACACCATACGAAAACGTTAGTTAAAAATAGCAAGGAAATTCAAACATACTAAGATTACACAAAGGCTGAAGGCCACACACGTGTATTCTAACTTGAGAAAACTGGACAAAAAATTCTCACCACAATGAAAATCTAAATACTAAATTTAAACTAAATTACTCGAATTATGTAAATTAAGAAATACTTCGCCTTGCATGGCGATAGAAATACTCTAGAAAAACTGTCACTGATAAACCAAGACTGCCTGATCACAAAGAAAGTTCTAACAGTGTGCCATCCCCTCAGCATGATTCGACGATATACTCATTTCATCGGTCGCAGCAAGAGTGAAGCCTCAGACCACACGCAAAGACTTCCTCTCCACACACCGAATGTAGGGCGCGCTAAAAGCGATGCAGAGTGCGTTCAGAGCCTACTGTCTACCAGCCCTTGCTACCTGAAGAAGATAATACCCTCTAGTAGGGCTCCAGAGAGGTCTCTTTTCTCACCTCTTTCGTCCATAATTATGTTGGTACTACACTAACAACAGTCCACCTCGCCATATTGCCAGCTAAGATAGTCTCTGGCCACCCAGAAGACGGCAGTGCAGACGACATACGAAGACATGAGTTCTTAACTAAAGTGAACGAGGCCTAAAGCGCGAGGCAGCGACTGTAAGCATTTGCCGGTCAGTCAGTAAATATTGTCGTGTTTAAATGGGAGCAGGCATGACTTCGAAGGCAACTGAACACAGCACTTATACTCAAAGCACGTTTATTACGAACTCAACATGCACGCAGCACTGACTGCCTCTCAGGCAGAGTGCTCTGCTATTTATACACAGACAGAATTTACCAGAAATTAGAAGAACAGTTAACATAAGAAACAAGTAGAAGGTACAAGTGAACATAAGAAAGATGTAGAACATTCTGAAATTGTTAATTACAAAAAAAAGTTTTGCCGGTGGGCGAGATTGAAGCAGCGACCGTCATCACCGCAGTCCGTGACGCTATCCCCCGCACCACGCTGGCAGTCGGTGTTCGTGGTCTCTCGCGGCAATATATATATATATATATATATATATATATATATATATATATATATATATATATATAACTGACTTAATTTCGTTCGTTTTTTTTCCTATGATAATCACAATGAAACAAATTGCAGAATTTACTTGGATGGTCATTTATGCACTGAAGGGACAAAACTACAAATGTCATGGTCCTTGCAGACCTTTAGTTAAAAAGATTTATAATAAAAATTGAAAATGAAAGTAATCAATACGTTTTGCAGTTTATATTTTTTCACTGTTACATGCTGATGTACTACTTTAAAAAAATCTTCAGGATGGGTTTCACTTATTTTCAATACTGGCAATTAGATAATAATATTAGCATGTAAGCGAGAAAAACCTGAGCTCTAACGCACTTGCTCCTGGTACACTCTATTTCTTAAATTTTGTACTAAGAACAGTTAAGATCGGAAGTAGTGCAGCGAGTGTTTCGGAAAAAAGCAACAGTTATAACGCATAGCCAATGAAGCAAAACAATTTATTACATGAAACAAATGCTGTTATATTGGTGTAAAATGCAAATAAGTGAAAATTATGGTGAAAATTACCATATCATTCTGCTCACATCGTAAACCTACGATAGAGCAGTATAAAAGAACTTAAGTTTGTTGTACAGAAGCCGATGTGCCTTTTTTTTAAGTGCTATGATTTTTTTTTTTTTTTTTTTTTTTTCATTCGTGAAGAAATGGGAGCGGTTTATTTTTCCAAAGCTGTCTTCATACCGTGAATGTGGATGTAATGAAAAACCTAGCAAAGGTGTAAGGTTTTCGAAGTTGTTTGTGATCCTTACAAATAACCGAATTAAAAAAATATGTAATCGCACTTCAGCACTTTTTCTGGGAGGGAATAAACCTAATTGTATTACTGTAGGAATACTCTCTAGCCAATTACCGATAAAGTATTTTCTTTCAAAATCTCTATCCATCTCGAAAAATGACTAGTATTTCTTACTTATTGGAATGGATTGTTTTTTGGATTTATCGCTGCCTATATTTACAGTTAACAGTACGATGGGGGGAAAATGAGTTTAATAAAGTTTTAAGTACTATGATATTTTACTGTCATCTTTTCCGATTGAAAATATAGCTTTTTTTACTTCTTAAAAAACCGTTATCTAGAAATCTTGGACACAGTTTGATAAAATGATAAAGATAAGTTTTTGTTTAATGTTGTTAGCAAAAATGTGGAAAATGTCTTTGCAAAATTACTTCATAACTTTACATGATCAACTAACACACCCAGATGCGGATATAGGACATAACATACATGTTGTATCATTCTTTCTGCCATTTGTTGCTTACTCGTCCAGGTCTAGTTGTCAGGAAAGGTAGTGGTGCAGGACTCGATGGTCAGCTAAAATATTTCTATAGAGATTAGTATTTTATTGACTGAAGATACAATGATACTCAACTTTAGAACATATGCCTGTTTCTTCTCTCTTCTTGCTTCTCTCGGTGTCTTCCGTATGATGCTAGCTGCGCTGAGACCTAGTGACTGCAAAGTTCGTAGCCGCGTTTTGCCTTCGTGCTGTCATATTTCTGACTTCGTAACTGACAGGCCGTCCAGACGTATGTCGGCCTAGATATAGCCGCTTGTAGAGGGCGCGCACCTTCGGTTACTCCCTCCAGGATGCGCGGCGCCTGCTTGCGATTGGCTTTCGGTCGATCGCTGCCTTCTCCACGATCGTTCTCTTACGTCTGGCGTGTGGCGCTGACTTTACGCCACAACAATAGACATTAAAATATGTTTCAAATCACTCACCTTACAACTGTTGAAGGGTATTCTATATGGTGGTGGATTAATATTTATGAAGCAACACGTACTGCAATTTACTGATAAACAAAGTCCAATAACTCATTTCATTTGTATTGATAGAGATCGTAAAATTACTTTTCTTGCATGGTTGCAAACGTACGTTGGATGTGGCAGGCTGCCCGCGAGTCATCATTTAGTAGTCTGCCATGCGACAGGTTTAGACTGCATAACCCTCCATCCATCGCTGTCTTCTGGAATTAGCTTCATTCTTTGGTACCCTCCAAGTGGTTTGCTGACGTCATCCAGCTTCTGGTACCTTCTTCTGCCTCTGCCTCTCTGTCCCGGAACGCAACCTTAGATTGCCTCTACCAGAAGGCAATCTCGTCTTAAGCTATGGCCTAGCCAGTTTGGTTTCCTCTCCAACTCTGCTCAGTTCTTCTTAATTTCTATCCGCGAGTATCCACTGTTAATTTCATTTGTCACTGGTATTCCTGCTTAACTACCGCAGATTGCGTGGTTGATCAGTATATGTTCTAACAGCTAATTTCAATTAATACCAAGCATGGTTATTTGGATCATTGTCGGGAAACATGCTGATCAATCCATTCGTGCAATAACCTATGTTCGATGAAATAATTCAACGAGGTGAGGAGGGCATAGAACGTAGATGGACAAAGGAAGAGTGCACCGACGACTATGAGAACAGTATCTGTTTCAAAATATGGACTTATATGTGAGAAACAAAAATTCGGAGCACACGTTTATGCGGATATGAAGCACTTACGTTTGGAAAACCGGTACCGGCATATGTTGAAAATTATGTGGACTTGTAAGGTAAATGACGAGGCGTTCTATAAAATCGGCGAAAAAAAGACCACGTGAAAAACAATCTGATATCTGTCTTCCATAGATGTTCCTGTGCCGATGCTATGGCAGGAGATTCCTTAAACGTTTGTGATGTGAAATTGCTTGAAATTTTCATCTCTAACACTTCAGATTAATTCGTTAAATTCGGATTCCCTTTAAGCCATATTGGGAAATTACAGTACTTCTTCTTCACTTTTGCAGAGTGTTGTGGCGTAAAATTAGCGCCACACGCCAGACGTAAGTGAACAACAATGGAGAAGGCAGCGATCCACCGAAAGCCAATCGCAAGCAGGCGCCGCGCATCCTGGAGGGAGTAACCGAAGATGCGCGCCCTCTACAAGCGGCTGTATCTAGGCCGACATACGTCTGGACAGCCCGTCAGTTAACCGTCATTTACTAGTCAGCTACGAAGTCAGAAATAGGACAGTACTAAGTCAGAACGCGGCTGCGAACTTAGCAGTAACTAGGTCACAGCGCAGCTAGCATCATACGGACGACGCCACGAGAAGCGAGAAGAGAGAAGAAACAAACTTTATCTAAAATTGAATATCATTGTAGTTTTCAGTCAAAAAAACTTGTAATACTAATCTCTATAGAAATGTTTTAGCTGAGCATCGATTCCTGACAACTGGACCAGGACGTGTACTCAGCTAATGGCAGAAAGAATGAAACAACAAAAGGCCATGAGGTCACAACACAGAGAGTAGCAATGTTATCAGGTAATGATATTACTGGTGCCCATTCATCCTGAATTTTTATCCCACTCTTAAACCTTCCTTTTGTTCCGGCCGTTGCTGCCAGTCGCGCCAATTAGTTGAACTATAAGACAGCAGCTCCTTGTCTTGTTACCACCTGGCAATGGCGCGAAAGGCAAAATTACAAGGTTTGAATCTCGGTTACGGCACACAGTTTTAATCTTTCAGGAAGTTTAATATCAGCACACACTCTGCTGAAGAATGAAAAAAATTCTGAGAACATGCCCTTTGGCTGTGGTTAAGTCGTGTCTCCACCATAACCTTTTCTCCAGGAGTGCTAGTCCTGCAAGATTCGCAGGGGAACTTCTGCACATATTGCAACGTAGGAGGTCAGTTGTTAAAAGCCGTGAAGCGTGCCGGGATAGTACATTCAGTAGAGCGCTTGTGCGCGAAAGGCAATACTTCCAGTTCCGATCCAAGTTCCGATACACAGTTTTAATCTGCTAGAAAGTGTCTTAACAGCGCAGCCTCCGCTGCCGAGTGGAAATATAACTCTGTAAACATCCCAAAACCCGAGACTAAGTCATGTCTCCGCCATAAGCTTTCATATAGTTGCTGGTCTTGCATAGATCGCAGGTGAATTGTTGTGAAGTTTTGGAAGTTTGAGCCGAAATAATGATGGCAGTGAAGTTGCGAGGACTGTCCGTGAAGCGTACCGGGATAGCTCATGTGGTGGAGCGCTTGCACGCAAAAGGCAAATGTCCTTGGTTTGAATCCTGGTTCCAGCACATACAGTTTTAATCTGTGATGAAGTTTCAATCATCTCCTTGTTACTGATGAAGTGTGTTCCACCAGTATAATCTGGAAACTACCACAATAAAGTAGTTGGCAGTTGTTCAGTGCTCAACGATATGCATTCCATTAAACACCTATGTAACACGACTTATAGACATTTGTGCTGTGTAAGACAGATTTATGAAATGACATGTTTTTATAATTAAACTTTCCCTATTTAACACGCTCTAACGTGGAAACTAATTACGAGTACTTACCAAAATTTGGTACCATTAATTGTTAACTAGGGTAACGCAAATATTGCGGAAACGGAACGTGCGATTGATGTGCGGTTTTCACAGAATGGATTGGTAGTCAAGGACTCTTATTGTTAGCCAATAAACAGACTGTAAAAATACCTACAAAGTGTACTTTTTATGGAAACATACAATTTTTCAAATGGAACAACGTTGGTTTCTATCATGCACTGGAATGCTTGACACCAGCTGTGTACAAATAATTTTGAATGACCTTTTTATCACGTTTAGTTTGGCAGCTACAACCATTCAAAGTTCTGGGGGCTGATGCTACGACAGCGTAGCTGACTGGTTGGTGGTCATGAAACAGTTGGCCGTGCCCCAGGGGCTAGCCACTCGGCCAGTGAACTCAGCTACGCCAAACTTTGAACGGTTGTAGCTTCCAAACTAAACCTGATGAAAATGTCATTCAAAATTATTTGTAGTCTCAAAATTCCAGGGCATGATAGAAAAACTATTGTTCCATATAGAAAACATTATCTTTGCATAAAAAATAAACTTTCTAAGTAATATTATAATCTGTTTGTTGGCTAAAAATGCGAGCCCCTCACTACCAATCCATTCTGTGAAAACTGCACATCAGTCGCACTTTCCGTTTCTGAAATATTTGCTGTGCAAATGTTAGGTGATTCACCCTGTATTACATACCGGTACAATTACTTCAACAGCATGGGATCAGTGTCGAGTTTGGCTTGACGTGTGGGAACGGTGCTCAGCACAGGAAGTCCCAGGAACAACGACTGCATCAACCACCTGTGGTG
Source organism: Locusta migratoria (assembly GCA_026315105.1). Lineage (NCBI taxonomy): Eukaryota > Metazoa > Arthropoda > Insecta > Orthoptera > Acrididae > Locusta > Locusta migratoria. The sequence goes on from CM048751.1 coordinate 24,786,420, forward strand.
CAACCGGTCGTGGGCCTCTGTCCGGAACGATGCCCATATTTTCAGTTCATCCAAACTTCATAATGCTCTTCACAGAGGGTGCACAAAGAAGACTCATCCGTTATACTTTCAGGTGCCGATATTCTCCAAGCGCTTTCATGATATCCACCAATCATTCCCTACTCTGTTAAAGCACGTTGTCAAGTCAACAAGTGTACTACGACTGGGTCAGGTGTGTGAGAATATGAACCACGATTACTGTTTACGGCACGTGATGGCCACGTTTGAAACTGCATGGGGGCACTGTGACGCATGGAAATCATGCACCCCACACAATGGTGATTAATCGTACCGCGTTTGGTACTCGTAGTGTAATTAGTTTTCCTGTTATAAAGTGCTAAACAAGGAAATTTTAATTGTGACCACATCACGAGAATAATTTTACACAATACGCTAAATGAATAGGTATTAGGGCTGGTGGGAGCTGATATAGAGGCGTGCAATTGATGGCCAGACTACTTTGGTATGAAAATTAATAAAGTTCAAGAGTTGCGAAAACTACATTTTGTGCTACACATGTGTTTAAAAATTACATGGTACTAATATTCTATGCACATTCCATTCACCTTGATTAAGCATTCAATACCCTTGGTATGAATACTGACAAAACACGATTAATTTCTTCATCCGAATGACACATATCTGTAACGTAATACATGAGTTGTTCCATCATTGTAATGGTGTCTTTTTTTTCAATATTTGTTTCATTGTTGATGGTAGATTCACTACAAATTTCGTAAATTGGGCTGTTACTATACTGTGGGAAAATTTTCCACCAACTTTAGCCAATAATTTTATCGGTCATGTGATTGAAGGATTTGATGTTCCGGAAAATACATGGTATAGCATCTATATAGGCGAAGTGTCAATGAATAAATGTAAAAATATGATATGGAGATGTGGGGAAACATTTGCCTTTGTTTTACTCGTGTGATCTTGTTTATATAAACAATGATACCACATTATTAATAACAGAACTATAGGCTAAAAATGATGGAAATATTTTTAATATCATGGGAATAGCCCAGACATACTTTGTAGACTAACCACATGCTTAAGTGAAGCAAAAGGTGAAGATAGTGATCATTGAACACAATACTTTATTCATCGGGCAACCACAGTCGGATTGATTCATTTGCTTGATAACACACCGCTGTGACTGTTAAAAATTCCCCAGCTGTGTCCTCTGGAGGTAAAGTGCCAGTACGCTAGCAGATTTTAATCTTCTTTTACCCCCAGACGCGGCTTTTATGCTGAATACCGTTCTTAGTGTAATATTTTATATCAGATGTAGGCCATTGGCTGGTGAAAATTTACTGTTTTAAGTATGGGATTTTATTCGGTTCTAAATACATGCTGACGCCGCCCCAGTTTTTGGACAAAAGGGATTTTATTCGTGGTTTTATAGGCAAGTTGGTTACAACTCTAGAATGATGGGTATCAGCTATTTTAGAGTCAAAGTAACTTATTATGCTTAAGACCTAAATGAAATAAGAACCTGATGATGCAAATTTAATTTGCAAAACCGGTCGTGAGTTCGTAGTAAAGAATTTTTAATAGTCGCAGCGGTGTGTTACCAAGAAAATATTGATCATTATTCGTATAAAGGCGGAACTCATCGAGTAACTTACAGAAATATGGTATTAAGATGAACAAATAATCACAAATGACCATTGCTCATGCCTCCGAGATTGAACTGATACTAATGGTGAAAGGCATGCAAATAAAATATTTGTGAAACATTTAAGATATAAATAAATACCGAACTCAAAAAAAAATTTTTGTACATCTTGTGCCGATTGTAAATGTTTTCATACCTCTACGTATTATCAAACTTTTAATAGCAATTATTAAATATGTTATTAAACCTTTTCTATATCCATTTTCTATCAAAGGTTTCCTACGTATAATTGTTATTTTCTAATCAAGGGAATTTGTAATACATTTAAAATGGGGTAACCTCGCTATTGTTACTGAATGCGGGCAATCTTTGATTGAAAGTAAGCTTCATGGAATAACAAGGAACAGGAATTCGCAAGTTATTACTATTTTTATTGCAATAAATGATATAAATACACGTTAGACGTACCCTAAAAAGTCTGTTATTATTTCACACATACAAAATACTGCTGTTGTTAAGTAAAGCCGTGGCGGATTAGCCGTGCGCACTGGGACGCCGTGCTGCAGTGCACGCGGCCGTTCGCGTCGGGGTTTCTAGTCCTCCTTCCTCGGGCATGGGTGTTTGTGTGGTCCTTAGCATAAGTTACTTTATGTTAGTGTAAGTAGTTTGTAAGCCTAGGGACTGATGACCGACGTAGTTAAGTCCCTTAGATTTACAAACATTTGAATATTTGATTTGACAACATTAGTCATAAATGAACATGCAACTGTTACGACGGCCGCGGTGGCCGAGGGGACTGCGGCGCGTCAGTCACGGTCTGCACGGCCACTACGGTCGGGGGTTAGAATCCCCCCTCGAGCATGAATATTTGTGCCGTCATTAGTGTTAGCTAGTTCATGAGTAGTTTGTAAGTTTAGGGACTGATGACCCCGTAGTTAAATCCCATAAGCTATACAAACATTTTAAATTTTTTTTGTAACTGTTAAGAAATAGGATGAAGAACTAACTTTCTCTTTCGTTATTGGATAAATATTCAGGAAATCACTGCAACAACTTGAAACGCACAAAATAGACCAGGGGAGAGGACATACCGAATATTTGAACCGTCACAAAATTTATCACATATCAGATCGATGGGGTAGTTATACGTCATCTTTCTGAGTCTTAGGAGATTAAGCTGAGATATATATACAATAATGTAACGCATTTTATACGAATAAAAGTAAGTGACTATTGCAAAACGCTAAATTCTGGAGTAAATGAAAGAAACTCAGGCGCAGGCATCGTTAGCTCCATTTACGACTGAAAACAATTATTTTCAAATCTTTCTTCAAAATACGTGTCATCCATAGAATGCGAAGTTCGGGTTATTAGAGATTGTTTAGTTTTGTAGACTGCATTTTCGATTTCGTTTCGTCGTTTGTCGTAATTCTAACGTTTGACACAGTTGACCGGCACCGAAACAAAGCCTGTTTATACACTCTCTGACGTTGTGTCTGATAGGCCTTCTGGCCAAAACCATTACCAGCATGACTCATTATTTATCCGTCACGGTCTAATGGCGTCAACGCCAATGTGACATTATCGGCTGATCTTCAGCGCTCATGGTCAGCACTCATTAATCTGATGTTGCTCGACGTCAACTTGTCAGGCCAGCCATTCCCCTGTAGCTCCTCTCCGCTTTAGATCCACAGACACTTTTTTGTTTGTTCATATTCACGGCATTTGCGACATTAACGGGTAAAGTTGAAAATGTCTATCCACCCGGTTCGAACATGCTTCTTCCGCTTGCTAGGCATTTGCTCTGACCCTTACATCGTTCGGGACAGAGTAATCATCATAACTGCACGGGCTACTCTAGTTCATCTTCTGTCAGATACAAATTCTCAACTTTTATCTGCCCACTATTACTCAAACTGTTTGGATTTTTCAAACTGATTTCCCGTAAGGGTAAAGTCCTAGGACTGCCTCAGCACTGAAGAATTTTACACTTAAACATATATTTTTTGAACCAGAAATCCGTATTATAATTACTAAATATGCAGGGTGTAACGTAGAGTAAAACAGATATATAGGTCACATAGATGTCATTTCTGTTCTCTCGGTCATGTACGAAGGAACAGACACTACACACACACACACACACACACACACACACACACACACACACACACATATATATATATATATATATATATATATATATATATATATATATATATATATACGGCTCCGCTCGCGTGTTGGTAGATAAAATTACAGATAAAAATGCATTCGTTTCGAAGAATCCAATCACGAAATTCAACAATAATTACTGTAATATATCACAGATCGATCAATTGATGTAATGCGCGAAACGTCAAATCGATTTTTTAAAAGAGATGTATTAAAAGAAATTTCTTTTTTACTGCTTTATTTATTTATTCTTATATTTCCTTATTCATATGCTTATCCTTACATAGAAAGAGCTGAAGACATTGTAGCACGCAGAGACCAAAGATACGGTTCTGGCATCACGTTTGGCTGTACGTAACCTCCTTGCTATAGAGTCGCAAACGTCATCGCTGTCCTTCAGTCCGATTTTTTTAATAATTTAACGACTTTCAACCACCATACCTTCCACCCTCTTTATAGCTATCTGCATAGAACTGATATGGTGTACAAGGGGAGACTTCGGAAAACAATTACACACAGACCATTCGTTTCCGCTGAAGAGCCAAATATTAACACACACATACGTAGAATTTTATATACACCGATAACTTTCCATCGAAATATACTCCACCGAGCTTAACGTTGAAGGGTAAGAGAGGTTTGTAGGTAGCAGAGAGGAGCGGGCAGACGGAATTAGGTATTTGAAGAAGTCAAACGAGGTTACGTGTTTGAATGAGACCAATAGACTGCGAGAGTTGTCGTTTTTGATAACCTTGATTTTTTATTTGTATTTTTTATTGTAATTGTGATGTTTAAAAGTAATAATAATAACAAGAATCAAAACTTATTACTCTGTTTCACTTCAACATAGCTTTATATCCCCTTTTGTTTAAAGTGAAAGATCTTATTATTTTCGCCAAGTTATCTTAGGCTGCAAGTTTTAAACAGTAGGATAGATACAAGTTTTAACTCCATTTGTATTTCATTATTATTGTACTGCAAGTGAGCAAGGTGCTGTCTACGGATAAGAGGTGAGTGAACGTAAATTTACTTATGATTAGGATTAAAAGTAGGGAAATATACTGTTGAGTCTCTGTTAAACAGTTTGCACACATTTAGGACCATATTTGATATGCTCTTACTTTTTTTTTTTTTTTTTTTTTTTTTTTTTTTTTTTTTTTTTTTTTTTTTTTTAGCTTATCAGGTAGCTACCAAATTTCTTGTCAATCGAGCAAAATAAATTATACCACCTGCTTATTGTTCACCTTTGTTAGGTCATTCACATTCAGTCGTAGAAGTCGTAACCCAATAATTTATCAGGTAGCTAATAGCATTTCTTGTCTATCGTGTGTCGCGACTTTTCATGCAAATATTAATTAGACCACTTGCTGACAACACAATAATTAATTAAAGTTAGGTCACAATTTCTGAAGTTGTCGGTAAACACAATAATTGTTGTTAAGGTCGCAACCATTCGGTCACTTTTGGCATCTAATAAACTAAATTTTGATCTATACTTTAAATAATTAGTCAGTTACACAATTATCGACATACATGTTTCTACTCTATGACAGATTGTAGAAGTTCCTTTCATTGCTAACAGCTACTCTTTACGTATGAGCACATGCAAACTTGGTATTACTTTGTTTGCACCGTACGTAGCTAATGAACTATTTTAGCAATACAACATTTGTTAATGAGGTAGATCAAGTTCACAGCACGTAACGTTACATATAACAATCGGTACTAAGGTCACAATAGAACCAATGCACAATCTGTGTCACTGTAGTAATGTAAACTTTCATCTTTAATTAGTTAACAGATATGTAATTGTCAACTTAGCATTTTGACTGTGTTATGCTCTTAGATGTTATTCAGCTGCTATCAGTCGCTGTTAGAAATTACCAGTTAATCTACCCATGATAACATTTTAATTTTTATATCAAATTGGTGTCAATCATTAATCAGTATTCAATTCAATTAATGAATAATTTGTGTCTGATTAACGAATCGGAACTTGAGCAACAACCGGGCTTGTCATTCATGATTTAACCATACTCCTGTTCTGGATAGTTAAGCGCACTGACAGGGCAATCATTCGATGCCAGGCTGATTAACTATATTATTTACTCGTACTTTATTTCCAGACATTCAGATCATTCTTTTTTTTTTTTTTTTTTTTTTTTTTTTTTTTTTTTTTTTTTTTTTTACATTCACAGTGCTGTACCTGTCGAGGTAGGCACTGTTGCATCAACACACAAACAGCAGGGCACTCACACACACTCACACACAAACCCACACACACACATACATACACACGCTAGTTTCAGAAAAGAAACATAAATATATTTTATTTAAACATATATGTTTCAACGTCCCCGTACGACTGACGGATCACGATCTGCAGTGTCCCACGCCCTCACTCCATGAGACACAGCGGAGAGGTTTGGAATTTATTCCAGGACATTGGCCCAAGACTGGTGATAAAGCAATTTGCATCACCACCCGTCCTTTCCCCTCTCGCCGTGAGGCAAAGGGAAAATTGCCAACAGCGAATGACGCAACCAGACGGTACACCATCCAAGCACTGGGCGCCCGACGGTGTTTCTGTGATCTGTCGGGGACCTGTGACTCCACCTCTGCACGGCCGTTTCAGGACTCTTTTATCCCACGGTTTTTTTTCTTATTTCTTTTTTACCCTTTCACTATGAGGCTCATCCATAGATACTTTGTTAGCAGCTGATTGTTATTCCTTGCATAATCTCTGCACTTAGTGTTCTGTCTCCTGCTAGTATGTACATATATTAAGCGACAATACTAAAATGTACCTTTCAATTTTATCTCTTTATATGAACATATCTCTTATTAAAGACTATTTGTTTCAAAATTACACCAATCATTGTATTAGCTTTATAAACTTTCACACTCATGTCGAATACTTTTATACTCACAATTTCAAATTTATATAACCGACTTTTGTATGTTTTATACAGTTTATTGTAATACGAACGCACTTGTTTGCCTCTATAGACACCAGAAGAAGAGCACTCAAGCACCCGAAACCAGTCGTCAAAAATAAAATTATCACTAGCAACTGATTGCTGCATTTTATGTATTAATGAAGATTCGGTAGCAGCCACCCACCCGGATACAATATAAAAAATAAAATGAGGGAAAGCAAATAGCGGTCTCCGTAATCTACTGTCCTCATCATCATCATCATTACCCTCTAGTAAAATCATCTGAAGATCAAAACCAACTGCAGGACGATCTGAATAAGACATCAGTATGGTATAAAAATTGACAATTGTTTCTAAATTATGAGAAGTGTGAAGTCGTCCATATGCGTACGAAAAGAAATCTGTTAAACGTTGTTTACAAGATAAATCAATCAAATGTGAAAGCCGCAAACGCCACAAAATACCTAGGAATTACTATTCCTTCAGAACACGTAGGTAATGACATGGGAAAGGCGAACCAGAGACTGCGTTTTATTGGCAGAACCCTTAAAAGATGCATCAGAACTACTAAAGAAATTGCAAACACTACGCTTGTCCGTCCATTTTTGGAGTATTGCTGCCCAGTATGGGGTCCTTATCAGGTGGGTTTGACGGATGACATCGAAAGAGTCCAAAGAAGGGCAGCTCATTTCGTATTGTCACGATACAGTGGAGAAAGCGTTACGGAAATGATACAGGCTCTTATCGCTGCGGTGTGGGCTACTTACGAAACTCCAATCGCCAACATTATCCTCCGAATGCGAAAATATAATGTTTACTTCCACTTAGGTAGAATCAGAATAAAATACGAAAAATCAGAGCCCGAACGGAGAGATTCGTCCAGCGCGCTATTCGAGAGTGGAATGGGAGATAAATAGTGAAATGGTGGTTTGATGAACCCTCTGCCAGGCACTTAAATGTGATTTTCAGAGTATCCCATGTAGATGTAGATCATTAGAGACTGATTATGCCTTTCAGCGTTCAGTCTGGAGCATAGTAACTCTAATAAAATTCCTCCATGATCCCCTATTCAATGCTAATATTAATGACTCGTCTGATGTTTTGCCTTTCACTTAAAAATCATTCTGCACCGAATCTAAGTACTTTATTCTTAATCTACCTCGACTTCTCTTACCTTCCGCTGCCGAGCTCATGAGTCTCTTAGGTAATCTTGCTTCTCCCATGCGTCTAACATGACCCTACCATCTCAGCCTGTTCGCTCTAACTGCTTCATCTATGGTGTTAATTACCAGTTTTTCCTCGATTTCCTCATTATGGACACCCTCCTGCCGTTGTTCCCATCTATTGCTGCACCTCGATTCCAGTTCTTTCACTATCTTGCCATCCTGTGAAAAAATTCATCCCAGGTACTTGAAACTGCCTACCTGTTCGAACTTTGTTCCTCTTATTTGGCACTAAATCTGTTTCAGTCTCTTTCCCATAGACATTACTTTCGTTTTGGAGATGCTGATCTTCATATCATAATCCTTGCGCCTCTAATCGAGCTCTGAAATATTAGTTTGCAACCTTTCAATCGAATCGGCCAATATAAATAAATCATCCGCATATGCGAGACTGCTTATTTTGTTTTCACATAGTTTAATCCCGCCCTTCCAGTCTACTGTTTTCAACATACAGGGTGTCCAGAAAAGGACTCCCTGATTTCAAAATTAATTATCTCTAAAACAAAGATCAATAGAGGAATGCGGTTAACAGCATGTTTATTGTGAAAGCTGTAAGAAGTTTATACAGCAGTTTGAAATAATAGTTACAAAAGCTGCTAACAGATGGCGCTGTAATCGCCATACGTAATGCCTAGTATAAATAGTGATCGGAAGCCCAGAGCGATCAGTTCCACGATTCAGACGTGAAAGGAGGTTAGCGTACCGAAGGAAGAGATTAAAACCAGGTACTCCATTGAACAACGCGTTTTTCTGCTGCTAGAGTACCACAAGTTAGAAGCGAGTCCTACGGCAACAACGCGAAGTTTTCAAGCACGATTTAATGTTCCAAAAGGACCTGATGCGAAAACCATTCGTACGCTCTTCGAAAAAATTCAACGAACAGGCAACATAACTGATGATCTAGTGGGGCATGTTGGCCGCACGCAAACCGCAATTACGCCTGAAAATATCGCCACAGTTTCTGGAATTATTCAGCGAAATCCAATGTCATCCGTCCGTAGAATTGCATCTGAGACTGGCTTGAAGCGTTCCAGGACGCAGAAAATACTGAGAAAGAGCCTACACATGTTTCCATTCAAAATTCAAACGCACCAGGCCGTACCCGTACGAGCTGTTGAACAAAGGGTTGCCTTTGCTAATCAGATGCTCACAATGATTTATAGTGAATGATTTGATGTTGGCTGCATCTGATTTACATATGAAGCACACTTTCACCTGAATGGATACTTGAATAAGCAGAACAGGCGATTTTGGGGTTGTGAAAAGCCATATTGGTGTGAAGCGAAACCCCTGTAATTCTCCTAAAGTTACTGTGTGGGCTGCAGTATGCAGCAGAGGCATTATTGACCCTTTTTTCATTCGAGAAACGGTGACTGGTGCACGTTACGTTGCAATTTTGGAACAATTTGTCGCCACACAGCAAGCGGTAGAGGATAGACCAGGTACTGAATGGTTTATGCAAGATGGAGCCCGACCACATCGGACCGAACAAGTGTTTCGCTTTCTTGAGGCATACTTCGGGAATCGATTCATTGCTTTGGAATATCCGAAATTTACTGGTGCAGGCATGTATTGGCCTCCATATTCGCCGGATTTGACTCCCTGTGTCTTTTTTTTTTGTGTGGGGCACATTGAAAAACATGGACTATCCGAAGCATCCCGCCACGATAGACGAGCTTGAATTGGCGATCTCTGTGGCATGTGAATCCATTTCGGTTGAGAAACTACTAAATGCGATGGCGAATTTCATTCTTTGTTTGCGCCACCTCTGTAGTGCCAATGGTGAACATTTTGAAAACATTGTAATGTGATTGATTACAAAGAGTGTTTTGATACGATTATTTCACTTATGTATGCTGATATCAGCTGTACAGCGTACAGCGCCATCTGTTAGCAGCTTTTGTCACTATTATTTCAAACTGCTGTATAAATTTCTTACAGCTTTCATAATAAACACACCGTTTACTGTATTTCTCTATCGATCTTTGTTTTCGAGATATTCAATTTTGAAATCATGGAGCCCTTTTCTGGACACTTTGTATGATCCATGAATAGTATGAACAACTGTGGTGACAGGTTGCAGGCTTGTCTAGCCCTTTTCTGAACACTTTGTATGATCCATGAATACTATGAACAACTGTGGTGACAGGTTGCAGGCTTGTCTAGCCCTTTTCTGGACACTTTGTATGATCCATGAATAGTATGAACAACTGTGGTGACAGGTTGCAGGCTTGTCTAGCCCTTTTCTGGACACTTTGTATGATCCATGAATAGTATGAACAACTGTGGTGACAGGTTGCAGGCTTGTCTAGCCCTTTTCTGGACACTTTGTATGATCCATGAATAGTATGAACAACAGTGGTTACAGGTTGCAGGCTTGTCTTACCCTTGAATCTACTAGACTCCTCCTGCCCCTCCCCCCCCCCCCCCCCCCCCACACAGACACACACAAAAATACATAAATTTGGAGGGCTTGGCTCGATGATGACACTCATCCCTTCTCTCCCAGACCAAAATACGGCAGTGTTCCGAGAATCACTTTTGGTTTGAATACTATGACAACAGCCATTCAACTGCAAGTAAGCGGAAGGAACGCTGCGGGTGCCGCCTGCCGCTGGACAGAGGTAATATAAACTTTGGTACAGCCACTAGCAGGAGCACCTCATGAGGTTCGCGGTCGGCAGTGAGCGGGTGGGAGAAGGTGGCGGCTATAAAAGCCCTGTCTTCACCTCGGCCGCCCCCTGCGGCCTTTCCTGCGGCCAGGAGCGCCGCGCACTTAACGCCGCCTCCGCTACCGCCACCGCCACCGGCAGCGGCGGCCCGGCTACACCGTTTCGGCATTAGCCTGGCCGCCAGTGGCCGCTTTCAATTGTGGGCGGCGCCGCCCCCGCTGACAAATGGCGCAGGCAGCCGCCAAGTGCCGCCCCCGCAACCTGTGCCGCCTCCTGCGGCACCGCTCTGTGGGGCGGCGGTCAGCCTGTATCGCGGCGGGTGGCGTGGCACCTGCTGCACCAACACTGTGCTTCATAAACCGAGCTCATTAGCAGCACTGTGATTTTACAGCGGGGCTTCCCCTTATGAATAATACACTATGGACCACAGAAAATGTCACATCCTGAAATAATCATTTATGAGTCTGTGGGTTGTTACTCCTTTTGTAGCGTTACTCTCGGTAAATGATTTTTTTTTTTTTTTTTTTTTTTTTTTTTTTTTTTTTTTTTGACTCGTTTCCGTCGGTTGTCTTTGGTGTCGGTGGCCGAGTAGACAGAGACCCACACAGGGAAATAGGATGCACGCGTGTGCAGGTAGAGAGTCTGAGGTGACCAGCCAGTGGGACAGGAGAAACTAGAAACAATAAGCTAGATTAGTATAAGATATGCATTTCATAGAAACATGGTAATACTTAACTTTTACATAGTTCTTGACTGCAGACTAAGTGTAATGCTGAGAATAGGTTAACTATGTAGAGACCTGCCTACTGATGAGTCCTAGTGCCTGTCCTAATCCCAAGTCACCGATGCAGTTCAGTGGTGGCCACGAGCGGAGTTGCAGCAGAGGGCGCTCGTGGCTGACGTCGTAAGAACGCCGAGCCGTGCGTGCATGGCGGCGCGCGGCGAAAATACGTGGCGCGCACTTCAGACTTGTGCGACACCACAACTTTTGTTCTACCTTCTTTTTAGAGCCTGGAAATTAATGTTATCAGCAGTCAGTAAGAGATCGGAAACATTCTGCTCTTAATCTTCTGTCAACTATACAGTACTTCACCTAGTCAAAACCGAAACGTATAGGGCTAGTGCTAGTGCAGTGATTTTGACTGGAAGCGCCTCTAGCGGACAGACCGGAAAAATGTTTGCCGTAACAGTGGACAATGCTGCGTGCACTTCAGTGAACTGTATTCGTTTGTTCTGAGCAAGAAAGTGAGATATGGCTGCTGAAACTAATTCACTATCAAGTTGGGTTTCGAAAAATAAAATGAGAGTCATCATATTTCAGACCTTCTACTTTGAAAAAAAGGCGCTAATCTTCAAATTAGTAGACACATATTTGACGTGAAAGAAGCATTAGGAGATAAAACTTCCGCCAACTGTTTACCGGGAACGTGTCAATCAGCAAACTTTTTCTATCAAAATGAAAGTAAGATTTTTATTAATTATTTTCCACTTTATATATATTGCATGATGTATGATTAACAACGTGTACTGCATCGTTCGTTAGCAGTGTAATTACACATATACTTTATACACGTAGCTTATTTGTTATCAATATATATATATATATATATATATATATATATATATATATATATTCAGATTGATTGCGACAGGAACTTCATGAAAGCTGAATGTCAGTGTAAAGCAGGTCTGTGAGAACGCTGCAAACATATTGCTGCATTGAGTTCTTTCGTGAACAGCGAGAGAGATTGCTCAAACGACAACCATTCTCTAACAATGGGAAAACCAAAGAAGTTCCTGTTACAATCTGTATTCAAAAGGTGAAAGTATCCAAGAAATGTTTGAATGTAAAACATTGAAACCAGCGATATATTCGACGGAAGATTTAAAGGAAACTATTTTTAGGAAAGATTTTTTAGAAAGAATAAAAGATATTGATTGTGCTTTCTCTCGTATAAAAAAAGAAGAATGTGAAAATGATAGTTTCATAATTTCAAGATGAATTATGTAACTACTGCTAACTAAAGCCGTTGAGCGAAGTGAGAAAATAATTTTGTGAGCTGTTATCGTGCCTTTGGAAGCCAGTGTTCTTATAAAACATTTAGATTCAATTCATTGGCTATTTTGTAAGGTTTTAAATTTTCTATTCTTTCTTCTATTCTTATGCATTTTTCGTATTGAAACGAAATTTTTTTTTTTTTTTTTTTTTTTTTTTTTTTTTTTTTTTTTTTTTTTTTTTGAAAGTAGCAAATGTGTAGGGTTTATTCGTAGTTTTACAGAATAAACATAATCAAAACATACGAATAAATAAACAACTGCATCACACATACAGCAGTATTAGTAGTAATAATAGTAATTACAATAACAAAAATAACAGTAATGTTAAAACCAATAAGCGTAATTAAAGTAATAACACTAGTAATAATGAAAATAATAAGTACGTAATGTTCGGACATGCACACAAACATCACCGCAGACTCACAGTGTCGTTCATTCAAGAACGAAGGTTTCACAATAGTGGTTGTTTCTTTATACGTTTAAGGAACCTAAGACCCTCCGTTCGATGAACTTATTGTTATAGTTTACGCACGTTTCCCTGGAAGGCAGCACACAGCACTAATTACGGCTGATACTCTATTGATATTCAACGTTTGGTACCGATCTGAGTGCCTGACAGCTGAAGGTTTGGGTGTGAGATGCACTTGACAGACGCACTGTAGCTTGACCAACACGTCCCACAACAGTTGTAGAGCTGGATATCGCACTCAAGGATGAATAACCAAATATCCCTCAAGAGCTGATTGATATCCTTATACTGTCCATGCCACGCAGATGTGAAACTATGCTGGCCATTCGAGCTGATTACACTTCATACTAGGAGCAACGAGAATGACTTTCTATTACGGTAGCTCCATAATGCCTCACTCTCTAAGTAAATGCCATGTAAACCTAACCTCAAGTAAACCGACAGAAAACTGTCGTACTGCACCACACATCAATTATATTTGTTACCAATATCTGTATAAAATACCATATGTACATTGTGTGTGAGATCTCACCTGATCCTCTAATTGTTATGAGCAGTGCAGAACAAGTACGCAATCATCTGACGCCCTTAATACTTAAATTTCCTATTTACTGGCGTTTATTTGTGTATACCTCCAGATATATTTACTGATCTTCAGGAAGTAACCTGCATATCGGGTTAGATTTAATATATTTGATGCATAGTCCAAAGGTGCTCTGAATCTAGCTTTATATGAGGTTCGGGAAGGGTTCAACTGCATCCAAGGGTGCATTGGTTGCTGGAGTCATTAGTGTATGATGAACTCCTAAATATTAGGAAAACTAATTCCGCTGCCGTCAGAGGGAGGTGACTCTGGCAATTGAAGAGATCGGATTACGTCCGCGGGCGGGAAGCAGGTAGTTGGCGCTCGCGCGTGTATTACCCCGCGGCTGTCGTCATATATCCCGCCAGGGGCGCGCCGTGATTGGTCTTAATAGACGAGCGCGCGTGGCAGCGGGTTTCAACAGCGATTTGGCGTCTCCGCTTGCCCTATTACGGCGCTGTACCCGCTGATGCGAGGCACGTGCGGCCGAACACCCGCCCCCAGGGGAGGGTGGGCTGCCTCCTAACCCCCACCCTTCCACCCCCACCCACCCCGACCTGCGCCCCCGGCGCTCATGAGTAAGTGAGTCGCGTGGCCAAATTACGCGCCGCACCCGGCCAATTTATTTAATTCGGGAGTTGTTCCTCGCAGCGTCGGCTGCGGTGGGGGCGGTAAGAACTTTGCTCCCGAGCCCAGCGGACGAGTTAGGAGCGCCGGCCACCCCTGGCGCACCCTGAGGTGGGGGTGGGGTGGCAACGGAGGTGGGAGACACGTTTCATAAACTGGGGGCGCGTGACGTGGGAGCAGAGCAGACCTCCCCCTCCCACCCCCTTCTTGGCCGGGCCGTGACCTGCTGACGTGGCGAGTTGTTGCCGCCTCCACAGGGGAAGTCCACCCTCCCCCCCCTCCCACCAACCTCCCCTCGTTTCTGAGGCTTTGGGCAACCGCCGCGCAGATAGAAAGGGGTGGATGCCGGCAGAGCGCTGTATGATTTGCCGAATAGGTCTCCACACGCCACTCAATGGCCGTTTAATGAAAAAGTTCTCAGTTGGGGGCAATTACGTTCGCTTACGCTGAACTCTTTCTAGTTGCTACACTCCGTCGTACTACTGTCGAAAATGTTTCAATAGCCGGAGTTTCGATTCCTTGCCAGGAATTTTCGGTAGCAGAAGTATCCGACCGCACACAGTTCATCTCGCCGTGTTAAGTAATGTATAGAGTCATCATCATTTCTTTTCATGAAAATTAAAATACACAATGTAGTGTTGGTTCTACAGGTTTGTTTATTTTGCGATTCGATTTTCGGCTTCTTAGGCCATCACCAGGCATTTACTGAAGTTTAGTCGAAGAACTTGAGTTGTCAATTAACCAGAGGAGAAATTACATGAAGACAAATAAATTATCTTATTTGATGGAGAAATTACAATGAAAATAAATATTTAAATGAAAATTTTTGCATTAATAGTGCTGCTAAAATGGAAAATACACCGACAAATAGTGCAAACATAACAATTTCTTGACTTTACATTCTTATCTAATTTTATTCACTGCAGTCATTGTTGTCAAGAAATTGTTATGTTTGTATTGTTTCTCGATGTATTGAATCAATGTTCAATTTTGCAGTACTATTCATTTACTAATTTTCATTTAAATATTTATTTCCATTGTAACTTCTCCATCAAAGAAAATAATTTATTTCTGTGCATGTAACATCTCTTTTGGTTTGTTGACAACTCAAGTTCTTTGAATCATGTTTACTGATTCATTCAAATTAAAATACATAATTTTGTGTTGGTTCCAGTGGTTTGTTTATAATGGGAAACGATTTTCGGCTTCTTAGTCCATCGCCAGACATTTACTGAAGTTTACTCAAAGAACTTGAGTTGTCAATTAACCAGAGGAGATGTTACATGAAGAGAAATAAATTATCATATTTGATGGAGAAATTACAAAGGAAATAAATATTTCAATGAAAATGTGTGAATTAATAGTGCATCAAACATGGAACATTGATAAAATACATCGAGAAACAGTGCAATCATAACAATTTCTTGGCAACAATGACAACAATGAATAAAATTAAAATTAACTTTACAGTCCTATGTTATTTAAGTTTTTTCACTGTATTCATTGTTGTCAAGAAATGTTTCTGAGTATTTTGGCAACCGCCGCGGAGATAGAAAGGTATGGACGCCGGCAAAGCGGTGTATTATTTGCTGAATAGGTCTCGATACCCTGCTCAATGGGCGTTTAATGTAAAAGTTCTCAGGTGGGGGCAATTACGTCCGCTTACGGTGATCTCTTTCTAGTTGTTACACTCCGTTGCACTGCTGTCGAAAATGCTTCAATAGTCGCAGTTTCGATTCCTTACCTGGAATTTTCGCTATCAGAAGTTTCCGACCGCAAACGGTTCAGCTCGCTGCGTTAACAAAAGTTTAGGGTTATCGTAATTTTTTTCACTAAAATTAAAATACACAATTTTGTATTTGTTCTACAGGTTTGTTTATTTTGCGATTCGATTTTCGGCTTCTTAGGCCATCACCAGACATTTACTGAAGTTTAGCCAAAGAACTTGAGTTGTCAACAAATGAGAAAAAATAAATTATCTTATTTGCTGGAGAACCACGAAAGAAGCCTTTGGTTTAGTTGCTATAGACAGAAATACACCTCCACTAACTTTATACATATTTAAGAAACTTTCACACAGTTAAAAATTAGGTGTTAAAATTGTAAGAGTCTGAATGAAAGTCCTTGGTCCACTTGAGCTGTTATTTTATTGGAGTCGTGGAGACCCGCGCAACCGGTTTCGCAACCTACAGTTGCATCTTCAGGCTCTTTTAAAAGTTTTCCATATGAGTCATTTATGATGTATAACGGGGTTAATGGCTAGGTCGTACCGCAAGCACCTTGGCCCTTTTCGTTAAAAAGATAAAAAAAGAAGTCTACCGTGCGTTTCTTGTCATTTTTGTTAAAAGAATAGAAAAGTCGGCAAATGGTAAAATTTGTTTGGCCTGTGACAAAAAGAGACGTGATGGGTAGCCAGATTGCTGTCAGTGTAGTGAGGATCATCAAATCCATCCAGGTGATCAAAAAGTTGCATATTCGTTACTTTAGGAGCAACATAGGAGCATGAGGGAAAAAAATTATCACATTAACTGATTATTCCGCCGTTTCTTGGTAGAAGACATTCATTATTAAAATTAAAATACACAATTTTGTGTTGGTTCCAGAGATTTGTTTATTATAGGAATCGATTTTCGGCTTCTTAGACCATCATCAGATATTTAATAAAGTTTAATCAAAGAACTTGCGTTGTCTACAAACTAGAAGAGATGTTACTTCCAGAGAAATAAATTATCTTCTCTGACGCCGAAGTTACAATGGAAATAAGTATTTAAATGAAAATATGTAATTTAATAGTGCTGCAAAAATGTAACATTGATACAATACGTCGAGAAACAGTGCAAACATAACAGTTTCTTGGCAACAATGACTACCGTGAATAAAATTAAAATAAACTTTACATTCCTATTTCATTTAATATTTTTCACTGTAGTCATTGTTGTCAAGAAATTGTTATGTTTGTATTGTTTCTCGATTTAGTGTATCAACGTTCAATTTTTGCAGTACTATTTATTTACGAATTTTCATTAAAATATTTATTTCCATTGTAACTTCTCCAACAAAGAAGATAATTATATTTCTGTGCATGTAACATCTCTTCTGATTTGTTGGCAACGCAAGTACTTTGATTAAACTTTAGTAAATGTCTGATGATGGCCTAAGAAGCCGAAAATCGGCTCCCATTATAAACAAACCTCTGGAACCAACACAAAATTGTGTATTTTAATTTTCATAATGAATTGCTTCTACCAAGAAACGGCTGAAGAATCAGTTAATGTGATAAATTTTTTCGTTTCCCATGCTCTTAAGTTGCTTGGGAAGTTAGTGGAGGTGTATTTCTGTCTATAGCGACTGAACCAGAGGCTTTTTCGTGCTATAGATGTTTCGCTTATTTATTTGTAAAGCATCATTAGTTTGGCTCTGATACATGGTTTTATTGTATATAAAAGTGCATTACTGTGATAAATATTTTTGATGTTTAACAGTATAGCAGTCATAAATATCTTCTATGTTACAATTTCTTAAATTCCTAAGTATGAAACAACTTCAGTAGCAGAAGTCTTTGGGAAGATAATTTATATTGTCTGTATTATTGACGGCGTTACTCCATGTGTGTCTTCATGGATCTGTGTGTGTAAGTATCGCTTTTCATCTGTTTGTGTTCATGTAGCCTGAATGTATAAGCTATTTTTTGTATATGTTGGTCCCTATGTAGATATGTGTGTCTTTGTCATAATGTACTATTTATTTTTGCTGTTTGTGTCATAAGTGTTGCTGTTATATTTCTGCCTTCGGACAGTTGTACCATTTTGGTACGCATTTTATGTTAGTGTATTAAGGGGCGGTTGCATAAACATCGCTAATCATAGTTCAATTCTGATGGAAGTGCGAATTGTATAACACTAATCTCAGATCAATGAAGTTCTTTTAGTAAAGTAATAAGGTCAGCGAAACACCGCTAAATAACAGACATGATTGCGATTGTATTGAATCGAGTTGTATCGACGTGATTCGAGTTTTGTCTTATTACGTAAGCAAAAACTGGAAATGGAGAAGAAATCTCGTACAACACATTAAAAAATTAATAAATAAATAAAATAAAAATAAGGAAAAAGATATTTTAATTGATATCGTTTCACAATTCAGGCAACAATATTTTGAAATCGAAGTTTTGAATCACACATTGCTTGTACATTTACGGAAAGCAAACCATACTCATTTCTGAAATTTTCTGCGTTATTGCCACCAGGTGATACAATTTGTACATTTTTGCAGTCTTTAGCACCTAAACCTCCAGGAAAGTTGCAGATCTTGTAAAAGTCTCTCATTAACGACCTTACTTGACGTTCCTCAGTAGGCATTCTAATAAATTGAGTTCTTAGAGTTGCGTTCTCTCTAGTGGCTTTGTTTATAGTCGTATTTTCTGTTGCTTTCTTAACGATAAACAAGTCGCTAATTACATTCTGGAAGCTTCCAGTTGCGTAAAATTGCAATGTTAGTAGGATCATGAGCATTGCATTCAGTAGTGATTTTGTTTAATTTGTTTCTGTAACTGTGCATACAACCTTTGTTCTCGCTCTTCAATTACGTGTTATCCTAATCTAAACCATAATTTAAACTGCTGGTCGTTTAGCTCTAACAGGGATTCCTTCTGTGTTGACACACGCGAGGAGTTCATTGGCGTTCAAACTCACCATCCTCGGATGAAACATCAGAGTAGTCTGAACGCTGAAGGTGACATAACTTACAGACCATGCGTTTATACGCAGTCAGTAACAAACAACTTGTAGGATTGTTATTCAAATAATTACAAATAGCATTACTTACGATTCTATTTGAAGCAATAGAAAGACTATTTATTCTACTTATTTTTTTTATTATTAATTTACGAACATAGACAAACACCGAAACAGCCTTTAACAATCCTTCCTCTGAACTTAGTTCAACCACGTTAATCAGAGAAAATTCGCTAGTCAAATTTGAACTTAGATCATGGGGAATGATCCTGGATTAAATTTTATGCAACAAAATTATTATGTTCTGATTTTCTGGAGAACAGTTTTGGTTTTATGAAACCGGCCCTAAGGCATTTATTGAAACCGTAAATCTCGTTCGTAGGAATCAACGTAATTTCCGAAGCAGACCAACACATGGTATTCAGCCACGAAAGACAAAGGGCAGTAGATTCGTGATC
Organism: Locusta migratoria; assembly: GCA_026315105.1. Lineage (NCBI taxonomy): Eukaryota > Metazoa > Arthropoda > Insecta > Orthoptera > Acrididae > Locusta > Locusta migratoria. Next base: position 24,806,017 of record CM048751.1, read on the forward strand.
CCAAATACATGCCGAGCTTCTTGACTTTTCAAAAATGTTCGATTCAGGTTTCGCACTGTCGCTTGATGAACAAGTGCCAGAATACATGTTAAAGGGGCTTTGTGCATACCCAAAGGGTGTTATGTAGTAATCTTGCTTTTCACAATACAGAACAGCTTCCGATGCAAACGGACCACGGGGATGTCGAATTACCCCGAATGTTGGTTAACAGGGAAAAAAAGAACCAACAATATCGTAAGTGGTTGATAGAACCTTGTTACTGATAATGCTCACAGTAATTATTTTCACTGAGTATTAAAATTAAAATGCAACTCAATTCTGTTTTCAAAACACTTCGAATAGATTTTATCAGTACTGATTCATCAGCAACTGAGAGCTTTTCTCCGCAAACACTTTGTCGAATTCCATGTCTCTTATTCTAGCAGTCCTACCATCCAATGATAGTAGTAAAGTCAGCGCTACCTTCATTAAACTCCGACGGAACTGCAGGGCTTTTTGATCCAATATTGAATCCAGATATTGAATCCAATATTGAAACCAGATATTGAAATACTTTTATTCGTTCTTTGAGTTTTTGGCGTACTTCCACCAGACTACAAAAATGGGGAGTTTTCAGGAAGTTTTTTTGTATAAGTGTAACTGTAAACATAATAAATGTAAACAGTGACAGCAAGCGGCAATGTGTTACAAAACACATATGAAGCGGACAATTAAAAGTACTTGACCACTGAAGATGCTTTTAAATAAAGCGTAACGCTTCTGGTCTAAAGTAGACTAATTTACAGTTGCGTAAGACGGTCACCTAACCTATACAAACTTTTAATCCTATTATGGAAAACAAAAGATAGAAAACCTCGCAAACTTTCCTGTACTCATATAGTGCATTGGTTTTCTATTCTTCTAAGGCTATGGATGTCACACTGAACATGTTTCTACTTCCGCTGTTTCTCTTCCAATAACCTACAGGTGAACGTCAAGCAATATAATCTTTGGCCAATTTCTTTGTAAAGCTGATTCGTCTTCGTCGATCCTCTTAAATATCTCCATTTTTCTTCCATACATACTAACACCCTCTTTTCGGAGCCATCATCAGAAACTCTAGGGAAAATAATCACCACAGACATACTCACGAATCGGCCTAAGGCATTAGAGTAGTCGGGCCTTTACTGTGACCACGACTGGTTCATGGGGCAGAATGTTGTATTCACAACACATAACTCATTTTGTTTAACCCGTTAAAATACCGTAGTTGCTAGAAATGTAGTCCTACGTGTCGGATAACAAGAAATATCGGGTAAGTGAAGGATGGTTAAATGACGTCGTAGATAATACCGCAAGTGCGATGAGGCTTTTCGCGGATGCCGTTATCCTGTACTGAGATGTCGCGAGACTGGAAGAGTGTACCGAAATGCAGGATGATTGAAGCATATCGACGCATGGTGCATGGAATGGCGATTCAGCATTAGCATAAACAACTGTAAAATGCTGTGTTTGCATACAAGGAAATATCATGTATTATACGAGGTATGTCCACAAAGTAAGTTCCGTTTGGTTACATATAACCGAAGTAAAGATAAAGAAAAATCTACAGCTATTACAATACTTTTCTACATAGCCTCCGAAATTTTATTGGCACTTGTCATAGCGTGACATAAGTTATTTTAAGCTTTCTTCATACAAGGTTTCCGACTTTACATCCAATCATGTAGTGACATGTTCTTTCAGTCCGTCATCATCGTTGAAGTGTTGACCACCAACGTCACACTTTAGGTGTAACATAAAAGTCGCTAGGAGCGAGATCCAGGCTGTACGGAGGATGATAAAACACTTCCTAGTGAAATTCCCGTAAGATTTGTTTGGCCACATTCACTGTGTAGGGTCGAGCATTATAGTGAAAAAAAAAAAAAAAAAAAAAAAAAAAAAAAAAAAAAAAAAAAAAAAAACCTTTTGTCAGTAATCCTACGCGCTTTCTCTGTATTGCGCGGCGCAATTTCTTAATTTTATTTATTTATTTATTTGTTTATTTAGCCTGATCAGATTAGGGCCATCAGGCCCTCTCTTACATCGGACCAGGGTTTTACACATACAGTATTTCTTTACATTTGAGTTACCTATAACATACCAATGATTTTTACAGATAAACAATTAATAACATAATTTATAAAAGTTAACTAAATGTAAAAGGATGTAAATAAAAGGTATTGACTTAATTCTAATAAGATTAATACTAGTAGTACCACTGAGACACCTTCTGCTGCTGTTGGTGTAATAATAGAAGTAACAACATTGATATTAGCAGATACAGGATGTACTTTTGAATCGAGACTGGTTAAGGCAAGGCGAATTCTGACAAAAGGAAGTTAAGAAAGCTGTACCTGGCGAGAGCAATGGCAGTAAGAGAATATCTGGGAGGAGGAATGGATGTGACGTACCTGGACCGTAGGGTATTAAAGACTGGCGTAATTATTGCTTTAGTAGATAATCCATTAACTGTCGTTTGAAGCTGGCAGCGTTATTCAGTTCTCTGATATACTGAGGTAGATTGTTCCAGAGCCTCGTTCCTGCTACTGAAAAGGGTTTTGAGAAACCGGATGAGTGATGGATAGGGACAGAAAGGGTTTTGCTCTGACAGGAACGAGTAGTTCTGTTATGTTGATCAGATAAGAGTGTTAAGGTCGAGGAAAGATATGAGGGACAGTGTACGTTGATAAGAGAGTAGAGGAAACAGAGTGTATGAAAATCTCTGCGCTTGTCAGCACGGAGCCATTTTAGTTGCATATAAGATGGTGAAATGTGATCAAAGAGACGGATGTTACATATATATCGAACGCAGGCATTCATGATTAGTTCCAGACGTCTTGAGCTTTCCCAAGAAAGACCTTGCAAGATAACATCACTGTAATCAATAATTGGAATTACAAGTGTTTGTATAAGTTTCTTTTTAAGATCGAGAGGAAAAAACTTCTTATGTCTCTGTAGGGCATGAAGAGATTCTGATGCCTTCCTACACACGGCGGCTGTGTGCTCATCCCAATTGAGTTTGTCGTCTATTATCACTCCCAGACTTTTTGCCGAGGGCGAAAAATAGATAGGTGTGTCATTTAATATTAATGATGGTTGAGATTCGCGGAATTTGTGGTTGATGAGCCTAGGATGTCCTACCAGAATTGCTTGTGTTTTACTTGGATTGAGCTTTAATCCTATATTCTGTGCCCACTTTCATAGTGCACATAGGTCAGAATTAAAATTTTCGATTGCTGTCTTCAGGTTTTTTGGTTTTGCACTTAAATACAACTGGAGGTCCTCGGCATACATATGGTATTTACAAAAGGACAAGACCGATGATACGTCAGTTACGTACAATGAAAAGAGGAGTGGACCTAATACCGAGCCCTGTGGTACGCCTGATAGTACTTTTCTCCACTGTGACTTTTCGGTGCCGGACATGACGCACTGAAGACGCGATGTCAAGTATGAGCGAAACCATTGCACCACGCCTTGAGAGAGATTTAGGCTGCTAAGTTTAGCAAGTAAAATGTCAAATTCCACAGTGTCGAAAGCTTTGCTAAAGTCTAAGAAGCACATAATAGTCGCCTATACATTGCCTACTTAAGATCGTCTGTCACTTTTATCAAATCAGATGTTGTGCTGCGATATTTGCGAAAACCTGATTGGTGTTTGTCAAAAAGGTTATTAATAGTCAAGTAGCTGGTTAGCTGATCATGTACTATATATTCTAGAGCTTTGGATAGTGCCGGAAGAATGCAGATAGGTCGGTAATCAGAGGGTGCTGTGGCAATGTTCTTTTTTGGCAGTGGCTTAACTAGTCCACATTTCCATGCATCAGGAAAAACACTTGTGGCTAAGGACTGATTAAATATATCTGTTATGATGGGCAGCAGTGGATCAATAATCAGCTTTAGCATTTGGATAGTGATACCATCAGCCCCAGTAGACGCTGATGTAATACGCATAATGGCTTTTTTGACTGTACTTTCAGTAACATGTTTAAAACAAAACTTGTTTCGTTTGGTGATCTATAGTGGTGGTAGGCGTTGTGAAATACTGATTTAGTTCCTCAATGGGGACAGTGGGTTCGACTGCAGTTTTTACTTTTCCAATACCAAGACCGCGCAGGTTTTCCCAGAGGACGGCCGGTCTATTTATGTTGTCGGTTAATGAATGGGCGTATCTGAGTTTAGCATTTCTCACAGCCTGGCTGACTCTTTTACGTTTCTGCTTGTAAGCGGTGTGGTTTTCAGGTGTAGGTTGCAGTTTGTATGTCCGATGTGCATTGTCTCTGAGATTCATGAGCTGTTTTAGTTCATCAGTTAGCCAGGGTGCAGGTTTCCTTCTCACTTTTTTGGTCGTGATGGGCGCATATTTATCATACAGCTGGTTAAGTTTATTTGTAATTTTGTGCAGTTTCTCGTGTACGTCCGGGAGGGTGTCGGAGGTTGGCTCGAAAATTATTTCTAGGCATCAGCTGTCAGTTCAGGTAAGTTGACGCGTCTTAAGTCACGGTATGTAGTTAGCAGTGGTTTCTTCCTGGGGCATTCTAGCGAGTATGTCATGAAAATTACATCATGGGCAGACATACCAGGTGCAGATGTTTGTGACGTTCGAATTACTCTGTCTGGAAACCATGTTGTAAATATATCTATTAAAGTGTGGCTATCAGCTGTGTGATGGGCGGGTGCAAGCTGAAGTAAGGTCAGATTCGAAGGCGTAAGCATACGCTTGAACTTCATACTGGTCTTGCGATAACCATGTGAATTGATTGTTTGGCCTCAGGGTTAAGAAATCTATCAGCAAAACGCCCTTTTGATCGATACACAAAACGGTGCACACGATATTTCGAGTTTTGAATATTTGCTTAGGCGTAATCTTCGTTGGGGATGAAGTGTGCATCCATTCCTTTGATTGCCGTTTTGTGTCAGGGGTATCTGGCAAAAAGAGAAAACCAACGCCTTCTTCATTGTAGCACGGCAAGTACTGAAGTGCACTGCACATTCGTTGTTTTTTCTGTTATTCAGTAAACATTTTGTGTACCCAACGAAAGCCACGTTTTCGAAATTACTGTTTTTCAGTAACAATTTCATGAATTAGTGAACGGGAGATTTGTGGAACTTCCAAAACAAGGGCACTAATGTAAACTTACGGTTGTCCTTAATCTTTTCTTCATTTCTGCCATCCAGTTCATCAGTAACGACAGAACGACGTCCACTTCGTTCTTCATAGAGCTCTTGTTCAAGATGTTCAAATGTTTGTAGAGTTTATGGGACTTAACTACGGGGTCACAGTCCATAAGCTTACAAACTACGTATGGACTAGCTAATCCTAAGGACGGCACAAATATCAATGCCCAAGGGGGGACTTGAACCCCCGACCGTAGTGGCTGTGCAGAACGTGACTAGCGCGCCACAGACCGCTCGGCCACCGCGGCCGGTTAGTACACTTGATCACGTCCTTCATTGAGCACTCTAATACATCTTCTAACCATTGAATCACTCATAGCATTTTGTTTAACTTTCCTTTAATTTAGAAAACGACTCACAGATAAGATTTCCCACGCGGCGACATTTGCAATTACGGGTGACATTATAAAAAAGCACTACAAAGCACACGCCGGCAGCAGCGATCTGAAAATGGCGTAAATGTCTTCTCCTTGAGTCAGAGTAACTGCCGCGCATCTTCAGAACTACGATCGTAACGCTGCCGCGGATAGAAATATAAACGGAACTTAGTTTGTGGACGACCCTCGCATTATTACGCAGTAGCAGGACAAATGTCTGGCAGTAGACATAAGAAGAAATATGAAATAAAGCAAACATATAAATTAATCTTGGACGAGACGTATACCAGACAGATTCATTGGATTAATCGTCCGGAAACGCTTACAAAACATTCATCCCGTCGACTCTTGATCATTGCTCATTAGTGTGAAATCCGTGACACAGGATCCAACGGAGAGCAGCAGGCTTCACTACAGGGTCGTTTATTATAAGCGAGCCGCGGTGGAATGGCTAAGCATTCCAAGTCACCTAGCTGCGAAGCGCGCCGCTGCTCGCCGTCGGAGGTTGGAGTCCTTCTTCGGGCATGGGTGTATTTGTTGTACTTAGCATAAATTAGTTTAAGTAGTTTGTAAGCCTAGGGACGAATGAGCAGATTTAAATACATTTGAATATTTTTAAAGCGCGATTTTGTCACAAAATTGATCGGGAAACTCCAGTGGAAGATACTGCATGGACGATGTTCCAACAGTTCCGAGAGAATTCGATGATTGAAGACTCAACCAATATATTGTATCATTTTACGCATATCTCGGGAGAGTTCTAAAAGTTTAATACGCCTACACTCAAGAGCCAAAGAAATTGGTACACTAGCCTAATATCGTATGGACCACGTCTCTCCAACAACAGGTGCCTCACGAGCATCGTTAAAAGCACCGGTGCTCTGCTACAGTGGTCGGTGGTGTGGGGCATGTGATGTGACCGAGGCAGACACATCGCGGCAAGGTCCTGTTGTTTATGAATTAGTAAAACGAATAATAATAATACCTATATTTGTGTATAGACAGAAATAATAGTTTTTTTGCTATCCTAATTTTGCACAAATTTTCAACATTATATGTTGGTTTTTTGGCATCGCTTTAAAGCTACTAATTTTCTTATAATGGGCACTATCGTTATGGCAGCTCCAATTATAAATACAGCTTGCAACGATGCATTAAATTTGAGCTTGTTTTTGTTCTGTTAACATTCATTCGTAACTGACAAAATTTCTTGAGAAATGAACGTTGTTCAGCAGATTGAAACACATTTTAGGACAAGGGCGTGAATCTTCTCGAATTCTTGTTGATCAACGCCTTTATAAAAAGAAACTGAAATCAATATTGTAATGGTATTAGCGGTCTGTCAAAGTCGAATTGCACTGTTTTTTTTTCTTTTTGGAGACATTATGGGGCAGCCTCTGGGTGCAAATAAAAAAGCACCATAAGAACTTTTGAGTGCAGGTTTAGTTGTTTTATTTTTTTCAAACCTATCTTCAAAAAACTTTATGCAATGACTAACTCTTTCGTGTACTCTCTGATGTGGACATAAGTACTCAATTTAAAGGATTTTGAGATGGAAAATTTTCAAAATTTTCTTCTAGTAGTTGCCTTTTAGAAAGTGAACTTGCAATTTTAATGGCCACACATAGTACCTATTAATTAACTTTTACCCTACAACAATTTATTTAAGTCATGTTAATAACCCTTGATGTCTTTCCTGAAATCGAGGTCAGCGATTGAAATGCTCAAATGTTTGTAATCCTACGGTAAAAAAACTTCTGTCGATATCGGTGCCTAGACTTAGGCTAAATTATACCGAGGACAACACACACCCGCATGCCCGAAGGGAGACTGGAAATTTCGACGCGAGGGGTCGCACAATCCGTAATAACTAGAATATTTTTGTTTTTCTTTTAGAATAAATAAGACTTACCTCTTCAGATAGTGGCAATTGTGCTTTTAATTTAGTAATCATTTCCCTTTCTGTCTAGTCCGACAATCCCCTCGTGTGTAACGGAATATTTTCGTAGTGGCGGTGCTTTGTTGATGCTTCGATATTTAAGGTAGAGTGGCATATTAACCATCGAGCTTTCCCAACGGGCTTAAAGAAACTTCCCACTGAGCAATAAAAATGGCACACACAAATCCGAATCTTTCGTGCTCATATTAAAAGTTCGAAAGATAGATTAAAAGTGTCCTATTTGATAAGATTCAGAACTGTTGTTCAGCGCATCCAAGAAGACGCGAGAGGAAGCACTGTCTCTGTCACACACTTGCTGTTACACAGTGAGGCAGGAGTGGTGGGGGAAAGCATTGCCGCGGTGCAGTAGCCGAGCGGTCTAAAGCGTCTCGCTGCGGAGCGCGCGGTTGCTCGCCGTGGAGGTTCGAGTCCTCCCTGGGGCATGGGTGTGTGTGTTTGTCCTTAGGTTAGTTTACCTAGGTGTAAGTAGTTTGTAAGCTACGGACTGATGACCACGCAGTTTGGTCCGATAGAATTACAAACATTTGAACTTTTTTTTTTTTTTTTTTTTTTTTTTTTTTTTTTTTTTTTTTTTTTTTTTTTTTTTTTTTTTTTTTTTGGGAAATGCATCAGGGTGCGCAAGCACCGAGTGCTCGAAATGAGAAGCCAAGATCGCACACAAACAATTTATTAAATGACGACCGGGTCGGTGCACTGTGTCACCATCATCTGGTCACATATATGTTATAATCTGGTCATCTTGTTAAAAAAAAATGGGTATAAAATAACAAGTGCAACTTTGCACTTAGTCACTATATAAAAAAATACATAAGTTAAAACATGACAGCTTACAAAATATTGATTATTTTGTAAGCTGCATGTTTTTAACTTATGTATTTTTTATATAGTGACTTAGTGCAATGTTGCACTTGTTATTTTATACCCAATTCAAAAAAATGTCCAAATGTTTGTATAGCTTATGGGACTCGACTAGGGGGCCATCAGTCCCAAAACTTCCAAACTACCTATGAACTACTTAATATTAAGGACGTCACAAATATCCATGCCCGAGGGGGGATTCGAACCCCCGACCGTAGTGGCCATGCAGACCGTGACTGGAGCGCCTCAGTCCCCTCGGCCACCGCGGCCGGCATACCGAATTCTTTTATTTATTTATTTTTTTTTTCTTTTAAGATGGCCAGATTATAACATGGATGTGACCAGATGATGGTGACACAGTGCACCTAAACCGGTCGTCAGTTAATAAATTGTTAGTGTGCAATCGTGGCTTGTCATTTTGAAAACTATAAATCGATAAGATCGCCTCCAGACCCCACTATGTCAGGTAATCTTAACCGAGTGCTCGAGTTGGAGTGGCCTGGTATAGACAGAAGAATCGATACACTACTTAGCATTGACACCACTGACGTATGAAGTAGTGCTGGAGGGAGTTTTTTTCCAAGGTTCGGCTGTATCAAAAATCGGAAATTAACAGTCTCGTCCCCCGTTACAAAAATTATCACCTTCTGCGAGCGTTTTAGAGTATACCGCCGTTTGAAATGTGCTGCGAACGAGAGACCATAAACAGCGCTAATGTTGGAGTTGCCGTCGACTGCAACAGAAATTTCGTACCACTGGGTGAGGAAAATACGACAAAAAAAAACGGCCCCTTTTTTATCAGCAGCTCTCGCCGCTGCTGATAACAAAAAAAATCGCTTGAATACGCAAACGAGGGCGCACCGGCGCAGATATTAAAAGCCCTTTTGGCTTCCGCAGGGCGGGCGGGCTGGGCGCTCCCTGCTTGATGCCTCTACCGATCGCCCTTAATTATGGCGCTCAAATTCCGCTCCGGCTTTGAGCGAACATCTCTGCACTGCGCTGCCCGAATGATGCGTAATATCTCTGATATCTGTCTGTAGAGATAGATCATATCACACGTTCTACACCCTAGTGTTCAAATACCACTGTGGCAGGCATTCCGTTGGCAGACGTGACGCAAATTCCCATCCTACGACGATATTTGGGGAAAATGTCCTTTTGTGTATAGATTAAAGATCCTCATGTGGCGACCATGCTCGCCCGAACTGGAATTTGCGCATAGTTGCGTGACATGGCAATGTAGTGGTCTGGCACACTACGAGCAATTTCATTCGCTTTCCTCTTGCGCGTTTGAGCGTTCCATGCTCATAATGTCTGAGCATCTGCACTGGTAAGCGGATAAATTCACTCCTCCCATTTTCATGCTTTAAAATCACTTACAGTTTGTAGCGATACATTAATTTTTTTTATTGAAAATTATATCTGCGACGCTTGTCGCTAGCATCCGTTCTCTCTGCCAATAAATATCTGATTATCCTTGTCTCAAGTAATACATTCAACTATTTCAAACGATCTGGAGAGAAAACGGAATCGCTTGTCGTCTCTCGTTTTTCTACCTTTATACTGAGCGGACGTATTTTACTCGGCCTCCAGAATTATGTAAGTGTGAGCCCTGGTTAGCATCCTTTAACATAATAAATTTTAAATTTCATTTGAAATTTCTATTTTACTTAAATAATGACTATTTCTCCCCATCTTTCATGTAATTTATGACTTGATTTTCAGCAATATTAGTAAATTGATGTTTGGTCATTGTTGCCTATTGTTTCATGATGACGAAATAACATTCTGGATGCAAAATTTATTTACTCTCATTTTATTTTAAAAATTGAATCCAATGCCAGCAGGAAATCTTCATTCTGTTAAAAGCGAAGTCCGATAATTTCTTTAACTTTCGATAACCATAGTGATCAAATTGCACATGGTCTTAAAAATTTAATAGTTAATAGTCATGAAACCAAGCATCAGTTTACGAGGACGAAGATATTAATCAATTCATACAGGTTCAACTGCAGTGTCACGGCTTCTACCAATGAATGCATACGAGGTAACTGATTCCGCTATTTTCTTACGTAATGCTGCTTTCTCGTGTTGTCGTAATTTTTAACTTACATTGTTACTGAGAACTGATGGCGGAATCTTTTGTGGTTTTTTCAGTGTATTAACGATTTCAAAAATTAATATTCATTGCTGATCTTACGGTTAGTTAAATTTCAATTCCGGTTTTCAACTTTGATCTTGTGACAACACCAGCGATAAAATCCAGAAAAAAGTGTAATTACAAGTTTGTAACTAAACGTCGTATGGTTTTTATGAAAGTATGTCTTAACAAAACGTATCAATTGCCTTTCCAGAAAAGATTATTAGTTTTAATTTCATCTAATTCTCAGTCGATGTTGAAAAAATCATCAGAAAAGTATCATATTACTTTTCCCATGTGTTGGCGTCAATTATTATTTTTTTCAATAAAAACTAACCTCTTCATAATTCCTAACAGTCTTTGAAAATGGCCCAATTTTTCTGGTATGTTTTTTTTTGTCGTGTAGAGTAGAATAGGGTAAGTCTGCGTATCGGGTAAGACTGAGTAACGCGTGTACCTCAATTTTAAAGATCAACAGTTGGCTGCTATGTAGTGCACGAAACAGCCTCTGTGGAGTACTATTTGTTGCCGTAGTTTGGTTATTGTCGTAGTGCTAACGACTGAACAATGCGGTATGAAATCTTTTACATTATTTTCTTATAAAATTTTGTCTTACGAAAATAAGTTCTACCTCAGGCAATAATGTGCTCACGATGTTTAACTTCATACTATAGTGAACTACGATTTATTATCAGTCTTGTGTTATGTTGAAACACAGAATTGCGACCAAAGCGTCTCCACGTGCAGACAAAAGCTGCAGTCTGGTATTGTGGGGCAAGCTTATTCGTTTTGGGTGGGGTAAAACTGCGCAGTGCGCAATCTTAGCCACCTGTTACAGTTATTAGATTTTTCGTTGTTGTGGAACTAGAAACGATTATGAATATTACAGGTCGATATTGTACATCGATACTAGTATTAATAGAGACATTTTTTCTATTGTAACGTCTATAAAAGAAAAACTGAATGGAAGGCATGCTCTCCAAAAATGCTGGAATATGTAAAGAAGGTCTGAAAAACGGACAGTCGAAACGACAAGTAGCGAGGGAGCTTGAAATAAGTGAAGCTGCCGTCAGAAATCACATAAAGGAGGTATGACGCCATTTCCTATCTATATTTTTATTTTGGGGTCTCTTGGCTACCTAAAGACAAAATTTATACTCAAACACCTGCTTCTATCCCTGGATTCGGGGTGAACAAACTGGGAAGATTTGGAAGAACTTTTAATGATGAGTAAGAACTAAACTAGCTGAACAATGCAGAATTTTGCATAAATGTTATTATGGTGTGACACTCAAAGATTTCAGAATATATCTATTTGACAAAAACATTAAGACAGCTGGGAAGGACTGGGCTTATAATTTTATGCAGAGACAAACCCCACAGAAAACTAGTCTCGGATGCGTTAAGAGTTTCAACAAACAGCAAACGAGCTTCTTCGTTAATCTGTCAACTATAAGGCAGATATATAAATTTAACCCCATCGCATATTTAAGATAGATGAATCAGAGATGACTACTGTTGCTAGCCGGTTGCGGTGGCCGATGGGAACTGAGGCGCTTCAGTCGCGGTTTGCACGACCACTACGGGCGGGGGTTCGAATCCCCCCTCGGACATGGATATTTGTGCCGTCCTTAGTCTTAGCTAGTTCATAAGTAGTTTGTAAGTTTAGGGACTGATGACCCCGTAGTTAAGTCCCATAAGCTTAACAAACATTTGAACATTTTTGAACTGTTGCTAATAAATTTCCGAAAGTAATAGCAACATGCGGTACAATCGTGTAGATAAAAATTCATCAGTTGATAACGGTTGTGTGTTTTATGGGAGATTGGTGGAAGTTACGTCCCACTATAAATAATATTTTTTTGGAATTGTATACGATGAATTAGAAAAAGAATTGAGTGACACGTTTTTCTCATTTTAATAATAACGCGCAAACTTACCCCAGTAGAATAGCACTCTTACCCCACGGTTGTGTAAGTCTGCGCATTTGCATCACCTTTTGTAACTAAATGCGAATTACAGTTTAGATTATAGATACGACTTTTGGACTCCGTTGTATAACAGGAAAAAGTCAGATGAATTGCCAGTTAAAATATGATAGTAATTTGTGAAGATTTCTCCATTATATCACTAATGAAACCTTAAGTGCGCAACCTTGCCCGACCTTACTGCATTTAAGAAGTGTGACAACGTGCAGCTTATGGATCGCTATGATTTACTGCAAGTGAACAGGTAGCTAAAACTACAAAACAGTTTGATAACTGGTATCCGTACTTTTTAAAGTAAATACGCGTTACACAATGGGGTCAATGCCACGTTCGCAAGTAAATACAATTGGCTCGAGTTTAGTTTCTAGTGTCAAACATTGGAGACCAAAATGAAGATGTGGGAACCTCGTGTGATTTCAACCACGGGGGAGAATGACTGCAGGTTTAAATTCAACATACTTGACAGAGGGGAAAAACATTGACGTACACACACAGAATAAAATCCATAGTTCCTACCCTCATAAATAGATGGCGCTGAGCGCAGCATATGGAAAGTGGATGTCCCAAAATGAAGTCCACGTCATGCACAACTTGTGCGACTGGTAGTGGAAAGCCCATCCACCAAGTTAAGGTCGAACCTTATCGGGCGGGTAAAATTGGCTCTTAAATGTCCTTGGACAAAAACAGGAGGAAAGGCACGTAATGTTTCAATTTTTAATGGTTCTTAGGCAAGAAATGCACGTATTGGAAAACTTTTTAATTATCACGGGACTTGCATGAGTCATGTTGTATATGCTGTCCACCAATTTCCGCTAGAAGCTGAAATTGATAAACAACATGTTCCACAACAGACCGCAGTGTGTCAGAGGTCACCGTGTTGAATATTTTCGTAAAACGTTCCCTCAAATCAGCCAAATTTGCTATTTGCTCACTGACCGCAACACTTTTGGAATAACCCCACAGGCAGAAGTAATTCGGATCGTGCTCCGATGACCATGACGCCCAGGCTATAGAAAAATGACAGTTTATAATTCTGTCACTTGGGAAATGGAACTTCACGAATTGCTTCAGTGGTTTTCAAATGTGCGGATGTGTACCATCGTGCATAGAACAGATAATATACAGACATCCTCGCTGCTGAACGCCTGGAATGACGTGACTGCATAGGAGATTGTTATTCCGGTTATTAGTGATGGTACAGGTAAGGGGACCTACAGGAGTCATCTCCCCGAAAGAAATTTGAAAGGTGGAAAGAGTATATCGAGAGGCTCTACGAAGGAATTGAACTTAGAGACAATGATGTAGGAAGGGAAGAAGAAGTAGATGAGGATGAAATACGAGATACTATACTGAGAGATGAATTTGACAGAACACTGAAAGACCTAAGTCGAAACAAGGCCCCTGGAGTAGATGACATTCCCTCAGAGCTACTGAAGTCTCTGGGAGAACCAGCCATGACAAAACTGTTTCACTTGGTGTGTAAGATGTATGAGACTGGCGAAGAATTTCAGGGTGAAGAATTAGAAACTTTGCGTTTTGCCGACGACATAGTAATTCTGTCAGAAACAGGAAAGGACCTGGAAGAGCAGCTGAACGGAATGGACAGTGTGCTGAAAGGTGCATATAAGATGAACATTAACAAGAGTAAAACAAGGGTAATGGAGTGCAGTCTACGAAAATCAGGTATGCTGAAGGAATTAGATTAGGTAGCGAAACAATAAAGGAGGTAGATGAGTTTTGTTACTTGGGCAGTAAAATAACAAATGATGGTCGCAGTACAGAGGATAAAAAATGCAGAATGGCAATTGGTAAAAAATCGTGACACATGGACGATAAACAGTGCGGACAGGAAGAGGATAGACGCTTTTGAACTGTGGTGCTACCGAAGAATGCTGAAGATTAGGTGGGTGGATCGCATAACTAATGAGGAGGTACTGAAAAGAATTGGGGAGGAAAGGAATTTCTGGCATATCTTGACTAAAATAAGGGATCGATTGGTAGGACACATTCTTAGACATCAAGGAATTGTGAATTTAGCATTGGAGGAAAGTGTATGGGGTAAAAACCGAAGAGGAAGACCAAGAGATCGATACAGTAAGCAGATTCCGACAGATGTAGGTTGCCGTTCTTATGTGGAGATGAAGAGGCTTGCTCAGGATAGGGTATTGTGGATAGCTGCATCAAACTAGCCTCCGGACTGAAGATCACAAAAACAACAAAAGTATGTGCTGAGCCCCCATCATACAATTACATTTAGAGAAAGAAGCGGTGCTGCTTCATACACGACTGCATTTTGCGTTGCCAGTATCCTGAAAATTTGGGTTAACATTGTCTTCAAGATGGAAATGAGTTTCATTTGCCCATAAAATGTTTCATAGGGTATCGTTATCCAGATCCATACGCACAAGAAAGTGTAGATCAGCATGAAGCAACTTCTGGAGATGAGTAATTCTTTATGTTTAGCTATGCAGAAAGTTAAATAGAAATTTGTGCATCGTGTTCTGAAGCATTTTTAATGATCGGAAAATTCCAGGTGCACTGCAGCCTTGCGAGTCAGTGCTTGTCCCTTCATCTAACGCTATGTCCGCATCTTCTACAGAGCGTGAAGGCATTGATTTCTTCCTTCTGCTACACTGCATTTAAAACGATCGTGTTTCTTCGAACTTCTTTGCCATAGTCTTTAGAGACTTCACAATCTTCAGACAAAAACATTTTCTCATTTTCTTTAATGGATGAAATTTTCTTAAGGCTGCAACAGCAGAGTCGTCGTTATTCTTCTATCCCATATTGAGAGACCTGTGACAATATGCAACAGGAGGCGAGATAGACGAAATACACTGGATACCCTGAATGCAGTGTAGCGTGCATGTGTCCCTTAAGTTTCATCTTATTCCACTGACGGCACCATCTTTCATCTATTGATAAAGTTATGAACTGCTTTTTTTTTTAGCATTTTGAAAGTGGGACATTAATTATGGGAACTGTGTGTATACTTATTTTACTTCGGGGCCGGCAGATCGCTGTAAAGAATCAGATATACTACTGGCCATTAAAATTGCTACACCAAGCAGAAATGCAGATGATAAGCGCGTATTCATTGGAGAAATATACTAGAACTGAGATGTGATTACATTTTCACACAATTTAGGTGCATAGATCATGAGAAATCAGTACCCAAAACAACCTCCTCTGGCCTTAATAACGGCCTTGATACGCTTGGGCGTTGAGTCAAACAGAGCTTGGAGGAAAGTACAGGTGTAAGATTTGATTCGAGGACAACAAAAAATGTCAAAATCAGAATGCGTAATGATATGCTGTGGTAATAATAATTTCGTTATTGAATGTTGCAGCAAATCACAACTGATGGGTCGCAACAACACTTTCGTAGTGAAAGTTAAAATTTTGAATGAATAAAAAAAAAATGATATAAATTAACTTGAAACAGTCACTGTGGTAGTTAATTAAGCTTGGACCTATCTGACTTAGCATTGACTACAGCCTCCAACCAACGCCTCTTACGATTCACGAACAGCACAACTTCACCAATAAATGTGTCAGAATTCATGAAGTTGTGATGGCGTGTTCGTGTTATAATCCAAATTGTAATAGCTGATAGACTTTGACTGCAATGATAATAGCTCAGTACTGTGAAACTGCGTGGTGCAATGAGCTTCACAAATACTACAGTCAAAGTTGCCAATAATTTTGATAATATTGTTTGAAGCATTCAACTTCCTTATAAAACTTTACGTGAACTATTTTTTGATTATTTAGTTCCAGGGCCTGGGTAGCGTACGCGTGTAACTGGCTGAGCAGTCTGGCATTTAACGTATTTCATAAACATTACTTTCGTCAAGTCTGGTTAATCAACAATAATACTTTGACTACTGTTAGCCTGGTTACTTTCGTGCAAACTCTCTTGCAATTTAAAAGCTTTGACATATTAATTGATTGCAAAACGTAGAACTGCAATGCACTTTAATTACTAGTCTCTGTGGTTGTAACACGTTTAGTAATACTTTAACTCGTCTAGCAATTTCTTTAAAACTGATCGTAATTACTTCGAAAAAAATGATTGAACTTGTTAGTCAATGTACAGGCTTGCATTATCAACATAATCTAATAATGGTGATAATGAGGTGACTACAACTACTTACAAAATTAAGACTGGTTTCAAAATAAGTCATATATAATTGAACTAAAATTCTGATTGGGTTGACACTACAATTACACGCATACAAAATGAAATGTTACAAAAGTATTCATCTGTTTTCGTCGTCTTCGTCGTGAAGTCCATACAAGACAGATATGATTACAATAGGTACTCTTACTGCTAGTCCAAAAATATTTTTATCGACAACTCTTTGTTCAGCTCATCTGGCTGAAATCTCCATGCATTGATATCACCTCGATACACCTTCTAATCTCCGTAATTACAGCAACGATCACTCGCGGTGACAATAGACTTGATAACCAAACAATTACTTTTCTTGCACACATGAAAAAACATTACTCTGATCACTTTCGAGTATAAATAAACTTGTTTCGCACTTCCTTCAAAACATTAAACAGTACGCCTCTCAGGCTTATTGCAGTTGCATTAAACTCGCGCCACACTGCGCCTACCGTGCCTCCGCACCATCAACAAAACATTTATGTGTTTACTTTGGCGAGTCCGCTTCGCGACTGCTTCAGCAGCGCGACACTCACAGCGACTAATTCTACACCAAAGACAGTCTTTACAACAGGTTCAACATTTTCTCTGGCACATTACCAACTTACAGCATAAGAATGTTCGTGCATTCATGCAGGTTTACACATACAGTACATGTTTACACTAAACGATTCAATACAAGAAATGACGTTACAAAAGAAATATACGTTGCATACAAGAAATGAAAATACGTGAAATGAACAAATTTAAGACAATATATGCATTACGTTAAATCAAACTGTAAGATACAGCGACAGATGTACTCTTACGCAGGTACAGATGCCCATGCAGCATCAACACGATACCACGGTTCATCAAGAGTAGTGACTGGCGTATTGTGAAGAGCCATTTGCTCGGCCACCATTCACCAGACGTTTTCAATTGGTGAAAGAAATGGATAATATGCTGGCCAGGACAGCAATCGAACGTTTTCCGTATCCAGAAAGGCCCGTACCTGCTACTTGCGGTCGCGCATTATCCTGCTGAAGGAGTTTCGCTGAGATCGAATGAAGGGTAGAGCCACGGGTCGTAACACATCTGAAATGTAACGGCCACTGTTCAAATTGCCGTCAATGCGAACAAGAGGTGACCGAGACGTGTAACCAATGGCACCCCACAACATCACGCCGGGTTTTACGCCAGTATGGCGATGACGAAGACACTCATCCAAAGTTCGTTCACCGCGATGTCGTCTCACACGGGTGAGACCATAAAGATGCTGTAAATTGAACCTGGATTCATCCGAAAATATTTTTGCCATTCGTGCATTCAGGTACGTCGTTTCGTACATCATCGCAGGCTCTCCGGTCTGTTATGCAGTTTCAAGGGTAACCGCAGCCATGGTCTCCGAGCTGATACTCCATGCTACTGCCAATGTCGTCGAACTGTTCGTGCAGATTGTTTGTTGTCTTGTGAACATCCCCATCTGTTGACTCAGGGATCGAGACGTAGCTGCACGATCCGTTACAGCCAAGCGCATAAGATGCCTGTCATCTCGGCTGCTAGTAATACGAGGCCGTTGCGATCCAGCACGGCGTTCCGTATTCCCCTCCTGAACCCACCGATTCCATATTCTGCTACCAGTCATTAGATCGCGATTCGATACACTGGAATCGTGATAGGCTACAACCCGACCTTTGTCAAAGTCAGAAACATGATGTTATGCGTTTCTCATCCTTACATGAGGCATCACAACAACGTTTCACCAGGCAACGCCGGTCAACTGCTGTTTGTGTATGAAAAAACGGTTGGAAACTTTCCTCATGTCAACACGTTGTAGGTGTCGCCACCAGCGCAACCCTGGGTGAATGCTCTGAAAAGCTAATCATTTGCATATCACAGCATCTTCTGCCTGTCGGTTAAATATCGCCTCTGTAGTATGTCATGTTTGTGGTGTAGCAATTTCAATGGCCAGGACTGTACTTACAGCAGCAGTACACTATAACAAAAACAATTAATCCTTAGCCATTTTTATAATGTCGCTAAGAGACAGCCACATAACGATTTACATTTTTCATTGACTGTTTCCTTTACGCCTGCTAATAGCCAGTAACGTCGAACACGAAACGTTAACTAGTTTGATTTGTGAGTAACCGTACCTCCATTATCATATTTGTTTCGTTCAATTTCCTTCTGTCACGCTGCAGTTTAGATTGCATGAATTTGCACGAATGCATACCTGCCGAAGTTAGTAGATGTTTTAAACTGAATTTATTTGGTCTAAAATCGCATGCACCAGTAAATTAACCTGGAGGTTTTAGATGACTACCAATGTGATCTCTGAAACTTTCAACTGGTTCCATTTTTTATTTATTTTATGCAATAACTTGCCTACTGTATATTAACATTCGTGTATCGCATAACCAAACTGAGGGAAATGTATGGGGTAAAAGTCGCAGAGGAAGACCTAGAGACGAAAACAGTAAACAGATTGAAATCGACATGGGTTGTGGGAGAGTAAATTGTCGGTAAACGAGTGGATGGAGATATCTCTGCTTTAGGCAATTAATCCAGCCATCCAGCAGACAGACAGACGTGGCTTTCAGCAGCTAGTTGCATTTCATAAGGACTGAATTCATGAGCCGCACAACAGCAGGATTTCCACCGCAAAGGAAGTGTTATCTGCCCCGCCATGAGACAAAGATGTTCTACGAAGTAATTAATGTGTCACTACCAGGCGACGAAAACGGCTCATTAAAATTTGCTTCTCAAATATCCGCTTGCAATAAAGACTTGAAGTCGCTTTTGTAACGTTCCATTTAATGCCATCTCTTGAAATTTATCTTTCAGACACACGATCCCAGAAACTAGGCCTATAGTGTGGTGAAAGATGTTACATTTATTAATGTCGAATTTCTGTGATATAAAGGTTCGACGGTAATTAGTTTTGTACAATTTAATTTCCATCTGAATTTTTCAGGTTGACGTATTAACTTTCGACAGTCTTTAGTGTTAAAAGTCCATTTGAACCAGCAGATTCTTATGCTTTGAACGTAGCATACAAACTTGCAAAAATCACGTTCACTATAAAATACATTCGCTATTAGTAGTACAAAATCAGTCTAAATATAGGGGCCTTACGATGATAATAATAAAAAATTAGACATCATGATTTAAGTGCGTATGTAACAAAGTATGAAAACAAAAATTCTTTATTTCAAGTAGGAAGCCCATGCGCAGAAGGTATTCGGGCTAGCCACGGAATGAGATACAGTGAACATTTGAAGTCTGTATTTCAGATGAATTACATCAAACAAAGAGTTGTTTTGCTTACAGAATGAAAACATTACCGTTCGATAAACTTACAGCCAATCATTACAGCTGAAAGGCAATGAATTGGGGTATCCCATGAAATGAAAGAAATATTATATCGGTTTTCTCTGTACATCGTTACTGGTTTGAAGTTGTTTATATGAGCATCATCAGGTGTACAGGACAGAAAGACGTATATATGAGATGCGTAAATAATTACTACGTACTATCATTGGTTGTGTGGCCATCTGCCGCAGCAACTGTTAAAAAAATTCAAATGTTTGTACAGTCTATGGGACTTAACTACGGGGTCATCAGTCCCTAAACTGAAAAACTACTTATGAACTACTTACGAACTAGGACGGCACAAATATCCCGAGGGGGGATTCGAACCCCCGACCGTAGTGGCCGTGCAGACCGTGACTGAAGCGCCTCAGTCCCCGCGGCCACCGCGGCCGGCAACTGTTAAAATTAACTATACGAGGTAATCCGTCTTGTGCTGAATGCAAGTAAGACATTTATTTATTACACAGACGCGTCTAGCTTTTTATTTTAAAAGCATCTTCTTTGCTCTGTAAATTATACAAAGGGTTGTGTAATTTATTCGTATTTGCAGATGAAAAAGTTTTTTAAACTAATTTGCGTACGTTGGGCCTACGTATTTTTAAATTGATATTCAGTCTGCTCACGGCGTTGTTGACTCGTCTTTACAGCTCACTGCTCTTTCTCCGTCTTGTTGGCTGGAGTTGGTTGTTACCGGGCGTGTTTTTTTGGTTGTGTACGGCACTTTCCCCCTCTTTTCGTTTCGTGTCTTCCGTTTCAAACAGCTGAAAAGTTCCGTACACAACCTAAATACACACGTCAGAAATGAACCTACTCCAGCAAACAAAACGGAAAAAGAACACTGAGATAAAAAAAGAAGAGACAATAACACAGTGAGTAGACTGAATATCAATTTAAAAACACATAGGCCCAACTAGCACAAAGTTTAAAAAACAAATCTGTTTTTAATGTAGATGCAAAACAAATTGTACAAACTTTTTTATCATTTACACACTACAGAAGACGCTTTTCAAATATAAAACGAGACACGTTTGCAGTCAGATAAATGTTTTAACTGCAGTCAGTATCAGACGGAATACCTCTTATAGTTAAATAATAAGTATTTTGTGTAAAAAATATATCGAAATAGAGCGACAAAACGGGTCAAAAAATTTGTTTGTCACAAATACCTCAGAGAAAATAATTGTTCAAATGTTTGTATACCTACTGGACGAAACTGCTATTGTCATCCTTCTCTAGACGTACAAACTACTTAAACTAACTGATACTAAGGACAACACACACAGCCATGCCCGATGGAGGATTCGACCCTCCGGTGGTATTGGTCTCCTAGTCCGTAACAAGACGCCTTAGAACACACAGCCGTCCCGCGTGGACCTCAGTAAAGTAAACAGAAAGTTTGTGAAGAAGGCGTGCAAACGTAACTGATGAAAGCGAGGAAAGAGGAATGAAAGGTACTGAAATATAGAAAGTACTAATACATTGAAAGAAAGAGGTTTGGCGGAGTAGCCGAGAGCATTGAGGCGCTATGTTCCGATGCGCAAGGTCGTTCCCCGTCAGAGAGTCGAATCCTCCCTCAGACATGGTTGTGACCATAGTGGCCGTGCAGACCGTGACTGGAGCGCCTCAATCCCCTCGGCCACCGCGGGCGGCAAACAGGAAGAAACGTACATACGCTAACAACACGGAGCAAGTGACCTGATGTAAGATATAGAATGATGTCAGCTGGAGAATCTGGTGGAAAAAGTAAAAAATAAAATAGAATAGTTGCGTAGTTTGGAGACACCTGGAGGTGGACTGAAAGACGGGAAAAAGTCACTAGAAAAAAAAAAAAAATGATCAAGTGTTGGTCAAAACTGCTAAGGTCATCGGTCCCCAGTCTTACTAACTACTTAAACAAACTCACTGTAAGGACAACACACACAAACACACAAACCCATGCCCGAGGGAGGACTTGAAGCTCTGGTGGGAGTGGCCGCTTACTCCACTACTTCGCACCCCATATCGCACTGCCATTCCCGTGCGGCGCACGTAATTTGTCATTTTTTATTCTGTGGTAAATTATTAAACTTTTCATTGTTTAATGTGGTTGAATCATTTTAATATATATAAATTTTTTAATTATAGGAAGTTGAGAATGACGCCATAGTGGGCCTAAACTAGTAATGCATTGGAAATTAGATGGAAGTATATTAATATGACAAGACGATTTTACCTGATGATGCCAGGAGCAGAAAACATCTGCACTACTTACATATCAGCGCACACTCTGATGCAGAGTGAAAATTTTATTCTGAAAATTACCCTTGACTGTGTTTGAAGAAGAATTTCTTACTACCATGAAAATCTTTTGTATGTGGTGTATGGAAGAATGCCGTTGAAATTTCTGATTTGCTCCATTAACTCGAAAAAGGAAAGGTGTAGCTTCAAATAAAACTGTTTATAAATGGGTGGCCGTACCATCTCTTAGTGTCTAGGAAAAGAATCTGAAACCATAAAGAATCAAATTGAAAGGTGATAAACGTAACACATATTAGGTAAAAAGCAATAACCTTGGAAATACAGACTAACTAAATCTCTTATAAATCCGCAAAAATTTGGGTTTTCCTTGAGGGTTGATAAGGGTTGGGAAGATGAGTGGGTTAAATGTTATCGAGTTATATAAAATTCGACTTTAGAGTGCCTTTACTTTGCTCAAATGAAATAAACCACACAACACGCAAGTGTGCTGTCTGTGTGTAGTTGCAGCTCCTAGGCTCCCGTTGTGCATCGTAGCAGTTCGTCGTCGATTGCTATTAGGGGGGTAGAAGACATGCTGGTCGAAAGTTGTCAACTTATATAATTAGACGTTTAATTTCGTAAACATTCTAGATTGTTTTTGAAATTTTGAAAACTCTCAAACAGTGTACTAACGTTTTAATAAAAATTATCGACTTGCAGATACTTGTCGAAAAGGCACAAAACAGCGCGGAATAATGAATCTACGGAAGAAAGAGAGGCCCGTGTGAAATAACTTCGAGAAATTATCGATACAATTAGACTGAAGAGCAGCGATGTCCTATGAAATAACATCTACATTCATACTCAGCAAACCATCTGACAGTGTGTGGCGGAGGGAACTTTGGGAACCTATTCCAGTCACGTATGGTTCGCGGGAAAAATGATTGCCTGTATGCGTCTGTGAGAGTCCTAATCTCTCTGTTCTTATCCTTGCGGTCGCTTCGCGAGATATACGTAGGAGGAAGCAATATATTGGTTGACTCTTCATGAAACGTTTGGTCTTGGAACTTTGACAAAAGCGCGTACTGACATACAGAACACCTCTCTTGCAGCGTCTGCTGCTGCCATTTCTTAATCGTCTCCGCGACTTTTCCACGCTTACTAACGTAACGTGCAACTCTCTTTTGGATTTTCTCTATGTCTTGTGTTAATCCTACCTGGTACGAAACCCACGAGCGACGGCCGCACGAGAGTTCTGTAACCTCCTTCCTTTAATGACCTATTATACTTCCTGAGGTTTCTTCCAGTGAATCTCAGCCTGAAATCTGCCTTACCCACAACTGATTTTATGTGGTTGTTCCATTTCAAATCGCTCCTTATGTCTACTCCCAGATATGTTTTGGAAGTAACTACTTCCAGTAGGTGTCCTGGTATTGCATCTCTATACTTATAAGACGCATTTGTTCTCTGTCTGTCTGTTCCCTTATAACTCTAGATCCAGACAACCAAAAAAATTCTGAAATTTGGTACACGTACACAAAATCACATGAAGAAGGTTCTTAAACGGGTTTCGATCCATTTTCTTGGGAAAAACCAACCGGAAAACTTGAGAAAAAGTAAAGGTGCGTTTTCAATGTGGCCGTGTAAATGTATATCTTAGCACTGATCTTGAAGAAATTTTGCACAATTGACCTTCAAAACCAGAGGAAGGGCTCTGTCTACATAAAGTTTCGTTCAGTGCATGGTGGAGGGTACTTATGAATTTCGCCAAAATCCAGTGCTTTGCTCCGCTCTTGATGAAATTTTGTACACTTGACCCTGAAAACAAGATGAAAGTTACCGTCTACATAAAATTTCGTTCGGTGCATGGGGGAGAGTACTTTACTTACAGACTTCGATTGCAGTCTCTATAAATGTTGTTACTTTGGTCTTCATTCCACATACTGGTTTGATGCACCTCTCCACGCTACCCTGTCCTGTGCAAGTCCCTTCATCTGAGAATATGTTCGACAACCTACATCCTTTTGAATCTGCTTACTATATTCATCCCTCGCTCTACGATTTTTACCCCACACGTTTCCTTCTAATGCTAAGTTCTAATGCTTCTGTTAGTCACGATATGCCAGAAACCCTTTTTCTCCTCGATTTGGTAAACTCCTCCTCATTAGTTACGTGATCTGCCCATCTAATTATCATAATTCGTCTGTAGCACCACATTTCAAAAGTTTCTATTATCTTTTCGTCTGAACTGCTTATCGTCCATATTTCACATCCCATTTTATGTGTTTTGAACATTATAAGTTTTTGGACATGCGTTGTTTGAGTACAGATAAGTGCTTTGCATAACACCATGATATAATTTTATTTATTATTTTCAATACTTTCTGGGATATCCTAGGACAATCAGACTGTAACATAAACATAAAACAAGGCCCCACATGTAAACAATGGTAAGATGGATGTGTAAAAAATAACGAAACCGGTCATGGTTTAAATAAATCTATATTTTTATACTATACTTGTCCCTGCTTGCTAATTTTGATTATAAATAAATGTTTTCAGGTTGCCTCCTCCACCGACAGCAATGTATCATACCTACGTTTATGTAGGATGTCAAAATATAACTTCTTCAGGATTTTTGCTGCTATTCCCTGTGATCACATTATTAACAAGAAATTAAACTTTCCAGATAAATTCAGAACATCATTTATTAACCGAATTCCCTTGGCGCACATTATTTTATAGAGTGCCTTCCACTTTCAGACTTCAAACTTTTACAAATCATTGGGATTTAACTACTGAGGTTATCAGTCCCCGGGCTTACAAAATACTTTAACTGCATAATGACAAATCAGCCCCGGTGGAGAGGCCGAGCACATTGAGGCGCTATGCTAGGTTTCGCGAGGCCGTTCCCCGTCGGGGGTTCGAATCCGCCCCTCGGGCATGGATGGTTCTGCCGTATTTAGTATAAGGTAGTTCAAAAGTAATTTGTAGGTTTAGGGACTGATAACCCGCAGTTAAGTCCCTTAAGCTCTACAAACATTTGAAGATTGACAACACATACACCTATGCGTGTGGGAGGGAGCAACCGTGCGCTCGGCAGCAAGACGCCTTAGACCGCTCGGCTGTTTCACCGCAGCTCCTTTATTGTGTTTTAAATGCGTCGATGTTCCTTTTAGAACCTTCTATAGTTGCTATCAGTTTTATCCACTACCCTTCTATGCTGCTTTTTACGTCTGTAAGAGAGAGTGGTGCATTCATTTAGTACTGAGTAGTCTTGTGTATTTCGCGAACGAACTAGTTCGGAAGAGCGCTCCCACAGGCGAACTACGCGAACTAGTTCGCACATCCCTCGCCTCTTAGTTCGTCCGCTTCTTTTCCGAAGACTGACGGGGAACAGCGAGAGGACGTGAGAGCGCGCAGAATCGCGTGATTCCCTTCTGCCAGTTACCGTCATTTCGAGCTGAGATGCAGCTCAGCTGTAGTTTCATAGTTCACATCCACAAATTTTCCTTTCTAAGGTATTCAACAGTATCTAAATAATATTTGCTACGAGTACTCTGTATGCAAAGTAGTTGAATACCATTGTATTGGTAATACCATTGTATCGGTCATTCGTGTAAATAACTATTTTATTTGCTTAAGTATTTAATGTCTAATTGCCCAAAAATACAGGTAATAGCAGACACTTTGGCAACACTGATCATTATATAAAAAAGCTGTCATAACAAAAGATAGAGGTCTTTTAGTAGCGGTAACAAAAGCCAAAAAGAGCGGACGAACTAAAATGAGCGACCTACTTCGCGGCCGAGCTGCGAACTGAAAGGAGAGCTAACGGTCTCGAACTAAAATATGTGCGATCGGTCGCGAACTAAAATATGCGCGATCGGTCGCGAACTAAAACATGCGTTACCGGTCGCGAACTATTATGTCGAACGTATCTCGCTCTTTAGTTCGTTGGATTCTTTTCCGAAGACCGTCGGGCAATAGCGAGAGGGCGCGCAGCAGAATTAAAAATCACGTGTTTGTCTTCTGCTGATGAGAGCCATTTCGAGATGAGCGTCTGCCTGCTAGATTACATAGTTCAGTGCTACAAAATTTCTGTTTTGAAGTATTCTGAACGCTGCAATATCTGACTAATAAATTCCATAATGCCAAGATATAGAGATAACTCTAAACTTAAACGCGAGAAATTATCTACATCTACATCTACATAGATACTCTGCAAATCACACGTATGTGCCTGGCAAAGGGTTCATTAACCACTTTCATAACTTTTCTTCACCGTTCCATTCTCTAATAGCGCGCGGGAAGAAAGAACACCTAAATCGTTTTGTTTTCGATCTGATTTCTCTTATTTTATTGGGATGGTCATGTCTCCCAGTAGGTGGGTGCTAGCAAAATATTTTCACATTCAGAAGAAAACGTCGGTGATTGAAACTTCGCAAACATCACGCCGCAATGAATAACGTCTTTCTTTTAACGATTTCCACCCCAATTCGTGCAACATTTCCGTGACGCTTTTCCCCCCCGTAACGTGATAAAACAAAACGAGCTGCCCTTCTCTGAACCTTCTCAATGTCTTCCGTCAGTCCCACCTGGTGACGGTCCCACAAGGGGCAACAGTACTCCAGGATAGGACAAACAAGTGTGATGTAGGCAGTCTCTTTGGTGGAGCTGGTGCATCTTCGAAGCGTTCTGCCAATGAAACGTAACCTTTGGTTCGCCTTCCCCACGATATTTTCTATATGTTCGCTCCAGTCTAATTTGTTCGTCATTGTAACTCCTAGGTATTTGGTAGAATTTACGACCTTAAGGTTTGACTGATTTATCGCGTAATTGAAGTTCAGCGGATTATCAACAAACTGTTTCTTTTGGTCTGCGAGATATCGTCAGCAGCTCAAGCAGCAAGCGCATGAAGCAGCTAGATGTGGGAACTTCTCCCTCCACTTGCATGTGCAGACCACGCTGCTCAGCCGTCACTGGGAGCGGACGAACTAAAAGAGCGAACTAGTTCACGGCAGAGCCGTGAACTAAAGTGAGCGCTCCCGATCGCGAACTATTATGCTTAATATATTGGTGTGGTGTCTGTTCTTTCGGACGTATATAATAAGTATAAACGCGACGACGGCGTTAGCTTCAGTTATTTCACCGCAGATGCGGTCATATGTCAGACCTCGGACGGGAATCAGTAATGGCGAGTGTAAGAGGACATGGGGCACTACAAACATAGCGTGCGACATGTGGGAATTTGAGACGGACGGGAGGCGAGCACGGGTGGCCAAGTGGTACTCCTGTTTCCCTTCAAATTGAATAAATGTTTCGCCTTATCCTAAAGATTTCCGTGGAGGGGAACATTAAATGAGTCTGTAAATTATTTTTTGTTGCGCCTAGTTTATGCTAGGCCAAAAAAATTTCTGACCGCTATTGTAGTGGGCAGCGCGATTATAAAACACACGGTCAGTGGTTCGGAACCCACCACTACCAAATGCCGGGCGCCGTGGCTCAGCGCGTCCAGTCAGGGGGCTGAACGCCCTCTGTAATAAAAAATCTGAGCCAACCATTGCAAGAACAACCTCGAACAAACAAAACGAACGACCGCGAACCATAGATTTACCAAAAAAAAAATGTGGTTAAGGCGACCGGTGGCCCGAAGCGGAAGACCCGGGTTCGATTCCCGGTCCGGCTCACATTTTCACTTGTCGCCATTGCTTAATATCAATGCCCAAATACAGCCACCGTCAATGCTTTCTTTCCTATCCTCCGTCATTACCTTCCTTTACGTATCATTTGCAAATATTTTGCTTATGTCTAGCATTGAGTTATCGTACCATTAAATTAACTCACCTCTAAATATCGGTTGCATCTAGTTATGAGTACTTTAATTCTTTCATTAGTTAGTCACCGTTCTCAAAGGACATTGCGATAACCCCCGCCAGCACTGTTTTGTTAGTCGGAATGTCTAATGAAAGGCATTTCCAAAAGCCAGAAGAGTCTGACGTGTTCCTACGCATCTGTTCCCACAGTAAGTGGGTGGTGTAGGAGGCTGGGTTTCTGAAATAAGGGAGCAGGCCGGCAGCTGGAGCAGCGCATCGTGGTAAACGCTCGCTATCTCGCTTCTAAATAAGGCGCCCCTCTGCTGCAATCTCCGCCCGCCCCTGCCCGCGGCCGTGTCGGCAACCCGCGCAACGCCGTGGGTGTGGCTCGCGCCTACCACCACTGAGCGGATAAAATACTTGTTCTTGTTTATCGGACGTGCCTTCCGCGCTTCTGCCGTTCTCCACCGCCACTCCGACGCCCGCTCGCAGTTTCCACGATCTGGAGGAATTGAAAACTGCCTGGCCGGCGGCCAAATGAGCGCTGGGGACCGTGCCACGGGCGAAGCCGTGGAAGTGATTTCTCCCCGCTCTAGGGGAATAGAAAGAACAGAAAGGGAGGCAGAGAAAGCACTTTTAATCAGTTTAATGAGATATTATATGCGGAATAACTTTTCTTTATTATAGTGGAAGCAAGTGAGTAGTCGGACTGAAGTATGTTACGTGAAAACTCTGGTAATACTATCGCCACTCTTTACAGCTAGCATAAAAGAAGTACTACTGCAATAGCCTAAATTTACCAGCTACCGGCATCTTTAGGAGATTCACATCTTACAGACTTACAGCGTATTTACGTAGATGTACCTGAGTGATGTGTGATTCTAGTTCCTGATGATGCTTGCAAAAAGTGAATAATAAACAGATGACATCATGGCAAATACAAAATAAGAATTAAACGTACGAAACAAGTTTGACACTCTAAACACAGACGCCTAAATATTCTGTGTATATCAGGCAAACTAGACATAACCGTCACTTGAAAATGGCAATGCATGCCGAAACGAGACCTGGCTGTTCCAATAAATACCATTAATTATTATAAATAAACAAACCCAGAGACGGATTTACGTCTCAAATATGTCAAAGACATTATTGATAGATCTGAAGCATTGAATTAAAATTTGTGAACAAAGAAGCTGAATTAAAGTGTGTGTTGTGGAGGGAAATCGTACATAGACTATTCCAAGGCACCTTAATCGTTAGTGGTGTGGTAGTCTAACGGTTAAGACGTCTGCCTAGTAAGCATGGAGGTCCGGGTTCGATTCCCGGCGGCACCACAAATCTTAATTCAATGCTTCAGATCTCTCAATAAATACCATTAAATTGCACAATTTTGGTTGATCTTACATATTAATAGAATCTACGAAAACTGAAGTCAGTCGGCCAGATGAAACTACCCGGCCGATTTCCTTCATTCACAGATTTGTCATCAAGTATCAAAGTTTACATAACTTTCGCCTTCCTTTTTCTATACTCAAACAAGATTTGCTTTTATATGTTTCTATATGGGGATGTCCTTGCCGTAAACTA
This sequence comes from Locusta migratoria, assembly GCA_026315105.1. Classification (NCBI taxonomy): domain Eukaryota; kingdom Metazoa; phylum Arthropoda; class Insecta; order Orthoptera; family Acrididae; genus Locusta; species Locusta migratoria. Next base: position 24,835,692 of record CM048751.1, read on the forward strand.
AAGTCAATCCGTGAGGCCATTCTATCCGACCGATATCCTACATTTTTGCTTTAACCGAAATATATTCATTCGCAAATTTGTCAAAATGTTTCATAACTTAGTCTCTCCATCCTTTATTTTTATTTAAACGCAGTGTTCTTCTGTCCTTGCACTGAATATTTTAATCGGTTTGTTTTACTATATCTTCGTTTCTAATCACGGTACGCAGTTCTTTTTGACCTAACAACATGCAGCGGATCAAGATCTTCCATTTGTGCTTTCTAACAGTTGCACTGATTGATTCTGAAGAAAGCTATGCGTGAACATTCAACTATACTTCCATTTTCCCCCAACTTTTTTGTCTTTCCACTAACGGTGCGAAGTATTCACACGGGTCCTCTAGTATCTTACTAACCCTGATTTCTCAGCCCAAATTACATAATAAAAAATTCTTTGGTTGTTAAGGGATGTTATCTGAGTGTTTTGGAAACAGGGATTCGGATTCTCCGAAGTATATTTATACATTAGTGATTCAATTACGATTATTTACCTTGTTTACTCGGTAGCCTCTGTTTAAGTAAGAACAGCTTTGAGACTATTAGTTTGCAGAAGGTGATCCGGGGGTTCGAGGATGTTGCAGACCCCACGAAGCCACGGACCTAAGATTTTAGGCAGTCAGTGTGCAAGTTGGTGTGGGTTGCTATGGCAACGAATGGACTGTGTTCTAACTGTTCTAACTGAGCGAAAATTTCCTGGAAACAGTTTTGGTCGTGAACCTGCAGACAAGGTGCTGCGACTGATGGAATGCAAATCGAAAAAAAAAAACGATAAAATGAAAGAAAATTTACAATGGAACCAGAAAATTGTAAAAGAGGACATTTTCTCGACCTTACCATAAAAAACGTCGACAATACAAATCAATTTGAAATCTACCGTAAGCCCACTACAACAGATAGCATTATTAATGCACACTCATGCCACCAGAAGTCACAGACGTACGTCTGTTTTCATACTATGATAAATAGAATAAAAAACGTGCCACTGGAACAAGACTTTGTAGAAAAAGAAATGAAAATCCTGCAGTATGTCGCACAGCAAAATGATTACAACCCAGATATAGTTACTGGCGTATACAACAAAATAACCAGACCAATAAAAATCTTTATACGAAAAGAAATAACTCTTGCAAAAGAAATACCAAGCAAACAGAAATTAACATACGTAACAACAACAACTTAGGCAGGAAAAATATCGAATCAAATTAATACACTAATGCAAATACGAATGTACGATTCGCGTACCAAACACGCCACAATATTAAATTTGGAATCAGATAACACAAAATCCCCCCCTTATTCGAACACAGGCATTTATGAAATTCAGTGCCAGAACTGTGATAAAATCTACGTACTGCAGATTGGTAGAAACTTTAACATTAGATACCGAGAACATTCTAGGCGCTGTGACAGTAATCCATCAACTTTATTCCACCACTAAAAAACTGAAAATTACATCGGAATATTACAGCCAGCAACAAAATAACTGTTGTTACCCCATTGCGGTTGATTTAATAGGAAAACCATAGACAGACCGCCGATGAGGTATGGATGTTAAGAAAATCTATGTATGTAAAATAATTCGTATTTTAAAAAGTGCCTAAGGAATACCTACAGTATTATATTACTGAGAGATACCTGATGATGGAAGTATTTCCGAAATAGGCCTTTGGTATAAATAAATAAGAAAATAAATAACAGCGTTTTGGATTTACTTTACATAATGTTATTTAATGACATTTATAACACAGCAGGCTCAATTGACTATAAACTACAAATTTTTATAGATGACAGTGAGCATCGGACTATAGTCTTCTGGATCGGTTGACTGGTTTGAGGAGCACTCTGGATCATTCCAGCGAATGACTTCGCCACTCAGTTCGGCCGACATACATACCTTCGAATATTTATTGACTATAATTGAGAGGACAGTTATTACAGTAAAACTACGCCTGTAACACATTCGCAATTTAGGATGGCAGTAGAGGCCGCATCACGCATTATTGTTGCGGAGGACTTCTAAATAATTTTTGAGTCTGTACCATGAGGAACTGCTGCACTTTGCCTGGCAAAACGAAGTCCGACGTGATGTAAGAATGTATCCCGTGACGTTTGGCACCTCATCGTGTACTACCAAACACGCAGAGGTTTGCAGCAATCGTCGGAAATAATTAAAGTACCCCACAACTGTTTATATTGTTGTGGAAACGTCTCTGAATATTATTGTGAACCTCTTTCATTGCATTCAGTGGACATACAGACAGGAAAGTGTTAGAGAGTTTATCTGTGCGGGTAGTACAATAACTAAGAACGGCAAAATTTGGAAACAAATGTCAAAAGAAGAATAGAGTTCAAAACAGTTTAATTTACTCACCAGCTAGTACACTAGAACGGAAATAAGGAAACAGAAGGCGGCTTGAATTCTTGGAGATATATTGTTGCAGAAGGATGATGAGAATTGAACAGTCAGCGTAGCCAAAGACAAGGTGCTGTGGAGGCAGATATTATGGGCGACATGTAGAAATAAGAAGAGACAAACTGGTAAGTTATAGTATGATAACTGCAGCAAAAGCAGAAGTTACTGTGGCAGCACCTTGCTGCGGAGCGCGCGGCTTCTCGGTGTCGAAGGTTAAAGTCCTCCCTGGAGCATATGTGTGTTGCTAGGTTAGTTTAAGTAGCTTTTAAGTCCAGGGACTGATGACCACAGCAGTTTGGTCCAATAGGTTTACAAACATTTGCCGCGGTGGAGTAGCCGAACGGTCTAAAGCACCTCGCTGCGGAGCGCGCGGTTGCTCGCCGTGGAGGTTCGAGTACTCCCTGGGGCATGGGTGTGTGTGTTTGTCCGTAGGTTAGTTTACCTAGATTTAAGTAGTTTGTAAGCTACGGACTGATGACCACGCAGTTTGGTCCGATAGATTTACAAACGTTTTAACAAACATTCCAAAATTATTTAGTTTGCGAAAGAATCTTTTAGAATTACCAAAGCTGACCTACACATGCTAAAATATATTTTGTATTCGTACTGGCTTTGAACACTGAGAAAGAAAGTAATAGAACAAGAGTATCTTATGCAGCTCTTGATTGGTGAATTAATCAGTACTTTTACATATGATGGTAAACTTTTAACAAACGCTGTTGAATAAAAAATCTACTAGAAATGTTGAAATCGAAGGATAATAATGTAGATTACTGCATGGGTCGTTTATGAATATTGGAGGTTTATTCCAAAATAGGCGCACAGCGTAAATCAGGATGTGCTTTGTGCAATTATATTCATTGGCTTACAGATAATAGATGAGTATGATAATCGAATGATGTCCAATTACTCTGGAAAGCAACAGTAGACACCGTTGATCGTTAACACCAAAGTACTTCGAAAATATCTTAATCAACATCAAACCGTGGCATTGTACAGTATTTTACGGACAAACTGTGCCGAAATCACTAAGAACTGATGATGCCTGATATAGACGAAACATGTTACTAACTTTTGGTGACATAAAAGTTCCGCAAACTGAAAAACAGAATTATATGCTGAAAACTGCCACCACCGATGCTGTAAATGAGTTGTTCATGATTTATCTAATCATGGGAAACAGTCATAATGTTTTCACTTTGCGATGTATGTTATACTTAGTAATATAAAATTCGTTTTCAGTTGACTGGCTATATGTGATCACTGTCATTAACGCACTGACGCACTTTTTAACCTCTATTTTAAGTGGTTATGCAGTAAACAAACATGTTACTCATTCGATACCATTTTCAGTAAGTCTGCTTGTTATTGTACGATGTATAATAGCATGTATTCTAAAACATTTTTATCAGTAATAATGAGCTGCTCATTTCGTCAGAGGGTCATTTCAGGTGTAATGCCATATTCTGAATAACTGGTACAGTTATTACTGTGACGAATTAACTTTTTATGACATATTATATCTCCTGAATCTATTTTATACATCTTCTACGAGATATGTTTATGGTAATTGAAAGTACCCTAACTTCAGATGACGATGAATACCTCGCATATAAGACCTAGCAAAATAAGTTTACGGGTAATAATATACCGTAAAAAGTAAATCGTCACAATACAACAACTACAGCAACTATTCAGAAAATCTCAGTACACCTGAAGACGGCGCTATGCCGAAATTAACAGCTCGTGGTGTGAAACGTACACAATATTAGAGACAACAGTGTTTCGTAATATCTCCTATTATTATGCAATGTAGGCCTGCGTCGTCGTTAACACTTTGGGCCCTGAATACAACAAATTGTTACTTTAGTAATATTTCGATGACGTATCCGTTACTGACTTTTCAGAAGTATGACAGTCACTTTTTAATAGTGTTATGCATGCTAGCGCTGGCAAATGCCTCTAAATTGGTCGTGTAGAAACCGTCTTATCTCGTTGAAGGCAATCAATATTGAACATTCATAGAATATATGACACCAACTGCGATTGGGCAAAGCTGAAAATGTGTAGCCAGCCGGGATTCGAACCCGGGTCTCCTGCTTTCTAGGCAGTTGCGCTGACCCCTACACTACTGGGGACACAGTGATCACCGTACCTGCAAGGACTACCTAAGCACGCCTCCCGTCAGATACAAATTCTCAGCTTCGCCCTGCCCACAGTACTCAAACTCGTAGTTATGAACTAATTCCCGTAAGAGTAAGGGCTTCAAACTTTGCCCACCCCTCCCCACTAACGATAGGATCATTGCCCGTCACTGGCATATTATATATATACATGTGGCGTCTGTTCCGAGAGAACAGACGTCACTTCTGATCCTGCAGTTGTTATTATTCAACATTCATAGAATATGACATTTTCAGCTTTGCCCAATCGCAGTTGATGTCATATATTCTATGAATGTTTAATAATAACAACTGCAGGATGAGAAGTGACGTCTGTTCTTTCGGAAGAGACGCCACATGTATATAAATCACTATTGAGGCTAGTTTTCACTCTGTTTTTAATTTGTACCCATGGTTTACAAATTACCATAAAGTAATAGCTAATCTATAATTATCACCAAAATGTTCGTTTCATTTAACATTAAGCCGAGTGCACCTCACTGCGATGTGACGGACAATTTAATGCATTTGTCTTGATTGAGTATTCACACAATTTTACAATTTTCTGTAAGTAGTTTCAGTCTTCCTAACAAAGTGTGTGCTGCTGCGCTATTGTGATTGTGGATGTAATTTACAAAGAACATGAATTTTCTATTGTTTTATTATCGTTTTTTTTTTCTAATTTAGCAGTTTAGAACCAGAAAAAAACTCTCATGGCTCCCATAAAGCTATGGTGTCTCTGAAGAATATACTGCATACTTAAATTACTTACACTTACTGTTTTATTCATAAATTTATTATAAGTCATAACAAGAAATACCCTTACTTACTGTTTTTATAGAAACGAATATAATTGGTAAAACTATTTTCTATGATTTAACTATTGGTTGTAGTTCATAAGAATGTAGTTTGGTCAGCGCTATTTGGAGGGGAAAGAGTATCTGATGTATTTTCCATCGCCCTCAGTTTGTAACTCAGAATCAAATGTGTTTCCACGTGTTAGCGGCACTGTTTGTAATACCATTACGCTAATTATGAGATTCGCCATAGGTGACTTCACGTAACGATGTACTACATTAACATTTAATTACTTCAGTGCATTACGACCAACGACTGTCATCACAGAAGTTGATACAGCTTATTTACAATAATTACGTAACGGCTTGGATAAGTAAATGTTTGTCGTATAAACCTTTTGACCTGTTGACGTGTGGCAGTGCTCTGCTAACAATCTCTAGTGCTATTTTGTATTTGAGTAGCGTTGGCTTTAGACGTCAGTTCCTTTATTCCTTTGACATTTAGGTTATTACTGCAGTATTGTTCACACCTATATTTTGTGTCCACTGTAGAATTCAATAAACTGGCTTTATATATATTATCACTTCGAAAGATTTTACCACGTCACTAAGCCAATAAAGAAATTTCTTTTACACGATGCCTTGAAAACGGAAACGCGACCGCAAGCAATATTCATTCACAAATTACACTTTTAATTCAACTTAGGGCAAAATAAAAACTTTTACTTAAAATATATTCAAAAGCTGTTGAACTATTTCGGAATCAGCTCGCTGCAAGTTCGTGCGGAAAGAGCTGTATGTCAGCAAAGACATATAACTGCATTTCCAATGATTTTCTACTTGCTTATTAGTCTCAAACTCTTCGAAAAGTCCTATTCTTTATAATGAAGTATAGATACAGTACGAAGGTTACAGAAATCATTTTAAATAAATGGTAGTCAATGTTCCGACGTAACGCGCTTCTGTAAGGAAACATAAATATATTTTGCAGACGTTCATGTCTTCCTGTTGCTACCACAACTCTGTTTTGAGATGACTTTTAGAGACGTACCTAATGTGATATTTTCTGTATGATATTATTTACAATAATTACGTAACGGCTTGGATAAGTAAATGTTTGTCGTATAAACCTTTTGACCTGTTGACGTGTGGCAGTGCTCTGCTAACAATCTCTAGTGCTATTTTGTATTTGAGTAGCGTTGGCTTTAGACGTCAGTTCCTTTATTCCTTTGACATTTAGGTTATTACATTTAGGTTATTATCTTCTGTTGCACTAATCGTTTGTAGTTCCGTCTTCTGCCCTTTACATTAAAGTCTTCATTTAAAAAACTGCAACGATTTCATTGTAATTCGTGCTTTGTATTAGTATATGAAATTTGTTTGTTACATAAAACCAATGTTCCACCTTGCTCCTTTGTGCCTGTTCGCTCGAGGAAACTACCATTCTGGGTCTGCATTTTTCCTAATTCTACAACTGATATTCCCTGATATCACTTTGCCAGTCTATTGTTTTCAGTAAATGAAGCGAACTATAGCGGTAAGAGGTTGGTCATATCCCTGAAACTACCCTGAAAAGCGGAATCGATTTACCATAAACTGAAACTGATCTCCGTAGGGTCCATTCATTCCCGTCGAAGTTTGCCTCCTACTCCACCATCTCGTTCAACTGACAATAGCTTTCTCCTACGAACACGCTCATATTCCTTATCTAGATCTATAAAACATGGATACGACTCCCTGTTCTTCTATAGAACTTTTCCATTCTCTGCCTTAAGATCGGGTCTGAAAACTTGTAACAGATCCGACCCTACACTGATTTACATCAAACTTTTCTTCAACAAATACTCGCACTCTCCATTCAACATTAAAAAATTCGTATTGTAAGAGTACACCTGTCGCTGTATCTTACAGTTTGATTTAACGTAATGTATATATTGTCTTAAATTGGATCATTTCACGTATTTTCATTTCTTGTATGCTAGATATATTTCTTATGTAACGACATTTTCTATTATGAATCATTTAGCGTAAACATGTACTGTATGTGTAAACCCGCATGAATGCATGGACATTCTTATGCTGTAAGTTGGTAATGTGCCAGAGAAAATGTTGAACCTGTTGTAAAGACTGTCTTTGGTACAGAAGTAGTAGTTGTGAGTGTCGCGCTGCTGAAGCAGTCAGGGAGCGGACTCGCCAAAGTAAACACATAAATGTTTTGTTGATGGTGCAGAGGCACGGTAGGCGCAGTGTGGCGCGAGTTTAATGTAATTGCAATAAGCCTGGCAGGCGTACTGTTTAATGTATTGAAGGAAGTTTATTTATACTCGAAAGTGATCAGTGTAATATTTTTTCATGTGTGCAAGAAAAGTGCCGGCCGCGGTGGCCCGAGGTGTCTGAGGCGCTCCAGTCACGGTCAGCACGGCCACTACGGTCGGGGGTTCGAATCCCCCCTCGGGCATGGATATTTGTGCCGTCCTAGTTCGTAAGTAGTTCATAAGTAGTTTGTAAGTTTAGGGACTGATGACCCCGTAGTTAAGTCCCATAAGCTTATCAAACATTTGAACATTTTTGCAAGAAAAGTAATTGTTTGGTTATCGCGTCTATTGTCACCGAGAGTGGTGGTTGTTGTAATTACGGAGATTAGAAGGTGTATCGAGGTGATATCAATGCATGGAGATTTCAACCAGACGAGCTGAACAAAGAGTTGTCGATAAAAATATTTTTGGACCAGCAGTAAGAGTACCTATTGTAATCATTTCTGTCTTGTATGGACTTCACGATGAAGACGACGTAACATTTTATTTTGTATGCATGTAAATGTAGTGTCAACCCAATCATATTTTTGGTTCAATTATACACCACTTATTTTGAAACCAGTCTTAATTTTGTAAGTAGTTGTAGTCACCCCATTATCACCATTATTAGATTATGTTGATTATGCAAGCCTGTACATTGACTAACAAGTTCAATCATTTTTTCGAAGTAATTACGATCAGTTTTAAAGAAATTGCTAGACGACTTAAAGAATTTCTAAACGTGTTACAACCACAGAGGCTAGTAACTAAAGTGCAGTGCTGTTCTAAGTTTTGCAACCAATTATTATGCCAAAGCTTTTAACTTGCTAGAGAGTTTGCACGTAAAGTAGAGTTGTTTTCATTTATATAGAAAGTAACCAGGCTAAAAGTATTCAAAGTATTATAGTTGTTGAACCAGACTTGACGAAAGTAATTTTTATGAAATACATTAAATACCAGACTCTGCTCAGCCAGTGACACGCGTACGCAACCCAGGCCCTGGAACCAATTAATCAAAAATAGTTCAGGTAAAATTTATAAGGAAGTTGAATGCATTAAACAATATTATCAAAATTATTGAGAACTTTGACTGGAGTATTTGTGTAGCTCATTCCACCACGGAGTTTCACAATACTGAGCTATTATCATTGCAATCTGGGTCTATCATCTATTACGATTTCGATTATAACACGAACACGCCATCACCATTACATGAATTGCGACACATTTATTAGTGAAGTTGTGCTGTTCGTGAATCGTAAGAGGTGCTAGTTGGAGGCTGTAGTCAATGCTAAGTCAGATAGGACCAAGCGTAATTACCACATTGACTATTTCAAGTTAATTAATATCAATTTTTTTATTTATTCAAAATTTTAACTTTCACTGCGAAAGTTTTGTTGCGACCCTTCAGCTGTGATTTGCTGCAACATTCAATAACGAAATTATTATTACTACAGCATATCATTACGCATTCTGAATTTTTGACATTTTTTGACGACCTACAACAGGCAATCTTCTTACCGTATGTTTCTAAATCGAAGGGACTGAACTATGTTGGTCATCAGACCTAGCCTTACAAACTGTCGGCCGCGGTGGCCGAGTGGTCTGCGGCGCGTTAGTCACGGTCGGGGGTTAGAATCCCCCCTCGGGCACGGCTATTTGTGCCGTCCTTAGTAAAATGTTCAAATGTTTGTATAGTCTATGGAACTTCACTACGGGTTCATCAGTCCCTGAACTTACAAACTACTTATGAAATACTTACGAACTAGGACGGCACAAATATCCATGCCCGAGGGGGGGATTCGAACCCCCGACCGTAGTGGCCGTGCAGACCGTGACTGGAGCGCCTTAGTCCCCTCAACCACCGCGGCCGGCCGTCCTTAGTTCATAATTATTTAGTAAGTTTTGGGACTGATGACCCTGTAGTTAAGTTCCATAAGCTCTACGCACATTTGAACTTACAAACTACTTGAACTAACTTATGCTAAGCACAACACAAACGCCCTTGCCCGAGGGAGGACTCGAACCTCCGACGGCTATCAACCGAGCGCTCCACAGCGAGGCGCCTTAGAACTCTCGGCCACTCCACTGCGGCGTCAACAACACCTTAGAAGATTTTACCCAAAGCACTGATTAAGGAGATGATAGCTGTGAGAATTACTGTTTCTATGCCAGAAAAATTGATTTAATTACTGCTTTTGTGCAGTGAGACGCTATTTCAGTTAACCAGTTAACGTCTGAGCTCAGACGTAATTTCATCTAAACCAGCCTCTTCATTACAATGAAACTTATTCATAAATATCTCCACTGCTTTGAAAGTGATCCTGTTTCCGTCAAACTGTATATCCATCAATAAAATTACGATCTTTCGTGGAAATAATTTGAGTATAGCAGACACACAAACTTCACAGGAACAGATACCTGGGGTCCCTCAGGACAAGGTGTCCTTTTATAGTATGTAGCTAAACACACTGGTAAGTAGACGAATTACCACTCTACCTTCCAAGATACCTAACAAGCTGCACTTATGGAATGCTTTACACTACTGGCCACTAAAATTGCTACACAAAGAGGAAATGAAAATGATAAACGGATATTCATTGGACAAATATATTATACTACAACTGACATGTGATTACATTTACACGCAATTTCAGTGCATAGATCCTGACAAATCAGTGCCTAGAACACCAACCTTGATACGCCTGGGCATTGAGTAAAACAGAGCTGGGATGGCGGGTACAGGTACAGATGCCTATGCAGCTTCAACACGAGTTCGTAAAGAGTAGGGACTGGCGTATTGCGATGAACCAGTTGCTCGGCCACCATTGACCAGATGTTTTCAATTGGTAAGAGATCTGAAGAATATGCTGGCCAGGGCAGGAGTCTAACATTTTCCGTATCCGGAAAGGCCCTACAGGACCTGCAACATGGAGTCGTGCATTATCCCGATGAAATGTAGGGTTGGTAAACCGTCCCTTTCACTTTGTATTTAAATCGACCCAGTGGACGTCCTTTATTTATATATAAATAAATTATTTAACGTCATATTCTTCCAGAATACAACTTCGTAAAGTAAATTACAAAATTATAGGAACAGTATCTAAGCCTAAACAGAATGAATTATGTTCCAATACAGCAATTGTTATGTACAACATAAGCATTATTTTTACTTTGTGTTTCCTTTCCTATTACGAAGAGTGACATGAGTAATACAAGGATTTAAAAGTGTAATAAATGTGTCAAGGAAGGCAGTAAAGAAGAAAAGGACAAGCACCTTGGAAGCCCAAGCACAATAGCCGATGAAACCTGGGGAAAAATGGAACGAACACAATGAATTTTAGCATAAAGGATGCAGTTATGCTGCGGGACTGTTCCTTTATATTGTGTTGAAATCAACTACCGGATTTATTGCATGTTGTTTGAAGTGTTGTTGTAGACTAGTAAATAAAGTTACATTAATATGTGAGCGCTCTTTGTTCTATAAAATGAGAATCTGTGTTCAGATTTCCAATTTTGTTCAAGCAACATAAACATAGAAATTAAATATAGGTTTTAAGTGATTCACGGGGTGACATTTCGATATCGTGTACCAACTCTAGGGATTAATCTACGACAAGAAATGGACCAAGAAACCTCTCATGAAAGTACATCCGGTTTCCACGCTAGAGTCCATTTTTTTAAACTTTGTTTCAGAGAGTGCGATCTCTTTCGCGCTGTACCATGCCACCGGCGGTTATGGTGTATGCTGGGTTTCATGTACCTCAACATCCCGTAGTGTGTTCTGTCTCCCACATTGTCATCGACGAATGCCTGCATGAATACGCTACTCCAGTGACTCCACTTCTGAAATACAGTTAACAGAGTTACAAGATACCTTTGAAAAGGCCTCATAACCATAAATAGCCGGTGAACGAGAAGACCAAAACCTGGGCTTCCTTGTCCGATCCATCGACCAGGGAAGAGATGTTTCAGATGTGTCCAGACGTTAGTAACGAATTGGGCTGGAGCAGTTGTATTTCTATCAGCAGGGGAGGCAAACGTAGAAGGGAGACGGGTCCTAAACTACAAATTACGGTTGAATAAATGGTCTACATCATGGGAACTATTGAAACCATGCATTTCCGTATCCTCTCTTTGATCAATCAGTAGAGATTGAACATTGGAGGAAAAAATCACCCTATACATGACGGAATAACGTGAACGTGAATTGTGACTGGTACAGAGGAGATGAATATTCCTTGGTGGCCGATTCAGTGTTACTTTCGTCAATATCCAATGAAAATAGAAAAAACCTCTTAATTCATTTTATGGTGATATTCTCCCGTTGCACGATAAAATCCCGTATTTGAATACTATATTGGTCCTTTCGCTACTATTGTCCTTGATGATATAAGAAAGATTGTCGGTATGCCTCTATGTGGGGTCTAATCTCTCTGATTTTATCCTCATGATCTCTTAGCTAGATATACCTAGGAGGGAGCAATATACTGATAGACTTCTCGGTAGAAGTTTGTTCTCGAAACTTCGATAAAACCTGTTCAGAGCGTCTCTCTTGCAGTCTTCCATCAGAGTGTATCGATCATCTCCGTAATGCTTTGATGATTACCAAATGATCCTGTAATGAAGCGCGCTGCTCTCCGCTGAATCTTCTCTACCTCCTCATTCAACCCCACACCGGTGAGCAATATTCCTTGGTTTGCTCTAATATTTACATCGCCAGGCAAGTAAATCAGTGCACAATATTATTTGCTTTAATAACAATTCTCATCCACATACCGCCATTTCATGCAGTATATCTGTGTACCAATAAAACGCACGTTTTGTTCGATAGCGCAGTTGGCGTAAGGTAAGCACTGATGTTTATCTAAAAGCCTCCCGTTGTTTGTCAAATCACTGATTTCGTGAAATGTACTGTTCTTTGTTGGTCATTCCAGTACACCATTTATTTTAGCGTTCATTACTCACATCTCCTATTGCGGGAAAGCTGACGCAAGTGTAATTGGCAGGCCTTTGAATGGGATTGTTGGTATTAGCCAATATTTCTTTCTGTGGCACCTTTAAACGCAAGCTGTAATCACTATAGAGATGACCGAACGATAGTTTATCAACAGATATCTCTCCTTCCAATTGTGTTAAAGTTTCTTGCGATGTAACATGTTTATAGCTCTCTTTACAGTGATTGAAAATACAAACTGAACTGACTCTGGTAAAAAAAAAAAAAAAAAAAAAAAAAAAAACCTACTAAGCGAGACAGGAACGGACAAACAAGCTTTAGTGCTCCTACAGGGCACCTGTTCTTCAGCAAAAGCCACTTCATCCACCAAGGGCGGAACTCGTTTGTAAGTCTACAAACTACTGTCATTCCAGTTCCCAACAAACACTTCATTAACTCCCACGGAGTACACGTGTACTATTCTGTGTACTGCTCTCAGTTGGTTCTGTGTCTGTCGAGGTCTAATGATCTGATTACAAAAAGATAAATTCATTGCTGTGAGTATGCAAGACTACTATCGTGGCCTCGTACCCGAAAACTGTCCAAATCTCCTCTTGAAAAATTTTCCCGATTAGGGCAGACAGAAGCTTCATATCAGTACACACTCCGCTGCAGAGTGAAAATATCATTCTGGAAACATGCCATAGGACAGTGCTTTCCAAACTTTCCCTCATGGCTTCACCCTTTTATAGCTTACAGTTTTGCGCGACCCCTTTCGCTAATAGAAATACATATGGTAGAATTTAGATGGTTGTAACGGGGAGGGAAGGAGGAAATAAAGTATCGCTTAAATGTAGTTTGTAAACGAAACTCAAATCCTCGTACGCATTGACATGTTTAATGTAGATCCTGACTACAGCAATTACCTACGCTCATCGCAAGAAAAGGAAACTTTAGGAACTACGGAGATGTACAACAGAGTAACACCGCAGACAACAACGCCTAACTCACCCAATAATACTTGCTTCTTCTACATGCGACCCAACTTCCGAAACACGAAAACTGAATTTCGGAAACGGTTTTTCGTTGTCGTGTGTACATGTCAGGGCCAGACACGGTTTTGCTGGATCGACTGAAAATGTCATCTGGAGATTAGCTGTTCGGATTTCTAATTTAGACAACACAGTGGCTGTTCCCTTTCAGTTCAATATTATCACATTATTTTTAGAAATAAAGAGGATGTATTTATGAGAAGTGATGAATTATTATTTAAGTTCTATTGTTAGGTTCTTTCTTTGCCACGACCTCGGGAGCCCCGACATATTCCAAAAAATGGATAAATATTTGTGACAAGTCATTTCTGGTCCCAGAATCTGTTCCATGCAGTAAACTGAGAGAAAAAAAGTATTAACGCATAGCAGGGTTCGAACCAACGATCACTGCATTTAAAATACTACTCTCCGTTAGTCACCCGGCCATACTCCATACTAAACATCGCTACTGAATAACTTTGGTCAGTCGACAATTGTGATTGCCTTTACAATCTGTGTCAGCTTTTACAGCCACTTTGTCATTGATTGACATTCAATTGTAAGAACGCTATCGACGGTGACGTGGCTTTGATAACTCCATTAAAAATCGTTCAGGTGCAGATTTTTGAGAATGAAAGCAGACTACAGTGAAGGTTCGTTCAAGCAGCTGGCAGTTCCAGCAAACTGCGCATGGGAAGACCTGTTATCGAGTACCGGCAGCAGCTCTGCGCATGCATAAGTCTAATAATAAATAAATACTGGCTGTCTAACAGAAACAGTAATGAAACGCGTGGAACACAGACGGTGTGGGATGCGGTGGGTAGTTCCCGCGGGTAACGTTGTACAAGCTCGGACCAGGCAACAAAGATATTTACTCTCGGTTGACAATCCGGATAATCGCAAATCCCTATAACTGAGGTCCGGATAATCAAGTGACTAATCATTCCTTTAATACGTGATCTGTGGTGCACCGAATGAAGAGAAGGATGATTATCTGCAGGAGATTCTTCGAGGTAGTATGAAGAAAATGATATTTTGTGTTATTTTGTGACAAGTTTTTTTTTGTTTAGAGTAAATTTGTTAGTCTCGCGACGCCCTTGATACTACAACGCGACACCCCAGGGTGTCGCAACACCCAGTTTGGAAAGCTCTGCATAAGCTGTGGGTAAAGCCTTTTTGAACCATTTCCTTTCTTCCAGGAGTGCTAGTCCTTCAAGGTTCGCAGGAGAACTTCTGTAAATTATGGAAAATAGGAGGTACTCGCGTAAGTAAAGCTGTGAGAACTGGACGTGTAGCATGTCGGGATAGCTCAGTCGGTCAGACGTGGTAGCTCAGCGAGCTTGGTCTCAGATCTCAACGCAGTGTATAGTAAAAACATCTGCCTCAGGAACTGAACGAATAACCTAATGTGAGGGTAGATGCTAAGTTCTACACGTCTCAGCCATGAAAGGAGGGTCATTGCTATCCTTCATTAAATACGAAAGTGACTTTGACTTTAACACAGCGTGTGTATGAAAAAGCAGTGAGCATTAGTGCAGTTTCTGGGAGTAGAACGAGTTACATCGATGTCTTTTTTTTTCCGTACAGTTAACTCGTTTGGCGAGGGTAAGAACGGCGTCAGTTTTCATCATTAGAGTCTGCCAGACTAATTTTTCAATTGGCTCGGGCCAGACAATCTCATTACTTCGTCGCTATTTTCATACCGGATCCTGCTCGCAGGCAGGCCTAATAAAGATTGCAGTTAGCCACCATCGGGCACGCAGAGTGAGAGGGCCGGGCAGTAGCCATTCATTGCCACTAAAACCGGCAGATTGCCAATGCGAAAATACCCCTCGTTACTCAATGCAAACTGTAATTAATAGCCTAATTGAGAAGTCCATTTGCCGCGTCCCATTGTATTAAAAATATCCCGCTTCGCTGATGTGCAACGAAGATTTCGTTATGCGCTGACAGTTGCGTGCTTTTAGCAGGATGGTCCGAGTGATGACGTCATGAAAGGACGTTTTGTGCAAAAAAAATCAAAAACTGCGCAGAGGTGGAAGGTATGGATTAATCCGTTTTCTTTATCCGTGACCTCGGATTCCTCTTATGTTATGGACTGTAAATATTTCAGGTAGGGAGGAAACAAGTTACGAAAAGTACATTATACTGCTACACACTAAACATGCTGTTCCATAGTGTACTGTGCCGTGAAAAAATACAGCATAGCTCTATCAATTATTGGTCGTGTATTTATCATGCCTAATAAATTTAGATGTTTTTCGTTGAACGTATGCTAATTTGTGTAAGAATAATCATTGTCACGAAATCCTAACAACATAAAATCAAATATTTAAAAATACTATAAAATAATTTAATAAAATAGTAAAAAATTGTAATAATGTAATACATAATGTTTCATACGAGGCGCGTCCAGAAAGTAAGTTCCGTTTGGTAATAAAATGAAATTGTACACACATACAGAAGATATTTTTATTGCACAAAATTCTACAACTCTTAAACTACTTTTCCACATAACTGCCGAAATTTTGTAGGCACTTATCATAGCGTGTCACGAGTTTTTGCATGCATCCTTCACAGAAGGTTGCTACCTGTGTATTCAACCATGTCGTAACAGCTCTTTATCATCGTTGAAGTGTTGATCACCAAGGACAGATTTTAGGTGTAAGAAGGTATGAAAGTCGCTAGGAGAGAGGTCCGAGCTGTATGGAGGATGATCAAAAAGGTCCCATTGAAATTTCCGTAAGAATTGTTTCGTCACATTCGGTGTGTGAGGTCGGGCATTATCGTGAATAAAAAAAATCTTTTGACAGTAATCCTCTTCTTACACCTAAAATATGTCCTTTTTGGACAACACTTCAACGATGATGACGATTGAAAGAACACGTTACCACATGGTTGAATACACAGGCGGCAACATTCTATGAAAAAGGCACACAAAACCTTGTGCTATGCTATGACAATTGCCTACAAAATTTCGGAAGCTATGTAGAAAAGTAGTTTAACAGTTGTAGATTTTTGTACAATCAATATTTTTTTCTGTATCTGTACCCGTTCGTTTTATATAACCAAACGGAACTTACTTTCTGGACGCGCCTCGTATATTTATTTTTGTTTTATTATTATCATTGTCGAAATATTGGAAAAAGTGAACTATGGAACAAGCCTGTATAAATTTTAATAATTTGTTTATTTGACAGCTTTTTCCAGTGGTATATTCATCCCTTAGATGCAGTATCAACTCCAAACGGTTCTTCGATACTACATTAAAATACAACAAAGAATATGAGTGAGTACCAACTTTCAGAGTCAAAATAAGGAAAAAAATTAAAATTTACTCGGTCTTGAAATTTCAACAACTTTTAATTGAAAATTTTTCCGATACGATGCAAAATAGCTGAGATCGGACATAGTGCCGCTGTCTAGCGGATTTTGCTTATGCCGCCAGAGGGATATTCCAGTCGCTAGCAGCGAACAAAACCTCCCGAAAAATTTGGCGCTGATAGGTTTAGCGACGCGATCTAAACGTTGCAACACGTGAGACACAGACACAAACGACCTGAAACCGCTGCTATGTATACGAAGAAAGGGGGCTTCATGCGGAAAGAAACAAGAGCATGCGGAAAGAAACAAGAGCAAAGCTGTGGCGAATTTTGTCATCTACAGGAACATTTATTAAAATTTCGCCTCAGGAGTTATTTGTCTCAGGCGTTGTTTGGAATTAAATTTTCAGCTGTCAAAGAACTATCGCAGACGATCTACTTTTCGGTTCACTATTCTAAAGTGTACCATCTCTTCTAGCGCGTTCTCTCTCTCTCTCTCTCTCTCTCTCTCTCTTGATCTCTTCCAAACCATCCCCTTCTCTCTCCGTCTCATTCTCCCTCTCTATCTATTGCTCTCTCTCTCTCTCTCTCTCTCTCTTTCTCTCCACCCCTTTCACTCTCTTTCTCTTCCTGTGCCTCTCTCCCTCCCCTTCTCACTCCACACCCTTTCTCTCCCTCATTCCTTCTCTCTCTCTCTCTCTTTCCTTCTCTTGCTCTTTCGGTTCCTCTCTCTCCCTCCCCTTCTTGCCCCCCCCTCTCTCTCTCTCACCATCTCTTACTCTTTGTTGTGGTCTCTCTCTCTCTTTCTCTCTCTCTCTCTCTCTCTCTCTCTCTCTCACACACACAAACACACACACTTTCTCAACTTTCTGAGTCTCCCTTCCTCTAGTGCGGAGCGCGTGACAGAGAATTTTTAACATTCTGTAAGTTCATCATGTCGACTGGAACTACAACATTGATTCCATTTTCTCACCACAGAAGAGAAACCGGTAGCAGCGTACTGCATCAGTGGATTGAAGACAAGCCTTGAAAATAGCCGTTGCTGGCGCGAGGGCTACGTGCGGGAAGCACAGAGGTATTGACGTGGAGTGATCGACTTTGATTTACTGAAATCACTCCATACGTCCGTGCGGTGGTTCAGCGACCGTAATGAACATTTGGTTAAAAACAGTATTGGTTACTGGAATGAGATATTCTTCCTATATTAACATGTGAGGCGCCTATTCTAGACATTATCTGACAGAATTGCAATGTCATCACCAAAACGCAATGTTTTTATTTCTTCACCCAAAACTTTAATTCCTTCTCCAAATTACTCTTAGCTTAAATTTCACACCTTGCTCAATTTACAAATTAAATAACAATCGAAAATGTTCAAATGTTTGTAGAGTTTATGGGACTTAACTACGGGGTAATCAGCCCCTAAACTTATGAACTAGCTGATACCCGAGGGGAATAACAATCGAGAAAGGCTACAAACCGTTCCAACCACTGCGCCCCTTTCATCCCTTTCAAGACTAATAGCTGTTTGGTTAATATACAAGTTGTAAATAACCTTCCGTTCCCTATATTTTACACCTCATGACTTCAAAATTTGAAATAGTGTATTCCAATCAACATTGTAAAAATCTTTCTTCAGATTTACAAAACCTTTTCTTAATCTATCTTCTAAGATAATCTTAAGGTGAGTATTGCCTTCCGTGTTCCTACATTTCTCTTGAATCCGGACTGATCTTTCCCGTGATGAGCATCTATCAGCCTCTCCATCCTTCCGTAAATAATTCGTGTCAAAATTTTGCAACCATGACTTATTAAAATGATAGTTCTGTAATTTTCACACCTGTCTGCGCCTGCTTTCTATGGAATGTGGGTTACTAAATTTTTCTTTAAGTCTGAGGGAATTTCCCCTGTCTCATCTGAATCACCAGGTGAAATAGTTTTGTCACGGCTGGTTCTCCCAGAGACTTCAGTAGCTCTGAGGGAATGCCATCAACTCCAAGGGCCTTGCTTGAAATTAGGTCTTTCAGAGCTCGGTCAAATTCAATTCTCAGTATAGTATCTCCTATTTTATCTTCATCTGATTCATCTTCCCTTTCTCGTCTCGAATCTCATTTCCTTTGTAGGACCCTTCCATATACTCTTTCCACTTTTCAACTTTCCCTTCTTTACTCAGAACAGGTTTTCCAGCTGAATTCCTGAAATTCAGCTATTTTTCTTGTCTCCAAATGTCTCTTTTATTTCCAGGTAGTCGGAATCTATTTTCCCCTTAGTTATACACTCTTGTACAGATTTGCATTTTGTTTCGAGCCATTTTGCACTTCTTGTCAATATCATTTCTTAGTCGTATTTTCTCCATTTTACCTGCTTCATCTGCTGCAATACATACCGTCTTCAAACGCTATATTTTTGATTTTTTTTTTAATTTCATCTATCCCAATAGTTTAAAGTGTGTAATCAGGACACCTGAGCCACTTCCATAACAACGATAAACAACTACGTTCTCAGAAGCATTTCAATTCCAAATATTTCTCAAAAAATTAGAAGTTTATCTAGAAACGACGTTGTCTCCTTTCCGAAAATCGATGAATTTTGGGTACCAATATAGTCAGTTTTGTTAAGAGCAGACGCTATGAAACTTATTATCCGAATTAAGAAATCCGCTCTAAAAAATCCACTCTTGCATAACTCACAAATCAATCTCCTTACTTTGCTAGATTTCATTATCGTTACTCGTCACAGTTACTATGCAGTATCAAATGAAGTAAAGCACTGCAACATGTTTTAAAGAATATGCGGAGGCTACAAAATGATGCGTAGACTTTACACTTGTTTGTTTTTAGCTTCTACAAAACAATGTATGAGATTTAGAGGACATTATATCTAATGCGAAATACTTATTATTCCGTTCCAAGAACACTGTTGTGTGAGAAACTTTATTTAGATATCTATGGTCCGGTATCACCTATCGATAAACTACTAAAAGTCTCGTAGATATTTGACACGCCCTGTATAGAAACGTTTTGAGGCACACAAAGAAAATGTCTTTGTTGATACGCAGAATTTGTTTTATATAAGCTGGACACCCTGCTGTTACAAAGAAAAGAAGGGAACCTACTGAAAAATCCGACTGCCGTAGCAGAAAATACAGATATGACACGAGGAAGACACGACAGACAAACGGGTAATCAGCTGCATCATTCCGCCTTCCTCACCAAAAATTATGGCTTGCGAAAATATTCGCGCTTTTTCTATGCTGAAAAATACTAGCGGAGTACCGGTGAAAGGAAGAAGAGCAACTCTCAGTAGTAGAGAAAACAGTTAGTCATTGTGGGAGAGATGCAGTGGGGGTAGAAATATAAATGGATCGAGACTAACAGTGAGAGCAAAAAGAGGAGACAATAAAATTGAAGAAGAGATGTGGATTTAATTTTGCTTTGGGGATCTGTTTCCTTGAAACTGGTGAACTTCAGTAACAAAAGTTTGATCCCCTCTCTTTTTCTCCCAAGACTACGTGTTAGAGTCTTGGTCTAGGAGCTATAAGACCGAGCAAAGCATCCGCAAGGGCAGGTAGAAAGAGGAGACAATCTTCATTCAAGAAACTTAGAGCATACTGCAAGAAAGAAGGAGACGGTAGAAATGTAAGAGAAAATGAAAGAGACATAGGCAATGGTATTACGGGGACAAAACTACGGAGGTCATCAGTCCCCCGCAAATCTTTTTGGTGAGAAGGTGGAATGAGGAGTGATGTAGCTCGTTCCCCACTCTCCTGTTAGAATTGTTCAAACAGAAATATTCTGTCTGTTTGAGGCTCCTATATGAGGATTTTTAGCAAGCATATTATAATAGCAAAGTATATTTTAGTATATGTATATTTTAGTATATTTAGTATATTGTAATAGGAATGTCAAAAAGACACATCTAACAGCGTAAACATCAGAATCCTCTAACAAACCGAATACACCAATCCCAGATTACGCAGATTGTTTATTCGGAGTAGAGAATACTAACTGTATAACAGTTTTTCTGTCTGTTCTTTATATGCAGTGAGGTTTACTCCTCCGAGATTTCCTCCTTTTCCATATTTCGCTACAGTTTGACTTTCCGCGTCCAACATCTCTGCCGTTATCCCATCTTCTCCTGGCACCTTATCATTTACTTTCCTCATTGCTCTTTCTTCATCTATAAGGACTACGGTTTAGAAGAACATTCAATTGCAATCTTTCTACTATTTTATATACCATGTGAGAACGAACCCCCCCCCCCCCCCCCCCCATTCACACACAGTGTGTTCATTTTTATCGAAGTCAAAACAGCCACTGGATAGGATGGGACGATCCAATGATACTACACTCCCCGCTTGTGTGTGGCTATTAGAAGCTCTGGGGATACCGCTGAGGTGTACATCCGTTGCCGGTTAGCGAGGTATTTTCCTGTTCCGCTGTTGCCACGTCAGTCGTCACCTTTTTGATCTTTTTAGAAATGTTCTTTCTGTACACCTTTGCAGATTCCTTTCAGTCACGCACAGCGTTGAAACAAATCACACAACGTGTACAGAATTTTAATATCAATTTAGTAGTTTCGGGGTACATGGGGCATAAACATCCTGACATGGTATAATGGCACTTTTTATATTTTGTCCGAAAATTTGCAAAAGTGGACCAAAAAGCAGGCCAGTAAGTTTTAAAAAAACTATATTATTCGGCCATTTTCGGAAAACATTCTTCGGAACTCCATTAACACTACGGGGATCACATTGAGGCTACTACCTAAAATGAGCGCAGGGGAAATTTTGAAACCTTCCATCTGAATCCCGGTTTTTATCGCAGAGTACGACAAAAACAACATACGTTTCCTCTCAATCAGCTGCGCGTGAGTAGCCGAGCGGTCTGAAGCGCCACGTTACAGATGGCGCGGCCTCCTGCGTCGGAGGTTCGAAACCTCCCTCGGGCACGGATGTGTGTGTTGTCCTTAGATTAGTTTAACTTAGTGTAAGGAGTTTGTAAGACTAGGGACTGACAACCAACGTAGTTTGCTCCCATGCGATTACAAAAATTTCAATTTCCACTCAATCATTTTTCATTTTCGCCACAGTTGGCGCTGTTATCAGCCCAATCAAGATGAGTCCACAACAGTAATTTACAACAGGCAGCTGAATGTCCATTTAATATTCCACACCATGGGGGAGCCCAGATCCATACATTGAGAGCAGCATTCGCCAGTAATTCATCTGTAATGCTGTATCCCTCGGTACAAACGGCAGTTAGTTCTTGTGGAGAATGTATCAGTAAAGTATATATTTAAAGCATTTATTTTAGTAATACTGATATCCATTTTACTACTTAGACATTTGTATTACATCAGTTCCAAAA
This sequence comes from Locusta migratoria, assembly GCA_026315105.1. Lineage (NCBI taxonomy): Eukaryota > Metazoa > Arthropoda > Insecta > Orthoptera > Acrididae > Locusta > Locusta migratoria. Next base: position 24,858,055 of record CM048751.1, read on the forward strand.
TTGTCAAGAAGTTGTATATAAAATTTTCATGTTAAAAGTGTCAGTTACTAGACAAGTATATTGCGTTAATTAATGTAAAAAAAGTTATTAAATGACTTATTTTTCACAATATGTTCACATAAGCCTTCACCTTCGCTGTTTTCGTTTCAATTTAAGTAGTTCTTAATTGTTATTCTTAGGTATTTGGTTCACTTTACGCCTTTAGATTTGGCTGATTTGTCGTGTAAATTAAGTTTAACGGAGTTCTTTTAGAGTTTAGTGCTCTTGTGGATGGTTTTAATGTTGTTTCGGGGGCAATCGCCAATTTTTACACCGTGCAGATATCTAAAACTGTGGGCTAAAGAAGCCACAGAAAAATTCCAGTTTACCTTATAACACGCATGAAATGCAAATATTGTGTTAGAAAGCAGGTGACTTGTAATCTGCAACCAATGTAGGTTGTGTTATTAATCCGGAACTAAGAAATATTTACAAGAATGCTGTCGACACGAGACCTCTGATTGATTCCATGTTTCTACATTTCCAGAAGGATTTTGACACAGTTGAATTGCAGTATAGTGAATTAGTTTCTTTAATTAAACGTTTCTATATTAATGATTTAGGGTATCTAGAATGTTCCACTGGCCTAGGATAGTTCGCGGCCAGACTAAACCTCAGTCTTTAGTTGCACTATAATTATAGGCACGTGCGATGTATCAACATTGCTACCTGCCTTGAAACGCGCATCCACTTCTTCGTACTGCCAGAAATTAACACACGTGTCTTAAGGGGGATTTTGCAATCCTGTTTTTAATTAAATACTTCAATGTCACATCGCTTGAATGTCTTAAATGACCGGCTTCGTTCCAGCTTAATATCTTCAGATCTGCTCACAAAAATTAAAAATCAACTGATTCTAAAAAAAAGTTTCAAATATAAAATATAGACATTTTACAAATGTATAAAATCGGAAGGTATTTATGCGTTTCCTCGATATATAATACATGCCGAAGGTCATTCACTGACTAAACGAGAAATCTGGAAAACTACTGCAACAATGAAGCTGAAATTTTACAATTATGTAACTTATAGGTTGAACACATCAGCTAACGAAGTATAAGGCTGAATAAGGCGCATGGCGGAAGATACTTTCCCTACAATCTGCAGTTTCATTCTCATCTTCATGAAAATTTACAAGCTTAACCTTCAAAGAAAGTCACCGTATAGCTAAAATTGCATACGGTGCATCTAATAAGGTACGTTGCAGTAATCTTATCAATTCACCTAGGCGCTACCGGGTTTTCTGGTTGTTTTTAAATATGTAAGAGATAAGAGACTATACGTGACCAGCTGTTTTAATCAAAGTGCACCCTGACAAATCAAATGTTTGTATAGCTTATGGGACTTAACTACGGGGTCATCAGTCCCTAAACTTACAAACTACTTATGAACTACTTACGAGCTAGGATGGCACAAATATCCATGCTCGAGGGGGCATTCGAACACCCGATCGTAGTGGCCGTGCAGACCATGACTGGAGCGCCTCAGTCCCCTCGGTTACCGCGGCCGGCCCTGACAAAACCCATCCTTCCGTCTCCACGATTCCTAGCTAACCCTCCTCGACCGTCCCTCCCACCACACCCCCATCCTAAAATACCTCGGCCTCACTCTTGATCGAACCCTCCTCACATACACCAGAAAGAATGTCTCGCCTCAAACTCCTCCTGCCGGCCTTGGTGCCACAACCCACCCTCTATCCTATACAACTACAGATCAATCACGCATCTGCAGCATCCATCCCGCCTGGGTTTCCGCTCTCCCTACTTATTCCAAGACCCTTCAAATCTTCGAACACCACGCCCTCCGCCTCGCCTACCGCATCCGGCTCCAAAATGTTCAAATGTTTGTTAAGATTAAGGGACTTAACTGCGGGGTCATCAGTCCCGAAACTTACAAACTACTTAGGAACTACCTTATACTAAAGACGTTACAAACATCCGTGCCCGAGGGGGGATTCGAACTCCCAACCGTAGTGGCAGTGAAAACTGTGACTGGCGTGCCGCAGACCGCTCGGCCACTGCGGCCGGCAGGGAATCCGGCTCCCCTCCCTCACGCGGATCCTTTACGATCTACTCCCGTTCCCTCATCTCCTACAGTACGTAGAACATAACTGGATCCTGTACATCACACTAAAGAAAGATTCCCGGAACCCACCAGTCTACCCGATCCTTACCAATCCTGGGCCTTTGCCACGCCATTACCACTGTATCTCTCCCACCTCTAAAGGAGAAGAAAAAAAAAAAAAAAAACAATAAATTAACAATAAAACTGAACATTTTTAAAATAAAATATATTAAAACTCCCGATTAAAATAATTAATGACAACAAAATTAAAGCTGATGAACCTGATAAATAACAGCGCAAACAACCCAGTAATGAATAATTTGAATTAGAGGATCAACCAGCAAACTCTTCACCTACACAGGCTCCATATCCTCTCCCAGGGTAACTTCCACTATCTCCCCCTACCGAATGCCGTTCCCCGTTCCGAGATCTATCTCTCCCAAAAACCCTGATCCCCTCCACGTAGATGCAACGTCCCTTCTCCCTTTCCCACTCACACTTGGCTATCCCCTTCCTCATCCCCTTCCGCCTCCCCTCCTCCTTCCTTCCCCCTGCGGGGTCATCATTGCCTACTTTTAGTAGTGCATCCTCCAGTGTTTCGAGTCTACAGCGCATCAGTGTCTTTTAATAGTGTAAGTACTATCAACAAATAAGTGTCGTTGCCGCTGTTTTATATCGTATTTTCAATGTTTCTTCGTCTGTTTAACGTTATGTTGCTTACTGTGTGTTTTTAATGCCACCGTGCCCAAATTCTTGGTGCGAATACAATAGGGCTCAGTCTACTGGAGAATCTTATTCTCACCAGCATTCTCTTCCTGATGCTGTTATTAAAGCAATTAAACCTATTTTCAGAGACTTGCCTCATCCTGTCCTAAGGAAATGTTTGCATGGGCAGACACAAAACACAAATGAATGTTTTAACAGCATAATTTGGAAATGCCTTCCTAAAACTTTATTTTATTGGCATAAATACAACGACACTAGGAGTTCATGATGCTGTCATTACATTCAATATACACCTACATCTTCATTGGACACTCTGAAAATCACATTTAAGTGCTTGGCAGAGGGTTCATCACCTTTATAGTATTTATCTCTCATTCCATTCTCGAATAGCGCGCGGTAAGAAAGAACACCTGAATCTCTCCGTTCGAGCTCTCATTTCTCGTATTTTATTGTGATGATCTTTTCTGCTTATGTAACTGGCAGTCAACAATATATTTTCGCATTCGGAGGAGAATGTTGGCGATTGGAGTTTAGTAAGTAGCCCACGACGCAGCAATAAACGCCGTTATTGTAATGATTCCCACCCCAGATCCTGTATCATTTCCGTAACGCAGTCGTCATCTTGTCCCAGTCACCTTTGAATTCTCGTACTCACTTACGCAATTTGCTTTCACTCGTAAGAGTATCACCGTACACTTCGCAAATCTGCCGTTGAATTTCTGCAGCAGACAGATTCCTTGGTATTCCTGCTGTTACTTCAGAACTAAGGGAGCGAGACATTCATTTTTAGAGGAAAAATATGTATCAACGTATCATACAATGAATTTTAAATACCCGTATTTTCTTGTTAGAAAAGTAAGTGAAACAAATATAGCTTTATACAAAGTTCACACAAATATTTCTGCACAAGTCAATACATATTACTGTGATGCAACTAATACGTTCTTTACCTGTATGTCTTTACATTGACAGGGCTGTCTCACATACGGCGTTTTCGGTGGCGTTGCCGACGCTTACGTTTGAAGCAACGAGCTTACATTTAAGCTCGTTGGTTTGAACAATACTGTAGTAGTTGTCGTGAAATAGCACCATCTGTTAGCGTGACCTTATTACATGTTTATATTTTGACAAATAACATGTATTTTATTCATTTTTCTGTGTTATATTTCTGTCAATATTTTACGTGTTTCACTTTTTACCCCTTTGCCATTGGTTTTAAATTAATCATGTCGAGTTTTTAAAACTCGCTGGGTTGAAGAGAGGCGCATAAGCTGCTGCCAGCCTAATGAATGTTCCATTCGGTATAAAGTAACAATACAGGGGAAAAATGAATTTTCATTCAACACTGAGAGGAGCAGAGCCGGCTGTTTGAGATCCGTCCCATAAAGATTCGCTGTTTTATTCAGCGTATTATCAGATACGGTGATATTGGGGCAAAAGAGGGATTCACAGTTGGGACGGATCTCAAACAGCCCGTTCCACTCCTCGGCCTGACTAATTCCCAATTGGGATCCCCCTCTGACCCACTATCATTGGGTCTGATAACTGGTTAAACAGAACCGCGACTCTTTCGCCAAATCTCAAACAGCCCGCAACGCGTCTTGGAGCGGAAAATGAAAATATTAATGTTTTTTATTTGTGATGTACTCACGTGTTGTTATTGCACACGATAGTAGAGTTTTTTTCAGATCTTGATAAAATGTTGCGGACTCCAGCTAAAATAAAAGGCTGTTCCGTGTCTACAGTAAATTATGTGTGATGCATCGCGCCGAGTACTCCAGTTTTCGATCGTTGACGTGATCCATGCATTTGTCCCAATCGTGATGTATGTTTCCTCAGTTCACCTTTAATCCAAAGTGTTGGTGAGTGTTTACATACATTTTGTACCATGTGTGGCAATGGGTTCCCTGCAAAAAAATTTGTTATTACTGACCACCACGAAATTAGATTTTTTTTTTTTTTTAATTTTTGCGGGAAGGAGGGAATTGATTCAATTGTTTTTAAGTTTGTAGAGCTTATGGGACTTAACTACGGGGTCATCAGTCCCTAAACTTACAAACTACTTATCAACTAGCTTATCCTAAGGACGGCACAAATATCCATGCCCGAGGGGGGATTCGAACCCCCGACCCTAGTGGCCGTGCAGACGGTGACTGGAGCGCCTCAGTCCCCTCGGCCACCGCGGCCGGCAGGGAATTGATTTACGAGGGAGGCGAAAGGATGGAGGGGTAGTGGTAAAAATTGGCATGGTGGGGCATTACAGAGAGATTGGAGAGGAAGACTTGGATGGGGAGAGAAGAGGAAAGGGTAGTTACAAGAGTATAAAACAAATAAGTACCCGGGCAAAGGCGCCTTTCAGGTAGTATTTTATAATTTTACTTTTTCAAAATCTGCTGTTTATTAATTGCTTTTAGTTATCTGCGCAATGAGTACTTTATAGTATCGTATCTCCTATGCTCTTCAACTGTGTACTCGACAAGGTGATCAGGGACTGGCGACGAGGAATGAAAGGAGTGGGCGGGATACGACTGGGGTGCAAGAAAAAAGGAACACGAGTTGATTGCCTTGCATTCGCTAATGATATTGTTTTACTGTCAGAATCATTAGAAGAGGCAGTGAAACAAACCAAATAACTACAGAGACAAGCAGCTAAAACAGGGCTACAGATCTCTATCGAGAAGACAAAATATATGACAAACATCACGGAAACTCCTGAATGGATGGCAATAGACAGAGGGAAAATTCAGAAGGTGGAAAAATTCAAATACCTAGGAGAATGGATAGACACTGGACTGACAGAAAAAGGATGCAATGGAAGCAGGAATAAGCAAAATTAATTCAGCATATAAACTGACAATGAACCTCTATAATAAGAAGAATATTTCTATGATTCCAAAACTGAAACATTACCAGACAGTGATCCGCTCTGAAGCTTTATATGCAGAAGAAACAACCTAATAAGAACTGGAGTGATCAAGAGGCTAGAACTGGTGGAACGGAAGATTCTCAGGAGGATATTAGGACCTCGAAGAACAGAATACGGTCAATTTAGAAATCAATCCAACCAGGAACTCTGTTCCAAAATAGAAAAAAATATCCAATATCATTGAGAAAAGAAGGTGCGAGTTCTTTGGACACATTTGCAGAATGAACCAGGGGAGGTTAACAAAGCAAATTTCACAATTCTTGTTGTACAAGAGAAACAAAATACGGTGGATCCAAGAAGTACAAAGGGCTCTGGAAGAAATGGCAATACGGGATCAAGAAATACACAACAGGGTGATTGGTAAATAAAAAAATTCAGGCATTTGCAGTATTTGAGGACACAACTAGACCGAGAACGAAATCATCGTGGACAGAAGAGCGAAGAAAGATGCAAAGTATGAGAATGAAAGAATACTGGAAGAGGAGGAAGAACGGAAGAAAGGAAGCTGATGTGAATTCACGTGGTCCAAAGATGGCCGCAACGAAAGAAGAAGAAAGTATCGTATCAGTCGAGGCTGGACAGAAAAAAATGAGGTGTTGGCATTAGGACGCTTTCAAGCCACTTCGGACGTACATGAACATCATGCAGAACTGTATCTCTTCCACAAGTAACGACTCGAACTACCGAGCGCTTCCTGTAGAAATATAATGAAAAGGTCCTGACAAGGAATGATGCTTAAATGTATAATAACGCCTGTTCGTACAATAAAATCGTTAAAAGTATGGCCATTAAAGCTACTAAACTCACAGATAGAGCAACTCGAAAGGTTTCCAACTGATTTACCCATCCATTTTCACTTATATTACCAACCAGGGTCCCAATAACAATAAATAAGATCGAAGAGAGGTGGAGGAGGAGATTGTGATTGGGAATGTAATGGATTTAAAATGGGGTGGGGGGATGATATAGACGCCGACAGGACGTGGAGGGTATGGATATGGTGTGGGATAAGAGGGAGTGGTGTGAAGGTGGTGGAAAAAACACAGGGGGAGGAAGCGATTTGAAAATAGAGGCGTGAGAAAGGCGTAGACATAGGGAGAAGAAAAGGAAAGATTGGGGTATATAAGCCATACACATTAGCTACTGCGAAGCGTTGCCGGGATTGCTAGTATTTTATAATTTTACTCCTTTCTAATCTGCTGTTTGTTAATTTCATTTAATTATTTGAGTAATCAGTAATTTATAGTACCGTATCATTCGAGGCTGGCCAGGAAAATGAGTAGTTTGCATTAGGACGCTTTCAAGACACTCCGTACGTACATGATCATCGTGCAGAGCTGTATCTCTTCCACAAGGAACGTCTCGAACTACTGAGCGCTTCCTGTGGAAATATAATGAAAAGATCCTGACAAGGAATGATGCTTAAATGTATATTCACGCCTGTTCGTACAATAAAATCGTTAAAAGTATGGCCATTAAAGCTACTAAACTCACAGATAGAGCAACTCGAAAGATTTATCTGATAACCCGTTTCCAATTGATTTACTCAATCATTCTGGCTTATATTACCAACCAGGATCCCAATATCAATAAATAAGATCAGAGAGAGGTGGAGGAGGAGTTTGAGATGGGAATGAAATGGATTTAAAAAGTGGGGATGATTTAGACGAAGACAGGAGGTGGAGGGTATGGATATGGTGTGGGATAAGAGGGAGTGGTGTGAAGGTGGTGGAAAAACCACAGGGGGAGGAGGCGATTTGAAAATAGAGGCGGGAGGAAGGGATAGACATGGGGAGAAGAAGAGGAGAGACTGGGGTATATAACCTGCGAAGCGTTGCCGGGTTTGCTAGTATTGCTAATCTGCTGTTTGTTAATTTCATTTAATTATTTTAGTAATCAGTACTTTATACTATCGTATCAGAAAAAAATGAGGTGTTTGCATTAGGACGCTTTCGAAACAATACGGACATAGATGAACATTGGGCAGAACTTTATCTCTTCATCAAGCAACATCTCGAACTACTGAGCACTTCCTGTGGAAATATAATGAAGTTGTCCTGACAAGGAATGATGCGAAGCCTAAGTCCGAGCCACCCCAACCGCGCCCCTGGCGTCGCACACCTCTCCTTATTCGCACCCCTCCCCCCTTCACCTTCCCTCGCGCACCACTGTGCCGCTACCGCAAATCAGCGTCTCCGGCGAGAGTCGATGGCGGGCGCCGACGTTCCCCACCGCCACCTGGAGGAGCCGTTGGTTTATTTAGGAGCGCCTGCTGCCCGCCAGCACTGCATCCGCCTTCTTTAAACACGGGGAATTAGGAAATACGAGATACGCCGCACCCGCCACCCCACCCTCTCTCTGGAGGAACGCGCGCCTTCGCTTCCGCTTTTTACAGCCACCCCGCTCCAGACACAGCCCCTCCGCCGCCCGGAGCCTATCGATTTCCAGCGGGCAGTGCTTGCAGGCGCCTTTCTGCAGTACGTTAAGTAACGACCCTTACGCAGAGCCGGTTTGGTTTTCCTTCCCACTCGACCCGGCTCGCCCGCCGCCGCACCCCCGTGTGCTCAAATTGAAATTCTGAGAGGGAGGGAGAGTGGTGCATCGCCGAGGGCGTCGTAATGCTGCCGTGCAGGTAATGTGTAGCTCGTGGATCGCGTTACTCAAACACTGCAGTCTTTTACGGCCAGTAGTGTAGCAAGTCTGGCCGCGATCTCCCGTGTCTGTCTGAACCAAGGAGGGAAATAAAATTGGGCTTTAACTTCCCGTCGGCATAGATAAGTACGAGGCGCGTTTTTTAAAGTAAGTTCCTTTTTGTTCTAGACATTAGTAGTAGGTCTAAAGCGTCTCGCTGCGGAGCGCGCGGTTGCTCGCCGTGGAGGTTCGAGTCCTCCCTGGGGCTTGGGTGTTTGTGTTTGTCCTTAGTTTAGTTACCTACATTTAAGTAGTTTGTAAGCTAGGGACTGATGACCACGCAGTTTGGTCCGATAGATTTACAAACATTTTGAACATTAGTAGTACGCTCACATACCTTTGTGTACTGGCATGCCTCGGGAACAAATGTCCTCAGTTTAAGCTCTCTACAGTGTTGCCAGATCCACCGAAAAATCTGACCATCTTCCGATTTCTTTAACTACTGCAGAAAATACGAAATTTCGTGCGAGTCTTCCGAAATTTGACGAATTTTCATGAAATTTCAAATGAATCTTCCGAATTTTTCCGAATCTTCCTGCAATTTTGAGTGAATCTTCCGAAATTTTTCAAACTTCCTTTTACAATATGCAACGCCATCTGTGAGGCAACCTTGTTAACATGAACTAAGGACGCGCTAACAGATGGCGCTATTTTAGTACAACTACTATAGTATTGTTCAAACCAACGAGATTAAATCTAAGCTATTTGTTTACTTCCCTTTCCAACATGAAAATACCGGTATTTACAATTAATTGTATGTTACGTTTATATATATTTTCACCTAAAATGTCGGGAAGGATAAAAGTTAAATAGATTATAATAGACTGTCTTACTCCCCTAGTTCTGAAATAACTGCATTCTCATATATATACCTTCCGAATTTTTACTGCATCTTCCAAGATTTTTAAGGTTCAACTTCTGAAAAAAATCGGATATGGCAACACTGGCTCTGTAGCTAACCTGTACGGTTCTGTTCTGTGATTTCAAAATCTTTAAGACTATCAACTCGCCCGCCGCATGTGAAGTTCGCTCAGTGTCAACAAGAGACCTATCTGCTGCAGAAATTCATCAACATATTTGTGAAGTGTTCGGTGATACTGTTATGAGTAAAGGCAAAGTGCGTAATAGGATACGAGAATTCAAAGATGACTGTGACAACGTCCATGATGAGGACCGCTCCGGCCGCCCATCTTCAATAAAAGACGATTTGGAGGTTTCAGCTGAAAGGAGGATTCGTGATTATAGGAGGCTCACAATAACAGATCTCTCAAACGAATTTCATGACGTGTCGAGATCAGTGCTTTACAAAACGGCAGTGAACTCTTGGTTACCGGAACAGGCGGCAAGCTTGTACGAAGAGGGTATTTTAAAATTGGTTCAGAAGCAAGATACGTGTCTGAACAAACTTGACAACTTTGTCGAAAAAAAAAAGAGTAAAGTATGTATCTTCTGAAAATAAATTTACTTTTTTGAAACAACCTTTGGTTGTGTACTTCTGTTCAAACAGTACTTATTTATTAAACGCGCCTCTTAGTATCTGTTAGGGATAAGGAAGGAATTTTTTTGTCATTTGAAAGGAACCATCCCGAATTTTAGGTGAATTACATATTTATCTCGATTTTAAAAGGTATTTGACGCGGTGCCATACCGCAGACTGATAATGAAGTTACGAGTATATGGATTAGGTTCAGAGATTTGTGACTGGATGGAAGCCTTCCTAAGTACTAAAACGCAGTACATTGTTCTCGACAGCGAGTGTTCATCGGAGACTAGTGCATCGTCAGGCGTGCCCCAGGGGAGTGTGATGGGACCGCTATTATTTTCTATCTATATAAATGATCTGATGGACAGAGTAACTTGTAATTTACGGCTGTTTGCTGACGATAGCGTGATGTATGGGAGGCTGTTTATTTGACTGAGTTATACAAAATTTCTATTTGGTGTCTTTCATTGACTTAGACAAAATTTCCAGTTAGTGTGAAGAATCGCAGCTAGCTCTAAATGTACAAAAATGTAAGGTGATGCGTTTGTGAAGGAAAAACAATCCTGTAATGTTCGAATGCAGCATTGGTAGTTATCTTGTTGATGCAGTCGCGTCGTACAAGTATCTAGGCTTAACATTGCAGAGCGAAATGATACGGAACAATCGTGTAAGGACATATGTGAGGCGGGCAGCCGACTTCGGTTTATTTGTAGAAATATGGTAAGGTGTACTTCATTTGGAAAGGAGACCCGCAGCAGATCAGTTCAATGGAAGACATAGAAGCGGTTCAGAGGCAATCACCTTGGTTCGTTACCGGTAGGTTCGACCAATCCGCGAGTGTCACGGAAATGCTCTGGGAACTAAAATGGGGATCGTTAAGGAAAGACTACGTCCTTTTCGAGAAATTCTCATGAGGAAATTTAGAGGGCTGGAATTTGAAGCTGAGTGTAGTACGATCTTTCTGCGGACTACTTACATTTGGCGTACGGATGAATATAAGGCATATGAACAATCTTATTTTGCTCACATTTGGGAGTGGAATAGGAAAGGACATACCTAGTAGTATAGTGTACCCTCCGCCACGCGATTTACGGTGGACTGCGGAGTATATATGTAGATGTAGGGAAATTCCCGAAAATCTACATCAAGTTGACCCGAGATGGATTTCAACCGGTGACCTCCGTAATGCAAGTTCATTACCACCACGCAATCACGCTCGGTATGTCTATAGGTCGTTGTTGTATCATTTTTTTCAGACATGTATGTTTTCCTACAACGTTCCTACAACGTTACAACGTACTTCGCTGTCGATGCGGGGTAATAACGGTGGACCCCGAGCAGGAATCCGAAGAGGCGAGTATAAGATGGCATCGACTGTAGGGCCGCTGCAGCCGTGGTGTACGACTTGTAGGAATTTGAGACGGATGTGAGGCAAAGAGCAGTTTCCTAGTACAGCTCATCATTTCTTTGCTTCCTCTATCTTACTCTCAGTAAAGTGAATCTGTTCATTTCTACATCTACATCTACATAGATACTCTGCAAATCACATTTAAGTGCCTGGCAGAGGGTTCATTAACCACTTTCATAACTTTTCTCTACCGTTCCATTCTCTAATAGCGCGCGGGAAGAAAGAACACATACATCGTTCCGTTTTCGATCTCATTTATCTAATTTTATTGGGATGGTCATGTCTCCCTAAGTAAGTGGGTGCTAGCAAAATAATTTCACATTCAGAAGTAAAAGTCGGTGATTGAAACTTCGCAAACATATCACGCCGCAATGAATAACGTCATTCTTTTAAAGATTTCCACCCCAAATTCGTGCAACATTTCCGTGACGCTCCCCTCCCCCCACGTAACGTAATAAAACAAAACGAGCTGCCCTTCTCTGAACCTTCTCAATTTCTTCCGTCAGTCCCACCTGGTGAGGGTCCCACAATGGGCAACAGTACTTCAGGAGAGGACGCAAGAGTGTGATGTAGGCAGTCTCTTTGGTAGAGCTGGTGCATCTTCGAACCGTTCTGCCAATGAAACGTAATCTTTGGTTCGCCTTCCCCACAATATTTTCTATGTTTTCTCTCCAGCCTAAGTTGTTCGTAATTGTAACTCCTAGGTATTTATGAGAATTTTCGACCTAACGGTTTGACTGATTTATCGCGTAATTGAAGTTCAGCGGATTTCTTTTAATGGTCGTGTGTAGTACTTAACACTTTTCTTTATTTAGTGTCAATTGCCAATTTTCGCACCATGTAGAAATTTTGTCTAAATCGCTTTGCAGATACTTTTGATCCTCCGTTGACTTCACTAACCGATAAACGACAGCATCATCCGCGAAGAGTCTAAGGGAGCTATTCAGATTGTCTCCTAAATCGTTTATAAACACAAGGAAGAGTAGGGGACCTATAACGCTTCGCTGTGGAACACCAGATATCACTTCTGTTTTACTCGATGACTTACCGTCAGTTACAACGAACTGTGTCCTTTCTGATAGGAAATCGTGAATCCAATCGCACAATTGGCGAGATATCCCATAAGCACGCAATTTCAATAGAAGCCGCTTGCAGTATCAAAATCCTACTGCAGTATCAAAAGCCTTCATGAAATCCAGATATATGGAATCCATTTGAGATCTCTAGTCGATGGCACTTACACTTCATGTGAATAAAGGGCAAACTGTGTTTTTCGCAAGAGCGACACTTTCTGAACCCGTGATGACTATTGGTTATAGGTCGTTCTCTTCGCGGTAGTTCATAATGTTCGAACAAAGTATATGTTCCAAAATCCTACTGTAAATCGACGTCAATGAGATTGGTCTGTAATTTTGGGGATCACTCCTATTGCCTTTCTTGAATACTTATTAATTATGGTAGCAATGTATGTACGCAGTTGGGTGACAACATTTATAGTTAGACCAAAGGTAGAAATTCTCCACATTGAGATTTGCTGTGTGCTTGTAGCTGACGGAAGGCCAGCGAGCAGGCCGACGTTGGTGGCTTGTTCCAGCTTAAGATTTTCCAGTTTCGTTTCCGGTGAGGGGAGAGAGGGACAATAGCGAGTGCCAGGTGCAGTGCAGTGCACAGCGTGAAATAAAATATTCTAATACTACTTGCATTTGAAGTAATATGATGCAGTTAGGAAACTTTAAGGCCCTCATTACAAAATAGCCTGTTGACAAATAAACAATACATTAGCTGATATAGTCACATCTGACGTAATATGTTTAATTGACAATGAAAAGTAATAAATTACCAATGTATACAAGACAGTTACACAACTAGCATGGCAATGTTTGTTTATAAAAGTAATATATTAACTATTTCTCATTTTATTTTCAATTAATCTTGTGTATTTTATCTTGAAATATTCAGTTAAATCACTTATCTGTGATATAAGAAATTGCGCGATTGTGATAAATAGTAAAAAGGATGTTTATACCAATATAAAAACCTAAGAAGACATTTAATTACTGTGTAGTGTAATTATTTTGATTTTAAGTAAAGTTTTAGAAATGTATTGTCTGAGCGCTGTACGTTGGAAGTCGGTTAGAACAGCTCACATGGGGAAGTTGATGACGTAGGGGGAAAAAACCCGCCGGTTGAGCTTTTGGCGCGCGCACGCGCGTGGGCAGAAGTAACGAGGCGGGAGCAAGTGGGGTAGCTCGCCGGGCGGCGTCGCTCTGCATGAGTCGGCATGTAGATCTCCAGGTGGAGACTATACATTTTTGTGTGGCAATTGCCAAGTGTGGTTGCTAGTCGTAGACTGCACCAAGTTGAATCGAGTGCTACTGTGTGTTGTGAATATTTAGCCGGTAGAAGAAGGTGTGCATCGAATTGAATTAAAGTGACTGTGTTTTATTAATGTAACACGTGTCGTTGGATAGGCATGAACATAAACGGTGTTTGAGACAGGCACATGGTGTGAAAACAATTTGCGACAAATATTCATTTTGTCTGGGGGCTCACGAGCTATAATGTTTTTGATAAATGTGTCGACGTACAGACGTATCAGCCACAGGGTTTTAATATGGTGTAATAAACAACATAAAGTGAACTTTCACGTGTTTTCGAAATTAGTAGTTAGTACAGCCTTTTCTCTCATGAACTTACTTTATTATGAATTTGTTTTGTTAATTATATGCAGGGAAGGAAAGCTGCGAACGTGTGATATCATCCCCTAGAAAACAAGTCAAACACCAGTTTGCGTGTTTAGGAATTTGGTTCGCAGTTGGTGGTTGTGAGCTTTAAAAAGTAAACTTTCCCTATTTTAAACTCTCACCCTGACCTTCACCCTCGCAAGACCGACCAAAACATGATTTATGGCCGAAATATAAAGCGTAACCGAATATCCAGCTCACCTTCTAGTTTATTTTTTATTTAACAATGTTTTGGTGGCATACAGACCTTCGTAGCAGACTATGGGTCAACAAAAGTAGCTGCTGATAGTTTCATATTCTTTAATAATGTGCAAATAAATAAGTAAGTGATTTACAACGACTTTAACGAACATTTAGAAGCACTTACTAAGATGCACGAAGTTTACAGGAGGTCTCGGCTGCGCGCCATGTAGTCAGTCGGCGTTTGGACCCAATCCGAAACGGTCTCGTAGGAACAATGCTCTCATTATCAGCCTTAAAACTGTAATTTTTAATTTCAAAGTCTATAATCAGTCATGTATTGTGGTGTAGCTAGTAATAAAGCCTCATAATTGGCATCCCGGATTTTATTCAGACGAAGTACCTGCCAGTAAGTTTTAAATATATTTCAGCTCTTAATAGCACTACCTACACGTCGGCTCACAAGTCTGGCTCAAAGCTGGGTCAGCTTACTTTGCAGTTCCCGGATGGACAGTGTGGGCCGGTAAATCCACAGCCCCCCCCTCGCCCTATACCATGTTCTACGGACTCCTAACTACGACTACACTCTTTAGGATAGGTGTAGTTAATAGGAGGGAATCTTGCAGGCTATAGCGCCCCTATCGTCCATGCCCTCTTGCACTCGCCGTTACGGATTCCCGTGCGAGGTCGAACTTACGACCGCATTTGCGGTGAAGTAGATAAAGAAAACACCGTCTTCGCGTGTAAATACTCATTAATATTCAATAATTTACTGCTTTTTCTGTTTGCGTGTAAGCGGTTGCGGGGTCATGAAAACACAACGTATTTACAGTGCTGCCTTAACTCATGAATAAGGGAATACGATGCTAATTTTGTACCCTCGGTTCGATCCTCCCAACTTCCTAAGCTTTTTTTTCATTTTTTATTGTTACTTGTAATGATAACCTTTTAATTATAATATTTAAATGTCGTTAAATATCTCAGCACTCATGAATTTCTATAACAGAGTGAGCAAATCCCAAGGAAAAATACAAATAAAACACTTTCGATCTGCCATAAATTAGCACCCCAATTTTCACATCAGTGATCGGTATAGCTCAATGGCGACAGAGGCAAGACCGTCTTTTTATAACTTGAATGAAGTGTGATTTACAGTGTAGTAGCATTGGAGGGAAGTGTGTGGGGTAAAAATCGCAGAGGGAGACCAAGAGACGCGTATAGTAAGCAGATTCAAATGGATGTGGGTTGCCGTTCTTATGAGGAGATGAAAAGGCTTGCTCAGGATAGAGTAGGGTGGAGAGCTGCATCAAACCAGTCTCCGGACTGAAGACTATAACAACAACAACATATTTCATGGAAAGGTTCTCGTTAAAAATGCTTTGATGAATTTTACATGTAGCAAACATTGTTTTTTCCTATTAACTTCACACTAAAAAGAGTACCGTAATTTCCGCAGTAATTAAATACGAAAATGTTCATGAACGTTATTTACTTACTAAAACATAACCGTATTCATAAAATTAATTGTTTAAAAATGGTAAATAAATTAATTAAAGTATTTGTTACCAAACCGAATATATTAATTTCATGTATATATTCTGAAATGTTAAAAAATTTCTTAATTAAAAGTTTATCATTATTTAAGTAATATAAATTGAAAAGAAAAGATGTAGCGGTAATCAAACGCAAGCCGCAAAACTAGCGATCTGTTCGCGTATAATCTATGCTACCAAAGATCTGAAGGATTGTTACTGAAATTACCTAATAATTAGCTCATCCAGTAACTTAAAACTTCTCGAGTGTTTTCTCTTTTCCTTCGGAACTCACTGCAGAGATAAAGTTTTTTCTACATCATTCTTGTCACACACTTCGAGTCATGTAGGTAAGACGAACTCCACGGCCTCCCCTTGATCAGTAGTGTGGTATTGAGAGTGCTGAATATATTCTTATAGAGTCAAATGTCGGTATGGAAGAGGTATGTACTAAGTTGGCAGTAGTCGTGGGATACTTCGTAATATCTTATTCGACCTTCTTTTGCCCGGTGTAGTTTATAATGTAGGCGTGGCGTGGACTCAACAACTTTCTCGAACGTCCATGTCAAAATACTTCCAGTGCAGGTTTCTGTGTACGATCTGACTGCTGGGTTACGTCTCATAAATATTCGATGGCACTAACGTCATACCATTTGGTCTGCGAAGTGACTGGCCTAAACTTTCGCCAAACAATCGCAAATAACAGTGTCTGGTGAGATGGCACATTGGCACCCGTTATAATTATTCGTTATGTTGCTTGTGAATATTTAGGGCCGGTTTCTCACTGTCTCGTTAAGTTCCAGTTAAGATTTTAACTTGTAGTTAGCAGAGAATTGTGTTTGTCAATGTTCTGTTATCAGTTAACCTGACGTTAAAAGACCTCAAACTGGCCGTTAAGTTAACGAGTAAAATCCTGCTCGTTATTGGGCTAACGACCAGTTAAGTGAGAATCTGTATGAATATGGCAGGATTCCAAAGCATTAAAATACCGCAATATATTCACATGATTGAAACCGAAGCAGTTTTTGGAAAATTTTATCGTCATATTTCACGCCCCATCCATGTTAGTAGCGATTACAGGAGTTTGATATATTGCAGATCGTAACATAACCTTAAAATTATTGTTGCGTTATCAAAACACAAACTTACGGGTAAAGACTAGTTAAGTGAGAATCGGTATTATGAAACTGACTGGAATAAGAAATATGGTTGACAATGAAGAGGATGTCAATATTTTGGACGATCTAGAGATCATTGCCCCAATAAAGTATCCTAGACGTATTTATGTTCTTCCAAATCATTTTGAATTTTGGGATTATGCAGAATCTGTTACGCGATTTCGTCTTGAAAAGGCTACTGTGGAAACGCTGCATGAAAAACGCCAGTACCATCTGAAGAGTCCAACAGACGGATCTATGTATTGTAAGAGTTCTGTCGTAATAGAAAACAGAATACAATAATTATGTCTGCAAGCTTATTTATTCCGTATTTACTTATGACTGTTGCGCCTAGTGTGAGGCCTAAACTGTGATTTCTTCCTCTGATCTACAGGAACAGTGCACTTTCGCCTGTGTGCCAGTAATTTGCTTGCACTAAGGTACTAAGCACTTGAGAATACGTTCATTGCCATAGGAGACTTCATTGGTGTCTGCAAAACGTTTGCTTGGAAAGCTATTTGCGATGTGACACTGGCACTGACATATCTCAGTCCAATGTATCCCTATTTTTCACTATTACTAACACAAGGATCTCGCTCTCACTTCTTTAAAATTTGAGCTTCTTTCACGTTTCTTTTCCATGGCGCCCAATAACGTCTGCTAACCACTTCCCTGCTAGTCAAATATGGCGAACAGCCATTTGTTTCTATTGCCAACATACACGAAATATATCGTCCCTTATCGTTTTCTCCAGGTTAGCAAACGAGAGGAGTATTTGGCAACGAGAAACGCAATGTACTTAACGAACACTTTTGACTGGACGTTAAAGGCATCTTCTCGTTTACTAACGAGACGATTAACGGGAGTTGGACGAACCGGTCCTTTGTCTATAAAAGTCGGCAGTTGGCCTGCAAGTAGGCGAACATAATTGTTTTCAGACAATGTTTGATTAGTTTAGACGAGAGTGTGAAAACGGCCAACGTTATTATCCACCCCTACCAGCAACATAGTGGGTTGTTGAGAACTTCAGCCCATGGCTTCAGTACGTCTGATCGAAATCGTTACGACTCGCAACCTGCCTTTAGCTCTTAATAGAGTCTGACCGAAAAATAATTTGCTGCCAAAACCGAAACAGTAACCGAACATTCGAGTACTCTTCTAGTTTCGGCCGCAACCGGAACTTGCGCAATTAAGTTAAAATTTCGGTAAATTTACATGACACCACAAATCACTAGTTTTTCCACATATCACAAGTTCCCCTCCCTGTATTATGCCTTCTTGTGTGTATGTAAGCCTAACCAGGAGTCCGTAGAATAGTGATGGGCAGTTCGGATCATTACACTGTTTCTAAACATATGGATCACCCTCTAGTGAGACGAATCCCTGCTTCGGCACTGAAAACATGTGACATGCGTCGTGCCACCTCCGCTGATTCGCGTTGAGCCGAGAGAGCTGCAGGGCAAGGCACAGTAGCGCGATATAGTAAAAACGATACATCATCTACATCTACATGGGATACTCTGCAAATCACATTTAAGTGCCTGGCAGAGGTTTTATGGAACCACCTTTATACTATTTATCTCCCATTTCATTCTCGAATAGCGTGCGGGAAGAAAGAACACCAGAATCTCTCCGTTCGACCTCTGTTTTCTCGTATTTTATTCTGATGATCATTTCTACCTATGTAAGTAGCAGTCAACGATATATTTTCGCATTCGGGGGAGAATGTTGGCTATTGGAGTTTCTTAAGTAGCCTACGTCGCAGCGATAAGCGCCGTTGTTGTAATGATTCCCATCCAACATCCTGTATCATTTCCGTAACGCTGTCTCCCCTGTATCGTGACAATACGAAACGAGCTGCCCTTCTATGGACTCTTTCGATGTCCTCCGTCAAACCCACCTGATCAGGATCTCACACTGGGCAGCAATACTCCAAAACTGGACGAACAAGCGTAGTGTATGCAGTTTCTTTTGTAGTACTGTTGCATGTTTTAAGGGTTCTGTCAATAAAACACAGTCTCTGGTTCGCCTTTCCCACGACATTATCCACATGTTCTTTCCAATTTAAGTCTGACGTATTAGTAATTCCTAGGTATTTTGTGGAGTTCACGGCCTTCACTTTTCATTGATTTATCTTGTAAACGAAGTTTAACCGATTTCTTTTCGTACTCATGTGGACGACTTCACACTTCTCAATTGCCAATTTTTACACCATAGTGAGATCTTATTCAGATCGTTCTACAGTTGGTTTTGATCTTCAGATGATTTTACAAGACGGTAAATGACGGCGTCATCTCCAAAAAACCTAAGAGAGCTATTTAGATTTTTCCCTAAATCGTTTATGTAAATAAGGAACAGCAGAGGACCAATAACACTACCCTGTGGAAAGTCCGATATCACCTCTGTTTTAGTCGATGCCTTACCATCGATTACTACGAATTGTGTCCTATCTGACATGAAATCCTCTAACCAATCGCAAATATTTGGAATCTGTGGAATATTAACGAAGGATATTTTAATCACTAGACAATTGAACGGCACAGGATTTGTTTGCTACTACGATTTTACAATCGTGTTAAAGCATAAACGTTTACCAAGTGATTCGTTTTTTTCTTACAAATAAATATTGTAACAAAGGAAGCACAAAATAGTAATGTTCAAAGTTTTAGGAGTGGTGGTTCCGAATTATGAAGTTGAAACAATCATTTGGTTTCTGTGTCTGCTCATGCAGACATTTCCTTAGATCAAGGTGAGACAAGTCTCTGAAAATAGGTTTATTTGCTGTAATAACAGCAGCAGGAAGATAATGCTGGTGAGAACAAGATTCTCCAGTTGACTGAGCTCTATTGTATTCGCACCACGAATTTTCTCCTGATGGATACAATGTATAACGTGGCTTATCATCAGTAGAGGACTTATGGAAGAATATGGCTAAAACATCACTCTTCATTGCCTCTACATTTTATTGATTTCTCCTAATTGCCTGCTTCTAGTATAAATAGTAAAGAAGCACTGCAAACGTAAATGTAACAACTACTCGCAATCACACTTGAACAAAACAAACCGCGTTTTTGAAAGCGTGTTGTCTACAAACAGAGAAACAAAAGAATACCGACCGTTGCGTTCCAAGGATAGCCAACACACTCGGGAGTAAAAAAAAACCATAACATGCTATGTAGGGGATTTAAATATCTAAAATATGTGCAGAAACATGGGTGACAGAAAAGTGGACGTAACACACAAACACACGTGGTAAGAAAACGCTCTTTAAATGCTCGAAAAATTTTTTCAGCAAAATCCTTTTGAGAGTACTTAAATTAAACCTTAATCTATCGAAATGTGATGAAAACAAAAAAATCGATTTTTTTGACCTGAACAACGGCGTGGTTCCCTTAAAACTAGAAGCAGCACAATAGAATGTTTTTGTTTTGTTATCTGCCGTTTGGGACGGCGCAGGCAACCACAACCAGTCACTCATGTTTTTCACGTCGGAACCAGGCAACAGCGAAAAATACGTCAGCGCGTGTATGAACTGAGTCCCAGGTGGGTTAAAGAGAAATGTTTTCATTGGCTGATGGCAAAATTTGGGAAGACTCTCGTGTTGTTACGGCGCCTCTTCTTGGCTACTGGAGGACAGGCGTGATTTGGTTGCGTAAGAAATGCAAAAGATATAGGCAAGCAGCGGAAACAGTGAGATGTCATCTTAACTTGCATAACCTGCATTCATTTCTGATTTTTTTTTAAAAGAAATAATAAAGTTTTCTATGTCTCAGTAAACAGTTAATCTTTTTGTTTACTGAGACAATGCCAATACCCCACTTCCCTACACGGTGATGTCACTTATCAGTAATTATTTTGTTTTTTGTACTTACAGGAGTAGTTGTTCAGATCTTTCTAAGCACAGTTAAGGATCACTTACCTGTCTTGAAATGAAATGTGCACTATTTCCTGATTTCAAACCTACGTGTCACGGAAAATATGTTCCACATGCAGGGGTAATCATTTTAGGATACACAGCAGATCGGTTTTTATTATAGATGAAAAACTCCGCTCCCCCTCCCGCCCCCCCCCCCGCCCTCATAGAACGTGCTGGGCTACCGTGGCAGAATTATCATTGGGGTATCTCATTCGGCCTCAATTTCCCACAAATCGCATGCAACAGAGGTAACACAGATAAACTCGCTAATGATATAGAAAACGAAAGTTCCATTTTACCTTTGTCTCTGTGGGTAGATTCTAGGTAGTCGCTCTAGGTCGCATGTGTAGTGCCGAATCTGGAACATGATTATTCACTACAAAACGTGCCAATATCAGTGTCTCTGTGTGTGCAGTATGGTATCCGTCAACACTAGCTAAAATTTTTGTACGTTACATCTAATTTATATGGGAAGTAAACATTATTATTATTATTATTGTCGTATGCACCCATTACAACAATAAATCCAACATCCATTTGAACGATACAAAAATCCTTATACATAATGTAGAATGTCCGTGTTTTTGTGTGTAGTGAGCGTATTGCATACAAATCTGCAGTTTTGTTTCAATCTTTGTGGAATTTTGTACAGACAAGCTTCAATCCATGAGAACGGTCGCTGTAAGTGTTAGAATCACGTACAACACATAGTTCACGAGATATGACGTTGTAAACAATGAGTTGCGCGTAAAACTGCTGCATTAAATGACAACACTGCTGATTTTATCCTAAACCACTGGACCCAATCAAGCAAAATTGGTACACATATTCCTTACTTGAGATAACAATTGCTCTAAGAGTAAGCGCCACTCAGGAATCGTAGTCCACGAGATATAACGTCTTGAACCATTGGAACTGCAAGAGACTGCCACATAATGCGACAAGATTTTATAAATAAACTATATGAGTATGACATTATATATATATATATATATATATATATATATATATATATATATAATTTTTTTCAACGAGCTGTGGAGAAAACGGAATCGCTTGTCGTCTTTCGTCTTACTGTTGAACAGATCGGACGTCTCTACATTGGTCTTTCCATATTGATCCGGTAAGAGTGAGCTAAAAACAATTAATTATAATAAATTCAGTAATTCGTTTCAAATTAATAATTTATTTAAAAGGAGATCTTTCCCCATTTTTCATTAATTTTATAGGCTTTGTTTACAGCATATTTCGTAAAATAATGCTTGGCAATTGTTGTAAATTGCTTCGCGATTGAGGACAAACATTCCCGACGTGAATTTCACTTCCGCACATTTTGTGTTGAATTTTGTTTCAATGCCTGCAGTAATGCTTCTTTTCTTTAAACGAAGTCCGATAATTTTGTAACTTTAAACGTCAATCGTAATTGGAATTAAACACGGTGCTGAAACTTTAGTATTCGAAGCTTATCCACCGAAGCATCAGTTTACAGTAAAGAATAAATTAATTATTCCGTACAAGTTCGACTCCAGTGTGATGACTCCAATCTACGTTCTTGTGCCAGGTAAAAAACGGATTCCGCCACTTTCATTTGTAATGATGATTTCTGGTTTCGTCTTTATTCTAACTACTGTTGCCGCTAAATACTGATGCCGGAATCATTCATGTTTTTCTCAGTGTCTCTATTTTTTCAAAATTTAAATATTCATTGCAATATTTCACAGTTTGCTAAATTTCAATAACGGTTTTTAACTTTAATCTTGACGAAAACATGTGCTAAAAAGAAAAAGTATCATTACACATTGTATGTAAATGACAGTACTTAGCGACTTGTAACAAACTTTGAACAACAAAATAATGAAAGGATAAAATGTTTCTCGCTTACTACTTTTCTACTGTTTATGGAGCAAAACTACGGCATTCGGTATGAAGTTGCAGTTCGTAATTTGTAGACTACAAATTGTAGTCGCAGGGAATTTTACAGATACTATACACATATACAGATTAATGTATTTTTGTAATTGTATCTCAGTGCCACACGTAGTTCATGAGATATAAGGACAATATCGTTCATGGAAAACCGACCCATCGTGCATCAAGTTTTGATCTATTATTTCTTTCCAACTAACTCTGTTCGCAACGGATTTTAGCGACCTACAGAACTTTTACAAATGAATATATAACTTCAAAATTATACAGTTGTAGAACATTCAATTCAATAAATATGAGATCAAATATACTGCAATGGGTAAAAACCTGTCACATCATGCAACACGATGTCCAGTCAGCTTAAGGAAATACCTGGAAAGCTGACGGTAGCGTTCATAACTGTGAGCCATGAATAAACTCAGGCTACTGGCCTACACGTTATACATTCCCTCAGATATGAACGGTATGGAGGTGCACGAAATGGTATAATATTGGACCACTCTTTTGGGTACATAACTGTGCAGGTGATATTGGGAAACACGAAAAAGAGAAATATCGGAAACACAGGCGACAAAAAAAGAATTGGAAATACGTAAAAATGTGACACAGGAAACTGGTGAAGCACGTGATGAAGACCTCAAAGCGACCAAAAATCACGTGTTAAATGTAATCGATTCAGCGCCTACCCTAAAGAAATAAGAATCCCCGATACAGCAGGCAAATACGCTTCGATCACGAACGAGGATGTTACACATGTTATTGCCTCAATTTCGGCGCAGTCGGAATGTAACTCAGTCGGCCACGCAAAAACGGACGCAGCTTTTGATGAACAAATTTTTGAGATGGCTTTGGCGGAGTGCGTTGATATGCGGCACCGCGTCAGTCTGCTATTGGCCCATTTTTTTCGCGAACGGCGGCGCGCGGGGGCACAGCGTTATCTGTTTGGATGCGAGGCAGATAGGGGGGAGGGGGCGGTGCGTCACGTCGCGTCACTAGAGGGAGAGTGGGGGGGGAGTACACAAGTGCGTATTA
Source organism: Locusta migratoria (assembly GCA_026315105.1). Classification (NCBI taxonomy): domain Eukaryota; kingdom Metazoa; phylum Arthropoda; class Insecta; order Orthoptera; family Acrididae; genus Locusta; species Locusta migratoria. The sequence continues at coordinate 24,881,879 of CM048751.1, forward strand.
ATGCAGCCATCAATTAGGGGGCGTCGTGCCGCGATAACAGCACGCCACGATCGCACGATCACACGATCGCCGCAGTACGCACGCCGCACTCGGTGCGCGTGATCGTGCGAAGCGCCCACTGCTCGGTGTTTGCGGACCCACAGAGAGAGAATCACGTGTGCGACACTTCACAAATCACACTGTTCCGCAGTTACGACTGACAGCAGACGATGCAGTCTGTTACGTTACACAGTAACTGGTCAGTTACGAGTGCTATCTGACTTACGTCATGCTGAAAATAATCCATGACATTTTACACCAACATACGAGGGCTGTTTTTTTAAGTAAGGGCCGTTTTTATTAAATATATATACAGGGTGTTTCACTATATGTGTTTGCCTCTGTAACTTATAAAATAATAGGTGACGGGAAATTTTAATGCGGCAGGTCAACACAAGAAATGTTACACTTTCTGCGGAACTTTGAACATAGTTTATTGTATCATTTTCCAAAGTGTTACACCACAAAGATATAATTTTAAATGGAACAATAGTTTTTTCTATCGTGTATTGGATTCGTTTAAACCAGCTGCGTCCAAATCAATTTAAACTACATTCCTATCAGTGTTAGTTTGGGAGCTACAACCCTTCAAAGTTCCGGGGGCGGAGGCTGCGATAGCGTAGCTGACTGGCCGAGTGGCTATCCCCTGGGGCACGGCCCACTGTCTCATGACCATCAGCCAGTCAGCTACGCTGTCGTAGCCTCCGCCCCCTAAACTTTGAAGGATTGTAGTTCCCAAACTAACAGTGATAGGAATGTAGTTTAAATTGATTTGGTCGCAGGTGGTTTCAACGAATCCAATGCAAGATAGAAAAAAAGTATTGTTCCATTTAAAAAATTATATCTTTGTGGTGTAGTTCTTCAGAATATGATACAATAAACTATGTTCATAGCTCCGCAGAAAGTGTAACATTTCTTGTGTTGACCTACCGCATTAAAATTTCACGTCACCTATTACTTAGTGAAACACCTTATATTTGTAAAAAAAACTTTTATTTTTTGATTCTACACACATTTACCTATTTTTCTACATAGTTGCCTTGTTTATTTAAGCACTTGTCATACCGTACAACTAAGTTTCTAATTCCCTCTTCAAAGAATTCGGCCGCCTGCTCCGACAGCCAAAGAGTTCACGGCCGATTTCACTTCATCGTCGTCATTGAATCGCTGCCCGCCAAGATGGTGTTTCAGGTACCGCCGGAAAAGGTGAAAATCGCTAGGAGCAAGGTCGGGGCTGTATGGTGCATGGTCCAAAACTTCCCAGCCAAAAGAATCAATCAAATCCCGAGTCTTTTGAGAGGTGTGAGGCCTAACGTTATCGTGCAGGAGCAAAACTCCTTTTGTCAGCATCCCGCGCCTTTTGTTTTGAATTGCTCTGCGGAGCTTCTTTAGAGTTGCACAGTAGGCATCTGAGTTGATTGTCGTTCCTCATGGCATAAAGTCCACTAGCAAAACACCGCGCCTATCCCAAAACACAGTTGCCACAGTCTTGCACTCTGAAAGCGTCTGTTTGGCTTTGACCTTGAAGGATGAGGTTGTGTATCGCCATTCCATCGATTGTCGCTTGCTTTCGGAAGTGATATAGGGTACCCATGTTTCACCTCCAGTGACAATTTGATTGAACATGTCATCCCCTTCTTACTTGTAATGAATCAAAAAGTCCAATGAAGTGGCAAACCTCTTTCCTTTGTGGTCCTCTGTTAGGAGACTGGGTACCCACCGAGAACACAGTTTCTTAAAGTTTAGGTTTTCAGACACAATTTTGTACAAAACCGATCTTGAAACTTGTGGAAATTCCAAAGAGAGAGTTGAAATGAAATTGTGAATCTTCTGTCCTCACGAATCTTTGTTTCGACTGCAGCCACCAAGTCATCAGTGATCAGAGGGCCGGCCTGAGCGTTCTTCGTCATGGACGTTTTGACGGCCATTTTTAAACTCTCTAACCCATTGACCCACTTTACCTTCACTCATTGCATTCAAGCCATTAACTTCTGTTAACTGACGATAAATTGCCTTCCGCGGTGGCCGAGGGGACTGAGGCGCTCCAGTCACCGTCTGCACGGCCACTACGGTCGGGGGTTCGAATCCCCCCTCGGGCATGGATATTTGTGCCGTCCATAGTATTAGCTAGTTCGTATTTAGTTCTTAAGTTTAGGGACTGATGAGCCCATAGTTAAGTCCCATAAGCTAGACAAACATTTGAACATTTTTGACGCTGAATTTCTGCAGCTGATAGGCTTCTCGCGGTCAAAAAACGTATCACTGACCGTATCTCACACGCGGCGGGCGATTCAGTAATCGTAAACATTATAAAGTAGCACAGCGATGCGTACACGTTACCTACAGAGCTGCAACTGGCATCAGTGTGTACGGGAAGGATGTCGGCAAGTGGCGCGGTGGCTTGTTGCGGCGTCCGCGCGAACTACGGGACTATACGCGCGAACGGCCCTTATTTAAAAAAACAACCCTCGTATATGATGCCAGGCAGCCAGTGGCTATAACGTTACCCTTGCTTTCGTATGATGCCATTAGTTGTTAAAATTTATTCCGCGATTGTAATTTGGACAAATGATTGGTTGTCTCGAAATTTTGAATTTTGAATAATTTAGTTAAAACACAGCACAAATTAACATTCATAAACATTAAGCCGAATAAACCGCGGGTTGAATGTTAAAGTCGGGCACCACACAAAGCAACGGCATATTATAAGACTTACGGAAAGCATCTAGCTGGATCCTATGCTTCTTACTGCAGAAGCTGAAAATGTGAATCTTTTCTTAATTAACATGAGAATGTTAGAGATACTTTCCGTACTAGACTAATGCTCAGACAGTTCACTTCGCTTTTCATTGTTGAATGACCGTGGATGAAACATGAAGTTAATGGTAATGACAGAATGACAAAAAAAGCGATCGGGCTTCGTAAAATTACAAAAGAAATGATTGCAGGTTCTGTAAGCTATTGTATAAGAATGACTAAAGGGAGTGAAATTTTGAAGACATGCGAAGCGATCGTAATGGCGTCTGAACATTAAACTATTACGGACGTCGAGGAGCTGAAAACATTAGAAAATAAATATTTGACGTGGAGCGATTCATTTAAATAAAAGCCAAAGAGAGGGGATGATTTTAAATTTAAGTAATATATTTTAACAACAACTTGCATCACAGTTACTTCCATTGAATGGGTACATGAATGGAAGTTAATGGTAATAATAGAAAGAGAAAAAAGACAAGAGAGTGATAAGAACTACGATCGCTGTTCCGTCTTCTCGCTTGCGCGGAAGTAAAAAATGACGAACTGGAGGCGATGAGCATCGCCGATAAAAAAATATTCTAGTTTGTCGTTACATGGCGTATGCTGGGTTTGTAACTTGGGCTCACTTTCTAATGTTGTACCGAGAAAGAAATGCTAATAAACAAAAAATCGATTCTGGCGCTGTTTCCGAGTTATTGATGGTGATTGTGCCAAATATCTCAAGAAATTATCAGCAAACGAAAAAACGGTTACCGGCAAATGTTGAAGCGTTGAGGTGGACATCCAATGACACTACACTCGCTCGCAACCCTCTGCCGTCCCCCTCCCCCAGCCCCTACCAAAACCCGTGATGAGTGGTGGGAGGCACTAATCTTTTATAGTAACGCCTACTTTTAGATTCTTCGTGAAAAAATACGTAACTGACAATTCAGTAATTGGTCTACCCGTTGAGTGTCGAAAGTTGTCAATGCTGTAAAAGATGTTTTATGAGTTGTGATTTAATACGGCGAAAAAATAATAAAAGATGACGGAGGTATTCCAAGTAGAGCTGGGCCAAAATAACGATAACTGATAGAAATATCCGGTTATTTATGAATAACCGTGATTGTAATAACCGCTCAACAAATACTGGCAGTTATCGTAATAACTATGCGTACTGCGTAGCGCCATCTGTTCACAAAAGTTGGTACTAATGAAACGATTCGACCACAGTATCGACCAGATGTCCTGTCCAAGTACTGGTCAGTTCTATATTCCATGGAATTAACCGCGTAAGAATCATGGCTAATAACTGTTTAACGATTATCCATCTGTTGGTGAAAGTGTGTACTACGTTGTCGTGGGAATCTTGTAACTAATAACATGGAGTGACCAATGCGAATTCGAGGTACTATGATAACGGTAGATGCTTTAGGGAGTATTGAGTATTGAGAATAGTAGAAATATCAGTGGCAGTTAATTTTCCCTGGCAGTATCATTATACCTCTTTGGTATTTGGTTATTAACTGTAGCAGGTCATGATATTCCCAGAGAGGATACATATTTCGTTCGTAGAGTGCCGACTTTTAGAATTATGAAGAAATCCTCCAAAAATAAAAAAAAAATAAAACTTAGTTTTGTAACCAATGCTGGTCAGTGAAAAGGTTCATAATATTGTATGACAGGATTAATAAATTTTCTAAATAAAAGAATAAAAATGCTCTAATCCTTATAATTAATATTTTATGCTATTAAGATGAAGAAAGTGCCCTGCTGCCAATACATTGTAAACAAACTTACGTCAATTATTGCCATTTATTCGTTAAGGATTGAGGGGAAGGTAGAAAAACGGAAATCTTACATTTCTAATACATTTTTGATGGGACTCGCACTCCGAGGTGCGTGTAACGAACACTTAAATCTTTGTTAAAAAGCCCATTTTCGTGAAAATATGTGCCGGTTCAACACGTTTATTTCGAGGCGATTGCAACTTGCGGGGGGGGGGGGGGGGCTGTATTCCCCAAGTTACGAGAATATTGCTGTCTGTCTAATCCAGGACTTCCTGGCAAATTCAAAAATATTTATTGTTTTTAATTAAGTGTTCTACCATATTCCACAAATATTTTAAATTTTAACTTAACAAAAAATTTAAACATTAATATTAGGATGACTACAGTGAATGTCTTGTTAAGTATTTGCAAATTAAGGGTCATAATTACACATCAGCATCTCTTTAAAAAGTACGGTATTTATGAGAAGTCTGCAATTATTAGGTACTCTGTTATACATTTGTATAGCAAGAGAAAACTGAATCAGTTGTAACTTTCTATGAACTAAATTTCAGACTGCAAGTTTCATGAAGGACAATTGTGCACTAAACTGAAATTTTTTATAGCTGAATGAAAGACACACTTTAATTTTCATCCCATATCCATAGTCAACTTAATATTTGCTTATGTTGATGTGAAACCCATGTATCTGCAGGTCAAAACAGAGCTGCAGAAAAACTGCTGATGGAGGTGACCCCACCAGTCATATGCAGTATGGAAGACGAGCAACATGTTCCATCCACCTCAAGGCAGCAAGTTGTACAAAGTGCTATTACAGAATTTGTCCCCAAAACGATTGGAATTAATGAAAAGAAGAAGATAGATGGGCACCTCCTAAAATTAAATAAAAAGATAAACATAAATATTTGATGCCTGTGTTATTTGATGATTCCAGTGAACTGATCCCATCCTTGTCCAGACACAGTTTGTGCCCCATCTAATAGCATTTACCCTTATTTTTTTCCTTTATTTGTAACACTGGTGTGTTTGAAATGCTCAATTTGATTTGGGAAAGGAGTCAAGGTTCAACCCAACTAATGATCCCACATTATAAACACATTTTGGATATTGATACATTTTAAGTGCCTTAATTCCTCAAAGACAGTAAGTCTCCACTTGTCGCCTAGTCACATGTGTCTGTATTGAGCTGATATTGCTGTCTAATAAAAGCATGAGATAGAATGGCAGTGCTGGCTTACATAGAACAGGATCACACAGTTCATTATTTGTATTAGTGCATGTTTGGGATGTTAAACATCATTCAGTAAATTAAATAATAGTAAATATAAAGAAAAAACACTCAATCCTTCTCAAAAATTGCTTACTGTGATATTTCTGTGAGAAAACATACACAGCACAGTTAACGAGTATGAATGTTATAATTTTGGACATTTTTCTCATGTTTAAATATTGCAGGTGATGTAAAATATTAAAGCAAATCTGAACCATCTGCAAGTACTAGTATACCCTGTACCTCAACCTTAGTGGCTTCATTAATATTAAGTGCCAATGCTGCATCACAGACATCTCTAATAAAAAACACCTACCATATATCTCATTCATGTCAGCTTCAGAGTACAAATTACTTGGGTGGTTCGGTGAGACTTTTCTCTTAGGCATTATTGTAAGAATTGTGACAGTGACCAGCTTTCTCATATAGTATTCTTCAGTTACACATGGTAGTTTTTGATTTAATTATTTAGCATGAGACTTTGAAAAAACTTTCTACAGCACATTAAACACATCAGTTTGCACAAAAATTATACAACAGAATATTCACATTTAGGAGACAAATGTCAAGTTAAGCACTTCATGGAGGAATGTTTTTAATGAAAACCTTTGTTGTAATAACTGGGTCACACACAGTTCTTGGTGGTACTTTATGAATTAATAGTAACTGTGCTGATACATAAAGAATTTCATCATACAGGGTGACACACAAGAATTTTCTGCCAAGTGAGATTTTCTTTGAAACTTACACTGTCATTTACAGTGGCTATCTATCATGTGTTGGTTGTTTAATTTATTCACACAAGTCATTACTGAATAAAATAAAGAAAAAATAAAGAAAGAAATATGTAGCACCTGACAGGTGGAACCTAATTCTGTCTGCAATACTGTTGAACATAAGAGAGAGTGCTTTCAAGACATTTAAAGTGTATGCTGCAAACTCGTTGTAGGCCTATAGAATAACATAATAAATTTTCATATTGAGAGCTAAATAAATATTACTGTTCCTGCTTTGTTGTTGACTGGATCTTATATGTAACCTTGTCCTGTCAGTAATTTCCCTTGTAAAATGAACATTTTGTTACCAACATGGCACACCGTACCCTAAGTAAAATTTAACTGAATACCCTGTCAATAGCTCACTGAAGATCTCAAGCATTTTCCAAAGCTCAAATAAAACATGCTTAAATTTTCTCAAATGAGATTTCTCTTACAATATACGGGAATATGTAAGTATATTTTGGTGTTGACTGCAAGACACTTCCACAACACCATTACGTTTCTGATTTTATATATAGTATACCTTTAAATGCACATGTAGGAGAGACATGTCAAATTTGGCACTGCACGGAGAAGAATTTTAATGAAAACCTATATTTTTTGCTATAATAACTGGGCCACACATAGTTCTTGGTGGTATTTTATGAATTAATAGCAATTGTGTTGATACAGAAAGGATTTTCATCATACAGGGTGACACAGAGGAATTTTCTGCCAAGTGCACTAATTTGCCAGGTTAGATTTTATTTATGAAAATTACACTGTCATTTACAGTGGCTATCCATGCTGTGTTGGTTTTATTTGTTCACACAAGTCATTACTGAATAAAACAAAGAAAGAAAGCAAGAAACATGTAGCACCTGACAGGTGGAACCTAATTCTGTCTGCAATACTTTTGAACATAAGAGAGAGCACTTTAAATACATTGATAAGTGTATGCAACAAACAGTCATCCTCACACCCAAAAATGAAGAACTGTCATGGTAAAGGTTTTCTTACGGTCTCACTAGTGTAACATGCTGATGTTAGGAATGACCTTTGAATGCTCTTTTAAAACTCAACCGTAGGCCTATAGAATAACAATAAATTTTCAAATTGAGAGGTAAATAAATAATACTGTTCCTACTTTGTTGTTGATTGGATCTTATATGTAACCTTGTCCTGTCAGTAATTTCCCTTGTATAGTGAACATTTTGTTACCAACATAGCACACCATACCCTAAGTAAAATTTAACTGAATACCCTGTCAATAGCCGAAGATATCAAGCATTTTCCAAAGCTCACATAAAACTTGCCTTAGTTTTCTGAAATGGGATTTCTCTTACAATATATGGAAATATGTAAGTTTAGTTTTGTGTTGAAGACACTTATTACAACACCATTAAGTTTCTGATTTCGCATGTAGTAGGCCTATACTTGTAAATGCACATTTGTAACAGTTTACTTTTGATAGTACTGGAGCAATGTTTGGTACACTTTATATTGCAGCTTTGAGGATTTGCTCTACACCCTCAATTACGACCGATAACCTGTTTACAGTAGGTTTAATATTTTAAAATACCGATAATTTCAGATATCAGTTACATGTACTGGGCAGTATTGACTTGTTCAGTGTGGTCCATTCTGGAGCTAATAGATTCACTTTCACTGCATACAGAAATTGGCCTGTTCACATTATTAAAGCAAACTGTTACACCCTAGTAGCAAGTTATATTCCCAAATAAATTTTATGAACTTTTTCGTCAAATCCGACGGGTGGTATCCCAATCTTCAATTGACCCGTTACGGCATAATTGGAGAAATTTACTTCGTAGTTATAATCATATTTACAAACCAGGATGCTGTCATGAACTAAAGAAAATTTTCCGCAAATCAAGCAGTTTTTCAAATTTAATATAGAACTTTATTAGGAAAAAACAAAACGATCATATTACGTTTACTTTTATGTTGCATTTAAAGACGCTCCACAAAACACTTATTGAAGCAACGTTATGTTTATAATTTTAACTGCAATATTCACTTCACACACGTTTAAGCAAATATTTAATAATCCACTTTCACTTCATACACTGTTGCAAACAATAAGCATGGCCAGCAATAAAGTATGTTAGTTCACTTGAGCCTCACAGTCACACATAGTTATCCTATGTAAGGACAACTATCCTGGAGTAGGACTTCCCTGTTTTAAAATCACCGACTTGTCTTCAGCTGCGAGAATGCTCCGTTCAGTAACTGTTTAATTACTCATTGCCCATCCATTTCGAAGAATTAGCACATAGAATTGTCAAAGTACACTGCACACTATGAAATAAATAACACCAATACAGCTGTTGTGAATCGTAACAAACACGCCCTTTGTTGCTTTAAACTAATGCGGAGTTCGCCTGGAGCGAGTCGTGTCGGTTCGGCACATTTCGGAAGCGCTCGTGCTTGTGGTTTGACAAGGGATTCCGAAGGCTTGGTGTGCTGTTGGCCGCACTACCACACCCGACCCTCACTTACGTGCACCATAGCGAAGGCTGCGGCAGTGAGCATCCGAAGCTCTGTTCTTACAATGCTGGAAAGAAGCGAACGAGGCATATTCCACACTATGCGCTAATTATTCACGATGGCAACTGGCTTCTATTTCCAATTTTGTTAATATTGGTTTTTAATATCTAGTATGCTTTAGATATTGGATTCGGTGATAGCTTTGATAGCCCACAATATACGCCACTGTGATAATGTATTGTTGTTGAGTGATTGATTTTGAATAAATCATTTTCAAGTCATAAGCTCTGCAACATGCCTCTCTATTTTATATTCCATAGGACCCGAAGCGTGGCAGAGGTCAGCAAGTGATACAATGATAATAATAATAGCTAGAGGACCCGTGCGAATACTTCGCACCGTTAGTGGAATGACAAAACAGTTGGGAAAAATGGAAGTGCCGGCCGCGGTGGCCGAGGGGACTGAGGCGCTCCAGTCACGGTCTGCACGGCCACCACTGTCGGGAGTTCGAATCTCCCCTCGGGCATGGATATTTGTGCCGTCCTTAGTATTAGCTAGTTCGTAAGTAGTTTGTAAGTTTAGGGACTGATGGCCCCGTAGTTAAGTCCCATAAGCTATACAAAGAAAGAAAGAATCAAAAAATCGGAAGTAAAGTTGTATGTTCACGCACAGCTAACTTCAGGATCAATCAGGGCAAGTGTTAGAAAACGCAAATGAAAGAGCTTGATCCGCTGAGTGCTGTTAAGTCAAAACGAAATGCGTACCTTAATTATAATCGAATATATTATAAAACAAACCGATTAAAATATTCAATGCAAGGACATAAGGATACCGCGTTTAAATAAAAATAAGGGATGAAGAGACTTAAGTTAATTATGATACTTGATGACAAATCTGCGAATGAAAAGCTTTCGTTTAAAGCAAAAATGAATGAAATCGGTCAGACAGAACGGCCTGACCGACTGACTTTAGTTTACACCAAGGACAGCCCCATAAGAAATATACAGAAGGAGATCGCGTTTGAGTATAACATCTATGGATGAATATCTTTAGTTTGAAACAAATATGAAGAAAAGCGGCCCGGTAGTTTAGTCCGGTCGACTGACTTTAGTCTCCGTACTTTCTTTTAATGTATAAGATTAACCAAAACTCTGCTATTTAATGATATTTATTGGAATACCCACGTCCCGTTTCGGCTTACATTGCCATTTTTCGAGTGCTGGTTATGTCTAGGTGGCCTGACATATACAGGATATTTAGGCGTCTTTGTATAGACTGTCAAATTTGTTTGGTATATTTAAGTCTTATTTTGTATTTGCCACGATGTCGTGTGCTAATTATTCAACCAACTTCACTTTTTGCAAGCATAATCAGGAATTAGTATCAGACATCACTCATATACATCTACATAAATACTCTGCAAGTGACATTGAAGTGTATGGCAGAGGGTTCATCGAACCGCTTTCTTGATGCTTCTCAACAATTCCATATTAAGCGAAACATTACGGCGTGTTACTTGTATAACAAGTTTGTAAATCTATCGGACCAACCTGCGTGGTCATCAGTCCGTTGCTTACAAACTAATTAACCTAAGGTAAACTAAGGACAACACACACACCCATGCCCCGGGGAGGACTCGTACCTCTGACGGCGAACAACCGCGCGCGACACGCCTTAAACCGCTCGGCTACTCCACCGCGGCTATTAGATATGATATCGTAATTGTAAATGCATCCATATGTTTCTGAATAATAAAAATGAAATTGTTGTGTAAGTACTTACACGCCCAAGATCATTAGTTAACTCATGCATTGCTTCTGTATACCTATCTTCAAAGGTGACTGACGCATAATAACATGCTATATGTTGGTATATGCATGTCAATGATCGACATTCAAATGAGAGTCCAATGTTGGAGGAAGTGTTTTCTGCCGAAAGGAAACTATTTACTTCAAATGTTTAAAAAATCAAATTACAATCCTTCTCGGAGGACATCAGTGTTATCTAGCTTACCTGGCTTTGATATTGAAAACGGATTATTTATCGTAGGAACAAGTAAACTAAACGGATGAATAGTGGTATGCACATCCTTTATCATCAAAATATTATAAATATCTTTCCAGGCACTAAAATGGTAGAACAGCTATTGTAGAGGAAAGTTAATCGTTCCATTCATTATGAAACAGCAATTCTCTGTGAAAACCAGTGTTCGGAAGAGATTAATTTGCAAATACATTATTCCATTAACAACTCAGCGTTTATAACATCTATCAGATTATTGATAATAATAAGTTAAATGTTATTTGTTTTCACGGTTTACTGTAATAAATGAAAATGCAACATAAATCATTAACCAAGCATCATCAGTGTGTACATAACACTGTTCCTGCAACACTGGGGAGCGCATTCGCTCTAGGGATAAGAAATAGGTAACGAATTATAATATTAATTTAACACTGTAAGATAACAAGTCTTATTTGGGTGAATCTGTGTGCCGGAAGCAGGATTTGAAACTGGGACCTTTACCATTCTCTGACAAGCCCTCTACCGACTGAGATCTTTCGTTGTTGGTTCTTACTGAGAGCTAGAAATCCACGCAACCAATTTCGATCCCTATTTAATGGATATAGTACTCCGATATAGGGACCTGAAGATGGCATAATGGAATGACGAAACTGGTAGTTAAGGAATAAATGTTTCTGTTAAACTTACAGCCATTGGTATCCTACTTTCTACGTAATCTTGACCAGCCGCAGTCTCGGTTCCACCAGTAATGATGTATTCAATAAAACTTTAGAAATGGCCGGATGGATGTTAAGGACGATCCTCGGTCAGAAGGCCTTCAACGCCTGCCGACCCGCCAGTTCGTAAATCGATGGTACTAGCGAGATGTGCTGGGACGCCTGAGGTAAAATGTGAGGCGGAAACGAACTGAAATGTATCGCGGGAATTCATGGCTTTTGCATCGCGATAACGAACCGCCACATTCATCGCTGTTGGCGCGTGTCTGTTGCAAAGAAGAGGAAACACTGTGCTGCATCATCTTGCTTACTCTCCAGACAAATTTTGACTTCCCTCTGAATGGGCGAAGTTTTGCAACGACAGCCTGGGTTGAAGGAAGTACACTAACGGCGTTCTTCTTGATCCGGCAGGATGCGCACCAAGACTGTTTGCGGAAGAGGAAGTGGCGTACGGAGCGGCGCAGGGAAGACCGGGGCAAGTTGGCCTTAGTTCATACAATAGTGACTACATCGTCTCAGGAATCAATCAGAAAGTAGGTAGCACTGTCTCTCTTCTTATACAGGGCCATATAGCAGGCGGAGAAATTTTGGCAAGCTGTAGTCCTTAATTGTTTTTGTGCGTTTTTCAGTATAATTCTACTCGTCAGTTAATGTGTGTAATATAACTTTTGCTTGCTTTACAGGCAACGGAGTGAGTAGTCTAATAAAAGGTAATAGTTTAAGGATTATTTCTATATTGCATACGGACATAATTGCTCCAGTGAGTTTTCTAAAGAAAAGAATTCATAGTAAAGTTGGTGAAGGGGCAGGTTGGCCAGAAAGGAAGAGCAGGATGGTCAGCCGAGACAACCTGTCACGTTCTATAGGATCTGTACTTCTTTAAACTCGATGAAATGTTTGTTGTTTTCAATGATAATAATGTTTATAATTCTTCGAGTTTATTCAATTATTAACATAATTGTCGAAAAGTTTTGATACGTTTCAGAGGTTAAAAAAGATCGTCATATTCACGAGATAAAAAGCGTTGAATACACGCCAACTAGCAAACTTTACTTTAATCTTAAACAGTGATCTGAGAAGTCAGAATCTCGTTCATTTTCTTGTTTTGAAAACATGAGTTACGGCTCTGTTTTAAACCTTTGTTTTATTTGTAGTATCATAAAAATGATCAGAATTATTAAAAAACTGAAAGGGGAATAACTTTGGGGTTCCAAGAAAATCGTACTAGAGGTACTGTGCTAAGTACAGGCAGAGCTCATGTCAGTTTGGACAGGTAATTGAAACTCAGGACACAGAAATTGAATTACAACCCTTCCCATTGGACCAAAACATTGGAAAGAAATACTCAATAAAAATTAAATCAAAGGCAAGAAAAGCCCTTTTTTTAAAAAGGAAGCTCGAGAAATAGTAGAATGAAATTAACCAAATCAACTGCAGGAGTCATAAAGCGCAAATAAACCAAGGAAAGATGGTGATAATGATGACGTTGAGGAAAAGTCAGTGCCTTTTTTGAAACAGTCAACTGGAGTGCAAGGAATTCAGTGCACAAACTGTAAGCGTTGGGCTCGTCAGAAATGTGTGTAAATGAAATCCGTGGAATATTTTGTGAGTGTTCAAACTTTGCTTAGCTTGGGAGCTGGACACGGATTAAAATTTACTGGTATATATTAAGACACTGTAAATCCTAATAATTTTAACATGTCCTGTCGTCATAGTTCTCAATGTTAAGCATTTACACTCCTGGCCATAACATGCTACAGACGCGAAATTTAACCGACAGGAATAGGATGCTGTGACATGCAAATGATTAGCTTTTCAGAGCATTCATACAAGGTTCGCGCCGGTGGCGACACGTACAACTTATTATCGTATCGCGACGTTGCTGCTCGTGTTGATCGTGATCCAATGACTGTTAGCAGAATATGGAATGTGGGTTCAGGAGAGCAATACGGAACCATGGATGCGGTTATCCTTGAGCGCTTCATCACAGACAGGAGCGCCTGCGATGGTGTACGCAACGACGAACCTGGGTGCACGAATGGCAAAACGTCATTTTTTCGGATGAATACAGGTTCTGTTTACAGCATCATGATGGTCGCAACCGTGTTTAGCGACATCGCGGTGAACGCACATTGGAAGCGTGTATTAGTCATCGCCATACTGGCGTATCATCTGGCGTGATGGAATGGGGTGCCATTGGTTACACGTCTCGGTCACTTCTTGTGCCCATTTACGGAATTTTGAACAGTGGCCGTTACTTTTCAGATGTGTTCCGACCCGTGGATCTACCCTTCATTCGATCTGCGAAACCCTACATTTCAGCAGGATAATGCATGTCCGCATGTTGCAGGTCCTATAAAGACCTTCCTGGATACGGAAAAGATCGACTGCTGCCCTGGCCAGCACATTCTCCAGGTCTCTCATTAATTGAAAACGTCTGGTCAATGCTGGCCAAGAAACTGGCTCGTCACCATACGCTAGTCATTACTCTTGAAGAACTGTGGCATCGTGTTGAAGCTACATGGGCATCTGTACGTGTAAACGCTATCCAAGCTCTGTTTGAATGCCCAGGTGTATCAAGGCCGTTATTATGGCCAGAGGTGGTTGTACAAGGTATTGATTTCTCAGGATCTATGAACCCAAATTGTGTGAAAATGTAACCACATGTCATTTCTACTATAATATATTTGTCCAATGAATACCCGTTTATCATCTGCATTTCTTATTGGTGTAGCAGTTTTAATGGCCAGTAGTGTAACTCAATATTCAACTTGATATTATGTACATTATAGTATATTCTTGATACCTATTAGTTTTATTTTGATTTCCTATTTATACTTACCAAACGACTACATAGGTCAACGCGTCCCAACCTCTGGGCCAACTTACCCCGAGGTAGGGGCATATTGTCCCTCTCGACATATGTCAAGTAATTAGTTTTTTTCTAATACGGTAACAGATATTTTCGGGCTTAATAACTGTCATCCATCTTCAGTATAGGCCTATCTAAAATTCAACAATTATTTCATAAATTGAAATATTTAAAACAAATAATAATAAGAAAAATAAAATAAATGGCCAACGTGCCCCGGTCTCGTCTAGGTCAAGGGTGCACTACACTAAGGACGAGGCTACTTCGGTAGCAGAGTACTTTTGGAGTGCTTATGGGAGTTTTTTTAGGCTAGGCGATAGCTCTGATGAACAGTCATCTGTCAACATTCAGACAGCGAATTCAGTCCGCATTAATAAACAAAATTTACTATCAAAATATTAGCCGGGAACTTTCAAAGCAATAGAAACAAAGTCCCCGAATTTGTCGCGCTGCATATTATTGTGCTCAGGCCGCATTAATAATCATCAAGAAAGTGCTTACTGATCAAAGCAACATGTTTCACATTTCGTGATTTATTACTACCCGGTGACCGTGCTGTCTTGCAAGTTCAGCTTAAGTGCGGTATTTGGGCTTGTATGCATTTACAAGCATGAGCAATTCTGCCCTGGTTTGTGACGAACTGTGAGGAATTCCATTAGATGTTAGCCACGAAATAATTCCGTCCGTTCTGGTATTTGAAGTAGGAGCTCTGTTCACTTGCATAGAGTGCAGACTTGCATTGTCCATAACGATAACAGAATTCTCGGCCAGGTATGGAAGCAGCTGACTTGTAAACCAGTGACTGAAGGCTGCATAAGTCATTTCACAATGGTAGTCTTCTGAATGCTTCGTCTTTGATGACTTAAATATTAATTTACTTTCAGGTATGAATCCTGTTTCTGCCAAAACCAGTTGTTGCTCCGCACAGTACGACACGAACTCGAGCGCGCGCAACGGCTGACTGACGGCTATTGGCCAGCAGGTCACGTGGCGTGACGTAGGCCTACCTGTGCTTCTGCGCATCCACACCTCACCCGCCAAGTTATGTGGCGCGCGCTCTAATAAGGTATGGCAGCGGCGGTGGCCGAGGGAAATGAGGCGCTCCAGTCACGGTCTGCACGGCCACTACGGTCGGGGGTTCGAATCCCCCCTCGGGCATGGATATTTGTGCCGTCCTTAGTGTTATCTAGTTCATAAGTAGTTTCTAAGTTTAGGGACTGATGACCCCGTAGTCTAGTCCCATAAAAAGAAGGTATCTTTTCGTATGCATCGTGTTATGATTGACTTCACTGATATGCTGATTAATAATGACTATGGTTAAATAAGGACTAAATATGATCCAAGGTAACATTCCACCACGTTGTTGACTACTATTATCTATTATTTTTAATCCATTAGGGCTGTGTATAGAACAGGTACTGACAATTATTCAAGTTTTACCCTTTCTAATACTATTGTTCTTTTAATAGGATACTTCACATATTTTAGTTACATTTATACAATGATATTTACATCAACCTGCTGTATTTGGCTATGGGTGAATTTTAACAGTCTTATGCTCTGCTGTTATAAAAATAAATAAATAAATAAAAACTAAAAATAAAAAGTTCTTCATTATAGCACGCACGGAAACGCACGGTATTAATATGTTCGTAAACGGCGTGTGCAAAATCAAGTTTATACAGGAGTCCGTATCTCGGGTTCTAATGTTTACAGTGTTACGGGCAAAGTGTTGCGGATAATCCTTGACCTACTGATCATTTGTACATATTAGAAGAATTGCAATACTATAGCCGTCCTACAGTACCACGGCAAATTATAAATACTTCCTGGAGCCCTTCCAAATTGAGGAAATCGGTTGGCTTTTTGCACATTATGTGTCCTCCGTTGAGGGCTTTAAACGGCTGGCAAAAGCAACAATTACACTTGGGCAGTAACTGAAAAAATTCGAAAAACCGTGATTTTTCCGTACAAATATTACGAATGGTGGTTGTGGAAATTTCGAAAATTTCTATTTATAACAAGACTTCCAAATTTTTACTAGTTGTTTCTGAGATAATATCTTCTGTTCTCAATTTTTTGATATTTTTATCCGTTATCGAGATAAAGATGTTCAAATTGATCGTAGATTAGCAAAAAATTACAATACCAGATTTTTAGCCCTTTTTGCACAATAAGTTTCAAATATCTAAATAACTGACCATAACGAATTGTTTGCACATCTTGTAGACATCTACATAGAAAAGACATTTTCTGTTTTCCAAACCTTTTACCGTTATTAAGATAAAAGCGAAAGACCTAATTGTTCCGCTGATAGAGATGCGTAATGTTTTAAAAGACGGCATTCAGGCTGTGTATCTACTTCCAACATAGATACTCTGGAAGTCGCATTGAAGTGCATGGCAGATGGTTCATTCAAGCACTTCTATGATATTTCTCTACAGTTCCATTCTCTACTAGCTCGCGGGAAAAAGGAACACCTTAATTTTTATGTATTCGTTCTGATTTCTCTTATTTAATTCTGATGATCATGTCTCCCTAGGTAGGTGAGTGCTAACAATATGTGCTCGCATTCAGAAGCGAAAGTTGGTGTAAGACATTTCTCAAATAGATCTCGCCACAACAAATAACGACTTTCTTTTAACGATTTCGTGCGTCTTTCCGTGGAACACTGTCGCAGATTGCGATAATACAAAACGAACCGCCCTGCTCTGTATTTCAACTAAATCGTCCGTCAGTCCCACTTGGTGGGAATACCACAATGCGCAGCAATACTACAAATAGGGAGTACAAGAGTAGTGAAGGCAGTTTCATTAGTAGAACTGTTGCATTTTCTTTGTCTTCTGCCAATGAAACGCCTCGCCTTCCCTGAAACTTACTATCCTATCAGAAAAAAAAAATCCACGAATTGAAAAAATTGATTTTTGCACATATTACAGATTGGTATCTTACCTCGATGAAAGGATGATTTTATTTTCGTTATTCAATAAACATAAAGCGCAGCAAGCGCTTTAGTCAAGTGTACCAAAATATTTTTAAAAGTTAGCAGAGATAAAAACACATTGATTAGATGTATATAGATTATCTAGTATGGATGGTTTCATAATTTGTGCCTGTTAATTTGAATATGACTTAATAAAAGTGCATCCAGTCACTTTGACTTGAAATGATATTGTTTTATTTAATTAACCGATTTTCGAACGTTTTCTTATTCATCTTCAGACAGTCGACTTTCACGTTATTTAGTTCGTGTTTTGTATCTGGAAATGTTTGTGAAATTTGTTTTTATTTACTTACTGCGACTGTATAGTCGGCTTTTTATAATTAATTGCCATTTCACGATAGTCTCATCTAATCACAAGGAGACCTGTGAAATGGAAATTAATTATAAAAAGCCGGCATACATTCGGAGTAAGTAAATGAACAAAATACAAGTAAATTTCCATATACAAAACACGACCTAAGCAAGGTCAAATCGGGTTATTATAGTGAGTTTCCATCTTACCACCACAGAGACAGCATACGAAATCACGCTTAAAATGAACCTGTAACACATGAACCGTTTGAAAATGAACCTTAAAGGTTTCGAAAACCGGTTCATGGAATAAAACAGTATCATTTCTTACATCAAATTGATAAGGCTTTTCCAACTGTTGATTTTAGGTTATTCATAGCTGCGTATGCAATGTAGATAACGTATCAGAACTTTATTTAAAGTTGTGAACAAAATTTGATTTGATTTGATTGACTAGATATGGGTCCGTAAACGATAGCACGCGAAAGCAATATGTCGTAGATTGCGAAGAGTCCTTATCCTGGGGAGTAGCAAATGACTCAAAAGTCGTATATATATATATATATATATATATATATATATATATGAAACCGTCGCAGTGATTATGATACCTTCCTTACATTATCATCCCAGGAAGTGTTGAAAGTATTTTCCATTATACTATCCCTTACTGAGAGCCGTAGGTTCCAAGTTACCATACACAGCAACGTAAAATATGCACGTAATATCCGGTCTGGCGTGTAGTTGCAGTTTCAACTAACGGAGGCGGCGAGGAGCAAGGTTTCTTGAGTAAGAGGTCGCGAGATTATGTTTATAGTTTTACTCACTATTAACATTTTTCATGGATTGTGCAGTTAACCTCTTAAATCCTTGCATTATTATTATTATTATTATGGTTTTCTGTTCCATAGGACCCAATTGAGGTGTCAGACTCCATGGTCATGGAACAAGTCAATACATGAATTTTTGCACAAGAATGGTAATAGAAAAATTTTAAGTAGTCCTATGCACACGACAATTTTAAGACAAAGTGAAAAGAATCAATAAGGAAAAAAAGTAATTAGATTTAAACTGTTTAACTTTTCTAGGAGATCCTCGACAGAATAAAAGGATTGAGCCATGAGGTGACTCTTCAATTTAGATTTGAAAGCGTGTGAGTTACTGCTAAGAATCTTTAGTTCTTGTGGACATTCATCCAGGTTGTGTGACGTATCCATTTTTATCGTTTATTTTAGTTAAATTAAAACTCGTCTTTCCCACTGGACCGCCTACCCAAGCACGGGTTATATTCCAGGGGGCTCGCACTATATAGACAAGAATGAGTACTGTGGGATGGGCTTGTTATTTTGGTAGGCCTTATCCTGCAGAATCATTTATAGTGGTTCCAGAATAAAAACTGACGGGGTTGAAAACTAATTGAATTTGTTAAACACAAGCAAATGATAACGGCTGGCAATGGATAATGCATCTGAGTGGTAATGCGGAACCAGTGTACATGCTTTGCAAGAAAGAATACGTCCAGTTTTATAATCAAGGGCGATCTATACCAAAATGAGTCAACTGTGATTAATGTTATGTCATTCTCATACAAAAAAAGGGGAGCAAGATGGGTTGAATTACTATTAATGTACAGCTATGCTATGTTGATTAAATGTAGGGTTTTATTCTACTTCAACATAAATTTCCATTAACAGGCAGACATAATTACTGAACAGATAGTAATGTATGGGTCATTTTCGAACCTCTTAAATGAAATAAAAGTTGATGTGAACACCCTCTAGATTTTCAAAGCAAAAAAAAAAAAAAAAAAAAAAAAAAAAAAAAAAAAAAAAAAAAACGTATTGACAGTGAACAGATGACATTTTAAACAAAATTACACCAACATCAGTTGTTTAGAATTTGCAGGTCTCCTATTAACAATGTAAATGGTAGCTAATTTCATTCTATGTCACACAAAGGGACGAGATGGAAGAAAAATGCACACGGTAATGTAATCAAACACAAACATTTGCGCATGCAGTTGCTTAGTGGCGTGCGATAAACAAATCTAAATGCATTTTACGTAAAAGCTGGTCCTACTGGTCGGATATTGGACTGGCTGGTGTGACCAACGGACGACCTAACAGGAAATCACTTTTGCTCGGTGTGGTACTTTGATAATAAAAATCATGGTGCGTATCCTACTTTATCACTCGTAAAGGAAAGAGTAAACGGTCATTAACCCTGAACAATTGCACGAACACCGTGACTCATCAGCATACACAACGAAATGTACCTCAAAATCATTTAAAATTTATAATAAAATTACATACGTGGCAACACTAAGCCAAAACAGATTTAAATATGACTTTTGAGCATAGGTACAGTTAACTACAAAGTTAATTTAGATACTATAACAGCCAACTGCAAGAGCATCGGCCAATTGCAGGAGCATCATTGCTCATTTACGGTAACCAGCTAATGTCTGAGAACAATCCCGGAAAATAAAATAAAAAAATAGACACATAGGTTAAAAAAAAAAGTCCAAGTCACACAATGAAAAGTTGCAAAAATTATTTCATTTCCCAACAAATAAAAAACAAAATAAAAAAATAATAAAAAAGCCTTACCATGAAGGCGATGCAAAATTCCATCTAATAATCAAGAAATGAAATCTGTAACTGAAAATGGAATGACTTGAGAACTACTTGTGGAACACTGCAGTTTCTCTATGCACCCATTTCTCGATGAATTAACCGATTAAACGAAATTCTGTGAACATGTTCATGCCTTTACTGGTAAGAACTATCCCATGACCGAAATATGGTCCTACAATTTCGTAATCTCCAGCAGTTCTTGCCAAATAGCAGCGAAACTGCGCAGCAAGCACCTCCAGCGACCGGTCGTCTCCAGAGGTTCACCCTGACTAGACTACTGTAAATGGCCCCCTTGCTCTCCAAACGCCACTGAAGTTCACCCTGCTCAGGAAGACGCACGCTGATTGGCCGAAGCTGGGGCGGCCAACGGGCAACTTCCTTTTTTCTCGATTTCGCGAGTTCGGCCTATCCAAGATCGATCAGAGGTCTGGCTTGCGAACACTTTGCACTACTCACCAACTGTAATCTTTGCTGGCGAAAAGCAGAAGGGTGGCAAATTACTACCACCACCAGATGACTATCCACACTACCACCCGACCGATGTACCGGGTGATCAAAAAGTCAGTATAAATTTGAAAACTGAATAAATCACGGAATAATGTAGATAGAGAGGTATAAATTGACACACATCCTTGGAATGACATGGGGTTTTATCAGGACAACAAAAAAAGTCCGACAGATGGCACTTCGTCTGATCAGAAAAGCAATAATTAGCATAACAAATTAAGACAAAACAAAGATGATGTTCTTTACAGGAAATGCTCAATATGCTCACCATCATTCCTCAACAATAGCTGTAGTCGAGGAATAACGTGAACATCACAGTAAAGCAGGTCTGGAGTTATGGTGAGACTTTGGCGTCGGATGTTGTCTTACAGCATCCCTAGAGATGTCGGTCGTTCACGATATACTTGCGAATTCCGGTAACCCCAAAGCCAATAGTCGCACGGACTGAGGTCTGGGGACCAGGAAGGCCGAGCATGGCAAAAGTGGCGACTGAGCACGCGATTATCACCAAACGACGCGCGCATGAAATCTTTCATGCGTCTAGCAATAACTTTTTTACTATTATTCTAATAAAACCCCATGTCATTCCAAGCATTTTTGCCTCTCTATCTAAATTATTCCGTGATTTATTAAGTTTTCAAATTTATACTGACTTTTTGATTTCCCGCTAGATACACGCAAACACTCTCTTACACACGCTGTGGAGGGAAGCAAGGAGTGTGACAAGAATAATTATGAGAGAAATGAAATAAACACACTATTGACATCTCCACGTCTACGTTTTCGCCTTGGACAAATAGCCGGGAAACCACTGAATAATCCTCAAATCTACTAAATATCACAATTTGTAAATTCAAATAATCGTTCATGCGGTCAGGAAAAGAGCAAATGAATACGGAAATTGGCTATCAGAGTTGGTAGAACAATGAGGCTATACGGCAGTAACGTCACACTTGTACTGAAAAAATTTCTATCATGAATATGCCCGTAACCTACCACCGTACACTGTGTCTAACAATAACCTGCGTAATAAGTGACTCCTCAACATCCACAACTGTCATTGCTACATTTTTATGTACATGATAATCTCTTTCTTCAGAATAAAAGGTAAATGTTCCTATCTCCACTGCCTTCCGTGAGTTTTCAAATAATTAGAAAATTACTGAAAAATGTTCAACATTGCCTTTATCAATCGCAGTTAATTTGTAGTGACTTATAACTGGACATACACACAACATTCGCCGTTTACATTTCGAATCCTTTACTACTAGTTTTAGTAACACATTTGGTAACCAGAGACCATGTGATCTCGTACGTAGTCCCATCTTTTATACGTGCCTAACAAAGCTCCGCGATCAGGTATCAGAATGGTCTTTTTGCATCCATCTTTTACCATGTTATTTCCCCCATTACTGCCAATTGTCGCCTAAAACTCAATCTGAAACTTTCATGAATCTGTTGCTCCTTCAATTTATCGAGGTGCCATCTCCTTTTTTCCTACCTTTCTGCATTTTCTTCACTTTCAGCCTACTGTTCATAATCAGTAACCTTTGCTCAGACATGGTTTTCCATCTGAGGTTTTGAAAATCAGACAGCTGTTTTCTTTTTTCAAAATATCCATTTTTTCCTTTAGGCAATATCCATTTGTCTCCTAGTCATACATTATTGCATATACCCTCTGGCCATTCCCGATTAGCCATTTTGCACAAGTCAATCGCGTTTCTTAGTTGCCTGTACTCCAATTTACCTGGTTATTTTAGCCTTGTCTTATTCAGCAACAAGTTAACACCGTTTTGTACGTATGAATAATAAGTATACAATGATGAATTTATTCTTTTTATGGTATTAAGCTATCTGTTATTTATAACAAATGGGAGCAGTGTCTGTTTATAGTATTTGGCTATCTCTTATTTATAACTAATGGGAGCAGTGTCTGACATTTGTCCCCATTTCATCTCCCATAATGGCTTCACAGGTGTATATATACTGTCCCTGTGATATACAGATACTGCCGAGATTTGATGGCTTACGTGTTGCAACGTTACAAATAGCCTACCACAGATGCAACCACAGCGGAGGGTATCTGTGGAGAGGCCAGACAAACGTGTGGTCCGGATAACTGGCCGAGGTGGCCTTATAACATCAACCATTCAGATACTGTGAACGATTGAAAGCAAGGAGGAACTACAGCCGTTACTTTTTCCGATTACCTGCTACTCTACTGTATGAATATATGATGTTGGGATCCTCTCGGATAAAATATTGAAATATTCGTGAGGTAAAATTGTCCTCCATTCGGATCTCCGGGCGGTGACTTCTCAGGAATTTATCGTCATCGGCAAAGACAACACTGGCTTTCTACGGATATGAGCCTGGAATGTTGGATCCCTTAATCGGATAGAGAGAATGAATAATTTAAAAAGTAAAAGGGTTAGATTGAAGTTAAACATAGTGGGTTCACTGAAGTTTGGTAGAAAGATGAACGGGCTATCTGGTCAGATGAGTTCAGAGTTACAATTACCAAATCAGTTGTGGGTATTACAGGAGTACGTATAATAATCAATAATAAAATAATAAAATTATCACCAGCAGCGGAGTAATAGAATTATCGTAGTCAAGGTAGATACAAACCCAACACTGTCCACAGTAGTCCAAGTTTACATGCCAGTTATCTCTGCCGATGATGTGTGACTGTAATTCGGTAGTGGGAAAAGAAGAGAAAGAAAGACAGTAGGTGAGTATGTACCGGGGGAAAGGAATTAATGGGGTAGCTACCTGGTAGAATTTATCGTTTATGTACGTCATATACGTGGAAGGGACCAGGAGACACCGAACGGTTCCAGATAGATTTTGTTATGGTAAGACATAGATTTCGTAACTAGGTTTAAATTGTGAGACATATCCAGGTGCAGATATAGACTCTGACCGTAACTTATTGGTTATGAATTGTAGATTAAAACTTAAAGAGACTGCAAAAATGTAGAAAATTAAGGAGATGGAATTTGGACAGATAGAAAGAACCGGAGGTAGTTGAGCGTTTTAGAGAGAGCATTAGGCAAGGATTGTCTGAAACGGGAGAAAGTAATACAGTTGAAGAAGAATGGGTAGATCTGAGAGAGAGAGAGAGAGAGAGAGAGAGAGATAGACGCAGAGAGAGTAATGAAGACTGTCATATAGGCCGAAGGACAAGGCCTAGTAGAAATCGCTGGATAACACAGGATATACCGAGCTTAATTAATGAGAGGATAAAATATAAAAGTGTATCAGGTGAAGCAGGAAAAAGGATCTAAAGACGTCTGAAAAATGAAGTTGACAGGAAGTGCAGACTGGCCACGCAGGAGTGGCTTGAGGAGAAATGCAAGACCGTAGAAGAATGTATAACTAGGGGAAAGATTCCGTCTACAGGTACATAAAAGAGACATTTGAAGACAAGAAAAGCAGCTGAATGAGTATCAAGAACTCAGATGGAAAACCAGTGCTAAGCAAATTAGGAAATGCTTAAATAGGAAAGGAATATATAGAAGGCCTGTACAGAGGAAATGAAATTGAATGCAGTATTCTGGAAGTGGAAGACGAAATAGAGGAAGATGAGATAGGAGATACTATACTGCGAGAAGAATTTGACAAAGCACTAAACGATTTGAGTAAAAACAAGTCCGCTGGAGTAGATGATGTCCCGTCTAAACTGCTGTGATCTTTAGGAAAGCCAGTCATGAATATATTGTTCCACCTGTAATGCAAGATATATAAGACAGGCCAAATACTCTCAGACGTCAAGAAGAATATAGTAAATCCAGTTCCTAAGAAAGCAAGTGCAGACAAATGTGAAAATTAAATTAATAAGTCGTGGTTGCAAAATTTTAACGCGAATTATTTACAGAAGGATGGAAAAACTGGCAGAAGCCCACCTCGGGGAAGATCAGTTTGGATTCAGGAGAAATGTAGGAACACGCGAGACAATACTAACGTTACGACTTATCTTAGCAGATAGATTAAGGAAAAGGAAACGTGAGTTTTTAACATTTGCAGATCTAGAGAAAGCTATTGACAATGTTGACTGGAATACACTTTTCAGATTCTGAACGTAGCAGGGGTTAAATATAGGGAGCGAAGAATTATATACAACTTGTACAAAAACCGGACAGCAATTATTACAGCCGGAGGTCATAAAAGGCTCGCAGTGGTTGGGAACGGAGTTAGACAGAGCTGTAGCTTTTCCCCAATGTTTTCCAATCTGTTCATTGAGCAAGCTGTGAAGGCATTCAAGGAGAAATTTGGAGAGTGAATGAAAGTCCAGGTAGAGAGATTAAAAACCTTGCGCTTTTCTGACGCCATAGTAATTCTGTCAGATACAGTAAAAGACTTGGAAGACCAATTAAACGGAAAGGACAGTGTCGTTAAAGGAAGGTATAAGATGCACATTAACAAGAGTAAAACAAAGATAATGGAATGTAGTGGCAGAAAATCAGGCTATGCTGAAGGAATTGGATTAGGTAATGAGACAATAAAAGTAGTAGATGCGTTTTGTTATTTAGGTAGCAAGATAACTGCTGATGACCGAAGTAAAGAAGACATAAAGTGCAGAGTAACTATCAGTAGAAACGGGTTTCTGGAGAAACTAAATTTGTTAACATCCAATATTAGTTGAAATTTTAGGATGTCGTCTTTAAGACATTTGTTTGGAGTGTAGCATTTTATGGCAGTGACACGTGAACGTAACGAGTTCAGACAAAAGGATGATAGAAGCTTTCGAAATGTGGTGCTAAAGTCGAATGATGAAGATTAGATGGGTAGGTCAAGTAACTAATGAGGATGTGCTCAACAGAATTGAGGAGAAAAGGAGTTTCTGGCATGTGCTCGCTATGAGAATGACAGGTTGGTGGGTCACATTCTGGGACATCAAGGAATCGTCAATATTAGAAAGACGTGTGTGAGGTAAACATCGTAGAGGGAGACCGAGGGACAAATACAGCAAGTAGATTCAAAAGA
Source organism: Locusta migratoria (assembly GCA_026315105.1). Taxonomy (NCBI): domain Eukaryota; kingdom Metazoa; phylum Arthropoda; class Insecta; order Orthoptera; family Acrididae; genus Locusta; species Locusta migratoria. Next base: position 24,908,023 of record CM048751.1, read on the forward strand.
ATGTAGGTTGCCGGACGTATTGTCAGATGAAGAGGCTTGCACAGGACAGGGTAGCGTTGAGAGCTGCATCAAGCCAGTCTGCGGACTGAAGACATCAACATTTAGGAGTCGAACACGCAAGGTGTACCCATCTCTTTCGAAGCGGACTTGTCGGCCGTTAGGAAATATCACTCTCTCTCTCTCTCTCTCTCTCTCTCTATGTGTGTGTGTGTGGGAAAAATAAATGACTGAACTTTATTTCTATTTCCCATTGTACCTGGTATGCAAATTTGTCGAAGGAAATAGAGAAAATTTTAAATCTTTTTCTTAAATTACATACCGGATAATGCAACTAAAATTGAGGCCATATCATAATGCGCTTTAGGAGCACAGAAGAGGAAATAAAGCGATCCCTTTTAAAGGACTGTGGTAGAAATGTGAAGAACCAGATGCCGCACTCATTTCACCTTGCTCATCAAAATTATTGTCAGCCCAACATATTCGCGCTCTTTGGGTTCAAAGAGAAGAGAATAGCAAATAGTGGTGTGCAAGAATGAAGGTACAGTGAAAATGGAAAGAGAATGAGAGAGAGAACAGTCATGGTGATAGAGAGACAGTGGCAATAAAAAGATAAAAATGATAGTAAAAGTGGCAGCAATAGAGGAGATAGTAGAAAAGAAGATGTGTCGAGAGAATATTTAAACTTTTTGGGTTGCGATCCCTCAGGCAGGCGAAATGTGATTAGAAAAACTTTATCCACTATCTCCCGCCCCATGTGCACATGTTTGAATGTTTATAGGTCTAGGGCTACAATTAAAACTAACATTATATCGTGGTCGCAATTATTCGACACTGAGGAGTGTAACTTTGTAATAGTCGTTTATTAGCTAAGCAAATGTAGGTGTCTGTAATTTCATATTTACGACGGACAGAGTAAAATGTTCAAATGTTTGTAAATCTATCGGACCAAACTGCGTGGTCATCAGTCCGTAGCTTACAAACTACTTAAACCTAGGTAAAGTAACCTAAGGACAAACACGCACACCCATGCCCCAGGGAGGACTCGAACCTCCACGGCGAGCAACCGCGCGCTCCGCAGCGAGGTGCTTTAGACCGCTCGGCTACTGCCATGGACGTAGGACGATAATATTACCACAGTAATTGTCAGTAATTCCTGGACTCTATTTGCAGTCCTAAAATGATGAACACGGTTAATGAGCTTACCTGCAGCGGAAATTGGTGTAGAGTAAACTACACTCTCGACGCACTCCATCAATATACAGGAGTCATTGCAACGTCGTCCACAAATGCTTCCGACAGGCAATTAACTCCTCTCGTAGAGATCGTACTTCTATTTACAAGTGATCGCTTACATAACGGTTAACTTTGGATGCACTGTATTCCAATAAATAATGTTTATTTAACATTATTTATTGAGAGAATGTGAGGTACCATACCAAAATTATGACAAACATTTCTTCAAGAATGATCTGGAGAACTGCTTCTGTTACACGATGCTGTCCATACGGTTTTAATTAATATGTGATAACTAACTTGACTTATATATTTCTGACAACTGTTTATAACATGAGTAATGAACGTTGTTCCTTACATTGATTGCATGTACGATAGTATGTATTTGAGTCATTTACAATGTTTTCGTTTTGGCTAACCGATAATATATGGGAAATTTTCCAGTGTTAATTGTACCTAAGACTAACACAACGTTTCAAACTCCTTTCAAATTTCCATGAATTTGATAACTTTGTTGTTCGACTCATTCCTTTTTTAGTGTTAAAGTACAGGAAAATTTACCAAAAGAACATTGTACAATAATAAAATTCTGCAATATAACCTGTAGTCCAGCAATTTCAGTTAGTTTCCAATACTTCATAAGCCTAAGTTATATCCGAATACCCAAAAAATTATAGCAGCATAGTGATTTCAGCCACAAACACACCACTAGGTAAATGTTTGTAGTGGTACTTGCCACTTTCCTCCACTTCGTCAATACTTTGAGATACCCAAATATTTATCAATAAATTTTAGTGACTTGACATGATAGGAACAGCAGCTACCGCCAGAATCTGTTTGTTTCAGATTCTGGTGTTGGTGGTGGTGGCAGCAGCAAGTGGCGTCTGATATTATGTCTACCCAGTCAACGATATGTTGGGGTTCCTTGGAAAAATGTGTGCTTTGACTGTTGTTAAGAAGAAAAGAGTAGTTGATTTTGTTTTTGTATTCTATGTCTGATGTCTGTCAAGATATGTGTATCACATTACTACGTACCTATGGATAGACATAAATACGGAGTTAAATGTATAAATAATTTATTTAATCTATAAAGTACATAGATGAAGAAATATGACAGATTTATCGGATAATTAATTAATGGAAAATAGTACTTAGAGGCACAGCTATTGCTGGACCTCATTGTCTCAAGAATTTTATATATTGAACTTGAAAGTAAGAATTACAAGATAAATTTCATCATTTATAAAGAAGAACTGACGGCTTGGATTTTATTGACTAGTGAATTGCCAAGCATCTAAAAAAATAGAACTATCACACTGCTTATGTTGAAAGCAATTCAACTCAGGGTCAGGCAGCCGTAGTAGTTCAGGTTACAGGAAGTAATACTGATCTGACTAAAAGTTATTGTAAACATACCGATTCCGACTTCAGGTGTGTTATTTGATTATTTGTTTACAGTGAAACTAAAGTAGATATGGCAGTGCTTTTAACGTCATCGGCACAATTAAAAGTAATAAAATCCTCAGAATGTCTTGGTCGCATATATTTTATTTTTATTATCACTAGGTTACTTTACGGAAGTAATGTCCGTAGCGTCGCGCAGTTAGTGTGCGTAATGGTTTTGTTTTGAATGATGTTGGACCGACGGTGGACGCGGCTGGCGGATGAAGAAAAGAAAGTAAGTTTAAAAAAAATTGTCAAAATTCTGTAAATGTGTGGGACTTAACTCTGACCATCAGTCCCTAGGCTTTCAAACTACTTCAACTAACATATGCAAAGGACTACAAATACACAAATGCACGAGGGAGAGTAGCGGCGCGCTCGTGATGGGACCGTGTAATTCCACCTATTTCGGGAACACCGTCACATATTTAGATTTTGTTATTGAGTTGTTTTGTATGTGTTCTATCTGTAGATAGAAGTCCTGCTACTCAGCACCTCTAAATAAGGTTCTTCCAGTTTTAAAATTGTTCGGGCTTCTTTTCCATATAAATTAAGATCAGAAGAGAGAGAGAGACATATCTAAACTCCAACTTTCTCAGTAATAAAATGAGAAGACTTTTTTTTTTAATGTTTGTAGAACTTATTGGACTTAACTATGGGGTCATCAGTCCCTAAGCTTACAAACTACTTATGAACTACCTAACACTAAGGACGGCACAAATATCCATGCCCGAGGGGTGATTCGAACACCCGACCGTAGTGGCCGTGCAGACCGTTATTGGAGCACCTCAGTCTCGTCGGCCACCGCGGCCGGCATGAGAAGACTGTTCCATTAACCTGGGTTTATTTGACCCTTATACAATAGTTAATCAATTTCAAGCATCTGATTTACATAAGTACAACCAGATAACATTACAGACTGGACCTTATTCTGCTCAGTTCAACTCAGGAAACGTATCTATTTATAAAACACACAGTCTCTATTGTGTACAGTATTTTGCACCTCCACATTTCATGCCCTTAGTTAAGTTCCTATGTGGGCCTTCACCTGTGGAATAAAAGAAGCCCAGGACACTAACAGTCCCAGAAAATGCCGCCCTAAATATACAAAAAACTACTTCATTTGAGCATCTTGTAGAACCACTGAGAGCATGTAGTGTTTGATACACTACACGCTCCGCAGTTAGCCGCCTTGGAACGCTTTTTTTTCACCAGCTTGTCAAGCATAACTTATCAATGTATTTACATGACTCGTTTACAAAGCATGACCTACCTCTGAAATATTATACTGCAACCTTTCAATCGAATCTGCCAACTAGCTAGTCCGCTTATGCGACAATGGCTTATTTCGTTTCCACCTATTTTAATCTCATCCTGACAGGTTATTGTATTCAACATATAATCCATAAATAGTATAAACAACAGTGGTGACAGATTACAGACTTCCCTTATTCCTGGAACTATCCTGAACCGTGGACTCAGTTTACCGTCATCCCTAACTGCTGCCTGATCTGTAATAGCCTGCAGAAGTATGCCTCCTATGCCATATTCCAGTAGAACAATAGATTCCTCCTAGGAACACGGTGATAGTCCTTTTATAAATCTGTAAAACATAAATACAATTCCCCTCATCACACATTCTCTTTATCAGCCGTAAGCGAAGTATCAAGTCCTAAAAGCCTGTAAGAGGCTGATTATCATCCAACTTATCTTCAACCAATACTAGAATATTTTTCCCACAGCGTTAATTAAAGACATACCTCGATAATACATGGAAAGTACATGGAAATTAAATTATAAAACTTAAATTAAAATGGAACCGAATGCCGCTTCAGTTACTCTTTGGGACCTGACATTTTACTTTATTTTATGAGTTACGACTTAATTTCATCTACTGCAGCCGCTTTATTGCACTGCAAAATATTAATCGACCATTCTATCCACTTCCTCAAATGTGAGCCTGTTTCCTTCGTTATTCCTTTTCCATTGTCTATCTGCCTGATTTCTAGTATGAAGCCAGTTTTGAAACGCTTTCTTTTTCTTTTTACTGGCTGCCTTGACAGTGTCATTCCACCAAACTATCTGCTTCTTCCTGCCATTCCGCACTACTGTTCCAAAACAATCAGAACGGACTCATAGTAGTGTTTCCCTGTACCTTGTCCATTCTACTTCGAATGACTGTAAATTACTACATTCAACGGACTTGTACCTTTCTGAGATCATTGTTTTGTATTTGTGTATGATTTCCTTGTCCTGGAGCTTTTCCAGTATTATCCTTCTACATATTGAGCTGCCATTCTGCACTTTAGACTCACAAAACCGATTTCACTGCAGATTAAATGATGATCAGTATCGTCAAAACACTTTCGCAGCCTTTCTGAATTCCTGATCCGTTACACTACAGGCCATTAAAATTGCTACACCAAGAAGAAATGCAGATGATAAACGGGTATTCACTGCACAAATATATTATACTAGAACTGACATGTGATTACATTTTCACGCAATAGATCCTGAGAAATCAGTACCCAGAACAACCACCTATGGCCGTAATAACGGCCTTGATACGCCTAAGCATTGAGTCAAACAGAGCTTGGATGGCGTGTACAGGTACACGCCCATATGCCCATGCAGCTTCAACACGATACCACAGTTCATCAAGAGTAGTAACTGGCGTATTGTGACGTGCCAGTTGCTCGATCACCATTGACCAGACGTTTACAGTTGTGAGAGATCTGGAGAATGTGCTGCCCAGGGCAGCAGTCGAACATTTTCCGTAACCAAAAAGGCTCGTACAGGACCTGCAACATGCGGTCGTGCATTATCTTGCTGAAATGAAGGGTTTCACAGGGCTCGAATGAAGGGTAGAGCCAAGGATCGTAACTCATCTGAAATGTAACGGCCACTGTTCAAAGTGCCGTCGATGCCAACAAGAGGTGACCGAGACGTGTAACCAGTGGCACCACATATCACCACGTCAGGTGATAAGCCAGTATGGCGATGAGGAATACACGCTTCCAATGTCCGTTCTTCGCGATGTCGCCAAACACGGATGCGACCAACATGATGCTGTAAACAGAACCTGGATTCATCCGAGAAAATTACGTTTTACCATTCGTACACCCGGGTTCGTCGTTGCGTACACCATCGAAAGCACTTCTGTCTGTGATGCAGCGTCAAGGCTAACCGCAGGCATGGTCTCCGAGCTGATAGTCCATGCTCCTGCACACGTCGTCGAAATGTTCGTGCAGATAGCTGTTGTTTTGCAAATGTCCCAATCTGTTGACTCAGAAATCGAGACGTGGCTGCACGATCCGTTACAGCCATGCGGATAAGTCGCCTGTCATCTCGACTGCTAGTGATATGTGGGCGTTGGGGTCCAGCACGGCGTTTCGTATTGCCCTGCTGAACCCACCGATTCTATATTCTGCTAATAATCATTGGATCGTGATCAACGCGAGCAGCAATGTCGCGATATGATAATACGCAGTTGCGATAGGCTACCATTATCAAAGTCGGAAACGTGATGGTACGCATTTCTCCTCCTTACACGAGGCATTACAACAACGTTTCAGCGGCAACGCTGGTCAACTGCTGTTCGTGTATGAGAAATCTTTTGGAAACTTTCCTCATATCAGCACGTTGTAGGTGTCGCCACCGGCGCCAACCTTATGTGAATGCTCTGAAAAGCTAATCATTTGCATGTCAGAGCATCTTCTTCCTGTCGGTTAAATTTAGTGTCTGTAGCACGTCATCTTCGTTGTGTAGCTTCCCATGTATACCGCTGAATGTTCTATTAGTTGTAAACTAGGTAAACTAGGAAAAATATAAGTACTTGAAAATCTGGAGGATTACGAAGCCAGAAGAAAGCAACGCCGCCTGAGAACTCTGTTCCTCTTAACTCCAGTATTGGTGCCGATCCAGACTGCACCTCGAGCAGGTACTCCCCTCCAGGTCAAAGACAAGCTCGCACCGCTAACAGGCATTAAACCACATGATGTGACCGACACCCCAGCGGTCCGGCTCCCGATCCAACACTCCAGTCAACGCCGTTCGGTGCTATATTCGAACTTACACAGTTTGTAGCTAACGCATACCTCCACTACAAGTTCAAATCAGCGGAGTAATCCCTTTCGTGGGTAACTTCCATCAGCGCCCGCTAGGTACATTCTGGCCAACCGTGTTCAGCATAGCAAAACAGTCTACAGCACTAAACTGATTATTTCCGACTACTTTCGAACCAATGTTGGGCCATATTCATGATGTTACTTCGGGATAAGATGGCGCGGAGCAGAAGCTGGCGTGTTGTTCAAGTGATGTCACTGCTGTCACCAGTGGGTTGTTTGTAGAACTTATGGGACTTAACTAAGCTTACAAACTACTTATGATCTAGCTAATACTAAGGACGGCACAAACACCCATGCCCGAGGGGGGATTCGAACCCCCGACCGTTGTGGCCGTGCACACCGTGACTGGAGCGCCTCAGTCCCCTCGGCCAACCAGTGGTTTGAAACTAGTTGGAAATAAATAGTAAATTTGGCACTCTGCACTGCTTTTATATATAAAAATTTCCCGATTAAATTCAATGTCATATTATAGGTAACTCCGATGTAAATAGTAGTGGAAGTATAAAATGATGATCCGATGTAAGAGAGGGCCCGATCGGCCTAATATGATAAGGCTACACAAACAATTTTATTAAATAAATTGTTAAGTCACAGACACACCTCACGAAATTTCCTGAAATGCTAGATGGCCGCGGTGGCCGAGGGGACTGAGGCGCTCCAGTCACGGTCTGCACGACCACTACGGTCGGGGGTTCGTATCCCCCCTCGGGCATGGATATTTGTGCCGTCCTTAGTGTTAGCTAGTTCATAAGTAGTTTGTATGTTTAGGGACTGATGACCCCGTTAGTAAGTCCCATAAGCTTAACAAACATTTGAACTGAAATGCTACGTTTGCAGATATCAATATTTGTCCCTAAATAAATGATCATGACGTAGAGTGGAATAATTTTTCACAAGTGGAAAGCTGCTAGTCAATCCTGTGGATGCCTTGAGCAGATGGAAGGAATATTATGAAGAATTGCTCAATGTAGGTGAAACGTTCAATGACGTGTCAGATTTTCAGGTAGAATGGGATAGGAACGACAATGGGAACAGGATCTCATTTGAGGAAGTGTAGAAAATGGTCAGTAGATTACAGTGCAATAAAACGGCTGGGGTGGATGAAATTAAGCCTGAACTCGTCAAATACAGTGGAATATCAGGTCTGATATGGTTACAGAGGATAATTGAAAAGGCGTGGGAATCGGGAAAGGTTCCGTCTGACTGGACGAAAGCGGTAATCACGCCAATTTTCAAACATGGAAACAGAAAAGATTGCAACAACTATCGAGGTATCTCTTTAATTAGCGTTGTAGGCAAAACATTCTCAGGTATTGTTGAAAGGAGAGTGCGAGTATTAATTGAGGACAAGTTAGATGAAAATCAGTAAGCCTCTTCGAGGCTGTCAGGACCAGACCTTTAGCCTACGGCAGGTAATGGAAAAGTGCTATGAGTAGAATAGGAAATTTTATCTATGTTTCATAGATCTGGGAAAGGCTTATAACCGTGTTCCTAGGAGAAAGCTAATGTCAGTTCTTGAAGATTATGGTATGGGAGGCAAACTCCTGCAGGCAATTCAAGGTCTTTTCGTAGATTGTCAGGCAGCGGTTAGAGTAGATGGCAAATTAAGCTTATGGTTCAGGGTAGTTTCTGGGGTAAGACAAGGCTGTAACCTGTCACCACTGTTGTTCATACTATTCACGCATCATATGTTCAAAACAGTAGACTGGCAGGGCAGGATTAAATTAGGTGAAAACGAAATAAGCAATCTCGCATATGCGTTTGACTTAGTTCTAATGGCCGATTCAATTGAAAGGTTGCAAACTGATATATCAGAGCTCGATCAGATGAGCAAGGTTTATGATATGAAGCTCAGCATCTCCAAAACGAAAGTAATGTGTGTGGGAAAGAGATTCAAACAGATTGAGTGTCATATAGGAGGAACGAAGTTAGAACACGTAGACAGTTTCAAGTACCTGGGTTGTATTTTCTCGCAGGATGGCAACATAGCGAAAGAACTGGAACCGAGGTGCAGCAAAGGTAACGCACTGAGTACTCAGTTAAGATCTTCTCTCTTCTGCATGAAGGAAGTAAGTACCAAGACTAAGTTAGCAGTGCACCGCTCTATCTATCGACCAACTTTGTTGTATGGGAGTGAAAGTTGGGTGGATACAGGTTACCTTATTCATAAGGTAGAGTTTACAGGTATGAAAGTAGCAAGAATGATTGCAGGTACTAATAGATGTGAACAATGGCTGGAGGACAGGGGAGGATAAGAGGAGTCGAGGAAGACCAAGAAGAAAGTACTTACATTCGGTGAAGAATGATTTTGAAGTAAAAGGCATAACATCAAACGAGGAATCAATGTTAGCATTGAATAGGGGATCATGGAGGAATATTATTAGAGGTACTATGCTCCAGACTGAACTCTGAAACGCATAATTGGTCTCTAATGATGATGATGATGACGATGAAGTGGAAATACTCTACATTTAGGGAGTAATTTATGTAATTTCATAAATAACTGCAGCACTATAAAGGAAAACGTGATCGCTGAGAAACTGTAAAAGAAAATACACTAAGTTAGTAGTACTGTGCTATCGGGAAGAGAAAGCTGGAGGTGTGTGGTATGATAGATCTGCTGACCTACTTTTACTTTCCTCTTCAGTCTGTTAACTAGGGAAACTATTGTATGGCCAAAACTGAGATTTTCTGGCAGAAATACCGCTGAAAAGTTCCCGAGCTTTGGAAGCAAGATACTGTTTCTAATTATTTCCAGGATTTTCTTAAAGGTTCGTAACGTGTTTTTTGGAAGTAGAGTAATTAATAAACATCTCGCATTTCAGCGCTATTGTTTCCTATGGATGAAGTTGGAAACTGTTTATTCTCCTCAGCTCTTTGTGTTGTTTGTATCCGCATCTGCTGACCTAGTTACTGGTAATGAGAAATATACTTGCGGCGTACACTTTATTTAACTTAACGCTCTTCACACCAGTTTTCGACTACAGTTTGGAAGTTTGAGGAAACAACAATTGAAACTTCAAATACTCTAGTGCTTCTATATAGTAATATGTGCAAAATAGAGGAAGTCTCTGCTTTTTCGAAGTAAACAGGGGCAGCAATAACAAACTGTATGTAAACCAAAGTTATCCCATAAATAGTACTCTTTAGGAAATGCGACCAAGTATTTAATACCAAACTGAGCTACACTGTTATTTCATAGAAACGAAATTTTCTCCAGATTTTTATGTCGTAGTACCTACGAATTTAGAGGCTAGGTCAGCGGCCACATGACTTGAACTTGTTATTAAATGGTTAACAATCTGGGTTAATGATAAAAAATGAATATCCTACTCATGAAGCGTGTTAAATTTACGATATTTACTGGGCCTATTCGGACGCCGTGATAGCCTTTCATCAGCATTTACCTAACACTACCTCAAAACCCGACATTGTATTTCCAACAGCTATGGAATACCCATATGAAAAGTGTCCTTTATCACATACCATTATTTAACGAGAACCTTATTTTGAAATCTGGAACTGTTCATGAAATAAAAGCCGTATTGCGCCTTAAGTTTTGGAGTCTGTACAAAAATTAAAAATAATGTTTCCACAACTTACATTTTGACTCTGTACAATCGATTAAAGAGAATGTTTCCAAACTTGGAAAACTTGTAGGGCCGAGGGACTACACAATTTGCAACTTTAATTTGCAACTGGTTGGCTGTTACTTTTACTGCTGTCTACATAATACTTTGAATAGGATCCAATGACTTTAATCTAAGGACTATGAGCTATTCAATATTGTTAAAACCGTTTCGTTCATGTTTTTTGACGAGGTAGTATGGACCGAACGAATAAAATCTCTCCCTTAAGAAGAGACTCAAAAGTGCATATGTTACGTGCTGTGATGACTTGCCCAGTGGAAGCGAAAAGTTGCAATACAAGATGAAGACACTAATAACTCTAAAGATGCTTTTCAGAGCACATGTATACCGGGCATTTTTTCTGTTTTTTTTACAGTACTACCTCCTCGAATTATTCACAAAAAGTTTGTAGTAAAAGTTGCAAGGTTTGAAGACCGTCATGAAGTGGCTATCTTCAAATTACCTTGAACTCTGCTTTCAAGTTCAAGCAAAGGTCAAGTTTATTTTGTCAAATAGTATCCTCTTTACCACTACTTCATTCTCTCTTTTTTCTTTTGGAAGAATCAACAGATTTCTCGCAAGGGGACACTGCATTGTCAGTCCCTGGTTATCAGTATCTCGAGAACGGAGCGAGATCATGAAAATTTTTCGGTGAAAATCTTGTATCGTTTCTGAACTCTCTTTCTCTGTATCATATCCCGATGTCGCTAATCAGTATATCGATTACGGAACAAGATCGGGAATATTTTTCAATGAAAATGTTGCCCGATCTCGCTTCAGAAAATGATCAAAACTATGTTAAGCTATGGGGTCATGAGTCCCTAAACTTACAAACTACTTATAAACTGAGGAAGGATTCGAACGCCCGACGCATCTCGCTTCATTCACTACATCATACAATTCAGATTTTGAATACGTAATAGGGGCTTTCATTTGAAAACAAATGATCTTGATCTTTGTTTAACCATTCCATGCTCCCTTCAAACCTTACAACTTTTACTGGAAACTATTTTTGCATAATTATGCCGCTCCAGAGATATCGGCTGGTATAGGTTGACATATAGCACCTAATATATGTTTGTGTAAAAAAATAGATATATTTTTGTGACATCGCCATGTATATATTTCCAGCTCTATATGTAGTACAACTGCATAATTTTCCAAGTACATTCGCCTGCATATGTGTATGCTGTCTAAGTATTGTACTGCGATTAGAAGTAGTAGGAAAGAAGGTGCGCCTCCTTTTCATTCAACTAAATGACGCCTGACGATACACTTGTGTCTGATGACGTCAAATCTTCTGAACTCCGTGCCGTTCAAGGACAAAAATATGACAGGTGCTATCGCGTAATTGAAAATTGGGTACAAAATATGGCGCGAATACAGTTAGTGGCAATGAATGAATAAAATTAACTTTTACGCGTAATGGGGGAATCTTATTGTCTGCAAACCGACAAAGTTTAAACTGATGAATTTCATCCCTTTTATAATTGGTGATGGTTTGTGTGTAATGTATTTTGCAAGCCTCTAGGTTCTTACATTTTTAGTTCAGCATTAATAGCCGCGGTGGAGTAGCCGAGCGGTCTAAAGCGTTTCGCTGCGGAGCGCGCGGTTGCTCGCCGTGGAGGTTCGAGTCCTCCCTGGGGCATGGGTGCGTGTGTTTGTCCTTAGGTTAGTTTACCTAGGTTTAAGTAGTTTGTAAGCTATGGACTGATGACCACGCAGTTTGGTCCGATAGATTTACAAACATTTGAACATTTTCAGCATTAATAAATTCTGAGGATTTAGCATTCCATTCCACTCACTGCTGCATCGATAAATTTCGCTTACGTCCGCGCCACTTAATTACAAAATGACATGTGTAATAACTTCGAAGTTTGGTTGACATTATCCGGTACTTTCATATTACATATATGTACTGAGATCGGAAAGTCATGGATTACCTCGTAAGCCGTGGCTGAATAGGAGTGCCCACTAAGGCGCCTTCTGTGGTGCGAGCGAACGTTCGCCATCGGCAGTTCGAGTCTTCCTCCGGGTATGGGTGTTTGTGTTGTTCTTAGGATAAGTTAGTTCACGTACTTAGTAGGTTTAGGGACCGATAACCATGGCTCATAAATTTACAAACATTGGAACGAATAACTCGTAATACCGTGTCGGACCTCCCACACTAAAAACAGAAAACATTGCAGTAGACGGCCACTATCAGATGTTAACCGACGACTGCGAGGCGAAGGATCATGCTGCGCCTTCTTAAAAGACATATATTACTAGACTGGCAATGACGTATACCGTATCATTCGTGCTAGTGAAGTCTGGCCGCCACATTTCTATACTATAAACGTGTGAGCAGTCATGTGCGTTATTACAGAAAAAAAGTCGTAAGAATACGGATGAACTGACGTACCTACATTGTCTTTAGAGGTTTTACATATGGGAAATTCGTGTGTTGCTTCTGGCTGTATTTTTTCAGCTGGAGTAAATTTGAAACATACAGTAATGAGTTGCATCAATTTGCTGTTATTATTAATCTCTTACCATTTTTCAGGTAAAATTTCCGGGCTGATAGGCCGTGGTCCAGATGTAAAACTTACTCCCGACGTTTCGTCTCCAACTGCGGGAGAAATCTTCAAGAGTCTCTTACCAGTTTCATTCAACTTCGGATTTTCCTACAATAGTATAGTTATTTAAAAGTGTTGTTTATTGTGGATAACACGTATGCTTATTCTTTTGAGAGTTCTTACGAAATCTACAGTATGCTTTGACGCGTTTCTTGTTTTTATTAAACTGTTACCACTTTAGATAAACTTTGGCTTTTATTTTAACAGTATGACCGTTATAAATGAGCTACTTGCCGTGTATAACACATAGCGTTATTCTTGTTAGTGTTTCTACATAACTACAATCGCTTTCACTGTTCGTAACGGTAAAATTTTAGCTACCATCCCGGCGGCCTCACATGTTTCTGTTCGCAACATCAACAAAAAGCTAGAAAATCTCTGCGAACATGTTAATATTCCTATAAATCAACATAGAGTTACTTGATTAGTGTTTCGTACAGACGACAGGTTCTTGCATGTATCCTCGTTCACTCAGCAGAAGTAATTGCGCTCGTTAAACGAAGATTTCATGAAAAAAATTTGCGTTGTCACACGAATGGATAATGCCAACGTCACGTGTCTGTCAACACAATCACGCGAGCCCTCCAGGACGCTAAGTAAAATGTAACCGTACGTAACACGTTCTTCTCATGACACGATTCGAAAATTTTTGTGTTAAATTCAAATATTGGCTCTAATTCAAATCATGTTCAAAACAAATAGTATAGCTTACAATCTCATACCTTGTCAGAAGATCATAGTAGTACGGAATTTGTTGGCGTCAGGCTTCAGTCACAGAGGCAAGTTTGCCAGTCGAGTAATGTATGTCTGTGACCTCCATTGCTGCGCATCATTCGTTTTCAAAGAAGAATATATATATAATGTGCGATTTATATTTACTGGAAGCATAATCTGATTTATAGAGAATTTTTACTTTGTTTGAGAATAGATTTAATATAATAGTGTATTCTAACATTGACTTATATTCGACTGTAACAAGAATTTTATATTTGGTGTGAATCTGGAACGTCGAGTTTAGCAGGCGCTGAATTTTAATGTTTGAGTTAAAGCTGTCAACAGCAATCCGTAGTGCCTGTGTTAGACTTTGAGTTAAATTTCAGTAACGGTTACAGATCAATTCTCTTTCCCCGCTCGTACAAGAACCTAATATTTTATTCATGCACTATTTAAAATATCTATTTCTTTTATTTGTGATTCTTACTGTGGTGCGGGAACTTCGGAACGAAGTCAATAGAAGTTTCACGATTAACGTTTAACAGTTGGTGTTGCTAAGGAACAGTAAACTACAAGTCAACAACTACTTAGCAATTACATGGACTTGTATAAAATCAACATAATTTCATAACTAGTGTCGACATACGAGTTTTATCATTCCTTTATGAACATAAGTTACACAATAATATTAAAGTCAACAGTATCCCGTCCCACCGCAGTGACTGTTGTCGATCTATTGTACTCCAGACGTGGTCGATTGGAGACAAGTCCGGAAATCCTGCTGGCGAGGGAAGCAGCAAGTCGTCTTGCAGGTCACATTTAGATTCACGTGCCGTGTGTAGGCGAGCATTACCCTACTGGAACGACATATCAACTTTCTATTGCAACAACGTAAAAAAAAAAAAAAAAAAAAAAAAAAAAAAAAAAAATTGTCTTACAGCATTCTGAATGTACCGAGTGCAGGACGCCTTCTTGTCTACAAACACAAAATGTGAACGTTAGTTCTACCTTTACCCACTAAGGGATGAAACTGCTGAGGTATTTGCTCCCTAGATCTCCAAAATACTGAAACTAACTTATACTAAAGAAGACACATACATGAGAGAGGAGTCAAACATATGATTAGAATACCAGCGACTCTCTTCTTGGAGAACTGGTTGAGAATCTAACGTCATTTGGTCTGGAAGTCAGCTTTGAACAGACTCTCATATAATTTTCCAAGAAATTCAAATGTTGTGGATTTATATATACGTATAGTACGCTGAAAAGTCGTAGTCCTTTTCTCTTGAAAACAACCCATCTAACAGAGGTACGGAATGCTGTCACGATCAACAGTATACCTGTTCTGATTTCATGATGAAGTAATTAATATGTCCTACTAATAAAACTTTTCAGTGTTTGTACTCGGAAATGAATGTACTCGGAAATGAATGTACTCGGAAGCCACCCCTATAATCATCTGTGGCTGACGTAGATTAGATAGCGCTATGGCAGTAGGAGAGTAACTTGTCACATATTTGAAATGACTGATTATGAACGGAACATATTTTCAACCCTATAGTAATTGCAAAGGCGGAATGTTAATATGTGTCATAGAATTATTTGTCATCTGGAATGATATGGGCAGCAATTAATATCAATGGGGACTGTACAGTTTGCAAAAGGATGGGGTTAGTTGTTTTTACTGTTAGTGGCGTTAGGGTAAAGGGAGGCAAAGTAGGCGAGTTGGGAGAATAGAAAGTCTACCTGTTAGGAGTCATAGCCGGAAGAGCACGGGGGTTGTAGGGCTTTACATCAGGAAAGCAATCGAACCCAGCATAATTGCAATAGGGTATGCAAATGAACGACTCATGTGAATGGATCGGCCATCTCCAGCAAAAAATTGGCATTGTGTCATTGTATTCGCCCGGTGAAGGAAAAGATCAAGATGAGATGGACAGAACTTACGACGCACTCAGTGATGTAGTTGTTAGAGTACAGCACAAGGATAGTGTTGTGCTGTTGGGTGATTTCAATACCAGGATAGGAAATCGAACAGAAGGGTATGAAAAGATTATTTGTATGTTTGGAGAGTTCATGGAGGCCAACAGGAACGCAAAACAGCTCTTGGATTTCTGTTCAAGTAAGGACTTATTTATAAAAAATTCCTTTTATAAGCATGAGTATATTCACCGGTATCCTTGGAAAGGCAGGGGAAACAGATATGTCATTGACTATATAATAACGGATCAGGAATTCAGAAAAGCAGTCAAGGACTCACAGATTTCAGAGGTTTCTTTGATGATACCGATTGTTATTTAATCTGCAGTGAAATTGGTTTTGTGAGTACAAAGATGCTGAATGCCAGGATATTATGTAGGAGTAGAGAAGCTTCAGGACAAGGAAATCAGGCACGAATATGTAACAATGACCTCATAAAGGTGCCAGTAAGTTGAAGGTACTTATTTACAGTCAGTGGAATGGGAATGAACAAGGTACAGGGACACGCTACTAGAAGTGGCTAGAGAATGTCTTGAAACAATAGTGTGTAATGGCAGGAAGAAGCAAGCAACTTGGTGGAATAAAACATTGAAAACAGCCAGTAAAAAGAAAAATGAGGCGTTTCAAAAAGGGTTGCATTCCAGAACTCAGGCAGACAGAGAAAGTTTCAGTGAAGAAATAAATAAATCCAAACAGATAATTACAGAATCCCAGCAGAAATTATAGGAAAACTTTGGAAATAAGTTAGAGACTCCGGGTTAAGACACAGAGAAGCCATTCTGGAGCGTAATTAGCAGTCTTCGAAACGGAGGGAAAAAGAAATTAACAAGTGTTTTGACAGGTAAGAAAAGATGCTAGTGAATCCTGTCGCTGTCTTGGGCAGATGGAGAGAATATTTTGATGAATTACTCCGTGTAGGTGAAACGTTCAAAGATATATCAAATTTTCAGGTATAATGGGACTAGAATGATGATGGCAACATGATCACATTTGTGGCAGAAGGCAGAATGGTCAAAAGATTGCAGTGCAATAAAGCAGCTGCGGCCGATGAAATTACGGCATGAAATACAGTGGAATGTCAAGTCTCAAATGACTACACAAGACGACTGAAATGGTTTGGGAGTCGGGACAGGTTCCGTCTGACTGAACGAATGCAGTAATCACGCCAAGCATGGAAACGGGAAAGTTTCTAAAACTACAAAGATATACCTTTAATTTTCGTTTGGTCAAAATATTCCCAAGTATTGTTGAAAGGAGAATGCGAGTATTAGTTGAAGTTGGATGAAAATCACTGTGTTTAGGCCTCTTAGAGGGTGTGAGGACCAGATAGTTTACAACAGAGGGGAAACAGAGAATTGAATCTATTTTTATCACTCTGTTCCTAGCACGAAGTACTACAAATTGTGGAATAAGAACAAATTCTTGCAGGCAATCAAAGGTCGTTACTTAGATTCTCAGGTTGCGGTTTATGTTGGCGGTAGATTTTACTGCATGGTTCATGGTAGTTTCAGGGGTAAAAGACTGTAACCTGTCATATATGTCGAAAACAATAAACCACCATGGTGGGACTGAAAGAAGTAAAATCAAAATACGAAGCTTGCATATACGACTTAGTTGTTATACCAGATTCGGAAAATAGGAGGAACTAAGAATAGGTGGACAGTTTAAAGATGTATTTCCTCACAAGATGGCAACCTTGAATCAAGAGCCGGCCGCGGTGGCCGAGGGGATTGAGGCGCTCCAGTCACGGTCTGCACGGCCACTACGGTCGGGGGTTCGAACCCCCCCTCGGGCATGGATATTTGTGACGTCCTTAGGATTAACTAGTTCATAAGTAGTTTGTAAGTTTAGGGCCGGATGACCCCTTAACCTTAACAAACATTTTTTTTTAATCAAGATGTAGCAAAGCTAATGCAGTATTTGCTCAGATAAGATCTACTCTCTTCTGCAAGAACAAAGTCTGTACCAAGAATAAGTTACCATTACACCGTTCTGTCTTTCGACAAACGATGTCGCATGGCAGTTAAAGCTGGATGGTTACAGGTTACCTAACTAATAACGTTGAGGTTACAGATATGAAAGTAGCAAGAGTGATTGCAGGTACTAATAGATCGGAACAATGGTAGGAGGGTGTTCAGGATAAGTATCAAAGAAAAAAAATGGGAATGACCACCATAGATGAAGCAGTTAGAGGGAAAAGGCCGAGATGGTGGGGTCATGTTATACGCATGGGATTAAAGAGGTTACCTAAGAGGCTCCAAGGTAAGAGGAACCTAGGTAGATCAAAGAGAATGTACTTAGATTCGGTTAAGAATGATTTTGTAGTGAAAGGTTTAACGTCATACGAGGCATCACAATGTTAGCATTGGTGGAAATTTATTAGGGGGCTATGCTGCAGTCTTATCGGTATAGAGCATAATAATTCTCTAATGATGATGGTTATTTAAGAGAGCGTAGTGTAGGTTACTAAGCAAATTAATTTCAATGGAACATATGCAGTCCGTGTGACTTTACAAGCTGACAGTAAATCGTGAATGAGGCTCGATTCAGGAAAGTATAAATTCTAGTCTTCTTCTCCAAAAGACGAATATACAATCATAAACAATGTCTTAATATTCATTAATTAAAACTTCCGGGCTAAGTTGCCGTGGTCCATCAATAAAGGTTCTTACTCCCGACGTTTCGTTGCCTACTGCGGGCAACATCTTCAAGGGTGAGTCGACGACTGCCTACTAGGCGCTGGAGGTCCTGCTTATATAGAGGGCATAGATGGCGCCACCACTTGTCATGTGCTACCGACTATGAAGCTATCTTTGACCAACGCCATCTCTCTCGATTACAGGTAATCGATTGTCATATTTGGTTCAAAGTTGACCGTCAAATCTTATCGAATTTCAAACTTTCTTCTTTCCTGTTAAAATTATTGTGGTGTTTTTGTATTTCTATGGCTTCTCTGTACTTCCGTGTGTAATAATGACGTCCTGGCTAGCACACTCGTTTTACTAAATTTTGTTTCATGGTCACCACGTGTAAAAACGTGCTCTGCCACAGCTGACTTGTCTGTGTGACCCAGACGACAATTCCTTTTGTGTTCCAATACGCGAGTATTAACACTCCTTTTTGTTGTTCCTATATACACCATGCCACAGGTACAGGGAATTTTATACACCCCAGGCGTTGCTAGGGAATGTCGTGCGTGTTTCACCGATCATAAGCATTCTCTAATTTTCTTGGTAGGTCTAAATACGGTCTACACTTGAAACCTGGCCAAAACTTTCCCAATACGGTCCATAATTTTGTGGATGAAAGGAAGAAAAACTTTTCCGTCCGACAGTTGTTGTTATGGCTTGTTTTCGGACCCTTTTGTTCTTGGATGGAGAGCTTGATCTATCTCTTTATCGGTGTATCCATTTTTCTTAAACGCTGTTCGCAAATGGTTTAATTCATCTCTCACATAAATAGGGTGACAGATATTATTAGCTCGATCCACCAATGTTTTAATGATACCTCTTTCCTGCTTAGGATGATGGTTCGAATCCTTATGAAGAATGCCGCAAAGTAACGACAATAAGGATTTCAATGTGATGTGTGGAAACGTCGCACGGGTAAGTCTGAAAAACATATAGCCCATGCATATGTATATTAAAGAAAGTAGACTATGCAACGGCATTGTTTAATAGTAAAGTGTAAAAAATAAAAAAAATTATCCAAATGTTTGTAGAGCTTATGGGACTTAATTACGGGGTCATCAGTCCCTAAACTTACAAACTACCAATGAACAAGCTTAATACTAAATACGGCACAAACATCCATGCCCGAGGCTGGGATTGGAACCCCCGACGGGGAACGGCCTCGCGCATCGTAGCATAGCGCCTCAATGGGCTCGGCCGGTCCGCCGCGGCAGTGAAGTGTAGCAGTGTAGCCAATGCAGCACCTAAATAACAGCGACAGTAATTGATGGACGTTAGCTTTTTTTCTTTCTTTTCTTTTTTATTTTTATTTTTTATTCGCCACTTCACTGAGAGACATATTGCGGAATATGGATCAAAACGGTGGCTTCTGATCCACACATATATCAGTAGGAGACGCTCTAGCGAGACAGCTTTATAATTATTAAATGTACGTCTCATTTACACGTAAAACAAATACAAAACATAAACACAAATACCGATATGAAGAAAGAAAGTACACTGAAAAAAGTGAAGAACTTTTCAATAAAGCTGCACACAAACGCAAAAATCTAGATACAAATACAGACCCAGACGTGAATCAATTTTTTCTTTGCATGTGACCGGTACACGGAAAGAAGGGACTCATCGACCTTTTTGAAATTTTTCAGGAGAAGCATTTGGAGTGTGTATATCTAGAAGGACATCATTGATATCTTATAAATAACAAACAGCTACTTTTATGAAATGAGCCCGTTTTTCTCTAGAGAAGTCGATTGCAGCTTGGTAATTTGGTAGAAAACTTGCAAACGATATAAGCCTACATAGAAGGTGCGACTGTGACGGATCGAAACGATAGGTATCAAATAAACGAATTTCGTATTGTCGTAGCTTCTAGTTACAGAAAAATGTCATGATTTTAAAGAATGTGGTTAGGCAGGAATCTAAGAGTATAGCCTAAAATGTTGTGTGTGAACATAATTACCGCAAGATTTGCTTTTTCACTCGCAACGATTTATTCTCCACTCTTCGGTTCGTGCCTA
Source organism: Locusta migratoria (assembly GCA_026315105.1). Lineage (NCBI taxonomy): Eukaryota > Metazoa > Arthropoda > Insecta > Orthoptera > Acrididae > Locusta > Locusta migratoria. The sequence continues at coordinate 24,928,478 of CM048751.1, forward strand.
ACAACATCCTTTGAAATCATGCCGTATTCGTAAAAATCATAACATTCGCTCAGAAAATTTAAGCTGTACTTTTAGGTTCCTGCCTAACCAAAACATTTAAAATCAAGTCATATTTGTAAAAATCATAACATTCGTCGATGTATCCTTGTCCGGTTATTAATTATCCTCGAGAAGCGAACGTCGTAAATTTTACTTCAATGCTACGCTGCTTGATATATCGATCAATCACAGTCGCACCTGCGATATATGTCGTTTTGAAGCCTTCTACCAAATTACCGGCTCCTACTTTCCATGTATGAGATTTGTCTGTTGACATATTTTGCGAAAGGAGCTCCTTTCCTCATAAGAGTAGTCCTCATTCAAGTACACACTGACGCCAACATCTGGTAGAAAGAACAGAATTTTCGAGAAAAATGTCGATGAGCCCCGGCTTTCCGTGTTGATAACTCACAAATATACAAACCAGTAAGACAGAGAAATAATGTCGCATGCTCGTTGGACGTGAGCATAAACAAATTTTGTAGTCGCGACGCTGAACTTTCTTCTGGGAAAAAACCACGTCTCTTTTTAGGTATTACGGCAACGTACCTTGGGGCAGGCAGAGAAACACCAGCAGAACGTTGTCTTCGACGCAGTTGAGCAACATCTTCGACGCAGATAACACTGCGTGCCGACGCATTATTGTTGCTGATAGGACTAATTCTCTTGTTTGAGTTTTTCGAACGTTTCGCATTGGCATCTTCCGGAAACAGTCGTCAGTTAAAATCTCACAAAGTCACAGGAAGAAATGTAAACAGGAAGAAGCTTCGACGAAGCGAATGGCTGCCGTCTCCCACGCAGTTAGCACAGCCGACCGACGTGTCACAGCTGTCTCTTGTCCGGTGCATCTCAACAAGTGACCACCAAAACAATCGTGAGGTTTTATTTGGCCGCAACGTTGTCACCATCGGCATATGCAGCTCAAAGCTGAACCATTACGAAACTCTAGCGTGCAAACCAAAGGAATTCCACCGCGCGCCATAACTTCTATAGATGTTTGATAATGTTAAGCGTGGTTACCGTGGAAACGCTTTTGACGTCACTGCTACTCGTATTGTTTACTATAAAATAATCCTTAATTAATATCGGTATGCGTGTATTTGGAATAGCGAAAAAACTGAACAGGCAATCCTTCTTTAACGGGCATTGTTTTAGAAGTCTAGTATGACAAATTTACAAACGTGTATTTCCTGTAAAAAGACAATGTCAGCTTCAGAATCGTTTACAAATTGCCGTAAGATTGCGAGTTTTAGTTCGGACGTCGTCTTGTCCACATTTAGTGGCAACAGTTTATAAGCTTGGCACATGCCATTTTCATAATTATTTTAAACTAAACGGTTCGCCTTTGTGATCGTTGCAGTCCATTTTTGTCCCTGGCCTATGTCGTCACCCGCTGTGTATTTGTTCTTGGTCTTCTGACGTGCTTGATTTGTATTTGACAAGTTTCCTTTCGAACTTCACACTGGTGCGCACATTTTCGACGGAGGTGTCTTCTGAATGGCTGGATCGCGTTTCAATTACTCTAGAACGTCGTGCATGCGTGCTCTGTCAAGATTGGACGGCCGCGGTGGCCGAGGGGACTGAGGCGCTCCACTCACGGTCTGCACGGCCACTACGGTCGGGGGTTCGAATCCCCCCTCGGGCATGGATATTTGTGCCGTCCTTAGTTGTAAGTAGTTCATAAGTAGTTTGTAAGTTTAGGGACTGATGACCCCGTAGTTAAGTCCCTTAGAATCTACAAACATTTCAACATTTTTTCTCAAGTTTGTTTTCCCGCGTGACGCACTGTTTACTTTCGCGATTGGACAGTTTGAATACACTGTTAGCTGCAAGTTGTTTACCAACACTGGGTTGCGTGAATACATCGCCGGGTTCAAGTTGTTTACCGACACTCGGTAAGACAGGATGTGTGTGTGCAGATTCGTCACTGCTTTGTTTGACATGGAGTTGATGTTTCTGCGTCACCGGTAGTGCACTCTCACTCACGTTCATGGCAAGAGTGTTAACAAACGGCAACGCGTGTTGTGTTTTTCTTCTGTGGAACCTGAAACTCAGCTGCTGATGGCATATGACCGGTTACGTGAGATAGTAAATTCGTCTGTCCGGATTGTGAACTTTGTGTCACAGCGTTCTGAACGGGCGTACCGGACATTATTACGTCAGTAATCGGTTGCACTACATCGTGCATCGACATTAGGTCCGGTGGTGGTAGTTCATCATCGGACCAAATCCAGTCATACGTTTTCCGTCCCTTGTTTGTAGGTGCTGGCAAAAAAGTTTTAAGAAGGTTCTAATTATCGTCTGGCTTGCGGGGCAGTAGAGGATATTCCGAAACCATGTTCAGGTCTTCACATTCTCGTTTACGGTAGGAGCAGGAGAGGTGTCAGGTAACAAGTGCTTCTCAGCTCCAAATTGGCTAAGGTTTTGTATGTTGCTGTAACGTAGGTTTCAGGACTGTTCCACCCTAAGGCCATTCCTGTCGCATATGACCACTCGCATTACAACAGTGACAAGAAGAAACCTTACCATAATATACGACTTGAGTCTTGTAACAACACACGATAACATGTGGGGGAATATTCAGTTTAAAATACATTTCGAACTTTGTAATTTTATTATGAATAACCGTGGCGTTACTATATTGCAGAAAACATTCTTTCAGGAAACTTCAGGCGGGAGGTTGAATATGCGAACATTTTCGTACATTAACCCAGAATTTGAAATTTGGACGGTACTCACTCTGCCATCCCAGTATCGGAATTCAAGAGAGCCACCAAGTTTAAGCAACAATCGTTCCATGAGTACGTGTTTGAACAGAATGAAAGAAAAAAACAATACCTTTCCAACTCATAGTAGGCGGTATGCGCCTGATCAGTTCAAATGCTTGTAAATTTATCGTACTCAACTGCGTGGTTATTATTCCGTAGCTTACAAGCTGCTTAGACTAAGTTAAACTAATCTAAACACAACTCACACATCCATGCCCGAGGGAGGATTCGAGCTTCCGACGCAGGAGGACTCACGATCCGCAACGTGGACCGGTCGACTGCTCCCGCTCGCTCACCTGATTAGTCGTGATTCCAATAGTGTCTACAATCCAGTCGTGTAATCACACAAAATTTGGTTGAACTGATCGGGTTTCCTTGTTAAATTCAAAATTTCAGCGTCTTTTTCCTGGGAAATGATGATAACTGCATACGACAAGCAGGAAAGAAACGATGATCAAATATACAGACAGACACACTTACACGAAACGAACATTCAGAAGAGACGGTGCGTGCTCGTGCAAAGCGTGAACAAACTGCAATCGATTTCTCACGCTCAGGGAAGTCTTTTCACTCTACTGTGACGAGAGCAGAAGTGCCATCTGACGGACACTGACAGTTGCTACAATTCAGTTACCCAGATGAAGGCCACTGTAACGTTGGCCGAAACGTTGGTTATTTAAGTAATAGCCTTACATCATGACGCGGTACCATACCCAGAAAACTTTTATGTCATCATTTAATGGACGTTACTTACTTGCGAAACTTCAAAGTCGATTTTCATGAGATTTTTTTAGAGTTGCGTCAAACGACTTTGGATGCTTGTTATTTGAGTTGTGAACTTCAGAAAATTTCTGAAATCCAATACCCACTTGGTTGTTAGGATATGCCAGAAAATCCTTTTCTATCGAATTCTTTTGAACACCTCGTCATTAGATATCTGATCTACCTATCTTATCTCCAGCATTCGTCTGTAGTACCAGATCTGAAAAGCTTGTATCATCTTTTTCTCTGGACTCCTTATCGTCCACATATGTATGTACAAATATATGTATGGTTTGGCTTTAACTAAATAAGTATTTAAAAAAAATGTTTTAGGGGCAACAGTTCATGTAGACTTATTTTATTTCTTTTGGTATAGTTGGTTGATTAATTATTGCTGTTTTTGCTGGTAAATTTTTATCTTCATTAATTTTTCCTATTCCTTATTTAGCCGTTTTGCCCTGATATTTAAAATTTTTAACTTCATATATTTATCTAAAGACATAAATAATCTTGAAATAAACGTAAAAACAGCCTATTGAATTGTATAAATAATAATTTATTCATGAGGAAACACTTTCGATTTTGTGCATATTCTGCAGCCTACTTCGCTGAAAGTGAGAGAATATACGTAGACGACAAATATTAATTGCTGTTTTGGTCAGTTCTTATACGACAGGCACTTTCTTCGATGTCTAACAGTTCGATATGGAATACAATGATTCGAACATTTTTCCACTTCAATCGCCTTTCTTATAAGCGCATATGCTTTTGAGTGTGATTACGTTTGTTTATAAAACGAATCTCTTGAAGATACTTGCCGTTTGCGGTTCAGATGTAACAATAATTTTGAAATAGTTTTTGGCTTTGTTGGGAAACTTTTCTTACTTTCGATGTTTATAGTAACGTTTATGAGGATTTTCCTTTAGCTACAGCAGTGGTGGATGATCTAGTACATTAAATAATGTTGTTGATTCTGAGTAAATAATAATAATAATGATAATAATAATAATAAGTCATACTGCAAAATGTCAGTCTTTTGTTGTTTATTGATCATTTTTTGGTTATTAACGAAAATGAAATTCTTCTTGAAGTCGTAGATTTCAAAACGATCTTAAAGAAACTGGCGCGCAGGAATACTGAGCACTATGGAGCGCCAAGTTGCGGATCGCGCGACCTTCTGCGTCGGAGGTTCGAATCCCCCCTCGAGCATGGATGTTTGTGTCGTCTTTAGTATAAGGTAGTTCATAAGTAGTTTGTAACTTTAGAGACTGATGACCCGGAAGTTAAGTCCCATAAGCTTTACAAACATTTGTAATTAAATAAACTGTCCTGCAGTGTACCGTATCATACATTCAAACAGTTTTTAAGAAATTTTTTTATAGAGTAATGTGGAGATATTTACTACTTATGACTGACTTTTATGGTACTTCAGTGGCGCAGCCATAGGGGATGGGGGCTAATGGTGATGAAGCCCCCGCAGCTCCTCCCAAAACGTTTTTAATTTCATTAATTTGTATTGTTTTCACTTTTTGCTTTATTAAACAGATCGTCAGCGGAAATTTGAACTAGTAGACATGTAATAAATTACAACATAACCCATCCCTGCGGCATGGGTGTGTGTGTATTTATCCGTAGGTTAGTTTACCTAGGTTTAAATAGTTTGTAAGCTACGGACTGATGACCACGCAGTTTGGTCCGATAGATTTACAAACATTTGAACATTTTAAAATTTGCCACGCACAAATGAAAGTGACGATGTATCGCCAACATGATGCCGCCACTGAGAATGTGTTCTGGTGTTACTGTGAGCGGTTTAAGTTGCTGCCACTATTGTTCCTGCTTTGCTGAAGTTACGAGCCGATTGTTCATATGCGGCGACCCGCTGCTAAGCTGGTCAGTGGCGCTTCCGAGTGGAATCTTAAGAACAACGATAGTGTTATTTCAGTTCAATTCTTACACATAGAGTCTCAGGTTAATTAAACTTTCTCTTTGGCGTAACACAGAATCTGCCTAATTATTTTACGAACTGATTATATACACTTCATTTCCACCACACTGCTGCTCTTCCACTTTCAAACTAATGCGAGCCTACACGTTTTATTTCTTGTGCGTTTGCTTCCGTTGCATGATCGGTTAAATCATACAAAGTGTAAAAATAAGTCACAGATTAATCAATTCAATAGGCTTTATTTTAAAAAAAAATGCCCCTACCCAAGAACCCAATCATTGCTGCACCACTGAGGCACTACATACCTTCCCTGTCGTAAACAAAAAGATGTGTTAAAATCAATTTATCGGTATTATTTACACTGATCCGACATCGTATTCAGAAATGGACTTTGGCAGGCGCAAATAGCGCTGCTGTCATGGCGTATAACAAAAATCAGTAGGAGTGTCGAGACTGTATATTTTAGACTGCGGTGTTACTGTACTACGCCAGTTTCGGTCTATTCCGCTGCGATCCGTTTCTCTCGGCTCATTGGCTGGCCCTGCCCTTGGAATCTATACTCCCGTACAGTGCCGCAGTCGCCGTTAACAGCGCGGACGCGGCGGCGGCCGGAAGTGCGTCAGAGCGGTGGGCTTCCTGCCGGCCGGGGACTCCCCGAGGCGCCGCTGGCCGCGCGGGTTTCCGCTTCCGCCGCGGCGGCGCTGCCGTCGCCGCCGCCAGCCCGGCGTGCCTAATTAGCGAAGCCGCGCTCGCCTCGCGACAGGCGGCGCGCAATTAGCCTGTGACACGGGAAAGGGGGGGGGGAGGGCAACACTGTGCGTGGGCGGGCCAGGTGCGAATCCCGGCCAACGACCTGGACTCTCTCTCTCCTGCCAGCATTCCCGTATCTGTGCACAATTTGACTAAACTACGAGCAGATAGCTTAGAAAGAAAACATTGAAATGCGCTTGTGAGCCGAAAAATTTCTATTTTGTCTAATTACACAGTAACCAGTGACAGCTGGTGATAATGTGCTAATGTCCTGAAGCACACTGTAAATATATTACTAAAATTATGCCATTTCTCCTCGAATGCAAGCGAGAATTCGCTGTAAAATTACATCCATTCTCTTGGAATGCGATTCAGATATCACAATAAAATTATGCCATTTCCCTTCCAATACGTATTACAATGCTAGTAATAAGGATGAAAAAGCATTTTCGAGCGCTCTCGCCGCGATAGCTGGAAACCAGCTCCGCGTGCTGAAGTGGGATTCAGCCGCGCTGGTACGTGCGCAGAGAGGCGGCGCAGTTGTCTGTTCGCTAGTGCGCATGTGCAGACGTGACGTCAGGCCTGCCGGTCGCGGTGGCCGAGGGGCTGAGGCGCTCCACTCACGGTCTGCACGGCCTATACGGTCGGGGGTTCGAATCCCCCCTCGGGCATGGATATTTGTGCCGTCCTAGTTCGTAAGTAGTTCATAAGTAGTTTGTAAGTTTAGGGACTGATGACCCCGTAGTTAAGTCCCATAGACTTTACAAACATTTGAACATTTTATTTATTTATTTATTTTTATTTATTTATTTATTTATTTATTTTTAATTTTATTCATTTATTTATTTATTCATTTATTATTTTTTTTTTATTTTTTTTTTTTGACGTCAGGCCTGGCGACTCATGTGTGCTTAGACCGACTGCAGCACCAGATCAATATTTCTCTTCGCACTCAGTGTAACGTTTATGGAAGAATAGTATATTACGAATAATCCGGCATACAGAGTCAAATATCGCGCTGGCTCAAGCGTCTTGCGCGTTGTCTCCCGAACCTACTTGTGTGAGGCTCGTATTCAAGTACCTCTTGAGTCCAAACGTTTAATTTCTGCAAATAAAACTTCAATCACAAAGAACATTGGTAATGTATAGTCAACATGCGAGTGAAACCGCGCTTTTCGGCCAAGCAGTTTCATTGGTCACTTGTGTAGAACGCAGATAACGTGGCGGGGATATTGCTAAGCTCCGTTATTTCAGTTGTCAGTCACGCTTTTCATTTTAGTATATTTTGTTTCCTGTTTATTTTTGTAATATTGGAGGACACTGGTCAAATTTTGTACGAACCGCCACTGACAGTAACTTGGAGCGCGCGCCACATAACTTGGCGGGTGGACTGGCTCTTCTGCGCAGGTAGCTGTGTAGTGGTGGGGGGTAGCTGCTGTTGCAGCGTAGCCGGACTGTGCGTCAGCTGCTGACTGCCGCTTAGCTTTAAAGTTACGGACGCATACAAGCGCAAGGAAATGTCAAGCTGCGAGTCTTGAACACACACGGCTGGATAAAAAGTGTAATGCAGAAAAACAACGCTCGTTTGATTGTTGGGAAAACTGTGGCGCATTTACGAGTAGTTATTAGTCTTTCTCTTGTACCTATGATTTTTACAAGGCACGGCATAATTTTCTGAGCGGCACAGAAATTCATTTCGTATCTCAGTCGATTAACACGAAATAACTGTAAATTATATACACAGTTCGTCTAGGGACATCAATCTATCCATTACTACTGAAAAACCACATTAGACGTTCACGGCAGATTACGAATTCAAAGTAAATTAATTTTGAAGATAAAGTGATCAAATTGACAAATTTTAGATTTTTTCCGCTAATTATATCTTGAAATCTGGATTTTTCGAAGCAGTTATTAAAATACTTTATCAATGACTTAAGTGACAAATCACATGGAATGATAGAATAATTGTATATGTTTGGCATTGTACAAAACAAGGTGACTATCTAAAAACGTTACAAGCGACACGTGTTCAGTCTTCGTAGACTGATGCCCATCAAGCAAGTGCTTACTGATCAAAGCAACGTGTTTCACATTTCGTGATTCTGCCTGGTGACCATGCTGTCTTGCAAGTTCATCTATCGCGTAAGTGCGGTATTTGGCCTTGTATGCATTTACAAGCATGAGCTATTCTGCCCTGGTTTGTGACGCACTTTGAGGAATTCCATTAGTTGTTAGCCACGAAATAATTTCGTCCTTTATGGTATTTGAAGTAGGAGCTCTGTTCACTTGCACAGAGTCCACACTTGCATTGTCCATAACGATAACAGAATTCTCGGCCAGGTATGGAAGCAGTTGACTTGTAAACCACTGGCTGAAGACTGTATAAGTCAGTTCAGAATGTTAGCCTTCTGAATGCTTCGTCTTTGATGACTTAAATATTAATTTACTTTCAGGTATGAATCCTGTTTCTACCAAACCAGTTGTCGCTCCGCACAGTACGACACGAACTCGAGCGCGCGCAACGGCTGACTGACGGCTATTGGCCAGCAGGTCACGTGACGTGACGTAGGCCTACCCGTGCTTCTGCGCATCCAGACCTCACCCGCCAAGTTACGCTTGTTGTTGTTGTTATTTGGATGTTTAAGGGGGACAAAACTACAATGGCCATCAGTCCCCCATTCCATCACAAAATGTCAAAAATAAAAGCGCGGACGTCAAATGAATGCGCCCAGAGATTAGGTTTGCGAAGTGGGATGGAAATCCAACTGGGTCTATAAAACATCAACAAAACGGAGAAGAAACTAAAAGAAAAGTGGACGAACACACAAAGACACCTTACTACAAAGAGGCCGAAGGCAGTGGTTGACCGACCATAGGAATAAAAAAGGAAAAGTCAATCACTCGGCAGTGCAAGGGAAAGACCAGTCATAGAGACTGATAAAAACCTCCTGCTCGAATAAAACTTAAAACTGAATTTGCTGCTGAAGCATCGTCACGTAAAACATCTGATAAAACGCCAGGAATGTTAAAACGACGCCGCAAGGCGGCTAAAAACGGGCAGTCCACTAGGATGTGGACTATTGTTAAGTGGGAACCACAACGACACTGGGGCGGGGCCTCACCACGAAGGAGATGTCCGTGGGTGAGCCACGAATGGCCAATACGGAGTCTACACAGCACCACGGAGTCCCGGCGAGAGGCCAGCACGGAAGAACGCCATGCGGTGGTGGTCTCCTTGACTACCCGAAGCTTGTTGGGTGTGCCCAGGCTATGCCACTCGGCATCCCAACGCTGATGTACGCGGTGGCGCAACAACGAACGGAGATCAGACGTCAGGAGGCCAATGTCCAAAATGGACGCACTGACTGCCTGCCTGGCAAGTCTGTCAACACGTTCATTGCCCGGGATGCCGACATGACCCGTGGACCAGACGAACACCACTGATCGCCCGGACTCTCCAATGGCACAAAGCGTCTCCTGTATGGCCAACACCAGAGGAGACCATGGGTAACAGTGCTCCAGAGCTCGGAGGCTGCTCAGAGAGTCGCTGCAAACAACAAAAGACTCGCCTGAGCAGGACTGGATATGCATGAGAGCTCTGTGAATGGCCACCAGCTCTGCAGTGTAAACACTGCAGCCATTCGGCAGAGAGTGCTGTTCCACATGGTCACCATGAGTATAGGCATATCCCACACAGCCATCAACCATTGAACCATCTGTGTAGATCAGGTCATAACCACGGAACTCTGCTATGACAGCAGAGAACTGACGGCGGAGCGCCTCCAGTGGAACTGAGTCTTTGGGCCCCTGGGCCAAGTCCAGCCGAGTAGACGGCCTTGGCAAACACCACGGAGGTGTACGGGCACGGACCCGATAGGAAGTTGGAAGGGGAGAAGACTCAAGCTCCTGCAGGAGGGACTGAACCCGATAGGCAATAGTATGACCTGATCTGGGGCGTTGCTGATGGGGACAGACTACCACATCAGGAAAGAGGAGACGATGGTTTGGGTGGCCTGGGGACCAATGTACATGGGCTGCGTAAGCCGCAAGTAGGTGTTGGCGGCGGATCCCCAAGCGTGGAACCCCAGCCTCTACTAGTAAGCTGTTCACTGGACTGGTGCGGAAGGCACCCGTCGCGATGCGAACCCCACAGTTGTGAATGGGGTCCAGTAGGTGCAGTGCCGAAGGTGCTGCAGACCCATAGGCAATGCACCCAAAATCGAGACGGGACTGCACCAGCGCCGTGTAAAGCCGCAACAGTGTCGAGCGGTCGGCACCCCAGGTCGTATGACCCAACTGTCTGAGAAGGTTGAGATGGCGCCAGCACTTCTGTTTCAGCTGACGAATGTGGGGGAGCCACGTCAGCCGGGCATCAAAGACCAGTCCTAAAAAACGGCGAGTTTCCACTACCGTAAGTGGTTCGTCATTCAGATAAAGTTCAGGGTGCGGGTGGACGGTCCGACGCCGGCAGAAGTGCATCACTCTGGTCTTGGAGGCAGAAAACTGAAAGCCATGGGTAAGCGCCCAGGTCTGCGCCTTCCGAATAGCACCTTGCAACCTGCGCTCGGCAACTTGGGTGCTGCAGGAACTAAAAGAGAGACAAAAGTCGTCAGCATAAAGAGAGGGGGACACCGACGACCCAACCGCTGTGGCTAAACCGTTGATGGCGATTAAAAATAATGGGACGCTTAAAACGGAACCCTGAGGAACCCCATTTTCCTGGATATGAGAGGAGCTCAGAGAAGCACCAATTTGAACACGAAAGGTACGGACGGCTAAAAAATTTTGAATAAAAATCGGTAGGGAGCCCCGGAGGCCCCAGTCATATAAAGTGTTGAGGATGTGTCGTCGCCAGGTTGTATCGTATGCTTTGTGCATATCGAAGAAGACGGCAACAAGGTGTTGGCGCCGGGAAAAGGCTGTGCGGATTGCAGACTCGAGGTACACCAGATTATCGGTGGTAGATCGACCCTGGCGAAAACCGCCCTGGCATGGAGCCAATAATCCCCGAGTCTTAAGAATCCAACACAACCGCCGACTGACCATCCGCTCCAACAGTTTGCATGGCACGTTGGTCAGGTTAATGGGCCGATAGCTATCCAAGGAAAGAGGATGTTTGTCGGGCTTAAGCACTGGGATGATGATACTCTCCCGCCACTGTGACGGGAAAACACCATCACACCAAATGCGGTTATAGACCGCAAGGAGGTTACGCCGACTATCTGCTGAGAGATGTTTCAGCATTTGAATATGGATGCATCAGGCCCTGGCGCCGTGTCAGGGCATTGTTGAAGAGCACTGAGGAGCTCCCACTCAGTAAAGGGAGTGTTGTAGGATTCAGTGCGGCGGGTACGAAAGGAGAGGTGCTGGCGTTCCACCCTCTCCTTCAATGTACGGAAGGCCGGTGGATAGTTTGCAGAGGCAAAGGCGCGGGCATAATGCTCGGCAAACATCTCTGCAAGAGTGGCCGGGTCCGTACAAACGACTCCATTTGAGGAGATCCCAGGGATTCCCACTGGTGTCTGTAATCCCTGTAGCCGCCTGATCTTACTCCAGACCTGCGAGGCTGAGGTGCCTGTCCCAATAGTGGAAACGTATCTCTCCCAGCACTCCCGTTTCCGTCTTCTTATTAACTGGCGAGCACGAGCGCGAAGCCGTTTAAAATCAATGAGATGCTTATAGCGCTGTAAAGCCCGCCTACGATCTCTAATAGCCGCAGCTATTTCCGGCGACCACCACGGCACTGCCTTACGCCGTGGGCGCCCCGAGGAACGAGGAATAGTAGCTTCTGCAGCAGACAATACGGACTGCGTGGCGCTCTCAACCACCACATCGATGGTATCGAGTGGGGGAGGGCCAACGATGGCAGCAGAGGTGTAGCCTTCCCAGTGAGCCCTATGAAGAGCCCACCGAGGAGAGCGTGCTGGGGACTGACGTTGTGGGAGTGACAAAAAGATCGGAAAATGGTCACTGCCGCACAAGTCATCATGGACACTCCAATGGATGGATGGCGGAAGGCTGTGGCTGCATATCGACAGATCAATGGCCGAGAATGTGCCGTGTGCCACACTGAAATGTGTGGGGGCACCTGTATTCAAGAGGCAGAGGTCGAGCTGAGAAAGCAGGTCCTCGACAACTCTGCCACGGCCAGAGATCGTAGAACCACCCCACAGGGGATTGTGGGCATTAAAGTCCCCCAAGAGCAAAAAAGGTGGCGGGAGTTGTGAGATAAGTGCAGCCAAGACAGCCATAGAGACATCGCCATCAGGAGGGAGGTATAGACTGCAGACAGTAATTTCTTGTGTTGTCCTTACCCTAACGGCCACCGCTTCCAACGGTGTATGAAGGGGCACAGGTTCACTATATACAGAGGTAAGGACATACACACACACTCCACCTGACACCCTGTTATACTGGCTACGATTACAGAAGTATCCCCTATAGCCCCAAAGGGCAGGTTTCCTGCAGGGCAATGCAGAGAGCAGGTGTAACGCTCAAAAGGTGTCGTAGCTCAGCCAGGTGGGTGAAAAAACCGCCGCAGTTCCATTGGAGGATAGTGTCCAACAGCTGGGAAGGCATAAATGAAAGGATGTGATGTATTACACCTCAGCAGCTTTTGCATCCACCAGTAGCGATGCATCAGCGTCTAAATCCATCGAGTCCGATGCATCCAAGAGCGCAAGGTCCTCGGGGGATGCAAGTATCTCCACCTCGTTCTCAGAGGCAGAGGTGGAGGGAGCGGGTGGCACTGTGGCCACCGGGGTTTCTTTAGCTTTGTCTTTGTTCTTTTTTGTCCTAACCCTCTTATCCCTCGGGGGCTTCACCGGAAGGAGGGGCTTTGCAGACTCAGCCTCCGTCTCAGTGACAGAGGGAGAGCCCGACGCCCTGCGGCCAGCAGCCGGCGGCGGTGCCTGCTTCTGGCTTGTGCCGGCATCGGCACTGGTGGAAGCCACAGAAGGGAGCGTCCCTAGGGACCCCTTCTGGATGAGGGCAGCCGGAGAAGGTTGACGCTTCTCCGGCGGAGGGTTGGAGGCTGCTCCCGAGGCAATTGCCTTGGGAGCAGGAGGAGGAATGGGGCCCCTGACCACTGTGGGGGCAGGTTTGAGTTGACGGCCCTGACGGCCGTTGGAGAAAGAAACACTATTGTCTGCTGCAGTCACGAAGGTGGATGGCGACGATGTCACTGCTGCAAAAGATGCGGTCATGGCGATGGGATGAAGTCGCTCATACTTCTTCCGAGCCTCAGAATAAGAAAGCCGGTCCAAGGTCTTCAGTTCCATTATCTTCCTTTACTTAGGGAAAACGGTGCAATCCGACGAACAAGGAGGATGATTTAAACCCCAGTTAACGCAGACTGGAGGCGGTGTACATGGAGCGTCCGGGTGTGCTGGACGTCCACAGTCCCTGCATGTGGCGGTGGAAGCACATCTGGAGGACATGTGGCCGAATTTCCAGCATTTAAAACACCTCATAGGGGGAGGAATATGTTTTACGTCGCACCGGTACACCATCACCTTGACCTTCTCAGGCAGGGTATCGCCTTCGAAGGCCAAGATAAAAGCACCGGTGGCAACCTTGCGATCCTTTGGTCCCCTATGGACACGCCGGATAAAGTGGACACCTCTGCGCTCTAAGTTGGCGCGTAACTCGTCGTCGGATTGTAACAGCAGGTCTTTACGAAAAACGATACCTTGGACCATATTGAGCGACTTATGTGGTGTAATGCTCACAGAGACATCACCCAGCTTGTCGCAGGCAAGTAACGCCCGCGACTGGGCTGGGGATGCTGCTTCTATGAGCACTGCCCCGCTTCGCATCTTTGACAGGCCAGAAACTTCGCCGAACTTATCCTCAAGATGTTCCACAAAGAAAAGAGGTTTGGTAGATGTAAAGGACTCACCATCTGTGCGGCTACATACTAGAAATTTTGGAGAAGGTGGCTCATTTGCAGATTTTGCCCGACGTTCCTCCCACGGTGTGGCTAGGGAAGGGAACGAACGGGGATTATAGCAAGCAGCATTAAAATCTCCTCTACCTCGCTTAGAGACGCCGTTTTCGCGACCGGCCACGCTTTTAAGTGCTCGTTTCATCCTGGTCCCACGAGCAGCTAGGGATCTAAAGGTCCACCCAGGCAGAGCCCCGCTTGCCTGGGTAAGCCTTGTACAACTGAGGTGCGGCAGGTTCCTCAGAGGTTGCTCGCTAGCGGCTGTTCAACCACAACAGCCATGCATCTCCTCGGCACGTAGCACACCTTGAGATTGAGGTTTTTTTTAGAGAGGTTTGTACCGTCCTCGCGACCCGGGCGATTAAGCCAAGATCCCCGGGGTCTGAAACGTACAACGTTCCACCGTCGCGCCGAACGATGGTCGTTGAGGCACGCACAGAGTTACGGTGTAGCGGACTGTTGGCGCGACACAGCCCACAGCTCAGGACCCCGGGTTCGCCAAGCCCGTACCCAGCAAATTAATGCTGAGCCCCTGAGGGGCAAGTTACGCTCTAATGGCATGAAGAACACAAACTCGGCTTCGGGGAATTCAAAAATGTTCAAATGTTTGTATATTTTATGGGAGTTAACTACGGGGTCATCAGTCCCTAAACTTACAAACTACTTATAAACTAACTAAGACTAAGGACGGCACAAATATCTATGCCCGAGGGGGGATTCGAACCCCCGACCGTAGTGGCCGTGCAGACCGTGACTGGAGCGCCTCAATCCCCTCGGCCATCGCGACCGGCGTCGGCGAATTAACCGTGTACATTGGGGCGGTGTGCGCGTCCGTTGGCCGTCGGGAGTTCTAGTACCCTTTCGGGCATGGGTGTTTGTGTAGTCCTTAGGTTATTTTACCTTAAGTAGTTTGTAAGCTACGGACTAATAAACATGCAGTTGACTCTGACAGATTTACAAACATTTGAATATTTGAATTTTTCTGAACGAAAACTCAGTACATTCGCACATTCCTATGACGCAAATTTTGATATTCTTGTGTAAATCATTATTGTCCGCCGAGGATACGCATTCTAGTCATTATTTAAAAAGGATTATTTTTAGCCGGCCGCGGTGGCCGAGGGGACTGAGGCGCTCCAGTCACGGTCTGCACGGCCACTACGGTCGGGGGTTCGAATCCCCCCCTCGGGCATGGATATTTGTGCCGTCCCAGTCTTAGCTAGTTCATAAGTAGTTTTTAAGTTTAGGGACTGATGAGCCCGTAGTTAAGTCCCATAAGTTCTACAAACATTCGAACGTTTGATTATTTTTATAAAAACTCGCTTATGATTTTCTGATACTCGCTGAGACCTTTCCAATGATATTTTGTTTCTAAAAATCGACTAATTAGTTGTCGATTTTGTAATTTTAGAATTTGGATTTCTTTAATATCTTTATATTCATCTCGATAAAGGAGGACAGTACAGCGTGTACGTTAAGTCCCGGAACACTTTCAATTATTTATTGCACAAGAATTAAACATTGTATTTTTAAGAGAAAGTTCGAAAGGCTTTTTACAAACATTCGATATGCAAATCATGAATGACACGGCAGACGTCAATACGTTAATCGAATTCTTGCCAAACCCGTCCTACCCTGGCATCGTTGACTGTGGTATTCTCTCGTGGAGCTCTGCTATATCACATGGTAGAAGCGCTACATACACCACACATTTAATGGTTCTCACAGAATGAAAGTCGCGCAGAGTGAGATCTGGGGATCGGGAAGCCACTTAATTCAAGAAGATAGCCCGCTCAGCACCTGAACTAGCGCTGAATATCGGCAAATTACCAAACTACATTGTGACGGTATATAAAGATAAAAAGAAACTTTCAGTGTTTCTCCTCAAGGTGAAATATGTATGATAACTGTACAATGTTTGGTTCATGTGCAATAAATAACTAAAAGTTTTTCCCGGACTTTATGTAACCCTGTAATTGTTATGTAAATTGAACAAGACACTCACTAGTTGCTGAGTATACATAGTATAATAGCAAACACGACCGGTTTCGGGTCTATACTTCGATCAAAGGGTACAGAGGGTTCAGTAAATGTATTAAAAAACCTGAGAAACAACGCTCAGAGAAATATGTAACTCATGACAAGTACACGAACAAATACACTAGTCTAGCAGTAAAAAAGTGTGACATTATATACACTGGACAAAGACGCCTAATACTTTTTCTCCGTTCCTTACAGTCTATGACCAATGATCAATTTCTGAACTGAGATTGCGATTACAGACTATATACAGTATCTGTTGAGCGGCTAATTTAGTTTGTATACCAGATGTGGGTACAGATGAGGATACCCCTTAAGAACGCCCTGTGAACAAAATATTAAACACGAATAACTTTAAAATTATGCTCTTTATCGTTTGAAAATTAAAACGATACACTAATATTTTTCTCCTTATTTTATATCGGCAATTCGGCCTAAATTGTCGAAGGTTTGTGGTAGTCCACATGAGTAATAATAGGAATCCTCAAACTTCATTTACAAGATAAATTAATCAGATTTCAAAGTCATAAATTATTATAACGACAGGCATGAATTGGAAGGAAGACAGAGAACATCTTGCAGGGAAGGCCAACTGAAGGACGCTTTTTATTGGTGGAAGATGCGAGAGTATTATTAAAGAGACTGCCCAGATATTGTCCGTACTACTTCATGGATATCTAAAGTATAAGTAAAAGCGACTTCTTTTTTATTGTTGTTATCGTTATTGCGCTAAAGTGGAGAGAATATCACGGGAATGATATAGGAGTTGGAATCGTTACATACAACAACGGTGATTTCCGTTTAGGTGAGATATATTTACGATGTTTCGATTGCTGATTTTTGTCTCCCGACTGCTAATATATATTGTTGGTTCCCACCTACATAGGGAGATCGAATGAAGATTTCAGGTGTTCTTTCGTCCCGCGTACTATTAGAGAATGAAATAGAGGATAAATTACTATGCAAATGGTGCGATGAATCCTGTACCAGACACATAAGTGTTGTTTCAGACTGCCAATTTACGTTTAGGTGTAGATGTACTAGCATAGCAGCAGATCGACAGGTTATAGTTTCACCGTGTCGACTCATCTCTGTACTTATAAGACGCATTTGTTGTCTCTCTGTCTGTTCTCTTATAACTCAAGATCCAGACAACCAAATAACGTGAAATTTGGTACACGTACACAAAATTACATGGGGAAGGTTATTAAACAGGTTTAGTTCCATTTTTTTTAATTTTTTTTTTTTTTTTTTTTTTTTTTTTTTTTTTTTTGGAAAATCAACCGGAAAAATTTGAGAAAATGTGAAAGTGCGTTCTCAGTATGTCCGAGTAAATCTATATCTTCGCACTGATCTTGATGAAATTTTGCAGAATTGCCATTCAAAACAAGAGAAAGGGCACTGTCTACATAAAATTTCGTTCAGCGAATGGTGGAGGGTACATATGGATATCGCCAAAATCCACAGTTTTGCTCCAATTTTGATGAAAGTTAGTACATTTGACCTTGAAAACAAGATGAAGGTTACTGTCTACATAAAATTTCGTTCGGTGCATGCGGGAGAGTACTTTACTTACAGACTTCGATTGCAATCACAACCTAATAATGTGAAATTTGGTACACGTATATAAAATTACACGGGGAAGGTTCTTAAATATATTTCGTTCCATCCCAATCTGCCCATGTGTCTGTTATAAGCCGTGTGATAATGAACCCCCACCACCGCAAAAAAAAGGTCATCATGCAAGTTGGTTACTGAGAGTGATATTGCATGTTTCTGTGGAGATGATGATGATATAACTAAAAGTGATAGTCATACATGTGTTGGGTGGGACATGGGGGGGGGGGGGTGACGGGGGTAGGACCCGTCCCCCTCCTTCCTTCAGACCCATGTTTGTAGGATGGACCTCACCTCCAGCAGTCGTCTTACTTGGAGAAGATTCTGTGACAGGTATCGTTCCAAGTTTAACCTTATTTTAAATCCGGGCAAAGCCGGGTTCTTGCAGCTAGACAAAGATTGTAGACGAAGATTGCTTCACTAATTATTTACAAAGGAAAGAATGTACCCTTTTATTACATGTAAATAAACGGTTTTGTACGCTTCTACAGAAAACCTTATTTTAAACCCTGGCAAAGCTAGTATTGCATATCATTGTGGTCGCTCAGTTTAGCCTTGGTTAAGGTATGTCTGTAACCTCTCTATACACGTCCACCCAACAGCCGCTACGCTCAAGAATTCCGTACACGTGTTTAGAATAGGCGTTTACCTGCGAGCCGCTGGTTGCACGTGGCCTCTCTGCTTTGTAATGCACCGGCCAACAACAGGGGGTGCCGCCCTCTGTTGACAAAGCCGCCACCCTCGTGCTCCACTGCTCTGACGCGAGAAGAGAATGGCTCTGCCTACACACCAGTCTTAGGTGTCAAAATTATGCTCCAGGGGTTATTTCCATGCCGTAACAAGTGCGCTCGCACCAGCACGTCTGTTGGCAAATTTTGTAGCTTATTTCTTTCAGGGATGTACTCTCTGCTGTGGTAGAGGGTACTGTATGGGTACGGAGTCTTCGGAATTATTAACGCTGGTAACGTTAACGACAGTAACAAACGTGCAAGAAAGCAGCGGTAAACATTAAGCACAAGGAACTAAAAGTGTCAATTTCTTTTATTGCTGAAATCACTAGTGATTGCTTGAATAATCGATAGATGTTATCAGTAGATTATTTATTGTCAATTCACAACATGTTTCGGGCTTAGCCCATCATTTGGTGTTCTGCCAATAAGATACATATACAGCGAATGAAGTATATGCACAAAATTATTTATTTATAATTAACATATGAATTTTTAATAGTTTTACATAATTTGGATTTACATTACCATATCATATAAATTTAGATTTGATGCATTGAAATTTGTCATGTAAAATACTGTCGTTATGTACTGACAATTAAGAATAATCATCAGTTGTTATTAAGATAATATTTATATAAAATAAAGACAATATAGGGCTATACATAAATTTTTTTGGAAAATAAAGATTCTATAGCAAATTATCATGTGTTTAACATGGAAGAGTTTCTTCATATATATATATATATATATATATATATATATATATATATATATATATATATATATTATCTTAATCACAACTGATGTTTATTCTTATTGCTCAGTACATAACAACATTATTTTACATAACAAATTTGAATGCATAAATTATCAATTCATATAATATCGGTATGTAATTCCAAATTATGTAAAACTATAGAAATATTTCACATGTTAATTATAAATAGCAAATAATTTGGTGTATATTCTTAATTGGCTGTATATGTATCTTATTGACAGATCATCAGATGATTGGGCTAAGTCCGAAACATGTCGTGCATTGACAATAAATAATCTACTGATAACATCTATTGATTATTCAAGCAATCTCTAGCTCTTTTAGAATCATTAAAAAATTACTATGAAGGTTGCGTACTTCTACCAAGACTTCCTGTCTAAAATAATTGTCAATTTTGTGATATATTTTATTGAGTTTCTTTTTATTGTGTTTTGGTTGATTTACCTTGCCTGAGGCATTTGTTTCGGCTTTTTGTTTTACGGCGTTTTGTAACAAGTACTTAAATACACATACAGGGGTTAGTGAATAGCAAGAATGAACATCGAAATTTGTAATTCGCCCAAACCAAAACGAAAACCTATCTATAGAAAAAATTACATAACAACTCCCGTCACGCTTTTCTGAGTGCGATTGTTCAGTGTCTGAGTGTAGATCAGAAAAGAAAGTTCAAATGTTTGTACACCTATTGAACTCTTTGCTATGATCATCAGCCTATAGACATACAAAGTGCTTAAACTAATGTAAAGTAATCCAACGACAAATCGCGCACCAAGTCCCAGGGAACAAAGATGGCGAGCAACCGCGCGCTCCGATTCGGTAAAGGCACCCTTAAAGGCCTGGCCACACACAACGCGGGCAAGCGGTGCGGGCAGTGACCTTGAGCGGGCTGTGACCTTGCGCCGTTGCGGACCGGACGCGACTAGCTTTGATGCAACCGCTACTGTTACTGCTACGCAGAATTAACGAACAGATTGTTCATATGCGGCGACTCGCTGCTTAGCAGTCAGCGGCGCCACCGAGTGGAATCTTATGAACCACAATAGTGTTACTTTAGCTCAATTTTTACACATAGTCTCATTTTAATTAAACTGATGTTAATTAAACTTTCTCTTTGGCTAGTACTATATAAGCTGCTTAATTATTTTACGATCTGATTATATACTCCATTTCCATTACGTTGCTCCTCTTCCACTTTCAAATTAATGCGAGCCTACTCATTTCATTTCTTCTGTTGTCGTGGTACAATTGGTTAAATCATACAAAGTGTAAAAATAAGTCATAGATTAATGAATTCAATAGGCTTCATTTTTAAAAAATGCCACTCAGAACCCAATCCTTGCTTCAACACTGTGGCACTACATAACTTCCCTGTCGCAAAAAAAAAAAAAAAAAAAAAAAAAAATTAACTAAACGGTATTATTTACACTGATCCGATATCGTATTCAGAAATGTAGCTTGCCAGGTTAATATACAGGGTGTTTCACTAAGTGTGTTTGCCTCTGTGGTGCCCTAAATGTGGTGCGGCCGAGTTGTAACGTCGCCGGTGTTCGGAGCGAGAGGCTTCCTTGATGTGCTGTTGTTCGTGTATGCCATCGTCATCCGATGTCAGTAACTGTGGTATAGTGACCCCCGGTTGTTTGTGTGGCTCCAACTGTCGGGTATACGGCCGTGTGCGGCGACAGTCGGCAGTCTAACAGCGCATCGAGGAAGCTTCTCGCTCCGTGACACCGGTGACGTTACAACTCGGCCGCACCACATTTAGAAGGCGCATTGCATTATGCGCAGCGTTTGTGGTATCTGCCCCTCAAACTTTGAAGGATTGTTGCTCCCAAACTAACAGTGATATGAATGCAGTTTAAATTGATTTGGACGCTGCTGGTTTCAATGAATCGAATGCACGATAGAAAAAAAAAAAAATATTTTTCCATTAAAAAATTATATCTTTGTGCTGTAACGCTTCGGAAAATGATACAATAAAGTATTTTCATAGCTCCGCAGAAAGTGTAACATTCCTTGTATTGACCTACCGCATTAAAATTTCTTATTATTTTATAAGTTACAGAGGCAAACACACGGAGCGCCGGGCGCCGAGTTGTCTCGGAACACAGATCCGCCCCTCCGGGCAGCGGGCGTGAGCTGCGGGGGCCCAAGTGTCGAGTTCTCTACTCTGCCTTTATAAAATTGTTGTAAGTGCTGGAAGTGAAGCCTCATTCCCTGTGTGCCCACTTTTTCATATAAACGATTAGTTTTCGCGTAAAAAATTAAAAACCATGATTTTGGGATCGCATCTGTTTGCGCTATCCAATCTTTCTGTCTATTCTGAGGAAACTATTCGATGAAAAAATTTGATTCTTTCACACGTTATAGTCATGAATCTCAGCTTGATAATAAACTGGCTCTCTTACCGTTGTTGCTCATAGTTACTATGATACTTTTCAAATAATAAAACATCGGCCGTCTTTCGAAAAGTTTGTTGTGTAAAATTAATTTGCTGGTCATTTCACGTTTAGTGCGTTTTAGGTCATATAGAGCTATGTATCAAATTTAGCCAATGTTTCGAAATTGTTTCTAAAGCTGCAAGGAGAGCCATATCTCTTTGCAGTTCCGAGTAAAAACGCGATATATGTTAGCGTTCGTCTCCACGGGCTGCGACGCGCTCCACTAGAGGCTATGGCCGCTTGCTATGCAGAGTTGCGCTTGTGTTCCTGTTTCGTACATCGGTTAAAAAAACATTTATTTTCACTTGACTAAAGAGAGACATTCGCAGATCTAGGGGTAGAGTTACCTATACGATGAATGCGTCTTTGTTACTTTCCCTGCAACTGCAAATTTACTCAGGCAACATTAACTCTTATTGTTATCAAATTATGAAAGCAGGTGACATTATAATAAGTTAACTTGTGACTGTAATAATAGAAATTCAAAACATGAAAGATAAATACAATTTTCATTTAGGTATACTTCAAATATTAAGGTTGTTAGCTTCATATCTGCTAGGTCACGGATATGTACTGAATGTCTTTTCTTTAACTTTTCAGCTGGCAGTCGCGTTGTGCGTTCAGTACCGTGCAGTAGAAACGCACTCATGGCTGAAAAGTTAGAAAAAGAGAAAAGTGCTCAGAAAGTACTTCGTGAATCCAGTAGTGACTAGTTGATTACTACAATGACCAATTTACGTTTTGTTTAACGAGCTATGAAGGGATGATTAATTTGTAATCAATGTATCCACTACCCTCTTTTGTATCAAATGCCACGGAGATAGAACTTTTAGATGATTCTACACTTATGACTCACAATCAGTCAGTGTTGCTAACAACAGAAGAGGAAGAGCTATCTTAGCAAGAGTGCACAAAGGTTTGTTACCACCCCCATCACAAAAGGAATCACCAATAAAAAAGGTTAAAAAGCAGGGACACAATACAGATCAGGTACACAAAACAGGTCAGGACACTGATGCAAAAGCAAAGGAAAAGGCATACTACATTTAAACGAACACAAAATCCCCAGGATTGGCGATCCTACACAGAAGCTCGAAATTTAGCGAGGATTTCAATGCGAGATGCCTACAATACTTATCACAACGAAACTCTTTCTCGAAATTTGACTGAAAACCCAAAGAGATTTTGGTCATATGTTAAATATTCTAGGGGCAAAATACAAACAACACCCTCACTATGTGATAGTAATGGTGAACCTGCCGATGACCGCGCTACTAAAGCAGCGTTACTAAACACAGCTTTTAGAAACTCATTCACCAAAGAAGACGAAACCAATATTCCAATCTTCATCAGACTCCAACTCAATACAGAGACGATTAAATCCTCCTAAGCTCTCTCTCTTCTTATTGATTTCATACACCCAACATTTACTTATCTTGGTGGGCAGGGCGAAGCTGGGAATTTGTATCTGACGGGAGGCGTGCTTAGGTAGTCCTTGCAGGTGCGGTGATCACTGTGTCCCCAGTGGTGTAGGGGTCAGTGCAACTGCCTAGAAAGCAGGAGACCCAGGTTCGAATCCCGGCTGGGTACACATTTTCAGCTTTGCCCAATCGCAGTTGATGTCATATATTCTGTGAATATTAAATAATAACAACTGCACGATCAGAAGTGACGTCTGTTCTTTCGGAACAGACGCCACATGTATATGTATAATATGCCGGTGACGGGCAATGATCCTATCGCTAGTGGGGAGGGGTGGGCAAAGTTTGAAGCCCTTACTCTTACGGAAATTAGTTCATAACTACGAGTTTGAGTACTGTGGGCAGGGCGAAGCTGGGAATTTGTATCTGACGGGAGGCGTGCTTAGATAGTCCTTGCAGGTGCGGTGATCATTGTGTCCCCAGTGGTGTAGAGGTCAGCGCAACTGCCTAGAAAGCAGGAGACCCGGGTTCGAATCCCGGCTGAGTACACATTTTCCGCTTTGCTCAATCGCAGTTGATGTCATATATTCTGTGAATATTAACTTATCTTGGTACCATTTCGTAGCGTTAGTAAGAGAAGGAGTTGGTCCTCGTCAGAGCTACTCATTTCTACACTTTTAACGAAAACTAACTGACACGATGATCGGATAAAAGATAACGTGACCTTTCAAATCGTCCACTGCCGCGACAATGCGCTACACAGACAACAATGGGACCCCGGCCGCTGGCACTGCGCTGCAGCTGATGCAGCCACGGTAGCCGCTCTTCCTGTGTGGCGTCCCTGAGCTGACCGGCAGCACGCGGTGGCGATCGCAAAACCGGCAGCCCGCACTCTGTGTGGCCAGGCCTTAAACGCTTAGCAACTCCTCCAAGGCTGCAAATTAGATGTGGCTCATCTTCGGAGATATCGACATTAATTGAGAGATTTATGTGGTGTCGCACAAGTATAAAGTGCGCGCCACCTACTTTCGCCGCGCGCCGCCATGCACGCACGGCGCGGCGTTCTTACGACGTCAGCCACGAGCGCCCTCTGCTGCAACTCCGCTTGTGGCCACCACGGAACGACATCGTTCACTTGGGACTGAGATAGCAACCAGTTAACACTTCGGAATCAGATAGGCATCAGTGAAGACTTGGCTATCGGACAAGCACTATGCAGGCCTCTAGCTAAACTATGTATCAGCATTCTACAGTACTGAGCTATGTAAAAGTTAAGTATTGTATACATTCTGTGCAATATATATCTTGTTCTAATTTACTCTAGTGTTTCTAGTTTCTGCTGTCCTACTGGCTGCTCACCTCCGTACCTGCACAAGCGTGCTACCTTTATTCCTGTGTCGGTCTTTCTACTCGGCCACTGACACCTACGACGGAAACGAGACACAAAAGCGGCGACTAGGCGGGGACACAAAAATTTATACCAAATAAATTAACAAAACATAGGGATGACCTTGCCGTGGTACACAAAACAGGTTGAATACTGAAGCAGAGGCAATGAAAGACTCTCAACGAGTCCATATTTTTAGATATCCTCAAATGATGATGATTGGCGTTTTAGGGCACTCAACAGCGAGGTTATCAGCGCCCGTAGATATCCTCAAGCCTTTTGACACTGTACATCGCAAGCGGCTTCAAATTACTTGCTAATGTAATTTCATGGGGCGCGGTGGAAAGCCGTGTGTTTTAGGTGGCATGTCAAGAACTGCATCGTCAATCCAGATGGAAGTTCGAGTTCTCCCTCGGGTATGGGTGTGTGTACTGTTCATAGTTTTAGAAGTATCTTAATATAGGGACCGATAAATGTACCAGTTTGGCCCCTTGGGTTCACAGACATTTGTGCTACTGGAGTCGTGATTTTGTCAGAAAGAAGAGTTTGCAGTAATTCACGGAAAATTATCGGGTAAAACAGAAGTCACATCTGGCAATCCCGAGGGAAGTGTTACAGGCCCAAACCGTTCTTTGTCTTATAAATGATTCGGGAGATTGTTAGAAGTACTCTTATACTGATCAAGGACGGTACATCGTTTATTGGATAGTAAGTTACCTTAAGATCAAAAGCAAGTTCAAAATTATTTAGGTATGTGCTTGGCTCGAGAACTGGCGATTGACCCTAAATAATAGAAAGTGTGAAGTCAACCATATGAGCATTAAAAGGAACCCGTTAAATTTCTTTTGTACGAAAAACAAAACATATTTACAGGCATTAAAGAAACTAAATACTTGGAAATTACTATTACGGACAACATAAATTGTAAAGAGCACACAGAAAGTATCGTGGGGAAGTCGTACGAAAACCTACGTTTCATTGACAGACCACTGTATGAAAATTTACTAATTATATGGTAGAAAAAAGGGACATTGCAAGCAGTAGAAAGTAATTATTAGGATCATGTGGTACACATATTTGCAATCTAATTACAAATATTATTAATAATTACAAATGAAATGTAATGCTGCATTTGGTAGTGTAGTGATGTTGTGATTACATTACTCCTACTGTCTCACGTCATTTTACTTTAACGAACTGTGTCTCTCTCTATGACTGTGCAAACTTTAGTGCGAAGGTGTGATTGGTAAGCACCCAGGTCTGATCGCGTGCCTTTATTTATTTGCGTAAATCTGAACATTTGTTAGGAATTTTCTGTCTGTTTTATATATAATATCATTAAATTTTATATGTTTAAAACCAACAAAAACATAAATATAGTGCCTAGATGAAGCGATAATTTTAATTTAAAAAGAGAGACTATATGTCCAAATCTTCCAATGAAGAATAAATGTAGATTTTACTGCGTCGCGTATGTTATGTAAATAATAATTGAAGATGGTAACTAGTAACCAGCTGCCATGAACGTAAGCCAAATTTATATGTAAATACCATTTTGTGTACTAATGTACCGGTCTTTGTCGCATGAGACTCTTTAATGATTTGTGATTGTACACTGAGCCAATATGAGGCAGACAACTAACAGTCTATGAGTGAAAAGGAAAGTTTAGTTCGCGATACGGTATATAAAAAGAGAGGAAAGACGCTAAATTCGCTACTTCCAATCTTAAATGCAGTGAAAGACATCACTAAGTGTAAGGCCGAAATGTGTCTGTAACTCGAATGGCCGCGGCGGAGTGGCCGAGCGCATTGAGGCGCTATGCTCCGATTTGCGAGGCCGTTCCCCGTCGGGGGCTCGAATCCTCCGTTGGGCATGGATGTTTGTGTTGTCTTTAGTATAAGGTGATTTATAAGTACTTTGTAAGTTTAAGGACTGATGACGCCGCAGTTAACAAACATTTGAACAAACGTTTTTTATAACGCGAATTAACAAAGTCCGAGGTAGACTATTTTAACAAATAGCACGTGTGAACCGAAATACGAAAACTTACAGCAAATTTGGTGCAAAAAACTACAGTCACATACGGACTGTACCAACAGACTATGTGATATAAAGTGTACGTGAGAAATATGAACGCATACCTTGCCATAAATGGTGTAAAGTAGTTTAAACAAGTGAATTAACTTAAGTGCCTTTAGTGTAATGGACGCTAGGATAAATTGAACAACGTACATTGAATGCCATTTGCAAACTTCCTTTAATGAAGATGCCCAAGGTAATTAAACAGTCAAGCAGGACACAAAATAAGTGATGTCTCCTTCAAGCTATTACAGAGACTTTGCAATTTAAGTGTGTACTACGTATAGTGAACTGAAAAATTATATGAGCTGGTACTCACTACTAGGTCCTGAATCTAGTACGGTCGGATGCACGAACTCCAAAGATGAAGTTAATCGCAATAGCCCGAGTAGAATAAAATTATAGACATTCATCGAAATGCGAAGAGGTTTGCCGTGGACACCGCACAGGGAAAAGGTTGAAAAGGTTCACTTGTAACCGTATGCGTTTGCTACGGAAATTTATATTTTTATACCAATAACGGCACATTAATTTTTGGATTCGGATTAAAATTAACAGTCTAGTTTTGTTCAAAATTTCATCAGGCAAGTTCAGTTACAAATGTTGAGAATTAAATCTCCTTCCACGAAACGCGAAGTCGTATCTGTGCCACCAACTGCTTTTGCTATGGCGTGGTGTGCGGAGAGCCAATAATAAAATTAATCTCCCTTTTTTACCATCCTTACGCAGCCGCGCTGTTAGTTGCAGACAAACAGTGAAAATTAGTCTGTTTGGCGGCATCATTTAATTAATATAAATTCAAACAAAACTCCGGCGGGCTACGCTATATAGATATACAGTGGAAATGAGAGCCCCCTAAATTACAAGTTTTTGTGCTAAATCCCGTGGAAAGTAAACGGGTCTTTCTTTCACACTGAGGCAACTGTAACTGGTGTTTCTTATCTTGATGTACTTAAACCTTCCCGCTTTCTTCAATGACAGGCAGCTGACGAAGGGAACATTATTTGGCATCCAAGATGGCGCACTACCTGTTTGAAATGCTTTCGTACCCGATTGGTCATACAACGCTCTACTCGTCTGCTAGATTGACCGCAAGAGGCATATAATACAGCTTGTTTCGCTTTACCACACCGATCACCATATCTGAAGGCTTGCGACTGTTACCTTTGAAGAGCTGTAGTTTATTCAGCTACCTTCTGAAATAAACCAATTACGACATGGAATTGAAGTTGCATGAACTACTCCAGACAGATTGAAAGTAATTGGGACGAAGACAGCTGTTGATGTGTGCCGTATGACGACGGGTGATCACATTGAGCTAGCAGGAGAAGTTGTTTTACTTGCTCGTTTATCTAATGTGTAATTTGTAACGTTAGGTTCTCGCAATAAAATCAACAAAGCTTTAAGACTGTGATATTCATTTTGATACGTTCTTTAGTACAGACAAATGTGATAGTTACAGATCTATCAGTTTAATAAGTCATGGCTGCAAAATACTAACAAGAATTACTTACAGACGAATGGAATAACACGTGAAATCCGACCTTGGGGAAAATCAGTTTGGATTTAGGAAAAATGTAGGAAGGCTGGAGGCAATACTCCCATTACGACTTATCGTAAAAGATAGGTTAAGAAAACGCAAACCTAAAATTTTAGCATTTGTAGATCTGACGAAAGTTTTTGACAATGTTGACTGGAGTGCAAATTCTGAATGTATCAAGGGTAAAATATACAGAGCGAAGAATTATATTCCAGTTGTAGAAAAGTAGACAGCTGTTATTAGAGTCGAAGGACATGAAAGAATACAGTAGCTGAGGAGGGAGTACGACAGGGTGTTGTTCAATTTTTTTTTTTTTTTTTTTTTTTTTTTTTTTTTTTTTTTTTTTTTTTTTTTTTTTTTTTTTTTTTTGCATAGACCAAGCTGTAAAGAAATGCAAGGAGAAATCTCAAGAGGGAATAACAGTTCAGTGTCAAGAAATAAAGACATTCTGTTTTGCCGATGACTTAGTAGTACATAGACAGCAAAGGATCTGGAAGAGCCATTGAATGGAATGGACAGTGTCTTGAAAGGAGTGTATAAGATGGACATTAATAAGAGTGAAACAACGGCACCGGAATGTAGTGCCAAAAAATCAGTCGTTACTGAAGGTATTAGGCTAGGTAATGAGACAATAAAAATAGTAGATAAATTTTGTTGTTTGAGTATAAAAATACCTTCTGATGGCCGAAGTAATGACGACATAAAATGCGGAATGGCTATGGGGAAAAAGCGTTTCTGAAGACGAAAAATTTGTTGACATCTCACATTCATTTAACAGTAAGGAAATTTGTCTGGATTGTAGCATTGTGCGGGAGTGAAACTTGGACGATAAAGAGTTCAGACAAAAAGATGATAGAAGCTTTTGAAATATCGTGCTACAGACGAATAATGAAGATCAGATGGGAAGATCAAATAACTAATGAGGAGGTGCTCAAGACAATTTAGGAGCATAGGGGTTTCTGACATATCCTGACTAAGAGAAGGCACTGGTTGGTGGGACACTTTGTGAGACATTAAGGTATAGTCAAATTAACATTAGGATGAAGTGTGTGTGTGTGTGTGTGTGTGTGTGTGTGTGGTAAAAATTTTAGTGATGGAGGGAACGAGGAAAGGAAGAAAACTTAGGGTTTAACGTCCCATCGACAGCGTGGTCATTAGGAGTTCAAGCTCGGATTTTTGGGTGGGAATGGGAACGAAATCTGCCGTCCTCTTTGAAAGGAACCATCCCAGAATTCGCCTAGAGTGATTTAGGGAAATCACGGAAAACCTAAATCTGGATGGCCAGAGGTGGATTTCAACCACCGTTCTTCAGAATGCGAGTCCAGTGTCTTACCACTGCGCCACCACGGTCGGTAATCCGATTCAAAATGTAGATTGTCGTCCATATTTGCGGATACAGAGGCTTGCAATATTACAGCTGCAACGAATCAGTCTGCGGTCTTATGACCACAACAACAAACAATGTGTTTGTGTGTTTAGCGCGTTCACTCATCCAGTCGTTCAGTTGCTTATGTTAATACCCTAATCGATTTAATTAATCTATAACTGAGGGTGCAAGATTTAGTGTTTGAGGAGAGACTCCTGATTAATTCTTATTTTTATTAGTATTGAGATGGCAAGGGCTGAGACCCGTATTTCCAGTCTATACCTTATTGGCCAATAGGTTTGCAATCCCTTATAATACTGGTAGTGTCATATTATTGCAGGGATCTCCGGAGGAATCTATTATTGTCTTAATCTGTGATCATTGTTCCTAGTGTTTACTGCAAATCATTAATTGGTTTCTCAGGATAATTTGTGTTCTAGGCACTGAGCCTGTCCTAACATGCCCTTCACGCAAGATTGTTTATAATTATGGGTGGTCTGAGTATTAACGTAAGATTGTTCCTTAATTCTGAGTCAACTGTTTATACTTGTCTTTAATAAAGCGTTATTGAAGAAAGTGAATCATGTGCAATCCGAGTACAAGTAACAGTCTTTTCTTAGAATATAGTAGCTGCATATTATATGCGGCAAACTGTTGATGGAGAAATAATGTAGCTTCATAGCCATCGGATCGAGAACCATTTTCCTACCGTGTGGTAGAGGTATTTACAGCTGACAACACTCTGCATGTGACTATTGGAGAATGAAATATTCGCGAGCGCGTCCGGCCGCTCGTTGTCTTCCAGCATTAATGGCCGGCCAGAGCGCAGATAATTACCCTGACTACGCCCTGGATTCACGCGTCCGGCTCTTAGCGGCGCGACGCCAGCCACCCTTAATGTTTGATACGTCATTACGAGCCCTGGTGGGTCGGCAACCCGCCGCACACGGCGTCGGCTCGCGCCCGTCCCAGCCGGTCGCGTGGAACACCCTTTCCCTTCCCTTCCCCTTCCCCCATCCACCTCCCCCGTCCACACCGCAATATCCGACGCCTGGCCGCGCCCCATTTCCTTTCGCTTATTAATGTCGCAGATGCCGGAAATGGCTCTTTGCGCACAATCGTTGAAAACTGTCTCCCGCGGGTGCAAGTAGTTGGATGTAACACTGAGTGACCACACTCGTTTAGGGAGGTAATTAATACTTTAAACGTACAGGGTGGCGCAGGGAAACGGGAAATTTCGAAATAACGTCATTTCCATGAATAAATTCATTAAACTAGTAATTTATTAACGAAAGTGAATGTATTCATTATGCCGTTATTCAGTATGTCTTTACAATCAAAATGTACAAAAGTGTCTCTTTACTTTTTAATGACATCGGAAAGATGTGCTCCCATTCGGCGTTGACACTCTAACAGCCTGTTATGAAAACTCTGGAATGCGCGGTGTAGCAAATCTTGGGGAATGGCAGTGATTTCGTTTTCAACGTTCTTATTCAGTTAATGGACTGTTGCATGACGTGTACGGTACACCTTGCCTTAAAGATATCCCCACAGGAAGAAGTCGCAGACACTAAGATCAGGCCATGCAATGTCGCCGTTACGTGCAATAATGCGTCTTCCAACAATTGACGAACTGCTGCCATCGATTGTCGAGCAGTGTGTCACGTGGCTCCGTCCTGCTGAAACCACATATTTTAGACGTTAATATTAAGCTCTTACAGGCTCGGTGTAAAGAATGTTTGAAGCATTTCAACATATCGAGCGGATGTTACTGTCACTGCACTACCATCCTCACGTTCAAAAAAATAAGGGCCGATGACATGATACAGCACACCAAATTGTGAACTTGGCGCTATGTAGTAGTCGCTGGTTCAACTCTAAAGGATTGTCTTGTGCCCAAGAAAAAAATTCTGTTTGTTCACGAATCCGTTCAGGTGGAAATGGGCTTCGTCTGATATCCATAAGTTACCAAGGAAATTCGTGTACTCGTTTATTTTAGCCAATATACGTGACGCTGGGTCTCGTTCATGTAAGTGTTGCACAATCTGCAACTTCTCTCGATTGCAACTCTAGCAGCTGCAATGTTCTCTGGGGTACGTACCGTTGGAATGCCACCTGGAGGTTTCTTTTTCAAGGCAGATCCTGTTTCTTAAAAATTACGCACCCGCGTTGTAATCGCATGCGCGGATGGGACACGTCCATAACGTCCAAGCTGGTAATGCTGTCGAAATGTTCTCTGCGCGGCAGTTGCACTATCACAATTTTCGTAAAACGCTCTCACAGCTAATGCACGTTCCGCACCAGTCCAATTCTCCATGATTACTAAATGGCAATGCGTTGACATCAATTGTGCAAAGTTTCGAACATTTTCCAGCGCTACAGTGCTGCCAACTGTAACGTTCAAAATTTCACGTTCCCATGCGCCACCCTGTATAAAGCAGGTGGTATTAATGTGTGGTACTTAATCATGCAGTCTCTGGCTGATTTACCAAACATACACGTAGTTTTATGTGGTACTGAGGCACTGATTGTCCATTCTCGTGACTAGAAGATAATAAGTAATTACAACATATAGCACTCTTGGCACAGGAACGCTTTGGTCTTGTGGCTAGCGTGAGGAGTTGCGGAATGAGAGAGGCGAAAATTTTAATTTTTCATTTTCAGAAAATTATTGGCTGTCCGTCCGTCCGACGCGAGGTAACTACGACGTAGTATGGGGACGTTACGCCTAAACAAAGATCTAAACACTCGCCGTTATTCGACTACAGTGCACGTCGGAGAAAGTATTCCCGTTGACGAGGCTCCCTGGCTGACATTTGACTGTTCGTTACTTTTATAATACATCATATATGTTTTCCTGTGGAGGAATCGGTTGACATATCACCTTTGTGATCAAATCTTCCAGGTTCCCATTGGAGAGGCACTTAATTTCGTCTGTTAATCGCACGGTTTTGCGGTGCTGTCGGAAAACACAGAAATTAAACTGATTACAGCGAACAGAGACGTCAGTGAATGGACGGACGGATCATAATGTTGTGAAAATAAAAAAATAAAAATAAAAGTTCTCGTTCGAGGTAAGGTTTGATCCAACGACCTCTGCCTCTGCAACAACTCGCACTAACCACCAGATCCCAGCTCTCCTATGCTTATAATGTGCTCGACATTGGCTACCTTTCGCATGGATCGATCAGTTCCACACAAATCCTTCCGGTTTTCTTGATTGATCTGTGTTCCGTTTTTCGCGGCCTATCCACTGCGCCAACTAATAACTAAATCTGATTTGAACATCTTTTTCAACTCCCAATTAATGGGGGATGTCAGTGAGAAAAAGGTTCATAAAACTGGAACCGTGCGTCGAATTAGTAAAAAAAAAAAAAAAAAAAAAAAAAAAAAAAAAAAGTGGCATCCTTTTCGAGTAATGGATCAAAAATTCCACAAACACACAGTTAGTAAATCTAGTACTTGTATTATCGTGTTAAAAGTTATAAACGATCGGACCTGTTAACGAGTAGAAAATAAAAACATCTTCTTTTTAATCGACCAGTGACTGCGGGTTAAATTGAGAATGAAAATTTTCTTCTTCCTTAGTAGCTTGCAGTTATTGGGGACTGTATCCCGTGATAGCCATTTATTACAAATATGGGACTTAACCACTGTGCTTATCAGTCCATAGACTTGCAAACTACTAAAACTAAACTGACCTGAAAACAACAAACACACATAGACATACACACACACACTTTCACGCAGTCTCATGCCCGAGGAAGGACTCGAACCTCCGACGGAGAGCATCCACGCGCTCTGCAGCAAGGCACCTTAAAACTGTCGGCCATCCCTACGCGGCCAGCAATTTAGATTTAGTAATATAGATACCTGAAACAATACTTGAAAACCCCGATACATATCCTAAACTAAATGAAGAGGAAATAAGTAGCTGTAGGAAACCTAGGAAAATAATTATTCGCTAAAACGCAGAAATGAACGGATGAAATTTTAGTTTCTTGTGCTCGCTTCAATACAGGGGTGACACGAGGAAAGGGAGAAAAATACAAATCAAGAGCTGATAAATACAAAAGAAATCTAAACCATTTTTGAATGGGCATGAGATTTGTATTTTATACACTGCCATTCCGTCCATACGACTTCGATAAAATTTTGCACAGTTTATCTTTAAAGCAAGACGTCGATACTGTCTAAAGCATAATTATTTATTACAGGAAACCTGAACCGTGCTACAAATTAAAAGGAGGACGTTTTATAAACTACCTAACTTTCTCCGGAGGTGATGCAGAAGTTCGAAATTCCGCTGAAAATTGGTAAACGTGCCTATGTAATGCTACAAACGGGTGCCATCCTACGACGTCACCAATATGCTCGGCAGTCTCAGACAGAAGGGTACCGAAATTTCTGAAACTTTTATTTTCTCTTTAAAGTGCCTCGGAAGAAGAAGCAAAGGAACATAGCATTTTCATTCATTAAACCACTACTAAAACCAAACTGTAAAATTGACAACAAATTATCTGAAGTGCAGTGATCAATCAACATTGAATTTATAACATTTACAAAAACTTTAGAAAAGACCGATGGCAAAAAAATTGGTCTATTTTCGTCTACATTATCCCTTTTTCTTTTTTATAAAGTGGTTTCACTAATGGGTACTTTAATTTGTCAGGAAACTGACCATTCTGAAAGGAAAAATTATAGACATAGATATAGGTAATGGGGTAACATTTGGAGAACAGTACCTAAGAAATCTGTTAGATACCCTGTTATATATACTTTACATATATGTTACTTATCAGTAAGAGAAACATTTCTGTTATGCACCGACTTTACATCATCAACCTGGTTCTGCTGAGAAGACACTTCCTTCACGACTGACCAAATAGTTCTAATTTTATTCTGAAAGTTTGCTGTTATTTTTGTATGCCACATAATTTTGCCTTCTTATTGACATTTTTTTCAGAATCTTACAATACTCTTTGTAATGAGATAATGCAGCTTGATTGTTACTGCTTCAAACATTTTGATACAATTCTCCATTGTCAGCTACCCAGGCTGCCTATTACTGGAAATACCCTGTTTTAACCGTTCTAGCAGAAAGCAACTTTAAAGTAACGTGATAAATGTGTTTAAAAAATGCTTTAAATTTTGCCAGAGTTCTCAACTTATTGATCATGACGATTGTAGTGAGTCTGGTCCATTATTTTTACTTGCTCACTGTGTTATCTGCATTCCCTCAAATTGTCGAACGCATCTGTGCATCGACTCACATTTTGTTGTATGTCTGTTGAAGGCATATATATATAATTATAGACATTGTATCTGTTGTTTCGGATACGTAACTAAATTGCATGAAACAGCCGAGATTTTTAAATATTTCTACTTCGTATGTATGTAACGATGCCAAGTATTGTTATAAAACAGAATGTATATTTTCATGTACATGCAGATGTGACTACTGTACTGTCACTTTGTACTTATAATTATTTTATATTTACTTGTCAGTATACTAAAAGTATTTTACATCATACAATTTTTTCATGGAAATATTTTTAATGATTACTGTACGTCACAGAATTTTACAAATTATGTTTTACCGGATATGAACCAAATTATTCTGTAAAATGTCATTACATTATGTTTAGGAACAACTTTACTTTTCTGTAATAATGAAAATACAAATACATATAATTTCTATCTTTATCTGATCTGAATATGATGATAATGATTCATCGAAACTAATAATCAGAAAAAAAGATTTTTAAACAAAATAAGATGCTGGTGAACAACGGCTTCTTGGGAGTGTTTTTCTCAATTTACATATGTCGCTATCCTCTTCCTACCATGTCAGATAACTTACACACCATAAACCTCACTGAAAAGGTAGTGTCTTAATGCACGAAATGAGCGTGTCATGTTAGATGCCATTATCGAATGAGAAAATGTCAAAATGTTCGTAAATCTATGGGGCCTAAGTGCTGTGGTCATCAGTCCCGACACTTAAAAACTACATAAACTAACTTTGTTAATGACAACACACACACGCATACCCGCATACCTCTGATGGAAAGCAACCGCGCACACCGCCGCAAGGCACCTTGGAGCCCACGAATATTCCCGCATGGCTTGTTGAATGTGTCATGTTTTTTTTTTTTTTTTTTTTTTTTTTTTTTTTTTTTTTTTTTTTTTTTTTTACATTAGACATGAATCACATTAATTTTCTCGAAATAATTCATAATGTTATATGAAATTTCTCACCATTACATACGCTATTACATCTGTGACGTATTGACTCACTAAACATGATGTGATGCATTGTGTCATGACACGGTATAATGTCATATGTGAAGGGGCACAATTTGCGTAATGTGTCATAACATGATGTCTTATTTTACAGCGTCTACATCTGCATAATTACTCCACAAATCGGAAAGTATATGGCAGAAGATTAACCTAACTTCTTTCATGATATTTCTCTGTCGTTCCACTCAGTAATAGGAACACCTACAATTTTCCATTCTCGGTATTAAATCTCAGATTTTACCACAATGATCGTTTCTCTCTTTGCAGATTGGTGCTAGTGAAAATGTTCGTCATTCAGGAGAAAGTTGGTAAAAGAAAACTCACAAACACAACCTCTGACAGTAATAATCTGTGAATAGTTTTGAATCTTTAACGTAGATGAGCTATGAACTACAGATACCTTAATGCCCATCCAAATAGTCCCCTTCCATAACAACGCGCCGCTGAGGTCTGCAATACACGTCCCTAAAAATTTTCCCCAACTCTTTCTTTGGGATAATGTTCGAAAGCCTTGTCACGTTTTGTTGAATGTCAGGAATATCGTCAAATCCGTTTCCTTTCAAAGCGAGTTTGAGTTAAGGGAATATGTGGAAGCTGGGAGGATTGAGATGCGGTGGGTATGGTGGATGTTAAAGTATCGCGACAACGCCGTCCACACACGCACAGCCAATATTGCCAAACAGGTCCTGGAAAAAAAAGGAATGGTGAGACATGAAAAACCATCACACTCGCCTATCTCAATCGTCCGGACTTCTACCTATTCCCTCCATTCAAACTCGCTCTGAAAGGAAAAAGATATGGCGATATTTCTGATATACAGCAAAACGTGACAAGGCTTTTTAACCCCAAAGAAAGACTTTTTGCAAAGTTCGCAGGACAAATATCGCAGAGCTCAGAGGCGCATAGTTATGGGTGGTGACTATTTCGAAAGACAGTAAGTGTAGCAGCCGTTCTCCTGCGTTTTATCGCGAACTACTGGCGATTGGAATGTTGTGATTTCAAGCGGCAGACGACGCTCTTGATAGTTGCGCACTGACTTACAGTAGGAATGTCTCTGTTTTCTTAAATACACCTTTATTGCCGGCCACGGAGGCCGAGGGGACTGAGGCGCTTCAGTCACGGTCTGCACGGCCACTAAGGTCGGGGGTTCGAATCCCCCCTCGGGCATGGATATTTGTGCCGTCCTTAGTATAAGGTAGTTAATAAGTAGTTTGTAAGTTTAGGGACTGATGACCACGTAGTTAAGTCCCATAAGCTTAACAAACATTTGAATACCTTTATTAACAATATGTGTAACGTTGATTGTTTTAAGTTAATTTTAGTTTTATGTCCGGTTCGCTTTCCAAAATGCATTGCTGATGACTTGATTCCCAACTCTAAGCGGAGAAAGCCGTACACGAGAAATTCTTTGTTCAAGCTAGCGTCTGACCGATTTCACTGCCATGGGGTAGTAAATTATCTCTATTCTTGTAACGATCAATTGTCTGATACACGCGTAATATTTCACGGTGTATTTCTAGCTAGAACACAACGTATCGTCTTTGTTTGTTTGTTAGTTAATTTTCAGCTTTAGTGTTAACGTCGCAGTTTAAGATCGTTTTAGATTCTATCATTAAACCAAACAGTTTATAAATCGAAGATAATAGCTTTCGATGAATCAGTTTAGGAGAACAAATACTAAAAGAACAAGTCACTTTAAATGAAATCACATATATTGACACCTTTATTAATGATTATGGTAAGTGAGTCCTATCATTGATATCTTGTCCCTTCTCTAGATTCACACGCATATAAGTTCGTCACAGTCAATTCCTTATGTTTTCACATTGGGAGCGGTCACTGAATTATGGTTTGTAGTTATTTAAATTCACTGATTAATAGTCTCTGCCACAATAGCTTGCTTAATATTTCAGCACTAAATTTCGTTTTGAGTTCAAGTCCAGATAATTGAAAATACATTTTAAACGGGACTAAATTAATTTCTTTACCGTTGTAACTATCAAAGATATTCTTTATGTGATTAAAGATCGCGTAACTTGTAATTGTAACCACCATCTATACCAAATATAGTTTTGCGAAAGACTATTAGTAAATCGCGAACTGTTACGATACGTATTATCTCAAACGATTATTAGAACCAAGAGAGCTTGACAAACGATTTATTCCCTTATATAGCCTATTCTAACCAAAGAGCTACAGATGTAATCGCCATTACTACAGCTCCGCGTTACTTTGCATGTAGCACTACTCTTTAATTTATATCACGAAAAATTTTGATAAATTGATTTCCCTTTCTGAAATATCCCCTTTTCTCTATCAAAAAACAGAAATAAATTACCTTTTAAAAATTTAATTGTTTAAAAGTCCAATTTCAACCAAGGGAGTTATATGACATAACCTTAGCGCTTAGTTCGTCTACGTTAATGTTCCAGAACTATTTACCAACTTCATTGCCAGAGGCTCGTTCATTTAATCATTATCACCAGATCTCTTGCACCATTTCGATGATAATCTCTCCCCTATATCTCAATAGTAAAGTACGAAATGCCATTCTTGGATTGTCTCAATATCTTCCGTCAGTCCCAGTTATTTGTGGTAACACAAATCTCTTCAATTCTCCAAAACTGGACGCTCAAGTGTAGTGTAGGCAGTTTCCTTAGCTGAGCCGCATCATCTTTTTAGTGTTCTGCCGGTTGTACATAACCTTTTGTTGACATTCCCTACAATATTTTATAAATCTTTCTTGCAATTAAAGTTATTGGTAATTGTAACTTCTAAGTATGTAGTTGAATTTACAACTGTATATTTAATTTATTTGTAATATAAATGAAGTTTATCGAGATTCTTATGTACTTATATTGATTACATCACAATTTTCCAGTGTTTAGAGTGACTTGCCAATTTTCCCGTCATTCATATATCTTATCTAAATGGTGTTGCATTTCCTTTTGACCAGACTGTGACTTTACTGACTGGCAGCATCATCTGAAAACAGTCTGAGAAGCTGCTCTGATTGTCTCTCAAATTATTTATAAATACAAAGAACAGAAGGGGAACCATTACACTTCCCTATGGTACGCCAGATATCGCATCCGCTTTACTCGATGGCTTACCGCCAGTTACTACGTACTCTATCGATTCTGACCGGAAATCGGTAATCCAATCGCACAACTTTAGCGATATTCCAAAGCAAGTAATTTCATTAGAAGCAGCTTGTTAGTTCCAGTGTTTACAGCCTTCCCGAAATCGAGAGGCAGTGATTAAAGAGCTATATGTCTTTCACAAGAAAGATACCTTCTGAATCCCTGTCGACTTTACGAAAAGTGTCGTCCTCTTCTAGGTAGTTCATAATATTTTGCGATTCACTCCTATTGCCTTTCCTTGAAATTGGAGTGAGATGGGCAACTTCCCATTCTGGAAACTTTTTGATACGCGGTGTGGACCGGGAGATTTTCTTTTGTTAAGTAATTTAAGTTACTTTAAACCGCCTAAATTACGTATGCTAATAGCTGTAATAGCTGTTCTAGATTCGAAATCTGGAGTACCTATTACACTTTATATATATATATATATATATATATTACAACGGTAACAGTGCAAAATCCTACCGTAATTCATTCCTATATATATATCCTACCGTAATTCATTCTTATATATATATATATATATATATATATATATATATATATATATATATATATATATATATATCAACGGTAACAGTGCAAAATCCTACCGTATATATATATATATATATATATAAGAATGAATTACGGTAGGATATATGTATAGGAATGAATTACGGTAGGATTTTGCACTGTTACCGTTGTAATATATATATATATATATATATATAATTCATTCCTATATATATATCCTACCGTAATTCATTCTTATATATATATATATATATATATATATATATATATATATCAACGGTAACAGTGCAAAATCCTACCGTAATTCATTCCTATATATATATCCTACCGTAATTCATGAGCAGTGTAAACAGCTGATCCTATTCTAGTAGATTTTATCTGGCATGACACAGGAAAACATCTTTTTAGGCCACAAGTCTCCTTTAAATTCAACAAAACTGTAAAAGATGTTTAATAACATCTTCAATTGATAAGTGCTGATTCTACGTACACGTATTCGGTTCTATTTTCGTAGTTCTATGAGTTTTATGGTAAAACGACTCCTAACATTTATATGCGCAACGGACCGCAACGGACTGCTAGCCACTTTCTATGATCATGCCAAACAAGAGAGCAAAAATTCCAATAGGCTAACTACACTTTTATCATTGATTATATTATTTCGTTACAGGGGTAGCCTGGATAATTACACTCAAAGGGCGGGTAAGAATTTCATTTATTACAAATCGGCGAAACACTATGAATTTTACGATTGTAGTAATCGTAAAAGGAAACGCAAATGATAATCTTTCTGCCTCCTTCGATTTGAGTGCCACCAAAGTAGTACAAATGCTTTTCCGAAACGTATAGCAAACAGTTCCAACCAAATTAACAAGGAAGCGACCTCTTGATGGTACTTATACTGAGCAAAAGACGTCAGCCACGAGGCAATTGCTCCAATTGCGAACTACAATGAAAACTATTAAAATCAAGCCATTCAACCCACAAAAAATTATATTATCGCGTTACTACAACCACTGAACTTCCAATGAAATGATCGCATAACAAAATATGACAAAGCGCACAGAAAAGATGTTGCCTGTTCTTCCAGATGCAGAGTAAGTGTCATGGCGACTCAACAGGCAGAGAGAGAATTCTCGAGTCAAAGTGATACGTTTTATGCTGTATTTCTAATCGTCCGGTCACGGTATTAGCAGTTGCCTTTCTGTGTACCCATAATGCAGTGTTAGACTTTGTACAGAGAGGTGTTTGGCTGATGAAGGTGAGTTCAATGTACTCCATTTAGAAGAAGTGGCATGTGATGAACGGGTTTGTGCGCCAATTAGTCTCGTCGTTGAGGAATATAATGAAGGCTGTTAATCACATTGAAAAGGAAGCAGAGAAGCGAAATCAAAAGCAGAAGGCACAGATAAGGCATTTAAACTCCGCATTGGGGACAAGGTATTAATTAAATTCCAAACGACTCTCGAAGAAAAGCCAGCGCCTTTGTAACAAATTCTTTAATATTTATTCAGGACCTTGGCGTGTAAAACAAGTAGTTTCGCAGAATGCAGTATTTCTTGAGACTCTGAGATCAAGTCAACATGTATCCATCATCTGTCAAACACATTACTGGCCATTAAAATTGCTACACCAAGAAGAAACACAGATGATAAACGAGTATTCATTGGACAAATATATTATACAAGAACTGACATGTGATTACATTTTCACGCAATTTAGCTGGAAAAGATCCAGAGAAATCAGTGCCCATAATAACCACATCTGGCCGTAATAACGTCCTTCATACGTCTGGGCATTGAGTCAGTACTTGAATGGCGTGTACAGGTAGCGATGCCCATGTAGCTTCAACACGATACCACAGTTCATCAAGAGTAGTGACTGACGTATTGTGACGAGCCAGTTACTCGGCCACCATTGATCAGATGGTCTCAATTCGTGAGAGATCTGGAGAACGTGCTGGACAGGGCAGCAGTCAAATGCTTCCCATAGCCAGAAAGGCCTGTACAGGACCTGCAAATGCGGTCGTACATTATCCCGCTGAAATGTAGGGATTCGTAGGGATCAAATGAAGGGTAGAGCCACGGGTTGTAACATTTCTGAAATGTAATGACCACTGTTCAAAGTGCCGTCGATGCGAACAAGAGGTGACCGAGACGAGTAACCAATGGCACCCGATACCATCACGTCGGGTGATACGCCAGTATGGCGATGACGAATAGATGCTTCCAATGTGCGTTCACCGCGATGTCACCAAACACGGATGCGACCATCATGATTCCGTAAACAGAACCTGTATTCGTCCGAAAAAATGACCCAGGTTCATCGTTGCGACAACCATCACAGGCGAACCTGTCTGCGATGCAGCGCCGAGGATATTCGCAGTCATGGTCTCCGAGCTAATAGTCTATGCTGCTGCAAACGTCGTCGAACTGTTCGTG
Source organism: Locusta migratoria (assembly GCA_026315105.1). Taxonomy (NCBI): domain Eukaryota; kingdom Metazoa; phylum Arthropoda; class Insecta; order Orthoptera; family Acrididae; genus Locusta; species Locusta migratoria. Next base: position 24,970,497 of record CM048751.1, read on the forward strand.
TAGATGGCTGTTGTCTTTCAAACGTCCCCATCTGTTGACTCAGGGATCGATACGTGCCTGTACGATCCGTTACAGCCGTATGAATAAGATGGCTGTCATCTCGATTGGTAGTGATACGAGGCCGTTGGGATCCAGCACGGCGTTCCGTATTGCCGTACCGAACCCACCGGTTCCATACTCTGCTAACAGCCATTGGATTGTGACTAATGCGAGCAGCAATGTAGCGATACGATAAACCGTAATAGCGATAGGCTACAATCTGACTTGAAAGTCGGTAACGTGATGGTACACATTTCTCCCCCTTACATGAGGCATCACAACAACGTTTCACCAGGCAACGCTGGTCGACTGCTGTTTGTGTATGAGAAATCGCTTGGAAACTTTCATCTTGTCCGCACGTTGTAGATGTCGCCACCGGCGCCAACCTTGTGTGAATGCTCTGAAAAGCTAATCATTTGCATATCACAGCATCTTCCTCCTGTCGGTTATATTTCACGTCTGCAGCACGTCATATTCGCTATGTAGCAATTTTAATGGGCAGGAGTGTAGTAAGCAGTGGATAGCATAAAAGAAGGTATAGGGTATAGGCACAGGGAGCAAAGAGGACAGAACCTTATGAGCAAATCTATATGTATTCCTACTAAATATTTCCGAGAGGTATTCACGTATTGAGACAGAGTGAAATCGATGCATGAGGGAAGCCGTGAGTAGTTGCTAATAAATGAAACAATTGCGCCGTGGAAGCCCTTATCTAGAAGTGTGTAGCGCCCGTGAAGCGCGATGTTATTTCAAAATCAAAGAATTTACGGCGCCGTGTGAGCGTTTATGTGGAAGTGTGAGTGTTTATGTATAAGTGTGGCGCGCCAGTGTAGCGCGTTGTATGTAATCGTCGGTAGCCAAGGACGCCGAATTTATGTTTTATGTTGCAGGAGGAAGAGAGAGGGGCGATGTTGTGGTTCCGTGAATGAAAGTGATGTACCTTTAGTGTAGGTGGAATTCTGTCAAAAGTTTGAGACAACACAGTAAAAGCGGAATGGAAGAGAAAGAATACTACAGGTCAGCTACGAAGTAGGGAATTCTTAAAGGAGGCGCTATAACAAGCAGGGAGTACCTAGCAACATTTACTTAACACATGAAATAGGTTTACGTAGACGTTATATAATGAACGACTCTATTCTGTTGAAGTCGGCTTTTACCATCTTAATTGAATTTACATGGATGTATGAAAGAGATAACTGTATTTTGTTGATGTTGCTATATCATTTAATTGCTGCTAAGGGGTATGATTATGGAAAAGCGCCACTGCTCAGGTTGTATTCCGTGGAGGGTATGAGTACAGTGTAAAAGTAGCAAGGGCTGATAGAACAACAGCACGAGAGACTGTGTAAAGGAGGTTTCTGACAGAAGAATGTGTGAGCGGTTGTGGATAGTTTAAAAATCTCTTGTGTGACAATCTGTCGATATAGAGTAGTCTATGATCTCTAATGGGAGAGACTCTCATTTTTTAATTGGCAGGATTTTTTTCATATCTTCGTTTACTACTGCTGTAATTAGTAATCTGCAACTATCAGCTTTATATTGGTGAGATGCAATTGGTTCTTCGTTTTTCTGTGACTTTATTACTCTGTTGACTTAAGAGAATCAGCGATGCAGCTGTGCTATCTTTTTATGAACTTACATATGAAGATAAAAGTCGAAAGGATATTGGTGGAGGCGCTATGTTTTAGGTTAAGGCGCATTTTCTTGACTACCCAGAAAATATAAATCCATAAAATACTGGATACAATAATTTCAGTAAGTGTAATACGGTGTGATATCGTAGTGCCTTCATTCCGAGACATTGTAAAGAAACACCAGGGGCAATTCTTCTTTTTGTAATTTGTTTGGTTAGTCCTAGTTTTGTGTGCGGTTTATGTAATAGATTAAGATAACCTCGATATTTGTAATTTTCTCATCTGGTGTTGGAAAGGTTAGCCGGCTATGTGCCATTTCCAGGGACGCCCGAACTTTCGATCTTCTGCGTGCCGCCCAAGGAAGCACCTTCGAGGAAGTGGAGGAGAAGTTAACGAGAGCTCTGGAATTACTTGGTAATTACTATTACCAGAAAATTTGAAATCCAAACCAGCTAAGTCGTAAGTCTCCTGTTTCCATCTGAGAAATAAGGACAAAACTCTATGTAAGCTAGAAAGGCGAAGAACTGGAGCACTGCTACGCTCCCAAATACCTAGGGGTGAAGTTGGATAGAACTCTGTCATTCAAACAACACTGTTTGGACACTAAGGAAAAGTTCAGCACCAGGAATAGCATCATTCATAAACTCACGGACACAAACTTGTGTGCTGACCCACAAGCTTCGAACAACAGCCATGGCACTTAGTCTGTCGGCAGCTGAATATGCCGCGCCTGTGTGGGAGAATTCGGCCCACGTGAAACATATCGACGCGGCCGTAAATGAGTCAGCTCGCATCATATACAGGTGCTTGAGACCCACGCCTACAGAGAAGATCTACCCTCTCTTATGGATAGCCCCCCCCCCCTTAGCATATAGCGGCAAGTACCTGCCGGGGTAGATAGGAAGAAACAATTTACAGACAATCGCCACCCCCATGGGCACCAATAACAGCCCAGGCGGCTAAGTTCAAGAAGGAGCTTTCTTTGAATATCAGTGCCAATTGATGTCACTGTCGAAGAGAGGACGCTTCAGCTATGGAAGGAGGTAACACCTAATCCTATCTTGGCCCTGAAAGAACAACTTGCAGCTGGTGGTAGCAAATCCTTTACAACCTGGAAGGCTATCAATAGACTGAGAATTGGGATCTCAAATTGCAAGTTCAGCCTTTCCAGATGGGGCTACCTCGACAGGGAACCGCTGTGCAACTGTGGTTATGTCCAGACAGACGACCACTTACTGGCGTTCACAAACCTCAGCACATGCTGTACTCTCCTGGATTGACATATAGCTAATGGCAAGGCCATCTGTGTTGCTGTTTAGTGGGCAAGAAATATCTAAATTTTAAAACTTATTACATGGACTCACACTAGATTGTTAAGGGTGGTCTTCTGTACACGAAAAATAAAATGAATAAATTTGTAATGTTCTCAGAAGGTAACCTTAAATGAATATAGTATAATTCTTTTCTCACTATGTATTAGTTTTGTAGGGATTAGGTTCAGGAAAGATGACTCGAGCACGTGAGGGGTGCCATCATTCCATTGTATGCTAATAGGGGACGTTTGTGTACGTTACAAGGAAAATTGACAAGGGGAACACCACATATGGAATTTTTATTGGTCCCAAGTATGTTGTACGGGAACTCTTCCAGACCACCAAGCTGAAAGGATTTGTTCCAATGCGCTTTGGTTGCAACGAAGATTGAGATCAAAGTCTAGTGCATAACAGCTGTACCTGTACTAAGTAACCAGCGGTACCTGAGTCAGTGTTGTGTAATTAGAGTGGCGCTCGACTGTTACACAGGTGACCCGAGTTCTAACCGTGCTTGGGATTATTTATTTTTATACTTGTCCGACGATTGACTGTGTATAATGATATTCCTTTTTCCCACTTGATCAATTCTTATTAAAAAGATGAAGTTATATCAGGTAATTACAGTTACATGTGAACGATACACTATGAATGATTAGCTGCTTGGCCATAGCACAATAATCCCATGGGATGCCTCAAGTGGGCACACACTGCAATCGACGGAGTAACAACAGTGGGGCTGGGGACTGTAAACGCAGCTAGCAAATGATCCTCAAATGTTATAGGTGATAACTACAGACGGTTTACTGATCTTTCAATTATCATAAAAGTATGCTTCAAAGTAACAAATATCGCGCACACTCCGCTGCAAGGTGAAAGTTTCATTCTGGAAACAACCTGTAGGCTAAGCCATGTGTCCACCATATCCTTTCATCCAGGAGTGCTAGTCTTGCAAGTTTCGCAGGAGAGCTTCTATGAAGTTTGGAAAGTAGGAGTCGAGGTGCTGGCGGAAGTAAAGTTGTGAGGCGGCATCGTGAGTCATGTTGGGATGACCCAGTAGGTACAGCGCTTGCCCACGAAAGGCAAAGGTCCAAGGTTCGAGTCCCGTTTCCTGCACACAATTTTAATCTGCCAGGAAGTTTTAACAGGGAAAATAATTGTGCGCAATACATAACATACTGAGCAATTAACATAAGTTTTTATCATGGTCAGTTACTCAATAATTAACATAAGAGTGCCTATGAAACCATATAATTATGCACAGTCATTGGACAAGAGAAAAAATAAGAAAAGAAAAAAGTAGGTTGCAAGCAGGATTTGAACGGGGTCGTCTGTGTGACAGTCGAGCTCCTCGCTAATTACACCACACTGACTCAGGTACCACTGTTGGGTCAGTGCAGGTACAGCTGTTACGCGCTGGACTTTGAACTCGACTTTCGTGGAAACCCAAGTGCATTGGAACAAATCCCTTTAGCTTGGTAGTCTGGAGAAGTACCCGCACAACATACCTGCGACCCATCAAAATCCGTTTGTACCATACTTGGTGTTCCCTTTGTGAGATATAACAAGAAACAGGAATGCTCGGTGTGGCTACAACGTATCGGCGAGGCAAGGAGCAATGTAACAGTGACAACAGTCCGTGCAAGCACTCAGGACAGGGGCGACCGCAGCCGATTTGTACATCGGGGAGCGGCGCATCACTAATGGTGTCCCTGCCTTACCAGACAAAGGAGGGAGGCCAGATACGCCACCAACTCGCATCAGCTGGGAGCCCTGACGTCACAACAGGCACGCCAGTCATCTGTGTCCTCATGCGACCGAGTCCCATTCATCCTGAGGCGTGACCACAGACAAAGATATACTGACGGGAAACTTCCTCAAGGACCCGGTCACACGCTCTGGGGTGCGGGGAGGGAAGGTTCCGTAAGGTGTCGCATGATGGCGCTGAGGTCAGAAGCAGTCCTGTAAACTGGCCAGAGCAAACGGCAGGTGGCGGCTGTTTCACCACTTCCCCTCAAACGCCGGCACACCGGACACAGCCGTGGTCCCGTGGCAGGTGGCACGAGCTCTCCTCTCAGCCCCCCTCCATGCTACCTTTCGATGTGCCAGAGGCATCCTCAGTGTGGTCTACCGGTACTAAGCCAGGGAACCACCTGACATCTGCTGGCATCTTACGAAACTACGAGGGGTGCTTAGGACAGAGGTTTAGTGGGGAGGGGGGGGGGGCTTCTTCTCTGCTGGGCGCAACCTAGCGCTTACATCAGGCCAGCGCATTGCACCAACTGATTCAAGTCAAGTTGCTTGAGACGCGAAAGGCCGAACGTATAACATGAGGACGTGTTGTGGCATGACATTACGTGTGGAAATATACCTGGTACCGTTAGAAAATTCTGAGACATGACGCCTTTAGGAAAACCATCCACACGATTCTGTATGTTGTACTCGCAACCGCATTCCAGATGATCATTGTTTCAACTGCGGATCGTAAAAGAAATACCATGTTTCGTCACCTTTTATTATCCGGTTGACAAACTACGGATCATAGTCCACACAACTGATGAGGTTTGGTCTTGCGGTAGAATTTATGACAGACTGTGCTGGATTACTTGAAACATCTTCATGTCGTCCATCAGAATATTTTAGGAAGTACAACGGCTGTTCTCTACTATTGCCACGACAGCGTCTACCAAGTGGGAACGGTTACTACGCCCCAAAGTTGGAACTTTCTGGATCAGACGATCCGTTCGAACTGTTAGTGGCCGAACAGAACGTACATCTTCGTCCTTGCACGAAACACAGGTGTCACCTAAACACAACACTACGACTTATTGCGTCCTCACAGTGCACTGAGGATATGCACTTATACACTCATATGCTGAATTTCTGACTAGTATACATAAAGACGTCATAATATGAGGACCTACCAAATAAATGCTTATGATATTATAATCCGTAACATTTCACTATTTCTGATTGTTGTCCTCATATTGTCACAAGCAGATTTATTTGAGAACACCGCGATATCCACTGTCAATCTGTGGTACCACAAAAAGAAAGTGCGTGTGCACAGTCACAAGAACGCTTTCTACCTACCATATAATATCTTCCGAGTTTAAAAAAAGTGCGTAGAAAGTGCATTCGTGAAGATAATAACTAAAGGTGTCTTTCAGAAGTAAAGGTCAGTGACATATTTATAACTGTATATAATATGACGTTATTGAAAGTCTGTAATACCATAAAAATTAAGGATATTATTTCTCTGTCCCTTTAGTCCCCGAATCAAATCCAGACGAAAATTGCAGATAACTGCATGTTGTCTTTGGATGCATAGCCATGACCGGATACAAAGCATGTGGAAAGACAACAGACATACCAAGGAGAAAACATTCAAAGCTACCTTTCAGTCTGATACGATTAGAATTGATATTTTTCTTGTTCAGCTTTAGGTTGACTGCACTGCAACAAATTCGTCAGTTTCAGGTGAGTGAAGGAGTTCTACAACTTCCTCTTCTGTTAGTGGCCTTCATCGGTAGTCACAAGAGTGTCATTTGGCAGGTGTAAGAAATCAGGTTGCAAAGGCAAAACCAAATTTTATCGTGTAAAATGTGACATTCAGGTATATCTAGATAAAAAAAAATCTTTGATTACCATTCTTTACAAGTGTAAAACCATTGTTTATGTAAATAAACTTTCTGTAAAATAAGAATTTTCGTGAAATAAGGTCAAATGAAATACTTTGACTTTTCGACATATATTGCACCCACTTGAACACAATGTTCTCATTTGGGGACACGTTGTATCCGCTCTTGAAGGGTACCTCGAAATATTTTATACATCCGATAAATCAAAATTTAATGGAAAGAACTGGACCGCGATGATTTTTTCAGGAAACAAATAATTCGAGACCGAAAGGGATAATCTGTTGGTTGGTAAAATGTAAATGTGGTACGGTACAACTACTCTGCTTTTGATGCGGCTACAAGTGGGTCTTAGATTTACAACACCGAGTGGCAAGACGAGGGACATCGGAATCTTTTGACGACCTACAGGGGCAGTGGGAGGGTGCCATTCAGGGCTGCTTGCAGAGCCGCGGAGGCGCCTCGCAGGTGCAGCACAAAGCGACGGCGACGTCGCCCGCGGCTGCAGCGCTCGGCTGCTTTGAGTGTGAGGACTGCACAGCACCGCGCCGGCTGCCGGCTGCGGGCAGCTGCGCCGCCGACCGTGAAAGCACCGCCGCGGCCGCGGGCGGCAACCCGCAGCACAATGGAGCGCGGGGCTGCATCGCGGCCGCGCGCAGGCGCTGCGCGTCCCAGCGTGTGCGGAACTGCACAGTGGTCTGTCACTCACTGCAGGCAAGCCGCGAGCGACGAGAGACCGAGAAACCCGCCATCTGCAGGCAGGAGTTCAATATCTCTATGTTGTCATCACTGCTGTACTCTGTTGTAACACCACATCGCGACCATAGCACTAGAATCAGTTTTAACAGCCTATTAGTGTCATAACAATACTACATTTTAGCAAACACCCTACTGGTGTTAGTTAATATGTTGGTGTAGTGTGTTCTGCTTCCTAATATGCTACTGCTGTGGTGTTACAGGTGTGTAAGCGAAATAAACCTGCTTGAAATGGCCAGCTCACCGAGCGAAACCCAGTGAGCATGCCCGTGGCACCGAGCGAGGTGGCGCAGTGGTAACGCACTGGACTCGCATTCGGAAGGACGGTGGTTCAAATACACCTCCGGCCATCCAGATTTAGGTTCTCCGTGATTTTCCTAAATCACTCCAGGCAACTGCCGGGATGGATCCTTTGAAAGGGCACGGCCGATTTCCTTCCACATCCTTACCCAAACCTTACGAGCGTAAGCTCCGTCTCTAATGACTACGGTGTCGACGGGACGTAAAACACCAGTCTTCCTTCTTCCATGCCCCTGGCACTAGGCGGCCAGTTGTGTTTGTCACCCCCCCCCCCTCCCGTAAAAGTTATCCCCGTTTGTGTTTTAACCTACAGAAGAAAAACCTACATCTGACTTACGTCTAAGTGTCAGAATCGGAGTGTGCCACATCCAACCCCCGAATCCAGGGGATGGCGGATACTGCCATTTCTGACGACAAGTCTAACCCCCGGCGGCTTGGCAGATGTGGCTGTCTCAGTCGGGTGTTATGTCATGATCAGTCAGTGATTCTGAACGAAGTCCTGAAGCACTTTGCTAGAGATATTATTAGCAATTTGATCAAGTATACGGAACGTGTCCGGGGTCCAGATGAGTGCAGTGTGGCTGGGCGGCGACGTGGTTTGGTTTGGTGACTGGGGCGACAGTTGTGTTGACTTCGTTTTATATTAGGGTTTTAAATTTGCGACTTTTAAGCTGTAGATTACGTCTTGAGTGCCACAGTTATATTGGATGTATAGGTTCAATATTCTATTTGTCACCTCAGTATGAAAATTAAGTTGGTAGACCTGGTTAATAAAATTTATATCTTTGTTGAATTTTTCACTGTAAATATTGCTACAGGATTTTATTTAAATCTTCTTTAATATTTGAGCATGAAAATCCGTTTCTCAGGGGCTGATATTTAATAAACCAAAGAATAAAAAAATCGAATCATTGATTCACTAGATTTCACTACGTGCTTAGCTCACGATATAAAAGTTTATATTAAATTTGAAGTATTTTCTCGGGTTTATTCCTATCTTGGAATAAAACCGTGTATAGTACTTCAAGCTAGGCACTGAGATAGTCCTGCTGAGTGCTAAGCACGTAATGAAATCTAGTGACATAGAGAGCTGAGCACATAGAGAGCTAAACACACAGAGAGAAAGTAACTCAACTGCGGGTACTATTTATAATAGCAATCTGACAAATGATCTCTGATATACGAGATGTTTTGACCTAAGTATCCCATGGATACTATTACTCTGAATAATTACGCTGATATAATTTGAATTTACTAAAAATTTTGAAAAATCAGAAAATTTTGCATCTTAACAAATTATTAAAATTACGTAATGATGAAAAAGGTCGGAATATCTTTGTGATGGGCGTCAAATTATCTGAACTGCCGGGACTCAATGATTCGATTTTTTTATTCTTTGGTTTATTAAATATCAGCCCCTGAGAATCGGATATTCATGCTCAGACATTAAAGAAGATTTAAATAAAATCCTGTACCAATATTTACAGTGAAAAATTCAAGAAAGACATAAATTTTATTAACTACGAAGAAGTACCAGGTCTACCAACTTAATTTTCATACTGAGGTGACAAATAGAATTTTGAACCTATACATCCAATATAACTATGACAATCAAGACGTAATCTACAGCTTAAAAGTCGCAAATTTAAAACCCTAATATAAAACGAAGTCAACACAACTGTCGCCCCAGACACCAAACCATGTCGCCGCCCAGCCACACTGCACTCATCTGGACCCCGGACACGTTCCATATACTTGATCAAATTGCTAATAATATCTCTAGCAAAGTGCTTCAGGACTTCGTTCAGAATCACTGATCACGACATAACACGACTTGGACAGCCACATCTGTCATGCCGCCGGGGGTTAGACTGGTCGTCAGAAAGGCAGTATCCGCCATCCCCTGGATTCGGGGGTTGGATGTGGCACACTCCGATTCTGACACTTAGACGTAAGTTAGATGTAGGTTTATTATATAAAATTCTGTAGGTTAAAACTCAAACGGGGATGACTTTTACGGGGAGGGCGGTGGCGACAAAAATAATTGGCCTCCCAGTGCCAGGGGCATGGAAGAAGGAAGACTGGTGTTTTATGTCCCGTCGACAGCGTGGTCATTAGAGACGGAGCTTACGCTCGTAAGGTTTGGGTAAGGATGTGCAAAGAAATCGGCCGTGCCCTTTCAAAGGAACCATCCCGGCAGTTGCCTGGAGTGATTTAGATAAATCACGGAAAACCTAAATCTGGATGGCCGGAGGTGAATTTGAACCACCATCCTTCCGAATGCGAGTCCAGTGCGTTACCACTGCGCCACCTCGCTCGGTGCCACGGGCATGCTCACTGGGTTTCGCTCGGTGAGCTGGCCATTTCAAGCAGGTTTATTTCGCTAACACACCTGTAACACCACAACAGTAGCATATTAGGAAACAGAACACACTACAACAACACATTAACTAACACCAGTAGGATGTCCAGTGGTTTGCTAAGACGTAGAATTGTTAAGTCAGTAATAGCCTGTTAAAACTTTTGTATAATAAAATGACCCTTTTTTGTCATAGGTAATGGGTTAATTTGTTTGATATTAAAAATAAAGAAATTAAAATAAATAGTCGAAGAAACCCACTCTGTGAGCTAATACGCCTCAAGACGCAAACAACTAAAAAAACTCAAAATAATCGGTAAGTGGTATTTTTCTCTGGGCGTAGGTTGGTATCTGGTTACTACTAGTCATAGAGTCGCTAATTAAACAGTGCGTGAATTTCGCGCCAGAGAACATCCACGGCAGCCCGGCAGAGTGCAGCACCGGCCACATTGGTACCCGCTACAACATTATTCTTTGCATTTCTTGTATGAAAATTTCTTAGACAATTTTGTAATTTGGATACATCTATCCTTGCAGGCTGTATTATTATTGATTCTGGTGATGACATTTATTAGCTTGAAACCTGCTAAATATAATATAAAAAAATGAAATAATTAAAAAAATTACCTTTGTGATAAAGACTGTTATTGCTATATAAATATCGCCAAGGAAGATCGCTGTCTTGTCCTAGGGCAATGTTATTCAAATGAATGTTCTGCGACCGTGTGGGCTGCAGATTCCTCGACTTGCGTCAAAGGGTGGAGGGTTTTCGGGTTCCGCTAAATAGGTTAGGAGTCCACTATACTCAGGAAGCGGCTATGTGGCGTAGACTGGGCGTCCTTTTAGGTTAGGTCTCAGGAATACACAAAATGGGTTTCAGTCTCAAACGGGGCAGGTCAAACACAGAGACTGGAGAGAACACACAGGAAATATTGTGGGGAAGGCGAACAAAAGGTTACGTTTCATTGGCAGAACGCTTCGATGATGCACCAGCTCCACCAACGAGACTGCATACATCACACTTGTGCGTCCTCTCCTGGAGTACTGTTGTCCATTGTGGGACCCTCACCAGGTGGGACTGACGGAATACATTGAGAAGGTTCAGAGAAGGGCAGCTCGTTTTGTTTTATCACGTTACGGGGAGGAAAGCGTCACGGAAATGTTGCACGAACTGGGGTGGAAATCATTAAAAGAAAGACGTTATTCATTGCGGCGTGATCTGTTTGCGATGTTTCAATCACCAACTTTTACTTCTGAATGTGAAAATATTTTGCTAGCACCCACCTACTTAGAGAGACATGACCATCCCAATAAATAAGAGAAATCAGATCGAAATCGGAACGATTTATGTGTTCTTTCTTCCCGCGCGCTATTAGAGAATGTAACGGTAGAGAAAAGTTATGAAAGTGGTTAGTGAACCCTCTGCCAGACACTTAAATGTGATTTGCAGAGTATCTATGTGGATGTAGATGTAGATGTAGATGAAAGTTTTTCCAATCCCACGGCTTCCTATGAGAGCACAGACTGTACGACGGCGGTGGAGACAAAAAAATATAATAATAATCATATTTAAATCTATTCAATATTATGGTTAAAGTTTACGTTCTCGAGTCCACTTGTGACAGTTTCCTTGAGACTTTCCTATCTTTCCTTTACCTGACTCACGTTACCGCGAGCTGCGTCCTAACTCGTCTAGTCGTAATAGACCGAACGTTGCACGTGAGGCCCGTAGGCTGTTGTCAATATTTGACTAACCTAACATCTCATAGATGTCCTAGCGCAGAAGCAGCACACAACTCGTAGACTCGACGTTTTCTGAGGTGAGGCTGAAATTGAAAGTGGTGGATACTGTGGCTGTCTAACTACCATTATCCAAGTCGATGGATTCCTTCAGAGGTGCCAGTGGCTCTTTTATTTTTACCAACCCCACGAATCTAGAAGCCACAAACTGCATGTTGACGTCAATATTAGTTTACAAAATTCACAAAATTAAAAGTCATAACACACTTTGACATACATTTCACGCACTTGACAAATATTTTAGCCCCATTATCGACCGATTAATACAAGACCGGTTATCGCAAGTGCCGCTAGATGTTTACCGTGTCGGGGCTCGCAGTGAACTGACTAGCAGTGGAGCTGGGCGCCACGCTAGCGCCTAGAGTTTTAGCGCCAACCGACACTTCTAGAACGCCACACTCACTCTTTACCTAAAATACTTAATCTAATAAATCTACAAAACAATATTGTAGTCATAAAGAATTAATTAACACACATTATAGTAAAAAATTAACAACTGAATTTCTATTTCACTCTTAGAGAAAATGGCGGAGTTTTCCCACGGGACCTTACTTACAGTACCATCTGGCTACTATCTTGTTCACGCTACTTTCTACTATTCCATGCAAGCAAATTAAATAATGAAATAAAATAAAGAAATGGTTACTGGCTTACAAGTTAGCACCATCACAACTGCTTGCTTCCAGCATTCACACTAGAACAAGCAAAGCCCGGGTACTGTGCACTTCGGCTTGAGCGAGTAAGAACGAGCAAAATTGTCAATATGTAGATCACTACCCTTTGGTCCGTTTAATAGCTATTAGTTACATTCTAGTTGTCGATATAAAAAGAAAGATATTTTATTACATACTACTTCCCTGTGCGGACGTAAACAAAGCCGAACGTTCAAGATGTATGGTGGATCGATCTCTGATTTTATTTCGGTGATCATTTCCTCCTAGTAGGTGGTAGTCAATACTTCATTACCGCAGTGAGAGGTGAAAGTCTTTGGTCGAAATATCATCTCGATGCAACGAAAAACGCCTGTTCTGTAATCTGTTATATTATTCTGACACTTCATCCCATGTGTCGTGATAACACAAAACGAGATGCCCTTGCCGTGACGTCGTGGTCGGGCGTATTGAGGCGCTATGCTTCGAGGCCGTTCCCTGTCGAGGGTTCGAATCCCCCTCGGGCATGAATGTTTGTGCTGTCTTTACTATAAGTTACTTTACTATAAGTGGTTGACAGAATTCTTCTGGGTATTAGAATGCATCGTCAATCTATCAAATTTCATTTCAAACTTTCGGGCTCATAAGCCGTGGTCGATTTGTAAAACTTTCCCCTAACGTTTCATCTTCGGTTGCGAAAGACATCTTCAGAGGTAGAGTGGCGCCATTCTACCTCTGAAGATGTCTTTCGCAGCCGAAGATGAAACGTTAGGGGAAAGTTTTACAAATCGACCACGGCTTATGAGCCCGGAAGTTTCAAATGACGTTGACGTCGACGTCGACCGTGAAAGCTTACATTGTGTGATTAATATATCAAATGTTTCACCGACCTTTCGGCCGCTTTTGCAAGCGGCCATACTTCTGTTACGTAACACCCAGAAGATGGCCGCTTGCAATAGTGGCCGAAACGTCGGTGCAACATTTGATATATTGACGATACTCTCCAATACCCAGCAGACTTCTATCAACAATGACAACGGCCGCGGAAGCCTCCGTTTACTTTATAAACAGTTTGTAAGTTTAGGGACTGCCGAACCTGCAGTTAAGCTTAACAACAACGAGATGCCCTTCTTTGTACTATTTCGATGTCCTCCATCAATCCTACCTGATAGCGTACCCCACTGCGAAGAATTCCTACTATTGCCAACAACACGGAGGTTTTTATTCGTCTTCCCTACACTATTTTCTAACTGCTCTTTAAGGAAAACGAAAATTTTTAAGGTATTTAGTTGCATTTATGGAAATTATTTGTAGTATTCATGTGGTCGAGTTCTCGCTTTCATTATTTGGGGCAAGGTTTCGCACCATACAGTCTCACGTAAATAAATATGTAGTTGACTAGTTGTGCCTGCAATGCTTCGCAATAGCTAGTATGTATGTACTGTTGCTTTGAACGTCAAATGTGCAAAATTTTATCGCAATCGTACGAATGATATTGATATCCCAAATAAAAGAGCTCTTTCAGTTTTCCACAAATTTTCCTATTTTCTGGCCAACTATTCCAAACTTTTACTTCACTCAAAACGTCCTCTCGCTTTGAACGTCGAATGTGTAAAATTTTATCGCAATCAGATAAATGGTTTTGATATTTCATAGAAAAATCTCTTTCTATTTTTTCTGTATTTTCCAATTGTTCGGGAAACTTTTCCAAATTTTTATTTCAGAAGAACGTTACTCTTGCTTTGAACGTCAAATATGCAAAATTTTATCGCAATCAAACGAATGATATTGATATACAATTGAAAACAAGCTCTTTCAGTTTCTCGCGAATTTTCTACTTTTCAGGGTAACTTTCGCAAATTTTTAGTTCATAAGAATGCCCATCTCTCTTTCAACGTCAAATGATCAAATTTTATCGCAATCGGATGAACGGTTCTCAACTTATAATATTAAGTACATGTAGAAACATATTGAGAAAGGAATTTGGTTCGAATGTTGCGACTTTCCTTTTCAACAGTCTCTCCCCCTTTTTTTTTTAATCAAAACTGTTCCAAGACCATAATGAACAAAACAAAAAAAGAATTACCTCTCTCCATCGTGCGAATACTCAGTTATAGTGCTGAATTCAATCAAAAACACAATGAATAACCCATTTTCAGTTTTTCTCAAATTTTCCAATTTTCCGGTAGATTTTCCAAAAAAAAAAAAAAATATTTCATACAAACCTTGTCCAGTCAAGCCGTACGCAACTGAAGCTCTTACAACCATGTAGCAATTCAGTTTTATTCATAGAAAAAAAATCGCTTTCGGTTTTTCCTAAATTTTCCTACTTTCCGGGCGACTTTTCCAAATTTTTATTCGATGAGAACCCTGCTCTTGCTTTCAAAACGAAATGTAGAAAATTTTATTGCAATTGGACGAACGGCATTGATGACTCACTGGAAAAAGCTGTTTCGGTTTTTCGTGATTTTCCTGTTTTCCGGGCAACGTCTCTGAATTTGGACGAATATTTCAAGACAAAAGTTAGCCAATTCGGTTCAGCACTTCTCGAGTTTTAGCGAGACTAACGAACAGCAATATATATATATATTCGCTATACATCTATATACATACTTCGCATTTTACTCAAAGGTGCGCGTTGGAGGATACTGAGTACCGCATTTGGTTACTTGATCTGCAGAGGGACTTGAGAAGGAGCAGATGTCAGTGATAGTTGGCACATGGAGTGCCGCGGGCCTCCGCTTCTGGGAACCGCCTGTTAACGGCTATTGTGGCCACAGGAACCCCAGCTGCACGTCGGATCAGTGGTAATTGAACCGCGACGTTTCCCATCAGCCCTTTGTCTCTCCAGTTCGTGGTTCCAATATCGCGTGGATGTATTGTCTATGGTCTGGCTACGAATAAGGTTGAAGCAAGCCGTCGCTAGGAAAGGCATTGTACCCAGAGCAAGGTTTTTAAAATACGAGTCGCTAAAACTTCTGGAGATTTTCCGCAAAATAGCAATTTCAGCGCTGCCAAGCGCGAACGTTATATAAATATATACTGCGAAGACATTGCGTTTTGTGTACATAATCTGAATGGGGTAGCGAATTCTAAAGTGGTCGTATTTCGAAGCTTATTGTGTCTCTATAAACTGTAGCAGCTATCAAAAATATAATCAGGAAATATCTCCTTTTCGATTTCTAACAGATACAGAAAAGTAAGTGAATAATGTTACGAATAACGAGTTATCATTTACAGTGATTATTATTTCAGCTCTAGAAAAACGTCTCTGACATTTTCATTCACTCCATACAGCCTTAGGACCGGCTATAAATGAGAATCGCAAAAGTTCGACCACTATATCGTGATTTTTCTACACAGTAAAAATAGCGTTTGAACATATCCCACTCCATATAATCAACGTTCGTTCTTCAGTTTCACAACAATTGTAAGCCCACATAATATTTTCTTTCGTTTATGCACTATAAGTAAACTCGTAGTTACATATCATTAATATGTGCGTTTATGAATTTCCAGCAAATGATAATAACACCAAGTAAGATTCTTGAAGACGTACAGTGTGATATCTGATAGGTAGGTATGTAAGAAAAACGTGATAGTGACTACCAAGCAATGGGAGCAAGATCGAGGAGGACAAAAGGTAATTTATGCAGCTCCTATTCTCCAAGAATTAAGAAATATTCTCTAATCTTGAATATATTAAATGTCTTAAATCAGCTAAAAGAAATGTACGCGCCGAGCAAGGCGATGTATTCGTTATCTGTTCCTTTTGAATTTGAGAGTACACAGTTGAAATTCTTTTCTCGTCTTAAAACGTTTTTGGACAATACGATTATTACCCTGGTATCGCGAGCCGTGTCCATTACATCGGACTGACATTGTCTTTTATACACTGACATCAATAGCAAAAGTTGTATTAATTTAATTACACTTTCATATTGGTTTTAGAAAATTCACCTTTGTGCTTATTGACTATGATATCTGAAACTAACACCTTTAAACACAGTAAGTTATCATATTGAATTATGTCATTATTCTGGTACTACCTATTAACCGTTAGAGAACTAACATCGCTTCAGCTGTCAAAACGTTGCCCTTTTCCCAGACAGAGTTTCATGACAATTTGTTTTACTCTGTAACAATGCCCTGGAGCTTCATACTGAGCGGTAACTCTACGCCACCTGTCTATGAGTGTGGTCTTGCTGTTGTAAATTTACTCTGGAAGCAGTCAACATTAATTTTGTGGGCATCGTATCTTCATATTCTTATACATTCGTAATAGCCCATTACTTCGAGATAACAGCAACTAATGTGTGGTTTAATGCAGAAGAGACTGGTAGCTAACGAAAGTAAAGGGGTATTAACAAGGCCCAGGAAGTTCGAAACTTGACTTGAATAAAAGAAAGTATAAATGGGACGATTAAATCCAATTTATTCTTAAAATCATGAAAGGCTACTGAAGTTACCGAATGACAACAACGTATTTTGGAAACTACGGAACTCTGTTAACCCTACGAATAAACGCATCAAACGATCTTACTACCTAAGTGCCTCATGCACTGTTTTTTTTCGTTAGTGTCCTCGAATCCTATCCTGACGATCACCACATATTTTTTCTTTTACAAACTTTCTCAAATTAGTATACCTGCCTAGAAAGAGCAAATGAGCCATATGACATATGATTTAGATTGTAAGTATTAGTACTAAACAAAATATTTTTCTCAAACCCATTTAGTCATCCCTGCTGGCAACGACAGATTGCTTTTATATAGTTAAAAGTGGTTGTATACGAGCAGAAGTAGTTGAAATTTTTTGACATAGAAAACCTACGAGAGATAGAGCGGATAATAAGTTACATTTAATTTTTCTTGGAGACACTACTATGATCCGGTTCTACTTATGCAAAATCAAGAGTTTTATTCAAATTTGTATGAAATTATGGACGATTAACCTTCAAAACAAGAGAAAGGTCACTGATTGCATAGAATTTCGTATGCTTTATGGCAGGGGATACTTTATGTACAGAATTTCACATCACTCTACATATTTAATCCCATATTGAAAACAAAATTGCACATTTGAACTTCAAAACAGGAGGAGGGTCACTGCTTACATAAACCTCCATAAGCTGCACCGCGGAGGGTAGTTTCTTTACAGGCGTCGACACCAACCTACAAATTTTCTCCAATCTTGACGAAGTTTTTCACACTTCATCAACCAAAACAATAAGAATTACCCACGTAACATATCATACGGCCCATGGTAGAGGACACCTTACAAAAGACTTCGACACCGCTTTACCAATTAGGTTAGATTAGATTACTACTTCTTCCATAGATCATAAATACGACACTTCGTAATGATGTGGAACGTGTCAGTTAAATGAAATGTGGCTATTCATGACACTAAAATTGACTGACATGTGTAAGTCTTCATGGAGAAAGTTTCAATTCGCAAGCTGTACAGTCGTGTATAGGAGAGTGTACCTTCGAAGAAACTTTACACTGTTTCAGTGAGAGCCACGAATCTTTGCTGATAAATGGGATTATTATAGAAGGGTAGCTCGAGATGTGACACAAGTAGGGCATAAAGCCAGCCCTTATTGTGCACAAACCAAATTCCACATTAAACTGTGCCGACCCTACTAAAATGGGAAATTGGGCAAGAAAAATTGGAAAGATGAGTTATAGGAGAACTGAGTAGATTGAGTTAGTTTGAACGAGGAGGAGGATAGAATATTGGACAAGAGATGAGTGGGGAGGGGGAAGCAAGAAATCAATAGACAAAGGGAAAGCATGAATAGAGAGAGTGAGACAGACGGAGGGAGGGGAGGGTAGAGGAGTTGGACTATGGAATTGAAGTATGGAAAGAATAAATAGCAGGAAAGATCATGAAACCAAGTGACATTTATCCACAAATCTGCGAGATTTACGCTGAAAATGCAATGAGTGCTTCAATGGTGGGAACATGGATGCGGAAAATTAAGGATGAGCGTCATCAAGTACATGACTAAGAACAAAGTGGACTTCTCCTACAGACAAGAAAAAACAACTACATCAAAGGATTGAATGGGACTTTTTAGCCATTTTCCTTTTACACCAGACCACGGCCCAAGCGACTTTGATCTCTTTCAGTGTCTGTGGTTCCTTGGTGGTAATCGCTTTATTAAGGACGAAGTGGCAAAAGAACACATTATCCGTGGTTGAGAACTAGAGCGACATTTTCGGAGGTATACATATCTTTACACTACGCTATGAAAAATGCCAGGTATATTGAAATGTCAACATTCAAAAATACAAAACTCCATGGCAGATTAGAATTACGTGCCGGAACCGGGACTGGAACCTGGTACCTTTGCCTATCGCGGGCAAGCGCTCTACCGACTTAGCCACCCCGAAATGACTCACGAACCCGACTCAGTTGTCAGGCTTGCCCACAAAAGGCCCGAGTCGCAGGTACGAGTCCCCGTACCACCACGCAATTTTAATCTACCAGGAAGTTTCATATCAGCGCACACTCCGCTGCAGAGTAACAGTTTCATTCTTCAAAAATACAGCTCATCGGTTGCAAATTTACAGGTTAATTACTTAACCATGGTTTCGGCTTCAACCAAGGAAGCCTTCATCAGAAGTAAAAAAAGAAAAAAAAAATGTTACGTGAAATTGACAGATGTTCTTGAGCAACAGTTAGATGCCACCTACAGTACTCCCCACACACCCGACACTTAGCGGCGCGATTTAGTTACATAAATGTGATCGTTTTAATTATGACGCTAGTAACATTACATTTGTAACTTGAACGAATGCTCTGTTGCTCAAGAACCTTTGTCCATTTCATGTAACAAAAATTTTTTACTTCTGATTAAGGCTTCGTTAGTTGAAGCCGGAAAAATGGTTAAGTAATTAACCTGTAAATCTGCAACCGAATTCCTGTATTGTTGAATGCTGTCTGACAATGCGGCTCCGGAGCACAGTGGTAGAGTGCCAGGCTACAAATCCAAAGGCCGCGGGTTCGATCCCCACGAAGTCCTAGCATTTTTATCGGAGGAAGGCAACGGCATACCACCTCCAAATAGGACCATGCCTAGAAAAGCACTGTGGTGTTCAAACCAATCTTCGGGTTGTTGACTATTTTACCTTTTTTGATATTTCACGAACAGTCGGTGCTTCAACAGCCATGTTTAAAATTGTAATATTGAAATGTCTTGGAGATTTTTGTAAAATATAATGCATTTATTTATATGCCCTCGATTTTTTATTTATTTCTTTATTGTCAAACGAAACTCACTTTGTGAACTATCTTAGTTTTCATTCTGGGTTATGTGATGAACAATAATTAATGTATTGGTTGATATGAAGATAGTAACCAAAAACCTTTATTATATAATATATATTATTTCATCTTTGGCTTTGCTGAAACTGTTAAATATATATATATATATATATATATATATATATATATATATATATATATATATATATATTCATCCTTGGCTTTACTGAAAGAGTTAAAAAAATACATCGTTATAATAAAGGTTTTTGGTTACTTTCTTCATATCAACCAATACAAACATTATTGTTCATCATATAACCCAGAAAGAAAACTAGGATAGTTCACAAAGTGAGTTTAGTTTGACAATAAATAAGTAAAAAAAATCGAGGGCAAATAAATAAAGCACTGTATTTTATAAAAATCTCCAACACATTTCAATATTACAATTTTAAACATGGCTTTTGAAACAGCAATATATATATATATATATATATATGCAAGCATTTCGGCAAGTAGTCAAGTAGATTATGTGTTCTTAAATTTTGTATGTCGCATCACTTTCCAAAAGAAAGAAAAACGGACACTCACTTAACTAGTTCGTAAAGTACTGCAAAATTATCGTTCAAATCGCTTAGCACAAGGCACTCCGTCTTTCAAGAACGTCATACTCGCACACAATTATCGTATCCTGGAAGTAGTTTGGAACTGTCAGGGCACGTCGAGCGACACACTTTCGCGGTGTTTCTGCATGTCAGAGAAGGAAAAGAAGCGGCGTGTGACGTGGCCACTAAAATTTTCGGCCGGGGCGCCTGCCACGTGACTCCGTGAGTCGCGATCGACCAGAAAGTTGGTCCTCTGGTCGCAGTCGCGTGCAGCCGACTCATTACTCACCCAGCGGGCCGGGGGGCACATAATGCCCCGGCGGCTGGTTAGCGCCCCATAATTTACTTATTGTACTCGCTCCATATTTCATGCGCTTGGCGGAAGCTCTGCAAAGTCCCCAATTTGACGTTTCGCTGCAAATCAGGCTATTGCCAGTGACAGATATCTGGAATAAAGATATATATTAACACAGCCTTTCAAATAGTACTTACAGTCCCAGTAGTTAGTTCCTGAACATCTGAACTGCTACTAGAAATTATGTTCCACATACTCTGGTAGTAGTAAGTAACTAATGCACTGCCGAAATATACAGGGTGTTTCACTAAGTGTGTTTGCCTCTGTAACTTACAAAATAATAGCTGACGGGAAATTTTAATGCGGTAGGTCAACACAAGAAATGTTACACTTTCTGTGGAGCTATGAACATGGTTTATTGTATCATTTTCCAAAGAGTTACAGCACAAAGGTATTTTTTTAATGGAACAATAGTTTTTTCTATCGTGTATTGGATTCGTTTAAACCAGCTGCGTCCAAATCAATTCAAACTACATTCCTATCACTGTTAGTTTGGGAGCTACAACCCATCAACGTTTCAGGGACAGATACCAGAAACGCTGCGTATAATGCAATGCGCCTTCTTAATGTGGTGCGGCCGAGTTGTAACGTCGCCGGCGTCACGGAGTGAGAAGCTTCCTCGATGCGCTGTTAGACTGCCGACTGTCGCCGCACACGGCCGTATACCCGACAGTTGGAGCCACACACACAACCAGGGCTCAATATACCACAGTTACTGACATCGAATGACGATGGCATGCACGAACAACGAGTACGTTGACAAGTTGCTGATGCTCGGCGAGTGCCGACACGATGCCACTGAAGCAGCCACGGCGTATGCCGTGAGATATCCTATGGGAAGAGCCCCGGCAGCCATTACGTTTTTACGTGCCGAACAACGACTTCGGGAAACAGGCAGCTTGGTAATGCGCCGCAGTAACAGACGAAGACCTGCAAGAAGTGAGGAGACGGATGTGTTTGTTTTAGCTGCACTACAACACGATCCTCATGTCAGCTTACGAGCCGTTGCTGCAGTCGCTGGTGTCAGTCTCACATCTGTGTGGCATAGAGTACACGACCACAGGTTGCACTCCTTCAACATGTGTGTCTACACACGAGAGTCCATATGTGGATGCAGTAGGATGGTTACCTAGCCCATACTGCGCGTGCTGTTGTGGAAGAACTAAACAGCAGGTTTGCAGGAAGATGGTTGGGGCGCCATGGTCCTCATTCATGGCCCGCAAGGTCGCCCGATGTAACACCAGTAGACTTCTTTTTGTGGGGATATCTAAAGGATCGTGTTTATGTCACTGAGCCCACATCCCCAGATGATCTAAAACGGCGCATCGAGTACACATGTCGCTCCATCAAATGTACTAACAGTCCCTGTAGTTAGTTCCTGTAAATCTGAACAGCTGAACTCTAATGGTAGTAAGTAGCTAATTCACTGCCGATATATAAGACGACGTCGATTTTGTTCCGAACACGTTAGATGTCACCTGAAGGATAGTTTCAAGGTAGCAGCGAGATTGCCATCTGGTTTTACTTGTAAACAGGGAATGTTGACAGCCATAAGACACAGTGCGACATCACCGTGTGAAGAAAAGAGAAGACGCATTTGTGCTCCCTACAGACAACTGACCGAGATTCAACTACATAAGACTCTGCCATTCTCTAGTAAGTTCCATCCTCTTGAAAATTCAAAGTATTCGAAGTGTCGGCTTCCGTCTGGTGGGATGGTCCTTTCGGAGCATTGCCACGCAAGGTGAAAATGGTGCGTCAGTTTTGGCAAGGATGTTGGTTCCAGCTGAGGACGCCTTTGTGTGGTAACTACGCCTAAACATTGAGGGTAGCCCCTGCATGTTATTGTCGGTCATTGACTTCAGAATTCCAGGGCATTTCATTTCTCTATATCCAGTGTCACACCCTCCCTCCTCCACCCCACGACAACCTCCCGTAATTCGTGTTTTTCACTAGGATTTCGTAATCCCGACAAAATGTCCCGCCACTCCTTGTACAGGAGTATCTTTGATTTGAGTTAGTAGATTTATTTATGCACACAGATTTCACATGTCATCGCGTTTTGTTTCCAAGATACTGTCGTACCAATAAGAGTACTTTTATAGATGTCTGGTTTAACCGTATGGGAACATTGCCGTCAGAGTTCCCTTTGCATTATGTCGTTTTAAGATTGGTGGCTTAAAGATGTATTGCACGTTACCATCGAACGTAACGAACTTTCTCTTCAAGTCCCTTTTTATATAACATGACTGGTACGTTTTACTTTTCTGGTGTGGTGTTAATGAACACAGTTATATTAAAAGTGAAGGCTTTATTTTTGTTTGTTAATGTTGTTATTTACTGAGTTTCAACGATTATACACTTGAGACCTATTGCTGCCACTTTCATACTGATGTGTGCATGTTGAAGAATACATTTCTGAAATGTCAAAACTGGCTGCGTATGAAGACTAGTTTCTTGTAGAAACGGCCGTTGGTGTATATTGTTATAGTAACCCCATCAGCTGCATTCCATAATACACACCTGCGTCGTGAATTCACAAGTGCTAAGGAAATCCTAGACTGAAACTGCATTCGCTTTCCTAAATGTGGCTACTTAAGCATTTCGTATATTCCTTAAGCTCGCAACAGGTTGCGAAGCAAATCCACAACCTGGTAATGGTTGGTTATCTATTGCTGTATTACGTTGTAATGGTGCTACTGTGAAAGCGCTTGCTGGACTCGAAAGTACTAACTCACGTGATGTAATTACTTACCGTACTTTTAATGTATATCAGGATGTGAATAAGGGTTATGGGAAATCTTATATGACATCAAACATGCCTTTTTTTTTATAAGGACGAGGAATATTCGCAGAATTAATGAAATGGAATCCGTAGCCATTTGGTATAAAGGATTTGGATGCTGTTCTAGCATAAAAATCATTGGTGATGTAACCCACTATGCCCTCCTAACGTCATTACGACACCAGACGACGAAGATGGCACGGGTTTACTTCACGACAAAGAATACTCAGATTGAAGTGCTAATATTCAAGTAACATTTTCTGAGATCAAGCAAACAGGTGATTCTCCATGATTCTGCTACAGTTAATCTAGCAATTTCAATATTCCCATGTTCGAAATGAGTATTCTGTCACATTGCTACAATTGCTAAATCCATATTATGATAGCAGATAGAAGCAATTTCAATTTGTTATCTAGTCTCTCTAAAACTGATTTAAAGGTTTTACCAAATGTCTGTAATCCACCACGGAACCTAAAGATGCAGGAGTTATCCTTTGTGACACTGTTTCGCCAACAACAGCTTATTGAAATAACGTTCTTTATTTCGGTAATTTTATGATTCTCCACGTATTTCAATTTATAGGTTGCCGACCTATTCCTGTATAAGAAAAGAAACTCTGTTATTACATCGTGACTAAAGCGCTGTCTGACGAAGCTATCCGTTATACAAACTTTAAAATATGCAGGATTCAAATGCCATCAAAATCGGTTTGACGCTTTGAAATCTTTGACTTCTTCAGTAAGAGTTGTATTTATAATGTTGAATCGTATTACTTACTATATGTCAGACATTAAAAGTATTTTAATAATTAAGATTTCCAAGGAATAGTCAAGCGTCTCAGAATTTAAAATAGAAACTTTGAAGCTCAACAAGAAGCAAAACATCTTGAATTACGTACTTTCCATAGTAGGCTATGTTCTTCTTCAAACAATCTTCGTATCCAGGTTTAAAAAAATCGGTTAAAGGTTTTGACATTAAGAGTAACAGACAGATCTTCTCTTGCAAATTACGAGGCGCGTCCAGAAAGTAAGTTCCGTTTCAATTCATCTCCGCTGCAGCGCTGTGATTGCAGTTCCGCACATGCGCTGTAGACGATGTGTATCCAGTAGAAGAACGTGCGCCATTTGGAAATCGCTGTCAATTACGTACGCTTTGCAGTGCTTGTTTTAATTGTCGCCGTTGATTGAAACTTCCATTGCCTGTGAAATCAGGTCGGTGATTCGGTTTTTGAATGCGAGGAAAGTGAAACCAAGTGAAATTTATTAGCGAATTTGCGATGTTTACGGACCAAATGCGATGAGTGATTAGATGGTGATAAGATGGGTCCGACAGTTCAATGGCGGGCGTAGTGATGTGCACGATGAAGAACGAAGTGGGCGTCCACCTTTGGTAACAGAAGAACTGGTTCACGTGATTGATGACAAGATCCAGGAAAACGGTATATTTGCAATTAGTCCTCTCGCTATGGACTTCCCCCAGAATCAATGTTTCCAACTGGTTGAAGACAAAGGCGGCAGATTTCTATGAAGAAGGTATACAAAACCTGGTACCACGCCATGACAAATGCCTGCAAAATTTCGGCAGTTATGTGGAAAAGTAGTTTAAGAGTTGTAGAATTGTGTGCAATAAAAATTTCTTCTTTATCTGTGTACAATTTTATTACCAAATGGAACTAACTTTCTGGACGCTCCTCGTATTATATTAGTATGGATTTGACTCAACACGGTAATACCATTCCGTTTTCCTCAGTAAGACTGAAACGTTCCCGAAACGCAAAAACCCACTTATGAATATTTGTTCCGGATCATGAGAGGCAGCCGTAGACATAAGTCGCGAAACTTCTCCGCGAACTACTGCAGTCTGGGGGTTGGCAAGTTCCCGCACAGCAAAAAGCGCGGAATGTTTATCTCGGTTTCGCAGCGAGCGCTTCTGAAGCCGGGACGGCAGCATACATCTGGACAGGGCTTACTGCGGCCCTTGCGAGACTTCTTTCTGTGACCCAAATAGGACAACCCCTCCCCACTACCACCAATCCACCTGACCCACTTCCAGTAACGACCGGACACCGCACTAAGCTTCAGCGGGCACCGTCGAGCGGCTACTGGCTTGCAATGATTATATTGGACCTTCTATTTCCTCTATTTTCTGTATTGTTTGACTCGTTCCCTGTTTATCGAAGGATAGAGTGAATGAGATGAACGATATAATGTTTCCTCAAGCGTGCAATACGATACAAGATGCTTCAGTACGAAAGTAGTTTATTCCTGATAGGTAAGCAGTTTCTTGCCTGGAGAACTAATTTATACACTTTTACATATTACGCAGGTGTTTCTGGTTATTTCATCCTTGGGATTTTTAAAAATATTTTACTGATCCATTACACGTATTGTTTAATTATTTGCCATGTATAAAAAGGAGTAGAGTATAATGTAGAGTACGTAGGTTTAATTATGATCACCTTCGCTGCAATTTTCAATATATACATTGAAATTCAGAACTGAAATAGTATTCGATACTGTATAACCATAACTCCATCTTTTGAGGGGCTCTACAAACGGAATGAACTTCGAGACAATATTGTACGAAGGGAAGAGGAAGAGGATGAAATTGGAAATACTATACTGACAGATGAATTTGACAGAGTACTGAAAGACCAAAGTTGAAACAAGGGCCTTGGAGAAGATGACATTTCCTCAGAGGTACTGAAGTCACTGGGAGAACCGTCCAGGACAAAACTATTTACCTGGTGAGTAAGATGTACTAGACAGGCGAAATATCCTCCGACTATTTAGGAAAAAAGAAACTACATAATAATCCCAATTGCAAAGAGAGCAGGCGCAAACTGATGAGAAAATTACACATTGGAAAGCTTGATAGAGGCTGACCTCAGGAAAAATAAGTTCGGATACAGGACAAAGGTAGGAACACAGGAGGCAATACTGACCTTAAGACTTTATTTAGAAGATAAAAGGCAAACCTAAATTTCTAGCTTTTGTAGATTTGGAAAAAGCTTTTGACAATGTTGATTGGAATACATTCTTTTAAATTCCGAAGACAGCAGGGGAAACACATAGCGAACGTAAATTTATTTAAAACCAAACAGCTGTTACTACATTTGGAGGACAATGAAGGGTTGCAGCGGATGGGAATGCTCTAAGACAGGATTGCAACCTTTCTCCAATGTTACTCAATTCGTACATTAAGCACGCTGTGAAGGAAACCAAAGAGGAGGATTTACATGTTAGGATGAAGAAATCAGAACGTTGCCTTTTGCAAACTATCAGGAAGAGCAATAGAACAGAATGGACGATGTCTTGAAAGGAACGTATAAGATGAACGTTAACAAGAGCAAATGAAGGTTAATGGAATGGAGTCTTAGAAAATCAGGCGATGCTAAAGGAATTAGATTAGGTAACGAAACAATAAAGGTGCTGAAACTTCCTGTCAGATTAAAATTGTGTGCCGGAACCGGGACTCGAACCTGGGACCTTTGCCTTTCGCGGGCAAGCGCACTACCGACTGTGCTAGTTGAGTTTTGTTACTTGGGCAGAAGATGGTCGTAGTAAAGAGGATATACTCGTAAAATTCTGAATGACAATGGAAACAAACACGTTTTCCCAAAAGAGAAATTTGCAGACATGGAATATTACTTTAAGTGTAAGGATGTCTTTTATGAAGGTATCTGTGTGCAGTGTTGTTACTGGAGTGAAACTTTGACGATAAGTAGATTAGGCAGGAAGAGGATAAAAGTCTTTGAAATGTGGAGCTACAGAAGAATGCTGCAGATTAGGTGGGTAATTCGCTTAACTAAACAAGAGGTACTGAACAGTACTTTGGAAAAAAGGAATATTTGGCATACCCTGGCCAAAGGAAGGGATCGATTGGTAGGAGCCGGCCGCGGTGGCTGAGGGGACTGAGGCACTTCAGTCACGGTCTGCACGGCCACTACGGTCGGGGGTTCGAATCCCCCCTAGGGCATGAATATTTGTGCCGTCCTTAGGATTAGCTAGTTCATAAGTAGTTTGTAAGTTTAGGGACTGATGACCCCTTAGTTAAGTCCCATAAGCTATACAAACATCTGAAACATTTGATTGGTAGGACACATTTTTAGATATAAAGGAATCGTAAATTTACCGTTAGAGGGAAGTGTGCAGACTAAAAATCGCAGAGAGGAATATTGTAAGCAGATTCAGTTGGATATATGTTTGCTTTCTTATTAGGAGATGAAGATTCTTGCTGATGATAGAGTAGGGTGGAGAATCGCGTCAAATCAGTCTCCAGACTGAATAGTACAGCAGCAGCAGAGATCACAAACTCTTTCTGTTGCATCAACAAGTATTTGGTTCAGAGATGGAACCAAGTTTGAAGCCATAACACCGCACGGAGAAGATTGGACATTCTGCAGTTTTTGCTAAAATAAGCGGCCACAGAAGTGAAGTTGGATATTTTATTTCGTTTTGTTTCAATTTTTAAGGGGCGTAACTGCTAGATGGTCAGTCCTTTATTTAGCTAAATCATCGTTATCAACTAGCATCTAACATTGATCGCCGATTTTGTATCTAACCCAGTGAAGAGAGAGACATCCAAATTATTTCATCTTATTTCTAAGGAGCAATATGGTCTCTGAATTTTATATTGTAGATGGTATTAGTACAATAAATAGGATTAGTGTTGAGAGTGAGCAGATGTCACACGAGAATATGCTAATGAGATTGAGAGGCCCAACAATGGAGCACACTCTGTACTGAAACACAATACGGAACGAGAAAGAAATACAGAGAGACAAAAGTAACGTGGAATAGAGCGTAGAGATTACCTATTAACTTAAAATTGCGGTCCATGAGGGAGTTGAAAAGCAGGAATTCTTCCACCTCCGAAATCCTAACATTCGTGACGCAAGACCTATATCATTGAAGTCGGTTTGCATCAGGATTTTAGAACATATAATTTGACCCATAGGCAACACGGATTCAGAAAGTATAATTCTTTTGAAACCCATTTATTTCTTTACTCACATGGTGTGATAAGTGCTATCGACAAGAGATGTCAAATAAATTCCGTATATCTATATTT
Organism: Locusta migratoria; assembly: GCA_026315105.1. Classification (NCBI taxonomy): domain Eukaryota; kingdom Metazoa; phylum Arthropoda; class Insecta; order Orthoptera; family Acrididae; genus Locusta; species Locusta migratoria. The sequence continues at coordinate 24,999,074 of CM048751.1, forward strand.
CTACCTCACAAGCGTCTTCTCATCAAATTGTATGCTTATGGAATATCGCCAAAGTTGTGAGATTGGATTCGTGATTGCCTGTCAGAAACACAGTACTCTGTAATCGACGGTAAGGCATCGAGTAGAACGGAAGTGATATCTGGCGTTCTCGTGGAAGTGTTACAGGGCCCCTACTATTGCTCCCATCACGTTGAATTTCAAACATTTAAGCATTGGTGATAAGGACGCTGTTGCTATAATGTACAGATAGTGAACTGAATATGTTTTTGAAGCGTTTCGATTTCTTATCATCCTCAGATTCTATGTCTGGGGTAGAGCTTCATACGTAAACCAACGGCATCTTGGTCATACTGAGTTATATTCACTTCATATAATGAAGCCATACATCTATGTATGAAGTTTTATACCAGGCTCGGATTTTGAAAATAATAAAAATTCGATACGCGTCAATGAGCTTATAGACAAATACACAGCTGTAGCCTATGCATTTTAGCTACAGTGTACTTATTAACACTGCTTAAATATTTTAAATTTACTGATTCTGTTACACAGCACACCTTCAAATAATTAAGCAGGCTTAGTCGAGACACGAAAGCTATATTATTTATGGAAAATTACGTTTATAGTTAACGATCACTTTTGTTACTGTTACATACACTAATTATGAAACGTCTTTTGTGTAGGATACACGACTAACTCAATTTGTGTGAAAACAGAGTCTTTTTTACTGACTTGTCTGTGTTGATCTCATTTGCTGTTCAGCTTTGTACAAAATTTCTCTTTCAAAATACAATTTATCTCCATTCCACTGGCAATGCTGATTTCACTAAAAACATTGTATATCCATTGTTTTGATCATGAACAGACATTCTTGTGTCGTTTGACGTATTTCAGTTTGTGATTTTTGCATTGATGATTTTTGATTGCTGCTAAAGACATGCCTTTAAGAAGACTGTCATGTAGAAGTATACAGCTGGCTATATATAAGTGCAGATAGCATCTCTTGGTGAGAGAAACAACTGAATTTCGTTGTTGATAACTGGTCCGCTAATCAACATCAACCCACACCCCTCCGCTGCAACAACGTTCTGTTATTAACACTGTTTCGGTTGCCTTAATGTTGAATCCGTAGAACCGACAGAAAGACTTCCTAGATGTTGCAACTAATCCCCTAATTTGTTTCTACATCAACATATGTGCTCCGCAATATACCGTGAAGTGCGTGGCGGATGGTACACTGTTCCATTTCGTTTCCTGTTCTACTCCCAAATAGAACGAGGGATAAAAGAAAGTGTATATACTTCTGTACGAGCTTTAATCTCTTGTGATCATTACGCGAAATGTAAGAAGGTGGCAGGAAGATCATTCTGCAGTCAGCTTCAAATTCCGGCCCTATGAATTTACAGAATTCCACGGAAAACAACTTCGTATTTCTTACAGCGATCCCCATATGAGTTCGTGGAGCATTTCTGTGACACTCGCGTATTGGACGAATCTTCTAATAACTAACCAAGATGCTCGCCTCTGAACTGCTTCTATGTCATCTTTCAATCTGATTTGCTGCGGATCCCACACGCTTGAACAATACTCAAGACGTTGTCGTACAAACGTTTTATACGCAGTCTCCTTTGCAGATGAAGTACCTCTCGCAAGATTCTCCCAATAAAGCAAAGTCGGCTATCCGCCTTACTCACAACTGCCCTTACATGTTCGTTCCAATTCATATCACTGTGCAGTGTTACACCTAGATATTTAAAGGACGCGACTGCATCAAGAAGCTCACTACTGATGCTGTATTCGAACATTATGGCACTGTTTTTCGTACTCTTGAGCATAACCTTACATGTTTCTACGTTTAGAGCTAGCTGCCATTTTTCACACCAACTATAAATTTTGTCGATGCTATTACAGTTAAATAAAGACGACAGCTTCCGATACACCACAGCATGATCAGCAAACAGCCATAAATTACAAATTACCTGGTCCATCAGATCTTCAATATAGATAGAAAATAATAGCGGAGCAACCACAGTACCCTGAGGCACGCATGACGATACACTCGTCTCTGATGAACACTCGCCATCGAGAACAACGTACTGCGTTCTATTACTTAGGAAGTCTTCCAGCCAGTTACCAGTCTGTGAAACTATTCTATAAGCGCGTGTCGTCGTTAGTAGCCCCCAGGGTGATACCGGGTCAAACGCCATTTTTAAGTCGAGAATAAGACAATATGCCTGTTTCCCCTCATCCATAGCTCGCAAAATATCTTGTGAGAAAAGGGCAAGCTGAAATTTGCATGACCAATGTTTCCTAAACCCGTGCTGATTCACAGAAAGAAGCTTCTTCGACTGTATATAAAAATTCTACAGGAAACAGGAAACTGATGTTAAAGATATTGTACAGCACTTAACCTTTATTCCACGGATGATACTAAAATTGTAGAATCCATCCCACTGCTATACAAATAAGATGGGTTGGAGGCGTTGTCAGGATGGATGCCGAAGCGGTGAAGGGTTGTGGGCGTCCTAGGAAAGGCTCTCTGATTGGCAAATAAGAGATACGCTTCAACTTAATATCGGGTATATTTTTGGCATACGGAATACATCTCCTACACTCGTTCGCCCTTCCGGACGCGTGCACCTACCATGTGACATATGCCGTCATAGAATCAAAATTAATGTCGTGTCTAGATCTGTACTAATTTTCCTATCCGACAGTGCAGTTCTCAAATCCACCCTTCGAACTATCACAGTAGTAACTACTTCACATCTCCGACACTCGTTCACCCTTCCGGACGCGTGCACCTACCATGTGGCATACATCGTCATTGAATCAAAATTAATGTCGTGTCTAGATGTGTACCAATTTTCCTATCCGACAGTGCAGTTCTCATATCCACCCTGCGAACTATCACAGTAGTATCTACTTCACATCTCCTACACTCGTTCGCCCTTCCGGATGCGTGAAACTACCATGTGACATATGCCGTCATAGAATCAAAATTAACCCCGTGTCTAGGTGTGTACTAATTTTACTATCCGACAGTGTAGTTCTCATCTGCTTCACATATCCTACACTCGTTCGCCGTTCCCGACGCGTGCACCTACCATGTGGCATACGTCGTCATAGGATCAAAATTAATGTCGTGTCTAGATGTGTACTAATTTTCCTATCTGACAGTGCAGTTCTCATATCCACCCTGTGAACTATCTCAGTAGGAACCACTTCACATCTCCTACACTCTTTCGCCCTTCCGGACGCGTGCACCTACAATGTGACGTATGACGTCATAGAATCAAAATTAATGTGGTGTCTAGATGTGTACTAATTTTCGTATCCGACAGTGCAGTTCTCATATCCACCCTGCGAACTATCACAGTAGTAACTACTTCACAACTCCTACACTCGTTCGCCCTTGCGGACGCGTGCACCTACCATGTGGCATATGCCGTCATAGAATCAAAATTAACCCCGTGTCTAGGTGAGTACTAATTTTCCTATGCGACAGTGCAGTTCTCATATCCCCCCTGTGAACTATCACAGTACTAACTACTTCACATCTCCTACACTCGTTTGCCCTTCCGGAGGCGTGCACCTACAATGTGGCATATGCCGTCATAGAATCAAAATTCACCCCGTGTCTAGGTGTGTAATAATTTTCCTATCCGGCAGCGCAGTTCTCATATACAACATGTGAACTATCACAGTAGTAACTACTTCACATCTCCTACACTCGTTCGCCCTTCCGGACGCGTGCACCTACCATGTGGCATATGCCGTCATAGAACTAAAATTAACCCCGTGTCTAGGTGTGTACTAACTTTCCTATCCGACAGTGCTGTTCTCATATCCCCCCTGTGAACTATCACAGTAGTAACTACTTCACATCTCCTACACTCGTTCGCCATTCCGGGCGCGTGCATCTACCATGCGGCATGTGCCGTCATAGAAACAAAATTAATGTCGTGTCTAGATGTGTACTAATTTTCCTATCCGACAGTGTAGTTCTCATCCGCTTCACATCTCCTACACTCGTTCACCCTTCTGGACGCGTGCACCTATCATGTGGCATACATTGTCATAGATTCAAAATTAATGTCGTGTCTAGATGTGTACCAATTTTCCTATCCGACAGTGCAGTTCTCATATCCACCCTGCGAACTATCACTGTAGTATCTACTTCACATCTCCTACACTCGTTCGCCCTTCCGGACGCGTGAACCTACCTTGTGGCATATGCCGTCATAGAATCAAAATTAACCCCGTGTATAGGTGTGTACTAATTTTACTATCCGACAGTGTAGTTCTCATCCGCTTCACCTCTCCTACACTCGTTCGCCCTTCCGGACGCTTGCACCTACCATGTGGCATACGTCGTCATAGAATCAAAATTAATGTCGTGTATAGATGTGTACTAATTTTCCTATCTGACAGTGCAGTTCTCATATCCACCCTGTGAACAATCTCAGTAGGAACCACTTCACATCTCCTACACTCGTTTGCCCTTCTGGACGCGTGCACCTACCATGTGTCGTATGACGTCATAGAATGAAAATTAATGTTGTGTCTAGATGTGTACTAATTTTCCTATCCGACAGTGCAGTTCTCATATACAACCTGTGAACTATCTCAGTAGTAACTACGTCACATCTCCTACACTCGTTCGCCCTCCGGACTCGTGCACCTACCATGTGGCATATGCCGTCATAGAATCAAAATTAACCCCGTGTCTAGGTGTGTACTAATTTTCCTATCCGACAGTGCAGTTCTCATATCCCCCCTGTGAACTATCACAGCACTAACTACTTCACATCTCCTACACTCGTTTGCCCTTCCGGAGGCGTGCACCTACAATGTGGCATATGCCGTCATAGAATCAAAATTCACCCCGTGTCTAGGTGTGTAATAATTTTCCTATCCGGCAGTGCAGTTCTCATATACAACCTGTGAACTATCACAGTAGTAACTACTTCACATCTCCTACAATCGTTCGCCCTTCCGGACGCATGCACCTACCATGTGGCATATGCCGTCATAGAATCAAAATTAACCCCGTGTCTAGGTGTGTACTAACTTTCCTATCCGACAGTGCTGTTCTCATATCCCCCCTGTGAACTATCACAGTAGTAACTACTTCACATCTCCTACACTCGTTCGCCATTCTGGGCGCGTGCATCTACCATGCGGCATATGCCGTCATAGAAACAAAATTAATGTCGTGTCTAGATGTGTACTAATTTTCCTATCCGACAGTGTAGTTCTCATCCGCTTCACATCTCCTACACTCGTTCACCCTTCCGGACGCGTGCACCTATCATGTGGCATACATTGTCATAGATTCAAAATTAATGTCGTGTCTAGATGTGTACCAATTTTCCTATCCGACAGTGCAGTTCTCATATCCACCCTGCGAACTATCACTGTAGTATCTACTTCACATCTCCTACACTCGTTCGCCCTTCCGGACGCGTGAACCTACCATGTGGCATATGCCGTCATAGAATCAAAATTAACCCCGTGTCTAGGTGTGTACTAATTTTACTATCCGACAGTGTAGTTCTCATCCGCTTCACCTCTCCTACACTCGTTCGCCCTTCCGGACGCGTGCACCTACCATGTGGCATACGTCGTCATAGAATCAAAATTAATGTCGTGTCTAGATGTGTACTAATTTTCCTATCTGACAGTGCAGTTCTCATATCCACCCTGTGAACAATCTCAGTAGGAACCACTTCACATCTCCTACACTCGTTTGCCCTTCTGGACGCGTGCACCTACCATGTGTCGTATGACGTCATAGAATCAAAATTAATGTTGTGTCTATATGTGTACTAATTTTCCTATCTGACAGTGCAGTTCTCATATACAGCCTGTGAACTATCTCAGTAGTAACTACGTCACATCTCCTACACTCGTTCGCCCTTCCGGACTCGTGCACCTACCATGTGGCATATGCCGTCATAGAATAAAAATTAACCCCGTGTCTAGGTGTGCACTAATTTTCCTATCCGACAGTGTAGTTCTCATCCGCCCTGTGAACTATCACAGTGGTAACAGCTTCACATCTCCTACACTCGTTCGCCCTTCCGGACGCGCACAGTAGCTGGGAGCCAGTACAGCGTTATTTACCGGCGCCAGAAGGTGTGGGTGTCATGCGGCCGAGAGTCCAGTGATAAGCGGGGCCGTTCCATTACTGCTCTCCGGCTCTGGGAGCGGAATGCGGAATACGAGAGGCGCCACGGCACCAGACCACAGCCTGCTGCTGGTGGTTCTAGCCGCTCTGCTGCTGCTGCCGCTGCGGTGTGGCGCCAATTTAATTATGCTGCCGCTGCCGCCGAGTCCAGATTATTCCTCGCTGCGCCTCTCTCTCTCGCCGCTGCTCCCTCTTTGTCCCTCTCACTCCCACCTTTTTTTCTTTTTAATGCCATTTTTCCCCACGAGAAAGAAAGTCGCGCCGCTTTCAGTTGGCCGCCGCACCAGAATGCTGCACGTCGAGAACCCGCGCTGACGTTCCTCGTCGCCTCGTTACGCTCTGCGGGCGAGACAATTGCAGCAGCTGGCTGGGGTCCTGCCCCCCCCCCCCCTGCTCATTGTTGCTATTTTTTTTTTCTTTTTGTGGTAATGAAAGTTGGAGGATTATCAGGAATTTATTTCTGTGATACAAAGAGTGGGGAAAAAATTGCCCCACCCTGTTAGCAAGCTGCTATGCATTTCACGTCAACGGTATTTATTAAATATGTAACAGATGAAGTACAGACACGAGTTGGTATTGTTTGGCCCTGCAGACACAGACTGAACAAAAAGAAAGTTTTTTTTTTTCCGACGCTTGTTGGTAAGAGGTCGATTACGAATCGCTTATTGCCTAGTTGAATAGAGCTCTTTGGAAGGAGGGACTTTTGGGGAAGTCGTTAATAGATCACTGGCGAGGGTTACTGACTATAGTTCGAGTCATGTACGAAGGCGCTTCCGCGTAGACAGGCGTAGCCATATGGGTAGCGTGGAAGGAAGGAGCTACGGCCGAAATATCCGTGACGGATATGCGGATCAGCGACTCCAGCAGTTGGACTTGCATCTCCGGACCAAACGTATTAATGGACACTATGAGATAAAATGTATCCGGTCACCAGGCTGAAGGTGATTTGCATGGCGAGGTTTACTCACTATAGTTGGCGTCATGTAAGAAGGCATCTCCGCGCTTAGAGGAGGAGCGATAGGGGAAGCGTGGAAGGGAGGAGCTACGGCCGAGCACCAACAGTTGAGCCTGAGGGAGCAACATTGCCTAACTCGCGGCCAGCCTTGCGCCTAGGCAAAAATCTTCATATGTTTGTAAATCTTATGGGACTTAACTACGGGGTCATCAGTCCCTAAACTTACAAACTACTTATGAATTACTTACGAACTAGGACGGTACAAATATCCATGTCCGAGGGAGGATTCGAACCCCCGAGCGTAGTGACCCTGCAGACCGTGACCGAAGCGCCTCAGTCCCCTGGGCCACCGCGGCCGACTGCGCCTAGGCCCTCTAGGGAATGAATATTATTGGCTGTCAGTGCGCTAGTGGAAGGGGATGCGCAGAACGGCTGACAATTGGGCCTCCTTCGTAAGTGACGCATACTTCACTCAGAATGTAATAGCAAGATATACAGGCTGCTTGAAGAGCCTGAATGCAGTGAATTGAAAAGTTATCCTGCTGTTACGATCAGAAGAAAGACTTTGGATCTCACAAGGAAGAGCTCGATTCCATCGCAAGTAGCAAAGGGTTTACAACTGGCTGCAGTTCATTCTAGAACCTATGGTTTACTCAGGATCCGTAATAATGGGGTGCCCAAAAGTCCTACTGTAACTTTGGTGTATGCAATAATTTTGTGGCTAAATACCTAGGTGAACGGGACCGGAACCATTTCGAATTATCGAAAACTATAGAAATTTAGATGGGAAAAATAAATATTAATATATTGTGAGTAATACAGGTCATTCTCTCTCAGATGAAGGGATGGAAGGAAGGAATCTTAAGGTTTAACGTCCCGTCGACAGCGTGGTCATTAGAGACGGAGCTCACGCTCGGATTTTTGTGTAAGGATGGGGAAGGAAATCGGCCGTGCCCTTTGAAAGGAACCATCCCGGTATTTGCCTGGAGTGATTTAGGGATATCACGGAAAACCTAAATCTGGATGGCTGGAGGTGGATTTGAATCACCATCCTTCCGAATACGAGTCCCTTTGAAAGGAACCATCCCGGCATTTTCCTGGAGTGATTTAGGGAAATCATGGAAAACCTAAATCTGGATGGCTGGAGGTGGGTATGAATCACCATCCTTCCGAATACGAGTCCAGTGTGTTACCACTGCGCCACCTCGCTCGGTTAATACAGGTCAAAATATGAACTTCATTAAAAGAAACGGATTTACATATGCATTTGAATTGCCAGAATAACGATAATTATTTTTTTAGAGAAGTAATCGTGAAGTGTCTTTTGTTTGACGAAGCTGCAACTTTTCCACCGTCTCGGGAGGAGAATGCCAGTTGGTGTTGGTCCACGTAGCATATGGCGGCCTCAAGAGCAGCGTACCCATCGGTGTGACTCATCATCGACGCAGCCTCTACCTCGTCATCCTCACCACTTTCACGCTGCGATGAAATGTTAACCATGTGAATTTTAGAAGAGTCTGTCACTTCCAACTGTTCGTCCGACTTTAACCACTCACCTACGTCCACCTCCTTTGCCTCTTCACACACTTGGCAATTTTCTAATTAAATTACACAACGATTGATCGTACTCATTTGCTAACTCTTCAGTTTCTGTGTGTGGCATACTTTCCTGTAGACTTCACCTACGTCCACCTCCTTTGCCTCTTCACACACCTGGCAATTTTCTAATTAAATTACACAACGATTGATCGTACTCATTTGCTAACTCGTTTCTGTGTGTGGCATACTTTCCTGTAGACTTCACCTACGTCCACCTCTTTTGCCTCTTCACACACCTGGCAATTTTCTAATTAAATTACACAACGATTGATCGTACTCATTTGCTAACTCGTTTCTGTGTGTGGCATACTTTCCTGTAGACTTCACCTACGTCCACCTCTTTTGCCTCTTCACACACCTGGCAATTTTCTAATTAAATTACACAACGATTGATCGTACTCATTTGCTAACTCGTTTCTGTGTGTGGCATACTTTCCTGTAGACTTCACCTACGTCCACCTCTTTTGCCTCTTCACACACCTGGCAATTTTCTAATTAAATTACACAACGATTGATCGTACTCATTTGCTAACTCTTCAGTTTCTGTGTGTGGCATACTTTCCTGTAGACTTCACCTACGTCCACCTCTTTTGCCTCTTCACACACCTGGCAATTTTCTAATTAAATTACACAACGATTGATCGTACTCATTTGCTAACTCTTCAGTTTCTGTGTGTGGCATACTTTCCTGTAGACTTCACCTACGTCCACCTCTTTTGCCTCTTCACACACCTGGCAATTTTCTAATTAAATTACACAACGATTGATCGTACTCATTTGCTAACTCTTCAGTTTCTGTGTGTGGCATACTTTCCTGTAGACTTCACCTACGTCCACCTCTTTTGCCTCTTCACACACCTGGCAATTTTCTAATTAAATTACACAACGATTGATCGTACTCATTTGCTAACTCTTCAGTTTCTGTGTGTGGCATACTTTCCTGTAGACTTCACCTACGTCCACCTCTTTTGCCTCTTCACACACCTGGCAATTTTCTAATTAAATTACACAACGATTGATCGTACTCATTTGCTAACTCTTCAGTTTCTGTGTGTGGCATACTTTCCTGTAGACTTCACCTACGTCCACCTCCTTTGCCTCTTCACACACCTGGCAATTTTCTAATTAAATTACACAACGATTGATCGTACTCATTTGCTAACTCGTTTCTGTGTGTGGCATACTTTCCTGTAGACTTCACCTACGTCCACCTCTTTTGCCTCTTCACACACCTGGCAATTTTCTAATTAAATTACACAACGATTGATCGTACTCATTTGCTAACTCTTCAGTTTCTGTGTGTGGCATACTTTCCTGTAGACTTCACCTACGTCCACCTCTTTTGCCTCTTCACACACCTGGCAATTTTCTAATTAAATTACACAACGATTGATCGTACTCATTTGCTAACTCTTCAGTTTCTGTGTGTGGCATACTTTCCTGTAGACTTCACCTACGTCCACCTCTTTTGCCTCTTCACACACCTGGCAATTTTCTAATTAAATTACACAACGATTGATCGTACTCATTTGCTAACTCGTTTCTGTGTGTGGCATACTTTCCTGTAGACTTCACCTACGTCCACCTCTTTTGCCTCTTCACACACCTGGCAATTTTCTAATTAAATTACACAACGATTGATCGTACTCATTTGCTAACTCGTTTCTGTGTGTGGCATACTTTCCTGTAGACTTCACCTACGTCCACCTCTTTTGCCTCTTCACACACCTGGCAATTTTCTAATTAAATTACACAACGATTGATCGTACTCATTTGCTAACTCGTTTCTGTGTGTGGCATACTTTCCTGTAGACTTCACCTACGTCCACCTCTTTTGCCTCTTCACACACCTGGCAATTTTCTAATTAAATTACACAACGATTGATCGTACTCATTTGCTAACTCTTCAGTTTCTGTGTGTGGCATACTTTCCTGTAGACTTCACCTACGTCCACCTCTTTTGCCTCTTCACACACCTGGCAATTTTCTAATTAAATTACACAACGATTGATCGTACTCATTTGCTAACTCGTTTCTGTGTGTGGCATACTTTCCTGTAGACTTCACCTACGTCCACCTCTTTTGCCTCTTCACACACCTGGCAATTTTCTAATTAAATTACACAACGATTGATCGTACTCATTTGCTAACTCGTTTCTGTGTGTGGCATACTTTCCTGTAGACTTCACCTACGTCCACCTCTTTTGCCTCTTCACACACCTGGCAATTTTCTAATTAAATTACACAACGATTGATCGTACTCATTTGCTAACTCGTTTCTGTGTGTGGCATACTTTCCTGTAGACTTCACCTACGTCCACCTCTTTTGCCTCTTCACACACCTGGCAATTTTCTAATTAAATTACACAACGATTGATCGTACTCATTTGCTAACTCGTTTCTGTGTGTGGCATACTTTCCTGTAGACTTCACCTACGTCCACCTCTTTTGCCTCTTCACACACCTGGCAATTTTCTAATTAAATTACACAACGATTGATCGTACTCATTTGCTAACTCGTTTCTGTGTGTGGCATACTTTCCTGTAGACTTCACCTACGTCCACCTCTTTTGCCTCTTCACACACCTGGCAATTTTCTAATTAAATTACACAACGATTGATCGTACTCATTTGCTAACTCTTCAGTTTCTGTGTGTGGCATACTTTCCTGTAGACTTCACCTACGTCCACCTCTTTTGCCTCTTCACACACCTGGCAATTTTCTAATTAAATTACACAACGATTGATCGTACTCATTTGCTAACTCTTCAGTTTCTGTGTGTGGCATACTTTCCTGTAGACTTCACCTACGTCCACCTCTTTTGCCTCTTCACACACCTGGCAATTTTCTAATTAAATTACACAACGATTGATCGTACTCATTTGCTAACTCTTCAGTTTCTGTGTGTGGCATACTTTCCTGTAGACTTCACCTACGTCCACCTCTTTTGCCTCTTCACACACCTGGCAATTTTCTAATTAAATTACACAACGATTGATCGTACTCATTTGCTAACTCTTCAGTTTCTGTGTGTGGCATACTTTCCTGTAGACTTCACCTACGTCCACCTCTTTTGCCTCTTCACACACCTGGCAATTTTCTAATTAAATTACACAACGATTGATCGTACTCATTTGCTAAATCTTCAGTTACTGTGTGTGGCATACTTTCCTGTAGACTTCACCTACGTCCACCTCTTTTGCCTCTTCACACACCTGGCAATTTTCTAATTAAATTACACAACGATTGATCGTACTCATTTGCTAACTCTTCAGTTTCTGTGTGTGGCATACTTTCCTGTAGACTTCACCTACGTCCACCACCTTTGCCTCTTCACACACCTGGCAATTTTCTAATTAAATTACACAACGATTGATCGTACTCATTTGCTAACTCGTTTCTGTGTGTGGCATACTTTCCTGTAGACTTCACCTACGTCCACCTCTTTTGCCTCTTCACACACCTGGCAATTTTCTAATTAAATTACACAACGATTGATCGTACTCATTTGCTAACTCGTTTCTGTGTGTGGCATACTTTCCTGTAGACTTCACCTACGTCCACCTCTTTTGCCTCTTCACACACCTGGCAATTTTCTAATTAAATTACACAACGATTGATCGTACTCATTTGCTAACTCGTTTCTGTGTGTGGCATACTTTCCTGTAGACTTCACCTACGTCCACCTCTTTTGCCTCTTCACACACCTGGCAATTTTCTAATTAAATTACACAACGATTGATCGTACTCATTTGCTAACTCGTTTCTGTGTGTGGCATACTTTCCTGTAGACTTCACCTACGTCCACCTCTTTTGCCTCTTCACACACCTGGCAATTTTCTAATTAAATTACACAACGATTGATCGTACTCATTTGCTAACTCGTTTCTGTGTGTGGCATACTTTCCTGTAGACTTCACCTACGTCCACCTCTTTTGCCTCTTCACACACCTGGCAATTTTCTAATTAAATTACACAACGATTGATCGTACTTATTTGCTAACTCGTTTCTGTGTGTGGCATACTTTCCTGTAGACTTCACCTACGTCCACCTCTTTTGCCTCTTCACACACCTGGCAATTTTCTAATTAAATTACACAACGATTGATCGTACTCATTTGCTAACTCGTTTCTGTGTGTGGCATACTTTCCTGTAGACTTCACCTACGTCCACCACCTTTGCCTCTTCACACACCTGGCAATTTTCTAATTAAATTACACAACGATTGATCGTACTCATTTGCTAACTCGTTTCTGTGTGTGGCATACTTTCCTGTAGACTTCACCTACGTCCACCTCTTTTGCCTCTTCACACACCTGGCAATTTTCTAATTAAATTACACAACGATTGATCGTACTCATTTGCTAACTCGTTTCTGTGTGTGGCATACTTTCCTGTAGACTTCACCTACGTCCACCTCTTTTGCCTCTTCACACACCTGGCAATTTTCTAATTAAATTACACAACGATTGATCGTACTCATTTGCTAACTCGTTTCTGTGTGTGGCATACTTTCCTGTAGACTTCACCTACGTCCACCTCTTTTGCCTCTTCACAGACCTGGCAATTTTCTAATTAAATTACACAACGATTGATCGTACTCATTTGCTAACTCGTTTCTGTGTGTGGCATACTTTCCTGTAGACTTCACCTACGTCCACCTCTTTTGCCTCTTCACACACCTGGCAATTTTCTAATTAAATTACACAACGATTGATCGTACTCATTTGCTAACTCGTTTCTGTGTGTGGCATACTTTCCTGTAGACTTCACCTACGTCCACCTCTTTTGCCTCTTCACACACCTGGCAATTTTCTAATTAAATTACACAACGATTGATCGTACTCATTTGCTAACTCGTTTCTGTGTGTGGCATACTTTCCTGTAGACTTCACCTACGTCCACCTCTTTTGCCTCTTCACACACCTGGCAATTTTCTAATTAAATTACACAACGATTGATCGTACTCATTTGCTAACTCTTCAGTTTCTGTGTGTGGCATACTTTCCTGTAGACTTCACCTACGTCCACCTCTTTTGCCTCTTCACACACCTGGCAATTTTCTAATTAAATTACACAACGATTGATCGTACTCATTTGCTAACTCGTTTCTGTGTGTGGCATACTTTCCTGTAGACTTCACCTACGTCCACCTCTTTTGCCTCTTCACACACCTGGCAATTTTCTAATTAAATTACACAACGATTGATCGTACTCATTTGCTAACTCTTCAGTTTCTGTGTGTGGCATACTTTCCTGTAGACTTCACCTACGTCCACCTCTTTTGCCTCTTCACACACCTGGCAATTTTCTAATTAAATTACACAACGATTGATCGTACTCATTTGCTAACTCTTCAGTTTCTGTGTGTGGCATACTTTCCTGTAGACTTCACCTACGTCCACCTCTTTTGCCTCTTCACACACCTGGCAATTTTCTAATTAAATTACACAACGATTGATCGTACTCATTTGCTAACTCGTTTCTGTGTGTGGCATACTTTCCTGTAGACTTCACCTACGTCCACCTCTTTTGCCTCTTCACACACCTGGCAATTTTCTAATTAAATTACACAACGATTGATCGTACTCATTTGCTAACTCGTTTCTGTGTGTGGCATACTTTCCTGTAGACTTCACCTACGTCCACCTCTTTTGCCTCTTCACACACCTGGCAATTTTCTAATTAAATTACACAACGATTGATCGTACTCATTTGCTAACTCGTTTCTGTGTGTGGCATACTTTCCTGTAGACTTCACCTACGTCCACCTCTTTTGCCTCTTCACACACCTGGCAATTTTCTAATTAAATTACACAACGATTGATCGTACTCATTTGCTAACTCTTCAGTTTCTGTGTGTGGCATACTTTCCTGTAGACTTCACCTACGTCCACCTCTTTTGCCTCTTCACACACCTGGCAATTTTCTAATTAAATTACACAACGATTGATCGTACTCATTTGCTAACTCGTTTCTGTGTGTGGCATACTTTCCTGTAGACTTCACCTACGTCCACCTCTTTTGCCTCTTCACACACCTGGCAATTTTCTAATTAAATTACACAACGATTGATCGTACTCATTTGCTAACTCTTCAGTTTCTGTGTGTGGCATACTTTCCTGTAGACTTCACCTACGTCCACCTCTTTTGCCTCTTCACACACCTGGCAATTTTCTAATTAAATTACACAACGATTGATCGTACTCATTTGCTAACTCTTCAGTTTCTGTGTGTGGCATACTTTCCTGTAGACTTCACCTACGTCCACCTCTTTTGCCTCTTCACACACCTGGCAATTTTCTAATTAAATTACACAACGATTGATCGTACTCATTTGCTAACTCTTCAGTTTCTGTGTGTGGCATACTTTCCTGTAGACTTCACCTACGTCCACCTCTTTTGCCTCTTCACACACCTGGCAATTTTCTAATTAAATTACACAACGATTGATCGTACTCATTTGCTAACTCTTCAGTTTCTGTGTGTGGCATACTTTCCTGTAGACTTCACCTACGTCCACCTCTTTTGCCTCTTCACACACCTGGCAATTTTCTAATTAAATTACACAACGATTGATCGTACTCATTTGCTAACTCTTCAGTTTCTGTGTGTGGCATACTTTCCTGTAGACTTCACCTACGTCCACCTCTTTTGCCTCTTCACACACCTGGCAATTTTCTAATTAAATTACACAACGATTGATCGTACTCATTTGCTAACTCTTCAGTTTCTGTGTGTGGCATACTTTCCTGTAGACTTCACCTACGTCCACCTCTTTTGCCTCTTCACACACCTGGCAATTTTCTAATTAAATTACACAACGATTGATCGTACTCATTTGCTAACTCTTCAGTTTCTGTGTGTGGCATACTTTCCTGTAGACTTCACCTACGTCCACCTCTTTTGCCTCTTCACACACCTGGCAATTTTCTAATTAAATTACACAACGATTGATCGTACTCATTTGCTAACTCTTCAGTTTCTGTGTGTGGCATACTTTCCTGTAGACTTCACCTACGTCCACCTCTTTTGCCTCTTCACACACCTGGCAATTTTCTAATTAAATTACACAACGATTGATCGTACTCATTTGCTAACTCTTCAGTTTCTGTGTGTGGCATACTTTCCTGTAGACTTCACCTACGTCCACCTCTTTTGCCTCTTCACACACCTGGCAATTTTCTAATTAAATTACACAACGATTGATCGTACTCATTTGCTAACTCTTCAGTTTCTGTGTGTGGCATACTTTCCTGTAGACTTCACCTACGTCCACCTCTTTTGCCTCTTCACACACCTGGCAATTTTCTAATTAAATTACACAACGATTGATCGTACTCATTTGCTAACTCGTTTCTGTGTGTGGCATACTTTCCTGTAGACTTCACCTACGTCCACCTCTTTTGCCTCTTCACACACCTGGCAATTTTCTAATTAAATTACACAACGATTGATCGTACTCATTTGCTAACTCTTCAGTTTCTGTGTGTGGCATACTTTCCTGTAGACTTCACCTACGTCCACCTCTTTTGCCTCTTCACACACCTGGCAATTTTCTAATTAAATTACACAACGATTGATCGTACTCATTTGCTAACTCTTCAGTTTCTGTGTGTGGCATACTTTCCTGTAGACTTCACCTACGTCCACCTCTTTTGCCTCTTCACACACCTGGCAATTTTCTAATTAAATTACACAACGATTGATCGTACTCATTTGCTAACTCTTCAGTTTCTGTGTGTGGCATACTTTCCTGTAGACTTCACCTACGTCCACCTCTTTTGCCTCTTCACACACCTGGCAATTTTCTAATTAAATTACACAACGATTGATCGTACTCATTTGCTAACTCTTCAGTTTCTGTGTGTGGCATACTTTCCTGTAGACTTCACCTACGTCCACCTCTTTTGCCTCTTCACACACCTGGCAATTTTCTAATTAAATTACACAACGATTGATCGTACTCATTTGCTAACTCGTTTCTGTGTGTGGCATACTTTCCTGTAGACTTCACCTACGTCCACCTCTTTTGCCTCTTCACACACCTGGCAATTTTCTAATTAAATTACACAACGATTGATCGTACTCATTTGCTAACTCGTTTCTGTGTGTGGCATACTTTCCTGTAGACTTCACCTACGTCCACCTCTTTTGCCTCTTCACACACCTGGCAATTTTCTAATTAAATTACACAACGATTGATCGTACTCATTTGCTAACTCTTCAGTTTCTGTGTGTGGCATACTTTCCTGTAGACTTCACCTACGTCCACCTCTTTTGCCTCTTCACACACCTGGCAATTTTCTAATTAAATTACACAACGATTGATCGTACTCATTTGCTAACTCTTCAGTTTCTGTGTGTGGCATACTTTCCTGTAGACTTCACCTACGTCCACCTCTTTTGCCTCTTCACACACCTGGCAATTTTCTAATTAAATTACACAACGATTGATCGTACTCATTTGCTAACTCGTTTCTGTGTGTGGCATACTTTCCTGTAGACTTCACCTACGTCCACCTCTTTTGCCTCTTCACACACCTGGCAATTTTCTAATTAAATTACACAACGATTGATCGTACTCATTTGCTAACTCTTCAGTTTCTGTGTGTGGCATACTTTCCTGTAGACTTCACCTACGTCCACCTCTTTTGCCTCTTCACACACCTGGCAATTTTCTAATTAAATTACACAACGATTGATCGTACTCATTTGCTAACTCTTCAGTTTCTGTGTGTGGCATACTTTCCTGTAGACTTCACCTACGTCCACCTCTTTTGCCTCTTCACACACCTGGCAATTTTCTAATTAAATTACACAACGATTGATCGTACTCATTTGCTAACTCTTCAGTTTCTGTGTGTGGCATACTTTCCTGTAGACTTCACCTACGTCCACCTCTTTTGCCTCTTCACACACCTGGCAATTTTCTAATTAAATTACACAACGATTGATCGTACTCATTTGCTAACTCTTCAGTTTCTGTGTGTGGCATACTTTCCTGTAGACTTCACCTACGTCCACCTCTTTTGCCTCTTCACACACCTGGCAATTTTCTAATTAAATTACACAACGATTGATCGTACTCATTTGCTAACTCTTCAGTTTCTGTGTGTGGCATACTTTCCTGTAGACTTCACCTACGTCCACCTCTTTTGCCTCTTCACACACCTGGCAATTTTCTAATTAAATTACACAACGATTGATCGTACTCATTTGCTAACTCTTCAGTTTCTGTGTGTGGCATACTTTCCTGTAGACTTCACCTACGTCCACCTCTTTTGCCTCTTCACACACCTGGCAATTTTCTAATTAAATTACACAACGATTGATCGTACTCATTTGCTAACTCTTCAGTTTCTGTGTGTGGCATACTTTCCTGTAGACTTCACCTACGTCCACCTCTTTTGCCTCTTCACACACCTGGCAATTTTCTAATTAAATTACACAACGATTGATCGTACTCATTTGCTAACTCTTCAGTTTCTGTGTGTGGCATACTTTCCTGTAGACTTCACCTACGTCCACCTCTTTTGCCTCTTCACACACCTGGCAATTTTCTAATTAAATTACACAACGATTGATCGTACTCATTTGCTAACTCTTCAGTTTCTGTGTGTGGCATACTTTCCTGTAGACTTCACCTACGTCCACCTCTTTTGCCTCTTCACACACCTGGCAATTTTCTAATTAAATTACACAACGATTGATCGTACTCATTTGCTAACTCTTCAGTTTCTGTGTGTGGCATACTTTCCTGTAGACTTCACCTACGTCCACCTCTTTTGCCTCTTCACACACCTGGCAATTTTCTAATTAAATTACACAACGATTGATCGTACTCATTTGCTAACTCGTTTCTGTGTGTGGCATACTTTCCTGTAGACTTCACCTACGTCCACCTCTTTTGCCTCTTCACACACCTGGCAATTTTCTAATTAAATTACACAACGATTGATCGTACTCATTTGCTAACTCTTCAGTTTCTGTGTGTGGCATACTTTCCTGTAGACTTCACCTACGTCCACCTCTTTTGCCTCTTCACACACCTGGCAATTTTCTAATTAAATTACACAACGATTGATCGTACTCATTTGCTAACTCTTCAGTTTCTGTGTGTGGCATACTTTCCTGTAGACTTCACCTACGTCCACCTCTTTTGCCTCTTCACACACCTGGCAATTTTCTAATTAAATTACACAACGATTGATCGTACTCATTTGCTAACTCTTCAGTTTCTGTGTGTGGCATACTTTCCTGTAGACTTCACCTACGTCCACCTCTTTTGCCTCTTCACACACCTGGCAATTTTCTAATTAAATTACACAACGATTGATCGTACTCATTTGCTAACTCTTCAGTTTCTGTGTGTGGCATACTTTCCTGTAGACTTCACCTACGTCCACCTCTTTTGCCTCTTCACACACCTGGCAATTTTCTAATTAAATTACACAACGATTGATCGTACTCATTTGCTAACTCTTCAGTTTCTGTGTGTGGCATACTTTCCTGTAGACTTCACCTACGTCCACCTCTTTTGCCTCTTCACACACCTGGCAATTTTCTAATTAAATTACACAACGATTGATCGTACTCATTTGCTAACTCTTCAGTTTCTGTGTGTGGCATACTTTCCTGTAGACTTCACCTACGTCCACCTCTTTTGCCTCTTCACACACCTGGCAATTTTCTAATTAAATTACACAACGATTGATCGTACTCATTTGCTAACTCTTCAGTTTCTGTGTGTGGCATACTTTCCTGTAGACGTTTCCTCCGTGACGTAGAAATTTTGTCTGAATTTATCTCGTTCCAAGATTCGCTAATCCAGTACACGACGTCCTTCAAAGTCACTTTCTTCAAAGCTCCTATAATGCTTTCGTTGTCTTCGGAATGCAGAAGTGACTGTAGCATTCGCCGTTGATACTTTTTTTAGGCATTTCACAACGCCTTGATCCATGGGCTGAAACAGATTGGTAACGTTTGGTGGGAGAAACAAGGCGCAGCTACCGTCGCACTGCACTTCTTCTGCACTTGCATGTTAGGACGCATTATACGTGAGCTAAACTGCTTTGCAAGGCAGTCCCCTTTCTTTTAAAAAAATCTTGCAGTGGGGTACAAATTAGTTAAAAACCAAATCTTGTAGATTTCCTGATTCATCCTGGCATTATTCTGATGTGTATAGACAACCCGGAGAGCTGAGATGGTTACATTCTTGAATGCTTTTAGCTTGGCAGACGTCCCAATAACAACCAGTTTTAGTTTGTGGCTTCCAGTTGCATTTGTAGCTGCCATAACTGTGAGCCGCTCTTTTCTTTTTTTGTGCCCAACAGTACTTTTTTTCTCTAGCTGGTAACATTTTAAAATTTAGCCCAGTTTCGTCACAGTCATATATTTGTTCATTAGACAAATTTTCGTCGCTTAGGATTTTTTTTAAAACTCGACGATGACTTCTGAAACGGCCTGAGCGTCACCAGAGTGTTTTTCTCCAGATATGTCTAGCTGGCACATTCCATACCTCTTCATCCACTTATCGAGCCAGCCCACACAATCGCAGAAATTTTCATCTCCTTCCTGAGACTGATATCTGAAAAATAAAGCTTTTTCTCGTAAGATTGAGCCAGAAATCGGAGCACCCTTCTGTCTTTTTTGGTTAAACATAAACGATGTCTCACTTGCTTTTTCGAATTTTGACTTCTTCATACTTCTTCGAATGAGGCATTCGTGAGAGCATTTCTGTGAAGAAAACTGTTCCAATTCAAATTGGCTTCTTCGTCAGTCACCAACAGTAACTTCGGCGACACCATATTCGAGAGCAAATTTGTCTATTGTTTCTCTTTGGCAAGTCGTCTTAGTGCTTCTAATTATAGATGCAAAGGCACAAATTTTCTCTTTTTTGTCACAGCACTCATCTTTGTAAGGTGTACAATGGAACACACAGTCAACAAATAAAACTAAACACAACACTGTGCTGTGCAGGTACCACTGCGTGAAAACTACAGCAGCGTTTGAACTCCCCAGTTTTGATCGGTAGCAGCCGGCAGCAGTCGGAGGATTTCGTGACATACTAACAACAGATGTTCTTGCAACAAGGCAGCGAGCTAATCGTAGATGTTGATTGCATTGTTGTTTGCTTTGTCACTGAGCTGTTCTCTCCCTATCTATCTTTTGCAAAGATGTTTTCATTATTTATCATGTCAGTAAAAAAAACGTAGATCGTTGAACTTATTTTATTTTATTTTATTTATTTTTTTGTTTATTTTTATTTCTGTTTTTTTAAAATGAGGCTCGGGTTATTGGAAACACGTACTATTGAGACCCTACTGTATTAAGAAACCATGTAGGCAAATGCGACCACATATTAGAAACTACTGGCATATTGTAAGTTGCCCAAAACTCTTAGATTGCAAGCATCATATTTCTTATAAGTTTTGATGTGGTGTCTTTATTCACAGAGGTGCTCTTGCAGGACTCTTTAGAGCTCATCAACAACATGTTTGAGGAGTACATAGTGACATTATTTAAGCACGTCCTTCCTTCAACATACCTCCTCTTTCAGAACGAATGCTTCGAACAGGTGGACGGGTAGTGCGGGTAGCCGTGCGATTTATCGCACCTTTCTGCGGAATGCGTGGCCGTTCTTCGTCTGAGGTTCGAGTCCTCCCTCGAGCATCTGTGTGTGTGTGTGTGTTTTCATTAGTTTAAGTGACTGATAACCGCAGCAGTGTGTGTGTTTGTGTGTGTTGTCATTAGTTTATGGGACTGATAACCGCAGCAGTTAAACCATCTGAACTTTTTTTTGAATACCGGAAGTTGTCAACAACAGTTCCTTGATTTCAGTCAGAGACGGCGCAAGTTTTGCAGACTATCACGTGTGTCTGCTCTGATGTTGCGGACCCATACGGCCTGTAAGCGTACGTAGTGACGGAAGCGCGCACATAGATTAAATTCAGTGTGTATAGTTTTGTCAGAGAGTACATCGCTTCACCGATCAAAGTGGTCACAGTAATTTTGTGATGCGCGGTGCCTCAAAACTTGTTTGCTTATTGACATTTAGAAATTGCCAATAACTGTCAAGGGAACTTAGAAATGGTCACGCTGTGTCTGTACTTTAACTTTGTCTGTGTCGAATGATTGAGTATTCATTTATCATTATATATCAGAATTAAGCCCTATTTCGTTGGTGACGCTATATCTCTGTGAACGTCTCGACCGAATGTTCGTAATCCTCAGGACAAGATATATATGAATTAAAGACCGATAGACTATAATAATAATTATTATTATCATATATAATAAAATAATAGTTACAAAATATATAATATAATAAAAATAATAATATAAATATAATTATAATTTCGGCTAAACTACAACACAACACGGGCATACTCACTCACGGTCAAACCAAACACACCTGACGTATGAAAACTGTAATTATGAACAGCGCAGCAGTGAAATGGAGATTAAGGAGAAAAGTAATGATTCATAAAGAATGACCTACAGTACAACATGAAAGACATCAGCAATGCATGATGTTAAGCGAAAACCAAGACTAAAAAGTTCCGTAAGTAACGAAACAGTAAATGACATGTTTTCGATGCACATATAAAAACAATTGTAAATATCTTTGAAGCTGTTCTACTACCATTAAGAGAAACGCTTCTGGTAACGAAAAGTTGCTTTTTATTTGTAGCTGCATAACGGCCAACCATTCCCCATTACAATTACATGTGTTTGCCGAAGTACTAAGTCACCCATTCTACTGGATAAAACTAGTATCCCCACGGCTACCTTGCCTTTGCAGCATGCTGCTTTACCGCATCAGTGTGCGGTCCCTGCGGTATTACCAGTACGGCGATGCGGCTTCCGACAAGTGCGTCTGCCGCGGAATCCCGTCGCACAGTGCGACGGAATTCCCAAAACGTGACCAAAACCCGAAAAATTAATTTCCGATTCTCGGAATTTTGATGGTTGGGCTGGGTAGGGGAAGGATTGGTGCATCTCATTCCAGAAGGAGAGGTCGCCACCTTCTTTGCCTGTCGAGTTACGTCAGTTCAAATGTGATCTCCGTCGAGAGCACACTCGGCGCTGTGAAAGCGAGGCAGTGTGAGTGAATATTTCGGTAGTGAAGAATTTCAGTTCTACAAGATGGAAACGGTTGCCACAGGTATGTACAAAATGTCCGTACGCTAAATCGGTATACACTTCATGGTTATCCAATTTGTATTATATTTTTCTCCGATGCCTGTAGAAAACGACTATGCTTTGCCGAACTTGCATTTACAACTAGAGCAAAAGTAGCATATACCGCAATATGCCGCTGAATTTCAACTCCCAGACTACAGAGTGATTAATTATCTGATTGAATTGACAAGAATCAGCTGCCAACATCTGCCATTTATCTTGTGTAATGAATATTTACAAGTGCTCCTACGGCCGACATTTCGTAGCACAACATGGTCCAAAAAATGTTTGTGAAGCTTATGGGACTTAACTGCGGCGTCATCAGTCCCTAAACTTACAAATTACTTATGAACTAACTTATACTAAAAACAGCACAAACATCCATGCCCAAGAATGGGGGGATTCGAACTTCCGACGGGGAACGGCGTCACGGAACGTCGTAGCATAGCACCTCAATGCGCTCGGCCGCTCCGCCGTGGCACAACATGGTCGATGCTGCGCGCGGTGCCACGAAACTATATGTTTCCCGTACCACACGCTTACGATATCTGGCCATTGGTCTACACTTAATGTGTTACTAATGCTACTGTAATATTTTTCACACAGGTTCGGATGGTCAATACGAGAAATTAACTCGGGAAGAAATATTCAGCATTGTTAACGTTTGAATTATGTCTACCTGCATTAATACCTTATCCGCAGGAACTTGCCGAGAAAATTGGTCGACCGTTACAGATACCGTAGGATTTGTAACCCTCTATTTCCTCATTCCTTCGTAAAATAAGAATAAGGTGGCGAAAGGCTAAAATGAAACGAGGCATATTTTTGAAAGAAAACAACGAATGGCTAAGTGCACTTATTTCATTTCCAGCACCTACTATCAGTGGCTATTCTGAGGCTTACTACGATCTGCCATCGACATTGCTATGATCTGTCACTGACTTTGAAGACTGTTTCATTATGTTATTAAATAACAACGTGTGTGGTATCAAAGAATTTTTTGCCGATATATTTTCGTCAAATATTCTGTTGTTTGGTTGTATTAAAAAAATCTTGTTAGCAGTGTATTAATTATTAGTGTCTAAATAATAGAGCCGGCCACGGTGGCCGAGGATGCTGAGGCGCTCCAGTCACGGTCTGCGCGGCCACTACGGTCGGGGGTTCGAATACCCCCTAGGGTATGGATATTTGTGTCGTCCTTAGTATAAGGTAGTTGATAAGTAGTTTGTAAGTTTAGGGACTGATGACCACACAGTTAAGTCCCATAAGCTTAACAAACATTTGGACATTTTTTGAAATAATAGATATACGCAATCTTTTTATATAAAGCATTGTGTCCGTATGTTTGATGTTTGTGTACGTTTAGCATACAAATCTAGAGTTTTGATCCAGTCTTTTTCAAATTTTGTGCACGTAAGCTTTAATTCATGAGGACGGTCGCCTTAAGTGTAAGAATCACGTTTGATACGTAGTTGACGAGATATGACGTCAGGAACAATGAGATGCCCAAAAAAACTGCTGCCTTTAGCGACGATGCTTCTTATTTTCGCGTAAACCACTGGACAAATTTCAACCAAATTTGGTACAAACATTCTTTACCGCGCGGTAACAATTGCTGAAGTGTTATGAATCATATACGACAGATGGTTCAGAAGATGTGACGTCATAAACACTAGGAATCAAGAAAACTCACACACAATGCGGCGAGATTTTATAAATACACTGTATGAGAAGAGGGTACTTAGCGACTTGCAAAAAACTTTAAACATAATGTCAAACCTTTATTAAACTTTTTCTCGGTGATAACCATAGCAAAATGATAAAAGGAAGACAGTTTCTTGCTTCTACTTTTCCGCTGTTTGTGGAGTAAAACTACGGCATTAGATATGACGTTACGATTTATAACTCGTACATTACCAATTTTAGCTGCAAAAAATTTTACTGACAGTATGCACACCTGTAGTTGAATGTACCGTAGAATTTTAATCACACTCCGACATGTAGTTCGTAAGATATGAGCACATAAACAGTAATGTTCCGCTGTTCATGGACTAAAACTACGGCATTCAGTATGACGTTACAATTCGTAATTTCTACACTACAAATTATAACCACTGGAAATTTTACTAACAGTATACACGCATATGGTTGAATGTACATTATAAATTGTATCACAGTGCGACACGTAGTTCATGACATATGAGCACATAAGCAGTAACTTTCATGGAAAACCGCCCCATCACGCACCAAGTTATAATCCATTACCTCTTTACTACTACTTGTACTCCCAAGAGAGTTTACAGACATACAGCCTTTATACAAAGGAATGCATACCTTTAAAATAGCAGGAATAAATAAATAAATACCCAGGAAACGCCGGGTTTTCAGGTAGTTATTAATAAATTATTATGGATTTTCAAGGGACGTTCCTATATTTCCTCTGTCATTTTGTTTAGACAATTTTTACCATCAAATTCGTAATCAGCGACCTAAAAAAACCTCTGTGTGATGAGTTTTATATCAGTTAAACGTTTTCCTGGGGTGCTGACCAGGTTTTGGGGATTCCCTGGCACTGTGCGTCGCCCCTCTGCACTTTGCCAGGGCGCCGTCTGTATCGGAACGGCGCCCCAGACCGCCGCTCCGTGTTTTGCGGCTGCTGCGGCGCCCAGCACAATGCCCGCCGCCTCCACCAGACACCCCGGCCACACCGGGAATCCCATCCTAGAGGGCTGGGGGCCCCTCCCTGCGTCTGATAGCCCGGCTCAGCGGCCAAATGCCTCGAGCACAGATCTCCAAATAAATCACTGAGTTACGGCAGTAGTGCTGCGTAAACATTGTTCAGTCGTTTTATTAATGAGTCACTTGCGGTTGACAAAGTCATTGTGACGCTATCGGACGGCCAGTCAGCAATAGTACCAAAAATACAAGATAACACTGTGATCCGACGCGGCCGAAGAGGCGTGCGTGCTAAGGTGCCTTGATGGGGTGCGCGTGGCCGTTCGCCGTCGGAGGTTCCAGTCCTCTTTCGGGCATGTGTGTGTATTCTTCTTACGATAAGTTAAAGCAGTTTGTAAATATATGGACCGATGACCACTACAGTTAGGTCTCATAACTTAACGAACGTTTAAACATGTACTGTGATGCAAAATACTTTTAACCTCAGGAATACGAATATTTACATAATCTGTAAAATCTGACATTGACAGGACGGCGATGGGCGGCGTTATAATTAGATAAAATGCTTAAGAATTTTAAACTATTTATTTAAAATTAATAAAATTGGCTTAGACCGCAAAGTGTATTTTTTTTTATAAAGCGTATAGTGGTGACCAGTTTCGAACTTTTTGTCATTATCGCACGTGTAAACAAGCCAAATGGAAGAATACATCAGAACATGAAATGTTAACATACGGCTTTTACATGGTTGAATGACATGTGACCGTCCAATACCTCCAGCATTTGATTTATTTTATGCTTCGACTGGACAAAAGTTTTTATATTTTAACTGATGGAACTGCTAATTTTTGACCGGTTAGTTTCACACCTGTGTCACGGTCTCAATCAAAGAACAGTGATACGTTTTCAGTAATAGCTTGACTTTCCATACTCTTGCTTTAAGCATTTAAGTTGAAAACAGTGCTACGTTACTATTTTATGCCCTTCAGAACTGTTTTACTTTTAACATTCTTTTAAAATGTTTCTATAAGCACACTCTCTTTATTAAATATGCTATAGCGCCTCATAGTTTTTGAAAATTATCGTTTACGCTGTGCAGTTAATAAGTTTTTGTCAAATGAGTTAGAATTTATTTTACGCCGTTGCAATAAGTGGTTGTAAATTTAGCTTAGACGAAAGTTTTTAATCGCTTTAAAAGGTGACTTATTTCATTAAACCATGTAAAAGCCGTATGTTAACATGCCTTGTTCTGATGTATTCTTCCATCTGGCTTGTTTACCGGTTCGATAATCACCGAGAGGTCGAAACTGGTCACCACTATATGATATTATAACACTTTGTGGCCTAGACCAATTTTAATAATTTTAAATAATTTGTTTAAAATTCTTAAGCATTTTATTTAATCATTATATAACAGTTGTGTTACCATATGCGTTTCTTACGGGGAGACCACATAGGAATCGGATTTTAGAATTTCTCTATATTTATGGTACGTGAAGTTCAGAACTTACTTAACAATCAGCCAAAACCATTCGGCGCAACTCTAAAAAAGTTTCGTGAAAGTCGCCTTTGAAGTTTTCCAAGTACATGTGGGTACCAACAATTTAATCGGTTGAAACATCAGTTGGTGTAGATCAGGCGGTAACGCTCTGAACTTGCAGCTGTACTGCCGATGGTTCGAATCCTGCAGTGACAATTTTTTAATTTTTCTTCGTTGTGTACGAAAACTTACACAATTTCAATATCTAATGGTAATTTTTACGAAATATTCTGGTTTCTTGTGTTTATTTGTAATTTTCTATCTATATATACATAAAAGAATGTTTGTCTATATGTCCTCTATTTTGGTGAACTATTCACCGTACGCCCGCGAAGGTTTCTGACACAGAAACAAAAGAGCACGCCACGTATCTCAGGAGATATGACGTTATAAATATTGAGAGGCCACCGCCTGAGAATACCCAGATTTATGCGTCAATTATTGGAAAATGGGAGTAGTTAGAGATATGCAAAAAAGTTTTCATGTAATTTCGGACGTATATGATGCGTTTTGTAACTAATTCCCTGCCCGCCACATTCAAAAAAAAAGTGAAAAGAAACAACAGTTTCGCTGTAGACGCCGTAAAACTATCGCATCAGGCATGTAGTGTATACAAATCTACAGTTTTCTTCCGATGTTTATGAAATTTCGCACACGTATGTTTCAATCCACGAGGACGGTCGCCGGAAGTGTTAGGATCACGTACAACACATTGTTAACGAGATATGACGGCATAAACGATGAGATTCACGAAAAACTGCAGCATCAAACGACAGTGTTGCTCATTTCCTCCTAAACCACTGGACCGAGTTCAACCAAATTTTGATACACACATTCCTTGCCGTGAGGTAACAATGCTGTTGTGGTAACAACCACATACGACACATGATTCAGGAGATACGTCATAAACAATATAGTTGCAAGAAACTGCCACATAATGCGACGAGACTTTACTCATACGTTATATGAGAATGACATTACTTAGCGACTTGCAACAAATATTAAATACAATTTCGAACCTTTATTCAACATTTTCTAGCTGACAATCATAGCAAAATTATGAAAGGAAAAACATTTCTCCCTAATTACATCTCCGCTGTTTATAGACTAAAACTACGGCATTTGGTATGACGTTACAATTTATAATTTCTACACTACAAACTGTAGCTGTAGGAAATTTTGCTGGCAGTATGAACACATATAGCTGAATGTACCTCGAAATTGTATCTCAGTCCGACATGTAGTTCATGAGATGAGCACATAAACAGTAACGATCAAGGAAAACCGTCCCACCACTCAATAAGTTTTAATCTGTTACTTCTTTACTACTAATTGCATTCCCCAGAGATTTTGCATACATACAACACTTATACAAATGATTTTAGAAAAAGTGAGATGGAGATGGATAGAGAGAGAGGGGGCATAGGAGAAGTACTAAAGGCAGGAATAAATAAATAAATACCCGGGCAATGCCGGGATACAGCTAGTATTAAATAAAAGTCTTTGTTAATGATTGCTTCAATATTTAACAAAAAAACAAAAAAAAGTTTCTTTTTTTTTATCGTATGAGCTTCACTATTAGTTGACAACGGAGATCTTTGATTGTTCAGTTTGTGAAGTGCTATGACGCTGTTTTTGTAAAGTCATCTCAACCTTTGTTTTAGGTGACGACAATGTATTCAGTTCGTCTACATACACATTAACAGAAACTGACACAACAAGTGGATTTACAGATCCCAAATTGTCTTATATAACTGAATTTGAAAAGGAGAAGAAAAAACGCTCTATATCAGCGAGTTTTACAGAGGGCGTTTAGCCCTCTGACCGGGCGCGCCAGCCACTGCGCCTGGCTGTGAGCTACCCCGACAGATGCCGCAACTGTTTTAATTATTGGTACTAATGTAAACTTGCAAAACTTCAAAGACGATTTTCTCGAAATTTTTTAGAGTTGCGTCGAATGACTTTCTCTGATTCATAATTGAGTTCTGAACATTACGTACAACAAATGTAAAAAAATTGTAAAATCCAATGCCCACGTGGTCTCATTGCTAGTCTAAAACGAGTTATAAATGTAATGTTCAAATTTCTGTAAACCTTTTAGACGAAACTACTACCGCTTGGATTGATACAACGGTTTGATCGGCGCTCCAGGTGAGACGCGTGCTGCTAGAGCGGCTACTCCGGGATTATGCGCAGAAATTTTCTAATTCCAATGTTTACATAATGATGAGCGCTATGTTTGTAATAAAGCTGGACAGACTGTATCAGGCGTCGGTCGGCTACCGAGTAACAATATGCCTCGCTACAGAAAATACAGAAGACGGCGTTTGCCATTGTATAAAGCTGCTGACAGTCTCAAAATCGAATCCGCTACAGGAATTACAGAAGATGGCGTTTGTCATTGTATAAAGCTATCGACAGTCTCAGCATCGAATCCGATAGTAATATAGGGGCGCAAGTGATTCTCAAATGTACTTCGTTGTTTTTTCAATTTCGCGATATTTGGCCTTCAGACTACTCAACACGGAAATGGTTGGTTAACCGTTGTTGTTCTTTGTTGAAATTGTGGTACTGTGAAAGTCTTAGGTGGTTTGGAGAGTGCTAAATGTAGAGATGTTATTGCCTGTCTTACGTTTAATATTATTGAACTAGGTAATAAGGATTACCGTAAATCGTGTTTGACACATAACATGCCATTTGTAATCAGAACTATGATTCGTCACAGAATTAAAAAGATGGGGTCTCTTGCCATCTGGTGTGAAGGTTTTGGTGTGTGTTCTAAAATAGAGTGTAATTAAAATTTACTCTTACGGGAATTAGTTTCATAACTACGAGTTTGAGTATTTTGGGCAGCGTAAAGGTGTGAATTTGTATCTGGCGGGAAGCGTGCTTAGGTAGTCCTTGCAAGTGCGGTGATAAGTGTGTTCCCAGTGGTGTAGTCAACTGAACTGCCTAGAAAGCAGGAGACCCGGGTTCGAATCTCGGCTGAGTAATTATTTTCAGCTTTCTCCATTCGCAGGTGATGACATATATTCTTTGAATATGAAAGAATGACAACAGCTGGATCAGAAGCTACGTCTGTTCTTTCGAAACAGAGGCCACATATATACGTATATATAGACCTCTACACGTGTGGGTGCTTTGGGTTTCGCAATACCAGAATTGCCTAAGGAAAGTGAAATTTATTTTACATAAAATTACGTACTTCCCTGTTATCCTCAATACTGACTTGAATAGATCAGACTTATTCACAGTAAATACGCCATGCTAACGATGTATAAACGAAAAGGTTGAAAACTGATTGCAGGTACCAATCGATAGCTACATCAATGGGAGGCAATAAATAATTTTGAGAAATTCGAAAAAACGTCAACTTCTATAGGAATTGCCTCTTCAGTGGGATGTAGCTAGCACAAATCGCTTCCAAATCTTACCCACAACGCAAAACATTCGTCACGCTACAATTAATTTTGTGTCTAAATTAATGAAAACTTTCATAATGTGTTCAATTCCTAAAAATATACTAAATATTTCTCCCCATAGTATAGAATAATGTACTGTATTTTCAATATTTTTACAAGGTTTTATAAACAGGAGAAAATGTTAATTTCGCAGTTTTGCAATTGAAATAAGAGGGCGGGGTCGAGGAGGGGTCGTCAGAATGTTTTTAATGGGATGGGTTCTGGACTGAAATGGTTGAAAATCACTGACCTCAACTAACTTCTGCAAAGGACAGCAGCACGGTAATGGTCGCGTGGTATAAGGCAACATGCTTCGCAGTGTGCGGCCGACGGAAGTTCGAGTCTTTCCTCTGGCATGGGTATGTGTGTTGTTCTTACTGTAAGTTAGTTTAAGTACTTAGTTTGTTAGTCTAGGTACTGATGAGCATAACAGTTTGATCCAATAGATTACCAAATATGAAGAGCGATCAAAATTTATATAAAACACACTTACTTCAGCCAATATCGCTAGTTTATATATATTTTTTACCTGTTTCGATGAAATATGTCATCATCTTCAGAAACAATTTCTTAAATAATAGTTTTCTCCTATTTTCAATAAAATAAGGAGTTACTTGTAAAAATGAAATATAAGAAACGGAACAGTGTTAAACTATTAAAATTGGCATCATCAAAGTGGATCATCATCTGTATTGCTCATTTAAAAATTGATGCAAATTTTAATCGTCAGACAATGTTCTTTTTCTTATACTTCATTTCCACAAGTAAGTATTTTATTGAAAATAAAATTTCAATAATAAAAAATAAAAATAAAAGTTTCTGAAGACGATGACATAGTTCATCGAAACCTGCAAAAAATAAAATAAAATAAAATAAATAAATAAATAAATGTAACCTAGCGATCTTGAATGAAGTAAATGTGTTTTATAGTTCAACATTTGATTTTCTAAGCACAACACACACACACACACACACACACACACACACACACACACACACACACACACATCTACATACACCAATGACCGAGGACTACAAACTCCCACAGGAGGTACCATGCTTTCTGTGAAATGGGCTTCAGGCTACACAGCCATGTCCGCACGGCTTATAAGCCTTAAACGAATTATGTATTTAAGATCAATGGTTTAGGCCAATAGAATGTGAAGTCATTAGAGACACAACAATACATTTGATTCGTGAAGACTGTAGAAGATTGTTGCGTCTTCCTGATTGTTGTAGCTGAAGGAGATAGGCAGTGGTATTAAGGATGTGGACAAGGTCTGCAACTGAAAGAATTGATTAGTCCTCAAAGGATTTATTGACAGAAGAAATCAATATTAAGATGTGCTCTTGTCGGTCAAACTTATTGTACTATTACATTCTTCTCCTAAGCAATAGAAAACTGTTCCTGTTTGTGCACAGGCTGGCCGTTCTGTGCTGAACTTCAGGAACTGCAGTATTCCTGGGACTGCCTCGTACTGACTGGAACTGCCGCACTCCCTGTAGTTGCTATGATGCTCCGGCGTATCTAGCCGAGCCCCCTTCTTCCTATTGGCCGGCGCGCAAAGCGGGCAAAAAGAGGTGCCGAGACTGCGGGCGCCACCGTTGGCCGAGGTATCATGGAGCGATTTATCATGTTTTCTTGTGCACAAACTAAATCGAAGTACACTAACAAGGGGAACACGAAGTATGGTTCAAACGAATTTTGATGGGTCGCAGGTATGTAGTACGGGAACTCCTCCAGATCACCAGAATAAAAGGATTTATTCCTATGAGCGTTGGTTTCCATGAAAATCGAGATCAAAGTCCAGCGCATAACATCTATACCTGTACTAAGTAACCAGTGGTACGTAAGTCAGTATGGTGTAGGTAGCAGTGCGCTGTACTGTCACGCAGACGACCTGAGTTGGAGTCTTAATCGGGAGTTTTATATATATACTTGTTCGACCATTGATTGTATATCATTTTTTCCTTTGCAGAGTATTACCATGAATTATTTGCAGAAGGATGGAAAAGCTGGTAGAAGTCGACCTTGGCGAAGATCAGTTTGCGGTTAGGAGAAATGTAAAAACACTGGAGGCAATACTAACTTTACGGCTTATCCTAGAAGACAGATTAATAAAAGGCAAACCTACATATCTAGCTTGTGTAGATATGGAGAAGGCTTTTAACAATGTTGATTGTAATAAACTCTTTCAAGTTCTGAAGCAAGCAGGAGTAAAATATAGGGAGCGTAAGGTTATTTACAACTTGTACAAAAACCAGACAACGGTTGTCAGAGTTGATGGGCATGAAAGGGATGCAGTGGCTGGAAAGGGAGTAAGACAGGGTTGTAGCCTTTCTGCAATGTTATTCAATTTGTGCAATGAGCAATCTAGAAAGGAAAGCAAGGAGAAATTTCGAGAAGGAATTAAAGTTAAGAATTAAAGACACTGCGTTTTGCCGACGACATAGTAATTCTGTCAGAGACAGCAAAGGATCTGAAAGAGCATTTGAACGGAATGGACAGTGATCTGAAAGGTGCATGTAAAATGAACATTAACAAGAGCAAAACTAGGGTAATTCTAAGAAAATCAGGTGACGCTAAAGGAATTATATTAGGTAACGAAACAATATAGGAGGTAAATGAGTTTCGTGACTTGGGCAGTACAATAACAAATGATGTTCGCAGGACAGAGGATAAAAATGCAGAATGGCAATGGGTAGAAAATTGTTCTTGAAAAAGAGAAATTTGTTAACATCAAATATTAATTTAAACATATGGAAGTCCTTTCTGAAAGTTTTTGTGTGGAGTGTTGCCTTGTATGGGAGTGAAACATGGACGATAAACAGTGCGGACAGGAAGAGGATATAGGCTTTTGAAACGTGGTGCTACAGAAGAATGCTGAAGATTAGGTGGGTGTATCACGTAACTGATGAGGAGGTACGGAACAGTATTGAGGAGGAAAGGAATTTCTGGCATATTGGTAGGACACATTCTCAGACATCAAGGAATCGTGAATTTAACGTTGAAGGGAAGTTTGTGGGGTAACAACCGCATAAAAAGACCAAGAGATGGATAAAGTAAGCAGATTCAGACAGATGTAGGTTGCTGTTCTTATGTGCATTTGAAGAGGCTTGCTCAGGATAGGGTATTGTGGAGAGTTACATCAATCCAGTCTCCGGACTGAAGACCACACCACCAACATTTCCCACTTTATCAGTTCTCATATGAAACGTTATAGTTATATCAGGTAATTACAGTTGCATGTGAACGATACGCTGGGAATGACTAGCCGCCTGGCCGCAGCACAATAATCCGCTGGGAGGCGTCAAGTGGGCACACACATCATTCCGCGATATATCAACAGTGCGGTCGGGACTGTAAACGCAACTATCAAAAGCTGCACAAACGTTATGTGATGACTACAAACGGTTTACTGATTCTTCAATCACCGTAAATGTATGCTTCGAAATAACGAATAAAATAAAATAATCGTGCCAAATACATAACATATTGAACAATTAACATATGTTATCATCATGACCAATTACTCAAGCTATTGTGACCGAAGACCTGACTGGCCGGGAGCGACTAGCGACGACCGACCGATCAAGCGTCGCCGCTAACGAGAAACACTCCACGAAACTACAGAGACGACAATAACAACAACTAATCGAAAAAACAAAGATCCAAACGAAAGCCAAATCGGAACCGTGCCAGAGCAGAGAACGAAGCCAGATAACCAATGAATAGCGAAAGTAAACGGAGCGCAGTCAACACAAGACTGAGGAGCGAGCTGTGGCTCCGGCCCTATATAGTGCGGCGCGGTAGGCGCGCCACGGCGTGCAGCGCTCTAGTGGCGATGGCAGCGCTAGTAGGTTGTGTGCGCCGCCTAACGGCTGCTGTCATAGTCCATGTGGTCTGGCGGGCTCTCAAACATGTCGTCCCGGGATACCAGATCCCTCCCTCCCGAAATGGGCGCGTAGGGACGGAAGCGCCCAGGACGGTGCTTTGGAATGTGGACCGATGGCACGAGTGGTGTTACAGGTGGAGAGCTCGCTAAGTCAAGGTACAGATGTGGGGCCTCCGTAGAGGTACAAGGATGCGGTAGTGTGGAAGGCGATTGCCGAGAGGGTGAATGTGGAGGCGAGGTCTCTACTTCCATGCCCGTGTCCCCTGGGGTTGCTGATGCCGCCCCGAGGTGCACATGGGGTCCCGGTGGTGGGGGCGTGTCAGAGGGTGATCTGCCCTGTGAGCACCGTTGCGGCCGAGAGTGTGCCATCTCTGGGTCTGCATCGATTGGAGCCGTGGACTATGCCCGAGAGCGCAGATTGTAGCCGTGTGTGTGATCGAGGAATTGGCGATAGTAGGGTCTCCGGGTCTGGCTGTGCTACTGGTTGGGATGAGGCAGGGAAACGAGGGCGAAGTTGGTTAGTATGTCGGCGCTCCAAACCCCTCTGAGTGTTGACAGAGAGGAGGCGTCGCCCGTGAGTGGCCACTACGGTAGCCGGCACCCATGAGGGCTTCGTACCATAGGAACGGGCCCACACAGCGGATCCTGGTGCATATTGCCCAGTGTACCACGTCCTTGGTTCCGAGGGCTGTGGGGCCAAGAGATGGAGAAGGGTGCGAGGCTGGCGGCCATGGAGGAGTTCTGCCGGGCTACGATCCTGGATAGGGGTTGTCCTGTAGGTACTCAGGAATAATGTGAGGGCTGCTGTGGTGGTGGAGGTGCCCACAGATTTCAGCATTTGTTGTTTAAACGTCCGCACCATCCGCTCAGCAGCAACATTATAGGCTGGGTGGAATGGCGGACTAAACAGGTGTTTGATGCCATTTGCATCACAAAACTGCTCAAAGGCTGCCGCTGTAAACTGGGGCCCATTGTCAGAGACGATGGTACGGGGAAGACCCTCAATAGCAAGAATTTGTGTGAGGGCATTAAGTGTGGCAGTCGTGGTGGTGGACGCCATGCTGACTACATAGGGGTAGTGGGAATAGGCATCAATGACAATAAGCCACATAGATCCCAGAAAGGGGCCTGCTAAGTCAAGATGGATTCGATCCCAAGGGCGACGTGGAGTAGGCCAGGGAGAGAAAGATTGGGCCGGCGCAGCCTGGTGCTTAGCACAAGTGGAGCAATTGCGGACGATGGCCTCCACGTCTTTGTTCAGACCTGGCCAATAAACGAGTCTCCTGGCCAAGGATTTCATACGTGACATACCCCAATGTCACCGATGGAGAAGATCCAGAACCTGAGGGCGTAAAGCAGGTGGGATAACCACCCGGTGGGTATCGCCCTCAGCATCGAGGAGGAGAGCACCATCAATGACAGACAATCGACGAGAGAGATGGGACCAGGCACGTAGCTGGGAGGCTGTCGACTTCGGGAAGTAAGTGGGCCACCCATGAAGTACATGATGGCTGACTCGTCGTAAGAGGGGGTTCTGGCGTGTGTCTGCAGCAATGCGCGTGGCTGTGATAGGGAACCAATCTAAGGTATTTTGCCGTTCCAGATCAATGTGGAAACAGGAGACTTCATGTCGGTCAAATGCTGGATCAGGTCCTGAAGGCAGACGAGAAAGAGCGTCTGCATTGGTGTGTTGTGTAGTAGGCTTGTGCTTAATGGTGTAATTGTAGGAACTAAGTAATAGAGCCCAACGCTGGAGTCTTTGGGCCGTACGTTCTGGGAGCCGAGAGTGTGGCCCAAATAAAGCGACCAATGGTTTGTGGTCAGTAATGAGGGTAAACTTGGCCCCAAAAAGATACACATGGAATTTCTTAACCGCATAGACGATCGCCAACGCCTCCTTTTCTATCTGAGAGTAGTTCTTTTGAGCAGGCGTCAGGGTCTTGGACGCATAGGCTATCGGTTGTTTAGTACCATCATCATTGCGGTGTGCCAAAACCGCTCCAATGCCATATGGAGATGCGTCCGCTGCCAGAACAAGAGGACGTGATGGAGAAAAGGGCGTAAGGCAGGATGCCGAACGCAACAGGCGCTTTAGCCGCTGAAAGGAATGCTCACAAGCATCTGACCACCGGAATTGCACACCTTTCTTCCGGAGACAGTTGAGGGGGTGCCGCTTGTGGGAGGAACTTTGCATAATAGTTCACCTTTCCCAAAAACGCCTGTAACTCCTGTAGGTTTTGAGGGCGTGGTAGAGCATCGACCGCCGATACATTGCGATCCGTGGGCTGGATTCTGTCTTTGGAGAGCAAGTAGCCAAGGTATTCGACCCGTTCCTGGAAAAACTGGCATTTATGGAGGCGGCACCTGAGCCCGGCGTCCCGCAATGTGGTCAAGAGAGTGCGGAGGTTATGCAAGTGCTCAAGGCGTGTAGCCCCAGTAACGATGACATCATCAAGATAGTTGGCACAACCGGGTATAGGCATGGTTAATTGTTCTAGATACCTCTGGAAGATGGCTGGAGCCGAAGAAATCCCAAAAGGTAAACGTTTGTATTTGTAAAGACCAAAAGGGGTATTGATGACCGCGATTCGTTGAGATTCCTCATCGAGCGGGATTTGCAAATAGGCGTCAGCCAGGTCTATCTTAGAAAAGTATTCGCCGCCAACAAGCTTCGTGAGGAGGTCCCCTTGCCGCGAAATTGGCTAGGTTTCGACCTGTGCCTGGGCATTGATGGTGGATTTAAAATCGCCACAAAGGCGGAGGGCGCCATTAGGCTTGAGGACCACTACCAGTGGTGTGGCCCAGACACTCGTTTTGACAGGTTCGATGACTCCTGCGGCGTGCAGACGGTCGAGTTCCAGTTTTACCGCCATCCGTAGGGAGACCGGAAGAGGGCGTGCACGGCAGAAACGGGGCACCGCATCGGGGCGTAAAGTAATATGTGCCTCAAAATTGGTTGCACACCCTGGACCCGGTTCGAACAGAGACGCAAAAGAGGCACAAAGGTCGTCGAGTTTCTGGAAAGGAACAGTGTCAGAAATGACCTGCACCTCATCGGAGATGGAGAACCCAAACAGGGAGAACGCATAGAGGCCGAAAATGTTGCCAGCTGAGTGGCTATTGACCACAAAGAGGGTTACAGGACGTGTAACCGTTTTGTAAGTTGCCAAAGTGGTAAACTGACCTTGCAGAGGAATCGCACTGTCACCATATGCTACCAACCTGCGGGAGGGCGGGTCCAATTCTGGGTAGCCGAGACGGGCATATGTCGGGAGGTTCACCAGGGAGACTGTCGCCCCTGTGTCCTCCTGTAAGTGGACGTAATGGTTAGCTATTCTGAGATCAATAAACAATTTGTTCAAAATGTTCAAATGTTTGTAGAGTCTATGGGACTTAACTACGGGGTTATCAGTCCCTAAACTTACAAACTACTTATGAACTACTTACAACTAAGGACGGCACAAATATCCATGCCCGAGGGGGGATTCGAACCCCCGACCGTAGTGGCCGTGCGGACCGTGACTGGAGCGCCTCAATCCCCTCGGCCACCGCGGCCGGCTAAACAATTTGGTAGCGGGAGAATCACCCTGGGGAACAGTAGCCTGCAGTTCATGAACTGTCCCCTGACGCCAATAAGAATTCGGGGAAGACTGTCCTGCCATTTGCCGACAAACCAAATGGAGATGCCCATCTCTTCCACAACGACTACAGTGGGCCCAGCGGTCTGGACAGTCCGCACGTTGGTGCGCCGTAAAACAGTCGGGACAGGACGGTAAACCATGTTGCCTACGCCAACGAGAAGTGACCGGTCGTTCAGAGGCCATGGACACGTCAGAGAGGGAAGGATCACGACGCTG
Organism: Locusta migratoria; assembly: GCA_026315105.1. NCBI lineage: Eukaryota > Metazoa > Arthropoda > Insecta > Orthoptera > Acrididae > Locusta > Locusta migratoria. The sequence continues at coordinate 25,037,440 of CM048751.1, forward strand.
CCGGCGGGACAAGACCTTTCGAACGTTGCGTCCCCTTGGCGGCGGTTGTACAGTTGCTACCTGAGGACGATCCATGAGGCGCTCATTCGCCGCCTGTGCAATCTCGAAAGAATGTGCTATCTTCAGGATGTCCTCCAGAGAGGGGTCGTTCAGCTTGAGGGCCCCGTCCGCACTTCTGGATCTGGAGCCAACTGAACGACAACATCACGGATGAGAGAGTCAGCATAGAGGTTTTACAAGACGGGTTGGAGCACGTGAATTCGCAACGCCGACTCAGCCCTTGCAAATCTGTCACCCATGACCGATATGATTGACCTGGCTGTTTGTGATACTGATGGAATTCGAGGCGCGATGTGACAACGTGAAATCGTTGGGAATAATAATTCGAAAGCAATGCGCACATCTCCTCGAACGTCAGTGCCACCGGATTGGAGAGGGGGGCCAATTTCTTTAGTAAGAAAAACGTCTCGGGGGAAGCCCAAGAAAGAAAAAGCGACCGTTGGAGAGCGTCATCAGAGACCTGAAAGGCGGCAAAGTGCTGTTTCAGCCGCTGTAAGTAAGTATCCCAATCCTCTTTGGCGTCGTTAAAGGGCGGAAACGCAGGGGGGCGGAAATCCGTCGACGACCTGACAACCGCTTGGACGGGTTGGGAACCCTGAACCTGTAAGTGTTCCGCCAACAGTTGAATTTCCTGTCGTAACAAATCAGTTTGCTGTTGCTGTAGGAGCAGCTGTTGTTGTTGCTGCTCCACGTGTTGCACAAGTCGTTCGTCCATGAAACGTGATGGAACCTTTTACCTCGTCGCCAATTATTGTGACCGAAGACCTGACTAGTCGGGAGCGACTAGCGACGACCGACCGATCAAGTGTCGCCGCTAACGAGAAACACTCCACGAAACCACAGAGACGACAATAACAACAACTAATCGAAAAAACAAAGATCCAAACGAAAGCCAAATCGGAACCGTGTCAGAGCAGAGTACGAAGCTAGATAACCAATGAATAGCGAAAGTAAACGGAGCGCAGTCAACACAAGACTGAGGAGCGAGCTGTGGCTCCGGCCCTATATAGTACGGCGCGCCACGGCGTGCAGCGCTCTAGTGGCGATGGCAGCGCTAGTAGGTTGTGCGCGCCGCCTAACGGCTGCTGTCATAGTCCATGTGGTCTGGCGGGCTCTCAAACATGTCGTCCCGGGATACCAGACAAGCATTAACATAAGAGTGGCTATGAAAGTATATAATTCAGTCGAGCTCCCTGCTAATTACACCAAGCTGGCTTACGTACTGTTGGTGACTTAGTACAGGTATAGCTGTTAGGCGCTGACTTTGATCTAGATTTTCGTGGGAGCACAGACGCATTGGAACAAATACATTTAGCTTGGAGGTCTGCAGAATTTCCAGCACAACATACCTGCGACCCATCAAAATTCTTTTGTACCATACTTGGTGTTCCCCTTGTAAGTTATTTGGGTTAACACCACCCAATCTTTTAAAAACCCAAATATAATTACGAGCAATCAAAAGTGACTGGATCGATAGATGAATATAAACTGTGCTTTTTGCATTAGCATGTAACGGTTCCGCAAACGTATTATAGCTTAAGTCGTAACCAACTTTCGGCACCGAGTTTTCCAAGAAATGATATTGTAGGCATCGTAAGCATTAAAAGTTACTCCCGGAAAAGACGTTTTTAAAGTAAACGAAGCTTGTTTTCCGGTGACACTTCGGAAAGAACTATGTAACTCTCGAAAGGTTGCATTACTTGGATGTTTTTGGTGCGGCGAATATAATTCCAATGCTTTTATGACACGTACCATCCATCAAGTTGTTTGAAGAAAACTGAGGACGTACAACAGTGAGTGGAAAAGCCAGTGTAGGGTGAAAAGGCTCAACAGTTTAGTCACTGAAACCTACTCGGATTTTAAGGTGCAGCAGGTGTTTTGCTAGCCACGAACTTCCGTCGGATACCTCCTTTATCATCGTCAAGTGGTCGACAGTGACAGAGGGGATCTCTGTCGGATGAACGTGGCCAGTAAACCACCTGACGTGACGTGCAGCCCGGCAATGTTTTATTAATGGATATCGCCACTAAAATGAGCATTCTTCAATGAGTTTTAGTTTTTTATCATCCCAAGCAGTTTGAGATAGTTTGCCGACCTTGTTAACATTCCTTTCTGATTTTCTAACCGGATTAACCCTCCTATCCCCAACAATTGGTATACGGAAAATGCAAAATAGAAGAATAATATCCGCTACGTTTCCTCGAGATTTGAACCTAGGTACTCCGCTTTCCAGCCAGTTGCCTAGCCCGTTAAGCAACCTTTTTCTTTCTTTCTGTTCTTCGGGTACAACAGTTTTTTTGCGGTAGTTTGTTGTTGTTTCTTCACTGATTTCTGGTCTCTCTCTTTATATTTCTTTATTATATTATTTTTTATTATTTATTATTTATTATATTATTTATTATATTATATTATTTTTATTATAACTTTTATTCTCTTTAGTGTCTAGCCCTATGATGAGCACGCTGAGCTTCGACGCTCGGGTTTGAAGCCTTTAAGAGGTGGGTACTAGTCCTGTGCAGTTCGCGAAGGAACTAGTTCGGAAGAGCGCTCCCACAGGCGAACTACGCTAGCTAGTTCGCAGATCCCTCGCCTCTTAGTTCGTCCGCTCCTTTTCCGAAGACTGACGGGGAACAGCGAGAGGACGCGAGAACGCGCAGAATCGCGTGATTTCCTTCTGCCAGTTACCGTCGTTTCCAGCTGAGATACAGCTTAGCTGCAGTTTCATAGTTCACTGCCACAAATTTTCTTTTCTAATGTATTCAGCAGAGTCTAAATTATATTTACTGCTAGTACTCTGTATGCAAAGTAGTTGAATACCATTGTATATCCATTCGTGTAAATGACTGGTGTATTTGCTTAAGTATTTGATGTCTAATTGCCTAAAAATACGCCGCGGTGGAGTAGCCGAGCGGTCTAAAGCGTCTCGCTGCGGAGCGCGCGGTTGCTCACCGTGGAGGTTCGAGTCCTCCCTGGGGCATGGGTGTGTGTGTTTGTCCTTAGATTAGTTTACCTAGGTTTAAATAGTTTGTAAGCTACGGACTGATGACCACGCAGTTTGGTCCGATAAATTTGCAAACATTTGAACATTCATTTTTGAACCTAAAAATACGGGTAATAGCACACGCTTGGGCTACACTGATCATTATATATAAAAGCTGTCGTAACAAAAGAAAGAGCTCTTTTAGTAGCGGTACAAAAAGCCAAAAAGAGCGTACCAACTAAAAAGAACGACCTACTTCGCGGCCGAGCTACGAACTAAAAGGAGAGCTACTGGTAGCGAACTAAAGTATGTGCGATCGGTCGCGAACTAAAATATGCACGATCGATCTCGAACTAAAATATGCACGATCGGTCGCGAACTAACATATGTGCAGTCGGTCGCAAACTAAAACATGCGTTACAGTTCGCGAACTATCATGCCAAAAGTATCTCGCTTCTTAGTTCGTTGGATTTTTTTTCTGAAGACCGACGGGCAATAGTGAGAGGGCGCGCAGCAGAATTTAAAATCACGTGTTTGCCTTCTGCTGATGAGAGCCATTTCGAGGTGAGCGTCTGCCTGCTAGATTACATAGTTCAGTGCTACAAAATTTCTGTTTTGAAGTATTCTACACTCAGCAATACCTTACTAATAAATTCCATAATACCAAGATACAGAGATAATTCTAAACTTAAACACGAAAAATTATCCACAAACTGTTTCTTTTGGTTTGCGTGATATCGTTAACGGCTCACGCAGCAAGCGCATGAAGCAGCTAGGTGGGGGAACTTCTCACTCCACCTGCATGCGCAGACCACGCCGCTCAGCCGTCATTGCGAGCGGACGAACTAAAACAACGAACTAGTTCGCGGCTCTGCCGCGAACTAAAGTGAGCGCTCCCGATCGCGAACTATTATGCGCAAGCCTTGGGTACTTGAGCGGCAATTGTAAAATAATCTTTCCTCGATTTCTAGAAAAGTATACATATTCGGGCCCCCTTACTTATTAATGAAAGTTGCTCTACTTACAATTATCTATGGATCTAGCCAATTTTGAGCGTATTGCTCGTCATAAACTTTAGAGGTAATTTTCCACAAAACCAGCGGGTTATAGAGCCAAAATATCTATCTTAGTTTCAGGTTGTACATAAGCGACCTCCCAAATTTGATCCGAATCAGTTGGCTGTGTCTGAGGCCTTCGCTTGTGTGTAGGAGAGTGCATGGCGTAACCCTTTCAGTCGCACTTTATGAAGTCAGCTTTGGATAAATTAAAATTCAGTGTTTTCTGTACTAACCCAGTGCAGTAAACATCAAAATATGTGTTTCAAAATTTTTGGTTCAACTATTGATTCATTATGTCATGTATTTCATGCACAACACATGTCATGTATTTCATAACCTCAACAGTTGCTGAAATGGATAAAATACTTCAAATCACAGACGTTTGTATTGAGGTATTTTATTACTTTGACGTTATTTTGTTGATAGTTAACACTGCCAGATCAATAATGCTAGCATAATCTTTGCCACAACACCAAAGACAAGACCGTTCACTGCTGAAAAATAATAAAGGGAACCACACTCACCCTCACACTATCAGGCACGTACAGACGGCAACGCAACACAACCTCCAAGAAAGACAGATGAATGCCTCAGAAGTGGCTCCACGCCGTACCTAGCGGCAAAGTGTCGTACTAGAAGCATGTTGTTCATTACCGAAAATGCAACTTTACGGATTAACGCACAAAATACGGTTAAAATCAACTTTTAATTCGTTGTTGTCCAAGAAAAACTCTGGGAATGAAAGGGTTAAGTTCAGTGACTAGGTAAGTTGCGCGCATCAACTAGTGCGGAGTTTAATGATATAACTACACGTGCAAGCTTCCCATTATTATGATGCTAAGATTTTTGACGTTAATCGGCGTTTCTATGGTTTGGTGTGTTATCAGTTTCTGGGCATGCAATTTCCAGTTGACTTCAGTTACGAGATATTCGGTTTACGCTGTATTTGAACTGTTTAATTTCTGTACATACTTCTTAATTTGATTGTTGATTCTAGGTTGCTGTTGATATTGCCTATCCCTCTAGTGCTTTTGGAACTGTTGAAAGTAATCTGGTACTTTTTTGTGCAGCATATGATTCATGTTACGCTGCAACGAGAATTAATTTAACGTGAGTTTTAGACTCTCGATCATTGTAGCTTGGTGGTGCATTCTGACCCACGTTGTTTCCTAAAGAGAAAAGAAATTTATGTTTATTCGATCGATCAGTGTGTTGCAGTCGAGCGAGTATGCCAAGAGGTTTTCAGTTTAATATGAGCCCGCCGTCACTGTGCAGTATCAACAGTTCCGAGTCTGGTGCCGTACGTAATGTCAATATGTAAACAGCCCAGCTCAAGCAACTGCCAAAATAAGCTCGACGCACGTTCAATAAGGTAGAAAGTTTTCCTTATTTATTTTCCATCATGGTAATCATGTTCCGCTAAATGAAATTAAGAAGCAGGTCTAATGGTAACGAAAGGGAAACGCATAGCAATTCTAAGCACACGAAAGACGTAAGCAGAAGTAAAGATGACCTATAACGTAACACAGAAATTAGCTTTACTTTTAAATTATTCGGGGAACTCCTCCGTCAGAACAGAAAAAGTGTGACCTAAGGAAACTTTTCATTTTATCCTTGAAAGGTCGAGGATTACAACTAAACATTTCGAATTGTTGTGGCAGCTTATTAATGATGCACACCTTTCCGCTCAAGGGTCAAAGAGGTGTAAACAAAATGTAGATTCGATTTCTGTCTAAAACTGAGTGAAAGCTTCTAACTCTTGGGAATAGGTTAATATTATTAATCGCAAAGGATATTAAAGATAATATGTACTGAGAGGCTATGTTAGAATTTCCTGGCTACTACACAGGGGTCAACAAGAAGCACGCAAGCTAACCCTAGTTAATAATCGAACCACCAGTTTTGTACACAATATAAACTATCTTCTAATCAGAGAATTTACCCCAAATATAACACCATAAAATATAAGCGAATGAAACTATGTAGACTAATATTCGTGGTGAAATATAACTTATATCAGGAACTATTCTAAATGCAAACAATGCATCATGCACAAGGCCTTTATTCTCTCCGATTGTTATTTCGCCTCTTCTCCGTCAAATTGCTATTCCCACGTTCAACGTTCTCTTGAACCACGAATCTGATGCTGTTGATCGTTCACTGTATCCATCGCTAGATTGGTAGTTCTCATACGTGTTTCCGAACTCTTCGTTCTTCCTTCATCTACGTGACATAACCATTCGGGCTTTTCAGGTTGTATATTTTGTAAAAGATATGATTAGTTTTTCTTTGAGGATTCATTCTAATCGTGTGGCCGTAGAATCTCAGTCTTCCTTTCATTACAGTTGTTTCCACATGTTCTACCTTCTTTGTTTGATGTCAATCTATAGTTTCAATTTACTCTTCTAGTACCATAGGTTCTTCGTAATACCCCCCTTTAGATTTTTAGGAGATGCTCCAGGATTGTTGAAGTCTTCATTTCCATTCCATAAAGTATCGCTGGCTTCATCAAAGCGTCATAGTGCTTTATTTTTGCTTTGATGGTCAAATTCTCTTAGTTGTAGATATTTTTGGTGATGACATTCGGTTTCTCCAGTGTCAGTCTATTATTATCTATTGTAGGTTTATTGGATCCGTTGTTGCTGATAAATCTCCAAGGATTTTGAACTGTTCATGATGAATAAAAATGGACCAGTGCAGCTGTTTCTCTCTTTCGTAAAAAGGACACGCCCGGTTTCCTGACCTATATTTACAGCATTATGTTTTGTACCTGACTAAAAGGAAAACACCAAAACATTACGACAAGGCAAACCAGATAATGAAACTACATATATATATATAAATTGTCCGAAACCGAGATAATACATAAGAGAAAGTATAACTGTCCACTGAAATAGATGGTATTTTCAATTAAAACATAAAACGAGGAGTTCCATAACCTATATATTCTCTTGCGTATCACCTGACTCTTTTGCCCATTTCTTTTATGTAGCTATCATTTATAATCTGATTTGTCACAACGTAGTGGTTTGGTGGTTTCTTTATATTTAGGTGTACAACCTGTTGATGCGACTGCAGATCACGAAATCGGTAGTGTCCGTTTTAAGGAAGTAAAAAACAGCTGCAGAGAACCATTTTTATTCATCATGAACAGTTTTAGCTTTGTATGTCTCATCTTCCGAGGTTTTATATTTGAACGATTTTGTGACTTTAATCTGCCCATACCTTGGCGTGTAATTATTTCTTCGTGTAATTATTCTTTGGTGTCACTATTTCTGTTTTCTCGAAGGAGGTCTGGAGTCCCACATTCTCTGCTATTTCCTTCAGTTCACTGAATTGTGTTACACCTTCTTGTTGAGTTTCAGACACAACAGCCAGTGATAAAATGTCGTCATTACCTTATCAAAAACCACATTTAGCAGTATCGATAAAAGGCGATCACCTTTATCTCAGTCCTGTCCTCACATGAAATTGTTTCCAGAACTCTCTCTGAAATTTTACATCTTATACAGTGTTTGTGAGCGTTAATTAGAGCTGTGAGAATAACGAACAGAAGGGTAATCATATGTATTCGTTACTAAAAGAAACAGTACTCGTCACAAACGTATCGTTACTTGTAACTCTCATTACCAGTACCACCTAGAAATACGGCCGCTACACTGTCTTTGGAAATGTCTCGAACCATAAGAAACTGTGGTGCATGCTCTCTGCTGTCGCTTCTCAGTATCAATTCGAAGATAATGAAGACATTTATTGTATTTAACAGAGCCACCGACACGTGAACTGTATTTTCAGAACCCTCTCGTTATTGCTATGGCAATGCAGAGGGCACTGAACTTTATATCAATAAATTTAACATTTCAGAAACTAAAATTAAATCTAAAAAAAGCTGAGTTGCGGGATACGAAACAGGCGCACTCTGGCGAAATATTTTAATAAGTTGAAAGGCTTCTTCTATTACTTGTTACAAATTGATCGTAATCTACGAGACCCATCCCGCGACCTCAATTTTAAGTACCGTTACCGCTCTCTAATTAGAGGCTTTGCCCTTAGTTCGCTCATGGCATGTCAGAATCAATCTGAATATTTCGTCACAAATTCCAACATGAAAGACCAGCGCTATAGAAGTGGGACTGTTGTACTATATTCTGTGACAGTGGGAATTAAAATAATGCCACCCATTAATGAGAATTTACTACTTGTCTAGATGATAGCTTTCTAAAAACTTCTTTATAGTAGATCAGACAAAAAATAACTAATTAACCATTAACTCTAAATCCTTAGAGATAAAAAGTGCAATAAAACGTGTGTTTTCATTAAAAGTGGATGTCAGATCATCGAGAATTAACCTGAGAACACGGGCCAATAAGGATAATTTAAAATGTTGCAACACATATTGTGTAATTTGTGGACTGATGAAACATGTATCACTAGAATTTGTGTACGTTTGAGTCTTTTTTATCTCTGATCTGTGACATAGCAAACTTCTCAGGATGTGGTGTGTCTGTCAAAGAATTGTAGACTGTAGTAGTAACAGTTCACTTGTAGTGTTGATAGGGTTCAGTAGTAGCAGCTGATATGTGCAGTGGCTGTGAGGAGTTGTACGGATCAATCGAACATAGAAATTGTTCCGCAGAATTATCGTTTATTTTTGTCAAAATTTTGGCATTATTGATCTTGACACCAGAGTCGTCCTAATGAATCCATCTCTGCTATCTAGCCCACATACTTTTTCTGCAGCCCCTGTAACTAATTTAAAACATCTTTCTACAGCCTTAGTGTGGCACGGAAGTTCAGAAATTCAAATTCGGGCAAAGTCTTATTCATCAAATATGTAGAAATGGATTCTGTCGTCAATTTCTGCATCACTGGGGGAGGAGATAGCTTACATTTTGACCAATCTATAAGCTCATTGTAGTCCGTCAGTAAAGTATGGTCCAAACCATGTTTTTAAGGTTATCAAAACTTCCAGACATCTTCCACAGAACATAAAAAAGCAAATTGATCCCGTGATTCAACGAAACTCGTTTTTCTGTTATCCAGAAAACGTGTTATTGGCTGTGATAGTAGACGAGAGATCGCATATTAGAGAGTTGGGTTTTAGAAGAGTCCTAAAGGCAAGAAATATGAAAACTAAACGCAAAGCTACAGTAAGAACGTTTACTACAACAAGACTAGATTTTGAGGCTACTGAGTACAGTGAGCTTATATTTTGGTCAAAATGTAAGCTATCGCCTCCCCCATTGATGCAGAAATTGACGACAGAATCCATTTCTACATATTTGATGAATAAGACTTTGCTCGAATTTGAATTTCTGAACTTTCCGTGCCACACTCAGGCTGTAGAAAGATGTTTTAAATTAGTTACAGGGGCTGCAGAAAAAGTATGTGGGCTAGATAGCAGAGATGGATTCATTAGGACGACTCTGGTGTCAAGATCAATAATGTCAAAATTTTGACAAAAATCAGAATTCAAGCCAACTACATCGTTGGCCAGTATGTAAATAAAGGTATAAAATGTAAATAAATGTATATATTGTAAATATGAATATATAATTAATACGACCTCCTTGAGCGGTATGTTGGTTGTGTAGGGTGTGTGTGGTACTCGAATTGCAGCCACCTCCTCATGTTGAGTTCTGGATCAATTAACCAAATTTGCTGGCGAAGAGCTGCAAAGTTATAATGTTATCTCTTTAAATAATCAAATCACAATAAATAAAACCTAACATATTTAAAACATACATATAAATACGAGACATTTGTAAATTTCCGTAACATTTTGAACATTTAGAAATGTTGTCTTATTTCGATAGTTAAGGCCATTAGCGTGAACTGATTACATAAGCAAGGACTTTTAAAAACATTTTTATGTTAAATTATACATAGATACGCAGTTTTTGCGTCCTATTATGACGTGATACTGACAGATATATTTTTATATGACCTTTCAGAAATTTTATAAATGTATCGTTTTCTTGGAAACTTTAAGCCCGTTGCGCGAACTGAACATATTAAGTTAGATTTTTTAAATTATTTTTTCATTAATCAGCACATAAATAAGCAACTTTCGAGCCATATTACAACTCGATACTCAAAAATTCATTTTTTTCGGCCCACCCTAACTCACAACTGTCCATGTTCGTTCCATTTCATATCGCTCTGCAGTGTTACGCCTAGATATTTGAACGACGCGACAGCATCAAGAAGCTCACTACTAATGCTGTATTCGAACATTATTGGAATGTTTTTCCTACTTCTACGCATCACAAATATCCATGCCCGAGGGGGGAATCGATATTTTAGCAGAGGGTGTTTACAAAATTTGTTCAGAAAGGATAATAACCATAACGATATCTTTCAAGTTTGATGAATTCATTGCTAAGTAAATGACATAATGTCATGTTCTTGCGAGTCATATTAAGCTGGGGGCAAGGTAGACGATTTCTCCTTTCCGCAAGTGGAAGGGGATTGAGGATTCGTCGTTTGATGTAGGGACTAAAACCGTGCCGGCCTTATCTGTTCTTCTTCGTCGCTCCTCGAGACTCATCGTTGCGGCAGTTTGCATGGAGAGCACGTTTTGATGTAAAGGTCGTGCTGCCGCCCGCCAACGTCCGTGTAGAGGCCATTGTGCGACAGCGAATGGCAGAAGTTCAGGGTCTACGAAAGGCACGTGCATCCCACGTGGTCTACAGCGATTCTGAAAGTTGTAGGGTTTCCATTAATCGAATAAAATTTTACACAGATGCGGCAGCTGTGCTTTTTGTACCTTAGAGTTGTGGGAGCGCGATTTGCAGTTGACTGTAATAACGACCTGTTCAGTTTGCTTTTTATTCGAACTGTTAGAATTTTCTGCATATTTCGTAATTTGTCTGTTTTTCGGTGCTGTAGGTACGCACCTATCTCTCTAGCTACTGGAAGTATGTCTATGATAAGGGATTTTAATTTGATAGGTTCCAAAAAGGATAAAGCCAACATCGCTAAAATATAATTTTTTGTAAACGTTTACTACAATGACTTGGTGAATCTGTTGTTGTTGCTGTTGTGGTCTTCATTCCGGAGACTGGTTTGATGTAGCTCTCCTCCCTACTCTATTCTAAGCAAGCCTCTTCATCTCCTCATAAGAGCGGCATTCTACATCTGTTGGAATCTCCTTACTGTATCCATCACTTCATCTTCCTCTGCGGTTTTAACCCCAAACACTTCCCTCCAATGCTAAATTCACGATTCCTTGATGTCTGAGAATGTGTCCTACCAATCTATCCCTTCCTTTAGTCAATGTATGCCAGAAATTCCTTTTCTCCACAATCCTGTTCAGTTCCTACTCATTAGTTACGCGATCCACCCACCTAATCTTCAGCGTTCTTCTGTAGCATCACATTTCAAAAGCCTCTATCCTCTTCCAGTCCGCACTGTTTATCGTCCATGTTTCTCTTCCATACAAGGCAACATTTCACACAAATGCCTTCAGAAAGTACTTCCTTAGGCTTAAATCAATATTCGATGTTTACAAATTTCTCTTTTTCAAAAACGCTTTTGTACCCATTGCTATTCAGCATTTTATATCCTCTGTACTACGACAATCATTTGTTATTTTGCTGCCCAAGTAAAAAAAAAAAAAAAAAAAAAAAAAAATGACCTCATCCACCACATTTATTGTTTCGTTACCTAATCTAATTCAGGGGTAACACACTGGACTCGCATAGGAAAGGACGGCGGTTGAAATCCACAACTGGCCATCCCCATTTAAGTTTTCCGTGATGTCCATATATCACTTCAGATAAATTACATTATTATGTCCTCCCATTTTATTTGACTATTTTATTGTTGAACTGCAACAACATCACATAAAGTGTGTGTGAAAGTACTGTGTGCCATTGGTGTAAATGCGTCTTGAAATCAAAGAGACTACATGTGCAAAAATCAAATATTATAAGTAATTAACTAAAAAAAACATTATTATTATCTGTTTCATTGTTCATATATGAAGAATAATGAGCAAGGCTTCTCATCCTTCTTGTTGGTCAAGTCTAGCTTGAGATAAGGCATATTCTCAAGATACCTAGTTTTGTGCAGAGGCGTCGTTAGATTGTTTTATAAAATGCGAACTCAGAAATTAATGTCTGTTTTATGTGTATAAAATTTACTAAAATATGTTATAATATAAATAACGAACATTCTTATGTGATTTTAATTATCAAGTAAGTATTGATTCCCCGTTGAAGGGGAATTGTCGCAGCATTCCGCCGCCATTACGCGGTAAATTTAGATTACAATTAAATTAAATTACGGTTTGGCTTTCCGTAGGAGCCGCTGTGACTATGAGTGAAATATAATACGAATAATGACAATATTTTTACCTCGTTAGTAGCGTTACGGTCGACTGGACGTTAAACTGAACACTTTCTTCTTTCCTAGGTTCTCGTTGCTTCTGGGGTTTAAAAAGAAGTGCCTTACACCCTCCGCCTCCCTTTCCCACAAAACCCGGACGATGGATTAATGACGTTAGGCGCTGTAATGACTTGCCTGAATATTGTTTTTAAGACTTCTGATAAAGTGAATACGTTCTTTACACCCATGTCTCGCCTCAGTTACTCGATTCACAACAATGTGAAATATCATTATATTCTCATACTTTGGCATGAATAACACCTTAAACAGAATGTTGTAGGTACACAAATTCCGCTACAGAGGAAATGGGAAGGATATCTCGTCACTCCTGAAATCCAGTATTAACTACGCCGTCAACGCAGAGATGTGGGATACAAACAAAATAAATATATAATTATAAATATTATAATTATAATTATAAATATTATAATTATAATTATAAATATTATAATTATAAATATTAAGGAGTGTTTGGGAGGGAAAGAGAGAGAGAGAGAGAGAGAGAATCAGAGAAGCATTTGGACATTTAATTGTCTTAAATTGCTTGATCTTCTGTAAAAAACTATCTAGTTGGTACGTTCGTCCACTTGATGCATCGATAGCATCTTGCAATCACGTGTACACTGTAACACCATTCTTAAACTGGCAGGCTTCAGACCTTACCAAAGTCCCGACAAAGCGGGTGTTTACAGCGCAGATACTAGCCATGTAGCAAACGAATCACTTGAGCTATCAAGACAGATCCTCCTCCTTCCAAGCAGAGACGAAAAGTGTACCCAAGTGGCTTTCCACTTGATTCAAGAAAAGGAACAGTAAATTACTCATATGGGAGAGCCCAGGACAAATGAATAGATTTCAGGTAAGTACATACTCATCAAACAGAAGTTTTGGGGCAGTGTGAAAGATGCTGATATCAACCCTGGTCACAAACGTTAGGTTGCAAACGTTACGATCCAGCAGCATGGGGGAACACAGCAGATATGGGATCTGGAAAAGCGTCGAGAGAACAATGTGTCAGTAAGAGACGCTTTGGAACAACAATTTAACGAAATGGGAGGTGAAAATTCAAGCGCAAGTGCAGAAATGAGGAAATCTGGCATTGACTTAACGTCTACATCGTTGCTGTTAGAGTCGGTAGACATGGTAACGAATACGCAAAGGAAGACTAGGACTAGGTACATCGTCCGCTTGACATTGAAGTGGAAATTTATTTTCAGCTTTGTTGCCACGTTGAAGAAATTTTTTTGTAAAGAACCCTTACATATCATTATCTAACAAGAAAATAGGAAAATATTTAATCACTAAGTACAATATATGCCTCTATGAACAGCCATAAATCTGTAAAGGGGTTACTCAATGCAGTGCGACCGTAAGGATGACTGCCTTCGGTAATGCGCAAATTTTACAACCAAGGACCTGCGAATCTCATAACAATGGACCACTTTCATCAAGCTTACGATTGTCTTCTCCCGCTTGAAGGCCAAAATTTTAAAGACGTCAAAGAACTGGCCAAAAAATATGTTGCGCAAAACGAAATTTGGATTTACGACCAGTTGACGTCAGATGCTTAAAACGATTCTGAGGAGACTGAAGGGGAGCTTGAAGACTGAAGAAAAACTGTAGAATTAATGTATTATGCCAATAATATTTTTGAAACTGAAATATGGTTAATTATGAAGAAAATGGTCCTACAAACAGCTTTTCATTCACTTCATTTAAGACTTCCAGGCTCATCAGCCGTTGTCGATCTGTAAAACTTGCCCTTAACGTTTCATCTTCGGTTGCAGAAGACATCTTCAGAGATAGAGCGGCGAACTGCGATGAGAACTTGAAGAAGCGCCGTATACGGGGTGTCCCAACTATCTTGTCCACCGAAAATATCTCTAAAACAATAACAGCTATTGGAAAATGACTTTCAGCTGTATCAAAGTACGGCTGGGGCCCATGAATGTACATATTTGGAAACATCATAAAACGAAAGCAAATGTGTTTTTTAACAAAAATTTATGTTTTTTTAAATGGACACCCTTTTTTTTCTTCAGCAATCCATAGCATGACAAATCACATTAACAATGACGTTGATTGCATCGCAATATTCCAATTACATCCCGAGATATTACGACGCGAAGATGACGCTTGAAATACGCGAAATGCGCGGCTAGCGCACTTCCTGAGACTCAGGCGAGAACCCTATGCTGCTCAGGACGAGCGCTAGCCGCGCGTTTCGCGTATTTCAAGCCTCAACTTCGCGTCGCAATATCTCGGGATGTAATTGGAATATTGCGATGCAATCAACGCCATTGTTTATGTGATTTGTCATGCTATGAATTTCTCAAGAAAAAATATAGGGTCTCCATTCAAAAAAAAAAGTTTGTGTTGAAAAACACATTTGCTTTCGTTTTAGAATGTTTCCAAATATGTACATTCATGGGCCCCGGCCGTACATTGATGCCGGTGAAAGTCGTTTTCCAATAGCTGTTATTGTTCCAGAGATATTTTGGGTAGATAAGATTGCTGGGACATCCTGTATATAGGCGGTGCTGTGGGCACAACAAGACATCACGTGACGTTGGCTACAACACTATCTCTGGTAATGCCAACATTCTTAGCATAGAAGAATATGAGCCCGAAAGTTTTAAATGAAGTTGACGCCTGCCGTGAAAGCTTAAATTGTATAATCAGCTTTTCATTCACTATGGAGCAAAATGGAGGCTGGTCCAAATTTCAGAACTCTATTGGAAGTACGTGAGTGCATGCATTTGTGTGTATTCTCGTCACTAGTATTAGATACCACATATCCTAAAACAAGGCTGATAATTTTTTTCGTTTTGGTGAAATCTTAATTTTTTTTTTTTTTTTTTTTTTTTTTTTTTTTTTTTTTTTTTTTTTCAACTACCCAGAATCTGGCAAAAGTAGAGCTGCCTCTCCTTAGACCAAACTGACATTCTCAGCACCACGCGTCAATTCGATGCAGATCCTCCTGCATTGTTACAGCCTCTCTATATACTACAGCCTCATGCGCAAAATCCTCAGTGAACTTCCGATGTTATCCACTTGGTCATTAATATTTATTGTGAATAGCAATAGTGGCGGACTAAGGGGGCAGCGGACGGGAACGGACCGCCGCAGGCCTTTGGTTTTGGGGGGCCTCCAAATACCTGGAAATCAACGTGTTCTTTATTTTTTATTTATTTTTTTTTTTTTGTTTAAAAAATCGCGCTTATTTTCTTGTTCTGTTGTGGCCTCAAAATCTCAAGAGCTATTTTTTTAGACTGTCCTATCTCTCTCGTCCTGGGGGGGGGGGAAAGAGGGCTCCAAATATTTTTATAGTAATACATGTAGGGTGTTTCACTCAGTGTGTTTGCCTCTGTAACATAAAGTAATAGGTGACGGGAAATTTTAATGCGGAAGGTCAACACAAGAAATGTTACACTTTCTGCGGAGCTATGAACATAGTTTATTGTATCATTTTCCAGAGTTACAGCAGAGAGATATAATTTTTTAAATGGAACAATAGTTTTTTTCTGTCGTGCATTGGATTCGTTGAAACCAGCTACGTCCAAGTCAATTTAAACTACATTCCTATCACTGTTAGTTTGGGAGCTACAACCCTTCAAAGTTCCGGGGGCGGAGGCTACGACAGCGTAGCTGACTGGCAGGTGGTCATGAGACAGTGGGCCGTGCCTCAGGCCCCAGGCCATTCGGCCAGTCAGCTACGCTATCGCAGCCTCCACCCCCGGAAGTTTGAAGGGTTGTAGCTCCCAAACTAACAGTGATAGAAGTGTAGATTAAATTGATTTGGACGCATATGGTTTCAAAGAATCCAATACAGGATAGAGAAAAACTATTGTTCCATTTAAAAAATTGTATCTTTGTGGTGTAACTCTTTGGAAAACGATACAATAAACTATGTTCATAGCTCCGCAGAAAGTGTAACATTTGTTGTGTTGACCTACCGCATTAAAATTTCCCGTCACCTATTATTTTATAAGTCACAGAGGCAAACACACTTAGTGAAACACCCTGTATATTTCGGCAGTGCATTAGTTACTTACTACTATCAGAGTGTGCGGAACATAATTTCTAGTAGCTGTTCAGATTTTCAGGAACTAACATCTGTGGACGGGGGGGGGGGGGCAGTTTGTTTTGCCTCCGCCCCGGGCCTCCAAGAGCCTTAGTCAGCCACAGGCTGTGGGACACCTGCCATCACTCGTACTTCGGAATAGTACTAAAAGCAAGTAAGATTGACAACCAGTGCGCAAGTGCCGCCCGTGTGGTCCAGAGGCGCAGAGCAGTGACAGGGAGTTTGGTACGGCGCGGACGGGAGCGTCGGGGCGCTCTGCAGCGGCTCGCGCCGCCACCGCCAGGGCGCAGCAGCGTCGCCGGCGGCGCCTGGGAGCGGCGCGGGTCGGCAGTAGGTGCCGGCCGTCCAAGCCACGCTGACGCAGCCGCCGACGCTCCGCGCCGCGCGCGAAGCAGACAGGACTCCGCCGACACCGGGAGGAGGCCGACCGCACAGTGGTTGCGCCGCGGGAGGCCGGCGCGCCAGGGGCACAGCCGCTGTCCGAGTGTCGCTGCGGCGGAATGTGCTGAGACTGTGTGCAATGTCAGCCTGATATCTCAAGAAGGTTTACGACCTACGTGTCTGTCCGGCGGATTTCTCCAACATCGCCATTTGAACATTGTTTTGGAGCTAATTAACTGTGCGACAATGAACTGGAACGATGCACATCGAAGCATCTCACAGGAACCAAACCGCTGAAAAAAAATTGTGTCAGTAGGACACATGTAGACTAGTAGTGGAGATCAAGACCAGAATCGTTTAGAAGGGAAGTCTAGAATTTCGCAATTTTTTCGGGGTTTTGTCGTTGCTGGACTAGTCCGTGTAAATCTCCCCTTCCTGTAAGATAGACATTGATACGTCGTCGGTTCAGTGCGACTGATAATTTCGTAATATTTTTCGTGTAACTGGTGTACCTGCTGGATGATTAATAAGGGTGGATGATTACGAAATAAGTGAACAGCTTGCGAAGTAAGTGTAAAAAGTGTAGTCAGTCAACATCGTAAATTTTCTCCCCCGGTGAAACTGTTCTGAAGAAGTCTCGATTATCGCATCGACGGACGTTCCAGCCTGAAGGGTCACCTCCGGCCTGCTGATACTGGCCAGGATTTTTACCCCGCGGTGAGAGACTGAGACGCCGTAGGGGGATACTGAGGGAGAGTACGGTGACAGCGACTCGTTCTGTGCGACGGACGGCGCCGCGAGGATGTAGCGGGGTATCGACAGCGGCGACGATTGGCTTGGTGTCGGCTGCGGCTGCGGCCTGAGGCAGCGGAGATGCCGGTCGGGGCGCTGGGAGCCCGCCTGCCGTGGTCCGTGTGCTGGGCGCTCGCCTGTCTGCACATCTGCAAAGGTCAGTGTCCAGCAGCTCACCATCTCTGCATTCCGTCTATCTAAACTCAACCCAAAATTCCGACAAACTCACTGACGCGGAATAAGAACACTTGTCACCTTTATATCTGGATAAATTATAAAATTCAATATTACTGAAGTATGTCTCTACATTTTTTATTATTTTCTATGAGATGTTTCAACCTTGCGAAACATCTTCAGATTACATAAACAGTGATTATTTCTCAAAACGACATTCTTTTTAATTAACACTTTCCTTTTGTAGCTGCTAAATAGTTTTATCAATCCACTACAGCTATTTCGCAGTGTCGACTTTGTATAATCGTACCCACATAACATCAGTTAGAGGCACAGATGCTATTGGTAGCAAAATAAAATATAATACCACTTGATAATGCCATACTGTGCGAAACAGTTGTAGTGGATTGAAAAAAACTATTTAGCAGCATTAAAAGGAAAGTATAAAAACAAAGAACACTTGAGACCTTTATATCTGGATAAAAGAACACTTGCGACCTTTATATCTGTATAATTATAAAAGTCAAAATTACTGAAGTATATCAGTCTACTTTTGTTATTATTTTCTATAAGACGTTTCAACCTTACGAAAACATCTTCAGATTACATAAATAGTTATTAATTCTCAAAACGACATTTTTTAATGAACACTTTCCTCTTAAAGCTGCTAAATAGTTTTATCAATCCACTACAGCTGTTTTGTACTGTCGACTTTCTATAATTGAACCCACATAACATCAGTTAGAGGCACAGATGCTATGTTTGGCAAAATAAAATAAAATAAAATGCCATAGACAAGGCCATACTGTGCGAAACAGTTGTAGTTGGATTGATAAAACTATTTAGCAGCATTAAAAGGAAAGTATTAATTAAAAAAAAGGAACACTTGCGACCTTTATATCTGGGTAATTATAAAAGTCAGTATTACGGAAATATGTCAGTCTAATTTTGTTATTATTTTCTATGAGACGTTTCAACCTTGCGAAACATCTTCAGATTACATAAACAGTGATTATTTCTCAAAACGACATTTTTTTAATTAACAATTTCCTTTTAAAGCTGCTAAATAGTTTTCTCAATCCACTATAGCTGTTTCGCACAGTCGAGTTTCTATAATTGTACCCGATTAACATCACTTTGAGGCACAGATGATATGTTTAGCAAAATAAAATAAAATACCACTTTACAATGCCTTACTGTGCGAAACAGTTGTAGTGGAGTGATAAAACTATTTAACAGCATTAAAAGGAAAGTATTAATTTAAAAAAAAGGTGTATGTCAGTCTACTTTTGTTATTATTTTCCATGAGACGTTTCAACCCTGCGAAACATCTTCAGTTTACATAAACAGTGATTATTTCTCAAAACGACTTTTTTTAATTAACACTTTTCTTTTAAAACAGCTAAATAGTTTTATCAATCCACTGCAGTTGTTTCGCACAGTCTACTTTCTATAATTGTACCCACATAACATCAGTTAGAGATACAGATATCATGATTAGCAAAATAATATACCAACTGACAATGCCATACTGTGCGAAACGGTTGCAGTGGATCGATAAAACTATTTAGCAGCATTAAAAGAAAAGTATTAATTAAAAAAAGGAACACTTGCGACCTTTATATCTGGGTAATTATAAAAGTCAGTATTACTGAAATATGTCAGTCTACTTTTGTTATTATTTTCTACGAGACGTTTCAACCTTGCGAAACATCTTCAGATTACATAAACAGTAATTATTTCTCAAAACGACATTTTTTAAAAATAAAATTAATACTTTCCTTTTAAAGCTGATAAATAATTTTACTTATCCACTACAGCTGTTTCGCACAGTCTACTTACTATAATTGTACTCACATAACGTCAGTTAGAGGCACAGATGCTATGTTTTGCAAAATAAAATAAAATACCACTTGACAATGCCATACTGTGTGAAACAGTTATAGTGGATTAATAAAACTATTTTTCAGCATTAAAAGGAAAGTATTAATTTAAAAAAATTAAACATAGCAGCTATTGTCAGCGATCGTTACAACTTCAATGGATAAACAAGCAGCCCTCGCTCGCAAATTAAAAAATTATTTGACCAGGTTTCGGCAATGACTAAGATTACCTTTATCAGAAAATATAAAACAAAACAAGTCACATAATAAAATATACTATTCAGTTGTAAAGATTACGTCACAAAGTTTAAAAAGAAATTTTTGGAAAAAGTTGGCTACTATTGGCTGCACTCTGCAGGCTGTCTGTCAGAGGAGCGTGATGCCTCCGTGCTGGAGTTCAGCCCATGGTTGCTAGTTTTTTCTAAAAAATTCTTTTTAAACTTTGTGACGTAAGGTTTACAGCTGAATAGGATATTTTATTATGTAACTTGTTTTGTTTCATATTTTCTGATGAAGGTAATCTTAGTCATTGCCGAAACCTGGTCAAATAATTTTTTAATTTGCGAGCGAGGGTTGCTTGTTTATCCATTGAAAAATGTCGTATTCCAAAATATTCAATGATGCAGGCCCTATTAAAAAAATAAAGTGTGCAAATATCATTTTTTGTAATTCTGGGTTCAAAATTGGCTTAGTAGCAACGTATTTTCAAAGCATGTTTGATCCCCTATTTCACCCCCTAACTGATTAATTTTCTGAAAATACCGAAACACGTGTCCTTTTAATTCTGACCAAGAAAACATATACCTGTTTGTTGTAGCTTCAAAATTGTCTTATTAGCAAAATATTTTCGAAAAACATCCCCTCTCCAATTTAACCCCCTTGATGGTTGAATTTCCAAAAATACCGAAACACGTATTTTTTTTTAAATTCTAACGAACAATATAAATACCAATTTATGTAGCTATAGCTTCAAAATTGTCTTGACAACAATGTGTTTTCGAAAAGAATTTTGGAGAGCAGTGACATAGATCGCATTTATTTCTTTTCTGGTTACCAGTTTCGATGTCTAGTAATACCCTGTAAACGCTGTAAATGCGATGATCGATTCCAGCTTGGTCTGAAAATGATCTGTAAAAGGTCGAAACTGGTAACAAAACATAAATACCATGTATGGTGGTTTTAAATCAATTTTACTCTCCTGGCAACTATAATTGCTACACCAATAAGATGACGTGCTACAGACTAAATGTCCAGGCGTATCATGGCCGTTATTACGGGCGGTTGTGGTTGTTCTGGTTACTGATTTCTCAGGATCTATGCACCCAAACTGCGTGAAAATGTAATCACATGTCAGTTCTAGTATAATATATTTGTCCAATGAATACCCGTTTATCATCTGCATTTCTTCTTGGTGTAGCAATTTTAATCGCCAGTAGTGTAATTGGCGATGTGCTGAATCAGCATCCGTCAGTGCTTGAACAACAGTAGAGCGTTGACTGGTGTTCGTTTACCACGTCACTATTTACATAATATTACTTTGCCTCACAAGAACAGAATAAGTCATAAAATAATTAGCATACCAGGCTGCCTTACTTCAATTAATTACCAACGGGTTATTGTACTACCCATGACATTGAGATAAGTTTAATAAAAGCTAGTATCTTTCCCAAATAATATTTATTAAATATTATTCTGGAGTCAAACCCGAAATTAATGACCACAGGGCTCTCATTACAAAACACCTATACCTCATGACGACTGAAATGCTAAATCGGGAAATAAAATATTACCTGACAAAGCTATTGACTAATATAAACAAACATATTTCCTTTTTGTCTCTCATTCTGTAGAAGATGACGTGGATGGTCACGTATGCTGTGTAGAATTCTCATTCCAGCATACACGCCATGAAAACTACATTTTATCTAATTTTTATCTTTCCTACTATATATATAATCAGCACCCTTACTTCTAATACATGTTTCACTTTTAAGGCAAAAGTCAAATTTAAAACACTAACATTTTCCTCGAGGACTTGGAGACCTGACTTCGACAATTATCTGAAAAACATAAAAAGAGTTCTTGAAGACCAATAATTGCAGTTATTTTTTTATATGGCATGATCGCTGATTGCCTAAAGCGCAAATTAATATAGATAATATTTTACCCGCCAAACTTTTATAATCAAAGCTATTTATGTTCTGTCACTGGTCATGTTAATGTACCGCGAGTTCAGTCACACATGATGTATAGAGTTTTAACAGCATCAAACACACAATAAAAAATTATTCCGTTTCTAACTTCCACATCAGCGCCGATTTATCTGGAAATTGTAAAATTTTGCAGTCAGCACTCTCAAATCCCATTACGTATTTAACTTAAAAAAAAAAAAAAAAAAAAAAAAAAAAAAAAAAAAAAAAAAAAAAAAAACTTGTCTCTACGAATGCATTCTACAATTACCTGATAAACGTAAAACACTCCTTGAAGATGAGTAATTACTACATAGGTCAAAATATATTTTGTTAAGTGTAATTCTGCGAATGCACATTGGGAGATACGCAAATTTATACTTCAACTAGTGCTTGCTTGTCTGTATAATCTTCGAATGGATATGTTTCTACAATTTTTAATTTTTTTTATTTATTGAAGCAATAGAGCTACAATATCATTATTACTTGGAGACGCAGACTACCACATTTTTAATTCGTTATTATTCGAAGGAAGCAATAGCTACAATTCTTTTTTGGGTTAATTTAGCAACTGTATGAAACAAAACGGCACTGAATACAAAAAGCGGAGTTTTCCACTCACAGACAGTAAAACATTCTGTGTATGTGACCGCATTGTCAATATAAAAAAAAATCTTATACGTTTCGCCACTTTATCAAGCGGCCTTCTTCAGCCTATTCTACTGACTAATATAGTTTTATACTGGCAATGCTGTTATACAAACCAAGAAGAATTTCAACCATGAAGAGTGTGCACTCACCACTCTCAACAAAGTTTATATTAATCTTCTTCTGATCTCCTATTTGATGTTCTTTCGAATGAATTGCAAAGAAACTGATATGCTATAACGTTGACGGTGATAATATTGGTTTCACTGGAAAGTAGTCAAAAATATTTATCTTTATTTACAACATTGTCGTCGCAAGGGAGCAGCAGCCGTATTAATATTTCAACAAGGTCTAATATATCATTTACATTTCGATCGCAGTACTGTATTTTGCTATTTTTCTTTGATTTGTTTCGATCTTCATGGATCATCTTCAGATCGAGGAACAAATTAAAACCATAAGGTTGCATCGACAACTCTCAGTGTTTGTGAAAGAACCGGACTTTATGCTAATTTCATAAATGGTTCTGGCCATGGCGGGTATACCACTGCATAGTTTTATTTCGTTCTTAGATCTGAAAATGTTCCATGGGAATTGTAACATATCGTGTATTCCAAAATGTGCAACTGTGACTGAGAAATATATATCGGAATTCATTTAAATAAGCATTCTATATTCAAAGTAATTGTTATTGCTCTAGCTTCGGGAAAATATTATTTCTTGAATAATAATACAGTGTGCATAGAGGTCGTAAGAATGAATTCATGTTAACGGAATATTCCGTTTTGAGAACTGTTTCTGATCTTCAGAAAACAGCAAGTCAGAAGACAGAATGGAGAAAAAAGGGAACAAATGTCACAGGGCTGGAACTAAATACAATTTCATAGTGTGACTACAGCATTGCTTTAGATTATACTAAAAACACCTTGTTGTCACCAAATAATCTTTATTAGTGACGTATTGAATGCTATTTATTACTTTCCCTCAACATTGACTCTCAATATTTTTATAGATTCATTTCCTGTTCTTGCAGTACTCTTAAGAAATGGGAAATCAGGACATTTGTAATAAGAGTTTTCTTTCATATTTACAAAATATATGACATGTTCTTCATGATGTTCCAGTCCGTTACTTTCTACTGCGGAACAGTAATAAATTTATTTAAAAACATATTTGAGTTTAAGAATAATTGAGGCTATTTGAACTTTTCAGCTATCGTACTAACATTCCTGTTGTTAATGTTTCGTCCATGGTCTCCTGCCAATATTATACGACAAAGACACGAACTCGGTTTGGTTTTTATTACGGATCGGAGGCAAAATATTTCTCCAGTCTCATGCGAAACAAAACTACCTGCAATTGGTAACACGGCCATCAAAATTCCATCAAGAAGATTTCTTCTGTGGGGAACTTCAAGGCAATGAAGAGAGAATTTAACCCCGATTGAAAGATAAAAAACTCATTAACGTCTGTATGAGCCTTCGCAGCACATTTGCTTGTGGCTACTAGAAAGTGCGAGAATATTACGATACTTCCATTGATGCAAAAGTTGTCATTGTGGTTAAACGTGATTATATCATTGAATGCCAAGTGTTCTACATTTGTTAAACTACCCGCCAGTTACCTCTTCGAGATTCATCAGTCAGGTAAATATAAATCTAAAAATTATCCAATGAAAGAATAGCTGTTAAGCCTTCGTAACAAAACAAGGAAAATTTACTGAGTTTTATTGTTTCATTCTTTGTATCTCGTTTCCAAATGAATATAAACTCAAATGGAAACAACATAACAATTAAATAATAATTAAATTGAATTTTTTACAAAATTATGGTTAATATTTGATTGACATGTTCAATACCACAATAATTATAAATTATTTTAACACTGCTTTAAAGCATTGACATGAAGCATTTATAATTATTGTGGTATTGAACATGTCAATCAAAGACATATTCCACACTGCGGGCCCCAGAGAACGAAAATTATGGTTAATAGATCGTTAATTGGTGTTACAAACCTGAAAATAGTATAAAGTCAGAAATGATAAATTTTTGTAAAATTTACCTTTACATTACCTTCTCAGAGAAAGAAAATTACGCCTTTTCCCAGATAATTAACGGAATTAATGTGGGTAACACTGAACACTATGGAAAACTAAATATTGAATTATGGACTAGGGCAAAATAAATAAATCAATCATCGGGAGACGAAAAACTTAATGTGCTGAAACATTTGATGATGAATTCTTCAAATGGAGACGTATGGACATATTTGTCAAAAAAGTTTGAGTGTGTTAAAATATTGGGAATGGTGCACCTGGTAACACAGCCACTAATTTTATAAATGTAAGCGCACAGTTGGGTTAATATATGTAAATGAAATCAAGAAGAAGAAAGCAGAATCATAATGAACAGTACATACAACAGTACATACTATGGAGAGATCATAACAATGACAGTGCGCATTCCTTAATCCACTGAATAAGATATTGACGAAACACCAACTGAAAATGTTCTAATGGCATAAACAAACTATACAGACCGAAATCTAGAAAGCGAGACGCTAAATGTATCTCTATATTCAAATATGAGACACTACAAATAAATGCACGCGGTAAAATGATTGAAAACAAGCAGAACTGAATTAAGAACTTAGCAGCTCACGGCGTTTAAATAATATAATACTGAGGGTACAAAAATCACCTAGAAAATAAGCGACATGAATAGAGCTAGAAAGACAATAAAGGCGTTGTAACTTAAATATCAAATATTGGAATGGAAATAAAATATTCAATAAAATAGCGAATTAGTACGTAAAAGTACGCAAAGATAATCATCACAGAACTTAATTATCAAGAAATTGACTTACGTATAGGTAACAAATATTCATTATGTAAGTATCTATGTACACAGATACAAAGAACAATTTTATTCAAGGTGAGAATGACTTGGGTAGTTCCTGATTCTAGATTCCCTCTTCGATTTGTGGACCTGCGTCGTAGTTCATTCCGCTGTACGTTCAATTTAAGGTGTACCTAAGTTAACTGTGCTAAATTTCGACTGCTGATCGCCCATTGATTCTAAGAAAACCATTTTCGAATAAAGCTCGGCTACCGTTTTATTTACTATCCCACTCACTGACAGGAACATACGATCTCCTTCGTTTATAATATTCTCATCCAACAGGTTTTAATGTACACGTAGCGAGACGAAGTGTTGGAATTGTAAACAAAGGTTGGAATTCTAAACAAAAGTTAAGAAAAATGGAACGTGGCTAGCGAAGCCTTTTTTTAAAAAAGAACAGAACGCTTAACGCGACCATGCTCCAGTTATATCGCTTACGTTAATTGGGATTTCCTCCCTGCCTTAAAATTTTCAGCAGCTTTAAGCGTTTCGACGCAAGTCACAATTCCACTTGAATGCGTATCGACAGGTTTTTTGTTTGTTTTTAATGTCTTCTCGTTTTTTTTAATTCCTCGTGGTCCTCTTCTGCACTTTCAGTAATTGTGACGGCAGCAAATTCGTCCGCATTTTTTACGAAAGCAGCCGTTCCCAACGCAGTTTTTCTGTCCCCATTTATTTTTCCCTTTTCCGCCCCCGACAACACAGCCCGGTCTAGCGCACTAGGACTCCTCCATGTTTCCATTTTCTGTGTAAAATTTCTTGTGGATTTACGTCACAGTTCTTTTGTAGCGGCCTGACAGTCTTCTTTTATACAATGCGCTGCAAACAGTCTGCCGCTCCACGGCTAACAGGCGACGACGCAACGGTCCGACTGCATTCCTTTGTTCTTGCCAAGAGAACCACCCATGTGCACGAATATCGCCGCACGCTCAGAGATGATACCAGCTGCTACCTCTTTTCTCCGTCAGAATTTACACGGAGGTACATGTTTTCTCATTAATAAACGAGGCATACCTTCGGTTGTCTCCTTATATCGTACGTGATACGTCTAAATTACATGCCTTGACATAATGCACCGTTTTCCGTCATAACTCCCACTATTATTCCACAGGACAACCAGTTTCCTTGCTCTTAGTTTTCAGAGTAGTCAAAACAAGTTATTTCCCAGTGGGTAAGCATGTCTTCAAGAAAGAAATAATATCTTTGCGCTGTATCGAAAGGCATTTTACTACAAACGCCGCACATGTTTCAAAGCACCCACCCCCGCTTAAAATCGAATACAAATAGAAGACTACAACGAAAATATTGCTTTTCGTCGACTTGGAATTCCGTTTAGTAGCATAAGCAGCAGATGTAAACTCAGATAGCAACATTGAATTGAAGACTGAAAATGACCATCAATAAACACAGAGCAATCGGAATACGAACACACAAATGAGAACTGCTACAAAATCACGCACAAACATAATCGAAAAATAGTAATTGAAAGAGATGTAACAATAAAGAGCTATGAGAGTAACTAAAATATACGAATCGGTACTCGTTACAAACGTATCGTTACTTGTAACTCTATTTGCCAGTGCCACCCAGAAATACGGCCGCTACAGTGTCTCTGTGACTGTGAAAAATTTTATTTTTATCTTTAATACTACTCTAACATTAAGATTTCAAACCTGATACTGTATTCCTCCATTTTGAGTCAATTATACTATTGAGGAATGGATCATTACAGTCCTTTCTCATCGCAATTAAAATACAATTGTCGTACAAATTGATCAAAATCAGTAAGATCCATCTGCGATCTCCATTTTAAGTACTGTTCCTGTACTTAGAGGCTTGTAATGTCAGACTCGAGCGGAATATTTCGTGACGAATGCCAATGTGACCGATCATAGTAGTAGCGCTACATTTGTATCATGTGACATTGACAAGATAATACCGTCATGAATGAAAATGTGTAGTACTTTTCACAAAACAAGTAACCAATAAACGGTAACCTTTACACGTAAAAGGTACAATATAACGTATGTTTGCATTAAAAGCGGACGTCAGATCATCTAGAAGTAATCTGCAAACACGGAGCAAGAAGTATAATACAAAGTATTTAAAAACAAAAATAACCATCTAAAATCGTAGAGCTACGTAACTTGCAATTAAAATTCGTCAAGGATGTAAACGTATATAAGTTACTAATCTCATAATAAATAGTATCAGAGAATGTATGCATTCTCCGTATTGGTTTTCGTTACAGAGTTCGTATGGATAGGCTACGGTATTCATGAGTAACGATTAAGTATTTCGTATCAGCCAAAGTATTCGTTACTCAGTACCGAATATATGCGGTTTGCTACAGTTCTAAAAAATAACGAATTATAGCATCCGAACACGTATTTTTCTTACCATACTGATGTTTAGTCGACTTTTCGACCCTGAAATCCATCGAGGTGATTACGTATATGGTACATGTTCTTTAGGAAATCCCCTTATTAAAATAAATAAATAAAATAAAAATAAAAAACACCGTATATTTAACGGCATAATGGCCTCTACATACATACCTTTCGGGAATATAGGTAATTTTACCGGGAACAGTGGACGGTAGGCTGAAAATTTGAGCAGGGAGAGAAGCGTGTTGCGTTAACCTAATTGGCTAAGGTAATCGTAGGCCCGAAGGCAGAAATCCGGGATCGAATACTGGCCCAGCACTAATTTTCAAACACCGTTGAAAGTATTTAGGTCTCTTAAGGTGTCAATGTGTCTAGATATTTCTATTTCATCCATTTATAAACTACCTCAAGTTTGAAGTAACATATGAAGCGAAAGCAGGAAAAGTGTATTACAGCAGTCCTGCACGGAATATGTATAGATGCATCAGATGTCACTATTCCACTTTGTTGATAATTGCAACTAACAGAATACGCAATGCATACAAGTACAGATAATATATTCCAAGCCGTAAAGCAATCTCAAAGCGGTAACAATGGTAGTAGCTTTAACTAACAGCTGTAAATAATGTACGTGTCAGCCGTGCGGCTGTAGTGTGCCCAAGCTTTGCAACATATCATAGTGGAATAAGACACGTAATTAAAATTTTGAATAATTCCTCCAGAAATATTCAAGAAGAACTGACTGTGTACAAAGTTAGTCTCTCACACTATGTTTGACAGAAATAATAAACGATACGTGGGCCCGTGGAGCGATTTGAATGAAATGTAGAAAGCGAGAAAATATTTTCTGTAAGAATACTTAACGGATTTGGATACTCGCTGACATCGCTACCATACTGCCAAAATACGATTAGCTGAAGAAACTCACATGATCCGTCAACGCTTTGATGACACAATCGACATTCAAGATAATGCAACACACGATTTTGAGATCTTACGGAAGGACTTTTCTGATCCTATCGAATTCTTCAATGAAACTTCAATGCATTTTACTCAATGTGTGTAGGTTATATACAAAACTTGAATGCCGCGGTCGAGTAGCGGAGCGGTCTACAGCACCTCGCTGCGGAGCGCGCGGTTGCTCACCGTGGATGTTCGAGTCCTCCTTGGGGCATGGGTGTGTGTGTTTGTCCGTAGGTTAGTTTACCTAGGGTAAGTAGTTTGTAAGCTACGGACTGATGACCACGCAGTTTGGTCCGATAGATTTACAGACATTTGAACATTTTTGAAAACGTGAATGATTATAGTCACCATATAGCTTTACCTCTTTTTAAGATGCACTTTACCACTGACGGTCAGTTTGATAACACCCAAGATATTTCTAAAATGCAACAAAAGGTTGTTCGATGCTAATAAAAGTCCTTTCTTGTTGATCCTCACTTAGCTAAATCAGATCTTTGTGTTTTGTGACGAATTTACATCTGATTATTAAGTTATATGTCAAATTCTGTCAAATAATCAGAACCTATAATTTATAACGATTTATACCCATTCCACTGAAATGTAAAGTGTTACGATTCATATGTACAAACTGTTCTTGGCATCTGTATGGAATGATCAACCATGACTATAAAAATGTGCAGTATTCGTTATTAGTTTTCCTACACTGGTCTCATGGTATTCTAAATGCTTCGAACGCCATTACATTTCTACTACCTCATAAGACTAGAAACATGTTTGGTCTCAGCATTATAGTCTACAAACATGTCCGAAAACGTAAGCTGTTTCTGTCTGCTACTTTTATCCACTCTTCCTAAAGGCTTTTTCTCCTCTTCAAGGTGAATCAGTTCTGTCACTGAGACGAGCTTTGAGCCCGACAGTTCTTTCACCCTTCCGCGAAATATAGAACACATAACATGTCGTTCTGGGTATGGCTGGCGTGTTCAGGTCCTAAGTAACGCAGCATTGAAGCATTAGAAAGAATTGCAGATATTCTAAAATACGATACGCGTACGTTTCTCTTGCGCCTTTATCAGAGTTAGCAAGCGTTGCCTCAGGAAGTTACATTCTTATGGCTGGAAGATATTGTGAACAGAAACATTTAGTTCGAGTGTTCTGGCTGTATTCTTGACCTTCAACCTGAGTTTCAGCCGCCTGGTTTGCATTTTAGATCCCTGTACAATGACTGGAGGAGTTAGAGAAATTAACACAGTTGATGATAATTAGGACGTACATCCAAGGTAGCTCACGTTTCATTACTTGGTATGCTTATCAACAAAATAAAAGAGAAAATGTATTTAAGTTGAGTGAAATGTTTCATATATCATGACGAGGGGAATATTGAAAGAGAGATGGAAAATAAATCTATTTCGTTGCACGTATTCGCCCTCACGAAGGACGGTACGTTCTCATAGTACAGAATCTGGTTCTACAAAGTGTGTCACTATCTTCATCATTATTTCTACATGGCCCGTGGAATTTGAGGCAGTTATCGTCCAGATTCATAAGGTTTCTAAAAATTATTTCGTTTCTGATTTTGTCATAAGCCATAAGGTAATAATTAATGTCATTTACATTAAAATTCTGGTAGAAGCCTCAGAGGGCGTTTTCGTTAGTTAAAAATTAAAGTAATTGCTAATGAAATGTATAACAGGTCATTGTCCAACACGTTCCGTAACCCCTTAACAATGCTCCAACGATATTCTGTGGAATTTATACGTACCGTTTTTCCGAATGCGCCATAGAGGTGTTACACTGCATAAAATGATGTTGCACAAAAAATTATATTTATAATACCTTTATAACAATCATGATGGAATATTCTACGGTTACATCAGAAATGTAGTGATGACAATGTAAGGCTGGAATCAAGGAGAAAGAGTGCTGAAACTTCAGATCAATCATTAGTAATGAAACTTTAACGTAGCTTCAAAAATCATGTTATGCAATACCCCTGTAATTAATATATCATGTTCACCTATTTTTATTTTCTAGTGCCTGATCATTCTAAAATCGTGTTCCTTTTCAGTTGACCTCGTTCATTGGCCGGGCAATACCATCCCACATTCATTGCATGAATAAATAATGCGGTGTATGAATTACTGAGGCTTCTACGACTCATGGTCGGTTGTAATGAAAAATCGCAAATTATAAATGTTATAAAACAAATAAGGAATTAGCATATTGCGGTTCTACATTTGTCGATCGTGTGCGTTATGGACATATTAACTAGATTTATCTCCAAACTTTATAAGCCATTTAAATCGACTTCGTCTGTTGAATGGAAGATGAAGAAATAAGTGCTACGATTACGAATTTTACTATTTGTTGATTGTACCCTAATGCACAAAATTATTCCGCCAACATTTCCAGTACTTTTAATTAACAGTCATAAAACTATCCTTTTCGAGCTTATATCATTTCCTTCCGTGTCTTTCACGTACACTAGCATTTTTCTCTACTGAAGATTTTCAATTTTTCTGTGTAAGAATGCTGTCTGCATCGAGCTACTGCAACTCATCTCCTTACGTTAATCGATGTCGTGATTCTATTAGGCCACAATGTTTAGGAATCGTTTTATAAGTGTGACGCATCTTGACTTAACAATTTCGAGTGACAAAGAAAAATGCTGTCATCCTCACAAATCAGCTCTATTTAGATAACTTCGATTCTACGTGCAACATTAGACGGCGCCAAGAGTTTCATCTCTAATGTTGTCTTTACCTATTTCTCAACATAAAGGATTGCTTCATTGATGTGTAACGCCATAATAGATACACTGCTACACAGTGTCTTCGACTCAAATGTATCTCAGTTTAAAAGTTGTGTGTCACCGTGGAAAATCCTTGAATTTATAGCGATACTCACATCTTTTACACAATTTTGTACTACTTTCAAATGGAATTAATTTCTTTTTCCTTGAGGTGCAAGCACTTTATGACATTGACATAACATCGAGGCTTTCAGTTGCGTTTGTACACGTGAGATTATAACGTACATTTTTGCTCCCTGGGACGTATATAGTGGATTCACCGCCACATTTAAACGACGTGTATTTATTATTTGCGCTCATTTCAAATGAATGAAATACTTATGTACTAAACCTGTAGTTTTAAAAGTAACCAAGTTGTGATAATATGCACTTCGTACCCGTATTTGTAATCGTACGGGAAATGTTTGTTCCCATTTACTCATGATGACCATCACTAGGCAAATAAAATCTTCCCGCCTGAAAATGTCTCGTTATACCTTAGCCAGTTACACTAAATTCTAAATTCATTAATCTGGAGTTAAAATGTTCAAATGTTTGTAAAGTCTATGGGACTTAACTACGGGGTCATCAGTCCCTAAACTTACAAACTAGTTATGAACTAGCTGATCCTAAGGACGGCACAAATATCCATGCCCGAGGGGGGATTCGACCCCCCGACCGTAGTGGCCTTGCAGACCGTGACTGGAGCGCCTCAGTCCCCTCGGCCACCGCGGCCGGCAATCTGGAGTTACATAGCTATACTGATTATAACAGCAAATAATCCAATATCCGAATTCTGCTGACTTTAGCTGATTTTGTTGAAGTGGTCTATTAGTTTGTGAGAAATGAAAATTTGTACCGGACAGGGAGTTAAACCCGGGTCTCTCGCCTTCAGTGACTGGTCGCCTTAACGTACCGGCCACCTGATCTCGTTTACCGGGTAGACACATAGTTTCATATGTCACACTTGTCTACTTCACCTAGTACTCGGACGCATTAAACTTGTGATTCCTTCGACAGAGAGTGACTTCTATACCATCACTGGCCTATTCTGGTACGTAAATTTGTATGAAACTTCTAATCCAAATGAAGGCACGTATTTTCATTCGTCCAAATGCTCTAATGTTTATAAACCTGTTGGACATTCTGCTATGGTCATCAATCCGTAGAGTTATAGACTACTTAAACTAATTTAAACTAACTTAAGGATAACACACACACACGCATGCCCCAGGGAGGACTCAAAGGCCCGACGGACAGCAACCGCACCTTCCGTAGCAATGCGCCTTAGAACGTTCGACCCCTCTACCACGGCATTTCATTCGCCGCATAATAATAGACCACCTTAAGAAAAGCCGACTACGTAGGCAGAATTTACAAATTTGAATGAATAATTAGTATTTGACGCGTATGGTTACGGACCATCATAAATGTTGTAGCCTTGGAACATAAGGTTCATAGTGATTACAGTATTACTGAATAAGTATCGTAATTCTCTTAATCCACTGTCACCATTGTCTGGTTATTGTTATAAGTTAATCATCTGTACAAATTAGTTTCAAATATCTACTCCAATGCTTAACAATTCCTCAGGCTACAGTGCCAAATTGTTAGTATAGTATCTGTAGGGAAGCATGACAAGGCTTATTACAGAGAGAAGCGTATTGGATTGTGTGTAAAGCAGCGAAGACAGTTATTAAGAAATAATACTTACTTTCATAGACTGTACATGAATACTGACTTTTCGATGACGTAAAATTCGATGACATCAGCTCAGGGTTAGCAGTCAAGAAAATCAGTGGTCAACATCGGTAATATCTTGGTTGTCCATCTTAAATAAGTGAAGTGTATCAGGAAATTTTTGACGTAATATATTTCAAACTATGGCTGTTATATAAATACGTAGTCTTCCACGAACAATGTCTTTTTGATTTAAAAAAAATGAGCTTGCCGTCATCAATAGCACCGCTGTGGTCCGCGAAACGTTATTAATTTCGTCGTTTTAGTGTTTTTAACGACCTCATCTGATGTCCAAAGTAATTTATCCAGAATATGGTTCTATACCGAGTCAGCCTGTTAGGTTTTTGTAGTTGGTTTCTAACTAAATCTATGTATATGCTTGAATTCCGAAATTCAGGCCGTGGCGTTTAGTGCATGGCACATTAAGTAAAGATTCCCCAAACTATTACTGAATGGTATGGAAGGATAATGATACACGCAACCTCCGAGAAACACACAAGCTTCTACACTTACTATCGTCGTCATTGATTGCAATTTAAATGAGATGAAGTACCTGTAACAAGTGTTGTCCAAAATAGACATGCTCAGATGTTAGGAAGTGCGTTTCTTGCAGAGTTTACCACAATAAACTGATGAGCATACCTGCGGCCATTTCGCGCAGACTGAGGGAAACTGACACACTACACCTGTTCCATCGATAAGGTCCGCAAGTTAGATACAATAACATTCTGTCAGAATGAAACGTGCATTACTAGCGAGAGAATTCATGAATTAATTTCAATTTTCTGTCATTATTCAAGGCAATCTCTGTTCGCATTCTTGCTTTCCCACAACAAGTGTCTGGTATCAACTGTGAACTGAGAGTTGTGTGGCCAACTGCAGCCGGGTACTGATTTTATAAAATCAACGCGGTTTGCCGTAATTTACAACATACTGCAATAGAGTTAGTGATCTTCAGACTCCTCTAGCGTTATTTTTTACTGCAGCCTGGGATAGTTTCTGGTGATGCTGTTACACTACGACACTTTCAGACAAACACAATTTTTATATTTTTATATTATTCGATGATGAACTATCACGGACAACGTAGATACTCTCTACGCTACTAAATGTGAAATTAAAAAAAAGTACACATTTAATAACTACTGTCGGAGTAGTGGTGGGCTTTAGGAATGAAAATACCACGCTGTGCCGATCGGTTGGTCCGTTAGTTGGTCCACAAATTTCGTTGATGAAATTCATGTCGACGTTGCGCTTAACGACTAATCGGAAAAGGAAGAGTCTCACACTTAAGCAAACGTGTATGCCTGTACCGGTGTACTTATTGATGTCATACAAGGTGTTCGTATTTACTTGGAATAAAATGCAGACGAAATTACTTTATCTGTGATGTGTCCCGTCACGTGGTCTAGAATATTAGCTGAGTTAAGTAACTGCGGAAATTGGCGTATTCTGCAGCCCACTTTAGATTTTCCTCTGGTTGTATGATAATTTGCAAATATTTCGGACAAATAAATAACAATAAAAATAATAAAAAGTTATGGACGATGCGAATATGATGTAGTATTTGTGGTGTCGCACAAGTATGAAGTGCGCGCCACCTACTTTCGCCGCGCGCCGCCATTCACGCACAGCGCGGCGTTCTTACGACGTCAGCTGCTATCCCGCTCGTGGCCACCACTGAACGACATCGTTCACTTGGGACTGAGATAGGAACCAGTTAACACTTCGGAATCAGATAGGCACCAGTGAAGACTTGGCTATCGGACAGGCACTAGGCAGGCCTCTAGCTCAACTATGTATCAGCATTCTGCAGTACTGAGCTATGTAAAATTTAAGTATTACTAAGTCTCTAAGAAATATATATATTTCGTTCTAACTTACTCTAGTGTTTCTAGTTTCTGCTGTCCCACTGGCTGGTCACCTCCTACCCGCACAAGCGTGCATCCTTTATTCCTGTGTCGGTCTTTCTACTCGGCCACCGACACCTACGACGGAGACGAGACACAAAACCGGCGATTAGGCTGGGACACAAAAGTGGCGACGAGGATTGGATACAAAAGGATTGTGATAATATCTGTGCACCCACCACGTGATATTCTTTCTGATCTATTTTAACAAACAGCCAAAATTATTTGATGTTTGAGTTTAACTTTGACACCCATAAAGTACTATTATTATTATTATTACTTTTTTTTGAACTCGTACTTCTTTATTATTTTATATATCACTCCCATATTTTCATTATCTTTTTCCGTTAAAATATCATCACCTATCTTGCCTTGCTAGTTTCTTCTTAATTTATTTTCTATGCCTTTACTGGTTACGAATGACTAAATCCGGGAAGGAACGTTGTGTAAATTTGCCGTTCGGACGAGTGACTATATAGCCTGGAAGGAACACAGCGTACATTTCGAGTTCATCCCTCGCCAGAACCCTTGTCCGAAACTCTCTTTTTCATACGCCATCTTGCTTTCTGTATTTCATGGTTCTTATTATAACTCAAGGGTTTCATTTCAAAGCAATAGCGCACTGAAAAGTTTTAAAAAACACGTCGATCTTAGAACAATGAATTATAAGCTTATTTCTAAAAATGCCGTGTTAGCAGTTAACTCCTGCCATCGATGCTACAAGAACTGCGCATTACTGTCGCAGCTGTTCGCCGTAGCGTAATGGGCGGCGAATTAGTTTGTGATGTACGAACATGTTACACGGTTGTTCGAAACTTGCCGGGCGCGATGGCTCAGCACTCTCGGTCAGAGGTGTGCCGTCATGGTAACTCAGCTGGCTCGACGCCTTCTGCAGTGAAAAAACTGAGTCAACAACGAAACGATAATAAAAAATAAAAAAAATAAAATAAAACCTAACGACCACAAAGGACAGATCATACCGAAGAACCAATGAAAAATTTTCGCGCACTGTTGTTAGTTGAACACAAATATATTCTGCTAGATTCCGAGTTGTTCAAAGGTAATAGAACTCTTTCTGATAAGGTTATTTGTCCTATTTTCTGAAAATGCCATGAAATACGTAGCAACGAATTGTAACCATAGTCTTCTTTATCATATCTACAAGGCGCGTCCAGAAAGTAAGTTCCGTTTGGCAATAAAATCAAATTGTACACAGATAAAGAAGAAATTTTTATTGCATGACATTCTACAACTGTTAAACTACTTTTCCACATAACTGCCGAAATTTTGGAGGCATTTGTCATAGCGTGGCACCAGGTTTTGTATACCTTCTTCATAGAAATCTGCCGCCTGTGTCTTCAACCAGTTCGAAACAGTTTCTTTCAGCTCGTCGTCATTGGTGAAGAGATGACCGCCAAGAAAATACTTGAGATGTCCTGGATCTTGTCATCAATCGCGTGAGCTAGTTCTTCTGTAACCAAAGGTGGACGTACACTTCGTTATTCATCGTGCACATCACTACGCCCGCCATTGAACTGCCGGACCCATCTTCTCACCATCGAATCACTCATCCCATTTGGTCCGTAAACATCGCAAATTTGTCGATAAATTCCCCTTGGTTTCACTTTCCTCGCATTCAGAGACCGAATCACCGACCTGATTTCACAGGCGGAGGTATTTTCAATCAACGCCGTCATTTCAAACAAGCAGAACAAAGCGTACGTAACTGACAGCGATCTCCAAATGGCGCACGTTCTTCTCCTTCATACACTTAGTCTACAGAGCTTGTGCGGAACTGCAGTCGCAGCACTGCAGCGGAGACAAATTGAAACGGAACTTATTTTCTGGACGCGCCTCGTACATAAACTGTGGAGATACTGTTACAATGACGGTTGTAAATGGTGCAATGATACTAGCAACTTTCTTTATAGAATAAGTACTAAAGTTTTGTAGAATTCAGTGTTATCACACTTATTTCCTTTGTAATTTTAGCTGTAAAAGAAAATGTAGTCACGATTTGAAACGGAATAGTCCAGAGCAAAGTAACATGAACAAAGTCATATCTGAACTATACAAATGGTAATACGAGGTATGTAAAAAGCGTCCATAGCAACCATGCCAAAGACAAACATTTTAGTAGATGCATTGGTTCTACTTAATAACCGTCAACATGATCCAAAAATGGTGAATAATTGCTTAGAAAAATGACTGAGGCTCCTGGCACATACAAAATCATATTCTCTGATTGTATGTCACCAACAATGTACGCCATTGTGCTCAAAAGTGTTGGAGGCAGGTGGATCTCAGTATAAATACTTATTGAACCCTTTTAGTCCCTTCATAATTTTTATTACTCTACTACGTACATGTCCATATTTCGGTTTTAAGCAGATAGGCGTGATTCAGTTTTATTGACGATCGAAAATTGAAAAAAAAAAAAAATAAATAAATAAATAAATAAAATAAAATATCAAATATATGTTTGTCACAAGATGTATATAATAAATGAAAAATGCAACGTCTGTAACAGTTATTTGGATAAATAGCACCATATATAAGGAATTACGTGCTGTTGACTTCTATGCAAACAGCGTCAGCATTCGCACACTGCAGTAATTAACTGATGAACAACATGGAGGACAAAGGCTCAAGCTATTTGACGCCAGTGCCTCTTGGTGCGTATAACAGTGTATCCTAATAGCATCAGTGTACCCTAATAACATTAGCAGACCGTTAACGGATCAAAGCTTGCAAGATCGCTAACGGCCGGCTGTACTACACTTCCAACTGTACACAGGTCTACGTAATTTTCCCTGTTAATTTTGTTTGCATGTCTAAGTGAGAGACACTTTGCATTTAGTTCCATGTTAACGTAAAAATACGTGTGTGTAAACTGCTCGTTAGAAATTAGGCGTGCATCACACGTAGCTTCATTCAACTAAATAGTGAAAGCACCAATTACCTAGAGAAAAATAGATTGATGCTGTTCTCTGACAACGGCATAGTTGTCAGTTGATTGGTAGGCGACTCGCCTATCTGTCTTCTACAGTAACAAGAGAAACTGTAAATTTAGATCCGCCGTTGTACACTACAGTTTTAAAAATACTAGACTAATTTTCACGCTGTTTTCACAGAAAGCTTTTGCTATGTTTGAGTTAACATGTAGTTATTATTTCGTCAAAATCTATTCATGGAAAGAAGTATATCACACTATTAAGCGTTATCGGTAACGTGTCTGTTCATCTATTAGAAACATCTTCAAAACTGCATTACGATTTCCGAACATGTTGTTACGTAGATACTTTCTAAAACAGCTTCAGATTAAGGCCCTGACAGTTGGAGCAGTGACATTTATTCTGAAGTTCGTAAAAAGTATTGATTTACTACGAATGTGTCATGATTCTGCTATAAAAACATTAATGACAAAATTATTTGTACGAAATTATACGTTCCTTAACATTCATATTCTGTCATCTCGTACCTCAGTGCACGTATAATGGTATTAGAGCTACACCTTATATATATATATATATATATATATATATATATATATATATATATATATATATATATATATGGTGTCTCACTTACAAGTCGTCAGGCGCATTTTCTCTGGCGTTTGAGCAGATATTTGCAATGTCGTTTATGCAATGTGTACCTGGACTCAGGCATTACAAATTCTGCTCTTCACACCATTCCTGCGACGCCCAGTGTAGATGTAAAGCATTGGTTTGTTTTGTTCTCAATTGATAGAGCAGTCCATAATTAGTCTGGTGTGATATTCGGATCATCGAAATGTAT
This sequence comes from Locusta migratoria, assembly GCA_026315105.1. Classification (NCBI taxonomy): domain Eukaryota; kingdom Metazoa; phylum Arthropoda; class Insecta; order Orthoptera; family Acrididae; genus Locusta; species Locusta migratoria. The sequence goes on from CM048751.1 coordinate 25,076,572, forward strand.
TTACAGAGAGAGTAAAACACAATTAACCAGTATTCGTTGTACCGGTAAACATGTGTTCTCACCGTCTTCGTTGTCCGAGTTGCCCCGTAGCGTGTGACTCCACGCGTCGCGCCGTCTGCTACTGCCTTAAGGAAGCGCTACACAGCCGCTTCCGGAGTTTTACTGTCTCTCTCAATATATTTCGATATACCGGATGCCACACTAGACTGATTTGAGACTGCTCTATCGATTGAGCACAAAAAAGCTTTCACTTAAAAATTCTTTTTGTTCATGACGGAAAACAAACCGACGCTTTACATCTACACCGGGCATCGCAGGAATGGCGTGAGGAGTGTGAATTGTTTGGCCTGAGTCCAGCTACACATCGCAAAAAAGAAATCGCAGATATCTGCTCAAACAACAGAGAAAATGCACCTGGCGACTGTTAGGTGAGACACCCCGTATATATACCGTTCCAGGCCGAGCTACTTCTACTGCGCGAATTCTTGGAAATTACCCAAAGTTCAATGCTATGCGTAAGTTTTACTAGAACTAAAAAATTGCTTGACCGATTTCAGTGATTCCTTTTTTTTTTTTTTTTTTTTTTTTTTTTTTTTTTTTTTTTCATACAGGGATGGTTTACAGAAAAAATAAAGAGGGAAAATCAAAACTAAAAACAGATAAAACTAATTTCAAATTGGTAAATTTGTATGCGCATCTCCAATTTGGATTAGATTCGTTTTTTATGCCCTCCCATTCACTTCATCCGACTGCCGTAAAATTTTGCATACTTTACTCTCAAAACCATACGATCGACACTGTGTAAATAAAATTTGGCATGGTTTATAGCGGAGGGTACTTTAACGGACTTCGACGATAAGTACAGTTCTGTTGCGATTGATGAAATGTTTCGCACATGACTTTCAAATAAAGGTCACTCACTGTCTACGTAAGACTTACAAGGAAAGTACTTGGGCTCGAACAAACTCATATACACCAAAATCGTATGAGAGATAATGTAAAGATCCCTTATTACACTAGTGATACTGCCTCATCTGCAGTCGTCCGTTAGAGGCCCCTGCGTGTGCCATGCCGCATTGTACTTTGACCTGTCGGTTCGCCAGTAGGGACGATGCAGTGTGCCTCCGAAGTTGCGTTTTGTGACGTTATTTGTGTGGTGAAGCGTCAGATTGGGTGGCGTTTGGTAATCAATCCTGCTAATGTATTGCGATTAGTTGAGATGTTACGAAGAACCCTTCTTCGTGATGGTGGTATTAGTGTAGAAGATGAATCATTCGCATGCTTTCTCGTATCTGTTACGGTACAGAAATATGAGCATAAATTAGATACTGTTGTTACAAACTCATAATAATGATAATAGGGATGATAATGACGAACAACTCATTGCAAGCGGTAGTGCTACGGTAAGTGCGGGAAGAGGCGATGGAAGCAGTGGCGGTGAATACCAACAGTCTTTCGAATGCTTGAATGTTTGTATAGTCTATGAGACTTAACTACGGGGTCATCAGTCCCTAAACTTACAAACTACTTATGAACTATGCCCGAGGGGGGATTCGAATCCCCGACCGTAGTGGCCGTGTAGACCGTGACTGGAGCGCCTCAGTCTCCTCGGCTACCGCGGCCGGCAACAGTCTTTCGGAAAGAAGGTTAAAGTTGCAACTATCATCACGGTTTTTGATGACAATTCGCTAGAGAACATGTACGATGATTATTAGATAAGTTATAGTTAAGATATCTGCATTACGTACGGCGTCTACAATTACATCTATAGTGCTATCTAGATCATGGTTGCAGAGCTTTGCAGAAAAATGACACCCATCAGCACATTGAGGTGTACGTAGAGATACTGTAACCAAACGTTCATACAGATATGTTTGTTCGAGCCCATGTACTTCCCTTGTTAGTATGGTGCATAGCGTAGGGAACTTTACTTAGAGACATTCACACTAGCATATTATTTTACATAGGACTGTTTATTTCGACCCATAAAACATTAGGTACATCACTGTTACCATAATTTTTCATACAGTGCACGGCTGAGGTTACTTCGGACATCATTTTGACCGACCACAATGTAAGTTATATATAAGAAAGGCGATATTGACAGAGAAGGAGGGGAAGAACGGATGTAGAAGAAGAGAGAGAAACGAAGAAGGGAATTATTGACTCTGGCCTGGAATAAATAAACACCCGAGCAATGCTGTGTATTGAACTAGTAAATAATATTTATGAAATGGTATGTAATGGTGCGAGTCTGAAATCTGGTGGTTTTGTGTCTATTACACTTGCGTTTGTTACTTCTTTTTGTGAAGAGAAAAATTCCAAAAGAGTGGATGCAAATTTTGCGAACTACAAGTAAATCGTTTCGAGAAAATCATTTCTATGCAAAAGCTGCAATTTTTTTTCATATGTTATATTCTACCGGTTTCATCAACAGGAAATCAACAAGATAAAAGTTTACTTCAAAGTCAATGAGATAACATTTTTACTGAGTACAGCAACGTCTAATTTACAATAAAATATTGTCATTGTTTCTAAAAGCCCTTCCTTTTTACATCATGTAGTATGTATGCTTTTATGTAATCTTTAACTATTAAAAATGAGGAAATTCTTTCGTTACAGACACTGACTACTGCCGAAACCGTTAGAATACAACAAATAAAAATGTACTGTGGCCTTGGTATGAGAATGATTTTTTCAAAGTACATGGCGGCCGAAGATTGCCAACTAAAACATCCATTTATTTCCTTATTGAACTTCCAAATTAAATAGCGTACTAAGATGTTCCCAGTCGCATATGACTGACAATTTGTACATCGTACGTGAAACTAGATTATGGAAGAAGAAAGATTGACTGAATTTTATTTCCTTAAAAATGGCATTTGCATCGCACACATAATTGAAATGTTTCGCTGTCATTGCGACCAAAGAGAATATCATTATCGTCTTGATGAAATATTTTTCAAGTTTGGCCCTGCGCAACAGAGATGCAAAAACCGCAGTTGGCCATTGCACAATTCAACCGCAAAAAGTATTAATCACGATTGCTACGCAAATGGATAAATTATTTTCAAATTCAGGGAAAATTTGCATATGGTCTGCCGGAAACGCACACGTGCAGTCTATATTCGATAAACAATACAAACACATTATGAACACTAGTGGCGTCCAGTGCTGTTTTACAAAAACCGGCTTCATTATCGACCACATTTTTGTACTCTTTTCCCAACAACAGTCATTTATAACGAAACAAAACTGCTTTATTTCACTAGTGTATCCCATCTTCCACAATAGTTTCAAATTTCATAATTGGTTGAATTTAAATGTGAATTTCTGTATCTAAATCGACAATGTAAGAGTGTCAAGTCTGATTGAAGAGCGTACATCTTGTGGAAAAACAAACCGTAATCAATTTAAAAACTTCATCTTCATTCCACCAATAAAAAAGAAAAACAAACCACTGTTAGCGTTAACCACATATAAAGTTTTTATCTGGATGTCAAATGTGCAACAACAGGAAAACACGGAGAATCTTACATTTCTTTATATCTTTGCAAAACATCTTTCGATTCTTCAAATTATTAACAATATACCCTTATAAATATAGAACTTCTGTATCTAATATATAAAACAGAGTGTCCGTATGTTTATGTGTACGTGTTGCATACAAATCTACAGATTTGTTTCAACCTTTATGAAATTTTGTACACGTAAGCTTAAATACATGAGGACGGTCGCCGTAAGTGTAAGAATCACGAACGATACATAGCTCACGATATATGACGTCATAAACAGATGCACGAAAATCTGCCACATTTAGCGAAAGTGCTGCACATTTTGTCCTAAACCACTGATCCGATTTCAACCAAATTTGGCACACATTCCTTACCATGAGGTAGCAATTGTTGCAGGCTTGAGAATCACATACGACATATTGTTCAGAAGATACGAAGTCATATGAAGAAATCGCTAAAAACTGCCACATAATGCGGTGAGGATTTATAAATACGCTATATGAGAATTAAAGTACTTAGAGACTTTCAACAAACTTTAAACATAATTTCAAACCTTTATTAAACTTTTTCTTGCTGACAACCATAGCAAAATTATGAAAGGAAAAAAGTTTCTCGCTTACTACTTTTCCTCTGTTTATTGGAGTAAAACTACGGCATTCGGTATGACGGTACAATTTATAATTTGTACACTACAATTAGTAGCCGCAGGATATTTAACAGATAGTATACACGCATATAGTTGAGTGTACCTTCTAAATTGTATCACAGTAGGACACGTAGTTCATGAGATATGAGCACATCAACAGTAACGTTCATGGAAAACCGTCCCATCAAGCAGCAAGTTTTAATCTATTCCTTCTTTACTACTAATTGTATTCCCAGGTGCCCATATACAAATTATTATATACCTGAAAAATGACAGAAATAAGGAAATACCCGGGCAACGCCGGTTTTCAGCTAGTTTAAATAATTCAGTAATTTTTTGTCATATACGTTCTTCCACAACGATTCGCAGCAGCCGCAGCATATCTCGTTTCCTCGTCATTGTCCACTAGCGTCTAACAATCACACCGCAGCTCTATGACTACTACTGAACACACTGTTGCCTCCAGCGATGGATCAACAGCGACCCCAATGGTAAACCAACAACCATGATGCCAAAACAGGAAACAAATTTGTATAAAAGGAAGCTCTCGAACAAGATATGAACAATTACAGTATTAAAAGAAGAACAGCAACGAGTAAGTAGAGAATAGAGGTTCTGAAAACTACACTCCTGGCCATTAAAATTGCTACACCACGAAGATGACGTGCTACAGACACGAAATTTAACCGACAGGAAGAAGATGCTGTAATATGCAAATGATGAAATTTTCTGAGGATTCACATAAGGTTGGTGCCGAAGGCGACACCTACAACGTGCTGACATGAGGAAAGTTTCCAACCGATTTCTCACACACAAACAGCAGTTCCTGGTGAAACGTTGTTGTGATGCCTCGTGTAAGGAGGAGAAATGTGTACCGTCACGTTTCCGACTTTGATGAAGATAGGATTGTACCCTATCGCGATTGCGGTTTATCGTAACGCGACATTGCTGCTCGCGTTTGTCGCGATCCAATGACTGTTAGCAGAATATGGAATCTGTGGGTTCAGGAGGGCAATACCGAACGGCCTCGTATAACTAGCAGTCGAGATGACACCTTATTCGCAAGGCTGTAACGGATCGTGCAGCCACGTCTCGACATGTGAGACAACAACTATCTGGACGAACTGTTCGACGACGTTTGCAGCAGCATGGACAATCTGCCAGGCGACGATTACTGCGGTTACCCTTGACGCTGAATCACAGACAGGAGCGCCTGCGATGGTGTACGCAAGGACGAAGCTGGGTGCACGAATGGCAAAACGTTATTTTTTCGGACGAATCCAGGTTCTATTTACAGCATCATGATGGTCGCATCCGTGTTTAGCGACATCGCGGTGAATGCACATTGGAAGCGTGTACACGCCATAGCCATATTGGCGTATAACCCGGCGTGATGGTATGGGGTGCATTTGGTTACGCGCCTCGGTCACTTCTTGTTCGCATCGACGGCACTTTGAACAGTTGCCGTTACATTTCATATGTGTTACGACCCGTGGCTCTACCCTTTAATCGATCCCTGCGAAACCCTACATTTCAACAGAATAATGCACCACCGCATGTTACAGGTCCTGTACGGGCCTTTCTGGTTACAGAAAATGTTCGACAGCTGCCCTGGCCAGAAGATTCTCCAGATCTCTCACCAATTGAAAACGTTTGTTCAATGGTGGCCAGTCACTACTCTTGATGAACTGTGGTAGCGTGTTGAAGCTGTATGTGTATCTGTACCTGTACACGCCATCCAAGGCCTGTTTGACTCAAAGCCCAGGTGTATCAAGGACGTTATTACGGCCAGAAGTGATCGTTTATGGGTACTGATTCTCGGGATCTATGAACCCAAATTGCGTGAAAATGTAATCACTTGTATAATGTATTTGTCCTATAAATATCCGTTTCCATCTGCATTTCTTGTTGGTGTAGGAATTTTAATGGCCAGTAGTGTAGCTTCTTCCTCAAATTTCTGAATCCACAGCAGTGGTTTCAGTGGTTTCTCATCCTGCTGTTGTAGCTGTTGTTGTGGTCCTCCAGAGACTGATTTCATGTAGTTATTTATGCTGCTGTATCCTGTTCAAGCATGTCCTTCTCTGTATGATAACGGCAACCTACATGATTTTGAACGAGGTCGTCCTCCCACAGCGATTTGTAGTCCTCACACCTTACTTTAATGATGACGATGATCGAGTGCCATTTGTGGCCGTTAGAAATCGACTGGGTCGTGGTCGGTCTCTTTTGATGCAAGTCTTTTTAGCTGACGCCACTTCGGCATCTTGAGTTTCGATGATGATGAGGCCGACACCACCCCAGTCTCTGAGCGGAGTAAATGTAATCCTACCTGAAATCGAACCCGGGAAACCCACCACATTGTCCACTAGACCACTGAGATGGACCCAAACATTGATAATTGACGTTTCTTTCAAGGATACGAATTTGTCGCGTGATCTGACCTTTCGCTTATTAAAGATATACCAGCAATTTATTGTTACCCAATTCTATTCAGCATCGTCTCATTAGTTACGCGATCTATCTCCCTAGCTTAATCATTCGTCTGTAACACGACCTGCTGTAGGCGACGTCTAATATGGATTACCTCTGTAGTTGTTTGCATCACTCCTGTCTCACGTCTTATTAGTGGCTTTATGATTTCTTCTTCCAACCTTCCGGTACCGCTAACTTCTTTTTTCTCCTAATCTGGAAGAGATGGTGGTCATGCTGTGTGCTTCCTTGTCGCCTGCCCATTCTATCCTCTCGGCAGCTATGCCACATTCTACAGTTGCCTTATTATACCTTTACATCGTTTATGGCGTCTGCGACCTGGTTGGTTACTGCTATTCTCACTTCTAACTGTCTGTCTCAAATTCCTGTTCGTCTTTCGATAGTTCTCAGTTCAGTAGATCGTGAAAGTTGTCCGCAAAACCCTTTGTGTTCTCCTTTGCTCTTTGCTCTTTGCCAGTTCTCATTTCATACCTGTTAGAAACAGTTCTCTGCCATAGCATCCAGTCAGAAACTTAGCACTGAACGTATATTTGTTCTGTAACAGCTGGTGGAACTTTGGGCCTTAAAGAACAAAATCACAGCAGTAACCTTTGTGGAGTTCATGAAAGTATATGACGTCAGTGACACGTTTCACTCCAGTACAAAGTTACATAGTATATAATTTCTTTCAAAAAATATTTCTTATCATAAGCATTACTATTTGTTGTCAATAATTTTTTCTTGTTTGTGAAGAATTTAGTTCCCATAACCATTCTGCATTTTATATTTTACATAGCTACCAAAATAACAAAACTTACCTATTACTTTTATTGTCGCGTTACCTAAAGAAATTCCTTCAGCATCTCCTGCTTTTCATGGGCCATGGCGGATTAGCCGTGCGCATTGGAGCGCCGTGCTGCGGTGCGCGCTGTTCTTCACCGTCGGTGGTTCGCGTCCCCTCTCGTGCATGGGTGTTTGTGTTTTCTTTAGGTTAGTTTGCCTTACGTTAAGTTGTTTGTAAGCTACGGACTAATAACCCGGTTGTTGAGTCCGATAGATTTACAAACATTTGAACATTTTTCTGCTTTCCATGGACTACATTCAGTTATACTTCTTTTGCTCTACCCCATCTTCAAGACAATGTATTGTCCATTATTTTGAGTTGGTATTCCAGGTCTGCTGGTGTCTCTCACATAATTATGATGGCAAATCACAGTCTTTATATTTCCCTCTCAATTTTCTTCCTCGCTTTCCTTCACAGCAGGCTCATTGTGTATATTGAATAATAGTGAGGAAATGTAACTTGCCATTACTTACACCCTTTCCAATCAGAGTCCCTTTCATTCTCTTCCCACAGGAATTATTTATTCATCTCACGGTTATTTAATGGTATCTATTCGGAAATTCTGTGCAAGGGGCTGCAAGGCAAGTGACGCGCATCATACTGGGGTACGGAATCTGAACCAACCAGCAAAATTTTCTTTTCACTTCATCCGGCCATCGTTAGTTAACAGAGTTATAAAACAACATTTCAGTTCTCCAGTTGTTTACTCTACAGTATGCTTATTACGTTAGGTAATAAATTTCTCTACGATCGTCAACTTTGTGAAGACGACAACCAATTTCGTAATTACCTTACATCAGTGGTTTGATTTATGGATACAGAGAACTTTCAGTGAGGAACCCTTACAAAAAATATGAAAAAACAGCTGCTTCATAAAACAGTTATGTTTTACGTCTCATTCAACTAGAACTGGTTGTGTTGTGTGCTTCTCCAACAGTTTTCTGTAATCTGGATACTTCAGATACCCCACTGCGAAGTGGAAAGCAACCATTATATCACTCGCGTCGTTGAAGAATTATTACATTGTTGAAGACCGACTTATCTGTTGTAATAACAAGGTTCGTCTGCTGTAATTTTCAGCATTCGCACACGTTCTGTGTTATAAAGTGTTACAGTGTTTTCCAATTAAAAGCTTATTTATTTATTATCTTCATATAATTAACAAAAATATTTTCTCGAAAGTTTTCATAAATCTGAATTTGAAATCACAAAAAAAAAATTTTTCTATCTACACGTCTTTAGTGCACTTTTCTCTCGGTATATTGAACCATACTAAAAATGTATCCACACTGAATGTTGTCACCATCTGCAGTCTTTTTTATTGGTTTTGAGAGCGTTTCGTCGACCCTCAACAACGTTCTTCTACACCACGAGAGCGAATAATGTGTTACACCGCTTGTCTACGATATTTCCATGGAATGAAATTTTAAAGTAAAATAAAGTGTTCTTTTGTGTAAAATATCTTGCTGCTTGATACAGAGTAGTGAATTTGTAAGATTCATTGATGGATTTGTAGGATTCTTAGCCTGTTTTTTGAAAGTAGATTAGTAGTTCTATGATGCAACTCCTGCATAATATTTTCTCGCAGTTCATTTGGACAAAGAACCATTATTAGACTCAAATTGTCGTTTCACTCTGTTGTGTATGAATTCAATCTTTGTTCTTCTTCGTCTTCTTCTTACTTTATGAACTCTGTAGATTAACAGGTAGCCCCTTCAGGAGCTGCAGTTTTGTCTTCTATGTGAACCTCTTCATTTCTCTCTTCTTTTGACACATTCCTCTTCCGAGATCTTATCAGTATCCTCTATCCGACGCCAAGGGAACAGCCCTGGCAACCAGTATGTGGGTTGTACCTGTTTTGGTTAATGTGAATACAAAAAAGCGTTTCCTCCGGGTAAAAATAGAGAAACAAAGTCTGTCTGGCTTATGGTTTTCTGTTATTTTCCTGTATCCTTTGCTGTTCTCAATCTCCGGCATAGTGGTCAGTGAACACTTATTTGCTTTATCATTTTTCCTCTCCATCCAACATGATCGCCAATTCTAACCGTCCCGAGTGCAACAACCCGCTTGGCTCATGTTTTCTCCTTGGTCGTTCTTAGTCATTGTACACACACTCAATCGAATTCCAAGTCCCCAAAATTTCCTCTTCTGAGTCTCAACTCTCCTAATATTGTTCCTGTTGAATTCTACCCCAGGTCTTCGCATTCATTTCACCGTCCCTTTTAGGGCTATTTGTCTCTTCTTTCTCTAGTTATTCAGTACGACTTCATATCAGCAGCATATAACACCGCATTTCTTACTGTTGCTTTTTATTGTCTGATCTTCGAGCTGCAGACACATGCTTTTTATTCTATATGTCTCTGATCATATAGAAGTCTGACCTCATATCCCTTAACTTTTCTGTAATTCCTTCATTTCTCCTCGTTTTCCTTGCTACGGTATTTACATGTGTCTACCTTTTCCACTCTTCATTCGGATGTTCTTCAACCTTCCGCGCTACCTTCCAACGTGACATTATAGGCGACCCTCAATCGTACCCTTTCATCTCGTTTTGTTTATCAAACTGTATCTTTGTGTCTTCCTCCGTCTCTACTAATGTGGCTACATCGTCTGCAAAGGCTAGTCAGTCTACTTGGGCCCGTTAGTGTCTCTCCATCATCTATATTCGGGATTCCCACTTTCTCGTTAATGCTATCCTCTGCCTTATTACTTCATCCTGTTCTATGTTGAATTGATGACAGTTCGTCCCCGCTTTGACGCTACTCTTTGTCTCGGATTCTTCTGATAGCACTCCTCTGAATCTAACCCATGCCTTTGTCTGAAAATTTCCTTTATGATTTCTTCAGTAGTGCTCTCTAGTCCTTAAGAATTGTATCAAGTGTTGCCCTGTCAGTGGCATCATTTACTTTCATGAACTCAACGAGGGTTACTGCTGTCATTTTGTTCTTTAAGGGCTCACGTTCTACCAGTTGTTTCAGGATACGTATCTGTTCATTGAAGTCTTTCTCCTTCCTAAATCCCATTTGACACTCTTCGACTGTAATCTCTATCTGTTATTTTGATATCTCCAAGAAAAGTTTTGACGGCACCTTGTAACCGACGTACAGTATCGAGTACCTCTGTAGCTGTTGGCATTCCCTTTGTCTCACATAATGCATTCTTTCAACCATCCGGCAACTTTTACTTTTCTCCAATTCAGGGAGACACTGTTCGTCATGCTGTCTGCTTCCTTGTCCCTCGCCCATTTATCATCTTATCAGCTTTTTCAGTTTCTCCCCTTGCCTTATTATTCTTTAGATCGTTTATGCCGCTGCGATCTCATTACCGGTTGGGAGCTGTTTTCTCACTCCTCTCTGTCTATCCCCAATTCCAGTTCGTCTTTCCGTGGTTCCCAGTTCATCTGGTCATGAAAGTACTCCACAAGTGTCTTAGATTTCTCCTTTGCTCTAACGACCAGTTTTCATTTCATATCTGTTATAAATATTTCTCTGCCATAGTATCCAGACAGAATCTTTTAGAATTTCCCATAGAAATCTGTACTGTTGTTTTTTCATATACTTGGTCAATATTTCGTCCAGGTATTGCTTCATCATGTCTCTTGGTTCATTATTGTGGCAGCTTCCTTCTTCATTTATCAGAAAAAATTCAATTTTTTCGGATCGTTCTAGCTACTCCAATCCATGCTTTCCTACAATTCTCTACGGCAACATCAAGGTCTTTGTTACACCACCAATGCGTCTTTCTTTCCTCTTAGTTCACTCAGTTTCCTCATATTGAGCTTCATATTACCCAGTTCATTGTATCTTCCAGTTCCTTCCGCATATTTGGATCGATTGTGTTTTATATTTATCTGTGTCAGTTTTCATGTTCGTCTTTGTTTTAACGTCTGTGGCAGTCTACCGTGTTAGGAATCCAATGACGTTTAACTGCTGTTAGACAGTTATTCCATTCAATTTTCTTTTCCTTCTTGAATTTCGCGTTGAACATCTCGGTAATAACAGCCCAAATGATTGCTACGTAGTTTGGAATACCGGAAAGCGCTTGTTAGGGCCTGTCCATATCTTTTCCTTACTCGGTTTGGCTTTGAAGTGTTTCATCGTCAGTCTCATTTCACGAAATTGAAGCCCAAGACAACATGAATATTCAACGGTTACTTTAAGCTTCATGGAATTTTGTGACAGATTGTTAGAAATAAATGCAGAAAAATACGGCTTTCCCATATGCAAAACGAACAAGGAAGTTTGAAGCAAATGCAGATTCAGTTACTGGCTCATATGAACAGAGTGAAAACTACAAACTCTTGGGAATATTCCCATACTATTAACAACAAATGATATTTTTGAAAATATGTATTGAGAGGCCAAAGTATGAATTCCGCAACTAGTGCATATCTATCGACAAGAAGTTCACTTGCACCAAACACTGCTCGAACCAGCCGTTTCTGCGCAATGAACTCCCTGTTTGAATCAGAGTTGTTACCCCAAACAATAACACCATATATCATGAAATGTAAATAAGCGAAGTGCACTACTGGCCATTAAAATAGCTACACCAAGAAGAAATGCAGATGATAAACGGATATTCATTGGACAAATATATTATACTAGAGCCGACATGTGATTACATTTTCACGCAATTTGGGCGCATAGATTCTGAGAAATCAGTACCACAAGAACCACCTTTGTCCGTAATAACGGCCTTGATACGCCTGGACATTGAGTCAAACAGAGCTTGGATGGCGTGTACAGGTACAGGTGCCCATGCAGCTTCAACACAATACTACAGTTCATCAAGAGTAGTGACTGGAGTATTGAGACGAGCCAGTTGCCCGGTTACCATTGACCAGACTTTTCAGTTGGTGAGAGATCTGGAGAATGTGCTAGCCAGGGCAGCATTAGAACATTTTCCGTATCCAGATAGTCCCGTATAGGACATGCAATATGCGGTCTTGCATTATCCTGCTTAAATGTAGGGCTTCGCAGGGATCGAATGAAGGGTAGAGCCACGGGTCGTAACAAGTCTCAAATGTAACGCCACTGTTCAATGTGCCCTCGGTGCGAACAAGAGGTGACCGAGACGTGTAACCAATGGCACCCGATAACATCACGCTGGGTTATACGCTAGTATGGCGATGACGAATACACGCGTCCAATGTGCGTTCACCGCGATGTCGGCAAACACGGATGCGACCATCATGATGCTGTAAACAGAACCTGGATAATCCGGAAAAATGATGTTTTGCCTTTCGTGCACCCAGGCTCGACGTTGCGTACACCATCGCAGGCGCTCCTGTCTGTAATGCAGCGTCAAGGGTAACCGCTGCCATGGTCTCCGAGCTGATAGCCCTTGCTGCTGCGAACGTCGTCGAACTGTTCGTGCACATGGTTGTTGTCTTGCAAACGTCCCCGAACTATTGACTCAGGGATCGAGACGTGGCTGCTGGATCCGTTACAACCATGGGTATAAGAAGCCTGTCATTTCGACTGCTAGTAATACGAGGCCGTTGGGATCCAGCACGGCGTTGTAGTGCTCTCCTGAACCCACCGATTCCATATTCTGCTAACAGCCACTGGATCGCGACCAACGCGAGCAGAAATGTTGCGATACGATAAACCGCAATCACGATGGGCTACAATCCGATCTCTATCAAAGTCGGAAACGTGATGGTACGCATATCTCCTCCTTACACGAGGAATCACAACAATGTTTCACCAGGCAACGCCGGTCAACTGCTGTTTGTGTATGAGAAATCGGTTGGAACTTTCCTCTTGTCAGCACGTTGTAGGTGTCGCCACAGCCGCCAATGCTCTGAAAAACTAATCATTTGCATATCACAGCATCTTCTTCTTGTCGGTTAAATTTCACGTCTGTAGTACGTCATCTTCGTGGTGTAGTAATTTTAATGGCCAGGAGTGTAGATTACTATTCGTGTTGAACTATCACTTATTTCAAATATTGTTCAAGTGGTAAGCAACGCAGCATTTAACTTTGGAACAAGATCCTCAACATTGCCTTTCCAAGACAGTTTAATATCTCCCGAAAGCGAGAATATTGAACTAATCAGTCTCAATTATCATATGCTCATTCAGCGTTATAAGAATGTCATTTTTTTAAAACTGTGTATTAAAAACTTTAAAAACTGAAAACCATCTATTTTTCTCTTTTCGTCACAGTTGCACTAGTTACAGGCTGGTAATTATTTTCGGACCTTTTCGTCCATTTTCATACCATATGCCTTATTCCAACCGTAACAATACACTGCATGAAGCAAATGACTAATAAAATCTGTACGTTGTCCACTGTTAAAACATGATTACATTGAAATTTAAAATAGATGTTGCGTTCACGGACCTCTAACGAGTACACATTGGTGGCCCGTGAACGCAACATCTATTTTAAATTTCAATGTAATCATATTTTAACAGTGGACAACGTACAGATTTTATTAGTCACTTGCTTCATGCAGTGTATTGTTAGGGTTGGAATAAGGCATATGGTTTGAAAATGGACGAACAAGTACGAAACTAGTTACCAGCATCTAAATAGTGCAACTGTGACGAAAAGAGAAAAATACATGTTTTTCAATGCACATCCAGTTGCTGATCCTGACCCATCTTTACGATGAATTTTCTAAAAACTGAGTCTTCTGTGAGTTATTTTCAATTTATTTTCCATAAACCATAAAATTTTGTTCTTTAACTGCATTATTTCATACTGAGTCAGTATTGATTTAAGCACATAATACACATTAGTCGTTACTTTCCTCAAACATTGTACGTAAACACAAAATTAAACACCTCTCCTGATATAATTCTTATGCGTTTGCGTATTAATCTGGTTGTAAGTTCAAGAAGTAACTGATATATCCAGTTTTGAATTTAAATGTAAAATCTTGCCCATACTGGCAAAGAAACTTAATCACAGGTGGCCAACAGCAACTGTTAGCGATTTACATTAAACAACATTGTCAAACACATTGGTACTGAATGGTGACAAATAGCTCACATAGTACGAGTTGGCTGTCATCTATCACGCGTCCATAGTAACAAGCCTCAACTTGGTGGCCGTGTTGATTCCAGAATTAAAGTTTTTTTTTCTCTCTTTTGCAGCCTGCAACTTTTTGTCTATTTCTTAATTTCTGCTCACAGAGAAAAATAAACGTGTAGCATATTTTCATTTCAGTGTAACAGAACTACAAAATTAGTTCGTAACATTTACTTTAGCCTCTAAGATTTTAACCACAAATCACTGTTCATTATTTACATAGAGATTGATTCGCACAGTAATCAACAGAATACATTACCTTTGGTATCGTTCACTGCGATGAATTTGTTTGTTAGTTTTTGTGCGTGTAAGTAATAAGGAGCTAATTCTCTCGGTCATTACGTAAGCACCTAACATCAAATTATTTGCCATCGTTTTTCCACAACAGTTGGTAGAAAATTACTTCATAAAGACTATGAAACACTTTATGGCGAGCCTGACTTCAACCCGGTTAATCTCGACGAGGTATTGAAACTGATAAGCCGCAGTGAAGTAGTCGAGCGTTGTAAGGCCGTCTTCAGACACGACGATAGTCGCGCGGTTACAGAATCGCGAGGTACTTGATGTCGTCGTAAATGTTCACACGTACTCGCGCGGCTAGACCAATCGCGCGATAGCCGCATATTAACCACCGTGAAATACAATCGCGTGGCGCCCGAGCGTTTCTACTTCTCTATAAGCTTGCAATGGATAGCTTCGACACTGAACTATTGGGTGGAGAAACGACATGCATTATGCGATCTTCAGAGCGATGAATATTCTAATTTTATTTATTTATCGTATGGCATTTCATTACATTATGGTACATATCATTACATATATTACATTACATGTATTCACAGACAAACATCTAGTCCTTGTATATATTCAATAGCTGTTTGGGTTGCCATGAGGAATTCTACAAAGTCTCTGGCACTGCATTCTTCCCTGACGTGTTAGATGGTATCCTTACTCGCGCTGCAGTCACATGCTGGCGAAGACAACAGTCTCCATCTGAAGAGTGAGTCAGCACATCTCCCGTTACCTGTACTTAGTCGGTTCAGAGTTGACCAGATCTTACGGGGCTCATCAAACGCAGGAACTGCCTCAGTGATACAAGGCATTAGGAGGCTGGTTGTTGAATATTCTAATAAAACTGCCAAAACCCAATCTTGGTAAGAGTTGGTGAATGTATTTGGAAATGATGAATATACGTTGGATAAAAAGAATATTTTTGTAGGTATGTGTTTATTAAACAAAAATGAATGTACATAGAATCATATTTTCCTCTCATGTGTGTGTCAGAACTTGGAATATCTTGCATGGCTGATTGAAGTAGCTCGTCAAAAGTATTCATTGACGTTTTCAAACAGTAAAAGTATTTTTCTCCATACATTAATGTAGGATACAACGTTACGAATTGGCCATATACGAGTCGATCATTTAGTATAGGATGCATCCAATGCTGCCTGTTTCTTACTTTCGCTTTCTTTCTTTTAAACAACCAGAGTAATCACAATATTTCTTCTGCAACTTCCATTTTGACACTTTTAAAACCCGCTACACACTGCGAACGACAACCGCCTAGTACCCGCGGCCAGACAGCGCCTGTCTGAACACACAGGCAGTCATTTTGCGGTTCAAACAGCGCGGTTTAATCCGCCCGATTCCCGCATGTTTGAACGCGGCCTAAAAACCACCTTACTGCCCAACGCGCGGTTGCTTGCCGTCGGGCGTTCGTGTCCCCCCTCGGGCATTGGTTTTGTGTTGTCCTTAGGATAAGTTAGTGTAGTAGTAGTGTAGTAGTAAGCCTAGGGACTGATGATCAACGTCGTTAAATCCCTTACATTTACAAACATTTGATTTGTGAACAGATAATGTTAACATGAGAAAAACAGAATTCCGCCAGAAATCATGAATTATACCTACATAAAAAAGCAGTAGTTGCAGGTGAGAGGAAATGAAACGTTGGTATTTGTATTACATGTGACTGGGCACCAACATGAAGTATGTAAAAATTTGTGTATAATAAAAATTTGTGTACAATAAAATGGATCATGGTGTGGGTTCCTGTAGTCATGTCCTAGTTCATGAACCACAGGCAACGTATGAGTGGCCAAGTAAGTGGTCCTGACAGTTGGAATAAGGTTGGGCATCTCGGACATATTCTGAGTTGTGGCCACCTTTGTGCTCAGACGGCAAAGACTACCTAATCCACCGGTTAGTCCCTCAACCGTTAGAGGTAAAACCCAGTGAGGCCCTGGGCAAGTAAGGCTAGCAACCTGCTTCCCAGGTACTTCAATATCATGCTGGCAACAATCAGAGCAAAATGCCTCGGACCTTTGGAGGTGATGGAGTCCCACCTCTAATTGACAGACCAGGGACTCCTCAGATACGACTTGGCAAACGATCCGGAATGAGATGGGGAGCTATTAATATCAACGGGGATTACAATGGGAATAAGGTAGAGCTGGAGGAGGCTTCAAGGAATATGGGGTTAGATTTTTTAGCTGTTAGTGACGTTAGGGTAAGGGGAGAGAAAGAGGACAAATTCGGAGAATACAAGGTATACCTTTCAGGAGTTAAAGTAGGAAGAGCACAGTGGGGTGTAGCGTTTTACATCAGGAAAGCAATCGAACCCAGCATAATTGCAATAGGGTATGTAAATGAACGACTGATGTGGATAGATTTGGCCATCACCAGCAAGAAAATTAGGATTGTGGCGGTGTATTCACCCTGTGAAGGGTCAGATCAAGATGACATGGACAGATTTTACAATGCAGTAAGTGATGTACTTAAAGTGTAGTTAGAGTGAAGGATAGGGATAGTGTTTTACTCATGGGTGATTTCAACGCCAGGATAGGAAATCGAACAGAAGATTATGAAAAGGTTATGGGTAAGTTTGGAGAGGATATGAAAGCCAACAGGAACGGAAAACAGCTCTTGGATTTCTGTTCCAGTATGGGCTTAGTTATCACAAACTCCTTCTATTGTGACCGAAGACCTGACTGGGTCGGGAGCGACTAGCGACGACCGACCGATCAAGCGTCGCCGCTTACGAGAAACACTCCACGAAACCACAGAGACGACAATAACAACAACTAATCGAAAAAAATAAGATCCAAACGAAAGCCAAATCGGAACCGTGTCAGAGCAGAGTACGAAGCAAGATAACCAATGAATAGCGAAAGTAAACGGAGCGCAGTCAACACAAGACTGAGGAGCGAGCTGTGGCTCCGGCGCTATATAGTGCGGCGCAGTAGGCGCGCCACGGCGTGCAGCGCTCTAGTGGCGATGGCAGCGCTAGTAGGTTGTGCGCGCCGCCTAACGGCTGCTGTCATCCATGTGGTCTGGCGGGCTCTCAAACATGTCGTTCCGGGATACCAGACCTTCTTTAAGCATAAGGACATTCACCGCTATACTTGGAAAGGAAGGGGAACCAGATCTATCATTGACTATATAATAACAGACCTCCCTAATTCTCCATGTCTTATCTGGCAGCTGACCGACCCGCGTATCGACCCGACAATGTCGGCCTGATTTCCGAGTCGATCCTGTCTTGTCCAGGTAATGCACACTATGTGCCGCCAAAGTGAACCAGCTTCCATTGGCACATGAGGAATACAGACAGTGTACGAAAATAAAGGTTTAAACAGAATTATAAAAACCACAGTCCCGAATAAAACCTAAAACTGAATCAGTCATTTGGGCGTCGTCACGTAAATCATCGGATAAAAGTGCAGGAAAATTAATTGCCGCAGGGCGGCTAAAACTGGAAAATCCACCAGGATGTGGGCTACAATCATGTGGGTGCCACAGCGACACTTAGGTGGGTCCTCGCCACGAAGAAGATGGCCGTGGGTCAACCAAGTATGGCCAATGCGGAGCCGCCACAGGATTACAGAATCCCAGCGGCCAGCCCTTATGGAGGAAAGCCACTCAGCCTTGGTATCCTATACAGCCCGGAGTTTATTGGGCACCGTCGGGATACGCCACTCAGCATCCCAAAGCGTAGAAAGCCGACGGTGCAAAACAGACCTGAGATCAGAAGGCGTTAGCCCCAAATTTAACAGAGACTCCTCGACAGTCTGTTTCACAAGCCTGTCGGCACGTTCATTGCCTGGGATACCGACACGACCTGGAGACCACACAAACACCACTGACGAACCGGACCTGTCCAGGGCAGAAAGCGTCTCCTGTATGGCTACCACCATGGAGAACGACGGCAACACTGATCCAAAGCACGGAGGCTGCTCAGGAGTCGCTGAGCAGAACAGTATGTGCTGGATGGCCTGGTAAATGCCAGTGTAAACGCTGCAGCCGTCTGGCAAGGACCGCTGTTCGATGTGGTCCCCGTGTAAGTAAGCAAAGCCAACGCGGCCCTCAACCATTGAACCATCCGTGAAGACAAGGTCCTGTCCAGGGAACGACACAACGACAGCTGGAAACTGAAAGAACGTAGCTTTATAAAACTTATTTAAGACTGACTATAATTTCAGATCAGAATGATATGCAATTAGCCAGTGACATGAGTGAAAACTCATAATAATACTTAAATGTCATCTGTGAAATTATTTTCGTAATTTGATGCAATTATTTTGCTTATAACCTACTTCTGAAGTCAAATTTAAGGGGCGACAGTAGCTTTTTATTCATTAAATATTAAAAAAATAACATTGGAAAGAACTATCTAAACTGAATTTACTGGAGACTGTCACTAACTGCATGCAGTGGCGACATGCAAACATTCCATTTGTCAATAAATAATTGGCAATATTGCGCACTCTGTGCATATGAAATATTTTCCCCTGACGTTTACGAGAATTTTACAATAATTTTCCCTCCAAAATATTTCAGTCAAAGGAGACTGAAGTGATGTAGGCACAAATTTGAATAAAAACTATATTCACGGTTTCTATTTTACAGCCTGACCAATGCAACACAAATGTGACCATATGCCACACATACTCTCTCTCTCTCTCTCTCTCTCTCTCTCTCTCTCTCTCTCTCTCTCTCTCTCTCTCACGTGTATATATATGGGGGGCATATGGTCACAATTGTGTTGTATTGGTCAGGCTGTAAAATAGAAACCGTGAATGTGACCACATGCCACACACACATACTCTCTCTCTCTCTCTCTCTCTCTCTCTCTCTCTCTCTCTCTCTCTCACACACACACACACACATATATATATATATATATATATATATATATATATATATATATATATGGGGGGCATATGGTCACATTTGTGTTGTATTGGTCAGGCTGTAAAATAGAAACCGTGAATATATAATACATAACTACAAAAAGATCAGTTTATAAGACAATAAAATAAATTAATATCAAAATGGGTGACTTTACATAAAATAGAAATTAATTAACGTTGATACACAAATATAAAGGTTTTGACTGGCTAAGTCACAGGAAGGAAATGGCAAAACCACGAAATATAAAAAAATGTGAACTTTAACCCGAACTCCGATTCAAGTCTATTTTGATCTGCAAATCCGTCCCCTCTGGCACACGATAAACTCCCACTTAACTACTACTATTCTCCTCCCCTTCCTCAGCAGATGCGTTGGCGCAACCTCACCGTCATTCTGTAGAACAGCGTTCGAGCTGGAAAAGACCAGCTTATTGCAGTGCAGTGTTGACAGCTGCGATCGCTGGGACCTTTGCCTTTCGCGGGCAAGCGCACTACCGACTGTGCTGTCCCGACACGACTCACGATGACGCCTCACAACTTTAGTTCCGCCAGTAAGTTGTGAGGCGGCATCGTGAGTCGTGTCGGGATAGGACAGTCGGTAGCGCGCTTGCCCGTGAAAGGCAAAGGTCCCAGGTTCGAGTCCCGGTTCCGGCACACAATTTTAATCTGCGCAGAGTGAAAGTTTCATTCAAGATATACTATTGATATCCTTCCAGAATAAATCCAGACAATAGTGTCCAAATAAAATGGAGAAAATAATTCTGAAATAGGGTCACCACCTCTAAAAACTGACGTCTAAGAGCCTTACGGGAACAGAGTCTTTGGGTCGATGAGCCAAGTCCAGCCGAGTACGCAGCCTTGGCATGCATCACGGAGGTGTATGTGCACGGCCCCGATATGGAGATGGCGAAGGAAAAGACTCTAGTTCCAACATAAGAGACCGGCCTCGAAAAGCGATCGTGCGACCGGCCGTTGTTGAAGACGTACGTCTGACAAAGGAAGACGATGGTTCGGATGGCTAGGTGAGCAATGCGTGCGGGCTGCATAGGCCGCGAACAGTTGGCGGCGGACCCGCAGCGGTGGGTCACCGGCCTCCGCAAGTAGACTGTTAACGGGGCTGCTCGCAATTGAGAAATAACGCTTATCCGTGGAGTAATGTTACTGATCTCAGGGAATATATTTCACACCAGATTTGTCAGGGTTTCAGATTCTACTTCCCATTTTATCTGGCATTTCGTATATGAAGGAAGGAACTAGCGAAGTTGCAGAAAATTCCAGCTGTGTTCTACAACAAAAGATGGATTTAGTTAATTTACTAAGATGTAAGACAGTGATACTCGATTATATGTTAGAGCAAACCGTTGATTTTACGCTACAAACATCTATCCATCCACACACACACACATATACACACACACACACACACACACACACTCACATACACACAAACACAGATACTCGCCCTCTCCCTTTATTTCTCTTTCTCTCTCTCTCTCTTCCCCCCAACCCCCCCCCTCCCCCCCCCCCCCCCCCCACACACACACTCGTACACAGGCTCACACAAACCCAAATATGGTCTCCAATGTGCATCAGAAAACTTGTTATTGATTGACGTACTTCGCTATGATCCCCTTATTGATTACTACAATTTCAATGTATACCTATTCGCGGCTACAACATTCTCTACGATACGGTGTCACTTTCGCTAGGGGCAGATTAGGTATTGAGAATACTGCCTACCAGTATTTCGTCGTAGGGTAGCACTACTTTGCTTCATGCAGCTTCGGCTTGACACAGAGCGACAAACAGTCAACTAGAAGTCATGACGAATTCAGGCTGCCAGATTGCTCGTCCATTACGTATCAGATGCGGGTAACGCGCGTTAGACAACACGCTATCTGCCACACTATCTCTTGCAGGATGACATCCTCATTCGACCGATGTCCACGTACACATGGGAAGACGATTGCACGGACGTTTGTCACTGCACCGATGTTATTATATATTCTATCAGAGAGACAGCTGGATCAATTCCGTTAGTATGCTGCCCTTTACACGCGTAGCCATGAATACAAAGCAGTATGCCTCTCTACTGCTCCGTGAACTAAGCCACTTCAGCACCGAATACCATTCCACGTCTGTAGGCTTCAACGGCCAAACTGTAATGCAATATGAATTATATAAATATCAAACAATCAATGTCCAGACACATATTTTATCTCTATATATATCAAAAATATTTATCTGAAAGAGATGCATTGAATTCAAATTTTTGTCAGGGCCAGGATTCGAACTTACGACCTCATGCTTACTACGCAAGCGCCATAACCACTAATCCACAGTGACATAACAGCTGATTTCACAGAAATGAATGAGATAAATCGCAATTTGTGATCAGTTTTGGCTTCACTGTACTAGGTTTAGACGGAATACCAAAGTGTGGCGAATGAAAATTTGTGCCCGGCTGGGATTCGAACCCCGGCACAAATTTTCATTCACCGCACTTTGGTATTCCATCTAAACCTAGTACAGTGAAGCCATAACTGATCGCAAAATTCGATTTATTTCATTCACTGAACGCTGTAACGTGGTCAAATATATATAATTGCACAGAAATGAAGTTTGTGTTGTGGACGCAGACGCGTCTGTAACTATCATGTCACAATGGCTTAGTGGTTATGGCGTTTTCCAAGTAAGCAGGAGATCCCAGTTTCGAATCCTGGACGTGGTACGTATTGTAATTCAATGCCTCTTGTTCAGATTACTATTCTTAATATAAATGACGTATCAAATAATAAGCTGTTCACATTCTGACATGATATTGTTGTCATCGAGGAAGGTAGCGTAGTGGTTAACATACTGGACCCGCAATCGGGAGGACGTCGGTTCAAATCAGCCTCCTGGCATCCAGGTTTATGTTTTCTGTCATTTTCCTAAAGCACTTGAAGCAAACGGCGGATTTTTTTTCTTTTAAAGGCCACAGTGTATTGTCTTCCCCATAGTCAACAAAACAATCGGAACTTGTGCACCGTGAGGAATGATCAACCTGACGAAGAAACTAACCCCTCTTTTTAAATTAACGTGTGATTTGGAATCAACACGGTTCAAGTTTGTACCAATGACTGTCGGAATTCCACTGCAGCATATGATGGAATGACTGCAGTGGTATCATCATTAGAGACTGATTATGCCTTTCAGCGTTCAGTCTGGAGCATAGTACCTCTAATAAAATTCCTGCATGATCCCCTATTCAAAGCTAACATTGATGCCTCGTCTGATGTTATGACTTTTACTTCAAAATCATTCTGCACTGAATCTAAGTACTTTCGTCTTTGTCTACCTCGACTTCTCTTACCCTCCGCTGCCGAGCTCATGAGTCTCTTAGGTAACCTTGCTTCTCCCATGCGTTTAACATGACCCCACCACCTCAGTCTGTTCGCTCTAACTACTTCATCTATGGTGTTCATTCCCAGTTTTTCTTTGATTTCCTCATTATGGACACCCTCCTGCCTTTGTTCCCATCTATTAGTGCCTTTAATCATTCTTGCTTCTTTCATATCTATAACCTCTACCTTGTGAATAAGGTGACGTGTATCGACCCAACCTTCGCTCCCATACAACACAGTTGGTCGAAAGATAGAGCGGTGCACTACTAACTTAGTCCTGATACTCACTTCCTTCTTGCAGAAGAGAGTAGATCTTAGCTGAGCACTCACTGCATTAGTTTTGCTGCACCTCGATTCCACTTCTTTCGCTATGTTGCCATCCTCTGAGAAAATGTATCCCAGGTACTTGAAACTGTCTACCTGTTCTAACTTTGATCCTCGTATTTGACACTTAATCTGTTTAAATCTCTTTCCCACAGACATTACTTTTGTTTTGGAGATGCTGATCTTCATATCATAATCCTTGCACCTCTGATCGAGCTCTGAAATATTAGTTTGCAACCTTTCAATCGAATCGGCCATTACAACTATGTCATCCGCATACGCGAGACTGCTTATTTTGTTTTCACCTATTCGAATCCAGCCCTGCCACTCTACTATTTTCAACATATGATCCATGACTAGTATGAACAATAGTGCTGACAGGTTACAGCCTTGTCTTACCCCTGGAACTACGGTGGAGTAGCCGAGCGGTCTAAAGCGTCTCGCTGCGGAGCGCGCGGTTGATCGCCGTGGAGGTTCGAGTCCTCCCTGGGCCATGGTTGAGTGTGTTTGTCCTTAGGTTAATTTGCCTAGGTTTAAGTAGTTTGTAAGCTACGGAACATTTTTGAGCTTAATTTTCCATCTACTCTAACTGCTGCCTGACAGTCTACGTAAAACCCTTTAATTGCCTGCAGAAGTTTGCCTCCTATGCCATATCTTGAAGAACTGACAGCAGCTTCCTCCTACGAACATGATTATAAGCCTTTTCTAGATCTACGAAACATAGATACAATTTCCTGTTTTTCTCATAGGACTTTTCCATTACCTGCCGTAAGCTAAATACCTGGTCCTGACAACCTCTAACAGCCCTAAACCCACACTGATTTTCATCTAACTTGTCCTCAATTAATACTCGCACTCTTCTTTCAACAATACCTGAGAATATTTTGCCTACAACGCTAATTAAGTCGATACCTCGATAGTTGTTGCAATCTTTTCTGTTTCCATGTGGTATAACAAAACATAAAAATGGGGCCCAACCACGTGTGTGCCCCGGTTGGAAAATGTTATACATTCGGCACTGTATGACACGAAACGTAATAAATTTAAATGTTTTGGTAAGGACAGTGCTATCAGCCGCCAGGTATTTAATAAAATGTATCTTAACTATCATCTCTTTTATTAAAATCCTTAAAGTCGACTAATTTCGGTCTAGGACCATCATCATAGATGAAAAAATTAAAACAGGTTAGTCAACAATATTAAAAAATGGATCTGGCTGAAAACAGCAGATGCGAGAATTCTCGCATTTTATGTTTGTTTTGACTGTGGTAATCTAGTAGGACACTTGTAATTTCATTCAAAGTGACTCCTGCTGTTTTCAGCCATACCTGTTTTGTTTAATGCACTTGACTAATCCATTTTAATACCTTTTTATCTATGATGATACTCCTGGACCGAAAGTAGTCGATTTTAATAAAACAGCCGATGGTTAATGATGCATTTTATTAAAGTAATAAATTTAGCTTTTTTTTTTTCTTTTCTTTTTTTTTTTTTTTTTTTTTTGCATTGTGAAATACTTCCCATACAGGGAAAAATAAATTTACCTCCTGTAGATTGGGAGGTACGATAAATCTTAAAATAATACCAATTGGATGTCCGATTGCCTGGAATGTCGAAAAAAGGGAAATAAGGAACAACAGGAACGTAAAACTTCGTTGGTGTTTGGTTATTGATAAATCCGATATAGTAGTTACTTTCGCTGTGCATTGTGATTAAAAAGCATAAAAAGAAGTTGATATACATTCAACTTTGATTAAGAAATTTGTAATAGGTCTTTGTCTGCCTGCCGAGTGTCTTTTCCTCGCCGTGATGTCACGAATTATCTGTAGAAGTAACACATCACTGCTGGAGGTTTCCCCTTGATGCTCCATGTGTTTCACTGCTGTTTCAAGGGCTTTGAATCCTTCGTTGTGTATAATTTTGACGTCACCGTTATCAACCATGTATTCTTCCTCGTCTATAAATGCTGACAATGTGACTCCATATTCATCAAGGGCAAGTGACTCATTAAGGTCCTCATCCGCGGCATTGATTTTTTCAGTAGAGGAAAAATACTGTCGACATATTCCAAGCCAATTTCTTCATTGCCAGAATGTCTCTCACGCAGCAGACGTTTCACCAATTTTGGAATTTTAGTTTTTCCAACACTGTGCTAAAATGTAAGCCACGTCTTTCATATTTGACGCAATTTCACAATCATATCCCCCA
This sequence comes from Locusta migratoria, assembly GCA_026315105.1. Lineage (NCBI taxonomy): Eukaryota > Metazoa > Arthropoda > Insecta > Orthoptera > Acrididae > Locusta > Locusta migratoria. The sequence continues at coordinate 25,102,197 of CM048751.1, forward strand.
TTAGTTGATAGTGTTAACCAAAGTGACAAAAGCTCTCTATGGTAATTTCTTTTTAACGCCTCCAACACAACTAGGACCATAGGCTGACAAATAGCTGTAAATATGACTGCATGAATAATGCTCTAATTTCGTCATAAAGCCGTTTATTTTGACTGGGATCAGTGGGAGAATTACCTGATATTACTTTTTTCTGCTATTGCTTTTGCTTTAGGAAAACTGTTGAGTTTTTAGTAGAAATTCGCTAAATAAAACATTATTTAAAATTTCTGAGTTACTCCAAGCACCATTTTGTTCATCATATTTGACTGGGAAAGCATGTTTTAAAACGATTTGGAAAGCTATTACGTTATTTGGTTTTCCGCTCACAGAGAGTTTAAATTTTAGTTTTGCGATAGCATTACAGCAAACTAGAACTTTTATATTTTTCTTTACCTCACTGGTGCCCTGGAGCTGCTGCTACAGTCTGAACCACGAGTGTTTATCTGTTTTGCTTGGCAATATTCTATAATGGATGCTGGTTTCTTCGCAGTTAAACAGCTGTCCTCCGGTCGCACATTCACTATCAATTAAATCATGGAACTTTTCTCTGATGATATATACTGATTCATTATTAGCTGAGATTTTTCTTACCAAATAATGTCGAATTCCATACTTCTTCTTTTAGTCCAGCTAGCCAATGATAAGGTAAGGGTTACTTTCATTAAACTCCGTACGGAACTGCACGGATTTTTTATTCAATAACAGCCAAGATATTGCAACAGGTGAACAGAAGGTACAAAGCCTCAATAACTTTGTGGTACTCTAATGGTATTAGTGATTCCACCAAGGCCTTGAATGTCCCACTTTCTGAATACCATTTATCTGTTTCCATTCCGTTTCTCTCCCTATCTCCTACAGTTACACGTTCAACACATCAGTCTTTGGCCACTTTTAAGGCTGATTCACTTTTGTAGAACATTGCTTCCAGATTATTTCCATAAGCACTAACAGGCAGTTTGTTTTCGAAGGCATCACAAGAAATGAAAAAGCAATAGTAGTGGAAACAATCATCACATAAATACTCTCAGCACGGCCTAAATCACTAGCGATGATATATGCATTGAGATCTAAACTGCTATAGTGACCAGGTCGTGGCAGAGAATCGTATTCAATGTGCATGACTCACTGTTATTTGATCCGTTACAGCCTGGGGTAAAAATAAATTTTCTTGCGAGTCGGATAACACGGAATGTCTGATAAGCGATGGTCGCTTCAGCGAGACTCTCTTTAGCCATGTTCCCGCCCATTCAGAATCGGTTTCGTTTACTCGGATTTGGCGTGTTACTATTTACGGGTGGCAGCATGCCGTTCCTGTCGTCATCCAATGGCCCCGGGATGAAATGTGTACCAAATTCAAATGTTCAAATGTTCGTAAATCTATCGGACCAAACTGCGAGGTCATCAGTCCGTAGCTTACTAACTACTTAAACTAAGGTAAACTAACCTAAGGACAACAGACACACACACACACACACATACACACACACATGGACCAGGGAGGACTGAACCTCGAAGGCGAGCAACCGCGCGCTCCGCAGCGAGGCGTCTTAGACCGCTCGGCTAGTCTACCGCGGCAAATGTGTACCGCAAATGTCTGCGTATAGTGTTATACGTGTGACAGTGTAAAGTGTTACGATACATTTGGGAATCGTGTAACTGAGACTGGACTTGAGAATCAGCCCGGCATTCACCGAGGAGGATGTGGAAAACCTCCGAAAAGCCACATCTAGGCTGGCCGGCACTCCGACTCCTTCGTTAATCTGCCGGACGGATTCGAACCGGAGCCGACACGTCTCCCCGTTAGAGCGCGCGGCTAACCGAGCGAGATGCTTCAGCGAGACTCTACTGTACGTAAAAGTGAGGCGTGATAACAATTCCGTGTCTGACAAGCGTAGTCCGTAAATCGTCTTCAAAACAGGACGTAATGGTTTCTTGTGTGCCTTTCGTCCAAAGACACATTGGATTAGAACTTATATTCCAAGTGAAATTTTGGAAAAGTTGTTTCTGCCCAAATTTAGATACTCTCTCAAATACACTCGTCGGCTAAATATCGAGAGTTAAGGCACAGTGACATATTCGCATTTTAACGCACCGTAAATTACTATAATTTACAGTGTTAGTCCCACACCAGTAACTGAAACATGCTCATTCTAATTACCACGACAAATTCCGATACGATGATAGCCTCTGTTCTCACCTATGGATTGTATGTCATGTTACTATCGAAGCTCTCACATTTGCACCGGAATGATGGCGCCAGGGAACTTGATCACTCTTAGTGCAAGAACTGTGACGATACAGATGTAGCCATACATCTTCATGAACCCTTGACGTCACAAATATGCGACTTGAGCTTTCCTTTTTTGACCATATGGTTTTGAGTACGAATAGTGTCGGTCTTTCAAGGTCCTTAAGATTTCCAGAACTGTAAGTAATACAAAATTCAGATATTGTTGGATATTGTTTCAAATCTGTACCCCCACAAAAGAAAGCCGCTTACACAGAGTATACAAAAGTGTGAATGTTAATAAATATGGCATATTGCACCATTTTCTCCTAATTACGACCCAGTAAAACGTCCGATTCCGTAAAGTGTGATTCCCATGTATGAACTGCGCCAAATGCTTGATTATCTCACAAACTATTTAAGTGCTAAATATTTAAAAATGTAATAGAGAAATAGAGAATTTTGTTTCAAGCTTGTTGTAAACGACTATTTCCATTATTAAGCACACCATTGTAGGCAAAAGTTTGTATTTTGCATTTCTCAGACCTTATGGCGTTGTATCTCTTAAACTACGCTTGTACAATGATATACATTTGCAAGCAGATTCAACGATATATGTGTGTTAGGCCTCTTGTCTACAAACTACGTTGCGAATTTGTAAAAAAAATAATAAATCAAAATGCAAATGTCTGACATTTTACCACCTGACCATCAAAAATGTAGTACTTCATGTTTCCTTCCCATTCCATAATTCTGAAGAGAGTGTTAGCATAGTTGCATAGAGGTTTGGAATTACGGATAATAATTACTAGAAGTAGTAGGGTTCTCTCGGATCGCCAAATTACGGTATTTGCGCACCATCAGTAAAGTGTAAAAGACACACACTGATCCAAACGGTTCCGTACACCCCGTGTGCAGTTTCTCCCTTTTTCCTTCTCGAAGTTTGACGGTAGCAGGATTGTTTCACTGAAGCTAATTTTTCTGTAGTGCACGCATTTGCTTTGGAAATCTTTCTGGACAGCAGTGGTAACATACTGGACTCGGAGATGGAGGACGGTGGTTGGAACACACCTTCGGCAATCCTGAGTTTCCTAAATCACTTCAGGCTAATACCACGATGGTACCTTCCAAAGGGCACAACAAATTTACTTCTCCAACTGATAAAAAGTTACCCGAAACTGTGCTTCATCTCTAATAATCATGATATCGACGGGACACTAAACCCTACTCTTCCTTCTAACACTCAACGTTTTTGTGGAATATAACTGTCTAAGCAGTGAAATTATTTGCGATCTCCTGCTGCTGTATGCATATTTTCCAATTACGAAGTATAGCTGCGCAAAGTAACAGACTGCACCTTTATCTTTAGTCATATTATTTGATAGGTAAGCTTCCAATTACTTTTGAAGCATTTCTTTTTGCAAGCTTTAGAAGTAATTTTTCAAATGCAGTTTTCTTCCCTTTCCATTTATAACATATATATTCACACACTTTCATCATAGTTTCTTCGACCAAAGAACAATTAATGATACAATTCTACCCAATCTTTTACATGCCACACATTAGTATGTTTCTTGGCTACACTTACATATATATACCGCAGAGGGTACCTGCAAGTATTTCACTTACCTCTCTCTCTCTCTCTCTCTCTCTCTCTCTCTCTCTCTCTCTCTCTCTCTCTCTCTCTCTGTGTGTGTGTGTGTGTGTGTGTGTGTGTGTGTGTGATTTCTTTTCTCGAAAATGTAGAATACTTGGGATTTTAGTCGGAGCACTGGCTTCAGTATGGCAAGTATGAAGAAGGGAAGGGTTTGATACCTCTAAAAGCAACCATTCCCCTGGCTGAAGAAATTAGCTGAAAATCTAATTCCATTTTTATCTGCCATGGCATAGTTTGAGACAAGTTTTATAGAACTGCACACTTTCTTTCGGTGTCGTCATACTCATTTTAAAAGGGTGATCATCTTATTTCTGCTTACATATTTGAAGTATTTAAATAGATTAAAATTTAGATTTTACCCTCATGTATGTCTCTTCTCTTTGCGTATCTAAACTCTAAGTCGGAACTATTTCTATTGTATCAAAGATGTTTCTTCCAAACCTTTTATACTTTAAATGTGCGCAGGCGTGTTGTAGTGACTAACGTCACTGCATTTGTAGGGCAGAGTTCCAGGCTCAGTTCTCGGCCGGGTCAGATATTTACTTCGTTCGGAAAAATGTGACTATTGTCCAAACCAATACAGTCAAACCAAAAATACCAATGGATAATATCTGTATATTTCACAGCTTGCAGGTTATCCACTCCCATCCTTCCGTAAAAGTATACATGTTTGAAATGAAATTAATGTTGTCAGAATATCATAATTCACCAAAAACTCCCACTTATCACTGGAAAAAATTCTTCTACTTGGCAGAAATGAAATAGACTTCAACTTTAGACATTCTAAATGAACTCTCTCACATGTACAATTCTCACTTCTTCACCTCTCATGCTTCTGGAAAGTCCTCTATCGTACAAATATCCAAATTAATCGAGAAATCTTCCTGACCGCTCTGCTCCAACAGATGTCAGGGATTTTATATTTTTATTTGTTTATTTGACTACTTTTCCGTTCGGTCGGGGGTTCGAATTCCCCCTCGGGCATGGATATTTGTGCCGTCCTAGTTCGTAAGTAGTTCATAAGTAGTTTGTAAGTTTAGGGACTGATGACCCCGTAGTTAAGTCCCATAGACTATACAAACATTTGAACATTTGAACTTTTACGTTAAGGTGATAATTTTTACGTAAGGTCTCTTGAATCCTAGGTACGAAAACCTCATTCACCTTTTCGTTTCTTACGCCAACCGCCGTAAAAATATAGGTTCATCATTTCCATTATTTAGCTCTCCTCATTAATAGGGTGCTGACACTTATCTCGGCGCAAGTAAGTATGAGTCGACAGCTCTAATACACTTCAAATAATGCATTGTCAACCATCAGCTGTTTATTGTATTTAAAACTTTACCGGTTTCGAATATTATCCATCTTTATAAGAGTAAAATTAAACAGACTGATTGATAACTACATAGTTGATCTGATAAACTATGTAGTTATCAATAAGGCTGTTACTCTTCTGAAGATGGATAATATTCGAAACCGGTAAAGTTTTAAATACAATAAACAGCTGATGGTTGACTATGCACTTTTTAAAGCAAGTAAGTACTCTATGTCGAAGTGCCCGTGCTCTCTGTTGGTTCCCACAAAAGCTCCCAGTAGTAAATCAATCTCTCTATTGGAATGCGAACCGGCAAATGTAGTTGACACGTTGCTCCCGTACCCGTGTTCCTTTGGATAGCGGTAGATACTGTCTATCAGTTTTATGAACCTTTGACAGCTGCTATGCTTCCGTAATTTAATTAAATTTGTGCTTCACTATTTTTCGACGTTTCTGAAGCATCTTCCAAAACTATGATTACAGTGTCGGTGTGTCTATCAGAAGATTGGACACAGGTTTCAAATATTTCTGTACAAAGAAGGACCTACGTTACAGCTGCACATTTTGTGAGTCAACCTCTCTGTTGTAATAGAAAACGGCCAATACTGTTGACATGCTGCTCCACTACCCGTGTTCCGTCAGATAACGTTAGACCCTGTGCATCACATTTAACATCATTCGGCAACCACTATCTTTCATAAATTAGTTGCATTTACGTTTCGGTATTTTTTGATGGTTTGTGAAGGGTCTTACATAACTATGATTATGGTGTAGGCTTATGTATAGTGCAGCGGTGAAATGGTCGAGCACTAAGGCGCCTCACTGCGGAGCGCGCGGCTGCTCCTCGTCGGACGTTCGTGGACTTCCTTGGGCATGGTTGTATGTGTTGTCCTTACTTTAGTTTAAGAAGTTTGTAAGTAGTTAGATTTACAAACCTTTGAGTTTGACAATTGTGTGTAGGAATTTCGGAACACTGTTTTAAAATGCAATTTGTCAAAGAAGAATCTACTTTATAGCTGCACATTTCTCTCTTTCAGTGCCTTCGAAGCAAATCTACAACTAATAAGAACGAACTAGTTCACATCCTTTGTTGATTTTATACCTAATTTTCAGCCGAGTTACGTCCTATTTTAAATGTAACTAGCTATACTGTGCCTGAGTCTCGTATGAAACAAAAGGGGGGGGGGGGGCAGTAAAAGTGTTCTTGTTAACATGGACTCACCAAGAAACGCATCGAGCAAATCAACGCATTTTCATTCCTGTCACTAAGTAAAATGAAAGGATAGAAACAAAAATTATGATGGAAAGAAAGAAAAATGATGGATGTAAAAAATGTTTATTGTAAAGCAAATGAACTAATTAAATTTGTTTTCTTTTCGACAGCCTTCTGCATGAACATAATGAACAGACTATTTATAGACCGGTGTAGGCGAATATAAATGCAATCGTGTTTCTATCTCCTCCCTAATCCCAACATCCTAAGTCTATTCCCCTGACTATCCTCCTGTTCTAATAGCGTACCTGTCAATCTCTTCCTTCACTTCCTTTCTTCATCTTCCTCCTTCCTCACTTTGTGCATTTCTGGTTGTCCTTCTCGTTGGCCATGTTATCCTCTCGTTTCTGTCATTCTCCCTCTCTCGTCTTTTCACTCTCTTCTCCAATTCTTTAAGTGGTATGCATACCAACGTCTGTAGAAATACATATGTGACTTGTTTAACGTACTGATGTGTCATATAAACTGCACATGTTTATGTTCAAATGTTTGTAAATCTACGTGACGTAACTGCTGTGGTTATCAGTACCTAGGCTTACAAAGTACTTAATCTATCTTACGCTAAGGACAACACACACACCGATTAGGAGGTCTCGAAACTCCGACAATGAGCAACCTCGCGCTTCACAACAAGGCGCCTTTGAGCGCTCGGCCATTCGATCGCACCCACATGTTTATCTTTACTTTTGGTCTACATTAATCGACTCCAGCGATGACGTGAAATGTATCTACGGTATTCATCTGGGTGAACTGAAAGCGAATTTTTACGCAGCTCAAAGTTGATGGTGTACATCTTCTGAACAACTAGACATACAGTAATATTGTAGATACATTCACTGGGATATGAATACCGATAGGGAAATCTGTTGCTATCAGAACAAGTAGTAAAATAGTAATACACCTTCATGAATTCAATTTTTTACGCATGTTATCGTTTTTGACGTTATAGATCCTGAACTGTTTGTCGTACAATGATATTATTTCGCAGGCACGTCCAGCAGTATGTGTGAATTACGAAAGCGAAATGTGTCGCGAATACAATTGTATCAAACCAACAAAGTAAAATATGAGGAATGATGAAACAACTGCACTCCACTGACAGCATCAATAAACGGGGAGCTTCTTAGTTTATAAAAACAAAGACACACCGTTAGGGGAAAACTTTATTATCAACAGGTACACCAATATAGGAGCTATATTTGACTTAGTCACTAAGGGAGTTAAAAGAGCATATCGTGGGACCAAATTTTGTATTCCTGCGTCGAAGAAGTCTCGCGACTATGAATGCAACCGAATGCAGTCCGGAGGAGGTCTAGAAAGGAAATTGCTAGGAGAAAGATTAGGACTCTATGTTGGATGATCAAAACAGCTCAAGTACGAACCTCAGCAAAACACTTGCTGTGTGCCGAGCGTTTGGGTACAAGCATTGTTATGGAGTAGCACAACAGCTACATTAAGCTTTCACGGCCTCCTGTTTCGAATGGCAAATCCTCCGGCAAGCGTTTGGGCAACGACGAAGAGCTGAAAACTGTCATGCGCCGTTCCATTCACAGAAGCAGACTTCGTGTCACAGAAATAGAAAACATGATCTCATATTATTAGTGACTATAGCTCAATCGTAGATGTACCTGTTGCCAATAAAGTTTTCATGTAACTATGTTATCTTTAACTTAAACTCTTAATTTATTATCTCGTAATAATTGGGGTTCAAATGTATTTCGGGTGATTGTCTCGAAAATTTTCGCGTCCGTGAAACTGTATCCTGATTAATAGTTGTATTCGCTCTGCTGCTGCTAGTAGAATATGTATTCATCTTTTTCTGTATCATATTTTAATTGTTTCATTTATATTTACTTACTTATTTCGATTCACCCTTACTTTGTATATTTATTAAAGCAGTACGATGCCATTCAGGGTCGCTTTGGTAGTGCATCGACATTTAATGTACTTGAAGTTATTTCAAATGAATAATTGTTGTTATACAACGTTTTTAACAAATAATTCAAATTTTTTTATAATTACGAGATAATTTAGGATAGCACTTTTTATACACTTTTTCTTATAAAAGTAAAATTGAATAGCGAAAGTATTGCGTAAATATACGGAGAAAAAATCACGTTTTGTGTAAAAAAAAAGGTACGTTACGAAATTAAAATATAAATAAACGTACTTTCTTGACGAACTTCGTACAAGTGGCAAGTAGTCATTTATTTTCCTTTCAACTTTGAGTGTGGGGGAACGGGTCTCATCAGAAAACAACATCATTAAGTCTAGACATGAAGTACAAAGCTGGTTGAAATTCACTAAATGCTTTCATTTACGAATTTATTCGTCATAAAAGATTTAAGTAATGAACAATCAACAATAAATGTGATTAGTTGCTCCCCTTGCTGAGCTTCGGCTACTGTGTGTCCTATTTCTTTCTGTACACGTAAAATAGCGAGATTAGTAGTTTGTTCGTAATGGACATCCTCAAATCTTCTCGTTAAATGTGTAATAAAACCATCAGTGAAATTCCCACTGTAAGGAGAAAGTCGCCCCTGATAGCTTCGTTGATGTACCTCTATATAATGACCTTTTCAATTACCTTGTTTGCTTCTTCTGTCCTGCATTCCTCGACATCCTAAGTCGACGATAATTCATAGCACCCGGCTCAAGTGATAAATCTACAGACGCAGGTAGCTTGCATGATTTGATGTTGTGCATAATGTACCTAAGCAAGGCACTGAAACACGACGCTATCGATTTATATCTTAGCTTCTACCAGACAATGTCTAATTTGGCAAATTCGCATCAGTACTGTCCACAGCAGACAATAACTTCGTTGTTTTACTTTATTGTAGTTTTGTTCATAATAACCTAACATGTAGATGGAGCTTCGTTTTTATGAGTTTAAAAGTATTTTTTCTTGTCCTCGAACTCTTTGGCTATTGTTTACAGGTGATAGTATTTCTAGTAACTTGTTGTGGGATGAAACTTCGATTTTGAAATTCTGCTAATTATTTTGTTATTAAACAAATCTTTCGTGTCTGTTGATTCCATGTGGATGTGAAGGTTTGCTGTTTGAACAAGTGGACCGTTATGTCCTCGATTTTTCCTTATTCATAAGCTTTCCTTTATTACCGCTTTTGTCCAGCTACGAAGAACGAATATTTTTGTCTCTTTCGTGTTAGTGTTTGTCTCCTTTGTCAGTATATTATAATTTCAATTGCCAAGCTTCTCTCTCTTGGAACCGTTCTCTGCCATGACGTGTACTCTAAGTAGTAAGTGGAATGAAGTTTTTAGTAAGTTTAATCTTACCTCCGAAAATTTGTCTATATTCTCCTCAAAGCAAATTTCATCTTCCTGCGAACCCTTTCAAATAATCTGTGTCTAAGGTGGAATTCTTCATATTTTTATTTAGGACGAAGTATTGTCCTCAAAATTTTTCATTTTTTTTTTTTCAAATTTTCAAATTGCACCTTTCTGAGGCTTACAGAGGTAATAGTCTAATAGCGATGTTGTAATCAAAATGTTAGATTTCTATTCTAGCTTCTGACAGATTTTGTATATATCTTTCCACAGATAAAAACACCACCTGGTATAGAACAGCTGCTTTCTAAAGCTGCATTTTCTGAAACATCAGGTTGTAATTATGTCTGAAGATATTGACATTTTCTATACAGCTCGATTTTCTCTTTTTGTATTTCAGTGCTAGGAAATAAGTTTTTTCCATTTTTGAAATGAATTAAGTTTTCTTGAATGCTCCAGACTTTAGGCTTGTCACTTTAATCTTAGCTTTATCAACATTATTGGCAATAAGCGCCACAGCAGCAGAAAAAAAGCCAAGTATTAAAAGTTAATTCCAATTTTTGTGCTTAATATGAATCCCACAACTTATTCTCTTACTATCTTTTCCAGGACACAGCTGAAAAGAAATGAAAAGAACATATCACACACTCTTAATCCCTTAGTGATTTCAGTAGTCTCCGATAACTTCTCTATGAATTTTATCTTTCATGATGTGTTATTTAAAGTGGCGTTGAACAGATTGTTTGTTATCCTATCCAGGTCAAATTCGAAAAGGGTGTTTTTCATTGATACTCGATCATATGGTTTTAGAAGCTCGACAAAATCGTAAGAAACTTATCTTCTTTTAGCATATGGTAAAAATGATTGTCACGAATTTTATCTACTAGGGTCCTTGAGTCCTGACCGCGGGTTGATATTCGTATATTTCTTGACCTAATATTTATTCAGTTCTATTTAACAATGTGTAGAAACACTCCTTCAGGTCACTGGTGGCAAAATGTTTGCTCGACAATTGTTCATATCACTCTTATCGATTATTTTATGAAGTGTATGAATACCGTAAAGGCTTCGGAGCAATCTGAAGGTAGAGTTTCTGTAGCCGCGGCGGAGCGGCCGAGCGCATTGAGGCACTATGCTACGATGCGCGAGGTCGTTCCCCGTCGGGGGTTCGAAGCCCCCCTCGGGCATAATTGTTTGTGTCGTCTTTAGTATAAGGTAGTTCATAAGTAGTTTTGAAGTTTAGGGACTGATGACCCGGCAGTTAAGTCCCTTAAGCTTAACAAACATTTGAACATTTAGTTTCTTTAGTCCTAATATTCACTTTAATCTGAGGAAGATGTGTTATTGTGTTGTGATCTGCATATTCTCATATTTGAGCCAAGATCTAATCTTCGCCTCCAGATTTGTTATTTTTCCTTACTTGATGAGGTTGAGATTCTTTCCGGAATTTCCTTTTTAAAAATGCGTCTTGTAAAATTTTGAAGTGATGGTTACATTACTATTGCTACTGGCGTTGAACAGGATTTTATATAAATGCATTACTGTAAACAAAATTGTAATAACAAATAAATGATTGAATAGCAGTATAAATCATATGAATGAATGGATATATGTAAACTGTATATTGTAGACCTGCTGTAAAATCGGAAGTGAAAGAGTTTTCTTCGTTTTAAGTGCCCCATATGTTTGCATTAGTTTCTTCTTACAATCTGCATATACCTCGAGTGGCCATACTTCTTGTTCTACAAGGATCTAATCTTTGTGGCACGATGCAACAACACTCCAGGAACAAATGAAAAACGAACTTCTGCGCTTGGTTTTTCTGTAAAAGAGAGTGTGTCTGATTCCATATTCATCATAGTATTCTATTATTATTATGTTGACGTTTTAAATTTGTACTTTAATATCAGTTTTCACACACACAATTGTACTTTAATCTGTTCCTATCGTACATTTAACTTTACAGACCCACAAAGAATACTACTGACTATACAGAACTTAGCTACGCATAAAAAAAAAGACGGAACAAAACATTCTTCTGCCATTCAGACATTTCAACTATGCGGAAAGGATCTTCCGATTTTTTATGAAAATAATAAAATGACAAAAATCTAGAAAACTATTGTCTGAAATATTTCACGCAATTTTTCAATTCCCTCCCCCCCCCCCCCTCCCTACCACCATCCTGGTATTTTTCATCAGAGTGTGGAATACAGTAACTCAAATTCAATCAAGCAACATAGAAACCCATTCACCTGGTAAAGGGCTAGTTTAGTAACTCGAAATATATTTCACCCATTTCTGTTTCATCAGCGGCAGAGCGCTGAATAGTCTGTGTTATTTAACAGCTTTTTTTGTTAATATAGAGGCGTATATTGTTCACTTAGGTCTCGCGTCTGCAGTTTTGGCGGCTGCCTTTGTGTGCGGGCTTTAATTATGGCCCACAATATAAAAAATTCCGTTTCGTTTCAGAGGGGCGTGTACCCGCGGAGAACAAAATTATTTCCAAACGCACAGTTGTTATGTGACCTCGGCAGTGAGTTTGTAGCGGCAACTGAAATATTTTCTTTATTGTATCAATCGGTAATGTTGCGACATGGTTGGCGGAGCTCCGGGACCGGCCTTCCGTAATAGCCTGTCGATGCTGTTGTGGGTTGACTGATGGATGGTGGGGCCATTAGCGAGGTTCATAACAAGCAGGATAGAGAGGGAAAGCAGAGGGGGGAGGGGGAGATAGATATAGGGTGTGTGTGTGTGTGTGTGTGTGTGTGTGTGTGTGTGTGTGTGTGCGTGCGTGTGCGTGTGTGTGTGTGTGCGAGCGTGCGTATAAGTTGTGTGTTAGGGAGAGGGGGAGGTAGGGAAGAGAATTAGAAGGATAGGGAAGAAAGTAGAGGTGGATAACGAGGTCTGTAATACACGAAAAGGGAGAGGAAGGAAGACAGAGGGAATCTTGCGGTGGCTGCGAGAGCTCTGAACCCTCGCACATCTCTCTCGCTTTTTCTACCAGAGCGTCACATTCCCCGCCCGTCATCTAAACTCAATCAGATGTCCGATCCTAATACTGACATTTATCAAAGTCGCGCTGCTCAGAAACAATCGGTGGTATCAATCTTCCTGCGATATTGGTCCGATGCCTCGTTGCGAGGAAAGAAAAGACGTCTGTTACAGAAACCGCAGATAATGGTCAGTGCTTGCAAGACGCTACTTAATACGTCTGCAAATGAACGAAAGACTGGGAATAGCGACGACAATTAGTCGCCATGATTCAAAGATCTTCAGCTTTCGGCAGGTAATGGAAAAGTACTATGAGTGGAACAGGGAATTGTATCTATGTTTCGTAGATCTAGAAAAGGCTTATGATCCTGTTCCTAGGAGGAAGCTACTGTCAATTCTTCACGATTATGGTATAGGAGGAAAATTTCTGCAGGCAATTGAAGGGCTTCACGTAGACTGTCAGGCAGCAGTTAGAGTAGATGGCAAATTAAGCTCACGGTTCAAGGTAGTTTCAGGGGTAAGACAAGGCTGTAACCTGTCACCACTGTTGTTCATACTATTCATGGATCATATGTTGAAAACAGTAGACTGGCAGGGCGGGATTAAAATAGGTCAAAACAAAATAAGCAGTCTCGCATATGCGGATGACTTAGTTGTAATGGCCGATTCGATTGAAAGGTTGCAAACAAATATTTCAGAGCTCGATCAGAGGTGCAAGGATTCTGAAATGAAGGTCAACATCTCCAAAACGAAAGTAATGTCTGTGGGAAAGAGATTCAAACAGATTGAGTGCCAAATAGGAGGAAAAAAGTTAGAACAGGTAGACAGTTTCAAGTACCTGGGATGTATTTTCTCACAGGATGGCAACATAGCAAAGCTAATGCAGTGAGTCCTCAGGTAAGATCTACTCTCTTCTGCAAGACTAAGTTAGCAGTGCACCGCTCTATCTTTCGACCAACTTTGTTGAATGGTAGTGAAATTTGGGTAGAGTTTACAGATATGAAAGTAGCAAGAATGATTGCAGGTACTGATAGATGACAACAATGACAGGAGGGTGTCCATAATGAGGAAATCAAAGAAAAACTGGATGAAGCAGTTAGAGCGAACAGACTGAGATGGTGGGGTCATGTTACATGCATGGCAGAAGCAAGGTTACTCATGAGCTCGGCAGCGGAGGTTAAGAGGAATCGAGGTAGACCATGAAGAAAGTACTTAGATTCGGTGCAGAATGATTTGGAAGTAAAAGGCATAACATCAGACGAGGCATCAACGTTAGCATTGAATAGGGGATCATGGAGGAATTTTATTAGAGGTACTATGCTCCAGACGGAACGCTGAAAGACATAATCAGTCTCTAATGATGATGGTGATGATGATTCAAAGGAACGTTGAACATGTGCGTAATACATCGTACAAGTTGACAATTATTGAACTATATGATACGAAACGTAAATTAATTGTCAACTACTTCCCAATCGCGAAATGTGGATTCTCCGTCGCCGAAATGTGCCCAATTTGCTTGTTGACAAACCCACACTCTCACCTTCATGAGCATACCAACGCCCACCATGCCTCCTGGTCAAGAGTAGAGCTTGAAGGCATAACACAAACCTAGTTCAATGATTGTAACCTATATGTATTCTCAGTTCTTCTACTTTGCTATTTGTACCTTTTTTCTACAGGGTCTCCTTTGTAATATGGTTTCCGGAAATAGTATTGTTAGTTCATGGCTGATTCCTGCAAGATGCTTATCACGAACACCAGTGTCTACGTATTATTTTTTTCTTCCTCAATCAGCCAAAAGCTCTACAAAATAAGTTAGAATTAGGTATCTCCCAATTAATTTACAACAATATAAATGAAATGAAAATTACTTCAAATAATTTGTTCAACGTTCTGATGAACATTTAAAAATCCTCTAAATCCGTCAGATATCTCCAAATTTTATTCAAAAATTAAAGACTAAATATACTCGTGACTTTGTTTACTAGTCGAACAAGCATTTAACGTTCCGCCACTATCACACAATACAGCATATATACATATAATACACCACATTTGAAACCAAGAAAATTTAGCTTTTGGTCACGTACGAAGATTAAAAAAGTCAATATTTCATTCATATTGTCCTCCGCGAATTCTAAGAAATTACTGCATAGCACAGGGCCGCACAGTAAGAATTGCTTTTACAGTATAGGTAATTTTCCAGGGTAAGGTCAAAAGCATTGCCGCAAATTCTGAGAGTTCCTACAATGAACTTTTAAGGTATGAAGCGATTTCTCGTCAAATTTGCATTGTATTACTGGTATCATCCCGCTGAATGTTGGCCATTGTATACGGATTTTCGTTATCTTTGTGTAAGTAATGGAAGTTCTTGAACCTGATGATTGACTTATAAAATAAGTCGAAAAATTTTAGTTCCTAATAACGTGGCTCATAATAATGCGGTAACCGCCTAAGGCATACACCTTAAATTCAGAGAACTTTGCCGGGAAATCTGACAAGTTGACGACAATGATCAGGGGTTTTGTTGAATACCGATACACATAATTTTCGACTCGTAAAGCGTTGAACAGCGGCTATTTACACTGTGTTAATACTATTCGTTTCTTTGATTGCAGCAAGAAGAAGTTAGTTGGGAAGAACATGTGGAAAGGTCTATCATTCACCTTACGAGAAACGTAGAAAATCTTTCGAAAAAAGCCACTGCAACTGCTGATGGTGGCTATTTAATTAATTACATTCAACATAAAAAACTAGTCAGTGTAGTTTTACAGGAATAATATAATCTCTCTTGCAAAGGCGTTTTCATTCTTAACAAAAACACGTGTGCGCTCATGGCACATCTTCAGATTTTCTGTAAATGATACAACGTTAATGATACAACAGTTTAATTTTCTTACCCACCTACCAAGTATGTAAAAAACTTCTTGCGAAAACAATGATACACAGTTACAGAAAAACCTAACCTCCGAGCAAATGACCTCGTCCGTCCCAGGTCACGTGCGTGCGCACAATCGAGGAAAACATTGTCACTTGTGAGTGAGCGGTTTAACGTAATGGTGTCAATATGTTTTCGAAACAGGAACAACGGAGTTGGAACAAGATTGAATGCGCCGGAGGTCGTACACCATGACAGCGACATCAATGTCTTGAAGAAGCGTGCGGGAATCGGCAATTCCATACAGAACAGTGGAACGTTGGATAGAAGCCTTCAACGAAGGTCGGCAACTGTGGCAGACATGCATCGGGCAGGTCGTTCTAGCGTCTCTGAAGAAGAAGTGCATACTGTTACCGCGTTAATGGACAGTGATCGACGTCTGACGATTCGTGAGCTCGTCCTCTAAAATCGATTAGCCAACAAGATTGTGGCTTTCATCCTGAAAAAACGCCTGGACATGCACAAAAAGCTTCACAATGGGTTTCACGGGAATTGACAGAAATGCAGAATTGGATGCGTTTCGACGCTTCTCAGGTGCACTTGGAGCGCTATGAGTGCGAATTAGAGGTTTTCGTACACCATATCGTAACACTACGAGAGACATGGGCCAAATCGTGCCAGCCAAAACTGAAACTTGAATCCAAAGAGTGGCGTCATTATGGGTCGCCGCGAAAATCGAAAGTGGGTCAGAGCCCCAGTATGTTGAACGTAATTGTGGTTCTCGTGTACGACTGTCATAGTGTTATTCTAATGCGTTACGTTCCTCCACGGCAGACCGCCAATATTCAATTTTTGGAGCATCAACTGCGACCGGCTTTGCGAAAGAAACGGCAACATTTTCTACGCAACCCATCCTTCTTTTGCGCGCAGGTGTATACAGCATAAGCTATGGCTGCTCTGTTCATTCGAAGGGACTGGGAACTACTGTACCATCCACCATACTCTCCGGACTTTTGTGATTTTGATTTCATTCGAAGGGAAGGAAGCACTTCGTGGCATTCGCTTCAGAAGTGTTTCAGAGATTCAACAGGCAGTAGACCGCTCCATTTGCACCATCAACAGAAGAGGCTCTGCTAACGGTATACTACGCCTTCCACATTGTTGGCAACGGGTTCTACACAATTCTGGTAATTATTATAAAATGGACAAGAAAGACTATGTTTTAATCATTGCTAGACCGAGACAAAACATAGTGGAGGAACTATCATTTTCTCAACACTGTTGACATTAGTTAATATTCACACATGATCAGTAAATAACAGAAGACCTTGAAAAACTAGAGTTTGAAACGTCGTATTCACATGTATAATGTGCTGTAGGAATAATTATCACTTGAACCGTGTAGGTCCGCGGGTGAAGGTCACCTACTGAGAAAATTTGCCTGCATATGTCACTATCGACAAAAATCCAAGGTAATGGATCAGTGCAACTCTTGCAGGATTCCTTGAAGACATATTGGCGAAGCGTAAGTTGAAATCAGTGCGTTCCAAAGAAAATCCGTACCCAAAGACTGGAAAGTTGCCCATGTCACTCATTTATTCAAGAATGGCAATACGAGTGATCCCCAAAATTACAGTCCCAGCCATTGACGTCGATTTGTAATAGTATTTTGGAACATATACTTTGTTCAAACATGATGAACAACGTCGAAGAGAACGACCTTTTAACCAATAGTCTACACGGATTGACAAAATATCGCTCTTGCGAAACACCACTCGCCCTTTATTCACATTAAGTGATAAGTGCCATCGGAAAGGATCTCAAATAGATTCCATAGTTTTAGATTTGCGGAAACCTTTTGACAATGAACCTCACAAGCGGCTTCTAATGAAATTGCGTTCTTATGGAATATCTCCACAATTGTGCGATTGGGACACAGTTCGGAGTAACTGACGGTAAGTCATGAGTAAAAAAGAAGTGATACCTGGCGTTCCCCAGGGAACAGTTACAGGTTCCTCACTCTTCCTTGTGTTTATAAACGATTTAGGAGACAATCTGAATAGCTCCGTCAGACTGTTCGCGGATGATGCTGTCGTTTATCGGTTAGTGAAGTCAACAGAGGATCAAAACCAACTGCAAAGCGATTTAGACAAAATTTCTACAAGTTGAGAAAATTGGTAATTAACACTAAATAATAAAAAGTGTGAAGTAACACACATGACCACTAAAAGAAATCCGTTGAACGGAATCTACACGATAAATCAAACCTAAAGGTCGTAAATTCGGACAACTTAGACTGGAGAGGACACACAAAAAATATTGAGGGGAAGGCGAACCAAAGGTTACGTTTCATTGGCAGATCGCTTCGAAGATGCAACAGCTGCAACAAACAGAGTACCTACATCACACTTTGTGCGTCCTCTGCTGGATTACTGTTGCCCAGTGTGGAACCCTCATGAGATGGGACTGACGGAAGCCATTGAGAAGGTTCAGAGAAGGGCAGCTCAAATGTTCAAATGTTTGTATATCTTATGAGACTCAATTACGGCGTCATCAGGCTTTAAGCTTACAAACTGCTTATAAACAAACTTATACTAAAGACGGCACAAACATCCATGCCCGAGGGGGGATTCGAACCCCTGACCGCAGCGGCCGTGCAGACCGTGATTGGCACGCCGCAGACCGCTCGGCCACCGCGGCTGGCGAAGGGCAGCTCGTTTTGTTTTATCGCGTTACAGAGGGGAAAGCGTTATGGAAATGTTGCACGATATGAAATGGAAATCATTAAAAGAGGGAGGTTATTCGTTGCGGCGAGATCTATTTGCGATATTTCGATCACCGACTTGTACTGATGAATGTGAAAATATTTTGCTAGTACCCACCTACTTAGGAGACATGACCATCCCAATAAAATAAGATAAATCAGATCGAAAACGGAACGATTTAGGTGTTATTTCTTCCAAAGAGCTATTAGAGAATGGAACGGCAGAGAAACGTTATGAAAGTTCAACAACAAAAAATGTTCAAATGTTTGTTAAGGTTAAGGGACTTAACTACGGGATCATCAGTCCCTAAACTTATAAACTACTTATGAACTATCTACAACTAAGGACGGCACAAATATCCATGCCCGAGGGGGGATTCGAACCCCCGACCGAAGTGGCAGTGCAGAGCGTGACTGAAGCGCCTCAGTCCCCTCGGCCACCGCGGCCGGCGTTATGAAAGTAGTTAATGAACCCACCGCCAGGCACTCAAATGTGATTTGCAAAGTATCTGCGCAGATGTAAATGTAGAGAAAGAGAATGTGATGCAAATTTATGCTAGTATGGAACGAAATGTTTCAGCAGTGCGCTGGTGTGTGCAGAAAGGATAAAAAGTTTTTACAAACTCACAGTTCACCCCCCCACCACAGAGAAGATCTATACAAACTACCCGAATGATGTTGGAGGCCTTATATGCATCTGTCTGGTCGCTGGCTGAATAGTGATTCAGGTAGCACATCGTATACTATCAGATGTAATAGTCGCATGGGTGACGTCTCCATCGTGCACTTCTACCTCGGGCATGCGTCCGACACTGCTGTATGGAACAACGTCAGTGGTGACAGGTATTATATCTCTGGGATGCGGTACTAGACTGAGGTTGGCCTTGGCTATTAAGGATGTGAACTAGGTCTGCAGCTAAAAGAAGTAGTTGGTCCACAAATACTTTCATTACAAGGAATACTCAATTTCATGTGTTTGTGATGCACAATTTCTTCTTAGCTACAAAAGAGTTCTGCAGTGATCACTTCTGCATCAATCGCATTTGTTCCTGCTTGTGCTAACTTAGACTGCTGGCTAGCTGTAGACGTGTCTCCAGGAACTGTAGCACCCCTACTCTGCCGTAATGCTGTACCGACTACTGTAGCTACGGTGGTGACTGTGGTGCGCCGGCATATCAAGACAAGACCTCTTGTGCCTATTGGCCGGCGCGCGAAGCAGACAATGAGGTAACGAGACTGCGGGCGCCCTCGTTGTGTCCACAGAATGCTGCCAGCTGTTTGACCAACGAGAATTACATCCGGCTACCGGTATTTATATTCTTTCTGCTCGACATCGCGGGCGTATGACCACTTACGGCTATACAAAAACGTGCCTCCTTGGTGTCACCCCATTCCGGCCATTTTTCATGTTCCGCTAGATCTACAGGCTTGTCGCTTGTCACGTTCTTAAGTCTTCCGTACGATGAAACGAAGGGTGCAGAGCTTTAAGCTAGTGCCAATCACAGCAGATGTTGTTTTGGAACCAGGTGAATGCAACATGGATAGCTACCCGGCATGACACAATTTCCTCATTATACATGTCAATGCGAGGGTTTACTAATTTTATTTTTGCGACAAATACATCTATAATTATCGCCAACTAAGCGACCAAACCAGTTAAATATTCTGGAAAGGCATGTCTACCGCGTTTTAAGAACTCCCTGACGCATGCAATAGAGTCACATAAGGAAAGTACTCTGCACTTGCACGCTTCGAACTACAGCCAGATGCACCAGAGACGGACACGCTAGGAAAGCCTAAAGGTCATTTCACACCGCCAGCCGCGGTGGCCGAGGGGACTGTGGCGCGCCAGTCACGGTCTGCACGGACACTACGTTCGGGTGTTTGAATCCCCCCTCGGGCATGGATATTTGTGCCGTCCTTAGTGTTAGCTAGTTCATAAGTAGTTTGTAAGTTCAAATGCTCAAATGTTTGTATAGTCTATGGGACTTAACTACGGGGTCATCAGTCCCTAAACTTACAAACTACTTATGAACTAACTATAAGGACGGCACAAATATCCATGCCCAAGGGGGGATTCGAACCGCCGACCGTAGTGGCCGTGCAGACCGTGACTGGAGCGCCTCAGTCCCCGCGGCCACCGCGGCCGGCTGTAGTCAGCACACTATCTCAGCAACTGAGCAAATACGAAGATGGAATAGAAAAAGTAGCCCTTAATACGTAGCTTTCGGTTTGAACGGTACGTATCTCTAGCCATGATACGTGCTACGTACCGCGACATGTTCCGAAAATGTAGCTCGAGATACGGTACACCGGTGTGAAATGACCTTAAGTGAGACATGTATAAATGAAGGTACAAATAACGTTATTCTTTAATACAGTGAGGTCCTGTAACTAGGGATACGGGTACAATAAATTTAATAGTAAATATAGCAAATCCAAAATATGTTCAAGCTAATACACATGGTTGATGTCATAACATTACCTTTGAAATATAATATACGAGGGTTGAAACTTCAATAGTGGCACCAATTTAATCACAACCGATATAAAGGCGTTACATGTTTTCACCTGTTATAGTCCTTCAAAATAGTCACCAGCGTTGTGTAGAACTCGTTGCCACCGATGTGGAAGGCGTAGTATACCGTTAGCAGAGCCTCTTCTGTTGAGTGAGCGAATGGAGCGGTATATTGCCTGTCGAAACTCTGGGACAGTTTGAAGCGAATGCCTCGAAGTGCTTCCTTGAACAGAATGAACAGAGCAGCCACAGCTTGTGCTGTCCGCCAGCTCGAAAAGAAGAATAGGTTGATTAGAAATTGTTGCCGTTTTGCAGAGCTCGTCGCAAGTGATGCTAAAAAATCGAACAGCAATACTGTGCACTGAAGGTCTGCCGTGGAGGAACGTAACGCATTAGGACCAAACCACCACAGTCGTACACGAGAACCACAATTACGTTCTTTCGCGGCGACCCATAATGACGCCATTCTTTAGTTTGAAGATTCAGTTTTGGCTCGTACGATGTGGTCCATGTCTCTCGTAGTATTACGATACGGCGTAAGAAAGCCTCTCCTTCGCACTCATAGCGCTCCAAGTGCACTTGAGAAGCGCCGTAAGGCATTCAATTCTACATTTCCGTCAATTCACGTGAAACCCATCGTAATACAATTTTTCGCATGCCCAGGAGTTGTTTCAGGATGCGAAGCCCCAATCGTATAGGCTAATCCGGTTTAATGTACGAGTTCACGAATTGTCTGACGTCGATCACTGTCCACTAACGCGGCAACAGTATGCAGTTTTTCTTGAGAGACGCTAGGATGAACTGCCCGATGCATGTCTGCCACAGTTGCCGACCTTCGTTGAAGGCTTTTATCCAACGTGCCACTGTTCTGTATGGCATTGCCGATTCCCCGCACAACTCTTGAAGACCTTGATGTCGATGTCGTGGTGTACGATCTCTGGCACATTCAATCTTGATCCAACTCACCATTCACACCATTACGGTAGACCACTCACAAGTGACTAAGTGACTGTGTTTTCCTCGATCGATTCTGCCCTCGCCGGTAACGTGGGACGGACGAGGCCATTCGCTCGGAGGGGAGGTAGTTTTGTCAATAGCGTGTGCTGTCAGCAACAATAGTAAATTCCAGTACATAGTATCTCCACAGCAGAGTTGCCTCTATTTTAGTTCCAACCCTCGTATACGAAACAACGTCACCAGTGCAGAAAAAAAATTAAATTGAAAGAAGAAGAAGAGAAAGAAAAACAGAAGTTACCTGAAAATTTAGCACTATTCTATCCGTCGGCCCGCAGACTACACAGATTACCACATGCTGCCTCTAAAATATATCTACCAAATTTGTAGGAACAACTTAAGTGCCATGCTTTACTATTTACGCAATACTCTTCCATATTGGTTGATGAAATTGTTTTGTTCTGTCTTCCCCTCGTACGTAAGTTAAGCGTGAGAATAATTTCTGGTTGTTTGAGTAGTGTGTACATGAAGCTTAACATGGTTGTCTGTTGGTCCGTATTCTCCTATTCAGATGTGCGACGCTTCCCAAAGACAGCATCCAGGCTAGTCAGACTTTAATCCTCAAAGCGGATTCGTCTCGGAGTACGTTACCTTCCCAGAATCGCGGCTTTAACGCTCTATTTCAACTGCTACAACTACGGTAGTGAACACAAAGCAGGGATTAATAAAGCCTTAAATAGTGAATCGAAGTGGTCTGTGACGGGAATGCAGACAATATCGGCTTTTTGTTCTACTCAATACCTTAATGGTACCGTCAACGGGGTGATTTCCGACAATTTCGAGATTATTTTCACTATAAATTTCGTAGGTTTTGACACATTTCATTGTTTTTAATGGAAGTGATGGGGTATATGTTTATCAATAAAATATCCTAGTAACAGAACTTCCATGAGAATCTACTTTTGCCTCAGACATAATGCGTCCGAAATCACCCCAAGGACGGTTGTGACGGGAATGGAGACAATATCGGCTTTTTGTTCTACTCAATACCTTAATGGTACCGTCAACGGGGTGATTTCCGACAATTTCGAGATTATTTTCACTATAAATTTCGTAGGTTTTGCCACATTTCATTGTTTTTAATGGAAGTGATGGGGTATATGTTTATCAGTAAAATATCCTAGTAACATAACTTCCATGAGAATCTACTTTTGCCTCAGACATAATGCGTCCGAAATCACCCCAAGGACGATTTTTTTTGCTGTCAACTATTAATTGGAACATTCCTCATAAATGCAAACTTTGAATTTTTGTACTACTTGACCTAAAAGTGATTACCATTTACTCCCGCGTCTGCAAAGGAACTTGGCGGGGCCGCTGAATGTAACTAACACCCTTTCGTGACTCCTGGTGCAAATGTGCAAATATAATGCCAAAAAGGATTATGATCACAAGCATGGTTTGCCAGCAGCTGTGATAAACACAATAAAACCAATTTTTCCTGAGCCGTAGCACAGCACAGCCGTAATTGTTACACAAATGTCTACACGGAAAAACGCAGAAACTTAATGAGAGCGAAACAATTTAATTTGGACAGTGTTTCCTAAAAGAGAGAGTATAAGCGTAAAAACACTACACTTCGGCATTTGTGATGCAATAGCAACCAACAACCAAGGAAACAGTGTGAAGTGTGAAGTATTGAAGGCATTAGGATTTCTAGCTGGAGTGAACATTGTACGAGCACTAACAAATATTGAAAGAGAGAGGCTAAGAGGGGCAAAAAGAAGAGAAAGGAGTATGAAATATGCTGTAACAACTGGCCAGAAGAGGAGACCAAACCGGAATCTTTTGAAGAGGAAGACCCTGGTAATCCATCCTATAGTGCAGAAATATATTGAAAAACGTTGTTAGCCATTTCCAGTCAATTAGAATTTTACGAATGTAAGGAACATTTTCTAAAAATCCACTCAAACTGGGGAGATAAAATTTTTATACAGCACTTCTAGTGGTCAAACGTAAATTGTAACACATCCATTTAGCAATATGTTTAATAGTTTCATTTAAATTTTATTAGATAAAACATTTTCGGTAAAAAAAGTTGGGTCATTAATTTAAAAAATATTGAAAGGAAACTAGAAAAGGTACTCCAATATCCGTCCATTGTAACTGCAATACAAAACCACTCGATATGTTGAAAACAATTCAAATTCATCTCTTTGGTAGATTGTTCATAAATGTTCCCCAAACTTAGTGATTTTAACATGGGCAGCATAGACACCTCCGGCTCCCCTTAAGTTATTTATTAAGACAAGAAGCAATAGGGCCCTACAACACATCTATGGGGAACACCAGATACCCCTTCTGTTTTACTCGATGACTTTCCGTCAGTTACTGCCTACTGTGTCCTTTCTGACAGGAAATTGCGGATCCAATCGAATATTCCATCACTTCACGAGAGTAAAGTGTTTCCAAGAATCTGTGTCCGCTATTTGTCAATGGGTCGTATATTTTGCAAAGTCCTGTTTCAAACCGAAGTCAATGATATCGGCCTTTAATTATGTCACTTTGCGCTTTTAAATGGATAATACGTGTCACATTGAAATTAGCCAATAAAAAAGCGATGTGAATATGTTTATGTATATAACCAAAATATTCGAAGCCCTTAAGCTGTCTTAGTAATTTTCATTATTTTTCTAATACAGAGTGTGTGTGAGAGAGAGAGAGAGAGAGAGAGAGAGAGAGAGAGAGAGAGAGAGAGAGATAGTACATAGAAGTTGTGCCATAGAGAACACGTTATTTCTTTTTTATTATTAAATGAGGTTTCTCTTCAATCATCATCTTGTATTTCCATTCGCTAATGTTTCGTGATGCTCAGTAATGCATTTTGCTACGTATGGCTTTATTATAGATAGCGGTCGCTGTTCATGGAAATGGCCGGCCGCGATGGCCGAGGGGACTGAGGCGCTCCAGTCACAGTCTGCACGGCCACTATGGTCGGGGGTTCCAATCCCCCCTCGGGCATGAATATTTGTGCCGTCCTTAGTATTAGTTAGTTCATAAGTAGTTTGTAAGTTTAGGGACTGATGACCCCGTAGTTAAGTCCCATAAGCTATACAAACATTTGAACATTTGAACATCATGAATATGAATGGCTCCATATCTGTGGTTATGGGCTAATTTAATACTCAAAGATTACTGAGTAGATAGCACCCTGATTATGAATCACACCTTTGTTCACTATTACACTATATCGTTTTGTCTACAATTTCACTTTAGAGGTTGAATAAATCACACTTTTTTTTCAATAATCCGCCTGATCCATTATCTGTGCTAAACTGCAAGTATTATTCTGATTTGTAATGGAACATAGAACTAAGTATTTAATTTTGCACTGAATTTGGATTTGATAGTATTTAATAATTTACGACAAAAATACGTTTTCTTGAAGAGAAGCATTCTACCCTTACACTTTGATAAGCAAATACGTATATTCATCATAATAGTTACTGCAGGTTGTTAACTTTATACAAAACAACTTTTATTTAATTTCTACAGGCGAAACTTGTTATTTTGTGCACGCATTAATGTTAATTTGTCTCCTTTAACTGTATGTGAGGCTGTTCTTTGCTGCAGACAAGTGTGAGTTAAAATCAATTTATTTACGTCTGAGACTGTTTGCATGTGTCTTTATTCAGTTATACATACGACCTTTTTTTTATTCAATTAGATACTCCCCTTTGTCACAAGAAATTAATTAACTGCTCGACGAGTACACAGTGCTCTTCGCAGTTGTTAAATTGCTCCTTCACATCGCAATTAATTAAATCTCCTAAAAACAAAAAGTAATTTGTTTGCAAGAGAAATTAGATTTTGAACTCACTGTGAGGCCCGATACAAAACAGTTGTCTTTAACGCAAGTTTATCGGTCATGAAATATTATAACGTAGGCGTTTCACCTCTCATTGTATTTAATTTTATGCTTAATTGTTTATTCTAATACACCTGTTTTTGCTGAACAGTCCATTTATCGTACTGCTTTTCACGGCACTGCATCGCAGTCTCCAAGCACTGTTGTGTCGCTCAAAGGCAACAAATATATAACTGAGTTACGTAGATCATTGCCACCATTACTTGATGCTCTGTCAAGTTTTATATTTTAAGTGGTTTTTCATTCCTTTCTAAACAGCCTGTTTATTACTCCTCGACACTTAACACTATCAGTACCCTCACTCGGTCTCATGTTGAACTCCTGTCCGCCTGCCAACTCACTGTATTGCCCTCCTAAACAAGCAGTGTTTACTTGTGTGGCACATGACTGTGACCGACTACCTACCTCTCAATGTTCTCCACCATGCTGCCGTAAATTCACCCCGTAACATATTCTGTTTTACTCGTTTTGTCACTTTCGTCGAAGTATCCTAATTTACGTTTTGAACTTACCTGTTTCAGTTCCTATTTCAAGTGTCATTACTGTAGTTCCTTTTAATTTTGTCTAATGTGGCCTTCGCAGTTTAAGACAAGTTATAGATACGGACGCGAATATATGCGGAAAGGTTGTACCCAACAGCAATTATGTATCTTCCACAAAAAATCTGAAATCTATACAAATAGAAATTGTTAGTTGTAAAAATAATTGTTACTAAATTATGTCAGCCGCAGTGGCCGAGCGGTCTGCGGCGTGCCAGTCACGGTCTGCACGACCGCTGCGGTTTCCACATACCGGACGTCCAACAACGTTGTCTGTGAGGAAAGAGTGTCACATAATCAGAAAAATAAAAAAGGAACCCAAGTTAAGTGCTCCAAAACTCACTACACAGATCACCAAGGAACTCGGATAGGAAGTGCATCCCGAAACAACACGGAGAGATCTCTGAAGAGGTAACAGCCGTGTTGAAAGACGGAAGACCTTTATAAGTAAATCAAAAGACGTGAATGCTGTTTGCCAACGAGCATGTTAAAAGAAACAATTAAAAAAAAAAAGAATTCTAATGGTTAAAATCAAAGAAACATTTTATGTTGGAATGGCGTTATATTTTCTGATTAGAGTAAATTTAGCATATTTCACTCTGATGGGAGGATACTGGTTTGGCGAAGTCCTAATACTGAGCTTGAACAGCAAAATCTAAAAGCAACTGTGAAGTTCGGCGGTGGACATGTAATGGTGTGGGAGTGTATGTCGGCAAATGGAGTTGGCGAATTGGTTTTTATTGAGGGTAAAATGGACCAATATCAGCACCTTAAAATACTGGAGGACAATATCAAAAAGAGTGCCGAAAAATGGGAGTTGGTGAACTTTTTAAGTTTTATCAAGATGGCGACTCGAAACATACGGCGAGGAATGTGAGGAGTGGTTATTGTTTAACTGTCCAAAGGTGTTTCATCGTCCCCCTCCATCACAGCACTTGTTTGTGATTCAGAGCCTTTGGGATAAACTTGGGGACCAAGTAAGGAAAACAACAATCACACTGAAAGAACAACTGAAAAATAGAGTTCAAGAAGAGTGGCAGAAAATATTACCCTAGAACACCCGGAAATCAGTGGAGAGCATGCTAAGTCGTCTCTCGCAAGTAATAAGATGAACGGAATGCCAACCAGACACTGAACTTCTGGACCATCAGCAGAAAGATGAGTGTCCCAATCATTTTCTGGAATGTTGGTTTTGTGTTTGATTTTCATTATTAATTACTAGCTGAAAACACGGCATTGCTCGTGTATCTATTTATTTATTTATTTATTCCTGCCTTGAGTTAGTACTTCTCCTATCCCTTCTCTGTATGTCCATCTTCTTTTTTCTCAAAATATGCTACATTTATTGGAGACTAAATAAGAAATACGGCTGTCTCGCACAATTTACAAAATTATAAGTGCAGTATCCAGACAATAATGATAGTGTTAAATATAAATGAGATATAAAATCAGTAAGATCTCACATTTATTGAGTGTTGTACAGTTGTATAATGTTTCAGGTATGTATTCATTTGTATAAGTTCTGTATGTCTGTAAAATCTGTTGCGAATACAATTAGTAGTAAAGAAGCAATAGATTAAAACTTGATGCATGATGGGTCTCAAAAAATGTTCAAATATTTGTTAAGCTTCAGGGACTTAACAGCGGGGTCATCAGTCCCTAAACTTACAAACTACTTATGAAGTAGTTTATACTAAAGACGACACATTCATGCCCGACGGTGGGGGGGGGGGGGGGGGATTCGAGACTCCGACCGTAGCGGCCGTGCTGACTATGACTGGCGCGCCGCAGACCTCTCGGCCAGTGCGGCCGGCGGTTATGGGGCTATTTTCCATAAACGTTACTGTTAATGTGCTCATATATCATGAATTACGTGTCATACTGTCATTTAATTCCGAAGGTGCATTCAGCTGTATGTGTGTATACTATCTGTAACATTTCATGCTGCTACAATTTGTAGAGTGGAAATTATAAATTATATCGTCATGCCGTGTGCCGTAGTTTTAGTCCATGAACAGCGGAAAAGTAGTAAGCGAGAAACATTTTTCCTTTCATTATTTTGATGTGGTTGTCAGCGAGAATAAGTTTGTTGCAAGTCGCTAAGTACTGTCATTTTCATATATTCTATTTATAAAGTTTAGACGCAGTATTTAGCAGTTTCTTGCAACGCTTATCGATTATCACGTTATGTCTCCTGAATCGTGGGTCGTATGGCGTTCGTACTGTTGCAGAAATTGTTATCTCACGTAAGGAATATGTGTACTAAATTTTGTTGAAATCGTTTTAGTGGTTTAGGAGAAAATGGGCAGCATTGTCGCTTAATGCATCAGTTTTCCGGGAATCGCATTGTTTATTACGTCATATCTCGTGAAGTATGTGTTGTACGTAATTCTTACAAGTACGGTGACCGTCCCCATATTCTGACGCTTACGTGTACAAAATTTGAAAAAGATTGGAACAAAACTGTATACAACAAGTACACACAAACATACGGACAGTCTGCTGTATGTATAAATATTTGATTTGTTTTATTCTGTTTATTTTTTATTTTTTACTTTAGAAGGGAAATGGTCGTTTAGCTTTTACATTCCATTCAGAAACTTGTTGTTGTTGTGGTATTCAGTCAGCAGGCCGGTTTGATGCAGCTCTGTACGCTACCCTGTGAGCTGCAAATCTCTTCGTCTTAGAATAATTTCGGTAAACTACATCCTTTTTAATCTGCTTACTGTCTTCTTGCCTTGGTCTCCTTCCACAATTGTTACTCCACAGATTTCCTTCACAATTCCTTGATGTCTCCTACATATATAGCCCTTAGATAGGATATGCGAGAAACTCATTTTCTTCCCAAATAAGTTAAGCACCTCCTCGTTAGTTACGTGATCTACCCATCAAATGTTTATCATTCGTCTGTAGCACCACATTTCGAAAGCTTTTTGTCTTGTCCTTGTTTCACTCCCATACAGTGCTACACTCCAGACAAATGCTTTCAGAAAGGACTCCCTAACATTGAAATTAATATTGGATGTTAAAATGTTCACTTCTTTATAAACGCTATTCTTCCCATAGCCATTCTGCATTTTATATCTTCTCTACTTCGGCCATAAGAAGATATCTTGCTACCCAAATAACAAAACTCATCTACTACTTTTATTGTCTCATTACCTAATCTAATAATTCCTTCAGCATCGCCTGATTTTCTGACATTACTTTCCGTTACCCTCGTTTTACTCTTCTTAATGTTCATCTTATCCCTTCCTTTCAAGGCACTGTCCTTTCCGTTCAATTGCTCTTCCAAATCCTTTCTGAGAAAATTACTTGGTCATCGGCAAACCGCAAATTTTTTATTTCTTCTCCTTGAACTTTAATTCCCTCTCCAAATTTCTCTTTGCATTCCTTCCTGCTTGTTCAATATACAGACTGAAGACACTATTATAAGAAGCTAATCCCAATTCCTCAGTTCCCAAGGATTCTCATTATGATACAATCGACGGAAGTAGTCTACGCAACTGTAATCAACGGTATATTATCAGTGTGCGCCAGCAAGAACTACAACATCAACCTGGTCATTGCTAACACTGAAGGATAGAGGGATGCATTGTTATCAATGGACGTTTCTTTCACTGCTTGCTCAGTGTACAGATTGATGAAGGCTACAACCCTATAGTACTCCCTTGCCAACCCCTGCCTCTCTTCTTTGCCCTTCGACTCAAATAATTGCCGCATTCAGAATTTGAAAGAGTGTACTCCAGTCGACAGAGTCAAAAGCTTTCTCCAAATCTACAAACGCTAAAACCGTAAGTTTGCCTTTTCGTTAGCCTATCTTCTTATATAAGTCGTAATGTATTGCCTCCCGTGTTCCTACATTTCTCCTAAATCCAAACTGATCGCCGGCCGCGATGGCCGACGGGACTTGAGGCGCTTCAGTCACGGTCTGCACGGCCACTACGGTCGGGGGTTCGAATCCCCCGCATGGATATTTGTGCCGTCCTTAGTTGTAGGTAGTTCATAAGTAGTTTGTAAATTTAGGGACTGATGACCCTGTAGATAAGTCCCTTAAGCTTAACAAATGTTTGAACATTTTTTTTTTTCTAAACTGATCCTCCCCGAGGTGAGATTCCACAAGATTTTCTATTCGTTTCTAAATAATTCGTGTACGTGTTTTGCAACCATCACTGTTAGTTGTGTAATTTTCACATTTGTCTGCATTTGCTTTAATTTATATCTGTGCTATTACTGAAATCAGGAATACAAAGGGCCGCGATGGAGTTCCCGAGCGGTCAAACGTGTCCACAAGGAAATATATATATATATATATATATATATATATATATATATATATATATATATATATATATAGTGGTCTAAGTTGTCTCGTTGCAGGGCGCGCGGTTCCTCGCCGTCGAAGGTTCGAGTCCTCCCTGGTGGATGGATCTGTGTTTGTCCTTATGTTTGTTTACCTTAGTTCAAGTAGTAGTTTGTAAGCTAAGGACTGATGACCACGCAGTTTGGCCCGATAGATTTGCAAACACTTGAACATTTTTGTTAATACAAAGGGAAGTATAATACACAATGACTGTCCGAATAATTACGCGACTCAATGTAGTGCGTTACCTTCCGCTCCTCACATTTACATCTGAGGCCAGAACGCGCCAGCACACTGCGTCGCATCTGCCTGCGGTCGGTCGCTGTGCGGCGCGGTCGCAGGCGAGAAATCAGAGCCACCTGTCGTGTGGGGCCAGCGCTGCCCGGCGTGCCTGGCGCTGCGGCTGTCGCGAGCGACGTGTTTATTGGTGTTGTTAAGGCAGCCAGGCACCGGCGCACTGTATTAGCGGCGCCCCACCGCCGCTGACGTCGACGCCTCGCGGCCCGCCCCCGCCGCCCCCGCCGCCCCCGGCGCACACAGCGACCGTAAATCATGGCACCGCACCGGCTGCGCCGCTCCTGATCCCACGACCTGCATGGCGGCGCGGCGTCCCGACCTGCAGCGACCGCATCCGCCCCCACCAGTCTCTCTCTCTGCCCCGCACCCCGCACTCGTCTCGCCGTCACGCTACATCCAATCTGATGGCTCGCAACAGTACCTACACCTTTCATGGAAACATCGTACACAAATTTTAATAGTACAAATTATATATTTCAAACACTGTATACTTAAATCTTTCCTATAATCCTATACATATTATAAATGCGAAAGTTTGTATGTTTGTTACCGCATCACGCTAAAACAACAGCACTGATTTAGATGAAATTTCATATAGAGATTTCTTATGTCTTGGATTAGGACATAGGCTACTTTTCAAAATGTTTATTACAAGTTATTTGTAATAAGGAGCTTCTAACACAACAGCAGAAGTATTCTGTAGTGTATGTCATGTTTAGCCGCGAGGGTTAACGCGACCTGTTATAAATAGCCGGTTTTTTTTTTTTTTTTTTGGGCAATGGTTGGTGTCCTGCTATAGTAAATTTTTTTTCTTTGTTATTGTTATCTTTTTTACTATCGACTATACAAAAAGATTCTTGGATACTGCCAAAACGGCTTACCTGATATATAATTATATACACAAGAAATCTGAATGTTGGCGTTTATGCCGCATTCATTTTCATTTGTTGTAACAAATGAAGGAAGTATGTATATAAATTGAAGACTTTAAATAAAATATGCTCTAAGTACCATGGCAAGACGTTTTGTGTAGTATGGGATCTAAATACCAAGCCCTATTTTGTGTACAAAGCTCGAACTGACATGTATAAATAGCGTATCTGTACGCAAACTGCAACGAAAGTAGTAGCAAATGCACTCAACAGAAGGCAGGCGGTACGCTGCAGTTAACATATGAAACGTTGTGTGTTCCGGCCAACTGCAACGATATATATTAATTAAGGTGAATGTCTCTTCGGTTTACGCTTATCACGCACGAACGACCAGGCGCAGAGACTTAAATATTTCTACCGTTACTAATTTATACCTGATGAAGGTTTTAGCCACGGTTTTATAGCCATCTGATAAAAATTTAGCAACTTAAAGTATATAACGTGAAATGCGGAACAAGAATTACTCTTTGAAAATTATATTTACTCTTTAAAAATTGTTTTATTGGTTCCATTGTTGCTTGAGGGTTGATAATGATGAAAGGGTGGAGTATATTGGAATGGAAGGTTATCGGTGTGTAAAAAATTCTTCGTGTGTGTATGTTAATATTTCGCTCTGCAGCGAAAACTACATAACGCAAACGAATGGTCTGTTAGTAATTGTTGTCCGAAGTCTCCCGTTGTACATCATACCAGTTCCATGCCGATAGCTATAAGGGGGTGGAAGATATGGTGGTTTAAAGTCGTCAAATTATAAAAAAATTCGGACTGAAGGATAGCGATGACGTTTGCGACTCTATAGCAACGACGTTACATACAGCCAAACGTGATGCCACAGACCATATCTTTAGTCTATGTGTGCTACAATGTCTTCAGCTCTTTCTCTGTAAGGATAAGCGTACGAATAAGGAAATATAAGAATAAATAAATAAAGTAGTAAAAAAGAAATTTTTTAATACATTTCTTTAAAAAAATCGATTTAACGTTTCGCGCATTACATCAAGTGATCGATCTGTGATATTATTACAATAATTATTTTTCAAATTCGTGATAGGATTATTCGAAACGAGTGCATTTTTACCTGTGACAGGATCTACACTACTTACGTTCCTCATAAATAGATAATCAACCAACACAAGAGCGGAGCCACGGGTTTAAGCTAGTCTAATATACGAGGGTATGTCAATTATTATCCGCAAAGTAGCTACAAAATTTTATTGTAATAAAATGCGAAACTTACAAGAACATCATTTTTCGACACAGTCTCCTTGCTTTTCAATGCACTTCGTCCATCGATCTACAAGCTTCCTTATGCCCTCATAAAAGAAGGTTTTCGGTTGAGCTGCGAGCCAGGAATGCACCGCTTGCTTCACTGCTTCGTCCGATTCAAATCGACGGCCCCTTAATGCCTGTTTGAGTGGACCAAACAAGTGATAGTCAGAAGGGGAAAGATTGGAATTACATGGAGGATGTTCCAGTACTTCGAATTTGAGTTTCTAGAGCGTTTCAGTAGTATGGACAGCAGTATGCAGACGGACATTGTCAACTGTTCAAATTTTTGTTAAGCTTATGGGACTTAACTACGGGATCATCAGTCCCTAAACTTACAAACTACTTATGAACTACTTACGAACTAGGACGGCATTAATATCCATGCCCGAGTGGGGATTCGAACCCAGACCGTAGTGAAGGACATTGTCCTGCAACACATCACCTTCTGACAGCAATCCTCGGCATTTGCTTCGAATTGCTTGCTTTAGCCTGTCAGTAAGCATACTGTAAGATACACTGTTTATTCTTGTGCCACTTTCACCATAATGTTCTAGTACAGGACCTCGTGCATCCCAAAAAACAGTAAGCATCAGTTTTCCTACGGACGGTTGGGTCTTGAACTTTTTCTTGTACGCCGAATTTGGATGTTTCCATTCCATACTCTGCCGTTTATTCTCCGGCTCGTAATGATAGATCCATGTTTCGTGACCAGTAATGATTCTGTCCCCCTTCGTTACCATAGCGATCTAAATGTTTCTTGCAAATGTGGAAGCGCGTTTGCTTATGCAACTGTGTGAGTTGTTTTGGGACCCATCTTGCACAATCTTTACGGAACCCAAGTCTGTTGTGAATAATTTCGTAAGCAGAACCATGACTAATTTGATGACGATGAGCCACGTCATCAATAGTTAATCGTCTGTCTAACAGAATCACTTCACTTGATCGCTCAATGGTTTCTTCATTTGTGGCGGTAAACGGTCGTGCGACAATTTAGGAGTTTTTTAATCCACTCCTACACACTTTGTTGTGGCAAAACACTGCTCCCGTACTGTTCTGAAAGTCTTCTATGATTTTCGGCCCCTCATACACCTTCCGCCCACAAAAAACGTATCACTGAACGTTGCTCTCCTTTGGTGCAGATAGACAGCGGAGCAGCCATGATTAAGTTTTAATCTATTACTTCTTTACTACAAATTGTATTCCCAAGAGATTTTACAGACATACAGAATTTATACAAATGAATGTATATCTGAAAAATGGCAGGAATAAATAAATAAATACCCGGGCAAGGCCGGGTTTTCAGCTACATCCACTATAAGATTACTTCCGCTAAGAAGTCACCTTCAGATGTTTCGCCACATTCTGGCAAGCCGTTCATTTTGATCTTATTGTGACGTTGTGACGAAATGTTTTTTTTTTTTTTTTTTTTTTTTTTTTTAACTTTATAATATCTTGTAACTTATTACTATGTTTTCATACGTAAGATGAATAAGAAATAATGTTTATTATACTTTATAACATCTCGTAACTTATAATATTACGTCTTCATACGTAATATGAATAATAAACATCTTACTGTCACAATAAGATCAAAACGAACGGCTTGTCAGATGTGGCGAAACACCTGAAGATGCTCATAATAAGCATATAGTGGAACTATAGCTAACATTAAAGTATACAGTGTTACAAATATATAATTTGGCATATGACATAAATGTTTTCTGGGTGTTGTACCGCGTCATGATGTAAGAAGGCTATTAATTTAATAACTAACGTTTCGTCCAACGTTACAGTGGCCTTCATCTAGGTATACTGATGTGAGCTGGTTGTTACTATACTTTATATTTACTTCCAATTAGACATTACGTCATAATTATTTAAAGTCAACAGTGTTATTGGTGGTTTTTGGCGGAAGAATGGAAACTTTCATAGGATGCTGAGGTGGAGGGAGTGGGGGTTAGCCGTTGCCTATTACTTCTTGCATAGCGAGACATGTTTGGTGTTCATCGGCGAATGGGGTGAGGGCTTCCGTTTCTCTCCTGCTGGCCGTGGGCCGCGCGGCGGCAGTTGCTTACTAGTGACGCTTGCGTGTTGTGTTGTCAGTGCGGCCTGTTTCGCTGTGATGGCTGCTAGCCAAGAGGGGCAATCCTGTTCATGTTATTATGGTGTTTTTCAATTTCGATGGCTTCCCTCATCTTGCGTTTAACCATCCCTAGTTGCTTGGCGAATATTCTGGATCCGTTAAATTTTATCTTTTTGCTGCAATCTTGCTGGTGTTCGGCTAATTTGTTGTACGACGTCACTAACAGTGTGGGTTCTTCACATAACAACTAATACAGAAATGTCGCTGAAGACACGTTGTTTTGGTAGTACTATTGCATTGCTCAAAACTATTAGGTGATCAGGGGAGTTATCATACACAACAATGGAAACGTATTTTATTTACATAGTCCTTACAACTGTAATTTTTGTGTGATTCTGTACGATATATTGCTACCTCTACAACTACGCAAATACTCTGCAAGTCATACTCAATTGTCTGACATGTGACGTTACAGGGTCGTAGTTCTTTCCCTCTTGAAGTTCTCGTTGATAGGTGCTCTCGGTAACCACTGGCTGAAATTGATGGGGCAAAACTAATTTGCTACAAATAATGTAGGCAACACATGGAACTGAAGTTCATTGTCACTTTAATGAATCATTAGTGTCAAATTGTCCCCCATTTGTGGCTAACGTAGAAGTCTCATTAATAAGAGTCACTACAACCCAGTACGCACATTCCACACATCAATCATACAAATTTACTCAGTTCGTGTGTGAAATACAAAAGTTCGAGGTGTACACTTAGTGTGGCATGAATATAAAGGATTAATACACTTTGTACACGACTAACACTGAAGAACTTATACACAATTGTTCGAATTAGAGTTCAAAGTGACGTGGATTGGGCTTCCCATCAGACTCGTCACAAAACTCCTAACTGGCGTGGATTGTGCTTCAGATCAAAGATGAAACCATTCTCATTTACATGGCGCGGAAGCATCCTATTTAAAATAGTTGAACAATAACTGAAAATTATCTATTTTTCATTGAGTTGATTAAATTAATTGTAATGGAAACGTTAACAATTACATGCAACTGGATAAATGAAAGCGTAAATTATACTGAGTAAATTGATATACAAGTCCTGGTTATGTTAATATTTATTCACCTATTACTGCAAACAATAACTTCGTAATAAACGGCAATTATATAGAAACTAATGACCTAACATTAATTAAACAAAGTGGTAGCTACTTTAATATTAAACACATACAATTTAATTAGTCTTAACAGAAGTACTAATTAGCGTAATATTTCACCTACAACAATACACCTCTTGCATGAAGTAATTACTATTTTCTAATTAAACAAACATCTAGAGACGTCGAATAATAGAAATTAACTACAGCTAGTCACGTTAGAAAAAGGAATAACAAAAGTTTTGGAAAAGACAGAGATGACAGACTTATTACATTCGTACCTAATATTATGCAACACTGGTATCGGGAGATTCAGCAATGCAAGCAGGTGGGAATGAATCCCAAAATGCTTCATCACAGGCCGATGGCTCATCGCTTTTACTTCTGTACAGTTCCATTTTCTAAGAGCTTGTGGGAAAAAGGAACACATAAACTTTCTGTTTTCGAGCTGATTACTTTTATTATGGTGATCATGTCTCTCTATGTATGTAGGTGTTACAAAATATGTTCGCATTAGGAAGAGAGAGTTAGTGAAAGAAATTTAGTAAACCTCGCCGCAACGAATAACACCTTTCTTGTAATGACTTTCACCCAAACTCCCAGACCAGCACAAAGGTGTCATGAACTACATGGCCAGCCTTGAGGACAAAGATAGTGGGCATAAATAAAATAATTCTAAAATTTCTGACGACGGATTCCCATCTAATGAAAAATGACGATTCGTTTGAGGTATTGCAAAGTTAGGTGCGATTAATATTTAAGAAGTTGGTAAAATTAATCGCCAATTAAATTATATAAAACTAACTTTCCCCGACAATCTAAAATTACCATTTGCTTGCCTGGCCAGAGGACCATCGTATCGTGAGGGTGAAATAATTTTCCGTGTCCTTCATTAATCAATATATTAAATTGGCAAGATGGCGACAGCCAAAAAGCCTGCCGCAGCCGTTAAGTTCAAATCCGGGGAGCCAACGTCTTCGCGGAAGGACACTTCTGTTCCCGCCGTCTTTGACGAGGCCGCCACCCTAGGAGTCGTGAAATCGGGCCTTGCGGGCCAGAGCGGATTCTAACTGTACTCTGGGTCAGGTTAGTATAACGTCACTAGTTTTGCCGACGGCGGAATCAGCGGTGCGAAACTCGCGTTAACAAAACGGGCGTGAGCGACGTGGCCGCTCTCAGTTCGGCAGTTGCTTCAGATGCTTGCAGTTCTTAGAACACGTCCGCGTTCGCCTATTGTGCAGAAGCCACCATGCTCAGTATTGGTGATATTTTGTTGACCGACAGGAACTGCATAGTTCCACCGAGCAGGTATTCAGGATTGCATTCTGTCGCGAGTTTAATAAATATGCTACGGTCTGCATATCGGGCGATAGGCGCGATGGTTACTAAGATGCTTTTCCCCTAGTTTTTGTGCCGCTTCTGTTTCGGGCTCACAAGGGAACATCACCAACTTGACCTCATATTTTCTTGAGAAAAGTACACGAGCTAGATATCAACTCCAGAAATCGATATCACAAGAAAATTTGGGCCATTATTCAGATACTACGCACTTATGGCCTCATGAAAGTACAGCTTTTAAGGATTCGCGCGCTCGGATTGCTCCACACTCGGCCCGCTTTTCTGCGGGCGCTTAATCCCCGTACGCGAAGTGCTCCGTTGATGCAATGAAAGTGCTCGCCGAATCTGACGGTGCTGAAAAGACAGCGTCGTTATCGTCGACGTCATCCTCTTGTAAATCTGCACCGAACGTCAATCCGATATTTCCTTAAAGGCTCGCCTCCTTAAAGGCTGGTCGAACTATTTACCAGTAACAAACCTAGCTGCTCGCCTCTGAACCGCCTCTATGTCTTCCTTTAAACTGATCTGCTGCAGTGCCAAACACTTTAGTAATACTCAAGACGCGGTCTCCTTTACGGGTGAAGTACATCTTCCCAAAATTCTCCCAATAAACCGAAGTCGGCTGTTCGCCTTACTCACAGCTGTCCTTACATGTTCGTTCCATTTCATATAGCTCTGCAATGTTACGCCTAGATATTTGAACGACGCGACAGCATCAAGGAGCTCATTACTAATGCTGTTTTCGAACATTATAGGATTGATTTTTCCACTCATGCGCATCACCTTACATTTTTCTACATTGAGAGCTAGCTGCCATTGTTCGCATCAACTAGAAATTTTCTCTAAATCATCCTGTATGCTATTACAGTCAATTAAAGACGATACTCTTCCACACACCACAGCATCATCAGGAAACAGTCGCGAATTACTAGTTACTCTGCCCATCAGATCATTTATACAGATATAAAATTATAGCCGTCCTATCACACTTGCCTGAGTCTGAAAGGAATATACGTTGTTTATATTTTGATGCGAATTGATACCTTTAGCATCATCTTGTATAGATGGTTACGTAAAGGATAGACAAATCCCGGTGGTCTGGTATCTGATGCAAGCCGAGCGGAGCGACCTTCCGACAGGCTTTGGGGCTTAACGACGCCCGTAACGCTGTCTCATTAGCGTTCTGTCTGCCGCTCTCTGCTCCCATACCAGACTGCAGCTTATTCGGCCCCTACGGCGCAACGCTTCAGGCCGTAGCTCCCGAGTCGCAATGACAAAGTGCTTAGAACGAAAGTCTCGCATCCGAATGCCACCCGAGAAGTTCTCGGTGTTTCGATTCTTTGTACTTCAACAAAGCAAACAGAGGGAAGAACTAAGCCGACTGTTGCCGATTAATTATCTTACTAAGTACCTCAGAAGAACATCATTATCTCTGACGAGGCTGTTCTCCTTAGAAAAAAAAAGTTCATTAACTCGGTGTTCTGCAGCATCTGAAGAACGCAGTAATGAACATACACCTTGCTCACAAAGCAACGTAAATTAACAACTGCGATAATACAGGTAGACGATGTACAAAACACCGGCTTTCGAAACGTTAGTTTTTCTCTATTATTTCCTTCTTACTCTGTCTCATTTTGTCCCCAGATGTTGTACGCGTTTTTCGCATCATACGATGGTGTATCACAATGTCACTCCACACAGTATAGAGTGTAATTTTTCGATCTAATCCTTTTCCAGAGTTACGATACAGCTAACGTGAAGCATATTAGGATTTGGAGAACACACAGACGACTACACTAAACAAAATAAATAGTACACTCGTTTTGCCTCCGATTGAAATTCTGTCACTTGTGTTAAGCTAGTAACAAAAATCAAAATTATTAATGAGTAATATGAATTTATGTGAATGCAGTTTCTTAGTTCCTACCTGAAGCCTGTATTTCCACAGACGAAGCGAATCAGGTACTCGTACATATTAAAAATAAAGTACGGCAGGCCTAATTAAAAATTAGGAACCTACTTAAATACTTATGTAGCAGCAGCAGCAGATACCTGCAAAGTTATCATTTGAAGATGATTTGCAACACAGTAATGCCAAGAAGTGACGTTATCCCGTAACCGCCTAATATTTATTTCCTTTGCTGATGACACGTTCTTTGAAAACAGGTTTTTAAATTCGCTGGAAACCGCGCTGAAAGATAACCACATCCGTTTTAGGCAGCGAAAAGTATGTAACGATGCAGCTAATTTTCCACTCCAAATTTGAAAACTATATTTGAATCATCATATCAGAAAATATTTGTTAAGTTTGTGGACAAACTGTTATGGTCATGTCCCTACACTTACAACCTACTTGAAATAATTTCCACATATATACATATATATGGAAGACAAATTCTTCTGAAGTAGAATTCAAGCTTAAAACCAGAACTTATTTAAACACTGAAACACGCACGCAGCGAACAGTCCCAGCCTCGTCGCCGCTTTTGTGTCTCGTTTCCGCCGGTTGTCGTAGGTGTCTGTGGCCGAGTAGAAAGAGACCGACACAGGAATAAAGGATGCACGCTTGTGCAGGTAGGAGGTGACCAGCCAGTGGGACAGCAGAAACTAGAAACACTA
Source organism: Locusta migratoria (assembly GCA_026315105.1). Lineage (NCBI taxonomy): Eukaryota > Metazoa > Arthropoda > Insecta > Orthoptera > Acrididae > Locusta > Locusta migratoria. The sequence continues at coordinate 25,142,637 of CM048751.1, forward strand.
GAGTAAATTAGAACGAGATATATATTTCTTAGAGACTTAGTAATACTTAACTTTTACATAGCTCAGTACTGCAGAATGCTGATACTTAGTTGAGCTAGAGGCCTGCCTAGTGCCTGTCAGATAGCCCAGTCTTCACTGGTGCCTATCTGATTCCGAAGTGTTAACTGGTTCCTATCTCAGTCCCAAGTGAACGATGTCGTTCAGTGGTGGCCACGAGCGGAGTTGCAGCAGAGGGCGCTCGTGCCTGACGTCGTAAGAAAGCCACGCCGTGCGCGCATGGCTGCGAGCGGCGAAAGTAGGTGGCGCGCACTTTAGACTTGTGCGACACCACAGTCACCATCGTTGTGTAGAACTCGTTGCCAGGAAGGCTTAGTATACCGTTAGCAGAGTCTGTTTTGTTGATGGTTCGAATGGACCGGTCTATTGCCTGTCGAATCCCTGGAACAGTTATGAAGTGAATTCCACGAATTGATTCCTTCATCTTCGGAATCAAATCACAGTATCCCGTACATTACACTGTTCTGGATACGTGCATTAAACAGGTATTCAGATTAAGTTTCTCTATCTCAAAGTACGAAGGGTATTCAAATGAAGAGGAACAAAACATTTTAATTACCGAACCGGTTGAAATTTGAAATAACGTAGTGTGACATCCAGGGACGCGAACATGCATCGTCTCATCCCCCTAAATAAATCAAGGCTCAGCCCTCAGCAGGCACGGTAACGCTCACCGTCTTTTTTGACGCCCGAGGTCTAATAATCGGCTAATTCCTCGAACACGGGAAGACCATAAACGCGACGTGCACTGGGGGACACTCCTTAGCATACACAAGTTCATCAAGAGTACACGACCTGGGCTGCTTACGGAAGGAATTTGTCGCTCCACGATAACTCGCGTCAAAACATCTCCAGGCTCACACAAAGTGTTCTGACCAAGTTCATGTGGGAGCAGCTTCGGCATCAGCCTTACATTCCTGACATTTCACCATGTGAATTTCATCTGTTGGTCCCGCTAAGAACTCTCAAAGGAAAGTGCTTCAACTAGAACGAAGAACTGAAGGATACTGTAGGGGACTGGCTCTTGTCACAGCCATAGGAATTCAGGGAACAGGGAATCCTTCGGCTCGTTAAACACTAGGATATTTGTCCTAAGGCTTCCGGTGATTCGTTGGTGGATCTTTTCGTTTGAACAATTAGTTCATATGCGTCGGATGTTTGAATGCAGGATGACCGGTATAAGGTAACTTTAGCAGCTATTGCAGTTGCTGGGCATGAAAGCAGACATGTACGGTTAGGCCCTTGGACTACATGGAGCTATATTTCATTTACTGAGAGGTGAGTAGACAAATATGTGTGTTGTGTTTAACCGATACAACTTGGTGTGATTAAAACTGGAAGGTACCTAAAGTCACACTGCGAAAATAACATTCTTATTTTAGACTGAAAGTCTTGGTAGAGGTATGCAACCTTCATGATAAATTCTTTTAATGATTCGCTTATAGTAAACAGATTCAAATAGATGTGGGTTGCCGTTCTTATGAGCAGATGAAAAGGCTTGCTCACTATAGAGTAGGGTGGAGAGCTGCATCAAACCAGTCTCCGGACTGAAGACCATAACAACAACAAAGATTCTAAAATTGCTTGATTAATCACTAGATCTTATTAGTAGATTATTTATTGTCAATTCCAACAGTATTTTAAATGACAAATTTGAAAGCATCAGATCTAAATATATACAATATCGACGACCAGATCATGGGCTAAGCCCAAAACATGTTGTGAACTGACAATAAATAATATACTAATAACTTTCTCTCTTTTTCTGTAGCCGTTTTCCTACGCATTGCAGGGTCGGCTTGTTAATGTGGATTTGGCATGTTAGTAATTACAGGGTGGCCGGATGCCCTTCCTGCCGCCACCCCATGCCTCCCAGGAGGAAATGTGTACCCCAAATGTCTGCCTATAGTGTTGTACATGTGAAAGTGTAAAGTGTTACGAAATGTTTGCGAATCGTGTAACTGAGGCAGGAGGCAGGCCCGGTATTCACCTTGGGGGATGTGGAAAAACCCTTAAAAACCACATCCAGGCTGGCCGGCACTCCGACCCCCTTCGTTAATCCGCCGGGCGGATTCGAACCGGGGCCGTTACGCTTCTTCGTCAGGTAAAGCGGTGCGTTAGACCACACGGCTAACCGAGCGGGTAAATAATATATTATTAATATCTAGTGATTATTTAAGCAATCTCTAAACAATTTTAGAATCATAAAATAAAGAAATCTAAAACTACATTTACATACCGTAAACCTCCTAATGGGCTGTGGCGGAAGGCTCTTCGTGAACTAGTGTCAGGTTTCTTTTTTTGTCCCTCCTCCGGTCTTATACGTATGGCGGGAAAAACTATTACCGATTTGAGCCCTTGTGGGCTGCAATCTCATTTTATGCTATTAATATTTTCCAGAGATACGTGTAGGATGAAGCAATATATTCTTTGACTCTTTGATAAAGGTACTTTCTCTGAAATTTCAGTGTAGCGCACACTATGATACACGGCACCTCTCTTTCGTCGTCTGCCACTGAGCCTATCGTGCAATGACGCTTTCACTCTTGCAAAGTAAATCTGTGACTGAACGTGCTGCTCTTCTTTGGATCTTCCCTAACTTTCGTCCCGGTACTTATCACACACTGACCGGTGATATTCAGCTGTTGGCGAATGAGTGCTTTATAAGCTACTTCCTATGTTGATGAAGTAAAATTCTTGACTGTATCACGAGTGATTTCCTGGCGCTTGCGTTATCCCCGATTGTGTATTGTATGTGTGTGTTTATTTATTTATTTCTTTTTTCACGTCCAACCACCTCTTACACATACTTACACATATATTATAGACGTTATTGTGTACACTTATTGTTCTGCAATTACATAATCACTTAGAAACTATCTTTATTCGTATGTATTCGCAGTACGTTACGTTTGTTTATACAAAATTAGTAATTCTCTGCACGAAGCGTAAATACGTTACAGATCTTCCTTCACTTTACTAAAATTTTCCAGCGGTCTAACTTCTGCATATATTACAGCATCCTTTTTGGAAAAGCCTCATGAAACTTTGAACGTTATCTAACCGGCCTCTTACATAAAATAGAAGTTTTGCTCCTGTACCACTCCTTTGTGGTATTTTGAAAAGAAATATATTACAGCATCCTTTTTGGAAAAGCCTCATGAAACTTTGAACGTTATCTAACCGGCCTCTTACATAAAATAGAAGTTTTGCTCCTGTACCACTCCTTTGTGGTATTTTGAAAAGAAATCTCTCCATTTAGAGTTAGATGCCTTATCTGTTTGACAGAAACGTTTCAGTCCAAACCCGCAGTTGCTTTGATATTCGGTACGCTCGTTGTTTGTTCATTAAGCGATAGTGCGGAACCGTGTGGGGCACCTCATGGAATGGAGGAATACATGACGGCGAGGCATTACATGCATCGTACAGAACAACTGTTTGTTTCAGTAACTGAAAAATATGGTTCGTCCTCTATTTCACGTTTTAAAAAATTTTCATAAAAACGAAGTAGGAATTCAAATTATAAGCGCACAATATTTTATAAAAATATTTTGAAACGAAGAAATGAAAAGAATGAAAATAACCACATGACTCCTTGTATAAAGGGAACGAAAAAGACAAGAATCTTCGATCATTGTTTTCACAGTATTCACTGTCTGGGTTGAAACAGCGGGCCGAAGCGTTTTTTCCATTCCAGATGACACAAAAAGCGAAAAGCAGAATTGAAGTTCGGACAAAGCACGCTACTTCCCTCGTGCTGTGTCTGTTCTCTACGGCAATGACGCCTAAAAAGGAGTCCGTATTCTACAACAATAGCAATCGACTACCCATACGATGCGCCGTGTGTCGCCTCTATTGTCTCGGTGCTGGATTTTTGGGATGATTCTCAACGGACAGGCGTCTCTCACTGCCTCTTATCTGTAAAGCGCCAGAGGAAATTACGCCATCACAGGTGAATTTCATTAGCTCGCTTGTACTGCTTGTACTCTTGAACTGAAACCATTAAGCTAAAATCTTCTTTCTAATATATAAAGCCGAGTGTCCGTATGTTTGTGTTTGTGTGTGTGTGTGTGTGTGTGTGTGTGTGTACGTTCTGCATACAAATCTACAGTTTTGTTCCAGTCTTTATGAAATTCTGTACACGGCAGCTCCAATACATGAGGACGGTCGCCGTAAGTGTAAGAATCACGTACGATACATAGTTCACTAGGTATGACGTCATAAACAATAAAATGCGCGAAAAACTGCTGCATTTAGTGACAACGCTTCTCATTTTCTCCTAAACCGCTGGACCGATTTCAACCAAATTTGGTACACACATTCTTTACCGTGAGATAACAATTGTTGCATGGTTTAGATTCACATACGACACATTGTTCGGAAGATATGGCGAAATAAACAATAGGAATCGCAAAAAAACTGCCACATAATGCGGCGAGACTTTATAATTACGCTATATTAGAATGAGAGGACTAGCGATTTGCAACAAACTTTAAACATAATTTCAAACCTTTAATAAACTTTTTTTCGCCGACAGCTATAGCAAAATGACGAAAGGAAAAAAAGTTTCTGGCTTACTACTTTCCGCTGTTTCTGGAGTAAAACTACGGCATTCGGTATGACGTTACTATTTATTATTTCTACACTACCAATTGTAGGCGCAGGAAATTTTACAGACAGTATACACACATATAGTTGAATATACCTTCTAAATTGTATCGTAGTACGTCATGTAGTTCATGAGATGTGAGCACATAAATAGTAACGTTCGGCCGTTTTGGACTAAAACTATGGCTTCCGGCGTGACGTTAAATTTTATAATTTCTACACTACAAATTGTAGCCACAGAAAATTTTAAAGACAGTATGCACACATATAGTGGAATGTACCTTCTAAATTTTATCACAGAACGACACGTAGATCATGAGATATGAGCACATAAACAGTAACGTTCATGGGAAACCGCCCATCACGAAGCAAGATTTGATCTATTAGTTATTTATTACAAATTGTATTCATAAGAGATTTTGTAGACATACAGTCCTTTTACAAATGAATATATACAAAAAAATGGCAGTTAGTACTTATACAAAGTTTTCCATACCATATTTCGTGTGAGGTCGGTTATTCTGTAATCATTGCTGGTAGCCACGAACATGTTCAGGATAGGAGCTGTTCAATGGTGGGCATCCATGGTTACTTGAAGAACAGGCTAAATAAGAAGTCAGCAATGTGGTTAAAACGTAGCGGTTGCCACATTATTATTAGAAAAAGTTCATTTCCAACGGGGTACAATTATGGGAAAAACAAAGTGATACGCCGGGAGGTCCCCGATAGGTTGGGCTGCAGGAGCAGGGAGGGGGCACGTCTGGACGGTCTGGAGGCTGGTCAGGCTCGCCAGAGAGCGATCGCCGTTGCCGGTCGGCCCCTGCCAGCTCACCCTGCAGTCGCCACGTGCCCACACCCTGCCTTCTGATTGGCTGGTTGGCGGGTTTCTTCCACAGCCGAGGCGGTCGACACGGCGTTACCTCGTCAGCTCGGCGTGCCACACGCAGGCAGCACGTGAACACAGCCCGCCAGGAGGTGCTGACGACCGAGTTCCCAGCGCATCCGGCGAAGCCGGCTCCTTGGTCGCCTGCGTGTAGCCACGCCGGCCGAGTATTGAAACGGAAGAATAAAAAATTTTCATCCCGATTATTCTAATTTTCCCCAACCTTTCGGTCCACCATGCACAAACAAACAAAAATGTTTCTCAAGGTATATTGTTATGTTCAGAAAATATTTTGTCGTCAGCCGTCTGATGGTTGAACACAGTCCGTCACAATTACGCTCGTTACTACTACGAAAGGGCTAAATAATAAATTATTAAAAAAATAAATAAATAAATGAATAGTTAAAACGTTTGTAATCAGTCCCTAGTCTTACAAACTACTTAAACTAAGTTAAACTAACCTAAGGACAACACACACATTCGTGCCCTAGGGAGGAACGAACCGCCGACGCGGGAGGCCACGCTCTCCCTAACGCAGCGCTCCAGACCACTCGTCTACTGCTGCGCGGTTAAATTATTGCAAGCTGGAAAACTTGGAGAAACTAGAAAGAACTGTGGTACGGTAAATGAAGGGTTTATTACAGGTTGAAACTGGCCTGAAACTTCGTAGCAAGAATTAAATCCAAAAAAAGATGGAGAAAATCTCGGAGATTATGAGAAAGATGAGGTATCATTTCCTGATACCTGTACACAATGGACCAAACCGGACTACCTAAAATGATATTCGACTATCTGTGTAAAAAGGAGATAACAGCGACCTGAGTTAAGGAAGCTAGTGAAGATCTGGAAACGTTCAACATTCAGAGAGTTCAGATGTTAAATAGGGATACATTTCGGACCATGACTCAAAATTTGGAAGGCATTCAAGTGGAAAGAACAGAGGGACTCGAAGAGCCTGGATGCAACAGCAGCAACAGCACAACATCCAATGAAGAAGTAGTGGAGAAAGAAGGAACTTAAGAGAAAAAAGAAATGAAGTTGTATCGTAATCCTTATGTCATTAATTCGCTAATAACAATGATAATAGTAATACATGGTCTCAGAATTAAGTTTTGAAGATGAAATATTATTTTTCCCTTTCAGCCGTACTGTATTTACCATTTTATGGAATTTCATTATGATTGGTTCGAGTTGCAAGTTGTACGACATAAATCGCTGTTTTCTCGTCCTTTTTCGAATTCACTATATATTAATACACACAGTCAAAAGTGTTCCACACGAAAGATGGTATTCCGGACAGCGTCCAATAACGACAAGAATGATTTTAGAGCACATATTACCTGTAATCGCTCGGTAATCGCATATCGACAATCGCTATGTAAACATACTTGTATCTTTCTTTTTTAGTACTAATATTCCAAATTATTCTATACTCTGTCCTCACAGTAATTCTTTATTTAATTATGAACACTATAATTGAATATGTTTATTTTCACCGGTTTTCAGTTCAAGTGCACACCTCCGATTTGTTAAGCTTCTCAATTCTACAATGCACCCTATTATACCCTCCTATCCCACCCCTATGTCTTTGTCTATTTGTTTATTTAGTTATAATAGTTTGCCAGGTTTCTAATATTTCTAATAGTTGTGTCACCTTGTGTTTTGAATAACCCAGATTCTTGTTTAATTTTATTTTTATTCACTGTAGTCATGTTGTAAGAATTTATGTTTGCACTGTTTCTCTACGTATGGTATTTATGTTTCCTTTTTTTCAGTACTATTAATCTACAGATTTCATTCAAATATTTTTTCACTTTAATTGCTCCATCAAAGCAGTTCATTTACTGTTCTGTATGTAACATCTCTTCTGGTTTACTGACAACAAAAGGTCTTTTACTGAACTACAGTAAATGTCTGATGATGGCCTAACAAGCCCAAATTAAATAAACAAACCTCTAGAACTAATGTTCATAATGAACTTGTTCTACCAAGAATTGACGGAGGAATCAGTTAACATCATACTCAGAGGTTTACAATGGCCTACTTCACTATCTGCGGTGAAAGACAATACTGAGGATGGTCTCAGATGCAGGTTGAGCAACGGTCTTATGTGAATATTTCTGTTGTTTCTGGGGCGTGGTGACACTTTGTATAGATTTGAACTGTAACACGAAGACCAAGGCAGGGCTACCGCATGTGACGTTGGTTGCAATTGGACGTGGTACGGCCGTAGATCTGCATGTCAGCCGGCATCTTATCTCGCAGTATCAGCTTGTTGTGTCAACGCAAACATTGAAAACAAAGGACCGACAGAATAGCCGACTTCGGTTTCGGCCAATTTCGGCCTAAATTTTGGTTTCGGCAGGAGTTTCTGTTTCAGCCAGAAATCAGCTGAATCTTCAGCGTGGTCGATACTGGCTTCCGTGAACTTACAGATGAAATCGGGTCGCCTTGGGATGGTATCAGGAGACGTAAAAATTGTGCTTCATTGTTTATCACAATATAAGGAAATCGTATGTTATAGTGACACTCTTATTTTGTGTTGTAACAATTTATTTCCCGCCGGATGTTCAAATCCTCCCTTCGGAATGGGTTGTGTGTTGTCCTTAGTTTGTAAACCTAGGGACTGATGGCCATAGTAGTTTCGCCCAACATGTTTACGAACTTTTGAACATTTCGATTTAATTTATTCAGTAATGTACTTAATGGAACTGATTATCATAATGTTATGCTCAAAAGTTTTATCAGGTGTATCCTTAGAAGCAAGGTTTTTTTTTTAAATACTCAATGTGCGTTTAAGAAAATATTATCATTTGGTAATTTTCTCCTGTTGAGTTTGCGTAAATGTACACTGACAAAAATGATACTGTTAGTCGTAACTGTGACATTATTTTCCGAAATACTTATTATTTCCGAATACTGATGGAAGTTGATTTACTCACAACCTTGGTGGAGTGGCCGAGCGCTCTAATGCATCTTGCGGCGGAGCGCGTGGTTGCTCGCCGTCGAAAGTTCGAGTCCTCCCTCGGACATGTGTGTGTGTGTGTGTGTGTGTGTGTGTGTGTGTGTGTGTGTATGTTGTACTTAACATACATTAGTTTAAGTAGTTTGTAAGCCTAGGGACTGATAACAATTTCAATATTTCACTAATAACAGGTACAGGGTGTTCCTAAGAGCTGGTTCACTGGTCCAAGTTAATAAGTTGTTGGTTTAATATTCGCACTTACCGGATGGAAGGTTTAGCCCAGTAAATCTGTACGCCTTCTGTGTCATCTTATACTGGTTAGACTTACACACATTTAAGACGGATTACTACCGGGAGATGGTAGGAGCGTCGAACACCTGTTCAAGAAATTGTGCGGGTAAGTTGGCAAGGCTTAACTGCAGTTAGTATGGTTATTTTGGAACCTCAGGTGAGCTTGTTTTCAGTTGCTATGGACCAGACTTCGTACTGAATGTCGATCACACCACGGGAGCTAAGGAGTTTTTGGATGCAGAAGATGTTGCACATGTGCATGCTTTATATCCCGATATGTATCCCATGTTATAATCAACCATTCTGAGGGACTTGAGTGCAACTACGTAGGAATAATGCCTCGAGGTTTATTATATCATTCACATTATGCCCCATATTGAATAAATAAACCAGTTCTACGAATGTGTATACAAATCCTGTTAGTTGGAGAAACCGAAGAAAACGGTTTGCCCTGCCGTGATCCACGTTTTAGTTGTCTTCGTACTTTTTCTTTACTTCGTTTCATCTTTACTGTCACCTATTTCTACCATTTAGTTTCAAACTGATATCAAACCTGTGAAATTTCAGTTTTTTTGCTTTCATTATTGGCACCAGTGTAGTTGTAAACTTTAATTAATCTAAATACTGAATACTTCTATTCAGTGTGTATTGATGGCCGGTTTCAGCAAAATTAAGATTCCATCATATGATGTGTAAAGCGATAGAAACCGAATTATGAAACCGCGAGCACATAAAAGGTGAACATACACTGTTTTAATAGTTCGATATAAACAAGAACATAACTCATGCCTATACATGTCAACAAAAATTCAACATCGGTGTAAAATGTAGAGATAACTCGTAGCAAGACAGTCCATGGGCATAAATTTCGTTACATACGAGGTGTCAAAAATTAAATATAACATGAAGTATACACAAGTGTCGTATAGTGCAGGAACAGATGAAGAAGGGCTGATTGTAATAGCTACAACCAGAGATGTAAACCTTTAGCAGCATGTAGGGGGTTCTGTAGTAGAAAAAAATCCACATACTCGTAGAATCGCAATTTATGCAGCACGAAGTAGTACTATATCGAAAAATACATAGCATGGAGAAACATTTACGGTTGTGGACGGTTATATAAAAATAATTCTAATTGGACCTCAATTAACTTTTTATTTGAAAATACAATCGTGTAATTTTGAAACTGAACAGTAATAAAAGTGCCGAATTTGATACTAGCCTACTGGTACAAATATCAATTAGGAAACCTAATTTTAGAAACCACACACCATTACAATTTAAAGTTTACATCTCGTATAACACATAAAGCGAAGCAATGAATTAAATTCAAACCGAGGTCTCCTGTGCACCAGGCAGATGTGTCAGCCGTTCCACCGCCGTGGCAGTTTGTCACTACACTCTAACGGACTAACGTTTCGCTCCCCAACACAAAATTCAATTCCGCTCCGAAGTTCCCCAATGTTGGGGCGCTATTCCGGTATTGGAGAGTCGCGGAATAATTGATTTGAATTACAGTGGGGAACTTAGGAACGTAATTGAAATTTGTGTTGGAGAGGGAAACATTCTTAGCTAGCTCGTACGGTTATACCATCTACAGCCCGGATGGTTTAAAAGCTTCCGCATCTGACTGGTGTGTAGAAGACCCGCGTTCGAATTCCTGCTATCGGAGAAATTCTAACGTAGCCTTATTGTCATGTAGGTAAACTGGAGTTTAAATCTGTCTTCAGGAGACGTATTTATTTCACCTTACGCCTCGTTTGCACAGTGGTTGCGTGCCAGACTACAAATCCATAGATCTCGGGTTCGATCCCCACCAGGTCCAAGGATTTTTATCTGTCACTTTCCACTTCTTTCACCTCTGGCAGTATTGCTCATGTGAAAAATTCCGAGTAGCACCGTGGTTCGGAACCCACGTTAAACTGTAGGTCGGAGGAAGGCAACGGCATACCACCTCCAAACAGGACCATGCCTAGTAAAGCACTCTGGTGTTCAAACGAATCTTCGGATTGTTAACTGCTTTACCTTTTTTTACGAACGTAGTAACGTGAGATCTGGATAAAAACTATAGGACCAGTAAAAAGGTCCAGTATACTCTATCATTTAAAAAAAACTGTGCACGTTTTGAAACTTGAATATTCCAGTAAGGTATATGAGGTGGTGTATCTTTTACAGTATGTACCACTCATGGGCGCTACCTTGAAATCGGCTATCCTTAATGTAAGTCATATTTCTTAAACTGAGAGGGAGCAGTAGAATATATCAAATAACATCAGCATTTTCTGACAAGTCCATTTCTGTAATCAGATAGAGGTTCAAACTTTAGAAAACAATTTTCTTGGGGGTACAGACTGGACAGTTATCCATAAACAGCACTCACTTAAAGTTTTAGTAGTTGGTGAAGTAAACCGATATAAACGCAGGCAATGAAGTGACCAGAGAATAGCTTCTATGGTATGGGTTATGGTGGTGTCTGGAATACTGGCTAACCGTGTAATTTCGCCCTTCTTCATAGACGACGACGTAAATGATCAAAACTACCAGGAAATGCTGCATGAAGAGGTGTTCCCATTAGTTCTGAATGAACTCTTACTTTCAACAGTATGTGGCTTCATCACAGAGCACCTGTTCTTCAGTGGTTCCATGGTCAATTTCTTAGGCTGGCCAAAATAGTTGTGAAGAATGGCTCTCCAGGTCACATAATCTCATACCACTTTGCTTTTATCTGTAGAGACATTTAAAGCAAATCGTGTGCGCAGAGAAAGAAACAGACACTGTCTCGAGCAACCGATTGAAGATGCCTATGCTAGAATTTTTATGGAAAGCGTTAGAAGCCGAGCGAGAGTGACCGTGCGCCCTAAGGTGCCTTGCTGCGGAGTGCGCTTCTTCTCTAAGTCAGAGGTACGACTCCTCATGGGTGCTGTTCTTAGCTAAAGTTAGTTTAAGTGGTAGTAAGACTAAGGACTTATGAAAAGTTCCGTTTCGTCTCATAGATTTAAAAATATTTGAGTTTGAAAGCCTTCAACTGTCGGTTGATCGACATGGACAGTACGTTGAACACGTTAAATTACGGTACTTTAAGCAAAACAGGCGGGTCCAGTGTTGTAACTATGGGGGTTGGAACTTAAAAGAGTGGTAACTATTTATTCACAACCGATACAAAATCGTTACATGTTTCTGTCGTTCAAAGTAGTCGGCAGCGATGTATAGAGCGTGTTGTCAGCGATGCGGAAGGCGTAGTATACCGTTAGCAGAGCCTGTTCTGTAAATGGTGCGAACGGAGCGGTCCACCGCCTGTCGAATCTCTGAAACAGTTCTGAAGCGAATGCCACGAAGTGGTTTCTTCGTCTTCAGAATCAAATCACAGTCACAAGGACTTAATTCCGGGGATTATGTTGGACAGTATAGTATTTTCCAATTCCATCTACGGAACAGAGCAGCCACAGCTTGTGCCCAAGCATTGTCCTGCAAAATAATTGGTTAGTTGCGCAGAAAGTGTTGCCGCTTCTTTCGCAAAGCTGGTCGCAGGTGATGCTCCCAAAACGAACAGTAGTATGCTTACCGTGCACTGACGGTCTGCCGTGTAATGCGTTAGGATAACACCATCACAATCGTACACGAGTATCACCGTAACTTTCACCATACTGACACGGCGACCCAAAATGACGCTATTCGTTGGATTGATCCAACTCCGTTGTTCCTGTTTAGAAGACATAGTGACACCGTTATGTTAAACCGTTCGCTTACAACTGACTGTGTTTCCCTCGACTGAGCGCACGTCGGTGATGTGGAACGGTGGAGTCAATTTTCTCGGAGGTCAGTTTGGTATGACAACAACGTTGCTATCAGCGACAAGATTCCATTGCATAGTGCCACCATAACAGTCTTGCTACTATTTAAATTCCAACTTCGTATTAAACGTCAACTTTCTTTACGGAAATAAACGTATCAGCAATTCTGAAGCCACGGTTGAGTGGCCGAGCGTTCCAAGCCCGTAACTATATAATGCACGGTTGCTCGCCCTCGGACATGGGTATATATGTTCTCCGTAGCATAAGTAGTTTGTAAGACTGAAGAGCAGAGGAGTTACGTCCCATAGATTTACAAACATTTGCACATTATTTGTCTGATGCATGACAAGACCCCCTTTTCCTTAAAAGATTTGGAAAAAACAACAACAACAACAACATTTCCATTGAAGATGGCAGGTTTCAAAGTAGCGAGCGTGTACGGTACGTACCGTGATATGTAGACTACCTCAACCATGACTTATTGTAGACAAAGTCTTGGCAGAGGTATGCAACTGTCATGATCAAAGTTTAATTCTAAAACTGCTTAGACGTTGCTTGAATAATCACTTACATGTTGTTAGTAGATTAGTTATTGTAAAAATTGAATACGTTTCGGTCTTAGCCCATCTTCTGGTGACCGATGTAATATATATTTACCTTTGATGCATTCAAATTTGTCATTTAAACTACTGTTGTTGTGTATTGCCAAACAAGAATAAACAACAAATGTGATTAACTTTTAACTTATTAATTAATCTTAATCGGTCACCAGATGATGGGCTAAGCTCGAAACATGTGTTTTACAATAAATAATTTACTAATAACATCTAAGTGATTAGTCAAGCAACCTCTAAGCAAAATTAGAATGATTAGAAATAATTTCGTCCATACCTTATTAGAATTTTTAAGTTTCATAATTCCATCAGTTTTCGAAATAATAGGTCGTATCGTGACATTTCACTCTTCCAGTGCATTTAGATCCATGAGGATGTATGGGAGGAGGTCTTACTGTGAAGTAAAATGCTTGTAGTGGTACGAGGTGCCGTACGCCATGCTCTGTACACCGGCTTCCGGAATATGTAAGTTGCTGAAGATTTAAACCGAGATAATGAGAGATGGATGTAACCGAAAGGATAGATGCCAAGATCGCAATTTTTATTTTATTTATTCAAGACGACTGGTTTCGACACTCTATGGTGTCATCATCTGGTCTCATTGACAATAACCTGCTTATTACAGTACTCCACATAAAATCTGGTAAGCGTACTGGATTATAGTCACATAGAAAATCATGTGCTGGTGGATAGTCGGAAATAAAATGGATGGCTGGTCAAAGTTGAAACAGTAAAATATACAGAAAATAATAACCACCATAGTGCTCATGTCTGGTTGAGCACCTTCATGAAACTGAGAAGATGCTCAACCAGACATGAGCACTATGGTAGTTATTATTTTCTGTATATTTTACTGTTTCAGCTTTGACCAGCCATCCATTTTGTTTCCGACTATCCACCAGCACATGAATTTCTATATATCATACATTAAACCTACCAGACTTTATGTGGAGTACTATAATAAGCAGGTTAACGCTTTCATTTCCATTGTTGGTCCTGGACAACAACGTATGAAAATTAGATTTATACCTTTTTTGTGCATCCATTCTTAACGTTGCGGTTTTATTTATGAACAACATGCTTCTAGTACGACATTTATCAGCTTGGTACGGTTTGTAGACACTTCTGAGGCATTAATATATCCGTCTTGGAGGTTGTGTTACTTTGTCGTCAGTATGTGGCTGTGAGTGTGAGCGTGAGTGTGGTTGCTTTTATTTTATTTCAGCAGTGAATTGTCTTGTCTTTGGTGCTGTTGCGAAGTTTATGCTAGCATTATTGATCTGGCAGTGTTAACTATCAACAAAGTAACTTCCAATTATTAAAATACCTCGATACAAGTGTCTGTGTTGTACATGAAATACATGACATAAAAAAGCAATAGCTTAATCAAAAATTTTAAAACAAATATTTTGAAGTTTACTGCATTATATGAATACAGAAAACACTGATTTTTAATTTTTCCAAAGCTGATTTCATAATGTGGGACTGGAAGGGTTAATGTCAAAGACACCAGATGATGACACCATAGAATGTCGAAACTGATCGTCTTAAATAAATAAAAAAAAATTGCAAGTTTGGCATCTATCCTTCCATTTATACAATAAGATCGCTTCTTTAGATGAATAAACGGATATATCCGTCGTGTATAATGAAACAAGTAAAATGAATTTGACAAATGAAAAACCTTCAGCCGTTATTTTCGACTTTTTAATTACTAGCTTCGAGAATACATTATTCACTTCTTCAGACTATGTATCAGACAATAACAATAGTTAACAGCAACATAAATGTATGGTAAAAAAAAATTATGTTACAAACATGATACCAGTTGATCGTAATGAAATAACTTTGAAATATTAATATTGGTCAGAGTGTGGGTAAAATGTTTTTATATCTGTACATACAGCGTGTTACAAAAAGGTGCGGCCAGTTGTAAAAATATACTATTAGCTGAAAAACCGGCGTTGCCCGGGTATTTATTTCTTTATTCACACCAGCCTTGAGTAAGTACTTCTCCTACTTCTTCTCTTTTTATTCATATCCTTCAGGAAAACACACAATTATGTGCTGACTTTCATGGTGAGTAGTCAAACAATTTGGATGTTTGTTGTAACGTACCCTCCGCTATGCACCTACGGACGGTTACGAAAGTATTAATCAGGATATAAGCTACCTCTGTTTCATATTTTATTCATATCCTTTCAAGCATTTCAAAGTTAAGTCATAAGAAACGAATTAACTAATTGTAAAGCACCCTACGCGATGCACCAAATGAAGTTAATTTTAGTATGCTTATAACCTTTGCGCAAGTGGACAAATTTTTATCGCAATTGGATGTACGGTACAGCCGTGCATAAAATACGAACAAAAAGACAAGTAAACAAACATTAATTTTTATATATTAGATATGTCATGAAGTGTGTGTCGTACAGTGATATGTAGATTTGATGGCACATTTAGTGATACATATCGATACTATATGCAAAATATGTTGCGAAGACAGTCAGCAGTAATCAAGTAAAGTATCACAAGATCATGCCTGATGGGACAGTGTTACGGCATCTACAGCGAAACTGTTGTGAGCGGTAGATTTCTTTTAGTTTCATCGTTTTGTGGAAGGGGATGGCAGTCAGTTACAAAACGCTTCATAAACGTTTGAAATTACACGCAAACATTGTTGCAGGTCCTTAAATATTCTCACTTTATAATAACTGACGCATTAATCAGAGTATCTTCACGCGGTGGCCTCTCATAATTTATGACGTCTTATCTCCTGAGCTATGTGTCGTGCTCTTTTGTTTTTGGGTCAGGAAACTTCGTGGTCGTACGGTGAACAGTTGACCAAAGTTTCATTGCAATCGAATGAATGGTTTATGAACACATATAGGACATACAGACAAACATTCATTTATATATACATGGTGTTAAAAAAGGAGCGGCCAAACTTTCAGGAAACATTCCTCACACACAAAGAAAGAAAATATGTTATGTGGGCATGTGTCCGGAAACGCTTTATTTCCACGTTAGAGCTCATTTTATTATTTCTCTTCATATCACATTAATCATGGAATGGAAACACACAGCAAAAGAACGTACCAGCGTGTTACAGGAAATGTTCAAAATGTCCTCCGTTAGCGAGGATACATGCATCCATGGATACTTGGAATCCCTGATGCGCTGATGCAGCCATGGAGATAGGCGTATTGTATCACAGCCGTCCACAATACGAGCACTTAGAGTCTCTACATTTGGTACCGGGGTTGCGTAGATGAGAGCTTTCAAATGCTCCAAAAAATAAAAATCAAGGGGGTTTAGGTCAGGAGAGCGTGGAGGCCATGGAATTGGTCCGCCTCTACCAATCCATCGGTCACGGAATCTGTTGTTGAGAAGCGTACGAACACGTCGACTGAAATTTGCAGGAGCTCCATCGTACATTCACCACATGTTCTAGCAGCACATGTAGAGTATCCCTTATGAAATCATGATAACGTGCTCCAGTGCCCCAGTCAAGACATCACCAACAATTCCTGCCCAAACGTTCACACAAAATCTGTGTTGATGACGTGATTGCACAATTGCGTGCGGATTCTTGTGAGCTCACACATGTTGATTGTGAAAATTTAGATAAATACTTAAATGAGCTCTAACATGGAAATTAAGCGTTTCATATTCATAACATATTTTCTTTCTTTGTATGTGACGAATGTATCCTGAAAGTTTGGCCGTACCTTTTTGTAACACCCTGTATGTACAGATATAAAAACATTTTACCCACACTTTGACCATTATTAATATTTCAAAATTATTTCATTACAATCAACTGGTATCATGTTTGTAACTTTAATTTTTTTATCATACATTTATGTCGTCGTTAACTATTGTTATTGTCAGATACAGGGTCTGATAAAGAGAATAATGTATTCTCGAAACTAGTAATTAAAAAGTCCAGAAATAACGGCTGAAGGTTTTTCATTTATCAAATGGTACCATCATGCGCCTAACCAAGATGGATACACAGAGTAAAATGAATGGTTCACCATAAAATGCATTTTTATAAAAACCATCAGCTGTTTATTAAAAACCGTATAATCTACCAGTTTCGGTAATGGACCATCTTCATGGATCCATGAAGATGGTCCATGACCGAAACTGGTAGATTATAAGGTTTTTAATAAACAGCTGATGGTTTTTATAAAAATGCATTTTATGGTGAACCATTCATTTTACTCTGTGTATCCATCTTGGTTAGGAGCATGATGGGACCATTTGATAAATGAAAAACCTGGATCCATGGATCCATGAAGATGGTCCATGACCGAAACTGGTAGATTATAAGGTTTGTAATAAACAGCTGATGGTTTTTATAAAAATGCATTTTATGAAATATATTACGGCTGTTGACACTCGCCTCACCAAAGCATTCAATGGTTCATCAGTTTACTGAACCCTTACTTCCTACTACCTGCATATATGGGTTCACAAGCGAACAGGAGGGTCTTGCTGGAGTGGTTTTTACGCTGCGTTTGCCGCGACTTACTTTTCAGTTGAAGGGGGAAAAAAAAGAAGAATCGTAAAAGTACTGAAACAACGAGTATTTAGTGGCCCCTCTGGTCAGCGGTAGCGACCGTTCTGGAGAGGACGCGTCCGACCGCAGTCCGCAACACCCCATCGGCCGACAGAACAAGCCCGGTGGCCAAGGTTTGGAGGGGTGAAGCCATCGGGCTCTGCAAAAACCAGAGCCGCTGTTTGTTCGCCACCGCGGGCCGTGCATTACTGCTCGCCCAATCGGCGCTCGCGATCCCCAGGCGGTGTTCCCGTATTAGCAGACTGCACACGTGCACACGTGCCCGCGAACTGCGCGAACACCGCGGATTCGCACGCGTTCATTTCCCAAACCCCCGTGTCCGCTCGGCGACTGCCCGTGCTTTTGTTCGCCGGGCACAGATTCCGCTAGGCCCAATCCCCAACCCTACCCCACCCTCCTCCTCCGATATATATATATATGTATGGTGGGTATGTATGTTCCACTGTGCGCGTTTGCGTGTGCGGGTGTGAGTGTATCGATTTCAATTGGCGCAGGTTGCGAGCGGCACGGCGCATCCGAATGCGTCCCAAATGGCCAGCGGCGGAAAGCGAATATATTCTTTCGGCGCTCGGGGTGTGTCCCACGGGAGGGGGAGGGGGGGAGTATAGGGGAGGGGTTGAAAGTGTTTGCTGGGCCGAGCGGATAGCGCAGGCGTGGGGAGAGAGGCGCATTGCGCGAGGGACATCTCTATCGCTTCCGTCCTTTCTGTTTTTGCAACGGTCGGCTTGCAGAGACAAAGTGAAGGGGCTGATTATTAGGCACACGGACGACAAGGAAGTTTGCAATTCAGTTAATTTCTAAAAGCTGAGTGAGACTGCGGCCGAATGCAAGACTTGGGAACAGATGGCATTTCGATGATTCTCCTGTCAATGTTGAGATGTCAGTTGCAACATAACCAGTTTTCTTTTTCTTGAAACTGTGTCCCAAGTCATTATCTATCGACAATCCATGGATGAAGGGTAACAGGCGGACTGTGTTTTTCTCGACTTCAAAAAGGAGTACGACGCGGTGCCACACTGCAGACTTCTAACGAAGATACGAGCTTATGGAATAGGTTCACAGATTTGTGACTGGCTGGAAGACTTCCTAAGTAATAGAACGCAGTACGTTCTTCACGACGGCGAGTGTTCATCAGAGACGAGTGTCTCGTCACGCGTGCCCCAGGGGAGTGTGATAGGATCTATCTATATAAATGACCTGATGGACAGAGTAACTTGTAATTTGCGGCTGTTTGCTGATGACGCTGTGGTGTATGGGAGGGTGTCGCCTTTAACTAACTGTAATAGCATACAGGATGACTTAGACAAAATTTCTAGTTGGTGCGAAGAAGGGCAACTAGCTCTCAGTATAGAAAAATGTAACGTGATCCGCATGGGCAGGAAAAACAATCCTATAATGTTCGAATACAGTATTAGTAATGAGCGTCTTGATGCTGTAGCGTCGTTCAAATATCTAGGCGTAACATTGCAGAGCGATATGAAATGGAACGCACATATAAGGACAGTTGTGAGCAAGACGGATAGCCGACTTCGGTTTATTGTGAGAATTTTGGGAAAATGTACTTCACCTGTAAAGGAGACCGCGTATAAAACGCTTGTACGACCACGTCTTGAGTATTGCTCAAGTGTTTGGGACCCGCAGCAGATCAGTTTAAAGGAAGACATAGAGGCAGTTCAGAGGCGAGCAACTAGATTTGTTACTGGTAGGTTCGACCAATGTGTGAGTGTCACGGAAATGCTCCGGCAACTCAATTGGGGATCGCTGGAAGAAAGACGACGTTCTTTTCGTGAATTTCTGTTAAGTAAATATACAGGGCCGGAATTTGAAGCCGAGTGTAGAACGATCTTGCTGCCGCCTACTTACATTTCGCGTAAAGATCACAAAGACAAGATAAGAGAAATTAGGGCTCGTACGGAGGCATATAGGCATTATTTTTTTCCTCGTTCCATTTGGGAGTGGAAAAGGAAAGGCAATGCCTAGTAGTGGTACGGTGTACCCTCCGCCAAGCACCTTACCGTGAATTGCGGAGTATGTATGTAGATGTAGATGTTAATTTGGATAAGGAGAAAAACAGCTATCTTCGTTGACGATATTTGTATTGTAGGGGAGAATGGGGGAATGGCGGTAGGTTAGCAACACTGTTTATATTACTGCTTAAGAAAATATCATGAAGAAATTCACTCTCATAAACTTGAGCTATGTATTCACACATATGTATCTTAAATTATGAAATAGTACTGATATGCTAACAGAAAAATCAGACCACCTACATATACCGGCTTTCCGCGAGCTATTGGGATGATGGCAGTAGACCTTTCTCCACATATTTTATATAGTGTTTCAAGGGACAATGTTAGTAAAACTTCCGGGCTATTATGCGTGGTCTTGTGGATTCATTATTGAAACCCAACGTTTCGTCCCCAACTGAGCAAGTTCGTGGGGGGGGGGGGGGGGGGGGGAGGGATCGTCGCTCTTTTGAATGTCCGATGCACACTCTGGCTCGCTACTGACTGAAACAATACTCCGTTTAAGAGGGCCCGCGCGCAGAGGTGTGCGCGTGAGATGTTTTTGATATGCACAAAAACATCTGTTTAGAGAATTGATGGATTTATCCCTTTTATCCCGCCAGTCCTTCACTTGCTACAAATTTGAGGTTTTTCCATTCACTGGCTACAAGTTGGCGGCGGTTGACAATGGAAGTTTTCAATCTGATATCACTTATTTTATTTTGAGGATCATGTCTTCCTATGTAGGTGGGTGCTAAAAAAAATCTGTTCGCAATCGGAAGAGAAAGTTGGTGACAGAAATTTCGCAAATAGAACTCTTGGCAGCGACTAACGCTTTTCTTTTCATGATCTCCACCCGAACTCTTGCATCCTTTCGCGACACTCTCTCCCCAGTATTGCGTCAATACAAACGGAGCTGCCCTGCCGTGCAATTTCTCTAAATCGTCTGTCAATCACACTTGGTGGGGATCTCAAAATGGGCGACAGCACTCCAAAATAGAATGCACAAGTGTGGTGTAGGAAGTTTCTTTAGTAGAGCTGCTGCATCATGTAAGTGTTCTGCCAAAGAAACGTAGGCGCTGGTACGCTTTCCCTATAATATTTTCAACGTGTTCTTTCCAATTTAAGTTTTTCGTAATTGTTACTCCTAGATTTTTAGTTGAATGTACGGCCTGTAGTTTAGACTTATCGTGTAAATGAAGTTTAACGGACTTCTTTTATTGGTCATATGGATGACTTCACACTTTCCATTATTAAGAGTGTATTACATTTTTTTGCACTATGATGATATCTTACCTAAATAATTTTGCATTTGCTTTTGATCTTTTGGTGACTTTACTAACCGGTACGTGACAGCATCACCGCGTCTTACTGTGTTACTCATACTATCCCCTAAATCGTATATAAAAATAAGGAACAGTAAGGTTCCTATAACACTTCCCTGTGTAATGCCAATTACAACGTACTGTGTCCTTTCTGACAGGAAATCACGAATCCTATCGCACAAGTGTGGCGATATTCCATAAGAACGCAGTGTACTTAGGAGACGCTTGTGAGGTACAGTGTCGAAAGCCGCCTTCTGGAAATCTAGAAATACAGTATCAATTTGACATCTCTCGTCGATAGCATTCATCACATCATGTGAGTAAAGAGCTAGCTGTGTTTCAAAAGAATGATACTATCTGAATCCGTGTTGATTATGGGTCAATAGGTGGTTCTCTTCGAGGTACTACATAATATTAGAGAAAATTATCTGTCCTAAAATCAATTTAGATATAAATTAAGAAACCCTGAGACTGTTTTTCGACTCAAATATGTCCATGGCATTGAAGACAAAGAAGAATCAATGAATTAAAATTTGTGATGAGGCCGGGAATCGAACCAGGACATCCATGCTTACTAGGCAGACGTCTTATCGTTTTTTTTTTTTTTTTTTTTTTTTTATCTTGTAGATCTATAGTTCGCGGTCGTTCTTTCAGTTTGTTCGTGGTTGTTCGTTGACGGGTTGGCTCACGTCACAAACTATAATTCAGGTTCCTTGTTCCATAGATAATTGCCACTACTGCCAAGGCTATCCATGTAGCAGAATAGCACCCCAGCAATGTACATACTGGAACATTCCTGCTAAGATGGTATCAATTATGGAACAAGGAAGCTGAATTAAAGTTTGTGACGTGGAGCGAAGTCGTACGTAGACTATTCCGCGACGCCTTTACCGTTAGTGATGTGGTTGTCTAATGGTAGGACGTCTGTCTAGTAAGCATGGAGGTCCCGGTTCCATTCCCGGCCGCATCACAAATTTTAATTCATTGCGTCACCTTTACCTTCAATGTCATGTTCTAAAATCCTTGGCTCGTTTCGTAATACATGCAGCATTATTCAACTTAGAGAAGTAGTCATGGTCCCTGTTATACATTATTAATCTGTATAAATTATCTATCTATTTGTAGGTGAGATACGGAGAGAGAATGAGAAAGAGAACGTTTCCGTGTTTTTGTACGTGTATCGGATGGTAGCATTTCTCGTGCGCCCACAAGTCTGGTAAATTACACGCGAAATAATGGGATCATGTCATTAGCGCAGATCTCATTAGCTACGGAAATGATGTGCTCTCCGGCTGAGAATGCTAGCGGGAGGCGAGCAGTTTAGTTAGGAGGACACGGCCGCGTATTTCGACAGGCCATTGACTAACAATCTGGATACAGAAGCCTCCAATCCGTGTTTAATATCCTGCTGGGCGCCATTTCATACTCCCACTATCAGGCAAATTGCTCTCCGCGTGGGCACATTTCGTATCAGTAATAGTTGCGTATTGTTTCTCTTCCATTACCGGCGGATGAAGAGGCAACATTCACTGTCGAGTGCTATTAAGCAAGGCTCTCTCCGGTCTTCAGTGGAGTTGTATTTTGCTTGATTGCCGTCAAATACCGAAATCATATAAATAACAACCAGTGCTGGTTAGCCCTTAATGTGTGTATTTCTTGAAGAAATTACAATCTATATAGAGAAATATTGTTGAAATTATGATAAAAGTGTTTGAAATATCTACAATGTTAAATGTAATTAATGTTAATGATGGAAAATACTTTGGTGTCTTTATATCCTCGTCTAATATATAAAAATGAATGGGTTTTCGTATGCTTGTTAATTGTTATGCGCTGCGTACCTTTCATCCGATTGCAGTGAAACTTTGTACAATTGATCTTCAATACAAAAGGAAAGTCACTGTCTACATAATTTGTGTTTGGTCGGTGGCAGTGGGTACCTAGGGCATTCGTCATTGTTTTATTATTCGGTTTTATTATTGATGGCGTTTTGCTCAATTAACGTTCTAAACAAGAGGAACATTACCGTCCAGCTAGATTCAAACGGTACATGGCGGAGGGTACCTTGCAATGAAGTCAGACGCTACTTCACTGATCACCGTGACAGTCAACTGAGAATCTGAAGCCAGCAGCAGTGGCCGAGCGGTCTGCGGCGCACCGGTCACAGGCTGCACGGCCGCTACGATCGGGGCTTCGAATGCCCCCTCGGGCATGGATATTTGTGTCGTCTTTGATATAAGGTAGTTCATAAGTAGTTTGTAAGTTTAGGGACTGATGACCCCGCAGTTCCTTCAGTTTAACAAACATTTGAATATTTGAGGATGTGGAGGAAGAGTTCCACAGAGATACCAGGAGCTGATTGCCAGAAAAAGGTGAAGATGTATTTGGTCAGAGAAGGGAAATGGACAGAGAGGGACGGAAGAGAACGTGTACAGAGGGAGAGAAAAGGGAAGGAGATGTGGTATAAGACTCGAATAAATAAGTAACCGGGCGTAGCCGGTTTTGAATTGGTTTAAAATATTTTAAATGCTACATAAACTCCCGTAGGAAGCAGGTGACCATAATAACAACTGTTAAACTACTTTTCTACATAGCTTCCGAAATTTTGTAGGCAATTGTCATAGCATGGCACAACGTTGTGTGTGCCTTTTTCATACAGTGTTGCCGGCTGTGTATTCAACCATGTGGTAACATGTTCTTTCAGCTCGACATCAACGTTGAAGTGTTGTCCACCAACGACTGATTTTAGGTGTAAGATGAGAATTACTGTCAAACGATTTTTTTTACTATAATGCCTGACCTCACACACCGAATGTGACCAAACAATTCTTACGAAAATTTCAATGGGACCTGTTTCATCATTCTGTAGCTCGGACCTCTCTCCTAGCGACTTTCATTTCTTCTTACACCTAAAATCCTAAGGCACACAAAACCTTGTGCCATGCTATGACAATCGCCTACAAAATTTCGGCAGTTATGTGGAAAAGTAGTTTAAGAGTTGTAGAAATTTGTGGAATAAAAATTTCTTCTGTATTTCTGCATTTGTGGTTACAATTTCATTTTATTACCAAACGGAACGTACTTTCTGGACGCGCCTCGTATTATGAATGATCTATTGACGCTAGGTCAACACGGATGCGTTCATGCGAAACAAAACTAGCTCTTTACTCACACGAAGTGTTGGGTACTATCGACAAGGGTTCGCAAATCAATTCCGTATTTCTTGATTTCCTCACAAACGGATTTTAATGGAATTCTATGGTTTTGATATATCGCCCCACATTTGCCACCGGATAGGGGATTTCCTGTCAGAGAGGACACAGGTCGTAGTAATCGATGGTAAGTTATCGACTAAAACAGAGGTGATACTGGGCGTTTCATAGGGTAGTGTTATTAGTCCTCTGCTGTTTCTTTTTTACATAAACGATTTAGGGGAAAATCTAAGTAGCTATCTTAGGTTGTTTGCAGATGACGCAGTCATTTACCGTCTAGTAAATTCATCTAAAGATCAATACCAACTGCAGAACGATCTGAATATCACTATGCTGTAAAAATTGGCAATTAAATAATGAGAAGTGTGAAGGCGTTCACATGAGTACGAAAAGAAATCCGTTCAAATTTGTGTACAAGATATACCAATCAATAGTGAAGGCTGTAAACTCCAGAAAATACCTAAGGATTTCTATTACTTCAGACTTAAACTGGAAAGAACACGTACATTATGTAGTGGGAAAGGCGAACTAAAGACTGCGTTTTATTGTCAGAATCCTTAAAAGATACAACAGAATTACTAAAGACCCTTGTCCGTCCTTTTTTGGAGTATTGCTGCCCAGTGTAGGACTCTTATCGGATGGGTTTGACGGAAAACATCAAAGGAGTCCAAAGAGGAGCAGCTACTTTCTAATTGTCACGATACAGGGGAGACAACGTTACGGAAATGATACAGGATCTGGGATGGGAATCATTACAACAACGGCGCATATCGCTGCGCCGTGGGCTACTTACGAAACTCCAATCGCCAACATTTTCCTCCGAATGCGAAAATATATTGTTGAGTCCCACTTACATAGGTAGTAATGATCATCAGAATAAAATACAAGAAATCAAAGCTCGAACGGAGTGATTCAGGTGTTCTACATCTACATAGATACTCTGCAAATCAGATTTAAGTGCCTGCCAGAGGGTTCATTAACCTCTTTCATAACTTTTCTCTACCGTTCCATTCTCTAATAGCGCTCGAGAAGAAAGAACGCCTAAATCGTTCCGTTTTAGATCTGATTTCTCTTATTTTATTGGGGTGGTCATGTCTCCCTAAGTAGGTTGGTGCTAGAAAATATTTTCACATTCAGAAGTAAAACAGATCACGCCGCAATCAATAACGTCTTACTTTTAATGATTTCCACCCCAATTAGTGCAACATTTCCGTGACGCTCCCCCCCTCCCCGTAACGTGATAAAACAAAACGAGCTGCCTTTCTCTGAAACTTCTCAATATCTTCCGTCAGTCCCACCTGGTGAGGGTCCCACAAGGGGCAACAGTACTCCAGGAGAGAACGCACAAGTGTGATGTAGGCAGTCTCTTTGGTGGAGCTGGTGCATCTTCGAAGCGTTCTGCCAATGAAAGGTAACCTTTGATTCGCCTTCCCCACAATATTTTCTATGTGTTCTCTCCAGTCAAAGTTGTTCGTAATTGTAACTCCTAGGTATTTGGTAGAATTTACGACCTTAAGGTTTGACTGATTTATCGTGTAATTGAAGTTCAGCGGATTTCTTTTAGTGGTCATGTGTATTACTTCACACTTTTCTTTATTTAGTGTCAATTGCCAATTTTCGCACCATGCAGAAATTTTGTCTAAATCGCTTTGCAGTTGCTTTTGATCCTCTGTTGACTTCACTAATCAATAAACGACAGCATCATCTGCGAACAGTCTAAGGGAGCTATTCAGATTGTCTTGTAAATCGTTTATAAACACGAGGAAGAGTAGGGGACCTATAACGCTTTCCTGTGGAACGCCAGATATCAGTTCTGTTTTACTCGATGACTTACCGTCAATTATCTCGAACTGTGTCCTTTCTGATAGGAAATCGTGAATCCAATCGCACAATTGGAAAGATATTCCATAAGCACGCAATTTCATTAGAAGCCGCTTGTGGGGTACAGTATCAAAAGCCTTCCGGAAATCCAGAAATAAGGAATCGATTTGAGATCCATTGTCGATGGCACTTAACACTTCATGTGAATAAAGGGCAAGCCGTATTTCGCAAGAGCGATACTTTCTGAATCAGTGCTGACTATTGGTTAATAGGTCGTTCTCTTCGAGGTAGTACATAATATTCGAACAAAGTATATGTTCCAAAATCCTACTGCAAATCGACGTCAATGAGATAGGCCTGTAATTTTGGGGATCACTCCTATTGCCTTTCTTCAATATTGGAGTAACTTGGGCAACTTTCCTGTCTTTGGGTACAGATCTTTCGCTGAGTGATCGGTTGTAAATTATAGCTAAGTACGGAGCTATTGCATCAGCATACTCTGAGAGGAATCTAATTGGTATACAATCTGGCCCGGAAGATTTATTTTTGTTTAGTGACTTAAGTTGATTTACTACTCCAGGAACATCTACTACTAAGTTTCGCATGCTGGCATCTGTTCTTGGATTGAATACTGGAGTGTTCACTTCGTCTTCTTTGGTGAACGGATTTCGGAAAGCTGTGTTTAGTAATTCAGCCTTAGCAGTACTGTCGTCGGTAGTATTACGTGTTTTGCCGCTAGTGTACTTCACATATGAGCAGAATTTCTTTGGATTTTCTGCAAGATTACGAGACAGAATTCCGTTGTGGTAACTACTATAGGCTTCTCGCATTGATGTCCGGGCTAGGTTGCGAGATTCAGTAAAAGATCGCCAGTCTTGTGGATTCTGTGTCTTTTTAAATTTTGCATGCGTTTTTCTTTGTTTCTGCAACAGTGATCTGACCTGTTTTGTGTACCACGTGGAGTCAGCCCCCTCTTTTATTAATTTATTTGGTAGAAATCTCTCGATTGATACTGATATTATGTCTTTGAAAGTAAGCCACAACTGATCTACACTCGCATTTTTAGTTTTGAAGGGCTGGAGACTATCACTCAGGAAAGCGTGAAGCGAATTTTTATCTGCTTTATTGAATAGATATATTTTTCGTTTATTTGGGAATTTCGACATTTAGTCTCGCTACTAAAACTCGATGTTCGCTAATCCCTGTATTTGTTTTGATGCTCTTTATTATCTCCGGATTAGTTGTTTCTGGGAGATCGAGGGTGTTCTTTCTTCCCGCGCGCTATTCGAGAATGGAATGGGAGATAAATAATATAACGGTGGTTCGATGAACCCTCTGCCAGGCGCTTAAATGTGATTTTCAGAGTATCCCATGAAGATGTAGAAAGGACAGATTGACTAAAACACGTAATGGCGTATCAACAGCTCCGACAAGTAGTTTATCCTCTATTGAAATTGGATACATCCTGTGAGGTAGTATGGGTAGTGTTATACATGACAACCGGAATAAATTAATAATTGGTTCTTTTTACAGACACCCCCTTCCTGACTCAGATGATTCGATTGCAGAAATGTTCAAAGAAAGGTCGAATCAAATTTCAAAAACGTATCTAAAGCTTAGAGTTTTAATAAGGGGGCGACTTTAACCTACCCTCTATATGGTGGCAAATTTACGTACTCCGAAACTGCACTGAACGCATTCTCTGAAACCTACCTCGAGCAATTAGTTCAGGAACACACTGGGATAGTAAATGATTGTGAAAACATATTAGACCTCGTAGCAACCAATAATCGGGAGTTAAAAAAGAGCATCTAAAGAGACACCGGGATTAGTAAAGACAGAGTTTTCATAGCGAGACTGTATAGCGGATATCCAAAATCTACCAGAATTAAACGAAAACCATACTTATTCAAAAAAGCAGATTACCGCTCTCGTGACTGACAGTCTTACGAAACGCACAACGTTAGTGTGAACCAGCTTACATTCAAAGAAGTAATATCGACAGCTATTGAGAGATTTCTACCAAACAAATACAATAAAGGGGGCTGACCCGCAGTGGTACACAAAACAGGACAGATGACTCTTGCAAAACCAAAGAAAAAAGCATGCCAAATTTAAACAGGCAAAAAATTTCCTAGTCAGGCAATCTCTTACAGAGATTCGATATTTAGCACGAATTTCAATGCGAGAAGCTTATAATAGTTTCCAAAGCGAAACCCTGTCACGTAATTTGGTGGAAAGTCCTAAATAATTGTGGTTGTACGTAAAGTATGCTAGCTACAAAACACAATACTTCTTAATAGCAACGGTGATGCTGCTGATGACAGTTGTGATAAAGCAGAATTCCTAAACACAGCTTTCAGAAATTCTTTCGCGAAAGAGAACGAAGCAAATACTCCAGAATTCGAATCAATAACAGTGGCCACCATTCGTAATTTGGAAGTAGACATTCCTGAAGTACTAAAGCAACTTAAACAAAAGTAAGTTTCCGCTCCAGATTGTATACCAATTCCTTTCGGAGTACGCTGATGCAATAGCCCCAGACCTACAATATTCAACTGCTCGCTAAGCGAAAGATCCGTAAAAAACATTGGCAAGTTGCACAGTTCACTCAATTACTTAACTCTTTCACTCCCACGTTATGACATTAGCTTTGGAAAAATTAAAATTCAGTGTTTTCTCTATTAATGCAGTGTAGTAAACATCAAAATATGGGTTTTAAAATTTTTGGCCGAACTATTGATTTTTTATGTTATGTCTAACATGCACGACACAGACGTTTGTGTCGAGGTATTTTATTCCTTGGGCGTTATTTTGTTGATAGTTTGCCAGATCAATAGTACTAGCATAATCTTCGCCACAGCACAAAAGACAAGACAATTCAATGCTGGAATAAAATCAAATGTACCACGTTCATGCTCACACTCTCAGCCACGTACAGACGGGAACGCAACACAACCTCCACGATGGACAGATTAATGCCACGGGAGTGGCTACACGCAATACCAAACGGCAAAATGTCGCACTAGAAGCATGTTGTTCATAAACGAAAATGCAACTTTAAGGACTGAGGCATAAAATACGCTTTAAATCAACTTATAATACGTTATATACATGTGGCTTCTGTTACAATAGAACAGACGTCACTTGTGATCCTGCAGTTGTTATTCTTTCATATTTACAGAATATATGACATCAACTGTGAATGGGCAAAGCTGAAACTGTTTACCCATTCGGCATTCGAACCCGGGTCTCCCGCTTTCGAGGTAGTTGCGCTGACCACTATACCATTGGGGAAACAGTGATCACCGCACTTGCAATTAGAACCTAAGCACTCCTCCTGTCAGATACAAATTCCTAGCTTCACTCTGCCCACAGTACTCAAACTCGTAGTTTTGAAACTACTGTAATTCCTGAAAGAGAATTTCTAACTGGCCGCAGTGGCCGAATGGACTGAGGCGCTCCAGTCACGGTCTGCACGGCCACTACGGTCGGGGGTTCGAATCCCCCCTCGGGCATGGATATTTGTACCGTCCTTAGTTAGTTCATAAGTAGTTTGTAAGTTTAGGGACTGATAACCCCGTAAGCTAAACAAACATTTGCAAATTTTTTTGAGAATGTCTATCTGACGGTAGGAGTGATGAGGTAGTCCTTGCATTTCGGTGATTACTGTGGCCCCAGTGGTGTACTGGGAGACACGGGTTCGAATCGAGGCTGGGTACATATTTCAGCTTGCTCATTCGCAAGTGATGTCATATATTCTGTGAATATGTTTTAATACGCTGTTGTCCGGGAACAACACATGGAATGAAAAGGTTAGAAAAGCAATAGGAGTGATCCGCAAAATTACAAGTTTATATCGTTGGTCCGTTTGTAGCAGGGTTTTAGAAAATATACTTTTTCTCATACATAATGAACTATCTCAAAGAGAATGATCTATTGACTTTACTCATAGGAAGTGATGAGTGCTATCGACAAGGGCTCTCAAATACTTTCTATATTCCTACATTTCCGGAAGGCTATTGACATTGTGCCTTACAAGCGTCTTCTAAACAGTTTGCTTGCTTATGGAATATCGCCACAGTTGTGCAATTGGCATCGTGGTATCCTATCAGACAGGACACGTACGTTGAATTGACGGAAAGTCATCGAGTAGACGTTATATTTGGTATTTCCTTGGGAAGTGTTACAGGGCCCTTACTGTTCGTTATTTTGATAAACGATTTAGGAGACAGTGTGACCATCTCTCTTAGACTGTTCGCTGATGATGCTGTTGTTTATCTATTAGTAAAGTCACCCGAAGATATCTGCATGCTCACGCTAAACACAGATAAGTGAGAAGTCATCCATATGAGCCAAAAACGGAATCAGCTAAATTTCATTTTCACTGTCAATCAGTCCTACAGTCCGTAAATAACTTCTAAATAACAATTACGAACTAACTGGAAGGATAAAATTATTGTAGAGAAGGCGAACCAAAGGTTATGTTTCATTGGCAGAAGTCTTAGAAATGCAACAGTTCTACTAAAGAAACTGCCTTCACCACATTCGTGCGTCCTAGTTTGGAGTATTGCTGCGCATTGTAAGAATTCAGAAGGTGGGACTCACGGACGATTTTGAGAAAGTTCAGAGAAGGGCACCTAGTTTTGTATTATCGCGATATAGGGAGGTGGAAATCATGTAAGGAAAGGAGTTAGTCGCTGCGACTCCTTTCACCAACTCTGTCTTTCGAATGCGAATACTTATATCTAGTACCCACCAACATAGGCAGATAAGGTCATCATAGCACAATAAGGGAAGTCATATTGAAAACGGAAAGATTTAGGTGTTTCTTTTCCCAGCGCACTATTAGAGAACAGGACGGTAGAGAAATACCATAAAAACGGTTCGATGAACCCTCTACCATGCACTTCAATGCGAGGTGCCGAAAATTTATGTAGGAATAGGTGAAACTGTTGCAGTTGCATAGTTACCCTCGTTTTTAAGATTTAAATTTTGTCTGTTATCTAGTATTGACTACTGACTGCTGCGTTTATTTACTTATTTATAAATTAATCAAAAAGCCTCAAACCGAAAATTTTGTTGTAAAATAGATTGCGCAACGGATAACACGACCCCGTTTATTTAATCAACTGTCAAAACATTCGATACAGATTTTAAACTATGACAAGTGCCCAAAAGTTTGCTTTTTACCTGCATCCTAATCACTCATCTGATATTAGTTACTTTATATACTTTCTGTTATTAACGTTCATCTTTCTCTGCTAAATTTAAACGGGGGAAGGAATATCTGTTCATAATAAAGGCTGACTAATTCAAGACAAGATTTATATTTTCTAAACGTAAGCAAATAAAACCAATACCCTTGGACAAATTACAATTGACGAACAAAAAATGGAATGTGAACACTCATTGCAGAGCAGACAAACATTTTGAGCCACAGTCTCTAAGATTAATTAACTAATAGACTTACTGTTCCCCTAAACATATATTTTTTAACATGTTTCACGCCAAACAATATGGAAAGAGAGGAAAATAAAAGAATTTATTGGACGAGTAAGGAAATCCGTCTTCACAGAGTCACTTGCACATCAATCTTTTTTACTCTGCATACACTAACCACGCATTTTAGGTGGCAGATGAATAAAAACATGGTTCAGAAAAGAGGGCGTGGGCTATTAAATTGCTGATCTTAATGCAAGATACCTCTCAAATCTTACATAATCCCAAAAACCCAAACACACACACACCATATAAAAAATATTATAAAAGGAATGTACATGTGGGGCTTAGTCACACAACAAGAATAACTGGCGCTCCTTCTTCTCAAACGTAAATACTGGACCACGTCATAAGAAATGCGGTGGAAACACGTGGCTCCAGGATTTACACAAATTTAAGTACCCTCCTAAAAGAAAAACTAATATTATCCGAAACATAATCTAATTGTTTATAGAATTACTTTGTACGGTAAAATTCCTCTAATAAATAAAACACTCAAACATAGTGAAATCTCAAAGCGTGACGCAGCAAGCGTATACTAAGTCTCGACCGTTATCGTTGACATCAAACTATTAGAGGCACTCAAATTGACCAAAAAATAACCAAAATCGTTTAACATTCTGGCATTAAGATAATTCTTCTTCATCTATCGTGTTGCGAGTCAGATTCAGTACAATAAGACACATTTTTACAAACTTTCTTACCACAGTCGAGTACGGCGCCGGCCGCGGTGGCCGAGGGGACTGCGGCGCGCCAGTCTCTGTCTGCACGGCCACTACGGTCGGGAGCTCGAATCCCTCCTCGGGCATGGATATTTGTGCCGTCCTTAGTGTTAGTTAGTTCATAAATAGTTTGTAAGTTTAGGGACTGATGACCCCATAGTTAAGTCCCATAAGCTATACAAACATTTGAACACTGTTTCAAATTCTGAAAAATATAGGGAGCTAAGAGTTTATTCAACTTATACTAAAACCAGATAAAAGTTATTAGATTCGAAGGGCATGAAAATGACACTGTGGTTGGGAAGGGAGTAAGGTTTGTAGCCTTTCTACAATGTTGTTTAATCCGTACTATTTACCAACTGTGAAGGAATGAAAGGAGAAATTTCGAGAAGGAATTAATATTCAGGAGAATAAATAAACAGTGTGCGGTTCACTGATGATTTAGTACTTCCGTCAGAAATAGCAAAGGACCTGAAAGAGTAATTAAACTTAATGGATAGCGTCTTGAAAGAAAAAATCAATATTAACAAGATTAATACAAGGATAAAGGAATGTAGTGTGCAAAAGTGAGTCGATTCTGAAGTAATTAGATTAGGTAATGACACGATAAATGTGGTAGATGAGTTTTATTTGTGTAGCAAAATAACTTCTAATTTAGCATTGGATCGAAGTGAAACGTGGACGACAATGTGTTCCGACAAAAAGATGACACTAGCGTTTCAAATGTGATGCTACAGAGGAAATGTGAAGAGTAGATGGATCGATCACGTAACTCATGACGAAGTGCTCAAGATAAATTGGGAGAAAAGGAGTTTGTAGCATATCCTGACTAAGAGATGTGGTAGGATGTTGGGACACATTCTGAGACATTGATAGATGTAGGTTACTTTTCCGACTTCCTGTGTCTGTCCTCTCTCTACTATCATGTTTTGTACTTAATTGCATATCATTATATCTATCAGTATTTAATTTTATTGCTGTTATATCTTCTTAGCCGGCTGCGGTGGCCGAGGAGACTAAGGCGCTCCAGTCACGGTCTGCACGGACACTACGGTCGGGGGTTCGAATCCCCCCTCGGGCATGGATATTTGTGCCGTCCTAGTTCGTAAGTAGTTCATAAGTAGTTTGTAAGTTTAGGGACTGATAACCCCGTAGGTGAGTCCCATAGACTATACAAACATTTGAATATATCTTATTATTGCCTGTAATTTTACCTCTGTTAGGGGGAATGGGCGTTTTAGCTTTATTGTATTAAATTCAGTTCCTATAGAAACTACATTTCATTTATTCTACTGCATGGCTTGCTGGCGAAACTTGGCTGTGAGCGTAAGGGACGACGTCTACGTTACCGTTACTCAGTGGCGATGTACGAGCGGTCTACATCTATTTCTACATGGTATACTCTGCAAATCACATTTAAGTGCCTGGCAGAGGGTTCATAGCGCCACCGTTATACTATTCCCATTCCATTCACGAATGGCGCGCGGGAAGAAAGAACACCTGAATCTCTCCGTTCGAGCTCTGGTTCCTCGTATTTTATTCTGATGCTCATTTATACCAATGTAAGTGGGAGTCAACAATATATTTTCGCATTCGGAGGAGAATGATGGCGATTGGAGTTACGTAAGTAGCCCACACCGCAGCGATAAACGCCGTTCACGTAATGATTCCCAACCCAGATCCTGTAACATTTCCGTAACGCAGTCTCCCCTGTATCGTGACAATACAAAACGAGCTGCCCTTCTTTGGACTCTTTCGATGTCCTCCGTCAAACCCACCTGATAAGGATCCCACACTGTGCAGCAATACTCCAAAACAGGACGGACAAGCTTAATGTATGTGGTTTCCGTAGTTGTTCGGTTGCCTCTTTTAAGGTTTCTGCCAATAATACTCAGTCTCTGGTTCGCCTTTCCTACGACATTATCTACGTGTTCTTTCTAGTTTAAGTCTAAAGTAATAGTAATTCCTAGGTATTTAGTGTAGTTTACGGCCGTCTACATCTATTTCTACATGGTATACTCTGCAAATCACATTTAAGTGCCTGGCAGAGGGTTCATAGCGCCACCGTTATACTATTCCCATTCCATTCACGAATGGCGCGCGGGAAGAAAGAACACCTGAATCTCTCCGTTCGAGCTCTGGTTCCTCGTATTTTATTCTGATGCTCATTTATACCAATGTAAGTGGGAGTCAACAATATATTTTCGCATTCGGAGGAGAATGATGGCGATTGGAGTTACGTAAGTAGCCCACACCGCAGCGATAAACGTCGTTCACGTAATGATTCCCAACCCAGATCCTGTAACATTTCCGTAACGCAGTCTCCCCTGTATCGTGACAATACAAAACGAGCTGCCCTTCTTTGGACTCTTTCGATGTCCTCCGTCAAACCCACCTGATAAGGATCCCACACTGTGCAGCAATACTCCAAAACAGGACGGACAAGCTTAATGTATGTGGTTTCCGTAGTTGTTCGGTTGCCTCTTTTAAGGTTTCTGCCAATAATACTCAGTCTCTGGTTCGCCTTTCCTACGACATTATCTACGTGTTCTTTCTAGTTTAAGTCTAAAGTAATAGTAATTCCTAGGTATTTAGTGTAGTTTACGGCCTTCACCTTTGATCGATTTATCTTGTAAGATTAAGGGGTTTCTTTTCGTACTCATGTGGACGACTTCACACTTATTACTGAGAGTCAATTGCCAATGTTTACACTATAGTGATATTCAGATCGTTCTGAAGTTGGTTTTGATCTTCAGATGATTTTACTAGACGGTTAATGACTTAGTCATTTGCAAACAATCTAAGATCGTTTATGTAAATAAGGAACAGCAGAGGACCAATAACACTACCCTGTAGAACGCCCGATATCACCTCTGTTTTAGTCGATGCCTTACCATCGATTACTACGACCTGTGTCCTCTCTGACAGGAGATCCCCTATCCATTCGCAAATTTGGGACGATATACCATAACCACGTAATTTGATTAAAAGCCGTTTGTGAGGTACGGTGTCAAAAGCCTTCAGGAAATCAAGAAATACGGAATCGATTTGCGAACCCTTGTCGATAGCACCCATCACTTCGTGCGAATAAAGAACTAGAAAACAGTAGAGGAGGAATGGGTAAAATTTAGAGATGAAATAGTGAAGGCAGCAGAGGACAAAATAGGTAGGAAGGCAAGACCTACAAACAATCCTTGGACATCACAGGAGATACTAAATTTAATCGATGAAAGGAGAAAATATAAAAATGCAGTAAATGAAAAAGGCAAAAGGGAGTACAGACGACTAAGAAATGAGATTGACAATGCAAAATGGCTAAGCCGGAGTGGCTACAAGGCAAATGCAAGGATGTAGAAGAATATATAAATAGGGGAAAATAGATACAGCCTACAGGAAAATAAAAGAAATATTTGTAGATAAGAAAAACAGCTCTATGAATATCAAGGACTCCAGTTCTCAGCAAAGAAGGGAAAGCTGAAAGGTGGAAAGACTATATAGAGGGGCTCTACAAAGGAAATGAACTTCGAGACAATATTGTAGGAAGGGAAGAGGATGTAGATTAAGATGAAATAGGAGATACTGTACTGAGAGAAGAATTTGACAGAGCCCTGAAAGACGTAAGTCGAAACAAGGTCCCTGGAGTAGATGATATTCCCTCAGAGCTACTGAAGTCTCTGGGAGAACCAGCCATGACAAAATTGTTTCACCTGGTGTGTAAGATGTATGAGACAGGTGAAGTACCCTCAGGCTTTAAGAAAAATGTTATAATCTCCTTTCCAAAGAAAGCAGGTGCAGACAGTTGGGAAACTACAGAACCATCAGTTTAGTAATGTTGATTGGAATAAACTCTTTCAAGCTCTGAAGCAAGCAGGAGTAAAATACAGGGAGCGTAAGGTTATTTACAACTTGTACAAAAACCAGACAGCGGTTGTTAGAGTTGAAGGGCATGAAAGGGCTGCAGTGGTTGGAAAGGGAGTTAGATAGGGTTGTAGTCTTTCTCAATTGTTATTCAATTTGTACATTGAGCAAGCTATAAAGGAAAGCAAGAAGAAATTTGGAAAAGGAATTAAAGTTCAGGGTGAAGACTTAAAAACATTGCGTTTTGCCGACCGACGACATAGTAATTCTGTCAGATACAGCAAAGGACTTGGAACAGCAGTTGAACGGAATGCTGAACAGTGTGCTGAAAGGTGCAAATAAGATGAACATTAACAAGAGCAAAACTAGGGTAATGGAGTGCAGCCTAAGAAAATCAGGTGATGCTGAAGGAATTAGTTTAGGTAACAAAGCAATAAAGGAGGTAGATGCGTTTTGTTACTTGGGTAGTAAAACAACAAATGATGGTCGCAGTACAGATGATACAAAAGGCAGAATGGCAATGGGTAGGAAAGGGTTCTTGAAGAAGAGAAAATTTTTAAAATCGAATATTGATTTAAGCCTAAGGAAGACCTTTCTGAAGGCATTTGTATGGAGTGTTGCTTGTATGGGAGTGAGACATGGACGATAAACAGTGCGGACAGGAAGAGGATTGAGGCTTTTGAAATATGGTGCTACAGAAGAATGCTGAAGATTAGGTGGGTGGAACGCGTAACTAATGAGGAGGTACTGAACAGAATTGGGGAGAAAAGAAATTTCTGGCATACCTTGACTAAAAGGAGGGATAGATTGGTAGGACACATTCTTAGACATCAAGGAATTGTGAATTTAGCATTGGAGGGAAGTGTGTGGGGTAAAAATCGCAGAGGGAGACCAAGAGACGCGTATAATAAACAGATTCAAGTGGATGTGGGTTGTCGTTCTTATGTGGAGATGAAGAGGCTTGCTCAGGATAGGGTATTGTGGAGAGATGCACAATGTGCCGGACTCTTCTCTTTGCCTGCCTCACCCGCCAGCGGAAGCATCACAATGGGCGTTTGTGACTGTCCGCCTGCGGCGATTCTGTCGCCTTCGGTGGCTGCTGAGGCGGTGACACCGTTTGGTCTTCACAAGAACGCGGTATCTCCCTTCTGTCAACGTAGCGCCATACCACAGTCTAACATATACAGTGACGACACTTCCGCAGATTTGTGTTATACACTGCGACTGCAGCGCTGCAAGCGACCGGCAAGCTACGTTCCTGAATACGGTATTGGATGAGTGCGAATAGTTTATTCATAACGTGTAGGCTTTCACGGCCTGCGTCTTCAGTAATTAAAACTTCCGGGCTGAGAGGCTGTGGTCGAACAGTAGAAATTCCTCCCCCTGACGTTTCGTTGCCGGCTGCGGGCGACATCTTCTGAGGTGAGTCGACGACTGTTCGACCATGGCCTCTCAGCCAGGAAGTTTTAATTACTGAGTATCGTTTATATCGATTTTTACAGACTTTTCACTCTAGGGAACGTATTTAGTGCCATAAAAATAGGTAGTCATTTAAAATTAGCTCCACCTTTGTCTTTATTAGGTTTACTGAGATCCCTGATGAGGTACGAAAAGGTACATTGCAGGAAAGTTTATTTACAATTATCTTGTAACCTACAGGCTTTTTGCTGATTAATATCATTTTCTATTAAAAATTACAAATGGCTAAGAAACACCGGAAGACCTACCTTTGGCAAAAAGTCGTCGCTTTTCTACTCAGAACGTTATGGGTTCTTCACTAGAATTTCAGTGAAATCGATGTGAGTCCAACGTAGGAAACGCATATAGAATGCAATAATTACAGTACTTAACGTACCAAAGCAGCCAACACAGCTGTAGCTGAAGGAAAAACTTCAGTTACGTCACATACCTGGCAAGAAAACGGAGAAAACAATCAGACTGTTTTCAACCAAGGAGAACCCAATTCCACAATTGTCGCTACAATTGAACCACAAACGGCAAGAATCTTCAAGCCATTGTCTTATTAATCTGAAGTAATCACACTCCAACGAACATCCGCGTATCAGAAAGACGACTGATGTCTAAAAATGTTCAAAATGTTCAATTACTTGTAATTCTATCGGACCAGACTGCGTGGTCATCATTCCTTAGCTTACAAACTGCTTAAACTAAGGTAAACTAACCTAAGGACAAACACACACACCCATGCTCCAAGGAGGACTCAAACCTCCACGGCGAGCAACCGCGCGCTCTGCAGCGAGACGCTTTATACCGCTCGGCTACTCCACCGCGGCTAAAAATTGTCGAATCATTAGACTACACACCACCGAATTGAAATGCGTCAAGAAACTCTTGTCTTAGTAAGAACACACCATAATAGAGACGTATGTTTCTCTTATGTTTATATTCTACTTACTTTCAACGGAATTAGCCGCAAAATAATACATATTCGTTAAGTATTTGTTCATGACGAAGTTGTTCATTACACATTTGACTCAGTTAAATTCCGCTGTTTTTACATCAATGTCCGTGTTATGTATATCTCTTAATATTTTACTAATGCTTGTAACGCAAAAACTGTACCAACTATTTCGTTAATTACGCTCATAAATAATTATAAACAAACATCACTCCTACGGCAGCTTGCCCACCGCTAGGAGCGTTAGTGTCGTTGCAACTGTCAGTTGGTAACAACTTTCACAGCAGTGAGTGTCGCGGCGGTATATGTTAGACTGTGGTCATACCGAGAATATTTACATTTTTTATATTGCTGGGACCACCAGGCTGGGTGAGAAAGGAAAGGAGAGTGCGCCACACACAGTGGGTGGGTCCCACAGAGAGCTGTATACACCGGTGTCCTGATAGCGGCAGCTGATTATTTTACTGAAGACTAGCTAAAACCCGCGGCTCCGCTCGCGTGCTGGTATATCAAATCACACGTAAAAATGTACTCGTTTCGAAGAATCCAATCACGAAATTCAACAATAATATACAATAATATCACAGATCGGTCACGTGATGTAATGCGCGAAAAGTCAAATCGATTTTTTTAAACAGATATATGAAAAGAAATTTCTTTTTTACTGCTATATTTATTCTTATATTTCGTTATTCGTATGCTTATCCTTACAGAGAAAGAACTGAAGACATTGTAGCAAGTATAGACCAAAGATACAGTCTGTGACATCACATTTCGTTGTATGTAACCTCCTTTCTATAGAGTCGCAAACGTCATCGCTGACCTTCAGTCCGAATGTTGTTTATAATTAGACGTCTTTCAACCACCATATCTTCCGCCCCCTTATAGCTATCGGCATGGAACTGCTATGGTGTACAATGGCAGACTTCGCACAACAATTACACACAGACCATTAGTTTGCGTTCTGTAGTATTCGCTGCAGAGCGAAATATTAACACACACACACAGGTAGAATTTTATATGCATCAATAACTTTTCATCCCAGTATACTCTACCCTTTTATCATTATCAAACCTCAAGCAAACAATGCATCCAATAAAACCATTTTCAAAGAGTAAATATAGTTTTCAAAGAGTAGTTATTGCTCCGCATTTTGCGTTATATTCTTCAAATTACTAAATATCTATCAGATCGGTATAAAACCGTGCCTAAAACCTTCCTCAGGTAAAGATTAGTAACTGTACAAATATTTACGTCTGCGAGATTTGTCACTCGGACGTGATAAGCGTACAGCAAACAGATATTCACATTAATTTAGATAGATAAATAACTATCCGATCTCCATAAAACCGTGCCTAAAGCCTTCACCGGGTAGACATTAGTAACTGTACAAATTTTTAGCTCTTTATGTCTTGTGGTTCAGACGTGATAAACGTACACCGAACATACATACACATTTATAGATATAGATTTTCTAAGAATCTAGCTCGACTAGATGATCAAGCGTGGGTACTCCGGCAGGTTGGGGGAGGAATTTGCCGAAGTGCTGAGTTTGGACTTGTATTTTCCGCCGCTTTGGTCGGTAGAGAACTTTGACTACTTTTCAATTGATCTGTTGGTACCACACTTTGAACTTTCATCTTGTG
The DNA here is from genome assembly GCA_026315105.1 of Locusta migratoria. Lineage (NCBI taxonomy): Eukaryota > Metazoa > Arthropoda > Insecta > Orthoptera > Acrididae > Locusta > Locusta migratoria. The sequence continues at coordinate 25,182,942 of CM048751.1, forward strand.
TGGCATCGCCATCTGCGACCACAGTTAGTCTAACTTACCGTAGACACGGTTATTTGCTTATCGTGTGTCAAGTCCGCAAGCGCATACAATAGAGGTAAATATCACCACTCCGTGGCTTTCACGCAGTTTGTACTTCACTTATAGCGCCGCCCGCCCTGATGATTGCCAACCAAGCTGCTGCGAATTCTGCATGACACCTATTTGGGTATAGCATATTGCTTGCGCAACCCCGAACCCTGATAGGGCATTCGTCTTGTTTTATAATCCGTGACTTGTTTCACCTGCAAACTAGTTGCGTTCATGATCGCTATCTACAGATATCGCCAATCATTTTCAGTATTGTTTAAGTATTTGTGGTAAGTGTTCTATTAATTCATGTTAGAACTTTGTATATGTTGACAGTGACAACTGGTCACAAACTTTGAGTTTTGTAAGGCTGTATTACCTTTATTGTTAAATAAAATAATTTATTTTGGAATTCTTTAACCTCATTAAAATCCTGTCACTTATTTTGGTAGGTTATGTTTTTGTGTGTACAAATAATGGGAAATTGTTAGCTCAGATTGACTTATGTTTTGTTTTATTAATACTGATTCACAGAATTAAAAAAAAAAAGTATATCATTTTGAGATCCTAACTTGTCGCCATTCGACGGTTAGGATAGGCACATTTAATTTTTCTGTGTTTTTATATAAGATACAATGGCGACCCATGATAAAGATAAATTTGCATAAAAAATAACTTATATATTACAATAAATCTGCAGGTATCAAGATTATGCTGCAGATGTTTTTTAGATGTTTTTTTTCTTTAATTTATCAGATGTCACGTTTAATAAGCAATGAAAAGTTACACCTAATCCCTTGCACCACGATAACAGACGCAACAGACACGTTTCAACATCAAAGAACTATAAACTTATATTTAGAATGAAGTGTGAAGGGAAAGATCGTAGAGTGAGGCCGAGAGCCGAATGCAGTAAGCAAATTCCAAAGGATATAGGCTGTCATTGTCAGATGAAGAGACTTGCACAGGACAGGGTAGCGTGGAGAGCAGCATGAAATCAGCCTGCGGACTGAAGACCAGCACAGCATACTAGCACGACTCACTCTATCAATTACTAGTCGTGTGTTACCATCTGACGTACTGACGTTCCATGACCATAGAGACATGCTTCTCAGTTCGGTCCTACGGAACATGAAAAATATAAGTAATAAAAAATTTTCAGTTGTTTGTAAAGCTATTGGACCAAACTACTTCAGTTATCCGCCCCTAGGTTTACAAACTTCATAAACTAACCTAAGGACAACACACAAATACACACACACACACACACACACACACACACACACACACACACCACACACCACACACAATCACATACACACACACACACATACACAGACAAACATACACATACACCCATACCTGACCGAGGACTCTAACCTCCGGAGGGAGCCCCCTCGCTGACCCTGACAACGTGTTTAGAACCGTTCGGCTACTCCCGCACGACGAAAATAAATATGAGTGTGCAGAAAAACATACTTCTTTCAGGAGCAATTATTTGGCTAAACTACTGAGAGTTTTCCAGTGATTTTTCGCTGTGTCCTTTCGGTAAATGCACACTGCTGTTGGCCCGTAAGCTCTGGAATGAATCAGTGTTATCGCTGGATGAAATTCGAAATTGTTGCGTAATGCCACGCTCTGGTGCTTCATTACGTGACACAGGATTAAATTTATAACAATTATTTGTAACCACAACATGGCCAGGCTGTTATCGGAGGTGCAGCCAGCTGTGTATTAACGAGATTTCGGCCCATCACTCACGGTGCACGTCCCCCGTAGTCGTTATTACACACTGTCCGTAATGTGAAACAGAATACTCGTAATTCAGGTATTTGTAATATTTTTTGGTTCCGTATCTCTACCGTAAAAACTGCTATAGGGTCACTTTGCTGGCTGTGCGTCAGTTCGACGGTTAAGACTTTTTTTCACAGCAATGAGAAAAGCTAACAATTTAAGATTTACATCACATATTGGGTCTATAGTCATTTAGCAGCTAAAATAATTTAGAAATATTTAATTAATAATCAAGATCTATTATTTGCTTATTTACTTTTTAATATATATACTATTATGGTTTCTATTTATTTATAATGTACAACTAGTTTCGGCGAAACCATGTCGCCATTCTCAAATATCTGCACGTCAAAGAAATTGTTTTATAATAAATAGTTCATATGGAATTTCTAAATTTCCATTACACCATAAAAAATAAAGTTAAATAATAAATGTTTGCCAAAAATAATAATAAAAATAATACATAATCCATGTTTTTAAGTTGTTTTTTAAATAACTAAATAAAATATATGTATTTGTTCCACAATAATTATTGTGTAAAAAGTACCTAGTGTATACAGTTATTTAACACGTGTATGTTCCATCAAGAACCGACGGAAGATTCCATGAAAAAAGTTGTTTTACATACTTCATACAGTTCAGTTAAGAAACAGGTCTGGGCTAAGACACTAGCTATTGTATTAAGCTGTTAACTTTCGATCAAATTGCACATTTGTTTGTTGTCCTGAGTGGTCATTCTTATTCCACCTAGAAAGTAAATCGTTAAATAAAAATAAAAAATTTAAAACAAATATTCAAAATCTTCTTAAATGAACTTTCTTCAAAATTCACGAATCAAATGCGAAAGTTAGAAAAGTAACTATCCTGTAACATGGTTGATCCAATTCCTCGTTAATCCGGAGAAGTTTAATTTTGGCCATGTTTCTCGGTTTAAGGTACAGGGTGTCCAGGAAAGGGCTCCCTGATTTCAAAATTAAATATCTCGAAAACAAAGATCGATAGAGGAATGCAGTAAACAGTATGTTTATTGTGAAAGCTGTAAGAAGTTTATACAGCAGATTGAAATAATAGTTACAAGAGCTGCTAACAGATGGCGCTGTATGCTGTACAGCTCATATCAGCATACATAAGAGAAATAATCGTATGAAAACACTCTTTGCAATGAATGAAATTCGCCATCACATTTCGTAGTGTCTCAACCGAAATGGATTCACATGCCACAGAGATCGCCGATTCAAGCTCGTCCAGCGTGGCGGGATGGTTTGGGTAGACCATGTCTTTCACGGTGCCCTTCCAAAAAAAAAAAAAAAAAAAAAAAAAAAAAAAAAAAAAAAAAAAAAAAAAAAAGTCACAGGGAGTCAATTCCGGCGAATATGGAGGGAAATCCATGCCTGCACCAGTAAATTTGGGATATTCCAAAGCAATGACTCGATTCCCGAAGTATTCTTCAAGAAAGCGAAACACTTGTTCGGTCCGATGTGGTAGGGTTCCATCTTGCATAAACCATTCAATACCTGGTCGATCCTCTAACGCTTGCTGTGTGGCGACAAATTGTTCCAAAATTACAACGTAACGTGCAACAGTGACCGTTTCTCGAATGAAGAAAGGGCCAATAATGCCTCTGCTGCATACTGCAGCCCACACAGTAACTTTAGGAGAATACAGGGGTTTCGCTTCACACCAACATGGCTTTTGGAACCTCAAAATCTCCAGTTCTGCTTATTCACGTATGCACTCAGGTGGAAGTGCGCTTCATCTGTAATCCTGATGCAGCCAACATCAAATCCTTCAATATCAATCATTGTGAGCATCTGACGAGCAAATGGTATGGCCTGGTGCGTTTGTATTTTAAATGGAAACATGTGTTCGCTCTTTCTCAGTATTTTCTGCGTGCTGGAACGCTTCAAACCAGTTTCAGATGGAATTCTACGGACGGATGACATTGGATTTCGCTGAATAATTCCAGAAAATATGGCGATATTTTCAGGTGTAACTGCGGTTTGCTTGCGGCCATCAGTTACGCTGCCTGTTCGTTGAAATTTTGCGAAGAGCGTACGAATGGTTTTCGCATCGGGTCCTTTTGGAACATTAAATCGTGCTTGATAATTTTGCCTTGTTGCCGTAGGACTATCTTCTAACCACTGGTACTCTAACACCAGAAAAACGCGTTGTTCAATGGAGTAGATGGTTTTAATCTCTTCCTTCGGTACGCTAACCTACTTTCACGTTTCAGTAGTGCAACTGATCGCTCTGGGCTTCGGATCACTATTTATACTAGGCATTATGTATGGCGATTACAGCACCATCTGTAGGCAGCTTTTGTAACTATTATTTCAAACTGCTGAATAATCTTCTTACAGCTCTGTTGGCAGCTTTTGTAACTATTATTTAAAACTGCTGAATAATCTTCTTACAGCTCTCACAATAACCATACCGTTTACTGAATTCCTCTATCGATCTTTGTTTTCGAGATATTTAATTTTGAAATCAGGGAGTCCTTTTCTGGACACCCTGTATCTGTTTGCAATAACATATCTATTAGACATTTAAACCTGTTTTAGTATGTCAGAAGGCAACAATTACTAAGTTAATGTAGAATGTATGAATATATCTGATATTGCCATTTTAATGATTTCTTGCGGCTCGCCACAATGATTATCGACTCCCTCCCCTGCTCCGATCACTTCGCCGCAGAATAGCAGCTCCAGCTCTTTTACTCAGACTTCGTGCGTAACCCCCAGAGCTCGAGTAGCCAGAAGCTGGTTTCTCTTCCAGCTCCAACGCCCCTCGCCTGTCTCAGCCGCGTGAGCACCTATATGCTGCCTCCAGGCATTTTAGAAGAGAATTTGAACCTCAGCTACGCATGTGCACTGCAAGGTTGCGCCCAGTATCGTCTGCATTAAGCGGTCGCAGTACGACTCATATAGTGGCTGTCTACGCGCTGTAAAACGTTTCTCATGCAATAAACGTACCGGGTGATCAAGAAGTAAGTATAAATTTTAAAACTTAATAAATCACGGAATAACGTAGATAGAGAGGTACAAATTAACATATGTGCTTGGAAAAACATGGGGTTTTATTAGAACAAAAAAAAGTCTGACGGATGGCACTTGATCAGATCAGGATAGCAATAATTAGTATAAAAAATTAAGACAAAGCAAAGATGATGTTCTTTAAAGGGAAATACTCAATATGTTCACCATCATTCCTGAACAATTACTGTAGTGTCGAGGAATAATGTTGTGAACAGCACTGTAAAGCATGTCCGGAGTTTCGGTGAGGCATTGCCGTCGGATGTTGTCTTTCAGCATCCCTAGAGATGTCGGTCGATTACGATACGCTTGCGACTTCAGGTAATTGCAAAGCCAATAATCGCACCGACTGAGGTCTGGGGACCTGGGAGGCCAAGAATGACGAAAGTGGCGGCTGAGCATACGATCATCATCAAACGACGCGCGCAAGAGATGTTTCACGCGTCTATCCTGTATACAAATCGAACGTTCCAGCAGGTGTTTATCATCCAGGCTGGGGATGATGCAATTCTCTGCCAGTCAGTGACGGTTTGCTCTCCAGCGCCAGTTGATTTTTTTTTCCTAATAAATCCCCATGTCATTCCAATCATGTGTGTCAATTTTTACCTCTCTATCTACATTATTCCGTGATTTATTAAGTTTTCAAATTTATACCGACTTTTTGACCAGCTGGTACTTTTAGTGGGTAGGTAGAATGATTTGATAGAAGAAAGAAAAGAAGACTCATAGTTTAGAAACATTAATTTTATTTATTTTTTTCTTCACGACAAGCATTTTTCCGGGGGTTCACTGAACCAGTGAACACACAGAACGCGCCACCACTGTAGTATATATATCGCCGTCATGAGCGACTGCTCCGGATGTTTTTATTGGAGTCTGAAAGTGGTCCCGCTTCCCACCTGAATGGACCAGCCACCCACCGTTTGGCGACCGCTGTGCTGAGTCCTCGCACGGCTCACCCTTTTCGCCCAGCAACGAGCGCCTGTCACCGCCGGGTTTTTCCGGCGCCGCTACATCCACCGCTTTCTCCCCTCTACCCCACCCGCCACCGGGCTGTCAGATCGTCCGGTGATCGATGTTAATCTCTGTCCGCACAACAGCCACTCGGCCGGCCCAGAGGCCAGAGGCTCGCCTGTCCTCCGGCGCTCAAGACGCGCTGCCCGGGTTATTGCACATTTATGGACCGTCACCGCCCTGGCAGATGCTGCCGTCTAGCACCGTCCAAAAAAATGGGCCCCGCGCCGCTCAATTTGGGTCACCGCGGAGAGCTCTTGTGTCTGTGTGTGTGTGTGTGTGTGTGTGTGTGTGTGTGTGTCCGTGCGTGTGTGCGCGCTTGTGGCCGAGCTGAACCATCGCAGCGACCGCCTGCAACCGCATTAGCCGAGGGGAAGAGGGGGATGAGGGCAACGCGAGACGCGCAAGTGGTATGTATGAGGCAGGTCGTAGCCGGGTGATTACGCCTTCCAGCGGGCGTCTCGCCTTCTAGAGGAGAGTAATTTTGCCCGCAGCTTAGCATCAGCCGTGGCTGTAAACACTATACTGTAGCTTACTTTCAGAAGCAGGTGCTCGTTCTGTGCACCTTATTAAAACGATGCCGGGGGGCCCAGGTGGATTTCGTCGCCGCATGTTGGCACAAATTCTTTTCATTGTTATGACTATGCATAAAGCGGCCCGTATGGCGAACTTTACCGAGTTTTACAATTTTAAATATGGCTGTTCACAAAGTATCTCTGGAACAATAACAGCTATTGGGAAACGATTTTCACCGGTATCAATGTACCGCTGGGGCCCATGAATGCACATATTTGGAAAACATTCTAAAACGAAAGCAAATGTGTTTTTAACAAACTTTATATATATATATATATATATATATATATATATATATATATATATATATATATATATATATATAACACCCTATATTTTTTCCTTCAGCAATCCATAGCATGACAAATCACATAAACAATGGCGTTGATTGCATCGCATTATTCCAAGTTCATCCGGAGATATTGCGACGCGAAGTTGACGCTTGGAATACGCGAAACGCGCGGTTAGCGCACGTCCTGTGCAGCATGGGGTTCTCGCCTGAGTATCAGGACGTGCGCTAGCCGCGCGTTTTCGTATTTCAAGCGTCCACTTTGCGTCGCAATATCTCTGGATGAAATTGGAATATTGCGATTCAATCAACGCCATTGTTTATGTGATTTGTCATTCTATGGATTGCTGAAGAAAAAATATAGGGTGTCCATTAAAAAAAAAAAAAAAAAAAAAAAAAGAAAAAAAAAACCACAACTTTGTGTTAAAAACACATTTGCTTTCGCTTTAGAATGTTTCCTAATATGTATATTCATGGGCCCCAGCCGTAAATTGATACCGGTGAAAGTCGTTTTCCAATAGCTGTTATTGTTCCAGAGATATTTTCGTTGGACAAGATAGCTGGACACCCTAAAATGTTTGTCTGTATGTCCTCTGTGTATTGATAGCCGCGGTGGAGTAGCCGAGCGGTCTAAAGCGCCTCGCTGCGGAGCGCGCGGTTGCTCGCCGTCGGAGGTTCGAGTCCTCCTTGGGGCATGGGTGTGTACGTTGTCCGTCTGTTGGATTACCTTAGGTTAAGTAGTATGTAAGTTACGGCCTGATAACCACGCAGTTTTTTCCGATGGATTTACAAAGATTTGAACTGTTTTTTATGTATTGATAAAGCATTCATTCGATTGCAATGTTACTTTGGTGAACCGTTCACCGTACGCCCACGAAGGTTTCTGACCAAATAACAAAAGATCACGACACATAGCTCAGGAGATCTGACGTCATAAATAATTTTTATTTTTATTTTTTTTTTATTTTTTTGTAACTGTTCGATTCCCCCCTCCCACAAAATGATGAAACGGAAAGAAGTCTGCCGCTCACAACAGATCCGCTGTAGATGCCGTAAAACTGCCGCATCTGGCATGACCTTGTGATGTTTTACTTGTGATTACTGCTGACTGTCTTCGCAATATATTTTGCATATAGTATCGATATACATCACTTAGTGTGCTATCAAATTTATATCACTGTACGACACATACTTCAATACTCGTACATTATGTACGAATAGCGATAAAACTTTGTTAACCCATTGCTTGCACTCACACGAAGTTGATACGCATACTAAAATTTAATTCGTATGGTTCATGGCGGAGGGTGATTTACAATTAGCTAATCCGTTTATTATGCATTCACGCTGACATGGCTGGACGGATATGAATTAAATTTGGAATGCTGATAGTCTACGCCCTGAATTAACGCACGAGCTACCTCTGGATTCCACAGAACGGAATGAACCTTACAGTGGGTTAACACCTTTGTTACTCTTCAGGCGGAAATGGCTGGACAGAATTGAATGCAATGTTGAGTGTAGGTAGCTTATACCCCGAATAAATACAATGGGCCACCTTTCGTAAGCCTAAGTATGTAATTGCTTACTTGACCACGATTTCGGCTACGACTAGGGAATGCTTCATCAGAAATATAAGTTTATTTACATTTAATGATCAGAAAATAGTTCTTGAATAACGGAGCTCAAGTTAATGTTACAAATGTAGTTTGCACGTAACAAACTATAAAAACGAACCTGTACGGGTCGCGTGTGCGCCCTCAATTGTAGGTGGTTCGGACTGTGATTGCAAACTACTGGGAGAGGATGACAGCAAACTGTCCAAGCATGTTCAATCACGGTCCATACACAGAGGCATACCGACGATCTTTCTTTCCGCGAACAATATGTAACTGTGATAGGAGGGAGAACCGATACTGGTACTCAAGGTACCCTCCGCCACACACCACCGGGTGGCTTGCTGAGTATGGATGTAGATGTCAAAAAAATCTAGCACTTAGAGACGATAAAAATTTCGGATACCCATTATATTAATCCGTCTACGGAAACTCCAAGTGCTGAATCACCCCATCACTATTAATGCAAAATGAATTCTTTCACCTGCTGACTCCACATTTAGAAATCAAGTAATATGTGATATCAGATTTAATAAATATTACTATTTGTTTCATTCGACTCCTTACGTCGCTGCTCATCGAGAACAAATGTCGCAAGTCACTAGGTATGCAGATACTTGTTGTAACAACAGAAAGGTGTGTTTTTGGATTTATTGAAATACAGGCTAAATGTGCATTCTCAATTGAAAATACAAATATTAAAAGATTCCATTCGGATGAGGTTTCTTTAAGAGCTATATGGGTTTCTGGAGGGGGAGGGGCGGCAATGTAGTATAACACTACGGGAACCGAGAAGGAATGACCCGGGGGGGGGGGGGGGTGAGGGGGGAGGATGCACCAATGGTCATGCCCCGGGCGCCAGTGATCTACATCTAAATATGACACTCCGCAAATCACATTTAAGTGCCTAGCAGAGGGTTCACCGAACCACCTTTGTACTATTCATCTACTATTCCATTCTCGAATAGCGCGCGGGAAGAAAGAACTTCTGAATCTCTCCGTTCGTTCTCTGATTTCTCGTATTTTATTATGACGGTCATTTCTGCCTATGCGGGTGGCAGTCATCAGTATATTCTCGCATTCGGAGGAGAATGTTGATGATTGGAGTTTCTTAAGTAGACTACGCCTCATGATAAACGCCGTTGTTGTAATGATTCCCAGCCCAGACTCTATATCATTTCCGTGACGCTGTTTCCCCTGTATCGCGACAATATATAACGGGCTGTCCTTCTTTGGACTCTTTCGGCGGCTTCCGTCAAACCCACTTGATAAGGCTCCCACACTGGGCAGCAATACTCAAAATAGGAACGGACAGGCATAGCGTATGCAGTCTTGTTAATAGTTCTGTTTCATCTTTTAAGTGTTCTGCCAATAAAACGCAGTCTCTGGTCGCTCTTCCTACGACATTATATAAGAGTTCTTTCCAGTTTATGTCTGCTGTAATAGTAATTCCTAAGTATTTACGGCCTTCACATTCGATTGATTTATCTTGTAAACGAAGTTTAACGGAAATCTTTTCGTACTCATGTGCACGACGTCATACTTCTTTTTAGAGTCAATTGCCAGTTTTACACCAAACTGATACCTTGTTTAGATCGTTCTGCGATTGATTTTGATCTTCAGATTACTTTACGATAAATGACGGCATCATCTGCAAACAACCTAATAGAGCTGCTCAGATTATCACTCAAATCGTTTATCTAGATAAGGAACAGCATAGGACCAATGAAACTACCCTGTGGAACGCCGGATATGACCTCTGTTTTGTCGATGCCTTACCATCGATTACTACAAACTGTGTCCTCTGTGACAGGAAATCCCCTATCTAGTTACAAATCTGGGTCGATATTACATAACCACGCAATTTGATAAAAAGACGTTTGTGAGGTATGGCGCCGAAAGCCTTCTGGAAATCTAGAAATACAGAATCAGTTTGAGATCCCTTGTCGGTAGCACTCATCACTTCGTGCGAGTAAACAACTAGTTGTATTTCACTTGAACTATATTTTCTCATTCCGTGTTGACCGGGGTAAGTAGATCATTCTCTTCGACATAAATAATAACATTTGAATACAGGATATGTTCCAATAACCTGCTACAAATTGACGTCAATGAAATGGGCCTGTAGTTTTAGTGGGTTACTCCTACTGCCATTCTTGAATAAAGGTGTGACCTGGGCAACTTGCCAGTCGTTTGCTACAGATCCTTCGCTGAGCGAAGGGTTTTACATGGCCGTTAAGTAAGGAGCTATCGCATCAGCACATTCAAATAGAAATCTAATGGGTACACAGTCCTGACCAGAATACTTGTTCTTTTTAGGTTATTTCAGTTGCTTCACTACTGGGATGATATCTACCTCTACGTTATTTATTCTGGCCTCTGTTCGAACTTCGAAATCTGGAATACTGGTTCGTCTTCCTTGGTGAATTAGATTAGACTAGTTGTGTTTAGTAACTCTGCTTTAGTTGCGCTATCGTCGGCGGGATCGCCATTTCTATTACGTGGTGAGGGTGCTGTTTGTACCTCTAGTATATTTCACATATGACCAAAATCTCTTTGGGTTCTCAGTCAAATTTCGAGTAAGATTTTAGTTTTGGAAAGTACTGTAAGCATCTCCCATTTAAGTCCTCGCTAAAATTCGAGCTTCTGTGTAGGATCACCAATCATGGGGATTTGGCGTTCGTTTAAATTTTGCATGCCTTTTTCACCGTTTTTGCAACAGTACCCTGTCCTGTTTTGTGTACCAAGGGGGATCATCACCTTTTATTATTTTATTTGTTACAAAACTGTCAATTGCTGTATATTCTATTTCTTTGAATTGGAGCCACATCTGGTCTACATACACGATGGAGCTTCGAATGAGTCGAAACTGTCTTTCCAGAAGCAATTTAGTGTATTTCTATATGCCTTTCTGAATAAATATAGTTTTGTCTATTTTTGGTAACTTTGAGGCTTTGATAATCAGTCTCGCTACTAGAGATCTGTGTTCACTAATACCTGTATCCGTTTTGATGCTGTTTATGAGCTCGGGAGTATTTGTTGCAAAGAGATCAAGTGTGTTTTGACATCCATTTGCAATTCTAGTTCGCTCACGAACTAATTGTTCCAAGTAATTCTCAGAGAATGCGTTGAATAAAATTTTGCATGATTATTTATGCATACCTCCTGATTTGAACATTTAATTTTTCCAACAGATTGAGCGTAAATTGAAATCACTGCCTACTATTGTTTAATGAGTCAGGTATGTGTGTACTATTTGACACAGGTTTCCTTTCTGCTATTGTATCGTCAGAGTCGGGAGGCCGGTAAGAGGAAACAATTACTAACTTCTTACGATTTTCAGGTACAGCTTCAACCCATAATATCTCACAGGAACTATCAGCTTTGCTACTCGGAAGACTACTTTTGACGGTCACAAACACGCCTCCACCTATTTTGTTTAATCCCTTGTTGTTGTGGTCTTCAGTCCGGAGACTGGTTTGATGCAGCTCTCCACAATACCCTATCCTGAGCAAGCCTCTTCATCTCCACATAAGAACGGCAACCTACATCTGTCTGAATCTGCTTACTGTATCCATCGCTTGGTCTTCCTTTGCGGTTTTTACCCCACACAATTTCCTCCAACGCTAAATTCACAATTCCTTGAGGTCTAAGAATGTGTCCTACCAATCTATCCCTTATTTTAGTCAAGGTATGCCAGAAATTTCTTTTCTCCCCAATTCTGTTCAGTACCTTCTCATTAGTTACGCGATCCACCCACCTAATCTTCAGCGTTCTCCTGTAGCACCATATTTCAAAAGCCTCAATCCTATTTCTGTCCGCACTGTTTATCGTCCACGTCTCACTCCCATACAAGGCAACACTCCACACAAATTCCTTCAGAAAGGACTTCCTTATGCTTATATCAATACTCGATGTTAACAAATTTCTCTTTTTCAAGAAAGCTATTCTACCCATTGCCATTCTGCATTTTATATCCTCTGTACTGCGACCATCATTTGTTATTTTACTGCCCACGTAACAAAACTCATCTACCTCATTTATTGCTTCGTTACCTGATCTAATTCCTTCAGCATCACCGGATTTTCTGACACAGCCCTCCATTAACCTAGTTTTGCTCTTGTTAGTTTTCATCTTATATGCACCTCTCAGTACACTGTCCATTCCGTTCAATTTCTCTTCCAGGTCCTTTGCTGTATCTGACAGAATTACTATGTCGTCGGCAAAACTCAGTGTTTTTAATTCTTCACCTGAACTTTAATTCCTTCTCCAAATTTCTCCTTGCTTTCCTTTATAGCTTGCTCTATGTACAAAATGAATAACAATGGAGAAAGACTACAACCCTTACTCCCTTTCCAACCACTGCATCCCTTTCAGGCCTTTCAACTCTGACAACCGCTGTCTGGTTTTTGTACAAGTTGTAAATAACTTTACGCTCCCTATATTTTACTCCTGCTTGCTTCAGAACTTCAATGAGTTTATTCCAACCAACATTGTCAAAAGCCTTCTCCAAATCTACAAAAGCTAGAAATGTAGGTTTGCCTTTTGTTAATCTATCGTCTAGGATAAGCCGTAAAATGAGTATTGCCTCCCGTGTTCCTACATTTCTTAATCTATCCTTTCTGAATACAGTTAGATCTTTTGCAAAAACTTCGGCTCAACTTATTTCCTGCTTGAGCCAACTTTCACTGCCTATAATGATTTGTGTTTCGGTGCTATCTATTAACGCTTGGAGTTCTGGTACTTTCCCGACACAGCTACGACATTTGCAACTGTTATATCGATAGTTTCTAGATCTACATTTCTCCTGTGATCCACGTGCACCCTTTGAAAGTGCCCATTTTGTTTTTCCTCGAAGCCATCGTAAAAGCGTCCCAGGCCACGCCACAAAGCCCCCGCTACCTGTGTAGCCGCTTCCAACGTGTAGTGGACTCCTAACTTATTTCGCTATGCCACAGCTGATTCAAATTAATACAAGGAAAAAAAAGTCAAGTCCAATAACAGCCACTTGGAGCTGTTGGTGTACAGCACGATGCTGACATTGTCTCTACAAATTGGAAATCTTAACGTATTAATTCTACTTGTTTGAGGAAAATCAGATCTCTTTCGGAACATTACTAGAAAGGTGTGTTGTAGATTATTTGTTTACAATATTAACTGCCAGATAGCACAGCCGCGACGGACAACCCAACGCATCAAGACACCTTGCTGCGATGCGCGCGGCCATTCCCCATCGGAGGTTCGAGTCCTCCCAAGGATATGGGTGTATCTGTCGTCCTGGTTTAAGTTAGTTTAGGTAGTTTTTAAGACTGGGGACTGATAACCTACGTTGTTAAATCCTATAGGAATACAAAAATTTGAACATATTTATAAAGCATTTGCATCGAATTAAATGAAGAGAAAGGAATCTCGTGGGAACAGGCTTGCGTCAGTAAATGTTAGAATCTTTAAATTTTTCAAATGTCAATTGGAACGAGTTTCTATGCTGCATGGTTCCACTGCATTATTGTGGCAACAGTTTGCTGAAAGCATTATTTTCATCTGTTTCCTGTATGCAGATTATAAATTCTAAACAGTAACAACTGTTAGTTTATTGGCACAGAATTCTTATTTAAAATGCATTACACAGTTCACGAGAAACTGCACTGCGTCAGGATTGTACATTGCCAGGCTCAATAAAAAGCTTCGCATAATTGTACTGAACTGTCGAGAGTGACTGGGTTCCTCAGCAGTGTGTTGCCTACGTTATTTGAAACGCACGAGCGTGTAAAATAATTTCTGAAAATTAGAGGCATATTTAAATCAAAACAACTCTCTTAAAAGTCAAATACCCTACTGGATGCTTGCAGCGCAGTGAGAAGCTATTTGCTCTCACAATCTCCTTGTACTTTCAGCTATTATTCCACCTGGGCTGACAGAGAGAATAGAGAATGCACTCTGCATTCACAGACAGGTGTTCCAGGAGAACCCTCGCTTATAAACACCATTGTCCTCCCAGAGACTTAAAGAGCTTCTTAGAGCCACTTTCCTTTGTGGTTTCGGAGAGCATTAAAGCCACTTAAATTTTATAATCCGATGCTCTAAGGCGCTTCAAAGGTAGTAATGTTAAAAGACTAAAGACAGAAGGCACAGTAAATGACAGGATTACAGGAGTGCATCAGTAAATATGTTTACAAAGTAATACACGGTAAGTGAAGAACAGAATTATAAATTACAAATGAGAACAGATTGTCCGATTCAGCTTATTGCTTAATTTTAACACTAAAGATGGGTATGGTAATATTGTAAACTTGTATACAACCTTTATACACTACAAATTTTAAATTTAGGGATTTAAACACATTTTTCGGCTTCGTGAGCAAAATATCCGACATTTGACTGTTATGGATTATTTAGTAATACACAATGATGATTTCTGCCGTGTTGCCATTCTCAAGCATCATATAGAAGTTTAACATGATCTTTGGAGGTATTTCAGCCTATAGGTTTCAATTTTCAGAGATTTGGCCGTGTATGTAGATGGATTGTAGATAACATGCAGTTTAGGTATGTGAGATAATTTTAAACTCTCTAGGACACTTCGGCTGCACAGTACCGCGCCAAGGTAAAGATTTGTTATTTTCTTTTAACAATAGAATGAGAATAGTATGTAATTCACCACAAATAAATTTGTCAAGCCGCAATGTGAACATCAAAAGACACATAACAGCGAGGTTTGGGCAGAGGAGGGGAGGAATAAGTGTAGGATGGAGGGCAGGAATGTTGGGTGTGGGGACAGTAGGTTACTGTACGTTGGGGAATGGATCATTTCGATACCGGAGAATGTTGTACAAGGGTAACACCTATCTGTGCAGTTCAGAAAAAAAGTAGTATATGGGGGGGGGGGGAAGAAGAAGGGAAGATGACCTGTGTTGAGAAGCAGACGTAGAAATCAAGCATATGCCCAGCTGCATGTTGTACCTCAGGGACGTTTATAGTTTAGCGGTGTTTATTAAAACGAAAAGGTAATCATGCCAATATGAAAAGCTGTGTAGTAACTGCAACACTGTTGATAAATCATAAGCCTTTGATTGGGAAGGAAAAGCCTGCGAAGGGACTGGAATAGGAAGTGCTGGTTGGGTCGACTGGCCAGGGATAAGACCTCTGTAGATAGTTCTGAGTTTTCGGGTGGCAGAGATGTGGACTAGCCTGTTGTGGAGGTTGTGTGGGCGATGAAAGTAACACAATTTAGGTGGCACGGGGTGGATCTTTGGCAGGATGTCTCTCATGACATGAGTTCTATTTATTAACTGCAATCGTATTATTATTGTTGATTATCAATTTGTAGAATTCCCTATCAGATCAGCCAATGAAAGGAAATTTTTACCTTACATAATCTGAATTTTCTTATATGTGTCCACTAGGATTAAGCACTAAAGCAGAGAAATGTCTGCAACATTCATGGTGCCTGGGTGCTCTCATGTTAAAATTGACTAAATGGTGCTTACCTTTTAGAACCAGTTATTGCTTCCTTCCTTGATCTAGCAACCCTTCCTTTCACCAAGCTAAATCGGCCGTCAATTGAGCTAAAGGTAGGGCGTGTATTTGTACTGTTCGGACTTTAAGTGCATGGAATGTCCTCCTGGGCCAATGTTTTTGAAGTGCACAATTTATGTTCAAAATGCTGAAATGTTTGTTTTTCTATGGGACGAAACTAATTCGGTCGTGAGTCCTTAGACTTACAAACTACTTAAACTAAGGTAAACTAAGCTAAGGACAAGACACACATCCATGCCTGAGGGAGGATTCAAACTGCAATTTATGTACATCATGCAGGTACTAATTGATTTAAGGATTGAAGGATAGATGAATGTTACTATGCAGTAATGATTATGTATTTTCGCCATACGATGGTTTCAATTCGAATGAAAATTGGATACATGGTTGTGGAACGACGAACCGAAGTTGTCGCCTAACCAAATTGTGTGATTCAATTAATTTATTTTGAGAAATATGCAAATTTGTCTGAAATTATTGTTCAGCTAATGGCTGCAATTGTATGGACATAGTAGGAATTTCACAGGATAAAAACTCTTATTTTTTTCCAGCCTGATGGTGTCGTTTGCATCACACGCACACAAACAATATTTAAATGAATGATGTGCATCAGCATTTTATTTTCATCAAAACATATTTTTCGTAATTGCTCTAATTACAAAATTGTGTAGACTCAATTTCAGTAAAACGTAGATATAGGCTTCCGCGGCCACATTCACTTTCAATAAAGAAGGCGACTTGCAACAGTGGCCGAAACGCCGGTTGGTATTACAAGATGACGATGCGGTCTAAAACACTAGAGAACTTTATTGAAATTGTTTTTCAATTATTGAGAAATTCCAGGAATATCTGCCAAGACCGAGGAACAATGGCAGTAGTTGTGACGAATACTGTTGTTATTAGAAACCGAGACTTTTAATGCTTATGTTCTGTGAAGAACATATTTTGTTGTGGAACACTGAGTGAAAATCCTGACATGACACTGTCTCAAATATGTTCACTGAAATTTGCGCCTATTACGTCTCGTGATATAGAGAGATCATTTTCTGTCTATAAAAATAACTTATCTGCAGCCCCTGTTCCTAGAGAGATGTGTAGGTGAATAATCATGTTTGTATTCCTGATACAACTGACTCCAGCTCTTCTACAGGTATTATGTGAAACAAAACCTCAGTGTATACTACCGACACATTGTTATATAAGACCTAAACCAGCCGAACAGCAGGAAATTTTGTTAAATGTATATCCCGTCAGAAAAACTAACAATAGTAATAATAATACATATTATTTCTCATCGGTATTTTTTGTGGGTACGCCATATCTCCTGTATTACGTATCCAAAATTAATGATTGTGGTATCATATTAAAAGTTTCGTTTTCGACTAATGACGAAAAATACAGGTTGAAGTTATTGTTTTCAGAAAAAAAAACTGTTTTGAAAAAATCTAAATTGATGTCCCCTAGAATTCTTGACCTTTAATACCCGCCCGGTTCACCAACCCATCAATTGCTTTTAAAGAAAAAAGATATAATTAAGTTAATTAGAAATCTTAACCCTAATCAGGGATTAATAAATGGTGCAAGATTAGTGGTAACTCACTTAAGCGATTACATGATCCCTGCTAAACTCCGAAAAAACTGTGCTGACACCCCGCATTAACCTCACACCTTCTTATCGAACCATGTCTTTCCAAATGATAAGAAGACACTTCCCAATAAAAGTAGCCTTCGCTATGAATAAAGCACAAGGTCAGACGCTTCTAAGGGCAGGATTATATTTACCAGAACATGTTTTTTCGCATGAAGAGTCATACGTGGCTTTTCACGAGTTCGCTTATTTAGTGATATTAAAGTCTTTGCAAAAAGACACATACAGCCAAAAAGTAAACGATGATCACATTATAAGTACTAACATTGTTTTCAAAGAAGTTTTTTGAAGAAAAAAAAACAAGTTTTCAAAAAATAAAATAATCATTAAATGTCAATATCTGATTATTTATATGTTTCACAATTAATAATATTGTATTTAATTATATAATTTTTTCTTACAACGAGGCAAATATTTGTTATTGCTATTCAAAATTTATTATCTTTTATACATACTTGCATCTGCCTTTTCTCCATTACTATCCTATCTCTGACTGATCATGATAGAGCACGAATTATTTGCACGGGTCAATAATAATAATAATAATAAAATCGTCGATTTCTCAAGGATTATCGTGCGATTTTCGTTAATACAGTTTTCCAGTGACGTCTAAAAAGTATTGTGCAGATGTCTTCTTCAGAGAGTCGGTTCACACTGCAGTAAGCCCTTAAAGTGGGGGCATTTAGGAACACTAATTTATTGTGGAGTGGCGTGTCCCATTAAGCTGAACGGTGTAATTTTACGGCTGCTCCGCTTACCGTCAAATTAAACCGTCGATGGCTTTGATTAAAGGCATTATTCAAACCGTGTCTCTCTCTCTGCAATTTGCACGGCCTTAATTGGCTGAGTTGTAGCGAAAGGTACACTCCCGGAAAATCAGAAAAAAGTCCTCCGTTCTGAACTGAAGGGCTTTCGTTGAAGAACCGTTCTTGGCACTAAAACGTGCTGTTTGTTCCTTCTGTACAAATATATGACTACACAAAAGAATATCACCAAGAATGCAAATGCTTCTATAGCGTCCTGAAGTTTTGAGTTTATTCAATACGATAAAAATATTAATGATGTTTGTATACCTAATATTTATACGATGTTCACAAGTGACAAATACTTTGGAAACTTGTGGAATAACAAACGAAAAACGTAACTCGTTATTTTTCGGAAAAGTTCTTTTCGGGACGGTCTCTGTTTTGCCCTGGAAGAAATAGGGAATCCTTATTTAACATTATTGCTTTAATCAATAATTTGATCGGACTGAAGTTCGCACTGAAATGAAAAAAATGTTCAAATGTTTGTATAGCTTATGGGACTTAACCACGGCGTCATCAGTCCCTAAACTTACAAACTACTTATGAACTAACTAAGGACGGCACAAATATCCATGCCCGAGGGGGGATTCGAACCCCCGACCGTAGTGGCCGTGCAGACCGTGACTGGAGCGCCTCAGACCCCTCGGCCGCCGCGCCCGGTTTGAAAGGAAAGAGTTAAGACGATAATCCTGACATTTAATGAAAGGTGACGAATTTTTTTAACGCTATCCCAAAGGAAGACTTCGTGTAAAGTTTCTAGGACATGTATCGTAAAACTCAGCGGTGCGTAGTTGTTGTTGTCTTCAGTCCGGAGACTGGTTTGATGCAGCTCTCCACCGTACTCTATCCTGAGCAAGCCTCTTCAACTCCTCAGAAGAATGGCACCCTACATCCATTTGAATCTGCTTACTGTATTCATTTCTTTACCCCACACAGTTCCCTCCAATGCCTAATTCACGATTCCTAGATGTCTAAGAATGTGTCCTAACAATCTATCCCTTCTTTTAGCCAAGGTATGCCAGAAATTCTTTTACTCCCCAATTCTATTCAGTACCTCCTCATTAGTTACGCGATCACCCCACCTAATCGTCAGTATTCTTCAGTAGCACCACGTTTCTAAAACCTCTATCCTCTTCCTCTCCGCACTGTTTATCGTCCACGTTTCACTCCCATACAAATGCCGTCAAAAAGGACTTCCTTACGCTTAAATTAATATTCTATGTTAACAAATTTCTCTTTTTCAAATACGCTTTTCTACCCATTGTCATTCTGTACTCTATATGCGCTGTACAGCGACCATTGAGTGTTATTTTACTGCCCAAGTAACAAAACGCACTTACTACCTGTATTGTTTCTTTACCTAATCTAATTCATTCAGTATCGCCAAATTTTCTTAGACTACACTCCAATACTCTAGTCTGGCTCTTGTTAATGTTTTTGGTGACTACTTCGAAAGACAGTAAGGTAACTTGTGGCGTTACAACAACGTACAAGACCCATTTTGAGCGTAATGCGCACTAGTTTGACAGCGGAGGGCGTCAAAATTTGTGACGAGTGAACAGGCTATCGGGCGCTACGAGGAGGTAGGACGCCCAGCTTCGCTTTGACGGGCAGCGTGCAAATGGAAAGCCCACTGGCGGACTTGACGTCAGGACCAACTGCTATTATTTTCCCTTCGAAAAACGGCATTGCCTCTGTTTTTAGATACTAGGCTGACACTATTAGAGTTTCAGACGTAGCACGTAGCACGTAGCAAAAAATGATAGAGGAAAACAACTCGATTTAGATGACGTGTTGACATTTATATTAATTTTTTATCCAAAGGTATACAAAGAAACTAATATTTATTCACTTGGAAAAATCCAGAAACTAAACTAATTGTAATACAGTAATGAGCGAGGGCTCAAATGAAAGGTCTCATCGAGACGCAAAGTTTGGTATTACCATATTATCTGCAACATTTATATTGCGCATAATAGTGCACTTTTAAGGAGGAACAATATTGATTTTAAATAACAATGCAAGACAGAAACACAAACAGCGAGGCAATGATAAGTTTCAGGAGTCGTAAACACACATTATGACCTGTTTAGAGTGTATTATTGTGGTTTATTATAATATCTTATTTTGTCTAAACCAAATTATTTTGTTTATAAACCGTAATTTGTTTTAATTTGTGAGCACAGTAATCTGAACAGTGCATTGGAAAGAGGACCGAAAATTCTACCCGAAAAAACACATTATAACGTGAAACTTCCTGGCAGATTACAATTGTGTGCCGGAACGGGGACTCGAACCTGGGACCTTTGCCTTTCGCGGGCATGCGCACTACCGACTGTGCTATCCCGACACGACTCACGATGCCGCCTCACAACTTTACTTCTGCCAGTACCTCGCCATGACTCCACCATATCCTTTCTTCCAGGAGTGCTAGTCTTGAGTGTTTGCAGTAGAGCTTCTGTGAAGTTTGGAAAGTAGGAGGCGAGGTACTGGCAGAAGTAAAGTTGTGAGGCGGCATCGTGAGTCGTGTCGGGATAGCACAGTCGGTAGTGCGCTTGCCCACGAAAGGCAAAGGTCCCAGGTTCGAGTCCCGGTTCCAGCACACAATTTTAATCTGTCAGGCAGTTTCATATCAGCGCACACTCCGCTGCAGAGTGAAGTTTCATTCTGGACTTTATAACGTGATTACTTAAATATTCATTGTGTGACGACCAAAATACCTATTTATGTGTAATGTTGAAGATACTAATTTGATTAGAGTAAATATCTTGGGGGTATTATTAATGTTAGAAATAAAGTATCTATGTGCATTAGTATCTTAACGCGCATAAAACGATCCTGTCATCTCAACAATTCAATCATTATTTCCAAAGTTTTGTACACTACTGGGAGAGCAACTGAACCTCATTAGTGGAACGTATTACTGGAAAGACCCCACAGTACAGACCGTATATAAGGGGGTGCCGCGAGTGGCCCAGAATCAGTCGATGGCAATTCAGATTTGATGGCAGACGTGAGTTGCTAGTGCAGTGAAATCGAGTGAGGCGATAGGGATGAACATAGCCGCAGAATCCGCTCCGCTGGACTCTGAAATATTTCTGACGTAAGTGAACTTTGATTTTCAAAACAGTTATGGGAACTCTGAAATTTTTCATCGCGATCTGACATATATATATATATATATATATATATATATATATATATATATATATATATATCTCGAACTTTAATAGCAATTATTTTAGGAACATTATCCAAATGATTCAATATTCATATATCTATATTGTTAGCAATACTGGGGGTCCGAGCTAATAACACTAGACGGAGTCTAACGGATTTAGTGGTTCTCGCCAGGTAATGGGCAATAAACAGTTTTAGTGAAACGCAAACCTCATATTGTAGTCAGTTATTTAGTAGATGCCGCCCTTGTTAAATATTCCCTCACTTTGAAATTGAATGTTTAGTTTTATAAATAAATGTATACGTGTATGGACAGCAATGACCCAAAAAAAGCAGGAATAAGTCATCCCCTAAGACAAAGTTAATTTAAGTGTCTGTACCGTTACAAACTGCAGTTTGTAATCGATCTACGTTAACGTTTCAGGACTATTCACCGAACGTGAACGTCAGACGTTTTACTACAGATAATGAAAAACGACTTTCACAGGCTTGAAAGTATGGTACGGCCTATGAAAGTAAGTACTGTGATGTAGTCTACAAAACAAACAAATATTACCTACAACAATTTAAAAAATTGGTACTCCATATTATTTCAAATGCAGTCAATATCATGATACACCACAAAATGAGTGGCGTTGGTATCTTCGCAACACGTCAGTTCCATCTGTAGAAAATGCGAAACGGAATGAACGTTTGAAATACATGAAACGCGCAGCTACTACATCCACAAACTCAACAGTAAGTCTTTCTTGACTTTCGTGATGCGCTATCTGCGTATTTTAAACGTAATAATCATATGTCTGCAATTATGTAAATTAAACAACATAGTGATGCAAGCAAAGAAGGGAAGGAATTTATATTACTTAAGTAAATATGGAAATGTAGGAATTAAAGAGCCGTAATAAACGAGGTAATATCTGTGTAAATGACAGTAATAAATAGCCATTATTGCCATTGAGAGGTAATAATTTTCTACTTAAAACATTGCTTTCCAATCCATTTCAAATTTTAACTGAACATGTGACAAGGTCCTATTTAAATCATTTCTATCAAGTCCCTTTACCATTTTTAACAGGGCTTCAGAAAGAACTAATTGTCTTCAATCAGATGGGTAATGGCTCAAAGTGTCTATTATCTGACTCGTTTGTTACGTTGCGAATATGGCACATTAGTATATTATTTGCTACTTTTCCTGATAATATTTAATGCGCAAAATAATAATAAAGAGAGAGAGAGAGAGAGAGAGAGAGATAGAGAGAGAGAGAGAGAGCATGCCGTATTTGCATACATCTTTATAACATTTCACATAAGTGGTAGGAGATCTGTATTTGTAGCTGTGACTTTCTCTACGGAATCCTCGGTACATTGATCGAAATCTTAATCCAAGATGAACAAAGGGCACCGCTGCACGCACATACAAATTCAATGTAGCATTTGGAAGCACTAAATAGTTGCTGCCACTCATTAGAATGTAAAAGGATTGTTAGTAACTTTCTGAGCAATCCTTTGGGTCACGCTCCGTCTTCCTCTACTGAGGAAATCTTCGGTGGCTTTGCTAACACTGGTTCACACTTATAAGTCAGCTCAGCCAGACGCACTGTTTATCGGTATGGACGGAACAGAGTTGCGCCGACCTATCGTATATGGAAGCTTGTTGTGAAAAGTTGGTGCTCTTAATTTGAGTAATCACTAAGGTCCACAATTGTCTAATTTTATTCCTTCTTCCACTCTGTTGAAATTACTTGTTTGCCTCAGAAATTTTATGGATTCTCTTTATATCCTATCTAAGTAGTATTTGGCCTTTCTAGAAGTGAAGCACAAGAACAGTTTCAACAGTAAGGAAGAAAAATAGAGGATCTAAGTGATAAAGTTTTAATCAGTGATCGTAAGTGGCAGTTTCATGACGTCACACACCGTATTAGAGCACTGTATAGTACAAGCAGAACAATCCGCCATTTTGAATCTCACATTGAAGGTGTGCATTTAAAGGCTACGGCACACTTACGCTTTTTAATATGCTCTTAAGGTCATTAAACATACTTTCCTAGCGCAGAAATATTACAGCATAGTAAATTTATTGCCCTATATTTGACTGTAAGAGGCAAGTAAGTTAGTGATTAGAGGGATATTTAGAGATATGATACATTAACTTACATTCCATATTAAAGCATATGTTGCCGTTCTAAATATGTACCAAATATAGTTAAAATACGTTACAATTATCGTATTTTCTACTTCCACATCCGTTTACGGTAACTAAGAGTTGCATACGTAAACAATTACAAAATAATGTTAAACTGCGTTATAGTACATCCCATATTGCCCCCTCTAATGTCTCGCATATTTTACACATACCGTATTTCAGAGATTTTATGTCTTTCCTCTTCCCATTATTTGCGAAGTTAAATTTATTATTTTTCTTTTTCAGACGTCCTGTTCACAGCTTGGCTTAGGCCTACATATTCCAATGTAGAGTCACACTTAATTTAAACAATAAACTAATGTGAAATAATATAATTTAAAAACCAATAACTGGGTAAAGCCAGCTGCACTCATGCATCACTTAAAATACAATGAATAGACCTTAGAATAACTACCTAGTTCGTATAAATAATATCAAGAAAAGCAACTTTAAACACAATGTGTGTCGCGATATATTAACAATGTATAAAAATTAATATAAACCATTGCTTACATGAATAGGCCTATATTTTCTTTACTACCTTGTTGTCAGCATAACTATTTTAATACAAATAAAAGGTTTAATTCTTAACGTTACACAGATAGTTACTCGATTTTGGCGTCCATACTTGGCTTGTGGAATTTGCAAGCCACCTTTTACGCCGATCTGTGTCTCAAGAAAACCGATAAAACTTCTAGCGACCATGTCTGCCATTATTTGAGCAGTTTGGAGATCTACAACCAATCATTTCACACTCTGAAATAATAAAATGACAAACCGTTGGCTGTTTCACTTCGCTGCACCAGGCAAAGCATACAACTGTGTCGTCAGATTGGGATTCAAAATGGCGGATTGTTCAGCTCGGTGTATCTAGTGCTTTACACCGTATGTTGCGTTGATAAGCATAAACAGTGCGGGTCGCTGAGCCCAATTCAGTGGCAACTCGTGTCTGCAAAGCTTTCTAAGATGTCTTCGACTGTAGAAGACGAAATATGACCCAAAGGATCAAGTCCTTGACCACGGCCTTACTTCTATGTACGTAATATTGGCAATATTTAGAGCTGTTTTGTGATAAAAGTCACGAATGCAACTATTTAGACTTTAGGAGTTCTTAGTTTTACACTCTGTATGAACAATATGTTTGACCAACTGTCAGAGTTATGTGGAGTGGAGCCTCTTCTGTCTTCTAGTAACATGCGGGAGAAAAAGATAATAGAAGAAGGTTCTGCTGTTAGGTAGCAGTTTAAGGGAGTGTTGGGGAGTGAGTACAGGGTGACCACTATTGCGAAGCCCAAGTGCAGGGTTATTTCAGGTAGATGAGTTACGCAGGAATTTTTCATGACAGAACAGTGGTAGTAGCTGGAAGCAGTTTATATGGGGATGGGAAGTACGAGATACCCAGTATTTAGCCATTTTTGTAATTTTTCCTTTCGGAATGGTCAGTTTCCTGAGAGACCGCAGAACTCAGTAGTGAAAAAAACTTTTTTTAAAAAGTAAGAAACGGACAATGTAGACAACTTTATACCTATTTTTATGGCATAAGTTTTTTGCTTAAGTTAATTTAATGTCAAATGTAGAGTTCGGTTTTCTCACTGAGTCACTTTGTGGATTAAATAACAAAACTGCGAACGCTAGGGGTCTTCCTCGATTTAACAAAAGTATTTAATTGCGTTGATCATCATATATTGTTGCAGAAATTGGAACATTATGGAGTAAGGGGATTAGCTCAGAATTGCTTCATCTCTTTGTTTCTTAAAAAACAGATGGCGAATCTTTACAGTGATGAAATTGACTGTGATATTCATTCACAATGGGGCACAGTCAAGTTGGGGTGCCCAAGGTTCTGTTCAAGGGGCACTGTTGTTTCTCATTTACATAAAAGACAAGCTCAACGCCCGCTGCTTCGCATGCGTAGTCTGGTTGGTCTGCACCAGTTGTTTCTCCCTCTTAATATAAATTTTCATAGATATAGCTTAAGTTGTATCATAATGAAATGTTGTGATACTACTTGTAGGCGTATCAGAATGGCCGTGCATATCGAGGCGCCATGCTGCGGTGCTCGCTGATGTTCGCATCGTGGGTTCGATTTCCTCCTCGGGCATGGGTGTTTGTGTTGTCCTTAGCATAAGTTAGTCTAAGGTAGTTTAATTAATTTGTAAGCCTTAGGGATTGATGACCCCGTCGTTAAGTTTCTTAAGATTTGAACATTTGATTTTACTGCTTGTAACCCCATTTGTCACCCCTTAATAGTTGAATCTCGAAAAATACCCCAACATGTTCCTTTTAAATTCCAACCAAGTATGCAAATATCATTTTTTGTGATTCTGGGTTAAAAATTCGCTTAGTAGCAACGTACTTTCAAAAAATGTGTCTTCCCCTATTTCACCATGTAAATGATTAATTTTCTGAAAATACCAAAACACAAATCTTTTTAATCCTGACCAAGAAAACATGTACCAATTTATGTGGTTGTAGCTTCAAAATTATCTGAGTAGTAAAAGATTTTCGAAAAACATCCCCTCTCCAATTTAACCGCTTTTATGGTTGAATTTCCAAAAATAACGAAACACTTGTATTTTAGATTCGAACTCCGAATTAAAATCTGAAATTTCGTAGTTCTAGCTTCAATATTTCCTAAATAGCTACGTATTTCCAAAAAAAAGCTTCATCCCCTATTTCACCCCAAACGAACGGAATATCGAAAAATCGCTTCTTAAATGACGCCTACAGAGTATGATCAACACCCACTACAAATTTTAAGCGGTTGCTCGCCGTGGAGGCTCGAGTCCTTCCTGGGGCATGGGTGTGTGTGTTTGTCCGTAGGTTAGTATACCTAGGTTTAAGTAGTTTGTAAGCTATGTACTGATGACCACGCAGTTTGGTCCGATAGATTTACAGACATTTGAACTTTTTTTTTTAGTCGTTTCCGTCTCTAATGGTCACGCTGTCAAAGGGACGTTAAAACCTTTCCTCATCTTCTTATAAAGTCGTTTGTTGTTAATAATATCTTCTTATTCCCAAGAGTTATCGTCTTTCAATCGGTTAATAATGGACAGAATCTAATAGGCAGTTTGATCATACCTCCGGAACCCTTGTGCAAAAGGTGAGCAGCATTGTGCCGCATCCATGTTTAATATGCTGCCACGGGAGTTCAAAACGCTTCGTTTTTATCATCGGACAATCAAGGCTAAACTGAAACTTTTCCTCATGGCTCTCTCTTTCTGTTCTGTCGATCAATGGCTGAAAATTTTAAAAATTCAACTAAATTTAACGTTACGTTTTTGCTTCTTTTATTTATGCGTAGGAGTATCGTGTGCTCAAAGCTACTGTACATTTCACCTTGTCTCTTACTACTCCTTTGTTTTTGATATTGTGTGTGGTTCCATGACCATGGAAACTTATTCCTCTTTTTGGATCTGGGAAAAACGCGGTGGAGTGACCGAGCGTCTTCGGATATGGGTGTGTGTTGTGTAATTAGCATAATTTAGTTTAAGAAGTCTCTAAGCCTAGGGAGTGATAGCCACAGCTCTTAAGTCCTTTAGATTTATAAACGTTTGAACATTTGATTTGGTCACGATTCGAAGTCAATATTTTCTCCTTGAAACTCCTCGTCAATAGCTATTAGCTCGGTCTTTCTTTAGGTAAATGTGGTAAACAGCATACATACAAAATCTAGACTGGGGCGCCGGTTCCCGTCGTTAATCCAGGACTAACGAATGTTGTGAAACTGAGGGATGAGCAGGTAGTGCGACTCTCTTCGGGCGTTTTAATTAATTTTTTATTAGTATAAACTGGTGTATCTACAATACTTTGTGAAATCTATTTTAATACAAATGCAGATGTTTGTTTGTGCAAAACCGATAATCACCAGAAATTGCTAGCCGATTGATTTGAAATTTTAACTCAACTAACATTCTAATACATAATTTTTAATACAAAATAATCCAACTTTACTTATGTAACGTTATTGTGGAAAAAATCGACTGCAGCTGTATAACTACTTTCTCATTCAAGCTACTACAAGTTTCGGGAGTTATAGACGAATCTTCAGGTGACGTACAAATTATGTCATAAACTGTGCGATACGGTCGTTCAGTCACGCCCTGGTGGTGCTAGCTGTCACGGGTAACTGCCTTCTCCGGGCGACTGCTCAGTCTGTTCTATGTGAAAATGCATTGTTTTCGGCTGCTACAGCGTCATCAGGTAAACAATACAATCTGTTTACCTTTTGGATGATGGCGTAACAGTCGAAAGTCGATTTGTAAAAAACAATAAATTAGCAGAATATTACATACTCATCTACTAAGTGTCATTCAGAATGAATAACACATACTGTCAAGAACCGAAGGAACAGTCAGTGAATTCAGTATATACATTTTGTATAAAAGTAGAAATATAAATATTCGTTTGCACGAAATTTCAAATGCCCGAAAATTCCTGAGAGATTGTGTTGAGGTTTTTATACAATGTTGCATTCGATTTTCCACACGTTAGTGCCCACTAGAACGCCATCTGGCCATCTGGTGTATATATATATATATATATATATATATATATATATATATATATATAATTAAAAAAGTTTAAAAAATATTAGATTTTGCAAAACCATCAATACCCTACAGATTTTGACCGTTTGCTTTGAAATTCTGACAATACGTGGCATTCAAACACAAAAAAGCTTCTATACTCGTATTTCTTTAGTATATGTTACAAAAGACACACATATGTAACTCGTAGCGAAATTTTATCACAACAATTTCACCATTTAGAAATTTATACACATATGCATATGACATTTAATATTAAAAAAATGGGGATATAGAAACATACGAGCATTTTAGTGCTAAGTTGTGCCGAACGTTCAAGCATTCTGTCAGTAGCTTTTGCAGGTATAAGATTTTGAAAGTATTATTAAAAAGGGTGTATATATTACATCGGTGTAAGAGGGGATAGAGGAGAGGCAGGAAAGTAAGAGAGAGGGGAGGGTGATGAGATAAATAAAACGAGAATGGCGAGGATGTGGACAGGGAGAAGGACGATGTAGAAAGAGGAGAATGGGGGAGCAGGTGGCCAAAGGGGGGAGGAGATGGGGGAGCGGAGTATATGACCATGAGGAGGGGGAGAGGAGATTTATAGGAAGAGTGCAACAGACGAAATTAGCAGATGGGAAAGGAGAAGGACAAAGTAAAGGAAACGATGAGATAGGCAAATACAGGGGGGGGGGGGGTCTGAAATGGAGGAAGGTGGTTTACATTGTTCCCAATCATATACTGTTGTGAAATTACACCTATTGGGAATGTGGGCTTTTACTTGTTTTCCATTTAATATGTAACAAGCTACAGCAACGCAAGTACTGTAATATAGTAAACCTAGACAGGAATCGATAGCTTCAAAATTCAGATTCTTCGACCAATGTCTGCTTCCGATGATTATGTTCGCATGTGCCAGTTTGCCAGAGGTATCGAATTATAAGTGACTGTGTACAGGCTACAGCATAACCAATGAAGTCCCTCCTCCACATACATGCCACCACCGCCACATGATGCGCCGAATGTTAAACGTAACTGTACACAATGCAGGCGAGAATATTCACTGGATTGGACTCAGATGGGCGACAAAGTCGCTCGGCAAACAGCGACAGGCCAAACTCCCCCCAGCTCTGAGCCTGGGGCAATCAAATCAGTCGGAATCCCCGGCTTTAAGCGATAATTTCACCCTCCGGCCATTCGTCCTGATTTGGACCTCGTTAGCCATAAATTCGGCAATGCAGGCCCATGGCATACGCCCTGGGACGTGACGCTGTAAGCTGGCGGGGGATGGAGGACCGGAGGGAGGTTGTGGCAGGGGGTGGAGGAGCCAGGGGTAGGGGGAGGGTGATGGTGAGCGGAGGGGGTGTAACACCGGGAGAGAGGTGCTGGTTGTGGCGGGAGCGCAACGATGCTGACACCACCGACACGCGTTCGGATTCGTTTAGTTTGAGCTGACGCGCCGTGTTGTCCGAAAAGTACTCCAATTAATGGATCTGACTTCCGTGACGGCGTTTTAATTAAACTGTAATTGTTACTCCGCCACACCCGGCTAAGTGCGGCGCCGCAGAAAACACCTGCAGATTAACCGCAAGGACTTTCTGCCGGTGACGCGCCTGCGACATCCACGTGGCTTTGTCTCGTTCCCAGGAGAGCACGTGGCCTGATAATTGGAGTGTCCGATACCCACTGGGAGGTCACATTGTCGCCTTCGACGAATCTGTAAGTTGTGTCAAAAATTCGATCATCGGTAAACGGTTTTAGGGTTGCGTAGAAATTCAAGTTTAGTTGGGATAGAGCATCTGCCTGAAAGTCGAAATGCTGCGAAGATACAACACGGAAGTGAAACAACATGCACCTAAGAAAATTAAACGTGGCGTGTATAATTCAGCGTCCATGAAGAAAGGACACAAGTGGATCTCTCATTGCAGCTGGAATCGCTCTGTTGCTGTCTCTGCTGAGGTGATATAACGTCGTTCCTGCATTGACCATTATCAAATAATTTTTTTTTTTTTTTTTTTTTTTTTTTTTTTTTTTTTTTTTTACGAATGTGGACTGTTTTATACCAACGAAATAGGAAGCCGGCCTATTACACATACACGTGATCACATTCACATATTACACTGCTATTAACCTACCTACGTGCCAACAACGTACAAGATTTACTGTTTTAAACGTAAAAGTATACCTGTACATTTTGCAAAAGAGGATAAAACAAGTTCCTGCCAATGCGGCACGCTTTGAAAGTGCCAAAGTGCGTAATTCAATTATAAAATCAATTCTATTAAAAGAATTACAGTTATTAAGGATTACGGTGTGCCGGCCGCGGTGGCCGAGGGGACTGAGGCGCTCCAGTCACGGTCTGCACGGCCACTACGGTTGGGGGTTCGAATCCCCCCTCGGGCATGGATATTTGTGACGTCCTTAGGATTAGCTAGTTCATAAGTAGTTTGTAAGTTTAGGGACTGATGACCCCGTGGTTAAGTCCCATAGACTCTACAAACATTTGAACATTTGATTACGGTGTATTTAGACCTTTCATGTATGATATTGTGCAATAATAGTTACATTAAATTTCGTGTTATAACAGGTACTGTTCGTCTCCAAATATGCGTTGCAAGCTGAAATTTACGACAGGAACTTTTGTCGGCATCGGGTGAATATATCTTTCAGACTATCCGTAGCCAATAATTGAGTGTAACTGAACAATGAAGCCTATATGTGGTTTACATATATTTTTTACCTTGTGGTATAAAAGCACTGTTAATGAAACAAGTAACATTTTGCACCACATAAACAAATGACAAGCGAAATTGAAAGTGAGGGCCTCCAAAAACACAACAGATTTGACAAAAAATTCCATCCAAGTGCAGAGTCTAACTCAAATATCTCCATTAAAACCGAAGTAAATGTTGTGATGTACACTATATGGAAGTGATCAGTACCTTCGCTAGCTTCAAATGCACTGATAGAAATTATTTTCATGTGTATTGCGTCGAAAGAAAGCAAAATCTTCGATTTCGTAAACAATGAGAATTTGACTAAAATTAATGTTTCAGGTGCATTAGATCATTTCGATTATATTGTCTATCACTATATCCCATTTTGGTTTATTCTGAAACAGCCGAAGTTGCCGTTTGTCATTTGTGTAAGGTTTCAGCTACGAATAAACAATGACGGCTCTGATTGCGCATTCGATACCAACTCGTTGGCCAATCTGATAATGTTTCAGTCAACTGCAAAGATGGTTAGAATTAGTAATGACATAAAAATTCTTTTGAAAAGTCTAATAATTTTGTTAAATGTTTGAAAAAAAAAAACAAAAAAGTTAAAAAAAAAAAAAAAAAAAAAAAAAAAAAAACAAGAAAAAAACAAAAAAAACCTTTGAAAAACTCTGGAATAAAAATATTGCCACATTAATACGAATTAATCGCGCTAATTTAATATGAATCGTTTCTTTCAGTTTGTTCTGAACATAACGTTACTTCCTTTAAGAGGGAAAATAAATTCAAACGCCTTTGTTCGTTTAATGGAGTTCAGAATACAGATTTTTAAGTGCGCCTAAAACGTTCTAACCTATACTTGTCATAGGATGAGATTCACTCAGGTATCAACATTCAAGATGACGTTTTTTTTTTTTAAACAGGTAACAGTTTAATAAAATTGCCTATTACATAGAAATTACGCATTTGATGCACTCGCACAAGTTCATATACATTTTCTAACACGGAGTTCATCAGCCATTCCGCCAGCATCACCTACCTTAAAAATGAAATTAGCGTGTTTTCTCTAACGTGGATCGATAAGTCACCCCTCATTTACTTACTCAATTCACGTCTCCCCATCGGAAATGTTTCTCTTCTACATAAAGATTTTCCTCTTTTCTTTAGTAATTTTCTTCCTCAATACCTGCACACTTGTTTAACATTCATTACACCTTCTGCTTCGTACATAATAATAGTTAAAGTAGTTCTTGTTACATATACTTAACAATTCCATTAAAATATCAACTAGTCAAATGAAATCAATAAAAACCAAGTTCTTATATTAACTATTTTTGAAGTTTCGTTATTTCCCTTTAATTATTTCCTTTGCGCTTATAGTTAACTCTAGGGTCACTGTGGCGGGATTACTTATACCATCTCAGTATTTTGTTAAATATACTTTATACCTACTGCATTAGGTATAATTAACTTTATGTGCTAAGATCCATAGTTAAACAGTTTTCGTAAGACAGTTTTCGATCCACCTGGTGTCTCGCCTACATGACATGAAACTCTATGATGGTCTTGCGTAAAACAAAATTTTGCACGTTAAATGCGAGAGTTAAAAAAAGGGTTCATTAGCTTTTACGTGATTACTGATACACTTTATTGCTGCCTTAATTTCTTGTGAGTTACTGAAAGTGGGGACTGGCTAAAATACTGGTATTTTTCCATGTTTTTTTCCTTGTTCTGGGTTTTTTATGAGAACTATGCTTGTTATGTGTAAGCAACAAAAATTGCTCATTCATAAGAGTTTCACCTATCTTCTACAAATCCTATAAAATGGGTATTCCTCATTATAATGAAAAAGAAAACAAAGGTTTTACAATCTGTGGGACATGTAGCCAGCTAACTGAGTTCTTGTAAACAGACCTGTGAGCCGCTAAGAAATTGCGCAGTTCGCAATTCTGCATCACAAGATCATGCATGCGAAGTTGACCTTCTGACGTCACGTAGTGGCAAACGCACGTTGAAGACTCTTTCCGCATGTGTGCAGACCACTTTGAAGTGTGTCTGATATTTCTCCTATCCACATCATTTCACAAATAGCCAAGGATACGATCTACAGCAACTGAGGTAGAATTCTTCGCAACAACCTCAAGAGAAGTTGGCAATTTATATTTTTTTCCTTATTTATTGTTATTTTTTGCTCCCCACAGCCAGGAAAATTTAAATACCAAAAAAATAAATAAAAGGGCCTACTTCACACCGCCACTTTTGCCCTAAGAAAAAAAAGAAAAAAAAAGTAACTATACCTCTTCAGGTGTTGCCTCGTGCCTATACCTGTTGGTGGTAAATGTAGCTAAATGCCAGAAAGAAATGTCGGGAATGTTAGATAACTTGACTGGGGATGTTTTAGAGACGGCACATATCGCGTAAAAGCAGTCCGGTTGGGCAGTTTCGCCATATTTTTAGTTGGGAGCTAACAAACAGTGCCGTAACGTTTTGAGGGATATGGAATAGAGCAACCCGACCACGCTCTCGTTGGAGGGAAAGAGACACATATTGGACACAGTACAGACAAAGGATCCGTCGCCATCATCATGCTACGGGCAAGGGTTATAGGGATTGGGAAAACGTGTGCCACTTGGTAGACGTTCACGTATCCACCACGTTTACTCAAATCCAGGCATCTAAATCCATGTTGAAAGAGGCTTTTGCGGATCGTTTGTAGCAAACGTCTGCCATTTAAGGTCGCCGAACGACGAAGATAATTCGTAATGTCAATGCCTAAGTAGCGGACGTAAGAGGGACGTAAGAGGGCAACGCATGTAGCAGGTAGACCTTCTCCAATGAGCATATACTTCGATTTAGAAATTTTGAGAGAAACTGCCCGATGCTTCGCCATATGTTGTTACTCATGCCAGACAGCACGAACGTCGTCTTCACTGTGTAGGTAGAGCATGAGATCATCAGCATATGTCACACAACAGAAACGGTGTCCGTGTAAATACATGCCCGTCAGGCGTTTGCGAAATCCTTGGAGGAGGGGTTCTAAAACAAATGCGAACAGAATTGTAGAAAGTGGGCAATCTTGTCGAACAGACCGTGCTATCCAAGGAGGAGCAGTGAGGCGTCCATTATACTCTGGAAGTTGCGCCGCTAAAATGGCGCTTTACCATTGTTACTATTTGTGCTGGAAAGCGCATGTGTTGAATGACCGTCGATTGAATGCCTGACTGAAGTCAAGCGAACCCAGTGCACCAGGCAGGTGTCGGAGCTTGGCGAGCGCAATCGTGTCCCTGTAACGGTAAAGGGCCGTTCGAACATTGTTTGCTCGACCCAGGGAAGGCCGGTCTCGGGACGTGACGTACGGTGCTGCCTTCTTGAATCGAGTTGCTAGCAAGTGGGTGAATATCTTAAAGTCACTGTTGAGAAGTGTGATGGTCCGATGGTCACTGATCCGTGACCGCCCGCGAGGTTTAGGGACGGGAACAAAAACACCGTCGAGGAAAGTGGGAGGGATCGTCGATGCTGGGTACGTCCGTTCACGGCAGATATCTGTACAAGTGGCCACCAACAGGTAGCTGAATCTTTGTAAGATTCGAGGGGGAGGCCGCCAGGTCCAGGGGATTTATTGGTTGCTCCCGCCCTGATAGCGTCCAGGACTTCGTCAATGATCACGTCTTCTTGGAGTTCAGTCACCACTTCTTCGGAATACTGTTGGTGATGAGTGCCGCAACTTCCTCGCTTAAAATTTGATTATGCGAACCGGCCGTGTGCAACAGGGCGAACTGAGAGTGAAAAGCATGACCAATAGCATTTTGAGAAGTATGTCGTCGTCCTTCCTTATCAACAAGATCTTGTATAAGAGCTCGACGTCGACGACTGAGTTCTGCGAGTAAATGGTACAGCGACGGTGGATCCTGAGGTATGCGATCATTAGTACCTCACAATGATGCCTTCTAAACGACGACGCGTGAGAAGAACGACGTATGCTTTAGCATGATGCACGATCTTCTGGCGAACCGGAGAGAAGTGTACTCTCGTAGGATCGCTTAGTGGAAGTCTATGGTGCTTGCTTGCCAGGCCTTGACATTATTACTGTATCCCATACTTGAATCAAGACTTCCAAGTTAGGCCGCGTTGGAGCGGCTGAGCGCATTGAGGCGCTACGCGTGTGGTCGTTCCCCGTCTGGGGTTCGAATCACCCTCGGGATGGATGTTTGTGCTGTCTTTAGTATAAGGTAATTCATAAGTAGTCTGTAAGTTTAGCGACTGATGACTCTGCAGTTAAATCCCATAAGCTTTACAAACATCTGAACAGTTGAACTTCCAAGATATCATGCTTGTTCTCCCTTTTTTCCTTCGGAAAATAATATAAATTTAACAGTCCAGTACCTTTAAGCTTGTAAGCATGCTAGTTGCAAAGAATATGAAAACAGTAATGTGAGACGAAGCACTAGGCAACTTAATTCCATGTCTTCTTAACGCAGTTCCTCCCTTCCCCAAACATTTCATTAGAGCATTGTCTATGCCCTATTACATTTTTGGAAGCTCTCCTAAAACAAACCTACATGGTTCTGCAGGATACTTTTACACCTTCACACACAAATATATCACCTGTTCTCTCAAAGTGAACAGAAGCCTGCAGGGTATTAGTCTGTTCGTTTGTGACTGTCACGAACTCGAAAATTACTCCCTAAACAAAAATGATAAAGCTACTAAAATATGATGATTACAGAAATCTGCTACACTACTATATAATCTAAAACCAAGCTGTGACTATCGAGGTCCCATTCATAATGACTCAGATCTGCAATGGGTCACACAAAAAACAGGTTTCATAAAATGCGGAATTCATACGCATTAATTTGAACAAGAAATACAAGTACTGCAAATGCACATGATGAATACTCTGGGAGATCACATGCGAACTTGAAGATACCGTAAGTACAAAAAACTAAACTGTTTCTGCACATAAACGAAGAAAGGATACGTCCTATGTAGATCCTGTAAAGAAACTCAAATCTTCTGGGAAATGACTCACTGAAACAAGTAGGTATAGCTGACTTCCGTCCTGCGAATCAAAATTACAAGTACGTCGCATAGGGATGCCCGCGACATCTCATGCACCATGTTACGGATTTCGCTAACGCTCCCGCCAGAAGTTTCAGTCCTTCCTCGGGAATGTGTGTATGTGTGTGTGTGCGTGTGAGTGTGTGTTATTCTCGGCATAAGTAAGTAGTGAGTGTGACTAGCGAGCGCTGACCTCAGCAGTTTCGTCCCTTGGTTACACAAACTATGAACTTTGAAAGGAGTCCAGGCGTGTGAATATTTGTCGTTATCATTATTTGATAATAACGGCGCAGATGATTTGAAAGACCGGTCTGAACAATTAGCAGGTCATCTGCTGCGATGTGAATTAGTTCTATATTACATGTGAATGAAGGCTGGCTTCAATTGTATAATGATAACGACACGGACTTGCCGTTTATGAATAGTGTATTCGTAACAGATTACTATCTAATCCTGTCTGTATTATAGCTAACGCCCCTTAAACATCTGAAGAGTTGTCTGATACCAAAGTCCCTAAGAACAGAATCCATAATGATAATTTCGCTGTGCATCGGAGTGAGCGCTGATTTGAAACTTCCTGAGAGACCACTACTTTGTGCCGGAACGCTACTTAAACCTGGGACTTATGTCTTTGACGGGAAAGCTCTATCGACTGAGCTACACTATGACGCTTCACGGCCCATCCTCACAGCTTTAAATCCACTAGAATCTCGTGTTCTACCTTCCAAACTTCACAGAAGTTCTCTTGCGAAACTTGCAGGACTAACACTCATGGAAGATAGTACATTGTGGAGAGCTTCAGATAAGGAAATGTTTCTAGAATGATATTTCTTACTTTCTAGTTTAGAGTGCGCTGATTTGAACTTCCTGGATGATTAAAACACAGTTTTAATCTGACAGGAACTGTAATAGATGAGGGAAAATGGAAATTCTGAGACAACAGTAATATTAATAGATCAAAATCAACAGACTAGGAAAAAAAATTAAAATAAAGAGTACTTTCAAATAAACGTGTTCAAGTTGTATTAACCTCTTCCAGACCCCCAAAAGCCGGCCGCGGTGGCCGAGCGTTCTGAGCCGCGCCAGTCACGGTCTGCACTGCCACTACGGTCGGGGGTTCGAATTCTCCCTCGGGCATGGATATTTGTGCCGTCCTTAGTATTAGCTAGTTCATAAGTAGTTTGTAAGTGGACTGATGACCCCGTAGTTAAGTCCCATAGAATCTACAAACATTTGAACATTTAAACCCCCAAAATTTAATCCTATGGATGTGATATGTGTCAAGTACGGCAATTTTGAACTTATGAACGGGCACGTAATCGAAACTTGCGTATGAAACATATTACTTCGTTATCAAAAGTACTTTTAGTTCGTTAATATAGTAGGATAGCAGTACATTTGAAGCGAGTACTAACTATACGAATCACTGGAGAGGATCATCAGTATTAACAGCAGAAAATTTTCACACGCTGACACAGTGATGGACCCAACACTGATCTTACAAGTGAAGACTGAATCAGTCGACATTTCCAGGAGAAATAAAACTTGGCACGGTTGCAGGTGACGGAGAGCGAAGGTTAGAGCATTATCTAAATTAACCCTTATTCGTGGAAATAGTGAAGATCTGCAGTACCATGTAATTCGATAGCTGTATTATTTGTAATGTGTAAGTTTTTCTCTGATTGCTCTGAATACTATGTACGTCCTCCTAACAGTGAAAGTAGTTTTTACTATGAATTTGCATGTGTCACATAACTATGAGAAACGAGCTCGCTCACATTCATACATTTGTTTGCATCGATTGTATCCGCTTTCCAACATTGCTGTTGCAGTGCACGTCCTGCCTCTCTCCCCCCTCTCCCTTCTGTTTCCTCTCCTGCTTAAACGTCTTCACTTGTTTGCACGTACCGTAACAGCGACATGGTCAATATATTGATCCTTAGCGTGGTCATACAGCAAAGATTACCTAAGCTACGTCAGTGCACATGATCCTGCCTACACGATAAGGCAGGATCCTGCTGATACTCCACCACGGTTGTGAACACACCGACTTTTATCACAGCCACCATATCGAAGTAGTACCATGAGTTCAGAGATAAAAGATACTCACCATTCTTTGATCCCACGGCTTGGGGCCGTTTCAGTTAAGGGTCACCGTCAGAACCGCGGGTAAGAATGACGTACTTACATTTTTGTAAATAATTTATATCAGTCTGCAGCTGATGTTTCACAATTTCTGCAATGTGAAATAAATGTGCAGCTACACCATTTTCTACTACATTTTGGAATCATTGTAATAGTACACGTATCAATTAGACTGTAATTTACAATGACTGTGCAAACAGATATATTTACATGAACTTTTTCCGAACTGCATCTATGCGCCGTTATTTTCTGGAGGTCTTATGCTGTGAACAAAACCCTTAAAAGTACACATTCCGTGAAATCATGTACTACTACAGTTTTTGTTATTTTATTAAATTTTTATTATATATATATATATATATATATATATATATATATATATATATATATATATATATATGTATATATATATATATGGTAATTGATGTTCCTCAGAGGCACAGTTTGAGGAAAATTTTCCACAATTTCATATCTACAAGTAAGGACATACAGAGTGTATTAACGGATTGATAAGATGGCCCTCCCTTTGGTCTACTGTGTTCTTTTCTTTTTCTTATGTTCATTGTCATTTTCATGATAACTTAGGTAATATTCTCTTCATCAGTACAAATTTTATGTACAAATTTTATGTACTTTTTCGAAGTCGTCCTCAGCATCTGGTACACTAACAAGTGATCTTTTCCGCATATCCAGCATAATTGGTCATTTCTACGCCATGTCTCTAGTTTTTCAAACATATATTCTACATTCAGATATCACCATCATGTGGAATGCTAGCTCCAAATATTTGATTAGTAACAATTTAATTGTACTTATCAATGGATTACTGTGAATGCACCATGTCAAAAAGACAAGGATTCTAGCACCATGAAGGTTTTATGGTGAAAAAATTCGCTGATCAAAAAACTTGAATGTCCTGTCCCGAGTATTGTGAACTGCACTGCAGTAACTCACTATCTGCACCACAATCTCCGCGCCAGTTTTAAGTAATCTCGCTGTACATGTCGACCTCATCTCGTTTCCGAAATAGCCGTGGCTCTTTCCACAAGCGGAGAGCATCCAATTTCCATTAGCAACGCCGCCCCACTCTCTTTTATGTTTACTTCTATAGTAACCATGTTGGAGTGCTGTAATTGCTCAGTTACGAACATAGTCCAGTGGATATTGAAGCGAAATATGTCTCTTCTTTTGGATGTACAGAATAAATGGAATTGCCATATGAAATAACCTACTGATTGCCGACACATCTAAGGGAGAAAAAAGTTTTTCATTTTATTTTGGGACCGATTTGGTCGATAGAATTATTATCTAACATAACAACCAATGTCGCTGCCTGTTATTTGTCTTTTCATTGGCGGTTAAGCTTGTTATGCGGACATCTTCGGATCCCATGTAGATTGATAATATATCTCATGATCCGATTATGGCTGTCCGGCTAAACCAGTACAAAATATGAATCTTAGCTGTTGCTTTATATAATAATTGTATTGTATTCTGTTCTGCGTTCCAGAGAGATCTAATTAAGGCAGCATAAACTGCAGAAAACAGTAATCAAAAAAGAAAAGAATTAGCGGTCTGGACTGTTGTTTTTAAAATAATCCAAGAGAAAGGAGGAAATAGGGAAATTATGAGTGGTACAATTTCTAAGTTAATGCTGTTGTATCCAATTGTAGTACCTTTGAAGCCAACTTGTTAATTCAATGTGGAAAATATCTCAACACCTTTTACTCGTACTTTCCTTCTGTTTAACCAAACATTTTTCGGGTAATGATATTATGTGTCAGCGGTCCCAGTGGTACAAAGATATAGTATTTGTTTAGCTTTGGAAAAGGTACCACGAAAATATGATAAAAAAGAGTGACGCCTGAAAACTCCAAAAATACTTACATAAATACTGTACTAGTAATATGCAAAATATACTGCACTGTGATCTCTCACGACCACATCAATGTGTCATCATCGCTTCTCATACCATACAAACACACATTCACATGTCCCGTGTTCCTACACTTACGCTAACAGAAGTTCAAATGCTTAACATAGCACTTTTTTGTAGCAATAAGTGGAGTAGAAATAAAGCCTAACATTGAGCCGGCAGGAAACTTATCCAAAATATTAGAATCCAGCGATGCTTCCACAAGACTCACTCAATTGCTAACACACAAGCGGTGCAACGGAAAGAGCTAAAGCACAATCCTACTTGTACGTAATGTAAATATAGAGACTACCTAAAAACGTCATGTACATTCGGACAAGGTGTATCAAAAGTGTAATGAAGGTGATAACAGCCGGTGATAATTTCTTCAATGCGGAATAACAACAGGTTCGGCTTCCTAGCGAAATGGACTGTGTAAAGCTAGATAAGGCACTACCTTGGGAGTATGTGGACAAGATGAGCATTTTTGTAGGAAATATGTTTTTCAGTACTTTGCTTTTTTCTGCAGTCATATGGAGTACAAATGTCTTGAAATTTATCATTCCTATGCAGTTCCTTTATGACTTGCTGGTGATATTACCTAATTCATAACCTTTCAAACACTGATCGACCAAATTTATTTTCTATAGTTACTCAGTTCTCTCGCTTAGCGTCTTCGATTTGCGAAGTCGTACATTTATCTGTAGTCGAATTTGAAGGAGCAGTCTTTGAAGGAAATTACATTGGTGACAAAGTAATGACTACATATTTTTGTGCTAGAATGTTTTTCCAGTTTTCTGTTACTACAAAAGTTACTCAAAGGACTACAATTAAAAATTAAGGCATGGTTTGTAAATTATTAAGACAATCTTGATAAAGCGGAGAGGAGCAAGTGTACTTTAACCATTGTAAAATTGTACGTAAGATTGGGACTTTTACACAGAAGTACAAAAATCATTCACCAATTTAACACCAATGCGCAGTATAACAGGAAATTAAGGTCAAATGGATGTTTACAGAAATTAGGGCATAAATATGAGAAGAGTTAATTACAATTCGTTATTAATGCTACCAGTCAGTTTATTGCATTTGTTTAATTAAAAACGCTGCAACGCGCTTGGAGCATGATGTGCTCATCATCACACGTTGTTCATACAGAAAATTGCTTACCTTACAATATAACGTTCTCCGTTGTTGGGGTTATATCGGGGGTTTTGAGGGGAAAGGGGGTGGGGTGGGAGGAAGTGACAGTGAATGGTCACAATACGATGTGCAGAAATGTCTTCTGTTGGTCTTGCTAGTGGTTGTAAATTATTGTAAAAAGATATAAAATAGCCAAAATCGCTTATCATCAGTTTTTATTAATGACGACCGGTTTCACTGAACTATGTCAGCATCATCAGGTCAAATAAAATATTTTACAAGGCCATAATCTTGTAATGTCAAATAGTTGTTATATAAAACGATTTACAGTGCATAGGTGCACTATGTCATTATAATAAAACGTAATTAACACAGTGAGTGCCAAAAGCAAACTGAGTTGACATAGTTCAGTGAAACCGGTCGTCATTAATAAAAACTGATGATAAGCAATTTTGGCTATTTTATATCTTTTTACAATAATATAAGTGGATCGCCTCCTATAACGTAAACCAACTGGTTGTAAATTTTATCGGTACCTGCAGAGAATGCAGACAGGCTTGCACCGATATTGCGGTGTAGTTATCGTATTATTTACTGTGATAACACTTTGTTGCTCACTTACGATCTTACGGCTCCTATCTTCTGTCTCTGCAGTATTATAAATGTGCATTATACAATCGTTTGTCTTGTAACACGATCCATCCCAACTCCAAACCCCAGATACCACCCCAAGAACGAAGAACAACGCATGTAATATCAGTACGGTTCATTATATAATAATGTAAACAACTTTTCTGTATGACTGTAGACTAAGCCTAAGCACAACATGTTCGAAACAAGTAGAAATATTTTAAATTAAACAAACGCAATAAAGTTATTAGTAGCAGTAATGACGAATATTAATTATTTCACACTGTCATGGTTAATAAATGGCTGAAATCAGTCAGACGACCTCATCCGTTTTGTGAAATTTTTTCAGTATCACGTAGCGATCTAATCCTAGTGAAGATCAGTGTACTGATACAAGCTGGCTCCTTAAAAAGTTCACACTAAACATTTTTATTGGATTTTATTCTTGAGCGGTTTCAGGAAGTCGCCACTATCCCGTGATCTTTCAGTTGTTCAGAATTATACACGGTGGTCAGCTTTAAAATTACGAGTTGGACTTGTCAATGAGAATGTCACAAACAAAGCAAATATTATGCAATAAAATGTGTTGCAAACAAGTCGCATTGTCTCCCGCAATGTGGAAGTGAAGACGTTTCGTTGATCGTCTGAATAGATGGAATACAGATACGGATTAATAGAAAAAGTACCAAGAAACGTGAGGTGAAGGTTGGTGATGATGAAGTTAAAGAATTTTGCTTCCTTGATAGCAAAATAATCTACTATAATCTTCTGGAGAAACGACAGCTGTAATTGTAATTTGTTTTTAAGATGTACAAGTTTGAAACTTCCTGGCAGATTAAAATTGTGTGCCGAAACCGGGACTCGAACCTGAGACCTTTGCCTTTCGCGGGCAAGCGCACTACCGACTGTGCTATCCCGACACGACTCACGATGCTTCATTTCATCAAAGTCAGATCAGGAAAGTAAAAGATATCTCCATTTGGAGTTTTAGGTGTATTAGGTGTATTTCCGCCGCGGCGAATGGCAATGAAACAAGCTTCAGAAGAAGGTAGTTTCATATACATAAAACG
Source organism: Locusta migratoria (assembly GCA_026315105.1). Classification (NCBI taxonomy): domain Eukaryota; kingdom Metazoa; phylum Arthropoda; class Insecta; order Orthoptera; family Acrididae; genus Locusta; species Locusta migratoria. The sequence continues at coordinate 25,225,897 of CM048751.1, forward strand.
ATATAAATATCTGACGCCGATTATTCGATGGACAGTTTGATTAAGAACGTCATTAAAAAGTTGTTAGTGATGTACAGTGTTCCACCTGAGGGCATACCATAAACGAAGTGCATTTCCCTGACTGAGATTGTTCGAAACGAACATTCCAAACAAACCGTCTGGAACAGCGTGTTGTAAAAAGTATATTATTATAAAGTCTTGGCTCTGATAACTGCTTCCAAGTTTACAATTCGCAGCAGCTCTCACTTGGTAAAATTTTGCAGAGCTTAATTTTTACGTGTATTGTTATCACTGGAAAATACAACGTGCACGTTTCATGCCGACACGGTTGTTGAATGCTGTATTCTATAGGCCAGTAATGAATACAACAGGAGTGTGATCATTGTGTTGACCGTTCTTTGGTATAGTTTACAGAGCTCTGAAATATGATACAATTTTCGTTGTCCAGGCTTGATGTTAGAACCGACGGTTCAATGCTTTCTCGTTCCTTCGACTCTATATATTGTTAAGAAGAGAGAACTGTTTTATCGTGGTTGTCTTCCGGTTCACGGCAAGATGTCAAAAGTGGGAGTGAACCTAATGAAATCGCTACATATTCACCTGATTACTTCTTTGGTTGTTTACTAATATCAAAAACAAGACGTGAGACTTGTCTATCTGATACCTAGTGCATAGATGATTTTGATCATACCGTACGCTTCCTCAGCTGCAGACACATCTTATCAAGCAAAAGTAGCGCTGTGTTCAAAATGTTCAAATATTTGTACAACTTATGGGACTTAACTACGGGGTCATCAGTCCCTAAGCTTACAAACTACTTATGAACTAGCTAAGACTAAAGACGGCACAAATATCCATGCCCGAAGGGGGATTCGAACCCCCTACCGTATTAGCCGTGCTGACCGTGACTGGAGCGCCACCGCGGCCGGCAGTAGCGCTGTGGTGAAGCGTGTTTGCGTGTGTGTGTGTGTGTGTGTGTGTGTGTGTGTGTGTGCGTGTGTGTGTCAGGTTGGATAGCGCTTGCCGGTGAAAAAGAAAGTTCCCAGGTTCGATTTCCCGGTCCGCGGTTTTCCTCGATGTTTCAAAACAATATTATTATACTCTCTTGGCCATTAAAATTGCTACACCACGCTGTGCTGGATCCCAACGGCCTCGTATCACTAGCAGTCGACAGGCATCTTACCCGCATGGCTGTAACGGATCGTACAGCCACACCTCGATCCCTGAGTCAACATATGTGGACGTTTGCAAGACAACAACCATCTGCACGAACAGTTCGACGACGTTTGCAGCAGCATTGACTATCAGATCGGAGACCATGGTTACGGTTACCCTTGACGCTGCATCACAGAGAGGAGCGTTTGCGATGGTGTACGCAACGACGAACCTGGGTGGACGAATGTGTATTACGACCCGTGGCTCTACCCTTCATTAAATCGCTGCGAAACCTTACGTATTAGGATGATAATGCACGACCCCATGTTGCAGCCCTAAACGGGCCGCTTTTGGATATGGAAAATGTTCGACTGCTGCCCTAGCCAGCACATTCTCCAGATTTCTCAGGAATTGAAAATGTCTGGTCAATGATGGCCGAGCAACTGGCTCGTCACAATACGCCAGTCACTACTCTTTATGAACTGTGGTATCGTGTTGTAGCTACATCTGTACCTGTACACGCCATCCAAGCTCTATTTGACTCAATGCCCAGGCATATCAAGGTCGTTACTACGGCCAGAGTTGGTTGTTCTAGATACTGATTTCTCAGGATCTACGCACCCAAATTTTGTGAAAATGAAATCACATGTCAGTTCTAGTATAATTTATTTGTCTAATGAATACCCGTTTACCATCTGAGTTTCTTCTTGATGTAGCAATTTTAATGGCCAGTAGTGTATGTTTAAATTTGTTTGCTTGTACAAGTTCATTGTCCCCAAATATAATTCTTTTTCCTGTATAAATGTACTAACGAGGTTAATACACGCTTTTGCACAAAATCTGATCTTGGATAAGGCGCACAACAATGCCAGTATTCTTGAGTCACAAACCATTGTTTCTTTTGGCGAAGATGTATAGTGCCCAAGACATCAATGCATATGACAAAATTCTCTTCAAAAACTTTGAGTTGTGCAATGATACAAACATCCGTCACAGTAAAGAATAATTAACAGAGTAATGTGTTTTGAAAATCCTCTAAAAAGGTGGTTAATTGCTATTAAACTTGTGGAGCGAGATAGTTATTGTCCATTTCTCCATTCACATTTCTTTTTATTACACTTAGTTTCAGGGCCGGCGCAAGGCACGTGCGAAACGTGCGGCCGCACGGGGCGGCACTTTCCGAGGCGCGGCAAATCTGCCGCCCACTGTTTTTTTTTTTTTTTTTTTTTTTTTTTTTTTTTTTTTTTTTTCTGTAGGACAAACTCAACATTCATGCCCAAGAGGGCATTCGAAACCAAACCTCGGAAGGAGCGGCTTCGGGAACCGTGGTAAGGAGCTTCGACTACTTGCCGGCCGCCCCTGTCGCCACTGTAGCAGCACCGTCGTGTTTACGCCGTAAGATCACGGAGTGGGAAGCAGGCTGGCGTACACGCCAGTATTCTTATGGAGCGCTGCCAGTCTTACGGGCCTTGCGTTTACTTACAACTAATACTGCAGAAGACGAAATCTAATTTGGAAATTGAAATGCAATGTTCGATACTGCGATTGTGTTAAGTCTCAAGAAATTTTCTAAGCCCTTCAATGGCAGTTTCCGAGTGTTTTATTCTTCCCGCATTACGGATAAAATTGTTGAACATTACTAGTCAACCATTTCCAACACCTACAATGACTAGAAGTATTCCGAATGGGTAAATACACAGCGAGTAATTAAAAGGGATAAAGGCGTGGTAGTAAGCATGGCATAAGTTGGGTTTCGACGTATTTTTCAAAATCTTTGCTATCCGTTTGAGTGATAGTGGGACGTTTTGGCTTTTGAACCATAAAACATCTGTCTGCACCTGCATGAACAACAATTAAACTGTGACCGGCACTTTTGTTTGACAATACTACTCTCACACTATCACTTTGCCAACAGTTATTTACTGTATACGGTTTTCCTTTGAATACATTCTGTTCACAACAACGAAAAATTTTTATTTACGTTGATTTTGTAAGTTCATGCTGTGCGGGATTAACCGAGAGGTCTAAGGCGCTGCAGTCGTGGACTGTGCGGCTGGTCCCGGCGGAGGTTAGAGTCCTCCCTTCGGCATTGCTGTGTGTTTTCGTCTTTAGGATAATTTAGGTCGAGTAGTGTGTGTGAGCTTAGGGACCGATGACCTTAGCAGTTAAGTCAAAGATTTCATACACATTTGAACATTTTCGTAAATTCACAAGAGCTATTAGCTATATTTCATTCAGGTTTGACTATTTTTGAGCTGGTTCCTGCGACTGTTTTGTACAAATCTGAAGAGAATGTCACCAATCAGTCGCATTTTTTTTCCAGATCTACATGTATTTCGGGTACAGTGTGGCTATTCTCAATGCTTTGTTTACATCTATACCGTCATGCTGAACGTAACTGACAACCTGCCGGTTTACATGTAAGCACATATTAAAAGCTTTTGAGACTGGCTACTCAGCGGCCGAAACCTAGGTAGATCTGAAAAGTAAAAACAAAAATTGCAATGGATTGCTGACATTTTCTATAGATTTGTTTAAATGAAATTCCACAAACAAAAAATCGTGGGGTTGGGGGGCGGCAAGCAGCTCGCACGGGGCGGCACTTGGGCTTGCGCCGGCCCTGCTTAGATTACTGTGGTTACCATCACAGAATCGCCAGAATAGTCCTGACGTATTTTACACCGATAGAATTATTATACGTTTCTGTTACCTTTGTCCGCTACCGTCTCCTAATGTGTGTCGTTCCCCAGGAAGTTTATGAGAAGGACTTGGAACAAAGTCGTTGGGGTGGTCAGAAAGTTTTGATGTTAGAAGGCCCTCTTATTGAGTGTCGCAACATTCCTCTGAATTTCCTTAGGTAAAACACAGAAAATTGTTTTTCTAAACGTGTTTTCAACTTCGGCTAAAGATAACTGGGCATATAACTTAAATGCTTGTCGCCAGGATCAAACTTTCACACTGGAGCGGAATGTGCGCTGAAGTAAAGCTTTGAGGACGGACCCCGAAGAGTGCCGCGATAGTTCAGTCTGTAGAGCGCTTTCCCGTGAAATGCAAAGGTCCCAGGTTAGAATCCCGGTTCCGAGAAACGATTGTAATCTGCCAGGAAGTTTAAAATGATTGTCAGATTTCTCCTATAGGCCGGCTTTGTGTCTAGGTCTTTCCATCAACTTGGGATTCAAGTTACCCACTTGAACCTGTGTTTCTCTGATACGTCATATAGATAACACAACCAGCAGTTCATAAAATAAATGTCAGCCCTAATCACCACTGAACTTTGCAGATACATTTATAGAAATACACCGCAATCCACAGTAAGGTGCATGGCAGAGGGCACCTCGCACCACTAATAGTGACTTCCTCTTCTGTTCCCTTCCAAATAGGACAAGGGATAGCAAATGCCTGCACCCCTCTGCAAGAGCCCTAATTCATATTATCGTTTTCGTCTCCAGGCGAAGTGTAAGTTTTCGGCAATAGAATAGTTTTGGCAGTCAGGTTTAAATTCCACCCTTGTAAGTTTCCACAAAAGAGTTTCTCCAAAATCAGGTCCAACGGTTCTGATCGTAACATCTCTATAACACTCACACATTGATTGAGCCAGCAACGAACCTAGCAACCCGCCTCTGAATTGCTACAGTACCTTCGCAATGGTTGCAATTTTCAATCCTCCAGTTATATACTTCATTACTGCAACTTAACATAATGGCGTGTAATCACGTAATTAAATTAGCGACACTTTTAACATATTTAAATCTTCAAGACATCTGTGACACATACTTGTACTTTTGCCTATTCTGTTTTCAGAATAGATATTTCAGTCGAGACGCCTGAATACTTCATTCATTACAATTTTCTCTGAGACCGTTACTCAGTGGACACCTCATCCTATTACATGACTCTTGTAATCACTGTTTCAAGGAAGGAGGAGGAATAGTGAAAGGGGAGCGGGAAGTTACTATTAATGACGTTCTACTTTCACTGTGTACATGTGCAAACAGATTTCGTGAAATTATTTTCATTTTTATTGATTTCCCATTTTCATATTTCTCAGTGGCTTGATGCTGTCAAGAAGTCTAACGTTTAAGTGTTAATGAAAGATAAACTCCTCTATCCTCTGTGTAAATTATGAATTGTTATTTCGTGTGGCCCATTGGCCTGGTGAAAGGTTTTCTATTGGACGCAACTCCTCCCCGACTTGCGTGTCCCTAGCCTACCCCAGTTATCCAACCAGGAAAGGGGACGTACAGCTTAACTCTTTCATTCCCACAAATATGAAATCCGCTTTGGAAAAAATAAAATAAAGTATTTTATGTTTTAGTACAATGTCATAAAAAGAAAATAATGTTCTTTAGTATTCTTGACTGAACCATTATAGTGTTCATGTTGTCATACACAACACATACTTGTATCGAGTCGTTTTATTACTTAAGAAGTTATTTTGTTGATTCTTAGCACTGTCAGATTAATAATGCTAGCATAATCTTCACCACAGCACCAAAGACAAGACAATCCGCTGCTGAAATAACACAATCCGTACGCATCCTCACACTCATGAACGAAAACAGACTGCAGCGTAACACGACTTACAAGTCTGAAGTTAATACATGCTCCACCAAGTAACAAAACTTAGTTCTAGAAGCATGTTTTTCCTCAACAACAATGCGCCTTTAACGATTGGTACTCATAATACTGCGTAAAGCAGCTTTTGATACGGCGTTGTCTAGGAACGTTACTGGTAATGAAAGGGTTCACGTGGAATCTGAACCACGTGTCGTTTCTGGTGACTCCTCACACCGTTGAGAGGTGAAGGGTGGGTTAAAACGCAGAGTGATATAATCAGAGATCCGACCGGGTATCGAACCCACGACCCACTGGTTACCATTTGAGCACTTTACCCCGAGACCACCGACTAGTATTCAAAATATTGAAATATTCGCATAAACGGAGTCTTTGTAGATTTTTCACACGCCGACGTCCCACCCGAGTGAGCATTCTGTTTCCATTCTTTTCGAAGAAGCTGAACAGTGATCTTTCATTGCTGTTATCCTAGAATATCCAACAAGATAGCAAATTTCGAGCGATGGGACGTACACATGAAAAATTTGTAAAGGATTATAATTTGTTCCAGTACATTCGGCCTTAGACACCGTTATAAAAAGCTAATCCCAGTTCCTCAATTCCAAAGCATCCTGATTATGATACAATTGCAGGGAGTAGTCTACGTAACTGTAAACAGCGGTGTATTTTCATTGTGTGCCAGCAAGAACTATAACAACAACCCGGTTTAATTCAAAGGGTGCTTCAATTCTAACGCTGAAGGGTAGAGGAATGCAATGTTATCGATGGACGCCACGTGGAACACCTATATACATACATTTCTCTCGGAAACTACGCGTTTCACGACCCATGTTTATTGGACTTATTTCTCTTGTTTTGATATGTACCACTATCTATCAAAGTATACGATACTGGTCTTATTCTTTCTTCAACACCGTAAATAGCAGTTACATGTAACGGCGTCGCTGTGGAGTAGCCGAGCGGTCTAAAGCGCCTCGCTGCGAAGCTCGCGGTTGCTCGCCGTCTGAGGTTCGAGTCCTCCCTAGGGTATGGGTGTGTGTGTTGTCCTTATGTTAGTTTACCTTAGTTTAAGTAGTTTATAAGGTACGGACTGATGACCACGTAGTTTGGTCCGACAGATTTACAAACATTTCATTTTGAATATCAGAGGACCAATGACACTACCCTGTGGAACGCCGGATATCACCTCTGTTTTAGTCGATGCCTTACCATCGATTACTACAAACTTGTCCTCTGTGACAGGAAATCCCCTATCCAGTCACAAATCAGGGATGATATTCCATAACCACGCAACTGGATTACATTCCGTTTCTGAGATACGGCTTCAAAAGCCTTCTGGAAATCTAGAAATACGGAATCAGTTTGAGATCCCTTGTCGATAGCAGTCGTCACTTCGTGTGAGTAAAGAACTTATTGTGTTTCACATGAACTACATTTTATAATCCGTGTTGACCTTGGGTCAATAGATCATGTAACGGTACTGGCTTCAGTGATGTGTATCTGAGCTTAAATGAGAATCATGTGCATTTTTGTCGCCACAAATGCATACTACAAGTTGGACGTTTCCGTCAGTGTGTAGCATTTCGGGTCGTCAACTGTTTATAATTTGTTTTATTGCTTTTGATATCAGTACACCTAGGTTTCCGAATCTTGTTACAGCTGACTTTATTTCTTCGATGTCTGCCGCGGCGAACTAGCCGCGCGTACTGGAGTGCCGTGTTGCGGTGCACGCGGCCGTCCGCCGTCGGGGTTTCGAATCCCCCTCGGGCATGAATGGTTGGTTCGTCTTTAGCATGAGGTAGTTCATAAGTAGTTTGTAAGTTTAGGGGCTGATAACCCCGCAGTTAAGTCCCTTAAGCTTAACAAACATTTGAACATTTTTTTCCATGTCTTACCGCCATTATGAAGCGTCTCTTACGTCATTTTTGTTCCTAAACCAGAATAATTAAGGTGACTTAGTTACAGGAATGCTGATGAATTTAAGAGATATGTAAAAACTGGAATTCTCTGCTGCCAACTTTCGTCTAACTTTCTACATTAGCAATGCAACTTTTACTTCAGCCACTGTGCAGAACGCTGCGTCAACCTTGCAACTTGTTGGAGAAATTGCGTGGCACATTCCCCAGGCCGCTGCTTCGTGTTTACATGTGGCAACTGGTGGCGTGCTCTCCAGCAGTTAGACGTTGCCTCCACGTGTGTCCGAGAGCTGGCCCTACCGTGGCTGCTGTAGTTCCATTTGTCTCCGGCTAGTGCTTAGCTCCGTCTTGGCGTAAGAAATAACGGCGTGCCTGTTGGGTCTCCCCGGAAGTAGTATCAAGCAATCACGTGGAATATGAAGCAGCGAATAAAGGTGGCACGACATACGCTTTATAAGGCAGCTTTAGCGTAAAATAAGGCGATAAGAATTCTCTGAGTAATTGGGTTGACTTCCGCGCCCAAGGTCTGTTGGCGTAAGAGTTTTCTGGGTGCTATATAGCACCATATTGTAAGATTGTGTGTTAGTGCAGCAACCAACGCTGCCTCCGCCTACATAGTCTAGTGGGCAGCGTGATGGATTGCCACGCAGGGTATCGGGGTCCCGGTCAGGGTGGAGATTGGGGCGGGTGTTGTGTCGTCCTCATCATAATTCCATCATCATTAGTGCTTATATGACAAGAACAACTGCAGCACAGTATATCTACATATTTACTCGAACCACTTTCATAAAATCTCTCCGTTGAGCCATTCTCTAGTAATTCACGAGCAACTTGAGCACCTGCATCATTCAGTTTTCCATCAATTTGTCTTCTTTTATCATAAAGATCATGTAGACCTACGTAGGTGAATGATAAAGATATATGTTCACATTCGGAGGAGAAGGTCGGTAAAATATAGCCGGCTGCAGAGGCCGAGCGGTCTGTGGCGCGCCAGTCACAGTCTGCACGGTCGCTACGGTCGAGGGTTCGAATACCCCCTCGAGATGGATGTTTGTATCGTCTTTAGTAAAAAATAGTTCATAAGTAGTTTGTTTAGGGACTGATGACCCCGCAGTTAAGTCCCTTAAGCTTAACAAACATTTGAACATTTGGTAAAATAAATTTCGCAAATAGGTCTCGCCATAACGAATAACGCCTTGCTTTTAATTATTTGCACCCTAACTCGTGCATAACTTCCGTGACACTCTCCACCCTGTATCTTCGTAATACGAAACAAGCTGCCCTTTTCTAAACTTTGTCTATAATAACTGTCAGTCCCTCTTGATGGGCAGCCAACAATGCCCAGTAATACTCCAAAATAGAACGGGCAAGTGTGGGGTAGGTAGTTTCTGTAGTAGAATTCTTGCATTTTCTAAGTATTCTACAAGTAAAATAGAACCATTGGTTTGATTTTCCTATGGTATTTTCTGTGAGTTCTTTGTAATTAAAGTTGCTCGAAATTGTAATTACCAGGTACTTAGTTGAATTTATGACCTTTAAATTTGACTGATTTCTAGTGAAAGTAAAGGTTATAGACGACCACACTTTTTACTATTTATGGTAAATTGCCAATTTTCGCACAATGCGAATATGTTATCTAAGCCTTTTGCAGTTGCTTTTGATCTTCTGGTGACTTTACTAACCTATAAAATACAGCATCTTCCGCCAAAACTCTATGAGAGCTTTTCGGATTGTCTCCTAAATAGTTTATAAAGACAAGTAGCCGGCCGCAGTGGGCGAGGGGACTGCGGCGCTTCAGTCACGGTCTCCACGGCCACTACGGTCGGTGGTTCGAATCCCCCCTCGGTCGTGGATATTTGTGCCGTCCTTAGTTGTAGCTAGTTCATGAGTAGTTTGTAAGTTTAGGAACTGATGACCCCGTAGTTAAGTCCCATAAGCTACACAAACAACAAACAAAGACAAGCAGTAGTAGTTATGTTTATAGGGGACTAAACTACAAAGTCATCAGTCGCACAAGTAGTTGGACTCGCAATATACATTTGCACCGCAAATATTGCGGAAACGGAAAGTGCGATTGATGTGCGGTTTTCACAGAATGGATTGGTAGTCAAGGACTCGTATTGTCAGACAATAAACAGATTGTAAATATACCCAGAAAGAATACTTTTTATGCAAACAAAAAAATTTTCAAATGGATCAATGGTTGTTTTTATCATGTGCGTGATTGTTTGACACCAGCTGTGTACAAAGAATTTTCAATGACATTTTTATCACGTTTAGTTCGGCAGCTACAACCATTCAAAGTTTTGGGAGCGGAGGCTACACCAGCGTAGGTGACAGGCTGGTGGTCATGAGACAGTGGGCCGTGCCCCAGGGTCTAGCCACTCCGCCAGTCAGTACACTACCGCAGCCTCCGTCCACGAAACTTTGAACGGTTGTAGCTACCAAACTAAACGTGATAAAAATGTCATTCAAATTCTTTGCACACAGCTGGTGTCAAATATTCCAGTGCATGATAGAAACAATCATTGTTGCATTTAAAAAAAACTGTATGTTTCCATAAAAATACACTTTCTAAGTAATATTACAATCTGTTCGTTGGCTAAAGATACGAGCCCCTGACTACCAATCCATTCTGTGAAAACCGCATATCAATCGCACTCTCCGTTTCCGCAGTATTTGCGGTGCAAGTGTTAGGAAGACAGTATACGTCACGAATTAAACATAAGACGCGAACAAACAATGTCAAAAAGAACAGCCCGCGTTCCGCAGGAAGCACGCGTAGCTACCCATTGACGTCATGCTCCGACAGACTGGACGACAGGCAAGCACGAGGGATACCGCAATACATCCCGCTCGGTAGCAGGTATAAAGTTGCCGAGTTCTTGTGTTCTGTTTGAGGGCAGATTTAGGAGAATTTCGAAATGTTTGGTTTACCACTGACTGGTAAATGTTGCTAAGTTCGTGTGAGGTGGGGCTGGTTGTCTTCAGGTTGAACTCTGGCACAAGCTTCCTTTCAGTCATAATTGAGCCGTTATTGCTCTCAAAGTAGCTTTTCACAAGCGCTACTATACTCTCAGGCACGGTGTACTGTGACTTTTAGATCGGCAAATGGTTAACAACAACAAGGAGGTGGCATTTCATGTACCATTTCCCGCTATGCCCTGCGTCAAATCGTGACGAGCCTTTCTTTGTAGAACCTTTTCGAGTGATACTGCCGTTCTCGCCTCGCCTCTTGTAGTGCGGCCTAATATCACATATTCGTATTAATTGGAAAAATACTTTTGACAAGCTACACTTCTCTTAGGTTCCTGCCTAACTACATCCTTAGAGACATATTCGTATATAGGGTGTCCTACTCAACTGTTTCACCCCAGATATCTCTGAAACAACAAGAGATATTGAAAAACGACTTTCACAATCATGAACGTACGACAGGGGCTTATGAAAGTAGGTACTATCAGACAGTCTAAAACGTAAAGAAATATTATTTTCAAAACATACCTTTTTTTTCTTTAATGGATACCCCACATTATTTTTTAAGCAATCAATTAAACGAAAAATGACAAAAAGAATGGCGTCAGTATCTTCGCAATCAGTAAATTGCATCCTGAGAAACTATGAAGCGAAGTTGACTTTAAACATGAAGCACACAGCTAACGCGTTCCGAGACTCAAGCGAGACTCACAGTTGAGGCTCGGACACCCGCTAGCAGCGCGCCTTATGTATTTCAAACGTCAATTTCACTTCGTATTTCCCCGGATGTAACTGACGGATTGCGAAGATACTAACGCCATTCTTTTTGTCATTTTCATTCTATCGATTGCTTAAGATATAATATCGGGTATCCATTAAAAAAACATACGTTTTTGTTGAAAATAATACTTCTTTACGTTGTAGAGCGTCCCATGGTACCTACTTTCATAAGCCCTGTCGTATGTTCAAGACCATGAAATTCGTTTTACAGTATCTCTTGTAGTTTCAGAGATATCTGATTTGGCGTGTAATAGTTGACTGGGCAATATACTCGAAGTTCATGGATGTCGTTAGGCAGGAATTTTAGAGGACAGCTTAAATTGCTGCGAGTGAACAAACAGCGATATCTACAGATATCTGATATTAGTCTTTATTATATGATACGCCGGAGGCGAGAGCCGCTGTAACATACGAAAACGGTTCTTCGAATAAACGTACGCATGTCCAACCATCTATTTTGAAGCAATTGAAACAATGGATAATGGCACCATCAGCTGTATTTTCATTTTGTAAAGTTTCGATGGAGCACGGCATCATCATCAGGCCCTGAAAATAGAGTAAACTCCATTTTGCTGCAGTAAAATAAATAAATAAATAAACAAATACATAAATAAAAAATAAAGATAAGAAAAGAAAACTGGTACCCCGCAATCATTAAATCCCTGAAGATCATCCTTATTGTTATGCTCTGTGATTGTGCGTCGCCAGTGATTTTGTTGTTTTTTATTGCAGCAAGATGCTGTTTGCCGTATTTTAAGGGCCTGATAATGATCATGGCGTGGTCCATCGAAACTGGTTGCCAGTAAATAACAAATAAATAAATAAATAAATAAATAATAAATACAGCTGATGGTGTTATTATTCATTGTTATCAGTGTTATATAAACGGTTGAAGCTCCACCGTCCATGCTTAAGATGGACAAAATCAATTCAGTTTGAATGTCCTAACGCCAAATACCTAGAGACTATCGTCATTACATGTAGTTCAATAAGTCACTCTGTTACGAAGGTAGCTACTCGACTACAATTACTATTTAAAGCCCTCCCGGACTTTTTTTAAACACGCCGTGTTTAACGAAAACGCTGCCACGGTTAATGAAGGTCAGTAGTGAGCAACATGTTGTGCCAAAGCGATGGAACGGGGGACACTACCGATATGAGCGAAACTGCGCCGAGGCCATTTACTTTCCACTCGAGGACCGAGAGATAAGTGCCATTAGGCTGTCAAAGCCGGCGTCCGTCGCCGCGACATGATTACAGCGCAGCGGACGCTTCCGGGCTTGTTTTGGCGCCGTTTTATTTCTGGCCGGCCGGGGCATCCCCCGCAGCGGCGGCAGCTTCATTTTCCGCTCGGCTGGCGGCGCTGCTGCTGCCCGCTCGTCGCTTGTTACTCTCTGGACGGGGCTTCCCCGCTGCCCCGCGGGACCGACCCGCCGCCTCGCCGCTCCGGTTAAATGGCCGCTTTTAGAGGCGCTTCCTTCCTCCCGTGCCGCGCGCAACGGCTCTCCGCTGGAATGTTGCTGCTGCGCCGCTGTCCGAATATTCAGACACGCTGTTGCGCTGCGCGGCATAGTTCCCCGGCCGGCGACGTACACAACACTCCGGCCGTTTAATTTTATTACGCATACCTCGGCGGAAAACGCACTAAATTAGTTTAACCGCTCGACTGACGAATAATTTGATGGCCTGAAAATGGTTTGAGTCACTCAACTTTTCACTTTGTGCTGTTTGGGTGAGGAACATTTATTAAATACCTGTGTCTAAAATTAGTTGCAAAAAGCAGTCAACAGTAGACCTCCGTCTTTTAGGTTTTAAAAATCTTAAATTAGATATCTAAAGTAGAGTATATCACTTGCAAATAGGTTAAAAAATCAGAAATTTGGAGACAAGGTCTACTCTATAAACTTATGAAAATAATTCCCTGTCACAAAATGACAAACCTTATTGGTAACACGATTGATAACAGAGGATTCCAGGTCATCATGGGAAACAAAGTCAGTAGCCAGAAATTCCTTCAAAATGGCTTACCTCAAGGCTCGGTATTAGCCCCACTGCTTTTCGGCCTATACATTGCTGACATGCCAGCCGTTTAATTTTACTACGCATACCTCGGCGAAAACGCACTAAATTAGTTTAACCGCTCGACTGACGAATAATTTGATGTCCTGAAAATTGTTTGAGTCTCTCAACTTTTCACTTTGTACTGTTTGGGTGAGGAACATTTATTAAATGCCTGTGTATAAAATTAGTTGCAAAAATGCAGTCAACAGTAGACTTCCGTCTTTTAGGTTTTAAAAATCTTAAATTAGATATCTGAAGTATAGTATATCACAAATAGGTTAAAATATCAGAAAATTGGAGACAAGGAATACTGTATAAACTTATGAAAATAATTCCCTGTCACAAAATGACAAACCTTATTGGTAACATGATTGATAACAGAGGATTCCAGGTCATCATGGGAAACAAAGTAGCCAGAAATTCCTTCAAAATGGCTTACCTCAAGGCTCGGTATTAGCCCCACTGCTTTTCAGCCTATACATTGCTGACAAGCCAGAAACAGCTTGTACGAAATTTGGCTATGCTGACGACTGGGACATTGCAACTAGGTACACCAGTTTCGATACAGTGCAAGAAACCCTGACATCTGATCTGTCTGCCCTAGCAGCATACTTCCGTAAATGGAAGCTTAGTCCTAATTCCACGAAGACTTGCTTCCATCTCGATAACAGAGAAGCGGACAGAACTCTGGAAGTATACTTTGACGAGACACGCCTCAACTACAACAAGGAGCCAAGGTATCACCTTAGACACAACATTGTCATTTATAACCCACGTTACAAAAACAGCTGCCAAGGTGAGAACAAGAAATAACCTAATCCATAAACTTTGTGGAACCACCTGGAGATCAACAGCAACAACCCTGAGGACGTCTGCTCTGAGCCTGGTATACTGTGCGGCGGAGTACTGTGCACCAGTATGGTTAAACAGTAGCCATGTGAAAAAAATCAATGTTGAATTGAACAATACAATGCGTATTATATCAGGAACCATTAGATCTACACCCAACATATGGCTGTCCTGAGTCATATGCTACCACTAAAAATGCGACGAGAAGCAGCCTTGCTCATGGAATACAATAAGATCGAAGCAAACCCTGAACTACCGTTACACTCATTTACCTAATCTGATAATCAAGAGGCTCCGTTCAAGACATCCTCCTCTTTCTCTCAACAGCCTCACTGGAGCTGACATCAACTCGACAAGGACTCCCAAATCATTAAGTTGCCACCTACTGCCTTGTATCACTGCGTTTGATCGGTCCTGTAAGATCTGATAAACTCTGAAACGGATGAGAACAGGCCACGGGAGATGTGCTGACTCACTCTTCACATAGGGACTGCTGTCTTCGCCAGCATGTGACTGCGGCACGCCTAACAGACCATACAACACATCAGGGAAGAATGCAGTGCCAGAGCGTTCAGTGGGGACTTTGAAGAATTCCCCACGGCAACCCAAACAGCTGTTGAATATATACAAGGACTAGATTTTTGTCTCTGAATACATGTAGTACAATATATGTAATGATATGTACTATAATGTAATCAGACACTGAAATGTACTTAAATGCCATACGCTAAATAATAATATTGACTAGGAAGATAATTTGATTAACAAAAATTCACTTTTTTTATTTTCCATGTCCATAATTACCGCCACAGTAAATGACTGCCCAACAAACCCAGGGCTATAAAGGTGACCATGGCTGTGTAGTGTTCCTCCAAGCGGACCTGTCGCCGGGACTCCGTAGTCCTGTGCCGGCTCCGATTGGCCACACTTGGCTGACACTCGGCCACCTCCTTCGAGGACTGACGGTGGCCAACATCTTGATTGTATTGTTATTGTATTGGTGTGGTTTCTGTTCTTTCAAAAATGTTCAAATGTTTGTAGAGATTATCGGACTTAACTACGGGGTCATCAGTCTCTAAACTTACAAACTACTTATGAACTACCTAATACGTAGGACGGCACAAATATACATGCCCGAGGGGGGATTCGAACCTCCGCCCTGCAGACCGTGACTGGCGCGCCGCTGATCACTCGGCCACAGTGGCCGGCTGTCTGCTCTTTCGGATATCCGAAAGAACAGACACCACACCTTCTTCGCAGCCAAATAGCATTTGCAAATGATTATTAAAGGAAAGGAAGACGGATAGGAAAGAAAGCATTGACAGTAGCCGTATTTGGGCATTGATATTAAGCAATCATTTGCAAATGCTATTTGGCTGCGAAGCAGGTGTGGTGTCTGTTCTTTCGGACATCCGAAATAACATTCACCACACCAATACAATAAATATTTAAACGCGACGACGGCGTTAGCTTCAGTTATTTCACCGCAGATGCGGTCATACGTCCGACCTCGCACGGGAATCCGTAATGGCGAGTGTAAGAGGGCATGGACGATAGGGGAGCTACAAACATAGCGTGCGACTTGTGAGAATTTGAGACGGACGGGAGGCGAGCACGGGTGGCCAAGTGGTTAAGGCGACCGCTGGCCCGATGCGGGAGACCCGGGTTCGATTCTCGGTCCGTCTCACATTTTCACTTGTCGCCATTGCTTAA
The DNA here is from genome assembly GCA_026315105.1 of Locusta migratoria. Classification (NCBI taxonomy): domain Eukaryota; kingdom Metazoa; phylum Arthropoda; class Insecta; order Orthoptera; family Acrididae; genus Locusta; species Locusta migratoria. The sequence goes on from CM048751.1 coordinate 25,241,922, forward strand.
TATCAATGCCCAAATCCGACCACTGTCAATCCTTTCTTTCCTATCCTCCTTCCTTTAACAATCACTTGCAAATGCCCTGTTTTAGCCGATCTGCGGCGGAGTTCTAATTTTCCTGCACTTTTATCCGATGTTTTAAGTGACGAAGCCAAAATGGCTGATACGGTTTTAAGTTTTATTCGGGACACTGGTTTTTAAGGCTTTAATTCAGTACTCTGTGTTCGTCCTATCTCATGTCCTCCGATTGGAGGTTCCCATGTGTTTCATTGTGGTTGACTTTTCCTCTTTTTAGTCTCACGGACGGTCAACCACAGTATCGGCTCTTACGTTCCATTTCTTGTCATTGCTCGATGTCTTTGTGCTTACGTAACTGTAAGGAGGATCAACAGGGGCACAATGATTGTGCGATACCAGTTCATTTTTTTATTATTATTTTTTAATTTTTTTAATGTTTCAAAATGCAGTTTATCCTATTTTAACGGCCATCGAAACTTCACAAAATAAAAATACAGCTGATGGTGTTAGTATTCATTGTTTCAATTGCTCTGTTGTCCTCTTCCTTGACTCGGGGGATATTCCTCCCCTTTGCTGTTTTCAAATCTGGACTCTTTCACACATTGACGCCTCTTCTTGTGACGCCCAATGATGGAATGGAGGACTGATGACCTCTGCAGTTTTGTAACCCTAAAACATCCAAACAACAACAAGTAAATGACTAATAATTTCACCAGATTTCTCCGTGAAAAACTGCATCTCATGTCTGTTAATAGCGTCTTATATGCCGAGAATGAGTGTTCCACATCAACGGGTATCGCCGGAGCATACTTAAATGACGGCATTAGGTGCAATGGGTCCGCACACTCATGTTCTGTTGAGCGTGATCCGTAGTGGATTCTTTTGTAACATGTCTTTTGTTTCCCACTAACTTTCATAGCAAAAGAACCTAGGACCAAGTGAATTTTTTTATGTTACGTCTTATACCAATCGCAGTTGCATGTAGACTGGTTTCCCTGAACAAATTAAATTTTGATAATAGAGTCCCAGAACGCATGATGAGATTCTGTGTGTGCAGTGTCGTTGGAAATAGTTGAGTCATTTATAAGATCTTTCGCTGAAGCAATGCTCACGGTCTTCGCCCACAATTTGAAAACAATGTTCTGTAATATGCTGGAGTCGTCTAACTCGCGATTGTCGGTCAAGCATGCAAACAAACCAGTTATTAGTTACAGTTTTCTTAGTAGCCAGGAAACCTTTATATGACCGGATTTTTTAAAAAAAATTAAGTACTGTCGGATCCTAACCGGAGATAGGTATTATTTGGATTTTTTTTTTTAATTTAAGCTAAGGTACAAACATGTTCTAAAATGAAATTAGGTATTTTAGGGTAAAAAATCACATTTTTCAATAAATTTTCACTTAATTCATATATATATGTATATTAACCGAATTTTTAAATTTTTTGTACAATCAGAGACTCGCCTGAAATTTGGGTGCTATAAGACTAGTCGTTTCAAAAATTGGCTAACGTCATGTATGTACAACTTTTATTGTCTTTATTTAATGGGGAACAAAATAAGTTTTTACCTAAGATCTGAGATATATTCATTTGACATACGTATGTGTACTATTTGTAGCTATCTCTGTTTCATATTGGACGTAATTTTCTGTTGATTTCGGATCTTTTTTTTTTTTCTTTTTTCTTCCCTTTTCCTATTTAACAGGCTATAAGAAGGCATTACATTACCTCATAAATACCAAGATCAGTAGCATTAATTTCAAGGGCTTGGGAAGAGAAATATTGCAGAATAAATTCAATTTAAGCACTATTAACGCGCTGCTAAGGTTTCTTCATACAATTGCCTAGCGATTCCATTACTGCTACAAAAAGGTCTCAATACGGCGTTCATGAGTGACCCGCAGACTCTAGAAGTGCTGGATTGCATTCTGCACAGAATGGATCGAAGCGCCTTCCTTGCAGTGGATCACGGGATGTTCAACTGCCTATGTACAGCGCACGCACTGCTTGACGATTGGTAACTGCGCAAATTATTGTCTGCCATAGCAGCCATAGCAGTTTATGAACCACCTGTGGTACAACCGATCGTCGGCCTCTCCCCAGAGCGAAGCCCATTTTTCCAGTTAATTCGAGATTCCTCATCACACTCAGCACAGCAGATGGCGAACCTTCCATAATCCTTTCAGCTGCCGATATTGTCAAAGTGCAGCTGCAGATTTGCTATTGATTTGATAATACAGCATCACGAATAATGCTCTCACCTTTTGTCAGTTGTAACGTTGACATATTAAACAGTTCGCTGCAACTGGCTAGGTGTGTCAGACTGTGAATCACGGTGAATGATCATGGCAGCTGGTGGCCGAAAATGGAATTGGACGGTCACGCACGGACACCATGGACCCCGTACTCTGGTCCTACATGCACGAAATATCAGTAAACGGACAGTATTTAGTTTCAGTGTCATAACATATTAACTAGGGATGTTAAATTATAACCATTACTGGGTAAACCCACTCAGCTTTGCGAGAATTTCCGCGTGTTCTGTGCGTCATATCATGGACTGAGCGGCCGCTTCCGTCAGAGGTTCGAGTCCTTCCTCGTGCATTGATGTGTGTGTTGACCACAGCATATGTTAGTGTACATAGGGTGACAATTATCGTTTTTATAAATAAAGCAGAGTGTCTGGTGTTTGTATGTACATATTGCAGTTTTGTTCTAATCTTTATGAAATTTTGCCCACGCGGTAAGTGTAGGGATAATGTATAACACATACTTCACGAGATTCGACGTCATAAACAATGAGATATATCATAAAAACTGCTACGTCGCGCGACAATGTCGCACATTTACTCCTCAACGACTGGGATGATGTCAACCAAATTTGATACACATATTCCTTACCGTGCGATAACAGTTTCTGCAGAGTTAAGAATCACATGAGACAGATGGTTCAAAAGATATGACGTCATAAACAATATGAATCTAAGAAAGTGCCATATAATGGTACAAGACTATTCCTGCACTGTATGAGAATGAGAGTTCTTAGCGACTTGCAACAAACTTTAAGGATGATTTGAAACCTTTACTACATTTTCCTCGTTGACAACCTCTGTAAAATGATGAAAGGAAAATGTTTCTCGCTTACTACTTTTCTGCCGTTCATGGACTAAAACTACGACATTGGGTATGACACAATGTACACTGCAAATTGTAGCCGCACGAAATTTTACGGACAGTATACACACATATAGCAACACGTAATTAATGGAAAACCGCCCAATCACGGATCAAGTTTTAATCTATTACTTCTTTACTACTAATTGTATTCGCATTAACAGACATGCATCACTTATACAAATGAAGATATACCTGAAAAATTATGCAGTTGTACTACATAAAACTGAATAAAAAGAGATCGTACGAATTTTATACGTCATTTGTATTCTGAATACTACCGTTCTTTGTTTTGATGCTGCACTTACAACGTGTGTGTTGGCACTACAAATAATTCTTATTCTGGAGTATAATTGTCCTTAAGCAAATCAGTCGGTTTCTTAATCCTCTTACCTTTATCTCCATCTCCACTCTCTAATTCCTCCTGACCTCACTCTACACCACTCTTCTCCTTCCCCCTACCCCGTCTTAATCATCTCCTACTTACTTGTCATTTCCCATGTCGTCGTCGTCGTCGTCCACACCCCCCCCCCCGCCCCCCATTTTTCTGACCATCTTCTCTTCCTTCCCCTGATGTTTTCCACACTCCATAGTCGTGGCCATTCCTATTTAATAAATTAAAATTTTGTATGCTCCTTTAAATTTTGTGGTAACGGTGAAAAGTGATAAGAACTTTATACTCTTGCAGGTAAGTATACGAAATAATAGAACAAATAAACAATTTATTTGTAGACGTTGTTACTACCGTGTTTTGACTTCTATTGCTACCAACCTCATGAACCTAGAGGTTGCCACAGTGTAACTGCCCGGTATGTCTATATTACTGAAAGTGGACCGTTTAAAACATCTGGCCGTTATGTAGGTCAGTTGTTGGTTGCACTGCAGTTTTCTGTATTCGTAAAATATTATGGGAAATTTTAATGTGTGATGGACGAGGTAATATCAGTGTTGTATATATGAAAGTATCTACTTCCTTTTAACAGTCTTAACAACTATATAAATACACACACGATTGTTACAAGAGCAGCAAAATGCCTCGCAGTTGACGTTGAACAATTTGAACATCTTCTGTGAGAAACTACAAACAAACAATAACATACCATTTTCTTAATTTACTGGTAGCTGCACTTTTCCCGTTCCTAACTGTCTTCATTGGTTTACCTTAAAACTGTTAGGAAATGGCTACATGATTATTACATTTTTTTCTTTTCTTTTAGAATCGCCAGTAGTATCACGTCTCAAGAATTTACCATTTACCTTTCCTCCTGACTCACACTGTATGTACATATTTATCTCTATTGAAGGAAATTCAAAATATGAGTAAGAACTCATGGTGTTTTACAGTATTCCTCCTCCCCCCACTGCTTAAGTACGATTCGTTCGTTTTACACGCAGTTGCACAGCTGTTCTACAGTATTTTTAAGTCGGTACCGTAATACGTTTTACAATAAATAACGAACTCGAACCATTCTCGTCATGAACCTGATTAATCCTTCATTTCATTTTAAATTGTTTTAATATTATAAGTTCCACTTAAAAACCAAGACAGCTATAACAATATGACAGTTACGTCTTGTTTAATGTTTATATGCCTGTCGATGATCCAGGACTTCAGCTGCTTTTCTTAACTTATAGCTCTATTTAAGATATTACCCACAGAAAATATTTCCTCGAGCGCTTTTCATGGCCATCTTTAGATGGTATTATACAGGGTCGGGGAGTAACGCGTTACTTGTAACGCCGTTACTAGTAACAGTTAATTTTCAAAGCTAACGGTCTGTAACGGCGTTATTATTTGCATAAAGTAACTTTAACTATAACTAACTTAATTTTATCAGTTAAGGATTTAACAGAAGTATTGTTCCGTTTTTTTTTTTTTTTTTTTTGTAACAAGTAAAGTGACATATTTTTTTGTATGCATCTCAAGGCTGCACAATACCATGCTTTGATTTTAGTGAAGAGAAAAAAGAAACAACATTTAATTCTAAATGAAATCTTTTCAACAATGTACGTTGGAAATGTATTTAATATATCTTTTAATACTATTACAACATTCAATAGTGTTTATTTATTCATACTATTTTTATTTTATAATTATGTACGCAACAATGAGTATATAATAATCATCTGACGTGTCACACGTAAACAGCGTACAGTCTCCGATTTTTTCCACACCTTTCGACATGGAGAAGGAAGAAAACTCTCGCTCGCTTACGCTCAGGTGTTCGAAGTATTTGCATTGGAAGGAAATAATGATTCCTTTTGCTACAAATTGTGTCGCGGTGGGAAAACGGTGGAAACTCTAAAGCGAACTTAAGAATTATTCAGGTAGAGATTAGTTTTTTGCTTTCTCTTTGGCGTTAAGGCGCTTTTACGATACGTTTGAAACATGTTCTGAAACTTGATTCGCTGCTATTTCTAGACTGCGGTACCGATTTTCACAACATAACGGCGACACTAAAGCTGCGTTTCTTGACAGTGTCGATTAAAAAAATAAAAAATAAAAAAAAAAAAAAAATTAAAAAAAATTCTTTCCGCGGCTTGCTGGCACTAATTGCTTCTTTGCAGCGGGCAGTGTTCACTTTTTCTCTGTGTATCTATAGAGTAAAATGTTGTTTTGATTTTGTTCCTTTACGCATTGAAGTAGACGAGAAACAACATTTGCGAATTCGTCACGTAATAAAAGGCAGAGGAGTGCCTGTGGAATTAAAAAGAAACTCCCTAAAGAAAATTGCTACATTGTTTGGAATCAGCCGTATGCGAAGTAGAAAAACAAATTTCTCTCATTTCTCAACAGAGCAGCAATAAAAACAGGATTTGTTATCTTGTTATATTACTAGACAGCCTGTTGTTTTTAAAGCGCTTTTTATTAAGCAGAAATGAATATATGTGGGAGACAGCAGTGTGTAGTATACGTGGATGTGAAAAGCGGATCGTCAGCAGCAGATTCCTTATCACATTCATTTGTAGTGTGAGTAACTTTGATGCTAAAGAAGTGTCCTTTATTGAAAATGACGATTTTCAATAATGTGAAAACATAAATAAATATACGATCAATCAAATATATGTTTAAGTGGTATTATTACAACTGAATTACGTTTACATAAGTCCTCACCCAAAGCATTACAAACTAAGTTAACAGTTATGACACAGCTGGTTTTGAAATGTGGAATAAATATGCCAAAATTTCTTAGGCACTTCCTATTGTCGGGAAACAAAGAGTAACAGCAAGTCTTCTCTTCACAGGAGTTGTTTTTTCTGAATTTCGAGCCTTTCTTTGAAACAACTGGCCCTGTAATATTCATTATAATTTCAAAATTTGTTGGTGACATCTTCGTAAGTTACAAAAAGGAGAGTTGTCTTCCAAATTCAGCTCGAACAGCCTGTCATTTAATTTCAAATGTTTGTAAACCTATTGGAACAAACTACTATGGTCATCAGTCCCTAGATTTAGAAACTAATTAAATTCAGTAAGGACAACACACACACACACATACACACACACACACACACACACACACACACACACACATGCCCGAGGGAGGACATGAACCTCCGGAAAGTTGATCGCCCAGTCAGTAGCATGATGGCTTAGACAACGCGGTTACTCCCGTCACATCTTCTATGGTATATATTTTGTCCTTGTCGGTCAGCTACGTATTCTTCGTCAGCTTATTTCGGCGAGTAGCCTACTATTAATGCAGCGCCTCATATCACTGCCGTTTCAGCGTGACAGACGCTGGGAATATCAGACTACAAAGTCGGCAGATTTCACGGAAATGCGAACAACGTACAAAATGAAACGGAACTTTCATGAGACGGAGCGTTTGCAAAACAATTTTTGTTGAAACTGAACAAGCACTGAAATTGAAATGCACTGAGATAGAAGATATTGTGAACAATTTATTTAATAAAGCATTATTATGTTTAACGAAAGGGAGATTGATTGGTGTTTGGGTTAATGATTTTTTTTTAATTTGATGAATCAACGTGTATTGTATGTAATGTAAATTATCTTAAAGTCGTTGTTAACTACGTTTAAACTCGTAAATAAATTGTCAAGTGAATGTAATTTAATTTTGATTAATTTGCAAACCATTTAGTTCAATTAAGAAAGCTACCCGATCTGACAACTTCATAAAAGATTTCACTTACCTTCACCTTCCGTACAATCTCCTTTCGGAGTCGTGCACACATCAGATAGCTGCATATGCTATGATTATTTTGTAATTTGAACGCGTATGATTGCAATAATTTCGAATAACAACTTTCTCTGATAATCAAGTGACGTGGTTGGTAGTTGGGTGCAAACCAACCACAAATATTTTGTAAATAGCACTTCCTTTGGTAAAATTGCAAATTTTACGGAACTTAAGCTTTGAAAATATTTGCATTCGTTAATTGAAAAATGGTTGGTTCTTGTAAGATAGTTTTCAAGGAGCCTCTAATCATTAAGTTATGCAATTAATAAAATTTGAATTGTTAATACTTTGAAATAAAGTTTGATATTAGTGATTATCAAAGTCGTATCATATTTCATTTACTGATCATCAATAGGTATCGTAATAATGACGTCTGCCATTCTAAGTTCAAGTGCAGTTAAGTTAATCAAAATTCACAGTCAAGATTATTATTCATTACTGTTTCTTCATTCAAGTTATCTCTCACACTATATATATAGAATTATTTGTTTCAAAGTTTAGGCTTGATTGTTCTATTATCATTAATGTGGTTCGTTACTTAGATCGAGAATGGGGTTACTACTCATTACAAAATGAGAAGTTACATAACTTTAACTTCATATTTGAAAATATTCAATTCAGTAAGCACAAATAGTTTGACAAGCAAATGCAGTTGCTACTTATCTCAGTTAACTGTCCAGCGATCTCCATTACAATTACATCGACAATTTTTCTCTCCAGTACAATCATCAGCTTACAAAATTCGACACTGTAACTGTTCCGCACGACACGACGGACATCGATTTTGCACGCACGAATTCTGCCTTGAGCATGCCGAAAGAATAACTTGTTTATTGAATATATTTAACTTGTTTCACTTTTAACACTTATAGTACATTTCACTGTAAAAATAACACTGTTTCATTATGAACTCGATCACTCCGCAAGCCGCGATACGTACGTCGACCATTGTCAGGGGGCGGAAGATACTGCTGCGCTACAACTAGCAAGGGCCACACTCTAGCATTGTCTGAGAGGAGTTGCTTTCTGCAACTATCGATTTTTGAATTTTCACACAAAGCAAAATATTTTACATAATTAAAGAAGACATCATACATAAATACAACTATTGCAAAATACATTTACATAACAGTTAAAAAAATAAACATTGACAAATACAATATACTTTATACGGAACAGGTGACAACAAGTCATTACGTTTACACTGTACATCATTAAAAAGGTGACATTTATACAATATAAAAGTTGCGTATATATTTCACACATTTTAAATGGATAAATTTATCAAAATATAGTTGTCATTCGCTTAAGATGTAAGGGTTACCTTACATAAGTATTATTATTAATTATGTTTGTATTAATGTATTCAACTATTGACTGACATTAAAGCTTGTTTCCTTTCTACATGTGTAAAGTTCATTACGAATTTGCAGATGAGGTATCATTATATCGATTAGAAGTAAATATAAGAATTTGCAGATGAGGTACAATTACAATGATTAAAAGTAACTGTAAAATAAATTTAAAGATATTTTTAATCGTTACAGATAATTTCACTGTATAGTAATTGTAATTGGGTCAAAGTTACCTTTCACAGAAGTAACTTTAACTGTAACTTACTTACTTTAAAAAAATAACTTTTTCGAACCTGTTATATGTAAGATGGAAATTTTAACGATAAAATTATAGTACCACCATTTTAAGTTCTTGCTTTCTCATAATAATAGTGAGGATTTTCTTTCAAAAGAATAAGCAAATAAACAGGAATGGGTGAAAGTTCGCACCACGTCAGAGTGTTTGGAAAATATATCGTAAACCTATGTAGTGTGGGCTGAGGTGGAAACACACGCGGTTGTACAGGACCTTTCGGTCTGCCTGCTGTAGATAGCGGGGCAGGAGGTATGACGCAGCGCACAAGGCGGGGAGCTGGCAATCCTGCCAATGGTGGCTTCTGTGTCAATATTGGCCGACCTCTTCAGGGCCCGTGTCGTGTCGTATCTGGAACCCGTGCGGTATATGGGAAAGAATCAATCGTGTTTACCTTTTAATACTGCTCTTTTCTCTCTTGAGCAAAGTTCTAGCGCTGCTATATAAAGTGTCATCAGAACTAAGGCCCCTGTTATGGTGATTAATGTTTCATGAGTTTACTTAAGTCTCTCGGTGTTTCTACCTCACATCCTTCTCTGATAAATTGACCCCGTAATAATGTTCACTTTGTATCCCACTTCGTGGAAGCTGTAAGGCGAAAGACATACATACACACACGCACACACAATAATAAAGTCATTAAGTCAGAACCCGTAATGATTTTCGTAGTGCCTTTTTTATATTATGTTTAATTTATTTTAATTCTTCAAGAATATTGTTTCTTTTGCAGTGGCTTTGGTGGTTATTGTTTTCCTTACAACCAGTGTCACTAAAATCGTTTTCGAATATTTATTTTGTAGTCACTTTGGAGATACCACGGGACTCCCAAATTCAATACTTGTGGCCTCATCAAACGATTTAATTTTCCCATGAACGTGAGTGAAATACTGTGTGAGGGTAAACGTCCATCACTTTCCCTTTCAATCTGTACCCAAAGTTGCTCATTAGGACCAAACAAATAGTGATGATAATCTATATATTTATGAGGCAATGTCCCGACTGACTGACTGACTCATCATCGACCAGCCCAAAGCACTGAAGATAGACTCTTGAAATTTTTACAGTGTGTTGATCTCTGTAGGCATCATCTAAGAAGCGATTTTTCGATATTCCGTCTATAAGGAGGTGAAATAGGTCATGAAATGTTGTTTGAAAATGCTTTTTAGGCAATTTTGGAACTAGAACTGCAATATTTCGAGTTTTAATTCAGGGTTCGAATTTAAAAGACACGTGTTTCGGAATTATTATTATTATTATTATTATTATTATTATTTTTTTTTTAATTCAACCAATAACGGGGTGAAATAGGGGACGCAAGAAATTGATTTTTCATAAATATGTTGCTGTTAACTCAAATTTTAAGATACAACTACAAAATTTAGAATATGGAATCTTTGTCTAGATTTAAAAAAAAAAAAAAAAAAAAAAAAAAAAAAAAAAAACGAGTTTCAGTATTTTTGAAAATTCAGCAAGTAAGAGGGTAAAATAGGGGATGAAAATTTCTTTTTGAAAATACGTTGCTATTGAGACAATTTTGAAGCTAGAGCTGCAAAAATTGGTATTTGTATTGTTCGTTAGAATTTAAAAAGTACATGATTCGGTATTTTTGAAAATTCAACCATAAAGTGGAGTAATTTGGAGAGGGGATTTTTTCAAAAATCTTTTACTATTAAGGAAATTTTGAAGCTACAACCACATCAAATGGTATATGTTTTCTTATTCAGAATTAAAAAGATACGGGTTTCGGTATTTTCAGAAAATCATTTAGGGGGTGGAATAGGGGATGAAACATTTTTTTGAAAATACGTTGCTGCTAAGTCAATTTTGACCCCAGAATTACGAAAAATGATATTTGCATACCTGGTTGGAATTTAAAAGAGAAATGTTGGGGTATTTTTCGAAATTCAAATATTAATATGTGCCATAGGGGGCTATAAGTAGTAAACTCAAATATTCAAATATTTGTAAAACCTGAGAAACTTAACTACGGGGTCATCAGTCCCTAAGGCTTACAGACTAATTATCTAACTTAAACTAACTTATGCTAAAGGACAACACGAACACGCATGCTCGAGGGGCGAATCGAACCCCCGACACCGAACAGCAGCGCGCACCACAGCATGGCTCCTCAATAGGCACGGCCATTCTGCCGCGGCTAAAAGTATTATCACGATATTTAATTATGATAGTACTTAAGCTGTATCTATGAACATTTATATTAAGAGAGAGAAACACCTGGTGCAGACCAACCAGCCTACGAATGCGAAGCAGCGGGCGATAAGCTAGTATACAATATTTATTTCTTTGGGTGTAGTAATAACCAAAACTTTAGCACACGGATATCACCATTCAAAAGCCCTCTACCGAAAGATACGTCGCATTTTCTCTCATAAAAATTGTACTATCATGATAGTGAAACTGGTATCTCAACCTGCTAACTGAAGTAATAGTTAGTTATGATAGTATTTTGTACTGATAAGCCGATTGAATGAAGTGTAGGATAATGTTTAACAGTCAAGTCGATTTCATCGATGTTCGATGAGAGAAACCAGTCGAAAAATGAAATCTTAGTAGAAACAAATATGCGAAAAATAAGTACATTGTTATTGTTGTAACAATGCCTTGTGTGCTTCATGAAACAGAGTGTTGAGTAACTACTAGCAAACATTAGAAAATTTCCCATTCGTATTTCTCCAAATACTTCAATTGCTATCTGTCCCTTGAACAAGCTTTATGTTTGCAAAGCTGAGCACCGTCGTAATGCAAAGGCTGCCACTTTTATCACAACGGTAACTGAAATAATAACATCAAATCGTAAAGAACATCAAAAAACTAATTACAATGCAAGAATGTTGCGGATAAAGAAAGTTTATGTTAATGACTTCATTGCGATTGCGTTTTTTAATAAATCACAACCCTGTAGACCTAAGTTTTTAAATTTTTATCAGTCCTTTGTAAACTCAGTAAACTCAAACGGAAAATTAATTAGCTTTTGAAATTGCACCTTGAAAGCATTTATTCTCAAATGACTGTGAAATTTATTTACTGCAAGAAAATACTAACAACGCCTCTCTGTGGGACCCATTCACAACGAATAACCAACCTCAACTTGCTACTATATCTGTGAAAACAACTTTAGCATCTGAGGAGTGTAGTCTGCAATGAATACTCTGGTTATACAGCATTACACAATCCTTTAAAAGCAATGCAAAGCAAGCCTAGTGGAGCGCACATCCGCAAAACACGTTTTACCAAAATTTTATTCACCTAAGAAATACCAATTTACGATATTTCTTATTGGCCCACTTTAGGGTAATAGAGTAACACTAACAGTGGGCCTTTTCGATTGCCTTTTGACAGCTCGCAATTTAAAATAACGGCTTAATCGTTCGTCCTACACGAAAATTGAATGAATTAATCTGTATTCGAGGAAATTCTCTTTAATTTTACTCTCTTTTTTTCCATATCTCGCATCGCTTCAGAGATATTTGCAAAAATAGCAGCTATTTGACAATGCCCTTCTGTCTGTAAACCATTCGCATTTTTTAGGTCGCACCGTTCAACCGATCGGTATCAAATTTTACAGACGTAATTCTTGGCCATCATCGACAAGAACGCCCGTTTTTGAAATATTTCGAAACAATAGGTTTTAACACTAAAAATAGGCCCTTTGTGATGGCCTTTTGACAGCAGGAAATTAAATTTCAAATAACGCTAATGTGATACGAAAAATAAGTAAACGAATTTATAGAGGAGAAAATTCTCCACAACTTTGTTCTCTTATATTATTTCCGTAAGTCGAACCGTTACGGAAATTTGATTTTATGTGAACTAGGCATTCGAAAATGACATATGACATTACTCGTTTAGACCTCTCTCACATACGCCAGATTGCTTTCTGTATTGTATTTTTTTATTGGGTCTATAACTCACGCGATGTCATTTCAAAGAAATGATGCAATGAAGAATTAACAAAAACACGTCGTTCGTAGTGCGATAAATTATAATCTAGTGTCTAAAAATGACGTATTAGCATTTAACACCTTCCATCAATAGTACTACAATTTGGAACAGTTTCGCAATTTTTCGTGGGGTAACGCGTCAGATTGTCGGTAGTTGAAACCTTCAGCTACAATTTCTTTTTCGCCTTGGCTCCTTAAAGGGATAATGGCACTCTTATCAATTAAATGTGTGTTTGTTCTATTCGGTGTACGTGCCGTAAAATATGTACCAAGGAATTGAACAATGCTCTTCTGAAGCATATGAACATGACATAAGTGGGAAGATACTGTAATAAGGAATATTCTAAACAACGTTATGATACTGGTAGTTTCATATGAAAATGAAGTCTTAGATTTCTGTGGCAACTGTCGTACCATGATGAAACCGAATAGAAGTGTATACATTGCAACAAATTACTTTGTTTCTGTTTTTCTAAGCCATTATTCAATATTTATGGAATATGTTAAAAGTCATTAATTATAATCAATGCGTCGACTAAAATGTTGTCTTTGGCAAGATTTCTATTGACGCTTTTGATGTAAATTATATTACCTTTTCTGTAGTTGAGATATGACTTGGTTTATGTTACCTTGTCCTGCACTAAAATAAAGAGCAAATATTATGTTGCAAACCATGAATACGTTTTGTTTTACACCTGAAATAACAAACGGAATAAGTGTGGTAATACTGAATTCCACAGAACTCTAGTACTCACTATATATACAAAGTTACTACTAACATTACATAATTTTCAACAGCCATAGTAACAGTATCACCCCCGTTTATGTACATGAGATAAAGAAGTCTATGTTTGCAGTTCGTTGGTATGTATTTCATGGGATGTTCACAATATAGAACAAATGCACTTTTCAGAGAGAGTGCTTTGAACAACTTGGAATCTTGGAGAATACAGTTTTGTTCAATTAACAAGAGTATACGAAAACCTTTTAGGTAGCAAGATAAAAAATTGGCATTAGCAGCGGTATTTTTATTTATTTATTTGTATATTTCTTGTTCATTAGGTAGATCGCTGCTTTGCGGTCATTTGTTCATGTTCGTCCTGGGTTGTTCGTTGAGTAATTGGCTCAGTTTTGTATTACAAATGGCACTGAACCCTCTTTTTCTCTCTCTTCTCATTGGTTTATCGGCTTGATCGGTCCTTGGCGGGCGTTGCTTCTTTTTGTTTTATTTTGATAGTTTCGTCGTTGCCTCAGTTTTTTCGTTACACGGGGTGTGGGCCTAACGACCGAACACACTGAGCTACCACGCCGGGAAACTTCTAACACAGTGCGCTGAGCCACTGCGCCCGGCAACTTTGGAACCACCGTCTAAGATGTTCGAACATCACAAACTAATGCGCTATGGCGAAGAGCTATGAGGGTACTCCGCAATTCTCGTGCCATCGATGGAGAATATTAACTGCTAACATTGCAGTTTTAGACATTAGATTATAATTCATTGTACTACTGACGACGTGTTTTTGATACTTTTCAGTGTCTCATAGCTTTGAAATGAAAACGATTGAGTTATAATAAGAAAATCATCAAATACAGAAAGAATGGTGGCGTATTCAAAAGAGAGCTTCGGGCAAGGGATGCACGTGACTGATTTCCGAACGTTAAATGTACCCTGTGTTCCTTCCAGGCTATCGCCATTCATCCGAATGTCAAATGTACGCTACATTCCTTTCAGAATATAGTCATTCGAACCAGTAGAGCCAAAGAGAATAAACTTGGAACAAACTACCAATGCAATACAGGTGATAATATCTTAACGGATAAAGATAATGAAAATGTGTGAGGAATAATAAAACAATACTTTAAAGAAGTAAACGATCAAAAAATAGAATGTTTGTCAAAGCTAAATTCAAATATCAAATTATGAGTGCTGTGTTCTTTAATACAGTCTGAGAGAATATTACGTTTTGGATGCACAGATATTAGCACAGTAGCAGAGTCGTAATCCTGCATTCCAATTTTTTTTATTATTTACTTTTTTATTATATTTGTCCGAAATGTTCTAAAAAAATCATAAACCTATAGACAAATCTAAAGTGGACTGTAAAACACGCCTGCGCTTTTTTTTCCACTAACTGACATGTGAAGTATGATAAGAACTCCACGTCTCTCATCAAGTCAAGAATGAACAATATTCAGTTTTCATCACAGAGTATCATTTAGCAGCCTTTTTTTTTTATTCAAAGGCAAATTTCATTTATTGGTAGATTTTAACTGATTAGATAACGTTCAGAAATACGGAGATTCTAAGAATACTCTCATTGTAACATACTAATTAAGTCGTAATGAGACTCTTTCCTGGGCCCATATTTCTCAAGAACTTCTATAAATATTGTTTCAGGTGTTGTAAAACCAGACTAATAAATTACTATGTCTCCCAAAAATCCTAAAAAGCTTTGCAAGTATCAGTTGCAAATCCGTATCGCACTTCAGCCAAGACGTATTTTCTTCCACGAAACTAGCCGCTGACCCCCAAAAGGAACTACATACTGCCACAGACGCACGTTAACTAGAGTGGTAATCATGCCCAGCAGTTCATATTTCTTAAGAGTGGCTAGTTCATCAAAAGCTGTCCCCCCCACACACTTCAATTATCCCACCCACAAGTCAGTAATCTCTATACATAACACTGTTCTGTTGACAATTTTATAAAATATTGTTGTGGGAGTTCATCGATCTCTTATAACAAGACAAAGTAATTAAATAGTTTATGATCACAATATTTAATTTTTAAAATGACTGGTTTCCGCAACATTCTATTGCCAACTTCAGATATGATCCACTGCATATAAAATGTAGAAGATACTGCGTGACAAACAGATGTAAGAATTACATATTACTGTTAACTAGATCGTAAAAAGTTGTCTCACGGAAAACCAGCTGTTCGTTGAGGAGTGTCAAGGGTTTATATTTATAGTAAGGAAATACTTCCAAGGTGTTCAATAGCAAACCTTTAGGAGCAGTGTGAAGAAGCTTGGGGCACTGTGTGATGTCACCTTCAGGATGCATATCATTTATGACATGTTGTCCAAACATTAGTCTTTTCTGTGAAGCACCTGAAATGTGTTCTTTGAAAGGAGTCACGAAGTTGCGTCCTGTCTGTGCAATGTACCGTAAACAAGTCACTTTACACACCCCTGAGCCAAAGTGAAGTTTATTGGTTTTTCCCGATAGTATACCTCAGTTTGTGAGTAGATTTGTGGTTGAGAAGGCAATTGTTATATTATTATTTCTAAATAGTCTATTTATTCTGCTAAAATCTGTTCCCTTAAAAATCGTTTTATAGAATATTTGTTTAGAGGGTGGTTGTAACTTTTTTAACTGAATTTTTAAAAAAAAGGTTTTTCAACTATTTTTGAGTGATACCCATTTGTAGATGCAATTTGTTTTAAAATGCTTAGTTCCCTTGGTTTTTTGGTTTGCTGTTAGAGGTAATTTAATCATTATATTTGTCACTGCTACGAAAAAGGCTTATTTGAATTTTATTTGATGGAAAGAATTAGCATTGAAACTGAGATCTGTCATTGTTGGTTTCCAAAAGATGGTGAAAAAATTTTTCTATTGTGATTGGGAATGCTCATGTCCACGAAATTAAAGGATACCTGGTTTTCGCTGCTCCTGACAATTAGCAACAGCTTTTTATTCGTCATTTATAAACAGTAATATGTAGACTATTTCTAACATCTGTTTGTAACGCAGTATCTTCTATACTTTATTAACAGCGGATTATATCTGAAAATAGCAATATATTGTTGTCGAATCCGGTCACTTTAGAAATAAAATATTGAGATCTTTGACTCTCTAATTAATCTATAACGATCTGTTGGTTTCTGCATAGCTGTTAATCTTCAAAATTTGTTGAACTATTGTTTTGAAATTTTGACACAACGTGTCACCGTAATACAGGAAGGTTTCTAGATGCATATTTCTTGAATATATTGTATAAAACGTATATGTATATTACATTTACGATTTTTCGTATCAACTTTCGCCTATTATAAAATTTATATAAATTTATATAAATTTATATAAATACATAAATACATATATTGAAAAACTAAGTATATGAAACATGCGCAGATTCCAGATGAAAGTTGTGTTAAAATTTCAAAACATTCGGTCAAAAACTTTCGGAGAAAAAAGATTTTGAACATAACACAAAACATTGATCTAGGTTACATGGAGTTCTAAGAGGAGATAGAGGAGGCGCAGAAAATTGATGTAGAAAGTTGTTGTTGTTGGTTTTTTAGGGGACTAAGAGGGGGGGGACTAACGGGGGACTAAGGAGGGGGGAGGGGACGAACATATATAGAGTGATGATGAGATCGATATTAACAAGCAATTACTCTTTAAACGAGAAAGGTTCATTGCGACAAGAGTTTCAAAAAATATCTGCATTTTAGTTCTGTTTCACTCTCTGTAATGTTTGATCTAAAGTGCATCGAACTGTAAGATAACCGCTATCGAACTTTTTGAATAAAAACCACTGTTACGTATTAAGAAAATGTTAATATTTTGTGAGAAAGCTAAGATACTGTACTACCACGTCTAAAAAAATTAGATCTTTAAACCCTATGCTTTCTTCAAATTCGAGTGAGAAACGTTATGAAACAAAAAATTCACGGATAACGAAAATTAGGTTTTTCGATTTTCACAAGTAATGGAAAATATGTAAAGAAAAAAACAGTATTACCCCTGGCAATAACGCTTGTAGTATCATTGCTGTCACTGAAGC
Source organism: Locusta migratoria (assembly GCA_026315105.1). Lineage (NCBI taxonomy): Eukaryota > Metazoa > Arthropoda > Insecta > Orthoptera > Acrididae > Locusta > Locusta migratoria. The sequence goes on from CM048751.1 coordinate 25,259,712, forward strand.
ATTTGACACTTGCCGTTATATTACAGCATGTGTAGCCAACTGTTTGTAAATGGATATAACAGTGATATGAATTAGGTATAAATTGTTATAACAACGCCGCATTTACAGTAATGGTCAGTACATGTATACGTAATTCTTCTTAGCATACACGAACTTGTTGCGTTTTGTGTGGATAAGATGGCGGCATCAGGCCACATTATTCTCAGCGACTTTGGTGTTCTAATTTATGCTCCAGGCAACTATAACTGCTAGCCACCTTCAGGTTTTGTACACGTACGATTCAATCTACTAGGACGGTTGCCGTCAGTGTAAAAATCACGTACGATACGTAGTTCACCAGATATACGACACGTAGTTCATCAGATATGACGCAATAAACAATGAGATGCGCGAAAAACTGCTGCATTTAGCGACAATGCTGCTTACTTTTTCCTAAACCACTGATCTTCATGAAGGGGTCTACAAAGTGGACAATCGGTGGACCATAATATTTGCTAGTTATGGTGCCATGGTGCATTTGCACGAGCTCCAACACACCCTTGGATGTCTTCGCTATGTAATACAGGTGTCCAGATGATGATGTTTTGGAAGATGTTTTGGCACACTCCCATGGGTCTGATAAAGAAATTGACGGGATTCATCAAACCATCTATCGCTCTGACAATTCACCATTACGACACAACGTTGAACGGAATATGCGCGTGTTCTTATATACCTATTAAATACGCACTGTGTTTCACTAAGTGTGTTTGCCTCTGTAACTTATAAAATAATAGGTGACGGGAAATTTTAATGCGGTAGGTCAACACAAGAAATGTTACACTTTCTGCGGAGCTATGAACATAGTTTATTGTATCATTTTCCAAAGAGTTATACCACAAAGATATAATTTTTTAAATTGAACAATAGTTTTTTTCTATCGCGTATTGAATTCGTTGACATCAGATGCGTCCAAATCAATTTAAACTACATTCCTATCACAGTTAGTTTGGGAGCAACAACCGTTCAAAGTTCCAGGGGCCGAGGGCTACGATAGCGTAGCTGACTGGCCGAGTGGCTATCCCCTGGGGCATGGCCCACTGTCTCATGACCACCAGCTAGTCAGCTATGCTGTCGTAGCCTCCGCCCCCTAAACTTTGAAGGGTTGTAGCTCCCAAACTAGCAGTGATAGGAATGTAGTTTAAAATGATTTGGACGTAGCTGGTTTCAACGAATCCAATGCCGAATAGAAAAAACTATTGTTCCATTTCAAAAATTATATCTTTGTGTGTAACTCTTTGGAAAATGATACAATAAACTATGTTCATAGCTCCGCAGAAAGTGTAACATTTCTTGAGTTGACCTACCGCATTAAAATTTCCCGTCACCTATTATTTTATAAGTTACAGAGGCAAACACACTTAGTGAAACACCCTATATATATATATATATATATATATATATATATATATATATATATAATCGTATGGGTGGGCGGGTGTGTTATGGAGTGGGTGAACATTCCACATCTCTTCGTAAACTAGTCGACAGATTTCAACCAAATTTGGTAGACTCATTTCTTACTGTCGTAAAATAATCACTGATAGGGCAAAATTAATCTATGAGAGATATTCAGGAGATATGACTGCCTAAAGAACGAAATTCGCAAAACATCTGTCACATCATGCGACAAATTAATAAACCGATGCCAATCAAATGACGTAAAAATCTGCAATACCACCAAGAATAAACAACAATCGCGGTAAAAGTGGACTACGACTGACGGTTCAGGAGGTATGGCTTTGTAAACATGAACACTGTTCCACTATGAGACACGTGAGTTACGAAACTTTATTAACTTACTATTTGAGAACAATAGAACCCCGTACGTTGTCCTCGACGGCGAGTGTTCATCGGAGACAAGTGTATAGTCAGACGTGCCTCAGCGGAGAGTGATAGGACCGCTATTATTTTCTATCTATATAAATGATCTGATGAACAGGGTAACTTTTAATTTGCGGCCGTTTGCTCATGATGCTGTGAGGTATGGGAGGGTGTCGTCTTTAATTGACTGTAATAAGACACAGGATGACCTAGAAAAAATTTCTAGTTCGTGTGAAGAATGACACCTAGCTCTCAATGTAGAAAAATGATAAGTGATGGGCATGAGTAGGAAAAGTAATACCATAATGTTCCAATACAGCATTAGTAGTGAGCTTCCTGATGCAGTCGCCTCGTTAAAATATCTAGGCGTAACATTGCAAAGCGATATGAAATGGAACGAACATGTAAGGACAGTTATGAGAAAGGCGGACAGCCGACTTCGGTTTATTGGGAGAATTTTGGGAAGATGTACTTCATCTGTAAAAAAGACGGCGTATAAAACGCTTGTACGTCCACGTCTTGAATATTGCTCAAGTGTTTGGGACCCACAGCAGATCAGTTTAAAGGAAGACATGGAAGCAGTTCAGAAGCGAGCAGCTAGGTTAGTTACTGGTAGGTTCGACCAATGTTCGAGTGTCATGGAAATGCTCCGGGAACTCAGCTGCAGGAAAGACGACGTTCTCCTGAATTTCTGTTGAGGAAATTTAGAGGGCCAGAATCTGAAGCCGCCTAGTTACACTTCTCGTAATGATGATAAAGATAAGTTAGGACTCGTAAGGAAGAATATAGGCATTCTTTTTCCCCTCGTTCTATTTGGGAGTAGAATAGGAAAGGAAATGCCAAGTATTGGTGCGGTGTACCCTCTGCCTCGCACCTTACGGTGGATTGCAGAGTAAGTATGTAGATGATAAAATACGCCTACCATAGGAATATCGGATGTATGAGAAAGCGGGTGGCGGTGATGAACAGGGGCTATGATTAGAGTAATGAAAGAAGGAGAAGAGGAGGAGGAAAAGGAAGAGATTTATACAGTAGAGGAGGAGGTACTCACAGTGCCAACGTAGAGAATTTATTTTGTCACCTCTCTTACAACGGTTTGTAATTTACATGTTTGATCACCAATAATGTTTTCCGTTAAGTAAACGGACTGAGTGCGGACAAGACCCGGCTGTTGTTTGTGTGGGCAAAGTAAGTGAAGTAAACGAGTGGTTGCGAGCAACGTGAGCTACATGATCTACCCTAATAGTCTGAAAACGCGTGTTATATCCCGTGTCATGCCGTTTTATGGGCAGCAGGTGGTTTGTGTCACACATGAATAGCGGGATACGGCTGCATCATTAATGTTTACTTTTAGTGTAACTGTGGGAAAGGGCATCGAATTCCACCCAAAACGAGGAAATATGATGATACAGGCAGGATCGCGATTCGTCTCTGAAAATCGTCGTTCCAGTGCCAGCACGACCATTTTGGTAGGAATAGAGTCGTTTGGCAGACAAGTGTTCTGTCGCACTTGCATCGCTGTTCTGGCCATGCACCCCAACAATGTGGTTTGGGGTGGTATTGTAGTCCACTCCCGCACCCGTCTAGTAAGCTTTGCCGGTACGCTAACCAGCTGCTGATGCGATGGCGCTTGTTGTCCTCCCATACGCACGTATATCGTCGACGAGCACAGGAAAATACGCGACCACGCGTGGAACGTAATGTACCCGACTCCTTTGTCACTCGCCAGAATGCATTGTTGCCTTGGTGTCCTTGTTCTCTTGCAGAATTTGAAAGCAGAATGGACCGCTGTAGCCGACCAAACTTCAAGAGCGGCTTTGTTTCAATGCAGAGGCATACAACAGAGGTTGTTACCAACAAAGGCGCAGTTGTGGGGACGTAGTTTCAGTCCTGTGATGTTTGAACAATACTTATTCCTAATAAATTAACATGGCTGTAATTTTTGTGTTACATTTTTGATCGCCAGCAATGAAATTTTATTGTTCATATATATGTACATATTTTTCTTGGAATCAGCATTCTAAGTGCCTTATTTACACAATATTATATAAAATAATTAATTTTGAAACTTTGATCATTGATAAGAATATTCTGCGTTCATTGAGGATTTCTCCCGCCGACGAAAAAATGCGTTCGCAGGGCACTGATGGTGCAAAAATGCAAAATCTATTTAGGTTATACGCGTACACCAAACAATAGGCCCTATCCAGTACAGTAGGGGCCTTATAACACTTTCCTGTGGAAATCCAGATATCGGTTGGGTTTTACTCCATGATTTTCCATCAATTACTACGTACTCGGTCCTTTCCGATAGAAAACATAGAATCGAACTGCACAACTGAGACGACATTTCATTCGAAAGCAATATTTGATTAGGAACCGCTTGTAATCGACACTGTCAAGAGCATTCCGGAAATCTAAGTACCTGGCTAAGGGTTGATCGAATCACGTACCTAAAATTTCTCTACAGTTCCTTTCTGTAATAGCTCACGGCGTTAATGAACAACTTAATACTACCGTTTTCGATGTGACTTTTTTATTATCAACACCATGTGCTAGTCTAGTGTAGTTAGCGAAGGGCTAGTTCGGAAGTGCGCTCCCACAGGTAAATTACGCGAAGTATTCCCAGACCCCTCGCCTTTTAGTTCGTTGGCTGCTTTTCCGAAGACTGACGGGAAACAGCGAGAGGACGCGAAAGCGCGCAGAATCACGTGATTCCCTCCTGCCGGTTACCGTCATTTCGAGCTTAGATGCAGCTCAGCTGCAATTTCATAGAAAAAAATGATCCGCTTAATGGTGGCACGAGCGTTGTCATTTGTATCCTCATGTGTATCCATATATCTTAAAGAGATTTTCCATATTGGCGACTTCAGTACCCTGCGAACGCATTTTTTTCGTTGACGCGAGAAATCCTCAGTGAACGCAGAACATTCTTATGAACAAGCAAAGTTTCAAAATTAATATTTTTAGACAATAATATGTAATTTTTTGTGATATTTTACTTGATAATGAGAAGAATAATGAATATTTAAAGAACGAGCGTATTAAGTACAAAAAATGAATAAATTCGATCTCACTCAGGGCTCGTTATTATTTTTTGTGGGTCTGATCGTTAAGCAACAAATTATAAATGTTGGTGTTTCTTCTGTTCATGATACAGGTAGTATTGTGTGTGCCATATATTACTTCATCTGTAGCTAATGGTAGTAATTCCAAAACTTTATAAAAATTAAAAAGTCAGTTATAAAAGAGTAACTTTCTTCAGCAAAATAAATGCATTTATCATATTATGTGGGTAAAGTTGCTTCAGTTACCTAATAAAAACAAAGAAAGAAACCAAGCCATTTCAAAAATACAAGACTCAGGGTACTCTGTATGTAAAGTAGTTGAATAGCCTTCTATGACCCATTTGTGTAAATAACTGGTTTATATGCTTATTTCATGTCTAATTGCCCAAAAATACGGGTAATAGGAGACGCTTGAGCAGCACTGATGATTATAAAAGAAGCTATCATAACGAAAGAATGAGGGCTTACAGCAGTGGTAGCAAAAGCCAAAGGAGCCAAACAATAACTATCAGTCTCGGAAATACGAGCTGACGTACTAAACAGAGCGACCTACTTCGCGACGGAGCAGTTAACTAAAATATGCGCTACCGGTCGGGAACTGAAATATGCGCTGCCGCTCACGAACTAAAATAAGCGATACCGGTCGCTAACTATTATACCAAATGTACCTCGCTTTTTAGTTTGTCAGACCCTTTTCCGGAGACCGACAGGCAATAGCGAGGGAGCGAGCAGCAAACTTAAAAATCACGTGCTTGCCTTCAGCCGATGAAAGCCATTTCGTGGTGAGCGTCCGCCAGCTACAGTTACATAGATCAGTAGTACAATACTTCTGTTTTAAGGTATTCTGAACTCTGCAGAATTCTATAATGCCAAGGTATAGAGATAACTCAAAGTTTTAATGAAATAAATTATTCACAAATTTACTTTTGGTCTGCGTGAGATTTTTAGCAGCTCACGCAGCAAGCGCATGAAGCAGCTAGGTGGGGAACTTCTCCCTCCACCTGCATGCGCAGACCACGCCGCTCAGCCGTCACTGGGAGCGGACGAACTAAAAGAACGAACTAGGTTTCGACAGAGCCGCGAACTAAAGTGAGCGCTCCCATCGGGAACTATTATGTGCACGACTAACATCTGCCCTTTCAGTTTTCTTTTACCCTCTTGGCCTCTTTAGCTTTTGAGGAAGGGAAGGCCTCATTTTGTTTTGCCGTCGCCCCTATGAAGGTGAGCTAAAACAAAATACTTTCACTATAGTAAGAGGATGATTTTTTTTTCCAAATACATCTCGCCTCAACGAATAATTCACATGTTGCGCATCACTTCTGCGACACCTACATAACATGCGTTTTTTCTGGTGAATACAAATACCCTTTATAAATAACAGACTTTTTAAATTTTTATACAGTTTTGGAATTGATCAACAATAAATATTACTCCTATTAGCTACAGGTAAAGTAATATATGGCACAAACAGTATTAGGTATATCATTAACAAAAGAAACACCAACATTTCTAATTGGTTGCATAACAATCAGACACAAAAATAATCAAGAGCCCTGAGTGATATCGTATTTATTCGTTTTTGTACTTAATATGATCATTTTTTTTTATATTCATCATTCTTCTCATTAACATGTTAAATATGACAAAAATCAACAACATATTATCTCAAAATATTAATTTTGAAACTTTGATGGTTGATAACAAAGTTATGCGGTCATTGAGGATTTCTCCCGTCGACGAAAAAATGCGTACGCAGGCTAATGATGTCGCGAAAATACAAAATCTCTAAGATATACGCACACAAGAAACAAGCTGCCCTTTCTTGTACAGCAGGCGCTACAACACTTCCCTGGGGAAATCCAGATATCGGTTCGGTTTTACTCGATGATTTTCTCTAAATTACTACGTGCTGAGTCGTTTCCGACAGAAAATAAAGAATCCAACCGCACAACTAAGACGATATTTCATACGAAAGACATATTTGATTAGGAACCGCTTATAATGTACAGTGTCAAGATCATTACGGAAATCTAGCAATGTAATCGATGTAATGTACAGTGTCAAGAGCATTCCAGAAATCTAGCAATTCAATCGGAGATCCTTTGTCGGTGGCACTCATCACTGCATGTGAGTTATGAGCTAGCTCTGTTGCACACGGACGATACTTTCTGAATACGTGTTGGCTATGGCTCAGTAGATCGTGCTCTTTGAAGTAGTTCATAATGTTCGAACAAAGTATACGTTCTAAAATCCTCCTATAGGTCAACTTCAATTATTTGCGCGTGTACGTTTTCAGATCGTCGTCTCGGATACTTAATTATTACGCATCTCAAATTCGTTAGGAAAGCGCAGCTATCAAATCGACAGACTTGACGAAAATTACAATTTATTTCACTGATACATGAAAAGGAACAGTGGTTGGCCCATATTTTGTTGAAATACATCCACAATCTTCTTAAGGTTAACTATGTCCGTGGCGTTTTACATCTACCGAGAGTATATTACATAAAGGAAGGTCTGAGTAGGCCTCGTATATTCGACGTAGAGCAATGAGGACCCTACCTGTTACGTATAATGATATTCCTCCTTACCTTCACGTAGGGGCACGCCATTGCCGAAGCATGCTAATTATAAACGCGACCTAGAGCCCGCCTCATTTCTCGAACATCAATCTTGTTAACATCGCGCCGTGTCAGAATAATTCAGTATTACCGCGCTCAGGAAAAAGCGCTAGGGGGCTTTTTTCCGTACACAGCACTATTTTTGCCCCACCTAAAATGTACACCCAGCGGGACATGCATAAATCTGCATAACTTGAATACAGATAAGCGGAAACAACGACCCCCGGCGATCCGCAGCTATATTGATTACAGAAACGGGGCGCGGTTTTTCAATACGAGGGCAGGCCTGTACGCATTTATATGCATAGAGAGTAGACAACGCGCATGCCAAGGAGTAAGGCGGGAGGCCACGCTCAGCTTACTGAAGACCTCTGGCCTACATCATGTATCTTGGATGAGAACACGAGGTAAAGAGTGTTGTGCGCTGTTATGAAGGTAATACAGAGATGACGGTAACATTCTTATATTGGCTCTGAGGAACAATATGGTGCGTCTCAGAGTATACAGGGTGGTCCATTGATAGTGACCGGGCCAAACATCTCACGAAATAAGCATCATACGAAAAAACTACAAAGAACAAAACTTTTCTAGCGTGAAGTGGAAAAACAGATGACACAATGGTTGGCCTGCTAGATGGCGTTGCCATAGGTCAAATGGATATCAACTGCATTTTTTAAAGTAGGTACCTCCATTATTATTACATATTCGTCCAGTACGTAAATAAATATAAATGTTTGATTTGGAACACTTTTGTCGCTTTGTGATAGACGGCGCTGTAATATTCACAAACATATTGCTCACAATTTTTGACGAATGATGGTAACAGGTAAATTTTTTAAATTAAAACACACGACGTACGTACGTTTGAACTTCATTTCGGTTATTCCACTGTGATACATGCGCTTTTGTCAAGTTATCATACATTATGCGAACGCATGCTGTTACTGCTTGATTACCTGTAATTACCTCATGACTTCAATAAATGCTCAAAATGATATCCTTCAACATCAAAGAATTTGGCAATACACGTAACGAAGTTCCTCTCAACAGCGAGTAGTTCGCCTTCAGCAATATTCTCATCTACTTTGACAATATGCTGCCGGCCGCGGTGTCCGAGGGGACTGAGGCGCTCCAGTCCCGGTGTGCACGGCCACTACGGTCGGGGGTTCGAATCCCCCCTCGGGCATGGATATTTGTGCCGTTCTTAGTTGTAAGTAGTTTATAAGTAGTTTGTAAGTTTAGGGACTGATTACCCCGTAGTTAAGTCCCATTGACTCTACAAACATTTGAACATGTTTTTGACAATATGCTGACACATGTTTTCAGGCGTTGTCGGTGAATCACGATAACAAATATCCTTCAATTTTCCCCAAGGAAATTAATCCGTATTTGTAAGATCCAGTCAGCTTGCTGGCCATGGTATGGTGCTTCTACGACCAATCCACCTGTCATTAAATATTCTATTTAAGACCGCTTCAACTGCACGCGAGCCATTTGCCAGACATCCATAACGTTGAAAGTACATCGCCATTCTGTCATGCAGTGAAACATCTTGTAGTTAAAACGGTAGAACATTACGTAAGAAATCTCCATATATTGCACCATTTAGATGTTAAATGGTTGGTGCATTGGTCGTAGAAGCAGCATGCCATAGCCTGCACGTTCACCAGATCTTACATCCCCGGATTTCTTCTGTGGGGAAAACAGAAGGATATTTGTTATCTTGATTCACTGACAACGTCTGAAAACATGCGTCAGCACATTGTAAATGCATTTGAGAACATTACTGAAGGCGAACTACTCACTGTTGAGAAGAATTTCGTTACGCGTATTTCCAAATGCAATGAAGTTGAAGGACATCGTTTTGAACATTTATTGAAGTCATGATGTAATTCAATATCCCCCAATCAACGATATAACTACATTGTCGCAAATATTGTAACTCGACGAACACACTTTAAGGTAGGAATTTTGCATTAACATGGTAGGGGATGTAGAAGAAGAAAAAATTTTGAACGTTTTGTTTTATCCAATGATTCCTTTTTTAATCAATGTTAATCGGCATAATGTTAGAGTTGAGGCGAGCGTAAATCCTATGCCAGATATTGAACGTGAAAGAGACAACGCAGTGATCAACGTCGTCTGATTCATATCTGAAAATAAAGTTGACAGACCTTTCTTCTTCATGCAGAAAACTGAGACTGTGCTAAACTATTAGTATATGCATCGAAACTGGATTTTCTTCAACTACAAGATAAAGGTTATCTTCATACAATATGGTGCATCGCCTTATTTCTAGACGTTTCTCCGACGTTAACTGTTTTCTGAAAACCTTTTTAAATTGTAAATTACGTCATATTATGTTCCGAACACGCTTTATAACCTCGTAAATTTCAGTCCTAAAAAAAAAAAAAAAAAAAAAAAAAAAAAAAAAAAAAAAAAAAAAAAAAAAAAAAAAAAGGAAACATAAAACGTATATTATTTGGGCATTCAAGTTCGAAAAATGACCTACAAACATTGCGTAGTTTCACTCTGTAGCAATACATCTATAAAGAAACCAGAAAAATTGCTTTTTGCAAGTTCCCAAAAATGAGAAGAAGCACAAAATATGCTTGCCAGTCGCTGGAAGTGGTCCAAATGAAATAGTGGCCACTTCATGTGTTTACTTTTGTGAGGATCATTTTGATGTAAGTAAACACTTAATATTATTCTATTCGTTCACTGTTAAGAATACCTCTTTTCTATTGCAAATGTATAAAGTAGTATTATGTGCATTTTAATGAGGTGATGTTTATATTTGCGAAGTAAAAATTCATAATATTACACGCCTGAGATTTATGTGTAATTCAAGCAGTTTCCTAATACATTTGATGAAAGTACAACATGAATACTGTATTAGCCCACTATAAAGTACAGTATTGATTATTTATCCCCAGTAAATGAACTTGTATCGTCAGTAGATCGTATTCAAACAACAGTTTCAATTATCGGTAATATTTTTATACATCGACAGGGCCATTCTGTTCTCTTTACTACAATATATCCTATAGTAAAATACATACATCGGAGGTGTCTTTGACGCGCCGATTCATTTAACGTTCAAACTTTCGTAATATGCAAGTGTAAATAAGATTTAAAATGTTACCAAAAAGTTAGTTTACTGAAGCAAAAATCGTTGTATAAATAAACACAGAGCATTTTGCTGTTTATTTACAGGTTTTGATGTTACACTTTGCTACCAGTATTGAAGTTGTTAAAAATGAAATTACTCCTTTAAATATCTCCTTTACTGGGTTACATTTTACCAACTATGCCGCAGCCTCCTGTGATAATGTTGGCAACACTGAATAACGGGAATCATGTGACGTCGCAGACGAGGGTACATACAAGAAAGAACCTGTCAATCATAGAACAGTGACAGCATTATTTGTGCACTTCATGGTATGTACGATACACTACTCGAGTCATTCTATGTGGTCCGAATATGTTGACAATGATTTTCTATCGTGCTGTTTGTGCTGCCAACATAATCACTCCAGGTCGCCTGGACAGGAGATAACGTTTATCCATTACTGCGTGATATGGTGACTTCAGAGTAGGAATAAAATATCTCTAGCAACAATTAGGTTTAAAATGTAGATATGCGTTACTTACAATGCAGTTTTCATGTTTCTTATTTCTAACACATAAAAAATTTGGATTGTTTTTGGAGTATGAAGATACCGTAAATGCATCACGTTTAGGGAGGTTTGCGCTGTCAGCTTTCACATAATTCTTTTTCATGTGCCATAAAAGCTGTAAACGCGTTAACTTCACAAAAAACTAAACTTTACGCTGGAAAATTAAGGAGACGCTAATAACGATACAGCTCCGTCTTCTAGTTGCCGCGTCCCAGTGGTGTGTGACGTCATCAGTACTTCAGTCAGTAACAGAGTTTTTTCGATCACATGATCTATCGTGAAATTCCATGACTTACTTAAGTAAAAATAACAGATGTTTTATAAGAATAATGAGCGAATATGCTGAATGTTATAATCATTCAGAATAACAATAATTCCAGGGCGTTGGATTGGACGAGGAGGAGCAGATCAACTTCATCGCCTGTGGCTTTCCACGTCCCCCGACCTCCTACCGTCTAACATTTATATCTAGGGTTACATAAAAGATAGAGTTTGTCTCTCCCCTATTTCTGACACTCTAGAAAGTCTCTGTCATCGAACTGGTGAACTAGAGACCAACTGTGTAGCAAAGACTAAGCCATCGTTCGGAGTTTTGACTTGTTGCAAATTATGCTCTTACTTAATGCATAAAAATGTGATCTCTTCTCTTTACATGAACGTCGGAATTCCATATTGGTAGTACGGGAGTAAGAAATGTTTGACTCTATTCCTTCGTTTTCAAACAGCCTGGTATTGACGCAGTTCTTACACCAAAGGAAACAGTTTAGTAAGTTCTTCAACTCAATAAAGTACTATTATGAAATAAATCTGTAGATAATTGTATTGTAGGACTCTGTTTTGCACTCCATTCAACGATTACTATATTTGCAAAACGATGCTTCAACTTTCCGTCAGTAATAAAGACGGGAAAACTGTTCAAGTTTCGTGAATGTTAAAAGTGAGTACGAATCTATGGCTTTGATTATATCTCGAGTACAACAGAGGAGCGGAACATGCATAATCATTCTACACAGGCCTTATGCATAGTTCTTGAATCTTCGACATTTTAGCGTTTTATGGTGGCACGGTGCAAAACTATTATTTCATTTAATTTTTTCTAATTAGTTTCTTGCCATGTAGTTAACGCCGTGAAGATTTGTATCGTGCCTTGTCCACAGTTTCCATTCCTGTCCTTAGTGTTTGCTTAGCTGTATTTTTATACAACCCTGTGGCAATAGCAACATCTGACACCCAGAAGAATTCAGATGAATATGAACACGACAATCTGCCTTACCTACGACTTGGTTTTAGAGGCATTGGTTGTGGATCACATTTGCTAATTCGACACAGTAAAAATTATCTGCAAAAATATTTATTTTAATAACACAGAAGCAAATAGTAATATCGATGAAGTGATAACACTGAAGGATCATTTCAGATACGAACACTCTCTACCTTTTAAAAGAACAAATATTATTTGGCCTTAGGATTCTTAAATAGTACGACGTCTTTCGTTTTCTATGATTTTCATTCATTTTCTTGAGCATTACAATCAGAAATTTCAATAAAGCATCTGTACCACTACAGTAAGTCCCGGTGTACATATTCATAATTTCGTGTGGTGACATTATTGAAAAAGAGATTTAAAATTTATTCGTTTGAAGCTATGGTAAAGTGATCACCTCTGCCTTTCGTAATGAAAGTCAGAACATTTAGGAATTTCAATGTATTTTGTGACGGAAAGATCATAACCTAAAACTATGATTAATTATCGCCTTAAACCTCAGTGGAGATCAAGTGCTTGAGACTCATGTTGGTTTAATTACTACTCATCGTTATAGGAAACCAAGTTTTTCCAGTGGGAAGTAGCTATCTTTTCATCGTACATCTCATCTTAGGACTTTTCGCACAATACTTTGCTGATTTTCTGTATGTATTTTCATTATACATTCAATTTATTACCAATTTGTGATACTTTCCTTTCATTCTTCACTGCCGCAGTGATGACGTCTGGAAGAGTGTGCAGTGTTTATTCAACGTATTTACGGTGTTATGGATTATGTGAATATCCCTTCCAACACTGCAATACGCACAACGCCGCAGTTATGCATACTGCGCACGTCCGTTTCTCTACATCTTTATTTCAGATTGTTGTGAACAATATTAATGAGCAGTAATTGTATCGAGCTGCTGATGTTTTCATGTGGTAAGCAGAATAATTTGTGTGGGTTACGACGCAACCCCACAAAACAGTTGACGTTACGAGTTCAGTAGTTTCACTTTATATCTTGCATTGCTTACAGAAATATGACCCAAAAGTGGGTGTTTCGTATCCAGATCTTTTATGCTATCATCACTAATTCGTTACAACAGGTGGCATATATTAAGGACAGTAATGCTGAAACTGCCAGTGAAAGTTATCCTGAACTCAAAAGTGAACACAGTACTGGATATTCAAGATTCGGTTACGTAAATGATCTGGTAAGATTTTATATCTAACTGAAACGTTAATCGTTGCAAATCAAAAATCCCTGCAAAACTACGTAGATAACATATGGTTCTGTTCGACCTATTCTCAGTAAGCCATTGTCATTTTCACTGTGAATATTTTATCAATATCAACAATAATTCAGTTCCTTGATGCAAACATTGTCTCGTTAAACCAAAGGTATTAAATGTGTGTTGTGGAGGGAGACGTGATTGAAGAAAGTTCGTGTAGTAGCTTTGGCCGTAATGCTGTGTTACCTGAACAGTCTAAAGTGCTGCATACTGAGAAGGAGCTCCGGGTTCGGATCCCAGCCACCGCACAAATTGTAATTCAATACCTCTCCTTACATTAAGAATTTTATCAAGTTTGTGGTTTGTAAATTTACGTTAAATTGAAACTTACCTCTTAAATCTTATTTTATAAGTTGTACACTAATGCACATAACTTATCTGTATTACCAAAGTTAATTCTCATCACTTTAACAACTCTAAATGTTTGAGAAATTATGTAGTTTTCACTGTGGTATACGTTTTAACAGATACGTCTATTGCAAATCGAAAATTTGTAATATTTCTTGGCATTTTTTTTCCAATTAGCGAAGAAGAAAGTTTACTTGCCTTCTACTCCAAGTCATTTCTCATCATGGAGAAAACATTTTAATGAAATTATAGCATTACACAACTGTTAAATATATTCAGATTTAATTTTGCATCAATGACCATCGTGTAATTTCAAAAGAATATCGGCAGCGTTTTAGTTGTCAGCAATACTTCAAAACTAAAATTTAATAATGTTAATGAAACCTAATTTTTATACACCGTTTTTGTCTACTGATTCTATGGATAGCGATAGTGTGATAGCTACCAGGGGGTGTAATACGAAAAAATTTCCATAAATTTTACTAGTAAATGTAAATTTTATTTATTTCTGGTTCTGATCCTCACATCCTTTTTTCTGTTGTCACAGTGGGCAGCGAAGAAGATGTTTCGAGCACAAGACTAATACCAGAGAGCACAGTGGCCACTTCAACAGGTGAGTACCTTTGGTCTCCAGCCATACTGATTCTACTAGAAAACCAAAAAGTTAGATAAAATATTCATCTCTAATTTAGGCTGGAAAGTTCTGTTTCAATTTCTGTCTAAGACGCTATGAGTTTATATTTTGGCACTCTAAATGATACATGTATATATAAATATCTTTCAGAGCGACACTGCAATTACTCCAGGAATGTGGTAGGGAAATTATTGAGCTTTATTATGAGTCAAATCGTGAAACATAAGGCAGCAAACAAATGTCTGTAAGAAATGATGCAGTGAAAGAGGATATCGTATGCATGTCTTATTTAATCTTTATTTTATGTAAAGGTCCGCAGCCTGTATATACTTTACGAAAGTAGGCTGTAATATAAATGTTCTTTACTTAAATCCCGGCGTTTATGTAATTACGACTTCGTCATTTTCCAGCACCTGAAACAAACAATTGTAAAAAAGCATTTCATTTTTTACAGGGATAATCAAGAGTAAAAATAGTAAACGACATTACCATTACGTCATTACATTGTAAATAAATTGTTTACAGCCCTAATTTCACGTACTTTTCAGCGCTGTTATCATATTAAATAATCTTACTTATACAAAACCAGACATCACATTTAATTATATTTATATATGAGGACTAAATCCACATTAATAACAAGGTAGAATTAAATATCACAAACGCTACCTGTACTCTAATTACTGTTGCTTTAAAACTAAAATCATGCGTTTTCAAAGATATACTTGCAGCCATTGACAGCTACGTAAAATATATTTCATTTATTGCAGGCGTTCCAGGCTTAGTGATGAATTGTGTACCCTGTAATTCGTGACTAATAATTGCTTACCGGAACCCAAACAAAAGTAATAAAATATTTTTACAGTGTATTGAAAGACATAGGCGGTATACGTTCAACTTCCAAAGAATGTTACAAGAGAATTTATATCAAATAGTTCGTGCCAGTGTGACAGTGTTAATCAACAAGAGAAGGCTGAAGAGACGTACATACAAAAACTGAGTAATCGTACTAGCTAAATATTTTGAATAACACAAAGCCAGAGCATCAGAAGTATTACGAAAATGGGATACAAATGTATGATTATAATTGACCACTGCCAATTTGAATTTTACGAAAATAGTAAATAGAAAAAGCAGATACGGAAATAAGAACAGACTCTATTTAAAATATACATTCATTGCTTAATTTCTTACTGACAAATCATTAAAAATAATGAAACTGAATCTTACATGAATTATAATGTCAGATAATCTTTCATAAAACACAAAAACAGGTTTGTCAATATAGGTTCTAAATTTTTCAGACCGGTTTCGTCAGATCTGTGCAGCTGTCAACAGACCTTGCTCATATTACCAAAAGTAGTAGTTTGCAGAAACAAATATGATAGTAGAATGGTTTCAGTTGTGCTTACTATGAAACTGAATGTGTTGTCTTGTGGTCTTCGGTCTGAAGAGTCATTTGATGATTGAATGCTGGGAAAACCTCTTCATCACCAAATAACTAGTACTATCCACATCTACGTCAAACTTTTTACTGTGCTTTTGTCTTAGCCTGCAACTGTGATTGTTATGAACCCCTCCCCTCCCCCCCCCCCCCCCACACACACACAGAAAACATGCCTACAGTACTAAACTGACCATTTATTTTATCACAATATCTCCTATCAAGTGGTCCTTTCTTTTTGTCAAGTTAAGCCACAGTTTTTTTCTTTTTCGTTAATGAAGTTCAGTACCAGAACACTAGTTAAAATAATATTACGCAATGATTGCAAAAATATGTTTATTTATGATGAAGATCGGTTTCAGTATACTTGAGTACCATATTCTGGTCTCTCGGGAAAGGAAGTACAATCTACACAATTGTGTAAATTATAAGAGTGACAACCACATTTCACCTACCAGTCAAATACCTTATATAGCATTTATGTCGTTACATAAGCTGTAGACATTATGGTTGTCATCACAAATGGCAACTCATACATGTAATTGGTTAAATTATATACAATAAAATACACCACTGTATCCATAAAATTAAGTCCATCAAGGTGGTTTGCCGGTAGAAAGTGCTACTTCACATCAACTTGTTTCATATCAAACACATCGATAAATCGATAAGTTATCCTTCATTTCGTTAAAAGTTATTTTCGTCCTCCAGAGCGCCGTCATTTTGTATCTAAGTTATGTATTACACATAAATTCAGTTATTTCCTAAGAAGCCAAGAGCAGCCTCCAAAGGAAATGTATATTTTTAAACTTATGATATACTTTCAGTAAAAAATTGATTGAAATAGAATTACAATTTTTACGAGTAAAATTATGCCGCAACATCGCTATATACTTAACGTCTAACATAACGATATATGCGAATTTAAGCATATATATATATCAGTAATAGGTATGGTAGTTCAAGGTCTAGGTGAGCTCATAGTGAGCTACACCACTTTCATAACAGTAATTTTTATTTATATAACAAAATATTTAGTACTCTCCAAAGTGCCATTCAATAAAGTATACTTCTTTCTTTGGCTATCATTCCCATGTCATTTCATAAAATTGGCACTCTTGCAGCTATGTACAGTAATGCAATGATCAGTATGTAGAATCAAGAGAAATTACTTCATTAAGCATTAAACTAATACCTCATGAAAAATACGATGACTTACAAATCACGATATCTAAATGGCTGTGTCACATCAGAATAAAACTACATGCCATTAAAAGATGAGTTGCACCAGGCAGGCTGAAGAAACCCATTTTTGGTGCAACAGCCATAAATGCCACGCGATCATCATCATAATCAAATAATAATGAAATGAAAAATGCTACTTTCTCTATCCTCTTCCGAAAATATCTACATGAAGGTCATTACAAAATTCGATTAATTTCCTTTTACCCTATCCATTATAAACTAATAACTGCACTGTTGCTATGCCTTAACTGCACCGTAGCTTACACTGCTACATCACACTACGGCCAGCAACACTGCTTCGCTGATGGAGTGTGCTCACGTGTCAGAAGGAATAAGACAATTCATCCACATACACCGGCGTTCAGTCGTGAAGAGGTTCCCATCTAAACACCTGACAGATACCCGTGAATATACTAACAGTTAAATTGCCGCCGGAGCCCGTGACAGCCGGTGTACGGTCAGCTACCGCCGACGGCAGATCCACCGATCGTTTTCTGTTCCGGTTAAGGCCGGGATCGCAAATGTCGTTTCTGTCCATCGCCGTCGTCGTACCAGAACTGCCGCGTGGTGCGCAGAGTATCTTTGTAACCTTCACATTATTAAAGGTGACCACAATTCCGGAAGCCGATGCTGTGACCAACGACAAATCCAGGATTTGTGTGTGTGTGTGTGTGTGTTGTGTGTGTGTGTGTTTGACGGGTAGGATGGGGGGGGGGGAGACTAAAAAAATTAGGGAAGTTTCCTAGTGCGTCCAAAAAGGGACAGCAGTCCCACAGTATTTCCACACCCACCCTTATAATGTAATTCATAATAATCACCAAATTATGATATAACAAATGTAAGACATGGACGCACAGAATTATTGTATAATTACAATACACCCAAATATTAATAAATTGTAAAAAAATAAATAAATAAAACAAATAGCTAACTACACATAACTGATGACCCCGTAGTTAAGTCCCATAGACTATACATACATTTAACTACACATAGCTCTCAACGCTGAGTTGCTTATGACACCGCGCTTCTTTGATGAATGAATTCGATTGATGATATGTTTGCTTTTCTTTATAAAAATAATACACTTCTAAACACCTGTATTTCAAATTAATTTCACCTTTACAATTTTCATTTGAGTTTTCTATTTTCTTGTTATTCACGAGGGAGAAGACACGCTCGACTGCTGAAGACGAAACACAAATTTCACAATTTTTGATATATATTTTTTTTTCTATGTGAAGCGGTGGAACATTTTTACCCAGCATATACCAGTTACAGATTTTTCCATGCTCCATTTCTCTTTCTGATAATGTGTAAGAAACTGCTGCATGTTGAGACACTATTTGTAATATCTAGTAAGTGTCATTAATGTAACAGTTTAGTAACACCCTAGTGAGAGGCCCGTAACATTTTTGTACTTCATACCAATTAGGTAAGTATTTGAAAAGAACGCATTTGAAGTCTGAAGAGGCATTAAAATGATCCGTCCATTGCCCAGTTACTAACACAAAGGTAAACGTAATTATCCAAAAAGCAAAACTAGACACTAAAGCATTATTTTAAATGATAAAAATCTTACAACAACACAAAGAGATAAGGGAATGGCCGTAGTAGTAATGAATGAATTAGATTATCGTCGTCGTTTAAAACAACGCTTGATAAGGATATTCATAGGTTTGAAACGTCACCAAAGCAAAGCAAATTAACGGATTATTTATATTATATTATTTTTATGAATACTCAAGTCAGTTAAATAGGATTGTAACCCATAATTCATAGTTTTTTAAAAATAATTTGTGAATATCATTTTATTCAACTATTAATTTTAAATTTTTCATTGCATATAGTACCTGTGATATGTCTAACTGTATTAATCTCTGAGGCTGAAAGTATTTTTAATGGAAAAGCGTTTATGACTGTCCACAATGTATGTAGCTATCATTTACGCATTTCGTATATATCGAGAAAGAAAGTATAAATGGCTCCAACTTCCTCTTCCTCGAATGGAGCGAAATGAGCCACAACAATACTTCAATTTCCTGACCCATATATTGGCTCATTATTTCATATTGAATAAAAGGAGCGTTGTATTAAAATTGACACTGCGACCGAGTTTCAAAACCGGTACCTTCCGCTTTCTAGGCAGGGTCCTTATGCAGTCAGCTATAGCGGCTTTATAAATAATTCAATGCCTCTCTTTATGTTCACGATCTTTGATACAATGAGACAGTATATATCTCAGGTATCTCAATTGCCTTAGCACTTTCGGTAAAAATACTGATTGCTCTCTCTCTCTCTCTCTCTCTCTCTCTCTCAACGATACACAACGTAAATGAACCGAAAACCCCTCAACAAAGTGGATAAAGCGGTTTGCCAAGTATGTATGAACTCCCAGGTTTGAAATCTGGCAATGGCACAATTTCTAATTAAACGCCTATCCTTATATTCAAGACCAAGTACCAGTATTTTCGATTTGTCTTCTAACGGCGATGTTACAACAATGCAAGTTATTGTTATCTGTTAGTGTTATACACAACGCAAATAATAATGTGATCAATTAAATAGACACTTGTTGCACAGTTCCCAGTTTTCGAATGATATGCTGCCGGAGCCTTTTTACCGAGGCCTATGGTTTGACTAACGTCCTCACAGTATTATGGTCTGCTGTCGTCCGTCGGCGCTTGTCGGAGTCCTACCTCGATCCGTTCCAACAGCGCGGGAAGACTCGAGGTTTTGCATATCTCCAATGGCCAATAGCACCGATAGGAGTCACTGTATAGACAGAAATCAACGGAAGGCCAGTGCTTTCGAGGGAATGAATTCGTAGAGTGGTTCAAAATGTTCAAATGTTTGAAAAGCAATGGCACCAAAATGCAGTGGTTATCAGTGCCCAGATTTACAAACTACTTAAACTAACCCACGCTACGGACATCACACACACACACTACCGAGTAAAGATTCGAGAGCCAGCCGGGGTGGCCGAGGGGACTGAGGCGCTCCAGTCACGGTCTGCACGGCCACTACGGTCGGAGGTTCGAATCCCCCCTCGGGCATGGATATTTGTGCCGTCCTTAGTCTTAGCTAGTTCATAAGTAGTTTGTAAGCTTAGGGACTGATGACCCCGTAGTTAAGTCCCATAAGTTCTACAAACATTTGAACATTTGAAAGATTCGAGCCTCGGACGGGGACCAGCCGCGCACTCCTCAGCAAGGCGCATTAGAGCACACGGCCATTCCTGCCTGGCCGTAGTGTGGTAATGAGGATGTAGCGTCACTAAGCCGCCATTGTGTTATTGGCTGCCGTAGCCAGGATGCATAGTCAATACCACCTAGAAGACAAGGCCTTACAACAGGCCGTGCCTACGTCACACTTAAGAGGCCGCAGCCGCCACCTCACTGGCCGGCCGCTGTGCGGCGGTGGGCGTGCCCCGGCGGCCAGCCAGTGAGGTGGCGGCTGCGGCCTCTTAAGTGTGACGTAGGCACGGCCTGTTGTAAGGCCTTGTCTTCTAGGTGGTGTTGGCCTAGTGCGTTGACGCCCTAAGGGCCTTATTGCACTGGGCTGCCAGGCGACGCAGCCTGTACCGCCACCACCACTTGATTCGGCTACCGCGTGGTCAGTCTAACGTGCAGTGTGCACTACTGATGAGGAAACATGCCGGCCAACGGGTATATATATATATATATATATATATATATATATATATATATATATATATAGGGTGTTTCAGTAAGTGTGTTTGCCTCTGTAACTTATAAAATAATAGGTGACGGGAAATTTTAATGCGATAGGTCAACACAAGAAATGTTACACTTTCTGCGGAGCTATGAACATAGTTTATTGTATCATTTTCCAAAGAGTTACAGCATAAAGATATAATTTTGTAAATGGAACAATAGTTTTTTCTAACGTGCATTGGATGCGTTGAAACTAGCTGCGTGCAAATCAATTTAAACTACATTCCTATCACTGTTAGTTTCGGAGCTACAACCCTTCAAATTTTAGGATCCGGAAGCTACGACAGCGTAGCTAACTGGCTGGTGGTCAAAAAAGTGTGGTGTTTTCAAATAGAGTGTCACAACATACAAAATAAAACATTAGAAGTTATTACATCAATATATCGTGCTATAAATAAGAAAATAGAAAGTGATTATCACACTTTATTTGTTATTGTTAACATTCGTATTCACAAATTTCGTCGTAACTTGTTGATGACTACAACTTGTAACCATGTTGACACTTGTGTGCAAAGAAGTTCATCCAAAGATATTGTACATCCGTGAATGGTATTACTAATATCGATAACATAGGTTTCATCGTCTCTGACTCATGCAATTAGCACAAGGCACTCCGTCCAGTTTTATTCATAGTCTGTTCTTACCTTTTATGTTAGTTTTGGCTGATACGTTTTATATGACCACTGTAATTTCAACACTTTTAGTTTACGGACTCATGTTTGTCTCAGCTAGATGTATTTTATTTGATGTATTTTACCCTTCAATCTTAACACCTTGTAAGTATTTTAACTAAATGTTAAATTGACATGATTCTCAATTTTCAGTCTCTTTATATGTAACTTTGATGATTACATCCTCTCTGTGTTTGTGCACATTAATTACGTTTATTTTGTATTTTTTGTATAGTTTATCCATGAAGACGGTCTTTTGACCGAAACTGGTAGATGTAATAATGGTTTAGTGTAATAAGGGTTTAAGTGAAACAACCAGGGACGCCGACTCCGTGGGTGCTCCGGGGCTCGTGCACCCCCCAAGAATTGTTTGGGGAAAATAAAACTGTATAAATTTTAAAAAATCTGGAAATATCAGAACTTACCTTATGACTCAAGAGGCAATGCAAAACATGACCATAGCGAGAGACGATATTTCATACGTGAAAGAAATGATCAGTTTTGTACGCGGATTCCCAAGCGAGTAGTAATCAGTGTCAGTGTTTTACCCACTGTGCTAAGTTTATTGATCTTGAAGCACATCGGTCCTTTTGACCTTTGAGGTGTACGTATTTATGAACATTCAATTATGTTCTTTCAGGAATTCAGCTTGAAGAATCTGATGCTGATGCTGAAGTTAATCGTTTTCATTTATCTTCGTCACTTCCCTTGTTATTAAGATAATAGATTCAATTCAAATTTGTAATGCTTTTCTCTCAGGCTTAAAAAACCTTAGACTATATTAATTCAGAGGTGTCACGAAGTTATCTTGAAGTGATGAGAGTTTCGATGAAGTATACAGCTCTTGCTTGGAACTGACCCAAAACAGTTGATGTCGGACTTCGAAATCTCAAAATATTTCAAAGATTTCTTTAAACCTTGGTGACGGTGTTCAACCGACCGCTTAAGTGAGAAAGAAGGGCTTAGTGAACAGTAAACGTTTATTTTATTGGTCGCGTAGAAGTTTTGGGGTGTTACTTATATCGAAATATCCACTTCCACCAATTAGATCACTCTATTGTAGTCCCAATGCAGCCATGCTTTATTTTTCTTCCTCCTCCTTCTATCTTTAATAGGCCAGACAACTGCCTATTTACTTTTATCAAGTATTGGTCATTTAAAAATGCATGAACATGATTTTCGGGAGGGTTGGTTTCGAACATTTGTATACCGTGATATAGAGCACCCACACTGATTTTCAAAAGTCGGCGCCTCTAGAAACTATTCCATTTAGGTAAACATTGTGAAACCTTAACTTTTCTCGGCGTAATGGAGCAGTAGCAGTTTGTATAGATTATGGGACTTAACTACGGGGTCATCAGTCCCTAAACTTACAAACTACTTACCAACTAGATTATCCTAAGGACGGCACAAATATCCATGCTCAAGGGGGGATTCGAACCCCCGACCGTAGTGGCCGTGAGAACGTGACAGGAGCGCCTCAGTCCCCTCGGTCAGCGCGGCCGGCGGCGTAATGGATGTAAAGACAACTTACGGGTATGCTGCCGGGTGACGTCGTCGGCAACCGCCGATATTTCGGCAGGAAGACACTCTGTCATTCTCAATGCACAACTGCACTCCCAGTTATGCCATTCTCCAGGCACAACTGCAGTTGTTCCATCAGAATGGCAGGATGTCCTCCTGCCGAAATATCGGCGGTTGTCGATGACGTCACCCGGCAGCATACCCGTAAGATGTTTGAATATTCCATTTAGGTTCACGTCAAGAATGCCGAAAAGCGAAGCGGCACATACACACAGACACACACAGAAAAAAAAGTCGTCTGTTTCAGCCACCGCTTGACCCTCGGAAGCACGCGTAGAAAGTTTCGCGCTCTTTCCGCCTTCCGGTCGCGCGCTCGAGTCGCAGCAGCGCACACCGCCGCTGCCCGCGGGCGTCCTCGCTCCTCCCCCGCCCCCCCCCCTCTTTCATCATCGGCAGAGCAAACAAGTGCGCTCGCATTTCAGGCGGCCGCGGTGCGCAGTACTTAATTAAGCGGGTATGTGCCGGCAATCCCTGCGTTTGCTGAATTAGCCAGCAAAGCTGAAATTGTCATGTCGCGGCTCTGTCAATAAGTTCGGTAAATTAGCAACTGTGTGCATTACAAATGGGAGCGCCTCGGTGAATACGTGTACGTGCGTGCGTGCGTGCGTGGCTTCAAACCGGATCACGCGGCGATCACGGCCACGGTCAACAGTCGTCCGTGTGTGGGCTGCGGCAATGACCGCTCCATGCGCTGCAGCGCCCTCGCGACCTCGCAGTAGCGTCCACGAGACACACTCGTTACCTGCAACAGGGAATGTGTACCGCGTTTAAAAAAAATAAAAATAAAAAGTTTACCTTAAGGGAGACGGTACTTATTTTCCGGGCCAGGGCGAGAATTTCTTAAAGTCTGAATTAAGATCATATTTTTGTGGCTATTGAACAGTTTTATTTTGATTACTTAAGAGTACATTTTCTAGTTTAAAGTTTAAGATTATTTCTGATTTGTAACCTAATTTCCTTAACATTCCTTAGCATTTTCGTCAAGTAATTCATCATCATCATCATCGAGATTGTTTAGTGTAGAGCTTAGTGTATGCGTTCCTCATTGGCGACTGGTGCCTCAGGTGACTGGGGGTTCACTTCTTTCAGTGCCGATTCTACACTATTTCCACAAGCGGGGCCGCAACTTGATAGTGGTGCCTCCTCCTAAGGAGTGTAAATGTCATTTAATCTCAAAATCGCGACACATTCGCAAAATTTCCAAAGATACGTGGCAAGTAACAATCCAAAAGTGATTGTTGTTCCCCTATTTGTTAACAAGAAGGTTAGATTAAAAAGAATTGCTTTCAGTCCTCGATCCTCCATCTCCGCCTACCGGATGCCGCCCTCCATCCCGAAGTCTCACCCTCCCACCAACCTTGATCCCCTCCCCGTAGATGCAACGCCCCCCCTCCCCCTTTCCTTCCCAATGCTTGACTATCCCCTCCCCCTACACCCCTTCCCAACCCCCTCTCGCCCCCTCCACCCGCGCATCCCGCCACCCCTCCTTCAATCCCCCCTGGGAGTGAAAACCTTTGTCGTTTAGTCCCTTTCAAAATCAAATCATCCCTTCCATTGCGGGATCCTGAATGCCGACTTTTAATATTGCATCGTCCAGTGTGTCTTGTCTACAGTGTCTCAGTGTCTTCTAATAGTGTGACTCCCATCCACATAGAAGTGTCGTCACCGCCGTTTTATATAGTTTCTTCAGTGTTTCTTCGTCTGTTTAGTGATTATGTTGCTTACTGTGTGTTTTTAAACGCAACCGTGCTACAAACCTTTTAAAGCACTACAAGTATTTTATTCATCTTCCTGTGATATATTTCTGAAATAATTTCTTTGTGTCAAACTTTTACGAGCTTCACGTTTTACTACTTTGCCATTTTTCTTTAGAACATCATGTCCATGTTTTAAAAGTCGTTCGAGTGAAGAACAGAGCACAAGCTGTTTCCAGCCTACTGAATCGTAATATTCGGTATCAAATTAACAGACTCGAACACATTACCGTTGGCACTCTTGCTAGATTGTAGTGCTTTATTATTATTCATGATCGGATCTTCTGAAACCTTTTACAGTTGATGCGTCTTTAATTGGTACTTATAAGATATTTTACCGTAAATAACGTGTTTTTGATAAATGCTCAATGCGCCAAAAACAAATATGAAAGACGTATTTTGCTTTCATGGAGGATTTGCGCATGCGCAAGGCGAGGTGCACAGTAGCTCCATTGTGTTTGCTTCAGGGCTATTAGTGCCAGGGTTCGAGTAGCCAGGAGCTGGCGTCTCTACCAGCTCCAGATGCAGTGTTAAAAGCAGTCTTTGATGTGGTCAAACGCAAAACCATACTATTTTTTTTATTTGCTATCAACAATTAATTTGAACATTGCTTTCCAATGAAAATTTGGAATTATTGTTCTACTCGTCCTAGAAGTGGAGTTATTACCATTTTCTCCCGCTCCTGCACAGGCCGCTGAATGCATCTGACACCTTCTAGTGACTCCTGGTGTAAATACAATGCCGAAAAGGATTATGATCACAAACATGGTATGCCAGCAGCTGTGATAAACACAATAAAACCAATTTTTCATGACTTAGCACACCCATAATTGTGTCTACACAAATGTCTACACAGAAAAACGCAGAATGAGGGCGTACACAATTTAATTTGCACAGTGATTCCTAAAAGAGTGTTTATAACCATAAAAACACTACACTTCGGCATTTATGATGCAACTGCAACCTACAACCTAGGAAACAGTGTGAAGTGTGAACTATTGAAGTCATTAGGATATCAAGCTGGAGTGAACACTGTACGAGCACTAAGAAATATTGACTGAGAGAGGGTAAGAGGAGTAGCAAGGAGAGATAGAAATATGAAATATGATGGAACCACAGGCCAGAAGAAAAGACCAAAACGGAAGCTTTTGGAGGATGAAGAAGAAGACCCTGGTAATCCATCCTATAGTGCAGGAATGTGTTCAAAAACTTTGATAGCAATTTTCCGTGAATTATAAATTTCCGAATGTAAGGAAATTTTCTCAAAATCCACTCGAACTAGGAAATTTTTATACAGCACTCCTGGTGGTCGAACGTAAATTGTAAAACAGCTATTTAGCAATATGTTGAGTAGTTTCAGTATTAAATAAAACATTTTTTTGTAAAATAGTTGGGACATCAATAAAAAATATTCAAAGGAAACTAGAAAAAATACTCCAATATCCCACCATTATAACTGAAATACTAAACCACTCTATATGTTGAAAAAATATCGAATTGTTAGGTTCGGTAGATGTTCCCCAAAATTAGTGATTTTAGCGTAGACACCTCCAGATCCCCTTAAGCGGCCGCGTTACGACTCGTATACGCGCTGTCTCCGCGACATATAACGTTTCTCATGCGATAAAAATACATTGTGCGCATAAAATGATCTGTTAGAGGCCGGCCGCGGTGGCCAAGCGGTCTGCGGCGTGCTAGTCACGTTCTGCATGGCCACTACGGCCGGGGGTTCGAATTCCTCCTCGGACATGGATATTTGTGCCGTCCTTAGTATTAGCTAGTTCTTAAGTAGACTGTAAGTTTAGGGACTGATGACTCCGTAGTTAAGTCCCATAAGCTCTACAAACGAACATTTTTTTTATCTGTTAGAGGAATGGAACGAAGATTGTTAGTTGAAAAACAGGTTTTATTGTATTTATTTACTTATCTTTCTTCAAGACGAGCTTTTTCCGGGGGTTCACTGAATCCGTGAACACGTATGACGCATCACCACTGGCATTCCTATAGGTAGATAAAATTTTTATTTCATGTTTTTGCATTATTTTATTACCAGATTTTTTGCTCGAGTCGGTGGCAAACATTTTGCAGTTAGGAACGGCTAGGCAGATCGCCGACTGTAATTTCCGTTATCATTCCCACGGCCGATACGCACCATACGGCATTGGCAGGGGAGGTGAAATAGCGAGGGTATTACGAAGAAAATGGCGCGTATCTGACATGTTTAATTTGTCAATGTTTCCTTTTTAAGAATGTTTAGGTGGCATACAAACCTTAGTTACAGACTAGGGGTCAACACAAGTAGGTGCTGATCATTTCATATTCTTTAATAGAGTTCAAATGAATAAACGAATGAATTACGAAGACTTTAACGAACGTTTACGAACACTTCCGAAGATGTACGAAGTTTATATGAGGTCTCGGCTGCGCGCCACTGTAGTCAGTCAGCGTTAGGGCCCAATCTGGACCGGCCTCATAGGAACCATTATGGCGGAATGAAGTGATGAAAGATACACGGAAACAGCTTTAGGCAAAAG
The DNA here is from genome assembly GCA_026315105.1 of Locusta migratoria. Lineage (NCBI taxonomy): Eukaryota > Metazoa > Arthropoda > Insecta > Orthoptera > Acrididae > Locusta > Locusta migratoria. The sequence continues at coordinate 25,287,433 of CM048751.1, forward strand.
TCAGTTGGCCTTCAAACAAATTCTGTCCTTTCTCTCACTCCAACTCTTCCCTACCCACATTATGAAATCAGCTTTGGAAGAAAAAAAAATCACAGTGCAGTAAACATCAAAATATATGTTTTAAATTTTTTGTTCAAACTATTGATTTTTATGTGATGTATTTCATGCTCAACACACACGTTTGTATCTAGGTATTACTTGGACGTTATTTTGTTGATAGTTAACACTGCCAGATTAATAATGCCAGCATAATCTTCGACACAGCACAAAAGACAAGACAATTCACTGCTGGAATAAAATAAAAGGAACCACACTCACGCTCACACTCTCAGCCACGTACAAACGGCAACGCAGCACAACCTCCAAGATCAATGGCTGTCGGAGGCCCGGGTTGGCGGCAAAACAAAATGAGCCCACCGTCCTCTTGGAAAGGTAATCTTTGAGAGTAGGAGGCCACCCAGGACAAGAGGCTCGGGACAGTCAAAGAAAATAGCTTCCGATTTGGGAGCCCCAAGTGCGCTAACACAAAGTTAAATAAATAAATAAAATAAAATAAAATAAAGTAAATAAGAACAATAAGGTCCCAGGTTCGAGTCCCGGTTGCGGAACACAATTTTAATCTGCCAGGAAGTTTCATATCAGCGCACACTCCGCTGCAGAGTGAAAATTTCATTCTGGAAACATCCCTTAGGCTGTGGCTAAGCCATGTCTCCACCATATCCTTTCTTCCAGGAGTGCTGGTCTTGCATGATTCGCAGGAGAGCTTCTGTGAAGTTTGGAAAGTAGGAGGCGAGGTACTGGCGGAAGTAAAGTTGTGAGGCGGCACAGTCGGTAGTGCCCCTTCCCCGCGAAAGTCAAAGGTCTCAGGTTCGAGTCCCGGTTCCGGCACACAATTTTAATCTGCCAGGAAGTTTCAAGAACAACTTAGTCCGCTACTGTCCAAAATGGACAGATTAATGCCTGGGAAGCGGCTACAGGCCATACGAAGCGGCATATTGTCCATCAACAAAAATGCAAGTTTGAGGATTGATGCACAATACGTAGTTATCCAGGAACAACACTGGGAATGAAAGGATTAAAAAGTTGCGTGAAGCGCTGAATTCTCACAATTATTTGTAAACTCAATAAAGTTGTTGTGTTATCTCACGGAGAAGAACTGACCACAATGCGACGAAGGATATAATCAATTATTATCTACATAAATTGAAGAGCGGATAGTTCTTATGATATGAAAAGGCGCCGTTCCCATAAAAAATACAGAATACCGAATCCATTTCCCGCCTACCATTGCAAGGTAGTGTGTAGAAAAGTACGAAGATTCTCTTCACTATTCCTTTTAGTATTAATGCATTTGTGGAAAGTAAACAGTACCCAGATGTTTTAATGCATTTTCTGGAGAAATGTCTGTCTGTCTCCGCAATACATCATCAATGATTTATGAGGTGCACTGTGAAAGGCTCGGTATAACTATGTGAAATACCCTGTAGTGTGCTTTTGCTACGTAATGGGGTAGACGGAGTGGGGACTCGCTTTCTCGCTATTCGTTTTACAGGCGCGCAAATAGCGGCAGTGCCTGTCTATCCCACCAGCGGCCTTTCCCGTACCTTCTGCCTCCCCCTTCCACACACACTCACACACGCGCGCGCGCACACACACACACACACAAACCTCCTGCTATCACCTGTCTCACACCCACAACCGCCAAAACAAATCATACCCCCTTATACTGTTCTACTGCACTTAAACATGCTGTAGACATGTAATATCTAATCTCAGTCCATTCTGTTTAACAAAACATAGTTCTTGTAAAAGTTGAGAATTTTTCCATTTCTTGTAACGCGAATACTAATAGTCCTAGAAAAAATTCACCTCACTGTGTACCACGAAGTTTCCTCACGTGCCAAACTAAGAACAATAGAATGTCTACTGGAATACTGCAATAACCCAAACTCTTAGATTGTAAATGTTGGCAGAGATAGGATTTCTGATCGGTAACTGGCGGTAAGCGTCGAAGGCAAGAGCTACGTTTTCGTGGCTGCAGTAGTAGTAATATGGGTACACAATTAAAAAGTTGTCAATTTTAACAATTTATTTTATAATGTTCTCCTGCATCTGTTTTTCGCAAAATCAGCAGCAATATCTGACAAATCTAGACCTGATGCAGTCTTGTTTTCGATTGCTATGACTGCCAAATGTCGGAGTCGGACTTGACCCAACTGTTCCTAAGATACGTTTTGATAATTTTTAATCTGCTGAATGATCTTTTTTCTGTTGCAGAAGTGTCGTGTTTTGTATAAAAGAATGAAACTGCGGTGAACACATCTGGAATCTCGCATTCCAATAATGCAAATACTGTAACTTTTTTCGAACGTCACTCACGGAGGTCGAGGAGCCCATTTACTGCGGGGGTCCCAGAACACTGCCCCACCTAGCCCTATGATAGCTATGCCACTGATCCAATATCTCTGTCGATTAATAGAAAACCCCATTCATGCCATCATCAGATGTTGATAGTGCTTGACAACTACTCCAAAAGTTGTATCACAAACTCTAAGTACTGCTGCTCGAAGACAAGTATAAACTGCGAGCATAAGAGGACCGACTGCTCTCCAAGCATGCTCAAACACCAGTCTCCATCCTTTAAAAACTCCGTTTCCACTCTGCAAAGCCTCTAGGCTCCGGCTGTCTCTACACAAACGCCAATTCACAGCGAGGTGCCAAAGTACGGCCAATCCGTTGGAGAGTCGGACAGCCGAACCCCCTTACTATAAAACAACAGCCAATAGCCATCTTTCCCACGTTTGCAAAGGTCGGGCCTCACCCTTACGTCCAGCGTTCTCGCGGTAACTGCGGATGGCCTTCAGGCACCCAAGAAAACACGGCCAGCAAGTTGTTCCCAGCAAACGGCCAAACTCCCTCCCTATTGTACAATTTCGGCGCCTGCCAGCTTGGCGCCAGAGACGTGCAATGTCCTAGCGGGTGCCACCCTGGCCAATTCGGCGCCAGACGTCCCAGCTCTCCCGTCGCAAAGCACCATGCACCGCCCTTGGAGGCATATTGTATTGCTACAGACGCTCTCGCCCAGATGACGCCAGCGTTGGTGACGCCAGCCAGATGGCGGTAACGTGTGCGAAAATACTTGGAAGGCTCATGCCTCAGTCCTACCTGCTCTTGCCCTTGGCTGTTAGCCTGACCCTCAGAATAACAGAGATACCCTCGTGATCGCCACCGGTCTGTTGTTAGCTCTGAATACGTGTGTCTCTCCCCTGCTACTAGCCTCACAGAACCAAGTAATAGAATATTCTCTTTCGCCCCAAGTTATTAAAGATATTCGATAACCTACGAATAATCTAATAAAATCAACAGACATTATCCTTTTACCGTTGGAAAGCAACGTTTCAGTACAAGGGAAACACCACGGTTGTGTTGAACCAGAAACGTTACTTTCATCTACATCTACATAGGATACTCCGCAAATCATATTTTAGTGTCTGGAAGAGGGTACGTCCAACCTCTTTATACTATATATCTCCCATTACATTCTCGAATAGCGCGCGGGAAGAAAGAACACTTGAATCTCTCCCTTCGACCTCTGATTTCACAAATTTTATTCTGATGACCTTTTCTACCTACTAAAGTGGCAATCAACAATATATTTTTGCATTCGGAGGAGAATGTTGGCGATTGGAGTTTTGTAAGTAGCCCATGCCGCAGCGATAAGCGACGTTGCTGTAATTATTTCCATCACAGATCCTGTACCATTTCCGTAACACTGTCTCCCATGTGTCGTGACTATACAAAACGAGCTGTCCTACTTTGAACTCTTTCGACGTCCTCTGTCAAACCCACCTCATAAGGATCCCATACTGGGCAGCAATACTCCAAAAATGGACGGACAAGCGCAGTGTATGCAGTTTCTTTAGTAGTTCTGTTGCATCTTTTAAGGTTTCTGCCAATAAAAAGCAGTCTCTGGTTCAGCTTTCGCACGATATTATCTACGTGTTCTCTCCAGTTTAACTCTGAAGTAATAGTAATTCCTAAGTATGTTGTGGAGTTAATGGCCTACAGTTTTGATTGTTTTATCTTGTAAACCAACTTTAACGGATTTTTTTTTTTCGTGCTTATATCGACGACTTCACACTTCTCATTATTTAGTGTCAATTGCCAATTTTCACCGCAGTGATCGTTCTACAGTCGGTTTTGTTCTTCAGATGATTTTACTACACGGTATATGACGGCGTCATCTGCAAACAACCTTAAGAGAGTTGCTCAGATTTTCTACCAAATCGTTTATGTAAATAAGGAACGGCAGGGAACCGATAACACTACTCGGTGGAACGCCCGATACCACCTCTGTTTTAATCGATGACTTACCATCGATTACTACAAACTGTGTCCTCTCTGACAGGAAATCCCCTATCTAGTCGCAAATTTGGGGCGATATACTATAACCACGTAATTTGATTAAAAGCCGTTTGTTAGGTATGGTGTCAAAAGCCTTCTTGAAATCGAGAAATACGGATCGATTTGAGGTCCCATATCGATAGCACTCATCACTTTGTGTGAGTGAAGAGCTAGATGTGTTTCGCATTAATTATATTTTCGAAATCCGTGTTGATCTTGGGTCAATAGATCATTCTGTTCGAGATAATTCATAATATTTGAATACAGTACATGTTCCAAAACCCAGCTGCAAATTTACGTCAATGAAATAGGCCTGTAATTTAGTGGGTTACTCCTACTGCCTCTCTTGAATATAGCTGTAACCTGTGTAACTTTCCAATCTTTTGGTACAGATCCTTCTCTGAGAGAGAGGTTGTATATGTTGTTAAGATTTTCTTTGAACCTTTCTGCTGTTGTAACAACAGAGTCAGGGGACTGGTAAAATGAACCAATTATTAACTTTTTACGATTTTAGAGTACTGCCTCTACTCAAAAACAACTCACAATAACTATCAACTTCAACTTCACTACACGATCGGATACTTTTGACTGCGACAAACACGCCTCCACCTATTTTATTTAATATATCCTTTCAGAGCACAGTTCGGTCTTTTGCATTTGTCCCAGGAAGTTATTAAGAATCTGTTATGCAGATAATATGACCTGCCTATGGAAGGATCCTAACTTAGTAGTCTTGTGTAGTTCGCGCTAGAACTAGTTCGGATGAGCGCTCCCACAGGCGAACAACGCGAACTAGTTCGCAGATCCCTCGCCTATTAGTTCGTCCGTTCCTTTGCCGAAGACTGACGGGTATCAGCGAGAGGACGCGAGAGCGCGCAGAATCGCGTGATTCTCTTCTGCCAGTTGCCGTCATTTCGAGCTGAGATGCAACTCAGCTGTAGTTTTAGTAGCGGTAGCAAAAGCCAAAACGAGCGGACGATCTAAAAAGAGCGACCTACTTCGCGGCCGAGCTGCGAACTAAAAGGAGAGCTACCGGTCGCGAACTAAAATAAGTGCGATAGGTTGCGAACTAAAATATGCGTGATAGGTCGCGAACTAAAATATGTGCGATAGGTCGTGAACAGAATTAAAAATCACGTGTTTGCCTTCTGCTGATGAGAGCCATTTCGAGGTTAACGTCTGCCTCCTAGATTACATAGTTCAGTGCTACAAAATTTCTGCTTTGAAGTATTCTGCACTCTGCAATATGTTACTAATAAATTCCATAATGCCAAGATGTAGAGATAACTCTAAACTTAAACGCGAAAAATTATCCACAAAATGTTTCTTTTGGTTTGCGTGATATCGTTAGCGGCTCAAGCAGCAAGCGCATGAAGCAGCTGGGTGGGGGAACTTCTCCCTCCACCGGCATTCGTAGACCAAGCCGCTCAGCCGTCAATGGGAGCTGACGAAGTAAAAGAATGAGCTAGTTCGCAGCTCAGCCGCGAACTAAAGTGAACGCTCCCGATCGCGAACTATTACGCGCAAGTCTCTCACTTAGGCCTATTAACATCGGTGCGCTAACAAATCGTTCAGTCAAACATATTTGTTGTGACCACTATTAGGTAGAAGTAAACAGCACATTTAGATTTCCTACGTCAAACTAAAGAACTGCACATGAATGACTCTAATGATACAATGAGTTTCGTCGTGGTTTCTCTCTTCACTGGGATTTCTGTGTCCGATTCGTTACGCCAGCTGAGGCTGGGTTTGATGTCAGCGATTTTATTTCCACCTTCTTATTCAACGACCAGTATTACACAAAGAAGGGTGAGTTTGTGATGGGAAGCCCGTTGTCACTCATCATTGCCAATTTTACTGATTGAGGAACATGCCCTGAAGTCATCGACATTGATTCAGTGTATATTGGGGTATGGGAGTGGACATTTAAATATGTTTTTTGAAAATCTAAATTAAATCTACCCAAATATTCGTTTCACCATGGTGGTGGAAAAGAGTGACTGCCTTTCCATTCTCGATGAAACCATCAGGTGAATGGCTGATGGTACGTTGGGAGGTGCTGTTTATAAGAAAACCCACAATTCCTGGCATCTGTAGGTTGATCGCTGTCACCCTCAGGCTCAACGTGAAGAGCTCCTTTCTGCCTCGATATACAGACCTCATGTCACTTCAGATCCTGAAAGTTGGTTAGGTGAGTTATTCCATTTGGAAGTATCTTTTCCTCTTAATGGTGACAGTGAACGACAGATGAAACGAGCTTTTCGCTATCGACCACTGAGCAACAGGTGAGGGAAAATACCACCGAGTGTGCACCCAAGTTAAGGCCTTTCTTGCCTTTTACTAGCAGCGATTCCAACAGAACTGGAAAAATGTTTCGGAAATGTATTGTGAAAAGGTTTCGGAAACTATTGAAAAATGTCATTACTTAATCCAATTAGTGAGATTTTATCTTGTTTATTGATGAGCCGTTTAAAACCATACCGGAAATAATTGAGGATTATCAAAAATGGCTTCTGCTGAAAATCAATCCGATACTGATTATATATTTTCAATCAAAACAATATATGAAAAAAATTGGAACATTAACAAAACTTCATTACCTGTGTATTAAATTTGTGAAAGCTTATAACTCCATTCACAAGTAAAGCCTTTTGAACATAATGACCGAATCTGTATTCGGAATTAAGCTGATAACACAGAGAAAAATATACACTGATTTAAATATGCTACATTGATTGAAATCCGACCTTTAAAAATAAAAATGTGCTAAGACAAGAAGTTACTCTGTCTCCCCTTACCTTTGTTATGTGAGGAAACAAAGTTGAAATGTTTAGTACATGAAAATGAAATTCAAATGTTCAAATGTTTGTATAGCTTATCGGACTTAACTACTGGGTCATCAGTCCCTAAACTTACAAACTACTAATGAACTACCTTATACTACGGACGACACAAATATCCATGCCCGAGGGGGGATTCGAAACCCCGATCGTAGTGGCCGTGCAAACCGTGACTGGAGCGCCTCAGTCCCTTCGGCCACCGCGGTCGGCTACCTGCAAATGATATCATTGTATGCAGTGACATAGGTTATTTCTGGTGCCCGCAGTAGAAGCATCACGACATGACTTGGAAGTAAACAACCAAAATAAGAAATAGATGGTAGTTTAAAGAAGTAGAGATATAGACGATAACCAGTCATATGTGGATATAGATTTGAGCGTGTTGAACAGTTGATATTTCTAGACTCAATGGCAGGCGAGCCGAATCAGAGACTAGAAATTGCTGAAGTAACCTAGTGCTTAATAAAAAAATGTCTGCTAGAGTCTAACCTTATGAAAGGAAAAACGAAAGTACATTTCATAATGCAATCATAAGACCATTCGAAACTGCAGGACAATAACCCGGTGCGAGGTTCGAGTCCTCCCTGGGGCATGGGTGTGTGTGTGTTTGTTCTTAGGTTAGTTTACCTAGGTTTAAGTAGTTTGTAAGCTACGGACTGATGACCACGCAGTTCGGTCCGATATATTTCCAGACATTTGAACATTTTGAACAAAAACAGAAGATCAAAAGTTACAAGTGTTTGAGAATAATTTTTATAGGAAAATCTTTGGTTTGAAGTATGATAATAAATCACAGTTCTGGAAGCTACAGAATCGAATATATTAAATTCTAGAAGACTTAAGAGGGCTGGCCATACAATGAGAATGAACAGGGGTCGAATTGTTGCAAGAATATTCAGAGCGTTGTCATATGGTTAAAAAAAACTAAGGCGGGGAGATCCAGGATTATTTAACTCAATAGAATTTAAAGTACATGCAGAAGAAATGGAATACGTTATAGGGAAGACTCTGCAAGAGACATGAACATGTGGAGGAATTATGTCAGATCGAGGCCCTAAGAAGTCAACAACAGCAACAACTACTACTACTGCCACCAACAATAATGATGATAATACATTGTACCGTAATGCAACTAAAACAGAGCTTTTGTGATACAGTAGAACACTATGCAGAGGTGAAAGATGACGGGTGGAATCGGAACTCTCAATTTTCTAACATCGTTCTAAGACCGATCGCGGTATTATGGTTTTCAGCCGAGAAGTAGGCTTTAGAGACTCAGACCATTCCATAGCGATCTAGAGTGGAAATCTGTCGACGACCATTAATTGGGTGGAGAAATGAGGGTACCCGTCATACGGCCAGACATGCACTACACGCAGAAGACGGCTTTAAGGGTAGCGAAGTGCTTTTGAGGTGTACCTGTGTGTTCTTTGGATGTAAAAATTTCCTCCACAAACCCAAAAGGACGCGTCCTGGGTTCAAATGGGGTAGCGTTGGTAATAATGGAACGGGGATGGAGAAAACTTTAATGTAGTAATTGCTATATTCCGGAGCGTCTACTGAAATATTTCAGATCTACTCTTGATAATAAATGACCAAATTGCACACATAGTACTAGAGATAGAAAGGTGGCTGAAATGCGGTCAATAGCAATGAAGGTATCACCTCGGACTGAAATGTGTATCGCCAAAAAAGGCTTGAACATGGAAGGTAGATACACGTTTATAGTCATAGAAAATAGGGTAAAATTTGATACGGTTAGTACAGAGCCAAAGGGTAAAATAAATTGGGTTATTATCACTGTTAACATTAACTGCGATAGCGCGAAATTATTTTTGGTTCAATTTTTTTCTCAGAAGCTATTAATTATATTCATATCACTACAAATGATTGTTATAAGTGATTTTTTCACAATTACGTCATTAGTTTTGAAATACTGTCTTTGTTTCTGGAATGACGTCAAAATCATTATTTTATAACTTTAACCTGATGAATTATTATTATTAAAACAACATTGAAGATGAAATATATACATATAAAAGTCTCAAAAATTTAAGAAAGTTCAAGAAATATAAACCCAACTACGAAGAAGTCTTCATTATCTTATGTAGGAACCTAAACTTTGCAGCTGTATCCAAGCACTTACAATCGACAATACAAGCAAAAATTAATCTGAAACGTGAGCACCCGATTCAAAGAAATAAAATATGACACTCTACACGAATTCTTACAGACAAGAATAAATAGGTAAACTGCCGTCTCGTCCTTCTTGAAAGACGTAAGCGCTATCTCGGTTAAAAAAAAAAAAAAAAAAAAAAAAAAAAAAACCATGGTCATCGGATGCTCTTACAGATCCTTTGCAACAGCGCTAGTTGCGGCGGATCATCTGAGGAGAAAACTAGAAAATATTTCTCCGAAATTTCCAAACAATCCCAGAGACTGGAGAATGTAACATACTGATTGTGAACTGGGAGACTCAATTGTTTAACACTCTGCCCGGGACATGGAAACGAGAGAAACTGTTTTACATGTTTACCTGTAGCAGAGGAATAGCAAATTGATTCCAGGTGATCTTACACCCGATGATTAGGTGATTCCAACTCTTCGTCTTAATTAGCCCAGAAAAGGAAATCAGTCATTGAAATGACATTATATTATCAAAATGTTCAAATGTTTGTATAGCGTATGGGACTTAACTTCGGGGTCATCAGGCCCTTAACTTACAAACTACTTATGAACTAAAAATACTAAGGACGGCACAAATATCCATGCCCGAGGGGGGGGGGGATTCGAACCCCCCACCGTAGTGGCCGTGCAGACCGTGACTAGAGCGCCTCAGTCCCCTCGACCACCGCGGCCGGGGTTTTACTGTCACTATATATGGCAGGAAATAGGAATGCGAAAAAGGGAATACATTAATCATTCGCAACAGTGAAAAGGAACAGATTTCAAGAGGAGGGGGGAAGGTATATTGGCGCTTAACCTTTCGTCGACAGCGCGGTGATTAGAGACGGAAATATGTTTCAGATTCCCTAACATTTCAACACGAACATTTAATCTCTAGCACTCATAGGGATTGACATCCATGGACCATGTTGAACACCATATAAAATACGCGATATACAAGTATGTGCCTAGTAAAACTATGACAGTTGGGAAATATCGACCGTGTTTCGACAAACCAAGTCCGTAAGCTGCTACGAAAGCAAAGATAACTTCACTGCAAATTTAAATGTACCCAAAAGCTCGCAAGCCACAAGAAAGTTAAGGATGCTAAAATTAGCATAAGGTGGTACATATGTGGTGATTTCAGCAGATTCAAAAGTAATGTTCTTTGTATCGACTTGATAGAATATACAAAGAAGTTTGAAGTTAAATTAATAAAGGTAATGAAATCAATTGCCCTTACTCCGTGATCGTAATGGCGTTGAACCAGAGGATGACAAATGTATTTCTTCCAAACCGTTTGAAATCGGAATATCATGCTATAGTTCCTTGTATAAATCTTTGGAATATACAGACATGACGAAAACACAGAGAAAAAAGTAGAAAGAAAAAGTAAGGACAAAAAGAAAAGGAGAAAAAAGAAAAGGTGACACAACTAAGTCATAAATCACAGAAAAGGCCACGAATTCGATTCTATGCAGAATCTCCCACACATAGCGGGTGTACCGATGGTCTATAGACAGAAGCATTTTAAGAGACTGGAAGGAAAGCATGTTATTCCTGATTTTAAGAAGGGCAGTCGAATAGACTACGTAAAACGTATTGAGCAACTTTCAAGATGCAACTGGAGTTCAGCTTACAGTGACACATATTTTATATCGCAAGTTTTTTCCATGTATAACTTCGATTGAAAGCAGTAGGGCCTACCTTGGCGATCAAAACTGACATTTGCTATAGCCAGCTATTCAGAATATGTTTCCATTGCTAGCCTTTATTTTGCAGTGAATTAATCAGAGAATTTTGATCGACGTATTAAGTCTTCCTGTTGTTAAGCACATATGAAATACTACACATTAATTAGACGACAATAGATAGAGGAAAAATGAAACTTTCCCAACGTTAATATGTATTACGAACGTATTGAACCCGCTTCAGTAATGCTATGCGTAGAAAATAAGACTGATATGTCGATGGAATTATTTGTGTGTTTTCAACAAAATTACACCTGAGTATCAAATACAGTAAACATTGTGTTCTTATATTACGCACTTCATCGATCGAACACCTTCTAGTACCGCTGTATAAGAGACGCACATTTAGAAAGAATAATAACAATCAGTCAACAATCAATTAAAGTAATAACAAAGAAAAGCTTTTTAAAATACCTTGGTAATAATATTAGCGGTAATTTAATGCAAAATAGAGTAGCGGAGAAAAACGCTTTTATTTATTTCTTTTTTTCCTCAGAATTTATAGTTCAGGAGTAAAGGGCTTTAGAAGAGACGTCACAGCTACAAAACATAGTAGCCTGCTGTGTGACTAGCTTCGAACCACTTCCATTCGCAAACGCTTGGCATTCACGTCATTCCAGTATGTTCACACTAAGCCTTGTGAAACTTCTCAGTTTTCCTTTGGTTCATTAATAGACTGATTTACTACGGAGTGCCAAACTGACCAACTTCTTAGACAAGTGGCAACACGCAAATTTATTTGCACGTTGGTATATGTCAACATGTAGAATTACAGCCGCGGTGGGTTACCTGTGCACATTAGAGCGCCGTGCTACGGTGCGCGCGGCCGTCTGCCTTTGGGGTTTCGAACCCCCCTCAGGCGCGGATGTTTGTTTTGTCCTTAGGTTAGTTTACCTTAATTTAAGTAGTTTGTAAGCTAGGGACAGGTGACCATGCAGTTACGTCCGATAAATTAACAAACACTTGATTTTTTTTTTTTTTTTTTTTTTTTTTTTTTTTTTTTTTGTATAATTACAGATTATTTGGAAATGGGTGCAGTCTGACACAGTGGCGCAATCAGAGGGGAGAGGATGCGGGCTAAAGAGGCCAATTCTCCCCACCCCCCGTACCTCGAGAGGACTTTTTAATTTTATTATGTTTTATTTTTTAAACAAGTCGGTACCGGAAAATTGAATTAGCAGGCTACACATGCAATAAATCACAACGTAACTATAATTTGCCAAGCACAAGTGAACGTCACAATGGGTCGTCTACGTGATGACGCCACTGAGAACGTGTGCTGGTGTTACTGTGAGCGATTTTAATGCCGCCGTGACCAGCTGTGATGCTGCCGGTATTGTTACTGCTATGCTGAAGTTACAAGCCAATTGTTGACTGCTTGGAAGATCAGCGGCGCCACGGAGTGAAATCTTGTGAACAACAATAATGTTATATTAGTTACGTTTTTACACATAGGCTCTCACGTTAATTACACTGTAAGGACTTTTCTCTTTGGCTAGTAACACAGAAGCCGCTTAATTATTTTAGGAACTGATTATATACACTCCATTCCTAACACGTTGATCTTCGTCGACTTTCAAATTAATACAAGCTTACTCATTTTATTTATTGTGTAATTGGGTTCGTAGTGTAACTGGTTAAATTGTAGAAACTGTAAAAATAGGCTTAATTTTTTTTTTAATGCCCTTCCCGAGAACCAAACTGCGCCAGTCAGTTCGAAAGTAGTCGCACTACACATTACCATCTTTCGCAACTGTTACGGCTGCAGTACATATAAAAACTAGTAGTTTCATTTGATGATCCAGATTTCATCCTTCAATGTGGAGGCGTTCCTAATGATTCAACAATATTCGAGTTTTACCTATTTAGGTGGACTAGTACATTATTGAGATTGGAGATCGGTTCTTGAGAGACTGATATCAGTTATCTTTCACTGTGTTACACAGTAAATATGCATGGAGGATCAACACGAAACGGAAGAAAAGATATTACACGCCTGGTTATATTTCTATCCACAGCTTTGAGTGATAAAATTCCGCACGTTGTCTATTTGTATACATGTATTACTAGTGGATATTTTAAGGCATACTTTACCTCCATCGCGGCCGACGCTTTATTGAGTGAGACATCTGTTACAGGTGACTGCCATCCCGTGAACCGTTTCACCTCCCGCCTTACCGTCAGCACACGGGAGCTAAGTTGCCAAGTAAACCTTACACGGCACTTTCGTCGTAAAACAGGCGCCTCGCACAGACTAAATTCACCATCATCAAAAAGTTTATGAGGCCGGCCAGGATTTATATTGCACAATTAGGGCCCGTTATTGCGAAGCAAGGAGCCATAGGAAAGAATAAGAGACAGGGGGGAGGGAACGAGAGACAGAGAGAGCAAACGGTGAAAGAGAGTACCGCTTGGAATTTAACACACTGGGAATAATTTGTCTAATGCGGCCACTATCGAGCTGGCAGTTAGGGGCGAAATGAACGGCCAGCTTGGGCCACTAACGGAATTTACTGCTCGGGCCGGCGATTTTGGGAGCTAAAGAGGTCCTTTGCGTGCGGGCTGCACGGTCCAATATTTTAAGCGCGGGATGTATTAAGGCCTCGGGGACGCGGGATAAGGAAGGATATTTCTCCGGAAAGCGATAAAAGTTGCCTGCAGGCGCGGCGCGATGAGGGACGGCTGGGGACAACTTTTCCGCCCCCTGCCCCCTACCCCCTCCAACGTCCACGGTACAAGATCAACACCGCCGCCGGAATGGAGTTTTGCGACAGCTTCGCCGGACTAGTGGGCAAGAGTGGAACCAGGTCTGCATTTGTTCCGAGGGCGTCTGACAGTAGGCTACGGCTTCATAACCATGTTTACAGCATCGGCTATAACGGATTTAGAATGTCTTCCTTCAAGTACAGTGTTGTTTACGTGTCAGAATGAACTGACTGCATATACACGGTAGGGTAAGAAGGTACCATTGCGATCATTTCGGACAAATGTTATTGTAAATGTTGTTCAAATGTTTGTATAGTCTATGGGGCTTAACTACGGGGTCCTCAGTCCCTAAACTTACAAATTACTTATGAACTACTTACGAACTAGGACGGCACAAATATCCATGCCCAAGGGGGGATTCGAACCCCCGACCGTAGCGGCCGTGCAGACCGTGACTGGAGCGCCTCAGTCCCCTCGGCCACCGCGGTCGGCTATGTTATTGTAACTGAAAATGTATTGAGAGAAGAAATAATTTTTAACTAAGGCAGTTGTTCTTGGATGTTTAATGAATACAGAATACAAATATTATATATATATATATATATATATATATATATATATATATATATATATATATATATATATATATACATGTGGCGTCTGTTCCGAAAGAACAGACGTCACTTCTGATCCTGCAGTTGTTATTATTTAATATTCACAGAATATATGACATCGACTGCGATTGGACAAAGCTGAAAATGTGTACCCAGCCGGGATTCGAACCCGGGTCTCCTGCTTTCTAGGCAGTTGCGCTGACCACTACACCACTGGGGACAATATTAGACAATCAACAAAATGTTGATATAAACACTAAAACAGTTACAGAATTGAGAAAAATCGATCGAAAATGGACCAGGTTTACTAGGTTGAAAAATGTAAACTTTCACAGCCGGAATGGTTGGTCTTATGAATTTATTATGGAAACCCAACGTTTCGTCCCTGACTGCGGAGGACATTTTCAAAGAGGATCGTGGCACATGTAGCAGTCAGTACCGAGCCAGGCTGTGCATGGCACGTTCAAAGTGCCACGATCTCCCTTGAAAATGTCCTCCGAAGTCGGGGACGAAACGTTGGGTTTCCATAATAAATCCACAAGACCACGGCATAATAGCCGTTTAGTAATTGTGACCACACTAGATGCATTGTGATCACTTCCTCGTACAGTTTTTATCGCTCGAATCTTCCACATAAAAGGCACCCACGCATACTTCGTGGTGCCAACAAAATGCATTTTGGCTGCGAAACCAGTGACTCTTAACTAGAAAATTTACAAGAGCGCGTTAGGCTAAGTAGCTGCACGTACCTCTTAACAAGAAAAAAAATTATATCTCCGTAGTACAAAGTGGTCTAGGAAAAGACAGGCGTAGCTGTAGAAACCTTTTACACCACAAGCAAGTCCGTGACTGACAAATGGCGCGAATCCTTCAATTGATCGGAATTGTACTTATATCAAATTTTTACCATGTTGCGCTATAACATGTATAAGGGCAAATACAGGTTTTAATTTGCTAATCGTAGGGAACGAATCTAATATAGTAATATAATAATTCTAAGATCGCAATATTTCATTTTAATTTTTTACGCGTACGACCTGTTTACACACTCAGGGATGTCATCTTTTGATGTCTGCTACGATTGGCACTTATCTGGAGCGTTTTAATACGTAGCTAGATGCCAATTGTAGCAGAGACCAAAAGATGACACATCTTAAGTAAATATTTTAGTGGGTAGTAGTATTGATGAATTGCAATTAATAACCAATATAACATGGGTCTAATTTTTTTCAATAAACTGACGAGTCCTTTTTGTCTCTGAATGTGTTCCTTTTTTTATTTAGTTTGTGATACAAATTTCCTTTTTTTCCCAATCCTGCTCAGTTCATCATCTAAACTTTTGTGATCATCCCATCTAATCGTCAGCATTCTTCTTTGCTCCGGATTTCAAAAGCTTCTAGCCTCTTCTTGTCCGAACTGTTGATCATCAACGATTCATTTCTGTAGAAGGCTATGACCCTGCTTACCTGCTGTCATCAAACTGATTTGCGACCAGCTTGGACATGTTATTATAAATTATACAGCTTTCACTAGTTTCGCATTCATCCTAACGTAATACCAGAAGTGTTAAGTTTAAAGCTTGAATAGAAAAGGGAAAAACAGTTCATTTTACGGAACCGTTCATTTCGAAAAAGATCAGTGAAATATTTCAGCGAACTACATGGTTCACATTAAGTAGTTCACTTAACTAGTTAAAAAATCACTTTCATCCACCATGACATCCACTTACATATTAAATTAGCAGAACTGCAAAAAACAAGATACCAATATTAGTAGTAGTAGCTTCAATGTTCCCTGAATAGGGACGTATTTTCAGAAAGATCTCCAAGCGTGCTTCATCGTCTATGTCACCTCCTTAGGGAAGAATTTTCTAAAGAGCCCTTCTTAACCGATATCGCTAGTATAACATCTTTATTGTTTATAAGAGGTAATCTGTCTTATGCTGACTGCAGTCAGCATAAGACAGATTATCTCTTATAATCAATTTTAACAGCTGTTGCGGAATATGGCCACCCAACAAACATTGTGTAACATCTTTATGTTCTGAAAATTTTAATTTCCTGTTCTTAGTGACCTCCTTTGAGTGACTGATTCATGTTTAATCCCCTTAGGAAAGGAATTTCCAAAAGAAACAAAAACGTATTTATTTATTTCCAACCGGTACTTCAAATACCATACCTGATAGACAATTTTAAACATGGCATTATATGCAGCAACTGGATGTAAAATAATATTGACAACTGCAGCCCCAAATCTGCTTTAAAATAATTACAATATTGTTTTCTAGATTTTGACAACACTATGGAATTTATCATCAGAATGTAAAATTACCACACGAGATTTTTTTTACAGAAGTCAGGGATACTCATGTTGTGCAAAAGATTAAAGACATTACGTCAGTTACTGGCTACCAGTCTGAACAAATAAATTTTTTTAACATAGTGGCAAGCTGCTAAGGGGCTGCCGATGTGCTAGCAGATCAAGGAGGCATAAGACTATTATGATGTATACTTAATAGACTTACCGTCAAACGGGGTGATCTCGGACAGCGTTGTGATTTCGGACGATATCGTTTATCTTCTCTTTCCCACTGCATAGCAACGACATAGCGCTAATTTCCACCTTCGCGCGCTGCTTATTTTATGCTCAAGACTGTACTTCCCACGTCCCGCGCACCCACGTTTCGATCGATTGTTTAACGACGCAATAATAATCGGGCAGTCTCATTGTCGAAAGTTCTCGCTGTGTTATGGAGCGGAAACTTTCTGCTGTTGCGACTGGCGGAAAAGTAATGTAGCCAGCGTTGCCAACCCTACTGATTTTTCAGGAGATCTCCTGATTTTTAACCTACCTACTGATATACTGATTTCTTAACCAGCGAGAACTCGCGCCTTTAAAAGTTACGCGATCGATCGCGTGTATAGCATTTTTCTGACAGTCAAAGAAAAGTTTGTAATGTACTTAACATCTCTAAATAAATATTTCTTGTTGCGCTTGTAAGAAAACACAAATATTTGACTATTTAAAATTGGTAAAATGGCGACTGCTTTAAAATTACTGTGAGCAAAATGCTCACGCGCGTATAAACCAAAGAGCTTGCTTTCATATAGTCATCTCCAATCGACTGCAATTTTGCTCTCGCAACAATATCGTGTTTTCAATAATTGTCTTTCCTTCTTGATTGTTTATGTGAAATTGAATCTGAATGAAGTATGGAATCACGAATTCCCTATTTTTGAAACAAAATAAGAGCCATCTCATTCAGTAAAATCAGGCGACTTTAACATTATCAAGCTTTGTTCAAATTTTCTTTCGCCCAGTACATTATAGGTATTGACTTTTACAATAATGGTTGGTGTTCGGGTTTCTTACCTGATGTCGGGGCAAATTGTTCAGTCGTGTCTCGTTTTTTAATTGTTCTACTGATGAGTGATTCATTAGTGTGACCAGTGTGGACCGAGAAATTATTGTTCACACCGAATTTTGATGTGACAATCGTAAATTAAAGCAAGTAGGTTACCGTACTTTCAGTATCCAATTTATCAAACGAGGAAGGACAGTAGGCTTATAGGTAATTCAGATTTATTTCCTTTTATCTCATATTCGTTTATCTGTTGTACATTGTTTTACGCCTATTGCTTTGCATAAGTTTACTTTACAACATAGAACTTTTGTACAATTTATAATTATTAGTTTTGTTCAAAATTATCTTCTTACTGAATTTGATATTATGTTTGAATAACTGGCTTATTTTTTAGGGACACCAATAATACTGTCATTAGGAGGGGAAAAAAAGAAAAGCATATCATGTGGGCTGAGTAAAAAATAAGTATCACTACCGGAATTCGAACGTGAAAACCTTGAAACAGTAAAATAGTGCTCTGTCAACAAAATCAAGTGCTTTTTTTTTTGTTTTATTACTTTTAAACAAATTTACTGATTTCTCCTGATTGTCTAGTGATCTTTCTCTTGATATTTTGTTTATCAAGATTAGCAACGCTGATTGTAGCGTCAGTTGCCAACGAGGTCAGTAGGCTGCAGCATTGTGAGAAGTACTGTACCAGTTTTTCACGAGTTTTTCATACAGTTTCAAAGTAACAGAGGTTTTTTTCGAAACTGTGTACTTTGTGGGGTGATTTCGGACAATGCCGAGAACGTACAAAATTAAGAAAGGTGTTCAAGATCGGTGTAATTATGACCCGAAATTTTAAACAAATCAGTTCGAGATATTCGGAGTGGCGAATTAACGTATAGAAAAGCCTTCAATAAATAAAATTCCTTATCTCAGTCCTTATCCCTTATTTTAAGGACGTCCATCATGTTAAAAGTCACTAAAATCAAACAGAAAGAAGGCAGAATAGAGGAAAAGTCAATTTGTGTTCGAAATCGCCCCATACACGCCGAAACACCGGACATAGATTGAAAATGTGGTGATTTCCAACACTTTATTTGTCTGTCTCAGACAAAAGTAGATGCACACGGACGTTCTCTTTCTAGTATATTTTATTGGTTATACATATACTCCACCACTTCCGTAAGAAACAATGAAATCTGACAAAACCTAGGAAAGTTATAGTGAAGATAATCTCAAAACTGTTCTAAATCACCCGATTAGACGGTGTCTTTAAAATGTTTCAAATTTATTTATTGATTTTCCTGGAAAAAATTCACCCGTTATTTCACCCCTATATTGGTTGAAATTCCAAAGTCTTTGAAATATCTATTTTTAATGTCTCATTGAAAAACCGTACAACAATTAATTAATAGCACCACATTTGTAAAGGAAAATTAATAAAAAGTCCGAGTGACTTACATTCTCCTTGTAAGTCAACTAAAAGTACTGTTCGGCCATAAGATATGACGCGGCTCGTGCAGTGCAGCCAGTTCATCAACTAAACTAAGTGATTTAACTGAATTATTTCGGTCTTTCGATAAGAATTATTCTTCATTTGTGTGGCCATGACGTAATTGCTTTTAAAATTATATGGGGATGTTTATCCCTCTATGCAACTACAAATAAGAGGCGACATTATTTGTTACCAGACGTTACGTTTTATTGATATAAAACTTCTTTATTAGTCTGTAAAGATATTTACAATTTGTTTTGGTATGTGGATCGAAAACAGTTAGTTAGCATAAAATTTGTGTAAGTAACCAAACAGGACTTTCCATTTTATTCTAACGAAATGTTTCCGATCCACATATCATAACAAATTGTAAATACCTATCAATACAGACCAATGAAGATGTTTTGTGCCTGGTAACAAGAAAGTTGCCTCTTATTTGTAGTTGCATAGACGGACAGACATCCCCATTATGAAGATAAAAATTTGTTCGCGCAGCTTGGAACGAGTTAATAAACTGTACTAATTGCACTATTCCGATTTCCCAATCTTTTGCAGCTTACGCTGATATAAGTTAGGACTTCGGAAATACATAATTTTGGGTTCTGGGGATGGGGTGTACTCAGTATCGAGTAAAGGTTTATTTAAGCACGAGCCTTCTAATTTTCAGTAGGTAGGGAAAACAAAGAGTTCAAATGTTCAAATGTTTGTACAGCTTATGGGAGTTAACTACGGGCTCATCAGTCCCTAAAGTTACAAACTACTTATGAACTACTTACGAACTAGGACGGCACAAATATCCATGCCCGAGGGGGGATTCGAAACAAAGAGTAATAGACCTGTACTTCACCAGAGTGAACTAAAATAAACTAAAGGTCATTTCACGGAATTGATTAACTGAACTAGTTCGTTCACGAACTAAAAATCCTTAATCATGAAGTATAACATAATGTGTGCTTCATTTCATGGAAAGAAATTGTGTGCTATCTTGTAATCCCCGCATGCACAGTAATGACGCCCTGCACTACAATGCAGTCCATTCGGTTTCTGTGCCAACGCCCCATCCCCGTGCCGCCATCATAATCCAAACCGGCCCCTAATAGCGCCCTCGCGCACCGAAGCGTAATGTGTTAATTTTACATCCTATTACTGCCGCCCCGCAGGGAGCAGTAGGAAGAAAATACGCGGTATTTGTCATCGCGATGGCTGTCGCCCGGGCGTCATTTAATGGCTCGTAAAGTCTGGATGGTCGGTCCCCCACCCCAGATGCGCGCGGGCCAGGGATCAGTTGAATTCGCTCACTGACGAATGTACCCTCCGCCCTTACTCCCTCACTTTATGCCACTTGCTTCACCAGTCTGAAACTACTCGTTCGCTCAGGATAATATTAAGCGAAGATTCCCTTCATAGCAATAACGTTGTACCGTACAGACAGTGATGTGTTTCAATAAGAACCTTGAGAGTCGTGTAATTATACTAGACTACATTTGCCTCACTTTATTGTCACAGATCCGCCGCAATTTCGAGCCTGAATGTGTCCCAACGGATTTTCCATTTACGTATCACGTTGATATCCCTTTACATATCTCTACGGCAAAGAATTTTCTGCTAATTTGAATCTTTCCTGGCAGATTAAAGTTGTGTGGCGGAACCGGGACTCGAATCTGGGACCTCTGCCTTTCGCGGGCAAGCGCTCTACCGACTGAGCTATCGCGACACGACTCACGATGCCGCCTCACAACTTTACTTCCGCCAGTACCTCGCCTCCTACTTTCCAAATTTCACAGAAGCTCTCCTGCGAACCTTGCAAGACTAGCACTCCCGGAAGAAAGGATATGGTGGAGACATGGCTTAGCCACAACCTAAGGGATAATTCCAGAATGAAACTTTCACTCTGCAGCGGGGTGTGCACTGATATGAACTTTCGGCAGATTAAAGAGGTAGAGCGCTTGCCCGCGAAAGGCAAAGTTCCCAGGTTCGACTACCGGTTCCGGCACACAACTTTAATCTGCCAGGTTGATTCATATCAGCGCACACTCGGTTGCAGAGTGAAAGTTTCGTTCTGTCTGCTAATTGTTTCAGTTCGTTACAATGATAATCCATCTTATACGGAAAGGCAAGTATAATAGTTCTAAATAAAACGCTGACACTAAAAATGTGAATTACGTAATACTTATGGACAGGGTTGGATTTGGTTGTTTGGTTGGGATGGGGGGAGTGAGGATAGGAAAGGATGGGAGGGGAAGGAAGTGCACTCCGGGAAGTAAAGAAGGAAGGAAGACTGCATTAGCTCGGGGCCCGTGCTCGCCCTGCACGTACTCACGAAAGAACCGTGAGCCTCCAGTGGAGACCTATTGAAAGGGGTCAATTGGACCCGCTTTCAACTATTATTTATTACTTTAATTACTAAACTTCACTTATTGTGCTGGCGGTTTGTTGTAAAGTAAAGCAGTCAACAATCCGAAGATTGGTTTGAACACTACAGTGCTTTACTAGGCATGGCCCTGTTTGGAGGTGGTATGTCGTTGCCTTCCTCCGACCCTCGAACACACCACACCACACCACGGTGCTACTCGGTGTTTTTCACATGAGCAATACTGCCAGAAATGAAAGAAGTGGAAAGTAACAGATGAAAATGCTAGGACCTGTCGGGGATCGAATCCGCGACCTTTGGATTTGTAGTCTGGAACTCTACCACTGTGCTGTCGAGCCGCACGGCGGTTTGTTATGCCACCAAATTTCGTTTCATGTTTTGTCTCTTGCCTCTGGCTTGGGTGGAGGAAAGTAATAGTGTGATTTTGTTAATTGTTTAGTGTTCTGAAGTGATACAGTTTGCTCCCTACCCTCTCCTAGGGGAGAGTCAGTCAACTGTTGTAGTTCCCTGGATTCAAATTCCCTCCAGTAGTCGTCAGAGAGGCTCCGTCATACTCATGTTCCCCTACCAACTTAACAGTATAGTCGTTTAGCAGGTCAGAGACGAGCGTTGGCGGTTGCCCCCGCAAAATTCTTCTACCCAGGGGTTGGCAACTGCCCTCTCCAGGTTCCCTAGCCTGCCGCTGGCGGTTTGTTATGCCACCAAATTTCGTTCCATGTTTTGTCTCTTGCCTCTGGCTTGGGTGGAGGAAAGTAATAGTGTGATTTTGTTAATTGTTTAGTGTTCTGAAGTGATACAGTTTGCTCCCTACCCTCTCCTAGAGGAGAGTCAGTCAACTGTTGTAGTTCCCTGGATTCAAATTCCCTCCAGTAGTCGTCAGAGAGGCTCCGTCATACTCATGTTCCCCTACCAACTTAACAGTATAGTCGTTTAGCAGGTCAGAGACGAGCGTTGGCGGTTGCCCCCGCAAAATTCTTCTACCCAGGGGTTGGCAACTGCCCTCTCCAGGTTCCCTAGCCTGCCGCTGGCGGTTTGTTATGCCACCAAATTTCGTTTCATGTTTTGTCTCTTGCCTCTGGCTTGGGTGGAGGAAAGTAATAGTGTGATTTTGTTAATTGTTTAGTGTTCTGAAGTGATACAGTTTGCTCCCTACCCTCTCCTAGAGGAGAGTCAGTCAACTGTTGTAGTTCCCTGGATTCAAATTCCCTCCAGTAGTCGTCAGAGAGGCTCCGTCATACTCATGTTCCCCTACCAACTTAACAGTATAGTCGTTTAGCAGGTCAGAGACGAGCGTTGGCGGTTGCCCCCGCAAAATTCTTCTACCCAGGGGTTGGCAACTGCCCTCTCCAGGTTCCCTAGCCTGCCGCTGGCGGTTTGTTATGCCACCAAATTTCGTTCCATGTTTTGTCTCTTGCCTCTGGCTTGGGTGGAGGAAAGTAATAGTGTGATTTTGTTAATTGTTTAGTGTTCTGAAGTGATACAGTTTGCTCCCTACCCTCTCCTAGAGGAGAGTCAGTCAACTGTTGTAGTTCCCTGGATTCAAATTCCCTCCAGTAGTCGTCAGAGAGGCTCCGTCATACTCATGTTCCCCTACCAACTTAACAGTATAGTCGTTTAGCAGGTCAGAGACGAGCGTTGGCGGTTGCCCCCGCAAAATTCTTCTACCCAGGGGTTGGCAACTGCCCTCTCCAGGTTCCCTAGCCTGCCGCTGGCGGTTTGTTATGCCACCAAATTTCGTTTCATGTTTTGTCTCTTGCCTCTGGCTTGGGTGGAGGAAAGTAATAGTGTGATTTTGTTAATTGTTTAGTGTTCTGAAGTGATACAGTTTGCTCCCTACCCTCTCCTAGAGGAGAGTCAGTCAACTGTTGTAGTTCCCTGGATTCAAATTCCCTCCAGTAGTCGTCAGAGAGGCTCCGTCATACTCATGTTCCCCTACCAACTTAACAGTATAGTCGTTGAGCAGGTCAGAGACGAGCGTTGGCGGTTGCCCCCGCAAAATTCTTCTACCCAGGGGTTGGCAACTGCCCTCTCCAGGTTCCCTAGCCTGCCGCTGGCGGTTTGTTATGCCACCAAATTTCGTTTCATGTTTTGTCTCTTGCCTCTGGCTTGGGTGGAGGAAAGTAATAGTGTGATTTTGTTAATTGTTTAGTGTTCTGAAGTGATACAGTTTGCTCCCTACCCTCTCCTAGAGGAGAGTCAGTCAACTGTTGTAGTTCCCTGGATTCAAATTCCCTCCAGTAGTCGTCAGAGAGGCTCCGTCATACTCATGTTCCCCTACCAACTTAACAGTATAGTCGTTGAGCAGGTCAGAGACGAGCGTTGGCGGTTGCCCCCGCAAAATTCTTCTACCCAGGGGTTGGCAACTGCCCTCTCCAGGTTCCCTAGCCTGCCGCTGGCGGTTTGTTATGCCACCAAATTTCGTTTCATGTTTTGTCTCTTGCCTCTGGCTTGGGTGGAGGAAAGTAATAGTGTGATTTTGTTAATTGTTTAGTGTTCTGAAGTGATACAGTTTGCTCCCTACCCTCTCCTAGAGGAGAGTCAGTCAACTGTTGTAGTTCCCTGGATTCAAATTCCCTCCAGTAGTCGTCAGAGAGGCTCCGTCATACTCATGTTCCCCTACCAACTTAACAGTATAGTCGTTGAGCAGGTCAGAGACGAGCGTTGGCGGTTGCCCCCGCAAAATTCTTCTACCCAGGGGTTGGCAACTGCCCTCTCCAGGTTCCCTAGCCTGCCGCTGGCGGTTTGTTATGCCACCAAATTTCGTTTCATGTTTTGTCTCTTGCCTCTGGCTTGGGTGGAGGAAAGTAATAGTGTGATTTTGTTAATTGTTTAGTGTTCTGAAGTGATACAGTTTGCTCCCTACCCTCTCCTAGAGGAGAGTCAGTCAACTGTTGTAGTTCCCTGGATTCAAATTCCCTCCAGTAGTCGTCAGAGAGGCTCCGTCATACTCATGTTCCCCTACCAACTTAACAGTATAGTCGTTGAGCAGGTCAGAGACGAGCGTTGGCGGTTGCCCCCGCAAAATTCTTCTACCCAGGGGTTGGCAACTGCCCTCTCCAGGTTCCCTAGCCTGCCGCTGGCGGTTTGTTATGCCACCAAATTTCGTTTCATGTTTTGTCTCTTGCCTCTGGCTTGGGTGGAGGAAAGTAATAGTGTGATTTTGTTAATTGTTTAGTGTTCTGAAGTGATACAGTTTGCTCCCTACCCTCTCCTAGAGGAGAGTCAGTCAACTGTTGTAGTTCCCTGGATTCAAATTCCCTCCAGTAGTCGTCAGAGAGGCTCCGTCATACTCATGTTCCCCTACCAACTTAACAGTATAGTCGTTGAGCAGGTCAGAGACGAGCGTTGGCGGTTGCCCCCGCAAAATTCTTCTACCCAGGGGTTGGCAACTGCCCTCTCCAGGTTCCCTAGCCTGCCGCTGGCGGTTTGTTATGCCACCAAATTTCGTTTCATGTTTTGTCTCTTGCCTCTGGCTTGGGTGGAGGAAAGTAATAGTGTGATTTTGTTAATTGTTTAGTGTTCTGAAGTGATACAGTTTGCTCCCTACCCTCTCCTAGAGGAGAGTCAGTCAACTGTTGTAGTTCCCTGGATTCAAATTCCCTCCAGTAGTCGTCAGAGAGGCTCCGTCATACTCATGTTCCCCTACCAACTTAACAGTATAGTCGTTTAGCAGGTCAGAGACGAGCGTTGGCGGTTGCCCCCGCAAAATTCTTCTACCCAGGGGTTGGCAACTGCCCTCTCCAGGTTCCCTAGCCTGCCGCTGGCGGTTTGTTATGCCACCAAATTTCGTTTCATGTTTTGTCTCTTGCCTCTGGCTTGGGTGGAGGAAAGTAATAGTGTGATTTTGTTAATTGTTTAGTGTTCTGAAGTGATACAGTTTGCTCCCTACCCTCTCCTAGGGGAGAGTCAGTCAACTGTTGTAGTTCCCTGGATTCAAATTCCCTCCAGTAGTCGTCAGAGAGGCTCCGTCATACTCATGTTCCCCTACCAACTTAACAGTATAGTCGTTTAGCAGGTCAGAGACGAGCGTTGGCGGTTGCCCCCGCAAAATTCTTCTACCCAGGGGTTGGCAACTGCCCTCTCCAGGTTCCCTAGCCTGCCGCTGGCGGTTTGTTATGCCACCAAATTTCGTTTCATGTTTTGTCTCTTGCCTCTGGCTTGGGTGGAGGAAAGTAATAGTGTGATTTTGTTAATTGTTTAGTGTTCTGAAGTGATACAGTTTGCTCCCTACCCTCTCCTAGGGGAGAGTCAGTCAACTGTTGTAGTTCCCTGGATTCAAATTCCCTCCAGTAGTCGTCAGAGAGGCTCCGTCATACTCATGTTCCCCTACCAACTTAACAGTATAGTCGTTTAGCAGGTCAGAGACGAGCGTTGGCGGTTGCCCCCGCAAAATTCTTCTACCCAGGGGTTGGCAACTGCCCTCTCCAGGTTCCCTAGCCTGCCGCTGGCGGTTTGTTATGCCACCAAATTTCGTTTCATGTTTTGTCTCTTGCCTCTGGCTTGGGTGGAGGAAAGTAATAGTGTGATTTTGTTAATTGTTTAGTGTTCTGAAGTGATACAGTTTGCTCCCTACCCTCTCCTAGGGGAGAGTCAGTCAACTGTTGTAGTTCCCTGGATTCAAATTCCCTCCAGTAGTCGTCAGAGAGGCTCCGTCATACTCATGTTCCCCTACCAACTTAACAGTATAGTCGTTTAGCAGGTCAGAGACGAGCGTTGGCGGTTGCCCCCGCAAAATTCTTCTACCCAGGGGTTGGCAACTGCCCTCTCCAGGTTCCCTAGCCTGCCGCTGGCGGTTTGTTATGCCACCAAATTTCGTTTCATGTTTTGTCTCTTGCCTCTGGCTTGGGTGGAGGAAAGTAATAGTGTGATTTTGTTAATTGTTTAGTGTTCTGAAGTGATACAGTTTGCTCCCTACCCTCTCCTAGGGGAGAGTCAGTCAACTGTTGTAGTTCCCTGGATTCAAATTCCCTCCAGTAGTCGTCAGAGAGGCTCCGTCATACTCATGTTCCCCTACCAACTTAACAGTATAGTCGTTTAGCAGGTCAGAGACGAGCGTTGGCGGTTGCCCCCGCAAAATTCTTCTACCCAGGGGTTGGCAACTGCCCTCTCCAGGTTCCCTAGCCTGCCGCTGGCGGTTTGTTATGCCACCAAATTTCGTTTCATGTTTTGTCTCTTGCCTCTGGCTTGGGTGGAGGAAAGTAATAGTGTGATTTTGTTAATTGTTTAGTGTTCTGAAGTGATACAGTTTGCTCCCTACCCTCTCCTAGGGGAGAGTCAGTCAACTGTTGTAGTTCCCTGGATTCAAATTCCCTCCAGTAGTCGTCAGAGAGGCTCCGTCATACTCATGTTCCCCTACCAACTTAACAGTATAGTCGTTTAGCAGGTCAGAGACGAGCGTTGGCGGTTGCCCCCGCAAAATTCTTCTACCCAGGGGTTGGCAACTGCCCTCTCCAGGTTCCCTAGCCTGCCGCTGGCGGTTTGTTATGCCACCAAATTTCGTTTCATGTTTTGTCTCTTGCCTCTGGCTTGGGTGGAGGAAAGTAATAGTGTGATTTTGTTAATTGTTTAGTGTTCTGAAGTGATACAGTTTGCTCCCTACCCTCTCCTAGGGGAGAGTCAGTCAACTGTTGTAGTTCCCTGGATTCAAATTCCCTCCAGTAGTCGTCAGAGAGGCTCCGTCATACTCATGTTCCCCTACCAACTTAACAGTATAGTCGTTTAGCAGGTCAGAGACGAGCGTTGGCGGTTGCCCCCGCAAAATTCTTCTACCCAGGGGTTGGCAACTGCCCTCTCCAGGTTCCCTAGCCTGCCGCTGGCGGTTTGTTATGCCACCAAATTTCGTTTCATGTTTTGTCTCTTGCCTCTGGCTTGGGTGGAGGAAAGTAATAGTGTGATTTTGTTAATTGTTTAGTGTTCTGAAGTGATACAGTTTGCTCCCTACCCTCTCCTAGGGGAGAGTCAGTCAACTGTTGTAGTTCCCTGGATTCAAATTCCCTCCAGTAGTCGTCAGAGAGGCTCCGTCATACTCATGTTCCCCTACCAACTTAACAGTATAGTCGTTTAGCAGGTCAGAGACGAGCGTTGGCGGTTGCCCCCGCAAAATTCTTCTACCCAGGGGTTGGCAACTGCCCTCTCCAGGTTCCCTAGCCTGCCGCTGGCGGTTTGTTATGCCACCAAATTTCGTTTCATGTTTTGTCTCTTGCCTCTGGCTTGGGTGGAGGAAAGTAATAGTGTGATTTTGTTAATTGTTTAGTGTTCTGAAGTGATACAGTTTGCTCCCTACCCTCTCCTAGGGGAGAGTCAGTCAACTGTTGTAGTTCCCTGGATTCAAATTCCCTCCAGTAGTCGTCAGAGAGGCTCCGTCATACTCATGTTCCCCTACCAACTTAACAGTATAGTCGTTTAGCAGGTCAGAGACGAGCGTTGGCGGTTGCCCCCGCAAAATTCTTCTACCCAGGGGTTGGCAACTGCCCTCTCCAGGTTCCCTAGCCTGCCGCTGGCGGTTTGTTATGCCACCAAATTTCGTTTCATGTTTTGTCTCTTGCCTCTGGCTTGGGTGGAGGAAAGTAATAGTGTGATTTTGTTAATTGTTTAGTGTTCTGAAGTGATACAGTTTGCTCCCTACCCTCTCCTAGGGGAGAGTCAGTCAACTGTTGTAGTTCCCTGGATTCAAATTCCCTCCAGTAGTCGTCAGAGAGGCTCCGTCATACTCATGTTCCCCTACCAACTTAACAGTATAGTCGTTGAGCAGGTCAGAGACGAGCGTTGGCGGTTGCCCCCGCAAAATTCTTATACCCAGGGGTTGGCAACTGCCCTCTCCAGGTTCCCTAGCCTGCCGCTGGCGGTTTGTTATGCCACCAAATTTCGTTTCATGTTTTGTCTCTTGCCTCTGGCTTGGGTGGAGGAAAGTAATAGTGTGATTTTGTTAATTGTTTAGTGTTCTGAAGTGATACAGTTTGCTCCCTACCCTCTCCTAGGGGAGAGTCAGTCAACTGTTGTAGTTCCCTGGATTCAAATTCCCTCCAGTAGTCGTCAGAGAGGCTCCGTCATACTCATGTTCCCCTACCAACTTAACAGTATAGTCGTTTAGCAGGTCAGAGACGAGCGTTGGCGGTTGCCCCCGCAAAATTCTTCTACCCAGGGGTTGGCAACTGCCCTCTCCAGGTTCCCTAGCCTGCCGCTGGCGGTTTGTTATGCCACCAAATTTCGTTTCATGTTTTGTCTCTTGCCTCTGGCTTGGGTGGAGGAAAGTAATAGTGTGATTTTGTTAATTGTTTAGTGTTCTGAAGTGATACAGTTTGCTCCCTACCCTCTCCTAGGGGAGAGTCAGTCAACTGTTGTAGTTCCCTGGATTCAAATTCCCTCCAGTAGTCGTCAGAGAGGCTCCGTCATACTCATGTTCCCCTACCAACTTAACAGTATAGTCGTTGAGCAGGTCAGAGACGAGCGTTGGCGGTTGCCCCCGCAAAATTCTTATACCCAGGGGTTGGCAACTGCCCTCTCCAGGTTCCCTAGCCTGCCGCTGGCGGTTTGTTATGCCACCAAATTTCGTTTCATGTTTTGTCTCTTGCCTCTGGCTTGGGTGGAGGAAAGTAATAGTGTGATTTTGTTAATTGTTTAGTGTTCTGAAGTGATACAGTTTGCTCCCTACCCTCTCCTAGGGGAGAGTCAGTCAACTGTTGTAGTTCCCTGGATTCAAATTCCCTCCAGTAGTCGTCAGAGAGGCTCCGTCATACTCATGTTCCCCTACCAACTTAACAGTATAGTCGTTTAGCAGGTCAGAGACGAGCGTTGGCGGTTGCCCCCGCAAAATTCTTCTACCCAGGGGTTGGCAACTGCCCTCTCCAGGTTCCCTAGCCTGCCGCTGGCGGTTTGTTATGCCACCAAATTTCGTTTCATGTTTTGTCTCTTGCCTCTGGCTTGGGTGGAGGAAAGTAATAGTGTGATTTTGTTAATTGTTTAGTGTTCTGAAGTGATACAGTTTGCTCCCTACCCTCTCCTAGGGGAGAGTCAGTCAACTGTTGTAGTTCCCTGGATTCAAATTCCCTCCAGTAGTCGTCAGAGAGGCTCCGTCATACTCATGTTCCCCTACCAACTTAACAGTATAGTCGTTTAGCAGGTCAGAGACGAGCGTTGGCGGTTGCCCCCGCAAAATTCTTCTACCCAGGGGTTGGCAACTGCCCTCTCCAGGTTCCCTAGCCTGCCGCTGGCGGTTTGTTATGCCACCAAATTTCGTTTCATGTTTTGTCTCTTGCCTCTGGCTTGGGTGGAGGAAAGTAATAGTGTGATTTTGTTAATTGTTTAGTGTTCTGAAGTGATACAGTTTGCTCCCTACCCTCTCCTAGGGGAGAGTCAGTCAACTGTTGTAGTTCCCTGGATTCAAATTCCCTCCAGTAGTCGTCAGAGAGGCTCCGTCATACTCATGTTCCCCTACCAACTTAACAGTATAGTCGTTGAGCAGGTCAGAGACGAGCGTTGGCGGTTGCCCCCGCAAAATTCTTCTACCCAGGGGTTGGCAACTGCCCTCTCCAGGTTCCCTAGCCTGCCGCTGGCGGTTTGTTATGCCACCAAATTTCGTTTCATGTTTTGTCTCTTGCCTCTGGCTTGGGTGGAGGAAAGTAATAGTGTGATTTTGTTAATTGTTTAGTGTTCTGAAGTGATACAGTTTGCTCCCTACCCTCTCCTAGGGGAGAGTCAGTCAACTGTTGTAGTTCCCTGGATTCAAATTCCCTCCAGTAGTCGTCAGAGAGGCTCCGTCATACTCATGTTCCCCTACCAACTTAACAGTATAGTCGTTTAGCAGGTCAGAGACGAGCGTTGGCGGTTGCCCCCGCAAAATTCTTCTACCCAGGGGTTGGCAACTGCCCTCTCCAGGTTCCCTAGCCTGCCGCTGGCGGTTTGTTATGCCACCAAATTTCGTTTCATGTTTTGTCTCTTGCCTCTGGCTTGGGTGGAGGAAAGTAATAGTGTGATTTTGTTAATTGTTTAGTGTTCTGAAGTGATACAGTTTGCTCCCTACCCTCTCCTAGGGGAGAGTCAGTCAACTGTTGTAGTTCCCTGGATTCAAATTCCCTCCAGTAGTCGTCAGAGAGGCTCCGTCATACTCATGTTCCCCTACCAACTTAACAGTATAGTCGTTTAGCAGGTCAGAGACGAGCGTTGGCGGTTGCCCCCGCAAAATTCTTCTACCCAGGGGTTGGCAACTGCCCTCTCCAGGTTCCCTAGCCTGCCGCTGGCGGTTTGTTATGCCACCAAATTTCGTTTCATGTTTTGTCTCTTGCCTCTGGCTTGGGTGGAGGAAAGTAATAGTGTGATTTTGTTAATTGTTTAGTGTTCTGAAGTGATACAGTTTGCTCCCTACCCTCTCCTAGGGGAGAGTCAGTCAACTGTTGTAGTTCCCTGGATTCAAATTCCCTCCAGTAGTCGTCAGAGAGGCTCCGTCATACTCATGTTCCCCTACCAACTTAACAGTATAGTCGTTGAGCAGGTCAGAGACGAGCGTTGGCGGTTGCCCCCGCAAAATTCTTCTACCCAGGGGTTGGCAACTGCCCTCTCCAGGTTCCCTAGCCTGCCGCTGGCGGTTTGTTATGCCACCAAATTTCGTTTCATGTTTTGTCTCTTGCCTCTGGCTTGGGTGGAGGAAAGTAATAGTGTGATTTTGTTAATTGTTTAGTGTTCTGAAGTGATACAGTTTGCTCCCTACCCTCTCCTAGGGGAGAGTCAGTCAACTGTTGTAGTTCCCTGGATTCAAATTCCCTCCAGTAGTCGTCAGAGAGGCTCCGTCATACTCATGTTCCCCTACCAACTTAACAGTATAGTCGTTGAGCAGGTCAGAGACGAGCGTTGGCGGTTGCCCCCGCAAAATTCTTATACCCAGGGGTTGGCAACTGCCCTCTCCAGGTTCCCTAGCCTGCCGCTGGCGGTTTGTTATGCCACCAAATTTCGTTTCATGTTTTGTCTCTTGCCTCTGGCTTGGGTGGAGGAAAGTAATAGTGTGATTTTGTTAATTGTTTAGTGTTCTGAAGTGATACAGTTTGCTCCCTACCCTCTCCTAGGGGAGAGTCAGTCAACTGTTGTAGTTCCCTGGATTCAAATTCCCTCCAGTAGTCGTCAGAGAGGCTCCGTCATACTCATGTTCCCCTACCAACTTAACAGTATAGTCGTTTAGCAGGTCAGAGACGAGCGTTGGCGGTTGCCCCCGCAAAATTCTTCTACCCAGGGGTTGGCAACTGCCCTCTCCAGGTTCCCTAGCCTGCCGCTGGCGGTTTGTTATGCCACCAAATTTCGTTTCATGTTTTGTCTCTTGCCTCTGGCTTGGGTGGAGGAAAGTAATAGTGTGATTTTGTTAATTGTTTAGTGTTCTGAAGTGATACAGTTTGCTCCCTACCCTCTCCTAGGGGAGAGTCAGTCAACTGTTGTAGTTCCCTGGATTCAAATTCCCTCCAGTAGTCGTCAGAGAGGCTCCGTCATACTCATGTTCCCCTACCAACTTAACAGTATAGTCGTTGAGCAGGTCAGAGACGAGCGTTGGCGGTTGCCCCCGCAAAATTCTTATACCCAGGGGTTGGCAACTGCCCTCTCCAGGTTCCCTAGCCTGCCGCTGGCGGTTTGTTATGCCACCAAATTTCGTTTCATGTTTTGTCTCTTGCCTCTGGCTTGGGTGGAGGAAAGTAATAGTGTGATTTTGTTAATTGTTTAGTGTTCTGAAGTGATACAGTTTGCTCCCTACCCTCTCCTAGGGGAGAGTCAGTCAACTGTTGTAGTTCCCTGGATTCAAATTCCCTCCAGTAGTCGTCAGAGAGGCTCCGTCATACTCATGTTCCCCTACCAACTTAACAGTATAGTCGTTTAGCAGGTCAGAGACGAGCGTTGGCGGTTGCCCCCGCAAAATTCTTCTACCCAGGGGTTGGCAACTGCCCTCTCCAGGTTCCCTAGCCTGCCGCTGGCGGTTTGTTATGCCACCAAATTTCGTTTCATGTTTTGTCTCTTGCCTCTGGCTTGGGTGGAGGAAAGTAATAGTGTGATTTTGTTAATTGTTTAGTGTTCTGAAGTGATACAGTTTGCTCCCTACCCTCTCCTAGGGGAGAGTCAGTCAACTGTTGTAGTTCCCTGGATTCAAATTCCCTCCAGTAGTCGTCAGAGAGGCTCCGTCATACTCATGTTCCCCTACCAACTTAACAGTATAGTCGTTTAGCAGGTCAGAGACGAGCGTTGGCGGTTGCCCCCGCAAAATTCTTCTACCCAGGGGTTGGCAACTGCCCTCTCCAGGTTCCCTAGCCTGCCGCTGGCGGTTTGTTATGCCACCAAATTTCGTTTCATGTTTTGTCTCTTGCCTCTGGCTTGGGTGGAGGAAAGTAATAGTGTGATTTTGTTAATTGTTTAGTGTTCTGAAGTGATACAGTTTGCTCCCTACCCTCTCCTAGGGGAGAGTCAGTCAACTGTTGTAGTTCCCTGGATTCAAATTCCCTCCAGTAGTCGTCAGAGAGGCTCCGTCATACTCATGTTCCCCTACCAACTTAACAGTATAGTCGTTGAGCAGGTCAGAGACGAGCGTTGGCGGTTGCCCCCGCAAAATTCTTATACCCAGGGGTTGGCAACTGCCCTCTCCAGGTTCCCTAGCCTGCCGCTGGCGGTTTGTTATGCCACCAAATTTCGTTTCATGTTTTGTCTCTTGCCTCTGGCTTGGGTGGAGGAAAGTAATAGTGTGATTTTGTTAATTGTTTAGTGTTCTGAAGTGATACAGTTTGCTCCCTACCCTCTCCTAGGGGAGAGTCAGTCAACTGTTGTAGTTCCCTGGATTCAAATTCCCTCCAGTAGTCGTCAGAGAGGCTCCGTCATACTCATGTTCCCCTACCAACTTAACAGTATAGTCGTTTAGCAGGTCAGAGACGAGCGTTGGCGGTTGCCCCCGCAAAATTCTTCTACCCAGGGGTTGGCAACTGCCCTCTCCAGGTTCCCTAGCCTGCCGCTGGCGGTTTGTTATGCCACCAAATTTCGTTTCATGTTTTGTCTCTTGCCTCTGGCTTGGGTGGAGGAAAGTAATAGTGTGATTTTGTTAATTGTTTAGTGTTCTGAAGTGATACAGTTTGCTCCCTACCCTCTCCTAGGGGAGAGTCAGTCAACTGTTGTAGTTCCCTGGATTCAAATTCCCTCCAGTAGTCGTCAGAGAGGCTCCGTCATACTCATGTTCCCCTACCAACTTAACAGTATAGTCGTTTAGCAGGTCAGAGACGAGCGTTGGCGGTTGCCCCCGCAAAATTCTTCTACCCAGGGGTTGGCAACTGCCCTCTCCAGGTTCCCTAGCCTGCCGCTGGCGGTTTGTTATGCCACCAAATTTCGTTTCATGTTTTGTCTCTTGCCTCTGGCTTGGGTGGAGGAAAGTAATAGTGTGATTTTGTTAATTGTTTAGTGTTCTGAAGTGATACAGTTTGCTCCCTACCCTCTCCTAGGGGAGAGTCAGTCAACTGTTGTAGTTCCCTGGATTCAAATTCCCTCCAGTAGTCGTCAGAGAGGCTCCGTCATACTCATGTTCCCCTACCAACTTAACAGTATAGTCGTTTAGCAGGTCAGAGACGAGCGTTGGCGGTTGCCCCCGCAAAATTCTTCTACCCAGGGGTTGGCAACTGCCCTCTCCAGGTTCCCTAGCCTGCCGCTGGCGGTTTGTTATGCCACCAAATTTCGTTTCATGTTTTGTCTCTTGCCTCTGGCTTGGGTGGAGGAAAGTAATAGTGTGATTTTGTTAATTGTTTAGTGTTCTGAAGTGATACAGTTTGCTCCCTACCCTCTCCTAGGGGAGAGTCAGTCAACTGTTGTAGTTCCCTGGATTCAAATTCCCTCCAGTAGTCGTCAGAGAGGCTCCGTCATACTCATGTTCCCCTACCAACTTAACAGTATAGTCGTTTAGCAGGTCAGAGACGAGCGTTGGCGGTTGCCCCCGCAAAATTCTTCTACCCAGGGGTTGGCAACTGCCCTCTCCAGGTTCCCTAGCCTGCCGCTGGCGGTTTGTTATGCCACCAAATTTCGTTTCATGTTTTGTCTCTTGCCTCTGGCTTGGGTGGAGGAAAGTAATAGTGTGATTTTGTTAATTGTTTAGTGTTCTGAAGTGATACAGTTTGCTCCCTACCCTCTCCTAGAGGAGAGTCAGTCAACTGTTGTAGTTCCCTGGATTCAAATTCCCTCCAGTAGTCGTCAGAGAGGCTCCGTCATACTCATGTTCCCCTACCAACTTAACAGTATAGTCGTTTAGCAGGTCAGAGACGAGCGTTGGCGGTTGCCCCCGCAAAATTCTTCTACCCAGGGGTTGGCAACTGCCCTCTCCAGGTTCCCTAGCCTGCCGCTGGCGGTTTGTTATGCCACCAAATTTCGTTTCATGTTTTGTCTCTTGCCTCTGGCTTGGGTGGAGGAAAGTAATAGTGTGATTTTGTTAATTGTTTAGTGTTCTGAAGTGATACAGTTTGCTCCCTACCCTCTCCTAGAGGAGAGTCAGTCAACTGTTGTAGTTCCCTGGATTCAAATTCCCTCCAGTAGTCGTCAGAGAGGCTCCGTCATACTCATGTTCCCCTACCAACTTAACAGTATAGTCGTTTAGCAGGTCAGAGACGAGCGTTGGCGGTTGCCCCCGCAAAATTCTTCTACCCAGGGGTTGGCAACTGCCCTCTCCAGGTTCCCTAGCCTGCCGCTGGCGGTTTGTTATGCCACCAAATTTCGTTTCATGTTTTGTCTCTTGCCTCTGGCTTGGGTGGAGGAAAGTAATAGTGTGATTTTGTTAATTGTTTAGTGTTCTGAAGTGATACAGTTTGCTCCCTACCCTCTCCTAGGGGAGAGTCAGTCAACTGTTGTAGTTCCCTGGATTCAAATTCCCTCCAGTAGTCGTCAGAGAGGCTCCGTCATACTCATGTTCCCCTACCAACTTAACAGTATAGTCGTTTAGCAGGTCAGAGACGAGCGTTGGCGGTTGCCCCCGCAAAATTCTTCTACCCAGGGGTTGGCAACTGCCCTCTCCAGGTTCCCTAGCCTGCCGCTGGCGGTTTGTTATGCCACCAAATTTCGTTTCATGTTTTGTCTCTTGCCTCTGGCTTGGGTGGAGGAAAGTAATAGTGTGATTTTGTTAATTGTTTAGTGTTCTGAAGTGATACAGTTTGCTCCCTACCCTCTCCTAGGGGAGAGTCAGTCAACTGTTGTAGTTCCCTGGATTCAAATTCCCTCCAGTAGTCGTCAGAGAGGCTCCGTCATACTCATGTTCCCCTACCAACTTAACAGTATAGTCGTTTAGCAGGTCAGAGACGAGCGTTGGCGGTTGCCCCCGCAAAATTCTTCTACCCAGGGGTTGGCAACTGCCCTCTCCAGGTTCCCTAGCCTGCCGCTGGCGGTTTGTTATGCCACCAAATTTCGTTTCATGTTTTGTCTCTTGCCTCTGGCTTGGGTGGAGGAAAGTAATAGTGTGATTTTGTTAATTGTTTAGTGTTCTGAAGTGATACAGTTTGCTCCCTACCCTCTCCTAGAGGAGAGTCAGTCAACTGTTGTAGTTCCCTGGATTCAAATTCCCTCCAGTAGTCGTCAGAGAGGCTCCGTCATACTCATGTTCCCCTACCAACTTAACAGTATAGTCGTTTAGCAGGTCAGAGACGAGCGTTGGCGGTTGCCCCCGCAAAATTCTTCTACCCAGGGGTTGGCAACTGCCCTCTCCAGGTTCCCTAGCCTGCCGCTGGCGGTTTGTTATGCCACCAAATTTCGTTTCATGTTTTGTCTCTTGCCTCTGGCTTGGGTGGAGGAAAGTAATAGTGTGATTTTGTTAATTGTTTAGTGTTCTGAAGTGATACAGTTTGCTCCCTACCCTCTCCTAGAGGAGAGTCAGTCAACTGTTGTAGTTCCCTGGATTCAAATTCCCTCCAGTAGTCGTCAGAGAGGCTCCGTCATACTCATGTTCCCCTACCAACTTAACAGTATAGTCGTTTAGCAGGTCAGAGACGAGCGTTGGCGGTTGCCCCCGCAAAATTCTTCTACCCAGGGGTTGGCAACTGCCCTCTCCAGGTTCCCTAGCCTGCCGCTGGCTGTTGCTGTTTGAGCCGGCACTTCTATATGCCGTCGGTGGTCTGCTGAGTAGACACGCTGCGCTCCAGACTTAGATTGCACAAAGCTCCGTCTTTGCTGAGATTTTAAATTTACGCACGTGTCACCTAATTTTATGAACGCGAGGATCGACTATGGGCCAATATCGCGAACTCGTGGCGAATGATTCCCAAATCATGGTGTTGCTTCCAGGCTAAGCTTTGTTTCTGACCCGCTGAATGTTAATTGCAGTTCATATCTTATATTATGATTTAGGTCCCCGTATGTGTTAATGGTTTGTGTTTGTAGTACCTTTTGAATTTCGTCCAGCCCACTTAAAGATGCGGATTGCCTCACCTAGCTAGTGAGGTTGCATATGTCAATGTAATACGAATGTAAATTGTTTTTGAAAAATGGAAGACTAACGATTTAAGTCTTATTGAATCCATCATTGCTGGTGGAACCGAGACTGTGGCTGGTCACGAGTATGAAGGAAGTGGGATACCAACAGTCGAATGTTTAACAGAAATATTTATTGTTTCACTACCAGTTTCGGCATTCCATTATGCCATCTTCAGGTCCCTACATCGGAGTATTATATATATTAAGTAGGGATATCGAAAGTGTTGTTGTTGGGTCCTACTGAGAGATAGAATTCCACGAAACCAGTATCGATATCCCTACTTAACGGATATTATACTCCGATGTAGGGACCTGAAGATGGCATAATGGAATGCCGAAACTGGTAGTGAAACATTAAATATTTCTATTAAACATACGGCTGTTGGTATCCCACTTTCTTCATACTAAAATTTTAATCTCCTATTAAATTGGCCTGTGAAAACTAAATTTATCTCTGTGATTATTTCCATAACGACATGTTGACCATATCTGTTTATTGTTTCTCAATGCTACCGATTACGGTTATTTACCATTATCAAGCGTTGGCAGAGATTAGCTAACAGTTTAACATGTCGAAATATAAGAATTCAAAATTATAACACAAATATTCGTTGTCATTGTTCTAGTCATTGATATTCTCACAGTGGCTGACTGCTACAGACTGTGATTATTCCTCAATTGCACTGCCAAATCCCCCTTCTGGTAATCAAATAATTTGCCCATTGTGTGCACATGCACCAGCTGTGACGATTTGTCTGTGTTCTTGTACTACCCATAACAACATCTCTCGCTCTGCATGCTCACTAGATCCATTTCCTTCTCTAAAGTCGGTATACTCGTGATCGCCGAATCAATATTTGTTCATGATGTGTGTAAGACACCTCCACCAGAATGGGACGCAGTGCGTGAGAGATGTTGGTAGGGAAACTAATTCAAGACGAGTAAGAACACCTACTATCATGATTCTAGGGACGAAAATAAATTCCCTGGTCAGTCACTATCATAACAACACAAACAATATGAGGCAGAACACTTCCGTTAGTCCATTCCACCCAAAAATAAGAAGCAAGTAGTAGGCGGGATGCTTTCACTATGAACAA
This sequence comes from Locusta migratoria, assembly GCA_026315105.1. Classification (NCBI taxonomy): domain Eukaryota; kingdom Metazoa; phylum Arthropoda; class Insecta; order Orthoptera; family Acrididae; genus Locusta; species Locusta migratoria. Next base: position 25,325,682 of record CM048751.1, read on the forward strand.
CTGACTCGTCAATTGTTTCAAATTTCGAAGACTAGAAGATCTATTTTCTGGTAGTTGTGTCATTCATGAACTCGAATGATCGAAGCACATCGTAGCATGCTGCTGTAGAATTACTCAGTATTGTATTAAAACTGAATTAATGAAATATCTCAGATGACAGAAAGACAAGGAAAATCTTGGTTCATTTCTAGCTGTTAATAAAATTTTTCTATGTGAATCTTCATATTTTAACGGCATATATCTTGGTTCATAAAACTGCGGGAATTCAGCCTTAACTACATATATTCCTTTGCTGATATTTCGGTTGCATACCGTCCAGCCATCCTCGCAGCGAGTGTGGACTGACATCAAAGCACCCCCGTCCACCATATACACTGTGGGAAGAGCCAGTGTGTATGTAATCATATTCTGTGTTTAACAGCGTTGGAGCGCCGTTGTCATTGATTGTTTACGATTGTGAGTGCCGCATTTCAACCCAGATTAAAACCACCACCACGATTAACTAAATTAGTCGCCAGTCGAATTGAAATCGCTTCCCTAAAAACTGAATATCCAGAATTATGAAACAGGTGATACAGTCCGTTATGGCCAGTCTGAACACAATGTTCAGCTACAGAAGATTTATCAGGTTGTATAGTAGGTGGGTGCAACGTTTACACTCCGCACATCGTTCGCGGACTATGCGCAAAGTGCATCCGATATACGAACTTCCACACTGGAAAAGAATATCATACATACCTGCCTTACGCAAAACGAAATCATCTTTCATTGAGCCGACGAGCACGGACATCTTACGAGGCAAAAAAACAACTTGGTTTTTGGAGAGGGTGCGGCCTATCTTTGATGATAAATTATCTACGAGGCATGTCCACGAAGTACGTTCCGTTTGCTTATATAAAACAAACGTGTACAGATGCAGAAAAAATATTTATTTTACAAAAATCTACAACTGTTAAACTACTTTTCTACATACCTTTCGAAATTTTCTAGGCACTTGTCATAGCGTGGCATAGGTTTTCGTATGCCTCCTTCATAGGAGGTTGCCGCCTGTGTATTCAACCATGTGATAACATTCAGCTCGTCATCATCGTTGAAGTGTTGTCCACCGAGGACAGATTTTAGGTGTAAGAAGACGATTACTGTAAGAAGATTTTTTTTTCACTATAATGCCCGACCTCACATGCCGAATGCGACCAAACAACTCTTACGGAAATTTTAATGGGAACTGTTTGATTATCCTCCGTACAGCTCGTAACGCCCTCCTAGCAACTTTCATCTCTTCTTACACCTAAAATCGTATATATACGATTTTAGGTAACACACTGCAGCATAACGTTAAATACGAGGTATGTCCACGAAGTAAGTTCCGTTTGGTTATATAAAACAAACATGTACAGATACATAAAAAATATTTATTGTACAAAAATATACAACTATTAAACTACTTTTCTACATAGCTTCCGAAATTTTGTAGGCATTTGTCATAGCGTGGCAGAAGATTTTGTATGCCTTCTCCGTAGAAGGTTGCCGCCTGTGAATTCAACCATGTGGTAACATGTTCTTTCAGCTCGTCATCATCACTGAAGTGTTGACCACCATGTGCAGGTTTTAGGTGTAAGAAGAAAGTCGCTAGGAGTGAGACTGTACGGAGGATGATCAAACACGTCCCAGTGAAATTCCCGTAAGTATTGTTCGGTCACATTCTCCTTGTGAGGTCGGGCGGCAACGTGAAGGGAAGAAGAAGACTCCTTTCATCTCTTCTTACACCTAAAATCTGTCCTTGGTGGTCAACACTTCAACGATGATGACGAGCTGAATCTTATCACATGGTTGAATACACAGGCGGCAACCTCCTATGAAGGAAGCATACAAAAACTGGTTGCTATGACAAGTGCCTAGAAAATTTCGGAAGCTACGTAGAAAAGTAGTTTAACAGTCGTAGATTTTTGTGAAATAAATATTTTTTTCTGTTTTATATAAGAAAATGGAACTTACTTTGTGGACATACCTCGTGTATATGGGAGGAAGGTCACTGACCTGAACTTTCATTCTTCAGCTTCTTCTTGTGGAACATTTACTTTAGACTCTCCATGGAGGGCACTACGGCTTCATACATCTTTGCCATCGATATCAACCTCAGTATGTGATCATATGTACTCTACTTAGAGAGCACTGCAACTGTCGTCGGTGTGGTACGTCTGTGACGACGACTTCCCAGAAAGCACGCGCATTGGCTCGCCGCACAGTATATAAGATGGAAGGAAGCGCTTTGCCGTCAGAATTCATACTCGCCCCGAGGATGGCTGGACGGTTTGCAGCCGAAATATCAGAAGAAGAAAATTATTGGTTACGGCTGTATTACCTCAATTTTATGGACCAATATTTTTCTATGTCTTGAACAAGTTGACACACATGACACATACTATGAAGTTTCTATCAATCAACTTATTATTACACAAATGTTCACAAACAACTGGTTCTCCGATTATTTAAACTAGGCAGTCTCCATCATTGATCTCTATACTAAGTGGATGCTGAACTAAAGACGTTTGGACGTGCCAAACAAAGATGTTCATATGCTCTTTCTTGCCTAATTACAATTTGACTGATATGAAATATTACAAGAAAACCAAAAGAAAATAAGTTTCGATTTCGATCTGATACCAGCTTGTTACATCGTATGTTGACGTAAATTTTAAAACAAGAGGTAATCAAGTAATTCTTTGTCATATACGACTGACGGAAATTCGATTGACAGATTAGAGCATTGCGGAAAGTGTCAAATCGTTTAAAAATCATATGAAAGTGCAGGCACGCTAATGTTCAATGCTCAAACACCAGAGCTATAGATCCAGGATATATAAAGGTCACTGCTGTCAACAAGTAGCATGTCATAACAAATAAGTATCTTCACGGTACAGGACCTGGATGTCGATGATACTTTCAGAACAATATGTGTTGCAAACAGAAGTATAAGGAACATTTTCATGCACTTGCAGCACACACTGTGCTTGAGGTATTGTCTGAATATAGTCATTCTGGATGGGGCCTCAGAAAGACACGAATGGGATGTCAAATACGTCTTCCTGCGATTTTTTTTTTTAAGAAACAGTTGTTTTTCAAACTGCAAAGTCGATTTCTATATACCAGTACTGTTCCAAAAGACCCAGGCTCATAACCCACAAATGTGACTCTGATTCCCATAAAAGTGATCTTGTATTCTTGTTCAGTGACTCAACGACTACGCCTCCTCTTAGACTACAGAATCATCAGCAGTTCGAAACTGCTGTTCATCTTCCCCGCAGGGTAATGTATGTATATAGGGAATAAATAAGGTATTACTGTGTAACACTTAGCCATGAAAATCTTAATCACTACTATACATAAGTATATTCCTTATTTCTTTATATGAGAAATTAAGTTCCGGCATTGCAAAGGCAATACATTAAGGTGCTTTTTCTCACCAAAGGGAGTACGTAATCAATTTGTTAGGACTACAGCTGATAAATTTTGGTATGGAAGAAAGTACCAGCCGGCCGCGGTGGCCGAGGTGACTGAGGCGCTCCAGTCACGGTCAGCACGGCCACTACGGTCGGGGGTTCGAATCCCCCCTCGGGCATGGATATTTGTGCCGTCCTAGTTCGTAAGTAGTTCATAAGTAGTTTGTAAGTTTAGGGACATGACCCAGTAGTTAAGTCCCATAAGCTTAACAAACATTTGAACATTTTGAGAAAGTACCAACAGCTACATAAAATTTATTTATTCAATTGTGTGACCGGTTTCGGTGTTACAATTGCACCATCTTCAGGCGCCCGTTGTGCAACAGTCAGTACTAGCATATTTGACAAGTCAGACGTTAATACCGGTAGCCATACATTTCTTAATCCCTACATGTCACGTAGTTTGTAAAGAAATCGGATAAATTGAATTATTTGGAACTCGTGAAATATTTTACGCAATATTATTTGGCACCAGCGTAGGGCACAACAAAAGGTCGAAGGATCTCGTCTCAGTACCTCTAAGCAGACAAAGCGCCATTCAGAACGACATAGAGATCCGTACGCGCGTCAATACTGACCCCTGCACACACCATTCCTCCACCACTATGACCTGGTGATGTTTCCTGCACAGAAGCAGGACCCTCGTTCCACGTTCTCTCCAGATGAGTGAACAACGATTGTCTGGCTTACCACAAAGACTCATCCGTAAACACAACCTGGCTCCATTCGTTACAATCGTGATGTTCGTCCACCCAGTTTCTGTGGATTAAATGGTGACGTAGCGTTAATGTGAAACACACCATAGGTCTCCGTGCATATGGGCCACATCCTCGAAAGGGATTTCGGACTGTTTGTGTTGATACTGCCCAGCCTGTCATTGCCTGGAGGGTGAGCTGCAGCTGAGTTGCATTCAAATTCTGTCTCGGCGGTCTGTTAACCGGAGGTAACGGTCACCTTTTGCCGATGTTACCTGTGTGCGACCTCGTACGTGCCTTCCTTTAACGGTTCCTGTTGTCTGAAATCGCTTCCACGTTCTGGTAATTACACTTGGGGCACTGCAATAGTTGCAGCCAACTTCCAATCTTCCCATGGCTTTCGATGCCATAGCTTTGGGTAAGTCATATAGTTGTTGCATTGCACTATCTGCTAACTTACCTATCTCAACGCAACTGCTCGTACAATTATGAGTTTGATAGACTAAACGCAAGTCAGTACCACCCCCTCTACATTCTCCAGATGACAATACTTCAGAACCTAGATGTCTCAATGATCCCCTAATGTTTTATCAGTGGATGATTGTTGGTAATATCTGCCAACTAGGCGTGGCATAGTCTTCCAGATGCTCTGACTGCAAGATGTACATGCATGCCCACACTAGTAAGAGTGTTAAACTAACTCATGCTAAGGACAACAAAAACACAGATACACACACACACACACACACACACACACACACACACACACACACACACACACATACAGAGACTTTTTATGTATATAGGACTTTTGATGTGAGGGAACTCGCTATCCATGGCATGATGCCTCAGATGCAGCACCCTCTCTCACATGGCAGAGTGAACCTACATATTTCTTGTACCCTATTTAGATATAAAAAATTAACCATGATAACATTAGAGATGTTGGAAACTACATGAACCCATACCAGCAGTCATACGTGACTCATGGGCGGACTGACTCGCAATGTCACAGATTGCGCTACCACTCCCTTTGAGGGTTTGAGTCCTCCTTCGTGCTAGGACATTCAAACCCTTTTCATTTTACATGCCCCTTGCCTGTCTTAAAAAACTGGAAAGGTGATTTCTCCCAACTTGCATTGCGTGCCAGGTCAGATCTGCAATGTTTCGTATCCTAAAACTGTGGATCTGCAGGTGGAAAAACGTACTGTGGCACGTTGTGCTCAGACATCAGAAATCAGTGCGTGTTTCAATCCACGACAGATAGTGGGTTGTTAACTGTACTTAGGATGACTTGATCGACCACCCCTGTTAATAAAAAAATAGTTAATTACTGCTAAATGACTGCACAGGTTACAGGAATGTAGTATTAAGTAGTGCTGCTCTACTGGCAGGTAAACATTCAGTTTTGCAGTGAAGGCTTTCACGACCGGCTGAAGTAATAGTTGTTGTATCTTTCGGGTTATGTGGTCGTGGTCCACGAAACATATCCGTTCCTGACGTTTCGTCCAGAGCTGCGCCGGACATCTTCAGAGGTACTGGTAGCGGTGAGTCTTGCCGACTTAGTTTATTATCTTTAAAATTCCGGAAAACCATAAACAAATGAAACTAGAATAAATTTAATAACGAAATACTATAATAATATAAAAGGAGGACATGATTTGATCATTAATGGTATCTTTTCGATAACCTAAACCACGTAGAAATAATAGAAAATGTCAAAAGAGAAATGTCTATCAGAGGTTGACTTACGCCACACCTAACCTTGACTTTATAATTGATAAAATGAACTAACACAGGCTGTCGTGGTAAATGCAGTCTAACTTTGTGCTAATGTTAATGCCGTTGGAAAGAAGTGACTTTGTAGGAACAAAATCTCGCGTTAGCGCACGATTACGATTCGCTTCATTGGGCGTCGTCTGTGACTTTGAAATCCTATCAAGAAACTACCTGTTTAAATCTGTAGCTGAACTGAATCAGCCAAAACTTCCTATTTATGTTGATGAAGTCAATACCTACAAACTTATCTAGTCAAAACTAATATATCAGAGTACACTGATTCAGCAAACTAACCCACCACGTGCCTTCTTACTTTCGTCTGCATACGTTTTCCAATTACTGTGTACATGCAAAAGTGTCCACTGCTTTTTTTGTGAAATCTGAAACTCCAGACTTTGCACTGCATACTGCTCTTTATGCCACTAGAGAAAGCTACAGGAGATCGCTAAATATTCCCATAATCTGGTCGTCCAAATTAGCACACCAATGGCTGGTGTCCTGTCAGCAGCAGTCACCATAAGAGAAAAGGCGTGTTTTCATAGGACAGTCAGTAGTATGTATCTTTTGGCAATCCTCCCCAGTTTTAGGGCAAACACACCTGCTGCTAGCAGCCAATGAGAAGCGCCATAATAGAACGACAGTCGTCTCCCAATAACGCATTCCTCCAGTGTGAGTTAATGTTAAAAACGTGTTGGGTACGTTTTAGATGCTGACGCAGCTTTTCTTAGCATCTGGCTGTTGTGTCTCCCGTGTTTATGTCTGGAAACGGCAAGTAGTCAGTGAGTGATACACTGGGACCCCATGTGCACACACACACACACGCAGCAGCCACCACATATCCTATCCATTGTCTCTCAAAAGTACTCGTTCGTTTGGCCGCCTACTGTGAGGGTCCAATTGCGGTTTTTCCCATTGCGCAGCCACTCCTTCGGAAACAACAACGTAACTTCCATACAATTCCCCGCAATTTTAAATTTGTTGAGTGCAGGAAAGTGTGTAAATAAATTAGTGAAATAAAATTCAATACTAAATGAAAGTGAATAATACGTGAGATAAAAAGGACAACTTAGTTCAATTCAGTCAGGCACAGCAGAGTAAAACAGCAGACGTGGGTGGCTTTATGCTGACACCTCGCTGCTGGCAGATAGCTGCTCGCTGCTGTTATCTGGCAGCTCGCTATTGTATTCACGCTGTGGGAACATCGCTGCTCGCCATGTGTATTCTCCTGCAGCCGTTACATTACAGCTGAGTGCACGACTGCAGTGGCGTGAAGCGTCAAACATGTTCTCCACATCGTCTGACGACAGTGACAGTCATTTGTTCGCTACAAAACTATTGGAAAGGAGAAGGAAGCGGAGGTATGGAGTTCATCACTTGAATGCTGAACGTTTGCACTACGGATACCTTCACAAGTACTACCAACAGCTCAAAAACTATCAAGATCGCTTTTGCAGACATAATAATCATCTGCTTCAGATCTTCAATCTGTACTGAAACTACCTCTTACAAACACTATAGAGTGACGTTGAACCAACCAATCACAGTGCGTTTCACGCCAGGCGGCGATGGCCGTAGTTCGAAACACAAACCAGTTTGATATCATCGCCTGGCGAGCAGCGAGCTGGGCAAGCTGCGATGGTGCACGCTTAATGGGCCTGTAAGACTGTGGGTTTGATCCATCAGCGCTGTGCCATGTCGAGCGAGGTGGCACCATAAACGCACCCTTAGGCTACATTCCGACAGTCCATCGAACACCTAACACAACGGATTCAATTGTCCCGCTAAGTATTCACTTGTGGCAAGAATTCCATCGCTCTCTTCACGAGCGGAAGCCGTTGAATCGGTTATCAGCCCATCGACCGCCGAACTCACGTGAAAGCTCGGACTGCAAAACGTGAGCGTCGCTACTTCTAGAAGCAATGTGATCAGAAGCCAATAACCTGGTGTACTGATCTCCAGAGCAACGTGACGTTCGACCTTTCTAGAAAGTGTAAAACGTAACAGCAGGCAACGCACACAACGACCCCAAAGATCGTTCACATCCAGCTAGGTCCCTCAAATAAAAATCACAGCCAAGAAGACACTGGGTGAGTGACGGTGTACTATTATCAGATTGGCAGTAGTGGCTTTAGTAGAAGCAGCATCAGCAGCCGTAGCAGAAGTGGAGTTAGTCATGATCAGCCACTGGCATGACAGTTGCAGTTGAAGATAGAAGAAAGAAGATGGAAGAAAAGTGTTCGTCCGGCAGCAGCCTCATAGTATATGCCTTGTACTCAGAGGCAATGAGTACAGTAATTACTGTCTCTAATTATCAACACAAATACCACGTGTAAGATATCAAATTTCTCATAAAAACAAGGCGGTTTTGTTCGTGTAAATAAAACTGGCATGGATGGAGGTCTGCAATTCTTGACTCCTTACAGAGTGTGTGCGTGTGTATGAATGTGTGTGTTGTCCCTATCATACGTCAGTATAATGCTGTGCAAGTATGGAGTCTGTCAATGTCAATTACAAACATTTGAATGCAACTCATGACTGGGACAGGAAAAGAATGAAGCAGTAGTGGATCTAGAGGAAAAGAGAAGCTAAGGAGTTCAGTCCTCTCCCATAAGGACAGTACTTAGATTTTAGTGTTTGACTTCATAAAGTCCATCCCATTTGGGTAAAACTATGACCTCCCTCCCTCCCCCCCTCCCACACACACACACCCAATCCTATCCCAGCAAATAAAGGTGCATGGTTTTTAGGTAGACGTGGTCAAGAGACTCCAGAAACAAAATCTTGGCTTGGCTGCTAGGAGGAAGATACAGTAGAACACGAAGTACCCTCCACCATTAACGATAAGGTGGCTTGTGCAGTATAGATGTAGAGTTGAAAACATCATTTCCTCAGGGCACCTCTGTAAGGGCCCCCTGAAGTATTGAGGGATGCAGGGCAGGCTGGTTTCAGCACAGATCACACACACACAGTGACATAGGTGTGATAAACTTGAAATTGTAGTAAGCAGTAGGTATTTCACATCCCCACCACTGCATCCCTTCAAACAACTGACGCTGGAAAGTAATTCTCCCTCAGAATTCCCACTACACTGTTATCAGACATTTGCATAAGCGCTTCTTCTGGAGTAAATTTGAAATGTACAGGTGAACTGTCATTCTAACGGAACTGCGGACAATATGGAATAGTAGTTTATGGATGGCTTGTTCCTCAATATACATGATGTTCTGTGCTTGGGGATTAGAGTTGCCTATGGAGGGAGGAAATTTGCGACCCCTCCCCAACCATTGTACGAAATGTTCAATCAGAGATGAGTAAATTTCAAGCATTTCACATGATTTGTTCTGGCAGAAAACAGAAGTTTATCACTTGGTTCATAAAACCATCCATTCTTGTGGACACGCGACCTTACGTTGGCATGTATGAAAAAATTGTTGAAATGTCTTGGTCGCAGTTAGCTTTATTTCATGACGCGTTTCGAGAACATCATCATCAGACTGTGGTCTCGACATCATGGGACATAAATGTTATATGACATATTGCCCCTTCATATAATTTTCTACCTGGTACTTGTGAAAGATTATTCTGCAATGTTAGCTTGTAGCCTGTGATGAGCGGCTGTCACTGTAACTTCGCAGTGGCCGGGATGCGTATTTTTTAACATTTGTCATGTGTTTTGTGCTGTATTTGGCAACGCCAAATCCTATCCTTTGGCCTTCCCACGCCTCCCTTGTCGTGCGCCCTGTCCCGTTAATGGTTTTGATGTGCTTGAATTGGTGTTTTGTATAATTTTATATGACTTAACTCATTTAGTAGAAATGTCTTTCACGGTTATATATATTTTTATATGACTTAACACATTTTCGTAGAAATGTCTTTCACTGCTCACAGTATATTGTTCCCAAGATGTTTTATGTGTAGTTTTATTCACGCAACTTTCACAGTTTCTATGACTGCACACAGTATAGTATGCCTAAGATGTTTTATGTATAGCTTTATTCACGTAACTTTCAATGCCAACCCTGCGCCATCTGGTGGTGAATGGGGCCTAGGTTACCTGTTACGGTGTTTCCCCCCTCGCACCACAGTTGAGCATGTAAGTCTGGTTGAACACCTTCACCAGACATCCATGATGGTATTTTAAATTTGTAATCAGGAATCTATACCAAGATGGTGTAATTCCCATCGTTTTTTAAAATCATTTGTAAGTATACATGTATTAATATGGTTTATACTCCTTATAGATATTATTATTAAATCCTATATACATCCAAAAATGTAATTTTCTTCTTTTGCACCACAGTCTGATGATGATGTTCTCGAAACGCGTCATGAAATAAAGCTAACTGCGACCAAGACATTTCAACAATTTTTTCATACAGAAATCAGAAGATTCTGAAAATGCCTATTGATTGAATGTTGGGGATATGGAGAAAGAAATGTTGTTCTATGTGGACATTAAAATGGTGGTGGCCATGTCCACTACTGGCTGGTGGTTACCTGGCCACATTTCTCCTATCAGCACCTTTGTGGGACATACGACAGAACTGCTGAAACCCCCATCCCACATTCCTGTTTGCATCAAATTAATTTATGGATATTACCTGTCTGCATATCTCTGTGTGTACTAGAAGACAATGGATACTGGACATCTCCATCAATGCATCCCTTTAAATGCCAGTATAGAACTTTATATGATGTCAGACATTCTTATTCCCATAGCATCTCTTCCACACAATCATCAGCCATTTACATAAGACCTCCACACTGTTAAGCATAGTTTCACCATCCCCTATTATCCCCACGGGTCTTAGGCCAAGTGGGTGAAATGTAAATGGAAGGCAGCTCTAATTATTTACCACCAAGGCTCTCCCAACCGATGTGACATGAGTGTTCCTTGGCTAAACTTAGTGTTTAGTTCTGGTCAGTATGAAGCCATAAAGGCCTCAGTGGCATCATTAATTTTCTCAAATCAAATAAATTCTCATCTGTCAGATCAATGAAGGATTCACAACCTGATACCAATATCTCTGTCCCTCCAGGTTGTTAGGTAGAATTAAAAGCATGCCAAGACGAATATCTTCCTTGTCACATCACCATCAGGTGATTAGTTACTACAGTAGGGGATCAAGGTTTCATTCGCAAAAATCCTGGGAGGAAAAGTAGAGTAGGGCGACTTTATATTTTTTTTATTATTTTTTTAAACTTATGGGACTTAACTACGGGGTCATCAGTCCCTAAACTTACAAACTACTTATGAACTACTTACGAACTAGGACGGCACAAAAATCCATGCCCGAGGGCGGATTCGAACCCCCGACCGTAGTGGCCGTGCTGACCGTGACTGGAGCGCCTCAGTCACCGCGGCCACCGCGGCCGGCCGACTTTATAAATTCACATGCCCCCCGGTTTATTTGTCCTGTGACAGTAGTTTCGCAAGGGAAGAGGTGACAGATTCCGATCATATGTCACCCTCAGCTCGGGGACTACAGAGTAACATATAAATGGAAGAAGCTCCCTCATAAATCACCGCCCAATGGTTTTCTTGTAGTTCCATCAGACGATAGCAGATATTATGCGGTTTGCCTGTTTAGTTCCAATGGACTACTGAAGAGTCACTTCTGCACAGATCAAAGGCGGTTAGGTTTGCTGAGGGAGCAAAGTTGTGTGATTTTAAATGTTGTTCTGTGGTACTGTGGTGGTGGCAACTGTTTTGGTTAACTGATTTACGAAAGAAGAACGACAGCACTGTATGTGAAATACAATGGACACCTTCTGCAACTGCCGAAGAAACTGTGGTAGTAGGAGTTTGAGAGTACAGTCCTCTTTCATCTTCAGTACGGCATGCATAAGTTATAATGAGGTCACATCTGACTTAACTGGCAGCTACTCTGAAGAGGGAGCATTAGCCTACAGTAAGGCAACACTGCCTAGGCAGAAGGCCAGAGTGCTGTTGTCTCATGTCACGCAGAGTAGGCTGTGATCATGTAACTCACTGACTGGATGCTATGAGACAGTGGGCTGTAACCCAGTGGCAAACCAGTCAGCTACGCAATAGCAGCCTACTCTGAGTGACACGACACAACAGCACTCAAGTCTTCATCCTAGACAGTGATGGTTTATGCCTATATTTATCGTTGGCTGTGTGTCTACCAAACTGATGTCGCATCCCGAGTTCCACTTCACCATCATGGGTACTTTGAAAGAATTGCTGAAAACTCTATGTTCTACAACCTTGTGCACATCAACTAGCTGTTAAAGACGTTTCCTATGGGCATATCGTCTTTTATAATAGCAGATACAAGGTAGTGGATGTGGTGTCACACAAGTCTTAAGTGCACGTCACATACTTTAGCCACGCGCCACCAAGCAAGTACGGCACAGCGTTCTTACAACGTCAGCCACAAGCGCCCTCTGCTGCGACTCTGCTCGTGGCTACCACTGAACTGTATCGGTCACTTGGCAATCACACAGGCTCTAGAACAGTCTCTCATCAGTAGGCAGGCCTCTACCTAGTAAAACTAAGTATCTGCTTTTCCACTAGTCTTCTGTTTACAAACTTAAGTATTGTACTATCTCTAGGAAATATATCTTGTACTAATCTAGCTTAGTGTTCCTAGTTTCTGCTGTCCCACTGGTTGGTCACCTCAGACTATGTACCCGCGTGCATCCTATTCCCTGTGTCGGTCTCTCTGTACTCGGCCACCGACACTTAAGACAACAGGCGGAAACGAGACACCAAAGTGGACAACTCCACCACCACTTCGCCTGAAACCCTGGCATAGAACAACATGTGAACCGTGACAACAACATTTCCCCTGAATCTAAGACACTCTCAATAAGGCATTTTCACAAGCGCCTGCTTTGGAAGTAAGTAGGCGAATCGCAGGCCATCTGCTGTTGTCTGAGGGAACTAGGGTTTAGGGAGGAAGGGATGCTTCCCCCCTGCATATGTTACTCGGTCCTCTGAGACAGGCGTCTTCTTTGTATTCAGACCCTCGCTAAACGCCCCTGAGGACCGGCCGGGCGGCGGCCTTGACCCGGATAGCTGTCGCGCCGCACCGCCGCGGGCAGCGCCACCGTCGCCATCAAAGGCGCCGCGCGCCCTCCACGGCAGCCGCGGCACGCCAGGCGCGTGCCCCTCCGCACCCCCCTCACCCTCTCACCCCCTCACCCCCTCACCCCCTCACCCCCTACCCCTTGGCCACCGCACAGACACACACGTCAGCGGTGCGAGCCGGCGCGCATATTGCGGCCGCAAACGAGCGGCAGTCGCTCCACTTCACAGGCCGTCCTGTCCAGGCCATTCCAACAGCGCAGAGGCGCCTTTGTGGCGAGTGCCTCCAGAGACGCGACAAGACGTGTCGCTTGTAGCGCCACGTAAATGCAAACCCAGTCTGAAAGGCGGGCTGCGTGTTTCTGGGCACCGCACCCGAGGCTACCCTGTGGCCACTGCATGTTCCTTGATGTCATCCGTGCACTTTTAGGATAGTGCTATTTGGTCAAACACTGACATTTTGAGCCCGTGGTTCTGTATGAAATACAGGGTGATTCTTACAGTAAAGAAGACAGCAACCAATCACTTTTGATTATGCTTTTTATTAACTAAATAGCACCGTAACCAGTTTCGAACCTTTCCATTCATAATCAGACAGCTGTTCACGTCGACATAAACGTCAAATTTTGGCCCACTTTAGGTTACAGTGTGGCCACTGCATGTTTCTTGATATCACCCGTGCACTTTTAGGATAACGCTATTCGGTCAAACACTATCATTTTGAGTCCATGGTTGTGTATGAAATACAGGCTGATTCTTACAGTAAAGAAGACAGCAACCAACCACTTTTGTTTATGGTGTGGCCATCACATGTTTCTTGATGTCCTCCGTGGACCTTTAGGATAATGCTATTTTGTCAAAAACTGATATTTTGATCCTGTGGTTATGTATGATATACAGGGTGATTCTTACAATCAATAAGACAGCAACCAACCACTTTTGATTATGCTATTTATTAACTAAATAGCGCCGTTACCGGTTTCAAAACTTTCAGTTCATATCCACATGTCCACATAAACGTCACTTACATTTTGGCCCACTTTAGGCTACGGAAGTAACACTAAAACTCTGCCTTTGCAATCGTCTTTTCACAGCTGGAAATATAAATGAAAATAACGGCTTAACCATGCATCTGACACGAAAACTGAATAACTGTAGAGGAGAAAATTCTCTACAACTTTTCTCTTATGTTTTTTTTTTTCATATGTCGTATCGTTTCAGAGATATTTCCAAAAATAATGGAGATTTTGGGATGTGTGTCTGTCCGTCTGTCGGTAACGTGTCCCCCGTTTTCAAGTCGAACCGTTCAACCGATCAGCACCAAATTTTGCACACATAATTGTAGGCCGCCAGGGACCAGAACATCCATTTCAAAATTTTTCGGAACAAAAATACGGTAGTAATACCAAAAACGCCGTTTGTAATATAATTGTAATTGCAAAAGAACCGTTCATCTGACACGAAAATTGCATAACCTAATTGGTAGAGAACCTAATTGTTAGCGGGGAAAATTCTCTACAACTTCGCTCTATTATGTTTTTTTTTCATATGTTGCATAGTTGCAGGGATATTTGCAAAATAACGGCGATTTGACGATGTCTGTCTGGGTGTAACGTGTTCCCACTTTTTAGGTCGAACCGTTCAAACGATAGGCACCAAATATTACAGACATAATTGTTGGCTACCAGAGACCAGAACCTCGCTTTTTGAAATATTTCGGACAGGAAATACGTTAGTAATACCAAGAAAAGCCGTTTATAATGTATTTTTAATTGTAAATAAACCGTTCATCTGACGCAAAAATTAAATAAATGAATTCGTAGAGGAGAAAATTCTCTACAACATTGTTCCCTTATGTTTTTTGGTCCACTTTAGGTTACGGTAATAACACTAAAAGGGGGTCTTTGCGATCGTCTTTTGACAGCTCGAAATTTAAATGACAATAATGACTATTCATCTCTTACGTTTATTTCATATCTCGTAGCGTTTCAAAGATATTTGCAAAAATAACGGCGATTTTGGGATGTATGTCTGTCTAAATGTCTGTTTGTCTGTCTGTCCGTAACGTGTTCCCTGTTTTTAAGACGAACCGTTCAACCGATCGGCACCAAATTTTACAGACATGATTGTGGGCCGCCAGAGACCAGAATTGCCTTTTTTTTTCAAATTTTTCGGACAACAAATACGGCAGTAATACCAAAAAACGCCGTTTGTAATATATTTGTAACTGCACACGAACCGTTCATCTGACACGAAAACTGAATAACCTAATTGGTAGAGGAGAAAATTCTCTACAACTTAGCTCCCTTAGGTTTTTTTTTCATATCTCGTTTCGTTTGAGGCATATTTGCAAAAATCACGGAGTTTTGACACCCTCCATTGAATTAAAGAAAACGAGCAGTTCGGAGATGTCACGTGACATTCCTCGCCCAGAACTCTCTCTGGCATACGCCATCCATCTTGCGTTGCGTATTAGATGATTTTCTTATTGTAACTTACACGTTGTCATAATCAAAGCAATGGCGCACTGAGGAATTAACAAAAACGCATCGTTCTTCGTACGATAAATGATAATCTAGTGTCTACAAATGCCATATGAACATCAGCTAAGAACGGCCAGCAATAGTATGAGATTTAAGTACTTATCTTTCTATTGATATCTGTTGCGTAGTGGGCTAGGCGTTGGACTATGAGGGTAACGGTCGGTGGTTCGGAACCCGCCACTACCTAAATTCTTTTTTTTTTTTTTTTTTTTTTTTTTTCTAAAAGGGTGTCAGGCACTCTTATTAATTAATTTTTTATTATTTAGATTATTATTTTGGTCCAAAATGTTTGCAAAAACGTATAAAACTGCGAATCTAAAGTGGGCCGTAAAACTCGTCAGTGCGATTTTTTTCTTTTGCAGATAACTTTTCTTGTGGTGAAAACTCTTTGGCTGTGATGTATTGTTGGGCACCACGCAACCAAAAACTTCGCCACAAGAAATATTATCTGCATAAGGAAAATGTAAGTGACATTTATGTGGACGTGAATAGCCGTCTGATGATGAACTGAAAGGTTCGAAACCGGTTACGGCGCTATTTAGTTAATAAATAACCTAATCAAAAGTGGTTGGTGCTGTCTTCTTTATTGCAAGAATCAGCCGGTACTTTTAGGATATATTTACACTATGCTTATGAGCAATTGTAATCCAGTAAGTAATTCTGAATCAAATTGTCAGGGGTGTTTTTCTGTCGGTTCACAGAGTGGAGACAGCTAAATTGCAGGAGTCAACCGAGATTGTGATAACAGAAAGTTGCTCTACCAAACGAATTACACAAGCAGTAGGGGTTCAGAAAGTTTAGGGATCAGATATTGCAATTAAAGAACAACGTGACTTACACGAATCTATGGCACAGAGAGCCATAGGAAGGTTGGAAGCAGGACAGACACAGAGGGAGGTGGCTGCAAATATTGAAGTGTGTCAAAGAGTGATATCTAAGAACTGCACTCAGTGGTACAGACTAGATTTCTTTCTGGGGGGGGGCTAATTTTTAAAAAGTATAGCCTATTGAATTTATTAATCTATGAACAACTTTTACACAATTTATAATTTAACCAATTATACAAGGAGAACAATTGCACAAGAAATAAAATCACTAGGACCTCATTAATTTGAAAGTGGAAGAGAAGCAACGTGCTGGAAATGGAGTGTATATAATCAGCTCGTAAAATGATTAAGCCACTTCTATGTTACTACTCAAAGCGAAAGTTCTTTACAGTTTTATTAACACGAGACTCTACGTGTAAAAACTGAACAAAAGTATCACTACTGTTGTGCATCTGATTCCACTCTACGGCGGGTCGCCGCATATGAACAATCGGCTCGCAACTTCAGCATAGCAAAAACAATAGCGGCAGCATCAAAGCTGGTCGAGCGGCATTAAAACCGCTCACAGTAACAGCATCACACGTTCTCAGTGGCGGCATCACGTTGACGACCCATTGTCACGTTCACTTGTCTTGGCAAATTATAGTTACATGTGTAATATTTAAAATTTCCGGTGGCAGCCTGTTTGAAAATAAATAAATAAAAACAGTAAAATATAATGAAATAAAAAAAAAATTAGAAGTGCTGCGGACGAAGGAGGCTTCATCCTAGTGTTGTGAAAATCCTGCGAATTTAAAATAGACGAAATATTTCCAGAGAATATTGCCGGCAATATTCCCAAAATTCTTAAATCCCCAGGAATTTATGATTAATTAGCCAGATAGCTCACTGAAACGTTATTAATAGGTTTAATGCAGTAATTAAGTATTTAAATCACGTGATGGGAAAGGCGCACGGTCTCACAGACCGCACGTCAGCAGTTAAAGGTTAAGGTATATGTTATAGTTATGATCGATGTAAGTAGTTTTTATTTTAAAGCTTTTTTTCTTTGAGCACTCCTACTATATATTTTAAATATCAATAAAATATCTGGTGAGGTTTACTTTTATATGGATCTGTACTTAACCTGCTTGTTTGTAATAACACGTTTTTTAGTTTTCAATATTTACATATCGAAGAATTATCCCTAGAACTAGCAAGCATCGAAATTGACGACATTAGTAAATGAAAATGGCATTTTGGAAAAAATTATACAAAGAAACTGGACGAGATTAATGATTTACTTGTATTTTCAAGTGATTTTACTAACATATAACATTGTTAAACATTAATTGAAGATTCTAAAATTGAAATTGGTAGTGATATTTCCAAAAATAAATTGTTATAAATTACTAGCTGTAAACCCGGCGTTTCCCGGGTGTTTATTTATCCTTCACTCTCGTAGTCCACCGCCCCTTCCCTCCTCCTCTCTCTCTCTCTCTCTCTCTGCATCCACCCCTTTCTCTCCGATCTCTCTGTTCGTTTCCACCTTTCCGAGCAAAGCTATACATTTTGCAATATTCCGTAAGTTAAGTGCCCTCCACCACGCACGGAACGAAATTTTATACAGACAGTGACATTCCTCTTGTTTTTAAGGTAGAATGTGCGAAATTTCATCAATATCTGAACATAGCTATAGATTTCTATGCAATAGAATCACAGGATCCCATTGAAAAACGCACTTTTTTGTTTTCAAATTGTCCAGTTTTATTTCATACAACCCTTGTTTTGAGAATAACGCAAACACCAAAAGAAGGATGTGTGAAATCGGTCGAGCCGTTCTCAACCTATGGTGCGACCAAGGTATTTAGGGATCCATTTTTATGTTGCAAAGTACCCTTCCCAATGCATCGTATGAAAAAAAGGTAGATGGTGACATTACTCTTGTTTTGAAAGTCAAGCATGCGAAATTTCGTGAAAATCGTAATGAAACTGTATATTTCGTGAGTCTGTAGGAGAAGTATGCTCCGCCATGCACCTATCAGAAAATACTTTCTTAGCTGACGTTTTCTACCTATAAACTATAATCTTGCCGAATTTCAGCTTCATAGATGAAGTACTTTCGAGATTTCGTGTTTAGTCAGTGAGTGACTGTCCTTTCGCTTTTTTATAGATAGAGATTAAGAAAAGAGATTGCTTAATTTTGGATGCAAGAGAAGTAAGGGAAACGTACAGACAAAAATAAATAGAAATAAGGAAATCTGTAATGCTGACTTTATTTGCTACAAGTCCATGCTTAATGCGACAGTTTTCTTTTCGTTTCATCTTTTTGTGTATGGGGGGTGGGAGGGGGTGGGAGGAGGGGTCATTTACAAAACGCTTCATAAACGTCCGAAATTACATGCAAACTTTGTTGCAGGTCCCTAACTACTCCCATTTCCCAATAATTGACGCATAAATCTGGGTATTCTCACGAGTTGTCATCTCATTATTGTGACCTCATATCTCCTGAGGTATGTGTCGTGCTCTTTTGTTTTTGGGTTAGGAACCGTCATGGGCCTACGGTGAACTGTTCACCAAAGTTTCATTGCAATCGTCGCGGTGGAGTAGCCGAGCGGTCTAAAGCGTCTCGCTGCGGAGGGCGCGGTTGCTCGCCGTGGAGGTTCGAGTCCTCCCTGGGCCATGGGTGTGTGTGTGTGTGTGTGTGTGTGTGTGTGTGTGTGTGTGTGTGTGTGTGTGTGTTTGTCTTTAGGTTAGTTTATCTAGGTTTAAGTATTATCAATAAAATTCTTCTGGGTATGATACCGCGTCGTCATTTTGTAAACTTTACCGACGTTTCGGCCACTATTGCAGGTGGCCTTCATCAGGGTCTGTGTCTGACTGATGAAGGCCACTTGCAATAGTGGCCGAAACGTCGGCAAAGTTTACAAAATGACGACGCGGTATCATACCCAGAAGAATTTTATTGATAGTGACAACTGCCGCGGAAGCCTGCGTTTGCATTTAGGTTTAAGTAGTTTGTAAGCTACGGAGTGATAACCACGTAGTTTGGTCCGATAGATTTACAAACAATTGAACATTTCATTGCAATCGAATGAATGGTTTAAGAACACATAGAGGACATACAGACAAACATTCATTTATGTATATATAGATAATTCATCACAGTATTCGACGAGTCTCTGAATTATGAAAATGAAACACATCTAGTCATTCGTTAGGAATAATTAAAAAATACTACAGACGACGACCGTTCTACTAAAATTACGCCTCCTAAGTTAAGGTTTAAATCAGATAAATGTGGGGTTTCAATGTGCCGAAAAATTGTAGCCGTAGGGAATATTTTAATTTTTCCTGTTCACCAGACTTACAGTAAATGATGTTTTGCATGGAATTAGCTAGGAAATTAATGCAGAGAATGATAAATCTTGGGTTAAAATGTATGAAATAACTTAGTTAATTTAATTACAAGTTTTATAAATATTAATAAGCGTTAAAACTGTCAAAATCTAAAAAAAATTGTAAACTCCTAATTTTTTTGCAATTTTCAAATGTTTGCACTCACTGGTCACAGGTTATCTTTGAAGTATATGTTTATCTAAGACTAGCGCAGCAGTTACGAATGTGATATCTTCGAGAATGCGCAGTCTAATCCTCAGTAGCTTTGCATCATGTGATTTACCGTATAAATAGGCACGCGCAGACGCTGAGAACACAGTCTTGGACTCGCCTTCAAGATGGCTGTAAGGTTTGCAGCCGAAATATCGGACGAAGAATTGTCGCTGTCCCGGGTGCACTCCCGAAAGATGATGGAATATTTGAACATTTGATTTTTGAAAATTGCAAAAAAATTAGGAGTTTACAATTATTTTTTAGATTTTGAAAGTTTTAACGCTTATTAATATTTATAAACCTTGTAATTAAGTTAACTAAGTAATTTCATACATTTTAATCCAAGATTTATCATTCTCTGCATTAATTTCCTAGCAGAGCTGTTACGTATCCACAGTGCTTACAAATGAATAATTAATCATTAAAAGTGGTATCATCAATCGGAATAGAAGACGCAGACATTCTTTCAGAACGAAGGCGTGATATAAGTGGCTTCCATGCATTGTCAAGATGAAATCTGTCGTCACGATTTAGCAGGTGGTCCGCCAGTTGCATGTGTACAGTTTCCTTTGCAACTGAGTCCCAGAAAGTAGAAGCTGTGGTTAAAATCTTTACTCCTTTGTAATTTATTGAATGGCCAGTAGAAATACAATGTTCGGCTACTGCAGACTTGTTGGACTGAAGAAGGCGTGTATACCGTTGGTGCTCAACGCATAGTTCCTGCACAGTGCGCGTGGTTTGACGTATATAATGTTTTCCACACTCACAAGGGATTTCATAAACTCCCGCTTTTCGCAATAACAAATCATCTTTGACAGATCCCAGAAGAGCTGAGGTCTTAGCTGCTCAGTAGCATCACGTGATTTACCGTATAAATAGGCACGCGCAGACGCCGAGAACTCAGTCTTGGACTCGCCTTGAAGATGGCTGTAAGGTTTGCAGCCGAAATATCGGACGAAGAGTTGTCGCTGTCCCGGGTGCATTCCCGAAAGATGATGGAATATTATGTCCGCCGGGAAAAATTCAAGAATCAAATGTTCAAATGTTTGTAAATCTGTCGGACCAAACTGCGTGGTCATCAGTCCGTAGCATAAAAACTACTTACACCTAGGTAAACTAACCTAAGACATCACACACACCCATGCCCCAGGAAGGACTCGAACCTCCGACGGCAAGCAACCGAGCGCTCCGCAGCGAGACGCCTTAGACCGCTCGGCTACTCCACCGCGGCTGCAATTTTCCCAAACCAAAGAAATACTCCCGGCAATATTTTGATTTTATAAATTCTTTCTCACTGGGTATATACCCGACCCATATCACTACTTCAGCCCCATTAGAAGGCCCCCGCCCCTCTTCTTGGCTGCGCCACTGTAATGCAGTGACAAATTCCGTAGGATCCAGCTCAAAGGCGAGACGACCAGTACAGCAACGTTTTGTACGAGAGAGAACCGTGCCATCTGGGAGACCCCTTGTACGGATGGATCCCTTTGAAACTGGAAGCGCCTCTACACCGGGAGACCAGTGTTGCCCTCAACGGACGACCCGACACACCCCACTAGGACACGTGGCAGTCGCAGGTGGCACCCTAGATAGCCGGCGGCGACGTCTGCCACGTCCGCTGCTGCTCATATGGCACAGAAGGCGCGGGGTCTGCCGCCAGCTGTAATTAAAGGCAGTGGGCGGCGTGGTTTACCGGCTCTGGCCGCCGCCTATCTAAATAATAAGAAATTAATTAACAAGAGTGTCTGAAACCCTTGTAGGAAAAAAACATTTAGGTACTGGCGCGATCCAAACCACCGACCTTTAGCGTCACAGTCCAACGCATTGCACACTACGCTATGGTTTTCGTTAATTCAATGTACGGTGTCAAATCTCCGTTATTTTTTCAAATATATCTCAAACGATACGAGATATGAAAAAAACACAAGGGTGCTAAATTGCAGAGAATTACCTCCTCTACCAATTAGGTTATTCAATTTTCGTGTCAGATGAACGGTTCGTTTGCAATTACAATTATATTACAAACGGCTTATTTTGGTATTACTACCGTATTTTTTGTCCGAAAAATTTGAAAAAGGCTCTGGCGGCCTACAATCATGTCTATAAAATTTGGTGCTAATTGGTTGAACGATTCGTCTTAAAAACAGGGAACACGTTACGGAGAGACAGACAGACATACATCCCAAAATCGCTGTTATTTTTGCAAATATCTTTGAAACGCTACGAGATATGAAAGAAACATAATAGAGCAAAGTTATAGAGAATTTTCTCCTCTACAAATTCGGTTATTCAATTTTCGTGTCAGATGAATAATTAAGCTGTTATACGGTCTGCACGGCCACTACGGTCGGGGGTTCGAATCCCCCCTCGGGCATGGATATTTGTGCCGTCCTTAGTTGTAAGTAGTTCATAAGTAGTTTGTAAGTTTAGGGACTGATGACCTCGTAGTTAAGTCCCATAGACTCTACAAACATTTGAACATTTGAACATTTTAAGCCGTTATTTTCAAAAAAACATTTGTAGGGTCTATGGGACTTAACTACGGGGTCATCAGTCCCTAAACTTACAAACTACTTATGAACTACTTACAACTAAGCACGGCACAAATATCCATGCCCGTTGGGGGATTCGAACCCCCGAGCGTAGTGGTCGTGCAGACCGTGACTGAAGCGCCTCAGTCCCCTCGGCCACTCCGTTATTTTCATTTAAATTTCGAACTGTCAAAAGACGATCGCAAAGGTCCACTTTTAGTGTTACTACCGTAACCTAAAGTGGGCCAAAAAAGCATTTTCTCACTCTGGTGTCCATAGAGCAATTTCTACCCCTGTATCATCTGGAAACTTATAAGCCGGATTGAATCTCATTCAAACTATTGCAGTTAATAATGGCTATGACGTGCGGGAGTAACCGAGTAGTCTGGAGCGCCACGTAACGGCTCGCGTGGCCTCCCCGCATCGGAGGTTCGAATCCTCCCTCGGGCATGAATGTGTGTGTTGTCCTTAGGTTCATTTAACTTGGTTTAAGTAGTTTGTAAGACTAGGGACTTTTGACCAACGTAGTTTGGTCCCATTGGATTACAAACATTTGAACAGTTTTTGAATGGCTATGAACTAAATATAGTAGATGATGTCTTCAAACAAAATCCCAATAGCAGAATTACCAGTCCTGCCATTGCAAGTAACGAGCTTGATGATTCGAAAACATACATTTCCTTACTATATGTAGGACCAGTATCATAACGTCTTCTTAAAAACAAATACGACTTGCAATATACGAGGGACATCGTGAAAGTGGTACCCGTTAGTGCCGCATTAAGCGCCGATGACTCGGGTAGCTGCTGGGCAGGATCAGACCGCGTTAGTGGCCAGTGTTGCCAACCATAGGATAACGCCCTTACGCATAGGGACTTTTGACCCTTTTTTCCAAACGGTACGGACAGAGTTGCAAAACGCAGGGACTTTTCTCAGGGCCGATGCAAAATGAAAGTTCATTTTTTTCTTTTTATCAAAAGACTAACAATTCATTGTTCAATAATTGTACAATAAAGTGAAAGTCACCCAATACTTATGTAGTTTAATTATTTTTTAGTTTCATTTTTTTATTTTGCAATAATCAGTTTGGTCCGTAGGGACTTTCGTGCTGGACGTACGGATTTTTGACACGTCGTGTGGGGACATGGTTGGAAACTAGTTGGCAACACTGCCACTGGCATTTGTGCCTGCTCTGTGCGAGGGCCGTCATTGAATTTCGTAATGCACAAAACGTTCGACTTTGTGAAAGTCATCACCAATTAAAGCAGGTGTACGGAGACAAAGTGTTGGACGAGTCATCAGTTCGGCGCTGGTGTCGCAACTTCAACCTGGGCAGGGGGAACACACGTGACGAGGAGCCTTCAGGAAGACCATCTGTCATTACAGACCAAATGGGAAACCTTCGACCATGCACGATATAGCCCGGACTTGACCACTTCGGATATTCATCTCTTTCCGAAGCTTGAAGAACTTTCTGGAGGGTAAAAGATTTGACAGAGATGAAGAACTTAGATGAGACGTGACTACCTATCTCATTACGCTGGCGCCGTTGCAGACCGCATTGCTACTCCCGCGTGGCTAGATTCACTTGACACACAGTGTTTTCTGTACCGTAGACTCAGATGTTTTCTCTCACCTTTCTCCTTATGTTATACATTATCACATTGTCTCACTTTCTCAATTTGTTTTTATCGTATTTGACGTACCTTGATCAGTTTAATAACAATTGTCACTTATTTGTAGTTAAATTACTTGTATTGAATACCAGATGGCGCGATATATCACGTCCACGTCATAGTATCGACGGCGTGTTTGCCTGTCAGTTAGATGTCACCTAAATTGCTGGCCACACACGTGACCCATAGCGACGCGTTTTAGTTACATAAATGTCTTCGTTTTAATCTTGGCGCTTGTAAAAAATGTTTAAATGTTTGTTAAGCTTATGGGACTTAACTACGGGGTCATCAGTCCCTAAACTTACAAACAACTTATGAACTACTTACGAACTAAGACGGCACAAATATCCATGCCCGAGGGGGGATTCGAACCCCCCGACCGTAGTGGCCGTGCTGACCGTGACTGGAGCGCCTCAGTCACTTCAGCGTAAGCTCTCCGTTGCTCAAGAATCTTTGTCCATTTCATATATGTCAATTTTTCTATGTTCAAATCCCAAATTATGGAATTCATAATGTTTCCTTTATAATAATCTCGATTTTATTTATAGGTAACAAAAAATTTTTCTTCTAGGTCTTTTTAGTTGAAGCCGAAACCACGGTTAAGCAATTGCCGCCGGCCGCGGTGGCCGAGGGGACTGAGGCGCTCCAGTCAAGGTCTGCACGGCCACTACGGTCGGGGGTTCGAATCCCCCCTCGGGCATGGATGTTTGTGCCGTCCTTAGTGTTAGCTAGTTCATAAGTAGTTTGTAAGTTTAGGGACTGATGACCCCGTAGATAAGTCCCATAAGCTATAATAACATTTGAACATTTTTGAGAATTTAGTTATATTTATGGTACGTGAAGTTCAGAACTCAAATAACAAGCCGCGTCGGAGTAACCGAGCGGTCTGGGGCCCCAGGATGCGGATCGCGAGACCTCCAGCGTCGGAGGTCGGAATCCTCCCTCGGGCATGGATGTGTGTGTTGTTCTTAATTTAGTTTACCTTAGTTTAAGTTAGCTGCTGAATCCGAAAGATTTACAAACATTTGAACATTTTCAAATAACAATCAGCCAGAGACATTCGACGCAACTATGAAAATTTCACGACTTTGAAGTTCTTCAAATACACGTAAGAACCAATAATTGAAATAGTTACAGCATCTGTCAAGTGATAGCGTTCTAGCATTACAATTAAAGGGTCAGTGGTTTTAATCCTGCTGTGACAACTTCTTTTATATATTTTTTTCGTTATGTTCGAATACTTACACGATTTTAATATCTAATGGTAGTTGTTACGAAATATGCATGTGTTTATGTTCATTCGTAGTTTTCTACATTTTATAAAATGTTGTTAATAATGGTGGTTTCAATCAAAACACATAAGTTACGCTTTTATAGTACTGGCTTCAGTATTAGTTGACGACGGTAGTCTTTGATTGTTCAGTTTGTGAAGAGTTACAACGCTTTTTATGGAAAGTCATCTCCATAACTACTAATGGCTTTCCAAGCGGCTGACCTACTCAAACATGGTTTTAAGGGACAAGGTGTTCAGCTCGTCTACACAAACATAAACAAAAACTGACAACACGTGGAATTATATATCCAAAAGTGTTTTATATAACTGAATCCGGAAATGACGAAAAATGTATTTGTCACTGCGAGAGTTGAGCCACCTACTCTAAGGTTGTGAGGCCAGAAAGCTACTACCTGATCTACAGCCACAGATTCTTCAACTGTTAAATTATTGTTACTTGCGTGTACTAGTAAAACTGAAAAGTCCATTATCAGAATGGCTTTGGGTGATTGTTATAATTTCTAAAGGTCACATACCATAAATATATAGACATTATAAAATCCGTTACCTACGTGGTCTCCTTGTCAGTGTACACCACTTCATATCTCCTGAATAAGTGCCTATAACCGCCGCGCAATATGTTGACAAAGTTTTTTGGCGATCTCGTAAGTGTACGCCAGAGCAAATACGAATAAATATACAGACATATAAATATCCCTTTTTAAAAATATTGGACTGGAAATATGATGTGACTAGAGTAATTATAATTCTTCTTATTTTTAGTCCTCAAACTTGTTTCGGCAAGACTCTGCATCTTCACTCGGTTTTTATTATTTGCTGGATAACATGTGAATGATTTTAACGTTATGGTATATAGCTATGTTTGTCACTATGATTATTTCCATGGACAAAGAGATTGATCAAAATGTAACTGAAACGGCATACTACTTAATATGAGACGTTTTATTTCAATTCGATGCCTGACTTGATTAATGACGTGTAATATCATTGCAAAATATCCACGTAAGCTTCAACACAAAAAAGAGGGAAATTGCTCCGTGCCCTTGACGTTGGGACAAGTGCTTTGTGGATTTAATTCTCCGGAATTTAATTCCTACTGTAAAATTAGGTGAGGATATGGTAACCATTGTGGCACGATCATATTCAACTCCCCATCCGTGAAGAAGGTCAGTGGTTCAAATCCAATTAATGCGTGTTTTTTAATTACGTTTTCGTTCTAAATTTCGTTAATTGCTTTGCAACTAGCTGAAAACTCGGCATTGCTCAGGTATATATTTATTCCAGTCTTCCAACACTTCATCTCATTGTTACCCATCTATTCATAGCCTCCTGTCCCACTCTGTACATTTTTTCTGTATCTGCAGTGAATTAAAAAAAATGTTCAAATGATTGTGAAACTTATGGGGCATAGCTGTGGGGTCATCAGTCACTAAACTTACTTATGAACTACCTGATACTAAAGACAGCACAAACATCAATTCCCCATGGGGGATTCGAACCCGCAACGGGGAACAGCCTCGCGCATGGAAGCATAGCGCCTCAATGCGTTCGGCCGCTCCGCCGCGACAGTGAATTCCAACCTGTAATTTCTGAAGTTTCATTTTCCTTAGCTCAAACCTTATGAAGTTATTTCTCATTAAAATGCGATACACAGTAATGTAATTTTCCACTGCCGTAGATTGTTAAATTAGGAAACTGTAAGTTAATAGTTTTTGCAAATACAGGCAGTAGTGAAGACGTGTGTCTCTGGTTTATTATGCTTGTCATTGTATATGACTTCATATCTCCTGATGAATGTGTTGTTATACTTACAGCAATTGCTACCTCATGGAAAGCACCAAATTTAGTTAACATCGATCAATGGTTTAGGAGATGTGTAACACAGTAGTGTGTTGCAGTTGCTTTTGGCGCTTCTCATTGTTTATGAAGTTGTTCCTCTTGAACTATGAATTGAAAGTGATGCATACACAAACGGCGATCTTTCTCTTGGTTCGAAGGTCGTGTGTGCAGAATATTATCAATCGTCGAACTAAACCGTAGATTTGTACGCAATACAAACATGAAATTTCGATTTGTTCTAAGAGGTTCATACCCTCTTGCAAAAGTAGATTTTCGTTGGAATCAATTTGATATAATTTTTGTTCAACTGTAGTTTCAGTGAGAGTTATTGATCTTTTAAGATCTTGTACAAGGGCAACCACATTTTGCTTAATGCACCCCTGTTCTGACTTCGATTTTAGTTAACTGTTACTTAAACTCTTGTATTAGTGCACCAAGATTTTCCTTCTTCCTTACATCCTGTTGTTGTAAAAGGTAATATGAGAGAGAGCGTCTTGCTTGATCTACATTTGAATTGTGAGACATTATTTTTTCTGAAAAAGTTCCAGTTTGAAACACTGAAGAAAAGATTTGTGGTCATCATCAGATGCCGAGTTCAGAATGAAAGGTGATTGCATAGCAGTATTGTACGGTACGGTTTAAGTGTTGAAATTAATGTTAGATGTAACACAATCGAATGTATAAAGTTTTGTTGTTAGGGGAAGAGTCGGAAGCGAATCATATACATCAGAGGGTGTCGCTGCGGCATTGTTTAGACAGACGTAGCATAACGTGGATGACACATGCAACTGAAATCCGGATTTGCATTCACTGTGACATCTGTATTTAATGGGTTGTGAATTAAAGTGTCAGAAGTGGCAGAATTACTTTCAAAGTTAATTATGCTGTTATCAGGGTGAGCAACCGAATTTATACGAGAGTGACTGCTGTTCGTGATTCGCGGCATTGCGATATTGCAGTCTGTGTCCAAAAATTGGACAGTGAACGTCGAGTAAGAGGGCTAAAAACAAATACTGATTAGGAAAAAACACAGTATAAAGGCGTACGCACAATTAGCGATCAAGAGAGGACAGTTTCAGAATCTATGAAATCAAAAAATTCCACATAATCTGAACCTTAACTGACTGTCGCCAAGTGAATGTTATCTAATAAACGTACTGCATGTGTGTGTGAATAGGTGACCGTGAAGACTAATGCATGTAATAGGTGACTAAAATTAAAGAGATCATTACGCTGAAACAGTTCCACGATTCTTGCCACCAGTTCCAGTGCCACCTTTTCCACATCACCACCTTTGTCATACACCCCATTGCTTTAAAGACTGTTCCCAGCTCCACCCACTATCACTGGCTGATAATCTTCCGAATTTTTTTTTCATACCTCCCTATGTTATCAGCGACCTAATCGAGCCCTTCACTGGGCCTCAAAGTGCAGTTGACCTGGTACTCACTCCCTAACACTAGCTGCAACTGGCAGCCTACACCTCTGCCAGTTGAACTACCAAACAGATGAAACTTCTTCTCTCTATTACCCTTTTATACCTTTTCAGGTGCCCTAACATCTGAGATCTGTTGCATGTCAGCTACACCTCAACCTACAGGAGGCTCCTTAACTTAACTCTGACAGTTGGTTAAATCTCTTGTTCACACGCTATGTGTAGTTTTCTTGAAACCTCTTCCTAGTAACTGCCGTTTTCTCTAACTGTCACTTCCCGCTCCTCTTCCCCTCCTAAACTTATCTGATTCCTCCTGCGACTCGCAGCTGCATCAGAAATACAGTTTGATTCATATGGATCACTGTGATCAGCGAGTATGTTGTAATATGTAAATGATGAAAAGCGACAAGTCCCAAATATTTGTTTGTTTTGCATGCCTTTGAATGCCTGAGAAACGTGGTTTAAAACGCTACATTTCTACAGGTTTTGGCGGCGCAAAACTGTGTTAAGGAGTCCAACAATAAGCAAAAGAACACAATTAATGCTGAAAAATTCGGAAAAATCTACTTCTTTATCAATTGTCTATACAGTGGGACCTTTCTTAATCACCATTATTCGCTTCTGAGTCTTGCCTGAAGTGCGAAACAATCGCTTTGAAAAATACATTTTTCTGTCGGTGACCGTGTAAAAATAAGTTAATAGTTCCATTCCGAAACATACACAAAATACTTCGTCCAACAATTTGAAAGAAAGCTGAAGCGAAAGAAAGAAGATTAAATTTGTTTCATTTCACATACCATACTTCTCTTATGGTTCGTGAGGAGGATGGCGGTCGCCGTAATATTGTTATTTTGAAGGGGGTTGCCAGAAAATTTTTCCTTCTAAGCAGGTTCGCATATTAGAAATGGTTGAAAAACACTGATCTGCAGCAAATGAAACCACAACGAAAACTTCACACTACAAAATATAATTACCAAAAATTGGTTTCACTGGCCTCCTTGAATAACTAACACTATTGAATTGCTACTCCAAGAAGAAATTCAGATGGTAAACGGTTATACATTGGACAAATATATTATACTGGAAGTGACATGTGATTACATTTTCACGCAATTTGGGTGCATAGATCCTGAGAAGTCAGTACCCAGAACAACCACCTCTGGCAGTAATAACGGCCTTGATACGCCTGGGCATTGAGTCAAACAGAGCTTCGGTGGCGTGTACAGGTACAGATGCCCATGCAGCTTCAACACGATACCACAGTTCATGAAGAGTAGTGACTGGCGTATTGTGACGAGCCAGTTGTCGGCCACCATTGACCAGATGTTTTCAGTTGGTAAGAGATCTGGAGAATGTGCTGGTGAGGGCAGCAGTCAAACATTTTCCGTACCCAAAATGGCCCGTACAGGACCTGCAACACGCGGTCGTGCATTATTCTGCTAAAATGTAGGGTTTCGCCGGGTAGAGCCACAGGTCATAATACATCTGAAATGTAACACTGTTCAAAGTGCCGTAGATGCGAACAAGAGGTGACCGACACGTTTAACCAATGGCACTCCATACCATCACGCCGGGTGATACGCCCGTATGACGATGACGAATACACGCTTCTGATGTGCATTCACAGCGATGTCTCCAAACAGGAATGCGATCTCATGGTGCTGTAAACAGAACCTGGTGTCGTCCGGAAAATGACGGTTTGCCATTAGTGCACCCAGGTTCGTCGCTGCGTACACCATCGCAGGCGCTCCTGTCTGTGATGCAGCGTCAAGGATAACTGCAGCCACTGTGTCCGAGCTGATAGTCCATGCTGCTGCAAACGTCGTCGAACTGTTCGTGCAGATGGTTGTTGTCCTGCAAATGTCCCCAGCCTCGGCGGAGTGGCCAAGCGTATTAGGACGCTATGCTACGATGCGCGAGGCCGCTTTCCGTTACAGCCATGCGGATAAGATGCCTGTCATCTCGACGGCTAGTGATACGAAGGCGTTGGGATCCATCACGGCGTTCAGTATTGCCCTCCTGAACCAACCGAATCCATATTCTGCTACCAGTCGTTGGATCGCGACCAACGCGAGCAGCAATGTCGCGATACGATGGACCGCAATCGCGATAGGCTACAATACGACCTTTATCAAACTCGGAAACGTAATGATACATTTCTTTTCCTTACACGAGCAATGACGACAATGTTTCACCAGGTAACGCCGGTCAACTGCTGTTTCTGTATGAGTAATCGGTTGGAAACTTTCCTCACGTCAGCACGTGCCAAAGGCGCCAACCTTGTGTGAATGTTCTTAAAAGCTAACCATTTTTATACCACAGCATCTTCTTCCTGTCGGTTAAATTTCGCGACTGTAGCACGTCACCTTCGTGGTGTAGCAATTTTAATGGCCGGGAGTGTATATTAAAAATTATTTTATTTTTATTTATTTACCCTTCTTGCGAACCAGCTGCCTTTGGGTATATAGCTGGTCGTGATTACAAAATCTATGTGATACATTTATGCGACTATGATACATTATTTTCTTTATACATTTACAGTAATTAGATAAATAATACAAAGAAAAGCGTAAAAACTTATCATAAGGAAAATAGAAAGGCAACTTAAAAATATCAACTATTTTAAGAAGAGAATAATAGAAGATAGGAAAGATTGCTTTGAGTGACAGTCTGAAGAATAAGAGAGGAAAGTCCAGGGTGGGAGGCCTCGGAATTTACTTCGAGCCCTGCCATCCTGGAGTTTTCTCATTTTGAGACTCTTATGATTGGCTATATCTGTAGGTTATATTTCGCAAGTATTTATACATCCTCTGTGTCGGGGCTGTCATCTGTGGTGTAATCTGTACTGTTTGTGCTTTCAGTGTCAGATTCATCGTAAGTGTTTTGTCTTCTGTTGTGGGCGTTTCGTGTTGCATTACGTCTTACGTTCTGTGTGTACTCGTGTTTTTTTTGTAGTGAGACTTCGTCCGTCAGCCTGTTCATTATGTCCCATACGTTCTTATCTCGTATTAGTTCGTTTAGGTCTTTAGTCATGTCAAACATAGTGTGAGTGTGTGTTTTGTAGAGCTGACAGTATATGACAGTGTGTTCTGGGGTCCCAATTTCTCCACACGTACAGCATGGATTGTCACTGAGACCAACACGTGTGAGGTGTGTGGGGTAGGGGCCGTGTCCCGTTAGGAAGTGGATCATACCCCGGCTGGGATTGATATGACCCATTCGAAGACGTTCCCTTATATTCGGGAAAAAGTCATAGACACGTCTTCCTTTCTCGCAGTTTTCCCATTCCCTTCTCCATTTAATTAGTTGCCTCCGTTCTGTTATCTCTTGTCCAACAAGTTCGTGGACCTTGTCGTATTTCCCCGCCTTCAGCCAGTACATAGCAGCTCTTAGTCGTATGGTAAGGTCTATTGGTGGTATCCCCAGTACCACGCAGAGTGCTTCGTCTGAGGTAGTGTTGAAGGCTCCAGTTAGCCTTAATAGGACACTTCTTTGACCTTTCCTAACAGTGGCAATGTTGGTCTGTAGTGCCAGACGCTGCGCCCATGAACTGGCCGCGAAGCAGATTACTGACTCGAAGAGGGCTATGTGGTATGTACGTAGTGTTTGTGTAGGTAGTCTGTACGTTGTGGTGTTTAGCCTGGCAAGTTTTTGAGTCATCTTGGTGGCCCTGTCGGTCGTCAGTCGTATATGTACATTAAAGGTCAAGCGTTCGTCCAATTGGACACCAAGATAACGTGTATTGTGTTTTCTGCGTATTTTGATGTTGTTGTGTTTTATTGTTGGGTCCCTGATTAGGGTTCCTTTTAGTAATATGTAGACTGTCTTATGTGCTGCCATCTGTAATTTGTTCTGTGTGCACCATTGTCCTATAGTTGCCAGGGCATGTGTTGCCTTGTGTTCTAATTGCATTCTCGAGTCAGCTGTAACCAAAACAAGTAGGTCATCTGCATACGCGACAGTGCCTTTGACCAACTCCTGTTGTCCCAGTAGGTTCAGGAGTGGTTCAAAGGTTATGTCCCAGAAGACGGGTCCACAGATCGATCCCTGGGGGCACCCTTTGGTGATTTGCTTTACCACCTTTTGAGAGTCCTTACGCCATTCAACTGCCCTATTTTTGCAGTAGTCTAAAATACTGTTATAAAGGGCCTTAGGTACCCTTAGCTCCCGTAGTCTTGTGAACAGTGCCGGCCACCAAAGATTATCAAAGGCGCCAGCAATATCCACAAGAATGGCCAAAGCGTATTTGAGTGTTGTTGAGTGGACCATATCAGTTGCCGCATGTAGGGCGTCATCAATTGACTTGCCTCGTCTGAAACCATACTGCGTAGGATTAAGTCCTAGTAGCTCCCTGTGCGACTGTATACGTTCGCACAAGAGACGTTCCTGGATCTTAGCCAGGTTGTTAATTAGGCAAATTGGCCTATAGGATTTGGGGTTCAGTGGGTCCTTGTCAGGTGCTTTTTTAATGATCACTGCATTTGCCAGTTTCCAGGGAGCACGTACCCGTCCCAGCCGTAAGGCGTCATTTAATAAGTTGGTCATGAAGGGTATGATCTGTGGTGCGGCCATTTTGATGGTTTCCGAGTAAACTCTATCAGGGCCTGGTGCTTTCCTGTTTTTTAGTTTGGAGATTGCAATGGCAACCTCTTCCTGTGCAAAAGGAATGGTGACGGCATTGTTGTCATATTCAGTGTTGGTGTTGTGTCTGAGTGTTGTGTGGAACGCATCATCATCTGTGTTGGTGTCGTCAGGTAGGAGTTTGTTTAGCAGATATTCTGCTGAACTTCTCCATCCCTCGGTGTTTGTGCCGTCTTCACGTTTTAGTGTCGATAGAACAAAAGGTGTTTTGATGCGCTCCGTGCAAATTTTAAAAGGTTCTCCCCATATGTTTGTTTGTATCTGTTGTTTTATGTGTGTGTTCCAGTGTTGTTGTCTGGTCTGCAAGAGTTCGTCTTTGTAAGTCTTTTTGGCTGTCAAATAGAGTTGTTGCCAGTATCGTTTTTCTTGCTCGGTTTTAGCCCTTTGGTACCATGTTCTCTTACGTCTTGAGTCCTGTCTTAGTGCAGTTAGTCTATTGTTCCAAGGGGATCTATTTTTGTTCAGTTTTGCAGTCGGTACGGAGGAATTTTGCGCTGTCTGTAATATGGTCGTCAGAGCATGAGCTCTTAGGTCCACCGATCCCATTAATTTATTTATATGAGCGTCCTCTATTATATGTTGTAATTTGCTTCTATCCGCTTTGTTAAAACACAGTCGTCGTTGTGTCTCGTCGATGTGTGTACGTATAGATGTTATGTGTATTATGATGGGATTGTGGTCGCTATGGATGGCACCGTCAAGTACCCGCCACCCCGTCACTAGTGGAAGGGTTTTGGAGTTGACAACTGTAATGTCTATACGACTACTAGTTCCACCTGGTCCTCTGTAAGTAGGCGGTTGGTTGGGTGAGTTAGCCACGAATAGGTTATTGAGGTCAAGGTGTTGGTTGACCATTTCCCCTTTGACATTAGTTGTGTTAGAGAACCAACGAGTGGACCAGGCGTTTATGTCCGTGGCAATGATTAAGTGCCTGTTATTAGTAATATTGGATAGGCAGTCTATGTAGTGTAGATAGGGCTCAATGTCGTGCGAATATTGCGCATACATTGAGGCAACTACCCACTTAGTGCTTCCTATGATTATTTCCACAGTGACAAGGTGCGTGGTACAGAGGTGAGATATCTGTGTGATGGTGTATTGCGGATTAGTGACGATTATGGCTGCCTTAGCGTCCGTATGGTGAATGGTTGTGTATTTGTGAGGCATTCCTGTAATTTTGTCGTTTCTTAGGTGTGGTTCCTGGAGGCACACAATGTCCACTTCCTGTTCCTCTATTAACCTGGTTAGTTCCATACAGGCGAGTGTACTACCTTGTGCATTTAGTTGTAGAATTTTCATGGGTAGTGGGTCCAAACCATGCATCTGGGACCCTCAAGTGTAGGATCTAGGTACACCCTCCCGTATGCCCTAGCCATGTCTCGGTAGGCTTCCTCCAGGTTGAAGCTTTCGCCTCTCCTGGAGCAAGCCTTTCTAAGGATGTCACAGAGTCCAAGTCCGTCTGTGGGGAGATTGAGTGCCTTCAAGACTAGTCTGTCAGTTTGTTCTGCTATTGGGTAGCAGACATTGGCTCCTTTAGGGTGCATTTGTCTTGTCACTTGTCTTAGGGCTGCCTGAAAGGTATGTGGATTTTCCAGTCTTGATAGTTTTGCATTTTCCTCCATTGTCCGGTAGTCAAGTTCATATTCAGCTCGTCGTCGTTTGTCAAGGTCTAATTCTATTACTAAGTTTGTAGGTTGTGTGGTATTAGAGTCAGATACAGTGGTGTCAACCTTCTCAGTATGGGTTATGTCGTTGTGAGTAATTTCTGTATTAGTTGTTGTTGTTGGTGCCTCCAGGTTTGGTTGTGTGTTGATGTATTGGTGTGTATTTGTGTTGTTTTGTGTAGGTGTATATTTACCATTTGAGTCAATGACACCCCCCGACACAAAGGCGATCGGTCTTATTTTGTGTTTACATTTGTCTACGTTATATATTTTTGGTGTGGAAGCGTTTAGAGTGAAGTTTTTTTTAGTGATTGTTATTTCTTTAGGGGTACTATTTATTTCATCCTCCTGTATGTTCTCATCTGTTATTTCTAGGCCTTCCTTTATTTCCACTACTCTTTTGGCTACTTTGTTTAGGTTGACTGCGAAAAGATCCTTTGTTTTTATGTAATCTATGTTACTGTCTGTGTGTGGTGTTGGTTCTGGTTTTTTGGCGTTGAGGCTTTTAGATTTTTCATCCTCCTTAATGTCTACTTCAAGGATCTCGATACCATTTTCTATTTCTTCTACTTGCTTAGCTAGGTTTTTTAGGTTAGCAGTGATCCTATCCTTAGGTATATTGTGACTTTGGGTGTTGTAAGTTATATTTGTTTGAGTTTACATGTCGGCTGTTTGTTTATCCTCACGTGGTGTTAGTTCATTACTACCTAAATCTACATCTAGTTCATTATTAACAAAACCTATATCTACAGTGTTAGTAAGAGTTAGATCTATTTCTAATTCTTCTATTCTATACATTAGGTTAATTTGTGCAATCATACTATCAAGAAAGCATCTTTTGATTATTCTGGCGTCGTCATGGTTTATGGCGCCGCGCCTACTCAGGTCCTCGACGTATTCTGCAGCGTACAGGAACTGCTGTTGTGCGACGTCTGAGGCGACCAGGGACGGGATGCAGCCGAGGTCCAGTTCACCGACCGGCGGTGGAATGAAGCCCATCTGCCGCCGCCACGCGATGGCGCGCTGCCATGAGCGTGCCCTGGTCGACGGTGACTTCTTCCTCTGTTGAGGGGGGTGGTGTTGTTGAGGTTGTGGGTTGTAGTGGCTTCCTGGTAACTCTTGTTGTTGGTTATAATCCATAATCGGTGTTATTTATTATCTTGTCCAAGAGGTGCTTATGTGTTACACAGTCTGGTCCTCCTTTGTGGCTACATGTTCGTTTGCGGTACATGCACGGAATGCATGCGACTTCGTCATTTTGACAGTCAGCTTTAACGTGCCCTGGTTTGGCACATCTGTAGCACACAGGTTCTTTTAACTTGCATTGCTTTGTTGAGTGGCCTAGATCTTGACATGTATAACATCTTGGTACTCTAGCGAAGTCTTTAACTTTTAGGGATTCAAAATCAATATATACTCGTTCGGCCTTGATAAGAATGCACCATATTCTGGGGCTAACTTCAAGTACATTGTTGGCCTTATTGCTTGTTTTCCGTCCGGTTTTGAATTTAAGACATGCCTCTTTGTTAAATTCGTCCTTGGGGATGTGGTCTCTGAGATTTATTTCGTATAGTTGCTCCATAAATTCTTCATCCTTAAGGTATGTTGGAACCTGATGGATTATAACCATTGGTCTCCTCTTTCTAGTTTCCTCGCATTGTATGTTTCGAAGGGTGGCGGTCTTCTCAGCAACCTTAGCAGCGTCAGCCTTAGTAGCCGTTTCCACGATTACAGTGTTGGTAGTTGACCTGATTCCCTTGATTTTGACCCTGTCTTCTTTTGGATTGATTGTTCTGGTTATTTCGGCCATCACCTCTTTAGTCGATTTTTTATCTGTTGCCTTGAAAAACAGGACGTTTCCCTGTTTTTCTTTAGCCCTCTGTATTCTAGTTTCGATGGCCGACGACTGCCTCGGTGTTTGCGACGGGGCTGCTGCCATCATTGCATACGTGGGTGTCTGACTGGTCGTCCTGATTATCTTGTTTTCTTCTTTTAATATTCGTAGCTCTGCCTCCAGCTTGGCAACTTCTTCCTCTTCTGTGATTTTTCCTTGTAATTTTTGAATTTCGTCCTGTAGTTTTCCATTCTGAACTTTTAAACTGATAATGTCCAAATCCTTCGAATCCAGGTCGCCGATCAGTTTGTTGTTTTGCTCCTTCAGTATGTCGATTTGACCCTCCAGTCTGGCAAGTTGCAGGCTTTCGGCTGAGTCCAAATCGTGTCTTGATATTTGCACATTGGCGATTTCAAGGGCCTTATTGAGTCTTTTGTTCTCGTTTCTCAATTCAATGATTTGTCCTTCAAGTTTTGATTCACGGAGGGCAGCCTGTACAAGGTATTTTTTGATGTGTGGAATGACACTGGTGCTTAACTTTCTAATTTTTAGCTCCTCTGTTAGGTCTTTGATATAGGCGTCAACATCCGCAAGTTTGTCCTCGCACACGCTTGTTTCGCTTTTGACGGAATCAAAGGAGTCTCTTCTTGTACTAAGCCTTTTGGAGATTGGTGTCGACTCCATGTTGGACGTCATGTTGGACGCAAGACCGTAGCGCCTCCGGCGGCGTCGTCCGCCGCTGACCGCAGCCGGGCAGCGACTGAGGCGATAGGCCGCGCGGCGCCGCGCCTACCCCGCGGCACTCGCCACGCGATGACAGCACTGCAGTTGCGTAGCAACACGACACGCCCGTTCTCTGGCGGCTGAGCCGCGATGCCTCGCACCCAGCAACGACGCGCAGCGCACTGGCCCACTTAGCGGACTTAGCAGTTCTCAGTCTATTGCGTTACTGTAGTGTAACACCAAAAGTAATTGTTCGATATGTCCAAAGTCACTATGGAACGTATTGGTTCATTTGTGCTACTTTCCAACTTTAGGAAAAGGCCTAACATATGGTTCATACACTAACACTATACCAATGTTTACTTGTTATTATCGGTTTTGTGCCCATGTAATGAAAACAGTTATGCCTAAAATACTCTGTTCTACCTCACTATGTGCTTCACACGCTATGTTTACTACAGAAATTATCCTTGTAATATATCACTGCTAATAAAGTATTATAGTACAGCTCTGGAGAAAGGTCACTTATTCCTATGTAAAACGTTATAGTTCACCTTAAAACGTCACACGAGTGTCTTTCCTTTGGAATAAAAGCACAAGAAACTAGTTTTTAGCGGTAACATATGGTACAGCAGTCTGCAGCGGTCTGCCGCGTACCTGCGCCAAACACTTTTCACACGGTTTTACAGCTGGATTCCGAACCTTATATTAAAAAGCGAGACCTCCATTTAATGTTTAGGCTTTAATGCAATTATTTAGAAGACCATAGTTTGAAGGCAACAGCAAAACGACTGTACTGTGCCAGAACAACGGAGATAAAAAGATTAAGCGGTAAACAATGCTAAGATTGATTTGAACATTACAGTGCTTTACTGGGTATGATCTTGTTTGGCGGTGTTAAGTCGTTGCCTTCCTCCGACCTTCGAACTGACTTACTGAACCAGTTACAATGCAACCTACAGTTTAATGTGGATTCAGAACCACGGTCCTACTCGATATTTTACACATCAGCACCAATGGAAGAGGGGAAAGAAGTGAGACATAAAAATTCTAGCCTCCCGCAGTGGCCGAGCGATCTGCGGCGCTCCAGTCACAGTCTGCATGGCCGCTGTGGTTGGGGGTTCGAATCCCCCCTCGGGCATGGATGTTTGTGCCGTCTTTAGTGTAAGGTAGTTCATAAGTAGTTTGTAAGTTTAGGGACTGACGACCCCGCAATTAAGTCCCATAAGCTTAACAAACATTTGAACATTTTTGAAAAATTCTAGGAGATTGCAGGCCTAGAACCAGGGGCCTTTGTATTCGGAGTCTGCCATTCTATCACTTCGCTGCCAAGTCACATACGACGGAGATACATTTGATAAGTGGAAGGGGCTGTTCTTGTGAGTTCGAAAAGTCAGTGATATCTGAGTGGCTGGGAAGGCCGCGCTTGTCGCTGGAAGAAATGACTAAAAGTGTTACGAGTTACCGTCCACCACGCGCCTTACTGTTTATTGACGAGTACGTATGTAGATGTAGAAATGAATTTGTTGAAAAGTTGATAATAGACAATAAAGGAGCAATAACAAGGCAAACTAAAGAGAAGGTACCTGAATGAAAAGACGCAGAGAACTGATAAATGAGCTCCTCAGATACAAGAAAACACAGGGTACCAGTACCTGTGGTATACGACTGCCCCTATCACAGCTGCGGGTGCATCTTGGCAGAGAATTCCGCGCAGCCTTTTCACTTTTCACGACGCCCCTCGCAGCCGACGCTGCGCTGCTCTTGAAGAGCGGAGCAGCCATTTCACTCCGTCAGAGCGCGCAATTTATAACTGAGATAAGCGAGCAAACAAACTCCGGCCATTATCCGTCCAGCAGGGCTCCCGCGAATGCCCTTTATGAGACATATTATCTGCACCCACTGCGCGAGGAGGAACCGCATTTACTCCGTCTCGCCACGCCGCACCCTTTCAAGCAAGAATATGAAAGAAAATTAGGACGACCTTGTATGTAAGCAAAACACAATACTTTTCCCTTCAGAGAACATTTCATTATTTATGAATACATAGGAGGTTCTCTCAAGAAATTATTGTACTTTGGAGCCAGGAATATAAATACAGAGTAAAAATGGTAGTTTTATTTATTTTTCGGGTCCAGGACATGGAATAAATACAAACCATGGTGTCCCAGCTATCTTGTCCGCCAAAAATATCTCTGGAACAATAGCAGCTATTGGAAAACGACTGATATTCCCTCAGAGCTACTGAAGTCTCTGGGAGAACCAGCCATGACAAAACTGTTTCACCTGGTGTGTAAGATGTATGAGACAGGTGAAGTACCCTCAGACTTTAAGAAAAATGTTATAATCCCCATTCCATAGAAAGCAGGTGCAGACAGGTGTGAAAACTACAGAATCATCAGTTTAATGAGTCATGGTTGGAAAATATTAACACGAATTATATACAGAAGGATGGAAAAGCTGGTAGAAGCCGACCTCTGGGAAGATCAGTTTGGATTCAGGAGAAATGTAGGAACACGGGAGGCAATACTCACTTTACGGCTTAGCCTAGAAGATAGATTAAGAAAAGGCAAACCTACATTTCTAACTTTTGTAGATTTGGAGAAGGCTTTTGACAATGTTGATTGGAATAAACTCTTCCAAGTTCTGAAGCAAGCAGGAGTAAAATATAGGGAGCGTAAGGTTATTTACAATTTGTACAAAAACCAGACAGCGGTTGTCAGAGTTGAAGGGCATGAAAGGGATACAGTGGTTGGAAAGGGAGTAAGACAGGTTTGTAGCCTTTCTCCAATGTTATTCAATTCGTACATTGAGCAAGCTATAAAGGAAAGCAAGGAGAAATTTGGAGACGGAATTAAAGTTCAGGGTGAAGAATTAAAAACATTGCTATTTGCCAACGACATAGTAATTCTGTCAGATACAGCAAAGGACCTGGAAGAGCAATTGAACGGAATGGACAGTGTGCTGAAAGGTACATATAAGATGAACATTAACAAGAGCAAAACTAGGGTAATGGAGTGCAGTGTAAGAAAATTAGGTGATGCTGGTGGAATTAGATTGGGTAACGAAGCAATAAAGGAGGTAGGTGAGGTTTGTTACTTGGGCAGTAAAATAACAAATGATTGTCGCAGTACAGAGGATATAAAACGCAGAATGGCAATGGGTAGAAAAGTGTTCTTGAAAAAGAGAAATTTGTTAACATCGAATATTGATTTAAGCCTAAGGAAGTCCTTTCTGAAGGAATTTGTATGGAGTGTTGTCTTGTATGGGAGTGAGGCATGGACGATAAACAGTGCGGACAGGAAGAGGATTGAGGCTTTTGAAATATGGTCCTACAGAAGAATACTGAAGATTAGGTGGGTGGATCGCGTAACTAATGAGGAGGTACTGAACAGAATTGGGGAGAAAACAAATTTCTGTCATACCTTGACTAAAAGAAGGGATAGATTGGTAGGACACATTCTTAGACATCAAGGAATTGTTAATTTAGCATTGGAGGGAAGTGTGTAGGGAAAAAACCGCAGAAGAAGACCAAGAGATGGATACAGTAAGCAGATACAGTCTGATGTAGGTTGCCGTTCTTATGTGGAGATGAAGAGAGGCTTTCTCAGGATAGGGTATTGTGGAGAGCTGCATCAAACCAGTCACCGGACTGAAGACCACAACAACAACAACAACATATTTTCTGCTGAGCCCAGTATTCAGCGGTTTTCACAGCAGTCTCACTGGCTACCGCTATGTCATCAGTTGTACACGCGGCCGGTAGATTCTTGCAGACGAGCAGATGTTGTTCGTCCTGCACGGCACCTCACGAACACATTTCATGCTCACTGCTGAAACCCCATTTCTTGAGGTTGGTTTTGCATCTTGACACTCAACTCGCAGCCTGTTTGAGGTCTTCCCGGTCCCATATGGCAGATGTGAGGCTTCGGCCAGTTCCTCCTTGACCTTCCTTTGATTTCCTTTAGAGAGACAGAGAGTCTCACCAGAGCTCCTCTCTGCGAGTTCTAGGGGGTACACGAATTGCTGTAGTTTTCTGCAGGAAACTGTTCCTTGACCTCAGTCTTGGCCGTTGAGGCACATCGGTCAAAGGATGTCTTGGATCGGTTTCCTGTCTCTTCTTCTCCGCTTCTGCTGCAGCTTGTCTACGAATACCTGGTGGTGCTATACCCAAAATTTCGTACAATTTATTGACAGGAGTTGGTCGTAAGCAACCTCACAATTCGTCCTGTCTCGTTTAAAGCTGTATCTACCTGTCTAGCATGTACAGAGTTTTGTCAGATAGGTGCTGCATATTCTGCGGCGGAGAAACGTAATGACAAGGCAGATGTAGTAAGTGTGGCCACAGTTCAAGTAATAAAAATACGCTTTAGTAATTATTCGTGATGAAAATTATCTTCGCATAAATTCGTCAATTCTGCGAAGATTGTGATACTGAATTGCAACTAGTCAACAGCTACCATCATGCACACTTTAACATAGCAACGATCTTGCGAGAACGGAAATTCTCTACAACTACATAAATATTCCTCAAATAACATTTAAAGACCGTTTCACTCTCCAATAGGACGGGGGAAAAAGGAACATGAATCTATCACTTTACTGATTTCTCTTATTCAACCTTTTAAGGAACAGTGGCTTCATTTGCGTCCAACCTTAGCTTTTATTCTTATCCAGCCGACTGTCACAGTGATTTCAGCTGGAGGCACTTTCTGTCCGTCCTGCTAAGTGCTGCCATTTCTGACATTTTTTTGTAACTACGTCCATAGTCTGTTTTGTTGTCATAAGAGGGTTACTAATACTTGTGTTTGGTTATATAGGTATTTGTTTACGAAAATGTTGTAAATATACCTTGAGTATACAACTAACCCAAAATATAGTTAGCACAATATCCGCATTTCCAAAATGGCTTCAAATTGGGCCACTGTGTTTGACTATGCGTCTTCAAACGTAACCTATAATCTTTTCTCTCCAGAAAGCAATATCTAGGAAATAGCAAAGGCTTGTCACAATTGAAGCATGATGAAGAATTCAGTAAAAGGGCTTCTAAGTGGTCAGTAAGGAATGATGGAACAGCCTGTATAAAATGGAAATAAAAACGCACAGATTTTATCAACCATCAGTTCTCCAGGAGATGTTTATATAGTAAACAGAAGGGAGGTTGAAGGCAACATAAAGCAAATTGCTTGTCCCGCCATAGCTAAGGCATATCATGCAAATATAGAATCTGTTGACAAAGCTGAGATATTACCATATTGCAGTGAACTGATAGAAAAGCAAAAAGGTCCGGGATATGTTTTGGAACTTTGTAGATGTTGTTGTTGTTGTCTACAGTCAACATACTGGTTTTATTCAACTCTCCACGCTACCGTGTCCTGTGCTACTCTCTTCATCTGAAAATATGTTCGGCAACCTAGATCCTTTTGAATCTGCTTAATGTATTCTTCCTTTGGTCTCCCTGTACGATTTTTACCCCACACACTTTCTTCTAATGCTAAGTTGACAGTACCTTAATGTCTGAGAATGTGTCCCATTAATCTATCCCTACTCTTAATCCGGATATGCCGGAAACTCATTTTCTCCCCAATCCAGTTTAGCACATCCTCATTAGTCACGTGATCTACCCATCTAATTTTCATCATTTATCTGTAGCACCACAT
Organism: Locusta migratoria; assembly: GCA_026315105.1. Lineage (NCBI taxonomy): Eukaryota > Metazoa > Arthropoda > Insecta > Orthoptera > Acrididae > Locusta > Locusta migratoria. Next base: position 25,368,968 of record CM048751.1, read on the forward strand.
TTCAAAAGCTTCTATCATCTTTTTGTCTGAACTCCTTATCGCACACGTTTCACTCCCATACAAATGTTTTCAGAATGTACTTCACAGCATTTAAATTAATATTGGATTTTAACAACTTTCGCTTCTTTAGAAACGCTTTTTCTCCCATACCCATTTTGCCTTTTATCTCTACTTCAGCCATTAGAAATTATTTTGCTATCCAAATCTACTTCTATTGTCGCATTACCTACTCTAATCCCTTCAGCATAGCCTGATTTTCTGACATTATATTCTATTCTATTACCCTCTTATATCTTCCTTTCAAGAGACTGTCCATTCCATTCAATTGCTCTTCCAGATCCTTTGAAGAGTCTGACAAAATAACTAACATTGGAGAAAGGTTACAACCGTGTCTTACTCCCTTCCCAAACTGTGCGTCGCTTTCTTGCCCTTTGAGTATAAAAACTGCTGTATAGTTTTTCTATAGGTTTAACTCTTCGCTCCCTACTTTTTTACCCCTGCTACCTTCAGAATTTGAAACAGAGTATTCCAGTCAGCATTGTCAAAAGCTTTATTCCAATCTACAAATGCTAAAAACATAGGTTTGCCTTTCCTTAGCCTATCTTCTAAGATAAGTCGTAATGTGAGTATTGCCTTCCGTGTTCGAACTTTCTTCTAAATCCAAACTGAACTTCTCCGAGGTGGGATTCCACAAGTTTTTCCATTCATCTGTAAATAATTCGTGTTAGTATTTTGCAACCGTGACTTTTTAAACTGACAGTTTTGAAATTTTCACAGTAGTCTGTACTTTCTTTTTTTGGAATTGAATTACAACGTTCTTCTTGAAGTCGGAGGGTATTTCTCCTGTATCATACATCTTGCATACCAGGTGGATTTTTTCATGACTGGCTCTCTTAATGCTATCAGCAGTTGAGACGGAATTTCATCTACTCCAGGGAGTTTGTTTCTACTCAAATCTTTTAGTGCTCTATCAAATTTTCCTCGAAGTATGATATCTCCTACGTCATCTTCCTCCATTTCTAGAATACTGCCTTCAAGTTTATTTTCTTTGTATAGGCCCTCTATATATTCCTTCCACACTTCAGGTTTTGCCTCTTTGCTTAGTACTAGTTTTATGTCTGAGTTCTTGAAATTCATAGAGCTGCTTTTCTTGTCTACAAATATCTCTTTTACTTTCCTGTAGACGGTAACTATCTTTCCCTCAGTTATACATTCTTCTACGTTTCTACATTTGTCTTATAGCCAGTCTGCACTTCCTATCAATAGCATTTTTCAGAAGTTTGTACTCCTTTTGCCTGCTTCACTTGCTGAATTTTTATATTTTCTCCTCTCATTAATGAAGTTCAGTATATCCTGTGTTATCCAGGGAATGCCATTAGGCCTTGTCCTCCTGCCTATATAGTCCTCTGTGTCCTTAACTACCCTATCTCTCAGAGCTACCCATTCATCTTTTACGGTATTACTTCCCCCCGTTTCAACCAATCCTTGCCTTATGTTCATTCTGAAACTCTCAAACACCCCTGGTTTTTTCAGTTTGTCCAGGTTCCATCTTCTAACTTGTGAAGTCTATTAAACTTTCATCTACAGTTCATAACCAATTAAGTTATGGTCAGAGTCTGTATCTGCACCATGATGTGCCTTACAGTTTAAAACCTGGTTTCCAAACCTATGCCTTACCATTAAAAAGTGAATCCGGTTCCTTTTAGTGTCTCCCGGGCTCTTCCACGTATACAGTCTTCTTTCATGATGAATAAACGAAGTGTTGGTGATCATTAAATTGTGTTTTGCGCAAAATTCTACTAAGCGATCTGCTCTTTCATTCTTTTTCTCAGTCCACATTCACTTACTACATTTCCTTCTTTTCCCTTTCCTACTGCCGAGTTCCAGTGTTCCAGTCCCCTATCACAATCAAGTTATCGTCTCCCTTAACGTCCTGAATGATTCCTTTAAATCTTCATACATTTCTTCAATATCATCATCGGCAGTGCTAGTTGGCATATAAATTGCACTACTGTGGTCGGTGTTGGTATTGTGTCTATCTTTGATACGATAATGCGTTCACTACGCTGTTCATGGTAACTCAGCCGCATTCCTATTTCCTTATTCATTATCAGACCTACTCCTGTGTTACCACCAGCTGATATTGTATTTACAAATCTGTACTCACCTGACCAGAAATCCTGTTCATCCTGCCACCGAACTTCACTAATCCCCACCATATGTAACTTTAACCTATGAATTTCTCTTTTCAAATTTTCTAACTTACCTACGCGTTCAGGATTAGAACATTCCTCGCTCCAATCCGTAGAATACCCGTTTAGTTTTTGTTGATGACGACGTACTCCTGAGTAGTCCCCACCCGGAGATCGGAATAGGGGGACTATTTTAACTCTGCAATATTTTACCCAAGAAGACGCCATCATCATATATTCATATAGTAGAGCTGCATGTCCTCAGGAAAAGTAACGACTGGAGTTTCCCCTTGCTTTAAGCCGTTCGCAGTAACTGCATGGCAAAGACAGGTAAGCTGATGTTACAAGGCCAGCTCAGTCAATCATCCAGACTGTTGCCCCTCTAACTTCTGTTAAGGTTGCTGCCCCTCTTCAAAAATGTTGAATTGTTTATTTAGCTTAAGGTACTTAACTGCGGGGTCATCAGTGCCTGAACTAACAAACTACTTATGAACTACCTTATAATAAAGACGATACAAACTTCCATGCCCAAGGGGCTATTCGAACCCCTGACTGGAAACGGCCTCGCGCATCGGAGCGTCGCGTCTCAATGCGCTTGGTCACTCCGCCGCGGCTCTCTCTCTCTCTCTTCAGGAACCACACGTTTGTCTGGCATCTCCATAGATACCCCACCCCTTTGGTTGCACCTACGGCACGACTATCTGCGTCGTTAAAGCACTCAAGCCACCCCACCTCGGCAATGTCTGTGGTTTATGTGGATCGATGTATATGAATGTGTAGTGAATACATTTCTTTTGTACACATTGTGCAAAAACGATAAAAGAGTAAGACTCAAAAGAAAATAGAAGGAATGTGGTAACTGGTTTACTAGGTACTAGAAATATGACAGGTTTACCAGGCCCATCATGTAGTACACCACACACTAAGAGATTCCAACCACAGGTGCCATGGAGAAGAGAAAGTCTAAAGCAAAACACATGCCGTAGCATGGGCCTCCAAAACGTTGTGTGCACTGTAGTACGAAGAAGACCCTCATGGATCCAGATGACATTGTAAAATATGTGGTGTAGGCTTATGTTTGTCATCTGGCAAGGATTGTTTTATTCTTTTCCATAAGTGGTTATTTTCAGGCTATTCATGGTACGTTATGTGTTTTTATATGTTATAACGAGTATTGTCATTATTTGCCACAGTGGCTTCAATTACAGCGACCCCATAATTCGAAAGAAACTGTACAAAAATATTTCAATAACTTACCACATGAAATTCAGTGGTTTTATATTCTGTGCCTCAAAGTGTTAATGATGATGACTTTGTCTCACTTTGTGGTTGGGTGATACCAAAACATGTTCATATTCGGATGTGTAAGGCGGTGAAGGAAATTTCGGAAACAGATCCTGCCGCAACGAAAGACTTGCTTTTAATGATTCGTCCCCCAAATCGTGCATTACTTCCATGACACTCACGTTCCTGTAACGCGATTATACAATTTGAGCTGCCCAACCATGTTCAAATGTTTGTGAAGCTGAAGGAACTTAACTGCGGGGTCCTCAGTCCCTGCCCTACCATGAACTTTGGCTCTATCCTCCGTCAGTCCCACTTGGTAGGGATTCCACAATCCACCACAGTACTCCAAATTATGACGCACAAGTATGGTGTAGGCAGTTTCATTAGTAGAAATGTTACATCTTCCAAGTGTTCTGCCAATGAAACGTAGCCTTTGGTTCGCCTTCCCTACAATAATTTCTGTATGTTAAATCCAAGATATGTTACTTCTAGGTACTTAATTTAATTCAAAATCTCCTGGGTTGACTAATTTATCATGTAAATGAAGTTTAAAGAATGTTCTTTTAGTTCTCATATGCATGAATTGGCATTATTCAGGGTCTATTGCAAATATTGCGCCATACACATACACGCCTGAAAGCAAGGGAAACTACAGCTGTAACTTTTCCCGGGGACATGCAGCTCTACTGTATGACTATATGATGATGGCTTCTTCTTGGGTAAAATATTTCGGAGGCAAAATAATCTCCCATTCGGATCTCCGGGCAGGGATTACTCAGGAGGATGTGATCTTCAGGAATGTCATATCCTTGAATCGGGTAGGGAAGCCAGAAAATTTAAGAAGAGAAATAGATATGTTGGAGTTAGATATAGTGGGGATTAGTGAAGTTCGATGGAAAGACGAACAGGATTTCTTTGTCATGTGAGTACAGGATTATAAATACAAAACAGTTGGGAGTATTACAGGAGTATGTCTGATAATGAATAGAAAAATAGGAATTCGGGTAAACTACTATGAGCAAACCAGTGATCGAATTATCGTAGTCAAGATAGATAGGAAGATAACATCAACTACAGTAGTACATACAGGTGTACATGCCAACTAGCTCTGCCGATGATGAGGAGATCGAAGAAATATATGAGGAGCTAAAGGAAATTATTCAGACAATTAAGGAAAAGGAAAACTGTATTGTTATTGGAGACTGGAATTCGGTAGTAGGACAAGGAGGGGAAGGGAAGATAGTAGGTGAATATAGTATGGGCAAAAGGAATGAAAGAGGAAGCCGCCTGGTAGAATTTTGCACGGAACTTAATTTAGTTATAACAAACAACTGGTTTAATAATCACGAAAGAAGGTTGTATACGTGGAAGAGACCAGGAGAAACCGAGAGATTGCAGATAGATTTTATATTGGTGAGACATAGATTTCGGAACCAGGTTTTAAACTGTAAGACAGACCCAGCGGCAGATAAAAACTCTGACCATAACGTATTGATCATGAATTGTAGGCTGAAACTGAAAAAACTCCAGAAAGGTAGGAAAATAAGGAGATGGGACCTGGATAAACTGAAGGAACCTGATGTTCTTGAGAATTTCAGAGGGTGCTTTTGGCAACAATTGATAGAAACGGGGGAAAATAAAACAGTTGAGGAGGGATGGGTATCATTGAGAAATGAAGTAGTGAAGGCAGCAGAGGTCAAAATAGGTAAGAAGGCAAGACCTACAAAAATCCTTGGTGATCACAGGACATACTAAGTTTAATCGATGAAAGGAGAAAATATAAAAATGCAGTAAATGAAACAGGCAAAATGGAGTACAGACGACTAAGAAATGATATTGACAGGAAGTGCAAAATGGCTAAGAAGGAGTGGCTAGAAGGCAAATGCAACGATATAGAAGAATTTATAATAGGGGAAACCACTGGTTGAAAACCACTGCTTTAGTGCCTTAAAAAGAACGCAGGTTTTATAAATACACTGAAAACGGACGTCTGTCGTGATTTCACAATTACAGCGTGCACATCTGTTATATTAGGTAAAGGGAAAGGGCGAATTTTCTTGTGTAATATGTGCATCGTTTTATATCGGCCCTGTATACTACCACCTCCTAAGGTACTTAGTATTCCTACTGATACACTCTTTATAAGCATCGATATGCAAGGAAGAGATTGTTGTGGATTTTGTGTCTTTCCGGCGTGCGTGCAATGCTGAGACGTGAACTAAGACGGCCTCATCCACTAATGGTTACAAACTGGACGAGTGAGGCGTTATTATTCCATTCTTAGCCGAGGACATGAATGGAAAATGATGATATCGAACATCACCATTTGCAAACGTCGTAACACAGAAGGTAGGTCACGCCAGTGTAAGTGAGAGTTATAATAATTTCCACTGCAGATTCAAAATATGTAATAAATAAATAATCTGTATGGATTGTTGTGTTTGTGTGTGAATATGTGTGTGTGTGTGTGTGTGTGTGTGTGTGTGTGTGTGTGTGTGTGTGTGTGTTAATGTGTAGGAGTGATTGTAAGGAACGCTGTTGCAAGTTTGCTATGCTAGATTGAAAGACGATTACAAAATAAATTAATTAATTACCTAAAGGAGAATGAATCGTTTGATACGAATCTAATAATGAATACGCTTGTAGAAACGAACATTTGTGCTTACATGAAAAGCAGTATCTGTATATCGGTAATCAGAGTGAGGACGAACGTAATTTCTCTTGCAAACAAATTACTATGCGGTAATTAAGCGATGTAATTAATTCCGATATAGAGAAAGAGGGAGAACACTGTGTAGCTATTGAGCAAAATATTTACGTACGTTTTCGAGGCTAAGTATAATAGCAAATTAAATGACAATACCTCGTATGTGTGACTGGATCGAATAGACACACGAATAACCTGTCTTCCTACACGAGATTTCAAACGTAAATGAATTAATTTTCACTCACCAGTGTTTGCAGACCAGAGGACTTCATGTTCAGGTTAAACGAGACCAATTTACAGTAATGCGTATATTTAGTTATGCATAGTTTATAAAAATAGATACCACGTTTTTTTGTATGTGAACAAAACGAGATTTTGGTTCAAGCACAGATAAAATAGAAAATGGTTGTTTGTGAAAAAGTAAGTGGACTAATTGTTAAAAAAACTAAGAGTAAGTAACGTCGTATTCACAAATGTAAAAGGGTACAGACTGTTAAATACAACAGTTTTGAGTAACTGCATATTGTATACTTACTTATCTCTGTGTTGAGGTAGCCTTCTGTGTGGAGAGAAATCGTGTACGACACAAATTATTAAGTGCAATAAAAGTCACAGTTCTGTGCTCTATTCAATATCGGATAACAATTTGTCATTTACCGCAGATAACAAGATCAGAACGTATTACTAAAATGTTTGTCGTAATTCACTGTAAACTCTTATTAATCCGATATTTGAAGTCATTTACATGGAAGAGACCAGGAGACACTAGAAGGTACCAGATAAATTTTATAATGGTAATACATAGATTTCGGAACCAGGTCTTAAACTGTGAGATATACCCAGGGGCAGATATAGACTCTGACCATGACCTGTTGATCATGAACTGTAAGCTGAAACTAAATAAACTGCAAAAAGGTAGTAAAATAAGGAGATGTGACATGGATAAATTGAAGGAACCTCAAGTTCTTAAGAATTTCAGAGGGAGCTTTAGGCAACAATTGACAGAAACGGGGAAAAATAAAACACTGGAAGACGAATGGGTAGCATTGAGAGATGAAATAGTGAAGGCAGCAGAGGACAAAATAGGTAGGAAGGCAAGGCCTACAAACATCCTTGGATATGACAGGAAATATGCAATTTAATTGATGAAAGGAGAAAATATAAAAATTCTGTAAATGAAACAGGCAAACTGAGTACAGACGACTAAGAAATGAGATTGACAGGAAGTGTAAAATAGCTAAGCAGGAGTGGCTAGAATGCAAATGCAAGTTTGTAGAAGAATGAATTAATAGGGGAGAAGTAGATACCGCCTACAGAAAAATGAAAGAATGTTTGGAGACTAGAAAAGCAGCAGTATGAATATAACGAACTCAGATGGAAAACCAGTTCTCAGCAAAGAAGGGAAAGCTGGTAGGTGAAAGAGTATATAGAGGGCCTCTACAAAGGAAATGAACTTAGAGACAATATTGTAGGAAGGGAAGAGGAAACAGATGAAGATGAAATCGGAGTTCTGTACTGAAAGAAGAAATTGACAGAGCCCTGAAAGGCTCAAGTCGATACAAGGCCCCTGGAGTGGACGACATTCCCTCAGAACTACTGAAGAGGGTTTTGCCATGACAAGACTATTTCACCTGGTGCGTAAGATGTATGAGACAGAGGAAATACCCTCAGATTTTAAGAAAATTGTAATAATACTCATTCCAAGGAAAGCAGGATCAGACAGGTGAGAAAATTACAAAACCTTCAGTTTAATAAGTCATGGTTGCAAAGTTTTAGCAAGAATTATTTACAGGAGGATAAAAAAGCTGTTAGACGCCGAACTTGGACAAGACCACTGTGGATTCAGTAGAAATGTGGAACACGGGAAGCAATCCTCACTTAAGGCTTATCTTAGAAAATAGATTAAAAAAGGCAAACCTACATATCTAGCTTTTGTAGATTTTGATAAAGCTTTTGGCACTGTTGATTGAAATACACTCTTTCAATTTCTGAAATCATTAGGAGTAAAATATACCGAACGGAAGGTTATTTACAACTTGTAAAAAACCAGACAACAGTGGTTGGGAAATGTATAAGCATTTCCCCAATGTTATTCAATATTTACATTGAACAAGCTATAAAGGAAAGCAAGGAGAAATATGGAGAAGGAATTAAAGTTAAGGATCAAGAAATAAAAACCTTGCGTTGCTGATGACTTTGTAGTTCAGAGACAGCAAAGGACCTGGTCGAGCAATTGAACGGAATGGACAGGATAAATATTAACAAGAGCAAAACAATGGTAATGGAATGTAGTCATAGAAAATCAGGCCATGCTGAAGGAATTAAATTAGGTAACTAATGAATAAAGGAGGTAAATGAGTTTTCTTACTTGGGCAAAAACATAACATATGATGGCCACAGTACGGAGGAAATAAAATGCAGTGTGATGGAATCTGTGTGGAGTGTTGCCTTATATGAGAGTGAAACGTGGACGATAAACAGTGTGGACAGGAAGAGGACAGAGGCTTTTGAAATGTGATGTTACAGGAGAATGCTGAAGATTAGGTAGGTGGATCGCATAAATAATGAAGAGGTACTGAACAGAAAAGGGGAGAAAAGGAATTTCTGGCATACCTTGACTAAAAGAAGGGATCGATTGGTAGAACATATTCTTGGACATCAAGGAATTGTGAATTTAGCGTCAGAAGAAAGTATGAGGTGTAAAATTCGCAGAGGGAGGCCAAGAGATGAATATAGTAAGCAATTTCAAATGGATGTAGGTTGCCGTTTTATGAGGAAATGAACAGGCTTTCTCAGGATAGAGTAGGGTGAAGAGCAGCATCAAACCTGTCTCTGGACTGACGACCACTATAACAACGTGCTCAGTATGTTGCAGGAAAATGTTAGTGTTAAGTAATACACATCAGCAAATATACGAGAATAGCAGAATTAAACTTTCAATGGGTTTTTCGCAAAATTTCTTATATTTTTTTTTAAATTTCAGGTACCATTAATTGATAAACTAATCGGATTAGAAACGTGAAACATGATCAGTTTGTACTGCAGATGGTAATAAGTTATTAAAGTAAATTGAGAGCCACCAAATAATCAGAAACTGTTTTGCAATATTTAATGTACTAAAAAAAGGTAAATTTCACTAGTAAAAGAATTTAAAAAATGTTCTTCAAAACCGTAGGAGGTATAATGTTCATTTTATTTGTAAATTAAGGCATATATGTTATATAAATGCAGTAAATTTTTTTGAAAAGTGTACCTATTCAAAGGGTAAAATAGCTTTGGCAGAAAAGATATAAAAATTGCCTTCCGTTCCTTCTTAGTTATTTAAAACAATACGAAGTCATTTTTCTTATTTTTCATACGATTTCACGTGGCATAGCCCACATTTAAGAGCTTTGTTGTTACGAGCATAATGCTTCAGGAAAGACTGTGGACATCTAAGCAGTGGCATGCTTTCACATTACCAGACTCTTCGGATTGAATTGTTATATACATCTCACTTCCCAATAAGTCAGATTTGTGGTGGGTGGTGAGTTTATCATGAAGTGCGCACTGTACTACGAGGAGAAGTGGGACATTGAGGCGCTATGCTACGATGAACGAGGCCGGTTCCCGTCGGGAGTTCGAATCCCCCCTCGGGCTTGGATGTTTGTGTCGTCTTTAATACAAGGCATTCATAAGTAGTTTGTAAGTTTAGGGACTGATGACTTCAAAGTCCCATAAGTTCTACAAACATTTGAATTTTTTGAAGACTGTGGACATCTAAGCAGTGGAATGCTTTCACATTACCAGACTCTTCGGATTGAATTGTTATATACATTCCGCTTCCCAAGAAGTCAGATTTGTGGGTCGGTCGCGGTGGCTGAGCGGACTGAGGCGCTCCAGTCACGGTCTGCATGGCCACTACGGTCGGGGGTTCGAATCCCCCTTCGGGCATGGATATTTGTGCCGTCCTTAGTTGTAGATAGTTCATAAGTAGTTTTTAAGTTTAGGGACTGATGACCCCGCAGTTAAGTCCCATAAGCTTAACAAACATTTGAACAACATTTCAGATTTGTGGTGGGTGGTGAGTTTATCATGATGTGCGCACTGTACTACGAGGAGAAGTGGGGCATTGAGGCGCTATGCTACGATGAACGAGGCCGTTCCCGTCGGGAGTTCGAATCCCCCCTCGGGCTTGGATGTTTGTGTCGTCTTTAATATAAGGTAGTTCATAAGTAGTTTGTATGACTTCCCAGTTAAGTCCCATAAGCTAAACAAACGTTTGAACATTATTTTGGAGAAGTGGGTCGTGAGATACGCCTTCCACACTTATAGTCAGCATCACCTACGAAGGCGGCCCAGTATTCAGCCGTTCTGCGAAACCTCTCATTACCGCAATGACAGCCAATAATGTTCATTCTCTAGGCGCGTGGCTGGGCGTGAGTTACGCAATGTTTCGCCCACAAGCGCAACTATTGGCGCTCGGCCGTAGCTCCTCCCCTCCACGCTTCCCCTCTATGCGCGAAAGCGCTTTCTTACATGACGCAAGGTATAGTGAAGGAGAGTAAAGCAACCTGTTGCCCAACCGTGCGGGTCGTGTAGCTGGAGTACGACATCTCGTTAGCAATTCAGTGCACCATAGCATCGGAGATGGGTGTACGTGAGTAGACTCCACGGACTTGAGAGGGAACTGACACGGTCCTCCCCTAATGTGACATCCCCCCAGCGGGACAAACCCTCCGGAATTACGTCGTCGAGTAAGGCGTGTGCATGTTCAACTGGGCTTGGAATAATGATGGCAGTTGCTATCGTGGAGAGCAGACGTCAGAGAGTTACTTACTAAGGTGGGGACAAGCACTTAGATTGACGCTGCTGAACAGGCCGTTGTTCCCGAAACGTTAATGCATAGGCTCCTGAAATGTGTTTCTGTACGCAACAGTTCCACTCAAGGTACGAGCGCTTTTTGATGTCATATATATGGATAAGCGTCGTCTTTTAAAACGAAACGAGTATTGTGAATACCGTACTTCCGGAAATACTTCAGGACGTCGCAAATATGCTTGTCTAGTAAAGTTTCTATACAACATAAATCAATTAAAAGTGAAGGCCGTAAACTCCACAAATACCTAGGAATTACCTTTACTTCAGACTTAAACTGGAAAGAACGCGTAGATAATGTCGTTCGAAAGGCGAACCAGAGACTGGGTTGCTACAGAACTACTAAAGTGACTGCATACACTACGCGTGTCCGTCAATTTTTGGAGTATTGCTGCCCAGTGTGGGATCCATATCATGTGGGTTTGACGGAGGACATCGAAACAGTCCAAAGAAGGGCAGCTCGGTTCGTATTGTCACGATACAGGGGAGACAGCGTTACGGAAATGATACAGGACCTGGGATGGGAATCATTACAACAACGGCGTTTATCGCTGCGGCGTGGGCTACTTACGAAACTCCACTCGTCAACATTCTCATCAGATTAAAATACGAGAAATCAGAGCTCGAACAGAGAGATTTAGGTGTTCTTTCTTCCGGTGCGCTATTCGAGAATGGAATGGCAGATAAATAGTATAAAGGTGGTTCGATGAACCCTCTACCGGCCACTTAAATGTGGTTTGCAGAGTATCCCATGAAGATGTAGAATCGCCGTGTGGTCTGGAGTGCCTCGTTGCGGATCATGGGGCCTCTCACGTTCTGGGTCAGAGACCTCCCTCGGGCTTGGACGTTTGTGTTGTCTTAGTTTGAAAGTCTAGGTACTCATGACCAGAGTAGTTTGGCCCAACATAATTACAAATTTATCCCGTAAATCAATCATGTGAATGATTGGCAGTGTATTTGAGGTGCTTTTATGATCTACCAATATGATTACAATTACGTTAACACTTTCTAATTTTTTATGTATCACCCTCTGCGAGAATTTGTTATCTGTTCTAAAAGTAAATTGTATACCTTTCTTATTATAAAGGTACACAAATTAATTTTAGAACAGATAATTGCCACAGAGGGTATTACTTAAGATTGATGGGAGAAATGGATAGGGAAAGCGGGAGTGTATAAAATTATATGTCAACATTGCGAAATGAAGTATGTTGGACAAACAGGTAGAAACTTTAAAGTAAGTTTTAAAGAGTATAGCAATAGGGAGAATGGTACATCGGCGGTGGCGAAGCACCTAAAGGCAGAAAATCATTCGTTGGGCAATGTCAGAGACAGTATGAGAGTAGCTCATTTTGAGGACAAAGGACGACTGTTATCATATATGTAGGAAATTGAGATTTGCTCTGTTAAGCAGGGTTGTGACACCATGATGAATGAAATGATAGAATTGTCTAAAGAGCATTTTTGGTCCCATTTTAGTAATGACTTATCCGTTAGTTTTACCATTATATAGGAACGTGTTTTTCTAATTCACACTGTTTATTATACCCTGCCCTTACCTAGAAACTATCTTTGATCCCTTCACAACGTCATCGTTGATAACCGTGACCTCTGTTCCTTACATCTTTGACATGTATTAGAGTTTGACGTTGCTTATTGGCAGAATGGTTATTTAATTTAATTTATAAGGTTTTGCAAAACATCGTATTTATATGTGATTCCTTGTTTTTAGCACTTGAGTTACATAAAACATGTTTCTGTGTATATAGACGAGCTTAGTACCTTGTCGTCACCTAAAACTATGGTTAAGTTCGAGAGCTATTGGTAGCTATGGGGACGACTTTCCAAAAACAGCGTTGTAGCTCTTGACAAACTAAACCATCAAAGATTACCGTCTTCAACTAATAGTTAAGCCATTTCTGTAAAAAATGTAATTTATATTTTTTATTGAAAACACCATTATTTTATAATTACGAATAACCAAAATACGTGCATTTTTCATAAAATTGCCATTAGATATTAAAATAGTGCAAGTACTCGAACGCAACGAAAAAAATAGAAAGCAAGAACCTGTTACTGTAGGATTCGAACCACCGACCCTGTGGTCGTAAGACTAGAACGTTACGACCTGAGCTACACCGACATATGATGCCAGTGTTTTAATTACTGGTACTTATGTGTAGTTGCAAAATTTCAAAGTCGATTTTCTCGACAATTTTTAAGAATTGCGTCGAATGGCTTTGTCTGATTGCTTTGAAGTTCACGTATCGTAAATATCATTAAAATTCTAAAATCCGATAACGATAAGGTCTCCTTGTAAGTCTTCCTGTATCCCATTACAGTCAATTAATGACGATACCCTCCTATACGCCACAGCATCATCAGCAAAAATACGCAAATTACAAGTTACTCTGTCCATCAGATCAGTTATATAGATATCTACATCTACATCTACATACATACTCCGCAATTCACCGTAAGGTGCGTGGCGGAGGGTACACTGTACCACTACTAGCCATTTCCTTTCCTATTCCACTCCCAAATTGAACGAGGAAAAGAAGAATGCCTATATGCCTCCGTACGAGCCCTAATTTCTCTTATCTTGTCTTTGTGATCTTTACGCGAAATGTAAGTAGGCGGCAGCAAGATCGTACTACACTCAGCTTCAAATTCCGGCCCTCTAAATTTACTTAACAGAAATTCACGAAAAGAACGTCGTCTTTCTTCCAGCGATCCCCAATTGAGTTGCCGGAGCATTTCCGTGACACTCGCGCATTGGTCGAACCTACCGGTAACAAATCTAGCTGCTCGCCTCTGAACCGCCTCCACGTCCTCCCTCAAACCGATCTGCTGCGGGTCCCAAATACTTGAGCAATACTCAAGACGTGGTCGTACAAGCGTTTTATACGCGGTCTCCTTTACAGGTGAAGTACATCTTCCCAAAATTCTCCCAATAAACCGAAGTCGACTGTCTGCCTTATTCACAACTGTCCTTACATGCTCGTTCCATTTCATATCGCTCTGCAATGTTACGCCTAGATATTTGAACGACGCGACCGCATCAAGAAGCTCACTACTGATGCTGTATTCGAACATTATAGGATTGTTTTTTCTACTCATGCGCATCACCTTACATTTTTCTACATTGAGAGCTAGCTGCCATTCTTCGCACCAACTAGAAACTTTGTCTAAGTCAACCTGTATGCTATTACAGTCAGTTACAGACGACACCCTCCCATACACCACAGCATCATCAGCAAACAGCCGCAAATTACAACTTACTCTGTCCATCAGATCATTTATGTAGATAGAAAATAATAGCGGTCCTATCACACTCCCCTGGGGCACGCCTGACGATACACTCGTCTCTGATGAACACTCGCCGTCGAGAACAACGTACTGCGTTCTATTACTTAGGGAGTCTTCCAGCCAGTCACAAATCTGTGAATCTATTCCATAAGCTCGTATCTTCGTTAGCAGTCTGCAGTGTGGCACCGTGTCGAACGCCTTTTTGAAGTCGAGAAAAACACAATCAGCCTGTTGCCCTTCGTCCATGGCTCGCAAGATGTCATGTGAGAAAAGGGCAAGCCGAGTTTCACATGAACGATGTTTCCTAAACCCGTGCTGATTCATGGAAAGAAGCTTTTCCGTTTCAAGGAAATTTACTATATTCGAACTGAGAATATGCTCTAAAATTCTACATGAAACCGATGTCAACGATATTGGCCTGTAATTGTATGGGTCAGTTCTCTTTCCTTTCTTATACACGGGAGTCACCTGCGCTTTTTTCCAATCACTAGGAACTTTGCGCTGAATTAAAGATTCGCTATAAATGCAAGCTAAGTAGGGGGCCAATTCCGCTGAATAGTCTTGGTAAAACCGAACTGGTATACCATCCGGACCAGCAGACTTTTTCGTATTTAGCTCTCTCAGCTGCTTCTCTACACCGGAAATACCTATTGCTATGTCCCCCATTTCGGAATTAGTACGTTGATCAAATGATGGTATATTTGTGCGGTCCTCCTGCGTGAAAGATTTCTTAAAGGTTAAATTTAGAACTTCAGCTTTCCGTTTGCTTTCTTCTATTACTGCCTCGGAATGATCAACTAGTGACTGGACAGTGGGCTTTGACCCGCTTATCGATTTTACATAGGACCAGAATTTTTTCGGGTTCTCGGAAAGATCTTTTGATAAGGTATGGCTGTGATAATTATTGTATGCTTCACGCATCGATCTTTTTATAGACGCACGAATCTCTACTAACTTTTGGCTGTCATCATTTGCGTGTTCTTTTTGAATCGAGAGTGCAACAGCCTTTGCTTTCTCAGCAGCTTTCTAACATTATTATTATACCACGGTGGATCTTTTCCATCCTTAATCGTCTTTAGTGGCACATATTTCTCTAACCCTTCATTAACAATACATTTAAATTTAGTCCACAATTCTTCAATAACCATAGTCCCAGAATTAAACGATGCCCATTCATTTTCTAAGTGCGATCGTAACATTAGCTTGTCTGCTTTTCCCAACAAAAACACGCTCCTAGCCTTCTTGACTGGTTTATGAACTTTGGTCACCATCGACGCTATGACGATATCATGATCACTAATTCCTGTCTCTACACAGACATCGTTAATGAGGTCAGGCCTGTTTGTGGCTATAAGGTCTAGAATATTTCCATTGCGCGTGGGTTGCCGGTTTAACTGCTCAAGACAGTTTTCGGAGAATGTGTCCAAAAGTAGCTCGCAAGACTGCTTGTCTGTACCGCCTGAAATGTAACTAGCGAGGTCCCAATCTATACTCTTTGAAGTCACCTCCGACTAATATTGCGTAGCCTGGATACCTATCCACTACCTGGTGTAGACTTTCCTTGAATGATTCTAAAACTGCTACAGCAGCACTGGGGGGGGGGGGGGGCTGGTAAAAACACCCAACTATTAACTTTACTTCTTTTAGACCTGTTATGCGTGCCCAGATAACTTCACAGTTACTTTCAACCTCGATCTCAGTAGAAACAATATTTTTGTCCACAGCGATGAACACTCCTCCTCCAGTTGTATCAGATCTATCTTTCCGATATACATTCCACGCTTCGCTAAATATTTCTGAACTTGCCACATCATCATTTAGCCAGCTTTCGGTACCTCTAACTATCTGAGCGCAATAACTTCCATGCAGCGCTGCAAATTCGGGAACTTTGTTTCTAATACTCTGTAAGTTCGCGGCTAATATTTTTATGTTCGAATTTTTGTTCCGAACGTGGCCTGAATTCGCTGTTTGAATGCTGACAGGCGAGTGCTCATCAGAGTTAGCGCCTAGCCTAAAAAAAACCCATGTGCACTCCACAAGTACTCTGCTACCCGAGTAGCCGCTTCCTTAGTGTAGTGCACCCCTGATCTATCTAGGGGCACCCTACAATTCCCCACCCGATAACGCAGATCCAGAAATCTGCAGCCATGACTGTCACAGAGTCGGCGAAGTCTCTGGTTCAGACCCTCCACTCGGCTCCAAACCAAAGGACAATGCTGCAAATCGACAGCTTTGCTTGCACCCCGCGTGCGAAGGCAGCAGCCTTCACCAATTCCGCCAGCCGCTCGTGGGACCTGAGGATGTCCTCAGAACCCAAGCGTCATTGGTGCCGACGTGAGCTACGACTTGCAGTCGACTGCACCCCGCACCCTCGATAGCCGCCGGCAAGGCCGCCTCCACATCTCGGATGAGGCCCCCCGGCAAACACACCGAGTGCACGTTGGAATTCCTTCCAGATCTGGACACTATCTGCCTAAGGGGCTCCATCACGCGCCTGACATTGGAGCTCCCAATAACTAATAATCCCCTCCCCCCGTGCACCTGCTCGGACCCTGCTGAAGGAGTGGCCACACTTTCACTCACACGACGAACGGGCGCGGACGGACGTCCAGCCTCCACATTGGCCTTCCGCCTCGAGCGACGTGAACGTCGTACAACCCGCCACTCCCCTTGCGGAGAAGGCGGCTCGACGACGTCCGGTACACCTGAAGGTGCCTCGGTAGCAGGGACAGAGAGCGAAGCGTGAGACACATGAGGTGTCCCACTCGACGCACCAGACTCCCCACCATCGCTGCACCCCGAGACAGCAGCCTGAAGACGGCTGACCGTAGCCAACAGCATGCTCAGCTGTTCGCGAACCGCGGCCAACTCCTTCTGCGTCCGCACACAGCATCCTATCGATACAATTAACAGGAATTGACAACTTTAAAGAAGCCTAGTACTCTAATGAAGGCGGCTGGCTGCTGACTTAACTGTGGTCAGTGGTAACTACACTGTCGAATCAACAAAACTAAGTCCGGCAGCTTTAGCGCTGTTAACGCTGCGGCACTCGTGGCAGCTGGCACTGGACTGACTGATAACGAGCTTAGTAACGGTCTCTGACTTGTTTTGAAATACACCGGTCAAAGACGAGGCTAAACACAACGGTATTTATCAAATACGATAGAATAAACTATTAAAACAGTATTACAAACGAAATCTGCAAGTACGCGGGAATAAACCTCTTAAAACAGTACTACCGAAAATGAACTAGACTGGCAAATTAAATTTGACACAAATTAAATTCAGATACTTAGCGCTTTTAACACCGCGACACTGGTGACAGCTGGCACTGGACTGACTGATAACGAGCTTAGTAACGGTCTCTGAATTGTTTTGAAATACACCGGTCAAAGACGAAGACTAAACACAACGGTATTTATCAAATACGATAGAATAAACTATTAAAACAGTAGTACAAACGAAATCTGCAAGTACGCGGGAATAAACCTCTTAAAACAGTACTACCGAAAATGAACTAGACTGGCAAATTAAATTTGACACAAATTAAATTCAGATACTTAGCGCTGTTAACGCCGCGACACTGGTTACAGCTGGCACTGGACAATAGCCATCCTATAGATACAGCTTGCTATTCTGACAAGAGGGCAGCAAATTAAAGTCTGTAGTGGCTTCTTCAGTCCTTTCTTCTAATGTCATCTCGAGTACAGTCGTTGTCGAAAGTGCCCATTCTTTAACCCTCGAGCGGCAGGACTTTTGCAAATATGCTACCACTTTTCTTTAAATGCGCACTATTGACGCAATAATAGAGATGCCATATTTCAGATTTAGCTAAACCTCAATTAAGCCTTAACAGTGATGTCAGTGAAGGTTCTGAGTTTTTAGTGTACGGCAGTGTCCACCCAAGACAAGGTTTTTTAGGAAGTGCACCACTGGTAGAAGATTTGCACCACGCTGCCTGCCATGTAAGTAGTTTTGAATTGTTTTGTTATGTCTAGTTTTTCTTGCAAATGGATTTGTGGCAGTTTCTAGTAAATATTTATTGTATAAATGTTACCTACATATTAGAATGCTAAAAAATTGAAATTTGTTTCGTAAATAGAACTCTCGATAAATTGTCCTCTAGTTTCTCCTGATTTACCATGCTGCAGTTTCCGTCAATCTATTTTTAACCCTTTTTTAAGCCTTATACAATACGAAATTGAGTGTTATTCTACTACATATTTTAATCTTCAGGTCTCGTAGAAGTGGTATGGGTCTAACAGATGAGGATCAGAGTGATTATTGTCTAGATCCCTCATCAAATCATGAACAGGGTACTATTATTCAAATGTAAATCCTAGTTCCGATCCCTAACAAGATTTCAGACACAATGAATCTTATATTGAAGACGGTACCAGTCTGTGGAGTGAAACGCCAAACATTCAGCACTCCAAAACACTGAAAAAGAATATCATAAAAATCTTCCCTGTTTCAAAAGGGAACGCAAGGGACGTGATGTCTGAGACGTAAGCTCTTCAAATGTTCAAATGTTTGTAGAGCTTATGGGACTTAACTACGGGGTCATCAGTCCCTAAACTTACAAACTACTTATGAACTAGCTACAACTAAGGACGTCACAAATATCCTTGCCCGAGGGGGGATTCGAACCCCCGACCGTAGTGGCCGTGCAGACCGTGACTGAAGCGCCTCAGTCTCCTCGGCCACCGCGGCCGGCACGTAAGCTCTCTCATTCATGATAGAAGATAATGTGAGTCATGAGGTAATTATGTGTACTAAGTTCCACATAACACAGAAAAAACTGACAATGATTACTCAAGACACAGGAAGTAAGGAAAGAGGAAGTGATAATACTGTTGGGTCTGTTATACATGATTATTGTCCATTTTCGGAATAATGTTACATTTATTATATTTATACACTCAAGGTAATTGATACACTAATTAAGATATTAACAAATGCGATATTTCCACCTGTACATTAAACTATTTTTGTCAATATTGTCACTTAGTAGCAGTATACTAACAAGAAAAATACTTAGACTCGAACAAACAGAAATACACCAAAATCGTATGATAGGCAATGTAAAGGTCCCTTATTGCACTAGTGATACTCCCGCATCTGCAAAACTCTGCAGTCGCCCATTAGAGGCCTATGTGTGTGCCATGTCGCATTGCACTTTGGCCTGCCGGTACACCAGTAGTGACGGAGCAGTCTGCCTCTGAAGTTGCGCTTTGTGACGTTATTTGTGTAGTGAAGCGTCAGATGGGGCGGCGATTGGTAATCAATCCTGCTAATGTATTGCAATTGGTTGAGATGAAATTCCGAAGAGCCCTTCTTGGTGAAACGGTCTTGGTGTAGAAAAAGAATCAGTCACATGTTTTCTGGTATCTATTATAGTGCAGAAATATGAGTATAGATTAGAAACACTATAATAAATAATAGGTAACATGGGAATGATTCATCTTCTACACCAATACCATCTACACTAAGAAGGTATCTTCGTAACTTCACCTCAACCAGTCACACTATATTATCAGGATTGATTACCAATCGCCGACTCATCCGACACTTCACCACACAAATAACGTCACAAAACGCAACTTCAGGGGCACATTGCACCGTCACTACTGGCGTACCGGCAGGTCAAAGTGCAATGCGGCATGGCACACGCAGAGGCCTCTAATGGGCGACTGCAGAGTTTTGCAGATGCGGGAGTATCACTAGTGCAATAAGAGACCTTTACATTATATATCGCCGGCCGCAGTGGCCGAGGGGACTGAGGCGCTCCAGTCACGGTCTGCACGGCCACTACGGCCGGGGGTTCGAATCCCCGCCTCGGGCATGGATATTTGTGCCATCTTTAGTATAAGGTAGTTTATGAGTAGTTTGTAAGTTTAGGGACTGATGACCCCGTAGTTAAGTCCCATAAGCTATACAAACAAATGAACTGAACATTATCTATCATACGATTTTGCTGTATTTCTTTTTGTTCGAGCGTTAGTACTTTCCTTGTAAGTTTGTAACACGGAATACACAGTGGTAGCAAATCTGCACCGCGCTGCTGCTGAAGTCATAATAATTGGCGCTGCCGCCGGGGGGTTAACAAAGCTATATAACTGAACTCTTCAATTGCGTATGCGTTAAAGGGGCTCTTAGACGATCGATATCTATTGTGCAACACTGAGTATAGCACAATAATAATGACGGTCTGAGATCAGTATTGGCGGTTAGCGCCATATATACTGAAGGAGGCTGCCGAGCTTTAAAAATATTGACGTGCGCTCAATATTTTTCGCAATATATTGTATTTTGTAAAGGCGGTATTGTGCAATAAACTATGGCTTCTGCTGCAACAATCTGCCGCTTTTGATGGATTTAGTTTTTATACTTGGCCAGTACGAAATTCTGCAGGGTAAATGACACGGCGCATTAAAGATATCCCCAAAACTCGTATTTTAATGTCAGATATGTAGAACTAAAGTATCAGGAAGTGCGACGTTCATAAAAAAAATCCCTAACATTCGTTTAATCTGTGAACAGATGAGCGTACACGGCAGTTCCCGTCAAGGTTTTGTGCTTGTCAGACGTGATGACAACGGAAAGTATCGTGAATTCTACAGGAAAGGCAGATGAAAGAACACATCTGTTAAAGTGCATTCAGGTGAGTAGTTTCGTTGTATGCTTAATACCAGGCGCGTCCAGAAAGTAAGTTCCGTTTGGTAATAAAATGAAATTGTATGCAGATAGAGAAAAAACTTTTATTGCACTAAATTCTACAACTCTTAAACTACTTTTCCTCATAACTGCCGAAATTTTTCAGGCATTTATCATAGCGTGGCACTAGGTTTTGTATACCTTCTTCATAGAAATCTGCCACCTGTGTCTTCAACCAGTTGGGAACAGTGAAATTTGGGGGAAGTTCACAGAGATAGCATTAATTCTAAACCTACGGTTTTCCTGGATCTTGTCATCAATCGCGTGGACCAGTTCTTCTGTAACCAACGGTGGACGCCCACTTCGTTCTTCATCGTGCACATCACTATGCCCGCCATTAAACTGTCGGACCCATTTTCTCACCAGCGAATCACTCTCATATTTATTCCGTAAACATCGCAAATTTGCCGCTAAATTTCACTCGCTGTCACTTTCCTCGCATTCAGAAACCGAATCACCGACCTGATTTCACAGGCCGACATTTCAAACAAGCACAACAAAGCGCACGTAACTGACAGTGATCTCCAAATGGCGCACGTTCTTCTCCTTGATACGCATCGTCTACAGCGCATGTGCAGAACTGCAATCGCAGCGCTGCAACGGAGATAAATTGAAACGGAACTCACATTCTGGACGCGCCTCGTACTTATCCTGTTATTAGCAGTAAAAAGATTTGGTAAAAGTGTTTCCACTAGAAATATGACACAGAACGTGTTTGTTCATTTTAGAACCTTGAATAATTAGTTGCAGATTTACATCCTGTACTACTGTACAATGGAGCCTACTCTCGTCAGATTTACAGATCCCAGCACGTAGCAATCACAATCGCAATACATGCGAGATCAACATACTGAAGCGCCGACATGTTCGCTACGGAGGCTGAACTGTAACCGACACATCCCGGGCATAAATATTGTGCAATAAATATTGTGTCGTTCTGGGCTTCGCACTTTAACACAATATAATGACACAATATTATTGCTCAATAAATATTGAACGTGTAAGGGCCCCTTAACACATGGTGTAGCCAACTGCAAACAAGACACACTGCACTGCACAGTGTTGTTATCATTTTGTCCTCCTGCTGTATTTGAGGAGCAACTAATGAAAACGTATAATGTCCGTTGATTCAAATTTTTCAGGAGAAGCAAAAAACTGATATCTGCTAAAATACTCAATAAAATTTTAAGCTATTTTCACAGTTAGATCCATTTTGAGCTACTGAACTAGAATATACCTTGCAAGATATTAACTCTGTTTAGTTAGGTTAGAAAATCCATTTATATTTCGGACAATATACGTTTTGATCCGTCATATAGGACATTACACATTTTGATGCGTCTTTAGTAACATAACTCCATTACTTGACATTAACGTTTATATTTGAAAATGTTATGTTAGACATTCGCACTTCACATGAGTTGTATTCTTTATAATAACGTAAGATTAATGTTGACTTCAAGGAATGCTACAAAGCTTTATATTACTGTGAAAAAGTGGATCAACACAACAATCTGTTATAGGCAGAATATTATAGGGTACTGTAAATTTACTACATTCTGTCCATTCCAGGTTCTTCATGTAAGCAATCACAATCAGTATGTTCAGTAGTGAAGCTACCGCAAGGAACTTCTAAAGCAGATACGAAAAACTTAGGTTGTTTTCTTCTTTCCAATGAGTGCCAATTTCCATTTCTCGTTTTGATTTCTTCTTCATTCTTTTTCTTATCCCACGATCTATACCATCTTTCCCAACAACCTCACATTATTTTTTTTTAAATCCATTGGGCTCAATACACACAAACCACAACGCTATACTTCCACTGTGCACTGCTAACAATGATTTGCCTCAAGTAGTGTCAAATAATGCCAGAAGGCGACAATGCCATACAATGCTTTGAAGCATTGTAATGCCTGACACGTGTAAAACTCAACAGAATTGCCAAAAAAAAAAAAAAAAAAAAAAAAAAAAAAGTTCAAATGTTTGTTAAGCTTACGGGACTTAACTACGGGGTTATCAGTCCCTAAACTTACAAACTACTTATCAGCTAGTTTATCTTAAGGACGGCACAAATATCCATGCCCGAGGGGGGATTCGAACCACCGACCGTAGTGGCCGTGCAGACCATGACTGAAGCGCCTCAGTCCCCTCGGCCAACGCGGCCGGCCAGAATTGCCAAATTAGACGAAAGGGAAGCAAAATGAAACATAAATGGTGGACATTATACGTTCTGATTCATAAAGTGATGTGGACAATATACGATTGGTTTTAACCATTCATTTTGAACATAGTATTTCAGTGTTAAAATATACAAATAGATGAAACCTGAATGGAGGAGCGTGTAGAGCACATGAAATACCTCCGAAAACCATATCAAACTCAATTTTGTCCGGAAGTGGACAATATACGTTTTGATTAGTTTCTCGTTATTTATAAACGTTCACTTCCTGTAGGTCCGTATCTCACTTTAACAAAAGCTTATCCTCTACGTTCAGCCTAAAACAGGCTCAGCCGTTGTATTCTCGTCCGCAAAGCGCGAACAAAGGCCTGCGGCGGTCCGATATCTCGTCGTTCGTCAGTAATTATCCGGGCCTTTTGGAGCCGGACGCGACTCGCTGGCAAATCCCGCCAGGACACGGCCCACGCGCAGTCGCCAGTTGCCCGGGTTAACAGATGGGGCCGGAGTTTAATTAGGAACCGCACTTCTGAAAAGGGGACTCCCTCTGCGGACCGATCCAGTTCGCACTCGGCAGAGCTCTCCGGAACGAGATGCGGAGCCGCGGCAGGAGCCGAAAATTTACAACTGGCCAGATAAGCGAATCTGCAAATAAGATCTTCTGGGACGCGAACGCCGCACTGCTGTTCTGAGGACTTCCACGGGGCGTCAGCTTCTGTCGTCCTCTTACCGTTCCATAAGCGGAGTCCACGTTCACGCCTACAGCACAGTAGTAGTTGCAGCGTGTCTTTATCTCTTACTATCTCTATTTCTCTCTCTAGCAGTATGTGTGTGTGTGTGTGTGTGTGTGTGTGTGAATGCAAAATAGAATAGGAGGAGGAGGAAGAGTATGGTGCAGACTGCCTTTATCGCAAAACTGCGTAACCGGCGGCGAAAATGGGAATGAAGTAGAAAGCTGTGAAAGCGAGTGGTGAAAAAATATTAAAACGAAAAAAAAATAGTAATACGCCTCTGAGGGTTTCTGCGTCCGTATACCAGGACAATGGGAGCAGATTCCAATCTCGCCGGCTTCCAGGAGGAGTTTTAATTCCTGTTACCTTGTTAGAAAAACACGCCGCGCCTTCCACACAGGCGGCCTGGGATTTTGTGGTCTTTTACAGTGTACCTCGGAACACGTTAAAAGGGAGCGGCGTTTACAACGACGAGCGTGAAAGTACGCGAACTTATCTTTCCATTTCCTCAGACTGCGTTGTGCATTGTGCCTCGCTTTCTAGGACGAGGTACGGGAATGCGAATCTAAACTGCGGGGAGCTTTAAGGCTCGAAGTACAGACAAAGAGAACTAGCGTGGAAGGAATTAAAAATAGTTGCTGTATTTTTAAAATGCGGAACTGATTATTATACCTGCCACATTAAATACTTCGACAAAACCGATGTGGAATTTTAAATTATCATTTTAGGTCGGTGTTACACTATAAAATTTATTGGTCAGGGAAGCTGTATAAAGTATTGGTTCCATTTAATTCACAAAGATGTTCGACGTGAAGCTGGAACAGGGTATTTTACTGTAATAAAATATTAAGTGAAACTTCTTTCAGAATGACAAACGACAACTCGTTATTTATATTGTGTCTGTAAAGATGAAAAAAAGTAATTAAAACGCGAGTTTCACAGTGAATTTTCAAATGGACACAACCAAATTTGTAACGGGAACTGAGAATTGACGACCTAAAATCATAGAAATATCTTAAATTACATGGTAATAAGCGATATTATATTTAAAAATGGGCCCAGGGAAGTGGCTACTTGGTTCCTCTTATTACAAAGAAGAAATGGATTTTCGAAATTCTATATACGCTAAAGAAAAAATTAACGAAAGGCTGCGATCTCTTGAAACAGGTGAAAGCTACTCCAGCTTAAAGTTAGCACACGGAAACTGTAGTGTAAATTGATGACGATAATACCAGTATTATGGGAAGCTATGTACACAGCACTAAAAGAAATATAAGAATGTAAACATATATTTAGTACATTATACTGTTATTGAGAAATAGTTTTAATCAGCTATTTCTTTTGAAAAGTTATCAACTGCGGAATTAATATAAGTGCACCATGAAGATATATACCAGATGATGAAAACGTCAGTATAAATTTGAAAACTTAGTAAATCACTGAATAATATAGATAAAGAGGTAAAAATTGACACACATGCTTAGAATGACGTGGAGCTTTAGTGGAACCAAATGAAAAAAAAGATCAAAGTTAAATAAATGCGCTTCACTGATCAGAAAAACAATAATTGGAATAACAAATTAAGACAAAGCAAAGGTGATGTTCTTTACAGGAAATGTTCAATATGTTCACCATAATTCCTCAACAATAGCTGTAGTCGAGGAATAATGTTGTGAACAGCACTGTAAAGCATGTCCGGAGTTATGGTGAGCCATTGGCGTCGGATGTTGTCTTTCAGCATTACTAGAGATGTCGGTGAATCACGATACACTTGCGACTTCAGGTAAACCCAAAGACAATAATCGCACAGACTGAGGACTGAGGACCTAGGAGGCCAATCATGACGAAAGTGGCGGCTGAGTACACGATAATCACCAAACGACTCGCGCAAGAGATCTTTCACGCTTCTTGCAATATGGGGTGGAGCGCCATCCTGCAAAAAAATAGTACGTTCCAACAGGTGTTTATCAGCCAGGCTAGGGATGATGCGATTCTGTAACATATCGGCGTACCTCTCAACCGTCACAGTAGCAGTTACAAAACCAAAATCATGCAGTTCCTCGAAGAAAAAAGGCCCGATAACGGTAGATGTGGTTCTAATAAAACCCCACGTCATTCCAAGCATATGTTTCAATTTTTACCTCTCTATCTACATTATTTCGTGATTTATTAAGTTTTCAAATTTATACTGACTTTTTGATCACGCGGTACTTCAAAAATTGCGGCATCTGTAAAAAATAAAAGATACTAGAGATGCAGTTCTTGTATGTAGATTGTCCTCGTTAGAATGCAGCCGGGCTGAATTTGAAACGCGTAGGTGGACGGATATGACAAGATCTGTCGCATATGACACTTAGTCACCAATAAGCGATTCGTGTTTTGCATCGTGCCGGCCGCGGTGGCCGAGGGGACTGAGGCGCTCCAGTCACGGTCTGAACGGCCACTACGGTCGGGGGTTCGAATCCCCCCTCGCGCATGGATATTTGTGTCGTCCTTAGTATAAGGTAGATGATAAGTAGTTTGTAAGTTTAGGGACTGATGGCCCCGTAGTTAAGTCCCATAAGCTTAACAAACATTTGAACTTTTTTTTGTGTCGTACTCCGGTTGTCGCAAATTATTAACACCAAGAAAACTTTACAGATATGAGCCATGTTTATTGTCAAACTGTTGTAGGGTTGATAGTGTACCAAGCAGTTACGATGATCAAATATAGGATCAGATGGAAGAAATAAGACGAAAGGCGAGATTGGAGATAAGTGCCCTACGTAAAATATATTGCACAAACCAGCTTCATCTAATGTATTGGACAAATGAACTTTGTTCAATAAATTGGATACTGTAATACCGTCGTTGTCTTGTTTTATTGCTTCCTTCCTTTTGTACGCGACGATAAAATAACCCTACAATTTCACGACATAAGATAGTCGTTGAAGAGATTCTACCAATTAGCTGAGACTGTAGGCCTACCAATAAATCTTCGCAGCACCGAACTCAGCATCCTCAGCATCCGAAAAATCCTCCTTTTATCGATTCCCACTCTCAGCCTCTCTTCTCATTCAGTTTTAATGGTATCATACAATTTCAACTTCTTTTTTGATAACTACTTTGATGTGTCCTTTAGAAAGGTGTAATCAGCCAAATATATACATAAAGTCAGTGTGATCTGTATGTGCATGAAGAGAAACGAATTTCACAATTACTAGCAGTTATAAAATGTGGTAAACTTTCATCCCCATTCCATTAAGTTCAAATCTTTGTAAATCTACCGGGCCAAACTGCGTGGTCATCAGTCCGTAGCTTACAAACTACGTAAACTAAGGTAAAGTAACCTAAGGACAACAAACACACCAATGCCCCAGGGAGGACTCGAACCACCGGCGGAGAGCAACCGCGCGCTTTGCAGCGAGGCGCCTTAGACTCCACCGCGGCATTCCATTAAGAAAGTCGTTTTGAAACTGCAGGGGGTCAATTATGAAGTAATCGTGATTTTTAGTTTTCTCTTAAATCTTTGTTTGCATTTGCCTTATAACGCTAATATCCGGAAATATTGAACGAATTTCCTTTGGGGTTTACTCAAGTAACTTTACCTAGGCTTGGAGCACCATAGAGATTTGATTTCATGAAAATAGGAGTACGAACAAACGATACAACTATTTAAAATAGTATGTAAATCCGTTATTTTTGCCTGTGTTCAAAGAGGCAATGTTTGATAAATTTATTGACAAAACCTTGTAATTTACCACCATATTTATTACATTTGATCCCGTTTTCATAGTCTAAAGAATCCTTAATCTTGACAATGCGCTGTTTTGTTTACCAAAATAATTCTCGATGATCTTCAATTAAGGATAAGGCCAACGCTGCTTGTTGCGATTGATGAACTTTTGTGTGTTGGTGTTCAGTTAAATCTTACTATATTGAGAATATTATTATTAAATCTTAATTTTCTTCAGTTCACATCCTTATTGATCTGGAAATAAGTCTCAATAGTGCATCACATTGCTTGGCAAGATTAGTGCTGATACAGGAGGTTAACATGTATATTGACCGTGCATGATTATTCCACACACACACACACACACACACACAGTAGTTATATATAAACACACGCCAATGATTAGAATACAATATTTACACTGGATATAAACGTCTGACTTACATCACGATGTTCTCTAATCATTGCCCTGTGACGACACTGCTAATGTTATTTCACGGTGGAACATATAAAATTCATGCTTCTGAGCAATTTTCCTAAATTGTACTGCGTACGTCGCGTTACGTTATATGCTGATTATATACATAATGCTTTCTTATGGTCTGCCACCAAATATTGCATACTATGCAAAATATGTCGATTCTCGGAGGATATTCAAACGTATTCCACAGTTTAGAAACCCTCAGACCTCAAACAGAATGTAATAATTCCGTTACAAGCGTAATAACAATGTTATTCTGATGGAAGCAGCATAGGACGTGGAACAACAGCTGAATGGTATGGATAGTGTTCTGAATGGATGGTATAAAAATAACTACTGATGAACGGGATACTGAAAGAATAAAATTGAGAATTGCAATGGCGGAAAAACCAGTCATGAAGACGAGAAATTCGGTAATATCCAACACATATTTAAGTGGGAGGAAGTCTTAGCTGAAGGCATTTGTCTGGCGTGTTTCTTCTTAGGGAGTGAAATGTTGACAATAAAAACTTCAGACGAAAAGATGACTTTGAAGTGTTGTGTTACAACCATTGCCGAAGATTACATTGATGGATCCAGTAACCAATGATTCCAATGCAACTGAAAGATACTGAACATAACTGTGGAAAAAAGAAATGTGAGGGATCTCTTCGTAGGACACATTTGGAGATCAAGGAATCGTCAATTTCTTATCGGAGGGAATTGTGTGTTTGTGTGTGGGAGGGAGGATTAGGGGAATCTCAGAAGAAGCGCAAGACACGAATGCTAATAAGATTCAAATAGATGTCGCTTGCAACTCCCTGCCACTGGAACCACACGAAATTGTAGCTCATAACTGCGTGAGAAACCAAAGAAATCCGAAAACACGCACTCTCAGGATTCGTCCACGCATGGTGCATCTTCTACTTCAGCTTGACAAAGACTGACCATATACCAGTGCTGTGACATATCGAAAATCTCCATAGGTGCCATTGGATTTTCATGTGTCCGAAACATAATGGCCGTATTCAAGGACTTTTATTTGATAGCGATGTAGCGTTGCAATCAGACATGCGGCTATTGCTAGTGCGACAGAAATTCTACATCAACACCGCGATCGCTTGTTGGTTGAGACATAGTCAGCAGTGTAACTATTTTGAGAAGAAATATGGTGGACAGTAGTGTACAATATAGACTTATTGGATAGTTTTCTTTATCTAAGAAAGGAATAAGGAGTTTTCTCTTGCTTACCTCATAGATTCACCCATCGTTAGGAGTCTGACCAGTTAGGTTAAGCCGGGCGGAAGTGTCAGCAGAGTCTAAGGGATAGTGTTGCGGACTGGGCGGTCGCTCCCGTCGGAACTTCAAGTGCTCCCTCGGTCTTGGATGTGTTTGTTGTCCTTAGTGTAAATTAGCTTCATTAGTTCCATATGTCTATGGACGTGATTGAACCCATGTTATATGTACAATCATGGAATGAAAAGTGTGTGTTTGATTTAACAATATCAAGGATAGATTGCTCCTCATTACACAGAAGCCATGATGAGTAGCAGGTCACTCTTAAAATACTTGGATCATATTCAGCTTTCGGATCATGAAGCATTCGTTAGAAAGAGGCACATCCTCTCTCTCTCTCTCTCTCACACACACACACACACACACACACATATGGAGATGTTCTAATGCTTGTAAATCTATCGGACCAAACTGCGTGTTCATCAGTCCGTAACCTACAAACTACTTAAACTAAGCTAAACTAACCTAAGGACAACACACACACCCATGCCCTAGGGAGGACTCGAACCTCCGACGGCGAGCAACAGCGCGCTCCGCAGCGAGGCGCCTTAGAACGCTCGGCTACTCCACCGCGGCTATGGAAATGTAGTATCCTGTGGTGTGTGTGTGTGTGTGTGTGTGATAGACAGAGATTTGGGGGGGGAGAGATTTTTTACTGGAGAAGGCTGAATGTGGCGCATCTCCTCTTCAAGAGGTAGGTACGTACAACATGTGAAAGAAATACACCGCCGGAATTCAAAATTAGTACATCGTTTTTTTTTTTTTTTTTTTTTTTTTTTTTTTTTAATTTTCCATTTCACCGAAGATTTATTTCAAAAATAGTAAATATATAGTGTAAGAAAGAATTGGTACTCAGATACCAAATGTCAATCCATGCCGAAATTCATATTGTCGCGTTGCAATGGAAGTAGGCTTGACTTCGAAGGCAACTAAACACAGCACGTATACTGTAAGCACGTTTATTACGAAATCAACAAACACGCAGCACTGACTGCCTCTCAGGCAGAGTGCTCTGCTATTTATACACAGACAGAATTTACCAGAAATTAGAAGAACAGTTAACATAAGAAACAAGTAGAATTTACAAGTGAACATAAGAAAGATGTAGAACCTTCTGGAAATGTCAATTACAAAGAAATAAGTTTTGTCGGTGGGCTGGATTGAACCGGCGACCTTCTGCTCCGCAGTCCGTGACGCTATCCCCTGCGCAACGCCGGCAGTTGGTGTTCGTGGTCTCTCGCGGCATTGCTCCCTCTCCTGGAGAAACAGCGGCCCGCTGTTATGATCCCTGTGGAGCCAGCTGCAATGTCCTGGATCTTGACCGTGTCATGGGTCCTCTGTATGACAGTTCAAGAGAATCCTTCCCTTCTCCGCGATTATCGACGACAGACGTTCCTGTCGAGGCTTCATCAGGAACATTACCGTCCTTAAAGTCCTTGAACAAGAAGCCATTGTCGTCTACCTGCTCTTCAGGATCGTAGTTAGGCTTCATGCGCAGGACGTGAACAATGTCTCTTCGTTTTTGACGTTTCGACGACGGCTCATAATCCTCAACTTCGTATGTGACGTCTGACAGGCGGCGTTTGACACGATACGGACCAAAGTATCGCTTCAATAACTTTTCTGACAGTCCAACCTTCCGTACAGGGGTAAAAATCCATACCAGATCTCCTGGGCTGTACACAACAGGTCGGTGCTTGTCGTTATACCGCTGTCGGTCCGTCTCCTGGGCGTCCAGTGTCCGTATGCGAGCCAGCTGTCTTGCTTCTTCGACCCTGGTGATGAGCTGTTCAACATAGTCATCCTGAGTGTCGTCCGGTTGGAACGGGAACAGTGTATCCATTGTCGTCTCAGCTTCACGACCATGGAGCAGGAAAAACGGAGTGAAGCCTGTGGTGTCTTGTCTTGCGGTATTGTAAGCAAATGTCACGACTGGCAGAATTGTATCCCAATCCTTCTGCTCAACATCGACGTACATCGATAGCATGTCGGCTAACGTTTTGTTAAAACGTTCCGTAAGACCATTTGTCTGAGGATGGTGTGCAGTTGTCATTCTGTGGACAATGTTGCACCGTGACATTAGCTATGATACTAGTTTTGACTGGAATACTTTTCCACGATCAGATATCATGACACGTGGTGCTCCATGCTTCAAAATAATGTCTTCTACAAGGAATTTTGCGATCTCTGGAGATTCTGCAGTCGGCACAGGTTTGATGACAGCGTAGCGTGTGAGGTAGTCAGTGCAGACTATTATCCAACGGTTAACGGTTGTCGACTTGATTTGATTTGATTTGATTATTTATTTGTTCCGTAGATCCATATTGAGGGGATCCTCGTGGATGTGAAACATGTCAAGAAACAAAATTTACAAGTTTAATAACAGATAATACTGATAATATAAATACAAATACATACACTTATAAATACAGATACATAATTTTTTAAAGTGTTTTTTTTTTATTTTTTATTTTTTATTTTTTTTTTTTTTGCTGATAATATAATAATACTAATATAGTATGAGCGCATGCATCATTTGGTACAATTTATAAATTCACTAATGGAGTAGAAGGAGTTGGCCACTAGAAAGTTTTTTAGGTTCCTCTTAAACTGATCTTTATTTGTAGCTAAATTTTTTATACTTGATGGTAAATTATTGAAAATGTGTGTTCCTGAGTAGTGGACCCCTTTTTGAACTAAAGTAAGTGCTTTTAAATCCTTGTGTAGATCATTTTTATTTCTGGTATTGTATGTATGAACTGAGCTGTTTGTTGGGAAAAGGGATATATTATTTATGACAAATTTCATGAATGAATAAATATACTGAGAGGCAGTAGTTAATATACCCAGTTCTTTGAAGAGGCTTCTACAAGACGTCCGTGTATTTACTCCACAAATTATACGTATTATACGTTTTTGGACTCTGAAGACTTTTGACTGACTTGAAGAGTTACCCCAAAATATTATACCATATGACATTAAGGAATGAAAGTAAGCAAAGTATGCAAGCTTTGTTATTTTTATGTCTCCTATGTCTGCTAACACTCGTATTGAAAATACAGATTTGTTGAGTTGTTTCTGCAGTTCTGTGGTGTGCTCCTCCCAACTAAATTTATTATCAAGCTGTAATCCCAGGAATTTAATACTGTCAACCTCTTCTATCTGCTCTTCTTCATACTTAATGCATATGCTGTCAGGAAATCTCAAGTAGTGCGTCTTTTCAAAGTTTAATGACAATGAGTTGGCTTTAAACCATTTATTAATGTTCATGAAAATATCATTAGCAGACTTTTCTATCACT
Organism: Locusta migratoria; assembly: GCA_026315105.1. Classification (NCBI taxonomy): domain Eukaryota; kingdom Metazoa; phylum Arthropoda; class Insecta; order Orthoptera; family Acrididae; genus Locusta; species Locusta migratoria. The sequence goes on from CM048751.1 coordinate 25,401,716, forward strand.
ATACTTGACGTACTCTTTATTGCAATACTTGTATCATCTGCAAACAAAACGAACTCTGCTTCTGGTAGTGTAACTTCGGGAATCTCCCTAAAAGATCGATCCCAATTCGGTGGAATGGAGTTGCTGCCGGCGGAATCGGTACGAGATGTCTTGGAGGTAATTTCGGCACATGCTTCCGTTGCTGGCACTCTTTACAGTGAGTCACATAGTGCTTGACAGATCGGTAAAGACCTTTCCAGTAATACCTGCGTCTGATTCTGTCTAGGGTCTTCACGAATCCCAGATGACCGAATATTGGAGCATCATGGAAATATTTGAGAATAGCTGACTGGAGATGAGCTGGAACAACAAGTAGCCATTTGGGGCCCAGTGGATCGTAGTTGCTCTTGTACAATGTGACATCGTACTCTTGGAGTCTTAGTACCCATCTTGCTAGTCGACCTGAAGGATCCTTCAAGCTAGCCAGCCAACACAAAGAATGGTGGTCTGTCATGACGGTGAATGGTTTGCCGAATAAATACGGCCGGAACTTGTTGATAGCCCAGATAACCGCGAGCGAGACATTCCTTTTCAGTTGTAGAGTAGTTTATCTCGGACCTTGAGAGTACTCTTGACGCATAGGCTATCACTTTTTCGGCACCTTCCTGAACTTGCACAAGCACTGCACCAATCCCATAACCACTGGCGTCTGTGTGAAGTTCCGTTTCTGCATTCTCGTCGTACAAGGCTAGTACTGGTGCGGAAGTTAGAGCCTCCTTAAGTGCTCGGAAAGCTCTTTCTTTTGTCTCATCCCAGTAAAATTTGGCGTCTCCCTGCAGAAGTTCTTGTAATGGACGTGCATTGTTACAAAATCTTTTTATCAAACGTCGGTAGTATGAGTACAGCCCGAGAAAACATCTCAGATCACGAATGTGCTGAGGAGTTGGAAATTCTGTGACTGCCCTTACTTTATCTGGATCAGGACGGACACCATCTCCGTTGACTAGGTGCCCCAGGATTTTTATCCCTTTGGCGACGAAGAGGCACTTTTTTGGATTGAGGCGGAGACCTGCAGCCTGAACACACTTCAACACAGTTGACAGGCGACTCAGATGTTCTTAAAATGTTTTCGAGAAAACGACAATGTCATCTAAATAGCAGAGACACGTCGTCCACTTAAGGTGTCGAAGCAAGTTGTCCATCATGCGTTCGAATGTGTCTGGAGCATTACATAATCCAAATGGCATTATTTTAAATTCATAGAGTCCGTCAGGTGTAATAAAAGCCGTCTTCTCCCTGTCAGCTTCGTCAACCTCGATTTTCCAGTAACCTGTCTGCATGTCCATAGTTGAGAAGTATGTAGCTCCTTTCAAGCAGTCTAAGGTGTCATCAATACGCGGCAATGGGTAGACATCTTTCTTTGTGATACTGTTGTAATGCTTCTCTCACGATTTGTCGTATGAGAGAAGCCAAGTCCTGCTGGTCTTCCACAACGGCCATAGGGACTACATTTGGGAGTCTGTCATACTTCTTGCGTCCAACCCTCCTTTGTTGCATCTCTTCAGTACGCTGGCACCACTTGATGAACTCTTCTGTCGTAGCGACGTCTTTTATCAGAAGAGCTTGGTACATATCTTCTGCAATTCCCTTCATCAGGTGCGTGATTTTGTCCGCTTCAGTCACGTTCGGATTGACTACGTTACACAGGGCCAAAACACTCTGTATGTACGATTGTGTCGGCTCACCATGTCGTTGGGCCCGGTTCTTCAGTTGTTCTTCCGCCAAGCGGATTTGTCGCTGGCGGTCTCCAAACGTCTTCTTAAGTTCCTCCTGGAACGTCTCCCAGTCATTCAACTTGTCTTCGTTGTTTTCGAACCATTGCTGGGCTGTTCCGTCCAGGTAGAAATCGACATTGGCCAAGCACATCGTATGATCCCACCTGTTGTACTTGGCGACTCGGTCGAACCCTTTTAGCCATTTGTTGGGGTCCTGTCCAGCATCTCCAGAGAACACCGACGGGTGTCTGATGTGCGGCTGGCTTATTGCTGGTTTCGTCTCCATCGTTCTTCTGATAATACGGACTTTTGGAAGGATGTACTCAGTGTATCCCTTGTATTCCGGTCCCAGTCCGTGTAAGCGACGGCTTTTTACGTTGCCTAATCGGAGCCACGGTGATGCAGCTGTTGCACAGTGTACCCGGCGCCTCCACCAAACAATGTCGCGTTGCAATGGAAGTAGGCTTGACTTCGAAGGCAACTAAACACAGCACTTTTTTTTTTTTTTTTTTTTTTTTTTTTTCTTTTCGCCTTCTTCGGCGCAGGCTCTCGTCAGCCTGTGTAGAAACGGAATATCTTCCTTTTGCTCTCTCAAGCATGCAAAACAATCCCAGCAACAAATGAGTGGAAGACAAAATTCTCTAACTGTAGTTTCTTGTTGCGGATGAGAAATGATATTGATAACTGATTCATGAAAATTGTAATGCAAGCGCGGCGCCACTGTTCTGTGTGAATGCCATGCCGCGATGTGCTCCAATCTTCTTGCTCCCTTGCTAAATGGTGTAATGGCTTTATATAATAGTATAAAATATTAATAACTGCACGGTAATGTAAATTGCAGAAATAACAGAACATAAAGGCCACCCTGGCAGTAGTGTCACCTCTTCGTTGGTGAAATAAAAAACAAATGATTCAGTTTCTGTTCTATTAACCACAGTTAATGTAGAAATCATTCCATGATGAGTGTGTACGTTTGACACATCTTTTTAACTGGGATTAAAATAAAATAAAAAATAATGAAAAGCAAAATAATTTTTTTCCTGAATGAAGAAGAAAGATCATTTCTGGGGCGAGTCTTCAGTTTGTTGCCATCTCGTATGTCCGGTGAAAGAATCGTAGGATGATCTTGTTGTTGTGGGTCTAAGTTAAGGTCGATTGTCGTCAGTATCGAGTTATTTCAATTATTTTCCTTCCATCATTCAACCATTAATTACAATATTTAACATATTTTAAATGTGAGTTTCTAAGTCTTATGCTGGTATATCTTCATATGTTCTCTCGCTATGTATGCGTAGTAGTCATGGAAAGTTGCTCCTCTATTGCGTATGATGAAAGATGCTGTGTGGCCGATGATCCACGTTGCTGCGTTATTTTTGGACCGTGGATATCGCAGTTTCTGTGGTCGAAGAACCTCTTCAAGGTCAACGCGGTTGAGTGCCGTACGGTCTAGCACCGATAATCTTTGACGAAGAAAGTTTGAAATTTCTTCTGCATGTCCACACGTGAATCTATGAAAGAGCGTGTCGGTTCGTCCACATACAGTGCAAGATGGTACGTGATGAAAACCTATCTTATGTAGCTTTTCATTAGTCGCTATTTTGTCGTTTACGACAAGATACCAGTCAGCTGTTACGTATGACGGTAGTATATCGTGGTGCACATTTCTCCAAACGATATTCCATTGCGTCAATGGGTACTTGGCTTCTATACGATTCCTGTGATTTGTGACTGTAAGGAGTTCATACAGTTTTTTGTTATTGAGATTCCTGGTGTTGTCGACACAGTGCCGAATGTAGCTCATTTCCGTGTAGTAGCGTCTCACGTGACGGTAAACAAGTGGAATATCGCTGATGTTGATCGGAGCATCGAGGCTGTGAGGTTTCCACCGCGTGGTGAGGTATTTGATTATGCTGGTGTTGCGATTGTAGACTTCTTTCTGATTCGGTTGACAAGCAGCGTTGCGCATTTCTTCGAAACATTTATGAGGTTTAGGCCGCCTTTAGAAGTGGGTAAGGTTAGAGTTTCAAATTGCACCTTAAATACGTGGCCTCTGAGGAGGAACCAGCAAAGCGCTCGTTGTATGCTGCTCGCGAGGTGGTCGGATATTGGAAGTATTTGCGCAAGGTAATTCATCCGGCTTGTGATGGAAATCTGTACAGTTCTGACTTTCTGCATGAGATTCAGATCACGATCAGAATGTAGTATCAATGTGGAACGTAATTTGTTTAGCATGTCTTTCCAGTTTTTCGTCAGAAACCTGTCTGGTTCAGACTCGAAAGAAACACCGAGAGTTTTGTGATACGGTTTTTGTGTACACCAGTCAACGTCCGATATATCTCCTATTCCACGGCCAATTTGTAGGGCTGTGGTTTTAATTTTATTCCGTTTTGCTCCTGAAACGGATGCGAAGGGTGCTAACTCATTGCCAACGGCCGTCAGTTGTGATGTAGAAGAGACAGCAATACATATATCGTCAGCATAAGCAATACACGGCACAGTGTGAGAGCCTATGTGAATCCCGATGCCAGTTTGTTCTAAATTAGTCAGTAGGGGCTCAACTGACAAGGCGTATAGCAGGACAGAAAGCGGACATCCTTGACGGATAGACTGCTCTATCATCACCTCCTTAGTGAAGTGTCCATTAAGGAGAATTCTGGAGGAAACGCCGGTGGTAATTTTCCGGATGAGATCGATAAATTTACTTCCGAACCCCAATTTCGCCATGCTACAAAGGAGGAAGGTGTGACACACACACGGTCATATGCCTTTTCGAAGTCTAAGAATACGAGAGCGCCTCGGGCTTTGATATCGGCATACGTGCAGATAATGTCTCTCATGTCACAGGCAGCGGAGATCGCACTGCGCCCCCGGACTGCGCTATATTGATGACGACATAGTATCTTGTTCATGACGGGTTGCATCCGCTGTTTGATCGATCATGTGATGATTTTGAAATCTGCATTCAGTAGCGTGATGGGCCTCATGTTTTCCACTTTGTGGCTGTTGCCTTTCTTCGGCAGGGGTATTATGATGCCTTCCTTAAGTGCCTGGGGTATATCTCCCATCTGCCATACGTCATTTGTCATCTCTTGAAGTGTTTGTCCGAGGATGTGCCAGTAGCGTTGGTAGAACTCGGCACCTATGCCGTCTGGTCCAGGTGACTTTCCTTTCTTTGCTCTGTGAACTGCGAGCTTTATTTCATCCTCTGTAAAGGTCGATTCCAGGTTTGTTTTGTCCTCCGAAGACAGACGACAGCTCAGAGCTGCAAGGTAGGTATCGAGGCGAGGTTCATCCACTGGTTGTCTCTGGTAAAGTTTACGGTAGTAGTTGTGGACGTGAGCGGCAATGTCACGTTGCCGTGTGACAACGTTCCCGGCATCATCAACCACTGCCTCAATCATCTGGGCTTTGCGCCGTTTGGCTATCCGCAGAATGTGATACAGAGAGCACGTTCTGCAGCAGCAACGTCTTTTGGGTGGGATCTGGTGATGAGTCCTTCCATGCGACGTCGTTGGATATCGGTTATTTTCGCCTTGTAACGTTTAATCCGTAAATAGGTGTCATCTGTTAGGATATCAACGTTGTTGTACAAGTCTCTCAAACATCTGTAATAATGTTCTATTGTTTCCTTCTGCCAATAACTCTTTTGACGGGCATAGTTCATGAGTACCCGCCGCAGTTTAGGCTTCGCATAAGTGATCCACCATTGCAGGGCAGTGGGATAACGTACGCGGTGGCGCTGGAGCTGTTGCCACACCTCTGTCACCTCCTCTTCAAGCTGTGTATCTTGCAAGAGGCTGACGTTCAGTTTCCAGTATCCTTTGCCTCGGTAAATTTGCTGGCGCTGGAGATTGATGTAGCACTGATGTGAGGCGTGGTCTGAGATGTTAACCGGAGCGATGTCACAATTCACAGTATGACGCCGAAGTGCGTCTGACACATAAATTCTATCGATCCGGCTGGCAGACTGATGCGTGACAAAGGTGTACGCTATCCGCTCCCCGTGAATTATCTCCCATGTGTCGTGGAGACGCATACCTTCAATCAGATGTTGCAGCTCAATACACCTGTTCGTGTTTGGAGTCTGGTCCTTGTCATTTAGGACGCAATTGAAGTCTCCGCCAAAAATAAGTTGTTCGGAAACAGGGTTATTAAGTAGTGGTACGTCATTTCGAAAAAAATCTGAGCGTTCTTTCCTACGACTAGTACCGGAGGGAGCATATATGTTAACTATCTGCACGCTTTCACACGAAGGGAAATACCTCGACCACTTGCTAGCCGCTGCACGTGTGTATAGGTTATTCCATCACGCAGTAAGATGGCAGTTCCTACCGAGTCCTCTTTGTTAACATTGTCGATTGTAACATAGCCGGGCACATCTAATGCAGTGAGTACCTCTTGCAGCAAGGCAATATCAACGCTGGTGTTATATAAAAAGTCAACCAGGGATCGTATCTTAACAGCACTTTCTATTCTAGAGATGTTTAGCGTGGTGACATTGTAGGTTTGTTTAAAGTCCATGTTCGTTAGTCGAAGGAGTACAATATCATATATAGTGGAACAATTCGAAAGGACAAAGAATTCTAATCACCAGCAAGTGTAAGATGTTAAAAGTATTCCTCATTGGGGAAAGGCTCAGACAACGGACCTTGTGTGGAAGTGTCTGTGGGAGAGACATTGTCGTGGGGACCAACGTCAAGCTTGGTGGCACTACCGATACTTGTCGTATTTCGAGATGTATCCATTGTTTCGTCTTCGTCACTGGACCCCATTTCCATTAAATCTGTCCAGGCAGTTGATGAAGGCTTGTTAGCTGCAGTTACCGAGAGTTCGGGAGGGTGTACAGTCCTCATTGGGTCATCCTTTCTGGGCCGGTGTTGTGTATTCGCCTCAGAATTCACGTTAGCAGGAACTGAGCTGTTTCGCAATTCAGAAGGCGCATCAGCAGACACATGTTTTAAGTCTCTGCCGTGATTCTCTGGTGTTTTCTGACTGAGTGCGCCACCTATTTGCCTGGCCTTTTCGCGTAGAATTGCCGCATTCTCCTTTGCACCTTGGCGCGCAATCCTCGGCTTCTTGTTTCTCTGAGGGGGTGACCCTCGAGGAGGACTGTTTCCATCGCACGCAGGGACATTCGGTGGAGAGACATCGTCAACAGGAGAAACTGTTGAGTTCGTTTCCGACAGTTGATTTTTGGTATCGAGAGTTACTGCAGGCACGCTGTCGGATGTTGGGGGTCCTGTTTCAATATCGGAACGGCGTCCCTCGTTGCGTCGGCCACAGCATCGACCGAGGGGGGACTCTGCTAGAACGGGTTGCGGGGATTGTTCCGCAACAGCTAAGACGGGTTCCACAGTCTCTACAGGTGTGGGAGACATCACTTCCGAGGTGTCAGTAGCGTCCATAAGCACCTCTGCCTCCTGAACGTCACGACTACTACCAGCTTCGGGGGCCGCGGCGGCAGCAGGCAGGCTTCGCGTCACGGCAGCGTACGTCACGGCCAGTGACGTCATGACAGGCGGCGCGGCGGGCTCGCCGGCCGGCAGCTGCGCCACTCGCCTCTGTATGCACTCGGACCTAACATGCCCAGTCGCGCCACAAGCACCGCACGTTTTCGGCTGATCGTCGTACATAACGATAGCACGATATCCGCATACGTTAATATATGACGGTATGTGCCGACGCAACTCCACTTTCAACTGCCGCACCCCGTTTAATACAGGGAACTTGTGTGCACTAGACCACCTTTTTGCAACATTGCTCAAAACGCGGCCGTATGGTGATATAACTGCATTAATTTCCTCGCTAGTTATTTCGAAGGGGAGTTCGAAGATTCTAACAGTTCGAACACCAAATCCTGCGTGGATCACATACACATCACCAACATTTCCGTCACCGTGGTTAAATTTCAACATCCCGTTACACGACTCAACGATCTTCTCGCAAAGGTCGGCATTAACCAGTTTGACAAAAACTACAGTGTTGACGATCGACAAATGAATGCCAACTATGTCTTCAAGACGTATCTTCACTATTGTCTCTAACCAGTCTTCTATTTCAAACGATTTCGGACGCGCAAAGTTTCGGTCAAACGTAAATTTCAAAGTGTCTTTCCTACTGCGTTGTTCCATCACGAAATCAGATTCATAATCAAAGCAGGCAAAGACGCAGCAAAGCGCTAGAGCTCGCGCGGCGACTCACCACGCGGGGAACACCGACGGCGCAGCGAACAGCACGGCGCAACCTTCCTCCTCGCCGTCCGCCGGCAGACTGTGTTGGTGTTCGTGGTCTCTCGCAGCAATATTAATCTCCGCGAACGGCAATTCAGACCCAGATTTTGGGATCCGTTTGATCAGATAGACGGCAAATATTGCCTTGGCATACGTCTTTTCGAGCCTGCTCGACATATTCACGTTGTGAGTTGACAGTTGTCAATTGTCAGTTGTTGTCCCATTACATCCAAAAGGTGTTGGATCATACACTATCTTGGAGATCGTGATGGCAAGGGAAGCTGGTTGCACCTCTTTCAGACCATACAGGATTCCAATCGCATTGAGTGGGCGAAGAATATCATGTTGCATCAACACCATAACCGCATGTTGTAAGAATCGCAAAAAAACCGCTCTTACAGCATAATGCCCTTCCTGTAATCATGTCTGGTTGTCGCTACTAACGTTAAATATTTCATGTCACAATAAATGTGCTCGTTCGCTACCATCATAAGATTAATTGTGTCTATTACAACGCAGCCGTTTCCGAGCTCCATATTTTTACATCAAACTGCTACATACGTATAGCATTTTCATAATCCCCAAGACTGGCATTCTTTTACATAGACTAGAGATTTAGCTCGAACTTCAATGAGTGAAGCTTAGAATCCCTACCACAACGAAACCCTGACACGTAATAGGTAGAGAATCCAAAGAATATCTGATAGTATGTAACGTACACTGTCGGCAAAACGCAATCAATACCTTCATTACACGATAGCAATGGCGAGGCTACTGATGACAGTTCTACTAAGGGACAATTGTTTAACACAGCTTTCCGAAATGCCTTCATTACATAAGAGGAAGTAAACATTCCACAATTCGTGTTTGTAACAGCTGCCAGCACGCGTAATTTTGAAAAAGATACACCTGGAGTATTAAAGGAACTTGCATTACTTAACGAAAGTAAGTCTCCCGATCGCGATTGTATACTAATCAGTTTCTTTTCAGAGTATTTTGATGCAATAGCCCCATACCTATTTATCATATACAACCGCTCGCTCAGCGAAAGTTCCGTACCCAAAGACTGGAAAGTTGCACAGGTTACGCCAATATTCAAGAAAGGCAATAGGAGTAATCCGAAAATTTAAGGCCTATATAGTTGACACCGGTTTGCAGCAGGATTTTAAAACATATACTTTCCTCAAATATTAAGAACTACCTAGAAGAGAACGACCTATCGACCCATATTCAACAAGGGTTCAGAAAGTTTCGTTCTTGTCAAACACAGCTAGCTATTGAGTCACATGAAGTGATCAGTCCTATCTATAAGGGATGTTGAATAGATTCCGTATTTCTAGATTTTCGGAATACTTTTTACACTGTACCTTACAAGCGTATTCTAATCAAATTGCGTACTTATGGAATATCGCCTCAGTTCTGGGATTGGATTCGTGATTTCCTGTCATAAATTGTAACTTACGGAAAGTGACTTCCCCAGGGAAGTTTTACAGGGCTCGTACTGTTCCTTATTTTTATAAACGATTTGAGACAATCTGAGTAGCTCTGTTAGACTGTTCGCGGATGAAACTGTCATTTATCGTTTAGCAAAGTCACTAAAAGACGAAAAGCAACTGCATACTGATTTAGATAACATATCTGCATGGCACAAAAATTGACAATTCATTGTTAATAACGATAAGTGTGAGTCTTCCATATGACCAATAAATCAATTCCGTTAAACTTAGGCTACACGGTAAATCAATCAGATCCACAGGTCTTCAATTAAACTAAATACCTAGGATTAACAATTGTGATCAACTTAAATTGGAAAGACCACACAGAAAATATTGTAAGGACGGCGAACGAAAGACTACGTTTCATTGGCAGCACACTTTGAAGATGCAACAGCTCTACTAAAAAAACTGCGTACACTACACTTGTATGTCCAATTTTGGAGTATTGCTGCGCATTGTTGGATCAACACCAGGTGGGACGTACTGGCGATATAGAGAAACTTCAGAGAAGGACAACTCGTTTTGTATTATCGTGATATAAGGGAGAGAGTGTACTGCAAGGACAGAAGTTAAGTCTGTTTTTATTTCTTATTTTTTCCCCTTAAACAGACGCCACATATATACGATTGTTTCATTAGTGGGGAGGGGTGGGCAAGTTAAGGGCCCTTACTCTTACGGGCATTAGTTTGTGAAACTATGAGCTTGTGTATTGTGAGCAAGGAAAAGCTGGGAATTTGTGTCTGGCGGGAGGCGTGCTTCGGTAGTCCTTACAGGTGCGGTGCTCACTGTACCCCCAGTGGTGCAGAGGTCAGCGCAACTGTCTAGAAAGCGGGAAACTCGTGTTTGAACCCCGGCTGCCCGGCTGGGTACACATTTTCAGCTTTGCCCATTCGCAGTTGATGTCACATATTATCTGAATATAAAAGAAATGCGTTTTCGTTGTGGAGAGATCTATTTGTGAATTATCTTTCACCGACTGTCTTTTCCGAATGCGAACTTTTATTGGTAGCATCCACGTATGTAGTAAGACTTCATCATCACAATAAAATAATTCAAATGAAATCGAAAATGTATGTTTTCGGAGTTCCTTTTTCCGTGAGCTATTAGAAAATGGGACTATACAGAAATATCATAAAAGTGGTTACATGAACCTTCTGCCATATACTTCAGTGTGACTTGCAGAGTATCCATATAGATGTAGTTAGCACAAAAGCGAGATTCAAGAGTCAACACAGTTTCAGCCGCCCAGTTGCATAAAATGGTTTACATCTATAAACCTTTACCCAGGTTTCGGCAAAATTAATTTTGCCTTCTTCAGAAGGATACAATAAAGCTCACATTAAAAAAGTTGTTAAAATGTGGCTGACTCCAAGTCAATAGATTAAAATTTTTAAAAATTTAACAACAAAGTCACATTATAAAATTTTGGAGCATGTCCACACACAGGTTGAGTGACATATGTGGACATGGTCCAAAATTTTATAATGTGACATTGTTGTTAATTTTTTTTAATTTTAATCTATTGACATGGAGTCAGCCACATGTTAACAACTTTTTTAATGTGAGCTTTATTGTATCCTTCTGAAGAAGGCAAAATTAATTTTGCCGAAACCTGGGTAAAGGTTTATAGATGTAAACCATTTTATGCAACTGGGCGGCTGAAACTGTGTTGACTCTTGAATCGTGTTCCACAGTTGCTGAATTGCAGCCATGTTTAAAAATTACAAAGGCGAGAGTCAAATCAGGGCTTCGAAACAAACTGTTTTTTTTATGCCTCAGTGGAGCCATATTTTTGGAACAGAATGTAAGGAGTTACATTGGATAGATGTGGACCAAAAAGTATTTATACTACACCATCTGATTTTGACGTAGTATGCAATACTATACAACTTTTATATGCTTGGCAGCACTGATCGCCACACATTGTCTATAGTTTAGGTGACATCTGAACGAATAAGTGTCCTATTCTTTTCTGATATTGTGTCATCAGGCAGAACCTAAATATATCGTATTGAGATTTACTTGTTTTCATTAAATATCTACGGCAGTTTTCTAAATCACTTGTGGGACGTGCGCAGTAGGTGAAGCCTGCGGTTCTAGTCGGGTCGTCGAGATTCTCTAGAACCACCCACGCGAAAATTCTGTGTTCGCACTTTGTCATAACTGGAGGAAATTATTCCAATCCAATTCGCAGCGGTGCTTCCACCGGCCCGCGCGCGTCGTTAACTCGAAAACAAGTTTACCAACCGCGCGCAGGTAGCGGCGTAACACGATTCCGAAGCCGCGGAGACGGGGCGCGCGCGTGTGTTAATAAAACACGACAAGCAATACGATATTAAAGGCAGTTCTGCCAACTTGGGCGCACGCAACTTTATGCTCACCGCTGTAAAACTTGGACGAGCACCTTGATGAAGTTACGAATGCTGAAAGTTCATTACTCGTTATTAGTTTCTTCGAAGACGACACCCACCTCTTCGGCGCACACACACACGTACACAAACACACACACATACCAATACACGTATAGACTGCCTACCGATCGTCGTGAAATTTAATAACTTGGGACGGCAGCAGCAATAATATCATGCAGCGTGCGAAAGGCCCATAGCCTCTGACGAGAACATCCAATCGCAATTATAAGTTTCTTGAAAATTGAGATTTCCGAGTACGACATGTTGTATTTACTGCATATTTACCACGTTCCAATACACGACCCTTAAATCCAAATCCAAATGTTTGTAAATGTATCGAACCAAACTATTTGGTCATCAGTCTGTAGCTTACAAACTACTTAAAGGTAAAGTAACCGAAAGACAGCACACACATCCATGCCCCAGGGAGGACTAAAACCTCCAACGGCAAGCAACCGCGCGCTCCGCAGCAAGGCGCCTTAGACCGCTCGGCTACGATTGGACATTCTGATCATTGCGAGGCACTTTGAACTTCTGAAGTTGGCCAACGTGGCCGAAACTGATCATGATTGTATCATTCAAAATAACTTGGTCATAAAATAAACAAAAATTATAAAAAGTCAGTGTCTGCACAAACGAACAGTCGGTGTTTCAAAAGCATAACACTTTTACGCTGTACTATCGACAGTACAGGGTCATTCATAAATCAAGAAAAATGTTTCGTGCAAATTGTCACAAACAGAGCTACAAACATAAATTCTTTTTCCGCATGTTCCTATGTCCATAAATGACAATGCAATTTGAATGGTAAAAAACTGGAAATATTTAAGTGGACTTTTGGGTGTTACTGTGCACAGACATTGGCCAAGGGGATAGATCGGCAACAGGGCACACCATGCCAATGTTGCAGGGAAGCTAGCCGCTCACACAGAAGGAGTCAACCGACGGTTTGCATGACACTGCGAGCAATGACAGCGCTCACATCTATCCCGTACCGTTTTCGCCGGCCAATATACCATCTATCGTCGCTAGATGGTATAGGGAGAGGCTCATGCAATGAAGTCTTTCACGACCGGGTGTCATAGTTGCTGTTAGAATTTCCGGGTTGTAAGGTCGTGATCCATAAAACCTTTCAGTTTTTCCTAACGTTTCGTACAGAGCTGCGCCGGACATCTTCGGAGATCTTCTGACTTCCATTGCGTCTGGCCGACTGATAAGTCGGGTGTCTGAGAGTGATATATATATATATATATATATATATATATATATATATATATATATATATATTGTGGAATGTATAACTTGATAGCTTGGCCACGCCCACTTTCCACAGTATATATGTCGTTCTGAGACATCCGACTCATCAGTTGGCCAGACTCAATGAAAGTCAGAAGATCCCCGAAGATGTCCGGTGCAGCTCTGTACGAAACGTTAGGAAAAACTGAAATTTTTTATGGACCACGGCCTTATATCCCGGAAGTCCTACCAGCAAATAAGGAAAGGAACTTGTGTCCTGTTGCTCTTTTGCCGATGTGCCCCGTTGGTCAATGTCGGTGCACAATAACACCTAAAATTCCACTTCGTTTTTCCAGATTTTTACTACTGAATTGCATTGTCATTTATTGGCATAGGAACATGCGGAAAAAAAAAACATTATGTTTGTAGCTCTGTTTGTGACAATTTGCACAAAATATTTTTCCTGATTTATGATTCACCCTTTACTGTCGATAGTACAGCAAAAAAGTGTTATTCTTTAGAAACACGGACATTTCGTTTACGTAAACACTGACTTTTTATAATTTTTGTTTATTTTGTGCCAAAGTTATTTTGAATGATACAATCATTATCTGTTTCGGCCACGTTGGCCAACTTCAGAAGCTCAAAGTGCCTCACAATGAACAAAATGTCCAATCTTTACCAAACCACCATCGCTTATGATTGAATCATTTAAAAGTAACAGTGGCATAAAAAACGAGTGTTCCGATAACAGAGATAATGGCCAATAGTAACAAGAATTATTTTGCTGAATGCCCCGATGTTTATTACTCCCATCGATATTCTTTTTGCTATACCATGTTTACCAAAGTATCTATATTTTTTTTTAATGGTAGGGGAGGGGGAGTGTGATGTAAGGAAATCTATTCACTCACTGGATTTTACTTATGTGGTCTATACACATTTCTATAAAACCGTTAACCAAAATGTCTACTGACTGTGTGCGAATGTTTTAGTGCTACTTTTTCCTACAAAGGTAAACGATTCAATCCATATTAAATGACGTTATAATTGATCCAACTTAGTAGGTTCTTATTCATGAAACAATCTCGTTTCACTTTTGAAGCCTTGGCCGTGTGGCCGAGCGCATTGAGGCGCTATGCTCCGATGCACGAGGCACTTCCCCGTCGGGGTTTGGAGTCTTCCCTCCGTAATGGATGTTTGTGTTGTTTTTAGTATAAGTAGTTTATAAGCAGTTTGTAAGTTTAAGGACTGATGACCCCGAAGTTAAGTCCCATACGCTTTACAAACATTTGAACATTTTCTTTACCTATGAAAAAATGAAAGAAAAAGAAAACTTCATATATCTTTGAACTGACAGGTTTTCCTTTTATTTGGGAGCAACTGTAATCAGTTATTCATGTTAACGGAATATTTCGACAATGACCCCGCAGTTAAGTCCCATACGCTTAACAAACATTTGTACATTTTCTTTACCTATGAAAAAAATGAATGAAAAAGAAAACTTCATATATCTGTGAACAGACAGGTTTTCCTTTTGTCTGGGAGCAACTGTACTCAGTTATTCATGTTAACGGAATATTTCGAAAATGAACGACGTGTAGACCACTTAAAGCTTATGATAATACTAATATAATATACAATGCAGAAGTTCAAATCACACTAAGTTAGAATTTTCAAATTCACTGACGATACATTGATAAAGATGCTTATAGAGTATGTGAAATAATTGCATTTGCAGAATATTAGGGAAAGAGGTGCCGAAATACCAGGTGTCGATGCATCGAGGCAGCAGTGCGGGCGCTAATTGTAGCGCCCATTGCAAAATACAAGTGACACATACTTTCTTGTCACACATTATTCGACCACACCTGCTTGACCTTCTCACATAGTTCAGGAACAGTTGTGGCTTGACGATTCGCACGAATCAGTTAACATCCAATCGTATCCCGCATATGCTTTATTAGAGACGACTCCAGAGATCCTAATTACCATGAAAGTAGCTGTATGTCTTAGAAAGCACATTGATATTCACGCGTAATGTGTGGACGATCGTTATCGTGACGGAAAAACGCATCATCTTGTTGTTGTAAGAATAGAGAAAGAACAGGTTTAAACATTCTGTGTGATATAGCGCTGATCAGCTTTCTCTCCACTAACATCAAACGTCAAAGAGAGTTGTCCCTGAGTCTTACATATACGGTGAAGACACTCCCACAGATTTTTGTTATAAGCTGCGACAGCAGCGCTCCATGCGGTCGGCAAGTTTCATTTCTGAATACGATATTGGATCAGTGTGATTAGTATCGTTGATGTTGATTTCAACATACTTTTTACATTAAAGAACGAATGTAGTACCTTAGAAGTAGGCAATAATTTAAAACAAGCTCTACGTTTGCCTTTCTTTGGTTTCCTAAGGTTGCTGAGAATGTACGAAGGCAACTTTGCAGTTATACGTATTACGAAGAACTCGTTGAATCTGATAGGAGACGGGCCCTAGAAATGTAAAAATATTTTTTTTCTTTTGGTCACATTCAATGGGAGTGCCCAGTGTTGTAACTCTTTTTGCATTTTTCTTTTTAAGGATGTTGTCAACTATGGCAGGATCGTATTCGTTATTAACTGCTATAGTTTTCATCAAATTTATTTCTGCCTCGAATTTTTCTTTCGAGAGTGCTTTCATACCTGTACTGTGTTAGCTGCACGATCTGCTACCGTTGCCCTTACATTACGAAACTTTTGGGAGACGTCTGTGGTACGTAGACTTACTGAAGATAGTATACGGATGTGAGAATGTTCACGAGATCATTGAAACCGACATCGTTGCACACTTGACGCAACACGTCCGACTTATGTCACACCTACGAACGAACCATCGCACCACTCGGATGGCCGCTGTTTATCGTCTTTGAAATTCGATTAGTTGACGGTAGGAAGAGCGAGTGCCTCTCCGTGGCACAGGGTCTATTTGCTTTCCACGTTGACATCACAATGATTCTTAGGGTCGTAGCCATTACCTTCTGAAGGGTACACACTGAGGTAGCTCTAGCAGTTGTCACTACCCTATCTGTTTGCGCACGCCGTTGAAACCATTATAAGTGCGTCAACTATCCACCAGGTGGCATATAGTGTCATTGCATCAAAATCGACATCTACTTTCCATATGTACTACTTTTCCCGGAAATGAAATATTAATAACTAGCTGCAACTACCTGGCTTTGCCCGGGTTTAAAATAAGGTTTTCTGTAGAAGCGTACAAAAATGCTTCTTATATGTATAGAGATTGCAACCGAAGTCTGTAAGTTACTCCCCCCCATAAACCGAACGAAATTTTATGTAGACAGTAACCTTCAACTTGTTTTCAAGGTCAAGTGTACAAAATTCCATCAATGTCGGAGCAAAACTGTCGATTTTGGCGAAATCCATAAGTACTCTCCACCATGCACCGAACGAAATTTTTATGCAGACAGTGACCTTCCTCTTGTTTTGAAGATCAATTGTGCAAAATTTCATCAAGATCAGTGGGAAGATACAGATTTTCACGGACACATCGGAACCCCTCTTTCACTTCTTCTCAAATTTTCCGATTGGTTTTCCAAACAATGGAACGAAACCTGTTTAAGAACCTGCCCCATGTAATTTTGTGCACGTGTACCAAATTTCACGTTATTTTATGGTCTGGATCTTGAGATATAAGAGAACAGAAAGACAGACAACAAATGCTTATAGAGGCGTTGATAACCACCCTGTGAATTGTATTCAATGTGGAAGAGAAAAACGCAGAGAGCGATTTCTCAGGTCTAAAGAAAATATTTCAACAAATATTATACTTTCATATTTACAGATTAAATGACATCAAATGCGAATGGGCAAAGCCGCTAACCACTACACCACTGGGGACACAGTGATCATCGCACCTGCAAAGACTACCATGGCACGCCTCCCGTCAGACACAAATTCCCAGCCTTTGTCCTGCCCACAGTACTCAAACTCGTAGTTTCATAAACTAATTCCCGTAAGAGTTGTAAGGTCCCCATGCTCCCTACATAAGTCGGTTCTCTGTAATATTTTGTACATATGTAAACTGGCCATAGATGTATATTGTGAGTGGCACAGTAATCTTTGAAAGTTCGATTGTAGAGTAAGCGCTCTGGCTGCGGGAGAGAGCAGTCAGTAGAAAGTTAACTACGAGCTGAGTTGCGGAGAGTTAGCTGTTGTTTGAGGTAGCGCGAGGACGCTCTTGGAGAAGGCAGTCGTTAAGTATATGTTTCAGCACGCCAGTATTGTAATGCATGATGTTAATTTAATTTTCTGTAATATTTTTTTATTTCATATATTTTAAGAATATATAATTTCTAATTTTTAATTTGCGTTCTGCGTCCTCATTTGTTAGTTAGTTTCCCCTTCCCGTAATTTTCTTCATTTATGATTATTGTTGAACTTAATTACTACCTACATATCATTTTTGAAAATTTTTAATACTAAAATACTGCATGACGCGTTCTGCTTGCTGCTTCCTGGTTCCAGTTTTGTAATAATAAGATACTAGGTAAGTCAATTTTTATTTTTTATCTGTGTCGCAGTCAGTTTGTTTCCCCCGTTTCATGATTCAAGTTCATCAGTTTCTTAGTACCCTTTGTGAGTACTTTATACACGGCCATAAATTTCCAGGGCGTGTCCGTTGCTCATATTAATGATTTCTAAGGCTTACCTCGGTTGTCGTAGTCACCACATTGTTCGGTTTTTAAACAGTTTAAATTTTCTTTCACGTACGTATTACGCGCTATTGATCAATTACCATTAAACATTAATCTTCGGGATACCTTGTAAATTTATATAAAATTAATTAATTTATTTAATTTATTCAGGATACCTTGCAGAGTATGGGCCCCATACTTCCCCACCGCTCCTATCTAACGAAAGTATCGTTGCCCGTCACCGGCATAGAAAGAAGGAGACCCGGGTTCGAGTTCCGGCCGGACAGTTGAAGCAAACATAGGAAAGAACTGGGCGATCAAACGTCGAACCGAGTAAGGACCGACAGCGCTAAACTGCGTTTCTCGTCCTGTGGCAGTGTGTATTTCTGAGGGTGCCGATAAGCATCTAAATGCGACCGAGTTGGGAAGGCATGTGTGCCCCGTCGCTATCTCTGTGTGTGATCGCCCACCAGTCGGTATTCGAATGCCATAAACAACTTCTCTGGCGGCATTATGGTCTCTGCAGGTGCAATTCAGACGCCGGCTTCTGAGCATTACATCACACTGCCTCCGTTTCGAGCATAAAAGTGAAATTACAGGAGGGCCTGCCCGCTTCCTGGGGTCCTAACTGCGCACGTCGTTAGTGTCCCCGGCGTCTCTCGTTCCGCCGCTCAGAATGGACGTGTTTTTTCCCGATCCTCCCGACGACGACGACGTTTGCCGTCAGCGAAACGTTTTCCATGTCACCGCTTGCTACCTGGAGACAGTTCGATTGCGGGACTGAGCAGCTGGAATAATTGTAACGTAAAGGTACGATCTGTAATCGGAGAAAATGTTCTGAGCAACATTCTTCTCTCTTATTTAACAGATAATTTCACATTAATCCATTCTGATTATAAATATCTCACTCTCTCTCTCTCTCTCTCTCTCTCTCTCTCTCTCTCTCTCTGTCTCTCTCTTTCTCTGTGCGTGTGTGTGTGTGTGTGTGTGTGTGTGTGTGTGTGTGTGTGTGTTTGTGTGTGTGTGTGTGTGTGTGGGTGGGTGGGTGGGTGTGAGAGTGTGGGTGTGTGTTACACATTTCCTCTTAACCTACTGTATAAATTTCAACAAAACTCAGTACATATATTTCATCCTGAATGAAACTTTCACTCTGCAGCGGAGTGTGCGCTGATATGAAACTTCCTGGCAGATTAAAATTGTGAACCGGAATCGGGACTGCAAAGTGAAAGTTTCATTCTGGAAACATCCGTGTCTCCACCATATCCTTTCTTCCAGGAGTGCTAGTCTTGCAAGTTTCGCAGGAGAACTTCTGAGAAGTTTAGAAAGTAGGAGGCAAGGCAATGGCGGAAGTAAGGTTGTGAGGCGGCATCGTGAGACGTGTCGGGATAGCACAGTCGGTAGTGCGCTTGCTCGCAAAAGGCAAAGGTCCCAGGTTCGAGTCCCGGTTCAGGCACACAATTTTAACCTGCCAGGAAGTTTCATATTTCATCCTGTCGAAGAACCCTCTGTGGTAGTAAGAACCTCCTACAACATATATCACAGGAAAGAAGCTTGGGGTTTAACACTAGAAGTACCGGACTTTTCCGTACCCCTAGTAGTACCATCTAAATACCTAGGAATTTCTATTACTTCAGACTTAAATTGGAAAGAACCCGTAGATGATGTCGTGGGAAAGGCGAACCAGAGACTGCGTTGTACTGGCAGAACCCTTAAAAGATGCAACAGAACGACAAAAGGAAACGCATACACCACACTTGTCCGTCCATTTTTGGAGTATTGCTGTCCAGTGTGGGATCCTTATCGGGTGGGTTTGACGGAAGACATCGAAAAAGTCCAAAGAAGGGCAGCTCATTTCGTATTGTCACGATAAAGGGGGAACAGTGTTACGGAAATGATACGGGATCTCGCATGGGAATCATTACAACGGCGCTTATCGTTGCGGCGTGGGCTACTTACGAAACTCCAATCGCCAACATTCTCCACCGAATGCGAAAATATATTGTTGACTCCCACTTACACAGGTAGAAATGATCATCAGAATAAAATTTGAGATATCAGAGCTCGAACGGAGAGCTTCAGGGTTTCTTTCTTCCCGCGCGCTATTCGAGAATGGAATGGGAGATTAATAGTACAATAGTGGTTCGATGAACCCTCTGCCAGGCACTTAAATGTGATTTGCAGAGTATCCCATGTAGATGAAGATATAGGTAATTTTTGACCCATCGGAGGAAACGACCATTTTATTGCTATCTGGGTGGTGTTTCTGATTTCCACATAATGTTATTACATTCAAGAGGGCTCTAAGGTGTAAGAAAAAAAATATTTTTTTCTGTAAATATTACAGTCAATTCATTTTACATTTTACGGAAGATATTCCACAGTCTTTTTTTTTTATAAAAAATCATTCAAACAAGCAAGAAAAACAATTTTTCTGTGTTTATCTTTGTAGAAAGCCTGGAACAGAGTGAAAACATACAATTTATGCTACTAGTAATAGTATTTTTTAATTTTTCTGAAATTAAAGGTGAGTACCGAGTTTCCGCAA
Source organism: Locusta migratoria (assembly GCA_026315105.1). NCBI lineage: Eukaryota > Metazoa > Arthropoda > Insecta > Orthoptera > Acrididae > Locusta > Locusta migratoria. The sequence goes on from CM048751.1 coordinate 25,422,085, forward strand.
AAGTGTCTAAACTGTAATATATTTTCTTGTTTATTGCAATCAAAGGGCAAACAATTTCAGTCTATAACTGTGTTTTGAAATATTTAGGAACAAATATTTAACAATTTTGCATAATTGGAGTGGCCTGACAGTTCAGGTATTGGCTGTGGCACACATACTTGTTGGACTTGAAATATACGTTTGATGATTCATTCCCCTGATGCTCTTTATAGGAAACATGATTTGAACAACGCCTTCTATACGTACAAGAGTATATTGTCTCCTTTCTGCAGTTTTCAGGGGGCAGCAAGCTCAAGTGCTGCTCTGAGAATAAATTTTCGCCGTGAATTTTCATCACAAGTTCATAACTTGAAAATTGTGTGAGCATTGGCCATTGCAAGGTAAAAATGTTCTGAAAGACATGCATAGGCCTCTGGTGGGTGCTAGCTTGGACATTGTAACGCCTTGCCATTTAGTCAACTATACCAATTCTACCCTTAATTTCATTATATAACTTCATAATCTGTGTATGTTTTTTCGATATAGTCATTGACCTGATACATCGCATGCATGTTACTCAGAATAACGACACCCGTAAATACACCTAAGGAGTAGAACAAAGAATAACGTATAGTCTACTGCGCGCTTACTGGTTCAATACCTTGAGTAAAATCGCACATGCTTACGTTGTGCAAGAGTTAAATCATTGTCACATGTTACATATTGTGTTGGCCGTTCATTTCATACATCTGAATCACTTTAGTCAGGCGTTTTCACTGGAACAAAATCGTCGCCCTTCTCTGTAATCGTCTCACTACCGGATTCGTGACGTTATTTCGTCGGTGAAACGTCGATCTTAGAGAATACCGGCATTCGTAAGACCACATCGTCTTGCCATCGTAGTTTCAATGACACAAATCCCAAAATAAACCACGATCTCACGTCGCTTCCACCAGGAATGCTTCAGCCCACTCGGCTTGTCCAAGGATAGAAATACACAGACACGAAACTTCTGCTGTCGTGTCAAAGAACTATTCTCTGTACGATAGATAAAGGGAGTGGTTATTCTGTGATGATCCCTAGTGCCACTTCATGTCTGCATAACACCAGTCCACAGAAAAACGAAAGGTGCACTGATAGAAAGCTTCGACCGACCTAAAAATATTTTCGTATTTCACATTCCTTTTGGCCTAAAGTGTCATAATATACTCCAATGTCTCGTGAATAACGTCAAGGCACGTCCATAAATTATTTTGTCCCTAAGAACTGGCGTTGCTGACACGAAATTGTGTTGAACTGTGAATGGGTAAAACTGACCAAAATGGTACTACTGGTGGCCTAAAGGGATACAATTTTGGTGAGTTGCACAATTCTATAAGTGATTACATGTCACGAGAGGGTTTACTACTATGATGAATATGGTGTGGGGCTTCAACTCGAAAGAACCACATGGGTCAAAAATGACCCACATGGTACTTCTAGTATTAACCTCCCGTCGACAGTATGGTTATTAGAAATGGATCGCACGTTCGGAATTTTTTTTGTCGGAGATGGGTACGAAAACAGCCGTACCCTACGGAAAGATCCATCCCGGCATTGGCTGGAGTGATTTCGGAAAATCGTGAAGAGCGTAAATCTGGATTCTTGCAGCTGGGAATGAACTACCATACTCCAGAATACAAATCCAAGTGCATCGCGGAGGTTTAATCGGACCGCTTTTCTAATATAACTTCCTTACAGATTAAAACTGCGTGCCGGAAGCGGGATTCTAACCTGGGACCTAAACCTTTCCGATTTCGATCTCATTACCTTATTTGAGAACGACGATTATGAGTCGAAATGTAGCAACGAGCAAACAAAATTTTTTCGCATTCGGAAGAGAATCTCAACGCAGACAAGAACGCATTAATTTTAAATACTTCCTTCCCAACTCATTCATCGTTTACATGACTCTCTCTTCCTTCTATCGCGACAACACAAAACGAGCTGCACTTCTCTGAACTTTCTCATCCTCCGTCAGTCCCACATGGTGCGGACCCCAGAATGCTTGGCAATACTCCAAAATAGGACGTAAAGTGTAATGTATTCAGTTTCTTTAGTAGAACTGTTGAATCTTCTAAATATTCTGCCAATGATACGTTGTCTTTGGATCGCCTTTCCATCGAAATTTTCTGTGTGTTGTTTCCAATTAACGTTGTTCGTACTAATAATTACTAGGTATTTAGTTGAAATTACTGTCTGTTAATCTTACTGATTTTTCGTCATCTTCTTCTTCTTCTGGCAACGTTTAGATTTTATGCAGGTCGTTGACAGAGCCTCTTCCACGCTTCTCTGTTCTCCCACAATTCCTCATTTAACACCTCCACCCATTGCAATCCTCTTCGGTTCAAATCATCTTCACTTGGTCTCTCCATCTTGTTCGCGGTCTTTAACTGGTCTTCGTCCGGATTCCGTCTAGTCTAGGGCTATTATTGGAAGTTTTTCAGCTCCCATTCTCTTAATATGGCCGAACAACTTAAGTCTATTACCCTCTATAATTTCTTTCAAGGGCTTGAGTGCTTCTTACTGTTTCGTTTCGTATCTTGTCTCTTCTTGTCTTTCCAAGGATTGCTCGTAGAAATCGCATTTCTGTTGCTTGTTTCGTACTCAGATCTTTCTTTGTGCAAGTCCAACAATCCGACCCGTGTGTCAAAATTGGCAGACAATATAACTTGTACATCATAGTATTTGATTCTGCAGGTATTTTCCAATTTCTTATTATACCAGATACACAATAATAAAATTTGGAAGAGTTTTGTATACGCTCTGAAATTTCATCCTTTATTTCACGTCTTACAGTTATTTTACTTCCTACATATTTGAAGGCACCTACTTCTTTAATAACTTCTCCTTTCCAAGTTACATCCTTCATTTTTTCATTTTATTGCTGATTTTAATTACTTAAGTTTTTGTTTAACTTATCTGCACACCTGATTCTTCAATTACTTTCTGCCAGGTGTTATGTTAGTGTTCCAGTTTCTGTTCATTTTCCTCCCAAGCATATCATCTGCTATTGCTCCTTGGCTAACTTTCCTTAAGTTGTTGTCTATCACTATATTAAAAACTCTGTGAGAGAATACTTATTTTTCGTAATAATTAAATTTTACCGGTTTTCTTTTGGTGCTCATACGTACGACTTCACACTTAACATTATTTCTGGCCAATCTTTAAACATTTCAGATATCTAATCTAAATCATTTTCCGCTGCTTTAGATCTTATGGTGACTTTGCCCACCGATGACAGCATCATAGGCTTCTAGGATTGTCTCATAAATCATTTATGGCAATAAGGTCCAGTAGGGGGCCTATAACGCCCTGCTGCAGAGCGCCAAACATCAGTTTCATTCGATGACTTTCCGTCAATTACTAAGTACTGTATCCTACCATAATTGAAGTCGCGAATACAATGGCACAAATATGGCGATAATAAAATAAGCACGCTTGCACAGTTAGTACAGTCAAAAAGGCCTTCTGGAAATCTAGAATAATGAAATAGTTTTTAGATGCCTTCTCGATATCACTCATCAATTCCTGTGAGTGAAGAGCTAGATGTGTTTCACAAGAACGATGCTTCCTGAATCCATGTTGACTACGGTGCAATCGGTCGTTCTCTTCGATTTTTTGTTGTTGTTGGTTTTTGAGGGGACTAAACAGCTAGGTCATCAGTCCCCTGTTACTAACTGAGAGTCACCTGTCAATATCGAAACGTTAAACAAAGCTCCAAAACTGGTCACGCACATAAGGTACAGGTTGACAATGGACAAACCACTGATAACGGTACTTCATAATGTTTGAGAAAAGTATAATATGTTCTAAGATCCTCCTACAAACCGAAGTCAGTGATGTAGGCCTGTAAATTTCATGATAACTCTTATAGCCTTTGTTGAATACTGGAGTCACCTGAGCAGCTTTCGAGTCCTTGGGTACGGATCATGATCCATTGCTTGAGATTGAGACTACTTAGCGACTAGCAACGAAGTTTACACATAAATGCAGATGCATATGAAACTTTTCTTGGCGAGGAAGCCAACAACGATTAAGGGAAACAAGTTGATTGTTGTGATTCTTGAGTTTCTTCCGGCGTATTTGATAATCAGAATATTCACTGGTGTACTGACGGACTATAGTGTCGAACGTGCACAATATTTCAGCGATCATACATGTCGACATCACTAGGTGAACTGACGGACTGAGCTCCTGGAAACGCGCCGGCACGGAGATCCGCACGCTACGGCGGCTCGAAGGGAACTGGGTTCTAGCTCGGTAGCGGGCGATTTAAATACCCTCGGCCCGCGGACCCACCCCTCCGTGGTCCGCGCCCCGCGCCGCGGTCGCGCAGTCGAACCGATTGCGCCGGCGTCTGAGTTGACGTCGATGTGAGGGCTCTGTCCCCTGTGGTCGTCACTACGTTACGTTTGCTAGATTTACTCTTAATTAAGCCAATCACAGGTTCCCAAGCTTTGCTAAGATTATAGCCACAGTCACGGTTTATGAGGTTGTCACTTGTGAGAATTTCAATGGCCTCTCTAACGATCTAGTCCCAGTATCTCGACATCTGTACCAAAATCCTAGTGCGTTAATACTCCATTGTGTGATTCTCCGACAAACAATGTTCAGCGACCGCCGACTTGCTCGGATACATAAATCGTGTGTGCCTCTGGTGTTCAAGGCATGGATCCTCGAGGGTACGCATCGTCTGTCCAATATATGACTTGCCACAGTGACACGGAATCTGGTACACGCCAGCCTTCCTCAAACCGAAATCATCTTTGGCACTCCCCACCAGAGCACGAATTTTATTCGGAGGACAAATGACAGTTCCAACCTGGTGTTTCTTCAAAATGCGGGCGACCTTCCCCGAGAGTGCGCCGGTATATGGAATAAGCGCAGTGCCTACCTCCTTCCTCGTGTTTTCATCCTTTTCCACAGGTTGTGCGGTAGTGGTTGGCCGGAGAGTCCGCTGAATCTGCTACTATGAGTACTCATTTTTTCGGAATACAGTTCTCAGGTGTTCCAATTCCTGGGGTAGACTCTCTGCGTCAGAGATAGCGCACCCTATTTACCAGAGTCTTAAGTACCCCATTCCTCTATGAAGGGTGGTGACAGCTGTCTGCATGTCAATACAGATCAGTGTGCGTTGTCTTCCTATACACACTATTACCCACGATACCATCAGCTCTTTTCTTGACCAAGACGTCAAGGAATGGCAATTTACCCTCTGTTTCAGTCTCCATAGGAAATTTGATGTTGGGGTGTATGAAGTTAAGATGTGTAAGGAAGTGGAGTTTATCCATACCATGTGGTCGTAAATGCCATTTATAAATATGGCATTAGTAAGATAAGATAGGGCTGTAGACGTTTTCATTGTTATTCAAGCTTTGCATTGAGCAATCTCTAAAGGATAGGTAGGAGAAATTCGGAAACAGATTTGAAATTCAGGCAAAAGATATAAACACTTCGCGGTTAGTCGATGACATTGTAATTATATGAGGAACTAGAACAGACCGGGAAGACAAATACAACTGGATGGACTACGTGTTGAAAGAATAACATGATCAAAACAACGGTACTGAAGAGAATCAGAATACGCTGAAGGAAGAAATTTAGGAAACGAGCCAATGAAGGTTGTACATCAGATTTCTTTATTATTTTAAAAGTTTTTAATATGCCCTGTTTTGGAGTTCATGTGCTATACTAGTTTCCGACTTTGCCCATTTACGTAGGCCACCTATTACAGAGAACAATGTTAAAATGTAGTGGATGATATATGAACACAATAATTTAAAAATCAGTCGTTTCATTTACTCGACGGGTATTATGCTATCTACCCAGACGTAATCTACCCAGACGTAATGTCCTGCGTTGTTATGTGTTCGCAAAACGATGGTGTGAAATATGCGAAAACCAGCTGTCAAAGTATTACATAAATCTAAATATCAAATGAAATGTTTGAAAATCTGTGTCACTTAACTGCTTAGTTCTTAGTCCCTAGGTTACAAGCTACTTAAACTAAGTTTAAGTACCTAAGGACAACACATACACCATTGGCCGAGGGAGGACTCGAACCTCCGACGGCGATTGGTAATGCGCACCGCAGCACGGCGCCTCAGTGCGCACGACTGTTCCTCCGGTGCTTACATAAATAAAAAGAAATCGAAAACCACTTATCACATACCATCGAAAATACACTAACGATATTACATAAGATACAAGAATGATTAAAAGTAAATATTCTGGATGTACTTGAAATGTATATTCACACTAAAACTTATCTAAATGAAATAATGAACATACCGAGTTCAATCATAAAAATTATCTTGTTAATTTTATTGACATTTTCGATGAAAAAGGTTGACAACCAAATATATGATAGGAGAATGGATATAGCTGAAACCTACATCCTCTCTGACCAATGTAAACACTAAGCTACTTATTTCTAACACATAATTTGACGAAAGCTGACATTCTGATTACACATAATGGGCATGTGATAAGTGAGACTGAACAGTTCAAATTTCTAGGTGTTCATATAAACAGTAAGCTGTCATGGAAAGCCCAAGTTCAGGATCTTGTTCCTAAACTAAATTCTGCTATATTTACCATTAGAACAATATCTGAGGTAAGTGATTTTTCAACACGAAAAGTATTATTTTACGCTTACTTTCACTCACTTATGACGTACGGCATTGTTTCTTGGGGTAACTCCCCTGATGCAAAAAGGATATTTCTGGCTCAAAAACGGGCGGTTCGAGCAATTTCTGGTGTAAGTTCGCGAAAGTCATGTCGACCCATTTTCAGTAGTCTGGGAATTTTGACTCTGGCGTCACGATACGTTTTTTAGTAGTATTGTTTGTTAAGCTTATGGGACTTAACTACGGGGTCATCAGTCCCTAAACTTACAAACTATTTATGAACTACTTACGAACTAGGACGGCACAAATATCCATGCCCGAGGGGGGATTCGAACCCCCGACCGTAGTGGCCGTGCAGACCGTGACTGGAGCGCCTCAGTCCCCTCGGCCACCGCGGCCGGCGATACGTTTTTTCTTTAAGGTCGTTTGTTGTAAATAATATCAGCTTATTCCCACGAGTTAGTAGCTTTTACTCGTTGAATACTAGGCAGAAGTCGAATCCACATTTGCATCACACCACCTTAACACTTGTGCAGAAAGGGGTACAGTATTCTGCGGCATCCATTCTCAATAAACTGCCACAAGAACTAAAGAATCTTAGCACTAATACACACGCTTTCAAATCTACATCTACATCTACATACATACTCCGCAATACACCGTAAGGTGCGTGGCGGAGGGTACACTGTACCACTACTAGGCATTTCCTTTCCTATTCCACTCCCAAATTGAACGAGGAAAAAAATAAATCTAAATTGAAGAGTTACCTCATGGTTCACTCTTTTTATTCTGTCGAGGAACTCCTAGAAAAGTTAAACAATTAAGCTAATTCATTTTTTTCTTTATTGATTCTTTTCACTTTGTCTTAAGATTGTCGTGTGCAAAGGACTACTTAAAAATTTTCTATTACCATTTTTGGGTAACAATTAATGTATTGACTTGTTCCATGACCACGGAGTCTCACTCCTCAATTGGGTCCTATGGAACAGAAAAGAACAATAAATAAATAAGTGGAAGAGTTCATTATTACGTAAAATACAAGAAAGTTTCACATCGCACCGCATCAAACAGCAAACACGCATATAATCGCAAAATACATAAATGTTTCATGCCATCTATGTTAATTACGAACGTCAAAACATCATAGACGTAAGTAAAAATATCATGTATAATTTCCTCACATTAGAATTAATTTAAGGGTAAGGAAGTCTTTTCTGAAAGCATTTGTGTGGAGTGTTGCCTTGTACGGGAGTGAAACATGGACGATAAGCAGTGCGGACAGGAAGAAATGTGTTGCTACAGAAGAATGCTGAAGATTAGGTGGGTAGATCGCATAACTAATGAAGAGGTACTGAACAGAATTGGTGAGAAAAGGAATTTTGGGCACACCCTGACTAAAAGAAGGGATCGCTTGGTAGGACACATTCTTAGACATCGGGGAATCGTAAATTTAGCATTGGACGGAAGTGTGTGGGGTAAAAATCGCAGAGGGAGACCAAGAGACGCGTATAGTAAGCAGATTCAAGTGGATGTGGGTTGCTGTTCTTATGAAGAGATGGAAAAGGCTGGCTCAGGATAGAGTAGGGTGGAGAGCTGCATCAAACCAGTCTCCGGACTGAAGACCATAACAACACACATTAGACTAATAATAGTAAGTGAAATTAATGAATGTAATTCTTATATACACACATGAGATTAAAAATGGACTGGAAAAATGGCGAACTGCTGAAACAGTGGTAGCGTTAAATATTAAATTTGAGTGGTAGTAGCTGGGGCCGAGCAGTGGGTTCCCAGCTTTATGTCAGGATGAGGCGTGAAAGCGGGTGGAGTGCCAGAGGACTCTGGGCCGGTTGCTGTACCGTTGCCGCGGTGGAGTAGCCGAGCGGTCTAAGGCGCCTCGCTGCGGAGCGCGCGGTTGCTCGCCGTGGAGGCTCGAGTCCTCCCTGGGGCATGGGTGTGTGTGTATGTCCGTAGGTTAGTTTACCTTAGTTTAAGTACTTTGTAAGTTACGGACTGATGACCATGCAGTCCGATAGATTTACAAACATTTGAACATTTGTCCTTATTACTATAAAATTAAAGGTCATGTTTACTTTTAAGCACAATGACTTCGCGGGAATCTCGTCAAAATATGGAACGTGAGGATTGGAAGCATGATCCTCGATATTTGCAACCCACCATACGCAACCTGTTAGTGATAAGCATACATACACTTCAACGTGATATTAGTGAATAAGTACCAACAAAATTTAAATGTGAAGCTTGTTCAAAGCGGACAGACATTGATACAAAATAACGGCGTGATAAAAGTGCCACATTTATTTTGCGGAAAATACGTATTTTGTAATTAACATTTCTCTCTAATGACGACGGAGTACGGCTTTCCAGCCTCATTCAAAGTTTGCTGGAATGCACACTGAACGAGAAACTCCTAGCCGTTTTCTGTTCTTAAGTATTCCTCTGAAACTAAATGACTCAGTCTAAGGAAAAATGGTGGTACGAGTGAAAACAACGTTCATTTCTTCAGGATTGCTATGACGATGGCGCGAAAGAGCCGCGTGGTCTAAGGAGCCATGCAACAGACTGGGCGGATGTTCCTGTTGGAGAGTCGAGTATGCGTGTATGTGTGTGTGTGTACTCCTTAGTTTCAGTTAGTTTAAGTAGTATATAAGTCTATGGTCTGATGACCAAAACAGTTTGGTCCAGCAGATTTACAAACAGTTGATTTTGAAATGGCTATGAGACTCACGCTAAACTACAACGACAAACATATTATTACGCACTAAACTATCGTAAGAAAACTCATGATGCACAATTCACGACTACACACATGGCAGGAGCTACAGAACACGTGACGTCATCAGTTCCACGCCATCGTATTACCTGAGCCGGAATATGTACTGGAATCTTTCATTTCCGCCTCATACTCCATAACGTCACATGTGGTATCGCAAAAATGGTTTAATGATTAAGAAAGCCAACCATGACACAATTCTTCACCTAAAGAGGTTCAGAATAGGTCAAATTACTTTCCCGAACCGTAAATGTAAGCTACGCACATTTGCTATCTTGGATTCTGAATATAGTTACAGAAAACATAACGGTTACGCACGAATACCACCAAAAGCTATAAAATTCCAGTCCTTGTCCGGCTTCTACCGTCGATAAAGCATTCCGAACGCTGTGAATTGTTAATGCGCGCTGGTTCCAGTGTTTGTTTATGGCGTCATATTTTTGCGGAAGCGGCATTTCATCGATAGCTGTAATAAAAATCAAGTGCTGTACGGTCATCAGCTGAAATGCGAAACTCGGTTTAAAGCTTGCCGGAGTTGTCCATTGTTCTGCTGCGTTCCGCAGACTGCACTGTAATAAAAAAACGCGTTTGCCTTACGAAACAATACCGTACGAACGGCGATCACGCACGACTGATCATGCTTGCTGTGTCAAATAGCGTGATTCCCCACCGACGATTTGAAGTGACTTCACTAATACGCAGATTCAGGTTTCATTATGTTCACAACTAACGAAAAAGTTAGTAGCAATGGAGTATAACTTTTAATACGCACGCATTTGATATAATATCGCTCATTGCAAAGTTACTAAACATAGCTCTTAGAAACTCATTTAACAAAGAAGGCGAAACCAATATTCCAGATTTCGAATTAAAAACAGAGGCCAGAATGAGTAACGTAGAAGTAGATACCATCGGAGTAGGGAAGCAACTAAAATCACTTAACAAGAACTAGTCTTCTGCTCCGGACCGTATACCCATTAGATTTCTATCTGACTATGCTGAAGCACTCGCTCAAAGAAGGATATGTACCAAAAAAACTGAAAACTTGCACAGATAACACATATATTCAAGAAAGCCAGCAGGAGTAACCCACTGAACTACAGGCCTATTTCTTTGACGTCAATTTGCAGCAGGGTTTTGGAACATATCCTTTATTAAAGTATGAATTCTCTCGAACAGAACGATCTATTGATCCAAGGTCAACACGGATATAGAAAATATCGTTCATGCGAAACACAACTACCTCTTTACTCACACGAAGTGATGAGTGTTATCTACAAGGCATCTCGAATTAATTAGGTATTTCTTGATTTCCAGAAGGCTTTTGACACCGTACCTCAGAAACAGCTTTTAATCAAATTGCGTGGTTACGGTATATCGACCCAAATTGTTGTTGTTTTGCACTTCAGTCCGGAGACTGGTTTGATACAGCTCTCCACCCTACTCTATCCTGAGCAAGCCTTTTCATCTCTTCATAAGAACAGCAACCCACATCCACTTGAATTTACGATTCCTCGATGTCTAAGAATGTGTCCTACCAAGCAATCCCTTCTTTTAGTAGTCAGGGTATGCCAAAATTTCCTTTTCTCACCAATTCTGTTCAGTACCTCTTCATTAGTTATGCGATCTACCCACCAAATCTTCAGCATTCTTCTGTAGCACCACATTTCAAAAGCCTCTATTCTCTTCCTGTCCGCACTGCTTATCGTCCTTGTTTCACTCCCGTAGAAGGCAACACTCCACACAAATGCCTTCAGAAAAGACTTCCTTACACTGAAATTAATATTCGATGTTAGCAAATTTCTCTTTTTCAAAAATGCTTTCCTTCCCATTGTCATTCTCCATTTTATATCCTCTATACTGCGACCATCGCATGTTATTTTACTACCCAAGTAACAAAACTCGTCTATCACCTTCATTGTTTCGTTACCTAATCTAATTCCTTCAGAATCGCCTGATTTTCTAAGACCGCATTCCATTATTTTTGTTTTGCTCTTGTTAATGTTCATTTTATGCGCTCTCTTCAACACACTGTCCATTCCATTCAACTGCTCTTCCAGGTCCTTTGCTGTCTTTGACAGAATTACAATGTCATCAGAAAAACGCAATGTTTTTATTTCTTCCCCCTGAACTTTAATCCCTATTCCAATTGTTTCCTTGCTTTCCTTAACCGCCTGTTCGATGTACAAATTAAATAACATCGGAGAAAGGCTACAACCCTGTCTTACTCCCTTCCCAACTGATGCTTCCCTTTCATGCCCTTCGACTCTAATAACTGCGGTCTGGTTTTTGTACAAGTTGTAAATAACTCTCCATTTCCTGTATTGTACCCCTGCTGACTTCACAATTTGAAAGAGTGTAATCCAGTCAACATTGTCAAACGCTTTATCCAGATCTACAAAACCTAAAAATGTAGCTTTTCCTTTCCTTAATCTATCTACTAAGATAAGAAGTAAAGTGAGTATTGTCTCCCAGGTTCCTACGTTCCTCCTGAATACAAACTGATCTTCCCAGAGGTCAGCTTCTACCAGCTTTTCCAGTCTCCTGTAAATAATTCGTGTTAAAATTTTGCAACCAATCGATGGTAAGGCATCGACTGAAACGGAGGTTATATCGGGCGTTTCAGAGGGTACTGTTATTGGTCCTCTACTGTTCGCCGCGGCGGAGCAGCTGAGCGCATTGAGGCGCTATGTTACGATGCGCGAGAACGTTCCCCGTCGGGGGTTCGAATCACCCCTCAGGCATGGATATTTGTGCTTTCTTTATTATACGCTAGTTCATGAGTAGTTCGTAAGTTTAGTGACTGATGACCCTACAGTTAAGTCCTTTAAGTTTGACAAACATTTGAACATTTTCCTCTGCTGTTCCTTATTGACATGGACGATTTGGGAGAAAATCTAACCAGCTCTTAGGTTGTTTGCAGATGAGGCCGTCATTTACCGTTTAGTAAAATCATCTGAAGATCAAACCAACTGCAGAACGATCTAAATAAGATATCACTATGTCATAAAAATTTGCAATTGACTATAAATAATGAGAAGTGTGAAGTCGTCCACATGAGAACGAATAGAAATCCATTAAAAATGTTTTTACAAGATAAATCAATCCAAAGTGAATGCCGTAAACTCCACTAAATACCTAGAAAAATTCCACATTCGTAAGGAAGATGCCGTTTCGAAATTGAACAAAAACACATTCACATACAGCGTTAACACACACATAGCATACAAGGTAACACTAGAAGATGAGTGATGCGTACAGAGTTCTTTTTTATGATTGTCTACTCAAGAAACGTGGCCATGTCTGAAATAACACGTGCTGGTGTTGAGGCATAGTCACACTTTTACGGGGCTTTGTAAAGCCTTTTTGTCCGTTGCCGTCACTCAGTCAGGCTAACAAGCAATTCAGTGCAGAAAATAGTACAAAAGAAAATGAATATCACACAGTATGTAACAAGGAATTGGCCCTCTTTGATAATAGGCTCGTCATATTACGCTTAAGCCGATCACTGAAAATCCAGTGGGGAAAAAAAAAAAAAAAAAAAAAAAAAAAAAAGAACAGAAAGTAAAGTCGGGATGAGATGAGTTAATATATCTGTTCCAAGCATTACGTGGTCTCCAATGTTCGATAAAAATTTTTATTTCTCACATTAATTTTGTCACTGAACACATCAGAGTGATTTATTGGCAATGACAGGTAAATTTTCATTTGCCCAAAATTATCCATAAGCTGTCCTTTATAAATTTTCTCCAAATTCTCATCTATATTAGAGACGGATGTTTTCATGTTTCAGGTGTAGCTAGAATGCGGACTGGTTGTTCCCTGTTTTGTAAATATGTTTTTGTATCTGACGCATATTTTGCTCCATAAATCTAATCTTCAGACCTGTGTAACGTAGTTTGTCTGAACGATAGTGTATACTTTACCATTTTGCATATGGTTTTTGATTAAGAAAAACCTCTGCAAAAATAACATTTAAGTGGTTACGTTCCCTATGAATTGAGGTATGATAATCATAGTTTTCATTTCTATGTGTATATAATTTAGAGTAATTTGTTCTTGCCTTAGGGTTTCTGTAGTCTTCATTTTTTTTTCCTTTAATGATCTGTTTGCTACCTCAGGAGTTTAACCGTTTCACGCTGCATGTATCGTAATGCATGTATGTGACGTTGCAAGTTTTCTTTGAAAGAGGTGACATAATTAATCATTCTGTTAAGGTACTGAATAAAATTTGTTTATGTGTTTCGGAGTATAAGATAATGGTCTTATGACCACATCCTTAGTTGTTTGTGGAACACAATTACATGATGATTCAGAAGTTGCGCACAATCTTAAGGAGGTGATTCCTTTCCACATTGAACGCTTTCTTTTTCTTTTTAATGGTGAATAAAGCTGAATTCTCTGTATACCTGGGAATGGTAGACACTGGGAAAAATAATTTAAAAATTCTTGCATAATAATGTAGCGGGAAAACAACTAGCACAATCGTGAGGGTCAGGTTTTATTTCATCAGAATTATTCTCTGACTTCCTGCTATTTGTTTGATAATATAAATTACCTGAGGTACAGTTATGAATAAAAATTATTCTTACATTAGTTTTATTCATTAGTTATTATAAAAAAAAATGTTGCATAGATTGCAAATCATATTCTGATGCAAAAAATTTAATAACCACAAAAATTTATTTCCTTTTGTAACACATTCATGGTGCCGACTGCTTCACCTTTTGTGAAAGAATTTGAAACAATCGTTTCCTTTTGCAAGACATAAGTACTGATTGCATTTTATGCGCTTTGTCTTTTTTCGGAAACTACAGTGCTCATACTGACATGTTCGTGGTGACAAAATGTCATCCACTGTGGGCCATTTATCATATCGCTTCTCCAAACCTGGTTTCAGATGGAGTTTGTAAACTTTTGCCTTCGAGGATGTACTTGACGTATCATCTAACGCTGCTTCAAACTCTTCAGCTCTCCTTTTTCTGTTTGTTTGTTTGTTTGATAAGCTTAAGTGACTTAACTGCGGGGTCATCAATCACTAAACTTACAAACTACTTATGAACTACATTACACTAAAGACGACACAAATATCCATGCCCGAGGGGGGATTCGAACCCCCAGCCGTAGCGGCCGTGCAGATCCTCTTTCTGTCTGCACATGACAAAATAGCCTCAGCTATAGAAATTCTTAATATCAATAGATACATAATGTTCATTTTGGCAGTCAGGTTTTTACGACAGTGCACTCTGTAAATAAACCAGCAGTTGATCACTGACTATTTGAAGGAAACGGAAGAAACTCGTCTTCTTTATCTGACCAAATGCCACTCAACTCCTAATCCTCTAATACAAAACGAATTTGATTGTCTGATAAACCTGCATACAATAACGGGGATGTGCATAAAAACTTTCGCATTCAAAACTGTATAAAAAGCAGTAATTGAGGAAGGCCAATGACATAAACAACAAAATCCAGTCGAGGATGAAGTTACACCTAACCAATGTCAGTACAAATTTAACGCAGAATGTTTGTGTAAAGATATGAACTTACTAATAATTATCAGTATCACAACTTTGTACACAGTGTTACAAATAACGAGATCCAGAAAATCGCCGAAACAACTCAATTGAACTTATTTATGAGCTACTAACCTGGCGCCGGCATAATGCTCGCTTCTCGATTAACTTAAACAACATATGCTGCAATCTATTGTCGCCGAATGGCAACATATACATGAGAAATGCATACCACACAAGCTGCACGATCGTTGTATGTCGGTTGGGAGCAAGGTAAGAGATTCAGTTTCTCGGAAAAAAATTGAAAACTGAACCCGCATGATCGTGTGGTTTCGGGTGGAAAGGGTTACAGAGTGGTTGAAGTACAACTTTCGATTAGGAACTTACGGTCTGAGAAGTACTCCTGGGCAGTACAAGCGTGGGACTGTCGGGATGGAAAATAAATTGTTTTTGCACACACTAATGCAAATGAAAGTTTACCCTCAGAATCTGTCTTAAAGCACTAGACGTTCAGAATGCCTACCACCGGATTGAATACAGGCATAACATCGACGAAGAAAATTCTGTAGCACACTTCCAAGTACATTACGCATCTCACGAACTTCATCACATGCTGCAGTTGCTCTCTCTCGGGAACTGGTGCCACGTACACGAAGCTTTTTGAGTACCCCAGAAGAAAAGTCAAGAATCATGAGGAGGGCGGGGTGGCCATGCATTTGGACCTCCTCTTCCGATCCACCGGCTGGGGTAAGTGGCAGTGAGTACGTCACGCACTTGACGAGTGAAGTGTGCTGACGTCCCTTCCAGGTGCATCCACATCTGACGACGCTCAATATGTGGTACATCTTCTAAGAAGATGAAGATCCAGTCGCATTTTCTATTCAAAGTTGGTGAGAGGAGGTACGGTATTAACAGTGGACCTATTTTCCGACCATAAGTTTGTAATCGAAAGTAGTTGTACTTCGGCCGCTCTATAACCGCTCTATATGTAATACACATATTAGACAAATGTTGGTATAAACACTAGCCGCGGTAAAGTAGCCGAGCGGTCTAAAGCGTCTCACTGCGTAGCGCGCGGTTGCTCGCCGTGGAGGTTCGAGTCCTCCCTGGGGCATGGGTATTTATGTGTTGTCCTTAGGTTAGTTTACCTAGGTTTAAGTAGTTTGTAAGCTACGGACTGATGACCACGCAGTTTGGTCCGATTGATTTACAAACATTTGAACATTTTTTATAACCTCCTTACGTTCGTACCCAACCTTTTGAATCACCCTTTATATTGAGGAATATACTAACTTCAAGTTCCAAACAATATTTTTTATTCTCGTATATAAAAACCAAATTCCTTTGTTTTCTTCTAAAGGGTGTCTCAAAAAGAAAGCCGGATTTGAATTTACTGTAAATCGAATTTATTGATTTGAAAGAAGATAAAAAAACACACCGTTCTCTTCAGGAGATGTTGAGATTATACGTGAAATACAACATCGGGCATATGACCCCCTGACAGTCCTACAAGCAAGCGTTCTGCCCATGAAATTAATCATAAATCCAGAATGAAACTTCACTCTGCAGCGGAGTGTGCGCTGATATGAAACTTCCTGGCAGATTAAAATTGCGTGCCGGAACCGGGACTCGAACCTGGGACCTTTGCCTTTCGCGGGCAAGCGCACTACCGACTGTGCTATCCCGACACGACTCACGATGCCGCCTCACAACTTTACTTCCGCCAGTACCTCGCCTCCTACTTTCCAAACTCCACAGAAGCTCTCCTGCAAACACGCAAGACTAGCACTCCTGGAAGAAAGGATATGGTGGAGACATGGCTTAGCCACAGCCTAAGGGATGTTTCCAGAATGAAACTTCACTCTGCAGCGGAGTGTGCGCTGATATGAAACTTCCTGGCAGATTAAAATTGCGTGCCGGAACCGGGACTCGAACCTGGGACCTTTGCCTTTCGCGGGGAAGCGCACTACCGACTGTGCTATCCCGACACGACTCACGATGCCGCCTCACAACTTTACTTCCGCCAGTACCTCGCCTCCTACTTTCCAAACTCCACAGAAGCTCTCCTGCAAACACGCAAGACTAGCACTCCTGGAAGAAAGGATATGGTGGAGACATGGCTTAGCCACAGCCTAAGGGATGTTTCCAGAATGAAACTTCACTCTGCAGCGGAGTGTGCGCTGATATGAAACTTCCTGGCAGATTAAAATTGCGTGCCGGAACCGGGACTCGAACCTGGGACCTTTGCCTTTCGCGGGCAAGCGCACTACCGACTGTGCTATCCCGACACGACTCACGATGCCGCCTCACAACTTTACTTCCGCCAGTACCTTGCCTCCTACTTTCCAAACTTCACAGAAGCTATCCTGCAAACACGCAAGACTAGCACTCCTGGAAGAAAGGATATGGTGGAGACATGGCTTAGCCACAGCCTAAGGGATGTTTCCAGAATGAAACTTCACTCTGCAGCGGAGTGTGCGCTGATATGAAACTTCCTGGCAGATTAAAATTGCGTGCCGGAACCGGGACTCGAACCTGGGACCTTCGCCTTTCGCGGGCAAGCGCACTACCGACTGTGCTATCCCGACACGACTCACGATGCCGCCTCACAACTTTACTTCCGCCAGTACCTCGCCTCCTACTTTCCAAACTTCACAGAAGCTCTCCTGCAAACACGCAAGACTAGCACTCCTGGAAGAAAGGATATGGTGGAGACATGGCTTAGCCACAGCCTAAGGGATGTTTCCAGAATGAAACCTCACTCTGCAGCGGAGTGTACGCTGATATGAAACTTCCTGGCAGATTAAAATTGCGTGCCGGAACCGGGAGTCGAACCTGGGACCTTTGCCTTTCGCGGGCAAGCGCACTACCGACTGTGCTATCCCGACACGACTCACGATGCCGCCTCACAACTTTACTTCCGCCAGTCACTCGCCTCCTACTTTCCAAACTTCACAGAAGCTCACACGCAAACACTGGCGGAAGTAAAGTTGTGAGACGGCATCGTGAGTCGTGTCGGGATAGCACAGTCGGTAGTGCGCTTGCCCGCGAAAGGCAAAGGTCCCAGGTTCGAGTCCCGGTTCCGGCACGCAATTTTAATCTAATCATAAATCGTTCACAGATTTTCCCATTTTCGGTGAGAACCAGCGAATTTGTTGTTTGAGTTAAAGTAGATTACGTGGTTTGGTTTTGTAAACGCGTTCAAAAACGTTCAAATGTTTGTAAAGCTTATGGGCCGTATCTGCGTGGTCGCGGTGGCCGAGGAGACTGAGGCGCTCGAGTCACGGTCTGCACGGCCGCTACGGTCGGGGGTTCGAATCCCCCCTCGGGCATGGATATTTGTGCCGCCCTTAGTCTTAGTTAGTTCATAAGTATTTTGTACGTTTAGGGACTGATGACCCCGTAGTTAAGTCCCATAAACTATACAAACATTTGAAACATTTGATTTTCTTCAGTCCATAAACTGACGAACTACCTTACACTAAAGACACCACGAACAGCCATGCCTGAGGAGGGATTCGAACCCACGAAAGGGAACGGCCTCGCGAATTGTAAACTCGTGACTTAGTGCACCACCATAGGAAAAATTCACAAAGTGTCAGGTCACAAGATAGATAGGTCTCCTTGTAACGACATTAGCCTATGTGAGATCTTCTCACTCAGCAGAGCGATTGTGTCTTTTGAAGTGTGGCAAGTTGCACCGATTTGTTAGAACCAGAAATTTTTGATGTTTATTTGATCCAACCGGGGGCCGAAGGAAACTGGTGAGCAACGCACGATAACGAACTCCATTCACCGTGACAGTCCTTCCTTGGTCATTTTGAAAAAAGTAATGACCGATTAAACTCCCACTGCAAATTGCACTCCAAACCGTAACTCGCTGCGGATGCACGTCTTTTTCGTGGATTGCTCTTGAATTCTCTGATCCCAGTATTCTGCAGTTATGTTTATTCACAAACCCGTTTAAATGAAAGTGAGCTTCATCTGGGAAAGTGATACGTCTTGAGAAACCAAGTGTCTCTCCTTCTTTTTACTGGATAGATTGCACAAATTGTCGACGTTTTCCGTGATCCGCTAGTTTAAGTCCCTGTGTGAACAGAACTTTGTACGGGTGTAAATGAAGATCTTTCGTTAGAAATGTATGCATTATAATTGGACGCATTTTCATTACTTGGCCGCGGCGGAGCGGCCGAGCACATGGAGTCACTATTCTGCGATGTTCGAGGCTTTTCCCAGTCGCAGGTTCGAATCCCACCTCGGACATGGATATTTGTGCTGTCTTTAGTATAAGGTAGTTCATAAGTAGTTTATATGTTTAGGACTGATGACCCTGCAGTCAAGTCCCATAAGCTTCACAAACATATCAACATTCATTTCATTACTTGAGTACGATGGCGACTTGACTTTTCCGGACTCAAGGTGACCAAATCAAGCACAGCAGCAACGTTTCCCTCACTCTGGCTACTTCGAAAGCGTTCCGGGCTTTTGATGTCGTCTGTTGAACCAGTTTTTTTCAGATTTCGTAATTAACCGACGAACAATGGACTCATTTGGTGCATTGTTGTTTCCGATAATCGTACATATTTTTTGAACGGTATCCGCGAAACTTTTACCATTTTTGTAGCGAGTTTTCACAATCAACACTCGCTGTTCCGTACTGTATCTTTACGTGACTAAACAGCAGCCGGCCGCGGTGACCGAGGAGACTGAGGCGCTCCAGTCACGGTCTGCACGGCCACTACGGTCGGGGGTTCGAATCCCCCCTCGGGCATGGATATTTGTGCCGTCCTTAGTTGTAGCTAGTTCATAAGTGGTTTGTAAGTTTAGGGACTGATGACCCCGAAGGTAAGTCCCATAGACTTTACAAACATTTGAACATTTGAAGTAAACAGCACAAACATTCACCAGAAAAAAACAATAGAACAGTATCAAAAGATAACTTCAATGTTTAGTGATAACAAAACACGCAAAAACAACGTGGCAAATAACAACAATTAAAAATAACGGGCTTTTCAAATCCGGCGTTCTTTTTGAGACACCCTTTACTTCAACAGTAGTTATTAAGGGTTTATGAATTTTGTTGGAAATGTTAAGGAAGTTACCATTTTCTAGCGTAATTTCATTAGAACAACTGTGAGATTCTATATGTATTTTCTGCAGTATATTGAGTTTTTGAAAATTATTAAAATGTTCCATAAAATGGATTTTCCTAATATATCTAAAAATACATTGGCCTGAGTGCCTGTCATTTAGACACTTTGTTATTGATGAGAACTTTTCAGGAGCTCAAGGAAGTTAGTTTTTTATTATTTTCTTAAAACTGAAAGAGCGGTGGGACACCACATACTAAACGCATAAACTATTTTTAAACTGCGATGAAAATGGAGAAGTAGTGATTTACAATAACTGTAGGAAAAAAGTTTAGAAACATAGGCTTAAAGTTCTTGGCATAAGAGCAAACAGTTTTCTTGCTACAAAGGAAACTCGAGATAGCAATAACGTTTGTCAAACAACGTTAATGCATGAAACGAAAGCAACACAATTTCCTGGACCTGGGCCCAGGGCATTTTCCGAGGCAGCGTGTGCACTGATCTACGTCTTAGATGAAAGAAACGTTGGAAGGCTGTAAAAGTTCCATTCGCAGCGAGAGATGGAGTTCGAGCGAAGTTTATCACAACTTTCCCCCAGGATTCAACGCGCAAAAGGGCCTTAAAGGCTTTCATAAATTTCTTTGATGTTTATAACTGAGTTAGAAAAGTGAACGAATTAAGTAAATATCACCTTATTTAGGAGGGCTGTGTGCCTTTACAGAAGACTGCAGAATATCCGTGAAGCTCGAAAGAAAAGAAAAAATTGGACTGACTATAACGTATTAATTTTGTTAAAAATGAAACTAGTTTTCAGAGGGGACTTTTGGATGAAATCAAATTATGAATACAGAGCCATATTTCCAGATTTTCATGGAATTTTTTTTTACGTGAATTAGACACTCATATTATATTAGCCCACGTTTTTCTGAGCCTCATGTCAAATATCGGGGTAGCATAGACTTATCGATACTAAGGCATACAAATATCATGAAGACTAGCAGCAAAATTGATTTAAAGGGAACGTACTCAAACGTGAGTAGGAAACACTGATATCATATTGAATGCGGCATTCAGGTAATAATTAAGGTATTCATCGCCACTTAATGACAAATGATTCAAGAAGGAAAAGCTAAAAACTGATGTTTAGAGAAGTTTTAGTATGCAAAAGTAGCTGTCTTTTAGGTGCTTCATGACAAGAGACGAAAATCTGTATAGTTGTTCTATTTCGTCGATGGTGACAGTATTATAATGAACGAAGATCATAAAGGATTGCAAACTGTAGCATTGTACGTGCAGAAATTACCAACAAAGGAAAAGTAGTTCGCTGGGCTCTTGCATTAATACCAATATTTCTACGTATTTGTAACGTAGCTGTCTGTGTGTCATAGCTGTAATGATATCTAAATCAATGCTGCTGTAATTGATATATATGGTTTTGGATTCGTTACACTCGTGACAAGTGACAGAAAATTTAATGTGGGCCTTTACGACACTAAAGCAGTCGAGTGCCAAGAATTGTGAATATCTATCATCAGAAAATAATCTGAAAGCGATTATTCTTGAACTAAATTAGAGACTAAGAAAGCACTTCAACTTACTGATAAATTTTGTTTGTAGAATTTGAGACGAATAAGAACAAAGAAATAATTTACGTATTTTCATTATGGGGCCTGCATACATCATAGTACGACGTTCAGACTATATTTTTTCATCATAATATGATACGAAGACAGTTTCAGTTCTTCAATAGATCTGTTTTAGTCTTTATTGCCACTGTCAAGTTGTTGCGTAAATATTTTCACGTTTGGTTTCTACTATGTCATTGTAGAAGAGTTGCTCTGGAAGAAATGTTACATTTCTATGTTAATCGTCACGTATTGCACATGTACTATCGGTGATTTCAATTAATTTCCTACACCAAGCACGTGATTAGGTATTGTGTTGCATAACTAGAAGATGGTTAAGTTCACGATGGATAATTTTCCAGTTTGTCTCATGATATTCCGTTCTTACTGTTTCTGAAAAGCTCTTCGCTTACGGAGTTGCTGTATTTGAAATTTTATGCTTTGACTATCAAACAACATAGGACTTCTTTCTGTAATTTTGTATCCTATTATCTTCCTACCATTGATCTTGCAGTGCAATCGGCAATTTTGCTATATTTGATTATTCATCTTACTATGTCGTTCAAGACACATGTCATAATTTTCACGTTTTAATTACCTTATAAAATGTTGACAGTTCATGTGAATTGTTAAGTACTTTTGTGGTATGTTCGTAGCCGGCCGCGGTGGCCGAGGGGACTGCGGCGCTTCAGTCACGTCTGCACGGCCACTACGATCGGGGGTTCGAATCCCCCCTCGGGCGTGGATATTTGTGCCGTCCTTAGTTGTAGCTAGTTCATAAGTAGTTTGTGAGTTTAGGGACTGATGACCCCGTAGTAAAGTCCCATAAGCTATACAAACATTTGAACCAAACATTTGTATGTTCATATTTATAAATTAGTTTGTAGATATAAGAAAAGGTTGCGATTTAAATTTCAATCAGTTCGTGGCATTTGATTTCAAGTCGTCGTTTTTGTTCGGGAATATGGGTACGCAGGAGAAACTTAGAATAAACTATTCACCTCCTCATAACGTTGCAGAGAATTTCTCGAAAACTTGGTGTAACGGTGTTTCTCCACCACAACTACACGTCTACTACCAGTGCTTACTAAAGACTGACTGACCTAATATACATTTGCTGTTTGTAGCTGTTCGTTCAAACAAGCACAGTGGTGCTCAGCTGACGTCGCTTCTAATGATGTCTCACTCCATGTTGTGTGAACAATGTAATAATGAGAAATGCATTTCAGAGCACGACTAAATTTTATTAACATGCTTCTTGGAAACACGGCACTAATAAGTCCAGCTTTGTAATTTCATTACGTCGGAATGAGTTGTGCCTGTGTGATTTTTATGAATGTCAGAGTGATCTCTTTACTGACGAAATGGCAATTCTTAATAAAAAGGAAGCCGCTGTTTTATTTACTGCATTGTTCACCAAATTTAAGTCTTTCTTTCATTTTTCGGAGTTTCCGTCACGTCTCTAGAAGACACGTAACAGCCTGTGACCAGAACATCTGCACTCCTGCGGGTGTGCTGTACACAGGGGAAATCAGGTAGCGTAGAGCTCCACGAATGTAATTGGAAACGTTTATTAGCGGGCCTGGATTAAAATCTATGCTCTGTTTCACTGCCACACATCTACATGAAGATACTCAGGCAGGCGGCCTGCACAGGGTTAAACTTCTCACATTTCAACAATGAATGATTAAATAACTGAAGCTACGCAACTGTTGTCAGGAAGGATTTTAAGATATGAACACTGGCACTGGAATACTTGCAGAGCTAACGTGCATCTACATCTACACGGGATACTCTGCAAATCACATTTATATGCCTGGCAGAGGGTTCATCGAACCACCATTATACTATTTATCTCCCATTCCATTCTCGAGTAGCGCGCGGGAACAAAGAACACCTGAATCTCTCCGTTCGAGCTCTGATTTCTCGTAATTTATTCTGATGATCATTTCTATTTATGTAAGTTGGAGTCAACAATATATTTTCGCATTATGAGGAGAATGTTGACGATTGTAGTTTCGTAAGCAGCCCACGCCGCAGCGATAAGCGCCGTTGTTGTAATGATTTCCATCCCAGATCCTGTATCATTTCCGTAACGCTGTCATCCCTGTATCATGATAATACGAAACGAGTTGCCCTTCTTTGGACTCTTTCGATGTCTTCCGTCGAACCCACCTGATAAGGATCCCACACTGGGCAGCAATACTCCAAAAATGGACGGAGAAGCGTAGTGTACGCAATTTCTTTTGTAGTTCTGTTACATGTTTTACGGGTTCTGCCAATAAAACGCAGTCTTTGGTTCGCCTTTCCCACGACAGTATCTACGAAATGCCTTTCAGAGCACGATTAAATTTTATTAACCTGTTTCTTGGAAACAAGGTAATGAAAAGTTCAGCTTTGTAATTTCATTACGTCGGAATGAGTTGTGTCTGTGGGATTTTTATGAATGTCAGAGTGCTCTCTTTACTGACGAAAGGTGTGGCCAGAAGGTCTGGATGTGTTAGTCAGTGGCGTAACTATGGGGGGGATGAGGGGGTAGACCCCCCCCAGAACCCGCCTTCCCCCAAAAAGGGAAAGAAATCGTATAACAGCAATCTGGTAAAGGTTGAGATTGAAAACTTGGGGTGTTTTACCATAAACTTTCATTGGATGGGAGTGAATTAGTTTTTTCAACGGGAGTGGTAGATGGTAGTCTGTCTAGAAACTGACAAAAATTTTGCTCGTCAAGCAGATCTATTCCCCCCCCCCCCCCCCCCCCCAAAGCAAAGTCCTAGTTACGCCACTGGTGTGAGTGTATCATTGCCTTTTCTGCATGCCTGACTACAACTGAATGAATTCCTGGAATTTCTTTTATTAAGTTATGTAGTTGGCAGAAGTTGGAGGGGCGGGAGATGCGACGTTGATGCCTCTCTGTGTTCGCAGTTTTGGCGCCGGCGCACCAGCACGGGCTGTACACGGGCCCGTTCTTCGACACGAGCATGCCTACCAACATAACGGCGCAGCTCGGCACACACGCCTACCTGCCGTGCCGTATCAAGCAGCTCGGAAACAAATCGGTGAGTTACTGGCGACCGTACCCGTTTGTAACTCATATATCAGATATCTAAAGCGGGCATGCATTATTTTAACCCTTTCGTGATTTTTACTCATTTTTTAGAATATCTTAAGTTATCTCAGCTGTTACAGAGTCTGATATGGGTCAGGATTACAAATATGACACTTAAAAAATTTTAGCACATTCCATTTTTCCTAAAAAAAAAGGTGGGACACATACGTCCCACTGATCATTTCTGGCACCGATTTACCTAAGACTTTATAAAATAATTCCCTAAGTTATCCTAACTGTAATAGGGTCTAAACAAGTACATGATTTAAAAGTTTGTAACGCACACCATATTAGGGGAAAAAAGACGAGAGAGAGCTGTCTCGCAGCTTCTATAATAGAAATTTTTGATAATAGTATACCACATACCGTGTTTTACTAGCGCTAAAATTTATAGAAAAACTGATTTTCTTTGAAATATGAATACTATAATATCGCAACATAAAGGCAGTATAGGGCTACACAATGGTCACTGGGACACATGCGTCCCACTAATTGTAAATTCACTGAAAAACTTTTGAAGTAAAATGAGGTTTAGAAAGCGTAATATCGCAACATAAAGGCAGTATAGGGCTACACAATGGTCACTGGGACACGTGCGTCCCACTAATTGTAAATTCACTGAAAAAACTTTTGAAGTAAAATGAGGTTTAGAAAGCGTAATTGTTGTTTGAAAACTCCTAAGAAACATAAAATAGCAAATATACATACTTCGGACATTTTCGGTAGCAAGAAAACGACGAAAACCGATTCAAGGCATAATAAACAGTAGTTACGCGCGAAAATTCACGCGGCAGCCCATATAAACAGTCACAGCCTTCTACGCTGTAAGAATTTCAGTGCCTCGATTTTATTCCGCGTTCTGAAGGGCCACCAACAGATGTCAGCAGTATGCAGAATTACGCAACTCACCACCTTGTGGTACAAATGAGGTCCGAAGTTAGTGGGACGTGTATGTCCCAACAACCACGAAATGGTTAAGGAACAAAACAGTATGAATATTGATAAATTTCTGAGAAACCAGAGAACCACTTGATTCTGTAAATAATCGATATCTCGTGTGGATACAGCTTCAAACTTTAATTACTTTACAAATCGGTCATCTAATATATAAAGCAGTCTCCTTATATTTGTACGGGTTGCATACAAATCTATAGTTTCGTTCCAATCTATATGAAATTTTGTACACGTAACCTTCAATCCATGAGGACGGTCGCCGTAAGTGTAAGAATTACGTGCGACACAGTTTACCAGATATGACGTCATAAACAATGAGATTCGCGGAAAAATGATGCATTAAGCGACAATGTTGCTCATTTTCTTCTAAACTACTGAACAGATTTCAACCAAATTTTGCACACATATTCCTCGCGTGAGATAACAATTGTCATATGAGTAAGAACCACAAACGACACATGGTTCAAGAGATATAGCGTCAAAAGCGATATGAGTTGCTTGAAACTGCCACATAATGCGACGAGACTTTATAAATACAATATATGAGAATGACAGAACTTAGCGACTTGTAACCAACTTTACACATAATTTCCAACCTTTGTTAAACTTTTTATTGCTGACAAAGATGGCAAAAATGATCAAAGGAAAAAAGTTTCTCGCTTACTCGGCCGCGGTGGCCGAGGGACTGAGGCGCTTCAGTCACAGTCTGCACGGCCACTGCGGTCGGGGGTTCGAATCCCCCCTCGGGCATGGATATTTGTGCCGTCCTTAGTCTTAGCTAGTTCATAAGTAGTTTGTAAGTTTAGGGACTGATAACCCCTTAGTTAAGTCCCATAGACTTTACAAACATTTTAACATTTGATGGCATTCGGTATGGTGTTACAATTTATAATTTATACACTACAAATTGTACCCGCAGGAAATTTTACAGACAGTATACACATATAGGTGAATGTGCCTTCGAAATTGTATCACAGTACGACACGTAGTTCATGAGACAAGAGCACATAAATAATAATGTTCATGGAAAAATGGACAGAGAGAGAGAAGGGATAGGAGGAGTAATACCTCAAGGCAGGAATAGATAAATAAATACCCCGGCAAAGCCGGGTTTTCAGCTAGTTGTGTTATATATTTGACGTGAATTATTTGTTTTTGAAAGTGAAACTCCCGTTTCCTTCATACAGTTCTTTTATTTCCTCTCTAATTTAGTTCATCATCAGTGGATTAGGTCTGCAAGTTTGGAAATTACCTATTTGCTTGCTGATGTAGCCTCAACAGATTATAAATTCACTTTTTTTAATCGAAATAAATTTAAGGTACTCACGTCATATAGATTGGTAATTTTCATGGTAGTTCACAAAAGCTATAACACTTAAAAATACCGTATTTTTTCGAATAAAACAAATGGAACAGTTTATAATTTGTTCAGGCAGCATAAGTAAGCAAATATGTAATTTCCAGATATCGAATCCAATTATGATGACCTAAAATATGGGGCGGAACGTTTATGAAGGGAAAGAAAAGAAAAAAAATCAGCAAAAATAACTCATTAGCTGCGCAATCCACCCACCTAAACTTCAGCATTCTACTACAATACCACATTTCAGAAGCCTCTATGGTACACAAACGCTGAACGAACAGCTAATGTTGTGAGTCCTTCTATCCCTTTTCAACTTTGAATGAATGTCTGTACAGTTATTCAGGAATCTTCAGTCCACAGTTATGTTGGACTCCAACATGTTGGAACCTAATCTGTTGACGAATAGCCTGGGGATAAATCCGAGTAAACGTAGCCACAACGGTATCGAACATGCATTCTGAGAATAAATTCTAAAGAAATCACACCTATTAACTACATTAGTATGAATTATGTTCTTAATTATTGACTAAAATGGAGAAGAATTTTAAATATGAGTACAATTAATAAGGATGTGCAAAAACAGTTAATAATGACAGTGTTTCTGTGGACGCAGATATAGTAAAAATTCATTTAAATCTTGAAAAAGTGCTAGTGACATTGTAGGAATACGAATGGAAGTGGAGAAATATTGTACAGATAAATTACATGAAGTTGTAAGAAAACATTTCGACAAATGCTTAAATGATGAGGGCATATTAAAGACTATAAGGTAGGTTTCATATCAGCAGTCCACGAGAAAGGAAAAAAGGAGAATTTAACAACTACAGTGGAAAGTTGTAACCATTGTATTTAGCAGAATTTATCCATGATTTGTTTCACACAAAAAGTTTTAACCTTGCATACTTCATTACGATCAATTTATCTACAAAAAATGAACAAAAATATTATTTACACACATAGTTTGAAATTTTTACTCTGTACCATAAATAGCACATCAGGTCTCAATTGCAGTAGGTAGTTAGAAATAAGCACTCCTTCCATATTTTCATAGTTTTCTTTCAGTAATGTTCTCAGATAAAAACGTTTTTCATAAAATGTCATTATCATTAATAACATACAATTGAAAATAGAAATTATTTTCATTGTCACTTATTTATACATTCACCAAATACCACACATAGCCACTATCCTTTCAGACAATTATGACAACAGTTTCAGTTACACCGAAATCTTTAACCGGATCTGATTTAAGAGGTGTTGATTTTTCACCGTGGGCAAAATGTTTTTCCTAAGTATGGATACTAATATTGTTAATTTGTCGTTATATTTGGAAATTTTACTTAGGATAGATATAACGGTATTTATCTTTTTAAGCCTGCTAGGTTATATCCCCTTGCTGTTCGTCAAAGCATGCGGTTCCAACAAGATGAAGTAATTTTTCACACCCCAGGTTTATCGTATTCTTATTATATATTGTTTTATGCTCAGTGATGCTCTGCAAGGAATAATTTTCACAACAACACACAAATTATACTCAATATGAAGATCATGGCATGTTAACTTTCCACAATTAATTATAGGTCTGATTTTCTACGGTATGTCATGATTGTTGACTGGTTTTTCAGTTGATAAATGTAGATTCCTTCTAAGTTTATCAAATCGACTGTGTGACGTCGTATCAGCAACAGTTGGAAAGTTTGTGAGTGGATTACAAAACAAATCTCAGTCTGGGTAAATTTATAACCTCCACCGTAACGTGCTGTACAATTAGTCTTCTAATTCCTATGGGATCAGTTGAAATGTTACTGCGCATGATTCTAATAGAGTAGTTGTTCGCCTGAAAAACAATAGTTTCATAAAGATACTCTGGAATATATCTTATAAAATATTGTATGCTGTGTAAACATATTCCAAATTGATTGGTGTGGTTTCTGAAGTAAAACATCATTACGTGGCTTCACAAAGTTGTTCTTTTTTTTTTTTTTTTTTTTTTTTTTTTTTTTTTTTTTTTTTTTTTTTTTTTTACTTTCCTCGTACAGATACATGCTTCACATTATTACTGGTTGTGAGTTTTCATCTTCAAAGCTGTCGCTTCCACCTTTTTCTTCTCTCTCAACCGCAATTCCAGTAACTGTAATGTTAGCACCACTAACAGTAGAAGAAGCAATAGATATTATTGTTGCATATTCATTTTTCTCGTCTTATTTTGCATCGGATAAAGACCAGATCAGATACATTGTATTTTATAATCGTTGCAACAGATCTTAAAGTTCAGCTTCTAATAGTGGAATATACTTGTTAACATGTTTTCTGTGATTTTAATTCATTGAATTGTCTACACACCGTAAAAAGGACATATGCAGCAATATGAAAGTGTAGTCATCGGTATTTATATACATTGAAGGTTTTAGTGGAATCAACAGTAATTTATGTGATGTAGTCCACTTAAAAACACGAGGTGACTATTATTTTCATTCAGTAAAAGTGAGTCATAAAGCCCAGAAAATATATCGGCAAACATATACCTGTCAATAATAGATAATAAATAAAGTAGATAATATATAAATAGGTAATAAATAAAGTAGATTTGTCTTTGCGCTATAGGATATACGTTTACAAACAGTAACTCTACACACAAGCTGTGGTACGTTTAGTAAAGCAAGTTTCAGATGAAATAAACAATATATTTATATCATAATAACGGCAGTTGATTATAATTGTTACTCTTTCAACTGTATTTATGACTAAAGATATTACCAATGAAAATACATATTCGTCAATATACAACAAACAGATATATACAAGCAGTTCCACTTGTACGGTAAGGTTAAAGTCACAGAACGTATGTATAGTTTTACCTAAGGGCATTTATAGTTCTTTTCGGCGATGGTTTTCGTCACACTCATCCGCAGTCACGCACCTTAATGAATTATATGACTAAAACTTCCCGTATACCACAGCGTCCAGTGGTGAAAACCATAGGAGAACCGGATGACTGGTTTTAATTTATTTTTATTGAAACCAGACAGACATAAAGACTTCGTTTTCTAATATGTATACAAAGAATTAGTCTTCCATTCTATTCGAAACAAGGATTAATGCATTTATCAGAATCATACATTGTAATAATAAAATAAAATAATTATTCAAAATGATAAATATAAAACGAGATATTGCCGTGTTGTGTAACGGCCATTAAAATTGAAACCGGTTGCGAATAAACTGAATGACAGGCAGCACAGTAACATGCATTGGCTGTAAAATTATTGCGTAACGAGATAATAAGACAGTGTAAAGGGTGTTACACATTTACTATTGTAAATTTATGAATTTATAAGTGGACGAAGAACGTAATTTAGCACAACAATTGTTTTTAGAACAAGTGTTGGGAAAATTAAAAATATATGGATAGTCACAAATCGTCTATGTCATCTGCATTGGTTCACCAACTTTAAGTCTTGCTCTCATTCTTCGGAGTTCCTGTCACGTCTGTAGAAGACACGTAACAGCCTGTGACCAGAACACGTGCACCCTCGCGGGTGTGGTGTACACAGGGGAAATCAGGTAGCGTAGAGCTCCACGAATTTAATTGGAAACGTTTATTAGCGGGCCGGGATTAAAATCTATGCTCTGTTTCACCGCCACGCATGTACACGAAGATAGCGAGGCAGGCGGCAAAGGGTTAAACTTCTCACATTTCAACAATCAATGATTGAAATAACTGAAGCTACCCAAATGTTGTCAGGAAGGATTTTAAGATACGACCACTGCATCGGAATACGT
Organism: Locusta migratoria; assembly: GCA_026315105.1. Classification (NCBI taxonomy): domain Eukaryota; kingdom Metazoa; phylum Arthropoda; class Insecta; order Orthoptera; family Acrididae; genus Locusta; species Locusta migratoria. The sequence goes on from CM048751.1 coordinate 25,452,966, forward strand.
GCACAGCTGACTCTTCATATGCTGTCGCTGACAGGTCAACAGTTAGCTGTCGCTCATAATCAAAGAAAAATATTAGTACCGTTCAAAATTGATGGAGGAGGGTAACAATGTGCCATTACCGTGTAATTTGACATAAATTAAGCCTGACGAAATCGTTCATTTGTACCCAAAAGCATGTAATGGCCCCTTTTTCCTCTTATTACCAGACAACGCACCTTAATGCACAGCAATCTCTGGAAGAAACGTGTATACCATCATCGCATCCGCGATTCCCTCAATCCTCGTTACAGCACTATTCACAAATTCCAGTATTATTTCCTGGTCATTCACGGGTGCTGACCTATTCTCTGTTGTAATCGTGTAAGCGATTTTGTACCTGTAGGTGTAAGGTGTTTTTGTGTCCCTTCACCCCTACATTAATGGTTGTAGTAGCCTGTTACTTCCTCCCTATTTCACTCTCTTTCTTTTCAAATGAAAAATCATAATAATAACATTAACAAAAAGAAAATTATCTTTCTTTGTTGGTTTTTACGTTTGATGCTTACTTCGTGAGATATTTGGCACGGTCACGATCAATGGAATGCACATTATAAGCGTTTTTTTTTTTGTTTTTTTTTTTTTGTCTCTGATGATGCCTAAAAAGAGCGAAACGCATCATTGAAATAAAGAAAATTTTACAACTGAGACTGACTTTCGAGACTCAAAGAACTAAGGCATATATTTCTTCAAACCGAGTACTTTTACAGTACCGAACTGAGTGCCTGACAGCTGCAGGTTTGTGTCGGCAGTGGCGAGGTGCGGACCAGACCCTCCACGGCTTGCCACAGTCGGGATGCAATCGGGAGCCGCGCAGGTACCGCGGCTTGCCGTGCCCGCTGTCGCTGCGGGGCGGTGACGTGTGGAATCCCGCGAGGACCGCCACTGGCGGCGCCTCGTCGGCCTGATGGGGCGGGCAATCGCGTTAGGCGCGCGCCCGGCAAACTTGTTAGCGCGGCCGGCGAGCCTCAATTAAGCGCGCCGGTCACGTGACAATTAGCGGCAGGTGGCGGCCCACCCGCGCTGCGGCCGCGCCGCGCGGCGCCGATCACTGGGCGAAATTCACTAATGGCCGCTAACTGCCTGTTGACGGAGCCGCTCGATCAGCAATTGCCGATGGTAAACCGTTTCAAATGTTAACGCTATTGGAATACAGAAAAGACAGGCAGTTAAGTTCAGTTTTGGGAGCTAGTTCACTAATAGCCGTTTTTTTGGAACTGTTCCTTTCTGTTCGTAAACCGTTCCCTTTGTAATACAATCGATATTCAATTACAGATAAAACGAACAGTTCGAAACTGAGTACCTACTTTGCCGCGGTGGAGTAGTCGAGCGGTCTAAACCGCCTCGTTGCGGAGCGCGCGGTTGCTCGCCGTGGAGGTTCGAGTCCTCCCTGGGGCATGGGTGTTTGTGTTTGTCCTTAGGTTAGTTCACCTAGGTTTAAGTAGTTTGTAAGCTACGGACTGATGACCACGCAGGTTGGTCCGATAGATTTACAGACATTTGAACATTTGAGTACCTACTTTATACCACAGAAATAGATTAGGCTGGTTGCACACACTCACCGATTTTGTATGGCCGGTAAAAATAGGTCGGTACTTTATCTGCGGAGCGCTGCTTGCAAACAAGCCGGATTTTTACCAGTGTAACGAGCAGCCGCTTCGCTGTTGTGGAAGAGTTGAGTTATTCCAAACAAAAATTAATGAATCCCAAACCACTTTCCCTAAGAATCGAATCAGGAACAGCTTCCAGCGTGCGAAATTTAGAAGTAGATGTTCCTGGACTAGTAAAAGAACTTAAGTCACTAAACAAAAACAAATCTTCCGGGCCAGATTGTATACCAAATAGATTCCTCTCTGAGTATGCTGATGCAATAGCTCCATACTTTGCTATGATATACAACCGATCTCTCAGCAAAAGATCCGTACCCAAAAGAATGGAAAGCTGCCCAGGTGACTCCAATATTCAAGAAAGACAATAGCAGTGATCCCGAAACTTACAGGTTCATCTCAGTGACGTCGATTCGCAGTAGGATTCTGGAACCTATACTTTATCGAACATTATAAACTACCTCGAAGAGAACGACCTATTAACGAACGCACAACACGGATTCAGAAAGTATCACTCTTGCGAAACACAGCTTGCCTTTTATTCACATGAAATGATAAGTGCCGTTGAAAAGGGATCTCAAATCGATTCCATATTTCTGGATTTCCGGAAGGCTTTTGACACTGTACCTCGCAAGCGGCTTCTAATGAAATTGCGTGCTTATGGAATATCGCCCCAATTGTGCGATTGGATTCACAATTTCTTATCAGAAAGAACACAGTTCGTCGTAATTGACGGTAAGTCATCGAGTAAAACAGAAGTGATATGTGCCATTCCCCAGTGAAGTGTTGTAGGTCCCCTACTCTTCCTTGTGTTTATAAACGATTTAGGATACAATTTGAACAGCTCCCTTAGAGTGTTCGCGGTTGATGCTGTCGTTTACCGGTTAGTGAAGTCAACAGAGAATGAAATGCAACTGCAAAGCGATTTAGACATAATTTCTACATTGTGCGAAATTTGACAGTTGACACTAAATAATTAAAAGTGTGAAGTAATACACATGACCACTAAAAGAAATCTGATAAACTTCAATTACACGATAAATCAGTTATTGTTGCCAGAACACTTCGAAGAGAGGAAGGAAGCTTAGAGTTTAACCTCCCGTCGACAGCGAATTCAACGGTATAGAAGGATTGTGAAAGTGGTTAATGAACCTTCTGCGAGGCACCTAGATGTGATTTGCAGTATATCGATTTAGGTGTAGATGAAGATATTGTATGAGAGATTTTGCTGAAATGATACAAAGAATTAATTAAGTAATCCCCTAGGCTTTCCCGACGATTCGTTGACATATCGTGATGTCGGGTGTACTGCCTGTGGCTTGCGTCTTCGTCACACGAGATTTCGACATCGTACCTCGGCGTCTTCGCAGGTGTTCTCTGGGAATACCTGACGAAGACGCCGAGCTGCGACGTCGAAATATCGTGTGAGGAAGATGCGGACCACCGACAGTTCGATGGATCTCACAAGATGTCAACTAATTAAGTACTGTATGATGAATTAATTTACCATTTATGAAATGCATTTTTCGTGTCCAAAGGTTTATTCCACAAAACTGGTTGTGCTGCCACTGGCTAAATAAGTATATCATCAGTTAACTATTAGTCAATTAATCCACTGCAAATGTATGCATATATGCATGTATGTAGAGGCGGATTTAGCAGTAGGCTGAGTAGACTGGAGCCTAGGGCGGCAGATTTTAGGGGCGGCAAGTTAGGGGCCAACATTTTTTTAACTGTAAGTGTACGGCACAAAAGAAATTTAATTACGTTATTCTGTAATAATTATTAAGGTATACCTCAAGTATATGTTGTGGTAGTTGACTGTGCTTTTAGCAGCCCAGAAATATATAAAAAAATATTTCTTGTGCAATTGTATCCAAATACTTGGGTTCTAAAAATAAACTGGGAAGTGACACTTTGATCCCTTAGTTCAGAGTTATACCAATTACAGGAAATGTGGTATAAAAAAATGTTCAAATGTTTGTTAAGCTTATGGGACTTAACTACGGGGTCATCAGTCCCTAAACATACAAACTACTTATGAATTACCTTATACTATAGACGGCACAAATATCCATGCCCGAGGGGGTATTCGAACCCCCGACCGTAGTGGCCGTGCAGACCGTGATTGAAGCGCCTCAGTCTCCTCTGCCACCGCGGCCGGTAAAGGTGGTATAATTAGGACGATAGTGTACTAGACATTATAATTAGTATGACTGTGAAATAGGGAATCGAATTGGGGGCGACAAAATTTGAAAAGTCTGCTGGCGGAAAATGTGAAAATGTTCCACTGAATGTATGTATATATGCCTGAAACAGGCAAATGACTATTTCTGTGCGGATTAGATTCTCTAGGGGGAATACAAATAAAGCTGCGTGAAAATGGGATAGTGGACTCTCTTATACGCGACTAGTTGTCCAAATGTTTGTAATTCTATGGGACCAAACTACGTTCGTCATCAGTCCCTAGACTAACACACTACTTAAACTAAGTCAAACTAACCTAAGGAAAATACACACATCCATGCCCGAGGGAGGATTTGAACCCCCTACGCGGGTAGCTTCTTAACCCGTAACGAAACGCCCCAGAACGCTCGGCTACTCTCGCGCGGCACCAAGAAGTTAATGATGTGCGTAGGACTAGAAACGTCTCTGCATAGCCAATCACTCAAAGGGCACCGTAATGAAACAAACAGAGTGAAGATCTTCAGAATATCATAGAACAAAGACAAGATCTACCGAGGAAAAAAACATCCACAAGAAACAGGTTTCGAGTACCAGTCTGGCACAAAGTTTCAATTTCGCCATTGAATTTCATTAAATGCCTTGAAATAGATAAAAATCTGAAATAATTGTAAGTTATGGTAGACAGAGTGCGCCTCGGTTGAACAGTGGTAGAGTGCCAGACTACAAATCCAAAGGTCGCGGGTTCGATCCCCGCCAGGTCTTGGGATTTTTATCTGTCACTTTCCTCTTCCTTGATCTCTGGTAGTATTGCTCATGTAAAAAATACCGAGTAACACCGTGGTTCGGAAACCACGTTAAACTGTAGGTCCCCCTATAACTGGCTGGGTAAGTCAGTTCGAAGGTCGGAGGAAGGCAATGGCATACCTCCTCCAAACAGGACCATGCCTACTAAAGCACTGTGATGTTCAAACCAATTGTTAACTGCTTTTTTATTGTACACAGAACTCAATGCGGAATTAATATATTGTATATTAGTTCTATATGCGTTACGTCGACTGTATGTCGAGAAGGCACAGCGAGAACTCTGTAGAGATAGGAAGGCCTGCCAGTACTGCACAGCTGCTATTTGACGACGTGCGACCCTCTGCTGTATAGCCGGCGGTCTGCAGAGGCCGCGGCTTATTTCCGGTACCTGTCCGTAGTCGGCCAGTGTGCAACCTACAGTGCCCTCCAAAGGTTCACTGCTGGAAAGTGAACGGCCGATATTTTACCCACCGTTATTGTTGTTTAGAGGGGACTAAAGCACTTGGTAATCAGTCCCTTGTTTCTAACAAAGAACGATGGCTTTGTGTTAAACACAGAATACCCAAGATAGGATAGGATAGGATGTTTTGGGCGCACAACAGCAAGGTTTTTAGCGCCCTGACAAGACAATTAAACTACAGTAAATGAAGTAAGCCTTGGCAACAACACGGAACACATTGCAAATCAGCGATGTAAAGTGGCAGACCGCAGTACCCAACCTTACAAGTCCTTAAAAGAAAATGTCTGAGTATAGAGGGACGCCGATCGCTGATGTGAGAGGCATCAGCGAGCCCTCCTGTAACACACTAAAACCTCCGGCCTAAGAGCTTAGGCCAGAGTCGGGAACGTTCACAAAATTGTAAAACGTTCGTCACACTCGCCTCGTCGTCAGCTAAAACAGTGGGTAGGGCACGACCAAGTTTAGCCGCTGCCCTCTCAGCACGATATAAAATACACTCAATTAAAATGTGGCGTACAGTGATTTGCACGCCACAAGCACCAAAAAACGGTGGATTCTCCCGACGGAATAAAAAAACTGTGTGTCAAAGGGCTGTGTCCAATGCGAAGGCGCGTCAGTGTCACTTCGAAACGCCTCAATGACTTGCAGGAGGTTCGCCACGGTCGGACAGTTTATTACCTGTCACTGCCAGCCACGTCTCCTCCCACAACTGAAGGGACTTCAGGCGCAGCACAGAGTAGACGTCCCGCAAGGGAATGGCACACTCTTCGACATTTGGGTCACTGCAGGCCGCCTTGGCAGCCACATCAACTGCTTCATTTCCCCATATCCCAACATGCCCAGGTACCCAAAGAAATGACACCTCTTTACCCCGCCGTTGGAGGAGGTACAGTTGGTCATGGATCAATTGTGTTATAGTTTCAGCCGGGTAAATGACTTGCAGTGATTGTAGGGCACTAAGGGAATCGGAGCAGACAGGAAATTTTGTTACTCGAGCACGCCGGATGTGTTCCAGTGCCTGGAGGATAGCATGCAGCTCTGCCGAGAAAACGGAGTAGGCAGCGGGCAGGCGAATCCCTACGATGTGACCTGGTAACACTGCAGAACACCCCATCGAGTCCCCTTGTTTTGATTCGTCAGTGTACACCACTGTACAATCAGGATGCTTATTTAAAATGTTAAAAAATTCGGATTGAAACGCCATGTCTGGGGAGCAATCTTTTTTAAAACTGGTTAAATCTAAAAAGTGGCTGGGCCTCTGTAATAACCAAGGGGGATATCTACTCCATCCTCGACGCAAAACAGTAAAATCTGAAACACCCATATCTAGAAAACAGTCCTTAACACGAATCCCAAAAGGCCTCGTGTTCACGTCAACGATGAACGTTCACCAACAGCACAAATGGAAAAAATAAAATAGAAAAAAGAGCGTTCAATCATACTAAAGTTTGACCACGGAAATCCGTGGCTTGCTGGTCACTGGGATAATAATGGACGAGCCAGTCACGTGGCACACAATTATATCTGCTAGTCAGATGACACAAAACACTACACTAGAACACGGTTTAAAATCAGGATAAAGCACCATCCATTAAATGGAATGGTAAAAACCAGCTGCACGGATAAAACGTAGCACAGACTCAGCTGTGGAGGCATCGACCCAAGCACTAAGGATGGAGTAGGTGGAAGATTAAAAGACTGCCGCAAGGGGGCTAAAACGTTACAGTCCAGCAGGAGATGAACTACTGTCAAAGCAACACCAAAGCGACCCATGGGCGGTGACTCACGGTGAAGTAGATAGTCGTGAGTCAACTAAGTGTGCCCAATACGGAGGTGGCACAGCAAAACGGAAGTACCACGATTGGGCTTCAGTGAAGTTTACCATGTGGCTGTGGATGATTTGATCGTGCGAAGCTTGTTTTGCGCACTCGGTGCAGACCATTCCGAACTCTAGGCGTCTCGCACCTGCCCAAAATCGGTGTGTGTGGAACCAGCCTTACTTGACTGACACACTTGCCTCCGTGACTGAAGCCTGAAGCCTCCATATTGCCCAACCTCCCGTCAAAAAGTTGATGTATGACAGCAGGCGTACTACTATGATCTTCTAAGGCGAAATGACGTTGTAAAATTCACTAGTTGTTTCAAAAATGCTCCACATTTGAGATAATACTTCCGTAGTAGTTGTATTTAACAAAAAAAGTGTTCAGATGTTTCTTAAGCTTAAGGGACTTAACTGCGGGGTCATCAGTCCCTAAACTTAAAAACTGCTTATGAACTACGAAGTGATGGGTGCTACCAACAAGGGTTCGCAAATCGATTCCGTATTTCTTTATTTCCAGAAGGCTTTTGACACCGTACCTCACAAACAGCTTTTAATCAAATTGCATGTTTATGGTATATCGCCCGAAATTTGCGATTGGATAGGGATTTCCTGTCAGAGAGGACACAGTTCGTAGTAACCGATGGTAAGGCATCGACTAAAACAGAGGTGATATCGGACGTTCCACAGGGTAGTGTTATTGGTCCTCTGCTGTTCCTTATTTACATAAACGATTTAGGGCAAAATCTAAATGCTCTCTTAGGTTGTTTGCAGATCACGCCCTCATTTACCGTCTCGTAATATCATCTGAAAATCACACCTACTGCAGAACGATCTAGATAAGATATCACTATCGTGTAACATTTGGTAATTGACTCTAAATAATGAGAGGTGTGAAGTCGTCCATATGAGTACGAAAATAAATCCGTTAAACTTTGTTTACAAGATAAATCAATCAAAAGCGAAGGCCTTAAACTCCACAAAATACCTAGGAATTACTATTACTTCAGACAAAAACTGGAAAGAACACGTAGTTACTGTCGTGGGAAAGGTGAACCAGAGACTGCGTTTTATTGGCAGAACCCTTAAAAATGTAGATAATGTCGTGTGAAAGGCGAATCAGAGACTGCGTTTTACTGACAGGACAGTAAAAAGGTGCAACAGAACTACAAAAGAAACTGCATACACTACATTTGTCCGTCCATTTTTGGAGTATTGCTTCTCTGTGTGGGATCCTTATCAAATGGTTATGACGGAGGATATCGAAAGAGTCCCAAGAAGGGCAGCTCGTTTCGTATTGTCTCGATACAGGGGAGACAGCGTTACGGAAATAATACAGGATCTGGGATGGGAAACATTACAACATCGGCGCTTATCGCTGCGGCGTGGGCTACTTACGAAACTCCAATCGCCAACATTCTCCTCCGAATGCAAAAATACATTGTTGCCTCCCACTTTCATATGTAGAAATCGTCATCAGGATAAAATACGAGAAATCATAGCTCGAACGGAGAGATTCAGGTCTTCTTTCTTCCCGCGCACTATTCGAGAATGGAATGGGAAATAAATAGTATAACGGCGTTTCGATGAACCCTTTGCAAGGCAATTAATGTGATTTGCAGAGTAACCCATGTAGACGTAGATGAACTACCTTATATTAAAGACGACACAAACATCCATTCCCGAGGGTCGGATTCTAACCCCCGACCGTAGCGGCCGTGCAGACTGTTAATTGCGCTCCGTAGATCGCTCGGCCACCGCGGCCGACTGTAAGCAATTTATTTGAAATCGTGTTGTAGGAAGACCATGTTACATACACTTGAAGCAGACTGTAGTTATCGGAAAAAAACTCGAAAGAATTAAGATGGGTTTGAAACTTCCTGGCAGATTAAAATTGTGTGCCGGAACCGGGACTCGAACCTGGGACCCTTGCATTTCGCGGGCAAGCGCACTACCGACTGTGCTATCCCGACACGACTCACGATGCCGCCTCACAACTTTACTTCCGCCAGTACCTCGCCTCCTACTTTCCAAACTTCACAGAAGCTCTCCTGCAAACACGCAAGACTAGCACTCCTGGAAGAAAGGATATGGTGGAGACATGGGTTAGCCACAGCCTAAGGGATGTTTACAGAATGAAATTTTCACTCTGCAGCGGAGTGTGCGCTGATATGAAACTTCCTGGCAGATTAAAATTGTGTGCCGGAACCGGAACTCGAACCAGGGACCCTTGCCTTTCGCGGGCAAGCGCACTACCGACTGTGCTATCCCGACACGACTCACGATGCCGCCTCACAACTTTACTTCCGCCAGTACCTCGCCTCCTACTTTCCAAACTTCACAGAAGCTCTCCTGCAAACACGCAAGACTAGCACTCCTGGAAGAAAGGATATGGTGGAGACTTGGCTTAGCCACAGCCTCAGGGATGTTTACAGAATGAAATTTTCACTCTGCAGCGGAGTGTGCGCTGATATGAAACTTCCTGGCAGATTAAAATTGTGTGCCGGAACCGGAACTCGAACCAGGGACCCTTGCCTTTCGCGGGCAAGCGCACTACCGACTGTGCTATCCCGACACGACTCACGATGCCGCCTCACAACTTTACTTCCGCCAGTACCTCGCCTCCTACTTTCCAAACTTCACAGAAGCTCTCCTGCAAACACGCAAGACTAGCACTCCTGGAAGAAAGGATATGGTGGGGACATGGCTTAGCCACAGCCTAAAGGATGTTTTCAGAATGAAATTTTCACTCTGCAGCGGAGTGTGCGCTGATATGAAACTTCCTGGCAGATTAAAATTGTGTGCCGGAACCGGGACTCGAACCTGGGACCCTCGCCTTTCGCGGGCAAGCGCACTACCGACTGTGCTATCCCGACACGACTCACGATGCCGCCTCACAACTTTACTTTCGCCAGTACCTCGCCTCCTACTTTCCAAACTTCACAGAAGCTCTCCTGCAAACACGCAAGACTAGCACTCCTGGAAGAAAGGATATGGTGGAGACATGGCTTAGCCACAGCCTAAGGGATGTTTCCAGAATGAAATTTTCACTCTGCAGCGGAGTGTGCGCTGATATGAAACTTCCTGGCAGATTAAAATTGTGTGCCGGAACCGGGACACGAACCTGGGACCCTTGCCTTTCGCGGGCAAGCGCACTACCGACTGTGCTATCCCGACACGACTCACGATGCCGCCTCACAACTTTACTTCCGCCAGTACCTCGCCTCCTACTTTCCAAACTTCACAGAAGCTCTCCTGCAAACACGCAGGAAGTAAAGTTGTGAGGCGGCATCGTGAGTCGTGTCGGGATAGCACAGTCGGTAGTGCGCTTGCCCGCGAAAGGTAAGGGTCCCAGGTTCGAGTCCCGGTTCCGGCACACTATTTTAATCTGCCAGGAAGTTTCATATCAGCGCACACTCCGCTGCAGAGTGAAAATTTCATTCTGGAAACATCCCTTAGGCTGTGGCTAAGCCATGTCTCCACCATATGCTTTCCTCCAGGAGTGCTAGTCTTGCGTGTTTGCAGGAGAGCTTCTGTAAAGTTTGGAAAGTAGGAGTCGAGGTACTGGCGGAAGTGAAGTTGTGAGACGGCATCGTGAGTCGTGTCGGGATAGCACAGTCGGTAGTGCGCTTGCCCGCGAAAGGCAAGGGTCCCAGTTTCGAGTCCCGGTTCCGGCACACAATTTTAATCTGCCAGGAATTTTCATATCAGCGCACACTCCGCTGCAGAGTGATAATTGCATCTTTAAGATGGGTTTGATCAGTGACAACTGGAATAGGGTATCACTCATACTATTGAAAAAAAAAAAGCCCAAGTTAATCGAAACTGGTATTAGATTAATAAAAACAGCAAATTAACGCGACTCATTAATGTATGTGTTGAAGGACAAGAACTCTCAAAAGAATAAAGACACGTTTTATAAGTGACCGATAGTATTTTCATAACGACCGTACTATTGAAAGAATAGCCGAACTTGATAACAAATGAATAAAAACAGGAAACTAGTGCAACTCATTGATGTGTGTATCTTCCGTTTGCTGCACGAATAATTACAGCCACTGACAACAAACTAATTGAGCATTATGTCAAATCTATGAAGACAGCATAATTTAGTCAATTCATTCATATTTTAACAACTGGTTTCTGTAATTACACACATGACTGCTCACACGTTTGTAGTACGGAAATATGGAGGCGAGACTTCAGTGACACCAATGATACTGTACACGGAATTGCCATTTTGGTAATAAATGTCTGTGGTTATACAAACTTAACAACAATTTCTGAGATATAAAGTACTAGCTGTAAACCCGGCGTTGTGCAGGTGTTACTTTATACTACACTCTCGTAATCCACCTCCCCTTCCCCTCTCTCTCTGCATCCATCTCTTTCTCTCCCATCTCTCTGTTCGTTTCCATCTCTCCCTCTCTCGGCAAAGTGTTTTGCAAGGTACCCTCTGTCATGTATCATACAAACATTTATGTACTAAATGATCTTCCTCTTGGTTTAAGGGTCATGTGTGCAATAATTCATAAATACTGGAGAAAACTAAGCATTTTGTAAAATTTCGCAAGTTAAGTACCCTCCACCATGCACCGAACGAAACTTTTAACATTCCTCTTGTTTTAAGGTAGAGTGTGCAAAATTTCATCAATTTCGGAACAAAACTATAGATTTCTATGCAACAGAAATGGAGGGTCACAATACAAAACGCAGGTTGATGTTCTCCAATTTTCCAGTTACATTCAGACAACCCTTGTTCTGAGAATAACGAAAAAAAAGAAAGGAAAAAACGTTCTCATGTTTTGTCACTGCCTTGTTACTTAGGGATCCATTTTTAATGTTGCAAAGTACCCTCCTCCAAACACAGTAAGAAACGTAAGGCAGACAGTGACCTTCCTCTTGTTTTGAAGGTCAAGCGTGCGAAATTCCGTGAAGATCGGAATGAAACTGTAGATTTCGTGAGTCTGTAAAAGTATGCTCAGCCATCCAACTACCACAAAATACTTTCTTAGCTAACATTTTCTACCTATAAGCTACATTCCTGCCAAATTTCAGCTTCATAAGTGAAGTAGTTTCACAAATTTGGTGTTTAGTCAGTGAGTAAGTGAGAAAGTAGAAAGAGATTAAGAAAACAGATTGCTTAATTTTGGATGCAAGAGAATTAAGGGAGACATGCAGACAAAAATAAATAGTATCATGCAATCTGTAATGCTAACTTTATTTCATTCAAGGTCATGCCTGATGTGACAGTTTTACGGCATCTCAGCGAAACTGATGTGAGCGTTAGACTTCTTTTCGTTTCTTTTTTTTTGGGGGGGGGGGGGTTGTCAGTTACAAAACACTTCATAAACTTCCGAAATTACATGCAAACGTCGTTGCAGTTACCTAACTACGCCCATTTTCCAATAATTGACGCATAAATCTGGGTATTCTCACGCGGTGGCTTCTCATTATTTACGACGTCATATCTCATCAGCTATGTGTCATGCTCTATTGTTTTTGCGTCTGGAACCTTCGTGGGCGTACTGTGGACAGTTCATTAAAGTTTCATTGCAATCCAATGAATGGTTTATGAACGCATAGAGAACACACACACACACACACACACATATATATATATATATATATATATATATATATATATATATATATATATATAAACGAACTTATTGCAGTCCACATCTTTGGAACTTTTCAGCCGATATCACGCGCAACTGTTTTTCTTTCCATTTTTTAAACTATAATCTAACAAGCCGCAAGACTCTTAAAAACTGCCACCACCTGTCTGTCATGTATCGACTTCGGAGGAAAGGGAAAAGTCTATTCACTTGGAGTCCCTCACACTACAATTTATGAAAATCATTAAAAGTTACGTCAAAAACGAAATTCTAATAAATGAATTGAAATATAAGCAGTGATCGAGTGGCTGTGCGCCCTAAGGCACTTTGCTGCGGGGTGCAGACTGCTCCCCGTCGGAAGTCTGAGTCCTCCAGTTTATTCTCTTTAGCATAAGTTGTTTTTAGCAGATTCTGGCTCTCGTACTGATGACAATTGCAGTTTGATCCATAGCTTCACAAACATCTGAACATTTTTGAAATTTTAAAGTGTACGAATAATAATAATCTTAACTAAGGCTTTTGCCATTGATAATAGTTAACGAAGAAATGAACAGGTTTCCCCTTATGAGTCCTGTAAAACGTATGTATTACAGAGAATGCAATTTTTATGAGCCTTAATTTACCAATTAAGACAAACTTACGGAATGTAATTTACTGGTGATAGATGCTGAACAGGTTACACGAAGAAACAATATGATATTCGTAAAACTCCGCCTTTTATTAACTCTGTATCTTACTGTTTCTACTTATCTGAACAACGTTAAAATAACTGGTTAGTCTCACACCAGCAGTTTATTTTACGAAACAAAGCTTTTCCATAATCTCTATTCCATAATATCTATTTTGTCCCCCCGTAGTTAGTTAGTTTTCGTATTTTAATTGCAACGAGATGGTCAGCTTAAGGCAAACAAAATCGAAATTTGGAACTCAAGTTTGTGAAAAACTTCTACGGCGAAGAGATTCTCTGAATACAGTTATAAGGTTTGCCCCATTGTGTATGTGAAGCTCGCAAGAGTACTCTTGTTAGCATTCAACGTGTCAGGAATCCGGCGTTGAATAAAAACAAGACACCTTTTATACGGGCATTGCAGACAGGCAACTGTCAAGAACAATTCTGTTAGTGCCGTTGCAAAGTGTTATTGAGTAGACGTAGTGACAGATCTCTTACTAGTATCGATAAAAGTTGTCGTATTTGCTAACACGAGAGTGGCATGTATCCAATCCTCTTAGTTTACTTTACCTGTGATTGCCTGAAGCCATAATGAAAATTTTGTTTTACCGCGCGCATCCACACATGCAAATAAAACACACACACACACACACACACACACACACACACACACACACACACACAATACAAATTACGGAATCATTTCAACTAGTTGCCCCGTTGTACAATTATACTAAATATACATTTTTGCAGTCGCCAAATATTTGATGTTAAATGTTTCGATGAATTGCGCCGTATAAAATTATTGGGACGGAAAAAAATGTCTTACCACAGGACACATATGTAAATATAATACATTATTTGTGGTCTCAAAAATAAACCTGTAGCAACAGTGAAAGAACATTCGTTATCGGTAATACTTTTCACTCGTTTTCACTGACGCTGGTCTATTGATTTCGTTCGACTTCGTAGGATTTATCAGAAATTATTTTTGGGGATGTTTCACTTTAATTCGTGTGACAGTCGTTGGTATGATAGAGGTATGGTTTGTTTACAGTTGTAACTTATAAATCATAACTTAAATGCATTATGAGTCAATATTTTTATTCTGAATTCCCACCGGTGTACAAATACATTTAATGACCTCATTCTATTCCAAATACATTTCGAAACAGTCCACTCATGGTTACTTAAAATCATTTACTTTTTCCACTGATCTTTTGCACCAGCAGTACGTTCACACAATTATTTTAGTTAACTTAAGAATTCAGTTTCCTTATCAATTACATAGGATACAAGGTTGTGTCTACACAACATTAGTGTATCCAATTTTGGAATATTGCTGCACATTTTGGGATCTCCACCTAGTGGGAATAACGGAGGATTTAGATAAGGTTCAGAGAAGGGCAGCTCGTTTTGTAGTATCACGATATATGGGTGCGAGTGTCACAGAACTGATGCACGAGTTGGGGTGGAAATCATTAAAAGAAAGGCGTTATTCGTTGGGGAGAGATTTATTTGAGAAATTTCTTTTATCAACATTCTCTTCCGAATGTGAATATATTTCGTTACATCCACCTACATAAGGAGACATGATCATCATAAATAAATAAGAGAAATTTTGATCTAAAGCGGAAAGATTTAGATGTTCCTTCTTACAGCACATTATTACAGAATGGAACGATAGAGAAAGATCATTAAGACTTCGATTAACCCTCTGCCATATGCTTCAGTGTGAGTTGTACATTATTTATGTAGATATTGATGTAGATTGTAAAGCCTTTCAGATAAGTGAAATTAGTTTTATATTTAAGGGATTAAAATTTCTAATTCAATTTTAATTCTTTATTTTTTGCTATAGTGAAATGGGGAAGTTTAACTAATGCTGCTGAAAAATTATTATGGTAGTATTTGTTTATTTACCCTTGCCTACAAACGTATTAAATACAATAAATATTTATCTCTATAGTTTGATATTTCGTTCAGTGAATGATTGATTTTATTTACGTTATTCGTTACAGTTACTGCAGTTACTGAGTAGCATTAAAGAAAGTGAAGTATTCGAACGTACTCTTTGAGCTTAGACACGTAAAACCGTATTAGGAAGACTTCGCTTTTGAATGATTTTAGCTTATACACAGCATTGTATGCAATTGCGAAGATCATTGAAATTTTGCTTTTATCTGAGAGTTCAAAATACAAATGTTTGTAAACTTACAAACTATTTATGAACTACCTTATACTAAAGACGACACAAACATCGATGCCCGAGGGGAGATTCGAACCGCCGACCGTAGCGGTCGTGCAGACTGTGACTGGCGAGCCGCAGATCGCTCGGCCACTGCGGTCGGCTATTTGAGAATGGAAAAATCATTTTATTGTATTATGGCGACACTCTTTCGTATCCGACAGACGGACCCTCACAGTTTTTCTCAAACTTTCTTGTAGGCCGTTAGGAAATACTTCATTTAAAGAGAGCTGTTACGTGTAGAAAATTTATTTTGGACATAGAAGAGTCTAATATCTTATTTCCATAAGTAACTATTATTTTGTTATTCTTCTTGGTCTGGAATTAACCTATGTGATATGGCATTCGTTATGCTCCAAAGATTTGGGGGGACAACAGGCTCCAAGACTTTAGAGATGAAACTCTGGCTGATTAGTGAACCGCCACTGGGTACTTTGGAGGATGCTAGACTGGAATGTATACCACCTCAATCCATTATACTTGGTGCAGGACGAGTACGTTGCATAAGGCAATAGTTCAACAGACTGTAATGGGCCATCATGTAGGTGCAGACAGAATTGAGATTAAGCAGTAACAGAAGCTTCGCAAGGTGTAATAATTGTTTTTTGATTGTGTGTGGCTGAACATGTGAACGTTAGATACAATGGTCCTCAGATTATCACAAACAATCTTTAACATCACATAATGAAACTTTCACTCTGCAGCGGAGTGTGCGCTGATATGAAACTTCCTGACAGATTAAAATTGTGTGCCGGACCGGGACTCGAACCTGAGACCTTTGCCTTTCACGGGCAAGCGCTCTACACACTGAGCTATCCCGACATGACTCACGATGCCGCCTCACAACTTTACTTCCGCCAGTACCTCGCCTCCTACTTTCTAAACTTCACAGAAGCTCTCCTGCGAACCTTGCAAGACTAGGACTCCTGGAAGAAAGGATATGGTGGAGACATGGCTTAGCCAGAGCCTAAGCGACGTTTTCAGAATGAAACTTTCTCTCTGTAACGGAGTGTACGCTGATATCAAACTTTCTGGCGGATTAAAATTGTGTGCCGGAACCGGGACTCGAACCTGGGACCTTTGCCTTTCGCGCGTATGTTTCGTACTTTGTAAACATTTAAATTGACTGCACGTTCAACTAAGGAGGAAACAAAAGTTAATCAACCACTAGAATATTATCAGAGAAAGTTGCAATAGCTACACAATTCATGAAATTATAGCATATTTGCATCCAAGTATCTCATTTTTGCGAACAGGTTATTTTACAGAATACAGTTTTGAATCACTAGCGGTTAGGAAAATTCATACAATAATGAAAACTAATATTTAACATTAAAATGAATAGTGATTTCTTAAATGTAAGAAGAAATTTTAACCTTACACTCTCATAGTCTGTAGACAAGGGGACCATCCGCTATTCACGAAAGCTAAAATACAGGAAGACGAAAAATGGCGTCCAGCCTTCTCCTTCCAATTTCAACAGTAATAAGTGAATGAGGAAATCATAGAGAGGCAAGTGCAAATTAGTAGGAGAACGGTGACATGCGATAGCGATCTCTTTCAACCTTTGTCCTAGCTCACATTTTGTTATAAGTTGGCGCTACCAATTTCAGTGATGTGCGCCTGCCATGTCATTCGTCTTCAGGTGAGCCAGCTAGGACTTATGAAATCATCTTTCTTTTTAATTGTTGGCAGCAGCGTAATATGATACCCTTCAGCCACACATACATACAAGTTTGGTAATTTTTTTTAACCAGATAAAAGTGGTTTTCGTTTCACTATATCACTGAAACACTGTCCTGTGACACTGTTAAAAGGCACCAACCACTGTCGAGCCGCGGACCTGCTGACAACGAAGGTTAGGGAGTAAGCGTAAATAGTAGGATGGTGCGGAAGCAAAAGGTTGGGAGGGGGACCACGTAGAATACGCGGCGAAAGAGGGGGGGGGGGAAGAGGGGGGAGGGGTGGAACAGAAAACTGATTTACGAAATGGACAGAAAGTAGCTGGCCAGGATCATATTTGGTAGTAAGGATAGGTTTCAGGACGTAGAGCATCTTCCAGGAGGGGGAGGTGAAGGAAATTGCCTTTGGATAAGATATGGAGGGTGTAAAGGTGCAGGGCTGGAGGGATACAGTGGTAGAGGCTAGGTAGGGTCTCATGAATGGTTAGGAAATGGTACGCCAAGGGATTGTGGGAGTCTAGTATTCAGTTGATGTAGCGGATGTGTTCAAAAAATTGGGAAAGATGTGGGAAAGGGGTGAGATCATACAAGATCTGCGTGGAGGACTGGAGGCGGATGTGGTATGCGAGGTGGAGTGCGTTGCGTTTGAGAATCTGAATGCCTTTATAGAAGGCAGAGAAGATGGAGATCTAGGCTGGATTCAAGCTGCGAAGGACGGGACGCACAGGGGAACGGTAGGTGTAGAGGTTAGTGGAACGTTAGAAGATCCATGCCCGACAGGCTAGGAGTTTAAAGAGACGGAGTCGAAAATGGGCTTGTTGTTGGATGGTGTTTGGTGTGTGAGGTCCAGAACAGGGAACGATCCAGGTTGGGGCCGAGATATTTAAGGATGGGGGTGAGACGGTTGTAGTGGCCATATAAGGAAAGATGGAAGTCAGGTGGCGGAAAGAAGAGGTGGTGCGACTTATGACGATAATTTGGGATTTCTCGGGATTGAGGGTGAGGAAGCACTGGTTACACCAGGAAGAAAATGGGAAAAGGTGCTGTTGGAGGAGGTGTTGGGTGCGTTGGAAGGAGGAGGCGACAGCAAGGAAGGGGGTGTCATCAGCGTACTGAAGGTTATTGCCTGGAGGTGCCGGTTGGGGGCATATCTGCAGTAAACAGAAGGTAGAGGAGAGAGCACTGGATGGAGCCTTGCGGAATCCTTGCAGAGGGGTGAAACAAATGGGATTCGAAGATGTAGACAGTGTCAGCGGTTGGGCGGTCGGAGAGAAAGGATGCAATGCGGTGGACGTAATTAATAGGAAGGCCATAGGTGTAGAGGTTAAACAGGATACTGTGATGCCATACACTGCCATAGGCTCTCTCGATATCAGGGAAGATGGCCGAGCGACAGGATTTGTAGCTTGAGGGAGAAGAGGTAGATGAGACGAAGGGCCAGGTCGTCGGTAGTGAAGGACGGTAGGAATTCACAATGGGAGAGGAGAAAGAGCTGGTGTTGAAGTAGACAGAATGGTTTCTAGGACCTTGCTAAATACTAAGGTGAGGTTGATGGGTCGATAGGAAGAAATAACAGAAGGGAATTTCTGGAACATGAGGATACGGAAGATTTTTCACAGGCGCAGGTAAAATCGGTATGTAGGATGACATTATATGGGCGCTGATGAACACCATGTTGATCGCCCTAAAGCCCAATAACAACAACAACAACATGACATTATACAGAGTGAGAACGGTTTAGTGTAGGAAAAAGGGCAGGCTCAGAGGTGCCCTTAGATGAAGAGGTCATGACCGGGAGCGGTGTTGTGTTTGGTGGGAAGTGTTGACAGAATGTCAATAGCAGTAATCGGTGTGTTTAAGTTTGAGGGGGGTAAATAGTCCAAGTACTGGAATCTGGAGGGCGAGCGGTGAGGCGTAGGTGTCGGTAAGCTCTTGGACGTCAGGAAAAAGCGAGTAGTCAAATTGGAGTTTGTCCGAGGTGGAAAAGGTATTGGAAAGATAAGTGGTGAAGCGATTGTCCTTACTGGCATTGTCAGGGAATGGATGGACACTGTGAAGGGAAAGGTAATGAGATGAGGGCCGACTGCCAGTATGGCGATGGAAAGCGTGTCAGCACTTGGAGGAGTTGACAGGGGGAGAGCCATTAAGGCGAACGCACGTCTGTCGCCAGTTCCGGCGTTTTTTCGCGGTGAAGAGGAAGAAGACTTTCTCCGCTCCGCCTTATATAACGCGCGTCGCAGTCTCGGTGACAGAAGGACCACACCGACCGCCGGCGGCAGCCCCACTGGTGCAACTGCCAGAATCAGCTGCCCTCGATATTGCCGCTCGCCGCAATTATCGGAGTGTTCTGGCTTCTTTTTCTAGAAGAAATCTCGGAGATGACGAAATTCCACGTATTATTCAACTGGTAGCCGCTGTCACGGTTCATTAGATTTTCCGAACTGCGTATTTTTCCGGATTCTTTTATAACGGAGTTCAAAAACGATGTGGGCTTACGATAAACAGAATATCCCACAGGATCATCAGTCTTCCGTTTAAACAAAATATCTTGCAATGGGAGACAATCATCTTTCTATAATTCCATAGTAAATAGGGTGTTCTCATGAATGGAGTTAATATGATTAAATGTTCCATTAACTTATTTTTTTGGTGGAGCTACACTATGAAGGAATCGTCTACATATTTTCAATAAACTGTTGGTTGGCAAGCTGCTGATTCAAGTGATCTTTCTTTAGACTCTTCCTTAAAAATGTTCGCCACCTGAGAAGACAAGGGCTGCTCTTGTTTGTTCTAAACATTCTTGCTTAAATATACATTAGTTTGAGGAAAGAGCGTCTCGAAAGAAAGTAGTAATGTCCGACTGAAACTATTTACTAATTGACTCTAGGAATAAGCGAGAGTAAACTTTGTAAAAAGAGATAATACATTCAAAACTCACGAAAAAATCCTAACTACTTACGTGGAGAGCCCCCAATCTGTTGATAAATTCACAGAGTTCAGTACATGATAATTATATTTGCCAACCAACGGTCTCAGCAGATGTTTGGCTAAATCATATGTGAGGGTGTCAATATTACTACAGGCCGTGAAAGAAGAAGAACTTTGTGCACTTTAAACGGACCATACATTTTTTGTGGTACGCCGCCATGTGATCTTTGGAGCGAACGAGAAAAACTTCCGCGTTTCTACACATATGGCGTTGCACACGTGCTGTAGGATCGCGTACAGTCTTCCTGTATGTAATATCACGAAACAGATCACACACATTCACCAAATGAAGCCTACGTTGTAACAAAATAGTTAAATTACCTTTATCAGCCTTCAGCACCACAATGTCTGGGTCCTCTCAGAGATTTCGTAGTGCAGCCTTTTCCTCAGAAATTATATTACTACGCTAAGGAGGAGCTTCCAAGAGATCATGTCAATTTTCAGTTCTCATTTCTTCAGCAGTGTTCTTACGAAGGCGTCGTACACTTTCTTCAACACCACTCAAGAAAGTTATGAGAGGTGCTGCAGTTGGTGTAGGTGTAAAACTGAGTCCTCTTCCTAGAAAAGACAGCGTCACATCGTCCGAATTCTTCTCCGTCAAATTAACAACGTAATTTCTTTGAGTTATTCCCTGCGGCGACGCCTGTTGCGGTACCAGGAGGGCAAATATCGGTACCTGCCGGGATCTTGCAACCTTAAATATCCAATCAAACTTGGCTGAAGTCACTTTAACAACCCAGTCATCTGATGTAGGAGAAAGAAGTTCTGTAATCTTCAGATGTAGGCGGAACAGTTCTTCTGAAATGGCATTCAACCTTCATCTTGTAAAACTGATTCGGTACTTCACAACATGTCTTGCCTTCTCCGTTATCTTCCGTGCAGTAGCCGTCTTAATATAATGTAATAGAATGGCAAATTGTACTATTATCACACGAGGCGGACATCTCATTAAAAACTTGAAGAATGCAAACGTTTTGCTGTCTCATCATGTAGCTTCTTGAACCGTCTTACATTTGAGGCCATCTCCTGCCCATAAAGGCGCTTGATGTGAAATCTGAAATTTTCCGGCGAATAAAATGTTAAAAAAAATTTCGGGTTGAAGTCGGTCGTCATCGTACTTCAGAGTGTTTCCACTTTTTATGCGCAAAGGTGCAGTAATAGTATAGGTAATACACCACTGGCCATTAAAATTGCTACACCTAGAAGAAATGCATATGATAAACGGGTATTCACTGGACAAATGTATTATACTAGAACTGACATGTGATTATATATTTTCACGCAATTTGGGTGTATACATCCTTAGAAATCAGTACCAATCTGTTGACTCAGGGGTCGAGACGTGGCTATACGATCCGTTATCGCCTTGCGGATAAGATGCCTGTCATCTCGACTGCTAGAGATACGAGGCCATTGGGTTCCAGTACGGCGTTCCGTATTTCCATCCAGAACCCTCCGATTCCACAGCTGCTAACAGTCATTCGATAGAGACCAACGGGAGCAGCAATCGCGATAGGCTACAATCCACTTTACACGAGGCATTATAACAACGTCTCACTAGGCAACGCCCGTCAACTGCTGTTTCTGTATGAGAAATCGATTGGAAACGCTCTTAATATCAGGACGTTGTAGGTGTCGCCACCGGCGCCAACCTTTTAGAATCCTCTGAAAAGCTATTCATTTCCACATCATGGCATCTTCTTCCTGCCGGTTAAATTTCGCGTCTGTAGCACGTCATCTTCGTAGTGTCGCAATTATAATGGCCAGGAGTATATAGGGTTGAACCTTAAGGAACCATCCTGGCATTTGCCGCAAGTGATTTAGGGAAATAAAGAAAAACTTAAATCAAAATTGCTGGAGGTGGCTTTGGACCACCGTCCTCCATAATTCCACATCAGTACGTAACCACTGCGCCAGCCTGATTGGTGTGATATGCAGATATCCAATAAGCTTAAGTATTGTGGTATGAGTGCGACAGTGCACAAATGGTTTAAATCATACTCAACCGGAAGAGTGCAGAAAGTTGAAATAATCAGTTCACATGATATAGATGAAACAATTAATTTCTTTAACTGAGGAGTTATCAAAAATGGTGTCCCACAAGGTTCGGTCTTGGGTCCCTTGCTGTTCTTAATATATATTTATGACTTGCCATTCTACATTCACGAAGATGCTAAGCTAGTACTTTTTGCTGATGATACAAGTATAGCTATCACACATGACAAAGAGGAATTAACTGATGGAATTGTAAATGTTATCTTCAGAAAGTTATTAAGTGGTTCTCTACAAATGGACTCTCATTAAACTTTGATAAAAACCAATATATACAGTTTCATACAGTAAATGGCGTTACACCATTAATAAATTTAGACTTTGAAGATAAGTATGTAGTTAAGGTAGAATATTCAAAATTTTTAGGTGTTTGCATTGACGAGTGACTAAATTGGAAGAAACATATTGAAGATCTCCTGAAACGTTTGAGTTCAGCTACTTATGCTATCAGAGTCATTGCAAAATTTGGTGATATACATGTCAGTAAATTAGCTTACTACGCCTATTTTCATTCATTACTTTCATATGGGATCATATTCTGGGGCAATTCAACATTGAGTAAAAAAGTATTCATTGCACAAAAGCGTGTAATCAGAATAACTGCTGGAGCCCACCCAAGAGCATCCTGCAGACATTTATGTAGCGATCTAGGGATCTTCACTGTAGCTTCACAATACATATATTCACTCATGAAATTTGTTATTAACAATCCGAGCCAATTCAAAATTAATAGCAGCGTGCATAGCCACATCACTAAGAGAAAGGATGATATTCACTATTCAAGGTTAAATCTAACTTTGGCTCAGAAAGGGGTGAAATATGCTGCCACAAAAGTCTTTGGTCACTTACCAAATAGCACTAGTATTTCTAAAGGAATTAAAGGAATTTCTGAATGACAACTCCGTCTACAATGTAGATGAAATTTTAGATAAAAATTAAAAAAATTAAATAATTAAAAAAATTTAGTTGCAATTACTGTCTGTTAATTTGACTGATTTTTCGTCCTCTTCTTCTTATTCTTATTCTTCCGACCACGTTTACGCTTTTATGCAGGTTGTTGACAGAGCCTCTTCCACGCCTCGCTGTTCTCCCACAATTTGTCATTTAACATCTCCTCCCATTGCAATCCTCTTCGGTTCATATTATCTTTCACTTGGGTAGATAGCCAACTAGTATTTCAAAAGAAATTAAAGGAATTTGTGAATGGCAAGTCCTTCTACAATGTAGAAGAATATTTAGATAAACATAACTAAAAAAAATTAAAATAAGAAAACAACAAAAAATGAATTAAAAATCCTTAAAATATTGACTGTCAAGTGCAGACAATATTTACTAGACTGACACGTTCCACATCATTACGAAATGTCGTATATATGATCTATGGAACAAGTATTAATCTAATATAATCTAATCTACCGCAGTCACGGCACCGTAAGAAGGGGGCCAGCTCTGGTAAAGAGACGCAGATCCTTTCGCTAAGCAGCCGGGCGGGCTGGACCGAGAAACAGAAAACGCCCTTCGCTGTCAGCCGCAGAATGGAGAAATGCGAGAGGCATCTCAGAGCCAGCCGAAGGTAGGGTGGGGGCTGGGGCTGGGGCAAGGCGCGCCGAGGGTCGCCTGCAAAGCCACAGGGCGCGCCGCCGTCTAATTAAAGTCGAATGAGGCGGGCCGCATTCTTCTCGCGGCCGCGCGTGCTTTACGGCGCCGGCAAACTGTAATTGCGTCGCCGGCGACGACGACGACGACGCTGACGCCAGGGTAGGCGCGGCGCCGGCGCCGGGAACTGGGAGTGGGGGGCGCCCGGCGCGCGCTCCCATTGGCCGCTGGGCACCACCTGTCGCCAAGGACAGCGCACCCCGGGCGTCGTGTCGCGGGTTGTCTATCCGTAGGCGTCGACTCTGGCAGCTAAGGCGGCTATTGCTCTATCGTACTTTTGATCGTATCTTTGACAAAGAAATAACATAAAATGTTTGTGAAATTTCTTTGACAAAGTTTTTGACGTGAAGTTAAAACGGAGTGTTGCACTGTCATCAAATTCTTTGTCATATTTCAAAAAGGCACACAATAGAAGTTTGTTATTTAGTGCTGCAGTGTGGGTTTGGAAGACAATAAGTGGAGGATGTATCGATAGGGTAAATCCGGGAGAGATGGCGCACATATTCAAAATTATTCACAAAAAATCCCACAATGCACTTTATTCAAAATAATTTATTTGACAAGTAAGCAAACCATTTTTATTTTTATTTTGAAATTTACATACACTCATTCGTCACGATATTTAACCATTCAGAAATCCTTACAGTGCTGCATCCATCCTTTAGGCAGAGGTGGGCAATGAGCGAGCTCTCGGAGCCGCCTGCCTGAGTGGGAGCAGAGCCTCGAGCAGCTGGCGGCCATCACATAGTTCTTGCTGGAAAGACTATATGGCGTTATGCGCAGCCAGCGCGCTAACGTAGCTGCAGAAATGCACCTGGCTGAGTGTGTTATAAAATTACTTATAAAGATAATAGTGCAAACTTTTTGAAATGCACCTGGCTGAGTGTGTTATAAAATGACTTATAAAGATAATAGTGCAAACTCTTTAGTATCCAACTCGAATGAGCAGATTCCAGTGCTAGGGGTATCTCTTGAAAAATACTATTATGTTTATAAGTAACTTATAAACATAATACTTGAAACTCTTCTTTGAAATGTCCAGCGCGTGCAGTCGAGCCGGCAAATATAAAGATAAGAGCAAAGTACGTGCACCAGCAAGCATGCAGGGCTCTAGCGACAACTAGAATAACCACCGGCCGAGTATTCTTCAATACTGAAGAATTGGCAAACAAATCCTTAATTTTTGTTATATCAAAACATATTATTTTTAAGGATTTAACTTAGGCCTATCTGAGTTTTTCAAAAGAAATCCTCTCCATCCTTAGCTTTTATTCCTAATTTTCCTGCCAAAGATAACACGAGAAGTATCAAAGATTGCGGCATGTATCCTGATCTATCAGGGATACAAGCCGCACCCTGTAACTCTGTGACCCTAGCAGCCAAGTTGGCCGATGTAGAATAAAAAGGAACCCAACAGAAATTACTGTTCGTGCAGCTATTCAGTTATTTAGAAATATGTCACTATTTAGCAGCATCTAATAACTAACCGTAACACTAAAAAACTTTTTAAGCAAGATATAGAGTCTTACCTTCTTTATCAACATTATCTCGGTTAAAACAACCACTACCACTACTGAAGCAAAATCAGTTACCTCGCTGCCCAGAGCCTACTGCTCAACTGCAAAGCGAATAAACATGCACTGAAGGTTTTTTTCCTTGTTTCTTTCATTTTTTTTACTAGTCTGTGCCGCATGCGGCAAGTCTCCCTGACTTACTATATATCTCTATATTTCGTGACGTTGTCTGTTGAGATTCACACTGAAACCCGGCGTAAGAACCAGGATGAACATTACGTTAGTGTAAATCGCAATAAACTGAATAAATTGAATTTTAACTGCGACAGGCCAAATCACAACATATATGAAATCTGCAGCAGAAGATGTGGGTCTTATTGTTGAGGTCATGAAAGCACACAAAATCATCGCCACAGAGAAATTTCGCGAAAATTCATCTTTTTCTGGAACATTTCCGGGGCGAGCGTATGATGGGCTATAACTCATAACTAAGTGCCGATAATTAACTTAATCATAACTTTCCTCCGTAATGAGATGCTTGGTTATTATTACGCCTCGCGGAATGAAAAAAAAAATTGTCACAATATGCGGACAAATCGCGGCAATGTCAAATTGAATGCATTCACGAATCGAACCGTAATGGTGGCCAAGCGTATTTTCCCGTTTAAACGCGGCTTACTGAAAACAACGAGCAAGAATAATGGTGGTTCATTTAAAAAGAGAAAAGAAAAATTGGCGTGCATGTTAAAAGAGAGGGTTTATTATAATAAAAAATAATTTGGGCTTCCACTTATTTCCTGAGAAAGTGTTTAGGGCCCCTAGAGTTCCCTATGTTCCATAAATTATTAACATAAAATCATATTTGCAGATATTCACTCATCAGATATTGTGGAGGAATAATGTATTTCGAAAGAATGTTGACTGGATGAAACAGAAATGATACTATGTTAAATTCACCAATGTGCACTACACTGTGAATCGTTACTTTTTGAAAATGGTTTTAGCTGAAGTATCTAGAACAAATTGCGATCGAAAGTTGCCGATCTAAAGACCACTTAAAACATCCGTGAGGGAGAGCGATTACTAAACCAAACACTGTGCCAAAAAAAAAAAAAAAAAAAAAAAAAAAAAATCTATACTCAACAGAGGAAATTTTAATGCTTTTGAAGGAAAATTGACCGTTTGTTAAAAATATGATTTTTCAGTTGCATCATAAAATGTCTATGGTCCAGTCAGATATAAGGCACATAGAAGTGTAAAGGAGCGCAGTTGACCGATATCTTTTCTAAGGTAACTCAGCAATTCGTGGAGTAAAATACAAAAAAGCACCGGTCTTAAATTTCAGAGCTTCTGAATGGCTAGAGCAGCTGCCCAGTAAGCAGGAGCCCCAGGTTCGAATCCCGGCCGTGGCACAAATTTTGATTCTATTTGTCGTTTTTAATCAATAATAGTGACATCTTATAACTTAATGGTTCCCATGCGCGCGAATCTGAAAGATAATACATTAATTTACAACTCATGTGCTCGTGATAAGCTTCTAAATAAAGAAAATAATAATCCTACGAAATGAGAATATATATATATATATATTATTCGTTTATTAAAATAGAGGTACGTTACCGCACAAAATTAAAATCGCTGATTTATCTTGCCTAATATTAATGCTATCATTATTCGAATTCTCAGGGCTATTATATAAAATAATCGGTTTGGTTATCATTTCTTAAATAGCATATCCATTGAATCAATGACGAAAATGAAACATTTAATCTGCTCAGTTACATATCATTTTGATTAACATAATCAGAAAATAGTGGTGAGTTCATATAACACCATTAACACTAGAACTCAGTAAATAGTAATAAATGGAGGGAAATGTGAAAATATAATGTAATGCACTCAGTATCTTTTCTTCCGACATTAGTACATAGTACTACGAACAATAGTGCACTTTTATATTGAGTACACAACTCGCAAATATTCGCTTTCGGAGTAGTATATGTCACTAGTTGAAAACAGTTATAGGTGCATGAAAGTACTCGATATGGTTTAAAATATATTACAATTTCAGAGAAATTCGTCAAGTTGGTAGTTGTTATGATTCAAAAATCGTTACAATTTCGGAGTACAGGTGCCTAATGTCAAAAGAAAACAATTTAATAGAGTTTCTTTGTTCCTTAAAGGCAAATTAGGTTGTATTTTCTTCATATAAGATTGACTACCCATCACAAATTCAAATATACAATCCGTTTCCCGGTAAACTACGAAATTGAATTAAAAATGTCTCATTGATCCTAAAGGCGTTTATTGAGCTCTGGATACTGACAACAGGAGAGAACGTTCATCGTTGATCATGGTTTGAATTGCAAAAAGTCTCCAACTCCGCCATAGGATACATGAATTCATTTTATTTGCATCTCATTAGCATATAATCTCAAAAGCTCATGCCAATGACGATTTTTCGCTCTCGTTGATGCACACTCCATTAGATCGAACTGCGTTATGTTTTAACTGCGAAACGTATCGAATCCTGGCAACTGAACTCTGTTTATTTCTTGCCCCTTTTTCTCTCGCTGACACTGAAATTCACTAGACGACATAACGGAGCACACTAATGGGCTACACAGTACGTTACTCACAGAAAGCAAGTAGGCCATAAATGCACTGAATATACTTCATGAGTAAATATTTCAGTTCTTCTGTTACGTGATCGAGAATGCAGGTCGTTTTCAAACCGTTGGCGTTCATTTACAGCACAATAGAAACGAAATGAAGTGACATTGAAATATTTAGTGAACTCTTAAGTCACCATCGATAATGTCACAATCCGCTCACGTGATCGATTACGTCTTTTTCCGTCACTTTTCCGGTCGCTCAATTTCTGTCTTTCGTCCAGGGCCTAGACATATTCGTGTCAATACTCTGCATATAATCTACACATCTATCTGACGGTATTCAATGTGCTCGTCGATTATTTACCCTTTGTCACTGATAAGGGGTCCGCTCCCGTACCTCAGTGGCATCGTCGCTGACCGCCGGACAAAGGGGCCTGAGTTCGATTCCCGGTAAGGGACCGGTTGTTGTGTGTTTGTCCTCATTATCAATTTCATCATCATCGTAGACACGCAAGCCGCCGAAGTGGCGTCAATAGGAGGACTGGCTGTAGGCGGTGAAACCCCTGAGGGGATAACCCCGATCACGGAAAAGTACACGATCATTTCGTTTCATTATTGAGAAGGGAAGACTATTTGCAAATTGGACATGTAATCTGCAGATATATCCACATTCATTATTATCCTTCTTTACTGAATGTTTCATTGTCAAAAATCTAAACCAACAGTTTACAACATAGGACGACGGTTTCACCTAGAGACACTTGCAACGACAAACTTTTTGAAAATAATCTGATCATAATCGTCTAACAAATGACTTGTGTATTTTATGAACATATACTCAACATCCTGAAAAATAGGAATGCTGGCTACATGCGTTTATTCTGCTTTGTTTCACTGAATTTGAATTTAATTAAAATACTTTAAAGTAAGAAAATGTTATTTAATTTTCTATTCTTGTAACGTTTTTATTTTTTTTTATTTTTTAGCAGGGTAATAAATTTCGTAAATACTGCAACCCAGTGGTTTCACTCTGATATTATAATATGTTCCAAAACGCCGCATGAGATAATGCGATGCTTCAGGCTTCACATCTCATATTTTACTGATCACAGAGATCAGCGATGCAGTATTTCGAATAGCCCGTTGCCTACTGATCATCTGTATAAAAGTAGATGCTTTGGCATTCTATAGCTACGCTTCAATACACAGTCAGGAATTAAATATTACAACGTTCTTCCTGCAGTTCATCCAAAGCGAGTAAGTCAATAAGTTTCTTTGCAATACGTTTGGTCTAGGATATATTTAAATCTGCTTATAGTAACACCATTTGTTTACAAGTGGTACCTGAATTAATCACGAAACACGATAATGTTTGGGTAAAAAAACTTGGATTTGTGTGGATATCCACTTATAAATATTTTCTATCTTGCAAATAGTCGAAATTCTTACCAAATATTCTTTAGATAATATTATCGAAATGCTTATTACATTGTTTTGATATCTTTATCTGTTACCAATTTCAGATCTTCAATCTAATCATAGATATGAACAAAACTGAAAAGCGAGATGTTATCCGTTTTCGTATCTTGGACCAGAATATCTAAATAACTAATTACAGATCGGCTCAAATTTTAACAATATTTTTTAGACATTTATTTAGTACCTCCATTTTTCCGTTTTCAGAAAACAGTGTCACTTATCAAGATCGGCCCGAAATATTATACGTCCGGCCAGTTTTGCTGAGAACGGCGTTCCGAATTTTGTAAATTGGCATTCGATTTTTAAAAATATCTAATCATCGAAAAAAGCATATTAAATTAATACATTTTGATTTTTTCTCAGGCTGAACGACTGGCTTTATTTTCGTAGTTCGTCAGGAGTTTCTGTGAAGTATCGAACTAGGTAAAGTATTGTAACATATTTTAAAGAGTTGTCAGAGGTAAAAGTACGTTGCTTACATTTTGCGTTTCATGATTTTTTTAGTTCATAGATTTCAGAGTACAAACATCATAGTACATATTCAAACTTAATTTGAATTTGAGGACACAACAAAATGTATCTGGATTTTGAAGATGGTGATTCCTGTCACCTTTCAACTTGCAAATTTAATAAAACTATTCTAAGAAAATTTCATGTTGGAAATCATATATCATCCAGATAAATGACTGTTTTTTTTTTTTGTCGTACCATGTATATAACTGTTGAAAGCATATGAATAAATTTTGCAGTCTTTACTGATCTACATAATTTGTCCTAATTAAGCAAGAAATAAGCCTTATCTAGATGAAAAATCTTCCTGTTGGAGGGAAACAAAGGCAAATTTGTTGCGGTTTGAAAGAATATGAATGAAATGTGTAAAACCAGCAGGTTACACATCATTACGTCGTGATCACTAAAAATTTTTTGCTTTCTAACGTATTTGTGCTGATTTATGGTAAAACAGAATAAATGAAACTCTCACTGAACGGAAAGAATGTTCAAATGTTTGTAGAGCTTATAGAACTTAACTACTGGGTCATCAGTCCCTGAACTTACAAACTACTTATGAACTAGCTAATTCTAAGGACGGCACAAATATCCATGCCCGAGGGGGCATTCGAACCCTCGACCGAAGTGGCCGTGCAGAACGTGATGAAAGGGAGAGCCGACAATGACAGTCGAAGTGAGAACAAATGGTGGGGGTGGGAGACAGACATTGTCAGTAAGCAATTGCGCCTAGCTTAAGCCATTGCCACGCAATGACGATGACACCTCTACAAAATGACTTACTTAGTGTGGACGGAGATACGTTTCTAGGAAAGACTCGTTACCTAGAGGAGTAATGTAGTCGTATAAAAGAAACAATTAAGAAATCTAATATAAGTTAACAGTATTTCTTGCCGAGTAATGATTTTCAGATTGGTGTGCGAAAGGGACAGTTTGATAATTATGCAGTTTTGAAGCCATTTGTGGTCGTATACAGAAAAAGTGAAGCAAAAAGATCTGTCATTAAAACACTTACTGATATCTAAGCTCATGTGATTGCTAACGCCACTTTCGTCACGTTCTTTTCTCCCCCTTAGAGGAGAGACATATCCATGTCTGAGAGGCAGCTGCTTCCTCACTTTTCTGACTTTTAAACAGAACTTATGTGCATTTTTGTGCTCTGACGGGGTAATTTTCAGCTGATGGTAATATACTTCTGATTCTTCTTTTCATTTCATTTTTTTTCTGTTGAGCTATTGGCGCGTATTGAGGAACAGATATGCAGCAAAGACAAATGTAGAAACCTTCACACATTATGTAAATTTCAGCAGAATTTAGAAATACACAGCAGTGACGTTTTGTTCAAATATACAAATAAATTTAAAAAAAAAGGAACACCGGATCAGTCAATGAAAATTTTCAGTCTTCTTGTTTAAGATTACGTGTTAGTATTGTATACAAATGTACAATTGTTGTTCCATTCTTGAGGATATTCTGCCACACATGACCTTCCAACAGAAAGGAAGGTCACTATGGTTGCAAGGATCACATTCAACACACATTTGAGGAAATATGACGTCATAAGCAATGAAGAGTGCGAAAAACTGTCGCATCAAGCGACAATGTTGCATATCTTCTCACAAACCAGTGAACCGATTTCAAGCAAATTTGGTGCACACATTCCTCACCAAGATGTCACGAACGCTGTAAGGGTAACAACCACCTACAACACATAGATCAAGAGAGCGAAGCATATTGTACTTTACCTACAGACCAGGACAAAATAAACTGTTACTTTCGATCTTCATCATATTACACATTCAAACTTCACAGCAAGACGAATGTCACTGACTATATAAAATTTCGTGTGGTATTTGAAAGACGGTACCTTACTCATGAAATCAGATAAAATGCCCAGCTTTGATACGAACTTGACGAAGTTTTGCACAGTGTCCCTCAGGTGAAATGCGAGGTCACCGTATACATAAAATTTCGTATGGTTGTGCCCATGGGTGCGGTTCCTGTAGGGAGGATGCTTGTCCACTGGTGGTCGAGCTGATCTCTACGAGATTACGAGAGTAACTCGGGCGTCCGATCTTTGATTGTCGTGATTGCACTCGTGTTTCTCTCGATAATCCATTTTTAGTCCGGGGCAAGTCCCGGAGATAAATTAAATTGGTCCCAATCCCCCGGTTCCGACCAAGGTTTTCGGGAGGTTTTCCTTGGTTGTAAGGCGTATGCCGGAACTGGTAAGCCCCTCCCACTTATTCCCAATTGGGATTCCCCCTTTGCCCCATTATCAGCTCGTCTGATAATTGGCTGAATAGAACCGCGACTCTTTATGGGCCGGATCTCAAACAGCCCGCTCCACTCCTCGGAGTGGAGAATGAAAAGAATAAAAAAAAAAATATGGCGGATTCATCTCAAAATTGCCCAGAATTATAATTCCAAATAATGATTTTATAGCTTCCAAACACTAAACATGAAATACATTTATGGTCTATAACATGAAAAGACACAGCGTAAACAGCGGCATATATATAATTTCACTATTTTTAATGATACAATAATTTACTGCTCTCAACAAATACCTGCTACGTTACGAAAATAGGCGATGTATTTTCCTCAGAGATGACCCACTCGGTTAGCCGTGTGGTCTTACGTACCTCTTTCCGTGTCGGGGAGGCGTACCGGTCCCGGTTTGAATCCTCGCGGCGGATTAACGAAGGAGCTCGGATTGCCGGCCAGGCTGGATGTGGTTTTTAGGCTGTTTTCCACGTCCCCCTAAGTGAATACCGAGCTGGTCCCCAAGTCCCGCCTCAGTTGCACGATTCGCGAACATTTCATAACACTTTACACTTTCGCACACTTATAACATACACAGACATTTGGGGTACACATTTCCTCCCGGGGGCAGGGAGTGGCGGCAGGAAAGGCATCCGGCTACCCCGTCATTACTAAAATGCCAAATCTGCAATAACAAAGCCGACCCTGCATGTGAGAGGAAAGGGCTGAAGAGAAAGAAAGAGTTTTCGTGAGAGATAATTGAATCAATATATGTGACTCAGTGATGAAAGTCGCCGAAGTGTCTCCCATTCTCCAGTTAAGCCTGGTAACCTTCGGATGATATTGTATTGCTAATGCCAGGTAGTACAATATTATAGCTCCATATCGGCATTTGTAAAGTACAGGGTTTTAACGCTTTATAGTATTTATTATATTACACTTGCAGCTATAAATGATATGTCAAATGAAAGAGCAACTCTAACAGTTTTACCAAGAACCTTATAAATGTTCAATGTGAGTACCATTTGTCACACAGCACACATCATGTCTATAGTCTAGTTCTTCTCAGACGTTGATAAGTGTGTCTTCAGCGATTGTAGCAACAGCTGCTTCAATCCTGTTTCTTAATTCAGAGAGGTCATGTGGTAGCGGACTCACGTATACATGATCCTTGATGAAGCCCCGAAGGAAAAAAATCATATGGCGTTAGGACGGGTCAACGTGGAGGCCATGAAAAACAAGCCCTGTCATTGGGTCCCTTGCGGCCTTTGCTACTACCGCTATCTAGCGACTTGCTACGGAAACATAGCGCTATGCGCATGCGCAATGGTGGCAAGCAAAACTATTTGAATAGCTCTTTCATTTTACATATCATTTATAGCTGTGATAATAATATAATAATTATTACAAAGCGTTAAAACCCCGATATTGATTTATGAACACCCTATGCTATTTGATGAATCGGCATGGAGCCGCAGTTACTGATAGTAATCACTGAGATTTAACATTGTGTTACTTGTGTCGTGTAAGTTACATGTTTTGTGTTTGGAGCAATGGTAGCAGCGTTTCTTCTCTCAAAGAGAAATTCATAAGGCTTACCTAAAATGATGTTTTGTAGTGCCATACCAGATTCCTTTACACCTGGTTCACAATCACAGCCTCTCAGTTTGAGTAGAACCTAGAACACGCAACAGTGGCTCATCTAGATCAGCAGTTCAGAGGAATTATTTTTATAATTTTCCCATAACATAAGTTGACTGACAGATAGCAAAGCAAGTTTTAAAACTGAAATAACATCATTTTATTGGGAGAAATCCTTCAATTCTACGAAAAATCATTTATAAACTAATGTCTTTAAAATACTTTTGTTTAAAGTATTGTTCCTTTAGTAAGCCTCAAAATAGTATTTTCATTAAAATTAAGTCAAATTGCATATATGTTTCTTGTAAAATAATAATTCCACAAATTCCACAAAAACTTTGTAACAAGATAACTCACTTGAATAGTGAACAAGGAGTAATGAAAGTGTCTTTTGTATAAGAATAAATCAGTATTGTTCCCAATGTTACATGAAGTAAACTATATCGTTAAAACGTAAGTGCATCATTGTATTACTTTGATGGACGTCCCGTTGTTGTATAGGCACAATGCTTACAAAAGCAGTATAAATAGATGTATTATTTTCCTTTATCCGTCACAGTTTTGATGTGGCGTGGGTTTAAATCTTAGGTGCTAAGAACTGGCGACGTTTCTACAAGATATTCTCATTTCCCCATGTATAACGGAAAACTGACAGATGGCTAGAATCTCAGGAAGAAAAGAGAGTTTTATCTGCTGAATAAATGAATTTAGATATATTAAAATGTGGAGTATGAAGAGGGCTTTGAGTGAATTCAGTATTGGGGGGACGTCGTAACACAGAGGGAGGAAATGATGTTTACACTGGTGCGCTTCTCCTCTCAAAGAGAAACTCTTAAAGCTTACGTAAAATGCAGCTCTGTAGCGCCAATACCGGATTCCGTTATACCGTTTGTTTGTCGAGTAAACTTTCAGCTTTCAGTGTACATATCATATTTCGACAGAAGAGAATGTCAGTTCTGTTTGAACGTAAACACTACGTTCTCAACATTGATACACTTTTTTCCATTCAATAATTTCAAGGCAAATTATGTTTCAATACCTCTAGTGCTATAAAAAAGTATCAATAATGACTCATTCAGGAGAAGTATTAAGTATTTTGGGAGGTTGTAGTATTGACAGATTGCTGTAAAAAATTCATATTGAGTTCACAGGTTCAGCTTTTAGTATGTTACACAAACTAACCTAAAGCAAAGGCAAATTACGACATTTTTAGAGATTGTTCTGCGCTTCCGTTTTGAATGACACCTTATCCAATTAAAAGATCAACTCTGTAAATGTTCTAGAAGTTCTTATTTTTTATTTTAACCGGATTTCGGCTATAAGGCTATTAAAGTATGAACATGGCTATGTAAACCGAAAACCGTTAACTTGTAGAATAAAAAAAAATACTTTTTAATTCAATATTTATTGATAGAACTAAATTCAAAATTTCTTTTTAATTCAATATGACGGTGTTCTACAAAGAATCGACAGCTGATTCAATGGAAACGTCCTCATATGCCTTCGCCCACTCTAGATTAGAATATGATTTCAGAAACGTCTTGGTATACAGGATCTTTCAGGGGGAACAGTAAATATCTTAAGAGACGATAATATGTTCGTCTTCACTATCATCTCCTGTCATATTTCCTAGTTTCCAGCTGATTCAGCAAACTAATACTCCTACCAGACCATCATCATCATCAGTTTAGATGGAAAGCAATGGAGAAAATATTCGAGATACATTGACGATTTATGTGTTAATGAAACAATCTGAAGAAACTGTCATTGCAAAGCGCAACATACATACAGCAAATGACTGATGCTCGTTCGTTTGGTAAAAGTTTCTGTTCCTAGGAATAATTCACTGTCTGACCTCTCTTATTCCAATGCTGTGGTCATCATCAGTGGATTAAGAGACTCAAGCACATCAAGGCGAACTGTTCATGCGTATCTAGGCAACAATTGTATCGTGTCGCTATCATTTCGATGCCTAAAATTGCGGTGTTTCGGCGACGTATTTCTATGTACTTTTGAATCTCTATTTTTTCTCCGTATCCATCATCTATCTTCCATTTACGATACTACAAACGTAAATGTTTGCTTGTGCAAAACTGTTAAAGTGTTTGCCCGATTGTTTTGAAATTTTGACACATCAGTGCACTGTTTACAGGTTGGTTATTATATGCCTATACTTTGTGATATATAGCCGACTTATATTGACTTTATGCGAACACTTTTAATAACGTTAGCCCAGTCTAGTATTTATATAAATACACATAAATGATATATGACATACATTTAAAAATTGTGCAAATATATGCACGTATTCATTTTCTACGACTTGTCAAAACTTCAAACCATTCTGTCATGAAATTCTGTAGATTAGCTATTAGGAAAATATAAATTGTATATACGTTTTCGCACTTGGCTTGTAGTAGGCAATGGAATGCCGCCTATTTATGTGTGTACTATAACTGTCATAAATGGAAGACCCTTAAGGAAAGTAAATTACTGTTCGTGCTGAACGGTTTCTCACCAACATTCGTTAATTTTTTACCCAATGGTGCATTGTAATACAGGAAATATGTGTATTGCAACTAATAAAATATGTAACATTTATCGTTTACTAACAATGTTTCCAATTTATGAAAATTACATAAATTCATTGATGACATGTGTTGTACAAATTGTTAGACAGATTGAACATCTACATCCACATCTACATGGGGTACTCTGCAAATCACATTTAAGTGCCTGGCAGAGGGTTCATCGAACTACCTTTGTAGTATTTATTTCCTATTCCATTCTCGAATAGCGCGGGGGAAGAAAGAATACCTTAATCTCTCCGTTCGAACTCTGAATTCTCGTATTTTATTCTGATGATCATTTCTACCTATGTTAGTGGGAGTCAGCATTACATTTATGCATTCGGAGGAGAACGTTGGCGATTAGAGTTTCGTAAGTAGACAAGGCCGCAGCGATAACCGCAGATGTTGTAATGATTCCCATCCCATATCCTGTGTCGCTGTGTCCGTGACGCTGTCTCCCCTGTATCGTAGCTTTACAAATCTCAGAACGATCCCAAACTGGGCACCAATATTCCATAAGAGGACGGACAAGCGTAGTGTAGGCAGTTTTTTAGTATTTCTGTTGCATGTTCTAAGGGTTCTGCCAATAAAACGCAGTCTCTCGTTCGCCTTTCCCACGACATTATTTACCTGTTCTTTCCAGTATAAATCGGAAGTAATAGTATTTCCTAGGTATTTAGTGGAGTTGAGGACCTTAACTTTTGATTGATTTATCTTGTAAACACAATTTAACGGATTTATTTTTGTACTCATGTGTACGAGTTCACATTTCTCATTATTTAGAGTTAATAGGAAATTTTTACACCACAGTGATATCATATTTAGATCGATCTGTAATTGGTTTTAATCTTCAGATGATTTTACTAGACGGTAAATGACTGCGTCGTCTGCAAACAACCTAAGAGAGCTATTAGAGTCTCTTCTAAATCGTTTATGTAAATAAGGAACAGCAGAGGACCACCTCCCTGCGGAACGCTCGATATCACCTCTGTTTTAGTCGATGCCTTATTATCTATTACTACAAACTGTGTCCTCTCTGACAGGAAATCCGCTATCCAGTCGCAAATTTGGGCGATATTCCATAACCACGCAATTTGCTTAAAAGCCTTTCGTGAGGTACCTATTGCAATGCAACGTTGTGTCAGAACTACAGAACATTTGGCTAATTTCGTAAGATATAAGTTTATGAAGATAACTCAAACCGCACTTTAGGTTAGACAGAGGTGGCAGAGGAAGATGAGGAGGGCTAGGAAATTTATGTATGGGGTGGGTGCGGGTGGAGGAGGAAATGAACAGGGGCAAGGTGGAGAAGAGATGGACTATGAGATGAAGTAGGTGGAGATGGACTTAAAGAGGGAGATGAAACAGAGGGAAGGGTAGGGGACGATGTGGAAAGAGGAGCAGACGAAGAGAAAGATAGTGTACAGGATGTGGGAATGCGGGTTGAGGCGGAGACAGCGAAAATGAGGAGAAGGATGAGGAGGTGGAAAGTGAAATACGGTGAGTAGAGACTGTAGAATGTATAATCAATACCTATCACAAAGCATTGTCAAAATACATATATTACAAAAAAATGTGTGCCTTCTTTTTCATTCTAGGATGGGTACAGTTACTTGTAAAATAAAATTTTGGATCTCAACTACATTGGTGCTACTCTTAGGGTTGGAAGAATGAATAATGGAAGGAAATATTATTTGTTAGTGAAAGGAACATAGGTTATAGAGATGAAGGGTCTTGAGTTTTTAATTGCAGTGACTTAATCGAAAACGATAATTTATATCGTTATCTGTCATCAACATTGAAATGCCTTAACACGTAGAACAGTCTTTTTCCTCTGTCTATATCGAATTTCAATGCTCCGGTGTGAGCTCAGTGTACTGACTAACTGTATATCAGAATTTTCTTTATAGGACGATGTCATGTTGATACCCTGCAATTAATGTATTACCTCTTTATTGAATCTTTAGCAGAGACCCCATTAACCCCTGTACTTGAACATGCTGCAAAGATATATTCTGCATTACAGTATGTGAATTATGAAAATGTATGAGAGGCCCCTACAAGGCATTTCCAAAGTATAGCAGTCAAACCACTCAAATTAATTGTTCTTAGTAATCCGAATAAAAAAGAAAAATACTTCTGGTTAATTATAAATGGTAGCACAGGTACGGTTTCCAGTATATCGCTCATCACATTCAAAGCGAACACGCATGCAGTGCTTCATAGGTTTCCTTAGCTTGTTTCATTATCAAAATGATAAAATTATTTCTTTGCTTTTTCTGTTAGGCTCCGTCCAAGAACCATACCCATAATTATAATATACGCAAGTTGCAAAGATCGCAATTTTTAAATTTATATATTTTTGATTACTAGTTTCGATAAACAGAGTTACCAGATTTAATACAGTGAGCACTCAGCTACTATGTGCTCTTGTCCGTAATAAGGAAGATAGTACTAAGATCAAATAAGCAGTGCACAGCTCAATCTTTCGACCAATTTGGGGTGCTTGGAAGTGAACGGTGGGCTGATACAGGTTCCTAATTTAACATTTGAGGTTACAGATATAAATGAAACAACGATGACTGCAGCTTCTAATAGGTAGGAACAATGGCAGTTGTGTGCCCATAATGATGAAATAAAAGAAGAGCGGCGAATAAACAGCATAGATGATGTTCAAATGTTTGTAAATCTATCGGATCAAACTGCGTGGTCATCAGTTCGTAGTTTACAAACTATTTAACACAAGGAAAACTAACCTAAGGCAACACACACACCCATGGCCCATGGCGGACTCGAACCTCCGATGGCGAGCAACCGCGCGCTCCGCAGCGACGCGCCTTAGACCCTTTGGGTACTCCACCGCGGCAGCATAGATGAAGCAGTTTGACTAAACAAGAGTAACTGGTGGGGTAATGGTACGGATATGGGAGAAGCAAGGTTACCCAAGGTGCATCAATATTAGCCTTGAATAGGGGATTGTGGAGGATTATTAGAAGTCGGACAATGTTGAAAGGCTTAAACGTTCTTAAATGATGATGATATACTGTAACACAGTAAAAATTTCGTAAGGTACAAATACATAACCACAAGAGCATTTGTAATCATCTACAGAAACCGATGACCCTTACTTCATAAACAAGAGTCTTTTACAGTCCGACTGAAATGACGACCATGCATTTACTGTTGGTGTTTTTGATAGTTACTCTATTTTAATAAATAGTGTTTGAAGTCTGTTAAATATTTACTCGTAGTCATTAGTTATAGATGATACACATAGATTCATGTAGTGAATTTTTATAGTAAATTCGATCTGTGTATTATTCAGTATAATGTTGACATTGACACAACACCTGTTTCCGTCTAAATGAATACAGGCACTTGTCAGTTACGAAAGAGTTTGGAATTTTTATTATTATTATTATTTTTTTTTAAAAATTTTGCAATGAAGCAGATATTAAGAAGTACAAGAATGTAGTTGATGTATTTCTGGTAAGGGTTAAAAAATGTTCCGGTACGTATGGTCTCAGACGAGACCATCTACGTTCGTGGTATGCCTTGTGTCTAAAATGAGACGTGAATAATAATTGTTTCCAACTGAAGAGTTGCTAACACTTCTACTACTTCTCTCTATAGTTACATCTCAGTACTGTATACGTAAAATTTTCCTCAGATGTACTCGTCAGTATTGAAATTAATAAAATGTATTCTATTTAAAAGTGACTGACCGAAGTTATTGACTATTCTGAGTCTCCGTGAGATATTCTGCAGACGCACTGGTTTATTCATATGATACACTAGAGTAATACAAATCTCGAAGTACATATTATCTCCGCAGTTTTGCTTCGAGGCAGAACAAAGCTTTGCTTAATGAGAGTCCATTACTTTTCACTTGCACAGCTCGGTGTCCTACTTGGCACAGGAAACAACACCTCTTGCCAAGTCCCATACACAGCAAAACGAAACACAGAGCCGCTACTCCGACAACAGCCAGGGCTTCTTATCATTCAAACTGTAAAATAAGCCAAGCATAAATGTGAAGATAGTAAGTGGTGAGGTGGAAACAACAGGTGCCGTTTTCCAAAGCTGTTTCAGATATCACTAACCCTGAGTAAAGCACTGTAGACTAAACACTAAAAGTGAGTACTAGCTTCCATAACTGAAACCTAGTAAAATAACACAAATGAAAAATAACTGCATGATGCGCACTGCTAGAATGAAAATTAGCACATCAACTAAAGAGTTTTCCAATTCAAGTAACATGTATTTTTGAAACAGTGCTTATGGAATACATGAAATAATTACATATACAGATGAAAAGGTGAAGAGTTACTGAGGAACCTGATTTCAATGCAGTCTGAAACACTCGTTTCAGTACATGGTTTGTCCTCCCTGGGTAGACACTGGATCTGACGTTCATTCGATCATACAGATGACTAATGCTGTGTTGGAATACCTTATTCCGTGCCTGATAGACCGGTTCATGTACTTCTGCAAGAGTTCTTGGTTAACGAGTAGCAATTGTGTGTCG
The DNA here is from genome assembly GCA_026315105.1 of Locusta migratoria. Classification (NCBI taxonomy): domain Eukaryota; kingdom Metazoa; phylum Arthropoda; class Insecta; order Orthoptera; family Acrididae; genus Locusta; species Locusta migratoria. Next base: position 25,493,915 of record CM048751.1, read on the forward strand.
TGTTCCCATCATATCCCACACATGCTCAGTTAGAGACACGTCTGAAGATCGAGCTGGTTAGGGAAGCTGCAGAGGGAGAGCAACAGACGAATACAGAAAATAAAGTCAATTACATGCGGTTTGGAAGTCTAAAGAGAATTAAAAAAACTGCGTTTCGCCGACGACATAGTAATTCTGTCAGAAACAGCAAAGAACCTGGAAGAGCAGTTGAATGAAATGGCCAGTGTGCTGAAATGTTCATATAAGATGAACATTAACAAGAGCAAAACAAGGATAATGGAGTGCAGTCTAACAAAATCAGGTGATCCTGATGGAATTAGATTATGTATCGAAATAATAAAGGAGGTAGATGAGGTTTGTTACTTGGGCAGTAAAATAACAAATGATCGTCCCAGTACAGAGGATATAAAATGCAGAATGGCAATGGGTAGAAAAGCGTTCTTGAAAAAGAGAAATTTCTTAACATCGAATATTGATTTAAGCCTAAGGAAGTCCTTTCTGAAGGCATTTGTGTGGAATGTTGCCTTTTATTGGAGTGAAACATGGACGATAAACACTGCGGACAGGAAGAGGATAGAGGCTTTCGAAATGTGGTGCTACAGACGAATGCTTAAGATTGGGTGTAACTAATGAGGAGGTACTGAACAGAATTGGGGAGAAAAGGAATTTCAGACAAACCTGGACTAAAATAGGGGATCGATTGGTAAGACACATTCTTAGACATAAAGGAAGTGTGAATTTAGCGTAGGAGGGAAGTGTTGGGTAAAAACCGCAGAGGAAGACCAAGAGAAGGACACAGTAAGCAGATTCAGACAGATGTAGGTTGCCGTTCTTAAAAAACTGTTCAAATGTTTGTAGAGTCTATGGGACTTAACTACGGGGTCATCAGTCCCTAAACTTACAAACTACTTATGAACTACTTACAACTAAGGACGGCACAAATATCCATGCCCGAGGGGCGATTCGAACCCCCGACCGTAGTGGCCGTGCGGACCGTGACTGGAGCGCCTCAATCCCCTCGGCCACCGCGGCCGGCTGCCGTTCTTACGTGGAGTTGAAGAGGCTAGCACAGGATAGGGTATTGTGGAGAGCTGCATCAAACCAGTCTCCGGATTGAAGCCCACAACAACAAACAACATTCTAAAGAGAAGATAAGAGAATTGTTCAGCACAGAGTAGGCTGAAGAGCTGCGTCTAACTAGTCTCCTGACTGATGACGTAACAAGGAGGTACTGCCACTAATAGGCAGTCGTGTTAGCTGTAAAGAGGAATATTAATATCATATAGATCAAAAATGGAATTACATCAAAATATTAGAAGCATTCATGCAAACTACAGTAGCCCATTACAAACAGTATTGTAAGGTTTTGAACAACGTCATTGAGAATGCATGAAGTGTTTGGTCTGCTGAAAGAATGGGTAATTCTCAGGATAAAATTGAAAGAATGAAAACGAATTGGTAAGTCATGATGGAAGTATCAGGTCAGCAGCACAGAGATGAGGATATAAAGTCAGTGCGCAATGAAGACTTACCTTTTACTAATAATTCACGTGTATGTTGCCTTAGGTGGTCCTCCATGATACTGAAAGAGAGAAATTGAATCAATATTTAAATCAGTAAAGACGAAGGATTCATATAGATATGATGGGGTATCCAGGAGAATACTGAAGTATTATTCCGTCTCTGTTAGACTACTGGTTACCGATATATGTAAATTTTCCTTTCGGAATTATCATTTTCCTGGCAGACTGAAATATTCAGAAGTTAAACACCTTTATAAGAATGGAGATAGGTGTAATGTAGACACTTTTAGAGCTACTTCTATGTCATCAGTTTTTCATTAAGTTATTGAAAAGGCTGTGTATTCAAATTTAATTGACAATCACAGGACTCATAATTCTCTTTAAATGTAAAGTTTGTTTACAGAAGTAATTTTACAACCTAAAATGCTATATTCTATTTTCCCTGTGAGGTACTTGTTGAATTAAATTAAAAAAAAAAGCGAATACTAGGAATATTCTTTCATTTAACAACAGGGTTTCGTTGAGTTGATCACAAGAAATTGTTTCATAAGTTGGAACGTTGTGGAGAAAGAGGATTAGCTCACAATTGGTTCACTGGTTACTTTAACAACGGACAGTAGAAGACAATATTCTGCTGCGTGGAAAATGGCTGTGATATCCACTTTCAATAGGCACAGTTAATCAGGGTTTGCTCCACGATTCTAATGCACGCCTTTGTTGTTTATCATTTAAATAAATGTCTTCAATAATACCAAGAACGACTTATATATTTCTGTTTGTTGATAATTCAGTTAAAGAATTGATGATAAATCACATTAAGACTCAGTTTTTAAAGTCCCTAACTCACAGTTGAACAAAAAAAACTGATCGGGCGCTGACGATCGCGAAGTTGAGCGCCCTAAATCTCCAATAACAAGAACATAACAACAACAACAACTGACATTTAGATTACACAAAATGGGCCAATGATAAGTGAGAATGAACAATTACAATTTCTTGGCGTACATATAAATAGTCAGTTATCTTGGAAAACTCAAGTTCAGGATCTTGTTCTAAAACTCGCTGCAGCTTTACTTGCCAACAGAACCGTTTCTGAAATCACTTAGTCTCCTTTGCGTATTTTCATTCGCATATGACGTATGGTGTTAATTTTTGGGGTAACTCTTCTGTTTTTAAATATTGGTGCTTCTTCTGCGGAAATGGGCGGTTAGAGTAATTTATGGGCTAAGGTCGCGTGCCTGTTGTGGATCCTTGTTTAGTAGCTTGGGCATTCTGACAATTGCCTCTCAATACATATTTTCTTTAATGCCGATTGTTGTTAATAATATTTGATTAATAATGTACCTGGGGGCAGAAAATTCCCTCTAGATGGTACAGTTGCCACTAGGAGCCACTAAATTGTTTTGCTCCCTATCCCGGCGGAAAGTGTATGGATCTATCTTTAATCTTGTTTAAGCAGCGTTGTTCTTGACCACAAAATTGGCCGCAAGGTGCCGGACGACAGAGATTCCTTCGCATGGCCTCCACTTGCGACAGATTTGACGCCTTACGACTTTTACCTTAGGGGGTTTGTAAAAGGTCGTTTGTATGCTACCAGATCACCTAAGCTACCTACGAAATAGGACTGAAGCTGTAGTAGTATTAATTACTCCAGGTTCACGTAATAACAACAACTAATGCTATGCTATGTAATACTTTTTTTTAACATGACGGGCTCGCGTCGGCTTAATCTGCCATTATTAAATGACCTGCAGTACAAAGTTGGTGGCATTTATGTTGAACAAATTATTAAGGTTATATTATATTACATTATAGAGCTTAACATTCACTTACGAGCATGTCTAGATCCGGGCTGGCCAAACCATCCACACTGTGCAGAGGTACGGATGTGCTGCACTGGTGTGCACATGTGAGACAGCGAGCAACAGTGACGTGTGTTATTAGCCGCGTATACGTAATGAACAGCCATGGCTCCACTTCCTTGTCCACGCAGTACAAGCAAGAGCGTAACACACCCAGTCTCGTTTACCCCTGGAGACCCCTGTGGGTAGAAACCCGCACTACAGGGGCAGGTACAGGTCGCAGGTGGCTGCGACGGGCACGCCGTCACTCGGAACATGCACATGTGCAGCGTAAAACATTTGTATGCTATTTATGTAAGTAATTACTGTTCCTTTCAAACATAATACTCAGCTTTTTAATATTTCAATGTATGGAGGTTCTGCTCGCTGCAACATTATTCTCCTGGGGCGTCGTGGTAGAAATAAATACTTGTAGATACAATTTTTCACTTCATCTTTAATTTAAATCAAACTTTTTCTCCACCAAAACATTACAATAACGTACAAAAATTGCAACAACACAGACTGACAGATTCCAAAGTACTCGACAAAAGATAAAACTCGAACTCCCCCACACAAGGCGGTGAGGCAAATATATAACATTCACAATAATGGCATTAGATTACGCATTGTTCATAACAATAGAATATACTGATTTACATTTAACAAACATAACAGAAAAACATTTCATATACACAAAAATAATCGCAATAAAAATGAAAACTATACATACAATAATTTTAGATGGCACATGTATTTTAAGACGAAATTTCCGATCTTTCTGTTGACAACAAAGTTCGATGTTAAATGTTAATTAATTTGTTAATGAGTACAATAACATTGTACTTGTTCCTAACATATATTGAGCTATCAATTATCTTGGAAATTCTCAAAATAGGTTCAAAATCTCAAGTGAGTTAATATATACAAAGAAATACAATATTCACATCTCGAGTACATCATTAATTACACAATTAGCTGGTCTACACAACTTGTTTATGAGACTAACATACATACAATGCTATTAATTTTCATTTCTTTTTGATTCTTACAAAAGATTTTACAATTCGTCTGTTTAAGTCTTGAAATAACATACAATGACGCAACTATTGTTTATAGAACCGTCTGGAAAGCAAATATATGAATCTCCTAATTAATGAAAAATATCACTCGTTTTAATCACAGTATCACCCAGACACTGTCCTACACTAATTCCTAGGCTGGCTATCCGTTTTTAACTTCACACGCATCATATATCACAACTGAACCACACGATTCCGGATCCAACGCAGACGGTATCATAGGATGACATTGAGATGAGAGGACCAGGCAGACGGTATCGTACAATAACATTGAGATGAGGGGGTCAGAAGTATCGTTACAAGCGGCACCGCACGTGTGCAAAATTTCTGCCCGTGCCTGGTCTACATAGTACATCGGCTAAAGCGTATGTAAATTGTCAAAATTTGTTTGTAATTATCACCTTTATTAGGTATTTTGACAGTTGAAGCCACTATGTCGTATATGTATGTTATTACGACTTGTGTAATCTTTGTCAGTATTTTAAGAGAGTTCTAAGAATTTTTAACATGGTGAGGGGAGTAAATGAACAGGGTAAGGTAGCGAAGAGATGGACTGGGAGATGAAGTAGGTGGAGATGCACTCAAAGAGGGAGAAGAAATAGCTGATGAAAAGGATAAAAGGGTAAGGGACGGTGAGGAAAGAGGAGGAGACGAAGAGGAAAAAAGCGTAGGGATGCGTGATGAGGCGGAGACAGTGAAAATGAGGGGAATGATGAGGAGTTGGAAGGTGACATAAGTTGAGTGGAGAATGTAGAAGGTATAATCAATTCCTGTCACAATGCATTATGGATGGAAATACACATATTACAAAAATGTGTGCCTTTTTCATTCTTTTCTATTTAAACTGAAGCAACTAATTGGAACACATGGATGGGTACAGCTAGTTGTAAAATAAAATTTTGAACCTCAGCAAGACAAGTGCTACTCTTAGAGTTGAAACAAAGAATAGTAGAAGGAAACATTTGTTAGCGAAAGAAACATAGGTGATACAGAGGAAGGGGTTTGGGTCTTCTAATTACCGTTATCTGTCATCAACAATGAAATGCATTAACACGTATAACAGCCTTTTGCCTCTGTCAATATTCAGTTTAAATGCTCCAGTGTGAACTTACTGTACTGACTAACTGTACATCAGAATTTTATTTATAAGACTATGTCATGTTTATACCGTGCAATTAACAGAAAAGCTCGTTACTGACTCTTTAGCAGAGACCCCATTAACGTCTGTACTTAAAACCCCTATAAGATGGACGCGTTTTTGTTGTTTCGTTGTATGCATATATAGCAATTTTGTAATTTTTTGTTATTTTCTACCTTCGATTTTTGTATGTAGCGTTTATGTTTTCAGAGAGTGCGTAGGCATATATGTACAATAAACTGTAAGCTTTTGTTATTTTTGTTGTATGGAACATAACCTTGTTGATCATCCAATAATTTAGTATTTTTCTTGTTCAGTTTTGATGTTAATGTGCGGTTGTTCATTCGATAATTACAATCAAGATTAAAATGACCAATAAATGTTGACAGTTAATCAAGATTAAAATTACCAATAAAAATCGACAGTTAATAGAACTTAAATTAACAATAACTTTTAACAGTTAGTCAGGATTACAATTACCAACAAATTTTGACAGTTAGTCAAGACTGAAATTAGCAACAAGTTTTGATATTTAATATTCAAACACCTTATGTCCTATGTATGTCAGACCATCTAGATACAAGAGTAAATAGTAAGCACTATATTTTAATATTAAACTATAACATACGAATTTGTTCAACTAAAATGGCACCCACTTTGTATCGCAGGTCACTTGTTAATAGTAGTTTAAGCCGAAACGTTTCCGTTGTGTAAAATAAATAATATTACATAGCAGCGAGTTTGTTAATTAATCTAATTGTGTTACTTGCTAACAATACCCCATGGAACATAAATCACTCAGCAAGGTTTACGTCAGACTCGGCTATCCAGTCAATGTTTGCTATGTGGCGAAGCGAGCAAACGTCGAACACCTGTAGTACTGTTTTGAGTTGCTCGTTCGTCTTATACTTAATAGTAAGGTCCTGCTAAAAAATCTACAAAGCTTTAAAATCCCCAATATTCATTTGGTGCCGTGGTGGAGTAGCCGAGCGGTCTAAAGCGTCTCGCTGCGGAGCGCGCGGTTGCTCGCCGTGGAGGTTCGAGTCCTCCCTGGGGCATGGGTATGTGTGTTTGTCCTTAGGTTAGTTTACCTCGGTTTAAGTAGTTTGTAAGCTACGGACTGATGACCACGCAGTTTGGTCCGATAGATTTACAGACATTTGAACATTTTATTAATTTGGTACGCTCTGTTGATGAACTTTTCGTTGTTCTTCAGTTATCGCATTGTCGCTTTAAAATGTCTTTTTGTCTGGAGAGAAGATGCGTACAGAAGTATCTATCATAGCGTACTAATTTACTAGCGTAACGAGGCCAGCTCCTCCCACTGTCGGTTCTCGAGGCCACTGGCCTTATCTGCATCAGTACGCCACGCGTGGTCCTGGGCACAGTATCGACGGCCGTTTGAGGCGAGCTGTAATTACAGGAACAGAGCTCACGCGTGCCGGTGTAGAATTTATCGCTCCCGCTGATCTGCATAGAGAGGTCATTGTCCGCCTCAGACAAAGGCCCCGCTAACGTTGCGGCAACGTGCCGGCGACAGACAAGGCCCGCATGTGGTGGCCGAAAGCAGGCGCCTCCTCGGAAACCTGCTGGAGACGTCTAGAATTCAGCGGCCGTTATCACGGTGTCGGTAAACGTGTCCTCCCCTCCTGCTAGCAAGTAAACGGAACACCACACAAAGACTGTTAATTGGACGCGATTCTGCGACGACGTTATGGACAGTTTCTACGTAATAAAGGGACATATTATACTTGTCAAATAAACCACCTATATCGCAATTTTATCATTCTGACAATCGTAATTAGATATCGGATTAACACTAGTGGAAGAAGGTGCGAATTCCAAAGAAAGCAGGTGCAGCCAGGAACCATCACTTTAATAAGTCATACAATTATACACTCCTGGAAAACGAAAAAAGAACATCATGAATTCGTCGACCCAGCAGAGGGAAATTTTATTGACACATCCTGGAGGCTGTATACAACACACGATCACACAGGCAGAGCCGTAGGCACGTGGGTACAGTCACCAGAGCGTCCGCAATGTTGGCGTTAGTACCATGTATACCTTCCTTTTGCAGCAATGCAAGCTGTAATTCTTTCATGGAAACGATCGTAGAGGATCCGAATGTGGTTATGTGGAATGGCCTGCCATGCAATTTCCACCTGGTGACTCAGTTGGGACAGATTTCGTGCCGCTCATGCAGAACGCCAAACATGACGTTTCATGCGGTCCCAAACATGCTCAATGGGGGAGAGACCTGGAAATCGCGCTGGCCAGGGTAGTGACGTACACCTTGAAGAGAACGTTGGGTAGTACGGTATACATGTGGATTTGCATTGTCCAATTGGAAAAGCATATCACGGTGTTGATGCATGAATGGTAGCAAGACGGGTTAAATGATGGTTTCAGTGTACAGTGCAATGTTCAATGTTTTCTAGACGATCACTAGATGAGATTGGCGAGTGTAGAATATCGCTTCCCTAACAGTGATGCAAGATCATGTGTGCCGTTGAGTGTCTTCCGCTCACGCCCCAACATCGTTCAGCCCGCCTCCAGTGGTATCATTGTAGGCGCTTATGAGGGACGGATGGTGACTTGTCGTCCTCAGTGATGAAAGTCGTCACTGCCTCGGTGCCATTGATGGCCGTAAGCGTGTGTGGTGTTGTGCAAGGGAGTGCAAAAATCTGGAATGTACGCGACAGAGGCAGACGGAGCGACACCTGGCATTATGGTATGGGGAGCAGTATCCTACAGTGGCCATTCTCCTCTGATGTTCGTTTTGGGAAAGTTGAACAGTATACGGTACATTGAAACCATCATTCAACCCGTCTTGCCACCGTTCATGCACCAATAAGGCGATGTGCTTTTCCAACAGGACGATGCACATCCACACGTATCCCGTACAACCCAGCGTGTTCTTCTAGGTGTACGTCAACTACCCTGTCAATCGTTATCTCCAGATATGTCCTCCATTGAGCATGTCTGGGGCCGTATGAAAAGTCATTTTGGCGAGGTCGACACGACCAGCACGAAATCTGGTCCAACTGAGGCATCAGATGGAAACTGCATGGCAGGCCATTCCGTAAGACTTTATTCAGTACCTCTACGATCGTCTTCATAAGAAAGTTGCACCCTGCATTGCTGCAAAAGGAGGGTATACATGATACTAGCGTCGACATTGTGTACGCTCTGGTGACTGTACTGTCTTACGTATGGTTCTAACTGCGTCAATCCTCAAGATTGTGTCAAGAAAATTTCACTCTGCTAGGTTGACGAATTCATGGTGTTCTTTTTCCATTTTCCAGGAGTGTATTTTTTAACGACTTTAGAGCGTTAATTTAATGAAATAAATCGCAATTTGCGATAACTTATGGCATCACTGTATACAAGTCGAGGCTGGGCTCCTGACGACAATTAATTGTGTCTCGATACATCATGGTCTGTTCTCCCTGATGCGGGAATACAGTATTGTGGCTGCTAGCATTACAGAAAAGAAGGCTGTGGTAATGGGAAAGAGACAGCGTGGCGAATGGAGATTTGTGTGTGGCGGGAGACGTTCAGGGAAGAGTCCTCTGCAGTGGGGCTGGTCACTGTGTCCTCGGTGGCGGAGTGGTCAACGCGTCTGCCTAGTAGGCAGGAGATCCCGGGTTCGAATCGCGGCCGGACACAAATTTTCATTCGCCGACCTTTGGTATTCCATCTAAACCTAGTACAGTGTTACCATAAGAGATCGCAAATTGCGATTTATTTCATTAATAAGTCATGGTCTCAAAATATTAACACGAATTTTTTAAAGAAGTATGGAAGAGCTGGTAGAAGCCGACCTTGGGGAAGACCAGTGTGAATTCAACAGAAATGTAGGAACTCGGGAGGCAATTGTCACTTTACGGCTTATCTTAGATTAAGGAAAGGCAGACCTACATTTCTAGTTTTTGTAGGTTTGGAGAAAGCTTTTGACAATGATAATTGGAATACACTCTTTCAAATTCTGAAATTCTGAAATTCCCTATAAAATATAGGGAACTGAAGGTTTTCTAAAACAGCAGATATTAGAGTTAAAGGGCATGAAAGGAATGTAGAGATTTGGAAGGGTGTAAGACGGGGTGTAGTCTTTCTCCAATGTTATTCAATTTGTACATTGAGCGAGCTATAAAGTTAAGCAAAGAAAAATTTGGAGAAGGAATTAAGGTTCAGGGAGAAGAAGTAAAAGCCTTGCGATTTGCTGATGACATTGTAATTTTGTCAGAGACAGCAAAGGACCTGGAGTAGCAATTGAACGGAATGGACAGTGTGTTGAAAGGAGCATATAAGATGAACATTGACAAGAGCAAAACAAGGTTAATGGAATACAGTCTTAGAAAATCAGTTGATGCTGAATGAATTAAATTAGGTAACGAATCAAAAAAGGTTTTGTTACTTGGGCAGTAAAATAACATGTGATGGTCGCAGTAGAGAGGATATAAAATGCAGAATGGTAATGGGGAGAAAAGCGTTTTTGAAAAAGAGAAATTTGTAAACATCTAATATTAATTTAAGCATACAACAGTCCTTTCTGAAGGCATTTGTGTGGAGTGTTGCCGTGTATGCGAGTGAAACATGGACGATAAACAGTGCGGACAGAAAGAGAATATAGGCTTTCGAAATGTGGTGTTACAGAAGAAAGCTGAAGATTAGGTGGGTAGATCGCGTAACTAATGAGGAGGCACTGAACAGAATTGGGGAGAAAAGGAATTTCTGGCATACCTTGACTAAAAGAAGGGCTCGATTGGTAGGACACATTCTTACACATCTAGGAACTGTGAATTTCGCGTTGGAGGGAAGTGCGTGGGGTAAAATTCGCAGAGGGAGACAAAGAGATGAATATAGTACGGAAATTCTGATGGACGTAGATTCCATTTTTATGAGGAGATGAAGATTCTTGCCTAGAGTAGAGTAGGTTGAAGAGCTGCGTCAAATCAGTCTCCAGACTGAAGACCACAACAACAAATAACAAAGTGTGGTAAATATTTACCCTACGTTTTCCTAAATTATCTCTGTTACAAAAGAGGGTCTGGCGTAACATAAAGTAATAATCACATAAAATTAATTGAATTTTCCGTCGGTGCTTGACAGAACACGATAATAATACCAAAAAGACACAACTTCCTGATGTTTTGCAAAACTTATATTTTCGCCACAAACCGGCTTTCGGTTTCTCAGGCTATCATCAGGTGACAACTGACTGTAGTATATATGTTTCAAAAGATGTCACAAACATATTATCACAGAAAATTTACTAGTTCACAGGAAAACACATTACATGTACATTTTTATGAGGGTTACTAACATATATATAAAAATATGATAAGTGTATGTAAAAGATCAAAACTGACATGAATATTTTTCTTGAAAAGAAAAGTTGGAAAGTAAAACTTATTTCAATAGACATTTAAAGGGGAACTGGACTGACAGTTAAATACTAAACCGGCATCCAGAGCAAAATGTTTATGGATTTCTAGTTTTTCTAGTTGTGTCATCTTTCTGCTTTTCTTCAGGGAATGTACGATTTCACAGTGTACATCATAATCGTGGTTTTCTCTGAACAGATATTCAGCGAAGGTTGAATCTCTCTTTTTTAACTTCCAGATTCTCTCGTGTTCTGACAATCTAGTAGCTACAGCACTACCAGACTGGCCAACATACACTTTCTCACAACGTTTGCACGTGATCTTGTACACACCACTCTGTGATAGTCGTTAAATTTTGTCCTTACTATTGAATAAATCCTTCAAATGTTGTTTTTATTGTAAAATGCAGGCCTGTAATTTCTAGATTTTAACTTTTTTACCAATATGATCTGAAACTTTGACTGAATATGGGATGACACACCATTTTTTCTGACTCCTTCTGAATCCGACGTGCATAATATTAGTAATCCATCCGTACCATTGGATCGCCGAAATACATCGGCCAGCTAGCAATGTAATAACCTTAGTGTGCATCTCTGTAACGGTAGTTCCTTGTGATTGTACATCTAATGGAGATAATTTTTGTCATTGTATAGCGTAATTGTATATGGTAATTTCAGTGTAAACGCCGCTCAGTTTTATAGTAGATTTTTAATAATAGACTTTTATGACGTAGTTAGGTCACCTGACCGCAAAATTAGACTCACTATTCCACAACCTATTTTGAGTCAATTGATTAGTAATTGAGAGCTAATGTAGCATCGTAGTTAAAAAAATTAGTAGACTTAATTGTGTAAATACAAGTTATACATTGATGTTCAAGTATCACATGTTCCGCGGGGAAAGGACCTGTTTTATGGTACATTAAGGTGCACATTAGATAAAAGTCACTAATATGTTAAGCAAAGATTTCTCAACAATAATTTTGCACACCATAAAATTCGACACCAGAAGAAATAAGAAGTTATTTTAAATAGTTTTAATGTATAATGCAGCACTTAAATGGCCGCGAAACATTTTTAATGCCGTACAAAACGCCAACAACATGTAGAAAATCGCGCAAATTGCTCACACTGGCTTCTAGTGTACATGTTTTCATGTAATACTTTAATTAGTCAGTCGACTGAAGAACCGATCGAAATAAATCCTATGTTCCCGCACACAAGTTTTTGATCTTAGCATAAATTATTGTTACGTGGGATATGCAAATAAAATTGTTTTACAAACTGCAAGGAATGTATCAGCAAATATACGCGATAAAACTGAATACTTAGTGTGTAGTCAATTGACTCTTCAGTTTTCACTGATAATTGTTCATCAACAGACGGATGAAAACCTCTTTATTCTGAGAGAGAACAAATTTCGAATCAGAATACAGAAACAATACATATATATCTAGAACGGTCTATAGTGGAGGAATCCTGCGAGTCATTTGAAAATTTCTGACAACACTGTACAAATTATGATCCATAAAAATGATGTGTGTTTTCCAGAAATTTACCCTCTTTGGTGTGAACATGCACAGCAATTAAGTCTCATGTACCATACAAAACGGTATCCTATATAGGTTCCACAAATGAGAAAAGTAGATGCATTCCTTGGTCTGCTGTCAGACCGTTAAGTAACTAAGAGGGTTCCTACAACCACCGTAACTGGGAAGAGGAAAGGCAGTATTAGATGTATTACAGCAGAAGCAACCTAAACATAGTAACAGGTGATGTGGTAGTCACCCTAATCAGAAAAGGAAACAACATGTAGCAACACTCAACAGAAGAGTACAGGTAGCAAAATTTAATTGAAGAGTACCGGAGCAATATTGTAAAGACATCAGAGCCATTTCAGTGGCATGTGAAGATAATTTAGACACGAAACTTGTAACGGAAGCCAGAGAACAAGAAGAAATAATTGAAGACATTGGCTGGAGTGGTACTCTTTGATGAAGATATTAACCGAGGTGGGTAAGTCGTTGATGAGACACAGCAGATCTTACAAAAACTGGGAAAATAACATTAAACTGAATTTAGGAAAGTTCAGGATACAATTTGTAATCTCAAGACGGTATTTTAAAACTTTGATGACAACACCAGGAAGCGAAAATATCATCTTGGCAACTACTGTCTGTTCTGTTCAGTCTGTAAGTTACAGAAAGATAAAAGAAAAATAAGAAAAGTCTGAAACATTAATTTCCATGCAAAACCTCTTAAAGGATTTTATGTTTCTGTGGGCAGGCATACTAAAGAAGTGAAGCTATGTTTCATACTGTTAAGTAATGTAAATCAAACATTTCAAATAAAGGAGCATACAGTTTATCTTAATCTGGAACTGTAACAATATTAATGCTAGACTCTCTTGAGATAAGTATATCATTAGAAGCTGAAAGAAATTAGTTGACGCAACAAAATTAGGAATATCTGTAGTATGAGTCTTGATTGTCGAGCTGAATAAAGGAGAATCGGAAAGGAAATCACGATTTTGCGACAAGGGGAATTATGGAGAGAATTTAAAAGAAAGTAATAAGAACGAAGTTTAGCAAAAGGAAAGATATCGTTCTATGGCATGAAGCGTTCCTAATCACGTATCAACTAGATACTTTCGAGAATACTATGCATCAATTCAAGGAACTGAATATGTAGGAGCGTAATAGTTAGTTTATGGAGTAGTGCTACCAGACATGCATAGTTAATTATAAAATTACGTATGTAACATCGCTCAAGGAAAACTGCATTGATATGAACCTATGTGGGAGTTAAATCTAAAACGAATGATGTAACAGGAAAACGTGATACGGCATTGCAAGTAAAAACATGCCAAATTCAGAAATACTTGTAAAAACGATTAATGGTTACTTGGAAGAAGCGTTGCACATAGCATTGACGACCAACTGTATGGCTTTTCTGGCTTACTATCGATAATGTCCTGCTATCAATATGTATAGAAGACGAGAGCATCTGAACGTTATCGTAGGTTGTTTATTCGGAAGACTTCACGCTTTACTCTTAGGTTCCTACCTAACCACAGCCTTTAAAAGTCTTACACGTTCGTAGGAAATAGGAAACTACTGCTGTAAATCAGAATAGACATCTACAGTCTAGCTTGACCAAAATACTTCGTTGTTTCCTACGAATATCTCATATTAGGCTAGACTTTAGACGCATATTCCAATTGTCAGCAGTAGTTTACTATTTTCTCCGTAAGTGTCATGATTTTAAAGGATGTGGTTAGGCAGAAACGTAAGAGTACAGCTAAAATTCTTGTCAGAAAACGATCATAGAAACAGCAAAGTAGTTTTCACAAGTAATATATATATATATATATATATATATATATATATATATATATATATATATATACCGAAACGATTATATTGTCTTCGTGTCTGTCTGCGTCATACCAACATTAGTCTCCTACGCCACAGTGTGAATTCTATGTTCGATACACGACACTGCGATGCTCGCGTGTTAGATACATATCGATAGTAGGCCGTCAGTGCAATGTCCAACGATTCTTCCAAATTACCGGATTATCATTCAGGTCGTCAAGTAAATTAGCTTCCGTTTCAGATGTCCCTGAAACGTGCATCTTTCTTATCATCTGCATTCACACAATATGAATCATTTGTGGCAGTTGCCAATGTTTTGTTTTGTTTCCAGTTGATCAACAGATACATAAAACAGCGCATCAACACACAGACTACACCTAATGCGTAAAAGGGTGTTATATTTTTTTCTATTTAAATAATGTATTTATAATATTTCCGAGCGTACATCAATGAAACTACCACGATTATAATATGACATACATAAAACGCATAATGACAAACATTAGTAATTCCTAATGTACATTTACAGGCAATACCCGTCTGCTTTCACCCATGAAGTCAGGCACAATGGCATGACGATAACAGACATTCATATTTCAATGCGAATGTAATATGGCGACGATAACAACATGAAATAAACAACTACACAAATATAAATGTAAGCGAAAAAAGGAAACAAATATATGTAAAAGAATTCAACGGGATTATTGCGGAAATTGAGGGGTTTTGGGCAGGGAAACTTTAAATCCACAAACAACAGAATTATCCATATTGAAATAAAAATGAAACATCGAAAAAAACATACAATGATAACGTTTCGCCGTATGTAAATTGCACTTCTGGACAATGTAGGACACAAAATCACCCTGAAAACGGCTCGTTTATTGGAGTTCTTGAATAGCATGTTGCATCAGAAGAGTTTTTTTCTTAATAATGAAGTAAATTGACGAAACTGGTGAAATATGGCGCGAGGGTCTAGGGAAATGCAAAAGTGAAAGTACGTTTTGTAGTTTCCCTGTTAACCAATGAAGCCGGGGGGGGGGGGGGGGGAACGGAGTCTGTTTGGAGAAAAAAATGCTTCCAAAAATGTTACGCACGGGCTTCCGCACGTGTGTTTAAGTGAGATGTGAATCTTCTTGTTGCAATTTATTAAAAAATAAATAAATAAATAAATAAACCCTCACGGGATGCAGAAAGATCCATCTTATACTGCAGTCACTGGAATGCCCAGATTAATGTGAAAAATGCTCACGTGATGCGGCCAGATCAGTGTTTAATAAGCTCACAGACACGATCTGTAACTTTATTGAGAATGATGATTTATAATAATGTTATTGCCGGTCATTTTACTGCAAGGAAATTAGTGGGAAGTAAAGCATACGATACCACATATTGGCAAGTAAAGCGCAGGTTACCACCCATCTGGTTTTAATAATGTCATCATTTTATCTATAATACCATAAATTTGATAGAAGTTCAACCGCTTGCAATCATGTTAAACAAGCCCTTTCAGGCGTTCGTGTAAGTGCGACATAAGTCTTCATGTTTCAGGGTATTAAAAAAAACTCTTACGAGATGCAGACAGAACTAAATATTTTACTGTAGTCACAGGAGTGCCCGGATTAATGTGCTGTGTAAAATAATAAAATATTAAATTCTCACGTGATGCAGACAGATCTATCTTTCACTGCAGTCACAGACATGCCCAGATTAATGTGTAGCGTAAAAAGGGGGAAAAAAACACTAACGTAATGCGGACAGATCGATGTTTAATAAGCTCATAGACAGTAATTGTAACTTTATTAAGAATGATACGCTGCGGTGCCATTGCCACGTGAAACATCACCCGCGTACGCGTAAACTGCACTTCAACTGGGATCATTTTTGAATATTTTAAAGTATTTCTTATCGCTGTTGTAATTTTTCACCACAAAATGCATAGGTAAATAAATTCATGCATTCTAATAAATATTACCTGTGACCCAATATTTGATTACACAAAAACGAAACTCATAAAGAAATAAAATTGGTCAACAAGAACCGCGTAAATAATTCAATGTATTCTAATAAGTATTACATCTGACACATAATCAGTGACTAGTAATAAACAAATAGAAACAGATCTATGACTAAATAACGTAATACATGACGCAATTGTGCAAAGTCGACAGGTTGTATCGGACAGTGAAGTTGAGCCGATTTATAGGTGTCTGTCGCCTTTAATTTATGTTCTAATAAACGGATTGTTTGACGAAACGTAGATACCTCGTCTGCAGCTACATTCCACGCCACGCTAAGCGAATCTCCTCCACCGGTTACAGCTTCCTTACTAACATCAGTTATCTGGGTTTCCAGCCGTGGCTTTAAGGTACAATAATTTTCCACGCGTATCGTATCCGCGCAACGGTCGTCACCTTCATCCAATTATTGTGGAAGACCGCCGAAACGCGAGTAACTGAACTGTGGATTTACTTCGGGTGGACGGATTAGCGATTTGGTTTAGCTGGTGTTACATGACTACAGACAGAGTCTTGAACATTTCCTGTTTGTGTTGACTTTATACCACTTTCATGTATCAAATAGTAGGACCTCACATCTCAGGAGCTGAAATACGTGGCAGCAAACCATGTAATAGACCTAGGATCAGATGTTACTAAAGAGAGCTTATTAGAAAAACCTCCGGAATAGGATAAGTATAGTTTGACATTGTGTTCTAAAGACATTTCTTACAAAACTTTGCAATGTCAAGGATGTGGTACACATTTCTATAATATGTGTATGTGACTTTGAATACTTGCATCCACTACTTCTGTTGCTACACTTATTATAATTGAAGTTTTTTGTTTCGTCTCTCCGTGACAATCGGGTTCGATTGACCATTTCCAAAGGATTGATTGCTTACTTCTGGTAAACGTAACTATATTAGGATCTAAAACAACAAATACGATCACCAAAAGTGTAAATATTGTTTACGTTCATGTATAAACTTACAAACTGCTCGAAAAAAAAGTAAATTTGATACTCCATATAATTATGAAAATATAGATTGTTCAAATTATTTTCACATGGTTTAGAGCAAGCAACCATTTCCTTTTCGGTATATAGGTCTCTTTTTGAATCTTTTGCAGCAGTCATGACTCAAGTGAGAGCATGATACTTAACCCAATCATCATTTCGTTTCGTTTGACTGTATTTCTCTTTACACCATACACAACAATCTTCATCCCAGTCATTTTCATAAAGATTATCGTTGCAAATTTTATCATAATCTTCCGATTATGATGATGATGCACTTTCTTTCTTCTGCGATCTCATCCTTTTATTAATCGTTGTTCTTACTTTCTCCCTCTAACTTACTTCTCTTTCTCCCTTTTTTCTTTTGTTGCTTTTTCTCTCTGCCTTACTTCCTGTCTGCGGTTTCTTTCTTCTTTTCTTCGTCTCCTTCCTCCCCTCTTTTTCATTTTTTCCATTGATAAGGGCAATTATGTTTTCTGTAGAGCTTAAAACTTTTGACATCGTTTGAAATATTCTTTTCAAACTCTGATCTTTATTGATACGAGGCAATGAATGTATTTTGTCCATAACTTCAAGAAGGATAGATTTTCACATATATATTCATATTGTTGAGATTATCCAGGCACAGAAAAATATTCAGTGGTTCTTTATATACCAGCATTACCTTCATTTCCTTAGCTACTAGGAACAACAATACAGACATATTTTTAACTATACTAAATATGACATGAAGTCGTCTAGGAGGGAGGCAATAATTATGACAGTAATCAGCAGTACTGAATGCGGGATGAATTGTCTCAGTTAATGAGAATATTAATTTCCTCGTCAGCTGTTTACATTATGTATCCACATGGCACCATACAATATTTCTATATGATGCTGACGTGACGTATAATCGTCCATTACGGGGTCTTGATGCAAGAAAGTTATTGTTCTCAAAACTAATGGGTTTCCTCCATTTGTAGAAAATGGTATACAATTTTTATGTAAGCGCAGTGGCACATGTTCGCTACTTCTTACAATTGTATTTCGGTGTTAAAGACGATCAGTGCTGTATATAATAATCATTTCATATTCGCCTTTTACTATATTACATCCGGATTTTAACTTTAAAATATAAGTTGATACATTTAATATTAAAGTTTCTTCTATGTCTCTATGGAGTGAATCTCCCTTACTTTCCCTTACTTCTTACTTCTACTTCTCATTCCCTCACACCACCCCATTCCTGCCGAAAGGTTATGCTTGTGTCAGTAGGAAACGTCCAGATGAAGCTTCTTTTTCAAGTTTCAACTTTTACCGTACATGGTATAAAAAAGAGCCCCCAGCTTGGCATAGGTAACACATGTAATATCATTAGAGGAATGTTTGTTTACATTTTGAAAATTCCTATGAATCATGAAATTAAATGCTTTGCATTCATTTATAAGAAATGTAATTTCATATTATACAGCTGCACATAGTATATAGTGTGTGGATGCATTTTGCAACATATCAGGATTTCCACTTTTCTTCATAGATTAAGGAATATTGGTATTTTGGTTCAGCTGATATTTCTGTGTAATTTCTTATTTAGATTCTTCTATTTGTGCAATAAAAGTGACTTCATATGCTGCCGATATTTATACATTTCTATAAGTTTTGTTAATGAAACGTTTCACAACTATTTATTAAAGTAAATACACTATCATTTTCTTCATAATAAGGTAGTTTACATCCAGTATAGATATTGTATATTAAAAACTGTAACTTGTGTTCTTTGCCACCACACTTTGGTAATTTTGATACTCTTACCTTGGCAACATCAGACGTAATGGAAGTTTAAGCCACATGTGTCTTTAAAGACAATATGCAGTGGGTGGAAGAGTAATATGAGAACCATGCAATATTCTGCATTTTCTTCCAAGTTGGCACCACTGCGTATGTACAGAGACCCGGCCACAAAGCGCAAATGACGTATGATGTCTTGGACGATAAACTGCAGTACATTATAGGCTATTCTGCGAAGATCAATACAAATGATCGTTGAAATGCCTGATCCCTATGTCTTTCAAAGAGACGAACTCGACTTTGCCCAGTAAGTGGAACGATTTGAGAAGTATCTTTCGACTATCAACAGGATATTTGATAACGACAACGTACACAAATCAAGGAAAACTTTATTGGCTAAGAGGAGAAGTGGACGAATCCGGAACTTAACTCACAACAACCACTGAGCATGAAAAATGATTCTTCCCAAGCAACATAATAGTAAGACCGAAATAGCGACAACAAAACTCAACATTCTCTCGATTAATACTGTTTCGACAAAAAGAATGTGGCTGGAGCTTAACATATAGGCTGCAATTTAAAACATTAATAAAGAAAACCAATGCAAAACTGTGAAGCTAGTGGTGCCACGATCATAAAACCTGGAAGTATTCGGTATTTTCCGGTGCCCCAAAACTATCAATTATCAAATAAGTGTCACACATGTGTTCATTAACAAATATGATCAATATCATACAACTGCCTGATGCAAAAAGAACAAAGACTGATAATGGTCCGATATAAAGTAGTCATATATTAATTAGAAATTTTGATAAATTAACGACCTAAGCTGTTCTTAAAGTGAACTAACTTTTGAAACATCTGTGAAAGAAAATGCAGTATATAGGTGTTAAGAATTTATAAACATGAAACTACATTACTCGAGAAACTCAAGAAAAGTGAGTAATCATTCTCATACTGAATTATAGACAAATATGTCTGATATAGGTAGAATCGGGGACTATATTCGTATGGAAAACCAATTACGCTTCTCAGAGGCGGAGTGTAATTTATTTTTTACTACGAAACCTACGTTTATTCATGATGGACAGTAAAAAACTGACTGATGTTGCGTTGCTTTCATATCGCTGTAGTGTTCTCAGAATCCTAGTAAAGAGTCTTTCAGTGACCAAATAAAAATAACATATCTGAACATTACGAAAAAAACCCTTTTTAACACTGAAATTAGTTTTGGTTTCACCTGCACGTTGGTTTAGTAAGACAGTAATCGACCAAGAGTTACAGTCATAGTACCAATTTTTGTAGTGGCGGTAAATTCTGTAGGACTTCATATTTCTACAAGAATGTTTCTGTTTCGCTATTTTCAGTAAATGATAGCATACAGTTTTACACAATACTGTTCATGGTCTTCATGTGCTGATTGAAATTGCAGACTTGCCTGTCTCCTATAGTTTACCACGTGTAATCAGAACGAATGAGATTAATTGCAATCTGACCTGTTCTTACGTAGCCAACATTTAATCTGTAAGTTAATTTTACCTTACAACTTATATTCTATCGTAAACATGTGTAGCAGAAGGCATCGAAAGCATCAGGAGCTGCGATACATTACTTATACGAAATTACAAGCATGCGTATAAACAAAAAAGCTCCAGGAAGATTCTGTAACAAAATGCTTGTAACAATTATGCTTGAATTGTGAGCTCCAGAGTCTGCATACTTGCTTTTTGTTACTCACACTTCATACTTTAAGCCATCA
Source organism: Locusta migratoria (assembly GCA_026315105.1). Classification (NCBI taxonomy): domain Eukaryota; kingdom Metazoa; phylum Arthropoda; class Insecta; order Orthoptera; family Acrididae; genus Locusta; species Locusta migratoria. Next base: position 25,514,812 of record CM048751.1, read on the forward strand.
TTGTTCCTTGCGACATGAGCACGAAGGCGTTACACTTTTACTCATAACAGATTGGTTTCTTTTCTTTTTTTTTTTTCCTTCACCAAAGGCACTTCATTAATTTGGTGATGCGTCATAATCATGTGCAAATTCAGCACATTTAGGAGAATTAAATACGAATTCCAAGTTATAAAAGAAGTCAACGATCCCATTCTCTGTTACTCCATTAGTATGGAACCAACTCCAGTGATTACATGGTCCTCTGGGGTCGCTCAGCTCGAAGCAACAAGAAAGGGGAGAGGTTAGACGTAGTCCCTGAAAAACGCAATTCCAATTTAAATTGCATTCAGACCAAATACAAGCACAAAGCGTTCCAAAGCAAACTATTCTGTCAATAACTCGCGACGAGTTGTTTGCCAACCTTTTTTTCTGTTTGGAATGAACAGGGAACCATTTCCATTTCAGCATAGCTTGGGAAATTCGTCGAGCGAATTGTCTAAACAAATAAAGCGCCCCGGAGTTGTTAACACCGCCCAACGAATTTTAACTACGCACTGTAAACAGATTTCAATTATTTACTTCCTTTCAGACTGCCAGAAGGTAACGCTGTGGTTATTAATTTCCCGAAATGAATTGTATTTTCGTAATATCCAGTATCACTTTCCTGTAGGCTCATTATTTGCATATACTCCCTTCAGAAAAACGCCTACTCCTTGTAGACTGATACAGATGGAAAAGCGCTACACATTCTCGTTCCTTAGCGGAAAGACTGAATTCGATTTTCCAAGTAGCTTCAAATTTTTAACGTGCCGAAATATCTATGAAGGAGACACTGCGACATAAGTAAGAAAGAAAAAGAAGACATATCGTAGTATGTGAATGACATTATGACATAGCGCAGAAGTTATATATATATGTGGTGTCTATTCTTTCGGACATGTCCGAAAGAACAGACGCCACTTTTGATCCTGCAGTTACTATCTATTCCTATTCACGGAATGTACGACATTAACTGCGAATGGGTAAAGGTGAAAATGTGAACTCAACCGGGATCGGAACCCAAGTCTCCTGCTTTCTAGGCAGTTGCGCTGACCTCTACACCAGTGGGGACTCAGCGATCATAGCATCTTCACGGAATTACTCAAGTACGCCTCCCGTCAGTTACAAATTTGCAACTTTACCCTGCCCACTAGAACTCAAACTCGTAGTTATTGTAAACTAATTCCCGTAAGAGTAAGGGCCTAGAAGTGCCTCGGTACTGAAGAAAGGATCATTGCCCGTCATCGGCAAATTGCATAAGTTCGGTACACATTTTCAACTTTACCTATTCGCAGTTAATGTAATATATTCCGTGAATATGAATAGATAATAACTAAATATCAGTAGATAATAACAAAGAACAGACACCACATATATAAATAACTTATACAAGTTGCCGATGACGGGCAATGATCCTTTCTTCAGTTCGGAGGCAGTCCTAGGCCCTTACTCTTACGAGAATTAGTACTAAGTGACTATGAGTTAGAGTTCTAGTGGGCAGGGTAAAGTTGCACATTTGTAACTGACGGGAGGCGTGCTTGAGTAATTCCGTGCATGTGCAACGATCGCTGAGTCCCCAGCCAGTGGTGTAGAGGTCAGCGCAACTGACTAGAAAGCAGGAGACATGGGTTCGGATCCCGGCTGGGTACACATTTTCAACTTTACCCATTCGCAGTTATGTCATACATTCCGTGAATATGAAAAGCTCAAAAGGTCGCTCAAGAACTATCAATATGAAGCTCTCTCACACTTAACCATTAACATGCTCTTGGGATCTTATATATACAAAATTGGTTAAAAATATGTATTGTAGCTCCTGGTGATATCATGTCAACAACTTTAGGCAATCACTAGGTGTGTTCTTTGTGGGGTATAGTATTCTAGAAAAATAATGCACATATGTTATAAAATAGATGTGCCACATTTATCACGCCGACATTTTGTTACAATGTCTGTCCACCTTGTACAAACTTCACATCTAAATTAAGTTGGCGTTTATTCACTAATATCCAGTAAAAGTATATGCGTATCACTAACAGCTTGCGTATGGTGGCTTGCAAATATCGAGGACTATGCTTCGAATCCACACGTTCCACATTCTGGCGAGATTCCCGCGAAGTCATTGTGCTGCAAAAGTATACATGACCTTTCGTTATATAGTAATAAGGACAGTTTACAATTCACAGCAAAGACGTGAAGACGAGCTGCGACAGGCACATACAAACGATACACACATAGAACACTTCAGCTATCGGCCATAGCGTTCTTCAGAAAATAGAACATTCACGCAATCACACAGGCACAGGACACAATCAAACAAACGTCATCTCCTGCTGCCGCACTCCGAATCACGCTGTGGAAGTAGGGGAGGAGAAGGGGGGATAGGAAGTTTCAGTCTCAGTGGTGGGGATGGATACATACAAACATACAAACGTCATCTCCCGCTGCCGCACTCCTATTCACGCAGTGGAAGTAGGGGAGGAGAAGGGGGGATGGGAGGGATACTCAGGTTGAGTCACAGTGGTGGGGATGGATACAGCACGGGGTAGAAGAGCATGTACGTATTATGTGGGAGGAACGAGAAGCGATTCAAGAATGGAGAGAAGAGGCAGGTGAGGGGAGGAAAGTAAAATAAAATGAAACACATACACGAGCACCGCACACACAAACACACACACACACACACACACACACACACACACACACACATACCCACAAACACACACACATCACTCAAAATAGGAGAGGTTTAGGACAGAGAGGAAGGAACTGGCCGGCAGCAGTGGCCGAGGGGACTGAGGCGCTCCAGTCACGGTCTGCACGGCCACTACGGTCGGGGGTTCGAATCCCCCCTCGGACATGGATATTTGTGCCATCCTTAGAATTAGTTAGTTCATAAGTAGTTTGTAAGTTTAGTGACTGATGACCCTGTTGTTAAGTCCCATAAAAAAAGGAACTGTATGGAAAAAGAAGGAAGTTAACATTGGTTGAGGCTTGACGGAGAACGTACTGTAGCGATAACGTCCATCTGTGCAGTTCAGAGAAGCTGGTGGTGCGTGTGAGCATCCAGATGGCCCAGGTTGTGATACATTGAAAAGAAGTATATTCTCCATTGCTCGCTGTACCACAAGGTGGTCCACCTTGTTTTTGGCCATAGTTTTGAGGTGGACACTCATCCTAATGGACAACTGGTTAGTGGCCATGCCAATATAGAAAGCTAAGCAGTGATTGAAGCACAGTTGGTAAATTACATGGCTGCTTTCACAGGTGGCCCGGTCTCTGATAAGGTAGGAGAAGTCTGTGAAAGGACTGGAAGTGTTGGGTGGGTGGATTGGAGAGGTCTTACAGGGGTGTCTTCCACAGGTATATGATTCCTGTGGATTGCTTTCCTATTCTGAGAGTTTATATAGCGGCTGTTCAAATGAAAAGGTCAAGAAACGACACTAATGGTATATTGAATTCTTTATTCATACGTAATCACCAGAGGCCTGAGCAACTACCTCACTGTTTAACAATCTGAAGGATTCCATGTTCCGAGAATTCCTCTGTGTATGTGAGAAGAGCCATTCCTGTAGTGTGCCCTTCAGTTCGTCGTCAGAGTTAAAGTGTTTCCCTTTGACGTGTTATTTTTAACAGGGCCAAACAGATGGAAGTCATAGAGCGAATTATGCGGCCTGTAGAGTGAATGTCCAAACTGCTCCCACTTGAACTTGGCAAAAAAAAAAAGTTCAAATGTTTGTATAGTCCATGGGACTTAACTACGGGGTCATCAGTTCCTAAACTTACTAACTACTTACGAACTACGACGGCACAAATATCCATGCCCGAGGTGGGATTCGAACCCCCGACCGTAGTGGCCGTGCAGACCGTGACTGGACGCCTTAGTCCCCTCGGCCACCACGGCCGGCAAATTGGCCGTGTCCTTGGTAAGGATCGAACCCTTATTTGCCTGGAGTGATTTAGGGGAATCACGGAAAACCGAAACCAGGATGACGGACATGCAAATGAACCACCGTTCTCCCGATTATGAGTTGAGTGTGTGACAACTGCACAACCTCGCTTACAACAGAATATAAAGCTAGTGCCCCTGTGACAAATGTTACATATGTCACCCTTCATGAATTTCAGCGACCATTGGTACGACAGTATGACAGATTTTATAATGTGTATAAAAATGAGTACCAGTCCGTGTAAAATTGAAACATTCTGACCCTATTAAATTCGAAGCGCAAACAGGAATCGAGCAGCAAGACCATTTCTCACTCAGCTTTTCCAAATACATTCCTGACAACGGTACTGCGGTGTAATGATTCAATGACTGATCCAACCCTACATGTGGAATTAGGAAAGCCTAACTAATAGTGAGTAGTCTTCATCTTACAGTGGCAATAATTTCGTAACACTATTCAGATCACCGAGCGGGCTGTGCCACTGATAACACACACTCGTTTCGCATTCGTGAAGGTGGTTAATACCCGCCTCGGTCATCGTGCTTAAGGTTTTCCGTGATTTCCCTAAATTAGACCAGAAAGATACCGAGATGGTTCAGGTCAAAGGGCATGGCCGATTCCTTTCTCAAAAGGTGAAAAGAAATTTGGGGAGTGTGTCCTCTTTCTCTAATGGAGACGATAACGACTGGACGTTAAACACTAATAACTTCCTTCCTTTTATCATTTGGAACGAGTAGAAGTCAAATGATAAACACACAACTTTTAGCAACCGTCACTTTGTAGAATACACTGATGCAGATATGTTTGTGGAGTGGATATTTCCTTTTGAAATATTTTTTCTTCTTCGCTTTTATTGACTAAACTGAAAAAACACCATTTGTTGTATGCAGCTGTAATTTGAAATTTTATGAAAGGTCAATAACAAAACTTGAAATAATTAAAAATGATAACTGTACTAAACATTCAATGAGGTAATAAAGTTTCCATATTTGTCCAGTATGACGTCAACATTTAAAGCAATTTTAAAAATAACAAAGTCGCCAACCTGGCATCACAATTCACCACAAATTTAATTTATTATAAAAGGCTCATTATCCACCACCTAAATTAATTATATAATGTTTGTATGTCCTGTATGTGTTCATAAAACATTCATTCGATTGCGATGAAACTTGGTGAACTGTTCACCGCGCGCCCACGAAATTTCCTGACAAAAGGAAAAAATAAATAAATAAGCAAATAAATAAAAAAAAAAGAATACGACACCAAGATCAGAAAATATGACGTCATAAACTATGAGTGGTCACCGCATGAGAATACCTAGATTTATTGGAAGCGTGAGTAGTTAGGGGCCTGAAATAATGTTTTCATGTTGTTGTGGGCTTTATGAAGCGTTTTGTAACTTACCCCCCCCCCTCTTTCCTACAAAATGATGAAACGAAAAGAAATCCACCGTTCATAACAGTTTCGCTGTAGGTGCCGTAAAACTGTCGCATCACGCATGACCTTGTATCAAATAAATTTAACATTACAGTTTTGCATGTTACTATTTGTTTTTGTCTGCAAGTCTCCCTTAAATCTCTTACATCCAATATTAAGCATTCTGTTTTCTTAGTCTCTATCTATATAAAAGCGAATGGACACTCACTCAATCATTGACGAAACACGAAATATAGAAAACTGCTTTACCTATGAAGCTTAAAGTTGGCAGGAATGTAGTTTATAGATAGAAAACGTCAGATAAGAAAGTATTTTATGATAGGTGCATTGTGGAGCATACTTCTCCTACATACCCAGGAAATCTATAGATTCATTCCGAAATTTCGTTCGCTTGACCTTCCAAAGAAGAGGAAGGTCACCGTGTACCTTACGTTTCATACGGTGCATGGCGGAGGGTACTTTATTTTACAAAATGCATAGTTTTGCTCTAATATTTATGAATGTTTGCACACATGAATTACAAACCAAGAATAAGATCACTGGGTACATAAATGTTTGTATGGTACATGACAGAGGGCACCTAGCAGAAAACTTCGCTCAGAGAGGGAAAGGTGGAAACGAACAGAAACTTGGGAGAAAAAGAGGTGGATGCAAAGAGAGGGGAGGAAGGGGACGTGGACTACGAGAGTGTAGAATAAATAAACACCCAGGCAACGCCGGGTTTACAGCTAGTAAGTGATAAAAAGCATAAAACTTTCACAGTGAGTACACCGTTCTCCATTATAGTCGGTAATTTCATAGTCGCTCTAATACGGATGCCGGCTTCCCTATACAGAAGCGTCCTAGCTTACTGTCTCCCCCTAGAGGGCTCAGAGATATTTCGCTAGTACGTGCGTGGCGAGCACGAGGCCCTGAGCTAATACAGTCTTTTTCTTTCCTTCTTTCCTCCCTTGTCTGTATTTCCTTCCCCTTCCTGTTCATTCCTATCCCCACTCCTCCTCCTCTTTCCCAATGGGGGACTGATGACATTATCAGTTTAGTTCCCCTGTCCCAACATTACTGTACAGAGTGATAAAACAGAAATCTGGAGCCCTACAGATTAAAAGCATATCCCACCTTCGGCACAAATATATCGTGCTTGACCCTTTATCTCTAAATTCCTGACCGATATGACACGGAAGTTGGGGCAGTCGCAAATGTTGACGATTTATTAGTCTTACTGTCATTTCATTCAGGTACATATTCCGAAAATCAGAGAGCTGACTAATTTTCTGCAAGCAAATCAGTATGTACCTAGTTGGTTCTCAATTCAGAAATATGTAAGTGTCACTCCACCAAAGTGCGACAGGTCATCAAGTAATTTTGCTTATAATGATGGTGAATTCTACGACACATGATCGCTCTTCAGTTTTTCTACTGTGGTAAACATTTGTGCAGTAATGGAGTGACAATCAGATAGACAAATGACAAGCGTCTTCTCTCATAGTAAAAGAAACGAACTGGTGAGACTTATATTGAAATTGGCGGTAACTTTTGAATCGCTTCAAGAAAGAAGCTTCAACGAAAGCTAATCTTCAGGGACTGCAAGGAAAGGCCTGTCTCCTGCGTTTGAGACAGATGCACCACGCAGAGGAAGACATCAGAAACGAACTACTGAACACGTAAGTGCACATTACTTCTCTCACTTGCAAAAACGACAAGGAATGGGACGGCCAAAGCGAACGTTAGAACTAATAATGCCATTTATTGTCCAATTTGACACTGCAGAATCAATTAATTAATTATTATGTAAATAAATGATGTGATATATGTGAAAAGTTTCTTATGAAGATACCATTGTTTTCTCAGCTCTACAAATCGCATGAGTTTGAAGAGTAAATAAAATTGTGTGTGTGTGTGTGTGTGTGTGTGTCTGTGTCGTCTTCAGCATACGTTGCTTTGCCAGTCTTGGAACCGATGACCTAATCTTTGAAATATTTAAAAATGTTGCTGTTGCAGTCAGAAAATACACGGACAAACACTTAGTAACAAAAAATGATGTTCATGCCCTGGATGAAATGTTCGTTTCCCCTCCGCTTAAACAGTCATGGTCCATTTATTCTTTGCAATCAGACTAGATTTCTGTTCCTGAAGCCTCACAATGAATTCACCCTGGATCTGAAAAACTTTACACCCATCAACGCATACGAATTTACTTATATTCCGTAACGCTTTTTGTAATAATATAAACCTCTCAAGACTGTTTGTATATAAATTATACCAGCAGGTTGGTAACACTAAAAATAATGCTACATATCGAAGTATTTTTACTTACTAGTATAAGTATTCAATATTAAGCTTCATGAAGCACATCGCTGTAAAGTGTAAATTACGTCCACTAGATTTTCTTAAAAAAGAAAACTACTTATTTCGGCTCCAGAAGGTCGTATAGGAACATCATTCGTGTTGAAATCTGTGAAAAAATTTCTACAACATATTTCTTTAGTAGTTCATAACATAAAAATACGAATAGTCAGTTGAAGAAAATGGGCCCAAAAAGGACAAGTTTCTCAGTCATTCTTTTTTACTTATAATTAACGAAATCAAAAAAATTACTTAATAGTATGATATTGTAACTCTTCACGAAGAAAACAGACGACATACCATTACTCTGCGTCGATCCCCAGACCATTCGACCTCATTTGCTAGGAGCTCTTTTTTTATTTTTTATTTTCTTATTTTTTTAATCTATAAATGTAAAGAAAATACTGAATATTTTTAATTTTTTTTCGAAAATGATCTTTTTTGAATTATTTCGTGCCATTCTTATGATAACTAATAATTTTCGAAACGTGAATGTTTTCAAGTTATAAGGAATCTAGTTTTTAATGAATTATAAGTGTTTTTTCGATATATCTCGAAACGCATCAGATCAATCGATACGAACAAATAAGCAAGCGATCGATAATCCTAAGGCCTACAACTTTCTAATGTAACATTTTCCCATCGGAGTTATCGTTTTTATATATATATTATAAAAAAACGTTTTCTCAACTCTGATATATTTTTCTTCTGAATATTTCGTCTCCTAGACTCGAGTTTCATTAAATAGAAATTCTATTTGAAATTTAATTTCCTACATGCTGATTTCTTTTGTTTACAGGTAATAACTTTTACAACCACTTCTCCCTATTTCGTGGACTATTAGGTTAGTTTAAGTTGCTTGTAAGCCTAGTGACTGAAAAACTCAACAGTTAAAACCCATAGATTTACAAACATTAAATAAAAACATTTCATTAGCAATAAAATTAATTTCGAGGTTATTGATCGAGATTAAAAATTATCCGATCTTTACAGTTGAGCCAAATCACACCCACTGTGCCAAATTTCATTAATATCCGTTGAGCCGTTTCGGAATTCATTATATGTAAACATCGTGATACGGGAATATATATAGCCGTGTCACCAGCCTGTACAACTGGTTTGATGCTGATCGCCATGTGTAGGCTACTTCCCTACGGTAAATATATGGTACGAATTGTAGTTATTCTGAATTATTATAAAATCGGTCTCCCGAAAACTATCCAGATTTTTCCATCGCACAAATAAGAATATGAAACCTGCGTTTACGACGAAAGATACATACATTGAAAACAAACCGTTCTTTGTTTGTATCAAGACACTAAATCGATCGGTAAACCTCTGTCAAAGATGCTTGGTGACGCAAGATCGTCGTGTCGTGGGCTACAACTTTTGCTTTACGGTTCAACTCCAATCCTATCATATTTTTTCCTCTCTTATAGTTGTCGTGAAAGAATGTAATTCTCTGAAATAGGCTACAATGTTATTAAAAAGTAGTTGTATTGACCGGATGCACTCAAAAGGAGTTTTTGAAATATAAATAGTTTATTCTTTCGTAAGGTATCGAAATAGAGCATCACTAATGTCAAATACAAATAGTGTGCCTCTTATATCGTGTTGTGAAACGTCTGGCAATGCCTGTGAAAATCCCTGGTCGAAATATTACTACAGCTATATATATATTCGCGTATCAAGATGTTTGCATATAATGAATTCCGAAACGTCTCAACGAATATTAATGAAATTTGGCACAGTGGGTGTGATTTCATAAATTTGAGAACAAAATTTAGATTCTTCCAAATTGTTAGTTGTTTTAGAGAACCTACAATTTTGTAAATTATTAGAAGGAAGGAGATGTGTAATATTTCTGTCTTACAGCCATCATATTAAAATTTGAGAATTGCTTCGGCACAGCAGGTCAGAGTCAGTAGGCGACACATGGTAGAAGCTGGTGAGAACCACGAAAGGTACTACCAACAGGTCGGGTTCCCATGGGAAATAGTACTGGCATGTTTCCCCGTATTTTAGTGAAGTCCCTGAGCGGCGGCACTGAACGCCGATTGGCTGTAGTACTGGCGGTCATCCGCCAAATCGAAATCATATTTTTATTAATACTTAATAAAGTAATTATCTTTTCAATGTCAAATTCAAGTTAGAAAACGTCTCAAAACCACGCTATGTCCGGACTAGATAGCATGAGTTATCTATTGCAAAATCAATAAACAAAACAATTAATATAGCACGATGCTTGGCTGCCAGGTTTGCGCACCAAATTGCGGAGCGAAGGCAGTTTTGCATCGAACCGTCAGACAGTCCAGACAAGCACTCATAGGAGTAACATATCGCATACGTTGGCGGTCATAAGACATAGTTTAATCATTTTAGAACAATGCGAAAAGACAATATATTGAACTTTCACTTAAAAGAATGTGTGGGAAGGGTATATTACCATGTGGTTTCCTAGTTTTCTGCATTCTTTAAATAAACTAACTGGCATCCGAAGAATATCAGTATTATTCCGTTATTAGATCAGTTCCTGCCAATAGTTTAATAATTTCAAGAACTGCAAGAACTCCGACCTCTGTGCTATCATCTGTGTGGGGACGACTTCTGCAGAAGACGTCAGGTTGATGAACCTTACAGTTTCCACTCTTCACACAGTGCAGTGGGGAGTAACTACAACCCTCGCGTACACTGTCATTGCGGTACAAACGCAAACTGTTGTGCGTCATCCATGGCATCATGGAGGAGGAATGAAAATGATATAGGATCGGTTTAACACAAACATTTTCCTGTTGTATGAATCCATACATTTCTTGACAGTAATGTTACCAGCGGATATATCACTTTGCCCTGAGTTTTCATATGACCCTAGAATCTTTTATTTTAATCTTTGCGTTTCCGATATATGCACTAACAGTAGTGGTGAAAGTCTTGCACCCCCGCGTCGGAGGTTCGAATCCTCCTTCGGGCATGGATGTTTGTGTTGTCTTTAGTATAAGTTAGTTCATAAGTAGTTTATAAGTTTAGGGACTGATGACCCCGTAGTTAACTTTTAATGCTAATTTTAATCAAAAATGTTCAAATGTTTGTATAACTTATGGGACTTAACCATGGGGTTATCAGTCCCTAAGCTTGCAAACTACTTATGAACTAGTTAAGGACGGCACAAATATCCATGCCCGAGGGGGCATTCGAACCACCGACCGTAGTGGCCGTGCAGACCGTGACTGGAGCGCCTCAGTCCCCTCGGCCAACGCTGCCAGCCTAATTATAATGTTTGTAAATTTATCGGACCAAACTGCGTGGTCATCAGTCCGTAGCTTACACTTAAACCTAGGTAAACTAACCTAAGCACAAGACACACACACATGCCCCAGGGAGGACTCGAACCTCCACGGCGAGCAACCGCGCTCTCCGCTGCGAGGCACCTTAGACCGCTCGGCTACTCCACCGCGGCGTAGTTAACTCTCATAAGCTTTAAAAACATTTCAATATTTGAACCTTCTCAATTTGAGCACATCTTTCTTCGTCTTGCAGTCTTGTTATTCCTTCTTGGTTGTTGTACGTACTACCCGTCATGTCGTATAGCTTAATCAAGTTTGTCTCAAAATTTCTAAATTGTTGCACATTTTTCCATTTTTTAACTTTTTTTTCATTGTAAAACTATGAATGTTTCATATTATTGTTGTCTCCCTGTCCTGATGAATCAGAATACACAGAGTGCCTCACTGGTGCCCTTACCTTGTCTAAAGGTATACAATAGTCTAGCATTTTATAATTATTAAATTTCTAACTTCCCATTGACTTAGATGTCTCTATAGAGCGGCCAACGAAGCCTTTCAGGCGTAGCCCCAAGTGCTAGTACGCTACCTGCGCTAGATCCGGAAAGTGCTACGAAGGCAACAGAGCGAGGTGACACGCGGCCGTGCGCACGCCACAGACGCCCGGGCCCGTCCGGAGGCGGTCCGCAGTCGATGGATCGATAGTAGCCCCGCTCGACTTGGCTTGGCTCGGCGCGGCGGACCGTGGTGTGGTGTGGTGAGGATCGTTGAGCGGCCGGCGGCCCTCCACACTGTGCGTCTGCAGCTGGCGGCAGTTGCTGCAGACACCGACAACGCCGACGAAGCAACCGCAGGTCGCTAACGGCGAGGGCACTGCACGGCGCCCAATGGGTAGGCAGGCCCGCGTCGCAGGGATGAGAAGGGCGTGGCGCGGGATGCCTACCGAGGAGGGGCTACGGACTACACGCCGGCCTTCCTCAAACCGAGATCATCTTTAGCGCTTCCCACCAGTGCACGAATTTTATTCGGCGGACAAAAAACAGTTCCAACCTGGTGTTTTTTCAAAATGCGGGTGGTCTTCCCCGAGAGTGCGCCAGTATATGGAAGGAACGCAGTGCCTACACCCTCCCTCGTGTTTTCATCAAGATAATCTCGGTTTGAGGAAGGCCGGCGTGTACCAGATTCCGTGTCAGTGTGGAAAGTCATATATTGGACAGACGATGCGTACCGTCGAGGATAGATGTGTTGAACACCAGAGGCACACACAATTGATGTATCCGAGCAAGTCGGCGATCGCTGAACATTGTTTGTCGGAGAATCATGCGATGGAGTATGAAATCACTAGGATTCTGGTACAGACGTCGAGATACTGGGACTGCGTCGTTAGAGAAGACATTGAAATTCGCACAAGTGAGGACCTCATAAGCTTGGGAACCAGCGATTGGGTTAATTAAGAGTAAATCTAGCAAACGTAACGAAGTGACGACCACGGCGGACAGAGCCCTCACACCGACGTCTTCTCAGACGCCGGCGCAATCGGTTCCACTGCGCGGCCGCGGCGCGGGGCGCGGACCGCGGAGGGGTCGCTCCGCGGGCCGAGGGTATTTAAATGGCCCGCTACCGGGCTAGAACCCAGTTCCCTTCGAGCAGCCGTAGCGTGCGGATCTCCGTGCCGGCGCGTTTCCAAGAGCTCAGTCCGTCAGTTAACCTGATGATGGCGACATGTATGATCGCCGAAATATTGTGCCCGTTGGACACTATAGACCGGCAGTACACCCGTGGATATTTTGATTATGAAATACGCCGGGAGAAACTAAAGTATCACAACTAATGAGTTGTTTGGATATAAGTGTGCAGGGTGTCCCTAAATTACCTACATTAATGTTATATCAGTCCCACAGGTTATTGGACACGATGTGTGTTTCACTTAATAATAATGTTTTGCAGTCAAGATTGCATTATGTATTATATTTATTTTATTTCAACCTGTTTTTGGGAGGATATATCTGTAATCTTTCCAATGAATGAAAACTGAAGAAAGTATAATTAAGATGATTTTCAAACTGTACTCCCGTTATTATACCGCCTGATGCAAAAGTTACGCTGTGGTCTACAGTCCAAGGACTCCTTTGATGCAAAACCCTGTGAGAGGTTCTTGATCTCTACATAATAAAAGAAAACCATAGAAACAGTGGCGGAGTAAAGTTGTCGGAGGCCCAAGGCTGCGGCAATACAAAATGAGGCTCCCCCGTCAACTTGTAAATACATTACTAATATTAAAATAGTCACTTTTGAGATTTGGAGCCCCCACCCCACCCCCCATCCGAGGGGTACAGGCACGGGTCAGTCTAAAATAGCTATCGACTTTTGGAGGCCCCATAACGAGAGAGGCCAAGTGAGTTAAAAATAAATGAGTTGGAGGCATTTGTTGTAGCCCCCCCCCCCTTAGTCCGCAACTGCATAAACAATCAAAAAAATCAGATCGAAATGTGACTTAAAGGTATTTACGTAGATGTAGATGTGGTATACATAAGAGTACAAAGCTACATAATTTTGAACCTGCTTCTTAAATTCGACTCTCGGCCTCCCTCCATGATTTTTACCTCCAAACTTTACTGAAGTGTTATTATTGACAATTGCTTGATGTCTCTGAATGTTGTATAAGGTCCAGAAATTGGTGAGAACGTCGCTATAGTATAAGTCTTTACCTGACTGCAAAAGGACTCTAATTTAACCCCTTTTAGCAATGGCCATTATCAGAAAATCCTTAAATACTTTAATAACACCCCATGATTTACGGTTAGATGTTATATGTTGAACATATAAGAGCTTGTCTGCAGTTATGCACAATTTCTGAGGACAGTAAATTTTTTTTCTTTTTTTTCCGCAAGGGGCAAGCTATACCCCTTGCCTAACTTCGGCAAGATTCCAAACTATGTCTTCTGCTTAGAAGACAGTTACTCTAATCACTTGAAACAAATCGGGGTTTTGTGTATTTTCCAGTTGAATGTAACGCTTTTGATGCCCCTTTCACTGTTTTCTGAATTACGGAAGATCAATTTGCTGAACTCCCAATGCTGAACATCGCTACGTATCCAGTGCGTGTAGTGAATTACTGTTTAACAGATTTCTCTAAGAAAACACACAAATATGCGTCTTAAAAGGTGCATATAACTAAATGGAATAAGTAAATACATAATAATCAGCAATATTTTATACTGGTACCTGTGTTACCTGTCACATTTTTGGTGCCTCTCTAGCTAGAACAGTGACCAACACGTATAATTACATCTACATGCAGCTAAAGTAGGTGTAGTAATTAGTAATTAAAATTCAAATTTACAATTAAATTAACCTTATTTTTATACGGCTGAGGCACTTATTGATAGTATATACATGTGGCGTCTGTTCCGAAAGAATAGACGTCACTTCTGATCCTGCAGCTGTTATTATTTAATATTCATAGAATATATGACATCAACTGCGATTGGGCAAAGCTGAAAATGTGTACCCAGCCGGGATTCGAACCCGGGTCTCCTGCTTTCTAGGCAGTTGCGCCGACCCCTACACCACTGGGGACACAGTGATCACCGCACCTGCAAGAACTGCCCATGCACGCCTCCCGCTAGATACAAATTCCCAGCTTCGCCCTGCCCATAGTACTCAAACTCGTAGTTTAACTAATTCCCGTAAGAGTAAGGGCTTCGAACTTGCCCACCCCTCCCCACTAACGATAGGATCATTGCCCGTCACCGGCATATTATATATATATATATATATATATATATATATATATATATATATATATATATATATATATGTGTGTGTGTGTGTGTGTGTGTAAGGTTTGGCAAACCCAAGATCACCTTGTTGTATTACCACAGAACATTCATCCTTCTCTCACCACGAACGTACATTAGACACATCTGTGACACCATCACCACAGGTCTCACTCAACTGGTTATGACGTCGGGGGCACAATAAGAAAGTGAAGACCACGAATCATTACACTGTGTTATTGGACACAAAACATCGTCATTTGAAGGCGGCCTATCAGAAAAAGTCCTAAGCCTCCACTTGCCGCAGTACAGCGCTGCCACCTCTATCATGTAATCACATTGAGCCTGTGCATGTTTTAAAACAAACCGCACGATTCTGTCAGAAGCCAGCCGTTAGGAAGGAAAAACAGAGGTGTTATAACTTGAATGTACCTAGTGCGTCATACAAGTGTTCCAATTACCTTACACATCCATAATGTTAGTACGAGTTGGGAAACCCGCTAGGTAGTCGGAGGTTAAGCCCAGTTTGCACTATGATGCAGCTAGTAATGAACTAGCAGCACTTCTTCAGCGCAGACGACGTTTCGTGTTAGATGGTATGCTACAGTAAGTTTCTAAGTTTCCTACGAGTGACCTAAGTGTGCATGCGCGGAAGTTAACTTGTTGTGGCGCTTTCGTGTGGCGTCCAAATTGAAATTGCTTGTGCTGGTGGCAGTTATTTTGCATAAATGGAGTGGAACAGAGCTGGAATTGTCTTTTGACATAAAAGCAGGAATCAATGTTTGTCCTTGCAGAAAATCCTGTTTTCTAATGAGGTACTAGAATCGTTATTTATGAAGAAAATAAGAGAAACATGTTTATTTAAAATTAAGTGTGATCAAGACTTGTTACTTAACTTTTTATATATTGTAGTTTGACACATTGCAAGAAAACTCGAATATATGATGCCAAGAGTTGCACTGCAAATGAGTAGAAAAAAATGTGTATCGCTGAGATCCCATTATAGGGCGGAAATTAAAATTCCTATGGAAACTTCAACAACATTTGAACTAGTCCGTACAGAAATTCTGTGTGCAATGGAAATGCTTTTGAAAGATTCCCGTGTAACTAACAACCTAAGCTGCTACTTCGGCTTTCTTAAATATTCTCTGTCATCGCTTTACTTTGGTCTTTGCGTTTATCCTATGACGGTGGAATGTCCAAATGTTTGAACATCTTAAGGGACTTAACTGCAAGGCCATCAGTCCCTAAACTTATAAAGTACCTTATACTAAAGACGGCACAAACGTCCTTTCCCGAGGGGGGATTCAAACCACCGAGGGGGAACGATCTCGCGCATCGCAGCATAGTGCCTCAATGCGCTCGGCCGCTCCGCCGCGACATGACGGTGGATATCAACTTGGTATAACACTCAAAAATCATTCGCAAAAAGTTTCGAAATTAATTGTGATTCTCGTCACGAGTTCTTTCGTTAGCAAGTAAGAACTCATCCAATGTCTTATAGTATGAGCTTTATAAATTCAATATTTTCGCATATGACATACACCCAAACGTAACAATTCCCTGTAGTACGGCCGAATTTCCGCAGAGGCGTTGCTGTCAGTGTTAATCAAACCGGTAGACAACAGATTATCGTATAACGCAACCAAACCTATATGATCACATGTCATTAGTACGGAGTTGTACGTTTGGAGCGCCGCAGCAGACCATAATATTCCTCGTGGCCGTTGATAGTTAAGAAGGAAGCTTGGAGTTGAACGTCCCGTAGACAGTGTGGTAATTAGAGACTGAGATAACGCTCGGAGTAATTGGGTAAGGATGTGCTAGGAAATCAGCCGTGCTCTTTCAAAGGAACCATCCCGGCATTTGCCTGGAGTGATTTAGGGAAATCACAGAAAACCTAAATCCGGTTGGCTGGAGGTGGATTGGAAGCACCATCCTTCGGAATGGGAGTCCAGTGTGATACCACTGCGCCACCTCGCTCGGTCCTTTGATAGTCGTGTAAACTGTAGAGTAGGCACAAAACATTTCAACTACAGTACCACTTCCCGACTCTCTTGGGTTCAATGATTCCCTCCTTCGCCTCCTGAATCTCCCCTCTCAATTTTTCACTTCCTGTAGACGACAGATTATAATATAACTAAACCAAACCTGTATGATCACATGTCATTAGTACGGAGTTGTACGTTTGGAGCGCTGCAGCAGACCCTAATATTTCTCGTGGCCTTTGATAGTCGTGTAAACTGTACAGTAGGCACAAAACATTTCAACTACAGTACCACATACCGACTCTCTTGGGTTCAATGATTCCCTCCTTCGCCTCCTGAATCTCCCCTCTCAATTTTTCACTTCCTGTAGACGACAGATTATAATATAACTAAACCAAACCTGTATGATCACATGTCATTAGTACGGAGTTGTACGTTTGGAGCGCTGCAGCAGACCCTAATATTGCTCGTGGCCTTTAAAAGTCGTGTAAACTGTGCAGTAGGCACAAAACATTTCAACTACAGTACCACATACCGACTCTCTTGGGATTAGTGATTCCCTCCTTCGCCTCCTGAATCTCCCATCTCAATTTCTCACTTCCCACTTCACTTCGTGTAGAGGACAGATTATCGTATAACGCAACCAAACCTGTATGATCACATGTCACTAGTACGGAGTTGTACGTTTAGAGCGCTGCAGCAGACCATAACATTTCTCGTGGCCTTTGATAGTCGTGTAAACTGTGCAGTAGCCACAAAAAATTTCAACTACAGCATCACATTCTGACTCTCTTGGGTTCAGTGATTCCCTCCTTCGCCTCCTGAATCTCCCCTCTCAATTTTCACTTCTTGTAGACGATAGAGTATCGTATAACGCAACCAAACCTGTATGATCAAATGTCATTAGTACGGAGTTGTACGTTTGGAGTGCTGCAGCAGACCCTAATATTTCTCGTGGCCTTTAAAAGTCGTGTAAACTGTATAGTAGACACAAAACATTTCAACTACAGTACCACATTCCGACTCTCTTTGGTTCAGTGGTTGCCTCCTTCGCCTCCTGAATCTCCCCTCTCAATTTTTCACTTCCTGTAGACGACAGATTATCGTATAATGCTACCAAACCTGTATGATCACATGTCATTAGTACGGAGTTTTACGTTTGGAGCGCTGCAGCAGACCATAATATTTCTCGTGGCCTTTGATAGTCGTATAAACTGTACAGTAGGCACAAAATATTTCAACTACAGTACCGCATTCCGACTCTCTTGTGTCAAGTGATTCCCTCCTGTGCCTCCTGAATCTCCCCTCTCAATTTTTCACTTCCCACTTCACTTCCTGTAGACGACAGATTACCGTATAACGCAACCAAACCTGTATGATCACATGTCATTAGTACGGAGCTGTACGTTTGGAGCGCTTCTCGTGGCCTTTGATAGTCCTGTAAACTGTACAGTAGGCACAAAACATTTCAACTACAGTACCACGTTCCGACTCTATTGTGTCGAGTGGTTGCCTTCTGCGCCTCCTGAATCTCCCCTCTCAATCTTTCACTCCCCACGCCGGCAGCGCCGCAGCCAGCAGAGTGATCTGGCATTCGGCCACGCTGCCTGGCCTGGCTCGGCTCGGATATTGCGCTGGGATTCGGGGCGGGTCCGCCGGCCGCCCGCGCCAGATACATACGGACGCCGCCGCTGCAAGCGGGACCGCGGATTGAAGTGGCGGCCGAATTTACAAGCGGATCGAGGGCCCAACCCGGCGCGAGGTGCCGGCAGGAATACCAACTCTCTCCTGGAATATAAATATACACTGCGCTTCCAGAGTACTGCCACTCTTCTCTTGTTACCGGCTGCGGATAAAAGTACGGTGCAGTATAGCAGATAAGAAACCAAGCTCTTGAATTAAAATAAAAAATCGCACTGACGTGTTGTAGGGCCCACTTTAGATTTGTAGTTTTATAAGTTTTTGCAAACATTTTGGACCAAAATAATAATCTAAATAATAAAAAAATAATTAATAAGTGTCTCAAACCCTTTTAGGGAAAAAACAAATTAAGGAAGTGGCGTCGACACCTTGCCCACTACACTACGGCTATCAATCACATGACAAGTCCTTTAATCTCATACTATGGATGGCCGTTGTTAACTGATGCTAATATGGCATTTCCAGACACTAGAATATCATTTATCGTACGAACAACTATGTGTTTTTGTTAATTCTTCAGTGCGCCATTGATTTGAAATGACAACGTGTAAGTTACAATAAGAAAATCATCAAATACGCAACGCAAGATGGCGTATGACTGAAAGAGTTCTAGGAAAGAATGTCACGTGACATCTGCGAACGGCTGGTTTTCGTTAATTCAATGGAAGGTGTCAAATCTCCGTTAATTTTGCAAATATGTCTCAAACGATACGAAATAAGAAAAAAACATAAGGGAACTAAGTTGTAGAGAAATTTCTCCTCTACCAATCAGGTTATTAAATTTTCGTGTCAGATGAACGGTTCGTTTGCAATTACAATTATATTACAAACTGCTTTTTTTGGTATTACTACCGTATTTTCGGTCCGAAAAATTTGAAAAAGGGAGGTTCTGGTCTCTGGCAACCTACAATCATGTAAGTAAAATTTGGTGCTGATTGCTTGAACGATTCATCTTAAAAACAAGGAACACGTTACGGACAGACAGACAGACATACATCCCAAAATCGGTGTTATTTTTGCAAATATCTTTGAAACGCTAGGAGATATGAAAAAAACACATAACAGAGCAAAGTTGTACAGAATTTTTTCCTCTACCAATTAGGTTATTCAATTTTCGTGTCAGATGAATATTTAATCCGTTATTTTCATTTAAATTTCGAGCTGTCAAAAGACGATCGCAAAGGCCCACTTTTAGTGTTACTACCGTAACCTAAAGTGGGCCAAAAAGTAAGGTAAGGCAGTCAACAATCCGAAGACAGTGCTTCTCTAGGCACGGTCCTGTTAGGAGGTGGTATGCCGTTGCCTTCTTCCGACCTTCGAATCGACTTACCCAGCCAGTTATGAGGAGAAGTACAGCTTAACTTGGATTCCGATCCACAGTGCTAATCGCTATATCATCATCATGTGACTGATTGTGCCTTTCAGCGTTCAGTCTGGAGCACAGTACCTCTAATGAAATTCCTCCATGATCCCCTATTCAATGCTAACTTCGATGCCTCGTCTGATGTTATGCCTTTTACTTCAAAATCATTCTGCACCGAATCTAAGTACTTTCTTCTTGGTCTATCTCGACCCCTCTTACCCTCCGCTGCCGAACTCATGAGTCTCTTAGGTAACCTTGCTTCTCCCATGCGTGTAACATGACCCCACCATCTCAGTCTGTTCACTCTAACTGCTTCATCTACAACTGCTTCATCAATATCATGCTGGCAATAATCAGAGCAACTCGCTATAAGAGCTCACACAAGTTTTACGCAGACACTATGTAACTTTAAGTTTGCGACATTATGCTCTTAGTAGAAAGATGATACAACACAAAAACGGTATTTTTTTTTAAATTTTAAACATAGCTATTGTCAGCGACCGTTACAACGTCAATGGATAAACAAGCAGCCCTCGATCGCAAATTAAAATTATTTTTAGCAGGGCAATGACTATGATTGCCTTCATCAGAAAATACAAAACAAAACAAATCACATAATAAGATATACTATTCAGCTATATAGCCTACGTCACAAATCTGATGCCTCTGTGCAGGCGTGCAGTCCATAGTGGCTAGCTTTCTTTAAAAACTATTTTTAAACTGTGTGACGTAAGCTATATAGCTGAACAGTATATTTTATTATGTGATTTTTCTTGTTTTATATTTTCTGATTAAGGCAATCTTAGTCATTGTCGAACCCTAGTCAAAATAATTTTAATTTGCGACCGAGGGCTGCTTGTATGTCCATGACAAAAAAAGTGTTTACACGTAACAATTTTTGGCTACCATTATACGACTCCATTTGTATTAAAATACTTTCATCAGTAATTAACGCGTATGCGACCAAACTGGGTGGTTATCAGTCATTACACTTACACACTAATTACTTGACTAACTTATACTAACTTACTATAAGGACAACACAAGTACCCATGCCCGAGGGGGAATTCGAACCCCCGACCGTAGTGGCCGTGCAGACCGTGACTGGAGCGCCTCAGTCCCCTCGGCCACCGCGGCCGGCGCGTTATTTTTCACATCGGGAATATTGCCAGAGGTGACACAAGTGAAAAGTGACAGATAAAAACCCTAGGACCTGCCGGGGATCGAATCAGAGGCCTTTACCATAGGATGCCACTCTACGACTGCGCTACCGAGCCGTACCGTACCTAGCAGAAAACTGTGAAACACCGTAGGGGTGGTATAACAGTATCTTCACAACACCACAAATGTATGTTTAAACATAATTTAGGATGCATATACACGGACTGAAGGATCGTGTGAAAATTTGTACGAACGTCAGGATTCGAATTCAGGCCTCCTGCTCGCTAGGCAGCTGCACTCACCATTACGCCACCCTGGTAAAGTTTGCATTGTTTGCAGAATGCTGCAAGCGAACTGACAGAACGTTCATTGCTGTTCTCTTGTTCACTGAACCACACTGGCTTGTTCTCAATACAATCACTTTACAATATTGAATGTGATAATACAGGTAAAGCCAGTGTCAGATTAATAAGTGCAAAATTATTTTCAAGTAATATTTAATTGATTAGACGCCAACATTTATGTGCTCTTAAGAAGGAAATAAATTTTCTATCTGAAATTTTGAAATAACATAATTAATTCGATTTGTCTCTTAAATATCGGTTTAAAATTCGGAAATTTCAGTTTTTTATTTTTTTTCTACGTGTAGAGCATCACAGCTTAAATGTCACAGCTGTGATGGTCTATACTTAGATCACACCAGCAGGATATTTAAAACACGGTATTAAGAACTCAAACGGTCATCGAAATATGGCAAAAGCTATTTAAAAGTTGCTGAACACCTTAAGCAAGATAGATACGATAGAACCGAAATGAAAACAGTCAGATTTAGCAATAATAAACATCTCCTAATCCTCCGAGAGAATTTTTCCATTCGAAAAGCATTTGTAGAAAAGAAACATATATTAGATGAGTAATAGTAATATTTTATTTTATTCAGAATTAAATAATCCCATTGTATGAGAACTAATGTTATCGAACGAATGTAGTACAAACCAAGCAAATAATGTAAAACAAAAAAATATTTCCTCTGTAGTTCATTGATGAAGATGGTGTAAAATAAAGCGAAACGCGTCTGGTCTCAAGTAGCCTAATTTACAGATGCAAAAGACGGTTAACTAACCTATACAAAGAAAACTAATAACTGCCAACATATGCCCTACCGCCAGACAAAATAAATTGTGCATAGGTAGTAGGTTCAACAAGAAAAGAAGAAAAAAAAATGCAAAATCGGGAATGTGAACAATGTGAAAAAAAAAATTACGATATAACGTAGACACGATGTAACTTTACGTTTGCAACAGTATATTCTAAGAAGAAAGATTATACATCACAAAAACGGTGTTTACACATAACACTTTGTAACTAACATTATAGAAATCCATTTGCATTAAAAATATTTTCATCAGTAACTAATGCTTCAACATTTATCTAGACATTCGCCTTTTCTCTGTAATTAACAAGTGCCCTGAAACGGATTTAATTACGAATATCAAGAATAAGCTACGAAATAGACGTCACTATAAATTATAGAAATCTAGATTTGTCAGCTTAATCCAGCCTTATTTAAAATATATGTAAGCTCATTTCAGCGCATTCCTTTTGACATTCAGGAACTAATCATTCTAAAAAAAGTGCTTACAGTAATCATGTTAACACACTTCGCACAGATCTCTTGTGTGAGAGACGGCTACCAAACATACTCTAACGGCTGATTGTGAAGTCATTAACATTGATGACAGAAGATTGCATTTGTGCCCAATTCTCTGTAGGACATAGGTTGCACTATTCAGTTCAACAATAATATCTCCAATCAACAGGTTACCGTCTAATTTAATCAACAGAGGGTGAAACACAACTTTCTTGACAGGTCCTTGACCAATAAAGATCACCTTTAAAATGTTGGCCACAAACTAAAAACACGAAGTAACATCATGAGAAAATTGGCTGGTAGTATTTGGTTGCAGATGCATCCATACCGCGAACAGCAGCAATAACAACAGTCTACACACTGCATAATACTGTGCTCTAGTCTGGTGGAGTAGGCACTGCAGGTGTACCACAAACAAAGAGAAATCTAGGTCGCATAAAATTATGACGTCACTCTCTTCGCCTCTGTTTTCTTGCTTATCGATGGAACTGCTACTTTGCACAAAATGTTATAAACATTTTTATATACAAGTCTCGCCTCAAATCTATAAAACTGGTCAAATGGAACATTACATATATCCTATATAATCTAATTGTTGTACCAGGAGCTAGTATAACTTAGTAAAATCACGTAGAACAGAATCAAAATCTTTGTTTCTGATTTGCTGCTACATGTCTGAGAACTTACTTCCGTGTCTCCGATCTAAGCAGGCCAAGATAGTTGTTTATCTAACGTCATTACCAGTACAGAAAAATGCAGACTCGTTGGAACAGTTAGTAGTGTCAACATTTTTTGTGTATGCCTTTCTCGAGGAAATTCAGGAACTTGCGTCCGAACGGGGACTTCAGAAAAACATTCCGTTCCACACGGAAAGCGGCAGAAGTATCGCTCCCAAGAAACTACGAGCAGTCATTTATCTTCGCAAGTACTTTATCACAATTCATCATAGACTGTCATTTTTATTCACAGCGAAGAAAACTTTTCTGTAGTAACTGCCTACAATATCTTATCCTGTCATCTGCTGTAACTTGGCCGTGTTGTTTTGTATACGGGGAACCTCCAGAGTGTATGGGTGATTTGGATCTTTCCCTAAGAGAGACATTACTTCTTATTTCACCTTGAACGCTGATTTGTATTTGGAGTATGATCAATAATTAAAATCTACAAAGATCAGACCTGAAAGCTCCCTTGCCATCTAATAGTGAACACTGTCAAAAGCTTTCTCCAAATCTACAAAAGCTTTAAAGGAAGGTCTGACTTTCCGAATTCCAAGACATGTCGTAAGACGAATATTGGCTAGCATTACCTCACGTGCTCCTACATTTCTCCAAAGTGTCAACTGATTCTCTCGAGGCTCGATTACACAAGTTTCTAGACTCTTTTGCAAATTCGTTTCATTATTTTGCAAGCATGAGTAATTAAACTGACAGTTCTGCAATTTTCACACTTTTCTGCACTGTATGTATGCTCTGGGTTTAAATCCCATATATCACGACACAGCTCTTGAAAGAAGTACGGTGAACTGACTACATTTTCATGGGTGTCTTTGCGACTGATACCCTTAAACACCACCTGTTTTTCTTTCGCGACATCGCTTATTGAGCGTACCTGTTTTGATCAGATTCCTTTATTCCGTGAAACACAAGGTTGTCTTACACACTCTACATCGTTTCACGTTGTCTGTAAGTTATGATGAGTTCTCTTTTCTGTATAGTGTGTGAGCAGGACCGTTGGTTTTCATACATAATGATAGCAGATGAGTTGAAAGGAAAGTCGTTGCAGTAGTCCCGCTCTTGGTATAATATGGATCACCGTGGACAGCAAAATACAAAAGGTGACAATTTTTTCGTTGTTAATTCAAATTAAGCTATGGGCACTTGCAGAAGCTTCTGGTAAACGAAGCCGTCAAGGAAAGGCGACCAGAAGGGCTTTCCTCAGGCTTCCGATTGGACTTGGTTACTGCGACAGGCTGTGATAGGAAAAGAGTATCTGAAAGATGCGTTATTTTCGTTAAAGCAAGAGTGATGATCTATGCATTCGCTGAAGAGCCGAACTGGTATCCAGGCGTGTCTTGGAGAACTACACTTTCATGTGGAGTGCATTTCCAAGATTGTAATGTTTACACCCATGGCTACTGCGCATGCCAACACCGAGAGTACGCGAGAAATTGCTTAGCGCCGCTTTTTATGTATAAAAATGTTTTAGATAATCTCGCCACGTGGTTTGGGATCCTCATTTTTGTTAACACCCATATTTCAGTAGTTAAGTTAACGTTCTTCTTCACTGTCCCTCTCTCTCTCTTTTTCTCTATTAGGCTGAGGTAACTGAAGCTGACACATAAAGAAATGTTCAAATGTTTGTTAAGGGACTTAACTACGGGGTCATCAGTCCCTAAACTCACAAACTACTTATGAACTACCTACAACTAAGGAAGTCACAAATATCCATGCCCGAGGGGGGGGGGGGATTCGAACCCCCGACCGTAGTGGCCGTGCAGACCGTGACTGAAGCGCCCCAGTCCCCTCGGCCACCACGGCCGGCGACACATAAAGGAATTTGCCGTAGTTGTCAGTGGTCATTGAAGTAAAACAATTGAGAATTGGAACGCTGTTCAACATGACCTCGCGGGATACCTTAGCACACGTATCGCCAGAAACAAAGAGTGAACTAGTCCACCCACTGCTAACATAATGGCCCATGCTGTTATCAGTCTTCACTCGAGGCACATAGAAGATATAGGTTAGGGCCTAGTGTGTATCCCACATCCGGCTAGTAATGAGTGGAAATGGGCAGGGAACTACGTCGGTAGTGTGATGAAAAAGTTGTCTACAGTGGCGTAGTGATCAGCTTGACTAGTAAGATGGAGGGCCACAAACTTTCAACTTTCACCATTGATTTGTTTTAATTTCCGTTGGCATCTAACGTCTTAAATTCCTTTGCGTTTCGATTGATAATATCTACAGTATCGTTTGATACACATAAATTTTACTGTCTTCTGCATTTTTGTAGAGAAGCTCAATGTCGTGCTTTTTTCATTTACTTTCGTAATTATACCGGGTGATCAAAAAGTTAGTATAAATTTGAAAACTTAATAAATCACGGAATAACGTAGATAGAGAGGTAAAAATTGACACACATTCTTGGAATGACATGGGGGTTTATTAAAACACATATATATATATATATATATATATATATATATATATATATATATATATATATATATATATACGCGTGAAAGATCTCTTGCGCGCGTCATTTGGTGATGTTGGTGTGCTCAGCCGCCACTTTCGTCATGCTTGGCCTCCCAGGTCCCCAGACCTCAGTCCGTGCGATTTTTGGCTTTGGGGTTTCCTGAAGTCGCAAGTGTATCGTGATCTACCGACATCTCTAGGGGTCTGAAAGACATCTGACGCCAATGCCTCACCATAACTCCGGACATGCTTTACAGTGCTGTTCGCAACATTATTCATCGACTACAGCTATTGTTGAGGAATGATGGTGAACATATTGAGCATTTCCTGTAAAGAACATCATCATTGCTTTGTCTTAATTTGTTATGCTAATTATTACTTTTCTGATCTGTCGTACACTTTTTGAACCTATTTCCTGAATAAAACCCCATGTCATTCCAAGCATTTGTATAAATTTTACCTCACTGTCTACATTACTACGTGATTCATTAAGTTTTCAAATTTATACTGACTTTTTTTATAACCCGTTATGTGAGTTTCATTCCGCATTTGGCCTTTGTTCCGCCGAAGTGTTATCAGTGTTTGGTGTATTATAATGCACAACCACTCGTGCAGTTATCGAATCGTCTCGCAGACCACAAGAGGCAACCATCCGCTGATCACTGTCCAATAGGCATTATTTGTAGTATGTACCCAAATTGTGAGAAAAGTAATATTTAATAAATTCCTTCCATTGGACAACGCAGTCTCATTGTCCAGGAATGTATGTATCGCATCGTGTCAAGACACGTACGAATCTTTCGATTCTTATTAGTTACCTCTTTTGCTCAATTTTTGATATCATTTAACAATCGTTTTACTGCTCTACCCTTATGCGAAATGATGTACTTTTTGTCATTTATCTCAGGCCACACTTCATCCTACATTAAATGCTGTTGCAGCCATCACCTTATGCAGAACGATACCAATAGCGTTACAGTTGGTGCTATGATTTCCAAAATGAGAGAACTAAGGCAAAGGTACATTACTGAATATCTGAGCTGACCCAAATTTTAGTATTGCTTTTCATTCAACCACTATATAATCTATATTATGCTTCGCCTAAGAATATATACTGGCATCTTAAACGCTTTTGACATCAGAAACCAGTTTTATGCGGTAATTGCACACACACGAAACTGTACTTCTAAAGGTATACCAAGTGTGGTAACCTCAGTTTTTAAAGCACCCACTTCCAAAATATGTTGTTTGTAATTGAGTAGCAAATGGACCCGTCAGTTTAAGAAGATAAAAGAACAAAAGACGAACGAAAAGTCGTAGCATTCCATTCTTGGAGCCATTCATAACACTTTCGACCCATCTGTTTCTTCGATGTGAGTATTATTACACCAGCAGCAGCAGAAGGTGTCTCAGTGGTACTGCTAGTATTAATCCTATTTATAGTTAATACCTTTTATTTATATCCTTTTACATGTAATCAACCTGTATGAATTATGCTATTAACTGTTTATCTCCAAAAATCATTGTTATGTTATAGGTAACTCACATGTAAAGAAATACTGTATGTGTAAAACCCTGGTCCGATCTAAGAGAGGGCCTAATGGCCGTAATCTGACCAGGCTAAATAAACAAACAAATAAATATTAATCCATGTTAACTTGTTTGTGAAAACAGTGCAGAGATGTATACTGATTCTTCACTGTTCACATACTATCAACCGTTATTGGCATATTCTAATGTGAGAAATGTGTGTGAATAAAATCCAAGTAATATCGACTTTGGTAATATCAAAACTCAAAAGACTACAATAGCTGAATATAAGCGACTTACAAGCACTGACCGCCCAAACTTTTCAAAAATTGTACATCAATACCTGAGGCCAAACTTCGTTTGGACAAAGCCTGGAAAATAGGAGGCATATTAAATTTAATAACGAACATCAATAATCGAGCATCTAATCAAACTTAATCATATAAGAAGGAAGTATCAATTTCTTGGAAGGTTTCTGCAATTATTTTGTTGGATATGGACTCCATTCCGCTGATGTAGAAGGAAGAAAGATTTACGGGATTTGACACCGAGGGTGAAAGTGCAGTATTTATTGATGTATTACTTTCTTTATAGGTGCAGCTGGTCACACTGCAACGAGATTTTTCATACAAAAACACGTGGTTGTGAAATGGAACCATTTAAAAACAACCTTAACTGTAACCGAGACAGATCCCATGCAGACCCTCACGGACACAAACCGTTGGATATTGCAGGGGCTCCTATTGAAGAAACTTAAAGTTAGTGGAAGGCCATCGTGCCAGAGTTGCAAACTACTAACATCAGTCGAGCTAACATAGTACTTGCTGGCAGGGAGTTAAATGAAATGGGGCACAATACTTTGTCATGTCCTCAGAATCCACTTGTTTGTTCAAGTTTCTAAAACGACAATATAGATAGTTTTACAACGAAATTACTTTACAAAGAATAACTGAAAACGATAGATTTGAAATTATGTATCACGCTATACCACTGGGTACATGCTACTTCCAGTTTACTTCTAACTGAACGTGTGCTCGTATACGGTCTAACTAGCCTGATGAAGTGTCACTTTGCATGGTGAACGGTAGTTTGTGTACATCTGTCAATTCTCTTTCCCACATTTCTCAAAATTAAATCAATATTCCTTGTACTACCGCATTACTGTTTTCGGTTTTTAACAGATTTCTCCAGCAAGGATTAACTAAGATACTTATGCAGTGGTGAAACATTTGGTGTGAGTTGTGAATATCAATGTTTGCCCGCCATGTATGTGTTTCATGTTTGACATCTGTTTGCTAGACAATCCCCGTCAGCTCCGGTGGTTAACTTTTATTTAAGCCGTACTATACTGCAGTGCAAATAACGGATTTAAATAAGTAAACTCCTTCCTGTTTTTCCGAAATACGTTTCCCACATGCTGACACGTTTCAATATTTATGAATTTATTTACAGAACTGTGAAAAATCTGTTTCTCCACATAAACTCTGAGTGAGGAAATTGTTAGCAGTTTTTCAGTGTTTCTGTTTCACGTAAAATGTACCTAACTCCAGTTTAATTTACGCGGAGTATTAATATTCATTTTACCGGAGCTGGAGCTGCGTGCAGATACCTAGAAGCAGACCGATGAGATTCCAATGTTTTTCAAATTAAGGTTTAACTTACTGTAAATCCGGTGGATTATTTTAATATGAAAGATGGCTGTTCTAAAACACAAAATAGAGAGAAATTTTCTTGAAACAAGTAAAATGTGTCTACGAAACAAACCAGAACGTTTCGAGGTACTTCTGCTATGACGAAAATTACAAGCCCATTCAGGTTGAAAATAAACAATCTATTCTTGTTCTGCTAATTTTTGTTTATTTAAGAATTAGTTTTTGGCTTATTAGACCATCTTCAGTTATACATCTGACGTGTTTATGTTTCAAACATTTTAAATAAAGGTACAACACACTAAAACTCCGGTTCTATGCTTATGGCATTAGTTGAAGTTTTCAAATGGATCTTTCGCCATGTATTTTAATGCTGTGTGATGAATGCCTTCTAATTTAGAATTGTACACAGTGAAACACGTTAAAAAACGTATTATAATGTAATTCTAAGCTAAGGTAAAATTATTGAACTTGTAACATCAGATCGTCACTTTTAGCGTGATTTTGACATGGGTACATATTACAAAAATTTCCGGGCTTTTATGCCGTGGTATTATGGATTTATTATTGAAACCCAACGTTTCGTCCCCATCTGCGGAGGACATTTTCAAGGGGAATAATGGTAATTTTGTACGTCCGATGCACACCCTGGGTCGTTACTGTCTGCGGCCAAATTCCGTTTACGAGGGCTCGTGCGCAAATCCGCAGACATATATGAAACTTACTAAAGATACCACTGACAAAGTTCTTAAAACTTTTACACTGTTAATAGAAGTTTTCCTTTGAAAACGGTGTTCAAAAAAGTCTGTTCAACTCAGTTGCACTACCGCGGTGGAGAAGCCGAGCTGTCTAAGGCGCCTCGCTGCGGAGCACGCGGTTGCTCGCTGTCGGAGGTTCGAGTCCTCCCTGGGGCATGGATCTGTGTGTGCGGTTCTTAAGTTATTTTACCTTAGTTTAAGTAGTTTATAAGCTACGGACTGTTGACCACGCAGTTTGGTCCGATAGATTTACAAACATTTGTACATTTTTGAACGTGGTATCCCCGTTTACTGTGGTTCCAGTCAATGAGGTGCTGCAATAACTCAATCTCATCCTCCCGACATTGCAGATCTGTTCAAATATTGCCTCACGACTGCTTATTTCCAATGGAGCGATGATTTCTATGAACAAACAAATGGTGTAGCTATGGGCAGCCATTTAAGCCCAGTTATAGCAAATTTTCACACGGAAAAATTCGTGGAACAGGCACTAAAAATAGTGAACAAAATCCTGCCAATTGGTTCCGCTATATAGACGATATGTTTGTTGTTTGGACGCATGGTAGAGAGGTACTAGATCGTTTCCTTCAAAACCTCAACAGTGTTAATCTTGTAACTCAGTTTACCATGGAGGAGGAGACAGACGGAAAACTGAATTTTCAGTTTTCAAAAAAGAGAAGGGCAGATTGCGCCAATCACTTTATCGGAAGCCCACACACAGTTATCTGCACCGGGATTCAAAACACCACCCAAGGTAAAAGCGGAGCATTATAAAGACGTTGGCGTCAGAGCAAGAAACATCGGCGAACCGGAATTACGCAACGCTGAATTAAAACACCTGAGTAATGCTTTACTTAGGAATGGCTATTCGTCCACGGAAATAAGGAGAGCTTTGAGACCGACAAGTATAATTAAAAACAATAATAAGGTTCCCGTGAAATGTAAAGTCTTCCTGCCCTTTATTAAGGACATCATGGATCGTATCGGTAAAATTCTGACGAAACGGAATGTTGCCGTTATTTACAGACCTACTCGGAAGATACAGGATCATCTGAAATCGGCAAAGGATGCTCGCAAAGCGCTGGAAAAAGTAGGAATTTACAGGATTCCGTGTAGCTGTGGAAACGTATACGTGGCTACCACAAAAAGAACATGTGGAAAAAAAACGACTAGAAGAGCACAAGGGTAACTGTAGAATGGGAGAGATTGACAGTTCAGCTGTTGCTGAACTTTTTTTGCAAACAGGGGACCACCTTATTCAATTTGATAAGATTTATTCAGCTTTTAACAGCCACAAATGGATACCATTAAAGACTAGAGAGAGGCTACGGAATCTGTAAAACATCCAAATAATTTCAACAGGATGGAGGATGGCGTGAAACTAAATGAAATCTGGATTCCGGGGTTCAAGAAGAAATGTAACAGTCTTCCACCTCGGTAGGATATTGACAACGGACATCGGCAATTGGCAACGACGAATTGCGCGTGCCTATCCATAACATCTAACGTTACACCTCTGGCTCGAGCCCTAGTAAACGGAATTTGGCTGCAGTCGGTAACGAGCCAGGGTGTGCATCAGACGTACAAAAGAGCCACGACCCCCCCCCCCCCCCCACCTCCATTGAAAAGTTCCGTCCCAGATGGTGACGAAACTTTGGGTTTGGGTAATAAATTCAAAAGACCACGACATAATAGCCCGAAATTTTCAGTGATGTTGAGCTTTCCGGTCGTGAAAGTTTACGTTTTACAATGGTGTACATATGTTATAAATGGCCATCTCAATATTTTTATCATGTAATTTAGAAGCGGATAAAATAAAACACTTCACATGATCCGTGTTAATCCATTAACTGCTGCGGAACAATTATAGAGGATATGATTTTTATTGAGAACAACCTTGGTGTGCATTACACGTTTTTATATTGTGTTTACATTACTTGTTGGATAACTTTGATACAAATATAAATTTAATAGAAGTAAACAATCCCTGAGACGGATTTTCGTCTCTACTATGTGACGTGGAGGAAAATCGTACTTTGACTATTCCAAGGCTGGTGTGATGGGCTAACGGTTAAGACGTCTGCCTAGTAAGCATGGTGGTCCGGGTTCGATTCTCGCCCGCACCACAAATTTTAATTCAATGCTTCAGATTTATCAATAATAACTTCGAAACAGTTTACTCATTTTAACTGCATATTATATTACAAGTTCTTGTAGTGACTGCTTGGTACTGAAGTCTGCAGGGTAAACACGATAGTAAAGTCTTATGTAGGAATGTGAAAGTGTGGTTTGTGGCACATGGCTGAGTGAGTACGTTATATGAAGCTTAATAATGGGGACGTGTTCACTTGTAATTGATCATTTGGAACTAGATTGGGATTTTTGTCTAAATGTTTATTTCTGCTGTGTGCGCGGCCGTTCGCAGTCGGGTTTCGAGTCCCCTCTCGGGCAAAGGTGTTTGTGTTGTCCTTATGTTAGTTTAACTTAGTTTAAGTAGTTTGTAAGCTAGGGACTAATAACCATGCAGTGAAGTCCTATAGATTCAGGAACATTATGTTTATTTCGAATGCTTCCAACAAGGAGCAGTTCTCTGTGGACATAGCAGCTGTGTCATTCATTTAATACATTAACTGCAAAGGCGGTGTCTGAATTCTGTAATCGCCAGCTGCGCTCGTGTTCAGTCAGCCTGCCTTCTACAGCAATTTTGCTGTAGTCATTAGAAATTATTTTGAAAGCCCCACTGTTACTCAATCACCTGTTGCATCATTACTGTTGAATAAAATGTGAGCTGGCAGTGCCTCTTACAAAAAATGAAGTTTTATATTTGCAGCATTTTAGAGTTTTGCCTGATTTGGTGTATATTTTTCCAAAATATGGTTTAGTATACCAGTTGCTTGCAAATCAAACTTTACAAAATTTATCTGAGAATGAAGAACAAAATCACATATACAATGAGATACAGATGGATAAAGTTTCAATGTAACGATAAAAGGAATTAAGTAACACGTATTACAAAGAAAATCTTTATTACATTATAGAACCAAAGAAAATTTTAGGTTCGATAGAAACGGTGAATAAAGATTGAAACAAAACGATTGATTAAGAAGAAATAATACGCGACAGAAATCGCTTCAGGCTACTAATAGGACACACGAACAATGAAGAAGCTAAACCAATGAGAGCATGGACGGGTGGGCAGAGAGAAGTGATTGGAGAGAAGTAAGGAAGAAAGAGATGCACTATTAGTCTAATCTTTTATGAAAGAAACACCCTAGGCCTAAAAGTTGTATGTGGCCCATGGCTGACCAAGTACATAAATTGTGTATGTTTATGATATATCGTGATATTTGATGTCACTTATGAAAAAATTATTTACTTCGTTGCTTCTTCGGTAAAAGGGCTGAACTACTTTAGGGCATCAATCTCGTCAAATTATTTTTGACCCGCACCTCTGGAGAAACCGCGCCCCTCCACTGAATTTTCTGACTACTTTGGTATTAATTTATAAGATTATTCGTACATATACAAATCCATACACATTATAAAAATATGTTTGTAGAGCTTATAGGACTTAACTACGGGGCCATCAGTCCCTAAACTTACAAACTACTTATAAACTAGGTAATACTAAGGACGGAACAAATATCCATGCCCAAGGGGGTATTCGAACCCCCGACCCCAGTGGCTGTGCAGACCGTGACTGGCGCGCCGCAGTCAGCTCGGCTACCGCGGCCGGCGATAAAAATATATTTGTATTTGTGTGTGTGTGTGTGTGTGTGTGTGTGTGTGTGTGTGTGTGTGTGGATGGGTGGGTGTGTTTGTGTTGATATCACGTTGACAATTCTATGTACCCATTTTTAAAATAGCAATATTTCGTCTTTCAACTGCAGCATTGGCTTGTTTATGGATTTGCAGAACATGAAAGACCCTTATGTCTGCGGTAAAACATGTTATATGGGTTTGCGACATGGGTATTGTATGTTATACAATACGTTGTCCACTCACGCAGAATTCAACTACGAACCTACCAAAATTATAAGTGTCTGTGGGTGAAAAGATTGGTAGCCCTTCACTAATGGCCTTTCAGAAGATCGACAGAAATCATTCTTAAATATTTATTTATTGTGGCGG
The DNA here is from genome assembly GCA_026315105.1 of Locusta migratoria. Lineage (NCBI taxonomy): Eukaryota > Metazoa > Arthropoda > Insecta > Orthoptera > Acrididae > Locusta > Locusta migratoria. The sequence continues at coordinate 25,548,749 of CM048751.1, forward strand.
ATCTAGAATTCGTACGAGGTATGAAAAGTAGATTAAAATGTGCTAAATGTTCTGAATCAGCGTGTTGAAGATTAAATTCACACTGACGCATTGCGTTTACTACACCTAATTATACAAGCAGCAGAGTTCAGATAGAGCAGATAGTGTAACGCAACATCAACCTTACCTACCCTAAGCTATGGCAATGAGAGCCATAGGAAGGCTGGAAGCGGGACAGACAGGGAGGTGGCTGCATCTATTGGAGTGTCCCAAAGTGTAATTGCCAGGACGTGGACGCGATTTCAGAAAACAGGAACCGATAAAAGAAGGCAAAGGCCGACCACGGGTAATATCAGCAAGAGATGACCGTTATCACCGGTTACCAGCCCGTCCAGACAGGAGACTGAATGCAACTTTCAGACAGCAACACGAAGTGCAATATTAACACCAACAATCCAAAATCTCCATCGGGACTGTGGCCTGTTCACACGAATGGTTATGGCGTGTCTCCCATTGAAACCATGACACCGATGAAACTGTGCGGATGAACAAGTCAATTGGAGTCGTAACGGATGACGCCGGGTTCATACCCCAATCAAGACCAAGTAATTGTTTATATACATCAAACATCGTCATAGTCGCTGGTGGACGAATGGTGTGGACGTACGGACTGCTATGTCGTTCAGAATGGCACTTTCGCAGCTCAGAAGTATAGAGACGAGATCCTTCGATATTGTCTTGTGGCGCACGCTGGTGCCACTCGACATGGATTCTTTCATGTGGGTGATGACGCTCGTCCCCACAGACCTACACTGGTGGAAAATACATTTCAAACGGAGGGAATTGAACGAATGGAGTGGCCAACTCGTTCATTGGACTTAAACCGAAGTGAGAATATCTGGGATGCACTTGGCTGACGCATTGCAGCCAGACCAGCACCTCCCCCAATGGTTGCAGTGCTGGTTATTGCACATACGAAATAATGGTTAAATACCCCTCAAGATAAGGTCGTAAACTCCACAAAATACCTAGTAATTGCTATTACTTCAGACTTAAACGGGAAAGGACACGTAGATAATCTTGTGGGAAAGGCGAACCAGAGACTGCTTTTTATTGGCAGAACCCTTAAAAGATGCAACAGAAGTACTAAAAGGAGTGCATTCACTACGCTTATCAGTCGTTTTTTTGGAGTATTGCTGCCCAGTGTGGGATCCTCAGCAGGTGGGTTTGAAGGACGACATCGAGAGAGTCCAAAGAGAGACAGTTCGTTTTGTATTGTCACGATACAGGGGAGACAGCGTTACGAAAATGATACTGGATCTGGGACGGGAATCATTACAACAACAAGTGCTTATCGCTGCGGCGTGGGCTACTTACAAAAATCCAATCGCCAACACTCTCTTCCGAATGCGAAAATATATTGTTGACTGCCAGTTAATAGGTAGAAAATATCATCAGAAAAAATTCGAGAAATCAGAGCTCGAACGGAGAGATTCAGGTGTTCCTTCTTCCCACGCGCTATTCGAGAATTGAATGGGAAATAATATAAAGGTGGTTCAATGAATCCCCTGCCAGGTACTTAAAGGTGATGTAGAGAGTATCCCATGTATATATAGATGTAGAAGAGCTGATTAATAGCCTCATCTGCCCATTCAACGAAGGTGTACAACTGTACTGGCAGTCCGAAGTGATCACAGGCCATATTAGGGGGCAACTATTACGGTAGCTCCATGGTGCCTGCTCAAAGTAAACGCCATGTATACCTCGAGTAAAGAGGCGGTATAGCACAAAAATATAATTGTAACCAATATCTGAAAAAAATACGTTAGCATATATATATTTTGTATGATATCTCACCTGATACTCTGTTTTGAGCAGTGTAGTTATATGAAAGTTTTATTTTCAGAATATATGTCAACACGCAGATGGGTTTGATATGTCGCAGATATCAATACCATTTGTCGAATACTAGCTTTGGAACACTGTGTCGCGAAAGACATAAATCGAGTCATATGTCTCTCTGGTAAGGGTCTTCGACGTAAATGTTTTATGGATCTCTGTTCGCAGGTTTTACGGCTGTGGCCCCCATTAATTAGGAAATACAGCCAGATCATCCGGAAACATAAATCAGTGGAAAAGAAAATTGACTATTCTATGACCACGGTAGTCACTATGCGTTTGATAGTATACTCTGCATCCGACAGCTTAAGATGTTTCAGGCTACTGTGTGAGCAGTGGCAGTGAAATACGTATCACTTCGATTAACGTAACTATTTCTAGGAAAACGTAAATCTATTAGAACACTTAAATAAGATACATCCAGGTGATTAAATATCCGTTGTTCATTTGCAATGATAGTTGGTAACCAGAAGAACAAATACACTAGACTACACCAGTTCTTTTGCTTCCGGACTGTTTCTGAGCACAATGGGTACTATACAATATAGGGTTTCCGGACGATACTGAACCACAAAAATTTTGATATATTAGCATGACGCATGGAGGAGAGTGTCTCAGATAGGTAATCAATACGACAAAAGTAGTTTCTTATACTTGCGTTTTCATGATATTTCAGACATTTCAGTGAAATTGTGAATACTTTTTGTTGAACCCCATCTACACACACAGAAATGAGAGAAAAAAGCAAAATTCCAATTCGCCTAGAAGGATTTAAGTGTCCCATTTTTCACAACAACAAAAAAGTTCAAATGTTTGTACAGCTTATGGGACTTAACTGCGGGGTCATCAGTCCCTAAACTTACAAACTATTTATGAACTACTTACGAATTAGGACGGCACAAATATCCATGGCCGAGGGGGGATTCGAACCCCCGACCGTAGTGACCGTGCAGACTGTGACTGGAGCGCCTCAGTCTCTTCGGCCACCGCGGCTGGCTCCCATTTTTCCAAAAGATACTTGAAAGTGGACTGCCCTAGAAGATGAATGAAATTAGTTATAGAAAAACTTCTCCAATCTCGTGATTAGCGGGATGGACAAGCAATTGTGGTGTGGTACTTCGTTACGTTAATACCGCACACGAGTTTGCCAGACTACAGTTTCTTTCTGCCTTTCCGTTCAAACTGGTAATTCTTCAAGTGCAAGTTATGTATCAGATTCGCAACAATCACTGCAATGCAACTGAGTTTCGGTGGGAATATACGCCGTTTTCCTGTTACGTCTGTCGATGGCGCCGGTATGAGTACAGTGCGTACGTTTTCTGATCAATAATTTTGAGAGAGAACCTTTACTACAAAAGTGACACAACTGAAAACTAATTTTTCTGTTCGTTACTATGACAGAATACATGCGGACGAAGCCACGGGGGAAAGGCCAGTAGCCAACATGACGCAAGAACGTCCGCCAGTTGGTTAACTATTTACTCTGTCAACTTTGTTATTCATTATTTTACCAACCACAGCAACGTTGATGGAATGACAGGTCGAACATATAGGACCCAATTATTACCTTGAAGAAGTTCATTAATTATCTGAAACTGGACGTAAATATCTTATTATCCTGAAACGGGTTGCTGTCTCATTTAACCTAATGACTTGATTATGTCTAAAACCTTTGAACCGGCCTCTGACTGTAATTTAGTTTACATTCACAGCACCTCCCCTCCCCCCCTACTATTTGTCTACATGTGTGTCCCGACAGGGGGCTCGCTGTTCCTTCGTTAGTATGTGCATGGCTAGCATGGGGCCCCGAGTTAGTGCAGTCTATATTCTTCCCTGGGTTCCATTTTCTTTCCCTTCCCCTAGTTTACTATCCTCACTCCATCCCCCCCCCCCCCCAGGGACTGATGAGACAGGCAGTTTCTTTTCCTGACCAAACCACCAACCAACCAAGTTACTACGCTGCATTAAAATAAATTATTTATTTCGATAGGTCTGTTTGGCGTGAATGCCATCATTAGGTTAAATTAGAAGTTTTTCTTCTCCTTGTTATATCGCTTTTACCTATTCCGTTTGGTAGTAATTTAATTGATGTATTATAACTCTTAATCGGGTCGTTATTTATGTAGCTGTTCATGTAGCTTATTAATTCATGTGTTGGGGTTATGTGACAGCTATTTTGACAGATAAGTCAACGATAACGAGTGTAACGATTTCAGGGTAATAGATTTATGTTAACTTACATCCCTCTACCTGAAAAGCAACTGCGTTTTCAGAATATTAGTGTTACAAATTAAAAAAAAACTGTTTATTATACCACTTTCCCCAAGCAGGATTTAACATTTCCAAATACGTTTGACTTAATAACAGTAAACAGCCATATATTAACTGCTCTCCCAGGCAACGTAGAAATTTTCCACATCACTTTCATTTCCTTTATTAACAATTACATTTTCCAGTATTTCAAATTAATTCATATTTGCATATTTTCATTTTCTGCAGTCCAGTATGTAAAACTTTCTAATATTACAAGCTTTTAAATCAACATCCAATCGCCAAAATATTTACTGCAAGTTAATTAGAGTAAATGCGTGGATGACATGTTACTTTAGGTAGGCCTACTTGTTAATGCACGAATCATGTTGTACGCCTGTGTCACGTCATTACTAAATCCAGGTCCATTTCCCGTAAGAGCTCGATTATTTATGTAGCATGTTTCACGTGCCCGCTTGTGAATAGAATTTGAGACTATTGACACGAGAGTAGGTTGTTATATGTCTGTCAATTTTTTGGATGTTTTGTGTGTGAAAATAGCGTTGTTTTCTGCGATAAAATTCATTATTTGTTTGTTTTGCGCTTTCAGTGGCAGCTGAAGTACTATTACAACGTGTAGTATTGTTTTCAAACTCGTGAGGTCAATTGCAAAATTATTGGACGAGGACTTCATTATATCCACGAACGCTTTCATAGAGAGCTTTTATACTCCGAGGACTTTCCGGTCCCGCCAATCTATGCATGTCTCTCGTGACTTACTGAATCATTGCCGCTCCTATTGTAGAATACCACGCACAACCAGTAGAAAATGAAAGCTTTGACGTATGACACACGGAGTTGCAGGACAATGTAAATGTTTGAAAGGAAGCTCAATATATTTCATTGCATCGTAAAGAAATGACTTGGGACGACGTGAATACATCCTAAGTCTGTACGACAGTTACATAATTTTTTAAAAATTTATTTGACATGCCCCGTTCAGTAGTAACATTACATGTTTGAAGGTTAAATTCAGGCGGATAGCCGGCCGAGGGGACTAAGACGCTCCAGTCAATGTCTGCACGGCCACTACGGTCGGGGGTTCGAATTCCCCCTCGGGCATGGATATTTGTGCCGTCCTAGTTCGTAAGTAGTTCATAAGTAGTTTGTACGTTTAGGGACTGATGACCCCGTAGTTAAGTCCCATAGACTATACAAACATTTGAACATTTTCAGGCGGATACATCAGGTACTGTGGAAAACACAAGCGCAATATATCTTTTAAGGATTTACAAAAGAAGATATTTTAACTATACTAGATTTATCACTTTACATGAAGAAACCAAACGAGTTGCACATAGCAGGAAATTGTAGAAATCTGCAGTGAATGTATGTACCGAATCATATTTACTGACGGGGCATCCTTCTCCTTTGTCAGCTATTTCTTTGCTGAGCTGGTCCATCTCCTTCAGTAAGTTACAGCAGTGGAAAACCATTTAGTCAACAGTTTCGATATCTCTATTACATGTGCACATTTCATCCTCAATTCTTCTGAACCGTTGATATGGGTTCTATGAGACACTTGCGTTTGGTCCGTGACCTAGTTATGTAAATTTCATTAGGATGTGAATTACCGCCGTCCAGGATCGTTGTCCTAGCTGAAAAATAGTTGTTAAAAGTTCTATTTTATTTCAACACCTGTGCCTGAATCATTTAACAATTATTTAGTAGAATTAACTATGTATCGACGGCCGGTAACTGCAGTTGAGCGGCCGTTGTTGAAGACGCTGCAACTGGAGCAGAAATCCTGTAAATGCTTAAAATGTTTGTATGGTTGCTGTTAATATGAAGAACAAGATATACTGTTTAACATTTCTATTGAAGGTCATATCTGACATCTTACAATCATTTAACAAACCTTGGCCGCGGAGAACTAGCCGTGCACACTGGGGCGCCGAGCTGGGTGCGCGCGTCATTTCGCCCTCTGGGATTTGATCCGTCCCCCCTCCCCCGCCCCCCTCTGGTACATATGTTTGCGTTGTCCTTAGGTTAGTTTACAATAGTTTAAGTAGTTTGTAAGCTACGGACTAATACCCAAGCAGTTCAATGGATTTCCAAAATTTGAACATTTAACAGTCCCAGATTGCTTTTGTTGAGGAAAAATAATCTAACAGCGACTCTCACAAAATTTTGATAATATCGTTCTTTCATATCACGACATGCCACGTACAGGAACAAAACAAGACGAATTACACATTGTACAATTTTTTAAGTAGTACTCGATCAAAGATATGGGATAACATTAACGACGATATTAAAAATCTTTGTAGTAAAACACAATTCATTTACGTCCTTGGTAACACTTTATCTGTAACATCATTGCACTTTTTGATTAGAATTCAATACGGCGTCAACCAATATTAATAGCCGGCCGCGGTGGCCGCGGGGACTGAGGCGCTTCAGTCACGGTCTGCACGGCCACTACGGTCGGGGGTTCGTGTCCCCTCGGGCATGGATATTTGTGTCGTCCTTAGTATTAGTTAGTTTATAAGTTGTTTGTAAGCTAAGGGACTGATGAACCTACAAACATTTGAACATTTTTGAAATAATTTAAAGTAAACTCTGTCAACACGAATCCAAGGAATGTATGACAATTGCGCATAGCGGTCGTCTTTCAAACTGCTTCGGCAGAAATGTAAAATTGAATTAAAAAAAGTGCGGACGGTATGTGACGTCGGCACATGCTGACTGGTCGGCTGCAGACGGCATATGGCTTCGCACACGCTTGAGGGGTCGAATTTTGCGCCTTGCACCTTAGGCCGCGCGACAGCTTCAGGCGACGAAAGACGGCCACACGTCTTGCTACGGGAGCGTCCTGCGTGAGCGCCGACTGTGGCGCTGCCTGTCGCTGCGTGTCGCGCGCTACAACCAGGGACGTTTGAGATTCAAACCTGTTTGAATCTTGTCGCTGTCGCACGCGGTACAAAGTGCCGAGTTTCGTTGAGAATCGACTGCTTGTCGAGGTTATGAAGGTTGTCGCAAGATTTCTGAGAGCTAATAATCCCTGGAGTATATGAAACGGGAACTGTTTGTGAAATAACAGAAAATAAAATTCACCTTGAACATATAATGAAGTATTTTGCTTTGGATAACTAGCTAGTAAATTTTCTTTTGGCTTTTATAGACGACTGAAGTTAAATTTTTAAATTGTTTCTAATATATCAGTCTTCTATGTTTTTAATCTGAGTGATAGTTTCATTTCCACCACGATGAACGTGATTTGAAGAATTACTCGCATTTGTGTGCTTTGTGCATTTGCAGTACCGGTAACTACAAAGTTACAGTACTCCTGAGAGAGAGAGAGAAATCTGGGATGTCAAAGGATATGCGTGTAAATTACGTTTCTGAGTAAAATGTCAAGATATAATGTTTTAGTATCAATTTAAAGTGTTTGGAAGGTGTACAGTTGCAATGAAGATGAACTAAGGGTAAAAACTTAAATATATGTGGTGCTTTCTAAAGATAATATTTAAAACCTTGCACAAATAAAAGGTGAAAGGGTTGTAATTGCAGTAATTAAAATATAAGATGAAACGGGAAGCGAACCAGCGACCGCAAAAATAACTTGTATTGCAAGTTAGCAGCCTTTTTTTTTTTTTTTTTTTTTTTAAAGATCTCAATCCCCCCCCCCCTTTTTTTGGGGGGAGGGGGGTGGGTGTAACTTGCCACCGCCACTTTTGCCCTTAGAAAAAAAAATAAACTTGTCCACTTCAGGCGTTGGCTCCTACCTTATCCTAGTCCCAGTCCAACTAACCTAATTCTAATAAAGGACAAGGATAGCTAATAGGCTACCGAAAGCAGAAAAATAATAATGAAGAAAATGAAATAAAATAAAACTCATGAGATTTGAAAGTAAAAGAAAACTGGGAAAACTTCTTTCTTTTGTATTCTTTATTTTTTTTAAATTCTTTATATATATATATATATATATATATATATATATATATATATATATATATATATATAGTAAGAGGTGCGCCGTAGTGTTGCCGCCGGCATACTTAGAATCGTACAAACGTGTCTTCTCGTTGATTATGTTCAGCCTAGGTCGCTACCCCTACGCTACGCCGACCGGTGACGTAAGGTGCGGGCTAAGTGATTTACTATCGTCTTCCAACAATATTTCGAACTTATTCAGTAGCTGATGGTTTGTAATCACAAAAACTCATTGAGAACATAGTCGAAAGTAACTGTACTCGTCGTTGTACATTCGAAGAATTTGGCCGGTGATATTCATAGTCTGTTTTCGTATTTGAAGTTCCGAATGAAATAGAACACGAACATTCCTTGCTTTGTAAATGTAATGCACAGCATTCCTTTTACGCCTTATTTCCTAAAGTTAATAAAACTTTATTGCCTTACTCTGGAGCTATCATTATTCTACGGTTTACGGATGGCAAACTTTAGAAACAGCTGATCGGTTGCAGCGCCCATCTTGTAGAGAGAAGTGTCGCGCTCACATAGGACACCCGGCCATGTCGCGGCTTGTAGCGGCAGTGTCCCGTCGCTGGATGTCACGCGCTGTCGCTAGAATGTGGAGCCCACGCAGGCCGCGGCCTTACACATTATGTTGTCCTAATGATCTGTTAAAAGGGTAGAAAATATAAAGAAAATCCGTGATACGAAAGTCCGCAAGGCCGTATTACCAGTAAATCTGACGCGAGCGCGATGTGTTGTGTCCCTGGTGCGGCAGACGCCCCGGATGCTCTCTCTGCAGCCGGCCGCCGTCCACATGATTAGGAGTCGCCGGCCCGGGCGGTTGGCGAGACGGCGCGCCGTTCCGGCTGAGCGGCGTGGAATCCGCGGCCGACCGCAGCCTCCGCAGATATTTCCATAGGGCGGCGGCGGCGCGCCGGTTCGATGGGTCGATACCAGTCCTCTGGGAGCCGCGGCGCGCGAGGCCAGCCCAGCGATATATGGGCCAAAGTCGCGACCTGCGAGACTCCCATCCTCCGTGGGCAGGCCGGGTCTGACCAGCCGCCCGTTAAATTTACCCAGAGACGCAGCCGGCGGCATCAGGCCGAGCCTGCCTGCAGGGACTGGAGGTCCGCGGGGACGCTGTGCGCCGTCTCCTCAATGGCATAGGACCTACGTTCTACAGGTCTGTATCTGGCGCCTATTCCTCATTCTACCACAGACAGGATATATGTAATATTCTATTTGATCGGTTTTATAGATTCGAGGCTAGACTTCTATAAAAAAATGTTTATCGCATTTTGTGCAAAGTAGCAGCTCCATCGATAAGCAAGAAAAAAAGAGGCGAAGAGAGTGACGTCAAACCGTTGGACTTATAATTTTATGCGACCTAGGTTTCTCTTCGTTTCTGGTACACCTGCAGTATTCCACACGACATTTTATTCATCTACCTCGGAACTCAGCTAGTATATATAAATGCTTGGAACGATAAATTACTGCTCGTAGTTTCTTGGGAGCGATACTTCTGCCGTTTTCCGTGTGGAACGGAATGTTTTTCTTAAGTTCCCGTTCGGACGCAAGTTTATGAATTTAAATGTTGACACTACTAACTGTTCCAATGAGTCTGCATTTTTCTGTACCAGTATCGATGTTGAACAACTATCTTGGCCTGCTTTCATCAGAGACTAGGAAGTAAGTTCTCAGATATATAGCAGCAAATTAGAAACAAAGATTTTGATTCTATTCTACGTGACTTTACTTAGTTATGCTAGCTCCTGGTACAGCAATTAGATTATATAGGATATATATAAAATTCCATTTGACCGGTTTTATAAATTCGAGGCGAGATTTCTACACAAAAATGTTTATCACATTTTGTGCAAAGTAGCAGCTCCAACGATAAGCAAGAAAACAGAGACGAAGAGAGTGACGTCATAATTTTATGCGACCTAGATGTCTCTTCGTTTCTGGTACAGCTGCAGTATTCCACTCGACATTTTATTTATCTACCTCGTACTCGTATCTCATCTAGTATATACAGGGTGTTTCACTAAATGTGTTTGCCTCTGTAACTTATAAAATTATAGGTGACGGGAAATTTTAATGCGGTAGGTCAACACAAGAAATGTCACACATTCTGCGGAGCTATGAACAAAGTTTATTGCATCATTTTCCAAAGAGTTACAGCACAAAGATATAATTTTTTAAATGGAACAATAGTTTTTTCTATCGCGCATTGGATTCGTTGCAACCAGGTGCGACCAAATCAATTTAAACTACATTCCTATCACTGTTAGTTTGGGAGCTACAACCCTTCAAAGTTTAGGGGTCGGAGGTTACGACAGCGTAGCTAACTGGCTGGTGGACATGAGACAGTGGGCCGTGCCCCAGGGGATAGCCACTCGGCCAGTCAGCTACGCTATCGAAGCCTCCGCCCCCGGAACTTTGAAGGGTCGTAGCTTCCAAACTAACAGTGATAGGAATGTAGTTTAAATTGATTTGGACGCAGCTGGTTTCAACGAATCCAATGCACGATATAAAAAATTATTGTTCCATTTAAAAAATTATATCTTTGTGCTATAACTCTTTGGAAAATGATACTATAAACTATGTTCATAGCTCCGCAGAAAGTGTAACATTTCTTGTGTTGACCTACCTCATTAAAATTTCCTGCCACCTATTATTTTATAAGTTACAGAGGCAAACACACTTAGTGAAACACCCTGTGTGTAATAATCTGCCGGCCGCGGTGGCCGAGGGCACTGAGGCTATCCAGTCACGGTCTGCACGGCCACTACGGTCGGGGTTACGAATTCCCCCTCGGGCATGGATATTTGTGTCGTCCTTAGTATTAGCTAGTTTGTAAGTAGTTTGTAAGTTTAGGGACTAATGACCCCATAGTTAAGTCCCATCGACATTACAAACATTTTAAAATTTTTGTAATATTCTATTTGACCGGTTTTATCGATTCGAGGCGAGAAATCTACACAAAAATGTTTATTACATTTTGTGCAAAGTAGCAGACCCATCGAAGAAAACAGAGGCGAAGAGAGTGACGTCATAATTTTATGCGACCTAGATTTCTCTTCGTTTCTGGTACACCTGCAGTATTACTCACGACATTTTATTCATCTACCTCGTACTCGTACCTCACCTAGTATGTATAATGCTTTTGTGATGAATAATAATAATAAGTAGCTAAGACTTCCAAGATCTACATGCAATGTTACTGCGCCTATCTGTCGTACAGCGTATAAAACACCAAATTGGTATGAATCTTCAAGATTTTCCGAAACTGTAAGACATGCGTGACTGTCAGAATCTGAAATGTAACTTGCTTCAGTCTTTTACTGATTTGTCCCCAGGTCTTACGTATGCTTCACTTTTTGCATAAGCCCCAGCTACAAATTGCTCTAAAATTTGTTTGGTTCAAATAACTTTGGCGCCACTAACTCTTGGGTACTAGGCACCAAAAAGTAATTCTGTTATCACGTCTCTGCTACATTTGACCGCAAAAACCGGCTTCAACAAGAGATGCAGCAATGCTCAAAATTTCTGAAACCACGGTAATGACTAAGCGTGCCATTCAAACTATCACGGAATAAACAGTAAACACTCGGAACCATGAACAACGTACGCATTGAGTATGTATGTAACTAATGCATGTTATGTTTGAAAATAATGATAATCCTAAGATAGTTTCATCGTGTTAATAACGTAAACGCTCTTTAAAATATAAAAAATACAAAATGAAAAGTCACACCGAGAAGGATTTATGTAAAATCGTCATATATTGATATTTATACAGATATCTACCTCGGGTGACGGATGAATATGTATTTCACCGGGCGACTGACAAGGAAGATAAATAGTGAACGATTCGGTACCAGTGCATATAGTCTTTGTGAATTTTTTCCATTATTATTTATTTATCTATTGTCTTCCATGTGGTATTAATATGTGTAGAAATATAATTAGAAAAAAAATCGAACTGTCGTGTTTTACGGCCCACAAGAGATTTATAAAACTACAAACATTTTGCAAACATTTCCGACCCAAATAATAATCTAAATAATAAAAAATTAATTAATAAGAATGTCTGAAACACTTTTAGGGAAAAATTTGTTTAGGGAGCAGCGGGTTTCGAACCACTGACCTCCAGCCTCACCGGCCAACACATTGCCCACTACGCTACAGCTGACAGTTACCAGTTGTGTTATCTAATCTTATACTATTGATAGTCGTTGTTAACTGATGCTAATATGGTATTTGTAGGTACTAGATTATCGTTTATCATACGAAGGACGACGTGTTTTTGTTAATTCTTCAGTGCGCCATTGCTTTGAAACGACAACGTGTAAGTTACAATAAGAAAATCATCAAATACGCAACGCAAGATCGCGTATGCCACAGACAGTTCTGGGCGATGAATGTCACGTAACATATGCGAACGGCTGCTGTTCGTTAATTCAATGAAAGGTGTCAAAACTCCGTTATTTTTGCAAATATCTCTCAAACGATACGAGATATGAAAAAAAAAACCATAACGGAAAAAAGTTGTAGAGAATTTTCTTCTCTACAAATTCGTTTGTTCAACTTTCGCGTCGGATGAACGGTTTATTTGCAATTAAAATTACAATACAAACGGCTTTTATGGCATTACTAACGTATTTCTTGTTAGAAATATTTCAAAAAGCGAGGTTCTGGTCTCTGGAAGCCAACAATTATACCTGTAAAATTTGGTGCCGATCGGTTGAACGGTTCGACGTAAAAAGTGGGAACATGTTACAGCCAGACAGGTATCATCAAATCGCCGTTATTTTTCCAAATATCTCTGCAACGATGCAAGATATGAAAAAAACATAATAAAGCGAAGTTGTAGAGAATCTTTCCCTCTACCAATTAGGTTATTCAAGTTTCGTGTCAGATGAACGGTTCGTTTTCAATTACAATTATATTACAAACGGATTTTTTTTGTATTACTACCGTATTTTTGGTCCGAAAATTTTTAAAAAGTAAGGTTCTGGTCTCTGGTGACCTACAATTATGTGTGCAAAATTTGGTGCTAATCGGTTGAACGGTTCCTCTTAAAAACAGGGAACACGTTACGGACAGACAGACAGACATACATCCCGAAATCGCAGTTATTTTTGCAAATATCTCTGAAACGATACGAGATATGAAAAAAAAACATAACAGAGCAAAGTTGTAGAGTATTTTCTCCTCTACAAATTCGGTTATTCAATTCTCTTGTCAGATGCATGGTTAAGCCGTTATTTTCATTTAAATTTCCAGCTGTCAAAAGACGATCGCAAAGGCCCACTTTTAGTGTTACTACCGTAACCTAAAGTGGGCCAAAATTACAGCTGAAGCAATACTAGCGCTCCAAGCGGTCACTAGGGAATAATATTGGAATGGCAAGATGCAAACTGAGAAGTTGCCGTTTCTAATGCTATTACTTTCATATTTCCTGGGCACTGAACGTTGCTGTGAACTTTCTAATACAATTACGAAAACATCATTAAAGTAATATCACTGCTTCTGACAATGGCAGTCTGTAATTCATACAGTTCACAACACCCGAGTCATATTAATATGGCATGAAACCTTTTGAAAGCAGAAATGAATTTATAATGTTAACTGCCTTGTGGATTTAGGTTGTAGAGGCAAGTTTAACTTTTAGTATTTAATCAAATATGTAAATAGTTTGCAAGATTTCAATGGGATTAAATTAGCCAAAAATTACGTAAATACTGGCTGCAGAGATTATGATTCATAAATAAACAGGGAATTAATTTCATTTTTAAATATCTTTGACGATTAAAGAGTAGATGTTGGCGGCAGTTACATTATATAAAGAGACGGGGCCTACCTTCTGTAACATTTGGCATGGTTTGCTGCAATATAACAATTCATTTTTATAAAGGTGTGACACCGTCGTGATGTGGGGTTGCACTTGTTACGTAATTTGTTCGTACAGCGGACCGTGTGTTAATTTTATTTCAGTATCCAAACGGAGTTACGGGAAAAAAATTACTCGGAACAATATCGGACCTCGAGATTTAACATAAAAAAGACGGAAACGCGATTGCAGGTTCTAAAAAGCCGTTTAATTATTATGGGGACTGATAAGGATTGAAAAATGGTAAATCTTATAACAATCATTGAAAGGTATCTTGTCTGCCGTAATGGCGTCCAAACCCACCACACAACTTCAAGGGGAAAAATTATTTAGGCTAGATTCATTACCGGAATGATAAATAAAAACCCGTCATATTAAATTTTTAAATATTTCATGATGTATTTAACTCACAATAGCACATTAATTACATGCTGGATAAATGAAACAATAGGAACTGCTATAGATACGTCTGTACTAATCAGAGGCCGAACATAGACAGATGAATCGGGACGTTGTTCTTTCTCTAGTCGGACAGAAACAGGGGAAGGTAGCTTAAGGGTTAGAAAGAGAAGAACGCTCCTCGATTAAAATATATCAGAGGTCGTTAATTTTTTATTGTATCGTTTCAAATAGCAACCTGAAATGCTGATGTATGTAAAAGGAACTGATTATGATGATGTTCGCATTCTCGATGCGCACTGACATGTTGCACGTGTTTGTTTCGGCAAATTTCGGACACTGTAATGTTTTGAAAAGTACACACGATTTTCACATTGTAGGGTAATTCTTTCTACATCGTCGTTTAAACCATCTTTTTACCTCGTCCTTGCTTCTGTGCCTTTCGTGTACGGTACCCATCATAATTTTTTAACTACTTGGCAGGCATCAAGCTGAATATCTTCAAGAATGTGACGTGATAACATTAACAGCATATATATGGACATATTTATTCGTAGCTACGTATTCACTTTATCAAACTAGTAGATAGCCGGCCGCGGTGGCCGAGGGGACTGAGGGGCTGCAGTTACGGTCTGCACGGCCACTACGGTCGGGGGTTCGAATCCCCCCTGTGCCGTCCTTAGTATAAGTTAGTTTGTAAGTAGTTTGTAAGTTTAGGGACTGATGACCCCATAGTTAAGTCCCATAAGCTACACAAACAATTGAACATTGAAATTAGTAGATAATCGATAAAATATGTTATTATACAGGGTTATCATTTTTGTGAAGCTGAGGTACGAACCTAATGCAGACATTCATACCGTACTTTTATTAAGCAGTAATATTATGAAATATTGGTTAAGTAATTACGATTCTCTTTAACAGCAGAAATTTGGGCGTGAATGAATTGTTAAAGATTTACTTCTATGTCTAAAAGTATAACTAACCACAGTAAAAGAACACCTGTTATTCATAACATTGTTCTGTTACTTCAAATGTTCAAATGCTTGTATAGCTTATGGGACTTGACTACGGGGGCATCAGTCCCTAAACGTACAAACTACTTACGAACTAGCTAACACTAAGGACGGCACAAATATCCATGCCCGACGGGGGATTCGAACCCCCGACCGTAGTGGCCGTGCAGAACGTGACTGACGCGCCTCAGTCCCCTCGACCCCCGCGGCCTGCTTCTGTTACTTCTGAGCATGCTTTGTAAATGAGAGACTTCCGAATTATATTTTTGACAGTTGCTACAATTTATAGCGCCACAAAAGCTCGTAAATACGAGGTTATTTTGAAAATTCTGCTTCAGTCCAAATACACATTCATTACTCAATCGCTTCGCGGTGAAATTTTACGCCCCGGCCTCTTGGCAGTGCTGCAATCGAGAAGTTACCGAAAATCACGGGGAGTTTCGCGACTGTATGTTCGACTCTGCCTATACTCGCTCGAACTGGAAGCAGCACGTGGTTCCGTGATAGTCCAGTAGATGGCGATGTTGTGACATTACGCATTCAATTAAGCTCGCGCTCGTGCATCACAAACACATACATTCGGAAGGGAGGAAGATTATTGTTTAACGCCCCGTCGACAGCGTGGTCATTAGAGGTGGAGCTTACGCTCGGGTTTTTTGGGTGAGGATGGGGAAGGAAATCGGCCATGCCCTTTCAAAGGAACCGTCCCGGCATTTGCCTAGAGTGATTTAGGGAAATCACGGAAAACCTAAATCTGAATGGTAGGAGGTTTATTTGAACAATCATTCTCCCGAATGCCAGTCCAGTGTGGTACCACTGCGCCACCGCGCTCCGTGCAGACATTAGAAAAACTGTATGGGTGGACGTAAGTGCAGTAGACTGTAATGGAAGCTGCTTCGTGCAGTATCAAGATCATTAAGGTTTATGCTCTTACAGCAGCTTCATCAGATATAGACATAGGTTAATTCTGATCCCGCACATGGTAATTATGGCAACAACCGCGTACATTATCAGGCATTGCAAGAATCGGGCAGTTCCAACCTTGTGAAGTAGTGCTGGTACAAAACATACTACCTTTATAATAAACTTATTTATTATGTTAAACCACAAGAGACAATAACTCTGATAGATAATTGACGAATCTTTGAATATCATTAAATCATTTATGTCTTCACTTCGAGATGAAGTTTTAATGCTTATTAAAACTTTTGACTTTCACTTAAAGACGAAAATTTTTACATATTATCACGCTTTGCGTGGAAATGACGCGCATGACTGTTTTTGATGAATGTTTGTCATTGTAAGAATGGTTTCATGCGGCCGCTAGCTTTCGAGGTCAAAGTGTGCCTCTTGAGTAAGAGTACCGAGTTGTTTACGCACAGATCTTACTGCTAAGTGTAGATATTCAAAAGCATTTTTATGTGTTTTATTGTTACTTTCCAATGGACGTGGGTCATTCTGAGGTCGTGTCTAAATCCGCGACCCAATGCGTATAACTTGTAGTGATTAGACACACTTTATTCAAGTGATATACAGGCCATCCGTGCTGTAATGTGTTCTTTACGTTATAGATATCGGATCGTATTGATCCATATGCCAGCTCTCTGCTGCTAATACATCAGTTTGTACATTTTCTATATTTGCCAACACTGTTCGAACTTCCGTCAAATTTCAGACATTTGTTTTATACAAGGTGTCTCATTTATGATGACCACCCAAAATATCTATGCAACAATAACCGCTATGGTAAAAACACTTTCAAGCAATACGCCAATTACATCCTGAGATACTGCGAAGCGAAGTCGACGCTTGAAATACACGAAACGCGCGGCTATCGCACATCATGACCAACGTGGAGTTCTCGCATGAGTCTCATGACGTGCGCTAGGCACGTGTTTCGCGTCTTTCAAGCGTCACAGTTGTGTGGCAATACCTCGGGATGTAATTGGCGTATTGCAGTGAAGTCAATGCAGTTGTTTACGTGATTTGTCATTCTGTAGATTTCTGATGAAATAATATAGGGTGTCCATTAAAGTACTCATAAGTTTGTATTAATAATAATAATAATAATCACGTGTGGCTCATTGGCCTGGTGCAAGTCTTTCAATTGGACGCCACTTCGGCGACTTGCGTGTCCCTAGCCTACCCCAGTTATCCAACCGGGGAAAGGGGACCTACAGCTTAGTGTGGAATCTGAACCACGTGCCGTTTCTGACGACTCCTCACATTGTTGAGACGTGATGTAAAAACATATATACCTAGACTGTTTCAAAATATTTACAGTCATGAACCTTTGCCTTACATTGATACCTCTAAAAGTCGTTTTACAATTGCTGTTGTTATACTAGAGATATTTTAGGTGGCCAAGAGACCCTGTATACTAGAGATATTTTAGGTGTCCAAGAGACCCTGTATACTATTGGATGACATGCTACAGTGAGAGATGCCGTATCTGCACAACTTCTAATGAGATATTTATTGTACCATTTTGAGTTGTAAATAGTCACATCTGGTGACTAGTTCTAATCACATTTAATTATCATCGTCCGATTGGTTTATTAACAAAATACAGGCTACGTCTCTACTTATGGAAATCGAGAAATTCCATGACTGGTTGAATAGTGTAAAATATAGGTCCCATAGAAGTGTAGTGCCATTTGCAACATCTATACCGTTTCCTGTGGCGCTGTCTCATTCAGCACCGTACGCTACAGCGGGAGTGACGTAGTGACCAAACAGAGCCACGCTGCCCTCTCGGTACCGCGGCCAGTACGGGCACAGTGCGGCTATTTCAAATACTGCGAACCGTGAGATAACGGCACCGCGATGATACGGCGAGCAATTAAACAAATTTATGCGCCGTGCGCGATTTAGTGCATGCTGACAGGTGCCGCAACGGCGGACGGAATTAATGCTACAGGCCGCACTAATTGTTAGCGCTGCGTCATACGGCGCCGGCGGCCGCCAGCGACCGCAAAACATTGCAGTCCATTTGGATTAGTCCGCTTTTATCTGTATAATTGATTGCGCGGTCTGCGAAGGCGCCCACACTGGTTATCCAATTTTAATGTGATGCGTCAGGCACTTTCTAGAAGGTTTCCCACCATTGTTTGCATACGTCGCGATTCAGAGTTCTGTGACCACTTGAGGTTTCAGAAAAAGTCGGCGGTATTTCTTCAGTCGACAGAGCGTTTATACGTGTCGACTACAGGACCTAAAGCGTACGAAGTAAAAATCAGTTAATATGACATAAATATTTACAGCTAAAGTGTTTACCATTACAAATGTTCAGAAGTTTCCAAGATTATGGATCAATACTGCTGGGTCACCAATCTCTAGAGATACAATTTACTTATTCTAACCTTAGCTAAGGACAACAGACACACACCCACTCCCGAGGGAGGACACGAACTTCCGACGGGAAAGGCCGCGCAGTCCGTCGGATGGCGCCTCACACCTCGTGGTCATTCGAACGTGGGTTTATAGTTACAATGCTTAAGTTGGAAAGAATACATAAAAATATTATATGAAAGGCAAGCCGAAGAGTACGTTTCATTCACAGAACACTTAGATGCAACAGTTGTAGTAAACAAAATGCCTACACTACACATGTGTGTCCTATTTTGGAGTACTGCTGCGTATCGTGGGATCCATACCAGGTGGGACTGACTGACGTTTTAGTTCAAAGTTCAAAGAAGAGCAGCTTGTTTTCCATTGTCGCGATGTCGAGGAGAGTTTCACGGAAATGATGCTCGAGTTGTGACGGAAATCATTAAACGAAAGGCGTCATTTGTTACGGCGAATTCCATTTGTGAAATTTGATAAAGCAACTTTCTCTTCCGAATGCGAACATATATTGTTAGCACCCACTTACATAGGGGGATGTGATCATCATAATAAGTAAAAGAAATCAGATAGAAAATGGAACGATTTAGCTGTTCCTTTTCCTCCAAGCGCTATTAGAACATGTCAAAGACATTAAAGATAAAGGTGAAGCACTTAATTAAAATTTGTGATGCGGCCGGGAATCCAGCCCGGACCTCGCATACTATAAAGACGTCTTACCTGTGTTTTTTTTTTTTTTTTTTTTTTTTACGCTGGACCGCCGCATCAATAGGAACTAAGGTGCCTCGGAATAGTCTAAGCACGATTTCCCTCCACGTCAAAAGCTTTGTATTTAGTCTTTTTGTAATTGGTTTATACAGGGTGTCCCAGCTATCTTGTCCACCCAAAATATCTCTGTAACAATAACAGCTATTGGGAAACGACTTTCACCGGCATCAATGTATGGCTGGGGCCCATGAATATACATATTTGGAAACATTCTAAAGCGAAATCAAATGTGTTTCTTAACACAAACTTATGTTTTTTTAAATGGACACCCTATATTTTTTTCAGCAACCCATAGCATGACAAATCACATAAACAATGGCGTTGATTTCATCGAAATATTCCAATTACATCCCGAGATATTGCGCCGCGATGTTGACGCTTGAAATACGCGGAACGCGCACGTTCTGAGACTCAGGCGAGAACCTCTTGCTACTCAGGACGTGCGCTAACCGCGCGTTTCGCGTATTTCAAGCGTCGACTTTGCGTCGCAATATCTCGGGATGTAATTGGAACATTGCGATGCAATCAACGCCGTTGTTTATGTGATTTGTCATGCTATGGACTGCTGAAGAAAAAATGTACGGTGTACATTAAAAAAAACATAAGTTTGTGTTGAAAATCACATTTTCTGTCGTTTTACAATGTTTCCAAATATGTACGTTCATAACCCCCAGCCGTACATTGATACAGGTGAAAGTCGTTTTTCAATAGCTATTATCGTTCCAGCGATATTTTGGGTGGACAAGATAGCTGGGGCACCCTGTATATAACCTCTTTTGTTTGTATTATAGTTGTACTCTTGTCTTTGATCTTTTGTATGCATCGCTTTTGAGACGAATAAATAAATAAATAAATACTATAAAAAAATTAGAGGCCCCTCCAGGACGAGAGGGACAGTCCCAAAAAATAGCTTTCGAGATTAGGAGGCCCCAGCCGAACTACCTGCCAAGTGCGCTCCAAAAATAGAAAAATAAAAGTTCCTTTCTAGGTATTTGGAGGCCCCCCAAGACCGCAGGACCGGAGTGGTCCGCCACCTCCGCCCCCCCCCCCCCCAACCCTTAGTCCGCCACTGGATGTAGACAAAGCATTCGCGCCGGCTGACGCACAGTGTCACAGAGTAACATATACAGAGAAGCAGCCCTACCTAAACCACTGTCCTACGCTCCCCTCGTAGTTCCGTAAGATGCTAGCAGGTGTCAGACGGTTCGCTGGCTTAAGGGTGCCTCTCGCGCGTCAGAGGGTAGCGTGGAGGGGAGGCTGAGGGGAGAGGTCGTGCCGCCTGCCACGAGGCCACGGCTGTGTCAGGCTTGCTGGCGTTTGAGGGGAGGTGGTGGAGGGGGCTGCCGCTACCTGCCGCCTGCTCTGGCCAGTTTAAAAAGCTGCTTCTGACCGCAGCGCCATCATGGGACAGCTTACGGAACTGCTGGAAACCCTCCCTCCCCTACTCCGGAGCGTAGGACCGGGCCCTTACGGAGGTTTCCCGTCTGTATATATTTGTCTGTGACAGTGTTTGGGTGTCGGCAGGTGTCGTGGATCCGGCGGCGGGACGCGCACATCCTGACGGTGGACCGGTACACGTTCATCGCGGACGAACGCTTCCAGGCGTTCCTGGTGGAGGCGACGAGCACGTGGACGCTGCAGGTGAAGTACGTGCAGGCGCGCGACGCCGGCGAGTACGAGTGCCAGGTCAGCGCCGCGCCCAAGAGGAGCCACTTCGTCACGCTGCACGTCGTCGGTGAGTGGCCTCTCTCTCAAGTACCTCACAGTACCTCACGCATCCTCTGTGTTCTGTCACATCACAAGTAGCTAGGATAAGGTAGGGTCAGATGACAATGAGATGACGAAGCATTAATTCAATACGTTTGTCGAGATGAAGCAGTTGCCTTCTTAGCTAATATCGCTCTACGTGTGCTACATTATATACTAATGCCAACTCTCATCATTTAGCACTGAAACGCTACCATTTACATTGAGGTTTAAAAGGTCTTCGTGTTTGCTTACAAAATAAATTTGCTTTATAGGTTTGGTCCGCCTTGAGCAATCACAAATGTTTTTTCATTTCTCCCATACATGTTTCGCTGGCGTTGCAGCATCATCAGTGGGATGTTTATTGTCTGTCAAATTAACAGTGTAATGGTTGTTACTGTTTTACATTAACAGTAAAAACTACAGATAATTGTGAGACTACTATACATCGTTTCTTATTTTTATAGGTCTGCTAGGCCTACCTTAATACCACATGTAATTATGTTTGTGGTTCTTCCACTCACAAAACGTCACTGATAGTTTTTGACAGTTGTTCATCTGCAAACCAGTTCTTTGAGGGCAGAAAATATGGTTCCGTTGCAGAGGGCTGTGTATTCATTTATTATTTCTTTTCTTTCTATGAATACACAGCCCTCTGCAACGGAACCATATTTTCTGCCCTCAAAGAACTTACAGAAAAACTATAAACACACACACACACACACACACACACACACACACACACACACACACACACACACTAAAACGAAAACAACATTATTCAAAAACTCCCGCCCCCACCACAGTCAGCTGTTCCTAACACTACTCCCAGAATTCAACTGCCCACCATCTTGTTTTCATAACATAAACATTGAGTGAAAAGTGAAAGTGACACAGTGCCTGTGCACAACACGAAAAACAGCGCATATCCACCAAAGTAAGTTTCATAAACTTGCTATAAACACTTAGACATTTTGTTATAGAAGCAGTAGCTACAACAAAATCAAACCAAAACACATAAACTATGTCCTGTATTTTCATAAAAATCCCGATATTTACAAGGTAACTATTCACCACATTAAATACACACGTTTTGGTTTGCAGATGACCAACTGTCAAAAACTATCAGTGTCGTTTTGTGAGTGCAAGAACCACAAACATAACTACATGTGGTATTAAGATAAGCCTAGCATACCTATAAAAATAAGAAACGATGTATAGTAGTCTCACAATTGTCTGTAGTTTTTACTGTTAATGTGAAAAAGTAACAACCATTCCATTGTTAATTTGACAGACAATAAACATCCCACTGATGATGCTGCAACGCCAGTGAAACATGTATGGGAGAAATGAAAAAACATTTGTGTTTCCTCAAGGCGGACCAAACCTATAAAGCTACCATTTACGTTTACGCACGTGTTTCCTGTAATATTTCACTGTACCGCAGAGGAATCTGGATACATGTGCTAAGTTTTTCCACGGAGTCTATGATGAACTGCGAAAGAGGTAAAATTGAAAATGTGAACCCAGCCGGGACCCGAACCCGTGTCTTCTGCTGTCTTTACACCACTGTGGACACAACGTTCCCCACATCTGGTCGGAATTTCTGAACTACGCTTCCCGTCAGATACAAATTCTCAACTTTACCCCTGCCCAACGTGGGATACTCTGCAGATCACATTTAAGCGCTTGGCAGAGGGTTCATCGAAGCAACTTTATACTCAAACTCGTAGTTATTGTAAACTAATTCGCATAGGAGGAAGGGCTTAGGAGTGCCTCCGCACTTTAGCAAAGATCATTGCCCGTCATCGGAATATATACGACTGGTTTCCGTTTCTGCAAAATTATAAATTAGAATGTTTTTGTAACGTATATAATTAGTATCATAAATAAAATCATGGAGGGAGATCTTGAAGGCGGGCCCTCCAGTTTCATTATCCACAAGGCTGTGTTAGCTGACCGATTTTATGCAAGGAGGTCGCCATTTCGAATCCGGACACAATACAAATTTTAATCCAACGAAACTCCTCCTTATGTTCAGCATCTGTGCTATGTACAACCAATTTAATGAGGTATAAATTATCAATGGCCGTTTCGGGTAAGTTATCTCATCCAAAAGGATCGTCAATTGGTTATTAGACATCTCTTCATTGAGGAATGCGACTGAAATAATTTGTAAAATATTTACTTCATCACTGAAGAAAAAGCCACAGTTATTATCTTTATTAACAAAATATGACTAGTTTCTACACACAGTAATTTTCAAATGTTGCAATTGTATTACAATGAAAAATAGGATAAAATGGTTTAATATTTGGCCAACGTTCCTAACCTTGTACACATTTTCACAACGAAAATCAATCTTTAATTAGTATTGCTACATGAGATGCCCTTCACTCAGACGTCATATTTCCTACTCGAAGAAGTTTCTTGTGTTACGTTGCACAACACCTTGGTATAATATAAAAATAGATATGGAAAAAAATGTAGTTATCTCCGTAAAACATTGTAATTAGCTTTCCATACTAATATTAATAATGAACGTGTGTAACAAGTAAAACAAAGGAAGGACCAAGACGCTGCAATGGCAGCAGAAGTCGATGACCATTGTTCTGTTCAGGACATAGGAAATGATGCAGTGGTGTATGCAACTTCGAAAAGCAAGGAGAAAAAGAACTTGCGCCCATTGCACAATACAAACAGAAGCCACATTGAAGACGAAGTATAAAAGAAAAGAGAAGAACAATCATATAGGGGATTCAGGGGAGACGAAAAACCAAAGAAAACATAAATTCATATAATTTCAATCCTGTTAGTATCATCTAACTTTATATATACAGTACCAGCATCTGATAGATACATTTGCTAGACTCTGCATATATATTACATATAACATGTGTCATGTATAGTTGGTAATTGTAATTTTAGTAAACTTTTGACCAAAATCTGGCCAAGGGGCTTCGGAAGGAGCTATGGAGCATATCCTTTGTATTCGGTTCCTTATCCGTGTAGGCGGCAGCTCTTTCGCTGCCCAATCGGACCCACGATATTGCAGACGTTTTACAGCATACCTGGCGCCTCCACCACATAGTGTCCCTTTTGAAACTGCGGGTCCTTCGGAATTCGAAGACCTGGTCATCAATACAGCACAACACTTCACACTTGGAAAAGGTTTATATCTAAGACAAGAGTACATTCAGAAGAGACTGCCTCCTGACTGAAGTACTCCGCTATTTATACATAGAAAGAATTTTATGGAACATATAAGTACATCAATCAAAGAAACGCTGAAAACATTGTAGGAATAGTAAATACAAAGAAATTTTGTTTGCCTGTGGCAGGAATTGAAACGGGGACCAAGGGCACACCAATCCGCGACACTACCCACTGGAACACGCATATTCTAGGAAGACTCGTGGTAATATGAGGGAGCTGACTGGGTCACTGTACCCCTACAAAACATCATGAGACACATTGATTCAATGCCGTTGCGTGCACTCGGCAAAAATTGCTTTCGGAATTTCCTTACTTTATATAAAACTGTATTTTATATTATGTGGCTTCTTCCAAATAAATTTGGCTGTAACAACTACCGTTCTTCTAGGTACTTCAGATGTTCAGCGTTGCAGCTACTTTTAAATACACAGCTTTTCACTCATTGCGGAGCAACTTAACAATATTAGCGATGGATAGGTAAACCTTTCAACACAAGCGGCTGGAACTGCCCTTCCTGCTCTGCTAGACAATGGAATCAATGTTCACTGTAATACAATCTTTTAAATTCTGAAGGTAGCAGGGATAAAATATAGGGAGGGAAGAGTACAAAATCCAGACAGCAGTTAGCAGAGTCGAAGGGCATGAAAGGGAGGTAATGGTTGGGAAGGCAGTATGGTAGATGTGTAGCCTTTCTGCTTTGTTGCTCACTCTGTACATTGAGCAAGCTGTGAAGGAATGCAATTGGGACAGGGAATTAAAGTTCAGGGAGGTGAAATAAATCTTGAAATTTGCCGAAGACACAGTAATTCTTACGGAGACAGCAAAGGACCTAGAAGAACAATAGAACGGAATGGACATTGTCTTCAAAGGAGGGTAAAAGAGGAACATTAACTTGACTAAAACAAGGGTAATGAAAGGTAGTGTCAGAAAAGCAGGCGATGCTGGCGGAATTAGATTCGGTAATGACAATAAAAGTAGTAGATGAGTTGTCATTGGGGTAAAAAAAACTCTGAAGGCAGAAGTGCAACGATAAAGAATGCGGAATGGCCGTGGGAAGAAAATAATTTCTGATGAACCGAAATTTTTTTTCATCCATAATTAATTTAAATGTTAACAAGACCTTTCTGAAATCATTTGTATGGGGTGTAGCACTGTATGCGAGTCAAACGTGGATGATTATGATTTCAGACATAAAGGTGATCGAAGTTTATAAAAGTAGTGCTGCAGACGAATGATGAAGATTAGATGGGTTGATCACCGTAACCATTGATGAGGTGCTCATTAGAATTGGTGAGTAAAGGAGTTTTTAGCATTGGAGCAATGTGTGTAAGGTAAAAATAGTACAGGTAGATATAGTGACGAATACAATAAGCAGATTGAAAAGGATGTAGGTTGCCGTTCTTATTCTCAGATGAAGAGGTTTGCACAGGGCAGAGTAGCGTAGAGAACTGCATCAAAGCAGTCTGCGCACTGAACACCACAATAACAACAGTTTTAG
This sequence comes from Locusta migratoria, assembly GCA_026315105.1. Taxonomy (NCBI): domain Eukaryota; kingdom Metazoa; phylum Arthropoda; class Insecta; order Orthoptera; family Acrididae; genus Locusta; species Locusta migratoria. Next base: position 25,574,742 of record CM048751.1, read on the forward strand.
TATCATCTTTCAAAGGCATAAATATGAAATAGTCTCTATGCGTAATACTATGCGTCATTAATATTTATTTTTATATACTAAAGCGTAATGTGTTGCTTTGTAGACACTTACTAAGAGCTGCCGAAAACGTAAAAAACATTCGCCACATACAGTCCATTGTTCCACAGCAACAGACGGGATTTTTTTTAAATTTCTTTTCCACCATAGAAACAACGTTCAGTAGACAACTCATGAGGTAATAATTTTTAATTCAGCAACAACCTGTATGCTGGTGGAGTTAGTTGATACGGCTGTTAAATTTTGAATTTGATGTAGAACAAAAATAACACGGAGCCATACATATAAAAAAGAATGCGAAACTGGAGATGGGAGTCAATACCGACCTTTGCGTAAATCAGAAATGACAGGTGTGACAGTGTTCGTATGAAAGGACGTGTGGTAAAACATGGACTGTAAATCCAATCGGTAAAGCCTTTGAGCGGGACTATTTTCATAAGGGATGATCATATTTCGTGTGATATTAGAGACATACAAACATTTCGCTATAGAATATCATATATCAGAAGGACGCCAGTGCACTGTAAATAACAGGTTCAAAACTCACTGTGAATTCTGAGAGCGCGATTGATTTTATTCTTCTGTCAGCGTTGGAAACGAAATAATTTTCCTCGTGTAATGTGCGAAACAATGGTTCCGTAGAAGATGTCTCACTTAGTATGCATAGTTTATCACACCAACAGTACGAGATATAGACATTGATGTTAGTCACACGAACCGTAAAATAAATAAATAAACGAAGGTAGCATTAATTTAAGGACCGAATGCATTTAATTCCATCAAAGAAGGCATTAGGCACCAACTTTGATTTCATATCAATGCTACGAATTATACATTATTTCGTGGCAGGTATTTAGGTTGGGGGAATTTGTGAATTTCGTTATTTTGTTTTGGAAACTCTTCCTCACGCTAAATAAAATAGCTACACAGTGTTAGCCTGTCACATATCTTTACGAATCCAATAAGTCAATTTCAGTGCGTTTTTGTCCCACGAACCTACTTCTGGCTATTGATTTTCCTTGTTATCACTTCATAAGTATAATTCCACTTCCAGAGTCAGTTGGTGTAACTATTTTGTGTGTGTTGTAACGTGTCATAATGTAAGATCGTTACTACGTTCAGAACCAACGGTCTGGATTTGGCCGTGCGTTCTAGAGCGTCATGTTGCAGTGCTCGCAGTCGCTCCCCCCGAAGGTTCGTGTCCACCCTCCGGCATGAGTGTGTGTGTGTGTGTGTGTGTGTGTGTGTGTGTGTGTGTTATTATCATAATTAAGTTTAAGAAGTTTTTAAGACGACGGACCGGTGTTCAAAGCAGTTTGATCCCTTAGATCTGCAAACTTTTTAACAATTCGCTATATATTGTTATTACTGTCAAGTTTGACGCTGCGTCGTACGTTAAAAAAATCATCGATGTTACTGATGAGATTTGACAGTGAAGTGGAAACTTTATTATAATAGGATAATGATAATGTAGTAGAGATCTTAAATTATGACACAGTACAACACCCAGGAAACGTCTATGTCAACTTTGTAAGTACTCTGCAGCGATCAGCAGTGAGTCAGCTGATATATTCATTTTGATATCATAATCTATTTGCTTTGTTGATGAAATCAGTGAATATATATCTTCAAATGGCAATTATATACAACAAAATGTTGTTCAATCAACAACTACTTCACAGTTATGTTTGTTACGTAAGTGTGACGAATGAGAATAACATAGTTGTATCATTATTTAACGTACCGTAATTCATAAGTCCGTTTGGGTATATAGTCAGTAAATAGCAAATATGAACAAATTATATGCTACATAAAATATCACACACCACCTAAGGCAACTCCCGATGTACCATCATTTATCTATTTCTTAGATTATTTATTGATATGATGTTTTTTGCTGTTTATCTAAGCAATATTTAAATTTCCTCAAGTTGTGTCAATTAAACTACTTCACCTATTTACTCGTCTCTCAAACCACATGTCTTATATCGTAATATTCGCCTATGTACGATTATAACAAAGGAAATACGACGGAAAATGCCAGTGAGATGTCTTCGATAAAATCCTATGATTACACTGGGATGTCCTGTCTAAGAAAGTAGATAACCTGCCATAAATCTAAACTGAGAGTTCTATATATGAGCTAATCTACATAATTTCTGTTATCTTATCCTCCTACGACAACAGATGCAGTTTCAAACGCAATTAATATAACGAATTAGGAAACCATTGTAGGTTTCTTTCCTGTAATCAAATCCCTTGTGATGCTTTTGTGGGTACAATTTAAACTGTGCCCTAACAACAACAAAATGGAGATTTTCGGAACCGTGTCTCTAACTCTGCGTAATACAGTTCCCAGTGATTCCGACCAGGAAAAATAAGAAGAGTGCGTCGTTATTTTCACAGAGGAGAAGCTGGGTGATTAGGACACTAATTTCTGTGAAAAGCATTCCGATTATAGCACAATAGTTACACGCGAATGATAGGTTTAAGCGTTAAATCAGCAATTTTTAGTGGATCAACTCTGTGAATCATTGCAGAAGTATATTTTAAAGATGTCGTTTCCGAGCCAGAATTTATGTCGAATAAATGGTGGACATCTGTACAAATTTTTCATCTATATTTCCGTGTGGTATATCAATTCTATGGAGATCCATGTTAACTTATGCGCTACTTTCCCAAAGTGTGACGTACAATCAATTAAATCAGTAACGGTGTGTGTATTTCATTCAGAACACAGTTGAATGACATTAAGCATGTATCTATGCCTGGTACATTTACCTTAGCTCCACTGGCCGTCTTAAGGTATGTGGAGAAGACCACATTGTTTACAACTGTCAAGTCGGGAGGTATTTCTAGTAAGGTATGATAAATTAGGATAACAGCAGTGTTTGTTGCAGTGCCATTACTTTATGAGATATTGTATTGTTAAACGTTTACACTCTGACACTTGTTTACAACATGTAACCCGCGTTGTTGCTAAGTACGGTAATTTTATGTTTGCTTACGTCATACTACTGTGTTCATTGTAGTCAGTTACCGTGTCCCAGTCGAAGCAGTATGTTGTGTGTGGACGATGGGATTTAGCAATGCATAAAAAGGCCGACATGCTCGTGATGTATGAGGAGTGTAGGATATTCGCATTTCGTGCTTGTACGGCGTACGCCGAAACATTTCGCGGATGTGGTGGTGTTACTCTCAGAGAACGTAACAGGACGAAGGATAAAAGTGACGATAGAAGTGGGTAAAATTAATCTTTTGGCTGCAGTTGCAGTAGATCCGTACGTTAGATTCCTCGCAATCGCATGAGGCAGGCAAGAGTCCTATATATTATCCTTCGACATCGGTTACATCAGTATAACGTCTCTCTCCATCCAGACCTGCATAGAAACGATTATGACAATCCTGTTACATTCTGTACATGGCCATTACGACAGGTGTTTTGTTTAGTAATGAAAGCACACTCCCAAATAACGGCTACGAAAACGGCGGGAACATGCATTATTGGTCTGTTGACCAACCCATTTGTCTTCGTCAGGTGGACCGTAAAGCCTCCATCGGGTGTAAATGTGAGGTGTGGAATAGTTATTCATCAGAACCTGGATCTATTATCCATAGACGGCACACTGAACTCTAAGAAGTATCGCAGCCTCATAACAGACCATATACCACGGTTGCTAGAAGTTTAGGATGAACTAGTGGTACCAAAGTGATTGTCCAGCCAACAATGCACGGTTTACGACGTAAGACTCCATGCATTTTTTTCAAATTATTGGAATGGATTCACAGGACCCGTACTTTGGTCGTCTCTGTTTCCGAATTTGACTCAAGTGGACTTTTCCTGCGGGGAAGACGTTGTCTATAAAACGTACACTCCGATGGTATACTAGGTAGCGGGCTCGGACATCTCCGCTGAAATGCAAACATGTAAGCAGCAGTCTTTCCATACCAGACTTGAAGTGTGCATTGCCGTTGCCGGTGGTCATAGCCATTAACGGTGCATTGTCACTCCATTAGTTAGAATCGACATCACTAGTGTATCCACGTACGCCGGCCGCGGTGGCCGAGGGGACTGAGGCGCTGCAGTCACGGTCTGCACGGTCACTGCGGTCGGGGGTTCGAATCCCCCCTCGGGCATGGATATTTGTGCCGTCCTTAGTCTTAGTTAGTTCATAAGTAGTTTGTAAGTTTTGGGACTGATGATCCCGTAGTTAAGTCCCCTAAGCTATACAAACATTTGATTTATCCACGTGTTTTTCTTTAGCCTGTGCTACCACAGTGGTTCTGTGGTTACTTTTCACGATATCTCGTACACGATTTGAGCTAGAGTATCGAAAAGAAAATTCTTCTACTTGTAATTTGTTAATATCAGTAAAATGAGTGCTTTACGTTTTAACAAAGCTTCCATTTTTATGTATTATTATTATTTGCTTATTGGCTAACAATACGGGCCCAAGACTACCAATTCATCCTGTGAATACCGCATATCAATATCACTTTAAATTTCCGTAATACTTGCAGTGTACGTTACAAGTAAATTGTTGGTGAAGAACAGCAACCAGCCACAATTGGTTTTATTATAATTTATTTATAAAGAACCATTACCGATTTCGAAGAATATATATTCATCTTCAGATGGTAACGTGCTTTCTAAACAACTGATGTCTTGGGATATACAGAATTTATAGTTCTACAAGTGTAAAATACACTGATTATGTTGATGGCTTGTTTTAGGACGAAAATTACTTGTACTGTTCATCTGGAGTACTTCTTATTTGTATCCAGCGAAAACCATTCTTAATTATGGTCACAGATAGTAATGACATATCTAGCTACAAGCTACTTGTGTTCAGTCACTGCAATGATTTCACGTCTACACCCCATATTTGTACATTTCATAGGCACCAGATGACAACAGAAATAAACATACACAAGCACCAGATGACAACAGAAATAAACATAGCGAAGAACATGAGCTCCAAAGATATTACGATAAGTGCTATAGAAAATGAGCTCCAAAGATACTGTGATAAGTTCTAGGTTACAATACAGATCTAATTGAATGTCAAATGATTTGAAAATCATTTTATACAGGATCTAATTGTGGTCAAGTGAATAAGTGCAGTTACTATCTACTACTTATATTTGTATTATGAAAACTGATCATTATTTTAGAAGCTAAACCCAAATACAGTGTTATCCCACACATAGTCGTACTATCACACCAAACAGAAAATTTATTCAGAAAGAAAAATCAGTTTCTCTACTAATAATAAATTACAACAAATCCTTCCAGTTCCCCCTACAGCAAATCGGCAATATACAAACTCCAATGTGATTCATGCCCAAAATTCAATATAGGTCAGACAAGCAGAAGCTTTGGAATGAGATATAAAGAACACCTTGATGCATTTAGACTTGGCAACTTAAACAGATCTACATTTGCAGCCCACATGGCTACAGAGAACCATTCAGTGAAAAACATGGAAAACAGTTTGAAAATATTGCACTTGGCAGAAAAAGGAGGCACAACGAATTTTTTGGAAGAAATGGAAATACACATACACAAAATTGACATCCCTGATTATATCCTTAATGAGCAGACTGAGCTGGCTAATACTCCCTTTCTAAAATATTGTCAGAAACTACATTCGACACTCCAAATAACTCACACCTAGCTGCAGATCAAGTTCAACTTTGAAAACAATGTATGTAGCTAAAATAATCAACAGTTTTCAAAATAATAAATATAAGTAGCAAATAGTAACTGCACATATTCACTAAAATAATTTTCAATGTTGTGCAACATTCATTTAAATCTGTATTGGAATCTTTATAACATATCACAGTATCTTTAGTAACTGCACATATTCACTTAACTACATTTGTATCTTGTATAAAATGATTTTCAAAGTTGCTTGACATTCAATTAGATCTGTGTTGTAACGTAGAACTGATGACAGTATCTTTGGTGCTCATGTACTTTAGCATTTATCGCAATACCTTTGGTGGTCATGTCCTTTGCTATGTTTATTTCTGTTGTCATCTGGTGCCTATAAAACATACAAATATCTGGTGTAGACATAAAATCAGTCCAGTGGCTGAACACAAGTGACTAGATATGACAAACCTATATGTTACCATAATTAAGAATAGGTTTCGCTGGATACAAATAAGTAGTCCAGATGAACAGTATAAGTAAGTTTCGTCCTAAAACAAGCCAAGAAGATAATCAATGTATTATACACATGTATAACTATACATTCTGTATAACCTAGGACACCCATTGTTTAGACCATGTTACCATCTGAAGATGAATATATAACATTCGAAATCGGTAATGGTTCTTCATAAATAATTTATAATAAAACCAATTGTGACTGGTTGCTGTTATTCACCAACAAGTTATTTCACATAACAGCCACGGGCTCAAAAATGTCTGTTTATGATACATTACAAGTAATTCCACCCTGAATACAGAGAAGAAAATAGTTCAGGTCTATTGAAAAACGACAAACAGATTTCTAACAATTATATCTTCCAAATTATAAAATATTTCACCGTATCTCCAGTGTAGAAAGAGTGAACATCTTGGGTTGACAATCACAGTTGTCGCTTGTGATATATGTTTGCAGTGCCTTTTTGCTTAACATTGTGTCAGGACTAATCTATCTAGACATGCTTCAAAACTGCTTTCTTCTCAGCTTGTGGAATATTCAGAGGATCTTTTACATGCAGATGGTAGTCCACTTCGTTTCTGTAAGCACGTCTGACGTTATCTGAACGGCACTTGGACTGGGTGAAGAGGAGCAGAAGACCAACTGCAGCACCGTGGTCTCCCAGTTCCCTGGACGTTAGGCCTTGTGACATTTACCTGCGGGGTAACATTATACACCGCAATTTTATCATAACCCTCCTCCTGCCCTACCCGTAGAAATTCAGCAACTTCCAAGTGCTGAAGCTGTGCATTCCATAACAAAAGACCAGCCGCTTCGTGTATGGCGAAAAATGAGCCTCCGTTGCGATATTTCTTGCATGAAAAATGGTGGTAATATAGAATGCATAAAATTGACATTTTCTTCTTCGTGGAACGTTTGAATTGTGTTTTATCTTTTGCAGTTTGAACGTGATAAATGTTTTGAATCTCTTCCTTCATATTTCAGCTTCTATTCCCTAAATAGCTACCCAAACTGTTTAAATAATATCAAGAATTAATCTGTAGTTTAGTCAGTCTATGATGATGGGAAAAATATATTCAAACAAACATAAATTAAAGCTCTGAATAACCAACAAAATGGATTCTAAGATAATGTTCAGAAGAGAATCACTTACGAAGTATTTATTTTAATAAATGGATTTTATTACTCTTTTTTGGATATGAAAATGCGGAGGTGGTCCTACTTTATACATCGGAAAATAACTGAATATTTCTCCAACTATTTTTCATGAGAGCCACAATAAGTGTCACACGCACTCGAGAGTAAAAGTTCCAACTTATCACTCGTAAATTAATGAAGCCCATCGATCACTGCAGTTCCAAATTAATCCGCGATTAATTACAGCATTTGTTATAAAACACAGTTCATTATCACACGAGTACACGATTGCTGATTTACAGAGTTCCACAGCCCTACTACCGTGCTTAGTTTACCAATTTTCACCAGAGACTAAGCTCTTCAGTCACAGCCCCGTAAATTTTCTGTCCACACATGCCTATCTCTTCAAATTACAAGTTCGTAACGTGGCTTCAGACCGCCCTGAGTCACAACCTATCACCACCGCGTCCAAGATACGAGTCTCTTACCAAGCGATCGAAAGCGTGCTCTACCTGCTCCCAACATTGTATCCTTTCTCGCCCTAACGCCTCATTTTTAAAATATAATTTCCCTATAAAAATATTATGCATTTGAATATCACAGGATTAAATGCTTCGACCACCTACCTACAACGTTGTTTAAATTTAAAAAACAAATATATATATTTCATAATACTAAAAAGTCATTCCAAGTTAAATCACGTTTTTTTTTTCAAATGTTGAAGCTCGACCATCTTCATTTTTTTTCCAAATTTTACCAGAATGTTGTTAAAGGTCATAAAGGATGTTATACAAAATTTTAGACCGATATCTAAAGTAGTCGATGCTCCAGGGCTGCTTTTGTGGAAGGCGTCGCGCCTGTACTTGAGGAACTTTTCGCCAAGTTTTCGTTTTCATTTCTCACCAGCTAAGGTACTTCATATTTTTAAATCTGGGTTTCTAGATATGTTTTGTGCAGAGCATTCAGAAATAACATCATCATGGGTAGAGATTAAGTAGTTCTATTTAATTTGCTTTCAAAGTCAGGCGTAAATTTCGGTCCCAAAATATAAGGCCGACATTGGCAGCCCCTTACTAAACGACTAATCCGTCGTACTCCTTGGTTTTCCACCTCTGTGTACAGGTTCTGCCTGGCAAGCCAGTGTAACAATGCTAAAATTTGACCAAGTTTGGCGGCAAATATCTCTAAATACGTCGGCTCTGATTTTAATTTAAATTGCACCATTAGAAAAAGCAATTTTATCTCTATTAGAATATTGATTGTTTATCTTGGGCCCTCTATGGGGTGATCTGCAAAACTGTTTGGAAAATGACGGTCCGATCTCTGCAAATGCATGTTCAACAAATTTTCTGCCAAGTTTGCAGTCTCAATGCTTTGTAAAAATTCCTTTGAAAATCATAGAAAATAACAATAGTCAGCTTCTTCCATATGTTACAATCTCAGGCTTCATAAATACTGATGTGCCAGTAGAAAAGAGTTAACAGAGAAAATTCTTAACTTTTCGTCCCATGGAAATGTAACTGGTACGTTTCAGAAAGTTGTCGAGTCAATGGCAGATTGAGTGCAAGGCAATTCTACTCTACATCCACTTTCCACAAGCCACCTGACGGTGTGTGGCGGAGGGTACTGTACCTTGAGTACCAGTGTCGGTTCTCCTTTCTATTCCAGTCTCGTATTGTTCGCGGAAAGAAAGATTGTCGGTATGCCTCTGTGAGGGCTCTAATCTCCCTGATTTTATCCTCATGATCTATTCGCGAGACATACGTAAGTGAGATCAATATACTGCTAGACTCTTTGGTAAAGGCATGTTCTCGAAACTTCAACAAAAGTTACAGAGCGTCTCTCTTGCAGAGGCTTCCACTGGAGTTTACCAATCTCCTCCGTATTGCTTTCATGATTACTAAATCATCCTGTATCGAAGCGCGCTGCTCTCCGTTTGATCTTCTTTACCTCCTCTACCACTCCACCTAGTACGGATCCCACACCGGAGAACAGTATTCAAGCAGTGGGCGAACAAGTGTACTGTAACCTACTTCCTCATTTTCCGGACTGCTTTTCCTCAGAATTTTTCCAGTGAATTTCAGTGTGTCATCTGCTTTACCGATGATCAATTTTGTATGGTCGTTTCATTTTAAATCACTCCTAATGCATGCTTTGAGATAATTTATGGAATTAACTGCTTCCAGTTTTTGACCTGCTATAGTGTAGCTAAATTATAAAGAATATTTCTTTCTACTTGTCTACACTGAGATTCAACTCCCAATCCCTACCCCGTGCTTCAATTCGTTGCAGAGCCTCCTGCATTTCAATACAATTTTCCATTGTTGCAACCTTTAGATACACGACAGCATCATCCGCAAAAAGCTTCAGTGAACTTCCGATGTTATCCACAAGGTGATTTATTTATATTGTGAATAGCAACGGTCCCACGACACTCCCCTGTGGCACACCTGATATCAAATGTTCAAATGTATATGGGACTTAACTACGGGGTCATCAGTCCCTAAACTTACAAACTACTTACGAACTAGCTAATACTAAGGACGGCACAAATATCCATACCCGAGGGAGGATTCGAACACCCGACCGTGATGGCAGTGCAGACCGTGACTGCAGTGCCTCCGTCCCCTCGGCCACCGCGGCCGGCACCTGATATCACTCTAACTCCGGAAGACATCGCTCCATTAGCGTTCTGTTATCTAGGAAATAGTCAATAGAATCACACAGTTGATCTGATAGTCCAAATGCTCTTATTTTGTTCATTAAACGTCTGTGGGGAAATGTATCAAGCGCCTTGCGGAAGTCTTGAAACACGGCATCTGTCTGGTAACCCTTGACAACGGCCCTCTGAGTCAGTGGAAGAATAGCGCGAAAAGGACAAAAAAATAATTATAATGTATTAAATTCTGTAAAAGTTTATGTAACTATGAATAAAGAATACAGTGAAATAATAAAATATAGCCAATTTGCTTTTTATTCAGACAATTGATATTTGTCGTTGAGGATATTCTCTTGAGCAGTACTGTAGAACACCATAGATAATGCAAGATATCTGTATGATATGCCAAGTTTGTGAATGAAATACAGGCAATGGAACCACTAAAGGGCACTCTGCATGCAGTCACTACAAGCTACACACCCCGGTTTCTATGACGGCATCTGCGATAGACAACTTTGCAAACACGTCCCACTGATTTTATTTACGTTCACTATTCATTCCACGTATACAGTGTGTCCGCGCCGTCACTTTTATGCAGTTAGCTCAATGCAGCATTCGTCGTATTCTGCCTCGCCGCCCACGCACACACACTCGGTCGCACACGCAGTTTTGACAACAAAGCGGTCGCCCCTGGCGGGCAGACTGCCCCGCAGAACAGAGCTGCACGTTGGGCTGCAGCTTTGACAGGCGCGCGAACGCGCCTGGGGGACCCCTGCGTGCGCGCGGCTGTTTGTGCGTTAGCCTCGTCACCGCCGCTGCAGGCCGTCACAGGCTGCTGATGTGCCCCAAACAAACGCCGCGCGCTGCCACCTGTGTCGTGAGCGGCCGCAGCGAAAATACGCCGCTATTGCCTGCCATATTGCGGACGGCGTTTGGCATTTGTCGGGCGCGCTGAGCACGCGTCGTTTGTGGCGTGGAATGCTCCGGAGAGGCGCAACTTCGGAATATGATGCATTTTGTTCCCATATTCTGTGGCAAGAATAAAAAGGTACAAAATTACCTCTCAGTTTGGTTTAAAGTTACAAAAGGATTTCGGTTAGTGCTGCAGTGTGTCACCAATATTTCGTAAAAATATATCCGGAAAAAGCATTCGTAAATTGGAAAGGAAAATGTAAATACACGGGGATTAACCTCTCAAGCGTGTGTGTCGGCATATGACGTCCGCTGCCGACCGCTCGCTCATCTTTTTTTCATCCGTAAACATGTGTGGCAAATGTTTATAATCTACTAAACCGTCTAAATTACTAAAATTATATTTATAGTTAACTGTCATATTACGGCCATGGAGAGCGATCGAAAATTTATATAAAATACATTTACTTCAGCCAAAATAAATAGTTTTTTTTATTTTTTTTATTGGTTTCGATGAACTGTCATCATCTTCAGTTTCTTTTATTTGATTTTATTTATTTATTTGTTTTTACATAATTTCCTATTTTCAGTGCAAAAAGTTACATAGATTGTTAAAATCTGTAAAGTTCTTGTTTTGTATACAAATAAGATAAAAGTTTTAAAAAATGTTACTAACCTTTGGGACTCACATGAAATAAAGAGTTACTTCTGAAAGTGTAATATAAGGAAATGAACATTGTCAAACGATTAAAATTTGCATCACGGAAGTGGATAGTCATCTGCACTGCACATTTAAAAATTATGTAGACTTTTGCCATAAGTAACTAGGAGACCAGACCTTTACAGATTTTAACAATCTAAGTAACTTTTTGCAGTAACAGTTTGAAGGAGAGAGTTTTTTTTTTGTGAATACGTCATAGTTCATCGAAATCGTTGAAAAAAAGCAAACAAATTAGCGATCTTGGTTGAAGTAAGTGTGTTTTATATAATGTTATATTTATTGATTACGACATTTCGGCATCTGCCATCATCAGATATATAAACCTCTGAACATGCACATTAAAGCCGGCCGCGGTGGCCGAGAGGACTGAGGCGCTCCAGTCACGGTCTGCACGGCCACTACGGTCGGGGGTTCGAATCCCCCCTCGGGCATGGATATTTGTGCCGTCCTTAGTGTAAGTTAGTTCGTAAGTTTGTAAATTTAGGGACTGATGACCCCGTAGTTAAGTCCCACAAGCTACACAAACAATTAAACAATTGAATTTCACAGTGAAGTTCAATGTCAATGATATCTGCCTAGTAGGTACCTCAGTTGCGGTAGAGCTGTGTACTTTCATATGCAAATTGTAATCTATCATACATCTGTGCGGCACATTCTATTTTACTTTCATGACTCGTGGGAATAGTTGCGTGGTCTAAGGCATCTTGCTTCGCACTGGGCGGCGCTCCGCCGGAGGTTACAGTCTTACGTCGGGCTGTGTCTGGTGTGTGTTTTGTCTTTATCGTAAGTAATTTTAAGTTGCGACAGATGACCATAGGAATTTGGTCCAATGTATTTACAAACATTAGGATATTAATTTTCATCCCACATTGATTATTTTGAGTGGCGTATTTCTTCGGTGAATCTATGTTGGTAAATAATTAAGTAGCATTTACATTTATTACATGTTTGCCTGATACTGACCTGAGTGTGTCTGGTATGACAGGTAGTCGCTGAAAGTTTGGAGTTTGATCGCATTTAGTGTGGGACACATCCTTGCATTACGAGAATCTCGCTGTTGAAATATATTTTGAAGCTATATCACTACTCGTCAATAAAACGCAATTGTAGGTTGACCCTACGAAGCTTTGTAGTTTTGAGGTATACAAAGGGCGAAATATTCCGAACAACCGTCTGTGGTGGCAACGGGGTATCTAATATGCCTAGCTTTCAGGTCGTAATGAGGTTGGCTGTTAAATGTAGGTACAGCATCTTTACTGCATCTCTCTCTGTCTTTCTCTGTTACAAACACACACACATACACCTCCCCACACACACACACACACAAACACATACACACACACACACACAAACACATACACACACACACACACACAAACACATACACACACACACACAAACACATACACACACACACACACACACACACACACACACACACACACACACACACACACACACAAATACTCAGACACACAATGTTCAAATGTTTGATAATCTTATGGGACTTAACTGCGGGGTCATCAGTCCCTAACCTTAGAGACTACTTTTTAACTACCTCATACAAAAAAAGACACGAACATCCCTTCCCGAGGTGGATTCTCGCCTCAGTTTCTGGACGTGTGGTAGCCTTGCCTTTCGCGTATTCCGAGAGTCGTCTTCGGTTCGCAATATTTCACGATGCAATTGACGTATTGCAATGCAATCAAGGCCATTTTTATGTTATTTGTCATGTTATAGATTGCTGAAGAAATAATATAGGGTATTCACTTAAAAAAAACATTGTGCAAAAAAACATATGCTTTCGTTTTAGAATTTTCAAAATATGTAGATTCATGAGCCCCAGCCTTACATTGATACCGGTGAAAGTCGTTTTACAATAGCTGTTGGTGTTCCAGAAATATTTTGGGTGAGCACGATAGCTGAATATCCTGCATATACATGCGCTGTCGCATACTCCGTCTCTCCCTTTCTCTCTCTCTCTATTATATGTGGATCTCCATCACAATCTCGCCTATGTAACTTGCCCCAACTAGACAGTTCATTTTTCATTTCTTATACTTTCACTCCATTTTCAGTTCATTGCTATGAACGACAGATGTTTGCAGACTCAAATATTCTAGTCGTATCACAGTCCATGGTTGACATCCAAACGTCTCCATTAATAAATAGGGTAAAAATGTCAAAGTGGTAAAGCACATGACGATATAGACGTATCTGTGATTGTATTCATTGACAGTTCCACTGGTTTTTGAGAGAATACTTTTTTCTATAGGAATGGAACACGAGAAAATTACGTAATGTTTTGCAAATTTATTGTTTTTACAAACCGGTTTTCGGCTGTTATGTCATCATCAGGTAAACACTACAGATACATAGCAATATTTTAAAAGAAGACTAGCGTACGAATTGTTGAAGTTACCATTTGTGACAGAAGATATAAATTACAACATATGCCATAAGAAAATCCATTGAAACAATAGAAATTGATGAAGCTATTATCTTATGTACAACACATCAAATATTGGAAACATCGAGGAGTCAGAATAAAGTGAGTGTAACGTCTGTGGATATATAGATTGGTATCAGGCAAGGAGCCAAGCAGCTGTTATTATACAAAGTAATTAGACTATGGATCTGTAGTAGGGACATGAGGCAATAAGTGGTAGTCCGCTTGGTCTGCTTAGATTATGTAGACAGAAGTGGTGGTGGGTATGAAAATTGTGTCTGGTCAATTAAACCTTGCACTGAGAAAGTTGATTCATGTTTATTAATTTCTAATGGTCTTTAATGTTATATATATATATATATATACACTCACCACCACTTCTGTCTACAGAATATATATATCCTCCGATAATTGTACTTTAGAAACACGTGTCAATGAACTTTGTCGCCATCTTCAACAGAACTACAATTTGTGATTCATCAACTTTTGAATTCTAATGATCAAATGTTTGTAAATCTTTCGGACCAAATGCGTGGTCATCAGTCCGTAGCTGACAAACTACTTAACCTATGGTAAACTAACCTAAGGACAACACACACACCCATGCCCCAGGGAGTACTCGGACCTTTGACGGCGATCAATCTCGCGCTCCGCAGCGAGGCGCCTTAGACCGTTCGGCTACTCCACCGCGGCTCAACGTTTGAGGTTTCTACTTGTCGAAACAATATAACATTGTCTGGAGATGTGTAAACTTTTAAAGATTATTCCTCCCAACTTATAATTGCATTTCTTCCTAGTAACTCGTCTGGTCGTCTGGTTTGAAAACAAATACAGATTAAAATGTAATCTTGGCACCTACAGATTTGAGAACACTCTTCTTTTCTGACAGTAATAGACAAGTTTAGAGTCAATATTTTATTCATCGAGCACCCACAGTCGAATCGATTCATTTTCTTGATAATACACCGCTGCGACTGTTAAAAATTCTTTACTAAGAACTGACCACCGGTTTCGCAATTATATTTGCATCATCAGGTGCTTATTTCACTCAGGTCGTAACCATAATATGTTACTTTGACTCTGAACTACCTGATACCATCATTGTCGAGATGTAACCGACTTGCCTATGAAATCCCTTTTGTCCAAAAAGTGGGTCTCCGTCAAAGTAAGATATTGTGGTTCGGACCTGAATGAAATAAGAACCTGAAGATGAAAATTTAATTTGCGAAACTGGTCGCGAGTTCTTAGTAAGGAATTTTTAACAGTCGAAGCGGTGTGTTATCACGAAAAGGTTTAGAATCGTTAATCCTATGCCAGTTTCACTCATTGACAGATTTTGAACTTACAGCAGCCAGCGATTCCACTTATCGGAAGTTGCCTTCCCTCGGACGTCACCACTTTCTCCCCTGACCCTCCTCTTCCTCGAGGATCTGCCTCTGGTTCCTTTTGCTGGATACCTTCGGCCGCTCTCCTTGCCGTAGAGCAAGCCACTGCGGGCATCGTTGTTCCTCCATCCATCAGTCCACAGCCTGTCGGGTTTCGAGCATCACTCCTATCTGTTTGTGGTTCCACGGCATCCATCTCCATTCTTCCATAATCACCTCTCAGTCGAGATCACCTGCATCAGTCTTATGTTGCATAGTAACCCCTCCATTTCCTAAGCCTCAATTTTCGCTGAAGCGCGTTGAACTTCCTTGCTTATTTGTCTGTCCGACAGATGAGTCGAGCTAAGATAGCCCATACATTGATGGTGACCACTTTGTCCGGATGGCTTAGTGGTCAATGCACCTACCCACCAAGCAGGGCACTGGGCTATGAATCCTGGTCCGGCTCTAATATTCTACAACTGATGTAACTGAGTACCCACTGGCACTTAAATTCTTCTGCGTTTGTACCCGAAGTTGCTTGTCACCACACCATAGCAGCAGATATGGACATATGAAAATTGTGGCCCGACATATTGACACTGTAAACTTCCATTAACACGTACTCGCGGTGCAGAATAATCGTATTAAATGCGAACCAAACCTTTTAAATTTAAGTATTTTGGTCAGTTCGACATGTTTCGCTAAAACATTAAAGCCGCGGCGGATTAACCGTGTGTACTGGGCGCCGTGCTGCGGTGCACGCGGCAGTTCGCCGTCGGGAGTTCGAGCCCCCCCTCGGGCATTGATGTTGTGTTGTCCATAAGTTAGTTTACCTTAGTTTAAGTAGTTTGAAAGCTACGGACGAATGACCAAGTAGTTGAGTCCAACATATTTACAAACATTTGAACATTTAAAACATTAGTCCATTCTCAAGTACTGAAAAATAAGGAAGGACTTTAAAAAAAAAGTAGGTCGCACAGTTACGACGACTCAGGAACGAAATATATATTTCACAAATCTAACACACCTAAAAATTTGTCTCCCATTAGGAAAAGTCATCAATAAAATATTTCCAGCGTATATGCTTTGTTAACGTAAGTACGTCATCTCAAAAACAGAAAATAGGTATTCTGCACAGTTTTGGATGGCAGGACAGCAGCTCTCACGTACAGAAGATTATACGCATGCATCGAAACTATCAAAGGTGATCCGTGATAATACTCTCCTGATACGTGAAAAATTATGGGTGTAGTTCATCCAACAAACCTGAAGCCACTACATACGGAATACATCCGTGAGTTAATCAGCGATATATTTTTCCACCTTATTAATTCATTCATCAATTGTATCTATATATCCCTGATACTAATTATTTATGTGCATTGGATGTGCGATGTTGGTCTTCTGTATTTGTGAGGCTTTGTGTTCGTCTAAATACGTATCCACATACCTTGTTTACGTTACATCGTTTAATTTATTGAAATATTCTGCTTGTGTACTAACACATGTAAATTGGTGATGGAAACTTCGAACTACATCCCCCGCGAAAGAAAGCATGTGTTTTAACGACTACCATCCAAAGTCGTGTATTATTTCTGTGACACACTGTCTCTCCCCAATACTCCATATCTCCAATATGAGTAATGTCTTGAGTTTTTTTGAAGTCATCCGTCATTTTTATTTATTAAGGATTCCCTACCACACAGTAATATTAGTGGGTAAACAACAGTAGTTGGTTTGATGCATTTTCTTAGTGTCCCATAAGTCAGCCACAGTCTTTGGTTCCACTTTGCTACTGCATTATTTATATGATCGTACCAACAGAAGAAGGTTAGTATTGTAATTTTTAGGTATTAACTGATGTGACAGCCTTGAAACTAATCCGAATTCGCACGTAAAGGAAATTTAACGAATTCCTTCTAGATCAATCTTGGAGAAATTCATTTTCGTTTAATGTTACAACTACATCTCCTACGTAGTCTGCAATCCAAACAAAATATGCGGAGCAGAGGGTACTCAGTACCCTACTAGTTATTTGCTTCCCTGGCCCTCTCTCATATAGAACAAGGTAAATAAGAATGATTATATGCAAGCGTACGAATCCTAATGTCTCTGATCTTATCTTTGTGGTCTTTATGCGAAATGTACTCGTATATTGGCGGTAGTAGAAACGTTCTGCAATCCGTCTGAAATTTCGGAGTTCTACATTTATTCAACAGTGTGTCTCGAAATGAACGTCGCCTTCCTTCCAGCGATTCCCGTGGAGTTCCCAAGGCATTTCAGTAACACTCGCGCATTGATCGAATCTGCCAGCCTCTGAACTGCCTGCCTCTATGTCCTCGTTTAAACTGAGCAAAAGACTGGATCGTATAAGCGTTTTATATGCGCTCTTCTTTACAGACGAATCACACCTTTCCAAAACTCGCCCAATAAACTGAAGTCGACCATTCGCTTTCCTCACGACTGTCCTCATATGCTAGTTCCGTTTCATATCGCTGTGCAGCATTAAGCCTAGATATTTGAGGCAACTCTGTCAAGCAGCAAACTACTAAAGCTGTGAAACTTCTTGGCAGGTTCGAGTACCGGTTCCGGCATACACTTTTAATCTGCCAGAAAGTTTCATATCAGCGCACACTCCGCTGCAAAGTGAAAGATTCATGCTACTAAACCTGTATTCAAAAATTATGTGATTGTTTCTCTTACTCATCTGCATAATCTTACATTAAAAAATGGTTTAGATTACATAATTAGACGCACTTTTCGTTGCAGTAGATCCAAACTGAGTAAATCCTCTTGGATATAGAACATGTCAGCACAAAGTACACAATAAATACTTACAAAATTAGAGCATATGTGTTAATGTACCTTCCACATATTGTGAGCTAGTTGCCATTGTTTACACCACCTACAAATTTGTTCCAAGTCATTTAATGACGACACCTTCCTGTACACCAAAACATATTAGGAAACAGCCGCACATTGCAACTCATTTGTCTGGCAGATCATTTACTTGTACAAATGTGTAATGCGAAAGTATTACACATAAGGAGAGGAATTTGAATTTGTGCTGTGGCTGGGATTCGAACCTGGGACTTTATACATACTAGGTAGGCGTTTTTGGCCGCTCAGGTAACACAGCGTTGCAAAGAAAGCGCCTACACGGACTGTCTTAATTCACGTTTCCCTGCACATCACATACTTTAATTCTGCCTCACTGTTCATTGCGAAATGCCACATCACAAATTTTAATTCCATGCCCCTTCTCATGCTTAATACTTTTCGTCAAATATTAGAATGTTTGTAATCGTATAGGACCAAATTACGTTGGACATCAGACCTTAGTCTAACAAACTACTTAAACTAACCTAAGGAGAACACACATATCCATGCCTAAGGGAGCATTCGAAGCTCCGACGCAGGAGGCCGCGCGATCCGTAACGTTGCGCTCCAGACCGCACGGCTACTCCGACAGGGCAATACCTTTGGTATTACGATACAAGGTTGTCTCAATGAAATGTTTTATTGTTGATATTTATGTCACCTCGAATTGAGGAACAAGGCGGGATTTTCCCATTCATGTTTTTTGTTAGAGAGCTATTCTAATCTATAGGAGAGCCCTGGCAATTTGATACGCATTTCACAGGCAAAACTGAGGCAGAATTAAAGTACGTGATGTGGAGGGAGACGTGCTTTAAGACAGTCCGTGTAGTCGCTTCGTCTGCAATACTGTGTTAGCTGAGCGGTCCGGTCGGCTCAGAGACGCCGGGCGCCGTGGCTCAGCTCGTCCGGTCAGGCGGCCAAATGTCCTCTGTAATAAAAAAGCTAAGCCAACCATTCAACGAACAACCACGAAGGAACGAAAATGAACGACCGCAAACCGTAGATCTACCAGATGAACAAAAAAAAAAAAAAAAGAAATACTGCGTAAAGCGCCTACTTTGTACGTAGGAGGTCCCGGGTTCGAATCCCAACCACAGCAAAATTTTTAATTCCATGCATCTCCTTATGATTAATACCTTTGGCATAAGGAGACAATGTTGTCTCAAGGAAATGTATTATATATAGTGCAATACAATCACAAAACATGCGATAAAATGAGATTAAAACCATATTTATATATCAATAATGAAAGGAGCAACATTAGTCGTAAAATCTTTTGCTTTATTCAGGCAAATAGATTTCGGTTTTCCAAGAAACCATCCCCAGTGCTGTCAGATGGCCCAGCAAGAAATATTATATATAGTGCAATACAATCACAAAACATGCGACAAAATGTGCTTAAAACCACATTTTTATATCAATAATGAAAGGAGCAGCATTAGTCGTAAAATCTTTTGCTTTATTCAGGCAAATCAATTTCGGTTTTCCAAGAAACCATCTCCAGTGCTGTCAGATGGCCTAAAAAGAAATATACAAAATCAAAAAGCTAATACCAAAGTACAAACTCTCCAATAGGTAGAAAGAATATGAGTAATTAATACATGCCAAGTTCAAAACAGTATTTTTGTGAAATGTACAATGACATTTACGTCTAACATATCCGTTGACAACATAGCTACATACAGGTGATATCTGTTGTCATACGATGTCAAACTGAGCCAGTTGCTTACATTTGTCCTCAGGTGGGCTCAACAATAATATTCGTCCCACTCAGTATGTAGGCACTTAGATCGTTCAGCTACCACAGAGTTGCGTACATACTGATTACACGGACTGTCTTAAAGCACGTTTCTCTGCATAACACATACTTCAAAGCTGCCTCAATATTCCCAGTGAAATACCGCAACAAGGCCCTCCTTTTGTTAAATACCTTTGGTATAAGGAGACAATAGTGTCTCAAGGAAATGTATTACTGTTGAACTTTGAACATGGCTGATTAACAGGAACCGTAATCCAATTTTTTAACAATTTTTTATATCAGCAAATCGGTTGCGTAGTTGTTAGGTGCTTGATCTACGTTTCGTTCCCACTTGGGACAACTTCATCAGAAGACTGAAAACAGTTACATGAAACACATGACGTCAAAAATGTTACGAGCAGGATTGTTGAAGTCGATTACAATAAAAACTAGCATTTTTGCCAAACAAATAAAACCAGTATGGTGTGAAGGGCATGAAGGGCATGAACGAACTCCATACTGGTAACATATGGTATTTACACTTCAACATAATGTATAAATTCAACCTGAGTCTGAACTTCAATGTACAAAGTAATATTTTGTAAGATAATATAATGGCTTATTTGATATTTACAGTATATTTTCGCATAGGATGTTTACAAAATTACTATTGCAGCATATTTGTGCAAAAACATATAAGAAAGATGAAAATAATGTATATTAGAATGAAGTTTGTTTGTTTGTAAATCTTATGGACTTAACTACGGGGTCATCAGTCCCTAAACTTACAAACTACTTATGAACTACTTACGAACTAGGATGACACAAATATCCATGCCCGAGGGGGGATTCGAACCCCCGACCGTAGTGGCCGTGCAGACCGTGACTGAAGCGCCTCAGTTCCCTCGGCCACCGCGGCCGGCTTAGAATGAAGTCAAAAACTAACTAATATTTGACACTGACATGGACAGTGAGCACACTCGGTACAAATTATGGCTCTATGATCATCACCGATCGCCCATTTACAATCCTGGAAACACATTTTGGTTTTTGTGTCCCTTTTTCTCGGATATAGTGAACCATAAATGAGCTACACGGAATGCACACTGGGGTAATCAAGACCACACGGGCGTTCAGCAATCTTTACAGCTTGACAGTAGTGCAACAACAATGCGGATGTTTGAGTTAACATCATGTACGTGTAAGCAGTGTTACTAGCCTAATATACGCCAAGTTTAAAAATCTTTTAGCCAACGTACTCTTTGTAATACACAACACAAATTACGCTGGGGTCCCTAGGACGCCAGTGTGCGGTGCGAGCGTTAACAATGTCGAGACTGCTGTTCTCGACGGCGAGTGTTCATCAGTGACGAGTGTATCGTCAGGCGTGCCCCAGGGGAGTGTGATAGGACCGCTATTATTTTCTATCTATATAAATGATCTGATGGACAGAGTAAGTTGTAATTTGCGGCTGTTTGCTGATGATGCTGTGGTGTACGGGAAGGTGTCGTATGTAACTGACTGTAATAGCATACAGGTTGACTTAGACAAAATTTCTAGTTGGTGCGAAGAATGGCAGCTAGCTCTCAATGTAGAAAAATGTAAGGTGATGCGCATGAGTAGAAAAAAACAATCCTATAATGTTCTAATACAGCATTAGTAGTGAGCTTTTTGATGCTGTTGCGTCGTTCAAATATCTAGGAGTAACATTGCAGAGCGATATGAAATGGAACGAACATGTAAGGACAGTTGTAAGGCGGACAGCTGACTTGTTTATTGGGAGAATTTTGGGAAGATGTACTTCACCTGTAAAGGAGACCGCGTATAAAACGCTTGTACGACCACGTCTTGAGTATTGCTCAAGTATTTGGGACCCGCAGCAGATCGGTTTGAAGGAAGACATAGAGGCGGTTCAGAGGCGAGCAGCTAGATTTGTTACCGGTAGGTTCGACCAATGCGCGAGTGTCTCAGAAATGCTCCGGCAACTCAATTGGGGATCGCTGGAAGAGAGGCGCGTTCTTTTCGTGAATTTCTGTTAAGTAAATTTAGAGGGCCGGAATTTGAAGCTGAGTGTAGTACGATCTTGCTGCCGCCTACTTACATTTCGCGTAAAGATTACAAAGACAAGATAAGAGAGATTAGGGCTCATACGGAGACATATAGGCATTCTTGCTTTCCTCGTTTGGAAGTGGAATAGGAAAGGAAATGCCTAATAGTGGTACAGTGTACCATCCGCCACGCACCTTACGGTGAATTGCGGAGTATGTATGTAGATGTCGATATGGTGGTAGAGCGCCCCTTAAGTGACCTATACTTTCCTGAAGACGTTGTTTTAAAAATATCGGCTTTCGGCACGGGTTTCTGGGAGAGCGCAGAAATCGCTGCGGCGGCGCGAGACTTGAGAAAACAAGGGCAGCCCCGGGGGCGCGGAGTGACGGGGGAGACGGAGCACCTCGGCCGCCCCAACAGGTGTTCCGGGGTGGGCGCCGGCCGCAGCAGCAGTAGTACACACGTCAGCGCCGGATGACAGATGGCCCGGCGCCCCCTCCCGGGAGACGCTCAGAGCAGGGGGCGCGGCGCAGCGCTTCTTCGCGGTGTATTTGCGGGGCCCGTGGGAAGCCGCAACTTGCGCTCTGCCCAGAGATCACCGCCAGTAGAGGCAGAGTAGGGGGAGAGACCGCTCAAGGCGCCGGCCACAAAGGGCCGAGGGTTTCACACGCCATTGACCAGCCGGCGCTGCCACACGCCTCCTGCATGGCGATATATTTCACGACGTCCTTCCACCCAGATTACTTACTGACATAGAATTTTTCAAGCGTTATTATAATATTTTAAAGGAATTTCTTTACTTTGTGGTCCGCAGTGTGGAATATGACGTTGAGTGACATTATTTTAAATGACGTTTACACCTTTCACACTGCTGTTATAATGCTTTGTTTATTTACTATGTTACAAAATTGATAATATTGATCTCGGGTATGCAGCCGGATACCGTCGTCAACCAGACACGATATTTCAACAGACCAACTGGCTGCCATCTTCAGGTGTGGCGGACGGTATTCATTGTACCATTCATTGTCACTTCCTCCTTTTCGAGTCGTGCATGGTTCGCCTCCAATGTTATGTGCGAGGTCAGTTTCATATATTGTGAGAGCAACGATTCGAAATACTCCGATAAGGCACACTTGACATCACACGAAGATCTGAGAAAGACATGCTGCTTGCTGTTAATTAGAAACGCCTCAATCCAGTCATACAGATTGGGCCTTATGAATAAAACGGAGTATCTACTTAATACTCTGGATTCCAGAGAAGATTCTCAGGATCGCATGAATAATGCGAGTCGGAGAACATAATTTAACCTAGTATGTTGTCAGCGTGAGTGAAAGGGTGGGGAAAGTTGCTGACAGCTGAGAACATTCTCCGATTTCGTACGAATAAAACTGTAGGAGTATCTCATGACTGGAGAACATTCTACGTTTTCTGAAGTGAGCTGTCTAGTATACGTCTAGGTGAGTAACTTCTATGAAAGTTGCGTTTTAATGTTGCTTATGACAAAAATGACCAAATTTGTGTTCCTTAGAAGGCAAGAAAAGTTTATTTTATGTGTATGAGAGGAACTAAAAAGTTTGTGAAAATAAAAACATTTAGCGGGCGAGCGCTTCCGTCACAAAAATCATAAGTGTGACACTTCAAGCATGTCGTATAGAGACGAGAGTACTGTCAGAGGAGTTGTTTTATTAACGACATAGAAATGAAGCAAAAGTAGCTTCAACTGCTTGTTTTACCCATTTGTTTGGAGTGCGTATTTACAGTTGTAAAGAGCTACCCAACAAGATAATATTGTATTGTTTAAATAGGGTCTACTAATAAGACCCCAGGATGTTAATTTCAAATAAAGTTCATCCCAGTCTGTGTCACAAATACTGCTGCAATAGCCGATATTAAAGTATTGTTTTTTGCACTGCTCTTGTTCATTCTACCCAAACCGGTTGGCCTATTTAAGACGCATTTTGTGACTGCGTAATAGTAAATTTTGGTGCGTTATAAGTAATTATACACAACAGGAAAATTAATAATTGATGAATTTTGTACCTAGCAGTCTGTTTCTTGTAACAAAATCACATGACCCACCATTTATGAGTAACTCTTGGGTGTCATGAAACTTCCTGGCAGATTAAAATTGTGGGACTCGAACCTGGGACCTATGCTTTTCGCGGGAAATCTCTCTATTACTGAGCTATCCCGACACGACTCACGGTACGCCTTCACAACTATACTTTCGCCAGGACCTCGCCACCTACTTTCCAAACTTCGCAGAAGTTATCCAGCGAACCTTGCAAGAGTAGCGCTCCTGGAAGAAAGGACTTGGTCGATACATGGCTTAGCCACAGCCTAAGGGATGTTTCGCTTCCCCGCGTAAGGCAAAGGTCCAGATTCGATTCCCGGTTCCGGCACACAATTTTAATCTGCCAGGAAGTTCCATATCAGCGCACACTCCGCTGCAGAGTGAACAGTTTCATTCTGGATTCATGGCTTAGGCTGTGGCTAAGTCATGTCTCCACCATATCCTTTCTTCCAGCAGTGCTAGTCTTGCAAGGTTCGGAGGAGAGATTCTGTGAAGTTTGGAGAGTAGGAGGCGAGGTACTGGCGGAAGTAAAGTTGTGAGGGCAATCCGTGAGTCGTGTCGGGGACAGCTCAGTGGTACAATCGGCCTCGGGCCGTGTTGCGGTACGGACGCGCCGCCGCTCCCTGCCGTGGGCCGCTGTAGTGTTTGTTTACTCGCGCGGCGCTCGCATAGCGACACTCATGGAACGACCCAGCAGCATGACCGCCCTTTCCTACAGGAAAGCTACGATCAAGATAACGTTCTCAGCACAATACGCAAGACCAAAGGCCCACGAGATTGAACGTTTTCTCCGCGAAGTGATGCGTATCGATCCACAAGAACTAATAGGTATTCATTTGTCTATCGTCTCCAGCACTGTGTACCTCAAACTCGTCGACGAAGCGGTCTGTCAGAGACTTCTCCATAGATCTAAGGAAGGATTCCGCTTTTGCCACTCCGACGAGAATGTGGGTGAGGTGACAGTAGAACATGTAGGATTCGGTGTTCGAACGGTGCGAGTTTTCGAACTCCCCTTCGAAGTGCCCGCCCAGTAGTAATGGATGCTCTACGCTCGCATGGCAAAGTTATAAGCCATGTGGCCGAAAAATGGAACAGTTTTGAGACGTACCCCGTGCTCAACGGCGTACGACAGGTTAGCATCGAACTCTGCAAGCACATACCGTCGTACCTAACTATCGGTGGATGTCGTGCGACCATCATTTATGACGGTCAGCCGAGGACATGTTCTGGATGCGGCCAAGAAGGACACGTTCGGTCTGAATGCCTACGAAGACGTATTGTACAGATACCACGAACGGAAAAACCACAGGAACCGAAACCAACGTCTTTGCCACTCCAATATGCGGCGGCAGTAGGTATCGGATTACAAGACAGCCATGAGCAACTCCCAGCACAGTCTCCTATGCACATCGATCAGGATTCTGCTACGACTCACTTACAGGAACCCCAACAACACCAAGACCCTGAAGGAACCTCACGGGACCACAGTACGATTCCTGAGACGACGCAACAGACCCATCTCGCCGAGGCAGATGGGGAGAAGAACGAAGATCGTCCCGCACCGCGTTCTCTATCAGAAACGGAAGGGCGACAGAGAAAACAAAAATCTCCGAAACGCCATAAAAAGCGACGGTTGACAACCGAGAATGAACCATCAGAGGAAGACTCGAAGCAAGAGGATGAGGACGAACCTGACACGCGGTTTTCACCTGCATCCGGCTCCACCGCTTCCGACAACCAACTTCTTCCAGCTGCTCTGACGCAACAACATAACCGAAGAGAAGCCAACGCAGCACGACTAGAAGAACCCATGAATGCAGAGACTAGCGACCCTCCACAGCCAACCCCAGCGCCAACCTTTTTACTAAGAGATTGGGGCCATGAAATGGAGATGAATGACTTGCAGCAGGAGACAGGTGACCAACCGATGCCCATAGCTGACGGTGTGTCGGATGGGCCTCGTGAGTAAGACAACCACGCCTTATGTGTAGTTTGTCCCTATGCTGAGCCACCGAACAGACGATAGACGCGACACTGTGTTGACTATTTCTAACTACATATCACCATGGAACAAGTCTATCGCATAGGGACTATCAACATAAACGGAATCAGTACATTCGTTAAGGTCCAAATGCTACGAGACACGTTACGAGCGGCGGATTTAGACATCGTCTTTCTTCAGGAAGTTAAGCCGGGAATAAATCTACATTTTTACGGATATGTTGTTTATGACTTTCCGACTAATGAAGGTGGAGGCGGTACGGCCATTTTTCTTAGAGAAGGCATCACGGTGACGGACGTGACCTATCTACCCTCGGGCCGCGGAGTTGCCCTCACGGTCGGGGCGGTCCGTATGGTGAACGTCTACGCCCCTTCAGGATCATCAAAACGACGGGAACGAAACATCTTTTACTCAGAAGAGGTAGCTCCACTATTCCAAGGCAACACAGAACACTAAATCGCCGGCGGCGATTTCAATTGTGTTCTGCGACCTGAGGACCAAATTCCCCACTTTCTACCGTGCCCGGCACTTCAAGCACTGACACGAGACCTGGCGCTTCATGATACGTGGATAGTAAAACACGGAGACCGACGAGGATACACACACTTCACCAGCCATTAGGCAAGTCGGCTGGATAGGTTGTACGTTTCACGTAACCTTCGCACGACGATTTCTGGGGCCGAAATATGGCCGACAGCCTTCACCAACCATGAAGCATACATCTGCGCCGTCACCTTACCTCGACAACGAACCAGACGTAGTAGGGGACGGAGGCGACTTAATGTTGCCATTCTCAAAGACGCTGCTTGTCGCCGCGAGGTTGACGAAACATGACACCGATGTCAACGGAGAAGGCATACATACGACTCAACCCTGACGTGGTGGATTCGATGTGCAAAACCTACATTACGCCGGAGTTTCATGAACTGTAGTCGTGAAAAGACAAGCTGGCAAAGGACGACCTCGGAGTTCTATTACACGGCTTTAAGAGAACTTGCCACACAACCACCATCGCCAGACCGCCAAAAAGCCGTGCAACACATTAAAGCGCGTTTGCTACGCCTGACCACAGAAGCGTTCGATGGTGTACGTGTCCGAGCGCGGACGTTCGACGAAATTTACGGCGAACGCCCTTCAATGCATTATATCATACAGGAAAGGCGGCACCGCAAACGTACACTCATTACAGAACTAGTGACAGAGGATGGCAGCCGAGCCGAGACCCAAATGGATATCGTCCGAGCTTTCACTCACTCTTACCGGACCCTTTACGCCGAAGCCCGTAGTAACGACGGGGCAATGGAGGATGTAATACACCCTATGCCATCTTCCCAGCACACACAGGATGACGCCGAATTCCTGGCAGATATCACACAGGACGAACTACGCACGGCCCTGCTGAGGGGTGCTTCCAATAGATCGCCTGGTCCTGACGGACTACCACATGAATTTTATAGAGCCTTCGCTGATCTCATGGGACGAACGTGGATTCGGATGTTCCAAGAACTTATGAACCCCACTATTCAAGTTCCTCACGAATTTACCGAAGGCATTATGATTCACGTACCGAAACCACGTGGTGGACACCGACCGCAAGACTATCGACCACTGACATTATTAAACGCAGACTACAAGCTCTTCGCCCGTATACTTCGTGCGCGACTCCACACAACGGTCAAGGCCGCAATACACGCTGATCAAACTTGCCTCGGCGGCGACAACAACGTCCACACCACGCTGGGATCCTACAGAGACATCATAGCGCTGGCGTCGACCTGGTGGCAGTGGATTTCGATCATGCATTTGACCGCGTCAACCACTACTTTTTACGCGCTGTCATGGAGCACATAGGCATTCCCCAGGTGACAACGACGGTGGTCCGCCGGTTAATCCATGATGCAAAATCGAGGGTAATGGTGAATGGCTATCGCTCCGAACCCATCACTATCGGACGTTCAGTACGCCAAGGTTGCCCCTTGTCCGCCATGTTGTTCGCAGTCGCCCTTGAACCAGCTCGACATCGTTTGGAAGGCATCTCCCTACGGTCAGCCCAATTCAAATGCTCCGCCTATGCTGATGACGTCGTCTTTTTGGCCCAATCAAGAGATGAAATAGAGTCGGCACTTTCATGGCTCTACCATTATGGCGAGGTGTCTGGAAGTCTCCTCAACCTACAGAAGACTAAATACATGGACATAGGCCGAGGATTACCTACAGCATCAGCAGTACCAATTACGAAGGTCCCTCAGATCAAGTGCTTAGGGATAACATTTCACGGCAATGTTCAAAAAACTGCAGCGACGACGTATCGACGGCTTCTACAACAAATGCGTGCACAGATACGACTCCACAAACTTCGAGGGTTAGACATGCTCCAACGCGCACGTTATGTCAACATGTACTTGGCATCAAATCTGAATCACTTCACGCACGTACTACCATTGCCAGACACGATCGCAGCCAGGTTTCAAGCAGCGTTTGGACACTTTGTGACTGCAGGCTACATTTTTAAAATACGTTACAACACTCTATCTCTGCCCCGACAAGACGGTGGCGTCGGTTTAACTAACGTCAAGAACAGAGCTCGAGCGCTACTCCTCCGTACGACGCGACGACTATGACATTCACTGCACAGGAACATCACAGGCACCCTTATTGATGAAGTCGCACCACGATCTCTGCAGCCGCCGGCTCCGGTTGGCCATTTATCGCCAGCGTTTGCTCACTTCAAGATCTACTTTGTAGAACACAGTTACATGCTGACTAACCTACCGACAACGCGAGAGGCCATGGCTAAGGACTACTACAGCATTTTACAAAGAAGGAATCCACGTAACATAATAGAACGGCGACACCCGAACATCTGCTGGAAACGAGTGTGGCGGGCGATTCATTCACCTTTCCTGCCAACAGAAGTCAGCGGCTACATTCCATTCGCCTCCTTAGCGACCCCTTATGTCCACAGTGTGCAGACGTTGATACCGACGTGCATCGACTGCATTGTAGCACTGCGAGTGCATGTTGGAAACTCACAAGGCAAATGCTTGCCCTCCTTCTACGTCGTCTTTCACGACGATCCTATCTACCGAAGTTTGCTACCCTGATGGCGTCTATTTTCCACCAGCGAAGACGAATGCAATCAACTGGATTAAAGGCATCGCGCTACATTACCTTTACCGAGATAGCGACAAAAACATCCTGGATTTCTGGCAATATTTGATTGAAACACACACGACTGTCCAACGTGGAGCATCCTACCGAACCACTTTTGCGAACTTTTTAGGGTCACTGTTCACGAACCCTCCAACCAGCTGGGGTGTCCCAGGTATGAGAAGAGAATAATGATGCAGCCCATAGAACCTGATTGATCCCAACGGTACAAAGGGCTATAGCCTTGAATGCGAGAAGACGACTGGGATACTCATGTGCAGGACTGTCGTCAGGTTATGTTCTTACCATGTAGAAGCCTTTTCGTTGCAGAATGTTGCTCATTGTTCACATATTAATTATAACATAGAAGATGTTTAATTTGTTATTTCACTTGTGTTTTCATTGCCAAAGGTTTGGTTAAAAACGAAAACATATTTGTTTTTCAATGTAAAAAAAAAAAAAAAAAAAAAAAAAAAAAAAAAAAAAAAAAAAAAAAAAAAAATTGGTAGACCGCTTGCCCGCGAAAGGCATAGGTCCCGGGTTCGAATTCCGGTTCCGGTACATAATTTTAATCTGCCAGGAAGTTTCATTTCAGCGCACACTCCGCTGCAGAGTGAAATTTTCATTCATATTGGGTGTCATGTTTAACAAAAAGTATCTCGTGTTAGAAAGACCTAACAGCGTTTCTCGTTCCACATTCATAATGCGAACCCAACTTCAATAACAAAAAAGGATCTCGCATGACGAAAATGTTGTAACATAGGCAGTCTATATTTGGACTTAATAATATGCTGATGGACAACAAACTAATACATAAACATAGTTCAAAGCAAATGTTTTCAAAGCTTACGGCACTTACCTGCGTGGTCAACAGTCCATAAACTTACAAACTACTTATGAACTAATACTAAGGACGGCACAAACATCCATGCCCGAGGGGTGGATTTGAACCCCCGACGGGGAACAGTCTCGTGCATCGGAGCATAGCGCCCCAATGCGTTCTTTCTGAAGACGTAGTGACTACTCCGTGTATGTTTAGTTACTAAATTTCCTGATTGAGCTAATTCAAAGAAATTTACGATTTAACAGCTGTTCTGTGCCAGACATGACATACGGAGAACTTACTGAAGAAGGAGGGGAACTAGCGAGACTGAACTTGCTGCACAGAGCGTATGCTTCGATGTTTTTTAGCATACGAAATCGAGAACTTTCTCAGAGACAGTTTTATTCAAATGTTCAAATGTTTCTATAGCTTATGGGACTTAACTAGGGCGTCTTCAGTCCCTAAACTTACAATCTAGCACAAATATCCATGACCGAGGGGGGATTCGAATCCCCGATCGTAGTGGCCACCGCGGCCGGCAGAGTTTTATTGCTCTGAGAATCTTCCTTGGGTCATGTTCTCATTCTTATTCGTATGGCCGTTTGTCGCATTTTCCTTTCGCTCGCACTTTGCTCGTCTGGGGACGGTACGGAACGGTATACCGCCTTCCTCCAATGTTGCAGTGTCCATTCATGTTGACTGGCGACAAATTCAATCACGGTGCACGACCGTGTTGTCTTAACAAATGACAGCCTCGTGTGGCGCTGGCTCACCACCACCGCTGAACCCATGGCCCTACGGATCGCTCACTGGGAGACGCGTCTAGCACTGCGCACTGAACCGTCATGTTTTACACTGTCGCCCTCTCGTCAATATTGACGGTCCGTCGCAGATGTGACGTAATCGAGAGTGGATGCACGGGCGGTAGTTCGTCTGTTGTGGACTGTGTCACTACCAGTCAACAATTATATTTGTACTCTGGGACCAGTTCAACGCTACCGAAACGCTACCGAAATTGAAATTCGTATCCGACAAGCACCGACCAGCATACCCCGTTCGAGCGGCCTCAGATCAACACAGCCCCGCGTAAAACAAATCACTTCAGCGACCACGCTTCAGAACGTCTCGTACACCGCTCATAGCCGCTGCGTATGGTGCTCCACTATCCCACATCGCTTCCTCCGTCAGGGTACATCACTGTATTACCATAAAAATTGAGGAATCAGATTTTCCACCTGTTACTGTAAATACGTTCTCACTCCTAATTCTGAATCGAGTAAAGTAACTATATATATTCGCCGATTACTTGTGCAGTCTCCTGACTTTGTCATTGTACTTTAAAATGTCTTAAGAAAATAATCCGCATCGAACAATAAAGAAAACGAACAATCCCACTTAAAAATTTCTCGATGACTGCTGCTCCAGAAGGAAAGAAATATTCATCTACAACACTACTGACCATTAAAATTGCTAAACCAAGAAGGAATGCAGGTGATAAACGGGTATTCATTGGAAAATTATATCATACTAGAATTGACATGTAATTACATTTTCACGCAATTTGGATGCATAGATCCTGAGAAATCAATACCCAGAACAACCACCTCTGGCCATAATAACGGCCTTGATACGCCTGGGCATTGAGTCAAACCGAGCCTGGATGGCGTGTACAAGTACAGATACCCATGCAGCTTCAACACGATACCACAGTTAATCAAGAGTAGTGACTGGCGTATTGTGACGAACCAGTTGCTCGGCCACTATTGACCCGACATAAATGTAGGGTTTCGCAGTGATCAAATGAAGGTTACAGCCAAGGGCCGTAACAAATCTCAATTGCAACGGCCACTTTTCAAAGTGCCGTCGATGCGAACAGGAGGTAACCGAGACGTGTAAACCAATGGTAACCTTAACCATTACTCCGGGTGATACGCCAGTATGGCGATGACGAATACAAGCTTCCAATGTGCGTTCACCGCGATGTCGCCAAACACGGATGCGACCATCATGATGCTGTAAACAGAACCTGCATTCATCCGAGAAAATGTCGTTTTGCCATTAGTGCACCCAGGTTCGTCATTGCATACAACATCGCAAACGCTCCTGTGTGTGATGTAGCGTCAAGGGTAACCGTAGCCATGGTTTCCGAGCTGACAGTCCTCGGTGCTGCACAAGTTTATTAGATTAGGTAATCTATATCTATAAATGTGAATGTCTGTTCGGTGTACGTTTATCACGTCTGAACTACAAGACATAAAGAGCTAAAATTTTGTATAGTTACAAAGGTCTACCCGGGGAAGGCTTTAGTCACGGTTTTATGGCGATCGGATAGCTGTTTATCTCTATATATTAATGTGAATGTATGTTCGGTGGACGCTTATCACGTCCGAAGTACAAGACGCACAGACGTAAATATTTGTACAGTTACTAATTTACACCTGAGGAAGGTTTTAGGCACGGTTTTACAGCGATCTGATAGATATTTAGTCATTTGAAGAATATAGCGCGAAATGCGGTACAATAATTACTCTTTGAAAATTATAGTTTTTATTGGTTACATTCTTGCTTGAGGGTTGATAATGATATAAGGGTTCAGTATATTGGGATGGAAAGTTATCGATGTATATAAAATTCTACGTGTGTGTGTGTGTGTGTGTGTGTGTGTTAATATTTCGCTCTGCAGCGCAAACTACAGAACGCAAACGAATGGTCTGTGTGTAATTGTTGTCCGAAGTCTCCCGTTGTACACCATAGCAGTTCCATGCTGATACCTATAAGGGGCTGGAAGATATGGTGGTTGAAATCGTCAAATTATAAAAATATTCGGACTGAAGGCCAGCGATGACGTTTGCGACTCTATAGCAAGTAGGTTACATACAACGAAACTTGATGCCAGAGACCATGTCTTTGGTCTATGTGTGCTACAATGTCTTCAGCTCTTTCTGTGTAAGGATAAGCACACGAATAAGGAAATATAAGAATAAATAAATAAAGCAGTAAAAAAGAATTTTCTTTTAATACATCTCTTTAAAAAATCGATTTGACGTTTCGCGCATTATCTATCATAATCAACCAACACGCGAGCGGGGCGACGGGGTAAGCTAGTGAGATTATAAAAGAAGTAGATGAGTTTTGTTATTTGGTTAGCTAAATAACTTTTGATGGCCGAAGTAAAGAAGGTATAAAATGCAAAATGGCTATGTGAAGATAAGCAATTCTGAAGAAGCGAAATATGATAACATCCAAAATTCTTTGATATATTAAAAAGTCATTTCTACAAGAATCTGTGTGAAGTGTATCAGGATACGGAAGTAAAACGTGGACGACAGATTCAGAGAAGAACATGATAGAAGTTTCGAAAGGTAGTGCTAAAGACGAACGCTAAAATTTGTTGGGTAATCAAGAGGTGATAATCAGAATTGGCGAGGAAAGAAATTTCTGGAAAAGGGATTGGTTGCTATGATACCTCCTCAATTTTACATTGTAGGAAATTGTGTGGGGCAGACCGAGAGACAAATACAGAAAGCACATTCAAGAAATATAGGCTGCCGTTCTTATCCACAAAGAAGAATGTATACAGGACAAGATAGAGTGGAAACTTGCAACAAACCACAATGCACACAATTCGCAAGACTAAATGGGATAGCGATGTATTGTTTGTCTCCTCAACTTTGACAAAAGCGCATAGCGTGATGCGGAAAGTCTCTCCTGCAGCGACGGTCACTGGAGTTACAAATCATATTTCTGACACTGAGAGAACTTGTAACGAAGCGTGCAGCTCTTCTTCGGATTTTTGCCGTCCACCATATAGTTGCTGGCACCTGTGATATGCGCCATGGCTGAAATGAAAATCAAGATAATTCTGTAGTAAATAGGTTGTAAAAATTAAAAATTGTATTGAGATGCACGAGGGTCTTCATCGAATTGACGGATGGTGCAGGGAAAGACTATTGAATCTCATTGTAGACAAGTGTAATGTGCTACGAATACAAATAAAGAAAGGTTCTCTATCATTTAGCTATACTATAGCAGGTCAAAAACTGGAAGCAGTTAATTCCATAAATTATCTAGAAGCAGCCATGAAACGATCAAATAAAATTCGCCGTCGGCAAAGCATATGCCAGACTGAGATTCATTGGAAGAATCCTGAGGAAATATAGGACGAAAGCAAACGAAATAGGTTATAGTGCACTTGTTCGCCGATTGCTTGAATATTGCTGACCAGGTGGAGTTGGTAGAGGATGTAGAGAAGATCCAACGGAGAGCAGCGCGCTTCGTTACAGGATCATTTAGTAATCATGAAAGAGTTTCGTGGATGATCGATAAATTCCAGTGGAAGACTCTGCAAGAGAGACGCTCTGTCGCACGGTACGGGCTTTTGTCGAAGATTCGAGAACATTCCTTTATCGAGGAGTCTAGCAGTATATTGCTTCCTCCTACGTATATCTCATGAGGACAAAATCAGAGAGATTAGAGCCCACACAGAGCCATACCGACAATCTTTCTGTTCACGAATAATACGAGACTGGAATAGGAGGGAGAACCGACATTGGTACTCAAAGGTACCCTCCGCCACACACCGTCGGGTTGCTTGCGGAGTATGGATGTAGATGCAGATCAAGAAAAATGATCATTTAATTTACCTACAATTATTTCAGTATCATCGTTATCGGCCAAATCTACTTGCGGATGCTACAGGAGAGATATGGGCTACTATCAAAGTCCCAAGCCCGTATGGATCTAGAGAGGAAATATTTCTCCTTCTCCTAGATGTATATCACGAAAACGTCATGAGCATGAAATAGGAGAGATAACATCTCTTACTGAGGCTTACTTCCTTCCAATTCCTGCTAACCATGCGTACCTGGATAGCCTGATTAGTTACGGCGACCGCTGGCCCTAAGCGGGAAATCGGGGTTCGAATTCATTAAGAATATTGCACATAAAACTAGGGAAAGTCGTCAAACTAATTGGCATAGGAACAACATAAGAATAAGTATTCATTTTTGGTCTACTGCAAAGCTTGATTAGTGTTCATTATCTCAACCCATATTTTGGTAACTGAGCATAGTAGTTTTAAAAGAATAAACGATTTTATTAATTTGTGATTTGTTACAGACTCTTCTGAATAATTATCAGCTGCTAGTAGGCAAGTACGTGACTGAAAGGAAATAGTAAGTTATAGCTAATTTATCGTCTTTTGTTATTCAGAGCAGTGTAATGGACGGTTCGCTACAATTTTATGCTTGTGGAAAGGCATTTCGTGTTGATAACTTCACATTAAACTCTTTGCTCGTAAACAACTTCCATTTTTACGATGTCTTGAGGAAAGACTTAAAATTTCCGGCACATAGCTATAATATTCACTTTATGGCTGCGATTCTTATTTACGTCAAAATTATTACGTGTTAAGGTGCCGTCGACGAAATGTGTTATAAAAACTTTACATATTACATGAAAACGTTAGTATCCTGGCGGACACTTCAGGGTTTTGGAAAATTTAAATTTTTCTGACCGAACATATATAGAAAACTTCAAGAGTACCTTCGTCAAAATTGATATTTTTTAATAGTTTGGAAACGGATTTATCTCGATATGGGTGAACCTACAGCGTCCACCATAACAAACAAATGCTGTGACACGGAATTGTCGGCAGCATTCATCTCTCGCCTGTCACGGCGCTGCATTTTAACAGTCAGCAGAGTGAGGCACAATAATTACGTGATAATCCGCAAAATAATTACATTGTCCCCAGTGTTTCGTGGAGATTATCTGTGGACAACACTACCTCGTAATGAATTAGAACAAAGCCAGATCAGTGAAACAATGTGATCGTTGCGCACTAAGGACGATATATAGTTTCCATATCAATACCAGAGTTCAGTAAAGCTCTTCTGTAGCCACGAATTTATCGGAAGAGAAATACAGAAACTGATATTAGTTCCTCCAGAAATGTAGAACACAAATCAATAAACTGTAGCAATATTTTATTTAGTTTACTTTAATAATTGGCAACAATAAGTAATTCTCCGCAATGCTGAAAATGGGTATGACGTTCAATCGCAATGGGGCACACTTAAGTGTGGGGTGCCCCACGGTTCTGTTTTTGGATCATTGCTATTTCTTATTTATGTAAATAATATGCCTTCGAGTATTACAGGTAATTATAAAATATTTTTGTCTGCTGATGATACCAGCTTGGTAGTGAAGGATGTTGTTCGTAATATTGACACAGTATCAAATAATGCAGTTCACAAGTTCATGGCTTGTAGATAACAGGTTGATGTTAAATCACAATAAAACTCAGGTTTTACAATTTCTAACACATAAGTATTTTCATGGGGGGGGGGGAGTGCAGTGGGGAAGACAGTGGGCATTGTGGTGAGGTTCTCTCATGGAACTGTAGGATTTGCAGCAGGAATAAGTTGATAGAGGAGCAGGAGCGTTTGATCTGCGCTCTCCAGGTGCAGTTGAAAAACGCTGAAGAGGAACTAGGTAGGTTGAGGAGGGGAAGGGGGGCTGGGGAATGGGAACTGGCAGTTGGCAAGAAGGTAGCTAGGAGAAGGTATTCAGATAGCTTTACATTGCAAGTTGCAAATAGGTTTGACCAACTGTCAGAGTTGAGTGGAGATGAACCTCCTGTAGCTGTAGGTGTAGGAAGAACGCCGCAGACCTCAGCTTTTGGTAAGCCGAAATCTGTAGAGAGGTCTCTTAGGAAGAAGAAGGTTCTGCTGCTAGGCAGTTCTCATGGCAGAGGTGTTGGCCAACAGTTGCAGGAAGTACTTGGGAGTGAGTACCAGGTCACCAGCATAGCGAAGCCTAGTGCAGGGTTAGCTCAGGTCCCTTGTAACATAGGGGACTTATGTAGGAATTTTTCAAAAGAGGATCAGGTAGTTATAGTGGGTGGGGCCGGGAATAATCTTGATAGGGACGGGGAATATGATATAGGTGGTGATCTGCAAAAGATATCAACTCAAACTGGTGGCACGAATGTGCATTTCATGCAGCTGTTTCAGCGTCATGATAGGCCTTGTCTTAATACGGCTGTCAGCCATGTTAACAGGGGGCTTGAGAAGGCACTGATGACAGAGGGCATGGATCACATTGCAGTGGTGCCAGTTGAGACTATCCAAATGTCGGATTTTACTAGGCACGGTCTGCACCTCAAAAGGTATGGGAAGGGGAGGTTGGCAAATCTCATATGTGACAGTGTAGTAGGGGGTGGGGGTTTCGCTCATGGAAAAATTCCTGTAGTAGTTGGTGTTAGGGCTGCACCTTTTTTAGACTGAAGACAGCTG
The DNA here is from genome assembly GCA_026315105.1 of Locusta migratoria. NCBI lineage: Eukaryota > Metazoa > Arthropoda > Insecta > Orthoptera > Acrididae > Locusta > Locusta migratoria. The sequence goes on from CM048751.1 coordinate 25,612,243, forward strand.
ATAGATATTCCTGCTTAAAGGAAGTCCCTTTAAGAAATGAACCACCTTTGACAAAGTCTAAGAATATAAGTAATAAGGGAATTACTGTTTTTCATCAAAATATACAGGGTATCAGAGATAAAGTTAATGGAATGCTTATTGATACTGATTCTGACATTATTGGAATTTCAGAGCACTTTTTAAGTGGTGTGACAATTAAGAGACTTCCTTTGCCAGGATACAGGTTAGCTGCCTTCTACTCTAAGAGTTCTTTGCAGTGTGGGGGAGTGGCCATGTATGTAAAAACGATTTTTCATCGGAGTCAATCGATTTTTCTAAACACTGCACAGAACAGATATTTGAATGTTGTGCAGGAGTTGTTAATGGTAATGGAACTAAACTAGTAATAGTTGTTATTTATAGGTCCCCTGACTCAAATTTTAAAATGTTTCTGCCCAAGCTGGAATTGGTTCTGGGTTCACTGTATAGGAAGTATAAAAAATTAATTGTGTGTGGAGATTTCAACATTAATTGGTGCAGGTGATAGCTCAAGGAAAAGTCAGCTGTTAGATCTATTTAATTCCTATAACATGATGCAAACGGTATTTTTTCCAAAGAGAGTGCAAGGAAATGGCAGTTCTACCATTGACAATATTTTTGTTCATTCTTCATTATTAGAGGGGCACTCTGTCAGCAGAATAGTAAATGGCCTATCAGACCACGATGCCCAACTTTTAATTCTAAAAAGTATTTGTTCTCAAACAAATGTTAAACATAAATATCAACTACTCAGAAAAGTTAATCCAGTTGCAATTGAGACCTTTTTAAGCGTAATTAAGGTACAAGAATGGAGGATGTTTATAGTGCTAATAATGCAGATGATAAATATATTGCTTTTCTGTACACATTTATTATGCTGTTTGAAAGTTGCTTTCCGCTAGAACGCTCAAAACAGGGTAGTTTCAGTAACAAGACAGCCAGGGTGGCTGACAAAGGGGATAAGATTATCATGTAGAACTAAGCGGGAGTTGAGTTGTATCAAAATGTTAGAAGCAGTCAGAATGAAGATGCAGTAGCTCATTACAAACAGTACTGTAAGGTTCTGAAAAATGGCATTAAGAATGCAAAATGTATGTGGTACGCAAAAAGAATAGCAAACTCTCGGGATAAAATTAAAACTATCTGGTCAGTCGTGAAGGAAGTGTCTGGTCAAGAGCAGCAGGTAGAAGATAAACGTCAGTGCGTAGTAGGAACGTTTCTGTTACTGACAAGTTAGATATATGTGCAATATTCAATAATCACTTTCTGAATATAGGAGAGGAACTAAACAAAACTCTAGTTTCTACAGGTAATCATATAACGTTTTTAGAAAATGCCTTTCCGAGGCTGGTACCTGAAATGATCCTTCATGATACTTCCATAGGTGACATTGAGTCAATAATTAAATCACTAAAGACTAAGGACTCTTGTGGATATGATGGGGTATCTAGCAGAATTCTAAAGTACTGTTCTCCATATGTTAGCCCAGTACTATGCCATATTTGTAATTTTTCCTTTCAGAATGGTCAGTTTCCTAACAGATTAAAGTACTCAGTAGTGAAACCGCTTTATAAAAAAGGAGAAAGGGATAATGTAGACAATTATAGACCTATTTCTATGCCATCGGTCTTTTCCAAAGTTATTGAAAAGGCTGTATATTCAAGATTAATTGATCATTTCAGTTCACATAATTTCCTGTCAAACGTACAGTTTGGTTTTAGAAGTGGTTTAACGACTGAAAACACTATATTTTCGTTTCTCTGTGAGGCACTTGATGGGTTACATAAGAGGCTACGGACATTTGGCGTCTTCTTTGATTTAACAAAAGCGTTTGATTGTGTTGATCACAAAATATTGTTGCAGAAGTTGGAACATTATGGAATACGGGGAGTAGCCCACAACTGGTTCACCTCTTACTTTATTAATAGACAACAGAAGGTAATTCTCCGCAGTGTAGAAAATGGCTATGACGTGCAATCCCAATGGGGCACAATTAAGTATGGGAAGCCCCAGGGGTCTGTTTTGGGACCATTGCTGTTTCTTATTTATATAAATGATATGCCTTCGAGTATAACAGGTGATTTAAAAATATTTGTGTTTGCTGATGATACCAGCTTGGTAGTGAAGGATGTTGCTCGTAATATTGACACAGTATCAAATAATGCAGTTGTAGAGATAAGTTCATGGCTAGTAGAAAACAAGTTGATGTTAAATCACAGTAAAACTCAGTTTTTACAATTTCTAACACATAATTTGACGAAATCTGACATTATGATTACACATATTGGGCATGTGATAAGTGAGACTGAAAAGTTCAAATTTCTAGGTGTTCAAATAGACAGTAAGCTGTCATGGAAAGCCCATGTTCAGGATCTTGTTCCAAAACTAAATTCTGCTGTATTTACCATTAGAACAATATCTGAGATAAGTGAGTTTTCAACACGAAAAGTAGTCTATTTCGCTTACTTTCACTCACTTATGACGTACGGCATTGTTTTTTGGGGTAACTCGCCTGATGCAAAAAGGATATTTCTGGCTCAAAAACGGGCGGTTCGAGCAATATCTGGTGTAAGTTCGCGAATGTCATGTCGACCCCTTTTCAGTAGTCTGGGAATTTTGACTCTGGCGTCACAATAAGTTTTTTCTTTAATGTCGTTTGTTGTTAATAATATCAGCTTATTCGCACGAGTTAGTAGCTTTCACTCGGTGAATACTAGACAGATGTCTAATCTACATTTGCACCACACCACCTTAACACTTGTGCAGAAAGGGGTGCTGTATTCTGCGGCATCCATTTTCAATAAGCTGCCACAAGAACTAAAGAATCTTAGCACTAATCCACATGCTTTCAAATCTAAATTGAAGAGTTACCTCGTGGCTCACTCCTTTTATTCTGTCGAGGAACTCCTAGAAAAGTTAAACAATTAAGCTAATTCATTTTTTCTTTATTGATTCTTTTCACTTTGTCTTAAGATTGTCGTGGGCAAAGGACTACTTAAAATTTTTCTATTACCATTATTGTGTAACAATGTATTGACTTGTTCCATGACCATGCAGTCTTACTCATCAAGTGGGTCCTATGGAACAGAAAAAAACAATAAATAAATAAATAATTTGACGAAAGCTGACATTTTGATTACACATAATAGGCATTTGATAAATGTGAATGAACGGTTTAAACTTCTAGATGTTCAGATATACAGTAAGCTGTCGTGGTAAGCCCATGTTCAGGAGCTTGTTCCAAAATTAAATTCTGCTTTATTTACCATTACAACAATATCTGAAATAAGTGATTCGTCTACTTATAACGTACGGCGTTATTTTTTGGGGTAGCTCGACTGAAACAAAAAATGATATTTTTGGCTCAGAAACGGGTGGTTCGAGCAATATGTGGTGTACGTTCATGAATTTCATGTCGACCCCTTTTCAGTAGTCTGGGAATTTTGACACTAGCATCACAATACGTTTTTTTATTTTCCTATGTTGTTAATAATATCAGCTTATTCCCACGAGTTAGTAGCTTTCACTCGGTGAATACTAGACAGAAGTCGAATCTACATTTGCATCACACCACCTTGACACAGAAAGATGTGCAATATTCTGTAGCATCCATTTTCAGTAAGCTGCTGCAAGAACTAAAGAATCTTAGCACTAACCCACAGGCTTTCATATCTAAATTGAAGAGTTAACCTCATGGCTCACTCTTTTTATTCTGTCGAGGAACTCTTAGAAAAATTAAGCAATTAAGCTAATTCACTTTTGTTTTCTTTATTGACACTTTTCACTCAGTCTTAAGAGTGTCATGTGCATAGCACTACTGAAAATTCTCTGTTACCATTCTTGTGTTACACTTCATGTATTTACTTGTTCCATCACCATGGAGTCTTACTCCTCAATTAGATCCTACGGAACAGGAAACCATATTATTATTATTATTGTTATTTGTTATTACATATTCATTTACGTAGTTCAAAAGTTTAAGCAGAATTGGTGTAAACAGAAGAGGTTGTTGATAATGGGTCCTACTCTTTGTGTACCTCTAATGAACATTATTGGGAAATGTTAAAGTGATAAATACTCAGATACTGCAACAATAACATACTGCGGCTCGTTGCGAATATGAAAGAATTTTTGTTGGCGATAGCCTACGTCGTTTCTGTGAGATACGCCAACGTTGCAGTGTTCATATTTGTCACGCTACTGTAGTAGGTGTCACGAAACAAGCTAAGTCGAAAATCTTTGTTGTTCCGTTCCACGTTTCCACGTTTATCGCTCGGTACACGACATGGCACGGTAACTAAATCTTCCAAAGATTCGTGTGTGATGTGCAGTTGCGCTGGGAGAAGTTATCAGAATTTTGACTAACGAAAATTCAAAGACACTTATGTAAGTATCATTTCATACATCTCCTTAACCAAATCAAGCAAATAGCCGGGATTAGTCGTCAAAGTTACTACGCCTTTAATTTCATCGAACACAGTTATTGATCATTTCACTAATACGTCACAACAAAATACCTACATGTGCCGTAAAGAAGAAACTTCGAGAAGAGATTAGGAACAAATGGGACATTGAGTGGTAAAGAACAAAAAACAGGGGAAGCACTAAACTTTATTTTCCTACGATCCGACAACGTTTAATGATTAAACTTCCATATCTCCGAACTTTACAGCTACGTTAACAGTTCATGGGAAACTGAAAGCCTATTATCAGCGCTTCAAAATAATTGAACAGTGCTCTCCAAACTATTGATCACGTGCTTTTTTACTGCTGCAATTTATTGAAACAGAGGGAACATCTCAGGAAAAATAAGAAAATAACTGCCAAAGGACGAGGATGGCCCGTTCGAAAATGTTGGTACATAAACTCACTACAGACTTTTACAGTTTTTGTAATTCAATAAGATATCCTGATGTATAAAATCGTTTGTTCCCTTGTAAACCCTGTAATTGTGTTAGCAAAAATACCTGATGTAACCGCCTGTATCTAACCATCAAACATGTAATATTACTATGTAATGGGGCATGTTAAATAATTAATAAATTGAAAAAATGAAAATAAGAGGAAGCCAGTCAATTGGTCAACTGAAAACTTATACCATCTGTATATCCTTGGAAATGAAGTGACACATAAATTAGTCTGATACAAAGTCAGTAAATGAAATTCCTTTCAGTACACGTAAAGAACGACTGGATGTCATAAAAGATTTCTGGGTATCGTACCGCGTCATGATGTAAGGCTATTACTTAAATAACCAACGTTTCGGCCAACGTTAGTGGCCTTCATCTGGGTAACTGAAGAATCTTAGCACTAACCAACAGGCTTTACCCAGATGAAGGCCACTGTAACGTTGGCCGAAACGTTGGTTATTTAAGTAATAGCCTTACATCATGACGCGGTACCATACCCAGAAAACTTTTATGTCATCTGACTCTGGCCGCAGAAGCCTACGTAATTATAACGACTGGATGTGTTTCAGCTTAGTTAATGTTCAAACGTTCAAATGTTTGTAAATCTGTCGGACCAAACTGCGTGGTCATCAGTTCGTAGCTTACAAACTGCTTAAACCTAGGTAAACAAACCTAAGGACAACACACACACCCATGCCCCAGGGAGGACTCGAACCTCCACGGCGAGCAACCGCGCGCTCCGCAGCGACACGCTTTATACCGCTCGGCTACTCCACCGCGGCATCTTAGTTAATGAATTCCTACAATATAATTAAGAATGAACACGTTCTAAATAGGGAGGGAAAGAACACCTTGTTTCACAATCTTACATATATTTACACAAATCACAAAAAACGAAATCTGTTTCTTAAGGGGGATGTAATGGATTTTGGTCCCAAAAATTGATTTTTCAAAAGTATTACTTTCTTAATCTACATAGTTTAATCTATGTTGTGTGTGAACTTTATCGTGATAGCAGCTTTAGAAATGCCTTTAAATAGTTAAACCCCTTAACTCTGCACTGGCGGCCTCTCCCACCTTTCCCGCCGTTTGGGAAGCTGTTCTGCCTGCTGCAGCGGAATTTTTATCAGTGTCAAGGCTTTCTCTTTTGATATCTTTGATATCTGTCATCTATACCTTTGCCTGATAATTTTCTTGCATGTGGTATATTTACGTTTCTACAATAATAACACATATTATTAGGTGGAAAGTTGTAATCGCAAAACTTTACGTAAAAATTAATATATATGCATAATGGATGATGGAAAAACTGTGTTTAGAAAATGGAGGTTTATGGGAATCAGTATACCAACAAAATAGTGGAAGCAGTCCCAAATTAAGAACATGAATGCTCATCTTCAGCATCGAAAATTGCTAGAGGAGAATTGCACGGGTGGTTGAGTGATGTTTATATGGATTTCACTGGATTCGGGATTATTGATGTAGAACTTCTCTGTGAGGCTATAAAGTCTTCACATTCAAGTTTCTTGCAAACCGAAATTTATTGAGTAAATATATTTACGGAAAAACACAAAACGCGAATGAAAGCCTCAATAATTTCATTTTGATTAGATGCTCATAAAGGACTTTCTGTGGAGTTTAAGTACTCAGAATAGTATATGATGCAATTTTATTTCTCAGTGAGGAAATAATGGCAGAATTGAAGTGCTAAAGAGATTTGGTGTATACCCTGGTGTGTTTACAACAAAATCATTTTACACCATCGACGACAGATGGGTCAAGAAAGCTGACAGATGTCTTACCTGCAAATACAGGTCAGGCAGATTCTAAGAGCAGGGAAGAGAAACCTGGAGGAGGAGGAGGAGTATAATTATGGGGAATTTTAAAACTGAAGTAAAGGTATAACATGTGAAAGTATGAGACCAAATGTTTGGACCTCATTTTCTCGGTTTTACATTTTTTACGCTATTAGAAGCCTTTTCTCAAAAAAGGATATGCACTAACGCTATGAATTTTTCAGGATCTGTTCGCAAAGCGTTGGTGTCTTCCTGGAACTAAAAAATACGAGATCCTGCAATTACATTCTGAGTTTTAGATGATTTTATGCAGAAAAAACCTGAATTTTTGTGCACAGTTAAAAACTTTGTAAATGATACAGTTTGTATCATAAAACAATAACTGTAGTTCAGTGGTCTTATATCCTTCTCAGGATACTACAATACATTTTTCAAATTAATTGCATGATTAGAATTTAAGTTATGGCTTTTTATAAAAGAGACAATAACAAAGTTAAAATTAAAATTTCGTGCAAAATAATTTCCCTGTACATTTTATTCTATTTTTCCCTAAAAATATAGCTCTTTTGCTTAACAAAATTTTAGTGTTATAAATTAATAAACGTGGCTATCATGAATTAAAAAAAATGTTTACATTTTCCATTACATCCCCTCCTTAAGCAGATGGCATAAAACCTAGTGTATCGCCAGAGGACGCTAGTAAAAGGTATTAGGGTCTACAAGTTTATTCAGCTGAATGCAAGATTCCGTGGTGCAGGCGCTAGCTCGGCAGGAGCTAAACCAGCAAGTGACGTCTCCTTCGGCTGCGAAAGCTCGCCCCCTCGCCGCGTTTCCTATGGGCCGGTTGCTGTACCGTTCGGACGGAGGTGCCCGCGCCGCGGCGTCTGGGGATCGAAGCAGAGACAACCAGGTGGAGTCCTCGGGTGCTCCTCCGGTCTATGCCGCTGCTGGTGGGTTAAGCCTTGGAACCGCTGGATGCCGTGGTAACGGATGACCTCGTGACACCGCCAGCAGGGTTATCGCCAGATTGCTAGCTCGCCGACAGCATCATTGTTCTTTAGGAAACCAACCAATATAGACTGAACTGGCTTCAGGCAGCAACGATCTTCAGCGTTGCGTTGACGGTAAACAGCGGTTCACCAGCTTCCCTGGCTGATGGTCAGTACGAAGCGTAGTAGTTGTTTCCGGACTCCATCTCCTAGGTGTGACTAGTGGCAACTAGTCTGTACTGCTTTATCTTCGACGAGAGATGAATACGGTGATAAGATCTTTGGATCGACTACTACCCTCCTGAGCATTATCTATTTCAAATACCAAGTGACTACACTTCAAAAACCGGGAGTATATAAACAGAAATCGATTGAATCTATGATGTATGCCACAGTTCGTAATGACCGAATGTGTCAATGTAGCGTTCACTCAGGGAATCCTTTAAGCCGGCCGCGGTGGCCGAGGAGACTGAGGCGCTTCAGTCACGGTCTGCACGGCCACTACGGTCGGGGGTTCGAATCCCCCCTCGGGCATGGATATTTGTTTCGTCCTTAGTTGTAGGTAGTTCATAAGTAGTTTGTAAGTTTAGGGACTGATCACCCCGTAGTTAAGTCCCATTTTTGGTATAATGTTTTTGACTACGGTCGGGCATGGATATTTGTGCCGTCCTTAGTCTTAGTTAGTTCATAAGTAGTTTGTAAGTTTAGGGACTGATGACCCCGTAGTTAAGTCCCTTAAGCTTAATAAACATTTGAACATTTTTGAATCCTTTAACCGCTGACGCATCCTCGGTCTTATTCACACTTGTGCCAGAGTTACGTGCAGTTATGAAATGTTTACAAACTGACGAATATACCCTTTTGCTTTTGCTGTCTGTCGCAGTCAACAGTGTGCTGACTGTAGGCTTTCAACTCGCCGACGAAGCGTCTGCTGTCGTCACGAGAGACTGGCGTCGCATTTACGACAGAGCCGAAGACCTGCTTCCGCCTCGCTTGGCTGGCGATTTCGTGCGCAATCTAAGATTTAAACAAGTTTCTCTGTCACAATTTTGCGCTGTAACAATGCTAATATGCTTCAACTGTATGGAAAACAAGTGAAGAATGCCTCTGCCATTGACTGTTTGGTAATGAAGAGAAGTATATGGGTAAAGTTCGAGTAAAAAATTAGAAGGAGCTCTAAACATGCTTCTAGTAAGTCGCTTCAAATTGCGTTGTTCTATAGAAAGGATAGTCTTAGGGCTGAAAACTACACTATAAAGTTCGTACTCTTAAACTCACTTCGAGCTCAGTTTTCATGCTCATGTCAACACCTCAGTTCTTAGTTACCTTCGGGTTACTAATTTTTGTGGTTTTACATTTGTGAAATTTAACAAAAATCCTTTATGGCATTTATATCAAGCAATACATTAATGTTTACCAAATTGCACTAGTCTGATTTTTGCAACTCACCAATCACAAAAAAGCCTATTCAGATTGAACATCAATTAATTCTAGCAAATAAGTTCATTGGAATCGGATGAGATGGCGATGGTAACGGTGGTAACAATTTCGTGAGGCTTAATTGCCTGCTGAATGTCTTTCAACTGGAAGCCAATACGGAGTAACTTACAATTATTCATTGTAATGTGCATTTTGTCCTAAAATAGACATATCAGTTCTACTATTATATTTTCAACTCCTCATTGTATGCCAAACCGGCAACTTTCCACAGCCTTTTTTCTCTGTGTTTTTGGGTCAGTCTTACGACACAACCAGCCATTCTGCAACACATTACTCAGGGTCGCAAGTGTTGACATAACACGAGAAAGCACTACCAAAGAGAATGTATTAAATGGTACACATATGGACTTACAAGTATGTAAAGATTAATCTTGTTATAGATGCATTTAATCTGAAATCTCAAAGTTCGTCTCACTTTTTTTAAACCACTGAGGTAACGTGTCTAATTTCACGGCACTAATCTAAGTTAAAACTCATGGTATCTGCATTCTGTCAAGTAAATTATATCAAGAACCACTACTTTTCAGCAGCCCTCAGACGTTTACTGGTTTGTCAAACGAAAATGTACGGTTATGTGTAGTAAGGTAACTACAATTTTCGGTACGGTTTGGCGACATAAAGTTTCATGTTATTCCTCAGCCAGTCGTTTAACGAAATGTGTAGTGTGCCTTGGTGACTTCGATGTTGAAGTGTGACACTGAAACATTGAATCCCGCGGTGACACATATGTTCTCAAAAAGGAAGGAAGGGAAATTAAGGTTTTCATGTCCTGTCGACATTCTGCCTTGTCTCGGTCACTAAATACTGCCCATGGAACAATGGCACGAAGCACAAAACACTGCCTCAGGTTGTCGGCAAGTCATTCAACAAACACCAGCACAGAGACGGATTACTGTACACAAAGATAAGGTATGGGCTGTGTTTAGTGGTACCAACTAAGTTATACATAACTCAGTGGAGAGGTGGCTCATCGTTCAATTTTAGGCAAGCAGTGAGCTTTGCGATAAGCACATAATTGAGCTACATTACTTATCGCCGGCAAGCGAACATGATGTCCAGCAGTACAGGAATAATTGTGTCTCCTGTATTACAAGATAATGATCCATACATCAAATGACCACACTGGAAACGACGTTAGAATAAGAGGAAATGTTGCGATTCCAACACCTAACCACCAGCCAAATGTTGGTTGAGCAGTGGATGTTGAATTTTGAATCGCATAAGGGAATGAAATGCTAACAAGAAACGAATATTACGTCAGATATTATAAACAGCTTAACCATTTATTAGGTCATTACGCATTAAGAAACTTATGAACAACACAACTATAGACAGATGACACCACGAAGTCCTTAACACAGGAAAAAATTAACTCACTACATTAACAGTCATCACAATTAGTAGGACACCCCCTTCGTTTGCATAGTAATGTCATACAACTCATACATCTGTGAATGTGCCGCCTTATTATTTTGACAGTTACTGCCTACTTTGGAGCTATGTAAGACTATTCCAGAGAATGATATATATAGTCACAATTTTTTCCCATTAATAAATATTTGTTGACTGTTTATAAGATGCAGCCTGAAGCCGTCGGCACACGGAGCGTATATCTGAATGATGTGAGCGTGCAGTCTACCGGTGCTGCTGAATGTTGATAAACGGTACCACTTGTGCTCACGAGAAGTGTGTCTTAAGGACTTACACGTGACTGGATCGCGAATGCCAATGCTTAAAAAATTCCTACTTCAGCGGTCTTAAAATCTTAAAACTGCCCTGTACATATGCTAGTCATGTTCTTCTCTCTAACAACAAATAACAAATTCATTGTATAGTAACTTAAAGCTTAGAGCAAAATGAATCAGTAAGGGTAGCGACTTAAATAAATTTCATTACAAACAATGAGAAATAAAATTAGAAAAGGCTTTCATGTAGCCGGCCGCGGTGGCCGAGGAGACTGAGGCGCTCCAATCACGGTCTGCATGGTCACTACGGTCGGGGGTTCGAATCCCCCCTCGGGCATGGATATTTGTGCCGTCTTTAGTATAAGGTAGTTGATAAGTAGTTTGTAAGTTTAGGGACTGATGACCCCGTAGTTAAGTCCCATAAGCTTAACAAACATTTGAACATTTTTAGCTTTCATGTAAGACAAATGTTATTGCCGAAGTCTCCGTTTCTAGTCAAACTAAGCAGTCATTTTCCTCGATCACAATTACTATACAGTATTAGAATTTTAAGAACATGCAAGATTTAAATCAACGTATTGGTAAATATTTCTTTCCAAGTAAGGTGCAAACAGCCCTGTACATATATTCAACTAAAGCTCAGTTGCCGAGCGGGAGTATCCGAGCAGTCTGGGGCGCTATAACGTTGCCCTTGCTTCGTATGATGCCATAATTGTTAAAGTAGATTCCGCGATTGTATTTTGGACAAGGAATTGATAGTACCGATTTTTTTAATTAGAAATAATTTAGTTATAGTACAGCACAAAATGAACATTAAAGCAAATGAAACGCGGGTTGCATATGAAAGTCGGGCAGTATTGTAAGAGTGAAGGTCGGGGTGAGAGTTTAAAATACGGAAAAGTTTAATTTTTAAAACTCACAACCACCAACTGCGAACCAAATTCCTAATCATGCAAAAACACTGGAACTGTGATTGCGACTGTGACTCGTTTTCTAGGGGATGATATCACACGTTCGCAGCTTTCCTTCCCTGCATATGATTAACAAAAGAAATTCATAATAAAATCAAGTTCATGAGAGAAAAGTATGTACTAACTACTACTTTTGAAAACACATGAAAGTTCACTTTATGTTGTTTATTTCACAATATTAGAACCCTGTGGCTGATACGTCTGTACATCGACACATTTATCAAATAAAGTTATAGCTCGTGAGCCCCCAGACAAAAATGAATATTTGTCGCAAATTGTTTTCACACCATGTGGCTGTCTCAAACACCGTTTATGTTCGAGCCTATGCGACGACACGTGTTACATTAATAAATCACAGTCACTTTAGTTCAATGTGATGCACACCTTGTTCCACCAGCTAAATATTCACAAAACACAGTAGCACTCGATTCAACTTGGTGCAGTCTATGACGAGCAACCACACGTGGCGTTTGCCACACACAAATGTAGTCTCCACCAGGAGATACACATGCCGACTCATTCCGAGCGACGCCGCCCGGCCAGCTACCCCACGTGCTCCCCACTCGTCACTTCCTGCCCTCACGCGTGCGCACCAAAAGATCAACTGCCGGGGTTTCTTCCCCTACGTCATCAACTTCCCCAAGTGAGCTGTTCTAACCGATTTGCCAACATACAGCGCTCAGCCAATACATTTCTAAAACTTTACTTAAAATCAAAATAATTACACTACACATTAAATAAATGTCTTCTTAGGTTTTTATATTGGTATAAATATCCGTTGTACTATTTATCATAATCGTGCAATTTATTATGTCACAGATAAGTGATTTAACTGAATACTTCAAGATAAAATACACAAGATTAATTGAAAATAAAATCAGAAATAGTTAATATATTATTTTTATAAACAAACATTGCCATGCTAGTTGTGTAACTGTCTTTTATTCATTGGTAATTTATTACTTTTCATTGTCAAATAAACATATTACGCCAGATGTGACTATATCAGCTAACGTATTATTTATTTATCAACAGGCTATTTTGTAATGAGGGCCTTAAAGGTTCCTAACTGCATCGCATTACTTCAAATGCAAGTACTATTAGAATATTTTATTTCACGCTGTGCACTGCACTGCGCCTGGCAATCGTCATTGTCCCTCTCTCCCCTCACCGGAAACGAGCCTGGAAAATCCTAAGCTGGAACAAGCCACCAACGTCGGCCTGCTCGCTGGCCTCCCGTCAGCTACAAGCTCACAGCAAATCTCAACGTGGAGAATTTCTACCTATGGCCTAACTATAAATGTTGTCACCCAACTGCGTACATACATTGCTACCATAATTAATAAGATTAAAATTGTGTAACATTTAGTGCATTGGCATGGTCAATGTTTGCAGTGAACTTCATACTGTTTAATTATCAAATGCTATTAATTTACCAGTATTTCTATTGGGGGGTAATCTCACAGTATACAAGCAACAGCACGTTATAAGACTTACGGAAAGCATCTAGCTGGATCCTGCGCTTCGTATTGTAGAAGCTGGAATTGATAACTTTTACTTATTTAATACGTGAACGTTCGAGATACTTTCCGTAGGAGATCAATGTTCAGACTGTTCACTTCGCGTTTCATTGTTGTGTGACCGTGGGTGGAACATGAAGTTACTTGTAATGATAGAATAATTACAAAAGAAATGACTGCAGGTTCTAAAATCAAGTAAAGTATTTTATATGGATGATTGATTGTGATTGAAATTTTGTAGACAATGCGAAGCGATTGTAATGGCGTCTGAACATTAAACTATTACGGACGTCGAGGGGCTGCAAACATTAAGAAATTAAATATTTGACGTGGAAGAGTTTGATTTAAATGAAAACCAAGGAGAGGTCATACTTTTAAATTTAAATAATATATTTTCAGCAACAGCTGCATTATTCTTACTTACATGAGTGGATACAGGTATGAAAGACGCCTTGACTCATCTGATACAGACAAGAGTAAAACTACTATCACGGATCAGTCTTCTTGCTTGTTCGGAAGTAAAAAAATGACGAACGAAATTAAATTAGTTGCACTGCGAGTCAGAGGGAAGCGGAGGCGATAAGCAGCGTTGATCAAACAAAAAATAAAAATTTTAATGTATCGTTACAGCGCCACGTTACAAATAGCGCGACCACTCGCGTTGGAGGTTGGAATCCTCCCTCGGGCATGGATGTTTGTGTTGTCTTTAGTGTAAGTTAGTTCATAAGTTGTTTCTAAGCTTAGGCACTGATGACTCCGCAGTTACGTCTCATAAGCTTTACAAACATTTGAAAGCTCAGTCCTTAGATGAAGTGCACTTATATTTAGATACCATCGAATATTATGAAGTATAGATCTATAGTCTTGGAACCTAATAGAAGGTGTTTATGAGAAAAAAAAATGATTGCAAACGTCGAGACGCGAACCAGAGCCATGTAATGATATTTGGTTTCTTTCTCTGTGACAATTCTCCCTACGCTTAAGAACAGTCGCCATGATATCAGTCTACATGTGACGTCTTACTGTCTGACAAAAGCACAGTCGTAGATACGTTGTTAAGAGGAAGGTAATTGGAATAAATCAAATGAAGTGCATTGACGTTTGATGGATCATCAGTGTGATTTCATCTTGAACGCCAAATGTTCCTAATACGAAATCACAACTAGTTTCTACTCATCTTTACAGAAAACAGTACCTACAACCACTGGTATTTCAGATAACCTTATTAATTTGATTTGCTGTGAAATGGCATAGATTCGTAAGACCTGAGTTATGTATACGAAATAGTGCCTTTGTTGGCAGCCAATACGGCGTCTTCATTCATGGTCTAAAATTTGCCAGCGACCACGGGTTGCTTGTATGTAACGAAAGTGACGTGCTTTCATCTCATTCGTCAATATTCAGACGCACTTTAGGAGTTTGTCAAATGCTTGATATTGGCCTTCATGTCCGTAAAAGAATTGCACGTTGTGACGTCCGAAACTCGGCTTGTTGACCATACAATTCCGGATACACCCTTCACGTGCCGACGGATTAAGGCCTTCCAAAGACAATAAATTACAGTTCGTATGAAATAGCAATATTACGATATTACCTACAAAATCCCGTATCATTGAGCGAAAGAGTAAAACGTTTCTTACATGTTTAATTGTACGCTAGAAATATTATAATGATAAAGGTGAAGCAATGAATTAAAATTTGTGATGCGGCCGGGAATGGAACACGGACTTCCATTCTTACTAAGCAGACATCTTACCGTTACTCTATCGCACCACTAACAATTAAGGTGCCTTGGAACAGTCTACACACGACTTACCTCCACGTATTTTAATTCAGCTTCGGTGTTCCAAAGATAATTGCACCTACTGCCAAGGCTTCACCTTTATCATTAATGCCTTGGACATGTTCTAAACGAAAAAAATGTCTCAGGGTTTGTGAATTTATATTTAAATTGGTATTTATATCACCTTAGCAGGAATGTTCCAGTACGTCCATTGCCGAGGTGCTGCATGGAGAGCATTGGCAGTAGTGGCAATTATCTTTGGAACACAGAAACTGAACTAAAATTTGCGACGTGGAGGGAAGTCGTGCTTAGACTATTCTAAGGCGCCTTAATCGTTCGTGGTACGCTGGTCAAACGGTAAGACGTCTGCCTAGTAAGCATGGGCATTTGGGTTCGATTCCCGGCCGCATCACAAATTTCAATTCATTACTTCACCTTTATCATTAATGTCTTGGAATGTTCGAGACGAAAAACTGTCTCAGGGTTTCTGAATTTATATTTAAATCGATATAAGTAAAGTCACACGTAAATAATAATATAATTAATACTTCCAGTACAGCCAGTGTTGATGTTGTAAGCCTCATACAGGCTTTCGAAGGCGCCGAGAGGCCCTGCTTCGAGTTGTGGCAGTGCTTTCAGAAGAGAGAAAGAGAGGCAAATGTCGGGAGAAAAAGGGGCAGGAGGGTAAAATTAGGCAAGAGAAGCATGGAGGTCCTTCCATTATTCCGATACATCGCTATGCACTTAGCCGAGGAGCAAGACTAATAAACTGACAACAGGATTCCATTTCCGTTTAGGGAAATACACAGGTCCACCGCAGGGCAGGAGGAAGAAGTTTCTGTGCCAGACCTCGAGCGCGGGAGGAAAGGCAAGAAAAACAAGTGAAGACCTCTCGTGGTAAGTCTGCTGTGCTGCTAAATGGTGGAAGAAGATGCTTCCTCTAACAAGTCGCATATTTTTTTAACCATTAACAGAACGTAAGGATGTCAGGTTACCAATTTATCGTACGCTTTGATTCTAATAATTGGGCAATGGTGAACAAAATTGGTCTATTAGCTAACACTTTTGGCAAATCACGGTTCATCATGAACAATAAGTCACGACTGATTCAAAGGAGGGGAGAATATCAGCTGCTACATTCACCTTTAACAGGATTGCGTGATTCTACATAGCTAGTCCCGCTAACCTAAATGAAAAGAAGTTTGCTAGGCACAGGTGGTCGAATGTACCATTTTCGGTACAAGCGATACTAAGAACCTAGAAGAGAACAATTACGCATTACAGTAGGTACGACTAGACGTAGAAGTCAACCAGGCGAGACCTAAATACAATGCAGGTAGTGAGTGTTGTGTTGAGAACAATTTAGTAAACAATAAAAGATAGCTATGCTCCATGGCAATATTGATATCCAGTAACCAAGAGTCAGTAGATACTGCATCGGCAGATACCTCTAATCACAACTAACGCATAGATAAGAACCGTAAGGATAACGTAGACATTCGGTTATAGATTGAAAAACCCGCTCCCTACCTTCGGTGGTAGAGTTAAGTAAAGGCCTACATGTGTAAAACACATCATATTACAGAAGGCTGTTGGTGGTCATTTAACGCCAATATTCATAACACCGTATTCATTCTTAAAAGAGTAGCGTCCGGTTCAAACTGTATTACACACAGCATTATACACTTTTCAAAACAATTATAGGATCAGATGAGATGTTCTTGTTGTTGTCTTCAGTCCACAGACTGGTTTGATGCAGCTCTCTACGCTACCCTGTCCTTTGCAAGCCTCTTCCTCTGAGAATAAGTTCGGAAATCAAAGGAAACAATTTAAAGCCATGCTGACTTTGTGTCGAGCTTGACTGTATCAAAATAATTTAGAGGTTGCTTGAAATTTCCATACCAGTCACAAATTGTGGTATTTTTTTTATTTGCAACGTGTTTCGAATTTATGCATCATCAGTATGCCTTAAGCATACAAAATCTATTATTAGAAGTATATATTAATGTACTTTGATAAAATGTTGCTGTTTTTAGCAATGAACCTGTGGAAGTAGAAAGACGACCTATGTAAAATTATGTCTTTTGATGGGCTGAAATACTATTTATAAAGATGTATTAAAGACTCACATTGATGTTTAGTAGCTCTCTTCTTCTGAGAGCATACCACTTATCCTTCGGGGGGTGACAGCCCTACAACACAGTACTTTTCCACATGATATCAATGACATTACAAAACTAACACACTAAACAAGATGACGGACGAATCGATATAAAATTTTTTTCGATCGCCATCTTGTTTAGAGTGTCAGCACCCACCATATAGAGAAACATGATCATGAGAATACGAGAAATCAAATCGAAAGGAGAAAGATTTAAAAACTTCCTGGCAGATTAAAGTTGTGTGCCGGAACCGGGACTCGAACCTGGGACCTTTGCCTTTCGCGGGCAAGCGAACTATCGACTGTGCTATCCCGACACGACTCACGATGCCGCCTCACAACTTTACTTCCGCTAGTACCTCGCCTCCTACTTTCCAAACTTCACAGAAGCTCTCCTACGAACCATGCAAGACTAGCACTCCTGGAAGAAAGGATATGGTGGAGACATGGCTTAGCCACAGCCTAAGGGATGTTCCCAGAATGAAACTTTCACTCTGCGCGGAGTGTACGCTGATATGAAACTTCCTGGCAGATTAAAATTGTGTGCCGGAACCGGGGCTCGAAAGTTTGGAAAGTAGGAGGCGAGGTACTGGCGGAAGTAAAGTTGTGAGGCGACATCGTGAGTCGTGTCGGGATAGCACAATCGGTAGTGTTCTTACACGCGAAAGGCAAAGGTCCCAGGTTCGAGTCCCGTTTCCGGCACACAATTTTAATCTGCCAGGGAGTTTCATATCAGCGCACACTCCGCTGCAGAGTGAAAGTTTCATTCGGGAAAGATTTAGGTTTCCTTTTTCCCTCGAGCTGTCATATCATAGCAGTCTTTCGATTAATCCTCTGCTATGTACTTGAAAAATACTTTCAGAGTATTTATTTAGATGGAGATGTACAAGCCTGAAAATTGCTTTACTTTTCAGCTGCTTCCACCTGTAAATTTAAATTACTCGTCACATCGGTCGAGAAAGCTGTAAAAGCTTGAAGCTTGGAATTTTTGTGGCAGCGTTGGCATCCGATAAATGACGCTCTTGAGCTGCAATTTTATTCGGTTCCTTAAGCTGCTGCAACCCACAAGACAGAGTTATCGTAGTGGTAGAGAAATACCCCTATACAGCTCGTAGTACTGGCGTGTCTACCTCAGATTGCGCCTTATTTACTGACTCGTACAATCGGCAGCAGGCTTTAAGCATACAAAAAAATCTACTATTACAAGTATAGTAGTGAAAGTTTTAATTGTATTTTACAGTGTTTATGAATATTGTGGTAAATGGTAATGTAAAGCAGGCAATATTATTATGACTATCAAGCAGTTACATGTGTTTTTATATAATTCAATATTCATAAACACTGTGAATTCAGTAGCTTTACATACAAAGTAACAAACAGTGAACATATATTCTTTGTGAAAACGATGAAAGCAATTTGAATGTGTTTTGTCAATTTATATACATAATGTCATTACCTGACATCGTAGGTTGTTGAGGTGATCTGTTAGATTAATTATCCTCGAAAGTAGACGTCTAAGATTGCAAAATAATTATTTCTCTTATGATTACCGTTTTCAGTCGGCTATGCCACCATATTCTGGTCATACAATTATACAATGTATTTTAAACATGACTGCGTCTCACCAACGGTTATACGATAGCAAATTAATATCAGCCAACCAGTTGCGTTAAGAGTTGTTTAATAAACTTGAACACGGTTTCGACAGACATAAACCCGTCTTTTTCAGAAATACGTGTATAGATAATGTGACATTATAAATTAAAATTCATGATCTTTATGCGTGAAATATGCCCCATACCGAACGTGGTATGGCGCATATTTCAGGCATAACGATTAAAAATTTTAATTTATGATGTCACGTTGTCTATAGGAATACATGTATTTCTGAAGACGGGTTAATATCTGTCGAAACCGTGATCAAGTATATTAAACAACTATTATTGCAACTGGTTGGGTGTTATTAATTTGCTATTATAAAATGTGGTCTTCTTACGTCATTCAAAAATGGAGGTTAAATAGTATGTGCAACGTAACACTTAGTCGAAACATAAATACGTAAGTTAAATCATTGACAGCTAGTATGTTGCAAGTAATATTTAACCTTCATTGGCTTTCTACGTTCGAAGCTAATTTATGTACATAATATAAGCTACTTCTTCGGTTCCAGTAACACTACCACCTAAGAGCTGTATAACATCCTTAAAATCCCGACAGGACCTTGTTGCCAAATGACCTGTAGCGTAAGAGATACACAGATTCTCCTGTAGATGGCAGTACTGTAGAACACGATAGTCGAGCCAACGAGTGTTTTAGTATTTTGCGTTTTGTTGTATGTATTAGAATCATGAGACTAGTTACTTTTACGGCTAGTAATGACGAAGCAATATGTTTTTAATTAAGATGAGATCATTTTTAACATGGTCTAAGTAAGGAGTCATTTTATTGGTTGCTAGAGAGGGGTGGAGTTGGCGTAGGGGCGGAGCCTGTGCTATTCAAGTGTAGCAGACCACAGATCGCTCCCTCCACCGGTGACAGCAGATGAGGATTCGCAGCTCCTGTAACACTCCACACTGTAATGGTTAAACAGCATTTTATGCCAATTCTTGCATTTCAGTTTAATGCAATTAGAAATATAGTTACCGTTTTTCAAATTCTCTGAATGTA
The DNA here is from genome assembly GCA_026315105.1 of Locusta migratoria. NCBI lineage: Eukaryota > Metazoa > Arthropoda > Insecta > Orthoptera > Acrididae > Locusta > Locusta migratoria. Next base: position 25,632,243 of record CM048751.1, read on the forward strand.
AAGTAAAGCAGTCAACAATCCGAAGATTTATCGATAAATAAAAAGCAATGAATAAAAATTTGTGACGCGGCCGAGAATCGAACCCGAACCTCCATGCTTACTTTTTTTTTTTTTTTTTTTTTTTGTTCTATGGGTAGTTCTCTTTGTTGCGGACGCTGATCTTTTTTGTTCGTTCTTGTTCGGTGTGCTGTTTGCTCAGCTTTTTTTATTACAGAGAGCTTTGAGCCCTCTGACCGGGCGCGCTGAGCCACGGCGCCCGGCTTGCTTACTAGGCAGACGTCTTACCGTTAGACCACCGCACCACTGACGGTTAAGGCGCCATGGAATAGTTTAAGTACGACTTCCCTCCACGTCACAAACTTTAATTCAGCCTCTGTGTTCCATAGATAATTGCCACTACTCCATGCAGCGGAATAGCACCTCCTGAATTAAAGTTTGTGACGTGGAGGGAAGTCGTATTTATACTATTCCAAGGCGCCTTAACCGTTAGTGGTGCTGCGGCCAAACGGTAAGACGTCTACCTAGAAAGCATGGAGGTCCGTGTTCTTATTTATCGTTAATGTCTTGGACATGTTTGAGACGAAATACCGTCTCAGGGCATTTGAATTTATATTTAATCCGAAGATTCTTTTGAACACCACAGTGCTTCACTAGGCATGTTCCTGTTTGGAGGTCGTATGCCGTTGCCTTCCTCGGACCTTCGAACTCGCTTACCCAGCCAGTTATAGCTACAGTTTAACGTGGGTTCCGAACTACGGTGCTACTCGATATTTTACACATCAGCAACACTGCCAGAGGTGAAAGACGTGGAAGGTGACAGATGAAAATCCTAGGAGCTGGCGGGGATCGAATCCGCGATCTTTGGATACATAGTCTGGTACACTAGCACTGTGCTACGTGGATGAATGTAAACACTGTATGTTACAGAGAAACACCCTGAATTAATTTGGACAACGCTGTCCCAGGTCAGGATCGCAGAAGGTTAAATTTTTTTACAGGTTTCCATCTATTGCAGGTCATCCTCAGAAACAATCGTGCAGCCTGAAAGGATAGGTGCAACTAAAGGTTCTAAGCAATTTCGATACCACACGAAATGTAGAGAAGAATGCTGTATCGTTTATCCATGTGGCTGGTGCTAACGTCTGCAGGCTGCGGCGTCTGCACTCTGGCTGCACGTTGGTAACTGATGACTAGTTCCCATAGAGTCACTACTTAACACGTGCGCGACGACTGACTGATGATTTATTTTCACTTGCGCCTTACTCCTTTTGTGGCGTAAATAGAATTTTGTGTGTCCAACAACACGATATATACCAAGAAAAAATATTTTATAGCAGGATATCAGTATAATTTTGACGTCACTCCACAGTGGCGTCCGCAGGCCTCTAGGATACATAGTGGCGTTATGGTAGGCAAACTCTCATAACATAGAACCAGCAGCGAACCTCTATCTATAACGTAAATTGTTGTTTTCCTCTGCAGCGTAGTGTGCGCTGATATGAAACTTACTGGCAGATTAAAATAGTGTGGCGGAACTGGGACTCGAAACTAGGGCCTTTACCTTTTCCGGGCAAGCCCTTGCCCGCGAAAGGCAAAGGTCCTAGTTTCGAGTCCAGATTCCGACACACAATTTAATGATCCAGAAAGTTTCATATCAGCGCACACTCCGCTGCAGAATTAAAATTTCATTCTGCAAACACCCCTTAGGCTGTGGCTGAACCATGTCTCCACCATATCCTTTCTTCCAGGAGTGATATTCTTGTAAGTTTCACAGGAGTACTTCTGTGAAGGTTAGAAAGTAGGAAGCGAGTTACTGGCGGAAGAGAAGTTGTGAGGCGGAATCGTTAGTCGTGTTGAGATAGCTAAGTCAGTAGAAAGGCAAAGATCCCAGGTTCGAGACCCGGTTCCGGCACACAGTTTTAATCTGCTAGGAAGTTTCATTGTTTTTTTTCCAGTTTGAATTAATATTTTTAACGATGTATTTTATATTCTGATGTATTTTGTAACATTACTAATTTTTATTTTTATTTTTCATGGAATACTTCCCGTCTAAATTTAGACACGTGAGTTTCAGAAAGTTGGGGACAAGTAATAATCCGTGTAAAGAATCTATGTATGGTACAGGAATAAAGTTATATATATAAACAATTGTAAATACATGAAGAAAAAAACAGTAATTGAAAGAAAATCAATTCCACTTACGTATATACATCTGTATTCAAAATCTACATTTCAAAATTTCAATGAATATACACAAGAATGAAAACGTGTTGACAATATATTCGTAATTTGTCTAAATGTACAAGAACAAACAAACAGAATTATGTACTCAATATGTAGTATAGTACATACAAGTCCAGGAGCTTGCCAGAAGTGTTTGGACCCTGTCGCCAATTTCGTCAAAAAGCCCAGGCCCATGGTAACTCTGAAAATGTCTTCGATATGTCCCTGGGAAATTGGTCTTATGAAATTATTTACCTTTCAGAACAAAAAGTATCCAAATGGTGGAGTAATGAAGATGAAGAGCTGGAGAAAATCAGTTGACACTTTAACTCATTGACGAACCAGCCTCAATGACAGCAAACTGTCTACTGAGGGCCTGGCGATAGTGGTCATTTTAACCTGTAAGCGGAACGAGCCTATGAGCGTTGGTCACGTGGGAGTTCGGTGACGCCACACAGGCGTGCGCCGTGCGGAAGTCAAGGCGGACCTCACGCCCCAGTGGCGTGAGCCGTCACGAACGTGTGAAATGGTGCGTGAATTTCGTGCCTTGCCAGCACCAGTCAGTGGGAAAAAGCTTTACAAACTGAGGAGTTAGTGTTATATGAATTACTATGAAAGTATACAAATACAGTAGTCTGACAAGTAAAACATAAACAAAACAGGTAAATTAATTAAAGAGTCTATTGTCATCTTCAGATATAATCCACTGTAAATAAAATACCAAAGCACCTGCGCTACACACATGTATCACAACTACATGATACTGTTCTGTCATCTCTTTCATACGCAGTATGTTCTGTATTTTATTTGCAGAGGATTATATCTGAAGATAGCAAAAGAATGTTTCCGAAATCGGTCATTTTAAGAATGAAATATTGCGATCTTAGACTGTTTAATTAATTAATCTTGTAATAACAGATCGCCGAAGCCCCACCCAATGCTTTTTTTTAATTATATAAATATATAAAAATAAGGAACTAGCTCTGAATTAGAATTGCGCATAATAAACCTAATCTATTGGCAATAGTTTCAAAGAAGGAAAGACTACTACAATAACTGTATTTGCTAAACTGGCTAAAGAATGTGATGACCCTGTATCATTATATTAAAACATGGGATTAGTATATAGTCGTATTTTTACGGGACAGTGCCATCTTTTGTGTGGTTTAACATGACGACGTTTTCACGGCAACATGAGAGTAAAAGATGGCAGCTATGAGGTAAGCCGTCGTCATGTCAACATAGAACGTAAAACAGTAGGTGGGGGGGGGGGGGGCAGTCAGAGAAGGGCATATAATGACGCCGAATGTAGTAATGGTCAAGCTAATAGGTCAATACCTAGAATATAGATCGCTGACACATACTTGTAGGAGCGTATAATTTACAACATAAGCACCCTAAAGAAGGCCCGACAATGACCTGAAACTAGTTTGTAATAACTAACCAATCTTGCACTGTAGATTAGATATGTATAAAATTATAAAGTCGGTCATCCGAAAGAAAGACTCGTTTCCAATATTGTGTAATAACATAATAAATTATTTTGAAGATAATATTTCACTCCGGGACCATACAATTTTTTATACAAATCGTCTAAGTTTGTACAAGTACGAGGGCCGTTTGAAAAGTCTGTACAAAAATAAATACTACCATCGTCTTTGGGGAAAACCATTTTTATTTTTCGACATAGTCTCCTTTTAGACTTACACACTTCGTCAAGCGCTCTTCTAATTTGTTGACCGCTTTCGAATAATAGGAATTGCCCAAGTTTGCAAAATACCTATTAGTTTTTGTTTAAAATGTTCAAATGTTTGTAAAGCTTATGGGACTTAACTACGGGGTCATCAGTCCCTAAACGTACAAACTACTTATGAACTACTTACGAACTAGGTCGGCACAAATATCCATGCCCGAGGGGGATTCGAACCCCCGACCGTAGTGGCCGTGCAGACCGTGGCTGAAGCGCCTCAGTCTCCTCGGCCACCGCGGCCGGCTTAGTTTTTGCAATCACCTTGTTTAAATGAAATTTTCGCCCCGCACGCCATTTCTTCAATTTGGCGAACAAATAGTAGGCCGAGGGAGTCAAGTCTAGAAAACAGGGGGGATGTGAAAGTAATTGGAATCTTATTTCCAATAATTTTGCGACCACAACTGCAGACGTGTGTGTTGGTGCATTGTCGTGAAGGAAAATGTTGTTTTTGTAGGACAATCGCAAACGTTTTTCTTGCAGTTCGGTTTTGAGATGATCCAATAACAATGAATAATATGCACCTGCAATAATTTTACCCTGTTCCAGATAGTTGAAGAAGATTACCCTTACGAATCCCAAAAGACCATCGCCATAAACTTTCATACCGAAGGAGCTGTCTTCGGCTTTTTTCTTGCAAATTCTCCCTCGGTAACACGTTGCTTAGATTGTTCTTTGCTCTCAGGAGTTTAGTAATGTATCCTTGTTAAATCCACAGAGACGAAACGACGCTTAAAGTCCTGCTGATTCTGAACAACTGCAAAACTTCCTTGCAACACTTCACGGGATTCCTTTTTTGGCCAAGCGTGAGCAGTCGCGGCACCCTCGCGGATGGCTCTCTTATGTCCAAATGCTTATGAAATCTCACGCGCTTTAAGTCTTGTGTCATCCATCACCATTTTATGGATTATATCAATGATTTCTGGAGTCGTAACCTCCACAGGGCGACCAGAACGTTCAGCGTCACTTGTCCCCGATATGACCACTCCGAAAATTTTTAAACCACTAATAAACTGATGTAGTCGAAGGTGCAAAGTGACCATAATGGTTATCATGCTTTTCTTTAGTCTCATGAGGCGTTTTACATTTCATAATGTTCAATCACCACACGAAATTCCTTTTCGTCCATTATTTGACAATTACTCGATTTCCTTGATTCACACGAACGCCAAACACAAATAGACTAATATGCCTGAACCTCCGTTTGGAAATCGATTTATTTGTTCTAAAGATACCTATGACTACATCATAATCATGAAGGCTATATGGTCAACAATTATTTATTTCCATGTTTTGTGAAACATGGTGGCGGCAAAGATAAAATGCTATTCTATTAAGTTATTATAAAAATAAAAGAATATATATGTGGGTAAATCGAAAGGCGCAACGTCACTTTGAAGATATACACAGAACAACTGATAAAAAACGTTGCACACAAAGAAATACAACTTACCGTATTGCAGCTGCCATATTTCCCCTTTATTATATTTTATTTCAAATGTCCTACCGGTTTGTTCTACGTATAATGCATAGCAACTGTTACCTCTGAGATAGTAAATACCGGCTTTTGATAGATGTCTGTTTTTTTTTTTTTTTTTTCTTCTGTTAGATGTTTCTGTACCGAGTAAGGCATTTGGTATATTACTTTTATTCCTTATTTCTTGAGGACATTTTTAATTCTATGTGTCAGTCAGTGTCTACCTGTTTGTTTGTTGAGTTTGTATGTAACGTTGTTCTGTGTTAGTGTTATTATTGTTTTCTTGTGTGGTGATTGTTATAAGCCTGTGTTTTGGGGTGATATGTTCTTTCTTTTTTTATGTCCTTTTAACTGCTCATATTCTGTTTTGTAATAGAGGTTTCTTCTTATGCACTACTCTTTGCTATCTGTGTTGTTACGACAAACTCCTTGTTGTAGTTATGTTTGTCGATTGCTACTAAGTGTAATTTGTGAAAAATAGACCTGAGAATTGTTTCCTCTTGGGCCTGAACGTGGTTAGAAGACGTAATATTATAATTACTCGAATTGCATGTGGTTGAAAATCGACCAATTGTGTTTACAATGGTCACTGGGGGTAAAATTTTACGTATAATGTCGGCGGCCTCGCGTGATTATGTTGTCAACATCAACAACACGATAGAAAGTCTTTGCACATTTGTTCGAACCACATAGAATGACTCGAATAGTGTATCGTACAGACCATGAAGTAAACAATTAATTCTGTACCTGCTTTATGGTTGACAGGTTATTGTATGTAACCTCGTCCGCTCAGTAAAAATAATTGACCTCGTAAAGCGAAGATTCCATGAGAAAACATCAGCGTTGTCAAGCGATTGGCTAAAATGAAGGCTCACAGGATTCTCGCTACTCAGCATCTGTTGCCAACATTATCATAGGAGGTCGCTGGGATATTTGGTAAAATTTAACCGGCACTGGGAGGTATAAAACGGTATCTTTTTTAAGGAAAATGCCTGACACAATAACAACGAATAAAAACAGAAGTATATAGTTCTGATGCAATTTTCGAATTATATAACTTTCATTGGCGTAATATTTGAAATGGAACTACAATTTCGGTGTTCGTATATTTATACAACGCCACCCGCCACCCGGCGCATCATCCTTTATATCGGCATTCATATGAAAACATTAATTTCCTTTAACAACTCACTGCGAAAATGAAGCATTTGAACGGCACAAAGAAGTGAGTTGGGAGCACTCCATGTTTCGATATTTACTTATTTTAATACTGCAGATGCGCTGCATTACAGCGTCTTCGGTCCAGGCGAATAAACAATCACTGAGCTGATTGTTGGAGAATTTAGAACATGATCCAAGTTGTAGACAGGAATTTTTTTAATTCCTTTTACTACTTTTAATGGGTAAATTCACACATAATATTTATATGCATGAAATCTATGGCAAACAATCTCTCGAATTATGTAACTTTCATTGGCCTTCTTGTACGAATAAATTAGTAATCCGTACCATAATTTTCGTGTTAGCGTATTTATATCATGATCTGCAAAAGTAGAAGGGCAAGATCCCAATATAATTAAAGTAAAACTGGCTGCTTCCCATACTGGTGGCTGGTACAGCAACAGGTTATAAATTTCTCTCGAAAGGCAGTATTTTCTTTATTTCAGTGACACGTTTCGCCATTTTGAGTCATCATCAGATAATGTAAACTGAGCTATCCCGATACGACTCACAACGCCGCCTAACATCTTTACTTCCGCCAGTACCACGCCTGCTACTTTCCAAACTTCACAGAAGCTCTCCTGCAAACCTTGAGGCGGCATCGCGAGTCGCGTCGGGATAGCTCAGTCGGTAGAGCGCTTGCCCGCGAAGGCAAAGGTCCCAGGTTCGAGTCCCGGTTCCGCCAGATAATTTTAATATGCAAGGAAGATTCATATCAGCGCACACTCCGCTGCGGAGTGAAATTTTCATTCTGAGAAAGATATCGACATAGTCGTTAAAAATTTTAGCCTTTAGGCGAAATCCAACTCGTCACGTTTGGCACAGCAGAAAGTGGCCAAACATTTCTAAAGTTGCTGATAACTAAACATGACATCGATACGCGCCAGTGGTGCTATCTCTCGTGTTTTGCACGCACTTTGTTACTTGATTCACATAGCCTTCTAGAGTCGACAACTAACTCCGTCAGCACCGCGTGGCTTGTAGCCTTTTTTTTGGGGGGGGGGGGGGGGAGGGGTGCACGCACAGTGGTCATGGAGCAGAGTGCTGAGTGGTGCCTGTCGGTGGTGTTGCAGTGCCGCGCGTGCAGATCCTGGGCGGCCCCGAGCTGTACGTGAAGGCGGGCAGCACAGTGGCGCTGCGCTGCGAGGTGTCGCGCGCGCTCGAGGAGCCGGCGTACATCCTGTGGTTCCACGAGGCGCGCCGCGTGCTCGCCTACCAGGACATGCACGTGGAGCGCGTGGCGCCCGACGCCACCGTCGGCTCGCTGCTCATCCGCCGCGCCACGCGCCGCCTGCACTCGGGCAACTACTCCTGCCGGCCCAGCAACCTCGACCCCGCCTTCGTCTTCCTGCACGTCCTCGACGGTGAGTCTCGCCCCGCCACTGCCGACGCACAGTAGTAACAACAGACTGCAACTGCAACTACAACAGCTGAAGACGATTCTGTCATATAATAATTTGGTATATATCATACGTATTGAAGTGATAAATGCAAACTGTACTAACAATATACAATATCCTAGGCAATGTCTGCCATAGAAAAGAAGTATAATAAACACTGTGTGATAAACAGGCCAAGCCAATCAACATAGAACATCATAGAAAATATACAATGAAAACTTTCACGGCCGGCGTCAACTTCATTTAAAACTTCCGGACTGATAAGCCGTGGTCGATTTATAAAACCTTCTCCTAACGTTTCGTCTTCGGCTGCGGAAGACATCTTCAGAGGTAGAGTGGCGAACTCTACCTCTGAAGATGTCTTCCGCAGCCGAAGACGAAACGTTAGGGGAAAGTTTTATAAATCGACCACGGCTTATCAGCCCGGAAGTTTTAAATGAAATCATAGAGAATAATATAACCCAAGATAAGATTAGTAGGCCTAAACCTAAACCTGAATTATTTAGATTTCTCTTAGCAGTAACCCAATCTTAAATGCAAGTCACAAAAATAAGATCTGTATATATACAAGTGGTGAGTATTGAAACAAAATAAATGTAAATCCTCTAAACAAAATGTAATTGCATATGATACCATATAAGTTCCTGTAGACTTCCATAGCTTCAATAAAAGCAGTGAATATGTATTCAGTTTTAACTAAGTTCCAGCTCTCTTGGATAATAATCAGTAGCATAAAAATAGCATCACAAGTGTCATATCAATATGGGAATCACTTTAATCTACTGTAGGTCAATAATACGACACAAAAGTAAGACCAAGTTTACAAATGAACACAGGTACACAGTACAAGAAAAGTCAAAGTATATTATACTTACGATAATATAATAGTGATACGTAAAAGGCAAAATAGCCATCAAGTAGGAAAATTATCACAAAACCCTAGATTTCTCTTTCATTGGCATGACTTTAATTAGTGTCAAACAAAATGACAACAATCAGAGGACATATCTCCATTAGCATTTAATCTAAGTTTCCAGACACTGTTGTAATAAATCTTAAAATCATCATGATAAATAAAAAGTTAGGTTGATGCAGGTTCAACATAAATTTCTAAACAAGCTGTGTGTGTCTCAAAAAACTATGATTGCAAGCAAGTCATCAGTAAGGAAATACAGTAAGGATAGGTAACAGAGGGAATGAGACGTCTCAAGGAAAAGTAAAGGAACAGCTTAAAATAAAATCATAAAGATATGTTGTTGTTTTGGTCTTCAGTCCGGAGACTGGTTTGATGCAGCTCTCCACCCTACTCTATCCTGAGCAAGCCTTTTCATCTCTTCATAAGAACGGCAGCCCACATCCATTTGAATCTGCCTACTATACGCGTCTCTTGGTCTCCCTCTGCGATTTTTACCCCACACACTTCCCTCCAATGCTAAATTTACGATTCCTCGATGTCTAACAATGTGTCCTACCAAGCGATCCCTTCTTTTAGTCAGGGTGTGCCAAAAATTCCTTTTCTCACCAATTCTGTTCAGTACCTCTTCATTAGTTATGCGATCTACTCACCTAATCTTCAGCATTCTTCTGTAGCACCACATTTCAAAAGCCTCTATTCTCTTCCTGTCCGCACTGCTTATCGTCCATGTTTCACTCCCGTACAAGGCAACACTCCACACAAATGCCTTCAGAAAAGACTTCCTTACACTTAAATTAATATTCGATGTTAGCAAATTTCTCTTTTTCAAAAATGATTTTCTTCCCATTGCCATTCTGCATTTTATATCCTCTGCACTGCGACCATCGCATGTTATTTTACAACCCAAGTAACAAAACTCATCTACCACCTTCATTGTTTCGTTACCTTATCTAATTCCTTGAGCATCGCCTGATTTTCTAAGACCGCATTCCATTATTTTTGTTTTGCTCTTGTTAATGTTCATTTTATACGCTCTCTTCAACACACTGTCCATTCCGCTCAACTGCTCTTCCAGGTCCTTTGCTGTCTCTGACAGAATTACAATGTCATTGGCAAAACGCGTATATGATATGCCAAATGTCCGTGGTAGTATAAGAATGCAATTTCTTCTCATTATGGAATAATCATAAATTAAACATAACTTTCTCGAAGATAAAAAATATATAAGAAATGCAAATGGTAGTATTGTGTGCAGTGTAGTTATAACTAAGACATCATCATTTATTCCATCATCCTGGTACAAGAGAGACTTACATAGCAAAAACATACCTGATATAAAGTAAGAATACAAATATACTGATCAATCACAGGGTCATATTATAGTTTCCACCTGCTTCAGAGTATCAATTTTCATCATCATGGTACTCGTTATTTTTCCATCATTTTCACTAACTCAATATTTCATCATCATCCTACCTAATAATAATAAGTCCATAGAATATTTATAATATATCCACATTATATCCATTCGAACTATGCATCATCTATCATCACGTGACAACACTTATAAAATATATCTCAACTTCATATTGGAATAACTCATCAAATCATTCTTATTCATATAGATTTAAAACTAACTTTGCACCGACAATACGAACATCACATTCTTAAAAGGTTCATGCAACCACACACAGTGTGACTGTCTCATTTTGATAAACAAATCTGAACATGTAAGTGGAACATTGCACCAAACAAAGACAAAAACAATTCAGCTCTATATAAATCACACTGCATTTTATGAAAAGGGTACGTTTATTCAATTAAGGATTTAACATGAGAAACATGACGTAAACCTTTACTCTTATGCCCTCTCAAAGCCTCAACTTCCACAGCATTATCCTGAGCAATTCTGCTTATTCTATATGGGCTAGTGTAAGTCCTATCAAAGTTGTGTGTTAACAGCTTAGATTTCTTTGATCTTTGCCTTAAGCAATATTTTCTGACCAACTTGAAACTGTTTAGGTTTATACTTGGCAAGAGACACAGTTCTGGCAGTAGCTTTGTACAGTGGCATGAGAGACACAAAATTTGGATGTAAGGTCAATCCCAACAAATAGCCCCTTGGTATATATCTATATAATAAACTACCAGTATCTGCATGTTGTTTAGAATATTCATTATCACATTATCCTCCCTGAAGTTGTGCATATGCTTCACGAAATAGAACGAATGCACATTTTAGTTGGAGCTCTTTTACATCTGCACACCTCTAAACATTGCAGAAGATAGCTCTATTTAATTAATAAGAGTGTCGGAAACCCTTCTAGGGGCCAAGGACAAAACAAATTTTATCGGCGGGTTTCGAACTACCGACCACGTGCGTCTCAACGTATCGCACTACCCACTACGCCTCGGCGAACCACTACGGGATTTTGCATTAATTCTTGGACTACTGCAGGCATTTGCTAAGCGCTAAAAAGAAATCTTTAGAAACTTGATTATAATTTATCGCAGTATGAACGATATGCTTTTGTTAATTCTTCAGTGCGCCACTACTTTGAAATGACAAAGAGTAAATTATAATAAGAAAATCATAACATACAGGAAGCAAGATGGCATATGCCAGAGAGAGTTCTGGGCGAGGAATTTCACGTGACATTTCCTAACGCCTTGTATACGTAAAGTCAAGAGGGCGTCAAACCGCCTTTATTTTTGCAATTATCACTGTAACTATGTGAGTTACGAAAAAAACATAAGAGAGAAAAGTTGTAGAGAATTTTCTCGTGTACAAATTCCGTTATTCAGTTTTCAGATTTCAGTTTGCAATTACATTACGAACGGCTTTTTTTAATGGTTCTGACGTATGTTTTGTCCGAAAAAATTGAAAAAGTGAGGGTCTGTTCTCTGGCGTTCAAATACTATGTCTGTAAAATTTGGTGCCGATTGGTGGATCGGTTTCACCTAAAAAGTGTAAACACGGTACGGACAGACATAAAATCGCCGTTATTTTTGCAAATATTCTCCAACGATGCAAGATATGAGAGAGCAGTGTTGTAGAGAATTTTCTCCTCTACAAATCTGTTTATTCAATTTTCGTGTCAGAAGAATGGTTAAGCCGTTATTTTCATTTAAATTTCGAGCTGTCAGGAGGCGATCGCTAAGGCACACTTTTAGTGTTACTACCATAACCTACAGTTGGCCAAAACAAAGTTGACCCTCATATCTGTGAAGCGACCAGCCCTGTTAACAAAAAAAAACCGTTATCCCATAAACTTTTCAGCTGCATACGTTTTTCTCGTATCAACAGTTTCTGACTCACCCTATATATCGCAGATCTTAAACTGAAGGAGAGGTATTGAATTAACTTTTCTGCATCCCTGGGATTCTGTGCAATAGGCAGGCGCTATAAGCACTAAATAACCATCACATAATGAATCCAGCGACTGCGCGGTATGTCTTAAGGCAAGTCTCCATAATAAAACCTTCAAACGTGCCTCATGTTTCCCTAGAAATACCTTTCAATTTCCCAAGGCTCTTCAATAGCAGAACGGCCTTGTCCTCAGGCACAGGTGACATATGTAAATATCAAAGAAGAAATCATTGTGCAGAGGCAACATACAGGGTGCCAAGTGAAATTTATCGGCAAAATTGCGATGTTTACGGACCAAATGCGATGAGTGATTCGATGGTGAGAAGATGGGTCAGACAGTTCAATGGCGGGCGTAGTCATGTGCACGATGAAGAACGAAGTGGGCGTCCACCTTTGGTTACAGAAGAACTGGTTCAAATGTTTTTTTGTATAGCTTATGAGACTTAACTACGGGGTCATCAGTCCCTAAACTTACAAACTACTTATGAACTAGCTAATACTAAGGACGGCACAAATATCCATGCCCGAAGGGAGATTCGAAGCCCCGACCGTAGTGGCCGTGCAGACCGTGATTGGAGCGCCTCAGTCCCGTCGGCCACCGCGGCCGGCAGAAGTGGTTCACGCGATTGATGACAAGATCGTCTTTTGAATTATTTTGCATTCCCTATAATATTAAACAATGCTGTTACTACAGTACAAATATACGTAAAAGCCAGGGTATCTCAGCCATGGCACAAATTTCAATTCTGTGCGTCTTCATTAGTTTAATGTTTCTAATATACAGGGTGTCACACTTAACTGTTTCACCCCAGATATCTCTGAAACTACAAGAGATATTGAAAAACCACTTTTACGGTTTTATAGGGAATTTTATAGGGAATGCAAAATAATTGAAAAGACGATATACGATGCGCGTCCAGAAAGTGGGTTTCGTTTGGTAATAAAATGAAATTGTACACAGGTACAGAAGAAATTTTATTGCACAAAATTCTACAACTCTTGAACTACTTTTCCACATAACACCCGAAATTGTGCAGGCATTTGTCATGGCGTGGCACCAGGTTTTGTATACCTTCTTCAAAGAAATCTGCGGCCTTTGTCTTCAACCAGTTCAGTGATCGTGAAATTTGGGGGAAGTCCATAGCGAGAGTACTAATTGTAAACCTACGGTTTTCCTAGATCTTGTCATCAATCGCGTGAACCAGTTCTTCTGTAACCAAAGGTGGACGCCTACTTCGTTCTTCATCGTGCACATCACTACGCCTACCATTCAACTGTCGGACCCATCTTCTCACCATCGAATCACTCATAGCATTTGGTCCGTAAACATCGCAATTTTGCCGATAAATTTCAGTTGGTTTCACTTTCCTCGCATTCAGAAACCGAATCCCCGACCTGATTTCAAAGGCGGCGGGATTTTCAATCAACGCCGACATTTCAAACAAGCACAACAAAGCGTACGTATCTGATAGCGATCTCCAAATGGCGCACGTTCTTCTCCTTGATACATATCGTCTAGAGCGCATGTGCGGAACTGCAATCGCAGTGCTGCAGCGGAGATAAATTGAAACGGAACTTACTTTCTGGACGCGCCTCGTATAAAATCAAAACTAAATATTAATCTTAAACCGAAGAAGAGGCACTGAAATAAAATTTGTGACACTTCCGGGATTCGAAGCCGGGACCTCCTGCATAGAGGTAATAGTGCCTGCCCAGTAAGTAGGAAGGTCCCGGATTCGAATTCCGGCCGTGTTACAAATTTTAACTGAATGCCTGTTCTTCAGTTTAATATTAATATTTTTTACTGATTTCATTTGCTCGTCTTCCCCGTAATATTATCCAGTGGTACTGCAGTACGGATATGATGGCATACGTATCGCCCCTGCTTGACAGGCAACCCGCGCTACAGGTAGCCCTCTGCCGCAGCCGGCTCGTTCGCCACTGTGCGGCGGGCCGCGCCGCCCCACCGCCGGCCGCGACATCGTGGGCGGCGCTTCCGCGTGGGCGGCGGCCTGCGCCGCTGGCCTCTTTGAGCCGCCATTAGCGACCGCCGCGGCTTTGATCCGCCGCCACCTGTCCTGCCCTACCACCACCCCCCAACCCCCACCACAGCGCTGCGTGACCGGCGCGCGGGACGTGCCCGCTGGCAGACGTGACCGGGCGCGACCGCCACTGCCACCCTAATGGCGTCCGCGCGACCACCCCACCCCAACCACACGAGGGCGGCGCCGCCCCTCTGCCGCCCACCCACAACCGCACCCACACAAACACGCACTGACAAGTAACGTACTTGGCCTCGGAAAAACACATATACACCAAAATCGTATGAGAGGTAACGTAAAGGTCCATTATTGCTCTAGTGATACTCCCACACCTACAAAACTCTGCAGTCGTCCGTTAGAGGCCTCTGCTTGTGCCTTGGCACATTGCACTTTGACCTGTCGGTTCGCCACTAGGGACGGTGCAGTGTGCATCCGAAGTTGCGTTTTGTGACGTTATTTGTGTGGTGAAGCGTCATGTGGGGCGGCGATTGTTAATCAATCCTGCTAATGTATTGCGATTATTTGAGATGAAGTTACGAAGTGTATATGTTATTGGTATAGAAGATGAATCATTTGCATACTTTCTCGTATCTGTTATGGTACAGAAATATGAGCATAAGTTCATCTACATCTACATCTACATAGATATTCTGCAAATCACATTTAAGTGCCTGGCAGAGGGTTCATTAACCACTTTCATAACTTTTCCCTACCGTTCCATTCTCTAATGGCGCGCGGGAAGAAAGAACACCTAAATCGTTCCGTTTTCGATCTGATTTCTCTTATTTTATTGGGATGATCATGTCTCCCCAAGTAGGTGGGTGCTAGTAAAATATTTTCACATTCATAAGTAAAAGTCGGTGATTGAAACTTCGCAAACAGATCACGCCGCAATGAATAACGTCTTTCTTTTAATGATTTCCACCCCAATTCGTGCAACATTTCCGTGACGCTTCCCCCCCCCCCCCCCCCCGTGAAGTGATAAAACAAAACGAGCTGCCCTTCTCTGAACCTTCTCAATATCTTCCGTCTGTCCCACCTGGTGAGGGTCCCACAAGGGGCAACAGTACTCCAGGAGAGGACGCACAAGTGTGATGTAGGCAGTCTCTTTGGTGGAGCTGGTGCATCTTCGAAGCGTTCTGTCAATGAAATGTAACCTTTGATTCGCCTTCCCCACAATATTTTCTATGTGTTCTCTCCAGTTAAAGTTGTTCGTAATTGTAACTCCTAGGTATTTGGTAGAATTTACGACTTTAAGGTTTGTTTGATTTATCGCGTAATTAAAGTTCAGAGGATTTCTTTTAGTGGTCATGTGTATTACTTCACACTTTTCTTTATTTAGTGTCAATTGCCAATTTTCGCACCAAGTAGAAATTTTGTCTAAATCGCTTTGCAGTTGCTTTTGATCCTCTGTTGACTTCACTAACCGATAAACGACAGATACTGTTGTAACACTAACACATAATGATAATAGAGATGATAATGACGAACAACTCATTGCAAGCTGTAGTGCTACGGTAAGTGCGGGAAGAGGCGATGGAAGCAGTGGCAGTGAATACCAACAGTCTTCCGAGAAGAAGGTTAAAGTTGCAATTATCATCACGGCTTTGATGAAATACGTCAAATAATATGTACGATGATTATTACATAACTTATAGTTAAGATTTCTGCATTACGTATGGCGTCTACAATTATATCTACAGTGCTATATAGAACATCATTGCAGAGTTTTGCATATAAACGACACCCACCAGCACATTGAGGTGATTCTGTAACCAAACGTTCATACACATAGGTTTGTCTGAGCCCATGTACTTTCCTTGTGAGTATCACAGTTAAGCTGTTGGTACAAATATCAGCTCCCAGTGTTTTCCTATTGTAATTGCCTTCTTCTGCGTTTAGTTTTATAATCCGTATAGAATAGATGGACTCGGAATCTTTGCGTAATAAATTGCTGTCTTCTGTTCATCATGAGAAACTGCACAATCTCTAATTTTATTCTAGCCTCTCTTTGTAAATAGAACGTTCGTAAAATTCGAGCATGAAATTTGTTTTTTCTCAGGGCTTTGATAATTGATGTAAAATACTTGAAACTTTTATCTTTTCCCAGATAGTTCATTTAAATTGAAGCCAGTTACAAAAAAGAATCGATCTCTTAGTTTATGATGATATTGTCCTTACAGTCAAAATTTTACTTTGGGTCTCTTTCGCCTCGTAGCTAATAATTAATTCATTCCACACAGACGATTTATTTAAGAGTCAAAGATATTGTTTATAGTCACATTCAAAACTATTTCACAAATGCTGTTTTCAAATTACGAAATAAACTTGTAGCGGCATTTTTTATAGATCACGTGTCTATATATTTTCGTAAATCTCAGTTGACAGTTATTTCACTTGAAAAATACACATGTAGAATGATTCACATTTTAGGAATTCAGTTACAATTATAGATTTCTTCCACAATATCTTTGCTTCAGCTTACAGTTCGTGCCAATAGCGATTTCTGCTAAAGTAGTGTTCACAATCTCAATATCAATAATTCTTGACAAAATTACTGTTCAAATCGAACTGACGTAGTGCGTACTAGAATCGGGGGACAGAATTTATCACTGTCTCTTATCGCCTAACACCGAACTAAAATTCATAGATATTGTTATCACGAAAAGTGCGATATACTTCAATATCAAATCTGACTTTACCGAAAGTTTCACAGATTACAATAACTAGTGCGTTATACTTCAATATCAAAGTCTGACTTTACCGAAACTTCCACACATTACAATAACTAAAACCCACAGAGAGCTAAACTGCTAGAGAGCTAAGGTGAGAGAGAGAGAGAGAGAGAGAGAGAGAGAGAGAGAGAGAGAGAGAGAGAGAGACAGAGAGAGAGAGAGAGAGAGAGATAGAGTAAATCAACTGCGGGTAATATGCCTTTTTGCTACTCTGATTAACAAAGATGGTAAATACACGAATTTTGCTTCGTAGAGATTATAAAAATATTTCCGAATGACTGAAATATGGGGATCCTAATGCTACGATCGCGATGTGGTTTTATACTACCCAGCTGTTAGACAAGTAATTTTCATACAGAGATTCAGACTATGGGAAACAAAATGAAGCTGAGACAAAGTTTATTGTTACGTAATCGGATTACTGATTCACATTGGTGGTGAAATAATGTCGTCATATTGGAGCGAGAATCTTTCTGTAAATTCTATAGAAGTAATACACCATGAAGCCAGGATCGCAATACTGGTGATTTCTTCTTTGTTTTTTAGCCTGTAAATACGCATCATAAGGAAAATAAAACCTATACACAATGCAGCATATACAGGAAGAGTCCTGCTTCTGCTTCAGACATAATATTATGTTGACATTACCTGACATCGCAGGTTGTGGAGGCGATCTGTTAGATTAATTATCTATAAAGTATAAAGCCAACATCGTAATAATTTATTTTATGACGACGTGTTTGAATGTGCTATGCCACCATCATCTGGTCATATAGTGTTATACAATGTGGTCATTTTACGTTATTAAAAATTGAGATTAAATAGTACGTACAACGTAGCACTTAAGCGAAACATAAAATACATAAGGTAGTTCACCAACAGTTAGTAAATATTTTATATATGGACTGCTATTTTGCACGTACTATTCAATATCCATTTTTAATTAACTTAAGAGGACCACGTTGTATAATTTTATATGAGCAGATGATGGTGGAGAAGCCCATTGAAACAGGTGGCAATAAAATAAATAATTATATTGCGGCTCGAAAGTCAGTCTCAGTTGCAACCACGGCCGTATTCTATCTGACCACTCTGCGCTGTGCGCCACATGACGTGTTTGGTTTTGCCTAACGCTTAAATTTTTAAGCGACTATGTCGATACGTTTCCTTTATAGATGGTTTATTTTACAATGATGATAGCTAGGTCACCGTATATCGTTTACATTATCTGATGACGCCTAAAAAGAGCGAAAAATGTCATTGAAATACAGGAGATTTTGCTGCTGAGACTGACTTTCGAGAGAAATTCGTAACCAGATGCTGTACCAGTCACCAGCATGGAATGGAACCAGTTTTACTTTAATTATATTGCGATCTTGGCTTTCTACTTTTGAAGATAAGTATAATATTACGTCTTCTACTCACAGGCCCAAGAAGAATCACCTCTTATATATATTTTACACAATTAAACTGAGTAGAAAATGACAAACGCAACCACAACAAGGAGCTTGTTGTAATAATACAAATAGTGTAACAAGAAACCTTCATTGCAAAACCGAATAAGAGCATTTAAAAGGACATAAAAATAAAGAAACTAAATACCACCCAAAAACACGGACTCATAACATTCACCACAAACTCACAAAACAACAATGACAAAACTAACAAAGAACAACATTACATACAAACTCAAGAAACAAACTGATGCACACTCACTGACACATAGAATTATAAATATCGTCAAGAAACAAGGAATAAAAGTAGCATATCAAATGCATTTATCAATACAGAAACGAGTGGGCACTGACATCTATCAAAATCCGTCATTAACTAGCTATGATGTTACAGTCGCTACGTCCTATACGTAGGACAGACCAGTAGGACATTTGAAATAAAATATAATAAAGAGGAAAAAACGATCGTTGAAATCAAATGTTTGTTAATCTATCGGACCACACTGCGTGGTCATCAGTCCGTAGCTTACAAACTACTTAAACCTAGATAAACTAACCTAAGGACAACACACACTCACCCATGCCCCAGGGAGGACTCGAACCTCCACGGCGAGCAACCGCGCGCTCCGCAGCGATACGTTTTAGACCACTCGGCTACTCCACCGCGGCGATCGTTGAAATATGGCAGCTGCAATACCTCTGGCAATAAAACCTCTACTATACATCCACGGAAACAGATATTGAAGATATCAGATTGAGCAATACAAACATAAGTCTCTAAGAGTCTTTCTTAATTCAAAAATTAACATATTAAATGATCAACTAAACATCAGGAGACAAACGATATTTAAACTAATAAAACGAACAAATGTCATCCACCCAGAAATATACTACATAATATGAGCAAACAAAGAAATCGACAATACCTCCACCCCCTTCCGATTCACACATACACACAACGCCAGACAAAGTGACCTTCGCTAGTTGACCTAAAATCATAATACAAGCACACACAATACACTCAGAGTAACACAGTTGGATTGTAGCAGACGTCCATTGTGACAGAAATAAAATTTGAGCGCATCTCATAAATTTAGCTACGCAAGTCAACACACATATACAGATGATCCATAAGTGGCCGTAACTGGTAATGTGTGTGCAACGCTAAACATATGAAGAGGCAAAATACAAAACGTGAGCAGTCTGAATAGATAATTTTATTCGCAGAAACAGATGTTACATATGACAACTGAAGATGCTTTAAAATAAATTGAAACGCGTCTTGTCTGTATTAGACTAATTTTTATAGCTGCAGAAGACTGTTACGTCATCTACAAACTGGTGATTTATTTCAGATTACAAGCTTCCGTCCACAATGCTACCATAATCTGATCTCCTTTCTACATTCACAAAAGGTACTAGGGCCTGTACAAATTTGTTCCATGGAAAGGGAGCGTGTTCTAGGTTTGCCATAACTTTCAATATAAATACTGACAAAAGGAACCAACAGTCCCCCACATCCCAAATCATTAGTGTAGCACGGGAAATATCTTTCAGTGTTCTCTCGACGTCCCCATCGTATACTTACCAGTTACGTAGTACTGCGCCGCTGGTGTTTCTTTTTGACAATGTTTCTGTTGAACGCTACGGGAAACGTAGGCCATATATATTTTTACACTACCTTCTCTAATTTTACTTGAAGTATAACGAAAACATAGGCCAGATGATGGAAATTTTACTTACAGAGTCCTGAAGTCTCAAATAAATGAACAATATTGCGATTGTGGTTATGTGGCTACAGGTAACAAGATGATTGGTCCTGAGTATGGGTCTTTAACTCTATTAATTACAAATCTGGTCGATAAAAACAACCTACAGAAATATCACGGCTAATTCTCTATTGCGACTGTCACCTACGATACGGATATTTGCCTTCAAGACGGACTTCAGAAAATATGTTAGAAATGGGAAGTTTGGTTTGAAGACATCAGTCTTTTACCAAGCATAGTCCTCTTTCGAGGTGCTATGCAGTTGCTTTCCTCTGACTTTCGAACTGACTCTCCCAGATAGTTAAAGGGGAGACTAACAGTTTAACGTGAATTTCGAACCACTGTACTATTCGACATTTTTCACATCAGCAACATTGCCAAATATGAGCCGCGGTGGAGTAGCCGAGCGGTCTAAAGCGCCTCGCTGCGGAGCGTGCGGTTGCTCGCCGTGGAGGTTCGAGTCCTCCCTGGGGCATGGGTGTGTGTGTTGTCCTTAGGTTAGTTTACCTACGTTTAAGTAGTTTGTAAGCTACGGACTGATGACCACACAGTTTGGTCCGATAGATTTACAAACAAACATTTGCCAAATGTACTTACCACCCTACTTCACTGTGCTACGCTGCCTCACGCCAAGAAGGATTACTAGGTGGGAAAGTATAACTATCGATACAATATTTCTTTCAAAAAATTCCCCCAATATATCTTTTTTAACATTCCAATATCCAGTGACGTAATTTTTGTTAAATTTTACAACATTTCGCTGTTTTCGGTAAATTGTGAAATCGTTCTTCTGACGTTGTAGTATAATATCATTTTACTTTACTATGGGTCCTACGGACGAATTCCGAAACAAAATGACTACCTACGTTATGGGATTTCACGAAGTCCCCTGCGAAACACGAAACGTATTTCATTTTCACAGAAAAAGCTTATGGGAGCAGAATGGTATTTTAGTGGTGGATTTCACACAAGGAACGACAAATAAACGAGTTTGGATACTTTTTTACACAGAAACTTGTGAGGGAGGAATTCAGAATGAACTGTATACCACGTTGAGTTCAACAACTGTTCGATCCATGAGAGTGTTTGTTTGCATACTGTCGTACTCATTAAATTGTCTGTCGGCTTTTCTGCTGAGAGGTGTTCCCCCATTGACCGTATCGTACTGACTCGGCTAGTAGAGATTTTTACCTTTCCCGAAACTTAAAAACTGGCGTGTGATCGCAGTGGTCTCAAATGGATGAAGCGCTCAAGTAGAGCGTCAGTGTGTGGGTCACTCAGAGGCGGCAGAGATGTAAGCAGAAATTCGATTGTGTAACAAATATTTGAATAAGTGTAGCAATTATGTTTAAAAATAGCTGATAGGGTTTAGGCTGCCGTTAACTGGTTCGTAATGGAAGTCGCCACAGGAAATTGTTGTTCTGAAAAAGAATCGCTGAGTTCATAATGAGACACTTTTACTAAACTTCATAACACCAGTAACTGTATTATCATCACACGACATTCTCGCCGTCTGGATTGTTTTCGTTGTGAATGGAAAGAGAGAAATTTCTACTAGGGAGACCATGGGATGTAAACAGTTGTCACCCAGGGTCTTTTTAGAGAGGGCAGATATGAACAGCGAACTTCCACTGCTGGGAATGAAGGCAGCAGTGTGTCTCGGGCTGTTGTAAAGCTACGAGGTGTCCCCGAAGAGACACTCAGGGATGCCTTCGCGGCAGATAAGATCTTACTGCTGCCTCTAAGAAGGCGTGGAAGAGCGAGAGAAAGAGGGAGGAACCACGCTGTGAAACCCCTCATCTGCATTATTCCTTCAAACATTGAATGCTGGATGGTTAATGCTGCTAAGTTCAAGAATCCTGTACTTACTACTGTGGAGCACGTGCAACGAGTTCGCTTCACCGAGGAGCCAGTTGGGTAGTACTGGATGTGTTTTACCCGTTCATTTTAAATGGAGTATAGAAGACTTGGAATAAGGGAAGCATATATACCTTGATCTCTGCAACCAAAGAAGATCTGAAGTTGCAACCTGCAATTATATTTGTTATTTATGTCTACTAAAGACTGATTTAGTGATTAGGCACAAAGAACCAAGGGTATATTTGAACCATTATGTCGGAATTGGATGGTGAAAAGTAGTCGAATTCATACGTACAATAAACGGCAGGAGTCACCCATAAAATGGCGTCACTGTTGAACCTGGAAATATTCATTCATTTAAAAATATATAATAATGCACTGACTGATGCCATTTTTAAACTGTGTGGTAGAGTGTTTGATCGAACACAGTAGCTATTGGCGCCAAGCGCTGCTTTGTGCATTTTCAGAATTAATGGTTCCCCGCAAAGTGTTCAAAATATTTTCCAGTAAGATTACAGAAGTTTCTGAACGCTTTGAAAAGGAAAGTAATGGCAGATCCCCGAATTTAAACTACATTCAAAATTTACCATTAGCAAATACTTCTGTTCAGGTTAATTTTTATTTAGGACTATTATGGGTCAGTGTGTACCACGTGGAGTAAGCAAAGAAAAGTGCAAATGGATTTTGCACATTTTTTAAAATTATACCTTGAAATATATCTCGAAAGATGTGAATGACCTGCACCCGTTTTGTAATAGGTGTTCTTGACAAAATAAAATCACATGATAAGCTTCATATAACACTTGTAGCAAATATTGGATTTAAGAAGATAAAGCATCACTTCCCGATACGTGGGCATAGTTTTCCCCCCAATGAAAGAAACATCAAACCTCAAATTTATACCATTATCTTAATGTCTTCTTGTGAAGACATTATCCTCCTTTGCAAGAAATGAAAATGGTGTGTGTGTGTGTGTGTGTGTGTGTGTGTGGGTGAGTGAGTGTGTGTGTGTGAGAGAGAGAGAGAGAGAGAGAGAGAGAGAGAGAGAGAGAGAGAGAGAGAGAGAGAGAGAGAGAGAGAGGGAGGGAGAGAGAAAGATAGAGAAAGAGAGATATGGGTGGGAGTGGTGAAATCAGATGGAAATGTTAGGGTGGGTATCTCTCTAATCGCTTGTTCGACCAGGTCTTGAGTATTTCTCAAATGTTTGGGACCCGCAGCAGATCAGTTTAAAGGAAGACATAGAGGCGGTTCAGACACGAGCAGCTAGATTTATTACCGGTAGGTTCGACCAATGCGCGAGTGTCACGGAAATGCTCCGGCAACTCAATTGGGGATCGCTGGAAGATAGACGACGTCTTTTCGTGAATTTCTGTTGAGTAAATTTAGAGGGCCTGAATTTCAAGCTGAGTGTAGTACGATCTTGCTGCCGCCTTCTTACATTTCGCGTAAAGATCACAAAGACAAGATAAGAGAAATTAGGGCTCGTACGGAGGCATATAGGCATTCTTTTTTTCCTCGTTCAATATGGAAGTGGAATAGGAAAGGAAATGCCTAGTAGTGGTACAGTGTACCCTCCGCCACGCACCTTACGGTGAATTGCGGAGTATGTATGTAGAATCCAGAATTGTCTTCATTGCTTATTGGGAGGCTCTTATATTAAAGAATGTTGTCGGTGTTTCTGTGTCTTCATTCAGAATATCATTGTATATGAAGAATGTACCTTTTAATAAGTGCTTTGTGCCGAAACGTTGTTCATTATTTTGAGGTGTTTGCTATATGTGCTGTCATAATGGTGAATTACCACTGCAGCTTTCTGATACAGGTTTTAAGTATTAAGACTGGGATGCAATAAGTTGCTATGAGTATTTCTATATTTAGCTGTTTTCTGTCTGCATATGTTGTGGATGTATGTCATCTTTTCTTCTGCAAACAGTTAGGTTTGATAAATTTAGTAACTAGTCAAACTCAATTTCAATTTCGTATTAGACGTTTTGGTGAAAATCGCTGAATATGTTGTTTCGATTTGTTGGTTTGGAAAAGTATGATAATGTTTCAATGAAAAACACAGTTTTCTGTATGTTCTGGCCGGCCGCGGTGGCCGAGGGGACTGAGGCGCTTCAGTCACGGCCTGCACGGCCACTACGGTCGGGGGTTCGAATCCCCCCCTCGGGCCTGGATATTTGTGCCGTCCTAGTTA
Organism: Locusta migratoria; assembly: GCA_026315105.1. Lineage (NCBI taxonomy): Eukaryota > Metazoa > Arthropoda > Insecta > Orthoptera > Acrididae > Locusta > Locusta migratoria. Next base: position 25,656,654 of record CM048751.1, read on the forward strand.
GTAAGTAGTTCATAAGTAATTTGTAAGATTAGGGACTGATGACCCCGTAGTTAAGTCCCATAAGCTATACAATCATTTGAAACATTTTATGTTCTGTAGGACGTACAGGAAGTTGTGCTTTCCATTTAGTATAATGTAGAATCATTGGAAGAATCGCGGATCGTGCATCATTCTCAAGCAACAGCCTAACGGAAACACAAATCTCCTAAGATTGTCCATGTTACAAAATGTTAACAAAAGTAAAAAAATTAAGACATAAAATATTAGTTACAGAGCGAGATCAGCTTCTTATAAGCACATTTGAAATAAACATACTTTGATACAGATAGAAATACATTGTTAAAATTTTGATAATGTGATATCCAAGTTGAGATGATATTTTTGATAACTCACAAGATGAAAGGAAATTCATAACTGCAGTACTTGTGATAGCGTCTCCACAATTTTTGACAACAATGGTAACAAGCATTTTGCTGAGAATCTGATACATTAACGACGTTACAGCCAAAGGCCTTTTGCTTTCGATCTTTGAATACGTAATGGTGAGTGTACTGTCTTCAGAGTTTTCAATATAAACAGTAAAGTGACATCATGAAATACGTTATTAGCTAGCAGTGTCTTCACCACGTAAAGATTCATTTATGAAAGTGACGTGTGTGGTGAAAGACGGTCTTGAAACGCATGTTGTCATATTGATAGAAGGTTAAATACGCTTCTAAACAGTAACGCGTCACACACAAGTATGAGATCTACAGAATACAGTCATGTCTCAAGGATGGGTAAGCACGCAGACAAGACGCCTAATTAACGTACAGTTCAAACTGTTTCTCGAAATATTTGGAAAATACGAATTGGTTTAGAAAAAAGGAGCAATAAAAATACAACCGCGAAGTGGGAATACACTAAAATAAAAGACGACCCTCGTGCACGTTGCTCGGGAGCGCTAGGGAAGTGACTTTGTACTCAGGCATGCGTATTTATTACTGCTGATTTATACGTTATGTAACTTTCATATCAAACATATTTTCCTGTAATATTTCAAAGTCACCACCCTCTGGTCTCTGGGGTTGGTGCAGGGGGTCAAGGTTTATGTTAATGGATGTCCTTTTTGGATGTGAACAACTCATTTTACAACCTTTTGTATTCCATTTGTGTTTCTGGAAATATTTCGAAAAACAGTATTGCCTCACTCTTAAAATTATCATTACAAAACTATAACAGTCTGTGGACTTGAGTGTTGTTTGTATTGTATCGTTCTTTTCACAATACATACAGTCAAGCAGTTATTATGAAACGTGTTCAATTTAACTTTGTTAAAATATTCTTTGAGGAGGGGCCGCTGGGAACTGAACGAGGTGCTAGGAATGGGGGGCTCTTAACCTCCCCCACCCTCCTACCACCTGTATGAGTCCCCAGCATGCGTTCCTGCGGAAAGTGGCAGGCAGAAAAAACAGCTGTTTCTCCCCACCACCCCTCGTCACTCTTACCGGGCTGCGTGGGCGGCGAGAAAGACAGGCCACAGCGCACACATCATGCCACGTAAGCAAGGTAGTTCCGAGCCGGCGCGATCGCTAGCCGATTGGCCGGCCGCTGGGGCACGCCCCACTGCCTCATAGCGGGCAGCCACTGAGCTAGCACTTAGCTTCCCAGGTCAAAATGTTCAAATGTTTGTTAAGCTTATGGGACTTAACTACGGGGTCATCAGTCCCTAAACTTACAAACTACTTATGAACTATTTACGAACTAGGACGGCACAAATATCCATGCCCGAGAGGGGATTCGAACCCCCGACCGTAGTGACCGTGCTGACCGTGACTGGAGCGCCTCAGTCACCTCGGCCACCGCGGCCGGCCTTTCCAAGTCATTCTCGTGTCACATTCTGTCCCAGATACGGTCTGACAGGCCGCAATTTTTAAATAATCATAAATAGTTCTGATTGTTATTTAAGTAAACTAATTCAATTTATTACGCAAAAGGCTACTTATGTCTAAATAAACTCTGTAAAAGGAATACATTTTAAAATTAATTTTATGAAATGTATATACTCATAAGTAAAGCTGCAGAAAATGGATTTAACATTACATTATTTTATTAACACTGTAAAAAGTCAAATACTATGGCCTTTAAATTTTACTTTATGCCATATTTTTATTGTTCACTGTGCATGTAATAGTAAAAACATAAGAAACTCTCCAAAAAAATTCACAAAAATAAAAATTTCACTACTGCTTCGTTCGTAGCTTTTTTGTCTTTTCAAATATTTTCTCTGCACTCGATGCAAATTTTGGTAGAACACTCAAGGCAGATGGGCTTCTTGCAACAATGGCAAACATAACACGCCTTTCCCTTCTTTTTTGGGTCACAGGTGGAGCATATTCTACGTTTTTCCTATCGCTCTCCATCTACTTGTAGTCTTGTTTTTGAGACTCCCAACACACGGTGAATTGATGCACGAAGTTCACGTGGAATGTGAGAAATTTTTGAAGTACGCCAAACCGGTTTTTCGGTATAACACATCTAAAAATATCATGCCCAGTACCATCTGTGGCATAAATGATTTATAATCTTCCCCGTTGCATTTGAAAACAGCTGAGTAAAATAGTAAACCAATAAAAGCTTTAGTTCATATAAATATGTTTCATGCCAAACATTTGGTTCATTTTCACGCTTTTCTTTGTTTATTTTTACATTACTTCACTTTACTATAATATTCAAAACATCGTCAGTCATCAGCAAATTCCAAATAGTGAGTGGATCTGGATTGTTACCTACTTGAGCAGGTGGTCGTACAGTCGGCAAACAAAAATGTTCAAATGTTTGTAGAACTTACGGGACTTAACTACGGGGTCATCAGTCCCTAAGCTTACAAACTACTTATGAACTAGCTAATCCTAAGGACGGCACAAATATCCATGCCCGAGGGAGGATTCGAACCCCCGACCGTAGTGGCCGTGCAGACCGTGACTGGAGCTCCTCAGTCACCTCGGCCACCGCGGCCGGCAGTCGGCAAACGAATGACATTATACTGGCGCACATGAGAGTTCCTCAAAAGTGGCTTCGAAGAACAACGAAAATTGTTTCGACCAAAAATATTTCTTGCAGAATTCTTAGCTGATGATACTGTCTGTCTTCATCATTTCGATTACTTGTTTGACTCGAGGAATCCACAGGTGGCAATACAATTTCTTCTTCACTTTCACGCTGATCTGAGTCTGAATTATGTTTACTTTGTATCTCACTGTCGCTGTCTGATCCCACATCACTTCCTAAAGGGTCTTCAAACCATTTCAAAACAGTATCGTCGGCCGCGGTGGCAGAGGGGACTGAGGCACTCCAGTCACGGTCTGCACGGCCACTACGGTCGGGGGTTCGAATCCCCCCTCGGGCATGGATATTTGTGACGTCCTTAGTATTGAGTATTTCATAGGTCGTTTGTAAGTTTAGGGACTGATGGCCCCGTAGTCGAGTCCCATATGCTATACAAACATTTTGAAAACAGTATCATCAAAATGAGGGTCTGTAACACGCACAGTAGAGGAAGATCTCGGTGCTAAATCCATAACTCAAAGGCCCAGGTGCGGTCTCTAGGACCGCTAGCATAAAAGATGTAATAATATTGCTCGGACTCGTGTTAACGTGGCTACTGACAGTGGAAAACAGTGCAGGTGTTGGAAGCAACGATTACGCAACGCTGTATTATCCTCCCCCACCCCTGTCCCTTAACAATTGACTAACAATAAGCGCTATCGGTCTTTGAGACCGCACCTGGCACGTTGAGGGCTAGCGATCGCTCCGGCTCGGAACCACCTTGCTTACGTGGTATGACGTCCCCGCGCCGGCCGCGGTGGCCGAGGTGACTGAGGCGCTTCAGACACGGTCTGCACGGCCACTACGGTCGGGGTTCGAATCCCCCTCGGGCATGGATATTTGTGCTGCCCTTAGTATCAGGTAGTTGATAAGTAGTTTGTAAGTTTGGGGACTAATGAACCCGTAGTTAAGTCCCATAACCTTAACAAACATTTGTAACAACATTTGGCGTCTCCGCTGGGGCCTGTCTTTCCTGTTGTCCGCGTACTGGGCTGTTAATGACGTAAGCTAACTGGCGGTCTCTGGTGTTCGCAGGTGAGCATCCAGCGGCGATGCAGCGCGACAAGAACTCCGCCGGCGGCGTGACGTCACCGCGGGGCCTGCTGCTGTTGCTGCTGCTGCTGTTGCCGATGCTGGGGGTGGGCGCCGCCGCCCCCGCCGCCCCCGCCGCCGCCCCCTGCCTGCCGTGAGGCGGCGCAGCCACCAGCTGGGGGCGGAAGACTGCTCCACCACAGGCCGCAGGCACCTGCTCGTCCACCTGACGGCGGTGCCCACACGTGTTGCTCGTCCCGCATCTCGCGGAACGAACCGGGACTGGAATAGGCAGGTGTTTCAACAAAAGGTGCTCTCACTTTCGTCCTGTGATCGACACTCTTCCTACTCTTAACGAATACTTTCCGACTGCCGCAATCTGGCGTACATCTGGGGCACTTCCCGATAAGGTGAAACTTTTCCGGTACTTGGGCATTCTGCTGGTTTTGTTCCATACGTCCTTCGCGATTAATAGAGTGTGACAAAATTATACGTACCCTCATTTTGACAAGCCTCTGAAACTGTAGGAACCAATTTATTCTATATTGTGAAACAAACTTACTCCATTCTCCTCCAAGTTACGATCTAGCGTCACTCGCAGCTGTTCGGCGTAAGCAAATATTCAAACTTCGGCCGAGATTTTACCAATGGCCAATGATGACTCACTATCGTATGTTATTGTGGCTTCTAAGGCCGTACATTGCTGAAGCTTACATCTCATTTCAGTGGCGCAGTTGTTCATGTTCGTCGTACATGTCTTCGCTATCTTCTCTATCGCAGTGTGTCTCACATTTTCTGTAATGCTGGACCTATACATTGGTGTCTCTACGAAAAGAGCCCTAAGGAACGTCGTTATAAAGGTTATCTAATGTTTATGACGTAGATGTGAAAAACTCCACAACTTCAGAGTTGTTCAGAAAATCACATCTCACCGAGTTTCTGTATATGATCAACAGCAATCACTCGAAATTGTGTTCCTATCAACAGGGTTTCTACCATGATCTATAATACCCACCGTTGTATTTATAAGGAACGGGGAAACTTCTAATGTCGTTCATCCTCATATCAATTTGCACCTTATCATCACTTCTAATATTGCACTGAAATGTACATATTCATTCTAGGAAATCACACAAAATAAATCCTGTATCTCACTGAATGAGTGAAACAAAATCCCCAACTAACTCGGTTACACACCTAAAGCCACATTCGTAATCTGAAATCATTTGTTGAGTTTACAATTTTGTTGTCGTGTCACTTACAAGGCTCACATTTAAGTTACTTAACCCTTTTTCGTATTAACATGAAATCTAAATCTTCCCTCTTCAAAGATTCCAAGTTTTCTTCCTGCAAAATTTATAATCAAAACCATATTAACTCTGTATTTTGTTGTCAACTATAATCCTGTTTCCTTGTGAACGTGTTGCAAATCTTTCGTTGCTATAAGCCTTCCTTCCGACATATTTCTAATTGCCTTTCTTCTACTTTGTTTCTTTATGTTAATGATGATGACTTCTATTAATCATGCGCTTCTCCTCTCTGACAAAACTAGCATATTCCAGCTGTGAATTTTTTTCATTGATAGAATATGGCTATTATTTTAAATACTCTTCGTTGCGTGGATTTTTTCCCTAAATTTGTACTGAGGTCTTTTTTGTATCTTTTTTATGTGAAATTTGTCTTTACATTTTGTTAACAGAAATATGTATAACTTCCTGGCGCAATTTCTCTAAGGAATTTCACTAAATAATCGTGACAAGTATATTGCGTTGATTAACACAATTCGCTACTCTGGAGTGGGACTTCTGAAGATATTTCCAAAGAAATGAAATTATACCTATCTCCGGAGATAATTACCTCACAGATGTACCTTCTAACCAACGTTGTTAAGTTTCATTAACAGTGTTTGCCTTAAGGGAAGAAACATTCGTATAAATGAAGTGCCGCGATATTCCCAGACAGGAACACAATCACTCAAGTTTTCCGCAGAAGTTTCACTCAATTACTTTCGGGAGAGCTATAAAATCGCGAACGAGGACAAAACGCTCATATCTCTGCAAGAAAGCATAGACATTAAATCTACGTTTTTCTCCAAACTTTCCCACTATAGCATCATAATTACAACTCTGTTAAGTTTAATTACAACGATCTTCCAAGTTTCATAAATGGGATCCGAACCTCGTAGACGCATCGTTGGCTGTGGCGCTTTCAGACTGACGTGATTAGCCAGGGACAGTGGGAAGTTGAAGTGCCATCGATATAGTGCCATCTTCCTCGCTGCCGCCATAGCCACTCCGTTCGGCGAGGACGCAGAACTAGGGACGATTCAGTCGCCGGACGCTATTAACATTTACCCGCTAAAGCTTAAAGTAAATATGTGAGTGTAAGTGCAAAACGATTCTCGTAAACTCTTTTTGATGTGTGGCAGTGATGCAAACACACTATTTGTAAACATTTATCTCTACGTAAGACTGTTGAAAATAGACACTGTTGGACTGTGCTCGATTTTATGCTCTAGTCATATGTGTGTCAAGTGTGAAATACGAAATGAACTCTTCCATCCTCATATTAACACAACTGAATATGTAAGTGATGCAGCAGATGACTCTGAAAATATCATTATTTAAATGTTTCTTATTTTTTATTTCAGCGTTCTGTACATTTCGTTTGGCAAATAAACTTTCTAAAACAAAAAAGTGTTCATTGTGTAATGTTATTTTATCTAGAAGAGCACCTAGTTTGCAAAGGAGGCCACTGAACATTCGGAAGGTAAAATAATAATATTAATAATAATAATAATAATAATAATAATAACAAACATTTACCTTTTCAAATAGTTATTTTTGAAGAAAATTCTATATTACAACGTCCGTTTATGAAAAAGACAAACATATAATTATGCTAATTAGGTATCTAGTAATTTGTTTCGCTCAGAATGGCCTAAAACTAACCAATGACATGACAGTTTAATTACTGACAAGGATGCCATTGGTAGTGGAGCTTGCACTGCGGTTGGTTAAAATGAATAAAGTTAAATTAAATGGAATCTACAGCAGTAAATATTTTATAAATAATTTATTTTCTAACCAGATTCGGCTTATCGCTTAAGACATCTTCAGGGTATTAAATCAATTGAATGTTCCACATTGTTTTAGATCGTATTCTGAGACTATTTACTTGGTGTCGTAGATTCCTTTTTACACATTTTGGATCCTTTTAGGCACTTAAGAAATTATTAAACTGATGTGATGCAAATTGTGTAACAAGGAATCTACCACACAATTTACATTGACTGCTACTGATACTACGCAGGTTGTAAATCCTCAAATTGGACTAGTATCCTGAAAATGTTCAAATGTGTGTAGAGCTTATGGGATTGAACTACGGGGTCATCAGTCCCTAAACTTACAAACTACTTATGAACTAGCTAACACTAAGGGCGGTATAAATATCCATGCCCGAGGGGGGATTCGAACCCCCGACCGTAGTGGCCGTGGAGAACGTGACTGACGCGCTGCAGAACGCTCGGCCAACCCGGCCGGCTATCCTGAAAATATACATTTCTTTTGCCTACAGTTGTGATGGAAAATTTAACTTTCTTAATTAGATAACGACGTATCTTTTGTTCTTAATAGAACTACCATTATTCAATAAATATATGTGGGTTTCAAGATAATCTAAGCAAACTCTCCTGTAACCTACTAATTCTTACATCCCAGAGGCCTTAAAGAACCAAGAAAGACTAATATTGGGTTTTGTTTTGAGGTTGTTGTCGAACGTTAGGCCAATACATTTACTCTTCACTGTACAACAGTTAAAATGAATTTAAACGATCTGCTCTCATCATATATCGTCTTAAGAAATTTATCTTTGCGAGTCCTTGTAAATGTACTGCGCGGAATTGTCGTGGTTGTATATATTACAGTGTGGTCGCAGAACGTTTATTTATTACAGCTCTAGCGCCTATGTTTTTGGAAATTGTTTGAGAATGTTCTTAGGTACAATAAATGATGTAGTTCCAATTCTACAATGAGAGAGCAATTGAATGGCAGTTAATTAATAATGATAATTGAGAATATGTATCTTCGGAATCAAACGAAAATAACTGGTAATTCATTTTTTTCATTTTCTATTATTAAGTTAGTGAAACTGCTAAGACACGGTTAACAGTCCGTAAATCGGGTTATTATCTGCTGTTGGTTCCATTTAATTTAACATATGTTCGTCGAGAGTGATTAGAAAAAAAAAATGAAGAGAAACATTATTCGTAATTAGGATGAATCTACGCGTTGATATGTCTACGTCTCCTCCTAAACTATTGGACACATATCAACCAAATTAGCTACACATATTCCGTACTATCAGTCAATCGCTGTCAGTAGTTCAGGAGATATGACGTCATAAACAACAAAATTCCCGAAATTGCCGCATTACGCAAAAATGTTCTACATCTCCTACTAAAGCAGTGAAACCTTTCAAAACGTACGGGAATATAAATATTCCCCACCGTCAGGAAAAATCGCTAAGCGAGTTCAAACAAATTTACGACAAAAATTCAGTAGGTAGAACGTCGTACACAAATAAAAGTCGCAGAAAAGTGTCGCATCATGTGACGAGATTTTATTCATACACTGCATGTGAAAGAGAGTACTTAGCGAGTGGCAACAAACCTTTTAATTCTTTTACTTCCCGACATCCACAGGTAAATGATAAATGTTTATCCCTTACTACTTTTCCGCTATTCATGAAGTAAACTAAGGCATCTGGTTTGACATTACATTTTATAATTTAACACCACAATTTTACAGACCTTAAACACACAAACAAATCAAACAAATCAATGTTCTTTCGAAACTGCATCACAGTAAGAAACGAAGTTTATGTGATATAAGGACGTTCAGTCAAAAACAGTTTATTCACGCCTAAGTGTTTAATATATTACTTCTTTACTACACATACAGCACTAATATAAAGGAATATTTACCAACAGAATTATTATAAAACACATAAATCAATAGACGTGATATCATAAACGAAGGGTAAAAACCTGTGGCTTAACGCATAGAGTTTAATGCATTTCTTATTTACTTCTAAGACATTACCAATTTCCGGCCAGCTTAAGAAATTATTATGTGAAGACATCCTGCAAACTCTGCCACTTATCTCAAATTCAACACTAGTAGTTACATTCCATGCTTGTGTGAAGCATTCATTTGTGTTGCCACATATACAAAAATAAGCTTATAACAATGTATGAGAATACAATAATGTGATGAAAGTGTACAAATGATATACAAAAAACTACTAGATATTTGAGAAAGTGGAGTAGACGTTGATTCATCTGGCAGGATAAACTCGTCATCAGAGTTTTTCAATATTATGCACGGAGTCATAAAATTTTCAGAATTTCAACCGGCTTCCGGAGAGGGTATTCTTGCCCCTAAGAATGAAGACCTCTACAAAGTAATCAATCACGTAGTTGTGCTGTTACACATAAGGTCAATGAATAAAGTCCATCGATAAAATTGTAGATGGTTTTCCACCACATCTACTTTTCTGAAAAAAATGTTCAAATGTTTGTAGAGCTTATGGGACTTAACTACAGGGTCATCAGTCCCTAAACTTACAAACTACTTATGAACTAGCTACAACTAAGGACGGCACAAATATCCATGCCCGAGGGGGGATTCGAACCCCCGACAGTAGTGGCCGTGCAGACCGTGACTGAAGCGCCTCAGTCCCCTCGGCCACCGCGGCCGGTGACTTTCTGAAATTTGGACCACCAGTTACTTGACTACTAAGCGTCGATCCCCAGCAACTTTGCAGAAGACTCTGCATTAGGAAGATAATGGGTAGCGTTATTGAGGCCGTTATCCTATACGAAGAGGGAGAGAATGAAAGTGTACATCCCACGAAAACACAGACCCCCTTCAGATCTACACATTTTTACTTAAAGAGACTGCAGCTTCCATTGACTCTTGCATTTTATATCACGATTATCAACTCACCCCGCATTTTATTAAATACTGCCGCGTGGATTTCACAATAATTTGTTTCTCATACCGACAATGTGATGTCGCTTGAGCAAGGATGGGCTCATCAAAGAAATGATTCAATTTAGCTGCTGGGCTAGTACCGCCAAATATTGTGTAAAGTCAAATTTTGAATTACATGAAGGTTACTTATCATTTATATTTTTTATTTTATATTCTTTTGATAGGATTACGACTGTTTCTCTCCTACTGTTTGTTAATTTCTAGGCTGTTTTCTATTTGTAACGGAAGGTTGAAAAACTATATACTCCCATCTTCATTATTTTTTATTTATTAATTTAGTATTTGTTGTTGCAACACTGACTCCGTCACTTAAGATATTTATTTATAACTTCCTTCCTGACACTTTTATTATCAGCACAACACGTGAAGCAAGAAATGAAGCGTTCATTCAGAGTTAAATCTATTCGCAAAAGCGGAACGCCGCTTTTATTGACTGCCTTTGGGAAGTTTTAATGTTCCAAGGTTGATATGACGATGGCAATAGGGGAAAGTAACCCTTTCATTGATAATATTAATTTTTACAGATTTTCAAAATATTAAGGGGATAATGATTTCATTTCAATCCCATTATTATACTTTTAAGGCCAAAATACTTTTATAAGTTCTCGATTTTTTCACAATAGGAAGTGGGAAACATAAGTCCCACGAACCAAATCGGGATACCTTTTCTGATGACTAAGTGATTTTGTAATTTTCTTTTTTAGACATAAACGGGCTTTTGCACTGGATAAAATAATTACAAATCATACATGCATATAATCCTTTATTTGTTTACTGCCAGTATAAAAATATTCATTTTATTTCATTTTTGATGAAAGATTATCAAAAATGGCAGGACCTTACGTGCCATGAACCTTGGAGACATATGGTGTGGCACAACGCGGTTCACCACAAGCAGTGCAGACAACTTTTGTTCTCTTCTCTTTAGAGTTTGTGCTGCATAATCTGCATCGTTTTCTAGTACATGTCTTCCGAATACATGTTTTCCTACGACCACGAGGCAGACATCATCTGGCACACTACAGACGCTGCTGGACAGAAAGTGGGCAGTGCGCCCCTCTTGATCAGTTGTCTTGCTAATATGATGCGAAAGGTTAATCTGTCTTCTGCCGTTGTGTTTGATAGAAATTATATATATATATATATATATATATATATATATATATATATATATAGTCGCTGCCACCAATTTATAGTCGTCTGCCTCTCATATATCTTTCAAGTAACTGATCAAATGGGTCAACTCCACCCATTATGGGCTCCCACTAATTTTATTACGAATATAAAATAATGCAGTCACTGATAAGTACATTTGGCAGCGTATTTGAACTAAAAAAATATTATTACTTGAGCAATAAGATGAATTACTTACTTTAGATATTTCTGGAAAGTAAGAAATGATTAAAACTGCCGTATAACACAAATCAGTTGCACTGCAACGGCTATATGTGCGCACCAATCGACAAAAGAAGTCACAGCCTTCTCTGTTGCCTGTGCAGTGCAGTCCTAATTTTTTCTCAGGTTCAGTACAGACGTCCCTTGATGGCAGCACTGTGAAGAGCTGGGACACATACGTCCCGACACTCGAACTGACGTTCAAAGTTAGTGGGACATATATGTCCCAGCAGCTTCCGAAAGGGTTAAATAAAGTGAAATATTGTACTATAAACATGATTTCCTCAACAACGTAGGCTCACCATCCTTCCCACTCTCTCCCTCTCTCTCTCTCTCTCTCTCACACACACACACACACACACACACACACACACACACACACTAGCACACACAAACACGACATCTATGCAAATAGGAGAAAAAAATCAATATTCACAGAAGTAAAATAAAGGAAATGTCAGTCAATGTAATTCATTTCTAAAATTTCAGTAATTGCAATTTTTACTAAAAGGACTGCGATTAAAGTGATACTAGTATCTAGCCACATGCCATTAAACACCGACACTTACTCTGATATTACAACGAAGTGACTTTGGAATCTCTGGTTATACTGAACTACGCTCTCATCTCTTATTTATAGCGTCTTATGGAATTGTATGATACCGACAGGCGGAAGCATATGTTCATTGAATAACAGAATAGAGGTGTTCTTTCTTCCCGTGCGCTATTCGAGAATGGAATGGGAGATAAATAGTATAATAGTGTTTCGATGAACCCTCTGCCAGACACTTAAAAGTGAATTTAAGAGTATCCCATGTAGATGTACATGTAGACGTACTACAGTTTTCACAATTAATCGGAAACTTCTGAAGGAGAAAGTCACTGTAGAGCAGAAATACCTGGGAACTTTGAGGTCGACATTGAATTTTTCAAGGTAACAACTATATAACAAAAAAAAAACTATCTTATTTACAATAAACACAAGAGCTATGTTTGGTATTAAGAAAGAGTTTACAATAATATGGGAAAGCCGGGTAAGATGGCAACATTAATGTATATTATATTTTCTTCTGGCTCTTACGTTGAAATCATTTTATTTAGGAAAAAGATCTCATTTGTAACAAAGCTCTTAAACGTTTCCTAAGACTGAACATTTTTTTGGCTAGAACCGTTTTTGTTAGTGACAGTACCATTCGTTAACTTGCCCTAAAGGCAGTCAAGATGTACTGAACATTTTATTTAGAAAACAATATTATTGATGCTTATCCACTTACGAAAGAGATACATACATAACATTTCTCCTTTGCATCCCTGTAATTTAAGTACGTACACTGATCAGAGCTTATTTCATTAACATGATTTTTCCATAGGAATCAACTCATATTCATTAATATAAAAATATTACTTGCATGACACTTACTTAAACCAAAGGAAAAATTGTTACAAAAGCAGCATCCACTTCTGAGCCTCTATTGTCAACAAAACAAAATGACCAAGCGGTTCTATTTCAACAGGCATGCCTGCAGAGCGCGCTAAGGAAGTAATGCCGTAGTGAATGCAGAACCAGCTATTTAATTATCGGAGAAATTAAAAATTAGTCATCTTAGACTCATCGTCAACTTACACGACCTTCCCCTACTAATGTAAATTATGGAGAAAAGAATTAATTGAAATATTTATTTAAGTAAAGAAGACGTTCATAATTCGAGACCTTTTAAAAAGACAATCTAGCGGACCTCATATACAGAGGTGTACAACAATGGCACCTAGCTCCATATGGATTACTACCCCCCATTAAAAAATCAATGACAATTTCATTTGTAGCTACGATAATCAAAGTAGAAGCATGCTGTAGATTAAAGCAAATATAATTTCGCTACAAATCATATTATTAAGAAGTACAGAGAGAAGCAGTGGATGATCAAAATCACACAGGCAATTCTGATAATTTTCAAGCATTTATCCAATATTAAGGTGGCTGATGGCGTCAATATGATCGAAATATAGACCGAAACTCGAGACCATGTAAAAATCATTCACTTTCTTCATTACTTTTTAAAGTACTAATGGGATCCCTGAGCTATTCTCTGAGAAAAGTTTTCTAAACCGCGAACACACAAGTTAAACAAAACAAAATGACCAAGCGGTGACTTTTCAAAGTTTCCCGGCAGATATGTAGCAGATACTCTTTCCAGGTTTCGTCGACTGATAATACTGTGCGTTTCCCACAATATTTCGTCGAAACAGCTGACCAACATTCTCTGGTGTTAGTAGTTCCTACTGGTCACTTAATCAAGACGCGGCTGAGAGTAATCACATGGCGGCATCCGAATTAATAAGGTACGACGTTGTAAACACGCCTGCACGTGCGGCCATTCTGAGTTGGTTAGCAGCGGCACTCATAGTCCCCCCCCCCCCCCCCCCACTACCAGGAGACGAGGAGGCGACTTCCGCGCTTGCTACACGTTATGTTGTCCTAATGGTCTGCTAAAAGGGCACCAAGTTTTAAGAAAATTCATGATCCGAATATCGTGGCTTCCCCTTGTTATATTCCTCTGATGTCATGGACATGACAAGCACAACCGCCATCTTTAACAACTGACATCTGCGCCATGCGGCCGAACTGTCAGCAGTTACCCTCTGTCTGCAACAAGAAAGGTCCAACGATGGGAAGTGATACATTAACTTCCACTTACAACCGTAATTTGGCTAAAACCAAATAAAAATGGCAAAGACATTCTGATTTTCACTCCTGAAACGGTTACTTTCGAACATTTCACTCTCTTCATAAAATCGTATAGGTATAAAACTTGAATTTTGTTTATGAAAGAGAAGTATGAAATGACCAGAGAGCTATGAAAAGCTTACACCTGGGATTTTATAAGGAAGAAAGGAATTACGATGAAGACGTAAGATAATGTTCGATTCAGTGTCGAGTTAAATATTTACAAATATTTCTTAATTGTGTCTGTTATAAATTTGTGTCCCCGTGTGACTATTAACAATATTCAAAACGTAGATTACAACATACATATCGAAACTAATCTTCAGTATAAAGACTGCGAAATATAGTATGATTTAGTGTCCCTTTTGAGCACTGATGATGGTCACAATGACCAAAATGTAGATAGGACTAAATAAAGAAATATTATCAAAATATCCATGGGTGTACTGCCGGTCTATAGTGTCTAACGGGCACAATATTTCGGCAATTATACATGTCGCCATCATCAGGTGAACTGACGGACTGAGCTCCTGCAAACGCGCCGGCACGGAGATCCGCACGCTACGGCTGCTCGAAGAGAACTGGGTTCTAGCCCAGTAGCGGGCCATTTAAATACCCTCGGCCCGTGGAGCGATCCCTCCGCGGCCCGCGCCCCGCGTCGCGGCCGCGCAGTGGAACCGATTTGCGACAGCGTCTGAGATGACGTCGGTGTGAGGGCTCTGTCCGCGCCGGCCGCGGTGGCTGAGGAGACTGAGGCGCTCCAGTCACGGTCTGCACGGCCACTACGGTCGGGGGTTCGAATCCCCCCTCGGGCATGGATATTTGTGCCGTCCTAGTTTGTAAATAGTTCATAAGTAGTTTGTAAGTTTAGGGACTGATGACCCCGTAGTTAAGTCCCATAAACTATACAAACATTTGAAACATTTTGCTCTGTCCGCCGTGGTCGTCACTTCGTTACGTTTGCTAGATTTACTCTTAATCTGGTACACACCGGCCTTCCTCAAACCGAGATCATCTCTAACGCTCCCCACCAGTGGATGAATTTTAATCGGCGGACAAAAAACAGTTCAAGCCTGGTGTTTTTTTCAAAATGCGGGCGATCTTCCCCGAGAGGGCGCCGGTAAATGGAACGAACGCAGTGCCTACATCATCCCTCGTGTTTTCATCCGTTTCCACGGGTTGTATTTACACCACCCTTCACAGAGGAATGGTCTACTTAAAACTCTTGTACATAGGGCGCGCCATATCTCCGACGCAGAGAGTCTACCCCAGGAATTGTAACACCTGTATTTCGAAAAAATTGGTACTGAGAGTGGCAGATTTAGCGGACTCTCCGCCCAACCACTACAACACTCTCGGGGAAGATCGCCCGTATTTTGAAAAAAACACCAGGTTGGAACTGTTTTTCGTCCACCGAATAAAATTCGTGCACTGGTGGGGAGCGTTAAAGATGATCTCGGTTTGAAGAAGGCCGACGTGTACCAGATTCCGTGTCAGTGTGGAAAGTCATATATTGGGCAGTCGATGCGTACCGTCGAGGAGCGATGGGTTGAACAGCAGAGGCACACACGATTGATGTACCCGAGCAAGTCGGCGGTCGCTGAACATTGCTTGTCGGAGAATCCCGCGATGGAGTATGAACACACTAGGATTCTGGTACAGACGTCGAGATACTGGGACTGCGTCATTAGAAAGGCCATTGAAATTCGCACAAGTGACGACCTCATAAACCGTGACTGTGGCCATAATCTTAGCAAAGTTTGGGAACCAGCGATTGGGTTAATTAAGAGTAAATCTAGCAAACGTAACGAAGTGACGACCACGGCGGACAGAGCCCTCACACCGACGTCATCTCAGACGCCGGCGAAATCGGTTCCACTGCGCGGACCGCGGAGGGGTCGCTCCGCGGGCCGAGGGTATTTAAATGGCCCACTACCGGGCTAGAACCCAGTTCTCTTCGAGCAGCCGTAGCGTGCGGATCTCCGTGCCGGCGCGTTTCCAGGAGCTCAGTCCGTCAGTTTACCTGATGATGGCGACATGTAAGAAATGCGTGTACCAAATTTGATTGAAATCGGTCCAATGGTTTGGGAGAAAATGAGCAGCATTGCCGCAAAATAGAGCAGTTTTTCGCGCATCTCATTGTTTATGACGTTATACCTAGTGAACTATATATCGTGTGTGATTCTTACACTTACGGCGACCGTCCTCATGGATTGAAGCTTACATGTACAAAATTTCATAAAGATTGGAACCAAACTGTGGATTTGTATGCAACACGTACAAATATACGGACTCTCTGATTTATGTATTAGATACTTTGTTTTATCAAGTTTGTAAAAGAACGGTCGCTCCTATGGCCCACCGAGCCGAGTGACAATTTCTTTAAATTCCTAAGCGTACAATCAGCGACTATCTCATAATATTTAACAATGCATGTGACGAGTATGGTTTCCTTTATGAATTTTGCTAACAAAAGTGGTAACTAATCCCTGTTTTAATACGTTACTCGTTCTTAACAATACACACAAAATCCTTTATAATGTTAGAAAGTAAACAGCACTCGAACACAGCTCACCATTCTGAAATGTTCAATTGTTTGTAAACCTTTTGGACCAAACTGCCATGGTCGCCAGTTCGTGTATTTACTAAACGCTTAAACTAACTTAGACATCACACAGCCGGCCGCGGTGGTCGAGCGGTCTGCGGCGCAACAGTCACGTTCTGCACGGCCACTGCGGTCGGAGGTTCGAATCCCCCCTCGGGCATGGATATTTGTGCCGTCCTTAGTATTAGCTCGTTAATAAGTAGAATGAAACTTTCACTCTGCAGCGGAGTGTGCGCTGACATGAAACTTTCCTGGCAGATTAAAATTGTGTGCCGAACCCGGGACTCGAACCTGGGACCTTTGCCTTTCGCGGGCAAGCGCTCTACGGACTGAGCTATCCCGACACGACTCACTATGCTGCCTCATAACTTTACTTCCGCCAGTACTTCGCCTCCTACTTTCCAAACTTCGCAGAAGCTCTCCTGCGAAACATGCAAGACAAGCACTCCTGAAAGAAAGGATGGTCTCCATCGTGAATCGTGTCGGAATAGCTCAGTCGGTAGAGGTCTTGCCCGCGAAAGGCAAAGGTCCTAGTTTCGAGTCCCGGTTCCGTCACACAATTTTAATCTGACAGGAAGTTTCAGTTCATAAGTAGTTTGTAAGTTGTAAGTTGATGACCCCGTAGTTAAGTCCCATAAGATCTACAAACATTTGACATCACACAAACCTATATCCGAGGGAGGATTCAAACCTCCGGCGGGAAAAACCGCGCAGTCTGTGACAAGACGCCTTAGACCATGCGGCCATTCCGCGCGTCTTACCACTCTAACAATTCCGGGTGCACTTATATGCTTAAACTAAATGAAATTATAATTTTCTTCTACTCATCGCTTGAAGAGTATCTTTAACCAGTGGACTTTAGAAGCGATGATAACTGGTATACGTCATTAACACAGCTATCAGTAACAGTATCATCAAAGTATTGTAACATGGCTGATGTTTATAATAACGTATCTATCTTGGTCTATCTTGTGCCAGTATATGTCCGATATGTTCACATAATTGAATCAAAACTGATTAAAGTCTGATACGTATTACCTACTGTTAAGGTTATTATATTCAAATTATCAACTATCTCGGCACAATGAGAAAAATATATAAATATATAGAACAAAGTGATGGAATCGATTTATTTTCATATTAGATTATTTTTCATGTATGTACGACGACTTCTCTGCTTTTCGTTATATTATTACTTCATCTCGCAAGGGCGTGTTACGTTTTCTTCAAAATGTTCAAATGTTTGTAGAATTAATGTGACTTAACTACAGGGTCGTCAGTCCCTAAGCTTACAAACTACTTATGAACTAGCTAAGACTAAGGACGGCACAAATATCCATGCCCGAGGGGGGATTCGAACCCCCGACCGTAGTGGCCGTGCAGACCGTCACTGGAGCGCCTCAGTCTCCTCGGCCACCGCGGCCGGCGTTACGTTTTGTTTAGAATCTATATACACAATCAAACCTCGACATTTAGAATTTCAATGGGCGAGCTAACAATAATAGTCGTAACGCTTCATTTGTATCTTTGCTCACTACACACATATCGCATTCAATAGGCGTCAACAGATGAAATACATTATACCACGAGATGTCTTGTGATGTTCCCTCTTCCTCTTAGAAATTTCAATAAGTGTCACAGTTGATCTGAATAATAGCCAGTGTTGGTATACAGAGTACACATAACTAGAAATGTATCTTATAACCTGAAACGCAGTAGTAATTACGCTGTCATTTATTTAGTAAAATTATTTTAATAGTGAATAATAATATGAAAACACATACCAATATTACATTTTTGACAACAAACTGCCCTTAGTTATGCTAGTGCACTATATTTCTTTTCACGTGCAATACAATTTATCAAAAACTAACAAATACAATTATTGTAATGACACTTATCACTTAATCGTAGTTTTTCACTGTAATTACACTCCAGGACAAGAAATGGTATGAAAGTCGGCACACATGAGGTACATTTTTAGACATACGAATGAATTAGTGGATGTGTTTTGAAAGAAAGAGCTTCATAATTAGCAGGAAGTCAGCACTGAGCTGTTTCACCCCTAGCCAATATGGTAGCGATTGTTCTGTTGGCATTGATATAGTTGTTCCATGCCCTCCCAGAGGATATGGAGCAAACGTTTTTACAGTTGTAACGTCAGGTCGTAAAGATGATAACACCTCTTTCCTAGTTTAGTACTAGACTAGTTTAACACACACCTGTACGTTTTAAATAGAATTTTCATATTATTTTATTTTGTATACTGATTTGTTTTTATTTTTTCACCTATTCTTCATGTCAGTGTCTCAATTTCTATAATCATCCTCGTTACAATATCTACACTTTTAATGTTTACATCACCTGTAACTGAGGTGTTACTAGTATGTTTGTTTCTCAGTGCCAATATAATAATTATTACGCTTTTCCTTGTTACATCACTTCGCTTAGAATGTATCTGTACTATTTTAAATTTCATTTTATTTTGCTGTGTTAATATTATAGGCACTTTAATTGTTTCTGGGCCGACCCCGGTGGCCGAGGGGACTGAGGCGCGGCAGTCACGGTCTGCAAGGTCACTACAGTCGGGGGTTCGAATCTCCCCTTCGGGCATGGATATATGTACCGTTCTTAGTGTTAGCTAGTTCGTAAGTAGTTTGTAAGTTTAGGTACTGATGACCCCTTAGTTAAGTCCCATAAGATATACAAACATTTGAACATTTGAACAATTGTTTCTGCTAACACCATCGTACTTGTAAATAATCATCCTTTAACTTCCCGCCCTAAACTGTATTATACACTATCTACTTCTCATTCCCTTATTTCTGAGGATTGCTTTGATTTAACAGTCGTGACCATCACAGCTGTATTTTTCTTACAGGGAATACTCTTCTCTCTCTGTCTCATCCTTAACTTCAGAATAATCTTTAACTCCTCATTTCCAATACTTAGCACTAACGGCCGTTTACGGACATGGTTGGCAAATGATTTGCTCACCCCTGAGAAAATTATGCTACTCCCAACACAGGCCGATCGCTCCTGACTGTAGACACGTACCAAGGACATGTGTCTGACAGTATTGCCAAAATAACCACGGAAAAGCGTAAAACTCCCGCCATTATTTGCACATCACAAAGAAAACAGTCTCCTGTCAACTAAACATCCAAGTAACTCTCTTTATCCAAGCAACTCTCTTTAAGTATGTATCTCCCAAGTTATGTATTTCTTAGGACGAACATTATACCAGTGGCGGACTGTCGGATGCCCGGAAATACTTGTATTATTATTAGAAAGTATCTATTGAGATTTGGAGGCCCCCGCAGGATGAGAGGCAAGGGGCAGTCTGAAAACATGGCTTGCGAGATTTGGAGGCTCCAGAACGAGAGGCCAAGTGCGCTCAAAATAATAATAATAATAATAAGAAGACGAAGAAGAAGAATAAAAGAAACCATGCTTTTTAGGTATTTGGAGGTCCCCCAGGTTGAGAGACTCGGAACGGGTAGAGCTCTTTCCCCGCCTCCCTCCCCTCGCCCCTCACCCTTAGTCCGCCCCTGGATCATACAAACTTGTTAGAAGCAGCTGAGAGAGCTAAATACGAAAAAGTCTGCTGGTCCGGATGGAATACCAGTTCGGTTTCACAAAGACTATTCTGCGGCGTTGGCCCCCTACTTAGCTTGCATTTATAGCGAATCTTTAATTCAGCGCAAAGTTCCTAGCGATTGGAAAAAAGCGCAGGTGACTCCCGTCTACAAGAAAGGAAAGAGAACTGACCCATACGATTACAGGCCAATATCGTTGACATTAGTTTCATGTAGAATTTTGGAGCATATTCTCAGTTCGAATATAGTAAATTTCCTTGAAACGGAAAAACTTCTTTCCGTGAATCAGCACGGGTTTAGGAAACATCGTTCATGTGAAACTCAGCTTGCCCTTTTCTCACATGACATCTTGCGAGCCATGGACGAGGGGCAACAGGCGGATTGTGTTTTTCTCGACTTCAAAAAGGCGTTCGACGCGGTGCCACACTGCAGACTGCTAAACAAGATACGAGCTTATGGAATAGGTTCAAAGATTTGTCACTGGCTGGAAGACTTCCTAAGTAATAGAACGCAGTACGTTGTTCTCGACGGCGAGTGTTCATCAGAGACGAGTGTATCGTCAGGCGTGTTCCAGGGGAGTGTGATAGGACCGCTATTATTTTCTATCTATATAAATGATCTGATGGACAGAGTAAGTTGTAATTTGCGGCTGTTTGCTGATGATGCTGTGGTGTATGGGAGGGTGTCGTCTGTAACTGACTGTAATAGCATACAGGTTGACTTAGACAAAATTTCTAGTTGGTGCGAAGAATGGCAGCTAGCTCTCAAAGTAGAAAAATGTAAGGGGATGCGCATGAGTAGAAAAACAATCCTATAATGTTCGAATACAGAATTAGTAGTGAGCTTCTTGATGCTGTCGCGTCGTTCAAATATCTAGGCGTAACATTGCAGAGCGATATGAAATGGAACGAGCATGTAAGGACAGTCGTGAGTAAGGCGGACAGCCGACTTCAATTTATTGGGAGAATTTTGGGAAGGTGTACTTCACCTGTAACGGAGACCGCGTATAAAACGCTTGTACGACCACGTCTTGAGTATTGTTCAAGTATTTGGGACCCGCAGCAGATCGGTTTGAAGGAAGACATAGAGGCGGTTCAGAGGCGAGCAGCTAGATTTGTTACCGGTAGGTTCGACCAATGCGCGAGTCACGGAAATGCTCCGGCAACGCTATTGGGGATCGCTGGAAGAAAGACGACGTTCTTTTCGTGAATATCTGTTAAGTAAATTTAGACGGCCGCAATTTGAACCTGAGTGTAGTACGATCTTGCTGCCGCCTACTTACATTTCGCGTAAAGATCACAAAGACAAGATAAGAGAAATTAGGGCTCGTACGGAGGCATATAGGCAATCATTTTTTCCTCGTTCGATTTGGGAGTGGAATAGGAAAGGAAATGCCTAGTAGTGGTACAGTGTACCCTCCGCCACGCACCTTACGGTGAATTGCGGAGTATGTATGTAGATGTAGATGTAGAAGCATTGAGACATCTCTAACACTAAGAAAACGTATGTGTGACACATGTGGGGTGCGTTGCATTTGAGTAATTAAATTGCTCCTTAGTAATAATACAATACTCTTCCAGTCAATTCCCGTGAACATTACGTCAAGTTCCTACTGCTAGAGACTGTTTCTTCTTGTAATAATATTCTATACGCAGCCATGCAGCATGCAAGAAACTACTGCGGCGAGCTGCGTCAGAGTACTCACTCATCTTGCCATTCTGAAGTATGTAGTGCAGTATAGCCTGAGCCATATGACGTGATTGGTATGTGGCTGTTTTAGCATGGATTGCCTGGAAGGGGGGGGGGGAGGGGGAGGGAGAGGGTGATGGCTTGTGATCTCAGTAAAACGTTCTGTGCCCAGCTCCATAACTTGTTTTAGGGTGGTTTTTACTCACGTAGCCAGGCTAGCCTCAGCTGCAGTTGACGACCTCCTGTCGCCTAGGTTTCACTGGTCTGCCATGGCGATGATTAATTGAGCCTGGATGGCATATAACACCAAAAATAGCCTGTCGTAATGTGATGATACTGCCATGCAAAACACAAGGAATGTTTTAGGTCCTTAAATACTTCTTCCTATTTCGCGGTTTTTGCGACCTTCTATCTTGGTCGCCTCTGAAACTGTTGTAATGTGCCTGACTGCACACCTGTTCCACCACACGGCTACTGGAGAAGTTGATATTGAACACGCAACTAGGCCGGGCTGTCCTTGTAATGACAGGTTATCGTCCAGGGTCGTCAGCAGTTTTGTTATAATACACTCGATTTCTTCGGGCTGCTGCAACAACGGAAGAACAAGAGTGACTCGACAATGTACCACTGCCACTTCGATTCTTTCTATCCCCTTTCATTATCCTTAAACTCCTCCCTCTCTGATAGTCTTCGTTCATGTGGACTCGCGTCGTGAGTTTACCGAAACCACTGATTCTAGAGCAGGCACTATCCACAACTCAAATGAACTGTAAAATAAAATTTCCCTAGCCACAGCCTACCTGTGCTATATCAAAAACACGTTCGCTAGCCAAAAGCGTTGTAGTGAGCAAGCATTCTAAGAAAAGACAAAAGAATTGGTTAAGGCAAAAATGAATAAATAAATAAACAAATAAAAATAAAAAAACGCCATTTCCAGGCCTCCCACTGGCATAGATACATGTTTTATCCTTAGCATAAGTTATCTTAATTTAAGTACTTTGTAAGCCTTGGGACAGATGACCGAACTAGTTAAGTCCCATAGATTTACAAACATGTGAAGATTTGAACCTTAGCCACAAGCATTATGCAATCCTGTTATTGTGTACGTATCATCAGCAATGTGCCGCTTCTTGTAGGCATGATAGAATTTTCTGTTAGCCACTTTCCGCTTGTATATCTGCTGTTGATGCTATCATTATCATCACGATCGTTGTGTTTAGAAAAACCTAGAGCAGTTTAATTTATGTTGAAACGTTTTTCAACCACGTCACATTTACCTGTTTCGATTACGGTGACTCAGGATAAAAATCACAATCAAACAATATCGTAGCTACTCTTAGACCTTATTGGTACTGTACCATGGTACAATCCTAAGCGCTTGAACTTCATAAGGCTACATTTAGCTGCTTTGTTAACTGGTGTCGTCAATACACTATAAAATCAGCCGAAAAACATCTTCTCAGTGGGACTATATTCAATATATGAGTACCAATTCGTCATCAAAATGGAAGACGTGAACGTAGACCATTGCGTAATACCCCTTCTACAACATAGCTAAGATTCTTCTGTATTTCCAATAGCATCAAAATCCTTCCATTAGATACTACTCACGGCAAGGTGCACAGCATCACTCTTATGAAACTGATCGCATAAAAAAAAAAAATCTAGCAAAGTAACAGAACTATGTGAAATTTCGGCCCAGCAAACGGTGCGATATTGATGGCCACGTAGCCAAAATATCTCAAATCACGTTACATTACTTGTAACAACTGTGAAAATACAGCCTACTGCTCAAATGTCTCATGGTATCAAATTATCAAAAACTCCACAATTTATGACAAAATTCATGACACTATCATTAAATGTACTTCTCCATATAACAACTTTCCATTAAACTAACACTCCGACTAAGAAAAGTCTCTTCTCATTGGCTGACAACAGAGTTACGTCAACGATGAACAATAGTGATGCCACTCTTAGATAACTCGAGGCAAGTGCATAAGCCGAACATTACGAAGATTACGAAAAACTACGTAAGATGTTGAAAAATGCGTTGAAAATGACAAAATTAGATACTATCCTTCATTCATACGCTGCAATACGATACCTGCAACACTGTTGAAGGTCTCCGTAGCAGGTTGTTGGGAAAATAACATTTTAAAATGTTCAAATGTTTGTATAGCTTATGGGACTTAACTATGGGGTCATCAGTCCCTAAACTTACAAACTACTTATGAACTAGCTAACACTAAGGACGGCACAAATATCCATGCCCGAGGTGGGAATCGAACCCCCGATCTTAGTGGCCGTGAAGACTGTGACTGACGCACCACAGTCCCCTCGGCCACAGCGGCCGGCAATAGTATTTTAAATTATCAGGTCTTAGCTGACGAACTAAATTAACTCTCTCTACAACAATCAATTGAATTGCGGCAAACAGCAGTCGCCCACGAGAATCACCTAAATTAACAATGACAGTTACCAACGAAAGAGCTTAATAGTAATCAAACAAGACAAGCAACAATGAGTAAATCTTCTGAAACGATAGCCAGAAACATATCAGCGCACACTCCGCTGCAGAGTGAAGTTTCATTCTGGAAACATCCCTTAGGCTGTGGCTAAGCCATGTCTCCACCATATCCTTTCTTACAGGAGTGCTAGTTTTGCGTGTTTGCAGGAGAGCTTCTGTGAAGTTTGGAAAGTAGGAGGCGAGGTACTGGCGGAAGTAAGGTTGTGAGGCGGCATCGTGAGTCGTGTCGGGGTAGCACAGTCGGTAGTGCGCTTGCCCGCGAAAGGCAAAGGTCCCATGTTCGAGTCCCGGTTCCGGCACGCAATTTTAATCTGCCAGGAAGTTTCATATCAGCGCACAACCCGCTGCAAAGTGGAAGTTTCATTCTGGAAACATCCCATAGGCTATGGCTAAGCCATGTCTCCACCATATCCTTTCTTCCAGGAGTGCTAGTCTGCGTGTTTGCAGGAGAGCTTCTGTGAAGTTTGGAAAGTAGGAGGCGAGGTACTGGCGGAAGTAAGGTTGTGAGGCAGCATCGTGAGTCGTGTCGCGGTAGCACAATCGGTAGTGCGCTTGCCCGCGAAAGGCAAAGGTCCCAGCTTCGAGTCCCGGTTCAGGCACACAATTTTAATCTGCCAGGAAGTTTCATTAATAAGCCTGTTGCCTATAATTTAATGCCTCGAGGTATCTTAATTATTACTCATGAATGAATTATATCGTATATCGTGGAGAAAAAGTGCAGGTCAAACCTACTCTGGAATGGAATATACAAAATCATCCGACGGGACATTAAACCCTTCCTTCCCTTCCTCCATTTCAAAATCATCGTATAACTTTCGGGCAGTCAGCATATTACCAGACAAGTATTAGTTCTGCTTTCTTAAAAGCCGTAACACAAACGCTACATATTCAAGATAACACCCTGTAATCGCCATGAGGCCATTTCATTGTCCATTGACATTAAGCATCTCAGCAAAGCTTTTGATGTCAAATTTAACATACTGCTGGGTAAAATGCGACAGTTAAATTCTCAAAAAATGTGCTGAAGTTGTTTGAGAGTAACTTCAAACATAGTTAAGTTCCACATCTACGGCGCGATCGTTATTTCGAGAATAATATTTACTTTATTACCACCGTTTCAACATAAGAGTAGCTATTTGATGGGTTAATATTGAGATATACTTTTTGTTATGCGGGGGTAATTAATATTTTATAAATTACTCCAAAGAAACATAAGGTGGAAGTTTGTCTGTTGAAATCAGTTATGAGGAAAAACAACGGTGAAAATACAGTACGACCCTGGCAGAAAAATATTGTTAACATTACGGAAAGAAAGGTTCGTGGGAATTAAAAATGCTTCCGGGAACAATTTATCCATGGAGTGAAACAATGAACAGTCTTGGGCACACATTTGTTTTCGTTGTATGTTATTAACGTTTCACCGGTTTGCTATTTCTATACATATCACTTCCATGAAAACAACCTCCACATCTACGCAAGTCGCAACCTGAATATATAAATACTGCGAGTTCCCAGATGAATGTTGGTCTGCCTGTTGTAGTAACATAGGCGAAAGGTCTGAGTTTAAACGCATACCAGTGAGGAATTTAGATGTAATTTTAGATAAACACTTGAACTGGGCAGATAAAACTGACACTGTGTTCTGCAATGCCTCCACTTGCCTCTATGCCCAGAAAACTGTTCTTAACATCTTTTCCACAAGATTTGAAATGAATACTAATTATTCGAAATATGCCATGTTATGAGTAGTTTAATTATACGTGATATAAGTTGACGATTGAAGTTAACAATTTATGCAGGACTACGCTTGGTTTGCAGCATTAGTTGATGTGAACATTTTTAGTGCCTCATAGTCCCCTTAGGCTGGTTATTACCATAAAGTTTATGGAATTACCACAGACTGCCTCTAATCCATCAGGTGCCCAGAGAATCCAGTACGACGTCTCGGTGTTTTAACACCTTTTGTGCTACATTAACACTCGGTGTGACCCATCTAGTACCTAACCGAGCCGAGTCATACAATATAAAAAGTACAAAACTAAATTTCTGTCACTGCTGTCGACCACTCTGTCTTCTTCATAGAGCATCTTGTTGTTGTTGTTTTGGGGTTTTTAAGGAGACTAAACATCAAAGTCGTAAGTCCCCTGTTCCCAAGACGTAACAGAAATAGGAAGGACACTATAAAAACCTAACGTTAAACACCCAGAGTGGAAACCCGCAAGATGTAAAAAGCTGTAATGAATGCTATAGTAACAACAAAGAAGAACGAAGACAGAAAGTGGTTAACTTAAGTAAAAGTTTAAGGCAGGATACAGAGGCTGGCTGATCATACGGATTATAAGAGGTGAGCCAGACGCTATAAACACACTAACGTCCTCCAGCCAGATACCGGCCAGATAAAACAAAAATGAGGAGCATTAAAAATGCTGGAGGTGTGAGAAACTGAGAGTTCAGACCCTACCCAAAATTCAACCTACAGGGGCAACTTTCCTTCTGTCAAATAGTGAATCAAATGCTCCGTATTCCACCTCTGTTATTACTCCTTGTTTTCCTCTTCGCATATGAATCACCTCTCTTACTGAAATGTTAGTAAAACTATTGGACCAAACTGCTGTGGTTATCAGTCACTAGACTTACAAACAAATAACGTAAGGAAAACATACAAACCCATGCTCCAGGGAGTACTCCAACATCAGACGGCGAGTAACCGCGCGCTCCGCAGCACGGCGCCTTAGAGCGCTCGGCCACTGCACCGAGGCCCTCTCTTCCTCTCAAACTATATTCTTCATACTTTTATGTTCACTTTCTCCGACACCTCTTTTCTATTTAACAAGTGTGAATATAAATTATGTGTATATTTTTTGTTTATGGTATTACAAATTTTAAATACACCAAATTTGCTACAATATATGGTAATGCACACTTACCTAGTTAAGTGTGAGAATGTACTTGAAGATTCCCGAGCTTCCAGATTAAATGTAAGTGAATGCCCTGTCAACAACGCAACAGACCTTATCATTTTATAGATATCTGGAAACATTTCTGACAAGGGTTGCAGGAAAGTACAAAAACTCGCCTTGTGGTAGGGGCAAATTCCTTACTTAAATGTATGTCTGTTATGGCTTCGTGTGCAGGGGAACAAAAGGGGACTGGGACAGAGTATTATCTATTCGATGAAAATCGTTTTAAATTTTAATTACTTCTTCTTATGCTAGTAAAATGCTTTTCTCCACTCATAAATTGCAGTATTTTTTTCAACAGTAATTAATTACATCCTCATTAATTTTTATTTGTGCAGTAGATATTCATGATCTCTTTCTCTTCATTACAAATTTCAGGTTTTGCGTTTTTGATAACTACTTGTACAATTAGGTCACAATTTCTGTTTCTTATTCGAGACACATATCTACGATATAAAGAGAGAATGGAGACATACTCTGAGCAACATTGTAAAGTAAGTTCCGAAATCTGGACGACACATTACTAATCGCGGTACTGGTATTAAATTGTAAATATAGTGACACGGTGTGTTAGTCTCGACTTTACAACCTATTTTCTGATTCAAAAGACGTTTACGTTTGGAGAATGATACTTCCTAATATTGTCACACTAAATAAATACAACTGGATTTGAGCAGATAATACTGTACATTAAAGAAGAGATGAATATAAAACAAATCTTCGTCGTTATTAGCACCAGTAAATTTATTTACGAAGTGTTATCCTTTTACGGTCGAAAGAATGTAATGTGCTTTGACATTGAACGGATCTTTCGTAGTACGGTTATGAGCACCTCCATGCAAATACCGCTGATATTACAGAGAAATATGATTAAGGTCGCGTTTCGATAGGCTATTATAGATAATTATCCACCGGTGTGAGAGAACGAAATTATCGACGTGGAATATTAAGGTCCCACATTGACAGTGCCGTAAGATTTTACATTTATGTTTTACAGTTGCCCTGTTGCGCATCAGGAGTTCGTTTATTTAATGCATTACCTAAAAGCACAAATACTACGAAATACCGACGGAAACGCAACAGTAAAAATCTGTAGATAATCCGAATCGCATCAGAGCAGTAGCAGAATTTATTATTAAGAGCATTTACACGAGATATTGTTAAGTTACAAGGTTGTCAGCTGTTTGAGAGATTACTAAATTATACATTCATTGATCAGATAAAACGGATGACAAACCGTAACCCACAAATATTAAACAGATAAAGAAACAGTTCCTCTCACAGGATAATAACATACTCACCATTTTCCTATACATTCAATATAATAAAATCTAATAATGTCATACCGTTATAATTTACCGCATTCAATTACTACTTCTTTATTATCCGGTTTTACAAATCATTCGACACAAAATTACTGTTCAAAAGTCTTTATTCACTTATTTATGTAACTCAGTTATACAACTGTTAAATAAACTCTGTAGTACTCTGTCTCACCAGAAGCTTGCCTGATAGTCGATAGAACTATATCGATTACTTCCCCTGCCATCAATGAAATGACCGATTACTCATTCACCTACTACATACTCTGTAAAATGAACTATTAACGTAATGTAAGACTTTTAGACACCATGCGTCATAATATTGTCACAATACCGTGAGATTTAACAAACTCATGTCACGTATTTTCAGTAAAACAGCTTTTTATCAGAGTACAATCAGTGTTGGCATCATAAACTTCAGATGAGTATTGAAACATGGAACCATATGTAACTGTTAATTTTGTTGGAAACAGAACTGTGGATGTTGAATTTATGAACTAATCGATAATCCAGATCCGTGTGTTCTAACACAGTACTTAATGTATAACTAAAGTCAGCCATTAAATATTATTCATAACATAATTCATTCGACTGTCAGTCTCGACGAAAAGCATCGGTATCTTCCCGTCATGGACAAAATGAATTTCCAAACGGAACGTTACGCGTCCACTATAGATAGGTTCATATAATTTTATGAATATTCGATTAAGAATCATTTGCGCCATGACGACAAAACCAAAGCTACCGAAAACAGAAATCTCAACATTTGTCGTTGGGACAGAAATCTTCGTTTAGAAATTTCACACATAGAATTCGAACAATAATTGATCAACTAAAGTGCCGATGCAAGTCCTGAGCAGTAACACACGGGTCCATAATAACTTTACTGTGACAAACATTCCATTGATATTTATTGAATAGCACAGTTGAAGACGTCGAGTGTTTATTTTCCTGGGTGTCAGTGTGTGATTGTACAGACATGTAACTGAACCACTATACATCCGTCTGATTTCAGAATAATGACTAATGACTGTAAGATTAACTTCCCACAACACACTGATAAATTCAAATTATCAACACCAATATACAAGTTGTGCTTCAAAGTTCGGTGAATGATCTCCGGAAATATAGGAAACAAAAATTTACCACCGATGTCATATATTGATTTTACTCTTGGAATTGTCGAGAGGCTGTATGAGGCACAGAGACGCACTCCAGGGTGAGAAATAGAGACCATTGCAGATAACAGGCTAAAACAGACACGTATATCTTACGAGATGTAGGCACTAAATAAATCTCCTAGCGAACTGCTGATGCCATCGGCCACTGTCCCAGGGTGGAGGTTACCTTTCGGAGAAGATGGGCGTAACTTCATATAGCGTCTAGACGCTGTTTTAAGACGTTACATTAGTACTTGGTGGCCAACAGGCACGTTTTAATGTACGTAGCAAAGTTGATACCAGTCACTTGGGAACAGCAACGCCAGTGGTTCCACGAGGCTAGAGTGAGAGGGTAAAGAAGAAAAACTGCAAGTTAGCAGCTCCCCTGAGGCGTGGCCTAAAGCGGAGCCTAAGGTGTGGCCAACTGACGTAAAACATTGTTGTTGTTGTTGCCCATATTGGGTAGCATCGTGACGTTTTACTTTCAGTAGAACAATGTTGCTACCAAGTATGGATTTTGTTTGTGCACAAACAAGCCACCTCCCCACCCGGGGAATGGCAGAAAGGACAGGGCTGAAACGTGGTTCGCTAGAGGACTCAGAGAGAGGGCAAGCCACGATTTAGATTGGTTGAACCAAGCAGCGACCAATAGGAAATTGTTAACTGTCGGAAAGCGGGGAAAAGAGGTGCGCCCCCACCGGCCGTTAAAACCCCCGGTTTTTGGATCAAGAGGGGAGTCGTCAGTCAGACGAGTCGGGCGCCAGCCCGTGACTATGGCCGTCGGCCTCGGGGTGCTCCACGACTGTTTATCGCGGGGAGTGCGTCTGTTTAGGGGATGCTGCTAAGGAACGTAATTACTGGCTTCTGTTGTGGCAAATCCTAAACAAGTATCCTCTCGAGTCCCGAAATCCGCATCTCTAGTAGATGCCTGTACTGACTCTCTGCAATCACACCTCTCCGCTCGGGATAAGCAGACTGGCCTTGCTACCTCTTCCATCTTTCCTATGTAGGACACGACACCGCTTCACTGCACTGATTTGCACGATAGGGGCCGCTTTTTGACATGTCTCGCAATTCGTATACGCGGGCACGTCATCCTCGGCAGCGTGATTTGTAAAATATGGGACCATTCACCGAGCCTTTCAGACTCACCCACTATGTATGCACATTAATAATCATAAAACTAATAAGTTAGGTCTAATGTAAAGAAAAAGGTTCTCTTGCCTACCCCAACACATATTTTTCCCCTTATTAAAGGAACTGTATTCCAGATTTCATACTGGAAGTCGTCTGTACCCTTGGTTGAAGATGCATTTACTACAACTGAAAATTCGCGGACAGCGAGTAAATGTCCAGAGCCGTATTACTCTAGCTGCACTACATTACCTGCCCCACACCGCTGCCCGCCTTTAAATAAACGGCGGCACAACGAAATATTCGTATCTCCATAGTGGCGTTCTGACTTTGATTGCCGGACGCGGTGGCCGAGGGGACTGAGGCGCTCCAGTCACGGTCTGCACGGCCACTAAGGTCGGGGGTTCGAATCCCCCCCCCCCCCGGGCATGGATATTTGTGTCGTCCTTAGTATTAGCTGGTTTATAAGTAGTTTGTAAGTTTAGGGACTGATGACCCCGTAGTTGAGTCCCATAAGCTAAAAAAAAAAAAAAATCTTTTTTACTCTGTCAGGAAATGAAATAGGTTGCAAAACTTCCGTTCGAGCCGCTGTTGAGAGTTGCTAATCGGATGACAAACCGTAACCCACAAATATTAAACAGATAAAGAAACAGTTCCTCTCACAGGATAATAACATACTCACCATTTTCCTATACATTCAATATAATAAAATCTAATAATTTCATACCGTTATAATTTACCGCATTCAATTACTGCTTCTTTATTATCCGGTTTTACAAATCATTCGTCACAAAATTACTGTTCAAAAGTCTTTATTCACTTATTTATGTAACTCAGTTATACAACTGTTAAATAAACTCTGTAGTACTCTGTCTCACCAGAAGCTTGCCTGATAGTCGATAGAACTATATCGATTACTTCCCCTGCCATCAATGAAATGACCGATTACTCATTCACCTACTACATACTCTGTAAAATGAACTATTAACGTAATGTAAGACTTTTAGACACCATGCGTCATAATATTGTCACAATACCGTGAGATTTAACAAACTCATGTCACGTATTTTCAGTAAAACATCTTTTCATCAGAGTACAATCAGTGTTGGCATCATAAACTTCAGATGAGTATTGAAACATGGAACCATATGTAACTGTTAATTTTGTTGGAAACAGAACTGTGGATGTTGAATTTATGAACTAATCGATAATCCAGATCCGTGTGTTCTAACACAGTACTTAATGTATAGCTAAAGTCAGCCATTAAATATTATTCATAACATAATTCATTCGACTGTCAGTCTCGACGTAAAGCATCGGTATCTTCCCGTCATGGACAAAATGAATTTCCAAACGGAACGTTACGCGTCCACTATAGATAGGTTCATATAATTTTATGAATATTCGATTAAGAATCATTTGCGCCATGACGACAAAACCAAAGCTACCGAAAACAGAAATCTCAACATTTGTCGTTGGGACAGAAATCTTCGTTTAGAAATTTCACACATTGAATTCGAACAATAATTGATCAACTAAAGTGCCGATGCAAGTCCTGAGCAGTAACACACGGGTCCATAATAACTTTACTGTGACAAACATTCCATTGATATTTATTGAATAGCACAGTTGAAGACGTCGAGTGTTTATTTTTCTGGGTGTCAGTGTGTGATTGTACAGACATGTAACTGAACCACTATACATCCGTCTGATTTCAGAATAATGACTAATGACTGTAAGATTAACTTCCCACAACACACTGATAAATTCAAATTATCAACACCAATATACAAGTTGTGCTTCAAAGTTCGGTGAATGATCTCCGGAAATATAGGAAACAAAAATTTACCACCGATGTCATATATTGATTTTACTCTTGGAATTGTCGAGAGGCTGTATGAGGCACAGAGACGCACTCCAGGGTGAGAAATAGAGACCATTGCAGATAACAGGCTAAAACAGACACGTATATCTTACGAGATGTAGGCACTAAATAAATCTCCTAGCGAACTGCTGATGCCATCGGCCACTGTCCCAGGGTGGAGGTTACCTTTCGGAGAAGATGGGCGTAACTTCATATAGCGTCTAGACGCTGTTTTAAGACGTTACATTAGTACTTGGTGGCCAACAGGCACGTTTTAATGTACGTAGCAAAGTTGATACCAGTCACTTGGGAACAGCAACGCCAGTGGTTCCACGAGGCTAGAGTGAGAGGGTAAAGAAGAAAAACTGCAAGTTAGCAGCTCCCCTGAGGCGTGGCCTAAAGCGGAGCCTAAGGTGTGGCCAACTGACGTAAAACATTGTTGTTGTTGTTGCCCATATTGGGTAGCATCGTGACGTTTTACTTTCAGTAGAACAATGTTGCTACCAAGTATGGATTTTGTTTGTGCACAAACAAGCCACCTCCCCACCCGGGGAATGGCAGAAAGGACAGGGCTGAAACGTGGTTCGCTAGAGGACTCAGAGAGAGGGCAAGCCACGATTTAGATTGGTTGAACCAAGCAGCGACCAATAGGAAATTGTTAACTGTCGGAAAGCGGGGAAAAGAGGTGCGCCCCCACCGGCCGTTAAAACCCCCGGTTTTTGGATCAAGAGGGGAGTCGTCAGTCACACGAGTCGGGCGCCAGCCCGTGACTATGGCCGTCGGCCTCGGGGTGCTCCACGACTGTTTATCGCGGGGAGTGCGTCTGTTTAGGGGATGCTGCTAAGGAACGTAATTACTGGCTTCTGTTGTGGCAAATCCTAAACAAGTATCCTCTCGAGTCCCGAAATCCGCATCTCTAGTAGATGCCTGTACTGACTCTCTGCAATCACACCTCTCCGCTCGGGATAAGCAGACTGGCCTTGCTACCTCTTCCATCTTTCCTATGTAGGACACGACACCGCTTCACTGCACTGATTTGCACGATAGGGGCCGCTTTTTGACATGTCTCGCAATTCGTATACGCGGGCACGTCATCCTCGGCAGCGTGATTTGTAAAATATGGGACCATTCACCGAGCCTTTCAGACTCACCCACTATGTATGCACATTAATAATCATAAAACTAATAAGTTAGGTCTAATGTAAAGAAAAAGGTTCTCTTGCCTACCCCAACACATATTTTTCCCCTTATTAAAGGAACTGTATTCCAGATTTCATACTGGAAGTCGTCTGTACCCTTGGTTGAAGATGCATTTACTACAACTGAAAATTCGCGGACAGCGAGTAAATGTCCAGAGCCGTATTACTCTAGCTGCACTACATTACCTGCCCCACACCGCTGCCCGCCTTTAAATAAACGGCGGCACAACGAAATATTCGTATCTCCATAGTGGCGTTCTGACTTTGATTGCCGGACGCGGTGGCCGAGGGGACTGAGGCGCTCCAGTCACGGTCTGCACGGCCACTAAGGTCGGGGGTTCGAATCCCCCCCCCCCCGGGCATGGATATTTGTGTCGTCCTTAGTATTAGCTGGTTTATAAGTAGTTTGTAAGTTTAGGGACTGATGACCCCGTAGTTGAGTCCCATAAGCTAAAAAAAAAAAAAAATCTTTTTTACTCTGTCAGGAAATGAAATAGGTTGCAAAACTTCCGTTCGAGCCGCTGTTGAGAGTTGCTAATCGGATGACAAACCGTAACCCACAAATATTAAACAGATAAAGAAACAGTTCCTCTCACAGGATAATAACATACTCACCATTTTCCTATACATTCAATATAATAAAATCTAATAATTTCATACCGTTATAATTTACCGCATTCAATTACTGCTTCTTTATTATCCGGTTTTACAAATCATTCGTCACAAAATTACTGTTCAAAAGTCTTTATTCACTTATTTATGTAACTCAGTTATACAACTGTTAAATAAACTCTGTAGTACTCTGTCTCACCAGAAGCTTGCCTGATAGTCGATAGAACTATATCGATTACTTCCCCTGCCATCAATGAAATGACCGATTACTCATTCACCTACTACATACTCTGTAAAATGAACTATTAACGTAATGTAAGACTTTTAGACACCATGCGTCATAATATTGTCACAATACCGTGAGATTTAACAAACTCATGTCACGTATTTTCAGTAAAAACATCTTTTCATCAGAGTACAATCAGTGTTGGCATCATAAACTTCAGATGAGTATTGAAACATGGAACCATATGTAAACTTAATTTTGTTGGAAACAGAACTGTGGATGTTGAATTTATGAACTAATCGATAATCCAGATCCGTGTGTTCTAACACAGTACTTAATGTATAGCTAAAGTCAGCCATTAAATATTATTCATAACATAATTCATTCGACTGTCAGTCTCGACGTAAAGCATCGGTATCTTCCCGTCATGGACAAAATGAATTTCCAAACGGAACGTTACGCGTCCACTATAGATAGGTTCATATAATTTTATGAATATTCGATTAAGAATCATTTGCGCCATGACGACAAAACCAAAGCTACCGAAAACAGAAATCTCAACATTTGTCGTTGGGACAGAAATCTTCGTTTAGAAATTTCACACATTGAATTCGAACAATAATTGATCAACTAAAGTGCCGATGCAAGTCCTGAGCAGTAACACACGGGTCCATAATAACTTTACTGTGACAAACATTCCATTGATATTTATTGAATAGCACAGTTGAAGACGTCGAGTGTTTATTTTTCTGGGTGTCAGTGTGTGATTGTACAGACATGTAACTGAACCACTATACATCCGTCTGATTTCAGAATAATGACTAATGACTGTAAGATTAACTTCCCACAACACACTGATAAATTCAAATTATCAACACCAATATACAAGTTGTGCTTCAAAGTTCGGTGAATGATCTCCGGAAATATAGGAAACAAAAATTTACCACCGATGTCATATATTGATTTTACTCTTGGAATTGTCGAGAGGCTGTATGAGGCACAGAGACGCACTCCAGGGTGAGAAATAGAGACCATTGCAGATAACAGGCTAAAACAGACACGTATATCTTACGAGATGTAGGCACTAAATAAATCTCCTAGCGAACTGCTGATGCCATCGGCCACTGTCCCAGGGTGGAGGTTACCTTTCGGAGAAGATGGGCGTAACTTCATATAGCGTCTAGACGCTGTTTTAAGACGTTACATTAGTACTTGGTGGCCAACAGGCACGTTTTAATGTACGTAGCAAAGTTGATACCAGTCACTTGGGAACAGCAACGCCAGTGGTTCCACGAGGCTAGAGTGAGAGGGTAAAGAAGAAAAACTGCAAGTTAGCAGCTCCCCTGAGGCGTGGCCTAAAGCGGAGCCTAAGGTGTGGCCAACTGACGTAAAACATTGTTGTTGTTGTTGCCCATATTGGGTAGCATCGTGACGTTTTACTTTCAGTAGAACAATGTTGCTACCAAGTATGGATTTTGTTTGTGCACAAACAAGCCACCTCCCCACCCGGGGAATGGCAGAAAGGACAGGGCTGAAACGTGGTTCGCTAGAGGACTCAGAGAGAGGGCAAGCCACGATTTAGATTGGTTGAACCAAGCAGCGACCAATAGGAAATTGTTAACTGTCGGAAAGCGGGGAAAAGAGGTGCGCCCACACCGGCCGTTAAAACCCCCGGTTTTTGGATCAAGAGGGGAGTCGTCAGTCACACGAGTCGGGCGCCAGCCCGTGACTATGGCCGTCGGCCTCGGGGTGCTCCATGACAGTCTGTTTCTCGCGGGGAGTGCGTCTGTTTAGGGGATGCTGCTAAGGAACGTAATTACTGGCTTCTGTTGTGGCAAATCCTAAACAAGTATCCTCTCGAGTCCCGAAATCCGCATCTCTAGTAGATGCCTGTACTGTCTCTCTGCAATCACACCTCTCCGCTCGGGATAAGCAGACTGGCCTTGCTACCTCTTCCATCTTTCCTATGTAGGACACGACACCGCTTCACTGCACTGATTTGCACGATAGGGGCCGCTTTTTGACATGTCTCGCAATTCGTATACGCGGGCACGTCATCCTCGGCAGCGTGATTTGTAAAATATGGGACCATTCACCGAGCCTTTCAGACTCACCCACTATGTATGCACATTAATAATCATAAAACTAATAAGTTAGGTCTAATGTAAAGAAAAAGGTTCTCTTGCCTACCCCAACACATATTTTTCCCCTTATTAAAGGAACTGTATTCCAGATTTCATACTGGAAGTCGTCTGTACCCTTGGTTGAAGATGCATTTACTACAACTGAAAATTCGCGGACAGCGAGTAAATGTCTAGAGCCGTATTACTCTAGCTGCACTACATTACCTGCCCCACACCGCTGCCCGCCTTTAAATAAACGGCGGCACAACGAAATATTCGTATCTCCATAGTGGCGTTCTGACTTTGATTGCCGGACGCGGTGGCCGAGGGGACTGAGGCGCTCCAGTCACGGTCTGCACGGCCACTAAGGTCGGGGGTTCGAATCCCCCCTCGGACATGAATATTTGTGCCATCCTTAGTATTAGATAGTTCATAAGTAGTTTGTAAGTTTAGGGACTCATGACACCGAAGTTAAGTCCCATAATCTCTACAAACATTTGAACATTTTTGAAACCTCAGTACGGTATATGTTACGAATAAGTGTTCTCGCGTAGACACCTGAAACCGGCCATATGGCTGTGCAAAGACTTAGGACAGCTCAAGAAGACCACGTCTTCACGTCTTTCATGATTGAGGAGTCCCAGTAAAATTAATTTTTTCACATTCTTTACCTCGTCCCTAAATTTAGTAGCTAGCAGCAAAGGCCGCGGTGGAGTAGCCGAGAGTCTAAAGCGCCTCGCTGCGGAGCGCGCGGTTGCTCGCCGTCGGAGGTTTGAGTCCTCCCTGGGACATGGGTGTGTTGATGTCCTTAGGTTAGTTTACCTATGTTTAAGTGGTTTGTAAGCTACGGACTGGTGACCACGCAGGTTGATTTGATAGATTTACAAACATTTGAACATTTTTGAGCAGCAAGGTGACAAAAATTTCCGCCGCTACTTCCTGTATTTTACGTGTAACCTCAAGCTTCTGAGCACCGCTTCAGAAACTTCAAAGTTCTAGTCGCTCTGTCCACAGGAAAAAAATATCTACAATCCGCAACCCACAACCTGTGCTAGGGTTCATTGTAATACATCGTAATACATCTGTGGCCGCCTTACCACCAATTCACCAAACAAGACATAGATATTTAGTCCTAGGAGAATGGAAAGAAACGCATCTTAGGTAACCCCAATCCTTATCAGCCAAGGCTATATACGAAGCCATGGACAGACTAGTGCCTAAAGGAATGTTGTCTGGCGGTTTACAGTCGTAGGGTGAAAGACACTAACCGTAGACAATGACACTAGTGTCCTCTCTGCACCATCCTTGTCTCCTAATAGAGTGCTGCTATCATGATAACTACTTCAAGCATCCACACTCCGCAAGTGTGCAGCGGAGGGTACTTTGAGTACCATCGTCACTGTTCTACACGCGTGTGGTGCGCGAAAAAATGATTGGCTGTATGCCTCCGTGTGAGTCCTAATATTTCTCATCTTATCCTTGGGTTAGCTTCAAGAGGAAGCAATATTGTGTTGATTCTTCATGGAACGTGTACTCTCGGAACTTTGACAGTAGCCCGTACTGCGATATACAACGTCCCTCTCATAGCGTCTGTCTCTCATATTTGCTAATCATTTCCGTGACGCTTTCGCGCTTACTCAGCGAGCACGTAACAAACAGCACTGCTCTTCGTTCGATCTTCTCCATGTCTATTACTAACGTCACCTTCTACAGATCCCAAATTGATTAGCAACTCTCAACAGCGGCTCGAACGGAAGTTTTGCAACCTATTTCATTTCCTGACAGAGTAAAAAAAATTTTTTTTTTTTTTTTTTTTTTTTTTTTTTAGCTTATGGGACTCAACTACGGGGTCATCAGTCCCTAAACTTACAAACTACTTATAAACCAGCTAATACTAAGGACGACACAAATATCCATGCCCGGGGGGGGGGATTCGAACCCCCGACCGTAGTGGCCGTGCAGACCGTGACTGGAGCGCCTCAGTCTCCTCGGCCACCGCGGCCGGCGACGGAGTACAGTTTTTGAGGATTATTCCAGTGATTTTCAGTCTGGCATCTGACTGACCTACGACTGATTTTATTCGATAACTCTATTTCAAATCCAGGTTTTTTTATGTAAGTAACCGCTTCTGGGCCGGCCGCGGTGGCCGAGGTGATTGAGGCGCTCCAGTCACGGCCAGGACGGCCGCTACGGTAGGGGGTTCGAATCCCCCCTCGGGCATGGATATTTGTGCCGTCCTAGTTCGTAAGTAGTTCATAAGTAGTTTGTAAGTTTAGGGACTGATGACCCCGTAGTTAAGACCCATAAGCTTAACAAACATTTGAGCATTTGAACTGCTTCTGGGATTTGTCATGATATTGCGTAGTTATATAATAAAGAATCGTTCTCTGTCAGTACAGCACTTTACACTTCTTTATGTTGAAGCTCTATTGCCGTTCCATGCATCATGCGCCGATCCAATACAGACCATTCTGCATTTCGTTTCCAAGTGTTGCCACTTATCGATAAATTACTGCACCATGCGAAAAAAGCTTTATTGGAATTCCCATAGTATTTATGACGATATTTAGATATATTGTGCAAAGCAACGGACCTATTACACTTCCAGATTTATTTTTGAAGACATATCTCCGTTGACAGTTTCTGCGCTCTCTTAAGGAGTCAATCCAGTCGTGGCGTTGCTCGCGACTATTCGGATAGTTATGGAACACCTTTCTGAAAAATCATCTACCAGCGATAGTGTATATGTTGCCATCTTGATCTCGTGGATGAATACAGCGATATATGTTTCACATGATCGCTGCTTTCTGAAACCATTTTGATTGCTACGAAGGTGATTTTCGGTCGTCTGCTAACAATATATGTCATCTTTCAGAAGAGAAAGTTTGTGAAAGGAATCACGTCGCATATCGCCATCCTTTTAATGATTTACTCGCCATCTCGTGGATCATTTCGTGACACTCTCTCTCTCTTATATCGCGATAATACAGAACGAAATGCCCTTCTCTGTTTAAATCGTCAGTCCCACTTAGCTTGGATACCAAAGTACCCAGCAATACTCCAAAACAAAACAAAATGTTCGTTTGCTAAACCCGTGGGACTTAAGTGCTGGGTCATCAGTCCCTAAGCTTAAAAAGTACTTATGAAGCACCTTATACTAAAGACGACACAAACGGCCCTGCCCGAGGGGGGGATTCGAACCCCCGACGGCTGCGGCCGTGCAGACCGTGACTGGCACGCCGCAGATCCCGCGGCAGCGTAATATTAAATGCATTGGTTAACAAAAACTTTTATCGCATGGAATAAAACTGGTCTTCACGGGTGTAAACCGAACATTTTTAAAACTAATTAGAGGTTATAATTGGCAAAACTTGTGGACACCATGTATTCGAAATATTCGGAAGACATTCCTCCAAGAATATACATACAGTTTCATACAGTAAATGGCATGACACCATTAATAAATTTAGACTTTGAACATAAATCTGTAGCTAAGGTAGAATATTCAAAATTTTTAGGTGTTTGCATTGACGAGGGACTGAACTGGATAAAACATACTGAAGATCTCCTGAAACGTCTGAGTTCAGCTACTTATGCTATCAGCGTCATTGCAAAATTTGGTGATATAAATCTCAGTAAAGTAGCTTACTACGCCTATTTTCATTCACTGCTTTCATATGGGATCATATTCTGGGGCAATTCAACATTGAGTAAAAAAGTATTCATTGCACAAAAGCGTGTAATCAGAATAATTGCTGGAGCCCACCCAAGAGCATCCTGCAGACATTTATTTAGGGATCTAGGGATACTCACTGTAGCTTCACAATATATATATTCACTCATGAAATTTGTTATTAACAATCCGACCCAATTCAAAAGTAATAGCTGTGTGCATAGCTACAACAGTAGGAGAAAGGATGATATTCATTATTCAAGGTTAAATCTAACTTTGGCTCAGAAAGGGGTGAATTATGCTGCCACAAAAGTCTTTGGTCACTTACCAAGTAGCATCAAAAGTCTGACAGATAGCCAACTAGTATTTGAAAAGAAATTAAAGGAATTTCTGAATGGCAACTCCTTCTACAATGTAGATGAATTTTTAGATAAAACTAAAAAATAAAAAAAATAAAAATAAAAAAAAATTAAAAAAAAAAATCCTTAAAATATTGATTGTCAAGTATAGACAACATTTACTAAACTGACACGTTCCACATCATTACGAAATGTCGTATATATATCATCTATGGAGCAAGTATTAATCTAATCCATACGAACACTCATGCACTCTTGTTAACTTTTGTCGCATAAACTTTCTTTCTTTCATACATTGACTAACACGAAATCTACCATCAAATGCACACAATCTTCTAAACAATTACTCGGTACACTTGAAAACAATTTTGATACGGTAGTGTCTCAAAAAATGCAACAACTATACAACATCCAAACCCAACAGGGTGAAA
The DNA here is from genome assembly GCA_026315105.1 of Locusta migratoria. NCBI lineage: Eukaryota > Metazoa > Arthropoda > Insecta > Orthoptera > Acrididae > Locusta > Locusta migratoria. Next base: position 25,698,435 of record CM048751.1, read on the forward strand.
TGCAATTACCAAAAGAATATTTATTGGCCTAATATCGTACAAATCTATACAAACGTGGTTTCAGGTCCACAACCAAGCACTGACAGATTCAGTAACATTTGTTAAACAATACCATGCTAGCCACAAAGTGCTGCCATCTGATTTATAACAAATGTGACGTAACCTTCATCGCTTAATCGTTATTTTATCATATCACATGGTATTTTACCATTTTTGATGAAGACACTCTTAGTAGTTGCCTAATCCTAGGTAAAATACACCTTATGTCTGCGAACGAGTCTTATCTTACTACCAACTGTTGGACAGGAAAGCACAGAGTATTGAACAACATGACGTCAAGGAATAGTTGAATGGTGATTGGATACCATTTATAGCTTGCCAGTATGGTGTCAGCTCATCTGAAACATACGTTTTACCATGCCTGGACAATTAAGATGTTATGACTCTTTAACGAGTCGAAAGTAGTCATCAATGAAAAATTAATGTACCAGGTGATCAAAAGTCAGTATAAATTTGAAAACTTAATAAATCTCGGAATAATGTAGATAGATAAAAATTGACACACATGCTTGGGTTGACATGGGGTTTATTAGAAGAAGAAAAAGTTAAAAAAACTCTCCAACAGATGGCGCTTCATCTGATCAGAGAAGAAATAATTAGCATAACGAATTAAGACAAACCAAAGATGATGTTCTTTAGAGGAAATGCTCAATATGTTCACCATCATTCCTCAACAATATCTGTAATCGAGGAATAATGTTGTGAACAGCGCTGTAAAGCATGTACGGAGTTATGGTGAGGCATTTGCGTCGGATGTTATCTTTTAGCATCCATAGTGATGTCGGTCGATCACGATACATTTGTGACTTCAGGTAACCCCAAAACCAATAATCGCACGGACTGCGGTCTGGGGACCTGGGAGGCCAAGCATGACGAAAGTGGTGGCTGAGCACTCGATCATCACCAAACGAAGCGCGCAAGAGATCTTTTTTTTCTTTTTTTAACTTAGTTATTTTCGGTCCTAATAAAACCCCATGTCGTACCAAGCATGCGTGTCAATTTTTAATTTTCTATCTACATATTACGTGATTTATTAAGTTTATACTGACTTTTTGATCACCCGGTATAAGATTAATGTGAGAGCATTTGGTGACGTACCTACTGATAGATATATATTTGCAGTAGTCTCATTTCATCCGACTGATGGCTCTTTCATCTTCATTTTATTTCTGAATTATACTTTGCCAGCATTACAGCAGTAAGAGAAGAGATCTACGGCATTGTCGTTAGATCCTGATACGCTATTCGTGCTGCCGGTTTCCTGGCGTGAGTTTCTGTTTTCGCCCCGCCAGTCCTCATGCGCTCTCGCGTGCCAAAACAGAGCCGTTCTCCCCGACTAAACTCTAAATTACCGCCCCTTCACTCTGGTGTGCGTTCGCCGTGCTTCTTAGTTGTTCGTGCACGCTAACTGATGAAATAATTCCTGGGCTTTGGGCCCATTCGGCCACTCCCACCAGCAGCAATGCTATTGGTGAAATTTCTTTTCTGCCCATAGCGTTCTTCGTGCATGTGAACACGTATCGCACGCAATGCACTCACATTTCATTTTAATTACTTCCGTGTTACTGCGAAAGATATGCCACATTTGTTTATCCTCTTATTAACCCCTTATAGTTCAATAATGCGACGTGAATATTCACTCGCAGTTACACACTGTCTTAATACTCACGACGGGAGATTTCATTTTACAGAACCCCGCAGATAGTATAATCGTAGTTTCATGTTCGTGAAGGGGGAAACTGTTTGTGTCGGATGTGTAAGTTATACTGCTACTCATTGCCAGATGTAATTCCTTCAACGCCAATAAATCAATCGAAACCAATTTCTGTGTGAAATTTAAGGACAGAGATACGGCGGCGAGTGTTCATCAAAGACGTCAGGCGTGCACCAGGGGAATGTGATAGGACCGCTATTATTTTCTATCTATATAATTGATCTGATGGACAGAGTAAGTTGTAATTTGCGGCTGATTGCTGATGGTGCTGTGGTGTATGGGAGGGTGTCTTCTTTAACTGACGATAATAGCACACAGGATGGCTTACACAAAATTTCTAGTTGGTGCGAAGAATGGCAGCTAGCTTTCAATGTAGAAAAATGTAAGGTGATGCGCATGAGTAGGAAAAACATTCCCATAATGTTCGAATAGAGCATTATTAGTGAGCTTTCTGGTGCAGTCGCCTCATTCAAATATCTAGGCGTAACATTGCAGAGCGATATGAAATGAAACGAACATGTAAGGACAGTTGTGAGTAAGGCGGGCAGCCGACTTCGGTTTATTGGGAGAATTTTGGAAAGATGTACTTCATCTGTAAAAACGCTTGTACGACCACGTCTTGAGTATTGCTCAAGTGTTTGGGACCCACAGCAGATCTGTTTAAAGGAAGAAATAGAGGCAGTCCAGAGGCGAGCAGCTAGGTATGTATGACCGATGCGCGAGTGTCACGGAAATGCTCCGGCAACTCAATTGGGGATCGCTGGAGGAAAGACGACGTTTCTTTTCGTGAATTTCTGTTGAGAAGATTTAGAGGGCCGGAATTTGAAGCTGAGTGTAGTACGATCGTTCTGCCGCCTACTTACATTTCGCGTGGTGATCACAAAGATCAGAGAAATTACAGCTCGTAGGGAGGCATATAGGCATTCTGTTTTTTCTCGTCCTATTGGGAGTGGAATAGGAAAGAAAATGCCTAGTAGTGGTACAGTGTACCCTCCGCCACGCAACTTACGGTGAATTGCGGAGTATGTATGTAGATGTAGGTTATAAATTTTTACGAAACAACCACAGTTCTGTCACGATCTTCTGAAAGGACTGCAAATATGAAATTCAGAACTCATTCGAAGCCTTATCAAGCATGTTTCTGCTATTTTGTCAAAAACTGACATTTTGAGCACGTGGTAGTATATGAAATACAACGTGATACTTACAATAAAGAAGACAGCAACCAACCACTTTTGATTATGCTATTTATTAACTAAGAAGCGCCGTTACCGGTTTCGAACCTCCTTCTATGTAGGACAAACTGGGAGAAGCTTTGACGTTCGTTTTAAAGAATATTTAGATGCTATACGCCTAGGAAACCCATCAAAATCTGCATTTTCCATGCACATAATTCATAGCAGGCATAAAATAAAAAGTATTAACTATCACACCAAAATATTGCATTATGAAGATAAAGTCAGCCGTATTAATTTGCTTGAAGAAATAGAGTTTTATATACATAATCATAAATCACCACAACATCTCCTCAACGAAGAAACAGAGTTGGGCAATGCAGTCTTTCTACAAAATTTCATTCAGTTGTTTTCGAATTTACAACATAAATAATAAACAATACTAATTTTGCAACGTGCAGTAATGTAACATAAACATGGAATAAGACAATAGCTCAATCATTAACTTTATCTGGCCTTCAATTACAAACATAGTATACACTGTGGTAACACACAAATATGTACACTTATTTATCACTCCTCACATTATGTAAACCACAGCCTGTGCTATATCACTAAGTAAAATTGCTTTAAGAAACTGTGAATACAGATCTCTATCTAATTACAGCCTACGTCACTGAATGTACAATTCACATGTATGACGTTTATTCTGTGTAAAATAATTTACGTCTTTATTCTCTAAAATACTTCAATGTAAAATCAATGTACATATCATTGATAGAAAAGTTCTGTGTATTCTGTGTGTGAAAAACATTTTGTTTGTTTGTGTGTGTGTGTGTGTTTATGTGTGGTTATTCGCGCTCATTGCAGCAACAATTGCAGTAATCAGCGATACAACGTAATGGAACCGACTTTTCGACGTAAGTAAATAAATAACAAGAAAAATTCTACCGTAAAAGTTTATTCACAACATTTGTCGTTACCAGGAGTCACATTTACGCTGGAGTAAGCAATTACAATCATGTTTTTTTTTTTTTATTGTTGGGCACCACAAAACCAAAGACTTTTCGCCAAAAGAAAAATTATCTGCATAAGAAAAATGTAAGTGACATGTATGTGGAAGTGTACAGCATTCTGATGATGAACTAAAAGGTTTCGAAACCGGTAACGGCGCTATTTAGTTAATAAATAGCATAATCAAAAGTGGTTGGTTGCTGTCTTCTCCACTGTAAGAATCACCATGTAAGTATGTTTCTTGCTGGGGGTATTTGGAATAAAACATGGACAGAAGAGGCCTCTAAGCATCCTTCACCACACACGGTGGCTTCCAGAGCGCAGACGTAGATGGAGATATGAAAGCAGATGTCCAAATTGTTCTTCTCATCAGAAACGTTTACAGTGGCGTTACGAGGAATGACTGATCGATTAGTACCAATGTGAGAATTGGACACTCTCTCTTTCAGAAATGGTATGATTACCTTTGTACCTTGTGCACATATAATAACCATTCCAAGTAGCACATTTCATTAGGTAATTTCCTTCTTCTCTCAGCACGGTATAGTCTTACGACTATACAAACAGGTATGTAAAAGTTGCTCTAGAGAACATTTTCTAAACGAAACTCTGCCTAAAATTAAATTAATCCCGCGGTACTGCAAATATCGGTAAAATGTTATTGGAGACGCGAGGGTCGTTATGCAATGAAATTCATATTAGTTAAAATAAGTGCCGTTTAATTAAGTTAATAACCGTGTTATTATATGAACAAATAATACGCGGAACTGGCACAAATTATCCTTCAATACACTGCAAATATAAAATTTTAATGCAATAGTCTGTGCAGAAATGGCTGGGCTTCTAATTTTCTGTGATAATAACTTGCAATTTATAAAATGTTTCCTAGGAGAAGTGTTGTATGAATTGATTTATAAATTAATCACTTTTAATGACAGCGGTTAAAATCGTCAACGAATTTATGAAAACGTCAAGAAACACCATTTGATTAGTTTTTCGTCGTACACTTGATGTCACACAAATCTACGTGGAGTTCGGAAGACATTTATTCTGTCGTCATCCACCAATAATAACGTGTGTAAGTTGTTCAAGAGTAGCTATATATATACAGACATTCTAACTTTAAAAGACACGCGGTTTTGTTATGTATTGCAACATCTTGCTAGGATTGAATTGTCCTGCTGTTTTTTTCTGTGTTCCTGTTTAGGTTTCACGCAAATCACAATGTGTTTATTTTATGTACCCAAACATGTTCCGATACCTGTGTGTCAACATTTGTTGGTCAAATTTATATCTCTAGATTTTCTTTGTACCTATTTTATGCCTAAAACTATAAAATATGAATTTTGACTGTACGGCTCTGTGAAAGTTACATTGTGGATGTAAGGATGAATTCTCATATTGGTATGTGAACGATACCAGGTTGGTTTTTATACCTCAATGCAGCGTACACATGTGGCGCCATTTATCTTTTAATTCTTATAATAGCATCGAGAACCCTGTGTGTCAAGCTATTTAATAGAGGAAGTGTGGTTAGTGACATTGACGTGAAGAACTTCCTTTGAAAAAATCATATTTTAGTATCGGTTCGAATGCGACCGATTGAAAAATTACAAGTGCGACGAGTGCGCGATGTGACACCAATCCGGTATGTGGCTTTTGCGTGGTTTTCTTCAACCAAAAGTGTAAATACAGTACGAAAAACAAAGATTTAAGAAAATCTTTCTGACATTTGAACATAACACTGTATGCGGGCAGACATTGAAAACGATTCTCTTCTGTACAGAAATGTTTTCTTCATGTTGAATATTCGCGCGGGAGTAGCGGAGCGGTCTGGAGCGCCACGTTACGCATTGCGAGGCCTCCCTCTGTCACACCATTATTTTTCCATATTGCAGACAAAAATAGTGATGGACTTGCAAAATTTCCCATTAATCTTCTGTACGAAATAATGAGTGTTAGGAGTCCAGAGAGATACCACAGGATAAAATAAAAGCAAACATTTTATTTCTCTGGGACTGAATGTCCCGTCCGTCACTCATAGAATGCCTGATATACACTTCTATTTTTTATAAATATAGAATATAACGCGTTTCGCCTATTTAGGACATCATCAGAATTCTGAAGATACCGTATTGCTTTCACGTTAGATTACGTCAAAGAGGCCAAATTATTTAAAACTAAATTGGTACAGGGAACCTGCCAAATCTCAAATAAAGCTACGGCATCAGCCATGATAATGCAGAATAGGGGCACACTCAGGAAGTTTCACAAAATATTCAAGTCTTTGTGATATTCAAGTACAAAATTGCTTAGGTCATCGGTTCTTAGAACACACACACTCTCACACACACACACACACACACACACACACACGCAGGCATATACACACTCATTTTCCCGAGGGACTTCGACGAGAGCGGCGGCGCAAACTGAAACATGGCGTCCATAGTGGGACTGACGGACAGTTAAGCGAAAATTCAAGGAAGGGCACTTCGGTTAGGGGAGAGAGCAACACGGAAATCATGCACGATTTGGGATGGAACTCATTAAAAGAAAGGCATGACTTGTTGCGACGAGATCTCTTTGCGAAAATCACCAACTATGTTTTCCGAATGCCAACTTCTTCTGTTAGCGCCAGCCTACAAAGGCAGGCATGATGATAATAATAAAATAAGAGAAATCATATAGCAAACGGAAAGATTTAGATGTTCCTTTTGCCCGCGATCTTATAGAGAATGGAAATGTAAAGAAATATCATAAAAGCAGTTCTGTGAACCCTCCGCAATGCATTTCAATGTGACGTGCAGAGTAATTATGTGAACCGGGCGGGCGGTTATTGCCGCTAGGGGAAGTTCGCATGCAACACGATACGTCAAGATCTAGTTACCGCCACTCTTGCGTAACTGTTGACCTGTTGACCTCCTGTGACAAATTTTAACGTTTATCCTGGACCCAATAATGTTTTAAATAATTTGACGATACCTGGCTATACCACGTAACGTAATCCGATGTAAAACCAACATCCTACGAATTCTGATGATGCCTCAGAAAGTAAAAATTAGTTAGTAAAAAGTAAAATATTTTCAACCGAGACGGTCATTAATTGGAAGTAAATTCAAGACGTGTTCAGGTTTATCCAAATGTCGGCAGAATATGTGCAGCGGCAGCTCAGAAAAGAACTGAAAAGAGCGAAGAGTTTCCGCCTTTGAAGAACTTCGCTTCGAAGCTGTACGTAAAGGTTTCACACCGAGAACATTTCACAGAAGTCGAAACATGAGCGCAGTAGAACGAACTTCAAGCTAAGAGAGTAAGCAAGCAAGGGTGCCATTCCTCATCGTCAAAAGCCAAGAGGTTCTGTACGCAGCCATCTGCAGAGTTAGCTTTACTTGTCAATTTTCGGATGAAGGAGACGTGTTTTGCTATATTAAAAAAATTCAAATGTTTATAGAACTTATGGGACTTAACTACGGGGTCATCAGTCCCTAATCATACAAACTACTTATGAAATAGATGAAAGACTAAGGACGGCACAAATATCCATGCCTGAGAGGGGATTCGAACCCCCCGTGCAGACCGTGACTGGAGCGCCTCAGTTCCCTCGGCCACCGCGGCCGGCTTGCTATATTATCTGAGGAGGTAAAATACAATCGCCATTGCGTCATATTTAAGATTACGGTGTGTAATGTAATATGGCTTATGGTATCGATCGTGGAATAGTGTGAGTCTGTGCCTGTGTTTGAAATCGTGGTTGTTAACACAGTTACTTAGCACAATCAGACGGGCGAATTTGTCTTAAATGTTCACATGTTTGTAAACCTATTAGATCAAACTGTTAGGGCCATCATTTCCAACACTTAAAGTAAATTATACTAAGGACAACACCACATACATGCCCGAGGGAGGTATCGAACCTCCCGTGGGAGGGTCCACCCACTCCGTAGCATGACGCCTTAGACCACGCGGTTACCCCCGCATGGCTTTATGTATTTCCGAATGCAGATAAAGTGTTTCTTTTTTGGATGAGAAGGATAGTAGAAAACCTGAAAATGTTTCCAATTACGTTTCAATCAAAAACTGTTACTGTTTTTCGAACGTCTGTTTAAAAGAATACTGATTCACAAAGAGATATATGAAAACATCATAACCATTCAATCACGGCCAAACCCTTGTCATCTCACTTTTTATTAAGTGTTTTGTTTTTTCGATTCTTGGCCTTGCCAACAGAATAAGTAAAAATACACAGGACTAGTCTGTGAAACATAGATCCACCAAGAAACATAATTAATGCAAATATGAAATTACGAAAAAACTGAGTTGCAACACCAATCGACAAAATGTTCCTACTATTAATAAGATTTGCATCTATTCTTACAGAATCTCACACCTGACCTCTCTGTTCAAAAAAACAGTCAATAGATAAAATCCATGTAATAAGCAGCAGAAATGTGCAATGTTCTGATTTGAAGAGAATAACTCCAACATCTTTGAGGCGCAAAACTGTACTACTGAAAGTTTAAGCATTATAATTTGTTACTATCAACTAAAACATTTTCGTTCTAACTTAACTGAAAATTTCAATGTTCAAATGGGTCAAATTTACGAAATGTTCAAATGTTTGTATAGCTTATGGAACTTAACTGCGGGGCCATCAGTCCCTAAACTTACAACCTGCTTACGAACTAGCTAACACTAAGGTCGGCACAAATATTCATGCCCGAGGGGGGATTCGAACCCCCGACCATAGTGGCCATGCAGACCGTGACTGGCGCGCCGCAGTGCCCTCGGTCACCGCGGCCGGCTCAAATTTACGGTACTGACTTTATCCTACGAAGCGTGTTTTCAAGTGAGTACCGTTTTGAAATTAAAAAAAGACATACTAAGATATCTCAGTTACCTTATTTTTACATGAAGCCTATATCTTAATCTACTTTTCAACATAATTTCCATCAATATTGAGGCTCTTCTCATAGACGTCTGCCGCCTGACTTGTTAACCACTGCAGCCGGCCGCGGTGGCCGAGGAGACTGAGGCGCTCCAGTTACGCTCTACACGGCCACTACGGTCGGGGGTTCGAATCCCCCCTCGGGCATGGATATTTGTGCCGTCCTTAGTCTTAGTTAGTTCATAAGTAGTTTGTAAGTTTAGGGACTGATGACCCCGTAGTTAAGTCCCATAAGCTATACAAACATTTTACCATTTCTTAACCACTGCATCACAACTGTATTGACTTCATAATCTTCTTGCTCGGTCACAATGTCATACAAAACACTACAAGAAACATTAGGAAAGTCATCCCGCAAGGAGGAAATCGTAAAGCGTCTGTTTTCTCTCAACTTATTGTCCACTTCCTGCACCAAACTTTCATTAACGACCGAAGGATGCTCACTCCGTTGTTCATCATGCACATTTGTGCGGTCGTCTTTAAATGCTCTCACCCACTTTCTTACCATTCCATGGCTCATAATGTTTTCCCCGTAAACAGCACAGATTTGACGATGAATATCGATCGCTTTTGGGCCTTTAGCACTATGAAATCTTATAACGGCCCGTACTGCGCAGTCGGCCGCACTCACGGTTATCGAAGGCATCTTATACACTCAGTACACAACATAAACAAGGAAGAATCAGACTGTAATGGTGTCAGTGCGTAGACAACAAATGTAGGTACCCAGGGCGCATAAAACTATTGAGATATCTTAGCACGTCTTTTTTTAAATTTCAAAACGGTACTTACTTAAAACACACAACTCGTACCGTACCAGTAAAAAAAAAAAAAAAAAAAAAAAGAGAACCGTGATCATTATCGGGTTTAGAATCATTACAAAATAAACGTTTTGTTTAAGTCTTTGTCCACGTGATATGTATCTGTGTACCATTACGTATTCCAATAAAAAGTTCTACTTAGTATATTCCATATCAATTAGCTTAAATCAATGGAGAGAACTGAACCGGACACAGATATGCCTTCAGGGTACTGGGTCTGTTTGTCAGGCTGGCGCTCTACAACATTTAAGTCGCCTACTTTTCACCTCACCAGCCATCCAGCCCCTCCCCTTATACCAAATCAGTAGTCCACAATGTATCCCCTAATACTGCATGGGACTCTTAGAAGTGTTATAGCCATTTGTATTCGATCGTGAACTACTTCTGCCGACCTTACATTTTAATTTTATAGCGTAATATTTTTTTAGGGTTTGCTAATTTTGCTTCTCCCGCGCAAAATATGGATCCTAGACAAATTATGAAGATGAGCTTTCGTGTAGTAAATTTTGTGCTGTTGTAGCTTTCCGCTAAAGATAATGGTTTTGGAGTTATTTAAGAAAAACGTAAAAAAGTGTACTTTTAAACGATCTTTCCTACCACTGCAAAGAAAAAGAAAAAGAAAAAGAAACAAAACGATTTTTGCCATTTTTTTCTTCGTTTACTGGACCAATAAGCACAACTCCACAGAGGGGGGCAGGGGGAAATCATATGATAGTCATGTTAGGAGACAGTGAAGCTGTTACCAAAATTACACCTTTTGTAGCAACTATGTAAATGCTAATCCAACTGGCCTATATAACCATTGTTCATTAGATGACAGAGCTGGACGGTAACGAACGTATTCCAAAATTCATTTCGGGTCTCGTGGCTGAATAGTGAGGGATACCCGAGTTGATTCCCAAAGGGGAGACTTTCGGTCATTAGGAACGTTACGTAAATATTAGTAATTTTAACGATGTGTTGACAATAGTCTATTAGATGTAAAAAATCATTACAATAATAATTTGTCTAACACTTTAGCTCTGAATATGGCACGTCAAGCAGATAAACCTGTTTATCGATATGAAATAACTATGCGGTCTTGACTTTAAGGATTTCATTCCGCCTATATTATTGAACGGAATGGACAGTGTGTTGAAAGGAGCATATAAGATCAACATTAACAAGATGGAAATAAGGTTAATGGAATGCAGTCTTAGAAACTTAGCCGATGCTGAAGGAATTAAATTACGTAACGAATCTATAAAAGTGGTAAATGAGTTTTGTTACTAGGGCAGTAAAATAACATATGATGTTCGCAGTACATAGGATATAAAAAGCAGGATGGCAATGGAAAAAAAAGCTTTTTTTTTTTTTTTTTTTTTTTTTTTTTTTTTTTTTTTTTTTTTTTTTTTAATGGAAATTCGTTAACATCGAATATTAATTTAAGTGTAAGGAATTCCTTTCTGAAGGCATTTGCGTGGAGTTTTGCCTTATATGGGAGTGAAACATGGACGATAAGCAGAGCGACAGGAAGAGGATAGAGGCTTATGAAATGTGGTGTTACAGAAGAATGCTGATGATTAGTTGGGTTGATCGCGTAACTAATGAGGAGGTAATGAACAGAATTAGGGACAAAAGGAATTTCTGGCATACTTTGACTAAAAGAAGGGATCGATTGGTAGAACACATTCTTAGACGACAAGGAATTGTGAATTTAGCGTTGGAGGGAAGTGTGTGGGGTAAAAATCGCAGAGGGAGAACAAGTGATGAATACAGAAGGCAGATTCCAATGGATGTAGGTTGAAGGTATTATGAGGAGATGATGAAGCTTGCTCAGGATAGAAGTGGGTGGACAGCTGCATCAACCAAAATTTTGGCTACAGTTTGACTAAACCTAAGACATTAGTCCTGGCCGACCAAATTTGTCCTGGATTTCCTTACTCTCTACGTTCTTTAAAACGTCTGCGTCACAACATGGTCTTTCAGGGGCTCTGCTCGGATCCCGTTCACTTTATCATCGGCCAACGAGCGTTATTACGGACCATTTCCTCGTCCTCTCGCCATAATTCAGAGCATTGATGCTACTACATGAGGACATTTTGCTGAGGTTACAGCTATATTCGGCGCCCATGCACGGTGAAACTATGGCATCTGGGGTGTGCCGTTTTACTTACCGATAACTGCTGCACCCATTGACATGGTTTGCATTGCTGGCTGCTGGCAACAAAGGATGCATGTGTGCATATCTAGAATATAGTTGTTGGGCGTAACAGTTATGACCCAAAAGGACAAAGGAAATCAATTCCGACTCCTTGTTGCTGATAAATAATTATTCGATAGCCGACATCTTCCGGTGTCTAATCAATAACGTCAAAAGGTGCGTAGTTTGTCTGTTAGACAGAAACACACAATTCTTATTGCTAGATCTGACATTCGCACATCTCATTCCTGGGGCAATAAATTGACATTTGCGGCGGTTTTCGGGTTAAATAAAATGATGATAAACATGGACAATTCCGCAAGAAAAAGTATATATAGCTCAATTATCTCAGTAGTGATGACAAAATATATATTTGATGTTTTAATGTACTTAACTAAATATCCACAAAGGTTTGGGTTCGAATTTCCGTCAAACGAATAATTTTACATCCCGCCATTTTAGGATTTAACCTGCTCCCAATTCGTTACTCGTGAATGACACCATAATTAACGTTAGACAACATATGTTGCCTCTCTTAGTCTTTCTTTCTCTCTCTCTCAACCCCCTCCCACTCTCTCTCTATCTCTCTCTCTTTCTCTCTCTATCTCTCTCTCTCTCTACATCTACGACTATTGCTGTCTTAGATTCTTCGTTAGCCACGGAAGCTTTGCGTTGTCGCATTTTATTGTAGCAAGGAGCGGCATTTGAATTGATATGCTGAAAACCAAAGTTCTGGATTAATTTCGAGCTCAAAGATCAGCAAAACGTTTTCTAGCGCAGTCTCTGATTAGGCATATGAAAGATACATCAGAGATTTAGCTACGAATTAAGGGTGGTAGGTGTGTTTGTTTTTTCCACACAAATCGACTTGCCATTATATATATGTCCCATCTATCTTGCTCACCCAAAATATTTCTGGAACAACTTCAGCCTGAGTCTGAAGACGTGCGCTAGCCGCGCGTTTCGTGTATTGCATGCGTCAACTTCGCTTCGCTCGGGATGCAAATGACGTATTGCGATGCAGTCAACGCCAATTGTTATGTGATTTGTCATTTTATAGATTGCTGAAGAAAATTTGGGGCGATATACCGTAACCACGCAATTTGATTAAAAGCCGTTTGTGAAGTTCGGCGTCAAAAGCGTTCTTGAAATCAAGGAATAAGTAATCAATTTTCGAACCCATGTCGATAGCACCCATCACTTCGTGTGAGTAAAGAGCTAGTTGTGTTTCACATGAACGATATTTTCTAAATCCGTGTTGACCTAGGGCAAATATATCTCATGCCGTTTTAGAGATATTAGCAGAAATAACGGCTGTGTGTTCGAAATGTTCAAATGTTCGTAAAGCTTATGGAACTTAACTGCGGGATCATCAGTCCCTAAACTTTAAAACTACTTATGAACTAACTTAAACTATAGACAATACTAACATCCATACTCGAGGTAGGATTCGAGCCTCCGACGCGGGAGATCGCGCGTTTCGTAACGTAGCGCTCCACACCGGTTGGCTACTCCCGCACGGCTCGGCTGTGTGTCTGTAACGTGTTCCCACAGTCGCGCCGTTCAAGCGATTGGCAACAAATTTTACAGGAGCATTTTTTGTTTTCCAAGGACCAGAAGCTCTCTTTCGCAAATGTTTCGGACAAAATATAGGTTAGAAACACTAAAAATATGCCGTTAGTTACTGTCTCCTCAGACAAATTGAATGAACGTGTTTGTAGAGGAGCCAAGTCACTACGACGTTGCTCTTAGTTTTTATTTTTTTTTATTTTTTTATTTTTATTTTACGTAACTCGTGCAGATTCAAAGATATTGCCCGAGTCTTCCGAAGTAACGTGTGGTGCAGTAGTAAGCGTCGCAAATTGCTGTTGCCGGTTCAAATACCGTTACAATAATGATAATAATAAGAATAATAATAACACTTATTTTTTGTATTTACTGTATCTAGAATTTTCTACTCGTTTTTCATGACATCTATGTTTAAACGGCGGAGTACTCCAATCAGAAGCCAAACTGTTCTTAGAGTACTTCTGTTAGCAAGTGTAAACTCTAGTGCACTATTTACGACCCAGTCTACGAATTTCGCACCATATATAGTTTTCAACGGCGATTTGACACTGTCACTTGATTTTACGTAAAGACGCAAGGAGAATCAACTCGAAAAAGAAGACAGACTACCACAGCAACACAGGTGATAATAATTTAAGGGAAAAGAAAATTAAAATATTGAAAAGATATTAAAATAATAATTAAAAAGAGGGGTGCAAATTCAATAAATAATATCTTTGTCACAGCAAAAATTTTGAAATATTACATAATTTTAGGGTGTGTATTTTTATATAAGTTTGTATTTTTTTAATACATTTGTCCGAAATATTTTATAAAACTATAAAATTAACGGCAAACCAAATGTTACCCATAATACACGAAAGATTTTTTTTCTTTCTTATGTTGGTGTGTCAATTTATTGCATCCCTAATATCATTCTATACAAACCACAATTTGATTTGTCGATCTATCTGCATCTCAATTACAATGTAAGAGTTTTATATAGAGCAACGTGCCTAGTACAATATTATTACAGTTCGAAAACAATGGTAAGTCTATTTTCTTTTTCTTTTATACCGACAGAGAGTAACAGCACAATACCACTCTCTTTAATTTTCGAATTTCGTATAACGGCATATTATGAAAGCGAGCCATGTGCAAGGGGGCCTCGCGTTCCATTAGCGACGGTTCTGCCATCTAGGCGGTGTCTCTGCAATTCAAATGTTTAAATGTTTGTGTAGCTTATGGGACTTGACTACGGGGTCATCAGTCCCTAAACTTACAAACCACTTATGAACTATCTACAACTAAGGACGGCACAAATATCCATACCCGAGGGGGGATTCGAACCCCCGACCGTAGTGTCCGTGCAGACCGTGACTGGCGCGCCTCAGTCTCCTCGGCCACCGCGGCCGGCTCTCTGCAATTCATTCCTCCTCAGGTCCTTCCCGGACAGCACAGCGGCGTGGCTGATTAGATTAGATTAGATTAGATTAGATTAGATTAGATTAGATTAGATTAATACTTGTTCCTTAGATCATGTATACGACATTTCGTAATGATGTGGAACGTGTCAGTTTAGTAAATTATGTCTATACTTGACAATCTATATTTTAAGAATTTTTTTTGTAAATTTTTTTTTTTAATTTTTTTTTTTTTTTATTTTATTTTTTTTTATATATTTTTTTATGTTTTATCTAAAAATTCATCTACATTGTAGAAGGAGTTGCCATTCAGAAATTCCTTTAATTTCTTTTTAAATACTAGTTGGCTATCTGTCAGACTTTTGATGCTACTTGGTAAGTGACCAAAGACTTTTGTGGCAGCATAATTCACCCCTTTTTGAGCCAAAGTTAGATTTAACCTTGAATAGTGAATATCATCCTTTCTCCTAGTGTCGTAGCTATGCACACTGCTATTACTTTTGAATTGAGTCGGATTGTTAATAACAAATTTCATGAGTGAATATATATATTGTGAAGCTACAGTGAGTATCCCTAGATCCCTAAATAAATGTCTGCAGGATGCTCTTGGGTGGGCTCCAGCAATTATTCTGATTACACGCTTTTGTGCAATGAATACTTTTTTACTCAATGTTGAATTGCCCCAGAATATGATCCCATATGAAAGCAGTGAATGAAAATAGGCATAGTAAGCTAATTTACTGAGATTTATATCACCAAATTTTGCAATGACTCTGATAGCATAAGTAGCTGAACTCAGACGTTTCAGGAGATCTTCAATATGTTTCTTCCAATTCAGTCCCTCGTCAATGCAAACACCTAAAAATTTTGAATATTCTACCTTAGCTACAGATTTATGTTCAAAGTCTAAATTTATTAATGGTGTCATGCCATTTACTGTATGAAACTGTATATACTGGGTTTTATCAAAGTTTAATGAGAGTCCATTTGTAGAGAACCACTTAATGACTTTCTGGAAGATATCATTTACAATTTCATCAGTTAATTCCTGTTTGTCAGGTGTGATAGCTATACTTGTATCATCAGCAAAAAGTACTAGCTTAGCATCTTCATGTATGTAGAATGGCAAGTCATTAATATATATTAAGAACAGCAAAGGACCCAAGACCGAACCTTGTGGGACCCCATTTTTAATAACTCCCCAGTTAGAAGAATTAATTGTGTCATCTACATCATGTGAACTGCTTATTTCAACTTTCTGCACTCTTCCAGTTAAGTATGATTTAAACCATTTGTGCACTGTCCCACTCATACCACAATACTTAAGCTTATCTAGAAGAATCCCATGATTTACACAATCAAACGCCTTTGAAAGATCACAAAAAATCCCTACTGGTGATGTCCGGTTATTCAAAGCATTTAATATTTCATCAGTGAAGGTGTATATAGCATTTTCAGTTGAAAAGCTTTTTTGAAAACCAAACTGACATTTTGTTAGAACATTATTTATACTAATATGTGTAGCAATTCGAGAATACATAACTTTTTCAAAAATCTTTGATAAAGCTGTCAGAAGTGAGATGGGCCGGTAGTTGTTGACATCGTATGTATCCCCTTTTTTATGCAAAGGTTTAACTATAGCATATTTCAGTCTATCTGGGAAAATACCCTGCTTTAATGAGCTATTACAAATATGACTGAGAATCCTACTTATCTCCTGGGAACAAGTTTTTAATACCCTGCTGGAAATGCCATCAATTCCATATGACCGTTTACTCTTGAGAGAGTTTATTATTTTCCTAATTTCTGAAGGTGAGGTGGGTGGAATTTCAATTGTATTAAATTGTGTGGGTATGGCCTCTTCCATTAATTGCCTTGCTCCTTCTAATGAACATTTAGATCCTATTTTCTCCACAACATTTAAAAAGTAATCATTAAAAATGTTTTCAACTTCTGACTTTTTGTTGATAAAGTTTTCATTTGTTTTGATGGTAATACCCTCTTCCTCTGCTCTTGGTTGCCCTGTCTCCCTTTTAATAATATTCCAAATTGTTTTAATTTTATTATCAGAGGAGCTAATCTCAGACATGATGCACATGCTTCTTGATTTTTTAATAACTTTTCTTAATGTAGCACAGTAGCTTTTATAATATTTTATTGTTTCTTGGTTATTACTCTTTCTTGCGGACAGATATAGTTCCCTTTTTCGGTTACACGATATTTTTATACCTTTAGTAAGCCATGGTTTTTTGCATGGTTTCTTAGAATTAAATTTTACTAATTTCTTGGGGAAACAGTTATCAAATACCCTTACAAATGTATCGTGAAATAAATTATATTTTAAATTAACATCAGGTTCCTTGTAAACCTCATCCCAGTCTAACTGCTGTAGACTTTCTTTGAAATTTTTAGTTGTTAAGTCATTAATCGAGCGCACTATTCTGGTGGACAGTTTCGAATTACTGAACGGAGCTATTTCATATACTGTTACTAGCTGTGCACCATGATCCGAAAGACCATTCTCAATGGGACAAGCATTTATGTTGTTAAACTTATCTTGGTCTATAAAAAAGTTATCTATCAATGTACTGCTGTCCTTTACTACCCGAGTAGGAAAATCAATAACGGATGTCAGATTGAATGAGCCAAGTAAGACTTCCAGGTCTTTCTTCCTATTACACTCTTTCAGTGAATCTACATTGAAATCACCACAAATAATAATTTGCTTCCCCCTATCTGACAGATAGCACAACAAGGCATCCAAGTTTTCCAGAAATAACTGAAAGTTCCCTGAAGGGGACCTATATACTGTTACAATTATAAGATAATCATCATTAAGTTTAAGCTGGCAGGCACATGCTTCAATATGCTGCTCTACACAAAACTTTTTTGTTTCTAATTTTTTTACACTGTGATAGCTTTTGGCATATATGGCAACTCCTCCTCTTATCTTATTATCTCTACTTACATTTGAGACTAATTTATATCCACTGACATTCACATTTTCCATACCGGTGACAATGTGATGCTCAGACAGGCATAGTATATCTATTACATTATCAGTTTCTATAGCATCTAAACAAACTAAAAGCTCATCTATTTTATTCTTTAGTCCCCCAATATTCTGGTGAAAAATGCTAACATTATTTTTTACTTTACTTCTCTGAGAAATATTTGATTTTTCAACATTTTTAGCACCTGCCTGCCTGAGCTTCTCACTGGACACTGATCTTAGCCTAAAAAAGAAGTACCTTCATGAATTGCAGTGTCCCCCCTTAAGGACTTTGCTATCAACCCAGCTAGTTTCCCCTTCCCTTTCCTATTGAGATGTAGGCCATGTCTAGTGAAATCCCACCTATCAATAGCATCCACAGGAACCAAACCGATGTCCGACAGAGTGTCCGCCCTAAGCAGTTGATCAATCTCCATATTGACTCTCCTGACGGAGAGGTTCAATTGGGGTTGATCGTACCGCATGAAAGCAGGCAACAGTCCAACATTTGTCTGAGTCGTTGCAGAAGCTATTTTAACCAGGTCACACTCAATATTGTAGCCCTGATCCCTAGGTGGGCAGGTGTGTGCCTTTAGGTGAGAAGGGACAGCCTGGGAGCCAATTTTGTGGCCGACCCCGCCTTTGGGGATTTCTAGTCACCCCTTTATGGGACCCGAGTGAATACGGAGATGAAATTATTTGCCGGATATGTAGTTGCTTGACATGTGATTCAAAACTCACCAGGGATGTATGTCGGGATGCGTAAGAATGTTGCTGGATGTCACGCTTGCGTTGATGTAGATGGTCGTCAAATTCATCTGTTTGTAAGAAATGGCACGTTCATTGTGTCAATAGTGGTATTTGGACTGTAGGTAATGTAACGAAAACAGCGGACATCCTGTATCATAACTGGTAGTGCTGCATGTATGCTGATTAGGTCGCAAAACATTTTCATTATAGATTATTAAACAATATTTTTTATTGAAAATGTTTTGCGACCTATTAGCTTATCAGCAGCACTACCAATTATCCTAAGTTTTGTCGCCTGCCTCTATCGCGACTTTGTGTCGCATTTACAATCCATATTGTTTCCTTTGGTTGGCTTGTACAACCCCTGTTTCCCTACCTCAAACTGCCTCCTGCCTCTTTAATGTCCACTTAAATTTTACCATGCCTTACCAAAGCACCCTGAACATGCTGCATAGTTCATTATGCATATATCATTGCCGCAGGAGTTTAGAATATATACTTTCTTCAAACATTATGAACTACTTCGAAGCCCGTGAAGGGGATTGACCTGTAGCCATTTACTTGTTCTCTCATATTCGCATTCTGTAAGATACCTTTTACTAAGTCGAGAAGAGCATTACATAACTCAGGGTGAGTAAAACATAGAGCATATGGTCCTGTGAATAAGTATCCCGTGGGTAAACTCCGCCCACATTTCCGCCTAAAGTCTGATTGGCTCTTACAAGTAGTCTTAGTGCGCCTAAACCCGCCAACACTTTTATTAATATTTAATAAACGCCAACAAATTTAAATGTCTGGTTACACATTGTAATATTTTTTTCTTAATCTATGTTTCTATTTCTTAAAACGTTATTTAAACATAAGTTTAACAAAAAAATAACAGGGTATTTCTGAGCAATTCCACCTCACAAACGGCTTCTAATCAAACTGCGTCCTTATGGAATATCTCTGCTGCATTCGCGATTTCCTGTCAGAAGGGTCACGCACCTTTAAATTGAGGGAACGTCAACGAGTGAAAGTGATAACTGTTCCTTATCTTTATAAACAATTTTGGAGACAGTGTGATTAGCTCTGTTAAGCTGTTCACGTATGATGCTCTTATTTGTCGCTTAATAAAGTCACTACAAGATCAATTGCAACTGCAAAAACATTTAGATGAGGTATCTGTATGATGCAGAAATTGGTAACTGACATTAAATAATATGCGTAATGTCGTCCATATCAGCATTTCATTAAATCAGTTAAACTTCATTTATACGACAAATCAGTCAAATCTAGATGACATAAATTAAATGACACACCAGGAATCTCTGTATATAAAAATATTGTGTTGGTGTGTGTGTTTGAAAACCTCAAAATGTTCTTGACCGATTGTGCTCAAAGTTCGCCACAACGTTGCACTGTAACACGGCAAGGTACTTAAACACCGATTTGTTTAATACATTACTCATAACCTATATATATGGCATTTTGCGATTTTTGGCCTCAACGTTTCCACATTGTAATAATAGGCATGTAAAAACATCCACGGAATACAGTAGTACGTTGTATCAACATTTCAAAGCATTCGCTCAAGAACTATCGGATATATAAGATTTTGAACATAAGACTAAACATCGTTCTAAATTAGATTTCTAAGACGTGATAAAGGAAGAGTAGGCAATGACGAAGAGAAGGGAGATATACAAGTACTTTTTTAATTGTAAACAAGACTTCAAATACCAATTTTTGTAGCTCAGTGCGCAAAACTAGCTTAATAGCAGCATTTTTCAAAAATCTTTTCATCCCTTATTTCACCCCCTTAAAGGCTGATTTTCAGAAAAAACTCAAAGTCACCTTTTTTAAATTCTAACCAAGAATCCGTATACCAATTTATGTACGTCTAGCATTAAATAATTGACTGGATAACAGCGTATTTTCAAAAAAATTTCATTCCCTAATTCACCCCCTTAGGACGGAATATCGAGATATTGGTTCTTAAACGTCGCCATAATTGTAAGGTGAATACCCTTTCCAAATTTATCATCAGTGATTCTGGCTGGGCGATGATGAGTCATTCAGCTTTTCCCAATCACAGTTGATGTAATATATTCTGTAAATACGAAAGAATAACAACTGCAGGATCAGAAGTGACGTCTGTTCCATCGGAACAGACACACACACACACACACACACACACACACACACACACACACACACACACACACACACACACACACACAGCCGGCCGCGGTGGCCGAGGGGCTAAGGCGCTCCAGTCACGGTCTGCACGGCCAGTACGGTCGGGGGTTCGAATCCCCCCTCGGGCATGGATATTTTGTGCCGTCCTATTTCGTAAGTAGTTCATAAGTAGTTTGTAAGTTTAGGGACTGATGACCCCGCAGTTAAGTCCCATAGACTATACAAACATTTGAACATTTTTTTGAACACACACACACACACACACATCTCTATTTATTTCATATGAGAGGAGCCACAGCGAAGCATGGCCGGGTTTAGCTAGTAACAAATAAAATAAGAGAGAACACATGTAAAATATTGGAACCAAAGGCTACGTATCTTGGGCCTAACACTCAGAAGATGCAACAGTACTACCAAAAAGACTGTGTACATTTGTGCGTCCTATTTTGGAGTATTGCTGCCCATTTTTGTAGTGTCACCTTTACGTGGGACTGACGGATCATATACAGATAGTCAGAGAAGAGCAGCTCGTTTCGTTTAACGCGATATAGGTGAGCGTTTGCCACGGAAATAGCGGAGGATTTGCCGTGAAAATCAGAAAGGTGTTATTCGTTGTGGCGGGAGGTTTATTTGAGGAATTTCTTTCGCCAATATCGTGTTCGAATTCGAAAGTATTTTGTTAGCATGCACCCAAATAAAAACGGTAAAGCAGTCAACATTCCGAAGATTGGTTTGAACACCACAGTGCTTTACTAGGCATGGTTCTGTCTGGAGGCGGTATGCCGTTGCCTTCCTCCGACCTTCGAATTGACTTACGCAGCCAGTTATAGCGCGACATACAGTTTAACGTGGGTTCCGAACCACGGTGCTACTCGATATTTTTCACATCAGCAACATTGCCAGAAGTGAAAGAAGTAGAGGGTGACAGATAAAAATCCTAGGACCTAGCGGGGATTGAACACGGAATCTTTGATTTTTTTCAATTGTTTGTGTAGCTTATGGGACTTAACTACGGGGTCATCAGTCCCTAAATTTACAAACTACTTACGAACTAACTTACACTAAGGACGGCACAAATATTCACGCCAGAGGGGGGATTCGAACCCCCGACCGTAGTGGCCGTGCAGACCGTTACTGGAGCGCCTCAGTCCCCTCGGCCACCGCGGCCGGCCCTGAATCTTTGAATTCATGGTTTGGCACTCTACCACTGGGCTACGGATGCGCACAGTCATAATTTTCATAATAATATTATAATGGAAATCATATGAAAATTATAAGACTTAGTTGTTTCTTTTTACCACGCGGTTATAGAGAATGGAACGGGAGAGAAGACACGAAGAGTTGTTTACATAACTGTGTAGAAGGCGTCCGACAAGAGTTTAGAAGGTATCTAATGCTTCTCGTCACAACAGATAATCAGCAAGATACAACACAGACTACACCCCTATGTACGGTAGAACCTAAGCTGTTCTCACACCTTGTTGGACTTTATATCTTAAACATCGGCTCTTCAGAGGGATATTTTGAGGAAAGGGCGCCTGCAAATTTGCCCTCTAACACACATCTCGAGCAACAGCTTCTTTTAGTGAGCTAAAATTGGCGGAGTTACAGGGGCCCAAATTGGGCGCGCTCCTGATGATCCCGGGCCGAGGCGGCGGCCGAAGAGCCCAGAAGCCCAGGAGCCCGGGAGCCCAGGAGCCCGGCACTTGAGTACCGGCCTCGGCGTCCCCCAGGGCCACAAAGTTTCCCCCACTCCCTAATCTCCGGCACGACCTCGGGCATCCCGTAAAACGAGCAACGCGCGCCCGCCCCGGCAAAAATAGTCCCCGGGCACATAAGCCGTCCTCCATCCCGCCACAGTCAAGCGAAGCGCGCCTCCTGACAAGCGTCTGAATTATTAGCCTCTCAGCTAATAACACCTGCCTCGTTCACAGGTCTGCGAATCCCTCTCTACGTCTCTCCTGAATAAAGTACACTTCTCGTTTCCCTTTGCGCAGTGTTTTGCTCGAAGGCACAAAGGTAAGACCCGTTTTTCTTTACGAATCAACACCGTAAAAATCTACTGTTCTGTATCGTGCCGGGAATAAAGTTTTATATTAAAGGCTCCTACTTGCTAGGGACACCTATGACTTCGAAGGCTCGAAACCGCACTCAATCCTGCTTGCAATAACAGGCAATCATAATTAGGACAGTCGTGTGCGTCATTTCCATTCAGAGAGTTGCATTGAACCTCGAGTAACATTTTAACAAAGAGAAAGTAAGTAAGGAGACTTTCAAAACAAGTGTTTGTTAAGCTTAAGGGACTTAACTACGGGGTCATCAGTCCCTAAACTTACAAACTACTTATGACCTACCTACAACTAAGGACGGCACAAATATCCATGCCCGAGGGGCGATTCAAACCCCCGACCGTAGTGGCCCTGCAGACCGTGACTGAAGCGCCTCAGTCCCCTCGGTCACCGCGGCCGGCAAGGAGATTTTAAAAAATGCATTGTCAACCATCAGCTGTTTATTTAGAACTTTACTGGTTTCGGATATTATTCATCATCACAAGAGTCTGTTACAAAATTTTGTTGTTGTTGTTGTTGTGGTGGTGGTCTTCAATCCAGAGACTGCTTTGATGCAGCCTTCCACAGCATTCCTGATGATCACATCCTCCTGAGTAGTCCCCGCCCGTGGAACCGAATGGGGGACTATTTTACCTCCGGATTACTTTACTCGAGAGGATGGCATCATCATATATTCATACAGTAGAGCTGCATGTCCTCGGGTGTAGTAACGACTATAGTTTCCCCTTGCTTTCAGCCGTTCGCAGTAACTGTGTGGCAAAACCACATTAGCTGATATTACAAGGCCTTCTTAGTCAATCATTCAGGCTGTTGCCCCTGTAACTACTGAAAACGCTACTCCCCCTCCTCAGGAACCACATGTTTGTCTGACCACAGATACCCCTCTGCTATGGTTGCACCTTCGGTACGGCTATCTGCATCGTTGAGGATGCAAGCCACCCTACCTCTGCAATATCTGTGGTTCATACACAATCACGAATTATACACAAGCTACAATGAAATACAACATAGTAGTTATAGCCAGAAGATACAAATTTAAACAGGCTGATTGAGAACTACGTATTTGATCTGATTAACTTATCAGAGAACAAAGTATTCATGGTGTGAAAATAATACACCTTTGACTGCTGTCACGGGATATATCTTTGATGAGGTGTCACGGCGACTGTTACAGAGAGTGTTATGTAAACATTGCGTAAAATGACAATTTGGACCATGAAAACAATAAATAAATATTTCCTAGAATAACAACCATTGTTTGTCAAAGTATTGTTTTCATAGTCCAAACTGTCATTTTACATAATGCTTACACTCTCTGTATCAGTCGCCACGACACCTCGTCAAAGACATATCCTGTGACGGCGGTCAAAGATATATTATTTTCACACCATGAATACTTCGATCTCTGCTAAGTTTATCAGATCATCTATGTATTTCTCAATCGGTCTGTATAATTTTGTAGTATCACTATTATTTTGTGTCATATTTCATTGTAACTAGTGTGTAATTCATGATAGTAATTTTTTTAACAGACTCTTCTCATGATGGATAATATTCGTAACCGGTAAAGCCAAATAAAAATTACTGTAGATAAGATCCAGAATCTCTGTAACTGACGAGTTTCTCGCATTTAATTGTTCATGACTTTATATCTCCTGAGAAATGTATCTTACGGCTACCAGATCGATTAATAACAGCAGGAGACTTACGAAATCCTGCCTCGACAATAGGGAGTGCTTGGCAGTCAGCGATAATGGAGAATTTTTTCTATATTCATATACTTGTACTATGTGTGCAGCTTTGCAGGAACTTCATTGTCTATGATAGTCGTAGTTGGTGTTGCGCTGCGACATCGATGTTGTCCTTGAAACAGCTGCCGACATTCTTTAAACAGCTATCATTTCTGCAGAACATTATACTGCAGGTGTCTTGTGAATATGGACTTCGTATGTCTTTTCTACCAGGGTGTTCTGTTTCTTCTGAACATATGTATAGATACATGCAAGATGCGGAAGTTGAAGCGTTTGCTTCTATAGCTTAAACAACATACGAAGTAACGGTGAATGTTTCAGTGGTAGGTCTACATAAGAAACAGTATACATTTTCGACGCCATGGTCATTGTCTGCTGCTTTACCTTCCAGAGACTTACACCAAACAGAAACAATTTTTGAAATGGTACAAAGTGATTTTTATTTTATTTTTTATTTTCCACCGTGAACTTCAAGCGTTTAAATCTAACATTAGACCACCGATGATGATGTTCAACAGGTAGTACCAACCAAGGATTTTGTGCCTCAGAAAAGCGTATTATGACAGTTCACTGTATCATAAACGTGGAATCATCAAAAAACATGAAATTTTGTAATGACTCCAGAAAGATATGTCGCATGGCCCATTCACAGAAAGTAATTGTTCCCATGCAGCTCCTGGATCAGCAACAGGTGGTAGGGGTGAAAACAGTGTCCCTGTACTATAATCCACACAGATGTAAGGCCGAGTTTCTCGCGGCATATAAAATAAGTTATGGGAATAAAATGGTGTAGTGTCTTCGACCTCCGCCGATATTACGAAGGTACACATTCTGTCATGCCCAGATGCCTCGACAAAGCACAGTGCGAAGATATTTGTAATCTCTGATTCCGGAGGATATCCTTAAAGGTAAAACAGACATTGTAAATATTGACGATAGTGTACGACGGGCGTTAGTAATTATCAGTAGGATATTATTAATAATCACCTGGCTACATAATATTAGCTTCTCACTTTGTTTTTTGATAATGGTGAGAGAGAGTTGGACGCTGAAATTGAGCCCAAACATCTAACTGTACTGACAAGGATATTTGTTAGTCAGTGTCAAGAGTATCACGAATTAATGTTGATAGTGCTTGATTTTTTCAGGGAAGCCAAAACAGTCTTGGTCCAACCCGCCACTGCCCGCACCGAAACTAAGTTTATTGCGCGGTATTGATAGTGCTTACTAGAACCTCAGTGTTGTTGCATTCAAACCGATGACCGATGCAAAGGCAATACTCTAGTGCAGCAATTTGGTCGGATAATACAGAGACGCTTGGAGATTATGTTCAGTGCACCAGTCCTGGATGATCCTGATGGTTCTTTGTACATTAATATATGATGTACCAAAACTGCAGCGAATACGAGAGGAGTCTTTCTTACGACACACACGTTCATCCTTCAAGAACATTTTCCTCCCCATGATCATCAGCGGATGGCAAACGATCTCCTCCCTGTGCGCCAATCTATTCATTTTAGAGTAGTATTTGCACCATAATTCCTCAGTTATTTGATTGAGGTGTTCTAATTGGTGTCTTCAGCAATAGGTTTTGCTACCGACGATTATGGAGGTTATTCCCTAATGTCTTAACACAAATCCTATCATAATGCCCCCTCTTCTATTTCTTTCTCTTTGTTTACTTTATTCACAGCGTGTAATCTCCACTCACTAAACTGATCGATCTATTAAAACAATGCTGTAATACGTTACTAGTTTCAACCAAGAGAGCTGTGATATCAGCGAAAGTTGTCATCTTTTCGCCGCGGTGGAGTAGCCGAGCGGTCTAAAGCGCCTCGCTGCGGAGTGCGCGGTTGCTCGCCGTGGAGGTTCGAGTCCTTCCTGGGGCATGGGTGTGTGTTTTGGCCGTAGGTTAGTTTACCTAGGTTTAAGTAGTTTGTAAGCTGCGGACTGATGAACACGCAGTTTGGTCCGATAGACTGCCGGGCGCCGTGGCTCAGCGCGCCCGGTCAGAGGGCTGAACGCTCTCTGTAATAAAAAAGCTGAGCCAAAGAACACGTAGAACCAAAACGAACAAACACGATCAGCAAGGACAAGAACTACACATAGAGGAAAAAAAAAAAAAAAGATAGATTTACAAACATTTGAATTTGATTTGTCATCTTTTCAACCGGAATTTATCGTCCTCTTGTCCCTTTCCTTAATTCCAATCGCAGCTGTTTGAAGGAATAGATGGAACAGTATGGGTTTAAGGCAGCATTCCTGTCACACCTTCTGTTCGAGCACTTCGTACTTGTTTATTTATTTATTTATTTTTTTAATCTTACTTTCCCTCATGGTCCTGTTACATATTGTACAACAACCTTTTCCTTTGTAGTTCTTCCTGTTTTCTTCAAATTTGGAAAGTTTTGCACTGTTTACATGGTAAAAATCGACAAATCGTAAAAAGAAGTGTTTATATTCTTTAATCAGCCACAATCCAAGTGTTACCCTTCTGATGCCTTTACCTTACCTAAACGTAACTGATCGCCAATTAACACATTGTCAAGTAAATTTCAGATTGTTAAGTGTATTATACCTGTCAGTACCTTTGTGTGCTGTCCAGATGATTCTGCTATGTTTACATACATACATATCTGCTTCGTGTTAATACATGAGAAATTATATTCGAAAGTCTGCTAGTACGTTGGCAATCTCTTTCATTTTATACAAGAACCTAATTAGTCAATTAATTGGTAATGCTGCCAATAAGCTGGCTAGGTGGCATTATTTTCTTTATTAGGCCTATAGTTAACATTTCAAATAACGCGTTTTGGAAATAACCTTCAGATTCGTATCTGCTTAGTGACGAATGGTACACGTATGCAGATACATGAGTTTTGAATATGTTGTCTCTTATACCCTCATGTGTAGTCTGCATATGTGTGTATAAGAACCAACTTTTTCAAAATTGATGTGTGTGCATACGTGTGGTTGTCGTCGGTGAACAGACACGAATCTGATAATGGACATTTCCGAAACACGTAACTGAAATCATACTGCATTTGTAGTGGAACCTGTAATAAAAATTTTGCCACCTATCAACTCATCGGCAGCACTACCAAGTAATTTCTTCATGATCGCCTGTCTTTTCCACGACTTAATGTCACACTTTCAATATCTAACTAGTCGTTTAGTTGCCAATTCCTCCATTGGATTCAAAGATTCGGATATAATGATATCTAAGCCTTCTACTGTATTTATTTTGAAATATATGTAGAGTTATTGTTAATATTACTCAGATAAGAAATCCTCCATTCAGTTTTCCCTTTTTACAACTATGTTTATCCAGCTCGAACTACTCACATTAAATGCTTCTACCCGATGAATGTTACCCCGGACTGATGACCAGGAAGTTTGGTCCGATAGATTTA
This sequence comes from Locusta migratoria, assembly GCA_026315105.1. NCBI lineage: Eukaryota > Metazoa > Arthropoda > Insecta > Orthoptera > Acrididae > Locusta > Locusta migratoria. Next base: position 25,726,474 of record CM048751.1, read on the forward strand.
CAAACATTTTAATTATTTAACCCCTTAATGCCCAATGTCGCGAATACGCATCATACCGTTGTGATGCTTATAAATGGAAGGATAAATGTTTTTCAGTGCCATTTATAATATATGCCGAATCTACGCAAAGCAGATAATGTTTCTAACACGTGCTGACACCTCTCTTGATGGTGTAGGGACTGCTACAGCAGTTTGATGTTCGCGCATTTGTTCAACAGACAGACATATGAAGTTATCGTCTTGTTTTGGAGAATTACGGAAGAATAAAGAGCTAACTTTGGTCCTGAAAATTATTAATGTATTCGTTAGTGTCTGTGGCGTTACGTAAATCACATTTTGATGTAGTAATGGTGTTGAAAGTACAAGTAAATTTCAAAATACGGTTTGTGTAAAACATGCATCATTGGGCATTTGCGTACTTTTGTGTTCCCGTGTAACAAAGTGTAAATGGATAGTTCTTTCGATGTACACTACCAAACGTCTTCAGATGAAAATTATGGATCTTTTAATTGTCAATTTCTGGTTGTTAATACGGCGAGCCTCAAAATTCCTCATAATGAACAGAATGCCCTTCTGGAATTCACTTTTAGAATAGCAGAGGCACTATGCAAACAGGGAAAAGATATAACAAAGAAAAAGAGAGGTAGGCCTTCAACCAGTATACAGACTGAACTACAGCGTAAGAAGCATCATCGGGGTCTTGCAACATCTTTTCCAGGTAGGAACACCCGCACTAATGTAGTAGGTCATTGGCCTCAAGTTACAGAAACAAGACAAAGATGTAAAAAAAAAAAAAAAAAAAAAAAAAAAAAACTGTACAAGGCAGGCAGCATTTACTTGTTGCAAATGTAACGTAAAACTTTGTTTTAACAAGAGAGAAAACTGTTTCCGCGAATTTCATGAATAGGGTTACATGTAATATGTACAGTCAAATTGAAAGCAGCAATGTGATTTCGATTTTTAGTTATAGAAGTTCAATTTGTACTAACCTAATGTCACACACTGAACCATTAAAATGTTAATTGAAATGTTGTACCACATGAAATCTTATAAGTGATTACTTTCTCAAATGCCCGTTGCCACAAATACGCTACATACCTAATTACACCAGATCAGTAAACAACATCACATATTTGACATTACATAATTTCTAGCATATGTTCACTGGTAACTGTGGTGTCGCAAAAGTATGAACTGCGCGCCACGTACTTTCGTCGCACGCACGGCGCGGCGTTCTTACGACGTCAGCCACGAGCGCCCTCTGCTGCAACTCCGCTCGTGGCCACGACTGATGCATCGGCCTCTTAGGAATCAGCTAGGTACCAGTTAAATCTTCGGAGTCAGATAGGCACCAGTGAAGAATTGGCTATCCGATAGGCACTAGGAATCATTAGTGGGCAGGCCTCTATATAAACTATGTATCAACATTCTGCAGTCAAGAACTATGTAAAAGTTAAGTATTACTAAGTATCTATGAAATATATATCTCGTTCTAATTTAATGTTTCTAGTTTCTGCTGTCCCACTGGCTGGTCACCTCCGTACCTGCACACGCGTGCATCCTTTATTCCTGTGTCGGTCTCTTTCTACTTGGCCACCGACACCCAGGACTACCGGCGGAAACGAGACACAAAAGTGGCAACGAGGATGGGATACAAGAGTAACAAAATATGATTTTTTGATTTTCTGTGTCACGTAAAATTTAAGGGGATAAAATGAAAATAGACGATTGTGAATGTCCGTAAGGAAGAAAATTGTGTCTGGAACTCGTTGGAGTGCACCGCACTAGGGGTCGGTTAGTTGGAGTCTAGAAGGCTCGGTGCGGGCAGTCTGTGTGCGCTGTGCTCGATCGAAGCTGGGAGGACACACAACGCCCACTCGCCGCTCTGCTGTTGAGGACGGCGCAACAGCTGTGTGTGTGGCTGCCGGCTGCTGCCGCTGTATTGCCACCAGACGATGGAATTTCTCTCACACACGTTTAGTGCAGCCATACACGAATATTCATGCGAGGACTGGGCAAACAAAAAATGAAATAAAACGTAACTAGCTGAAATTTTCATGACACACTTTGTTATGTTAACGCCAGTTTACTATTGCGTGCTATTTAGGTCAACTAAATTGAATCTCAAACTTCTGGAACCATACATTCGCATGCTTGAGAAACACAGCTTGCCCTTTATTCACATGAAGTGTTAAGTGCCATCGACAAGCGATCTCAAATCTATTCCATATTTCTGGATATCCGGAAGGCTTTTTGACACTGTACCCCACAAGCGGCTTCTAATGAAATTGCGTGCTTATGGAATATCTCCCCAAATGTGCAAATTGGATTCACGATTTCCTATCAGAAAGAACACAGTTCGTCGTAATTGACGGTAAGTCATCGAGTGATATCTGGCGTTCCACAGGGAAGCGATATAGCTCCCCTACTTTTCCTTGTGTTTATAAACGATTGAGGAGACAATCTAAATATCTCCCTTAGACTGTTCGCAGATGATGCTATCGTTTATCGGTTAGTGAAGTCAACAGAGGATAAAAACCAACTGCAAAGCGATTTAGACAAAATTTCTACATGGTGCGAAAATTTGCAGTTGTCACCAAATAAAGAAAAGTGTGAAATAATACACATGACCACTAAAAGAAATCCGCTGAATTTCAACTACGGGATAAATCAGTCAAACCTTAAGGTCGTAAATTCTACCAAATACCTAGGAGTTACAATTACGAACAACTTTGACTGGAGAGAACACACAGAAAATATTGTGGGGAAGGCGAACCAAAGACTGCGTTTCATTGGCAGAACGTTTCGAAGATTAACCAGCTCCTCCAAAGAGACTGCCTACATCACACTTGTGCGTCCTCTCCTGGAGTACTGTTGCCCCTTGTGGGACCCTCACCAGGTGGGACTGACGGAATGTGAAAAATTTTGCTAGCACCCACCTACTTAGGGAAACATGACCATCCCAATAAAATAAGAGAAATCAGATCGGAAACGGAAAGATTTAGGTGTTCTTTCTTCCCGCGCGCTATTAGAGAATGGAACGGTAGAGAAAAATTATGAAAGTGGTTAATCAACCTTCTGCCAGGCACTTAAATGTGATTTGTAGAGTATATATGTAGATGCAGATAGATGCATTCGTGAATATAACGTGCGGGGAGAAAAGAAGATATAGACTGAAATACATATGAAAAGGGCGCTTCGAATAGTCAAATGTTCAAATGTCTCTTAAGCTTATGGGACGTAACTGTGGGGTCATCGGTCCCTAAACTTACAAACTACTTATCAACTATTAAAATTGGATAAACCAGCTTTGGCCGCATTGAAAACTTTATTTTTTATATATTACAGATCGATTTCGGTCTGTGACTGACCATCTTCAGTGCTGCAAAGAGTCAAAAAATTCATAATCAACCTCTAGACGTGAAATCATAACAAAATTCAGAAACGTAATTGACAATATGCGGACGTATAATCCATCGCAATATGAAAAGTACAACACAGTGTTATACCTAGAGTCCAAACGTAATTCACAATATGAGGACGTATAAGCCGTGACAATATGAAGAGAAAAGTACAACACAGTGTCATCCTAGAGTCCAAGCCCTGTGGACCCACAAAAACTTGCACTTTACATGTTAACAAAAGATAGGAAGTACATATGATGGATGTCAATCATGAACTGATTTGTTCTTTACAAACCTAGTTGCATGTGTGCGGATGGCACCCAGCGCCCTCTGTACAAAATGTAACTTAGAATAAGCAACGCTTTTTAGACGACATAATACAAAATTTAACCTGAGATACAGGATATGGGCAGCAAAGAAAGAAAGTGTTGTTACACTTGGTAGTGTATGAAACAAATCTAAAATAAAATCCACATCAAAATTTATAAGTTTTACAATGTGCAGTGTTGCCCTCTGTAACAGTATGCAAAAAGTGTGATAACGTAAAATGTTAAAATTACAAAAAATATATAAACAGAAATAAGTAAGTAAAAGGAGTCATGGCAAATGGAGTAATATTCATTACAATTACGAAAAATAGAATACGGAAACGGGCGAAGTGCGCCATCTGTCAAACTGATCAGTAACTTAATGCAAGAGTTGCCATATCTCTTTAAGAAAATACAACATCTGGAAAAGTATCTTCAGCACAGAAAACAATCCAACAGTACGTAAATCATGAATAAAAAAAATGATATTTCAGTCAGGAAACCACCATTGTATCTTTAAACAGAATATCAAAGAGTACCTATCCGTACATTGTGAACAACCATAACCAAAAACGTAAAAACCATTAAGAAAATATATCAACTTGTTTTATCTTCACAAACTCTTTAAAAAAATAGAATCCTGAGGCACCATTATATTACGGTAATAAACCTACATCAGCGTTTCTAGTTATCATAAAGAAAGTCTTGCAAATTACAAAATAAATAGCTTTGGCCGCACAGTGCTGCAAGAAAAACAATCATCTGCAAACAATCATTCTTTAAAAAAACAAAGAAAATTTCTTTAAACACACATTAGAGTTAACAAAGTCAGCTGAAAACTTTTGGAACATCTAATACGAATTTTGTGTTCATTACTGAATGACAAGAGTTCAACCTTACGAACTAACTTATTCTAAACGCAGCACAGACATCGATGCCCGAGGGAGGATTCGAGCCCACAACGGCCTCGCGCATAGGAGCATAGCCCCTCAATGCGCTCGGCCACTTCGCCACGGCTTCGACTAGTCATAAATGGAAATATGTAGTCATTGACCTACGCTAACAAATTTAACGACGTTTCCTTATTAACGAGTCATGCAGTTAGGAAACCAGCAGTTTTTTCAGCTGAAAAAAGTCACAAAATTTTTATTAAAACTTCTGACATTAACAGTGCTCAAGAGGCGCTCTTTTAAAATTGTTAAATGTATTTTAAAAATTTTATTAATTAAAGAAAAGGCCTACACTGCATAAGAACTTAAAATCTTACAAAGTAGTGACAACATTCGATTTTACGGTTATTATCAAATCTTTAAAAAGCGAAGGAACAATCTAAAAGTCAAATAACAAATGTTCTCCACAATAATTGCATTGTACTAAAGTTACGTGAATATACTAAAATGCAACAATGCATATTAAATAAAATTGACATTATACCCCAGCATGGTAAATGCAATAATAGCAAGCAAAAGGGATGACAAATATCACAATTAGGCATTAGGTACAGCTATGAACATAATTCATATAACGTCGATATTGCAAAATATGAGTCACCAATTGAGATTCTCTCTCGTCTTTGTCCTGAGCTAATTTATTACACTGATAAAATTTTGTTAGTTTCTACTACATAACATTGTACACAGGTGCCGTATTTTTTCAACATTTATCATTGCCACAATAAAACCCACATTTCTGCCACCAAAAGTTTTTTTTTTTTTTTTTTTTTTTTTTTTTTTTTTTTTTTTTTTTTTTTTTTTTTTTTGATTGAATGGCCTATATCCTCAAAATGATGAAACTGGCAATCTAATTTATCTTTTATCTATTGACTGTGGTGCATTGCAAAAATTTTGTGTGCCCAATTGTAGTATTTTGTGATCCATTTTCCTTGCTTTCATTGTATTTACCATTTAATAGGCAGTGCTGCATTTAACTTTACTGAAGTTAATTTAGTACATTGTATTTGTTGTGGAGAGCAGTTGTTATTTGATTCTTTGGAGGGTGCCTTTGCTTTACACATTTGAACATTTGATAACGATTCTAAGGTCGAAACTAGTCACCTCTTTGTAAGATTTTAAATACTTATATGGTCTAGGTCTTTTTTTTTAAGTGATAATTTTGTTAAATAAACTGTTATACGGTATAAGCTACCGTATATGTTGCCTTAAAGCGATAATTCGTCAGTCGGTCGTCGACGAGAGACTATTCCATTAAATTACACGAGGTTCCGATACAATAACCTGCACTGATAGCTGGTGAAGCTGTTTAGTCTTCCTCAATCTTTGAAAAACATAAGCTAAACTCCCGCGAATTTCGTTGACTTATGAAAGGGGCGTTAACGCCAATGAATAACACGAATTCACCTCTGAGAAATAACGTACTTCATTGTCAGTGCCATTTCGAAATTCGTTTGTACTTTTAGCTACATAATACAAGAAAAATCGATATCATGGTAGGCGAATTTTGCATTTTGACAAGGACTATTACCAATTATCATTCATTGAGAAGCTAATATACGACACTAACAAGTCTGGTAAAATTATCAGAATTTTACCAATTACTTTCCAAGAAACCGAATAAGAAAATTTGTTACTCAACCGAAGTAATTACAGTTGTTTACCTCAAGGCAGAAATATCAGAAATATATGAGAAAATATATTGAAAATCGGAGAAGTACATTTATCCCCGTGTCACCGTGGACTCTTGGCCATAGAGAACGGCATGCTCGAACGAGCACGAGAAAAACGAGTCTGGTACAAAGTCTTAAACAAGTATCTACTTCAGCAACAGTAGTATTAGGTTTTAGGGAAAAATTAAAGACAACCAGTTTCACTGAATAGATCTCATCGCAACGAGTAACGCCTTTCTCTTAATGATTTCCACCCCAACTCGTGCATCATTTCCGTGACACTCTCTCCCCTAGCCGGCCGCAATGGCCTATCGGTCTGCGGCGTGCAAGTCACGGTCTGCACGGCCACTGCGGTTAGCGTTTCGAATCACTCCTCGGGCGTGGATGTTTGTGCCGTCTTTAGTATAAGCTAGTTCATAAGTAGTTTGTAAGTTTGGGGACTGATGACCCCGTAGTTAAGTCCCATAAGCTCTACAAACATTTCAACATTTTCTGTCCCCTATATCTCGAAAATACAAAATGAGCGACCCTTCTCTGAACTTTCTGTAAATCGTGAGTCAATCCCCATTGGTGGGGGAACCCACAATACGCAACAACACTCCGAAATTGGACGCCCATGTGTGGTGCAGTCAGGTTCTGTAATACAGCTGCTGCATCTTCTGTTCTGCCAACGACGTAGTCTTTGGTTCGCTTTTCCTACAATATTTCACTGTTCTTACCAATATAAGTTGTTTTTAACTGTTACTCCTAGATATTTAGTTCAATTTACAGCCTGTAGTTTTGAATGATTTGTCGTGTAAATTAAGTTTAAAGGGCTTCTTTTAGTTGTCATATGGATGACTTCACACTTCTCATTATAAAGGTACATTGGCCATTTTTTGTACCATGCAGTTATCTTGTATAAATCATTTTGCAGTTGCTTTTGATCTTCTGGTGACTTTACTAACCGATAAGTGACAGCATCATCCGCGAACATTCTAAGGGAGCCACTCAGTAGTCTACTAAATAGTTTATAAAAAGAAGGAAGAGTAGGTTTCCTATAATACTTCCCTGGGGAACATCAATATCACTTAAGTTCTTACGTTCTACTCGATGACTTCCCGTCAATTACATCGTACTGCGTCCCTTTTGACAGGAAAGCACGAATACAATCTCACAATTATGGCGTTATTCTATAACTCAGTTTGATTAGAAGACACTTGTGAGGTACAGTGTCAAAAGCCTTCCGGAAATCTAGGAATACTGAATCTATTTGACATTCCTTGTCGATAGTACTCATCACATAATGAGAGTAATGGGCTAACAGTGTTTCACAAGAATAATACCTTCTGAAACCGTGTTGACTATGGGACAACAGGGTGTTCTCTTTGAGGTAGTTCATTATTATTTATTTTCTATTTTTTCTTAAACATAGCTGTGATTTTCAGCGACCATTACAACGTCAAATGATGAAAGTGCAAGCCTCGGTTCCGAAGATAAAATTATTTAACCAGGTTACGGCAATAACTAGGATTGCCTTCATAGGAAAATATAAATTAATACTAGTCACATAATAAAAGTTACAAGTCAGCGGTAAAGCTTAGGTCAACAAATTAAAAAAAAAAATAATAAGAGCTAGCCACTAGGGCTGCACGCCTGCACGGAGGCATCAGAGTGCGATCGGGACCGGGAGACGTACTTTTGTTAAGTGATTTGGGGGTATAAACTAAATTAAGGATGCTGGCAGCTGTTCTTGATACGAACTCAGGAGAATTTGCTTCGTCTACATTCGTGAAGAAATTGCGGCTGTGTTAAGCAATTCTGTTTTCGCAGAACTGTCATCAACAGCATCACCGTTACTATCGCTAGTATAATTTATTTACGACCAGAATTTCTTGGGATTGTCTACCAAATTACGTGACAGGCTTTCGTTGTGAAATTTATTAAAGGCTTCTCCTATTAAAGTTAAATTACAGTTGATGAGTAAATAGATAAGTTTTAGCAAAAATAGAAAGTCATCTAACTTCTTGGACATACCTAGGACATTGTAGTAATATATTATGATTTTTTTTTTTTTTTTTTTTTTTTTTTTTTGTGCGACGCTTGTCGTTGACTTCCGCCCTCTCTCTGCCAGCGTATCGATAAACATTTGATATTTATCACGGTCAACTATTTTGTAACAAGCTGAAGGGAGAGAGCGGAACCCCTCGGGGCTTACTGTTTTCTCCTCGATGTATTAGGGCGTGTTCCAGCCATGGACTTTGACCATTGTAAGTGTGATCTTAGTTCTTTTTCTACTGATTTCAATAAGCCCCACAGTTTATTTGAAAGATATTACTTATTTACCATTTAATGGTGGAATCCAATGATTTTGTTTAAATTGTCCCTTCCTTTTCAAAATTGATCAGTATTTTCATTTGAAATATTTCACTATCTGGTAAAATTTCATTAGCGGTCCCCAACCTTAACTTTAATACGCAACACCCAACATGCAGGAAAATCTTCGCGATGCTTATGAGATCCGATAATTATACAATTTTTTGGCGACTATCATGATTAATTTTCAACACGGCCATAGAACAATAGCAAGCGAAACGAACAATTCCCGGAATCAATTTATCGAAGTAATATTCCAGTTATCTCTTCCATAATCACAGCAGAATATGGCAGATATATTACTCAAAGGTTTCAATAAGGTAAAATTTAGAAAATGTTCAAATGTTTGTCAAGCTTATGGGACAAAACTACGGGGTCATCAGTCCCCAAACTTACAAACTACTTATGAACTACTTACGAACTAGCACGGCACAAATATCCATGCCCGAGGGGGGATTCGAACCCCCGACCGTAGTGACCGTGTAGACCGTGACTGAAGCGCCTCAGTCCCCTCGGCCACCGCGGCCGGCTAAAATTTAGATTCCGACGACTTCTTCCGTAATGTTGTTTTCTGGTGTTGTATTTGCTACCATTTAATGGCGGTATCCAATGATTTTGCTTAAATTGTCCCTTACTTTTCAAAATTGATCTGTATTTTCATTTGAAATATTTCACTATCTGGTAAAATTTCATTATCGGTCCCCAACCTCAAACACCCGTTTTCACACGAAAGCAGCATTACAACATTATCCCCAACATACGAAGCAGACGGTCGCTCCCTGCGACAGCTGGGAGAGTTAGGGCTACCGGCTGGGGCGGATTGCTCCCCGTGCAAACACGTAGGCCGCCTCCGCCCACTCGGTTCGGCCACGCCCAGCTAACCCGCGGCGCCTACGACGCCACTCAGCGCTCAGGGCTCTTCGGAATTCATTTAGGCCGGCTGCGCGCGGGTTTCGCCGACTAGCCGCGCGACCGCCGCCGGCTTAAATCCAGATTAGCGGCGCTAATATTTCGCGTGCTGCGGCGAGAGACCGAGCGAGAGCGAGCTCTCAACTTCCGCGGCAGCCATCTTGCTCTAATGCGCTGCGGTTTTTGTTAAAAGGCCCCGTTATTGCGTATTCTCATTACTCACGGCAGCTAATATGGGGCGAGAGTGTCTGTAATGTTATTAGACCCCGAGCCCTTTTGCACAATCAAACGGGGCGAACGCACCACTCTCTCCCTCCCCTCCCCTTCTCTCTCTCTTCGTCTCTGTATCTCTCTCTCACTCTGTGGGATCCGGACGGAGCGACTCGCGTTGCGGTATTAATCAAGTGTGTTCGCGCGGTGGTGACGTACGCAGCAGAGAAGCTGGCCCCGGCTGCAGCGGGTGGCGATTCAAATGGAGTTAGTCGCGGATCCCGCCGTGCTGTAATTGGCCGGGCCAAGAGCGCTACAAAGGGAGGTAGAAATTAGGGCTTAGGACCCCCATTTAATGCTCGTAATATACTCGACACAGCTGTGCGTCCCTGCTGTCACTGCCAAATTTGCATACATATTATACATGGTGTAACATATAAAAGTGCAAATATTTTTATGTTTGATACCGTAAAGAGTACTCATATCCACGTACAGTTTCGTTTTTCCTCTGTGTCTAACAGTCGTCCCACTCAACGAAGAGAAACATAGCAATCATACAATGTAAACTTTCACGGCCGGCGTCAACTTCATTTAAAACTTCTGGGCTGATAAACCGTTGTCGATTTATAAAACTTTCCCCTAACGTTCCATCTTCGGCTGCGGAAGACATCTTCAGTTCGCCACTCTACCTCTGAAGATGTCTTCCGCAGCCGAAGATGGAACGTTAGGGAAAGTTTTATAAATCGACCACGGCTTATCAGCCTGGAAGTTTTAAATGAAAATGAAGAAACATAGAAACTTCATTTTTTTTGTATGTATGTCTCGCGTTCATCTACTCTACATATGTGTTTACTGGTTCAATGAACCACCGGAAAAAATCTCGTCATGAAGGATAAAGCAAATAAATAAATAAAATAAAAAGATGTTTGCGTGGCCATGATGTCCGTAGTTCCTTTCATAATTGTGAATAACAGTGTTTGTTCGTCTTTGCAATTAAAATAAAAATGCGATTTTTCTCACCAGACGCGTTTCGTTTTAATGACAGTAAAACATCTTGAGTGGCCTGTAATAACAGATCGAAAACAGTTCGTTTACGAAACATGAAAAGTAGGCCTAATGTTTTGTCACTTACGGAAATTTTGTCTTCTTTTCTCCTCACATCATTGAATGCCGGTCTGTTTCATGCAGTACCGGCGATTCTTCATGCAGTGTCATTGTTTTTTCCACTACTTTCACTGTCACTTTTTCACTGCCCATAATTGTTTTACACAGATCAGACGTGTTTGGTTTTGTTTTGACTGAGTCTGCACAGTGTGTTATTGGAGTGTTGCCAACATCACTAATGTAGTTCTTTACCTATGTTTTACAATAAATTATATTTTAGTGTATTTACTCTTGATGTAAGCGGAATGGAATAGTTGCAAACTTTATATATATATATATATATATATATATATATATATATATATATATATATATATATATATATGTGTGTGTGTGTGTGTGTGTGTGTGTGTGTGTGTGTATTAGATGACCCGGTGAACTTCGTACCACTTACCTCTTAATATAAAGCATATTAATTTAAATCATATGCTTTATAAAGGCATCATCAGATAATCTATCGGTGAACGTGAAATATGCAAAATTTAAAATTTTATCGCAATCAGACGAATGATATTGATAACCCATTGAAAAAAGCTCTTTCAGTTTCTCGCGAATTTTCAAATTTTCCGGGTAAGTTTCCCAACGTTTTAGTTCATAAGAACGTCCATCTTTCGTTGAACGTCAAATTTAGAAACACGTTGAAAACACATTAACTTTCCTTTTTTTTTTTTTTTTTTTTTTTTTTTTACTGAGTGCTTTTCCAAGACTGTAATTATTTCTTACAAACCTTGTTCTATCAAGCCGTATTCAAGTTATGCTCTTACAACCATGTGGCAATTTATTTTTATTCATAGAAAAAAATCGCCTTCTGTTTTTCCTAAATTTCCTACTTTCCGGGCGACATTTCCAAATTTTTATTTGATTAGAACCTTACTCTTGCTTTCAACATGAAATGTACAAAATTGGACGAACGGTATTGATAGCTCACTGGAAAAAGCTATTTCAGTTTTTCCCGATTTTCCTCTTTTCCGGACTACTTTTCCAATTTTTATCACCGTTTGTGCCTTCCCTGGAATTACAGGAAAATTGAAGACTAAATTTAGCAAAATCGGTTCAGCCGTTCTGGGGTTTTAGCGAGACTAACGAACAGCAATTCATTTATATACATATAGATATAATGAAAACGTTTTTATTTATTTATTTATTTTGGTGGGGGGGTTGAGGAGTAGGGAGAAGATTGACTCCAATGATGTCTGGATATGGTAAGGTTGGATGTGAAGTGAGATGAAAGACAAAAGTGATGGCCAGGAGGTGGGGTGGTGGTTGATGGGAGAAAATTGTCAGTTGGCTTTTATTAAATAATTAAGGTACTGTATATTCATTGAGAAGAAGTAATAGTAATATTGAAACTTCTGGGTGGTGGTAATGCAAGTAGTGTGTGTGTGGGGGGGGGGGTTGGTTTGAGAGGGAGGAAAATTGGGAACGAGGTTGAGTGGTTGCAAAGACGGACAAACACTACTATTCATGAAAATAAAAAGTGTTTTTAAACTCTCATTCTTCGTTTAGTTCCTGTATCATATCATTTTATACGCTCATTCAAGTACCATTGTCGCTAGAGGCACGTTTTACGTCGTGGAGACAGCACGTATACGAGTCATAGCGCAGCCGCATAATATAGTCAGCTCTGCCGCAGCGTTGCAATGCGCATGTGCGCGGCTGAGGTTCAAATTCTCTTCTGAACCTCCGGCAGGGAGTGACGAGGGGAAACGACGCTTTTAACACTGTCGTTGGAGCTGACCGACACACCAGCTCCTGGCTACTCGAGCTCTGGCGGTTACGAATGGTCCGGAAGCAAAGAGAAATGAGCTACTGCGCACCTCGCCTTGCGCATGGGGAAAATCTATTAAGGCAACATCCGCCCTTCACATTTGCTTTTGGTGCTTTGAAGATTTGTGAAAATCCGTCATATTTGGTAAAATAACTATCAATTAAAGAAGTTAAAAAATGTTCAAATGTTTGTATAGTCTATGGGACTTAACTACGGGGTCATCAGTCCCTAAACTTACAAACTACTTATGGACTACTTACGAACTAGGACGGCACAAATATCCATGCCCGAGGGGGGATTTGAACCCCCGACCGTAGTGGCCGTGCAGACCGTGACTGGAGCGCCTTAGACGCCTTAGACGCTTGTACGACCACGTCTTGAGTATTGCTCAAGTATTTGGGACCCACAGCAGATCGGTTTGAAGGAAGACATAGAGGCGGTTCAGAGGCGAGCAGCTAGATTTGTTACCGGTAGGTTCGACCAATGCGCGAGTGTCACGGAAATGCTCCGGCAACTCAATTGGGGATCGCTGGAAGAAAGACGACGTTCTTTTCGTGAATTTCTGTTAAGTAAATTTAGAGGGCCGGAATTTGAAGCTGAGTGTAGTACGATCTTGCTGCCGCCTACTTACATTTCGCGTAAAGATCACAAAGACAAGATAAGAGAAATTAGGGCTCGTACGGAGGCATATAGGCATTCTTTTTTTCCTCGTTCAATTTGGGAGTGGAATAGGAAAGGAAATGCCTAGTAGTGGTACAGTGTACCCTCCGCCACGCACCTTACGGTGAATTGCGGAGTATGTATGTAGATGTAGATGTAGATGTAGACCCCTCGGCCACCACGGCCGGCTAAAGAAGTTAAAGGGCGCGTCTCTGTAGTCCAGTGGAAAGCGTGCTAGATTGCCGCTTAGGGACCCGGGTTTGACTCCCGGTCGGGTTTGAGATTGTCTACACATGAGTAATGAGTGTTGTGCTGTCCTCATTACCTTTTCATTGTCATCGATGCGCTAGTCGCTCATGTGTCGTCACCTAAAGACTTGTACCAGGCAGGGCGAACCACATCCTTGCTGGGCCCTAACGGCCACAAATGCCACACGAAATCATCATCAATTCAAGATGCATCTATTGTAAAAGCCTTCAGAAGACCTGATATGAATAATAATATAGTCACAACCCTCCGCCTGAATAGCCGAGTGGTTAGCGCCATCGTGTTGTGCTGTCAAAGGTAGTCGGTCCTAACACACAGTATTTTTTTTAACCCAGTCTTCTTTCTTGACAGATACTGCCACATATATTTGGACGTTTTCGCAAATATGTTGCAATTTTGATGATAAATGACATTTATACAAATAGTGAACTGTTTGAAAAGAGGTGGGAGAGAGCAGCCTTAGCCCATGCCTAAGTCACATGACGCGAAGGAAACTTGTCTCTGGGGCCTTGATTCGGATAATATTGTAGATCCGGCACTGAAAGATGTGGACCCGAAGTCATCTAAAGCACCAACCACCACAGTCGAAATTCACATATATTTGCCTGGAAGAGGGATCATTTCTCTACCGTTCAGTTCTCTAATAGATGGCGGGGAAAAGGAGCACCAATTTTTTTTTCCGTTTCCAGACCATTTTTTAAATTTTTTTAAAACATTCTTTTTTTACTTTAATGTTATGATCATGTCTCCCTATGTAGGTGGGTACTAACAAAATTTATTGTCATTCGGATTAGAAAGCTGGTAAGACGTTTTCTAAATAAATCTAGCAAAAAAAAAGAAAAAGCTTCTATTAACGATTTTTTACCCCTACCCTTGCACCATTTCTGTGACACTCTGTTCCAGTATGCCGATAATACGAAATGAGCTGCCTTATCCGAATTACTTCCCACCTGATCAGAATCCAACAAATTAAAATATTACACCAAAATAGGATGGATGAATTTAGTGTTGGCAGTTTCTTTAACTGCCCTGTTTTCTTTGTGTACCTATCAATTAAAGTTACAAGCAGAAATGAACAGTATGAGGGAAGAATTCAATAGTAATATTGAGAATGTAAAATTTCAGTTGGATAAATTTAAATCAGATGTGTATGGAATGATAGATCAAAATTAAAGATGTGAAGACAGAAGTGGGTAAAATAGGAGAGTAAGTGTATTCTGTTAATAATAAAGTCAGTGCATTAGAGAGAAATGTAGATAATAAAATGGAAATGTTACAGCACTAATTGAACATCAATGTAATGACGACTGTTCAACGACCAGATAATTTGGAAAGCCAACTGCAGGTGAAGTAAATAATATAATGGATAGGATGGAAGGTTGTGAAATGAGGATAACAGGATGTAATAGGAGAAATATCAGGAAAAAGTGCATCTACAGCAATAAATT
The DNA here is from genome assembly GCA_026315105.1 of Locusta migratoria. Classification (NCBI taxonomy): domain Eukaryota; kingdom Metazoa; phylum Arthropoda; class Insecta; order Orthoptera; family Acrididae; genus Locusta; species Locusta migratoria. Next base: position 25,741,590 of record CM048751.1, read on the forward strand.
GAAGCAGTACGAACTGAAATAGGTAATACATACGTTAGTCCACTTGTACATAATCCGAGGTTTTCAGCTGGAAATATTTTTCTAATGATGGCAATTACCACCCAGTAAATTTTCTTGTCACGTGTAAGAATCTACATCTATATCTACATAGATACTCGGCAAATCACATTTAAGTGCCTGGCAGAGGGTTCATTAACCACTTTCATAACTTTTCTCTACCGTTCCATTCTCTAATAGCGCGCGGAAAGAAAAAACACCTAAATCGTTCCGTTTTCCATCTGATTTCTCTTATTTTATTGGTCATGTCTCCCTAAGTAGGTGGGTGCTAGCAAAATATTTTCACATTCAGAAGTAAAAGTCGGTGATTGAAACTTCGCAAACAGATTACGCCGCAATGATTAACGACTTTCTTTTAATGATTTCCGCCCCAATTCGTGCAACATTTCCGTGACGCTCCCCCCCCCCCCCCCGTAACGTGATAAAACAAAACGAGCTGCCATTCTCTGAACCTTCTCAATGTCTTCCGTCAGTCCAACTGGTGAGGGTCTCAAAAGGGGCAACATTGCTCCAGGAGAGGACGCAAAAGCGTGATGTAGGCAGTCTCTTTGGTGGAGCTGGTGCATCTTCGAAGCGTTCTGCCAATGAAACTTAACCTTTGGTTCGCCTTCCCCACAATATTTTCTATGTGTTCTCTCCTGTCAAAGTTGTTCGTAATTATAACTCCTAGGTATTTAATAGAATTTACGACCTTAAGGTTTGACTGATTTATCGCATAATTGAAGTTCAGCGGATTTTTTTTAGTGGCCATGTGTATTACTTCACACTTTTCTTTATTTAGGATATTGGTTTTGTTAGGGGGATGAGTGACCAAGATAAAATTAAATTGGTAAAAGAGAGCTCGAGGGTGGTATACAGTCGTTGGCTAATTTAAATACTCATTTGTTCGAGAACTATGACAAGTTTGAGATTTGTTTCTTGAATCAGTACTGGAGTGAAGGAAAGCCGATGTGGTTTCAAAACCAATTTTTAACATTCCAAATTTCAAGTACGGCAATTGTTCAATGCGCGAATTTTATGTGCGCGAAGTTGGTAATTTAAAACAGATGGCCATCAGAAAAATCAAAATTATTTTGGGAAATCATTTCAATCAGATTAAGATATGGGTTTACAGAAACCAATTCTGCAGAGAGAATGGGTGATGGGGTGAATGAATGTATGCTAAGTACTTCTAAGAAAGGGTATGAGGAAAATTTGAATTTGGTGGAGATGAAATGTGCAGAAAATTCCGAGAAGTTATTGACCAGTAGCGACAACTACAACGATGTATGTACTAAAAGTTGTTATTTTGAGGCGGCGGATGTAAGTGGTGAATTTTGTGAAGGCATCGTAGCTAAGGTAAATCGGCGGATTTTAGTAACGTTGATGAGGAAAACGGCGTAGCACAGGTCTCGTCGAATGGTGATTTATATTATATTATATTATATATGAGGTACGAAAGGTGATTTATTGTTGAAGGTGAGACATGTCAATTAGAAGGTACTGCGATAGATACCGGTGAGGAAGGAAATTGCGCCTTCATTACTGTTGATGAGGATGATCCAATAGCTCTTGATGGGATTATGAACTGTGAATGCTACGATAAAGGAACCCTTTTATGTAGTGAAAGAGGGAAAGATTAATATCGGTGAAACAGATAATATTTTGGGATTGATGTGGGTTACAGGTACAGTTGTGAAACTGAAATCGTCAAATAACGAATATACTGAAGATATGAATGAGGAGCAATTCAGTAGCGATGTAGCACATAGTGATTGTTTGGAAACAGATTTGAATAACTCTGTGTTGACGTTGTATACAGTTTCTGGAAAGATCGATCATCACGTTGCTCTGGAGGTTGTAAGAGTCCTGCCCTTTGCCGCACCCTATAATAGGTCCAGGCAAACTGTGCCCGCTACTACAAGGAACAGTTTTATCAGGAGTACGCGCGTTTGTAGTGGGACACACGATTAAATTGAAACTTGGTACATAACTTTCATTAGACGGCCGGTTGCGTCGTAGTAGTCCGTCGATCGAGGATCCTGCAGCAGTACAGTTCACCAAATACATGACGATGAAAAGGTGATCGAGGTTAAATGACGAACTCTTGTATTGGTACTTTTCTTAGTAAATGTTTTTATTTCCTTATAGGACAATGTTCATGTTGCAAATTATGAAAATGACCAGCAGCAGATTACAGAGCTGCTTACAGTCTCACATCCACATACAGAATAGCGTAACATGGCTTTCACTTTAAAATTTTCCACGTAACTGCGTAATAACACTAATGACAATGTATTGCAATTATTTTCATTAAACAACGTTCTTTTACCTTAAGTATGCCAAAATATATAAATGAAAATATTGCGTGTAACTGTTTAGCTCAATGTGTGTATGTGTTTAATTAAATTTGCATTTAATGTAATACGCAAACTAAAACTCGTGTTTTGACTCTTGCTACATTTACTCAATTAATTTACTGTATTGGTGATTTCGCCAACGGTCGTGCTGCAGTGGATGCACCGGTTCCTGTTAGATCACCGAAGTTAAGCACAGTTGGGCTTGACTAGCACTTGGATGGGTTACCGACCGGCTCTGCCGAGTGGTATATAAACTCCCGCTTTTGGTAATTATGGCAATCTGGTTATAGGGATCGATGATGCTCAGACGCGTAGTCGTCGATCCAGTGATCTAATCACTGTCTTCGGCTTATGTCTCAGATAAAGCCTTACAGACTAGCAGCCACTAGACGCAGCTAGGAGATGGAGTCCGGCATACTACATTTCGAACTGATCATAATCCATAAGAGATGGTCAACTGAGATACTACCGTCTTCACAATGCCAGCTCAGACTTCATCCTATCGACACACTAGCACTCTCGTGGTAATCCTGCTAGCCAGTACCTAGAGTTCATCTGTCAGCATGGCATCCGACTCTAGTGCTTCCATGTTTGCACCTGTAAACAACTGCATAGGCCAAAGGTGGGATGGAGCACACTTTCTTCTGGCGTTTCATCTTCGACTCCCAGTCGCAACGGTGCGGGCACTGCCCGTCCAAACGGCTCTAGGCAGCTGGCACGTAGAAAAGGCAGCCAGACAACAAGCTGACGTGTCGAGCTAGTGCCTACACCACGAAATCGTGTAACAAATGAATAAGCCTGTAAACACTACTATATACCGGTTTCCGTTAGAACACCAAAGTTAAGCACTGTTAGGCATGGCTACCATGTGGATGGGCTACCGACCGCGTCTGGCGAGTGCTGTTGGCAAGCGGGGTGCACTCAGCCCTTGTGAGGCCAACTGTGGAGCTACTTGATGGAGACGTAGCGGCTCCGGTCACGAAAACTGACGTAACGGCCGTGAGTGTGGGGCACTGACCACGCCCCCCTCCATACCGCATCCGCTGACGCCTTCGGGCAGAGGATGACACGGCGGCCGGTCAGTACCCAGTATGTCCCCTGAGGCCTGTCGGACGGAGTTATTGGAGATTTAGAACTGCAGTTTTGCTAATACTGTATAGGTGTACTATTATTTAGACTCGTAGTTTTAATGTCCATTTGTGGTTTAATTTTTTTGTAAATACGGATTTCTATGACGTCGTAGTAATTTTGTTAATTTCGTTGATAGTTTCTTAGTACCAAACAGATAGATGAAAGGGGTGGCGTATTTGTAATACGTATTTGATTTAGGATGAAAACATAGTCCGCCACAATTTATTTAAACAAAAGGTAAATATGTAATAAAGTTGTGCAATAGTTATAACATGTAGTGTTGTTCATTTTACACTAGTGCACAAATATATGGGAACAGCATATGTGCAACGTATTTTTCAATATTACCTGACATAGTCGGGGCTGGAGGCGATCTAATCGTTTTATAGTTTTCAAAATGACACGCCAAGATCACACACTAACAATTTATTAAATGACGACCAGTTTCGGTGCAGTGTGTCACCATCATCTGATCACATATATGTTATAATCTGGTCATCTAATTAAAAAATTGGGTATAAAATAACAAGTACAGCATTGCACTTAGTAACTATATAAAAATACTTAAGTTAAAAACATTACAGCTTACAAAATACTGTCGTCATTTAATAAATTGTTAGTGTGCGATCTTGGCTTGTCATTTTGAAAACTATACAATGTACTTTTAGTGTTTGTAGTTGCTATTTAACCAAGTTGAATGTTACGTAATGATGTACCCTAAGTTAAGTTTAAATCTACATACTGTTTCTTAAACGTGTTTTACTAATAGCATTAATAGTATTTTAAAAAGAGAGCGAAAATGTGATATTTTACATGTTCGGTGGTAAATTTTAATTTAGGTGTTCAAAATGCTTACGCCAGTAATCTTGGCAATGCCAAGCGACTCGCGATGTATGGAATGTGCAACATCACAGTAACGTTACAAGTTCAATAAACTACTTTTATGGCTTACTTCGAGAAGTACCAGGTGATAAAAAAGTCAGTATAAATTTAAAAACAATAAATCTCGGAATAATGAAAGTAGAGAGGTAAAAATTGGCACACGTGCTTGGAATGATGTGGTGTTTTATCAGAAAAAAAGTTCAAAAATGTCTGACAGATGGCGCTTCATCTGATCAGAAAAGCAATAATTATAATAACAAATTATGACAAAGCAAAGACGATGTTCTTTTCAGGAAATGCTCCATATGTTTATCATCATTCCTGTAATCGAGGAATAATGTTGTGAAGAGCACTGTAATGCATATCCAAAGTTATGGTGAGGCGTTGACGTCGGATGTTGTCTTTCAGCATCCCTAGAGATGTCGGTCGATCACGATACACCTGTGACTTCAGGTAACCCCAAAGCCAATAAGGGCACGCACTGAGGTCTGGGAACCTGGGAGGCCAAGCATGACGAAAGTGGCGGCTGAGCATACGATCATCACCAAACGACGCGCTCAAGACATCTTTCACGCGTCTACTAATATGGGGTGGAGCGCCATCCTGCATAAAATTCCTATGTTCCAGCAGGTGTTTATCAGCCAGGCTGGGGATGATGCGATTCTGAATCGGCGTACCTATCACACGCCACGGTAGCAGTCACCGACGTTTTGCTGTCCAGCGCCATCTGTAGGGCATTTTTTGAATTTTTTTGTTTTGTTCTAATAACACCCCATGTCATTCCAAGTATGTGTGAGAATTTTCACCTCTCTGTCTACATTATTCCGTGATTTATTATGTTTTCAAATTTACATTGACTTTTTGATCACCCTGTGAGAGCTGGTCACGTTTGACAGTTTGTGGTTGCACGTGAGACGGTCGGTCGATGACCTGATCGCTAAATCAACGTCTTCCGCACGTGGAGAGAGCGATGGACTCCCTGTCGGGGCCGGCCGCGGTGGCCGAGGGGACTGAGGCGCTTCAGTCACGGTCTGCACGGCCACTACGGTCGGGGGTTCGAATCCCCCCTCGGGCATGGATATTTGTGCCGTCCTTAGTATTAGCTAGTTCGTAAATAGTTTGTAAGTTTAGGGACTGATGATCCAGTAGTTAAGTCCCATAGACTCTACAAACATTTGAACATTTGAACTACCTGTCGCGTTGCGCCACTCGTGAATACTCGGTGAGACAATGGCCCGATGAATCTGCTGCGTCAGCCTGTCGAACTGTCGGAGTGCGGCAGCAGTCTGCTGTTGTACTCATCTGTGCCTGACTATTCTATTTTCATTGTTACTTCACGCATTATTCACTTCTCATTTATTACTGTATTTTATTTCACTAATTTATTTACACACTTTATTGTTCAACAAAAGTATAGAAATCAATATGAGATTTTCAACGAACATATTCTTTAGGACAGTTCGGTGAAATTGGTGTTATTGGCTATGACCAGACAACCAATAGCAGTGCATTTGCAAACAGCGTATGTCCTTCAACCTCTCTTCTGTGCTTGTGACCATATAAGGTTGGCACCTAGACGACTGCGATACCGTGCCTCGCTCAGACCCACTGAGGATACCGCTGATGGCAGGGCTCGAGTGTGGCGCAGACCCAAAGAGTCGTGGAAGAGAGATGTCGATTTGTCACTGCGCAAGATGGTGTTGGATCGATATTTGTGTTGGCTTTCTTCGCATGGAATCAACTGAGCCGTCTGGTCGAAATGAATCGATTACTGACTGGATACCTTAATGTGGGGCTACATGCCCTTTTTGTAACCGTGCCTTTACACTCTAATCGCCTATGGTGTTCTTAAGGGTGATAGTGAGTCATGTCACCTAGTCACAATGAAGAACCTATTAAGCAGTTTATACGAACGAATGGCGACGTAGTTCGCTTGGAATGACTAATATTATTGCGTAGTAGGGTACAAACTGTAAATTTGTTGCTTTTTGCCAAGCATACAAAAGACACTCGTACTTTTATGTAACACTTTCCTTCATTTTATAGTGTGCGTTCTTTCCGTGACAATATGACTGGTGCACCATACTTGTACATATAAACATTAATAAAATATTTAAATTAATATGATCTCTGTAACGATGTCTAATACAGAAATAGACCCAGTGAGCGAACTGTAATACAGAGCACTGCTCCTTTATCAGTGGATGAACTAAGTTTTCAAGTATGTAATTGAAAGAAATCGGATTAGTCTGCACTTTACGAGATATCATGTCTGTACATTTCAAGAACTGTAATTTAATGAGAATAAGTATTGGTCTCTCCCAAGAGTGATTGTTTCATGTGAGCTACTGAATACGACATTGTATAAAGGATTGTTGTTGTTGTTGTTGTTGTGTTCTTCAGTCCGTAGAATAGTTTGATGCGGCTCTCCACGCTACCCTATCCTGTGCAAGCATCTTCATATGAGAACATATCCTTTTGAATCTGGTTACTGTATTCGTCCCTCGGTCTCCCTCTATCATTTTTACCCTACACACTTCTAATGATAAGTTGACGATGCCTTGATGTCTCATAATGTGTCCCACCAACCTATCCCTTCTCTTAGGATATGCCAAAAACACATTTTCTCTCCAATTCTTTTGAGCACCTCATCGTTACTTACGTGATCTACACACCGAATCTACATCTTCGTCTGTAGCACCACATTTCGAAAGCTTCTATCATATTTCTATCTGAATTCCTTATCGTCCACGCTTCACTCCCATACAGTGCGACACTCCAGACAAATGTTTTCAGAAACGGACTTCGTAACATTTAAACTAATATTGAATTTCAACAAGTTTCGCTTCTTCAGAAACGCTTTTCTTCACATTGCCATTCTCTATTTTATATCTTCTCTACTTTGGCCATAAGAAGTTATCTTGCTAACCAAATAAAACTCATCTACTAATTTTATTGTCTCATTACCTAATCTAATTCCTTCAGGATCGCCTGATTTTGTGACACTACATTCCATCACCCTCGGATACTCTTGTTAATGTTCATCGTATTTCTTTCTTTCAGGGCACTATCCATTCCATTTAATTGCCCTTTTAGGTTCTTTGCTGTCTCTGAGAGATTACTATATCATCAGTAAACCGCAACGTTTTTATTCTCCACGGACTTTTATTCTCTTCCCAAATTTCTCCTTGAATTCCTTCACAGCTTTCTCATTGTACATATTGATCAACATTGGTGAATGGCTACAACCCTGTCTTACTCCCTTCCCAACCACTGCGACCCTATCATGCTCTAATAATTGCTGTCTGGGTTTTATACAAGTTTAATATAACTCTTCGCTCCCTATACTTTACCTCTCCCAAGTTCAGAATTTGAAAGAGTGTATTCCATTCAATACTGTCAAAAACCTTCTCTAGATCCACAATAAATATACCCTGCAAATACGTTGGTCACGTAAGTTTAATTGAGCATTTTGTGGCACTTCAATCGACATCACGCTAACAAGAGCGGTATCATTACAGTTATCCAATCATTGAGTGCAACAGGTCTATTACGTATCCAGAGTCATTACCTTTAGAGCACGTTTGTCATATACGATAATAACGTTATAACGTTGTCACCCTGTACTCGATTGCTGCAACGAGGCGAGATCCAACCAAAGTGGAGGTATTTGAAGAAAATGTTTCAATAAACGCAACGTTTCGGGTTAAGAAGAAATATAGTATGTGTTGTCGCTTTAAAGTCTACATCTACTTAAATACTCTGCAAGTCACATTGAACTACATGGCAGAGGGATTTTATGATCTTTCTCTACACTTCCATTCTCTAATAGATAGTAGAAAAAAGGAACACCTAATATTTCACTTTTCGATCTAATTTCTCTTATTTTGTTGATCGTGTCTTCCTGTGTAGGTGGATGCTGTTCTCATTCGGAGGAGAAAATTGGTGAAAGAGATTTCGCAAGTAGATTTCGTTGCAACGAATAACGCCTTTGTTTTAATGATTTCCACTCCAACTCGTGCATCATTTCCGTGACACTCTCACCCCTATGATACAAAACGAACTGCTCTTCTCTGAACTTTCTCTAAATCTTCTGTCAGTTCCACTCGGTGGGGATCCCACAATGCGCATCAATTCTCCAAAATAATACGCACAAATGTGGTGTAGGCAGTTTCTTTAGTAGAACGAAAAGTAGACTTCGCGTTCCCTGCTATATTTCCTATGTGTAGTTGTTTACAATTGTTAATCATAGGCATTTAGTTGAATTTACGGCCTGTAGTTTTGACTGATTTATCGTGTAAATGAAGTTTAACGCGTTTCTCTTAGTGGTCATATAGACGACTTCACACTTCTCATTATTAAGGATCAATTTTCATTTTTGCACCATTCACATATCTTATCTAAATCATTTTTCAGTTGCTTCTGATCTTCTGGTGACTTTACTTACCAATAAGTGACAACATCATTCGTGATCAGTCTAAGGGATCTACTCAGATTGTCTCCTAAATCATAGGAAAAGGAATAGTAGGGAAGTATAACACTTCTCTGGGAAACGCCAGTCAAATGTTGTTTTAGTCGTAAACCGTTAATCAATGACTATGTAAACATTATGTGTAAAAGTTTCTTTCATTCTACATATTTTCCTTCCTCTTTATGGTAAGTGCTTTAGTAATGTTTCGCAGAATCTCACTTTTTAATTAGAATGTATTCTTCCTCCATGTACAAATTCAAGGGACGTCTTTCTCTGCAGTTTGTGGTTACGGGACCATACCGAAAGTGTACATGACCCATTCCAGATGTAGAGACACTATAGAGTCGTTGTCGCCACTGCGATTATATCCTTCGTATTTCCAAGAGCATGAATACCATGCGTTTCCAAACGTAAGCTCATTAGACCTTCTTGTTCCATATTGTGTCCACTATTAACTTTTCGAGTTTGTACACGGAAAATAACCGTGTATAGGTCTTGTCACGAACATACCGGATATAGTACACAGTGTTTGTAAACATCGGTTCAGTATTCCAGACTAGGCAGTGTATGAAATTTACAAATGATTTGACTGAGCTTGGTATGTTTAGAATAAATGGTCATTTTTATATACCCTGATAGGCAACGATGCAAATGAATCGCTTATTCCAGAAAGGCTCTAAGTCCACTTCTCTGACATTTTGTGCTATCCACATTTCTGCCTTCTTTAGGGCAAAAAGAACGTAAGCGTTTTATCAAATACCCCAAATATAGAGGAGAGAAATTCTTATTAATTTCAAAAGAGCCCCATATCCAGGACATAGATCACTTTTGCTCTCAACAATTCTGAATAATAACTTCATGTACTCTGTTCAGCTTCTTCGACTGTCATAAAAGGCAAAAAAATGGTATATATATAATGCATTTATCGTTTGTTTCAAAGTTATTGTATATGTGATATTGTGTAATCATAGTGTCTTATATCAATAAGGTGACTCTGATTGTGAAGTTGAACCTGTCTATAAGAAAATGGGGAGGAACGCTGTCACCCTGAGCAGTATGAAAGGAATATAATCAAAATAGCTAAAACTAAAGCGATTGGAGCATACCGATTATCGAGGTAAGGAAATAATAATAACATCTCGTATCTACAGTTCCCTTTCGAATCCATTAGTCAAGACGACTAATTCTCTATTCTAGCACACTGAGTGTAATATAGGCAGAAAAATTAAAAAGGCATAGATCAGGGGAAGGAAAACCTACAAATACATGTGTGATCTGTGACTTCCAATACTGATAAACAGTTTGATTTCATGAAAAAATTTTGTGAATTCCTAAATATAGTCTCTAACATTTATTAGCGTGTTCATTAAACAGTTTGTTTGTAGATGTGAAGGTTTGTAGATTTTTCTTTCTCACGTATTTCACAAATCCCCATACCCGCAAGAAATATTCAGCTGTCGCCTATTAACCGATACAATATTTGAGTATATAATAAGTCAAAATACTTGTTAATACAGGTATCTATCACTTGGTCACAGTTATGTAAATGCTCTGCAAACTACTAAAAAGTTTTTCACTTTTCTCGAAACTATGTAAGATGCACATACGACCTCACTGAAATAAGAGACTCAAATAGAGGTGTGAAGGGAAATTTAACTTAATGGAAGCATTAGATGTAAGGAAATATAGAATAATTGAAGCAATATTTTAATTCATATATTTGAGTGTAGCTCCGAATAAAGGCCTGCATACCCTGCCCAGAGCAATGTCGTCTACAACTGTTATGCTTGTGGTTGGCCTTTTTCAGTCCTTTCCCACCGTGCAACTACCAGCGCTTAGCGGAAAGTCATGAAACTACCACCAACAACAATGACAATCAAGATAGGTTATTCCTATGATGTTGGCATCGATATGGTAAGTATACTTGCTAAATCATGTATACAATTCGTGGTGGGCAGTTCCACCTGTAGTGGACACCGAAATCTAAGTTCTCATAATTTGTTTGCGGGTTGTTATTAGTTATCTAATTTCGTACTTTTGAAGAGATGTCAGTGCACGGTAGTAATTAAAGTTAACTATTTTAAACCGGTGTTTCTTGCTGTTACTGCTGTAATAACATTAGTATAATTTTCGCTTACTGTACCAATTAATGTCTCTGTTTCTTCATGTGTTTGTTGGTAAATGAACAAAGTAAGAGCATATGGTCTATCAGACCAATTGTATGATTGGATTGAGGAATTCCTAGATAACAGAAAGCGGCAGGTCATTCTCAATGGAGAGAAGTCTTCCGAAGTAGGTGTTATGTCAGATGTGCCACAGGGGAGTGTCGTGGGTCCGTTGCTGTTCACGATATATATAAATGACCTTGCGGATACCATCGAAAGTTCACTGAGGCTTTTAGCGGATGATGCGGTAGTATATAGAGTGGTTGTAACAATGGAAAATTGTATTGAGATGCAGGAGGATCTGCATCGAATTGACGCATGGAGCGGGGAGTGGCAATTAAAGCTCAATGTAGACAAGTGTAATGTGCTGCGAATACACAGAAAGAAAGATCCTTTATCATTTAGCTACACTATAGCAGGGCAGCAACTGGAAGCAGTTAATTCCATAAATTATCTGGGAGTAGTCATTAGGAGGGATTTAAAATGGAACGACCAAATAAAATCAATCGTCGGTAAAGCAAATGCCAGACTTAGATTCATTGGGAGAATTCTAAGGAAATGCAGTCCGAAAACAAAGGAAGTAGGTTACAGTACACTTGTTCGCCCACAGCTTGAATACTGCTCACCGGTGTGGGATCCGTACGAGGTGGGATTGATAGAGGAAGTGGAGAAGATCCAAAGGAGAGCAGCGCGCTTCGTTACAGGATCATTTGTTAATCGTGAAAGCGTTACGGAGATTATCGCTAAACTCCAGTGTAAGACTCTGCAGGAGAGACGCTCTGTCGCTCGGTACGGGATTTTGTCGAAGTTTCGAGAACTTACCATTACTGAGGAGTCTAGCAGTATATAGCTCCCTCCTGCGTATATCTCTCGAAGAGATCATGAGAATAAAATTAGAGAGATTAGAGTCCACACAGAGGCATACCGACAATCCTTCTTTCCGCGAACAATAAGTGACTGGAATAGGAGGGAAAACCGGTAGTGGTACTCAAGGTACCTTCCACCACACACCGTCGGGTGGCTTGCGGAGTATGGTTGTAGATGTAGATGTATATGTAGATGTAGACAACCAGTAATGTGACATTTTTTGTAGATTTATTTGTTGTAGATTGAATCGATTAAAAGTAGTCACTTTGTTTGTATTGGGGGTAACTCGGATTACCGTAGTTAGTTAATAAAATCGTACGTGTGTTGTATCAGAAAGTAGGAAGCATTTTGGTTTATTATGTAATTCAAAATGTGCAAATGTTTGTAAATCTATCGGACCAAACTGCGTGGTCATCAGTCCGTAGCTTACAAACTACTTAAACCTAGGTAAACTGACCTAAGGACAACACACACACCCATGCCCCAGGGAGGACTCGATCCTCCACGGCGAGCAACCGCGCGCTCAGCAGCGAGACGCTTTAGACCGCTCGGCTACTCCACCGCGGCTATTATGTAATTCATAAATTCTAAAATTTTATAATGATCGGGCTCTCCAGCCGTAGGTTTGTGGGTAGTGGGTTGTCGTGCGCGATTTCCACGAATTAGTTTCTTTGGGGGTGGGATAGTGTGGGAGGGCTTGAGTGAAGTGGGCAAGCCAGTGAGCATTCTAGGATATCCTCTCCTGGAATTGTAGGCTAAGTGGCAGGGATAACTTAATAGCGGAAAAGGACTGTAAGATCTGTGACTTCCAGGTGCAGTTTCAGATCGCAAAGGAGCGAAAAGATAGGCTGAGGAGGGAGTACGTGGTTTGCAGCATAGATTTGGGAATATAAAGTCAGTGAATAACGGAAAACGATCTGTAAGATGTAAACTTTCAATATTACTAAAATTTTCTGGGCTATTATGCAGTGGTCTTATGGATTCATTATTCAAACCAAACGTTTCGTCCCCAACTGCAGAGGATATTTTGTAGGGGGTTCGTGGCACTTTTGTATGTCCGATGCACACCCTGTCTCGTTACAGACTGCAGCCAAATTCCGTTTACGAGGTCTCCCTCGCAGAGGTGTGACGTCAGATGTTTTGGATATGCGCGCGCAATTCGTCGTTGTGGAATGCCGTTGTCCGTTGTTAATGTCGCCCCATGTGGGAAGAGTTTTAACATTTCTTCTTCATCACCGGAATCCAGATTTCATTTACTTTCACGCGCTCCTCTTGCCTTTTATTGAGGGCGTCAGCGATCGCATCGGAAAAATTTTGACGTAATTTACAAACCTACTCGAAAGATTCAGGATTACCTGAAATCGGCGAAGGATGCTCGCAAACCACTGCAAAAAGCAGGAATTTATAGGATTCCATGTAGATGTGGAGACGTATAATTGGGGACCACAAAAATAACAGTCAGAAGACGACTAGAAGAGCACAAGGGAAACTGAAGAAGGGGAGAGACTGACAGATCAGCCAGGGGACCACTTTATTCAATTTGATAAGACTCAGGTTTTAGCAGCCACACATGGATACCACAAAAGACTGTACAGAGAGGTTATAGAAATTGTAAAACATCCCAATAATTTCAATAGGATCGAGGAGGGCGCGAAACAAAATGAAATCTGAATTCTTCCACCATTGGACAATATTAACAACGGACAACGGTAATCGACAACGATGAATTGCGCGTGCATATCCAAAACTTCTGACGTTACATTTCTGCACGCGAGCTCTCGTAAACGGAATTTGGCTGCAGTCTGTAAAGAACCAGGGTGAGCATCGGACTTACAAAAGTGCCAAGATCCCCCTTGAAAATGTCCTCCGCAGAGCGGAGACTGGGTGACTGAACGTTGGGTTTGAGTAATAAATCCATAAGACCACGGCATATTACCCCGGAAAATTTTAGTAATATTGGAATTGTCCTCTTAATGATATGTCCGATATATGTACGGTTTTTAATAATCAGCCTTGCTGCGGATTGAGCGGCTGCTCCCCGCCGGGGGTTCGAATCCTGTCTCAGGCAATATATATATATATATATATATATATATATATATATATATATATATATATATATATATATAGTGTGAGTGTGTTTGTCCTTGGTTAGTGTAAGTAGTTTCTACGCTTAGGGATTGATAATCTCAGTTGTTGAGGTCTACATATTTACAAACATTTGAACTTCTTTTGCTGCTCCCGTCGGAGGTTCGAGCTCTCTTGTGGGCGCGCGCGGGTGCGCGCGCGCGTGTGTGTGTACGTGTGTGTGGTTCGGATTGCCCTTAGCATAGATTAATTGAAGTAATTTTTAAGTTTGAGGACCGGTGACCACTGTCGTTTGCATAATTTTTTTTTTTTTTTTTTTTTTTACAAAAATGTGTCTTTTCACAATTATTTAAAATCTCGTTACACGAAAAGATATTTCAGAGGAGCTGCTTTAATGTTTAGTGTAATAATACGTACAAGAAACAAACCACACCTTCCAGGCATGAGTAGGTTTTTTCTTCTTTAGATGCGTCCTATTTTCAGTTACACCAATAAAATTAAATTTTAAATCCTTTCCCTAATAACAGTTGACGTCTGCTATTCAGTCAGTTTTTACATCCAGTCTGTCAGCTTGTTGAACTCTGTGCTGCATGTTCTAAGCACTTCTGTACGTTCAATTCCAGCTCATATCAGATGCCGGTGATAGATGCATTGTGTGATTGTTCTTTCACGAGCATTCGTTTGTATCTGCTGTGAACGGCAGGCATTGATTGCCATCCAACATTGATTTCACACTCATTGTATCAAACTAATATGCACATTTGCTGTAAAAGTGGCGTTAAATATTGCCCACCTCCTACAAGCCGCGCCATTCATTCTCTGTAAATAGCTTCTTGCTTAAAACAGGAAAGTCTGATATTTGATGTCATCTTGTAAGTTATGTTATGTTATGCAAATTTTATAAAATGTTTCCGATGATGAACATGTGTTAGACGCAGTCATTGCTAAGATGGTACAGACTTTTTTTCTTTCTGTGCATGCAGTGAGTATTGTGTCGTTTCATGAGAACATGTTGTTCGACTCTGCAACGAAGAAACTTTCAATCATGTGTAATAGAGTTCCCATAAGGCCTCGTCTAAATATTTCTGTTTCGATGCGTAATTGCAGATGTTGGAAGCAGCTAGAAGTTTCACTCAACTCTGGGCGTAAAAATCAGGATTAATACTACATTAAAATAAATGGCACGTCAAAATGAAGCAGTCGCTGAAATAAAATAACCAAATTAATGCAGTTACCATACACAAAGACGAGACTGATTACTTACAACCGTACAAATATATTTAATGAATAATTACTTCCTCTGAAGCATTCGTTCCTTCAAGAAACGCAAAATGTGGACTCTTTTAGAGATTACACAGCAAGTAGTACACCATAAGTGCGATTTTGTGGTTACATAAGGATATCAAAAAGCCATCCAATAATCACATTGGTGAATGATAAAAGATGGTAATACGAATCAAAACAAAACAAGGGCCTGTAAAATATAGTCTTAATAACTATGAGCTCTCCCTCATATTCGATACCGCGAAAAGTATCTTTACCTTCCCATATTTTGACAAGCGTAGTAGAAAACAGACCAATAAAAATTTTTCAATAATTTTTATCTTCTTCACTACCATGAAACACATCTCATCCTTCAAACGTATGCTCATAGCTATTGAGGTATGTATTTCAGAGTCCAGGTTGTCTCCATAACGTCAGGTTACCATTTCTATAAATGCTAAATAGTTTCTTGTAGTAGTCGTCCGTCAAGTAGCTTATCTCCAACCTTTATAGACATATTTCTAATCACTTGTATTTCTTGTGTATATGGAATTGATCATCATATGTTTCATATGACGTCCAAACATCCATTACATACTAAATGATATAAACGCCTCGATTTATTCGTTCGTTTTATTGTGCAATTCCAAATTCGTCAAACGGAATGAATGGTTCAGCGAATATATATTAACAGGTAGAGAAAGCTGGATATCTAACACCCATGCAGCTACTATCACTGCTGCGAGTCGGTACAAAAGACTGTGGAAGAGGGCAGGTTTGGCAAACACTACTACTACAGAAGTGATTATTCATAGAATCATGAAAATCGTGTGTGTTTAATGTCACTATAGACTAATTCCAGTTCGCTCTATTGTACTGCCATGTACAAATCACCCTTTCAAATTAATGTCTTCCGGTACTGGTTGACGTTTTACCTGTTTAGTGAGAGGTTTTTGATTTGGGACGACTCGATTTACACATTACAAAAACGAAAAGGTAATCATCGACCGAAACACAGAAAAAACTTGTATGAAAAGCTTCTTTCCATGAATCAGCACGGGTTTAGGAAACATCGTTCATGTGAAACTCAGCTTGCCCTTTTCTCACATGACATCTTGCGAGCCATGGACGAAGGGCAACAGGCGGATTGTGTTTTTCTCGACTTCAAAAAGGCGTTCGACACGGTGCCACACTGCAAACTGTTAACGAAGATACGAGCTTGTGGAATAGGTTCACAGATTTGTGACTGGCTGGAAGACTCCCTAAGTATTAGAACGCAGTATGTTTCTCTCGACGGCGAGTTGTTCATCAGAGACGAGTGTATCGTCAGGCGTGCCCCAGGGGAGTGTGATAGGACCGCTATTATTTTCTATCTATATAAATGATCTGATGGACAGAGTAAGTTGTAATTTGCGGCTGTTTGCTGATGATGCTGTGGTGTTTGGGAGTGTGTCGTCTGTAACTGACTGTAATAGCATACAGGTTGACTTAGACAAAATTTCTAGTTGTTGCGAAGAATGGCAGCTAGCTCTCAATGTAGAAAAATGTAAGGTGATGCGCATGAGTAGAAAAAAACAATCCTATAATGTTCGAATACAGCATCAGTAGTGAACTTCTTGATGCGGTCGCGTCGTTCAAATATCTAGGCGTAACATTGCAGAGCGATATGAAATGGAACGAGCATGTAAGGACAGTTGTGAGTAAGGCAGACAGCCGACTTCGGTTTATTGGGAGAATTTTGGGAAGATGTACTTCACCTGTAAAGGAGACCGCGTATAAAACGCTTGTACGACCACGTCTTGAGTATTCCTCAAGTATTTGGGACCCGCAGCAGATCGGTTTGAAGGAAGACATAGAGGCGGTTCAGAGGTGAGCAGCTAGATTTGTTACCGGTAGGTTCGACCAATGCGCGAGTGTCACGGAAATGCTCCGGCAACTCAATTGGGGATCGCTGGAAGAAAGACGACGTTCTTTTCGTGAATTTCTGTTAAGTAAATTTAGAGGGCCGGAATTTGAAGCTGAGTGTAGTACGATCTTGCTGCCGCCGACTTACATTTCGCGTAAAGATCACAAAGACAAGATAAGAGAAATTAGGGCTCGTACGGAGGCATACAGGCATTCTTTTTTTCCTCGTTCAATTTGGGAGTGGAATAGGAAAGGAAATGCCTAGTAGTGGTACAGTGTACCCTCCGCCACGCACCTTACGGTGAATTGCGGAGTATGTACGTAGGTATGTAGAAGTCAGCTGGGAGTGCCTCAACAAACACACAGACACACCCTACGCACACGTGTACACAATAGCCGTTTATTATGAGCTTCGTCCAGAACCACCCACACATAAACAAACACACACACACACACACAAAAGACATCACGTGATACACATGCTTCTCCACATATTATCATTTCCTCCCTATCCAATTCCTGTCCTGACGCCTGTTCAAAATGTTCAAATGTTTGTATAGTCTATGGGACTTAACTATGGGGTCATCAGTCCCTAAACTTACAAACTACTTACGAACTAGGACGGCACAAATATCCTGCCCAAGGGGGGATTCGAACCCCCGACCGTAGTGGCCGTGCAGACCGTGACTGGAGCGCCTCTGTCCCCTCGGGCATCGCAGCCGGCTGACGCCTGTCCATCTCCTCTTTCTCCCTCTTGCCATTCCTCTCCAAACTTTCCTTTCTCTCACCATCTGCTCCCCCCCCCCCTCATCCTCCGTCTCTATCCTTCCAGGTCCTCCTGCTCATCTCCCATTTACTACTGCCAAACCGCCGTTCCTATCAATTTCATTCTCACCAGCCCTGTTTGACCATTTCCTCCTCACTGCACTAGAATTATGTCTCCTCCTTCATGTATTTCATTCCACTTCATCCTCCCTGTCTCTGCCTACCTCCGTCGATTTCCTCAGTACCCGTCTCTCTGACTCATGCTCGTGCCCATTCTGCTCATTTATTCGTCCTGCTAGACCTCTCTCAGTTTATCTGCTCTTTCCGCTTTTCTTTTGTGGGTCTCTCCCTCTCTCTCTTTTTCTATTTATTTGACATGCCCCATTTTTTATTAATATTATAAGTGGAAGAATCGGCTTTGTCCGCATTGAAACCTTTATTTTTTATATTACAGATCAATTTCAGTGTTTGACCGTCTAGAGTCCGAGCCCTATGGACCCACAAAAACTTGCACTTTGGATGTTAACATAAGATAGAAAGTACTTCCTATCTGGAACTCTAGCACTGAAGATGGTCAGACACTGACTGAAATCGATCTGTAATATAAAAAATAAAGGTTTCAATGCGGCAAAAGCTGGTTCTTCTAATTTTAATGTGGTCGCTCTGCACCAAACTCCAGATGGAGTCGTCTACATGTTAATATCAACTGTTTGAATGTTAAATCCCGGCGGTTACATCAGTATACAATGTCGAAGGCTTTACAAAAAAGACAGTTTGAATATACAAGATTTATCGCATTCCATAAAGAAACCAAATGAGTCTTACACAGCCGGAAATCTTATTGAATCACACAATTTGTAAAAGTCTTTAAGCACCAAATCAGATTAACTAACAGTCCATCCTCCTCCTTTGTCAGCTATTTTTTAACTGAGACGGCCCCTCTCTTCAGCAGTCGGAAAGCATGTGGGCAATAGTGAAGAATCTACTGTAATGATGTCACTCGTTTTTTTATTCTTCAATGCAGTTTATAGGAACAAAACAAAAAGATAGTACTTCTTTGACTGTATGACATTGCTATACCAGAAAAAAATATCCACAATACTAAATGTCCACTGGTTTGAAGTTACAGTACTTTTGACATTCGAGTTCACCAATCTCGGACGTCATTGAGGAGGATCTATAGTTCTTCCGCTCCCACAGTCGGCGGCGGTGCTGAGGAGACCCGATGGCGTCCTCGGCGGTGCGGCTGGGTTGTGGAGCATCGACGGCGGCGACGTCGGAAGGCGGAGAAGTTTCAGGTCCCTTGCCTAGCGTCGAACCGTCGTAGCTAGGCTGAGCGCGACCATAAGTACGCACGCGGAAAGATACCTGCCTGCCCTACTTCCCGATCACGAGTACGGCGGACGGGAGTAAGTCCCTGCTTTCTGCGCCCTCTGGGAACGTGACTAGCGCAGCTTGAGAACTTTTGTGCTCCCGCGGAGTTTTCGCCTAGCTGCCCGGCAACCCGCGACGCCTTCATGTCATGAGTGTTGCCGCTGTAGTAGGCGGACAGGACAAATAGTTTGGATATCTCAGTTACATGTGCACGTTCCGTCTTCAGGGTCCTTATCTTTAGTGATTTGACTATTAACCTAATCTCTCCCTTATCAGTATCAGGACTATAATTCACCTGCTACATTATTATTAAATACTGTACATATATTTGACTTACAGGAACAGATGAAGCTTCATTACGCAGTGACTTTATATCCTTTATATCCTCAAATCTCTGCTACTTATTTCATGACTGACCATTTGGTTTTAATTTCATCCTGATAATTTGCCATTCTGTTTGCATACGACATACTTTTTGCCTTTTAATGACATTTTTCAGAACCTTCCAATACTGCTTATATGGCCTAATGCAGCTTGATTCTGACTGCTTCTAACATGTTATTATCAATCTGACTTTGTTCTACACGGCATTCTTATTTCTCTTGTCAGCCACCCAGTTTGGCTATTGGAGGACGTATCTTATTTTAAGTGTTCTAATGGAAAGCAGCTTATGAATAGAATGATAAATGTGCTAAAGAAAGCATTATATTTTACGTTTAAATTATGAGCAATATAAACACCCCGCCAATTTTGTTCCATAGTTAGTTTATAAAACGCCTGTATTCCTTCTGGATTAGCCTTTCTACAAATTTAATAATTTTATTTAACAAATATTGAAACACAAGACTGCCTGGCAGATTAAAATTGTGTGGATGGTTCGAATCCGGGTACGGCGCACAATTGATATCTGGTAGGAAGTTTCACATCAACGCATACTCCTCTGCAGACTGAAAGTTTCAGTCTGAATGTTTGAACAAATTTTTAAAGTTGAAATGTGTGCATAATTGTATGGAAGGCATTTCGCTATTCTGCTGTCAGAATGACCTTCTAATAATAAGGAATGAACAAAACTATTATCAAAGTTTTAAACATGACAGCAGTTCAGGAACGATGGAACACGTTCCAAACGTCAACGCAGTTTCAGCCGGTCAGTTGCATAAAAATGGTTTACATGCATAAACCTTGGCCCAGGTTTTAGCAAAATTAATTTTGCCTTCTTCAAAAAGTATTTCATTTAGCCCATATTAAAATAGTTGTTAAATAAAATGTGGCTGACTCCATGTCATGGAATAAAGAGTAAAATTTAAAACGTGTCTTCAACATAAAATTGTGGAGCACGGGGAGATACAGATCGAGTGAGCACTGTGTGCTGAATTGTGATCTATGCTTCTCTTCTGTTTGTTCCCCGGCACTCTCGTTGGAAAGATATTGTTTGCAGCAGTTGATAACAATTAAAGAGCTGTAACAGGATCCTTTTACCTCCACTACCATACCTTTAATGTTCAAATTAGAACAAGCAATCATTATTTGTACTTCCTATAAAGTTAACCTATACCCCTCTATAGCTCGAGCAGAACTGTTCTAACATCAGAGCAGGGGACCTACTAATAACAACACTTAGAAGTTTAGTTTCACTACGTTCTATCACACCTGGACAACATTCAAATATTTTTTTCAGTGCAGTAGAAAACATCGCAGGACTTGGGGGATTCTTGAAGTTTTGCCGGCATACGAAATGTTCCATAAAGTTTAGGGATTGCAGCCGGATTCTGTCAACTTCTTGCCACGATATTTCGGATGACTACCGTTCAGCCATCTTCAGGTGATTGCATTCCACTGTAGAAATTCGAAAGAGGGCGCTCTTGTGACGACCACTGGTGCGCATGCGTCTCCTCGCCAACTTTTCCTATACAGGCGTTGTTGCGAACTAACAATTTCCAGTGGAACGCACTCACTTGAAGATGGCTGAACGGTTGCCAGCAGAAATATCGTGGCAACAAGAAGTCAACGGAATCCGGCTGCAATCCCGAAACTTTATGGAACAGCGGTGGACGCAACTTTAGTAACTTTTTCACGCACGTGGCCTCTCCCCCGTACTTCAAGAAGCGCATGGAGAAACAGGCAACTAACTTCTACCCTGGTAAAGGATGCACCTGAATTGAGACTTTATACAAGGAACTCTCTGGAATATCAATAACATCACATCAACATCTACAAGCATTTAACTAAGCCGGCCGCGGTGGCCGAGGGGACTGAGGCGCTTCAGTCACGGTCTGCACGGCCACTACGGTCGGGGGTTCGAATCCCCCCTCGGGCATGGATATTTGTGCCGTCCTTAGTATAAGGTAGTTGATAAGTAGTTTGTAAGTTTAGGGACTGATGACCCCGTAGTTAAGTCCCTTAAGCTTAACAAACATTTGAACATTTAACTAATTTCCTCATGAGGATCCCCCCCCCCACACACACACACTATACAATCACCTACAAGCTTTGCCAACCTCCCAAGATCTGTTAAGGTATAGGCCGTGCCTATTGAAACCAGACGTGCAGACAGATACAACTGATGCCACTGAGATGTGAGCCATGCCTTCTGCCATCGGCGCTCCCCCAGCCTCATGTTCATATGCCTAACATCTGTACTAACAAGGAGACCACATGGCCACATGGGAATCGAATTTTAGAACTTTTATTTCTTGTACGTAAAGTTCAGAACACAAACAACAATTAGCCAAAGCCATTCGGCACAAAGTGGATTTTTTTTTTTTTTTTTTTTTTTTTTTTTTTTTTTTTTTTTTTTTTTTAGTACATGTATACATGTATGTAGCAATAATTGAAAAAAAGTTGCAGCATCTGCCGTTGTGGCGCAAGTGGTAACGTTCCGCCGTTAGAGACATAGGGACGCTCATTCGACTCCGTCTGGGGGTAAATAGTCTTTCTTCTTTTGTAGTTGTTAGGGAAGCCATTAGTAGCTATGGAGATGACTTTCCAAAAACAGCGTCGTAGCTCTTCACAAACTGAACAGTTGTCAACTATTAGTGAAGCCAATACGGTAAAAAATGTAACTTGTTATGTCCTTTTTTTAATTTAAACCATCGTTATTAGCAACCTTTTATAAAATACTGAAAATTACGACTATGCATGAAGTATGTGCACTTTTCGTACAAACTTCCATTAGGCGTTAAAATTGTGTAACTAATCGAACCTACCGAAAAAAAAAAAAAAAAAAAAAAAAAAAAAAAAAAAAAAAAAACCATCTGGTACAACTGGAATTCGAACAGTCGATTCTATGGGTGTAACGCCAGAACACTGCCACATTATTCTATTAGTATTATTATTTTGCTCTATGCGTAGTTCTGCTTGATGCAGTCGCTGATCGTGTTTCTCATTGTCATTCGGAATTTTCCTGTCTCAGCATTTTCTTTCCATTGCAGGAGTCTTTTAGCCCTCTGACCGGCCATGCTGAGCCACACCGACATAACTTTTGTTTGCCAATGGCAGGATTTGAACCACGGACCGACACCACAGCAATCAACGACGCTAACCACTTCACCACGCATTCCGCCACCACATGGGGTACCGCCAACTGCTGCTACTGTTTTACATGTTGATACTCATATGTACTTGCAAAAGTCCAAAATCGATTTCTCGATAATTTTTGCAGCTTGCATTAGATAGCTTTGGTAGACAGTTCCACTAAATACACAATTGTGCCACCAATATCAGCAGCTATCTTTCCCATCTCAGCACATACGTCATACTCTCCATCCCAATCATTACTATTCACACTACAAACCACTACCACTACCTGATCCTCTCAAAAAATTCCTGCATAAGATACTTGATCCAAACCTGGGCTTGGCTTTACAATGTTTGTGCTTTACAATGTTGGAGCTCATTGTCCAACACTTCCTGTAAATACTGTCTTTCACCCCTCCAATGCGAGCTTCTTAACAACAGTTCTTTGTATTACCCATTTTTATTGTTTTAAGCAACCTAAAAGTTGGGGGATGTTGCTTGAAGTCTACAACGGAAGCTATTGTTCACATGCAATCTTAAACTATCGGCGAACCTCTTAATTGTATTTTTGCAAATTCCAGAGCCCAATCCTCAGCCCCCTTTCCCTCCTCAACCTGCTGAATCTTTCCTTTGCGTTCTCTGGCGGTACTTGTAGGTACAGGTCTTACTCTCCTTTTCATCTGTTAATTTATTCTTCCTTCATAGCTTGCAATTGCTCTAGATGATTTCCCTACAATGCCCACTGGCTTCTCGACTGCATTGCCCTCCCCCTCTCCACACCAATTGAAAATACTTGTTACAAATCTCACACCATAACGCACTACTCACGAACCTAAGGCAGAGCCGACACTTCTGTATAAAGTGCTAAATAACAAAATAAAACTAACAGCTTCCTGATTTCTGATACTACACAAGTGCGATTTTATAAACTAACTACGGTAATCCAAATTTCAGCTCTGCTAATAAAGTGATATAAGACTCAATAATAGTTAAAAAATTTCAAATGTTTGCAGAACATATGGGACTTAACTACGAGGTCATCAGTCCATAAGCTTACAAACTACATCAAACTACATATGAACTAGCTAAGACTAAGGACGGCACAAATATCCATGCCCGAGGGGGGATTCGAACCCCCGACCGTAGTGGCCGTGTAGACCGTGATTGGAGCGCCTCAGTCCCCTCTGCCACCGCGGCCGGCTCAATAATAGTAATAACTAGTTAAACCCGCGGCTCCGCTCACGTGTTGGTTGATTATGATAGATAAGCTATCTTTCAGTAGTGTGCTATGAGAGTGGTTTTGAAGAAACTGAAAAATATTCCTATCAGATTGCAGAAGTCTATGCACTTACCGTTTATCAGAAAAGTAAGTAGTGTACATCAAATCAAACGTAAAAATGCACTCGTTTCGAAGTATCCAATCACGAAATTCCACAATAATGATTGTAATAATATCACAGACCGATAACTTGTTTTAACGCGCGAAACGTCAAATCGGTTTTTTTAAAGAGATGTCTTAAAAGATATTTCTTTTTTACTGCTTCATTTATTTATTCTTATATTTCCTTATTCGTATGCCTATCTTTACAGAGAAAGAGCTGAAGAAATTGTAGCACGCATAGACCGAAGATATGGTCTGTGGCATCACGTTTCGCTGTATGTAACCTCCATGCTATAGAGTCGCAAACGTCACCGCTGGTCTTCATTCAGATTTTTTTTACAGTTTGACGACTTTCAACCACCATATCTTCCACCCCTTAGAGCTATCGGTATGGAACTGCTATGGTGTACAACGGGAGACTTCGGTCAACAATTACACACAGACCATTCGTTTGCTTTCTGTAGTTTTCGCTGCAGAGCGAAATATTAACACACACACACACACACGTAGAATTTTATATACACCAATAACTTCCCATCTCAATATACTCCATTCTTTTATCATTATCAACCCTCAAGCAAAAAAGCAATCAATAAAGCCATTTTCAAAGAGTAAATATAATTTTCAAAGACTATTTATTGTTCCGCATTTCACGTTATCGCTATAAAACCGTGCCTAAAACCTTCTTAAAGTATAAATTAGTAACTGTACAAATATTTAAGCCTCTGCGTCTGGTCGTTTGGACGTGATAAGCGAACACTGAACAGGCATTCACATTAATATATATAGATAAACAGCTATCCGCTCGCCATAAAACAGTGCCTACAGCCTTCCCCGGGTAGACAATAGTAAGTTTACAAATTTTTAGCTCTTTATGTCTTGAGATTCAGACGTGATAAACGTACACCGAACAGACATTCACATTTATAGATATAGATAAGTCTTTAATACCTGGTTTAAATAAAAAAGTATTTGATTTGTGTTTGTTTAATTTTTAGTAAATTAGTGTGTAATTTAGTCAACCATTAAACACCCATGGCTCATCAATGCGAGAAAATGTTGACATATGAATGCTGGAAGAGAGCAGATTACTTTAGCTCTTGCCCAGTGGTGGCTGCAGTGATCATAATCGTCCGCTGATGTGAGGTTTGCAGATCTCGAACACTGAAATTACAAGATTATTATTATTCGACACGAGTAATCGCCGGAAGAAAATCTCCGTCCAGTGAACATGATATGTTACCGCCGGATCTGGAATTGTCAGTCGAATTGTGCCCGTCGATGATCAATAAGTTCTAACTCAATATCGGCTATCTCAAAATCAACTCATTGTAAGACACAGTTCGATAATACGATGACGTAGTTTAAGAATCAGCTTACTTATTACATCAGATATAGACCCTAGAGAATTTCTAATCTCTCTCAACAACATACTGAATCAAGGTGGCATAGTACAACAGCGACGTCGTACATGAATAGCTAATATGTGAAATTCTGCCTTCTTAGAACGCGTAGACAAAATCATTTAGACAAAGAAGGTTTTCTTCTCTGAATATGTTTGTATGGAGGATATATACAAAGCTGTGAACTATTATTATGCTCCGGTACCTTGCTCCTCATTACGATCCTTACCATAATGTTGATTACGTATAAAATGGTAACTAACTGAGTGGTTAAAAGAGAAGAAAAAAAATTTCAGAAATAATTACGCGAACAAACACGGCTCTAGGCGGGTTTTACAGTGACTAGTACAATTCATCAGTACTCATCTACAGCAAAAAGAACTACAACAAAAACTACCCACTACCGGTTCGATGCTCACTGGAAGAAAGCCTCGTGTTCGCAAACTACGAGTTACCGCACGAATAAACGACACCGAGTTACGTATGTCACAGCTAAATGAAACAATTTATCTTTGTTCACTAATTCCTTGACTTTTTTTTCGAATGGTTTGAAGGGAAGCGTAATCTTTGATGGTGTAGCGCATACTGAGGAAGTCTGATGCCTCATCCTACAAACGATATAAAAAATGGTAAGGCCTTGTCCTTGTAATATCGGAAATTCATCTTGTCGCTCATACATTAAATTCCTGTCCCACGTCGTTAGCATGGTTCTTCGATTTTTCCCCTAAATTGCTCTCAGCCGCCAAGAGTTTGTAACGCGAGCCTCGGCAGCGCTGTCGTTGGTGGATGTTAATAGCTGAGTGTCCCGACACACCTACGCTCACCAGCTGAATCTGTTATCTAGTATTCGGTACTTCACCACATGTTTATCTGTACTCATGAGAGTAATGATTCTCAAATTGCAAATCTATTTGCCATTCACTGTTTCAATTAAAATTTTACGCATATGTTTCAGTTCATTCAAAACTCAATAATGTACAGAACAACTGACAGTTTTTTTAGTTAATAGCTTCAGTTAACGAACAATTATGTCACGGTGGATAACAGTTTGTCAGATCTTCAACATTTAACGAAATGATGTTCAATCAGTAAATAACTATAGTAATTATTACATAATACTATTGCAAAATACATGAACACAGGTAACTTACCCAAAAGGTTCACATGTTACGTACACACTGAGAAAGACTTGGGCTATATATAATGTAAGTGATGAACTTTACTAGAAACATGAAACTTGAATGTCCCACTGTAGAGAAAGGATCTTCGGTCAATATTCGTAAATATTTTCGCTGTCGACAGGAGTACAGAGGCTGATGTCATCAGAAGGCAGATCGGGAAGAGAGTACACGGCAGTCACACATGACAAATTGCAGCTGTAACATCGGGTATCCACTTGTTTGCGCCAACAGAGGACACAGCTCATAGAAGAAATTTTGAGGGCGAAGAGTTGTCGATTCACACAGTGATGATCAGGCAATGTGACCAGAACTAGTATTTGCACAGCCTGGGCATACACGCTTTGGTTTCGCGATTGAAGGAGGTCATCGAACAGGGCCGATATTTCGTGGAAAAAGACGGTGTAAAACGATTTATTGTCTGATTAACAGTCTACAGATGCAAGTGTGCTTCTTGCATTTAAGTGTTTCGATCCATCAGGATCATCTTCAGGATCTTCGTAGTTACGACTGTAACTCGTCTACATTGTGGCAATTACTGTAAAATAGGGTGTGTAGATGAAACATCATTCATTCGTGTCTTTAATTCTCAATATGTGCCATAAATAATTGTTTAAGAAAGATAAAGTCGTGCATTACATTATCGGTAACCTTCTTAATTGTTGACCATTTTTACTGAAGTCACAGAATCCGTCCATTGGGAACATCAATGACAGATAAGGACTGAAAAGCTAGTAAACTAAATCTAATACATAAAATTATGTCTTTATTTGTGCGTACTTTAAGTGCCGCTTTATCCTTTCATCCGATTGGGATACAAATTTGAAAGTTTAATGCTTTGTTTTACACGAAGGACATGGACATACATCGCAATCCCCGTATCATCCAATCAAAATCGACATCGCTTCACAACGCTTGACACCATCAAAGTTGGCATACATAAGTAACTTTTTAGACAGATAGAGTGGAATATAGTGTGAATGAGGTAGAGGAGAAGGAGATCAGCAAGGGGAACGGGAGATGGAGGAAGAGAGGCGCCGAAGATATGGGGAAAAGAAATGTACAAAGTGGGATCAGAGACATAAGAGGGAGCCAGGAAATGATGAAGAAGGGAGACGAGGAGAGAGAAGTAGCAGCAGGTGGAAACTGTGAAGGAGATGATGAAGTAATGAAAAATGTAACAAATTTATGGAATTGTTATTTTAAACTACATGTAGTATCATATTGGACGAAATTAGGAACGAGAAGAAAGGAGAAACAGGGACGAAGAGGAGAGAGAGGACGAGATTGACTGAGAAACGAGAAGGAGTAATGGACAACTAGTATAAGTAAAGACCCGGGTAATGTTTGCTGCTAGTAAATTAATAAAACTGCAGAAAATCCACATATGCTGCTTAATGAGCAGTAAGCACGATCGTTGGATAATTTTCAGTCACGTATAACTGATGGTTCGCGAGCGTTTCCTAAATATTTATTTTAAACAAAGTTGGTGTGGCACTACTAGGTAATAATTGTGTTGGGTGCGTGTGACGTCATTTGTGTTAATATGGGAGTATTGTTTAGAAACATTTGAACAGTCATATAGATTTTGACAGTGACACAGAATTACATCGAATGAAAACAAATATATTGGACAAATGGTTTTAATTGAATGACAGCAGAATATTGCCCTCATATTAAATTGTTTATTCAAAACTACAAATACGTAACTGTTTTATTAAATATATTAAATTTACTACAGTAACTTTAATTAGTGAATGTGACATTTCCATTATTAAGATGTATCGTACATTGATTTAAAAATAGTTATAAGTACTACGATTTCATGGAGTTTTGGTTTGAACTAGCACTTCACATAAAATGTATTTCCAGTAATGTGAAATGGAGTTTCGTAATTTAAGCGATCCTCTCTTTCACGCCCACATTCCAGAAATGAACGGTCATGAGATTATGCTTCAAATCTGTGGCTGCAAACTAATACCTAATGTTGCTCACAAGCGACCGATTGCGCAGTGCCACTAATTGCATTAAAATTAAACGAAGGTTTACCAGCTGCCGTCATTAATTGAACGAGTTAATGAATCGTTAATGCAGCGTTCTGCCAGCTACCGAATCGTGATATTGCCTGGCATCCATACCTAATGCTAGGATTTTAGATTTTACTGCATATGAGTTCTGAAGTTATTTATTTGCTGCAAAAATTTACTGATGGTTTTCATATTTTACGCTGAAACGATTGCGTTAGGCGAACATGTAAAATAATGTATTGCAGTAAATTTCAGAACGCAATGAACTTTAATGTTTTTGATTGGAATGTTGTTTCCAATACTTCGAAATTTTCACGTTGCATGCACATCTGTAATATATCATGTAAAGAAAGAGGGAAAGAAGAAAAATCGAAGAAAGATAGGTGCTGTATTAATACACTTCCTACTTCATGGATGTTCAACTGAATCTTCCTTTACCCTTTTGGCACGTCTTGAAAAACCACAATGCGTTTTATTCATTGTTGGCTTTCTAGCCCCGCCTTTTTTTACTATTTTTATTGATCGTTTAAATCAAACTTAAATCTACTTTTTTTCTATTGCATAGGATAAAAATGAACATTGTATATTTTGTTTTGCATTATCTTTTGTTATAATACCCTTTTTTTTACTTAGAAAATATACATTGTTTTTCCCCCATATGAAACATTTTAGTCACCTCAGCCTGATTGGAATGGGAACTTCATACCAATTTTCCAGAGCTGTTAAGAACAGTTTTAAGTTTCTTGTTCAAAAGTATCACCTTCGTCATTTGTTGCTGTATTTCTTGTTCACTGTTTAACTGAGTCTTTAGGCGCGCAACCATATCAAATGGGAAGTAAACTACGTTTCGCTTCATTTGAAAGGAATCTACCGTCAAGTAGTCTTCTCACGAGGTAAGGTTGCATAAGTTGTTTTCACAACTGCAACAGAAACTATCTTACTCCCTTCCTAACTACTGCGTCCATTTCATGGCATACATACACCCTTATAGCTGCCGCATGGTTTCCATACAACTTCTATATATCTTTTCGTACTCTATATTTTACCCAAGCTACCTTCAAAATTTGATTCAGTGTATTCGAGAAATTATTATCAAAAGCTTTTTCCAGATCTACAAATACTGAAGACATAGCTGGAAATGGTGCGATACCATGTGTGACTATGGCAGACAGTTGGGAGTCACTGTCACACGCCTAGATGGCCTGGCTACATTTACTACACCTTTTCATAATTTAATTATTTTCTCAGTTTGTGTTTCATGCAATTTTTGCTTACGTTTGATAATGATGACAGAGTTCATTCGAACCTCCGACGCGGGAGGCTGCACGATCCGTAACGTGGCGCTCCAGACCGCTCGGCTACTCCTGCGCGGTTTTGAAGAGATAAACCAACAGTGTGGGAATTCAATGTTGATGTTACGTAAAAAAGAGAAAAACACAAAAAGAAAGATGAAAAAATTCAAAGTTGATGGAAGTCATAGCTATAACACTTCTTTCTATATAGATCGTTTGAGTAGTGTACTATGTCAAACTGTTCATTAATGAATCAATGTTGAAGTAATATTTCTTTTCCACTTTTGTGACACTACTGTGAAATCGGTGTTTGTTTATGAGTAGCCGCTGTGGAGTAGCCGAGTGGTCTAAGGCGCCTCGCTGCGGAGCGCGCGGTTGCTCGCCGTCGGAGATTCGAGTCCTCCCTGGGGCATGGGTGTGTGTGTGTTGTCCGTAGGTTAGGTTATCATAGTTTAAGTAGTTTGTAAGCTACGAACTGATGACCATGCAGCTTGGTCCAATTGGCTTACAAACATTTGAACATTTTTATGAGTAGACTTTCCTCACAACTCAAACTATAATACCTAAATACCAGCGTAAATTTGAATCTTGGCGGTATGTAATTAATCAAAGTGGTTAATCAATCGGTAGCAATGCTTTTTAAATGTGCTGACTCCATTTCTGGCCGAATAGTTCGTCAAAAGGAGCATATGTATCGATATTCTTCAAGTCATTGATTCTCTTTGATAGCTAAAGTTTTACTTGAAGATGTACCCTTTTTGGAATTATTGTCAATATTGACTGTGCTATTGCCAGGGAAAATGAGTGGTATTTATACCCTTACCTATAATGTCAACGTATGCAATTATAACGGGTTTTGTGAAATATAGTTCAGTTGTTAAATGCAGTTAGTGGTTGTCGACAGTACATGCTAAAATGGAATATACGATGCGATACCTACTACTGATCTCAATTGGAGTCTTGTGGGAATATTACGTTCTGTCGTAGCCATTCAAACGTTTCTGTTAATTCCTCCACATGAAACTCGACATACAAGAACAGATGAAACTTTCCCGACTTTACGGCCACTGATGAAACTCGAAGTTCGACGGAACTTACCTTTCAAATAGATTCTTGCGTCATGCTGAAACGTAAAGAACTATGGCAACTGTTGTCCAACAATATATATGTGGTGTACCGTTATTATTATATAATTATGAGGCTTATAAATAGGTTTCATTAAACTTCCTGGCAGATTAAAATTGTGTGCCACAACCGGGACTCGAATCTGGGACCCTTGCCTTTCGCGGCTAAGCGCTCTACCGACTGCGCATCCCGACTCACGATGCCGCCTCACTACTCTAATTCCATCAGTATCTCGCCTCCCACTTTAATCTGCCAGGAAGTTTCATATCAGCGCACACTCCACTGCAGAGTGAAAGTTTCTTTCAGGTTTCATTAATCTTAAAAATTATATTTTATCTAACCTCGTGTTCTTTTAACAGTTTTAGGGCCGGTTTGTCAATGTCTCGTTAAGTTCCAATTAAGATTTTAACTTATCGTTAGTGGAGAATTGCGTTTATCAATGTTTAGTTATGAGTTAACCTGAGGTTAAAGGACCTCAAACTGGCCGTTAAGTTAACGAATAAAATTCTGCTCGTTACACGGGTAACGACCAGTTAAGTGAGAATCTGTATCAAAATGGCAGGATTCCAAAGCGCTAAAATACATCAATATATTCACGTGAAAAAGACCTATTTATTGAACAAAATAACAGAAGCACTACATGTACGAAAACCTAGTGTGGAAAGCAACTTTCTTGGTAAATTGTCATATTTCTCGCCCTATCCATTTCAGTAGCGGTTAGATGAGTTTGATACATTGCAGATACGCAACATAACCTTAAAAATATTGTTGCGATATCAAAATACAAACTTACAGGTAACGACTAGTGAGAATCGGTATGAGGAAAATGGCTGGAATAAGATTTAGTTGACAATTACTACAATGTCAATATTTTGGATGATCCAGAGGACATTGCCCCTATAAGGCGTCCTAGACGTATTTATGTTCGTCCAAATCATTTTGAATGCTGGGACGATGCAGAATTTGTTACGCAATTTCGTCTTAGAAAAGCCACTTTGGAAATGGTGCATGAAAAACTACACGACCATCTGAAGAGACCAACATATAGTTATGAATTTTGTTATCTGTTGTAATAAAAAACAGAATACATTATTTATGTGTGCAAACTTATTAATTCAGTATTTACTTACGCTTGTTGCACTTAGTGTAAGGCCTAAAATGTGATTTCTCTCTCCGATCTACAGGAACAGTGCACTTTCGCCTACGTGCACTTTATTGCTTGCACTAAGGTAAAATTTTACTGCGCTTCTCGCCGGGCTCCAGTGCTTATGTTGGCAACAGATGAACAATGAAGTATATAATTGCTTTAATATTTTTCACGAGCTACAGGGTAAATGTTATTACTGCTCGTTTCACTCGCAGCAAATTTAATACTGTACCTGCACTATGGTCGACAGGTTCTTATGTACCCTTGTCCATTCAGGAAAAAAATCGTTTTAATTGCAGTTGTCACGAAAAAACATTTATTGGTCATCTGAGTTGCCATCATTACCATTGGTACCAACATAACCACTGCAGCTCGGTGAGAAGCGTCGTAGAATTTAACCTGCACTAACGTACTATGCACTTGTCAGTATATTATCGTACTAGGCCCTAAGCACTTTTGCTGTCCTACATTTTCCATGGACAGCATTGAATTCATTTGCCGCAAGATCGCTTCCTTTACGTTCCATGTCGTAGCGTCCGTTTTTTACATTCAAATGTGTCATATTTCTCTGACACAAGACTCTCGCACTAATTTCTTGTAAAATTTGAGCTTCTTTCACTTTTGTTTGCCGTAGCGCCAAATAACAACTGTCTGCTAACCTCTTCCCTGATAGTCAAATATGGGCAACAGCTATTTATTCAGACTGCACTTTCATTTGTTTCTATTGCCAACATAGTCGAAATATATCGTAACTTCTTGTTTTCTCCAGCTTAGCAAACGAGAGGTGTATGTGGCAATGACAAACGCAGTGCACTTAACGGGCACATTTAACGAGACGTTAAAGGCATCTTCTCGTTTACTAACGACAAGATTAACGAGAGATGGACGAATAGGCCCTTAAGGTATACAAATTAACAGTAACATATCATCAGGATACATGCGAGTGAAATTTAATTATTTCTGTGGGCTTTAGATACGATTGTTCGGAACGGGACTGGATAGAAAAGCGTTTTTGATAAACAGAAATTTACTAACGTCGAATTCTAATTCAAGTGTAAGGAAGTATTTTCTGAAGACATTTGTGTGGGAGTGAAACTTCGACACTAAACGGTGTGGACAGGAAGTAGAAAGAGGCTTTTGAAATGTGGTGCTACAGAAGAATGCTGACGATAAAGTGGTTGGATCGTGTGACTAATGACAAAGTACTGAACAGAATTAGGGAGAAAAGGAATTTCTAGCATATCTTGACTAAAAGAAGGGATCGATTGGTAGGACACATTCTTAGGAATCGTGAATTTAGCGTCGGAGGAACGTGTGTGGGGTAAAAATCGCACATGAAGACCAAGACACGAATACAGTAAGCAGAATGGATCTACACTTCGTGCCTCACTACCATTTGGCCTACTGAAATCCAGGAATTAGATTAGGAATATTCAATTTGAAATGCTTTTTCAAAGTAAGAAGTAACGCATGAAAAAATATTAATGTCATATGGCTCATATGTAGACGGAAGTGTTCAACTATAAATTCACACGACAAACAAAGTGTAGCAGTAGTAGTGTCCTAGAGTATCAAGGGTGATACCGCGCAGTGAACACTTCGTTACTGATGGTGTATCACTTTCAGGCAAAAGATTTTACGTCATGCTACTTCGAAGTAATTTTAGAAACAATATATAAAAACAACCTAAGTAATAACAATACATAAAGTAGTTTGTTTATATTTTATGTCCCACAGGTCGTTGCAGTACAAAATCCGATACTACTGAACTCGGCTGGTCGCTGCTGAGGTCGTTAACAATGTGAAACCATTAAAAGACGGCAAGTGCATAACCTTTGGCATATGACAGCAGCGTCCCAATTCGCGACGAAATAAAATATAAAAACCTGCGGTATCAGATACCAAAGGACGCAGGAGGCTTTGTCGGTCCCATGGGCAGACGTGACGTCACTGGGGAGCTAGTGCGCTGCTTTTGCGGGACCTTGCGCAAACGTCTGTAGTTCGTGACCTGTAGCGCATTTCGGCAGGAAATTATATATTTTGTTTTGTGAGTTTTTCATATTGTTTTCCGATCAAAGTGAGATATAATACGTAGTATTTTTCTGTTGGTAAGTGCGGTAAGTTTAGGTGTAGACAAAGACACATACCTGGAAAGATACTGGTTGTTTCACTATAAATAACAAAGCAAGATGAATATTTAAAAATCAAGGCCATGTTCCGAAAACTTTCGCTCAGTGGATAACAAGCACGGAAACTATGTCTTCATAAAACTATGTAATTAAATTCACATGCGTTTATATTGTAAACAATATATATCTGTCACGACTTTGTTTAGTCATACTAAATATTGACGTGAGAATAAAAGCATCCTTGCCCATTTTCAACAAACAGTGGACGAAGTAATACACATAAGGGAAACGTATATTATTTTTAAACTTATTTTTCCAACGAAATCATTAAACTCGCATGCATAATAGTGTTATATTAACATTAACGGAACGAAAAGATATAAGTTAAAGTAACCCACACGTGTTAAAGTACTATTTCCATACTCTAGGAAAAGACCTATAAAATATATACAAAGAGTCAATACATATTATAAAACAAAATCATTGTGTCGCGTCTGACTGTCTGCCTTCTATTAAATCGTAAACTAATGAAGCTCCACTCGAAGTTGCCATTTAAAACAGATACAAAGGTAAGTTTAATTTAGTATTCGTTTCAATGCATATTAAAGTCGGACAAGATCGCCCACGTAAGGTTTATTTAGCGATATAATGGAGAAAACTTCACAAATTACAATCATATTTTAACTGTCAATTCATATGACTTTTGCCTGTTATACAACGGAGTCCAAAGTCGTATATATAATCTAAACTGTAA
The DNA here is from genome assembly GCA_026315105.1 of Locusta migratoria. Classification (NCBI taxonomy): domain Eukaryota; kingdom Metazoa; phylum Arthropoda; class Insecta; order Orthoptera; family Acrididae; genus Locusta; species Locusta migratoria. The sequence goes on from CM048751.1 coordinate 25,776,849, forward strand.
TTCGCATTTAATAAAAAACAGTTATGCAAATGCGCAGACTTACACAACCGTGGGGTAAGAGTGCGTTTGTAGTGGGATAAGTTTGCGCGTTATCATTAAAATGAGAAAAACGTGTCACTCAACTCTCTTTATAATTAATCGTATACACTTCTAAGGAAATATTATTCATGCTGGGACGTAACTGCCCCCATCTCTCATAAAACATACAACCGTTACCAACTGATGAATTTTTACCTATACGCTTCTTACCGCATGTTGCTATTACTTTCAGAATTTCAGTTATGATCCCTGATTCATGTATCTTAAGTATGCGTTGAAGTTAAATTTATATCTCTGCGTTGTAGTTGAGAGATAATCGAAGAAGCTCGTTTGCTGTTTCTTGAAACCCATGACACATCCGAGACTAGTTTTCTGTGGGGTTCGAAGCTTAAGCTTTCGTCTTTGCATGAAATCACAAGCCCAGTGCTTCCCAGCTATCTTCGTGTTTTTGTCAAATTTATTTTTTATTTTTTTCCTCCCAGAATAGTCATATTCAGAAATCTTTGAGTGTCATACCATAACAATATTTATACAAAATTCTTGCTCATTATTAAAAGTTCTTCCAAATCTTCTCAGTTTGTATTATCAATTTTAAGAACATTATATTCAATAGAAGTTTACTAAACTTATGTCAACAAATAATAACAAGCACCCGGCCCTCTTCTTCAGCTTTCAGTATTTTTGAAGAGCGTGCCTTCCATTCAGTTTTTCTCTTTTAGACGCTACAAATAGAAAAACACTCCCTCTTGTAAGACTAGTATCGATGCACAATAAGCCGCGGTGGAGTAGCCGAGCGAGCAAGGCACCTCGCTGTGGAGCGCGCGGTTGCTCGCCGTCGGAGGTTCGAGTCCTCCCTGGGGCAAGGGGTGTTACGTTAGTTTACCTTAGTTTACGTAATTTGTAAGCTACGGACTGATGACCACGCAATTTGGTCCTATAGATTTACAAAAATTTGATTTTTTTAATGTACAATATCGACCTGTAATGTTCATACACGTTTCTAGCTTCCCAAAAAGAAAAAAAAAATAAGTTTAAATATTTGTAAATCTATCGGGCCAAACTTCGTGATCATCAGTCCGTAGCTTACAAACTACTTGAACTAAGGTTAAACTAATCTAAGGACAACACGCACACCCATGCCCCCAGGTGGAACTCGAACCTCCGACGGCGAGCAACCGCGCGCTCCGCAGCGAGACGCTTTAGACCGCTCGTCTACTCATCCGCGGCAACAACGAAAATGCTAATAACTGTAGCACATGGCTAAGATTACGCACTTCGTAGTTTTACCCCACCCAAAACGAAAAAGCTTGCCCCCCCCCCCCCCCCCCAATACCAGACCGCAGCTTTTGTTTGTACATGGACACGCTTTGCACGAAATTCTATGTTTCAATATATCATAAGGCTGAAAATAAATCGTAGTTCACTATAGTAGAAAGTCAAACGTTGTGAGCTGATTATTGCCTCAGTCGGTAGCACTGTGACAATAACCAAACTATGGCAACAAAGATTCTTCCATAGAGGCTGTTTCGTGCCCTGCAGAGCAGCCAAATTCTGGATCTTTTATATATATGCGCTGCGCAGTCTTGCCCGCTGCGCACAGTTACCCCATTCTACTCTATATGGAGAAAGATCTGCGACCCTGTAAAACTTCAACGTACAGAGATATCAGCGCCTTTTGCATAATAAAAGAGAGCTGCCATAGCACCCTGCACACTGAACAAAAGCGTCATCATTTGCAGTGCGCGGCGCGCGTATGTAAGATGGAAGCTCTCGTGGGCAGTTCATGTCAAGTCAAGACCGCGTCCACTCCGCATTAGGCGATACTTCGGGGACTCAATTCTATGTTTGATTTAGCATTGGCTGCATCCTACTACGGTCAATCAATGACGACACCCTCTTGCACACCACAGCATAATCTGCAAGCAGCCACGGATTGCAACTCACTGCATCCATCACATCATTTATATACATAGAAAATAATAGCGGTCCATAACACTTCCATGGGATACCCCTGACGTTAGCCTAGTATGTAAATCTACATAAATACTCCGCAATCCACCGTAAGGTGGCCGGCGGAGGGTACACTATACCACTACTAAGCATTTCCTTTCCTATTCCATTCCCAAATAGAACTAGGAAAAAAAGAGTGCCTATATACCTCCGTACGAGCCCTAATTTCTCTTATCTTGTCATTGTGATCAATACGCGAAATGTAAGCAGGTGGCAGCAAGATCGTACTACACTTAGCTTCAAATTCCGGCCCTCTAAATTTCCTCAACAGAAATTCACGAAATGAACGTCGTCTTTCCACCAGCTATCACCATTCGAGTTCTTACAGCATATCAGTGACACTCGCGCATTGGTCGAGCCTACCAGTAAGAAACCTTGCTGCTCGCCTCTGAACTGTTTTGATGTCTTCCTTTAAAATGATCTGCTGCGGGCCCCAAATACTTGAGCAATAATCAAGACGTGGTCGCACAAGCGTTTTATACGCGGTCTGCTTTTTCAGATGTAGTACATCTCCCCAAAATTCTCTCAATAAACCGAAGTCGGCTGACTTACTCACAACTATCCTTACAGGTTAGTGAACCGTGCGGTTCGATTTCCGCTCCGCGAAATTGCGATTATCGTTGACATTTCCGCCGATATATCTCTGCTTCCTCGAGTGGGAAGTGGAGTGATTTTCGGGCCGGAGGCGTGTGGCTGTTGGAGACGTAGCACGCACCAGGGGGCAGTACTTTCTGCGAGTCGGCATGCTCGCGCAGTGGGTCAGCAGACGGTGTTGGTCGGCGACGGTTACACCTGTTGGCGGTTCTGTGCCCCATGGTTCTCCAGCAATTGAATGTGGAAGTCAAGTGTGATATCGGAGTGTGACACTTACCATCGGATGTTTGAGTGCTGTACTGTAATACATGTCTGTTTCGGAAGTTTTGTGTATTATTTAAGTCGCCAAGTGTCTCGCAAATAATTTGTACGTCGTGGATGGAGATGCCTGTTGTTATTGCTGTGTGGTATTGTGTGGCTGGCAAAGAACCGTGGATGGAGATGCCTGTTGTTATTGCCGTGTGGTATTGTGTGGCTGGCATAGAACCTTGACGCCTCACCTGAATACGGCACTAGTTAGTTGGTGATGCACTTGGTAACAAACTGATTACAAGTTCGTAAGCTTATGCTCGGTGGACTTGAGGTAATACCATTTCCAGTAAGTTATCACAAGATATGTAAGGTTATTTGGTGATACATTTGTGTCTGTGATACTATTTTATATTTATTGTGCACCGATTTTGTGAGCGCTTATATTTGATATTTACTCATTGCTGTCACTCTGCGGTACCTTCCGTGGTCCTCAAGTGTAGGCGACTATTTAACGCGGGGTGCCAATGCCTATGTTGGCGCATTTTCTTCCACATTTGGATTAACGATAATCTGTTGTCCCGTAATATTTCAAAACTTTTGTGTAGTGTATTTTACTTTTGTGTAGTGTATTTTATTACTTTTAAGCTATTGTTGATTTATGGACATTTTAGTATTTGTTTCCTTTATATTTGTATGTTCCAGTTGTGCATTGAGGTTAAGATTTGTAGTCTGGCGGCCGGACCCAGCGGACAGGGCCCAGTTAGGTTTCCATTCCAGTGGTATGCAGGTTCCTGCACTTAGTGTTGAACCTAATATCTGAGTACCTGTAATTGGTTTCACGATAGCTTTCTCCTTACGGGCTCTTGGCCACTGCGGTTCGTCGTCAAGCTAAATTCTTGTCCTTTAAATACTGGTTTTCTTAAGATGCATTTGTAAGTTCATTTCCTTGTTTTGTTTATAAAAGAGTGCTCGCGAGCATTTTCCTTGTTTTTAAGTGTCAATCATGACTTTGTTTTAAATTGTTCCTATTGTTCCAGTAATATATATATATATATATATATATATATATATATATATATATATATATATATATATATATTTCAGTTTCCTTAATTACATTTTGCTAATGTTTTTTATATGTAAAGAAAAGGGGGCTTGTAAAGTTTGATCTGTCTGTTAGCAAAATCTATTTTGCTTGATTCTCTATTGTCAAGATTTGTTTATAGAATAAGTAGCTATTCAGGTGTCCCTTTAAATACATTGTTCGTTAAACTGGCAAATGTTGTTACTTGGGGCTTAGGCCTTCCATCAATATCACCTTTTCAGTTCGTTCCATTTCATATCGCTCTGTAATGTTACGCCTAGATATTTGAACGACGCGACAGCATCAAGAGGATCACTACTAATGCTGTATTCGAATACTATGGGAGTGTTTTTCCTACTCATGCGCATCACCATACATTTTTATACATTGAGTCTAGCTGCCATTCTTCTCACCAACTACAAATTGTGTCTAAGTCATCCTGTATGTTATTACAGTCAGTTACAGACGACACCCTCCCATACACCACAGAATCATCAGCAAACAGCCGCAAATTACAAGTTAGTCTGTCTATCAGATCATTTATATAGATAGAAAATAATAGCGGTCCTATCACACTCCCCTGGAACACACCTGACGATAAACTCGTCTCTGATGAACATTCGCCGTAGAGAACAACGTACTGCGTTCTATTACTTAGGAAGTCTTCCAGCCAGTCACAAATCTGTGAACCTATTGCATAAGCTCGTTTCTTCGTTAGCGGTCTGCAGCGTGGCACCGCGTCTTTTTGAAGTCGAGAAAAACACAATCCGCCTGTTGCCCTTCATCCATGGCTCGCAAGATGTCGTGAGAATAGGTCAAGCTGAGTTTCACATGAACGATATTTCCTGAACCCGTGCTGGTTCGTAGAAAGAAGCTTTTCCGTCTTAAAGTATGCGATGAACACTAAATTTAAGTTCAAATGTTTCGTATTGGACTATCTGATATGGTCATTAGACCATGGGTTCACAAACTACTTTACCTTACACAAAAGTCAACGCACATAACCATGCCAGAGGGAGGACTTCCGATGGGAGCAGCCGCCATCTTAAGCATGGTGCCTTAGACCACATGGCTACTCCCGTGCAGCATACACTGTGAAATACTGGGTACTGCCGTGCGATTCAGCTTAATAACAGACATTGTCAGTAATTAGTCTATTGTGAGTGACTAATATCGATGGATACAAGTTGAAACTGATAATCTGAAGCCACAACGTTAAGGGAAATAAGTCTACATATTGTTACAGCACAAAATGTTAACATACTAACTTTTGGAATTTTAGATTGCGCAAGAAATCTCCTACCGAGCTAAGCGGAAGCAAGTCATCGGTTGTGCCGTAAATACAACACCAGTCTCTCGTGACGATAGCAGTCACCGCGCCTGTGAGTTGAAAGACTACAGTTAGTAGTGCTGTTCACTTCGTCAGAAGACAAGGGAAACGACAGGATATATTCGTTACCCTTTAAACGTTTCATAGCTGCACTTAACTCTTTCATGAGAGTGTGCAGCCAGGTGATAAATCAGAGGTTAATAACCGTAATTAATGGACACTGCACAAACTGGTGGGAGAAAGCCAATTTCTCTTTATAGACTCCGGCTTTTGGAAATTATGGCAACCTGGTCATAGGGATCAAAGATGCTCAGACGAGTAGTCGCCAATCCATTGTATTCAGATTATGTCTCAGATAAAGCCTTTCAGACTAGCAGCCACTAGTCGCAGCTAGGAGATGGAGTCCGACAACTACTACATTTCGAACTGATCATTATCCATAGGAGACGGTAAACTGAAATACAATGCACAATGCCGAGTATGGTTTCTGTCTGAGGCCAGACACGCTGGCACTCTGGTGGTAATCCTGCTAACCGGTACCTAAACTTCATCTGTCTGCACTGCATCCGACACTAGTGCTTCCATGTTTGCACCCGTAAGCAACTGCATAGACCAAAGGTGGGATCGAGCTCACCTGTGCTGCTTCTAGCTTCTCGACTCGTCACAACGGTGCGGGTACTGCCCTTCCAAAAGGCTCTAGGCAGCTGGCACATAGAAAAGGCAGCCAGACAACAAGCTGACGTGTCGAGCTAGTGCCTACAGCACGAATCGTGTAACAACTAAGCCTGTGAACACTACTGTATACCGGTTCCAGTTAGAATACCAAAGTTAAGCACTGTTAGGCATGGCTACCATGTGGATGGGTTACCGACCGCGTCTGGCGAGTGCTGTTGGCAAGCGGGCTGCACTCAGTTCTTGTGAGGCCAACTGAGGAGCTACTTGATTGAGACCTAGCAGCTCCGGTCACGAAGACTGACATAATGGCTGACTGTGCGGGACTCTGACCACGTCCCCCTCCATACCGCATCTGTGACGCCTTCGGGTAGAGGATGACATGGCGGCCGGTCAGTACCCAGTGGGCCCCCTCAGGCCTGTCGGACGGTAAAGTGTTTTTTTCCTCTGGCGCTGGACTAGGTATCTTCACCTCATTCTGACATAAAGGTGGGAATTACCATCCAGTGGCCCACAATATACACGCTGAATTACTGTTCACAGGTCACTTTGGTTATAGTTGCAAATTTACGCCTTAAAAGTGATATTATCAGAGGAAAGGAACAGCGGCCACACGATGAACATGGTAACGGTACTGATGAACCTTGATAATAGATCGTTGTGACCTTCATGTTCGATTCAGTACACACTGTTGGAGTAATGTGAGATAAGAGCGGATAACTGCACAGCACTTGGAGAAAAAGGTATACTACACAGTTCAGAATTCTCAAATGAACAGAGGGAATTGCTTGGCTGAAATCCAAAAGGCACATAATAGTTATTGCTATCGGCTTGTTCTACTTTTCTCAGTCACGTTTATTAGGGGAAACGTCGTACAGCGAGTTTGGTGACAACCGGATTGGTATCTAGCTTGAACATTGTCTTCCGTTTAACAATTAGTGCCAAGGAGTCTTTGATAATGCACATACTAAACTAATTGGCGTTTGGTAGGAAGGTTGTTCGGCAGAGCGCTTCTTAACTAGTGGTTTTACGAGTACCTTCTTCTGGGCTGCATCTGAACTGCCGAGGCTAGACAATTCTTATACCTTTTCCTCACTAGTTCTATCGTGTCCTGTAGCCGCCAAACGAATTCTTGCAATTCAAATTCTTTCAGTGTTGGAAATTACGAAAATCAACAGCAACAACTGGACAGAACTTTCAGATAAAATGAGAGAACTGATAAAATTGGGGTAGCCACCGAGGAAAAGGAAACACCGATTGTGGAACACGAAATGTGACAGAGCCATAGAAGAAAGAATACCTGCCAGGAAAAAGGGGAAGAATTCAAAAGGATACAGAAAAATACTTCGAAAATAACTCGCAAAGAAAAAAGTTACGAAAACAGCAGGTTGAAAGAGATATAAGAGGACTTCACCAGAAACGACACACGAAATTTTTGCAGAATATTCCGAGAAAATAGGATATCAGCCACAAAATTTATGCTTCAAAAGACGAGATGGAACTCTGGAGAAAAATCCGAAGAAAAACTTTGAAATATTAGCTTGATACTTTGACACATTACTACGATAAACCAAAACAGAAATTACAGTTTACAAAAGCAGATTCCAACCGAGACTCTTAACCTCCAACACATGAAGAAATAGTGAAAATAATAAAATCATTGAAAAATAACAGAGCACCAGGAGAACATGGACTGATTGCAGATATCTGGAAATTAGACCATGCAAACATTACACCCAAAATACACAGAATAATCAAAAACATCTGGGAAGCAGAAAAGGTGCCAGAAGAATGGAAGTCAGCCCTAATACAGCCCTTCACAAGAAAGGACACAAAGCAGACCCTAATAACTATAGAGGAATTTCGTTACTTCCTGTGACATACAAATTTGTATTCTAATCTCTGTTAAATCACCTAGAACCTCGGATAGTTCCAAATATCGGAGAGTACCAAGCCGGGTTCAGGAAGGGAAGATCGTGCAGTGAGCAGATCTGATGTCTGAGAACAATATTAACAACGAGAAAGTCCAGAAACACCAGAACAACATTTGTTGTTTTCAAGAAGGCATACGATTCCATAGACAGAGAAAAACTTTTCAGTACACTAGAATAAATGAAGGTGACAGCAAGAGAAAACTAATCCATGAAACATTAAAAAATACAAAATCTAAGGTGAAGTTCATGGGGGAGAACTGAAAACCATTCGACATCAAGGTAGGAATGAGACAGGTAGATGGCCTGTTACCCATTTTATTTAACGCAGCGGACAAGGGGTAAAGATGGGAAGACACAAAACAGAACCATCAACATAAAATGTCTGGCTTTTGCCGATGATATTGCCATCATAACGAATAACAGAAAAGAAGCCATAAAGCCCTAGAGACACTACAAGAAATCGTAGCCAGAACAGGACTACAAATACCGGATGAAAAAACCCAGTACATGGACACGAAATCCACAGACAGAAATTGGTAACGAAGTGTGGAGAGATAGCACAAGTAGAATGATTCAAATACCTGGGAGAGATTATACAGAAAACAGGACTAAATTCGACAGCCAATGAAGAAAAATTTGCAAAACTACAAAAAGCTTACAGACTTACGTGGCATCATTACAATAAAAGAAGTATCTCTGTTAATGCCAAATTAAGCCATTACAAAACAGTAGCCTTACCAGAAGCCTCTTATGCCGCAGAAACAACTGTAATCAGAGGAAGAACGAAAATCAAGGAAATGGATAAGCAAGAGAGGAAAATTCTAAGGAAGATCTATGGGCCAGTTCAGAGACAGGGGATCTGGATAAAGAGACCGAAAAAACATCTGTACAAACAGACAATTACATACATCAGAAAAAGAAGGGCAAAATTGTATGGCCAAATTTATAGGATAAATGAAAATAAGCTGATCAAGAAGACTTTTAACATTGTGATGAGTAATACGATAAAAACTAACTGGACGTAGGAAACCATGGAAGACCTCAAGAAACTAATAATAGTATTAATCTGTAGATATATTTAAACAGAGAAATGTACAGAGAAAAAATCAGGAAACAGAAATTCGAAGAAACAGCAAAAGAGAAGAAACCAGGAAAGAAGTGGACAGAAGAGAGGAAGAAGAAACACAGTGAATATATGAGAGGTTTTTGGGTAGAGAAAAGAAAGAGACAAAAAAGGTGCCATGTAAATTGATTGTGTTTAAACGCTCTCCTAAATGGGGATTTAACGATAATAATAAAAATATATGGTCTTTGGAAAACTTATATATCCTTTCACTAAGAAACATTATGTACATGTGAAAATTCCATTATTCTTTCATTCATTGGACTTAATATGAAGCTTCTGCTGTTTCGTCAGACAGGCATTAATATAGGGCTAAGCTTCAGTGGGCAACGTGTTAACATGCATCAGTGTTGTAATACAAAATAGAAATCTGTAAATCTCTGGTAACAGCTGGGTTTAATAATTCTCAGTGTACTGTTATTAGGTTGCCTTGAACGTAACTCCTCCTATGACATTTGCAGGTATATACCCTAATATCGTACATCAGGAAGAAAAGTGAGCAGTTGTCAGGGTGGGTAATATCCTCGGCAGTCAGGCAAGTTGTGCTCTACAGCAGACAGCTCGCCTTACAATGAGATGAAAGCAAGTGTTCATAACGAGAAACTTGGTTATGAAGTGGAGAAGATAGCACCAGATATTGGAATTCATCTAAGAGTTTGCAGCAATTGAGATGGGAACATTAACCTTATTAAATCTGTGCTCTTGCGGTTAGTAAGTGACGCTGTTAGACGAGCTAGTATGGATTCTTCTCTAAGGTTACTAACGAGTGGCAAACTGGTAATTAAACTGTGGTGGTCTTCACTTATTTCAACGTAAAACACAGTCAGTGGACCCACACACATAACAATATCCAGAAAAGTAATTAGGACATGGGTAACCTCTAATAGTGTGTACATGAATTAAGGTGCTAGAGCATACAAGTGCAATCTTCACAACCGAATTTACCTCAAAAGGAAAGCGTTTAGCCAATGATATATTCACTAACATCATTCGTCGTCACTACTTGTCACAACCATCTGACGTAGGAATCAAATAGAAAATGTGTCAAATGAATAATCTTCAGTCGTTATTTTTTTGGAATTTTAATTACTTGTTTCTCATCATCAGACCCTTATAAGACCCATGCAGTAATGTGAAATTAGCTATCCATTATAATACTGCATTACAACCGACGAATAGAAAAATTTTTGAATCCATATTTCAAAACATAGGCTCAGTACATACATACATACTACATGAATAAGTGTTAGACGGCTCGATGCTATATGTGCGTACGTATGAATATGTGTGTGTGCGTGCGTGTGTGTGTGTGTGTGAGTGAGTGTGTGTGTGTGTATGTAAGAGAGAGAGAGAGAGAGAGAGAGAGAGAGAGAGAGAGAGAGAGAGAGAGAGAGAGAGAGAGAGAGAGAGAGTTTGTTCGTTCGTTTGTTTGTATGTCACATATCGTCCTAAAATGCTGCACTGATTTCGAGGAAATTTTATACACATATTTCTTACTATCAGACACCACTTGCTGTGGGGTTAAGAACCTCTTGCGACATACATCTCAGCTGAAGGCTTCACAGCGACCATTGTGGTAGCGTCCAACTCTTTTGTCTCTCCTTCAGTTTCATCATCAATACAACCTTCTCCGATGGTCTCAATGCAGGTCTGACTGGCCAATTTACACCTCAGCTTTTGTGGTCACTGCGTCATGTCCCGCTGACGTTGATACAGTAGTTTACCAGGTAACTGCGGCTATTGTTTCCGCCTCCGAAGAAACTATGCCCTGGTCGCCTCGTTTCTCTCATATGTAAGTTGTTGCCTTTGCAAATGTTAACAAAACAGAAGTCTTATGGAACAAAGTGGCTCCTCTGACAATACATAAGTTCTTGAGTGCGTGTAGGAACAAAACCAAATCTTCGCAGATAAAACATATTAGATATCTGCAGAGATAATTACGAAAGAAAATACTAAGTTGTCCTGAGTAGAGAGTTTGAAAGAGAAAATAAAAATTAAAACACTCTGCAGTGCAAGAAGAAAGAGAAATGCAATGTTAAAAATGTTCTAGATTCTCCAGTCGAACCACAATAAGGAACATACACGAATAAGTGAACACCACCCAACATGTTAGGGTAAGTGAAATTTTTAGGACCAAGATTTATGTCACTCTGTGGACCACACGGACAAAGGGAAAAAATAACACTTTAAGCGTAATATAAAATCAAAGAAATTTCACTAAAGGGGAACGGAAAGGAAATTAGTTCATCAAACGTCAGCGTCCTCAAATAAACCATCAAAGAATCTAGGTCCCAACTCCTGGAAGGGGAATGACGAACTACATTTATCTGCTTGTGACTTTTTGACATCCGTGCACTAATGCCGCCGACAAATAATTCTCAAAATCAGCCCGATATTCGCCACGAGATTTCATATTTTTGTGAACTTGCCACAAGTATGACATCAATCTAGAGATCTGTCAAATGTAGTTCAACGATAGCATAGAATATATGCCCCAACAACCGAACGGTTGAGTTGTGTTTGGAGCGCGGGTATGGTTTAATGTCCGGGATAATAAATCAATGAAATTTGTTCAAATATTTGATAAGCTTACATGACTTAAATGTTGGGCCATCAGTCACTAAACTGACAAACTTCTTATCAACTAACTTATATTAAATATAGCACAAGCATCCATGCCCGAGGAGGGATTGAAATCCCCGACGGGGCAAGGCCTCGCGCATCGTAGCATAGCGCCTCAATGCGCTCGGCCATTCCGCTGCCGTAGTAAACCAATGCCAAATGAGGTAGGCGCCCATTTTCAGTTTCGTAATCAAACACTGCTATAAGGGACACTTTAAAAAACACGACAGCTGTTATTTATTCACGCGTTTCGACCTTCTTCAGCAGACCTATAACGTGGTGAAATTGTACGAATCTTTACCCCATGTTTTAGATTCCGATGATGACAAGGTCGAAACGCGTAATAAACAACAGCTGCATCACCACCTGTGGCCTTCTTCCCTTATAGCATTGTTTGATTACGAAAGTAAACCAATACATGAGAATATTCCTGAGGGTGGTTCGATTAAAGAGGGCCAGCATCCGTCGGGCGAGTTCCTATGCAGCAGACGTAAAGCGATGCTTCCTTGTGTCAGGGACGTGGCACTGAGCACAGTCACCGGAGACTACCAGAGGAATGTCCGCCATCCGCTGCTTCGGCGGCAAAGCGTTGTACACTAGCTTGTACCAGAGGCCTCGGTCCTTGGAGGGCAGGAGTGGGTGGGAGATGATAGCTAACACCTGTTTCAAGTTGATCTCCGGGTACAGGACCTCCAGCTTGTGGACGGGCCCGTAACGCAGTATACGTCAGAGGAGCCGTGTGATGCCGAGCCGATGCAATCCAGAGGGGGTAGCTCCGATTTAAGAAATATTCCCTGACGTGAGACATCGTATAGGGAATGCCGACGATCAGCATGGGCGCCTTTACCGAGTGTGGTCGGTAGTGGTGGATAATGGCCGCCGTTTGACCCTGTAGATCGGATTCCCGCAATGCATCCTTCCATTTGATGAACAATACCTTGAACTTCGTTAATGGATGTCGGAAATCCGGGGACGTTGGTGGGCGCTTCAGCGCCACTTTTCCACGGAGCATCTGATTGCTTTGAAATTGCTCTGCTCCGAGGTCGGCGAGTAATGCAGGAAAGTAAACAGGACTGTTTGGAAAGGTACGTCATGGCAGTCGGACTTTGCACCAACCCTTCACTAGTGTGGATACAAGTCTGGCGCATTTTCAGGTCTGCCCTCTACCGGAAGTCCCCTGTCTTTCCCTTAAAGGTTCCATCTTTATCCATCCAGCCGCTGTCGTCGAGCATATGCGAGAACATTGCGCTCATTAAGGTGTTCTATTGATGATGGACTTTTTGAACTCTGTGACTGTTCCTAATACAGTGTTAACAATAAAAACCGCTACCTGTCACATTAAGGATCGTATTATTTATTTATGACTCGACCGGTTTTGGGCTTGTGTCCATCTTCAGGTGCTTAAAACATCCAGAATTTTACACGTGTAACTTGCTGGTCACTGTTTGGAAAGAAACTATTTAGTATTAATTACAATAAAACCAATTGCAGCTGGCAAGATGACATGACCAAAAAATTAACTAATCAACATATCCATAGGTTTATTTCCGGTCTACAGTGCCCAACGGGCACAATATTTCGGCGATCATACATGTCGCCATAATCAGGTGAATTGACAGAGTGAGCTCCTGGAAACAAGCCGGCAAGGAGATCCGCACGCTACGGCGGCTCGAAGGGAAATGGGTTCTAGCCTTTTTGGCAAGAGATGGATCCCCTCCACGCCCACACCAACGTGGTGACCAGTTCAAAGTTCTACTGTCACCTCTGTGTTTGGTTACTTTTGCTAAGGTGGGGACTGTGATGTTGTCCATTCATGTGGACACGATCACCCATTAGTATGGTGCATCAGGAAATAGAATTGATTTCTAATCCATGGTGCACAGCAGCAATCAGTTAGAATAAATATTCCTTGAAACCGTCTTGATAACATTTTTTTTATTAGTTAATGACGCGTTTCGCCCTTTAGCAGATTATCTTCAGATTATCTGCGTGACAGAATTTACACAAGATTTCAAGGCGGAATTACAAACGGTTATAATGGTACAAGGGCTTATTTTGTGTTAAGAAGACAGTATAAATGGTAAACAAAGCATACAATGCGCTCTCCTTGGTGTGACACCTTAAGTTTTTATTGCGGTGTTTCTATTTTTCTGGAATGTTTTTTGGATTTCCTTGTGGCCCTACAAATGTTCGGGTAACAACGAATTACAATTGGAACATACTCGGTAAAGATGTGAGAAACATAAAACCGATTTTTAAGATTATCTTAATCGAAGCGGTGGTCTCTGATGACACAAAATAAGCCCATGTACCATTATAACCATTTGTAATTCCGCCTTGTAATTTTGTGCAAATCTGCTAAAGGGCGAAACGCGGCATTAACTAATAAAAAAATTGCAATGAAGACGGTTTGAAGGAAATAAAATTGGTCGATAGGTAAGCGAAGGGTAAAGGTATGTAAGGGCAGAGTGAGAAAAGTGCCATGGCAAGCGCCAAGAGAAAAAAGCTCAATGACTATGGGGTAGGTTGCAAGGGCAGTATCGGTAACATGCTAACTGCCACAGCTTAATGAAGGTTGGGTTCTGTTAGTAATGTGTATCATGCGTCGGATACCGTTGTCATAAAGAGATCAGTCCGGTGAATATGGCAGCAACCTGTTTTGCACTGGCCCTCCCTGCCACACCCACCCAGGTGTGGCAGTGTGCCACGGTGTTCTGATGCGCCTTCTCTTCCAGCGGCGGCCTCGATACTCAGCTCGTGGTAATTCCTGTCGCCGGTCATCACTGCATGGGACATCCGTCCTTGAGTGATGATACTTCCATCGTGAAGTTTTCTATCGCCTTCATCTGGTCAGGCGTCAGCTTGTCGGCGGTTATCGACTGCGGTCCTAGAACCGCAGGAGCGCCTGTCGCCTCGGAAGTGAGCGCCGCAGAGCGCTGCGCCACAGGGGCGATCACTGGAGCATCCACAGCTTCTTCCTCCCAGGTGTTGCGCGCCAGTTCGGCGTGCAGTTGCCGAAGTTGTCGGCAGGCCGTAGCCGTCTCGGCAGCGAGCTCGGCCTGGAAGGCCGCCCTCTCAGCTGCCATGGCGGCTTTGAAAGCCGCCGCTGCCTCTCCCGCGGCAGCGCTTAGGTCCGCGTCGTCTTCTTTGGGGCGGGTGGCGGCGGCCCCCTTTCCGTCCTCGACCGGTCCGCGCCGCCGTTGGCGGGGTTTTCCGGATGATCGCGGGCAGGAGGCGCGGTGGCCGCATCGTCCCCTCGACGTCGTGGTCGCTTGGGTCTCCGCCGACGTTGCCACAGTAGCGCCTTCCACGCAGCCACCGGTTTGGCTTGGGGTTGACAACGACGGACAGCCTCGCCAGTTGGCGACATGGGGCCCACCACATCGAGCACACAAAGACGCGTCTTCTGGCCTCCCGCCACAAGTGCGACCCTCGTGCTCGCCTGAGCAATTTACGAACCTTGCGACAATAATGATAAATTTGAAGCATAGAATTAAAATTTGTTGTGCGGCCGGGAATCGAACCCGGACCTCTATGCTTACTAGGTAGGCGTCTTAACCGTTAGACTAACACACCACCAACGATTAAGGCGCCTCGGAATAGTGCATGGCCGCGGTGGAGTAGCCGAGAGGTCTAAAGCGTCTCGCTGCGGAGCGCGCGGTTGCTCGCCGTGGAGGTTCGAATCTTCCCTGGGGCATGGGTGTGAGTGTTTGTCTTTAGGTTAGTTTACCTAGGTTTAAGTAGTTTGTAAGCTACGGACTGATGACCACGCAGTTTGTTCCGATAAATTACAAAAAAAAAAAAAAAAAAAAAAAAAAAAAAAAAAAAAAAAAAAAAAAAAAAAAAATCTATCTACGATTTCCCTCCACATCAAAAACTATAATTCAGCTTCCGTGTTCCAAAGATAATTGCCACTACTGACAACGCTCTCCATGCAGCGGATTAGCGCTTCAGCAATGGACATATTGGAACAATCCTGTTCAGGTGATATAAATATCAATTCAATACAAATAATGTGACGTGGAGGGAAATCGTACATAGACTATTCCGAGGCGCATGACTTGTTAGTGGTGTGGTAGTCGAACCGGCAAGACGTATGCCTAATAAGCATGGAGATCCGGGTTCGATTCTCGGCCTCACCACAAATTTTAATTCTATGCTTCAGATTTATCATTATTGTCTTTGACAAATTCGAAACGAAAATCCGTCACAAGGATTGTTTATTTGTATTGGATATTTATATCACCTTAACAGGATTGTTCCAATATGTCCATTGCTGAGGTGCTATTCCGCTGCATGGAGAGCCTTGGCAATAGTGGCAATTATCTTTAGAACACGGAAGCTGAATTAAAATTTGTGATGTGGAGGGAAATCGTACATAGACTATTCCGAGGCGCCTTAATCGTTGGTGGTGTGGTGGTCTGACAGTTAAGCCGGGCGCAGAGGCTCAGCGCGACCGGTCAGAGGGCTCAACGCTTTCTGTAATAAAAAAGCTGAACCAAAAACACATCGAAAAAGAACGAAAAAAAAGAAGACGTCTGCGTATTAAGCATGGGTGTCCGGGTTCGATTCCCGGCCGCACCACAAATTTTAATTCTATGCTTCAGATTTATCATTATTGTCTTTGACAAATTCGAGACGAAAATTCGTCTCAAGGATTGTTTATTTGTATTGAATTGATATTTATAGCACCTTGCGACGTTGCGACAGTACTTCGCAACATGTCCTTCTCCCTGGCATCTGTAGCACTGAGGCTTACAGTGCAGTTCGGGCGGGAGAGCTTCCTCTTCCATAGGGAAACCCAGGATCCTGGCGTGCTTTCTCTCACGTAGCCTCGACGTTTGGCATGTTGGGGGTCCATAAATTTGTGTGTTTGGTCATTTGCCTGTGTAGAACATTTCTGTTGCGAGACTGCCGACTCGGCTGTGGAAGGGAGGGCGTCCTGTCATGGCTTGGTACCTGTGAGGTCCCGTTCGTTGGGCAGTGGATGGAGAGAACGATCGATGAGGGCCGATCGTGGCTACCTGCGAGGTAATGTTAGAAATTACAGGTAGAGAAGAACAATGCTCTGCAGACGCACTTCAGGTTTGCCGCCAAACTGTCGCCTCTGCCACACAATCTGACGTCCCTTCAGGGCGAAGTTCGCGTGTCTTCTTCACGGTTATGAATGCCTAGGCGGTTTTTTTTAATTTGCCGAGATGGGTGGTTGTGGACACTTTCTTCTGCGTGACGAATGTTAAGAGGTTTGTTGGATGCATAGTCGGTCGTCTGGGCCTAAGGCCATAAAATTAATGTATTTTGAGGCCTGGGAACGAAAGAGAACGGTCAAAAATTCCGGAGAGGTTGTCGACCGGTGTACGTGCGGAAGGAGCTTGTAGGGGCGTCTGCACAATGGTCTGTGATTCGCCGAAGCTTAGGATAGTGACAGTTTCGTAATGTGTCAGCAGCGTCTCGCGATATCATTGGGCAGTATGGGCTGTATGTGGTAATTGGAGCGCTCTGGCCACGTAGGCGGAGTTGCGGGTGCCGACCAGGAACGCTGGCGCGGAGAGAGAGATTTTTGGCGATTCGCTTGTCGGTAAATGGTCGTGTTTTATTTCAGCTCGAATCTGCAGTCATTACCTGCCGCTGCCTACCACTGTATGCTCCAAAAATTTGTTAATGTTTCGCCTTCATCATTACTAGGGTCCTTATACTGCTGTTTTGAAGGATTTTCTCTTTATTTTCATAACCGAGCTTAAATTATTCAAATTGGGAAACTTCCTCTGTCCTTTGAGTTTGTGCATCTGCGGTAGTAGTTTGGATAATTATACCTCCTGAAACGTTTTTCTTCTCCCATGAGTCAGCCAGTCTTTTCTTGATGGAAATACATTTAGGCAACGCTTAGTTCATCTTGTTAATTGTCAATTTTCTTTAACTGTTGCATATAGATGTTTTTATTTCAAAGTTTGTGTAATGTTCCATGAGCTTTGTTATATGACAGGATGAATTGTTTATCGTAAATAAATTGCACATCAGGTATGTATATACCCTAGCATTCATACGTTTGGAGGGGCAAACAGATATTAGTTAACGTGGGAGAATACCGAGTAAATTAGGTTTAAATAGGTGTTATTGAATTTATAAAAAATGTTCAAATGTTTGTTAAGCTTATGGGACTTAACTACGGGGTTATCAGTCCCTAAACTTACAAACTACTTATGAACTACTTACGAACTAGGACGGCACAAATATCCATGCCCGAGGGGGGATTCGAACCCCCGACCGCAGTGGCCGTGCTGACCGTGACTGGAGCGCCTCAGTCACCTCGGCCACCGCGGCCGACGAATTTATAAAATGAATGTTTTTGACCATATCATACGCCACCAAGAAACTGAATTAAAAAAAAAAAAAAAAAAAAGTAATTTTCCATGTTTCTACAAACATAGTGTCGGCCCTAATTTAACTATCAAAAATTATGATATCACTTTGCTATCTAAAAATTAATTAACTATTTAAAATATTTCATGAAGTGGGAATTTGCATACTGAGTACTGTCGCCGTTGACAAAACTCACACACATAGTAAAGGAAGTTCCACACACAGAAGCAACAGTTTACACATTCATCAAAAGTCCAATGTCGATGTTGACGGTCTCACGCGAGGAGTAAAGCTCTGTGTCGCGCAGTAAGCCAGAGTACACGAGAGGGCAATGGGAATACGCCTCCAAAGTCCATATCGACGGTGTTTCGTTCAGTGGTTCGCACGCTGACATTTGATGATGGACCGACGCTGAAATCCGCAACAATTTGCGGACGTGTTGCACTTGTTTTACGTTGAACGGTTCCCTTCAGTAGTCGTTTGAGTCGTTCTTACAGCTCTTTCTCCTGAGGTAGTGTTGTCGGAGATTTGATGTTTTAGCGGGCTCGCGATATTCACGGAGCACCCGGAACTGCTTGTATGAGAATATCGCGACCTCATTGCCACCTTGAGATGCTGTGTACCATATCTCGTGGCCGACTAGAATACCACTGTCTAACGCAATTACGTCGTGATAAAATTTCTAGGAGCAATAACCGATCTAAAGTCTACGCCATACACCCGTTTCCGAAGGCAGCGTCCTCGGAGTGTTTAAATATCTCTGAGTTTGTACACACATACCTATTCAACATTCTTTGCCTCTTCAATTTAATTTAAAACTTAAGCTATAAAAATAATTTATTATACAACACTTAACAAAATTTAAAAAAATCACAAAACACAATGTATAGTAATATTACACTTGAATTTCATATTTTATTATTATTTTTTGTCTGAAATATTCGCACAAAATCATAAAACTACTCGAAAACCTAAAGTGGATTGTGGAACATGGCAGTGCGCTTTTTTCCTTTCTAGTTCTTTTCTCTCTTGCGAGAGCTACTCATAATAACAAAATAACCTCTGTAGGGCAAACCTCTGACTATATCATCGTGAAATTTCAACTCGCAGTTACAATAACATAGGAAAAAAAAACATTATTCTCTCTCTTATAACTGAGCGCTCACTGTGTTTGAATAAGCTTAACCTGACGGTGTATGTGCAAGCACACAGCTATTTGCTGAGATAGCAGGGCAAAGAGCATGAGGGCGTAATTACGGGTCGTGTAAATAGTTGTTGAGTAGTGAGATGTGGCCTTTACATGTTTCGTTTGTCGAAGGTTTTCCTTGCCATACTGCATTGGGTGGTAAATAAGGGACGCGAGGAACGTACACCTTTCTTGCATATTTATTATTATAATATGCCGGCGCACGGCATACAGTGAAACACTCTCGAATCTACTATACAATTTATAACAATCAATGCAAGTTGGATTGATTGACCGATTCACAAATTATCATCCTATTTTTGAGCTTTTGCGTCGAAGCTGAAAAATTAGCCACGCGTTCTATGGAAGAGAATTAAAAGTAACATAGAAATCTGTGTTTCAAAAAATAGATGAATAAAATTTCATTTCTGGGTAGATTACCGATCTATAAACCTTATCTTGGGAAATCTATGTCTATAAATGTGAATGTCTGTTCGAGGTACGTATATCACGTCTGAATCCCAAGACATAAAGAGCTAAAAATTTGTACTGTTACTAATGTCTACCCGGGGAAGGCTTTAGGCAGGATTTGACACCGATCGGATAGCTATTTGTCTACATATATATTAATGTGAATGATTGTTCGGTGTACGCTTATCACGTCCGAACGACAAGACGCAGAGACTTTGTACAATTACTAATTTATACCTGAGGAATGTTTTAGGCACGGTTTTATAGCGATCTGATAGATATTGAGTAATTTGAAGAATTTAACGTGAAATGCCGAACAATAATGATTCTTTGAAAATTATATTTACTCTTTGAAAATGTTTTTATTGGTTGCGTTGTTGCTTGAGTGTTGATAATGATAAAAGGGTGGAGTATATTGGGTTGGAAAGTTTTCGGTGTATATAAAATTCTTCATGTGTGTATGTTAATATTTCGATTTGCAGCGAAAACTACAGAACGCAAACTTATTGTCTGTGTGTAATTGTTGTCCGTAGTCTCCCGTTTTACACCATAGCAGTTCCATGCCGTAGCTATAAGGGGGTGCAAAATATGGTGGTTGAAAGTCGTCAAATTATTAAAATTTCGGACTGAAGGCCAGCGATGACGTTTGCGACTCTATAGCAAGGAGGTGACATACAGCTAAACCTGATGCCACAGACCATATCTTTGGTCTATGCGTGCTACAATGTCTTCAGCTCTTTCTCTGTAAGGATAAGATTACGAATAAGGAAATATAACAATAAATAAATAAAGCAGTAAAAAAGAAATTTCTTTTAATACATATCTTTAAAAAGAATGAATTTGACGTTTCGTGCATTACAGCAAGAGATCGATCTGTGACATTATTTCAATCATTAGTGTTGAATTTCGTGACTGGATTCTTCGAAACACGTGCATTTTTACGGTGTGATTTCTTATTTATTCTCTGATAAATGTGACATGTTTATTGAAAAAGAAGATGGACAGGGAGAGTGGATATGAAGAGTAGTAACTCATGGTTCGTATAAATAAATAAATACCCGGGCAACGCCGGGTTTTCAGCTAGTACTTTATAAATTCCGAAGTTCGCAATTCTCCACAACTGACCAGGGGGGCTTCAAAATACATTTTCAATTACTCGATAATTGTTCAAGAAAAGTATTTGTTCATTTAAACAGTCAAACGGATGGAATAGGAATAGAATGATTAAGGTTGGCCGCGGTGGAGTAGCCGAGCGGTCTAAAGCATCTCGCTGCGGAGCGCGCGGTTGCTCGCCGTGGAGGTTCGAGTCCTCCCTGGGTATGGGTGTGTGTGTTTGTCCTTTGTCCTTAGGTTAGTTTACCAAGGCTAGGAAGTTTGGTCCGATAGATTTACAATCGTTTGGGTTTGATTAAGGTTGTTTCCTCCTGTGAACGTCATGGATATTTGAGACGGAGCTCACGCCTGCACAGATTTTGTTATGAACGTCAAAGGAAATCGACTGTGATCTTTGAGAAGAGTCATTCCGGCATTTGCTTCTTGTTAAACCTAAGCCGGCTGCGGTGGCCGTGGTGACTGAGGCGCTCCAGTCACGGTCAGCACGGCCACTACGGTCGGGGGTTCGAATCCCCCCTCGGGCATGGATATTTGTGCCGTCCTAGTTAGTAAGTAGTTTGTAAGTTTAGGGACTGATGACCCCGTAGTTAAGTCCCATAACCTTAACAAACATTTGAACATTTGATTTTGTTAAACCTAAACTGGGATGGTAGGAAGCGGTACCGTCGACTCCCAAAAAGCGCGTACAATATGATACCGCTGCGCCACATGTGTTTAATGTGTTACTGCAATTGATAACTACCTCCTATCTTCACGGTTTTCCGCAGCCAGAAAAGCTTCTTTTTTGACGACGTTACAGCGTTCAATGAATGATATAAACCGCAATCTGCAATCAGTTATGGCTTCACTGTATAGGTTTAGATGGGACACCAAAGTGCAGCGAATGAAAATTTTTCCCCGGCCGGGATCCGAACCCGGGATTTCCCGCTTACTAGGCAGACGCGTTGACCACTCCGCCACCGAGGACACAGTGACCAGCCCGACTGCAGAGGACTCTTCCCTGCACGTCTCTAGCCACACACAAATCTCCATTCGCCACGCTGTCTCTTTCCTATACCTCAGCCTATTTGTTCTTTAATGCTCGCAGCCATATTATTGCATCAAGGAGAACAGATAGACATATTTAATTGTCGTCAGGAGCCCAGCCTCGGCATGTATAGAATTATATATTTTTGACGACGTTACAGCGTCCAATGAAAATCGGCAGTTTCGATCAGTAATGGCTTCACTGTACTACGTCCAGATGGAATACCAAACTGCGGCGAATGAAAATTTGTGCCCGGCCGGGATTCGAACCCGGCTTCTCCCGCTTACTAGGCAGACGCGTTGACCACTCCGCCACCGAGGTGACCAGCCCGACTGCAGAGGACTCTTCCCTGCACGTCTCCTGCCCCACCCAAATCTCCATTCGCCACGGTGTCTCTTTCCTAAAGCTTCTTGTCTGTCTCAGAAGGAAAATATGAAGCTAGTTTCTTCCTGTTCTCGTGGGTTAGGATGATAACATTTCCATAGAGCCGCACAGTTCCTTTCCGTGGAGCAAAAATATATCGGATACGCTTATCGAGACCCAGGCCTTTGCCACGGAAAGTGGCGGACTTGTCGAGGGAGGCAGTGCATCGCCCGCGACATGGTCTGCAAAGCACGGTGGACCACCCCCAAGAGAGGCCGGTCGCCGTCACACGGAGAAGGGGAGGGAAGGGCGTGGGACAAGGGTTGGGGGTTGAAGGGGAGGAGAGGCTGTTCGGCCACTTCGCAGAGCCGCTTGTCGCCGCCGGGCCGCCCGGTGCCTGGGCTGTCGGCATTAATAAAACATTGGAATCATCCCAAAGTGTTTTACCGAGTTCGTCTGCGAGGTCGCCGGGCTGGCCAGGCGGACGTCCCGTCTCCGGCGACGCCACCTCCCGACCCCCCGGGGGACGAAAAACTCCTTCGGGGCGGCCGGAAAAACAGCGGCCGGAGGAGGCGGCGGGGGTGGGTCGGGGGTGGAGCCGACAGCGCCTGCGCACTGCGCCCACCGGCTCAGGACGGGACAGGGTGGGAAGCGTCACCAAGTTGGGCGAGCGGCCCGCCAGGCATTTCCTTGATTAATGCGACGAGCGGCGTGTGGCGGGCTGCCGGCCTGCAGGGGCGCAGGCGCCGCTCTTCACGGGATGGGGACTGTCCTCTTCCGCGGAACACTGGAGGGACCGTATTGCTGAACGACGGCGACACTACTCAAGTGTTGCCTTCCTCCAACACCTATCTCTTCTGTATAGTACAATCGCAAGTGTCTTCGTAGGCTTTCCTAGGCTAGGGGAGGTTGAACCACAGAAATTATTTTTCTGTGTTTCTCATACAATAATTTTATTACGGAACTGTGATTTTAAGTTTTTTCAGCTTAATCATTCAACTATGAAATATAAAACACACTTACTTCATCCAAAATCGCTAGTTCATTTGTTCGTTTTTGGCCCACTTTAGGTTACGGTAGTAACACTAAAAGTGGGCCTTTGCGATCGTCTTTTGACAGCTTGAAATTTAAATGCAAATAACGGCTTAACTATTCATCTGACACAAAAATTGAATAACCGAATTTGTAGAGGAGCGAATTCCCTACAACTTTGCTCTCTTATGTTTTTTTTCATATCTCGTAGCGTTTCAAAAATATTTGCAAAAATAACGGCGATTTTGGGATGTGTTTCTGTCTGTCTGTCCGTAACGTGTTCCCTGTTTTTAAGACGAACCGTTCAACCGATCAGCGCCAAATTATACAGACATGATTGTAGGCAGCCAGAAACCAGAACCTCCCTTTTTAAAATTTTTCGGACAAAAAATACGGTAGTAAAACCAAAAACTGCCGTTTGTAATATAATTGCAATTCCAAACGAACCGTTCATCTGACACGAAAAATGTTAAAATTCTTTACAACTTACCTCCCTTATGTTTTATCATATTTCATATCGTTTGAGACATATTTGCAAAAATAACGGATATTTGACACCCTCCATTGAATTAACGAAAACCAGCCGTTCGGAGATGTCACGTGACATTCCTCGCGTATTTGATGACTTTCTTATTGTAACTTACACGTTGTCATTGCAAAGCAACGGCACACTGAGGAATTAACAAAACCACATCGTTCTTCGTACGATAAATGATAATCTAATGTCTACAAGTGCCATATTACCATCAGTTAACAACGGCCATCAATCGTATGAGATTAAAGAACTGCTGTTTTGATTTATAGACGTAGCACAGTGGACCAGGTGCTGGACTGTGACGCGAAGGTTCGTAACCCGCTACTACCTAATTTTTCCTGTAAGGGTTTCAGATACTCTTATTAATTAATTTATTATTATTTTGGTCCAAAATGTTTGAAAAAACTTATAAAACTACAAATCTAAAGTGGGCCGTAAAACACGTCAGTGCGATTTTTTTTATTTTACATGTGTCGATGAACTATATCATTATCTTCACACAAAAATTTTCGTTATTGCAATTTGCTCCTATTTTCAATAAAATAAAGAGTTACTTGTGAGAGTCAGTCTCCTTGTTACTTGTGACAAGAGCACACAAAATTTTTATATGTGTAATAGAGATTACGAACCACTTTAGTGATGCCAATTTTAATTGTTTAACAATGTTCTTTTTTCTATATTTCATTTTCACATGTAACTCTTTATTTTACTGAAAATAGGAGAAAATTGTAATAATTTTTTTTTTTACTGAAGATGATGACATACTTTATCGAAACCGGTAAAATAAATAAATAATTAAATAAAAATAAACTAGCGATCTTGGCTGAAGGAAATGTGTTTTATGTAAATTTTGATCG
Organism: Locusta migratoria; assembly: GCA_026315105.1. Classification (NCBI taxonomy): domain Eukaryota; kingdom Metazoa; phylum Arthropoda; class Insecta; order Orthoptera; family Acrididae; genus Locusta; species Locusta migratoria. The sequence continues at coordinate 25,801,453 of CM048751.1, forward strand.
CTCTCCATAGACATAATATCCACTTAATGGCGTTATATGATTCTCCTATGAGCAGTTTGTTTGAAGCTACGTGTCTTTGAAGAAAAATTGGTTCAAAAAATGTTCAAATGTCTGTAAATCTATCGGACCAAACTGCGTGATCATCAGTCCGTAGCTCACATACTACTGGTAAACTAACCTAAGGACAACACACACACACCCGTGCCCTAGGGGGGACTCGAACCTCCACGGCGAGCAACCGCGCTCTCCGCAGCGAGACGCTTTAGACCGCTCGGCTACTCCACCGCGGAAAGAATTGGTTATGGTTAACAGTGCCCCACATTCGAGGTATGAAGAACATGTTTAGCATACAAAGCAAATTTTAAATGTATTTTAAGTTAATGTTTACATATATTTCACTTATACATCATTAAACCTGTAAGCAAAGAGTCGTGTGTCTTCTTTTCAAATTACCGAACATCAGTGGACTGGAAGCTAATTCCAAATTTCAAATCCCGTATGTCTGTCGTCTCATTGTCCCACCATCATTAATTGGTTTTGTAAGCATGCAAAGTATGTTGCTAGCTGGAACAATTGGTTCATCCTTTACCTTTTCTTAAAAATGATACCTGATAGTATCCAGAGTCATCCTTTCGATTCAAAATTTTGACCACGTAGTAGCCAGGCATTTTGATTTTCGTTCAAATCTTGTCAAAGGAAATAATCCGTTTCTGATAATTTATCCTATTTTTCAAATCTGTTTAAAGATTCACCAAACTCATTTCTTCATACTGAACGTCACTATTTTCTTCATCAGCTTCATGCTCATGAGGATTCCGTTTTGCTTTTTCATTGGGATTTTTTTGGCTTGTAACACACTTTCTCTCGTGTATCATCTATGACACAACGAACCATGGGTCATCGTGCCCCAGGGAAACTTGGTTCGATAGGTATCAACAGTACATATTTCCAACGAACGTCAAGTGAAGTTATATATGTTGTTAATATTTGAAGATACACATCTATATATGAATATCGTTTTGTGACATAGAATCTGTGAACTTCATGCAAACCTTTGTCACCACATTTTAATCTATAGAATTGTCCGGAAATTACGTCACTGTAGTGCAAATAACATAACAACAGCAGAAAACGATCAGCGGGAGCTAGATATTGCAGAAAAGAAATTTAAGTCGGTGGAGCAGCACTGCTAAGATATGCACAGAGAAAAAAATAGTTTGCAACCTACTGAAATTACACCACCTGATTCATTGCGTCCCGTCGTTCAGTGTTTCCAACTTTCCCCTTGTAATCTTCGTAGTTCCTTCGGGTTTTCCTTCCTTCCAATCTGAATGTTCAAATGTTTGTGAAGCTTAAGGGACTTAACTATGGGGTCATCAGTCCCTAACGTTACAAACTACTTATGAACTATCTTATACTTAAGACAGCACAAACAACCATGCCGGAGAGGGGATTCGAACCACAGACGTTGAACGGCCACTCGCATCGTAGCATAGCGCCTCAATGCGCTCGGCCGCTCCGCCACAGCTTCCTATCTGGAAAGGAAAAGGGGACGTGAATGAATACGGTACTCAACGTATCGCCCTGTTCGACCCCTCTGTCATACTTTATAAATCTTTGAACGTGTTCTTGATAGCACATTCACATGTATTGTCTCTGTAACACCAAACCAGCAGATTAGTTATGGCAAGGCTGTTCCAAAAGGCTGTTACGTGAGGAGAAGCGGACACGAGCGCTCACTACCCTAGCTCATAGCTGCGGTGGTGAGACACGCTGACGTCACGCACGCTAGTACTCGGCTGGCATAAGGAAACAGATGCGCTCGTTTAGTTCTCGTGATTGCTTAGAACTGACAACAACAAAATTGTCTAGTGGTGAAAGCCAAGTGTCTTGCTCTTTAAAAGAACTGCACCTCCTCACTGACAGAGATGGGCGTCCACAATATCATGTGCGTCACAAAACTCTTCATTGCGCAAAAAAGAAACTAATTAATTCAATTAATTTATTAAAATTTCAATTTACAGCATCATTACAATCATTTCACATTTCTATAACTTTTATGAGGAAACAAGATTGGATTCGTATTTTATATTACTGTCTTCCTAAAATGGAGACCATTGGATTTTTGTCAGTTCTTGTGATCAATGGAGGATCGGTCGTTATGCGAGAAATTATTGACACTGTTTACGGAGTTCGGTGAACATTTAAGACAGCCGAAGTTTCATTCCTCTACTTATTCGCAGTTAGGGTAGTGTAAACTATTATGTGTGAACAAAAAAATACTAGTTTTTGAACTTAAATAGAAAACGTACTTTTTTTGAAACGGAATTCACAGTGATGAAGTTTACAGTTAAATTCGTGTTGCCTTATTTACCACTGCGTGGTCATCAGTCCGTAGCTTACAAAGTGCTTAAACTAAGGTAAACTAACACCAAGGACAACACACGCCCATGCCCCAGAGAGGACTCGAACCTCCGACGGAGAGTAACCGCGCGCTCCACAGCGAGGCGCCTTAGACCGCTCGGCTACTCCACCGCGGCCCATGAGGTTCCACATGGTGTCACGTGTCGCGCATTTCAGGGGGCAAAACGGCTGTTAGTGCTATTTCAGAAACTTTTTTGCCCTTAGCGTAAATTGGTGACGTCACAGCCCATCCTGCTGCTTCACTTGCATATAGCTCACCGCAGCCGTGTGACCCACCCGACGACAGCTCACGGTCGAGAAACGGCTCCCCACACGACGGACGAGCGCGTGAGCTGGAATAGCCTGTATTATGGGATGTAGTACCATCGATGTTATCCGTGCCTTTTGATGGAGATGCACAAAGAGAGAAGAGTGTACACATGGCATTTATATCTAGAAGAGGCTTTTCATCGTACCCCACCCGATCTTATCTGGCGAGCTCATGGTTGCCATGGCGTCTAGGAAGAGTCTGTAAGCTGGGTGCAACTCCTATACCGCAATTCCACTAGTGCTGTTGGAAGTGCGCAACCTCTCCGCCTTTCTATATCGCTGTGGGTTCCAAATTTGACATGATGTCACTAATTAGGTATGCGCCCATTTTCAAATTCATGATTAAACAATGCTATAAGGGACGCTTTAAAAACATGATGGCCACAGGTGGTGATGCGGCTGTTATTTATTGATGCGTTTCGACTTTGTCATCGTCAGAACCTAAAGCATGGGGTAAAGTTTCGTACAATTGTACCGTATACAGGTTGTTTCACTAAGTGTGTTTGCCTCTATAACTTATAAAATAATAGGTGACGGAAAATTTTAATGCGGTATATCAACACAAGAAATGTTACACTTTCTGTGGAGATAAGAACATAGATTATTGTATCATGTTCCACAGAGTTACAGCACATGGACATAATTTTTGAAATAGAACAATAGTTTTATTTCCTATCGAGCATTGGAATCGTTAAAACCAGCTGCGTCCAAATCAATTTAAACTACATTCCTATCACTGTTAGTTTGGGAGCTACACCCCTTCAAAGTTTCAGGGGCAGATACCACACGCTGTACATAATACATGGTTGTGTTGTGGATGGGAAGTTGATTTACATGAGATGTTCAAATGTGTGTCCATGTTCCTCAATGCATAATGCAATGCGCCGTCGAAAGGATCTGCGGACGATATGTAACATCGCCGGTGTCACGGAGCGACATGTATCCTCGATGCGCCGTTTTAGATCATTCGGGAATATGGGCTCACTGACATAAACACGACCCTTTAGATATCCCCACTAAAAGAAATCTACTGGTGTTAAATCGGTGTCGAAAGCTTTCAAAAAAATGTTTCAAATGTTTGTATAGCTTATGAGACTTAACTACGGGGTCATCAGTCCATAACTATCGGGCGACCTTGCGGGCCATGAATGAGGACCATGGCGCCCCAACCATCTTCCTGCAAACCTGTTGTTTAGTTCTTCCACAACAGCACGCGCAGAATGGGCTGGGTGACCATCGTGCTGCATCCACATATGGACTCTCGTGTGTAGACACACATGTTCAAGGAGACCACCCAAACTGTCGGCTATAAAAGCGCGATATAACTCACCTGTCAGTGTACCTGGGAAGTAGTGTGGACCGATGATTTCATCCACAAGGATTCCACACCACACGTTAATAGACCACCTACGTTGACGGTCGATAGATCGTACCCACTGAGGATTGTCTACGGCCCAATAGTGCATGTTATGTCGATTCACTGCACCATAATTTGTGAACGTGGACTTATCAGAGAACATAACACTTTGTAAAGACTCCAGCGTGAAATTAAGCATGGCCCCCTCACAGAATGTCACTCTTTCACGGATATCGTTCCCATGCATCTCCTGGGTCAGTGACAGGAGTTACGGGTGAAACCTGTGGCCGTGTACTATACGCCACACAGATGTGAGACTGACACCAGCGACTGCAGCAACGGCTCGTAAGCTGACATAAGGATCGTGGTGTAATGCAGCTAAAACAAACACCTCCGTCTCCTCACTTCTTGCAGGTCTTCGTCTGTTACTGCGGCGCATTACCAAGCTGTTGTTCGCCACGTAAGAACGTAATGGCTGCCGGGGCTCTTCGCCTAGGATATCTCACGGCATACGCCGTGGCTGCTTCAGTGGCATCGTGTCGGCACTCGCCAAGCATCAGCAACATGTCAACGTACTCGTTGTTCGTGTATGCCATCGTCATCCGATGTCAGTAACTGTGGTATACTGAGCCCCGGTTGTTTGTGTGGCTCCAACTGTCGGGTATATGGCCGTGTGCGGCGACAGTCGGCAGTCTAACAGCGCATCGAGGAAGCTTCTCGCTTCGTGACACCGGTGACGTTACAACTCGGCCGCACCACATTTAGAAGGCGCATTGCATTATGCGCAGCGTTTGTAGTATCTGCCCCTGAAACTTTGAAGGGTTGTAGCTCCAAAACTGATAGGAATGTAGTTTAAATTAATTTGGACGCAGCTGGTTTCAACGAATCCAATGCACGATAGAAAATAACTATTGTTCCATTTAAAAAATTACATCTTTGTGCTGGAACTCTTTGGAAAATGATACAATAAACTATGTTCATAGCTCCACAGAAAATGTAACATTTCTTGTGTTGACCTACCGCATTACAATTTCCCGTCACCTATTATTTTATAAGTTACAGAGGGAAACACACTTAGTGAAACACCGTATATATATGAAAATCTTACTATACTAGCAGACTGGTCAAAAAAATTTAATGGCAGGTAACAGCAAGAAGGCATTCTTCAAATTTTTCTCACTGACTCAGACAAACCACAGAAAAAATTTTCCGTATGAGAATATACAATTGACTCAATGTGAAGATCCGAAGAAGAAATCTATTTGGAGTGCAAAGTGACATGGGTAAAGCTTATACAAAATATTCCTAATAATGTTAAGTAAAGGCTGTACATCTTTGACAGAATATCTGGCAAAAAGTGGGGTAGTTCCATGGAAGTACTAAAGTAATAAAATGTATATATGTGAAGTATTTCTCTTCGCCAAAGAAGACGAACACTCCAGAATTCGAAAGAAGTACAGCTGCCAGCATGTGACATTTAGAAGTAGATGTCAGTAGTAAACCAAGTGACTAAACAAAAAAAAAAAAAAAAAAAAAAAAAAAAAAAAAAAAAAAAAAATCCGGGCCAGATTCCTCTGAGAGTATGCTCATTCAGTAGCTCCATACTTAGATATTACACACAATCGATTACTCAGCGAAAGATCCATACCCAAAGACTGGAAATTTCCCCAAGTCAGTCCACTATTCAAGAAAGGCCATACGAGTGATCCCCAAAATTACAGGCACATCTCATTGACGTCGATTTACAGTAGGATTTTGTAACATCGTTCCAACATTATGAACTACCCCGTCGAGGACGCCCTATTAACCAATATTCAACTCGGATTCAGAAAGTATCTCCTATTGCGAAACACAGCTTGCCCTTTATTCACATGAAGTGATAAGTGCCACCAACAAGGGATCTCAAATCGAGTCGATATTTCTGGATTTCCGGAAATTACCTCACAAGCTTCTTCTAATGAAATTACGTCTTTATGGAATATTGCCCCAACTGTTCGACTGCATTCACGATTTCCTATCAGAAAGGGTACAGTTCGTAGTAATTTGCGGTAAGTCATCGAGTAAAACAGAAGTGATATCTGGCATTCCCCAGAGAAGAGTTACAGGTCCCCTACTCCTCCTTGTGTTTATAAACGATTTAGGAGACAATCTGAACAGCTCCCATACTCTGTTCGTGGATGATGCTGTCGTTTATCGGTTAGTGAAGTCAACAGAGTATCAAAAGCAACTGCAAAGCGATTTAGACAAAATTTCTACATGGTGCGAAAATTGGCAATTGACACTAAATAAAGAAAAGTGTGAAGTAATACACATGATCACTAAAATAAATGCGCTGAACTTCAATTACGCGATAAATCAGTCAAACCTTAATGTCGTAAATTCTACCAAATCCCTAGGAGTTACAATTACGATCAACTTCGACTAGAGAGAACACACATAAAATATTGTGGGGAAGGTGAACCAAAGGTTACGTTTCATTGGCAGAACGCTTCGAAGATGCAACAGCTCCACCAAAGAGACTGCGTACATCACACTTGTGCGACCTCTCCTGGACTACTGTTGCCCAGTGAAAGACCCTCACCAGGTTGGACGCAAGACATTGAGAAGGTCCAGAGAAGGGCAGCTCGTTTTGTTTTATCACGTTACAGGGGGGAAAGCTTCACGGAAATGTTGCACGATTTGAGGTGGAAATCATTAAAAGAAAGACGTTATTCGTTGCGACGAGATTTATTTGCGAAATTTCTATAATATACTTTTACTTCTGAATGTCAAAGGATTTTGCTAGCACCCACCTACATAAGGAGGAATGACCATTCTAATAAAATAACAGGAATCAGATCGAAAACGGAACGATTTAGGTGATCTCTCTTCCAGCGCGCCATTAGAGAATGGTACGGTAGAGAAAGTTATCGAAGTTATTAATGAACACTCTGCTAGGCACTTTAATGTGATTTGCAGAGTATCTATGTAGATGTAGATATAAAATACAGGTTCCTCTAAAATAATCTCTACACATTATTAGAGGTGCAGTAAAATCACAATCAGTTTCATCCGTTCAAGGAATGAGTAAATAATGCCTTAAATTATGGCTTTATAAACTATAAACATTGTTTTTAGAAATAGTATGGCTGTGGATCCTTCACTCAGACCAATGGCTTGGCTGGTGCTGGAGTGGATAGTGAAATATTTTGCTTTTACAAATCTGCTGGATAGTATGACTGCCATTTGGATGGAGAGGTGTAGGCCATAAACGTGACACTTAAGCAGTTTTTTTCATTTCTAAACATAAAATAAGTTGGCTCTCTCTCTGAATTTAATTTCTGCGATACAGGCCATAGCACCCTTCCAATCAACTTTAAATTCGTCAGAAACTATGTACTTTCAACAAACAACACACAATCAAAACTTTCAAATCATTCACACAACAGGAAAAAGATATTAAAATTACTAACAATTGTAACTTTGCCTCCATTGACAAAACAAACCTCTATACAAACATTCTAATCCAGGAAACAATTGTAAGATTAGAAGACAATTTAATACCATAGAAATTCGTTATTGAGACTCGTGGGCCATCTGATTGATTATTACAATAATGAAATATGGCCAAAGTCACCGATTATTTTACTTTTATTACTTCATGTGACCTGTTTCAGCAGATTTAACTGCCATCATCTGCAATGCATATAAATTTGAACAGCGCACAAATCTTACTATAGAAGTATCAGAGTGATACGTCCATTATAATAAATATTTAACTTGCAAACCCTCCTGAATACTCACATCAGTTACATTAAATCATTTTAAAATAAAACATCTCAACAGTAAGATCCCTGGCATTGTTAACATTAAAATACGAAGAACTCGTTATAATTTTAAAAACAGTACTATCTTCGATAAACATTTTATTGTTGTGGGCTAAAACGACGACTGAAATGAATCTTAATCGATGCCAGGTGGCCCTCATGGTCGTAACACTTCAGTAACAAAATAGTTTCACCTTTACAATACAGGAACTGTACAATAGGATCATTGAAATGTTGTCATAACAGACTCGTTGTTATTCACGATAAAATTGTTGTCTCGGGTACAAGAATCATATGCAAGTCAATAAGAGAGTGTATACATCCATGTGCATCACAATGCAAGCGTAATTCCACATTCAAACTACAAATTAGAAAGAATCACAACAACATTACAGTCGCTAACAGTGTCAACCACACTGTAAGGTAAGGTCCGTGTTTCAATGTAACAATATGCATACCATTTATACACTATAACATCAAGTGTCATTCTACATATGGTCGATGTTCCAGAGCATAGAGTTTGGCTCTACCAATAAAATTTTAAAATATAAAGATGTAAAAATATTACATCCTCTGACAAGTTCTATCATCCGCTCTGCAGCTAATGGTCTATGTTTCACTGCACAAGATAGACTGTCATTTGCAAAACAACATCGAGTGTTAATCAGTGCACAATGCGTTAAAATATAAGAAACGGCAGTTTGGTAAAAACAACGTCAATTGTTAAACAACATTGTCGACAACACGAGCGGCATTTAGGTGTCGACAAAATCAAGTGTCATTCAATGTAAAATTCTTTACATTGTACAAAAACTTGGCATTTCAATAGAAAAATTATATGATACTTAAGGACATTTGCCGGCATTCCCATATCCGGAAGTCAATTCATTTCTTATCTGTTAATGAATACAAATTATTAATTATTGATAAATCTGAAGCACTGATTTGACATATTCGAGACGAAAATCCGCCTGAGGGACTGTTTATTTGTATTAAATTGACAAATCATTAACTTGCATTTATGACAACCATTCATTTAATCATCACCTTTAGAATCTATAGGTTTCATTATCAGTAACCTGGTCTGGTAACTTGGTGAAGACGTATAGCATTTGTACCTTTAGGCCTGTTCATATTTTTCTGGTGAAATAACCTCAGACCAGTGTAAGAAGCTAGCAGATGAGAATAAATAGTTCAACTATCTAGGTTTCGATTACGCTATCCCGAAAAATCAGCTGTGGTAGAACATGCTTTAGAAAACGGACACCGAATTGCTTTCGACGAGACATCTATTATTAAACGGTTCAACAGCTTCTCGGACAGCGTAATAAACGAGGCAGTGAATATCAAAATTTCAGAAAACAGCCTCAATAAAGACGGCGGCTTGCAGCTCAGTACGGCTTGGGATCCCGTAATTGCGGAGTTGAAGCGGGAGCGGTGTACGCGCGACCAAAACATTGCCTTATATGGCCACGGAACAAGGCACCAGTGACGTCACTGGCGGCGGCGCTGCTATATAAGCACGGCAGCGCAGTGGCCGCGAAAGGACAGTCATCCACTTGACAATGGCAGAGCAGTTCTCTGTCGAAAGCTCGTGGGCAGTAAAATCACATGACGCGGCTTGTAACCCGAGAAGATTTCGTTAAACTATTCAGTAACTTAGCTAGTTCAAATGTTTTTTTAGTAACGATGGAATATCAGCTAAGAAGCTACAAAAATGTCGAAGTCCAGACTAATAAAAAATAAAAGTATGGCATGCAACTAAACGCATCATAACCAAATAACTACATACTTGTATGTAACTGAAGATTACTGTAAGAGACCCGTAAGCGTTCACTTATCATACATAGCCAAATTTGGTTGATAATGATTAATATTCAGTGTCAGTTTAAATACGTTCCATGCATCTCAACTTGAAGTGTGGCTCTACCCAAATTCTTTAAAATATGGAAGACTTGATAAATTTTGCCTATAGGTATGGGATGGTTCATTATTTGAAGTATATTCGAGGGATCGTCTACAAAGATGCTGCTTTGTCCATAAAACGAATGCAAAAGTCCTTGTGCCATTCGATTCAGGTGTCAGACTACTCTCGTGTACTCCAGGAAAAAACATTTTTTATTTGTACCTAAGCAGCCTTTTATTGAAATGCTGACTAGTTTGGGGTTTTGTCCATTTTCTTAAGCTACATTCGTTTATATTTTCGACTTTGTAGGTCGCACTGTTAAACGAATGAGGCTTACGAAAGTGGACAAACCCCCAAACATTAAAAAAGGCAGCTTTGGTGCAAAATATAAAACAGGCTATCCTGGAATATTTAAGAGCTGCAAAACGTGACGTATTAAAAACTTTTGTATTCTCATGTATTTGAACTGCGCTTTTAGGAGGTGGTTTACGCAATTTCCACCGATTTACCTGTAGCGAGATGTCCTGCAAAATTGGAAGATTTGGAGTGGAGAAGATATTGTAATACCATATCATTAAAGCGTCCTTGCGTCTCACAACAAGAGGAGCTATATTGCATAGTACTGGGAGTCACTGAAGGGGGTTGTCATCTGAGTGACATTGATCAATCTCATTGTCCTATTTAACAGTACGTCATCGTCTGTCACATGAATAGTGATAAGCCAGACAAGAGGACAGTTATCAGCTGTGAAGTAAACTAGTGAAACATATGTTGTACGCGAAATCTTAGCACCGTCTCCTCAAGTTGATCCTGTTTATGAGGGAAGGAGGAGGTGACAAATTGTTCGCGTCCGGAAGCAACCCTCTAAGCTCCATGTGCCCCTGGGTGGTTCTAAACGGACAACAATCTTTGGTAGCTGGTCATTTCAACGCTGTAATCTCCCAGTTATATCACCTACAACGACAATACAGAGAGATATAGTGAATGACACATTAAACGAACGTTGTCCTGCCTAGCAACTATGCAACGGGTGTGGGTTCATATCACAGTGTGATTGCTCGTATCATACGCAAATATCATGTGAAGTGGAGTTTTGTACCACGCTCTAAAATTAAGACGCTGTTGGGGTTCATAAAAAATTATCCTGGATTTCATAAGCTTGGAGGCTATCGGATCCACGCAGTTGTGGAATTTCATATATTGGTCAGACTATCAGGACTGTGGACGACCGGTGTACGGAACATAAGTGTTGCACAAGTTAATAATAGATTGTAATAGCAGGAAAAATATGGCATCGACTTCCAGCCATTTAGATTATGTAAATAAAACAACAGTTGAAATTGAACTAGCAAATAACCTTATAAATAGAGATGGAGGTTTTTGTTTAAATTCTGCTTCGAATCCTGCTCTCTCTTTTGTAGAAAGGAAATTTTAAAAAAAAGTTACCGATTTAATGGTTACTTGTTTTTGTCAAGATCGAAATAAAATTTATATTGGTGTCGGAATTTGACGTTTTCCATTCTAATAACTAACATTTAGACGTTACCTTTCCTTTTGTCTTTAAGGCCAAGTGTGTAGAAGTTCATCGCAGTCGGATGAACGACCCGAAGGGTCGATGACGAAGCGCTACCGACCGGGCCCAGTTGTGAATCTAAATATTGTAGGGACGGTCTTAGACACACACTAAACGTTTCATATAAATATGTTCATCGCATTTATAGATCAGTAACATACACTAGAATTATGTACGTGAATGTATATATGAATGACAAAGTCGCCACAATTTAGAACAGAATGATCCCTATACCTAACGGTACAATATTGAAACAGAATAATGAAATACAGTATTTGTGTTTTATCTGAAGGCTTATACCGTTTCACAATGAAGCTAGTTTAAAATTGAACGTTTTCCAGTAACTGGCGTTCAATAGTGAGCTGTTGCTATTAACGAGAGGAAGCGTATAAATCTAATAACGCTTTGATCAGCTCATTCCATTCATGGACACATACATACAGCTCGGGTACTGTCTACACTACATTACCTGACAAAACGCTCTTTTAACCAAATATTTGCCTCATTTACTCACTTTGTTTTCTCGTAAATTACGTCATCACATATTCCCACATGGATGGATTATTTTATTGAAAGCGTGTTTTTCAAAGGAGGAACTCATCAGGACAACGAAAACGAATTATGTTTACTTACTAATTTTGCTATATTGCAAATTAAAACAATACTTTGTCTTTCCTACCATAGCTCCATTCAGTTGCATATTCTACAGTAAATGATATAAATATTTGAAATCACTTATATTTCGGTTATTCCGTCAGCTTAGACAGTGATAATGAAAATAAGTGTCGTTTTCTCTGATCAGTCACACAATACAATTAGCGAGAACGGAGAGACACTAAAAATGGAAGCGTATCTTCAGGTTCTACTATCTCTTCTCTTATTCTACGCTGTTTTCTTCAGCATATTGTTGAACTAAGTGACTGATAATTTTCTATCCGTTGTAAGGATATGGGCCTAAGGCGACATTACTACAATAAAACGCGCTTCAGGTCAGTGTTTCATTTTAGCACTGAACCGTATTCTCTGCATGAATCCCGAAACTACTTGACCAATTTATGTGGGGGCGCTCTTGTTTAAGATAATCGTATTTTAGCGCAAAATGTACATTTCATTCACCCAGTGTAGTGCACGGAAATCATATACGTACTTATTCTAGGCTTATGTTATTGCAACGTCACCCCCCCCCCCCCCCACCTCACCGTCTTTACATCGCCTTCTGTCAATTTCTCTGCACATTTCGACCAGTTGTTCTATTTATTTATTGCATTTCAGGAAGCTGAATTCTCAAAACGTCACTTTTCGGAACAGCGTGAGCTTAAATAATTTTCCAGATAAGTATAGTGGATTGTTAGTATTCATACTGCCATAGTTGGTATGAACAGAGTTAGCATAAAAGACTTAATAAGTTAAAACTCGATACTTGATAGGAGGCTGATTCACGAATCTTAGTGTTTATGACGTTGTATCTCCTTAGTGGTATGAGTATCATTTAGTGGTATATGTTCTCAGACATATTTTCACTCTACCGCGGCGTATGCTCTGATGTGAAACTTCCTGCTGGTAGGTTGAAACAATGTGTCAACCCGCGACCTTTGCATTTCGCAGCAGTACTTGTGGGAAGACTGGAAGGTGAGAGTGAATTTCCGGGAGGAAGTCTCACAGGGTTGCGGAATCGATAGAGTGCCTGCCCGCTACAGACAAAGATCACGACTTCGAATCTCTGTCTGACATAGAGTTTTAATCTCCCCGGAAGTTTCAGATGAGTGTATTGTCTGTAGAACGTGTGTCACATACAGTTGCTAGTACACAAGGAATAAACTGCATCGCCGTTCCGAATGTAGTAGTTTTGCTTCATAGAGACTTCTTTACGTTCATCATCGGGGTGGGGTGTCGCAAAGGTTTGAAAGCTTGTGCAATGATTGTGGCAAGACGTTAGGTGCTCTCAGTGTCAAATAATGGATATATAAAATTTCGTTAGTCATGCGTTACATCATGCGGCAGATTCTCATGAGTTCAGTTATATGCAGTTTGTAACTTATATAAATGCAAATATGTCAAATATACAGTCTGGTTCCAGAAGTTGTTTAAGGACTGAAAATTCTATGCATATTCTTCGATGTAACAACAAAATTGTTCACCACAATTTACTGTTGAAGAAGTTGGAACATTATGGACTAAAGGTAGTAGCTCTCACTTGCTTCACCACTTACGTTTAATAACAGACAGCGGGTGTACTATATACTCATAAGTAGAACAGGTAAGTAGGGGGATGGGGGTTGCTCCAGGGCTCTGTTCTGAGACCAGTGTTGTTCCTCGTTTATATGATATGTCTCGTACCATAACAGGAAATTCAAAGATTTTTCTAATTGCTGACGACACTAGCTTGGTACTGAAGGATGCCATTGGTAATAATGATGCATTATAAAAAAAATGCAGTTACAGAAATACATTCACGGCATTTAGAAAATAGATTGATGCTTAAACTCAGTCAGATTCAGTTTTCACGACTTCTAACACACAATTGTACAGAAAATGGCATTTCAATTACAATGAGCACATAACAAGTGAGACAGCAGTTCAAAATTTTAGGCATTCAGATAAATAGTACGCACATGTTCGAAAACAAAATGCTGTGTTGTAACATTCGAACAGTTTTGAAAAAGTGATAGTTTAACATGAAAAGTAGTCTGCCGGCCGCGGTGGCCGAGGAGACTGAGGCGCTCCAGTCACGGTCTGCACGGCCACTGCGATCGTGGGTTCGAATCCCCCCCTCGGGCATGGATATTTGTGCCGTCTTTAGTAGAAGGTAGTTGATAAGTAGTTTGTAAGTTTAGGGACTGATAACCCCGTAGTTAAGTGCCATAAGCTTAACAAACTGAACATTTGAAAAGTAGTCTACTTTAATTATATCATTCACTTATCAATTATTGTTATTTTTTGCGATATTTCCTCTGGTTCCAATTAAGTATTTATTGAGCAGAAACTGGCACTTCGAGCAATATATGGGGCAGGATCGCTTAATTCTTGTCCACCCCTGTTAGCCTGGGCAATCCGACATTGGCCTCTAAATACATATCATCTTTAATGTGGTTTGGCCTCGCTGGAGTAGCCGAGCGGTCTAAGGCGCCTCGCTGCGGAACCCATTGTTGCTCGCCGTCGTAGGTTAGAGTCCTCCCTGGGGCATGGGTGTGTGTGTTTATCCTTAGGTTAGTTTAACTTAGTTTAAGTAGTTTGTAAGCTACGGACTGATGACCACCCAGTTTGGTCCGATAGATTTACAAAATTTTTTTAATGTGGTTTGTTGTTAATAATATTTGGCTATACTCAAGAGTTTGCCGCATTAACTCAGTTAATAGCAGCCAGAATTCGAGTCTGCATTTGGATCGCACCTCCTTGACCCTTGTGCAAAAAGTTGTGCAGTATTCTGATGCATATATTTCTAATAAACTTCCATAACAATTAAAAATACGTATTAGTATCCTCGGACTTTCAATGCTAAACTAATAAGTTTCCTCATGGTGCACTGTATCTATTCTGACGAGTAATTCCTAGAAAAATTAAAACATTAAGCTAAGTTCTGTGTTACGTTGTAGGTTATCATTTATCCTTAGGCCTGTCGTGTGCTTAGGACTACTAAGAGTTTCATTTTATCCGTTACTATTCATTTGTTTCATATGTACTGACTCGATCGATGACCATGGAACACGGTAAATAAATTACGAAATTCCCAAAAGTGAAGGACCAATTGTGACCTGCGAATTATAGAGATTACAGCAAATAGTATACAAGCCAGATGCAAAAAAGTAGAGCATCATTTGCTGAGGGAGATGAGAAGAAACTGAGCCTGCAAGCATCTAACACATGTTCTATGTACCAGTTCAGTCTCCTTTTTCTTTAAACACGATTATTTAAAACTGACTATTTTCAGCATGAATGCCCTTCTTTCTAGGAATCTTCAATATGTACACCAAGGAATTATTAGCACATAGTACCTTATTGTTGTAGGCTTACTAAAGTAACATAAGTGATTATAGTTAAAATTCAAGAAGTCAAACTTTTGGAAATTAACATCATAAAATGATATGTTTAGGGGGGGGGGAGTATCTTTATGGCTTCTGTTATGGTAAAGATATTGTAGAACAATATATTGACATAATCTCATACCTTGTGAGTCGAAGGTCACTGTACATCCTTCTATTTCCAAAACGTCTGCAATGATTGGGAAACTTAAATATTGCAGCAAGGAATATGTGAGATTATCTCTTACTGTATGTACGGAACATGAGCGCTTTTATGGAATGGACCACCTTGAATCAACTTTTTGATTTAGATCTACGTACGTGGGATACTCTACAAATCACATTCATTATACTATTTATCTCCCATTCCATTCTCGAATAGCGCGCGGGGAGAAAGAGCACCTCAATCTCTCCGTTCGAGCTCTGATTACTCGTATTTCATTCTGATGGTCATTTCTACCTATGTAAGTGGGAGTCAACAACATATATTTTGGCATTCGGAAGAGAATGTTGGCGAATGGAGTTTCGTAAGTAGCTCACGCCGCAGCGATAAGCGCCATTGTTGTAATGATTCCCATCCCATATCCTGTATCATTTCCGTAACGCTGTCTCCACTGTATCGTGACAATACGAAATGAGCTGCCCTTCTCTGGACTCTTTCGATGACCTCCCTCAAACCCACCTGATACGGATCCCACACTGGGCAGCAATACTCCAAAAATGGAAAAATGGACGGACTAGCGTAGTGTAAGCAGTTTCTTTGTAGTCTGTTGCATGTTTTAAGGGTTCTGCCAATAAAACGCAGTCTCTGGTTTCCCTTTCCCACGATATTAACTGCGTGTTCTTTCCAATTTAAGTCTGAAGTATAGTAGTTGCTAGGTATTTTGTGGAGTTTACGGCCTTCACTTTTGACTGATTTATCTTTTAAATAAAATGTAACGGATTTCTTTTCGTACTCATGTGGACGACTTCACACCTCATTATTTAGAGTCAATTGCCAAATATTACACCGTAGTGATATCTTATTCAGATCGTTCAGCAATTGGTTTTAATCTTCAGATGATTTTACTAGACGGTAAACGACGGCGTCATCTGCAAACAACCTAAGAGAGCTACTTAGATTTTCTCCTAAACCGTTTATGTAGATAAGGAACAGCAGAGGACCAATAACACTACTTTTTGGAACGCCCGATATCACTTCTGTTTTAGTCGATGTCTTACCATCTATTACAACGACTGTATCCTCTATGACAGGAAATCCCATATCAAATCGCAAATTTGGGTTGATATACTATAACAACGCAATTTGATTAAAAGCATTTAGTGAGGTACGATGACAAAAGCCTTCTGGAAATCAAGAAATACGGAATCGATTTCCGAACCCTTGTCAATAGCGCCCATCACTTCGTGTGAATAATTAAAAGGTTATCGTTCGATATTTCAAATAACATCAGCAATTTCTGACAACATATTAGACGTAGCAATTAGGTTTCAACAATTACAATACAGTTTTTTGGGGTTACAGAGTGGACTGTCATCCGTAACGAACGGTCATTTGACGTTTTCAACATGCTGTATGTCTTGGTCAACGCTTATTTGAAGGTGTTGATTCTAACCGT
The DNA here is from genome assembly GCA_026315105.1 of Locusta migratoria. Lineage (NCBI taxonomy): Eukaryota > Metazoa > Arthropoda > Insecta > Orthoptera > Acrididae > Locusta > Locusta migratoria. Next base: position 25,818,466 of record CM048751.1, read on the forward strand.
CGCATACTCGCAGAAGAATGTTCGCTGAAATTCTGGCACTGGTTTCTTACATAAGTTCCCCGAAATAGTGCCTGCTTCTTGTTTCCTCAGCATATAAGATAAGCTATAAATGGCCCCTCGAATAAAAGTCAATGGTGTGAGATATTTCAATGCTATTCATTGGCCATTGATGTAGTTAACACCTTGTCCTTTCGTCTGCACAAGGGAAAAAATATATAAATCCGGGAACTAAACATTTTACAGTTTTCATACATATGTCATTTTGAAGAGAAATCCAGATTCTTTTTCCATGTACACCGCCACAGCATAATTTGTGGTTTTGCCGACACTCAGCACTAGTCACAAACATGGCGAGTTCAGGTGTTGTGTCGGCCATGAGTCTTACCCAGTCCATAGGCAACACTCGCATCACAGTGGTGTACTGGGAAAAGGCTACATCATGTCCAAGTAGAAAAATCCATTGACAGTGCTTTCGTAGAAGGAAATGGCTCACATAATGTTCGACGCGACAACCCACGGAAAACATTTGCCACTGGGGTATTATGCATTCGTGTGGATATTTTGTACCCGAGATTCGACAATTATGCCTGTTCACTTTCCAATTAGTATGAAAAATGGCTTCACAGCTTAAAGTTAAGCAATCAACAATGCCTTCCGCATACTCGTTGACTTGTTGCAACTGCGAACGGAACTCAACAATGAGCTTCTGCAGTAGTTCCAATTTTAATGGTTTTATGAACACCTTCTACCATAGAACTTTCCACACTGTCATTGTAGTCATGCACGACTCGTAATGAATGGCTCTCGTACGTGCTCCACATTTACTTCACTCACACTGGGACCTCCGATACTCTGACGGGCACAAGCAACCAATGTAGCACATTAATTTTTTATTATTATGTCTGTTCCAAGGGAACGGACGTTGGCGTTGATCCGCAGCAGAGATAAATATATCCATGTATATACTTCGTACATCGTGAAATTTCCCGACGTCTGCTACTCCTGTGAGATGGACAATCAATCTGCAATACATGAAAATTTTCTGCCGGATCGGGGCTCGAACCCGGGTCTCCCGCTTTTCGCGAGCGGTCGCCTTAACCACTCGGCCACCCGTGCACGCACACCGGCCTGACCCAAACTTCCGTGTGTTGCAGTTGTCTCTTTCACTCCCATGCTCGCAAACGCTATATTGTGAGTCCCACAAGAGGGAGAGACACAATTCTACCACCGTACGCTTGTCAGCGTGCACGGGTGGCCGACTGTCGGCAAAATTACGAAACTACGTCGTGGGACACACACACACACACACACACACACACACTCACAGACTTACACAAACACACAGAAACACACACACACACACATAAACACACACACACACACACAGAGAGAGAGAGAGAGAGAGAGAGAGAGAGAGAGAGAGAGAGAGAGAGAGAGTGTCAGCTTTGCCCATACGCAGTTGATGTCATACATTCTGTGAATATGAAACTTTTTTTTATTGCTTTAGCACTTGCTGGCCGCGGTGGCCAAGGGGACTGAGGCGCTTCAGGCACGGTCTGCACGGCCACTACGGTCCGCGGTTCGAATGCCCCCACGGGCATGGATATTTGTGTTCAAATGTTCAAATGTTTGTTCAAATGTTCAAAATGTTTGTTCAGCTTATGGGACTTAACTACGGGGTCATCAGTCCCTAAACTTACAAACTACTTATCAACTACCTTATACTAAAGACGGCACAAATATCCATGCCCGAGGGGGGATTCGAACCCCCGACCGTAGTGGCCGTGCAGACAGTGACTGGAACGCCTGAGTCCCCTCGGCCACCGCGGCCGGCTGGATATTTGTGCCATCCTAGTTCGTAAGTAGTTCATAAGTAGTTTGTAAGGTTAGGGACTGATGACCCCGTAGTTTAGTCCCATAAGCTTTACTAACATTTGAACTTTTTTTTTTTTTTTTTTTTTTTTTTTTTTTTTTTTTTTTTTGACACTTACACAAGGTACACCTCGTGGTAGAAGCACCTCACAAACTGGCTGCTTGACAAGCGCAGACATGTGGAGTAGGCCGCACCTGCGGACACAGAGCGATGGCCCTCGGCTGTCCAGAGGGACCTCCGCGCTGCCCTGGTACTCCCGTGTCTCGCTGGCCTCCTGTCCCCTCGGCCGCGGCGCCCGGCCCTGCTAGCCCCGCTCATCCGTCTTCCCGTCACGCGGGTCCCGCGGTGCTGCGCGGGTTGCCGCCCCGGCAGCGCGCAGGCGCCGGCCGTCGTCTTATGTATAATGCCGCTGATCATATATCACATTATTACGTTCATAAATATTTCATTCTCCGGCCACCGTTTATCTTCCGACCGCAGCGCGTGGCCGGCTGCCACCACCGGGGCGCCGCGCCGCGCCGCCCCAGACTCAGAACACTCCACACCCCCAGACACCCCCACCTCACTGCCGTGTTGTGCTTATCTCGTATTTCTGGATGAATAATTATATTCGCGGTGCCGTGCTAGCTGGCAGGACCCAAGGTGCGGTCTCATTCAGGTTTGCTACGATTGCCACTGCAGGTAGAAATTTGTTATCTGGGAATTTTTGTTTTTCATTTCGCCCACCGTTGATTTGAAATGTTGGAAATGAGATAATATGTATCTGTTCTAAATGTAACGGCAACAACCACTTTTTTATTTATTGAAATGAGGCTGTCTCGTTTCAAAGTGGGACTTAATTAAAACCTAGCTAACCCTGGCAATGTTCCACAATTGGTTAATATGTATGAGACTCAAATATGCATAATAAACTTCTTACTTCACACCGTTTTCTCTATCTTCTTTCGTTGGGGGAACAAATCACCTTGGTCGTGGAATGAGTCGGTACATGAAATTGTACCAAAAAAGTAGATTTTAAATTTGGAAGAACCAGCTTTGGCCTCACTGAAATCTTAATTTTTTATATTTTTTATTACTTATTATTTATATATATATATAATACAGATCGATTTCGGTCAGTGTCTGACTATCCTCAGTGCTTGCATCCAAGCCCTGTGGGCCCACAAAAACTTGCACTTTAAATATTAACATTAAGTAGCAAGATGAAAATAATGTTAATATTCAAAGTGTAAGTTTTTGTGAGCCCACAGGGCTTGGATACAAGCACTGAGGATGGTCAGACACTGACCGAAATCGATCTGTATTACATATAAAAGCCGGCCGCGGTGGCCAAGGGGACTGAGGCGCTTCAGTCACGGTCTGCACGGCCACTACGGTCGGGGGTTCGAATCCCCACTGGGGCATGGATATTTGTGCCGTCCTTAGTGTTAGCTAGTTCATAAGTAGTTTGTAAGTTTAGGGACTGATGACCCCGTAGTTAAGTCCCATAAGCTATAAAAAACATTTGAACCAGTTCTTCTGTAACCAAAGGTGGACGCCCACTTCGTTCTTCTTCGTGCACATGACTACGCCCGCCATTGAACTGTGTGACCCATCTTCTCTGGCCTCTGTCGCGTACACTCCACATTTTCGCATTCCACTGCACGACACCACATACACGTAAGACCATTGGCTCGAGGCAGTAGCGACTCTCAGCTCTGAAGACGACACGTGTCCACTTGTCCCTTCATAAGCGCCTACCGTGACACCACTGGAGGCGGGATGAACGATGTTGGGGCATGATCGGGGGATACCCCAACGGCACGTATGATGGTGCATCGTTGTGTCGGGAGTCATGTCCTACACTGGCCGTTATCCTCTAGAGCTTGTCGAGAGAACATTGCACAGTGTATGATACACTTGAGCCATCAGTCAACCCGTCTTGCTATCACTCATGCACCAACAAAGCGATATGCGTTTCCAAAAGGACGATGCACGTCGACATGTATCCCGCACCACCGAACGTGCTCTTCAAGGTGTACCTCAACTGCCCCGACCAGCACGGTTCCCATATATGTCTCCCACTGATCATGTTTTCGACCGTATGAAATGTCATGTTGGGCGTTGTGCATGAGCGGCACGAAATCATGCCCAACAGAGACACCAGGTGGAAATTGCATGGCAGGCCATTCCACATAATCACATTCCGAACCTCTACGATAGTTTCCATGAAAGAATTACCCCTTGCATTGTTGTAAAAGGGGGATATACACGGTACCAATGCCAACATTGCGGACGCTCTGGTGACTGTAATCACGTGCGTATGTCTTTGCCGGTGTCATCGTGTATTGTATACATCCTGAAGAATGTGTCAATAAAAATCCCCCCTGCTTAGTCCAAGAATTCATGCTGTTCTTTTTTCATTTTCTAGGAGTGTATTTTATTAAACAAACTTAAAAATAATATTTACACGGTCCTCTTTTATGACCCACTTTTGCAAGTATTTTAGACAAAAAAGTAAAAAGTTTTATAAGTGAAAAGTAATATGTACATTGTAACGTTTTATACGTTTTAATTTGTGTGTTTTTTTAAATTACGTCTTTATTTTGCTTATATTTGTATTATTTTCTGAAATATTAGCAAAAAACAAAAAACTACAAGAAAACCTAAAATGACAGGGAATTTATTTACTTCGGGTAACTCTATATACTTTACTGTCCATTGCGTAAATGTATTATCTTAATTAGTCATATATCTTGGAACTGAATAGCTTTCATTTTTAATACAAGTTGAACTAACCATTTATTTTCCACATTTTTTGTTACATCTTTGATGGATATCGTCATTAACGTAATTTAGATCCTTTACGTCATTGTTTATGAAAGGTATTATCAAATATTTTAATCATATACTACCAAAAACTCTATCGTTTATCTGCAAATGGCGTCTTTTGTTACGGAAGAGCTGCATTGGCGCAGCATTCCGGCTTTCTTTCTCTTTTTACACTAATATCTGTCTATATGAAATTGTACTACATACTGTTTTGTTGAGTTATGTAGACCCTTCAGTTGAAAACTCTCAACCATATGCCTGGTAACTCATTCGGATGCTGTTGGCGTGTCCAAATTAGGACCGACTCCAACGAGCGGCGAGCCAATTCCAGCTGCGTAGCCGCCGTGGTCCCTGAAGCGCCTCAGCTGCCTCTTGTTTAGGTGTATGTAATCAAGCATGCGGTTCCCCCACCCACCTCCGCAAACTTTCATTGCTGACCGCCACCGTCCGCCCTTGCGGCTATTTCTTGTTTATGGAGAGTTTTTCAGAACGCTCCATTGTTCAAATTACAGCGGAATCCTTTCTGTTCTTTTCCTAATTAACTGTTTGTTTTCACTCACGATTTATTTGATACGACTCTCATCTCCCACCTCTCTTTCTCTCTCTCTCTCTCTCTCTCTCTCTCTCTCTCTCTCTCTCTCTCTCTCTCTCTCTCTCTCTCTCTCTCTCTTTCTCTCTCTACCTCTTTCACATTCTCTCTTATTGTGTACAGCGGTTTCCATGTCTGTTCAGATAGCAAATTTACAATTTCCGAGGAGACGGACCTTGGTCAACAAGTGGACTTTTTCCAGAGCGATTCGTCTGCGGCTGCGATGACGTCATTGGATACAAAACGGTGAACCACAGTCAGTAAATAAAGAAAGGGTAAGGCCCATGTTACATTGCGGTAACAGGAACGACAGCAACACTAGAGGTGTTCGGGATGTGAATGTCGGAAATGAGCAAATACGGAGTGAAAATCAGAATTTCTTGTAATTGGAAATATGTGATTTAGATGACAACTGCTTTCTTTTCTTTCCATGTATGGGATTGGATTATGGTCTCATAAAAATCTGAATCTAGAAACTAAACGACTATTAGACCGTGCAATGGGTTCGCGAAATCTCACTTAAGAACTTAAATTAAAATTCTTGTACCTTTTTATTACGGCATTATTTGTTTGCAACAGCCAATATTACGACATAGAGCGTGTGGCCATTGTTATGTGGACATAATTCCACCTTAGGACATGTAAAATTCTACTGACGTGAAGAATCTGTCAATAAAATTTCTCCCTGCAGGGTCTACGAATTCATCTGGGAACTAAACGGTTTTAGACCGTGCAATAAGTTCGCGAATTTTCAGTTAAGAACTTAAATAAAAATTCTTTTACCTTTTTATTGCGGCATTAGTGCAATATAGAGCGTGTGGCGATTGTTATGTGGACATAATTCCACCTTTGCACATGTAAAATCCTAGTGACCTGTCACAGAATCAGCTTTCGTTGCATTGTGATTCACATTACGGTTTGCTGTGTATATCACACTTTTCATATTTTAAAAATTTTTTTGCATGATCATGTAAAATTTTGCGAAGTAAAACACTCAATTTTTCCATATCAAACTGTAGCTGGTTTCGTAATATAATGTATTGTGAACCAATTTAAAAGATTTCTGTATTAAGGGCTTCCATGAGAACGGTACTGTATTGTATTACATCATATCATAGAATATGTAAATCAGGTTTCAACTGTGTCGGTTGTTGTTACTTAGTTTGCTATGCTCTGTAGACTCAGTGACAAAAAGCATTCTAACAAGCAAACGCAGAAGTAGCTACGCACACTTGTTGTTATTACCAGATAGGTAAACGAAAAATTCTTGCAGAAATAATACATTCCTGCCGAAATCAACGTACCAACTCAACGCGGCGAGGGTATCGCAGCGCGGTCTTAGGAGACATTTTATGGATTGCGTAGCCGCTCCGGCCGGATGTTCGAGACCTTACTAGGGGATGGAAGTGCGTGTTCTGCTTAACATAGATTAAGTAGTCTGCATGTCTAAAAGACCGACGATTGAAGCATTTTGGTCCCTCAGTTAAACATAATCGTCGACTTCGTGTGTGACATCTGAATGCGTATGACACGATAGGGACCAAAGCATTGCTTCAGTAACTTTTCTGACAGCTCAACTTTCCGTACAGGGGTAAAAATCCATGCCAGATCTCCTGGGCTGTACACAACTGGTCGGTTCTTGTCGTTTTACGGCTGACGGTCCTTCTGCTGGGAGTCCAGTGTCCGTGTATGAGGGAGCTGCCTTCTTTCATTTGAGCTTGGTGATGTGCCGTTCCACATATCCAGAGTGTCGTCTGGCTGGAAAGGGGACAGCGTGACTATAGCCATCCCAGATTCATCACCATGAAGCAGGAAAAACGGCGTGAAGCTTGCGGTGTATAGCGTTAGCGTTGCTGTATAATAAGCAAAATTTCACGACTGCGAGTATATTCCTATCTCTCTACTCAGCTTCGAAAAAACATCGACATAACGGCTTGTTAAAACGTTCTATAAGAGCATTTGTCTCAGGATGGAAGCCAGTTGATATATATATATATATATATATATATATATATATATATATATATATATATATATATATATATTTTTTTTTTTTTTTTTTTTTTTTTGGACATTGTCGTAACGTGACATTAATACTAGTTTTGTCCGGGATACTTTTTTACGAACAGATATCAACACATGTGGTGCAACATGCTTCAAAATAATGTCTTCCGGAAGGAATTTTGTGATCTCCGGAGCTTCCAAAATCGGCCAAGATTTGGTGAAAGCGGATCGGGTGAAGAAGTCCGTGCAGACTATTATCCTTCGGTTTCCGGTTGTCGACTTCGGGGACCGCACTAAAAGATCGATTTCACTCAGGTGGAAAGGAGTTGCTGCAGGTGGAAATGGTAACCGACCGTGGTGGCCGAGGGGACTGAGGCGCTCCAGTCACGGTCTACACGACCACTACGGTCGGGGGTTGGAATGCCCCCTCGGGTATGGATATTTGTGCCGTCCTTAGTATTAGCTAGTTGATAAGTAGTTTGTAAGTTTAGGGACTGATGACCGCGTAGTTAAGTCCATAGAGTCTACGAACATTTGAACATTTGAATTTGGAAATGGTACCAGATACCTTGGAGGTAACTGCACCACATGATTTCGTCACTGGTACTCCATACAGTGGCACACAGTGCTTGAGAGATCGTTAGAGACCTTGTCAGTAATACCTGTTTCTGATTCTGTTTAGGGTCTTCACGAATCCTAGAGACCGGATATAGGAGCGTAGCTGGTCGGAAATGATCTGGAACGAACAGTAGCCATTTGGGGCCAGTGGATCGCAGTTCCTCTTACACAATGTAACTTTTATTACTTTAAACTCTCTTTGGTCAGTTTACCTTTCTCCAAGTCCTCTACGGTTTGCAATAATGCTGACTCTTCCTTCTTTTCAGCTGTAATGTCACCTATGCTGTTATGTTCCGCTAATGGATTCCTCGAAAGTCAGTCAGCGTCCTTGTGTTTGCGGCCGTTTCTGAATACCACTGTGACATCGTACCCTTGGAGCTCATCTTGATAGTCGACCTGATGGATCTTTCAAGCTAGTTATCAAACATAATGAATGGTGGTCTGGGACGACGGTGAATGGTAAATGAGTAAATATGGCCAGCTCTTTTTGATAGCCCAGATAATCGCGAGACATTCTTTCTCGCTTGTAGAATAGTTGATCTCGGACTCTGAAAGGACTTTTGATGCAATGGCTATCACCTTTTCAGCAGGTTCCTGAATTTGCACGATCGCTGCACCAATCCCATAACGGCTAGTGTCAGCATGAAGTTCGGTTTCCGCATTCTCGTCGTATAAGGTTAGAACTCGCGCGAAAGTTAGAGCCAGCTTACGTGCCCGGAGTGCTCTTTCTTTCGCCTCATCCCAGTAAAATTTGGCGTTACCCCGCATACGTTGTTCTAATGAACGTGCCTTGTTACAAAAGCCTTACAGTGTACAAATGGTTTACATCATAATTAACTGTAAGAGTGCAGAAAGAAGAAATCACAGATCATAATGATACAGATTAATTCCTCTAACTCGGAAGTTATCAAAAAATGGAGGTCCCACAAAGTTTGGTCTTGGGTCCTTTGCTGTTCTTAATATATATGAATGACTTTCCATTCTATATTCACGAAGATGTTAAGCTAGTTGATTCTGATGACGATACAAGTATGTCTATCAAGGCAGACAAACGGGAAGTAACTGACGAAATTGTAAATGATGTCTTTCAGAAAATTTTTAAGTGGTTCTCTTCAAATGGACTCTCATTAAACTTTGATAAAACCCAGTATATACAGTTTCGTACTGTAAAAGGCATGACACCGTTAATAAATTTAGACTTTGAACATAAATCTGTAGCTAAGATAGATTATTCGAAATTTTTAGGCGTTTGGTTTCATAAGGGATTGAATTGTAAGAAACACATTAAAGTTCAGCTACTTATGCTATCAGGGTCATTGCAAAATTTGGTGATATACATCTCAGTAAATTAGCTTACTAAGCCTGTTTTCATTTACTGCTTTCATACGGGATAAAAGTCTGGGGCAATTCAACATTGAGTAAAAAAGTATTCAGTGCAAAAAGTGGGTAATCAGAATAATTGCTGGAGCCCACCCAAGAAGATCATCCTGCAGACATTTATTTAAGGATCTAGGGATCTTCACTGTGGCTTCACACACACACACACACACACACACACACACACACACACACATTTTCTGTTTAAATACCAGTTGACTATCTGATTTTTGATGCTACTTGGTAAGTGACAAAAGACTTTTGTAGCAGCATAATTCACCCCTTTGCTGTGCCAAAGTTAGATTTAACCTTGAATAGTGAAAGTCTCCTTTTTCGTAGTGTTGTAGCTGTGCACATTGCTGTTACTTTTGAATTTGGGTCGGATTGTTAACAACAAATTACAAATGTGCACAGCTACAACACTAAGAAAAAGGAGACTTTCACTATTCAAGGTTAAATCTAACTTTGGCACAGCAAAGGGGTGAATTATGCTGCTACAAAAGTCTTTTGTCACTTACCAAGTAGCATCAAAAATCAGATAGTCAACTGGTATTTAAACAGAAACTAAAGGAATTTCCGAATGGCAACTCCTTCTACAATTTACATAAATTTTTAGATATTAATTAATTAACCAGGAAAAGGGTCATGTAATATCTGACACGTTACGAAGTGTCGTATTCATGATCTATGGAACAAGTACGTTTCTAATCTAATATAATCATATCGTAAAAAGTTTGTTTAGAAACAGCTTGCTTAGAATCGCCGAAACCGGTGTACATAAAGCACTTTGAATCTTGCGATCTGAGCTCATCTCCTTCTACGGATTGCTTTAATTCCACAATTTCATGAAATTACATCCCTATTTACCTTCAAACTGAACTGATATCGCTGGAGTAGTGGAGCTTCAATTTCGCGTATGAGGAATCTACTGATGATAGACAGGGGAAAGACGGGTAAGAGATTGAATTACATTTTGTGGAAACAAGCACTCTGACACAGGTGGCTACTGAGGCTAGTAATTAAACAAAGGACTAACAGGGTAGTTGGAGGAAAGAGCAGAGCGACTTCATCTGGCAACATGCGGGATTGAAGGGTGGTGAACTCCGGGTGAACTCTGGACAGGAGCTGCCTAATTAGGCGATTCGCTGAACTGATAGCTGGAAACAGGCCACTATAGACCAGTGAGCCATTCATCTGACGGGCGGCGTGAAATCTAGCGAGTGCGCTGAACTGCAGGCGCGCGCCTTTCACTATTATGACGTCAAGTAATGGCAGCGCCATGTTGTCTGGCTGGGGGTGTAACAGCCAACGAGGTTAAATTTCAGTCTGAGGCAAACTGAACTGGCGTCCGCCATGTTATTTGGAGAATCCGCTGACAGCTGGTAGTTCACAGACATTCTAGATTTTACCTATTTACAGTTCCCCGTTTTAAATAAAGATTGAGTACTGCATATGGATGTGCATCAAGTTCCGCCAGACTTTTTCGAAGCTGCGAATTGGAAGTGCCTGGTAGAAAATTTCCTAAAAATGCGGCAATGAAATATCACGAACCTGTCAGTATTACTGTTCTATTTCGAAATATAACAGTTATCTGAGGTTTGCTATAACAACGAAAGTTCTACTTTACAGAAGTTTATATACATATACATACCAGGTGGTCCACGGCCAATGTCCTTTTCTGACGTTAGTCAGTTCCGGATACCACAGACGACGACAGGATTGCCTAACCGGATAAGTACAGGGTACTCCAAATCAACAGGGAGGAGACCTTTCTAAACCTAACGCTTCCGCTTGAAAATTATAGCTATAACTTCTCCTACAGTTCGTCACTACATAACTTGCTTGCTGTAGGAGGGTTCCTAATTTATAAATAACACTAATTTATAACCAACATATGGTGCAAAAAATTCGTGATTCACAATAGGCAATATGAAACAAATAGTATTCTACCTTCAATTTCAATAAAGAGTAATGAATATAAATCATGATGTGACACACCTAAGTTATAGACTGAAACATTTTCATTGTTACGTTACTCGCAATACAAATGTTCAAATGCACGTCCACCTTCTTGGATACACTGGTATATGCGCCATTCGGTATTATCACGGACAGCTCTTAAAATTTCTGCTGGTACTGAAGCGCAAGCATGACGTTTACATTCTTTCAACTCATCTGGATCATTCGGTTCCGTGTTGTAAATCCTGAAATTTACAAATAAAAAATAAAACGAAAAAATAGAAAATTAAAAAAAAATAAAAAAAAATCCAAGGGCGTTAAATTAGGCGATCTTGCTGGCCATTGAATGAAACCACCATATCCTATCCACCGTTCGTGGTACACATTATTGCCTAACCTCTCTACAATAATGGGGTGTTTCACGAAAATGCAGAAACCAGGACCTCACAGCTAACTGGAGATCTGGAATGCGCCCAAGGTCCATCTCATTCTGTAGGAACTGCAGGTACTGCCCAATCTGGGAAGCAAATAAACGGATCCAGTGATGTGGTCTCCTAGAATCACGCATTAGTGTACCTGAGTGTAATGTGGTCGTAACCAGTGAGGATTTTCAGGAGCCCAGTAATTTAGATTACGTATATTCACAGTGGCGCCATTGGCGAAATAGTATTAATTTCCCCCCCCCCCCCCCATATATATATATATATATATATATATATATATATATATATATATATATATATATATATATATATATATATAATAAAAAAATTAAAAAAATAAATAAAATTTCTGATGAAGTTCGGATGGACGCCTACTTTATTTGACAGAAGTCTTCAGAACGATACCCGATTTTAGAAATCATTTCCATACAGTTGTTGGTGTAGGTGCACCTTAAAGGGGTTCCCTTTTTCGCTCCTTCAGTTTCCTTTGTACGGAAAACCTAGAAACCAGCAGCTCTGCTTCAGCTCTTCTTTGTCCTAATTACGACGGGAACTAGGTATTAGTGGTTCATAGCTAATGATTTGCATAAACAACTTATGAAAAGGTGGTGCTACACAGACAGTGACGAGTATGAGTGTGGTGCAATCAGATGATGGAACGCCTTCTAAAATGCCCTTTAGTGGACGCATCTAGAGAGTGCACTCAAGAGGACCTCCTGAAATACACTATGATAGCCGTAGCTGAAACTGATTTCTGGACGAGCAAAGTATGATTCAATTGTACTATATGTCGTATTTGTCTATCTCTGTTTTCATTGTTTTAAATCTTTACTTTATATTTTATCTCTGTATTTGACTTCTGTTTTTTTGTAAAAGCATTTAATTCCGTACTTTATATTTTATCTCTGTATTTGACTACTGCTTTCTGTAAAAGCACTTACTTTGTACTTTAAATTATGTGTTGGCTTCTTTCAGTTACATTTGTGATGTAGTTCGTACACGAATAAATAAAATGATTTGCATAATATTAATAACATTTATCATATGATTATTGGCAGCGACGGAGCGGCCGAGCGCATTAAGGCGATATGTTCCGATGCACGAGGCTGTTCCCCGTAGAGGGTTTCTAATCACCCCCTTCGGCATGGATGTTTGTGTCGTCTTTATTAGAAGGTAGTTCATAAGTAGTTTGTAAGTTTAGGGACTGATTACCTCGCAGTTAATTCCCCTAAGCTTAACAAACATTTGAACATTTATGGTTATTATAATTATGAGTAGAAATAATACTGTAACCTAATTGTTTATTCTATGTGGTTAGTACTATTATTTTCATTAAGACATGCTTAACTCGCGTGGGATGTGCTCCAAAGTAATAACGTTCTGGGAAATATCTAGTGCGCCGCTGGTTGGTCTTTCAGGAAATGTTCAACCTGATAAGCGTCCTCGGTTCTTAAACGCATCTCTGTACGTTTGAAAAAGCGCTCAGAAGATGGAGTCCCGTCGGAAAACATTGAGAATTCAGTCTTCGGACAGCGGATGCATTGCAGTGCGTCTCCCCGTATATCAGTATCTTATGTATGTAGTCTTCCCTGGAATATATTGCAGTAGTTACCTGTTTGACTGTAAGACCTCAGTCGAACTGGACGGGCACATGACATTGTCAGATTGAAACCTGGAAGAAAACGTTCTCAGATGGCGGCAGAGCCCAGTGGAGGTTCTCTTGTAAGTGCACTTTCCGTTTGGACATGGCAACACGTGTTGCACTAACATTTGCGGGAAACATAAAACTAATAAGGATGACGTCCTTTCGGTGCTTATCAAAATAAATAGTATCAAAAAGTAAAAATTCCTGGCCATTACCTGATGATGGAGCCGGTTAGTAACTTTATAAATAATTTTTCATAAAATAAGGAATTTTTCTTTCCAAAAGTCAACACAGTTTCAGCCGACCAGTTGCATAAAATGGTTTACATGTATAAACCTTTACCTAGGTTTCGGCAAAAGCAATTTTTTCCTTCTTCAGAAGTATACATAAAACTTACATTAAAAAAGATGTTAAATAAAGTGTGGCTGACTCCATGTCAATAGATTGAAAAGTAAAATTTAAAACAATGTCACATGATAAAATTGTGGAGCACGTCCACACACAGGTCGAGTATGGACGTGCTCCACAATTTTATCATGTGACATTGTTTTAAATTTTACTTTTTAATCTATTGACATGGAGTCAGCCACATTTTATTTAACATCTTTTTGGATCGTGTTCCACCGTTGCTGAATTGCAGCCATGTTTAAAATTTTGAATTTTTCTTTTCCCATATATAAATACGGTAAGTTCGACACCAGCTGTCATTAAAAATTGTCTAGTGTTGTGCGCCTTCGTTGATTGTTTAGAAAAAAAGTTATTGGTGAATTTTGATAAACTTCAGTTTCTCCTACTAAAGAAGGACGACCATCGGTACGCCTCTGTACCGATAAAAAAAATCCACAGTAGCAGAAATTTTAAGAGGTACAAAAAAAAACTCGGCTTGATATTTGTTTGGGCTCCAGCGAAGCAGAAACTAAAAAATGAGGACGAAAGCGAAAATGGGGGAGCCGGGGAGAAACGGCGCAGCTGTCAGCGTCCGGCACGTGACCGCTTTTGTTGTCGCGGCTGGTGGCGCTAGCCGAGGAAACTCCCGAAATAAATACGAGCCGCAGCCACTGTGCGCGGCGCCAGCGCCTCCAAGCGGCCGGCGGGCTTACTAAGCGAGATTAAAACGGGCGCTCGCTGGAGCGTTCACGGCCCGCGGCGAGTTGTCGGCCGTATTAATGAGCTGCCGTTGCCAGGCCGCTGATTGCTGGGAGGGGGAAGGGGGTGAAACCGTGAAGACGGACTCTCGCAATGGGCCGGCGTAAGGTGTGGTCAGGGAGATGGACGGGTAACTTGGTTGTCGGATTAAGTGCAGCAGCAGCTACTGGCGAACGTAAGCAGCAATTTTCTGCATATCAATATAGGTTTCAACTGATGATATATTTGTAAAGGAAGTTATAGTACAATGAAAACGTAAAATTAAATGGCAACATGATTTCAAAAACCTGGTACAGACTCTTGAATCTATCTGCTATATGTACACTACTGGGCATTAAAATTGGTAAACCAAGACGAAATGCAGATGATAAACGGGTATTCATTGGACAAAGATATTATACGAGAACTGACATGTAATTACATTTTCACGTAATTTCGGTGCATAGATCCTGAGAAATCAGTACCCAGAACAACCAACTCTGGCAGTAAACCGAACGAGGTGGCGCAGTGGTGGTAACGCACTGGACTCGTATTCGGAAGAATGGTGGTTCCAATCCACCTTCGGCCATCCAGATTTAGGTTTTCCGTGATTTCCCTAAATCACTCCAGGCAAATGCCGGGATGGTTCCTTTCAAAGGGCATGGCTGATTTCCTTCCCCCAAAAATCCGAGCGCAAGCTCTGTCTCTAATGACCATGTTAGAAACAGGAGAAAAATAACATAAAAAATAATTTGTTATAAAAGGAATAGGTTGTTCCTTACAAATTAATTTAATAGCATCACTAAAAGGTTGGGGAATACCTAACAACCCAACGTTATTTGGACCTTTTCGAATCTGAATATAACTTAATACTTTACGCTCCATTAAAGTCAAAAAAGCAACTCTAATTAAAACACAAATAATTAATAATAAAAAATTTAAAACAATCATAAATAAGTCATATATTATCAATAATATTTGTAGAAAAAATCTACATAAATGAATTCTAAATTCAACACACTTATCTGCCAAAATAGTAAATAATTAATTTTAATCAATAAATAAAAAATATTTTTATTATATGGTCCTTCCATACTAATATAATAACACTTATTCTTAGGATAGGAGCCGACCTGGCTCATGCCAGTCTGAACTGAGATCATGTAAGAATTTAAAGGTCGAACAGACCTAATTATTGAGCTACTACACCCATAATTAATCTTAATCCAACATCGAGGTCACAATCGATTTTACCGATAATAACTCTAAAAAATGATTACGCTGTTATCCCTAAGGTAACTTATTCTCATAATCACAAATTATGGATCAAATAAATATAAATCAATGATTTTATAATGAAGAGTTTAATTATTCTTCATGTCACCCCAAAAAAACAAAAAAATTGACATTAAAAGATAAACTATATAATAAAAATTAATTTATAAATGTAAAGCTCTATAGGGTCTTCTCATTCTCAAGAAATATTTAAGCATTTTAACTTAAAAGTTAAATTCTAAAAATTATTAAGAGACAGTAAATTTCTCGTCAAACCATTCATTCCAGTCCCCAATTAAGAAACTAATGATTATGCTACCTTTGCACGGTCATAATACTGCGGCCCTTTAAGTTAAGCAGTGAGCAGGTAATACTTCAAAATATTATCAAGAAGACATCTTTTTGATAAACAGGCGAAAATTTATATTGCCTAGTTCCTAATAATTAATTTTTAAAAAATAAAATAAAACATAATAATTATACTAATTCCAACATTATTACAAAAACTTTAAAATTAATTTTAACATCTTAATAAACAACATAAAACAATTATAAAATCTAAACAAAAAATAATGAACTGTAACATAATCAAAACATAGCTGATACTAAGCTTATTATTAAATTTTATTTATTAATTATTATTAATTTTCAGAGCTTACCCCCTAAAAATTAATAAATTAATACTTTATACCAAAAAATCAAATAGAAGCATTAATTTTTAAAAATTAATTTTTTTCTTAAGAAACTAAATACATTAGGAAACGAATAACATTTCATTCCTATAAATAAATTTATAATATTTATTAAACATTTGATATCATTTCCTTATAGATCAACCTAAACTGAGATTAATTTATACAAATTAAAATTTTGATAAACCCTGATACTTATTGTAATTTATAATAATAATTATTAATTCAATAACATTACTAGTAAAATTTAATTTAAAAAATCATTTCAATAAAATATACTACGACAAAAATAAATAAATTATTTTTATTAGATTAAGTAAACATAAAAAAACTAAATAATAAAATAAATTATTCAAGACATCCTGAATTGCACAGAATTAATAATCAGCGTAAATGAATCACTCTCTTAAAAAGTTATGTCTTGAATAAACTTACTAGATACACTTTCCAGTACATCTACTATGTTATGACTTATCTCATATTAAAAGATAAGTAATTATAATCAATAACGAGAGTGACGGGCTATATGTACACACTTCAGAGCCAATATCGGTTAAATTAAATAATTTAAATTACTATCAAACCCACCTTCATTAAAATATTACAAAATTAAATTCATAATAAAAAATTATTGTAACCCATCATACACTTAATTATAAGCTGCATCTTGACCTGAAATAAATTTTAATAAAAAAAAGGAAAATTTTTCTCCAAAAAGATTTTCTGATAACGGAAATATACAAACAAATAAATTAAGTAAAGTAAATCATGTACTATCAATCATGAGATAGGTTCCTCTGAATGGAATGAAGTACCGCAAAAGTTTTTGGGTTTAAAGACCTTAACTAATAATACCCAGGTAAAACAAAATTTACATTTAAAATAATAGGGTATCTAATCGTACTCTATTTTATAAATTTCATAGATTCAAAATTAAGAGCAAATAAATAAAATAAAATTTCACCTACTGATTAATTATTAAAACTCAAAATAATTTATAACTACATCAACCAAAAATATTCACTTGTATTAATCGTATAACCGCAGCTCCTGGCACGAAATATGCCAATACTTTATCAATTACTAATTCCAAAATAACTTGATAATTAAATTTAATTACTATAAATAAATAGAACATTTAGTTAAACAAAACTTATATATAATATCAATAAAAAGTGAATAAATAAGCAAGAATAAAACTATAAAAAATATAAACGTAACACATACAATAAAAATAAATCAAACAAGACATATGTATAATATACACACACAGAATCAAAATAAAAATTAACATTAAAAAACACAAACATTTATAGAATAATACTACCCTAATAATGCACAACAACAAAAACTCTCTTAGAATATAAACGAAACAAATACAATAAAAAGGAAATCAAACAAAACATATGTATAATAAACACACATAGAATCAAAACAGAAATTAACATTACAAACACAAAAATTTATAGAATAATTTTACCCTAATCAGTACAACAAAAACTTCTTTATCATTTCTTTTGCGTTAAAAATAGGTAGCTACAACTTTTGATAAAATAATATATAAATTGAAATAATCAATTAATATTAATTAAATAACACTCATAAGGATATATTTAATTAGATATGATATATTGAGATAAATCATTTATATTAGATATTAATAAAAATATAAAAAAATCAGATAAACAACAAAATTTTATAATGATTAAAGGAATAAACCATTACATAAAACAAAAAAAGGAACTTTTAATTTATATATAAAATAAATGAGATGCCTGATTAAAGGGTTATCTTGATAGGATAAATAAAGTAAAAATATTTCTCTCATTATATAAGATAGAATTAAACTATCACCTTTAGCATCAAAAACTAATGTGCATCTTACACCTCAATATAAAAAGATAAGGTAATTAAGCTGATGGGTTCATACCCAGTTAATGAAGGTAATAACCCCTCTTTTTTTAATGTACAACAACTCTATAAAACTTCTTTTCCTATCATCATTGATGATAGGAACGATCCTGTCCATTTCTTCAAACTCCTGATTAGGAATCTGAATAGGACTAAAGATCAACTTACTATCTATTATTACCATATTAACAGACAATAATAATTCAATAATTAATGAACCAGCAATTAAATACATTATTATTCAATCAATAGCATCATAAATATTATTATTTTCAATTCTAATTATTCAAATAAAATACATAATATGATGAGATAATTAAACCATTCCATCAATAATGATTATGCCAAGAATAATAATAAAAATAGGAGCAGCCCCATTCCACTTTTGACTTCCAGAAGTAATGTCATCAATATGCTGAATTAATTGTCTTATACTAATAACACATTAAACCCTAAGATTCCTTCTTTCCTTCCTTCCTTCTGGCAGTAAGAACGACCTTGATACACCTGGGCATTGAGTCAATGAGAGCTTGGATGGCGTGTACAGGTACAGATGCCCATGCAGCTTCAACACGATAGCACAGTTCATCAAGAGTAGAGACTGGCGTATTGTGACGAGCCAGGTGCTCGGCCACCATTAGCCAGAACGTTTCAATTGGCGAGCGATCTGTAGAATATGCTGGCCAGTGTAGCAGTCGAACACTTTCCGTATCCAGAAAGGCCCATAAAGGACCTGCAACATACGGTCATACATTATCATGCTGAAATGTAGGGTTTCGCAGGGATCGAATGAAGGGTAGAGCCAATGGTCGTAAAACATCTGAAATGTAATGTCCACTGTAACTTCCTGTCGGTTAAATTTCGCGTTTTTGGCACATCATCTTCGTGGTGTAACAATTTTAATGGCCAGGCGTGTATAACTGTGGATGAGTGTGTGTTCCCTGTGGACTCCAAGACATGTGCAGCAATATTGATGAAATCTTCAGGACATCATATTAGCTCCATAAATACGTCTGGCATTTGGAAGGACCGTAGCGCCTCTAGTGGAGAAAGTGCCAACAGTTTGCTGTCGCTAGGTGTTCTAGGATAGCTTCGGTGACTGTTCGTGTAACAGTGTGCATTGATGGTGCTGCGACCACGGACACTTTCTCTCTCTGTGACAATACCGTCATTCCAAATGCCAAACGTAAGCTTCCACACATACGTTGGACTATGATATTAGTATATAAATGTGGATTTTACATCTTGAGTAAAGGTTCGGTGAATGGCCCCGAATTTTACAAACCGTCCTGGCGTAATGATGTGCCCACGCGTACACATTGAGGGGCCGCTGCGCTGTGGCCGAGGGCACTGAGGTACTATGCTCTCATGCGCGACGGCGTTACTCGTCGGGGGTTGGAATGTTCAAATGTTTGTAGAACTTACGGGACTTAACTACGGGGTCATCAGTCGCTAAACTTACAAACTAATTATGAACTACCTAACACTACAGACGGCACAAACATCCCTGCCCGAGGGGGGATTCGAGCCCCCGACCGTAGTGGCCGTGCAGACTGTGACTGGACCGCCTCAGTCTCCTCGGCCACCACGGCCAGCGGGGTTGGAATCCTCCCTCGGGCATGGATGTTGTCTTTAGTATAAGTTATTTTATAAGTAGTTTGTAAATTTAGGGACTCTGCAGTTATCCCATCATCTTAAAAGACATTTGAACACATTGAGGAACATGCCAACAAGCGCCCACTAACGTGCAATGCAGTGAAGCGGTGCTTATGCTGCAAAAAGGGTCAGAATAAGACCTCGTGCCATTGCAACATGGAACGCAAGATAAAGCAGCGCATTAACATGACGTTTTGTTTCAAACCGATGGGATGTTAGTGCAGTGTGTAAAAAGTGTGTGTTTGAGAGGATTAAACGGTTTAGAGACGGAAACGAAAGTATGGAAGACGAGCCACTTTCGCGTCGACAGTCCACAATCAAAGTCCCAGATGATATCTAACAAGTGGAACGGATGACAGCGGATGAGCTGCGGCTGTCTTTAAAAATGGTAGCAGACGAGATGAAGAACAGCAAAGAGAGCAACGGTTGCGTAGATCGAAAGCGTGAGCTCAGTTTTTCGAGCTTTTCCACAAGAAGAGTTTGTTGGCAGTTTCCAACAGCAGCTGTGCAATCGATGTTAGAAGTGTATTGCAACCAATAGCGATTACTTTGATGAGCAGCAAAGGAATTTTGTTTGTCAAATCAAATGTTCAAATGTTTGTTAAGCTTAAGGGATTTAACTGCGGGGTCATCAGTCCCTGAACTTACAAACTACTTACGAAAGACGACAAAAATATCCATGCCCGAGGGGGATTCGAACCCCAGACCGTAGCGGCCGTGCAGAGTGTGACCGGCGCGCCACAGACCGCTCGGCCACTGCGACCGGCTTTTGTTTGTCATTCTTCATTTCTGTATTTCCTGATACTATTCACCGAACTTTTCAGACGCACCCTTGTAAGAGCGTGATATTAATTCATTTATTCATAGAACGTAGAAGATTGCATCTGATAAAATACTGCATTGCTTTTATAGGTATATAATGTGAATTACACTCTTTTATAGCAGGGGCTGGTCGCTGGTTGGTAATGCATTTTTCCGCTTTGCATTAGCAATATAGGAATAATATAGCGTAATCCAATGACGAATTATGAAATTCTGATACTGTTTTGGCTATTTAACGCTTTAGTGATCTCTCTATTAACAAAACCGTACTGATTATAGAAATTTGTAGTATGAAACGTATTTGTCGTATTGAATATAACCTTAATTTTCTTAGAATGTAAAAAGAGTCGCATACGGCCTTTGGTGTCTCGATGGCTCGACTTTAAACCACACGCCTGTCTTCTTTTATAAGATTATACCTTCCTGCGGCATTATAACCAACATGGAGATCGCTTCCAGTCGATATAATCAGTTTGCGACGACGCGTCGCTATCGCCGGCAGCTTATACCCCCAGGAGTTGCCGGAGAGATTCGCGAATGCAGTGTCTGCCCCTCTTTCCCTTTAGTACCCTACTAGAATGACAGGGCGCGTGGGGAAACTACCGATAAAGCCAGCGGACGCCAGGCCGCAAATGGTTTTTCGATGAACTTGTCCCGGGACGAATTCAACAACTTCTCGCCGAACTGGCACGAATTCAAAAGTTATAGCGGGCGCTTCCGCGTCAGACAGTCAAACGCACTGGGGCGGAAACGAGCGGCCAGTTCCGCGGACTTTATCTGCAACCTCCAGTGAACCCACTGACCGCTGTATTGACGCAGTATTTTCTACAATCAACTGTGGTTGCAGTGGGTTGGAAGTCTACAATACGCCAATGAATATCGTAAGTTGGTTTTCTTTTTAGAACTAGTATTTCCCATCCTTTTTGGTCACACAAGAATTACGTGACAATTTTCAGTCCAGCTACAGTTCTTCTTACATTTTTCGTAACTTCTTTTTATGTTATCCCCATGTACCTTTTTTGTCATACTGCAGACCAATCAGCATTTGTACTCTTACTTATTCCGTCGTGCTATCCTCCTGAATTTGTTTTTTTTCTTTTACTTATGGGATTTAACTATGGGGTCATCAGTCCCTAAGCTTACAAATTACTTACGAACTAGCTAAGACTAAGGACGGCACAATTATACATGCCCGAGGAGGGATTCGAACCTCCGACCGTAGTGGCCGTGCAGACCGTGACTAGAGCGCGTCAGTCCCCTCGGCCACCGCGGCCGGCCTCCTGAATTTAACACTATTCATTGTATAATATCACATACTGCTGTTTTGCTCTTATTTTTGTATATTTGTAAGTCATTTTTAGCTGCTGCGATGAAACGTGTTATTTTCCGAAAATACTTTTTTTGGTCACTCATTTATGTCTGTATTTTCAACTGTACTCCGCAAGCCACCTTACGGAGTGGGGCGGAAGATAATTTATCCTTCTCCAGTTCTATTCGGATGTGGTTTCGCGGGAAAAATGACTGGCAGTATAACATCAGTGCGGTATCTAATATACCTTAACTTCAGATACATTCCCTAGATATAAACAGGATGAGTCTTCGAGAATCGTGTGGGTTATGAACATTTACAGTAGCATATGCCGTGATAATAAAAGCATCTATTGCAGCGTTTACCACTGCAGTTGGTCGAGCATCTCTGTCACGCTTTCATGTTCGCTAAGTAAACATACAACAAAGCTCACAGTTTCTCTATGTACGTTCTCTAAAGTCTCTTTCAATCCCACTAGGTACAGATTCCACAACTACGAGCAATTATATATTATTGATCAAAAGAATGCTTTGTATGGTACTTCCTTAGCTGGAATATTGTTCCTTAGTATCCGTCGTGTAAATTTCAACCTGGCATCCGCCATATCCACGATTAATTTTGTGTAGTCTTTGTACTTCACTCTGTATGCACAGTCCCAAGTATTTGGTATCAATTGTATTTAGTTTAACGCTATTTTGTAAAAATTGACATTGTGAGAACGGTGGCTGTGGAATTGTAATGTTTATAATTAAAACAGCAACCAGCCAAAAGTATAGTAGAAATGTTTATATTCTTAATCCATAACCGGTTTCAGATTTATACAATCCATCTTCATATGATTTTTATATTCCTTTGAGGTGGAGCCTTGTCTTACGTCAGTTACAGTATCGCTGCGCTAGGATAGATAAAAAAATTTTCATTTACTTTTTGCTGAAGTTGGCTTCAAGTTTCTTTATGTCTTTATCAACATGTTTATTAAAGCGATTTATAGTTAAAAATACATTAAGGTCGCCGAAAACTGATGCAAGAGAAGGCCCCAGCTCAAAAACGTGAAAAACCATCTGAAAATGGATTTTTATAAATCTGAAGGAGAAAAACATCTCTACCATACTTGTTGCTGGTCGCTATTTTAATTATAAACGTTGTAATACCAAAGCCACGGAAATGTCAATTCTATGTGAAATTTAGTTTGAAGTGAAGTTGTTTGAAACTTCTTTTACTTCTGAATGTAAAGGTATTTTGATACCACCTACCTACATAGGGACACGTGACCATCCCAATAAAATAAGAGAAATCAGATCGAAAACGGAACGATTTTGGTGTTATTTCCTCCCGCGTGCTGTTAGACAATGGAACGGCAGAGAAAAGTTATGAAAGTATTCAATGAACCCTCTGCCAGGCACTTAAATGTGATTTGCAGAGTATCCATGTAGATGTAGATGTAGAGGTTCGTATTTTCAGTTTTGTAACTATTCCTATTTCGGGCTGCATCATGCCTAGCTTTAATAATTTAAAGTTTTATTATCAGTGTAGATTAGTGTTTTTAACCCTGTGGTTCACAAAGTCCCAGGAGGGTCGCTGTCACAGAACGATGTACTTGCACCATAAAATAACTAGCAGTTAAGTCATACAAAGCGTATGCCTAAAGGTCATTTCACACAGGCGTAGCTTATCTCGAGGTACGTCTTCAGAATGACGTCGCAGACGTATCGCATATCCTGGCCATAGGTACGTACCCTTCAAACCGAAAGCTACGTATTACGAGCTACGTTTTCTATCCTAGCTTCGTATTTGCTCAGTTGTTGGAGGTGGTGTGCTGACTTCAATACTGTTTGTGGATAGTACAAGAAATGGCGTTCAGTGTGCCGTGGTGTGAGTCAAAAATAAACTTCAGTGTACCGTGGATGGAGTTCATGTAACGATAGTGATGATGAACTGTTGATGATGTATTCAGTGTCAAATAAATCGAATTGGGTTCATCCGACAATTGTTAGAAGAACAGCGTATGGGGATTACCACCACCTAATGCAAGATTTCAGCTTGACGATGAAAAGTTTAAAACGTTTTTCAGGCTTAATGCAGAACAGTTCAGTGAAGTTTTATCCCTGATCAGCAACGACATCAAGTAACAGTATACAAATTACGAAAATCAATACCTCCTGAAGAACGGGTAGGTATTTGTCTAAGGTAAGAATTCCTTGCCCGTAATTTCAAAATAGAAACGTAGCCTATTAGTATAAGGTTGGAATAACTAAAATTCAGAACAATACGAACATAAAAGAATAACTGTAATAAAAAAGGAAGTTGTACAACCGTAATAAGGACTTAATATTGCAGTCTTACTACACTTAAAACTGGACTAAAACAAATGTTCATACTTAATTGGTTTCCTTAAAACTTGCGAAATTTTTTCCCAAGGTAAGTGACGAAGTTAGCATCTCTGTATTCCATTTTAGAATAGTCCCACAGCACTGGATACTTTCGCACTTGGTCAGTTAATGCAGACATTTCGCACAATAAACACACAAACACGTAGTAATAGAGTTGTCCAGCAGAGAGCACGTGGTTTGAGGAGCGGTGTACTGCGCATGATCCAGCCGAGATACGTAGCGACGCTACGTGTGCAGGCGTAGTTGAAGATACGCGTATTTTGTATCCCAGCTGGACGCGAAGCCAGATATGTCGGTCTGAAATGCCGCATTTGATTACAAGATACGTCTGCGATGTCTTTCCCAAGACTTAGCTCAAAATACGCTAAGCCGGTGTGCAATGACTTTTACTCATATACAGGGTGTTTCACTGTGTTTGCCTCTGTAACTTATAAAATAATAGGTGACGGGAAATTTTAATGCGGTAGGTCAACACAAGAAATGTTACACTTTCTGCGGAGCTATGAACATAGTTTATTGTATCATTTTCCAAAGAGTTACACCACTCTCCGGGGGCGGAGGCTGTGATAGCGTATCTCACTGGCCGAGTGGCTATCCCCTGGGGCACGGCCCAATGTCTCATGACCACCAGCCAGTGAGCTACGCTGTCGTAGCCTCCGCCCCCTATACTTTGAAGGGTTGTAGCTCCCAAACCAACAGTGATAGGAATGTAGTTTAAATTGATTTGGACGCAGCTGGTTTAAACGAATCCAATACACAATAGAAAAAAACTATTGTTCCATTTTAAAAAATATGTCTTTGTGGTGTATCTCTTTGGAAAATGATACAATAAACTATGTTCATAGCTCCGCAGAAAGTGTAACATTTCTTGTGTTGACCTACCGCATTAAAATTTCCCGTCACCTATTATTTTATAAGTTATATAGGCAAACACACTTAGTGAAACACCCTGTATATTTATTGTTAAAATTACGGTCTTTCTTGAATACATCACAGATTGTGAAATGAAATTCGAAAAAAAAGAAAAAAAAATCTTCTACTTCACAAACTGCTTGTAAAGTGGGACTTTTCTTAATGAGCATAATTAGCTTTTGAGTCTTACCTGAAATGCCCCACAGTCGATAAGGAAAATATATTTTATCTATCGGAAATCATGTAAAAACATGGTAGTGTTTTACAAACCGAAAAATACACACAGTAAAAATTCTACCAACAAATTGAAAGGATGACTTCAACTGCGAATGGGCAAATCTGTAAATGTGTACCCAGCCGGGATTCGAATCCGGGTCTTCTGCTTTCTAGGTAGTTTCGCTGACCCCTATACCACTGGGGACACAGTGATCACAGCACCTGCAAGGACTACCTAAGCACGCCTCCCGTCAGACACAAATTTCCAGCTTTACTCTGCCCACAGTACTCAAACTCGTATTCACTATGAACTAATTCCTGTAAGAGGGCTCCCAACTTGTCCACCCCTCCCCACTAACGAAAGGATTATTTCCCGTCACTGGCATATGTGTGTGTGTGTGTGTGTGTGTGTGTGTGTGTGTGTGTGTGTGGCGTCCATTCCGAAAGAACAGACGTCACTTCTGATCCTGCAGTTGACGTCAGATATTCTGTGAATATGAAAACAATAACAACTCCAGGATCAGAAGTGACGTCTGTTCTTTCTGACGCCACATATACAGGGTGTCCCAGCTATCTTGTCCACCTAAAATATCTCTGGAAAAATAACAGCTATTGTAAAACGACTTTCACCGGTATCAATGTACGGCTGAGGCCCACGAACGAACATATTTGGAAACATTCTAAAACGAAAGAAAATGTGTTTTTAACACAAATTTACGTTTTTTTTAAATGGACACCCTATATTTGTTCTTCAGAAATTCATAGCACGACAAATCACATAAACAATGACGTTGATTCCATCGCAATATTCCAATTACATCCCGAGATATTGCAACTCGAAGTTGACGCTTGAAAAACCCGAAATGCGCTGCTAGCACACGTCATGAGGCTCAGGCGTGAACCCCATGCTGCCCGTAATCGTGATGTGATTGACATGCGTAATCGCACTTCCATACTTACCTAGAGGTCCGAAACTAATAATACGGTCTGCTGCAATCCTGCATTAAAGTCGTACATTCCAGCAGGTATTTATCTCAGAGGCTAAGAGTGATGCGGTTCTGTAACATATCTGTGTACCGCAACGTTAGTCACAAAGTTAACTTCGCTTATAGTTAATCCGTTACAAAAAAGGTAATGCCGTTCAACGTTAAAACTTTACTGTAGATCTAGCGCAAGTGACAGTGAATCATTTACTCATAAGAGTAAAATTCATGTTCATGGTTATAGTGAAACGAGCAAGTGGACTAAAGTTTTTACCGTTGTTTAGATAAAAATGTTTTGATTTGGGAAGTTCAGGTAAGACATAGAAGATGAACGTAAACATGTTTAACCAATTTGTTTTATTATCACATAATTATCAATTTTATGTTCATCTAATGCGATACATGACAAATTGTTTCAAACAAATGTTTCTGAACATCACTGGGTAAAATGGCTCTTTGTAGAAACTTGCACTGTGATACCAGCACTACATACTAAAGCGTTCATACTAGCGTTCATATGTCATGCTCAAAGAGATAACCATTGGCTTGCGTACATAGGGTCACTCTACGGATGAAGGATGCCCTACTTCGTGCTACTGTTTCCATTTTGATGGCTGTACAAGCATCAATAATGCGTTGCTTCATGTCCTCTGGTGGGGTTGGTTCATGTTGGTAAACAACATCCTTCACTGCTCCCCAAAGAAAAAAATCCAGCGGTGTAAGGTCCGGAGATCGGGCAGGCCACCTAACTGGGCCACCACGTCCAATCCACCTACCAGGTTCAGAAGTCGTCGTGCTTCTAAGTCGTTATGTGCAAGGCATCCGTCATGCTGATACCACATGACCATTCTCCTGTTAAGAGGTAGGGTGTCCAAGAGAACAGGAAGAATGTGTCGTATAAATCTGGAGTACTGGCTGCCATTTTGGTCGCCATTTACAAAGAAAGGTCCGATAATGGTATCTCCAATAATCCCACACCAAACATTCACTTTCCACGGACGTTGATGCTCTACCTGACGGAGCCATATTGGATTGTCTGCGGACCAATTATTCATAATCCTCATATTGACAATTCCTTCGTTGGAGAATGCTGCCTCGTCGGTAAAGAGATCATCTGCGAAAAAAAAAATTGGATTAGTCAGACGTTTTTGCTGAGCCCACCGACAAAATGTTACCCTTTTGCTGAAGTCATTTCCATGAAGGTACTGGTGTAAATGAAAATGGTAAGGATGAAATTTATGACGTTGAAGAATACGCAGTGCACTTGATTTCGACACACTAACTTCACGTTCAATTTGACGTGTGCTGATATGAGGATTCACAGCTACGGTAGCGAGCACAGCAACTTCAGCACATTCATCTGTGCGTGTTCTAGGACGATGTCTAGGTCTTGGAATTAAGCTTCCCGTTTCACGTAGACGAGATGTGAGACGACCAAACATCCGGCGCGAAGGCGATGGCTTGTCATGGAATCGTCTTCTGTATAGTCGATCTGCCTGAACAGAATTTCGCCCGCCTACAACAGGGTACAGTACAGGTATGTAGAGTAGGGTAGAAAACAGATATATTAACGTAACAATCATAATGTTCTCTAACAGTACTATAAACAAACAAGCAGTCTAATAACGTATATCCCGTCAACGTACATTCTCCATAGATCAGCAGCATTTCTACCATATCTTCATATGTGAACATAATACAGTATAAGTTCACAATGTGTACTACCTTCGTGCAGTCACTAGATTACTCTGATGCACGACTACACTGGCAAGCGGTGTACTGCACGCCAAAGCAACCACAAATGGGATGCTCGGAGGGTGGTGGAGTACAGGAGTTTGCATGGGTCTCGAATCACAAACAAGGCGAAGTGGTAACTGTTGCTGTAGTGGGAACTACGATGGGCACGTGTCTAGGTAGAGCTAGGCCCTGGATGAACGAGTGCACGAAAGGCACAATGGGTCATATAACGCATTCGATAAACCTTATTTTGGGTGTGAGGGATAAATAAGACAACCTGACTGGTGTATACTGATCGGTACTGGTTCATATTGTGTACGTAGACACACAAAACGTGCAAGAGAGAAACCATTATGTGCTTATGAGAGTTGATGGCAACAGATCGTATTATTCGTTTCGAACTTCTTGTTAAGTATGGAAGTGCGATTATGCATGTCAATCACATCGCGATTACGGGCAGCATGGGGTTCACGCCTGAGCCTCAGAAAGTGTGCTACCAGCGTATTTCGGGATTTTCAAGCGTCAACTTCCCGTCGCAATATCTCGGGATGTAATTGGATTATTGCGATGCAATCAACGCCATTGTTTATGTGACTTGTCATGCTATGGATTGCTGAAGAATAAATATAGGGTGTCCATTAAAAAAAATAGGTTTGTGATGAAAAACAGATTTGCTTTCGTTTTAGAATGCTTGGAAATATGTACATTCATGGGCCCCATCCGTACATTGATACCGGTGAAAGTCGTTTTCCAATAGCTGTTATTGTTCGAGAGATATTTTGGGTGAACAAGTTAGCTGAGACAATATAAATTAAAAGGAAGCTAAAGCAAAAGAAAGAAGATTGGATTTGTTTCCTCTGAGATCAAATAGTTTTCCTACGGTGGAGGTGGCCAGAATATTTATATCTGAAAAGGAGTTGTCAGAATATTTTACTTGGAAGGGGTTCTCCGATGCGCGAGGCCGTTCCCCGTTGGGCGGTTCGAATCCTCCCTCGGGCATGGATGTTTGTGTTGACTTTAGTAGAAGTTAGTTTATAAGTAGTTTGTAAAGTGTAGGGACTGATGACCCCGCAGTTAAATCCCGTAAGCTTAACAAACATTTGAATATTTTTGGAAGGTACCGCTAGAATACTTTTACTTGGATGGGGGTCGCGTATTGGAAAAGTTTGAAGAAAAGTGGTGTAGATTGTGACACAAATATTACAGAGTCCATTTTCTGCCGCTGAAATATACAAGTAGCCTTAGGGATCGCTTCTGAGAAGAACATTGACCGCAAAATCCGCATAATACACGTAGCTATTATTCTCTCCATCACTCACTAGCAACGCTGAAGTCTAAATTACCTCCGCGTTTCTCCCAATTGTGCCGGAGAGTTATCCAGTCGGCAGGAGCCCGGGAGGCGTAACATCTTTCCGGATGGGTTCATAACGGAAGCTACCCACCTCTCCCTCACCGTGCGCAGCAGTAGTGGGCAGGCCGTTGAGATGAGACTTTGTTTCCGGGTTTATTCGCAGGAAACGAGCAAAATAAATAGACTCGTTGCAACGCGCCGCCGGGCCCGCCGGGCGATAAATCAAGCCGGGGAAGACGTTATGACAGAAACTCATTAGCCGGCGCGAGATGGGAGTAGTGCCCGGAGCGCGCGCGGCGGCCGCGGCAAAAACCCGCCGGTCGGCGCTTCTAAACTCTTTGCCGGCGACGCATCGCCGCGTCTTCGCCCAAGGATATTTATGGAGGGAGGGCTCGCTGAATAAGTAACGGTGGAGTGGCCAGCGGCTGCGCGCGCCGTCTGCGACAGCGTCGCGGAAGGTTGTCAGCGGCAGCCGTTCTGCCGGGAGACAGCGGGGCAGCCGTTCTGCGGGGAGACAGCCGCGCAGCCGTGCCGGCGCGAGCCGCAGCCGCTGACGCCAAATTAACTTGTCTGCAGCAGCGCCGTCTTAGCCGCCGTGTGCGGCGAGCGGCAGGCAGGGACGGACGGACGTCCGCGCGTTCGGTCTGCCGTGGGAGTGGACTGACGCTGTGACGGATTTGGGGCTAAGCCCCGATGCGACCTGGCTGCCGTCACCGTACCGAGCGGAATGTCGCACAAGTGCATTCAGGGCAGACACTGGTACTATGCGCGACGGAAACGTAGATACTGTCGTATGAGTGACGTATGAGAAGGCAGGAACTCCCGCCTGTAGTAATCAATATTAGTCAACATCATCATCTTTCGAGGTTATTTAATGGCTGTCTGTGAAGAATCTCTATCTATATAAAAGCGAAAGGACGCTCACTCACTCACTCCCTCACTCTCTGACTAAACACGAAATCTCGCAAACTACTTCACCTTCAATTGTAAAATTAATTCTATCTGAAAGGAGCCAGTTGAAAAGCTTCATTTAGACATATAACTCTGGCCATAAAATCAGCTGAAGGATTCAAGTGAACTATTGACTACCTATTGCAACAGAATCTTGTTCCCTGGCCCAGAATTTAGGACTGACTCAAACTTTACTTTAGCACCAGGAAGACAAAGAGGCGGTGGCCAACATACGTCGTAGATGACGCAAATTACACACAATTATTAATATACAAGTCACCCCGGACTAAACCATTTCATGAAGGTGGCTGTGAGAACATTTATGGCGGAACGGAATTAAAAGTATGATAATATGCACCTGGTTTTGTTCTCAGCACTGGTGAAAAGCAACATTAAATAAAAAAGGGAGGTATTCATCAATCAATATTCATAAGAAATAATAAAATTTTAGTGACAATAAATTATTTATACAGTTCAAACATGAGTAAATATAGGCACAAATTTTGTTAAACAATAAAAATACATTCCACATTGAAAATTAAGCTTACGTTATCTGAACTGAACATCGTCGGGGGAGGGATTTACAATCAACAAGCATTCAGCCAGTCACACATGCAAAAGAAAACGAAACTCACCAAACTCAGCATGCTGATATGAAGCAGAAGTAGGCGCTGCAAACGTAGGCGAAATTCAGCGTACTAGGATGTACCACACAACACCAGAAAAAATGAACTTCGTAGGTCGCTCTGGTCTGTCTTTCTTTACTTGAGATGGTACGCGATAATAGCGAGATTAATTTCCATTCAAATCAAAATGTGAGTGTGCGGAATTATTGAGACACATGGCACATGTCTGCTACATTACATATCCGCACCCCACTGAAGACGAAGTGCTTAAAGATTGTATTCACTAAGTACCAACGGAATCACAGATTACGAAGCAAGATTACACAATAGGAAGGCACTGGTGTGTGAGCAGTGGCGAAAACTCAAGTGACTAGCTGTAAACCCTTGAAGTCGGAGTTCATACGCCGCTAGCTAGTCTCAAACAGGTTATCAATCCAAATTAGTTGCATATTCACTATGTTTACCTATGCAAAATCGCTGAAATGATATACATATCCGTACATGATCGGAGTAACTCATTTGAAAAAATGAACCTATCATCTGAAGTCTAACAAACCAGACAACGAATTCCTACCATATCAAGCGAGGTAAGAGAATCAGAACGTCTTACCAGGTCGTAGAGCAGCCACAGAATGTCCATCGGCTCACCAGCATCGACTCCACCGGAAATCGCTAAAAAACCCTGCAAAAACCGTGTTGGTGTGGGAGGGGACAGCCTAAACTCGCGCGTCCTACCGAGGCTCGCTGGCGGGCATTGCCAACCCAACTTGTAACCAAAGTGAAGTGTGGAGGAACCTCTTTGGTAGCATCAAAAGCAGAGGTTGGTAACGACTACAAATCGACACAAAGCCAGAGATGCAAAGCACACAGCCAGCAGCCGAGACGAAAATTCTCATACATACACTCAGACTGCCATGCTAGAAGATACTCATACATGCACATACAGAGTAAAGAAAGTTCACATTCTCACAGGGACAGTGGCATCACGGAGAAACCGTTCATATTGACACATTAATAGACATAATGATAGATTATTAGCATAATAAAATCCCAGCAATATTATCACAATATCAAAGCAAATAACCTTTAAAAACATGAAATGAAATGCTATTCCTCATGCCTCCGAACGAAAGGGGTTCTCGTTTAGCAAAAAGGGCCGTCTAGTGAACTTAGATAATGTACAGTGTTAAACATCTAGGGAAGATAGCAGACAGCCGTCTTACAACCTATAAAGCTGAAATTTGGTAGGAATGTAGTTTATAGGTAGACGACGTCAGCTACGAAAGGATATTTTGGTAGGGCTGATAGTTCAGTAGATATAACGTCATAAACCATGAAAACTTCCCCGTCTTGCGGAGCGTGATAGTGTGACTTCATCAGTCCACTATTTGAGAAGGAGAGCACTTAGCGTCTTGCAACAAATCTTAAACATAATTTCAAACTCTTAGAAAGCTTGTTATCAAATACAACCCCTGCAAAATGATGAAAAGAATCAAGTTTGTCTCTTAC
Organism: Locusta migratoria; assembly: GCA_026315105.1. Classification (NCBI taxonomy): domain Eukaryota; kingdom Metazoa; phylum Arthropoda; class Insecta; order Orthoptera; family Acrididae; genus Locusta; species Locusta migratoria. Next base: position 25,851,250 of record CM048751.1, read on the forward strand.
TACTTTTTCGGCATGCATGCAGTAAAACAACACTATTTATTTGTATTCGCGAGAAATATTACAGACAGTATACACACATACCACTGAATGTACGTTCGACATTTTATCGTACTTCGACACACAGTTCAAGAAATATGGTCTCACAAACAATTGGGTTCATAGAAGACCGCCTCTTCAAGCATGACGTTTTGATTTATTACTTTTTTTTTCTACTAACTCCATTCGCGACGTACTTTGCAGACATTTTACTCATTCAGCACTGGATTTACCTTCGAAATAATTTCATATTAAGACACACAAATTCAGGTGCTATGGCGTCAAAGACAATGATATGCACAAATTTCGCCCTAATAATCATGAGGTTGTAATTTACTACGTATTTACTACAAACTCCATTTACAACACATTTCGCAGGCAGTTTTCTAATATTCCATTCAACGAACCAGGTACCGTAAATAATATTTCTGTAGGACATGAAATTCAGTTGATATTAGGCCACAACGTGGCATCCATAAATAGGTACTGTATTATGTTTGATATTTTGTTAAGTCTTTATTACTGTGCTCGCAGCACATTCCACCAACAATATCGAAATATACCACTGTAAGGAGCTACAATATTATATCACTGAATGACACATTGATCGGCATATACAACGTCATAACCACTGAGCTGTTTGAAAGCGAAACTACAGAGCTAATTTCGCCGTAGATTAAAGTGAAAAGAATTCCTGACAACTTTGAACTGAGAGGCGCCCACGGCTGCAGGTGAAAACAATAGACTTCTATAGAGCTACAGGGAAAGGAAGGGATTGAAACAGTGTACATCCAACGAATACCCTTTATTTCCTACAGATCTAATTTTTATTTCCAGAGACTACAGTTTCCAGTAGACTGACATGTTACGAGTAACAAATGACAGGGCATTCTATTACATACTGCGGAGTGCATTTGACGTTTCCACGTTTCTCACAGAGATTATGTCGCTTGCTCAGGCGTGCGCTTACGAAAGAAACTATTAATATTAGAGCTTAGACAAGTCGCAATAAAAGTAAAGTAGTGAATTAAATGAATGTATGAATGTTACATATCATTTGTATTTTGGTTACTATATTTCTTTGTGTGGATGTACTGCACTTATAATTTTGTACATTATGCGAGACAGCCTTATTTCTTAAATATTCTCTGATAAATACGTTATTAGAAAAAAGTAGATGGACAGAGAGAGAGAAGGGATGGGCGAACTACTACCAGAAGGCTTGAATAAATAAATAAATAGCCGAGCAAAGCCGGATTTTCAGCTAGTCTTATATCAACACAATCAATTTCAGTGCCTCAATAACTTCTGCTCTTTCTAGAGGTTGATAAAAATTTACCCACAGTCCCCAGATGCATATAGTTAATAAAACACAAATAAAAATGAGTTGAAGTGTGCATTACGTAGAAATAACTTTCACAACACTCTTGTTTGAACTATTACGTCTAATGTTTATTTATCAGATCAAAGCAATGTCACTGGTGATAGCACTGTATGTTGGGGTATATAACCTAGCTTGGGAATCCCCGTAAAATTCTTGAACAGATATCTGCATAATTTAGTGGGCCGAATGAATGTTTAAAAACTCAGTTAACACTTCCTGACAAGATGCACTTTTACAACCAGTTTCCCAATAACTTGGTATGACTATTCTGATCCACGTAAATTCGTAAATTTATCTAAATCACAGTGCCTGAACTTCACACGCTGCAATCTTCAATTTCGAAGTAGCACTCGGCTTCTCAAGAAGAAACCTTGCAAGTTTAAATAGTATCTCGTCACAAACGTAAGTCCTAAGTTTACTGCACTTTCCGCACTCTGAAAACTCTTAATGTTTCGCTCTACCGAAAGTAGCGGCACAGACCGGCATAGCTTCGCCGTCGCGACGCTAGTAGCCAAACGCACACTGCCCCACCTTGGCCCATTGCCCATCGTTTTTACCTGTCCTCCGGAGAAACCACGTCACCAAAATTCCCAGTGGCGAACCCTCGCCAATATACAGCGCTTTGCCAAGTATTCTGTACAGCCGGCCGCGGTAGCCGAGGGGACTGAGGCGCTCCAGTGACAGTCTGCATGGCCACTACGGTCGGGGGTTCGAATCCCTCCTCGGGCATGGATATTTGTGCCGTCCTTAGTAGTAGCTAGTTCATAAGTAGTTTGTGAGTTTAGGGACTGATGGCCCCCTAGTTAAGTCCCATAAGTTCTACAAACATTTGAACATTTCATATTCTGTACATTCACGCAGATACAACTTTAAACACCTACACTATACACAAAGAAATATGAAGCTTATCATAGTAATTAACATGTTTATTTTATCATTTCTCCAATGAGTCGAATCAAATATCAATATCAACTCTCCTGCCATTTGCAGTATAGTTATCCGCTTTTAGACATATTTATGTTATAAACAATATTGCAAACATCTGTGTGAAACATGATTTACAAATTTTTGGCTTGCTCTTTACAACAGTACAAGCCGTTTTGGCGTACTATTTCTATTTAAACAATTATTGAAGATTATATACAATTTTATTATTTAAACAAAGACAACATGCATCAATAAATTAGATCAATGTGATTTTGTAGTCTAACCATTTTTGTTATGACACCTGTGAACAAACACTGTCATACTTGAGTATCTGATTGTACTTAACGTTACTAACAAATTTATACAATCGTATTAGTGAATTAGGTTTTCTGTGATCAGTATTTATCTTACGTCTAATATAAGCATATCACGTGATGCACTTTGTTGAGTCCCTGCATATGAGCCTTCGTCCACCTCTGTATCTTAAATGGTTTAAATGTTATGAATATTTAACGAATTACTAAATTGCCGTATTTTCTATCTATTACAACTTTTTATATGTACTGTCCGTCGCCAGACATGTCATACGGAACCCTTTCAGAAACTGTGCCGCCCTCCTCAGCCTCAATTATATTTAATTTTTAAATTTAACTTTTTCATATACAATACACTGCCGCATTCCCTGACTTCGCAGAGAATTCTCCTGACGTCTTACACGTTGTCGTTAACCCAAACACGGATGAAAAAATATTACATCACAAACGTTTCGATGACATTAAAACGTACTCTGAAACAACAGCAACCTAAATTAATGAGAGGAATACTGTCTGAATCGTCTATTGACCTGACGAACAACGAAGAGTGACGAAGATTCGTCAAAGACGCGTGCTGTTTAGAACATGCTGCAGACTGCATAAGATACAGATTTAAAATACGAGATAATGCAAGCGTGCATATAAAACTGGATACGCCAAATTTCTACACTGGTCTAAACGCCGCAGCGGAGTGGCCGAGTGCATTGAGGCGCAATGTTCCAATGGTCGAGGCCGCTCCCCGTGGGGGTTCGAATCCCGACTCGGGTATGTATGTTTGTGATATCTTTAGTATAAGTTAGTTTATAAGTAGTTTGTAAGGGGATTACCTGAGATACGTAGGTTCTGAAGAGCCAATTATCATCGACAGAATTAAGTGAAATGGTTAGATGTATTTCTGTCGGTTCTATGGAATGTGGAATACAGTACTACAGCGACCGAGATAGTAGTGATAAGCAAAAGTTGCTGCAAAGGGTATAGTTGTTGTTGACTTGTGTTTACCAAACGAAGTACACAGGAAAATTTGTTCAGATGGTGCAGGAAGCAGGTAGTACAATGCAACAATAATTGGACTTACTCGAAGCTATGGCATGAAGATCATATGTAGTATTGAAACCAGGACAGACACAGTGGAAGTGGCCTGCAGCTATTGGGGTGTTCCAAAGTGTAAGAGTTAAAATATGCCAAGAACAAGGTCGTTCACAGGTTTCTTTACTTATTTATTTATTTATTTATTTCGTTCGATACATCCGTGTTGAGAAGGTCCTCGTGGATGTGAAACATGACATTTCTTTCTGTAAGCTGATAATATAACAATGATGATTGTATGAATACTGATTCTATTTAAGAATTCGTCAGTGGAGTAGGAGTTGTCCACCCTTAAAGAGATCTTCATTTGAAGCTAAATGTTTTATGGTTGTTGGTAATTAATTGAGAATATGTGTTCCTGAGTAGTGAACCTCTTTTCGAACTAAAATAAGTGCTTTTAAGTCCTTGTGTAGATAATTTTTGTTCCTAGTATTGTAGGTGTGAACTGAGCTGTTTGTTGAGAAAAGATATATATTATTTATGACAAATTTCATTACTGAATAAATAAACTGAGAGGCAATAGTTATTATACCCAGTTCGTTCAAGAGGCTTATGCAGGATGTTTGTGAATTTACTCCACAAATAATACATATTACACACTTTTGAACTCTAAAAACTTTTGCTTGACTTGAAGAGATACCCCAAAATATTATACTGCATGGAATTATGGAATGAAAGTAAACAAAATATGTAATATTTTTTAATTTTTATGTCTCCTATGTCTGATACCACTCATATTGCACATACAGATTTGTTGAGTCGTTTCTACATTTCTGTGGTGTGCTCCTTCCAACTGAATTTATTATTAAGCAGTAATCCCAGGAATTTTATACTGCCAACCTCTCCTATCTGCTCTTCTTCATATTTTATGCATATACTGGATGGGAATCTCTTACACGTTCTGAACTGATAATAATGAGTTGGCTTTCAACAATTATCAATGTTAACGAAAATATCCTCCACAGATTCTTCCAGAACTATGCTTAACATGGTATCTATTGCAATACTTATATCATCTGCAAACAAAATGAACTCTGCTTCTGGCAGTGTAACGTATCAGAGGTCATTAATGAACACAAGAAAAAGCATTGGCCCTAAGGTGGATACTTGTGGGACACCACATGTAATATCCTTCCCATCTGATGATGACTGTTGGCCTAAATCACTAGTCCCTTGCACCGACATCCTTTGTTTTCTGTTAGCAAGGTACGACTTAACCACTTTGCAGTAGTTCCCATAACAGCACAGAATTCTAATTTAATTAAAAGGATGTATGGTTCACACAATCAAAACCCTTTGATAAATCACAGAAAATACCTTCTGCTTGTGCTTTATTATCTAATGAATAAGGTACGTTCGCACTGTAGGTTTAAATAGCCTTATCGATATCGGATCCTTTCAGGTTGTAAATTTCGTTGTTGAATTGCGTCGCTTTTTGTTTTGTTCTCTGTAACTCTGTCGTGAAATAGTGCTGTTACCCGCACATTTTAGATAAGTTACAAATTTTTAATTTATTAATTCTTAATTGGCGTCGACGGAAAGAGGAAATGGGTAAAGAGAGTGTGGAGGAGATGTAACGAGAGGGAAGGTGGAAAGTGGAGGGACGGAATGTACAAAACGATTGCGTTTCTTGACGGAAATTATATGTCGTGTGCCTCATAAATGGTAATTCTCTGATATCTACTTTGCGTATGTTCATAAAAAAGAAGAAAAAAAACTTGGAATTTAGTGAATTCATAAGCTTTACAATATAATCGAAGAAAATATCTTTTCTGAACTTTCCTTTCATTCCATGTGGCAACGGTAATTCAAATGACGATATTAATTTGATAGCTGTATTTTTCAGTGAGAATTTTTTGTTCAGTTTCACATTAGTTTTAGCAACAGTGAAGTGAGACCAGGTTAAGCCAGTAAAAATAAAACTCTAACGGCAACCGCTTCGGTGTAATTGACTTTGCCCATCAAGGTGACAACAACAGTAGTCATTTTACAAACAAAATGGCTCTTGTACGCACTTCGACCAGATTATCATGACTAGCAGTAATAAAGGTCATTCAGGCTGAAAGAAGTTATTATTTAGACGATGTGAACCATTCCAAGAAATTAATTTGAGTTCATTAAATCGATTGGAATCTAAAACCGCTATCACTCAAGTTTGTTGCTAATTGTATAGTGGCCAGTCACTAAATAAAACTGTACCTACATTATATACTAACAATAATTGTTGATTCCAAACTGTTGGAAAACGGTACTTGTACTCACGTGGTGGTGCAAATCATATGAAAAGAGTATATTAGTCATTTATGAAGAATATGTAGGATACAAAGTACCTTACTTTTGATACATGCACGGAAGCAATCACTTGGAAACCTGTAAGTTTTACGAAATTACAGATCAAGGCTGGTCTGACGTCCTGGTACTGACTTGAAACATCAGGCCAAGTAAGTCTTGGCGCCTGTTACAGGCATCTATTGATCCTGAATTCGTAGTCGAACACCACCGTCTATCGATGCAAAACGCTCCTCAAAGTTCAGTAGAACTTCTAGGTAGCAAAGTTTGATGAAAGGTCTCGTTAGGAACGAAGATATAAATGCCCACACTATTTCTCAGGATTCAGAAGTGAATGAAACGGTTTTTTCCCAGATTTTTATTTTTTATCAAACTGTGGAATAAATATTGAGCGGGAAAGTACATTGTATAATGTGATTGTTTGTCACGTCTCATATTCATATTTGTCTTCGGAGGTTTTCTTCAAAGATGTTAATTAATTTTACAAGGGACTCTCTTCAGTAATCGTCCCTTGTAAAATTAATTAACATCTGTGAAGAAAACTTCCATAAAACCCGGCAAACCATCATGAACTTTGGGACACGCAACAAGTCAAACCAGCACATACCCCTAACTTTCCTTTATTTTAATGTTTCCAGATTATCTTTGTGTCGTATACTCTTTTTGGCTGTTTTCTTTTATTCTAGGGATTTAGTTCTGTAGCGTAATATTTCAGCATCAACAGCAGAAGCTGTACTTGTTACTCCATGCGTTTGTTGCTCGACTCGGCATTGTTCTTACTGAACACTGATCGAATTTCTTAGTTTCTTTTTTAACTTTTTTAAAACCAGAAACATTCAGTACAACAACAACAGAAAATATTTCTACCGGTATTTTCATTCGGCTATTGGAAATAACTGGAAAAAAAAATAAAAAAAAAATAAAAAATGTTTCAAACGACACCAAATAAATACCAAAAATGAAACGGTTATTCAGAAGTAAAATAACGTTAACTGTTTTAATCGGAATCGGTCGATATTTCCCATCCCTACCCTACACGTCTTTCATAATAAAAGTCTTGTTCGTGTGAAAATATAGAGAGCGACATATTTATTTCGATTTATACCGGACAGCTCTTACTGTGACGGCAGAATAAATTAACTGTGGAATTTTGCGGAGGTGTGGTACGTTTTGTCCGGATAATTGTCTCGGACAGGGAGCGACAATTTCGCTTCGCGGCGAGTGAGTGTCGCGCCTACAATGTACTGAAGCGCACGCCCCGGGCCTCTGGTAGCGGTGGCTGTTGCAGCAGGCCGGGTTTTACAAGCGACTCCGCCTAATGCGGAACAGCGCTCGCTCTCATTATGTGGCCCAGTTATGTATCTCGGTGCCCGAGGCGGCGGCCAATGTTTTATCTGCCGCAGCACTCGAAAAACGCTATCTCCTTTAATTAATTCTGGACGGAGCAGTCGGTACACACGCGAGGCCGGCCGGCTCTGTTTTAATTTTTACTTTTCCGCCGAGAGGAAGTGGCAGAAATGGCTACGCCATGAAGATAGTGGCGCGAGGGAGGGTAGGGTAGGGGGGGGGTTACAGAATGAGAGAGTCGCTCACACACACACACATACACACGCACACACACAGAGTAAATGGTAAATAGTTGCGGTAGCAGGTGTCGAGAACGGCCCAGCGGATAAAACGTTGCCTTTTTTAAATTCATGATAATGCTGATTAATAGACCCTGTAAAGACTGTGGGCTGGACTGTGATATCCTCTAAGCTATCCAGGTTTAGAAATGCAGTGCGCGCTACTGAGTAATGAATGAATTGAACTTTCCCCTACCAGATACTCTCAGTAACAAGTGGCGTTTCCTTTCATTGACTTTCGGTTGTTCCTAGTTTCGCTGTATGTCGCATCTGATCAATGTTACTGATCGTTTCGGATACATCATGGTACTTTACTCTTTATCCTTAAAGAATATTTATCACGGCTAATATTAGAACAAGTGTGTATATACGTTGTAAGAACCTGGGTATTGGGCTATGGACGATTCTGATTCAGACGTTTGACTGGATGTTATCTGAGTGTCGAACCGTACATTCTGTCTTCATGCGTCAGCAACTGTCTTAGTTGCAAACATTATCTTTTAAATTTTACATCAAAATAACAAATGTATTTACCAACAGCCATAAAGTTCGTTTTTTTATTTAAAATGTAGACCTTTTGCATCTACTCGCAATATGACATATATCGTTCGAGTTTTACCCTATAACTTCTCATATATGGCCAATGCTTCATGTTAGTCGACAGACGTGCTATTATGTGTATGTATACATAAAACTGTTTGATGACAACTATATTGTTATACAACATAATTTAATGACCCAGATGCACTCCATAGTTGCCCATTTCATGCAGTGTTGATTTTGACTGTCACTTTATCCTATGTTACGTGATGTTTGGACTTTGTCCACGCATACTCTATTTGATGAAGGAATGCTGCCTAGAATGGCTCTCTAAAATGTTCAAATGTTTGTATAGTTTATGGGACTTAACTACGGGGTCATCAGTCCCTAAACTTACAAACTACTTATGAATTACTTACGAACTAGGACGGCACAAATATCCATGCCCGAGGGGGGATTCGAACCCCCGACCGTAGTGGCCGTGCAGACCGTGACTGGAGCGCCTTAGTCCCCTTGGCCACCGCGGCCGTCAGTGGCTCTCTATATTATGTGATTACGACTACTTATAATCTAGACTTTACTATATTCATGAATATATATATTTCATACAATGCATATATATCAATATAGTAAAGTCTAGAATATAAGTAGTTGTCATCACATATATACAGGAAGCCATAATATATATTCATCAATATATATTACATACAACCTACACCATTGCTTTTAGAAGTAATATATTTCTGATACTTTGATTCTTACATTATTTATAAATGTCATTTTATTTTAATAGTACCAATCATTATACATTATTATATTGCTTCAATACTGATCGTTGCCTCATTGTACTTGTTGTTCTTTATATATTTTATATGACATATGTAGAGTATGATGTTATAAGTACCACACTGACTTGTAACTTTATTCATATAGAACGTGAAGCTGGTATTATTATCATACCGAAACCGGTAGTTTAATATAACAATAAATAAATAAATAAGAAGTTCAATAAACATAATAAAATGGTTAATCAGTTGCATTGTCTCCGATAATTCGTAGCATTTTCCCCTAAGTAAACATAACTTTAAGAAACACAAACTCTGTATATTTCGCGAGCACTCAATATGAAATTGTCAACAGTTCAAAACAGTTTAAGTTTCTCCTAACACCATTTCTACACTCGTACGTTCCTGTGTAAAACCATAAACACACATCAGCTGCACTGGCGTACTCTAGTCTTGGCCCTGTTTAGAGTCTCGCGAAGTGACCACCAGCTGCGCAGATCTTAACACTCTGACCGAGCTAGCCACTGCTGTCACCCAGGGGGGCGGGGGAGTTCCTTCTTCTCCCAAGACTAGACATGAAGTGTCATTTCCGCGGACTCCCTTCGCTCACCTCTCTCTCAAACACACAGCCTATCGCTGTCTCCTCCAGAATCGTGTACATTTTAATATGAAATATTTCTTTAAGAAAATCTAATCATCTGAAAACACTTCCTCACTAATACAACAATATTTACATGCAAGAAATGACTGTTAATTAATATTACATAAAGTCTGAGGTAAATAAATTAACAAATTAGCTATCATGAGCTTCACCGTTCACAATATTTACGTAACTTACTGGCAAATTGTACTTAAAATCGACACACGAAATTACATACACGTAAGGTAAATTGGCATTTTTATGTTACTGTAGAGAATATGAAGATGTATCCATTGTATATAAGATAAAATCAATACTAACTTAAATACACTACTGACCATTAAAAGTGATACACCATGAAGAAATTCAGATGATAAACTGGTATTCATTGGACAAATATATTGTACTAGAACTGAATTGATATTACTTTTTTACGCAATTTGGGTGCATAGATCCTGAGAAATCAGTACCCAGAACAACCACCTCTGGCCATAATAAAGGCCTATATACGCCTTGGCATTCAGTCAAACAGAGCTTGGATGGCGTATACATGTACAGATGGCCATGCAGATTCAACACGATACCACAGTTCAACAAGAGTAGTTATTGGTGTATTTTGACGTGCCAGTTGCTTGTCCACCATTGGCCTGACGTTTTCAGTTGGTGAGAGATCTGGAGAATGTACTGGCCAGGGCATCAGGAGTCGAACATTTTCCGTATCCAGAAAGACCCGTACATGAGCAGCAACTTGCGGTCGTGCATTATCCTGCTGAAATGTTTCGCAGGGATCAAATGGAGGGTTGAGCCACGGGTCGTAACACATCTGAAATGTAACGGCCATTGTTCAAAGTGCCGTTGATGCGAACTAGAGGTGACCGAGAAGTGTAACCAAGGGCACCCCATACCATCACGCCGGCTGATACGCCAATATGGCGATGACGAATACACGCTTCCAATGTGCGTTCACCGCCATGTAGCCCAAGGCGGATGCGACCATCGTGATATCTGTAAACAGAAATGTTCAAATGTTTGTATAGCTTATGGGACTTAACTAGGGGGTCATTAGTCCCTAAACTTACAAACTACTTATGACCTAGCTAACGCTAAGGACGGCACAAACATCCATACCCGTGGGGGTATTCGAACCTCCGACCGTAGTGGCCGTGCAGACCGTGACTAGGCGCCGCAGTCCCCTCGGCCACCGCGGCCGGCCGCTTTAAACAGAACCTGGATTATTCCGAAATCATGACGTTTTGCCAATCGTGTACCGAGTTCAGTCGTTGCGTACACCATCGCAGTCGCTCCTGTCTGTGATTCAGCATCATGGGTACCGCAGCCATTGTCTCCGAGCTGATCAGTTAAGTAAGTTGCCGCGCCAACTCCACCTAGAGACTAGGCGTCAGCCGGCCGCGGTGGCCGAGCCGTCTGCGGCGCGCTAGCCACCTTCTGCACGGCCACTACGGTCGGAGGTAGGAATCTCCCCTCGGGCATGAAAATTGGTGCCGTCCTTAGTATTATCTAGTTCATAAGTAGTTTGTAAGTTTAGGGACTGATGACCCCGTAGTTAAGTCCCATAAGCTCTACAAACTTTTGAACATTTGAACTACGCCTCCCAACAGCCCGCGCTACTTCATACTGACCAGGCCGTGGCCGCCAGCGGAATGACTGTCCACTGGAGCACGCCCACTGCGTCGTTGCTGCTAGTCAGTAAGCTGACGGCCGTGTCCTGGTCAGTATGCGTAGAACAGGCTGTTGTGAGACCTTGTCTACAGGTGGTGTTGGCTGCGCGCTGTTAACTCAGAGGGCCGATGAACGCGTCCCTCTCCGGCCCGCCTCTTTACGTACCTCGACAGTTACTTCGGCCGCAATTTTGTGCCCCGAAGCATGTGGATTGCAAGTTTATGATGATCGTCGCCATGGATCTTTAGCGATTGCCTTGGGTGGGGCGTTACCTTCCATATTTAAATATTGCGAAGTGTCACTGGGGAATCCCTTCTTGTCAACTGTCAGGAGAACCGGTTGTATGTTATTGGCAGAATCCATTCTTTCTGGGGGGTGAGTTGCCTAACCGTAGATGTAATTAGGCGAATAATTTTGTTTTCCATAATGTTCGGTGTATGAGGGCTGGAGTTCCCTTGTCCTGTAAACTTTGTTTTCCACTTCCTAAATTGCCTTGCGAGTCATGTCACTGTTTGTGGAACTTCCTCGCCATTGCGCTGTGCTCATGCTTAATTATTAAAACTGATTTCTAAAACCAACTATTTACAGAAATGTGTTGCCTGTAGAGCATTTCGAGGCAAACCTTATCTGCTTTAAACCTGTTACACTGAATGGTGTTACACTTCGTTGTGGTTGTTTAAGTTTGTCACCCTTATTTTAATTTTGTACATGTATTATCCCTGTTTCATTTGGTGTAACTGACTTTGGTAAAAGCTTCAAGCAATTTGTACTCTTGTTGTGTGTTAGAAAATTACGCCAGCTTTTCTGATGGCATGATAAATTGTAACTAATTTCTAAATCCGTCTGGTCAAAGACTCGTGACTTGCAGAGTTTTGTGGTAGCTTGCCTTATTTTCTGTTCACTTTTTAATTAATTGTCACATTTCTTTTGAAATTGTTTACTGTTAATTGATAACCGTTTTACTAAAGTACTGTGTGTTGTTTACATATTCACAGAATATATGGCACCAACTGCGAATAGGCAAAGCTGAAAATGTGTACCCAGCCGGGATTCGAACCCGGGTCTCCTGCTTTCTAGGCAGTTGCGCTGACCCCTACACTACTAGGGACACAGTGATCACCGCACCGCACCTGCAAAGACTACCTAAGCATCCCTTCCGTCCGACACAAATTTCCAGCCTACTCAAACTGCTAGTTTCCCTCAACTTTCTGCAACTACGAGTTTGAGTACTGTGGGCAGGGTAGAGCTGGGAATTTTTGTCTGGCGGAAGGCGTGCGTAGGTAGTTCTAGCTGGTGCGGTGATCACTGTGTCCCCGATGTTGTAGTGGCCTGCGGAACTGCCTAGAAAGCGGAAGACCTAGGTTCGAATAACGGCTAGGTACACATTTTGAGCTCTCCCCATTCGTAGTTGATGTGATATGTTCTGTAAATATTAAAGAATAAAAACTGCAGGATCAGATGTGACGCCTGTTCTTTCGGAACACATTTACATAGAAAATAAGGATGGTTGGGAGTGGGTTCAGTGAGTTATTGGTCCGCCATCTTGCTCGGTCCTGCTAGGTATGCAAGAGAATTGCTGTGATATTTGGAAGACGAGGTTCTCGCGGAAGTACAGCAGTCAGGACATGAAAAGACTCATGTTTCGGTAGATCATTCAGTACAGCGTTTAACCCAAGAATGGTTTCGAATTAGAATTGCCGACTGAAACACAGTTTTAGTCTCCCAGTAAGTTTGAGGAGTGCACACTATTATGCGGAAGTGGACGCACATATCGCCCATTACTGCAAGCTCCACCAAGACGACGCTTCCTGTTGCGACAAGTGCCTCTGCACGGAACTGACACCTTGCGTTAATCGAAACTTTACTCCGGATGTTGCTCCGCCGTCATCCAGAAGTGTAAAAAACGACTCGGTACCTAAATCAATCGTGGAGACACGCTTCACTCGGTGTGTCGAAGCACAAGAAGTATATTTTCAAGACTATTAAGGATGCGTACCGATTTGCAGCGATATATGCAGTAAATAGCTTGTACTAAAATCAGTCATAATACATCTTAATTACACTTTCTAAGCGGAAGATGATGTATGAGATAATTGCAACGTCCTTCGACGCTGTATGTAAATGCCGTCTTTGAGCGTCCTCTCCCCCATATAAGTAGTGCCATACCCTGGACCCGCCCGCCGCGACAAACTGCCGCGGGGGCTGTTTTGACAGCGGTGAATAAAGTCTCAGAAAGGCACTGCACGTTTGCAGCGTCTCGTCGCAAATGTTACCTTCAAGGACCCTGGGTTGTGCATCTAAAAACACGTCACGTCACGTCGTACAAATGAAAAACACGAGGTAATTGTGAAATTGTAGGAAATTTACTATTGGACTTCCTAACTAGCAGTCGCTCAATTCCCCACAACCCTCTCCTTCACAGCGGCCTTCATTTTCCTGAGAATGCTAGTAAGGCTGAACACTTTGCTACCTACCAACACATTCTACATTCCCGATCATCCACAGTTCGATTACTCCATCTTCCCTGACGTCCATGAGTGCACCGACACCTCTGTCCCTCCGCTCGCCTTTCAGTACTTGGATCACATCCCCCCTCTCAGAATTTAGACACCCATCAATGACTTTGATGTAGAACTTACTTACACATTGCGCCCCTGTCATAACCACCTAACCTACAGGTACTTATGTGACTGTCCTCCTGTAGAGGCATGTTGATATTGATGAAGTAAAGCTTTTAATTGTTTCAAATTTTACGTGAACGCTGGGGAAGGCTAAAAGGCAGATATGTTTTTCTAAGGAATTTTAAGCACATGATGATGCGTCTACAGGACGCGAAACCGGTAGTGCTTTTTGGCCCACTTTAGGTTACGTTAGTAACACTAAAAGCGGGCCTTTGCTATAGTTTTTGACTGCTCGAAATTTAAATAAAAATAATGGCTTAACTATTCACCTGACACGAAAATTGAATAACCTAATTGGTAGAGGGGAAAATTCTCTAGAACTTCGCTCTGTTATATTTGCAAAAATTAAGGCGATTTGACGATGTGTGTCTGGCTGTAACGTGTTCCCACTTTTTAGGTCGAACCGTTCAATCGATCGGCACCAAATTTTACAAACATAATTGTTGGCTACCAGAGACCAGAACCACGATATTTGAAATATTTCGGACCAGAAATACGTTAGTAATACCAAAATAAGGCCGTTTGTAATGTAATTTTAATTGCATAGAAACCGTTAATCTGACGCTACAATTAAATAACCGAATTGGTAGGGAAAAAATTGTCTACAGCTTTGTTCCCTTATGTTTTTTTTTTTTTTTTTTTTTCATAGCTCGTATCGTTTGAGAGATATTTGCAAAAGTATAACTTTAGACACCCTTCACTGAATTAACGAAAACCAGCCGTTCGCAGATGTTACGTGACATTCCTCGCCCAGAACTCTCTCTGGCATAAGCCATCTTGCGATGCGTGTTTGATGATTTTCTTATTTTAACTTACAACTTGTTATTTCAAAGCAATAGCATACGAAGAATTAACACAAACACGTCTTTCTTCGTACGATAAATTATCATTTAGTGTCTACAAATGCGAAATTAGCATTAGTTAACAACGACCATGAATACTATCAGATTAAAGAATGCAACTGCTAAGTGTTGGCCGTAGCGTAGTGGGCAATGCGTTGGAGTGTGACGCTGTAGCCAGTGGTTCAAAACCCGTCACTACGTTTTTTTTTTTACTAAAAGGGTTTCAGACACTCTTATCAATTAATTTTTTATTGTTTACATTATTATTTTGGTCCAAAATGTTCGCAAAAACTTATAAAACTACAAATCTAAAGTGGACCGTAATACATGTCAGTGCGATATTTTAAATAAAAGTTAATTGCATCCGAAGCGGATTTTTTATCAAAATGTTGATATTTTTTAATTTTAGCAAGTAACAAGTGAAGTTATATTGTTGCGGCAGAAGGCGGCAACATCAGAAGTTGTCGGAACAAGTCTGCTGACGGCAGTCAGCCGGAAACTGGGACGACGAGTCGTCGCCATGAGACCATCGACCGACGGTGTGCAGAGCCTCGGAGCTTATTGTACGCAAGTGGGACATGCCTGAAATGTTCAGGCAACACCTCAGCAGAAAAGCAGTACTAGGCAGTGGACGTCCGGTGACGTAGATTGCCGTGACGGGAACGTCTGTACGTTGGATGTCGCCGCCGCGACCTAACACGGCAGCACGGTACCGATAGCGGGCGTCGAAGTGAGGACCCACAGCCGGCACGGCTCTGGTAGGCCGCCACTCTGCTCCTCCGACGCCATTACGCGGGCCGGGCCGTAGGCGGTACCCTCAGCGGACGCCGCCTGACACCACGGAGCCGGTAAGCAGCGAGACGTCGTCATCCTACCTCTGGGCGCGGTCGGCGTTCGCGAGGCGTACAGCAGATCGGCAACGCCGTTGAAGCGGGGGGCCGGCGAGGTTCGCCGTCACCTCAAGGCAGCGGAATCTGAGCCGCATCTAGGGATGTTTTGAAAACATCGATGTTTCGTCTATAAACATCGAAGTTAACATCGATATTTCGAACAGCAATATATCGCCGATGCATCGACGACAGAAGTCCAAAACTATCGACATCGTTCAACAATTGATAGATAACTCCATTATTAACTTATTAGTTGCTCAGCCAGCGTCAGCTCAAGTGTGGTGCTCCTGCTGTCGTCGCTCGTCGCTGTTTTCATACTTTTGAAATAGTAGGTAAGTGAAATATGAAACTATCTGATGATTAATCTGATGTTTGTCCAGCACGGGCTGCTGACATGGCTGAAACTTCACTCTCCAACATCAGTGGAATCGAATCTTTGAAAGTGTTACACAGTCAGGCTGATATCGTACTGTCAGAGCGACAGATAAACCATTAAACAAAAGTCAACGAAAAATCCGAGTCGACAGCCAACAAGCCAAGTATAACATAGATTTTCATTTCAGCGAGGTGCTGTACATGATTTGATAAACGTAATTGATGAATATTCATTTTAAAATACATTATTAAGTGATAACTGAAATATGCATAATGTTTAATTTTCTCCACGTCGACAGCTAAGACAAATGCAATATGTCAACAAAACATAAGTTATTTCGCATGTAATGAACAAATCGATGTAAATCCCAAGTAAAATCAGAGCAATAGGTAGCGAAACCTTATTCCCAACTTCTTTTTCATTCTAATCTGCAATTTCGCTGTGTATTCGTAGCCTAGTGAAAGAAATAAGGCAGATACTTTCTGGCAACACAGCTTCATTTCAGTGTGTTTTTTTCCTAATATTTCTTAAAAGTATGGAAACATCGGAAAAACATCGATGTATCGTTTTTCAAAGCGATGTTTTTTTAACATCGATATTTTTCCGCAGGAACATAAATGTCTGAACATCGATGTTTTTATCAACGATGTTGCATCCCTAACCGCATCCACAGCCAGATCTCCCGCATCAGCCAGTGTTTCCGCCTGCCACTCGCAACGCCTGCCCGAGTCACGGGCAGGAGAACTATTCATCACAATAGACTAATCTATATCTATAAATGTGAATGTCTGCTCGGTGTACGTTTATCAGGTCTGAACCACGAGACATAAAGAGCTAACAATTTGTACAGTTACTAATGTCTACCCGGGGAAGGCTTTAGGCACTGTTTCATGGCGATCGGATAGCTATTTATTTATATATATTAATGTGAATGTCTGTTCGGTGTACGCTTATCACGTCCGAACGACGAGACGCAGGGGCTTAAATATTTGTGCAGTTACTAATTTATACCCGAGGAAGGTTTTAGACACGGTTTTATAGCGATAATGCGAAATGCGGAACAATAATTACTCTTTGAAAATTGTATTTACTCTTTGAAAATGTTTTTATTGGTTGTATTGTTGCTTGAGGGTTGAAATTCGTGAAATGCGGAACAATAATTACTCTTTGAAAATTATATTTCCTCTTTGAAAATGGTTTTATTGGTTGTATTGTTGCTTGAGGGTTGATAATGATGAAAAGGTGCAGTATATTGGGATGGCAAGTTATCGGTGTATATAAAATTCTACATGTGTGTGTGTGTGTGTGTGTGTGTGTGTGAATATTTCGCTCTGCAGCGAAAACTACAGAACGCAAACGAATGGTCTGTGTGTAATTGTTGTCCGAAGTCTCCCGTGGTACACCACAGCAGTTTCATGCCGATAGCTATAGGGGGTGGAAGATTTGGTGGTTGAAAGTCGTCAAATAATAAAAAAAATCGGACTGAAGGCCAGTAATGACGTTTGTGAGTCTATAGCAAGGAGGTTACATACAGCGAAACGTGATGCCACAGACCATACCTTAGGTCTATGCGTGCTACAATGTCTTCAGCTCTTTCTCTGTAAGGATAAGCATACGAATAAGGAAATATAAGAATAAATAAATAAAGCAGTAATATGAAATTAAAATTAATTTGGATATTACTCTCACCATACCTGCTGAGTTAATGCAACACAGGCTATAAGGAATAATGTATGTATTATTTATTATAAATCACTAAGCACTTCATATAATTTTATTTTTTTATTTGAACGTTGTTTAAAATGTTTGTTTCTAAAGAAGGTATTATATGTCATTTCATCCTTCAAAACCAGTCTCATAGCACACTACTGAAGATAGCTTATCTATCTTTATGAACCAAATCGCGAGCGGAGACGCGGGTTTAAGCTGGTATAGAAATAAATTGTATTTTCCCAGTCACCGCGAGTCTTAATCTGCCTCTTCCCCATGCCCATCGGACCCGCTATGGCCGTCCCCCGTTAGCCAGAATTTTGGCGGAAAAGATGGACTACAGCTGCCGGAAGGTGCAAGTTTCGGAAATAATTGAGATATCGACCAGTAATTAACATTACAATTAATGGCGCAACTAGACTGCATAACTACAGAATTACTTATGACTTTCTTGATATCTCATCTGTGTGTACTTGAAATTTGGAATCCAATACGACAAGCGATGAAGATTCAGTTGAAATCTTGTTGTTGTATGTTTATTAAGTGAAAGGGAAAGCTTGATGAAAGTTTAATAAGTGAAAGTTTCCTATTCTTGCTAAGTTTTTCTATTTAAATCAAGCAGTTTTTCTAATCGTATGTGCGCAACGGATTTAACAAACAAAATTAGGCCCTGTAAGTCAAACATTATTTCTGACAGTCAGATCCAGTGGCATGTAAGGACTGATTACTGTTACGTGAACATTTACACTTAAAAGGAAATCTTTTTCTCAAAAAACCCAACAAGTACCATACAACAAAATAAAAATGCTACAATCAGGAAAATGAGGGACGAGGTTGAGCTGAAATAAGTGAAATTATTAATCATTAACTTATTTATTGAATTAAAGAAACATACATTTGTTGAGTCTTCGATATAATACAATGGTTTTATACAATTACGTTCCACACAAATATTCTCTTCCTCTGTCCAATATAATACGCCTGTATTAATAAATATAGAGTGAAATAAATCAAACTCAATACAATCATTGCTGACCAATTCAACCTTAGTACACAGCATAGTTGCCACACGTATGTCAGCTAGCCTAGGTCACAATCGACTCCTCTGCTCAACAGCTCACTCTCTACTACTCGCCTCAGCAGTCAAAGAAGCTGCTGTAGCGCAGATGCTACATCGCAGTTGCAAAGACATTATAATGTGCAGTAGTTACAAACATGGACTGAATTTCGATCATGGATGACTTTCACATACAAAATAAATCTATAAGGCTTTATACAAAAAAAGCTAGAAATCCATAAATAATGACCTTCAGCCTACTTTCTGCTGCCTACTTCCATAGTGTATTAGATTACCTAAACTGAGAGTACAAAATTGGAGTAAATAGTCTTGCTCAGAGATTACGTTACACACCATTCCTTCACTAGAAGAGGAGTGGTGATTGGCCATCTCCGTCATCACTCCGTCCATCTACAACCGCTCCTCAATCAATCCACTGAGCACGTCAGTCTCTTTCTCCCCTCCATCATGGTCAAATTTGTCACCATATATATCTGCAGACAGCCCTCCCTTTCCCACATGTATTGCATCTTCACGACGTGGTTGCTGCCAACCGAAACCTTCTCGATGTGGTTGCTGCCAACCGAAACCTTTCATCACTTCCTCCTTCTGAACTCCTATGGTGGCTTCAGTATGTCACCACTTGGCACCGGGGTGATCCCCCTCCCACAACCACCC
Organism: Locusta migratoria; assembly: GCA_026315105.1. Taxonomy (NCBI): domain Eukaryota; kingdom Metazoa; phylum Arthropoda; class Insecta; order Orthoptera; family Acrididae; genus Locusta; species Locusta migratoria. Next base: position 25,870,790 of record CM048751.1, read on the forward strand.
TGCACTGAAAGCAACACCACTTCCGATGTCGTCCAGTTGTCTCGCAACCTCCTTGGGCGCATACAGTTTAATGTCCTGGACCTCACTGGCAGTGATCACATCTGTGTCTTCCTTACCACCGACCCCACCCTTGCCCCACCAATGTTCCAGCGTGGCATGGATGTTTGTGCCGTCTTTAGTGTAACCTAGTTCCTAAGTAGTTTGTAAGTTTAGGGACTGATGACTCCGAAGTTAAGTCCCATAAGCTTTACAAACATTTTTTGAACTATTTGTGTTCCAACTTCAGTAGCCCCTGACACAACACACTATAGCGCTGGCAACAAAGTACTTTTATATTCCCCTTAATTCTTTCGAAAAAATCCGCACTCATCACATTGTTGTTAACTTCAGTGTCAATAATAATGGTAATGCTTATTCACGCTATTACAGCGCGTACACGAGCCTGAATTAATCTTACATGTTTGCGTGGGCCTTGAGACAGTTCGTCACATCTGTCGTCCCATTATGGTTCCTAGAACTCCCCCTGATCCTGCCCATTGCTGCCCCCAATCCTTTCTTCGCTCAATATCTGCCAGCTCGTTAAGACCGCAACCATGCAGATGAGATTTTAGGTAAATTTCTTTTCACTACGTAGCTGATAAATTATTCTTCCACCTACATTTTTAACGATCTATTGAAAGTCAAAGATATTTTCCATGCGACGAAGGGTTCTAATTACTGACTGATTTTAAAACAAATTAAAATCTCACTCGTCTCTATATTCTTCAAAATGTTTACAATAAATGCACTTGGACAAAAAACTCAGAGAGCTAAGGTTACAGAGAGAACTGAACTCATAGAAAGCTAAACTTACAGAGACGTAAATTCATAGAAAGGTAATCTTACAGAGAGAGAGAGAGTAACCCAACTGCGGTTATTATTTATACTAATATTCTGAGAAAAGATTACCGTAATTTAAGATGTTTTGACTATCTTATTCTATGTTCTGTATTACTGTAATTTACAAAGATGGCAATTGATTTGCTCAAATTTTACAAAAATACGTAATTTCTGCCTCTTAAAAATAATGATATATTTACAAATGACGGAAAATGGCGATGCTAATGCTACGACTATGATGTAGTGTTACATAGGTTAAAAATCATTTAATGATTCGCAATAAATGCCTCCTAAAGCCTTATGTAAGAGGTAAATATGTTGTATGTTCCTGCCGCCTACATTTCAGAAACGTTTCATGATGAGGGTAATATATCGGGAAGCTTTTGATAAAAGACTAAGGGATGTGGAGATTTTTTTTTTTCTTTTTTGATATGAAAACCTGGAATGATCTGTGTTGTAACTTACGTTGCTCCATTAAAACTATGGAGAAACTAGATGCCACCGCGGTCGCTTCTTACGAGCGTACCTCATGCATATTCTCTGTATGAATCGGTAAAGTATAATGCTCGTGCTTGGCAGAGTATTTCTGTCAGTTTAAGTGAAGATAGATCACCACGAGCCCTTCTAACTGTCTCCACATCCTTTCAAAGCAGTTCAGTGTTCAGATGTTGTAAGCCAATTGGACTAAACTGCTATGGTCCTTAGTCCCTAGACTTACATAGTACATAAACTTATTTACTCTAGGAACATAACACAGACATAGCCCCAACGGAGGCCTCATCCTCTGACGGGAGCGGCAGCCTAGTCCGTAGCATGAAGCCTTAGACCATGCGCCATTCCCACGCGGTTTTCAGATAAGGATAATCGGTACTGACGTCGTCATACCATGTCGGTTCTTCATTTCGCAGCACTTTCTTAATTTGTTCCAATTCAATTTTCAGAGTGCCGACACCGTTATCTGCTTCATTTACAATAATTTAGACCTAACAGACCGAAACACAGAACCATTATTACTTTTTAATTTCATTTTACTTTTTCTGTATCTATTCAGAAAAGTCCCGAGCATATTGCTCTTCCTTTTGAATGAATTCTTGGCTTATTTTGTGTCCTTGGTTGCCAGGTCGTTCTGTTATACCATCCACTTGATTCTCTATGTGGCGTACCTTGACTGTGAGTTTTACAAATGTCTCCGGTAACTTGGCATTTGTTTCTATCAAACATGCAATATCTGTTTTTGCTGTCTGAATGTAAATGTATTTCTGGCCATCAATAACCTTAAGTACCTCATTCAATTGTTCGTCAATTGAAATGACGAAATGTTCCTCTTTCACAAACAAAGCTCTTTTCATTTCTGTTAAGGCTTTGGAAAAATCTAGATTCCAGGAATGTAACTCAACTTTCATTTCTGTTTTCATAGCTTGCAGAGTAATCGCGACCAGATAATGTTTCTAAAAACTTTTCATTCCGCGAATTTAACTTTGCTTTAGCTGCGTGTGTAAATTTTTCATCACGTGTGGCTAATATTTCTGAAAATTTCTGATCATGCGAAGCTAATTCCGTTCTCATTATTGACGCAAATTTTGCCATTAAATGTTTCATTGAAAATGGCTGTTGATTTTGTTCCAGTACGAGGTCACTTTCTGGAAAAATGCTTTGTGTTTCGGCACGTGGCTGTGAAATATCGTTGTCCTCTGTTCACTGAATCCATCATTTTCGGCTCAGCAGTAATGCTGTCATCGACAATGTTTTCACTCGATAAGGTGTTTCTGCCTTTCATCGCTTGTTGGTTGCGCTCCATCCTAGTCCTTATATAAAAATCACTTCTAGAAAAAATAAATTGCGAGTGAAAACCTTGCACGGAGACACCATATAGCACATAACAATAAAAAAATTTCTTCCCAATAAATCGATGACTTGAACGTTTCTTGAATGAAACATGTGAAAGTTAAGCATGTCCATCGTGACTGAGGCCACGCGAAGTAGCCATGCTGGACAACCTTCGTCAACAATGGAACCAGTGAACACTACTGTCTCGTGAATTTTAAGATTTCACTGAGAACCGTGAACTGCTCCAGGCAGTTGTGAGGCATACAATTTGGAAAAAGAACGATGATGTTTCTTACCGTTTTTCTTTTTCCTATTTGATGCAGAATCTTTAGGCCACACGTCTCACGTCCGATTACTTTTACTTACATTCGATTACTTCAACCAGACTTCGGTCATGGTTGTAGAGCATGAAAACATGCTTTGACAAAATCCATAAACATGTTGGTGTTATACACCCGGTTCCACGTTGGGCACGAAATTAAAATATTACACGTCAAAGAAATATCAATAAATGGTAACGCATGTTGAAGATGAAAAGAGAGCCAAATAAAATTATTAAAACACTGCGTACGCTGAAATAAGTGCTTTCGAAGATACATAACTCTTTCCAACTCCTAAATTCCGGCCTGCACGGTGCCAAATATTTTAGAAAGAAAAATTAAAAATATGCAGGCCTCTTGGGGAGCTATACTCTACTTGTGGTGAAACGTGAAATAATCTTTATTCCTAGAACATACTTTTACAAACTGATCCTGGCAGGATTTTTAACTGAAATTAAAGTTTTATGCAATGTAATAATAGTGCACCACTATCAGTAATGAAGCTGTCTGGATTTCGTGCGATGTCGCGTGAGCATATCGGCGTAACTGTTGGAGGCAAAGTGACTAACTTTCTATCGAGAATTCCCGCTAGCTCATTTGATTTATATGTTGGATTAAGAAACAGGTCACTAATCTCAGAGCCGCCAGACTGCTTGGCAAACTTTATGGAAGATAACTCATATTTATATGGCCATTCCAATATTCAGCCTTTCTCCAGCCAACACAGCGCCAGCGTGCACCTGAAAATCGTGAAACATTAATAAAGTTCATCCTTGGCAGCCAAGGAGGGACTTGGTGTGTGAAATGATAAATGTGAATAAGACTTGAAATGAACTTCAGTAAATAAGACACGTCCAAGGCTACAGTGTGTCTCCCTGAAAGCCAGACAAATGAAAGCAAAAATTACATTCACATTTCTTTTTCAGAGAGTTTTCTATCTTACATCCACTTCGCCCTTCCCAACTAATTATCGATATTTTCTTTGTGCGGTACAGAGAACAGACACAACAGAACATTTTACGTACTCCTCTCTTCAAGCTAGTAGTGACTGTGTCTTCCCCACGGGTAGATCTAAGTTTAATCGGAATTATTAATTTAGAAATGAATAAATACTTTCGTGCCGATTTCCGTAAATAAAACATTCCCTGGTTTGAGATCGCATCGTGTAATTTACTGTCTAATAGCTGTCGGCCGAGACCTCCTCTGCCATTGTTAAGTGGTTTACTTGGAAATAATTTAACAGCCTTGACCGCATTTGAAACTTTAATAAAGCCATACGCGTTTTGACATTACGTCAGTTTACAAGGCGAATCTGCGCTAAGAAAATCCCCTTAATGTTTCGGTGGGTGCGCGGGCGGCAAATTGGCACCCTTTTTACAAAAAAAAAAAAAAAAAAAAAAAAAAAAAAAAAAAAAAAAAAAAAAAAACATGTAAATGAGTGTCAGTAAGCGACCGCAGCATGACAATGCCCAACGGTATTCCTTACTTACGACATTAGACAATAGATGGCTTAGCCATGTCACTCATGGAGGAATATTTGATGTTCAGGGCCACAATAACTTCCCTTCCACGAGACATAAACTGTCTTTTAGAGCAGTACAAATACAATACTGCAGCGGATCGACCGGAAGGTACTCATAGCACGAAAAGACGTATTAGCTATTTATCTGGAAGTAAGAAAAACAATAGGACGTCCTTGTCCTGTCACAAATGTGGACTATTCACATTCAGTGACGGCGGTCATGTAATTTGCGTGCAGAGCCTGAAGAACAAATGATGTTTAATTTCAATAGAATTAGAATTTTCTTTTCTTTCTGGATTTTAAAATGTTCAAAAATGTTCAAATATCAGATCTTTGCCTTTCGCAATGTGGCTTTTATGATTGTGTTCGGTTATTACGAGCCTCTCCTGAAATTGATATTGAACTTCATTAGTGAACAGATATCTAGAATTAAACATAAGGAGAGGCATTGCATTAAAATTTATGCTGTGGCCGGGATGCGTAACCGGGACATCCTACTTACTAGGTAGGTGCTTTAGACCGCTCATCTACCACAGTATTGTAGCCAAAGCAACTACACGGACTGTCTTAAAGCACGTCTCCATCCACATCATATATCTTAATTGCGTCTCATGTTCCCTGTGAAATGCCTCTCCTTATGTGTAATACCTTTGGTGTAACGGGACAATGTTGTCTCAATGAATTGTATCATTTGTAGATATCTAGTATTTGAGTGGCTGTTCTTGATTCTTAAAAACTTGTCAATTTAAGTTTTTTTGCTATAGCAGATGTTCTACATTTTTTCACTGGTAGCACCGGATCAAGCTATCTCAAATGCACCCCAATTTTAAACATACGAAAAATTTTGCATGTGACATTTGTTTTAATTATGTTCTCATGTGTTTTACAGTGCACTGTCACTAGTGTAGCTCGATGGAGTGTTTTGATGGGCACGTTCTGTAATCAAAAATGTTCAAATGTTTGTAAATCTATCGGACCAAACTGCGTGGTCATCAGTCCGTAGCTTACAAACTACTTAAACCGAGGTAAACTAACCTAAGGACAAACACACACACTCATGCCCCAGGGAGGACTCGAACCTCCACGGCGAGCAACCGCGCGCTCCGCAGCGAGACGCATTAGACCGCTCGGCTACTCCACCGCTGCTTTCTGGATTTCCTCTGTCCCAATCTCTTTAGTCGTGTTCTTACTGTTTTTTATTCTCTGTACATGCAGTAAGTAATGTTTTCCTTGTTTGCAAACTGAATAACATGCTTTAATACTTCATAGATAATTTTCCTAATGTTCATTTTGATTGATAGACTTTTTTATGTTAATTGAAGGAGTTACGGCATAAGATTGCCGAACTAATGTTTTTCGATAGTCGAAATTTGTGATACACATCGAAAATTGTGAATAGAAACTTTAAAAATTATATAATGTACCTTGTGTCTTCCTAATGTATTTGTAAAAAAAATTAATGCAAAAACGCATTTATATACACGAAAAGAGAACGAACTTGGAAGCGGCCATATTCCCGCAGGGCGACAGCTGGCGTGAGTCTTAACCTCGCGCCCCCCGTAAGGTTAAAACAATTTGTATGAAAGACATATTTCAAAGGCAAAGATGTGTTAAAATATTATCCTTAAAACAATTAGTGTCATAGATATATGTCATATATCTATTGTTTTAAGGGAAATTTTTTAACACAGCTGTGAAAACAAATTTTTGGGTCCGTCACAATTGCATAATTTTTGATTTATGTGACTAGTTTCTGACTCTACCGTCCATTATCAAACCAATGGCCTACAAAAAGAGAGTAACAATCATTAAGTTACGGTGTCCATATTAAAAATCATAAAACCAGCAGTTGGTATTGATGCTAGAAAAGACGAATTTGCGGGTTTACCTTTTACTAACCGTAATAATACAATGCATGTTCCAAATGGCTAATGAAATCTTGTACATTATCCACTGTTAATACATGTCACAAACTACATTAAAATTTAAATATCAGTTAAAACAGGTGATGCATAGACGGGCCTCCATTGTGTACTGTGCATATCAACGTCTTTTGGGTGATACCTCGTGGCTCCGTTAGAGGCCACCACCTGTAATGTGCCTTACAATAGTGTCGGCACCATTACAGACGATCGAAAATAAAATACTTGGCGTCATTATATAAAATTATGGTATTGGGCTGCAAAACTACCAGCGTCATAATTTAGATATTAATAGTAAAAAGTAAAATATTAAAATGTAAGACGGAAGGTCTACGACAGCGCCACGTTCCGGCGCAACCTTCTTCGTCGCGTGTAACATTTGATTTTAATGTTCAAATATTTATTAAGCTTAAGAGACTTAACTGCGAGGTCATCAGTCCCAAAACTTACAAACTACTTACGAACTACCTCATACTAAAGACGACACAGACATCCATGCCCGATGGGGATTCGAACCGCCGACCGTAGCGGCCGAGCAGACAGTGACTGGCCACCGCAGACCGCTCGGCCACTGTGGCCGGCTCATTTGATTTTAATTTGAGCATTTACAAGAATAGTATTTTTGTAAAATATTAAATGTGAAACGGACGGTCTACGGCGACGCTATGTACAGGCACCACTGTATCATACTGCATCATGTTCATGGGAAACGTTTGAAACTAAGGCATTTTTTTTAATGATGCGAAAAAGAGATGGGTCCAAGGTGGCGCCACGTAACTGTTCGACCACTACGAATCACGCATACAGCGTCTACAGACATCGTGAACATAACATCGAACTTTACATCCAATCATAGAACTGTCTTATTTACATGTCTTACGAAAATCACAGATTGTGTTACATACATGTGATATAGGTAGTATTCCAACAACATTGCACCATGAAATTCGAAAATAGAAATGTAGAACAGTGATTAACTTTGATACGCCTAGGTCGATGTAGATGTACAGAATACAGTTAATGGTGAATTATGTACGTGGAACATAGAAGCTTGTAATTTTATATAACTAATACAAACGTTGCACAGGGAACTTACTTTATCACGGGGGGCCTAGACGTAATATTACATGGTGATACATCGTTGCACCAATTCAAAACATAGCAAAATTCAAAGATGTACAGCAACCAGAGTAATATACTGGTTTCACGTTCTCTATTACATATGAGATACATGGTGCTATGGTGCTGATGTAAGGTATAAACACCATCATATGATTTTCATGTGAACATGGGCCTCTGATTACAGTGCAACAAACGTAAACTTTGTACTACGCTAATGCTCACTACGCAGTATACTGCTAGGGCTAATGCTAACTACGTAGTACAATTCGAGGGCAGATAGCTAATATAGTGCCAGGTACTGGTTAACTGTCAGAGTCAATCATATGTTCCATTATGAGTTGGTGGTCACGAATACTTTCGTAAGTTTCAAAAATTTATAAAAATTAAAAACTTTTGAAACCATTTATAATTTTATAAATTTTAAATATTTTTCAAAAGGCCTCATAACCACACCAGTTCGTTACGTAATGGGAGCCATTGTGACCATTCAATAGTGGAAGACCAATTATATGCCTAAGGTAACCAAAAATTCTACGTTTAAACAGTCCAAAACTTCTATGTCAGCTGCAGAAGGTGTTACTTGTTTGACACACATAACCATTATGAGTGCAGACAACTAGTCGCACAATGGTTGTGTGAAAGTACTAAATTTAAAAAAGTATCAATTGCCGTAGTACAAGAATTCGAGGTGACGGTCACAAGAATTTTAGCCGAAGTGTCACATTTTCTTTGGAAACTGCATAGATAGTGCGGTGCTACATTAAATGCAGAAATGATCTGTACAATCAATATTTTCAAATCTTAACGCAGGGGTTTATAGGTGTGTATAATTGAGTAATCACAGTCAAGGTGCTAAACCTAGGGCTGCCATTACGTCCTAAATACAAGTAAGGTACAATATAAATGATCAGTTAATATTTTCTAAACAGAGAACCTCGCTGACCACACGTTTGGAACAGAGCGAAGTGGGGGCGCTTGTGTCCGTGTGTATCTACGTGTGGGACTTCTACTGTGTTGCAGATGACCTTGGTTAATCCCTTACTATGTTGGATTATATTGGTCTGACGTTAGCGAATATACATAATTTTGTCATTATATGGAACACCACTTCGCTCCTATCAACACTCAAAGGTTCTCGTGGAACAAAGCAAAAAAGTTATAGAATCTAAAATCAGATGTTCATTTAATATTTTATCGCTCTCTTTCATCTTACTTTTTTAGATTTCAGGTTCTTCCACAATACGTGATTTGATTTGATTTGATTTTTCCAGGGAAGCCAAAACAGTCTTGGTCTAACCCGCCACTGCCCGCACCGAAACAAAGTTTATTGTGCGGTATTGCTCCCTGGTTATCTAGTAAAGCCAACCAATGCCATTATTGATAGATGTGAAGCATTGAATTAAAATTTGTGGTGCGGCCGGGAATGCCCTTGAGCAGAGCAAGGAGTCCCTTTATCAGTTCTTCATTAGGCACAATTTCTTCTGGTCTAGTTGTCTCAAACGTTCTGTGCCTTTTACTCTCCAATGCAATGCATTCGAAGATTAGATGTGATGCAGTTTCATCGCCGTCATCACAGATCCTACATTTAGGGTCCTCTTCTGTTATTCCCATTGTATGTAGGTGTTTTATGAAATTCCCATGGCCTGTCAGCAATCCACCCATGAGTCTAATATCTCTCCTGTTCATGCCCAGGTTTGCAGAGCTTCTTTTAAAACATGGCTTTGGCATGTTTTTGTAGATGGACTTTGGTCCAAAATTCTACGTGCTGTCTTCTGAGCCAGTTACGTAGCTCCAATTTGATTATTGCCTTGGTGATTGTCAGGACAGCTTCCGGTCCAATAAATGGAGTCTCTGCCACCATCCTTGCTAATTTGTCGGCATGTTCGTTGCCACTGATCCCCGAGTGGCCAGGGACCCACAATAGGTTTACTCTATTGCTTTCCCCTAGCTCCACCAGAACCCTGTGACATTCTGCAACAATTTTAGACCTTGTTGCAGGAGGTGCCAGTGATCTCAGGGCTGCCTGGCTGTCTGAATAGATATAGATGCTACGATTTTTATCGCACCTACGCAAATTCTCCTCCTCATACGCCCTGATGGCAGTTATTTCGGCCTGGAATACTGAGGCCAGTTTTCCTAGAGAGATGACGCCCTCCAGTCTTGGCTGCACCCCATATACCCCGGCCCCAACACCTTGGTTGGATTTTGACCCGTCAGTGAACAAGACAATATCCCCCGTACGGTGTCGAACTATTTTCTCCCATTGCTCCCTACTTCCAATTGTTATATTGAAAGGCTTGTTGAAGCAGGTTATAATATAATGGGGTTATAATATAGTCGGCTGGCATTTCCCCAACCTTTCCTATATTTACCTCACTCACTATTTTAGTGTGTGATTCTGGATATCCCAAAGAGTTCCAGTTGTTGCCAGATTTGAGTCTGTATGCACCAGCCGCTGCCTCCATCTTGACCCATAGGTGTAATGGGGGCATATCCAGCATGGTATCCATCCCAGCAGTTGGTGTGCTGCTAATTCCGCCTGTTATGGCTAAGTAGGCTAGTCTCTGCACCTTACCAAGCTCCTTAGCAGCAACCTGCTGTTCTACCTTCTTCCACCACACGACCGCCCCATAGGTGATCCTGGGTCTAATCACTGTGGTGTATATCCAGTGCATACCCTTGGGGCTCAGGCCTCAATTTTTGCCACAAGCTCTCCTGGTACTCACAAGAGTACCTTTTGCCTTGGAGCAAATATTCCTGATGTGAGGGGTCCATGTCAGTTTCTCATCTAGGGTAACCCCTAGATATTTCACTGTCCCCTTCACAGATAGCGCTTCATTGAAAAGCTTTAGATTCCAACTTGAATGTTGTATATGCTTCTTTGTGAATGGTACAACAACAGTCTTCTTAGGACTAAACCCCAGATCCTGTTTTCTGCACTATTCTTGCACAATGTCCATAGCACCTTGTGCCATATTCTTTACTGCGTCAGCAAATTTGCCAAGTATTACTATGACAAGATCATCTGTGTATCCTTGGCAAAAGTACTGCCTAGAGTTCAATTCTCCATTGAAATCATTCACCACTAGATTCCACAATAAAGGGGAAAGAACTCCTCCTTGCAGGCAACCTATAGTGGTGTTGATTACCATTTTTTCATTCATCATGGTAGCTTCTACCTTTCTTCCACTAAGCATGGCCCTAGTCCACGTACATATAGTGGTCCCTTAGGTCATGCTCCTCTGCTGCCCTAACCATGGAATTGAAGGTCGTGTTGCTAAAAGCCCCCTCGATGTCGAGGAAGATACAGAGGGCTATTTCCTGAAAGTGTAGTGCCTTCTCCACCTTCCCAACGAGTTGGTGGATAGCTGTCTCATATGATTTACCTGGCTGATATGCGTGTTGGTTTGAATGTAGAGGAGCCCTACTTAACCTCCTTTCTCCAACATGCACATTAACCAGCTTTTCCAATGTCTTAAGAATGAAGGAGGACAGGCTGATTGGTCTCATATCCTTGGCCTTGGTATGATCAATTCTCCCTGGTTTAGGAATGAAGACAACCTTCACTGCCCTCCAGGCATTAAGAATGATTCCTGCTGTTAGGCTAACCCTGAATAACCTGCATAGGAATCTAATAAGATTTTCTCCTGGTTGTTGCAGGAGAGCTGGGAAGATTCCATTGGGGCCAGGTGACTTGAACGGTTGAAATGTTCCCACCGCCCATCGGACATTACTGAAATTGACACACTCCTTGGCCAAATCCCAGTCCTCTTTGCGAGTACCTGAGAACCTTTGTCTCTCAGGAATCGCATTCGGGTCTGAGTTATCCCCCAGAGTATATTGAGGAAAGTGAGTCTTGAGGAGCAGTTCCAGCGTTTCATGTGCTATCTTTGTATACTCCCCATCCTCCTTCCTCAATGTTCCTCCTGGATTAGTTGGTACCCTAGTGAGGATTTTATGAAGTCTCGCTTGAGCAGCCGTGCCTTCCACTTTCTCACAGAATACCTTCCAGGATGCCTCCTTTGCCCGTCTGATGGCAAGGTTGTTATTGACAAGGGCCTCGCGATACTTTGCCCATTGTCCTTTGCCCTCGCAAGGTTAAACAGTCTTCGTACCTGTTCCCTTGGCATTTCCAGGTTATTATTCCACCAAGGCACACTCCTATTTGTGCACTTCTTGGTGATTGAGCAGTTGTCCTGGTATGAGGTCACTATAGCAGAGGTTACAGCCTCTGCTACTTCTTCAAACTCTGCTGGATTCCTTATCGAAGTTTTAATTTCCGATAGGCTGAAGTCAAGGTCTTTCCTATATGTCTCCCAGTCCGTTTTCCTGGGGTTCCTATAGGCCATGGTCTGTCTGGTTACCATTTCAACCTTGAATTTAATATACATGTGATCTGATGAGAATGACTCCAGGACCACATGCCACTGACGTAACTTCCCAACATCATGGAACCAAAAGTTATGTCAATTACTTCTTCCCTTCTACTATTCCTGAATATGGGTTTATCACCCCTATTCTGGATCTCCAAGTTGGTAGATAGGAGAAATTCAAGAAGGTGCTCACCTCTACTGTTGGTGTCCTTGCTGCCCCACGATAGATTGTGAGCATTGGCATCACATCCCACCAACAGTTCGTCACCTTCCGTCAGTCTCCTCACTTCCATAGGAGCTCCTCCTGTTGCGAGGTGATGCTCACCAGTGGGTATCCTTCTTGGACAACCGCCATTCTAAAGACCGAGACTGCAGTACTATAGGTCTGTTTCCCTATTTCCTGCCTCAGCCTTTTAGGATGACGCTTGTCCAGAGAGGATGGAGTCTTAGATTCCTCCCTAACCCTCTTGCCACCTGTCTTTGACGTCGAGGGGATCTGTGTATCCCCTTCGACCTGAGGCAGTTTCTTTTGGGGGTCTTGGGCTCAAGATTTTTTGATTCCCTCCACTTCTGTTTAGGAATATAAAAAATAATAAGAAAATCAGGCAGATCGCGATACATAGAGGTTGCAGCCCCACCACGCGACATAACCTGCTCTGTGCTCGTAACGCAGCCAAGGGATTCTAAAATCCGATGCAGGACTGGATCAATTGGTTGTAAACAGTGTGGCATTACGGATCACATGATTTTGGCCAAATCATTTGTTCCTTTAAGTTTTTTCCTTGTTTTTTGTTATTACTGCAAGGAATATGTTCCTTTATTTGAGAACTTTACTTAATTCGTCCTTCTTATTAGTCAACCTCTATGATTATAGAGGTTGACTAATAAGAAGGACGAATTAAGTAAAGTTCTCAAATAAAGGAACATATTCCTTGCAGTAATAACAAAAAACTACTTAATTCGTCCTTCTTATTAGTCAACCTCTATGATTATAGAGGTTGACTAATAAGAAGGACGAATTAAGTAAAGTTCTCAAATAAAGGAACATATTCCTTGCAGTAATAACAAAAAACAAGGAAAAAACTTAAAGGAACAAATGATTTGGCAGATTATTGGATGGCTTACAGTGGCGTCGCAAAAAATAAATCGTGCTAGTGCTGGAGATGCAATTTTATTCAGTGATAAATGGAGAGACTGAATTTGTGAATACAGCTTCATACATTACAGAGTAATAGCAAATTTCAGATTCCAAGAGGTTATCTAACAGTTATAGGTGTATATGGCCCAGAGGATGGAAGAAAGGAACACACCAATAGTTTTTATGGTGACCTCCAAAAAGAAGTTAACAAAGTGAACAAAAGAGACCACGTGTTAACTGATGGAAACCTATCTACACCAGGAATTTGCCTCCTTCAAAAACTTTAAAATTATCATAACATTTTAAAGAAAAAAATACATTCACTATTTCATATGGAATGTACAAGGATTCAGGCCTGTGATTGTTGTATCCTTGTTAATGATAAAATGAAGAACCTTAAACGTGTTTACAAGGGAAGTGACATTTGCAGCGATCATTTCCTTTTAGGCGGTAAGATAAGGATATTATCAAAATGGAAAAAAGTAAATGAAACTGCAAAATAAACGTCATCATGAGATATTCAAAGCACTCTCGTCAGAATACAGGCTTCCCTCAGTACTACGTACTAAGGACATTGATATAGAACGGAATAATATGAAAACTTGCATCAATGACGTAGCCACATACGCACTTGGTAAAAGTAAGGAAACAAATGAAAAAAGACGCCCCAGAATATGGAACACAGAAATCCAGCTGCCTATCTGAAGTTTCTACCTATAAAAACACCAGAGAGCTGGCAACAATACCAATTACAAAGGAATGCTGCAAAAGAAATAGTACGCATAGCGGACCAAGATTCATGGGATAAGTTCATAAGCGTCCTAGAAAAAGATTTATATGGAAGACATAAATACTCACACAAAGTCATGGTAGCCCTGAACAAGAAAAAATAGACACTGATTCACTGAACGTCATACTGAATGAAAAATGGATTAGTCATTATGCAGACCTGTGGTGTACACAGACTACTGGAGATGAAACTGAAGCAGGCATGTACAATTAAACAGTAGGTAGAATTACTAAGGAAGAGCTGCAGGAGGCTTTTAAAAGCATGAAGAAGAGGAAATATACTGGAAGAAATGCCGAGCTAATAAAATATAGTTTAACATAGAAACCTGTATGGCGTTTATCGCACCTTGAAAAGGCTTTTAATCATGTCAGCAGTGATAGCCTAAATGCGTGCATCCTTGTCACCTAATAGAAGTAGTAAAAAGTCTTTACCAAAATACAAGCATTCATATAAACACGGTCAAGACTAAATTAGAAGAAATAAGTAATAAACAAGGAGTAAGACAAGGTTGTTGCTCTAACCAACCCTATTTAATATATAAATTGACTTCATCTTCGGAAACGGCAGCTTAACGTAAACAACTGAATTGAAATATCAAATCAGGAATACCTGAATGTGCCTATAATTGCAGATGACATCGTTATTACTCAAAAGACTGAAAGTGACCTCAAAGAACAAAATATGCAGAAAATATAAGTTTAAAATTTCTAGTAATAAAACTAAACTAATGCCTTTCCGAGAAAAATACCCAATCAAATCAAAAATTGTTTTGGATAATTCACCTTTAGAACAAATCTCTCATACATTATATTAAGTCTGTGATATAAGTTTCGACCTTGATTCCGACATTGAAAAATTCCAAGCTGTCTGTGGTACCATAAGCAAACGAATTAGGGTATAAAGTACTAAAAGCGACTATTTTAAAATACTATAAAGTGATGGTAGTACCTGTACTGTCCTTTGGAAGTGGAAGTTGGATTACCATAAAAAGAAAATATAATACAATCTGCCGAGACGACATTTCTGAGAACGACAAAGGGCTGCACTAGAAGAAACATGATCAAGAATGACGACATCAGCAAAGAATTTAATATTTTCGGCATGAACGATAAAATCTAACAATATCGTGAAACGCAGTGAAGGTTTTCACGATCGGGTGTCACAGCTGCTGGTGGATATAAGGCCGTGGTTCATAAAACTTTGCAGTTTTCTCTGACGTTCCGTCCATAGCTGCGCCAGACATCTTCGAACCAGTCAGCAAGATTCAGCGGAAATAGAAACACCTCCGAAGATGCTCTGGGCGAAACCTCAGGGAAAACTGCCACGTTTTATCAGCCACGACCTTATAACGTCGAAGATCTATACATAGCTAATGTCGAAAGAACTGGAGGCAACGCCTTCTTAGAATGCCAGATCACAGAATCCCCCAGAAGATCCTGAAATACAAACAGAATGGTAAAAGAGATATTGGAAGACCACGGAAAAGATGGAAATTATTGTTTGAGAGTTCGGAACAGGCAACAGTCTAATCTTGAAAGGAAAATGATGAAGATGACGTTCCTCTTGTTTTGAGAGTCAAGCGTGCAAAATTTCATGAAGACCGGAATAAACCGTGAATTTCGTCAGTCTGTAGGAGAAGGAACCTCCGTCCTGCACCTTCTATCTATAAATTTCGTACTTGCAAAATTTGAACTTCTTAGATGCACTCACTTTTGGAGATAGGTAATTTTTATATCTATAGATACATGCAGCAGCTCCTGCCGCTAAACATCCCCTCCAGGAACTTCGACGCTTGTAGCGTCATTGGATGACGCATCCGGGCATGGGTTTCTACGCACACTTTGTTCCTCAAGACACTACCTCATTCCCTAGAAGTTTGTTGGTGTAGTAGTGTAATTCTGAAACACACTGACGTATGGGACACACACCCATCTCAATCTTCGGCGTCCATTTACTGCCGGAAATAAGCGCAGGACAAAAATTTTTTTATTGCTAGCATGTGAGGAATCGTGCTGCGAAACCAGATTGCGCGGATTTAGATTCACTCTATATAACGTAACATTTGCACTGCAAATATTGCGCAAATGAAAATTGCGATTGATGTGCGGTTTTTCACAGAATGGATTGGTAGTCAGGGGCTCGTATTTTTAGCCAACAAACAGATTTTAATATTACACAGAAAGTGTATTTTTATGCAAACATACAGTTTTTTTAATGGAACAATGGTTGTTCCTATCATGCACTGGAAGTTTTGACATCAGCTGTGTACAAAGAATTTGGAATGACATTTTTATAAATTAGTGTGGCAGCTACAACCGTTCTGAGTTTCTGGGGCGAGGCTGCGATAGCGTATCTGACTGGACGAGTTGCTAGCCCCTGGGGCACGGCCCAGTGTCTCATGACCACCAGCCAGACAGCTACGCTGTCGTAACCCCCGCCCCCAAAATTTTGAATGGTTATAGCTGCCAAACTAAACGTGATAAAAATGTAATTTAAAATTCTTTGTACACAGCTGAAGTCAAAAATTCCAGTGCATGATAGAAACAATCATCGTTCCGTAACTTTTCCCGGCGTAATGAATATTCAAACAATTTACGGGTATGCTGCCGGGTGACGTCATCGACAACCGCCGATATTTCGGCAGGACACCCTGCCAGTCTCAAGGCACAACTGTTGTGCAGTTGTCCTCCTGCCGAAATATCGGCGGTTGTCGACGACGTCACCCGGCAGAATACTCGTATGTTGTTTGAACCATTGGTCCATTTGAAAAATTGTCGGTTTGCATAAAAAAATACTTTGTAGGTATTTTTACAATCTGTTTATTGGCCAACAATACGAGTCATTGACTACCAAACCATTCTCTGAAAACCACACATCAATTACCTTCCCGTTTACACAATTTTTGCGGTGCAAGTGTTAAGTGATTCACCCTGTATAGATTATACAATTAACTGATTTGTAGGGCAATCGTGAGCATGACGCAGTACAATAGACGGAAATTCTATTATTTGTGAAATGAGGCGTTTTACTAGAAGCAGAGATTCGGAAACGTTTAGAAACATAAATTGGATTTCACTATTGAACGGAATTATGACGTTTATAAAATTACTTATGTTTCTAGTTTTTAGTACTATAGTAAATTTTATAAAGGTTACAAAAACAATTTTGAACAGTACCTTTTAATTTCACGCTTACTTATATTGATTGTTACAAAAAGGTAAGGCCAAACTTTCAGGAAACATTTCTCACACACGAAGAAAGAAAATATGTTATGTGGTCATGCGTCTGGAAACGCTTAATTTCCATGTTAGAGCTCATTTTAGTATTTCTCTTTAAATATAAATTGAAATAATTGGTGCAGACAATTGACAAAATACCAGATTGTTTCGTTAGTATGTACTGTACTTCCCCGATTCACCGCATTTGTAAACATTGCACTGACTGCAAAGCCACGTTCGTGACGAACACTAACCAGTTGATGCTACGTACTGATGAGCCTGATGATGTAGAGCAATGAGTAGCATGTCAACAAAAGCACTGACGTCAACATTACCTTCCTTCAATTGGGCCAACTGGCGGTGAATCGAGGAAGTACAGTACAAAATGTTCAAATGTTTGTTAAGCTTATGGGACTTAACTACAGGGTCATCAGACCCTAAACTTGCAAACTACTTATCAACTACCTTATACTAAGGACGGCACAAATATCCATGCCCGAGGGGGGATTCGAACCCCCGACCGTAGTTGGCGTGCAGACCGTGGCTGGAGCGCCTCAGTCCCCTCGGCCACCACGGCCGGCAGTACAGTACATACTAACGAAACAATTGGGTATTTTGACAATTATCTGCACGAAATATTTCAATTTACATTTAAACAGAAATACTAAAATGAGCTCTAACATGGAAATTAAGCGTATCCGGACATATGTCTTTTGTGTCCCAGCCTCGTCGCCGCTTTTGTGTCTCGTTTCCGTCGTAGGTGTCGGTGGCCGAGTAGAAAGAGACCGACACAGGAATAAAGGATGCACGCTTGTGCAGGTACGAAGGTGAGCAGCCAGTGGGACAGCAGAAACTAGAAACACTAGAGTAAATTAGAACGAGATATTTATTTCATAGAGTTTTAGTAATACGTAACTTTTACATAGTTCTTAACTGCAGAATGCTGATACATAGATTAGATAGAGGCCTGCCTACTGATTATTCCTAGTGCCTATCCGATAACCAAGTCTTAACTGGTGCCTATCTGATTCCAAAGTGTTAACTGGTCCCTATCTCAGTCCCAGGTGAAAGATGTCGTTCAGTGGTGGCATCGAGCGGGATAGCAGCAGAGGGCGCTCGTGGCTGACGTCGTAAGAACGCCGCGCCGTGCGTGCATGGCAGCGCGCGGCGAAAGTAGGTGGCGCGCACGTTATACTTATGCGACACCACAAACATAATAAACGATAACGGCTGATTAGAAACATAAACAACCACAGATGTATTTATTTGGCCTCCATAATATTTTCTTTCTTTGTGTGTGAGGAATGTTTCCTGAAAGTTTGGCCGTACCGTTTGGAACACCCTGTATATTGGATTTTTAGTACTAATTTCCCTCTGGCATACTCGCGCTATGTGGAGTTCATTGCTGCAGTAATCTAGCAGGAAGGCGGCGTAAGTACGCCAGTGGATGCAATTAGGGCAAGATGCGAGGCGGCCGGCAGTTTGCCTCACAGCGGCCACGACGCCGGAGGGCCTGCGAGAAGGGCGGCCTGTTTGAGTTTACCGGGGTCGGTCACTTGTTTGCGCCCCGCGTTCCCCGCCTCGATGTGCCCGCCATGCTGCTTGCCTTCCGTCGGTCTCACAGTCAACATCTCAGCGCTGGGCTGACTCCACTGAATTACTCTGTTCCAAATATAGGTAATTATTCAAGAGGGGCAATAATACGAGGTACGTCCAGAAAGTAAGTTTCGTTTGGTTATATAAAACAAACGTGTGCAAATACAAGAAAAATATTAATTGTACAAAATCTACATCTGTTAAACTACTTCTCTACATAGCTGCCAAAATTTTGCAGGTACTTGTCATAGCGTGGCACACGTTTCTGTATGCATTCTTCATAGAAGGTTGCCGCCTGTGTATTCAGCCATGTGGTAGCATGTTCTTTCAGCTCGTCATCATCGTCGAAATGTTGTCCACCAAGGACGGATTTTTAGCTGTAAGAAGAGGTGAAAGTGGCTAGGAGCGAGGCCCGGGCTGTACGGATGATGATCAAACACGTCATAGGGAAATTCCCCTAAGAGTTGTTTGGTCACATACGCCACATGAGGTCGGGCACTATCGAGGAAACAAACACCACCTTTTGATGGGAATCCTCTTCTTACAACTAAAATTAGTCATGTTAACACTTCAACGATTACCAGCTGCAAGAACTTGTTACCACACGGCTGAATGCACATGCGGCAACCTTCTGTGAAGAAGGCATATAGAAACTTGTGCCTACAAAATTTTGGCAGCTATGTAGAAAAGTAGTTTAACAGCTGTAGATTTTTGTCTAATAAATATTTTTTTCTGTATCTGTACACGTTTGTTTTATATAACCAAACGGAACTTACTTTCTGGGCGTACCTCGTAATTTGTTGTCAAACGTACAGTTTGGTTTTATAATTGGTTTAACGACTGAAAATGCTATTCTCGTTTCTCTGTGAGGCACTTGATGGTTTAAATAAGAGACTATGGACATTAGGCGTATTCTTTGATTTAACAAAAGCGTTTGATTGTGTTGATCACAAAATATTGTTGCAGAAGTTGGAAGATTATGGAATACGGGGAGTAGCTCGCAACTAGTTCACCTCTTACTTCAATGTATATCTATAAATGCGAATATCTCTTCCGTGTACGTTTATCACGTTTGAACCACAAGACATAAAGAGCTAAAAATTGTACAGTTACTAATGTCTACCCGGGGAAGGCTTTAGGCACGGTTTTATGGCGATCGGTGAATGTCTGTTCGGTGTACGCTTATCACGTCCGAACGACAAGACGCAGAGACTTTAATATTTGTACAGTTACTTATACCTGAAGCAGGTTTTAGGCACGGTTTCATAGCGATCTGATAGATATTTAGTAATCTGAAGAATATAACCCGAAATGCGGAACAATAATTACTCTTTGAAAATTATATTTACTCTTTGAAAATGGTTTTATTGCTTGCATTGTTGCTTCAGGATTGCTAATGATAAAAGGGCGGAGTATACTGGGATGGAATGTTATCGGTGTATACAAAATTCTACGTGTGTATGTGTATTAATATTTCGCTCTGTAGCGAAAACTACAGAACGCAAACGAATGGTCTGTGTGTAATTGTTGACTGAAGTCTCCGATTGTACACCATAGCAGTTCCATGCCGATAGGTATAAGGGGGTGGAAAATA
Source organism: Locusta migratoria (assembly GCA_026315105.1). Taxonomy (NCBI): domain Eukaryota; kingdom Metazoa; phylum Arthropoda; class Insecta; order Orthoptera; family Acrididae; genus Locusta; species Locusta migratoria. The sequence goes on from CM048751.1 coordinate 25,891,091, forward strand.
CGGTGGTTGAAAATTTTCAAATTATAAAAATATTCGGACTGAAGGCCAGCGACGACGCTTGCGACTCTATAGCAAGGAGGTTACATACAGCGAAACGTGATGCCACAGACCATATCTGGTCTATGCGTGATACAATCTCTTCAGCTCTTTCTCTGTAAGAATAAGCATACGAATAACGAAATATAAGAATAAATAAATAAAGCAGTAAAAAAGAAATTTCTTTTCATACATCTCTTTAAAAAAAAGTCGATTTGACGTTTCGCGCATTATCTATCATAATCAACTAACACGCGAGCAGAGCCTCGGGTTTAAGCTAGTAATAGATAACAGAAGGTAATTCTCCACAGTGTAGAAAATGGCTATGACGTGCAATCCCAATGGGGCACAATTAAGTGTGGGGTGCCCCAGGGGTCTGTTTGGAGCCATTGCTGTTTCTTATTTATATAAATAATATGCCTTCGAGTATAACCGGTGACTGTAAAATGTATTTGTTTGCTGATGATACCAACTTGGTAGTGAAGGATGTTGCTCGTAATATTGACACAGTATCAAATAATGCAGTTCAAGAGATAAGTTCATGGCTAGTAGGAAACAAGTTCATGTTAAATCACAGTAAAACTCAGTTTTTAAAATTTCAAACACATAATTTGACGAACGCGGACATCTGGATTATACATAATGGGCACATGATAAGTGAGACTGAACAGTTCAAATTTCTAGGTGTTCATGTAGACAGTAAGCTGCCATGAAAAGCCCATGTTCAGGATCTTGTTCTAAAACTAAATTCTGCTATATTTACTATTAGAACAATATCTGAAATAAGTGATTTTTCAGCACGAAAAGTAGTCTATTACGCTTACTTTTACTCACTTATGACGTACGGCATTGTTTTTTGGGTTAACTCGCCTGATGCAAAATAGGATATTTCTGTCTCAAAAACGGGCGGTTCGAGCAATATCTGCTTTAAGTTCACGAACTTCATGTCGACCCCTTTTCAGTAGTCTGGGAAATTTGACTCCGACGTCACAATACGTTTTTTATTTAATGTCGTTTGTTGTTTATAATATCAGCTTATTGCCAAGAGTTAGTAGCTTTTACTCGGTGAATACTAGACAGAACTCGAATCTACATTTGCATCACACCACTTTGACACTTGTGCAGCCACAAGAACCAAAGAATCTTAGCACTAATCCACACGCTTTCAAATCTAAATTGAAGAGTTGCCTCATGGCTCAGTCCTTTTATTCTGTCGAGGAACTCCTAGAAAAGTTAAACAATTAAGCTAATTCATTTTTTCTTTATTGATTCTTTTCACTTTGTCTTAAAGATGTCGTGTGCAAAGGACTACTTAAAATTTTATATTACCATTCTTGTGTAACAATTAATGTATTGACTTGTTCCATGAACATGGAGTCTCACTCCTCAGTTGGGTCCTATGGAACAGAAAAAAAACCAAATCAATAAATAATAAATAGTTTCAATTGAATGTCGGTACCAGTTAGACTACGAATTTTAGCACGACCAATTTTGGTGCGCAACGCTGATATCCGGTAAGGGTGTGTCAAGTGTCATGAAACTACAGTGGTGAAAATGAAATCTACATCACCGTCTTTCAATTTTGCAATTCATTCAAGATTTGTTATTGAAATAGTGCATATCGTGTACATGAGGTGATTATACATCCGTAGCACAAGCGGTACTCAGCTACCAGATCGCGCGGCCTCCCATGTCGGAGGTTCGAATCCTCCCTCGGGCTTGGATGTTTGTGCTGTCTTTAGTATAAGATAGTTCATAAGTAGTTTGTAAGTTTAGGGATTGATGACCCCGTACTTAAGTTCCATAAGCTTTACAAACATTTGAACATTTCAAAAATTAGTTATCAGATTTAGATCCAGCTGAATTGAATCATAACAGTACTTGGTGTAGTCTCCACGAATGGCAGTAGGGGAGCAATCCATTTGAAGTTTCAGACGCCGAATACTGTGTTGAGAGGCGTTATTTCGCTCCTGATCGATGTGTATACGTAGTTCTACGACAGTTTTGGGTTGACTATTGCAAGTGTCCTTTGTCATCCAGTCGTATTCCACACATTCTCGAGTTGGACATCATGCTGGCCAGGGAACTTGGTGAAATTGCTGCACGTCTTGCGAAACTTGTTGAGCATTAACGTGTTGAGACTATAGCCCAATGGTTTCTGGTAGGAATGTTAAATTCTATTGAATGGTTGCTTGCTCCTTGCTCCCCTTGGAAAAGTGGCGATCAACACCTCACTTGAACTTCTGCTGCTACCTGACTGTGGCTGGCATCGAACTCCGTCACTTCTAGCAGGGTTTCAGTGCTGTTGATATTAGTAGTAGGACAGCAGTGGAGGAGTTACAGACCAAGTAAGCAAACCTGGTATAATTGTCTGTATTGTTCCTTTAAGCAAGATGAATGTGAGGTAGTCTGTTACACATTAAAGACGGTTACTTATGCACTCAAATATAGAAATAATAACTAATCTCGCTACAGGACCAAGACACTATGAAAGTCAGTTCAATAAAATCATTCAAACTGAAATAGTCCAACCCCTAGCAGAGAGAGTGCGCTGAGAAACATTACTGCTATTGAGAGTTAACGCAACAGCCCAGGCTGGGGCAACGGCTACAGTTCTATCGGCAACATTCCGAACATTCCGCACGCTTTCGCTCGTTGATTGGCGAACGCGTTTACTCGTCCCGGCGGAAACATAACCGATAAACAGCGTACGACTGCTGGCTCAACTAGCACTGGCGTGGAACTGCACACGACTGGGGCGTCGGGAGCGTCTCCCGTCATTTTGGTGTCCGTCACTCCAGGACACTGTATAAGAAGTGGGGCTCCGCAGCCAACCTGACAACGCGCCTTCTGCGCCCTTGCCCCGGCCCGAGCGGGCAGGGTCGGCGCCCTGGGCGGTTGGCACACCTGGACTAGCGGTTCTTCAGCTAAACGGTGCGAAAGCGTGTGCCCTCCGCCGTTAGCGAAGAAGAGGCGAATTTAAACAACGGCCAAACGGGTCTTTCAAAAGTACGCCATATTGCTATATTTTCGTATTAATTAAATGGACCTTGATAAAATTATAAATCCTCCGCTAGTGGGGAGTCAAGGTGTCAGCCAAGCCTGTGGAGGTTCTTACTTGTCGGTGAAAATTCACTTTATGCGATTGAATTGGCAATTAATTTATGCTACTTGTAAAGTACTGGGCCGATCAGCCAGCGACCGATATCATTGTAGTCGTAATTTCACGTAAGGGCCGAATCTTCTGTCAAAATCACGGGATTAACTTTATTGCGGCACTCTCCCTTTGTCACAGGGCTGGACTATCTGTCATTTGCATCTGCCTTCCTTCATCACTTAGGTATCCCAAGATATGGGTGCTAAAAAACGTCCCCTTATTGTTAGAAGTATGGTAATAGTAGCGGTCTTACGTCATCTGGTAAGTAAGTTGTCGTACCGTGACTGAAACTTGAAACTCAAAATTCCACCAAACTAAAATTAAAAGCATGTATATTCAAAAATGATGAAAAAATACGCTTGACTCATTACTGACTGAAAGTCTTCAGTCCTTCGAAACTTGAAATATGGGTTTAGATACGTGACTTAAAGGATATAACTTCGACAGCAAATTCAAAGATTTATACCAAATAAATTTAAAAAAAATAGGGGTTTGACACCCTCTCCCTCCTCCATGACCCATAGTACGGAAAATTGGTTACATCGCTGACTCCTAATTTGGTAAAAAATTGAAAAAATATAGTCGAATGTCAAGTACACTAGCGGCAAAACACAATCAATACATTCTCTACGCGATGGCAAGTGTGCTGCCACTGATAACTTTGTTGTTAAAGCTTTGCCACCAATTTAAAATTCAAATTTCTTCGCTAAAGATACGAGTAAAAAAATAAATCAGTTAACAAAAGCAAGTCTTTCAGTCCAGACTGTATAGCAGTTACGTCCCTACAACACTATACTGATGCAATAGCTCCATACCTAGCTATCATATACAACCGCTTGCTCTGCGAAAGATCCATACCCAAAGTGTGTAAACCTGTACAAGTCATTCCAATAATCAGATGAAACAAAAGGAGTGATCGGCAAAATTGCAGGTTATATCACTAACGTCGCTTTTTTAGGATTTTAGAACATATACCTCCTTCGAATGTTCCACCCTAATCAGGAACGACCTATTGGCTCACAGTCAACACGTATTAAGAACGAAACGGTAGTGTGAAACAGAGCTATCTCTTTACTCCCTTGAAGTAATCATCACTATTGAGCAGGGATTTAAAATAAATTCCTTGTTTCTAGATTTCTGGAAGGTTTCTGACGTTGTACGTCACAATAGGGCTGTAATAAACTTGCGTGCTTGTAGAATATCTTCTCAGTTCTGCGAATGGTTACGTGATTTTGGAAGATAACAGCACGTACTAATTGACGGAATACATAACATGGGTGATACCTTGTGTTTCCCAAGTGTTATAGGGCACCTATTGCTTCCTGTCTTTATAAACGATTTAGGACATCCTCTGAGCAGCTCTCGTATACTATTCGCAGACTATGCAGTTCTTTATCGGTTTGCAAATTAACCAGAAGATCAAAAGTAACTGAAAAACGAATTGTATAATATATATGTACGGTACAAAAATTCAGCTGACCCTATTTAATGAAAAGTGTGAATTCATCAATAAAGCACCAGAAGAAAGTTCGCTAAAATCCATTTACCGTATCTTGGGAAGAAGAAGCAGATGATTTCGTGGGGAACGCCAACCAAGACTACGTTTCACTGCTACAACGCCTAGAGGATGCAACAGTTCCACTATAGAAACTGTCTACACTGAATTTGTCTGTCCTGTTTTAGAGTACTGCTGCGCATTGTGGGATCCTCACCTCCACGTAGATACGTGGAAGCTCAGAGAAGGGCAGCTTGTTTCGTATTATAGCGACACAGGTGAGATAGTGTTACGGAAATTATGTAAGACGTGGAAATCATTAAAAGAAAGGCGTTATTCCTTGCGGCGAGATCTATTTGTGAAACTTCTGTTACTAACTTGCGTACATATTTTCTCATTTCCCACAAACATTTGGTGATATAATAATCACAATAAAAGAAATGAGACCGAAAATGGAAAGGTTTTGCTGTTCACTTTCCAGATTGCTAGCAGGGATTGAATGGGTCGCGAAACAATATAAAACCGCTTTGTCTCAGGCATTTAAATGTGATTTGTAGTATAGATGTACTTCTTTTGCATGCACGCAGAAGAAAATAACCTGCCATTACATCTTCCAAATGCAGCTATGATGGTACAAATCGATCAGCGCATGTCTCTACCGTGGTGGGAGTAGAAGACGGGTGAGAGGCATGCGTGCCCGAAGTCTCACGGCTAGTTACTGGTTGGCCAAAAAGAAGGAAGATTCGGTCTCAACGCAACATTGACCGCGTGGTTATTAGAGAGAGAAGTAATGCTCAGATGCCTGGTCGGAGATGGGGAAAGAAATCTACATTTCTCTTTCAGAAGAACTATCGGACATCATTCTTAAAGGTCGGGTGCTGTTCCATGGCATGCATCACCAACTTCCTAAACTGCTCCTTCTCCGTTAGCTGCAGTTAGATTGGTTGCAACTGTTGCAAATATTCAAATGTCTGTTAAGCTAAAGGGACTTAACTGCGGGGTCATCAGTCCCTGAACTTACGAATTACTCATGAACTACCTTATACTAAAGACGGCCCAAACATTCACGCCCGACTGTGATTGTCGCAGACCGCTCGGCCACTGAGGCCGGCACAACAGTTTCGTTTATTCAAAGTATGCAGTGCCTAGTCAAAGTGTGAATTACCTATACTTTGACATACTCCTTCAGGCATACTAAATATTACGTAGACCTTCTATAGGATATAGGATTCCACACGTTGTCTATCGGTGTCATAGGAAGTGATATCTATTTTACTTGGCCAATGAGGTCTGGAAGCCTCGATAAAGACTCTGCCATGGTTCGCCGTATGATGTAAGAGCCATAAGTTAATGTTACTTATTCCTGTGTGTCATGCATAGAAATTTGGATTTTGTGACAGTCACTGTTTACACATATTCTCTGATTTAACATATAACTTTCATTACTGGCATCACAGGGTGGAAGTGATGTGCAGTGATTAACTCCAAAAGGAAAAAAGCCGTGATCGCAGTATGATTTATTTATTGACGACCGATTTTGATGTACTATACCATCAGCTTCTGCTCGTATATATTTTTACAATGTGGTCACGTTTAACCTTCATCTTTTTGAAAACATCACCACATTGTAAAAGTACATGCGATCAGAGAAAAGTGGTATAGCATAACGAAATCTGCAGTCAATAAATAAATCATAGTAATGGATGTAAACGAAGGCTTCCGCGACCGTCATTGTTCATAAAACTCTTCTGCGTATTGGACCGCATTGTCAGTATATCAAATGTTTCACCGACGTTTCGGCCACTATTGCAAGCGGCCTTCTTCTGGGTGTCACCATACTGATGTAATCTGCATAAGCAGAGGAGCGAGAGTTAAGCTATTTCTAAGCAAACTTTCTCATCGATTTGTATAGTATATAAATGTTAAGGCACCTGAGGATAACAACTTAGAATTTCCGAAACCGGTCTAAATAAAGCAGTTTGAGACCAGCGAAATGGGCTGCCCTGCTTACGCAATTACGAGTTATTTGATCGCACCCTCGGCTTGAATGATGTCAAGCACATTCAAAATCATAATAAAAGAATAATGCAATAATCCTCATTCCAAAGAAATCAGGTGCAGACAGGTGAGAAAATTACATGTTTAGTAAGTCATGATTGCAAAATTTTAACACGATTTATTTACAGATGTATGGAAAAACGTAGAAGAAGAGCTCGGGGAAGATCAGTTTGAATTCAGGAGAAATGTAGGAACACGGGAGGCAATAAACACTTAACGGCTTATCTTAGATGATAGATTAAGAAAAGGCAAACCTACATTTCTAGCTTTTGTAGATTTGGAGAAAGCTTTCGACAATATTGGAATACACTCTTCAAATTTTGAAATCAGCAGGAGTAAAATATAAGGACCGGAAGGTTATTTACAACTTGTACAAAAAGTAGACAGCAGTTATCAGAGTTGAAGGGCATGAAAGAGATGAACAGGTTGGAAAGGGATTTAGGGTTGTAGCCTTTCTCCAATGCTATTCAATTTGTACATAGAGTAAGCTATAAAGGAAAGCAAGGAGGAATTTGGAGAAAGAATTAAAGTTCAGCGTGAAGAAATAAAAACATTGCGTTTTGCCGACGAAACTGTAATTCTGTCAGAGACAGCAAACGACCTGGAAGAGCAGTTGCACGGAATGGGAATGGTATTGAAATGTTCGTATAAAATGAACATTAACAAGGGAAAGGAGTGCAGTCTAAGAAAATCGGGCGATGGTGAAGGAATTAGATTAGATAACGAGTATTGCCATGAGTTTTGTTAGTTAGTCGCAGTACACAGGATATAAATGCAGAATGGCAATGAGAAGAAAAGCGTTTTTGAAAAAGAGAAATTTGTTAACATCGAATATTAATTGAAGTGTAAGGAAGTACTTTCTAAAGTTAAAAAAATGTTCAAATGTTTGTAATTCTATCGGACCAAACTGCGTGGTCATCAGCTTACAAACTACTTAAACTAAGGTAAACTAACCTAAGGACAAACACAGACAGCCATGACCCAGAGAGGACTAAACCTCCGACGGCGAGCAACCGCGCGCTCCGCAGCGAGACGTCTTATACCGCTCGGCTACTCCACCGAGGCTGAAGTTATGTGTGTGGAGTGTTTCCTTGTGTGGGAGTGAAACATGGACGAAAAACAGTGCGGCTTGGAAGAGGATGGAGGCATTTATAATGTGGTGCTACAGCATGCTGAGGATAAGGTGGGTGGATAGCGTAACTAATAATGAGGTTCTGAACAGAATGGGGGAGAAAAGGAATTTCTGGCATACCTTGACTACAAGAAGGGATCGGCTGATATGACACATTCTTAGACATCAATGAATCGTGAATTTAGCGTTTCAAAGGTGTGGGCTAAAATTGAAAATGTGACGCCATTATAGTGTAATCTAAATGTTGTGAAACGTTTCATCTGTACAATATTAAATATAATAACAAAATGTAGCATATCCTGTAGATAATTCTGAATGTAGCAACATAACATCATTAGTTGTGATAAAGGTCTATCTTGGGTTAAAGTCAGCAAATTGAAATATAATTAAGAAAAATTGAGTTATCAAACATTGAAACGCTAATCCATGATAGCATGTGAATGAAAGTGAACAGATGCCAATGTGTGCCAGTCAACGCTATAATAACAATCATTATGATCAGACTGAAGTGTTAAGTATTGTATACATCTATATCGAACAATAAAGTGTGCTTTACTGCTACGGTACAAATCTGTAACACAGGGGTGAAACCATGAAAAATTAAGGTAAAAGATAGTAAGTCGATACTGTAATCAAATGTATATTATACAGAAAACCAGTGAAATTATCGTCTTTTTTTCTTTTTCATTAGATATTTCAAGGTTTATGTAGATGAAGAAGATTAAAATGTATATCAGGAAATAGTGGAAGAATGAAAGTTGAAATAATAGTAGTAGGCTAATGTAATAAGTCATATATCTGGAGTGTTGCCTTGTATGGGAGTGAAACATGGACGATAAACAGTGCGGATAGGAAGAGGATAGATGATTTTGAAATGTGAAGCTACAGAAGAATGCTGAAGATCAGGTGGGTGGATCGCGTAACTAATAAAGAGGTTCTGAACAGAATGGGGGAGAAAAGGAATTACTGGCACACCTTGACTATAAGAAAGGATCGACCGATAGGACACATTCTTAGACATCAAGGAATCGTGAATTTAGCGTTGGAAGAAAGTGTGTGTTGTAAAAATCGCAGAGGGAGACCAAGAGATGAATAGCAGATTCAAAAGGATTAAAGTCGCAGTTCTTATGAGGAGATGAAGAGGCTCGCCCGGGATAGAGTAGGGTGGAGAGCTGCATCAAACCAGTCTCCGGATTGAAGACCACAACAACAACAATAAATCATACTGCAGTCATGTCTACTTTGCTTTTGGCGATAATGAACATAACTTTCAGTCGCCCCAGAAAACGAGTCACCGTGCACAACGCCCCACTGTAGAGGCCTTTGATATGTGGTGGTACAGAAGAATGATAAGATGTTGTGAACCTAATGGGGGTGAAAAGAAATTTCTGGACATACCTTGACTAAAAGGAGGGATCGACCGATAGGACACATTCTTAGACATCAAGAAATTGTGAATTTAGCGTTGGTAGGGCGTGGGGTAAAAAACGCAGAGAGAGACCAAGAGATTAATATAGTAAGCAGATTCGTGTAGGTGCAGGTCTTATGAGGAGATGAAGAGGCTTGCCCAGGGTGGAGAGCTGCATCAAACCAGGCTCTGGACTGAAGACCACTACAGTAACAATAAATCATACTGCAATCGTGTCTATTTTCCTTTTAGCGATAATTAACACAATTTTCAAACAGCCCTGAAATCGAGTCACCGTGCACACCGCCAACCCCCCACTGTAGACGCTTTTGAAATGTGGTGCTACAGAAGAATGCTTATGATTAGGTGGGTGGGTCACGTAACAAATGAAATATGTCCTGAACAGAATGGGAGAGAAAAGGAGTTTCTGGCATATCTTGACTAAAAGAAGGGATCAACCGATAGAACACATTCTTAGACATCAAGGAATCGTGAATTTAGAGTTGGAAAGAAGTGTCTGTGGTAAAATTCGCATAGGGAGAGGAAGAGATGAATACAGTAAGGAGATTCAAAAGAAGCTTTCGCTTTCCACCCGAATCTACACGATAGAGCGATCTCGGGTTTCCTCTTTTTCTACGACTTCAGTCTTCTGATATGACTCCAACTGACATGCAATGATCGTGTAGGCGAAGAGCAGAACCTGAACTATCATTGCATGTTAGTTTCAGGCATGCCAGAAGATTGACGTCGGGGTAAGAAATTAAAATCTGAACCCTGACGATCGTGAGGTTCGGGTGGAAAGGGTTATGAGTACATGAAAAGGCTTGCTCAGGATAGAATAGGATGGAGAGCTGCATCAAACCAGTCTCTGGACTGAAGACCACAACAGGAACAATAAATCGTACTACACTCTTGTCTACTTTGCTTTTGGTGATAATTAACATATCTTTCAATCGCCCCAGTAAAGGAGCTGCCATGCACACCGCCGCGCCGACCCCCCACTGTGCCCCGCAGGCCGCAAACAGGTAGCCAGTGGTAGTGGTGGGCGTTCCCCGGCCGCTACCTGCTCCTTGGAGGGCGGCTCGCTCTATTACCCGGCCGTCGCCTCGGCCTAATTAATCCGGCGCGGGCTCTGATTTGCGGCGCCCCGGAGTGGTAATGGGCGCTCCATCAGGCGCGGCCGATAGCCCGGCGGGAGCTCTCTGGAAGGAGCGGGCAGCAGCAGCAGGCACAGGCAGAGGCAGCAGCGGCGTGATCGGCGGCCTCCTGCGACACGCGGCTGGCACCGTGCCGGGCACAGCCGGCCAGGGAGCCAGGGGGCCTTCCTTCCTCCTGCCTCCTGCCTCCTGAGGGCCCAGTCGATAGAGCGCAGCGGTCGCGAGGATCAGGGCCGCCGCCTATCTGATGCGTTGCCCGCCGCAGACGCCGGACCCACCAGTGCCGCTATCTCCTCTACTGCAGACCTCTTACAACTGGGCTAGTACGTGATGCGACTGTTTCTCATTGTACGTGCGGTTTTTCAGTTACTCTTACAACAAAAATCACGACTCCTGCAGCGCTTCATTTAGGTCGCATTGTAACGAAGCATGTAGGGATTTATTCCCCTCTGCTTGCATTACTAAACCTCCCGATACCACTGTTGCATAATAATAGACACTAGTTGACCCGTACGAGTAATTCGGTCTCTATCCTGATCTATAAAGGAATGCAAGGAGAAATTTGGCGAAGGAATTAAAGTTCAGGGTTAAGAATTAAAAACATTGCGTTTTGTCGACGACATAGTAATTCTGTCAGAGACAGCAAAGGACCTGGAACGGAATGGACAAGGTGCTGAAAGAAGCAAATAAGATGAAGATTAATAAGAGCAAAACTAGGGTAATGGAGTGCAGTCTAAGAAAATCAGGTGATATGAAAGAATTAGATTAGGTAACGATGCAACAAAGGAGGTAGATGAGTTTTATTACTTGGGCAGCAAAATAACAAATGATGGTCGCAGTACAGAGGGTATAAAATGCAGAATGTGAATGGGTACAAAAGCCTTCTTGAAAAAGAGAAATTTGTTAACATCGATATTGATTTAAGCCTAAGGAAGTCCTTTCTGAAGGCATTTGTGTGGAGTGTTGCCTTGTATGGGAGTGAAACATGGACGATAAACAATGCGGACAGGAAGAGGATAGAAGCTTTTGAAATGAGGTGCTACAGAAAAATTCTGACGATTAGGTGGGTGGATCGCGTAACTAATGAGGAGGTACTGAACAGAATTGGGGAGAAAAGGAATTTTTGGCATACCTTGACTAAAAGAAGGGATCGATTGGTGGGATACATTCTTAGACATCAAGGAATTGTAAATTTAGCGTTGGAGGGAAGTGTGTGGGGTAAAAACCGCAGAGGAAGACTAAGATATGGATACAGTAAGCAGATTCAAACTGATTTAGTTTGCCGTTCTTATGTGGAGTTGAAGAGGCTTGCTCAGGATAAGGTATTGTGGAAAGCTGCATCACACCAGTCTCTGTACTGAAGACCACAACAACAAAAACAAACATCCTGATCAGTCACAGTTAGGTAAGATCGTAATGGAGAAAAGGCAGATGCAAGTACATATGTACAAAAGATATAAAAACTTTGAAGAGCGGTAATAAATATTACTCTCATTGTAAGAAAATTTATATAATTAAATACGACATGATTAATTGTGAAGCATGTAAAAAATCAGATATTGATTCTTTGGTGTTTATTTTATTTTATGAAAATTTCTTTATTTTCAAAAACTTCTTTCAAAACAATGTTAGTACTTATAAAGTGATGATCGTTTACTTTTATGGCTGTATGTGTCATTAGCACAAACATAAATATCACTGAATGAGCGAACTCACGAAAAAGCCATGCGAAAAAACAGCTTCTGGTAAATACAATTCTGCCCTTATGCTTTATTGATTGTCATATCGATGGCTACTTTTATTGGGAATTACCATTTGCAAACACATGGTTGGTTCAGATGGTTTGAAGTTAATGTGGGGTATCAACAAAGTTTTATCGGAGTCAGTGAATTTAGCAGGGATGATTTACTCGCCAAAGTGAATCACCACTAATATTGCACCATTAATTAATCCATGATTAGCGTTAAGATTTCTAATTAACATCATTTTAGCATTTTTCTTTAAAAGAAACTACGCTTGCGTGAAGAATCTAGACAACTGTGAGAGCTGTAGAGCTGACGTGCCTGACAGTTAAATTAAACTATTTGTGTATTTTTCGACGTTACATCGACGCGTATAACCGAAATCATGCGACAAATTATACTTTACATCGACGTGTATTAAAGAAATCGTGTGATAAACTATTCTTGCATCAAAGAAGGTCTTTGGCTTACATAAAAAAACTAAGTTGCTGCTCGGCGCGATGGCAGATGGGAGCTACGTAAATACATGTTCCATTCACGATCGTTCGGCGGGTATCATCTTAGATTGTACTAACAGTAGAAATTTCTCCAAAATACAGTTATGGGTGAAAACAATTAATTTTGGAGAAGTAATACGGGAGACACGATGTATCCAGAAAAAAGGGGGGGGGGGAGAAGTAGTATATATTATGAATATAACTAGCCTATTATCATTTTCTTTTCCAAAACTTTTCTTACTCTTTGTTATAACATAACTAGCTAAAGTTATTTTCTATTATTTGGTATCGCAGATGTTTCTTTAATCAGGAAATATTAATTAATTAATTCCAACTGCGTATTGTTATATTTCAGATAGAACGCTAATTAGTATTTTTGTTAAAATTAATTAAATTCTTTTCTCATAATATTAAAATAGCTATTACTATGTTTCACAAGTAATGTTAGGAAATTTTTTCCTTAATTGGTTTCTGTATAATTACCGTTAATTACGAAATTATTGTTGATAAATTTATTTTGTTAAATGTGCAAAGGAAATACTATTCATTTAACCGAGATTTTTAAATTCAATTACTCGGTATTATTTATGCTGTCTTTTACAATAGCCAGTTACATGTAATTGTTTACTTTTCCTTGTAATTAATTTAATGTACAAAATTAACAAATTTCCAGTATCATAGTTTGAAAGATATAAATAGGATGCGTTCGTGGCATGTAATTGAGCGTTGTTTCGTCAGCTCTCTGAAGCACAATCCACGCTAGTTCAGAGTATTGTTTCGGCCGCGATCAGAGGCACAAACAACGCCAATTGGAACTTTAATTTTGAACAATTATGTAAAAGTCCGTCAGTGATCTTAGTGTGCAAAGTGTTTCTACCGGTATTATGAATGGACTATTAATGTTTGTGCCACATTAAGATGCACACCACGAACTTTAGCATTCCACACACGAATCGTGTAAATTCGTATTATTGATGTGTGGAATGTGCATTAATTTTAATTAATGAGACTTGTAAGCTTGTATGTGCATTAATTGTAATTAATGTGACTTGTAAGCTTGCCATAAAGGGGGACAACTGGGCATTTATGAATCACTAAAAGTTTCAAAGAACTGCAAATTTGTAGGGGATTAGTTTCGCCCCATAAAATTTCAGCCAGTGTCCACCGAGAGTATCTAGAATCACCGAACTACGACCGGATAATGACACAGCATGGCGCCGCATGCTCAGCGTCCATCTGTATGCATCGGAAACATGGACTACTTATGCCAAACAAGCTGATTTACACATGCGGTGCCTTATCCATTCTAGGAGTAACTTCGAAGGACCGAATGAGCAATGAAACACCACCCTATAAAACTAGTTGCGAGGGAATTTCCGCTATCTACAAGCAGAGACGACTGCGGTCTTTGGGACACGACTACCGAATGGACCCCTGAGAGATAACGACGTGAGGTGATTCTAGTAGAGCTTTCTACAGCCAAAAGACACCGCAGTACGTCCCTTATTTAGATCCAAGGACACCTGTAAGCGATATAAGGAGAGTTTTGTTCATAAACGTTTAAATGTTTGTAAGACTTATGGAACTTAAATGAGGGGTCATCAATCCCTAGAATTACAAACTACTTATGAACTACCTTATACTAAAGACGGCACAAACAGCCATGCCCGAAAGTGGATCGAATCCCCGACGCAGAATGGCGTCGCGCATCGTAGCACAGCAGCTCAATGCGCTCGGCCGCTCCACCGCGGCTTGGAGAGTTTTGGCATCAACACCTACAGTTGGGCAGCACAGGCTAGCAAGAGACAAGAGTATTGTCAAGATATATCAGCTGGAATGTCGAAGAGTGACGAAGGCTTTTAAGACAGATTAAGGCAGAATAAACCTATACTACCACAGCCCATTCCTCAGCAGCAAAAAATACCTGTGGCATATGCGGAAAGAGTTGCTGTGTCAACCATTTGTTTGATAAGCTGTACGTAAAGAAACACTGCAAAAATCATATGTTACGATGTTGTGGTAAATGATGATGAGACCAATGAAGCATTGTAACTACATGTTGACGCTGCACCGGATCCAGTATATGAGATTGTGGGTGTGCAATGTGAGGCTCTGGAAAGAACCAGAGTGCGATAAATATGTTGGATGAAACAGAAGACAGTGTTGCCAGTACGGTGACCAGAAATTCATGTACATAAAATATCTTGTTATGCGTAAACATTGTGATACATCGCATTATTATGGCCAGTACGATTATTTTAAGTTTCACCATTTTAACTGATTCTTCCGTCGCTTCGTCATTATGAAGATTAAAATAGACAATTTTGTGTTAGTTCTACGGTTTTGTTTATTTAGTGAATCGACTTTCGGCTTATTAGGCCATCATCAAACATTCACCCTTTGATATACACTTTAATAATGTTCATCCAAATAAACTTGCAGGAATGATCACATCTAATGAAAATACGGTAATGTCGCTGGGTTTTGAATAATAAAGATTTGATTAAATTATGGACTTACTGTGTGTTACCTTAATTGTTCATGGTTCCACTTCATTCTGATCATACTGATTGTTACTATTGCGTGAACAACCACACATGGGCAAGAGTTCACTCTCATTCATACGCTATCATGAATTATTATATGATACTTTTGGATAGTTTCAGTATTTCATAACTCAATTTTTCTGAATCATATTTCATTTTACTGATTTTATTACGTGATAGACCTTCATATATGGATCAAACCTAATGACGTTATGTTGCTACATGTAGAATTAGCTACAAAATTAGCTATAATTTGTTATTATATTTAATACTGTTCAGACAAATCATTCCACAACATTGTGATTACACTATATGGTGTCAAATTTTTAATTTTGATAAAAAACGTTTCCCTTTGAAAAGAATGCAGAGAATTTGAAGCACATGACCAAACTAGTTTGCATTCCGTTTTGAGACGTCTTGTGACAAATGCACAATCACTTTAATGAAGTATACCTGAATACATATGATCTCATAGTACATGTACCTTGATGTTACTATTCAGCAAACGTTACGAACATCTTTGACTGTCCATCAATATATGTATATGATACGGTTTCCTTTGACAAGTTTTAATTCATCAACATCTACATAAATACTCTTCAAGTCGCATTGAAGTGCATGGCAGACGCGGATGACAATTCGTTATTTCACACACGTGTAACTCGGGTAACCTAATGTGTACTTAAAACGCCATAGTTTATTTGTAAACGTCATGACGTTAAAAAGTCACCAGTTCAGACTATCAGTAAGATCTGTGAGTTTTCACTGTTTCACAAATTAGTAATTTTAATTTCTCCACACATAAGTTTCTAATAATGGAGGACAGTGTTCATTTATTCAAATTCGATAAATTTGTTCATCAGTGATTTTCGTCATCAGTCCGTAGCTTACAAACTACTTAAACTAATGTAAACTAACCTAAGGAGGAAAACACACACACACATGCCCCAAGGAAGGCTCGAACCTCCGACGGCGAACAACCGGGCGCTCCGCAGCGAGGCGCCTTAGACTGCTCGGTTACTCCATCGCGGCTGATAATTAAAGTTTTTGAACATGAAGTTCTATGCATTTCGCAATATCCTGACAATTTCTACTCCTACAATGTATGGTTTTTAGTGAGAATATTTATTCCCATCATTAATAACCACTGACATTTGACTAGTTCCATTTTCCCACAGGAATGTAACACTTTCTACTTCTTTCTTAGTAATTATTTATACCCAACTCATACATACTTTTAACATAAAAGTTTTAATAATAATATATACTTTTCATGTGTATCATAATCTATATTAATATACGTTTGTATAACCGTATGTCTTACAAAATTTGGTTCTTTTTAAATGTACGATCTGAAGTTGTCATGGGCACCGAAATTGGTTGCAAATAATAAATACTTCTTAACAGTACCAATATTTTATTCTTTCTGTTTTATATAAAGTGTCTGTGTCATGATACTGAACACAAATATAAACTTTTGTTGTGACCTTCAAAACTAGGGGAATGTCACTCCCCACATAAAATTCCATATTATACATGGCTGAGAATATATCCATAAAATCTCGGGCGAACTGCCGGATGTCAGTAACTTCCTGCCACGATATTTCAGCGCAGAGTCTTCTGGCCATCTTCAGGTGAGTACCGCCGAAGTACTGAGCTGTGATATTTATGCCCAATTCAGCCGACATTGCGCATGCGCGTACCTAGCGTGCGCGTTCACTACAGCTACATACGCTGCTCCGAGCGCCCTCCGTGGTGGAGGCTTGCCGCTTCGATATCAGATCGATTCTCATCGTCATTCAGTTGCAGGAAACTGCGCCGACTGCGAAGTTTTTCAATGACAGGATTCCATGCAGCATTTATTTAACCGCTGTCTCGATTGATAAGAGTCTCACTGTCAGACAATCTTATTTCCACAGCTTCATTAATAATTGAGCTCCAAAAGTTTGATGTATGGGCCACAAATTTATATGATGTATATTTATGGTAGAGAAAGTTATATTTTATTGTACTTTTAGTAGGCATTTTAACTTTAAACTGTTCTTTATTAATGATTCTGGTTTACTTTTTATATATAATTGGTAGTAATATATATATATATATATATATATATATATATATATATATATGACACCAATTAGTACACATTTTTACTACCAATTATATATAAATTTGTTATTTATATGAAACTTTAAAGAGGGCGCCTTAGTCACAAATGACCCATGCTGACGTCAACTGTGTAAGGATAGTAACAGCTGCGTCAGTACAAACGCAACCTCCTTCATGGAGGTCGACATATTTTAAGTATTTTAATTTATTTTAAGGTATGTATTTTTATCATTGACTATAACTGTAACTTGTACAATTAGCTTATAATCTGACATGCATGTTATTCTAACCGGCCCTGTTGTATTTATTTTAGCATTGATAATGACCACACAGTGGCCGAAATCCGGATTTGCCAACAAATAAAGAATTTATATTTAAGGCGACTGATTGCTGAATAATTACCACATAACAAATTATATTTGTCGCAAAACAAAATCTGTGGCTTGGTTCTAAAAGCGCCAATGTCAAAAATCTTAGTTTTGCGGTGTAAGTTTCTGAATATTTTCTGTAATTTTCTGAAAAATATTAACAGTAAATTTTGGGCTCACATCTTAAAATCCCAGTATCTCTCATCCTATGTGGCTTAGACATTGGCCGTTTTAACATTATGACGACCACGTGAATCTATGGTCTACACCTATAGAACTAGTTTTGATAAATACTGACATTGGCCCTTTTAGAACCAAGCCACAGAAATATAAATTGATGTGGCATGTTACGTAGAATTCAGTTTAACAAATGACATTTTGTTTAACGGGATAAAGATCGATAACAAATGGGGTCAATATTAAGCATAATTAAAAGGCTATGATCATATCGATCAGTTTTGAACTGGTTTAATTAGACTTACTGGCTCAAATGACTACTACTATAAACCAAATTAATAAAGGAGTGTCCGTAATCAGCTGGAAATCAAACTTCAAAGTAATTTTGCTACTTGGCTATGAAACTGTCGAAGTGAGTAGCGGAGGGTAGTTTACGTGGTCTGCATGGTGGTATGACCAGCTGTTGCAGACAGAAGTGGTGAGTACGGGAAATGTGTTCCCTCATTGAGTCCAAAGTTTTGGGAAACTGGCATATGTACATTTCTTTTCATAATTTCAAGAACTTCATCTTCCTCCCCTTTTTAATACTATGTAGTACTAAGAGGAGGAAATAGAATTTAAGAAAGTTATTGTTATTCTTTTTGTTGTGTTCTCCAGTGCGCAGACAGCTCTCCATGCTACCCTGCCCTGTCCAAGCCTCTTCACCTCAGAATACGGTCGGCAACTTACAACCCTTTGAATCTGATTACTGTATTCGTCTATCTGTCTCCCTCTATGATTTTTATCCCCACACTTCCTCCTAATATTAGGTTGACGATACCTTGACGTTTCAGAATGTGTCCCACCAACCTATTCGTTCTCTTAGTCATGGTATTCCTGTACATCTTTTTCTACTCTATTCTATTTGACATTTCCTCGTCAGTTTCGTAACCAATCCCTATGTAGCACCACATTTCTAAATCTTCTATCTTATTTAAGTCTGAACTACAAATCGTCCACGCCTCACTCCCATACAATGCTACACTCCAGACAAGTGCTTTCAGAAAGCACTTCCTAACATTTGTATTAATATGGATATTACCAAATATGGCTTCTCAGAATCGCTTTTCTTCCCACAGCCATTCTGCATTTTATATCTTCTTTACATCGGCTATCAGAAGTTACTTTGCTACCTACATAACAAAACTTGTATATTATTTTTATTGTCTCATTACCTATTCTAATTCTTTCTGAGACGCCTGATTTTCTAACAATACATTCCATTACCTTTGTTTTGCTCTTTTTAATGTTCATCTTATACCATTGTTTCAAGACACTGTCTACTCTGTTCAATTACTCTTCCAGATCCTTTGTTGTGTCTGACAGAATTACTTTGTCATCGGCAGGAACAAAGTTTTTATTTGTCATTTTTGAACGTTACTTCCCCCTCCAAATTACTTTTTGTGTTCCTTCGAAGCTTTCTCAATGTAGAGATTGAATAATATTTGGTGAAAGCTTCCATCATACTTCCTTCTCAACGACTTCATCCCTTTCATGACCCTCAACACTAATAACTGCTGTGTGGGTTTTTGTTCAGTTTGAGTGTAACTCTTCGCTCCCTATATTTTACCCCAGCTACCTTCAGGATCTGAACGAGTGTATTTCAGTCCACTTTGGCCAACGTTTCTGCAGATTTTCAAATACTAAGAACATAGGTTTGCTTTTCCTTAATGTATCTTATAAGGTAAGTCGTAATGTGAGTATTGCTTTCCGTGTTCCTGCATTTCTCCTAAATCCAAACTGATCTACCCCGAGGTAACATTCCACCTGTTTTTCATACGTCTGTAAATATTTCTTATTAGCATTTGGTAACCATGACATATTAAATCTGTAATTTTCATATTTGTCTGCACTTGATTTGTTAGGAATTATAATTAGTATATTCGTCTTGATGTCTGGGGATATCTCCCTGTCTCATACTCCTTGCATACCATGTGGAACAATGTTTTCAAGACTCGCTCCGTTAACGATATCAGTAGTTCAGGCGGAATATCATCAACTTCAAGGGTCTTGTTTCGACTCAGTTTCTTCTCGCAGTACCGTCTACTATCTCATCTTCCTCTACTTCGTCTTACATCTTTAGAATACTGCCTTAAAGTTTATTTCCGCAAAGGCTCTCTATATATACGTTCCACCTTTAAGTTTTCCCTTATTAGGTTGGTACTGGTTTTTCATCTAAGTTCTTGTTGTTCATGTTCTGCTTTTCTTGTATCCAAATAGTCTTTATTTTCCTTTAAGCTGTATCTATCTTTCTCCAAGTTATATATTCTTCTACGGTCTTGAATTTGTCCTCTAGTCATTGCTGCTTAGGCAGTCTGCCAACCTCATTTTTCAGAGGTCTGTATTCCCTTTTGTCTGCTTCACTTGCTGCAGATTTATATTTTCTCCTATCATCACTGAAGGTAAGTATCTACTGTGTTATCCTATGATTTCTACTAGGCATTTTAATTCTGCCTACATGGGACTCTGCTGCCTTCGCTGTAGTACTGACCCCAGTTTCACACAATCTTTGCCTAATGCTCCCTCTGAAAGTCTCAACCACATCTTGTTCCTTCAATGGGTCAAGATTCTATCTCCTTAATTTTCTACCTTTTTTTGCAGTATTTTTAGTTTTAATCTGCAGTTTATAACAAATACTTTATGGTCTTAACGAGACGTATTCCTACGGTACCACCAAAAGATTTTGTATTATAACCCTGCACTGACCTGAGGAGAAATCCTGTTCATTCTGCCATCGAACGTCATTAATCGCTACCATATTTAATTGTAACTTATTCACTTCTCTTTTCAAATTTTCTAACTTACCTACCCGATTAAGGTACAGAAAATTCAACGCTACGATCCGTAGAATGTCTGTTTTGCTTTCGTGATGACGACGCGTCCTCCTCGAAAGTTATCGTCTAAACAATTGACCCGAGCAACTCCGTAGTCACAATTTAAAGAGTCTTCAGAGTCCAAAAGCGTGTAATACGTATTATTTGTGGAATAAATTGACGGACGTCGTATAGAAGCCTGTTCAAAGAACTGGGTATATTAACTACTGCCTCTCAGTATATTTAGTCCTTAATGAAATTTGTCATAAATAATATATCCCTTTTCCCAACTAACAGATCAGTTCATACATACAATGCTAGGAACAAAAATTATCTACACAAGGACTTAAAACCGCTTACTTTAGTTCAGAAAGGGGTCAACTACTCAGGATCAAATATTTTCAATAATTTACCAGCAAATATAAAATATTTTGTTAGAAATAAAGATCAGTTTAAGAGGAGCCTAAAAGACTTTCTAGTGGCCAACTCCTTCTACTCCATTAGTGAATTTCTAAATTGTACCAAATGATGCATAGATCAGTATTCATACTTATTAGTATTATTATGTTATCACCTAAAAAAACATAAAAATATATGTATCTGTATTTATATTATTAGTATTATCTATTATTCAGATTGTAAATTCTGTTTCTTGTCATGTTGCACATCCACGAGGATCTCCTCAACATGGATCTACAGAACTAAAAACTAATCTAATCAAATCTAAGTCTTGACTTCGATCTCCATTCGGTCCTGTAATCCCCATCCAGATGTTTCTGCTTCACTTTCCTTTGGTAAGTGGTTTCCAATTGTAAGATGGTAGTTAATGTCACGGTAAGAAGCCAATCTCAAACTGCAGGTTCAAGAATAAAGCAATGGGTGGGTCAGTTCAAAGATGGAGGGAGTCAAGGCATTTGGCAAAACAATTCCGTTAGGCAGAGCAGAGATTATATTCTGCAATTAAAGAATCTTACCGTTATGTCTAAAGTAACGTTACTTCTTATAAATGTAGTTTCCTGATACTGAGACAGTTTTGGAATGTTCACATGTTTGTAAATCTATCAGACCAAACTGCGTGGTCATCAGTCCCTAGCTTACAAACTAATTAAACCTAGGTAAACTAAACGAATGACAACACACACACATATACTCACACACACACAATACACAAACAAACCCATGCCCCAGGGAGGGCTCGAATCTCCACGGCGAGCAACCGCGCGCTCCGCAGCGAGGCGCCTTAGACCACTCGGCTGCCGGCCGCGGTGGCCGAGGTGACTCAGGCGCTCCAGTCACGGTCAGCACGGCCACTACGGTCGGGGGTTCGAATCCCCCTTCGGGCATGGATATTTGTGCCGTCTTTAGTGTTAGCTAGTTCATAAATAGTTTGTAAGCTTAGGGACTGATGACCCCGTAGTTAAGTCCCATAAGTTGTACAAACATTTGAACAAAATGTTCAAATGTTTGTCAAGCTTATGGGACTTAACTACGGGGTCATCAGTCCCTAAACTTACAAACTACTTATGAACTACTTACGAACTAGGACGGCACAAATATCCATGCCCGAGGGGGGATTCGAACCCCCGACCGTAGTGGCCGTGCTGACCGTGACTGGAGCGCCTCAGTCACCTCGGCCACCGCGGCCGGCAACATTTGAACATTTGAACATTTTTGAACCACTCGGCTACTTCACCGCGGCGATTTGGAATGTAATTTATCGTCCGCAAACAGCGGAATAGCATAACAGTCTTCGGTAATAATGTCTACTATTGTTTGTCAACACTTTTCGTTCTTATTTCCTCTAATGTCTGAAGGATTCAGTTTGGAAGTGCTACATGGAACTTTTAAAAATAAATTTCAGGTAATAGTGTTATAACATGAAATTATTAAGGCTGTGGTCATTTATCTTGCACCTCTTTCTAACTTTTAACATTTTCTGTAGAAGGCCCAGGCTTTAAAGAAGTCTCGTTTTCACATCGTAGAGGATTGCATTTTTTAAATAGAATGAGCTCGAACTTTGTTGCCGGTCGCAAGGGACCAAGAGGTAATTTTCCCTCCTAATCTCCCCGTAATACAATGGATTGTAAAACCGGCCCTTTGTCGGAAGCCGCTGGGATTTCCCCCGGCTCTCTGCCTATATAGGATAGCCTGCCAAACGCAGTTCGAGAAAGTTTAAGCGGTCTCTCTCTCTCCCTGCCGATTCTTCCCGCACGTCTTTTTCCTCCTCGGCGCCTCACATTCCGTCCTTTTTTTTCTGTTTCTCACCTACCTCGCCCTCCCCCCCCTCGCCCATCACGTAGCCAATTCCTCCACTCCGCCGACGGAGATAAGTAGCAGGAGAATTTCGCACCTCCCTGTCTCAGAAGTGTCAAACCTCTTACGCCAGCGCGCCTCTGAACTCGGCGAAAGTTTTAAAAGTCTGACAGATTTTCGATGTAAAGTCAATAAGATCCGGAATCCTTTATGGCTGCGCACGCCTGTAAAAGTCGACGACACGCCGGATCGCCGGTTTGGCAAGCAAATTGCTTTGCTAAACGGTACCCGACCTCCCTACGGAACTTTACGTTAAGCTGCCCCCGACAGGAGAATCTCATCACCGGTGTGATAAATTTTGAATTATTTGTATGTCACTAACAGTGGTATCAGGGTAACGTAGCTAAATGGCAGTGGCACAATACGGTATTTGCACGTCGTTTCCAGAGACATTAAAAACATTTCAGGATACGTCATACAGTCACTTAGCTGTAACCAAGGAGGTTAAAATCTCTGGAGACGACCTAACACTGTAAAAGTGAAGCCAACAAAATGCATTTGTTTGTAGCCAAAACATTGGTCGTACTGTATGTAAAGTAGTTCTAGTATATAAATGAATGTTTGTCTGTATGTGCTCTATGTGTTCATAAACCATTATTCTATTGCAATGAAACTTTGGTGAACTGTTCATCATACGACCACGTAGGTTTCTGACCAAAAAACAAAAGAGCAGGACACATAGCTCAGGAGATATGACGTCATAAATAATGAGAGACCACAGCGTGAGAATACCCCGATTTATGCGTCAATTATTGGAAAATGTGTGTAGTTAAGGACCTGCAACGAAGTTTGCATGTAATTTCGAACGTTTATGAAGCGTTTTGTAACTGACACCCACCCTTCCTCCCCCCACATACACACAAAACGATGAAACGAAAAGAAGGCTACCGCTCAATACAGTTTGCTGTAGATTCCGTAAAACTGTCGCTTCAGGCATGACCTTGTGATGTTCTACTTGATTACTGCTGACTATCTTCGCAACATATTTTGCATATAGTATCGATATGTATCACTAAATGTGCCATCAATTTTATATCACTGTACACCTACTTTAGGACATATCTAATATATAAAAATGGATGTTTGTGCTATCGTATTTTATGCACGGCCGTCCGTTCAACAGGCGATGAAACTTTGTCAACATATTGCTTGCACTTTCGCGATGGTCGTGAACACCATTAAATGATTGTACGACAAATAGTTCAGGAGGTATGACGTAATGAACAATGAAATGAGCGGAAAAGTGCTGCATCATGCGACGTCTGCTTCTAAACCACTGTACTGATTTCAAACACATTTGGTACCATGAGGTAACAATTGACGTAGGGGTAAGAACTGCTTTCGATATATATTTCAGGAGATATGACGTAATAAACAATTATATGGATGAAAACCTATGGTATAATGCGATATGCGAATAAAGATACTTTATTCATCCTAAAATCTTCACTATATACTGGACACTTTATCTTCAAAACAAGAGGAGGGTCGCTGTCACATAAAATTTTTGATGGTACGTGATGGGGGATACTACAGATCTATTCCGATCCTGATGAACTTTTTAAATATGATTGAACAATTCAGGTTATCATTGCAGTATTAATATATTCAGATTACCTACAAACATTTCAATTAATTAACAGTTAATTTTCTCATTTCGTCGAAGTTTCGAATGAAACAACATTTCTGAAAATTCTAGCAGCTCTCTCTGGAAATTACGATATATTTTTCTGGGTGATAATCACTAAAGAAGCATTTAAATAATACATATTGTTCACACCATGTGAATTTTATTTAAGACAGTTGTTTTAAAAATATGTTTCAGTGGAAAGCATACTTCATTCAGTTTTTTGCCTCTCAGTCTTGATGCATACCAAGCGTACCGAATCATTGGGGTGAAAACCACCAGCATAAGGAATTTTTTGTTACCAATGCATGGTTTTAATGCGAATATTCTCATGTAGGAGATTTTTATAACCTGCAAGCCAGTGAATTTAGAATGGTGGTGGGTACCATGTAACATTGACACCGTTTGACCAGTCACCATGAAACCCGACAGAGAGCAGAAAGGAATAAACGGGGGAAGCGGGAGGAAGATATGGACAGTTAAAGGGAGAGTAGGAGCGAGTGGGAGGAGCAGGTGAACAGAGAGAAGGAACAGAAGGAGATGGAGTAATGGAGGATTGGAAGCCTCACATATATTTCTTCGTATTTTATGCGCTACCATAACGTAATTAAACAAGCTAAATTTCAAACGTTATTTGCACAATTATTTCTCCTGTGGTAGCAACGCGCCAGGTACCAGCTAGCTTTCAATAAATTAATAACTTGAATTTCACTGCGTTTCATTTCGGTATATTCACTACAGCGTACGGTACGTACGGCTAACAATCATACGGCACTGAGGAGAGACTTTTTGAACATCCCGTATTAGTGCCGTACACCGTCAGGTACGATATGAATATCAGGTAAAAGGTAACGAACTTTCAAAACAAGTAAAATGAAACAATTCTATTAATTTTCCAAGCGAATTTCATTCCGCAATTATTACATGAAAATTTATATGAAATTAAAGTGTTTTTGTTCATATTACTTGATAAGAGAATATCAAGAGAAACTGTGTTACACACTGACTTCATGTGTCCTGGTTGTTGGGTGGACCTGAGAAGACAGTTTGATTCATGACTCCCTCGGAGTAACGGAGCTTCCCATAAACGTGGCAGAAATATCTTTATGTCTCCCGGGGGAGGCCTTCCCGTGGCGAGTTGTGTGGCAATACATTCTCCTCTTGACAGTTGCACTTGTATCTGCCACATGTGTGTTGCACTGATATGCTGGCCCTCGACGGTCTCCAACTGAAGTTCTAAATATCTTCAAGTAATGTTGGGATGTCTGTCTGGGATGGCACCGTAACGAACTTGACACACTTTGGGTATGACAGCATTCACCTGTGTTATCTCTACCACTATTTCAAGAGCACCACTTTACAAATAGCAGTCGTTACTACAAGTTGATACTGAAAACTCTGAGAATGTACTTCTGCAAATCACTTCAAAATTTTACGCGATGCTGTAATCAAATATCGAACATAAGCTATGTATTCTTAACATGCATATAACATTCAAATAACAAAGAGGACAAGTTTTACCAAAGTATAGAGATGTTATGAGTCAATTTACGTCAAAAATTTAGACGATATTCTAACATACAATGAGCCCGATATAGGCATATAGCAAAAAGTTACTAAATTAGAATACCTTTTTCCAATTTAAGATTTCAACTAAGCAAGAAGTCTTGAAGGTCCCGAAAATGAGCTGTAGGGAATATTTAAGTCATAATTTTCCAAAATTTGTTTTGAATATTTACTCATTTCTTAAAAGCATGAGAAACAATTTAGCATTCAGTTCTTACGTCTATATAACATGGTTCCTGATTTCGTTTTTTCTGCTTCCTAATATTGTGGATAGGATATGAATGAAAAACTTAATTAATTTAGTAACATAGCCTCATTCGCGCAACATGTGTATGTCAAAGCACAGACCTCTGCATACATTTTGTTCACTTTGCGGAAGTTTAAGTCATAAGAAGAAAAATTTTTCACCATGATTTACTTTACCAAGGTCATATTTGTGTCTTTCCAAGTACCATCATCGTAGACACCTGAAAAATTCATGACAACAGTGAAATATAACTTAGGAACTTAATAAGTATCAGGTTACACGTATTCAGTTAGTTACCTTTAATACGGTCACTTCGCCCTGTATTTTTAAATGTGAATTTACAGGTTTCCTGAACAGCGACAGTACACCTCACACCCCCTCACTATGAGTGGTGGAGTGTACTTTACGTACGATCGGCACTTCCTCTTTTTACTGTTCCAGTACGATTCGCAGGAGAAACGATTACCAGTATGCTAATCTCTAATATTACTCTCGCGGTCTTCTAATAATATATACCGAGGAGAAAGCATTGTACTGGTTTGCCGATGATACCCAAGGTGCTCTCACGCTTTCTATATATATAGCCGTCACAAGGGCGCTGCAGTCCGCTGCATCATGTCTGATTTCTATCAACCCTGTCTGGAGGAATACTCATGCATCGGTAAAAAAAAGTGGTTTGTCAGCTGCTTCAAAAATCTGTATTTATAAATGTGAATGTGTTCGGTGTACGTTTATCACGTCTGAACCACAACACATAATGAGCTAAAAATTTGTACATTTACTAACGTCTACCGGGGGAAGGCTTTAGGCACGGTTTTATGGCGATCGGATAGCAATTTATCTATAGATATTAATGTAAATGTCTGTTCGGTGTACGCTTACCACGTCCGAACGAGAAGACGCAGAGACTTAAATATTTGTACAGTTACTAATTTGTACCTGAGAAAGGTTTTAGGCACGGTTTTTTTAGCGATCTGATAGATATTTAGTAATTTGAAGAATATAACGCAAAATGCGGAACAATAATTACTCTTTGAAAATTATATTTACTCTTTGAAAATGGTTTTATTGGTTACATTGTTGCTTGAGGGTTGATAATGATAAAAGGGTGGAGTATATTGGGATGGAAAGTTATCGGTGTGTATAAAATTCTACGTGTGTGTGTGTTAATATTTCACTCTGCAGCGAAAACTACAGAACGCAAACGAATGGTCTGTGTGTAATTGATATCCGAAGTCTCCCGTTCTACACCATAGCAGTTCCATGCCGATAGCTATAAGGGGGTGGAAGATATGGTGGTTGAAAGTCGTGAAATTATAAAAAAAATTTCGGACTGAAGGCCAGCGATGACGTTAGCGACTCTATAGCAAGGAGGTTACATACAGCGAAACGTGATGCCGCAGACCTTATCTTTGGTCTATGCGTGCTGTAATATATGTATGTGGCTACAATGTCTTCAGCTCTTTCTCTGTAAGGATAAGCATACGAAAGAGGAAGTATAAGAATAAATAAATAAAGCAGTAAAAAAGAAATTTCTTTTAATACATCTCTTTAAAAAAAATCGATTTGACGTTTCGCGCATAATCTATCATAATCAACCACCACGCGAGCGGAGCCGCGGGTTTAAGCTAGTAAATAAATAGAAAGGGTCAGATGTTTGTAAATATATCGGACCAAACTGCTTTGCCATCAGTCCGTAGCTTACAAACTATTTAAACTAAGGTAAACTAACCTAAGGACAACGTACACACGCATGCCGCAGGGATGACTCGAACCTCCGACGGCGAGCAACCGCGAGCTCCGCAGCGAGACGCCTTAGACGGTGCGGCTACTCCACCGCGGCAGCTGTTTCCATTGCTGACAGTTCTACACATCCTTATGATTCCTCCAATGTTTCTCAGGATGACATCTGCGTCATCCACGATTCATTGCAACGAATGATTGGCAAATGGCACGAAGATTAAGGCACAGACTCATCAAGAAAAAGCACACAAAATACAGCAACTCGGGGGTATACAAGATTAGATGCGCCAGCTGTGATAAATATTACATAGGGCAAACTGGACGCAACGTTGAAGTCCGATTCAAAGAGCACTGTAATAACAGCAATCGTACAGCATTTCGAGCGCATGCTAAAGACAACAAACACCAAGTTAGCACTGTAGGCGAACAAATCGAAGTGCTGCACAAGGCACCGAAGAGCTTTCATTTAAATGTACTTGAACAGCTTGAAGTATATGCGCACAAGGAAAATACCCAGACAAACTTCTAAATGAGCAGACAAGTTTCATGCATAAATTTTAAAATATTTAAAAAATCTTTTGTATCCTTGTCTGGAATGGAACGCGCTGCCAAATACCAGCTACGGCGGCCCTCAGCACACTGGCGGCGGTGAATGGGACATTTTTCACAATATTAAAAAAAAAAAAAAATCCCTATTTGAGAGATTTTCTAAAACATTTTAATATTTAACCATGTAAAAATTTATTAACTTACAGTTTTACTTAAAATGTTTTAATATGTGTCCAGAATCCAATGTTATTTCTATGTCCTTTTATAGTTTGACAGCTACGTATCTCATTTGTAACTGCTATTTTATACCTGACTACTATCTTACAACTTGATTTCAGAATTGATTTTATATGTAAGTCAATAATTACTTATTGAGAATAATTTTAACGAAAATGATCAACGCCAATCAGATGACTTTAAGCACATTATATAAAGCTTCAGGAAGCTACTATGTTTTAGTAACGAATGTCAACATTCGTTCATCACATTTTACTCTGTAACTTCATAAATTTGGTATGTTTTTAATATTTTTTCCATTAACTTTTTAAATGTTATACTTTGTTAATAGTAGCTTACATTCTGTTGTAACATTTGTTTAACAGATCTGAAGATAGGCAGCTGTCCTGAACCGGAAATGTAGTAGAAAATAAAATAATAAAAGCGATCCGGAGACTGATATTCAAGAATTTTATTTATATGACGATTGCAGAAACTTCCACTAGACCCATAAGTCTTGCTTTGATAACAATCATGTGCCTGTTTAACCAACATTAGGAAAAGCAATGAAATTGCGTGATCGATCTTAATTTCATTAGCCAACTGCCATTCCAGTTTTGTATTTTTCACTCGTAAAAAACACAAAGATGGCTAGAATGGTTCTTCTAAAATTAAGGAATCAATTGGAAAAAATAGCTTTCATAGGGACCACAAAATACCTCAATGTCTACTCTCAAATCAGAGAAGTGAGTATTCACAGAATTCCCCTCAGGTCTTCTCCCTCACCACGTCCAACGAGGACAGCCAGACCTGCCACTCAGTCAAGCTATAGAATACATAAGTCATATTATCAACTGCTTGTAAGCGACTCTCTTGACTAAGTGCTATGTTATAAGTTATGTTTAACCTCCGTTTTTTTTTTAAATATGATGACGACAAAGCAGAGTTTCATACGATCCCATGCTGGTGGCATACCCCAGTGAAACCGGCCGTCGTTAGATTAAATAATAATATAGCAATATCAGTGTTTGATATTTGAGGACAATTAGTATATGCAACTTTATACATCTTCGCAATTACTGAGTAGCCGGGCTATTGGAATCCCTCTTAAGCCCTTTGTGTTTTGCAGACCATCAAGTCTACACTTCTTAGAAATTCAATTTTATTTATTTATTTATTTTGGCAAAGCATGAAATATCGAAATAATAAATGAACATCCTAGCAGACGATGTGCGAACATATTTTAAACTAGTGATAACACGTATTTCAAAGCGTCTTTCGCTACGGTGTTTACTGCTTTCTGAATTATAGGCTCCACTGATCCCTTGTGACCTACAAACGTTTTCGGCACTAACTCTTTCGTTCCCACATTATGACTTCAGCTTCGTAACAATTAAATCATGGTGTATGGTGCATCGTCTATTATCTATACCTCCGACCAAGACAGATTAAGATAATGAACTGAAAATAATAAAAGGAATTGCATTCAACAATGGCTATAGCCCTACCCTGATTGACAACATACTTTGTAAGGAAACGAGACAGAAGATAATACCACATTTGTACCCTCCTCAGAAGATATCTAATAGAACAAAACAAAAAAATGGGCACCAATGTTATAAAACGTCAGAAAGACTTGCTAGCAAACTTAAGTCCAGAAAATACACCCCAGCCTTTTATAAAAGAAATACTATTGCCAACTTGCTCTTCAATAGCAAAGACAAGATTCTACCTTTGGAAATGAGTGGCATATATAGGATATCTTGCAATCTTTGTGGCAAAGTGTATGTAGGTCAATCATGTAGGGCTATAACTTCTAGGCTGGATGAACATGAAATGAGTTGGAGACTAAAAAAAGAGATATGCCTTTTTTGGAGAATATGCCTTAAATGAATTTCATCCGTTTGACAATAAATTTGATATAGCAAATAAAGGCAGAAAGCTAACATTGCTCGAAATTCTCTCTACCAACAAACACCAAGTTCAGAAACCAAACCTAATTCTCAATAATAATCAGACCAAATTTCAGTAATTACCATTATTAAAGTAACAGCTATTATGTACAATTCTGCCACGATGCTAGTTGAAATTGTGTATTGTCTCTCACTCACATTCCCATGGTTTTCCTTCTTTGTGTTACTCAGATCATTTTCTTGAAAACCAGTGGATTTTAATATAGGCTCCATACTTCAATATGCTCCTTTATTCCATTTCACATACTCCAAAACTTATGTACCCCACCAGCAATTAATTTTTGTGTCTTCCTCTCTCATCTGTTACCTTCCTACGTTTGTTCGTATATATAAGTTAATTTAATATACAATTGTACTTACTAGGACACTCACTGGTACAGTTGAACTTTAATGTATAGTTATTTCTTAGATACAGTTTTGTTTTAATTGATTGGACGTCTCTATTTATAAAATACTTAAAGGCTACATAGTCTATGACTGACAATTATCTTTGTAAAATCTTTGTACTCTAAACACAGCAGCTGGTGTGATATGGATAATTTGCAGTATTAAGTAGTCTGAAAATGGCCTAAGAAGCCAAAAGCTAGTTCACAAGAAAATAAATACTTTTGTGAAACTATTATAAAGTGTGTACAGTTATTTAATTAAATCCTGTATTTCCCCTGGAAATACAATGCACTAAACTTTTGTATCGTGTTGGTCATGCATATTGCACATATATATCGAGCAATTTTATTGTTCTGGGTGCCATTTTGTTCATTATTAACATTGTCAGACCAATTATGCTAGAATTATCTTCACCACAGCACAATGGAAAAAGACAAGTCCTTTCTGAAATAAAAGAACGTAAATGTAAATCACCACACCAGCAGACGCGTATAAAAAGTAATCTACCAAGATCTCTAAATGTGACATTAATGGCTCTGAAATGGGAACATGTCCTTCAAGAGACAAAATATCGTCCTAGAAGAATATTGTCCGTAAATAACAACGCCACTTTCATTGCTGATACACACAGTAAGCGTTTTATTTGGTATTGCATAGGAAAAACTTTGGGAATGAAATGATTATTTTAGCTGTATACTGGTGACTGAAACTTGAAACAGTAATGGAAATCCAGATTGGCCATTACGCAGGAAGCTTTACGGATTGCGTCACTGTTGATAACAATTTTTCACGATTATGGCACTAACAGTGATTCATTCTTTGTTGCCGATTAATGAGTTCCCAGTAACGAAGCGCGCTCTTTGCTTTGTGTTGCGAGTGGTAATTGCTGTTTGCGGACGGAATTGCAAATTAGTTACGCGCACAGTTCACAAGAACCATACAGTGGTGAATTTTACTACATATTTATAAAATTCATTTGATCTCTGACCGACATTTTATACATGAAAATTTTATTAAAATAACACCTTTCAGCCGCTAATGTTATCATATCATTCAGGGGGAAACACCCCTGAACGGGTTGCATTTTTTGCATTACATGCTCCCGATCTATAAATGAGTGGTAGCTGATTTTTTTACACACAATAAAGGTAATTTTTCAAAGCATATCGCAAAAATTATTAAGGTATTTGTTATGTTTTGGTGCTCATAACAATATTTATAATAGTACGAAAATCGTGACACTAACTGCGGTACCCTTTTTTGTGGAACCACCAAACTCCACAGCTTGTCACATTACAGACAACATTGCATTAGTGTTTTATGCCTCCAGTTTCCTCCCATGATGCTGTTCTGTGGGAAACACGTGTCATCAATTTCACAGAAATATTAGAAATGTAGCTCAAATGTCACCTACAACATCATCATCATATTATAAATTCTTCAGGAAATAGTAAACTAGAGGAGGTCATTCTAAACACCTGCACCATTTTTTTTTTCTTTTTTCCTTTTTCTCCTTTTTTTATATAGTTCAGCTTCTGTCGTTTAGGAGAAAAGTGTACGTTGACGATGTTATTTCAGGTTATCGGTAAATCGCAATATACTATTGATGGTTTAGAATAATCCAGATATATACTCCAGTTGTCATCCTGCTTCCTAATCCTCCATACCCTTCCTCTTTATTCTTTCTTTTATCTCTGCTTCTGTTACCCGCCGCTAATCAATTACAATTAGAGCTGAAGCCGTATTCCTTCCGGTCTGATGTTCAATTTCTTCATTACATGATCTTCTAAAATGAAACATCGTTGAATGTTACCATTGCGTCCAATATTCAGCAGTGTCAGGCCAACAAATACAGTTTTGGGTATTCTCTCCCACATACCGCTCTTGAAGCTTTCATTTGCATTCTGAGAGAGACCTTGCATACACTTCCTAAGTAGATTTTTATTTTCCAGAACCCTATATATAGGGTTAATGTCCCCCGATACAGCAAGTGGTAAGGAATGCTTTTGGGTGTGTTGTATGTTTCTAGCATTACTCAACCAGTAGGCCTAATTACACCACGAATCTTCCCCTTTTGGACACAAACCGAACTGTGGGGTTTCATCTGTTGACAGTCTTAGAAACCACATTGCCAGAACCTTTCGTCTAACATTCTCTAAATATACTACATTTCTCCACTTATTGAGTCAATATATCAATTTC
Source organism: Locusta migratoria (assembly GCA_026315105.1). NCBI lineage: Eukaryota > Metazoa > Arthropoda > Insecta > Orthoptera > Acrididae > Locusta > Locusta migratoria. The sequence goes on from CM048751.1 coordinate 25,924,648, forward strand.
ACTTTTTGTTAAACGACCTGCACCACCTGTATATTTTCCTTCTGACACATTTTGAGAGCTGTAGCGGAGCGTTCGAGCGCATTGAGGTGCTATGCTACGGTGCGCGAGGCCATTCCCCGTCGGGGGGTTCGAATCCCCCCTCGGCCATGGATGTTTGTGTCGTCTTTAGTATTAGGTAGTTCATAAGTAGTTTGTAAGTTTAGGGACTGATGACACCGCAGTTAAGTCCCTTAAGCTTAACTAACATTTGAACACATTTTGACACTGATGTCTTTTCACAATTTTCTCAGTAGAGCTTCCATTCTTCTTTTGTATATGCCCAACACATTCAAGATTTTCTATTGGCGTATCCCCATTTGGTCTGTCATAAACAACAGTACTGTCATCCTTACAGTCTCCATCCCGGAGGTACCCAATATACCTCTCACTGCGGCTGACCTCGGAACTTTCAAAAATGCTTTTAACTCCTTTCGTTTGCATGTTTCCACTTGGATTATCAAACTCTTTCCAGAGATATGGGTGACAATAAATTTACTTGAACAGCCCTTGCAACATTCATCATCTAGTATATTGCTACTTTCATTAAAAGTCACCTCATTCAGAGAGGTTTTGCCTTTCTTGTGCCAGGATCCATCAAATGCTGCTACAATGTATTCTAAAGGCTACTGCTTCTTCTGCTACTCGTTTCATAGAATGTTCACTTACGTCACATTAAGCACTGTGCATCAATTTTTATTTTTATTTATTTACTTATTTTTAATTTTTATTTATTTATTTATTTACGTATTTTCGTATCTGTCAAACCTCAGTGGTGGTTGAGGCATACTCATCATTGCACAAAATGTCTGGGCTCCTCTCTTTCCCCTTCCAGCACATCTCACTACATAAACAAGTTGAGTATTTACACTGTAATGTCGGCTATGAGCGACTGGTGATGTCATAGTATCACTGTGCATCTTACATGAGCTACAAGCAACCACTAACCAACTTGAAAGAGCCTCCCATGTTGAAATCTCAGAAACGTCAATAACCATCTTCAGAATTGAAGTACTTACATTTCGTAGCACTCTTCAAAAGACTTGGCATCATTTTTATGTACAAAATAAGATTTCCGTCGCTATTGCTGTTCACAATACTACTAGGCTCCTTCTCAATACATTCAGTATGAGGAAGTTTACGTCTCTAATCACTGTCTTTAGACACACTTTCCGCTGTCAACTTTTGGCGTCTTTTATTCGGCTTTGTTTGGAACTGATTGCCGCGGAACTTTCGTTTGGGGCAGAATGTCTTTACTCCCGACATCTGTTGCAATGGAAATACACACACATAAACAAACAACACACGATAACCACAAGACCACATGCGTGTGAAATTCTGGAAACAAGGAGTTCATAAATATAGACCCATTCTCAGATCTTTTGTTTACATACCAAACATAGCCTTCTATACATATATGTACTATGGTTCTGGGACTTCTGGAATAAACCTGTATTAATGATCCGTAACTAACGACGGAAAAAACGGAACGCCAAATTAATGCCTCTAGTATTCTGACGCGCTTCACACTGGAAGATTGGCGTGAGCCGTGTGCAACCTATCCAACTTAAATTTTAGAATGAAAGAAAAATGATAATTCCAATAAAATATACATTTTTGAAATAAGCATGAAGTGTTTTTTTCGGTAGACAAAAAATTCAGTTTTGTGATAATTTTCACTATTTTCGGTAATCCAATATTACCTTCTTCAGACCCTTGCACAGGGCCTGAAGACAGTATTATTGGATTAACGAAACTAGTCATTAACAGATTCCGTTAAATTAGCGACTGAAAGGTTTTTCACTTCTAAAATTGTTAATAAAGTCGTTGTTCCAATTCATCTATGGTCAAGATGAACATGTGAATCAAGTGAGTTGCCGAGGACGTCGACGCCTGAGCAAATGTAATACCCCATCATACCAAAGGATAGTACTATAGCGTGCCAAAACAGTACTTTTGCGATCTTGGTAAATTATCATTTGGTTTCAAAGAAATCGAAAATATAAGCCACAACACACAGTTACCAAGACAAATTGCTCCGTTGTTACACCGACAGACACCAAACTCTTGGAGGTTTAAGGACATATTGAATAGCATATTGTTTCTGGCCTCCCCTGTGTGAAAGGCAATGTGATTCATAAGCTATCATTTAGTTGCATTACATTAACCATGTTATGAGAGTACAAAAATAATTAACCTAAGAAAACATAGAAAATCACTTCTAGGAAATGTATCACACAAATGTCTGAACATGTACCGGGTCATTTACCACAAGACGTTAGCATGAAACGAAGAAACACTGTTCGAGCTTGAAGAGGGAAAACAAAAGGCGCTATGATTGGCGCATTAGAGGATGCTTTCATAGGTCGAACTGATAAAAAAAAGAACAAACAGCGCGTACAGGTAATTATAATATTTAAATCACAGGATTTTAGAGTTTAGAAACCGAATTACATTGATGTCTCATGTTGAAGTTCGTGATTTAATTGAAATATATATAAAAAAAATACATCGTGATATGGTAAGACTGAGGGCACAAAGGAAATCAGATATTTTAAAAAGATTTTTTTTTTTTAATTTCTTTTTAACTACAGCCCTACTTACATTTGAATATGTTACGTAGGTTTCAATGTCACAAAGGATAACTTTATAAGAGAATATGAACTAAACGGTTAAAAATGCCAAATCCGGAAAAATTAAAATTACAATAACACATCTGGCATGGACAGATAGTCATAACATATCTGCCGTGAACAGATAGTCATATCAAAAATAGGAACAGCAGGTATGACTTACTGTCCACGGCAGATACGATTAATCAAAAAATGTCTGTAGAGCTTATGGGACTTAACTACGGGGTCATCAGTCCGTAATCTTACAAACTACTTATGAACGAGCTACGACTAAGGACGGCACAAATGTCCATGCCCGAGGGGGGATTCGAACCCCCGACCGTAGTGGCCGCGCAGCCCGTGACTGACGCGCCGCAGTCCCCTCGGCCACCGCGGCCGGCTACGATTAATCCTCATGATTGGATGGTTACATGAAAAGAAAAGAGAGAGAGACCGAGAAGATGGAAAGAATTTCGTTTTAAGGGCATCGGAATGATGCGCAATTGGCATAGCAGACTAAATGTATGCTTTGTCAGCTCTTCCTCCTAATTCCATCTTCCCCTCTCTCCCCTCACCAATAGAAGAAAACATCCTTCACTTACCACAGTGATAATTCATTATGTACAGTACACAGAAATGGGCCCAAAATGTTGTTTTAGGATACAATAAATAAGTTTCCAATTACTGGCATTATATCAAACACATCACTAAGCGACTGTAATATTTCGCCAGGGACGCTTTTGTTCGGGAACTTTGCCAATGGACTCATAGTCAGCACGAATTCAAGAAGTATCGTTGTTTTGAAGCACCGACATGATGAGTGCTATCGACAAGGGTTCTCAAATCGATTCCTTATTTCTAGACTTCCGAAAGGCTTTTAACACTGTACCCACAAGTGGCTTCTAATCGCCTGAGTTGCACGATTGCATTAGCTATTTCTTGCCTGAAACGACACATTGAGTAGTTATTGACGGAAAGTCATCGAGCAGTCTGAGCGTCTCTCTTGGAATTTTCGCGGGTGTTGCTGTCGTCACCAGATCAAAAGTTACTGCGAAACGATTAAGGCAAATCTATGCTTGATGCGATGTTGGTAATTGATGCCAAATATCGATGTTTAAGTGTGAATTCATGCATAAACAATAGTAACAGAAATCCGTTAAACTTCACTGACAAGACACATTCATCAAATCTAAAGGCCGCATATTAAAAAAAAAAAAAAAAAAAAAAAAAAAAAAAGAGAGAGAGAGAGAGAGAGAAAAAGTTCAAATGGTTGTAAATCTATAGGGCTTATCTACGTTGGTCATAAATCCCTGGGCTTACAAACTACTTGCTCTAACGTACACTTGAGCTAAGGACGACCCAAACTCCCATGCCCGAGGTAGGATTCGAACCCCCGACAGCGAAAGGCCGCGCGCACCACAGCAAGGCGCCTTAGTGCGCAGGAGTATTCTGCCGCGGCGCCCTAAATTCAACTAAATACTTAGGAATTTCGGTTACCAATTACTTTGATTGAAAAATACATAAAATATCGTAGGGAAGGCGAAAGAAAGGCTACGTTCACTGGCGGAACCCTTAGAAGAGGCAACATTTCTACTAAAGATCTGCCTACACCGACCAATTTTAGAATATCACTGCACATTGTGGGATCCCCATCAAGTGGAACTGGCGAAGTAGATATAGATAGTTCAGTTCAGAGAAGGTCAGTTTGTTTGGCGTGTTTCAGGGGAGAGATCGTTACGGAAATGATGTACTAGTTGGGTTAGAAATCATTAATTGGAAGGCGTTATTAGTTCAAGCGCGATCTATTTGCGAAATTTCCTTTACCCACATTCACCATCTGATCCAAATACATTTTTGTCAGTGATTTACACATGGAGGTATGATCATCGCAATGAAATAAGGCGAATCAGATCGCAAACCGAAATATTTAGCTGTTCAGTCTTCCCGCAGTCCGTTTGAAAATGTAACAGAAGGGAAAAAAATCGCACTGACGTGTTTTACGCCCACATTAGATTTGTAGTTTTATAAGCTTTTGCAAACATTTTGGATCAAAATGATAATGTAAATAATAATAAATTAATTAATAAGAGTGTCTGAAACCCTTTTAGGAAAAAAAAAATTAGGTAGTGCCGGGTTTCGAACCACTGACCTTTCGCGTCACAATCCAGCACCTTGCCCACTACGCTACGGCTTTTTTCCCCTCTGGTAGATCCATAGTTCGCAGTCGTTCCTTTAGTTTGTTCGTGGTTGTTCATTGAATAGTTGGCTCAGCTTTTTATTACAGAGAGCGTTCAACCCCCTGACCGGGCGCGCTGAGCCACGGCGCCCGGCAAAATGTGTACCGAGCCGAAATAAGGCTATAAATGAAAACAGCAGGTCTTTCATCACATACTGTTGATGGCCGTTCTTAACTGATGTTAATATGGCATTTGTAGACATTAGATTATCATTTATTGTACGAAGAACGATGTGGTTTTGTTAATTCCTCAGTGTGCCGTTGCTTTGAAATAACAACGTGTAAGTTACAATAATGAAATAATCAAATACGCGAGGAATGTCATGTGACATCTCCGAACGGCTGGTTTTCGTTAATTCAATGGAAGGTGTCAAATCTCCGTTATTTTTGCAAATATGACTGAAACGAATAGAGATATGAAAAAAACATAAGGGAGCTAAGTTGTAGAGAATTTCCTCTACCAATTAGGTTATTCAATTATCGCGTCAGATGAACGGTTCGTTTGCAATTACAATTATATTACAAACGGCTTTTTTGTTTTACTACCGTATTTTTTGTCCGAAAAATTTAAAAAGGGAGGTTCTGGTCTCTGGCGGCCTACAATCATGTCTATAAAATTTGGTGATGATTGGTTAAACAGTACGTCTTAAACACTGGGAACACGTTACGGACAGACAGAATGACAGACGGACGGACAGACAGACATTCATCCCAAAGTCGGCGTTATTTTTGCAAATATCTTTGAAACGCTACGAGATATGAAAAAAAAACATAAAAGAGCAAAGTGGTAGAGAATTTTCTCCTCTACAAATTCGGTTATTCAATTTTCGTGTCAGATGGATAGGTAAGCCGTTATTTTCATTTAAATTTCGAGCTGTCAAAAGACGATCGCAAAGGCCCACTTTTAGTGTTACTACAGTAACCTAAAGTGGGCCAAAATTGAAAGCAGTGCGATAAACCTTCTTCTCAGGCGTTTGCATGTGATTTGTGGAGAAATCATGTAGACGTAATGCTGACAGGAGCAATGCGGTTGATGTCCAGTAATTCCTCTCCAAACATTGATATGTTATAAGAAACATTTTAACAGAATTATTGACTGATGACTACACCTAACTCTTTCTTTTTACTAGGTCAGTTTTGTTCTCATTAACATTACACGCATTAAATTAATAAAGGTGCCAACACATTCTTAGTCGCAGTGGATTAGCCGTGCGCACTGGAGCGCCGTGCTGCAGTGCGCGCGGCCTCTCGCCGTCGAGGTTTCGAGTCCTCCCTCAGGAATGGGAGTATGTGTTGTCCTTAGGTTAGTTTACCTTAGTTTAAGTAGTTTGATTGCTTTGTTTCTTATTTTATGCCTGCGTTGTTTTTGTGGCTAGAAAATAACGTCTACGGAAATGATACTTTATTCTCCTTTATTGATTCGAATTAGTTCCCCTTCCTCCCCTGCTCACAAATGAAATGAACGACAGCAATTTAACTTAAATTCTATATATTTACGTAATGTATAATTTCGCGACGCACCTGCTCAAAAATGTTCAAATGTTTGTAGAACTTATGGGACTTAACTACGGGGTCATCAGTCCCTAAGCTTACAAACTACTTATTACCTAGCTAAGATTAAAGACGGCACAAATATCCATGCCCGAGGGGGGATTCGAACCCCCGACCGTAGTGGCCGTTTAGACCGTGACTGGAGCGTCTCAGTCTCCTCGGCCACCGCGGCCGGCAACGCACCTGCACTTGATTACAACATCACGCAATTACGTTCTTTCCTTAGTTTCTTCCTTTAACGATGTTTTGAAAATGTTCAAATCTATAGGACTAAACTACTTATTAGTTCCTCTATGTCGGGCCCGTGGTCTTCGGGTAAAGTACTCGACTGGAAACCGAAGGGTCGCGCGTTCGAAACGCGGTCGGACATTAGGTTTTTGCAGTCTGCGTTTTAACCCGTCCTATACCTCTTAACGATGAGAGGAGTCGTCAGAAACGACACGTGATTCGGATTACACGTTAAGCTGTTGGTCCCCTTCCCCTGTTGGATAACTGGGGTAGGCTAGGGACACGCAAGTCGCCGAAGAGCGACCAATTGAAAGACTTGCACCATGCTAGAGAGCAACACGAAATTACTAGTATTATCAGTCCCTATCTTACAAACTACTTAAACTGAGGTAAATTAACCTAAGGACAACATATACACCAATGCCCGAGGGAAGACTCGAACCCTCGACGGCGGGAGACCGCGCGCACTGCAGTACGGCGCCCCAGTGCGCACGGGTAAACCGCTGCAGCTAACGATGTGTTGGCACCTTTCTACATCAGACAATTTCAGGCAAAACTTCCTCTACCACTATGCAAATGTAGGCCAAAATATTGTATTTCAGTGCTTTCGACTACAGTATACCCACGGCGGAGTGGCCCAGCGCATTGAGGCGCTATGCTACGATGAGTGAGGCCGTTCCCCGACGGGGATTCGTATCCACCTCGAACATGTATGTTTGTGTCGTCTATCGTATAAGTAGTTTATACGTAGTCTGTACGTTTAAGGAATGATGACCCCGAAGCGCCCTCAGACAGGTAGGTATCAAAACAATCTTAAGAAATCAAAATTTGTCTACATAAGTTGCTAAACTTGAAGGTACATTGTACCACGTAGAAAATTCTAAAGAAAAAAGAAAAAAACTGCTCTTAATTAAGACTAGCATAAAAGGTAAAATCATTACAAAGCACCATTGCATATGATTGTGTGTGAGAGAGAGAGGGGGGGGGGGGGGGGGGGAGAGAGAGACATACATAGCAGTCCACGCCGTCTAGTGTTTTAGAATAATACTTTGCTGGCCGTCTTTGTTTACTTAGTACAGTGCGTGTAAACCGAAAATATGAAAATATACATGAAGGTTTGATTTTTAAGATATGTTTTAATACCTACCTTCCTGAGAGCGCTGATAAATGGTAATTTCAATTTTATATTTTTGTATTGCAGTTATTTGTTAAACTCTAATTCACCTGTATCACAAATTTTGCCTTCTTATGCGTTTCATATGATTTAACTTTTTTTTAATGTTACAATGTAATCGATTTCAAACAAAGAGGGCGCCAGGCACGAGCTGTCTACAGGCTAAGATGCGTAGGTGTACGTAAGCAGCTACATCATTTTATACTTGCGACTTGTACCAGCAAGACCTTTTAAATGTATTTTATAATATGACAAAGAAAATGTTTTAAGCAGAGCACATAGGTCATCATTACTTGCAATTCTGGTATGTAATTCAATAAAATTATATAAGTGTAATATTATTGGGGTATGAATTTTATCTTGATTTTAATGTCTGACTAAGGCACTTTCTTTTTAATAGCAAGCACTGACGATGTTCCATCATAGGGACGAAATCGATATATATTTTGAATTTCAATAAAACTATCTGAAAACCCGGCGTTTCCCAGGTATTTATTTACTTATTTCTGCCATTTTTCAGATATATATTCGTTTGTGTAAGGGCTGTATGTCTGTAAAATCTTTTGGGAATACAGTTAGTAGTAAAGAAGTAATAGATTAAAAGTTGGTGCGGGAAGGAGCCGTTTTCCATGAACATTACTGTTTATGTCCTCATATCTCATGAACTACGTGTCGTATTATGATACAATTTAGAAGGTACACTCAACTATATATGTGTATACTGTATGTAAAATTTCCTGTCACAACTAATTATAAATTATAACGTCATACCGTGAGCCGTAGCGAAAAAGTAGTAACCGAGAAACTTTTTTCCTCTCATCGTTTTGGTTTTGGTTGTCAGCGAGAAAAGTTTAATAAAGGTTTGAAGTTATGTTTAAAGTTTGTTGCAAGTCGCTAAGTACTGTCATTCTCATACAATGTATTTCGAAAGTCTCGCTGCATTATATGCAATTTTTTTGCGATTTCTATTGCTTATGACGTAAAATTTTTTGAACCATGTGCTTTATGTGATTCTTAACCATGCAGAAATTGTTACCTCACAGTAAGGGATGTATGTACCAAATTTGGTTAAAATCGGTCCAGTGGTTTAGGAGAAAATGAGCAGTATTGTCGCAAAATGCAGCAGTTTTTCGCGCATCTCATTGTTTATGACGTCATATCTCGTGTAATATGTATCGTACGTGATTATTACACTTACGGCGACCGTCCTCGTGGATGGAAGCTTGCGTGTACAATATTTCATAGAGATTGGAACAAAACTGTAGATTTGTATGCAACACGTACAAACATGCGGACACTCTGCTTTATATATTAGAACAGCTGCAAACCCGGCTTTTCTCGCGTATTTATTTGTTTATTCATTCTTCCCATTATTCAGGTATATATTCGTTAGTATAAGGGCTGTATGTCTGCCTTGGGAATACAATTAGTAGTAAAATACTAATAGATTAAAACTTGGAGCGTGATACGGCGGTTTTCCGTGAACGTTACTGTTTATGTGCTCATATCTCATGAACTACTTGTCAGATTGTGATACAATTTAAAAGGTACACTCATTTATATGTGTGTATACTGCATGTAAAATTTCATGTGGCTAAAATGTGTGGTGTACAAATAATAAATTTTAACGTCATACCGAATGCCGTAGTTTTACTGCGTGAATAGCGGAAAAGTAGTAACCGAGAAACTTTTTTCCTCTCATCGTTTTGGTTTTAGTTGTCAGCGAGAAAAGTTTAATAAAGGTTTGAAGTTATGTTTAAAGTTTGTTGCAAGTCGCTAAGTACTGTCATTCTCATACAATGTATTTCGAAAGTCTCGCTGCATTATATGCAAATTTTTTGCGATTTCTATTGCTTATGACGTAACATTTTTTGAACCATGTGCCTTATGTGATTGTTAACAATGCAGCAATTGTTACCTCACAGTAAGGGATGTGTACCAAATTTGGTTGAAATCGGTCCAGCGGTTTAGGAGAAAATGGGCAGTATTGTCGCAAAATGCAGCAGTTTTTGCGCATCTCATTGTTTATGACGTCATATCTCGTGAAATATGTATCGTACGTGATTCCTACACTTACGGCGACCGTCCTCGTGGATGGAAGCTTACGTGTACAAAATTTTATAAATATTGGAACAAAACTGTAGATTAGTATGCAACACGTAGAAACAAACGGACACTCTGCTTTATATATTAGATTGACATCTCACATTGGCTACCAAACTGAAACCTTTTATTTTATTAAATATTTGTTCAAATGTTTGTAAATCTATCGGACCAAACTGCGTGGTTATCAGTCCGTAGCTTACAAACTACCTAAACCTAAGTAAACTAACCTAAGGACAACACACACACCCATGCCCCAGGGAGGACTCGAACCTCCACGGCGAGCAACCGCGCGCTGCGCAGCGAGACGCTTTAGATCGCTCGGCTACTCCACCACGGCTTAAATATTTGAAAATTTTGACCACAGTATACAATTATGAGCTATGTTAAGTGAATTAGCTTGATGTATACGATTGTTGCAAGAATAGCAACGTCTCGCAGAAGCCTGACAGGTAGCTGCACTCATACACCCTGCACGGACATTTCGTTATTCCTGAACAGTGGTTGTTTTTCACCGCGCAGCAAGTAGTGTCTGCGCCACCTGTTCCCCTGTAATGTTAATCGGCCGGTCTCTCCTCGCCCACTGCACTGCACACTCGCTCTTTCCCCCGCCTACCTGTGTAGCGGTCGCCGGCGAAATACGAGCCGAGATGGGCGCGGCTGAGCCTCCGGCGCTCGGGCACTCCCGCCAGAAGTGGTTTTGCGCTCCCGATCCCCCGGAGTGGGCCGGATTAAAGCCGCGCTAAGCCCTGAGACCTGGCGCGATTCTTGCTCGCAAATCCCATCCGCGGCTCCTATACCTCCCCGCCCCTCCCCTCTCTCCCCTCCCCCTTTCCCCCCTCACCACCAGCAACATCTCTCTCGGCACCATATAGCCCGCGCCAACCTCCCCCACACCGCCTTCACGTGGCTGAGTGGCAGCTATCAAAGGAAGCTGGATGGATACCGTCAACTCCTGTGTTCGCTCAACCTCCGGTTCTCTCCCACCCTCTCAGATAAAAACCAAAGGGCTGGTAGAAGGCACTTCATACGAAAATTGTGATAAGTTTAACTCCGTCCTTTCTGAAAACTGCTACTTCAGCACTCTCATAAATAAACAGACTTTCACTTCGTAAACTCTGATGCATCCCAAAACGAATCAGTGCATGAATTACTGATATTTGTCTTTTTTTGAGCATTTAGAGCCTACAAGACATGTCACCCATTCTAGAAGGCCTTCTCTTTTTGCATAATTCTCACAAAGCTGAAGGGATTGATTCTTTTGGAGACACTACTAAATATAAACATACGCATAGCACTGCTTAATGATCAGGTAATTAACTAGAAATAATGTTATTATGATTGGTGTCGGTTCTTAATATTTTAACATGAATAAATGAGGAAAAATATTTCGTGCAAATTGTCACACAATGAGCTACAAACATAAGTTCGTTTTCCGCAGGTTCGTATGTCAATAAATGGCAATGCAAATGAATGGTAAAAATCTAGAAATATGGACTGTTGGGTGTTACTGTGCGCTGACATTGGAGGAGGCAAATAGGGAATTGAATGTTACATGGAGAGGTGAACGACTCGCGCATTGTCCGACGCCGAAATATCCCGGTGTCACACTGGACCGCACACTGACCTATAAACATCATTGCAATGCCTCAGGGTTGAAAGTCTCAGCGAGAAACAACATCATCAGGAAATTAACTTACGGATACTGGGGTGCAAACAAAGAAGTCCTGAGTACCTCAGCCCTTGTGCTTAGTTTGTCAGCTGCGAAATACGCCGTTCGTCAACAAACGCCAGGAAAGTTTTTATTTAGCATTTTATTTAGAATACTAATAAGGCAGCCTCCACATATATGTTGATGTTAATAACCCTACCGTCTTCCTACTTTCATCCCTTCAAAACCAGTTACCTTGCATTTTACCGGAAAACTCCAACTAAAAGCTTCAATTAAAAAAAAAAAAAAAAAAAAAAAAAAAAAAAAGGCAAGCCTATTCCACTTAGAGTATTTACTCTGACATCGCAAAACGAACTGGATGTGTTCGAAATACAGTTATGTATAAGAAATGTATCAAATACCGACTGTGAAAGGGGTTGTGGCACACCCAATGAAAGCAAAGATAATTTTTTATTTTTGTCGCCGTCAAAGAGAACCGTTTTTACTCCGAAGTTTGTAAAATCTCAAACAGGAAGAAACATGTTGGAAGATTTGCAGGACAATGAAAAGAAACTATTGAACATTAGGCACCAGTCGTGGAGGAATAGCCGCGTGCACTAAGGCGCCTTGCTATTATTCACACGGCCGTTCGCCGTCGGAGATTCCAGTCCTCCTCGGACATGAATATGTGTGTTGTTCTTAGGATACGTTACATTAATGTAGTTTTTATGTTTATTAACCGATGAACAATGCAGTTAGATCCCATAACTTTACAAACATTTGAACATTTTAATTGACAGCTAATCTTTGCATACCAGTTACTTTTCCTATTAACTGTGTAAATAGAAATTTGACAATATACTGAACTTATGTTCAGTACAACCAAAGAGTTCTATGAAAATAGGCAGATATCCGTACCACTTCCCCTCCTCAACAAGTCTTTGAACAGGTGTTTATTCATACAATTCAAGAAAAAGACGACCCTGGTGTCGAAATTAGGAGAAGTAGACTCATATAAGGAAGGAGGGGAAAGGTTATGGTGCCGGTATGTCTTACAGTAACATTAATTTACTATGAAATTTTGAAATCTATTTTACCAGAAATTTATTTTTTAACTTGATGAAAACTGTTTTATCGTCAGTTTTAATCACTGTGAATGCAGTTTTTGCAGGAATTATTATTGCTATGCATTAATATTATCGAACATGTTTATTTTATCACCACATTTAAGTACTAATAATTTAAGAAAATTTAAGGCTGAAATTTGAAATAAACGCTGAAACTTAATCAACACATCTCATAAAATCAATGCGCAGAGCTTTTGAAATGTGTCTTATGAACGTACTTACAAAATGATTTTCAAGTACCAAAAGTTTGTTATCTATAATACTATTAAGGCCAATTAGAAATTCAGAGCTCGAAAACCACTGAAGTTACGGACTTAAAACAATGTGTATTGCTACATCTTTAAATAACAGATACAATTTTGAAATTTTGTTGTTATCTTTTAAGTAGAAGAAAAATTGAAATTTTGGTTGGAGTCCCCCCTTAGACACTTCGCTATGTATACTGTACGCTAGTTTATGAGTCCCAATTATGTTCGTTCCTCTGAACGCAACGCACTCTTTGCACTTTCCTGCGCTTCCAGTCGGCAGTATCGAAGTCGGGCCTTTCCATTTTGCTACGAGCTCTCACAACCGGGACGTCAGATGAGCCCAAAGCTACCTGCTGCTGACAGGCTGGTGTGCCCCACTTGTGGAACTCCCTGTCCACTATGTGCAGTGTCCGGGGCTCCGGGAAAGTGTCGACACTTTCCAATTCCCGGCCAGTGTCACTCCGTGCAACTGTCAGAGACTCGTTCGAATCCACGTCCAACCACCCGAATTATGGTTTTCCGTGGTTTCCTAAATCAATCTAGGTAAATACCGGGATGATTCCGTTGAAAGGGCAACGCCTATTTCCAATCGATAGCCTCTCGTAAAGAATCCGTAATCTTTCTTCGTTTTTATGTGCTAGTTTTCCTTTTAGGCCTTTTGTAAGTTTGCTATTGTGTGGTGTACTTCAGTACAGCGGGCCGCGGTGGCCGAGGAGACTGAGGCGCTTCAGTCACGGTCTGCACGGCCACTACGGTCGGGGTTCTAATCCCCCCTCGGGCATGGATATTTGTGCCGTCCTAGTTCGTAAGTAGTTCATAAGTAGTTTGTAAGTTTAGGAACTGATGACCCCGTAGTCCCATAAGCCTTACAAACATTTCAACATTGAACTTCAGTACAATGAGTTTGAGAGAGAGCTATTCTTGTAATTTCTTTTATACGAATGGCAGCCACAGTTAACGACAAGATGAGAGCAGGAAGTGAGAACTTCTTCATTAATGGAGCATCTCATACGAAATTTTGTAAATTTCTAATTGGTTCAGGCACTATTAATTATTATTTTACTGATATAAAAAGTATAGCACACTTTTATTCGAACTTTTTGTGTGAATTGCTTTTAATAATTGTTTACTGATTGTAAACTGTGCTGCCTAACGTCTAGTACTACAGCACCACCAGTGGGACGTCGCCGTATCAGGTACCCTGCGGGTCGTGTTGTATCACTCGACAGCAAGCCGACGCTCCAACCGATCAGACGCTACTGAGCGGCGACTTTATAGCTTTGTACAATACCGACTGTTCGTCAGCAGTGTGTGCACCCGTATATCACAGTACTAACGTGGCAGTCGCTGGAGCCCAGTTTCAGGTCATTTTATTTTATTTATACTTGTCTAATTTTACTGAGTGATGCTCCTCTTCCTTTAATTCTGTTATCAAAACATTGAAGTAAAAGGGAGAGTCATATTTAAAGTTTAAACGCGTTTATAATTGCCAAATCCTTGCAGGATAGAACCACACCCTTTATTCAGTTTTTTTACTGAACTACATAGGGGTTTTAAGGGATCCTTTGACCCAATAATGTTATGAAGAATTTGACACTGGTTCTATAAGCAACCTGACCGATATTGAAGCAAAATTTTATGATCTGTAACAATCTGTTTCCTCAACGATGCAAAGTGATTTTTATCAAATTTCTGATGCCAACCGAAAAGAACGAAACGCGACAGTAAAATACAACGTTTTCTGTCAAGACAGTAGTTTATTAGAATCTATACAAGAACGTTGAATAATAAATTATTTGAAACATTGTATTAGAAAAATGTGATATTGTATTTATTTCATTTAAAATTACCAATTAATTTCATTATTTGGGGTTTATTAATTTTTTGTCCGAAATATTTGCAAAAATGGTCCGTAAAACAGGGCAGTACGATTTTATAATTTCTTCCGTAAAATTTTGCTTTGACTATTCGATACACTACTATTTGTAGTTAGAGCACTTAGTCTACTATGCAAAACAGTTGGTATTGAAATCTTTATTTTCTACCTAATAATTAAATTTTCTCGCTTACTAAAACAGAAAACTCCTCCACCCCGCTGCCTTATTGTTACAATATTCTCATAATGTAATAGAACCATTTACCTTCTTATTTTATTTTATTGACTCCTGTATTTAATTATACTTTTCTTTCATCTTAGAAGTAAATTTTTTGTATTTTAGCATTATTTCTTTCTTTATAAATGGTATTTCCTTGCGATATATTCATCCCTAGATGAAATACCAACCTGAATTCAATCTTATAACCCCCATAAAAAGATTTATAGCAGATGAATATGACGGTAGAATTCTGCGAAGAAACATATTTTTATACATGTATCCCTACTTTGAGTCAAACTATCGAAAATTTTTCAAACAGGAGTTACTCGTTATTAAAATCTGACAAACTTACGCTTGAACATGTGTTCGATGTGAGGTGTAATAGCCAGGGTAGGGTATAGAGCAGCCCTCCCGCGTCATCTCGTTTTACCGCCAAAGGAAAGTTCTGCTCCCTGGAGGGCAACAAATTCGGCAGTAAATTTCGGGTGAACGGCGCGCCCTGGAAAGTGGGGACACTTTACAGATATACACATGGACACACAGGCAGTGTAAAATTCCGTTACCAATACTCTGAGAATTTGCAGCTATCAGTCGATCTTTTTTAAATTTCTTTATTGGCAAATCATGATTTCGGCCAGTAACTAACTATTATTAATGCATGTGTTTAACTGTATATGTTATTAATGCGGAAAAACTCACACCACGCCAAGTATGAGTTGTCATATCACAGTCATGGAGCGCAAACCACCTGAAAATCTCCGTTATTTCTTCACTTATCTCTGAAACGGTTCTAGTTATGGTAAATACATGACAAGGCGAAGTTGTAGAGAATATTCTCCTTTACCCTAAGTGGGCAATTTTTTTTTCTCTCGCCTGTCAACGTATGTTGACATCGACAAGGCCTACTAAGATCGCGTATGGTATTCCGGTCTCTATTCAAGATCTTGACCTACGCCCTTTCTGTTAGCTTTGTCCGTTTCATTGCTTCCTTTCTCATCCAGCGCCAACAACTTCAACTTCCGTTAGTTTTACCCCGTCGCCAGGGTGCCCCAATGCTCCGTCCTTTCGTTGCTTCTTTGCCTTATTTACTCCGCCGATATGTCGCAAACCCAGCCTCCTGTCCACCGCCTTAAGTATGCCGAAAACACCGCCTTCCTGGCCCTCCCCCCTTCACTTGCCAGCTCGCAACACTTGGTCAAGTCTCACCTCTCCGAATTCTCCACTTTGAGCAACGAAATCCCAGGCGATAATCATAGTTCCTACCTTCCGCTCCCACCATGACCTTTACCTTACTCTCCATGAGTGTCACGTTCCTCAAACTTCCACCCTCAAATACCTTGGCCTTACACTTGGTCGCCCCCTCCCCCCCCCCCCTTTCACCTCAAGACTATCCGCCAAAACGCCCTCTCCCGACTCAACTTCCTCAAACTCCTCTCCGGCCGGACATGGGGACTCAGTCCTTCAACCGTCCGCTACACGTACCGCTCCTTAAAGCGTTCAGTTCTCTGCAGCTTCCACCCAGCCTGGATATCAGCCACCTTCACGTATTACAAGTACTTTCAAATCGCGTATTGTCATGCCCGACGCATCGCTTACCGCATCCGCCTCCCCGCCACCCATTTCCCACGCCTATCCCTTATAATCTCAAACTTACCCTCATCTTCTCAAATCCGTGGAGCATATCCGCATGGAAAACGTATATCGCAAGATAGAATCCTGTCGTCTCCTGCCGTCTCTTAAATCCCGGGCCTCTGCCGCGTCTATACTATCCCTCCCTCTTTTATTGGAACAGCCGATTCCATTCGAAAGTAATGTTTTTCAGCTTGACCATGTTGGACTTTGACCCTAGCCATTCCAATAAACTCGAATTATCATTGAAGCTTCAGTTTTCAATTAAAGAAAATTTTGTAAATGTTATTTGCTAAGTTCTTGTGCAAGATAAAACAAAACTGTTCAAAAGAAATTTAAAGAATAAACTTTGATACACTTATATATTTTTTGACGACTATAAAGCATTCATGTAATGAAATAAATGGCAATTTGCAATCAGTTATGGCTACACCGTACTAGGTTTAGATGGAATCTTAAAGTGCGCTAATTGCTATTTATTTCATTAGATGACCGCTGTAAAGTCGTCAAAAATATATATGTATATACAAGCCGAGGATTGGCTCCTGACGACAATTAATTGTGTCTCGATACCTCATGATCTGTTCTCCCTGATGCGGGAATACAGTATTGTGGCTGCGAGCATTACAGAACAAATAGGCTGTGGTATAGGAAGAGACGGCGTGGCGAATGGAGATTTGGATGTGGCGGGAGACGTGCAGGTAAGAGTCCTCTGCAGTCGGGCTTGCGATTTATTTCATTCGAAGTTTGATTTATTCTCCCGTAGAATTTTTTCAATAAACAAAAGTAACTGAAATAAAAGTCTTTTTGAAATTCAGTCAAATGTTTTGTAAACCACAGATATTGTTCATTGAACAGTTGTAAAATATATCGAGTCATAAATGGAACTTTAACACATTGTCTTCCAATTAATAAAATTGTTGCTGATTCCCTAAAAACTTACAAAATCGTGGAAATTCTGTAATAAGTTCAAAATTACAATTTCAGGACAATATATAAACATTCGTTCTTCTTAATAGGTGAAATAACTGGTTTTCACTCATCGACATTTCAAGTAAAATATCATCCTTTATTAGCCTAAGTCACGAATTAGCATCATGCATAGCTACAAAGTGAGATCTTTCTCATCAACATAAAGACTGAAACAGTTTGTAACTTACAATTCCTAACAGAATTCATTACAATGTAATTCTTCTTATTCATTATTTTTTATTGTGGGAGTTGGCAACAGTGGTCCTCCAACAGGATCTTCTCTGGCCGTGTGGCTGTCGACCCGCAACGACTTGTGGCCAGCTATATTATCTTTGGCTTCAACAGAAAGATGCTGTCTCGTAGGTTGCTCCGTTGTCGCCACACATAAAACATAAGAAACACCAAATATTTCTTTTAAGAATCATAACATAAAAATTTTTAGGATTAAAACTATTAACAACAACTTAAACAACAACTGCAAAACTGAACTGACGTAAGACAGTGGCAGGGATAATATTTCGTCCCACTACACTCTGTATACCATTACACTCTACACATCCTTTGGAAGAGTAACTCGCCAACTCCCTCTCCCAGATGACGTCCTCCGTCACGATTTCTATCGCTCCTCCGCCTTCCTCCTCCCCTCCCACGGTTGGTTTTCCCCTCCCACCCCTCTTTCCTGGAATTGTTATGCCCCACCCCTGCCCTCCCGTCCAACCGCTTCACTCGTTCTCCACTTCCACCCCTCCTCTCCCTTCTCGTTCCGCTGCGTGGTGTCTGTTCACCATTTCAACCTGCAAAATTTTAACCAGCGGTGTCAGTATTTTGTATTGGAATCTTGGAAAATTTTAGTGACCGCAACCGCCGTCATCGGCAGAACCAGTGTTGCGTGTGTCTTTCGAGAAATTACTTGTTGGATTAACCTTCAGTGCTTTTAACCACCGTGGCACTGTGACTGTATGATTCCCGTCTCCTATTTTTAAAATTAGCATTAGCAGCATTTATCTCCACTGTATGTATCTTTGTATCCGTTTAATGTCTTCATGTCTATGTTTTACTTTTTCTCCTTGGCAACGAACTGATTTTGGCTGTACAGCGGCGACGAGGTCGGTGTCAGTCTCTCCCTGGTGGAGTTTCAAAGCTCAATAAAGAAACCAAAAAATAAAATGAAACGACGTAGTTGAATGTTTATAATTCGAATCCAATGTGTGAGTTTGAACTTAGGCAAGGGAGCAGATTTTGTTTGAACATTGTGTAGAATTTGGCTTTCTTCTTTTGGCGAAACTTACTGTTTCTCATTTGTTGAAGTTTTACATTTACCGTTCTGCATTGCAGACAGAGTTAATTTCCTGAATTCAGAAGGCAACACCACGAGGTTGGAACACGGATGCACTTCGTAGGCCATTAAGAACACATTATGTACAAACAGTAAAGTGCACAATTCTGGTAATATCCATAAATTCGAAAGAGGTGAGCAGCGTTATATAGATCATCGTGAAGCAGAAATCGAAGTCAGAGGACGGAAACGAGATGGTAACCTGGTGGAAAGTGCTGGTCATTTAACAGCATCATCAGTTAATATCGTCAGACCTCGAGCGCTAGGTCACAGCGCGACGCAAGCAACCGTTGCAGTTGGCTGCCCTGCCTCTGGTGATGCCACAACTGGGAAGTCAACCCGTGTTCCACATGGTTGCTAACGACAGCAAAACATCGTCACCTGGAGTCGTAAGCCAAATGACTTGCGTTTTCTGGCGTCGTTCAGTTCAGGTTTGATCCAAGAACGTCGCTCCATCATGGGAAACACGATGTTGGAGCGGTTGCGCTACTGCAGTCTTCAACCATCTACACACAGCAGTAGACTGACAGAAAAGTGTCCCCTGCACAAAATTAGTAGCAAAGGACTTCCTTGTGTCAACACAATTGACATTTCGTCGACACACGTGTTTGAAGTTATAGCATAGTTGCTGCAACTTTGTATCCACCCGTGATGGTACTGTTGCCGCTTTCAGCCTACGTTCTGGTGAATAACTCTCGAATGAGTGTATTCTGTAGTGATTTACGGATGCTGTATGCAGGGGGACGAGGTCAGCGCCTCGCACTCCCGGCCACTGTTCGGTTTTTCGATTTTCGTTACCAGAGCCGCTACTCCTCAATCTAGTACCTCCTCAATTGTCCTCACAAGGTCTGAATGTTCCCGACTTGCCAGCAGTGCTTGGTGGACCTCTATATTCATTGAGAATATCTTTACTTCAATATTTACATCTATATCTACATGGGAAACTCTGCAAATCACATTTAAGTGCCCGGCAGAGGGTTCATCGAACGACCTTTATACTATTCATCTCCCATTCCATTGTCGAATAGCGCGCGGGAAGAAAGGACATCTGCATCTCTCCGTTCGAGCTCTGATTTCTCGTATTTTATTCTGATGATCATTTCTACATATGTAGGTGGGAGTCAACAATATATTTCCGCATTTGGAGGAGAATGTTAGTGATTGTAGTGTCGTAACTAGCCCACGACGCAGCAATAAGCGCCGTTGTTGTAATAATTCCCGTCCCAGGTCCTGTATCATTTCCGTGACGCTGTCTCCTCTGTGTCGTGACAATACAAAGCGAGCTGCCTTTCTTTAGACTCTTTCGATGTTCTTCGTCAAACCCACCTGATAAGGATCCCACACTGGGCAGTATTACTGCAAAACAGGACAGACAAACGTATTGTATGCAGTCTCATTAGTTGTTCTGTTGCATATTTTATGCGTTCTCCGAATAAAACGCAATGAGGAGCTATCTCTTCAGCATAATCAGATAGAAATCTAATGGCCATACAGTACGGACCAGAAGAATTGTACTGGTTAAGTGATTTAAGTTGCTTTACTAGTCCGAAGATATCTACTTCAACGTTACTCATTCTGGCCTCTGTTTGTAATTCGAAATCTGGAATATTGGTTTCGTCTTCTTTGGTGAATGAGTTTCTGAAAGCTATTTTTAGTAATTCTGCTTTAGTAGCGCTATCATCCACAGGATCGCCATTACTATCACGTAGTGACGGTATTGTTTGTGTTTTCCCCTAGTATATTTAACATATGACCAAAAATCTCTTAGGGTTTTCAGTCAAATTTCGATACATCTACACACATACTCCGCAATTCACCGTAAGGTGCGTGGTGGAGGGTACACTGAACCACTACTAGGCATCTCCTTTCCTATTCCACTCCCAAACAGAACGAGGAAAAAAAGAATGCCTATATGCCTCCGTACGAGCCCTAATTTCTCTTATCTTGTCTTTGTGATCTTTACGCGAAATGTAAGTAGGCGGCAGCAACATCGTACTACACTTAGCTTCAAATTCCGGCCCTCTAAATTTACTTAACAGAAATTCACGAAAAGAAAGTCGTCTATCTTCCAGCGATGCCCAATGGAGTTGCCGGAGCATTTCCGTGACAGTCGCGCCTTGGTCGAACCTACCGGTAACAAACCTAGCTGCTCGCCTCTGAACCGCCTTTTTGTCTTCCTTTAAACTGATCTGCTGCGGGTCCCAAACACTTGAGAAATACTCAATACGTGGTCGTACGCGGTCACCTTTACAGGTGAAGTACATCTTCCCAAAATTCTCCCAATAAACCGAAGTTGGCTGTCCGCCTTACTCACAACTGTCCTAACATGTTCGTTCCATTTCATATCGCTCTGCAATGTTACGCCTAGATATTTGAACGACGCGACAGCATCAAGAAGGTCACTACTAATGCTGTATTCGAACATTATAGGATTGTTTTTTCAACTCATGCGCATCACCTTACATTTTTCTACATTGAGAGCTAGCTGCAGCCGGCCGCGGTGGCCGAGGGGACTGAGGCGCTTCAGTCACGGTCTGCACGGCCACTACGGTCGGGGGTTCGAATCCCCCCTCGGGCATGGATATTTGTGCCGTCCTAGTTCGTAAGTAGTTCATAAGTAGTTTGTAAGTTTAGGGACTGATGACCCCGTAGTTAAGTCCCATAGACTATACAAACAAAAAAACAGCTAGCTGCAATTCTTAGCAGCAACTAGAAATTTTGTCTAAGTCATCCTGTATGCTATTACAGTCAGTTACAGACGATACCCTCCCATACACCACAGCATCATCAGCAAACAGCTGCAAATTACAACTTACTCTGTCCATCAGAGCATCTATATAGATAGAAAATAATAGCGGTCCTATCACACTCCCCTGGGGCACGCCTGACAATACACTCGTCTCTGATGAACACTCGCCGTCGAGAACAACGTACTGTGTACTTCCAGCCAGCCAGCCAGTCACAAATAAATGAAATATCTAGTGCGAATAGGAAATGCCTACAGTCCGGTGAAAATCGTCACTGGGAGTGAGAATGTTCGTGAAGCAAATGTAACTAATCATCACTGTAAGCCGAGTCACAATAAATACCAACCAAACAAAAACTCCGTAGCCTACGATACCAAACAAAAGTATACACGAACGAGTAAACACACAGTGCTGGCAGTCAAGCCGGCTGACAGCCGCGATTCACTTGTCAAAACGCACGCACAGTGGCGCTGCGCAACGCAAAACAAATGACGGCTCTGGCGCAGAAGAGTGTTGACAGACGGAACAAAAATGAAGTACAGAACGTGCAGCAGACGCTACGCTATCATACATTTATACGAAGCAGCTAAGCTTAGCTGTGTCTAAGTCTGATGTGAAATGAACAGGTGCGTAGATAAAAGAATTGTAGCGAACGAAGTCTTGAATGTAGTTAATAATAAAAATATTGTAATGGTTGGTAGTGATCAGAATCAATCTACAAAGACTGTGTTGTAATTAAATCAGTACCTTTTAGTATTGATCTCGCAGCTTGTTGCCGGCCGCGGTGGTCAAGAGGAC
Source organism: Locusta migratoria (assembly GCA_026315105.1). Classification (NCBI taxonomy): domain Eukaryota; kingdom Metazoa; phylum Arthropoda; class Insecta; order Orthoptera; family Acrididae; genus Locusta; species Locusta migratoria. Next base: position 25,947,192 of record CM048751.1, read on the forward strand.
TGCGGCGCTCCAGTCACGGTCTGCACGGCCACTACGGTCGGGGGTTCGAATCCCCCCGCGGGCATGGATATTTGAGCCGTCCTTAGTAGTAGCTAGTAGTTTGTAAGTTTAGGGACTGATGACCCCGTAGTTAAGTCCCATAAGGTCTACAAATATTTGAACATTTGCAGGTTGTCAATAATTGTTTCACTGTAATTTATTGACGTCTCAAACAATTGTGTCGTGTGTAGTTGTGTGTGCATGGGTAACTGTAAAATGAATCTGCACTATAACTCAAACTTGCTAATCTGGGTGAACACTTTATCCAATTAGTTAAGCATGACTTTGAAAGAAACCAAATACCGTATGTAACAAAAATATATTCTGACCCTGTGACTTTGTTCATAGAACGGCGTAGTTGACCTCCTGTAGAAAATAAACTTTTTCATTAAAGATTGCAATTATTTGAACAATAGGACATTATCCTGTGAATGACTGCCAATTAGATCTGAGTTCGACACTGATTTTATGGCCTACCTGTGCGCAAGGAAACAGGTGCAACATCCCACAGAATTACTGCCAAAAAATGCTGCTGCTGCAAGGTCAAAAACTAACTACAGAATTCGCACCAGTGCAATGCGAATCCACTAACTACACAAATACTAATATTGTTCAACTCTGTAGTGTTTAAGACAAATAATTAATTGGGTCTCAGAATGCATGACTGACACGTAACAGACCTGAGGTTTGAAGTTTAAACTTACGCACTTAATATTTTTTTCCATAAAAAGAGAACGTGATATTAAACAATATTGAACAAAAATGGCGACAACATCTTGGAAATGTCTTACAAAAATTTTTCCAATAACTCCTTTAATTCTACCGTCATTTTCAACAAATGGAAAACCAACTACTACTTTGTACAATGTAAATGAAAAAATCGAAATTATCTTCATCCTACTTCATCAGTTTTCTTGACAGTAGAAGCATACTAAATTCCTGCACTATACTTATAATTATATTAGAGAATGGAAATAAAAGACGAAAATTAAACCCTTTATGTTGAATGTCTGTTAGAGATGGACTAAAATTACGCGAAGCGATTATTAATGAAAAGTTTCCTTACCCTTGTCCTTCATAATATCAGATTTACAAATTCAAATATTTCACAACATTATCACACATAAAAAGATTCTAACGGTTCAAGCTCACACTGCAATTTGCGACTACATTCCAAGGCTGCTTACTCAACATTACTCCTGCTCACCCGTCGGAGGCTGGCGACCAAATTCAGTAAGCCCAAAACGCGGGACAGCGCACACCAAAGATTGTCCTTGAGAAGCCAAAGATATGATTTTACGGACATTCAGCGTTTTAATATTGAATAGCGACGTTTCAGTCTCATCCAGAAAAAACATCCATTATATCAATATAAACTTAGCTTTGCATTCCTGTGAAAATGTGGAAAGAAACCACAGGAAAGAATATGATTTTTTGCAGTAAATCATTATGAATTGCAAAGCCATTAGACTGACTAAATTTTTTGTCCGTTCCCTTCACAAATATAGAAATCAAACAGTTGACTGAAACATGAATGTGTCTTTTAACAAACCTTGGTCAAGGACACTATGTTCTAAATTACCTGTTCAGATGATTGTAAACCAAAGGGTCATCGGTTCCTAGACTTACGAACTACTTACACTAATAAATGAAGTCTGTAATCAGCTGTATAGGTCGCTATGTTGATAAACGTCATGATGTGGTTACAATATGGTCTTTACGTAACAGACTTGATGTTACGTGAAGAACATGTAACGATTAGTACTGACCAACTTGCAATTAATGTATACTCGATTCTGGTGATGGCCCAGGCCATCATGGTCACCTGCCTTCTCCGTGAATGTCACAGTTAGGTACTTAAACTGACCTTTGCTAAAGACCACACACACGCCCATTCCCGAGAAAAAGTCTCGAACCTCCGACGGGAGGAACCGCGCATTCCGTGACGTGGCGCCTTCCGCCGCAAGGCCTCTTCCGCGCGACTACCACTGTTCTACATGCTGTGCCTTCCCATTGCTTCATGCCTCTCCCCCCTCTATCTACTACATCTCTCATACCTGCTACTCACGCTCCTCCTTTCACTACCCCTCCTCTTCTCCTCCCCCTCGTCCTCCACCTCCCTCTACCAATTCAGCATGACAGCCAATCTCCCTCCTCTCCTATTCCTTCTCCTCAATACCCCGTCCAACTCTTCCTCTTACCCGTCCATTTCCTCTTTCCTTCGTCGTCACTGTTCAGAATCAACAAATTTAAAAGTAAGGACCAAAAAGATTCTTCTGATATTCAACAGGATACCAAACTCAACTGCGCCTCGGTTGCACAGTGATAGAGTGCCAGACTACAAATCCAAGGGTCCCGGGTTCGATACCCGCCAGGTCCTGGGATTTTTATCTGTCACTTTCCACTTCTTTCCCCTCTGGCAGTATTGCTCATGTGAAAAATACCGAGTAGCACCGTGGTTCGGAACCCACGTTAAACTGTAGGTCCCCCTATAACTGGCTGGGTAAGTCAATTCGAAGGTCGGTGGAAGGCAACGGCATACCACCACCATGCCTAGTAAAACACTGTGGTGTTCAAACCAATCTTCGGATTGTTGACTGCTTTACCTTCAAGGTGCGCCTCGGTTGCACAGTGGTAGAGTGCCAGATTACAAATCCAAAGGTCGCGGGTTCGATCCCTGCCAGGGCCTAGGATTTTTATCTGTCACTTTCCACTTCTTTCACCTCTGGCAGTATTGCTCATGTGAAAAATACCGAGTAGCACCGTGGTTCGGAACCCACGTTAAACTGTAGGTCCCCCTATAACTGGCTGGGTAAGTCAGTTCGAAGGTCGGAGGAAGGCAACGGCATACCACCTCCTAACAGGACCGTGCCTAGTAAAGCACTGTGGTGTTCAAACCAATCTTCGGATTGTTGACTGCAAGAAGACCAAAATCAAACTGATTCAATATTTCGGCGGTACAACTGTTTTCCATCTTCATAATCCGTGATTGCTGCTCACTCCCGCTTAATACTTATGTTAAACCGCAGTTCTGCGTCCTACATAAGCGTCAGTCGCGCGCACGGCGCATGCGCTGCCCGACACAGTTGCTTCCCTCCGGACTGGGCTGGTGTCGCCGCCCCTAGTAGAACACGGCACAACGATATATCGCACACATCGTTCATCTAACACTGGTGCTGGCATCGTCCTAGAACATTGCAATTTGATATTATTTAATAGTGGATTCCTTGCCCTACTAAGAGGAAACCCGTTGTCTCTGTTTATTAAATTATCCGTCCATCTACATTACTGGCCATTACAATTGCTACACCACGACGATGACGTGCTACAGACGCGAAATTTAACCGACAAATAGAAGATGCTGTGATATGCAAATGAACAGCTTTTCAGAGAAATCACACAAGGTTGGCGCCGCTGGCGACACCTACAACGTGATGACGTGAGGAAAGTTTCCAACCGATTTCTCATACACAAAGAGCAGTTGACCGGCGTTGCCTGGTGAAACGTTGTTGTGATGCCTCATGGAAGGAGGAGAAATGTGTACCACCCCTTTTACGACTTTGATAAAGCTCATATTGTAGCCTATCGCGATTGCGGTTTATCGTATCACGACATTGCTGCTCGCGTTGGTCGCGATCCAATGACTGTTAGCAAAATATGGAATCGGTGGGTTCCGGAGGGCAATACGAACGCCGTGCTGGGTCCCAACGGCCTCGTATCAGTAGCAGTCGAGATGACAAACATCCGCATGGCTGTAACGAGTCGTACAGCCGCGTCTCGATCTCTGAGTCAACGGATGGGGACGATTGCAAGACAACAACCATCTGAACGAACAGTTAGATGACGTTTGGAGCATCCTAGACTATCAGCTCAAGAATATGGCTGCAGTTACCTTCAGACAGGAGTGCCTGCGAAGGTGTACGCAACCAGGAACCTGGATGCACGAATGGCAAAACGTCGTTTTTCCGGATGAACCCAGGTTCTGTTTACAGCACCATGATAGGCGCATCCGTGTTTGGTGACATTGCGGTGAACGCACATTGGAAGCGTGAATTCTTCCCCGTCATACTGGCGTGTCACCCGGCGTGATGGTATGGGGTGCAATTGGTTTCACGTCTCGGTCACCTCTTGTTCGCATCGACGGCACTTTGAACAGTCGGTCCCTGCGAAACCCTACATTTCAGCAGGATAATGCACGACAGTATGTTGCAGGTCCTGTATGGGCCTTTCTGGGTACGAAAAATGTTCGACTGCTGTCCTGTCCAGCAAATTCTCTAGATCTCTCACCAATTGAAAACGTCTGGCCAATGGTGGCCGAGCAACTGGCTCGTCACAATACGCCAGTCACTACTCTTGATGAACTGTGGTATCGTGTTGAAGCTGAATGGGCATCCAAACTCTGTTTCACTCAATGCCCAGGCGTATCAAAGTGGTTATTACGGCCAGAGGTGGTTGTTCTGGGTACTGATTTCTCAGTATCTATGCACCCAAATTACGTGAAAATGTAATAACATGTCAGTTCTAGTATAATATATTTGGCCAATTAATACCCATGTATCTTCTGTATTTCTTCTTGGTATAGCAATTTTAATGTCCAGTAGTGTAATTTCTATAGCTTCTCTAAAAACAAAGTTCCAAAACCCGGACGTATTTGCTACTATGCATATCTCGTCATATATCATCTTGAGTCCCTCCGTTAAACAGTGTTCTGCAACCGCCGATTTTTCCGGGTGCTGTAGTGTCGTTTGGCGTCAATGTTCTATGCATCTGTCTCGCACAGTGCGAATCGAACAGCCGATGTATGCCTAGCAACACTGACACGATCTGACACGGTATTTGGTAAACACCGGGTCTCATGAGTCCCAAGTCAACTATGCCGGAGCCAAGAAGTGCCCTAATCTTGGAAGTCGGACGGAAAACAGACTTTATGCCAAAACGTCTTAAAAGTATTCTAACTTTGAAATAAAGGTCCCCAACATACGAAATGAAGACTAAAGTACTATACTCCTCATCGTGGTCCTCTGGAGAAGGTCTAAACTCCATAACACGGCGAATCTGTTTTTCAGAGCAACCATTTTCCATGTAAACCATCGTCGGATGTTCCAGTTCTGTTGGTCAACTGTCTGCATCAGAAATGGCATATGCTCTGCGTACTACAGTTCTAAGGGCGCCATTGCGTTGGTATTGTGGATGGTAACTATTGACATGCTTTCGGTGAACATTGTTCCCAGTGTGCCATCATGTTGTTTATAAACCATTACATCCAAAAATTGAAGTTTCTCATCACTTTTGGGCCTGATATTTAATTTAATGTTTTAGATGAAGGCGGACTAAGAATCAATTAGCTTATCATGTCCATAAGATCAAAAGTGAAAGGTATCGTCTATGTATCTCATTTCTCAGTCCCCCATAAAGAAAATGGCGACAATGGGTAATAAACGGCTGCCATGTCCTCTCTGGCCTTTCGTTCAGTTTCCACTAACAGAAAACTACGTGGAAGTCAGTACATGACGGCAGCGTACCACCACATCCTTATCCATTTTTGCACTGACTCAAGGACTCCTCCCTGCAGTACCTGCGTCTGCGTGAAAAGGGATACCACGTCAAAAGATTACTAATAAATCCGAAGGACCCACCTTCCACCTTCGAACTTGTGGTGTTCACACTTGTCAACGTAATAGCTGAGTACAGACGCCAATTGCGTCGCCGGGTTGTATATGGAAGCAGCCAAATTAGAAACAATAGGGCGTAACGGCACTACTTACTTGTGCACTTTTGGAAGACCGTACAACATAGTAGGAACAACAGCACTTTCATGAAACAACTTGCGCAGGTCTTTCAACAACGTAAAAGAGTCTTGCGATTAACCCCTTCACTGGGGTCACTCTGTAATTTATTATATGCTGGGTCGTTTCGTAGAGACTCCATTGTCAGGACGTAATCGTCCCATGTCAAAACGAACGAATAGCTACCCTCCAAGCAGAAACGATATTGTCCCGCGGTAGCCGATCCCGATGCAAAGTGTGGAACCATTATTTATTTCGCCTTATCCTCAGGGGGATAGTGCACTGCTTGTTCTATAGAGCAGATAATGACTCTAACCCGAAGACTCCTTCCGGTGGAAGCACAATTTAGGCCCTTCTCCAACACCGTCACAAGTGGTTCATCCAAATTCTTATGCCGCGGTGGAGTAGCCGAGCGGTCTAAAGCGTCTCGCTGCGGAACGCGCGGTTGCTCGCCGTGGAGGTTCGAGTCCTCCCTGGGGCATGGGTGTGTGTGTTTGTCCTTAGGTTAGTTTACCTAGGTTTAAGTAGTATGTAAGCTACGGACTGATGAACACGCAGTTTGGTCCGATAGATCTACAAACATTTGAACAAATTCTTATTTGAAAGACTGATCACATTGCGCCTTGGGGCATCCCCTTCTGACGATGTTTAAATTTCGAGGACTGCTGGTAACGACGCTCTTTTGTTCCCAGGTCGATAGTGCTCATGAAGAACTACCAACCCATTTCCAAACATCATTGTAAAGCTTCGATGATAAGTCCAGATGTAAATCAAATTAATCTTTGAAAGTAATATACAGCTGTCTACAGGTAAAACGAATCAGTGCTCGACTGGTACGCCACATTATCCTATTAGATCTCTTGCTGTTAATAAACTACACAAATCTATAAAATCAGGAATAATACTTCGTAATTACATCTTCATAAAAATGCGATTGTACTTAACAGCATTCTTTTCTTCTTCCAAAGTTTATCCAATTTCGGTATAAGAATTCCTCGAAATTTGAACAGCTTCTTTCTCGCCCTACCTCGTCAGATGGAGGATCTGTGATTAATCTTTCAAGTAAGAATTTGGATGGAGCAACTGTAACAATATTGGGGTAAGGTCTAAGGTTTCTTCCACCCCAAGAGGTGCAATAAAACAGAACAAGCCTCAGGTTTACAAATTTTTGAAAGTTTCTTTAAGTTTAGCGCCGAAGATACGTTTTCCTATTCTTCCTTCCTAACAAATTCTTCAGTGCAACATTTCTACTGAAGACTTTAATTAGAGTACAACACTTTGGGTTGAGAAACTAGGCATAATTAATGTCTTTTCCTTTTTGATCTCGTCTTACAAATGGCGCTGATGTTCAAACAGAAACGACAATTTTACACTCAACCTCGGTATGCGGCTGCAAATGACCGAGTAGATTGGATGGAACGCAACGATAATGATAGATACACAGTTAAGCTTTAAATGTTCCGCTAACAGCTGAATTATTTATTGCAACTGCATTAATTACTATTGTTGAATAATTAATTGTTTTCTTTGGCCCATTTGATTAATTAATGCACTGGGAATTTGCTTTGACGTGTGTTTGTAATTGCTTTTGCGGAAAGTGGTGCAGTCCAGCAAGCATTATATTTAATAGTTTTTAGTGACTGTTGATTCGTTAAGTGCCTCTTGAAATATACAAGGCCGTTCTGAATCCTGGGCTTAATTCTCGTGTAAGCTAATTTACATTAACGTGAAATGCTTGCTTTGGGGAAAAAATGAATTTGCATTATTCGTTTCTACAATTATTTATGGGTGGTTCTTATTGGTGATTTTTCGGCTCTATATTAGAAACATTAATTACTTCTTTTTATCTCAATCTTACGACCACCTCTGCTTTAATGACGTAATAAATGTATTGGTTATTAATATTCTTAACCAACTATGGTTAGGAGCTTTATGAAGTGAACATCTGTTTTCCGACACTGATGAATAGTCAAATTCATCTATTGTTTACAAGCAACTTGGGTGTTTACAAATGTTCAAATGTTTGTAGAGCTTATGGGACTTAACTACGGGGTCATCAGTCCCTAAACTTACAAACTACTTATGAACTGGCTACAACTAAGGACGGCACAAATATCCATGCCCAAGGGGGGATTCGAACCCCCGACCGTAGTGGCCGTGCAGACCGCGACTGAAGTGCCTCAGTCCCCTCGACCACCGCGGCCGGCCGGGTGTTTACTATGGCTACAAGTTTCATAATGTAATTGTTGAGAGAGATAAGAATAAAGATTTTTTCACCTATATATATATTCAGGAACGGATGATGAATTAGGGAGGTCACAGTTTATAAGGCTATAGGACTGCACATCTTAGTTAATTTAAACTCATTACCTAATTCAAGCGTATTTATAAATGTCAAATGGACGTTGACACTTTCCACGTAAAACAATTTATTTTTCGCGTCATAATTTTGAAGTCAATGACTACTTTCGGACTTTATCGTCCAATATCAAATGGTTAGCCTATTTTAAACCGTGACAATCCAATTCATGTTACAAATTGCTGCTAAAATTTTGTACATTATCCTCTGTCAGTACATATCTCTATTGACATTAAAATTTAAAATAGCAGTTAAAACAGATGACACATCCACGGGTCTCCTGGAGCCATCGTATTTGAGAAAATGTACATTTTCTTAGCTTTCCTGTAACTACAATTTATCGCGCCACAATAAGCTCCGAAATGCAGTCGCATTTTAAACGTGTCATTCGACTCCATATCTAATCCACAATGGTCTCTCGCCTCTCGGTATGTTCTTACGATCCGGGCGCTTGGCAGCTCTGCAGTCGCCAGATTGCAGAAAACTACGGGGAGTTTCGTGACTCATTATGTTAGACACTGGTTCCATGGCGAGCTGTGCGGTGTTTGGCTGTGCGGCGCCGGTAACGTGTGGCGGAACTGGTTATGCTGCGGTCCGAGCAACGAGACACCGGCCGTGGGACGCCCGAAGCCTGTATCTACGGCCGCGGATAATCTTGAGATGTGTCAAACGCGCTGCTTCCTGGTGTTTTTGCTGGTGTCGTCTGGAAGTTACTTTGAACGGTGGAGCTCCATGATCGTGCTTATCTGACTCTTTTTCTCGGTGGTCCCTCTCTTCACCGTGTGAAAATCTGGTTGTTGTCAGCAGGTTGTTCGGTTCAAAGAGTTTCGTACTTGGTCTTTCGACTCTGGCCCGGTGGTGCTGTAGTCCATTTTCCATGAAGTTAGTCAGTATGTCACATTTGAAAATTGTTTGAATGATTATGAAGACTGTAAAAGGAGAAATCTTATGTCTAGCTAGTTAATTTTGAAATCTACTAAAGACACCTGATATCAGATCTTTGCAATGTGGCTTTTCTGATTGAGTTTGGTTATTACGAGCCTCTCTTAAAATTGATGTTGAACTTCATTAGTGAGCAGATATCTAGTATTAAACATAAGGAGAGGCATTGAATTTAAATTTATGCTGTGGCCGGGATTCGTACCCGGGACCACCTACTTACTAGGTAGGTGCTTTAGACAGCTTTTTTTAAAATAAAATTTATTAAACATTTGAAGTACACTAATTATTACAATGGTATCATAACTTTTATGTTAACAGCTGACACACAAGAACCATGCACTCTTCCTCACTTGTTTCCTCCATGGTAACATGGATTACTTGGCTTCAGTTTGTTGCAAAGGTTGTCCAGATTTCGTTTTTCCCCATGGCCCTTAGTTGAAGAGCACCTTCGATAATCATTGCAATGGCTTAACAACTTTTTTTAAAGAAATTTTCATACATTTCCGTATATTTCAATTTCCTTTGACCGATCTTAATTCAAATGTTCAAATATTTGTATAGCTTATAGAACTTAACTACGCGGTCATCAGTCCCTAAATTTACAAACTATTTATGAACTAACTAACGACGGCACAAATATCCATGCCCGAGGAGGGATTCGAACCCCCGACCGTAGTGGCCGTGCAGACCGTGACTGACGCGCCTCAGTCCCCTCGGCCACCGCGGCCGGCCCGATCTTAATTCTTAATTTCTTTATCGCATATTAATATTATAAGTAAATATCGAAAGCATTCATCAACTTAGTGATGTCCGCCTAATTATAGCTTACAAGACTGTTTCAGGGTTCTGCTGAGGCCTTCACGGCTACGGCACACGAAGTCCCCAACGTACTTCACCCTCAGCAGCAATCCACTACTTTGGCATTGAAGCCATAATCAGGCTAGCCGACTTCAATTTAGGTATTTATGTTATTTTATGTTCGAGGAGCAATATTTTTAACATGTTGCCAAATTTCTTTTTATGATCCTCCCATCTGTATAATTTGTCAGCTAACACTGCATTGTAACCAAAGCAACTAGACGGACTATCTTAAAGCACTTCTCCCTCCCCATCGTATATCTTAATTCCGCCTCATGCTCCCTGTGAAATGCCTCTCCTTATGTTTAATACCTATGGTGTAACGAGACAATGTTGTCTCAAGGAATTGTATTATTTTAGGTATCTAGTATTTGTGTGACTGTTCTTGATTCTTAATTGCTTGTCAATTTAAGTACTGTGCTATAGCAGGTGTTCTAAATTTTTGCACTGGTAGCGCCGGATCAAGCTATGTCAAATGCACGCCAATTTTAAACATACAAAAAATTAATACAAATAAAGAATCCCAGAGACGGATTTACTTCTCAAATATGTCAAAGACATTATTGCTAGATCTGAAGCATTGGATTAAAATTTGTGGTGCCTAGTAAGCATGGAGGTCCGGGTTCGATTCCCGGCCGCACCACAAATTTTAATTGAATGCTTCAGATCTAGCAATACAAAAAATTGTGCGAGTGACATTTGTGTTAATTACGTTTTCATGTGTTTTACAGAGTACTGTCACTAGTGTAGCTCGATGGAGCGTTTTGAGGGGCACGTTCTGTAATCAATGTTAGTCTGGCGGTCTCGCCGGTTTGGGGGCGCAAGAAGCCCGCTGCGTTCTGTTTTGGTAAATTTATTGTCACGTTGACTTACCCATCCGTGTCAGTGAGGCGTAGAGTTGATGACAATTACTGATTTACTTAGCGTTTGTAGTGTTTATACTTGATATTTTTTCTGTAGTGTCAGCTGTTTTCAAAAGTTTGTTACAACTGAGGCCTGTTTGATGGGATTTGCAATTGATTTGAATATTAATACGATGTTCAAAATTGTAATGGTAGCTGCAAAACTGCCACAGGTAATTTAGCTATCCCTTCCGGTATCTTACACTTGCGTACAGTGGAATAAGTTTTTGGCGTAGCCGATATTTAGAACTGTTTTGAGGCTAAAGAGTTGTGATTAAGAATTAAATAGCAATTCTATACATTTGTATGGTGTGGTTATTCTAAATTGCCTATGCTGTTGCCACGGTGCAGTTGTGTAAATATCTTTCATAAAAATAAAATAAAAGAGGTTGTCTTTGAGTATCCTCGTGGGGCTCCAGTCCTTCCACTCCAGCAGCCTTGTGCACTGCTATTACCCTTCAGGTTTCCAAGTTGACGTTACTGGCCGAGCATTGAAATTCGTAGCAGTTTGCGGAAGGGTTGGACATCAGCGACGCAGAACGGTTCTCTTCATTCGTTGTTGGTCCTCTTCTTGCAGTACATTCTTCCGTCAGAAGCCACGCAGGTGATTTGATGTTTTACCTGATTACCGATAAAGTTGGGCAATATTGTGCATTTAAGGTTTATTTAACGATATAATATTTTAACTGGCAATTCATCTGACTTTTTCTTTTCATACAACAGTCTCAAAAAGTCACGTATAATATAAACTGTATTTCGCATTTAAAAGTAATGCAAGTGCGCAGGCTTACCCAGCTTTGGGGTAGGAGTGCGTTTCCAGTAGGGTAAGTTTGCGCATTGTTATTAAAATGATAAAAACTAAACTGTCACTCCATCCTTTTTCTTTATTTAATTCATCGTATACATGACTATAAAGCCCCTTGTTTCTCGGCATATAATATTGAGTTTTAGTACAAAATATGTTTAATTGAACAATTGTGGAGCTGATGAAAGAGAACCTGAAGGATAATATTCGAATTGGAGGTAATACTGTTTAACGGAGGCCACAAATGAAGTGTCCTCTGCATAACAAGAATAGGATTCGTGCCACCATTCCACGCATTTTAGACACAGAATCCAACCGTTTGTCAGCGAATTATTCTAATTGTCAGTACAGCAAGGCTTTCCGTTGAGGCATTTATGTTTTGCTTGTCTTTACTTTAGTTCGCTTGATCAGAATCACTTGTTGAAAACTCCCTCGCTAGTTCTCGTTTAAACTTTCCGTTTTCAGGCCCTCTTTAGCAGCTTCCAGCATTTCTGGAGTTGCATGCCTTCCGTTCAGTTTTCTTTTGCAGACGCTACAAAAAAACAAATTATCTCTTTAAAGACTACTATCAATGTACAATATCGACCTGTAATGTTCATAAACGTTTCTAGCTTCACAACAACGAAAAAACTAATACTTATAGCCGATGGGGTAAGACAGCGCACTGCGCAGTTTTACCCCACCCAAAACGCGTAAGCTTGCCCCGGGACTGCAGCTTTTGTCTGCACATTGAAACGCTTTGCACGAAATTCTATGTTGCTATATATCACAAGACTAACAATAAATCGTAGTTCACTATAATATAAACTTAAACATCGGGAGATAATTATTGTTCTAGGTGAAACTTATTTCCGCAAGACAAAATTTTATTTGAAAATAATCTATAATATTTCTTACCGCATTGCACAGCCGTTAGCACTACGACAACAACCAAATTATGGTAACAAAGAGTCAGCCACAGAGGCTGTTTCGTGCCCTGCAGTGCAGACAACTGCTGGATCTTTATAACTGAGATATATTGATTTAAATCTAAGGAGGTCCTTTCTGAAGGCATTTGTGTGGAGTGTTGCCTTATATGGAAGTGAAACAGTGCGGACAGGAAGAGAATAGAGGCTTTTGAAATGTGCTACAGAAGAATGCTGAAGATTAGGTGGGTGGATCGCGTAACTAATGAGGAGGTACTGAACAGAATTGGGGAGAAAAAGAATTTCTGGCATACCTTGACTAAAAGAAGGGATCGATTGATAGGACATATTCTTAGACATCAAGGAATCGTGAATTTAGCATTGGAGCGAAGCGTTTGTGGTCAAAACCGCAGAGGAAAACCAAGAGATGGATACAGTAAGCAGATTCAGACAGATGTAGGTTGCCATTCTTATGTGGAGCTGAAGAAGCTTGGTAAGGATAGGTTATTGTGGAGAGCTCCATGAAACCAATCTCCGGACTGCGCAACAACAACAACGACGACAACAACAACGTATTCCTACGCCGATTTCTTTAGATCTTCAGTGTACATTTTAAATTCCTAGTACTGCAGGAATATGGAGATATATCTTCGAGATACCACGCTCACAATCTTCTATACGAAACGTAAGCTGTAATCTACGTAAAGATTCAGACTTAACGGATATAGACAGGTGGACCCAAGCGTCATGGATAAAGAATCGACAGATTTTGTTCTGAGTGCATTATCCAAAAATTACCCCAAGCAGTTCTACGAGAGTCGACTTTTCGAGAAACGTGTCAGACCGATTCACTGAGAGTATGAAAGGAAATCAAGCAATTACAGTATCAAGGAATAGAACCGTAAAGAAATTTATCAAGGAAGGTTGATAGAACTTCATGATTAGCAAAAGTGAAAAGGGACAAATTTCGAATTCAACACGAGAGGCTTGTATCTAGCACTGACAGTATTGCATATCAGTGCAAGCAGTTCAAGACCATTGCGCAATACGCGCTAGAAAATTACGGGCCGAGTAAAGTTATGCGAAATAGAAATGACCCACCGTGTTAGAAAACTGTTAGGAAAGCAAAGAAGTGTCTAATGGCAAATCTTCTGTATCGCAGTATGGCCTTCGGTCAAAGTTCCGAAGCATATTAGCAATCTTTATTTCCGCGAACCATAAGCGACTGAAATAGGCTTAAGGTACCCTCCGCCACCACCGTGACGTAGCTAGAGGAGAATGTATGTAGATATAGATCTAATACGTACTCCCCGATAGTGGGAGTTTCTGACGGATGTGGTTAACATCTCAGCATGAAATACTGCGTTTAAGTGGATGAGTAAATATGTTACTTGAAAGATTCTCAGTATTACTCATACTTCTTACTGTACTTCAACATGAAATCTTCACACTATCCTTTTCACTTGCGTAAACGAATGGCTAGACAAGACGTTCGTCAAATAAAAGCAGACCCTAAAGCGCACACGCTATTGCCCTCCCTCCAAATACTAATTTAGTTGCTTGTCGTTAGATCCAGTATATATTAGAAACTCTTATAGAGGCGTAATTACACGTATCTGACTTTACTAGTATTGTAAGATAATCCAACATCTTTAAATGAAAACATTTTGGTAAAGGCATTACCTTGACTGTTGTTTGAAATTGATTGAAACACAATGTATTACTGTAACCAGTCACTTTGTTATATTGTACCCACAACGCGTTTCGAGGGTTTAAACCTCATCATCAGGTGGAATAATATTATGCTGTGTATATATATGTTAGTCCGTGCGATTATTGGCTTTGCGGTTACCTAAAATTGCAAGTGTATCGTGATCGACGGACATCTCTAGGTATGATGAAAGATAACATCCGACGCCAATGCCTCACCATGTCTCTGGACATGCTTTACAGTGCTGTTCACAAGATTATTCCTCGACTAAAGCTATTGTTGAGGAATGATAGTGAACATATTGAGCATTTGCTGTAAATAACATTATCTTTGCTGTGTCTTAATTTGTTATGCTAATTATTGCTTTTCTGAACAGATGAAACGCCATCTGTCTGATATTTTTCAGCCTGTTTTCTAATGAAACGCCATGTCATTCCAAGAATGTGTGTCAATTTTTACCTCTCTATCTACATTCTTCCGTGATTTATTAAGATTTCAAATTTATACTGACTTTATGATCACCCGGTACTTTCATTCGAAACGACAATGGCTGAAACCCAATTCCGGCAATCCAGGTTTATGTTTTCCTTGATTTCCCTAAATGACTCCAGGCAGTTGCCAGTAGGCTGACAGTGCACTTAATAGAATTATATAGCAATAATATTTATGGGCGCATACCACTTGAGAGACCCCATGTCTCGTCTGGTATCTCGTAGGATATATTTGATTTCGAAGATCTACTTACTTCCCATCCATTACAGGGACATTGACCCCTCCATCTTCCCCCCTTTCACTGCTCTCTAGCCTGTGTTTAGGAGGTCTGACATCGCAGCTGATGGCAGCAGCCACGGTGCCTAAAGGGCCTCCCATCTCGCTGCTCCGACGAGGAAGACGATCCGGCGGTCCAGTTTGCGCGACGCCCAGGGACACGCCAGCCGCATTACCCGCTCCGGTGTCATCCCTCCCACCCCCTCCCCTAACCTCACCCCCTCCCCACACCCCCGGCCAAGCCACGAAAGTGACGGTGTGTTCGGCGCCTAGGCCGGCGTCAGCGACAATATTTGCCCTGTGCCGCTGTGCTGCCTTGCCGCAGGGGCCACCCCCGTCGCTGAAGACGCCATCAGCGGCGGCCAATTAATCAACCCCCCCCTTCCTTCTGCCCTCGCGCACCCCGGTCGCTGTCTCGTTTTTCTTTGCCTCAGCCACTTGACTTGCGGTTATCATCTTCCTTCACGCTGCGTCCCCCTCATCCCCCAATCCTACCACCGCCCCCTAGAATTTCCGATGCCGGATCGATTCCTGTCTCCGATGCAGTCTTGTGCAAAGTTGCCAGAAACGAAATGTAATAGTGTCTAGCCTTGTTCTCGTGTGATAGGATGCGCTAGGCACAGTAGAAATCAGTGAAAGTTAAAATAAGTTTGTCACGGAACAATGCATTGATCACGAAAATATGTCATATACATTTAGTAGGATTAGTATATATTTTAAGAAGATTTAGTAAGACGAACTGCATTCAAAATGACGTACGAAACGTTTTTCAACTGAAAATGCTATATATACCTTCACTGATGAAATATTAAATGCTTTGAATAATCGGAGATCACCAGTTGGGATTTCTTGTAATCTTTCAAAGGCTTTTGATGGTGTAAATCATCGGATTCTTCTAGATAAGCTTAAGTATTGTGGTATGAGCGGGACAGTGCACAAATAGTTCAAAAAATACTTAACCAGAAGAGTTCAGAAAGTTGAAACAAGCAGTTCACATGATATAGATGAAAAAAATTAATTCCTCTAACTGGGGAGTTATCAAAAATGGGGTCCCACAAGGTTCGTTCTTGGGTCCTTTGCTGTTCTTAATGCATATTAATGACTTGCCATTCTACGTTCACAAAAATGCTGAAATAGTACTTTTTGCTGATGATACAAGTCTAGCTATCACACCTGACAAACAGTAATTAACAGATGAAATTGTAAATGATATCACTCAGAAAGTTATTAAGTGGTTCTTTACAAATGGACTCTCATTAAACTTTGATAAAACCCAGTATATACAGTTTCATACAGTTAATGGCATGACACCATTAATACATTTAGACTTTGAACAGAAATCTGTAGCTAAGGTAGATTATTCAAAATTTTTAGGTGTTTGCATTAATGAGGGACTGAATTCGAAGACACATATTGAAGACCTCCTGAAACGTCTGAGTTCAGCTACTTATGCAATCATTCAATGCATCTGAGTAAATTAGCTTATTACGCCTATTTTCATTCACTGCTTTCATATGGGATCATATTATGGCGCAATCCAACATTGAGTAAAAATGTATTCATTGCACAAAAGCGTGTAATCAGAGTAATTGCTGGAGTCTACCCAAGACCATCCTGCAGACATTTATTTAGGGATCGAGGGATCTTCACTGTAGCTTCACAATACATATATTCACTCACGAAATTTGTTATTAACAATCCGACCCAATTCAAAAGTAATAGCAGGGTGCATAGCTACACTACTAGGAGAAAGAATGATATTTACTATTCAAGGTTAAATCTAACTTTGGCTCACAAAGGGGTGAATTATGCTGCCACAAATGTCTTTGGTCACTTACCAAGTAGCATCAAAAGTCTGACAGTTAGCCAACTAGTATTTAAAAAGAAATTAAAGGAATTTCTGAATGGCAACTCCTTCTAGTATGTAGATAATTTTTTAGATAAAAATTAAATAAAAGGTATTAAAAAATTAAAAAAGTAAAAAAAAATAACAAAAAAAGTTAATCTATGAAAAGCCAAAATGCTGCTTCACTTTATAGATGTTAAAAAACTGTTTATTATCTCAATAGGCCTATTTCGGCTCTGTGGCCATCATCAGGCTATTTCCATATAGCATCGTGGAGGTATAATTGATTATAATGACTGCAATGATTGCAGTATACATGTTCTTCAGATGGTATATATATTACGTAAATCAGGTCTTAATTCTTAACAGCTAAACTGTCAGTTTGACGTATCCTCCAGCATTATTGGAGGATACGTCAAACTGACAGTTTAGCTGTTAAGAATTAAGACCTGATTTACGTAATATATATACCATCTGAAGAACATGTATACTGCAATCATTGCAGTCATTATAATCAATTATACCTCCACGATGCTATATGGAAATAGCCTGATGATGGCCACAGAGCCGAAATAGGCCTATTGAGATAATAAACAGTTTTTTAACATCTATAAAGTGAAGCAGCATTTTGGCTTTTCATAGATTAACAATATGTCCTTAAAAGACATACACAATGCTGCAGGCCCAAATGAAATGAAAACAAAAAAAGTATTAAAAAAAATTCTTAAAATATTGACAACATTTACTAGACTGACACGATTCACAGCAGTACGAAATGTTGTATGTAAGAACTATGGGGCGGCCGGGGTGGCCGAGGGGACTGAGGCGCTCCAGTGACGGTCTGCACGGCCACTACGGTCGGGGGTTCGAATCCCCCCTCGGGCATGGATATTTGTGCCGTCTTTAGTATAAGGTAGTTTATAAGTAGTTTGTAGGTTTAGGGACTGATGACCCCGTAGTTAAGTCTCATAAACTATACAAACATTTGAACATTTTTGAAGAACTATGGAACAAGTATTAATCTAAGCAAATCTAATCTGTCCAATTCTTACTAAGTAAAGAGATACATACTATGTAACCCAAACAAAATTAAAGCAAATGCAAATAAGGATATTTGAAGTTCATTGTGAAAAATTTAACGACTTATTTTGCCTTCTGTCCATAAGTGCCCGTGTAGTTCTTTTGACGCCGTGTTACAAGGAGACCACATAGGTTTCGGATTTTATAACTTTTTTATGTTTATGATACGTGAGGTACAGAACACAAATAACAATCAGCCAAAGTCATTCCACCTAACTCTCAAAAATTCTCTAGAAAATCGGCTTTAAAGTTTTGCAAGTACGCAGAAGTACCAAAATATTTAAAACAGGTGCACTATCTATCGGTGTAGCTCAGATGGTTACGTTATGGCCTTCCAAACACACCTTCGATGTTTTTTTATTTTTTTCCGTCGTGTTATAATACCTACAAGATTTTAATATCTAATGGTAACTTTTACGAAATATGCACGTATTTTTGTTTATTCGTAACTTTCATAAAATTTATTGAGGTTGATGACTTCAATTAAACGCAAGTCAAATTTTTACAGGTTTAGCTGACGACGGTAGTCTACGTTTGTTCAGTTTGTGAAGAATGACGACGCCGATTGTGGAAAGTCGTCTCCATAGCTACTAATGTCTTTCCGAACAGCTAACCCATTCAACCATCGTTTTACGTGACGACAAAGTGTTCAGCTCGTTTACATACACATAAATACTGATACAAAACGTGTAATTAGGGGTTCCAAAATGTTTTGTATAACTAAATTAGTAAACAACAAACAAATATGTGTCACAAGTGGATTCGAACCATTGACTCTATGGTTGTGAGGCTATAACGCTACTACCTGAGCTACACGGAAAAATGCTGCTATTTTTTTTAATTATTGGTACTAAAGTGTACTTGCAAATCTTCAAAGTCGATTTTCTCGAGTGTTTTTGAGAGTTGCGTCGAATGGCTTTGGCTGGTTGTTATTTAAGTTCTCAACTTCATATAATATAAATATAAAGAAATTCTAAAATCCGATACCATTGTGGTCTCCTTGTTAGTGTTCTTATATGAAGCCTCCACTATTCATAGTCCGTCCGAACCAATAAGATCTTATGTTTACTTTTTCTTTATCATCACTTATCCAGATTTCGCTCCGCGTTTGGTCTTTATCAATACTTAAAACGCAGTTAGAGACAAACTTTTAAATTCAGTCCTCATTTTCTTCGTAGACTTCGCAATACTAGCCGGGAATGGCGGAAATGTTCTAGGCGCCATTGCTGGGACTGCGACACCGTTTCTTCCGCTGGTGCAAGTCCTCCCCTGGGCCCGCGTGTATTTGTTGCCTTTTGGTTAATTTCAGTTAGCTGGCTGGATGTGTGAAGTGACTCTTCTACCTATGAAGGACAATAATTTTCCGAAACCTGAGCAACTGCCTACTGATTGTTTGCGTTCTTTTAATATTACTGTTGATAATGGTCGTCAGATTAGAAGAAACATAGGGGGTGTTCCAGAAAGAATACCCCGACTTTGAGAAAATCTGTATTTTATCAAAGAAACATAGTTGAACGTTGGGTAACTAATGAATGTGACAAGTACTTATCAAATATTTTCTATAGAAAACAAATTCGTAAGTCTTCAATGTAGCCTCCTTCAGACAGACGAATGACATGCACCCGTTACTCGAAATGGTTCCACACTTTCCGTAGCTTCTGAGAGGATACAATTTAGGTACCTGCAGTTATTCCTGCTCATAAATACTCAATATTACCTATTGGAGGTGATCGAAACACTATATCTTTAACGTACTCTGAGGGCATTTATTGTTTTCTGTTACGAGTTGCCTTCCGGTCGATACTTTGCTTTAGGTACCTATCCTTCATATAGATTCACAGATAATTGCTAACGCAGTGGTGTCCTATCTATATGGAATATAAACTGTGCGCTTCCTCACTGAGAAAATGTCAAAATATGCATTTTTTCACAAAAACAGGACGAAAAACGGTAGTGGTTGAAATGCCATAGAAACTTATCACCACTGGAGAATCACTATAATGCAGAATTGTATTTGGCGGGTTCTCAATTCCTAGTAAATGGACGTAGTACTTGATCTTCCCGTTCATGTGAAATGGAACTTTATGACTGAACACTAGCTTCAAAATGAACACGTCAAATATTTCCATTTGGTTAAGAACAAACTCACCGAACTCGATTGTTTTCACTGTTTCGGCTATCAAAAGGGCTTGACCAATTGTAAACAACAATGTTTATGATATTTTCCTTAGAAATTTGGAGCACTTCTTATTGTTTATTCCTTTAAGTAACACCATATAGCCGGCCGCGGTTGCCGCGGGGACTGAGGTGCTCCAGTCACGGTCGGGGGTTCGAATCCCCCCCTCGGGCATGGATATTTGTGCCGTCCTAGTTCGTAAGAAGTTCATAAGTAGTTGGTCAGTTTAGGGACTGATGACCCCGTAGTTAATTCCCATTAGCTTAACAAACATTTACATTTTTACAACACCATATACACCACCTATTAGGTGGCTGAAAACCCTACAAATGCCCGCTGAACAACAGCCGTTGATTCATTCTTGTCATACGCGATCACAAAAGCAGTCAACATCATTTCAATTAAAAGAGAAATGAGAAACAGCACTGTTAGGCACCAAATGAGCAACCAAAAGAAACTTCCGAGTTTCATTACATGGAGGAAAGAAAGATCGTAGCTATCCGTTACTTCTTCGTATAGTTCTTAATTTTTCGTCACCGTGTATAATTATCATATACAAACACTGAGATTCAAGAGTACGAATAGTATATCAATGATGGGCAGGTTGTCAGCCGCGGCCATACCATCATTAACATGAAGTAATTTGTGTAAACCACAGGAAACCTAAATCAACGTGGCCGGATGATTACTGGGGCTATCTTATTCTATTTCTTTCTGTAGAACAAAAACTTTTTTTATAAAGAACCTATATAATCATATAAGAGGCTAAAGATACACTTGAACAGTATATACGAAATTCTGAAGTACGTTGTGTACATGAATAATATGGGGACTTGGTGTTTGAACTTGGAGCCAGCCACGAGACGAAGTACCTTTCTGGTCTATGTCATTTTTATGAAACCGTTTACTGGAAATACAAGGGGATAATGTTATAAAACAACGTGGCTGAGTTTATTCTGTGAATATGGTGAAGATTTAATAAAGACAAATGGATTTCTTTTGTGTGCACTGGGGTTGGAGAAAGTTGCTGCCAATTCGTGAAAGTGTGTTAATATCCAGTAAAATTAATTAATTCACGGGGTTTTCACATTTGGAACAGCAAAAAAATGTTTATTTCTTGAAATACTACGATTTTATTTTCGGTTGTTTGAATTTCACGAACTTGTAGTTGTGCAAAATATGGGAGCTGAGTCAAGTTTCACGTGGCTAAGGAATAAAGTTCTTTTACGGTTAGTAGTCTACTGGCTTAACGTCATTACTTATGATTAGCGTGTGCTCAGAGTTGATAGTGTTAACTGTTTGGACGTATTTTGGGGTTCTCATTGTCAGTGAAATATTTTTCTTCCGTTTGTACTTGGTTCAAGATCGTTGTTCAAACTTTAATGTTTTCTGCTGATTGCTTGTTTAAGAAATCGACTGAGTTTTTACTTAGTTTACGCGCGTTCTTAGTGATGTTACTGCTCTCTGCGCTCCTTAGTTATTTATAAGCATGGGAAAGCATAAGCAGCGTACTAACGACACTGAAGGATGCGTCTGTGTACGAACAGTGTTCCTTTTGCCCCATGCCCACATTCATTGTCTCCAATATGTAAGAGTGGAGATATTAAAGGAAGAATTTATGAGACCAGATAGGATTAGAAGTAAGTGACAAATGTGGAACGAATGGTGAACGAATGAATAATTACCCAACAACTGAGGTTAAAATTTAACTACAGTGATAATTAAAGTAGCAGTAAATAAAGTAACTGTGAGACGAATGGGTTCAGGTTCTAAGTAGTTATCCGTTGCGAAATTTAAAATACATTCTGTCATGTTGGTGTATAGGTTGATGTCGAAACCATGCAATAAACTTCGGGTCATTTATTAATACGTTAGATGCATAAACACACACACTACAAGTTCCGAACTTAGGCGACTGATAGATACATCAAATATTTCTTATCCAATTCACTATTAAATAAATAAATAAATAAATAAAATCTAGCAGAAAGGAAAACAAAACGCGGAAAGTTCACCTTAAAGAGTAGTAGTAGAAGCAAAAAACAGGTAACCGCTCAACTTACAGGTGTAAATTATATTCCGCCTCTCTGAGAGACACAGTGTAAAATCATGCATATAACTTATAGAACTGCGAAGGAACTAACGTATGATTAGAAGAATATTTAAGGTTACTAAGAAATTCCACAAAGATGACGAAGTACTTCACTTCAAAACTGAATATCATTTCTAATCAACATGATTGTTGTCAAGGGAAATGTTGTTAATTGAATTTCAAGGAGCCCTTTTTGTCTGACATCATAGCAATAAATTTATTATGATGCAAATTTCGAAACTAAATTGGAGAAACACAAAATATCCTACAACGTTTGCAAATAGATATTCCGACAATATTTCTTCTGCATTTTGAAAGAAAAAGGTTTACAGGTGTGACATCTGTTTCGTATAATGTCAAATTTCAAATGATTTTCAGATTTATGCAAGGAAGTCGAACTGTTTTACCATATAGGAACTGTTTTTATGCATGAATTAGAAGTAGTCTATCTGAAAAAAAAATTTAATTTTAGGGATAAATGTTTGTACAAAACGAAACCGTAACATTAGAAACAACTAAGTAAATTGAATTAGAAATAGTCTATCTGAAAAAAAAATACGTTAGGTATAAATTTTTATACAAATTAAAACCGTAACATTAAAAACAAGAAAATGAATTATTTACTCCTTGTCTGCGGTAATTCTACTTTTCAGGTGATATAGGTGAAAGCATAGTGAAACAGCTGAAAGCAGTTCGCAGTAGAAAAATTGCCGAGTACGGTTTAAAGTTGTTCACTCCTATTCGTTGCATGCGTTTTCTGTGTAGTGTCCCCTTTAGTCGCGATTCGTGCACTTCTTTCGATAAACCAGACCTGACAGGCAATATACGGCGAAGGGAAAGAGCTCGGTAGCTTATCAGTTTAGCTTTGACGTGCATAGCCGGCTGAATGTTTCAAAGAAGGATTTTGACGTCTCAATTCAGTGAAGGACTGTAAGAAAAATTCTGTCTTTTGTGGCTGTTCACATCACCTACGTTTCTACTTGCGCATTTCCTATTTTATCTTGCTAATGCAGCGACGTAAATACGGAGAACTTGAGTGTGCATTGGCACTGGTAATAAAAAATGGAGTAATACGCTCCGTTAGCTGTGATATTTACCCTTTCTAGAATTAACTATACAGGGTGAATCAGCTAACACTTGCAACGCAAATATTGCGGAAATGGAAAGTGCGATTTATGTGCTGTTTTCACAGAATGGATTGGTAGTCAGGGGTTCGTAATTTTAGCCAACAAACAGATTGTAATATTACTTAGAAAGTGTATTTTTATGCAAACTTACAGTCTGTAAATGGAACAATGCCTGTAGACATTAAGAAACTAAAAGTATGGTGCACTGCAATATCAGTAGTGTTTGTTGCAGGATTCTAGTGCAAGTCGTTTACGAGATATCGTCTTTTGAAACGTTCCAACACCGACACTTGTACAATACCTGTGGTAACACACACTAAATAACAAAACAAGTGCATACACAAGTTATGTGGACTCCAATCAGTAACGCGACAAATGACCATCACAAGTTGTGTTCAAAATGACCACCAGCAGCATAAATACACGTTGCCAGTCTGGTATGGAACGACCGCTGCACACGTGCTAGCATTTCAGCGGACATGTCCGAGTAGGCAGCAGGTAATACGTCGTTGCTTATCACCGGGTGTGGTAGGTATGTCCTTATAGACAGCATCATTCAGCTTTCCCCGCAGAAAAACGTCTACAGGCTTCCTAATTCGGGGAACGGGTGGGCCAATGTACAGGTCCTCTGCGTCAAATCCATAGATTTGGGAACAATTCATGATGCCATGCTGGACAACCATCATGTTAGTCCCACAGATTCCTCCAAGTCTGCAGAGGAATGTCTTGAAGCATCCGTGGAAGAAGGTCTGTTAGGCTGCGATACTTGTGAGCGGTTAGTGTTCCGTCTATGAGCTGCTGGTTCAGTAACCCACACCACACGTTTAAACTCCATGGGATTTACACTCCTAGAGGGATTGTCAGCAGACCAATAGTGCATGTTTCGGCGATTTACCTGGCCATGGTTGGTAAATGCGGCTTCATCACTAAACAAGATACTTGATACATCAGGAGTAACCTGTCGCAAACGCAATCTACAGAACCTATCACGATTTTCAAAATCGTTTCCATGCAGCTCTTTATGGAGAGAGATGTGTTAGGGATGGAGCCTAGGTCGATGGAGAATGCGTAGGACACTTGCCTGACTCATGCCACTTCCTCGTGCTATTGCGCGGGAGCTGAGATGCGGATCAACTGCTGCAGCAGCAATAACATCAATTTCCCCCTCGTCTGTCGTCTCTTGTTTCCTTCTGTTACGTTGTTTCGATGTTACACTACCACTTTCACGTAACTGGTTGAAGATGTTGATGAATAATAGCCGAGATGGGCGGCGTCTTTTGGGATGTCGTGCCGCATACACCGTACAAGAACGAACGTCATTCTTCCTACACTCTCCATACACCATGAGCATGTCGGCTTTTTCTGCATTGGTAAAACCAATCGTAAACTCACGACTTACCACTTGGACTGCTACACACTGACTAGCGAGCCGCAGTGCACTCAAGGAACACAAAAGCACTCTGTAAGCAAACATAACATCATCGTACCTAGCAACTATGCGGGTTTACTGTCATACGCAAATGTCAGTGTGGGAACGTTTCAAAAGACGAGATCTCGTAAACGAGTTGCACTAGAAGCCTGCAACAAACACTACTGATATTTTAGTGCACCCTACTTTGTTTAGCAATGTCTACAGACATTGTTCCATTTAAAAAAACTGTATGTTTGCATAAAAAATACACTTTCTAATTAATATTACAATCTGTTTGTTGACTAAAAATACGAGTCCCTACCAATCCATTGTGTGAAAATCACACATCAATCGCACTTACCGTTTCCGCAATATTTGCGGCGCAAGTGTTAAGTGATTCACCCTGTATAGTGCTACAGTGTATGCTCAAATAGATGAATACAGGTGAGACAGAGAACTATCAGTTTGCCAGGGTTACGAAATAGACTAATTATTTACAGACGTACGGAAATACTGATAGAATCGTACCCGAGGAAAATCAATTTCGATTTAGGAGACATGTAAGAACACTTCAAGCAATACTAATCATACGACACATCTTAGAAGATAGTTTAAGGAAAGGCAAACCTAAATTTATTGCTTGTGTATATTTGGAACAAGCAATTGATAATGTTGACTGGAAAACACAATTTAAAATTCGCAAGGTTGCGGGGATTAAATATTGGGAACGTAATGGAGCACATAGCTGATACAGAATTCAGACATCCATTATAAAAGTCGAAGGACACGAAAGGAACATAGTGATTGGGATTAGAAATAAAGACTTTGTGATTAGGGCCTTACAGCTGTCAAATAATTGTAAAATTTCATTGTGGTTTACCAACACATGATCTTTATTTGCCTCAGAGATACCAGTTTTGATCATAGATCATTTTAAGCCACAGCAGAACAAGATCAGCTTTTGAAAGTTTTTCAGTTGTAATGTAGTTGTAAGTAACTGATCTGACTCTGCTGCGCTTTGAAAATGACCTACGACCAAAACCGGTAACTCTGAGGTAAATAATGAATAGTTGGTAAAATGCATTTTTTTATAACCAGCAGCTGTTTATTAAAAACCTTGTACATCTACCAGTTTCGGCCATTGACCATCTTCATGGATAAAAAGGTGTTAAAACAGAATGGTAAAATGCATCAAATAAAATACATCCAACTGAGATTAACAGGAGTCAGTATAACTAAAAGAGTAAAAAATTACTGTGGGCATCTTAGATAAAATCTATCAGTCAAACATGTTTAACTAATAGATTTTATCTAAGATGACCACAGTAATTTATTACTGTGGTAGATTTATAAGGTTTTGAATAAACAGCTGATGGTTTTAAAAAAAATGCATTTTATGAAATATATTACGGCTGTTGACACTCGTCTCACCAAAGCATTCAATAGTTGGTAGATAAGCGCCATGAAATTAAAATAAATGAATAAATAAAAACTTTGCCATTTGCAGATGACATATTAATTGTTGTAGGCAGCAAAGGAAGTAAGATATTCATTAAATGGAAATGAAAATATTTATAAGGGAACTTGTAAGATGACCATAAACTACAGGAAAAGAAGGGCTATAGAATGTAGTCTAAGAATATCAAGCAATATTGGATGAATTCGATTAGGACCTGAGACAATGAAAGTTGCGGTGAATTATCTATGTAGTAATAGAAATTCTGATACACTGCGTACAGATGATATAAAATTCCGGATTTCTATGAGAAGAAAGGTACTTATGAAGAAGAGAAATCTGTTGAAACTAAAAATTAATTTAAATGTTATGAAGCCTTTCCTGAAGGCATTTGTATCTAGCCTCGACAATTTAAAGATGGTAGAAGTTTTGAAATTTCGTGCTACAGAAGAATGTTGAAGATCAGGCGGGTAAATAGCATAAGTAATAAAAATGTACCGAACAGAGTTGGGGAGAATAAAAGTTCTGATATGACTTCAAGAAGGGAACGATCGGTGGGACACATTATGAGACATTATTGAAGCATCAGTTTAAGACTGAAAAGAAGCTGAAGTCGCAGAAGAAGACCGATCGACGAACACAGCTCGCTGGCCTCACAAAACGTTGGTTGAAAACAAAGATGGTGTTTTCTTGTTTATTATATATATATATATATATATATATATATATATATATATATATATATATATATATATATATATATATATATATGTGTGTGTGTGTGTGTGTGTGTGTGTGTGTGTGTGTGTGTCTGTGTGTTGTTATGCCAATTCAAGGGACCTGTGACTACTGGAGACAGTGCAGCAGGTTAATTTGTCGTAAAATCTACCAGCACACACTACAATATTATACTACCTCATGATGGAAGTTTAAACCCCCAAAAAGCGTTGTGAGAACAATAAACAAATGACTAGTAACGGAAATACCTAGCGTTTTAATTAATATGTAGGTTGCGTTTCTTATTCAGTGACTAAGAGGCTGCACAACGATACAGTACCTTAGCTGCATCAAGCCTGTGTTTGATCTCAGAACATAACACGTGGAGAAGGATACAATGAGCATTCCGAAATAATGAATTGGCAGAAACGTACATTTAGGAATTGGTACCATATCACTTTCAGTTCCTTTCAACGACCAAGGTACCTCAATAATTCCCATCACAAAACCCTCAGATACTATTGTCACGTTTAAAAGTAAATCAATGACAGTGAAAAATAAATGTATGTGGGACTCAGAGCAAATGGTGACATTTTTGCTCTACCATAGTGCCGTATTACTTAATCGATGCGGAAATTCAGGTTCAACATCACGCCGCGTTGGCATCTGCCAGTCAGTACTTGAAGGCGTTGCATCCATACAAGGAAACTGCCTCCGTGCTGGAACTGTAAGAGAACCATGTCACACAGTTTAAAAGTGTCTGTCTGTCGGCAGCCTCGTATTATATACAGCATAATGAAACACACTGTCTTCTGCAAGTACAGTAGTTACTGTCTCTAATTACCAACACAAATACCATGAGTGAGGTACCCAATTACTCAGAAAAATAATGCGGTTCTGTCCATGTACATCAAAATTGAATGTAAGGAGGTCAGTAATTCTTGATTCCTTACGCCGACTGAGAACAACACGAAACCGCAGTCGCAACTTTTCCCAAGGACTTGCAGCTCTAGGAAATGTATATCTGATAATGGCATCGTCTCATGTAAAATATTCTGGAGGACATTTGGATATTTGGGCACGTACTGTTCATGAGGATGTTGTTGACAGAAAGGCCAGCATTGGTATTATACAAAGCAGAAATTGGAATGTTGGATCCCTCAGTCGAGTAGAGAGACTAGAATATGTAGATACATTGTCAATTATTGAAATTCGGTGGAAAAATGAATAGGTCTCCTGCTCAGGTAACTACGGGGTTTTAATTTAAAAAGTCAGTTTCGGGTATTACAGGAGTAGCTCTTACAATGAATAAGAAGATAGGAAAACGTGTAAATCAGTATATCAGCACAGTGGTCGCATTACCGTAGTCAAGATAGATACAAGGCCAACACTGACCATAGTTGTACAAGTTTATATACCAATTACCTGCGCCGATGTTGATATGATTGAACATATGCATGAGGAATTAAAGGAAATCATTCAGGCACATGGACTGGCGAAATGGAATGAAAGAGGAACCCGTGATGTAAAATTTTCCATACACCATGATTTAATCATAAAAAAACACTTCGTTTAAGAATTATGGCAGATGGCTGTAAATGTGGAAGAGGCCGGGAAGCACCGGAAGATACCAAATAGATTTTCTAATGGTAAGATGTAGATTTTGGAATAAGGTTTTAAATTGCTAGACATATCTCGGGGCAGATATAGTTTCTGACAATATCTCAATTGTTAACGAATTGTAGTCTGAAACTGAAGAAACTCCAGAAAGTATGGAATATGAGATGGGACTTGGATAAACTGAAGGAACCTGAAGCTTTTGAGAGTTTCAGAAGGAGATTTAGACTAAAATTGATAGTGACGACAACAGCACAGTAAATGATGAATGGGTATCTTTGAGCAAAGAAATACTTAAGGCAGCAGAGGACAAAATATGTAGGAACGCTAGATCTACAAAAAAACTTCGATATCACAGGAAATATTAAATTTAATTGATGAAAGGGAAAATTTAAAAAAAAAAAAGCAGTAAATGAAACAGGCAAAATGGAGTACAGACGACTAAAAATGAGATTGACAGGAAGTGCAAAATAGCTAAGCAAGAGTTGCTAGAAGGCAAATGCAAGTCAGTAGAAGAATGTTTAAATAGGGGAAAATAGATGCCGCCCACAGAAAAGTAAAGGAGACATTTGAAGAAAAGCAGCTGCACGAGTATTAAGAACTCATATGAGAAACCAGTTCTGTGCAAAGAAGAGAAAGCTGATATGTGAAAATAATATATAGAGTGACTGTACAAAGGAAATGCACTTATAGACAATATTGTAGGAAGGGGAGGGAACGGAAATATATGAAGATGATATAGGAAAGATGAACAGAGAGCTGTAAGACCTAAGTCGAAAAAAGGCCCTTGGATTGGATGACATTCCATCAGAGTTACTGTGGTGTCTTTGAGATACAACCATGACAAAATTATTTCACCTTTTGTGTAAGGTCTAAGCAGGCGCAGACAGATTTGAAAATAACATACCCTCAGTTTAATATATCAAGGATGATAAATTTTAATACGAATTATTTACTGAATGATGGAAAGGCTTACAGATTCTGATCTCGGGGAAGCAATACTCACCTAACGACTTGGATTAAGGAATGGAACCTATATTTCTACCTCTTGTAGATTTTGGAGAAAGCTTTTCCCAAATTTGATCGGAATACACTTTTTCAAATTCTGAAGTCAGCAGGGGTAAATAGAGGGAATTCAAGGTTATTTGCAACAAGTACAAAGCCAGATAGCAGTCGAAATGCTTGAAAGGGAAGCTCTGGTTGCGAAGGGAGTAAGACACAGTTGTAGCCATTCTCCAATGTTATTCAATTTGAACGTTGAGCACGCCCTGTAGGTAAGCAAAGATAAATTTGGAAGAAGGGTGAGGAAGTAAACACTGCATTTTGCTGATGGCATTTTAATTTTGTTAGAGACAGTAAACGACCTGTGAGAGCAATTGAATGCAATGGACAAGTTGTTGAAAAGAGCGTATAAGATGAACATTAACGAGAGCAAAACAAGGTCGTTCCAGGTCGACTTTGAAGGCTGAACAGCCAACTTCCGGTTCATATTTCGGCCATCCTAGTCGCACACGCTTCTAGCAGCCTTGTAATCGCGGCTCTTTCCCCCATTACTTATTACTGAAATACAGATGTCTAACACTGACACAGATCTCTGTTAAAATTGTATTTCGCAATTGGTAGTCATTGTACCCCTAAAATAATGATTTTCTTGGTTTTCTCGGGAACAATCTATCAACAAATGATGCTTTTATAAGCCCCACAATGATCGCCGAAGACCACAAATACTGTTAAAAATATAAATAAAAGGAAGATATGGGCCCTTGAAGCATCACAAACTTGGGCGTGGTGTTTTCGAACTTACGAGGAGCGCTTGAAAAGTCCGTGAAAAAAATAAAGAGTAGGAACATGTTTGGGGAAAACCATTTTTGTTTTTCGACGCAGTCTCCTTTCAGACTTCTACACTTCGTCCAACACTGTTCTAATTTATTGATCTCTTTCGAATAATATGAATTATCCAAGCCTGCAAAATAGGTATTAGTTTCTGCAATCACCTATTCGTTTGATTGACATCTTCGTCCCGCCACCAGTTTCTTCATATTAGGGAACAAATAGTTGTCGGAGGAAGCGAAGTCTGTGGAATAGAGGGGGCAGGGGGATGTGAAACGAGTTGGAATCCTACTTCCAATAATTTTGCGACCACTAATGCTGAGGTGTGTGCTGGTGCTTTGTCGTGCCGGAAAACAACATTTTTGTTGGCCAATCGCCGGCGTTTTTCATGCAGCTCGGTTTTCAAACGGACCAATAACGATGAATAATATGCACCTGTAATAGTTTTCCCTGTTCCGGATTTTCGATTAAGATTATCCCTTGCGAATACCAAAAGACCGTCGTCGTAACCATTCCGGCCGAAGGACCATCCCCTCGTCTTTCTGGTGCAGATTCTCCTTTGATAACCCCTTTGTTTAGATTACGTTTGAAATAGGATACCAACAGCCGTATGTTTAACAGAAACATTTATTCGTTAAGTACCCATTTCGGCATTCCATTATGCCATCTTCAGACCCCTGTGTATTAAACACAAACTTACTCAAGCAATAAGGCAAAAACATAAAAAAATATAAAAATACTTTGTAGAAAATGGCCTGTTGGGGGTCGTCAAAAAATGTCAAAATCATAATGCGTAATGATATGCTGCAGTAATAATAATTTCGTTATTGAATGTTGCAGCAAATCACAACTGATGGTTCGCAACAACACTTTTGCAGTGAAAGTTAAACTTTTGAATAAATAAAAAAATTGATATTAATTAACTTGAAACTGTCACTATGGTAATTAATTAAGCTTGGCCCTATCTGACTTGGCATTGACTACAGCCTCCAACTAGCACCTCTTACGATTCACGAACAGCACAACTTCACTAATAAATGTGTCAGAATTCATGTAGTGGTAATGGCGTGTTCGTGTTATAATCAAAATCGTAATAGCTGATAGACTGATTGCAATGATGATAGCTCAGTACTGTGAAACTCCGTGGTCCAATGAGCTTCACAAATACTACAGTCAATGTTCCCAATAAGTTTGATAATACTGTTTAAAGCATTCAAGTTCCTTATAAAACTTTACGTGAACTATTTCTTTTTTTTCTGATTAATTGGTTTCAGGGCCTGGGTAGCGTAACTGGCTGAGCAGAGTCTGGCATTTAACGTATTTCATAAAATTACTTTCGTCAATTTGGTTAATCAACTATAATACTTTGACTACTGTTAGTGTGGTTACTTTCTACATAAATGAAACCAACTTTACGTGTAAATTCTTTTGCAAGTTAAAAGCTTTGGCATAATAATTGATTGCAAAACTTAGAACAGCACTGCACATTAATTACTAGTCTCTGTGGATGTAACACGTTTAGCAATTCTTTAACTCGTCCAGCTATTTCTTTAAAACTGATCGTAATTACTTTGAAAAATGATTGAACTTGTTAGTCAATGTAAAGGCTTGCGTAATTAACATAATCTAATAATGGTGATAATGGAGTGACTACAACTACTTACAAAATTAAGACTGGTTTCAAAATAAGTCATATATAATTGAACCAAAATTTTGATTGGATTGACACTACATTTACATGCATACAAAATAAAATGTTACAAAAGTACTCATCTGTTTCCCTCGTCTTCGTCATGAAGTCCATACAAGACAGAAATGATTACAATAGGTACTCTTACTGCTGGTGCAAAAATATTTTTATCGACAAATCTTTGTTCAGCTCGTATGGCTGAGACCTCCATGCATTGATATCACCTCGATACACCTTCTAAGCTCCGTGATTACAACAACGATCACTCTCGGTGACAATAGACTTGATAACCAAACAATTACTTTTCTTGCACACATGAAAAAACATTACTCTGATCACATTTGAGTATAAATAAACTTGTTTCGCACTTCCTTCAATACATTAAACAGCACGCCTCTCAGTCTTATTGCAATTGCATAAAACTCGCGCCACGCTGCGCCTACCGTGCCTCTGCACCATCAACAAAACATTTATGCCTTTACTTTGGCGAGTCCGCTCCGCGACTGCTTCAGCAGTGCGACACTCACAACTACTACTTCTGTACCAAAGGCAGTCTTTACAACAGGTTCAACATTTTCTCATTGCCAACTTATAGCATAAGAATGTCCGTGCATTCATGCGGGTTTACACATACAGTAGATGTTTACACTAAATGATTCAATATAGGAAATGACGTTACATAAGAAATACATCTAGCATACAAGAAAATATGTAAAATGAACAAATTTAAGACAATATATACTTACGTTAAATCAAACTGTAAGATACAGCGACAGGTGTACTCTTACAACTTTAGATATATTTTTAAAGTTTAATGTTTTTGCCTTAGTTACTTGAGTAAGTTTATGCTTAATACATACGGGCCTGAAGACGGCATAAAGGAATGCTGAAACTGGTAGTTAAGAAAAAAAATGTTTATATTAAACTGAGGGCTGTTGGTATCACACTTCCTACATACTGTCGACCAGCCGCAGTCACAGTTCCACCAGGAATGATGGATTCAATACGACATTGTTTAGATTGTTCTTTCGTCTCCAGAGTATAGTAATGAACCATGTTTCTTTCACAGTGACGAAACAACGTTGTAAGTCCCGCAGATTCGTCCTGAACAGCTCCAAACCTTCATTGTAACACTTGACACGATTCCGTTTTCAGTCAAGAGTGAGCAATCGCAGCACCCATCTTGCGGATATGTTTCTCATGTCCAAACGTTTATGCAAAATATTATGTACCCGTTCATGCGAGATCCACACAGGCCTAAAAATATCGCGTACTTTAACTCTTCGGTCACCCATTAACGTATCATGGACTTTATCAAAGATTTCTGGTGCCGTAGCTTCCATAGGCCGTCCAGAACATTCAGCGTCCTTGTGCCCATATGGAGTCTCCAAAAATTTTGAAACCACATATAAACTGTTCTGATCGAAGGTACAGAGTGACCCTAATGTTTATCAAGCTTCTCTTTAGTCTCCTGGGGGCGTTTTATCTTTCATAATGTAATGTTAAATCACCACACGAAATTCATTTTCGTCCATTCTTTGGCAATCACTCGAAATCTTTGTATCACACGAATGCCAAACTCAAAGAATTAGAAGAAATAAATATGTCTGTTAAGATGGTTTGCGTGCTTTTCATAGATGCTACTAACTAAACCTGACCTTGAAAAGAGCTGGTGATGGCATTTCTCGGAGTTTCCACGGACGTTTCAAACGCACCTCGTATTAATACCGAGCACGGCATGATTCCTCGCAGGAATTACTGGAATAATAAAAATACAAAGAGATGCTGAAGCGTTCCAGGTAAAGACAAGTTACTGGGATAACGTTAGATACGGACAGAGCTTACGCGGCGATCTGAAACCAATAACGCTCTCTCAATCCGACCGAAAGCCACGCAGGGAGTTTCCACGAAACAATAAGCAGCGCAGCATCTGGCGCTGGACCCGGCCGCCTTCCGCCTTGCGCCTCACGTCGGCACGGCCTGCGCTCTCGGCTCACGTAATGCTGAGGCGACTCCGCGCAGAGCCTGCTTCCTGCACAGGGGTCGTGGGCGGGGCTGTCTGCGGAGGTTGGGCCTGCGCGGGCCGCCGGGGCCGGCGGCGGCGACAGGCGCCGAGGAGGGGGAATCCCCGCGAACACGGCGCGCCGACATGGCCGCCAACCCTAACAGACGACCGCCCGCCCCGGGACAGGTGGCGGGCGCTCCGCGGCGGCACGTACCGACGGGAAAATGTATTGCCGGCGGAGCCGAACTGATCCCGGCAACATTTCCTGCCGAAGACGACGGTTTCACTCGCAATTTTCCTAAAAGCGAACTGCCAGTACGGTTACTAGATATTTGAATGCACAAATGAACACATTACCGATATTTACGCATGAAATTACACGCATTTTTTATCAGCAACATTACAGGACCCCAAGTTTGTTTCATTTGCAGATGATAAAAACATTGCAATGAATAATAAATGGCATATAGACGTTAAGAAACGGTTCCTAGCCAAACGTCTGTCGCTAAACATTACAAAAGAAGTTTAAGAACTGCGGAAGGTTTTCTGCCAGTATGTGCCTAAAGAAGGACAAGAAAGAGACACCTTCAGTCTGTTCGTTTTCATACTGCACTGTACACTGTACACTTTCTTAGACCCCCAAGAAATCATGAAGTTAGCCTTGTAGGAAAGTGTGTGGGTTAAAAGTCACAGAGACAGAGCAAGAGACGAGAACAGTAAAAAGATTCGGGCATGGGTTGTCGTTCTTGTGAGGAGATAAAAGAATTGTTCAGGATAGCGTAGAGTGGAAAATTGCGTGTAACCTGCCTCCGGATTGATGTTCACAACAGCAACAACAACATAAAAAATTAGTGACTGCACTGAAGATTATTATCTAGAACGATTGAACTAAGTTATGAAATAAATGAAAGATTGCCCATTCTAAGCCTGTAATGCTCATTACTCGCGAAATTTCACATAAATTGGGCCTTTGATATTAATGCCAGGCCGTCCTGCATTACGTTTGTCACGTAATTTAGCGATGTCTTTTAACATTTTACTGTGGTAACTGAATAGCGGAATTCCTTATTTACTTATAACGGATCTGTTGGGTTTGGAAAACGTCTCTCTAGGCTGTAATACAGCACACTGAGGTGATGCTGGCACTGTACAGGGTCAAATTCTAGGGATTACAGCTTGATAATAGACTTAACTGGGAGGTACACAGCGCAGAAGCATGGAAGCGCCTAAACAAGTCCCTGTTTGCTACGCGAATGTTACGCACGTTTTCTCTCCACACTGTCATATGGGATTACGTTCTAGGGAAACTCATCAGGCCAAGCTAATCTTTTCAAAGCCCATTTCGAACCATTTGTCGTGTGAACTGAAGACTATCCTGCAGAGGGCTACTTCAGGAACTGGGGATACTAACTACTGCTTCTCAGTAAGTTTCTAATGAAATTTATCATTCAAAGTATATGTTTTTGAAACCAAAAGCTCAGTTTCCGAGATCAATACTAGAAACAAAACTAACTTTCAATAAGATTTACTTTCTTTGACTCTCAGAGAAGTGCACTATTCACAATAAACATTTTCAATAACTTGCCAGCAAGGATAAAAAAATTCGCTCACAATAAAGTTCTGCTTGAAAAGTCTCTAAAGGATTATGTGTGGCCAGCTACTTCTACTCCATTGATAATTTTTTTATCACAACTGATTGATGTAATTTTATTGTACAATATATTCAGAAATGTTAGTATTGTGTTCTGTTTGTCTTCAGTGCCTATATAGTGCAATAATGTGATCACTCTAAATAAGTGGTCTAATAATAGAAAGAAAATGTCTACGTATGCACACTGTGTATTCAACGTTTGTTACGTAGTAATTAGTTTTATGTCTCTTAAAAAGGTTAATATTATAAAGATATTGTGTTTATGACCAATTCCACATCCACAAGGGCAATTACATTTGGGATCTGCGGGATTTACATTAACATATCAGATCTCATTTCTTAAGTATTTATTGTGTAACTTGTTCTGACTTTTTCTACATCCTAGAGGATCTCCTCAGTTTGGGTCTATTCGAAAGAAACGCACATCTAATATAATGTAATCTAATCTCACGAACAAAAAAATAACAGTTTTACACAAATCAGATCTACCAACATTACATGACAACTAATGGCCTCCGTATATTTGTTAATGCGCCGAATATTTTTGGTAAAGTTTATTCTGTTGACACAAATAAACTGCCAGGAATAAAAATTAATACTCATTTATAAGTTTTTCAATTCACTCAAAATTATTACTGCAGCTGTGGATTTGGTACACATAAAATGATTACATTTACAAACGGTTAAGAGATACCAGTTCTCTAACCTTGCGTTTGTCTAAAAAATTCGGCGAATGCTATCAGGCAACAACCAAAACAATACATACAAACAAATTTTCCTTTCTGACCCTCAAAATATTCGCCATCCATTACAACACATCTTTCACGACGATCGTACAGCTTCTTCAGACAATTATCAAAAGCTTCCTGTGGAATCTATCGTAGAACGGCTGTCACACTATCACCATACACAGTCGCGTCACTTACTGATGTAAAAGTTGTTATCAACTGACAGTTGCAACGACACTAGCGCCCCTACTGGTGGGGAAGCCGCCGTAGGACTGATGTTTGTTTATAATTATTTGTGTGCGTAATTAACGAAATAGTTTTGTATGGTTTTTGCGTTACAACCATTAGTAAAATATTATGAGATGTTCATAACACGGACATTAATGTAAAAACAGTCGAATTTAACTAATTCAGAGGTGTAATGAACAACTTCGTCATTAACAAATACTTACGAATATGTGTTATTTTGCAGCTTATTCCCCTGAAAGTAAGTAGAATATAAACATAAGAGAAACATAAATTTCTATTATGGTATGTTCTTACTATGACAAGATTTTTTACGCATATCAATTCAGTGTGTAGCCTGATGATTCTCACATTTTAAGGCTTCACTCGTCTTTCTGATAAGCGCATGTTCGTTTGTCATTACTTTAGCTGAAGAAGAAAAGTCTTAAAGATTCTTGGCGTTTGTGGTTCAGTTGTAGCAACAATTGTGGAAGTGGGATCTTCTTTGTTGAAAACAGTTTGATTGCTTTTTCCGTTTTCTTGCCAGGTCAGTGACGTTTTTCCTTGAGCTACAGCTGTGGTGGCTGCTTTGGTACGTTAAATACTGTAATTATTACATTCTATATGCGTTTCCTACGTTCCAATTTAATCGATGTTACTGGAATTCTAGTGAAGAAACCATAGCGTTCCTGAGTAGAAAAGCGACGTCTTTCTAACAAAGGTAGGTCTTCCGGTGTTTCTTAGTCATTTATTTCTTTAATAGAAAATGATATTATTCAGCAAAAGCATTTAGGTTACAAGATAATTATAAATAAACTGTCCTGCAATGTACAGTTTCGTACCTCATCAAGGAACTCAATAAATCTAATAAAGACAAAGGTGGAGTTAATTTTAAATT
Source organism: Locusta migratoria (assembly GCA_026315105.1). Taxonomy (NCBI): domain Eukaryota; kingdom Metazoa; phylum Arthropoda; class Insecta; order Orthoptera; family Acrididae; genus Locusta; species Locusta migratoria. Next base: position 25,984,816 of record CM048751.1, read on the forward strand.
ACTACCTAATTTTATGGCACTACATACGTTCCCTAGTGTGAAAAGTCTGTAGAAAAACAAAATAAACGATACTATTCGCACTCATTCAATATGGTATTCAGATACGTATATCTACATCTACATACATACTCCGCAATTCACCTTAAGGTGCGTGGCGGAGGGTACACTGTAACACTACTAGGCATTTCCTTTCCTATTCCACTCCCAAATAGAACGGGGAAGAAAGAATGCCTACATGCCTCCGTACGAGCCCTAATTTCTCTTATCTTGTCTTTGTGATCTTTACGCGAAATGTAAGTAGGCGGCAACAAGATTGTACTACACTCAGCTTCAAATTCCGGCCCTCTAAATTTACTTAACAGAAATTCACGAAAAGAACGTGTCTTTCTTCCAGCGATTCCCAATTGAGTTGCCGGAGCATTTCCGTGACACTCGCGCATTGGTAGAATCTACGGGTAACAAATCTAGCTGCTCGCCTCTGAACCGTCTCTATGTCTTCCTTCAAACCGATCTGCTGCGGGTCCCACACACTTGAGAAATACTCAAGACGTGGTCGTACAAGCGTTTTATACGCAGTCTCCTTTACAGGTGAAGTACATCTTTCCATAATTCTCCCAATAAACCAAAGTCGGTTGTCCGCCTTACTGACAACTGTTCCATTTCATATCGCTCTGCAATGTTACGCCTAAATATTTGAACGACGCGACAGCATCAAGAAGCTCACTACTAACGCTGTATTCGAACATTATAGAATTGTTTTTTCTACTCACGCTTATCACCTTACATTTTTCTACATTGAGAGTTAGCTGCCATTCTTCGCACCAACTAGAAATTTTGTCTAAGTCATCCTGTATGCTATTACAGTCAGTTACAGACGACACCCTCCCATACTTACTCTGTCCATCAGATCATTTATATAGATAGAAAATAATAGCGGTCCTATCACACTCCCCTGGGGCACGCCTGACGATACATTCGTCTGTGATGAACACTCGCCGCCGAGAACAACGTACTGCGTTCTATTACTTAGGAAGTCTTCCAGCCAGTCACAAATCTGTAAACCTATTCCATAAGCTCGTATCTTCGTTAGCAATCTGCAGTGTGGCACCGCGTCGAATGTCCTTTTGAAGTCGAGAAAAACACAATCCGCCAGTTGCCCTTCATCCATGGCTCGCAAGATGTCATGTGAGAAAAGGGCAAGCTGAGTTTCACAGGAACGATGTTTCCTAAACCCGTGCTGATTCATGGAAAGAAGCGTTTCCGTTTCAAGGAAATTTACTATATTCGAACTGAGAATATGCTCTAAAATTCTACATGAAACTGATGTCAACGATATTGGCCTGTAATTGTGTGGGTCAGTTCTCATTCCTTTCCTATAAACGGGAGTCACCTGCGCTTTTTTCCAATCACTAGGATTCGCGATAAATGCAAGCTAAGTAGGGGGCCAATGCCGCAGAATAGTGTTTGTAAAACCGAACTGGTATTCCGTCCGGACCAGCAGACTTTTTCGTATTTAGCTCTCTCGGCTGCTTCTCTACACCGGAAATACCTATTGCTATGTCCCCCATTTCGGAATTAGATCGTTGATCAAATGATGGTACATTTGTGCGGTCCTTAAAGGTTAAATTTAGAACTTCCGCTTTCCGTTTGCTTTCTTCTATTACTGCCCCGGAATGATCAACGAGTGACTGGAACGTGGGCTTTGACTCGCGTATCGATTTTACATAGGACCAGAACTTTTTCGGGTTCTCGGAAAGATCTTTTATTAAGGTATGGCTGTGATAATTATTGTATGCTTCGCGCATCGATCTTTTTATAGACGCACGAATCTCTAATAACCTTTGCCTGTCATCATTTGCGTGTTCTTTTTTGACTCGAGAGTGCAACAGCCTTTGCTTTCTCAGCAGCTTTCTAACATTATTATTATACCACGGTGGATCTTTTCCATCCTTAATCGTCTTTACTGGCACATATTTCTCTAACCCTTTATTAACAATGCACTTAAATTTAGTCCACAAATCCTCTACATCTGTAGTCCCGGAATTAAACGATGCCCATTCATTTTCTAAGTGCGATCGTAACATTTGCTTATCGGCTCTTCCCAACAAAAACACGATCCTAGCCTTCTTGATTGGCTTATGAACTTTGGTCACCATCGACGCTATGACGATATCATGATCACTAATTCCTGTCTCTACACAGACATCGTTAATAAGGTCAGGCCTGTTTGTGGCTATAAGGTCTAGAATATTTCCATTGCGCGTGGGTTGCCGGTTTAACTGCTCAAGACAGTTTTCGGAGCTTGCCTGCCGCTTGGAGCGCTGCAGTCGTAGTGTATTAAAAAAATCTGCGGGTGTGTCGTGACTGTATGCGTTAGACTGTGCAATAACTGACGGTATTCACGTTCAGAAAACGTTCACTTTTGATGGCCACCTTTAAGCGGAGAAAAAGAAAAAATGTCCGCAGGTGGCAGATTAGGAATTTCTGCACACGGATAGGGCTGTGTGCGTGGGCATTGTCATGGAGCGGCGTCCATTTTCCAGTCACGTGCAAATCTGGCCGAATGCGCCAGTTAAGCTCTAACAATCGATTCAAAACGGACATCAAATGCAGCATTAGTATTTTTCCCTGCGGGAACCACTTCCCTGTGGATGGTGCCGTTGTTCTCGAAGAAGGTGATAAGCACTGTTTTCACCTTGCAGACTGCTTTAATTTTCTTCTTTTTCTTCTGTTACCGGAAAGACGATGAACACCATGACAAAGAATGCCGTGTTGGTACAACGTCTCGTCTCCATTGCGCTGTGACACTTCGTCTCACATTGACTACGTTTAGTTGGCCGCAGTCTATTTCCACTGCGAGTCAGACGCAGTACATGCTGTGTAGCGATTCGTTTCAAGGCCTATCTCATTGACGTCGATTTGCAGTACGATTTTGGAACATATACTTTGTTAGAATATTATGAACTACCTCGAAGAGAACAACCTATTAACCAGTAGTCAACACGGATTCAGAAAGTATCACTTTTGCGAAACACAGCTTGCCCTTTATTCACATGAAGTGTTAAGTGCCATCGACAAGGTATCTCAAATCGATTCCATATTTTTGGATTTCAGGAAGGCTTTTCACACTGTGCACCACAAGCGGTTTCTTATGAAATTGCGTGCTTATGGAATATCTCCCCAATAGTGCGAATGGATTCACGATTTTCTATCAGAAAGAACACAGTTCGTTGTAATTGACGGTAAATCATCGAGTAATACAGAAGTGATATCTGGCGTTCCACAAGGAAGCGTTATAGGTCCCCTACTCTTCCTCGTGGTTATAAACGATTTAGGAGACAATCTGGATAGCTTCCTTAGACTGTTCACGGATGATGCTGTCTATTATCGGTTAGTGAAGTAAACAGAGGATCAAAAGCAACTGCAAAGCGATTTAGACAACATTTCTTCATGGTGCGAAAATTGGCAATTGACACTAAATAAAGAAAAGTGTGAAGTATTACACATGACCACTAAAAGAAATCCGCTGAATTTTAATTACGCGATAGATCAGTCAAACCTAAAGATCGTAGATTCTACCAAATACCTAGGAGTTACAATTACGAACAACTCTGACTGGAGAGAACACATAGAAAATATTGTGGGGAAGGCGAACCAAAGGTTACGTTTAATCGGCAGAACGCTTCGAAGATGCATCATCTCCACCAAAGAGACTGCCTACATCACACTTGTGCGTCCTCTCCTGGAGTACTGTTGCCCCTTGTGGGAACCTCACCAGGTGGGACTGACGGAAGATATTGAGAAGGTTCAGAAAAGGGCAGCTCGTTTTGTTTTATCACGTTACCGGGGGGGGGGGGGGGGGGAGAGCATCACGTAAATTTTGCACGAATTGGGGTAGAAATCATTAAAAGAAAGACGTTATTCTTTGCGGCGTGATCTGTTTGCGAAGTTTCAGTCACCGACTTTTTTTATTTCTGAATGTGAAAATATTTTGCTAGCACCCACCTACTTAGGGAATCATGACCATCCCAATAAAATAAGAGAAATCAGATCGAAAACGGAACGATTTAGGTGTTCTTTCTTCCCGCGCGCTTTTAGAGAATGGAACGGTAGAGAAAACTTATGAAAGTAGTTTATGAACCCTCTGTCAGGCACTTGAATGTGATTTGCAGAGTATCTATGTAGATATAGATGTAGATGTAGATGAAGTGTCTGAAGACTCGTGCGCATGCACGCACACGTGCACCAAGTTGACGCTCAGATAGGACACCATTCATCGAACTTTTTTGACACACCACGTATACACACCCTCATTAGTGCCAGTAGTAGCTTCCACAGGCGACTGTGAGATCGCTGTGGCATCCGGGCCATCATACCGATGGCGAATCTTACCGTGGGATGCTGTGCTCGACCTGTTCATATATTCCTGAAAGAGTTGTGGTTTGACATGTTGTACGTCTCCCTTGTCGTCCCATAATGCCCCACACTCTGACGATTGTAAAGGCGAGGGAAATTGCTGCACATCTTTCGAAGGCCACCCAACAAGTGACACAGTTACCGAAATGCTCGTACCACCACAATCTGCCGTCGGTTAAAAACAGATAGTGTACGCCTGCTCCATTCTACGAGGAAGAGCAAGGTCACTGATAGTACATGAACTGTTCATGTATCTCACTAGCAGACATTCGTACTCAGGAGACAAACTCGATTGGTTTATATGGATCGTAGATGGGCATAATGATCTAGCTGATAAGTGTAAAATAAACTTTATTTCTTTTACTAATTAACAGAACATCAGTAAAACCTTGAAAGTAGCTTGTTAAATTTTCTATGTAAGATCTCGGCAGTTGAGAACTGCAAATGCTAGTTAAAACGCTCACTGCTACTCTAAATTACTTTGCGAGTGGCAACGGTACTTCCATAATGGAAATTTATCTAACTGCTCACTCCTTAAGGGCAAATTTAATTTGCCATTCTAGTTCTTATTTTCATTAGTACTTTTGTTTGAAGAGGTTTATTCCCGCGTACTTGGCAGATTAGCATTCAGTCAGTTAGCAGTCAGTTCAGTGCCAGCTGTTGTCGCTGCCTCGTCATCCAGAGCGCTAAGTATCATAATTTAATTGCGTGAAATTTCGTTGCAAGTTTATTTCTTAATTTTAGTTAGTGTTTCTGTTTTTAAGAGGTTTCTCACCTACTTGACAGATTTCGTTTGTGCTACTGCGTTTATAGTTTATTCTCGCGTATTTTGATAAATACCATGTGTATAGTTTTCGTCTGCTGCAACCTACGTGTCATATTGTCACTTCCTTATTTCGTGTTCTGCTTTTAGAAAGCTCATATTCCCGCGCGTTTGATAACGGTGTCTTCCATAGACATTCTTGTTCATTTTGAAAACTGCCGGACTCAGTTTCGTTGTTTTGACAGTGTACTTACCACTGATCACATTTCAGTCAGCTGCCAGCCGCCTTTATTAAAGTACTAGGCTAATTAAAGGTTGATTAGTTTTCTACTTTCTACAGTTAATTGTATCGATAGGATGGATAGGATGTGTGCCTACTGTATGCCGAAGAAGGAGGAGTTGGCCGCAGTTCGCGAACAGCTGAGTGTGCTGTTGGCTACTATCTGCCGTCTTCAGGCTGCTGTCTCGGGGTGCAGCGATGGTGGGGAGTCTGGTGCGTCGAGTGGGACACCTCAGGTGCTACCTAGGCAATTTCAGGTGTACCGGACGTGGTCGAGCCGCCTTCTCCGCAAGGAGAGTGGCGGGTTGTACGGCGTTCGCGTCGCTCGAGGCGGAAGGCCAATATGGAGGCTGGACGTTCGTCCACGCCCATTCGTCCTGTGAGTGGACATGTGGCCACTCCTTTAGCTGGGTCCGAGCAGGTGCACTGGGGGTGGGGGGAGGGGATTATTAGTTATTGGGAGCTCCAATGTCAGGCGCGTGATGGAGACAATTAGGCAGATAGCGTCCAGATCTGGAAGGAATTCCAACGTGCACTCGGTGTGTCTGTCGGGAGATGTGGAGGCGGCCTTGCCGGCGGCTATCGAAGGTGCGGGGTGCAGTCGACTGCAAGTCGTGGCTCACGTCGGCACCAATGACGCTTGTCGCTTGTGTTCTGAGGACATATTTAGGTCCTACGGGCGGCTGGCGGAATTGGTGAAGGCTGCTGCCCTCGCACGAGAGGTGCAAGCAGAGCTGTCGATTTGTAGCATTTTTCCCAGGGTTGATCGGGGTCCTTTGGTTTGGGGCCGAGTGGAGGGTCTGATCTAGAGGCTTCGCCGACTCTGTGACAGCCATGACTGCAGATTTCCTGATCTGCGTTATCGGGTGGGGAATTGTAGGGTGCCCCTAGATAGATCAGGGGGTGCACTACACTAAGGAAGCGGCTACTCGGGTAGCAAAGTACTTGTGGAGTGCACATGGGGGGTTTGAAGGCTAGGCGCTAACTCTGATGAGCACTGGCCTGTCAACATTCAAACAGCGAATTCAGACCACGTTCGGCTCAAAAATTCGAATATCAAAATATTAGCCGCGAACTTATAAAGTTTTAGAAACAAAGTTCCCGAATTTGCCGCACTGCATAGAAATTAACTTGCTCAGATAGTTTTAGGCACCAAAAGCTGGCTAAATCATAATGTAGCAAGTTCAGAAAGAAAGATCGGATACAACTGGAGGAGGAGTGTTCATCGCTGTGGACAAAGATATTGTTTCTACCGAGATCGAGTTTGAAAGTAACTGTGAAGTTATCTGGTCACGTATAGCAGGACTAAAAGAAGTAAAGTTAATAGTTGGGTGTTTTTACCGGCCCCCCAGTGCTGCTTTAGCACCTAAGAATCATTCAAAGAAAGTCTACACCAGGTAGTGCATACGTATCCGGGCCATGTAATATTAGTCGGGGGAGACTTCAACCTTAATAGTATAGATTCTCCGAAAACTGTCTTGAGCAGTTAGAACGGCAACCCACGCGCAATGGAAATATTTTAGACCTTATAGCCACGAAAAGGTCTGACCTTATTAACGATGTCTGTGTAGAGACAGGAATTAGTGATTATGATATCGTCATAGCGTCGATGGTGACCAAAGTTCGTAAACAAATGAAACATATTAAGTTTATACAAAGGCTGAAGGCCACATGCGTGTTTTCTAACTTGAGAAAACGGGACACAAAATCATCACCTGAATTAAAATGCAATTACTAAATTTACATAGAATTACACGTATTCTGTAAATTAAGAAACACTTAGCCTCACATAGCGAAAGATTACTCAAGAAAAACTATCACTGGAAAACCAAGACTGTCTGGTTACGAAAAAAGTTCTAACAGCATGCCATCCCGGCATGCTTTGATGAAATTCTCACTTCGGTGGTTGCGGCAAATGGCTAAGGCCACGCGCAAAGCCTTCCCCTCCACGCACCGGATGTAGGGCGCACTACAAGCGATGCGCACTGCGTTCAGAGCCTACTGTCTACCATCCCTCGCTACCTGGAGAAGATAATACCCCCTACTAGAGCTCCAGAGAGGTCTCTTTTGTCACCTCTTTCGTCTATGATTATGTTGGTTCTACACTAAGAACAGGCCACCTCACCATCTAGCCAAGTAAGCTTGTGTCTGGGGACCCAGCAGACGGCAGTGCAGACGACAATACGAAGCCAACTAAAGTAAATGAGGCCTAAAGCGCGAGGCGGCGACTGTAATCAATTGCATGGCAGTCAGGCAATATTAAAAGCAACCTTCCACATTCATACGTACTCACAAGTTCAATCACACGGGTGCAAACATATATGAACATGGGGCAAAAAGAAAAAGGTAAAGCAGTCAACAATCGGAAGATTGGTTTGGACACCGAAATGCTTTACTAAGCATGGTCCTGTTTGGAGGTGGTATGCCGTTGCCTTCCTCCAGTTATAGGGGGGACCTACAGTTTAACGTGGGTTCCGAACCACGGTGCTACTCGGTATTTTTCACATCAGCAACACTGCCAGATGTGAAACAAGTGGAAAGTGACAGATAAAAATCCCAGGACCTGGAAGGGATCGAACTCGCGAGTTCTGGATTTGTAGTGTAGCACTGTACCATTGCGCTCCGCAGCCGCACGTAACATGCGACATTTATCATTAATAAAGGAATAAAATAACTGACATACAAATAGGCAATATTAATGACGGAAAAAACACTTTAGAGTAATGAATAACACAAAATGTAACACGAGCACAGATTCAGTGGACGTGTTTCAACCTCCTTAATAAATGTTGGCCTCGTCGTGATATTCCGGTGGTAATTGTAGCTCGCGGTGAACACGGGGCACACTCCGCTGTCATAAGGCTATAAGTAGGCTATTTTGTGCAGGGTTTACTTGGAAAGCATTTCCTGCCTCTTCAGAGGGTTGGAAATTTGGAACATAGGAATTTGCGGGAATGAGGAATGTCGATAGGAATGACTGCTTTGGTCTTTGTTACTTCAGGTGCCGCAGTGGGCTGTCGTTAATTTTTGCTCTTTTTCGCGTGACCGTCGTTACTACTGCCCCGTCTTCTCAGGTAGTGTGATGGTATGACGTACTCTTCAAGCTTGTCGTCGTGATTTAGTAACAGAAGCAGCTTTCTTCTGTCCTTTAATCTTCATTGGGGTTCTTTGTGTCTTGCAGGTGCTGGGTTTGTTGAATCCCTAGCCTGGCTGCGGACTCTTTGACCGTTTTTTTTAGTAATGCTGTTTATTTCACAAGGGGCTTTTCTGGTATTGATATAGAGGAGTCGTCAATGCTGGGCTGTCTACTTGGGGTACGCCTCCATATAAATATTCTGCAATCAGTGGACGACATGTGATGTCAGAGGCCGTTGACGTTGAGGCACAGGATGGCGATCCATCAGTTTCGCATGTCTCCATTGTCTCCAGCGACGTAGCAGGAGTGATCTCGATGTCTGTCTGAGTGGAGACATCAACTCCCACCCGCATCTCCACTTGGGAGGGAGCAGGGGGCGATGTCGCACAAAGCTTCCGCAATTCTTCTCTGAGGCTGGCCACTTCCCTTAGGACAGTCGCAAGCTCGTCCTTCCAAGCTGCTCTCTCAGCCGCGAACGCGTCCTTGAGAGTTGCTATGGCGTCTTCTGTTGCGGCTTCAGCAGTTACACTCCGATCCCTCGCCCCTCCGGGGTCGCAGGGAGGCCGAACCGGGGCCGCCGCTGGTGTAGATGCTGTAGCTCGACGGTTCTTCCGCCGTCTTGATGTTTGGGGGCGCCTCCAATTTGTCTTGTAGTTGCATTTCCGGTAGCTCGCAGCGTGCACGCCGCGGCGTTCTTGCAGTGCTTAGCGACGTGACCGAGCTTCTGACAGTTAAAACACTGCGCAGGACGAAATTCAAATGTTCAAATATTTGTATAGCTTATGGGACTTAACTACGGGGTCATCAGTCCCTAAACTTACAATTTACTTACTAGGCGGCATCGTGAGTCGTGTCGGGGTAGCTCAGTGGTAGAGCGCATGCCCGCGAAAGGCAAATGTCCCAGGTTCGAGTCCCGGTTCCGGCACACAATTTTAATCTGCCAGGAAGTTTCATACTTACGAACTAGCTAACACTAAGGACGGCACAAATATCCGTGCCCGAGGAGGGATTCGAACCCTCGACCGTAGTGGCCGTGCAGACCGTGACTGGAGCGCGTCAGTCCCCTCGGCCACCGCGGCCGGCTGCGCAGGACGCTTGCGGGAGCGATCGTTGCTTTCCGCAGTGAGTGTTTCAGCTGCCAGAAGTTCTATAGCAGCGAGTAAGCGGGACTTAGTCCGACCGCTCTTCTAATTTGCGCCGGGCATTGCGGAGCACTCGTGCAGCGTGGCGTTCGCTATGGTCATCCATCTCGGACTGAACACGGGGCCAGCACAGTACAGATTGTTGATCTGATGACGGCTGGAATGCTCTGATATGGGCAATGGTGTCCTTAGACATGACAGAGCAGGGATGACGACGGCATCAGTGAAGCGTCTAAAGGGGCAGGCACGTTAGCAGCTGGTGGCTGCCAACCAGGCACGTTCGTGACGTTTGAACACTCAGCTGTGTCGGATCGATAACGATGACGATGCTGACGAACGTCGCATTCTCCACAGTACATCCGAGTACGATGATGAGCGTTACAGCCTACGCGATATAAAACTAAACTCCTCCATATCAAATACAAAATGTCCACATGTGCTGTAAGTGTATATGTAACTATGTTCTTGTGTTGTGTGTGCCAGACAACAAGATTATCAACATTATCAAAACTGTTAAAAATGTACAAACATAACCTCACAGGCATCCACAACAAAAACATAATAAGTCAAGAATGTAACCAGTAACTGTAAAAAAATGCACCCGATGATGGGTGCGTCATGCCAAAAAAAAAAAAAAAAAAAAAAAAAAAAAAAAAAAAAAAAAAAAAAAAAAAAATTAATAAATAGTGACTGCTGCAGCATTAATTAATCAAAAAAGCTTATAATACAGTCGCAGGCCTCAGAAAAATCCAAATAATATGGATAAATTTACGAAGCTTTTAGTTCAAAATGATTTTTTCTTCAACTAAGACAGCATCTTTTACCTTATTTACTCCGCTCTTTTGATTGTGTATGGTTTGTCTCTGAGTCAGCTGATTGATAATTGCCTATGGTTGTAGATGTAAACTAATCACTCGTGGTACCTTGTAGACTGTCAACCATAGTATCTCTGGCAGCACTACCACGATCCACTGTGGCAGAAAAATCTCTGCCGCCATTTTTTGATCCTGATGACGTGATTGCCCTTTGCATGAGGCGGCACTTAGAGATCAGTGCGATGAAAGTTATTCATGGAATGATAGCAGCAATGATAAACTAGGAAACAAAAATATATGAAATCAGAAACTTTTTATTTCATACCTTTTCCACTTCTCTGCTCTTGCGAACATTTATCAGAATTTTCATCACTGCCCTCTGATTCAATCGAGCTCTCCGTCGTACTTTTTTTTTGCATCATAATCAGAATCATTTAAAATACCATGTACATATTCCCCTTCGGGTTGATCTTCAATACTATTCAGCAGCGCTAACAGCTGCTCATCTAAGATACCACGCCGACGAGCCATGTTGTACTACCTCACACACCCTGTCACCTATATTTGTATTAACTTTTACTGTCAAAGGCACTGGACTCATTGTTTCACATGAGCATTGTAGCAGCAGGCAATATAAAAGCCTCTAACACTCTATAGCGATATAGTGAATATAATGGGAAAAAATTGTCCCATTGGCGATTTCGGTATTTGTTGTTTTCTTCTAGAAAACTACGTAACTTATAACGATGACTTTCATTTAGAAATTGACTAAGGTAAGGAAAATTAAAAGACATGAAATCTCATCCACCTCCTGAAACAATTAAAGATGAGGGATTTCAATTTCTAGTGTTAAATAGACCACATATACGCTGAACGCGTTTTAAATAGGATAGTAGGCCATAAGGAAGCATAACACGCTGGATTTATCACCCCAGGTGGTGTATAATGACTCATTATTGCGTCCTATTTTGTCCCATTTGTTGACAGGTGCACATAACACCATCAGAAACGACGATATTTTTTTTCGCCAGCTGATGTAGACTGAACTGGGACTCTGTTCTGGTTGCTACAACAGACCACAGTAGGATCTAACACCTGTTTCACACTTTGAACCAGTTTCTGCACAATATTTTCTCTCTGCTTATTTTTGTAAAACCTCTCCCAATATAGGTCAAGTTATTAACGACCACTTTTGACGTAAATACAATCCAGAGTAAATAAGTCATCACCTATTCAGGATTCCATGCCAGGGTCTGATAGTAATAGTGCAGACAGCTCATTAACGCCAATTATAATAAATTAATAAGCACAGGAGAGAAATTTGATGCTTGAGAACTAGAGTAGTTACGCCATTACACCCTGGGTCACACTTCATGTTCCGTAGAAGTTAGTGAAAATTACTTCTCAGTTTCATTTGCCTATTGTCACGCTTAGATATAAAAAACTGATATTAATCGGGATTAGTTTTTACATACAACTGCGAGGTGAGTTATGTTTTTCCCTGTAGAACGAGTTTCCATTATTTAAATCGCACTGCAAAGTCATGAACAGACGCATGGTCATTAGTTGAAAATTTCATTCGGTAGAATTTATTGCGCAACTGCGGTTAAAAATACATTGTAGTACATATGAAAAAGTTATTAATAATTTTTGCAGTACTAGAGCCGTAAACAGGAGTTGCTACATCAGTAATACTGGCTGCTTCAGTAACAGCCAAAAGGCTTATTACAAGATCATCGTTCAGAGAGAGCATTCAAACTGTAGTACTGGGTTAAAATGTATCCGTAGCCGAAAATATATACGTCAAATGAACCTTTAATGTTAGGAGGAGAGCGAGTATTTTTACATTTTCGGAAGTAATTGGAATTTCGTATTATTGTTAATGTGAGTACAACGTTGCCCTTGCTTCGTCTGATACCATAATTGTTAAAAGTAGATTCCGCGATTATATTTTTGGACAAGGAATTGATGGTACCGTATGTTTGAATTTGAAGTAAGTTCAAGTACAGCACAAAATGAACATTAAAGCAAATAAACCGCGGGTTGCATGTTAAAGTCGGGCACCATACAAGCAACAACACGTTATAAGAATTGCGGAAAGCATCTAGCTGGATCCCGCACTTCGTATTGATAACTTTTTTTTATTTAATATATGAACGTTGAAGATACTTTCCGTAGTAGATCAATGTTCAGATTGTTCACTTTGCCTTTCATTGTTGTGTGACCGTGGGTGGATTATGAAGTTACTGGTAATGATAGAATGATTAAGAAAAAAATGATCAGACTTCGTGAAATTACAAAAGAAATGACTGCAGGTTCTAAAATCTAGCAATGTGTTGTATAAGGATAATTGATTGTTTCAAATTTTGCAGACAATGCGATTGTAATGGCTGCGAAGGAGCTGAAAACATTAAGAAATTAAATATTTGGCATGGAGGACTTTGATTTAAATGAAAACCAAGGAGAGGGAATGCTTTTAAATTTAAATAATATATTTTCAGCAACAGCTTGCATTACTTACATTAGTGGATACGTCTACACCGATTAGATACAGACCAGAGAGTGAGTAAAAACTGCTATCACTGTTCCGTCTTCTCGCTTGTTTTTAAGTAAAAAATGACGAACGAAATTAAATTAGTTGCATTGCGAGTCAGAAGGAATCGGAGGCGATAAGCATCGCAGATCAAAGATAAACAAATAAAAAAAATTAATTTTAAGTGTATCGTTACATGACTGGCTTACTTAGCTACTGTAACGAATAATATATTCATATCACGAAAGAAAGGAACATATACGATCACATTAAAACAGCACCGAAAATGTCACAATCAATTCACGTTTTTAAAAAGATCGTTACACAACCACAGGATCATAATTGTAAATTTAAGATCAGATCAAAGAATTAGACGCGCTCCTACTAACGACGATGTTAACACAAATAAACGTTTTTGGAACTAACAAAAGTTAAGAGAGCGATGAAATACATCAATATTTTATAATTAAATTTGGACCAACAAGGCAAAATGTCTATGATAATATTATTTTCGTATGGTCTAAGTTGGACAAATTATACACCATCAAACAGAATCTACACTAGTTGTTCCTAAAGCGGAGACACCTAGAATAATTCCGCGTTATCGGTCAGTGTATGCTGTTAATAAGTAGAAAAGTATTATTTTCTTCTTACTTTTATTGGATCACACAGTGTTATGAATATGATTTTTGTTTTACTTATTCATTCAGATCGCACTCTTCTGCCTCCCTTGGAAATTACTCTTCTCAGATATTTTTTTAATTTTTGATGGTTGGGAGAAGTATTTGTCTGAAGTATATTGAGAATAACTGTACTGCCTTTCAAATCCTTCTTCATAATCTTTAGTTTCATCATGGCCTCCTTTATCTCTGTGATAAATCAAATATGACTCCTAGTATTCAATAAATTCTCAACTATTCTCCTGATAATCCTATTTCCTGATGTCCACATCAAATGTTCTAGATGCTTTCTTTTCATTGTACTTGTCACTGGTTCTATTTATTTATAGATTTTAATTTGAAGGTATTAATAAAATTCCGACTTTTTGGTAATTCTTATTTATGTATAATCTGACTATTCCATTTCATTCTATTTTGAGTCATGTGTATATTGCTACAGTGATGCTGATTTTAATTTCATATTCGCTAGCATGTATTATCTGCGGCACTGTGGGTGTTTTGTAGTGTTCAGTTTTATGGCCATTGAAATGCATTTCTTTTAACACTGGTTATTGTTAATGTATGTATTTAAATGATCTTGTTAAATATACCTTACGACTATAGTTCCACATTTGATTCTTTCTTATTATTTCTTCCAAATATTTACAATTTTGAACGATGTTTATGTCGCACTGTCCAATTTTAAATTTAGTTTCCAGTAGCTTTATATAAGGTTTTCTTTGTGATATATTAAGTCCTTCAACATTATGCCTTCTCCTTTCACTTACAACCGAAATGTTATTTGCCTTGTCCTCTTGCCATTTTCTCGTTATACATTCAAGGGCACAGTTGAAAATTAGTAATGACAGGCCATTTCCCCACCTTAACAGTTTTACCAAGAATGATTCCGAAAGTTCCCGTCTGTTGTTGTTGTTGTTATGGTCTTCAGTCCGGAGACTGGTTTGATGCCGCTCTCCACCCTACTCTACCCCGAGCAAGCCTTTTCATTTCCTCATAAGAACGCAACCCGCATCCACTTGAATCTGCTTACTATACGTGTCTCTTGGTCTCCCTCCGCGATTTTTACCCCACACACTTCCCTCCAATCCTAAATTTACGATTCCTCGATGTCTAAGAATGTGTCCTACCAAGCGATCCCTTCTTTTAGTCAAGGTATACCAAAAATTCCTTTTCTCGCCAATTCTGCTCAGTACCTCTTCATTAGTTACGCGATCTACTCACCTAATCTTCAGCATTCTTCTGTAGCACCACATTTCAAAAGCCTCTATTCTCTTCCTGACTGCACTGCTTATCGTCCATGTTTCACTCCCGTACAAGGCAACACTCCACACAAATGCCTTCAGAAAAGACCTCCTTACACTTAAATTAATATTCGATGTTAGCAAATTTCTATTTTTCAAAAATGTTTTTCTTCCCATTGCCATTCTCCATTTTATATCCTCTGTACTCCGACCATCGCATGTTATTTTACTACCCAAGTAACAAAACTCATCTACCACCTTCATTGTTTCGTTACCTAATATAATTCCTACAGCATCACCTGATTTTCTAAGACCGCATTCCATTATTTTTGTTTTGCTCTTGTTAATGTTCATTTTATACGCTCTCTTCAACACACTGTCCATTCCATTCAATGCTCTTACAGGTCCTTTGCTGTCTCTGACAGAATTACAATGTCATCAGCAAAACGCAATGTTTTTATTTCTTCCCCCTGAACTTTAATCCCTATTCCAAATTTTTCCTTGCTTTCCTTCACCGCCTGCTCGATGTACAAATTGAATAACATCGGTGAAAGGCTACAACCCTGTCTTACTCCCTTCCCAACTGATACTTCCCTTTCATGCCCTTCGAGTCTAATAACTGCGGTCTGGTTTTTGTACAAGTTGTAAATAACTCTCCTTTCCCTGTATTTTACCCCTGCTGACTTCAGAATTTGTAAGAGTGTATTCCAGTCAACATTGTCAAAAGCTTTCTCCAAATCTACGAAAGCTAAGAATGTAGGTTTGCCTTTCCTTAATCTATCTTCTAAGATAAGACATAAAGTGAGTATTGCCTCCCGGGTTACTACGTTCCTCCTGAATCCAAACTGATCTTCCCCGAGGTCAGCTTCTACCAGCTTTTCCATTCTCCTGTAGATAATTCGTGTTAAAGTTTTGCAACCATGACTTATCAAACTGATGGTTCTGTAATTTTCACACCTATCTGCGCTTGATTTCTTTGGAATGGGGATTATTACATTTTTCTTAAAGTCTGAGGGTATTTCGCCTGTCTCATACATCCTACACACCAGTTTAAATAGTTTTGTCATGGCTGGCTCTCCCAGAGACTGCAGTAGCTCTGAGGGTATGTCATCTACTCCTGGGGCCTTGTTCCGACCTAGGTCTTTCAGGGCTCTGTCAAATTCATCTCTCAGTTTAGTATCGCCTATTTCATCTTGATCTACTTCGTCTTCCCTTCCTACAACATCGTCTCCAAGTTCATTTCCTTTGTAGAGCTGCTCTATGTACTCTTTCCACCTTCAGCTTTCCCTTCTTTACTGAGAACTGGTTTTCCATCAGAGTCCTAGATATCCTGTTTTTCTTATCTCCAAATGTTTCTTGTATTTTCCTGTAGGCTGTATCTATTTTTCACCTATTTATACATTCTTCTAAAGATTTGCATTTGGCTTCTAGCCACTACTGCTTAGCCATTTTGCACTTCCTGTCTATCTCATTTCTCCATTTTGCCTGTTTCATTTACTGAATTTTTATATTTTCTACTTTCATCGTTTAAATTTAGTATTTCCTATGATATCCAAGGATTTTTTGTAGGTCTTGCCTTTCTACCTATTTTGTCCTCTGCTGCCTTAACTATTTCATCTCTCAACTACCCATTCATCTTCTACTGTTTTATTTCTCCCTGTTTCTGTCAATTGTTGCCTAAATCTCCCTCTGAAATTCTCCAAAGCTTCACTTTCCTTCAATTTATCTAAGTCCCATCTACTTATTTTCCTAGCTTCCTGCAGTTTTTTCAGTTTCAGCCTGCAGTTCATGACTAACAAGTTATGGTCAGAGTCTATATCTGCCCCTGGGTATGTTTTATAGTTTATCACCTGGTTCCTGAATCTATGTTTTACCATTATAAAATCTATCTGATACCTTCCGGTGTTGCCTGGTCTCTTCCACGTATACAACCTTCTTTTGTGATTCTTAAATCACGTGTTTGTTACGATTGAATCGTGTTCCGTGCAAAATTCTAAAAGGCGACTTCCTCTTTCATTCCTTCTGCCCAGTCCATATTCACCTACTATTTTTCCTTCTCTTCCTTTACCTACTACCGAATTCCAATTTCCCATCACAATTAAGTTTTTCTCTCCCTTAACTGTCTGAATAATTTCCTTTAGCTCCTCATATATTTCTTCGATCTCCTCGTCATCGGCAGAGCTAGTTGGCATATAAACCTGTACTCCTGTTGTCGGTGTTGGCTTCGTATCTATCTTGACAATGATAATGCGATTACTGTGCTGCTCATAGTAGTTTACCCGCATTCCTATCTTATTCATTATCAGTCCTACTCCTGTGATACCCCCAACTGATTTTGTATTTACCGAACTTCACTAATCCCCACTATATCTAACTTCAACTTCAACCTATCCATTTCCCTTTTTAAATTTTCCAATTTTCCTACTCGATTAAGGGATCTAACATTCCACGCTCCGATCCGTAGAATGCCAGTATTGTCTTTCCTGATGACAACATTCTCCTGAGTAGTCCCTGCCCGGAGATCCGAATGGGGGACTATTTTACCTCCGGAATATTTTACCCGAGAGGATGCCATCATCATATTTTCATACAGTAGAGCTGCATGTCCTCGGGAAAAGTAACGGCTGTAGTTTCCCCTTGCTTTCAGCCGTTCGCAGTAAATGCATGGCAAAGCCATATTAGCTGATGTTTCAAGGCCAGCTCAGTCAATCATCCAGACTGTTGCCCCTGTAACTACTGAAAAGGCTGCTGCCCCTCTTCAGGAACCACACGGTCGTCTGGACTCTCCACAGATACCCCTCCGCTGTGGTTGCACCTACGGTACGGCTATTTGCATCGTTGAGGCACGCAAGCCACCCCACCTCGGCAATGTCTGTGAAATGTTCAAATTTGTACTTGGTAAGGTAAATTCTGTCATTCTCAGTAATCGCTTAAATGCCTCAAGGTTTTAAAAAATGAATATCTAAGGATAGAACCATATTCTTTCAGGAAAGTCATAAATGTAGTTGCAACATTCTTTCTTTTGCTGTAATAAGTTATGATGAATTTCGGAGTAATTATTTGCTTGGCAGAGATCCTCCAAGGCTTAAAGCCCCTTATATGCACCCAGTTCCTTATTCATGTGGTTTTTGATCCTATTTTACAAAATCCTGAACAATTTTTGTAGGTGCAGTCCAAGAGTGAGATTCATCTGTAGTTATCTGGATTACCTTTGTCTGCTTTCTTATGAGGTTGGGTAATTATAGCTGTGATCTGTTCTTTTCGAAATTTTTCTGTTCTCCATCTTCCTTGTAAAATAATATGTAAAAACATCCCAGTATTTTACCAGCATACTTCCACATTCCTGTAAACACTTGAGTTTCACCACAGGCTTTTGTCATTTACTAAAGTGCAATTTCCATTTACTGTTTTGTATGAGGTTTAAATTATTTGGTTTGGTTTTTATAGAGATCTTTGGGTTTATTGTTAAAAACTTTTCAGGTTAAGCATAGTTTAAGAGCTTGTTGAATGCTTACAGAAAATATTTAATTGCTGGTACGTTGTGTAGTAAGTCAGTAAAGAGTTCAGGTTTATGAAAGATCTGGGACAATTAACTATGCCTGTACAGAACAGCTTGCATCAGAGAGACTTTTTATGAATGGTTGCATCTCACTAGCTCGTTACAAATCCAGTAGGCTGGCCAAATTTAGCAACTACCTGTGTTTTCATATTTTATATAAGTATGATGGCGTCCGCAAATAGAAAAATCACAAAATGGTGATCATTTGTACAGTCAATATTTGCTTGTATGAATTGCAATGATTTTGTAAATGTTTTGAGATTCTTTGAATGAACTGATCTGAGTAATAATTAGATTAATTAATATTCCCAATGAGTAACTAAAACCGTAAATTGAAGGTCTGTTAAAGTACACTTGCGGCCAGTTAAAAGTCATTTCATCTCTGGAGTTACTGGAGTTACTGTATTACAATGTATCGTCGTCGATTGGTCAACTGAAATACTGAAAACAACATGTCGGCTTTGAACCGTGAGGTTGGCATGTTGTGTGACTAGAAATATTGCTAACCTACATTTTGTTACGAAATGTGTAATTACTTTTTACAGTACAAATTTCTTACCTTACTTGTACCAATCTGCCTACTCAACCCTAACATTTTATTTTAAAAGCAGTAATCACTTGAAACTTCGAAGTGCGTAATGGGAGTTGCTTGATGGAACACTGAGGGAACGAAAGTTTACTTATGTGATAGGGGGAATTTTATTTTATGAGTTGTGTATGTGTTCTTTTTCGCTTTGTATTTCCCCTCCCTTGAAGTCATCGGTTGGAGCAAACCTCATCTCCAGTTATACGATTTTTGCAAATATATGGGACAACAAAACTATGAAAATATAAATATTTTAATTAATTTTGTAAAAATAATGATTACATGAAACATAACATTGAATGAAACAATAGAACAATAAACATGTAAACATAAAATATGATATTATTCAATTTTTAATGGTATGTTATTTAAAAGTTTTATTACTTTCGGTCCGAAATATTTGCAAAAAATGTGTCTGAAAGAAGGTGACTACGAGTTTTACTGTTATTATATAATTTACTATTCGACCTTTTCAGGAGACCGTTTTGAAGAAATTCAGTTACGGCAAAAAATAATAATTTAAGGAGACACGTTTGGATGTAAAGGACGCAATCCGAATAATCATGATTATTATTTATGATTCACGATTTTAATGTGTTTACTTCCGTACAGACAGGAATTTTAATGAGTTATACTCAACCCTAGACGAAATATGAACCTCAAAACATTCTTCGGGTCTCCATTAAATAAATTATAGTAAAAGAATATGGTGGTAGCACCATATGAGGAATTATAACTTCAATCGTAGTAGCCGACATAGTGCACAGTACCCATCTCTCTCTCTCTCTCTCTCTCTCTCTCTCTCTCTCTCTCTCTCTCTAGCGGCGTTTCGTTACGCCGCCGGGGGTGGTTCTGGTCTCTGACAACGAACAGAAACGGCTGTAAAATTTGGTGCCTATCTACTGAATGGCACCGCCTAAAACGTGGGAACACGTAACAGACACTCGGTTAGTTTTGAAAACATGTTTGGAAGATTCTAGGTATGAAATAAAAATTAGAGACCAAAGTTGTAGAGAATTTTCTCTTCTACAATTCAGTTTTCCTTTCAAATGTACGGTCAATGCGATATTGCAATAAAATTGTTACCTGTAAAAGGCCTTCTCAAACGGCCTACTTTCGGAGTTGATATCCTTAAGCGGTTTGGTCGCAGCTGGTTTCAAAGAATCCAATGCACGATAGAAAAAACTATTGTTCCATTTAAAAATTATATCTTTGTGGTGTAACCCTTCGGAAAATGATACAATAAACTATGTTCATAGCTCCGCAGAAAGTGTAACATTTCTTGTGTTGACCTACCGCATTAAAATTTCCCGTCACCTATTATTTTATAAGTTACAGAGGCAAATACACTTAGTGAAACACCCTGTATATCAACTAGTACAGAAAATTACTTAGCGATTTCTGTGGTCCAACTGGTTTGGCAATGAACAATACCAATACAGGCAACTCAAGGCGTCACAGACAATATGGGGCTCCGCACTATGGCCTTACTAAAACGCAAAATACACAACACGAAATATTACTAATATACATAACTCCTGAACAAGGTAAATAACATATGCAACGTGATGGCAAATACTCTTAGGATAATAATGTAAACAAATCAAGTTCAGAGTGAGCCACAGGATACTAGGAACCGCAAGAGAGAACTTCATAAAAGTACTCCAATTCCGTGGGCGAAATTTCTGATCTGTAGGCAGACAAGTGCAGACCATCACGTTCGAAATTCCAGTCACAAGCAAGTTCTGCCACTGCCTTCCCAGGATCGGTGTTCCTCCTTCCGGCACCACACGTCACCAACTCTCACACACAGCCGCAGGCCGCCCCGAGTCCCGATGGGCGCGCCCTCTATCCCAGTTGCACAGCCAGGAAGCCCTCTAGTGTGGGAAGGAAGGTACCGGAGGAGAGGCGGGAAAACAAACCATGCTAGCCGTGACACGGCGCCGGCCGCGGTGGCCGAGGGGACTGAGGCACTCCAGTCACGGTCTCACGGACACTACGGTAGGTGGTTCGAATCCCCCCCTCGGGCATGGATATTTGTGCCGCTCTTAGGATTACCTAGTTTGTATGTAGTTTGTAAGTTCAGGGACTGATGACCCCGTAGTTAAGTCCGATAAGCTATAAAACAACGTGAGACGGCTCATATGCAACAGTGGTCGGTATCGGGAGATTCAGTAATGTAAGCAGATGGGAATAAATCCCAAAATGCTTCGTCACATCTCTTACGGATTTATGGTCAGTAATGGTGTCAATTCGTCCAGCTGTGCTTCAGATTTTAGTTGAACCAGTCCCTCGTCATGTTCTGGCTCTTAACCGTGCTCGCGGGGGCCTTGCACGATATTAGGCAGGTGCACCAGTTTCTTTGGCTCATCCATTGCGGTTTTCTATGTAATAACATTTAATTACAACAATTTTGAACGGTCTTTATAATGATGAAATCAGCACAGTAATTACGGCACCTACAGAGAGACGAAATTATTATGCAACAAGTGGTATCGGGAGGTTCAGTAATGTAAGCGGAAGGGAGTAAGTCCCACAATTCTACGTTACAACTCGTGCGGATTTATGGTCAGCAATGCTGTCAATTCGTCCAGCTGTATTTCAGACTTTAACAGAATCCGTGCCATGTCACGTTCTGGCTCTTATCGGTGCTCGCGGGGACTTTACATGATACTAGGAAGGTGCACCGGTTTCTTTGGCTCTTCCACGGTAGTTTTCTATGTAATAACATTTAATTACAACAATTTCAAACGATATTTAAAATATTACAGATAAAGGGGAAACAATGAATTAAATTTGGTGATGCGGCCGGAAATCGAACCCGGACCTCTACGCTTACTAGGCAGACGTCTTACCGTTAGACAACCACACCAATAACGATTAAGGCGCCTTGGAATAGTCCAAGTATGACTTCCCTCCACGTCACAAACCTTAATTCAGCTTCTTTGTTCCATAGATAATTGCCACTACTGCCAAGGGTCTCAGTGCAGCGGAATAGCACCTCAACAATGGACATTCCTGCTAAGATGGTGGAGCGCGCGGTTGCTCGCCGTGGAGGTTCTAGTCCTCCCTGGGGCATGGGTGTGTGTGTTTGTCCTGAGTTTAGTTTACTTAGGTTTAAGTAGTTTGTAAGCTACGGACTGATGACCACGCAGTTTGGTCCGATAGATTTATAAACATTTGAACATTTCCTGCTAGGATGATAGATTTAAATATAAATTAAGTAACCCTGAGACGAATTTTCGTCTCAAATATGTCCAAGACATTACCGATAAAGGAGAAGCAATGAATTTAAATTTGTGATGCGTCCGGGAATCGAACCCGGTTCTCCATGCTTACTAGTCAGACGTCTTACCATCTATTCCGAGGCGCCGTAGTTGTTAGTGGTGTGGTGGTCTAACGGTAAGATGTCTGCCTCGTATTCATAGTGGTTTGGGTTCGATTCCCGGCCGCATGACAAATTTTAATTCATTGATTCTCCTTTATCTGTAATGTCTTGGACTTATTCGAGACGAAAAACCGTATCAGGGTTACTGAATTTATATTTAAATTGATACTTATGTCATCGTAGCAGTAATGTTCCACCATGTCCACATCCGAGGTGCTATTCCGCAGCATGGAGAGTCTTGGCAGTAGTGGCAATTATCTATGGAACAAAGAAGCTGACTTAAGGTTTGTGACGTGGAGGGAAGTCGTTCTTAGACAATTCCAGGCGCCTTAATCGTTATTGGTGTGGTTGTCTAACACAAAGACGTCTGCATACTAAGCGTGGGCCGGCCGCGGTGGCCGAGGTGACTGAGGCGCTCCAGTCACGGTCAGCAAGGCCACTACGGTCGGGGGTTCGAATCCCCATTTGGGCATGGATATTTGTGCCGTCCTAGTTCGTAAGTAGTTCATTAGTAGTTTGTAGGTTTATGAACTGATGACCCCGTAGTTAAGTCCCATAAGTTTAACAAACTTAAAAACTTAACTTAAACTCCAGGCATGGTCTGCACGGCTACTACGGTTGGGAGTTAGAATCCCCCATCGGGCATGGATATTTGTGCCGTCCTTAGGATTAGCTAGTTCATAAGTAGTTTGTAAGTTTAGGGACTGATTACCCTATAGTTAAGTCCGATAAGTTATACAAACATTTGAATATTAAGCGTGGAGGTGCGGGTTCGATTCCTGGCCGCATCACAAATTGTAATTCATTGCTACTCCTTTATCTGCAATGTCTTGAACATATTCGAGATGGAAAACCGAATCAGGGTTACTGATTTTATGTTTTAATTGATCTTTGAAATGATGAAATCAGTACAGTAATTACGGTACCTGCAGAGAGACGAGATAAGTTGGAGACTTGGAGCGTCCTCAGACGCGTTCGCGGAGGCTTGCAGAGACTCTTCCCCCGCTTTGTCTCGTAGCCAGAGTTTCGCGTTTCCCGGCGCACTCGTCCCCTCCTCTTGGGAGGGGCGGCCACGTTCTGGCGCACACGCGGAGCGCCGCCAACACGGGCAGGTTTCCGAGCCGTCGTAATTAAGCAGGCGAGCGGGAACAGGCGAACCGAGACGGGACGGGCGCAGAACCGCCGCCCCCACCGCCCGGCGCGGCGGTATCTCTCTCGTTTCGCCGTCGCACAAAGCCAGCCGGAGGTGAACAACCGCCGACAATCGCGAACTTGTATAATGCAAGGCGCGGCGCCTCATTACGGTCTACGGGGAACAACGGATCTGACGGCGGGCCCGCCAACCGCCAAGTGGGACACTTGTTGCGCGCCGCTCCGCGCACTCTTTCGCGTCGCCTGCGGTCCGACCGGTACGCCCTCCAGGACAATGGCGGCGGCTGCCGGCTGGCGGCCGCTTCGGCGAAACGTAGGCCGACGACGGTCGGGGATCTGTCATCGGCAGACAGGAGGGGGAAAAGTCTGTGGAGGATGTAAAACTGAATCGTGACGTTTGTCGTCACTTAGGAGCACACACCGATCCACTGCATATTTCAGGGTTGAGAATAAAAAACTCTACCAGTCACAATAAAGATTATATTATTTATTTTTGAGACGACCGTTTTCTCTCTCTCTCTCTCTTTCTCACGCACTCAAACACACACACACACACATATATCCACTTGAAATAAATTTCAGACTCTTGACCACTAATTTCAGTTTATTGAGGCCTTACGCGTTTCGACGTTCCGTCATTATCGAAGACTACAGCAAGATTTTTTTTCTTTATTGTAATTTCAATTCCTCTAAAAAATGGGCTGGCCGGCAGCGCTCAATGGCGCTCTTCAGCCTACAGAAATAAAATTTAACAGAGGAGAAACATAAAAACACAAAGAAGATAAAATTTTGGAGATAACACATACATAAAACGGAAATTTAAAATGGAGATAAAACAACGTACATAAAATGGAGGAAAACGATGGTGACACTACGGTCGGGGGTTCGAATTCCCCCCTCGGCCATGGATATTTGTGCCGTCCTTAGTGTAACTAGTTCATAAGTAGTTTGTAAGCTTAGGGACTGATGACCCCGTAGTTAAGTCCCATATTATTAAAAAAATATTAAAAAAATAATAAAATAAAATAAAAAACCGATGGTGACATAAAACATTTGGAACGGCGAAAGTGGTGAATAAAAACAGTTGCTCGAAGTCAGTGGCACCCACACAATTAAAATAAGCATAGGGCGGCGGCTATGGTGAGACCGTCCGCTATTGTGGAGTTAAAACAAAAAACACAACACACACTCGGAGAAATGCACAAATTAAAACTGACGGTGTCGGCTGCGGATTGGTTGTCCAATGTTGTAAAATAAAACAATGTAGCTAAAGCACACCACACTTGTCGAAGCTCAAAGGAGGTTCCGTAGATGGTAGGGCACTGACAGCATTGGAGATGTGGTGTGGGGGGGGGGGAAGGGATGAAAGGAGAGGGAGAGGGTGGGGAGGAGCCACAGAGGCGGTGGGGAAGGGACGGGGGGGATGATGTCCGAGGAAGCCACAGGGAAGAAGGATAGGGGAGGGCGGTAAGAGGAGGATCCGGAGGGATTTGGGACGGAGGAGGGGAGAAGGGACAGGAAGGGAGGGATAGTCGGGGCCCTCAGGGAGACAAGGGGGGAGGGAGCAAGGAGAAGGATCACAGCTGGTATGAAGGGTAGATGTCAGGTCGGAGGGCATCATCCGGGAGGGGGAGGGTACGGAAGTTGCCACGGGAAAGGATCCGGAGGGTGGACAAGTGGAGAGCAGGGGGAATACAGTGGTGGAGGTGCGGCAATGGACCAGGTGCAGAGAGGAGGGGATGAACTAGAGGATTAGGCGGGTCTGATTTGCGGGATATGTATCGTAGGCGGAGATGTTCAATAAAGAGAACGAGTCGGGGAAAAGGAATGAGATCATAGAGGATCCGCGTGGGGGAGGGGGGATAAAGGGGGATACGGAAGGCGAGGAGGAGGGCATGGCGCTTCAGTATCTCCAGAGATTTGTACAAGGTTGGGGGAGCGGAGATCCAGGCGGGATGGGTGACACAGAGGACAGGGCGGATGAGGCTACAGCAAGACAATGGAATTAATTTTCATCAAACATTTCGATAAAACATAAATGAGAACACAATCATCACACTCACATATCTTTTAAAACTTATTAAACAGTGGAACTAAATATTCCTTTTAAAATAATCACTGTCAAAGACATATGCCAAACATAAAATAAATTTAAAATTTTCCCCAGAACATCCCTGTAGGACGGTGAAGTGCATACTAAGGTCAGCAAAGCGGTCAGTTATTAAGTGGAGAATCCGCTGGATGGCGATATTGTCATTCTACATCTCTCTCACTCACATATGCGCACTCACTCGCTCTGGGATTTTTTTTGATAGTAATACCTTAAACCTGCACAATATTTTGTTACGGTTAAGTTATACAATTATAAACTTACAACTATAAAACTTTTAAAATACTGTGTACAACAATTTTTTTTACATTATACAGTTATATGAGTGCTGCTCCAAAAACGTTTGCCATACTATATTTTGACATCGTTTGGAAAGGTAGTGCTTAGTGACACATTATTGGCAGTCACCAAAAACATGATATGTATACAGTATTCAGGTGAGCAAAAGTGTGTGGGAGTGGGTGGATGAAAGGGGGGCATACATAAAAGTGCTGGGAAGGAAAAGCAGACACCAAACACCATCTGCTTACAAAAACCATACAGTGGTTTCTATACCTTACAAGTTTGCATTTGCCTCTCGTATAAATTACAATGTTGGCCTATGTTAGTGTCACATTTATATAAATTTGATTACTCTTTGTAACATGAGGAAGCACTATGTACAGTATTACAGTTTAGGCACTGCTGATGTGAAACGATATCTTCAATATTAGTTTTAAAAGTTATGGTGAATGTGATGATTGTGTTCTGATTTACGTTTTATCGAAATGTTTGATGAATATTAATTCCATTATCTTGATGTATCCTTCGATAATGACGGAAAGTCGAAACGCGTAAGGCCTCAATAAATTGAAATTAGTGGTCAAGACTCTAAAGTTTATTTCAAGTGCATCAAAATGGCCACGTCTCACAAATGTCTAATGGAGACAGCAAGGAACACACACATCCTCTCCACAAACACGACCATCATCTCCAGCCATTGTGGTTAGTCTGCGACACCACACCTGCCGATGCGAAAGCAATCAGTACTGCGGGGTGAGGAGGCAGTGTGGAAGCAGGAAGGCCAGGAAGGTAATACACCAGTGCTGTGTGACGGACAGGGAGGAAGGGAAGGGGAGAGACTGGAGTTTATCCCACAATGGAAGACATAATAAGATTGGAGTGTGGGCAGAGAAGAGGAGGGGAGGGTGGTGAGGGCAGGAACTAGCGAATGTTTAGGCATCTGGAATTGCGGGAGTGCACAGTGATTTGATCTCAGTTTCAAGATAAAATGCTTAAATGGTTGTAAACGGCCGTTTTCGGGCTTGCGCCCATCTTCAGGTGCTTAAAAGATTCAGAATTTTACACGTGTAGCATTTTGGTAAGAGTTCACTGTTTGAAAACAAATCATTTTGTATTACTAATAGCGGAACCAATTGCAGGTGGAGAGATAACAGGAACAAAAACATTGTTTACTTACATTTAATATTGTATACAAATCGTGACTATCCATGTGACGCACTTTTTATTCAATTTTGCGACTACACTTTCATTTGATAACTTCCTTACTTATCTGCTTGATATTTTCGGACTACAATTTATCAACATCACATTTCTGTGCAGTGATGTTGATAATTTGTAGTCCAAAAATGTCAAGCAGAACAGTAACAGAAGTAAGGAGGTTATCAAAAAAGTGGGACACATGGACAATCGCGATTTGTATACGATATTAAATGTAAGGAGACAACGTTTTGTTCTTGTCGTCACGCCACCTGCAATTAATTTCGCTATTATTAATTCCAAATAACTTGTTTTCAAAACAGTTAACTCTACACAAGTAAAATTCTGAATGTTTTAAGCACTTTATAATTGTTTTAGTACCCGAGAATAATAGTATGAAGCTTGCGTTTATGTCCACTGGTGGACAAATTTGAGTTTGATATGACATCCGGTACCCGCTCCACACACTACTGCAATCAGATTGTGTCAAAACGCATTTTAACACCTTCAAAAGAAATAACAGGTTTTCGCTTGGTAGGCGATGTGAGATGTTTCTTTTATTTAGCTTTAAAACATATCGATTTCGTCCCTATGATGGGACATCATCAGTGCTGTTAAAAACAAGGTACCTTGGTCAGACATTGAAATTACAATAAGATTACATACACCAAGAATGTTATAAAATAGAATTACATACCAGAATTGCAAGTCATGATGACCTATGTGCTCTGCTTAAAACATTTAAAGGTCTTGCCGGTACAAGTCACAACAATAAAATCCGGTAGCCGCTTACGTACACCTACGCAGCTTAGCTTGTACATAGATGGTGCCTGGCCCTCTTTGTTTAAATCAGTTACATTGTTACATTTTTAAAAAAGAAGTGGGTTCAAACATATTAAAAGCTTAAAAAGATAAAATGTTGATTCTAGGTGAATTAAAGTTTAACAACTAACATACACAGATTATGCATTATATGATAAAAATAACCATTTATCAGCGCCCTCAGGCGGGTAGCTATTAAAACATATCTTTAAAAATTTAAAATTTGTCACCAACAATTGTTAAAATAAGTTACATTGTATCACGTATAAAATACTATCTGTTTTAAAAAATATATACATTTTTAATTGAGACCAGCATAAAAGGTAAAGTCGTTACAAAGCACCAATGCATGTGTGTGAGTGTGTTAGAGAGAGAAAGAGAAAGAGAGAGAGAGAGAGAGAGAGAGAGAGATACACAGCAGTTCACGCCATCTAGTTTTTCAGAATGATACTATGCTGGCCGTCTTTGCTTAGTTAGTACAGTGCGTCAAAATCAGAAATATACAAATGTACATGAAGGTTCAAAGATGATTACATTGCGTCTAAACATAGAATATAGAAATATACATGAAAGTTCAAACATGATTACATAGGAGAGAAACAATAGGCCTTTTTTTTTTTTTTTTTTTTTTTTTTTTTTTTTTTTTTTTTAATACCATTGCGTTTAAAACTGCACTGAGTCCAACAGTTGCCTTTATCTTGTTTTATTAAGCTATGTTGGCTACAATGTAAGACTCGTGGACTAAAGCGAAACCGTTTCGTTTTCAGTATTACAGCACTGTTGTGTGTAAAGGTTTATCATTCCGTCTGTTAGGAAGTCAGGCGTAAAATATTCGTTGTGCTAAGATGGAGAGTATTATAGCGAATGAATGTGTGACTGTTGGAGAGGGAATTAATCGTGAAACGAGAAAACGAATGAAGAGAAAATCAGAAAGGGAATTAGAATATGAAAACAGGTAAGAGCAAAGAGTAATAAAAGTACTGTTATTACAATGCTATACAAATTAATCTAAAAATATTTCAACTGTAATTTTTTATTGTCAGATATCGGGATAAGGATCCTCAACTCATGAGCTTCGAACCTTCTTGTCAGCATAAAGAAGGACGCTTTTTCTGTTGTTCGATTCCTGTTAACAGTCTACACAAAACTAAAAGAATAGTGTTTGTTATACTAGACAGAAAGGGGCAGGATAAAGGCTTTCCTTCCTTCTCAATGTGAGCAGTCCTAAACGCAGGAGAGTGCGGAATGATCCGAAAAATAAACCAACTGCTTTCACAGGGCAGTATCATGTAAGTAAACAATCGTCAAATTTATGCTTTATTACTCTAATAAAACGTGTAAGGGGAATAATATTGTAATTGCTACCTTTAATGTTTTTCAGGTTTATTCAAAAGGTGGTAGGGTTCCTGTGTGTGCTGCTTTCTTCAGGAGGCTTTTTGGCACTGGTCAAAGAAGAGTGCATACCATCGCTTATGGCCTTAAAAGAGGTGAAGGAGTGCTTGACAAGAGAGGAGGAGACCATAAAATTGGAAAGTATAGTTTAAAAAGGAAAAAGGTAACTGAATTCATTTCACATCTACAAGCAATGGGGATGTCACTAATCCAGAAGTAAGAGCCATCGCCTTTATCTGCCAAGTGACCTGAGTATAAACAAACTTTTCAACATGGAGAACAATTCAGTCACATCTGATCTGAAAGTGAAGAAATCATTTTTTACGAAAATATTTAATACAAAATTTAATCTAGGTTTTGGAACTCCAGCAAGTGATACCTGTAGCTTTTGCCATAGAATGTCCCACCAAATGAAAACAGCTACAGACATCAACACAAAGAATAAGCTAATGATTGAACTTGGGTCACATATATTAAGAGCTAGAGCTTTTCACAAATTAATGAAGCAAACGTCTGACTGTAGCCTGACATTTGCCTTTGATTTACAGCAGGTACAACCTCTCCCAAAATTAGATATTGGTGAGCCATACTACGCAAGACAGATATCGTTGTACTCCTTTTGTGTAACAAATGTGACAGGTACAGAACCCACATTTTACATTTGGAATGAAACGCAGGCAGGTAGAGGGTCACAAGAAATTTCCTCTGTCGTCACCAAAAGAAGATTTCTTAAAGAAATTGACCATTGACACATCAGTCACATTTATCAGATTGTTTGCGGATGGGTTTACAGGCAAACAAAAAAACAGCACGTTATTCACGCAATTGCTTTCTGGTTATTCAAAGAATCTCCAGTGCATGTGACTGATATACGTCTCTGCTTTCCAGTTCGAGGACATGCATTTTTACCTGACCTGACGGAGTATTTGGACGAGTAAAAAACAAACTTCGTAAAATTTCAGAAATATTGAATCCAAACAAGTACCAGGATGTTTTATGCAGAAGTGGGCGAAACAAGGATTTTAGGTAAAGTCTGGTAAACATTTGATCATTTGATTTCAAAGAACTGAGTAAAATTTTGAGGCCTGTAGATGGGATCAAGTGATCTGAAAAGGATCTATTTGAAAAAATATATGGTACATGGAAAGTAACTGATGTGAAAATCAAAACGCACATCACCTACTATTCCAATGATTCTTCAAAGCGCTTTTTTGCTATTAGGTAAACGTGGATACAGCTTTAACAAAGTATTAGATATATAAAAAAGAGTCATCACTGATGCGGTTGAAACAAAAAGAAAAAAAAGAGAGAGAAAAAAGGGAAAGAAAGACCATGTGGAAAAACTACTTAGTTTCAGATTTGGAAACAACTGGGAAGAAAATTAAACACTTCAATTTTTCACTTAAGACTATCAGCCTTCCATGTAACGAACTTACCGCCCAAGACACTGTTTGTGACTGTTAGGAAGAGGAGCCTGCTATTGGTAAAATGTTGTGAAGTTTGTTTGTAAATGAAGCACATTTTTCGTTTTTGTTCCTACTTTTGCTCTAAAAATGTTTCACTGATTGCTAAAGACTCTATTTTCAAACAGTAAAAAGTAATTTGCCAGTTCTGTGTCACTGAAAACTAATGAAACGCAATGTGTCAAACATAGATCAAAAGGCAGATTGTCAAATAGAACCCAACAAAACGCATCTTGTCCATCACTAAAGTGCTGATAGCTTGAAAGTATAAAAAGAAATCTTGTATTAAACATATTTTGATCAATAACCCTACCCGAGTATTTGATGTAAAAGTCGGAAAAATTT
This sequence comes from Locusta migratoria, assembly GCA_026315105.1. Lineage (NCBI taxonomy): Eukaryota > Metazoa > Arthropoda > Insecta > Orthoptera > Acrididae > Locusta > Locusta migratoria. The sequence goes on from CM048751.1 coordinate 26,016,118, forward strand.
ATCGAATATTTTTTGCGGTATACGGTTTTTGCTTATCCTGAAAAATTTACTTTTTGGGACACAAAGTGTTTTGAAACTTGCATAATATCCTTGTCCATCCCAGATCCCAACCCCTTGCGCCATGGTTAATATTCCGGCAATAAATCTACGCATACAAAACCTGTCCTATTCACCAACCAACCGCCACCTAGTCTAGTCTTGTTCCATGTGTTTCCTATCCCATAAAAGGCAGAGCAACCTGTGAAAGCAGTCATGTGATCTTGAATCTGCATGACCGTTCGCCATCGGGGGTTCGAGTCCCCCCCCCCCCTTCCCCTGGGGCATGGGTGTTGGTATTGTCTTTTAGTTTACTTAGTTTAAGTAGTTTGTAAGTTATGGACTAAGGACCCAGAATTTGACATTTGATCATGAAATTGAGATAAAACTACTGTGCTGGTTTCTATGTGCGAATGTGGCCTCCCGCAATCCTCCAGGCCTAAAACATCGCTGGCTCCTGCCTTCAACACCCTCCCCTTCCCTTCCCTGCCCACACTCCAACCTTACATATGTCTTCCATTGGGGAATAAACTCCAATCTCTCCCATACCCTTCCTCCTGTCCGTCACACAGCACTGTTGTATTCACTTATCCTCACCGTGCATCCCTCTCAGCCGTTCCTGCTTCCACCACACTGCCTCCTCTCCCCACAGTACTGATTTCTTTCGCCTCGGCAGTCGTGGTGTCGCAGTCTAACTACAATGGATGGAGATGACGGTGGTAATTATGGAGTGTATGTGTGTGTGAGAGAGCGAGTGTCTCAGAGAGAGAGAGAGAGAGAGAGAGAGAGAGAGAGCGAGAGAGAGAGAGCGTGTAATGGACGATAGCTATTCAGTGTGTGGAATTCTTTACGTGTGCCTTTCTGCAGCTCATCAAGACGTCCCTGTAGTGAGTATCCTTCTCGCCCATGCGCCATGTGATGGCAGCCTGCCCCAACGGCATTTCACCGACGCAGGTTGTGACACAACCACACAGTGACCAACGGTGCTTTTCAGTCATGTGTGCGTACAGGGTGATATATAAAACGATGTTTTATGTATTTTTCCTCATTATTTGTATTTTTTGTAATTTATTATGTATTTGTATATTTTGTTTCTGTAATATATTTGCATTGTCCTGCTAATTTCCGTATATGTCAAAAATATTGTAAATGTAGTAGACACGCTGGGTTAGCAAGGGCTTTGCTATGATATAGAATCATCTTTGAGTAGGGAGTTTTATCGCTGGTAGCGCAGAGGCGCACAGCGAGAAGGAGAGACGGATTCGTTTGACGGTGCGCTCAGTGGTGTACGGCAAAAGTACGTGGATTGGCGCTAGTGGAGGAGACGTCGAAGAGGCAATATTACTTATTGATACGGCCACAGCTCAAATAATTAATAAATGCATCAAGAGGAATGCTGTGGGCCCTAAATTGTAATTAACATTCGTCGCCAAGAAGAGCCTGTGTTTGCCAGTTGTTAAGTGCCAACAGCCTTCAATCAGCAGCACCACGTCGCACACCAAAAGCAGTAAGATCTGTCCAGTTTGTCTTAGCATGTACAGCTAACCAGCGTATTAGTGATGATTGTTCAATAGCGAACACTGTTATTTGTGAACCTGTGTTTAAAAATCATTACCCATAGTCATTGTCCAGACAGGTTCCTTCCTCATCCATTGTTTTTCCGATAATATTCACAAAGTGATAGAAAACTAAAAAATCAAAGTCATTAAAGACAATGTGACAGTCGTTGATAAAAAATCTGTTCAGAAAAGTATTACTAAAAATGTAGCTTATGCCAGTCTTGCTGATCAATAGGTTTGCTAAGTTGAACGAAACTGCTAGATTAACTTTCAATTTCAAGAGATATTTGAATAACAGTGTAAAAGATTAATTGTTTTACACTGCATATTATTTTGAGGTAAAGTTTGTTTTAACTTGCAAGTACTGACTAGTGAGAATAGTAATTGTTTACAAGTGTTTGAATGCTAATAATTCCTGGTTAAAGAAAGAGTAAAAGTTAATCAGAAGGTTAAATGGTTCTTTTCTAAATATTTAGTGTTATCAAGACAAGTCATTAATTAATTTTTGAGCTTGCCATTAGTACAGTTAACAGTTCAGTTACAACTTGATTATTGCTAAAGCGCATGGCATAATCGCTGTAGAATAATTTCTGATACTTATATAAACAATTAATTATTTGAAGCTGTAAACAGTAAGTATTAAGGTGAGAGTTTTGCATGATTTGCTACATGTTGCATTTGCGCGTCTATGGCTTGCATTTCGCTGTCTTACATTGAACCCTGTGTTAGTGACCTGTTTCTCAGTAATTAGTATATTGTCAGTGTCTTTTGTACCGGATTTGATGCACATACTGTGATTCACGGCCCACCAAAATTTTACGAAATTTTTCACGTTTGTTACTTAGTTTGGCTATTATTGACATCCCACCAAATTATTTGCTCGTACATCGAGCTGGCGACCGTAAATCAATAAGTTATTCACTTTTTTCAAATTAATCCCTGTGTTCCGTTTGTTCCGCAATTTTTTTCATTTAAACATTAATAATTTTATTCCAAATTTTACCTTCCACTTTCTTTATTCCTATCGATCGTGGTGCAGCAACGTTCCGGTTATAGCCTCCGCTACATCATCGGCTTCATTACCGATAGCTTTTCCACCAAATTAAGATAATTAGGCACACGCGTCATTTTTCTAATTATCATATACTAACCGGTGGTGTAGGACGGGTTGGGTTATAAGCTCTGGCAACTCCCGGCCGTCCTACCCAAACTCTTGAAACACTTACTTCCTACCCGTCGCATCCCTACTTTCCTCCATCATGCCAAGACACCCTGATTCCAAAATGGTTGCTCCAGCATTTCCCGTTGTCTTTCACCCCATCACTGTGATCTCGGTGCTCGGCAGGACTTTTCATACTGTTATGCTGACGGGCCGCGACGACTCTTTCCTGTGAATGAATGCACAGGTTTTATACATCGGGACGGGACGATGGAGGATACTTCCATCCCGCCGCCATCCGCCGCTGTCGGTCTGTCTCTCTGTGATTTCCATCGATGTCTCGCAAGTTCAGTTCGTCTGAGCATGCCACGCTTCTCTCATTGCTATGGGCGCATAGCCTACCGAACGAATTCATTAAGTCGAGAAATGCTATCAGGGCAGTACGACGTCTATAATAGGTGGCGTTGGGGAGTCCATGGCAGTGCGGCCTTCTAGGGGAGTCAGACACGGTGATTCCTTATCCTCCCCCCCCCCCTCCTCTGTAACTTTGATGTAGTCTATCTTCTAGCACAGCTTCCCTCCCACATTGGAGTCTTTGTCCTTGTCCGCCATATCAACATCAGCCTTCGATGATAAAGATGATCTCTTCATTGCATCGTGGAGGTGTCTGCAGTTTCTGATTACCTCTCGACCATCTGGAGCTACATGTCAGCCCACAGTCGCGCTTGAGATCTCTGTCCAAAAGAAGAAGTTCCGTAGCACAATTACTTATACAGCCGTCACCACGATCATGCTGCCCCTGCCGTGGGAGAGACATTTCGTTACCTGGAACTGAAGTTCTCCTCCTTGGGTAGGTGTCTCTTCAAACCGAGTCCCCATGTGGGACAACAGTGGACATCATTACCAGAGCGCTACTGAAGCCACAGCTGCAACTGTAGGCTCTCTGCGGTGGTCCTCCCTGCTCTGCACTAAGACGTTGCCTTGAGTTGCACCCAAATTGGTGGGCGCAGGGCCTTGGATATCTGCTGCCGTCATGTCGTTCTGCCTTCCGGATTACACCCCCGTGTTACTTTCATGCACCAGGGTCCCACGTTGGACTGGGCATCTCATTAGCCCACAGGATTGGTTCTTCTTCACCCTAGAGCGACACGGCACTGCGACACTGGAGGGATACCTGATGTTAGCGATAGGCTGCTGCAGACATCAGCCCGAGTTGGAGAGATGTGGGCGGCACACCTGCTGGACGCCATGGCCATGGCCATCTGCCCAACACCATTGGATCCATGACATCAGCCGGTTCTTGTCCGGCCACGGCTTTGTGTCCTGCATGTGGGTTAGGGTTAACGCCCTACACATAAAGGCGCGGAGCAACCTGTGTCGTAAGAACCAGAGGATGTGTCGAGCTGGGTTCAATTCTATCGAAACATTTTCTAGGCCTGCTGGGTGTCAAGCCTGGTGTGCATTAGACGTCATGACCCAGTCGTGTCCCAGACATAATGAGGTCAAGTACGATGTCCCAGAGGTGTAGCATGAGCTGGCATCTCTTCAAGAGGGCATCACCAGATGAAGCTTCTCAAGCATCACTTTAAATTAGACGGCCATGCGGACACTATCTCCCCTTTGCCACATCTCCCTTTTGGTATTAAGATCCCAGGACCTCTCGATGGCAGTTACCAGTATGTCATTAGGCACGTCAGCCACCTAAACGCTCTTCTAACATATGACGCCAAAGAGGCTGATGTACTGCATCGGCGTTGGTTGAAAAGTCAGGTTCTCTTCTTCCCTGTACGCTGGTGCCTATTACAGTAGCATACTTTCTTTATTCTATACTTTCCTTCTTCTGGGTATATTAACTACTGCCTTCAGTGCATTTATTCTTTAATGAAATTTTTCATAAATAATATATCTCTTTTCCCAACAAACAGCTCATTTTATAGAACAAAAATGAGCCACATAAGGACTTAAAAGTACTTCCTTTAGTTCAAAAAGTGGTCCACTAGTCAGGAACAGACATTTTCAGTAATTACCGAATACCGTAAAAGATTTAGCTAGAAATGAAGATAAAAGGAGCCTACAAGACCTCTGACGAATTCTTAAATAGAATCAAATGATGCATTTATTTGATAGGTGTATTTTGCATTATGTATTATTCTCTAAAAGAATAAAGACGGCTGTAATAACAGATGTTTTGACAGAGTAGGTAGTGAGAATAATTATGACTTTATTAAGGTAGTTGGAGATTGTGGAAAAAGTAAATATGATACTGTTAACGTACGTTATGTTCCATTGTTGTGGTACACATGAGTTAAGATAGCCAATGCCATGACAGTAGGTGATGAGAGAAATTATGAATCTCGTTAAGTCTGCAGTGCCTTGTTTCCTGCATGTGAGAAAAACGTAGAAATCTGAAAACGGAGACATGGGAAGACACAGTTATGCAAAAAACGTGCATATGGAAAAACCAGAATATTTGGGATAAATGAAGACTTGGGAAGAAACATATATGGGAAAACCACATAGGAGGAAAAATCGCAATTTGGGAAAAACATTTATATCGGGAAAACGATGATGTGGGACAAAGATGATAAGGTAAAAATGTAGATAGAGGAAATATGATACTGTGTCAAAAGATCAGATATAAAACAAACGCTGATTGAGAGGCGCAGATATGGAATAAATACAGATATAGTATATGGGAATCGTATATAAGAAAATGCCGATATGTGGGAAAGGTGGAGATAGGTACAAACATATATATTAGCAAAAAATGTAGCTATGAGGAAAGTTCAGAAATAGAATATACGAATATATGGGATAATGTTGATATGGGACACTACAAAACAAATATGGGTAAAACATAAGTTTGAGGAAACGACAGATATGAGAAAAACTCAGGTATGTGTAAAACATAAATACGAAAAAAGGCAGATAGGCCAATGAAAACAAATATGGGAAAATTCAGACATGTGATAAATTCAGATGTCGGAAAAACGCAAATGTGGGAAAATTCAGGCATGCGGAAACTCATATATGAATAAAATTCAGATTTGTGGCAATCGAAGATATTGGAGAAACACATACATCAGAAGCATGGAGAGATGGGAAAAAGCAGTAATCGACTAAAACGAGGACATGCAAGAAACCCAGATAAGCGAATAACGCAAATATTTGAAAACTTTAGGTATACAAAAAATACAGATATGCAATTAGCTAGCCGATGCCTCGTGAGAGGAGGAGGCGAGAGTCGATATGACACGGTTCAGATAGAAAATGCCGCGTCGGAGCAGATAACACATGTTCAAATGTTTGTTAAGCTTAAGGGACTTAACTACGGGGTCATCAGTCCCTAAACTTACAAACTACTTATCAACTACCTTATACTAAGGACGGCACAAATATCCATGCCCGAGGGGGGATTCGAACCCCCGACCGTTATAGGCCGTGCAGACCTTCACTGGAGCGCCTCAGTCCCCTCAGCCACCGCGGCCGGCGGAGCAGATAACAAATGCAACTATGACACCATGCCTCATTTCCCGCAGATTCGAGAAAAACACATCTGTTGGAAAAGTGCAGTTATGGGATATACGCAGATTTGGGAAAAACATTGATATGGGATCAATGTAGATATTCTATAAACGCAGATATGGGGAAAACGTAGATATGCGATAAAAGCACATATGGGGAAATTCTGCTAAATGCAAACCGCAGATATGTGATAAACGCAGACATGGGAATAACAAAGATATTATGAGGAAGTAAGTCATATTTGTGTAAAACGTAATTATGGGAAGAAGCAGATAAGGAAAAAGAGATGTAGGGAAAACGCAAATGTGGGATACATGCAGATATGCGATTCATGCAGAGATGGAAAAAAAGTTGATATGCGAGAAACAGTGACATGCGAAACATGCAGATATGTGAAAAACGCAGATATGGGGAAAACGCCGATATGTGAAGAATACAGCTATGCAAATAACACAGGTATCGCAAAAACTAAGATATAGGAAAATAGTAAAAGGAAAAATGCGAATATGCGACATTTGTTTATTTATTTACCATCCGGTATCGCAGTGTAAATTCTGAAGTCAGCAGGGGTAAAACACAGGGAGAGGGGGGTTATTTACAACTTGTAGAAAAGCCAGACAACAATTATTAGAGGCGAAGGGCTTGACAGGGAAGCGTTGGTAGGGAAGGGGGTAAGACAGGTTTGTAGACTTTCTCCAATGTTATTCAATTTGTGCATTGGGCAATATGTGAAGGACAGAAAAGAGAAATTTCGAGAAGGAATTAGAGTACAGGGTGAAGAAATAAAAACATAGTACTATGCTGATGACATTGTAAATCTGTCAGAGACAGCAAAGGATATGGACGAGCAATTGAACGGAACGAATTTAATATAGCAATGGCGCACTGAACATTATAAGAAACACTTCGTTCTTAGGACAATGAATTATATTATAACGTGTAAAAATGCCATTTTTGAGTTAATAAAACGAAATCACCGGTAGCAGACATTAACAAACAATTACATTAATATAACAGACTTAAATACACGAATCAGTAGAGGCACAGTAGTGATATCAATTGTTATTTGGCATAGTCTGAAAATTGTGGAAAATCCTTTAATTTTTTCAATGGAAACTATTTTTTCGCGAAACAGCATCAATCACATTGAACTTTAAATGTCAGTCTATGATAACATGGCTGTCGTAGAACCCGCATTCCAGATTTTGGAGGAATGTTACTATAGGTTACTGAACGTTAACGGAAGTCATTACTTAGCATAGGCTACCCACTCCTAGGATGAGTCCACTAAACTCCTTATGTTTTTATTTACTATCATGTTATTGTGGTCGCACGTATTCAAATCTGATCTGTATCATTAGCTACAGAAACGATTTCCTAAATCACAGGAGACAGAAATGTGCAACAGTTCACCCTTAATACCACAACTCCCTTGGAATACGTGCGATACACTGTTCAGGACGCTCTCTGTCCGTAACGAGCACTTCGCAATTACTTGCGCATTCTTTGTTAGTTAAGAAACCGTGGGGATTCTAGTGATCGTTGCACCTCCATATATTGTGAATTTCTGAAGGTACCCTGACATACTCTCGATACACATGAAAACAGTGATTTCCAACGAAACAAACCATATGCATATTACTTAATATTTGACTATATATATATAGTTCCGAGGAACTAGAACCTAAAATTAAAAAGTAAATAAAAATTAATGTTATAAGAGTGATATTAGCTGAACATTGACTTTTCTGACATCTTAAAGGAGGAGTAACCAAACCATTATATACAAATGGAAAACTAAATTTGTGTGTGTTGTAGGAGTTTATGTTTACTTAACCGGTTTTCGGATTATAAGGTCATCGTCAGAATTTAGACTGCTGTGTGAAAGAGAAGCATTGTATCCTCTTTGACACAGCACTGTAGTCAAAACTATGAAGATGACATTATAAGCCGAAAACCGGTTAAGTACACAAAAATAAATTTGTAGAACACACAAAAATTGAGTTTTTTTCATTTATTTATGTCCTACCATGAAACGACGAAAGATATATAGTGTGTGTGTATTCTGTACTTACGTTAATACTAGAGATCGTGCAACCTGTATCGTGTGGATGTATGTACGCTTCCGAGTCCGTGGTCGTTCTCAGCGAAAAGAATCCGTTTGCAGACACCACTGTTCTTTTCCGTTGAACGGAACGAATATTCTACTCGTGTTGCAACTGCGCACAGTGCTCGTATAGCGAACATAAAAAATTTAAATTCTTTAAGCCGATTACAGCGAAAACAGCGAAACCCATTCCATAAGCCGGACATGTATTACGCACAACAATGGTTCGCCATTAGTAGATACGAAATATCGGCAAATCTGTCCCAGGGTCACTTTTATGTTTCCAGCACACACAGTTTGTAGGATTAGCGAGGTGCACTAAACAATTGACGTCTATGTGTGTCACCCACAAAACCCTTAATTAAAAATACTAGTTCCGAAACGGTTTATAATCTAAGGCGTTTAATGAATTCGAAATAAAAATAAGGCGGGAGACGCAAGGTTTAGAACACCTTGAATCAGTTGATGATCCCCTATTGTCGCCTGAAACGTCCATATAAATGTTCTAACGAACTGAGGCACCGAAACCACGATTATTCATTATTCTTATTATAGCAAACAATGTGTCAAATAGCCTCTGTATTTCTGAATAATGTGATGTATGTAAAACTGTTTTCTCTGCAGATATATAATATACGAGATTGCTTTATTACTTCTTTCGATATTCCATTAGTATAAACAATTATCACATGTGTATGCTAAAACTGCGTTAAACATTATTAGATCGAATCATACTTTTGTTTAAGTGGTTAATGTTCTGGGCTTGTAGGATTGCTTGACTCTAAAACCGGAAGTGATGCACTTAGAAGCGAAATTCAGTAACTGGAAGAGGAAAAATGTGGTATTGGCGAGTAAAAAGCAAGAATTCTGGTGTGGGACAGAATACGGAGTACAGTTAAGTTGAATGGAGGAGTTATGAGCTGTTGGAGGCACCGTCTAGTTAGCTATTAATTGATCTCGATTGCGGAAATTTGTCGGCTTAAAATGTATTCGTACCTAATATTATAGAAAAATATTGGACAAAATTTCGGCACCAATAAGATTGTTTTAAGAGCCTTGTACCAATGCCAAGAAAAGTATTCCACATACATTACCGGAGCAGCCACCTTAGAACATAAAATATATTTATTTCTTGCTTGTAATAAGGCGAATACCCGTATAATAGGCTTGGTAGCAAGAAGTGTTTATATGATCAGACAAGTTGTGCACAGCAGAAGCTGATGATAGCATGATAGCGTGCCTTACTTCTCATTGGAAAGAACGGAAGCTTCCTGTGGACTATTGATGTATGTTCCTTTCCTAGCCAAAATATACATTCCTGTAAATTCGTCTCAAGCCTTAATGCAATTTGATTTGGGCTTGTTGTTAAGAACTTCACTTCAAGATAAGCTGTTTGTAGTACGATAGAGTGCCAATGCTCATTCAAAAGAGTGAATCATCTCTGCAAACGGTTTATGTAATAATTAATTCCTAGGGGAGATACATTTGCAAGTCTATCTCAAGCATTAAAACACTGAGTCCGTGTTGTTCCTAAGTATACATGGGGAAAAAAAAAAGAAAGACAGAAAGAAAAAGAAAAAAGAAAGAAAAAGAAAAGGAAAAAAACGAACATAGATTTTCGAAGAATTCATTGCGTTTTTGTGGCGGGCATATTGTGCCTGTTCTGACAACATTCATTACTACATAATCAATCTGAACATAAATTTCCTTAACTGGGTTATTGTAATCTAATATCTTTAAACTATAGATTCTATCGATGAAGTAAGTGCTTGTTAATTATAATTCCAGGAATATATATTATATTATAATTCCAGGAATTAGAAATAAAATGAAACTGTATGAACTTGGTAATGACAAAGATGCTTGATATCTCTTCCCAGCCCTTCCACGGCCATATTAAGTTATTTACCTTGCCTTGTCACTTACAACGACATTCCAGTACTATTCTATTCAGAGTTTACATAGTGAGCTCCTAACAGATACCTATCAACCAAAAGTGAGCCAAAAAGTATTTTACTTAAATACAAGGGTCGTTCAAAAAGTAAGCTCCGTTTCTATTACCACCCGCGGCAGCGCTACGATCGTAGTTCTGAGCATGCGCGGCAGTTACTTTGACTCAAGGAGAAGACATGTACGGCATTTTCAGGTCGCTGCTGCCGACGTATGCTTTGTAGTGTTTTTTTATAATGTCAGCCGTAATTGAAAATACCGGCGCGTGTGAAATGAGATCTGTGATTCGTTTTCTAAATGCAAAGGAAATTCGACAGCAAATCTGGGAGGTTTACGGAGAAAATGCTATGAGTAGTTCAATGATAAGAAGATGGGTCAGACAGTTCAATGGAGAACGTGATCAAGTGCACGATGAATAAGGAAGTGGACGCCCGTCTGTGGTTACTGATGTATTGGTTCATACAATTGACGGTTAAGCACAACCGTAAGTCTACACTTAGCGCCCTTGCTATAGAAGTTTCGTAAGTCTCACGGTCACTAATTCAAGTTGGGTACCCAAAATTCTCACTGTACAACACAAAAAACAACCGATGGGCAGTGCACTTCAGTTTGTGACAATGAGATGAAGAAGGTGATGATTTTCTTTTTCGGAGAGTAACGTGTGATGAAATTTGGGTATCGTACGACACCCCTGAAAAGAAACGGAAATCAGTGGAATGGAGGCACACTTCACCCACAAGGAAGGTTAAGTCCAAGCAAATCTTGACACCTCGAAAAGTCGTGTGCACTTTTTGTGGGACAAAATTCATTTACAAAGTTTTGGTAACGTCAGTGCTAACAGTCGTCATTTATTTAATAAAATGCCTCTTTAACCATCAGCTGTTATATTCAAATCCTTAAATTTGACTAGTTTCGTCCCAGGACCACCATGATAGATAAAAAGGTATATGTTTGTTTTGACTTTAATAATGTAGTACGACATTTTATTCAAAGTGAGTCCTGGTGCTTTCAGCCAGATGTATTTTATTTAATGCTGTTGACTAAGCTGTTTTAATTGCTTTTCATCTATGATGATGATCCTGGACCGAAACTAGTCTATTTTAATAAAACCGCTGATTGTTGAAGATGTGTTTTATTAAATGAAGTCCTTTAGCTGATTGCTATCTTACCACAAGGCCTTTTTTTCCACTATAACGACTGACCTCACACAGCGAATATGCCCTAAGAACTGTTACGGGTATTTCACTGGGACGTGTTTGATTATCCGCCATACAGCCCATACCCCGCTCCAAGCGACTTTCATCTCTTCTTACACCTATAATCTGTCCTTGGTGGTGAACACTTCGAGCTGAAAGAACATGTTACCACGGGGTTGAATACACAGGCGGCAACCTTCTCTGAAGAAATCTCACAAAAACTTGAACCAGGCTGTGACGTCTACAAAATTTCGGAAGCTACGTTTGGATAGTAGTTTCACACTTGTAGATTTTTGTACAATAAATAATTGTTTCTGTAGGAATGCATTCTCGCAGCGATAACTTTTAATGATTAGTTCTCGGGTTTCCGCCCGTGTCAAGTGTATAAAATTCCACGAGTTTCTGGCAAGCACTCTTTGGCCATCGTCAAGTGGAATGACTGCTTGGTGCAGCCTTAAATAAGATAGCTGTCGGCCGTGACGTCACTGTTCTTGCATGATGCACCAATGTTTGTATTACAGTATCAGGTGACAGCAACATGCCGCACGAACTGATCTACACAAAGTGTTCAGGACTAATGTAAACAGTCGCCATGAAATAAATGACGTGATTCAGAGAAGAATCACACTAAGAACACGGACGAGGAACAGGAAAAAAGGCTTGCTTTGTTGCCATTCTGTGGCTCTGTATGAGGCAAGATCAAATCGGTATTCAGACCTCCGGCGAAAATTCCTCGTTTACTGAGACAAAGATGCATCCGGTTTCACAATATCTGGAGTGTATAGTATACCGTGTGAGTGTGGTCAGTCTTACATCGAACAAACTGTGCGACCCATAGAACAACGCAGGAAGGAACATGATAATTGTTGTAGTCTACGCTACACAGAGAAGTCAGTTATAGCAGAACATGCGTTAGAAAACGGCCACCCAACCAAGTTTGATAATACCTCGGTTTCTGGGATTGCGTATTTAAGGAAGCAATAGAAATTAAAATCAGCGGTAACACTTTCAATAGATTTATTACATTGGTGTGGTGTCTGTTCTTTCGATGTCCGAACACCAATGTAACAAGTGTTTAAACGAGAAGACGGCGTTAGCTTCACCGCAGATGCGGTCACAAGTTCGAGGTCGCACGGGAATCCGTAATGGCGAGTGTAAGAGGGCATGAACGATAGGGGCGCTACAGCCATAGCGTGCGACATCTTGAAATTTGAGACGGACGGAAGGGGAGCACGGGTAGCCAAGACGTAAAATGCCCAAATGCGGCCACTGTCAATCCTTTCTTTCCTATCCTTCTTCCTTCTCTTCCTTGTCCAATCATTTGCAAATGCTACTTGGCTGCGAAGCAGGTGTGATGTCTGTTCTTTCGGACGTCCGAAAGAACAGACACCACACCAATACAATCAGTATTTAAACGCGACGACGGCGTTAGCTTCAGTTATCTCACAGCAGATGCGGTCATACGTCCGACATCGCACGGGAATCCGTAATGGCGAGTGTAAGAGGGCATGGACGATAGGGGCGCTACAAACATAGCGTGCGATATGTGAGAATTTGAGACTGACGGGAGGCGAGCACGGGTGGCCAAGTAGTTAAGGCGACCGCTGGCCCGAAGCGGGAGACCCGGGTTCGATTCCCGGTCCGGCTCACATTTTCACTTGTCGCCATTGTTTCATTTCAAATTCCCTTAAGCAGCCAGTGTCAAAACTTTCCTTCCTAATCCTTCTTCCTTTCTCTCCTTATCAATAATATGTACTCTCAACAGAATCGGCGGTCTGCAGCTCAACGCGGCCTGGAACCCGGCGAACGCGAAATTGAAGCGGGCACGCCGCCCACCAAGCCAAAACATTACCATATATGGAGATGGTACGGAACGGACACCAGTGACGTATAGAGGGAGAATCACCTAACACTTGCCCCATAAATATTGCGAAAACGGAAAGTGCGAATGATGTACGGTTTTCACATAATGAATTGGCAGTCAGGGGTTCGTATTTTTAGCCAACAAACAGATTATAATATTACTTGAAAGTGTATTTTTTATACAAACAATTTTAGTGACATTTTTTATCACCTTTAGCTTCGCAGTAACAACCGTTCACAGTTTTGTGGGCGGAGGCTGCAATAGTGTAGCTGACTGGCCGAGTGGCTATCCCCTGGGGCACGGCCCACTGTCTCATGACCACCAGCCAGTCAACAACGCTGTCGTACCCTCCACACCCAAAACTTTGAATGGTTGTAGCTGCCAAACTAAACGTGATAAAAACGTCATTCAAAATTATCTGTACACATCTGGTATGAAAACTTTCAGTGCATAATAGAAACAACCATTGTTCAAGTAAAAAAAAAAAACTGTATGTTTGTATGAAATATACACATTCTAATATTATAATATGTTTGTTCGCTAAAAATTCGAGCCCCTATCAATCTATTGTGTGTAAACAGCGCATAAATCGCACTTTCGTTTCCGGGGTATTTACGGTGCAAGTGATAGGTGATTCTCCCTGCATAAAGGCTACACGAGTAGCCACCAGGTAGTCATACAAGATGACAAAGGCCAAGGAGCGCTTGGCCGAAAGCTCGTGGAATTTTTATCCACTTGACACGGTCGAAAACCCGAGAACTTTTCATTCAGTATTTGTCTCTGTATCTAAATGATTCAAATGTTTGTATAGTCTGTGGGACTTAATGACGGGGTCATCAGTCCCTAAACTTACAAACTACTTATTAACTACTTACGAACTAGGACGGCACAAATGTCCATGCCCGAGGGGGGATTCGAACCCCCGACTGTAGTGGCCGTATAGACCGTGACTGTCTCTGTATGTGTAGACTTTTATATAAACAAAAGGAACTATCTTTGTTGACATATCTCGAATTAGCGCTCATTTCAGCGGCGCCGAGAGTCAAAATAAGGGATAAAAACTCAAGCCGCATGTTCGTGGCCACGGTGCAACAAGTGTTTGAACAAGTGATGAGCAGGTCGCAGACATTAAGGCTAATCGGGCGGGTGCGAGGCGAGGGCCCGGGCGTCGCCGCGGCGGCAAAGTCGCGTGTGGCGGGAGTCGCCGGCAGAGGTGTTTGGCCAAGGGATGAGCCGGCGGCCAGCCGAGTTACAGTTCGACCCGACCCGGCCGGCGCACCCGACCACGCTAATCCGATATTCGCCTGCCCAGCAGATAGGCCCGCCCACTGAGAAGTCTCGTCGGAGGTCAATTAGCCCCGTGCGGCAGTATGGGGAGGGAGAGGGTAGGGGTCGGTTAGATCGAGGGTGAGGGGGTAGGAGCGGACTCGTGGGCGTCACTCGAGGCCGGATGGTTTAGTGGGGATTAGAGTGAGGGGCGGCGCAGCTCATTAGGAAGGGTCGCCGCGCGCGGGACAGATCCGCCCTAGCGGAGGCGCGCGCGACGCTTGCGGAATCTGGGGATTACACGGGGCGGCCGACGGCCAAACTCTGTAGGTCCACAGCAGCCGCCGAGGCCGACGCCCGTGTGGCTGTGCACCTGTCACTTGCGGTTTATCCTGCATCCAAGGCCGATAAAAGCCCATCATAAGGCCTTTTCCACTGGGTGGAATGTTTCACTAAGTGTGTTTGCCTCTGTAACTTATAAAATAATAGGTGACGGGAAATTTTAATGCGGCAGGTCAACACGAGAAATGTTACACTTTCTGCGGAGCTATGAACATAGTTTATTGTATCATTTTCCAAAGAGTTACAGCACAGTGATATAATTTTCTAAATGGAACAATAGTTTTTTTCTATCGTGCATTGGATTCGTTGAAACTATCTGCGTCCAAATCAATTTAAACTACATTCCTATCACTGTTAGTTTGAGAGCTACAACCCTTCAAAGTTTAGGGGGGGGGACGGAGGCTACGACAGCGTAGCTAACTGGGTGGTGAGACAGTGGGCCGTGCCCCACGGGATAGCCACTCGGCCAGTCGGCTACGCTATCGCAACCTCCTCCCCGGAACTTTGAAGGGTTGTAGCTCCCAAACTAACAGTGATAGAAATGTAGTTTAAATTGATTTGTACGCAGCTGGTTTCAACGAATCCAATGCACGATAGAAAAAACTATTGTTCCATTTAGAAAATTATATCACTGTGCTGTAACTCTTTGGAAAATGATACAATAAACTATGTTCATAGCTCCACAGAAAGTGTAACATTACTTGTGTTGACGTACCACATTAAAATTTCCCGTCACCTATTATTTTATAAGTTACAGAGACAAACACCCTCAGTGAAACACCCTGTATATATATAGGGTAGATCTAAATTCGCGCACTCTGGCTTTGCAGCGCGATTCCCCATATGCTAGCAATAAAAAAAAAAAAAAGAATCTCACAAAATTTCGTCCTCCGCAGATTTCCGGCAGTAAATGGACGAAGATTGAGATGGGTGTGTGTCCCGTACGTCAGTGTGTTTCAGAATAACACCACTACACCAACAAACGTCTACGGGACGTGGGAGGTCTTGAGGAACAAAGTGAGCCTAGAAACCGATGTCAGGAAATGTCAACCAATGACCCTACAGAGCGTCACAGTTGCTGGAGGGGATGTCTAACGGCAAGAGGTGGTGCCTGTAACTTGGATTCTCCATAGCGTCATTGGATGACGTTTGCGGGCATGGGTTTCTATGCTTACTTCGTTCCTCAAGATACCTCCCACACCCCCTAGAAGTTTGTTGGTGTAGTAGTGTAATTCTGAAACACACTGACGCACGGGAACACACCCATCTCAATCTTCGACGTCCATTTACTGCTGGAAATGTGCGCAGGACGAAATATTGTGACACACATTTTTTTTTTAATTGCTAGCATGAGAGGACTCGCGCTGCGAAGCCCGAGTGCGCGACTTTATATTCACTCTGTGTATATCAGCGAGGTTTGTATGGCTGCCGCCGCCTCTCGCATCCCAATTTCCATCGACTTCTGTCGTTCCAGTCTTCTTCATTAAAACCTCTCGCCGCCATATCTTCGTTGACATCTTTCCAGGATCTCGCAGGTCAGCCACGCATTCTTCTTTGACGAGGAGTCTATTGTCATATTCTCTTTGGCCATCTTGTGCCTGGCGTACGTTGTAGATTATATGTTTTGTTTTGCGCGTTATTTTAATTGCCTCCCTTGCCCTGGCCAATGTTATTGTTTATGTCATCCGTACTTCTACCATTGGACGACAATGTCACTCCCAAGTACGTTAACTTACAACACCCTTTAACAATACCGAGTTGTATATCATAACCATGTTTTCTCCCACCTTCAGGTATTCAGTTTTACCTAAGTTTATGCCAAGCCCCCATTTTTAGTAATCTTCTTTTAATTTGCGGAGCATGTAATTAGCATCTTCCTCATCTTCAGTACTAACACTTGGTCGTCAGCAAAATATTAAGTAAATAAGATGTCATCGTTTACGGGATACCCATTCCTCAGCATATCCTTTTCTAGGATTTAAGTGCCTCCTACAGGTGAGAGTGTACATCCATGGCGTAGTCCCTTTGTCACTTCAATCTCTTGAGATAACTGATCACTCATTTTTACCATTGCCGTACAATCTTTGTAACACTGTTTGACTGCTTTCACATAGTTCGGTGGCACGCTATTATTGATCAGACTTGTCCAGAACTTGTTTTGTTGAACTGTCGTAAGCCTTTTGCAGGTCTACAAAGATAAGGTGGGTGACAAGGCCTCTTGCTGTCCTCCTCTCGAAGACGTTTTTGAGGGTGAATACTCCGTCAGTACAGGAGCGACCAGAACCTATTTTGCTCTTCACATTCATTTATTTCTGCGTCTTTTCTCTTTTTATAGGATACGGCGATATACTCTCGCCATGGATGGCATTACACTAATTCCTCGATAGTTTCCACAGTTCCTTCTGTTAACCTTATAAAATATTGATGTAATTGTGGCCTATTGCCACTCCTTTGGAGGTGTGTTACCTCTGAGGTATTTGTCAAAATTCACTGCCAATATCTCCAGGAATTTCAAGGGTGCTGCTTTAACCAATTCTATATAAATACTGACCAATTTCCCTGGCTGCACATTGTATGTGTGGTTGAGGGCGCAAGAATTTTATAAATCTACACTGATATCCATCATTGAAGCAACGAAAGAAGATTTTAGAGCGTTCCGTTCTTTTCAAAACAGTTCTACACACAGGTGCTAATGAAAAATGTAAAGAATCTGTAACATTCGAAGTGTGTATGTATATAAGTACACCGAAGAGCCGAAGAAACTGGTATAGGCACGCGAGAAAAACCACAGACATATGTAAACACACAGAGGGCGCTGACATCGGAAAGAAATATACAGGTATTTGGCGCAGGCGTAAGCCCTTGCATTCAGCGTGTTCTTCCTGGACAACAACGTATTAAAAGGTGATTTATACCGTATTTTGTGCATCAGTCCTTAAAGTTCCATTTTTGTTGATGAACAATATGCTTCGGGCACGACATTTTGCTGCTTGGTTCGGCGTGTAGCCATTTCTGAGGTATTAATCTGTCCATCTCGGAGGATGTGTTGCGTTGCCGTTTGTACGTGGCTGAGAGTGTAAGCGAGAGTGTGGTTACTTTTATTTTCTTCCTGCAGTGGTCTTGTCTTTACTGCTGTGGTGAAGATTTTGCTAGCATTATTGATCTTGCAGTGTTATATATCAACAACATAACGTCCAAGTAATAAAATAACTCGATACAAACGTCTCTGTTGTGCATGAAATACATGGCATACGAAATCAATAGCTCGACCAAATATTTAAAACACATATTTTGATGTTTACTGCACTGTATTAATACACGTAACACTGAATTTTAATTTTTCCAAAGATAGTTTTATAATGTGGGACTGAAAAGGCGCCGCGGTGGAGTAGCCGAGCGGTCTAAAGCGTCTCGCTGCGGAGCGCGCGGTTCTCGCCGTGGAGTCCTCCCTAGAGCATGGGTGTGTGTGTTTGTCCTTAGATTAGTTTACCTAGGTTTAAGTGGTTTGTAAGCTACGGACTGATGAGCACACAGTTTGGTCCGATAGACTTACAAACATTAGAACGTTAGACTGAAAAGGTTGATATCTCCTGTATATCCATCTCAGATGGACGATGGGACGACGGCGATGTATTAATTTATCAAATGAAAAACCTTCCGCCGTTATTTTTTATAATTTTCAATCAATTACATGTTTCGAGATTCCAATAATCTCATTTTCAGACCCTTATAAGATCCATGCAGTAATATGAGATCTAGCCATCCATTTATAATCCTGCGTATACTCGCTCACCCCAAGATATAGCTGACAATTATTCATTTGCTAAATGAAAAGTTTGAACCGGCTAAAGATGATATAATATCAGGCAATCACGTAATTTATAATCGGTGAAAGGCAAATGGAACCCTCAGTATCTCCGAGTAGCGATAAGGTTGGAATTTTGCCGTACGCCTTTTCATAAATGCATAGTGAATTAATCTGGTAAAATCTTCGACATCGATGAGACCGGAAAACCATCCTGCATCAACTGGACGCACGACTTCGGAAGGCAATCGTTAAACGTGATAGAAGTGGAACCCTTCCACAAATTAATGTGACTTTCAATGCTGGGCCATCAATGTCAACATGCAAAACATTCTACCAAACATCATCGATGGAGGCTTTCTGAGCCAAAGGTTGATTCATTTACTCTCGCTGACTGTACGACACAAATTTCCTTGGCAGCAGATTTTACGGGAGGGAGTCGGGTGAAGTTTGGTTGAGGGGGCAAAAATTGTACAAAGCTACACTGGCATCCAACAGAGCTGCATTTATTTTGCTACACAGCAGTACACGAAGGAGCTAATGAAGGTTGAAAAATGTAAAGAATCTGTATCTATAAGATTCGATGTGCGTATCTACGTGAATAAGAGCCGAATGAACTGGTGTAGGTACACGCAAGAAAACACAGTGATATGTAAACACACAGAGGACGGCGCTGATGTCGGCAGGTGTCTGGCGCAGGCGTTAGATCGGCTACTAGTTCTACAATGCCAGCTAATCAAGATGTAAGTAAATTTTAACGTGGTGTTATAATCGGCGAACGAAAAGTGGGACCACAGCTACTACCAGGTAGAGATATGTTTGGGATTTTATTGTACGGCCTTTCATAAGTGTGATTCGAATAACTGAAATCTGGTAGAACATCAAGTCTCCGCCATCGATGACACCCGAAAAATATCCTACATGAACGGGACGCACTACCACTGAGGAGAATCGTTATACGCGATGGAAGTGCAACCTTTTTTGTTCGACATTATTGTCTACGAGTGTGTCAAATTCGATGGACTGGTTCCAGTTTCTGAATAATTTTTTTTTTCATAATTTATTCACATTATCAGTTTATGCTTAGTCTCTTGCAATTTCTGATATTCTTACGTTTATATATATATATATATATATATATATATATATATATATATATATATATATATATATATATATATGGTGTCTGTACTTTCGAACATGTCCGAAAGAACAGACGCCAGTTTTGATCCGGCAGTTATTATCTTTTTGTATTCACGGAATGTATGACTAACTGGGAATGGATAAAGTTGAAAATGTGTACCCCGCCGGGATTCGGACACGGGTCTCTTGCTTTCTAGGCAGTTGCGCTGACCGCTACACCACTGGGGACACAGTGATCAGCACACCTGCGTGTAATTACTCAAGTATGCCTCCAATCAGACACAAATTTGCAACTTTACCCTGCCCACTAGAACTCAAACTAGTAGTGACTTAGTGCTGATTCCCGTAAGGGCCTAGGAGTGGCTCCGCCGTGAAGAAAGAATTATTGCCCGTCATCGGCAAATTGTATTAATTATATGTATGTGGTGTCTGTTCACGTAACGCGATACAGATGGGTCCATCGCATGCTCAGTCGACTTGTTAGAATTTGCATCAACTGCTATTTTCACACAATTGCATTAAACCAATCTTCGGAGTTTCAGGCAGCAGCCTGGAATCCCTAACGTTTCAAACACAGTGCTGTGACCGTAGCAACGTGGTGGTTCTCTGACGTTTTGGGATAATATTATGTGGGGTTAATGTACACCACTGGTAAGGCTATCAAAGTGATAAACGGTACAAGGATGACATACTCCGACGTATAGAGCGGCCATATCGGCAACATTTCGATGAGGGATTTCTGTTATTACACGACCTCGAGCTCATCGTGTATGTCTTGTGGAGACGCTCCTTTATCGTAAGGACGTGGCAATATGAGAAAGGCTAGTATGTTCTCCAGACATGAATCATAGAAAACAAGCTAGGGTACACTGAAAAGTGCTATTCTTGAACGACATGGTTCGCCAACGAGTCTGAGACATTTAAGCCGAATCTCTGTTGAGGATTGGGTCTGTCTGGAGCAACAGTACCTTGATGATCTTTCGGACAGTATTCCTTAAGGAATATGGGCATAAAGCAGAGCAAGAAGACATGTTACCCTCCATTACGGGTACTGGTGTTTGCAGCAGTCTGGAAGACAAGTTCGTAATGTCTAGGTTATTGTCGTTCTGCTTTCGTGAGCTACAAAGAGAATTAAAATGTTGGTTTTGTATATATCCATTCCATTTACATTGAAAGTGTCAAGAACCCCTAGAATCATGGTGACGAAACACTTACGTTGGTACGTCTCATGAAAAGTATGAAAAAAGAGTTCAAAAAACCAGTGTATTTCCTGTACGTAGATTTTCTTCAGGTGTTCAACACACATCGCTGCACTATTAAAAGTGAATAATGCCAGGCATTCTATAAGTATGTGGTCGGCACTGGTGTCTGGCGTTGTCGGCATGGTGGATCAGCGCTTTCGACCCGGGAGTCTCCCGTCCTATGTAATAGGAAAACTAACCGAAGATCTCTTGGAGAAACATTGAACACTAATGATTCCACGTCCGAAATGAAATAATTTACGTGACGAAAACACGTTAAAGCTCTCTGGTGGAAGAAGAGAGAAACATGTCACCGAATTTAAACCCGGTCAATTTACGTATTTTATAGTCTGCTTTTGAACCTAGCCATCACTTACACATACACACCCACTCAAACATTTACTCTGCAATTGACATTTGTGTCTGGAAGAGGGTTTATCGGATCGCTTTCTTTACCATTCTCGTAGAGCCCTCGGGAAAAGGAAACTAAATGTTTCAGCTTCCGATCTGATTCCTCTTACTTTATTATGATGGCCATGTCTCCTATGTATGTGGTGCTAACAAATTAAGTTCGCACAGAGAGCAGGTGACCGAAATTTCGAAAATATATCTCACCTCAATGAATAATGCCTTTCTTTTAATGATTCCCACCTTCAATCGTGTGTTATTTGACAATCTCTCCCATGCATCGCGATAATACGAAACAAACGACCTTTGTCTGAACTTTACCCACTGTCTTTTTCACTTGACGATATTCCAAAATAGGATGGAGAATTGTAGTGTACCAGTTTCTTATTAGATTTCATCCTCTATAACACTTCCCTGGGAACACCAGATATCACCTTCTGTTAATTACTACGTAGTTCGTCGTATCCGACAGGATATCTCCAAGCGTACAATTCTGATGATAGCCAATAAGGTATAAATTCGATTAGAAGCCGCATGTGTAATGCTGTGTCAAAAACCTTCCGGATATCTAAAATAATGGATTCGATTTGAAATCCCTTTTCACTTTTAGTGAAAAGAGCTAGTTTCAAAAGAACTATAGTTTATGAATCTGTATTGACTATAGGCAAACAGGTCGTTCTCTTCGAGGTAGTTTATAATGTTGGAAAAATAATTGATTTTCCAAAATGCTGATGTGAGCCTACGTGAATGAAATGAGGCAGTAATTTTTCGGATCAATCCTATTTCCTTTCTACTGGAGTGACCAATGCAACATTCCACTCGTTTAGTACGGATCTTTCGCTGAACAAGTGGTTGTAAATGATAGCTATAGAGCTATTGCATTACCAAAGTGGTATAAATCTCTCACCGATACGAAGAGTCACCAGAAACGACACATGGTTAGGATTTCACATTAAACTGGAATCGATTTGGGACATGCAATTCTACGCAGTGACCGTTCAATTGAAATATATGTAAAACTATAAGGTAAAGGAGTCAACAATCCGAAGATTAGTTTGAACACCACAGTGCTTTACTAGGCATGGTCCTGTTTGGAGGTGGTATGCCGTTGCCTTCCTCCGACCTTCGAACTGAACTTACCCAGCCAGTTATAGGGGGCCTACAGTTTAACGTGGGTTCCGAACCACGGTGCTACTCAGTATTTTTCACAGGAACAATACTGCCAGAGGTGAAAGAAGTGGAAAGTGACAGATAAAAATCCTAGGACCTGGCGGGGATAGAACACTCGACCTTTGGATTTGTAGTCTGGCACTCTACCACTGTGCAACCGAGGCGCATATATATATATATATATATATATATGAATTATTATTGTTATATATGTAAAACTATATATAACAATAATAATTTACCAGTTAGACCCTTTTTGCAATATTTAGGACGCATGGATGTGC
This sequence comes from Locusta migratoria, assembly GCA_026315105.1. NCBI lineage: Eukaryota > Metazoa > Arthropoda > Insecta > Orthoptera > Acrididae > Locusta > Locusta migratoria. The sequence continues at coordinate 26,039,173 of CM048751.1, forward strand.
TTTCGACTGGAAACACATCCAAGACGCACGATAAATGAGATTTCGATCAGTTCTGACAGAAATATTAGCAAATACAAGGGACCAATCAGATATTAGTATGCATCACAAGAGTACGTTTGCGTAAGAGACTATTTAGGAGTCATGACGATATATGTCCACGTTTTAGTATGTCAATTTCCACGTATATAGTATGAAAAAAAAAAAAAAAAAACATGCTTTACATTTCTCTTGAAGCAGTCATTGCTTACAAAACAGCCGTACCTACAGTTTAGCATGGTCTGTGTTAGAGGCCAGTCCACATTTTTGCGAGTTTTTGCATTGCGGATTCTTTGTCTGGTGCATAGTTTCATTTTTACGTTCCTCAGCTGGCTATGGAGCTGAAATTGCGCCCTGTGTCTGAGATCGTCCCCATGTCTACAGAAACAGACGGAAGTCGCTCATCTAGGTCTGGAAGAAGCTCCCTTTAAGAAAGTTGTTATACCGGGAAGCGCGTCTTTTACAGCAGTTTGGTTTACAGCGGCACCATCAAACGGAAACCCCTCCTTTATTGCGAGACGTTACTGTGATTGCCGCGGGGAAAGAGAGAGAGGGAGGGGGGAGGGCATTTGTAACAAGAGCGATAAAGCTACATAAAGCTACGTTGTGAGCGGCCGACGAACATTCTAGCCAAGTGGGATAAGCGAGGTGCTCTTAAGTGCACTTAGGCTAAGTCCCTCCCAAATGCTCTTAGCTCCATCAGTTAACCCACTTATACGGCTCCGGGGCACTGTGCGCCCAGTCGCAAAACAATCTCGGTTAGCGCAAGTACAGTAGCGGTACAGCCCCGTCTTAAGCTTTGCCGGTGACGGGATGTGAAGTCTTCCGAGGTCGGCGCTTTCAGTAAGACCCACGTATAAAACTGGTAAGTTACATAGAGCTTGAACCTCACAACTTCTAAAGCGTTTTCTGGATAAGTAGTTGGTGTGAATCCCCACTAAAATGGGGCAGATGACATTAAAACTTTTCTTTAAAATCAAGGTTCTTATTGACAGCAGCTTTATTGCCTTTGTTTAATACCTTAGGATATTATGTGTAATCTCGCCTCACGAGAGCCATATAGGAATGAGCATCAAGTGTACAAAAGTTAGGCACACGGTTGTCGCATTTGGTGTGCCGTGAGTACTGGCGGCTGATGTGTAGGAACCCAACAGCACACAAACACCCCATCTTTTTGACACCTTATGGATACATTCATTATTTGCCTTTGAATGCTGGTAAATGCAATACCGAATTTTTACACATTACATTACTTAGATCATCCTGCAATTAGTTTTGATCTTTAGATGATTTTACTAGACGGTAAATGATGCCCTCATCTGCAAACAACCTAAGAGAGCTACTTAGATTTTCTCCCAAACCGTTTATGTAAATAAGGAACAGCAGAGGACCAATAATACTACCCTGTGGAACGCCCGATATCACCTCTGTTTTAGTCGATGCTTTACCATCGATTACTACAAATTGTGTCCTATCTGACTGAAAATCACTTATCCAGTCGCAGATTTGGGGCGATATACCATAACCATGCAATTTTATTAAAAGCTGTTTGTGAGGTACGGTGTCAATAGCCTTCTGGAAATCAAGAAATACGGAATCGATTTTCGAACCCTTGTCGATAGCAATTATCACTTCGTGTGAGTAAAGAGCTAGTTGTTTATCGCATGAACGATATTTTCTAAATCCGTGTTGACCTTGGGTCAATAGATCATTCTGTTCGAGATAGTTCATAATATTTGAATACAGGATACGTTCCAAAACCCTGCTGCAAATCGATGTCAATGAAATAGGCCTGTAGTTTAGTGGGTTACTCCTACTGCCTTTCTTGAAGATAGGCGTGACCTATGCAACTTTGTCTTTCGGTACAGATCCTTCTTTGAGAGAGCGGTTGTAGAGGAGAGTTGCCGATGATGGAACGTTGCCTAAGTTGCACTTAAAGTTCTAAGTTTGCTCAACTGGTGAGAAACATTGTCGAAGTCACGTGGCACAGTCGCCAGTCGACGATAGTCATTGGAGTGAGGACAGTTTTCATTACTGCGTTTTCTTCGATGTCGCTGTACGTTTTCTGCTACATATCATAAGCTTTCCTCTGTTCTAAAGGTATGAAAAGTATCAGCAGCAGTATAGTTCAAAGTGCTACTCATTAGCTAATAATTAAATATCGTTAAACTAGAGATTAGCGTTTTTTGTTCCTACAACGTTATCTTTACTTATATGGCGTTGAGTTGCCGAAGTGGGGCCAAAGGCTGTTTCCTAATTTGGACCGGTCCAATTTAGTGATCAATCGTAACAAATAATACTTAATGTCATTTAACAATAGGTAATAGGTAGATGTTAAGGTTTTTGGTTTATTTTTCTATGCTGCAAAACAATTTAAAAAATAAGGCGTAAGTATGATAACCTTTTTAGATTTGCAAGATTCAATAAGGGAAATGTATGGAAAATGGACAGAAGATGAACAGAAGGTAGCTGTGGAAGCATACAGAAACGGTAACCATGAACTTAACGAGTGTGGTCGTATACACCGAGTACCAAAAGCTACAATTAAAGAGATATGCCGATGGTAAAAGCATGTTCGGAAATTAAGTTCAGTTATACGGAAGACAATCAACCTTTACGACTGAGATGAAAAAATTTGTCGCAGATCGCCTTTTTTTATTTGAAGAGAGGTTTTTTTGTATTCACAATCAAAGATGTTCGTAAACTTGCATTCGACATAGCACAGAAATATCAACTGCCTCCTTCTTTCAACATAGAACAGAAAATGGCTGGTAAAAGGTGGTTTTCTTCATTTGTGAGACGAAATACACAGTTTTCCCTCCGTCAGCCAGAAGGAATATAAATGGCGAGATGTCGAAGCTTTTCTTAATATTACGGGTCTTATTTCCTTTTTAGACATTGCTTTACCATGCGGTTCAATTTAAGCAACTGTTGTACATTTTTAAATTTTAAGTAATATACATTTACGCTTTTTTTTCCAAAGTATAAAACTAGCAGATGAAAGTGTACAACATATAGCTTCTTTTAAAGTATATTTTGTTTCGATTAGATAGATAATGTAGACTTTGGATCCCAAAATAAAAAAAGTGGTCCAATATCGGCAACCTTCCCCTATATGGCTGTGAAATTAGGATCTATCGTTTCAGCATAATCAGATAGAAATATAATGGGTATACATTCCGGTCCAGAAGACGTGTCCTTGTTAAGTGATTTTAGTTGCGTCACTACTCCGATGATATCTACTTCTACGTTACTCTTTCTGGCCTCCGTTCACGTACGAAAGCCGGCCGTGGTGGCCGAGGGGATTTTTTTTATTATTATTATTTAAAAAGCTTATGGGACTTAACTACGGGGTCATCAGTCCCTAAACTTACAAACTACTTATGAACTACTTACGAACTAAGACGGCACAAATATCCATGCCCGAGGGGGGATTCGAACCCCCGACCGTAGTGGCCGTGCAGACCGTGACTGAAGCGCCTCGGTCCGCTCGGCCACCGCGGCCGGCGCCGAGGGGACTGAGGCGCTCCAGTCACCGTCTGCTCGGTCACTACGGTCGGGGGTTCGAATCCCCCCTCGGGCATGGATATTTGTGCCGTCCTTAGTGTTAGCTAGTTCTTAAGTAGTTTGTGAGTTTAGGGACTGATGACCCCATAGTTCAGTCCCGTAAGCTATACAAACATTTGAACATTTCACGTACGAAAATTGCGGACAAGTAGGGAATACATAAGAACTGAAAATAAAATGGAGTACCTCATTCATGAAGATCAGTGTAGCTCTCGGAGAGATTAGGTGACGCAAAAAAGGAGCACCTGTGCGGCACGAGCATGAATAAAGGCGTCCAGTTCTTCGCAGACGACTCTGGGTCAGGTGTGGGGACAAGCCGCCCGGCGTGTTAAATGCGGGGCCGGCCGCGCATATGGCCGGGCGCTGCGAGCACGCGCGGCCATGGCTCACGCGTGAAGCGCCATCAGTCGCCGGCAGTCGCGGCGGGCACTCCCGCCTAGTGGGCATCCGTCAGCCGCACAGTGCGAGGAGGCGCGAGGGAGGGAGGGCAGCGGAAAAATGAGGACGCGGATTAAAAACGGGGCGCCGCGCGCAAATATTAATGCTCCGGGTCTGCGCAAATAATTAATTAAGCGTTTAGCGGAGATCGGCAGAACGCATAAATCAAAACGAGCCGCCCAGGCCCAGCCGCGCACGACTTTTTAATGGCGGCGTCCACACGCGAGCTGAAGGTGGCTGTGAAATGTGGGCTGCGGAGATTAAAATATATTCCTTAAGCGATTTAAAGGTGTGAAACCAAGGAGACTGCGTTTGTGGCTAAGCATTATGATGACGAAAGCATAAGTACGTCGAGGTGCGACAGGCACATAAAAAACCATTCTAACACACAATGTTGGAACGACTAATGGGGGATGCAACAGCAGACGAAAAGAAATAAGGACGACGTGGAAGCAATGGTGACGTCAACACTGCCATAAGAGAACAAATGTACAAATCAAATACTGAAAATCTTGTGATACTGGTATTTGCATTGTGACAACGTAACATCTACATCATCATGGGATACTCTGCAAATCACATTTAAGTGCCTGGCAGAGGGATCGTCGAACCACCTTTATACTGGAATGAAACTTTCACTCTGCAGCGGAGTGTGTGCTGATACGAAACTACCTGACAGATTAAAATTTGCCTTTCGTGAGCAAGCACACTACCGACTGTGCTATCCCGACACCACTCACGATGTCGCATCACAACTTTACTTCCGCCAGTACCTCGCCTCCTACTTTCCAAACTTCACAGAAGCTCTCCTGCGAACCATGCAGGTCTATCACTCCTGGAAGAAAGGATATGGTGGAGGCATGGCTTAGCCACAACCTAAGGGATGTTTCCTGAATGAAACTTTCACTCTGCAGCGGAGTGTGCGCTGATATGAAATTTCCTGGCAGATTAAAATTGTGTGCCGGAACCAAGACTCGAATCTGGGACCTTTGTCTCTCGCGGGCAAGGGCAGTACCGACTGTGCTATCCCGACACGACTCACGATGCCGCCTCGCAGGAGAGCTTCTCTGAACTTTGGAAAGGTAGTGGCGGAAGTAAAGTTGTAATGCGGCATCGTGAGTCGTGTCAGGATATCACAGTCGGTAGTGCGCTTGTCCGCGAAAGGCAAAGGTCCCAGGTTTGAGTCGCGGTGCGGCACACAATTTATAATGTGCCAGGAAGTTTCACTGCAGAACGACATGTTGACCATAGCTGTCTATTTTTTCTCAGTGCTACCGGTTTCGGTCATTTACCATTATCATGCGTTGGCAGAGATTAGCTAATAGCTTATCATTAGCTAATCTCTGCTAACGTTTGACAATGGTAAATTACCGAAACAGGTAGCACTGATAAAAAAAAATCACCTAAGGTGAACATGCCGTTCTGGAATTATCTAAAAGCTGTTATGCCCCATCTGTTCAACATTCTCAGGAAGTTTCACCTTTATACTGTTTATCTCCCATTTCATTCTCGAATAGCGCGCGAGAAGAAAGAACACCTGAATATCTCCGTTCGAGCACTGATTTCTAGTAGTTTATTCTGATGATCTTTTCTACCTATGTATGTGGGAATCAACAATAAATTTTCGCATTCGGAGGAGATTATTGGCGATTGGAGTTACGTAAGTAGCCACGACAATCGCCGCTGTTGTAATGATTGCCATCCCAGATTCTGTATGATTTTCGTAACGCTGTGTCCCCTGTTTCGTGACAATACAAAACGAGCTGCCTTTCTTTGGACTCTTTCGATGTCCTCCGTCAAACACACCTGATAAGGATCCCAAACTTGGCAGCAATACTCCAAAGATGCAGTCTCTTTAGTAGTTGGGTTGCATATTTTAAGGGTTCTGCCAATAAAACGTAGGCTCTGGTTCGCGTTTCCCAGGACATTATCTACGTGTTCTTTCCAGTTTCAGTCTGAAGTAATAGTAAGTTTACGGCCTTCACGTTTGATTGGTTTATCTTGTAAACAAAGTTTAACAGATTTCTTTTTGTACTCATGTGGACGACTTGACACTTCTCATTATTTACAGTCAATTGCCAATTTTTACACCATAATTGTACCTTATTCATATCGTTCTGCAGCTGGTTTTGATCTTCAGATGATTTTACTAGGCGGTAAATGACGGCGTCATCTGCAAACAACCTACGAGAGCTACTTAGATGTTCTCCGAAATGGTTTATGTAAATAGGGAACAGCAGATGACCAATAACAGTACCCTGTGGAACGCCTGATATCGCCTCCGTTTTAGTCGACGCTTTACCATTGATTACTACAAACGTAAGAATATTCTGCTAGTTCTTATTGCTGCTGCTATGGAGAATGACAACCGACTGGACCTGACCAGCGATGGAGAGCTCTTTTAATAATGCTGTAGGGGACACGAATCCCCGCGTCGACCAAGGGCGTGGCCCTGAATCTGTTCGCAATTGACACGCCTTGCCGCGCCTTCTATATCTTCCTCCGGCGGTTCTGTTCTGGTCGATATCCAGTCATTACGTCAGGACTGCTTTGGCTTTCGGCCATCACGCTTTGCCAAATGAAAGATACAGTTCACATAATCACACAAATCTCCGACCGCTGCCTTCCTAGTCACACTCTGCACCTACAGGATAGGAGTAGTGCGGTGCTGGTCTTAGGTTGCAAGGCTGCGGTGGGGATGGACACAGCACGACCTTACAGAGCATGTGGATAGTATATGGATGGAAAGAGTTGCTACTGGCGTTCCCCATGGACATGTTATAGGGCCATCGGCCAGCTGTCACATCGTTCACAACGCTAAGTATCATAATTTAATATGGATGAAATTTAATTTGCCGATCATTTTCGTTGGTGTTTCGGTTTTAAGAGATTTATTCTTGCGTACTTGGCAGATTTCCTTTGAGCTACAGTTTTAATAGTCTATTCTCTCGTATTTGATAAATGCAGTTAGGCGCCGGTCACAGAACCACCACCACCAGCAAATTTACAGTTAAGAGGAAATGAACAATTTTCACTTATTTGTGTGCCGAGCAGTGTAAAATTTTTATTAACTCGCGGTAGTTCTTATTATTAGCAGGCCCACACTTATGTTTTTAAAAGCTTTTAGTTGATTAACTGTGTATTTGCGCTGCGTATACCACGACAACATTTTGTTGTTGTTTTGAAATGTAGTTGGCTATAGTTACATCAGTTGGGCGCCACCCACAAAGCCAGCAGCACCCACTGTCGGGACTTCTTCGGGTGTACCGGACGCTGTTGAGCAACCCCCTCCGGTAATGGGTGTGGCGAGTTCAACGGCGTTCGTGTCGCTCGAGGCGAAAGGACGATGTGGAGGCTTTGCCCGTTCTGCCTATGTGGACGTGTGGCTGCTCCTTCAGCGCGTCCGAGCAGACACAGGGAGGGAAGGGTTTATTACATCTACATACATACTACGCAATTCACCGTAAGGTGCGTGGCGGAGGGTACACTGTACCACTACTAGGCATTTCCTTTCCTATTACACTCCCAAATTGAACGAGGAAAAAAAGAATGCCTATATGCCTCCGTACGAGCCCTAATTTCTCTTATCTTGTCTTTGTGATCTTTACGCGAAATGTAAGTAGGCGGCAGCAAGATCGTACTACACTCAGCTTCAAATTCCGGCCCTCTAAATTTCCTCAACAGAATTTCACGAAAAGAACGTCGTCTTTCTTCCAGCGATCCCCAATTGAGTTGCCGGAGCATTTCTGTGACACTCGCGCATTGGTCGAACCTACCGGTAACAAATCTAGCTGCTCGCCTCTGAACCGCCTCTATGTCTTCCTTCAAACCGATCTCCTGCGGGTCCTAAATACTTGAGCAATACTCAAGACGTGGTCGTACAAGCGTTTTATACGCGGTCTCCTTTACCGGTGAAGGACATCTTCCCAAAATTCTCCCAATAAACTGAAGTCGGCTGTCCGCCTTACTCACGACTGTCGTAACATGCTCGTTCCATTTCATATCGCTCTGCAATGTTACGCCTAGATATTTGAACGACGCGACAGCATCAAGAAGCTCACGACTAATGCTGTATTCTAACATTATAGGATTGTGTTTTCTACTCATGCGCATCACCTTACATTTTTCTACATTGAGAGCTAGCTACCATTCTTCGCACCAACTAGAAATTTTGTCTAAGTCATCCTGTATGCTATTACATTCAGTTACAGACGACACCCACCCATACACCACAGCATCATCAGCAGACAGCCGCAAATTACAACTTACTCTGTCCATCAGATCATTTATATAGATAGAAAATAATAGCGGTTCTATCACAGTCCCCTGGGGCACGCCTGACGATACACTCGTCTCTGATGAACACTCGCCGTCGAGAACAACGTACTGCGTTCTATTACTTAGGAAGTCTTCCAGCCAGTCACATATCTGTGAACCTATTCCATAAGCTCGTATCTTCGTTAGCAGTCTGCAGTGTGGCACTGCGTCGAACGCCTTTTCGAAGTCGAGAAAAACACAATCCGCCTGTTGCCCTTCGTCCATGGCTCGCAAGGGCAAGCTGAGTTTCACATGAACGATGTTTCCTAAACCCTTGCTGATTCATGGAAAGAAGCTTTTCCGTTTCAAGGAAATTTACTATATTCGAACTGAGAATATACTCCAAAATTCTACATGAAACTGACGTCAACGATATTGGCCTGTAATTTTATGGGTCAGTTCTCTTTCCTTTCTTATACACTGGAGTCACCTGCGCTTTTTTCCAATCACTAGGAACTTTGCGCTGAATTAAAGATTCGCTATAAATGTAAGCTAAGTAGGGGGCCAACGCCGCAGAATAGTCTTTGTAAAACCGAACTGGTATTCCATCCGTACCAGCAGACTTTTTCGTATTTAGTTCTCTCAGCTGCTTCTCTACACCGGAAATACCTATTGCTATGTCCCCCATTTCGGAATTAGTACGTTGATCAAATAATGGTACGTTTGTGCAGTCCTCCTGCGTGAAAGATGTCTTAAAGGTTAAATTTAGAACTTCAGCTTTCCGTTTGCTTTCTTCTATTACTGCCCCGGAATGATCAACTAGTGTTTGGATAGTGGGCTTTGACCCGGTTATCGATTTTTACATAGGACCAGAATTTTTTCGGGTTCTCGGAAAGATCTTTTGGTAAGGTATGGCTGTGATAATTATTGTATGCTTCACGCATCGATCTTTTTATAGACGCACGAGTCTCAACTAACTTTTGCCTGTCATCATTTGCGTGTCCTTTTTTGAATCTAGAGTGCAACAGCCTTTGCTTTCTCAGCAGCTTTCTAACATTATTATTATACCATGGTGGATCTTTTCCATCCTTAATCGTCTTTACTGGCACATATTTCTCTAATCCTTTATTAACAATGCACTTAAATTTAGTTCACAATTCCTCTACATACATAGTCCCGGAATTAAACGATGCCCATTGATTTTCTAAGTGCGATCGTAACATTTGCTTGTCGGCTCTTCCCAACAAAAATATGCTCCTAGCCTTCTTGATTCGTTTATGAACTTTGGTCACCATCGACGCTATGACGATATCATGATCACTAATTCCTGTCTCTACACGGATTGGGAGCTCCAATGTTAGGCAGGTGATGAAGCCCCTTAGGGAAATAGCGGAAAGATCGGGCAAGAAGGCCAGAGTTCAGTCTGTTTGCATCTCTGGGGGTCTTATCCGAGATGTGGAGGAGGCCCTTCCGGCAGCGATAGAGAGCACTGGGTCCACCCAACTGCAAATTGTTGCTTATGTCCACACCAATGACTCCTGCCGTCTGGCTTCTGAGTTCATCATCAGTTCATACAGGCGGTTGGCGGAGTTGGTGAAGGCTGAACGCCTCGCTCGCGGGGAAGTGTCTGAACTATTTGTAGTGTCGTTCCCAGAACCGATCGTGGTCCTCTGGTCCTGGAGCCGAGTGGAAGGCTTAAACCAGAGGCTCAGACGATTCTGCGGAGATTTGGGGTGCAAAATTTTCGACCGCCGCTATCGGGTGGAGAAATATAAGTTCCACCTGAATAGGTAAGGCGTGCACTACACGCAGGATGTGGCTACAAGGGTACCGGAGAATGTGTGGAGTGCACATGAGGGTCTTCTAGGTTAGAGAATTACCTCCCTAGGCCTACAAGACGCAGTAGGCGAAACGCAACAGGGAATAATAACATCAATGTAGTATTAGTTAACTGCACGAGCGTCTACTGAAAGGTCCCAGAACTGCTCCCATTAATAAACGGTCACAATGCCCTCGTAGTACTAGGGACAGAAATTTGACTGAAAGCAGATGTAAACAGTAATGAGATTCTAAACTCAGAATTGAATATATAGCGCAGTTACAGGCTGGACAGTGAATGGGGAGGCGTGTTTATAGCGATAAAAAGTGCAATAGTATCGAAGGAAATTGAAGGAGATCCGAAGTGTGAAGTAATGTGGGCGAAGGTCACGGTTAAAGCAGGCTCGTAAATGGTAATTGAATGTTTATATAAGCCCCCTGGCTATGACTCAGCAGCTGTAGTGCTAAAATACCTGAAGCAAATATGGAAAATATTTGGAGCTGATATACCGATCACGTTATAGTTCAGCGAGATGTTAATTTACCGGATATACACTGGGAGACTCAAACGTTTATAACGGGTGGCAGGGAAAAAGAATCCAGTGAAATTGTTGTAAGTGCATTATCCGAAAACGTGAGCAGTTAAACAGAAAACCAACTCGTGGTGATAAAATATTAGACCTTCTGGTGACAAACAGACGCGAACTATTCGAAAACGTTAACGCAGAACACGGAATTATCGACCATAAAGCGGTTACAGCATCGATGATTTCAGCCATAAATTTGAATATTAAAAAATGTACGAAGATTTTTTTTTCTGCTTAGCAAAAGTGACAAAAAGCATATTGCAGATTACTTGACGGCTCAACACAGAAATATTATCTCAAATACAGATAGTGCTGAGGAATAGTGGACAAAGTTCAAAACCATCGTACAGTATGCTCTAGATGAATATGTGCCAAGCAAGATCGTAAGGGATAGAAAAGAACAACCGTGGTACAAAAACCGAGTCAGAATACTGTTTCGGAATCAAAGGGAACTTCATTGCAAACATGATATACCCAAAGCCTTGCTAATCTGATTTCTCTTATTTTATTATGATGGTTATGTCTCCCTGTGTTGGTGAGTGGTAACAATATGCGTTTGAATTCTGAAAAGAAAATTGGTGATAGAAATTTCTCAAATAAAACTTCCCACGACAAATAACACCTTTCTTTTAATAATTTCCGCCCCAACTCGTGCATCATTTCCGTGACACTCTCTCCCCAATATCACGATAATACAAACCGAGTTGCCTCTCTCTCAATTTTCTCTAAATCGTTCGTCAGTCCCACTTGGTTTGGATCCCATAATGCGCTACAATACTCCAAAATAGGACGCACAAGTGTAGTGTAGGCAGTTTCTTTAGTAGAACAGTTGTATCTTCTAAGTCTTCTGCCAATCAAACGTAGACTTTGGCTCGCCTTCCCTACAATATTTTCTGTGTGTTCTTTCCAATTTACGTTGTTCGTCATTGTTACTCCTAGGTATTTAGTTGAATTCACTGCCTCTAGTTTTGACTAATTTATCGTGTAACAGAAATTTAACAGATTTCTTTTAGTGGTCATTTCGATGATCTTACACATATCATTATTGACGTTCATTTGGCAATTTTTGCACCTTGCAGATATCTTAATTAACTCATTTACACTTTCATTTGATCTTCTGGTGACATTACTAACCAATAAATGATAGCATCATCTAAGAAACAGTCTAAGAGAGTTACTCAGATTGTCTCCTAAATCGTTTAAAAATATAAGGAACAGAAGGGGCCTTGTAATACTTCCCTGGGGGAATGCCAGTTATCACTTCTTATCTACTCGATGACTTACAGTCAGTTACAACGTACTGTGTCCTTTCTGACAGGAAATCACGATTCCAATCGCACAACTGTGTGGATATTCCATAACCACGCAATTTGATTAGAAGAAGCTTCCGAGGTACAATCTTAAAAGCCTTTCGGAAATCTAGAAATACGGAATCTATTTGACATCTTTTATCGATAGCACTCATCACATAATGTGAGTAAAGAACGATACTTTCTAAATCCGTGTTGACTATGGGACAATAGGTCGTTCTCTTCCAGGTAGTTCATAATATTTGAAGAAAGTATAATTTCTAGAATCCCGCTACAAATCGACAACAATGATATAGGCCTGCAATTCTACGGATCACTCCTATTGCCTCTCTTGAATATTGGAGTGAACTGTGCAACCTTCCACTCTTTGGGTACGCAAAGATCGCTAAGCGAGCTGTTATATATGATAGTTACGTATGGGGCAAACGCATAACTGTGGTAGGAGCCAGGGCTTTGTGGTGGCATAGGTATGGACAATTAGTTTATGGTCGTTGGGTGGATGACGGGACACATTTAGGAGCACTGGGTAGCACCGTGAGAAGGTTGTCTCTCATTTCTGGGCATTGGGGAGAAAATCAAATCCTTATCGAAGGTAAATAGAATGAATGCTATGTTTATTTTTATGTATTCTCAGTATAGGAAATCTGATTCAGGAAACAAACATTTATTCTCAACATTTACATTCGTACTCCACAAGCTAGCTCACAAACACAATTTCCAAATTTAAATTGCTTTTTTTTGTTTTCTATAGTAAACCTACGCTTTCTACCCTGATTAGGAGACCTCACTACCCATGAGGCCATTTTCTAGGATGGCTTCGCTGTGTGTATGAGGAAGAACTTTTTCCCTCTATTGAGGATCTAATACTGATACCATAGAGATCTGTATCTACCCTGTCTCATATCATAATAGGTATGGCGACAACTAACACCGTTAGGCATAAGTATGTAGTGTCTGTAGGATTCACGAACGGGATGTCAGCATAGCGTCCTTATTTGGGTTACAGTACCACAATTCACCTAATACAACAAGAGCAGTAGCAAGATTAATCCTATTTCCATAAAATGTTAATGCAACTGTATCTATTCTCTCTTCATCAATTGGTGCAATGAAGGCACGACGGATTTCATCAGGGAAGCTTCGTAGGTGGTCCTTATTTGCATAGTAAAAGTCCAACGCAGACAATAGCTGCAAACAGATACCTTTATTCAGAATGTTGCATTACCTTTTGTTTTACAAAATGTCATATACTCTATTACGAACAATGGATATTACACATTTAGTTTCTGATTGTACAACGTCATCTTCCTCCGGTTCATCGCCAAATCAGCCCAATTCTTAACGGACGTAACATCTACACTAGTTTGCGGTTTACAATAAGTAACAAATTTAAATCTATTACGTGGCGTACATTTCCGCCAAGGAATACCAGTAGACAACCAAGGTTTCAGATTAAATGCACCTACTTTATTGCTACATGCTATACCCACTCTTTCCAACGCACCTGGCGTTTCAAATATTTTCTTATTAGCTCTATCATCAAGAGTTAGTCATTCAATCCTAACATTAACCCTATAAACGTATGTAGCGATTTTATTAAGAATAACAGCGCTATATTAGTTAGAAAAAATCTAAATCATCCTCAATATTATACTTTTGAAGCATTGAAAATTTTCTAGCAACCTCATCTGAATATTATCATCAAAAAAGTCATAGATTGAAACACACTCTGTCCATCAAATCAATTATATAGATAGAAATAAAGCTGCCCCTTTACACTTCCCTAGGGCGCTCTTGACGGTACCCTACTCTCTAATGAACACTCCCCATCGACGAAAACGCACTAGGTCCTACTACTTAAGTAACCTTCGTGCCACTCACATAAGTCTGTACCTATTCCATTTGCGCATACCTTCATTAGCAGTCTGCAGTGCGGTACCGTGTCAGACGCATTGAGAAAATCTAGAATTATGCTGTTCGCCTAGTCATAAAAACAGTTGCAACATTAAACATTTCCCGCTCAGACATCTTTCCATAATCAAACTGCGAAGACTCCAATTGTGTATATTCTGTACGCCATTTACAAAGACATTCAAAAACAGGACTTGCTTTCCTGCTAAGCTTCTGTGAGTGTAGTGCAGAGTATATTTGAATTGTACTCGGTCTGAAAATGTTCGTCACCTTTCGAACACCCTGCAGTTTTTATTACTGATTTCTTTTCTGGTAAGGTATTCCTGATTAGTGGGCCATTTTACCACTGCTACAAGCTTGCTCGGTCTTAAACCGGACCTAATCGTATCGCGCAGTTGTCACGGCAAGTGAACTGTCTGGTAAGCTGCTGAGTGGGCAGCTAGTACCCAGCGATCCGACACGTCGCTCTCCGGACAATCCGGCAGCTACACGGTGTCGCAAGTCGCAGACGGCGCTCCGCCGTGTTCGCCTTGTCGCGACTAAAAGCCGCGCGCGCCGCGGCAGCCACTGCAGAGGCTTGGGATCTTCTGATCGCTGAGCGTCTGCCGCCGCAAGTGGAACACGCATCTCCACTCAGATGCCGCAGCCGCAGCCGCGCGTAATGACGCCTAACCACTGTGCGCCGCTCTCTGACGTCAGGCACTCATATTCGTGAGCACCCGAGCCGCGAGAACGCGCGCGGTCTGGGACGCCTAAGACTGGGCTAAGGATTTTGTCAGGACCGTCATATGCAGTGGTCTAAACAGGGCATCAGTTGAGATGTTTAAGTTCTGAAGTATTGTCATCGGCAGCACGAACTAAAATGATTCGACATACTGTCAGTGCTACACAACAACATTACGATAATAAGAGAAAGTTGCTGCAGAGAGGGTTGAGGTGTTTACCAAACTAATTACACAACTGATAGAAAGAGATACGACTTTAGAGGGAGTGTAACGATACATAATTAATATACATATATCGAAAAACTTACGGGTATGCTGCCAGGTACCAAAATCGATGACGGCCGATATTTCGACAGGAGACCACCCTGCCATTTTCAAGGCGAAACTGCAGTAAGAAAGCAATGTGCAACGATCTTTAAAACCTCGGTTTTCAATGAGTAAACAGGAAAGACAACACGCACCGAGCAAGCAAGCACAAAGCACCGACACGACCAAAGATTCTTCCGCCGTATCGAGAGGACGGAAGCGCGATTATACTCTCTATTGTTCAAATGTTCAGATGTTTGTAGAGCTTATGGGACTTAACTATGGGGTCATCAGTTCCTAAACTTACAAACTACTACTAACCCCTGGATTCGGGGGTTAGATGTGGCAAACACCGAGTTAAACCATAGACGCAAGTTAGATGTAGGTTTTTCTTAAATAGTACAATAAGACACACAGGGGAAAATTTTTTGTGGGTGGGGGAGGGGGGCTGTGGTGACAAAATAAATTGGCCGCCCAGAGCCTGGGGCATGCTCACTGGGATTCGCTCGGTGAGCTGGCCACCACAAGCAGGTTTGTGATGCTGGCACACATGTAACACCACAGCAGTAGCATAAGACACAACATCATATACATCACCCAGTATAAACATCAACAACCAGCAAGATATCCAGTGGTTTCTGCAGAAACATGTAATGTAATGAAATGTAATGTCACCATTTAGCCGTAAGAAATTTATGTATTACACTATTACCCCATTACGCGACTGGCGCGCCGCAGACCGCTCGGCCACTGCGGCCGGCCCCTTTCTCTTGTTTGAGCATATTAAGTGTGGACATGTACGCAGACCGCTTTGTGACGTAAGTGTGAGTGCTGTTAAATATTACTTTAAAATATACCCTCTTTCGGTAAGAGCTATGTCTCCACCCTGTTTTCATTTCATAATGTTCCATCCTTCCTTAATTATTCATTTCCTTTGAGATTTTCAGCTCCTCCATATTCCGTCGTAACATGATGTTCAGACGCCATCACTTTCGCTTCGTGTATTGCCTTGATTAAATCCCTATCAGTTACTTTAAATCATTCCTTTTTTTCGTTTTAGAACCTGCATTCGTATAAACAGTTTCGCGAAGTCCTATAGATTAAAAAAAAATTATTTTTGTTATTTGCGTAATAAAACTTTAGTACACCGTCCGTCGACAATGACTTACGAGGCAAACAGTCTGAACATTATTTTACTGCGGAAAATATCATAAAGTTTATCTAAATCAATCAACAGCTTAACAGTTTCAGCTGCTGTGATCAACATTTCCAGAAAGATGGGTACTTTCCGTAAGTTTTCTCTGTGACGCTATTTTTGTGTGTTGCCTCAACTCCAAACTGTACTCCACCATTTCATCTATTCTATCATTTCGTTTATTAATTTCATCCATCCTTGTCAAAGGTATTGAATCAGATGTTTCAATCGATTTTTCTATGATAGAAATTTTAACAAAAATCCTCAATCTTTTAATCACGTAGTTTAACATTAATGCGTACAGACAACAACACAAAAGTAATGTTACAGGAGGTGAAGCGAATTGGTTTTATATTGCATCTCACACTCTTTATTACAAGGTTTGTTAACATTCAATAGCCCAAACAAAAAATTTCACACAGGCTGAACAATCAACAACGTGCACTACCATTTTATTTTATCTAGTCCTTTAACTGAGCTTAAAAAAGAATATTACAAGAAAATTAGAAATAGCAATTTTAAACAACAATATTATGGTTTTTAATATCTGGAACAAGTTTGTGTTTGAACCGCTAGCTTTATCAAAACCACAATAATCAGGCACTAGCAAACAATTTAGATTTCAAATGTTTGTGTAGCTTATGGGACTTAACTACGGGGTCATCAGTCCCTAAACTTACAAACTACTTATGAACTAGCTAATACTAAGGACGGCACAAATATCCATGCCCGTGGGGGGATTCGAACCCCCGACCGTAGTGGCCGTGCAGACCGTGACTGGAGCGCCTCAGTCTCCTCGGCCACCGCGGCCGGCAAACAATTTAGAGTACCAAATGTACTTCACCACTCTCGCTATTTATAATCAGGTTATAGAGCTTTCAGATATTGCCCAAGGGTGTAGCGCTTCGGCGACTTAGGAAAATTAACAGTTCTTTACATCAATTTACACACAGCGAGTTCATCAACGCTTTCCGTTAAACCTTAACTAGTTAACGCAGTCCAACTATCAGATAATTTAAAAACTCAACCAGAAAATTAACTGCCCTGATCCTGATGTAATATTTTTCCAATCAGTTTAATACTGTAAATTCAATGAACCACAACATGAGAACTGTCAGTGGTATCCGTAATTACTACTCTGTCAATGAAAGGAACTGTCACCACTACAAACAAGAGCACACAGCGATAAGTTACGGTAAAGCTTGATTAATGTAACACATACAAAGTAACCTGACCTAATTACTTAACATCTACCTACCCTTTAGACCGGTCATGCTTTCGTACGACTAGTACCCCTCGTTACAGGACAGACTTCCTGATCAACAGACGTTCAACTAATACAGCAGGTAACAGTTCGTCCCCTAGTTCCAGCCTACCAAACGACTTACTCCATACTGGTGCTGTTCGTATTTTCCCTTCTTAGGATACTTCACAACAGTGCCACCCAAAGGACAATATCATTTGATCGAGGCGAATTCGAGTTTCAAAAGTTCCAAGGCGATATACCGTCATTCTACACAAGAGGGCTGCCACATCGTACCGACGTCTTACTCAAAACTCGCGAAAGAATCTCCGTCGGTGCTTCACACATGCACGTTCCTCAGCTCTGTGCATAAACACAGTCGATCGCTAGGCGTTCTGGTCACCAAGAACACGCATGCGCAGCGCCACCTCCTCGCTCGCCAGAGAGCCTACTCTTTCTCCACTCGCTCGTCTCGCAGGCCTCTTGTCGATTGCCTCAAAGAGTTTCGATGAAGGGACAGCAGACAGTCCACGGCAAAGGAACACTCGAACCATGTAACATGGTTCAACAATGTTGTTTGTTAAGCTTATGGGACTTAACTACGGGGTCATCAGTCCCTAAACTTACAAACTACTTATGAACTACCTTATACTAAAGACGGCACAAATATCCATGCCCGAGGGGGATTCGAACCCCCGACCGTAGTGGCCGTGCAGACCGTGACTGAAGCGCCTCAGTCTCCTCGAACATGGTTCAACAAGCAATTATTATATTCTCGTGGTGTCTGTTCCTTCGGACATGTCTTAAACGTCTGCATCATCTTACATTCCTCTACATTCAGAGATAGCTGCATTTTATCACATCACTTACAAATTTGGTGCGAGGGCAGGAAGTGAGGAGTCCGGAGCACGTGGTGAGCTGGCATGGCGGCATTGCTCTACATCATTCGGCATGTGGATCTCGAGGTGGTGACTTTAGATTTGTCTGTGGCAATCGCCACGTGTGGTTGCTCGTCGTAGACTGTACTAAGTTAAATCGAGTGCTACTGTGTATTTGAGAATATTTAGCCGGTGGAACAAGGTGTGCATTGCATTGAATTAAAGTGACTGTGATTTGTTAATGTAACACGTGTCGTCGCATAGGCATGAACATAAACGGTGTTTGAGACAGCCACGTGGTGCGAAAACAATTCGCGACAAATATTCATTTTTGTCTGGGGGCTCACGAGCTATAACTTTATTTGGTAAATGTGTCGACGTACAGACGTATCAGCCACAGGGTTCAAATATTGTGAAATAAACAACATAAAGTGAACTTTCACGCGTTTTCAAAAATAGTAGTTAGTACACCCTTTTTCTCTCATGAACTTGATTTTATTATGAATTTGTTTTGTTAATCATATGCAGGGAAGGAAAGCTGGAACGTGTGATATCATCCCCTAGAAATCGAGTCAAACATTCGCAATCGCAGTTCCAGTGTTTTTGCATGTTTAGGAATTTGGTTCGCAGCTGGTGGTTGTGAGTTTTAAAAATTAATCTTTCCCTATTTTAAACTCTCACCCCGACCTTCACCCTCGCACTGTGGCCAGTGAGTGGCTCAGCAGTTGATCGTCCTCAAAATACTTACGGGTTGGAGTCGACTGATATTTCGGCAGGAGCATACCCTACCATTTCCAAGGCAATACTGCAGCGATGGAGCAATGTGCAACGACGCTTAAAACCTCGGTTCCCAATGACAACAGAAGGACTATACACACCTAGGGGCATTGGGGTGCCGCGCTACTGTGCGTGCGGCCGTTCGCCGTCGGGGGTTCGAGTTCCCCCCTCGGGTATGGGAATTTGTGTTGTCCTTAGGTTATTTTAGCTTAGTTTAAGTAGTTTGTAAGCTACGGACTGACGACCAAGCAGTTGTGTCCGATAGATTCACAAACATTTGAACACATCCGAGGAAGCAAGCATACAGCGCCATTACACGACCAAAAACGAAAACGAACAGCAATATCGATAATAAACATCAATTTTCAGCTGGTGAGTTGGCATTACTTTTTCCCTGTATTTTTGGACAAGAAACAGAACAGGATTCCATGCAGAATTCAGACAAAAAGCTTCACCCCTTTTCAGCAGGTTATCCGCTAGGTTTATTTCAATCGTTTGCTTGGTAACACAGTCCTAGTAGCTGGAAGTGCACGTCAAAAGTTCCGGTCAACGCTCTTTTAATCTGCAATCCAATGTAACCATTCTTGCGAAAGATGTTTGGAGAAATGGTTGTAAAGCTTATGGGACTTAACTACGGGGTCATCAGTCCCTAAACTTACAAACAACTTATGAACTACTTACGAACTAGGACGGCACAAATATCTACGCCCGAGGAGGGATTAGAACCCCCGACCGTAGGGGCCGTGCAGACCGTGACTGAAGCGCCTCAGTCTTCTCGGCCACCGCGCCCGGCGATGGTTGGAGAACTCGGTAGACAAACTATCTAAGATGTGCGCCCTGTACACTCAGTTAGGTACGTAGGGATGCTCAAAAGTAATGCCTCCAAATTCTTTTCCGGCAATACCTTACGGCTTTTGAAATAAACCAAACTGTATTACAATACCACATCTTTATTCATCATTTTTACATATTTATTCCCCACCCTAGTCACCCTGACGACGCACACATTTCTCCCAACGAATGACCAGTTTGTGGATCCCGTCACTGTAGATGTTTGGACCTCGTTGTCTGAACCACCCCCTCACCTCCGGTTGCACTGCTTCATCAGTTGTAAAGCGGACACCGCGAAGGTGTTCTTTAAGCTTTAGAATGAGGCGAAAATCGGATGAAGCCATGCCTGGGCTGTATGGAGGATGATGGATGAGAGTGAATCCAAGGCTGCGGATCGTTGCAGATGTCGCAGCGCTCGTGTGCGGTCTGGCATTGTCGTGCTGAAGGAGAGGGTGTTCCATGTGGGGTCGAGTTCATCGAATGCGTGCTTTCAGTTTGCGGAGAGTCTCGCTGTACCGTACGGAGTTTGTGGCGGTGTCTCTAGGGATGAACTCCATATGCACGACACCTCGAACATCCCAGAAAACAGCATGATCTAGTCTGCTGATGGCATGGTCTTGCACTTTCTTGGGGGTGATGATCCGTGGTGGCGGTATTCCTGTGATGCTCGCTTGCTTAGGGCGTCAAAATGGTGCACCCAGCTTCCACCACCAGCCCAAAGGTTGTTAAGGAACCCATCACCCTCCTTCTCAAAACGAAACAGCAGTTGTTGACAGATGTCCAATCTCCTATGTTTCATACGGGGCACCCACCATTCACTCATTTCCCTGTACCGCAGTTCTGCAATCAGAGCCTGTACACGCTCCCGTGATATGCCACACTGCAGTGAGAGTTGTGCCTGTGTTATCCGACGATTCTCTCTGATGAGTTGATCAACCCGATTCCGATGAGTCTCGTCTGTTGCCGTACGCGGTCGTCCACTCCATACTCTGTCACAGACGTTGACGTTAGGACCGTGTTTAAGAGCACGGGCAACCCACCGGCGCAAATTACTGATGTCGATGCACTCGTCACCGTACACAGTTGTCATACTTCTGTGGATCTCAATTGGAGGCGTGTTTTCTGCTGTTAGAAACCCAATTACAGCACGCTGTTCTCACGCACCGACATAGTCACCTTTTAAGATACCTGCTATGGGAAGGTTACATTTCATATTCAACTGTACCGCGAATTTGAGACCAGTGTCAACCTAGTCAGGCATGGGTCACTTATCTTTGGTTGCAGGCTTAATTTTCGACTGCAGTACTATCGACATTGGAGACGGTGATAGTACTGTTGCCGGGAAGTAAGGTTGTGACTATTGAGAGTGGAGACTCTGCTTGGCGCGAGAATAAGATTGCAGAAGCGTGGGGACCATGGTTGTGTGCAGTTGTCGTTCCGGCGGGATAGTCGAGGAGATGAGATTTTGAGACTTGAATGCTGAGCCAAGCTATTTGTTTAAGATATGGAGACGAAAGGAATAGATGACGTTGGAGAAACGATCTTTTGAAGCTTTTATAAGGTAAAGTTTTTCATGAAATACTTAGCATGTTTCTATGGCACATCTTCGCTTTGTTAGGCTGAACTGATGGTAACAGTAACGGTCGGAAAATATTTTGCTGTTAGCTTGTGGTAACACGATTCATGCTGTGTTAGGAAAAGTATTTATTGTAATAGATTAGTTTTGAGATAGCGTGTTTTATGAAATATGAATTTCATGGGTAGTGTTCTTGAAATATGGTATTGTTGTAACATTGTTTGTGTAGATCGAGGTAAATTTATTAACAGAAAAGAAATGTTTATATTTGTTCAAAAATAATTTTGTAGGCAGATTAAATATCTGAGTTATATTTTTCTCTGAAAGATATTAAAATCATAAACATCATAAACATTTTCATGATGTTACATGCTCACATTTTTATTAAAAGTGCCATATATGTTTTCTGTAGTTAGTTTTCCAGTAGTTAGTACAGCAGGAAGCAGTTTGATGTTGCGCAGATTTATGCAGTGAGTGAAGATGAGAAAGAATCGGTTTTTGTCAATTTTAAAGTTCAGTATGATTTACAGATTTCAGTGTAGGACGATTCATACAGTGTTCAGGATATCAAATGTTTACACTGAGTCAGATTGCGTTGATAAATAATGTGTTCATTACATTCCGTTAAAGATTGTTAGTTCATTCAGAAACAAGATCGTAGGGCCAGAATTATTAACACAGTGATTTTTACTATCAGTAATTCTCAGACAGTTAAGTTTGTTACGACATTTTCATACAGAAACAATTAGCAGTTTGTGTCTCATTATAATAAACATTACGCAGTCAGATAGGTTTTGCAATACCTTTACATTCATATAGAATACAGTCAAAAATAGGCAGGCACATTGGCATAACGTAGTACAAAGGCATTCAGCTAGAACAAGTTCCAATACACGGCAGACGGAAATTTTGTAAGAGAGAAGGATAAGCTTCTTTCCATGAATCAGCATGGGTTTAGGAAACATCGTTCACATGAAACTCAGCTTGCCCTTTTCTCACGTGACATCTAGCGAGCCATGGATGAAGGGCAACAGGCGGATTGTGTTTTTCTCGACTTCAAAAAGGCGTTCGACCCGGTGCCACACTGCAGACTGCTAACGAAGATACGAGCTCATGGAATAGATTCACAGATTTGTGACTGGCTGGAAGACTTCCTAAGTAATAGAACGCAGTACGTTGTTCTCGAGTGTTCATCAGAGACGAGTGAATCGTTAGGAGTGCCCCAGGGGAGTGTGATAGGACCGCTATTATTTTCTATCTAAATAAATGATCTGATGGCCAGAGTAAATTGTAATTTGCGGCTGTTTGCTGATGATGCAGTGGTGTATGGGAAGGTGTCGTCTTTAACTGACTGTAATAGCATACAGGATGACTTAGACAAAATTTCTAGTTGGTGCGAAAAATGGCAGCTAGCCCTCAATGTAGAAAAATGTAAGGTGATGCGCAAGAGTAGGAAAAACAATCCATCATGTTCGAATACAGCATTAGTTGTGAGCTTCGTGATGCTGTCGCGCCGTTCAAATATCTAGGCGTAACATTGCAGAGCGGTATGAAATGGAACGAACATGGAAGACAGTTGTGAGTAAGGCGGACAGCCGACTTCGGTTTATTGGGAGAATTTTGGGAAGATGTACTTCAACTGTAAAGGAGACCGCGTATAAAACGCTTGTACGACCACTTCTTGAATATTGCTGAAGTGTTGTTAAAGGAGGACATAGAGGCAGTTCAGAGGCGAATAGCTAGGTTTGTTTCTTGTAGGTTCGACCAATGCGCGAGTGTCACGGAAACGTTCCGGCAACTCAATTGGTGATCGCTGGAAGAAAGATGACGTTCTTTTCGTGAATTTCTGTTCAGTAAATGTAGAGGGCCGTAATTTGAAATTGAGTGTAGTACGATATTGCTGCCGCCTACTTACATTTGGCGTGGTGATCTCAAAGACAAGAGAAATTGGGGCATGTACGGAGGCATATAGGCATTCTTTTTTTCCTCGTTCTATTTGGGAGTGGAATAGGAAAGGAAATGCCTAGTAGTGGTACAGTGTACCTTCCGCCACGCACCTTACGATGAAATGCAGAGTGTGTATGTAGATGTAGATATGTACATGTAGATCCCCTTCACGGCTGATAACCGCTGTACTGAAATCCCATGGACTTACGAAAATTTTTCGTTGAATACCCGATATCTTTCGAGAGAAGCTGTTGCAACCTTGCGCAGCTTACGTACCCCCGTTCCTCAGCCACGTTCGCCGCGGTGGAGTAGCCGAGTGGTCTAACGCGTCTCGCTGCGGAGCGACCGGTTGCTCGTCGTGAAGGTTCGAGTCCTCCCTAGGGTATGTGTGTGTGTGTGTTTGTCCTTAGGTTAGTTTGGCTGGGTTTAAGTAGTTTGTAGGCTACGGACTAATGACCACGTAGTTTGGTCCGATAGATTTACAAACATTTGAATATTGTTGCGCAGATTTATGCAGAAAGTGAAGGTGAGAAAGTATCAGTTTTTCTCAAGCTTACAGTTCAGTATGATTTACAGATTTGAGGATAGGACAATTTATACAGCGTTCAGGTTAACAAGTGTTTACACTGAGTCAGATTCCATTGATAAATATTGTGTTCGTTACATTCCGTTAAAGATTGTTAGTTCAGTCAGAAAAAAGTTTGTAGGGCCCCAGGGAGGACTCGAACCTCCACGGCGAGCAACCGCGCGCTCCGCAGCGAGACGCTTTAGACCGCTCGGCTACACCACCGCGGCTATGAGTAATTTTCAGACAGTTTACTCTGTTATGACATTTTATACAGAAACAATTAGCAGTCTGTGTCTGATTATAACAAACATTACGCAGTCAGCTAGATTTTGCAACACCTTTACGTTCACATAGAATACAGTAAAAAATACGCAGTCAGATTAGCATAACGTTGTACAAAGACATTCAGCTGGAACAAGTTCAAACACACAGCAGACGGAAACTTTGTAAGAGAGAAGGATAAGCGAGAAACTTTCAAGTTTACAGACCGCCATGTTACTCGGTACTACTCGAAGCCCTCTAGCGGCAGACGGTTGTACTTTGCGTCAGCTGCGCAACAAGGACAACCGAGTAATATGCAGGACATGAGAAACCTCAACCACGCTGCGAACGGACGAAAAAAATTTGGAGGCATTACTTTTCAGCATCCCCTCGTAGATCCCCATCACGACTGATAACCGCTGTACCAGTGGCGTAACTAGGATTTGGCTTTTGGGGGGGGGGGGAGATAGATCTGCTTGATGAGCAAACTTTAGTCAGTTTCCAGACAGACTACCATCTACCACTCCCGTTGATGATTAATTCACTCCCATCCAAAGAAAGCTTATGGTAAAACACCCCGAGATTACAATCTTTACATTTACCAGATTGACGTTATACAATTTTTTTTTAGGGTTCTAGGGAGGTTCTATCCCCCACATCCCCCCAACATTTTTACGCCACTGCGCTGTACTGAAAACCCATGGGTTTACGAAAGTGTTTCGCCGAATTCCTGATATCTTTCGAGAGAAGCGGTTGCAACCTTGCACAGCTTACGTAGCCCCGTTCCCCAGCCACGTTCACAGTTCCCACCTGGTAAAGATCACCGCAGGCCGTGTCGTCCGCGTATTTCAGACGGCCGCGTCGCGCGTCACGTTTACGGCGCCAGCGTCACGGGTAATTGATGAACGCGCGCCGGCAGCAACGCAACGCAACGGCAACGGCAGCGGCAGCGGCAGCGACCGGCGCCGTAAAATGGTTGCGCCGGTCCCCGGGGCCCGCTTTAGTGCTCATTAAAGGCCGCGGCCGGCCAAACAGGGCAATTGTCGGCGCTGCGCGAGATTAGCGCTTTTATTGGCAACCGGCCGTAAATCGCGCACCACTGTGCGCGCGCACAGCCCTCTGAGTTATGCCGCGCGCTCCGGAAAAACCCGGCCAGGCCCAGCCGCGTACTGCGCCGTATCTCACTCACCAGTCTGTAAAGGGCGAAAAGAAACGCCTGTTAATTGGAAAGTTGCCTGTGCTCAACAAGCGAATGGCGAAACAGCTCGAAAAACTGCGGACCCCATAGAGAATGAAACTCCCTTAGAGATCTGTAGTTTGTGTACGAACTAGATAAATTGTTCACTTTGGTGACATAGAGATCTTTTACACCCTGCTTTCACCACGTACTGGAAATTTTAACACCCAAACCTTCACATGTCACGCACCAAACGTTGTATATCGATAGAGTATCATCCGAAACTTCTATGTGCTGCTGTCCAGGAAAACGTGCGTAGATAGGAAATAATACGTAACACCTGTCCTACAGAGCACAAGAAAAGCGTATCTGTAGAGGTCTACCAAGCTGAACTCCCGTACTATACTGTATCTCACTCACCACTCTGTAAAAGGCGAAAAGAAGTGCCTGGTTATTGGGAAGTTCCCTGTGCTCAACAAGCGAATGGCGAAACAGCTCGAAAAACTGCGGACCCCATAGAGAATGAAACTCCCTTAGAGATCTGTAGTTTGTGTACGAACTAGATAAATTGTTCACTTTGATGACATAGAGATCTTTTGCACCCTGCTTTCACCACGTACTGGAAATTTTAACACCCAAACCTTCACATGTCAGGCACCAAACGTTGTATATCGATAGAGTATCATCCGAAACTTCTATGTGCTGCTGTCCAGGAAAACGTGCGTAGATAGGAAATAATATGTACCATCTGTCCTACAGAGCACAGTAAAAGTGTATCTGTCGGGGTCTGCCGATCTGAACACCTGTACTACGCCGTATCTCACTCACCAGTCTTTAAATGGTAAAATGAAATGCCTGTTAATTGATAAGTTCCCTGTGCGGAACAATCGAATTGCTTGATCCCATACAGAATCATATTCCCTTAGAGATCTGTAGTTTGCAGTTTGCGTAAAAACTAAATCAACTGAACTGTTCTGGGAAGTGACTATAGTTCATTGTAGTTCACTTTGGTGATCGTGAATAGAAGGGAAATAATATGTAACCCCTGTCCTACAGAGCACAGTAAAAGTGTATCTGTCGGGGTGTGCCGATCTGAACACCTGTACTACGCCGTATCTCACTCACCAGTCTGTAAATGGCAAAATGAAATGCCTGTTAATTGATAAGTTCCCTGTGCTGAACAATCGAATTGCTTGATCCCATACAGAATCATATTCCCTTAGAGATCTGTAGTTTGCGTAAAAACTAAATCAACTGAACTGTTCTGGGAAGTGACTATAGTTCATTGTAGTTCACTTTGGTGACATAGAGCTCTCTTACACACTGCTTTCACGACGTACTGGAAATTTTAACACCCAAACCTTCACATGTCAGGCACCAAACGTTGTATATCGATAGCGTGTCATCCGAAACTTCTACATAATTCGTGGTATGTGCTGCCGTGCAGGAGATCGTGAATAGAAGGGAAATAATATGTAACACCTGTCCTACAGAGCACAGTAAAAGTGTATCTGTCGGGGTCTGCCGATCTGAACACCTGTACTACGCCGTATCTCACTCACCAGTCTGTAAATGGCAAAATGAAATGCCTGTTAATTGATAAGTTCCCTGTGCTGAACAATCTAATTTCTTGATCCCATACAGAATCATATTCCCTTAGAGATCTGTAGTTTCCGTAAAAACTAAATCAGCTGAACTGTTCTGGGAAGTGACTATAGCTCATTGTAGTTCACTTTGGTG
Source organism: Locusta migratoria (assembly GCA_026315105.1). NCBI lineage: Eukaryota > Metazoa > Arthropoda > Insecta > Orthoptera > Acrididae > Locusta > Locusta migratoria. The sequence goes on from CM048751.1 coordinate 26,066,321, forward strand.
ACATAGAGCTCTCTTACACACTGCTTTCAGACGTACTGGAAATTTTAACACCCAAACCTTCACATGTCAGGCACCAAACGTTGTATATCGATAGAGTATCATCCGAAACTTCTATGTGCTGCTGTCCAGGAAAACGTGCTTAGATAGGAAATAATATGTAACACCTGTCTTACAGAGCACAACAAAAGCGTATCTGTAGAGGTCTACCAAGCTGAACTCCCGTACAATCCTGTATCTCACTCACCACTCTGTAAAGGGCGAAAAGAAGTGCCTGTTAATTGGAAAGTTCCCTGTGCTCAACAAGCGAATGGCTAAACAGCTCGAAAAACTGCGGACCCCATAGAGAATGAAATTTCCTTAGAGATCTGTATTTTGTGTACGAACTAGATAAATTGTTCACTTTGGTGACATAGAGTTCTTTTACACCCTGCTTTCACCACGTACTGGAAATTTTAACACCAAAACCTTCACATGTCAGGTACCAAATGTTGTATATCGTTAGCGTGTCATCCGAAACTTCTACATAATTCGTGCTATGTGCTGCCGTGCAGGAGATCGTGAATAGAAGGGAAATAATATGTAACACCTGTCCTACAGAGCACAGTAAAAGTGTATCTGTCGGGGTCTGCCGATCTGAACACCTGTACTACGCCGTATCTCACTCATCACTCTGTAAATGGCAAAATGAAATGCCTGTTAATTGATAAGTTCCCTGTGCTGAACAAGCGAATTGCTTGATCCCATACAGAATCATATTCCCTTAGAGATCTGTAGTTTGCGTACAAACTAAATCAACTGAACTGTTCTGGGAAGTGACTATAGTTCATTGTAGTTCACTTTGGTGACATAGAGCTCTTCTACACCCTGCTTTCACGACATACTGGAAATTTTAACACCAAAACCTTCACGTGTCAGGTACCAAACGTTGTATATCGATAGAGTATCATCATAAACTTCTATGTGCTGCCGTCCAGGAGAACGTGCGTAGATAGGAAATAATACGTAACACCTGTCCTACGGAAGACAGGAAGAGCGTATTTAGGGGTATTTAGGGGTCTACCGCTCTGAACTCCTGTACTACGCCATATCTCACTCACCAGTTGTAAAGGGCTAAAATAAATGCCAGTTAATTGGAAAGTTCCCTGTGCTGAATAAGCGAATTGGGAAACTGCTCGAAAAACTGCGGTCCCATACAGAATCAAATTCCTTAGAGATCTATAGTTTGTGTACGAACTAGATCAATTGAACTATTCTGGAAAGTGAGTATAGTTCATTGTAGTTCACTTTGATGACATAGAGGACTTTTACACCCTGCTTTCACGACGTACTGGAAATTTTAACACGCAAACCTTCAGACGTCAGATACTCAGACCGGTACCAAACGTTGTATATCGATAATTATCCGATACATCTATATAATTCGTGCTATGTGCTCACGTCCAGGAGAACGTGCGTAGATGGAAAATATGTAACACCCGTCCTACGGAGCACAGGAAAAGCGTGTCTGTAGGGGTCCACCGAGCTGAACTCCTGTGTTGTTGTTGATAGAGCGAATGTTTGTCGTTACGAGGGTCCTCGGTTCAAAACCTGCTGGCTCGAATATTTTATTCCTGTACGACGTTGCAAAATTTTCTACTTCGATAAACGTACACCGAGTGTTACACGGGACATCATGTTCCTCAAATGTAATTTTACAGCACTGCGTTATCGCCAATTTGCTTCTGCTTCGTTTTATTTGAAAGTATCAAACCTGTAGAGTATATTGGTAGAAGAAAGAAACAATTGCACCACACGTGCGGAAGTATTAAAGTAATAATAATAATAATAGTAATAATAAGTGACTGCTAGATAGGCACCACCTCCGTTCAGCGGATGTGCATGTTGTGGCTAGAGCGCCGTGTGCTTGCCCACACCATCAAGTGGGGCTGACGTTGCTGTCCAGTCCGCACGCTACTGCTACTGCTGCAGCTGACAGTGCTGATTTGCGAAATCAACTTTATAGACATTCCCTTTTAATAATGTTCACCGTACTGCAGTTTAAAAAAAGGCTCCAGGCGGGGCCTAATGAACTTGATGAACTTACGGTCTATTAACTATCCCACGGTAGCGCAACGTAATAAGCACTCAAAGTTATGCTTTTCCTCAACTCCGTAGGTTTGTTTTTACTTATTATTATAGTTTTCTCACGTTCTCCTGGACGGCAGCACATACAAAAGTTTCGGTTGATACTCTATTGATATACAACGTTTGGTACCGATCGGAGTGTCTAATATCTAAAGGTTTTGGTGTAAGAGGTTTGCTCAAATATCCCTTCCCTTGATACTGAGTACCCACCCCCAGAACCTAAAGCTATGTATTTCAGAAGTCCTAACTTACAACTACGTTACCTTAATAGGATCGGAAGACCAATATAGTTGAGTTAACGTTGTCCTAGGAGAAAACAGAGTACTTCCAAGATATCTGTATTGTTGGCGGTTGGTTCGTTTGTTGGGACAGGGGTTAAGCTGCTAAGGTTATCAGTCTCCCGGTGAGGAGAGAAAGGAGCGAGGGTAGGAAAGGAGAGGAGGGGAAAAAGGAAATACAGTCCGGGAAGTGAACAACGTACGAAGACTGCATCAGCTAGGTGCTCGGCACGCGCGTACTCACAAAAGAACCGTGAGCTCCCTGGGAAGTTGGGGTATTTGTAATAGCAGTCTTGATCGCAGAGGTTAAAAAAATATTTTACCGGTATGTCATCTTCAGAAATATAATAATATACTCCATGTGGCCGTTTCTGGACCATGTATGGCTGCCGTGACTGTTTCGTGGTAAAACCGGTTTCAATGTAATATAGGCAATCTTCACAAATAAGTTATAACTTATGGCCAGAGAAAACAGCTACGGTAGTCCTACAGGGTCCAGCAATAGCGAAATAGACTGGTTTATTATTATATCTGAAGAAGACGTATATTAGGTTGAAATCGGCAAAAAAAAAAAAAAATTAATAAATAAAATAAAAGAATCCTCTGCGATCAAGACTGTTATTGCAATACAAATAGTTCAGTTAGTTCACTTACTCCAGTTGATGAGCTAGTTACGAACTGCGTGAACTAACTCGTATCGAAAGACGGAAACAGTTAAGTTAGTTTATAACTAATCCAGTCCAAAGGAACATATTTGTATAGATTAATGAAAGACCCGATACCCTTTCTATCGATGTAGAATGTTCACTACCATTCAATCATTTCTATATCTACAGGCTACATATCTCTCAATACTTTAGTTTCATTCGTAATTTTTCGTAAATTTGGATAGTAATATAGTAATTAAGATGATCAACTTTTTCAATATTAATGAAATAAAATTTATGAAATATTTTGTCAAAAATCAGCACTGCATAATTGTATTGTAATGCAAATAAAACAAAAAGGAAAACTTAGTTACACATGAAACTTTATACCGTTTCTGCCATTTACTGTCAAATTACGTTTGTTTAATTACAGTTTATAAAAATCCCGTAATAATAATGACGATGTTATCTGGTAACATCATACAGTATTTCGTATTTTTACAAGAATATGATTAATACCCTTTCTTGGTGTTATGTAATACATCATAAACAGTTTGACATAATCAGTTTTTAACGAAACTATACTGCTGGTTAAGTATTTCACAGTTTAAATTATGTACACTAACCATTTCAGTTATAAAAACAAACCAATACTGCACTAATCAAATTTTGCGTACACGTCTCATATATAATTTCATACGATTTACAACTATTTGTAAAACTGTTTGCTATTGGTGCTTATTAATCTCATGTATATCTCTTTTGTGAAAAACAGCTAATTTTATTATGGAAATGAAACTCAGGAATGTCATTATACCAAATTTATTCTGGAACACTCTGGGACTTGGCAGTATCTGTATATACGTATGTGTTGTGGCACGAAGTGTTCTAGTATGCGGTTGTTGATCATACACGATATAGTTTGTCAATATAAAAATACAACAAATTCCAATTCTCTGAATAAAATTTTTATTGCAGAGCCTATAATGATCGGGAAAGACTTCGTTACAGTACTTAATAACTATATCAAGTGATGACTCTAAATGCAAAAATAACTAAATTCATTATACGTATAATATAATAATAAAAGGTAGCATCTGCTGCAGTGAATTATGTTTTGAGGGCAATTTACATCAAAAATACTTGATAATCGACATAAATGAACCGAGATATGAGGAGATCCCCTGTTAGAATCGCGGCTGCGGCACAAATTTTAATTCTATGCCTCTCCTTTTATTCTGTATTATACTGTACTAGCTGAAAACTCGGTGTTGCCAGGGCATTAATTTATTTATTCAGGTATATACTTATTTGTATCACAGCTGTATCACTGTAAAACGTCTTGGGAATACAATTAGTAAGAAAGAAGTAACAGATTAAAACTTGGTGCGTGATGGGGGGTTTTTCCATGAACGTTACTGTTTATGTGCTCATATCTCATGAACTGTGTGTCATACTGTGACACAATTTAGATGGTACACTCTTCTATATGCGTATATACTGCCTGTAAAAGTTCCTGCGGCTACAATTTGTAGTGTAGAAATTAAAAACTGTATCGTAATACTAATGCCGTAGTTTTAGTCCACTAAGAGCGGAATGTTACTGTTTATGTGCTCAGGAATGAGTGTACCACATTTGGTTGAAATCGGTCCAGTGCATTAGGAGGAAATTAACTGCATCATCGCTAAATGCGGCACTTTTGACGGATCTAATTATTTAACCTCATATCTCATCGTACGCGTTTCTTACACCTACGGCGACCGTCCTCATGGATTGAAGCTTACGTGTCCAAAGTTTGAAAAAGATTGGATCAAAGCTGTAGATTTATATGCAACACGTACAAATAAACATACGGACACACTGCTTTATATATTAGATTAGCTGAAAATCCAGCGTTGCCGGGGTATTTATTTATTACTGCCATTTTTCAGGTATATATTCATTCGTATAAGGGCTGTATGTCTGCAAAATCTCTTGAGAATACTATTAGTAGTAAAGAAATAATAGATTAAAACATGGTGCTTGATGGGGCGGTTTTCCGTGAACGTTACTGTTTATGTTTTTGTATCTCATGAGCTATGTGTCATAATGTGATACAATTTCGAAGATACACTTAACTATATGGGTGTATACTGTCTGTAAAATTTCCTGCGGCTACAATTTGTAGTGCAGAAATTATAAATTGTAACGTCATACAGAATGCCGTACTTTTAGTCCACGAACAGCGGAATATTACTGTTTAGGTGCTCATATCTCATGAACTACGTGTCGTATTGTGATAGAGTTTAGAAGGTACATTCAATTATATATATATATATATATATATATATATATATATATATATATATATACTTCCTGTAAAATTTGCTGCAGGTACAATTTGTAGTGTAGAAATTATACATTGTAACGTCATAGCGAATCCCGTAGTTTTACTACATAAACAGCGGAAAAGTAATAAGCGAGAAATATTTTTCCTTTCATCATTTTACTATGGTCGTCAGCGAGAAAAAAGTTAAATGGAGGTTTGAAATTATGTTTAAGGTTTGTTGCAAGTTGCTAAGTACTCTCATCATCATATAGCGTATTTATAAAGTCTCGGCGCATTATGTGGCAGTTTTTTGCGATTCCTATTGTTTATGACGTCATATCTTCTGTACCATGTGTCCTATTTGATTCTCAGCCCTGCAACAATTGTTACCTCACTGTAAGGAATGTGTGTATCAAATTTGATTGAATTCGTCCCAGTGGTTTAGGAGAAAGTGAGCAGCATTGTCGCTAAATGCAGCATTTTTTCGCGAGTCTCATTGTTTATGACGTTATATCTCGTGAATTATGCATTGTACTCGTTTCTTATACATACGGCAACCGTCCTCATGGATAAAAGCTTACGTGTACAAAATTGGAAAAAGATTGAATGAAAAGTGTAGATTTGTATGCAACACGTACACGCAAACATACGGACACTGCTTTATGTATTAGTTTGTGTTACTTATTCCTAGCATGCTGGATGGCTGAAGAAGCAACTTCATTATATGATTCTTTTTAATCTACCAAAGTTGCGCCGAAGTAAAATTTTAAATTTTATGAACGGCTTCGGGCAATTGTATCTCCATTCTTAAATGCATAATTTGTTTTGTTTTACAGTGTAGAGGCCTCTCAACCCATACGTAAAATCAAAGTGGCCAACGATATTAGTACAGGACTTATTGGTTGATTTAACTTTAGGAATTTCGAAAAAGTTAAAGCACTTCTTTACAAAATGTATAAGTAGTATTCCTGTTCTCGGAAAAATGCAACAAAAAAGACAGCGTCCGACTATGTCACAGTGAAACGAACAACGTAAGTTGTGATTACCGCACACTTGTGAAATTAGGAAGATAATGGCTTTAAATATTGAGTGTTGTTACCATTGCTGGATATGCACTCCTCGACATGGAATCAAAAAGGCTATGCAATCCGACTTCGTTCGTAGGACTGTTCTGGAGACGGTGAAATACTGTCCAACTGTTGGCTTAAGCATCGCATCCTATAACTGATATAAGGGTTCGGCGACTTATTTCCACATCTCCTTAGTACGCACCGCCTATACTCAGAGCACCTAACGTTCATTATATAATCAGTACCTGGCAACTGCAGCATTGCAACAGGATGAAGAGCGATCACTCGTGGTTCAGAAGATTGCAGACATGTTAGTACCCCATCGAATTACAGTGCTGCCTTCGTCTCCCTGTCTCCTCACCTGTCGAAAAGGTTTGGTCCGGTTTTAGCATGTAGTATCCCGGATTACATCACGCACTGCTAGTGAAGATTGACTTTTGTAATATTTGCAAGTATTATGGCGTGTTTTGCTACAAAAACACACCTACAGGCGTGTAGCAACAGCGGCAGCGCAAACACCACTGATATCATCGTGTTCCCCACTTGTCAGGGCTCGTAATTATCCACGGGGCGATAACGTGTTATCACATATATAGACGTGGGTCTGTTATCTGTCGACCTTCATGATTTTGGATGTGGAGTAGTATGTCAGTCTGCGATATTACGTACCACTGGAAAATGGAAATATAGCGTAAAAGTGGGGATGTTCGTCAGGGAGGGAATTTTGCCGTATCTGCCTTTCTATTGCAACAGATTTGTTAGCGCTCACTGCCATCTGGTGGCAATCTTGATAAAACCTACTTTAAAACATGTCCTTTCTATGCTGCCATCTGGTGGTAGCACAGAAAATTTACGTACGCTATCAGAAGCAGAAATAGAACACAGTTCGTGAGAAGACGGTAACTGCGACGATGAATTTTTTATCCAACTCCACGATTTGAGATCTGATTTTCTTACAGTAAGTATAAATGAAGTATTATTTTGACAGCTATAGTGTTTTATTTTGTGATTCGACTGTAACGACAAAGAATTAATCTGTAATTACTTAACAATGCTGTGTAATATTATTGTAAAAGAAAGAGTGCTTCTGGAGGGAATGTCACCATTAGTGCCAAATCTTGTATGTGCAAAGACTGTGGAGAAGATTACTACGATCCAAAAGCAAGACAATTGGAGTGACACCAATCTGTAAATTGGCAGAACTGGTTTCACGAAGACTGTAACAATCAGTCGGTGAAGAGTTGTTGCTTGTGTACTGTGGTGTAATGACTTTGATACTGGTTAACATGGACAGAAAAGTCACAAACATTATCTACAGTTGTATTTGTTTGTCCTGTAGAAGTGTCCTGTAGAAGTGTCTTTTGTACACAGCAGAATTGAGAGAAAACTAAATTTAATCTCTGGCGAAATACCCTCCCTGGGAGGGAAGTACAGCAGTTAGCTAAATTGTACAATAAAAATTTCCTACAGTTTAATATGTCACTATCAATAGTTAACGGAGTTTTTATTTTATATTAGAAGTAGACTAATCGTATTAAAAATATATCATTTTGTTTTCAAGACAGACAACCATTTAAAATATTGTTTAGTAAATTGGTGGCGTACATCCCTCCCTACAAGGAGTTGTCCAGATGAAAAGGAAATGCAAATATTTTAAAAAAGTAACAATAATAAATAAATAAATAAAATAAATAAAAATCAATCTCATGCACTATGCAGGGTGAGACACACCTGTTTATTGGAATATTTAGAAATATATATATCGGATTAAAAACAAACAGCAATAAAAGTTGTTGACATCGAAGGGAAACAGCTATTGACATAAAACTCGATATCCTGCACCACCGCCAGGAGCTGAATTAGCGATTGAAACCGTAAATACGAACCCATTTAATTATTGCAGATTGGAATTTTCCGTGAAAAAGGTATGTAACTTTTGTATGGAATATACTTTTCGTTTCATAATAGGTGGCGCTGTAGTCGGCAAATAGTAATAGAGTTGAAAATTGTTGACGCACCTTAATATCACCAAAAAATGCACATCACATTAGGAAAATGAAGATGTTTTTTTCATGTTTCTGATAATGCTATTACATGACACCTCCCACAATCGAATGACATACATACCTTTATCATGCTCTCAGGTCGTGGGCAGAGATCGTTGTAGTTCAGTTATGTGGGCTGTACACAACTCTACCCAATTGTTCGACGATGTAAATGGTTTCAGAGAGAGTAGATAACATTTTATTTTGCCGATTACTGCGCCATCTACAAGGAAACGGAATATAGTTTCATGCAAAGTATACAAATTTTTTTCACGGAGAATCAAATGAGCAATAAACAATTGGGGTCCTTATTTAAGATTTCAAGGCCACTCTCTTTCCCACCACAAGAGTGATGCAGGGGGGGAGGGGGTGCAGCTTTATGTTACCCGTTACTGGTTGGGTTGGAGTCTATATTTGCAGAATGATATGTTACACAGTTTAAAACCTGGTAATTAAACTTGTCTTACCAGTCACGTTCGTTGCAGTGTCACCTACTCTCTCCCACATGTACCATCTCCTATCGTGAGTATTAAACCAATAGATTGGGATTATTAAACAGTGCTCTTCACAAAATTCAACTTCGCGAGCTCATCTTACATTGCTTGTCCCCAATCCAAATTCACCAACTATTTTTCCTTCTCTTCCTTTTCCAGCTGTCGTGTTCCATTTCCTCGCCACTATTAAGTTTTCCTCTGCTTTAACTGTCTGAATAATTTCTTCAATCTTATTAAAGAATAAAAAAGTGCTGAAAGGTATATAAGTTACGAGAATTAACCGGGATAAATTAAAGGAACCAGAGGTTGTCAAAGAGTTAAGAGAACATTTGGCAAGGATTGAAGTACATGGACGAACGTAATACAATAGAAGAAGAATGTGTATCTCTGAAAGACACAGTTGCCAAGGCCGCAGAGGATCATATAGATAAGACAAGACCTAATAGAAATCCCAAGCTAACAAAGGAATTAATGAACTTAATTGACGAAGGAGAGAACCAAAAAAGTAGCAAGTGCAGCAGTCAAAAGGCAGTACTGACAGTTAGGAAATGAAATTGACTGCAATATAGAGTAACTAAGCAGGAGTGGCTAGAGGACAATACAAGGTCATAAAACAATGTGTAACTAGGGAATATGTAAACACCGTCCTATAGGAGATGATAAGAGACGTTTGGAGACACAATGCTGCGACAAGAATTTCACAGAGCCCTGAAAGATATAAGTCTAAACGATGCCCCAGGGCTATATGATATTCCCTCTAAGCTGCTGATATTGTTGGGAGATCCTGAGTGCATTTGAGTGCAAGATGTATGAGCCAGTAGAAATACCCTCAGACATTGAGAAGAAATGAAGTGTTTGTATATCTAACGGTCCTTACTGCTGCGGTTATCGGTCCCTATGCTTACAAACTACTTAAACTAAGATAAGGACAACACACATACCAATATCCGAGGGAGCACTGTAATATTCGACGGTGACCAAACGGGATCTCCGCAGCAAGGTGGTTTAGAGCGTTCAGCCACTACACCTCGGCCATCAAGAGGAATACATTAATTCCAATTCCGAATAAAATACGTGCAGAAGAGTTTGAGAATTACAGAGCTATCAGTTTCAGAAGTCATGATTCCAAAATACTTACAAGAATTATTTAAAGACGAATGGGCAAGTGATGGAAACCGTTTGGATTTAGGAGAAATGTTGGAATACGTGTGGTAAAACTCACATTACGACTTATCTTAGAAATCAAACCTACTAAAGCTTGTCTAGAAACGGAGTAAACTCGTGACTCGTTGTCTGGAATTCACTATTTCACATTCTGAAAGGAGCATGGGTAAAATATAGGAAGTTGTATACATGCAGACAGCAGTTATGAACAGTATGAAAAGGACTTAGTCACCGGGAAGTAATTAAGACATCATTGTAGCCTTTTCCCAATGTTAATCAATCCGTATATTAAGCAAGCTGTTAAGAATTGCAAGGAGAAATTTGAAGAAGTAATTAAAGTTCCGAACGAAGAAATTAAAAATTTACGATTTGTCTATGACATTGTAGTATTGTTAGAGACAGTAATCGATATGAAATAGCAATTGAACAGAACTGACATTGTCTTGAAAGGAGGGTATAACATGAAAGTAGAAAACAATGGTGTCGAAAGACCAGGCGATGCTGAAGGAATTACATTCATGACACAATAAGAGTACCAGATGAATTTTTATTTATGTAGCGAAATAAATTCTGATTTTAGTAGTAAAAAAGATTTACAGAATGTCTCTAGGATGAAAACCATTTCTAAACAACCTAAATTAATTTAAATTACTAGAGAGTAGCATTGTACGGGAGTGAAACGTAGAGACAAAATAATGACGGAAAAATTTGAAAAGTAGTGCAAAAGACGAATGGTTAATATTAAATGGGTAGATCAGGTAACTAACGAGGAGGTACTGAAAATAATTGGAGAGAAAAGAAATGTCTAGCTTATCTTGACTAAGGAAAGTGATAGATTGCTGTGTCACATTCTGAGACACTAAGAAATTCTCAAAGTACCATTAGAGGGAATTGTGTGGGATAAAAGTCGTAGAGGGAGGCCGAGATAAGAATACAGTAAGCAGGTTCTAATGGGTCTTGGTTGCCGTTCTTATTGATACCGAAGCGGCTGTCGCAGGATAGGGTAGCGTGAAGAGCTACATCAGCCCAGTATCCTGAGTGAAGACTCCAGCATCAGCAACAAGCTGTTCTGTTCTTTCTTCCTGAATATGTAAACGCAGATATGGGTCAACTATACATGACAGCAACTGCAGCAGCACTATAAGAAGTAATTGTGCAAACAGCTTCAGGAAATATGCGTTTTCCGGGGTCAAATTCATCATTATTTACTTACTTATTTAATTTCTGAACGCCGAAATAGAATTCGTAATACAGCAGTAAGCAGTTTACGCAAGCATCCCATAAATATTTAGCGAGTAAATTATGCCAATTTCTGTTCATTTACCGCTAAACGTTAATAGCATTTCCCGTAGGAATTGTGAGGCACCGGATTTTAAATTTTCCTGTTTCTGTCGCTAATACTGCACTTAAGAGAGATTAAATTATTGGAAAAATAATTCCGTTCGTTTTCATAAACGTCAGTATTAAATATTTCGAGACAAAAAATATAAAGGTGGACCAATAACTTCCAAATATTCAATACAACGTACGAATTGTTAACTCATTTCCAGTTTCAATATAACTTTAACTCTATTACCAATAATTCCGGTGTTTATCTCTAACAATATTAACTACACTGAAGAAAACAGACGAGAGAGGTAGAGTTTATTAAAGAAATTCGATATCTTTCTGGACAGTGAACTGTGTTAGTAAGCTGTTGTCTTGCCGAAGCGAAATTAACGACAATATCTGATTAAATTGCAAAAATAAAATTATAGTTAGACAAACAATTTGGTCTTATAAATTATTTACAATAATAAGCAAGTGTGGAAAATTTAAAGCTATGATCGCTCTATGTGGTTTCTTAAAATTCAATTACAGCTTTTATCAGATTTGAAGAGGAATGAGAAAGGTAATGACGAAGGCAAAGTACTTGTAATAACATCGCAAGTGATTGATTTCTTGCATATTGCAGCCATGACCATAATACACTGACATACAATATTAATTTCATTTCTTTTTTGTCCATATCACATTCAGGCCAAAAACAAATTATTATTTCACTGCTATGTAGCATAAACAGAACAGTAAACACAGTTGGTTTCATGACATTGATGGTGAATGTGAAGCAGTGAATAAAAATTTGTGAGCAGCCGGTAAGTCGAACCCGGACCTCCATGCTTGCTAGGCAGGCGTCTTACCGTTAGACCACCACATCACTAACGATTAAGGTGCCTCGAAATAGTCTACGTACGACTTCCCTCCACGTCACAAACTTTTATTCAACATCCTTATTCACTGCCACATCACAAATATTCATTGTTTCACCTTCATATTCAATATCATGGACATATTTGAGACGAAAAACGGTCTCAGGGTTTCTTAATTTATATTTAAACAGTTGGTTTCGTTTTGACAATGAAATACAAATAAGCCGAAAGTAAGTAAAATGTAATCAGGGTGCTTATGACATGAGTGTACCCCGTGCATTGCAATGTTAAAATCCTAACAATCTTCTATAACTGTTAGAGAATTCAGGCGTTGATTTGTTACCAAGGTATTTCAGTCGAAAATAAGAATGAGGAGAAGAGTTCGACAGAACTACTACAAGTACGTGATCACACAGTGTCCAGAAGGAAGAAAGGTAATTTTGTCGTATCTTTACATGGAAGCGCTGAACTGATTATGATTCCTGAAGAGATGTTAAAATTTATTATAAGAAACAATATGGTAGCACCTGTATAACTCTCTGCATAAGTGGTTACCACATAATTAAAACTTACTAAGCCATTTGTGTCATAACTAGGCTGAAAAATGAATAAACACTCATTCTGAGACGTTCAGGATTACTTTCGTATTAGATAAAAGTATAGGAGGTAAAAACAGGAGAGGAAAACCGTTGGACGAATACTATTAGCTTAAATGACACATATTGATTTGGGAGACAGTCACGACGGTATTACATAATTATTTTAAATGGAGATATCGTTTCTTTTCGTGACCTGATTTTCATTTAATCTCACCCGATATACTTTGAAGATTTCCGATAAAAGCGCACTATGTTACAAATGCACAAATCCACAATTCTGAAGGTAGGGTAACGAAAACTGGTAACCGCTCTATGTGATATTCATTCATTTACTGTTAAGGTACTGGGGCTGCAGGCTGTAAATTTACCATTTTTGATGGTATTTCAAATCTTTTATTTTGAAAGCAGGATTACTGTGTCTTATTTCTGTATAATTTTCTGTTTAATGTCGTTGCATATAGTAATCTGATCTCATGAAATCCTTTGATTATATCTAATGAGGAATTTCATTTTTTAATTATAATTTTGTATGTGTAATGCACACTTAATGTGAAATTCCAAGTACTTTTCCCATAAAAGGCTTACATCCAGTTTGTAAATCTCATTTTACAAGGAAAGTACATGGGGTCGTGCAAACATATACGTAAGAACTTTTGGTTACAGGACCTCTACCTACACCTCAATGTGCTGGTGGGTGTCGTTTTTCTGCAAAGCTCTGCAACCATGCTCTAGATAACCTGTGTACGTAATGCAGATATCTTGACTTTTGTTATAGCGATTTGTCATCAAAAGCCGTGATGATATTTGCAACTTTAACCTTCTTCCCGAAAGACTGTTGGTATTCAGTGCCACGGCTTCCATCGCCTCTTCCCGCACTTACCGTAGCACTACCGCTTGTAATGAGTTGTTCGTCATTATCATCCCTATTATCATTATTATGAGTTTGTAACAACAGTATCTATCTTATGCTCATATTTCTGTACTATAAGAGATATGAGAAAGCATGCAAATAATTCATCTTCTACAATTGTAACATCTTCACGAAGAAGGGTTCTTCGTAACTTCATCTCAAATAATCGCAATAAATTAGCAGGATTGATTGGCAATCGCCGCCCCATCTGACGCTTCACCACACAAATAACGTCACAAAACGCAACTTCGGAGGCACACTGCACCGTCCCTACTGGCGAACCTACAGGTCAAAGTGCAATGCGCATGGCACACGCAGAGGCCTCTAACGGACGACTGCAGAGTTATGCAGATGCGGGAGTATCACTAATGCAATAAGGGATCTTTAAATTATCTCTCATACGATTTTGGTGTATATGTGTTTGTTCGAACACTAGTACTTTCCTTGTTAGTGGAAAATTTTATCTTAATTTAATGGGTTTCTGGAAATAAGAAAACAAAATTTCATAATTCTGTTGTGAGTAAGGCGGACAGCCGACTTCGGTTTTTTGGGAGAATTTTGGGAAGATGTACTTCACCTGTAAAGGAGACCGCGTATAAAACACTTGTACAACCACGTCTTGAGTATTGCTCGAGTGTTTGGGACCCGCAGCAGATCAGTTTAAAGGAAGACATAGAGGCTGTTCAGAGACGAGCAGCTAGGTGTGTTACCGGTAGGTTCGACCAATGCGCGAGTGTCACAGAAATGCTCCGGCAACTCAATTGGGAAACGCTGGAAGAAAGACGACGTTCTTTTCGTGAATTTGTGTTAAGTAAATTTAGAGGGCCGGAATTTGAAGCTGAGTGTATTACGATCTTGCTGCCGCCTACTTACATTTCGCGTAAAGATCACAAAGACAAAATAAGAGAAATTAGGGCTCATACGGAGGCATGTAGGTATTCTTTTTTTCCTCGTTGAATTTGGGAGTGGAATAGGAAAGGAAAAGCCTAGTACTGGTGCAGTGTACTCTCCGCCACGCACCTTACGGTGAATTGTGGAGTATGTATGTAGACGTAGACACATGAGCCGCATTGCTGTACGCCGTGAGGACGTCGACCTCACACAGATGTAGGCGGATGCCTCGCTGCTTACCGACGTCGTGGTGTGTGGCGACTTCCGCTGAGGGAACCACCTCCGGTCCAGCCCGCGTGATGACGTCAGAGGTGTGGCTGAAGGTCCTCACTTCGACGCCCGCTGTTGGTGGCGTGCTGCCATGTTAGGTCGCGGCGGCGACATCCGGCGAAGAGACGTTCCCGTCACCGAACACCCACTGCCCAGTACAGCGCCTATAAGTACTGTTTTTCTGCTGAGGTGTTGTCCGGCATGGCCCACTTGCGTCCACCGAACTCCGAGGCTCTGCATACCGTCGGTCAATGGTCTCAGGGCGACGACCGCGTCGTCCCGGTTTCCGGGTGACTGTCATCAGCAGACTTGTTTCCACACCTTCTGCTTCTACCGCTAGAACTTTTTTTTTTCATTTACGAGGAGTTATATCAATTTATATCAAAAGTAATAAAAAATGGACTCCTATTATTATGTTTTACTTAATTTTATTTTGCTAATATTTCTATTATATTTTGTTGCAACAATTTTGGATATCCATGAGACTCTTGGAAAATCTACAGTGGATCGTAAAACAAGAACGTGAGATTTTCAAAATTTTAATTCTTTTTCTTTCAAAATTTTAAATATGTCTGCGTACAGCAACGGTAATTCAAAGAAGTAAAGTAACAGCCAACCAGTTGCAAATTAAAGTTTAATAAACTTTACCGCGGTATTCAATCGATATAAATCAATCTTCTTCAGAAGATACATGGACATTACATTCTTACTGTAGAAAAGTTACACGCGTCAGTTTTGTGTGTACAAAAATTGACGCGTGTAACTTTTCCACAGTAAGAATGTAATGTCCATTTATCTTCTGAAGAAGATTGATTTATATCAATTGATACAGCTGTAAAGTTTATTAAACTTTAATTTGCAACTGGTTGGCTGTTATTTTACGCCGCAGTGGAGTAGCCGAGCGGTCTAAAGCGCCTCGCTGCGTAGCGCGCGGTTGCTCGCCGTGGAGGTTCGAGTCCTCAAAAAAATGTTCCAATGTTTGTAGAACTTATGGGACTTAACTACGGGGTCATAAGTCCCTAAGCTTACAAACTACTTATGAACTACCTAAGACTACCAGTCAACACGGATTCAGAAAGTATCGCTCTTGCGAAACACAGCTTACCCTTATTCACATGCGACAAAGGATCGCAAATCGATTCCATATTTCTTGGCCGGCAGCGGTGGTCGAGGTGACTGAGGCGCTCCAGTCACGGTCTGCACGGCCCCTACGGTAGGAGGTTTGAATCCCCCCTCGGGCATGGATATTTGTGCCGTCCTTAGTCTTAAGTAGTTCATAAGTAGTTTGTAAGCTTAGGGACTGATGACCCCGTAGTTAAGTCCCATAAGCTTGACAAACATTTGGAAATTTGAACTAAGGACGGGACAAATATCCATGCCCGAGGGGGGATTCGAACCCCCGACCGTAGTGGCCGTGCAGACCGTGACCGGAGCGCCTCAGTCTCCTCGCCCACCGCGGCCGGCTTCGAGTCCTCCCTGGGGCATGGGTGTGTGTGTGTGTGTGTGTTGTCCTTGGGTTAGTTTACCTAGGTTTAAGTAGTTTGTAAGCTACGGACTGATAACTACGCAGTTCGGTCCGATAGATTTACAAACATTTGAACATTTGTTATTTTATTTCTCAGAACGTGAGACTTTTTTTCTGTCTTTCTAACTGTCGTTTTCCTTGGAAGACTGTCGCCTTGCTTCCGGCTCTTTAGGCTCTTTTAGCAGCCACACCCTTGCTCATTTTTTACGCACAGTGTTTCCCTTTTGCCAACGGCCGACACCTCGACTGTTTTCGAAATGAGGGAGGGAATTTAATTTGCCGAATGGACGGCGGCCACAGCAGCAAGGCGGCGAGTTTTTGGCGCTCAGTGGAGAGGTTTATGGGCAGTCGAAGCACCTCCGCCAGCCGCCGCGTCGGCAATCAAATTAACGGAGCCCGGGGGTGGGGGTGCGCGGGGCTGTGTTTAAGGAGTCACCCGCCCTGCACTGCGAAGCAAAAGGCGCCGCGCCGCGCCGGCCTCCCAGACGGCAACTTCCTTCTTTACTTTCATCAGCGGCTCGCAACACCCCGCTTTACGAGTTAGCCGGCGGCGCTGGAGTCAGACGGCTGTGCTCTCCGAGCTTCTGTCGACGCCCACACAACGGAAGGGTGGACAGTACCTGAGTCAACTAATGAACGTAGCTTGAAAGGACTGAGAAAGGCATATATATTAAGAGAAATTCCAGTTTATTAAAATTCTGTGTCACTGGTTCTTCACGTGCAAATGAAACTAATTGAGCAGTGTCCAGAGCAAACAGTGTGAATGCTTTGGTGAGGCGAGTGTCAACAGCCGTAATATATGTCATAAAATGCATTTTTTTTAAAAACCATCAGCTGTTTATTAAAAACCTTATACATCTACCACTTTTGGTTATGGACCATCTTCGTGGATAAAAAGGTGTTAAAACAGAATGGTGAAATGCATCAAATAAAATACATCCAACTGAGATAACCAGGAGTCAGTATAACTAAAAGTGTAAAAAATTACTATGGTCACTTTAGATAAAATCTATCAGTCAAACATGACATAAAGGGTGAGAACAGTCTATGAATAAAAATTTAAAAATTTTTATAGCAGCAGCTGTATAACGTTCATTTACTAGATTTAGTTTCCACGCTTCCATGAGGATATATTTATTCCATTACACCTCCTCCCACACCCACTATCTATCGGTTTCCGACCTAATCCCTCTCCATTTCATTTTCACTTTGACGCATCTCAATCCACATAGCGTCATATCCCCAGAAACTTATATTCTTCAATTTTCCACTTAGAGCACTAGTTTAAGAGGCATTACTGAATTAAGGGAAAACCCGTCACTAAAAACTATTTATAATACCCTTAATCGAAACTATTGTGGAATTTATATGTTTATGTAGAACGTGACTGTCTTAGGGGAGTTTAAGTCCAAAAAAATCTTTATAATTTGATGACTATTACTGAACTGCAAAAGCTTCCTTAATATTCAGTATACTAATTGAACAGTAGACAATTTCGCCTGCCATGTCATTAACATTCTTTTTTGGATAGGAATCACAATTTTTATATTACGACAAACATAACGTTTTCTACTTGTCTGCCCATAGTTGTGTAAAGTAACAGTGATAGCAACTTGTGGGTAGTAGTTTGAACATTTTAATGCTTAATTTGCATGACGATCATATAAATATCATTTATTAAACTAATAAAGTCTGCTTGCTCGCCTTTTAATAGTTCATCTAGTGAAAGTTGCAAGTCTTTGGGATGTGTCTTATGTTTACGTATATGCACGGTTAATATAAAAACTCCCACCTTATAGATACTTCTGACACAGATTAATCGCGTAACAGGCATACGCAAGGTTTAGGGTGATTGGTTGTATCACAGACGGTTAGGTTAAATTTGGCTAACTTGATACATAAACAAGCCAGGTTACATATGGTTATTGTGTGTTAAAAATAACTTGGCTAACTCGATACTGAAAAATTTTGTGCGAAAAGTGCTGTGAATAGATTTGCTAGTACAGACGTAACAAGTTACACCGTTATGCGTAATGGGGCGGTTTTTAGTGCATCTAATCGATTACGAGGTTACAAACGCTGTTGTTTGTAAATTTATGCTATCATACCACTGTGTATATCAGTCATTAGGCTAAGAACTAACTTAAACTAACCTAACGACAACACACACACACATGCCAGCGAGACCGAGCACTACCTGACATGGTGTTTAGAAAGGAGACAGTGTACAGTAATCGATGTTAAGGCATCGACTAAAATAGACGTGATATCGGGCGTTCCACAGGTTCGTGTTATTGGTCCTCTGTTGTTCCTTATTTTCATAAACGATTTTGGAGAAATTATAAGCAGATAACTACAGATAGCTCTGTGGCTCCATCTCCGCCCAAGTAAGTCTGAATTTTCAAATTTACTCACCTTAGCCACATTAGATTCGCTGCCCGCCAGGTACACGGACTGTAACAGAACATTTGTCTTTTTCCAGTCTGACGATGCTCTAACAGCGCGAAACGCGTTATTGGACAATAAAATATTGCAACATCGACTGAGCATTTTTTAAATATAAGCAGCTCTCTAAGGTTGTTTTCAGATGACGCCCTCATTTACCGTCTAGTAAAATCTTATGAAGATCAAAGCCAACTGTAGAACGATCTCAATCAGATGTCACTATGATCAAATAATTGGCAATTGACTCTAAATAATGAGAAGCGTGAAGTCGTCCACATGAGTACGAAAAGAAATCAGTTAAACTTTATTTACAAGATAAATCAATCAAAAGTTAAGGCCGTGAACTCCACAAAATACCTAGGAATTACTATTACATCAGACTTAATTGGAAAGAACACGTAGATAATGTCGTGGGAAAGGCGAACCAGAGACTGCGTTTTATTGACAGAACCCTTAAAAGATGCAACAGAACTACAAAAGAAACTGCATACACTACGCTTGTCCGTTCATTTTTGGAGTATTTCTGCCCAGTGTGGGATCCTTATCAGGTGGGTTTGATGGAGGACATCCAAAGACGAGCAACTCATTTTGAATTGTCTCGATACAGCGGAGACAGTGTCACGTAAATGATATAGGACCTGGGATGGTAATCATTATAATCATTGCAACAATGGTGTTTATCGCTGCGGTGAGCGATACTTACGAAATTTCAGTCGTCAACATTCTACTCCCAATGCGAAAATATATTGTTGACTCCCACTTAAATAGATAGAAATGATCATCACAATTAAATACTAGAAATCAGGGCTCGAATGGAGAGATTCAGATGTTCTTACTTCCTGCGCGCAATTTGAGAATGGAATGTGAGATAAATAGTATAACGGTGGTTGGATGAACCCTCTGCCAAGCACTTAAATATTATTAGCAGGGTATCCCATGTAGATGCAGAACCTCAACGTTATTTCCGAAATAGCTATGACGTTACATCTTCTTAACTTCGTGTCGCCCTATGATGTAATTTGGAATTTAAATTGCAGTAAGATACGTGTGTACTGTCTGTAAGATGTCTCGCAAATACCATACGTGGTGGAGAAGTAATGAAATTCTAAACCGATGGCGAATGGCGTAGTTTTAGTGTACGAACAGTGGAAAAGTAAGCTACAACGTTCCATCGTTTCACCTTTCAGGCGGTGTAGTCAGCGAAAAACTTTGTAGTACGGGATGGAATTTATCTGCAAAGTTTGTGGCAATGCACTAAGTATAGTAATTACTTAAAAGTAGAGAATAGATTCTCGTTACTCCGGAATTGCAGGATTTTCGAACATTTCGTTGTGTATGACATCTCCTGAAATATGAGCCGTAGGTGGTTGTTGTCCCGCAGTTTTTGTTGTCTGATGGTAAGGAATATGTGAATCAAGGTGTTTGATTGAAACCCTTCCAATAGTTTAATCAGTCTGAGTAATGTACACACACACACACACAACACATACACACACACACACACACACACACGCAAATACACACGTATTTACACATACACGCACACTAGTCAGCAGCGGCGAATCAAGGGGAGGGTGGGGTGTCTATGGGTCTTTTCGCCCTCCTCACTCCACCCAAATTCAAGCATGAGGAAGACCTCCCAGTATGTATAATATGAATTTTTTTCTCCTTTAGAAATCAGGTCGATGATTGTATGCTTCTTCTGAAAACGAGATATCGGGTTGTATATCCAGCAATCTGTATGTTTTTCAATTTATTTTAGACATTTGTCTGAGACACTATATACCCTGCGAGTTCAGTTACCTCCCCCCCCCCCTCGCAACCAAAATCCTTGATTTTCCGCTAACACACACACACACACACACACACACACAGAGAGAGAGAGAGAGAGAGAGAGAGAGAGAGAAAGAGTTTTAGAAAGAGTTTTATAACATTTGTGTACTCATCTTTCTATCTCTCTCTTTATAATATGTATATGTTATTCATTGGTTTCCGATATTCAGACTATCATAAACGGTAGGGAAGTTGTTAAAGTTTTTGAAATAATTTATACTACGACGGTGACTGCTGCAGTACGAATTATTTCAAAAATTTTATAATACAGACGCCGACCGCATACCAATTCACATACACGGAAAAATTTAAGGTGTTAAAGTAATGAAATGCCAATCGCTGTTGTTAACAGTGTCCCTAAACTTACAAACTACTTATGAACTACTTACGAACTAGGACGGCACAAATATCCATGCCCAAAGGGGGTATTCGAACCCCCGACCGTAGTGGCCGTGCAGACCGTGACTGGAGCGCCTTAGTCCGCTCGGCCACCGCAGCCGGCATGATGTAATCGAACGCACTATGTTGAGCGCGCTGAAGCCCCAATAACAACAACAACAACATCGAACGCACTGTAAGTAATCTAAAGTAACTTCATTCAAATCGTTCTGTTGGAGAAACATTTGAACATTATTCAAGAAGAGGAGCGCTAGTGTTCTATACGTGACTTCCTTTACAGATTAAGCACATCAAATGTTCAAATGTTTGTAAAGCTTATGGGACTTAACTACGGGGTCATCAGTTCCTAAACCTACAAACTACTAATGAACTACTTACGAACTAGGACGGCACAAATATCCATGCCCGATGGGGGATTCGACACCCGACCGTAGTGGCCGTGCAGACCATGACTGAAGCGCCTCAGTCTCCTCGGCCACCGCGGCCGGCTTAAGCACGTCTTCTCAAAATTCTCCCAATATATGGAACTCTACCGCCTACCAAAACGCTTCTTAAATGATCATTTCACACTGCAATGTTACGCCTATTTTTAATCGATGTGAATGTGTAAGCCGCTCACTACTTATTCGGTATTAGAAAATGTGGGGTTATTTTTCCTTCTCAGCTGCATCTCATTTAATTTCTCACGCTAACTACAAATTTTGTCTGTGTCGTAGTATTAACGCTTCTCAAAGGCGACACCTTCCCATACACCACAGAATCATCAGAAAACAGCCGCACAATACTACTCACACTGTCCGTCAGGTCATTCATAATATCGGTGCCATCACACTTCTCTGAGGTACTTCTGATGTACCCCTGTTTCCGACGAAAAATCGTCGTCGTTGAGAACAGAGAACATTTGGTTACACAAGGAGTTTTAGAGACACTCACATATCGGAGAACCCACTCTACATGCTTGCACAGTTTCAAGTGCAGTACTGTGTCAAAACACTTTCGTAAAAAGGAATGAGTGTGTAAACTGCTTGTTGCCCTTCGCCCATGTCTGTGAGAAGAAAAGCAATCTATTTTTTTACACGAGCGATACTGTACAAAGTAGTCTGATGCATGGACACAAACATTCCCATCTCAAGGTAAATTCGAACTACGATTACGTTCCAACTTTGGACTACCTTTTACCTTTCCTATAAACGGTAGTCAACTTTTAATCTTTCTTAGTTTTAACACGCAATAACCATATGTAACCTGGCTTGTTTATGTATCAAGTTAGCCAAATTTAACCTAACAGGTCACCCTAAACCTTGCGTATGCCTATTACGCGATTAATCTGTGTCAGAAGTATCTATAAGGTGGGAGTTTTTATATTAACCGTGCGTATACTTAAAGATAAGACACATCCCAAAGACATGTAACTTTCACTAGATGAACTATTAAAAGGAGGGCAAGCAGACATTATTAGTTTAATAAATGATATTTATATGATCGTCATCCAAATTAAGCATTAACCATAACTAATAGTCATTAAATTATAAAGAATTTTTTGGACTTATACTCCCCTACATAAACATATAAATTCCACAATAGTTTCGATTAAAGGTATTATAAATAAATAATTTTAGTGACGGGTTTTTTCTTAATTCAGTAATGCCTCTTAAACTAGTGCAACACACATTTCACAGTTTTCACTGTACTAAGTAATATCAATTATTTATGGAAATACTTTAAGATAATTTCCACATTTTTTATCATTTTAGTGATTATACTGTTGACAATTGCATCTGAGAAAAATTCAGAGGAAACTGCGCTGTACTACCGAAATTAAGCAATTTGACTAACTGATACGGAATCATAGTTATTTATGTAACTTTTTGAACTATTTTATCGTTTCTTTATTCCACTCAGATATTATTTTAAAACATTTGGAACTAACACGTCAGCCAAAATTAAAATTTTTCTCTAATTTCAATTTTACCGCTCCAAATATTAAACAAAGCACATTAAATTATTAATTTGATCTAACTGGTACTGTTGATCTTCATTTACTATTCACATAGGATACTCGGATATTGGCATACTCGGATAGGACCCTATCAAGGAGAAAACAAATTTTAGTTTGAATACTTACTTAAAACAATTGAGTACTTTCTGTCTAGTCCATCCGCAACACAAATCTAAAAGAACGTAACCTTGTAAAGTATCCCGTGCTGTGGACGAACGACTGCGTAACTGCGCAATTGGCGCACAACAGTCACTACACGTTGCACTTGGTGTATGACACAATACTTTCTACTTGGCGTCGTCAGCTGTTTGCTATGTGCCCAGACTTCAGTACTATGATGGATTTACCATTACTCTGGCATCCGAGGATAATTTAAACATACTTGCAGCAAATGAAATCCTCCACTTTTGCGTGTATATGTGACTTTCCATGCGCGACAAAACTTGGCGCCTTCTTCATTAGCAGCGGAGAAGTACAGATGATTTAAATTTTTACATATCTTAGAATATACCTTACGCTTGGACAACATTACAGTTTCTTACATTCATAACAATAAACGTCACCACAAAACTACTGTACCACCAATCAACAATTATTTCTGTTAATTACAAAAATAGTATCCACGCTATACTTCACAAGACGAATTTACAATCGACACCTCGAAGTTCTTACACGTCGATTATAGCAAAAAGGTAAGCATGAAATAATGTGAAACAAATTAGTGTAACTTTTCATTAATGTTTTTCTAGACGGTTGTCTGTGCAAGACGAAGATTCGCGATGACTACAAGCTAAGTGACAAATCGAACTTGGCTTAATTGTCTGCAGCTCTCTTTGCTGCTTGTCTACACAGGGGATGTATATTAGTATTTCCTCCATTTGGAACTCTTTGCGATCATCGATTGACGGTACGTTTTTAAGGCCCAGATGTGTTAATGATTTGTTAAATGTTCATTCAAAAATTTGGGCTCTCCATTTGCTGTCTTCTGTAACCAGAATGATCAACGAGTGACTAGAAAGAGGCTTTCGATCCTCTTATCCATTATACGCTGTGAAGTGTGATATCAGGGTGCAAGAGCTGCTGAATTGCAAAGATGGAACCCTGCAGTGTAACAAATTTTATTTTGAAAGATATTTATGAACCACACAGGGCTGCTGAGAGCTGTCACTGCGCCTGGGGCTGGATGTGCGAATAGATCCCATCTACAAAAATATTAAGCCCATAAACATTCAACGAAGTTATGCAGATTGTGACGTCAGTGTATGATATTTAAAAATCAGAAACCGCCGTAAAAAAACACGAAATATCTCACCGCAGAAGACTAATTTTATATAGCGGTATGTCAGAACAACTGTTCCTAATTTTCCTTTTTTCCCGGAAACAGTAATGTAAACGTTAATTTACAGCATTACTGTATTTGAAAATGCTTGTTTGTCTGTAAAAAGTCAGTTTTAATCACTCAGACTTGATTCAACTGTTACTTTTCTCACAATAACAATGAACTACGGAAGTTAGGACGTTATTATCGTTCAAAGAATATCTTCTGTAGAATTTGTTCACAGGCGTTAAAACACGTTCTGTTGGTTATCTACAAAAGTGCAGAACGACAGACCCTCTCTAGTTACAGAACTTTCAATGAAATTTAAATTTCCTATTTGCAGTAGAGGCCTATGAAATATTTTACTCGCATATTTTCATCATTCACAAAACTTAATTCCACACTCATTTTCACTTATAGTTAATAGCTTTAGCTACACATATGTTTACAATTTGCGACGTATTTAACTATAATTATGTCATACAAAGAAAATATCTGAAGCGCACTTGCATGATGTATCACGCTTTGTTTTTCACACTTCATTTATAATGTCGTCCTTTGAGCATTCTTTTTTAAGAGTTTATCTCAATTCAGTGTAATATCAAAACGATGAATAAATGCACGTTGCTCTATTAAGAAGAAGTTTTCTCTCATGTTTTCTATTATATCAGAAAACTTTCATAGTTTTTGTCATACACCGTCTATAATATTCTATTACCGTCAAAATATTCTAGATTATAATAACAAAAGAATATAGTCATAAAACCTTGTCTCAAATTTCCCACTGTGGCTGTGAAAGTACTTAACACAGCAAAAAGAAAAGTTAAGGAAGCATATCACCACTATAATTCTTTCATGGCATAGAAGACATGTCGCAAAGGTAATAGTCTGACATCAGGCACATTAAGACTTTATTTCTCATATGAAGCGTTTCTGAACTGAAAGCGTCGCATTAGTAATAAAGTCCTATGTACTGGATGCCTGACTTTTAACGTAGCGACCTATTCAGCCTGATTGAGGTACTAGTGATTAATATTAGATTTGTCTCATTAAAATCAAACATACCTTTATAAGGAACAACTATTTTCATGGAAAATATGTTTCGAATTAGATTTTACAAGTTTCAGCAGCCCTTTGTCTTTGTACAACAATTACGAAAATTCTTTGCATGACAAGTTGAAGTTAGTCTTTATTTGTATCTCATGTAGTCAAGAAAGGATCAATTTCTTTTCTATATTTGACTAATTTCTGTTTATTGAAGCATTTGTAATAAGCATGCCATGATAAGTTTTGTTCTATTGACATCACAAATATCCTCAATCCTTATAAATATCGTACATTTCAAATTTGTGTTACTAGAGAGTTCTTCAATCATATTGACAAGTGATATGAAAGTTAAAGGGTTACCATGTAAAGAAAGAGTGTTTACAATCACTATTTCATCAAAATATGTCTATTTCAAAACTTGTTGCTGCACGATTTTATGACGTGATGGGTGGAGATGAAGAACAGAACAGACACATGGAGATAAGACATGTTGGGGAAACTTAATGAAGGTGAAATAATAGGGCAAACAACGGCGTATCAACTGGGTGGGCAGGAGGGGCTTCAAATCTTTAAATTTAGGTGGGTCAAGAGACGATTTCGGCCCCCCCTCCATATTCACTTCAGTTTACTTGATTTTTAAACATTCAACACCACTGATAGAGCCAGTAGACCTCAGAGATATCTACCTAAATAGGAGGCGCAGTGGGTAGCACACTGGACACGCATGTGTGAGGACGGGTATTCAAACCCGTTTCGGGCCATCCTCATTAAGGTTTCTAATGATTTCCCTATATCATTCCACGGTAAGCACTGGATGATTAATTTCAAATGACACGGCTTGTTTCTTATCCATCTCTGACAAAAACAATAGAATGTTTGCTCCATCTCTACTAACCACATTGCTAATGAAACGTTAAATCCTATCCCTCTACATAAACGAGTGTGCAACTAGCTGAAAACCCGGCGTTGGCCGGATCTTTATTAATTTATTCCTGCTTTGTGTTAGTATTTCTTCTGTCCCTTCTGTCTCTGCCCATCTCATTTTTTCTAAATTCATGGTTTATTTAAAGGAGAATATATAAGAAGTAACGCTGTCTTGCATAATGTAGAAAATTATATGTGCAGTAGCCAAATAAAGAAAGATAGTAGTCAAAATACAATTGACATGTAAAATTCGTACGATCTCATATTCATTGAATTCCATGTTCTACAGTGGTATAATCTTTTAGATATATATTCATTTATACAAGTGCTGTAGTTCTGCAAAATCGCTTGGGAATACAATTAGTAGTAAAGAAATAATAGATTAAAACTTGGTGGATGATGGGGTGCTTGTCGATGAACGTTACTGTTTATGTGCTCAAATCTCATAAACTATGTGTCGTAATTTGAAACAATTTAGAAGGTATATGAGTGTATACTGTCCGTAAAATTTCCTGCGGCTGCAATTTGTAGTGTAGAAATTATAAATTGTAACGTCGTACCGAATGCCGTAGTATTAGTCCATGAACAGCGGAAAAGTAGTAAGAGAGGAACATTTTTCCTTTCATAATTTTCCTATGGTTGTCAGTGATAAAGGTTTGAAATTATGTTTAAAGTTTGTTGGAAGTGGCTACCTAGTCTCGTTCTCATGTACTGCATTCATATAGTCTCGTCGCAATATGTGGCATTTTCTTGCAATTCCTATTTTTTACGACGTTATATCTCCTGAACCATGTATTTATATGGTTCTTACCGTTACAAAATTGGTACCTCACGGTGAGGAAGATGTGTACCAAATTTGGCTAAAATTGGTCCAGTGGATTAGGAGGAAATGTGCAACATTGTCGCGTAATGCAGCAGTTTTTCTCGCATCTCATGGTTTATGACGTCATATTAGGTAAACTTACACTTATGGCGACCGTTCTAATGGATTGAAGTTTACGTGTGCAAAATTTCATAAATACTGAAATAAAACTGTAGATTTGTATGCAATATGTACACACAAACATACGGACACTCTGCTTTGACATGCTTTGCAATATCATGGAAAGAAAAAAGTGTTTGGTTAGGTGACAGGCTCTTGCGTGTATCCCTGTCGGGTTAGTAAAATAATTATCCTCGCCGCCGGAGACTTGACGCCTAGAGGATACACAACCCGTACGATCCGTATGTCACACGCGCTGCTACATTACGCCTGTAATTAATAAATCAAATCAATAAAAATCCCACACTCTCGTAGTCCACATCCCCTTCCCGGCCCCCTCTCCCTGCATACACCTCTTTGTCTCCCATTTCTCTGTTCGTTTCCACCTTTCATTCTCTCGGTAAAGTTTTCTGCAAGGTACCCTATATCATGTACTTTACAAACATTCATGTAGCAGGTGATCTTCCTCTTGGTTGAAAGGTAATGTGTATAGAAATTCATACAGATTGGACCAAAACCATGCATTTTGTAAAATTCCGTACGTACCCTTCACCATGCACCGAACGAAAATTTATACAGACAGTGACATTTGTCTTTTTTTTAAGGTAGAGTGTGCAAAATTTCATCAATATCGGAACAAAACTATAGATTTCTATGCAATAGAAACGCAGGTTTACAGTGAAACACGCACTTTGTTGTTCTCAAATATCTCAATATTTTATTTCATACAACACTTGTTCTGAGAACAATGAAGCGCCGTTCTCAAGTTATGGCGCGACCAAGGTATTTAGGGAAATATTTTTATGTTGCAATGTACCCTCCTTCATGCACCGTATGAAACTTAAGGTAGACGGTGACCTTACTCTTTTTTTGAAGTTCAAATGTGCGAAATTTTGTAAAGATCGGAATGAAACTGTAGATTTCGTCAGTCTGTAGAAGACGTATGCTCCGCCATGCACTTATCACAAAATACTTTCTTAGCTGACGTTTTCTACCTATAAATTCCTGCCAAATTTCAGCTTCACAGATAAAGTAATTTTCGAGATTTCCTTTTTATTCCATGAGTGAGTGAGTGTCGTTTCGAATTTTTGTAGATAGAGATTAAGAAAACAGATTGATTAATTTTGGATGCAAGATAATTAAGGGAGACCTCTACGTTTCAGCTCTTACCATACTGTAATCCTGATTTACCTTCCTTTTATATTCTCTAATGATTACTTAGTAATCCAAACTGCTGTAAGTGTTTAAATAATATAAGGTTTATTCCACACTAAGCCACACCAGAAAGTATGTTTTCTTTCGGAACCAAGAGAACTGTAACTACGACAGAGTTTCCTCTCTGCATCATCAACAGAAAGGCCTGTTCTTTTGAGATTAGATTTTCCCAGAGCTAGCAGAAACAAAGATCCACTGCAACCTAAGGCACTTCAAACGGAATGTCACGTGACTTTCCTGGAGAGCGAGCTGAACCCGATACTGCATAGACTGATTGATATGAGAAACTGTCATTATGAGACGACCTGCAATCCGCTCTTTTTCCGGCTGTAATGTTGTACACGCTGCGGCTGCGGAAGAGCGAGTAGATACTTCACCCCACCCCCGACCTCGGAAAGGTGAACCGAAACTTTCGTCTGGGATCATCCAAACACAAACTGACTTTCCAAGCTCATCATAACACCATCAAAATTGTATTCAATATCACAAGCAAAATATTATCAACGGATGAGGGGGTTAGTATAAATGTAGATGGCAAAATCCAGCCAATTAATGGAGCAAGGTATTAATAGCTTTAAATATTTATTGACTGGACAGAAGTTACATATGATGGATTTTAATTAATCAGAAAGGAAACATGGGATTTGTCACTCCAGCATCGATTGCGCTCGTCAGTAACACACGAAAGTAATCAAACAAGGTTCAAATTTCAGAATACTCTGGTGTACATCGTACAAAACTAATCGGAACTAGTTACAAAATTGCTCCTCTACGTTAAATGCACATTCGATCTGGGGCCGGTGTGCTCTCGCCAATCCCCGAAGCGCCGTGGTAATAATCCAACATGGCGCGTCATGGCCTCGTATGATATCAATCGTACCATTTCGTAACAGATAATACTCTTTTGCGGTCAGCAGTTGAATAACATCGTCAACACGAAACAATATTTCGATCGACCAACTGGTTGCCATCTTCAGGCGAGTACGTCGAATGCACTGGCCTGAATAGAACAGAAACAGCGGTCCATTGACACACCGCTGACGGCCCACCGTAAGTAGACGACCTCTAGGCGCAGTAAAACTAGTAGCACGCCGGTGGAGAAAATCGGCAAAACGACGGGTGGAAACACGAACTAGTTAAATATTGGGCTTAAGATTTTACTTAAACCTTTATTCCCAGTGTTGTTCCTCGACAACAACGACTTGAAAACTGATTTACGCCGTATTTTGTGTATCAATCATTGCTTTTGATGAAGAACATGCTTCTAGTACGACATTTTGCCGTTTGGTACGGCGTGTAGCTACTTCTGAGGCATTAATCTATCCATCAAACCAGTCTCCGTACTGAAGACCACAACGACAACAATAACATCCACCTGACATTGTTAACTATCAACAAAAGAACGTCCCAAGTAATAAAATACCTCCATACAGACGTAAGTGTTGTGCATGGAATACATGACGTAAAACAACAATAGTTCGATCAAAAGTTTAAAAACATATTTTGATGTTTCGTGTACTTTATTAATATAGAAAACACTGAATTTAAATTTTTCGAAAGCTGAATTCATAATGTGGGACTAAACTCTAATCCTTATCAATAATATTATCGGAAATACCGATTTCCATTGTTCTTTAAGAACACATTCCCAGTAGAGGGATGTAGGAGCAATCAGTTTTGTCGAATTATATATATTCTGTCCCTCATTAAGACAATGTTCAGTAACAACGGAATTTTTCAGGTTGACGCAAACGAGTATGACGGTGATGTTCCACACACCGATCGTTTGTTCAATGTACGTTTTAACATAGTGACACGAAATTCTGTACACGCGAGCCTTCCTCAATCCCAAATTACGCTCAACTCACCCAAGGACGACCCCGGTCTTTGATGATGGGATAAAACACTTTTAATGCATATATTACCAAAATTCTTGAAATTTTCGATGATATATTCTCGGTGAAAAGCAAAAGAAGCAATCGATTTTTGGTCGTACTCTAGTTGTTCACCTGAAGCGCGCGACATATTTATTGTGCAGTGTACCCATTCCGTTTAAAAACAGCCTTAAGATGCCCCAGTTTTTCACCCAAATGTTCAGCATCAGGAAGGGTGCATGCTCTTTTCACTAGAGTACGCATGACCCACCATGCGTTGGTTGGATGTGTGATATACGCTATAACTTAAAGGCCCATCATTATTCTTGTGAAAAAAGCATAAAGAAATGAAAGTTACCCGTTTTTCTCAAACACGATCGTAACTTCAATACTGGGGTGATGTAAAAATGATTTAAGACATCGATTCTGTGATGCCATACCTTGCAAATGTCACCGACATGAATGCGGATTATACGAAAAAAGTAAACCATTACGTTACAGCAGAAGCTGTATATACACAAGAACGAAAAGCGGCGTCGGGGACTGTGTTGTTGCGTCACAAATACAAGTGGACTAGTAGCGCTGACTACGTTGGGGTCACTTACTAACCCACCCGTTCCCAATGATATGCAATGGTAAATCAGTTTCTAAGCCCCAGGTGCATGTGTCACCTTAGTATCAAAAACTACGTCGTCCATAAATAGTCGCTCTAGATGTTGACGTCATCCAGCAAACGACGGACATATTTGATACCTACATTTCCGACCTGTCAGTACGCCCCTCTCCCCATCTAAGAAACGAATACGCAGTTAAAACCATATCGATTCCAGATGATTTCGAACGCTTTGATAAGCTTTAAAACCTCAGAGATAATTAGCACAGTGACGTGTTTGAAATGAAATGTTCAAATTTTGTAGAGCTGATGGTATTTGATTACGGGGTCATCAGTCCCTAAACTTACAAACTACTTACGAACTGAAACTTCCTGGCAGATTAGAATTGTGTGCCGGAACCGGGACTCGAACCTGGGACCTTTGCCTTTCGCGGGCAAGCGCACTACCGACTGTGCTTCCCGACACGACTCACGATACCGCCTCACAACTCTACTTCCGGCAGTACCTCGTCTCCTACTTTCCTAACTTCACAGAAGCTCTCCTGCGAACCATGGAAGACTAGCACTCCTGGAAGAAAGGATATGGTGGAGACATGGCTTAGCCACCGCCTAAATATGCCAGGAAGTTTCATATCAGCGCACACTTCGCTGCAGAGTGAAAGTTTCATTCTGGAAACATCCTTTAGGCTGTGGCTAAGACACGTCTCCACCATACTTGCACTACCGGTAGTGCGCTTGCCCGCGAAAGGCAAAGGTCCCAGGTTCGAGTCCCGGTTCCGGCACACAATTTTAATCTGTCAGGAAGTTTCATATCAGCGCACACTCCGCTGCAGAGTGAAAGTTTCATTCTACTTACGAACTAGCTAACACTATGGACGGCACAAATATCCATGCCCGAGGGGGGATTCGAACCTCCGACCGTAAAGGCCGTGCAGACCGTGACTGGCGCGCCACAGACGTGTTTGAGATTCACTATAGTGAAAATTTAACGTTAAAACGAGGGGGAACAGGAAGACAGCTCTGGTAATGAAATTGACCTTAAAGCCTTTTCTTCGTTGCCTGCATGTCTCTTGGTGTGAGGCCAAATTCCTCCACCATATTTTAAAAACAAAAGTGTAGGTGAGAAATATTCATAGCGAAGGTTTAGAGGAGATGTTATTGTTTTGACATTAATCCAGTCTTCGATAACCGATCTCACCGAGAAAGCCGGAAAGAGGAGAACTGATTTCTCATCCGACAGCTTCAAAACTCTTAAACTTAAGTTCAGTTTCGCACTACGTAATGCTACCGTGAGCTCTTTAGATCGGTAATACCAAGTACAACTGAGTGTCGGTTCATGCTTCCTAAACGGCAATGAGTTTTTTATTATTTTGCGCGAGTTGACTAATGTCATACTGGGCCGCGGTGGAGTAGCCGAGCGGTCTAAAGCGTCTCGCTGCGGAGCGCGCGGTTTCTCGCCGTGGAGGTTCGAGTCCTCCCTGGGGCATGGGTGTATGTGTTGTCCTTAGGTTAATTTACCAAGGTTTAAGTAGTTTGTAAGCTACGGACGGATGACCACGCAGTTTGGTCCGATAGATTTACAAGCATTTGAACATTTCATACTGGAATGTATTATGTCACGTGTTTCAATAGGATATGTGAGTATCAATCGTGTTATATATGCGTGAATATGTCGATATTTTTTATTCGATGAGATAATCTGTTACGTCTTTTACTCCCGAACGACATGATTTCTTTTGTTGTGCTGCGATAGAAGCATGTCTCATTCTGATAAATACTGTTTCCAGTGTCGTATTTGCTGGTGTTGGGAATGGTCTGACTTCGCCTTAGGTTCAATCAAACTCGTCAGAGTAGTGAGGAACGGTGAAATAACACTGACCAAGTTAATTCGTCAGTAAAGTAGTTGGCACTCAAATTTTTCCGACCTTAGAATTAAAATAATCTCTCTCTCTCTGTCTCTCTCTAGTGGCCCACAGCTGCAGAGAACACCCGCCTCCGTACAGCGCTCTCCCTGCTGGCTCGTTCGACGCGGCGGTATGACGTGGGCCCGGTAAGCATTTCCCGATATATTGGCCGCCTGTCCCGAACCACCGTTTAACGTCAGGAGAGCTCAATACCTGGGGGCGAGACTCTCCGTGCCGCGGACAGCACATCTCTGATGTGCTCGGAGGGGAATATCGCCAGAACTGCCAGATTTTCCGCGAAGCCCCTGAAACAGCCGTCGGGACAAAATTCCCCAGTCTAGTCAATGCGTAACAACAGACTTTTCTATAAAGTGATTTCCAGTCCATGATGTACAGCAATCAGTTACAATAAATATTCCTTCAATCCGTCTTCAAATGTTCAAATGTTTGTAGAGCTTATGGGACTTAACTACGGGATTATCAGTCCCTAAACTTACAAACTACTGATGAGCTAGCTACAACTAAGGACGGCACAAATATCCATGCCCGAGGGGGGATTCGAACCCCCGACCGTAGTGTCCGTGCAGACCGTAACTGAAGCGCCTCAGTCTCCACGGCCACCGCGGCCGGCTCAATCCGTCTTGAATGCAATTTTTTTTATTAGTTAATGACGCGTTCCACCCTTTAGCAGGGCATCTTCAGATTATCCGCATCAAAGAATTTACACAAAATTACAAGGCGGAATTACAACGGTTATAATGGTACATGGGCTTATTTTATGTTAAGAAGACAGTATAAATGGTAAGCAAAGCTTACAATGCGCTCTCCGTGGTGTGACACCGTATGTTGTTATTGCGGTGTTTCTATTTTTCTGGATTTTTTTTAATTTCCTTTTCGCCCTAGAAATGATCGGGTAACCACGAATTACAGTTGGAACATACTCGGTAAAGATGTGAGAAACATAAAACAGATTTTTAAGATTACCTTAATAGATGCGGTGGTCTCTGGTGATACAAGATAAGCCCATGTTTACAATTGCTCTCACGGGCGGTAATCTTAAAAATCGGTTTTATGTTTCTCACATCTTTACCGAGTATGTTCCAACTGTAATTCGTGGTTACCCGATTATTTCTAGGCCGAATAGGAAAAAAAAATCCAGAAAAATAGAAACACCACAATAACAACTTACGGTGTCACACCACGGAGAGCGCTTTGTAAGCTTTGTTTACCATTTATACTGTCTTCTTAACACAAAATAAGCCCACGTACCATTATAACCGTTGTAATTCCGCCTTGTAATTTTGTGTAAATTCTGTCACGCAGATAATCTGAAGATGTCCTGCTAATGGGTGAAACGCGTCAATAACTAATAAAAAATTTGCAAGCAAGACGGTTTGAAGGAATATTTATTCTAACTGATTGCTGTACACCATGGACTGGAAATCATTTTATAGAAAAGTCTGTTGTTACGCACTGAGTAGAATGGGAAATTTTGTCCCAGTATATAGACATATAGTTGAATCTACCTTCAAAACTATATCACAGTACGACATGTAGTTCATGAGAGATGATCACATAAACAGTAACGTTCCGCTGTTCATGGACAAAAACTACGGCATTCGGTATGACGTTACAGGAAATTTTACAGACGGTATACGCACATAAAGCTGAATGTACCTTCGAAATTGTATCACAGTACGACACATAATTCATTAGATATGAGTACATAAACCGTAACTTTTATGGAAAACCGTCCCTTCATGCACCAAGTTGTAATCTATTACTTCTTTACTACTAAATTATATTCCCAAAAGATTTCAGAGACATACAGCCCTTATAAAAATGAATATAGACCTGCAAAATGGCAGGAATAAATAAATAAATACCCGGGCACACACCGGATTTTAAGCTAGTATGTATATAATCTTGCTGTTTGTCCGGTAGCGCTATCTACTATCTTGAAATCGGAATCTGCGTATCCAGTGAAGCCAGACCTGCGTGTTTAAAATTATTCCTTTACTGATGCCGGTTTCGACAAATATAAGATTTACATATGACTGATATACATAAATAGTATGTGATTTAATTTATTACGTTTCCGCAACTATAATAAATAAATTTCACTGATGTAAGCAAATGATATGTGATTTAATTTATTATGTTGTAGCACATTTAATGTCAGATTTCCTTCCATAAAGAAGGTTTCTTTGCGCCCACAACTATATTTATGATATCAAAATGTGTGTTTTGTGTAAATTGGTGTTATTTGTATGAAACTGCTTTATTTTGGTAAGCGACTTAACATTATCAAAGCTAAATTAACAAGACGTCATCGTCTGTATAAATACATTATATGAAATATAACACTGACAAATTAGAAAAGAGTCTACAAGAAATAGTATACTTATCATACATTTTTTATATTAGTATGTTATGCATGTGCATTGTATAATCCTCATAGATGGTCTGTAATGCATTGTTTTCCACAGTTAGATGCAATACTATTGCCAGTAAAATGGGTTACAACATCTGAAAAGGAACTGTATGCCACAAAGAAAAATATGCAACAATATAAAGTTTTAAATTAACGGATTCTTTGTTTATAACTGATTTTTAAAAAATCTTAAAATAGTTAATAATTGCCAAAGTATATTAAGTAAATTTGGTAACTATATACGAAAGTTTCTATTTACAGTTTTGGTATTCATACAGAGATGTGTCAATGGCTGCTACGTATTGTTAAGGAAATAAGATCTATTGCGTCCCTCTTGGGTCGAATTTTTGCTTTTTTTTTACACAAACAATTCTCAAACAATTCCCAAAACTTTGTGTTTTTCATAATAATTTGGTCATTAAGTAGGTTACGTCCTACGGATCTTTGGTGGCAAAAAATCTCAAGCTCTTCGCGCAGATCGAGAAATCTTCCCTTCTCACCCCTAAGCAGCAACCTCACATTATTTGTGATGCTTGGTGTCTGATGCTTTGTTTCAAGCAGATGGGCTGCCATGCTTGATCTTTCGGTTTCGTCTTTTCTCTCAAGTGCAGTGTGTTCAGCAAACATAGTTTCTAGCATCGTTTTTGTTTGCCCCACATAACATGCCCCACAGTCAGGGCAGTCAATCTTGTAGACACCTGAAGCGTGGAGTGGATTAATTTTTGCCTATACTGTGCTCGAGTACGTTTCCTAAGTTGATTGTGGTTGTAAAAGCTATTTTTACATTATATTTTTTGAACACAGATGCGATTGTAGTGCTCATTTTACCACAATATGGTAAATTAACAAACCTAGTGTCTACTTTTGACATCACAATGTTGTAGAAGAGGCCACTTTGTTTTCGTATTTACTGGCCATATTTATATAACTAATACCTTTTCATGTTTAGTAATACGTACGAGATCAATTGATGTATAGATTGGGGCGTAAACTGACAAGTGTCTAGATCTAAATCTTGAGCACCTGATTACACACGTACTACACACGGGACTAAATACCATAAATTGTGTAATTGTAGACCTCAAGCTACCATATAAGCCGGCTTAAAGATGCAGCACCAGATCACAATAATAACCTACACCAGACTGTAGATCATATATAATATGACTGTAGACCTGAAATGCCAGATCACACATGTACTTCTGTCCATTTGTTTAGCTCCTGCAATAGATTAGTATAAACAGCGATTTCACAGTAGATGTTAAGTCAATACATATTTTTATCGTCTAACATGCAATTATTTTCCGAACATTACATTTACTGCATTAGTATTATGTAGTATTTATACAGTATTTTATATCTCTCTTATCGTCTTTGTACGTAGTGGACCATAGATTTACATCAATAACGTTTTTTTCTTATGTGTATTTTACAGGAGTTTATGAAAGCTAAATTTCAGTTCGCATCATATCATCTTGATGTTGGCGTGACAACAAGGGTAACAGCATTTTAATTATATATTTTGTCTACTATATTGTAAAACAAAGTAGAGTTTAGGTGGGTTATTTTATTCGTGACATTGTAAACAAAACGTAAGTTTAACGTTGCCTCACGATCAGTGTAGGCAAGTCACTGTATTACATAGGAAAATTAAAAATCAAATGACAGTGGATGTAACCATACTACATAAATCATTGCAGAAGATTTTCAGTACCATATATATTTTTGTTTTGTGATCGATTTGCCATACAGGTACAGCGTATTTTACACTGCAGTGGTTTATTTAACATTTAAATGGTATGTAATCATATTAAGTTCAATACTATGCAATACGTTACAGTTCTTATAACACATAATTTGTTTAATTAAATGCCAGTAAATTACACAAATATCGATGACTGCTCAATCTAGAATATAAAACGTGTAAAGAGACAACCTTCTTCCATCAGTTTTCACTACTTGCCTGCCATCTGGTCAACACAATGTACTACGTAGTTTCAGTGTAACGTCTCCGTGTATCAGAATCCGAATTTATTTTAGTCAAAATGGATTTGTATATAGGGAACTGGGAGTTGTTACAATGTGCTCTGGATATTCTTCATACACTACTGTTGCTGTTCCGTAGTTCCTGCCAGCTCTCTTCATTCGGTGCCTACTAATTTTACAGGTTGTACCAAACAAACCTGCTCATTCCCTTTGATGGCTAATGAAAATTAGGTGAAGAAGGCAATTACTTTTCACTTGAACGTATAGCCTACTTGCTTTGGTCGATTCTTTATTACCTCTGTAGAGTCACCTGGTATTACCTGATGCATTTTCCTACACCAATATTGATGTTTTAAATCTTATTATAGTATCCAATAGCCACGATAATTTCTTCCATCACAGTGCACGTCTTAATAAACCTTGCTGGAGCATCCGGGCCTCCACGTAACAGTAGCATTTAATACAGTCTTCCTTTTCTAGAAACATATATGCCTTCTCAGGAATTCTTCCAATCTCTGAAATGGCGCTGCAAACTCCATGACACGATTTGCAAAGCACATACTTCAACGAAGTAAAAGAAAAATTTTAAGACACAGAAACCGATGTACAATAGCAATAGGGCGCTTTTCAGACAGATTCGATCGAAAAGCAGCCTATATCCCACAATAAATTTTATCATTTAATTTCCTGTGAATAAATTTGCGCAACCGTACTGCATTTTTAATCTCGGTCAAACAGACTAATGCGCTCCCAGTAAAACGTTAATTACGCAATGAAATTAAAAACTGGTAATTTATTTCGGTATACTAAACCTGGATGCGCTCCGTAAATATTGGATGGCGCTTAAATCACAAAAACTGATCGCGGCAAGTAACGCCCACCAGCCACAGAAGGAGGAAAAAGAAAAAGAAATACCCCGCTCTTTCTCTAACGAAAGGCAGAAAAAGGAAATTATGCCAGACGTTCATTTCTAATTACTAAGAAGCCCTTCATCAAAAAGAGGCCTCTTGGTTTCTTTTCCAATACGTTGAGTAAATTAAGTGCTAAAGGTTTATTAGACTTACTTCTTCATCTACCAATTCAGAATGTGGCGGTCGACAGCCCGAACAATTTATTTCCACAGCTACCTCTTGGTTCGTTATTAAGAAAGAATCCTGTGATCTCCATTATTTCTGTTTGTATAACTGACAAAACAGAAAGTCTTAAATTCAAGTAAACATGTAACCGACAAAATTTTTCGAAAACTGTTTCACCCTTGTCTCCCACCTACTAAGACATAATGTATTGTTAAATGTGTTGAAATTAATATCAGTATGTGCGTAAAAAATAAAATAAAAATAATAAATAAGTTAATTAAATTAATTTAATTAGAACATTTCTACCATTGCCTCTCACAATTATGTTAAAACAAGCTAATGAAAAACAGACAGTGGCCTCTGTCGTTTGCTTGCGAGACGTCGCATCTACCACAGAAATTGTACGTAATTCAACGATGTCACTTGGTGATTAAATTTTCATTCAACAGTGCTAAGATACCCTCTTTTTGTAGTAATCATAATTCTGAAATGCACTCATAGCCGACATATGTAATATTACCTATATTAGTCGTCAAAGTTCAGATGTAAGATTTCGATAAGGTACAAATAAATTAAGGATTTAAAACGTTAATATGTTGTATCTCTGTTCCTGAATAACATATATTTCTTTGTAGGTTTTAGTCCATCGTCAGAGCCTACTTTCAGTATGTCTTTTTTCCTGCTTTGTTCTTACTTACGGAATATTCAAAAATACGATCAAAATTAAGGAGATTCGTCAATATTTAATCACAAAACCTCCCTATGTTACTATCAGTTTTCTGCACCAACTTCGCTGTTCTAATATGGTTGCCT
The DNA here is from genome assembly GCA_026315105.1 of Locusta migratoria. Lineage (NCBI taxonomy): Eukaryota > Metazoa > Arthropoda > Insecta > Orthoptera > Acrididae > Locusta > Locusta migratoria. Next base: position 26,105,697 of record CM048751.1, read on the forward strand.
GACTCTGATATACCTATGTCGTCATTTAAAACTGTACTTAGAGTGGCTTTTGATGGTGAACGTCTTGAACGTGATACTGAATTTGGATTTAACACAAGGCGACAGTGAGGTAACCGCATTGCTCTCTTTCACTTCGTTTAAGAATTTCGCCAAAATCACGCATCTACCTATTACTCCAGTGGTACTGGTGTCGTCATAGTTTGTTTCTCTGTGTTGAAATGTCACTTGTGGTAGAATGTAATGTTTTGCGTAGACATGACACAGATAATTATTTTTTGTAAGTATCTGAGTCATACCATCCTATTTGACCAAATCTGATATTAACCTTGGCCGTTTTTGCATATTCACTATTTCTGTAGGCATTTTACAATCTAGGGAAATCGTCGATGCAGAAGCTATGGTTCAGTTGTTTTATGTTTTTGTCTGTGTACTGTACTGTGTACTGTTGCACAGAGCTAAACTTACCCTTCTCTTTCCGTTGCATTTGCCTTGATGTGTAGTTTACTTTCAGTTGAATTATTAGGCTTTAGTATAATTGCGATGAAGAAGTAGCAATTCTGATAGTTGTTCTTCTGGCGGTCTTCTGTCCGAAAGCGAGTTTGATTTAGGTATCCAAGCTTCTCTATCGTCGGAAGGCTTTTGTTTTTGTTCCTTTTGTACGTGCTGGCTATATTCATCTGTTTCTCCCTCAAGAGTATTTTCACCCAAAGTTCCATGCATTACCTAGTTACTGATGTAGTAAGTTTAATAACAGTTCTGCTGAAGACCTCCTTATTTGCTAATATGATTTACCCGTCTATCTTCAGTAACACCACATTTTTGTTTTCTTCTTTAGATTCTCCAAGTGTTTCTCATCAAATCTGCAGATAAATGAGTTCAGGAAATAATTACATGCACTTTTCCTTTGTATTTAATGGTCAAAGCTTTTTCTCCGTAATAGTCCTTTACCACTACTTCCGCAATGAATTTTATGTCGTGTGCACTCCTGGCTTGATAAGTTATTTTGCTGCCCCAATAGCAAACCAATCTGCCACATTTAGTGATGCAATTCCTAAGATCATTCCCACAGTATCTCCTGATTCTATTTTACTACATTTCAGTTAAGATATGAGACAGCATATCACGAATTCTCCAGAGCATTCGAAAATCTACGCCCAAAGAGGCCCCACGTTTATAACTCTTAATGCTGGTACTCCTGGAAGATCCAGCTATGACGAAACTGTTCCATCAGGCGAAGAAGATGTATGAGACAGGAAAAATACTCTCACACTTAAAAAAAGAATTAATAATTCTAGTTACAAAGAAAGTAGGCACAGACATGCATGAGTATTATGGAACTATTTACAGAAGAACTGAAGAAATGGTAGAAATCGACCTCGGGGAAGACTATTGTGGACTTAGGAGAAATAGTAAAAACACGTTAGAAGATGGGTTACGGCAAGACAAAGCTAGGAAAATAGCTTTCGTGGACTTGAAGAAAGATTTTGACAATCCTGACTGAAATACAGATTTTCGAATTTGGAAGATTTCAAGGGAGAAATATACACAACGGTAAGTTACACACAAATTTTATAGCAGCTGGATGTTAGTTAAAAGAATCGAAGGATTGGAAAGTACGCTGTGGTTGTGACGGGAGTGAGAACAGGTTTGTAGCCGTTACCAAATCTCATGCAATCTGTATATTGAGCAAGATGTGATCCAAAGCAAGAATACACTATGAAACGGAATTAAAGTTCAAGGACTAAAAATGAAAAACATATGGTTTTCCAAGGACAATGTAATTCTCGCGGAGACAAGAAAGTACCTCAACGAACAGTGAACGACATGAGCTATGTTTTGAAAGGAGGGTGCAACATGTTCATCAAAAAATCAAAAGATGAGCAGTGCAAGGTAGACGGGTCAAATCATGCGATGATGAACTGATTAAATTAGGAAACTAGAAATTAAAAATTGTATGTGAGTTTTTTATATAGTCGGTTGTAAGATACCTCATAACGGCTGAAGTAGAGAAGATATAAGATCCATGTGAAGAAAGTTTATGAAGAGAAATTAGTTGACGTCCAGTATGAATGTAAGTGCATGAAGTGTTCTCAGAAGGCGTCAGTATCGAATGATTTGTATGGTAATGAAAGCCGACGGTAATCAGTTCAGACAAGAAAATTATATAAGATTATGAAATTCGGTACTACAGAAGAATTTCGAAGATTCTTTGGGTACATCTCGTACATAATGATCGTCATTTTAGCAACGGTGGAAGTGAGGGGGAAACCCAGGTACATATATAGTAAGAATATCCAGGCGGCTCTAGGGTGTCGTTCTTAATCGGAGATGAAGAGGTTTACAATGGTCAGGGCAGAGTGTAGAGAGAAATTAATCAAGTATTTCGGCTGAAAACCTCTACAATGACAACAACACTGCACTACACTTCTTTCATTTAGTTGACTTTAATAAACTTCCTCCAAGTCACTGTACATTCTGATTAACCGTTCTTCTAACCTCTTTGTTGCTTAAGAACAATGATTTTCCCCGTGTACTTCAATTACTTTTCCAATTTTTTTCTGTGATTTCTTTTACTGCTTCTTCAGTGTACAATTTGCATCGTGGATGGTCTACATACATGACTTACTACATATATACTGCTTTCCTTTCAAGACCATCGACTAAAATTAAAGTTATGGGACCTAACTGCATTAATTATCGGTCCGAAACTGAAGAACTAATTAACTAACTTATTCGAAGAACAACACACAGACACACACACACACACACACACACACACACAAACACACACACACACACACACACACACACACACACACACACACACACACACACATACAAATGTGCGAGGGAGCATTCGACGGTGAACGGCTGCGTGCACCGCAGTAATATGCCTTAGTGCCTAGTGCGCAAGGCTATTCCGCCGCGGCTTTCTAAAACATCCGCTTACTTTCTGTACAAGTAGTACATATCCATTCACTTTCCTTATATTGCTCCTAATACATCCAGCATTTTATTCCAGTTTTCCAGTCGACAATGTGAGTAGTTACCTTCAAATCTTCACAAGCTATGAACATTATGTGGAGAGGAATTCTTCCTTGAACAAGACGCCTTTTGTAGGTTTTATACAAACATGTTTTTGACGTTCTTGTACATTTTCAATGGGTTTATGTAATCTTTAGAAAAAAAAATATATGTTACAGTTTTATGTATAGGCTAAGAACCGGATTACTTAGTGTACACATATATGTCAGAAAAATAATTCTAATCATTGGACCGTATCTTCACCGAAGTTACGGTCAAAAGCGCCCTTTTGGTTGTGAGGTTTAATGCTGAATGAGGGAGAACTGGAAAACCTAAATACTGGTAGTAACTGTTGCCACAATCTGCAGATATGGCAGAGGGGAGCTACGATTTCTGTATTACAATTGACTTTGTGTTTTGTCACAGGTAGAAGAGAAGTGTATGAACGCACTGAGGCGCTAAGCTACGATGAGCGACGCCGTTCCCCGTCGGGGGTTCGAATCCCCCCTCGGACATGCATGTTTGTGTTGTCTATAACATACGGTAGTTTATGTTGTTGTGGTCTTCAGTCCGCAGACTGGTTTGATGCAGCTCTCCAAGCTACCCTGTCCTGTGCACGTCTCTTCATCTGACATTACATTTGGCAACCTACATTCTTTTGAATCTGATTACTGTATTCGTCCCTCGGTCTCCTTCTACAACTTTTATCCCACACGCTTTCTTCTGAAGCTACGTTGACAATCCCTTGATGTCTCAGAATGTGTCCTATCAAAGTATCCCTTGTCTTAGACAGGATATGCCAAAAACTCCTTTTGTCCCCGATTCGGTTAAGCACCTCTTCATTAGTTACGTGATCTACCCATCTAATTTTCATGATTCGTATGTAGCACCACATTTCAAAAGCTTCTGTCATCTTTCTATCTGAACTCCTTATCGTCCACGTTTCACTCCCATACAGTGCTACACTCCAGACAAATGCATTCAGAAAAGACTTCCTAACATTTAAATTAATACTGGATGTCAACAAGTTTCGCTTCTTAAAACGCTTTTCTTCCCATAGCCATTCTGCATTTTATACTTTCTTAACTTCGGCCATCAGAAGTTATCTTGCTACCCAAATAACAAAACTCATCTACTACTTTTATTGTCTCATTACCCAATCTAATTCCTTCAGCATCACCTGATCTTCTGACATTGCATTCCAATAACCTTCGTTTTACTCTTGTTAATGTTCATCTTCCATCTTCCTTTCGAGACACTGTTCATCCCATTCAATTGCTCTTCCAGATCCTTTGCGGTCTATTGACAGAATTACTATGTCATCGGCAAACCGCAATGTTTTTATTTCTTCTTCATGCACTTTAATGCCCTCTCCAAATTTCTCCTTCCATTCCTTCACTGCCTGCTCACTGTACAGATTGAACAACATTGGGAAAAGCCTGCAACCCTGTCTTACTCCCTTTCCTTTCTTGCCCTTCGACTCCAATAACCGCTGTCTGGTTTTTGTATAGGTTGAATATAACTCTTCGCTCCCTATATTTTACCCCTCCTACCTTCATAATTTGGATGTGTGTATTCCAGTCGACATTTTCAAAAGCTTTCTCCAAATTGACAAAAACGTAGGTTTTTTCCATCTTCTAAGATAAGTCGTAATGTGAGTATTTCCTCCCGTGTTCCTACATTTTTTTCTAAATCCAAACTGATCTTCCCCGATGTCTGATTCCACAAGTTTTTCCATTCGTATGCAAGTAATTCGTGTAAGTATTTTGCAACCATGACTTATTAGACTGATAGTTCTGTAATTTTCACACTTGTGTGCACTTGGAATTACGATAATCTTATTTAAGTCGAAGGGAATTTTCCCGTCTCATACATCTTGCATACTAGGTGATACAATTTTTTCACGACTGGCTCTACTAACGATATCAGCAGTTCAGACGGATTATCATCTACTCCAAGGGCCTTGTTTCGACTCAAGTCCTTCAGCGCTTTGTCAAATTCTTCTCGCAGTATCATATCTCGTTTCTCATCTTCCTCCACTTCGTCTGCCTTCAAGTTTATTTCCTTTGTATAGGCCATCTATATATTCCTTCCACAATAGTTTATAAGTGGTTTGTAAATTTAAGGACTGATGACCCCGCAGTTAAGTCCCATAAGCTTAAAAACATTTTTTTGAAGAAAAGCCCTACACCGGTTTGACCTAGCGCCGACTAGGGCACGCCACGTTTTATGTGCCAGCAGCCACTGCTTGTCTTTGGGGGAGTAAATGGACTGCAGTGGAGACGCAGGAAGTCTGTTGTCCGTATTCTCTGTCCACATTGCCGAGTCTCTTGACTATTTCTGTAGCCTTTCTGAGTATTTATAAATAGAAGGGCTGTTTCGCTAATACGTGGGCTTCCGGAAGACCTGTCTGTTTGCCTCACTCTTCCTAGTATTCCACGAATGCTGACTTATTCGTGCTTCCCTAGACGGATTTACCTCTCTTGCTATGCTATCTTCGTGTTAATATTCTGTACGTATAAAAGTCGGTATGTGTGTGTATTACATTGCTTTCTGTGTTCTACGAAGTATGATTAAAAGTAATCCATGCTATATTTAAACAGCACGGAGAATTGGTATAAAATTCAGTAGGCTAAACACTTAAGAAGCATGGCGTAAATTTTGAAAAATGTGTGATATGACATATATTTTAGCATCAAGGCATTGTCATAATAATTTCTTGCTGATCAGTGACCTATTAAAATGATTTAGATCGGATGGAGCCTCGGTAGTTTACAAGTCCCTAACGCATCCCACTCATCCAAATGGTAACATGACACAACAGTTTACCTGGAATGCGTATCCCGTATCGTTTCAGACGTCTACTGACGTCGTTGAACTGTGAATGCTGGGTTAAAACACAAAGTGAAAAACAAACTTGTTCCCAGACCGTTTCACATCAGTCACCTTTCAGGCAACGATTCTATCTGAAGAATATCGCCAGTGGTTTGCTACTTACCCAACCTAGATCAAAATACTTAATTTTCAAAAAATATATTGAGATTATTAAAAAAAAGTATTAACGTAAAAGGAGCAACTCACTCACACTATGCAAATTATTTTTTATAATCAACTGAGTAGTTTCGGAGTGCCTCGCGAACAAACATCATGGCACGTGCCTTTTTTAAATACAGGAAGACATGCAAATACTGTTTTATATTTATATACAAAGAAAACTAAAGAAAATGTTTATGTAATCAAATGCTTGGTTAAGGGGTTACGGACAAGAAAAGATTTTGTCTAAAATTTAGTAACCTCACTGATATGAGGCCATAGCAAAATTTACGAGGTTACAGTAATGCACGATTTTTCCATTTACTTTGTTTTCATTTGATCTGGTAAATTTAATAAATTATTTCCCAGAGGTGTATCTGTAGTAATTTTCTTGGCATTCAAGACAAGTGAAGAATTAATCTACGACTGAAAAATTTACAACTTACTTGAATAATCACTGGAATTTACTCATATAATCTCTGGAATTTCTGGAACGGTACTGCAGATTCATGTCTGGGATATGTTTCATTAGATTCACCAGATCCAAAACAACAAAACAAATGGAAATCGTGCTTTACATGCAATTTCTTCATATTAACGTGGTTGCTAAATTTCAGGCAGAACTTTCATTAGCCGTTACTCCGTAACGAAACGTTTTTAAGTATACTTAGTCGAATCAGTTTTCCGAACTGTATTGAACGCTGAGCTATCAACTATACAGAAGGAGAATAAAAGATTGGAGAAACCATCGAAGGTCTACGGCGATGTAAGTTGAGGGCTGGTCGTTAGCTCGGTAGGATACGGACCGTCCCTTTTTTTTTTTTTTTTTTTTTTTCAGTTATGGATCTCTGTGTCTGAAGTCCCATCGTCAGAGACTATTTACACTTCACGGGATTACAAAGGTAAATAGGGTACAATTGAACGTTTTATTCATTTATTATAACGTAATTATATATTATAATAAACTATAGACTTTAGGAGTGTACTTTGGTGGGCCTGTAGTCCAGTCAAATAAGCCGAAAAAAGGCGCCAACCTCGGAATGAGAGGTAACAAGCTGAATATTTGCATAAACCTTTGTTTTGGCATTTTAAATGATGTGTCAAAAGTCTCATAAAATCTCGTGTCCGCGTCTTAAGTTATTAAAGGTCAAAGGTCACGAAAATCAGTTTTTCGCAAATATCTCGCTTCCTATGCGTTAAATGGTATTTGCATCTCCGACAAAAGTTGTAGAGCATGAAATTCTCTGCAATTTTTGCTTTAAACATTTTTTTGTGAAATTCATCGTTTTTTAGATAGAGCGCGGAGAGCGGACAGGTCACAGCGCTCAGGCATATAAGACGTAATGCGAGGTCAGCTGCGAATCACAGTCAATGGTAGGCTGTTTAAAGTTAATAAATCATTACAACAATTTCAATAACAAACCTTCATTCTTTATGAATCATGTTCAATATTTCATAATATTATTCATAAATCAAAAAGATTTGTTTAATAATATTTACTTATTTCATGAAATTATAAAGTAATGAAGCTATTTACTTCAAGTATATTTTAATTATATTCTAATATATCTTAATTATGTTTCATGTAGAAAAGAATAAAATTAACTATAATTAAGACTTAATTATATTTGAAGCAAAATTATATTTAAAAAAACGAGGAAATACGTTTTATGTAAATCTTTATTTAGTAGTCATGTATGATTCATTTATTACAATTAGAAGTTCAAACGTGAGAAGGGTTCTTATTCACTGTAATTATTAATCATACATAGGTCTCCATTTTCATCTTGATCATCATCGTCGTCTTCATCCGGTCGCTCGAAAACGTCCATTCCATTATCATCCTCGTAATCGACGATCGTCGTCTCTAAACCTTCCAAGATTTCAGGGTCATATGCACTTTCTTCATCGAGATCATTCTGGTGTGATGACGCATTGAGCCAAGCTTGCCCATTACACTGGCCACAATCTGAAGAACATTGCATCCCCGATTTCATGCACCCGCAGCGCGAATCACAACCATTTTTGCAGTTGCAAAATATTGTATTCAGGAGCTCATCTGGTGCAGGTGGTAATATTGTTAGTACTGGCTCCAAATGTTCATTCTGCAGCACCCAGCGCCATTCCTGGGGTTCTATATAGTTTCCTAACCACGTTTGTACTTGGTAGTAAGCACGATTGATATTTTGATGAGCTGCTGCACTAGTTGGTGGCAGATTTGCATAGGTTTATTAAGTTTTGTCGGTTTAACAAACTGCGTGTATCGAAGATGATCTATATTGCCTTCAGATTTTGGAGCGTTATATATTGCCAACAAGATACGTACTCCATTTTCAAGTAACGTTTGCACATGGCAATTTTTGTTGTTGAGATACTTGAGCTAGCTGATCGAAATCTGGAAGTTTCTCCAATATTTTAACAAAAGTTTTTTTGCCTTTTTAAACAACGCAGATGTCGAGAAACACCCACTCAATGCGTGCAAAAGTGTTTTTTACAACGGAGGTAATGTTCAAAACTTTTGGAGGAGTATATATGCGTTTTAACATTGTCCTTACCAACTTTTTTTTAAAGAAAATGTCTTCTTGATGCGATTGAGTACGTCCAATTAAAATGACAAGCAAATCAATATCTTCTCCTACGATGACGGCAGTCCTTTGGTCCTCTGATTCTTCAATACCTGTTTCGATTATACAAACATCAGCATCATCTCTGGCTTGTTTTGTAGTGATATTAACAGTTTTTAATTTCTCAACAAGCAAGTCAATTAGCTTTATTTTATTAGATCGATTTGATAAAAATTTCTCCTTGCTGATTGGCACAGTCGTTGTTTCCTCAAAGCAAACTTCATACGATTCTGAAAGAACAGAAGTTCTTCTTAGTTGTTCCATTGCTTTAGTATTTCTACTATAGTCCGAGTATCCGTCAAATATAACAACCGTTCTTGAGCCATAATGTGTTTGTAAATACTTTACATATGTATCTAAAACAACTGTGAAAGTATTGTCTTTGCTCCATATGACGCGATGTAGCAGAAATCCACCATCGATAATATATGTTACATTACTTTCATAAAGATCGGCCTTCAACAATGAAAGTTGTGTTTCAACTTATAAATAGAGAAGGTGGCGTTGTAAGGGTTCATATTTCCAGGTATAAACTTAATATTACTAGAAATATTCTACAGTTTACACATTTAAGAGAAAAAATACTAAAATTATTTTCTACATAAATATAGTTACGATACATTGGAACCGAATTAAAATATTCTTAAAGTATGAAATTCATGACATTGTAATTACTTTAAATAAGTATTATTAAAATTGGGTGTTAATTCGTAAATAATGAAATTTTATTTACAATTATAATTGTTTTATTCAACGTACCATTGACTGTGATTCCCAGCTGACCTCGTATTACGCCTTATATGTCTCAGCGCTGTGACCTGTGCGCTCTCCGCGCTCTATCTAAAAAACGAGGAATTGCACAAGAAAATGTGTAAAACAAATATTGTAGAGAATTTCAAGCTCTACAACTTTTATCTGAGATGTAAATACCATAGGAAGCGAGATATTTGCGAAAACCTGATTTTCGTGACCTTTGACCTTTAATAACTTAATACGCGGACACGAGATTTTATGAGACTTTTGACACATCATTTAAAATGCCAAAACAAAGGCTCATGCAAATATTCAGCTTGTTACCTCTCATTCCGAGGTGAAACCCTAATTTGACTGGACTACTGTATGGTGGTCCGTAAGTTAACCTCCTGCAGGTGTTGTAACAGAGATTATAATTCGCTGTTCCAAGGTAATGGTACCGTTGTCCCTAGGCTTCTCACTTGATGCGAAGTATCCCTTAACTCGTCAATCCTGTGGTGCAACTTGGTTGATCTTCTGCGAATCGCCTTCTGGATGGTATCAATACGCAGTTCGTCATGGAGCTCTCTGATGCGGGTGAACCAGTTGTCACGGAGTATCCACCTCAAAGCCATGTTATGGAGAATTTGGATGTGGCGAATCTGCGTAGGAGACTACAGTCCCTAGACAGAATTGCCGTAATGGATCTTAATCAGCACTGTCGCTTTGTACGACCGCAAGTTGGCTGGTGTACTTAGGTCGGTACTGTAGAAAAAGGGAAACAGGGTTTTGGTGGTGCCGAAAGCCTTGTTGCGTAGTGAGTCCAGATGCTTATGGAGGGAGAGGTGTTTATCCAGTACCACCCCCAGATACTTTACGGTGTCACCCCATGGGATGTCTGCACCCTTGAGTTTCAACACCGTTGGCAGTTGAGGTTTTTGTGTTATTCCCGCTGCTGCGTTAATCTTATAAAGATGGTGGAGGCCGGCGGAGTACTCCACTTTCCCATGTGTCATGTGTGGCGTCCTCTGCCAAAAACCTAGTACAGTGAAGCCATAACTGATCGCAAATTGTGATTTATTTCATTCATTGACTGCCGTTACGTACTCAAAAATATTTAATTGTATACAAGCCGAGGCTGGGCTCCTGACGACAATTAATTGTGTCTCGATACCTCTGTTCTCGCTGATGCGGGAATACAGTATTCAGACTGCGAGCATTACAGAAATAAATTTTTAAATCTTTGTAAATCTATCGGACCAAACTGCGTGGTCATCAGTCCGTAGCTTACAAACTACTTAAACCCAGGAAAACTAACCTAAGGATAAACACACACACCCATGCCCCAGGGAGGACTCGAACCTCCACGGCGAGCAACCGCGCGCTCCTCAGCGAAACGCTTTAGACCGCTCGGCTACTCCACCGCGGCAGCATTACAGAACAAATAGGCTGTGGTAATAGGAAAGGGACGGCGTGGCGAATGGAGATTTGGGTGTGGCGGGAGACGTGCAGGGAAGAGTCCTCTGCAGTCGGGGTGGTCACTGTGTCCTCGATGGCCGAGCGGTCTGCGCGTCTGTCTAGTAAGCAGGGCATCCCGGGTTCGAATCCCGACCAGTCAGAAATTTTCGTTCGCTGCATTCTGGTATTCCATATAAACCTTGTACAGTGAAGACATAACTGATCGCAAATTGCGATTTATTTCAATTGCAGAAAGAGGCTCGCTATAGGCTGGTAAATTATGTTTGTTTGTGAGGAAGTGCATCTGCGCCTGCAAGTGCTTGAGTATGTTATATTTCGCACAGGGGTGTGACGTGTGTAGTCTGCCTTGCAGGTCCTTTCTGTGGGAAGACGTAACACATTTTTGGTTCTATGTTTATAAGAACTTGTTTCTTTATTTTCAATATTAATTGCGTATCTTCGTCAATCGCCCTGTATTAAGATGCACCGTACAGCAACAGCGGATGCCTGTCATTACGAAAGCCGGCCTCGGCGCTACCAGCGCGTCTGCAGTGTGTTCAGGCCTGCTCAGGCTGCCGCTGCAGCGGATGCATCAGGCACTGGCTGGGCTGCGGTGTTGACACGAGAGCCGCCTGGGAGCGGCAGCAGGCGGCAGATTAGCGGGGATCAGCGCAAAACGCGAGCGCACTAGGCCGCCTCTCCGCCGTGCCGCTGCCTCGCCTTTGTCGCCAGAGAGAGATGCACGGCTGCTCTGCCCGCGTCGCGTTCCCCTGCCTGTGTCTGGGCGGCAACCCGCTGTACGTGAGCTGCGGGTTGCGCAGGTGCTAGGCGCCGCCTGCGGTTCAGTGCAAGGCCCCACCACAGTCTAACAAACACAGTCGCGACGACACTCACTGTTGTAAAAGTTGTTACCAACTGACATTTGCAACGACACCAGCGCTCCTAGTGGTGGGCAAAGTACCGTAACACTAATGTTTGTTTATAATTATTATTTTTCTATGTAATTAATCAAATAGTTCCTGTAATTTTTATGTCCCAAACATTACTGAAGTATCGAAAGAAATAAATAATTTTGAAACAAATGTGAAAACTAGCAGAATTTCCCTGATTCAGTGACTTAAACAACAACTTAGTCGTGGGGAAATACTCACGAATGTGTGTATATTTTGCCGGGAACTACGCTGAAAATGAGAGATTGTAAAACGCCGAGAAACTTTTATTCTTTTTGTGGTCTGTTATTATTAATTTTTGTGTTCCACTCATTACTGAAATGTCGAAAGACATAATCAATTGAGAAACAAATGTAAAAGAACAGCCGAATTTCCCCGATTCAGTGGTTATAAGCAACAACATATTCATGAGAAAATACGAATATATTTTGCAGGCAACTTCCCCAATGTAAGAGAATATAAAGAGACGAGAAACATGAATTCCTTTTGGTGAAATATTCACCGTACGCTCTCTAAGGTTTCTGACCCAAAAACGAAAGAGCACGACACACAGCTCAGGAGATATGACGTCATAAATAATGAGAGGCCACCTCGTGGGAATACCCAGATTTATGCAACAATTATTGGAAAATGGGAGTAGTTAGGGACCTACAACAAAGTTTGCATGTAATTTCGGAACGTTTTTGTAACTGATCCCTCCCACCCCATACAAAATGATGAAACGAAAAGAAGTCTACTGCTTACAACAGTTTCGCTGTAGATGCCGTAAAACTGTCGCATCAGGCATGGCCATGTATCAAATAAAGTTAGCAGTACAGATTTGCATGTTGGTATTTATTTTTGCCTGCAAGTCTCCCTTAATTCTCTTCCATCCAAAATTAAGCAATCTGTTTTCTTAATCTCTATTTATATAGAGCGAAAGGTCACTCACTCACTGACTAAACACGAAAACTTGAAAACTACTTCACCTATGAAGCTGAAATTTGGCAGGAATATAGTTTATAGGTAGACAACGTCAGCTAAGAAAGTATTTTGTGATAAATGCATGGTGGAGTATACTTCTCCTACAAACTCACGATATCTACAGTTTCAATCCGATCTTCACGAAATTTCTCACGCTTTCCCTTCAAAACTAGAGGAAGATCACCGTTGTTTTCATTATTCTCAGAACAAGGGTCGTATGAAATAAAACTGGCATAGTTTAGAACAAAAAAGTGGGTTTTTCAATGTGACCCTGCACTTGCATTGCATAGAAATTTATAGTTATGTTCCGAAATTGATGAAATGTTGCACACTCTACCCGAAAAAGACGAATGTCACTGTCTGTATAATTTCGTTCGATGCATGGTGGAGGGTACTTAACGGAATTTTATAAAATACACTGTTTTGCTCCAATGTTTATGACTTTTTGCACACATGATCTTTAAACCAAGAGGAAGGTCACTGGGTACATAAATGTTTATATAGTACATGACAGAGGATACATTGCAGAAAACTTTGTCGAGAGAGGGAATGGTGGAAACGAACAGAGAGATGGGAGAGAAAGAGGTTGATGCAGAGAGAGAGGGAAAGGGGAGGTGGACTACGAGCTTGTAGGATAAATAAACACCCGGGAAACGCCGGGTTGACTTAAATTCGATGTGGAGACTAATGAATCGGAAATTTCTCCTATTCACTCATCTTTCTTATAAACGTATATACTCTTGAGTGTAATTAATTTTGCTTATAAAACGAATGTCTCTAAGATTCTTGTCGTTTGTGGTCCAGATGTAGCAACAACTGTGGACTTGGTATCGGTTTTGCTGGCAAACTGTTCCACTTTGTGTTTTATTGTTACGTTTGTGAGGAATTTCATTTAGCTACAGCGATAATAGCTGATCTCGTACATTAAATAATGTAGGTATTGAATTTTATATAAGTTTCTTACATAGAAAACTTACTATTTTGACTGGAATTGTGGTATAGAAGCCTTGCCGTTTCTGAGTAGAAACGGACGGCTTTCTGCAGAAGTTTGTGATTTCTGTTGTTTATTAGGCACTTTCGTTCTTCATAGAAAACGAAATTCTTGATCAAAAAGTCGTAGATTTCAAGATAATATTAAGTAAACTGTCGTGAAAAGTACCGTTTCATACTTTTCAATGGTTCTTAAGAAACATAAGGAGGTATATTCTAGTTATACCGATTTTTATGGCACTAAGTACCATCCTTGTCGTAAAAAGTGCGTTAAAATCAGTTAAAATGATACTATTCCCATACGTCAGGTATCCCATTCGGAAATATACGTTGCAATCCGTTTGGAGTGCTGCTATCCTGGCGTATAACAAAGATCAGTGGGTGTGTCGTGACTGTATATGTTACACTGTGACCCAACTGAACAGTATCGCTGTGTCGGACGTTTATGCGCGAGTTTTACGTGAGTTGTGGATGCCTCATTGCGACGGTGCAGTGTATTTGCCGAAATAAATTAGGGATATTTCCATTATGAGGCAGAAATCCACTCCCTCGTCATCCATAAAGACCCTAAAGAGTTATTTATCTAGAAGTTCTATTTTCCCTTTATCAGCTGTAACACTTTGTTACATGGTTTTCGAATCAAAAATTAGAAGTGTTGGTGAAAGTTCTCCTTATGCAATTAATTTATAAAAATCGTTTGAAGTAAACTACGTATCGTAGCGTTGTTTTTTTTTTTTTTTTTTTTTTTTTTTTTTTTTCTTTTTTTGCTGAAGATGATCACATAGTTCATAGAAACCGGTAAAAAAGACAACAAATAAAGTAGCGATCTTGGCTGAAGTAAGTGAGTTTCATGTGTATTGTGTGTGACTGACGGGTGATTATCACTGACTACTCACTTTTATCTCAAAACTTCGATAATCCGCCTATAAAAGCTTCAACAAAGTTAGCACGTAACATTCAGCAAAACCATATATTATCTACAAAAATGGATGTTTGTAATCATGTTACGCATAGACCCCAGAACGGTTGGAGCAGTTTTAAGGAATACTTCAGGAAACTTTTCGATTAGCCCAGCAGGTGATCCTATATCGTGTGGTAGCGATCAAATCACGATACTTATAAACATTTATGTAAAAGTTTACTTCTAACTATTGGTAGGACTATGAAACACCCCACTACCCCCCAGCGGAGAAAGAGGAACAGACATTCTTCTGCCTACATCTACATGGGATACTACATCTACATGGGATACTCTGAAAATCACATTTAAATCCCTGACAGAAGGTTCATCGAACCACCGTTAAACTATTTATCTCCAATTCCATTCTCGAATAACGCGCGGAAAGAGAGAACACATGAATCTCTCCGTTCGAGCTCTGATTTCTCGTATTTTATTCTGATGATCATTTCTACCTATGTAAGTGGGAGTCAACAATATATTTTCGCCTTCCGAGGAGGATGTTGGCGATTGGAGTTTCGTAAGTAACCCACGCCGCAGCGATAAGCGCCGTTGTTGTAATGATTCCCATCCCAGATCCTTTATCATTTCCGCAACGCTGTCTCCCCTGTATCGTGACAATACGAAACGAACTGCCCTTCTTTGGACTCTTTCGATGTCTTCCGGCAGACCCACCTGATAAAGATTCCACACTGGGCAGCAATACTAAAAAAATGGACGGACCAGCGTAGTGTATGCAGTCTGTTTAGTAGTTCTGTTGCATCTTTTAAGGGTTCTGCCAATAAAACGCAGTCTCTGGGTTGCCTTTCCCACAACATTATCCACGTGTTCTTTCCAGTATATGTTTGAAGTAATAGTAATTCCTTGGTATTTCGTGGAGTTTACGGCATTCACATTTGATTGATTTATCTTGTAAACAAAGTTTAACGGATTTATTTTGCGTCCTCATGTGGACGACTTTGCACTTCTCATTATTCAGAGTCAATTGCCAATTTTTACACCATACTGATATCTTATTTAGATAGTTTTGCAGTTGGGTTTGATCTTCAGATAATTTTACTAGACGCTAAATGACGGCGTCATCTGCAAACATCCTAAGAGAGCTACTTACATTTTCCCCTAAATCGTTTATGTACATAAGGAACAAGAGAGAACCAATAACACTACCCTGTGGAACACCGGATATCACCTCTTCGTCGATGTCTTACCATCGATTACTACAAACTATGTCCTCTCTCACAGGAAATGCCCTATCTAGTCATAAATTTGGGGCGATATACCATAACCACACAATTTGATTAAAAGCCGTTTGTGAGGTACGTGTCAAAAGCCTTCTGGAAATCAAGAAATACGGAATCGATTTGCGAATCCTTGTCGATAGCATCCACCACTTCCTGTGATTAAAGAGCTAGTTGTGTTTCACATGTACGATATTTTCTAAATCAGTGTTGACCTTGGGTCAGTAGAACATTTTGTAATTACATTGCTGTCGATAGGTGTGGTAGCGTTGCTTTTGTGACTGTTGAAGATGAATATTTGCAGTGAACAGATAAGTTTGTGAATTACGACAACACCCAATAACGATTCAAAATCTCATCTCTGCTCTTTCAGCTGGATTACCCGAAACGTTTTTACTACTACACACATCGTGCGATGAAAAGTGCGTGCGCATTGATGATTAAAACCACTACGCTCTATTGACGTATCGTTAACGACTAGAGGACAGGCCTATGTTATGTTGGCAAAGTGGTTGCGCCGTAGTCCCTGATATGCAGTTTCTGAGTTCGAATCTTCGTGCATGTTGCGTTCTTTTTCCTCCTCCATTAAAAGTTGTCTCTATTGCATCTGACATAAAAGGTACTGCATCTGTCATAAAATATAATTAGAAGAATACTATCATCCCATATAACACACCACTGCATTTTCTAATCACGATGTGAGTATTCAGAGCATTCTGTGCTACTGTTGGGCAATAAAACTATTTCAAATTTTTGTTTTCAAATATGCGTGGCTAAATGAAAGATAAAATGTACCGTAATCAATTGCAAAGAGAGCCCCAAAAAAATAGCAGTTCATGTACAAGTGCTTTCGTGGTCCTTTTCCTAATATTTACATAACAAAATTGAAACGCTATCTTTTGTGCGAAATAAAGTCAACAGAATCTCTTTTCCATGCCTATACCTTCTACTCATTATTAACTTAATTTATTTTATTTTCTCCTTTCGAATCTGTCCTTCTATTGCCCCAAAACAATGTCTGGGAGTAATTCTTTTTCGTGTTGAGGGAAGTTTCAGTAATTCTCTTTTTCCTGTTTACTTCCTACCATCTTCAAACCTTAGATAACAAATATTGTGTATCGATTAATATCTGCGGTCGAGAAGCACTAATAATGTTGATGGCCGATCTTACCGGTGTTGCCAAGCATCTGCCGTTCTGCCTCAAACGAACGTTGAATCACCTTCGGCGGATCTAGGTTAAGCATTATTCAATACAGCCGAGCCTTCAACAAAGTTTAATTTCTCAACTAACGTCACATGTTATCTCCAGCAGCGATAGAATACAATCGGCCTGTGAACTTTTAAATGTAAAAATGATAAATTTTTTGTAAGTCCAAAGGACTTAACTCCTGTGATTATCTTTCCGAAAGCATAAAAACTACTTTAACTTAAACTAACTCATGCTAAGACTTACACACACGCACCCATGCCCAAGGGAGGACTCGATTACCCGACGGCGAGCAACCGTGAAACTTTTAAATATACGTTACACTGTGAAAGTAGTATATTAATATCAATTAAGCATCCTGAAGATCGTATAAGCATAGTAGGTAGTGTATATAATGTTGTTACGTAGAAGATTCAAAGGATAAACTACATAAACACATCAATTTTTATAGTAATGGAATACAAATTCCACCCTTGTGGAGCTGGGAGGGTCGCTTGTATGCAAAGACCATGACACATTAATCAGTAAGTACAAACAGTTTAAAATCTTATCGAAGCCAAGATCATATCAAAATGACTGATGACGGCAAAACTAAGCAAAATTTGAGAAAACAACTGAGTGCAAGATAAGTCACAAATTATCAATCGCTTCTGTACGTAGTTCATGTTGCAAATTGCACTGATTTCTTTCCTACCTGTACGCAAGGAAACTGCATATGTGACACCACTCGCAAAATTACTGCCAAAAGCTCCAAAATCAAACTAAATACAGGCTTCGCTAGTGCGCTAAGCGAATCCACTACCTACACAACTACATTTTTTTTTTCAAATTTGCTGTTTTAAAATTTAAATATGGTTTACCTCATCATGGGTACAGAACGTACATTTCATTTTTATTGCACCTAAAACTCGTCTGCTTGAAAGCTCACATTGCAACTGAACACAATGACTGCCTACTTAAGACAGCACTGAACGGTGGCAGGAGAACGGTTAGCACAATAGTATACTTGCAGAATCAAAGAATATCTGTTACAGACATTCAACATTGCAGAACTCAGATCTGAATAATTGACCTACCTTTCATCTAGATACTAATGAAATAAATTACACCGAAAATTTTATGTTTTTGCCTGATCATCATTTTCTATAGAAAATTATTTACGTCAATAGCTGGAAGTTTGCACTGAAACAAATTACTTAGAAAAGCTGAAAGGGATTGTAATTCGGGTGTTCTCACTACACAGTCTACGCTATGAGCACAGCCACGACTGCGCAAACTGAACCTCCCGTCAGATATAAATTTACAACTTATCCACAGACTACTAATGTAGTGTCCCTGACTATTTTCACCGTAATTTTTTTAAATAATTAAATAAGTTTCAGGGTGTAACCAAATATGTGTAAAAGTACCAAGGATTAGATAGATGACCGGACAGTACGCAGTACCTGCGCTGCACTCATATTGTTTATTTTCTTTCGTTACCGTGTTACAAGCATTTGTTGTGTTGTATATATCACAGACCACTTCGCTATGCAGGTTGGTCATTTCTCTAGGCCAGACGGACCGCATGTACGTATCGTTGCTATTCACGTCTGTGTGAATTTGTTTCACATTCAAAGCTATTGATGTCCGTTGCGTAACAAAGTAAACACGTCTACACAGGTCATTAGCTAGAGTGGAGTGGTACGTGTTGTCAGTAGTTATTGAAGGCGCGCGCAATACAAGTGGGAGATGTGGGCTGCTAGAGATATTTTACGGGAGTGGTTCCCAAACAATGACGTAGGGTGTAACAGACAGGCACTGAGGCGTAGTCATTCTCCAGCCACTGAACTCAATACATTATTCTATCCTCCGTTCACCGAAACGAGAGACGTAGTGGGAACACACTAAGGGGCGTTCCAGTGTTGGACAAAACAGGGTCGTTCGCTCAATTTTGCAGCATTTGTTTCAGGTGTAAGGTCGTTGGTGTGTTTTGTTATATAGCAGTGCTATTAGGAGACAAATATTTAAAATTATTGTCTTTTAAAGTTTTATAAAAATCTATTTTCTGCGATAATTAGAAATTTCCTACGAAAAACTTTTCTTCGTATAGCATTTCACTCAAAGTCATCAAGTTATTCTGAAAACTTCTGTTGTATTTTCCTTACCTTTTATTTTATTTTATTTTATTTTTACTTTCGACATAACAATATCAGCCATTGTTCTTGACACAACAGCTGCGTTTTAGACACACCGAAACCTGTAACATAATAAATGAAAAATGCGATCTTGGCTGTAAAATCATTATTAAACTTTATTACTTCTTCTTTGAACACTTCTTGGAGGATGAGGTTCCTCTTACGTGATACCAACTAGGGAGAAAAACAGACACATAGACATGAATGCTGAATGTTATTGTAAACACTAATACGTTATTATTCAGCAACTGATTCTATAAGATGAAGCTGACATTCAACACCTATTATCACTGCTACACAACGACCTTACACTTGAAACGGATGGGGCGAAATTAAGCGAGCGTCCCTATTTTGTCCACCCCTGGTCAAGCGCAACTGTGTGTTTACAGTACGTCTCTCGTTTCGGTGAATGGAGTATACACTCCAGTCTATGTCACACCTTTCCATAAAGTAGAACTGCTGTGTCAGCGCATATAGCAGGCGTATCAGCAGGTACAAGAGACATCTGCAATGTGTAAACGACTCAGTCGATCGTGCAGCGTACAGACACTACGTTACAACTCATAGTTGCCATTTTGAGCACATTCTGTCGAGAACTGAATGTAGCAACACAGTATCGGATGACCAACCTCCATAGTTAAGTGGTCACACACACACACACACACACACACACACACACACACACACACACACACACATACACATGAAATTGAATGATATTATACATTCTAAAGCCTAAACGAATATTATTGTCAATACAAAACGTATGAATTAATGATATTCATGCTACATTCCACTTATGCGATCTATGTCATGTAAATTCCCAATAATAATCGGGTTGTTTCCATCGAAAAACACGACAATTTCCCCCAAGTTTTTGGTTGAAATAATTGACGTCTACAGCTAGCGCACGAATCTGGGCTGCGTGAACTGCATGCTTGAGTCTCCCAGAAGTTCGATGGCGCTGCGGTGGAGTAGCCGAGCGGTCTAAGGCACTTCGCTGCGGAGCGCGCGGTTGCTCGCCTCCGGAGGTTCGAATCCTCCCTGGGGCATGGGAGTTTCTGTTGTCTTTAGGTAAGTTTACCATAGTTTAAGTAGTTTGTAAGCTACGGACTGATGACCACGCAGTTTGGGCCGATAGATTTACAAACATTTGAACATTTTAAGTTCGCTGGCCTATAATTCCTTTTATTAGAGCCACAATTTCGCCTCGCAGTTTCTGAGGATGTAATTCGGTGCAAACAGTGTCATTATTTGTTTATAAAACTCTTCTGGGTGTTGCACCGCATCGTCAATATATCAAATACTTCACCGACGTTTCGGCCACTATTGCAAGCGGCCATCTTCTGGGTGAAGCCTTCGTTTACAGTGGCATTATTTCACCTGATGTTTCCTTCTATCGATTGCATAAGAAGAAATATGAAAAAAAAATGTCGGAAGGCATTGGCTCACTGCTCTTATAAGTCTTAAATCCACATGCCAAAAATGTAAAATATTGCAAAAATGAGGTAGCCGTTCGGTCTCCTCGTTATCTACTGATTAACGTGAATTACAGGACCAGACGTAGCTTGATTTCATGGTTCCAGCTGTCGCTCAACCTGTGAAAAACGGCACATATTCGGACATAACAACCCTGAATTCGTCGTGGCGCGTCCACAGCCGTCATCACAAACAGCGACCTCTGCGACATCGCAATGCTAACTTCTCTGTTTCGCCATCACCAGAAGCGTTGCTTTCTCAAACAAGCTAAACAGAAACACAGGAACGCTGTCCGTCTGCAAAGCACGAGAAAACACTCCTCTGTGTCTCATAATGAATCATTCAAATCATAAACTGATGGGTATCTATATCATTTGCTTTGCAGATCCTTGTCCCCTGCTGCTCCAATTCAGAAGAAAAGTAGATGCGGATAAAGCACAAATAATAGCTCGAACTTAATTCTACAAGATTGAAATCTCCTCCCTAATTCTACTACCAATCAGGAGCTGTCAGTAGATATCAAAAATCGGGTCAAACTCCTTAGAAGCCGTCAATATAAAACTGACAGCTTTTGATAAGTTTCCATCGATATTTTTTTATATATTTTTCAAATGTTCAAATGATTGTCACGCTTATGGGACTTAGATGCGAGGTGATCAATCTCTAAAGTTACAAACATGAACCACCTTATACTAAAGACAGCACAAACATCCATGCAAGACGAGGAATAGCCTCGCGCATCGGAGCACGGGGTCTAAATACTCTCGGCCGCTCCACAGCGGCTTACATATTGTGTACAGAAAACAGCACAAATTCGTATTCTGATCTACATCCAGTTCTAAAGGTGCTGAATAACACAAACTTTCGACAAGCTTTTTTCGCATGCCAAATGATGTACAACACCAATAGTGTACCACGTATTATACCAATACATCTTTCCTTACTGTGTTAAGATGTGGTTTGACTTATGATGAAAATGGTTTGATATTTTATCCCTACGACATAGTAGCCGGTTGGATGTCGGGTGGATTCCTTTATGCGGCTTTGCTCCAGTTTTTGAATCAATTGTAATTTTTAAGATCTATCTAAAGGACAAAATCAGGCGATGCTAAAGTAATTAGATTAGATAACGAAACAATAAAGATAGAAGATGAGTTTTGTTATTTCGGCAGTAAAATATCACACGATGGTCGCACTACAGACGATATAAAATAAAGGATGGCAATGGGAAGAAAAGCATTTTTGAAAAACAGAAATTGTTAACATCAAATATTAATTTACGCTTAAGGAAGTCATCTCTGAAGGCATTTGTGTGGAGTATTGTCTTGTGCAGGAGTGAAAATATGAACGATATAGAATATGGACAGGAAGAGGATAGAGGCTTTTGAAATGTGGTACCATAGAAGAATGCTGAAGATTAGGTTGGTGTATCGCGGAACCAATGACGACGTACTGAACAGAAAAGGAATTTCTGGAATACCTTGACTAAAAGAAGAGATCGATTGGTAGGACACATTCTTAGACATCAAGGAATCGTTAATTTAGCATGGGAAGTGTGTGGGGGTAGAAATCACAGAGGGAGACCAAGAGATAAATACAAAAAGTCAGCACTTTATGATATTTTATTTTTTACTTTTCTCTCTCTATACATATGAGAGTGATGCCGTAACACTATATAACTAGTAATGTAGAGTAAAATTTTCAGTTTTTGTTTACTGTGTCATTACATAATTTGTGGTATCAAATATAAAACACACAGTTACTGCGTTTTCAGATACCACACATGAGTAAAGGTCTTGTGAAAAATTGATTTTACAGAGTGAGAACTGCAATCGCCATTGGATTGAAGAGTAAAGACAATTTCTGCTGTTGATACTCATACCGTTCTTTCCCTTTATCAACACCTACCTTTCTGTAACACTTCTGCAGCATATTTTTGTTTGTTTCTTTCTCAAAGACAACAATAGGATATCGTCTTCAGATATTAGACTGTCTTTTTAATGTTTTAATTGACCCAGAACTGTAATATGTTGAAATACTTATTTCTCAACAATACAGCTGAATGCGTTGTTGATATCATTGAGACAAATGGAGGTCGTCATTCGACTAAGCTTTTACGAAAATTAAACATGAAATGCATGCAATTCTCGGAAAACTGACTTCTTATAAAAATACTATTCCTAAAGCAGCGCCAATTCCTAAAGCAGTGCCAATTCCTGTTTATCTGCAGCGCCTCAAGCCTACAAATGTTTCACAATGGTTTTATACAATTCCGTTCCATACAAATATTCTCTTCCTCTTGATACAGAACCCACTGTCCAATATAATATTCATAAATATAGAGTGAAATAAATCAAACTCCATACAATCATTGCTGACCAATTCAACCTCGGTACAAAACACAGTTGCCGTACGTCTGTCAGCTAGCCAAGACCACAATCGACTCTTCTGCTCAACAGCTCACTCCCTACCACTAGCCTCAGCAGTCAAAGAAGCTGCTGTAGCGCAGATGCTACATCGCAGTTGCAAAGACATAAAGTGCAGTAGTTACAAACATGGACTGAGATTATCTATCATGGATGACTTTCACATACAAAATAAAGCTATAAGACGGATAAACTTTCAGTTTCACAAAAATCAAGCTAAAAATCTATAAATAATGAACTTCAGCCTATGACTGCCTACTTTCAACATGACGTAACGAAATTACAAATTATTTGTTTGGCCGAATGACTATTTTCTGCTGACAGAATGTAAGCCTCTGATAAGTATTATATCCGAAAGACCACGGTAATGGTTACACAGCCGAAAAGCTGAAACGTTCAAACTCCACTGGTCAGAACAACCATAGATCAGTAGAAAAATGTAGGTTCTGAAGTACTATAATAGAAAGAATGAACTAAATGGTTCGACGTCGTACTTCGCAGCGAAGACAACCATATCACGGCAATACCACAAAGTTACTGCGGAAGGGTTTATTCTACCAAACGAATCACAAATGCAATTGTGTTAAAATAGTGTGGTGGGAAGCTAGTGCAATGGAACAATGTGACTTAACCGAAGTTACGGCATGGAGAGCAATAGGAAGGTTAGAAGCGGGACACACACAGTGCAAAGTGACTGTAGGAATTGGTGTGCCCCAAAGTGTAATTTCCTGGGCATGGAAGCGATTTGATTCAACAGAGTTCGTTGTCCAAGGTCGTTCACTGGTAAAATCAACAAGAGATGACCGTTATCTCCGGAAAAATGCATGTCGAGGCAGGACACCGAATTGTGAAGCACCATCCAGGCAGCAACAGGACGCGCACTATCACAGGCATTCAAAATCCGCTTTCGGGAAAATGACTCTACATACGGAGGCTTGTATATCTGATTAAAACAAAGACACGGTTTAGCCAGCAGAAACTGCGCGGAAGAGCACCAGGTTTGGAGTCGTAACGAATGGCTCCGGATTCTGTTCACAGGTGAGTCTAAAGAAATATCAGTTCATTTGCAAGTGCTTTCACAGTCCTTTTCCTAACATTTTCATAACACAGTTTGAAAGCCTATCCGTTGTGCGAATTACACTCAACAGAATCTTTCTTTTTTCCTTTCATGGACCTGCTAGTCATTAGCGACTTAGTTTATTTTATCCTTTCTAATCTTTCATTCTATTGTCCCAAAACACAGCGTGGGAGTAATTATTTTTCGACAAATGAAAAACCTTCAGCCGTTACTTTTAGACTTTTTTAAATACTAGTTTCGAGGATACATTATTCTCTTCTTCATACCCTAATAAGATCCGTGCAGTAATGCAAAACTAGCGATCCATTATAATACTGCATTACATCCTCTCACATTAAGATGTAGCCGGCTACATGTAGACATTTGCTAAGTAATTTTTTATCTGCA
Organism: Locusta migratoria; assembly: GCA_026315105.1. Taxonomy (NCBI): domain Eukaryota; kingdom Metazoa; phylum Arthropoda; class Insecta; order Orthoptera; family Acrididae; genus Locusta; species Locusta migratoria. The sequence continues at coordinate 26,130,421 of CM048751.1, forward strand.
AGTGTCCCGTATATTGGATTTATTGTTTCCATGACTGTGAAAAACAGGAACTGTGCTGAAACTTCATGGCAGATTAAAATTGTGTGCCGAAACCGGAACACGAACCTGGGACTTTTGCCTTTCGCGGTCAAGCGCACTACCGACTGTGCTATCCCGACACGACTCACGATGCCGCCTCACAACTTTACTTCCGCCAGTACCTAGCCTCCTAGTTTCCAAACTTCACAGAAGCTCTCCTGCGAACCATGCAAGACTAGCACTCCTGAAAGAGAGTATAAGGCGGAAACATGGCTTAGACACAGACTAAGGGATGTTTCCAGAATGAAACTTTCACTCTGCAGCGGAGTGTGCGCTGATATGAAACTTCCTGACAGATTAAAATTGTGTGCCGGAACCGGGACTCGAACCTGGGACCTTTGCCTTTGGAAAGTAGGAGGCGAGGTAATGGCGGAAGTAAAGTTGTGAGGCGTCATCGTGAGTCGTGGTGGGATAGCACAGTCGGTAGTGCGCTTGCCCGCGAAAGGCAAAGGTCCCAGGTTCGAGTCCCAGTTCCGACACACAATTTTAATCTTCCAGGAAGTTTCATATCAGCGCACACTCCGCTGCAGAATGAAAGTCACTGTGATAATTATTTTAGTAATGTTGTGAATTTACGTGCAGGCACGCAGCGCGGATAACGACAGAGGTCCGTCACAAGCAACATATCGATAAACACTGGCAGACCACCGCGGTTTACGCCCCCTGTCCCTCCAGAGCAGGCTGATGATTGAGTCCACGCCCGGCCACTTTGTTTGCGGTGGTAACGGAGTGGCCCGAAGGAGAAGGAAACAGTGTCGACACAAGAGGCCGGGCGTCCTCCCCTGGAAAGTTTGCGGCAGCGCTTTGGTGGGGAAACTGCGGCACGGCTGTGAGCCCCGGGCGCCGGCGGACTCGCCAAGTTTCCGGAGAGGCCCTCCTCCAGCGGCCCTCCACCCGGAGTGGTGCGCGGCGCTCCCAGCAGATGGCGCCACGAGCACTCGCAGCTGCGCCACGCTCCTCAGCATCCTGAAGACGAGCTGAGGACGTCGAAACGACAGCACAGCGTCCTGGGGGAAGTGTATGCACGATCTATGAGTGCGAAATAACAACACTGTCGGTCATTTTCTGTCTGCGGCTATTGCGATTGTCGTGCTTACAGTCAAAACATCTGGATTGAGGACGGCCTGATATGCAAAACACGTATTTTTTAATTTCATTTCATTTTTTATTTATTTACTTTCATCCAAACCTGTTTCAGTACCTCTGTCCCATCATCAGTTTGTTTAATCAAAATATCCACGGGTGTACTGCCGGTCTATAGTGCGCAACGGGCGCAATATTTCGGGGATCATACATGTCGCCATCATCAGGTGAACTGACGGACTGAGCTCCTGGAAACGCGCCGTCACGGAGATGCGCACGCTACGGCGGCTCGAAGGGAACTGGGTTCTAGCCAGGTACATGGCGATTAAAAAACCCTCCGCCTGCGGAGTGACCCCTCCGCGGTCCGCGCCCCGTGCCGCGGTTGCGCAGTGGAATCGATTGCGACGGCGTCTGAGATGACGTCGGTGTGAGAGCTCTGTCCGCCGTGGTCGTCACTTCGTTACGTTTGCTAGATTTACTCATAATTAACCCAATCGCTGGTTCCCAAGCTTTGCTAAGATTATAGCCACAGTCACGATTTATGAGGTCGTCACTTGTGCGAATTTCAATGGCCTCTCTAACGACGCAGTCCCAGTATCTCGACGTCTGTACCAGAATCCTAGTGCGTATGTCCGTCAGTTCACCTGATGATGGCGACATGTATCATCGCCGAAATATTGTGCCCGTTGGACACTATAGACCGGCAGTACGCCTGTGGATATTTTGATTGTCAAATACGCCGGGAGAAACTGAAGAATCACATCAGTTTGTTTATTTATGGATGTGAGAGAAAAAATACATTTTTAACTAACTTACGTGTATTAGACATCAAAGACGTATGTCCTGTTTTTATTATATTGGTTATTACATTAGGTGGTCTCGTAGGACACTTCTAACATCGCTACCCACTCTATGTTTCCTTAACTCCTTCTCCTCCCTATTTTGTCTTTTAACAACGCTACCCACTCTGTGTTTCCCTATGTCTCACCCTCTCACTTACATCCGATTATCTATCCTTTTTCACTTTATCCTCCGATCATCTCATGTCCCGTCTATGTTCACTTCCTCAAATATTTTGAAAGTAGTTCATCAACCGAAGGAATGAAATACTCCAGTCTTCCAATCTAACGCAGTTTACACAGTTACAAGGATTTCTGAAATACATACCTTTAGGTCCAGGGGAGGGGTGTACACAGTAGCAAGAGAATGGATATTTAACCATGTGCCTTTTAATTTTGCAGTCCTTCGGGAATGCAGGAAATAAAAGAACTATAGTTTACCAATATGAACTAAAAATTAGTTCATTTCATGGAAGAGTTCAACGAACTAGTTCACTCATCAACTACACATCTCTAGAGGGAACAATGAAGCGACACATGAGTATCGTCAATTAGTACATACCTGTAATTGGAAAATGGAGATTTACCATCTGTACGAGGGGTGTTTGAAAAGTCCGTGCAAAGTCCGAGAGATCACGTTTAATCAGTAGCATCTTTAGAAAGAATGCACATGAAGTTTCAGCCATAGTGGTCTATTTCTTTATTTTTGGCGTTCATGGGAAATACGGAAGTCAAGTGATTGTCAAAGAAAGTATTTCGTGTGGTGATTACACATTAATTTATGAAAGGCAAATCGCCTCAGGAGATTATAGAGAAGCTTGATAAACATTATGGTGATTCTGTGCCTTCTATTATATGTCGTTTCAAAATTTTTGGAGTGAGGGTACAAGTGACTCTGAACATTCTGGACGCCCTTTGAAGGTTACTACTCCAGAAACCACTGATAAATCCACGATATGGTGACGGATGACAAAAGAGTTAAGGTGCTTGATATTGCTAGTGTTGTGGGAATAGCGAATAAAAGGACATATATTAGTTTGCATCAACATGTGGACATGAGAAAGTTATCCACAAGATGGGTGCAGCGATTGCTCACGCTTGACCAAAAACGGTGTCGTATGAAGTGTTGCAACGAAGTTTTGCAGATGTCCAGAAAGTATCCGCAGGAATTTAAGCGTCGTTTCGTCACTGTGGATGAAACATGGATGCATTTCTATACTTATGAAACAAAAGAACAATCAGAACAATTGGTTACCAAGGGAGAATCTTCACCAAAAATGGTGAACACCGATTCTTCAGCTGGAAAGTTTATGGAAACGGTCTTCTTGAATTCGCAATGGATAATCCTCATCGACTATCTGAAACAGGGTAAAGCTCTTACAGGTGCATATTATTCACCGTTTTTAGACTGTTTGAAAACAGAGCTGCAAGAGAAACGCTGGCGACTGGCCCACAAAACAGTCCTTTTCCATCACGACAATGCAGCAGCACACACCTCAGCAATTGTGGTCCCAACATTATTGAAAAAAAAAAAACCTCATTTCACATCCCCTCTATTTTCCAGAAATGGCTCCTTAGGACTACTATTTGTTCCAGTACCTGAAGAAATGGCTGGTGGGACGAAGATTTCATTCAGAAGGTGACTGCAGAAACTAATAGCTATTTTGCAGTCTTGGACCATTCATATTATTCGGAAGCGATCAACAAATTAAAACAGCGTTGGACCAAGTGTATAAGTACAAAAGGACACTGTTGTTGTCTTCAGTCTACAGAGGGGTTTCATGCATCCCTCTACCCTGGTCTGTCGTGAGCAAACCTCTTTACCCCCTCAAGACAACATCACACTACGTCCATTTGAATCTGCTTTCTGTATTCATCTCTTGGTCTCCCTCTGTGATTTCTGCACCACACACTTCCCTCCCATGCTAATTTCACGATTCCTTGATGTCTAAGAATATGTCCTACCAATTGATCCCTCCTTTTAGTCAAGGTATGCCAGAAATTCCTTTTCTGTTCAGTACATCCTCACTAGTTATGCGATCCACCCACCTAATCTTCAGCATTCTTCTGTGACACCACACTTCAAAAGCCTCTATCCTCTTCCTGACCACATATTTTTTGTCCATGTTCCACTCCGGTACAAAGCAACACTCCACGCAAATGCCTTCAGAAAGGAATTCCTTACGTTTAAATTAATATTTGATGTTCAAAAATTTCTCTTTTTCAAAAATGCTTTTCTTCCCATTGCCATTCTGCATTTTATTTTCTCTGTACTGCGACCATCGCGTGTCATTTTACTGCCCAAGTAACAAAACTCACCTACCACCTTTATTGTTTCGTTACCTAATCTAATTCCTTCTGTATCGACTGATTTTCTTAGACTACATTAACATCTTTTGCTCTTTTAATGTTCATCTTATTTCCACCTTTCAATACTCTGTCCATACCGTTCAACCGCTCTTCCAGGTCTTTTGCCGACGACATTTCAAAGGCAATCCTTGTCCTTGAAAATAGCGACAAGGTACTAGCTTTATTATGCCACCTCACAAAATTTATGAAAAAAAATGATTTTAGAGAAAATCAAGAGTAAAATAGAACCACAATTAAGAGAGGAATAAGAAGGACTTCGACCTGGGAGATCAACGATACACGCTATTTTTACATATAGTCAAGTTGTAGAAACGTATTGGGAATTAGGGAGAGAAATGGTAGCTGTATTTGTACACTTAAAAAAGCCTTACGGAACAGTTAGAAGTGAAGGGATATGGCAAGATCTGAATAGACTGAAAATGTCTACAGAAATGCTCAAAGTCAGGAATATGTACAAAAAGTGCCTTAACTGTGTTATAATTAATGTCAAAAATGTGAATTTTTTGTGACATGGTGGTTCAGCAAGGAAGTGTGTTGTCGCCAGTGCTTTTTAGTCTAGTAATGGAGAACGTGATAAGGAAAGTTCGCCAAAGGGCCGATGAAGGCAAGACCTAAATGATAGCATAAGAAGATTCTGTGAAGATTTGTGAAGAATGTGAGAAGAATGTGGCAGAACTGAACACATAGTACTAAGTAATCAAAGAAGCAGGTATAGAAAGTAGCTTAATAAAAATTGAAGTAATGAAATTATGCCAAAAATATGAAAAGTGAAGGATATAATCTACAATATAGAAGTTATTAAACAAATGGATGTCATTGGCAAAACGCAATGTCTTTATTTCTTCACCCTAAACCTTAATTTCTTCTCCAAAGTTCTCCTTGCTTTCCTTCTCCCTGCTCAATCTAGAAATGAAATAACATTGGAGAAAGTCTCGAACCCTGTGTTAGTCCATTCCCAACTTCTGCATCGCTTTTATGCTCTTCAACTTTGATAATTGCTACCTAGTTTTTGTACAAGTTGTAAATAACCCTCCATTTCCTATATTTTATTCCTGCTGATTTCAGAATTTGAAACAGGCTATTCCAATCCTCATTGTCAAAAGCTTTTTCCGAATCTACAAAAGCTATAAATGTAGGTTTGCCTTTCCTTAATCTAAGACAAGCCTTAAAATGACAATTGCTACCCGTTCTCCTACACATCTCCTGAAGCCAAACTGATCTTCCCAGAAGTCGGCTTCTACCAGCTTTTCCGTGCTTTTGTAAAAGGAGACTGTGTCAAAAAATAAAAATGGTTTTCCCCAAAACACGTTAGTAGTTTATTGTAGAAACATATAAAAAAGCCAAGATCGATGAGCATCCGACCGGTTTCACAGAACTATGTCAGCATCATCTGGTGCAATAAAATCATTTTGCAAGGCCATAATCTAGTAATGTTAATCAGTTGCTATATAACATAATTTACAGTGCATAGGTGCACTATGTCATTATAATAAAAATAATTATCACAATGAGTGAAGGAAAGCAAGGAAAAATTTGGAATAGGGATTAAAGTTCAGGGGGAAGAAATAAAAACATTGCGTTTTGCTGATGACATTGTAATTCTGTCAGAGACAGCAAAGGACCTGAAAGATCAGTTGAATGGAATGGACAGTGTGTTGAAGAAAGCGTATAAAATGAACATTAACAAGAGCAAAACAAAAATAATGGAATGCGGTCATAGAAAATCAGGCGATGCTGAAGGAATTAGATTGGGTAACGAAACAATGAAGGTGGTAGATGAGTTTTGTTACTTGGGTAGTAAAGTAACATGCGATGGTCGCAGTACAGAGGATATAATATGAAGAATGGCAATGGGAAGAAAAGCATTTTTGAAAAAGAGAAATTTGCTAACATCGAATATTAATTTAAGTGTAAGGAAATCTTTTCTGAAGGCATTTGTGTGGAGTGTTGCCTTGTACGGGAGTGAAACATGGACGATAAGCAGTGTGGACAGGAAAAGAATAGAGGCTTTTGAAATGTGGTGCTACAGAAGAATGCTGAAGATTAGGTGGGTAGATCGCATAATTGATGAAGAGGTACTGAATAGAATTGGTGAGAAAAGGAATTTTTGGCATACCCTGACTAAAAGAAGGGATCGCTTGGTAGGACACATTCTTAGACATCGGGGAATCGTAAAATTAGCATTGGAGGGAAGTGTGTGGGGTAAAAATCGCAGAGGGAGACCAAGAGACACGTATAGTAGGCAGATTCAAATCGATGTGGGCTGCCGTTCTTATGAAGAGATGAAAAGGCTTGCTCAAGATAGAGTAGGGTGGAGAGCTGCATCAAACCAGTCTCCGGACTGAAGACCATAACAACAACGAGTTTGCTATTGTCTCTCACTGTGATAATTATGTTTATTATAATGACATAGTGCACCTATGCACTGTAAATTATGTTATATAGCAACTGATTTATATTACAAGATTATGGCATTGTAAAATGATTTTATTTGACCGGATGATGCTGACATAGTTCAGCGAAACCGGTCGTCTTAAATAAAAATTGATGATCAGCGATCTTGGCTTGTTTATATCTTACTACAATATCATAATTGGATCGCCTCCTAGAACATAAACAAACGTTAGTATCAATAAAATTCTTCTGGGTATGAAACCGCGTCGTCATTTTATAAATTCCACCGACGTTTCGGCCGCTGTTGCAGGCGGCCTTCATCAGGGTCACACAGACCCTGATGAAGGCCGCCTGCAACAGCGGCCGAAACGTCGGTGGAATTTATAAAATGACGACGCGGTTTCATACCCAGAAGAATTTTATTGATAGTGACAACAGCCGCGGAAGCCTGCGTTTGCATTTAAACGTTAGTAGTTTTTATTTTTGTACGGACTTTCAAACGTCCCTCATATATCATGATCTATGCCACTGACCTTAACATCTCAGAACGTAACAACCACTGTGTAAATGTTACACCTGTAACTTTCACATTGATCACATCAGTGTAACTGGAGGTGGACTTTTTACTTGGCAGTCATCGAGTCGAATCCACGATGTTCAGCAACACACGGTGGAAACACCGCCCTAATTCTTCAAGAAAGACGCCGCATAACTGGACTCTCGAGAAGTAGGACCCCTGTGACCTCTAAACCTGACACCGACCTACGCACCCGACGGTCGCCCTAATAACAGCAGTGTTGAGTGAGTGGGGGGAGGGGGAGGGTTGGACAAGGGGTGAGAGATGGCGGGGCGGCATCTGGGGTGGGACGGTCCCCTGGAAACGTAATTGCGGGTCAGCCGGCCGTGGTCGCACGGGGCAGGCCATCAGGGAGGAGCCCGAAATTATTCAGCAGAGGCGGCGGCGGCGGCAGACGCGACCTAACAACTACTGGCTGCAGCCGCGCCGGCAAATTGCGTCTGGCCGGGCCGCACTGCACATGCGCGGGCTTAGGCCTACTACCTCTGCTGGAAACATCCCTTTGTGTCGCCCCCCCCCCTCCACCGGGAAAAGGGGAAGGGGTCACTATTAAGGCCGCGTGATTATTTCGTCTCTCGTTCGTCCTTTTACTTCTTCCCTCGCATAGACAGACGAAAAGGGTGGGGAGACGAAATAAAAAAAAAGAAGAGGAGTGTATCGTCGCCCCCGCGGGACGACACTCGAACTGAAAATTCATGAGCTCGGCGCCTATCCCGCGGTCCGTATCGTCCCCTGTTGATGGCTTTGCGGTGAATAATGTAGCGAGACCAGTGCCTCTGACATGGAAATAAGAGACCTACGTTCCGGCGCTAGCGTTCTGCCTGCAGCGTGATTGTGAGCAGTGAGTTGCTTTGCTCGCCTGTGACTAATACTTTCTCGGAATAACATGTCACATGACACGGCCTACCTTTTCTGGTTACTCTTCTTCAGTTATTTTTGCATGAGTCGTGTATCGTTTACAAGATAACTCACTGGTATGTAGTATGATTCAGTGGCTTCACAAGCGAGATAAAATTTTTCTCTCTCTTCTCTCTCTATGAAACCACGACTTTGTGCGAGTTATAATAATAATGTTTGTACAACTTATGGGGTCATCAGTCCCTAAACTTACAAACTACTTATGAACTAGCTAAGACTAAAGACGGCACAAATATCCATGCCCGAAGGGGGATTCGAACCCCCGACCGTAGTGGCCGTGCTGACCGTGACTATAGCGCCTCAGTCACCTCGGCCACCGCGACCGACTGTGCGAGTTACTTACAGTGTGAAATATTAGAAAAATAACTCATAATCTACTTCAAAATTCGATAGATACCTGTGACAAAATAGCTACTTTTCTCCTTCTTGCATCGTTTCTCCTTATGCAGATGATTGACAGGCGCTCTTACAAACTTCTCTTTTCTCCCATAGTCTTTTATTGGGACTTCGTCCTATTGCAAAAGTCATGAAGTTACATTTTATTTCACTTCTAAATATTAACAATACCTCAATTCCCTGAGACATATAATGTCTTATTATATCATATAGCGGATGATCAAAAAGTCAGTATAATTTTGAAAACTTAATAAATCACGAAATAATGTAGATAGGTAAAAATTGACACACATGCCTGGAGTGACATGAGGTTTGATTAGAACAAAAAAGAAAATAAAAGTTCAAAAATTGTCTGACAGATGGCGCTTCATCTCATCAGAAAAGCAATAATTATCATAACAAATTAAGACAAAGGAAAGATGATGTTCTTTGCAGGAAATGCTCAAAATGTATACCCTCATTCCTGAAGAATAGCTGTAGTCGAGGAATAATGTTGTGAAAAGCACTGTAAAGCATGACCGGATTATAGTGAGCCATTGGCGTCGGATGTTGACTTTCAGTATCCCTAGAGATGTCGGTCGATCACGATACACTTGCGACTTCAGGTCGCGAATGACGAATGTGGCGGCTGAGCACACGATCATCACCAAAAGGCGTTCGCAATTGATCTTTCACGCGTCTAGCAATATCGAGTGGGGCGCCATCTTGCATAAAAATCACAGATGTTTATCAGCCAGGCTGGAGATGACGCAGTTCTGTAACACATCGGCGTACCTCCTACCCGTCACGGTAGCAGACAAAAAAATGTTCAAATGTTTGTATAGTCTATGGGACTTAACTACGGGGTCATCAGTCCCTAAACTTACAAACTAGTTATGAATTACTTACGAACTAGGACGGCACAAATATCTATGCCCGAGGGGGGATTCGAACCCCCGACCGTAGTGATCGTGCAGACCGTGACTGGAGCGGCCGGCGGTAGCAGACGCTGAAGTTTCCTGTCCAGCGTCATCTGTCGGACATTTTTTTTAACTTTTTTATGTTCTAATAAAACCCCATTTCATTCCAAGAATGTGTGTCAATTTTTACCTATCTACATTATTCCGTGATTTATTAAGTTTTCAAATGTACTGACTTTTTGATCACCCGATATACTGAATATATGGAGAGTCGTATTAAAATTTATGCTGCGTCTGGGATTCGATCTTGGGACCTCCTGCCTACTAGGCAGCCTCTTTAACCACTCAGCTACCACAGCTTTATGGCTACAGGGACTGTGTTATGTATCCCTTCAAAACACATACTTTAATTCTGCCCCAATGTTCTGCGCTAGGGTGCTATTGCAATTCAGTAGAACCTTCCAAATTGATACATCTTTCACATGTGAACAGGGATCTATAAGCCTGCAGAATTAAAGTGTTTATTGTGGAGGACAATTTTCCAGTCCGAATAGTTGCATTATCCATCATGCTGTGCTAGCTCTTTGGTTAAAGCATATACGTAGTAAGCAAGAGATCCCTGATTTGAAACCCACCCACAAATTTTAATTCAACGCCTCCTTTTATATTTAGTATCTCTGATATAATGGTACAATGTCTCAGGGAATTGAATTATTGTTGATATTCAGTTCAGCTCTGCTTCCCCTACAAGGTCGGATTGTCCCCATTCACGTTCTTTGCTGGGGTACTTTTTGAATAAAGAAGAGCCTTGTCAATTTGATACGTATATCACAGGGGAACATTGGGGCAGAATTTAAGTATTTGTTGTGTACCGAGATGTGTTGTAAGGCAGTCAATGTAGAAGCATTGTTCGTAATGGTATGTAGCTTACTGGTTAAAGCGTTCATCTACTAAAGAGGAACTGGGTTCGAATCCCAACCATAGCACAAATTTTACTTTAACGCCGTTTCTTTCATTCAATTTCTTTCACAGTTTCTCCATCTTGCTCGTGGCCTCCCAGTTGGTCTCTGTCCGGATTCTGCCCATTCTAGAAATCTTTTAGGAAATCTTTCTGGTCCATTCTTTTAATGTGCCGAAAATATCTCAGCCTGTTACTTTCCATAATTTCTTTCAGGGATTTGCTTCGTGTAACTTGATGTCTTTCCTGTCCCTTCTTGCTCTAACAAGGATCCTTCGAAGAAACCACATTTCTGTTGCTTGTATCATTCACACATCTTTATTCGTCCAAATATAGCATTCTAATCCATAGGTTAGAATTGGCAGATAAAATGATATCTATATTCTTGCTTTTCCTACAGCAGATAAATTCCAGTTTGTAATTATGTCCGATACCCAATAATAAAACTGTGGTGTCGCACAAATATGAAGTGCGCGCCACGTACTTTCGCCGCGCGCCGCCATGCACGCACGGCGCGGCGTTCTTACGACGTCAGCCACGAGCGCCCTCTGCTGCAACTCCGCTCGTGGCCACCACTGAACGACATCGTTCACTAGGGAATCAGCTGGGCACCAGTTAAGACTTGGCTATTGGATAGGCACTAGGAATCATCAGTAGGCATGCCTCTAGATAATCTATGTATCAGCATTCTGCAGTCAAGAACTATTTAAAATTTAAGTATTACTAAGTCTCTATGAAACATACATCTCGTTCTAATTTACTCTAGTGTTTCTAGTTTCTGCTGTCCCACTGGATGATCACCCCCGTACCTGCACACGCGTGCATACTTTATTCCTGTGTCGGTATCTTTCTAGTCGGCCGACGACAACCGGCGGAATCGAGACACAGAAGTGGCGACGAGGCTGGGACCAAAAAAAAAAAAAAAACGGTGAACAATTTTCAATTACTTCTGAAGTATAATCCTTGAAGCATACTTTCTTGCTTAATTTGCTTTCTAGGTACTTCGAGGCATCCACTTGTTTAATAACTTCGACGTTACGGATTACATCCTTCATTTTCCATATTTTCGACAGAATTTCATTACTTCACTCATTTTTCAACTTATTTCCATAATTGCGTCTTCGATTACTCTGTACCATGTGTTCAGTTCTTCCAGATTCTGCTCATTTTCTTCACAAATCTTCACAGATTCTTTTCATGCTATCATTTTCGTATCATCTTCATTAGACCTTTGGCGAACTTTCCTTATCATGATTTCCATTACAATATTAAAAAGCCCTGGCGACAACATACTTCCTCGCTTAACTCCTATGTCACTAACAAGACATTCACACTTTTGACATCAATTATAACACAGGTAAGGCACTTTTGTACATGTTCCTGATTCTCAGTTGCATTTCTGTTGACAGTTTCAATCTATGCAGAACTTGCCATGTCCCTTCACTTCTAACACTTACGTAATTTACGTAACCCTATATATAGGGTGTTTCACTAAGTGTGTTTGCCTCTGTAACTTATAAAATTATAGGTGACGGGAAATTTTAATGCGGTAGGTCAACACAAGAAATGTTACACTTTCTGCGGAGCTATGAACATAGTTTATTGTATCATTTTCCAAAGAGTTACAGCACAAAGATATAATTTTTAAATGGAACAATAGTTTTTTCTATCGTGCAATGGATTCGTTGAAACCATCTGCGTCCAAATCAATTTAAACTACATTCCTATCACTGTTAGGTTGGGAGCTACAACCCTTCAAAGTTCCGGGGGCGGAGGCTACGACAGCGTTACTAACTGGCTGGTGGTCATGAGACAGTGGGCCGTGCCCCAGGGGATAGCCACTCGTCCAGTTAGCTACGCTATCGCAGCCTCTGCCCCCGGAACTTTGAAGGGTTGTAGCTCCCAAACTAATAGTGATAGGAATGTAGTTTAAATTCATTTGGACGCAGCTGGTTTAAATGAATCCAATACACGACAGAAAAAACTATTGTTCCCTTTAAAAAAATTATATCTTTGTGCTGTAACTCTTTGGAAAATGATACAATAAAATATGTTCATAGCTCCGCAGATAGTGTAACATTTCTTGTGTTGACCTACCACATTAAAATTTCCCGTCACCTATTATTTTATAAGTTACAGAGGCAAACACAGTGAAACTATATATATATTACGCCCAAAGATTGTAGATGCTTATCACTTTTAATATTTACCGAATTATGTTGTCAACTTTCAATAGAAATTGATAAGAAGCTCAAAATGAATATACTTTAAATATCAATAGAGACAAGATAAAACAGGTATTCGAATCAGTTACTGTGAAACTTTCAGGGAAAAATCTGCTACTTCTTAACAGTCGCTTAATATATGCACATACCGAATGATAATTTTCAATAATTTTGTCATCATCAGAATTAAGTAGCAGCTTGTGAAACTGGAAATGGGAAACAGTTGTCAAATTCAGTGAGACAAATAAATGCTGTAAGAGTATCACGAATTCCACGTCTAGCGTGAAATCCTTGCATAATATCCGAAAGTCTTCTCTAAGAAGATAAGTTACAAATCACTACAGTTGGAAAACAGGTCGTTTCAGCTACCAAATGACAGACGATATTTAATTCATATGGTGAGTTGTTTGTTACACAACGCAGATCCGTTATAAGGTTTTGGGAATCGAAACATCGGCGAAAATATACGGGACACATACCGTTATTATTTAACAATGACCCTGAAAAGTGCTTGAATCGGTTTAAACAATACCTTTTATCGACACTAAATCGTGTGAATGAATTCATGCGAAATCGGTCAAATGGCAGCTCGTCTGGCATGCTAACCTCTGTGACTTACTGAAGCTCACACAATACCAAGAAGTGCCAAACAATTCATCTCTCTCTCTCTCTCTCTCTCTCTCTCTCTCTCTCTCTCTCTCTCTCTCTCTCTCTCTCTCTCTCTCTCTCTCTCTGTGTGTGTGTGTGTGTGTGTGTGTGTTTCTATCTCTCTCCGAAAAAGCAAAACTGTTCGTACTGGTAGCCAATAAAACTCGTCGTTTTCACGCGATGCGAGATTTAGTGCGAGTGTTGCCACTAAAGCCGACTGGCCAACGGATTACAGTACCGCAAATATGACATCTATGAGAATTGTGGTGCACCGAATATGAATTTACATTTATGTTTTACGGCTATGAATATTGAACTGAAATGGTGAACTAACTGATTACAAACAAAAATTAAATAAATAGTTGAGGATTATTTGAATCAAAATAACGGGCACACAGCTGAATGAGAGCAGAAGCTACTTGAACAACGAAATATGTTTACACGTTTTATCATTTCTTTTTGAGGATAAAACAAATCAGCTATCAAAATAGATTATAAATATTCGGTGTAATAAGATTATTTAATATTTGTAACAAGTGTTAAATTTTTTATTTTCTTTGTCTGAACATGCTGAAAATAATTACAAATAAGAATTTGAAATATATCAATCATTAATGGTCCTCTATTCTGCAATAACTATTAACAGCTGGAAAAATAATACATGTGGAAAGACGACGTCGATTGTGATCCGATGACTGCAGATGATGTACTGGTAATTGCTTCACGGGAAGCACAGTCACAAGATATAAACCATCTACATCTACATCTACATGGGATACTCCGCAAATCACATTTAAATGCCTGGCAGAGGGTTCATCGAGCCACCGTTATACTATTTATCTCCCATTCCATTCTCGAATAGCGCGTGAGAAGAAGGAACACCTGAATCTCTCCGATCGAGCTCTGACTTCTCGTATTTTATTCTGATGATAATTTCTACCTATGTACGTGGGAGTCAACAATATATTTTCGCATTCGGGGAAGAATGTTGGCGATTGAAGTTTCGTAAGTAGCCCACGCAGCAGCGATAAGCGTCGTTGTTGTAATGATTCTCATCCCAGATCCTGTATCATTTCCGTAACGCTGTCTCCCCTGTATACGAATACGAAACGAGGTGCCCTTCTCTGGACTATTTCGATGTCCTCCCTCAAACCCACCTGATAAGGTTGTTGTTGTTTTATTTTTTTATTTTTTTTAAGGGGATTAAACGGCTAGGTTATCAGTCCCCTGTTCCTATCCAAGAGAGGACATCTGTTAATGAGCGTGTAAGAAGTATGCCACGTCTACCTGATAAGGATACTACACTTGGCAGCAATACTCCAAAAATGGACGGACAAGCGTAGTGTATGCAGTTTCTTTTGAAGTTCTGTTGCATCTCTTAAGGGTTCTGTCAATAAAACGCACTCTCTCGTTCGCCTTTCCCACGACATTATCTACGTGTTCTTTCCAGTTTAAGTCTGAAGCAATAGTAATTCCTAGGTATTTTGTGAAGTTTACGGCCTTCCCTTTTGATTGATTTATCTTGTAAACAAAGTTCAAAGGATTTATTTTCGTACTCATGTGGACTTCACACTTCTCATTATTTAGATTCAATTGCCAATTTTTACCCCATAGTGATATCTTATTCAGATCGTTCTGCAGTTGTTTTTGATCTTCAGATGATTTTACGTGACGGTAAATGACGGCGTCATCTGAAAACAATGTAGCTACTTTGATTTTCCCCAATAACTCTACTCTGTGGAACGCCCGATATCACCTCTGTTTTAGTCGATTCCTTACCATCGATTACTACGAACTGTGTCCTCTCTGACAAGAAATCCCATATCCAATCGCAAATTAGGGGCGATATACCATAACCACGCAATTTGATTAAAAGCCGTTTGTGAGGTACGGTATCGAAAGCCTTCTTGAAATCTAGAAATACGGAATTGTTTTGCAAACCCTTGTCGATAGCACCCATCACTTTGTGTGAATAAAGAGCTAGTTGTGTTTTGCATGTAAGATATTTTCTACATCTTTGTTGACCTTGGGTCGATAGATCATTCTGTTCGAGATAATTCATAATATACCAGAGTGCTATAAGTGCGAACCCTTTAACAAGGAATGTTTACAACCATTGTGCTAAGTGTTACAACAACATGGGGTACTAAGGTTCTTTATAACATGGCGTAGCATCACTGCGTCATACAACGAACTGAATTAACCCTCTGAGTGCTGAAGATGTATGACGCAGGGGTCCAACTTGCCGTGGGGCCTACGGACGTTGTTTGCCGCGGCAGATGGCATTTTCCCAAGCGGCCTGGTGGTACCTGAGCTCTAAAGACGGAGTATTCCGCAGCCGGTTACACTGCCTGTGGGCCTGCAGACGTCATTAGCCGCTCAGGGCTGCTGCTTACACGCTGATCGCCACAGCGTTAAGAGCGTTTACAATATTTATCGACTGATTCTGAGAAAATTATTGAATGAAAAATTTTCATTTTTGTGCAACTTTTGATCTCACATTCTATTCGTTATTCCTTATAGTTACTGTTCTATGTTGGGTACACTGCACCACTACTAGGCATTTCCTTTCCTATTCCACTACCAAATAGCGCGAAGAGAATGCCTATATGCCTCCGTACGAGCCGTAATTTCTCTTTGTGTTCACTACTTGAAATGTAAGTAGACGGCAGGAAGATCGTACTACACTCAGCTTCAAATTCCGGCCCTCTAAATTTCCTCAACAGAAATTCACAAAAAAAAAAAAAAACGTCCTATATCCTCCAGTGATTCCCATTTAATTTTCCGGAGCATTTCCGTGACACTCGCACATTGGTCGAACCTACCAGTAACAAGCCTAGCTGCTCGCCTCTGAACTGCTTCTATATCTTCCTTTAAACTGATCTGCTGCGGGGCCTAAACACTTGAGCAATACTCAAGACGTGGTCGTACAAGCGTTTTATACACGGTCTCCTTTACAGATGAAGTGCATCTTGCCAATATTCTCCCAATGAACCGAAGTCAGCTGTCCAGTTTACTCACAACTGTCCTTACATGTTTGTTCCATTTCATATCGCTCTGCAATGTTACGCCTAGATATTTGAACGACACGACTGAATTAAGAAGCTCACTACGAATGATGTATTCAGACATTATGAGATTGTTTTTCCTACTAATGCGCATCACATTACATTTTTGTACATTGTGGGCTAGCTGTCATTCCTCACACCAACTAGAAATTTTGTCTAAGTCATCCTGTATGCTATTACAGTCAGTTAAAGACGACACCCTCACATACACCACAGCATCATCAGCAAACAGCCGCAAATTACAAGTTACTCGGTCCTCGCCTGGACCCATTCGTGCCCATTGTGCATTTTGCCAATTCCAGCAGAACAACACGAAACCCTACACATAGCTTCAGGATCACTCGTCTAAACGTCTCCACTGACTATCAAACTCCCCGGATATGAAAATTATTAAGCATATCTGAGATGCCTAGCAACTTATAATACTGTAAAAAGGTATAAAAAAGCCCATATCGCTGATAATCAAGTTTTATTTACGACGACCGGTTTCGCTGAACTATGTCAGCATCATCTGATCAAATAAAATATTTTACAAGGCAATAATCTTGTAATGCAATCAGTTGTTATATAACAATTTACAGTGCATATGTGCACTACGTCATTATAATAAAACATAATTATTACAGTGAGTGACAATAGCAAACTAGGCTAGCAACTTGCTGTTCAAAAGAGTTTTCCACGCCCTCGTACTGGTACCAGTTCACGAACAGCCCTGCAGGTTGCATGGTGTCAGTTCGCTCCAGCACTACTTAAGACAGTAGTCGAGCCAAGTTAACCCGTCTTGACGCGTTTCTTAGAGCTAGTGGGGGTACTACACGATATTAAGAAGCTGTAGCTGTTCCTTTGGCCCTTTAGTGTAAAAATGTATGTATCTGAGTATATCCTAAACTACAGGATCGACTTCAATGAAATGTCGTTGAAATATTTTTGAACATCAGATATCAACAGCGAAATGAAGAGCAAAAACGACATATATGAATTGTAATAAACAATGAGAGTAAGACTAACTGCGACATCCTGAGAGGCGCTAAGAACGAAAGCGATTTGTGATTTACTAGAAGTTAACACATAGTTTATAATCTCTATGTAAAGTCATTCGTCGATGATCAAAACGAAATGATGAAAAGGAAAATGATTATCCCTTACTACCCTTACACCGTTCATACAGTAAAACTACGCCATTGGGTAAGACCCTACAATTAGCACTGAATACACCTTCGAAATCATATTCTCCAAACATTAATTAATGACCTACGTCGACTTAAACACTGGAAGAATATTCTACGCATCACCTAAGAGTTAGCAATTAATTAGAGTTCAAATATATGGCATCTTCAGTAGTGCTACAAGGAAATGAAGGTGAAATTATACACATTGTTGGGCAAGTTGTGATGGATGGAAAGAAAGTAAGAATGAGAAACAGAGAGAGAGAGAGAGAGAGAGAGAGAGAGAGAGAGAGAGAGAGAGAGAGAGAGAGAGAGAAAGGGGGTGACAAAGAGAGAGAGAGAGATAGTTTCTGTTAACATTAATTGCGTCTGTTTAGCCGCCGGCCGTAAGTGCCTGTAAATGAAACCGGCTTCTGATTAGAAGCAAAATAGTATTTTGATTTTTGACTGGGCGTCTTCGTTTCAGTTTTCAAATTTATACTGTGCTCTCGTGCATATTAGATTCGAATCCGCGTTTAAACAAACAGTGTAGTCTACCTTTGAACGCATCGCGACTGTAGTTTTGTTTTTTTCGGCACTGTAATCATGAATAGGGACTGTGATTGTTGTGTGCGGATGCAGTCTGAGCTGGTGACACTACACTCCCAGCTTCAAGCTGTGTTAACCTCTGTTGCGCAGCTGGAGGCTGCGATCGATGGGCGTCGTTGTTGTTGGCCAGTAGTGGAGACCGAATGGATGCCCGTCGTCTCACTGATCGGCCTGCGGCAGCGACATACCCTGATACTGCTAGCAGTGAGGCAGACAACCCACCCGTGGTTGCGTGGGAGGTTGCTCCAGTGCGTGGCAGGAGGCGCAAGTCATTCCGTGGGACCGATCGTGGGGCCTTCCCGGTTCGTCTTGCGAACAGGTTTAAGGCGCTGTCTGTTCAGGACAACGTTCCTGAGTCGGATGGTGTCTCTTATCCTGAAGTCACGACCCAGTCTGGAAGATCCGGGCTTTCACAGAGGGTAGGTTAGCTTGTAGTTGGGAGCTCCAACGTTAGGTAGGTGATGGAGCCCCTTAGAGAGATGGCTGCCAAGGAGGGGAAGAAGGCCAACGAGCACTCCGTGTGCATACCGGGTGGAGTCATTCCAGATGTGGAACGAGTCCTTCCTGATGCCATGAAGGGTACGGGGTGCAGCCAACTTCAGGTGGTGGCTCACGTCGGTACCAATGATGTGTGTCGCTTCGGAACTGAAGAGATTGTCTCAGGTTTTGAGCGGCTATCTGAAGTGGTAAAGACTGTCAGCCTTGCTTGCAAGATGAAAGCAGAGGTCACCTTCTGCAGCATAGTTGACAGGACCGCCTGTGGAACCCTAGTACAGAGAGGAGTAGAGGGTCTGAATCAGAGGCTCAGACGGTTCTGCGACCGTATAGGCTGTAGATTCCTTGACTTGCGCCATCGGTTGGTGAGTTTCCGGGTTCCGCTGAATATGTCAGGAGTCCACTATACGCAGGAAGCGGCTACACGGATAGCGGGGGCTGTGTGGCGATTTTTTACGATAGAGGGCAGTATCAAAGGGTGCAGTTGGATCACGGGAGAAATGTAGATCTAGGAACTATCGGTATAATAGTTGTAAATTGTCGTAGTTGGGAAAGTAACACAACTCCAAGCGTTAATAGAAAGCACCGAAACACACATCATTGTAGGCAGTGAAAGTTGGCTCAAGCCAGAATGAAGTTCAGCAGAAGTATTTCCAAAAGATTTGTGTCAGAAAGGATGGATTAAACAAAATAGGTGGAGGCACGTTCGTCGCCATCAAAAGTAGTCTTTCGTGTAGCGAAGTTGAAGTTGATAATTTCTGTGAGCTATTATGGTTAGAGGTTGTACCTGAAGTTAATAACTGGTTCCTTTTATCGGCCTCCCGACTCTGATGATGCAATAGCAGAAAGGTTCAAACAAAACCTGAGTCAAATTACATAAATGTACCCGACTCACACGACAACAGTAGACGGTGATTTTAATTTACCCTCAATCTTTTGGCCAAATTATATTTTAAAATCAGGAGGTACGCATGAAACATCGTGTGAAATTGTACTCAACGCTGTCTCTGACAATTACTTCGAACAATTAGTGGATGAGCCAACTAGAATTGTAAATAGATATAAAAACACACTTGATCTCTTAGCAACAAATAATCCTGAGCTCATAACGAGTATCAAAACGGATACAGGTATTAGTGAACACAGAGCTGAGGTAGCGAGATTCAATATCGAAAGTCACAAAGTTAAAAAAAAAAAAAAAAAAAAAAAAAAAGTTGACAAAAAGTATAGTTGTTCAGGAAATCAGATAGAAGTAAAACACATTGCTTCTTGAAAGACAGCTTTCACTCGTTTCTCACTCTAAACGTAGGTGTAGACCAAATGTGGCTCAAATTCAAAGATGTGGTTTCAACAGCAATTGACAGTTTTATACCGAATAAATTAATAAATGAAGGAGGTGATCCCCATTGGTACACAAACAGGTCAGGACATTGATGCAAAAGCAACAGAAAAGTCATGCTAAATGTAAAAGAACACAAAATCCCCAGGATTGGCGATCGTACACAGAGGCACAAAATTTAGTGACGACTTCAATGCGAGATGCCTAAAGTACTTATCACAACGATACACTTTTTTGAAATTTGTCTGAAAACCCAAAGAGATTTAAGTCATATGTTAAATATACTAGGGGCAAAACACAAACAATACATCACTACTAGCTTTTAGATACTCATTCACCAAAGAAGACGAAACCAATATTCCAGATCACGAATTACGAACAGAGGCCAGAATGAGTATATAACTATATATCATCTAAGTAGTGAAGCAACGTAAATTACGTAACAAGAACAAGTCATCTGGTCCGAACTGTATACCCATTAGATTTCTATCTGATTAAGCTGAAGCGATACTTTCTTACTCAACAGCCATATACAACCGCTCTCCCAATGAAGGATCTGTACCAAAAGATTAGAAAGATGCACAGGTTCATATCTATATTCAAGAAAGGCAGTAGGGGTAACCCATTCAACTACAGGCCTATTTCTTTGACGTCAATTTGCAGCAGGGTTTTGGAACATAACTTGTATTATCTCGAACAGAATGATCTGTTGGCTCAAGGTCAACACGGATTTAGAAAATATAGTTCATGCGAAACACAACTAGCTCATTACTCACACAAAGTGATGGGTGCTATCGACAAGGTTTCGCAAATTGATTCCGTATTTTTTGATTTCCAGAAAACTTTTGACGCCGTACCTCACAAACGGCTTTTAATCAAATTGCGTGGTTATGGTATATCGCCCCAAATTTGCGATTGGATAGAGGATTTCCTGTCAGACAGGGCGCAGCTTGTAGTAATCGATGATAAGGCATCAACTAAAACAGAGGTGATCTCGGGCGTTCCACAGGGTAATGTTACCGGTCTTCTGCTGTTCCTTATTTAGGGGAAAATCGAAGTAGCTCTCTTATGTTGTTTGCAGACGACACCGTCATTTACCGTCTAGTAAAATCATCTGATGACCAAAACCAATTGCAGAACAATCTGAATAAGATATAACTATGGTGTAAAATTGGCAATTGACTCTAAGTAATGAGAAGTGTGAAGTTCTCCACATGAGTACGAAAAGAAATCCGTTAAACTTTGTTTACAAGATAAATCAAACAAGCCTGAAGGCTGTGAACTCCACAAAATACCTAGGAATTACTATTACTTCAGACTCAAATGGGAAAGAACACGTAGATAATGTCGTGGGAAAGGCGAACCAGACACTGTGGTTTATTGGCAGAACCCTTAAAAAATGCAACAGAACTACTAAATAAACTGCATACACTACGCTTGTACGTCCTTTTTTGGAGTATTGCTGCCCAGTGTGGAATTATTATCAGGTGGTTTTGACAGAGGACATCGAAATAGTCCAAAGAAGTGCAGCTCGTTTCGTATTGCCACGATACAGGGAAGACAGCGTTACGGAATTGATACAGGACCCGGGATGGGAATCATTACAACAACGGCGCTTATCGCTGCGACGTGGACTACTTACGAAACTCCAATCACCAACATTCTCTTCCGGATGCGAAAATATATTGATGACTCCCACTTACATAGGTAGAAATGATCATCAGAATAAAATACGAAAAATCAGAGCGCTAACGGAGGGATTCAGGTGTTCATTCTTCCCGCGCGCTGTTCGAGAATGGAATGGGAGGTAAAATGGAATAACGGTGGTTCGATGAACCCTCTTCCAGGTACTTAAGTTTGATTTTCAGAGTATCAGATGTAGATGTAGAATTGAAGTGTTAATCTCCGCGATCATTGAGACTACCCTCAATAAACGTAAGTATTCCTCAACTAACATCGATCGACCGATCGATGGAAAAAGAGATCTACACATTGTCTGAAACCTTGTTAATTAACGCCCGCATTCATCTAATGACATCCAAAACACCTAAACAAATTAATTTCATAGCATTTTGTATGCCTCAGGAGCCTCAGTTATATAATTGTCTTTAAATAAAACTGACCGCCATTTGACTGAAAGATTTTTTAAAATAAATTTTATTTTATTTTATTTTTTATTTTTTATTGTCACAACCTGGTTTCGTCCTTAGGCCATTTTGAAGTGCCGTGATAAAAGTTGTCAGACAATTTTCCTTCTGTTATGGTCATAATAACAAAAACAATACATATATTTGTAGTTGAGTCCATGTAGGAAGTATAAAATAGGTGACACATTTGTCCCCGCAATTAATTTAAAATAATAAGACATGGTACGTGTTCACCATAACATCACAAAGGCAAACTTTAAGTAGTCCTATGCACATGACATTCTTAAGCCTGAGTGAAAAAATCAATAAAAAAATTATAATTAGCTTAATTTTGTAACTTTTCCAGGAGTTCCTCGACAGAGTAAATGCAGTTAGCCATGAGGTAACTCTTAAATTTAGATTTGAAAGCGTATTGGTTAGTATTAAGATTCTTGAGTTCTTGTGGCAGCTTAATGAAAATGGATGGTGCAGAACACTACACACCTTTTGACACTAGTGTCTAGGTGGTGTGATGCAAATGTAGATTCGACCGAGTGAAAGCTCCTAACACGTGGGAATAAGCTGATAAAACAACAAACGACATTAAAGAAAAATCGTATTATGTCGCCAGCGTCAGAATTCTCAGACTACTGAAAAGGGATCGACACGTCGTTCATGAAGTTAAACCTAATATTGATCGAACCGCCCGTTACTGAGCCAAAAACGTCATTTTTGTATCAGTCGAGTTACCCTAGAAAATAACACCGTACGTCATAAGTGAATGAAAGTAAGCGTAGTAGACTACTTCTCGTGTTCAAAAATCGCTTATTTCAGATATTGTTCTAATGGTAAATAAAGCAGAATTTAGTTTTTGAACAACATCCTAAACACGGGCTTTCCACGACAGCTTACTGTCTATCTGAACAACTAGAAATTCGAACTGATCAGTTTCATTATATGCCCATTATGTGTAATCAAAATATCGTTAAATTATGTCTTAGAAATTGGAAAAACTGAGATTGATTTAAAATCAATTTGTTTCCTACAAGACATGAACTTATCTCTTGTACTCCATTACTTGATACAGTGTCAAAATTACAAACAAAATCCATCACTACAAAACTGGTATCAACAAACAATTTTACAATCACCTTTTATACTCGAAGGCATATCATTTATATAAATAAGAAACAGCAGCATTCCAAAACAGACACCTGGAGTACCCCACACTTATCTGTGCCCCATTGTGATTGTACGTCACTGTGGAGAATTGCCTTCTGCTGTCTGTTATTAAAGTAACAGGTGAACTAGTTGTGAGCTACTCCTCGTATTCCCTAATGTTTCAATATCTAGAACAATATTCGATAATCAACACAATCAAACACCTTTGTTAAATCAAAGAAGGCGCCTAATGCTCATAGTCTCTTATTTTAACCATTAAGTGTCCCACAGAGAATCGAAAACTTAGCATTTTCAGTCGTTAAAGCACTTCTAAAACCTAACTTTGCTTTTGACAACAATTTATGTGAACTGAATGATCAATTAATCTTGAATATTCAGCCATTTCAATTACTTTAAAAATCGATAACATAGATATAGGTCTATAGTTGTCTACATTATGCTCTTCTCCTATTTCTTATAAAGTAGTTTCACTACTGAGTATTTTAATCTGTCAGGAATTTCAAATATCGTTTAGAACTAGGCTAACATACGAAGAACAGTACTTTAGAATTCTGCTGCGTACCCCATCATATCCACAAGAGTCCTTAGTCTTTAGTGATTTAGTTATTGACTCAATCTCCCCTTTGGAACTATCATGGAGGACCATTTAAGGTATTAGCCTTGGAAAGCTATTTTCTTGCAATATTAATTACTACCTGTAGAAACTAGGGTTCTATTTAGTTCACCTGCTATATTCAGAAAGTGATTTTTGAATACGGCACATACATGTAACTTATCAGTGAGATAAATATTTCTACTATGCACTGACGTTAAATCCTTTACCTGCTGCTGCCTACCTGACACTTCTGTCACGACTGACCACATCGTTTTAATTTTATCCTGATAGTTTGCTATTATTTTTACCTACCACATACTTTTTGCCTTATTAATTACAGTTCTGATTGTTGTGAGCAACTGCATCCTCATCCTGACTGCTACATTTTGATACAATTTCCGCTTTGCTCTACATTATGCCCTTATCCCCTTTGTCAGCCACTCTGTGTGCCTGTTAATTGATGTACTTTTTGTTGACCGTTCTAATGGAAAGCAACTTTCAAACAGTGTAAGAAATGTGTTCAGGAAAGCATTATCTGTATTAGCAGCACTATAAATATCCTGCCATTCTTGTACCTAATTAGGCTCAAAAGGTCATAGTTGCAACTGGATTAACTTTTCTAAGTACTTTACAATTATAATTAACATTTGTTTGATAAAATACCTTTTAGAATTAAAGGTTGTGCATCGTGGTCTAGTAGGCCATTTACTATTCTGCTTACTATTCTCTGGCCACAGAGATTCGTTAATGCTCTTACACTAAACATAATGGAGCAGCATCCCTAAATGAAGAGTTCACGATATTTTACAGATTGTTCCGAATCAGTGAAATGTGGGTACAAAGTTTGTATCAGTCGTCTTGATTCTGAAACAAACCCAATAACGTTTGACTGATGCAATGACATGATTGAAATACAAAATGGAAACAATTATTCCCTGAATGATGAGACATATGTTGCCAACAAGAAACTATCACAATGGGCAAAATCAGAAACTCGGATGAAGAGGCAACGCTTTGATGACATAACTTACATTCAAAGAAATGAGTGTAGCGTGCTAACAGAAACTTAGGACGAGCTCTAGGTAATAGTGGGTAATACTGGTGACATAAGCAGAGTGAGTACAACAGCAAAAAGAAAACTTTTCTGCGCCGTACTGAAGTGTGCAAGTTGAGGGAAAAGGTGACGGGTCTGTAGACAATGAGTGAAATTTAAACCACCTTCATTGTTGTCCATATTTTATTAAACCAGTCTGCAAACTTTTTAGACTGTCGAGAAAATTCTTGCAAGAGATTAAAACTTCATACCAGACACTGACATGAGCGCATAACTTCTTGTGTGTTCTAATCCAACAGTTTTAGTCTGTTACGAAGTTTCCCAACAGCACAAATTGCGCTGCAGAGTGGAATATTCATTATGGAGTAACTGTAGAAGTTCAGCGCAACGTGTAAGGAAAGAAAATATTTAATAGAAATTAACTAACGAAAAATGTCAAATATCCGTGTATCAGTTACCTTTAATTACCATGAGGCAGTTTTCATCAAGTCTGCACTCAAATATATCGCGTTCCAGTACAGACGTACAAAATAAAACTTGCGTAGAGCAGTTAGGATGTTAATGACAGTTGGGATTGTTTAATTCCTGTTCAAACTTAGCTATGGAGTTAAAAAGGATGAAATCTCATGCGAAGCAAAAAAAAATGCACCGGAATTGTAAGGTGATGTCTTTATTTATTTATTTATTTATTTGTTTTTTCTGTTCCATAGGACCCACTTCAGGAGTAAGACTCCATGGTCATGGAACAAGTCAATACATTAATTGTTACACAATAATGGTAATAGAAAAATTTTAAGTAGTCCTTTGCACACGACAATCTTAAGACAAAGTGAAAAGAATCAATAAAGAAAAAATAAATTAGCTTAATTGTTTAACTTTTCTAGGAGTTCCTCGACAGAATAAAAGGAGTGAGCCACGAGGTAACTCTTCAATTTAGATTTGAAAGCATGTGGATTAGTGCTAAGATTCTTAAGTTCTTGTGGCAGCTTATTGAAAATGGATGCCGCAGAATACTGCACCCCTTTCTGCACAAGTGTTAAGGTGGTGTGGTTCAAATGTAGATTAGACATCTGTCTAGTATTCACCGAGTGAAAGCTACTAACTCGTGGGAATAAGCTGATATTATTAACAACAAACGACATTAAAGAAAAAACGTATTGTGACGCCAGAGTCAAAATTCCCAGACTACTGAAAAGGGGTCGACATGACGTTCGCGAACTTACACCAGATATTGCTCGAACCGCCCGTTTTTGAGCCAGAAATATCCTTTTTGCATCAGGCGAGTTACCCCAAAAAACAATGCCGTACGTCATAAGTGAGTGAAAATAAGCGTAATAGACTACTTTTCGTGTTGAAAAATCACTTATCTCAGATATTGTTCTAATGGTAAATATAGCAGAATTTAGTTTTGGAACAAGATCCTGAACATGGGCTTTCCATGACAGCTTACTGTCTATATGAACACCTAGAAATTTGAACTGTTCAGTCTCACTTATCACATGCCCATTATGTGTAATCATAATGTCAGATTTCGTCAAATTATGTGTTAGAAATTGTAAAAACTGAGTTTTACTGTGATTTAACATCAACTTGTTTTCTATTAGCCATGAACTTATCTCTTGAACTGCATTATTTGATACTGTGTCAATATTACGAGCAACTTACTGTAACTGTAACTGTAACTGTATACATTTATTCTTCTTATAGAAACATTTAGTATACTTAAGGTTTCGTACTACGAACCTCTTACAATATTGTCAGTTCGTCTCAAGAGTTACTGCGAAGTCTTTGACCCTAGAGACAGTTGTACTGTCACTTCCTCTGCTGGTTACAAGCGAATCGACCCAACTAATCCGACACCCCTTTAGCAAGAAATATTGCTAATTGTGTTATTTTGCAATATTTATTTCCAAGAAGCAAGTCGCACACATTGGCTCCCCCAAGCGTTTCCCTGAATTTCCTCTATTCTAATTGCTTGAGACAGAAACACTCTCAGTACTAATCCCATAGACATATTTAGATTTCCGATGCATTGAGTGAGTCACGTGTTCTCATAGTTGAGCAGCAATCGCGACACCCGCCCATTCTGCGTGTGTCCCATCTCCTGGTACTCGGTATTCTATTTACACATGAAGCATTTCAGTGCGTGTCTTTCTCAGTAGAAGGGAATTTTACTCCGGCATGTGACTACCCTCTCATACACATTTACCGCGTGTAGGCACGTAGGAGAATTTGTCCTCTGAATGTGAGCGAATACGTGTTCCAACCTCGGCAGGGAACTCTTTTTATTTAAAACATGAGTGGGTAGCCTTGGGTCACTTAGCATTGTGTCATGTGTTTTATATCGTAAGGTGCTCGCCTGAAACAAACATCACTCGCCCATTTCTGGAAGTATTATCTGCTAACCACACCGCTTGTCTCTCTCGTAGCGCTGTTGTGCAGTGACAGTTAGGAGGCTTATGATTCGTCATGTTCATGATATTTAACACAATATCTAAGGTCATAAGAAAACAAATCTGTGATTCACTTACGACGTACGATGAAAATGATGCAAAGTGGGAGACGAACTGAAGTAACACCTGTATTTTGTTTATTACTGGTGGGAAGTATTGCCCATAGATAATTTTAGTAGATACTGGATCCAAATATTACACAAGATGTATTACCTCCGAATGGTAATAATACCTTCATCAGTTTAACAGCTAGCCACTGCGAAACAAATATTGCAACAGTAATTACAATGTTTGTTTCGAATTTCTCGTGCACTAAGTTCAAGTGTTCAGGTGTCTGTTAACCTATTGGACGAAAGTGCTATGGTCATCAGTTCCCAGACTTACAAACAACTTAAACTAACTTATAGTAAGGACAACCCATTCTCCGATATCTGAGGGAAGACTCGAACCTCCGGCTGGAGCGACATCCCAGTCTGTACCATGATGCCTTAGACCACGCGGTCATTTCCGTGTGGCGTGTGTAATTTGAACAAATCGTAATATACTTTGTGGTAAATTGCACCTTGAAAAACAATACATTGTACAAAAATGCACAGTTACTGTTAATCCTCGCTTTTTATGTACAGTTTATCATTAGAGGAAATAAAGTCAACGGCCAATGGGAGAACAAATTAATAGGAGATACATGACGATAACCTCTTGAGTGATTGAAATACCTGATCCTGTCATTTGTAGAAGTATTTTGAATATTTATGGACTATCAGTTGCTTATTGAAATTCATTTATAACCGGTACGGTATCCAAAGTTAATTTGTTACTTTTTTGAATACAGACTAACAGTAAAGAGCCCAGGTTTTTTCATGTTGGACTGCGTAAATTTTTTTGTGATGAGAAAATGATTTTTCTCACTTCTGTAGTAATATCTCATTTCCCCATTGTTCTGTTTTGAATACATTGGTCTGCCTTCACCATACTACTATGTTATTTCTTTTTATCACTCCTGTATGTTTCACTGTCGCCTCATCATTTTTAATGGACTTTCAGAGACTCGTTTTTACATTTGGAAGATTAACAGTTTTTCTACGGTTTCTTGCGGGGAAGAGAGGTACAGTAGTTGTTCTTCTGTACTAATTTGTCATTTGCAAGTGTCTTGGTACCTTTCTATTTTCATATAGTGGAGAGGGACCAACAATATTCAACTACCACCATCACGGGTCACGAACTGTGAAAACTATTAACAATTTGTAAACAGTGTTAGTGGAAGTTAAATAATGCTGTTGCATTTTTACTATAGAACACTGTACCATGGATTTAGTGGTTGGACGGAATGAAATTGTTTAATATTTACAAGTGAAACAATCTCGACACCAGATGTATTTATTTTAAATATCCCACAGAACTAATATTTTGTTTTCTTTTAATTTTACACTGGATAAACTGTCAGTACCGTGCCATATCAGTTGATGAAGTTTACAAACGAACAGTCCTTGATACGCAACTTATAGAAAATGTAATTTTTAAGAAAATAGTTATACAGTGATAATAGACAATCTTGTGATCCACGTTAAGTGAAAATAATTATACAACAACAAACACAACCTTGAGAGAAACGTCATATCAACAGCTTAAGCAAAAATTATTACGAACAATCGGCCAATATTTGAAGCAGTCACACTTTAGTGGGAACATACTTAACCACTTGTCGGTAAAAAGAGATAACAGCTCAGTGAGTCCCCAGGGTCTCAGATCTCTTAAATAAGGCAGTTCTATTAGAACTTCTATTAGAAATTAACTGTGCGCATAAGGCGCTCCCCAGAAACCTTCCACCATTGTATTAATCGTCCAAGAACAGTCAAACTGACACTCGATAACAAATGTTTTTAATCAAACTCGCACAACATTATAGTAGCTCTCTGTAATTCGCGGAATTTATTATTTTGTAGCGACACACATGGTACTTTGTACAAGTAAACTGCCAGATCACAATAGAAAATAACCGTACACAGTGAGAAATTCAAAAGTCGAAGACAACCACTGTCTAAAACACACGTACAGAAAACTTTACAAACAATTCACACATTCGTTATCGGTATTGTTAATGTCTTTTCCCCTCTCAAAATATTACCTTCGTAATACAGTTCTACTAGATTCAAAACAAGGACACTTCACCCGGCGAGATCTGAAGGAAGTCCCCCTTTCTTTTCACAATCAAATGTTTCAAAGGTTTTACAGACGCCATACAATTGTTCCACACAGCATGTGTTGATGTTTTAACTGCTGAAAGTTCGATACAAACGCCCAGGTTTCTCAGATGCCCGCCTCCTCGCTGAAGTCAACCCGCACTCCGGGCGTGACGCCTGCAATCACAGTCTTCACTCGAAGAGGAGCTTCTGTATCGCCAGCGCACCCTCTACACCGCTTCACCTACACCATAGAGCTTTAGCACAGACCTCCCAGTTAATGGAATTCGGTCGGCATTTAGAGACAGTGTGCATACCGACAAAAATGCAGACTAAGAAAGAGGAAGCAACAGAACGGAAAAACCTATATGAGAACAAGACATAAGTAAAGTCACACTGAAAATGCTGAGCTGAACATCATCTTATTTGTTCACAACTTTGATAAAACGCGACGGTGGGATTTAACATGCAAGAAACCTGGTCATATGAAAATTAATAAGAAAGTCGACAACTGAAATTTATTGTTCCTCTACAATAGTAAGTATACTCAGATGAGGATGTTAAAACAACCAATGTCGAACCACCATAACATGGTAAACCTACATTTAACGGAAGATAAATGTTCCTGTAAGATATCCACTGAAGATGAGCCTGCAGTGGCTCGAATACTAGTTCTGGATTAAATAAAAAACATTCATTTTCTTATTAATCCCAAACTAGTTTTCGAACCAATGCATTCTCATCTTCAGTGGATACTTTACAGGCACTTTATACTCCGTTAAATGTGGGTTTACAATGTCATGGTGGATCCGTTCATGGAAAGTATCCACCCAAGATGAGTCTGTAGTGGCTCGAAAACTAGTTCTGTAATAATAAAAAGAAATCTATAACGGCAGCTGGTTGCATTTCTTTTAACGAAAATAAACCGTCAATTTACGCTAGAGCTTCAGTTTGTATTCGACAGATATTTTGAAATTTTCAAAAATTCTTTTTGTGAAGGAACACCAATGGATGTTGAAATGGACTTCTGGTTGAGAAATAGGAAATTACATACCGCAAAAGGTTTTGCGACTAGGTGATATTTCCTCTTTGTTTGCTTGATACTAATGTTCCCACTGACGTGTTTTGATTGGTCCACTGGCTATAGAATAACTTCAAAACATGCACTGTGGTTGAAAGGTAATTAACCTCGTAGCAACTAATATATTAAATGGCACTTTCCACCTCTTTAATCAGTTTCAGATTTTGCTTCTATACCTTCTACACAGACATAGAAAGGAATGCGCGGAAACGTATTATTTGTTTATTTTATCTGCTGCTACGTACAATCAAATTGAGCACTGTTGTACGAAAAGGAATAGATTTTTATAAGCATATCGTGCATCCCAAATTATCATTCAAAGGTGCACAAAATTTATAGTTTACGTCAATACATTATAAGACTTGCAGTATTCTTTTTTTTTTTTTTTTTTTTTTTTTTTTTTTTTTTTTTTTTTGCATTAACAAAGAATCAGTTACGACATATTCAAATGTAAAGATTTTCCATAGACATACTACTCTGTCATTTCCATATTTTCTGGTATTGTGGTATAGTATGTATACACTGTTTGACATTCACACGAAAATGACGGAACACGACGAAGCTGCACGAAGAACAAAAGGAGGAATGTAGGGTACAGTGCACACCGCCGCAGTGCTGGAAAAAACTGCACAGAATGAAAGAGACTGTGGAACACAGAACCAGGGTTGAGTAAGAGACGCACACGAAGTGGATAAGAGAACGCCGAAATTGCGTAGCGCTCTCGCGGTGCTAATCTTTTGAGTTCAATTACATGTACGTCAATTAAATTAACAGAGAGAGAAGAGAGGGATGGAGGGCTGGGGCAGGAGGAAGAATGGGAGGGAGGGAAAAAGAGGAAATATGCGTCGGCTGATGAAGCGCCTGGCGCTATCGATCCCGCGTAGTCGCGCTCATCAGGCGGTGCGGAGGACGGGGATTTCCCGAGGCGAGCCACTTGCCAAGCCGTTCTGCCTGTCCGGCGCTGACCGCGCGGCGGCGCCTGCGATCGCCGCAACCCCGCGTTGCGCGTTCGTCCGCTCACCCACTGCTAGCCAGGCCTCATGTCGAGACTCTATTGTCGCTCAACGTCTGGCATCATTCACGTCACTGGAGTGTGGCGCGGCTTCAAGCTCTGGAGAGGGCCTGTCGGACCATTGCTGCCATCAGGCAACTGGCATAAAATCCCCGCACTTTCATGCAAATGAGGCATGTAGTAACGTGAGAAACACCATACTGCACAAGTGGGGAGAGGAGATCTCCCGAACATGTTGTCATGCGGGACATACTATCACCTCAGAGACACATGACCAACACTAGATGCTCACACAGAGCAACAAATATACGAGGCCATAAGCCGAGAGGGCCAATGAACAACACTCAGTATACATCATCATCATCATTAGAGACTGATTATGTCTTTCAGCGTTAAGTCTGGAGCATAGTATCTCTAATAAAATTCCTCCATGATCCCCTATTCAATACTAACATTGATGCCTCATCTGATGTTATGCCTTTTACTTCAAAATTATTCTACGCCGAATCTAAGTACTTTCTTCTTGGTCTACCTCGACTCCTCTTACCTTCCGCTGCCGAGCTCATAAGTTTCTTAGATAACCTTGCTTCTACCATGCGTGTAACATCTCAGTCTGTTCGCTCTAACTGCTTCATCTATGGTATTCATTCCCAGTTTTTCTTTGATTTCCACGTTATGGACACCCTCCTGCCATTGTTCCCATCTATTAGTACCTACAATCATTCTTGCTACTTTCATATCTCTAACCTCAACCTTATGAATAAGGTAACCTGTATCCACCCAACTTTCACTCCCATACAACAAAGTACTTCGAAAGATAGAGCGGTGCACTGCTAACTTAGTCTTGGTACTTACTTCCTTCTTGCAAAAGAGAGCAGATCTTAGCTGAGCACTCGCTGCATTATCTTTGCTGCACCTCAATTCCAGTTCTTGCCATCCTGAGAGAAAATACATCCCAGATACTTGAAACTGTCTAAATGTTCTATCTTTATTCCTCCTATTTGGCACTCAATCTGTTTGAATCTCTTTCCCACAGACACTTTCGTTTTGGAGATGCTGATCTTCATATCATAATCCTTGCACCTCTGATCGAGCTCTGAAATATTAGTTACTCTGTATACTAACAGTTAAAATCTCGCACACGACATATGACGAATACAAACGAAATAGACCATACGGAAGACAACAACGTATGCAGCGAGCAAAGACAGTGCATACAGTGTACCAGCAAAGGAACCGAAAACGAGAACACGACAGGAAGAGCATACGGACGCCAACACAAACACCAACACGGACATGAACGCGGAAAGTGATCAGCATTTAATAAACAATAATTAGTGGAAATATATTACAAGAACAAACATGAAAATGTTAGCGAATTGTAGCTTTTTGTCACCTGCAAAACGGCACTATAAACTTTAAAACCTGTTAACAGCTCATAACAGAACAAAAGACCACTGTAATCTGATTTAGGAGTTAGTGCAAACAAACAAATAATACTAACGATGGTTGACGCTTGACGACTTGATGGGAATGCCAAATCCTTGACCCTCAAGCATCACGAAGACTCCATCTTCTCATAATTTCTCTCTGCTATTTTATTCTTCTATTAAACATAAATTCATGTTATTCTTTCACAGTGTTTTTCAACATAACCATCTGTACTTGCCCTTATTCTTTACTTCTTCTTCTTAAATGGATGTGTATTATTTCGTTAATTTTTGTAATTACTGTTTTGGTTAAGCTGTACATTTTTAAATTTAACAAGATACATGAGAAGAAATTATTCTATGTAAGAAACCAATTAACTGTGCAAAATACGACCTGTTTCTGCATGTAGATAACATGTCATTGTAAAAGACAGCAAAATAAATAAATAAATAAAACAAATGTAGTAATAATACCGGCCAGTTAACTGAAGGCGTGCTTGTTTTTAATAGGGACAAAATAACTGTAGACAACCCAGTGATGTTCCTATATCTTTTTATTCCACGGTTACGACCAGGGCCGTAAATACCAGAGGGTGCAAGGGATACGGAGCACCATGGCACCGGCACCGCGCGGGGATGGGAACGTGGTTAAAGACACCATGCGGCCACTCCCGCCGGAGGTTCGAGTCTTCCCTCACACATGCGTTTTGTTTCGTCTTTAGAATAAGTTAGTGTAACCTAAAAAATTTCCTGGCAGATTAAAATTGTGTGCCGGAATCGGGACTCGAAACTGGGACCTTTGTCTTTCGCGGGCAAGCGCACTATCACTGAGCTATCCCGACACGACTCACGGTTCGTCCTCAGAACTTTACTCCTGACATTATCTCGTCTCCTACTAACTTCACAGAAGTTTTCCTGCGAACCTTGCAAGACTAGCACTCCTGGAAGAAAGGATATGGCCCCAGGTTCGAGTCCTGATTCTGGCACACAATTTTAATCTGCCAGGAAGTTTCATAATCAGCGCACACTCCACTACAAAGTCAAAGTTTCATTCTGGAAACATCTCGTAGGCTGTGGCTAAGCCATATTTCCACCATATCCTTTCTTCCAGGAGTACTAGTGTTTTAACGTTAGCAGGAGAACTTCTGTGATGTTTTGAAAGTAGGAGGCAACGTACTGGCTGAAGTAGAGTAGTTAGGATGGACCGTGAGTCGTGTCGGGATAGCTCACTGGTAGTCCGTTTGCCCGCGGATTGCAAAGGTTCCAGGTTCGAGTCCCTGTTCCGGCACACCACTTTAATCTGCCAGGAAGTTTCATATCAGCGCACACTCCACTGCGCAATGAAAGTTTCTTTCCAGTGCAACCTAGTTTAAGTGGTGTGTAAGAGTAGCTACCGATGACCTTAGCAGCTACACTCCATACGTACTCACACACATTTCGCCCAGTGAGCGCCTTATAGCATGTGATATCCGCCAGTATTAAAAATTACTGTTTAAACATTCATTATACCTGTGAAAATGTAGGCACCTACATTGTTTACAAATACTGCTCATGGAACTTACGGCACAGCTTCGACTTTCGATAGGCAAATATAAGTGACACACACACACACACACACACACACACACACACACACAATGACGGTTTCGTGTAGGACTGAATGAAATAACTTGACTGCTATTGCGGAAATGTAAGGCGTGCAACAGAAAATGTTAACCTAATACACACCTGGTGTTGCCAAAAGAAACGTCAAAGCTTAGATTAGCAACGCGATATTAATACTACAACTTCTAATCATTGGCTGTGAAATATAACTGAAACATTAAACATTGAAACGAAATGAAGATTTAAAATGTGAACCTGAATTCTTGGACGCGAAATGATTACAAAGCTTCAGATGAAGCCATATTAGACCTAAATTAAATACTAAGTTTAAAGTGAATTTGTTGACATAACACGTCAACAGGTTTTCATTTTTACCAATCATTGAAAGCTGGAGGGAAATGGACAGAGAATAAAGAAAAACCATTTTCTCAAACTTGAACAAAAGGTAACACATGAAAATAGATCGGACATTGACGGGAAAGAGCTGTTTAATCAGTTGGAATTATTTTCTTTATTTTTTGTAAAGAAAAATAAAGTCCAATTGATGTTGAGACAGTGGTAACTAACAAAGTACTATTGAACAAGAACAATTATTTGAATTTAGATAGTTAATAAATTGAACTGTTTCAAGGGCGGAAGCAAGGAAGGGCTGGGTGGGTAAACCAGACAGTCACTGCTCCAGAATAATTTATTTTAGTTGGGAATGTAATAAGGAGACCTGCTTAAGGCTTAAAGGAGACGTTACAAGATGTGCGAATTCGCTTAGCAACACCAGTTATGAGACATAATAATGTTATACGAAGCTCAAGTGGTTTTTTGAACGAAGTTCAGATGCTAAATCTAACACTAGGCCCGGTGAGCAACAGCAGCAGGCAAGGAAGAAAGGAAAGAATAGTGGGAGGAGGCTATAACACAGATTGGACACACAAAGTAAAAGGAAATTTCTACTGACAAACTACAGCCACGGTCTGGCAGGATGGACTCGCGACAGGAAAACACACTGCCTACTATACAACCGCGACCAGGCAGATAACGGACTACGGAGGCGCACCTAGTCAGACAAATCCCCCAGATTAACAAACGTGATACAATCAATTTTTTTTAACTCCTGACCTACCACTATTACGGCAGGGTGCTGTATAATCTTAATTCTAGTTTACTTAAATAAACGTGCTCAGAACATGAGCACACATGTAGCAATACATTAATATTTTTTATTGAAAATTATATCTGCGACGCTTATCGCTAGCACCAGTTCTCTCTGCCAATAAATCTCTGATTATCCTTGTTTCAAGTTATACCTTCAACTATTTCAAACGAGAGAAAACGGAATCGCTTGTCATCTTTCGTTTTTCTACCTTTATACTGAGCGGACGTATTTTACTCGACCTCCCGAATTATGTAAGTGTGAGCTATGGTTAGCATTCTTTAACGTAATAAATTTTAAATTTCATTTGGAATTCCCATTTTATTTAAATAATGACTACTTCTCCCCATCTTTCATTTAATTGATGACCTACTTTCAGCAATATTAGTAAATTGATACTTGGCCATTGTTGCCTATTGTCTCATGATGACACAAGAATGCAAAATTTATTTATTCTCATTTTGTGTTAAACATTGAATTCAATGCCTGCAGGAAATCTTCATTCTGTTAAAAGCGAAGTCCGATAATTTCTTTAGCTTTCGATAACCATAGTGATCAAAACTGCACACGGTCTTAAAACTCTAATAATTAATAGTCATGAAACCAAGCATCAGTTTACGAGAACGAAGATATTAATCAACTCATACAGATTCAACTGCAGTGTCACGGCTTCCACCAATGAAGGTATACCAGGTAACTGATTCCGCTATTTTCTTATGTAATGGTGCTTTCTGTTGTTGTAATTTTTAAGTTACATTGCTACTGAGAACTGACGGCGGAATCTTTTGTAGTCCTTTCAGTGTGTTAACCATTTCAAAAATTAATATTCATTACTGATCTTACGGTTAGTGAAATTTCAATTCCGGTTTTCAACTTCGATCTTGTGAGAACACCAGCAATAAAAAAAAGTAACATTATACACACATGACACCATAAATACTACACAGAAGACGAAGACAGCAAGCAGACCACCGCCGGGGATCAAATGATGGACAATGCATAAATACAGACGCAACAATGAGCACAGGCAGTAACTAGAGGGACAAGCCGTGAGCACTAGGGCACATTTGTAAGCAGGTAACGGCACTCTGGCAATCCACAATGACAATGAACAGCTCACTCTTCCATCATCACGGACGGCACCGAATTGGTCTCGGGATATTTAAATTCGGTGGAGCACTCTCCCGAGGAAATATTGATTCAGATGTAATGAGTAGTGGCAGAAAGGTCGGGGATCAGTGCAACCATCTCAACATAGTTTCTTCGGGTTTCCTGCCGGATTTTGAAGTCAAACTGACTTGAAAATCCGGCAGCAAACCCGAAGAAACTATGAATAACTATTACGCCGGGAAAGCCTACAAAACTACAACCATCTCAAGTTCAGCAAGCAGTGGTCGACGAGTTTTAGGTGCTCTCCAAGTGCGAGACAGGTATTAGTCTCCGTAAGGGCCCCCACACTCAACGCATTCCCGCTGCCCACCCATGACCACTCACCACCACCGGTGCAGGGCCAAACGCATAGCTTTCAGCGAAGATCGTGACAACACGTACAGTGCCACTGGCGGGGAACCGTCATGACAGTCATACACCCAAGTAGGACGCCAGCTGACTTACAAGGTTAAATGAGAAAATGCTGACATTAAGTAACTGCAAGAAGAGGAATGAGGATAACTACCAAGAAATTCCTTCGTTAATATAAACAAAGAATAAGTAAGAGACGACACGGCCCAGATGGCTTAAATTTTATTTATTCCAGTAATTCAAAGTCTGTGTTCCCAAATGTTTCTACATCTTTGCGCATATAGTTAACTCTTCCAGCGACAGTAGCAGAACGCGACAGGTCATTTTGCACATCGAAAATAATAAAAAACTATATACGAATAGAAAGGTGAACAGGTAGGGTTTCACAGCTTCAAGTTAACTGCAAAATGATGTGTTGATCATAGCTGTTTACTTTATTAACTCAATGTCACCGGTTTTGGTTAGTATACTATTTGCAAGCGCTACTAGAGTTTAGCCAATAGCTTAACATATCATGATACAATATTGAAAAATTTTAAAATAAGTATTTGTCATCATGCTGAACTTCTTATAGATATTTTCCCACTGGCTGATTGCTACAAACAATCAAACACTGGGGAAATATCTGTAAGAACATTAGCATGATGACAAATATTTATCTTACAGTTTTGTATCATGATATCTTAAGCTATTGGCTAAACTCTGCTAGCGCTTGAAAATGGTACACTAACTGAAACCGGTAGCATTGAGTAAATAAAGTAAACAACTATGATCAACATGTCATTTTTCAATTACATGCGATTAAGCATGTCCCAAGATAGACTGATAAAATTTGGCCATCATACGTATCTTGGTGGTAAGAGCGGAAGTTGGGGGGCTTGCGCTAGCTGATCTTTCGCCCCCAGGGCTCAATATCATTAAGACGGCCCTTGTTACACTCTTAATCCTTATACAGACTTTCCACAATTCTTTCAAACCCCCATCCCACCCACCGATATCTCTCTAACAGCAACAGATATTAAAATGCGCCTTTCACAGTCAATAAACTACGGCAGTGGCTGATGGTATACTAGCCAACAGTCAAAAATGTAAACAAACATTGTCATCGAAACCTCATATTATTTCCTATGCAATGAAAAATGTTCAAAAGTTTGTAAAGCTATGGGAGCGAACTTCACTGATCATCAGTCCCTAGACTTACAAACTAAAAAATTAACTTACACTAAGGAAAACAAACGCATTGTAATAATTCGGCCAGTGACGTTTTTGTTCATTGCTAATGGAAGCATACGCGCGCACCAAGCCAGCATCCCGCCCGCCTGGGGAACAAGACAGAGCCAACGGCAGGAACCCTCAACTTCCACCTTCGCCATCAGCCCCCGCCCGGCATTCTCCCGCTGTAAGAGGGGAGGGGGGCACCCTGGCGAATTGCCGTGGCTTTCTTGTAAGAATGAACACGATGAAACCAGCCAGACCTTAGGAGCTTGCAGATAAATGGCGACAGTGGACGCAGGGAAGAGGGGCCCTTACAACGAAATGGTCACAATGGCATGTGTGCAGAGAAAGCTATAGTCTGCAGATACCAGAGGAGGGGTTTCCATAAAACAGCGTCGGCATCACAGATAAGCCATGGACCCCTGCAGACGGAAAGAAGACAACCAAACCCACGCAGTCCAAACGTGTGTGAGTGGGAGAGCCGGGCTTGCAGTATAGATAACGTGGTTCCACCAAAACTTTGTTTCTGGCAATGGAGAAAAACCCTGAGAAATGGCCTACCAGAGAGGCCTAACATAGAAAGCTGCAACAAAGAACAGTTTTTTTGAGCCAAGAAGGAATGCAGCCAACATGCTTGAAAAGTGGGAAAGACGTCAGTTTTCAAGTCTCATCTCAGCACACAGAAAATTTCTACTGTTGACTGAGAGGCGTCGTCGTGGAAACGGCGATCAGCCATTGGATGACACTGTATAACCAACCCACCAATCACAAAGAGACACAAGATTCTAGGAGAAGCTGTAGCTAGTGAGGGAATGGACTTTGTGATAAACAACTGAAGAAGACATTTGGTGCGACACTGGAGAAGTGCTGGCAGTTGCAGCCTTAGCAGATGAGGGACTTTAGCGCCTCTGTTAGGGGGTTGCGCCGCGCCACGCATCTGGAGAACTGGGAAGCGCAGTAATCGTATCCCATACCTACTGTAGAATAATATCAACTATTTCATGTTTGATATCAGGCGCACAGATGGTGTGTTTGTGTGTGCTGTGTGTTTGTATTTGAACAGGTCGCTGCGGATTAGCTGCGCATACTGGAGCGCCGTGTTGCGCTGCGCGCTGCCGTCCGCCGTCGGGCGTTCGATTCCCCCCTCGGACATGGGTGTTTGTATTGTCCTTAGTTTAGCTTACCTTGGATTAAGTAGTTTGTAAGCTAGGGACTGACAACCAAGCTGTTGAGTCCCATAGATTTACAAACATTTGAACTTTTTTGATTTTATATGAACAGTATGAATGTGATATACCTGTAGTTAGTGTATGTTGTGTTTGTTGCCTCAGCTTCTCTGTAGTCTAAGGTAATTATAGAACTTACAGCTTGTTGTTTTCAACTTCGTATTGCTGTGTTTATTTACATTGTTCTGCATGCTGCCACCAGCGTCGTTTTCGTTCCTTCTCGTTTTCTCTCAACGTTGTTTTGTTGCTTCAGTGTGTTGTGTTGTAAAGCATTCACGTTTTCATGCTTGTAGGGTCTGGGAGCTTGGTCAATATGGAATCTGAGAAGTAAGTTCATGAAAGTTCAGTTTTGATTGAGGAAGCACAAGGCATATCAGTAAAAGATACGCAAACCCAGAAAAGACTGGATCGTATTCTCGCTATTTTACAGATTCACACTACTCATTTGACTGTTATTAGGAAGGAAAATAATACGAGATTCGAGAAACTGGAAGCAGCACTGCAACTTTGCAATTAGAAGCTTGAATTCCAGATCGGGGAAGTTAGACGCGAATTATTAGGAACCAAAACGAGCTACATGTGTGTTGAGATTGCTAAAAGCGTGGAAGAGGTATCCAAAGCATGCGAAAAGAAAATTGAGGATTTAGAAACAGGGATGAAACGATGACATCTACGCGTGTCTTGATAATGAATGTAAATCGTCCAAAGAGACGCAAATGAGAGCGTCAGCTCTGGAACACGAGGTGTCATCAATACGTCAGGCGAATGTGGGGCAGGTTTATTCATCACCCTTGCAAGCTGAATTTTCAATATACGTGATGGATATACCATTGCCTGGAACGGTAGAACGCGTGATATTAATCTAAAAGCTTACCTCAAGAATTTAGATACGTATCTGCGTCATAAAGCAGTCACAGAGTGCAATGCTTTACTTGCTGTTCGGCAGACACTGGACTAGGAAGAAGCCGTGTGGTTTGACGTAACATTTGACGAGGATAGTGATAACGAAACATTTTGCACGAAGGTTTTGGCAACGTACTGGAACGTTTCTACACAGTAGAGTGCAAAGCTGAGTATAATAGGGAACAGTACGCGCCAGTCACGACAATCCATGACGAAGTACGCGGTCCGCTTTGTCGTTTTGCAGGGATACCTTGAAGATAAAATCTCAGGCGAGGAGTTGTGTAGTGCAATGCGCTCACACTCTCCTGAGCATGTACAATGTGCACTC
This sequence comes from Locusta migratoria, assembly GCA_026315105.1. Classification (NCBI taxonomy): domain Eukaryota; kingdom Metazoa; phylum Arthropoda; class Insecta; order Orthoptera; family Acrididae; genus Locusta; species Locusta migratoria. The sequence goes on from CM048751.1 coordinate 26,171,520, forward strand.
ATTGGAGCACTTGAGAAGCAACAGTTCATCTACATGGGATATTCTGCAAAGTGCCTGGCAGAGAGTTCATCGAACCACTATTGCCGGTCGCGGTGGCCGAGGGGACTGAGGCGCTCCAGTCACAGTCTGCACCGCCACTACGGTCGAGGGTTCGAATCCCCCCTCGGGCATGGATATTTGTGCCGTCCTTAGTCTTAGCTAGTTCATAAGTAGTTTGTAAGCTTAGCGACTGATGACCCCGTAGTTAAGTCCCATAAGTTCTACAAATATTTAGCATTTTTTGAACCACCATTATACTATTTATTTCCCATACCATTCTCGAATAGCGCGCGGGAAGAAAGAACACCTGAATATCTCTGTTCGAGCTCTGATTTCTCGTATTTTATCCTGATGATCATTTCTACCTATGTAAGTGGGAGTCAACAAAATATTATCGCATTCGGAGAAGAATTATGGCGATTGGAGTTTCGCAAGTAGCCCAGCGATTAGCGCCGTTGTTGTAATGATTCCCATCCCAGATCCTGTATCCTTTCCGTAACGCTTCTCCCCTGTATCGTGAGAATACGAAACGAGCTGCCCTTCTTTGGACTGTTTCGATGTCCTTCGTCAAACCCACCTGATAAGGATCCCACACTGGGCTGCAATACTCCAAAACTGGACGGACAAGCATAGTGTATGCAGTTTCCTTTGTAGTTCTGTTGCATGTTTTAAGGGTTCTGCCAATAAAACGCAGTCTCTGGTTCGCCTTTACCACGACATTATCTACGTGTTCTTTCCAATTTAAGTCTGTAGTAACAGTAATTCCTAGGTATTTTGTGGAGTTTACGGCCTTCACTTTTCGTACTCATGTGGACGACTTCACACTTCTCATTATTTAGAGTCAATTGCCAATTTATAAACCATAGTGATATCTTATTGAGATCGCTCTGCAGTTGTTTTTGATCTTCAGATGATTTTACTAAACGGTAAATGACGGCGTCATCTGCAAACAACCTAAGAGAGCTACTTAGATTTTCCCCTAAAACGTTTATGTGAATAAGGAACAACAGAGGACCAATAACACTACCCTGTGGAACGCCCGATATCATCTCTCTTTTAGTCGATGCCTTACCATCGATTACCACGAACTGTGTCCTCTCTGACGAGAAATCCCCTATCCAATCGCAAATTTGGGGCGATATACCATAACCACGCAATTTGATTAAAAGCCGTTTGTGAGGTACGGTGTCAAAAGCTTTCTGGCAATCAAGAAATACAGAATCTATTTGCGTACCCTTGTCGATAGCACCCATCACTTCGTGTGAATAAAGATGATACTGAGGAGCACGAGAAACAGAGTGCAGTACACACTAGCGCAATGGCACGAAATAGGTCACCACAACATTTTGCCCGACGCAATGAAAAGCCGAATTTGTACAATGATGCACGAAAGAGAAAGGATAGGAACAGGCGAGAGCGAAATGAAAAACATGGTCAAAACCAGGAGAACAAGTGCCGAATCAAGGACGCCGCATAAATTACATGCAGGCGCCGCATAATGAGAAAGCTCCAGATAATAACGGAGGTCCACTACCGACCACAATTCGGACAGCGTCCATGAGGTTTCACAGTGAGGAAATGTAGGGACAGCCTCAGTTGATCAGGAACGCAGTGTGCGGTACTGGCTGTAGTAGGTGCAGAATGACCCTTAGTTGCGGAAAGAACGGATAATCGGTGTCCCCTTATTAAAACAACCGTGTATCGAATAAATGGGGAACCGTGTCTTGATTCTGTAAGTGACAGCAATTTTGACATCTTTTTACGCGAAACTGGTGGATAGTGATAGCAAAAATGTTCAAATGTTTGTAAAGTCTATGGGACTTAACTACGGGCTCATCTGTCCCTAAACTTACAAACTACTTATCAACTACTTACAACTAAGTACGGCACAAATATCCATGCCCGAGGGGGGATTCGAACCCCCGACGGTAGTGGCCGTGCGGACCATGACTGGAGCGCCTCAATCCCCTCGCAGAGTGATAGCAACTTGACAGAGATACATGTCTGGAGTGTAGCATTGTTTGGGAGTGAAACGTGAACGATAAGGAGTTCAGATAAAAAGATGATAGAAGCTTTTGAAATGTGGTGCTACAGACGAATGATGAAAATTAGATGGGTAGATCACGTTACTAATAAGGAGGTGCTTAAACTAGTCGGGGAGAAAAGAAGTTTCTGGAATATCCTGACTAAGAGAAGGGGCAGATTGGTTGGACACATTGGGAGACATCAAGGAATTGTCAATTTAGCATTACAAGGAAGCGTGTGGGGTAAAAATCGTAGACGGAGACCGAGGGATGAATACAGTAAGCAGATTCAAAAGGATGTAGGTTGCCGAACGTATTCTCAGATGAAGAGACTTGCACAGGACAGGGTAGCGTGGAGAGCTGCATCAAACCAGTCTGCGGGCTGAAGACCACAACAAAAACAACAACATGTAACAGGAATCTTGCTAGTTCCAGCATTTGTAGCAAAATGGAAAAAGTTAGAAAATCTGGTATTGGTCAAGCTCTGTGACGGAGGAAGTGGTTTTCAAGTCAATGCTCTCGTCATCGGTGGTTTGTCACTTCATAATAATGGTAAAGACGTTCTCTCGAGCAACGCGGTTGTCAAGGACTGCGACACTAAAACTGTGGTCAGTTTATTCAACGATCCGGTCGCATGGGGTGTAGATGTTAAGAAGGGTATATTTAATTTAATAAAGTGTGAAGAGGACATAAAGAAACTCATACGTGGGACAGGGGAGCAAAAATGTTATTTCTTGAACATAGAATAACAGTAAATATTGTAGCCGATGTCAGTTTGCCGTACGCAAGGCGTGATTAAAATTCCACGCACTTAGCCCACGAGTCACATGAGAAGACTGTTCGTGGGTTAGAGACTCTCGCACATGTCCGTTTACAATTTACAGGCTTAGAGGCAATTGTGGAGTATGCTCCCGTGTGCCCCAAATCGTCCATGTGAATACGGTAGAAAAATTTATAAGGGAACAGAGCAGTATGCCGTGGGAGAAGACCGTTAAATGCGATGGCAACAAGTGCACCAAGACAAAAAAACATGTTGAAAACGTAGGATCCACTGCAAATGCGAAGCTCATGTGGTATAGTGAAGGCGAAATAGATGGTCAAGTGGCTTCGAATCATTGTACCATGCCCCATGAATGTACGTGAATACAATGTTGTGTCTTCCACAGTCGGAAAGTGAGCAAAAGTCAGACGGTTTTCTGAAGACCGCAAACGTTTCCACGCATCAAAATGGCGGGAAACATTCATCACGTCTCTCCTACTCAGGAACAAGGGACTTGACGATGAAAACAAGGTCGGAATGTTCAACGCCCGAAGTCTGAAACCATATGTGTATCGATAGTGTAAAATACATTCGTTGATAACATCATTATAAATGAATGTTAAAAATACTTGTATTCAGTAGTTTTTTCTAGTAGTTTGTACAAATATATGGTACTTCGTCATTTAGTGAATGTGTTAAGTGTGGACATTGGATGTGAATGTGGAGAAATGACGTGACTATTCGGTGTGTGTGAGAATTACGTCTGTGCGTCGACACACCCTACAGAGCAAGGCAGGAAGCGGCCTTTTTGTAGGGTTATGAAGCAGAGCGTTATTAAACGTTCATTTCGCTGTATGTACTTTCTGTATACAATTTGGAATATGATATGCACATGTTTCGTACTCTGTAATTAGAATGGTGTTCTTGTCGCTAGCGTGGATGGTGACAACCACTCGCGCACCAATACTTAATAGCATTTTTGTTGCAGTCTGCAAAGACGTGCCAGAAGTATTCTGCAGTCGACGGAGAACCTGTTTTGATTGGATATCGTAGTGGTTGAAACCATGTATCTTTAGATTAGTTTGAATGCCACATCAGTTTTATTTATTGCCAACAATCGAGCCCATTACAGCTTTTCGCAAAACTGACTCTGTACGTTCTATTTTGATAGAAAAGTGAGGCCTCACACCGTTGATATACATGTTATGGGTAACGACACTATACGTTGTATGTAAAAGAAAAGGTATCAGTCTCTGAAAAATAGCGCACTGGGGAGGAAAGTGATTCTCTGCTAACAGATGTATTGTTATTTAATTCTGCCATATCCTACCCTCCCCATCTTGTCCTGAGGCAGTTATGGTGAAACAATAACTAAATTCCAAGTTACATTTTTGTGAGTTTCGACCGATAAAAAATTTGACTGATATATATTTTATTAGTAAAGGTATCACCATACAAAAAATTTAGTTTCACATGCTTCACTTATATGCATCTTTAGTTTCTTTGTTTCATGTTGTTAATATCACAGAAAAGGTTTACCTGCGTCTCACATCTCTAAAATGTTGAACTAGAGAGAGTTGAAGACATACTACAGAAATGATCCTGTGAAGTATGATCTTGCACATTTCTGAGCTGTTTATCGTATGTGTATTTACTTTTCTTTATTTAGTGTCAATTGCCAGTTTTCGCACCATGTAGAAATTTTGTCTAAATCGCTTTGAAGTTGCTTTTGATCCTCTGTTGACTTCACTAACCGATAAACGACAGCATCATCCGCGAACAGCATAAGGGAACTATTCAGATTGTCTCCTAGATCGTTTATAAACACGAGGAAGAGTAGGGGACCTATAACGCTTCCCTGTGGAACGCCAGATATCACTTCTGTTTTACTCGATGGGCCAGTGTGCCATGATTCGTAACCTTTTGTGCCTAAAACGTATGAGTCATGCCGGGAGCTGTGTAATGTTTCGGCCAAGGTCACTTCAGTGACATTGCTGAAGGAAGCAGTCGTGTGTGCCCTTTCAGTTTGCTACCAGCTTGGGGAGTGAGATGGATCCACTGGGAGGCTCCCTCAACTTTCACCTTCGCCACCACCCGCCACCCCGCATTCTCCCACTGTAGGCGGACAGCCTGGGGAATTGCCGAGGCATTCTCGTAAGAACGTACACTGCGAAACCAGGCTGACTAAAGGAGCGTACAGATAAATGGCGACAGCAGACGCAGGGAAGAGAGGCTCTTACAAAGAAATGGACACCACAGCTCGTCTGCAGAGAAAGCCCTTGTCTGCGTATACCAGAGGCGTTGTTTCCAAAAAGCAGCGACGGCATTGCAGATAAACCACGGACGCTTGCAGACGCGAAGAAGCCAAGCATACCCGCGCAGTGCACACGTGCGTGAGTGGGAGAGAGCCAGGCTTGCGGTATACCGGGTGACCAAAAACTCAGTATAAATTTGATAACTTAGGGCCGGTTCGTCCATCTCTCGTTAATCATCTCGTTGGTAAACGAGAAGATGCCTTTAACTTCCAGTTAAATGTCATCGTTAAGTGCATTGCGTTTGTCATTGCGAGATACACCTCTCGTTTGCTAACCTGGAGAAATCGAGAAGGTGCGATTTATTTGGACTATGTTGGAAATTGAAACAAATGAAAGTGCCTTCTGAATAAACAGCTGTTCGCCATATTTGACTAACAGGAAAGAGGTTAGCAGACAGTTGACGCTATGGCAAACAAACGTGAAAGAATCTCGAATTTTACAGGACTCATCTAGTCGCTACTGACAAGGATTGGGCAAGAAATATGACGATACAATTTTCTAAAAAAGCTGATTTCCACATTAGGTTTTCATAAATGTAGTGCTTCTGTTATTTTGTTCGATAAATCGGTCTTTATCACGTGAATAGGCTATATTGCGGTATTTTACCGCTTTGGAATCCTACCATTTTCATATAGATTCTAACGTTAGCCGTGTAAGGAGCACAATTTTACTCGTTAACTTAACGGCCAGAAACATTGACAAACGCAATTCTCCGTTAACGACAAGTTAAAATCTTAACTGGAACTTAACGATACATTGACAAACCGGCCCTTAATAAATCACGGAATAATGTAGATACAAAGCCATATCGGCTTTCAGTACGAGGCGTAACGTCATTACATAACAAATGTTCGAATTTTTGTTTAGCTTATAGGACTTAACTAAGGGGTCATCAGTCCCTAAACTTACAAACTACTTACGAATTAGCTGATACTAAAGACGGCACAAACATTCATGCCCGAGGGGGGGGGGGATTCGAATCCCGATCGCAGACCGTAATTGGCACGCCGCAGACTGCTCAGCCACCACGGCCGGCATTACATAACCTGCGGTCGATTGAATGATCAAAACGCCGCCATCGTGTATAATTACTTACAGGCGTGTGATGTCTGTGCTTTCCGACATATTTGGGTGTTGTGCCATTTGAGCTAACGATCTTTTTTTTCGTTTTATTTATTTATTTATTTTCAGTACCGTGCCTGTTCTACGAACAGAAATTGCTGCGTTCTCTGATTTATCAATAATATAAAACAATTCATCGAGCCAAGATCGCAAAAATATAATTTTTATCACTTAATCGATTTCGGTGAGCTCAGTCAGCATCTTCACAAGGTTCAGTAAAGACACTGCTAAAAGGTTTATAATGTCTACAATGTGCAAAGTTATTGTAGTATACATTAAAATGACAGTTAACAAAACATGTACATTACCTTAGCGTCATATGTAAAAAGAGAGACATAACCTTCTAACGCAAGTAAACGTCTTGTTAAAATTTTTTCCCATCACAGGGTGGTTTGACATAATGAATAAAATGTGGTCTTGGCCTAAGCAAACAGGAGACTTTGCTTTGGCCAAGACCACAAAATGTGTTTGACATTATTTTCTACAATTTTTGGTACTAATGCGGTAATTAGTATCCGTGTTATAATGTGATTTAATTATAATCGCCCTATGGCCTCTTCCTTATGTGAAGAATCTATTGTTTTCATGTTCTTGGTGTACTGGAAAGCTAGCTTGTTTCAATGTCGGTAGGTTTTCTCTATATAGATGCATGCTTTGATATATGAAACCAAAAGATGTGGAGAAGTCGTTACCATATTGCACTCCTATTCCCGAAGACTTCGGTACAAATCTGTGTTGAGCCATCCTAATGTAGAATTTTTATGACTTTCCTAACCATCTCCCAAAATTGTCAGGAACGGATTCCTCCTAAAATCATTTCGAATACTCATTACCCATATTTCAACATTCCGAGCTAAAGATCCGTCTGTACTGACATTTCAATTAATTCGAACTTGTAAAGTCTACTTGATACCATGCGTAACTCAAAGAACATTTCGAAGGTAGCCTACATCCAGTTCCTTGCCAACATACTGAAAATAGAGAGTCTGATGCTATACTGAAGGTAATTTTGCCTGTCGCTATTTGCAGAGCCACGGAATGTTTTTCAGAAGGGATAATAAGTTATCGCCAAGATGTCAGTACCTCATTCCACTTATGTCGATCAGAGAAGTACATAAAGAAAGGTTGGAAAAGTCAAGTGTGTCAGTATCTCATTCCATTTTTGTAAACCAGAGAAATAAATGAAAAAGGTTAGACAAGTCAAAGGGTCCCTATTAACCGAGTTCCGGGAAGCAATAATCACAGCAGAGGAAAGGATATACTGTACTAAGGTGATCATAGCGACGTTCATCTCTTTACAGTTTTTGGTCTTAATCAGCAAGTTTCTGAAGACTGATCATAGCTGTACTTCCATCTCGAAACTGCAGTGCAACAGTTCCTGAAAGCTTTGTTGTTCCAATACATAATCAAGGCTTCGCGCAAGGCGTAATCAAAGACTGAGATATCAGCAGTCCTGTGTGCCCAGGTAGGGCCGCCAACAGAGTAAACTCTTGTTTACAATTCTAATAGGTGTCAAGACGGTGTAAATGTGCTCCAACGTTCGGCCGGTTATATGGGCAGTTGCTAACTGCAGGGTGTGATTACATGCACACGTCCGATTGTATCCAACCATGCGGTGTACTTTTATTATCCCGCCCTACTGAACAGCAAACATACTTTTAATGTTGATTGGAGTCCCCATATCGACTGTTTGAAGCTGCCGATATAAATCCTAATTTCAATTCCTTTGCATAAGTCTGGCCGAAAACAAACATAAATGTTTTGTGACTGTTGCTGGATAGATGTGAATTGAGATTTCTGAAAAACATCTGATGCGTTCCGCTGTTCGCATTCGAAGTCACGTCATCGGTATCATGGTGAACAGCCTCCAGAGCCTGGCAAACAGTGAAGCGATATTATAAATATACAACAGTGGTCGGAGTCAAAAGCTATAAAGCGTCACGAACTGTCACTGTTTGTTCAAGATCAGCAAATCAAACGATGAACATGTTTAGCTACACCGTCTGTGGTACGATGCTTATATCTGCGCAAGCAACAACCAATTTGCTGACTCTTACGCTAGTTAAGTCATAATTGTGGTGTCGCACAAGTACAAAGTGCGCGCCACCTACTTTCGCCGCGCGCCGCCATGCACGCACGGCGCGGCGTTCTCACGACGACAGCCACGAGCGCCCTCTGCTGCAACTCCGCTCGTGGCCACCACTGAACGACATCGGGCACTTGGGACTGAGATAGGAACCAGTGAAGACCTTCGGAATCAGATAGGCACCAGTGAAGAATTGTCTATCAGTTAGGCACTAGGCAGGCCTCTAGCTCAACTATGTATCAGCATTCTGCAGTACTAATCTATGTAAAAGTTAAGTATTGTATAAATTCTGTGCAATATATATCTCGTTCTAATTTACTCTAGTGTTTCTAGTTTCTGGCTGCTCCCCTCCGTACCTGCACCAGCGTGCTATCTTTATTCCTGTGTCGGTGTCATTCCACTCGGCCACCGACACATACGACGGAAACGAGACACAAAAGCGGCGACGAGGCTGGGGCACAAAGGTGGCGACGAGGAGTGATAGACGAACCTTAGACCAGTCCGCTTGCAGCAGCCAGACAGCAGCAGTTGGAGCACGCAGAAATTGCTCCCGCCCACCCACCCTTATTATAAGGTTTTTGGGGGACAATTTTGTTACGTGTTTTGTGGACTTTTTTGTTGCAGAGCGTCCTCTTTCATATTGCATTTGTGTTTTGTTATAAGTTACTTGTATGCGCGGCGCCTAATCGGTCAGCATGGCCACTACCCCGAAACCAAACTTAATGGAAATTATTCAGTTACAGACAGCGCAAATCACGCAACTCCTGCAAGCAGTGGCCCAACTAACGGCGCAAGCAGCTAACCACCAACAACAGCCGCCGCTTCAGCAGCCCACACCTGCCGCCGCAACACTTCCTACGTTTCGCCAGTACAATAACGTGAGGAAGAATGGGGCGACTGTTTCGCACAGTTTCAAGAACTCGTCGCGGCTCATCAAATAACAGGTCAGACAGTTAAACATTTCTTTCTCGCCGTAGTTGGCACCAAGACTTTCGTGTTACTGCAGAAAATATTCCCGCAAGCATCTCCTCGTGATGTAGACTTTGAACAAATTGTAGATGCACTAAATGCTCATTATGAGAGAAAAGTTCTCGTAGCTGTGGCACGGTACCGATTTTTCAGACTTAAAAAATTACCTGAGCAGTCACACCAGGAGTGGATTACGGAATTGAAGGGCTTAACCCGCCAATGTAAATTTACTTGCTCTTGTGGACTGTCGTATGGTGACGTTATGTTGAGAGATGCAATTACGCAGAACATTCAGGACCCCAGAATTAGGGCAGCAATTCTGAAACAGTCTGGCCCCTCATTAGACAGCGTACTGCAGCTTATTGAAGCGCATGATACCTTTGACATAGCAGATGTAGAAATGCAAACCCACAGTGTTAATTCAGTGCGCCGCAACGGACGCTTTCCTAGCCGTAGTTCTCAGTATAGCACTAGTGATTCTTTAAATTCTACCGGCCGTGCTGAACAGACAGTGAACAGTAGCCAGTGTAAAAGTGCGACGCAAAGGTCGCCCCGTAGTGTTAGACACAGTAATTTGAATAACGGGCGCCAACGCTCATTTCAGAAAATGTTCGTAAGTCTTGCCCTCAGTGTGTATCTCGCCACAAGCGTGCGCAATGCCCTAGTCGCAACGCAACCTGTTCTCAACGTGGCAAAACAGGACATGTACAGACAGTGTGTATGCAAAACAAACTTTCAAAGAACGGTAACGTTAGAGACAGTGCTTCGCAAAGTGCGAGAACAGTGCATGCAGTAAATGTCACACACGCTGTGGACTTGAACAGTGGTTTGCTTGAATCTAAAATGCAAGATATTTCTTCTGCGCCTACTTCTAAACTATGTAGTGAGCCACGTCGCAAGCGCCGTCGAGCGCGTAAAACTGTGCAACGGAATAGGGTTCGGGACAAGCCAAATGACTATGTACAGTGCAATCCTGTAGTGAACCTAGTGCCTCTGCAACTTCTCCTTGTAATAGTGCCCAGTACTGTGTAGCTAGTGACAGTAGAATTGGTGTAGCTACTCAAAGTAAATTTAGTGCAGCAGCCTCGCATTGCGCGGACGCCGATTCGGCGGTAGTGCCATCTAGTGACAGTGATATTAATCTGTGTGCCGAGGCTGCGCCGCTTACTTCACTACGCTGCCCGCGCATGCGCAGCAAACAAGCTGTATTAGACGTTGCCCACATTCGCGCACCTGTCGAGCGCCACAAGCAAAAGCTTTTTGTGAATCTTTGCATAGAACATAAGACTGCAATTTCAGCTTGATACTGGTTCCGGTGTTACATTAATTAATAAAGACACTTATGAATTCCTGGGTTCGTCAAAATTGTCGCCGTGTCAACAAGTGTTAACGGCTTATACCTGTCGAAATATTCCCGTGCTAGGAACATGTAGCCTGCCCGCCTCTTTTCAAGGTGTAACAAAAACAGTTGCTTTTGTTGTTCTTCAGGCCAAATCGACACAGAACATTTTTGGACTAGATGCATTTGACTTGTTTGGTTTCTCAATTCAAAGGGATGTGCTTCAAATTTCGTCAGTAGTGCCTCAGGATAAAATTAATGCATTGTGTGATAAATATAGTGACTTGTTTTCGCCAGAACTAGGTTGCGCAAAAGATTTCGTGGCACATGTAACTTTAAAAGAATCTGCAGTTCCAAAATTTCGTAAAGCTAGACCACTGCCTATCGCAATGCGTGATACAGTTGCCGATGAACTTAAACGTTAGCAAGATAGTGGTGTGATTTCTCCTGTTTCTGCGAGTCAGTGGGCCTCGCCTATAGTATTTATACCCAAGCCGTCAGGAAAACTTCGTCTCTGTGCGGACTTCAAACCAACAGTGAACAGTCAAACAATTGTAGACACTTATCCCCTGCCCAGACCTGACGAACTTATGGACAAATTAGGACAGTCTCGCTTCTTTTCTAAGATTGATTTAGCAGAGGCATACTAACAGATTCCGCTTGATGACGAGTCCAAAAAGTTTTTCGTCATTAATACTCACATGGGCCTTTTTCAATGTCAACGCCTACCCTTTGGCAGTTCTTCCACCCCCGCTATTTTTCAGCGCTTTTTGGAACAGCTGACAGTTTCTGTACCGTGTTGCTCGAACTACTTAGATGATATTGTGGTATCCGGACGTACAGTTGAAGAACATTTAGCAAACCTGGAGTGCCTTTTCGAAGTTTTGACTGCAGCAGGTCTACGTTGTAATAAAACAAAGTGTTCGTTTTTTCAAACTGAAATAGAGTACCTAGGCCATGTGATTAATGCCCAAGGAATTCATCCCTTACAGTCACATCTTAGAGCAATCAAAGACTTGCCTCCTCCTAAGAATGTGCACGAACTGCAAGCAGTAATGGGAAAGCTTAACTATTATTTCAGGTTTATTCCCAATGCGTCTCAGATTGCAGCTCCACTGCATCGCTTACGTAGGAAAAATGTTCCTTTTGTTTGGTCCAAATATTGCCAGGTTGCCTTTGACAACTTAAAGTCTGCACTACTCAGTGATGCATGTTTGATTCCCTTTGACCCACAGAAGCCTGTAGTGCTAGCAGATGATGCCTCGTCGTACGGTGTGGGTGCTGTTTTGTCGCATCGTATTGGTTCTCACGATCGTCCTATTGCCTTTGCATCCAAGCTACTGACGCCGACGCAACAGAATTACAGTCAGATAGAAAAGGAGGCCTTAGCAATCATTTACAGCGTCACAAAGTTTCATCATTATCTCTATGGCAGAAAATTCTATTTGTTGACAGACCACAAGCCTCTCACGTCGTTGTTCTCACCCACAAAGCCAATTCCGCCATGAACGGCACAAAAGCTTCAGAGATGGTCCTTAATACTGTCTAATTATCAGTATGAGATTTTGTACCGACCTACCACTAAACATGCCAACGCGGACACACTTTCCCGACTTCCGGTTGGCCAGGAAGTGTCGTTTGATTCTTGTGAAATTGGATGTTGTCAAATAGACTCCAGAGATGCTTCCGCTGCCGCAGACTTCCCTTTGAACTCTCGTCGGGTTGCACAGGAAACAGCTGCGGATGCGGATTTAAATGTGGTAGCACGTTTTGTTCGCTCAGGGTGGCCTGCCAGAGCGAAAGACATTGATCGGCCTCTGGTTCGACGTTACTTTACACAACGTCATGCTTTATCTTTAAGTCAGGGTGTACTGTTGTTAATTATATCCATTATTGATTTGAGGTCGTGGTTGTATGCTTAATTATTTTGTCAAGTAGGCTCAACCACATAGATCGTGTATAAAACACTATAATATGACGCGTTTCGAGGATCAAGCCCTCATCATCAGATAAAACATACATGAATCGGGTTTTAAAGATTCTTGTATGTTTTATCTGATGATGAGGGCTTGACCCTCGAAACGCGTCATATTATAGTGTTTTATACACGATCTATGTGGTTGAGCCTACTTGACAAAATAATTAAAATAATGTACTGTTGTTACATACGGACAACGACCAAACAAGAGTGATTGTTCCTCGTTCCCTGCAACGTGAAGTGTTACGCCTCCTACATCAAGGACATTGGGGTATTGTTAGGACAAAGCAACTGGCCAGACGTCATTGTACCTGGGTTGGTATGGACGCTCAGATAGAGAGCATGACGTCACAGTGTACTGTTTGTGCGGAGCATCAGGCAGCTCCTCCGCAACGTTTCTCAGACTGGCCACGCCCCAAGGGACCATGGCAACGTTTACATATTGACTTTGCCGGACCTTTCTGGAATACGCGCTGGTTAATCGTTGTAGACGCTTTCAGCAAGTTTCCTTTTGTGATTGCCATGAACTCAACGACGGCGTCTAGTACAATCAGTGCCTTAACGTCAGTGTTTTGCATCGAAGCTTTGCCTGAAACTATCGTCATTGACAATGGACCTCAGTTTGTTAGTGCGGAATTTCAACAGTTTTGTCGTGTGAATGGCATTCAGCATATCACCACCGCACCTTTTCACCCTCAGTCCAATGGTGAAGCAGAACGTTTCGTTCGAACATTCAAATCTCACATGAAAAAGATGAAAGGTCAGCACTCCAGGCGTCAAGCTCTTCAAATTTTCCTGTCTACGTATCGGTGCATGCCACGTGACGGCCCGTCTCCTGCCGAGCTGCTACACGGCCGCCGTCACCGCACTCTCCTTCACCTGCTGCAGCCTCCCACGCACCGAGTCGGTTCGTATGGCGCTACGCGTTTTCAGGTTTCCACGCCGGTGCTGTACAGGACGTTTGCTGGAAACAAGAAGAAACTATGGATGCCGGGCACCATTCAGCGCGTGCTCGGTCGCAATATGTATGTTGTACGTTCTTCCACAGTGTCGGAGCTGCGGCGCCACGCAAACCAATTGCGCTTGCACAGGCCGCGCGATCTTGTCTCCGGTTTCTTGATTCCAGACCCAGTTCACCGCCACAGCCACATCGCTCGCCGCCGGGCCCAGCTTCCCCGGGCTACGAGATCCCGATGGATGTCTACGCACCTCCGACGCAGTCGTTGCCGCCGCTGTCGCCGCCGCAGATGAGAGCGTCACCGAGAGAGACTCCGGGACCGTGCGGGCCCTCCCAGCTTGGGCCACGCACCTCAGAAGAAGATGACCTGCTCCCTCTGGGCGGGGGTGTGCGCCCTTCCCCAGGTTTCGGCAGGTTTCCTGGAGGATCGCAAGGCGGATGCCGGGGCGCGGACGGCGTCTCGATCCCAGCCTCTGCTACGACGCCCGTCCCACCAGTAACGCCCCCACCCAGGCCCTCCTCCCAGTGCCGTCGCCGTGGCTCTCAGCCCTACGCCACGACGGCGCGGCGGTTTGTGGGGGAGGGGTGTGGTGTCGCACAAGTACAAAGTGCGCGCCACCTACTTTCGCCGCGCGCCGCCATGCACGCACGGCGTGGCGTTCTCACGACGACAGCCACGAGCGCCCTCTGCTGCAACTCCGCTCGTGGCCACCACTGAACGACATCGGGCACTTGGGACTGAGATAGGAACCAGTTAAGACCTTCGGAATCAGATAGGCACCAGTGAATACTTGTCTATCAGTTAGGCACTAGGCAGGCCTCTAGCTCAACTATGTATCAGCATTCTGCAGTACTGATCTATGTAAAAGTTAAGTATTGTATAAATTCTGTGCAATATATATCTCGTTCTAATTTACTCTAGTGTTTCTAGTTTCTGGCTGCTCCCGTCCGTACCTGCACCAGCGTGCTATCTTTATTCCTGTGTCGGTCTCATTCCACTCGGCCACCGACACCTACGACGGAAACGAGACACAAAAGCGGCGACGAGGCTGGGACACAAAAATAATGTAAACATGTGGCGTCTGTTCCGCAAGAACAGGCGTTGCTTCTCATCCTGCAGTTGTTATTCTTTCATATTCACAGAATATATGACATCAACTGCGAATGGGCAAAGCTGAAAATGTGTACGTAGCCCAGGTCTCCTGTTTCCTACTAAATTGCGTTGACAACTACACAGTGATCACCGCACCTGCAAGGACTACCTAAGCATGCACCCCGCCAAACACAAATTCCCAGCTTTACCCTGCCCATGCACTCAAACTTTCGTTAGTGGGGAGGGGTGGGCAAGATTGGAGCCCTTACTCTTAAGGGAATTAGTTTAAAAACTACGAGTTTGAGTACTGTGGGCAGGGCGAAGCTGGGAATTTGTATCTGACGGGAGGCGTGCTTAGGTAGTACATTTAATATTTTTATGAACCCATAATCTTCTCTGCACGCGAAGGTGAGGGAGATTAATTTTTTAAATTTGTGGTTGACACTTCCAGTAGGAACTACGTTGTGTCTCTTAATCATTTTGCACGTATTTAGTTTTATCGTTTATTCTGCTCTTACATTCTGTTACAAAATCGTAACCAACTAGTGGTAGTCACTAGTTTTTTTCTTACCAGTTGTAGAAAGCGCTTCAAACAAACGGATACATATACACAAGTTGATTACAGCTCAGTAATGTGTTCGTTAGTGGCATTATATTTCAGTCTTACGATGATCCCTGTTGCACAACAATTCTCAGGCCTGAGAGGCAATATTTATTTCCTTTTTGTTCAAATAATGAAATTCATGGTATTCAATTAACGTAATTCCACTTGGTGCTTTCTCATTGCACGTATTCTCTTAAATATTCTCTAACACGTCCTTCCTCTGTACATTTGGGGGAACCAGCCATGACAAAATTGTTTCACCCGGTGTGTAAGATGGATGAGACAGACTTTAAGAAAAATGTTATAATCCCCATTCCAAAGAAAGCAGGTGCAGACAGGTGTGAAAACTACAGAACCATCAGTTTAATAAGTCACGGTTGCAAAATATTAACACGAATAATATACAGAAGGATGGAAAAGCTGGCAGAAGCCGACCTCGGTGAAGATCAGTTTGGGTTCAGGAGAAATGTAGGAACATGGGAGGCAATAATCACTTTACGGCTTATCCTAGAAGATAGATTAAGAAAAGGCAAACCTACATTTCTAGCTTTTGTAGATTTGGAGAAGGCTTTTGACAATGTTGATTGGATTAAACTCTTTCAAGTTCTGAAGCAAGCAGGAGTAAAATATAGGGAGCGTAAGGTTATTTACAACTTGTACAAAAACCAGACAGCGGTTGTCAGAGTTGAAGGGAATGAAAGGGATGCAGTGGTTGGGAAGGGAGTAAGACCGGGTTGTAGATTTTCTTCTATGTTATTCAATTTGTACATTGAGCAAGCTATAAAGGAAAGTAAGAAGAAATTTGGAGAAGGAATTAAAGTTCAGTGTGAAGAATTAAAAGCATTGCGTTTTGACGACGACATAGTAATTCTGTCAGATGCATCAAAGGACCTGGAAGAGCAATTGAATGAAATGGACAGTGTGCTGAAAGGTGCATATAAGATGAACATTAACAAGAACAAAACTAGGGTAATGGAGTGCAGTCTAAGAAAATCAGGTGATGCTGAAGGAATTAGATTGGGTAACGAAGCAATAAAGGAGGTAGATGAGTTTTGTTACTTGGGCATTAAAATAATAAATGATGGTCGCAGTACAGAAGATATAAAATGCAGAATGGCAATGGGTAGAAAAGCGTTCTCGAAAAAGAGATATTTGTTAACATCGAATATTGATTTAAGCCTAAGGAAGTCCTTTCTGAAGGCATTTGTATGGAGTGTTGCTTTGTATGGGAGTGAGACATGGACGATAAACAGTGCGGACAGGAAGAGGATTGAGGCTTTTGAAATATGGTGCTACAGATGAATGCTGAAGATTAGGTGGGTGGATCGCGTAACTAATGAGGAGGTACTGAACGGAATTGGGGAGAAAAGAAATTTTTGGCATACCTTGACTAAAAGAAGGGATAGATTGGTACGACACATTCTTAGACATCAAGGAATTGTGAATTTAGCTTTGGAGAAGTGTGTGGGGTAAAAACCGCAGAGGAAGGCCAAGAGATGGATACAGTAAGCAGATTCAGACAGATTTAGGTTGCCGTTCTTATGTGGAGATAGGGTATTGTAGAGAGCTGCATCAAACTAGTCTCCGGACTGAAGACCACAACAACAACAAATTAATTCTCCTGTAGCACTTAGTGAGATCTTATAAAATGAAATATAAAGATGTCAAATTTGTTTTAGCAGTAAGCCTCCACATTTACGCAAACCCTTGATTTCCATCACGTTCTTGTAGTTTCTCAATTTCGTGAAGAACAGTTTCAGTTTCTTGTACTCTAGCTGGGTTTATATTTTTCGGTTTGGTTTTTATACGGGTGCTTGTCTCTGTTAACCAGAGGTTTACATGTCCATCAAATTTCAAGAGCTTGTTGAATGCTTCTGCGATAACTACTGCGGTCTCCTTTCGTTATAGGCTATTTTTAACGTCTTCATTTCTCAGTAACAATGGGACAGGTTATAATTTCTTAATTGCAACTGAGAAGCTTTTAAATAATCTCAGTAAATGGCTTGAGATAGTGTGTTTCGCCCACTTTATTTAAAATAAATTTGAATGCAGCTCGGGAACGTTGGATTAGAAGAAGTAGTTGGATGGGAATACATTTCGGAAATAAGCGTCTGCACACATTTCTCCCATGTATTTAAACTTATTAATAATCTTGCATCTCGTGTACTCGAATATTGACTTTGGCTGGCAGTGGTTGTTCCGTTAGCATAATTTCAAATTTTTCAAGCGATATTTTAAGGCCACTGCTTTGAGTTATTTTCCATAATTCTTGTACTTGTTGTTTGGTTTCTTGAATGTCGTTGGCAACAAGAGTGACAGCAGCAACAAATCCTAAACAATGTAGCTTTATATAACGTTTTTGTTTTCTAAACTTAAAGTCCTCTCGATTTTTTTTTACCATTCTCTTAATATGTGTTCAGGGCACCATCAAATATAAGTTGTCACAGTCAGATTCCCACCTTAAAACAGATTATAGCAAGAGTGATTCAGATCGTTTCCTGAAAACGTTATTTCCGAAACTACTAGTTGAAGAAAATGCTATAAGTTTCGTTAATTTTGGGAGTATCCAGAATGTCCAAAATATTTTAACAGTGAGGGTATATTGAAAGAATAAGACGCTTTCCTGAACTACGTAAATATAATCTAGAGAGCATAGTTTGGTTTCAGATATTAAGACATGATTTGTTGCAGAGTTATTATTTGTTCAGCACAGCTCCTTCTTCTGAACCTTCTTCGTATTCACCAGTTTGTTATGCAGTTAATCTTTGATCTGATTCTTTGAAATGTAGGAGAAGAATTTCTAGGTAAAGTCGAAAGCGACCAATTACTAATAGCAGAATAATACCAGGATATGCCTTATAAGCATTAGATGTTACGTGAAGAATATGATAAATGTGGATTGGCAGTTAATACTGAGAAAACAAAGTATTATGAGATAAAGTAAAGGATAGAATTGATAAAAAACTTGAGTGAATATGAATATCTAGGAGATATCGTTTTTTATATAGTAGGGATGGGAAGAAGAAAGAATGTATGGCAGAAAAGAATATAAGTAACTACATGCAATACTGTGGAATAACAACTTGTCTAATCAGGCAAAGAGTAATATACACTACTGGCCATTAAAACTGCCACACCAAGAAGAAATGCAGATGACAAACAGGTAGTCATTGGACAAATACATAATGCTGGAACTGACATGTGATTACATTTTCAAGCAATTTAGGTGCATAGGTCCTGAGAAATCAGTACCCAGAACAACCACCTCTGGCCGTAATAAAGGCCTTGATATGCCTGGGCATTGAGTCAAACAGAGCTTGGATGGCTTGTTCAGGTACAGATGCCCATGCAGCTTCAACACGATACCACAGTTCATCAAGAGTAGTGACTAGCGTATTGTGACAAGACCAGTGGTTCGGCCACCATTGACAAGACGTTTTCAGTTGGTGAGATAAATGGAGAATGTGCTGGCCAGGGCAGCAGTCGAACATTCTCCGTACACAGAAAGGGCCGTACAGGGCCTGCAACGTGCGATCGTGCATTATCCTGCTGAAATGTAGGGTTTCGCAGGGATCGAATGAAGGGTGGAGCCACGGGTCGTAACACGTCTGAAATGTAACGGCCACTGTTCAGAGTGCCGTCGATGCGAACAAGAGGTGACCGAGACGTGTAACCAATGGCATCCCACACCATCACGCCAGGTGATACGCCAGTATGGTGATGACGAATACACGCTTCCAATGTGCGTTCACCGCGATGTCGCCAAACACTGATGTGACCATCATGATGCTGTACACAGAACCTGGATCCATCCGAAAAAATGACGTTTTGCCATTCGAGCACCAAGGTTCGTCGTTGCACACGCCATCGCAGGCGCTCCTGTCTGTGATACAGCCTCAAGGGTAACCGTAGCAATGGTCTCTAAGCTGATAGTCCATTTTGCTGCAAACGTCGTCGAACTGTTCATGCAGATGGTTGTTGTCTTGCAAAAGTGCCGATCTGTTGACTAAGGGATCGAGACTTGGCTGCACGATCCGTTACAGCCATGCGGATAAGATGCCTGTCATCTCGACTGCTAGTGATACGAGGCCGTTGGGATCCAGCACGGCTTTCCGTAATGCCCTCCTGAACCCACCGATTCCATATTCTACAGTCATAGGATCGCGACCACGGGAGCAGCAATGACGCGATACGATAAACTGCAATCGCGATAGGCTACAATACGACCTTTATCAAAGTCGGTAACGTGATGGTACGCATTTCTGCTCGTTACACCAGGCATCACAACAACGTTTACCCAGGCAACGCCGGTCAACTGTTGTTTGTGTATGAGAAATCATCCCGTTGTAGGTTTCTCCACCGGCGCCAACCTTGTGGGAATGCTCTGAAAAGCTAATCATTTGCATTTCACAACATCTTCTTCCATGGTCTATGACCGAAACTGGTAGATGTACAAGGTTTTGAATAAACAGCTGATGGTTTTTAAAAATGCATTTTAAGAAATATATTACGGCTGTTGACACTCGCCTCACCAAAGCATTCAAATTTTTCCGTTTTCTGTGGTCAGTTGCATTATCTTCTTTTTTTGTGAGTTTGAAATTTTATACAAGCTTTATTTCTTTGAACCTTACGCTCAGATTGACGTGTTGTATTTCTTATTTCTTATAGTCATTATATTAAGGTGTTAAGTCTGTGCTATTTATTTGTTAAGTTTTTCTGCGCACCACAGATCGCAGTAAAGAGCTTATGTCATGCGCTGCAGTGTAGTTAATGTCTTTGCGATTAATTCTATCATGACATGCTTCATATTCCATAAGATAATACATTATCTTTCCTTAGAAATCCCTGTTTTCTTACAATGGCGCTTTTACACTTACATATCTCTAAAAAGCTACGAGTATCAGGTTTCACCTTCAAAGTGCATTTAGTAATGGAATTTGACGTATAATATACTGCTGCGACGTGCAATTTGATATATCCATTAGGGCAGTGTCCCCCGTACTCGGGCGCACATTAGCTACGTGTATGTGAAATCTGAGATAGGTAGGTCAGAGACATACGAGATGGAACATCAAAATTACGGAAGACCGTGGTTGGAAAGTATTGAGCCTTGCCTACTACAAATAAGCATGGCAGCGAAATTTTTACCATCTTATAATTTGTAAGGTAGTTATCGTCCCAGTATCTAATATCGGAAATCACTTACTCATACTGATCTGCACATGACATTCTATTGCAAAATTGTATTCAGTGTGATGGAGAAGAGACTGGAATATCTAATCTGTGGGGTTGCTTCGTACTCTGCATCCTCTTCCACTTAGAAGAAATAGTAAAAAGTGAGGGCAACGTTAAACATGAGAATTGAAAATCATTTGATTTAGTACGCTCCGAATGTTGTTCTTCAATGTTCGGGTAACATTTTAATGCATCGTAAAATTGAGGAGAAACTATTAACTTGTGCGAAACTTAATCAGGAAATGTAGTAATTGAAAATGTTCTAATTTGAATCTAGGGAGTAACAGGAAGAAAATTACGATGACTACAATCTAACTTTCTCCACTTGGGGGTCATTTTAAACTATGTACAATACCTCGATATGTAGAAGCGTATTTGTCGCGATCATTAGCGCCAGAATAACTACAGTCCGATACGAATGGGAATGGAATATTCAACATAAGGAAATACCTAAAGTTAACATCAGCTCACATAAACTCCCTCTTATTCATTCATATTGAAAGCTGGTATGGCATATCCAAAGACGAGATAATGGATCACACGTATTATAGGAAGGAATATAAAGTACAGGATGATCCAGAAACGCCTTTTCTCCCCAATTTTCTTGAGCACCTCTTCATTAGCTACTTGATCTACTCATTTAATCTTCATCACTCGTCTGTAGCACCACATTTTAAAAGCTTCAATCATATTTTTATCTGAACTCTCCTTATGGTCCATGTTTCATTCTCATACAACGATACACTCGTAACAAATGATTGCAGAAAGGACTTCCAAACAGTTACACAAATGTTGGATTCAAGAAATTTCGATTCTTCAAAAAGCTTTTCTTCCCACAACCATTCTGCATTATATATCTTATTGACTTTGGTCATCAGAAGTTACGTTGCTACCCAAATAACAAAACTCATCAATTACATTTATTGTATAATTTCTTTTGAATCACCTGATTTTTTGACACTGCATCCCATTACTCTTGCTTTACTCTTCTTAATGTTCATCTTATACCTTCCTTTCACGACACTCTCTGTTCCATTCAATTGATCTTCCAGGTCCTTTTCTGTCTCTGACAGAATCACAATGGTCGTCAGCATACTGCAAGGTTTCTATTTCTTCTCTCTGGATTTTAATGCATTTTCCAAATTTCTCCTTGCATTCCCTCACAGCTTGCTCATTGTAAAGGTAGAACTCTTACTTACTTCCCAACCACTGCAATCGTTTTGTGCCCTTCGACTCTAATGACTGCTTTCTCCAGATTTACAAATGCTAAAATCGTAGATTTCCCTTTCCTTAATCTATTTTCTAAGATAAGTTGTAAAGTTTGTATTGTCTCGCGTTTTCTTAGGTTTCTCCTAAATCCAGACTGATCTTCCCCAAGATCGGATTCAAATGTTTGTAAAGCACTAGGACTTAACTGCTTGTTTATTAGTCCCTATGCTTACAAACTACTTAAACTAAGTTGAACCAAATAGCTTATGAAGATAATAGCGGAAAATCAGCCGTGAAACGGGCGACAGCGCACCAGAACACCTCCTAGCGGCTCGAGTTGTCAACTCACACGGTGCGTGAACAGCCGCTTTACATAGTTACACACTGAAGACTTTCTGGATCTTCGTCTTTGTCAGTAGAAGTAAGAAACGGTTGGCAGACAGCAGAAAACTATTAGGCCTACTCAGATTTGCTTTTACGCTCTGATTTACCTCTTTTTTATGATTTGTTTATAGATGCAGCCAGTGGGTTATTCTTAGTCGAACAGCTGAATGAGATGAAATTTTGAAAAGGAACATTCCCGTGCATTTTAATAAAAGCTACGTAGTATGATCAGATCTTTTTGTGGAAAAATATTTTAAAAATAAGAATTTGGTAAGCCAAGGGTAAGTGTTGTGATTTGTTATTTTCATGTGTTTAAAAACAGGTGTTAATTGTAACATAACAACAAAGTTTAATCGGAAGTTTCATTTTAATCCCTTGACGTATTTAAAGGGTAGACGAGGCTGCAACACACAAGCACGATACCTTCACTGGCAGCGGTGGTCAATAGTTTACTGTCTCCCTCTCAAGACAGTAACTGTAACGTAGATGCAGCAGCATTCCTTGTAAAATTAAATGACTTGAAAAATCTTCCATTTTATGCATCTGTGAGTGAAATGTCTGCTGAAGACAGTGTTAATGTATCTCTGTATGCTGATATCAGTATCAGTGAAGGTAAACACATCGAAACAAATGCGGGGAATGATATTATGGGATGGGCATGTAGTGGGTTGGAACACGAAAACTGTAAAGTGACTCTGGCATCATATAATGGTAATAAACATGAATTTTCCAACTTCCACGTACAACGGTTGTGCTCAGAACCTCCAATAAAATGTCAGAAATTTTTAGACAAAATTTTTATAAGTGCGTTGTTGAAAGCACTTATGGAGTGAGAAGCAAGTTAATTTCCTTTCTCATACATGAATCTGTTGAATTAGGAGGCGTGTGTAACAGTTATTATTTGTTATTGGCAAAAAAATATTTTGCAGTTCTAATTAAAGCATTTGTCAATAAGAAAAATGGTGCTCCAGCATTACAAGTTAAAAAACGTAGCCTCATGTTACCGAAAAAAGGTTCACAAATCGATTCTGTATTTCTTGATTTCCAGAAAGCTTTTGGCACCGTACCACACAAACGGCTTTTAATGAAATTGCGTGGTTATGGTATATCGCCCCAAATTTGCGATTGGTCCTCTTCTGTTCCTTATTTACATATTTAGGGGAAAATCTAAGTAGCTATCTTAGGTTGTTTGCAGATGACGCCGTCATTTACCGTCTAGTAAAATCATCTGAAGATCAAAAACAACTGCAGAACGATCTGAATAAGATATCAGTATGGTGTAAAAATTGGCAATTGACTCTAAATAATGAGAAGTGTGAAGTCATCCACATGAGTACGAAAAGAAATCCATTAACTTTGTTTTACAAGATAAATCAATCAAATGTGAAGGCCGTAAACTCCACAAAATACCTAGTAATTACTATTACTTCAGACTTAAATTGGAAAGAACATGTAGATAATATCGTGGGAAAGGCGAACCAGAGACTGCGTTTTATTGGCTGAACCCTTAAAACATGCAACAGAACTACAAAATAAACTGCATACATTACGCTTGTCCGTCCATTTTTGGAGTATTGCAGCTCAGTGTGGGATCCTTATCATGTGGGTTTGACGGAGGGCATCGAAAGAGTCCAAAGAAGGGCAGCTCGTTTCATATTGTCACGATACAGGGGAGACAGCGTTACGGAAATGATACAGGATCTGGGATGGGAATCATTACAACAACGGCGCTAATCGCTGCGGCGTGGGCTATTTAGAAACTACAATCGTCAACATTCTCCTCAGAATGCGAAAATATTCGACTCCCACTTACATAGGTAGAAATGATCATCAGAATAAAATACGAGAAATCAGAGCTCGAACGGAGAGATTCAGGTGTTCATTCTTCCCATGCGCTATCGAGAATGGAATGGGAAATAAATAGTATAATTGTGGTTCGATGAACCCTCTGCCAGGCACTTAAATGTGATTTGCAGATTATCCCATGTAGATGTAGAAAGTTACTCACAAATAGGCATAAACGCTCACGAAGTATGCGTAGATGTATGGGATTAAAACATATGTATTTTATTATTTTCAGTTCGAATTCTACCCAAATAAACTGTACAGTACCGATTGCTTTAGTTTCTTTTTAACCCTACACCTTAAATGAATTATCATCGAAAGTAATTTCTTAAATGGCGCAACAACTATAAGCCTTGCGCAGTAATTGCGGTATGTAGGGAAATAAAATTTGGAAAAGCAGACGTGTACAACTTGAGTCATGGGATGGCACTACTGGCGGTATCACCTGGCAAAAGCACGTAAATGCCTCGGACTTTCCGCTATTATCTTTATAAGCTATCTGGTTGAACTAACCTAAGGACAACACACACACCCATGCCCCAGGGAGGACTCGAACCTTCGACGGCGAGCAACCGCGCGCTCCTCCGCGAGGCGCCTTAGACGGTTACTCTACCGCGGCCAAGATCGGATTCCACCAGCATTTCCATTCGTCTGTAAATAATTTGTATTAGTCTTTTGGAACCATGCCTAATTCAACTGTTCTTAAATTTTCACATTTGTCTCTACTTGCTTCCTTAGGAATTGGAATTATTATTTTCTTCTTGAAGTTGCAGAGTATTTTTTCTGTCTCAATCACCTTGATTAAGTTGCTACTCTTATGGAGTTTTTGTCGTTCGAAATGTTTATAATTAAGGTGCTACAGTTACGAAATTTTAGTATGACTATTCTATTTAGGTAGCATAGCCACGAAATAACTGAACGACAGTTCTTTTCCCTCCCTTGAATTCATAAAAACACTTTTAACCCACTTGCAACTGAAATTCATCACACCGATTGTCAAAGAGTACAAATGAGTGAAGGATATTTCTTTGTAAATACTACCATATAAGGTACAAATATTGATTTTTAAAATGAAGAACGATGCGGATATGTACAAACGGATATATGGAAAGCTAGACGTAATAACATCGTTGGTACAATTGATAAGTACTAGAATTCCATAAATAATTTTGGAGCTAGAAAACAGATTTCACTATCTGGTAAAGTCTGTTCCTAACAAAAACCACAGAAACAGATCCAGAAGACTGTGCTAATGACAATAAAACAAGTGAGCAAAACAGAGGAAGGCAAGCTGGAGTCGAAAAGTCGGACAGTTTCATCCACTGACAATGCAGTTACAAAACCAGAATAACTCTAAGGACAATAATGAGTTAATTCGATTGTGACCTTCTAGTTCAGCAACCGGTTTTTATAATTACTGCTTAACTAATTCTGTCTTTTGTGGGGCATCATAAGATTATCTAGAATGTGAAGTCCGAGCTTAGTCTGTCTTCCACTAAACGACACTGAAATGATATCTTGATATTCCATCCAGTCGTCTAGTATAAACTGGATGTAAGGGACCTGATGTATTTGTGATTTTGAGTCACATACGGCGTGCACAGTATGGATCCATGCTTATAGTACTTATGCAAAGTGAACCAAGTCACATGAACATCTTTATTGGCAAAAAATACAGGTACTGTTCGACGTAGTCATAAAAAGAATTCCGACACTTGTCGTATCATGGGGTCAACTTTCGTATTCCAGTATAGTAGAAGTCTGCCGCCTGTGATTAAAACTACCTTGGGAATTTCGTCTTCAACTCTTCGTCCTAGTCAAAGTGCTAGCCGGAAGACGTACCATTCAGAACAAGGGGGCGTGGAATGCTTACTGCAACTTACGTAAAGCAGTCTCGCTATCGGAAACATCAGAAACGAGTTATGACTGTATTCAGCATAGCGGGACTGCATTCCACAAGACTTTTCGCTGCCAGTGGTCTTGCCAAGTGACACTGAATCGTTGGAGCTCTCAGCCACCCTTTTTATGAATGGCCTAAAGATAACAGCGTGGTCCTCCGAAACTGGTCGTCATAAAATAAATAAACAGATTATCTTACTGAGTTGGTTTACGTTATAGGAGGCGATCCACTTATATTATTGTAAAAAGATATAAAATAGCCAAGATCGCTTATCATCAGTTTTTATTAATGACGACCGGTTTCACTGAACTATGTCAGCATCATCAGGTCAAATAAAATATTTTACAAGGCCATTATCTGTTAAAAAGGAAAAACGGATATTTAAAACATGCATGTCATTATATTAAAACGAGAAGATACGTCAATTAAATCCATAAGAGCAAGATCGGGCATATTTAGAGATGAGACATACCTTGTAAAGTCAAATAGTTGTTATATAAAACGATTTACAGTGCATAGGTGCACTATGTCATTACAATAAAACGTAATTAACACAGTGAGTGCCAAAAGCAAACTGATACATGATACAAGTCAAGGGTAAAAAATATGGCGCCAGATGGCAGCACACACCAACGTAATGTTGAGACACAATGAGGTTAAAAACGTGTTGTACAGATTATAAAAATAATTAGAAGTCATTTTAAAAAATAGACTAATATCTACATTGTGGCGTAATTAAGTTTGTGCATACCACAAAAATATCTGTATAAACTGACAGTCATTTATAAACGAAAAACTAACACAGTTAAAATGTAGCGGTCATGCAATATTGCTTTGTGCATACCATAGGAATATCTGTATAAAACGACTGTCGATTAAAAAGTATACAACAGTGGCCACAATGCAGCGGTGATGCAATATTAGTTAATGCATATCACAAAACACTTGTATAAAACCACAGTCAAGTGTAAAAGAATGTACAACAATGTCTACAATGTATAAGTCATAAAATATTGGATAGTACATAAAACACAAACATCTGTATAAAAGGCAGTCATAAAAGAATACATGATAGTAGACACAGTGCAGCAGTTACGAATTATAGATATGGCTGCAACAACACAATAGGTCAGCCAACACAGCACAAGGTTGTAAAGAATATACAGCAGTAATTATAGTGTAGCAGTCATACTATACTGGCTGTGCAAAAAACAACAATATCTGTGTACAATAACCATCAATATAGTGGTCAACAAAAGCGGTTTGTGCATACCATAAAAAGATCAACGTAAAACAACAGTCAATTATAGAAGTATAGAATAGTAGTCACAATGCACCAGTAATACAATATTGGTTTGTATATATCACAAAATATCTGTATAAAACTCCAGTCAACTATAAAAGAATGTACAACAGTGTCTACAATGTATCAGTCATACAATACTGGATAGTACATAAAATACAAAAATCTGTATAAAAATACAGTCAATTACAGAAGAATTCATGACAGTAGCCACATGCAGCAGTCAAAAATATAAATATCTGTATAAAAAGTCAGTCAATTATAAAGGAATACATGACAGTAGCCACAATGCAGCAGTCACGAAACATAGACACGGCTGCAACATCACAATAGGACAACCAACACAGCACAAGGTTTTAGTTATGGATCAGACCAAATGCTTATAAAGGGGGAAACATCCGAAGGTTTAGGTAGGAAAATGCTCCAGGTCTAGGTTTTAGACATGATGTTTAATGTTAAGGTTGAAGATTTTTTTTGTCTTTCTTTACAATAAATCATCAAAGATGGTAAAATAATTTTTTGGACAAAACTCAAGCTGGTCATTGAGTATTTTATCTGGGGCTTTCTTGTTGCTACTATAAATATGTATATTTTCTAATATGTCTAGCTTTCTCCCTTTTACTGTTTTGTGTAATATTTTCATGGTATGCTCAATATTATTAACATTATGTTTTGCATGTTTTAAATGTGTGCCAAAAGCTGTTTTGTTTTGAGAGTATGTATGTTCTCGGAACCTCGTGGTGAAGGATCGTCCTGTTTGTCCTATATAAAAACATTCACAATCATTACATTGTAATCTGTACACTCCGGATTTGCTATAATCATTCTTTTGCTGTTTCAAGTTGTGACGTAACCTTATTTTAAGGGTGTTTGAAGTTTTGAAGGCTAGCTTAACATTGGATTTCCGATACTTGTGTTCTATTTTGTCTGACAGGTTACCTTTGTAGGACATTGATATATATTTAACCTTTTCATTATTGGTTCCTTTTTTATTTTTTACATTTTTTTGTGTAGATTTGTTTTTTAATTTTTTATAAGTTTTCATTACAACATCATCATTATATCCATTAGCAACAGCAATTTGTTTAAGGATGTTCAGTTCTTTTTTAACTTCTGCTGGTTTAAGTGGGATCTTTAGAAGACGGTATATCATAGAATTGAAAAATCTTAACTTGTATCTTAGGGGGTGGCAAGAGGAAGCATGAATGATAGTATCACATGTAGTTGATTTCCTGTATATGCTAAATACATGTTCTTTATTCTCTTTTCTAATGGTAAGATCAAGAAAGTTAAGTGAGTCGTTCTGTTCTAGTTCTAATGTGAAGGTAATTTTGTTGTGCATACTGTTCATTCCTGCTTGTAAGTTGATCATATCAGTTTCAGTTCTCTTAATCATCACTATTATATCATCTACATATCTTCTGTAGTAGATGATTTTCTCAGCAAGGTTTTTATGGGTCTCAAAGAATCTGTATTCTAAATTATTAATACAAATTTCAGCAAGGGTGCCTGCTAAGCTATTGCCCATGGCAAGACCTTCAGATTGATAATAGATCTTATCATTGAATCCAAAATAATTGTAACTCAGAGATAATTCTAATAATTCTATTAATTCAATGATTTCACCAAGTTGCATCTTTTTAGAATTAATAAGATTAACTTTAATAATTTCTAAACATTCTGTGACAGGGACATTAGTGTATAGATTTGTTATATCTAGAGATGCAAGAGTAGATTCATTTGGGATCTCAATTTTGTCTAGGATTTGTGTAAGCTCATAGCTATTTTTGATATTAGTTGGGTTAGTAAAAGTAAACATTTCTTTAAGTTTACGGTTAAGCATTCTATTAAGTTCGTAGTTAGGAGATGACCTGTTATCAACAATTGGTCGTATGCTTTTATTGGGTTTATGCGTCTTAACTTGTGAACGTAGCTGTGGGAGTGATACATTCATCTTTTTTAGATATTTCTTTTCTCTTTCAGTAAATAGAAACATAGTATTATCTATCTTCTTTTTAAGGGTGTTTTGAAATTTGACTGTGGGGTCTTTCTTTACTTCTATAATATTATTAGAAACAAAGAATTCATCAGGTTTGCTTATATATTCATGATCATGAATGATGACAATAGCATTACCCTTATCAGCTTTTGTTACTAGGGCTTTTTGGTCATTTAGTTTTTTTTATTAATAGACTGTAATGTTATCTCATCTGTAGTTTTACCTTTAAAAGAATGTTTTTTACCATCTTTTATATACTGATCTACCTTTACTGCAATGTTAATAGTTTGGGGATTACTCAGTTTAGCCTGTTCTGTTGCTGTTTTTGTGTCAACTATAATTTCTTTTAAATCATTTTGATTAAAGTTTTTGTTAATGTTAAAAGCTAAACCTTTGTTTAAGAGACTTTTCTCATCCTCTGTAAAAGTTATATCTGTCAAGTTTGTAATCCTTTCAGCGAATTGATGTTCTACCTTTGGATCACTAGTCACTTTATTTTTTATACACAACTTATTGAAGTTTTCTTCCTGTCTTTTTTGAAAAGGAATTAGAAACCTGTTGACTTTATCATACAATGCCAGTTGCATATTATGATTGTGGGTTTCGGTTAAAATATTTTTCAAAAAGGTTTTAAGTTGTTCATACTGTTCAGACATTATGTGGTTATTTTTATAAAATTCGCGAATCTGTAGTTTGATCCACAGAATTTCACTTTTTTCTCTCACTACCTTAGCTATATTTGTGGAGCAAGGGATTCGTATTTTTGCATAGTTGGGCACAACAATGGCTGCAAGACACTTTTTATTAAAATTTATATGTAATCTATTTTTTGCTATTTTCTTTTGAATAGTTACCACTTTATTGAAAGCTCCTACTGCCTGGCTGGGCAACATGTTGAGTTGGTTTACGTTATAGGAGGCGATCCACTTATATTATTGTAAAAAGATATAAAATAGCCAAGATCGCTTATCATCAGTTTTTATTAATGACGACCGATTTCACTGAACTATGTCAGCATCATCAGGTCAAATAAAATATTTTACAAGGCCATAATATGTTAAAAAGGAAAAACGGATATTTAAAACATGCATGTCATTATATTAAAACGAGAAGATACGTCAATTAAATCCATAAGAGCAAGATCGGGCATATTTAGAGATGAGACATACCTTGTAATGTCAAATAGTTGTTATATAAAACGATTTACAGTGCATAGGTGCACTATGTCATTATAATAAAACGTAATTAACACAGTGAGTGCCAAAAGCAAACTGATACATGATACAAGTCAAGGGTAAAAAATATGGCGCCAGATGGCAGCACACACCAATGTAATGTTGAGACACAATGAGGTTAAAAACGTGTTGTACAGATTATAAAAATAATTAGAAGTCATTTTAAAAAATAGACTAATATCTACATTGTGGCGTAATTAAGTTTGTGCATACCACAAAAATATCTGTATAAACTGACAGTCATTTATAAACGAAAAACTAACACAGTTAAAATGTAGCGGTCATGCAATATTGCTTTGTGCATACCATAGGAATATCTGTATAAAACGACTGTCGATTAAAAAGTATACAACAGTGGCCACAATGCAGCGGTGATGCAATATTAGTTAATGCATATCACAAAACACTTGTATAAAACCACAGTCAAGTGTAAAAGAATGTACAACAATGTCTACAATGTATAAGTCATAAAATATTGGATAGTACATAAAACACAAACATCTGTATAAAAGGCAGTCATAAAAGAATACATGATAGTAGACACAGTGCAGCAGTTACGAATTATAGATATGGCTGCAACAACACAATAGGTCAGCCAACACAGCACAAGGTTGTAAAGAATATACAACAGTAATTATAGTGTAGCAGTCATACTATACTGGCTGTGCATAAAACAAAGATATCTGTGTACAATAACCATCAATATAGTGGTCAAAAAAAGCGGTTTGTGTATACCATAAAAAGATCAACATAAAACAACAGTCAATTATAGAAGTATAGAATAGTAGTCACAATGCACCAGTAATACAATATTGGTTTGTATGTATCACAAAATATCTGTATAAAACTCCAGTCAACTATAAAAGAATGTACAACAGTGTCTACAATGTATCAGTCATACAATACTGGATAGTACATAAAATACAAAAATCTGTATAAAAATACAGTCAATTATAGAAGAATTCATGACAGTAGCCACATGCAGCAGTCAATAATACAAATATCTGTATGCACAACAAAATTACCTTCACATTAGAACTAGACCAGAACAACTCACTTAACTTTCTTGATCTTACCATTAGAAAAGAGAATAAAGAACATGTATACAGCATATACAGGAAATCAACTACATGTGATACTATCATTCATGCTTCCTCTTGCCACCCCCTAAGATACAAGTTAAGCTTTTTCAATTCTGTGATATACCGTCTTCTAAAGATCCCACTTAAACCAGCAGAAGTTAAAAAAGAACTGAACATCCTTAAACAAATTGCTGTTGCTAATGGATATAATGATGATGTTGTAATGAAAACTTATAAAAAATTAAAAAACAAATCTACACAAAAAAATGTAAAAAATAAAAAAAGGAACCAATAATGAAAGGTTAAATATGTATCAATGTCCTAAAAAGGTAACCTGTCAGACAAAATAGAACACAAGTTTCGGAAAGCCAATGTTAAGCTAGCCTTCAAAACTTCAAACACCCTTAAAATAAGGTTACGTCACAACTTGAAACAGCAAAAGAATGATTATAGCAAATCCGGAGTGTACAGATTACAATGTAATGATTGTGAATGTTTTTATATAGGACAAACAGGACGATCCTTCACCACGAGGTTCCGAGAACATACATACTCTAAATACAAAACGGCTTTTGGCACACATTTAAAACATGCAAAACATAATGTTAATAATATTGAGCACAACATGAAAATATTACACAAAACAGTACAAGGGAGAAAGCTAGACTTACTAGAAAATATACATATTTATAGTAGCAACAAGAAAGCCCCAGATAAAATACTCAATGACCAGCTTGAGGTTTGTCCAAAAAATTATTTTACCATCTTTGATGATTTATTGTAAAGAAAGACAAAAAAAATCTTTAACCTTAACATTAAACATCATGTCTAAAACCTAGACCTGGAGCGTTTTCCTACCTAAACCTTCAGATGTTTCCCCCTTTATAAGCATTTGGTCTGATCCATAACTAAAACCTTGTGCTGTGTTGGTTGTCCTATTGTGATGTTGCAGCCGTGTCTATGTTTCGTGACTGCTGCATTGTGGCTACTGTCATGTATTCCTTTATAATTGACTGACTTTTTATACAGATATTTGTATTTTTGACTGCTGCATGTGGCTACTGTCATGAATTCTTCTATAATTGACTGTATTTTTATACAGATTTTTGTATTTCATGTACTATCCAGTATTGTATGACTGATACATTGTAGACACTGTTGTATATTCTTTTATAGTTGACTGGAGTTTTATAAAGATATTTTGTGATATATACAAACCAATATTGTATTACTGGTGCATTGTGACTACTATTCTATACTTCTATAATTGACTGTTGTTTTATGTTGATCTTTTTATGGTATGCACAAATCTCTTTTGTTGACCACTATATTGATGGTTATTGTACACAGATATTTTTGTTTTATGCACACCCAGTATAGTATGACTGCTACACTATAATTACTGTTGTATATTCTTTACAACCTTGTGCTGTGTTGGCTGACCTATTGTGTTGTTGCAGCCATATCTATAATTCGTAACTGCTGCACTGTGTCTACTATCATGTATTCTTTTATGACTGCCTTTTATACAGATGTTTGTGTTTTATGTACTATCCAATATTTTATGACTTATACATTGTAGACATTGTTGTACATTCTTTTACACTTGACTTTGGTTTTATACAAGTGTTTTGTGATATGCATTAACTAATATTGCATCACCGCTGCATTGTGGCCACTGTTGTATACTTTTTAATCGACAGTCGTTTTATACAGATATTCCTATGGTATGCACAAAGCAATATTGCATGACCGCTACATTTTAACTGTGTTAGTTTTTCGTTTATAAATGACTGTCAGTTTATACAGATATTTTTGTGGTATGCACAAACTTAATTACGCCACAATGTAGATATTAGTCTATTTTTTTAAAATGACTTCTAATTATTTTTATAATCTGTACAACACGTTTTTAACCTCATTGTGTCTCAACATTACATTGGTGTGTGCTGCCATCTGGCGCCATATTTTTTACCCTTGACTTGTATCATGTATCAGTTTGCTTTTGGCACTCACTGTGTTAATTACGTTTTATTATAATGACATAGTGCACCTATGCACTGTAAATCGTTTTATATAACAACTATTTGACATTACAAGGTATGTCTCATCTCTAAATATGCCCGATCTTTCTCTTATGGATTTAATTGACGTATCTTCTCGTTTTATTATAATGACATGCATGTTTTAAATATCCGTTTTTCCTTTTTAACATATTATGGCCTTGTGAAATATTTTATTTGACCTGATGATTCTGACATAGTTCAGTGAAATCGGTCGTCATTAATAAAAACTGATGATAAGCGATCTTGGCTATTTTATATCTTTTTACAAGATTATCTTACATCTGATGGCGCTGTTGTCAGCGTCATACTCGTACATTAGACAGCAGTAACTCTAACTTACAAATTAAAATGTTCAAATGTTTTTAAATTTGTAAGAACTAGTGTGTTTTCAGTCCTTTTGTTGACATACTACTTATAAAATAACCTAAGGACAACACACACACACACACACACACACACACACACACACCACACACACACACACACACACACACACACACACACACACACAGCCGCAGTGGAGTATCCGAGCGGTCTAAGGCGCTACACTGCGGAGCGCGCGCTTGCTCGCCGTCCGAGATTCGAGTCCTCCCTGGGCATGGGTGTGTGTGTTGTCCTTAGGTTAGTTTACCTAGGTTTAAGTAGTTTGTAAGCTACGGACTAATGACAACGCGGTTTCGTCCGATAGATTGACAAACATTTGAACATTTGAACACATTCATACACACACAAACACACACACACACACACACACACACACACACACACACGACAGAGGGAGGACTCGAACTTCCGACGTCGTGCAACTGTGCACTCCCTCCATCATACAATTTCACTATCGAGGTAATACCAATAATTTCAAGGTTCTTTGTGTTTTATATTCGGCAATTGGGTGTTGTACGCAGATTTCATTTTCACGTTTTTAGTGGCTGATGGTGGAGGAAGTTCGCTCTGCAGGTTCTTACGTGACCTGATGATGACCCACATAGGTGACACGCGTTATTACACGTTATCAGTATATTCAGACGTCTCCTACTTTCCCTCAAGAATTTCATTGACAGTCACAATAGCTGCAGAAGCCTACGCTTCTCTTTAAAAAGACACCTGAGAGTCCTCACTTTATATCTTGAATAATACACAGGAATGTAAATAAATATTTTTAGATTCGACTTAGAAATGATCCAGATAAAGAGAAAATGCCCGAAAGGGAGTTCTTAAATTCCATTTTGTGAAAGTAGAAGAAAAAGTGAATCAAATATTACGGTTTTGCTAGTTTTTGAAGTACGAAATTTTTGTAAGAATGTGAGCAAAATATTCATTACCCTTAAAAAGGTATTGTCTTACTAAAGTCTTCCACAACAGTGCAAGATTTCCGTTTCCAAAGAGAGCAGGTGTTGAGAAATGAGTTAACTGACTGTAAATTCAAAGGAGAAGTGAAGGAACACGCGAAGTACTACTGAACTGTCTTACAAGTCATGTTATGAATTGAAAGACCTACGTTTGCAGGTTTTGTACATTTTGTGCAAGTTAGTGGCACGTCTGTACTGGAAATCCTTGGGTAGCGTTGGCTCTACGTATGGGCAGAAGCGAAGTGAGACGCTCTTGAGCGGTACGTTAAAACAGTCTCATTCTTTTCTTTTCAAATCTATATCTACGTCTACATACATACTCCTCAAACCCCCAAAGGTGCGCAGCGGAGGGTACCTAGCACCACTATTAGTTCTAGTACCACTCCCAAATAGAACGAGGGTAGAACGAATGGTTATATGCATCTGTGCGAGCCGTAATCTCTCTGAGCTTACTTTTGTGGTATTTACGCGAGATTTAGGTTGGTGGCAGTAGAATATTTCTGCAGTCCGCTTCAAATACCAGCATTCTAATTTTTTTCAGCAGTGTTTCTCGGAAAGAAAGTTGCCTTCTCTCCAGTGACTCACATTTAAGTTCCCGAAGTATCTACGTAACACTCGTGCATTGATACAACCTAGCAGTAACAAACCTAGCGGCCGGCCTCTGAATTTATATCTCCCTTTAAACCGATCTGGTGGGGATCCCAAACATTTGAGCAATATTCAAGACGGGTCGCACAAGCGTTTTACAATCGGTCTCCTTTACAGATGAATCACATCTTACCACAATTCTCACAATAAACTGAAGTCGACCCTCCGCCTTCTCCACGAATGACTTTACATACTCGTTCCACTTAATATCGTAGTGCAGCCTTACGCCCAGAAATTTGATTGGAGCAGCACACTACTAATGCTGTATTCTAATATTATGGATTTTTTTCTCCTACTCATATGCATCAACTAAAGTTTTTCTACGTTTAGTGCAATCTGCTATTTCTCACACCACCTAGAAATTTGTTCCAATTCATCCTCCATCCTACTGCAGTTATTCAATGACGATACATTCCTGTACACCAAAGCACCATCAACATACAACCGCAGATTTCACCTCACTCTGCCCGTCAGGTAAATTATATGTTTAGTTAATGATATCGGTCCTACCAAACTTTCCTGGGGCACTCCTGACGATACCCTAGAGGACGAGAGATGGCATCAGAGGAAGCTGGGTTTTGCAGGATCGATGCTTCCTAAAGCTGTGCTGATGCATGGACAGAAGCTTTTGCGTCTCAAGGAACTGAGAATATATTCAATAATTCTACAGCAAACTGATGTTAATGATATCGGTCTGTAATTGCGTTCGTTCGTTCATTTGTCTTTCTTATACACGGAGGTCACCTACTCCTTTTCCCAATAGCTTGGTGCTTTGAGCTGGATCAAAGGTTATCGATAAATGCAGGCTAAGTGAGAATCCAATGCCGTTGAGTACTTTTTATAAAACCGGCTTGGTACCCCTTCTGGACGTGGCGACTTGTCCGTTTTCAACGCTCTCTGCTGCTTTTGCACACTGGATACGCCAATTACTATCCATTTCTAAGTAATATTACAATTTGTTTGTTGGCGAAAAGTACGAGCCCCTGACTACCAATCCATTCTGTGAAAGCCGCACATCAATCGTACCTTCCGTTTTCGCAATATTTACGGTACATGTGTTCGGTAAGTCACCCTATATATTGCAAATCACATTTAAGTTCCTCGAAAAGGGTTTATGTAACCGCTTTCATAATATTTCTCTATCGTTCCA
The DNA here is from genome assembly GCA_026315105.1 of Locusta migratoria. Lineage (NCBI taxonomy): Eukaryota > Metazoa > Arthropoda > Insecta > Orthoptera > Acrididae > Locusta > Locusta migratoria. The sequence continues at coordinate 26,208,212 of CM048751.1, forward strand.
TTTGCTAAAAGCGTATGAAAATAGGAACAAATTTTTTAGCTCGTTATCTGATTGCTCTTGCTTTGTTATGATGATCCTGTCCCTATGTCAGTGGTAACAAAATATGTTCGCATCGAGATCAGAAATTTGGTGAAAGAAATTTCGCAAATCGATCTCGCTGTAACGAATAACTTTTCTCTTTTAATGATTTACAAATCAAACCGTGCATTATATCCATGATACTCTCTCCCCTTTACCGCGATAATACAAAACGAATTGCCCATCTCTGCACTTTTTCTACATCCTCCGTTAGTCCTACTTGGTGGAGATCCCACAATGCGCAGCAAAAGTCCAAAATAGGACTGAGAAGTGTAGTGTACTATGTTTCCTTAACTGAAGTATTGCATCTTCTGTGTTCGGCCAATGAGACGCATGCTGTTTCTTCGCATTCCTTGCAATATTTTTCTATGTGCTCTTACCAGTTACAGTTGTTCGTAACTGTTATTACTAGATGTTTAGTTGAATTTATGGCATGCTCACTTATCTGACCTATTGTGTATATCATGTTAAACTTTTTTTGGCAATAATAACAGTCTCTGTTACAAAATAATACTATTACCGCGTTTCGCGCTTTTGGCATGACGCACGAAAAGCGCGAAACGCGTTAATAAACAGTATTATTTTGCATCAGGGACTGTTATTACTACAAAAAATGGATTTACTGTTGCTGTGCCAGGCCAATCAAGAGGGGAGTAGTATTTAAACGGATTTCTTCGAGTGCTCATATGAATGACTTCCCATATTTCATTATTTACGGTTAGCTGCCAATTTTAACAACTTGTATGTATCTTACCTAAAATCGTGTTGTTTTTATTTTTGATCTTCTGGTGATTTTACGAACTGATAAACTACATTACCATCCAGGAACAATCTAAGGGAGCTGCTCATATTGTCTACAGAACCGTTTATTGGTGCCTTTGGAAACCTAAAATCATGTTTCTTGTGATTTTCTGAGAAACTGCCCATAAATAAATGGTGCTATTTTATAACGTCTATCTCATACCTGAAGTGATGTACAAAAGCCAAACAACGTACTCAATTGGGTTGGACTGCAAGAAGTTTGGAAAGCTTAATCATTGACTTTGTAAGCTACAATAACCATTATTTTTACAGGTATCCCCGAGATCACCAGAAGAAGGGCTACTGGAAACACATCTGTGGACTAATATTCTTCAAAAGTGAAAATTCCAAGATCGCGTAATAGTTACTTTATTTAAAGACGGACGGTTTCGGAGGACTGTGACGCCAGCAACTGGTCATGTTACATGTCATAAGTTGGTCATCTTACCTTAGTTAAAAATGGAGTTAAAATAATAAGTGGAACATAGCGCAGAGTGTACATGTAAAACACGTAAACATCACAGTTTCCAAGTTACTCACAGATTATAATATGTGATATCACCAGATGATGGTGGCACAGTCCGAAACCGGCCGTCTTAAAATAAGTATTTCGCGATCTTGGCAGTTTTACTTTTGAAGAATATTAAACCATCACATCACCTCCAAAACTTGCAGTGTCAGGTATTGTCAACTTCTGTGATCAGTAGGCTTCGAGGCCCACGAAGAATAGCACTTTCGCTTTTGACGTTCTTCAACATATTAATACCGTGCATTGTGTATGTTACGGTCGTGTCTGTGTACCCTGAGTTACCTAAGCGTTAAGCAGGTCGGGCGTCGTGATCGCGCTGTACTGCGTAGAGGACAAAGCCACCGCAGATTGTCTGAAGTTCGCCACTCGGGAAGCCGCAACATAGGCGCTTGCGGGGGTTTCCTGAGCAGCAAGGACAGCGAACGGTGCTGCCGAGGCTGCTAGCTCAGAAAGCACGTGAAACTCAATTTCAACAAATCAGAAATGCTGGATAGAGTAATGAGAAATAATAATGTTTTAACGTTAAGAGAGGCAAAACTAATTACGAAGTAATTCATTTTTATATGGATCGCTGTATATTAGTACGTTTCATTAAAACAACTAATAAACTTGTTAATACTCTTTGATTCGGTTCAGTTCAATAGAGTACAGTTAGTAAACCAAACAAAGGGTCATATATTGACTAGTACAGGAAATGAGCTAAATTTAACATCAGCATAGATACAACATTGTAAGGGAATCGAAGGAATCAAAGAGGAATAAAACACTGCGGATGCATCGAGGATAATACAAGAATTAAACTAGCACACACAAAACGGGAACGACATCGTAAAAAGAAAATTACCGGCTGAAACTTGTTCGGTGGAAAGACGACACGTGCTCGTACCACCCGCCTCTGTGGTAGTATACTTGTGGGATAAATTTTATTGAGGTACTACCGTCTTCGTTGTTCAGGACTACATCAACAGGTAAACATACAAATAAAAAGTAGGACAATCGTATTAGGTGAAATCATGTGTCAGTACTACGCATTGTTAATAAATCTAAATAATTCTAATTATTTCACCGTCCTGCGATTCTTACGGTTTTAGATATGAGGGTTAGGTTTGTCTCCTTTGTTAAGATTGTTTTAGTTATTATGAGCACATCGTTACGGGCGAAATAATTCGAGGAAATAAATTACTAGTATATACGGCTGGTGCACAGTATTGTATAGATATGATCCATGAGTTGTCGCTAAACCAGGATAGGAAAGATAAAGATTTTCAGAATGGTGCTAACCCAGATAGCGCGGATCTATTTTGGGTTTAATTTTTTTCTCAGAAGCTATTAATTATCATCACATTAATTACCACAATCACGGCATTAGTTTCTCAATTCTGCTCTTCTTTTTGGAGTGACGTGAAAATGAATGTTTTAAAATTTTATTATGATAAATCATTATTATTAAAACAACATTTAAGATGAAGTATATACACATTAATGTCTCAAAAATTGAAGTATGTTCAATGAATATAAACCTAATACGAAGAAATCTTCTGTATGAACCTCAACCACTTTGCAATCGACAATACAAGCTAAAATTGATCTGCAATGGGAGCAGGCGATTAAAAAAAAATAAGTATGACACTGTATACGAATTCCTATAGACAAGAATAAAAAAGTAAGACGCCATCCTCCTCCTGGAAGGATGTCAGAGCACTCTGCGTTAAAATTATGTGACTTTGGAAAAGAAAGAGAAAGATATTTGCAAAATCGGAGAATAAAAATAATAATAGTAGTTGCTTACTGTACTTCATTTACATATTTCATTTTTTCACTGATCATTTGCAGAATTAATGATAGCAATTTATTGTACATGTACTTCCATAAGGCTTGTGTGTGTTCGTGTCTATGTATGTTCCACATGACTGAATGTACCATCGAAATTGTGCCGACTCCAGTCTTAAGTAAGTCCATCTCTCCTTCCTTTCCTGTTTCTGATCATGTACCCAAACAATTTGTGAAGGGCTATAGCACAAATCTGAAGTGTTAATCAGTCCCTAGCCTTACAAATACTTGCTTATTAATTTATACTGAGGACATCACACACCCATATCCGAGGGAGGACTCGAAATTCCGATGGGTAGTAGCCGCCCACTCTGCAGCAAGGCGCCTTAGAGCGCACCGCCGTTCCCGCGTCGCTTCAGCTTCTCTATCCTTCTCCCTCTATCACCTCCTCTCCCCCCTTTCACTCTCTCTCTCTTTCTCTCTGTCTCTCTCTCTGTTCCTCATTTCTACTTTCTCATCTCCTTCTATACCTCTCTGCCCATCTCCAGCTTCCCCTTTCTCTCCCAATCTCTCCCCAGTCCATTCCCTCCGCCATCTGTGTAAAATTTTACCACTGATTGAAAGTATCCTCTGCCATGCGCCCTTTGAAATTTTAGATTGGCGATGATGTTTCTCTTGTTTTGCTGCTTAAGTGTGCAAAGTATCGTCAATATCGGAGTGAAGTCGTAGATCTTATCCAAATACATAGGTAAAGTACACTGTGAAACTTTTATGTAGACAGTGACATTTCTCCCATTTTGTTGGAATACCAAATGCGCAAAATTTCATCACAATCGGATGAAAGATACGGCAGTGCGTAAAATACTAACAAAAACTATGCGACAGTTTCCCACGCGTCTCATTGTTTATCACATACTATTTTCGAAAGTGTAAGTCGTATTATGAAATTATTTTGTAGGTACATCCATTTCCATAAATGGATGTTGTTTGGAGCCAACGTTTCTAATATTTTAGTAGTAAAAAAGTAATAAATTTAAATGTCATTCGCAATGAAAAATTTTTCACGCATCTCAGTATTCATATCTCTTCAACTTTGTATCGTACAGTGATAAACTTGTGTTCATAACCTCATGAAAGAGAGAGCAATATGTTATCAAAATTGAATCGCAAACCGGTTAATGGTAAGGTAGTGCATAAAACACTAACAAACATTCATTTTCAATTAGTATATTTGATAACTCAGTCATGAAAATTTGCCACATGACGAATGATAGTATAATTATACAAGCCTTTACTACCAACGACAACCACTCTAATAAACTGGACCACATAGTTTTCGGGGGTATAATTAGCATTGTTCTTCATGAAAACGAAATGCATATAGAAGGAGGGGTAGAATGCGAAGGACAAACAGGGATGATGGAAAAAAAGTCAACAATCCGAAGATCGAAACTTCCTGGCAGATTTAAATTATGTGCCGGAAACGGGACTCGAACCAGGGACCTTTGCCTTTCTCGTGCAAGCGCTCTACCGACTGAGCTATCCCGACACGACTCACGATGAAGCCTCACAACTTTACATCCGCCAGTACCTCGCCTCCTACTTTCCAAACTTCACAGAAGTTCTTCTGCGAAACTTGCAAGACTAGCACTCCTGGAAGAAAGGATATGGTGGAGACATGGCTTAGCCACAGTCTAACGGACGTTTCCAGAATGAATCAGAAGATTGGTTTGAACACCACAGTGCTCTATTAGGCATGTTCCTGTTTGGAGGTGGTATGCCGTTTCCTTCCTCAGACCTTCGAACTGACTTGCCCAGCCAGTTATAGGGGGACCTTGAGTTTAACGTGGATTCTGAACCACGGTGATATTCCATATTTTTACCATCTGAAATATTGCGAGAGGGAAAGGAAGTTGAAACTGGCAGGGATCGAATCCGTGAACTGTAGATTCATTAATTTAGATAGCCGCCCTTGTACTAACATAAGGACGGTATAAATATGCACCCGGAAACGCCGGGAACTAACGCTAGGAAGAATATGATTCTCAGGATGAGAGCACGTCACTACTTTTTTTTTTTAATTCTATGTGACCAAACTACGTTGGTAATCAGTCCCTAGGCTTACAAACTACTTAAAATAACCTAAGGAAAGCACACACATCCCGCCCGAGGGAGGCCGCGCGATCCGTAACGTGGCGCTCCAGACCGCTCGCCTACTACCGCGTGGGCCATCCACGTACACTATTCTGTTCAGGTTTATCATTCGGTTATGGAGACGATCCAGTCTAGACTTTACACATTCTAACGGCAACGATCGTTTCTTCATTTTCAACCTGTCCACTACACTAAACACCTACAATCATGCGTCCCATCCTCTGCAACTTCAATCCCTCCTGGACTTCTGCTCAGCCTATGTACTACATGATCCTTAAAATCCTCGAACGCCACGCTCTCTGCCTCATCTATGGAATCCACCTCCCCTCCCTCACGCCGATGTTGTACGATCTCATCCTGTCCCCCCACCTCCTAAAGTTACTTAAAAATATTTGGCTCCTATATATAACCCGTTACCCCCTGGTTTGCCCCATTCTGACCAATCCTGGGCCTCTACCACACCTTTTCCAGTGTATACCTCCTCCCCTTCACCACCACATTCTCCACATACTTTCCCAGGGTAATTTCTGGTTGCTTCCTCTTCCGGGTTACGTCCTCTATCCGAAAATCTACCATGAACCCTGATCTTCTCCCCATGGATATAACGCTTTAAGCTTAGTCGTCCCCTTCCCTACCCCTCCAGAGTCCATACACTCCTTCCCCTCTCCTGCCCGCCCCTCTTCCCTCTCCTGCGCTTCAGCCCCACCCCCACACCCTCACCACCCCTTCGGAGTCCACAGTGCTGTCTGTTTTAAACGGTGCATCGTTTCGTGTTGTCTCAGTCTGCAGTTTGAACAGTGCATCTACCACCAAAATACAAACAAGTTTTGACGCCGGAGGTTTCAACAGTGTCTTCACTGTTTCTTCGTCGTTGCAGTGTTGTTTTTCTTACTGTGTGTTTTTAAGCATCAGTGTGGCCCAATTACTATTGTAATGGGACCAAACTAATTTGGCCATAAGTCCCTAGACTTACAAACTACTTAAACTGACACTAAACTAAGGACAAAACGCACATACATGCCCTAGGGGGAGGGGGGATTAGAACCCTGAACGTGACGCTCCAGATCGCGTGGCACGGAGTACCTGTTTTGTTATTGTTTCGCCAATGAACTTCTCAGTGTCAACATTTTTAAATGCTTCATGTTTTTTATCGCCATGTCATTGTTTTTAAAATATTAATGTCCATTGCACACAGTCGCTCGGCTGAAGAGCGGCGTAAGAGGGTGCTGTCATCCTATCGATGTTTGTACATCGATATTGAACTTAACAATAAAGAAAAAGTGTATAGATAGAGGATAGCAGAATGATATATGTATTATTTTTATACGCGAACTTCCATTAGTGTGTATGTGATGATCTATATATGTATGTTTGTAAAGTCTACGGGACTTAACTACGGGGTCATCAGTCCCTAAACTTACAAACTACTTATGAACTATTTAGGAACTAGGACGGCACAAATATCCATGCCAGAGGGGGGATTCGAACCCCCGACCGTAGTGGCCGTGGAGACCGTGACTGGAGCGCCTTAGTCTCTTCGGCCACCGCGGCCGGCTATGTGATGATGAACTGCGATGTCGAGCACCCCACGGAGTATAGAAATGTAATATGATAATCAATTTTATCAGTTGCTGCGGAAGATGGCCACACAACCAAACATAATATGATAATCTCTTAAAAGAACGAGACAGATTGTTTAACAAAACCGGTAGTCTTTATAAATAAAAGTATTATTGCGATTTTGGCAAATTTTTTAAATATTTGTACTACTGGTCAGTACAGTTACAAACTACTTAAACTAAAATACGCTAAGGCCTACACGCGAGCGCGCCCGCACACACACACACACACACACACACACACACACACACACACACACACACACAATCACTCACACACACACACACACACACACACACACACACACACAATTACCCACGCGCGCCCGAAATTGTTTGGTGCCCCATGCCCATGGCCAATCCCGCAGGACGAATTTTTTTCCCGAAAGAGAAAGTGCCAGCACGTACACGTTAGTTTTTTTTCTGCATGAAACCTTCGCCACATCAATCGCGAACGTTTTGCGGCTTCACCACGCTGAGTGAATTAGCAGAGTGTAAAAACTGCTCAAGGCAGCGGACAACTGCAGTAAATTCAGCGAATCCGCGAGCAGTTGCGTGGGTCACCTGGTGTTCGGGCAGTGTGGGCGGAGTGTGTGGGTAGGGATCCAGGGCAGACCCGCGGTATTACCCTGAGCCCGAGTCCGCCAAGGGCGCTGGTTTTGCAGAGCCGCTCTCCGCCCCAGGCCGTAAGCCGGTTACCTACCTACACACCAACACCGCTGGTGCCGTGGGCGTTGTCCGCCCGGCAAACTTTTCAGCCGGCAATCGGATGTTTTGTCGATACGCTGCTTTTGGCGCGCCCTGACGTCCGATGCGGTTACTCGTTAACGACTGTCGATACGTTCGGCCGCGGATAGACCCGTCACCCTATTCCTGCCTCGCAACCTGGGCATGAATTATGAATACCACTCGACCCGCTGTCGCAGCACAAGTGCGTTCATCCTACGGCTTTATATACATTTCTATTACGGCGCACGTATAATATTTCGCTGCACTGTGCGCTGTACCTAATGTATGTCATTTGTGTAATTCACAGCTCTATTTAGAACTGAGGTATTATTTACTTCGGTCGAGACGTAAACGTCTGCTTTTATGTCCAGTAGCAAGCCTTTCGGCAAATAAAGTTCTGATCCCGAAATTCAATTATCCGAGCAGAGACGCTGTGATGCGAATTTGCAGTGTGCAATAAAATTATTTAATAATGATAAGGGACATGAGGTTTTATTCTAGTGAATATTAATGTGGAGAACACTAGACTTTTTAATCGAATGACGTGACGTATTCAGCCTGTGAACATAGAACAGTCAAAATGGTAGTCCAACTATAAACCATTGAATTTGGAATCACAAAATTTCGTTGGTGAGGAGCCACAGTTATAAATTTTTAAAAATTAAATTACCACCATTTCACTTTTTTGGTTGATTTGTTATTACAGTATAACAATTTCGCCCATGTAACCAAGTGCCTGGACTGCATATCTTCATCATTGTATCTACATCTACATCCATACTCCACAAGCCACCCGATGGTGTGTGGCGGAGGATACCTTGAGAACAACTATGGGTTCTCCCTCCTATTCGAATCACTTATTGTTCGCGGAAAGAAATATTGTCGGTATGTCACTGTGTGGGCGCTAATCTCTCTGATTTTATCCTCATGATCTCTTCGCGAGATGTACGTAGGAGGGAGTAATATACTGCTAAACTCTTCGGTAAAGGTATGTTCTCAAAACAATAGCCAGTATCTGTCGACAGGGCGTCTTTCCCGTAGTCTGATGTCTCCGTAGAGGCGTGCAGCCCATACTGGCTAGCATTTTCAAAATAAATTCTTTTTAATCATTGTGACGTAAGCTTTACAGCTGACTTGTTTTATTTTATAGTTTCTGATGAAAGCAATCTTAGTCATGGCCGAAACCAGGTATAATAATTTTTAATTTGCGACCGAGTGCTGCTTTTTTATCCATTGTCATCCACTGGAGTTTATCCATCATCTCCGAAACTACGATCGCTAAATGATCTTATAACGAAGCGCGCTGCTCTCCGTTGGATCTTCTCCACTTCCTCTATCAACCCCACTTGATACGGAAGTATCAAGCAGTGGGCGAACAAGTGTATTGTAACCTACTTCCTTTGTTTTCGGACTGCATTCGCTTTCGATTCTTCCAATGAATCTAAGTCTGGCATCTGCTTTACCGACGATTGAGTTTATATGATCGTTCCATTTTAAATCACTCCTAATGCCTACTTCCAGATAATTTATGGAATTCACTGCATCCAGTTGCTGACCTGATATAGTGTAGCTAAATGATAAAGGATATTTCTTCGTATTTATTCGCACCACTTTACACTTTCTACATTGAGATTCCCTGCACCATGCGTCAATTCGATGCAGATCCTTCTGCATTTCAATACAATTCTCCATTGTTACAACCCCTCTATACACTACAGCATCACCCGCAGAAAGCCTCAGTGAACTTCTGATGTTATCCACAAGGTCATTTATATGTATTGTGAACAGCAACGGACCCACGACACTCCCCTGTGGCACATCTGACATCACTCTTATTTCGGAAGACATCTCTCCATTGAGAATGACATGCTGCATGCTGTTATCTAGAAATGTTTCAACCCAATCACACAATTGGTCTGATAAACCATATCCTCTTACTTTGTTCATGTAACGTTTGTGGGGAAATGTATCTAACGCCTTGCGGAAGTCAAGAAACACGGCATTTACTTGAGAACCAGTATCTGTGGTCCTCTGAGTGTCGTGGACGAATAGCGCGAGCTGGGTTTCACATGATGGCCTTATTCGAAACCCATGCTGATTCCTACAGAACAGATTTCTAGTCTCCAGAAGTGTCATTATACTCGAACATAATACATGTTCCAAAATTCTACAACTGACCGACGTTAGAGATATAGGGATATATTTCTGCACATCTGTTCGACGTCCCTTCTTGAAAACGGGGATGACCTACGCCATTTTCCAATCTTTTGGGTTATGTGTGATTGCACATGTTCTGTAAGGCTGCATATCACCGTCACCTCAAACTTTAGTCACTTGAATATGGTTACAGGGCCTAAATCATTGTTGCGTAATAACAAATTAAACAAAATTCAATGTTTGTTAAGCTTAAGGGACTTAACTGCGGGATAATCAGTCCCTAAAGTTACAAACTATTTATGAACTATCTTATACTAAAGACGACACAAACATCCATGCCCGAGGGGGGATTCGAACCCCCGACCGTAGCGGCCGTGCAGACTGTGACTGGCGCGCCGCAGACTGCTCGGCCATGGCGGTAACTTCGTTGAAAAAATCTTTCAAGTGTTCTGCAAATCGTGATTATTATTCCGTCGCTAATAGCTTTTAGATTAACTAGGTCATCTTAAGGTGACAACTGAGTCTTTAAGACAGATAAAATAACATGCAGCTTAAAAATTTTTCCATAGAAATGTAGTATATAAAACGAATATATAAAAAATTATTAACTGAAAATTTGAATATTTTTTTTAATAAAAGGTTGTTGTTATATATATCGTGCTACGACATTTTTACAGTATGCTATTTTTTCTTTATATGCTGCTATTTTTTCCACTACGGCTGTTTAGCGCTGGGCCACTATCAAGTAGTATTTTGAAGTTAAATGATACATGAATCATGTGTTTCCGCAAGTGGGCGGATAATTAATTATATGAGATAATTTTTTGACCGTTTGATGATATTTCGTTCCTCCAGTGACTGAGATGCCGTCTACAAAAGTTTGAGATTTGTTTGAGGCTACTGAGAAGCTGAGTTGTGGGAGTGGTGGGTATATACAATCAGAGGCTCAAGGTCCAACAAGAAAGTTTAGATAAGTGATGCAAGGCAGAAGGCTGAGTTGAGAGAACCAGTTTTTCGATAAGTTAATCAAGTTCGAAATTTAGTAAAAGGAGCTCTTTAAACATACAATAACAGACACAATGAGCCCAACAATTTAAGCGAGAGTAGAAAGTCTTAGTTGAGAAAAACCCTTGTAAATACGATATTATTTATAAACGCCCCTTGCCATTTAAAATAAAACAGCTCAACTTACTCATCAAAATAATACTAAACTGGGTCCCCAAAATATAATTACGAAAACGCACTACACACTGCAGACGAGCTCAAAAATTCAAGTAACGTCTAAGTTTATTATAGAGGCTGATAACAGGGAACTGTGCTCAATGATATCAATAGGCAAGAGGCCAATAAAAAAACACACCATAAGATTTACAGATGAGAACTGGAATTTGAATGAAAACAGCTCGGCTTACTTCCCAATTACACTAAAGGTGCCACGGTGGAGTAGCCGAACGGTCTAAACGGTCTCGCTGCGGAGCGCGCGGTTGCTCGCCGTGGAGGTTAGCGTCCTCCCTGGGGCATGAGTGTGTGTGTTCGTCCTTAGACTAGTTTACCTAGGTTTAAGTAGTTTGTAAGTTACGGACTGATGACCACGCAGTTTGGTCCGATAGATTTACAAACATTTGAACACTAATAGTGGGGAGCTGGCTATTCTTTAATTTAATACTCCTACACAGGTGAAACAGATGAGCTGACTCACAGCAGGCAGGAGAGCAATAAGGTTCCCAACGGTCAACAAGAATTACAGCTCTGACACGAATGGGCTTACACTAACGGATTGAACGCCAAATTACAACCGTAGATTGGCCTTAGGGAGGGAAAACTTCTGCAACGAGAAGATTAAAAAAAATTATTAAAAAAAAGTAACAAAGCTACCACCCGTGCATATGCGAGCCAGCAGAGGGGCACAAACCAGACAAATTCCCCAGTTACGTTAACCAAGTTAATATATATAGAGTACTTGCTACTCAGAGCAAAGATACAAGAATAATTCAATTGAACCGCTATAACACATGAATAAACAAGTAACGACGTAGACACAGGCCACGAACCCCTGGGGAACGACCTGCGATCCCGACAAGTACACACACTGTATCAGTCATTTATTTCTTACTCCACAACAAGTGCATGTAACACTCGCGATGATGTAGGAGGAGGGAGTGAACCAACGCTCGGAAACCCTTCATAGATCCCAGATGAAAAGCGGCTGGAACGACGCGAGGCGCGGCCGGGGCTGAGTGCGGAGTCCTCTAGCAGTTGTTGACAGCTCCGATGCTTGGCGAGGGACGGACGCGGTGTCGCACGGCCGCTAGGGACTGTACCACATAACCGGGAGACGACGTAAACAGCCCGGACCGAGCTGCTATTATGACTTGACAGAAAGGCCTCTGCCGAGCAACCTCTTCAGCCCATGGCATGCATGGCTCCCCACGGACAGAGTGCCACCCAGAACAACTTCGATGTACACGCTGGGCCAGGCCACAAACGACCCTGGCGATGCCATGCCTCGTCTCAAACTCCCTGCCTGATACTCTGTCTCCAACTGCATCAGCCTCCCACCGTAGCGCCACCTACGCGCGATAGATCAAAGAGCGCCACGATCGCGGTTCAAGCAAAGAGAGACCGATGGTACTTGCGCCAGTAATTAAATCAAGGACAGAGGCAGTCGAAGAAACAGGAGCCGGGACGGCTCAGCTACTATGAAATTCTCTATCTCAAAAACCAGTGGACCGTACTGTCATAAAAATCCCAAAACATTATCTGAGGCAAATATATTAGACTCCTCGCATATTAATATTATAAATAATCGCGTGATACCACTTGATAATACTACAATGCCGAGACGACAGTAGTGGAAACAGTAATACGTGAGACGAAGATAGAAATGCATTTTTTCAGGCAGGGCATACTCTATCGTATTCTGTGTACAAGTAGAAAAGAAATATTTAATATTTCTTCATCAGTAGAACGAAGTGCACATATTGTACTAAAGCTAACACAACGAATAATTCTGAGCTGCCTGGGACTCACAACTCAGCGCGTATCGCCATTGTTGGTCTAACACGACGAAGTGTCAACTACCGGTCAGATCCATAACGTGTGTCGTGAGTTCAGCAAACCTCACCACACATGGAAAAGATCAATTCATAGTGAGCGTTAGATATCTCGCGTTTCCTGAATCAATGACACGTTTCTACTGTCTGACGTCATTCTCTAGAACGGTGCTTCGATTGTTAGATGGTCTGATCTTACTGACGTTTTAGTCGTTTTGTCCATAAAGCGCACAGGTGTTTCAAATGGAGTCCACCACTTTCTCACTTTTATTAAATTCAAACGTGACATAATGATCCAATTGCTAAACAATTCCCCGTCTAAATATCTGCAATAATACAATTCCTTGAGACAACATTATCTATTTTTACCTTAGGTATAACGCAACGCTGTGTTAGCTGAGTGGTCTAAAGCACCTACCTACTAAGTAGGAGGTCCGGGGTTCCAATAGCGGCCGTAGCACACTTTTCAATTCAATGCTTCTCCCTATGTTTAAGTTCCCGGTTCCTGCCGTAAACGATGCTCAACTTTAAAAATCAAGTTTATTCATTTTCTAATGGCAAAAACAATATTACCAAACTTGAATAACAGGAGACGATAGTTAAAAATACGCTTAAAGCAACACGTCTTACAAAATTGCCACAGAACATACTGAAACATAATATTACTTCATAGGCGACGTTACATAATTCCGTACTTGCCACTTCGACTGTAGGCTCTGTGCCTGATTTGTCGTGATCACTTGGGCGAACGCCGGTCTGTATTAAATGGCTGCTTGATGATGGCACTAAAATTGGTTTTATTGTGATAAACACCAATCAGCCCGTTTACAGACGTCCATGAAAATTTCAATACTACTGGCTCTTTATGAGAGAAACGAAACTGTCTCTGGTCCATCTATCTGGCTTGTGCTCTTAGCAGGTAGACGAGTTGCTGCTTAAAAGGATAAATAAAGGATGTGCTTAATGTTACGGCCTTTTGTACTTTTAGCATAGCTGACCATTCACAAGTTTTTAATATGTCGCATTTGCAATTCTCAAATATTCCAGGAAAGATATTTTCATATATTTATTCAAAGCTGGTCTTTTATTGTAAAATCACGCTAAAATATTTCAAATCAAGAGCGTGACTTATACAGTAGCCAAATATAAACGACGTCCGAAGCTTGTCAACATAGTGAAAAAGCAGGTTTGGGCAATGTATAAGAATGTCTTCATGAGACGTTTCTAGTGACAATCGACACGTACCGTCTGAAGCACTCTTCATTACAAAAAAACATGTTTTAATTAAGACTACTTTGTAATGGTTGAGGTATGTGTTTGTTTCCCGCTGTGGTTACAGATTTTATCAGCCATAATCATACACGCTTCACCTCCAGTAAAGGCAAGACACCTCGTCGTGTGAGGTCAATAACGACGATATACGATGGGATGGAGTCGCAGGCAGCACAGAATATTTCTTTGCGTTATCTCTAACTGAATATGAACGCGTTGCGGTTCTGGTGAAGAAACAAGAAATATTTAGTTTCGGTTTGGACTGATGAAAAATTGTGAAAGGTGCTGTGTTTGAATTCTTGACAACCGAAAATCATTTGTATCACCATTTGTATTTTATAATGTAATTAATATCTGACAACTGATTGTGCTTCGTTAACAATAAATAACCGCGCGTATTGGCAGAGTGGTCTAAGGCTTCATGCAACACAGACTGGGGGAACGTTCCGGTCAGACGTTCGAGAGCTCCCTCGTGAATGGTTGTGAGTGTTATTCTTAGTGTACGTTTGTTTAACTAGTTTGTAAGTCTGAGGACTGATGACCATATCAGTTTGATCCAACGGATTTACAAATATTTGAATATTTTCGAACAATTAATATAGCTTTGTCCATCACCACGACTTTACTTCATAGCGTTTCACAATTGTCATTTGTACGATATCATACACCTTTAGTGGTAATCTACCGGGGGACAATAAATGCTCCATCGAATTGACGGTCCAGTCTTTAATTATCGTAATTTATTTACAGGTGAGGCCATTCGGCCTAGTAAATTGAAACTAGTGGAAATGTCGACATCTGTCTTGATGCCTACAAGGACTCGATCAAAGCTTTGATTTCTTAACAGTAGGTGCTAATCCAAATCACGAACTGACAGTGATGGCATACTTTAAACATTGTTCCAGTAAGACATTTACCCGTATATGAAGCGGTGATGTCATATCCGACTTCGTAACTTGCTACTCTTCAATCTGGGCCGAGTAAAAATTTCGTTCCGGCAATTTTTCTGCGAGTTTGCTGCTGAGATAATTGCTAATAATCAGCACAATAAATTCCGATGTAAATTTCTGCTCATTTTCCTAATATGCATAGTTATTGATTTCAGTTGGCGTGCTGGTATGTATTACCGATGCACACTCATTTCTGTTAAATGCATTCGGCGTGTCGGCGCATTATAATTTCCGAACTGCCGTGTAGCATTTATTTATTCGCAATATCAAAATGGGCCTTCCATTTTAAGTGCAAGCTTTGTCACTGGTCGAAGCGAAACAATATTTTAATGTTAAACGACTGCTCTGACAAGTCAAATAATTATAGTATTCCCAACGAATCAAAGTAACATAGAGTGTGTCTGTGTGTTTGTGTGGAACGGAAAGGGTGCAACTCTTTCAACAATATCTAGTGTGGAAGACAGTATTAGATTGTTGTTGTGATCTTCAGATCGGGTACGAGTTTGATGAAACAACCTACCGCATTCTATTCTGAGCAAGACTCTTCATCACAAGAATGACATCCATATCCATTTGAACCTGGTTACTCTGTTAGTTACTTTCTCTCACTCTCTGATTTATACCCACATTCATTGGGGTCTATGACTGTGCCCTACCAATCGATATCTGTTGCTAGTCAGGATAAGCCAAGAGTTTTATTTCTCCCCAATTCTGCTTCGTACTTTCATATTACTTACGTGATCTACCCACTTAATTTTCTGCATTCTTCGGTAGCTCTGCTCTTCATGAGCTTCTATCTACTTCTAGTGTGAACTGTTTATTAACCATGTTTCACTCCAGTACATGGCTACACTCCACACAAATGCATCTACATCTACATCTACATTCATACTCCGCAAGCTATCTGATAGGTTTGTGGCTTAGGGTACCTTGAGTACCACTATCGGTTCTCCCTCCTATTCTAATCACGTATTGTTCACTTTTGATTGATTTATCTTGTAAACAAAATTTAACGGATTTCTTTCCGTACTCATGTTAAAAACTTCACACTTCGCATTATTTAGAGTCAATTTCCAATTTTTACACCATTCTGATATTTAAATCGTTCTGCAGCTGGTTTTGATCTTCATATGACTTTACTAGACGATAAATGACGGCTTCATTTGCAAACAACCTATAAGAGATGCACAGATTTTCTCCTAAATCATTTATGTAGATCAGGAACAGCAGAGGACCAATAACACTACCCTGTGGAACGCCGGAAACACCTCTATTTTAGTCGATGCCTTGCAATCGATTACTACAAACTGAGTCCTCTCTGACAGGAAACCCACTATCCAGTCAAAAATCTGAGGCGATATTCCATAACCACGCAATTTGATTAAAAGTCATTTTTGAGGTACGGTGCCGGCCGTATTGACCGAGGGGACTGCGGCGCGCCAGTCACGGTCTGTACGGCCAATACGGTCGGGGGTTCGAATCCCCCTCGGGTATGGAGATTTGTGCCGTCCTCAGTATTAGCTAGTTCGTAAATAGTTTGTAAGTTTAGAGACTGATGACCCCGTAGTTAAGTCCCATATGCTATACAAACATTAGAACATTTTTTGAGGTACGGTGTCAAAAGCCTTCTGGAAATCTAGAAATACGGAATTGATTTCAGAATCCTTGTCGATAGCGATCATCACTTCGTGTGAGTAAAGAGTTGTTGTGTTTCACATTAACGATATTTTCAATCATTTTGTTCGAGATAATTCACAATATTTGAATACAGGATGTGTTCCAAAACCCTTCTGCAAATTGACGTAAATGAAATAGGCCTGTAGTTTATTGGGTTACTCCTACTGCCTTTCTTGCATATAGGTGTGACCTGTTCAACTATCCATTCTTTCTGTACAGAGCCTTCTATGAGAGAGAGGTTGTATGTGGCTGTTAAGTAAGGAAGTATCGCTTCAGAATAATCAGAAATCTAGTGGGTTTACAACTTTTGCTGCTGTTGGTGTAATAAAAGAAGTAACAACATTGATATTAGCAGATACAAGATGTACTTTTGAATATCGAGACCGGTTGAGGCATGGCGAATTCTGACAGAAGGAATTAAGAAAGCTGTACCTGGCGAGAGCAATGGCAGTAGGAGAATATCTGGGAGGAGGAATGGATGTGACGTACCTGGACCGTAGGGTATTAAAGACTGGCGTAATTATTGCTTTAGTTGACAATCCATTAACTGTCGTTTGAAGCTGGCAGTGTTTTTCAGTTCTCTGATATACTGAGGTAGATTGTTCCAGAGCCTGGTTCCTGCTACTGAAAAGGATTTTGAGAAACCGTCTGAGTGATGGATAGGGACAGAAAGGGCTTTGCTCTGACAGGAACGAGTAGTTCTGTTATGTTGATCACATAAGAGTGTTACGATCGAGGAAAGATATGAGGGACAGTGTACGTTAATAAGAGGAGAGTGTATGAAAATCTCTACGCTTGTCAGTACGGAGCCAGGATAGTTGCTTATAACATGGTGAAATGTGATCAAAGAGACGGATGTTACATATATATCGAACGCAGGCATTCATGATTAGTTCCAGACGTCGTGAGCTTTCCCAAGAAAGACCTTGCAAGATAACATCACTATAATCAATAATTGGAATTACAAGTGTTTGTATAAGTTTCTTTTTAAGATAGAGAGGAATTTTTTTTTTTTATATATATCGTTGTAGGGCATGAAGAGATGCTGATGCCTTCCTACACACGGCGGCTGTGTGCTCAGCTCAATTTAGTTCGTCGTCTATTGTCACTCCCAGACTTTTTGCCGAGGGCGAAAAATAGATAGGTGCACTATGAAGAACGAACCTGTGGTTAAAGAAGAACTGGTTCACGCGATTAATGACAAGATCCAGGAAAACCGTAGGTTTTCAATTAGTGCTATCGCTATGGATTTTCCCCAAATCACTTCACCAATGACGACGAGCTGAACGAAACCGTTCCCAACTGGTTGAATACACAGGCGGCATATTTCTATAAACAAGGTATACAAAACCTGGTGCCACGCTGTGCTAAATGCCTGCAAAATTTCGGCAGTAATGTGGAAAAGTAGTTTAAAAGTTGTAAGATTTTGAGCAAAAAAAAAAAAAAAAATATTTTTCTGTATCTGTGTACAATTTCATTTTATTACCAAACGGAACTTACTTTCTGGACGCGCCTCGTATGATGAGCTGTGACCATTCGTCACCGTGCGATGTTTTTCTGGAAGGTTCAAATGCTACGAACTTACTCACCATCCTAATATTTCATCAGATATTAAAGATGCAATGACTGAAAAGATTTACGGTTAGAGTTTTAAAACCAGTGTCAAGTGACAAAATATCGCTCAACACTTTCTACTATTATAATAACCTTCACTTCTATGTACAGAGCTCATGGAAAAAACCGGTATGTATAATGTCACAGACCAGTCATGGTCGTTAGGGATTTCCGAATGATACAATTGTCACGTTAAGTGAGCAGATACAGAAAGGTGAGCTTTATCGATGGCAATTTTCAAAAAATAGAGTCATGGCTAGGCAAAGTTTCACAACTACGAGATTGAGTACTGTGGGCAGGGTGAAGCTGGGAATTTGTATCTGACAGGAGGCGAGCTTAGGTAATCCTTGCAGGTGCGGTGATCACTGTGTCCCCAATGGCGTAGGAGTCAGCGCAACTGCCTAGAAAGCAGGAGGCCTGGGATAGAATCCCGGCTGGGTACACATTTTCAACTTTGCTCAATCGCGGTTGAAGTCATATATTCTGTGAAT
Organism: Locusta migratoria; assembly: GCA_026315105.1. Classification (NCBI taxonomy): domain Eukaryota; kingdom Metazoa; phylum Arthropoda; class Insecta; order Orthoptera; family Acrididae; genus Locusta; species Locusta migratoria. The sequence continues at coordinate 26,227,106 of CM048751.1, forward strand.
ATAAAACTATAACAACTGCAGGATGTGAGATTACCGCCCAATAGAAATACTGGTAATTAATAGCATTTGATAATTAAACAGTATGAAGTTCACTGCAAACATTGACCATGCCAATGCACTAAATGTTACACAATTTTAATCTTATTAATTATGGTAGCAATGTATGTACACAGTTGGGTGACAACATTTATAGTTAGGCCATAGGTAGAAATTCTCCACGCTGAGATTTGCTGTGTGCTTGTAGCTGATGGGAGGCCAGCGAGCAGGCCGATGTTGGTGGCTTGTTCCAACTTAGGATTTTACAGTCTGTTTCCGGTGAGGGGAGAGAGGGCAATGGCGAGTGCCAGGCACAGTGCAGTGCACAAATATTGTAATACTACTGGCATTTGAAGTAATACGATGCAGTTAGGAACCTTTAAGGCCCTCATTACAAAATAGCCTGTTGATAAATAAACAATACATTAGCTGATATAGTCACATCTAACGTAATATGTTTAATTGACAATGAAAAGTAATAAATTACAAACGAAGACAAGACAGTTACACAACTAGCATGGCAATGTTTGTTTATAAAAATAATATATTAACTATTTTTCACCTTATTTTCAATCAATCTTTTGTATTTTACCTTGAAATATTCAGTTAAATCAGTTATCTGTGATATAAGAAATTGCACGATTATGATAAACAGTACAAAGGATGTTTATACTAATATAAAAACGTAAGAAAATATTTGTTTAATGTGTAGTGTAATTATTTTGATTTTAAGTAAAGTTTAAGAAATGTATTGGCTGAGCGCTGTACGTTGGCGGCGTCGCTCTGCATCAGTCGGCATGTGGATCTCGAGGTGGTGACTTGAGATTTGTCTGTGGCAATCGCCACGTGTGGTTGCTCGTCGTAGACTGCACCAAGTTAAATCGAGTGCTACTGTGTGTTTGTGAATATTTCGCCGGTGGAACAAGGTGTGCATCGCATTGAATTAAAGTGACTGTGATTTGTTAATGTAACACGGTGTTTGAGACAGCCACGTGGTGTGAAAACAATTCGCGACAAATATTCATTTTGTCTGGGGGCTCTCGAGCTATAACTTTATTTGATAAATGTGTCGACGTACAGACGTATCAGCCACAGGGTTCAAGTATTGTGAAATAAACAACATAAAGTGAACTTTCACGTGTTTTCAAAAATAGTAGTTAGTACACCCTTTTTCTCTCATGAACTTGAATTTATTATGAATTTGTTTTGTTAATCATATGCAGGGAAGGAAAGCTGCGAACGTGTGATATCATCCCCTAGAAAACGAGTCAAACAGTCGCAATAACAGTTCCAGTGTTTTTGCATGTTTAGGAATTTGGTTCGCAGCTGGTGGTTGTGAGTTTCAAAAATTAATCGTTCCCTATTTTAAACTCTCACCCCGACCTTCACGCTCGCAAGGATCAGAAGTGACGTCTGTTCTTTCGGAATAGACGCCACACGTATATATAGAATATACTGGTGATGGGCAATGATCGTTTTCTTTAGTGGGGAGGGGTGGGAAAGTTTGTGGCCTTTACTCTTACGGGAATTAGTTTCATAACTACGAGTTTGAGTACTGTGGGCAGGGCGAAGTTGGGAATTTGTATCTGACGGGAGGCGTGCTTCGGTAGTCATTGCAGGTGCGGTGATCACTGTGTCCCCAGTGGTGTAGGGGTCAGCGCAACTGCCTATAAAGCAGTAGCCCCGGGTTCGAATCCTGGCTGGCTACACATTTTCGGCTTTGACGAATCGCAGTTAATGTCATATACTTTGAGAATATGAAAGAACAACAACTGTTCTTTCGGAACAGACGCCACATGTACATAAAAAGGACAAGGAAAATGAATATACTCTCCACACGTATCCAGCAAGACATGCATAGAGCGACTGTTAGTTGCGACGATTCCACCTGTGTAAAAATGGCTGCGCGGAACGGAACCTATTAAATTGTCTTAAAATACAGTGGGGGCGATAATGCAGCAGAGAAATTGTTTGAAATGCAAGCGGTCACGCTAGGCCACAGTAAGTGCCCAGTTATCTGACGCGAGCGGTTATCGAACGTAGAGAGGTGGTGCCTAATTTGTTTGATTTATTACTCTCGTTGAGGAAATTCTGTCTGGAAGCTGATAAGGCCGGGCCAGGTGCGAGAACAGCGCCAAGTCGACCAATTGATGACGAAACCTGTCGGCGAAAATAGCCACATTTTGAACCGTTAATCGCCGTAGTCGTGAGACGTGAACTGAAATGTAACGAAACGAAACGGAGGCGTTGCATGCAGAACTCTATAACTGTTATTTCAATCTGTTATCGTCCGATTCTAGCGTAATTTTTAACCTAAAATTTCGTGAGATGACGTAACGAACATTCTATAAAGATGTCTTAATTCCTGTCGCATTACAGAAAATATTACTTGCCTGGCGTCATGCAACATCTACCAAACGTGTCATACGGAGAAACCTATGCTTTACGTCAGTGTCGTGACCAGAGACAGAAACAGAATTGGATATGAATAAATGTCGCCACAAAAAAACATATCGTTGTTGACTCAGTATACAATCCTTGACGAAATTCGGTAAAAAATCCTGCGATATTTAGATGAACTAAGAAGTAAGGTAGCTGTACCGCTCTCAGAAATAGTCACCTCCCATAACCATGCACCGATGACCTCGGCGAGACACGTCCTGGAAACTTAGCACGAAGTCTTCCCTTGGAATGGTGTTCAGAAACCTCGTCACGTTCCGTTGGATATCACTAATATCGTCAAAACTTTCAAATGTTTCTGAATATAAGGGTCTTTAGTCCCTTAGGCGTCAGTCCTTAGGCTTCTAAACTACTTAATGTAACTTATGCAAAAGAAAACACAAATGCGCATGCCCGAGGGAGGACTCGAACTCCCGACGTCGATCAACCGCGCGCTCCGCAGCAAGGCGCATTAGAACGCTCGGCCACTCCACCTCGGCAATATCGACAAATCTCTTCCCTTTCAAAGCGAGTTTGACGGCAGGAATAGGAAGAAGTCCTGAAACATCTTACAACTGCTTCTCTGAGAGGAAACCCACCACCCTGCGACGGTGACTGAGGACATCTACAGTTCACAAGCAGATTTCTTTACCGCCTACTTCCCGTATGCTCTATGGGTCCATTTTAGCCTGTTATCTGCGATGGTCTCTATTTATCTGCACGAACTGCGTCCTTTTGGCTCTTAGTAATGGAGACAGTAATATCTCTATACTATTAAGACGCATTTGTTGTCTGTCTGTCTGTTTTCTTATGACTCAAGTCCAGACAACCAAATAACGTTAAATTTCGTACATGTACACAAAATTACTTGGGGGAGGTTCTTAAACAGGTTTCGTTCCATTTTTGGAAAACTAACCGGAAACTGTGAGAAAAAGTTAAATCTATATCGGTGTAAATCTATATCTTCGCACTGGATGAAATTTTGCACAATTGACCTTCAACACAAGAGGAACATAAAATTTCGTTCAGTGCGTGGTGGTGGTAGGTACTTATGGATTTCGCCAAAATTCACAGTTTTCCTCCGATCTTGATGAGATTTTTGTACACTTGACCTTGAAATCAAGATGAAGGTTACTGTCTACATCAAATTTCGTTCGGTGCATGGGGGAGCGTACTTTACTTATATATTTCGATTGCAATCTCTATACAGGTTTTGTACGCTTCTACAGAAAACCTTATTTTAAGCCTGGGCAAAGCCGGGTATTTGCAGCTAGTGTATAAATAAAAATTAATCGCCAAATATTTTGCAAAGCGTAAAACTCGAGAATGGCTTCACCGGTGCCCGAGGGAAAAGGTGCTTTTTATGTGGAAGATGCCAGTGATCAAAATTGTACTAGGAAGTGATCACAATTGTAGCTAGTATATATAGTATATTTTCTGTCGAATTTTCTGAATTCTGTAACTTTATTTCTGTTTTTATACTATCATTTAAAACTGTCTAATATTGATGTTATATATTCATTAAACATCCAAAATGAAGTGCCATAGTTAATTTTTTTTCTCAATATACTTCCAGTTACAATAACATTTGTCCGAAATGATCGCAATTGTACCACCATACCCTGTGTTGACTTTAACGAAATTATCCCTGTAGAGTGATATCTAACTCTGATTTCATCTAACTCGTTAACCAACACTTTATCTAGCATAAAATCAGTTGTTGCAACTCACGCATGTAGTGAACTGAATATACGTGACAGTCCTAGGTATTTTTGTTACTGTATCAAGACATCCAAGAAACTGGTCCTAAACAAAAAAAAAATCATTTCAGAAACATTGTTGTTCCTAAGTGTGGAGCTGTAGAAGAAAAAGTGCCTTTGTCTTCCTTAGGCACCACACCAATCTTCAATCTACGTACTCTTGACCAGCCGAAGTCCCGGTTCCACCAGTAATGATGGATTCAATAAGATTCTTCATTCTGGACTGCGATTAATTTCGCAAGAATATAGTTGTATAGAATATCAAAAAAGGGTTCCGTCGGCCGCGGTGGCCGAGGGGACTGCGGCGCTTCAGTCACGGTCTGCACGGCCACTACGGTCGGGGGTTCGAATCCCCCGTCGGGCATGGATATTTGTGCCGTCCTAGTTCGTAAGTAGTTTGTAAATTTAGGGACTGATGACTCCGTAGTTAAGTCCCATAAGCTTGACAAACATTTTTGAAAAAAGGGTTCATATACGGATTTTGGAATCAGCCTCGGAACTTTGGATTTGAAGTGCGACATTCAAGCGATAAGGGATCAGAAACGTCTAAACTACTTGGAGAATGACCTACATATTACAAAGGATGTATTATTTTATTATCATTCTCACTAATCCAAAGTTTGAACGAGGGAAAAACCGTCTGGTTGATAAGGTTGAAAAGTGTACCGTCATTTTTAAAAAATAATTACACTAAATTATGTCTATGAATAATAATTATAGATCATAAGAAGGGAAACTTACCAAATGATGTACAATTGAGAGGTTTTTTTTTTTTTTTTTTTTTTTTTTTTTTTTTTTTTTTTTTTTTTTTTTTTTTAGAAACGATTGCAATATTTACTGTAAATTTCGCGTTGCTGTATTCAGGTTATACGTTATGTTGTTGTTGATGTAAAATACTTTGTTGATATCCTGTTGATGGCAGCAATTGCTGAAACCGGTCAAATATCACAAATAAAAGTATTTTACAACTTTGGCACACTAATGATTATTTCAAGATGAATAAAAACGTTAGAGATCGGCAAATCTAAAAACATGATATGGCCACAAGCGAACCCGGAAATGCTTGAAATTGCTAAAACTGCATGAGGATTCCGATCCTTATCTCTCTGCTGATCACTTCCCCCATATATATGCTTCTCTCTCTTACCGCTTTGTCCTCTTAGGCTGCTCACTATATTAGTTTCCTGTAAAATGGCGTTGCTCGGGTACTTACTTATTCCAATATTCATGTACTCCTTCCTCCTCTCTCTGTCCAAGTCGTTCCCACCTCCTTTCTTTGTCGTCCTGCCCTTCGGACTGACCTCCTACTCCCCCCAGTGTACCTGTTGTTTCCCCTGTCATTACCTTTCACACCCAATGGGCAATCTCCTCCTGTCCCTCTCTCTTTTCGTCTCCCTCCCTCCCTTTCATACAAAATTTCACAGTACCTGTCAAATTCGTTGTGATACCTGAAACAGTGTCAATGTCTAGATTAGGATACCCTCTGCCACATCATATGTGAAATTGAGATCTTTATTAACTGTGTTTATCGTTCATGTAATGATGTAAAGTGACCGGTACATGCATTTTCTATTGCTGTCGGGAATGCAGTGCAGGGAAGATTTTTGCTGAAGTGGGAAACACAGCTGACTTTGTCTTGACGGGGTACTGGGACTGTCTGTATAAGGAGGCCATCGAAATCCGGCTAGGCAAGAATCTCATAAACAATGACAGTGTATTTCGACTAAGCCAAGTGTGAAATCCGACACTAAAATTTCTTCGATCGCAGCACAAGCAGAACACCGAGCACGGCGAAGGCAGAGCGCAAACTGAGGTCTGCCACTCGAGTCCAGAGCAGGAGCTACCCCCACCACCGCAGCATCCCGCAGCATCCCGCACACACGAGATCAGTGGAGGGGGTGACCGCAGGTATATATAGCACAATCGTCGGTCCAGCACCTCAGTCAGCGGGAGTAACCTACCACAAAAATCAGTCCAACTGACTGCACGCCCGAGAGCACTCAGCATATTCGCCGGGAAAACCTACGAACACACATGGGAATCATTTCTAGAAGCGCGTCTTGCTAAATATATAAAAAAAAATCGTGACTGGTAGCAGTATTGTTATTTATAAACAAATCCAGAAAATGGAAATATTTAGGTGTTCCTTTTTCCTGCGAGTTATTAGAGAGTGGAACTATAGAGAACCCTTTGCCGTGCACTTCATTGTGATTTGCAGAGTATCCATGTAGATGTTAAATGTTCACGTAAGTGCCACCTGCTGTCAGACTGACTCCAGTCGCTGCCGGAGTTTAAAACAGGAGCGAGTGGCGTGTCGGCCTCACCAGCCAGCAGTTCCCGGATGCCGCCTGTTATTGCGCGGCGCCCACGCTTCTCGCGGCCCTCAAAGGCCTCGCTGTGGTACGGCGCTCGTTATTTCTGCGCTATACCACGCTACGCTACGCCACGCTATGCTCCCCAGCGTCACCTCCACCGGCTCAGTTCGCTTCCTGCGCGTGTTATTCAGGCCGGGACACGGGCTGCCGTCCCCGCCAGGCGCCGGCAGAGCGTGGGAAGGGGTGGGAGGTAGAGGGAGGAAGGTGACACCCATCACGTGCAGGAACACAGACAATGGCGGCGTCTGCACGGCGATTGCTTCCGCGCACCGGCGCGTCTGCAAGGCGGCGCTCGGCCCAGATTCACGGGGCCGTCTGCCACGTCTCCCGCACCTGCTGCTCTTCAATACATCTACATCTACATCTACATAGATACTCTGCAAATGACATTTAAGTGCCTGGCAGAGGGTTCATTAACCACCTTCATAACTTTTCTCTACCGTTCCATTCTCTAATAGCGCGCGGGAAGAAAGAACACCTAAATCGTTCCGTTTTCGATCTGATTTCTCTTATTTTATTGCGATGGTCATGTCTCCCTAAGTAGGTGGGTGCTAGCAAAATATTTTCACATTCAGAACTAAAAGTCGGTGATTGAAACTTCGCAAACAGATCACGCCGCAATGAATAGCGTCTATCTTTTAATGATTTCCACCCCAATTCGTGCAACATTTCCGTGACGCTTTCCCCCCCCCCCCCTCCCCGTAACGTGATAAAACAAAACGAGCTGCCCTTCTCTGAACCTTCTCAATATCTTTCGTCAGTCCCACCTGGTGAGGGTCCCACAAGTGGCAACAGTACTCCAAGAGAGGACGCACAAGTGTGATGTAGGCAGTCTCTTTGGTGGAGCTGGTGCATCGTCTAAGCGTTCTGCCAATGAAACGTAACCTTTGGTTCGCCTTCCCCACAATATTTTCTATGTGTTCTCTCCAGTCAAAGTTGTTCGTAATTGTAACTCCTAGGTATTTGGTAGAATTTACGACCTTAAGGTTTGACTGATTTATCGCGTAATTGAAGTTCAGCGGATTTCTTTTAGTGGTCATGTGTATTACTTCACACTTTTCTTTATTGTCAATTGCCAATTTTCGCACCAAGTAGAAATTTTGTCTAAATCGCGTTGCAGTTGCTTTTGATTCTCTGTTGACTTCACTAACTGATAAACGACAGCATCATCCGCGAACAGTCTAAGGGAGCTATTCAGATTATCTCCTAAATCGTTTATAAACACGAGGAAGACTAGGGGACCAATAACGCTTCCCTGTGGAACGCCAGATATGACTTCTGTTTTACTCGATGACTTACCGTCAATTACAACGAACTGTGTCCTTTCTGACAGGAAATCGTGAATCCAATCGCACAATTGGGGAGATATTCCATAAGCACGCAATTTCATTAGAAGCCGCTTGTGGGGTACAGTATCAAAAGCCTTCCGGAAATCCAGAAATATGGAATCGATTTGAGATCCCTTGTCGATGGCACTTAACACTTCATGTGAATAAAGGGCAAGCTGTGTTTCGCAAGAGCGATACTTTCTGAATCCGTGCTGACTATTGGTTAATAGGTCGTTCTCTTCGAGGTAGTACATAATATTCGAACAAAGTATATGTTCCAGAATCCTACTGCAAATCGACGTCAATGAGATAGGCCTGTAATTTTGGGGATCACTCCTATTGCCTTTCTTGAAAATTGGAGTAATTTGGGCAACTTTCCAGTCTTTGGGTACGGATCTTTCGCTGAGTGATCGGTTGTAAATTATAGCTAAGTACGGAGCTATTGCATCAGCATACTCTGAGAGGAATCTAGTTGGTATACAATCTGGCCCGGAAGATTTATTTTTGTTTAGTGGCTTAAGTTGTTTTACTACTCCAGGAACATCTACTTCTAAGTCTCGCATGCTGGCAGCTGTTCTTGGATTGAATACTGGAGTGTTCACTTCGTCTTCTTTGGTGAAAGAATTTCGGAAAGCTGTGTTTAGTAATTCTGCCTTAGCAGTACTGTCGTCGGTAGTATTACCATTGCTATCGCGTAGTGAAGGTATTGTTTGTGTTTTGCCGCTAGTGTACTTCACATATGACCAGAATTTCTTTGGATTTTCTGCAAGATTACGAGACAGGATTTCTTTGTGGAAACAACTATAAGATTCTCGCAATGAAGTCCGCGCTAGGTTGCGAGTTTCAGTAAAAGATTGCCAGTCTTGCGGATTCTGTGTCTTTTTAAATTTTGCATGCGTTTTTCTTTGTTTGTGCAACAGTGATCTGACCTGTTTTGTGTACCACGGGGGGTCAGCCCCCTCTTTTATTAATTTATTTGGTATAAATCTCTCGATTGCTATTGATATTATATCTTTGAAAGTAAGCCACAACTGATCTACACTCGCATTTTTAGTTTTGAAGGACTGGAGACTATCACTCAGGAAAGCGTGAAGCGAATGTTTATCTGCTTTATTGAATAAATATATTTTTCCTTTATTTTTGGTGCATTTGGGAATTTCGATATTCAGTCTCGCTACTACAACTCGATGTTCGCTAATCCCTGTATCTCTTTTGATGCTCTTTACTATCTCGGGATTACTTGTTGCTAGGAGATCAAGAGTATTTTCGCAACCACGTACTATTCTAGTGGGTTCATGAACTAACTGTTCGAAGTAGTTCTCAGAAAAAGCATTCATAACTAGTTCGGACGATGTGTTATATTTGCCCCCGGTTTTGAATACGTAATTATGCCAACATATCGAGGGTAAATTAAAGTCGCCACCGATTATAACAGTATGCTTCGGATACCTATTTGAAATATGATTCAAGCTTTCTTTGAACATTTCTGCAACCGCATCGTCTGAGTCAGGGGGCCGATAAAAAGATCCAATTATTAATTTATTTCGGTGGTCAGGTATAACCTCTACCCAGACCAATTCACAGGAAGTATCTGCCTCAATTTCGTTGCAGGATAAACCGTTTGTAACAGCAATAAACACGCCACCCCCTGTTTTATTTATTCTATCCTTTCTGAAGACCATTTGGCGCTTTGATAAAATTTCGGCCGAATTTATCTCAGGCGTCAGCCAGCTTTCAGAACCTATAACGATTTGTGCCTCAGTACTTTCTATCAACGCTTGGAGCTCTGGAATTTTCCCAACACAGCTACGACAATTTACAACTGTTACACCAATGGTTTTTATGTCTACTTTCTTCCCGTGTCTGACCTGCCCCCTTTGAGACTGAAACCCATTTTGTGTATTCCCGAGGCCATCTAACCTAAAAAACCGCCCAGTCCACGCCACACAGCCCCCGCTACCCGTGTAGCCGCTTCCTGAGTGTAGTGAACTCCCGACCTATTTAGCGTTTACTACACAGTCCGTCACGGGCTCAGAACAGTAACCGCGTTTGGTTTCTAGTTGTATCGTCACACCAATACCTAAGATTATTATTATACACTAGCTTAAACCCTCGGCTCCGCTCGCGTGTTGGTTGATTATGATAGTGTGCTATGATAGTGTGCTATGAGACTGATTTTGATGAATGAAATGAAATACAATACCTTCTTTAGAAACATTTTTAATCAGCATTCAAATAAACAAATAAAATTATGTGAAGTGCTTAATGATTTACAATAAATAATACCTACATTATTCCTTATAGACTGTGTTGCAATATCTCAACGCGTATGGTGAGAGTAATGTCCAATTTCATTTTAATTTCATCTTAGGGCATTCTAGTAAGCTACGTTATTTGTAGTGTTGTACATACGTCAAATCGATTTTATTAAAGAGATGTATTCAAAGAAATTTCCTTTTTACTGCTTTATTTATTTATTCTTATATTTCCTTATTCGTATCTTTATCCTCACAGAGAATGAGCTGAAGACATTGTAGCACGCATAGACCGAAGATATGGTTTGTGGCATCATGTTTCGCTGTATGTAACCTCCTTTTCATTCTGTAGTTTTCGCTGCAGAGCGAAATATTAACACACACACACACACACACACACACACACACACACACACACACACACACACATGTAGAATTTTATATACACCGATAACTTTCCATCCCATTATACTCTACCTTTTTATCATTATCAACCCTCAAGCAACAATGCAACCAATAAAACCAATTTCAAAGAGTAAATGTAATTTTCAAAGAGTAATTATTGTTCAGCACTTCGCGTTATATTCTTAAAATTACGAAATATCTGTCAGATCGTATAAAATCGTGCCTAAAACCTTCCTCAGGTATAAATTAGTAATTGTAAAAATATTAAGTCTCTGTGTCTTGTCGTTCGGACGTGATAAGCGTACACCGAACAGACATTGAAATTAATATATGTAGATAAATAGCTATCCGATCTCCATAAAACCGTGCCTAAAGCCTTCCCCGGGTAGACATTGGTAACTGTACAAATTTTTAGCTCTTTATGTCTTGTGGTTCAGACGTGATAAAAGCACTCCGAAAAGACATTCACGTTTATAGATATAGATTATAAATATTATGAAAAATCAGAGTGACATTCAGATCGTTCTGTCCGGACGATTCTTTCATTTTTGTTTCAAACGAAAAGTACGCATCCATATACTTGTCATCAGTAATTAGAATTCACGTAACTGTGGCCGTCCTTTATTTATACTCACACGCGATTTACTTCTCCTTCTGTACATTTCTTATGACATTGTCCTCTCTGTGAAACAAAGTCAGTCTATTTTTATGAAGAAATTTAAACAATGTATTTACGTGCCACAGTCATTGTATTGTAACATTTCTTTATTTTGTACAACTAGTTTCAGTGAAGCTATATCACTTCTGTTTCACCAGTGACATTTTTTATCCTGCAGAATGAAACTTTCACTCTACAACGGAGTGTGCGCTGATATAAAAATTCATGGAAGATTAAAATTGTGTGCTGGAACCGGGACTCGAACCTTCGACCTTCGTCTTTCGCGGGCAAGTGCTCTATCACTGAGCTATCCCGGTACGACTCACGGTCCGTGCTCACAATTTTACTTCTGCCAGTACCTCGCCTTCTACTTACGCCTACTTATAGTTCGCACGAGAACTTCTGTGAAGTTGGGAAAGTAGGAGGCGAGGTACTGGTGGAAGTAAAATTTTAAGAACGGACTGTGAGTCGTGTCGGGATAGCTCAGTGGTTGAGCACTTGCCCGCGAAAGACAAAGGTCCTAGGTTCGAGTCCAGTTTCTGGCACATAATTTTAATCTGCCAGCAAGTTTCATTTTTTAATTCTCTACAAAATTTAAGCACTGAGTTTGCAGTAATACAAGTGATTATAAAAAATAAAATATCTGGTCTAAAATAATGCATTCCTACATCAGGTAGTTACATCATTCAACATCATTCAACATCATTCAACGGGGTCATCAGTCCCTAAACTTACAAACTACTTATGAACTACTTACGAACTAGGACGGCACGAATATCCATGCCCGAGGGGGGATCCGAACCCCCGACCGTAGTGGCCGTGCTGACCGTGACAGGAGCGCCTCAGTCACCTCGGCCACCGCGGCCGGCAGTAACATCATTCCTGTAATGAGAGAACAGGTCTGGACTGACTTATTATTGTTCCCATGGACAAATAAGAAGAGAACAAATAAGTGTTCACAGGTAAAAAGCTTGTAATAATTCAGTCTAGACCTCTTCTCTTGTTACACGAACGATGTAATAATCTAATGTAGGTTTTAGACAAGATATTTTATTTTCATTCTTTTATATATATATATATATATATATATATATATATATATATATATATATATATATATATATATATATATATATATATATAATCACTTGTATTGGTAAAGTCAGTATTTTAGTTAAATTTTGTGAAGAAGGATCTTTAGTTTTTTTTTTTTTTTTTTTTTTTTTTTTTTTTTTTTTTTTTTTTTTTTTTTTGTTAGATGAGGTGATAAAAATTGTCTCTGTTCATATAGAAGTACTTGAAAATGGCGACATAGCTTCACTGAAACAAGTTGCACGAAATAAAGAAATGCTAAAAGTAATATAGCGACTGCGGTACATAATTAAATTGTTTAAATGTCTTCATTAAAAAAATCCAATCGCACTCATAGACAATGTCTGAATTTACAAAGTCAGTCTGCCATGCCTTTCAACCCGTCCGAATTCCTTCATTTTTAAACTTATTTGTGTGCCGTACCCGAGGTTCGAGAACTATATCTCATCATCAGGCGCATTTAGTGAGTCCGTAAAAACTGTTACGTGTAGGATCAGATTAATGTTCGGTACATTCCGGGAGGCACTGTTGCATGTTCTAGAAATTCACAATTTTAGTCTGTTCCTACATGCAACAGTTTTACGAACTCTCTAAATGCACTTGATGATGAGGTATAGGTCTAGAATGTCGGGTAGTGGATATAAAATAAAAAAAGTTTAAAATTACCCACTTCTGTAAGTGCAATTATTAAAGGTCTTTCAGTTCCGTTTCAAATTCAAGGGATTAATTCACATATTTCTCATCAATTATCATTCACATGAGAGGTAACGTAAACCGCCATAATATGCACTATTGGTAAACGGGAAGTTCACGATGGCTGCGACAAGTGGAACATCAGCAACCTTGGTGGATTAGTGTATGGTTCGGCATTATGGGAGGAAGAAAAATTGGTCCCTGTTTTATCGATGGCAATCTAAATAGTGGAATGTATGCTGATTTTTTAAGTAATGTTCTACCGATTTTACTACAAGGTGTTTCACTGCATGACAGAATGGCGATGTACTTTCAATATGAAGGAGGTCCGGCACATGGCTCTCGTGCACTAGAAGCGGTCTAAAATGGAAGATTAACTGACATGTGGATTGGTCGTAGCAGTACCACACCGTGGCCCGCACGTTCACCGGATCTTACATCCCCGGATTTCTTTCTGTGGGGAAAATTGAAGGATTATCGTGATTCACCGACAACGCCTGAAAACATGCCTGAGGACAATGTCAATGCATGTGAGAACATTACTGAAGGCGAAATGCTAGCTGTTGAGGGGAATTTCGTTACGCGTATTGCCAAATGCATTGATGGACATCATTTTGAGCATTTATTGAAGTCACGCAGTAACAGCATGCGTTCTCATAATGTAAGATAATTTTCTAAAAGTAATGTATCACAGTGTAACAACCGAAATAAAGTTCAAACGTACCTACGTTCTGTGTTTTAATTTTAAAAACCTAACTGTTACCCACTGTTTGTCTGAAATTGTGAGCAATATGTTTGTGAGTGTTACAGCGCCATCTATCACGAAGCGAAATAAGTGTTCCAAATAAAATATGCATATTTATTTACGTACTAGACGAATATGTAATAAAAATGGGGTACCTATTTTTTTAAAAATGCAGTTGATATCCGTTTGACCTATGGCAGCGCCATCTAGCGGGACAACCATAGCGCCATCTGTTTTCCCCCTTGAAGCTAGTAAAGTTTTGTTCTTTGTACTTATTTCGTTTGATGGACCATCCTGCATATATATATATATATATATATATATATATATATATATATATATATATATGCACAGTGAATCACATTACACTTACACCGCAAATATTGCGGGAACGAGAGGTGTGATTGATGTTTTCACAGAATGGATTGCTAGTCAGGAGCTCGTATTTTTAGCCAACAAACAGATTGTAATATTACTTAGTATATTTTTATGCAAACATACAGTTTTTTTAAATAGAACAATAGTTGTTTCTATCACGCACTGGAATTTGTGACACCAGCTGTGTACAAAGAAATTTAAATGGCATTATTATGATGTTTAGTTTGACAGCTACAACCGTTTAAAATTTCAGGGGCGGAGACTGCGATAGCGTAGCTGACTGGCCGAGTGGCTAGCCCCTGGGGCACGGCGCACTGTCTCATGACAACCAGCCAGTCAGCTACGCTGTCGTAGCGTCCGCCCCCAAAACTTTGAATGGTTGTAGGTGACAAACTAAACGTGATAGAAATGTCATTCAAAATCCTTCGTACAGATCTGGTGTCAAAAATTCCAGTCCATGATAGAAATAACCAGGAGAAGGAGCACAGGTAGTGACGGTAACAAATAAAACACACACACACACATAAACGCTAGCTTTTGTAACGTAGCTGCTTCTTCTGGCGGAAGGGACGGAGAGGGAACAGGAAATGATGAGGGTTTTAAGGGAGTGGGTAAGGAGCCATTCCAGTCCTGGAAAAGGAAAGCTTACCTTGGGGGAAAAAGGAGGGTAAACAAATACACTCCCACACCTACACATAAATGTTCAAATGTTTGTATAGCTTATGGGACTTAACTACGGGGTCATCAGTCCCTAAACTTACAAACTACTTATGAACTAGCAAACACTAAGGACGGCACAAATATCCATGCCCGAGGGGGGATTCGACCCCCCGACCGTAGTTGCCGTGCAGATCGTGACTGGAGCGACTCAGTCCCATCGGCCACAGCGGCTGGCCACCTACGCATATACACAAACGCAAACACACCTAGGCAGACATACTACAGTAAACCCTCATCATTTCCCTTTCCCTCTCCTTCCCTTCTGCCTGAAGAAGCAGCTAGGCCGCGAAATCTAGCACTTATGTGTGTGTGTGTGTGTGTTTTATTTGTTACTATCACTACCTGTGCTCCTTCGCCTGGTATATATATAAGTGTGTTTGCCTCTGTAACTTATAAAATGATAGCTGACGGGAAATTTTAATTCGATAGGTCAACACAAGAAATGTTACACTTTCTGTGGAGCTATGAACATAGTTTATAGTATTATTTTCCAAAGAGTTACAGCAAAAAGTATATTTTTAAGTGGAACAATAGTTTTTTCTATCGTGCATTGGATTCGTTGAAACCAGCTGCGTCCAAATCAATTTAAACTACACTCCTATCACTGTTAGTTTGGGAGCTACAACCCTTCAATATTCCGGGGGCGGAGGCTGCGATAGCGTAGCTGACTGGCCGAGTGACTATCCCCTGGGGCACGGCCCACTGTCTCATGACCACCAGACAGTCAGGTACGCTGTCGTAGCCTCCGCCCCCTAAACTTTGCAGGGTTCTAGCTCCCAAACTAACAGTGATAGGAATGTAGTTTAAATTGATTTGGACGCAGCTGGTTTGAACGAATCCAATACACGATAGATAAAACTATAATTTAAAAAATTATATCTTTGTGGTGTAACTCTTTGGAAAATGATACGATAAACTATGTTCATAGCTCCGCAGAAAGTGTAACATTTCTTGTGTTGATCTACCGCATAAAAATTTCCCTTCACCTTTCATTTTATAAGTTATAGAGGCAAACACACTTAGTGACACACACTGTATATATAGATATAAAAGAGAGTGGGAGAAAGAGAGAGAAAGAGAGATAATCGTCGAGGAATGTCGCTGTTTACTCCTAAGACAATAAAATAAATCGCAATATGCACAAATTTTCATTCGCCACAGTTTGGTATTCCATCTAAACCGAATACAGTGAAGCCATAACATCGCAAATTGCGATTTATTTCATTCATTTGAACGATATAGAATCCTAAGACAATGTTGTCCAAATTGATCAATGAAATTGCTCCGAGTGTGAGACCTGTATAATAGGAGAGTGACCCGCTAACAACTGTTTCAGTTTCAGTTTCTTCGATTCTACTCTCCAAAAATCATCCTATTGATACTGTTGGTGAAATAAGAACTTTTTCTTTTCATTTAAAATGGAAGGTTTAGGACAATATGTGACATGAATGAAACTTTCACTCTGCAGCGGAGTGTGTGCTGATATGAAACTTCCTGGCAGATTGAAATTGTGTGCCGGAACCGGGACTCGAACCTGGGACGTTTGCCTTTCGGGGGCATTCGCACTACCGACTGTGCTATGCCGACATGACTCACGATCCCGCCTCATAACTTTACTTCTGCCAGTACCTCGCCTCCTACTTTCCAAACTTCACAGAAGCTCTCCTGCGATACATGCAGGACTATCAGTCCTGGAAGAAAGGATATGTTGGAGACATGGCTTTGCCACAGCCTAAGGGATGTTTCCAGAATGAATTTTTTTTTTGTGTCCCAGCCTCGTCGCCGCTTTTGTGTCCCGTTTCAGTCGTAGGTGTCGGTGGCCGAGTGGAATGAGACCGACACAGGAATAAAGATAGTAAAGATAGCACGCTGGTGCAGGTACGGAGGGGAGCAGCCAGAAACTAGAAACACTAGAGTAAATTAGAACGAGATATATATTGAACAGAATTTATACAATACTTAACTTTTACAGAGATCAGTACTGCAGAATGCTGGTACATAGTTGTTAGAGGCCTGCCTAGTGCCTGTACGATAGCAAAGTCTTCACTGGTGCCTATCTGATTCCGAAGTGTTAACTGGTTCCTATCTCAGTCCCAAGTAAACGATGTCGTTCAGTGGTGGCCACGAGCGGAGTTGTAGCAGAGGGCGCTCGTGGCTGACGTCGTAAGAATGCCGCGCCGTGCGTGCATGGCGGCGCGTGGCGAAAGTAGGTGGCGCGCACTTTGGACTTGTGCGACACCACAATTTTCACTCTGCAGCGGAGTTTGTGCTGATATGAAACTTCCTGGCAGATTAAAATTGTGTGGCGGTACCGGGACTGGAATCTGAGACCTTTGCCTTTCGCGGGCTAGCGCTAAACCGCTGAACTATCCCAACACGACGCACAATCCAAACGCCCGCGAAAGGCAAAGGTCCTTGGTTCGAGTTCCGGTTCCGGCACACAATTTTAATCTGCCAGGAAGTTTCATATCAGCGCACACTCCGCTGCAGAGTGAAAGTTTCATTCTGGAAACATCCCTTAGACTGTGGCTACTCCATGTCTCCACCATATCCTTTCTTCCAGGAGTGCTAGTCTTGCACGGTTCGCAGGAAAGCTTGTGTTAATTTTGGAAAGTAGGAGGCGAGGTACTGGCGGAAGTAAAGTTGTGATGAGGCGTCGTGAGTTGTGTCTGGATATCACAGTCGGTAGTGCGCTTACCGCAAAAGGCAAAGGTCCCAGGTTCGAGTCCCGGTTCCGACACACAATTTTAATGTGCCAGGTATGTTTCATTACGTGACGTGTTATTTGGAGTGTAGTGCCCCGTTACTAGCAGTCAGTAATACTTCAGTATTCCGCTGTGCCTGTTGCAGAGGACCGGCGCGGTGGTTAGTGCTGCACTGGCAGCCGGGCCCATTGTCCTCACGCGCTCGCGCACGCACACGCAGCCTGCGCCACGCACGCACAGACCCGCTCGCCCCCTGGATGGCCAGGGCAGTCCTCCGGGGCCGGCCGCCCGCTGGGACGCCACCGGCTAAACAGCCACTGCTGCCACCGCCGCTGCAGGCAGGCCCTAACTTCGTTAAATCCGACAAGCCGTGGCGGCGAATTAATTGGCTATAACGGTGCCCAGTCGCCGTTACATTGCGCCGGGGAGCGCCCCTTATTATTGTTTTAAGTGGCGGCAAGCGCTCCTTTTTCACGGTCCCAGACGGGCGCGCGCGCACTGAATCTCCCGAATTGCTGCCCGAGAGCCGTGGCTGCGCATTCGCGTGCATTCGCCCGAGTTTGCTCTGCACTGTTCGCGAACAGCAAGTAAATATCTTTCGAAAGTAGTGCGGATTAGTAGTTACATTAACACTAAATAATCATTAATTATACTGTTTGATATCTGCTATACTATCAACGAGCCAATATCAAATGTAAACGTAGGCTTACGCACTCTTGTGGTAGTATGATTAAAATGTTGCAATAAAACAAATATCAGGAGGGGGAACCAAGGATAAGTTTAATGTCGAAAATCAATGTGTAAAATATTTAAAGAATTGAATTCTCCACTGAACAAAATTTATTAAGACACTGCCTAAAAGTATTTTAAATAACTAACATCTTGGTAGGTAATGAATATCATGGAAAAAAACTATGGTTGTTAACTGAACAGCTTTACATGATCATTAATCATTTGAAGTTACAAATTACTGACTGAATTTCTGATGCCGGCCGCGGTGGCCAAGCGGTCTGCGGCGCGCCAGTCACGGTCTGCACGGCAACTACGCTCCGCGGTTCGAATCCCCCCCTCCAGCATGGATATTTGTGCCGTCCTTACTTTTAGCTAATTCATTCGTAGTTTGTAAGTTTAGGGACTGATGAACCTTCCATAAGCTCTACAATTGTTGATGGAATGTTTTTATTTATATTTTATTTTATTATTATTATTTTTTTTTTTTTTTTTAATTTGGGAGCAAACTAGAAACACACTTAAAAGATGTAACTTGTAAGTGAACAACTGTAACCAAATTCTTCAATTGATATTCACATAAAATAAGATGCTGAACCAGATATTTAACTGGATAATACCAGCGTAACATTTTTAATTATTACTAGCTGAACCCCCGCTGCTTCGCATGCGTAGGCTGGTTGGTCTGCACCAGTTGTTGTTTTTCAATCCTGATGAAGACTCCATATCTTAAATTTCGTAGTTATAGCTCGAAATTTGAGTTAACAGCTACATATTATTGAAAATGAATTTTTTGCGTTATCTATTTTACCCTCTTGTTGGTTGAATTTAAAAAATGCCGAAAGTTGTCTTTTAAATTAGAACCCCGAATCGAAATGCAAAAATTTGTAGTTCAAAATTGCCTAAATAGCAACATATTTTCGAAAACCACCCCCTCACTAATTTAACCCCGTTGATGGTTGAATTTCCAAAAATAGCAAAACATGTATTTTTAACGTATAACCAACTACACAAATATCAATTTTTGCAGCCTTAGCTTCAAAATTGTATCAATAGCAACGTGTTTTCAAAAAGAATTTTTGATCATCTATTTAACCCTCTTAATTGTTGAATTTCTAAAAATACTCAAAATCATGGATTGTTAATCATGACCAAGATTCCATATCCGATGTTTCGTAGTTATAGCTTAAAATTTGAGTGAACAGCAACATAGTTTTGAAAATCGATTTTTTGCGTCACCTATTTTAGTCCCTTATTTGTCGAATTTCAAAAAATGCCGAAACACGTGTCTTCTAAATTCGAACCCTGAATTAAAATCCGAAATTTGTAGTTCTAGCTTCAAAATTGCCTAAATAGCTACGTATTTTCCAAAATATTTCACCCACTTACGGACGGAATATCAAAAAATCGCTTCTTAAATGACGCCTACAGAGTAAGATCAACGCCCTCCCCAAATTTCAAATTTCTGTCTTCAGTGGTTTGGGCTGCGCGATAATGAGTCAGTCGGTCAGTCAGTCACTACACCTACATCTACATGGGATACTCTGCAAATCACATTTAAGTGCCTGGCAGAGGGTTCATCGAACCACAGTTAAACTATTTATCTCCCATTCCATTCTCGAATAGCGCTCGGGAAGAAGGAACTCCTGAATCTCTGCGTCCGAACTCTAATTTCTCGTATTTTTTTCTGATGATCATTTCTACCAATGTAAGTGGAAATCAACAATATATTTTCGCATTCGGAGGAGAATGTTGGAGATTGGAGTTTCGTAAGTAGCCCACGCCGCGGCGCAAAATCAACAGGTCCATGACTTTAACTGAATTATATAACCATAGAAAGGTATACAATCAAGAAAGTATTGCTGGTGGTGTATTTTTACAATTTTTTACGAAAACAACCTAGCCGGTCCCGGTGGCCGAGGGGACTGAGGCGCTCCATTCACGGTCCAATATGGTCGGGCGTTCGAATCCCCTCTCGGGCATAGATATTTGTGCAGTCCTTAGTGTTAGCTAGTTCATAAGTAGTTTGTAAGCTTAGGGACTGATGACCCCGTACTTAAGTCCCATAAGCTATACAAACATTTGATACATTTTTGAAAACAATCTATAATCCTAATGACCAGTAACTTCGCTATAAAAAAAGTGTATTAAACTACAATAACTTCTGACTATGGACATGCGGTAAACAAAAATTTTAGCATTCATGCCAATAAGAAAGAAATGAACTGCTTTACTGGAGACCACCTTCCCCTGAGGCGACAAATCCACACCTCCCTCTCTTCAACTATGATAGTTACTGCCCACTGAGATGCCCACAGATATTATTGGATAGATGATACACTTCACACACTATAAATATCATCGCTTGCAGAGGCATATCGCAGAAAAATAAAACATTGCAACAAAAAACCAACCTGTTATACATACAAAAGATGTTCTCGTTAGATGCAGGAACCTTTAAGTCTAGTGTTACAATAAGCAATGATTTTCTGAGAAAGCAATTTCTAAATTTTCTATAATTCTGTAACGCTACAGAAACTGTAAGAATGGTACATTTTTATTTCTTTATTTACTGTGTGAGGCTATGTTCCGAAGAACATCTTTTCCGTTCATTTTTATATCGCACTGAACCATAACAATGTGTGCACTGGCCTAGCCTGATAAGCATAAAACTCTAGAATGGAACTTTTCACTCTTCAGCGGAGTGTGCGCTGATATGAGACTTCATGGCAGATTAAAATTGTGTGCTGGAACCGGGACTCGAACCAGGGACTTTTGCATTTTGCGGGCAAGCGCTCCACCGACTGAGCTATCCCGACACGACTCACGATGGCATCACACAACTTTACTTCCGGCAGTACCTCGCCTCCTACTTTCCAAACATCACAGCAAGACTAGCACTTCTGGAAGAAACGATATGGTGTAGACGTGGCTTAGCCACAACCTAAGGGATGTTTCCTGTATGAAACTTCTGTGAAGTTTGGAAAGTAGGAGGCGAGGTGCTGGTGGAAGTGAAGTTGCGTGGCGGCATCGTGAGTCGTGTCGGGATAGCTCAGTCGGTAGATCGCTTGCCCGTGAAAGGCAAAGGTCCCTGGTTCGAGTCCCAGTTCCGGCACAAAATTTTAATCTGCCAGGAAGTTTCATGCATAAAACGATTTCGTTGTAGAAAAAAGTAGCGATGTACATTGTATTGATGTATTTCAGAATTTATTAACACTTGAAATGTCAAATACTCGTTCCTTGAATTTCATTTTCTCTCCTACCCGACATAACACTTCTCAGAAGAACTCTGAATCAAATTGCAGCTATATCGACGTCACTTTTTTTTTTTTTTACCGCAACATAAATCATTTTCTTAATAGACACGCGAAACTCCGTTGTCGACCTTGGCCATTATTTTCTTATTTCAGCTCACACCCTAAGACTGAAGAAATATATTTCCTGTTATCGCGTGTGCCGCATACAAAACACCTAATACGTATGCGAAACTAGGCGTTCCCGCATTTACCCCTTGCTGAAAAAACATAACGAAAGAGAAACCGCGGAGGTGTTCTGCTCCTTTACGGCCTTACCGCGTAGTTAGGTCAGACGTACACAGCACGCCCGCTCGGCCTGGGGCGCAGTCACGTACACCGACCGTACGTACGGCCTGCGTGGCGTCTGGTTTTTGCCGCCTGATCCGCGTCGCACCAAAGCCACGCAATCATGCAAATTACCGGTCTTGTGTGCTGTGCCGCACTGCGACGCCGACCATTCCGATTTTCATACCGAAATAGACGGCATTCCTCCGCCGAAGCGGTGGTGTATGCCCGGGATTCACTGGGCTGCCAGCCCTCATCTACAAACTGCGCATCGTGGTAGCGGTGTTAATATATCACGCGGTTTCAGTACAGCAGAAAGCAATAGTAAGCATTTAAATCTCCTGCTACCGAGGTAATATAATTACCCCGGCGTAACACGATGCAAGTTTTTGTTTTTATGTAGCATATATCACATCACACTACTACCACGACAAGAATATTAAATACTAGCTGAAAACAAAACATTGCACGGGTATTTTTTCATTTACTTATTCCAGCTCTAACGGTGTTACTCATCGTTAGAACCACATTTTGCTTGTGTTTCATAAATAAAAGTCATACATCACGTTATTGTCTCTGTCGTTCAGTGGTAGAATCAGTAGTTTAAACAGCTCAAATAGTTTCAGTAGCTCGCCTGTCTGTACATTATTATCAATACCATCAAGACGACAGGTACTTTACGGTCTTTTGGAATCAAACATTACACGTATGTATATACCCGCTGCTTCACATACATAGGCTCGTTGGTCTGCACCAGTTGTTTCTTTTTAATCCTGATGAAGAATCCATATCTTAAGTTTCGTAGTTATAGCTTGAAATTTGAGTTAACAGCAACATATTTTTGAAAATCAATTTTTTGCATCACCTATTTTACCCCCTTATTTGTCGAATTTCAAAAAATTCCGAAACACGCGTCTTTTAAATTCGAACCATGAATTAAAACCCGAAATTTTTTAGTTCTAGCATCAAAATTTCCTAAATAGCTACGTATTTTCCAAAAACTTTTCATCCCCTGTTTCACCCCCATACGAATGGAATATCGAAAAGTCGCTTCTTAACTGACGCCTACAGAGTACGATCAACACCCTACAAATTTCAAGTTTCTGTCTTCAGTGGTTTGGGCCGGGGTATGATGAGCCAGTCAGTCAATCGGGACACATACTTATATATATATTCACTTCTGTTGAAGACGCACACAAACAAATACTGACATTTTTAACAAAGAAATCAATGACTGTAAAAACTGTTCTTTACGTTATGTATACAAAGAGTTGACTCACTGAATGCCAAATTAAATTCAATCTGCTTTTCGAGAACATTCTAGAACATAAATATTTATTAATTTGTATGTGGAACATAAATGAATCTTGTCTCAAGTAAAGTTACACAAAATGATGACAAATGTAATGTTAGGTCTTAAAGAAACGGCAATGAAAATCTTAAGTAATTTACAATTAAAGCAGTAGTTGTATTCCTTGACATTATTTAAAATAGTTAATTTAAAGTAATTATGCTGTTTTACAGTCAGCAAAGTATTGCAGTAACGTCAATACATTATGGAAGATTTCAGATAATGTTAGATAGAAATATGATTAACGAAAATACATTATAAAATACCGTGCTATTGATGCAATTAAACAGTCTTGTATCGTATTATAATGTTTTATGAATACTTTTGTGACTATGCATAAAGAAAAGTTTAGTTGTGATAGGTATCGTATACTTCAAATTGCCAAACAAGCGGAATTTTATGGGATGTATACATTACACAGCCTCAAGTTAGCACTTCTTCTACCCCTTATCTCTCCCTCTCTGTCAATCGCTTTTTTCTTCTAAAATCGTGTCATATTTATAGAATAATATTTTAAGAAACAAGGCTGTATTGCATAATGTAGAACATTGGAAGTGCAGTATTCAAATAAAGAAAGATAGTAATCAAAATACAAATGACATTTAGAATTCGTATGATCTCGTATTTATTGAGTATTATGGTGTGCAACTGTATAATTTTTCAGGTGTATGATCATTTGTGTAAGTGCTATACGTCTATAAAATCTGTTGCGAATACAATTAGTAGTAAAGAAGTAATAGACTAAAACTTGATTCGTGATGGAGCTATTTTTCATGAGCGTTACTGTTTACGTGCTCATATCTCACGAACTATGTGTCGTACTGTAATACAATTTCGAAGGTACATTCAGCTATATCGGTTAACACTGTGTATAAAATTTCCTGCTGCTACAATTCGTAGTGTAGAAATTATAAATTGTAGCGACATACCGAATGTCCTAGTTTTAATACATAAACAGCGGAAAAGTAGCAAGCGAGAAACTTTTTTATTTTCATCAGTTAACTGTTTAAGCGAGAAAAAACATAAGAAACGTTTGAAATTATCTTTAAATTTTGTTGCAAGTCGCTAAGCACTCTCATTCTCATACGGTGTCGCATTATGTGGCAGTTTTTTGTGGTTCCTATTGCTTATTACGTTATATCTCCTGAACTATGTGGATTATGTAACTGTTAACCCTGCAGGAACTGTTACCTCACGGTAAGAAAATGTGTATCAATTTTGGTTGAAATCGGTCTAGTTTTTTAAGAGGACAAGTCCAACACTGTCGCGTGACATAGCAGTTTCTCTCGCACCTCATTATTTATGACGTCATATTTCGTGAACTGTGTGTCGCACTATGATAAAATTCCGAACATACGTTTAGTGGTATGTGTGTATATCATCTGTAACATTTCTCGCGAATACAGTTCTTAGTGTACGAGTAATAAATTGTAAAGTAATGCGAAATGCTGTAATTTTATTGCCTGAACGCCGATAAAAACAGTAAACAAACTTTTTTTCCTTTAGTCATTTTGCTGAGGTTGTCAGCAACAAAAGCTTCTCTAAAGGTTTGAAATTATATTTAAAGGTAGTTGCACGTCGCTAAGTGCTCTTCTTCTCAAATCGTAGACTGATGAAGTCAAACTATAACGTGTAGCAAGACGGGGAAGTTTTCATTGTTTATTACGTCATATCGCCTAACCTATCGGCTCTATCACAAAATTCTTTCTTATCTGACGCCTACTACTTATGAACTACATTCCTTCTAAATTTCAGCTTAATAGGTAAAGCAGTTTTCGAGATTTCGTGTTTAGTCAGCGTGTGAGTGAGTGGATGACATTCCTTTCGCTTTATATAGTTAGAGATTCCTATTTGTTGCCATAACACAGGATAAATTACGATATTAAACGTAAAATATCTTAATAATTTTCTGGAAGAAACAAAATAATAGGAGCTTATTGGTCAAGGAGTGCTTAATTTGATACAGTAGTTTTCAATTGTAAAATCAGACATATTGCCTGAATGCAGTGCAACTGATAGAATTATTGATGATAGACACATTTAAGCAATTTACTCACAGGCCAAATTCGCTTTCTTACCTTGATTGTTTGTCTTTATTATGTAGAACTAGTTACATATGTCGCTATTCTCAAGTACCAGTACATAAACTTAAAAAAGAAAATTATAGTAAATAATTCATATTGAATTTCTAAATTTCCATTAATTAAAAAAAAACATTTGATCAAATTGTACATCTGTTTATAACGCCATTCTCCAATTTTGAACGTCTTTTAATAATAATATTTCATTTTTATGTTATGTAAAATATTAAATTTCATTCATGTTCCAATCGATTCCACTATTGTAACGTATGTGATGTCTGTACTTCATGTGCTTTTTATGTTTTATGAATATCTACATCATGTTTATTTTTGCATATTATTTTTGTAATTTAAAATGGCTTCGGTAATGTCAGTTTTATTTTTGATTCGTTTTATGTATGTGAATATTATGTAAATTTGTAATATCTCACGACCAGCATGATATGTAAAAGATGTAGTGATTCCAATGTGAACGGAATTCCGTTGTAAATGAAAAGGTGGTGTTGAGGTGCAGCTAACGGAGACAGAGTAGTCAGTCGAAGGTTGGCATTCACAGCAGTCAATCTGTGGTGGGAGCTCACAGCAGTAGTGAACCTGAGGCCACAGCAGCAAGATGCAGTGGCAGACTTGTCCTACTGTATTCTGGCCGAAATATTTGCTTCACTTGAGGCAGAAGACCAATCTACGTACAATGGCCTCGGTGAAGGTGCAAATTCAATGGTAACACTTTTACTGTCTGCACATGGAGCTAAATGGAAGCTACTGGAAACCGTTGTTATAATGTCGGCTCACAAACTTCATAAAGATGAAATCTGAGTTGTATACGCTGCGCCGCCACCTCGCCACTACTACGCATTAATAACAGGTCATAATATTTATTGTTACTGTTTATAAACTGAACGTTGAAAGATTTAACTTGTGTTTTGAATGTTTTTCAATAGAGGTTACATTTCTGTTAAAAGTAATGTATACGTAACCCTAATTTACCCCAAGTCACATAACATAATAGGGATCCTCTCCTGTAAAGAATTATTAACCGAGTAATCCTATTTTTTAGTAAAAGCAGCAATCAATTTTAATGACGTAAATTTTTTGGAGAATATTCTTAGTACAATATACAGTGCTGCAACTATAAATTTCATTGCTCTTGTACAATAGCATTGGTAGGAATAAGTTACTGTTTTGCCACATAACTAATTTTAATCAGTTCATATAATTAAAATAGTTCAGACACGAACTTCTATTTGTGGTATCAGTGGTTTTATAACTTGTCAGTACTTGTCAGCATATTCAATTGATGAATCTATTCAGCAAAGTGTTAATTTAAAAAAAAAAATAGTTAACTGTAACAGAATCATTAGTTTCATGCTAGGTAGAAAGATTTCATTATTTTCAACAAAGTGATACATACTAGTCAGTGTTCTTTTAGTAGATTTTTGAATAGAGGTCATAATCATATCAAATTTCTCATTTATTTGCACAGAACATTAGGAACAGCACTGACCATAAATTCAGTAGACTTTTTTTACCATTAATTATTAGCCTTTCAGTAACTTTCACTGCAATACTGCATTCCACGCTATATTCTTTAGTAACGGAAAGTATCTGATGAGGTGAGTCTTACCGTTACAATAATTTAAATAATTACTACTTTCATTTAAATCTTTCTTATTTTTTTGTGATTGGTATTTCGTTTTCATCTCTTATGAATCTGGTGACAAAGTTTCTTCCACCCTTTTATTCTGGACCAAGTGTCTAAATTTAACTGAATTCTTAATTTATCACTGCTTGGTATTCTTATGCCTCATTAGGCTGGCGACCGTGTATAAATTTGTATTAATGAAACATTTTGTTAATAATTTTTAATTAGCACAACAATACTAATACAAGATTACCTAAGTTAATTTTTGTTTCATAGTAATCAAACTTCTTTTACTGCTATAAGCTACACCTATTTCAAACATAGTTATCAACTTCCGCAATTGATTTCGAGTTTGGATAAGTCTTTGAGGAGTTTCAGTCCAAGTCTTGTCCTTCGGCTAGCACGGGTGCCACACTTAGTGGCCCATGACTGTTCGATTAGTCGCGGTTGTGTCACATGTTTGTTCTTTTGAGTGTTCAAGCACTTTCCACCTTGTATAATTGTTTCACCAATCTTATGTTATTAAAAGGAAATTTTTGTTTAATTTTGTACGAGTTTCTCTGTTTAACGTCCTCCATGTACCTGTCTGGCCATGTAAGAAAAGCATCGTCAGATTAACTTATCATGTAGCACAATTGCCTTGTTTTCAGTTGTAGGCCATGTACTTTCATGTTCTGCAGAACACAACCTTACCACATGGAATATGGATCTTCTGTATTATTTTTGGCAAACAGTCATTATATAAGTGCCCTTTTGTACGTAATGGAAATTTATAAATTCAGTATGAGTGATTTATTAAAAAACTTTTTATTGTTGCTGTACAGGTACTTGAGAATAGCGACATAGTTTCACAAAACTAGTTCTACATCACAGAAACAAGCCATAAAAGTAAAAAGGCGCCTTTAACCTGTAAGTACATTGCTGAAATGACTCCATACAGTAGTTTGTTTAGGATACGCCATGAATAGTACGTCAGTAACATTGTTTTGTTTATCATTATTGTTATTACCAATGCGATTACCACTAGCATCGCCACTATGACTACCACTATAATTCTGTTCTGTGCTAGCTTTGCAGTACAATGTAGATTATGGTTGGTTGACAGTGTTTGATTGTCAGTTTACTACGAGTATATTTGCTGAGATTTTGGTTGAAATTAATAATAATAAACCGCTTTAAAGTTATTTTCGTGTGTCTTGACGAAAGCCTGAAACTAAGATGTATGTTTTTGATGGGATAAAACTGAAAATAAGTAACCTGTATTTAACAATATTTAACTGGATTCTTCGTGAGTAATTTCTCTGACTGTCACGAAGTTTAATATGTGACTTTTCGTATTTACGAGTGAAACATAAAATAATGACAGGATATTCTCGATTGTGATATGTTTAAAACAGGAATTTAATTGGGTGTTGAACAGTGCTACAAGAGTTTTCTGAATAGTAAACAGTGACAAACAGTGGCGACGCTAGACGAAAACTGGACGTCGGCGACAATTTTCTTTGTTTGCTGTTTCATTTTGCAGACGGGAAGAAAATGTTAAATTAAATGAGCTGAATGATGTACCAGTACCTATTATACTAAAATTTTGTTGGTGTACTATGTCAAAAATTACAAAAAATGACACAAATTAAATAGACATACTTCTCTCTTCCATGAATTTTTTAACACCTGCGGTTATGGCGTCATCATATATGGACGTATTAAATAAAGGCTTGGTCAATCAAAATTCTTTAAATTTATCATTTGTGATTGTTGTCCTCATATTGTCAAAGGCAAAATGTTTATTTGAGAACAGTGTCACCATCTTTTGTCAGTCTGTGGTACCGCAAAACAAAACTGATAGTAAACAGTCACATGGACGCTTCCCCATAATCGTTGTACCTTCTTTTATTCGGTTAATATGATTGAGTACAGGTAAAAAAATGGATGTAGAAAGGTTCATTCTTGTAGGTGAAAACTAATGGTATCTTTCGGAAAGAAAGGTAAGTGATATGTTTACAACCTTATACATATCTCTGAGTGAGGATATTGTTATTGAAAGGTTGTAATAGCATAGAACATTAGGAAACTTCTATGTCTTTTTAGTCATATTACGGTTATCAACCATATTGAATTTTGAGAATCTGCTATAGATATTCAGCGACTTTAAATACCAATAGATTGAAGAGATGTAACAGTTCAAATATATAGATTCACAAGGTGTTTCATGGTCAGTATCAAACGAGCGCGGTAATATAAGGGTTGTTTACCCCCTCCCAATATTGATATATAAAAGGAAACAAAAAAACACTTATTCCGTAATTCGTCTTCCCTTTGAAGTTTTCAGAGATTCTACTGCGATTAAATCAATACAAATTTTTAGCACAGAAAATTGGCTACTTTAGGGGTAGTACCCCCGCCCCCCCCACACACACACTAATTGTCCCTTCCCCTGCGAAAGATACATACATAAGAAAAATCAATAAAATCGCCTCGCTCAGTTCATAGTTATCGCGATGTTTCCATTTTAACGCCAGTTTTGGAGGGACCGTTTCACCCCTTAAGTATGTTTTTCCAGCCGCTAAAAAAATATACGTGTCCCATAGTTTTTCATGTATTGTTACATACCCAAATTTCATAAAAATCAGACAGGGACCCTTGGGTAGGTTTCCTTGTGAGTATTGCTCAACAGTATTGTTTCCGTACGAGGTAGGGAAGATTCAACGGAGAGCACCACCCTTCGTTACAGGCACATTTAGTAAGCGCGAAAACGCTACAGAGATGATTAGGAAAATCCAGAGGCTGACGTTGCAAGGGAGGTGTTCTGTATCGCGATACACTCTTTTGTCAGTTTTCCAAGACCAAACGTTTCATGAAGAGCCAACCAATACATTGCTTCCTGCTGCTTACATCTAGCGAAGAGACCATCAGGATAAGATCAGAGGAACTTGGACCCATACAGACCATACAGGCAGTCATTTATCCCGCGAATCATACGCGACTGGAATAGGAGTAAGTGACAATGATATGATGAGAGTGAATGTAGATGTAGAGTGAATGTATATATTCTTCGTTTCTGAAGGTGCAAAATCAACGGCTTTTGTTTGCTGCAAATGGTTTTATTTCTCCCAGACGAGTTTCGCCTTTTATTTTAAAGGTATTTTCTGTGGTATCTATTTTTTTTTTGTATTGAGATGTATTGTTTCGAGATTATAAACAGATCGTGTATTTGTTTACATAAAAGAATTTTCATTGTCTTTTCAACTATTTTTTGCTTTTTCCTATATCTGGCAAATGCCACAAGTTGCACATTGTATATCTTACACACCATTTTTCGCACAGTTGTACGTATTTTGGAGGTGTTTAGCAGCCATGATTTACTTTCTGCATTTTTTATTTATTTATTGTATTTTATTGTATTTAATTTAATTTATTTATTTATCTATTTATTTTTTGTTGCCAACATAACGAAATTTTTGTACGTTGCTAACCTTTGTGTGTGAAAAAATTGAAAGAGTGAGACAGTTATTTGAAACAGAAGAATAAGAAGGAGAGAGAGAGAGAGAGAAAGATGATTTCAATCAAAACAAAAATCAACTAAACAACAAAATTTCTATCACCCTCATACAAATATTGCAATCATACACAAACAAAATAAAACTATTCTCTTTCTTTCTCTCTCTTTCTATTTGTCTGTCACTTTATGTTTATGCCTCTGTCTGTCTGTCTCTCTCTCTCTCTCTCTCTCTCTCTCTCTCTATCAAATTTCTTACTCTTTCTGTTTGTTAACATACAAAGTTTAGCACCCACCAACAAACATTTCGTTATGTTGGCAACTAAACAAATGAAAGATGAAGTAATTTATGACCGCTAAGCACCTCCAAAATGGGTACAACTATCCAAAAATGTGTGTTAGTTATACAAGGAACATCATGTGGCCTTGACCAAATGGAGGAAACGGCAGAAGATAGTTGAAAAGACAACGAAAATGTAATTTAAATCTTCTTCTGTTATGTAAACAAATACCGAAACTGTTTATAATATCGAATCAATAAATCTCACGAAAATGTACTTGTAGATCCCACCGAAGATGCCTTTAAATAAAAGGCGAAACGCGTCTTGGGGAAATAAAATCAATTACACCAAACAAAATGCGTTTTTTCCACCTTCAAAAGCGAAGAATTTCGGCGCTTGCTGCGGAAGATGGGCATCCAAACAAACTTGAAATCATTATCCTCTTAGATAGCAAAAGGGATAATCACAAGAAAGATGTAACACAATTTCTATCAGACTTTTTAAAAGTTTTTATACAGGTTGTGTCAGGTGGAACAGGAAACATATTGGCAGGTAATAGTACAGACGAATTGCACCAAATTGCAGTAATAAAATACCTTACAATATGCGCCCAATTATCATTGAATTCAGAGGTGTTCTTTTACTGTGTAACACAAACGAACGTAAAGCAAATTTAAATGAGGACAATCAGAGTGCATATACAAATTGTCCCTTCGATGCTCTTTCGACTTCTTTTGGTAATAACCTCTGTAGCTCTTCTGAGATTGTCTTTGCATACTTTTATGAAGACTGCAACATTCATAATCCGAGCCATTAAATCGATTCTTTTTCTTCGTAGACATCACCTTTCAACTACCGCCAACATATAAAAATCCAAAAGTATAAGATACGTGGACCGTGATAGCCAAGAAATTCGCACCTATCTATCGATCCATGTTACGTTTCGATTACATGTCTGTTACAGACGTATGTGCAAGGACGCTGTCATGCTAGAAAAATTGCTTGTGGCATAGGGAATCCCCATTATGATGGAGCCCATTTTCCAGAAAGGTAATGGGTTCCCTTAAGACGGCGTGGTAACACAACAGGCCCAATCAACAGATTATGAACCACACCACGCATTAATGTCAAGAGTAAAAATTGAATTACTTCGCCATTTAAAAGTATTCAACGAGAAAATTCCAGTCGCCTATTTTCATTTTCTCCTCTAAGGCATTGAATAAGTTGTAAATGACACAAGAATAACCTGCAAATCACACAGAAGTGCATGGAAGAGGGTTCACTGAACGGCTTTCGTCATATTTCTCAACCGTTCCATCCTCCAATAGCGCACGGGAAAAAGGAACACCTAAATATTTCCGTTTTCGATCTGATTTCTCTTATTTTACTATGATAATCATATTTCCTTATGTAGGAGGGTACTAAAGAAATATCACTGCATTCGGAAGAGAAAGTTGGTAAAAGATTTACAAATAAATTTTACCGCAAAGAGTAACAGCTTTCTTTTAATAATGTACACCCGAACAACGTAACCGTAGACTCTCTCTTCTATTTAGCGTAAATAGAAAACGTGGAGCCATTCCTTGTTCTCTATACCCTTCATCAGTACCACTTAATGGGGATCCCACAATGCATAGCAGTAGTCCAAAATAGGACTTACAAGTATAATGCAGGCAGTTTCTTTACTAGAAATGCTGCATATTCTGAGTGCTCTAACAGTGAAACATAACTTTTGCTTCATTCCTTACAATATTTTCTGCGTGTTCCTTCCATTTTAAGTGGTTCATAATTGTTACTTCAAAGCATTAAGTTGCGTTTACGGCCTGTATATTTGACTGATTTATCGTGCCAATGGAGTTCAAAGGATCTGATCATTTAGATATCTGCACACTTGTCGTTATTTAGGGTCAACTGCCAATTTTATGCACCATGCAGATGTCATGTCTAAATCATTTTGCCAATGCTTTTGATTTCTTGGTGACTTTATTAACCGAAAATGACAGCATCAGTCACTAACAGTCTAAGAGAGCTACTTAGATCATTTTCTAAATTGTGTCTAAAGATCAGTAAGGGCCATATTACAATTTCATGGGGAAAGCCATATATAACTTCTGTTCTACTCAATGACCTTTCGTCAGTTATAACGTACTGTGTCCTTTATGGCAGCAAAGCATAAATCGAAACACAAATGTGGCGATATTCTGAAAGCACGCAGTTTGATCAGTGGACGCTTGTAAGGTACGGTGTCAAAAGCCTTATGTAAGTCTGGAAATATGGAATCGATTTGTGATCCAATGTCTGTAGCACTCACCACCTCAAGTGAGTAAAGAACGATACTTTCTGAGTCCGTGTTGACTGTGGGTCAACAGATCGTTCTCTTCGAGGTAGTTCATAATGTTTCAGGAAATTATATCTTCTAAAATCCTGCTGTTAACAGACGCCACTAACATACGCCTGTAAGTTTGTGGGTCACACATTTTACGTTTCTCGTTTCTTGATTATTGGAGTGACCTGTGCAACTTTCTTGTCTTTGGGTATGTATCTTACGCTGAGCGAGAGGTTGTATGTGATTTCTAGGTATGGCGCTATTGCATCAGTATACTCTGAAAATAACATGATTGGAGTAAAATCTAACCTGTTTCTTAGACCATGGTGGGTCTGCCCCATCTTTTGTTAATTTGTTCGATGTAAAACTGTCCATAGCTGTCGATTGCAGATCCTCACTCACGAAAGCGTTGATTGAGTTTTGTTTGCTTTTTGAATAAATATATTTATCGTTTAATTTTGACGGATTTGGGAAATCTGATATTCAGTCTCGCTACAATAACCCTACGTTCACTAATTCATTTGTCTGTTTTGATGCTCTTTATAAGGTAAAAGGTCAGGCATTTTTTTCACTATAATTTACAGTTCTAGTGGATTAGTGAATAATGGCTCGAAATAATTTTCGGATAATGCGTTGAGTACTATTTCGGACAATTTCTATGTTTGCCTCTGGTTTATAACGGGTACTTTTTCCAACATATCGACGGCAAATTAAAGTCACCGCTAATTAAAATTTATGATTAGGGTAAGTTTCAAAAATTTGATCCAAGCTTTCTTTGAAAATGTAAGAAATTTAATGTCAGACGGAACACGGGTATGTGAATAAATTCTACGTGTGCTTGTTGGATGAATAGGTTCTGTCGACTCAATAAGGTATTTTACTTAATGCATAGCCAGTTCATTAACACGTTCAGATGCAATATGTGTATCGGGTGCTCTTCAAATGTCGCGCATTGTGTTGAACGCACAGGTAAGCGCTCTTGAATCTGGTAGTTGGGACATCATATGCCGCATTGTCTATAAGCAACAACGGCGTTTCATTATGAAACCCACTCACAAATATCATATTGGCATACTCATATATGTGAATACATGGAAACAGTTACACCCTACAGTAGACTTGACCAACGGAAACTTCAATGTAAAATAAAGCACAACTCAGCAATTTCAAAGGCAACGCTCTGCTGCAGACATTTGATAAATACGCCCGTAGCAGCCGGTGTACCAACACACGAAATGAACCGTTGTTGCATTTCTACACTCAGTAAAAATTGGATACACGTTTTGTGCATTTCTATTGCAGTTCATCTAGACTACCTCCTCCTGAAGCATTTTCTATTCCTCCTGAAACACCGTGCATATTGTTACAAATATATTAAAATTTTGTTTGTTTGTGGGCAAAGTAATGATATTAAGATAACGTGTATTACTATGAAAGCAATTGGAAGTGTGAAAACACGGTTGCATCGTAGAGAACAATTTCGTAAGTGCAGCCTCGCATTCTGTGGAATCAATTGAAAGAAAGCGCCCCAACAGTGTCGTAAAGTTACGCAGACGTTTAAATGTATTTTTACGACTCTGTACAGGCTCTTTGTTTCAATTGCCTTGTCGAGTGGGTAATCTGTTACTAACAGATTTTACCTGCAGATTTCAAAATGAGGATTCTGTTAACGATGCAGCGATATTTTACACTGCATGTTGTATTTATAATACGATAACGTATTTAAGCTACCGAATCGAGTCGTAGTTTAGTTAAAGAGTATACTTAAGGGGACATGGACCTGAAAATGACTGAAAAATCGATATAAATATTTTTCCTCCATTTGAAAGACAATTTTCTCTCGTTTCCAAAATTGTATGGATTATTAATTTTTAAATAGTTATATGGTTTTAAAAGCTCTTTGAAAAAATGTGTGCATCTGGCCACGCTGATGCTATAGGCAAGGAACATCACCATAAATGTTCCATGACCGCCACAGTCATCGAAACAATAAATCCTATATACAGGGAACTTGCAGATAAAAATTACTTATGTAATGTCTACATGGCCGTACACGAAATCCTAATGAGAGTTTCAACAGCTGCGTGTGATAACTAGTACCGAAAACAGTGTTTGTTGGATGGACAGTACTCAAAGTAGGTGTGGTGGGTGCTGTAATCTGTTTCAATGATAATATAATTAGCAAAACAAAAGTAATAGACAAATTAGGCATCTAACTAGGAAATGATATGATTGATGCTCTGACTGCCACAGATCATCAGCGAAGCTGAAACGACTGCGGAAGCCACCACTCAAGAGTCCAGAATAAGGAAAATGCTCCTGAAAAAGTTTGCATAGGATAAAGACGCAGCTGGCCAGGAAGATTATACCACTGGAAAGTTCTGCAAGACGCACATGGTGAGTCAAAATACTGTGAACCTTCTTTCATCATTTTCTTCCAACTACATTTTCAGTACATAGTAGTTTATCTTCATAATGGTTTTAGCTATGTGCACCAAATTTCTCCCATCTGAAGAATGATACATTCTCTTTGTATTATGCCTAATAAATTGTAGAAATAATCTACGTTTGTCATTCTTTATATAATTTTAATGGTCTTTTTAGATAAAATAGTAATGAAGTGTAATAGGGTTTATTCTATTTCCTCAGATATACTCCAAACTACAAAACAGGAGGCATAACGTGTTCCTACGAATTTAGACAGCAGTCTGCCACAGTCTAAAGGCTATTAGACTGACGGGATACCAGAAAATGGTTCTAGAATGCGAAAGAGTATGATAAAAACATCTTTCAAGCAAATCATTGTAAATATTAAACTATAATAGACATTTCAATACATTTCCTATTAATGCTTGAGTTAATGTCATTCAGTGTTGGTACAAAATCGTAATTCCTCAGCATTGAACATCAAGAGTAATGTTCACTGAAAGCAAGGTATAAAACTGCAGCCCTTTCAGATCCAGATACCCTTAAGTGTCATTGATATTCTAAGTTTTAAATATTTATATGTTTTGTTATAGAGACAGTTTTGATAAATAGGAAATCAACGTCTGCTTGAAAAGCTGACACGCGTTGCAACCGACCGAATTATCATCTATGGACTGTTGTGAGATTACCGCCCAATAGAAATATTGGTAATTAATAGCATTTGATAATTAAACAGTAGGACGTTCACTGCAAACATTGACCATGCCAATGCACTAAATGTTACACAATTTTAATCTTATTAATTATGGTAGCAATGTATGTACGCAGTTGGGTGACAACATTTATAGTTAGGCCATAGGTATAAATTCTCCACGTTGAGATTTGCTATGTGCTTGTAGCTGACGGGAGGCCAGCGAGCAGGCCGACGTTGGTGGCTTAGGATTTTCCAGGTTCGTTTCCAGTGAGGGGAGAGAGGGACAATGGTGAGTGCCAGGCACAGTGCAGTGCACAGCGTGAAATAAAATATTCTAATACTACTGGCATTTGAAGTAATACGATGATGCAGTCAGGAACCTTTAAGGGCCTCATTACAAATTGGCCTGTTGACAAATAAACAATACATTAGCTGATATAGTCACATAGTCTAATATGTTTAATTGACAATGAAAAGTAATAAATTACCAATGAATACAAGACAGTTACACAACTAGCATGGCAATGTTTGTTTATAAAAGTAATATATAAACTATTTCTCATTTTATTTTCAGTTAATCTTGTGTATTTTATCTTGAAACATTCAGTTAAATCACTTATCTGTGATATAAGAAATTGCACGATTGTAATAAATAGTGCAAAGGATGTTTATACCAATATAAAAACATAATAAGAAATTTGTTTAATGTGTAGTGTAATTTTTTTGATTTTAAGTGAAGTTTTAGAAATGTATTGGCTGAGCGCTGTATGTTGGAAGTCGGTTAGAACAGCTCACATGGGGATGTTGATGACGTAGGGAAAATACCCGGGCAGTTGGGCTTTTGGAGCGCGCGCACGCGTGTGGGCAGGAAGTGACGAGTCGGGAGCAAGTGGTGTTGCTGGCCGGACGGCGTCGCTCTACGACAGTCAGCATGTGGATCGCCAGGTGGAGACTATAGATTTTTATGTGGCAATTGCCAAGTGTGGTTGCTTGTCGTAGACTGCACCAAGTTGTATCGAGTGCTACTGTGTGTTGGAATATTTAGCCAGTGGAACAAGGTGTGTATCGCACTAAATTAAAGTGACTGTGTTTCGTTAATGTAACACGTGTCGTCGCAAAGGCATGAACATAAACGGTGTTTGAGACAGGCACATGGTGTGAAAACAATTTGCGACAAATATCCACTTTGTCTGGGGGCTCACGACCTATAACTTTATTTGATAAATGTGTCGATGTACAGACGTATCAGCCACAGGGTGTTAATATGGTGTAATAAACAACATAAAGTGAACTTCCAGTGTTTTCAAAAATAGTAGTTAGTACACCCTTTTTTTCACATGAACTTACTTTATTATGAACTTTTTTGTTAATCATATGCAGGGAAGGAAAGCGACGAACGTGTGATATCATCCCCTAGAAAACGAGTCAAACAGTAGCAATCACAGCTCCAGTGTTTTTGCATGTTTAGGAATTTGGTTCGCAGCTGGTGGTTGTGAGTTTTAAAAAATTAAACTTTCCCTAAATTCAAATTCTCACACCGACCTTCACCCTCGCACTGTGTACAAAACGCTACCGTATCGTTAAATTAGCTTATCTAAAATATTGTATTTTGTCGACTTCGCTGAGTGATAGCTGATGAGGAAGACTGTAATAAAACTACGGACTGTGTCGGTGTTGTATTTACACAGTCACACTACTCATATTGTCACCTTCCCCAACACGATAAATAAATGGAACTGGTTTCTTTCTCGGTTGAACAGGGACTAAATGCTTGACGTATGTGCAACCATAATTGAGCATGGCACTGAAACCGAGATAATTCCAGACAGTTGACAGCAAGAATATTTAGATTGTTTAAGGGGATTTACATTCCTTTGATTTGGTCACCAACAATTCATCTTTAGTATGATTGCAATCTTATTTCATACCAGCGAACCATCGTAAGGAAATGAGGTTCCAATATCATCAACATGTGGTTGTCTTCCGTGCGGCAGATTTAGACTGCATTGCCCTCCATGCTTCTCTGTTTTTTGCAATTATCTTCGTTCTTTGGTACCCTGCTAGTGGCTTGCTGACGTCATCCAGCATCTGGTACCTTCTTCTGCCCCGTCCTCTCTTTACCGGAACGCAACCTTCAATTGCTTCTACCAGTAGGTAATCTAGTCTTAAACTGTAGCCTAGCCAGTTTACTGTTCTTTACCGTCATCAACATCCTCCGAACCTCTCCAAATCTATTCAATACTTCTTCGTTTCTGCCTTTGTAGGCCCAGCTGACCTTCGCCATCCTACGGCATATGCACATTTCACAAGCTTCAATTTTCTTTTCTTCTTGCTTTCTCAGTATCCACGTTTCCTCTCCATAAAAGGACACATTCCATACTAACTACTTAAGTAGTCTCTTCCTTAATTTTTTGTTTAAATAACTGGTTAGGTGTCTTCTTTGCTTCTGAAACGCTTCACTCGGCAGAGCCATTTTCACTTTGATGTCAAACTTCCCAAATACTTGAATGCTTTCATCTGTTCTATGACTTCTGACTCCAACTTAATTTTCATTTTTCTTTTCTTTAAACTCATGACCATGATTTTGATTTTCTTTTTATTAATTTTAATCCCCACATATTGTACACACTTCACTCGG
Organism: Locusta migratoria; assembly: GCA_026315105.1. Lineage (NCBI taxonomy): Eukaryota > Metazoa > Arthropoda > Insecta > Orthoptera > Acrididae > Locusta > Locusta migratoria. Next base: position 26,265,941 of record CM048751.1, read on the forward strand.
ATCATTTAGCATTTGAGTCAGTATATTTTTATTTTCTGCAAGGATGGAAAGACGCAATTCACAAAGATAGTTACAAGGTACTGGTGAAGTGTTTCGCGGGCATTAACCTTATGTTCGATACGTAGGCATCAATGTAATGGTAGTAACGCACATTATAGCTGCCCATGCTCAAAGCTGAGGAACAGCCCGTCAGTTCAAAGTAATCCGTATGAGCGCAGTGTAGTGCCTTGGCAGTGCTACAGAAGTATATTCTGAAAGCGTTGTGTTTTTGAGTGCTATAGTGAAATGTAAATGGACATTAGTAACTGGACTGACGCAAACAGTTAACACATAAAGATAACAACCATTACACCTGTCGCAACATGACTTGTTCAATCTTTGGATGTGCAGTTTCTCTGGGCAGTGAAACAAATTGTGTAAATGTTTTTGTGATCGAGTTTTACTCGACAACATTGAGGCTAAACGCTAATGTCGTACGCTGTCATCAATATTTATATTTGATTTTACTATAATTTTGGTCTCCTATTCACCCCTACAACCCTGCTTGTCACACACCTTGATAAAAGAACAAAACAGGACATTCTGAATGACTGAAAAGTTGAGTCCTTAGCAAAAAGAAAAGTAGATTGATTCCTACTGCGGAAGTAAAAGAGAAGCCTTCTGGCACTAGAGAAAGCACCAATTCCGTGGCTTCCAATGAATTTACAGACGGCAGAGCGTGAGGGAAAATAATATTAAACCCTTCTGCTAGTGGGTACAAAATGGGCGTGTTGCGACAAACGTGCGACAACAAGAGTCGTGAAATTAAGAAATAAAACAAGTAAAATAAGATAAATAAAATATGTCAATAGGATAAATTTCTCCTACAGGTCACAATGTTGTGGAACTGAAATTGAAATAAAACTCTGTGAAAATAAAAGCCACTCTGGTACCTTCACCTGAGAGGGGATGTGGAAAAATTAAAATCACTCCTAATGCGGACACCCAGATTATTTATGGAATTATCTGCTTTCAGTTGCTGACCTGCTATAGTGTAGCTAAATGGTAAAGGATCATTCTTTCCTTGTATTCTTGTCCACATTGAGATTCAATTGCCATTCCATGCACCATGCGTCAATTCATTGCAGATCCTCCTGCATTTCAATACAATTTTCCATTCTTACAACCTGTCGACTTACGTCTCGATAAGGCGTATACCGAACATCCAGTGGTTCGGCAGCAAAACATTTTACACCATCTTTTACCAGAGGCTGGAGTGGGCGAAAGATGTTGACCCGGACCAGTCGCCAATTGATGTGCTTACGGCCTGGCGGGCGTCCTAGGACCGCAGTGTACATCAGTGGAACCGTATGGTGCAGCAATGCTGCTGTCCGAAGTACGTAGCTATAGTTGAAATAGTAATCCCGGACGTGGGACATCTTGAACGGAATGCCAAGGGGTAACATGATGGCACTCCAAGATGGCTGCCGTCGGATCCTGCAGGTCTGTTTCCCTCAACGTCTCATTCCTGTTTATAGGCCATGCCTAGATCTCCCACAGAGGGGTCGAGGACGCAAGCTCGTTGGACAGACATGCTGTGGATCTACGCCAATTTTTATTTAAGTGTAGATGAACAAAAACTTTTTAAATAAATTAAGTAAAAGTCAAATAACTTCACTATGGTTGTTTTTTAATGTAAAAATTATGAACATTTTTATCTTCAATGAATCAATCGATGAGAAGAGCAATTAGGAAATCGGATGCCAATAGCTTTTAGCAGCCTTCTTGATGAGAAATCAGGTTACTGGCAAACAAACAAAAAATTAATAAATAAACATATAAATAAATAAATAAATAAAATAACTTTTCAGGATATATTATTGAATAATATGAGATTTTCTCTATGCTAGTAATAAATATTGACATTTGTTTCACATAACTGAATATGGTCAAATTTCCTTTGCAGGAATATACCGATTTGAAATTTCAGTTCAAAATTGATTACTATCGGTGGAATTCACCTATATTTTATTTAAAAGTTTTATTAATCTTAATGAACGAAATAAGTAGATAAAGTTTTACTAATTATAGTGTCGCTCGCCAACTCATCTTTATTCCAAATTATATCAGGTTGCTTTCGAATTTTTATTGTAATTATAGTCTCAAAACGTATTCAACAATTTTCTTCAACCAAATCGATTTTATTACTAAAATTTTCTTTCTTTCTAAAATTTCTTTTACGTAATTTACGGTTCAGATTACACGTGGTTATTAAGATATTATTTCTTTCTGAAACTTCTTTTCCCTAACTTATAGTTTCAGGCCAAAAAGCCAACACCCAATCACAAACGGACGAGATTTCTTCCATTGAAGTATGTATCTCATATACTTCTCTTGCTCGTGGAAACGTGTTACAGTTGCTGCATACCGCGTTCATTGGTTTTGTGCGGCTTGCTATGCTATCAGTTTCTTTTTTTACTTATATATTCCACCAAAATTAATTGCAGACATATCCCACACTGCAGCAGGCCGTAGAGGAGCACGCTTCGTAACATACTAACCGCACAGTAAAACGTGTCACCAAGGAGGCTTGCGCTCAGTTTAGTCTAATATACTGTGATGACGTCATGTTAAATTTGTAATAATTTTACTACCTGAAAAAACTGAGCGTATAGGAAATTGAATTTCAAATAGGGGTTATATTTTATGAAACTCGAGTCGATATGGAGGAATTTGCCAAAAAATTAGCTAAGTTGTTAAAAATGTTTTTCTTAAATAAATAAGAAACGAAGATTCCGCTGGGAAAAAAATGAAAATAATATATGTATTAAGAATATCTACAGATTGGTTTTTTGTACGTATCGATTTCTATGTAACTTTTCGAGATATATTGAAAAACATTTAATAACCTTTAAAAACTAGATTCCTTATAACTCGTCAAGATCCATGTTTCCAAACATATCGTTTCTCTTAATTATGAAAAACATTCAAGTATTTTTTTCTTATTATTATAAGTATTCAATGAAAGCTCAGTGAAGCACATCACTATAAAATGTTAATTACGTCCTCTAGATTTTTCTAAGAAAAATATTTACTTTGGCTCCAGAAGGTCGAAGAGCAACATTATTTGTTTTAAAATCTCTGACAAAATGTCGGCAATATATTTCTTTAGCAGTTCCTTTCACAACTTTAAACCGGAAATGGTCATTTGAAGAAAACAAGTGTTAAATTTTCAAAGATACTGTTTGATACTTGTTGTTGTTGTGGTCTTCTGTCCGGAGACTGGTTTGATGCAGCTCTCCACAATACCCTATCTTCATCTCCACATAAGAACGGCAACCTACATCTGTCTGAATCTGCTTACTGTATCCATCTCTTGGTCTTCCTCTGCGGTTTTTACCCCACACACTTCCCTCCAATACTTATAACCAATAAAAAAATTATAGCATTATACTACAACTCTCCGCGAAGAAAACAGACCAAAACCCGTTTCTGTAGGTCGTTCCCCTGAACAACTCTAGACAGTTTTCTGGACGAAAAAAACCGATATAACTCTAAAAACACTGAATATATTTAACGTTTTCGAAAAAGTACTTTTTTGAATTATTTCGTGCCACACGTAAAGCAAATAATAAGTTTGGAAACGTGAATGATCACGCGTTATAAAGAATGTAGTTTTTAAAGGTTTTTAAGAGATTTTTCGATATATCTCGAAAAGCTACATAGCATTCGATACATACAAACAGCGGGACTGATGACCTAGCTGTTTAGTCCCCTTAAAAACAACAACAACAACAACATACAAACAGCAATCGATAGATAATCTTAAGGCCTATAACTTCCTGATTTGACATTTTCCCAGCGAACTTATCGTTTTTTATCGATTTAAAATTAACAGTTTTTTGCAACTTGTGGAATTTTTCGGCACATTTCGACATCTCGGCTCGAGTTTCATTATATAGAATCTCTATATGAAATTTAATGTCCTGTACACTATATGTTTTGTTCTCGGGTATTAATGTCTGTACCCTCTCTCTAATGCTTGGACTAATACAAGGGCTGCAACCCTCCCACTTCTTTGTGGAAATCATAAAATACGTGAAAGAACTAGGTAGGAAAGTATGGATCCTTGAGTCCCTCCTATATCATACGACATTACGAAGTACGAACCACAAAGATGTAGACCAGGTAAGAGGCGTAGATGCTAGCGTGACAGATTTACACTCTGGCCTTGGGGTTGACTCTAATCAGCAATGAAGAATGAACGTCTGACAGTAGCAGATACTTGTGCTGGCTACTTGTCAGGAAATTCGTCAACAACATCGGAAGATTCAAACACAGAAGCCAACTGACAGTACGTCAACAGGAGGTTAGAAAGTTGAATAAAACTAATACGGAGAGCTTTTCTTGACAATTCTTCTCCACAGTAAATTATAATGTTCATACTTTAACATCAAAATTCTAATCCCAAAGTTTAATTTTAATCATACTAGGAGGTCAAATAAAATTATAGACTTCGAAGGCTACTATGTCATCGATATACACATAATAAAAATCGAGTGTGTAAGTAACCGTAACAAGTGCTAAAAGAAAGTAAATTTTTATTGCGCGTAATGTTGCCTTCTCAAACGCGTTTTGAAATCTCGATAAATGAAGAGTCACCAACTTTTGCCCTCAGTACCGATCAGGTGCTGTGTACATATGACACACAACAGTATATTTAGATGAAATCGCATTCTAGGGACTTAATGTATACATTGTTCATTTGCGGCAATACATGCATGCCGAGCAGCAAAAATGACAAAAACTGTTCGGTCGATCATGCCGTGAGAGTTGGAATTCAAAACAACGAGGTAGCGAAGTCTGTAAAAACTTTCCAAATACGCTACCTTGTATCAAAAATCAAATGTTCAAATGTTTGTTAATCTTATGAAACTTAACTACGGGATCATCAGTCCCGAAAGTTACAAACTACTTGTAAACTAACTTATACTCCAGGCAACGCATGCATTCATGCCCGAGGGAGGATTCGAACTCCCGACGTTGAACAGCAACTCGCATCGGAGCATAGAACCTCGGCCACTTCGCCGCTGCTCCATTTTATCACTTATTGTTCTGTAAGAGCAATTATTTTGGTCACTCACCACAATTACTACCTAATGTAATATTTAACTTTGAACAGCTACGATTAAGAAAAAAGAAACGGACAGAGATTACGGAGATGGTCAGATAGTGGAGATAGAAGGAAAGGGGGTAGGAGATAAACAGGGAGGCTGGAAGGATGGATGGAGAAGGTGAGGAACGGGGTGGTAGGAGGGCGAGGAGAAGCAGGTTATGGACAGAAAGAAGTAATGTGAACACAATGCAATATAAAGTAAAGGATTGTTTTTCTCAGGGCGCCAGATACACAGATTCGTAAACCACCTTTTCATTTATTTATGTTTACGCATAGAGAAGACAAACTAAAATATCAGCTTATCCACAAACTTTAAAATAATTAATCAGAAGACCTGTGTTTTGTACGAGGGGGAGTTGGAAAATCAGTTTTCCCTGTCGATAGTGGGCAGAGTTGAGTATGAAAGGGAAAAAGTAACGATACATTAAAGATAAGAAATATCTTTATTTTTCTATATAATTTCCAAGTAAACTGAGACATTCGTCAAACCTCTTTATAAGCTTCAAAAGACCTTCCAGGAAAAAAAAACCAGGGTGTTGCATACAAAAGTAGCGTTGAACGATTATCGAGTGGAAACATCTGTCATCACCTGTCCGAAAGAAGTTCAGAAGCACTCCTTCTGCAGGTAAAGTGCTATTCATCGTTTTCTGGAACGCCCAAGGAGTTTTGTAGCTGGACTTTTTGGAGGATGGAAGCATTAATGCTGCGCGGTACGGCGCCACTCTGTCGAAGTTGAAAGAGGTGTTTCGGAAAAGCGTCCTGGCCTTTTCAGATCTGGGTGTCTGCTGTTGGATGACAATGTGAGACGGCGACGCAAAACGATATTGCAACTCTTGGTTGGCAGCGCCCTGATTTTTTCCTGAACCGCTTTTTTCGAAGCTTATAAAGTGGTAAGGTAAATGTCTCAATGTACTTGCAAATTATTTAGAAGAATAAAGATATTTCTCATATTTAATGTCTCATTCTATTTTGTTCCTTTCACATGCAACTCTGACCACAGCAGGCAAGGAAAACTTATTATCCAACTGCCCCTCGTAACCGTCTTTTCTCACTGAGAAAAACAGCAACCCAAGACAGGGTACTGATCGAAGAAATCTTTAAGTTACTTTTCTATTTATGTCACATGATACTAAGCCTCAGAGAAGCATTTCTGGGCTTACTTTGGGATTTTGCACTGTTTTACGCTCTCTTCTTTTCTACATTCTGTATGTAATAGAGAAAGTCCAACGTCCAATTACAGGGAATATAATATTTTACGAAGAAGAATTAATGACGTAAAATTTGAACTACTTACAGAGTGGCAGTCATTAAACTGACGTCTACCGGTTGCTGCAGTAAGGGCTGCATGTATATCAGACAGCTGAAACTTCGTGTGTTTAGTAACCAGCTCGCTAGTGGCTTATGATGAAAATAAAATGTTTGCACTATCTGCCACCAGGTCAAAATATGGCACTGTAAGCAGTCAGAATGTGATGTGGTTTTGGAATAGGGGAGGAACGGTGAAACACACGGAATTGGTGCTTCTGGCACAGTTACTGGGATACATTCTCAAGGTGTCACGCGTTCAATATGGTCTCCCCCGGGAACGTGCTTCATCCGTAGCTTTGCATGGGCGACAGTTGCCCACTGTATATGGTGCGTAACGTGGGCGAGACGTCGTTGTATGTTATACTTCTGATCAGGGAGAGTCTGAAAGCATCCCTGATCGACAAATATCATCAGAGACAGATGTCACATGGATTTAGGGCTGGGGACTGTATTGGAACAGACGATTCTATTCAAATATTAAAGTTCTTCAACTTGATCATGTTGGACATCGACCTTAGCGATTCCAATGAACTCAAACTGAAGTTTCAGTTGTGAATCAAAGAAAACAAATATTTAAATGTTGCTTGTTAAGTTCTTGTGCAAGATAAGAGAAAACAAAACTGTTCAAAAGTAATTTAAAGTTTGAAGTTGGTATATTCTCTCGTAAATTTTTATTTAAACAGAGAAATCTTGTTGAAATTCAGTCAAATGTTTTGCTCACCATACATGTTGTTCATTGGACCAGTTGTAAAAAATATCGATTCACAAAAGAAACTTGAACTCACTATTTTCCAATTAATAAAATTGTTGCCGAGTCCCTAAAAACTTATAAAATCCTAGAAATTCTATAATAAGTTCCAAAATACAGTAATAGGTGAAATAACTGGTTTTCACACATAGATACTTGAAGTAAAATTTCACCATTTATTAGCGTAAGTCACAAATTCAAATCATACATAACACAAAGTCAGATCTTTCTCTAAATGAACCAATGTGATGACTGAAAACTGTTTGCAACATGCAATTCCTGACAGAATTAATTACAATGTGTTCTTTTCTTTACTCATATTGTAGGAGTTGTCAACGGTGGTCCTCCAACACGATTTTCTTTGGCCGTCTTGCTGTGGAACCACGACGATTTGTGGCGAGCCATATTATCTTTGGCTTCAGCAGAGAAGATGCTGTTCTCCTAGGTTTCTCCGTTGTCACCACAAATGAAACATAAGAAACAACAAATAATTCTTTTAACAATCATAACAAATATTTTTTAAGATAATGTTACTAACAACGACATAAATAATCATGATTTTACCTGCAAAACTGAGCTGGTGTAATGTAGTAGAAGGTATATTTTTGCGTCCCACTACAGGACCTTGGAACGCCATACATCTTGAACGTGCCTAGATATGTTGCGTACGTCCGTCCAAAGAACATACCCTGGCCACCCGCTTGCCAAATCCGGTGGGTAGAGTCATTGAGTTGTAACACATCCTGGGTCTGCAACTGGTGAACGTTACGAATCTGGTAGGGATAGCGGTGTAAAATGCGCAACTTGATGAATATTCGTCGTGGGGACGGAACGCCTCCCTCTCCCTGTTGCCTGTTTCTTCAAATTTCTTGATCCTTTATTACACTTATGACATAGGGTCCCTTCAAAGCTGTTTCTGCCAGCGGTATTCCAACCATGCTGTTGCTGCCATCCTCATGGAACAAGTAGTGTATGATCTTCTTCTTGATAGCCATTGAGGTTGTAACGTTTCTGCTATGTTGCAAACTCCTAAAAATCAGTTGACAACATAGAAACACGAAATATCTGACACCTAAAATAAAACTTTATTACCGGACATGTAAATTATCCCATTTTCGCCTTCAATTGAAATTCTATTAACACTATTAGTAAAACGCTTTTAAGAAATAGTACGTTGATTTAAATATAACTTTGGCTGACCTTTTACGTAATTTTCAGTTTTTAATACTTTCGTAAATAATAGCTGCAAACACTAAAAATGCATTACACTTAGTTTCGGAAATTGCTGAACCTATATAGAAACTAATTTGTATAAAAACAACAATACTACACGTTATAACTATTGCAAAACATGATTTCATATATACCTTTTGTTTAAATAAATTAGGGCAGACCATGTTTTATATATCACTGGATCCTAAATTAAATACTGATAATTTTTCATGCACTAAAATTAATAATCCGTTTGGTACTAAGAAGCTATCTTCGAAATTAACAAAACTACGACAACCATATACAAATCCGTATTAATAAATAATTTGATCGCAAACTGAAACACATTAAAATTCCATTTCACAATAATAGTACGCCTACACAATATTGGCAAAACAAATATGTGTGCACTTCGAAAACACACATAATGTAAATAATTTGAGCACAGTAAACACTAGTCAAAAGGATGTCTTTAAATTTGTGTACCACATTAAATACAAATTTCATGAAACAAGTACATACAATGATATAAATAGTCAAAGCTTAAATGTAATGTTTTAATTTCTGTATTTTGGCATATTTAATGTAAAAGTATATTGTTTAATTGTGAATTACAAAACTTTGTCATCAATCTTATTACGCGGTTATGTATAAAGATGTTTGAGAGAAACCATGTTTTATTTAGTCTTCTAGGAGTCTTCTAGCAGCCAGAAACCTGTAAGCAGCTCTGTTGGCTTGCCGCTGCATTTTATGATGGTGCAATAATGTGATTGAATTTGAACGTTGTTTAAGTCGGAATAAAATCGTTTCCATATCAACTGACATGTTTCTAATTTACGAAAAGATCCTGTAAAATCAAATGTTTTAGTGAATGCCGAAGACAGCTCACAAGGCAATGGACCTCAGCCAGCATATAAGTTCAACTTCACCAACAGTGGAATGACTTTGTTATAGACTGTGAACTAACAAAACTTTCCGTAATTCAGGAAAATATTAGGGCTCAGTTTGAGTCATTCCGAAAAGGGGTGACGGGCGTTAGAAGGTTCTTACTGAAAACTTCGAGCTTCTTAACGTTTTACACAAATACTCAGGAAGCGAAATTAACAACATTCAGCAAACTACCTGCAGAATACTTATTTTAAACCAAGAAACCTTTCACATTCTGTCTGCTTACAGCGCTGTATTTCCGCCTGGCAACAGAAAGTGGAAGAAATGTTTCATCATATTGCGTGAGTACACCGATTATCTCTATCGATATAAGTCATTCACTCACTCATTGACTAAACATGAAATCGCAGAAACTACTTCACCTATGAAGCTGAAATTTTGCAGGAATGTAGTTTATAAGTAGAAGACGTGATCTAAGGAATGGTTTTGCGATAGGGCCTATATCTCAGGAGATATGACGTCGGAAATAAAACTTACCTGTCTTGCGGCAAGTGATGGTGTTACTTCATCAGTACACTATTTGAGTAGGAGAGCACTTAGCGCCTTGCAAGAAACCTTAAACATAATTTCAAACCCTTAGGTAACTTTTTCTCGTTGACAACCCCAGCCAAATAATGAAAGCAAAAAAGTTTGTCGCTTACTACTTTATTGGCATTCATGAAGTAAAATTACGACATTTGGCATGATGTTACAATTTATTACTCGTTCACTATTTATTGTATTCGCGAGAAAGGTTACAGACAGTATATACGCATACCACTGAACGTACGTTCGAAATTTTATATTAGTAGGACACACAGTTAATGAGATATAGAGTTATAAACAATTAAATTCATAAAAAAAACGCCTTATCACGCTAGCCTTTTTGATTTAACACGTCTTTCTTACTAACTCTATTCACGAGGTATTTTGCAGACATTTTACAGATACACAACTGGATGTACCTTTGAAGTAACATCGTATTACGACATATAGTTTAGGTGCTGTGACATAAAAGACAATGAAATGCATGAAAATTTGCCCTAATGAGCATGAAGTTGTGATTTACTACGTCTTTACAGACAGTATACACACTTATAGCTGAATGTATCTTAGAAATTGTATGATAGTACCGCACGTAGTTCAAGTGATAAACCGCCGCATCACGTGTTAAGTTTTAATCTATTAATTCTTTACTTCTAATTATATCCAAACATATTTTACAAACAAACAGCACTTATACAAATGAATATACACAGGAAAAATTATACAATAGTACAACATATTATAACTCAATAAATATCAGATCGTATGAATTTTATATCTCATTTGTATTTTGATTACTATCTTCCTTTGTTTGGATACTGCACTTATAATTATGTACATTATGCAAGACAGCATTATTTCTTAAATGTACTCCGATAAATACAATATGTTTCTGGGAAAAAAGAGATGAACAGAGATAGAAAGGATAGGAGAAGTACTAACTTAAGGCTGGAATAAATAAATAAAAATCCGGGCAACGACAGGTTATCGGCTAGTTGATCATATCCACGAAGTTTCAGCGTACTGCAATGTATACTGATCACACTGCGGTACTCAGAATATCGTCATTTTAATTACAACCATTCGGTATATTTTAAATTTTATTTACTTTACTTGAGATCTGAGTTTGGTACACTACATTCTTGCGAAGATGGAAAATAATGATTTTTTTTTTCTTTTAAATGGTTTACAAATCACTGGGAAATTCTTTCTGTAACAATGTTCAAAGATTAATTAAAAATTATCTAAGAAATTGCAGAACAATGTCTCTGATAAAAAGAATACAATATAGGTGTATCATTCCTTTTTCAAATACCGGTGTACTCATTCTTGTTGTTGCTCTTGATTTCATTGGATGGATTATGAAAGTTGCTACGATTTTCAGATTAATGAGGTAGCTTATTGAAAGTTAAAATTCTTGCATTTGCGTACATTATTTCTTGATCAATCCAGTGCAAATAAAAAAAAATAAAATAAAAAATCCATTAATATGAATTTACGGAATTATTTTTCAGGAAACGACCATGTCATCATTGTACAAGCGATGCTTAGTTGTTGTAGGACGGAATGATTAAACTTTTGTGTTTGATTTAAATTCATATCTTTAGCCGAGCGAAATTACGTCCCTGAGATATTTTGTTATATTTATTAATTCCATTTTTTGGAATAAAACTAATCTCAAGCTAGCCGGAATATTTTCGTTTAACATGAATTTTTGCCTCCAATGATTATGCATAAGCTCTTGTGTGATAGACGTAGAATTTACGGTGATGCATAAAATATCGTAAAAAATTACAGCACTCATAAATGAACTTTATTTCAGGATTGACGAATGAAATTCCAAGCTGCATCAACACGATGAAGTATTACTTCTGATTACGCCGAATGAGTTTACAATAAAACGTTTATAATTCATTCTTAGTCGACACTGATCCTCGACAACTTTAAATGAAAAAAACGGGAAAATAATTTTTTCTTGTCCTTCTCTTCATTTAATTTTTCCGAAAGAATAAAAAAGAAAATAAAGAAAAAGAAAACAGAAGTAACATTTCAACACCGAAACATGTAAGTGAATAACAATTATATGCACCTACTTACCGATAATCAATGACAATTGTTTCCGAGTTCCTCACTCCCATTAAGTCGGATACAGTAAATGTAAATGAATTTTAAGAAATACGCCACAATAATTCTACTGAATAGATGAAAGAAGTAAAGTGCAAGGACACTGGAAAGAGAAAGGTAAATCTAAAACTAAATTCGGCAGATCCGCCTAACAACGGTTGCAGATAAATAAGGAAACAATCAATAAATTATAGAGAGGATTCATAGTTTAGGTGCACAATTTCAAAAAGGGGTTTGTTGTTACCTGTCATTTATATTGTCAACTTCTTCACCTACGATTTCGTGACACTTTATTATGTGTTGATGGCGTACAATACGTTAAAACTTCATAATAAATGTTCAACACACCGAAAAAAGTACCCTCTGCGAGGATTCACTCTTGTGATAGTGAAAAATGGAAAAGTTTCTTTTCTGTTGCTCTTGCGGCACAATATAATTGTTAAAGAAGTGAGTCTCTAGTGCATTTACAGAGAAGGATAGGATTTCGTGATCCTATACCTCCTCCATCAATGTCATGAGTGATGGAGTGAGCAAGAACAGGTTATGAATCAAGTAGTTGACAGTAACGTCTGCCGGGAATATATAAGCTTGCTGCAGAATTTAGAAAGCTTTTCATCTGATTTCCTCCAGTAGAGCGACTCCTACGAATCTGTTAAATTACGAAGGCGTTGTGGAGATTAAGAAGTCTCACTGCACATTAATATTCTTTCCGAAAAACACTAGCTGTTCTTAATATTTCTGTATCTTGGAATACACTTTTAAGTGTTGATTCTACGTGTTCTTGCACAGTAATCGTCCTGCTAACCGCTGACGGTGTTTCGCCATTTGTGTAGGTCTTTCCTTTTCTACTTCACTGCTTCAATGTCTGTGTGAGTCTTGGTTTATTCTGCGTGTATGACCGCACCTACATAGTTAATTGATCTTGTTATCACTACAAATACTTATTTCTAGAATCGGTAAACCTTATGATCAAAGAAGTGAAAATTATCGGTTTAACCCTATCGCACCTCTCATAGACTGCGTGGTAAGGTAGCCCAGCTGAGCGTACGTCAAACACTCAAACATTCAAATTTTCAAATGTATCTTATGCTATGAGACTCAACGACTTTGGTTATCATTCCCAAGACTTACAAACTACTTAAACTAAGGACGATAAGAAACCTTGCCCGGGGAAGGATTCGATCCTCCACGCAGTCTAGCATTGATCAAGCATAAAAGCACGACGAAGTTGAACGAAAATGTGAAAAAGCAGAATAGATCTGTGCGCGTTGTAAGTTCAAGTGTAACTACGAGAACATTGGAAGAAATTGAATAATCAATAATTTCTTCGCAATTTACGAATTCTTACAACTTTAGCTGTTTTTCTGATGGTGGTTTATCACTTTCTGACAAATGAAAATTTGTATCGGACCGGGAATTGAACCCAAATCATACGGTTTTCGCGAGTTTTGCCTTAAACACTTTTTTTTATTTCCTTCAGGAAGAGCATTACATTTCCGTCGTTTCTTCTTGATCATTCTCGATTGTTTGTTGAGGTTTTTTGCTCAGTTTTTTTATTACACAGCCCTCTGCCCGAGCACGCTGAGCCGCAGCGGTCACCAGAAGACGCTCCCGGACAAACATTATTTTGATCAGCAAGTGATAAACCACCTTCAGAAATGCAACTACAATCAGCAGAATTCGATAATAGTGAGAACATATAATTGATTATTTAATTTCAAAAAAATGTTCAAATGTTTGTATAGCTTATGGGACTTAACTGCGGGGTCGTCAATCCCTAAACTTACAAACTACTTATGAACCAGCTAACATTAAGGACGGCACAAATATCCATGCCCGAGGGGGGATTCGAACCCCCGACCGCAGTGGGCGCGCAGACCGTGACTGGCGCGCCTCAGTCTCCTCGGCCACCTCGGCCGGCTATTTAATTTCATTATTTGTAAATAAAGAACAGTCTAGAATGCACTAATTTATTTCATTCTACTAGTTTCAGTCTTATGTAGACCATCTTCAGGAATTTGTCTCCTTTGATGTTGTGGAGCTGGCAGGTAGCTGGGAGCCTTCCAGTGTGTCACTGCTATAATTCCATTATGTAGCTTCAGTTTCTGTTCACGACATAGGATGGGTCATAACGTCGTCGTCTTGTGGTTCCGGTTCTCGACTACAAACTGATATATATTACCACGCTTTGGAAGGTCTCTCACGCTCCCATTTTTTCACAAAATAATTATCTGTCACTCACCCGCTCGGTTAGCAGTGTGGTCTAACGCACCGCTTTTCGAGACGGGGAGGTGTACCGGCCCTGGTTCGGATCCTAACGAAGTGGATCGGAGAGCTGGCCAGCCTTGATGTGGTTTTTAGACGGTTTTCCGCATCCCGGTAGGTGAAAACCGGGCTATTCTTCAAGTCCCGCTTCAGTTACACGATTCGCAAACATTTAGTAACACTTTTACACATGTCGCACTATTCCCAGACATTTCCTCCCTGGGGGAATGGGGTGGCGACAGGAAGGGCATCCGGCCATCCCGAAAATACTGACACATGCCAAATCCGAGTTAACAAAGCCGAAACATGGGCAAAGAGAAAGAAAGTGTGGTGTCGCACAAGTACAAAGTGCGCGCCACTTACTTTCGCCGCGCGCCGCCATGCACGCACGGCGCGGCGTTCTCACGACGACAGCCACGAGCGCCCTCTGCGACAACGCCGCTCGTGGCCACCACTGAAGGACATCGGCCACTTCGGACTGAGATAGCAACGAGTTAGGACCTTCGTAATCAGATAGGCACCAGTGAAGACTTTGCTATTGTACAGGCACTAGGCAGGCCTCTAACAACTATGTATCAACATTCTGCAGTACTATGTAAAAGTTAAGTATTGTTACATTCTGTGCAATATATATCTTTCTAATTTACTCTAGTGTTTATAGTTTCTGGCTGCTCCCCTCCGTACCTGCACCAGCGTGCTGTCTTTATTCCTGTGTCGGTCACATTCCACTCGGCCACCGACACCTACGACGAGGCTGGGACACAAAAGCGGCGACGAAGTCGGGACACAAAAGCGGCGACGAAGTCGGGACACAAAAGAAAGAATGATGATCTGTCAGTCCCAACATTGACTTGTCCTCTTTATGAAATCTTGACAAATATTTTACACTAATTTTAGTTTATGTCTCGTGGGGAACATATTACTGTCGCCTGTAAATATGATGAACAGTGAGAGGAGACATTTCTTTTGTGTCACGTTCCCGCACACGCAGGGGTCGGTTTTAGTTATGTCGGGTTTGTCGTGTTAATATTTACGTGGTGGCCGGATGCACTTCCTGTCGCCACCCCATGCCCCTGTGAGGAAATGTGTATCCCAAATGTCAGGGTGTAGTGTTATATGTGTGTGAAAGTGTAAAGTGTTAGACATGTTTGCGAATCGTGTAACTTAGACGGGACTTGGATACCAGCCACGTAGAGAGATGTGGAAAACCGCCTGGAAACCACATGCAGGCTGGCCGTCACTCCGACCCCCTTCTGTTAATCCGCCGGGTAGATTCGAACTGGGACCGGTATACCGCACGGCTAACCAAGCGCGTTGATAGGAGGCGAGATAGGGTACATATCTCTAACAAACGAAAACAACAAATAGCGAGTCTGAACTATGTCACAACAAAGAATTCAAGCGTTAGGTCCCCGAAAGTCATGGCATCTAATGTAGAATAAATTATAGAACACTTCCCTCAACGTCGCTCTTGAGATTGGACGGTACACCACTATTCTGACACAAAATGCAGCAGATGCTGCGCGTCTTGAGTTTGGTACATTTACTGTTCCCATTTGCTTCTTTTCTCTCACAGCTCAGTACAACTTCTTACTCTTTTGATGAATGATCTGAGTTCTTAGTGTTATATCCACTTGTCCAATTTAGCAATACATTTTACGGTAATGAAGAATTTCGTTTGAGGGAAAGAGACAACAAAGCTTACTTGCAGGAATAGCAACAAACGAAGGAAGTGCCGGAGAAGAGGGGCATCAGAGCTATACAACTAAAGCACGCCGGCCGCGGTGGCCGAGGGGAAAGAGTTGGCCTGCAGCGGCCGTGCAGTGAGGACCTGTCGCGCTGTGCTGCAAATCCGACGCAATAAAGACGCAAATAAGGCAACACTGTCGGGTCCACTGATGACGACACGTCTAACCACAGTAGGACGAAACCAAACGCGCTAAGAGATGCCGGCCTCCGGGGTCCTGAGAATGTAGGACGCATGGTCGCAACAGAGTGGTCGGAAGATGTCGATACCGATGACACAGATGTGGATATGAGGGACACCTCAGAAGTGCCACTTGTCTTCACGCATTCTGCGACTGAAGGCGACAAATACTCCTCGCACCTGACCACAGGTAGTCAAAAAATGGAAACTGACAATGTCCCAACGTACCAGTAGAAAAATAAACAATAACCTTCTCTCCCGTAACGGCGAGTGACATATGAACACCCCGCAGGCGTACAAATTAGTCACTTTAAATCTTAATAAAACCCGCAGTTCCTTGAAGTTCAAAAATTTACAAGATTTTCTGTACGCCGCGGACATAGATGTCGCGATGCTCCAGGAAGTGTCCGACATTAATTTAGAGCAAATAACCGGATGCGATGTTTTTACCAACCCCGGCAGTGGAGATGTATTAGGGACTGCGATACTCCTTAAAGAGGAAATCATTGTCAAAGATGTCGAAAGACTTGTGTCCAGCAGAGGGATCGCTGTCAGTTTTAATAACACCAGGCTGATAAATGTGTACGCTCCATCCGGATCTAGTAACAGAAAACGCCGTGCTGAATTCTTCAGACACAATGTATTGCCTCTCTTCACATCAAATTGCAATGCTATCATTTTCGCCGGTGATTTTAACTGTGTGCTCAAGCTATAGATCAAACACCAAATTTTAATTTTTGCGCGGAACTCTTACATATTGTTCAGGATCTCGGGTTAACTGACACTTGGACCTGCTTGCACGACGAAACGACCGGCTTTACCCACGTTACAAGCCATTCCGCCAGCCGACTTAATAGGATTTATGTGTCCAGAAATTTAACAGCCCAACTATTGCATTCTAAGATATGGCCCACTAGTTTTCCCGACCATGCGGCCTATATATGTACCATTAACATGGAGAAACAGGGCACATATCGCAGTCGTGGCCTATGGAAATTCAACACAGGCCATCTGCGAGATGATGAATGTCGGCAGGTATTTCTGGAATCATGGCGAGCGTGTGAGCTAAAACTTCATAAAGTCAGCTCGTTCCTCGATTGGTGGCTCAGAAGTGCCAAACCAACATTAAGGAAAGCCTTAATGTCCTATTCCCGTGAGAAGAACGCATGATACAGACGGACGTCGGAATTTTATTTCAAGTGTCTCCGGGATCTGTATAAACTTGACGCCACAGTTGTAGATAATTTTGCAAAGATAAAAAGAAAATACAGGCGAAATTGCTATCACTGAAGAGAAGACAGATGGAAGGTGAAAAGTCCGGGCAAAAGTCCCGGTTTCACTGAAAGATGAAGAGGCCGCAATGTATCATATAATACGTGAAGCGAAACGAGACAACAGGAAAGTTTTGTCACAGATTCAAACCAACACCGGTGTAACCATAACTACGCAAAGTGGTATACGGGCTGTGATACAACAACATTACACCGAGTTAGTGTCAAACAAACCAATTGATGTGACCGGTTTTACAGACTTTGCAACAAATTTACCACGACGCCTCACTGCAGCGGACGCAACTGAACTGACAACGGAGGTTACGGAAGAGGAGTTAGAAGACATTGTTATGCAGAGCCCGAGCAACAAATAGCCTGCAAGCGACGGTCTACCGACAGAAGTGTACAAAACTTTTTGGCCCCAATTGAAAAAAAAAAAACTACTTACGATGTACAATGAATTAATGGACCCCAACACCGTCGTTCCACCTGAATTTTGTCAAGGAATTGTTGTACTATTGCCAAAAACACAGTGCAGCAATACGCATACGGCCTTAAGACCTATTACTTTACTTAATGGGGACTACAAAATTTTCGCCAGAGTCCTCAGCCGTCGGCTAAAATCGACCATGCACACAATAACGGTTCCTTACCAAATAAGTGTCGGGAGAGACAGATCAATTTACCAAACTATCGAGATATCATAGCAATAGCCCAGACTTGTAGATTAAAATGTGCCATCTTAACGTTGGTTTTTGAAAAGGCCTTTGATAGAGTGAGCCATCATTTCCTCTTCCATATTATCCAGGAAATGGGCTTTCCGCGCCGATTCGTGAGTGTAATACAAAATCTGTTCCACAATAGCACTTCTAGAATATTAATTAATGGTCAACTCACTCAAGCTATTAAAGTTTCGAGCTCAGTAAGACAGGGATGTCCGATGTCAGCAGCTTTATTTGCCATCGCTATGGAACCACTGCTCGTCAAGCTCACGCACCAGCTGCAAGGCTTGGTTATGAACAGGCAGAAGATCGTGTGTCATGCATATGCGGATGACGTGGGATTTCTCGTAGTGAACGAACAAGAAGTAGAGTCCTCGCTCCACATTATCCAGAAATATGAGGCTGCATCTGGAGCCAAACTTATTGGCAAAAATCCGGTGTCATACATATTGGTTCCGGAATAAACATGCAACACCACTTGCGTTTGAAGGAAGTGACCAGCATGAAATGTTTAGCGATACAATTTAGAAAAAAGATACAGGACACTATTACAGTTAATTACAGGGACTTACTCAATAAACTTCGAGCATGTATCCACCTCCAGAGACTGAGGCAACTGAATATTATACAAAAAGTTGCACTGGTGAACACCTACATACTATCTAAAATAAATTATGTCGCAAAAATATTGCCCATTCCCTGTGGAATCGCACAAAGTATGTTGTCTGCAGTTGGTTATTTCGTGAGGAGAGGCAGCATTTTCAAAGTCAAATATGAAACTTTAACCTTTCCAATAAAACACGGTGGGTTGAATCTCACGAACGTGTACACAAAGGCACAAGCACTGTATACCGGTAGTACTTATGAGCTGTGGAAAACGTCACCGCACAGTTTAATTTCCCACCTACTCCATGAAATAGCACCGCCAGATTTAAATCCACCGATTGACGTTCACCATATACCACATGCACTACACCATATACGGAACTTTTTATTGAGTTCAGTTACGTCCGGAAAAGGATACCAGAAAAAGAAATAATGGTGGCAAAGCAAATCTACAATTCGTTAATTGCGACAAAACCTCAAAATAATGTAGAAAAGAAGTACAAGAACAACAATTGGCGCGTGGTTTGGGAAAATGTCAACTCACGAAATTTGCCGTTTGCCGTGCGATCTGCTTGGTACACCGCTGTGAATAGGAAAATACCGACCAATGCGAAGTTATACTCCATTAATTTAATCGACACCTCTCTTTGTAACACTTGCACGGTGGAAGACGGTGAAGAACACAGATTTGTATGCTTAAAAGCGAGAGAAGTTTGGAACATAGTTAGGCAGCTATTGGCGAGTATAACGAGAACGTCTGCCACGGCGATAACACCAGCAGATTTCCTTACACCCGACACTGTGCCCTACCCGCAGACAAAAAGAAATTCTGTAAACTGGATAAAAGCACACACAGTTTATTATATTTTTAACTGTGAAAATCCAAGTAAAGAAGACTTCGCCATGTATCTACACATACAGCTCAACAAACTACGAGAAACCCCAAGCTACAGTAAGAACTACGCAAAATATTTAAATAACAGTATCAAGGAACGATTACTGTAGTAAGGTGTAATAAATTGTTCTGATATATATATATATATATATATATATATATATATATATATATATATATATATATATATATATCTTTTTTCACAGAAGGCCGAGAAAAAAAAAGGGGTGACAGAGGCGCTCCAGTCACGGTCTGCACGGCTACTACGGTCGGAGGTTCGAATCCCCCCTCGGGCATGGATACTTGTGCCGTCTTTAGTATTAGCTAGTTCGTAAGTAGTTTGTAAGTTTAGGGACTGATAACCCCGTAGTTAAGTCCCTTAAGCTTAACAAACATTTTAAACTAAAGCACAATATTTCATACCTGGTGAATATCGGATGTTTTT
This sequence comes from Locusta migratoria, assembly GCA_026315105.1. NCBI lineage: Eukaryota > Metazoa > Arthropoda > Insecta > Orthoptera > Acrididae > Locusta > Locusta migratoria. The sequence goes on from CM048751.1 coordinate 26,286,092, forward strand.
TGCTTTATGGCGACATATGAATACGATGCGCTTCTTTCTTTTGAAAGGCGGTGATAGTCCCTATTTAGTGCATTTATTTATTTTATTTTTTTATTTCAATGAGACGACAGGGGAAACGTGTTTGTGTTGCATTTCACTTGCCATTCGATTTCTTGATCGAATTTAGCTATTCTTAATGAAAGGACGCAGGAATGCCTTAATTCTCTATTTTATAATAAATTTTACTGGGAGAACAGTGCCGAAGTTTCCCACACGACATATGCATTTGACCTGTTCACTGGGTGTCCCGTTTCTGAGAATCTGTAGGAAAAGGTTGGTGGGTTACCTACTGTCCGCTCTTCTGCTGGGCGGACATATGCTGTTGGGAAGGGTGGTGTGAGGGTAAATCCAGTTTGGGAAAACGTACCACTCTCCCGGCCTCCGGATAAGTGGACCTCTTGAAAAGGGCTCAGAGCTCGACGGGTCGTTCTCCTCAGGAGGGCATTCTGGCGGATGTAACGCTTCCTCATATTTGCGTGTTTCTATAGCCTAGACAGCAAAATGATGGTCAAGTGTGCGAGACTAATTTCGGTTCCTTGATTCTATATAAATAGAAACACTCGACAGAGCGCCAAGTTCGTGACGAATGGCACAAGTTATTTGCCATTGTTGTAAAAAAAAAAAAAGTTCAAATGTTTGTTAAGCTTATGGGACTTAACTACGGGGTTATCAGTCCCTAAACTTACAAACTACTTACCAACTACCTTACACTAAGGACGGCACAAATATCAATGCCCGTGGGGGGGATTCGAACCCCCGACCGTAGTGGCCGTGCAGACCGTGACTGGAGCGCCTCAGTCTTTCGAATCGGAGTTCTTAGATTTTATAAGTCTGAGACTATTTCGCTTGTTTGATACATCCTTCATACCAAGTGAAATTGTTTCATGGCTGGCTCTTGCTATGTCGGTATCTTACCTAATTTGTTTCACAGTTACTTTTGACCCTCTAACGCCTTCATTGGACGCTGCTTTGTTTGCGTAGACTGGTTGGTCTACAAAAGTACTTTCTCCTTCTTAATATAAATTTTCATAGATATAGCTTCAGTACTGTCATAATGAAATGTTGTGATACTGCTCGTAGCCGCGGCAGAATGGCCGTACGTATTGAGGCGCCATGCTGCAGTGCGCGCTACTGTTCGCCGTCGGGGGTTCGATTCGCCCCTCCCACATGGGTGTTTGTGTTGTCCATACATAAGTTAGTATAAGTTACTGTAATTACTTTGTAAGCCTTAGGGACTGATGACCCCGTAATTAAGTCTCTTAAGATTTACAAACATTTGAACATTTGATTTTACTACTTGTGACCCCCTAAGGCACCCCGTAATAGCGGAATTTCGAAAAGTACCACAACATGTGTCTTTTAAATTCCAACCAAGTATGCAAATATCTTTTTTGTAATTCTGGGTCCAAAATTGGCTTAGTAGTAATGTATTTTGCAAAACACGTTTCATCCCCTATGTCACTCCCTAAATGATTAATTTTCTGAAATAACCGAAACATGTATCTTTTTAATTCTGGCAAAGAAAACATATACCAATTTACGTGGTGGTAGCTTCAAAATTGCCTTAATAACAAAAGAACAGCAGGTGGAGCAGGTGGTGGTGTAGCTCAGTTGGTAGCGTTCTGGCCTCACAACCATAGAGTTGGTGGTTAGAATCCCACTGGGACAGTTTTTTTTTTTTTCATTTTCGAATTAACTTATATAAAACATTTTGGGATCTCTAATTCCACGTGTTGGTTAGTTTGTGTGCACGTAGCCGAGCTGAAAACCTTGTCGTTACGTACAACGTTGGTTGAGTAGGTTAGCTGCTTGAAAAGCCAACAGTAGCTATGGAGATGACTTTCCAAAAACATCGTAACTCTTCACAAACTGAACAATCAAAGACTAATAATAAACCCAATTCTGCAAAAAACGTAACATGTTTTTTGATTGAAACTATCAGTATGAAGAACTCTCTATACAATAAATAAGATTACGAATAAACAAATGTATGTACTCTTTTCGTAAAAGCAACCACACCTGCTTCGCAGCCATATTGCATTATCAAATGAATGATAAAGGAGCGGAAGGAAGAAGGATTAGGAAGGAAAGGATTGAAAGAGGCTGCTTTAGGGTATTGAAATGAAACAATGGCTACAACTGAAAATGTGAGCCAAACCTGGATTCGAAAGAACAGACATGTCAGAAAGAACAGACACCACACCAAAATAATAGTTAGACGCGAAGAGAGAGTCAGCTTCAATTGCTTCACCGCGGATGCGGTCATACGTTCGACTTCGCACGGAAATCCGTATTGGCGAGTGTAAGAGGGCATGAACAATAGGAGCGGTACAGCCATAGCGTGCGACTTGTTGGAATTTGCGATGGCCACGAGGCGAGCACGTGTGGAAGATCCGAATTCGAATCCTTGTCCTGCTCACATTTTCGCGTGTCGCCATTGTTTCATTTCTGTACCCTAATCCTTCTTCCTTCAGGTCATTTATCATTCATTTGCAAACACTAGATACTAAAATTATGTAAGTATTCTATAACAACGAAAAGAAGCAAAAAATCTGTTACAACAGGATTCGAACCCCAGTCGCTGGCACGTGAGCTCCGCCGGCAGATGCTACACATCTTTTATGTAGTGGTACTTATGGTTATTTGTAAAACTTCAAAGAAATTATTTTCTTTGGAATTTTTGATAATTGCGTCGAATTGTGTTCTGAGCTTCACGTACCACAAATATATATTAAAAAAATTCTAAAATGCGATACCCATGCGGTCTCATTCTTAGACGTCTGACACTATGTCATATGAAGTGCTATTAAAAAAAAAAGATTATATATATATATATATATTTCACAAGCGCCGCGGTGGACCGGCCGAGCGCATTGGGGCGCTGTGTTCCGTTGTGTGAGACCGTTCCCCGTCGAGGGTTCGAATCCCCCCTCGGGCATGGATGTTTGTGCTGTCTTTAATATAAGGTAGTTTGTAGGGCCAGGGACTGATGATCCCGTAAGCTTTACAACCATTTGAACATTTTTTATTCGACAAGCGATCTTGGCATATACAGGGTGTTACAAAAAGGTACGGCCAAACTTTCAGGAAACATTCATCACACACAAAGAAAGAAAGTATGATACGTGGACATGTGTCCGGAAACGCTTAATTTCCATGTTAGAGCTCATTTCATTACTTCTCTTCGAATCACATTAATCATGGAATGGAAATACACAGCAACAGAACGTACCAGCGTGACTTCAAACACTTTGTTACAGGAAATGTTCAATATGTGCTCCGTTAGCGGGGATCATGCGCCCACCCTCCGTCGCATGGAATCCCTGATGCGCTGATGCAGCCCTGCAGAATGGCGTATTGTATCACAGCCGTCCACAATACGAGCACGAAGAGTCTCTACATTTGGTACCGGGGTTGCGTACACAAGAGCTTTCAAATGCCCCCATAAATGAAAGTCAAGAGGGTTGACGTCAGGAGAGCATGGATGCAATGGAATTGGTCCGCCTCTACCAATCCATCGGTCACCGAATGAGTCGCATGTCAACACAAGCACTGAAGTCAACAATACCTTCCTTCAATTGGCCCAACTGGTGGTGAATCGAGGAAGTACAGTACATACTAACGGAAAAATGGGTATTTTGACAATTGTCTGCACGAATTATTTCAATTTACATTTAAAGAGAAATACTAAAATGAGCTCTAACATGGAAATTAGGCGTTTCCGGACACATGTCCACATAACATATTTTCTTGCTTTGAGTGTGAGGAATGTTTCCTGAAAGTTCGGCTGTACCTTTTTGTAACACCATGTATATATTCTTAACAACTAATATCGGTCGCCCCCTCGCTTGAAAAACGTCAAGCATATACAAGTAAACATTTGGGAGTAACTGCTATTTCATACTCCACATGTCCAGATATTGTGGACTTCATGAGAACTGAGCCCCCCTCCCAAGCGCCCAGGAAACAAATGACATACGCGTCCGCCGCGCCATCTCTGGACAGTCCGCTAACGGGCGGCGCCTGCACAGACACTGCAGCCTGCAGACTACACGGGGCGTCGCCTTGTCGCCCGCTTAATCCCGGCGACCATCATTAACGGAGATGGGAGGAGTGGGTGGGGGAGAGGGGTAGTGGGGGAGGGGGGGGAGGGGGAGCAATGGACGCCACGATCCACTCTCTCATTACACAAATGGCGCGTCGACCCCTTTTTAAATCCCCGCGACACCACTTCGAGGCCAGAATTCAACCTTTCGCTTCCCGTGGCCACAACTCTCTACCCACCCCTCTCTCTTTCTCCGACACACTCACACTCACACTCTCTCTCTCTCTCTCTCTCTCTCTCTCTCTCACACACACACACACACACACTCGTAAGCATTATTGGGTTCGAGACGCCGTAAATTGAAACGGATATTAGCATCCGGTCGCGGGCGCCGCCCTTCTGGAAATGATTACCGTAGGGCGCGTGATGCAGGCCGCGTTAACTCCACCCCCGTCCACCAGATGGGGGGAGCGTCGAGGCACTATTGCAAGCCTCCGTCCTCTAAGTGCGGCGTCTTTTGTGAAGCAGTAAAAGTGTGCCACTAAAAGTGAACTCCGTCGATTTACAATTTAGATTACGAAAGAAATTACTTACCTTGCATTTACCGCGAATCTTTGGTCCATCGAAAAGTACGATGAGTCTGGAAAAAGGCAGAGGTGAACGGTCCCAACAAATTGCAGGCCTATATCATTATGATCAGTTCCTTGTAGAATTATTGAACATATTCGCATTTGTTATGTACTACATTCCCTTAAGACGGAAAAGCTTGTGTCCTAATTTCGGCACCACTTTATGAACCACCGATCGTGCGTAATCCAGCTTGCTCTTTTTCTCTGATGACAATTTACATGCTATGGATGAAGGGCAACAGACAGGCTGTATATACCTCGATTTTCGAAAGGCGTTTGAGGCGGTCTGCACTACAGACTGCTAATGAAGGTACGAGCTTACAGAATAGATACCCAAACATGTGAGTGATTCGAACATTACTTACTATTACTTCAGACTTAAATTGGAAAGAACACGTTGATAATATCGTGGGAAAGGCGAACCAGATACTGCGTTTTATTGGCAGAACCCCCTAAAACATGCAACAGAACTGCAAAAGAAATAGCATACACTACGCTTGTCCGTCCATTTTTGGAGTATTGCAGCCCAGTGTGGGATCCTTATCAAGTGGGTTTCAAGGACGACACCGAAAGAGTCCAAAGAATGGCAGCTCGTTTCGTATTGTCACGATACAGGGGAGACAGTGTTACGGAAATGATACAGGATCTGGGATGGGAATCATTACAACAACGGCGCTTACTGCTGCGGCGTAGGTTACTTGCGAAACTCCAATCAACAACAATCTCCTCCGAATGCGAAAATATATTGTTGACTTCCACATACATAGGTAGAAATGATTATCGGAATAAAATACGAGAAATCAGAGCCCGAACAGAGAGATTCAGGTGTTCTTTCTTCCCGCGCGCTATTCGAGAATGGAATGGAAATAATATAATGGTGGTTCGATGAAGCCTCTGCCAGGCACTTAAATGTGATTTGCAGAGTATCGCATGCAGATGTAGAAGTAGAAGTAATAGAAAACAGTTCGTTGTTCTCGATGGCGAATGTTCATCAGAGGCTAGGATATCGTGAGGGGTGCACCAGGGAAGTGTGTTAGGACCGTTTTTATTTTCGACCTATATAAATGATCTGACGGACAGAGTGAGTTGCAATCTGCAGCTGTTTGCTGATGAAGTTATGGTATACAAGAGAGTGTCGTCATTGAATGCAGGATGACTTGTACCAAATTTTTACGTGATGCGAGGAAAGTCAACTAGCGCTAAATGTAGAAAAATGTAAGGTGATGCAGATGAGTACAAGAAACAACCCATAATGTTCGAATATAGCATTAGTATTGTGCTGCTTAACAGAGTCGCATTAATTAAATACCTAGGCGTATCGCTGCATAGTGATATGAAATGGAGCGAGCATATAAGGACAGTCGTGGAGAAGGCAAATGGTTTCTTAGCTTTATTGGGAAGATGTGTTTCGTCTGTAATGGAGAACGCATATAAAATTCTTGTACGATCCGGTCTTGAGTATGTCTCAGTCTTTGAGAGCCCCACCAGATTGGTTTACAGGTGAACATAGAGGCAGTTCAGAGGCGAGTGGCTAGGTTTACACCTGGTAGATTCACAATTGAGATTACGAGAGAAAAGACTTAGCTTGCGTTTACCGCGAATCTTTGGTCCATCCAAAAGTACGAAGAGTCTCGAAATAGGGAGAGGTTACTCCCGTGTATAGGAAAGGCAACAGAACGGACCCAACAAATTGCAGGCCTGTATCATTAAGATCAGTTTCCTGTCGAATTCTTGGACATATTCTCAGTTGTTATATACTAAATTTCCTTAAGACGGAAAAGCTTCTGTCTTAATTTCGGCACGACTTTATGAAACATCGATCGTGAGAAATCAAGCTTGCCCTATTCTCTCATGGCCATTTGCATGCTATGGATCAAGGTGTGAGAGTACCGCCCAACGAGTAGCACTCAATCATTATGTTTGGAGAGATCTATCTTGAAAAATTTCTCTGCACCGCAAACACTGACCTTGCCAATGCACAAAATTGTAACACTCTTTTCGTTTATTAATTTCAGTAGCATTATATCTATGTAGACAGGTGATATTGATGGGGATGCCGTATCTGTATAAACCTTTAATTTGGAAAAATTAGGTTAAACAGCCGTGAAACACGGACTCATAGTGGGCTGGGCAGCGGAGAGCAGGTCTCTGTGTCTGTCTGTGTGTGTGTGTGTGTGTGAGAGAGAGAGAGAGAGAGAGAGAGAGAGAGAGAGAGAGAGAGAGTTAGTGTGTTTGTATGTATGTGTGTGTGTGTGTGTGTGTGTAGGGCGGAAACGGCCGGCGAGGAAGTGAGCTTAGCGCTCGCCTGGAAAGGCCGTGACGTCAGAGGAAATCCACCGCGCGAGTGAGGCGACAGTGTATTGTGTATGATAAAGTTAAATTTAAAACATAAAACACAATTAAGACGGAGAAGTGCGGCGAAAGGGTTTCCTATGACATGTCTAGTAACGCACAGTCGTCCCTCTTGCCAAGTACATATAAAAAGTTTTAATAGAATGAATATGCGGCAATTTAGTGTTTAGTTAAAAAAATTCATAACTTGTAAACCATTTAAGATACAGAGGTGAGCGAGGGCTCGCATAAAAAGTCTCAACAAGGTGCATCACCTGATATGATTACAGTAGACGTAAGATAACATTGATCACAGAAAACCTAATTTACTAATACCATTGTATAAATATATTAATAACGTAAAGTTCATGACAGATACACGACCAGCATGGCAGTGTTTGTTACAGGTGCCGTATTATAAAATAACTATACCGTAAAATCACATAGATCAAATCTACTTACGCATATTTTATTTCTTTAAATAATTAATTTGTATATAATCGCTCCATAGGAGAAATGAGATGTAACGAAAAGAAGTATTAATTACGATAATCAATTCAATGTTTTTTTCGTGTTTAGTGTAAGTGTTTAAAGATGTATTTGCTATTTGTATTAAATGTACGGTATACTTGGAAAAAGCGTTGTTCGTTGGCGAGGGGTGGAAATGGGGAAATTCGTGACGTATGGGTTTCTCCGGTGGACAGGTATAAAGGCTGGCCAGTGGGCCCACGTGGTTAGTTTGTGTTTGGCTAGCGTTCGCGACGGCAAAGCTATGCCTGTCTTTGCCGCGACTGTCGGGAGAGTGAGACTTTAAAAGTTTTTAGAGCATAAAAGTGCGGTTGAACTTAGAAAGATTTATCGAGTGCTGTTAAACTTGCAAGATTTCTTCTCGAGTTGCCGTGTGCTACGTAAAATATTAAAAGTGCAGCGTGTGAAATTTACGCACTCTGACTTCAATACATTTCCCTTGTAAACCGATTGCAAAAGTGCATCTTATCAGGAAGTGGTAACTGAGTTATCATAAACATTCATTCATTTGATATCTGTTGTTGGACATTGATTTTGTCTAATAAACTGTGTATATAAAGACAATGTATTTGCGGTCAGTCTCAGACTAATGGAAGGTTTTGTTAATATTTTTATGCAGTGAACAGTAGTCTGGTAGGATAATTAGAATATTTTCGGCAAAGCAAATTTTGTCTAGGGCTCACGAGCTATATTATTTATGCCAACATACAGTGCTTTTACCGCTGACAGTGTTCTTATATGATAAAAAAACTACTTAATGATTTTAAACAAACTGTTATTTATAAGAAATGCACCCTTCTCCTCAATTTGAGTTGTGTTTTAATCATATGTAGGTGGGGACTGTGGACGTATTTTTATCATTCCCTAGACAGAGATTAACTTAGTACAGTGAATTTTAGTGTATATATAAGATGTTCCACAGACAACCCGCAAAGAGCAACAGACAGACTGCGTATTTCTCGATTTTCGAAAGGCGTTTCACACGGTACCGCACTACAGACTGCTAATAAAGGTACGAGCTTATGGAATAGGTACCAAAATATGTGAGTGATTCGAACATTACTTACGTAATAGAACACAGTACGTTATCCTCGATGGCGAGTGTTCATAAGAGGCTAGGATATCGTGAGGGTTGCCACAGGAAAGTGTGTTAGGACCGTTTTTATTTTCGATCTATATAAATGATCTGATGGACAGAGTGAGTTGCAATATGTGGCTGTTTGCTGATGATGTTATGGTGCACAAGAGAGTGTCATCATTGAATGCAGGATGACTTGGACCCAATTTCTAGGTGATGCGAAGAAAGGCAACTAGCGTTAAATGTAGAGAGATGGAAAACCCGTAAAGTTGGAATACAGCATTAGGATTGTCCAGCTTGACAGAGTAGCATTAATTAAATAAATAGGCGTAGCGCTGCATAGTTATATGAAATGGGACGAGCATAAAGAACAGCAATGGGAAAGGCAAATGGTTCACTTAGCTTTATTGGGAAATTTTGGAAGGGTGTGTTTCGTCTTTAAAGGAGACCGCACATAAAATGCTTGTACGACCCCGTCTTGAGTATTTCTCAGTGTTTGTGATTCCAACTAGATTGCTTTAAAGGTGGACATAGAGACAGTTCAGAGGCGGGCGGCTAGGTTTCTTAATTGATAGTGCTGTCAATGCGCGAGTGTTACCGAAATGCTTCGAGAATACAATTGGAAGTCGCTGGAGGGAAGGCTACGATCTTTTCGAAAAGCACTGTTGAAGAAATTTAGAGGGCAGGATTTTGAGTTGGACTGATGAACGATTATACTGCTGCCAACCTATATTTCACGTAAAGACCACAATGTTAAGATAAGAGAGAGATTCGGGATCGTATGGATGCATACAAGCATTCATTTTTCCCTCGTTCTAATAAGTGTGGAACAGGAAGGTGGTTGTGGTACTGAGTACCCTGGGACATGCATCTTTTGGTGGATTTCGGAGCATGCTTGTAGAAGTAGATAAAATACACTGCTGGCCACATAAAATCCTCGCCCTGTTGAAAGCAACTAAATCAAGTGCAAGTTTCTGCATGCCCTTGCGGAGACGATAGATGTTCACGAGAATCGTTTCAGCGCAGGCGCTCATTGGGTTGTTTTGCGTAAACAAGTGCAGAAATTTACGTACGAAGCAGAAATAGTCTTTGTCCTACGTTTCTGAATTCGCCGGTACGTGGAATAGTTACCTATAGCAATTGCGGATTATCCTTCAGGTCTGATATTATGTCCGACGTAATGGAGAAGCTGTGATGAAGATCCGTTCAAATGTTTGTTAAGCTTAAGGGACTTTAATGCAGGGTCATCAATCCGTAAACGTACAAACTAATTACGTACTACCTTACACAAAAGACGACACAAACATCCATGCCTGATGGGGGATTCAAATCCCCAACGAGAAGCGTCCTCGCGAATCGGAGCTTAGCGACTGAATGCCCCTGGTCACTATGCAGATCTGTAACTGCTGGATGCAGGAGGTAACGCCTGATCGACGAGACGATTGCTCCTACCACTTTGCACCGCCATACGTTGTGATATGCATAAACAGCACATTCTGGTCATGGACGGCTGTGCCAAATCTTCTTCTGCTGTCATGTGTTAGGCTTATTCTCAGCCTATTGCAGCGACATTTGGTCCTTCCATCTTATTACGGGTCTTCAAATGCATTCTTCTTACCTTACGTAATGTTTGCCAAAAACGTTGTCATAGTCTTAACCCTGACATTCGACACAAAATTTTTACCAATTTTTGTCTGTATTCTTTAACCTTACTAAACACATAAAAAAATGATTCTATAAGTGCATGAGCCTTGCCATAAAAATTTAATTACTATTCTAGGAGCTGAAATAAAATGATCGTGTTGCATATTTGGCCGGGAGATCCCTTCTGGGATCAGCCGCCTAGTTCACGTCCACTCTACCAACGCACTCAGCACGATAATGCCCAGTGTACTGCCAATAGCTCGTATTGTACTAATCTTACATTCCTTACATCTTAATCAGTTTTATAAACGGCGTTCCTGAAGAATGAATGTGCAATAAATCATTTGCCTTGTCATACACGCATGTTCATATTACGAAACTAATATTGCAGGAGTCGTTATGTTTCCTCACTGAATTCATAAAGTTCCGTGGATGACGTTTCCTGCGAAATATCATGTCTGTAGTGGAATTTATTAAACATTCGCATCACATTGGCCAGACCGGGATTATCATAAATGGCATGCCTGAACGTTCACTGGCTCTTCGAAAGCTCCTCTTCTAATCCGACATTGTAACCGCCCAGTTCTTACTAACCTAACAGCTTAGTATATGGTACCTACGACGAGAATAAGACGTTTGATTGAAATAGCTTAGCCTAGAGATTTGTAGTTTTGCTTGAGGTTTTTATTTATTTTATTTTATTTTTATTTATTTATTTATTTATTTTTCTTTTTAAGAAAAGAATTCGAGGGCAGCATAATTTACAATATGTTGGTAGGCAACTTAAATGAATATTATAAAGATATCTCGCGTATTGTGAAACATGTTTCGTGTTTCTCTTAACTAACAACAGAAACTGGTTTTATTTTCCAGCCACATTCACAATGTTAATAGAATTATGTAAATGTCTACATGAAATTCAACAGAAGCTCTTTGAAGTGCTTCAGATCGTGAGACGAAATAAATTGTCGTGAGCGACAAAGTGAAGGTCCCTTAAGATTTCAAGAGAGCGCATAATTAACTCAAGTATTTCTGAAGGGCTTCGAGACTGATTTGGAACATCAAACGACGGCGATTTGCAAAGAAACCTCCCCACAGATGAAGCGTAAGAGTCCTTTCTCCTGCTCTCGTCGAAGACAAACAGCAGCTTCTACTGTGATCTGCAATTTGTGTAAAAGGTAATTACCCACATGAATCTGCATGAACTACCTTGAACTACAACTTCAGTGACCCGTTCTTCTTTAATAGTAAGAAAACAGCTACTCTATCTCATACAAGTTTTCATTCCTAATAGTCATCTCCTCCCATATTACGTGACATCAAGCACTCAGTTATAATACTTCCTATTTGCTATAATGTTTCAGTTCTTATGATACCATCAACTGGAATACGTAATCGTCGATTTGCTTAATATCTTCCAGTAATGGGTGGTATTCACAAAATTTTATGTATGTTGTACACCGATAATGGAATCGTAATCGAGGCATTGCGCATTTACTTGCTGCCACTGACTTCAGAATGAAAACTTTTCGTGGTTAGTGAAACTGCATTTGAAGTGAAAAAGTAAATAAAGATGAAGTGGAATATGATGCAAAGAAAATGAAAAGGAGATGGATGCAGATTAAATGCCAAGAAAAGTATCATCTAAATCTACATAGATACTCTGCAAATCACATTTAAGTACGTCGCAGAGGGTTCATTAACCTTTCTCTACCGTTCTATTCTCTAACAGCGCGCGGGAAGAAAGAACACGTAAATCGTTCCGTTTTCGATCTGATTTCTCTTATTTTATTGGGATGGTCATGTCTTCCTATGTAGGTGGATGCTAGTCAAATAATTTCACATTCAGAAGTAAAAGTCGGTGATTGAAATTTCGCAAACAGATCTCGCCGCACCGAATAACGTCCACCTCAAATCGTGCAACATTGCCGTGACGCTTTCCCCCCTGTAACAAAACAAAACGAGTTGCCCTTCTCTGAACCTTCTCAATGACCTCCGTCAGTCGTACCTGGTGAGGGTCCCACACTAGGCAACAGAACTCTAGGAGAGGACGCACAAGTGCGATGTAGGCACTCTCTTTGGTGGAGAGATTAGGACATTGACGTTCTTTGGTATATAGTGGAGGAGAAGAAAGCAAACCGCATGCATGGAGTAACAATATACGGAATTCAGTATATAAAACATTTGGTAGAAGCGATTATAAAAATTATTTCCGAAAACCAACGATTCGAGCGTATGGGAAACTAAATTTTGAATTCAGTTCCTAATTCATTAAATTCTATGCAGGCAGTGAATATGATCAAAAAAAGTTTCAATATTTGAATTCTTAAGTGAAAAATACTACACCTATCTAAAAATATTAAATCTAAGCATCGACTGCTTTTTAATAAATACCGATTTGTTTGTTAGATTTCAGGATATATAGACGAAACCATTAAAATGCCTAACGAGCAGATAGGTATGATTTGTTAACATTCACGATCCCAAACTTGATATTAAGTGCAAGAATAGTTTGCGATACATAGTTACAACGATTAATTAGTTTTTGTAATATATAGATTGTTCGAAGAAAAGTTCTTTTCTGAAATTAGCCAGATAGTCGCAGGAGGTCGACTTACGGTAATGGATTTAGTCTTATATTCATCATAATTATTTGCACTACCGTAGCAATAAATAATTTATAAGCTGTCGTTAAATAATCCGCCATCCGTCGTTCAGATTGTGGTTTTCCGAGATTTCACTAAATCACTCCACGAAAATATCTGAATCGTTCTTCTGAAAGGGTACAACCGATTACGTTCCTTCCACTTGACAAAACAATACGAGACAGTGATTCGTCTCTAATAGGCACTCTGTTGACGGCACGATAAACCTTAATCTTCCTTTCAGATAGTACTGGCTAAGAAGTTTTAATATCTGGGTCCTGACAAGCGGAAGGACTGGTGGCTGAACTAAAGTACAGGACAAAAGTGGACTTCGACCCAGAGGTGTCGGGTTTGATTCCCATCAAAGGGTTCGATGCTGTCAGTTGTTATCGTCATCATCAACACGCACAACACCCCTTTGTGACAGAAAGTCTTCTACGTAAACTTGCAAACGAAAAACAGACGAAGGACTCAGAAAAATAGACTGGCAAAGAGTAGTGTTTCGTCTCCAATACTTTGTAACGTCTACACTAATGATATCCCCATCAACAAACAGACAAGAACGTTCATCTGTGCTGATGATGGAGCAGTGGCAAGACAGAGAGAGACCATTAAAACAAGTGGACGAGAATCATACTAGAGCTTCATCAAAATTAACTGCCTACTATGCAGACAATAACCTAAAACCCAATCCCAGTGTATCGCAAGTGTCAGCTTTCCATCTTAGTAACGAACAAGCCAAACGGAAACTCGAAGTTGCATGGCAAGGGAAAGAGCTGGAGCAAACGAGTAGTCCAAAGTACCTGGGACTGACAGTGAACTTACTAACAGGAAGCACAGTCACAACGCCAAAGAAAAAGTCTATGTCAGGGACAACATAATGCGGAATGTAACTGCCACATGTTTTGCGTGCCACCGGACTGACATTCAGTATCTCAGCAGCGGAATATGCAGCGCCAGTCGGAGGAACTCTGCGCACGCTATACAAGAGTCATATCGCTGTCAATGAAAATGTGCGTATCGCTACAGGGAGCCTCAAGCCAACTCCTACAGCCAGAATGTATCTCATAACAGGCGTAGCACCATCCGCCACCCGAAGAAAAGTCTCCGTCGAGATCGAAATAGCAAAACTAATAAACGATCCTTACATCCGATCCACTTGCACTTCAGACAACGAGTCCGGCTAAAATCCCAGAAGGTGTTTTTTTTTTTTTTTTACGGCTAATACCGACACACTCCTCGAGAGACATCCTTGAGGAGGGATCCGCAGGATATCAACTTCCATTTCCAACGTGGAAGACATTAAACCGTTGCGCACTGGAATAACTAGGAGCAAATCAGAGCAATTGATGTGGGGCTATAGTGCTAAAAACGGATGTGAATGCGGAAAAGCACAGAATTATGGACATCTACTGTCTTGTCCACTCATGTCAATAACAACTACTATGGATGATATCCTTAAGTTTAATGACAAAGCAATCCACGTTGCTAATTACTGGAAATAAAGAAAAGTGTGAAGTAATACACATGACCACTAAAAGAAATCGACTAAACTTCAATTACGCGATAAATCAGTCAAAACTTAAGGTCGTAAATTCTACCAAATACCTAGGAGTTACAATTACGAACAACTTTGACTGGAGAGAACACATAAAAAATATTGTGGGGAAGGCGAATCAAAGGTTACGTTTCATTGGCAGAACGCTTCGAAGATGCACCAGCTCCACCAAAGAGACTGCCTACATCACACTTGTGCGTCCTCTCCTGAAGTACTGTTGCCCCTTGTGGGACCCTCACCAGGTGGGACTGACGGAAGATATTGAGAAGGTTCAGAGAAGGGCAGCTCGTTTTGTTTTATCACGTTACGGGGGGGGGGGGGGGGGAACCGTCACGGAAATGTTGCACGAATTGGGGTAGAAATCATTAAAAGAAAGACGTTATTCATTGCGGCGTGATCTGTTTGCGAAGTTTCAATCATCGACTTTTAGTTCTGAATGTGAAAATATTTTGCTAGCACCCACCTACTTAGGGAGACATGACCATCCCAATAAAATAAGAGAAATCAGATCGAAAACGGAACGATTTAGGTGTTCTTTCTTCCCGGGCGCTATTAGAGAATGGAACCGTACAGAGAAGTTATGAAAGTGGTTAATGAACCCTCTGCCAGGCACTTAAATGTGATTTGCAGAGTATCTATGTAGATGTAGATGTAGATGTAATTGGTAGACCCGGACACGGGGGAAGAATAAGACCGAACATGTTCGTAACATTCACTCAGATCGGCGTATGTTTCTTGTGGTTGAAATGTTTCTTGACAAATTATTATAATAATGTTCCGGCACTTGACTTAACGTCATTCACCTTCTTGCTTGCCAATACAAATTTGTTAAGTCTAAATTACAATTGTACTATTATTAACCTCTTTTAAATGATCACTGTTCATTACGGTACCACTCTTGTGACACAGAACACATTCTGGAGAGCTTGTGCAGGTGGGTGGCCAAACAGTCATGTCCAGTAGTCAGGCGGAATGTTATTACTGCCTCTCTTCTTCATCCATCTGGTAAAAAGGTGACGCAATCAACAATCCGAAGAATGGTTTGAACACCACAGTGCTTTACTAGGTGGTATGCCGTTGCCTTCCTCCGACCTTCGAACCGACTTGCCCAGCCAGTTATAGGGGGACCTACAGTTTAACGTGGGTTCCGAACCACGGTGCTACTCGGTATTTTTCACTTGAGCAACAATGCCAGAGGTGAAAGAAGTGGAAAGTGACAGATAAAAATCCCAGGTCCTGGCAGGGATCGAACCCGTGACCTTTGGATTTGTAGTCTGGTACTCTACCACTGTGCAACCGAGGCGCACTCCATCTGGTATCAGTTGCTTATCCAAGAGGGTTTGCCAGCTCTTCCCCTCACATGAGATTTTATTTATTTTTCTCAATTCTTCTTTAAATATATTGTTAATAATGCGTTTTACTGCGAAATATGACAGGGTAGATTTTCAATTTGTTTAATTTTTGTGCCCTTTTTGGTTAGGAAATCAGCTCTCTCATTACCCTTTACGCCACAGTGAGATGGTATCCACTGAATTGCAATTTTCTTGTTGTGTTGCAGTAGGGACTTAATTATTTCTTGGATATCTTTTACTTTAGCAATTTTGGATCTCTTTTAAGTTAACAATTGCTGATATTGCTGCTTTGGAGTCACAGAATATGACTGCTTTATCAAATGTGCGCAAATAGTTATTTAGCTGATTTACTGCAGTTCTGATGGCTTCACCTTGATAAACAATTTGCAGCTTATGTCACGCAGTGAATGAGATTCAGCTCTTTTGCAAATTTCTTTAAAACTGATTCATGTCTCTAATTTACTAACAAATGTAATGTTAAAGTCCTGGTGTATCATTTAATATATGCAAAATGAGTAAAAACGATGAATATGCTTTTGACTCATGTGACACCTTTTGTACCGGGTGTAGTTCTAATCTCGTCCTAGCTATCAAACGGTAATAATTTTCGCAAACGGTTGTCTGTTCTGTTTTAGACGGTGTTACGGATACAAATACATGAGAGATCGATGCAGCTAAAAAACAAAAAAACAAAAAACAAAAATGTAGTATGGAAAATAGAAGTTAACGCGCTTTGTTATTGGGCGAATGACAGGTTATTAATAAATTAACATTTTCGCGATCAGGTGCCTACCGCAGTTGCATGTAGCTATAAACCACTGTGGCTTTCGCGTCCCTCGCGGTGTTCGCTAGCACGCGCCTGTGACATGTTGGTGGTTCATAATACTGTTGGCTCCGTGAAAAAGCGATTCTAACGCGACCACAAAAGGACTAACTTGTAACAGTGTCATGTTCACACCGCAAGCCGTGTTCTACAGCGATGCTAAGCGAACTAAAATTTCCGCGTGTCACGCCTCACCTGTCGCTTTCATGCAGAACATTATTCTGCAGAGAATATCCCCGTTTGAGTTTTTAACAAGATAATTGAGTTTTTAACAAGATAATTTAGTTAAAAAAAAAGGTGACGTACATGGCAATTTACCTGCTGATGAAATCTGCTCATTCACTCAATAGAAGGTTTTAATATGATGTTTCTAATGCAAGACTTCACGTCGGTCATTCTAATGAGTCGTTGTTCATATTTATTGTCAAAGAACTCACCATCATGTTGGTACCATGGATTCCTCCTAGTCTGCTGAGGAGCGTCTTCTAGCATCCATGGAAGATGGTCTGTTAAAAGGCTGCGATACTTGTGCGTGGTCACAGTTCCAACTATGAAATACGGGCCTATGAGCTGCTGGTTCACTATCCCACTCCACACGTTTACATTCCATGGACGCTGACGTTCCACCTGTCGAAGCCAAGGGGGATTGTCAGCAGAGCAACAATGCATGTTTCTGCGGTTTACCTGGCCATGATTGCTAAATGCGGCTTCATCGCTAAACAAGATACATACAGCCCATATGTGTTGCCCATCTACAGAACCTAACACGATTCTCAAAATCGTTTCCATGCAGCTCTTGATGGAGAGAGATGTGGTAGGAATGGAGCTTATGTCGATGGAGAATGCGTAGGACACTTGCCTGACTCATGCCGCTTCCTCGTGCGATTGCGTGGGAGCTGACATGCGGATCATCTGTAACAGCATTAACTAAATCAATTCTCCCCTCGTCTGTCGTCACTTGCTTCCGTTTGTTACGTTGTATCGGTGATACACTACCACTTTCACGTAACTGGTTGAAGAGGTTGATGAATAATTGCCGAGATGGGTGACGTCTATTTGTATATCTTGCCGCATTCGCCGTACAAGAACGAACGGCAGTCTTCCTACACTCTCCATACAGCAAGAGCTTGTCGGCTTTTTTTGCATTGGTAAAACCCATCGTACACTCACGACCTACGGCTTGGGCTGTTACACGCTGATTAGAGAGCCACAGTTCACTCAAGGAACACACAAGCACGCTGTAAGAAAACATAACATCATCGTACCTAGCAACTATGCGGGTTGACTGGCACACGCAAATGTCGGTGTGGTAACGTTTCGAAAGACTAAATCTCGTAAATGACTTGCACTGTAATCCTGCAGCGAAGACTACTGATATTCTAGTACACCATACTTATAGTTTCTTCATCTCTACAGACATTGTTCCACTAAAACAATCTGTTATTTGCATAAAAAATAAAGTTTCTAAGTAATATTAAATTATGTTTGTTGTCTAAAAATAGGATCCCACGACTACCAACCCATTCTGTGAAAACCGCACATCTATATCACTTTCCGTTTCCGCAATATTTGCGGCGCAAGTGTTGGGTGATTCACCCTGTATAGCTCCTCGCGGGCATTGCACCCATGGGTTAGAGAATAGTGCTTTTGCGACCGTCCTTGACTCAGTACAGGAGTTCTTATAATTTATAGGATTATCATACAGTGGCTCAGTTTTCTTTGCATCTGTATGTGACACTCATGTTCTTTAGAAGTGGTACACCGGAGAGCCGTTTGGCTCACACTATCATTACATGACACAGTATGGCACACAGGATTTTTATGTTATATTACTTTGGCCCACTTTAGGTTACGGTAGTAACACTAAAAGTGGGCCTTTGCGATCGTCTTTTGACAGCTAGAAACTTAAATGAAAATAACGGCTTAACTATTCATCTGACACGAAAATTGAATAACCCAATTTGTAGAGGAGAAAATTCTCTACAACTTTGCTCTCTTATGTTGCTTTTTTTTCATATCTCGTAGCGTTTCAAAGATATTTGCAAAAATAACGGCGATTTTGGGATGTCCGTTTGTCTTTCTGTCTCTCTGTCCGTCCGTCCGTAAAATGTTCCCAGTTTTTTAAGACGAACCGTTCAACCGACCAGCACCAAATTTTACAGACATGATTGTATTCCGCCAGAGACCAGAACCTCCGTTTTTCAAATTTTTCGGACAAGACATACGGTAGTATGCCACACACCGTCAGGTGGCTTGCGGAGTATGGTTGTAGATGTTGTAGATGTAGATGTTGTAGTAAAACCAAAAACTGCCGTTTGTAATATAATTGTAATTTCAAGCGAACCGTTCATATAACCCGAAAATTGAATAACCTAATTGGTAGAGGAGAACATTCTCTACAACTTAGCTCCCTTATGATTTTTTCATATCTCGTATCGTTTGAGACATATTTGCAAAAATAACGGATATTTGACACCCTCCAATGAATTAACGAAAACCAGCCGTTCGGAGATGTCACGTGACATTCCTCGGGTATTTGATGATTTTCTTTGTGTAACTTACACGTTGTCATTTCAAAGCTACGGCACACTGAGGAATTAACAGAAACACATCGTTCTTCTTACGATAAATGATAATCTAATGTCTACAAATGCCATATTAACATCAGTTAACAACGGCCATGAATAGTATGAGATTAAAGTAGTTTGGTTCCAATTTATAGCAAGGTGCTGGACTGTGACGCGAGAGGTCGGTGGTTCGAAACCCGCCACTACTTACTTTTTTTTCTAAAAGGGTTTCAGACACTCTTATTAATTAATTTGTTATTATTTTGGTCCAAAATGTTTGCAAAAACTTATAAAACTACAAATCTAAAGTGTGCTGTAAAACACGTCATTGCGATTTTTTTTCGTGTAATAGTAGATTTTCATCGTTACGAAAGGCTCAGCTAAGAGTTCTTCTCATTGTCGTAATCAACTCATGGGCTCATGTCCAGTGAAGCACTCTATTAACACCTCACAGGTACCATACCGCTGTCAGGGCCATTATGGTCAACCGATGTTAGTGCAGTGATGAGCGTACCTCGTAGCACATCCCCTTTGCAACGGTAGTTCGCCGCCGCCCAGCATGCTGACGTCCTTCGCCGCGTGTAGGGTGTCGGTAAGGCGACTGCAGTCCCCGAAGAACACCCGTTTGGCCTCGCATGTGCCGTTGGCAGCTGTCAAGTGCAACGCGCGCGCGCCGTAGGCGTCTGTAGAAATCCACTGTCTCCTGAACACAGGTCGCCTTGCGTTGCCGTCTCTCAGTTTTCCAGCGTTAACTGATACACAGTGACGTACCAACTATAGTTTTAGAGGGGGGGGGAGGAGGCAAGGAAACCTATTTAGGGCCGGTTCGTCCATCTCTCGTTAATATTCTCATTAGTAAAAGTCCAGTTAAAGGTGTTCGTTAAGTGCATTGCGTTTGTCATTGCCAGATACAACTCTCGTTTGCTAACCTGGAGAAAACGAGAAGGTACGATATATGTCGACTATGTTGGCAATAGAAACAAATGAAAGTTCCGTCCAAAGATACAGCTGTTTGCTATTTTTGACTAGCAGGAAAGAGGTTAGCATACCACTTACCTGGTGCTATGTAAAACAAACGTGAAAGAAGCTTGAATTGTACAAGAAGTGAGTGCGAGTGTCTTGTGTCCTTAATAAAGAGATATAAGGACACATTAGTATGTAAAAAAACCGACGCTATGAGATGGAAGGAAAAGGAAGCGACAGAGTCGTGTCTGGCAAATGAATTCATTGCTGTCCATAGAACATGTAGGACAGGAAAAGTGCTTAGGGCCAAGTACGAGAACATACTGTCAAGTGCTTAGTACCTTAGTGCAATCAATAACTTGCACATAGGCGAAAGTGCACCGTTCCTGTAAATCCGCGGAAGAAATCACATTTTAGGCCTTACATAGGCACAACAAGCATCAGTAAATACTGAATTAATAAGCTTGCAGACATAAATAATGTATTATATTTTCTTTTACGACAGATAACTTACAAAATACATAACTATCTGTTGGACTATTCAGATAGTCGAGGCGTTTTTCATGCAGCATTCCAAAGTGCCCTTTCGAAGACGAAATTGCATAAGAAATTCTGCATCATTCCAGCATTCTAAATGATTTGGACGAACATAAGTACGTCTAGGACGCCTTCTAAGGGTAATTACCTTTAGATAGTCCAAAATATTGACACCGGCTTCATTCTCAACCAAATCTCTTATTCCAGCCTTTTTCATCGTACCAATTCTCACTTCACTAGTCGTTACCCGTAAGTTTGTATTTTGATATCGCAACAGTAATTTTAAGATTTTGTTGCGTATCTGCAATATATCAAACTCATCTAATCGCTAATGACATGGATGGGACGAGAAATATGACGATAAAATTTTCCACACTAGTTTTTCATACATGTAGTGCTTCTGTTAGTTGGTTCGATAAATCGGTCTTTATCACGTTAATATATTACGGTATTTTAGCGCTTTGGAATCCTGCCATTTTCATACAGATTCTCACTTAACTGGTCGTTAGCCATGTAATGAGCAGAATTCTACACGTTAACTTAACGGCCAGTTTGAGGACTTTTAACGTCAGGTTAATTCATAACGAAACATTGACAAACGCAGTTCTCCACTAACGACGAATAAAATCTTAACTGGAACTTAACGGTACATTGACAGCCTAACCTAACCTAACCTAACCTAACCTGTCCCATCAGTGCAGATGTTGTCCGCTATTAGCAGTCACAGACTGAAAGTACGAAAGGAGAGGACACCCCGAAGTAGTTGTTACGAGATGCTTTATGACGTTCGTTATACTTTTTAGGTTTTTTGTATACGCAATATTGGATTGTTATAGGAATGTTAATGTACTTATCAGTTCGGGTATTTATATTTGGGAAATTATTAGTGTATATATGCAGTTATCATAGTGGGAAATTAGTTTATTCGGTCATAAAAGATATTTAAATGCAAAGTAAAAAAAGGAAGTAACAGCATGGAGGATGCAATAGTCTCTGATATGTTCTCTATATTGGAGTATATAAGCAATATTCCGGAATTGTTACAAAAAATCTTTCTATAATTTTCGGTTCGGTCCGGAAGTGCGTATTTGAGAAACTTAGATCAAAGTTTTATTTCAGTTAGTTCGCGGCTGATGAATGACAGAATAGTTGAAACCAAATCACGTCTAAGATCGATACGGAATAGCGTCAGCAATATGGTAAACATTATAAAACGCGCCGACATATTTAAATAAAATAATTTATGGAATTTAGTGACTTCGATAGCGTTGAGAACTTTAATTTAGATTTCCAAGGCTGATTAGGCATCATTTCATCTAAAGAGGCAACTGTTAATATATACGGAAGTGAACTTTTACTTACGGGTGCAAACATTATTTTGCGAGTGTATCTTTGGTGCAAACAATATACGAACATTTAAAATACGGAAATCTTGTTACTGGAATGTGTTATTGTCGAGTATTATTAATTTTGAGTATGCAGAACAGTAAAGAACAGTGCATTTCGTCAAATTATAGAATTTAAACCGGACAGGAGCGGTAAATTTTAATAACTGTAGTACAGTCATTAAATGAATGTATCGCCACACAACGATAAGCAATATCTTTGACTAAATAATACAAACGAAATAAGGGTAAAACTTTTCTATCAGGGCATAATATTCGCAAAACAGAGAATTATGATGAAATTTAATTCAGTAGAGAATCGTCTTCCCTTGTCTATCGCGTATTATGACCCAAACCCTTGAAACTTCAAAGCTGGGCATAAGTGCAGTAGAAAGGAAGGAATGAGGGTCATAGTTTCAGTCAAAGGCAAAAATGCCTGCCATGAAAACTATTGGGGGAGTATTGGCTTTGTTTTGCAAGAATTGCTGTTTGCCAAGAAGTTTAGAATATAGGGAGACACTCTTACGCTGAAAAAGTGAAGCCTGCCTCCGCCATATTGCTGAGTCTTGGAGAAGTCTGCTGTATAGCTGCTGTTTTATGGCACATTAAAACAGGAAACAACCGTCCCGCGGCTTTGCCGTGATGTAGAACGAGTTAAATGAGAGAAAATTAGCGATAAAAATTAAGCTTCCAAATATGATGAACAATTATTACTATTTAATGAAGAAAGTATGTTGTTTGAAAGTACACTTTTCACTGTCAGTCAATTCAATGTATTAACTGAGAAATAGCATTCCACAACTCACCAAGATGGCGGACAGGTTTCAGTTGACGTATGTGCTAGGCATAGATAACGCCATCTCCCTTTACTTTAACCTCCTTGCTGTTTCATGTGCTAACCGTGTCGGTTGTCGCCCCATGATACCCACTCGTGCCCGATTGTTGATAAGTCCGGAGATGGTGGTGCTAGCTAGGACATTTGCTGCACATCATGCAGAGTATGCTCAGTTTCACACGCAGCGTGTGCGTGAAAAAGTAGTTTACTAACTGCTTAAACTAAGGTAAACTAAGGACAACACAAACACCCATACCCGAGGAGTGGACTCGAACCTCCGACGACGAACGACCGCGCGCGACCGCAGCAAGGCGCTCCATTGCGCACGGTAATCTGCCGCGACTGTGTGCGTGAACTCCGTCCTGTTGGAACATTACCCTCCTGCTGCAAGAATGGCAAGGGAACATTCTGCGCGTACGGAGCGCTGGTCAGTACACCCTCCACAAATAACGAAGGCGATGGTTGTAGCATATCCTATCCCAGACGATATCTGAGTGGGGCCAGTGTGTCCTACACCCGAACAAAATGTTGAAATTTCGGTAAACCTGTTGGACCGACGGCTATGGTCATGAGTCCCTAGACCTATAAACTACTTAAACTAATACTAACTAAAGATTAATAAGCACGCCATGCCCCAGAGCGGACTCGAACCTCCGACTGAAAGCAACCGCGCGCTCCGCAGCAAGGCGCCCTAGAGGGTTCGGACAATTCACCGCGGCTACACCCAAACTCAACGCTCCAGATGTAAGATCGGTATAAAACGCTGTAGATCGACTTAGCAGCAACCAAAGCTCCGATATAATGCATACTATGTGCTGTCGTCCAGGAGACCATGCATAAACTTTAATAGTAGGTGGTGAGGAAAAGCAAACCTTTGAGACTATATTATGCCGAGTTGGTACAGCGTTAGTTAGTTATTCCAAGGGTGTTGGGTTCAAACGCTGATTAAAGCACTTTATTTATCACTGCAGTACGTTGGCAATTGTTACATGCTACAACAGTTTCTTTGGCTCAGCGGAGATTAGACCAAAAACATGTTGTCAAGAAGTCTATCCTTCAAAATAAAGGGCCTTCTGGTGGAAAGAGAAGTTCTTCGGGTCGCTGCTGTGACTGCGGAAGATCTAGAAATATCGGTACAAAAATGTCTGTAACATGTGTAAAAATTTGTTTGCCCCTATCAATCCAAGATGTCTGTATTTATTGTTCATAAAATAGCGAATAGATTTGTTTTTACATATATACGTGTGTTTTGGTAGTAAATCAAAGCCAATTATGTTATCTTATTTAAAATTGTCATTTGCTGTGAAACTTTAATTTTTTATTTTTTTATTATTTTTTTTATGGGGCTTAACTACGGGGTAATCAGTCCCTAAACTTACAAACTACTTATGAACTACTTACAAACTAGGATGGCACAAATATCCATGACCGAGGGGGGATTCGAACCCCCCGACCGTAATGGCCGTGCTGACCGTGACTGGAGCGCCTCAGTCACTTCGGCCACCGCGGCCGGCTTTGGAATAATGAACGAAACTTATATCACAGCCTAAATCAGATAAATGAGAAACGTGTTCTAAATTTGAATGCTGAAGGTCTATTTATGTTGTGATTGCATATTTACCTGCGAAAACCATTATTTTAGTTTTGTTACTAGAAACACGAAAGTCATATCTCTTTCGAGTTTCCTGCAGTTGATATATTTTCAGGTCGCCTGCATTCTTGTGAATAGTAAAAATATCATTTGCAAACAAAAGTTATTCAGGTATTCCACAGTCCCTATTTTAATTACTTTGTATACATAAATTGACCAAAACTTGTGATAAACAACTAAATTGTAATACTTTTCTGGGATCTTAACGTTGTACCTCGGTTGAAAAGAATTCTTGCAAACTCAGCGGAGAGGAGAGTCGGAGAATGCATATTGCTTATCCAAAGGATACAGAGTTCCACAAAGCGTGAGCTAATTATAAAGTTTCTTTAATTAATTTCTCTGACAAGCGACGCTAATGCTTTGTGCCGTAGTGACTGTGCACCTGACACCACTATAATTAACACCCGTCATAGCAAAAACGCTGCGTCACATGTCGTGACAAGCTTTTACAGTTGTCTCCACACGGCCGATGTAAGCCAGTAAAGTTCACGGAAGTCGCACGGTGTTAGGTGTTCGCATTTAAATAGAGAAGTCGTAGTCCGATATGTGACGTCAAACTTTGCATCGTAGTGTTGACAACCATTGGACGGGTACTACCCGGCAACCCAATGATGCAGATTGGACAACGCTGCGAAACAATTACAAGTGCTATTTGCAATCTCCCACTTCTCCCTATTCTTTTAAGATATTATTAAAACCATTAAGGAAGACATTCCCGAGTAGATTTGCTTTTCACTTGCCTGGGATGAATCATGTAGGCGACCACAAATATTTTTTTATAAAGTCATGTAGTGCCTAGACTTACAATGTGCGGTGCTACTGACATTTCCAGCGGTTAACTTTGAAATAACAGACACTCTCTTTCCTATTTCATTGCCTATTATAACGAATGCGCATTTTGGAAGCTTACGTACTATGTGAAATCAAATCACATTAGTATAGTCGACAACAACAAAATACTAGACCAGTGTATACAAAGTGGTAATAAACCGGGGCATTGTAAAAATCAACATAAAAACCAGTCCAGGAATCAACGTAATACAAGGAAAGCGCCAATAAGAATAAAATCGTCTAGATCGCAGGAATTGTTTTCATATATAATGTCGTTTCGACGTCTGGCATCATCAGATATAAAACCCTACGAACTTGCAAAGCAAAGTTTAGTGTCGGTAATAAAATCTGTAGGCCTACCTAGTACGAACGTTAGATTTTATTACTGACACTTCGCATTGGAAGTTGAGCTTCTGACAGATGCCGAAACGACGTGATAATTTGAAACGTAGGTGAAGTTAATCACATCTGAGGTCTGCGATTTTGAATGCAAATGATATCTTTGGTTCTCCGAGGACACTTTTTGGTGTGTGCCGCGTTTGAGCTAGAAGAATTCGTTGCCCCGCAACCGATGAGTGAGCAATGGCAGAGTGTTGTGTAGGCAGTCATGGAGAACAGTTTCAGAATTTCAGTGTGGGCTTTGAACAGAGAAATCTTTTTATGTGCAGTAATAATGATAACTTTTATTTCTACGGGTGATGAGGTAAACCGAGTTTGGGGAATTTAAGTGTGATTTACAGTGATCTGACGTTATGAAAAATCAAGGTAAGCAGAATCATCAGTTGTTTTTAGGCGCTCCGCGTACTTTTCGCCCAGCTCTGAGCGACATTCAGCATGAAAAGTTAAACTTCGTATTTATATATTCATTTTCTAAATAATCCAATTTGTAGTGCATGTATGAAAGAGGGAATATGATAAGGATAATTTTGATTTCGATTATAATGCTTAACTACTAGTTAGTTTTCAATCATACTGAAGAGAAAGATAGATTTCAAAAAAGATGACAAAAATAATGATTTTGTGTAAAGAAATGTATAAGAATCACTAATGCTAATTTTTCACGTCCATAATTCTTATTAAGAAACTATAAGCTGATCTATTTCAAAATCAAACCTTCAGTCTGTTCCATGTACTTTTAGAAAGAAAAAAAAACTGCACAGATGGACTAATTTTGTATTGGTGCAGTTAGTGGATTCGCAATGCACATCTGCGAATTCTTGACATTGGAGTAGCTGAAGCTTTGGCAGTAATTTTGAGAGAAGTACCAGATATGCTGTTTTCTTGCACACAGGTAGACCATAAGTTAGCGTTAACTGACAAGGGAGCTACGACAGGAATAACTGTAGAATTGAGACATAAATTGCAATCAGTAACTTAAACAAAAAATTCAATTCGTGTTTTTCAGACAGATTCAGTCATTAATGAGTCACTCTGCTTTCTACCAGAGTTTAAATTGCTTAAATTCAACGAATAAAGCCACGGGGTTTCAATTTGTTTTTATTATATATTTGGTTTTTGTTCAAAGTCGCGTTGAATAACTTTGATAAATTTTGCAGTCAGATTAGCGAAGTTATAGTTAAAGTGCAGATTCATTAACAATCACCCATAACACAACAACATACAACACGATTTCCTAAGAAGCCACCCCGGTATAGTTGAAGCAATTTTTTGTGACAATCTTTATTCTAATTGACAACTTCCAATTTGATCCACAACTTTCAATTTCATCGAAACTTTCAATTTGATCGACAACTTTCAAAGTACAGACAATTTTAGCGAAGTAGATAGTGCTATAGATATTGTTAAAAAATGAAGATCGTGGCCTAGTATAGGAAACTTCCTTTGTACAAAAACAGGGAATGCAAATACGACGTATCCCAAATCAACGGTGAGGACAACTTGTTGAACGAGCTGATAATATACAAATCACATCACGAACGACTCACAGAAGCTATGGAACATATAGAACATAGCTTTTTATATAATAACAGCAAGTAATGAGACATTGATTTTGAGCTACTTTAATCAAAATGTTCCGTTACGTGTTTCTAATGTAAACCATGCTCATCATCAGTTGGCTTGTGCTTTCGTGAGAACAAGAAGTGCATTGATCCACGGCAGAGCTATACTAGGCTAGTTACATTGTACAGTGTGCGAGAGTGAAGGTCGGGGTGGGAGTTTAAAATAGGGAAAGTTTAATTTTTAAAACTCACAACCACCAACTGCGAACCAAATTCCTAAACATGCAAAAACACTGGAACTGTGATTGCGACTGTTTGACTCGTTTTCTAGGGGATGATATCACACGTTCGCAGCTTTCCTTCCCTGTACATGATTAACAAAACAAATTCATAATAAAATCAAGTTCATGAGAGAAAAGGGTGTACTAACTACTATTTTTGAAAACACGTGAAAGTTCACTTTATGTTGTTTATTTCACAATATTAGAACCCTGTGGCTGATACGTCTGTACGTCGACACATTTATCAAATAAAGTTATGGCTCGTGAGCCCCCAGACAAAAATGAATATTTGTCGCAAATTGTTTTCACACCACGTGGCTGTCTCAAACACCGTTTATGTTCATGCCTATGCGACGACACGTGTTACATCAACAAATCACAGTCACTTTAATTCAATGCGATGCACACCTTGTTCCACCGGCTAAATATTCACAAACACACAGTAGCAATCGATTCAACTTGGTGCAGTCTACGACGAGCAACCACACTTGGCAATTGCCACACCAAAATCTAAAGTCTCCACCTGGAGATCCACATGCTGACTGCCTAGAACGACGCCGCCCGGCCAGCTACCCCACTCGTTCCCGACTCCTCACTTCCTGCCCACGCGCGCGCGCGCGCGCCAAAAGCTCAGCTGCCGGGGTTTTTTCCCTACGTCATCAACTTCCCCATGTGAGCTGTTCTAACCGATTTGCCAACGTACAGCGCTCAGCCAATTCATTTCTAAAACTTTACTTAAAATCAAAATAATTACACTAAACATTAAACAAATACCTTCTTACGTTTTTATATTAGTATAAACATCCTTTGTACTATTTATTATAATCGTGCAGTTTCTTATATCACAGATAAGTGATTTAACTGAATATTTCAAGGTAAAATACACAAGATTAATTGAAAATAAAATGAGAAATAGTTAATATATTATTTTTATAAACAAACATTGCCATGCTAGTTGTGTAACTGTCTTGTCTTCGTTGGTAATTTATTACTTTTCATTGTCAATTAAACATATTACGCCAGATGTGACTATATCAGCTAATGTATTGTTTATTTATCAACAGGCTATTTTGTAATGAGGGCCTTAAAGGTTCCTAACTGCATCGTATTACTTCAAATGCCAGTAGTATTAGAATATTTCATTTCACGCTGTGCACTGCACTGTGTCTGGCACTCGCCATTGTCCCTCTCTCCCCTCACCGGAAACGAACTGGAAAAATCCTAAGCTGGAACAAGCCACCAACGTCGGCCTGCTCGCTGGCCTCCCGTCAGCTACAAGCACACAGCAAATCTCAACGTGGAGAATTTCTACCTATGGCCTACCTATAAATGTTGTCACCCAACTGTGTACTTACATTGCTACCATAATTAATAAGATTAAAATTGTGTAACATTTAGTGCATTGGCATGGTCAATGTTTGCAGTGAACTTCATACTGTTTAATTATCAAATGCTATTAATTACCAGTATTTATATTGGGCGGTAATCTTACAAGTGCTGGACGTTGAGTACCTCGGAATGTTTCCTTCTAGTCACCTATCTCCCAGCAAAGTTGCAATTGTTTTAATGATATTAGTCTCTTTTCATCATATTGTTTATTCTATCTTGTGTCCATTTAATACGCTGTCAAAATTATCCGGACACTGGCTGAACGTGACTTACAAATTCTTGGCGCCCTCCATCGGTAAATCTGGAATTCAACATGCTGTTCAACCATCCTTAACCTTGATGACAGCTTCCTCTCTCGCAGGCACCCGTTGTATCATCTGCTGGAAAGCGTCGTGGGGAATGTCAGCCCATTCTTCACAGAGTGCTGCACTCAGTAACGGTACCGATGTAGGTTGCCGAGACTTGGCACGACGTCGGCGTTCCAAAACATCCCAAAGGTCTTCATTTCGACTCAAGTCAGGACTCTGTGCAGGCCAGTCCATTATACAGACGTTACTGTCGGGTAACCATTTCTCCACAGGTCTTGCATTATGAACAGGTACTCGATCTTGTAAAAAAATGCAATCGCCATCCCCGAATTGCTCTTAATCACTGGGGAGCGAGAGGGTGCTTAAAATGTCAATGTGGGACTCTGCAAGAGGTGCATAACACCACCGCCTCCTAATTATACTGTTGGCGCTACACACGCTAGCAGATGACGTTCACCAGGCATTCCACACCCACACCATGACATCAGATCGCCAATTTGTGTACCGTAATTCGTCACCCAACACAACATTTATGACTCTTCAATCGTCCAATGTTTACGCTGCTCACACCAAGCGAGACGCCGTTAGGCATTATCCTGCATGATGTGTGACTTTATGGGTCGCTGATTGACTATGGAAATCAATTTTTCTCACATCCCGCCTGACTTAGTAGTGGATCCTGATCTTTTCGATAGTCTGGACGGGTGCTAACCTCTTGAACTCTCGGCGTCCCTGACAGTCCACTGACGAGGTCGGCCTGTAACTTTTCGTGATGTACGTGTCCCTCCAAGTTTCAACTTGACTATCACATCAAAACAGTGGACCTAGCGATTTTAGGAGTGTGGAAATCTGGCGTACTCACAGAAGTGATACCCATCACCTGACCACATTGGAAATCCCGTGAGTTCTGCGGATTGCCCAATTCCGCTCTCTCACGATGTCTGATGACTACTGATGTCGCTGATACGACGTACCTGCCAGTAGGTGGCAGCACAATGCACCTAATATGACAAACGTATGTTTTTGTGGGTGTTTGGATACTTTTGATCACATGTTGTATTTGACTCGGACCTGCGGCAACTTTCTGCCCAGTGAAGGTGTACGTACCAGCATGCAGTTGAAGATCCTCTCTGGCAATATGACGGTACCTGAAAACATTCATGTTTCCAAAAGGTCACAAATACCCAAGAGAAAAAGTGGAAGAAAGTTAGCTACATCTTTAGATAGTTAAAAAAGAGGAAGGAAATGACGCACAATTAGGATCATTGCGGGTCAAACAATTAAATGTTTGTAAAGCTATGCGACCAAAGTGCATGGTTCATCTGTCCATAGACTAACAAACTACATAAACAAAACACACACACACACACACACACACACACACACACACACACACACACATACCCACTAACTCACTCTCTCTCACACACTCACAGACGCACATGCCCGAGGAATGACTCGAACCTGCGACGGTGATCAGTCGCCCACTCCACAGCAATGCGCATTAGAGCGCACGGCAATTCCCGCTCGGCACTGCGGGTCGTGTTGGCCCCTTTCGGCAGTGGCATTTCTGCTTTGCTGATTTCAGTATGTAGTGTCACTACACCACTATATCAAAGAATGTGTTCAAAGCATTTGTTGCTTAATGCCATACTCTTTCAGATATTTCGTTTCCTGTTAAGTTCTTTCATCAGTTAAAACTGGTAAATAAATCAGCGAAATACATTTCCTGTCCCAAAGAAAGGTGCATATGACTTTTCGAGGCGTCAAGTTTTCCTTACACTTAACCTTCTTCGGGGTTGAAGTTTGCCTCCATACCATTGACTGCTATTTTGATTCTAGGATGTCGTGCGATACCCAAGTCTCATCCCATTGACTATCCAAGAAAAAATAAAAATAACATAAAATAAAAACATCACCTTCTTGACTGTAACGTGTCAAAAATTGAAGTACACTGCCCATTCCTTGATTTTTGTGTTGCTCGTACCCAATATCATCATAGTTTTCGAAATCTCATTTCTTCAGTAACAATTGCATGAATTAGTGATCCCGAGGTTGCGGAACTTCCATAGTAAGTGCACTAACTGTAAACTTACAGTTGTGCTTAATCTTCTCTTCAGTTGTGTGAATCAGCTCATCGATAACCACAGACGGGCGTCCATTTCGTTCTTTATCGTGCACTTGATCACGTTCTTCACTGAACATTCAGACCCATCTTTCTAACCATTGAGTCACTCACAGCATTTTGTCCGTAAACCTCGCAGCTTTGCTCATGAATTTCTTTTGTTTAACATTCTTTGCATTTAGAGAACGAATAAGACCTGATTTAACACGCTGCGGAATTTTCATTTACGGCTGACATTATAAAGAAGCCCTACAAAGTGCACGTCGGCAGCAGCGATATCAAAATGGCGTACATGCCCTCTCCTTCAGTGTCGCTCGGAACTGCGACCGTAGCGCTGCCGCGGATAGAAATAGAAACGGAACTTAATTTGTGGACGTCCCACGTATGTATGAAGATGGAATGTGATGGTGAATGAAGCACAAAAATTAGGAGAAACACAATTAAGACTGACGTATATGTGTATAATTAATTGCGACAGCTTGCAGTTAGGCATGCACGTGGAAGAAAAGTGGAATAATTGAGAAGAATGGCGAGGCTAGCTGCAGTTGGAGGAGACACTCTGGCGCAGTTCCAGCGGGCATGAATAAGTGAGGTTTCAGTTCGGTGTGACCACGAATAGGTGCGTGGCGGTGATAAAGCGGTCCCTGCTCGAGAACCCGCGCATATTTCACCGGACAAACCGTTGCAGCGTCTGACACTTCCAGAACGGTAATGACAAATACGGGCTGTCCCCCGCCCCCACCCCCTCCCCTCAGTTGCAGAGGGCGGTTCTGTCGCCAAGAGCGCCATTTGTTTTAGATTCCGTGAAAGCGTAATTTCCTATGACCCTGCGGCACGCATCAAGATAGGTCTTCCGAACATGTACAAAAAACTGAGACTGGTTCTGAGTGTCTCATTTAATGTCCATGTGCGGCCATTTATTTCTGTGCACATTTAGATCCTTGTAGAGGACTTAATTACTGTTTTTGTTGATTTCACTCTATTATTAAGTGGTGATTGTGAAATACCCTGTATCTGCATTGGACTACCCCTTGGCAGGTACATGGTGATATCGAAACTGTCTAAGACATCTTTTGAAAAGTTTAATTCCAAATAATTAATGTATGCAGCAACAGCCGTGAAGTTTATGTTGTTTTCTTTAACGACCAGTTTCAGTATTACATTAATACCATCTTCAGGGTCTATACAAATAATGTTACAAATCATTGTTGTATCTATAATATCATGTTCTACATATGTCACATAAATTATAAAGAACAATAAGTACAAATGAGCCAACAATCAGCATTGACGCAAAATATTAAGATCAAATGGATAGTATATTAAAAGAGAGGCTGCTGTTGTTGTGGTCTTCAGTCCGGAGACTGGTTTGATGCAGCTCTCCACACTACCCTGTCCTGAGCAAGCCTCTTCATCTCCACATAAGACTGTATCCATCTCTTGATCTTCCTCTGCGGTTTTTACCCCACACACTTCCCTCCAACGCTAAATTTACAATTCCTTGATGTCTAAGAATGTGTCCTGTCAATCTATTCCTTCTTTTAGTCAAGGTATGCCAGAAATTTCTTTTCTCCCCAATTCTGTTCAGTACCTCCTAATTAGTTACGCGATCCACCCACCTAATCTTCAGCATTCTTCTGTAGCACCACATTTCAAAAGCCTCTATCCTCTTTCTGTCCACACTGTTTATCGTCCATGTTTCACTCCCATACAAGGCAACACTCCATACAAATGCCTTCAGAAAGAACTTCCTTAGGGTTAAATCAATATTTGATGTTAACAAATTTCTCTTTTTCAAAAACGCCTTTCTACCCAATGCCAGTCTGCATTTTATATCCTCTGTACTGCGACCATCGTTTGTTATTTTACTGCCCAAGTAAAAAAAAACTCATCTACCTCCTTTATTGTTTCGTTACCTAATCTAATTCCTTCAGGCTATTAAAATAAAATAACATTAATAAATTATACAAAAATCAAAGTATCAATGCGATATTACTTCTAGAATGGGGGCGGAGGAGGAAATATCACATGGGAGCAGGAGATGATCGATCCACAGACAGGTCTGTAAGGGCCGTAGTCCCACAGAGATCAGTGCTACGACCCCTGCTATACTCGCTATACACGGCAGACATGCCGAAATTCCCACAGGTGCAACTAGTACTATACGCTGATGACACTGCGATATTCACACGCAGCATGAATGCAGCAACGATGCACTGACGCCTCCAAGACGGCTGTGACGCGCTTGGCTCTTAGTCGTGAAACTGCAGACTAAAATACAATGCCACCAACAGTCAGGCCTTTATATTCACCAGGAAACTCATCCCCGATCTATCCCCCGCCACCATAGCGAACAGCCCCATTCCATGAAGTAAGACGGGGAGGTTAGTTGTGGCAACCCTGGATCAGCGATTATATGGCAGCCACACATCAGGGAAATAAGAAACAAGGCACTGGGTAGACTCCGTGCCCTTTACCTTATCCTCAATCCTCAGTCCAAATTACCTCCCCGCCATGGCCTTACATGTACATGACACCGGTCAGCCCAGTGCTGGAATATGAGTCTGTGGTGTGGAGTAATGCAGCATCCACTTATATAAAAATACTTCAGAGGGTTCAAAACTGGGCACTGAAGACAGCACGATGCCTCCCTCGGAAGTACACCACAGCCAGGCTCCATGAGGACACAGAACTACAAACGCTCCAAAACAGATTTGAGAAACTTGCAAGGGATTATTATGTAGCCACGGAAAAGTCCACCAGCAAACTGATAAAGGCACTGGGAAACCCAGTCCACCACAGGCCAGAAACACGCTAGCCTGATATGCAGTGAGAGTAGGCCAAAAAACTACACCTCTCAGCACCAGGCAGGGGAGAGACCCAACAAACTCAGTCAGAAAAATCTTGAAAAAACCAGGCGCAAATTTCCAAAGCCAAAGGGACAGCAGGAAGAGCTAATACAGCTTACCCTGCACTCCACCAAGCCACGTAGGCTTGCAAGTTCAGCGAACAGTGACAATTTAAGTGCTGACGCACTGCCATACTCTGTCCCTTGCGGGAGTCCAGTATAGGGTGCGAGTAAGAGGAGCCAATAGGCAGGGGATACTACCATCGTAGAGTGCTACAAGGTGAGAATGTGGGGAGTAGGGAAAGCGTGCTTGGTTAGCCTAGATGGTTAAGGCTACCGTTGGCCCAAAGCGGGATATCCGGTTTAGAATTCCGGTCCAGCATAAATTTTCAAATTTGGCGTTGAATTTATTTCCATTTTCTGAAACGGTTGAAATGTTTCACCATTTCAGTTTCGTAAATTTACCGCCGTTACTGTGACAAATGGTGTCTGTTCTTTTGGACATGTCCGAAAAGGACAAACGCCATATCAACTTCAATATCAGCTTCTTGATGCTGTCGCGTCGTTCAAATATCTAGGCATAACATTGCAGAGCGATATGAAATGGAACGAGCATTTATGGACAGTTGTGAGTAAGGCGGACAGACGACTTCTGTTTATTGGGAGAATTTTGGGAAGATGTACTTCACCTGTAAAGGAGACCGCGTATAAAACGCTTGTACGACCACGTCTTGAATATTGCTCAAGTGTTTGGGATCCGCAGCAGATCGGTTTGAAGGAAGACATAGAGGCGGTTCAGAGGCGAGCAGCTAGATTTGTTACCGGTAGGTTCGACCAATGCGCGAGTGTCACGGAAATGCTCCGGTAACTCAATTGGAGATCGCTGGAAGATAGACGACGTTCTTTTCGTGAATTTCTGTTAAGTAAATTTAGAGGGCCAGAATTTGAAGCTGAGTGTAGTACAATCTACTGCCGCATACTTACATTTCGCGTAAAGATCACAAAGACAAGATAAGAGAAATTAGGGCTCGTACGGAGGCATATAGGCATTCTTTTTTCCTCGTTCTATTTGGGAGTGGAATAGGAAAGGAAATGCCTAGTAGTGGTACAGTGTACCCTCCGCCACACACCTTACGGTGAATTGCGGAGTATGTATGTAGATGTAGAATAATTGCCAATAGTGAGAAGTGCCTGAAACTGAAAGTGCTGGTATGTGTTAAAAAGTTATACAGCAGAAAAAGAGCCAAAAGGAACAAACGCAGGAGAAAGTAACTGAAATATCAGGCTAACTCTTTTCCAGAGCACAAGTAAACTGCAGCAAGACATTAACTTTCATCTCGAATCTGCACTTGAAGAGTTTGTTGTCAATGAAGGACCTAACCGCTCTTCAGAAGGATTACGTTACCTCGCTGAAATACAACACACTAGGAACACCGTCTAGTGACATTTTAACTCCTCCAGCAGAATTGGAATATTTTGGTTGGATTGAATTCCTGTCTCGTGATGGGCTCACAGTAACTACAGATAACTGGCTAGGTACAAAACTGTCGCAGGTTGCAATTTGTAATAAATTTAACGGTTCGGAAACTATTTCGAAAGAAGAAGAAAAATAGTGAAGACGATTTAGGCTGCTGCACAGGCCAAGTATGCTGCTTTTTATCGAGAAATTATAAAACTTTATGTTAGAAAGGTACTTTTCATTCTATGCAGTTTCGCAACATGAAACAGAAAATTCTAAAAGCAGCAGCAACATTACAGAAGCGAAAACTTTGGCAGTGGCATTCCTCATCCACTACAAACATCTCATTGTAAATCAACTGTTTGAAAATAGTTTCTGAGAACATATTTACGTCATAAGTAGTTATTTGTGTGGACTAAACGCTCTCTGCGTCAGATTCTCGTGTTTTTGTACCCCTTTAGTGACGTCACTGAGCCGTCCAATTGCAGCCATCTTCGCTTCTGGTCCAGCCTTCGATTTAAATAACAATGGAGGCTAGGCACTAGCTCACCGCTGAGCTGTAAACAAGCACGTTGAATGGACGACCTACTTATGAAATTTGCTAACAACACGAGGCATGATCGATATGCATTGATGTTCAATAAATACCGATGTTTAGTGGGAAATCATCGATGTTCCTTCATTTTTCTTAAATCATCGAAACATCAATGGTACGAAAACAACATCGGATCATTGTTACTTCCATGCTGAAGATTAAACTCGTTGATCCATTAAACATTTTGGTACATTCTAGTATGCCTAGCCACAAACGAAGTTATATATTGCATTTTACACATTTCTTGGGTGAAGAGTGAAATTATAGTTATGCAAGCGGTGTCGTAGTATGCAGAAGTAGGCAACAACCGCCAAATGTTACTCTTTGCTACTCGTGAAGCGACCATTTTGTGACCAACATGAGCACTGGCCGACGACGCCGTAAGTGTAATTTAACAGTCGACTTTATATCAGTTTATCGCAGTGTCTTACGGTGTTTTATGTGGACACAAGTAGCTGTTCACACGTCCTTTAAAGTGACAGTGACAACAGTGATGATGTATGAGGTACTGCCAGTCTAGTAATGTATGTCAGTTGATCTGCCACAGGTAACGGAAGCATCAGCGGCGTTTAAGTAGGGCAAAAAGGTTGTCAGTTCGCCATATTTCGTGTAGTCAATGCTGCGCCAGTTTGATGTGACCGAGGCAGGCAAACAAAGATTGAATGGGATTATAGCACCGGAATCAAACCGACTTCCTGGTTTGTTGTTTCTGCAAGTATCTCTCCTAATTTCTCAGCGTATGGCATTCCCGTCGGTTAACTGGATGGAGTTAAATAAAGTTAAGAATAGAGTTTTGTTTTATTTCTATTTACAATATAATTTGACCCACTTAGCTCACAAATCCTCCTACGAAGCTCCATGTATAATCTGAAAACACTAATCACTTGATACATTGATCATTTACCTTATTTGTTAATAAAGCGTCACTGTTTCTTACAGTTGGCACTAGTCCATTTACGTTGCCGAGCTCGTGTTTTTAATTTCTAAAAATACTAATTAATTAAAATATCCATTGTAATGCATATTGTACTGTGGTGAAAATTTAAGTCGTCATCATATTTTTCGTTGAAACACGGCTGTCTCATCTGATGTACTTATACGAATTGATTCGCCCAGCGTAGTCTCAGAATAATGCATAGCGATCTTTTTTGTATGTTATTTTAACTGGAGTGACACACAGACACACACACACACACACACACACACACACACACACACACACACACACACATGGGCCAACGACTTCACAGAGCTCCAGAACTTAGTTACGGATCTTACTTCGGAATGTCAGTTAGTTGGCTTGAATTTGAACCTCTCCAAAACAAAAGTAATGTCAAACAAATGTGTCCCAGCTGGTGATGTGAAAGTCAAGGACAGTCCATTAGAAGAAGTTAGTGAATATATCTACCTTGGCCAGATTATAAACATGAAGGGAGTTGTAAGGCCCGAAATCTATCGGCGCATCAAGCTTGGCTGGCAAACATTTGAGAGGAATTGAGAGGAATTATACAATATTCAGATCAAAAATGCCAGTAAATCTGAAGATAACAGTGTTTGATCAATGCATTCTTCCTGTGCTGACGTATGGCTGCGAGACATGGACACTGAACTCATTTACAAAAGGCAAACTTAGGACAGCACAGAGAGCCATGGAAAGAGCAATGCTGGGCTATACAAGAAAGGATAGGAAAAGGGCAGATGACATCCGACCTGTGACCAAGGTTAAGGACATCTCAGAGATCGTAGGCTCCTTGAAATGGCAGTGGGCCGGCCACATCGCGAGAAGAAAAGACAACAGATGGACGAAGATAGTACTGGAGTGGAGTCCGAGAGAGCACCGGAGGCCTAGAAGAAGACCACCGGACAGATGGGACAAAGGTATCAGGAAGATCGCTGGTAGTGCCTGGCGGAGAACTGCTCAAGACAACAGATGGACGAAGACAGTACTGGAGTGGAGTCCGAGAGAGCACCGGAGGCCTAGAGGAAGACACCGGACAGGTGGGACAAAGATGTCAGGAAGATCGCTGGTAGTACAAAATGTTCAACTGTTTGTATAGTCTATGGGACTTAACTACGGGGTCATCAGTCCCTAAACTTACAAACTACTTATGAACTACTTACGAACTAGGACGGCACAAATATCCATGCCCGAGGGGGGATTCGAACCCCCGACCGTAGTGGCCGTGCTGACCGTGACTGGAGCGCCTCAGTCACCTCGGCCACCGCGGCCGGCGCTGGTAGTACCTTAGTACCTGGAAGAGAACTGCTCAAGACCGTTCTGCTTGGAGAAGATTGCTGAAAGCCTACCTAAATCCACGACTCGAAGAGGCCACATCATCAAATGATTGAAATGGCTGATCATCCTGACCACTCCTACAACCAAGCCTGCCACACACTATGACAAATCAACAAAACGGAACACTACGTAACAAGAATATTTGAGCCCTTACAAGAACGAAAATAGAACGGTTCAGTCTTCAGAAGGAAAAACAGAGACATCTCGTACAGAGGCACCATTTTCTTTTCCCATTGCTACTACGGAATTTAAAGACGGAAAGAGTGAATAAAAAAACATAAAACCTTTCTGCTAGGGTATACATTATAGCGACTTGTTGTGAATGTGTGAATGGATGTTCTCAAATTTCAGCGTTAGTACTTGTTCGCTACATTTCTTCCAATGTCTGGTGTTGCTCGTTCTTTATAAAAAGACTTATCCTCATCACCATCAATTTGACGGAAATGCGTACGTTGTAGAACATCTTTTAGTTTAGTATGAACGTGTCCTATAAGGTCATTTCACATTTAAGTTGCGTCATATCCGGTAAATAAAGGTAATGTCTGCTTAACTCTCAATATTGCATCATTATTTCCATAGCTGTTCTCGTGGCAGCTACAATCTTCTCATTTTTACTTTACATTTGTAGAATTGGTGACGTAGTGTTCAGTACACTACTATAAGAAAGTGAGATACGGACTGAGGGAAAACAAAAGATGATGAGCGATGTGTTTGAGATGTAGTGCTATAGAAGAATGTTAGAATAAAATTGTGTGCGTTTCCACGATGTATCACAATCGCTATTGTGAGTAACCTAATGTGTGGCTGTTGAGTATAAGCCACTATGTAATTGGCAGATCCTTTATTCCACCATTTCCTTGAACGGATTCGTCTGAATTAAAAATTAATAAGTATTAACATAAAAATTTTATTTGCCACTTTGATGAAAAATCTGACTGAGGGAAAACAAAAGATGATGAGCGATGTGTTTGAGATGTAGTGCTATAGAAGAATGTTAGAATAAAATTGTGTGCGTTTCCACGATGTATCACAATCGCTATTGTGAGTAACCTAATGTGTGGCTGTTGAGTATAAGCCACTATGTATTTGGCAGATCCTTTATTCCACCATTTCCTTGAACGGATTCGTCTGAATTAAAAATTAATAAGTATTAACATAAAATTTTTATTTGCCACTTTGATGAAAAATCAATAAAATATCAATTATAGTTATTTAGGGAGATGTAGAGCGTAAATACAGTAAAAGAAAGAAAATATTTGAAGGTATCACACATGGGTTGCGAACTGTGGTACATTTTTAAAATCATAAGCGTCCGTAAGGTTATTACTATGGCGTGCGTGAACTGAAAAATATTCTAGTTTTTCGTAGCTAGGCTAACGATGATAAAGAAAATAGAATTTCAACGTTTCTGTGCTCAAGCTGTTTACATTTGGCCGACGGAAAAATCAGAAATCCTGATGTCACAAGTAAACTCATTGTTACTGTTAACATTGCTGTTTTCCTCTGCTTTCGTATACTTAAGAGAATTGAGGGTACGACTTTACGTGAAATGGATAATCTAAATAAAGTTCAATTTATCAATTACTACTTGTGATTCTTTTTCCAAATTGGAAACATTTCCTGAAGTAATAAATCCTCTAGTCACAGAAGCGAATTAATTGATGGAGACTTAAAATTAATTGCTTCCAAAATTCCTACACTGAAATACGGGTGCTGTTAAAGTGAGGTGGTTCAATGAAAGCAGCAATTAATATTAGATTTGTATAGCGATTTGTTGTGCTGCCTGTTGCGTGTTTTTACTGACATCATGAGACATTTCAGAACCTGCAGTTTAATTGTTTATTAGACTGATGTCAATTTATTATACCTTTGTCGGAAATAGTAGTGTTACTAAATTCTCGTTCATAGTCACATTATAGCTGGTGACCAACACAGTATATAACTAAAAAATTATGTGTTACGTTAGGAAAACGTTTTCATTTTCTGTTATTTATTTCTGGTATTTATGTTCAGAAAATCATAGAATTCATGGCGTTCTTGCATTGACGGACCAGACTATGCAAGTATTTGCATTTGTTTTTTCAGAAATGTTCTTGTACGAAGCAATTTTATATATTAAAAGAATCTACGAAAACTAAAGTCAATCGGCCAGACGAAACCAGCCGACCGATTTCCTTCATTTCTGTTTTAAACGAATTGTATTCATCCACGGATTTGTCATCAAGTATCAGAATTTACGTAACTCTCGCCTTTCTTTTTCTATACTCAAACGCGGTTTCCTTTTGTATATTTCTTGTGGGGATGTCCTTGCTGTAAACTAAAGCCAGTCGGTCAGACCGCTCTATCCGACCGATTTTCATCAGTTTTGCTTTAAACGAAAGGTATTCATTCGCAGATTTGTCCCCAAGTATCAGAATTATCTTACGTATCCCCATTCTTTATTTTTATTAAAACGCAGTATCCTTCTGTCATTCCATTGTATATATTAATCGGTTTGTTTCACGATACCTTCGGTTTTAATTTCTTTCTTACCTAACAACACTCACCGGATCAAACTCTATCATTTGTGCTTTAAAAACACTTGCATGGACTGAGACTGAATAAAGCTATGCGTGAACATTCAACTTTACTTCCCTTTTTACCCAACATATTTGTCATTCCATTAACGGTGCGAATTATTCGCACGGGTCCTCTAGCACAGTCTTACAACTAAGGAGTTACTTCATTTATTTATTAATGATATCGCTAAATGTGTGTTAAATAGTGAAACGTTTTGTTATCATGGCACAGCACAAAAGTAGTCGGGCCCGGTGGTCGTGGGGTAAGCTGCTAGACTGGATACCGAATGGTCACGGGTTCGAAACCCGGTCGGACCACGGATTTTTTTCAGTCTGCACTTTAACCCATCCTTCACCTCCCAACGATGTTAGGAGTCACCAGAAACTACACGTGGTTCGGATTCCACGTTAAGCTGTAGGTCCCCTTTCCCCTGTTAGATAACTGGGGTAGGCTAGGGACATGAAAGTCGCCCAAGTGGCGTCCAATTAAAAGTCTTGCACCAGGCCAATGAGCCAAACGAAATTATTATTATTAACAGAAAAATACTATCAACACATTGAAGTGATTTGACAGGTGAATGAAGTTTGTACTGTGTTACAATTAATGCCGACAAATTTTGAAAGCTCCTTGTATTTTGCAGTACTGTTGATCAATGATACTGAAGCTGGTAATATTTTGAAATTTTTTACTTTACTTTTCACAGTAAGAATTCAAAAAAATGTTCAGATGTTTGTATAGTCTCTGGGACTTAACTACGGGATCATCAGTCCCTAAACTTACAAACTACTTATGAACTACTTTACGAACTAGGACGGCACAAATATCTATGCCCTAGGGGGGATTCGAACCCCCGACCGAATTGGCCGTGCAGACCGTGACTGGAGCGCCTTAGTCCCCTCTGCCACCGCGGCCGGCTAAGAATTCATACGGCTAATTTAAATAATAATAGCAATTGGTTGACCTACAGTTGTTAAGGACAAGATGAAAACGTCGTAGAATGTAGTCAAAGAGATTCAGTTGTTACTGTGAATGGAAGTAGTTGACACAATATGAAGCCACCAGTGAAAATACTGAAGATAGAGAAAAGGAGCGGTGTGAGGATTGCCAAAGTTCTTCGTTGGCTGAACAGAGATGTTATTTACTGTATGAAATCACTCCTTTGTGGTGATATGGAAGGAGAGGGGGGGGGGGTTACGAACTTTGTACATTACAGGTCAATTGATACCTTGAACGGCAATGAATAGAAATTGCATCTGTATAGACGGCATCAGTAAAAAAATTACAAGTTATTACATTAATGTGGACTTCAGTGTGTGGAACTAACCATACCTTGTGATATTTTTGATAATTCTGTGTATACATGATACGTCAGTTCAGTGTGTTTCATCATTTATCTTAATGCAAGAAGTAGAATTCCTTTTCAAAAAGCTTCTTGAGATAAGTAGCGACAGGCACACACTCACTTTGGCACGGGACTGCAGCTTTCATCTGAATACCAATTATTATTTCGATATTAGTTTCCACGTCTCATTTTGATGTAAAAATATGCTTCTTACTGAGGCTTAGGACTGTAATTTCAATCAGCTTTGTGAAGACGAGAGAGGACCTAAGCTGCAATTTCGTTGCGTGGAAACTTTGTCTCATGGGATACTGCCGCTACTTAAGTGATTGTGTTTCACGTTATTAAATTATGGTCCGTTTACAGGAAAAAAAAACGTAGCGACCTAGTAACGATTCTCCGAAAGAATTCTTGCAATGCAGATAAGAATGACAGATATCATAACTGATGTACTGCTTTTTAAAAATTAATTATACAGTGAGGCCAATAAAACTTACGTAATTCGAATGGTCCTTTCTCAAATATATGTACAAAATAAAAGACGAGTACTTATGACGCTGCTAAGAGTGGTAAAAGGAAGTAGCCGCTTTCATACATATATATCTGTTGATATGTTTTATATCACGTATTACAATATGGTCACGTGAAATTAGAATATTGAAGTGTCCCAATTTAATACATGCGGGCCGACCAAGGGCTATAGTAGAAATGGCAAACGAAACTTACGTTTCTTTTTTGAAATCGCATTCTAGGGACATTCATGTAAAAATGCTTGAATAGCAGTCACACACGCATCCGGACAGCTACAGTTACAACATCATCATTCATTGACGTTGCATTTCTCTTACTTTTCGTTGGAATATCTTCAGTTATTGAACAGCTACGACGATGTAAACAGAAAAAGGACAGAGAGAGGAGGTAGGAAGAGATGAAAGAGCTGAAGGAAGGATGAAACTGATGTAGATGAGAAAGTAGATGGGCATATTGTAGAATGTTATTGCCTTTCTTAGGGGCAATTATACGCCGCATGATTCATATTCAGTAAAGCACCTGTTTACACAGAAAAAGGGCAAACATAAAAATTGTAAATCCACTGAGCGTACACTACATTGATTTTTGAGAAAAATTATTTTCTTTCTTGTATTTCACTCTACGCCACCACAGGAACCACAACGGGCGGTATTGCTTTGATTGACGTATTTTCTCTGTATCATGTTCTTGCATTTCCTTCACCATTCACATTCTCTCAGACTGATACACATTTAAGTGTGAACGAATTTATCGAATTAAGCTGCTCGGAATAGCCGCGTGGTCTAAAGCGATTTGTTACTAACTGAGCGACCGTTCCCGCAGAGGCTGGTGACCTCCCTGGGGCATGGGTGTATCTGTTGTCCTTGGTGTGTGTCTGTTTAAGCAGATTGCAAGTCTAGTGACTGACGGCCATTGCAATTTGTTTCGATAGGCTTACAAACATTATGGAAGTAACTGTCTTTCAAAGTGTTGTACCGCAAGGCACATGTTAGCAAATTGTCTAGCTGATGAAATTGTCATTTGACAAAGACTTAC
Organism: Locusta migratoria; assembly: GCA_026315105.1. Taxonomy (NCBI): domain Eukaryota; kingdom Metazoa; phylum Arthropoda; class Insecta; order Orthoptera; family Acrididae; genus Locusta; species Locusta migratoria. The sequence goes on from CM048751.1 coordinate 26,330,259, forward strand.
CTTCCAATTTCTTGATGTATTACGAACTGCAGCATTATCAACTAAAAACTTTCCGTGTACTTTTTATGTACATTAAAAGCATAATAAATTCCACATCTCGCCACAATGCTATTTGGTGTTACATGATCTGGAAAAGTCTAGTATCCCTTTTTATCCTCACCATAATTCACTACATCACTGATTAATAAAATAATTAGAAGTATTAAGGCGAGAACTGCCTGCAAACTTTATTTTAACCTGCGAGGGATCGCGCGTTGGCATTTTGCTCACAGTAATTTTGAAAGAATCGGCATTTTACCAATATTAAATAGTCAAATATTTGTGTTTTCTTATAAATGCAACTAGAATTACTTATTTAGACATATTAAGTAAATTTATAATCTTTTCTTTGACTGTCAAAAAATGCTATACACGCGATAGATCGCGTAACTTTTAAAGACACGAGTTCTCGGGGGTTAAATTTTCCGGGTTATTGGTTGTTGCTATCTAGTGAAAGGGTAGCTTCGCGTCTTGCGAGCAGAATGCGGAGCAGCACTCCAGAAGGGACTTAGTCTTAGGCAGCCGAAGAGTACGGTCGGTTAGATTTAGGTGTTTTCTTGTACTAGATTTGACTTCGTTGTAGAGAGCCGACGAGTACGGTCGGATCGACGTAGGTGCTTACTTGTTTATGTTATGGGAATTCTGTTAATTTTTAACCTATTGCGCTTTGTGGACTTGGACATTCGGATACACTTTCCAGATGCCATCTGAAACTTGTGTCTGTCGACCTGAGTATCGTAGAGGTTTGAATAGGCTCAGCCAGTTTGACAGTTTGAGTTAGCAGCAACGACCGGCTGATAACGTTGTTGCTAGCTCTGGTGACAATTTCGAACTCGACAATCTTGGGTCCAGTACACATAGTCTGAGTTGGCCAGACATAGCCGGGGCTGTGATTTTGTTGGACACTGTGTGCTGACCGTGGACACAGAGGCTGGAGTAGGCCATTCACTCTTCTCTCTTGCGAAGTTTTTTCTTTCGATCGGACCGCGATTTGAAGGACTCCAACGCACTGCCGCCGATGTCCCAGTTCCAGCGATGCTGGCTTCAGCAGCATTTATTTAAGTATTCTTTGCGACTGCTTATCTGGGTGAGAGTTATTATTCTTCATTTTGACGGTTTTCTTAATCATCGTTTTATGTAGAAAGCGCTCCTAATTTATAGCATGCTCTCTTCGTCTCCTTCGTGTTGTGAGTTATTTTCCGCTGTTCGAAACTAGAGTTACATTACGAACTTGCCAGTCATTTATTAGTGTCATTTTTGTATTTATTCGTGTACTGTAATCTGAAATTTCTTGTCGTTTTTCAAGTTCTCAGAACTGTTCCTATTTTCAATTAATGCATCTTACCCTACATTTTTTGTCAAATAAATTAAGGACATTCTTAACCTGCATCTGATTCAGTGGTTAGATTCCCCAATTTTATTATATTTTGGTGGGTATTTGTTTCTCAAGAGGCCAGTTCTCCTTCAGGGCTCATTTCGGTAATTGTTAGAAGAGGTCTGCCAATCCACCCTGCATCTTTGTGCTTCCCATTTCCCACATATCTGCACCTCGCAAACCACCAAAACTAACCACAAGCTCGTAACCTTACAATACCATTTGTGACTAATGTCTCGTCATTCCTATTTTTTACTAAACATTTTATTACTTCTGCACACAGTCGATAAAATAATTTCTTCAATTCTACAAAATTTCGTCGCAATTACATTGTATGCACATTTGGGTTCGTTATATAGCGTAGACTCTTACGGCCGGCGTTGCCTTCGGATAAAAATTCCGGGCTGAGAGGCCGTAGTCGATGAATCAAACTTTACCTCAACGTTTCGTCTGCGTCTACTGGAGACAACATCTGAGGTCTTCTGCGGTATTACCACTATGGTACGAGGTTGGTTTACGATTTTTCAACGTGTGTAATCAGAGATGTATGTGCATTTTTCAAAAAAATCTCGTATTATCGTAACCACTACCAGTGTGCATCTTAGAGAACTTTGAACGTACCTCATCCTTCCTCATTAACTCGAATCACCACGTTGACTCTCCGATACTCTTTTCTCATACATCAGTCTACACTTTACCTTTTCTAAAGAGTGATGTGTATCAATAACAGAATGATACACCCCTATTTCCCGGAATGCAAATGCTATCTCTTCGTATCTTCAAAACTTTTCTAGAATACCTTCTCTATTACGACTTTCGAATATCACTATTACTAGGTGCAGAATACAGCCTGATTTTCGTCTTCTGTCAGTGTTATTATGAAACTCCTGTAGTCCAACTATACTCTCCCCTGTTCTTTCCCGTTATTGCGTTTGGGTCACCTATGTTGACTACCTCTTTAATTCCGACTCAGTACTAATTATTGTATAATCTTCATCGCCCATTTCCCACACTTACTAAACCCTACCATTCTGAGGTTGCTGTACTTTAAGTGGGTAAAATGATAGATTCATTCACAAGAAAATATACTATTTAGAAGCGCACTACATTCAAACGAATTAAATGTGTGCCATTCTGATTCGTGTAAGTTCGGGGTGTGAATTTAAATCCTATGTTATCAATTTAACTTTTAAGCATTGTGTTCACCAAGGTTAGATTAAATTTACGTTTTTTTCTCCTTACCTCCCATTAGAGTCTTTGATGATTTATTTATAAATTTAAAAAAAAATGTACACGCTATTGTCTGTTGTGGCAAAAGCCCTAATTTGAACGTCAATCAGAAGGCAATAACTGCTTTATCAGTTTGTTTTTGGAGTCCACTAAAATTCATTGGCATCTGTGTAGTGCAGCGGTTAATAAGGGTCAATTACAGCATTTATTCATACCACAATTTCATTTGTAACTTTTGGGGACTGCAACGTAGTAAATGTCTTTCAAATGACATAATCCATTTTATCCATTTGCTGCTTTTAATATTTTTCAATATAAAAATGTGGCCCTGTTGTGGCTAAACAACGATCGTCAGGTTTTTGTTACTGATTTATAAATTATTTTTAATTTTATTTTATATTGTGTAACTAATTAAAATACTTGCACATTATTCTACAGCCATAGTTTTATGCCATGACATCCACAGACTTTCCCTTTTAATCGTAGTTTTTGTTGGATTTTGGTATGCCGTTGTAACTCGAGTTACATATAAGTTCTCGACCGTTGAAATTGTTTGTAAATATATGGCACTTAACTTCTTCGGTTATTACTCCTAGGCTTACAAACTACTTAAACTAAGTTAAACGAATCAAAGGATAGCACACCCACCCATGTCCGATGGATAACTTGAACCTCTGACGGCGAGCAATCGCGCACTCCACAGCAAGGCGTCTTCGTAAGCTCGGACACTCGACAGTTGAACCGAAGATAAAATTCAACAGTGCAAAACAACAATAACAGAAGTCAATTTAAGCAACTCCTCATTGTCTTTCACATTAATGTCAAGAAGCATGTCATTATTTTATATTGTTTTTAATAGCGCTATTACCAATTATTTTAAGAAATACTATTTTGGGAATATTAAACACGCAGTATATAGTAATGAATTATGGGAGTAGCAACGATGTAGTAAAAATACGGCCAAACAGCGATTAAGACGATATTTTCTGGGAGATAGGACACAAAAAATGGTTTGTAAAATTATATTAATATACTTTAAGTAATTAAATATTATAAAAACAATATACAATTAATTTATTTGTCAATCACACCATGGCTGTGTATCCGAATTGGGCCACAGTTTATTATAAAAAACAATAAAATTGATACCAGCACATGGATTAAACTGAATTATGACATTAAAAGAATTTTTTTTCTTTTGATTTTTGATACAGTAGTACCAGGTTTAACACGATATTATGTGTTCCAGGTTAGCAAACATATTTTAAACTGAATCAGTAATAATCAGTAACTGTTATCTACAATATGTTTTTTAACAATGGACCTGAAACTTTGATGTTAGAATTCGACAAATAAGACATAAATTTGGATTTCATTGAAGATTTTCATCGGAACTATCCTTAATTTATGAATTATATACACAAGTTAACTATGAGATATTCTGCAAATTTAATGACTTACGAACCCTTTTCGGCTGTTACAATATCATCAGGTAAACATTACAAGTTTATCTTTCAAAGATCGTAACTTGCTAGATATATAACTTTCAAATGAGACTAGTGTTTTGGTTTGTAACAAACCTGCGGGAAGTACTACAATTCAAGTTCTGGTGTAAATTCCTGACATTGATAAAGTACGTGACAATATAATAGATTATGCCGTTATCCCATAAAATATAAAGTGAAACAATCTTCAACAGGTCTAATGTCTAAAAACATATATTCACAACGCTTCCATGTTTGTAGACATTAGACCTGTTGAAGATAGATACGTTTTGATCAATATTTTTCAGCCAATTTCTATTGTTGCCTTTATATTTTTTAGGATAACGTCATAATCTATTATATTGTCACGTATTTTATTAATGTCAGGAATATACACCACAACATGAATTGTAATATTTCCCGCAGGTTAGTTATAAACCAAGAAACTATCTCCTTTGAAAGTTATATATCTAGCAAGTTAATATCTTTGAAACTCAAACTTGTAATGTTTACCTGATGATGGCGTAACAGCCGAAAACTGATTCGTAGACCAATAAATTTGCAGAATATCTCACAGTTATCTTGTGTATTTCATTCATAATGTATCATATATTCTGTCAAGAACCGACAGAACAGTTAGTGTGTATCCTTAATTTGTCCAAAAATATCGTCGCAGTCTCTTTCATAATTACTAAAATGTCGATATGATGCACGCTGCTCTTTCGTTTTGAAGCATATTCAGACAGCAGAATTGTACCATTTCGGTTTACGTATGTTACATCCAGTAGGTGTTCAGCATACATTAATTTTTTTCATATTCACAGAATATATGACATCAACTGCGAATGGGCAAAATCTGAAAATGTGTACACAGTCGGGATTCGAACCCGTTTCTCCTGCTTTCTAGGCAGTTGCGCTGACCACTACACCACTGGGGACACAGTCATCACCGCACCTGCAAGGACTATCTAAGCACGCCTCCCGTGAGTCACAAATTTCCAGCTTTACCCTGCCAACAGTATTCAAACTCGTAGTCACTATGTACTAATTCCCGTAAGAGTAAGGGCTTCAAACTTGTCCACCCCTCCCCACTAACGAAAGGATCATTGCCGGTCGCTGACATATATATATATATATATATATATATATATATATATATATATATATATATATATGTGTGTGTGTGTGTGTGTGTGTGTGTGTGTGTGGCATCTATTCCGAAAAAACAGACGTCACTCCTGACACTGCAGTTGTTATTATTTTCATATTCACAGAATATATGACATCAGCTGCGAATGGGCAAAGCTGAAAATGTGTACCCAGCTGGGATTCGAACCCGGGTGTACTGCTGTCTAGGCAGTTGCGCTGACCCCTACACCACTGGGGACACAGTGATCCCCGCACCTGCAAGGACTACCTAAGCACGCCCAGCTTTACCAATTAGCAGTTGATGTCTGTGAATATGAAAACAATAACAACTGCAGGATCAGAAGTGACGCCTGTTCTTTCGGAATAGACGCCACATGTATATAGACATTAGTTGTGTAGAGGAGATTTTTCGATCGGACTGTCTGTTTTTGTCAGCAGGCAAATACATTCCTACCGCTGCTTCGAGTTTCACTGCCGGGTCACAAACTGCGCTGTCCATTCAGTTGCTGTAATTGTTTCGTTTCCTTTTCTTTTCCCCCGCAGAACTTTTCCTCCGTAGTTCAGGATAGCCTCGTCGAAAGGGAGTGAGCTGTTGCTTTCGCCAATTGAGAAAAGGGCGGGGTGACACGGGGGCGGCGTAGCGGCTGTGTGGCTGGTTGCATCGATACAGGCGACACGGCAGAGTGGACTGCAGCAGCTGCAGCCGCAGCCGCCGGTCGATAAGGCGGGAGGCGGGGGGCGGGACGCGCCGGGCTGTGGGCCGGCGCCGGGGGGCGGGGGGCGGAGGCGGAGGCGGTGGCGGCCGATTGGCCGCGTGGGGGCCCGGCCAGGGCGGGCCGCGTGGTCCTAGGCGCGGTCCGAGACCAGCGGGCGGCAAAAACCGGACCGCAAAAATATTTTGAAAGAATAAGTTGCATATCCCAATTATATATAAAACAAAATCGCACTGACGTGTTTTACGGCCCACTTTAGATTTGTAGTTTTACAAGTTTTTGCAAACATTTTGGACCAAAATAATAATCTAAATAATAATTAATTAATTAAAAAGATTGTCTGAAACCCTTTTAGGGAAAAAGAAGTTTAGTTAGTGGCGGGTTTCGAACCACCGACCTTTCGCGTCACAGTCCAGCACCTTCCCCACTGCGCTACCGCTATAAATCAAAACAAGTGTTCAAAATCTCATACTATTGATGGCCGCTATTAACTGATGTTAATATGGCATTTGTAGACATTAGATTATCATTTATCGTACTAAGAATGATGTGTTTCTGTTAATTCCTCTGTGTGCCGTTGGTTTGAAATGACGACGTGTAAGCTGCAATAAGAAAATCATCAAATACGCGAGGAATGTCACGTGACATCTCCAAACGGCTGGTTTTCTTTAATTCAATGGAGGGTGTCAAATCTCCGTTATTTTTGCAAATATGTCTCAGACGATTCGAGGTATGAAAAAAACACAAGGGAGATAAGTTGTAGAGAATTTTCTCCGCTACCAATTAGGTTATTCAATTTTCGTGTCAGATTAACGGTTCGTTTGCAATTACAATTACATTACAAACGGCTTTTTTGGTTTTACTACCGTAGTATATATTTGAAAAAGGGAGGTTCTGGTCTCTGGCGACCTACAATCATGTCTACAAAAATTTTGTCCTGATCGGTTGAACCGTTCGTCTTAAAAACAGGGAACCCGTTACATACAGACAGACAGAAATACATACATCCAAAAATCGCCGTTATTTTTGCAAATATCTTTCAAACGCTACGAGATATGAAAAAAACATAAGAGATCAAAGTTCTAGAGAATTTTCTCCTCTACAAATTCGGTTATTCAATTTTCGTGTCACATGAATAGTTAAGCCGTCATTTTCATTTAAATATCGAGCTGTCACAAGACGATCGAAAAGGCCCACTTATAATGTTACTACCGTAACCTAAAGTGGACCAAAATTCTGTAGATGACAAGACCGAGATACAAGGAAATGGGAAATGTGATTTGGTTCAAAGTGTATCATCATTTCGTCGGAAGCTGGTTGTTTGAAAAGAGACGTTTTAAGTAAAGAAGTTATTCATATTGTAACATTTTTTTCTATATCTACATCTACATGGGATACTTTGCAATCACTTTTAAGTGCCTAGCAGAGTGTTCATCGAACCACTGTTATACTATTTTATCTCCCATTCCATTCTAGGATAGCACGTGGGAAGAATGAACACCTGAATCTCTCCGTTCGGGCTGTGATTAATCGTATTCTATTCTGATGATCATTTCTACCTATGTAAGTGGGAGTCAATAATATATTTTCGCATTCGGAGGAGAATGTTGGCGATTGGAGTTTCGCAAGTAGCCCACGCCGCAGCGATAAGCCCCGTTGTTGTAATGATTCCCATCCCAGATCCTGTATCATTTCCGTAACGCTGTCTCCCCTGTATCGTGACAATACGAAACGAGCCGCCCTTCTTTGGGATCTTTCGATGTTCTCCGTCAAACCCACCTGATAAGGATCCCACACTGAGCAACAATACTCCATAAAAGGACGGGCAAGCGTAGTGTATGCAGTTTCTTTAGTAGTTCTGTTGCATCTTTTAAGGGCTTTGTCAATAAAACGCAGTCTCTAGTTTCTCCTTTCCCACGACATTATCTAAGTGTTCTTTCCTATTTAAGTCAGAACTAATTGTAATTCCTATATATTTTGTGGAGTTTATGGCCTTCACATTTGATTGATTTATCATGTAAACAAAGTTGGACGTCTTCACACTTCTCATTATTTAGAGTCAACTGCCAATATTTTCACCATACTGATATCGTATTCAAATCGTTCTGCAGTTGGGTTTGATCTTCAGATAATTTTACTAGACGGTAAATGATGGCGTCATCTGCAAACAACCTAAGAGAGCTACTTAGATTTTCCCCTAAATCGTTTATGTAAATATAAAAATAACCCTGAAATAGATATATTATTAAATTTCTTGCCATATCTTAAGAAGGAATTTGCAGTAAGACCGAAAGACTTTTCAGAAACAGACAAGTTGTTACTAATCTTAAAGTCACCTTTTGAGCTTTCTCTTGCAGCAAAGTGCACAGATGTGGGTGCGAAGTTGTTACACATTTCAAAGCCTTTACTCCAGATGGAGATAATTGACTTGCAAGAAGACATTTCTTTACAAACGTATAAGACTGTGTTTAATGAAGGATTTTGGAGTCAACATGTCCCAGAAAAATATGAAAATTGCAAAACATTAGCGATCTACCTGGTCGTTATGTTTGGCTTCAAATATATTTGTGAAATTTTATTTTCAGAAAACAATTTCCTAGAGAATAATTTTCGTTCAACACTAACGACTGCCCACTTTGGAGACACTATTCGCGTAAGCAGCTCCGCTATGAACGTAACTTTAAGAACTTTCTCAACACCACAAATGTAATTTTTCCCATGGATCTTAATACATATAGACACATTTCGCTGTATTTCATACTTTCTTAGTGAAAATTAAAATAAATAAGTTTCTGGACTTTACAATAGCAGTTTGACTATCAGTTCTATTTTATACATTTCGTGAGTGAAAATAAAAAAAAAATAAAAATAAAAATAAATAAAAATAAATAAATTAAAAAAATAGCCAATAATATACATTTTTCTGGGTTGTGGGTGAAAATTAAAATAAAAAATTAAGAAGGAACATGGGGTTTTACATCTGGACTTCGATAAAAAATTTCAAAAGTATCCGGAAACCATCTAAGATTACTTGCTGACCTCTGTCCTATACTGTGATTAGCTGAGGCAGGTGGAAGCAAGATAGCTGATCCGTGCTGCGCTGCAATTGACTCCTGGCATGATGAAATTACACAGGGGTGCGATAGCGATATGCATAGATGTGGCGGTACTGACGGGTCCACAAACTGTAAATTCGTGCTACTTTGCCAGATACATTGCTGACTGGATTCCAGTGTCAGCATTGCCCCCACTATGGCATTTTAACATACTCTGAAGGTGTAGAGGTAGTTAAAGGTGGAAGCATTTTAATTCAACAAGGCGAGGCAAAAGTAACAGCAAGAAATGGAAAACATAAATATTTGAATAAAGTGTAGCCTATTTTTACGGTATGTACCTAACAAGGGTGCCAACTTGAGATCACCTATCTTAATTCTATGTTTTATTTTTATTTTTTATTCTATTTTATTTATCAGTATTATGATTATTATTTAAATTTTTTTAAATAAAATGCAGTCGTGTGATTACATCAGCATATTCTGAGAAATTGATTCCATGAACAGATTCGACGTACCAGTTATGGTTAAAAATTACTTTATGATGCCTCTTTTACATTAGGTACCTTGTGAAATTTGAAACTTTCCCCGCGAATGAAATGTTCAAAAAGATTTCGGGTTTGCAGTCGGTCGTCGTAAACTACATCCCACGATATTTCAACTGGACACCTGCCAGTCATCTTCAGGTGAGCCAACAAGGACTGACGAAGACGCTCTGAGCTCCACCTTATATAGCACGCTGGTGGTATTACCGCGCATGCGTCGAAGACACGGTGACAGAAGGACCACACCGCCCGGCCACAGCGCCCTCGCTGGTGGAACTGCAAGAACCAGCTGTCTTCGATACGGTATGGGCCCTATGTACAATTGTTTTAAGCACACTCATTGTTTGGGATGGGTGATAGCAACTTGAGGAATGCAAATACAAATCAGTGTGCCTGGGCTTACGATAAACAGAATGTCCTACACAGCCATCACTCTTCCGTTTAACCAAAACATCCAGAAATGGAAGGCAGCCATCTTTCTCTAATTCCATAGTAAATCGAATGTTCTCATGAATGGAGTTAAGATGACGCAGAAACTCCATTATAAAAGAATCCGTTGAAATACGTATTGCGGAAAACCTGATGAACCGTGCCAGCGGCTACCAGATGAATAACGCGTGGAATTCCGTCATCTCCGAGATTTGTTCCAGACGAAGACGCCAGAAGACTCCGGTAACTGCGGCCAGCGGCACTATCCAAGACAGTTGACCCTTACAGTTCTACCAGCGATGGCGCTGCCGCCGGGTGATGTGGTCCTTCTGTCACCGTCACCGGGTCTTCGACGCATACACGTTAATACCACCAGCGTGCTATATAAGGTGGAGCTGAGAGCGTCTTCGTCAGTCCTTGTTGGCTCACCTGAAGTTGACTGGCAGGTGTCCAGTAGCAATATCGTGGAATGAAATTGACGACCGGCTGCAAACACGAAATACTTTAGGTACCTTGTTCACTGGTGAAGCATCCTTTCTTGTCAGTCATGAAGTCAAGCGTCTCATTCACAGATACTGTAGTCTACAGAATCCACACTGGATGTAACCCTCGAAGGTACCTGGTGATGTAAATGTTACAGTACGGCATGGAAGAGGTTATCAGTGTAATTTCAACCATTTACAATGACCAGAACTTAAATGCTAAAAGGCTGGAAATGCTGCAACACGTTGTGTTTTCCACAGTGCTGAATGAAGATACCACCATTCCCTCTTACTTTCAACAGGATGGAGCTTCACCATACTGTGCAGCAGCTAATGTTTGTAAATTTATGGGACTTCACTGCTCTGGTCATCAGTCTCTAGCCTTACAAACTGCTTAAACTAAATTATACTAAGGACAACAAATACACCCATGCCCGAAGGAGGACTCGAATCTCCGACGGCGAGGGATGGCCACAGCTAGGCGCCTTAGAACGCTCGGCCACTCCACTGCGGCTATTCAGCAGTTGGTCGTCAGATAGCCTGTTTCCTCGTTATTGCAGTGTCCGACGTGTTTCTGTCTAATGACCACCCACCTTGTCTCATACCAGTTGACTTCATTTCTGAGCGGCTATTAAAGAAACAGTGAAGATAAGTAGTATCTCAAGCAACCCATTGACGAAGCGTGTGCCAGCATTTCTGTGGAAATCCGTCCGTGAATGCACGGATATTGGAATCAATGCCTTCAGTATGCGTTGACCAGTAGGGAAGGTATGTTGAACACTTAAACACAGTCCACTTTGTACGTCCAAACTAATTATATTGTAGCTTTTGAACCTTTACCGCTACGTCGAAACCGTTTACTGGAATGAACGTGTTAGAAAATGTTGATGTTATGTGATATATCATAAGAAAGTATCTGAGAAAATACTTATGTTTGAAGCAAAGAATCTTTTGAGCAATATTCATTCACTTTTAACCTCTTGGCGTAGAGAAGGGAACAGGCCAAGAAGCAAAGAAATTCAGTAGGATTTATTTGCTTCCATAGTGATAATCTTCTGGGTACTGTCGCCAGTTTTTCGGTAATAAATGAATAATACTTATTCACATCTGTGCAAATAGCAGAAACAAATTCTATGGGCATAAAGTACAAGAAAACGTTTAAATAATTCGTTCTCTCATCAAAATCTATTTTTACACAGCTAAATATTTTCAGGAAATAGTAGCGTTTCGTCACAGGTTGATTCTTCTCCAAGACTTCGATACGCTACCCACTTCATTTTCTTTTCCTTCTTCAGTACAAGAATCTTCTAACAGAGTTCCAAGTATTGTTGGCAAAGCAGCAGCAGATCGAGATACATACGCATTTTCATCCGAAGATAGGCCCGAATCATCCGTACAAGGTTATGCGCATCAGTAGGAAAAACAATCCCATAATTTTAGAATACAGCGTTATCAATGAGCTTGTTGATGCAGTCACGTCGTTCAAATATCTAGGCGTAACGTTGCAGAGCGATATGAAAGGGAACGAACATGTAAGGACAGTTGTAAGGCGAACAGTCGACTTCGGTTTATTGGGAGCATTTTGGGACGAGGTACTACATCTGTAAAGGAGACCGCGTATAAAACGCTTGTAAGACCATGAGCAATACTCAAGACCTTATCTTACAAGCATTTTATACGCGGTCTCCTTTACAGATGAAGTACATCGTCCCAAGATTCTCAAGACAAGTGTTTGGGACCCGAGCAGATCAGTTTAAAGGAAGACATAGAAGCAGTTCAGAGGCGAGCAGCTAGGTTTGTTACTATTAGGTTCCACCAATGCGCGAATCTCACGGAAATGCTCTGGGAACTCCATTGGGGATCGCTGGATGAAAGACGACATTCTTTTCGTGAATTTCTGTTGAGTAAATTTAGAGGGCCGTAATTTGAAGTTGTGTGTAGTTCGATCTTTCTGCTACCTACGTACATTTAGCGAAGTGATCATAAAGACAAGAGAAATTAGGGCTCGTACGGAGGCACATAGACATTCTTCTTTCCTCGTTCTATTTGGGAGTGGAATAGGAAAAGAAATTCCTAGTAGTGGTACAGTGTACCCTCCGCCATGCACGGAGGATTGCGGATTATGAATGTATGTAGACTACTGTTCGTGAGGATATCCATGATTAACCTCTCTGATATATTACGACACGACTTTGCAAAGCAGTAAACTCAAACACTGTCGTCCCATGAAACGCGAATACACGACTGATCCAGCGTCAGCGGAAAGAGACGGGAGCAAGTGAAAAGCGTTGTGATGTCCGGCATAACAGAGATGAGCAGGTAATGCCAGTGTTCGCAGGTGCCTTCGGACGCGGACAACAGTGAGTCTCCATTCCATTGTGCGCTGTTTACTTGCTGCCGCGCCCTGGCCCATTGTACATGTTTACCTGCTACCGCGCCCCGGCGTACAACAATGCCCTTAGCCGTCTGGCCTTCCCAACTGCCTGGCGTAAATACGCGTAGCCATCCGGGCCTTGTTGTACCTGCTGGGAGTGCATGTACACCCGTAGCCGTCTCGACCTTCGGGCTGCTTGGCATACATACAGGGTGTTACAAAAAGGTACGGCCAAACTTTCAGGAAACATCCCTCACACACAAAGAAAGAAAATATGTTATGTGGGCACGTGTCCGGAAACGCTTAATTTCCATGTTAGAGCTCATTTTATTACTTCTCTTCAAATCTCATTAATCACGGAATGGAAACACACCGCAACAGAACGTACCAGCGTGACTTCAAACACTTTGTTACAGGAAATGTTCAAAATGTCCTCCGTTAGAGAGGATACATGCATCCACCCTCCGTCGCATGGAATCCCTGATGCGCTGATGCAGCACTGGAGAATGGCGTATTGTATCACAGCCATCCGTCCACAATACGAGCACGAAGAGTCTCTACATTTGGTACCGTGGTTGCGTAGACAAGAGCTTTCAAATTCCCACATAAATGAAAGTCAAGAGTATTGAGGTCAGGAGAGCGTGGAGGCCTTGGAATTGGTCCGCCTCTACCAATCCATCGGTCACCGAATCTGTTGTTGAGAAGCGTACGAACACGTCGACTGAAATGTGCAGGAGCTCCATCGTGCATGAAACACATGTTGTGTCGTACTTGTGAAGGCATATGTTCTAGCAGCACTGGTAGAGTATCCCGTATGAAATCATATTACGTGCTCCATTGAGCGTAGGTAGAAGAACATGAGGTCCAATCAAGACATCACCAACAATTCCTGCCCAAACGTCCATAGAAAATCTTTGTAGATGACGTGAATCGAGGAAGTACAGTACACAATAACGAAACGATTGGATATTTTGACAATTTTCTGCATGAATTATTTCAATTTACACATAAAGAGAAATACTAAAATGAGCTCTAACATGGAAATTAAGCGTTTGCAGACACATGTCCACATATCATATTTACTTTCTTTGTGTGTGAGGAATGTTTCCTGAAAGTTTGGCCGTACCTTTTTGTAACACGCTGTATATGCCAACAGCCGTGAAAGGATTAAATACATTATGGCGTTCGGTAAGTGTCAAAGCGAATTGTAAAACAAATCCCGCTGTCTGTTATAGCAAGAAGGATTAACATACTGAGTAATTCTAAGGTATTCTGAACCGCCGCGCAGGAGTAGCCGAGAGGCAGCCGGGCGCCGTGGCTCAGCGCGCCCGGTCAGGGGGCTAAATGCTATCTGTAATAAAAAAGCTGATTCAAATATTCAACGAACAATCACGAACGAACGACCGCAGAGCACAGATCTACCTGAAAAACCACGAAAGGGGAGCGAGGGTGAAAGAAAAAAATAGCGGTCTGGAGCGCCACTTTACGGATCGCGAGGCCTCCTGCGTCGGATGTTCGAATCCTCCCTCGGGAATGAATGTGTCTCTTGTCCTTAGGTTAGTTTAACTTAGTTTCAGTAGACTACTCTAGGGACTGATGGCCAACGTAGTTTGGTCCCATTTCTGAACATTTTTTTTAAAATTCTGAACCACGCACAGTACTATGGTTAACGAAGTGTATCCTATGCGTTAGTGCAACGAATGTTTTACCTTCACTACAAATTTTATTCATATCCGTCCAGCTGTTTCAGCGTCAAAAGTAGGAAACATACAAACAAACTTTCAGGTGAATAAGATAATTGTGAGTAAAGAAGCTTCAGTCTGCCATTTTATTACGATCTCTTACGCTTGTTCCCCTAAATTGCATCATACTATAATTATCTCCGTTTTCCTATAAATTAGCACAGAATTGCGTTTGGACATACGTACGTACATTTCAACATATGCAGCAGGTTATGAAAGGATTTTGTGACATGTTGAAAATATGCACACTTTCTCCAGATGACTGCGTATGGTATAAGACGAGGGTAGCACATACTGTAAAGAAAGGAATAATGGTTAACATACCGTTGACAGAGATGTCGTTAGCCGGATGTACTGATGTGGCCGTCGTTTGTTCTTTAAAGAATCAGCATTAGAATACAAATTACTGAAGCACGTATATAAGTCGCAAGAAAAGGGATCTGAACATACTTGCAAATTATTGACAGTGACTGAGTATTAATTTGGGAAGTTCATTCTGAGAATTTTTGAATAGTGCAATGAAGATTAAGAGATAGATATGATGGTTCCATTACAATCATCTATATGGGCTGATTTTGCCCTAAATTTTTCTTGCATAGTTGGATTTTAAGGATACGGATACCAAGGATTAATTAAACTTTTCTCCTCTAAGAAAGTTGAAAGTCCATTTGGAAATGACTAACTTGGTTTTTGTCGTTATGCCCGATGAAGGTGTAACTGATTGGAATGATCATTATATAAATGGAGACTCCTCCTAACACGAGGAGAATTTATAACTTTGGTAGGCTGATACTTAGCACTCTTTATAACTGTCAAAAGTTGTAGGTGTAATGATGATTCCGCTAGTGATTCAAACTGTGAAGGGTGGATTACTACTAATCCATCGTTAGACCAGTTTTTTTCTTGGATATTAATGAAGAGAATTTGTACTATTGCTGATGAATTCGCATAAAGCACCTATTTTTCTACAAGTATCTGAGCTTGAAATTCAGAATGATTCTCCTGCATTCGCTTTTTACACTACATACGAGTTCCAGGCACTGGATCTCAGCATATGCACGATGCGGCAGAGTTCATAGTAGGATATTAAAATCACAGAATCAGGCAGTAACTGTATTTTATTTATTATTACTTATGCCAATTAATAGTTAAAGATATGCCATTTACTAATGGGTAAAGCATTGTCCATTGAGTGGATTACGTTTTCGAATAAGACACCTCTCTGCACAACACATTCATCTAGGCTGTGTTGGGAGCCTTCCTTAACTCTGTGTTCCCTGGGACATTATCGACGGTAGTTCTGATACGATCCTGCAACTCAGGAATGGTGGCATAAGGTGTTCGGAACACTTCTTGCTTCAGGTAGCCTCAAAGCAAAAGGTCTGCACATGAAAGGTAAGGTGAACGAGGCGGCCAGGAAATGCCATCAAAACGGAATTTACCGGGAAACGTCTGTCGCAAGAAATCCAAGGAAATTCTGGTTGTATGCGCTGTTTCTCCGTCTTGATGAAACATCAGTTATTCCAAATCCACATCAACCACATGTAATTGGGGCAGAACGAAGTCTTGCGGAATTTTTAGGTAGCGTTCATTGCTAACAGTTACAGCCACATCACTGTCATTTACCAAGAAGCAAGGGCCAATAATCCCAAAGGAATCAACTCCACAGCACACTGTGATACGAGAACTGTTCAAGTTTATGCGGATTTACATCAGTCCAATAACGCAAATTCTGTTAATTCGGCGAACCACGTAACTCGAAATGACCTTCGTCTGACATCAGGATGGTGTGCATCATTTGTGGATTTTCGCGAAAGAGGTCGCGCATGGTTAAGCTGAATGTTTTGCGTGAACCCCAATTGCGAGGCCTAATTTCCTGAACAATCTGCTACTTAAATTGGTGAAAATGGGAATCTTCGTACAATATTCTCCAGAAAGAGCAATGAAACATATGCACATTTTGCGCCTGACGTCGAGCAGATATTTTCGGGCTACGCAGTATTGCAGCACGAACATATTCCACACTTGTGGTGTCCGCACAGTTCTTTCCCTTCTTCCCGGTTTTCAGTAACAAACAGAAACTGTTGTTCGAAATGTGTGTACTCACCTCACTATTGTGCGTCCGTCTGGAACTTTCCCATGACGACCCAAGTTGAAATAGAGGCGGGGTAGAAATAACTGAGTCATTATTCTTGAAATAGCTTTTAACAGCAAAGGCACGATGCTGTGCACTCGACCGCTCCATATTACTGTCACACTCGTACTGATGAGCGGCACGAGCTGTCGCGCATTCCTGCAGTACGTCATTGTGCTACTCGAGACAAACTACGCTATGAACGTTGCCGCACCCTGTACGAAGGGCGACCTTCTTTCCATTCCCTTTCGCAAGTCTATTCATAGGTTCCAATCGTCCAACGCATTCAAGTATTTCTCTCCCTCATCTCTCAGTCTCCTTTTATCTCGTCATATATTTTTCAATCTCCTTATTATCGACAGCGTTAGCTGGCATAGAAACATGTACTGCTGTGATCAGTATAAGCTACGTGTCTATTATGCTGCGATAACGCTATCACTTTGCTAGTCATAGTAAATTACCTGAATTTCTATTTTGTTATTAATTTTCTTCAGGTGAGAGATCGTGTCACTTACTATAGAAAAACGTACTGTCTGCAGTTGACGCATAACAATACTAATCGAAAACAGAAGACATAGCTCTCATACGGTGACCCATAGGCAAGGTTTTTAAGTGGACATGGCCACGAACACTCCCAACGAACTAGCAAAGCAATGATATTTTTGGATTTATATGAAAACGAAACAAAAAGTACAAATTCAAGAATTATTAGCAGAAACATATTTCCAACCATACGAATTGACTTTAGTCAAATGTGGAGGCCAATATTCAGCAGATCAATGTGAGGTAAGTGGAAATACATTCGGACAATGAACATTCCGCTCACTCCCTTCTTTCCAGCCACCCTCGAAACAACATCAATTAAAACAGAACTTCAATCAATAAATCCTCACGTCTTCTCTAGAGTTTCTTTGCCAGTTCTAGAGTAATGTGTTATTCTCTCGCCTCCACCCTCCTAGACTGCTCCTTTCTCTAACATTCACTTGGACTTTTAAAATTCAAGACACCTCCTTCATAGTAGCCCATTGAGTTATCGGAAATATAACCTCCTATAGTACTGACGTGACGTAAATTGGTCAATTATGCAAACGCAAACAAAAACCACGCTACTATCGTAGCGCATCTCCTTTCTTTGGAAGACTGACAGAGCTAGAGGAAGGTATCTTAGAGGTTTCGTATGTTTCAAAATCGTATTATATTAAAAAAGATGCTTATTGATACAATTGTTTTCTTTTCTCTACTCCTCTGTGCAGAAATATCAGTTGACTTCCAATTTGTAATTTTATTATATAAATACGTGCGGAAATTTCAGGTTTGTTTTAGTTTTTCTTTAGCTGAAAAACCAAATATATTGCTTTTTGCTATATATATGAGACGAGAAGGTAAGACATTCTGGCTCCCACGGAAGAATAGCACGTAAGCTAATCACATTTCGAATATGAAATGGAGATGTAAGAGTCGTATAAAACACACGAATTTTACATCCAGTTCTGAACTACGTTCTTAGATTCCAGCCTCTAGCCAATGAGAAATTTCCTCTTACAATAGATTGAGAAATTTGTGCTAAAGACGCAGGAAGTACCGTCTGGCATACACGAGGTGGGAAAGCGAGATAATATTGGATTGTGATCCAGATCTGAACTACTTTGAATATTCCAAGAAGCCAGTTCATCAGGAAATCTCTCTAAATTCTCAAGGATAAGCAAAGTAATCTCAGTCAAATATCAGACGAGAAAGAGAATTAATAAAACTGTGTCATCCAGTTCAGATCTACTCTGAAAGTATCCGGATAATCGGGAAAAATTAATAATAAAGAAAGCCTTGGGATGGTACTGATGGAGACTGTATACCCTTGTCTTCTCCCGACATTTGAATTGACTTACCCAGCCTATTACAAGGGAAACAACAGTTTAGTGTGGGATCAGAACCATGGAGTAGCTCAACATGTTCATATCAACAACGTTGTCAGAGGGGGAAGAAATGGAAAGTGAGAGATAAATGGCCAAAGCTTGATAGGGGATGAAACCGCGTCATTTCATTTTCCATCTGGCACTAAACCATTCAATAAAAGCCACATTTGAAAGAAATTGCTAAATTGGTATTGAATGGACAAACACGCCAAATAAATACAGGTTAAAAATGTTATAAGAGATCTGTAGTTCCGTGCTTAAAATAAGAAAATCAATCGTAGATTAGTCATCATGTTTAAAGAACAGGAACAATTTTACATCTGACTAATTCCGCTATCCCTTATTGGGAATAATGTAAAAATTATCACCAAAACTATATCTGCATATCCTATTTCGTAATATAAAAATTATTTCCAGTTCATTAAGTAATCGTGTCGTCTGTATTTTAAGGGATATTCTAGAGATTAGCTATGAATAAATACACGATTTTGTTGTAATATTCGGTCGGGGATTCGAATCCCCCCTCGGGCATGGATATTTGTGCCGTCCTAGTTCGTAAGTAGTTCATAAGTAGTTTGTACGTTTAGGGACTGATGACCCCGTAGTTAAGTCCATAAGCTTAACAAACATTTGAACATTTGTTGTAATATTATAAATTGTATTTCAGCGCTTGGATCATAGTGATGTCATAGAGAAAGAGTGAAACCTATTTGAAGTCGAAGATTTTAAAGGAATAAATTTATAATATATCTTAATTTGTTTCTCGTGATGACGGTTTCTACTAACCCTAAAGTAATTTCGTCCTGTAAAAATGTGATTTAAAGTAATTTATGTTAGATAAAATAAGCGACACATTAAATAATTAAGTACTTGACGAATTAAAATTACTATTTTGATCAAGCAGTAATACGTTTAGAAAACTGACGTATAAGAATCCTTTTTCAAGGTAGGAATTCCTTTCTGAATTAACGGGAAACTTCATGGTGAAACTTGTAACCGTGGCCTATTGAAGTAGTAGGTAAGTAAAGGAAATGTCCTCTTTTCTAAGTTCCCATTTTCTACAACGTTCTTTCAACTGGATTTACATTGTACTGCCGGATTGCCCTAAATAGAATAATTGTAAAAATTTATAAAAAATATAAAGTATATAATTGTAAATAGAATTGACCATAGTTACAGTCGATTTAGTATGTTACACACATTCTCAAAGCTGAAATGATTACCATTGGGCCAGAATGATGTTATAGTGTTGTGAAAAATAACACACGAAAACCTGTTTCCAAAATCATACATTTTGTTGAATATTAATCTAATATCGTGTGTTTTTTCATTCAATATTTTCGAATCACTTGAATTTCAGATATTTAATTTGCAAGAGACACATGCACGGTAGAATATACAGGATACATGGGAATACCTATGAAGAGCATGTAGATATTGAAAAAGTATGACGAGAATGCTATGAGCAGTAGCTGTACGAAAAGTTTTTCTTTTGAACTTGTTTTCCGTGTGAATTAGTCATAGGGATGGAGGGAGTCAATTATCAGAAAAAAAACTTTCTCTATTTCTCGTATATGTTACATCTTACAGTAGCGCGTTATCCAGTTTCTCTAAACTTCATATTTTACCAGTTTATGTGCGCTAAAGATATATCTCAATGCATGTAGAATGTTTATTTCGGTCTCAGTACTAACATTTTGCACTTCGTCTCAGTTCCAAGAAGATAAAAGTATTCTACGTCAGGTATTTATAATAACAAATTAAAAGACTTTATATTAGTTCTAGGAATACTCAGTTCGGAAAGTAAGTATACCAATTTGGCAAAAGTTTACAGTCATGTATCTGTATCGAGATATTTCCGTGATTTCATCCGACATCGCAGTGTAACGGATGACATCGCTGGAAAGTCGGCAAACACAAATTCTTTGACTCTAATCTTCCGCAGAATATCAGAAGCGACTTCAGAAATTGCTTCGTAAGAGTAAACTTTGCCACCGGCAGACGGGGAACGTTAACCCTACAAAAGCGAAGTCTTCGCAGATGTTTAAGGGCTTCGTAAATTACTTATTTTTACGCTGTTCTTGTTTCACTGGCTCAGTTTAGTCTGCAAAGGATAATTGCGAGGTAATTAATCATACGCGGAGATGAAACTGCTTCCTCGGAGAAGCAGTAAGGCGTTTTTAATTGCCAAAGGTAATTAAATGTTTCAGCAACATTACACAATTATCTCGTAGACGCAAGCGATGGAAACAGACGCTGAGAAGTTGCCGGAAAATACTGCTGGTGATGCATCTTCATTATAATCGTCCATAAAAATAGTTGCCGGCAACTCACGCGGGTGAATGTGAATTGACAGTTATAGAGTGAGGCGCGCAAATTTGCTTCTTGATGGACTAGTTCTTAAAGTAACATATTCATTAGATTTATTCTGGAAGTGTTGCGAGAATTAGTACATTGGTATTATGTATGTGTCCACAGTAAATTTAATTTGTCAGTCTAGTTCATTTTCGTTAGTACTCTGTTTTAAGAGGTTTATTCCCACGTACTTGTAGATTTCGTTTGTACAACTGTTTTAATAGTTTATTCTATTGTATTTGATAAATACCGTTGTGTTTAGTCTTCGTCTTTGACCGGTGTATTTGAAAACAAGTCAGAAACCGTTACTAAAGCTCGTTATCAGTCAGTCCAGTGCCAGCTGTCACCAGTGCCACATCGTAAACAGCGCTAAGCTGCCGCACTCAGTTTCGTTGATTCGACAGTGTAGTTACCACTGACCACAGTTCAGTCAGCAGCCAGCCGCCTTCATTAGAGTACTAGGCTTCTTTAAAGTTGATTATTTAATTTTCTACTTTCTGCAGTTAATTGTATCGAGAGGATGGATAGGATGTGTGCCTGCTGTGTGCGGACGCAGGAGGAGTTGGCCGCGGTTCGTGAACAGCTGAGCGTGCTGCTGTCTACCGTCAGCCGTCTTCAGGCTGCTGTCTCGGGGTGCGGCGATGGTGGGGAGTCTGGTGCGTCGAGTGGGACACCTCAGGTGTCTCATGCTTCGCTCTCTGTCCCTGCTACCGAGGCACCTTCAGGTGTACCGGACGTCGTCGAGCCGCCTTCTCCGCAAGGGGAGTGGCGGGTTGTACGGTGTTCGCGTCGCTCGAGGCGGAAGACCAATGTGGAGGCTGGACGTCCGTCCGCGCCCGTTCGTCCTAGTGACTACTACTGCACAAGAAGAAGTGTTACATGGTCCTATTACTTTTGTTAGAGCTAGATTTGATTTTAGTATTAAAAGTACTGAAGTTTTTGGTGGCTCTGGTTGGCTTACGGTTGCTTTGGTACGAACAAGTGATGCTAAGAAACCTGGACTGGAATCTCTCACCGAGAGGGACATTATATGTTTTCGTACTTGGAGTATTGCTGAGGTACCTAACAAGTCATTTGGTACTTCATATTTTGTTTCTGATAAGCCATTGTGTTTGAGAACAAGGAATAGAAGACGTGTTTCTTCTGACGAGGGAGTACATATTTGGGTCAAAGTTGTTGGCCCTTTTGAGAAGAAATTTTATGTTCAAGGAGATGTGTTGGTGTATTATCATAATTGAATAAAGAGATCCCTTCCTTTTATCCCGTGAGATTTTTTTTTAAATAATTAAAAACATTAATCGGGCACTTCGTGTCATTTTGTGGTGTTTGTAATGCCACTGCATGCAATTTGTCAGTTAGTTCTGACTTTATCCGCCTGGCGCGCCACTGTCGCGGTCGAGTGGAATATCTTTGGGTGGTGTGGAATATCTGTCGCGCTCGTCCGCTGCTACTAGTTTTAACGAAGCAGCGGACGCCAAAAAATCACTGAAAGTGTGGCCACTCCTTGAGCAGGGTCCGAGCAGGTGCACGGGGAGAGGGGAATATTAGTTATTGGGAGCTCCAATGTTAGGCGCGTGATGGAGCCCCTTAGGCAGAAAGCGTCCAGATCTGGAAGGAATTCCAACGTGCACTCGGTGTGTCTACCGGGGGGCCTCATCCGAGATGTGGAGGCGGCCTTGCCGGCGGCTATCGAGGGTGCGGGGTGCAGTCGACTGCAAGTCGTGGCTCACGTCGGCACCAATGACGCTTGTCGCTTGGGTTCTGAGGACATCCTCAGGTTCTACGAGCGGCTGGCGGAATTGGTGAAGACTGCTGCCTTCGCACGTGGGGTGCAAGCAGAGCTGTCGATTTGTAACATTGTTCCCAGGGTTGATCGGGGTCCTTTGGTTTAGAGCGGAATGGAGGGTCTGAACCAGAGGCTTCGCCGTCTCTGTGACAGTCATGGCTGCAGATTTCTGGATCTGCGTTATCGGGTGGGGAATTGTAAGGTGCCCCTAGATACACTAAGGAAGCGGCTACTCGGGTAGCAGAGTACTTGTGGAGTGCACATGGTTTTTTTACGCTAGGCGCTAACTCTGATGAGCACTCGCCTGTCAGCATTCAAACAGCGAATTCAGGCCACGTTCAGAACCAAAATTCGAACATAAAAATATTAGCCGCGAGTATTAGAAACAAAGTTCCTGAATTTGCAGCCCTGCATGGAAGTTATTGCGCTCAGATAGTTTTAGGCACCGAAAGCTGGCTAAATGATGATGTGGCAAGTTCAGAAATATTTAGCGAAGCGTGGAATGTATATCGGAAAGATAGATCTGATACAACTGGAGGAGGAGTGTTCATCGCTGTGGACAAAGATATTATTTCTACTGAGATGGAGGTTGAAAGTAACTGTGAAATTATCTGGGCACGTATAACAGGTCTAAAAGAGGTAAAGTTAATAGTTGGGTGTTTTTACCGGACCCCCAGTGCTTTAGCAGTTTTAGAATCATTCAAGGAAAGTCTACACCAGGTAGTGCATAGGTATCCGGGCCATGTAATACTAGTCGGAGGTGACTTCAACCTTAAGAGTATAGATTGGGATCTCGCTAGTTACATTTCAGGCGGTACAGACAAGCAGTCTTGCGAGCTACTTTTGGACACATTCTCCGAAAACTGTCTTGAGCAGTTAAACCGGCAACCCACGCGCAATGGAAATATTCTAGACCTTATAGCCACAAACAGGCCTGACCTTATTAACGATGTCTGTGTAGAGATAGGAATTAGTGATCATGATATCGTCATAGCGTCGATGGCGACCAAAGTTCATAAACCAATCAAGAAGGCTAGGAGCGTGTTTTTGTTGGGAAGAGCCGACAAGCAAATGTTACGATCGCACTTAGAAAACGAATGGGCATCGTTTAATTCCGGGACTATGGATGTAGAGGAATTGTGGACTAAATTTAAGTGCATTGTTAATAAAGGGTTAGAAAAATATGTGCCAGTAAAGACGATTAAGGATGAAAAAGATCCACCGTGGTATAATAATAATGTTAGAAAGCTGCTGAGAAAGCAAAGGCTATTGCACTCTCGATTCAAAAAAGAAAACGCAAATGATGACACGCAAAAGTTAGTAGAGATTCGTGCGTCTATAAAAAGATCGATGCGTGAAGCATACAATAATTATCACAGCCATACCTTAGCAAAAGATCTTTCCGAGAACCCGAAAAAATTCTGGTCCTATGTAAAATCGATAAGCGGGTCAAAGCCCACTGTCCAGTCACTAGTTGATCATTCCGGGGCAGTAATAGAAGAAAGCAAACGGAAAGCTGAAGTTCTAAATTTAACCTTTAAGAAATCTTTCACGCAGGAGGACCGCACAAATATACCATCATTTGATCAACTTACAAATTCCGGAATGTGGGACATAGCAATAGGTATTTCCGGTGTAGAAAAGTAGCTGAGAGAGCTAAATACGAAAAAGTCTGCTGGTCCGGATGGAATACCAGTTCGGTTTTACAAAGACTATTCTGCGGCGTTGGCCCCCTACTTAGCTTGCATTTATAGCGAATCTTTAATTCAGCGCAAAGTTCCTAGTGATTGGAAAAAAGCGCAGGTGACTCCCGTGTATAAGAAAGGAAATAGAACTGACCCATACAATTACAGGCCAATATCGTTGACAGCAGTTTCATGTAGAATTTTGGAGCATATTCTCAGTTCGAATATAGTAAATTTCCTTGAAACGGAAAAGCTTCTTTCCACGAATCAGCACGGGTTTAGGAAACATCGTTCATGTGAAACTCAGCTTGCCCTTTTCTCACATGACATCTTGCGAAACATGGACGAAGGGTAACAGGCGGATTGTGTTTTTCTCGACTTCAAAAAGGCGTTCGACGCGGTGCCACACTGCAGACTGCTAACGAAGATACGAGCTTATGGAATAGGTTCACAGATTTGTGACTGGCTGGAAGACTTCCTAAGTAATAGAACGCAGTACGTTGTTCTCGACGGCGAGTGTTCATCAGAGACGAGTGTATCGTCAGGCGTGCCCCAGGCGTTTCTATCTACTTAAATGATCTGATGGACAGAGTAAGTTGTAATTTGCGGCTGTTTGCTGATGATGCTGTGGTTTTTTGGAGGGTGTCGTCTGTAACTGACTGTAATAGCATACAGGATGACTTAGACAAAATTTCTAGTTGGTGCGAAGAATGGCAGCTAGCTCTCAATGTAGAAAAACGTAAGGTGATGCGCATGAGTAGAAAAAACAATCCTATAATGTTCGAATACAGCATTAGTTGTGAGCTTCTTGATGCTGTCGCGTCGTTCAAATATCTAGGCGTAACACTGCAGAGCGATATGAAATGGAACGAGCATGTAAGGACAGTTGTGAGTAAGGCAGACAGCCGACTTCGGTTTATTGGGAGAATTTTGGGAAGATGTACTTCATCTGTAAAGGAGACCGCGTTTAAAACGCTTGAACGACCACGTCCTGAGTATTGCTCAAGTATTTGGGACCCGCAGCAGATCGGTTTGAAGGAAAACATAGAGGCGTTTCAGTGGAGAGCAGCTAGATTTGTTACCGGTAGGTTCGACCAATGCGCGAGTGTCACGGAAATGCTCCGGCAACTCAATTGGGGATCGCTGGAAGGAAGACGACGTTCTTTTCGTAAATTTCTGTTAAATAAATTTAGAGGGCCGGAATTTGAAGCTGAGGGTAGTACGATCTTGCTGCCGCCTACTTACATTTCGCGTGAAGATCACAAAGACAAGATAAGAGAAATTAGGGTTCGTACGGAGGCATATAGGCATTCTTTTTTTCCTCGTTCAATTTGGGAGTGAAATAGGAAAGGAAATGCCTAGTAGTGGTACAGTGTACCCTCCGCAACGCACCTTACGGTGAATTGCGGAGTATGTATGTAGATGTAGATGTAGAAACACTCGAATTAACCTCGACATTATTTTTTTTTCTTTTCATAGCATTAATGTACGTCGGATATTTGCTAGCACTTTTCTCTGCATAATGTTTTATTATCCAGATGATTTTATATTATTGATCTCTAAAAGCCGCACATTTTTGGACCTGATGCGTCAAGAGTCAAATTAAACTGAAATTGCAAGGTTATCACTGTTGTGTGAGCTTTTAGCTATGCCACATTTCAGTAAACAAATTACGTTATTGAGTACTAGAAAGATAAGTAACAGGAACTACGTTCTGTTCTATGTCTATCAGTGAAATATTCAAATGTTTGTATAGCTTAGAGGACTTTACTACGGGGTCATCAGTCCCTAAACCTACAAACTACGTAAGAACTGGAATGAAATTTTCACTCTGTAGCGGAGTGTGCGCTGTTATGAAACTTCCTGGCAGATTAAAATTGTGTGCCGGAACCGGGACTCGAACCTGGGACCTTTGCCTTTGCTCTACCAGCTGAGCTATCTCGACACTACTCGTGATACCGCCTCACAACTTTACTTCCGCTAGTACCTCCCCTCCTACTTTCCAATCTTCACAGAAGCTACCCTGCGAGTAGAGCGCTTGCCTGCGAAAGGCAAAGGTCCCAGGTTCGAGTCCAGGTTCCGGCACACTATTTTATTCTGCCAGGAAGTTACTTAAGAATAAGCTAACACTAAGGACGGCACAAATATCCATGCCCGAGGGGGCGACCGTAGTGGCCATGCAGACCGTGACTGACGCGCCGCAGTCCCCTCGGTCAGCGCGGCCGCTGTCTATCAGTGAAGATTTTCTCTTAATGCTTCTTAATTACCCGTTTGAGAGACAGTAAAGCGCAGAAACAGTGCTACATTCTAAATTCATTTTTAGTCCGTCTTTGACCGTCATCCAAGAAGTATAACAATGTGAAACAACAAATAAGTAAATTAATGAAATGTAAAATTTTTCAGATATTTATTCCGCCTGGCTGCAGTCTTTAACTACCATCCAGGATATATAACAGCGGAAAATAATTAAAAATAATAATTTGTAAAAATGTTAAATGTCTACTATTCACTGAAATATTTTGGAATTTCATACTGATTATCTATGTTATACAATGTTTTACCTTGTTCGTCGTTGTAATTGTACCTCCCTCATATAAAAACTGTTCACCTCTAGAGATGGTCTCACTTCTCACAATTACTCCGGTTAAATGAAGACTCCTAGAGTCTTTTCTCGTTTACTTTGTTCTTACTGTAAGTTTTACCTTTGACTAATATAACTACGTTTGTGATTTCTGGATTGACAAAGTACATTTCTGCACAGTTCGTACTCTCTCTTACGTAATAACTATATAATTGTGGAGTTGAGTTTCACTGTCCTTCTTGGCTGCACTTAATGAGGGAAACATGCTCCGTTCTGAACCTTGTATTTCCCATTGTCTTTGTGCAATACATGACATAACGGGATTTAGGTTAAATAAGACAGCAACCGAATGATATTTCACTCTGCAGCGGATTTCCCACTGTCATGAAACTTCCTGGCAGATTAAAACTGTTTCCCCACACTTTGAAACTGCCATAAGGCTTCAAGACTGTAATAGTTGCGCTTTCATACTATTTACTAACAACCGGTTGCGGCCAATTATTGCCCTTCTTCAGACGTCTGTACGGGAAAACGATTACATAGTAATATAAAAATTATATAAAAGTTCGAAGTAGAAGTAGAAGTATAATTGTATACCTAAAAGAGATTTAGTGTATATACAATCGTTTTTAGTAACGTACGATAATGATATACTTTGATAAAAATGTTAAAGCAACCTACTATAAAAAGAGATAAGTTCATATAAAACAAAAAAGTATGTACGTATAGCAATTTATTTCTTGTTGTACTGCACTACTTCTACAATTTTATCAGACTACCTCAGTAAAGTGTACTGTTATTTCAAATTTTAACGTTTTTGAAGAACGATTTCATGTACACTGTATCTCTTTCCCTTATTCTTCTTACTTGTACTTCGACCTATCCTGCAAATTTTATATTTTTATACATATGTGTCACTGTTTTCCTGTACAGATACCTGAATAAGCGCATTACTTGTCCGAATCTGATTGTATATAGAATCTAGGACCCTCTAACTGGATGTTCTTTAACGGTGGGAAGTAGGAAGGTGCTTAAAACATGACTGTAAGGCTGTGCTGTGATAGTGCCACACAAAGCAACAAGGGGTGAAAGCCCCCTCCATAGATAACACGGCGACACCATCACACCACCGCTTCCGAATTTTACTGTTGGCACTACACACGCTGGTAGATGACGATCACCGGGCATTCGCCATACCCACACCCTGCCATCGTATCGCCACATTACGTACCATGATTCGTCACTCCACACAACGTTTCTTCCACTGTTCAATAATCCAATGTTTACTCTCCATACACCAAGCGACGCGTCGTTTGGTACTTACATGCGTGATGTGTAGCCGGTCGACCACTTAAATCTCAGGTTTCTCACCTCCCGTCATAGTACTGATGCAGTTTCGAATTCCTGTGTGGTGGTCTGGATATATGCCTGCCTGTTACACTGTACGACTGTCTTTAACTGCCGGCGGTCTGAGTCAGTCCTCAGAAGAGATCGGCCTGTACGCTTTCGTGTTTTACGTGTCCCTTCACATTTGTAAAATGTAAAACTTCGTGGCCGGAAAGGTAAATATAACTAAAACAGCTTTCCAGCTATTATGCCGTGGTCTTATGGATTTATTACTCAAACTCAACGTCTCGTCCCCAACTGCGGAGGACATTTTCAAGGTGGATCGTGGCACTTTTGTATGTTCGAGGCACACCCTAGCTCGCTACTGACTGAAACAAAAATCCGTTTACGAGAGCTCGCGCGCAGGAGTGTGACGCCAGATGTTTTGGATATGCACGCGCAATTCGTCGTTGCCGTTTGCAGTCGTACGTTGTTAATATCGTCGCACGGTGGAAGAGTATTACATTTCTTCTTCAACATCGGAATCCAGATTTCATTTAGTTTCACGCCCTTCTCCATCCAATTGAAATTACTGGGTTGTTTTACAATTTCTATAGCCTCTCTGAACAATATCTCGTGGTATCCATACGTGGTTTCCAAAATCTGAGACTTATAAAATTGCATAATGTGGTCGTCTGGTTGAAAAACGTGTTCAGCAACAGCTGATCTGTCAATCTGTCCCCTTGTACAGTTCCCTTTGTGCTCTTCTAGTCGATTTTGACTGTTCTTTTTGTGGTACCAAAGTATACGTCTCCATAAGGTAAAGCAGTCAACAATCCGAAGATTGGTTTGAACACCACAGTGCTTTACTAGGCATGGTCCTATTTGGAGGTGGTATGCCGTTGCCTTCCTCCGACCTTCGAACTGACTTACCCAGCCAGTTATAGGGGGACCTACAGTTTAACATGGGTTCCGAACCACGGTGCTACTCGGTATTTTTCACATGAGCAATACTGCTAGAGGTGACAGAAGTGGAAAGTTACAGATAAAAATCCTAGGACCTGGCGGGGATCGAATCCGCGACCTTTGGATTTGTAGCCTGGCACTCTACCAATGTGCAACCGAGGCGCACTTATATAGCTACACGGAATCCCATAAAATACTGCTTTTTCTCCGGTTTTCGAGCATCCTTCCCTGATATCAGGTGATCCTTTATCTTCCGAGTACGTTTGTAAATAACGGCAACATTCGTTTCGTAAAAATTTTACCGATGCGATCGGTGACGTCCTTAATGAAAGGAAGGAAAACTTTAAATATTACTGGAACTTTTTCATCGTTTCCAGTTCTCTCGGTCTCAAAACTCTCATTATGACCTCTGCAGTTGGGGACGAAACTTTGGGTTTGAGTAATAAATCCATAGAACCACGGCATTATAGCCCGAAAGGTATTAAAATATTGTCCCTTCACGTTTACACTTCACTATCACATCGTAAGCAGTGGATCTAGGGATGTTAAGGAGTGTTAAAATGTCGACTTCTGACACAAGTGACATCCAATCACCCGACCATGATCGAAGCCCGTGAGTTCCACGAAGCACCCCATTGTGCTCTCTTACGATGTCTAATGACTACCGAAGTCGCTGATATGGAGTCCTTCGCAGTAGGTGACAGCGCAATGCGCCTAATATGACAAACGTATGCTTTTTGGGGTGTCCGGATACTTTTGATCACATAATATATATTAGCATCAGCTGTATGAACCTACATATAAAAATTTTATCGTTCTGGCAATCGAATGTGCATTTCCTGTTTTCCCAAGCGTTCGCGTTGAACATTACTCCATTCTTACACTAGCATTACTACCAAATATAGCACAATGTCAGCTACCCATTAGTGCTCATAAATTCGAGTAAGTTATTTAGTTTAGGCACAGAGGTTTATTACAAGACACATTATAAAGATTAACCAATGCAAATGTACAAATGAATATTTTCACTGCTCACATCGTTCATCATGGGTACTGCCACATCCACCCCCATGAACCACAGACATTGCCGAGGTGGGGTGGCTTGCGTGCCTCAACGATGCAGATAGCAGTACCGTAGATGCAACTACAACGGAGGGGTATCTGTGGAGAGTCCAGACAAACGTGTGGTTCCTGAAGAGGGGCAGCAGCCTTTTCAGTACTTACAGGGGCAATAGTCTGGATGATTGACTGAGCTGGCCTTGTAACATCAGCTAATGTGGCTTTGCCACACGGTTACTGCGAACGGCTGAAAGCAAGGGGAAACTACAGCCGTTATTTTTTCCGAGGACATACAGCTCTACGGTATGAACATATGATGATGGCATCCTCTCGGGTAAAATATTCCGGAGGTAAAATAGTCCCCCATTCGGATCTCCGGGCGGGGACTACTCAGGAGGATGTGATCATCAGGAAAGACAATACTGGCATTCCACAGATCGGAGCGTGGAATGTTAGATCCCTTAATCGGGTAGGAAAATTAGAAAATTTAAAAAGGGAAATGGATAGGTTGAAGTTAGATATAGTGGGGATTAGTGAAGTTCGGTGGCAGGATGAACAGGTTTTCTGGTCAGGTGACTACAGGATTACAAATACAAAATCAGTTGGGGGTATCACAGGAGTAGGACTACATCTACATCTACATCTACTTCTACATACATACTCCGCAATTCACCGTAAGGTGCGTGGCGGAGGGTACACCGTACCACTACTAGGCATTTCCTTTCCTATTCCACTCCCAAATTGAACGAGGAAAAAAAGAATGCCTATATGCCTCCGTACGAGCCCTAATTTCTCTTATCTTGTCTTTGTGATCTTTACGCGAAATGTAAGTAGGCGGCAGCAAGATCGTACTACCATCAGCTTCAAATTCCGGCCCTCTAAATTTACTTAACAGAAATTCACGAAAAGAACGTCGTCTTTCTTCCAGCGATCCCCAATTGAGTTGCCGGAGCATTTCCGAGACACTCGCGCATTGGTCGAACCTACCGGTAACAAATCTAGCTGCTCGCCTCTGAACCGCCTCTATGTCTTCCTTCAAACCGATCTGCTGCGGGTCCCAAATACTTGAGCAATACTCAAGACGTGGTCGTACAAGCGTTTTATACGCGGTCTCCTTTACAGGTGAAGTACATCTTCCCAAAATTCTCCCAATAAACCGAAGTCGGCTGTCTGCCTTACTCACAACTGTCCTTACATGCTCGTTCCATTTCATATCGCTCTGCAATGTTACGCCTAGATATTTGAACGACGCGACCGCATCAAGAAGCTCACTACTGATGCTGTATTCGAACATTATAGGATTGTTTTTTCTACTCATGCGCATCACCTTACATTTTTCTACATTGAGAGCTAGCTGCCATTCTTCGCACCAACTAGAAATTTTGTCTAAGTCAACCTGTATGCTATTACAGTCAGTTACAGACGACACCCTCCCATACACCACAGCATCATCAGCAAACAGCCGCAAATTACAACTTACTCTGTCCATCAGATCATTTATATAGATAGAAAATAATAGCGGTCCTATCACACTCCCCTGGAGCACGCCTGACGATACACTCGTCTCTGATGAGCACTCGCCGTCGAGAACAACGTACTGCGTTCTATTACTTAGGAAGTCTTCCAGCCAGTCACAAATCTGTGAACCTATTCCATAAGCTCGTATCTTCGTTAGCAGTCTGCAGTGTGGCACCGTGTCGAACGCCTTTTTGAAGTCGAGAAAAACACAATCCGCCTGTTGCCCTTCGTCCATGGCTCGCAAGATGTCATGTGAGAAAAGGGCAAGCTGAGTTTCGCGATGAACGATGTTTCCTAAACCCGTGCTGATTCATGGAAAGAAGCTTTTCCGTTTCAAGGAAATTTACTATATTCGAACTGAGAATATGCTCCAAAATTCTACATGAAACCGATGTCAACGATATTGGCCTGTAATTGTATGGGTCAGTTCTCTTTCCTTTCTTATACACTGGAGTCACCTGCGCTTTTTTCCAATCACTAGGAACTTTGCGCTGAATTAAAGATTCGCTATAAATGCAAGCTAAGTAGGGGGCCAATGCCGCAGAATAGTCTTTGTAAAACCGAACTGGTATTCCATCCGGACCAGCAGACTTTTTCGTATTTAGCTCTCTCAGCTGCTTCTCTACACCGGAAATACCTATTGCTATGTCCCCCATTTCGGAATTAGTACGTTGATCAAATGATGGTATATTTGTGCGGTCCTCCTGCGTGAAAGATTTCTTAAAGGTTAAATTTAGAACTTCAGCTTTCCGTTTGCTTTCTTCTATTACTGCCCCGGAATGATCAACTAGTGACTGGACAGTGGGCTTTGACCCGCTTATCGATTTTACATAGGACCAGAATTTTTTCGGGTTCTCGGAAAGATCTTTTGCTAAGATATGGCTGTGATAATTATTGTATGCTTCACGCATCGATCTTTTTATAGACGCACGAATCTCTACTAACTTTTGCCTGTCATCATTTGCGTGTTCTTTTTTGAATCGAGAGGTGCAACAGCCTTTGCTTTCTCAGCAGCTTTCTAATATTATTATTATACCACGGTGGATCTTTTCCATCCTTAATCGTCTTTACTGGCACATATTTCTCTAACCCTTCATTAACAATGCATTTAAATTTAGTCCACAATTCCTCTACATCCGTAGTCCCAGAATTAAACGATGCCCATTCATTTTCTAAGTGCGATCGTAACATTAGCTTGTCGGCTTTTCCCAACAAAAACACGCTCCTAGTCTTCTTGACTGGTTTATGAACTTTGGTCACCATCGACGCTATGACGATATCATGATCACTAATTCCTGTCTCTACACAGACATCGTTAATAAGGTCAGGCCTGTTTGTGGCTATAAGGTCTAGAATATTTCCATTGCGCGTGGGTTGCCGGTTTAACTGCTCAAGACAGTTTTCGGAGAATGTGTCCAAAAGTAGCTCGCAAGACTGCTTGTCTGTACCGCCTGAAATGTAACTAGCGAGGTCCCAATCTATACTCTTAAGGTTGAAGTCACCTCCGACTAATATTGCATGGCCCGGATACCTATGCACTACCTGCTGTAGACTTTCCTTGAATGATTCTAAAACTGCTACAGCAGCACTGGGGGGCCGGTAAATAATGAATAAGAAAATAGGAATGCGGGTAAACTACTATGAGCAGCACAGTGATCGCATTATCATTGTCAAGATAGATACGAAGCCAACACCGACAACGGTAGTACAGGTTTGTATGCCAACTAGCTCTGCCGATGATTATGAGATCGAAGAAATATATGAGGAGCTAAAGGAAATTATTAATACAGTTAAGGGAGAGGAAAAACTTAATTGTGATGGGAGGACTGGAATTCGGTAGTAGGAAAAAGGAAGAGAAGGAAAAATAGTAGGTGAATATGGACTGGGCAGAAGGAATGAAAGAGGAAGTCTCCTGGTAGAATTTTGCACGGAACATAATTTAATCATAACAAAACACGTGGTTTAAGAATCACAAAAGAAGGTTTTATACATGGAAGAGACCCTGGAGACACCGGAAGGTATCAGATAGATTTTATAATGGTAAAACATAGATTCCGGAACCAGGTTATAAACTGCAAGACATACCCAGGGGCAGATATAGACTCTGACCATAACCTTGTTAGTCATGAACTGTAGGCTGAAACTGAAAAAACTGCAGGAAAGGTAGGAAAATAAGGAGATGGGGGCCTAGATAAATTGAAGGAACGTGAAGTTCTGGTGAATTTCAGAGGAAGATTTAGGCAACAATTGACAGAAACAGGGGGAAATAAAACAGTAGAAGAGGGAATGGGCAGCATTGAGAGATGAAATAGTGAAGGCAGCAGAGGACAAAATAGGTAGAAAGGCAAGACCCTACAAAAAATCCTTGGATAACACTACTAAATTTAATTGATGAAAGGAGAAAATATAAAAATGCAGTAAATGAAACAGGCAAAATGGAGTACAGACGACTAAGAAATGAGATTGACAGGAAGTGCAAAATGGCTAAGCAGGAGTGGCTAGAAGCCAAATGCAAATCTGTAGAAGAATGTATAAGAAGGGGAAAAGTAGATACCGCCTACAGGAAAATCAAAGAGACATTTGGGGGACAAGAAAAGCAATTCTACGAATATCAAGAACTCAGATGGGAAACCATTTCTCAGCAAAGAAGGGAAAGCTGAAAGGTGGAAAGAGTACATAGAGCAGCTCTACAAAGGAAATGAACTTAGAGACGATGTTGTAGGAAGGGAAGAGGAAGTAGATCAAGATGAAACAGGAGATACTATACTGAGAGATGAATTTGACAGAGCCTTGAAAGACCTAGGTCGGAACAAGGCCCCAGGAGTAGATGACATACCCTCAGAGCTACTAAAGTCTCTGGGAGAGCCAGCCATGACAAGACTATTTGAACTGGTGTGTAGGATGTATGAGACAGGCGAAATGAACTCAGACTTTAAGAAAAATGTAATAATCCCCATTCCAAAGAAATCAGGCTCAGACAGGTGTGAAAATTACAGAACCATCAGTTAGATAAGTCATAGTTGCAAAATTTTAACACGAATTATCTACAGGAGAATGGAAAAGCTGGTAGAAGCTGACCTCGGAGAAGATCAGTTTGGATTCAGGAGGAACGTAGGAACCCGGGAGGCAATACTAACTTTACGTCTTATCTTTAGAAGATAGATTAAGGAAAGGTAAACCTACATTTTTAGCTTTTGTAGATTTGGGAGAGAAAGCATTTGACAATGTTGACTGGAATACACTCTTTCATATTCTGAAGTCAGCAGGGGTAAAATACAGGGAAAGGAGAGTTATTTACAACTTGTACAAAAGCCAGACCGCAGTTATTAGACTCGAATGGCATGAAAGAGAAGCATCTGTTGGGAAGGGAGTAAGACAGGGTTGTAGCCTTTCTCCGATGTTATTCAATTTGTACATCGAGCAGGCGGTGAAGGAAAGCAAGGAAAATTTTGGAATAGGGATTAAAGTTCAGGGGGAAGAAATAAAAACATTGCGTTTTGCTGATGACATTGTAATTCTGTCAGAGACAGCGAACGACCTGGAAGAGCAGTTGAATGGAATGGACAAAGTGTGTTGAAGAGAGCGTACAAATTGAACATTAAAAAGAGCAAAACAAATATAATGGAATGCGGTCTTAGAAAATCAGGCGATGCTGAAGGAATTAGATTAGGTAACGAAACAATGAAGGTGGTAGATTAGTTTTGTTACTTGGGTAGTAAAATAACATGTGATGGTCGCAGTACAGAGGATATAAAATGCAGAATGGCAATGGGAAGAAAAGCATTTTTGAAAAAGAGAAATTTGCTAACATCGAATATTAACTTAAGGGTAAAGAAGTCTTTTCTGAAGGCATTTGTGTGGAGTGTTGCCTTGTACGGGAGTGAAACATGGACGATAAGCAGTGCGGACAGGAAGAGAATAGAGGCTTTTGAAATGTGGTGTTACAGAAGAATGCTGAAGATTAGGTGGGTAGATCACATAACTAATGAAGAGGTACTGAACAGAATTGGGGAGAAAAGGAATTTTTGGCATACCCTAACTAAAAGAAGGGATCGCTTGGTAGGACACATTCTTAGACATCGAGGAATCGTAAATTTGGAGGGAAGTGTGTGGGGTAAAAATCGCAGAGGGAGGCCAAGAGACGCGTATAGTAAGCAGATTCAAGTGGATGTGGGTTGCCGTTCTTATGAGTAGATGAAAAGGCTTGCTCAGGATAGAGTAGGGTGGAGAGCTGCATCAAACCAGTCTCCGGACTGAAGACCATAACAACAACAACTGCCACATACACTACCGGAAAAAGAAAATTAGTACAGATGGAAAGACGATGTCTAATTGGATCATGTGGTGGTAGACGCCATCTGATAGATAGTAGATGTGTCGACAACGGTTTGAATAGCTAGCTCTTATTAATTTTTTTTTTAATTTTCTGTCGTAAGCTTTACAGCTGAGTTGTAAATTTTATTATGTGACTTGTTTTAATTTATAATTTCTGATGAAGGCAATCATAGTTATTGCCGAAACAAAGTTACAGAATTTTAATTTTGCGACCGAGGGCTGCATTTTTATCCTTTGACTGACACACATGTTGGGATAGGATGCGGAAAATTCAGTGATCACGTTTTCCGACGACCGTAGACGAAGTTCTTGACAATCACGTTGCACGGGGTAAGCGCTGCAAGGTTACTACTACCACAGCACAGATAAGATGATCTGCCATCACCGAAGAGTGATCACGGCTTCCAACCGGTTAGCAGTGGAACTACGAGAACGCACAGCTCTAGCCCTGTTTCCATTCACGACACAACACAGTGCTGCCAGGGATCACTTAGCAGAAGGAGTGGCGGGCAGTGGTCTGCGATGTGATAAGCTGCAACTGTCGTTCCCCTCTATCAGGGGAACACTGACCAGCGCTTGGAAGGGTCACTTTGCTCACATACACATCCTGCTGCCTCTCTGTCAAAGGGAATATGATGGCCGCGGCAGAGCTAGGCGGAGCGCATTGAGGCACTGTACTACTATGTGCGAGACCGTTCAACGCCGGAACTTCGGATTCTCCCCTCGGGCATGGATGTATGTGCCGTCTGTAACGATAATAATTAAATTAATATTTTTTTATCGAGCAGGGACGCTTGTCGCCGTGTTTCCCTCCTTCTCGAAATATTTTATCTGTGAAAAGGTTTTTTTTTTTTTTTTTTTTTTTTTTTTTTTTTTTTTTTTTTTTTTTTTTTTTTTGCAGTGGCAGCGGTTTAGTTTGCCATCGTTGGCAACGAACAAACCCAGTCTGTATTCCGCCATTTCATCTATTCAGTCATTTCATCCACCCTTGTAAAAAGTATTTAACCCGATTTTTCCGATTTTTTCTATGATCGAAATTTTAACGAAAATCCTTAATCTTTTAAGGAGGTTCGAGTCCCGGTTCCGCCACACAATTTTAATCTGCCAGGAAGTTTCATATGAGCGCACACTCCGCTGCAGAGTGAAGTTTCATTCTGGAAACAAAAAAGTAATGTTACAAAGAGAATTGGCGTCCGTGACAGGACTTTTAACGCCTTAAGTAGAAGCTAGTTCATAAATAGTTTGTAAGTTTAGGGACTAATGACTCCGCAGTTAAGTCCCATAAGCTTAACAAACATTTGAACAATTTTTTGTAGCGTTCACTTCCCTCAATGAAAGTCAGAAATTGTCTAAATAAAATGTTCACCAATCTGTCGTCTTCACAGTGTCCACAGAGGAAAAGACCGTACGGAGGTCGTTGATTATGATGAGGACACTGCTAGTTTAATTAGCGAGAAACCAGTCTGAAATCAGTTTGAAGGACGTGACTTTCTTTATTTACGCAGAAACAAAGAAACTGCACATTTAACAAACTGAATCTGATTAACATGACAGTTGATGCTGATTTTACAAGACTGAAGTTCGCTATTATACGAGGGTCACCCCAAAAGGAAGGTACTCTATTTTTTTTAAATACAGTTTTATTATACACGTTTGAAAGTTTTACATAGGGTAGATACATTCTTTATGAACAATACTTTAATTTCTCCAAATAATCTCCATCCCTCTCAACTGCCTTACGCCATCTTGGAACCAGCGCCTGTATACCCACACGGTAAAATTCTGGACCAACACCTTGAAACCACTGTTTGGCAGCGTGCACAAGGGAGTCATCATCTTCAGACCTTTTTCCAAGAAGAGAGTCCTTCGGTTTCCCAGAGAGATGATAGTCACGTGGAGCGAGGTCAGAACTGTGAGGCGGGTGTTTCAGTGTTGTGGGTTTGACGGAGGACATCGAAAGAGTCCAAACAGGGCAGCTCGTTTCGTATTGTCACGATAAAGGGGAGACAGTGTTACGGAAATGATACAGGATCTGGGATGGGAATCATTACAACAACGGCGCTTATCGCTGCGGCGTGGGCTACTTGCGAAACTCCAATCGCCAACATTCTCCTCCTAATGCGAAAATATATTGTTGACTCCCACTTACATGGGTAGAAATGATCATCAGAATAAAATACGAGAAATCAGAGCTCGAACAGAGAGATTCAGGTGTTCTTTCTTCCCGCGCGCTATTCGAGAATGGGATGGAAGATAAATAGTATAATCGTGGTTCGATGAACCCTCTGCCAGGCACTTAAATGTTATTTGCAGAGTATCCCATGTAGATGTAGGTCCGAGTTATCTGATTGCCTCTATAGTTTGATGACTGACATGTGCCCGTGCATTGTCGTGCAAAAGCAAAACATCCTGCTTTCGCCGATGTTGTCGAACACGGCTCAGTCGAGCTTAAAGTTCCTTCGGTGTCGTCACAAATGCATCAGAATTTATGGTGGTTCCACGTGGCACGATGTCCACAAGCAAGAGTCCTTCGGAATCAAAAAACACCGTAGCCATAACTTTCCCAGCAGAAGGTGTGGTCTTTATTTTATTTTTTTTTTCTTTGGGTGAAATTGCATGATGCCACTTCAATTTATTGAATTCGTTCACCGTGATTCGTCTGTCAGCAGTCACCAGTTCGTTAACTGTCTGCACATTGTCTGGAGTGTGTGCAGTACGAGGCCTGCCGCTGCGAGGACAATCCTCAATATTGCCGTGCCCGCTTTCATCACGTAACTTGCTTGCCACCGACTAACTGTACTGCGATCGACAGCAGCATCTCCACACACCTTTTTCAACCTCTTGTGAATGTTTCCTACTGTCTCGTTTTCACAGAACAGGAATTCAATGACAGCACGTTGATTCTGACGAACGTCAAGTGTAGCAGCCGTCTTGAAGACAGGCTGTGACGGCGTCACTCACGGGAACAGGTTGAACTATGTTTGAAAACAAGCGGGAAGGATGTATCTAAACACTGTACAACTTTCAAACATGCAGAATGAAAAATGTATTTTATTTAAAAAAAATATTATGCATTTCGTTTTGGAGTGACGACTCTCTATGACCGTTCGCATCGGGCAGCGGGTCTGTCCTTAATGACTGTAGAAACCCGAGTGACTAGCGGCGCGATACACCTCGGTCTGCTGGCACACTAACTCGTGCCAAACCGTGGCCGAAGCGTTTCATATTCCTTTTGGTGTAACTTTTGTTATTTGATCTGTATGAAATTAAATGATCGGAAGCAATATAATTGTAGCTTCCTAACGAGAGATATCGATTTCAGGAAATCAAGTAAACATGAGTGGAAAATTCATTTAATTTTAAGCAAAGAAAAAATTAGTTTCGGCGGCCAGTTTCCTTAAGCACTGACCAATCACAGTAGAGCTCTACAACTTTCGGCGACCTTTTCCTCCAGTTAGCGGTACCTCAAACCACTCTGCGTCAACTACATAACCTCTGTCTTGACTTGCTCTAGAGAAATGATTATCATAGCTACAGGCTAGAAATTACACACCAGATAGGCGTCGTGGCGATTTTGCAGGATGGAAAAGAAATAAACTTGGCTTCCAGTTCTAGCTACAACGATCCAAACGTCCAGAGAGTGAGGACCAACAAACCCTTGATGTAGTCTTCAAGCATCAATTCCTGGCAAAGATTTCCATCAAACTCAAGATCAGGAACGTGAATACGCAAGTTTCAAACGAGTTCCACTGGCCTTCAGCGTATACAAATACACAACTTAAACATCAGTTAACTGCGAAATACATGGTGGTCTAAATTCTGTGGTTGTTAT
Source organism: Locusta migratoria (assembly GCA_026315105.1). Taxonomy (NCBI): domain Eukaryota; kingdom Metazoa; phylum Arthropoda; class Insecta; order Orthoptera; family Acrididae; genus Locusta; species Locusta migratoria. The sequence continues at coordinate 26,370,361 of CM048751.1, forward strand.
ATCAAGTAATTTCTAGAAGGAGGGGATTTCTGGCCTTCATTACCAAGTCGTGGGATACCTTGTTTTGCTACGACCTGGGTCCCACTTCTTTTACTATACGGTGTAATGCTTCATAAAATTAAACCCAGACGTGTTAATAAATTATTCTTGGTGGTGATGTGTAATAACTGAGGACTTGGGTGCATTAATAACGTCAGTCTGTTCAAGCTGTTATTGCATAAACATCTCCTTGAACGTACAGCAATTAAATACGGCAGCACTTAGTTAAAAAAAATGTTCAAATGTTTGTATAGTTTATGGGATTTAACTACGGGTCATCAGTCCCTAAACTTACAAACTACTTATGAACTACTTACGAACTAGGACGGCTTCAAATATCCATGCCTGAGGGGGGATTCGAACCCCCGACCGTAGTGGCCGTGCAGCCCTCGACTGGAGCGCCTTAGTCCCCTCGGCCACCGCGGCCGGCAGCACTTAGTTTCATATGATGGTCGGCCGCGGTGGTCGAGAGGTCTGCGGCGCGCCAGTCACAGTCTGCACGGCCGCTACGGTCTGGGATTCGAATCCCCCCCTCGGGCATGGCTGTTTGTGTTTTCTTTAGTGTAAGGTAGTTCATAAGTTTAGGGACTGATGACCCCGCAGTTGAGCCCCTTAATATTAACAAACAAACAGTTCCATATGATTCTCACAGAGGCTCTAGGAACAACATATGGAACTAAGGGCCAGTTTGTTTACTAGCAGATGGTTTTAGGATTTAAAAACCGGTGCTTATGCAGTAACAGCGTAAATAGACTATCGCTGGTTTTGCATCCAAGTCCTCAATTTTTGTGAGTTTCTATTTGGAATATCCATAATAATCCCGATACATCACTGGACATTCGGCACACTTTCAACGCAAATGACGCATCAGGTGGCTCCAGTAGTACGAAAATAGCCGACGGTACGGGTCGCTGAAAATTACAAATCTCTTACGCACCGGTAAACAAGAGTCCGCCAGGTTGTTCGTTCAGTACTGTAAGGTCCGCCGTTTTGCTTTTGTCTCTATATAGCCCACAAATATATCAGCCGCAGCAGCTACGGCCGTTCGGTTTTACGGTGGCGTTCCTTTAGAAATAAAACGCGTACCGCCTTTCAGACTGTCGTTTCGGCCCGTCCACCGGCAGGAGCGAGCCATAACTTCCCAGGCGATTCCTTTTTCCTTATTTTGTCCCAGCAGCGCGGTACAGATCCGGTGGTGAACGTTACAATAGCTGATTTATCGATTAAAAATACCTCAACGGAAAATTAGAAGATTGAATCGAAAAATAAAATGACCCTACCGCTGTTGTTATACATTACACGAGGTTTTAATGCCAGCCTAATGGTCGGCAGTTCTTAGGAACGCTTTTATGGCGTACTCTGAAATCATGACGTAGTCGTACCACCCAGTCTGGGGGAGAACTAGAACGGCGAGCAACCGCGCGCTCCGCAGCAAAGCGCATTAGACCGCTCGTCCACTCAATCGCGGCTCTGCGGATCTATGTGGTGTCTTGTGTCTTCTACGAAATCTGAGACTTCATACATTTCCCAAATTAAGGAAAATGTCAAACTCGAGATGCACCTACATCAGCAGCCCACACAACGGGCACGAATAAATAATACAAAAATATCAACGAACGCCAAACTTAGGTTTACAAAATGGTTTGTGTATGTGTGTGTGTGTGTGTGTGTGTGTGTGTGTGTGTGTGTGTGCGTGTGTGTGTGTGTGAGCGCACGCGCGCGCGCGCCTGTGTGTGTGTTTGCGTTAGGTACATAAATGAAAAGTAGGGGCATGATTACTGATGACAGACTTGATTTAACGTTCTGAACATATATCCTGGATATTTTCACTCCGCATTGCTTACTCACTGACTTAACGAGTCCGGGTCACCAACTATACTGCATATTTCCATTAATCAACCACATGAATAAATTTTGAAAGGCGCGGCAGAATACACAGGCGCACTGAGGCGCCCTGCTACGGTGCGCGCGTCCATTCGCCGTCGGGGGTTCGAGTCCTCACTCGGGCATGGGTGTTTGTGTAGTCCTTAGCATAAGTTACTTTAAGTTAGTGTAAGTAGTTTGTAAACCTAGCGACTGACGACCAACGTAGTTCAGTCGCTTAGATATACAAACATTTGACCTTTTTTGAACATTGTCATTTTCTGAAATAAGACTTGTTACTACGCAAGTTTTGCCTATGTTTGTGCCTGTATTGTGATTGGTAGCTTTCATTCTTTCGGACACCGCTGCGACTTCTATTGGTGGGAGGGGAGTGGAGCTATGCAGACAAACTGGTAAATTTGCTGAACTGTCTCATTAATTGACATGTTAATTTGTTTGGAGTCCACAGAGTTGTGCCAAACTGCTGCTGCATACTCTGCTGCTGAAAACCATAGTGCAACAGCCGATGTTCTTAAAACTTGAGGTTGAGCTCCCCATTCCGTAGTAGTAAGTTTTCGGATGATGTTATGTCTCGCACATACCTTTCTCTTGACATTTTTAGTGCTTCCACAGAGTCCTGTCAAGACGGAGAACAAAATACTTCTTCGAATCACCATGGTTGAACTCCTGACCCTGCCATGTCATTCAAATGCCGATCTCCGTCTTTATTTCTAAGCTGGAAGTCACATACCTGAGTTTCACAGGGATTTGTCTTCAGGAAATTTTCTCTGCAGTACACAGCTAAATCTTCGAGCTCTCGCATCACTTTCCCTTCCACTTCGTCAAACGCTTTTTCCTGTGCAGCCACGGCAGTGTCATTGGCATATATAAACTTTCTCCACTCAGCATTAACAGACTGGTCGTTCGTGTAAATATTATATAAAATGGCGACAGGACACTGCGTTAGGGGTTGGCCATTCCCTTGCCTTCTCCGGCTACTATTTCTCCCTTGTACCGTCACATAAAATGTCTTGTTTGAAGCAGACATTCCATTAATTTTGTCATCCGGATGTCCTGAGTCATATTTTAAAATTTAACAAGCAGCCGTCGGTGGTTTACAGTATCATAGGCAGCTGAGAGATCTACAAAAGCAAATGCAGTTACTCGTTTCCTTTCGAAACCGTCCTCTATGTGCTGAGTGAGGCTGAGTACTTGGCCGCAACATGATTTATCAGGCATAAATACTGCTTGTACCGGGATGATTTTAGTTTCTATTAAGTCAAAAATTTTTATCAATTAATCTTCTTTCTAGTGCCTTTTAAAGATCACATAGAAGTGACACAGGCCTGAAGTTTTGTGGGTTTTTATGTTCCTTCCCTGGTTTTAGGAGGGCTACCATATTGGCTTTTCTCCATAGTTTCGGATTATGCATGTTAGTGATACAATTATTCATCAAATCCACAATACAGCACATTAATACGTGCACGTTTATCGACCGGCGTAAGCATGGTACTGATTTCCTTTGAACTGATCCAACTGATTCCCATCATGTCATCATTCAAGCTTTACCGGCGATCTAATGACATATTGAGTTTAGGGGGGGGGGGGAAGTGTTCTGCCGGGTATTAGGACGTGCTTGCACAGTTACGTAGCTTTTATCCTTCATGAGGTGCGACCTTTGACTGATGGTAGATAATGCCCTTGATGATTGACATTCAAGTGTACAAAGTATTGCTACGTTAGCATTATGGCTGTTCTTAATTTGTAATCTCAGTAATTTATGTGCAACATCGACTATTTACTTACAACCTGCACTCTTAAAATTTTACGCTTTGATTCACTTTTTTATGAAGTACTGTCTGATTTGACCACTGGTTAATTTTGGTTCTGGTTATTATTGATTATTATTTTGCTTGTGTAAGATTTTAGTGTGACAATTTAGAATTTATCAAAACTTGTACTGATTAAAGGATTTCTTTAAGGAGTTTTCGAAATGCTCTGTTTAAAGTAAATCCTGAGTTTAACTTCAATACACAGTTTCGACACCACTGTGTCGGTACGTAATTTTATGAAAAAAGCTGATTTCATGCCTCTTTGGTATAGGTCAAAGGGTCCAGGAGACTCTGGAAGGTACCTGATTGACTTTATAATGGTAAGGCAAAGGTTTAAAAACCAGATTTTAACTGTAAGACATATCCAGGTTCAAACGTACACACTGACCATATCTTAATGACTCTCAACTCTAGATTAAAAGTAAAGAGACTGCAAAAAAGGTAGAAATTTAAGGAAACGGAATTTGGACAGATTCAAGGATCTAGAGGTGGTCGAAAGTTTCAGAGGGAGAATTATGCAGAGATAGGCTGAAACGGATAAAAGAAATACAGTAGAATAATAATGTGTTGCTCTAAAAGATAGTATAGTGATGGCCGCAGAGGATCATTCACACAGAAGCACAAGGCCTAATATTAATACCTGTATAACTCAATTGATCAAAGGAGAAAATATAAAAATGGAGCAAGTGAAGCAGGAAAAGGTGAGTGCAGACGTCTGAAAAATGAGGTCGATTGGAAGGGCAGTCTGGCTAAGCAGGACTCACTAGAGGACAAAAGTAATACCGTAAAACAATGTAAAACTAGGGGAAAAAGGTACCGCCTGCAGGAAAATATAAGAGACAGTTGTAGAAAAAAAAGCAGCGATATGAATATCAAGATCTGAGATGGAAGACCGGTAATAAGCAAAGATGGAAAAGCTGAAAATTGGTAAGTATTTGTAGACGGCCCATACAAAGGAACTAAATTAGAAGGCAGTATTCTAGAAAATGAAGACGAAGTATAGGAAGATAGGATAGGAGTTACGATACTACAAGAAAAATTTGACAGAGCACTAAAAGATATGAGTAGAAACGAGGCCCCTGGAGTTGATGATATCCGCCTGAAGTTCTGATATCGTTAGGAGAGCCAGTCATGAAGACATGCTTTCACCTAGTATGTAACGTGTATGAGCCAAGAGAAATATTTTGTGACTTCAACAGTAATGTAGTAATTCCAGAGACATACGTTTAATAAGTCAGTATTGGCAAATACTAACCTGAAATATTTACAAACGAATGGAAATACTTGTGGAATGCGAGCTTGGGGAATATACGTTTCGATTTAGGAGAAATGTAGGAACGCGAGAAGAAATACATTACGTTATATCAGAAAATAGTTTAAAGAAATGGGAACCTTCGTTTTTAGCATTAATAGAATTGGAGAAAGCTTTTGACAGTGTTAACTAGAATACACTCTTTCAAATTCTGAACGCAGCAAGTATAAAATTCCGTTTCACTTGAGACACCTGAATGTAGCAATGAAAATAAAAATGTAATGGAAAGTAAATATCATAAATGTTTGTTATTATTGTGGACGAGTTATTATACAGTTTTATTATGTTAAACAACAGGCACGATGTGTAATAATTTACTTAAATTTAAATTATCTGTTATTTTTATCTAAATAAACGATCATTACAAAACTTCGTTGTTGTTTTAGGTAATAAAATTAAAATTCGAACCAATTCAAATAAGTTGCCAAAATGTCTTATATTGAATATAATTTGAAATAAATATATAACTTAATTTTTCAGTTCCACTTCCTCAATCAATGATAGCGGCATTGCGTAAATGTATTATAACTGTATCTCTTCTAACGTCCTTTAAAAGGCATCCTGCGAGTTTTTGCAGTGACAGATACTCATTCCGTTTGGTAGCATATGGGTCCGCCGACTGTGTTCACATGAATTTCGGAGCCGAAATCTTCTCTTTCTCATTAATTAATGAAAAGAAAGATTAAAGACGTGCCACGTCATTGCGCCTCTGAAGCACGCAGCAATTATTTCTGTCACGTTACGCTATTACGTTAATTCCCGTAGCGATTAAAATCGCAAATAACTCATGCACGCGAGAAATATTACGGTCAGTTAGTATGAGAGCGGTTTAGAACTGGTGGCTTGGTGGAGTGGGGTGGGAGACATTTAAGATGTGAGGGTTATGGAGGACATTGGATTAAAAGCGCTGGGAACGAATAACTGCTGCGTATCACAGTCCGCTTTAAAATATAACCTCAAAGGGCGAGATTCTTTGTGTTAATTTCCAGACTATGTACTGAATGAGAGAATCTTGCTACCAATTAAAACTTCCTCGTAGCGAAATGGAAATAAATATTAGAAAAGAGAGCTAGTCACTTATTAAGGAGTACATCAGAAAAATATATTGCACAGTATAGAACCTAGGAAATTTTTTCGGCTGACAAAACAGTTCTCAAATATTAAAGTAACTCATTATTGTTCTGTTTCTCATTACGATTGGAAAACATCAAGTCCACACAATTCCCTTTTCTATTTGTAAGGCGCATGTACTTCTGAGAAAACAGTTCAGAAACCATTTAAAACTTGATAACACTTAAATGCAAAGCGTAGATGCATTTTGGAGGTAGTTAGTTGTTGGTACATTTATATCTGAGATTACATGAAAGAGATATTGACCTATGGTAATAATGCTACAGTCAGGTAAACTATAGCTCACTCATATACTCCTTTTGAAAAATAAGTCTGGCAGGGGAGAAAACCTACTACAAAAATATTGGTAAGTAACCGCTCAAAATAGTCGGAAAATAATTTCCCTCTACAAAATTATCTCTTGAGATAACTGGCAAGCAATAGTACGGAAGTTCTTACATGAACAAATGAGCTAAAAAACAGAACTTTCACGCTAGCCTATTTCAAGCAGTTATTACATAAAATACATTTTGACTTTATAGATATGAACAAAGTGCCCCGCTGATGAAAGTAAAAATGCGCGAAAAATGTCTGGATACAAAACGAATATTTCATCAGTAATGTCACTTTTATGCACCAATATGATTATTTAACACAACATTTCGGGACTAGATCGCCCCATTGTCAAGTGCCACAAAGCGACGAAAGAAGATCAATGGAAAGAAAATTACACGAAGACATACTTTGGCGGGTAAATTACTTACATTGTTTCATACTATAACCTGAAAAACCTTTATACCATTAGGCATTGTCAAAAGTAAAAATCAAGTAGCACGCGTCCACTGTCAAAATAAAAAATAACGCTTTCAGTAAATTGAAAGACAGATGACCTCACGACAGATGAAACGAGTTTTGTACCACATAACAACAGCCAAGATATTACTTCTTGTTTATTAAGGTCACCCATTTTGACAGGTTAACTGGCATAATCGATTCAGCCACTCTTAATATTAAAAATAATTAAATAGATAAAAGGTTTGAGTTCTCAGCTTTTCCTTTGTGGTATACGTTCACTCCCCACCCCCACCCCCACCCCCACCCCCACCCAATGTCAAAATGAGAAACGTCCAAATCAAATATTTCTTAGCTTTTTGTTCAGATGTTTGTAAATGTATGGGATCAAACTGCAACGGTGATCTATCCATGCAATTACAAACTACTTACACTAGATTAAACTAAGGTAAGCATTACACACACACACACACACACACACACACACACAAAGACACCCATCTCTTTTTGCGTGTACCGGAGTTAGCATAGTCGATTTGCAGTAGGAATTTGGTACATATACATTGTTCGAATATTGTGAACTACCTCGAAGAGAACGACCAATGTCAACATGGATTCAGAAAGTATCACTCTTGCGAAACACAGCTTGCCCTTTATTCACGTGAAGCTATTAAGTGCTATCGACAAGGGATCTCAAATCGATTCCATATTTCTGGATTTCCGGAAGGCTTTTGACACTGTACCCCACAAACGGCTTCTAATGAAATTGCGTGCTTATCTCCCCAATTGTGCTATTGGATTCACGATTTCCTATCAGAAAGGACACAGTTCGTTGAAATTGACGGTAAGTCATCGAGTAAAACAGAAGTGATATCTGGAGTTCCACAGGAAGCGTGTTTATAAAGATTTAGGAGACAATCTGAATAGCTCCCTTAGACTGTTCGCGGATGATGCTGTCGTTTATCGGTTAGTGAAGTCAACAGAGGATCGAAAGCAACTGCAAAGCGATTTAGACAAAATATCTACATGTTGCGAAAATTAGCAATTGACACTAAATAAAGAAAAGTGCGAAGTAATACACATGACCACTAAAAGAAATCCGCTGAACTTCAATTACGCGATAAATCAGTCAAACCTTAAGGTCATAAATTGTACCTACGAGTTACAATTACGAAGAACTTTAACTGTAGAGAACACACAGAAAATATTGTGGGGAAGGCGAACCAAAGATTACGTTTCATTGGCAGATCGCTTCGAAGATGCACCAGCTCCACCAAAGAGACTGCCTACATCACACTTGTGCGTTCTCTCCTCGAGTACTGTTGCCCAGTGTGGGACCCTCACCAGCTGGGACTGACGGAAGACATTGAAAAGGTTCAGAGAAGGGCAGCTCGTTGTGTTTTATCGCGTTACGGGGGGGGGGGGGGAAGGGGGGGAGCGACACGGAAATGTGGCACGAATTGGGGTGTTTCAATCACCGACTTTTACTTCTGAATGTGAAAATATTTTGCTAGCACCCACCTACTAGGGAGGCATGATCATCCCAATAAAATAAGAGAAATCAGATCGAAAGCGGAACTATTTAGGTGTTCTTTCTTCCCGCGCGCTATTAGAAAAAGGAACGGTAGAGAAAAGTTATGAAGGTGGTTAATGAACCCTCTGCCAGGCACTTAAATGTGATTTGCAGAGTATCTATGTAGATTTAGGAATGCATCATATTTACATCATGCCAAAAATCCATTCATATTACTTGTCCTTCCACAGTCAAAATACAGTCTCCTAAACAGTGGATTATTTCGACGTAAGAGAACCATATTACAGGACAGAAAAAAAAATTTATTGCCATCTGAGGCGAAGTCAAGGAAAATACCGTTATTATGAATTCATCTCCAAACCAGGCGAGTAAAGTTCAGTGAAATATGTCAAGCATTAAAATTCAAGAAAAGGTACATCTCTTGCATAGCGGATTTGTGTTTGTCTGAATGCGTATCGAACAAAGGCCAGGTAGCGAAACAATATGCTCTATTCACGGTCGGGGCCCTTGCGGACACGGAGCGTAGACCCCGCGGCCTGCCTGAGTTATGGCGGTATTATTCAAACGAATGTTAATTTTAAACACCGCATTCTCCTGTAGTCCGCCCTAATGCGCTCGCGTGCAACCAGTTCTCATGCGGCAACACTCCACCCACTTGAGAGGCGGTTAAGAAAGGAAACATTACCTCACTTTCCGTGCTACTCCCTCATAAAGTGCAGGAAAAAGAAAAACACTGTGTGTGTGCGGGCAAATATCAACGGAGCCGAAAACAGTTGAAGCATGTTACGTTCACTTGTTTCATTCACAGAAGGCATGTATTGTTACAGGGCAGCTTGTATTGCAATGAGTCAACCCCTTCGTAACTAAATTAATAACAATGCTGCAGATGAAATTTCACATTTCAATGTTTCTCTGTCACTAAATATTACTGCGCGATTATTTGATGTTAACATCTCTATATATAAAAGGAAGTGTCCCGATTGACTGACTGACTGACTCATCATCGTCCAACCCAAACCACTGAAGATAGAAACTTGAAATATGTGGAGGGTATTGATCTTACTCTGTAGGCGTCATTTAAGAAGTGATTTTTCGATTTTCCGTCCGTATGGGGGTGAAATAGTGGATGAATCGTTTTTTGAAAATACTTAATTATTTAGGATATTTTGAAGCTAGAACTACAAAATTTCGGATTTTAATTCAGGGTTCGAATTTAAAAGACACGTTTTTCGGCATTTTTTGAAATTCGACAAATAAGTGGATACAATAGGTGACGCAAAAAATTGATTTTCAAAAATATATTGCTGTTAACTCAAATTTCGAGCTATAACTACGAAACTTAGGATATGGATTCTTGATCATGATTAAAAAGACATGTGTTTCGGTATTTTTGGAAATTCAACAACTAAGGGGGTAAAAGAGGGGTCAAAAATTCTTCTCGAAAGCACATTGTTGTCAAGACAATTTTGAAGCTATAGCTACAAAAATTGGTATTTGTATTGTTTGTTATGATTTAAAAAATACGTGTTTCGGTATTTTTGGAAATTCAACCATCAAGGGCATTAAATTGGAGAGGGGATGTTTTTCATAAATATGTTGCTATTTAGGCAATTTTGAAATTAGAACTACAAATTTTCGGATTTGGATTCGGGGTTCAAATTAAAAAGACCCGTGTTTCGGTATTTTTAGAAATTCCACCAATAAGGGGGTGAAATACGAGATGGAAAAATTGATTTTCAAAAATATGTTGCCGTTAACTCTAATTTCAAGCTATAACTACGAATCTTAAGATATGGATTCTTCGTCAGGATTAAAAAGAAACAACTGGTGCAGAACAACAAGCCTACGCATGCGAAGCAGCGGGGGTTCAGCTAGTTCACTCATATTGTACGTAGAACTATTTTTGTGCATTTTAAAAGAGGCGAAAAAATCTTCGAATATATGCAAAAATTTCAACTTTATCGTGAATTTTATGTTAAGGCTGAAATATCTATGGAACATTTGAACGGGAAAAACATTCTGCTGTTACCTTCTTCTCGGCATCATTCTTCTGTCATTATAGTAGTTGAATGCTACGTGATTCTATTGTAAAAATTCATATTAGTCCGACTTTTCGCAAAGCCGTAAAAAGCTAAAGATTTACGAACGTGTAAATTTAACATCTCTGTGCCGTCTTACAGAAGTAAGTGGTAGTGAATATGTAACTCAGCACTTCATTTTGACAATATTAGCGTAAATAAAAAAACTTGCTCCAAACATATATCAATAAATTGCACAGGTTTCCAGCCAATATCATGTTTTATTTATTCGGATGACTGGTTTCGACGTGTCTTCGCTTTCATTGTCTATTAGAGATAAAGTCTTTACAAATCTACTGCATCTACCAAACGTAAAAGCAACAAAAAATTTTTCTCTGTATAAAAATAGGGTACCTACCTCCTGTACATCTCTATGTTACATCTCATGTTGAGCCTAGCAACTCTCTCTTATTTCTAATGTCTCGGAACAACTGCATGAATCCATACGAATATGAAATATAAATAATGACGTTAAAGTTTGATATATATCATTAGATTTACTGTGCACATTTTTTCAATGGCCGTACAATGAAAATCTATTTTGTCAACTATTTTTATTTTTATGGACCGCTGTATTATGTTACACATAGTGGTTCCGCATTCTAATGATAAAGTTTGTCTAGTTGTCTTATCATTATATGATGAGTTGTACTGATAGTTCGCTGTATTTTGTAATTGTATTGTGGTGGCCGAGGGGACTAAGGCGCTCGAGTCACGGTCTGCGCGGCCACTACGGTCGGGGGTTCAATCCCCCCTCGGGCATGGATATTTGTGCCGTCCTTGTTCGTAAGTAGTTCATAAGTAGTTTGTAAGTTTAGGGACTGATGACCCCGTAGTTAAGTCCCATAATCTATACAAATATTTGAAACATTTTTTGGAGTTTTGGGTAAGGATGGGGAAGGAAATCGGCCGTGTCCTTTGAAAAGAACCATCCCGGCATTTGCGTTACCAATGCACCACCTCGCTCGGTAATATTAGCTTGTGTTCACAAAGTTAAAACTGCGGTGTGTAATTGTCTGTTTCGAGTAAACTTGTAAAAACACTTCTATCGTAGAGTTGTATAACAGCGCCATGTATTGGTTCTATGGTGCAGTACTAAATTCCAATAGATTTCGGGAATGCATCCGCGTAAAATTCACTTCTTCTGCTGATATTTCGGCCGCGTACCTTCCGGCCATCTTCAGAGTGAGTCGAAGACTGTCGACGAGTTTTTTTAATAGTATTTGCAGCCGAAGTACTGCCGCCTTTGGCGGCTGGACTTCCAGGGTGAAAGGTAAGAGGATTCTTTTATCTTTATTGTACTCATTGCAGGGGGTTAGGGCTCACAAGGGTCCTTTTTGTCCTGCATTCCCGACATCAAAATTATCTGTCAAGTATCGACGTTGCCAGTCCTCTTATAGCTGAAGTGTAAGCTCCATATTGATGCATAGTGTTGTAAGTCCACTGATGGTCCTAGATGGTGACTGGTAGATTCTGTTTCTCCTGTTTTTCGGCAGCGATCATATCCAATATATACCGCCATTGAATTTTCGTTAAGACTGGATAGGTATTGACGTAGAGTGTGTCAGTTTTGTGAAAGTACTTGAAAATCGGTTTCAAGAGCCGTGGGTCCAAAGGCCTGTGGGGCTTAGTGGGTTTGACGGCCGCTAAATAGTAAGGAACGGGCGATTTCCCAGCTTTAAATTTATCCGCTTCTTGTGCTGCAAATTCCATAAATTGTGGTAGATCTTTTGTGCTTTTCACTAAGGAGTGCATCTTCTCGTATTCAATTTGCTCTTCGCTCTTGGGAGTGGATACCGATCCCGTGGATGGTGACGAATTTTGAGTCTGTGTTCGCAGTGCTGGCTCAACTGTGTGAACCGCCATGTCCCCTTGTGTACAGACGTCCATCACTTCCTCGGGATCGTCCGTTTGAGTTGTCGCATGCGACAGAGTGCGTCGTGGTTTCGGCTTCTTTAAAGAGAGAACTTCCTCTCGGAGTTGCTGCACTTCGGTTCGTAGCGCCGCTAGTTCCTTCCTAACGGCGGCACGCTCCTCCTCCATCGCCGATAAAATCGCAGCGATGGTGTGCTCCGAATGTTGTGCCGTGGCCTGCTCATGTGCTGGCGGGCTCGCAGGTCGAGCCTTGGTCCTCGCTGATCCCCTGGCCGTAGTGGCGGTTGTCAGGACGCTTGTTCCTGCCTGCTCATCTTCCCACCGTGTGACGTAAGGGCAGCGGCGGTGGTTCGCAGCGTGTGCGCCGCCGCAGTTCCCACATTTGTGTGGAGCCCCCTTTGGTGCCGTGCAGTCGCGTGTATCATGCGACCCTGCGCATTTTAAACACGCGGCTGCGTTGTTACATTGCAGTGCTGCGTGGCCAAACTTTTGGCAACGGTAGCACTGCAGTGGTCGTTGTCGCGTCTTCTTGTGGGGCACAATGCTGGTCAACAAGAGCAAGTGCTCTAGAATCGCAGCGATGTGCCCCGTCGCAGCAACTAGTGTCCTTCCTCGTTCGCGGCGTACCATGGCACGTGTCTCGGCGCGAGCGCGAGCGAGCGAGGGAGGGAGGGTGCGTGCGGGACGGCTTCTCGGCGAAAACTGCGTCGACGAGGTGCCGGGCGCGGCCTTATAAGCCTGATCGCGGTGGCAATGCGCGTGCGCGTCACAGATGCTGGTATACTGCATATCGAAGTACTCACACGCGTGCGCTCCCCGTGGCGGAAGCGCTCCGGTGTTCACTTATCGATATATGCTCGGCGGCGGCAACACCTTCACGTCTTCTCTGTGATTTCAATACTCCAAGTGCAGGGTTCCAAGCTTTGTCTAAATTAAAACCTTTATCTCTGTTTAATAAGTTGTTGGCCAGTCTAATTTCAACAGCTTCCTTAAATATAGCATCCCAAAACGAAGATATGGGTGTCAAAATCTTCACATTGCTATAGTTCATTGAATGACCAGTTTCTATGCAATGTTCAGCCACAGCTAACTTGTCTGGCTGCAATAGGCGGGTATATCTTCTGTGTTCAACACATCTCTCGTGGACAGTGCGTATTGTCTGGCCTATATATGAATTATCACAATTTCTGCAAGGGATCTGGTACACACCTGACTTGCGAAGCAACAAATCATCCTTCACTGACCCGAGTAAGGCTGCAATCTTCACTGGTGGCCGAAAGATAACCTTAACACGATGTTTGTCGAGAATGCGGCGTATCTTTGACGAAAGAGCGCCCACGTAAGGTAAGAAGGCTCTTGATCTATAACTATTATTTTCGTCTTCTTCCACGTCTCGTTCTTGCATTCTTGGACTCACATCGAATGCTCTGCAAATCTGTTGCTGCGAATATCCATTTGCTTTGAAAATGCTCTTCAGGTGTGTGAGCTCTTCCTGCAAGTTGTCATCGTCCGATATACAATGTGCTCTGTGCACCAATGTCTTAAGGATCCCTGCGGTTTGTCAGGGATGATGGCAGCTACTGGCATGTAAATACAGATTCGTATGGGTAGGTTTCCGATATACTGCATGTCCTAATGAACCATCAGCTTTTCGACGAACAAATACATCCAAAAAAGGGAGGCAGCCATATATTTCCATTTCCATAGTAAATTTGATATTAGCGTGGATGGAGTTCAGATGGTCAAGAAATCGATGTAACTCATCCTTCCCATGAGGCCATACTATAAACGTGTCATCCACGTATCTCCAGAAGACCGTTGGTTTAAAATTTGCCGAATCCAGAGCCTTGTCCTCGAAGTCTTCCATAAAGAAATTCGCTACCAGAGGGGATAGGGGGCTTCCCATAGCAACTCCGTCAATCTGCTCATAAAAGTCACCATTAAACTGGAAATAAGATGACGTCAGTACATGTTCAAATAAGGCGGTGATATCGTTGTCAAAATGTTGGGCAATTAGAGAAAGAGAATCCTGTACAGGTACCTTGGTATATAGTGATACCACGTCGAAACTCAGCAGTACATCTGTACTATTAAGCCTGAGGTGGCTGAGTCTTTGAATAAAATCTACAGAATTCCGTATATGGTGACTACATTTTCCTAGCAATGTCTTTAATAGTGAAGCCAAATACTGCGCAGAAAGGTAGGTAGGTGAACCAATTGTGCTTGTTATTGGCCGCATAGGCAGATCCTCCAGACGCTCATCCTTATCCAGTTTGTGGACTTTAGGAAGCCCATAAAATCTCGGTGGTACAGCACCTCGCACTTTTAAACGTCTTATAACTTCAGGTTCTAGTGACGAAGCATTCAGTAAGGCAGCAGTCCTTATCGTCACCTTGCTAGTTGGGTCTTTGTTGATCTTCCGGTACGCGTCAGAATTTAATAAACCATAGATCTTTTCATTGTAGTCTTCGCGAGGCAGCAGGACGGTGGCGTTGCCTTTGTCAGCACGTAAAACTACTGTGTCTGTGTCCTCACGGAGTTTTCGTATGGCTAACCTCTCTTCTCTAGATATGTTACTTCTTTGTGGACGATACTTTATAACTGCTCGACAGCTTTCACGTCTGATTTCTTCAGTTGAATCTTCTGATAGTGGACGGACAGCTTCTTCAATAGCACTAATGAAAGATGGTATTGGCAAGTTCTTTGGAGTGGGGGCAAAATTTAGCCCTTTACTTAAGACAGAGACAGTGGCTTCGTCCAGATTCTTTCCTGTCAAATTTATAACAGGGCGTCGAACAACAGAATCCACCTGAGGAGGCTGGTCTAATCGGCTGTATTTGGCCATCTGTCTTGTTGTTGTCACATCACGAATCCAATCAGATTTGGTCCATGTCGTGCCATCAACCCAATTCCAGGGGTCAGGAGATAAAACAGCTGCCATCTTTAAATGTACATGATACAGGTCTTCTGATACACTGTCCAACTTTCTACGCGTTAAACGAATCCTTTCTTTAACAATAGCAGAGCCAGCTTTATATAAAATTCTGTTAACTGCAGTATTCTTAACAAAATGTACCAACCTTGCAAATCTTGGAACAATTCCGTGGTCCCGGCACTTCAGTAAGAAACTCAAAGAGCTCAGTAGTCTTGCTCTCTGATGTCGTAATTTATCCAAACTGTGGAAACAGGAAACCATCTCCTCCCCGAAGAGGTATTTGATGTGCATTTTCAATATTTCACGGCGTAATGTACAGTCCAATAGATTTCGGGAATGCAGCCGCGTAAAATTCACTTCTTCTGCTGATATTTCGGCCGCGTACCTTCCGGCCATCTTCGTCAAAGATAGGCCGCATTCTCGACAAACATCGTGTTAAGGTTATCTTCCGGCCACCAGTGAAGATTGCAGCCTTACTCGGATCAGTGAAGGATGATTTGTTGCTTCGCAAGTCAGGTGTGTACCAGATCCCTTGCAGAAATTGTGATAATTCATATATAGGCCAGACAATACGCACTGTCCACGAGAGATGTGTTGAACACAGAAGATATACCCGCCTATTGCAGCCAGACAAGCTGTGGCTGAACATTGCATAGAAACTGGTCATTCAATGAACTATAGCGATGTGAAGATTTTGACACCCATATCTTCGTTTTGGGATGCTATATTTAAGGAAGCTGTTGAAATTAGACTGGCCAACAACTTATTAAACAGAGATAAAGGTTTTAATTTAGACAAAGCTTGGAACCCTGCACTTGGAGTATTGAAATCACAGAGAAGACGTGAAGGTGTTGCCGCCGCCGAGCATATATCGATAAGTGAACACCGGAGCGCTTCCGCCACGGGGGGCGCACGCGTGTGAGTACTTCGATATGCAGTATACCAGCATCTGTGACGCGCACGCGCATTGCCACCGTGATCAGACTTATAAGGCCGCGCCCGGCACCTCGCCGACAGTCTTCGACTCACTCTGAAGATGGCCGGAAGGTACGTGGCCGAAATATCAGCAGAAGTAGTGAATTTTACGCGGCTGCATTCCCGAAATCTATTGGACTGTACATTACGCCGTGAAAAGTTGAAAATGCACAGTACTAAATTGTTTATCTCTCACAGTAAGTGCATGGTGAATTATTAGTTTATTGCAGTGTTGCAATTGGGACAATGTAGTCATTCTGTATGCAGTGCTCCCTATTATCAAAAACTCAAAGAATGCTGAAAGTCTGGTAATTAAATCAACAGAGCAGATCATGTCTTTTTAAATACGACTTCATGGTGGTGTCAATGTGCTATAAAGTAAGTCTGGGTGATCGTTGAAGGAATGGCGTCAGCTGATCGTCTGTATACAACTTTCCATTAAATATAGTATTTCCAGGGAATTCACAGTGTCAGCAGTATCGCCCACTCTTTTAGCTAATAAATGTCTCCACGTATAAATGCACGGCCGGCCGCGTTGGCTGAGCGGTCTTTGGCGCGCCAGTCACAGTTTGCACTACTGCTTCGGTCGGGGGTTCGAATCCCCCCCCCCCTCGGTCATGGATGTTTGTGTCGTATTTAGTATAAGGTCGTTCATAAGTAGTTTTTAAGTTTTGGGATTGATGACCCTTCAGTTTAGTCCCTTAAGGTTAAAAAACATTTGAACATTTGAACTAAAGCATGAAGTTGAAATCGACCTTGTGTAAGAGAACTATATATTCAGAAACCGGATTATAACTCTAAGTACAGTTGTCTCTGCAAAAGATGTCTTTCTCTATCTTAATGTAGTCCATACCAAAAGTAGGCCTAAGTAATTACAAAATTTAATCACAATATTGTACCGAACAATTGTGAAAGCAGAGACGTTTCTGATGAGATTGTGGCCTATGTGTGTATATTATCTCTGGTGGCAGGCACAGAGCAGAAATGTCTCTGGATTGAGCATTGAGATGCGCAAACAGATTTTGTGTACTCAATAATAAGATGGAAATGTCTTGTGATATTGGGAAAAATCTGCTAATCGCTGACTTCATCTTGGTCGTTTTTGTGTTCTGTTAAGACGGATGACTATGTGTAAATGGCCCTTTTAGCGGCGCTTCCTCAACTTTGTTGCTTCTGTGACACATTTATTTAGATGTTATTTAATGTTACGTGGGGCTTCTTTGCAGCCAATGCGGTACAAACCAATCGCAAGAGCAAATAAATGTTTGGGAAGAGTGGATTTGTCTCAATATCACGTGGTAATTCCATCTTAATGTTGAGGAGATGCACAGAACGCAATGTTCACTCCATAGATATTTCTACTCTGTGTACCATTTAGTGGTTATACCCGTCTAAAGAGGCACTTCTTTTCTTTCTATAATACTGAAAAGCATATGGGACACAGCTAGGAAGAAAAAAAAATTCTTGTCCTACCTGGTTAAATTTTACTTGCAGTGGTAGCGTTTTAGTTTGCTATCGTTGGCAACAAACTGTTCGCTATAGGAGGATTTATTTCATCGTGAACTTAAATAATTATTCAACTCATTGTACGTGACTGATTTTTGCATTCAACGGCCGTTGCCAACATCATCAGCACACAAGGCCGCCGCCGTAAGTAAAAATGTACCCCTTCTTGTAGTGTATTACACCATAGTTATGAGAATGAAAAAAACGCAGGAACGCCATAATTAGTTATTTGGTGTACTGTGTAACTAACGTCGCCTCACTTTGTCCTTTCGTTTACTATGGCGTTTTCGAGTATTCCTCAAGAGAACGCACTCAAAATGCAATGAGGATATACCAAAATCAGAAGGGGAACTACATAAATTCGATTTTCTTTGCAAAGAATTCTTAGTAAATTAAAACATCGATAGACGTGAAGGAACGTCTTATGTTTTAAATTCAAATGATACCCGCGGAAAGAATCACTATTTTTCTTTCCATTCCATTGCAAGGCATGCGGGATTTAGCTAGTAAACAATTATTTTTTTGTCGTACCCGGGTTAAATTTTACTTGCAGTGGCAGCGGTTTAGTATGTTTACGTTGGCGACGAAATTTTAGCTTTAGGGGGATCATTAATTTATTGATCGAAACAATTATTTATTTCATTATCAACATATAGAATTATTCCCCTCGTACGTGAATAATTTTTCAAGAAGTAATCTAACGCAGCATCGCCATCTATTAATTATTTGGTATGCTATGTAGCAGCGTCTCTATCGGATCTTTGCTATACTACGCTGCAATTCAAGCACAGCATACACCAGAAACTACAAGTTACGATATCTCTTCTTTCCCTGATCTGATTTTGATGAAACGAAGCTTATATGTTGCCCCAAGGTATTCCCAGTAGATCTATGAAACCCCACGAAAGTTCGTATAGTATTCTTGGAGATTTGATGAACTACAACATACTTATAAGCATAGTATATACAAAAACCTTAAAATTACGATATATTTCCTTCCTCTGATCCGATTTTGATGAAATGTAGCCTATGTTACTCTCCAAACTATTCCCAATTTACCTGTTGAAACCCATGAAAATTCGTGTAATACTTTTGTAGATTACCTTAAACAAATAGACATACACGACGGCTATTAAACAAATGGTTAAATTATGATATCCTCATTTCCTCTGATCGGATTTTAATTATTGGAGCCTTTATGAAACAGCACGATATGCTCAAGTTACGTGTGAAAACCCCATGAAAATTCGTTAATTAGTTGTGTAGATAAACGTGTTCAAAGAGACAGACATGACGGTTGTAGATTAAAAAAAAATACGATATTCTTTTTTTCCGTGATCCGATTATTATGAAATGAAGTCTGTATGTTACCCCGAGTTACGCTCAAGTTACCTGTGAAAACCCCATGAAAATTGGTGAAGTAGTTTTCGAAATAAGAGGTTTTTAATGGTTGAACAAACAGACATGGCGGTTACAGAAAACACATAAATTTACGTTATCTTTTGTTTCCGTGATCTGATTTTGGTAAAATTATGCCTATATGTTGACCCAAACTTTTCCCATGTTTCTTGTGAAAACCGCATGAATATTCGTCCAGTAGATTTGAAGATTTAAGGCAACAGCGACAGGCCTACATTTACAGATTTATTATTAGTATAGATATACGACTCGCTCACTGGGCAAGGACTATGTTTTATTATAATCTCTACTGTACATATGCAGTACCTTTCTGTTTGTACTTATCAGACCATTAGTGACTCTTGTAGACGTTTGAACGGTTCGAGTAGGTGCAGTTTTTGTTCCTCTGGGGATGATGAGAAGATCAATATGTCATTCAGGTATGAAAAACAGTGCAAGAGGACTTGTAATACGGAAACTACAAACCTCTGTCGCGTTTGGAGGCGTTCTTGAAACCAAATATCGTAAATCTGCTTCCGAATAACGCAAAATGTGTAATAATGGCAGTCTCAGGAATGCCTCTCTCTGCTACAGGAAGGTGTGTATAATTTATAAATGAAAAGAGTTACAAATCCCAAAAACTATCATTTATACAAATGATAAACGGTTTCGGCCTCTTTACAGCCTAACTGCATTGCCGCATGGGACAACCGCCTTACCGCAAGGAACAAGTGCCTACTCCGTGGACGTGAAGCCTGCGCCGCATAGATCTGAAGATGCCCCTGTACACAGGCCGAACCCGGTCATCATTTGTATAAATTATAGTTCTTACGATTCGTGACTTTTTGTACTTATAAATACTTTCTTACAGATATTTTCCAAAACGATATATTATCAAAAATTTGTGTATAAACGTTTGCATAGTCTAAAGCGCCAAACGATTAGGAGCGAGCCATGTGCGTTGGAAAGACATTGGGAGACCTGCAGTAATTTGATGTTGTTTAGTGTGTCATTACGTACCTTCGGAGGTGCCCCTGGAGGCCTTGTAATACCAGGAAACTAGTTCAACAGCATTGTGTAGTCCGCACCATCCACCTGGATCAACTTGGCATCGAAAAGAGCAACGTCGCGGCGGAAGCCACCGAATGAGTGTCCAGTGATGTTACCCAGGAGGCGAGCGTAGCTGACGTCCGGTAGTGACTGATACTGAACTGGAAACTCCACGTCTCAAAACCAAATAAATGATGTCCATTTATTACTGGAGACTTACGAAATATAATTACTTGCCGTTTGGACAGCACACGTTTATTAAAAAAATGGGCTGCCAATGGGTTCAACACTTTCATACTGTTTGGCAAATATTTTCATGTCTGTTTTCGAATACCAGGTGAGCAAAAAGTCAGTATAAATTTGTAAACTTAATAAATCACGGAATAATGTAGATAGGGAGGTAAAAATTTACACACATGCTTTTATTAGAACGTAAAAAAGTATTGATAGACGCGTAAAGATCTCTTTCGTGTGTCGTTTTGGTGATGATCGTGTGCTCAGCCGCCACTTGCATCATGCTTGGCCTCTCAGGTCCCCAGACCTCAGTCCGTGCGATTATTTGCTTTGGGGTTACCTGAAGTCGCAAGTGTATCGTGATCGACCGACATCTCTAGGGATGCTGAAAGACAACATCCGACGCCAATGCTTCACCATAACTCCGGACATGCTTTACAGTGCTGTGCACAACATTATTCATGGACTACAGCTATTGTTGAGGAATGATGGTGAACATATTGAGCATATCCTGTAAAGAACATATATTTGCTTTGTCTTTATTTGTTATACTAATTATTGCTTTTCTGAGTGGACTTTTTTTGAACTTATTTTTGGTCAAATAAACCCCATGTCATTCCAAGAATGTGTGTCAATTTTTACCTCTCTATCTACATTATTCCGTGATTTATTACGTTTTAAAATTTATACTGAATTTTTGATCACCCGGTATAATTACTTTCAGTATGGACAGCACACTTGTATTCAAATACATGGGCTAGCAATGTTTTCACCGCTTTCATTGTGTTTGGCAAACATTTTCATCTCTGTTTGAGAATATAATGTCTTTGCCTAGTTTCCAACTGAGGCTAACAGAATAATGGTAAGGTGTAGATATGTTAATGACATTTTGCTGTTCTACGTTGGCACTTTAGAAGAATGTCTCAGCTTTGCAGAAAAAAATAAGTAGCTTACATAACAACATTCAGTTTACTTATATAAAATGTGTATGGTGCTTTACCCTTCCTCGATATCATGATCACCCTATTAGGTTCTACCATCCTATATGGCATTTATGTTCAAATGTTTGTAAAGCTTATTGGACTTAACAAGAGGGTCATCAGTCCCTCAACTTACAAACTAATTACGAACTGGGACGGCACAAATATCCATGCCCGAGGGGGGATTAGAACCCCCGACCGTAGTGGCCGAGCAGACCGTGACTGAAGCGCCTCAGTCTCCTCGGTCACCGCGGCCGGCATGGCATTTATAGGAAACCGACAACGATGACATGGTAATCTAAAGATCGTCTAACTATCCATTGCCGTATAAAATGGCACCTGTAGGTCATTACTGCACAGAATGTACAGTGTACCCCTTTCGAAGGAAGTCAGAACTACAGAATACCACCTACAATCAATTAATCTGGGACGCACGAACGTAGTTTGAAATCTTGTAGAAGCGTTCTGTTTGAAAGGTACATGCCTTCGTTTGAAAGCTTAACTTAGACAAAAGGTAGTAAAATGTAGGGAGATAAAGATTTAAATCTGTCACTTAACTACAGAAGGGGCGTAAGTTCGCATTGTAGCTTTTTCGGTGAATGAATCATTTTACATTAGGCGAAACTGACTTAAGGAAAATGCAAAATACCTAAATGGGTGTGACCAGGGCGGAAGGAAAAACACTGTTGTATTAAAACGCGATTCTTACATCTTAATCACTACGACAACTTTATTGAGGAATAGTACGTTTATTCATCCCTTTCTGAGTACACAATACGGCAAGTTGGAAACATACTGTTATCAGCATGGTAACTACAATCCGTTTGTTTGAAGGTATTAAAACATCTCCATAAAAAGAGTAACTAAGGTTTTTTGAGTACTGCAATTAGATACTTCAGAGTTGACGATAGAAATATTATAAAACGATACGTAAAAGAAACGAGGAGAGGGATTTGCTGTCAAGAAGTCGTACAACTGTTTGTACAACCGATTGTGTACACAGTGGGAGAGCAATTTGTAATTTCAGCTGGTTGTAGCTGCGACGCTGCAAGAGAAATGGAGAGGAAATTTAGCGGTGTTTTATATTACATCGCATTTGCCCGGCGCGGGAACAAAGTTCAGTGGTTCACTAAAGCAAATATGACCTTTCTGCGGCAACCACGGCGGTTTTTCTTGGCTACGTGGAGCAGCGTAATAAATGAAACTCTCAGCCAATTTTTTCCGAAAGAAACAATGTCGTACGCTTGGTACAATCACCATTTCAGAATACCCTTTGTTAATTCTCAACCGCAGTTTTACAAACCAGGTTTTATAATGAAATGTTTTATAATCAGAAACCTAATTTAATGGGACTCTTCGATACCGCTGAACAGAGCATTTGTCTGTACTTCTCTGTCTCAAACGTCGGCCGAAAGATGAATTCAGAAATGCATTATAGTGCAAAATGATTGCACTAGTTGACAATACGATTTCTGTGCCTATTAAAAGACTTAATAAATCACAAAATGCTTTTACAATACGTAATTCCATTATTTATAAGTTCACGTTTCCTCATATCTGAGCATTTATGTATACCTTAGATAAGTGAATTGAAGTAACAAATTATAGCAATATTTTCGAAGCAAACATGGGTGGGAAGCAGTCTAATGTGGAACGTCCCGTCCACAGCGTGGTCATTAGTGAGGGAGCTCACGCTCGGAGATTTGAGTGGCAATGGGGAGGGAAATTGGATATGCTCTTTCAAAGGAACCATGCGGGCATAACCTGGAGTGATATGGAGATCCCACAGGACACCAAGATATGGATGGCCATAGGTGGAGGTGGATTTGAACCACCATCCTCCTGAATGCGAGTCCATCGACTTACTTCTGCTCGGTCTTTCCGGAGGCATGTAATTTGTTATTCGCATCCACGCAGAAACAGAGGAGATTGAATAGTTAAAACTACCTAAAGTCATTTTATATACCGATAATCATCATTATATAAAGACGTTTAAGGTGGCTCATTGTGGAGTTCGTCAATAACTGATGACAGATAAAGCATGAAGACGGATGAAAATTTGTAGAACTTTGCAAACAGTTCCTTGTGCTCCTTTTGACTTCACTAAATAGTGAACCATCCGTTCGGTCTTTGAACTGTCTGTTCTCTTTATGCTTTCTTGCAAACGCCATATCGTACGATTGGTACACGAGGGTCACTCCAAAAGAAATGCACAATATTTATCTTTTTTTAAATACCGTTTCCATTCTGCATGTTTGAAAGTTTTACAGTGTGTAGATACATGCTTCCCGCTTGTTTTCAAAGTTAGTTCAACCTATTCCCGTGAATTGTGCCGTCACAGCATGTCTTGAAGGTGGCTGCTACACTTGACGTTCATCAGAAACTACGTGCTGTCACTGAATTCCTGTGCAGTGAAAACGAGACAGTGGGGAATATCAACAAGAGGTTAAAAAGGTGTATGGGAAACTGAAAGATTCTCTTCGTGGAACAAGGTTTGAAGATGATGGCTCTCTTGTGCACGCTGCCAAACAGTGGTTCCAGCGTGTTCGTCCAGAATTTTACCGTGCGGGTTTAGAGGCGCTGGTTCCAAGATGACGTAAGGCGGTTGAGAGGGATGGGGATTATGTGGAGAAATGAAAATATTGTTCCTAAAGGATGAATCTACACTCTGTAAAGCTTTCAAACATGTAGAAAAAAAGCTGTAATTTTTTTTTTAAATAGTGTGCATTTCTTTTGGGGTGACCCTGGTATAAGTTTGACTCTTGCGTCGATGATCGTATGGCATCTATTGGCCGGGTATCCCCAAATGGGATTCGACAGCCTTGTGGCAAGCCTTTTCAGTTGACACCACTTCGACGGCTTGCACGTCGATGATTATGAAATGATGACGAGGACAAGACACAACATCCAGTTCTCCGCCGAGAACCGAACCCGGGCGCCCTGCGTGACAGTCAGCGAGGCCGTCGACTGACGAGGGTACCATCAGTAGTGTAAAACACGAATTATGATGAGTCTCGGATATATTGTAGAGGGACATATCTTGAGTATGACGCTATCCGCTTTTTTAGGGAAGGGCCTTCGTCTTGGAGAAAACTGATGTTCAAAATTCACTGCGCGGTGTAAGACGTGTCACGTTAGCCACCTTCAGACCGAATGAGCGTACAGCAGTTGTTAAGGTTTCCTACTACCACGCTGGAGTCACCGTGTTCGGGTCCTCCCGATGTTTGTGCCCCCTCTTTACAGAATATCAAGAAACAGTGTACATTGTATAAATAAGTAAAAAATTTTTAATTTTTCCGTACTAATTTAATCTTTACGTCATTTCTGCTAAGTCTTATCCGCTAAAGCCTGCATCGATTGCTATGCCACAACAGAAATCCGGATGATATTGGTCGTAAAATCAACCAAAAGAAAATGGTTTACAGCAGCAAGCACATTTCACAAAAGCTAGTCTTGCAGGCGCATGGTGTTTCTAAGTGCGGTATCAGATAAAATTCATTTATTTTAACAGTGAGTATTCTTTCATCCCTCCGTAGTTGATCATCTTCGAAAATGGTGGTTCCTTGAATTAATGCGAAGTTAATGTGTGTGGTTTTACGATAAATATCATTCGCATTTCTTTTGTGGCATAGCAAGCGATGCAGGTAATAGAGAGTAAGATGTTGTAATAATGAGGTCAAAATTAAATTAGTACCTCAAAACTGAATATTTCTCACTAATTTCACACCAAGTAGCGTACAGTGCGTCTTGATATTCTGTAAAATTATGTAGATAAATATTGGACTATTCTGATTTTAAAAAAAGCGAAAACAAGGAGATGACCCCAACACGGTACCTACGATAATGATCGTTTGTGCAAAACGCTGCGCCACGCTGACTTGGTCGGAATGTGGCTAACGTACGCGTCTTACATCTCGCAGTGAATTTCAGCATTAGTTTTCTTGAAAACTAAGTCCCGTCGCTGGTAAAGCGGATAGATTCAAACTCGGGGTATGTCCCTCTACAACATATTCGAGACCCATCAAAATCCGTTATTCATTCTGATGGTCCCCTTGTGACTTACGTAGGCGAACACTCATGCGGTAAGAATATAGTACCGTCAGATATAAATATGACAGCACTGGTTGCTGGTGTATGACAAACCAGACGTACTTTCTGGTAGAGTATTAGGCTTACTTATCGCCCTGACATAGTTTGCAATTTTAAATCGCGAGCCAATTCGTTTCGACTGCTTACAGAGTAGACGTGCGGAGTCAACATTTATTACAGCCTTCTTCCTGGAACCTCACAGTAGTAAGCCAGCGTTATACCAAGACGAATTCGCAATACTGAATACCGCTGAAAGTGAAGTAAACGCCCAAGAGGAATAGGATAATCTTGCCAATAAAAACAAGTAGGAGCGGAACGGAGATGTGAATACGGAACGACTTCTGATCCTTTCAGCTTTGCCCAATGGCAGTTGATGTCATATATTCTGTGAATATTAAATAATAACAACTGCAGGATCAGAAGTGACATCTGTTCCCTCGCAACAGACGCCACATGTATATATATAATATGCCGGTGACGGGCAATGATCCTATCGTTAGTGGGGAGGGGTGGGCAAAGTTTGAAGCCCTTACTCTTACGGGAATTAGTTAAACTACGAGTTTGAGTACTGTAGGCAGGGCTAAGCTGGAAATTTGTATCTGACGGGAGGCGTGCCTAGGTAGTCCTTGCAGGTGCGGTGATCACTGTGTCCCCAGTGGTGTAGGGGTCAGCGCAACTGCCTAGAAAGCAGGAGACCCGGGTTCGAATCCCGGCTGGGTACACATTTTCAGCTTTGCCCAATCGCAGTTGATGTCATATATTCTATGAATATTAAATAATAACAACTGCAGGATCACAAGTGACGTCTGTTCCCTCGCAACAGACGCCACATGTATACAATAATTATAACGAATATGGTCCCGATAGATTAGATTAATACTTGTTCCATAGATCATATATACGACATTTCGTAATGATGTGGAACGTGTCAATTTAGTAAATGTTGTCTATACATGACAATTATTATCTTAAGGAATATATATATATATATATATATATATATATATATATATATATATATATATATATATTTTGTGAAGCTACAGTGAAAGTCCCTAGCTCGCTAAATAAATGTCTGCAGGATGCTCTTGGCTGGGCTCCAGCAATTTGTGCAATGAACACTGTTTTACTAAATGTTGAATTGCCCCAGAGTATGATAACATATGCAAGCAGTGAATGAAAATAGGCATATTAAGCTAATTTACTGAGATTTATATCACCAAATTTTGCAATGACCCTGATAGCATAAGTAGCTGAACTCAAACGTGTCAAAAGATCTTCAATATGTTTCTTCCAATTCAATACCTCGTCAATTCAAACACCTAAATATTTTGAATATCCTACCTTAGCTACAGATTTATGATCAAAGTCTCAATTTATTAATGGTGTCATGCCATTTACTGTATGAAACTGTGTATACTGGGTTTTATGAAAGTTTAATTAGAGTTAATTTGTAGAGAACCACTTAATAACTTTCTGAAATATATTATTTACATTTCGTCAGTTAATTCCTTTTGGTCAGCTGTGACAGCTATACTTGTATCATCAGAAAAAAGAACTAGCTTAGCATTTCTGTGAATGTAGAACGGCAAGTCATTAACATATATTAAGAACAGCAAAGGACTAAGACAGAACCTTGTGGGACCCCATTTTTGATAACTCCCCAGTTAGAGGAATTAATTGTGTCATCTATATCATGTGAACTGCTTATTTCAACTTTCTGCACTCTTCCAGTTAAGTATAGTTTAATCCATTTGTGCTGTATCCCTCTCATAACACAATAATTGAGCTTATGTAGAAGAATCCCATGATTTACACATCCAAAGCCTTTGAGAGATTACAAAAATTGCCAACTGGTGATGTCCGGTTATTCAAACCATTTCATACTTCATTAGTCCATGTATAGCATTTTCAATTGAAAAGTGTTTTTGAAAATCAAACTAACATTTTGTTAGAAAATTTTGTATAAAGCTGTAAGAATTTAGATGGGGCGTTAGTTGTTGTGATTTGGTTATTATACTTGATAAAAATCTTAAAAGTGTATAAAAATTTGACACAATATTTAGCATTAAAAATCCACATCTCCTCCTAAACTACTAGACCGATTCAACCAAACTTGGTACACATGTTCCTTAATATCAGGCAACAATTGCTGTCGGGGTAAGAATCACATACGGCACATACGTAAGGAGATATGACGTCATAAACAATGAGGTGCGCGAAAAACTGCTGCGTAATACGACAATGCTGCACATTGTCTCCTAAACCACTGGACCAATTTCCCCCAAATGTTGTATACATATTTCGTACGTGAGGTAACAACTGCTGTAGGAGTACGTGCTACGTGCGACACATGGTTCAGGAGATATAATGTCATGAACAATAGGAATCGCAATAAACTTCTACATAATGCGACGAGACTTTATAAATACATTGCATTAGAATGACAGTACTTGATGACTTGCAACAAACTTTAAACATAATTTCAAACATTTATGAAACTTTTTCTCGCAGACAACCACATAGAAATAATGAAACGAAAAAAAGTATCTCGCTTATTACTTTTTCGCTGTTTATGAAGCAAAACTATGGCATTCGTTATAACGTTACAATTTATAATTTCTACACTACCAATTGTACTCGCAGGAAATTTTGCAGACAGAATACATAATTAAAGCTCAATGTACGTTCGAAATTGTATCACATTCTGACACGTAGTTCATGAAATATGAGAACGTAAAGAGAAACTTCCATGGAATACCGCCCCATCAAGCATCATGCTTTAATCTATTACTTCTTTATTACTACTTCTTTACTACTAACCATATTCGCAACAGATTTTACCAACATACAGCACTTATACAAATCAAAATATTCGTGCAAAATTTTACAATAGTAAAACAAATTTCACGCTTGGAGCGACAAGAAAGAGAGACAACCGTAAGAATAATAATTATTGTCAGTGATATTTCTACTTCATTAAGGAAATATAATATTTCAGCTTTCCATGCGTCAGCCCATTATCCAGAGATATGAATGATCATGAAATAAATGTTTTAAATGACGAATATAACTGATATATTATGTAAGCTACAACATATTCATGAAGATATGCCGATTTCTTACACGTTTCGCAAACGTATTAAAAGGAGAAACTACTGGCACATTTTTCAAGCGGTTTTCACAGGAAATTTGAGCTAAGATTGGGGCAACATAGAGGCATGATTTCATCAAAATCAAATCACGGAAAAAAGGTTCATCGCAATCTTAAGTGTTTTCATTAACTGTCTGTTCATCTATTAGAAATACCTAATATCCTAAACTACTTCACGCATTTACATGTAGCAACTTCATAAGGGAAATAGTTTTAGATGTAGTTTATGCTTGAAGTGAGGATTCGGTAGTACAGAAAACATGCGATATAGGGGCTTTAGTGCACGAAAGAGCTTTTAAACACCGCTGCTGCATAATATATATGGGGTAGTACATCAAGGAAGCGAAGGTCTGTAACAGAATTAAGCAGTCTTATGTCTACGAATACCAACAAACATTGAACATAGTGTTACTGATTTCTCTTTCAATATTAAATACTTAGCGATATTTCTTTGCTTCTTTTGGCACGTTTCACTTTTTGTATCAAAAACGTTAGGAAGACACATCGTTTCAGACAATGACTTTTACTTACATTTGACATCTTGACTAGGACAACTGTGTTTATTGACAGAGCGATCCAATAAGGATTCTGTTTTTACTGACTGAGGTCCGGTACCCTATAAAGCCATGATGCACACAGGCTCTCCTTCAACATCCGTTGCGAAGCTCGGGCATATAAGCTAGTACCTAATAAAGAACAATGCAATTTAAATTGAAACCATTCAGCACTGCGTGAGCATTTGGGAACGACTGGGCACATATTGAGTAATATTGAAGACGGCATATTGGTTATCCACACGATAAATAAAGGCCTTTGTTAGATATTTTACATCAATCGGAAATTTCCATAGAGGGAAAGAAAAACCTTCAGAATTTATTAACCGAGCAAAATTAATTTCATTTAAATGACGAAATCCTATAAGCTGACTACTAACAAGACTCTAACCTGACGTATTACTCTAACAAAGTTCTTTGTATTACGATAATTTGAATGCATGAACACAGGAACTATTTTGTAAATGTTTTTATGACTTTTTAAAGAATATATTTTTGCAATTAATTTTAATGGATTATTTTTAATAGATATGTGATATAATAATTTTTTGTCCACACACACACCCGTAAAAGCGGCGATCGAAGTTTAAATTACGTTATACGTAGAAGGACGATACCATGGATGTTTCAAATACTAACAATTACATCTTTGCTGCTGTCAATATCAGCTGTTAAAATTCATTCAGCTGTCCAGCTTTAATACTACAGCTCTTGTAAATTATTATACTGAAATATGACTACATAAATCGACAGCTCTCAATTATTACCAAACGTCAATCTCCAAATTAGATATGTCATTCGTTATTTACGTAATATTAATGTAAAATTTATGTTATATCAATATACCTATTTTTTTACAGTGTACATTCTGAGGATGCTATTGTTCATAGTGTGAAACTGATAATATTAAATACATAAGTGTAGCGAATGTTTTATAAAATGATGAAGATGTTGAAATTTGTAATTTTTGAACAAAATTTTGCTAAAATTCTAGTTTATGATTTAAAAAATAGAGAAACAAAAATAAACACTAAAGAAGTGGCGAACTAATAATATATTTTTGTTGTATCAAAACACTGATTTAAATTTTAAATTAAACCATTTTTTAAAGATTATATATAGGCCTATCAGAGTTTTTCAAAAGAAACCCTCGCCATCATTGGTTTTTATTGCTCTTTTTCCTGCCACAATCAACAGAATAAGTATCGAAGATCGTACAGTTTTCGTTTACCTAAAGCTTACATGCCAAGCAGTATGACCTGTCACATTAATTATTAATTTCACAATACAATTCTTTGCACTCCTTACAGACTGTCTAGTCAACAGGTGCTTTTTTATGTAGCCCTAGGCTTGTGTTTGTCATAATCCGGATCGTCGGGATCTGAATAGAGATATTCTTAATTTAATATCAGTTTTCAAGTGTGAGCTTTTGCCTTAGAATCTTTTTCTATTTCAGCCTTATCAGCTAACCTCTTCTTCAGATCATCTCTATTTTCTTTGGAAGTTAATAAAAGTGCACCTGCCTTCTTTCCTTTTCTTGATTTAGTTTATATATAGGGGGAAATGACAGCTACAGGTTCTGAAGGAGTTCCATCAGGCTCAGATCCGACGCTGTCTCTGCTGGATCCAGACTGTGTTACGCTGTCAAATGGTTGTGAGATGCAAGTTGTGGATGAAGATGCGGATGAGGTTGTGAAGAAATCGCGTGAGGATTAGGTGCCGTTTTATGCGATATGGAAAAGACGCAATTCAGAAGAACATTCTTGTCTAGACAGTAAGTTCCTGTAGCCTTCAAACCAGTGGTTCTGTTGCCCACGGAGGCTGTTTGTTCCCAAGCCCCTCGAAGTATCTAGCGATTCTGACAAAATTTGTTCTGTCCAGGGGTTGCTCACTGCTATAAAATAAGATACTTTAGCGCCAAGCGTCTATCGCGCAACTTCACAGTGCATATGCGCTCACCCTGGCGGCTTTTACCAAAACTATGGAGGGGGGGGGGGCGGAGTTGCGTCTTCTATGTCGCATGCGTCAACTTTCCTAAATAGTAAGCCCGAGAGCAGTTTAGGTAGTTTCATTAGTAGAACTGTGTATTTTCTAAATTTTCTAACAATGAATCGTAGCTTCTGAATAGTATGCTCATAAGTCAGTAGCCAGATATAATATTTATTACACCCACATTACACAACTGCCGCGCGATTCCGCGTAGTCTGCGCGGTCGTTTTCTCTGAAGTTTCGAATCCTCCCTCGGGCATTGGCGTGAGTGTTGTCCTTAGTGTAAGTTAGTTTAAGCACTTTATAAGTACATGAACTAATAATCGGAGCCGTTTGTACAATAGATTTACAAACATTTCACCACTTTTGTACACACAATTAGTTTCGACGTATTACGTCGCCATTTTCAGGTGTTTATACTTACATCAAAAGGTTTACTTAATCAACCTACTGGGCTTTGTTACTAATTTGACTTTGAGCGATGTTAATGAATAGTTAACAAAATCAACTTATCCATATTCACGAGGATGTTGTAAATTCACATAGCTCAACTGAATTAAAATGCTGAGGTAAGCCACCGATTTATAATATAGTATAGTATCTGTAGATTAACGAGAATATGTTTTATATGACTTCAGAAATTTCGGATCAAAAATTTATTTGAGCTAAGCTACATGTGATTAATAAAGGAGGATTCCCATCGATTTATAATTTTTTTACTACTAGTAAATGAAATTTCAAAAATCGGTAAACATCAAATTACAAAATAAGAGTCGGGGTAGCGTGGCACTTCTATATGACTTTGTCACCTACCCAGAGATCATTCCAGGAATGCTGACGTCATCCTTCCAGAAAATATACTACTGTCAGTGGTCTGCTGTATTCCATCACAATCATTCTGGGAATCCAGTGCCACAACTACATTCTCGGAATTGCCCTTATTTTAGTATTTTGCGTACGCAAGTGTGCATTACATCACGTTAATGCTGTGAATTAAATGTATTATATTACACAACTGCTCCTTATTTCAATATACTGAGAATTGCCCGACAACTATGCTGGGATGCATTCCACAATATTCATTCTTGGAATTTAGAGTATTAAATTAACCAAATGCTGAGCTGTTCAATATTCTGCAAGGTTTGAGTACTGAGGGCTTCTACCTTCAACCCCAGCCCAAGGAACATTTGTTTCGGCTGACCTGTCCTCACTGACCGCATTGTAAGAGTTTGGGCAGATGAAAGCACATTAAATAATGGGTGTATAGCACTCCATACAGCAAAACGAAATGTGTATAAATAACTCAACGTCAAGTGTTGTTTGTAAAATTTGACTAAGTCAATGGCAATATGCATCTGATTTTCAGTTTTTTAATCTTAACTACTGTTGCAGCAATCCACAAAAGGCGAAATATGAGTTCTTGTCCTTTGCCAAAGCAGTGACAACTTAGATGGCAGCAAGATAGGCCATCCAACCAACATTGTTAAGTTATTATGAAATTAATACTCACATATTAAGACAAGGAGGTGATCTTATGCTATATTAAAGTTAATAACAATTGAAATAATAGTTGTTGTGATAAAAACCTGTAAGTATATTGTGGTCTACAATTAAGCGAGTATTCTTCAAGTTTAGCACGTTTTACTGTAAATTCTGACGTTATTTTTATTTTTTTAGTAACAACCAGTTGACTTTACATGTTCCTTTAGTTTTGTTATGTAATTTTTTCAAATTATCACCAATTTGGTAATCTTCACGAAGTGAAATATAAAAATTACTGGTGCAATTTCAGGATCTCTGAGTGATTCTGAAATCGCTACTTTACTCAACTCGTCAGATGTAGGAGATTTAAACAGTGAAGACGATAACCTCGATTACACTTGGCTCTTCATCTCCAGGTGAAGATTTTGGAGAAACGTCTGCTTCAAAATACAATGAAAATGATGGACGTGGCATGTGTGAATTCATGGCTTCAGTACAGGCATAATAGTAGAGCTCGACGAAAAGACATACATGATCTTTATAAGGTACGGGTGGTTGTGGGGAATATGTGTGCTCACCCCCAAATGGAATGTCATTTATTGACGAAGAGCATGATTTAAAATGAACAAGACGTAAATACAGCTCGAAAGAAAAGGTTCACCTTGCATAGACAAGCGACTGCACAAATTTGATGACTTAAATCTGCAAAATTGTTGTCGTAGAAGCAGTTGCAACTGGCGTACCAGGAGAAGATACGTACTTGTCTCACTGAAAAGATGCAAACTGTTTTCACTTCTATCATGTGAGGAAATGAGTATGAAGGCATGTTACCGTGAGATTGTGCATATCATAAGAAATTATAGTGGAGGCCCAAATCACACAATTCTGTGATTACAAAACTTCTAGAAACATTTGAAAATATATTTTTTAATGAATTAATGTATGAATTTTGTACCTTAAACGTCCCTCTCTATATTAATGTTACATCACCTGTAACCTTGGGTCTGAAAGGGTTATTGGCTTGTGTTAGGTCTTATCTATGTTGTGCTGTGCTGTTATTGACATAATCAAATGCCCCTGTGCATGCAGATTTATGTAATTTAGAGTGTAAGTGAAGTCAGTTCGTTAGTGAACTTGACCTACATTCATTCAGGTTCGGTGTTGGTAAAACTACAACCAATCAAACATAGAGAACGTTACGTTTTCTGCACACACTTTTTTAAAACTAACTTTGAAGTCATTGCGTTAAGTATGTTAAGATTTAATATGGTTTCGGGTAGTAGACAATGTTATCTTAATTCGGCTTCCAATATTTTTAATTCGTCAGGTAGGGTTTTACACTGAGCATTCTACATAAAAGACACAAATATCGTGTTTACATTGTTAGGGCTAACTCGGTTAGTGCTGTGTAAAATACTTAATTTAATGTTTTTTTTTGTGCATCGATAGCGAGTGTTTAGCACAGTTACTATTCTGCTAAAGTTAGGCAGTATCAACATGAAAATGTTTGTTATTAAAACGATTTCTTTTGTTGTTCACACAGTTAGGGTCAAAACTAGCTATAGGACGCCGTATATACGGATTTTAGGTATTAGTTTCACGATAACATTGTGATATTCAATATAATTAATAGTGTGTATCCTCATCATGTAGATAGTAGAAATACGACTATTTAACATGATTTAAAATTTTAGTAACTCTGTTAGGCCTGGGGATGCTTACCTTAGGGATGTTAGACATTAATTTTACTGAATGAAACTTTCACTCTGCAGCTGATATGAAACTTCCTGGCAGATTAAAATTGTGTGCCGGAACTGGGACTCGAATCTGGGACCTTTGCCTTTCGCGGGCAAGCGCTCTACCGTTTGAGCTATCCCGACACGACTCATGATGCCGCCAGGAGTACTAGTCTGGCATGTTTCACAGGAGAGCTTCTATGAAGTTTGGAAAGTAGGAGGCGAGGTACTGGCGGAAGTAAAGTTGTGTGGCAGCATCGTGAATCGTGTCGGGATAGTTCAGTCGGTAGAGCGCTTGCCCGCGAAACGCAAAGGTCCCAGGTTCGAGACCCGGTTCCGGCCCACAATTTTAATCTGCCAGCAACTTTCATTAATTTTACTGTTATTTTGCAGTAATTTATGTAGTATTACAATGTTTAGAGTTTAAATTTTCTGACATAAATGTCGCTTTTAGTGTATACATTCCTTACTATTGCGGTATTTAGGTTGAATGGACTTCTTTATTTAGTGTATTGTTGGGTTTTAAATTATACATGGAAAAAATATTTGTAAGTTGAAGACCATTTTTTTTAATTTTATGGTAATGCACTGATGGAAAAGTTTCCACAACGTTGTTGCAAATGCAGTAGTGAAAATTAACTACCGTCCTAAGATATTGTGTTATTAATATTGACGGTACACTTTTCATGACAACTAATTAGTTCAACCTTACTTGTAGAATTGCATTCGGAAATGTGGTCTCTAAGGATGGAGACTAGGTTGTGTGCCCCATTAAGCCGGCCGCGGTGGCCGAGGGGACTGAGGCGCTCCAGTCACGGGCTGCACGGCCACTGTGGTCGGGGGTTCGAATCCCCCCTCGGGCATGGATATTTGTACCGTCCTTAGCATAAGGTAGAAGATAAGTAGTTTGTAAATTTAGGGATTAATGACAACGTAGTTAAGTCCCATAAGCTTAACAAACATTTGATTTTTGTCCCATTAAAACCACGACTCTGTTTAGTACACAGAAAGTGGGTGGAGGAGAACAGCATTAAGTCGTTTGGAACGTCGCCGGGTTCTGTTCACAGATGAGTAAAGATTTTGTGTTCAGCTCGACAATCGTCGTTCCCTCATCTGGAGAGAACGTCGAACTCGTCATAGACCTGCTTATATGGAGGAAACATTACCATATGATGGTGGTGGACGAACGTCTTGAGCAGGTGTCAGTTTTGGTGGACGTACGGACCTCTACGTACTTCAGAATGGCGCTTTGACTGCATAGAGCTACGAGGAGAGATCCTTTAACATTTTATTGCGCCATATGCTGGTGGCATTCGAGACGGGTTCCTTCTGGTGGACGGTAACGGTCGTCCCCACAATGCTGCATTGGTGAACAACATGCTTGAAATGAGGGAATTGAACGAATGGAGTGGCCAGCTTACGCACTGGACTTAACCGGAATGAGCATGTGTGGCATGCCCTTGGCAAACACATTGCAGCCAAACCAACACCTCTCACAACATTTGGAAGAATGGCCAAATCTCCCTCAATGGCTGACTGATAATTGCATACTATGCATTACACGCAGGTGCGTACCTGTGCTGGCCATCAGAGGCGAACACACGGCAATGAGAACGAGGTTTTCACTAATATGTTAGACTCGTGGTGCCTCTCACTAATTAAGCGCCTTGTATACAACAAGTAAATAGATTGGACAACCAATTATCGTGTTGTATCACACACATTTACTAGTACTGATGTGGTGTCTGTTCTTTTCTGGCATGTCCGAGAGAACAATTAGTTGACAGTAACGGCCGTAAATTTATGAAATCGAATTATTGAAATATTGTTTTCGGAGATTTTAAATAAATTCAACGACAAAGTTGAAAATTTGGAACCCGGATTTCTCGCTATGAGCCAGAGGTCGCCATCAGCAATTACGCTATCCAAGCAATCTTCTCTTCCAACCCAAATTCTCAACTTCCAGCCCCTGTGGATACCTCTTGCTTACAGATTATACTCTTTCGGAAAGAGCAGACACCATATCATCAATTGTAAATATGCCCACAACAAGCAATTTCATTTTCACTGTGGAACCATTAAAAGGATCTATCCTTTGCGGGAATCGAGTATAGTCTGTGAGCAAGTGGAATCATTGAGGTGGGGTTGTCCTTAGGTTAGTTTACCTAGGTTTAAGTATTTTGTAAGCTACGAACTGATGACCACGCAGTTTAGTCCGATAGATTTACAAACATTTGAACATTTTCTGAGAAGGGATGTTAAAAGTTGAGAATTTGGATTGTAAAGAGGCGTGCCTGGATAGCCTAATTGTTTAAGGCGACCGCTGGCCTGAAGTGGGAAATCCGGGTTCGAATCCCGGTCCAGCATAAATTTTCAACTTTGTTGTTGAATTTATTTCTACCCCCTCTCCCTCCCCCTCCCCCCGAAACGGTGGAAATGTTTAAATAATTCGATTTCGTTAATTTCAAATGTAGCTAATGTCTGAATAAACTATGTTAGCCGGCCGCGGTGGCCGATGGGACTGAGGTGCTCGAGTCACGGTCTGCACGACCACTACGGTCGGGGGTTCGAATCCCCCCTCGGGCATGGATATTTGTGCCGTCTTTAGGATAAGCTAGTTGATATGTAGTTTGTAAGTTTAGGGACTGATGACCCCGTAGTTAAGTCCCATAAGCTAAACAAACATTTGAAACTATGTTACCATACGTATAATTTGTTTCTTCAAATGACCCTGTCCTTGATTTAATTACAGCTGCAAGTACCATAGACCTCCCTGCGCTTGCATCAATCGAGGCGTTGTGTGATCTATCGTGCGTCAATTTTCTTCTAACTACTGTTTTCATTGTCGCATGTGACGCGACGGTGGCGCGCCGAGGCAGTTGGAGAAAGGACAAGGTATCAGGCAGTGAGTTTGATACGCTGCATGGCATCGCCAGGGTCGAGTTATTTTGATTAAGCGGCCGTTTGTGTCCGGGCTCGACGTGTGCATCGAAGTTGTTCGAGTGGCACTCTGTCTGTCCGTGGGGAGCCATGCATGCTATGAGCTGAAGAGGTTGGTCCAGAGAGGCCTTTCTTTCAAGTTATAACAACACCTCGGCGCGGCTGTTTACTGCGTCTCCCGGCGGTGTGGTCGCGTTCCTAGCGGCCGTGCGACACCGCGTCCGTCCTTCGCAAGCATCGGAGCCGTCAACAACTGGTAGTCTAGAGTACTCCGCACTCAGCCCCGGCTGCGCCTCGCGACGTTCCAGCCGCTTTGCATCTGGGATCTATGAAGGGTTTCCGGTCATTGGTTGACACCCTCCTCCTACACCATCGCGAGGGTGCCTGCACCTGTCGTGGAGTAAGAAATATATAAGTGACTGTTACAGTCCTGCACCGCAAAATTGTGTGTGTGAATTCGTCAAGATCGGTGGTCGTTCCCCAGGAGCCGTCGTTGCCTCTACCTACGTCGTTAGTTGTTTATTCACTTGTTATACTGCACTTTTAGTTGGGTTCAATTGAATTATTCTTTCTCTTTGCTCTGAGTAGCAAGTGCTCTATATACATTACCTTGGTTAACGTAACTGGGAAATTTGTCTGGTGTGTGCCCCTCTGCTGGCTCGCATCTGCACGGACGGTAGTTGAATAGCTTTGTTTCTCTTTTTCTTTTCTTTTTATATTAGATCTTCTTGTAGCAGAAAATTTTGTCTCCAAGAGGCATCGCCACCCCGCACTTGTAATTTGTCGTTTTGGCGTTATATCCGTTTGTGGAAGTCCCTTCGTGTCAGAGCTGTAGTTGTTGTCGACCGTTGGGCACCTTGTTCTTCTTCTTCCTGTTGTGAGTCAGCTCATCTGTTTTACTTGTGTGGATGTATTAAATTAACTAGTAGCTATCTCCCCACCTTTAGTGTGATGTTGATAACTAAGCTGAGCTGTTTTCATTTAAATTGCAGGGCTCACTTGCAAATTTTATTGTGTTGTTTTATTGGCCTTGTGCTACTGATATCATTGAGCACAGTTTCCTGTTACTAGCCTCTATAACAAACGTACACGTTACTTGAATTTTTGAGCTCGTCTGTAGTGTGTTTTCGTAATTGCATTTCTAAAGAACTTTCCACGTTCGCTTAAATTGTTGGGCTCGTTGTGTATGTTATTGTATGTTTAAAAGAGTTCTTTTACTAAATTTTGAGCCTTATTAACTAATAAAAAAATTACCTTAATTAAAACAAATGGAACCTGAACTGTCTACGCTTACTTAACTTCACCCACCAACTACCCACCGCTTCCGCAATCCACCCTCTCAGACATCTCACCTGTTCCTCTACTTATTTTGTTCACTAAATTAACAGATTAGATTAGATTAGAGATTAAATTACATTAGATTAGTACTTGTTCCATAGATCATGGATACGACGCTTCGTAATAATGTGGAACGTGTCAGGTTAATGAAAGGTGTCTTTACAAATTATTATTTTGTACTAAGTATTACACGACACATTTTTTACTTAATTTTTTTTGTTTTCTTTATATATATATATATATATATATATATATATATATATATATATATATATATATATATATATATATGCTGGAATTCTTTAAATTTATTTTTAATGCTTGTTGGCTATCTGTCAGGCTTCTGATGCTGTTTTCTTAGGTGACTGACGACTTTTGTGGCAGCATAACTCACCCTTTTCTGTTCCAAAGCTAGATTTAACCTTGGATAGTGAAGATCGTTCTTTCTTCTAGTATTGTAGTTATGTGCACTGCTATTGCTTTTGAATTCGGTGGGACTGGTAATAACAAATTTCATAATTGAATATATATACTGTGAAGCTACTGTGAAGATCCCTAGCTCTTTGAATAAGAGTCTGCAGGATGATCTTGCATGGGCTCCGGCAATTATTCTGATCACACGCTTTTGTGCAATAACAGTCTTTTACTCAATGATGAATTACCCCAGAAAATGATGCCATAGGAAAGCAGAGAATGAAAACAGGCATAGTAAGGTAATTTACTGAGATGTATATCACCAAAATTTGCAATTACCCTCCTAGCATAAGACGCTGAACTCAAACGTTTTAACTGATCTTCAATGTGGTTTTTCTTTTTTCAGTTCAACCCCTCATCAATGTTCACACCTAAAAATTTTGAATGTTACCTTTGCTACAGATTTATGATCAAAGTCTATATTTATTGATGGTTTCATTCCATTTACTGTGTGGAACTGTATTTATTGTGTTTTATCAAAATTTAATAATAGTCCATTTCCTGAGAACCACTTAATGATTTTATGAAAGACATCGTTTACAATTTGATCAATTAGTTCTTGTCTGTCAGGTGTGATAACTATACTTGTATCATCAGAAAAAAGAACCATCTTTGCATCTTCATGAATATAGAATGGCAAGTCATTAATATATATTAAGAACAGCAAAGGGCTATAATGACATGGTTTCCTTTCCCCGATATTATCAGAGAACATTTTGTACTTTTAAATATTATTTCGACATGTTAAAATAGTTATCTATGAAAGTCAGAGAAAGACAATTTAGGGACAACACTTTCAAATTTTTTTTAAGACAGAAGACACTCTTGCTTTGTACTTCGTAGCGATAGCATCTTGCAGACGGGAGCTGTACTTTATTATTCTTATGTGGCCGCAGTCATGTACATTCATGTAAATCTATGTGCTGTGCGCGTATCTTAAGTTTATAAATAAACCCCACCTCTCACTTAAATTCGCACTTATGAATATTTATTAATAATTTTGCCCTATCCTCCCTCCGCCCATGACGTCTTTTTCAGCATTGTTGAATCACCGCAACAATGGATGGCACAGTTTTTTTTTGGTTAATATTGAATGGTGATATTTCGTGTAGCCTGCCAGTCTTGTTTCAGAATTTATTCCATAATATTATCATTTACCGGCAATAGAATCTGCAGTCGATTTTCTTGTGCATTAAATTTTTAGAAGTCCGATGTGTTTGACTTACGTAATATTCCTGTCCGATGTGTTTGACTTACGTAATATTCCTATCCGATTTATATCATGTCACCTATCTTACTTTACGGTTTGCTACACGAGTCGTAGTTTGATATTGACGAACTGCCATCCACTGTTCGTCGAGTGGTTATCATATTATTAAAATTTCATTTACAGCCAAATTTCAACCACCGATGGATCTATTGTTAAAGGTAACTGCTCGTCGATTCCTTTTGTAATGTTCTGCCTGCACAACACTCCACCGTTAATTTCATTTAAATTCATGTAATAATTTTTCCAAAAATTTTTCCCCGTAATTTACTGATTGGGATCTTTTATAGCTTCTAACTTCAAACCACTTCCTTCTTATTAATTTGTTAATCTCAAAAATTAATAGCCAGGGTGGAACATTATAGGGCCCAAGAGCGAACCTTGTGGCACCCCATTTTTGATTGTTTCCCAGTTTGAGAAATCAGCTGTTTTTGCATATTATGCGAACTACTAATTTCAACTTCCTTCCTGTTAGGTATGATTTAAGCCATTTGTACACTGTCCCATTCATACCACAATACTTTAGTTTATCTAGAAGAATTCCATAATTTACACAGTCAACTGCTAACAGCTTAATGCCAACTGGGCGGGAACCTTTCGCATTGCTCCTACGTTGTGTCAGTCGTGCAGCAGACATCACGGATGCACGTTATGCCGCAGGCTGGCCTCCACCAGATGTCCGCAGACAGAACACGCCTCTGGCCTCGCAGGAACTGCGTCGTTCGGCTCGTCTCTCGGTCGCAGTCGGCGGGCACGACTCCCGCCCCCGCGGTATAAATAATGTTCCTTATTTCGGAACCCATTACGTGGCCGCTCCCGCCGCCTGCTGTGGGAAGTTTGGTAATTAAGGACGCCCCTCTGTATCTCGGATATTAGCAGTAATTATTTCGCGGCCGCCTCTTCACTCCCCTCTTCCTTCTTCATCTCCGTCCCCCTACCCCCGCGCACACGCAACACACACGTACGTGCACACAAACACGTGTTAATTATCTATACTGGTGCAAGAAATTGTCCTACGCTCCCTTTGGCTTAATCGTCAGCGTTGTTAACAGCGTGTTGACGATGTCTCTAGTTTCATCGGCAGGAGAAACCTACCGCTGCGCATCACGTCATGCCTGTTAACGTACGACTCGATCTGTAGGCGTCCTGAAAATTGGTCTGCTTTATTATACGTGTTATTCCTTTATTTGCATTTCATAAGCGTAACTACCACTAGAGCGATTTCCTCTATTTCGCTTTCCATCGCCTCGGTTGCACAGTGGTAGAGTGCCAGACTACAAATCCAAAGGTCGCGGGATCGATACCGCCAGTTCTTAGGATTTTTATGTGTCACTTTCCACATCTTTTCCCTCTGGCAGTATTGCTCATGTGAAAAATAGCGAGTAGCACCGTGGTTCGGAACCCACGTTAAACTGTAGGTCCCTCCTTTTACTGGCTGGGTAAGTCAGTTCGAAGGTCTGAGGAAGGCAACGGCATACCACCTCCAAACAGGACCATGCCTAGTAAAGCACTGTTGTGTTCAAACCAATCTTCGGATTGTTGACTGCCCTACCTGTTTTACCCAATCTTCAGTAAGTATACAGGGTGAATCACCTAACACTTGCACCGCAAATATTGCGGAAACAAAAAGTGCGATTGATGTGCGGTTCTCACAGAATGGACTGGTAGTCAAAGACTCGTATTGTTAGCCAATAAACAAATTGTAAAAATACATAAAAAGTGTATTTTTTCATTCAAACATACAATTTTTTAATGGAACAATGGTTGTTTCTTTCATGCACTGGAACTTTTGACACCAGCTGTTTACAAGGAATATTGAATGACATTTTTATCACGTTTAGTTTGGCAGCTACAACCGTTCTAAGTTTCGATGTTGGAGGCTGCGATAGCGTAGGTGAATGGCTGAGTGGCTAGCCCCTGGTGCATGACCCACTGTCTCATGACCACCAGCTACGATGTCGTAACCTCCCCCTCCCCCCCAAACTTTGAATCGTTGTAGCTGCCAAACTAAACGTATAAAAATGTCATCAAAATTCATTCTACACAGATGGTGTCAAAACTTCCTGTCCATGATAGAAACTACCATTGTTCCATTTGAAAAATTGTACGTTTCCATAAAAAACACTTTTTAGGTATTTTTACAATCTGTTTATAGGCTAACAATGCGAGTCCTTGACTACCAATCCATTCAGTGAAAACCGCACATCAATCGCACTTTCCGTTTCCGCAAAATTTGCGGTGCAAGTGTTAGGTGATTCAAACTGTATCTCAAATTTATTGAATTAAATGTTGTACAATTTTATAATTTTATAGGTAAATATTCGTTTGTATAAGTGCTGTATGTGTGCAAAATCTGTTGCGAATACAGTTATTAGTAAACAAGTAATAGGTTATGCATGAGGGTACAGTTTTCCATGAACGATACTGCATCCTGAGAGTCCAACTGGTAATCTAGAAACTTCATACTGAATGCCATAGTATTACTCCATAAACAGGGGAAAAGTAGTAAGCAAGAAACTTTTTTCCTTTCAACATTTTGATGTGGTTGTCAGCGATAAAATGTATAATAAAGATTTGCATTTGTATTTAAAGTTTGTTGCAAGTCGCTAAGTACTCTCATTCTCATAAAGTGTATGAATAAAGTCTCCTATTGTTTGTGACGTTATGTCTCCTAACCTATGCGTGGTATGTTGCTTTTACCTAGACGAGAAGTGTTACCTCACGGCAAGGGATATGTGTAGCAAATTTGGTTGAAATTGGTCCAGTGGTTTAGGAGGGATGTGCAACATTATCGCGAAATGCAGC
This sequence comes from Locusta migratoria, assembly GCA_026315105.1. Lineage (NCBI taxonomy): Eukaryota > Metazoa > Arthropoda > Insecta > Orthoptera > Acrididae > Locusta > Locusta migratoria. Next base: position 26,413,702 of record CM048751.1, read on the forward strand.
AGTTTTCCGAGCTTCTCAAGACGCCATATCTCGTTAACTATGTGTTGTACATGATTATTACAGCTTCGGCGACAGTCCTTTTGGTTTGGAGGTCTTGTGTGAAAAATTTAGTTAAGAGTTGAAGCAAACTGTAGATCTGTATGCAACACGTACACACAAACAAACGCATGGAGACGAGGTCCAATTCATTGGGGGTGGGGGGGGGGACGAAAAATGAGAGAAATAGGAGAGCGCGAGAGAGAAAGAAAGGGGGGAGCAGGAGAGAGAGAGAGAATGGAAGGGAGAGAGACAGGGTGGGGAAGGGTGGGAGGGAAGAATCTCAGCATTAGAATAATTAATTTTTACTTACGGGCAGCTTGTAATTGTTAGTTTAAAAATGCAAAATCCCTGTAATGAACATAATGTTATTTGACCTTTTGTGTTATGCTTTCATTTAATTGCTTCTTACTCCTTTTTGTCCGTAATCTATATTAATAGGAATGAATTTTCCCATATAAGAAAGAGCATCACTTGAGATTTGCTCCACTGATTCGGCTGATCTTTTCTTTGTTCTGATCGTAATTCTCTGGGCAAAACAGACTGCCAAGTGTGACGATTATTTCAATTTTGCAGGGCTTACTCTGTATAGGGTTTCGCATATACCCATCTGGCGAACCTCAGAAACATTTAAGCCTGGATTTAAATTCAGAGCCTGAATGCCCCATGTTTAGCTGTGGCAAGTGTTTCATCCTTTTTTTGATTAGGGATGAAGGATTGCCCACAGCTGAACACAAGGCATTCAAGCTTTAAATTATTTTATGGTAAAATGAGAAAATTTACACTGTTCAATATGATTCAGTAATTGTAATTGTTGTGTCCTGTGTCGTCTGCTGAAGTGCCTGGCTAGGAATATAGGCTAAATGAGAAGCAAACAAGAAACCAGTTATCTTTTATTATACAGAGACACGGTTACAACTATAAGAATACGGTAGACATCACTAGGTGTGGGTGCGAGGGTGAATATCGGGGTGAGAGTTTAAATAGGGAAAGCTTAATTTTTAAAAGTCACAATCACCAACTGCGAACCAGATTCCTAAATATGCAAAAACACTGGAACTGTGATTGCTACTGTTTGACTCATTTTGTAGGGGATGATATCACACGTTCGCAGTTTTCCTTCCCTGCATATGATTAACAAAAAAATTCATAATAAAGTAAGTTCATGTGAGAAAAGAGTGTAATAACTACTGTTTTTGAAAACACGTAAAAGTTCACTTTATGTTGTTTATTACACCATATTAAAACCCTGTGGCTGATACGTCTGTACGTCGACACATTTATCAAATAAAGTTATGGCTCGGGAGCCCCCACACAAAAATGAATATTTGTCGCAAATTGTTTTCACACCACGTGCCTGTCTCAAACACCGTTCATATTCGTGCCTATGCGACGACACGTGTTACATTAACAAATCACAGTCACTTTAATTCAATGTGATGCACACCTTGTTCCACTGGCTAAATATTCACAACACACAGTACACTCGATTCAACTTGGTGCAGTCTACGATGAGCAACCACACTTGGCAATTGCCACACAAAAATCTAAATGCTCCACCTGGAGATCCACATGCCAACTGTGCAGAGCGACGCCGCCCGGCCAGCTACCCCACTCGCTCCCGACTCGTCACTTCCTAGGCACGCGCGCGCCAAAAGCCCAACTGCCGGGTTTTTTCCCTACGTCATCAACTTCCCCATGTGAGCTGTTCTAACCGACTTCCAACGTACAGCGCTCAGCCAATACATTTCTAAAACTTACCTTAAAATCAAAATAATTACACTACACATTAAACAAATGTCTTCTTAGGTTTTTATATTGGAATAAACATCCTTTGTACTATTTATTATAATCGTGCAATTTCTTATATCACAGATAAGTGATTTAACAGAATATTAGAATATTTCAAGATAAAATACACAAGATTAATTGAAAATAAAATGAGAAGTAGTTAATACATTATTTTTATAAACAAACATTGCCATGCTAGTTGTGTAACTGTCTTGTATTCATTGGTAATTTATTACTTTTCATATAATGAAATTGTTTTCAATGTCAAACATATTACGCCAGATGTGACTATATCAGCTAATGTATTGTTTATTTGTCAACAGGCTATTTTGTAGTGAGGGCCTTAAAGGTTCCTAACTGCACTGTATTACTTCAAATGCAAGTAGTATTAGAATATTTTATTTCACGCTGTGCACTGCACTGCGCCTGGCAATCGTCATTGTCCCTCTCTCCCCTAACCGGAAACGAGCCTGGAAAATCCTAAGCTGGAACAAGCCACCAACGTCAGCCTGCTCGCCGCCCCCCCCCCCCCCCCCTCAGCTACAAGCACAGAGCAAATCTCAACGTGGAGAATTTCTGCCTATGGTGTAATTATAAATGTTGGCACCCAACTGCGTACATACATTGCTGCCATAATTATTAAGATTAAAATTGTGTAACATTTGGAACATTGGCATGGTCAATGTTTGCAGTGAACTTCATACTGTTTAATTACTAATGCTATTAATTACCAATATTTCTAATTGGCGGTAATCTCACATGGACTACTAGAAGCTGCCCTAGCTTCTCCTAGATGATCCATACACACTCTCCCTTCGCTTCTTCTGACGCCGCCCTTAACTGCTACTTGTCCAGAGGGCGCGCTCGCCGTGTGTCAGAAGGCGGAGTCCCGAGGCGCCGTAGCCATTGGTTCCTCCGTTGCGCGGCGTCGAAGCTACTGTAGTACACGCCGGCGCATTACGGTGCACCGATGAGCCAGGCGCGTAAGCGCGCGTCTAGCACGGGTCCTTCGGCGACGATACTACAGTAATATTTTTGTGATCACAGGCATTAGAAAATGACGCCCTAGTGCGTAGAAACTAATAGTGCTGTGGTAGTTAGGTGGAAGTATATTAAAAACTTTTTTTTCTAATAAGTGATTATGGCTTTGGAACATATTTTTTTTCTTTTTTCTATAGCAGTTATATGTGACAATATGTATGTATGTGTGTGTGTTTTAAAATTTAACTCACAAAGCCCGTAAGGACATACTCACCCTCCTCAGCCTTGCGCCCCCCCCCCTCAAGAGAAATATTCTGCGGTATCCGCCACTGCCTGGAGACTGCTTTCTATATAAAGATTTTCATATTTTGGGTAGGCTCGAAGTCAAAAATGTTGATAATTATTTATAAAAGAATTTCTTTAAAAAATCTTTCACAATTACATGGGTTACTCAGATTCATGTGGTGAACAGTTAACAGCCGCGGTGGAGTATCTGACCGGTCTAAAGCGTATCGCTGCGGAGCGCGCGGTTCCTCGCCGTGGAGGTTCCAGTCCTCCCTGACGCTTGGGTGTTTGTGTTTGTCCTTAGGTTAGTTTACCTAGGTTTAAGTAGTTTGTAAGCTACGGACTGATGACCACGCAGTTTGGTCCGATAGAATTTACAAACATTTGAACATTTTGAACAGTTAACATTACGAATTGCTCGTTCTTTCTGAATGTGTGCAAACAAGGGTGGATCTGGATGCACACCCGAGTCCCGGGTTCGGGCCTGAAGGATGTCCTGGCCTGTCACTGAGTATTATGTATTAACGTGGTAAGATCCTGGCGAGACATAACGAGGCCTGACGACACTACTCATGCCTCAGCGGATGGCGTGGCTGTTAGCCGAAAGGGACGCCACACACAGAGTAGAAGTTGACACGCTTGCTGCTGATGGTGCGTCAGCTGCCGCACTGTGGGTTCAGTGGCTTGAGTGAACAGCTCAGTGAGGCAGACCTACCTGCCGCCACTGCTGACCAAAGACCTTGCAAAAAGAACTAAACTCTGTGAGGGCGTTGCTGTCACAGCGATACCAGAGTCTAACCAGTGGCGTAGCTAGGTCACCAAGGGCCCGGGGCAAAAATGACATTGGGGCCCTCTTTACAATAATACTGTACAGATACAAAACTACTTCATCATCAGCTCCTTACTGCCCACTGGAAAACATAATAAGGCAAACCTAAATACTACTAAGTTCAAATGTTCAAATGTTTGTTAAGCTTATGGGACTTAACTACGGGGTCATACTACTAAGTAAATTATTATGTGTCACGCAGCAGATAATATTTAATCGTACTCTCTAATATAATTGTTAAAGTTTGTTTGTTTGTTTGTTATGCTTTCACGCAAAAATTACTAGGTGATTTGGATGGAATTTTGCAGAGGGCTGGAGACAGAGTTGTACCTGTGTAGGACAGACAGGTGAAAATGCCCCATGGGATATTTTTCGTCAGCGGTGACAGCACGCGGACTGTTGTCAGTGCCGACAACTCACTCTCGCTAAACTACTACGCTGTTGGCTCATTTCGTTGCTATCCCATTCAGAGAAGCAAAATAGGGGAAATATTCGTGTATGGTGGTTTCAGCTAAAGGAAGTTGCCGGATTTTGTTTCATGAAACACTTTGGATTGAGCCGTGCCCCAACCAGGCTTATTGAAGTGTATGTTAGTGCCTGGCCAGGAAAGAAGTAATAAGTAAAATAACTAAGTCGATATCTTCACTTATTATCGTGACATTGGGGTAGAGGACAACGTCTTGATGCACAATTCACTATTGGGACAAAGTAATTATTACATGAATCTTCTGATCCGTGAATGTAATTAAACCTTTAAATGGCAGAATAAACAAATAGTGTGCGGGTAGAGACGTACCTTAAAAGACTGCGTACTTCAGAACACAGTGAAGTTGTTTGTTTTTCACATAGAAGATCTGAGCAGAATGCGGCGGAGGGTGTAGTGTTAGTATGAACGTAAATTGAAGAGCGCTTAGTTCTTCTGGTATGGGAAGGCGCCGATTCCAGAAAAAAGCCACAGAATGCCGAATCCATTTCGCGCCTATCATTCCAAGGAAGTGTGTAGAAAGGTATGTAGATTCTGTTCGCTATTCCTTTCAGTGTTAACGCTTTTGTGGAAAATAAACAAGCCTGTTTTCTGGCGCAAAGCATATTGTGGAAAATGCGCACTCTCCACGTCTGTATGCGCACTACGCCATGCGTGATTTATGAGGTGCTGTGTGGAAGGGCCGGTATAACTTTGTAAAACACCTTGTAATTTCCTTTTGCGACGTAATGGGGTATACAGAGTGGGGGCTCGCTTTCTCGCTATTCGTTTTGCAGGCGCACAAAGTTTGGTAATGCCTGACCATGCCAGCGGTCTGCCCTTTCCCGCATCGTCTGCCCTCCAACCCCTTCCTGCTGTCACCTGTCCCATCCCCACAACAAATCATATGCCCAATACTGTTCTACTGTACTTAATTATGCTGTATACATTTAATATTTTGTCTTAGTCCATTCTGTTTAACAATAACTATATTAAATTACTAAAAATGTCCGGGCTATTATGCCGTGGTCTTGTGAATTTATTCTGGAAACCCAACGTTTCGTCCCCGACTGCGGAAGACATTCTCAATGGGATCGTGGCACTTTTGAATGTCCGATGCACACCCTGACTCGCTACTGACTGAAGCCAAACTCCGTTTACGAGGGCTCGCGCGCATAGGTGTGACGTCAGATGTTTTTGACAAGCGCGCGCAATTCTTCGTTGCCGATTGCCGCCGACCGTTAATATCGTTCCATGGTGGAAGACTGTTATATTACTTCTTCAAAACCGGAATCCAGATTTCATTTAGTTTCGCCCCCTCCCCCCTCCATCCCTCGGCGGCAATCGGCAACGACGAATTGCGCGCGCATGTCAAAAACATCTGACGTCACACCTCTGCGCGCGAGCCCTCGTAAACCGAGTTTGGCTTCAGTCAGTAGCGAGCCAGGGTGAGCATTGGACATTCAAAAGTGCCACGATCCCATTGAGAATGTCCTCCGCAGTCGGGGACAAAACGTTGCGTTTCCAGAATAAATCCACAAGACCACGGCATAATAGCCTGGACATTTTTAGTAATTTTGACCATTCCGGTCGTCAAAGCTTACATTTTACGATGACTATATTAACATTTTGGCTGTCAAAGGGTTACCGACCCCCGGGGGCCATTTACTTTTTTTCCATATTTTGCTTTAGTTTGCTTGAAGTAAGTTATTTAAGTACAAATAAGTCGTAAATATTGAAATTTAATACCTTAGTTTATGTTTTTCGTGTGAGTTACATATGACTCACATGGCGCAGTGCCAGGTGTGTTATTTGCTATGTAGCTAATAATTTTGAGTTGCTACTCCTATTCCACAACATTATTTGCGTACAGTTCCATTATTTTTTGCATTGTTACTACAGTCTTTATTCAGTGTTGTTTGCTCTGTAACACAGTGATATTGTAGCAGGAGAAAATGTCTCGTAGAAGTTATGTAGATGAACAAAGGAATGTACAGAAATAAGCTTTTAGATGAAGTTATGGACATAAGTGAACTAGATGAAGAAACTACTCAAATGGAAAAATAAGAGGAATGTGTTGATTCTGAGTACTGTTTATGGAGAGGAAGTAGCTCACGTTCAAACCAAGAGGGGCACAAAGAAAAAAACAACAATGATAACTGACAATAGTCATTTATAGATCTCTCTCATCAAATTAAGTCCTATATTGTCTACGGCGGGGTGTGAAATGGTACGGGAAGCTTGCAATTGAACTGTTAACAAGGTCAGCACTGGTAAATGCTCTTGTGATTTACCGATACATCAACAACAAGATGATCTCAATCACAGAATTCAAAGAGGAAGTGACTTTGAGACTACTCCCTACAGAAGATGCCGATGCCACTGAGAAATCTCTCACCGTAGCCACTGAGCTGCCTGCAGATTGTGCTCTTGTGAACATGGGAGCAGCAAGTCATAGGTGTATGGATGCTACGAAAAAATGAAGAATTAATTTGGACGAGGGCAAGCTGTCAAGAAATGCAAACAAACTACATGCAAATGTAAGAAATTGTGACTCATATTTTTGCCAAGAGAGTTTCTTCATAAAGCACAGTGCATGCAGGTGTTAGAGATACAAAGTGTAATAACCCAATTTTTTCAGTCTGTTTCATTGTTGTTGCAATTAGAGTTGGAGAATGTAATTAAACCTGTATGTGATGTACAATCTACTGTATAAGTAATATCTAACACCGAATAATAAATTATAAAATCAAGGAAACTCCAATATGACTGGGACATGTTGTTGTTGTTGTGGTCTTCAGTCCGGAGATTGCTTTGATGCAGCTCTCCACAATACCCTATCCTGAGCAAATATCTTCATCTCCATATAAGAACGGTAACCCACATTTGTCTGAATCTGCTTACTGTATCCATCTCTCGGTCTTCCTCTGTGGTTTTTATCCCACACACCTCCCTCCAACACTAAATTCACAATTCCTTGTTGTCTAAGAATGTGTCCTATCAATCTATCCCTTCTTTTAGTCAAGGTATGCCAGACATTTCTTTTCTCCCCAATTCTGTCCAGTACCTCCTCATTAGTTACGCGATCCACCCACCTAATCTTCAGCATTCTTCTGTAGCACCATATTTCAAAAGCCTCTATCGTCTTTCTGTCCACACTGCTTATCGTCCATGTTTCACTCCCATACAAGGCAACACTCCATACAAATGCCTTCAGAAAGGACTTCCTTAGGCTTAAATCAATATTCGATGTTAACAAATTTCTCTTTTTCAAGAACGCTTTTCTACCCATTGCCATTCTGCATTTTATATCACCTGTACTGCGGCCATCATTTGTTAATTTACTGCCCAAGTAACAAAACTCATCTACCTCCTTTATTGTTTCGTTACCTAATCTAATTCCTTCAGCATCACCTGATTTTCTTACACTGCACTCCATTACCCTAGTTTTACTCTTGTTAATGTTCATCTTATATGCACCTTTCAGCACACTGTCCATTCCGTTCAATTGCTCCTCCAGGTCCTTTGCTGTATCTGACAGAATTACTATGTCGTCGGCAAAACGCAATGTTTTTAATTCTTCACCCTGAACTTTAATTCCTTCTCCAAATTTCTCCTTTCTTTCCTTTACAGCTAGCTAAATTTACAAATTGAATAACATTGGATAAAGGCTACAACCCTGTCTTACTCCCTTTCCAACCACTGCATCCCTTTCATGCCCTTCAACTCTGACAACCGCTGTCTGGTTTTTGTACAAGTTGTAAATAACCTTACGCTCCCTATATTTTACTCCTGCTTGCTTAAGAACTTGAAAGAGTTTATTCCAATCAACATTGTCAGAGGCCTTCTCCAAATCTACAAAAGCTAGAAATGTAGGTTTGCCTTTTCTTAATCTATCTTCTAGGATAAGCCGTAAAGTGAGTATTGCCTCCCGTGTTCCTACATTTCTCCTGAACCCAAACTGATCTTCCCCGAGGTCGGCTTCTACCAGCTTTTCCATCCTTCTTATATAATTCGCGTTAATATTTTGCAACCATGACTTATTAATCTGATGGTTCTGTAGTTTTCACACCTGTCTGCACCTGCTTTCTTCGGAATGGGGATTATAACATTTTTCTTAAAGTCTGAGGGTACTTCGCCTGTCTCATACATCTTACACACCAGGCTGGGCGATATGAGTTATATATAATTCACGAATTCAAGTGTCAATAACTACTCTTGAGCTCTTGAAAACTGGAGACCGCGAACATGATGTGTTACTGGGGCCACAACGCACTGTAACACCATGTCGCAGCACGCTACTGTGAGTTACAACTGCACTACGGAGCTTTAAATGGAAAAAAAAATGTCCGTGAGTTGTATTTACTTCACGTGGCCCGAAGAGAAGACTTCCTGTGACTTATATTTAACTCACGTGGCAGTCAACATGTTAAAACATTGTTTTCTAGAAGTTGGGAATTTTTCTATGTCTTGTAACACGAATACCATTAGTCCTTGAAAAAAATGCATAATTATTTTTCGCGCCTCACTATGTATCGCGAACTTAATGAGTGGTATTTTTCAAGTCATGGGGATTTCGTTCGTGTTTCCTCAGGCACCAAAGTCAGAATGAAAGAATACCTACTGTAGTAATACAATGCTTTAAACTGTTAGATTGCAGGTCTTGGCAAAGGTATTTCTGATCGGTAATTATCGGTAAGCTTTCTCGTGACTGCAGTACATTATAGTAAAAATATTGGTACACAAAAAGTAGTAAATTTATTTTAACACTTATTTTACATCCTTTCTGGCTTTGGGTTTTTCGCAAAATCATCAGTAAGGTCTGTTAAATCTAGACTTGATGCAGCCTTGTTTTCGATTGCTATGAGTGCCAAATATCCGAGTCAAGCTTGAGCCATACTGTACCTCAAATGCGTTTTGATGATTTTTTATTTGCTGAACCATCTTTCGGCTGCTGTAAAAGAATAAATCTGCGGTAAATACTTCTGTAACCTCACATTCTAATAATGCATATTTTGTTATAATTTCCGTACATAATTGTCGAACTGTCCATGTTGGGATCAATTTAGGCAGGAGAAATTAAAACTCGAAATTCCTTTATTCGACTAAAATATTATATACAGTATAACGTCTATTATCAGAAGTAATTTGGGGACATGAATATTCGGAAAACCGGTTTATTCGGATATTCAAACTGTACACTTCTGTTTGCCAATAAGAAGTACTGTACAGTAAATGTATTTATATCAAGAAATGTATGTAGCATACCTAGCTCTTAGTAGTAACACAAGTCCTTTAATTTTTGATCAACTATATAATTTCATAGACAAATTTATATACTACACTAGCAAACAAATACGGTTAAACCATAAAAAGAAATTCCAAAATTTGATATCAAAACAGTATCCAGTAATGAATGCAACAGAAAAATATTCATCACCATTCCATTTCTACACTAGAACAAAAAATTTAACTAACATCAGCTTCACAAATGATGAACAGTTGTTACTAGACAAAGGAATAAAGTACAATATTCAGCCAAAACCAAATAAGAGGGTAATGAAAAATGTTATAGCAACAACAAAATTAGCTATTGATAAAGCAAAATTATCAGTTCTTGAACAAAATGAAATAACAGTCAAAGCATCACATTTAATAGAAAAAGCTTTAACCCAAAAACACTCATATAATACACAAACGAACAAAGAACACACTACAATGAAAAACATAAATGTAAAACTAATTGCTAATGATGCAATAGCAACCAAATCCTATAAAGGCAATTGTTTAGTGATTATGTACAAAAACGACTACATCCATAAAGTACAAGACTTCTTCAGATCAAACAATATTATCAAACTTAAAAGAAACCCCATAAACAAGTTCACAGCAGAAACCAAAAAAGTAATCAAAAGATGTAACACACTAATGAATGACATAGCAAAAAGAACATGTATATGTATGAACCCAAAAATACCCAGACTACATGGACAACCAAAAATACATAAAATACCTGAAATACCTATACGACCTGTAGTTAACTCAATAGATAGTCCAACATATTTAATTAGTAAAAAGTTGGACAAATGGATTAAAAAGTATTTCACATACAACAAACAATACACAATAAAAAATTCAAGAACACTAGCCAATAAAATAAAAGATATAAAAATCCCACAAAACGCTAAATTTGTGTCATTTGACATTACCAATCTCTATACCAACATACCAATCCAGGAAACAATAACCATCATTGAAGAAAACTTACTAAAGTATAGGAAAATACCAATCACAGGAATTTATGAAATTATTGATTTACTACAATTGGTATTAAAACAAAATTACTTTGAATTCAACAATGATATATATACCCAAAAAGATGGAGTTGCAATGGGATGTAGCATAGCAGGAACCATAGCTGATATCTTTTTAAATACATTGGAAGAAAAATTCTTCAACTCTAATCACCCAATAATAAATAAAATAATATACTATTACCGCTATGTAGACGATACCCTCCTATTAATAGATGGATCACAAACTGATATACAACAACTATATACAATAATGAACAACCTACATACTAAAATCAAATTTACCATGGAGCCAGAAAACGATAAAACCATAAATTTCTTGGACCTAACAATTAGGAATAAGAACAATGTACATAAATTTGACATATATAGAAAACCAACAACTTCAGATAATATTATCAACTCAAATTCTTGCCATCCCAAAGCACAAAAACATGCATATTTTAACACTATGATCAATAGACTAATAAACCTACCATTAGAAGAAACAGTTATAAATAAAGAGCTTTCAATACTAACCTATATAGCCCACAAAAATGATTTTAATCCAAGTATAGTAAAGAAACTATACGACAAACACACGAAACACAAACCCAATAAAATTCTAAATGAAATTAAGCTATTGAAAGATACGTCCTTAAAACAAAAAATTAAATACGTACCACACATTTATATAGGACGAACGTCTGATGAGCTGAATGCATTACTAAAAAATACTACAGTCAGATTTGCCTACAGAACTACACATAACATAAAAACCTTAATCCATTCCACTAAGACAAAAATACCAGTATACCAATTACCAGGCATATATAAAATTAACTGTAAGGATTGTCAGAAATTTTATATAGGACAAACAGGCAGAACTTTCGAAATTCGATACAAAGAACATACAAGAAATTCCGAAAAAAATATTTCAGCTTTCTTTAATCATTTGAAAACAGAAAATCACGAAACCGATCGAATTACAGACGCAATGGAAATATTACATATCACACCAAAAGGTTATCATATGAACATCCTAGAAGAGCTAGAAATTTATACACATTTGAAAGAAAGCCCTGACGAAATTTTAAATGAACAAACCGAACTACAACACAAACATTATCTAGACAACTTTATTAAAATTTTCGAGTCGAGCTAAAACAAAGATATACATCATAATACCATAAAATAATAAAGATCACACCACACTATCAAAGATCACACTATATGCAGTCATAAACAAACTGTAACCATAGAGCATCGCTGGAGGATACGTCAAACTGACAGTTTAGCTGTTAAGAATTAAGACCTGATTTACGTAATATATATACCATCTGAAGAACATGTATACTGCAATCATTGCAGTCATTATAATCAATTATACCTCCACGATGCTATATGGAAGTGAGTCTGAAATAATATATCACGGAAAATGTATTAAAATTGTAAGTATCTTTATTTCACTCATTGTAATCATAAATATTTGTCCGCAGATAGCCTGATGATGGCCACAGAGCCGAAATAGGCCTATTGCGATAATAAACAGTTTTTTAACATCTATAAAGTAAGCAGCATTTTGGCTTTTCATAGATTAACAATATGTCCTTAAAAGACATACACAATGCTGCAGGCCCAAATGAAATTAAATTATTTATACTGTATTTGGAGGAGAGCGATCCTTCACATCACGCCGCAACACTTGGAAGACGTGGACACGTTCACTGGCCGCTTCGCCTGTCAGCAGCGCCACATAGTGGCGTCTTGTGAAGGCCCAATTCGGAATGAAATCTAAAATTTATTGTACGATATTTGTCATGGTACTGTTTATGTCACACTGCATATAACCAACGATATTGTTACAAACAAAATTAAGCAAAGAATATTTAATAAAAACATCTTTGGATCAACAGCTCTGTAAATTACACCAAAGTAATTACAACAAACAGCGTGACCTAAACAGTAACCAAATATATATATATGAATGTAAGTAATTACAGCTTGTACAGTCAATATAACATTGCCATATTAATGTATTTTCATGTAAAACACATTTTGTTCTCTGTAATAGGTGTCTTAGAAAATGGGCAAAGCCCGAAACTAGTCAGCATTTCAAATATCAGCAGCTTTGGTGCATATTTAAAATACTGTCTTTTCTACAACTGTTTAGAACGCTGGGCCATCCCAACAAGGCGAGCCGTTCCCTTTCCTCTTTGCTTTATAAACAGACAGACCCATCGGTCGATAGTAGCAGTCCACTTCTCAGCTGCATGTGTTGTCGATCGGGTTCTTTTTAGTTGCCTGCTACTAAAAGTTATAATATTTATTTGCTTAAAGTTCACATAAAGATTTTTTTAATATTAATAACCTTAGTTTTGTGACAATTTTGTTACTGTAACGATTCTTGAACAAGGTAAAGTAAAAGTGACTTGAAATAATACAGCTGATCTCTAATTATCGATACGAATCGAGACTGGATGTGATATTCGGATAATTCGATAAATCGTAAAAACAAGGAATTTCTCTTGTGTTTGGCATGATACTAGTGATGATCGACTAAGATTACATGAAGAAGAAGAAAAAGTCTGCCAGTTTTCCTCCCTGCGGAGAAGACTCTCTGAACTGAATCGCTATCAATATTGCTCAAATGAATTATGATGTAACTTTTCATGAACAGGCAGAATATTTCTATTCCATTTTATCTAACGCCTTTATCGGTGCATACAGGGAATACTACAAACCGTATGTCTGATACTGAAGCGGCGTTCTTCAGTCATCAATATTTTAGATCTGTTTTTGGTGAGTAAGTTACCTACATTAACTCCATCTGCAGAGACATTCTGTTTTAGGTCTCAAGGAATACTTTAGATCTTTCAAGGGCATCTTCAAGTCATCATTTTAATAAAATATCTTGGCCCGTAATGATCGTTGAAATGTCATTATATAGAACAGAGGAGAATATTCCTCGATGTAGAAACACAACTAAAGAGTTCGTTTATTAAATGCAGGTCCCACGAGACTCATGGGAAAAACGTTTCAATTAAACAAAAGTAGTTGCTGAGGCACTTAACATTTCACCACTGTTTTCTACCTAAATGAAAGCCAACACATATGAAAAGACGTCTGAACAACTGCAACTGGATGCCTGACATGAATTTCAATCTCCAGTTGTCATTCCTGTTTTGGATATTGTCATGGCAAGTTTGACAACAAGATCTGCCAGGTATGAACAAATCTGTGATCAATTTTCACCGGTCCTATGTATAAAATGGACCTATAAAATGATGAACTGCAAGTTTCAACCACCAATTTCCTGTCAAAATACCTTCAGACTTAGCATATTCAGAGAGTGCAGCTGAAGAAATTGTGTACACAAAGTACGTCTATCGTATAATGTTCCAGTCGTAACAGGACGCAATGAAGCATCTCAACTCGATATATGAGAGAATGCTCAAAGCAATTTTTTCAGTCTGTGTCCTGCAATTACAATTTTTGGACGAGCCCAGTAACAGTGTCTGCAGTTAAAACACTTTTGGTAAACCGTCAAAGTACTGTAAAACTAGGACGAGCCCAACAGACCAAATTCGTCTTAATAAATTTGTAATTTCAGTAATTAAGAATTAACTATCCCAAAACACTTGACATTTCCGACATAACTGTAGCATTTAATCGTTAGAAAGCTGTAAAGACTTTTATCAGGTACCCTTGTGTCGAGTGTCTACGACTGACCTAGATCCTAACTGAGCTTTTGGTAACTAATTTCAATTTAATATTTTGTAGTAAACTTTAAGTAAAATTACTATATAAAACATGTTTAATTTAGACTAGTGGAATAAGTGTAGTAATGCTACCCTTTAGTTTCCATAACGTTACTTCCTAAAAGGAGTCAGAAAATGAAATATTCATTCTCATAATGTAGCTTCCCACTATTAAATGGGGGCCCACCTCGGTACCTGGGTCCAGGTCCAGTAATCGACTGTGGGGGCCACGTATGCAGGGTAGATATGCTTCCCGCAAGAAGGTGTCGAGAACTGCCTGCCAACTTTATTTTAAATTTTCCAGGTAATTGATATTTTCATGTAGTTTAGTTCCACGGAGAGTCCAGGCCAGTGAATCCTGATCCTGTCCGTTTGTAAATCGCATTTGGGTGGTACAACAGGGAGAGAGAGAGAGAGAGAGAGAGAGAGAGAGAGAGAGAGAGAGAGAGAGAGAGAGAGAGAGAGAGAGAGGTGTGCCGAGTGCATGTGAGATGGAGAATGAGCCTACGGGGAAGGCAGCCATCTATTACACAGCAAGACGGCCGATGTGGCGGTCAGCGGAACCCGTTGCGTTGGTATTTCTACATCTAGATCTACATACATACTCCGCAATTCACCGTAAGGTGCGTGGGGGAGGGTACAGTGTACCACTACTAGGCATTTCCTTTCCTATTCCACACCCAAATAGAACGAGGAAAAAAGCATGCTTATATGCCTCCGTACGAGCCCTAATTTCTCTTATCCTGTCTTTGTGATCTTTACGCGAAATGTAAGTAGGCGGCAGCAAGATCGTACTACACTCAGCTTCAAATTGCGGCCCTCCAAATTTACTTAACAGAAATTCACGAAAAGAACGTCGTCTATCTTCCAGCGATCCCCAATTGAATTGCCGGAGCATTTCCGTGACACTCGCGCTTTGGTCGAACCTACCGGTAACAAATCTAGCTGCTCGCCTCTGAACCGCCTCTATGTCTTAGTTCAAACCAATCTGCTGCGGGTCCCAAACACTTGAGCAATACTCAAGACGTGGTCGTACAAGCGTTTTATACGCGGTCTCCTTTACAGGTGAAGTACATCTTCCCAAAATTCTCCCGAAGTCGGCTGTCCGCCTTACTCACAACTGCCCTTACATGTTCGTTCCATTTCATATCGCTCTGCAATGTTATGCCTAGATATTTGAACGACGCGACAGCATCAAGAAGCTCACTAGTAATGCTGTATTCGAACATTATTGAATTGATCAAAATATCCACGGGTGTACTGCCGGTCTATAGTGTCCAACGCGCACAATATTTCGGCGATCAAACATGTCGCCATCATCAGGTGAACTGATGGACTGAGCTCCTGGAAACGCGCCGGCACGGAGATCCGCACGCTACGGCTGCTCGAAGGGAACTGGGTTCCAGCCCAGTAGCGGGCCATTTAAATACCCTCGGCTCGCGGAGCGACCCCTCCGCGGTCCGCGCCCCGCGCAGTGGAACCGATTGCGCCGGCGTCTGAGAAAACGTCGGTGTGAGGGCTCTGTCCGCCGTGGTCGTCACTTCGTTACGTTTGCTAGATTTACTCTTAATTAACCCAATCGCTGGTTCCCAAGCTTTGCTAAGATTATAGCCAGAGTCACGGTTTATGAGGTCGTCACTTGTGCGAATTTCAATGGCCTCTCTAACGACGCAGTCCCAGTATCTCGACGTCTGTACCAGAATCCTAGTGTGTTCATACTCCATGGCGTGATTCTCCGACAAACAATGTTCAGCGACCGCCGACTTGCTCGGATACATCAATCGTGTGTGCCTCTGGTGTTCAACGCATCGATCCTCGACGGTACGCATCGTCTGTCCAATATATGACTTTCCACACTGACACGGAATCTGGTACACGCCCGCCTTCCTCAAACCGAGATCATCTTTAGCGCTCCCCACCAGTGCACGAATTTTATTCGGCGGACAAAAAACAGTTCCAACCTGATGTTTTCTCAAAATGCGGGCGATCTTCCCTGAGAGTGCGCCGGTATATGGAACGAACGCAGTGCCTACATCCTCCCTTGCGTTTTCATCCGTTTCCACAGGTTGTGTTGTAATGGTTGGGCGGAGAGCCCGCTGAATCTGCCACTCTGAGTACCCATTTTTTCGAAATACAGTTCTCAGGTGTTCCAATTCCTGGGGTAGACTCTCTGCGTCGGAGATAGTGCGCGCCCTATGTACTAGATTTTTAAGTACCCCATTCCTCTGTGAAGGGTGGTGACAGCTGTCTGCGTGTAAATACAGATCAGTGTGCGTTGTCTTCCGATATACACTATGACCCAGGGTGCCATCAGCTCTTCTCTTGACCAAGACGTCAAGGAACGGCAATTCACCCTCCGTTTCAGTCTCCATAGTGAATTTGATGTTGGGGTGTATGGAGTTCAGATGTGTAAGGAAGTCAAGGAGTTTATCCATACCATGTGGCCAGATGACGAAAGTGTCGTCCACATAACGGAAAAAGCAAGTGGGTTTCCATTCGATGATGCCAGGGCTTCCTCCTCGAAATTTTCCATGTACAAATTTGCAACCACAGGGGAGAGTGGGCTACCCATGGCGACTCCCTCCGTTTGTTCGTAGTATTCGCCATTGAAAAGAAAATACGTGGAGGTCAAGACATGCCTAAAAAGTTCGGTGGTCTTCTCGTCAAATTTCTGACCAATCAATTCTAGTGACTCTCGAAGGGGCACCCTCGTAAACAACGAAACGACGTCAAAACTCACCATGATATCTGACTCATCCAGCCTGAAGTTGTTAAGGCGTTTCACAAAATCCACGGAATTACGGATGTGATGAGGGCATTTACCCACATAAGGACTTAATATTCCCGTCAAGTATTTGGCCAACAAATATGTAGGTGCTCTGTTGTTACTGACAATGGGACGTAACGGCACCCCATCTTTGTGAACCTTAGGGAGTCCATAAAGTCTTGGCGGTACCGGACCTTGAGGTAGCAGTTTCTTGGCGACACCCTCCGGTAAATCCGCATCCTTGAGAAGCGCCCTCGTCTTGTTTTCCACCTTCTTTGTGGGGTCAACGCTGATCTTCCGGTAGGAATCGTCATTTAGCAGGCTCTGCATCTTTTCAGTGTAGTCCTTATGGGAGACAACAACCGTAGCATTGCCTTTGTCAGCCGGTAAGACAACAATATCAGGGCGCTCCCTCAGGTCACGAATGGCCGCCCTCTCTTTACTAGTGATGTTCGACTTCATGGGCTTGGATTTCGTCAATGCACGACACGTTTCACGACGTATTTCCTCAACTGAATCAGGCGGAAGTCCAGCTGCAACCTGTTCAACAGCACTAATAATTTCTGCGACCGGTGTGAACTTGGGGGTAGGAGCAAAGTTGAGTCCTTTCTCTAAAACTGAGACCGCATCATCACTCAACTCCATGCCACTCAGATTGATGACGGTCTTGCACGGAACCTGCAGAGATGGCTTGTCAAGGAGGCGTGAGAACTTAGCTGTTTGACGTCCCGTTGCCTTCTTATGGGCGGAATCTGCTGCAACCGAAGTAACACCATCAATCCAATCCCAGGAAAAAGACGTGAAGTGACTAGCCAGTTGCAAATGCAGATGGAATAGTTCCAGAAAGACGAACTCAAGACTACGGCGGGTGAAATGCACTCTCTCACGAAGCAATGCGAGGCCGGCCCGGTTTTTAATTATCTTGGCTGCTGCAGAATCGATGTGATGCGTAACCTTAGCAAAATTTGGAACAACATTCTCGGAACGACATCTCTTTAGAAAAGCAAGAGTACTTAGCAAACGACATCTACGGTGGCGCAACTTTTCAAATTTCTTCATGCTGCGATACATCTCCTCCCCGTAAAGGTGTATGATGTGATTCTTCAGTTTCTCCCGGCGTATTTGATGATCAAAATATCCACGGGTGTACTGCCGGTCTATAGTATCCAACGGGCAAAATAATTCGGCGATCAAACATGTCGCCATCATCAGGTGAACTGACGGACTGAGCTCCTGGAAACGCGCCGGCACGGAGATCCGCACGCTACGGCTGCTCGAAGGGAACTGGGTTCTAGCCCGGTAGCGGGCCATTTAAATACCCTCGGCCCGCGGAGCGACCCCTCCGCGGTCCGCGCCCCGCGCCGCGAGAAACTGAAGAATCACATTATTGAATTGTTTTTTCTACTCATGCGCATCACCTTACATTTTTGTGCATTGAGAGCTAGCTGCCATTCTTCGCACCAACTAGAAATTTTGTCTAAGTCATCCTGTATGCTATTACAGTCAGTTACAGACGACACCCTCCCATACACCACAGCATCATCAGCAAACAGCCACAAATTTGCGGTCGAACCCCTCGGGAAGCCTGGCTCCGTTGTATCGCGCTCCAAGGGGCGTCGAAATTTGCGGCATGATCGCTTCATGTTTCAGTCCATCTGATTTCCCTCGCGTGTTTGCCGCGCATTTTGCGGGACATAGGAACTCGTGTTGTCTATAGTCGGCATTTGCATTGAAAGAAAACACACCCTTCGAAGCAAGATCACTGTGCTGGATAGTTTTACCCCTTTCTTAATATTTACCGAAAGTAGGCTAGGTCCTGCACAAGATACTCCCATAGAATGGTGAGCCCTTGTCTCTCTGAATAAACACCCCATAAAATCATTGATAGAATCATTGACGAAATCTTTGATAAAATCAATGAAAAACCACTGCTAAAATCATTGCTGAACGTGATTAGAACTGCGCTCTCGGGACGTCATGATTACTAATTGTTTGTGATATAAACCGGTGGCGCTTCCTTTTATCAATGACTTAAGCAGTGGATTTGTCAGTGCGGGTCTCACACAAAATCAAATTATGTAGTTGATGGCAGCACTAACCAAACTAACAAGATGGCTTCCAGGTCAAAACTACAGCTTGACATTTTAATATTAAGGTAAAGGCACCAGTAGCTAACATCTTAAGAAATAAAACTACTTTAATAAGATATTTATGAATACAATTAATCTTCAAGGTCTTTGATCGTCTGTGATTTGATTTTTATTATAACTTACTATGTTGCGCTACATTAGATGGTAAATACAAAATTATAACAAAAGTATAAGTACAGTCATCAGTAGTTTACAATAGTCAAGAAGAGTACTAGAAAAATATGATAGTTATCAAATTACACTGTAAATAGGAACACCATACAACAAAAGTCAAAACTCAATCTATAAATAAAGCGCTTTTCTTAAGAACTTTTATTCGAAAGTGTCAACACTGGTGTTGGGTCAACTACCAGTGCCTTCACCTTAATGAATTGAAAATCACGGAGGTTGACTTTGAAATAAGCAAGCCTAGAGTGATTGAATGTTCAGATAATTTAAACGGTACAAAATAATCTCCCGCACTCACATTACTATCGCCTTACATCACTATCGAAGAATCCGGATCGACAGATTTGCTTCTAGTTAGCATGGACGCTGAAGATGAAGTAATCATGAAGTATGAATGTTTCTCTTGCACTTTCGTTTTGAAAAAGGAGGAATACTATTGCGGAATCAGTCAATCATTGAGCAGAGAGGAGGGTGGACAGAAAATAATGTATCGCTTCACCCATCGTCACAATTCATGTACGTGTAACAGCCCCACTTCAACCAGTTGCTCCCGCATCTCCAATGTCGAATTCTCAGTCGTTTCAGTATTCTCCATATATCACATGGTTGTTCTTATGCGCGTCCCAATTTCATCTTTATCAAAACGTAGTGGGACAATTTCCGTAGATCTACACGACACGTTTCAGACTACTAGCTCAAAATTTTAGTTCTCTGAATAAACCTCTTTTGTTACGTATATGTGCTCAGTGTACATGATTGGTTTCACTCCCTCTTTCTCTTCTTCCACTCAGTGCCTTATGAGTGGTGGCGCTATTACTGCCGATGTGTAGTTCTTATGAGCTGGTGAAGTTCGCAGTCAGCCATTGACGACATGGACTCACTCATTCACAAAGTGTGACAAGGTTTCGTCTTCTGGAGCGAAACAGAGTTCCACAACAGGTTTTTGCAGGATTTCAGATTGACCTCCCCAGGTTGACCTCTCCAATTTTAGACTGATACTATTTCTTTGGTTGAACTTTCCGTTAACCAACTGTAGCAATGTTGTCTGGAGATGAGACGTCTGTCTTGTTTTACTTCTGAGTATGTTGGATTACCACGATGTTGAAAACTGATGCCTAGCCACACAATATTCGTCTGCAGTTATGCCTCCACGTTCCACAGGTGAAAAAACACGCTTAATTTTTCTCTGGGTTTATTTTTAGGTTGTTTTCTTTATATTATTGTTCGATTATTTCAAAGGCTGACGTTAATGCCCTTCCCACTTCTTCAAACGTTCTTCCGTGAACACAAATCGCCTTGTCATCCGCATAACTAAACTGGTAATACCGTCTAGCTCAGGCAGATCATTTGCATTGATGTTACACAAAATGAGACAAAGCACGCTGCCGTGATCTCTCCAGCGGCTTTTGTTCCCATGTAAAGTATTATTAAGTCTACGTCGACACCAACATGGCGCCAAGAGACATGCGCCCTCTGCCATCGAACGCCATGCAGAAATCTGTTTGCCGCTCCCCTGGATTATTTGTCAATCTTCGCACCGTTCATCGCGTCATCTATATATTGCCCTCCATTCCAACACATACGTAGTAACATCCAGGCGGTCATCGTATTACCGACGTCACTGACACCAAATTTACTGTTCCTTATCCCTTAGCCTATTTACACTAATATCAATACAGTTATTTCGTTGGGAAACACGTATGACAGGGTTATTGTCTTTCGCCTATGCTATTCAGACTGTATATTGAGTAAGTTGTGAAATAAAGTGAGGAAAAATTTGGTGCGAGAAATAAAGTTCAGGAAGAAGAAATAGAAATTGTGCGGTTTGCTAATGTAATTCTGTAGGAGACAACAAAGGACCTGGAAGTGCAATTGAACGAAATGGACATTGTC
The DNA here is from genome assembly GCA_026315105.1 of Locusta migratoria. Lineage (NCBI taxonomy): Eukaryota > Metazoa > Arthropoda > Insecta > Orthoptera > Acrididae > Locusta > Locusta migratoria. The sequence goes on from CM048751.1 coordinate 26,435,119, forward strand.
ATAATGCATATTAATCAGAGCAAAAAAGCGCAACATAATGTATTCTAATTAAATTATGCCATGCCGAGAGATATATAATAGAAAATGAGAGAATAACGGTCGGAGACGACTTATGTTACTTCTGTACCAAAATAACTTAAGAAAGCAGGAGTAAAAATATCCGCGGTGGAGTGGCCGAGCGTTCCAAGGCACATGACTGGTGAGCGCACCGCTGCTCGCCGTCAGAGGTTCCAGTCCTCCCTCGGGCATGGGTGTAATTGTTGTCCTTAGCGTAAGTTAGTTGCATTCGTTTGTAAGTCTTGGGACTGAGGACCAGGCTGATGAGTTACTAAATCCAATAGATTTACAAACATTTGATTTAAGTACGCAATAAATAAAATGCAGAACGGCAATAGGATGAAAAGTATTTCTGAAGAAGAGAAACTTGTGAATACTATTGTGAGATCTTTTTTGAAGGCATTTGTCTGGAGTGTAGCGTTGTACGGGCGTGGACGATGAGTATTTCAGACAAGAAAGTGTCTGATGCATTTCGAATGTGGTGCTACAGACAAATGCTTGAGGCGTGTGAATCGCGTAGTTAATATTGAGGTACTGAATGTAATTGGGAAAAAAGAAAATGTCTGGCGTCCCTAGAGTAACGTAAGGAATTGATTGGTAGGACACATTCTGAAGCATCAAGGTATCGTCAGTTCAGCACTGGACTGATTTTTTTTTCCTTTTCATGGCGGAAGGTTGAAGTAGATATGATTTCCCGTACTTATTCACTGATGAAAAGGTTTGCACAAGATAGTGTAGCGAGGAGATCTGCAACAAACCAGTCTCCTAAGATCACAACAACAGTGGAAGTTCTGTGATAATGGCAAAATAGTCCCGGAATTTCTGTCGCAAGGTTGAAAGCTGAACCTAAGTAGCGTAATACCTCTATATTTTTTGGAAACATCCAGAATCTATAACACTCCTAGATGATGTAACAATGTAATTTGGCTTTTTGGGGCACAAAAGATAGCAAAGTAGAAAGCAGCAGATTTCATTACTAACTTTTTTGATGTCCTTATTGGTATACAGAACGTGAGCCACTTCCTATTTTTTATATCATTAATATAAAAAAAAGTTTAATAGAAATTTCCTTAAATAAAATAGTATCTGTCCTACCACTGCCATCACATGTTAATTTTAAAATGGCTTTTGTCAGTGATAACCGACCTATAAACTCGTTGACTGTCGCGATGACGTCAGAGTCGCCGGCGGCCACACAGCAGCCAACGAGTTAAAAGCAGTCATTGTTCTCCTGTTACTTACCAATGAGACACCCTTTTACGAAAAAAGGGTTATATCGCTATGGTACCAAAATGAAGTGTTCATCAGTCCAAACTACTTAAACTAACTTAACGTTAAGGACACCAATGGGACCCATGCCAGATGGAGGACTCGAGCCTCCGAAGAGTTTGCAGCCGCACACACCGCAGCAAGGTCCCTGTAATACACACCTGATAGCCATTGATAGCCATACCTTTGTATTAGCTGGCGAGAAATATTGAAATTAATAAAAAAGACGGTATGACATATTGAGGCAAATAAATAATTTCGGAATATATATATATATATATATATATATATATATATATATATATATATATATATATATATATATATATTACTTTGGAAAGCAAGAAACTTTTATAAAAGTTTATTGTGAAAAAATAATCAATCTAGTTCATCCAAATTTTAAAATTTTCTTGTTCTAGGATCCTGATTTATTTTTCATTGAAAACGGTGATTACTCAAAAATCACACCTCATAGTGCTGAAGCTAACTGTCCCTTCATTGTGAATGAAAATCTGTTGAGTGTGCACATATTTAAAATATTTGCTATTAGGTGACCGATGTCGATCGTTGGTTAGATCATTATAAGACCGATTCTCTTGAATACAAAAGACAACTTTACTTTGACTGAATAAGGTATAACAGAAATTCTAGCTCAGACAGTTTACAGTAATGAATTACCATATTTACAACAAAATATGTACCTCGTGTTGGTGCTGTATCCACGGCAACCACTGGCGTCTTTAAATTTCATCTTTGATTCTGACTTCGCGTTGGTACTACATCTGCAAGCAGTTTCCTTCGTTATACACAAATACTTGTAGTTTATTTTTACTGTTTTCATTCATGATAATACAAGTCTTGTGGCAAGAATGGAGACGTGTGAAGTGACAAAGAAGATTCTCTTTGGAAATCCAGGAGGACAAATAGGTCGACCAAAATAGCTGGATGGAGTGGAAGAAGACGTACGGATGTTCGGATGCAGAAACTGGATGATGGTAGAGTGTGACCGTGATGGATGACTGAAGCTCGTTGGGAAGGCAAAGGTGCTCCCTGGACTGTAGTGCCAGAGAGGTTGAAGAAAATTTTCTCAGCGATCTTAGATTAAAGTTTACGCTTTTAGTTAAATTTACTATTCTGTATTGTACCAAACAACCAGTTTTTTAATACTATCGGCGCTGTTATCTGCCACCGTATTGGGCAACGTTATTTAACAACTGCATAAAGAATACTTCATGATACGTACGGAAACTGGTCACATAACGTCGAAATCGTAAATCTCCCATCAACATTTTTGGACAGAATTATCAGTAATGTGTGAATGTCGTCCATTTCTTTCCTCATCATGTGAAATTGGTATAGCGACCTAAAACCCTTACCAATAACTATAATATTTCATCTCACGTAACACTTTTCCCGTTCATTTTTCTGACGATGAAATTCAGTTCAAAGCACTAAGGAAACGAAAAACTGAATTTGTAATGCCGTGTCTATATTGCCAACAGACAGCGGTACAGGGCGCGCAAATCAGCAAATAACAACTGACGCGCTGCAGTGGAAGAATTTCAAAATGGTGTTTAATTGAGAACAAAATTCTGATATTGTATAAATGGAATAGGAAGTACAGCAGATGAAGATGAGATGGAACATATGATACTTCTAAGACCATTAAACTGAGTATTACAAGACACAAGGCCAAACAAAGCCCTAACAATCATTCGGAAATCATTCAAATAATACACTCCTGGCAATTAAAATTGCTACACCACGAAGATGACGTGCTACATACGCGGAATTTAACCAGCTGGAAGAAGATGCTGTGATATTCAAATGTTTAGTTTTTCAGAGCATTCACACAAAGTTGGCGCTGGTGCCGACACCTACAACGTGCTGACATGAGGAAAGTTTCCAACCGATTTTTCATACACAAACAGCAGTTGACCGGCGTTGCATGGTGAAACGCTGTTGTGATGCCTCGTGTAAGGAGGGGAAATGCGTATCATCACGTTCCCGACATTGTTAAAGGTCGGATTGTAGCCTATCGCAATTTTGGTTTATCGTATTGCGACATTGCGTTGATCGCCATCCAATGACCGTTAGGAGAATATGGAATCGGTGGGTTCAGGAGGGCAATACGGGACGCCGTGCTGGATCTCAAGGCCTCGTATCACTGTCAGTCGATATGAAAGGCATCTTATGCGCATGGCTGTAACGGATCGTGCAGCCACGTCACGATCCCTGAATCAACAGATGGGGACGTCGACGAACCTGGGTGCACGAATGGCAAAAAGTCAGTTTTTCGGATGAATCCAGGTTCTGTTTACAGCATCATGATGGTCGCACCCGTGTTTTGCGACATCACGATGAACGCACATTGGAAGCGTGTACTTGTCATCGTCAAACTGGTTTATCACCGACGTGATGGTAGGGGTGCCGCTGGTTACAGATCTCGGTCACCTCCTGTTCGCATCGACGACACATTCAACAGTGGCCGTTACATTTCAGATGTGTTACGACCCGTGGTTCTACCCTTCATTCGATCCCTGCGAAACCGTACATTTCAGCAGGATAATGCACGACCTCATGTTGCAGGTCCTGTACGGGTAACGTTTTTTGGAAATTTTGAAATTCAGTAGAAGGGGTTACAATATTTAAGAAACAGACATTGAGTATTTTCTCCCTCTCCACCTCTGTTTGGCATTGGGAGAGTTAAAGATCAAAGGGAAAGACAATGAAATGCTCAACTTGCAGTAAATGCATACAAGCTGCTGAAATGAGAAAGAATATTGAAACTTGTCTAAGACTGCTGTCTTGTAAGATATGAGAATATGTGAGAGGGTTTAGATGTATTTAGAATAAAATTATTAAGTGGAAGCTAATTGGGAGAAATGGGGTGGTATTTGTAACGCATGAATTGTGGTAGGACACCAATTATTTAAATATCATTACAGAAATGAAACAGAAGAGTAAGAAAACATTTCTTAAATTATGCAGTCGGAAGGATAATAATGAAACATTGGATCTTATAATCCATGTTTCATTAGCCCTAGAACGGTCGGGCTGGGTCTGTGAGACCCACTAGTTTCTGTTACACTGATTTTATATTCTTATAATTGCTGACTTGACTCGAGCGGTCCGCTAGCTTCCTGAAGCACCCGAGAGAAAGCGTTGACAGCTTGAATGAGGTTTTTCATTGTTTAGTCATTGTTTGGCAGTCTTTCAAAAAGCGCGAGGGTCTGTCAGACCCAGCCCGACCGTCTACGTAACTAATTTCTGACAGTCCGATCCCGCTTATATTTTGTTGTATCGTTGAGTTACCAGTTACTTTGCGGACTATTTGTGATCTCCTAACACCAAGTTATCAGTCAATAGTTTATAGTATAAAATTGGCACGAGAACGTCTCTCGTACAGTGAAATATACAAAATTTTATATGACAGTTGACAATTAGTTTACTTCTTACCCAATCGTCAAGAGGCTGTTACATGAGAAGAATATAACTGTTGTCGGTACGTTAAAAAAAGTAGCCTGAAATTCCGTTTGAGTTTTACCCAAAAAGTCTAAAGAAATGTACTCAAGTATGTTTGGATTTCAGGAATACATTACATTGCTTTCATATGTACCAAAACGGAACAAATCAGTATTGCTTTCGTTATCAATGCATAATGATGATGAAATTGACAGTGACAGAGGCGGAAAGAAAAATCCGAGTACAAAACTTCAACAAAACCAAGGGCGGCGTAGTTGTTGTTGATGCTATGTGCAATGACTACACAGTTGCCAGAGGAACAAGACGCTGGCCTCTCTGTCTCTTTTTTGAGATGTTGAACATTGCAGCTCTGAATGACTACATTGTGTTCAAAGCCAACGGAAATGTTTCATTTAGAAAAGAGTACCTGAGAACGCTAGGGAAGTCTCTCTTAACACCATATTTGAAAATGCGCGCAACCCAGGCAAACCTTCCAGCGCCAAATTCGCAGGCTTGCTTCTAACCTATCCAGTACCCAAGAACAAGGCATAGTTGAAGATCCACAACCAGGGAGAAGGGGAAGATGCTACGAATGCAAAGACAGCAAACCGAAATACTTTTGCAACGTTTGCAAGGTGTGGTTATGCTTGGCGCATGCAGAAATAGTTTGCGGTCAATGTTTTGAAAAGTGACTATTTTAGAGGCCTATACCTCACAAACTATTCATATGTTCACAATTTCCATTTATGTAGTGATAATTCAATATTTTTGCTTCTTATTGTACTTATTCTCATTTATATTCATATTTCAATGAAATTTTCTTGTAAATTCTGTTTACTAACATTTGGTACTACAAAGTTGTATGTTTTTCAGTTTTATTTTATTATAATTATTGTACAATTCAGACAGGTAAAATAATGTCACTGTATCATTTAGTACTTTCTGAATAAAATTAAAAAGAAATAGTAATTTTATGAAAATATACATTTCGTCACTTGTTAAGTGTTTTATATATTGGGTCTCTCAGACCCAGCCCGACCGTCCATGAAACTTTTTTCGCCCGACCGTTCTAGGTTTAGTGGTGTTTTTGTGTTTCGCTTTTAGAAGTATGGAAGTACTTCTGTGCCTTTTTCCACTATAACACCTTGGCAATGCAGAGGAATGTGGCTGTCTGTACACGTTAACTCCGTAGTAACTCCGCAGGTGGAAGGTGAGAGGGAGCCCTGTGCAGGTCACCGTGGAAATGACGTCACCGTGGAAATGACGTCACCGCGGGCTGTCATAAACAGGGGGTCGCGTTCTTCACAGTCGGCCGCGTCGGCGACAAGTAGGGAGGGTGACCTCCCCCTCCCTCCACTACCCCACCTACAACGCCTCCGCCTCCCTGCCTCATACACTGAGCCAAGCAGCCCGGTGCACTCGGCAGGGGGAGAATGATCGGGTGGAGTGAATGGAATGGCAGGACGTGTGTGTCTGTATTAGTGTGTGTGTGTGTATGGGGAGAGGCGTGTATGTGTCATAACCTGCAAGAGGCAGAAGACGTGCGCTATCCTCCGAGTAGGAGCGTGCCTCTCTAAAGAATGCACTAGCTCAAATACAGGATGTCACCCTGACAGCAAGACGTCTCCAGGAACTACCGTGCCATGTAGTAAATTCTTTTGAAGGCACGAGCCAGATATAAGTCTTAATGAAATTCTTCAAACGATAAGGAGGAAAGGCGCGAAATAAATGGTGGTACTCTTAGTAGCCTCCACTACACATCGGAGAAGACTTGATGATCGCTGGCCGCGGTGGCCGAGGAGACTAAGGCGCACCAGTCACGGTCTGCACGGCCACTACGGTCGGGGGTTCGAATCCCCCCTCGGACATGGATATTTGTGCCGTCCTAGTTCGTAAGTAGTTCATAAGTAGTTTGTAAGTTTAAGGACTGATGACCCCGTAGTTAAGTCCCATTTGAACATTTGACTTGATGATCGGTAATTGACAGGCGTAAACAACTTCGAAACACACTAGTCTAGAATGCGACTGGTGTTAAGTCACGTAGTGAAATATCAGTTATTTTCTCAGAGTCATCACTGCTCGTTAGATGCAAGAGCAAGACTTGATCGGTAGAATTCAAACACATTGAAGACGGTGTTCAAATGTTTGTAGAGCTTATGGGACCTAACTACGCGGTTATCAGTCCCTAAACTTACAAACTACTTATGAACTAATTAACACTAAGGACTGCACAAATATCCATGCCCGAGGGGGGATTCGAACCCCCGACCGTAGTGGCCGTGCAGACCGTGACTTGAGCGCCTCAGTCCCCTCGGCCACCGCGGCCGGCAAAGACGGTGTGTAATAAACAACAATTTAGCATGAGGTTTACTACACGCAATGTTACGTAAATGACTAGCGTTTACATCTGCATCTACTTGCGTACTTCTAAAGGCCGCATAACGGAAGTGGAGCAGTCTATCTCGTAGCACTGCTACAAACAGAGTGACGGAAAAACGACTGCCGTGCAAAGCCGAATTCCTTTTATTTTGGTCCTTTATAGAAATGTGACAGCTGTACAATTGCTCTGCAGCCATCTTCAAATATCTGCCCTATAAATTTACCTACGTGTTGAAGATTATTTCCCAGCCATTTAAAAGTTTATAAGTGTTCGTTCCACTGTTTGAATGTATCTTTGTTTTTATTACAGAAGTCGTATTTCGGCCGTAGGCCATTGTAAAGATATAAAATATCTGCAGTCATTAAACGTGTTTTTTTATTTATTGTTAATTGCTAATCCCGACCCCCATATCGGCTACAATGGGCTGGGAGCGATATAATGAATTCGATCTTCAGACGGACGAGATGGAATGTACCGGGTGATCAAAAATTCAGTATAAATTTGAAAACTTAATAAATCACGGAATAATGTAGATAGAGAGGTAAAATTGACACACATGGTTGGAATGACATGGGGTTATATTGAAAAAAATAAGTTCAAAAAATGTCCGACAGAAGGCGCTTCATCTGATCAGAAAAGCAATAATTACCATAACAAATTAAGACAAGGCAAAGATCAAGTTCTTTACAGGAAATGCTTAATATGTTCTCCATCATTCCTCAACAATAGCTGTAGTCGAGGAATAATGTTATGAACAGCACTGTAAAGCAGGTCCGGAGTTATGGTGAGGCATTGGCGTCGGATGTTGTCTTTCAGCATCCCTAGAGATGTCGGTCGATCACGATACACTTGCGACTTCAGGTAACCCCAAAGCCAATAATCGTACGGATTGAGGTCTGGGAACCTGGGAGGCCAAGCATGACGAAAGTAGCGGCTGAGCACACGATCACCACCAAACGACGCGCCGCAAAAGATCTTTATCGCGTCTAGCAATACTTTTATTGGGGGGGGGGGGGTCTAATAAAACTCCACGTCATTTGAAGCATGTGTGACAATTTTTAGCTCTCTATCTACATTATTACGTTATTTATTAACTTTTGAAATTGATACTGACTTTTTGATGCCCCATTATAACGGAGAGAAGGCACATAAAAACTATTTACAATTGAAATAAAACATTTAAAAGATGATTTAAACGGGCGATTATAAAAATAAATCAGCTTGTCTTTGCACAGAATTAGAAAACAACGATAAGACACCTCAGGATAGGCAGTAAAGTTTACAAGAACGGAACACTAGATTACTTGAGCACTTGTACACTGGAAGACTTGAACACTGTAACACTGGAACTTGAGCACGATGGAAGCTAGATAAATAATACAAAGCCACTTTCAGGAAAACTGCTAAGGATGTTGTGACACCACAAATTTAATTGTTTTCGTATCGCCCATTTATAATTAGGATTATTTCAAATGATTATGTGTCTGTACGTTCATTCTCTTTGTGCATGCGAAAAATTAAAATTAACTTATTTTAAATTTCATATAAACATTATTTGCTCTGTGTTACTGTCGTTGTCAAATGTCATGAAAATTTATAATGTTGTAGAATTTCCGACTTATATTTTTAATTGCATTCATGCATAAAAGATGGTGTACATTGTGTGACCAAATAGCAAAACAGAAGAGCCTTGTCTTGCCATTCAACAAGCAACAGTGCCAGAGACACGTGACTGTTTTACTACACGTCATATACATCTAGAGGAATATTAAATGTCCTCGAGTGACGAGTACATGGAATTTATTTCGGTGTCCGGCAACGGTAGATATGTTAGAACATTTCGAATTCATAAATTATGGATGTTAATGTCAATCAATGTTGTATGTCCTTTCGGTGATGTCAAATCAGTACCGTTCAAGCGTGCTCACTGACATGTTATTGGCAGCATATCATTTCAACAAATCCGATTCCAAGAAGAGTGATTTTTGCGACGTACAGATGGAGCCATTATAGAACAACATTATGCCACAGCGCGCTACATATCTGCACTTTTCTTCCACCACAGGCTATGTAGAATCATTTTAGAACTATAATAGCAGTCAGAACCTGTTATTTGTGCGTTTAATTTAATATTCAGTAACATTAATTTAATTTTCATGACAACCCGTTATTATCCTACGTCATTGTCCTGTACAAGCCCCGTTTATGTCACAGTGAAATATTCCGAGTGTGTTTGTGATGTAATCTGAGATTTTTCAATAATACATTATGTTTGCTGAATCGCTTCCTCAATGATTGCAAACCTTCTTACTGATCGTCAACGATTATACTACTACCTGAACAGCACAGCAGAAACACACGCTCTCAATAAAATAAAACTCTCTTTACCATCACATTACATTGCAATCTTCTCTTAATCATTTTCTGTACCGGGAACGCGTCTATGGAACAATCTTCCTCAAAAGTTAAGAGAGATAAAATCATTCCAAACTTCAAAACACAGCTAAGGATCCACCGTCACAATAGGCATCTTTTTCTCCACTTACCAGTCTGTAGCACACTGTTGTCAATTCCTCGTCGCCTCCTTTCGTCAGCATAGATCTCTATTCATATAAGTCTCCACTTCATAACAACCACTGGCACTGTCATTTTTCAATCTTCTCCTCTTTCATTAATCATTTCCCCCCGTCTGTTTATATTAAACATAATTCAAATGTGTTAAACATCTATCTCCATGTAAATATCTCTTGTTATTATTAGTATTACTGTGATTTTTGTGTTATTATCATCATTATTATTATTAGTATTAGCATATATTGTTATTATTAATACTGATTTATTGTTTTTAAATTCTTTGTTTATGTTGTTCCCGGTCAGATGTGAGAGAGGGCCCTATGGCCCTAATCTGGTCAGGTTAAATAACCAAATAAATAAATTAAATAATATTCACAGAATTGTAAATTGTCATGGCTAATAAGTGTATGACTACCGTCCTTTCACTCTAGTTTACCGTCATTGCCGTCTGACATTTGCGAAAGTTACTGACTTCCACGTAGTGCTGTTTCTGCCCCACTATATTTAATATGTTTGGAAGTTAACAGTTCAACAACTACAGACAGAACATTGTAATTAAGACAGATTCCTCGTTGATTTACCAACGCAGTTCGATTAAGTAACAAGTCAGGGTCTGGTCATGCAAAGTCAAAATCCCTAGGGGTCAGGTCTTCTTCTATTTCTTCTGCTTACAGTCGTCTTTGGGAATGTAGGAGTCGTCACAATAGTGCAGCGTTCGTGATCCGACGACAATGGTAGGAGCGTGCCCGAGTGTACTTGTTGCTGATGGCAGACAGCTAAATGAAGACGGTTGTTGTTGTCATAGTCTTCAGTCCGGAGACTGGTTTGAAGAAGCTCTCCACCCTACGCTATCCTGAGCAAGCCTTTTCATCTCCTCCTGAGAACGGCAGCACACATCCATTTCAATCTGCTTGCTATATGCGTCTCTCGGTCTCCCTCTGCGATTTTTACTCCACACACTTCCCTCCAATGATAAATTTACGATATTCCGATGTCTAAGAATGTGTTTTGCCAAGCGATACCTTGCTTTAGTCAAAGTATGCCAAAAATTTCGTATCTCTCCAATTCTGTTCAGTACCTCTTCATTAGTTACCCACCTAATCTTCTGCATTCTTCTGTAGCAGCCGCGGTGGAGTAGCCGAGCGGTCTAAAACGTCTCGCCGTGGAGGTTCAAGTCCTCCCTGGGGCATGTGCGTGTGTGTTTGTCCTTAGGTTAGTTTACCTAGGTTTAAGTAGTTCGTAAGCTACGGACTGATGACCACGCAGTTTGGTCCGATAAATTTACAAACATCTTCTGTAGCACTACATTTCTAAAGCATTTGTCCTCTTCCTGTTTGAACTAATTATCGTCCAGGTTTCACTCCCGTACACTCCACACATATGCCTTCGATGTTAGCAAATTTCTCTTTCTCAAAATCGTTTTTCTTCTCATTGCCATTCTGCATTTTATATCCTCTGCAGTGCGACCGTCATATTTTACTACCCAAGTAACAAAACCCATCTACGACCTTTTTTGCTTCATTACATAATCTAATTCCTTCAGCATTGCCTGAATTTCTAAGACAGCATTCCATTATCTTTGTTTTGCTCTTCCAGGTCCTTTGCTGCCTATGACAGAATTCCGGTGTCGTCATTAAAATACAATGTTTTCATTTCTTCTCTCTGAACTTTAATCCCTATTCCAAATTTTTCCTTGCTTTCCTCCACCGCCTGCTCGATATGCAAATTGACTAACATCAGAGAAAGGCTGCAATCCTGTCTTACTCCCTTCCCAACTATTGCTTCTCTTTCATGCACTTCGAGTCTAATAACTGCGGCCTGGTTATCGTGCAAGTTGTAAATAACACTCCTTCCCTTGTATTTTACCCCTGCTGACTTCAGAATTTGATAGAGTGCATTCCAATCAACATTGTCAAAAACTCTCTCGAAATCTACAAAAGGTAGAAATGTAAGTTTGCCTTTCCTTAATCTAAGATAAGTCGTAAAGTATTACCACGCGTGTTCCTACGTCCTCCTGAATCCAAACTGATCTTCCCCGAGATCAGTTTCTACCAGCTTTCCCTTTCTACTGTCAATAATTCGTGTTAAAATTTTGCAACGATGACTTATCAAATTGATGGTTCTGTAATTTTCACACCTGTCTGCTCCTGATTTCTTTGGAATGGGAATTATTACATTTTTCTTAAAGTCTGAGGGTCTTTCTCCTGTCTCAAACAATAGAAATAGTTTGGTCATGGCTAGTACTCCCAGAGACTTCAGTAGCTCTGACGGAATGTCATCTACTCACGAGGCCTTGTTCCGACCTAGGCTTTTCAGGTCTCTGTCAAATTCTTCTTTCAGTATAGTATCTCCTATTTCAGTTGCAGCTACTCCCTCTTCCCTTCCTACAATATTGTCACTACGTTCCTTTGTATTTTCCCCCTTTCAGTTTTCCTGTAGGCAGTATCTATTTTTCCTCTAGTTACACATTCCTCTACAGACTTGCATTTGGCTTCTAGCCACTCCTGCTTAGCCATTTTGCACTTCCTGTCAATCACATATCTTAGTCGTCTATACCGCATTTTGCCTGCTTCATTTACTGCATTTTAATATTTTCTCCTTTCATCGCTTAAATTTAGTATTTCTTGTGATATCCATGGTTTTTTTTTGCATGTCTTGCCTTTCTACCTATTTAGTCCCCTGCTATCTTCACTATCTCATCTCTCAAAACTACCCATTCCAATTTTACTGTGTTATTTTTCCCGTATCTGCCAATTGTTGCCTAAAATTCACTCTGATATTCTCATGATTCCAGGTTCCATCAATTTATCTAGGTCCCCTCTTCTTATTTTCCTACCTTTTTGACTTCTTTTCCTTTTTTTTTTTTCAATTGTAGTCTATAGTTCACGACCAATAAGTTATGATCAGAATCAATATCTGCCCCTGGGTGTACCTTGCTTTTTAAAACCTGGTTCCGAAATCTATGTCTTAGCATTAAAAATCTATCTGGTACCTTGAGTGTCTTCTGACCTCTTCCACGTATACAACCTTCATTCATGATTCTTTAACCAGGTGTTTGTTATGATTAAATTATGTTCCGTGCAAAGTTCTAGCAGGTGGCTTCCTCTTTAATTTCTTTTACCCAGTCTGTATTCACCTACTAATTTTCCTTCCCTTCCTTATCCTACTACCAAATTCCAATCCCCCATCACAATTAAGATTTGGTGTCCCTTAACTGTCTGAATAATTTCCTTTAGCTCCTCATACATTTCTTCAATTTCCTCATTATCAGCAGAGCTAGTTGGCAAATAAACCTGTACGCTTGTGGTCGATGTTGGCTTCGTATCCATCTTGACTACGATCACTGCGGTACTCATTGTAGTTTACCCGCGTTCCTACTTTCTTATTCATTATCAGACCTACTACTGTAATTGCCCCTCCCCCCACTGGTCCCCAAATCCTGTTCCTCTTTCCACCGAACTCAACTAATTCCAACTATATCTGACTTCAACCTATCCATTTCTCTTTTTAAATTTTTTCCTGATGACGACATTCTCCTGAGTATTCCCCTCCCGGAGATCCGAATGGGGGACATTTTTACCTGCGGAATATTTTACGCGGGAGGATTACATCATTATATGTTCACACAGTAGAGCTGCATGTCCTCGGGAAAAGAAACGGCTGAAGACGGAAATATTAAATAAATATTTCACGTAAGATGACAGTGCTAACGAACCATTATTTTAATAAATTGGAATTACCCAATAGGCTGCAATTATTTTTACTATTTATTCAACGGCCGTTTCGGCTTATGTCCTTTTTGAAGTTATCCCTGCAAAGACCTAAGTTATTTTTATACACATTTTATGACTTTCAGATGGATGTCTTTGAGACAACAATACTTAAATCGTGTAGATAATTATTTCATACAGTATATGTTTATTACCTTAAAGACATGCATTTGAAACTCATAACACGTGTATAAAGGAAAACTAACGTAAGTTCTTTGCAGGCATTACGTGACAATGGCATGTCGTTACGGCCGTTGTGAAACAATAAAAATGATTGCAGCATATTGGGTAATTCTCATTTATTAAAAAGTCTTATTACGACATATTTCATTCTGTGAACGCTACAGTGAGAAAAGTACCATTATTTGATGGTGGACATTAGCATAACTGATGTAGTGAAGCAGCTAAGCAATTTCCTGTAGAATTCTTGATCGTATCGTAGTCCTAATGCGGCAAATTTCCTTGAAACGATGAAGCATCCGTGCATGCATCAGCACCGGTTTAGGAAACATCGATCGTGTGAAACCCTGCCTGCCCTTTTCTCTCATGACATCTCGCGTGCTGTGGATGAATGGTAACAGGCAGACTCGATTTTCGAAAGGCGTTTGACACGGTATCGCATTAAGGGTACTAACATAGGTATTGGAACTCACATATGTGATTGGCTCGAATAGTAATTAAGTAACAGAATCCAATCCATTGTCCTCGATGGCGAGTGTTTGTCAGAGACTAGGATATCATCAAGAGTGCCCCCAGGAATTTGTGATAGAACCGCTATTATTTTCTAGCTATATAAATGACTAGCTGCTCCCCGCGGTGTTACCCGCGGTTCAATATTCAGACATTAAAGTGCCAAGAAAGGGCATAAATAACTACATGACTGTTTGCAACATTGTTAGCACGGTATATATAATTGTCTTGGAACGGATGGAGAGCCAAAAATCTATTGCAATACTTCCCTGTAAACGACGTTTCGAGACTTCTTGCTCTCCGAGTTTACGTAGAGATTTCTAGCTCTCGATACACGGGAGCAGACTACGTGGAGCTGTCCGTGCGAGAAACATGGAGTGGCCACATGAATACCTGCCACTTGTAATGTTTGTCCTTGATTCTAGTTTATAGTAATCGAGAAGGCCACTTTCAATGGGAACTGTAACCGTTTAAACTGGAAAGGAAGGTTTGTTGGGATGATGGGAATTCGTGGTATTAATACAGTCTTTCCCTTGGCTCCACCGTTGACGATGGTGGCCTGCACGATATGTCTTCTCAGGTCCGTGATGCGTAACCTGGTGCCATTTCATAATCGTGGTGCATCCAAGTTACGCATCAATAAAACAGGCACACCCACCTTCAGCTCCAACTTGTGGGATGGCACCCCTGACAGTAAGTAACTACAATAACAACAATACAGTAATCGAAAACAAATGCGAAGTAAAGGAAGAAAATAAACAGCAAACCTAACGGAGAAAAGTAACGAGATAAAAAAGACCTCTAACGGAGAAACGAACTGATGAGATCCTACAAATGCAAAGCGAACCAACAAAAGAAACAACAAATGTAACGAATAAAGAAACTATCCTGATTCTATAAATACGAACTAAACGAATGAAAGAAACAAATATAACAGGGAAACAAACCAACGAAATCTTAGAAACCAACGAAATAACCAGAGAAAGATTGAATCAGTGAAATCTAACCAGCAAAGTCACGTCAATGCACTAAAAGCAAACGTTCGAATGCTATAAATAATCGAAATCACCAAAGAAACTATTATTCATTGAAATCCAAAGAGAATACAATTTTAAAGAATTACGATAACATCACAATGTTCGAACATCTATAGTTTAAGGTTACAGTCCAATACACGTCATCAAAAACCAAGGAGAAAACAATATTTAAGAACCTGGATATCACAATTGAATACACGTGAGAAATATTTTCCTGAGTGTTATACTGCCTGCAATCTGTTGAGTGCATTTGTTACTATTTTCGTTGCAGTTGTCCGGAACACACAACGTTTCATATGTTAACTGCAGCGTACAGCCTGCCATCTGTTGAATACATTCGCTACTACTTTCGTTGCAGTTTACGTCCGCTATTTATACGTGGCAGTTCGCGCTTTGTACACAAAATAGGGCTTGGTATCTAGATCCCATTCTACATAAAACGTCAATGTTTTCTCTTGCCATGGTACTTAGAGCATATTTTATTTAAAGTCTTCAATTTATATACATACTTCCTTCATTTGTTACAACAAATGAAAATGAATGCGGCATAAACGCCAACATTCAGCTTTCTTGTGTATGTAATTATATGTCAGTTAAGCCGTTTTGGCAGTATCACAGAATGTTTTTGTATATTCGAAAGTAAAAAAGATAACAATAACAAAGAAAAACAATTTCACTATAGCAGGACACGAACCATTGCCCAAAAAACGGAAGGCTATTACATGACGCGTTAAACCTCGCGGCTAAACATGACGTACCCTACACACCACTTCTGTTGTATATTAGAAGCTTCTTACAACCGTTACGTATTTCTATGGATATATTTTAAATAAATAACTTGTAATAAAAATTTTGAAAAGTAGCCTATGTCCTAATCCAAGACATAAGAAATCTTTATATGAAATTTCATCTAAATCAGTGCTGTAGTTTTAGCGTGATGCGGTAACAAACATACAAACTTTCGCATTTATAATATGTATAGGATTAGACGACAGTGTGAGTTGCAACCTGCGGCTCTTTGATGTTTATGTTGTGCTGTACAGGAGGGTGCCACCATTGAATGACTGTAGTAGGATGACTGCTAGACAGAGTCGCGTCAATTAAATATCAAGGCGTAACGTTGTACAGCTATATGAACTGGAAAGAGCATATAAGGACGGGCGTGGGCAACGCGAATGGTCAGTTAATTGGGACAATTCTCGGAAGGTGTGATTCGTCTGTAAAGAAGGATGCATATAAAATGCTTGCTCATGTTTGGATGCCCATCACATCTGTTTAAAAGAGAACATAGATGCAGTACAGAAGCGGGCGGCGAGGTTTGTAACTGGTAGATACGATCAATGCGCGTGTTATTTTTTTATTATAATAATTATAATTTATTATAATATCAAACAATACAACCAATTACCTAAGACTAAAATGGGCAATAGTATAATACAGAAATTTGTTACGGCTAAATGGTGACATTACATTTCATTACATTACATGTTTCTGCAGAAACCACTGGACATCTTGATGGTTGTTGATGTTTATACTGGGTGATGTGTATGATGTTGTGTCTTATGCTACTGCTGTGGTGTTACATGTGTGCCAGCATTACAAACCTGCTTGTGGTGGCCAGTGAGCGTGCCCCTGGCACTGAGCGGCCAATTTCTTTTGTCACCCCCCTCCCCCCCCCCCCCCCCCGTAAAAATTTTTCCCCTGTGTGTCTTATTCTACTATTTAAGAAAAACCTAAATCTAACTTACGTCTATGGTCTAATTGGGTGTTTGCCACATATAACCCCCAAATCCAGGGGATGGCTGATTCTTCCATTGCTGGAGACCAGTCCATCCCCCGGCGGCATGGCAGATGTGGCTGTCTCAATCGGGTATTGGGTCAGATCCGGTTATTGATTCAGGATAAAGTCCCGAAGCACTTTGCGCGAGACATTATTGGCGATTTCGTCGAGTACTCGGAACGTGTCTGGGGTTCTTATGAGTTCAAAGGTGTTATTACTAGGCAGAGCCCTTCTGCGATCCGCAGCCACGTCGTCATACGTAGGACACTCAAAAATGATGTGTTCTGGAGTGCCTATCTCGCCACCACATGCACAAGCTGGCGTAGCCTGTCTCCTAAACCGACATAGATATGTCGGATAGGGTCCATGCCCGGTGAGGAAGTGCAGCATCCCCCTAGATGGTTTGAAGTGTTTCATACCCAATCTTTCCTGGATACGTGGCAGGAGAGCGTGAGTTCTCCTCCCAGATGCCTCTTCGTCCCAAGATTGCTGCCAAAGTTGGAGCCCTTTCTGTCTGATCTCTGTTTTACTTAGAATTGGTTCCCCCATAATTTTTTCTACGTTCCCTCCGTTCCCTTTCTTGGCCCAGTACCAAGCTCCCTGCTCCATTACCTTGATGTCAAGGGGGCATAGCCACATCAACGCCAAGGCTCCTGTAGTCTCCAACTGAACGCAGGAGGATGTTGCGCTGCACCCTTCTCACGGCCATGGCAGGCGTCACCCTCGTGAGCCTGTGGGCCCATACCGGAGATCCATAGCCCACGATGGACGTCAGTATGCTGTTGTGACACAGCTGTATGAGATCGGGAGGGAGGTGAAACCTCCGGTGCCCGATCCCAGCCAAACGGTGTAGTGCTACCAGTGATCCCTAAGCAACCGCGTCCACGTGGGCGGCGAAATTGCAGCGCTCATCTATGATTACACCAAGGTATCTAGCTTGAGTTCGTCTTATGACAGGTGTACCGTTTATCCTGACTGTTGGATTTCTAGCCAATTGGCCCTTTAGCAGCAGGTACACTGACTTCTGAGGTGCAATCTGTAACTTCGTCCTACTACACCAAGCAGTAAGCACCTGCAGTGATCTTTCGATCTTTAGCTCGATGTCTTCACAACTTCGGCCCCGACCATGATGAGGAGGTCGTCTGTGTAAGCTATCACCTCTAGCACGTCAGGATGTCCTTCGAGCTCTCCGAGGAGAGGTTCCATATTGACGTCCCAGAAGAGTGGCCCCAGGACGGAGCCCTGGGGACACCCCTTGGTGATCATTTTGTTGACTCTTCCACTAGGAGGTGATAGCCAGACTTCCCTTCCAGCACAATAGCTCCTGAGACACCCATATAGCGACTGTGGACACTTTATCTCCCGAAGATAGGAGAAGAGCAAAGGCCACCAAAGGTTGTCAAAGGCGCCACTGATGTCCACCATGATACCCAGCAGAGGAGCAGACCTCGGCCGCCACGGTAATCGCGTCAGACGCCGATTTCCCCTGACGAAAACCGAATTGCCTGCTGCTCGCACCACACGGCATATGATGTGCGGACAGCTTGTCAGCCAGCAGCCTCTCAAATAACTTCCCCATGGTGTCAAGGAGACAGATGGGACAATAGGACATGGTCAAGGCGGGGTCCTTATCAGCCCCTTTCTTTATCACCACCGCACTGGCCTTTTTCCATGGTACAGTCATTTGAGAGACCAACTGGGGCGCAAGGAATTGCACTACCTCTGCTGGGATGCCATTGGGCCCAGGAGCTTTCCCTTTCTTGAGGGCTTGTATCTATGTAGCCACCTTCTCTTCTGAGAAGGGGTAAACAGGAGTGTTGTTGATGTATTCCTGGGCGTCCCTTTCTCTAATTTGTCTTTGCTCATCTGTGTCCGTGTTGTCGTCATCGCCAGGAAGGAGGGTCCGGAGAAGGACCCGGGCAGTTTCCTGCCAGGACTCCGTCATCCGTTCCCCATCCCTCAGAGTCGATAACACCAACGGAGCGCGTATGTTTTCTCGGACAAGCTTGTAGGGGACGCCCCAGGGGTCAGTGGCATGCTGATTTTTGACGTAGGTCTCCCAGCTCCTGAGTCGGGTGTCTTTCAACACCTGGGAGAAGTGTTGCTTTTCCTGTCGGTACCGGGCGAGCCAGTACTGACGCTCCTGCCAGATCACAGCACGCTGGTAGTGCTTCCTTGTCCTTCTGACAGACTGCCTCAGTTCTCGGAGCTCTTGGGACTATGGCGACGGGGAAGCCGCGACGGCCCTCCTCCTCAATGGTACGGCAGCTTCGATCGCTCGAACCACCGCACCAGCAAGATCTTGCGCTGCCTGATCTACGTCAAAGTCCCCCTCCGGCAATGCAGGCACGGTGCACTCCACCGCTAGGCGATCCCAATCAGTTCTATTGAAGTTTCGCTGCCACTCCCACTCTGTATCCCAGTCACACTCGGCCTGTTGTAGTCTGAAGCTGATCATGTTGTGATCACTAGATGTTACTGAAATGCTTCGGTAACTCAAATGGGAGTTGTTGGTGGGACTGCAACGTTCATTTCGAGTAACACGGTTGAATAAATTTAGAGGGCCGGAATCTGAGGCGGACTGCAGAACGATTCTACTTACGTCAAACTACATTTCGCGTAAAGACCACAAGGGTAAGATTATGGCTCGTACGGATGCATACAAGCATTCGTATCTTCCTCGTTGTAAATGGAAATTGAACAGGAAAGCAGGTAATGAGAAGTGGTACTGAGTACCGTCCGCCGTGGATTGCGGAGAATTAATATCGATATCTACGTATCTACATATGTAGTTGGAAGTAACGGCGGCCCACCTATGTCAGTCTGTCGCATGTATGTCGTATTGTGCTGCGCACGAGAGCCCTCTGCGAGAAGAGGCATTGAGTAAGCAAAAGTTGGTGTTATTGTTTTCATGTTAGTCGCGCATGTTTATCTCGGGTTCGCCGGGTAAGTAGACTACCCGGAGAACTGCTGTGTCTCTCTGGTTGTCAGGATTTCATGGGCTGTAAATTACGAAAACAATGTTCAAATGTTTGTTAAGCTTAAGGGACTTGACTGTGGGGTCATCAGTCCCTAAACTTACAAACTACTTACCAACTAGCTTATCCTAAGGACGGCACAAATATCCATGCCCGAGGAGGGATTCGAACCCCCGACCGTAGTGGCCGTGCAGACCGTGACTGAAGCGTCTCAGTCTCCTCGGCCACCGCGGCCGGCTGTAAATTACGGCAGAAGAGAAGGGAAATATTTTTGATATAAGATAGATAGGGTGTACATAAATCCCGAGAAGACTTTCAAATATTTATTGCCCAAAAGCCAGACATCGTACAGATATGCAAATGTATAATTTTGGAGAGAAACCCTGAAAGTGTCTTCTTTTATTATTTATTTTTCTCCCCAGCGTAGCTATTTTCCGATAGTCAGCGATCGTCGTAAATAGGGAGAGTTTAGGTGCTATATCGGCAATGGTGCGGCCTCTGTCGATAGGCAACACTCGTGGCACAATGGTGTACCGGAGAGCACACTCAAGAGGCTGCAACACGTTAACGTAGGAATATCCAGTGACAGTACTCTCGCCGAAGAAGAATGGTCCGTACAGTTTCCGACGTGGCAAGACACAAAAAACATATACCTCTGAGAAATCACGCTGAAATTCAATGCATTCTTGTGGCTGATTTGTACTCGAGATTCGACAATTATGCCTGTTCACTTTCCCAAATGTGTCTAAAGTGGCTTCGTCACTAAGAATTAAGCGATCAATAATGTCATCCCCATCCTCATTCAATTGTTAAAACTTCGAACAAAACTCAAATAGCTTGTCTCTATCGTCGTTATTGAGCTTTTGCACTAACACCAGTTTGAAGGGCACTGATATAAAGTTTTGGCGGAAGAGCAGGAGCTATTAGAGGCCACAGGAGTGGCTTGTAATGGGATTTATAAGTTTTTGGGGAAAATGGAAGGATGTTAGAAGGAAGTGACGAGATGTAACATTGTAAGAAGAACTAAGGAATGGGTAGAAAAAGGGCATATTCATAAGGATATATTCCGATTAAGAGGTTCTTTCACAGAACAACTTTGTCTTTGGAGCCTTTTCGAGTTCACGCTGATGCAAGACGCACCGATTTCTTTGGACTCCTTATGAATGTCTCTCGTACGTGTTTCACATTCACTTCTCTCACACTCAGACTGACAATCGAGGGAGCTTGATGCCATCGGCTCTCCAGACTCCTCCCCGACGTACAGAGTTTACACGCCTAGCCACGTATACCCTAAAGTCCAGTCAATATATATTTTTACCAGGAAAGTTTTGAGGTAGTTTTGATTTCTTCGATTCCGTATGTTTTCAGTAGTTTTGGGGTAGTTTTGATTTCTTCGATTACATATGTTTTCTGGGGTGCTGAATCCGAATTTGGCATTTCCCAACAAAATTTCGTGACGCAACATTGGAAAAAATTCGAAAAAATAGCGTTTTTCGGGGGTTTTCTTCTTATAACTCGGAAACTATCAACTTTTCCCAAATTGCCTCCCAGTACAAAATTGAAGTCCATACAATTTCATACAGATTTCACTAGTTATGGTTTGCTGTCAGACAAGGCGTTCCGGCTCAAGCGCTAATTGAAAATTGGCGTATTTTGGCTGTTTCCGTTAAAATCCACTTTTTCCAGTCAAGATGTCTAATTCATTATTAAAAGCTGAAATTTAGTGAATTCCTACAAGTTCTACGTCGTATAGAATGTAGACTGGTATCCACTGATTCTCCCAGTTCTCTATGCACACCTTCTTTAGATCATATATGTAAAGTTATACGAAATTAAAAAAGAAATTACATGAATTTCAAATTACTAATAAAATCAGATATTGTACAAATTGTCACGGAAAGTTGAAATTCCGAACTAAATTTTGAAAATTCCGTGACAATTTGTACAATTTCTGATTTTATTAGTAACTTGAACTTCATGTAATTTCTTTTTTAATTTCGTATAACTTTACATATATGGTCTAAAGAAGGTGTGCATAGGGAACTGGGAAAAGCAGTGGATACCAGTCTACATTCTATACGACTTAGAACTTGTAGGAATTCACTAAATGTCAACTTTTAATAATGAATTAGACTTTTTGAGTGGAGAAAGTGGATTTTAGCGGAGACAGCCAAAATACGCCAATTATCAATTAGCGCTTGAGCCGGAACGCCTCGTCTGACAGCAAAACATATAGTGAAATCTGTAGGAAATTTTATAGACTTCAATTTTGTACTGGGAGGCAATTTGTGAAAAGTTGATAGATTCCGAGTTATAAGAAGAAAACCGCCGAAAAACGCTATTTTTTCGAATTTTTGAATTTTTTTCAATGGTGTTCACGAAATTTTGTTGGGAAATGCCAAATTTGGATTTAGCACCCCAAAAAACATACGGAATCAAAGAAATCAAAACAACCCCAAAACTTTCCAGCTAGGGGCCCTATTGAGCACAAGTTGAGCACAAATTTTCTGCAAATTATCTTCGGCCGGCATCTTGGAGGCTATTATTACAACTGCTGGCGACAGTGTCCTGCTGGGCCAGATAGATTTCACTTCGTAGAGACGCGGACATTTTGCGTCCAGCCATTTATTAAATTGTTCACTGTGCTGCCTACTACTGACAGTTTTGGGACGGAAAGATAGCGGAGCGTACTGCTACCATCAGATGCATCTGTCTCTCTCCAGGGCACACGGCCAGAGAAACGGCGAGGCGCCGGACGCTCAGGCAGTTAACGCATTGTGTGAGCACGGCCCGGAAGTAGAGGGTGACAGGCGATCAGTGGCTTCGCCCTGCGAATCCGTCAGACCCACTCCACTGCTGCATGCCACAGGCCCGAGGATAGCGAGCCTTCCGCGAAACGCCGAAAGGAGGCGGCACGACCCCGGATTCCTGTGATCTCTACTAGCGAGGGCGACCTAGCTGGCCCTGCAAGAGCTCTTAAGCGGCGCTGCCCCACAACGCCGACTCCAATGTAAGGAAACAATCAGAAGCACTATATTAAAAGAATAAATAAATAAACTAATACATCTCAATCCTAATGCAATTCTCCCTACCATAACAGAATATAGAAGCCAGGGAACAAATAAATTATTTAATGAAATAAAATCCAAATAAATCAATTAAATACAATAAAGAGACACAGGGTGTAAGAAAGAAGGGAAATGACCACCACCTCTCAACAGGAATGTATCCTTATGGACCTACCCTTCTTCTCCCCCCTTCCTTAGTTCTCCCTCCCATCTCACTCCCTTCTCACTCCCTTCCCCTTTCCCCCTGAACTTAAAATCCCACTACAATCCATTCAACTATCTGTGGCCCTTAACAGCTCCTGCTCTCCCGCCAAAGCTTTGTATCAGTGCCCTATGTTCATCATCATCACTCTCCTAACTCTCTCTGTCAGCACCAAGCATCCCAGGCAGGTTACCACACTGATTTCTGTCGCTTAAGCGTTGAAGTAGTTTACAGCACATCAAGTGATTTGCAGTATCACAGGAAAGTTCCTATGACTGCCAGATTCCTGACAGTTAAATAGCCACTACAGGCCCCAGGAGACACGACAGTCAGAGGATTTAAGCTGGCTGGACCATGTGTGCTCCTATATATATATATATATATATATATATATATATATATATATATATATATATATATATATATATAAAGAGTTTTGAATGACATTTTTGTACGATTAGTTTGGCAGCTAAAACCATTCAAATATTTGAGGGAGGAGGCTACGACAACGTAGCTGATTGGCTGGTGGTTATGAGACAGTGAGCTGTTCCCCAGTGGCTAACCACTCGGCCAGTGAGCTACGCTATCGCAGCCTCCGCCCCCGAAAATTTGAACGGTTGTAGTTGCCAAACTAAACATGATAAAATCATCATCATCATCATCATCATCATTAGAGACTGATTATGCCTTTCAGCGTTCAGTCTGGAGCATAGTACCTCTAATAAAATTCCTCCATGATCCCCTATTCAATGCTAACATTGATGTCCCGTCTGATGTTATGCTTTTTACTTCAAAATCATTCTGCACAGAATCTAAGTACTTTCTTCTTGGTCTACCTCGACTCCTCTTACCCACCACTGACGAGCTCATGAGTCTCTTCGGTAACCTTGCTTCTCCCATGCGTAACATGACCCCCACCATCTCAGTCTGTTCGCTCTAACTGCTTCATCTATGGTGTTCATTCCCAGCATTTCTTTCTTTAATTTCCTCATTATGGACACCCTCCTGCCATTGTTCCCATCTATTGGTACCTGCAATAATTCTTGCTACTTTCATATCTGTAACCTCTATCTTATGAACAAGGTAACCTGTATCCACCCAACTTTCACTCCCACACAACAAAGTTGGGCGAAAGATAGAGCGGTGCACTGCTAACTTAGTCTCGGTACTTACTTACTTCTTGCAAAAGAGAGTAGATCTTAGCTGAGCACTCACTGCATTAGCTTTGCTGCACCTCGATTCCAGTTCTTTCACTATGTTGCCATCCTGTAAGAAATTACATCCCAGGTACTTGAAACTGTCTACCTGTTCTAACTTTGTTCCTCCTATTTGGCACTCAATCTGTTTGAATCTCTTTCCTACAGACATTACTTTCGTTTTTGAGATGCTGATCTTCATATCATAATCCTTGCACCTCTGATCGAGCTCTGAAATATTAGTTTGCAACCTATCAATCGAATCTGCCATTACAACTAAGTCATCTGCATATTCGAGACTGCTTATTTTGTTTTCACCTACTTTAATCCCGCCCTGCCAGTCTACTGTTTTCAACATATGATCCATGAATAGTATGAGCAACAGTTGTGACAGGTTAAGGCCTTGTCTTATCCCTGAAACTACCCTGAACCATGAGCTTAATTTGCCATCTACTCTAACTGCTGCCTGACAGTCTACGTAAAGACCTTTAATTGCCTGCAGAAGTTTGCCTCCTATAATATAATCTTGAAGAACTGACAGTAACTTCCTCCTATGAACAGATCTATGAAACATAGATACAATTCCCTGTTCCACTCATAGCACTTTTCCATTACCGGCCGTAAGCTAAAGATCTGGTCCTGACAGCCTCTAAGAGGCCTAAACCCACACTGATTTACATCTAACTTATCCTCAATTAATACTCGTAATCTCCTTTCAACAATACCTGAGAATATTTTGCCTACGGAGCTAATTAAAGAGATACCAAGATAGTTGTTGAAATCTTTTCTGTTTCCATGTTTGAAAATTGGCGTGATTACCGCTTTCGCCCAGTCAGACGGAACCTGTCCAGATTCCCACGCCTTTTCAGTTATCCTGTATAACCATATGGGACCTGATATTCCACTGCATTTGACGAGTTCCGGCTTAATTTCATCTACCCCAGCCGCTTTAATACACAGTAATCTACTGACCATTTTCTCCACTTCCTCGCCGGCCGCGGTGGCCGAGGAGGCTAAGGCACTCCAGTCACGGTCTGCACGGCCAATACGGTCGGGGGTTCGAAACCCCCCTCGGGCATGGATATTTGTGCCGTCCTAGTTCGTAAGTAGTTCGTAAGTAGTTCATAAGTAGTTTGTAAGTTTAGGGACTGATGACCCCGTAGTCAAGTCCCATAGACTATACAAACATTTGAACATTTTTTCTCCACTTCCTCAAATGAGATCCTGTTTCCATCGTCGTTCATATCCCATTCTACCTGAAAATCTGATACATCATTGCACGTTTCACCTACATTGAGCATTTCTTCCAAACATTCCCTCCATCTGCCCTAGGCATCCGCAGGATTGACTAGCATCTTTCCTGACCTGTCGAAAACACTTGTTGATTCCGTCTTCCCTCCCTTTCAAAGATTGCTAATTACGCTCCAAAATGGTTTTCCCGCGGCTTGGCCCAGAGATTCTAGCTTGTTTTCAAAGTCTTCCCATAATTTCTGCTTGGATTCTGCAATTATCCGTTTGGCTTTGTTTCTTTCTTCAACATAACTTTCTCTGTCTGCCAGATTTCTAGTATGGATCCATTTTTGATATGCCTTCTTTTTCTTTTTACAGGCTGCCTTGACTGTGTCATTCCACCAAGCTGTCTGCTTCTTCCTGCCTTTACACACTACCCTTCCAAGTCATTCTCAAGCTGCTTCCAGTTGTGTGTCCCTATACCTTGACCATTCCTCTTCCAGTGACTGTAAATCATTACATTCAACTAAATGGTACCTTTCCGAGATCATTGTTATGTATTTGTGCCTAATTGCCTTGTCTTGAAGCTTCTCCACTCTTATCCTTTTACACATGGACCTGACTTTCTGCTCTTTTGGCCTCAAAAAACCAATTTCACTACACATTAAATAATGATCAGTATCATCAAAGAACCCCCTGAAAACACGTATGTCCTTAACGGTCTTCCTGAATTCTTGGTCTGTTATTATATAGTCAATGATAGATAAGGTTCCCCTTCCTTCCCACGTATAGCGGTGAATGTCCTTATGCTTAAAGAAGTAGTTTGTGATAACTAAGCCCATACTTGAACAGAAATCCAAGAGTTGTTTTCCTTTCTGTTGGCCTCCATATCCTCTCCAAATTTACCCAAAACCTTTTCATAACCTTCTGTTCGATTTCCTATCCTGGCGTTGAAATCACCCATGAGTGAAACACTATCCTTATCCTTCACTCTAACAACTACATCACTAAGTGCGTTGTAAAATCTGTCCATCTCATCTTGATCTATCCCTTCACAGGGTGAATACACTGCCACAATCCTAATTTTCTTAGTGGAGATGGCCAAATCTATCCATGCCATGGCATTTACATATCTTATTGCAATTATGCTGGGTTCGATTGCTTTCCTGATATAAAACCCTACACCCCATTGTGCTCTTCCTACTTTTACTCCTGGCAGGTAGACATCACTAACAGCAAAAACATCTAACTCCATCTTACTTGAAGCCTCCGACAGCTCTACCTTCTTCCCATTGTAATCCCCATTGATATTAATAGCTCCCCATCTCATTACAGATAGTTGGCCAAGTCGTACCTGAGCAGTCCCTAGTCTGTCAATTAGAGGTGGAACTCCATCACCTCCAAAGGTCCGAGGCATTTTGCTCTAATTGTTGCCAGCATGATATTGAGGTACCTGGGAAGCAGGTTGCTAGTTTTACTTGCCCAGGGCTCCACTGGGTTTTACACCTAACGGTTGAGGGACTAACTGGTGGATTTGGTAGTCTTTGCGGTCTGGGCACAAAGGTGCCCACGACTCAGAATATGTCCGAGATGCCCAACCTTTTTCCAAAGTAACTGGTATCCCAACTGTCAGGACCACTTACTTGGCCACTCATACGTTGCCCGTGGTTTTTTAAATAGGACATGACTACAGGAACCCACACCACGAAACACATGATAAAATTGTCATTCAAAATTCTTTTTACACAGCTGGAGTCCAAACTTCTAGTGCATGATACAAACAACCATTGTTCCACTTAAAAATTGTATGTTTGCATTAAAAATTCATTTTCTATTTCTTTTTACACTCTGTTTATTGGCTAACAATACGAGTCCTTTACTACCGATTCATTCTGTGAAAACCGCACATCAATCGCACTTTCCATATCTGCAATATTTGCGGTGCAAGTGTTTGGTGATTCACCCTATATATATATATATATATATATATATATATCACGCCTGGTAAACGATATAACTTACACAGTGAGGAATTCATTATCTGCTTCGTCGAAAAAACCGATTTGGTATGTGGAGTATGCTAAGATGGTTGAACAAACATTTAGAATGTTTATCCTCGGAAATGTTATCACATTGTCTCCAGAAATTCCCATCTGAACGTAACCACGTAACACTCACGCTCCAGTCGACTCTTATGACAACACATACATTAATAGCAGGCTGCCTCGTAATTCCTTCATTGTCTACCTTTAAACCGACACGTTTGAAACACTCATGCAGCAGTCCAGAAAGCTGAAATGGTCTCAATAGTGTTCTATTTACGGTCTCTTTTGTACATGGATCACATTTTCAGAAATTTTCACGATCATCCGCTCTCCTCACAAATGCCATGGCATGCTCTTACTATTTCATATCGCTCTTCAATGTTGCGCCTGTATATGTAATCGAAGCGGCTTTGCCGCGCGGTAATGGCCCCTGGTGGAGGTTGGAGTCCTTCTCAGTGCGTACGTGTATGTGTTGTCCTTATCATTTAGTTTAAGGACCGATGACCACTGTAGTTTGGCCCTATAGGATTACAACATTTGACCATTTCTGTGTAAAGCAGCACACAGCATTATATTCGAACATTTACGGGACTTTTTTCCCTACTTATTGGTGTTTTTCTACTTCTGTAGCTGTACATCACGTATACACCCATCAGAAAGATTGCCCATGAAATGACACAGAAATATAGCACTCCGGCAGCTTTGTCACTATGCTGGTTCCAGGCAAAAAATACCATCACTACATTTAGTATCCCCCAGTTGGCAACTGCCGTAATCGAATCAAAATCAACGTCGACTTTCCAGGTTTTCTACTTTTTTTCCGGTCGTTAGAAGTGTACTGTACAAACGCAATGATTGGGACATTTTGCCGTCAGAAGCTCTTGTCAACGTTCATATTACCTCTTTGTTAACGGCTGCATGCAGAATATCTGAATATTAATTTAACAGAGCAGAATGGAAATCATTACGGATAAGCCAAAAGTAATGAGAATACCCAAATGGGGCGGTGAAGTTATAAATCGCACGGCCGATGAAACATTAACGCTGTTAATCTAATGTCATTATTTTTAAATCGCCATCTGTAAAATTTCCAGACCAACACTGGCGGTAACTGTTGTAAATAACAGGCTGAGCAAAACTGAAGTTTTCTGTTTCCTGTAAAATAGTATTGAACAAAGGAGATGAAATATTCATAAAAATGTTAGTAATACTTGTCGTCCCATTTTATGTTCTATTACAAGTTTGTTTGACTGTATGGATGGGATTTTAAAACATTTGAGAATAATTTAAATATCATATTACACATTCTAATATAAATTGGTATAATGACCCATAACATGTACATCACTGACCAATGATTACCATAAAAATATCCTACAGTGTACAAAAATAAAATTATGGTGTACTAGCAATGATTTTGTAGAGCTGTGACATTTTAGTCTGCAATGAGATTTCTTCCAAAATCACTTCAATTCCCAAAACTTTACGAAATAAAGCGATGTAATTTACAATAGCTTGTCATCTAGGGCTGGAAAAACTATAATTATCACTAAATGAAAATGATGTCCCTTATTTACTTAATGTTTTGTGTTAAATTAATCGGTGAATGAGAGTAATTCAATGATAAAATAAGCTTAAGAGAATACTAACATCTTTATTATGGAATAAATCATTAGAGCTAGGTATACTGCGGTTGTTTAAGCACTGGTGAAGTAACCGAAATCATGTTCACACCAAATGGGTCAAACCTTTCTCTAACGAAATTGATTGATGCATTCTTGATACAGAGAAAAGATTTCTCGTGAGTAAAATACAAGGAGGATTGAAATATTTAACCAAGATGTTTCCTGTAGCTAAATTAAAGTTGGATGAGTCTTATAAATTAAAATCCGTTAGTCAGAAAATATGCCATCCATTTATACCGAGTTCGGCATCATCCTCTACCTATTAGCCGTCGGGGGTTTGGGATAGAAATATTAAATCATGATCTCAATTTTAATGCAGATTTGAATTCTCTGGGAAAAATATTGGAGGATTTTATCGCAAAAACTTTTAATCTTGGCTACCCTTCGTGCTATAATCGACAAAAATGGGTAACAATGTGCTGTAATACGGGAATATCTCAAGATTAACACAACAAATCAGAGAAAAAAAGTACTTGACATATTGAACTGAATGTCACGTTTGCTCACAGAGGATGAGAACGACAACCGCTCACAACTTTTAATGAGCAACCCCATTCTAAACGCTGTATTCTTCCGACAAGATGAATATGGTGCTGCCAGACGTACAACTTTGTAACTACTAACTCAGACTGGCTTTTACTGCAGTAGGAGCGGAGCAGTTTTCTTTCAAATTTGCATCTCTAATTATTACATTTTAATTGAGTAGTTTTTCCCACCCTCGGTGAGTGGAGCGTGGGGACTAAAACACTGTCGTTCATTTATATTTTACTGATTTGAATTTCTCGAGATATGCCCAATACACAATGATCTGTTAGCCATTAAATTTTTCTTCATTGCTAGGCCGTATTTTCGCGAATACAAAATTAATTTTAATAAACAATTTTCCAATTTTGTCGTGAAGAACACAAATCGGCAGTAGAAATTGGGGTTTGCTATTGATTTTTATCCGTATCCAGCATCTCCCTTAGGTAAAGTTTGGACCGGCACATCTTTTATTCCATGAGTAATTTTCAATGTATATCAGCAAATGTCTTCAGAGAAACTATTCTGTTGGCAGACTTTGCACTTATCGTGTGCTTACTACTATTCCTGTTGCTATTTCGATTATCTTAGCACATACATTAAACTTACTTTTATGCTTTGGTTCCAAGCTATATACCAGATATAATTTCCAATGATGTGAATGATATATCAAATGTGTAGCTGATACACGAGTTCTTGTAGTTCTATATCATATTTGTGTCTCTTCTCTGCTACGTTGTGCAGCTACTGACTTTCGCAACATTGTCATTTACTACTTCTTTATTTCTCTTTTAGCCGCTATCATCTCGATACCACGCTGTTTACAAAGAACTTTCTTTTTCTTTCTCCTGGCGTCTGGATTTTTGCTTTTGTCTAGAATTAACATAATCATATCCCACACTGCTTCTTCTAAAAAATTTGGAAACCATATTACAAAGTTTGAATTATTCTTCTTTTTAAATTTCTCATGTTGTTCGTGATTTTACTATATCACTATGCGTTGTATATAAAATCCAGTGAGAGCCTCCTTCCTGTTTATAGATTAGGTCCTCCCTATTTTTCTCCGTTTGTCTCTGCTAGGTTTCCTCGGATGAAACTTATCCATGATCTTCGAAGGATGATCATTTGAATCAGCTTGTGAATTCATGTATCGTGTTGTGTTTTCTTTGCGACAGAGACAGTGTCTATTTGGAAACAATTGTAGGTTGGATTATGGGACGTGCAAGCTTTTTTATTCCCGTCTCATTATCTAGAAATACTATTGTCAGGACTAGATTGAATGTTTCCGTCTCAATCTGCATTTTTTCCGTGGTGAATAGGATAGTACCCAACAGTACTTTGGCTTCTTCTTTTATCTACTTGTGCACAGAAATTAGCGAGAAAGGTGAGCGTATTCTTTCTTCTGGATCTTAGTGACACGGTCTTGCTTAATCTTATAGAATTTACCTGTTCCATCATGGGCTTTCTTGTTGAATGGAAAAGTAATAAATATTTGCGTTAGCTTAAATACATCATATAATAAGGTTTTGTTCACAAGACAAACCAAGATTTAAATAAAACATGCTTTTGCAAGTAGTGTGCTGAGGAGTCTGTTTTCTTGCGTCGGATGTAGGTGGAATTGCATTTAAACTGGTTAATAGATATTTCATATTTCATAACTAAACTTTTTGAGGCTGTCCTGGGAGTAACTTTGCGAGATGATAAAGCATAGCTTAAATTGTATGCCGTTGGATATTGGGTTACCTATCGAAATCCTACAACATGACGGAAGTATAATCCATGACTACTGCCTCAATTACACCATCACAGTGGCTCACATCACAAGACTGTAATCAGGGAACCGAAAGTGCAGTTTTGATTACTAAGCACCCAAAAAACGTTAGGGGTGTGACTGTTTTAGGTTACTGACAGTAATCCTGGCTGCCCTTGGAGCTACGAAACCGCCGCTGGCGTATCCAAACATAAACACAAACTTGACTCCAATCACGTTCTACCCTCGAGCGACTAATACGAGGATAAACGCTTCCAACCAATCATAGCAACAACACTGAGGGGCCACCTTCTGGAATGCTTCGGTGGCAGAGCTGAGAAGCTGTGTTCATAAATTTTCTAAACAAATGCCGCACTGTACAACCATTTCCAAGAAAATCGAGACGTCCATTTACGAGATTTAGAAAAACTGACGAGATAGTAGTGAACACAACTTTCAACGCCGTGTCGATTCGTCTGTCCACAATAAACATCGGGCAGGTGAACTCTGAATTCTCCATTATAACATGTCACCAATCCTATACCTTTCTGTGTCACAATGATTTCGGCTAAATTCTATAGACATGGAAGATGTAGTTTCTTCTCAAATGAAACCTATGACCAATTCAGAAAAACCATCCGACATCGTACTCGGCTTACCATGAACAACAGAACTTTTTCCATGAATGACCACGATTTATATGTTCTGTTGCTAAAGCTTCCAGCTGCTTCAATCGCTTTGGCGAAACTAGGCGTTACAGACAAGTAAATAGATAGGATGTTTAAAGCTTTCCCGGCGTACAGATATTCCCATAAATTTTAGGACGGAGGCAAAAAAGGTCTCTTACATTATACTTTTATAGTATTCTGCTTATCTACCATGAAATATTCCCAAGATATGGGAGATAAGCAGTCGATCTGAAATCCTCTTCTTCTTCCTTGTTCTGTTGTTTGTAGGTGATGCATAACTACATTTATTATAAATCTCAATACTACTCTCTCTCTCTCTCTCTCTCTCTCTCTCTCTCTCTCTCTCTCTCTCTCTCTCTTATATATATATATATATATATATATATATATATATATATATATATATATAACCCACATTATTGCGATGGAATGATGAACACAGCAAAATTACTCATCTGTTACATTTCGTGTGAATAAGAAATATTAAAGCGATGCTTCATTGCTGTACATATTTACAGATGGACTGATTATTCCGCAACATTCGCAGCTCTTGATGCTGTAGCAGATACAAATTTTTGAAAGTTTTGATGACGCCCTGATTGGATACATTGTTTTTCGTGTTTCGAGGAAGAATAATAGCTAACCATATTCATATAATTAGGTTTATTAAAAGTTTATCAAGGTTTCGACAAAAAGATTTGCCTTCTTCGGAAGGACTTGTCACACACGTTGTCACTGTTACTTGACGAAGGTCACTCATCATATGTGTGTATTTTATCGAGATAAGTGAATATTAGTACTTCATACTTGTGTATGTAGTACGACATAACGCTTATATTGTTAAGAGCCTTCGGTTCTATAGGTACCTGTACTGAATAATTCTCATGTAAGTTCACGAATCTGACATATCTTTCGCAAGGAGACAAAATTATTTTTGTCTATTCCTAGACAACCTAGGTTAATAAACCTAATTAATTGTAACTGGTTGGTTGTTCTTTCACCTAAAATGTTGTAACAGTCACCGTTATTGTAACGTAGCCATGTCTAAAATATTTTTTCCTATGATTTCATGTCTTAACGTTCAAACAGTAATACCTATTCTTGAAATCGAAGAAGATACAGAAAGTATGCTATTCCAATCCCATATCGCTGGAAGACATAAATGTGACCCTACTACAAATTATAAAATTTTGTATCATACTGCCGTTTACAGGTCCAGACTTTCTAATTCTTTTTTATGAGGGTATCAGATCTCCCGCTTTATTGTTTCTGTTATCTACGGTTTGGTTACAAGTACAATCACTCCTTCAGTAAATCGTGTAGTACGATAGCGACCGTTTTCAAATCTCAAATTTCGAAAATATGACGTGTTGACGTAAACCATCCCATCTAATATATACCATTTCATATTATCAATGCGAAAGAAGCTATGTCCGTTAGGCTTTCACGATTAAACCGCTTAACGTATTTTGATGAAATTGGGTATGGAGTCAGCTTGATCGCTGTAGAAGAACATAAGCTGCTTCATAAAATGTATAATCCACCATATATGTTAATTTTAAGTGTATAACACTTTAAGTCCCAATGTGTAAAAAGTAAACCATTAATGTTCATAAAAATCACTTTTATTAGTCTCATAAGTGATTAATACAAGGAATTGTTTAAAAATAAATATAAATAGCTCTTTACTGAAGGTGATTTCACTGCGAATATACTGGGGCACACAGTCTTGAACCATCTATGATTTCGAGAGGTATTTCAGACTTCTCCAGGCACAATCCCACATTACATCGTTACAATGCCGTTTTGTACTGTAAGATTAAGCTTTTGTGCTGCAGTGTGCACAATGACGAGATCGTCCTTGTATTGGGATGTGTTCAGTCTTGGTTTCCCTCAGTTCTTGAGGTGCTGTCTTTTTTAATTTTTTGCATTTCAATTCTTGCACCTTCTTGATGATGTATCATTTGTTGTGCCAAAAATTCCATGAACCATCGCAATCCGGAACTTCATCAATGACACTGTTGTTCCATCTCTTTATTCTTGGAACAACTAAAATGAATATATAATGCACACATCCAGCCATCATCTGTTGCATTTCCTATCAACCTCAAATACAAATTTCAGCACGTCTACTTCATCGACGTATGCCTTACACACGGTGTACTCTTCCACAAGTAAGGGAAATATCTAAACTACTGACCCATTATTTTGTTTTGGAGACACTGAAGGTGTCTGCCTTGGTTTAGGAAAATGAGATAGAAATTAAATTCCCCTCCTGTCCTTCCATATCACTGCAGCATGCCATATTATCCACGCTAAAAATATTTTTCACTTACCTAATCTCTGCACAAGTTTTTTGACTTCGTTGTACTGTCATACATACACCATGATACTGAAGGGTTTTGATCAGGCTAACAGAAGAGAAAAAAACTGTGAAAGTAAATCTGGACATATACTAGTATTACTAGGTGTCTCTGCTTAGCACTAGCATCGGTGGATTGACGCGAAATCCACTGGTCCATCCAGACTGGTAGTTTCAAGCAGAAACCACCGGTACTCAAAGAGATAATTCAAAATTTGGCACAGCTGAGCATCAGTGTTCCTCTTATAGCCTCTGAGACACTTCAAGACTCCATGGGAAACCTATTTATTCTTTGACGGTTGAAATCTATCACATTTATTAAGTCAAGGAGGTTAGAACACAGCGATACGCCCTTACGTTGCTAACTTTTTGAGAAGTGTTCGTATTGTAAATCTAACATTTTATGTCACGTAAAGCAGGAATAAAACGTTCGACGGTTTTGTCGCAATGCACAACATGGTAAAAGAGTGCCAAATCTCCGTTAAAAATTAAGTTTTAAATATATTATGATGAGAATTTATTACTACTTACTCAAGAAAGTATATTGTTTGAAAGTACATACTTTGCAGTGACTGTCAATTCAATGCATTACAGTAAGACGGTCGACTTCACGCATAGTCTTAACAGCGAAATAGCTTTTCAAAACATAGCAAGGTGGCGGTCAGGCTTCAACTGACGTATGTGCTCGGCATGGATAACGCCGCCTCCGTTTATTCTAACCTCAGTAATTGAAGTACTTGTACAGGTTGATACATTGTACGTAATACGATTCAACATAATTAATACAGTGCTAACACAAGACGTCATCGTAGTCCTACGGCCGAAGCAGTTTGAATCCTGCCTAATTCACACGTTGTATTACGTATAGCTTCTTCAGTCAGCGGTTAGTCGCGTTGTAAAAATAAGAATTTCTTTTCGTTTATAATAATATCTTTATTTGTCTCTCAGCCATGAAGGAAGTATTTTCTGTCATTCTACACACGGTTTATATTGAAATGGGAGAAATAGAAGATTTTATTTTATGCTGATGATCCTGGTCATAACTTAAGAACAGGGTTACCAAATTATTGAACTTTAGATTGTGTATGAAACGTATGCAAGAACACCAACGCAAGCGAAGACGCGGCTAAGAGCTAGAGGACAATAATTTTACAGATATTTCTTAACGTTTGGTACATTAAAGACCCAGAAGATTCATAAAATCCAACTCGACGTCCGCCATAAATTGAAGTATGTTCAATTCGGTTCATAGTCTTGTTTTACAATATCAGAGGTTTTCTCCCTTCTCTAACAAATGTGTGTTACACTTAACTCCATAGACAGCATCTCACTTTCTCTCCCTGAACAATTGCAATGGATTTCAAAACACGACATTCAGTTTTAACTACTACATACTCTTCGTCATTTAGTTTAGAAAATCACTCTGTTTCCTCCAACAATACTTGGCCTTTAATAGTTTGATCTTCGATAACACGTACATTCTTCCCTTTACTACTGACTTTTCGTGACTTCTCTTAAGAACTGATAGATATAACGGTATATCATAGTATTGTTTTTTTATACATCTTAAATATTATTTTTAAGTTAATGAACCACATGCGACACAGAAATTAAAATTAGTTTTCTGAAATAATGACAAATGGCATCATTGTGCTTGTAGTCATATAAATGTTATTTTTATAAATATCAACTTTCTTTCCTAATTATATGTATTTCTTACACACAAGTTGGAAATTTCTTTGAAAACGTGGGAGCGTTTTCCCTATTTGCCACTAGACTCTGTAAGAAATACCCATATTCGATATAGTTTCACAATAACTCTAGGTTTTTGGACAGTTATTAACATCGTATATTATATCGTGCCGATTATTATGATAGGTAAATTGTCTCATATCAATAATTCATTGCATTTACTGCGGTGGGCAGATAGTCCCATGCCAGTTCAGAATTTGTAATTTTCAATATTGATTGAGAGACAGTCATTAATTAATTTAGTTAGCACTTGTAAAACATTTGATGGCAACTCGCTCTTAAAAGGGGAACGCCTGAGATAACTATGTGGTCTCCGTCCCTCATATATTCTTGCGCCAGTAAAATGAGAAAGAATGCTGGGTGCCTCCTCAAAAATAATCTGTGCAGGCTCTTTTGAATGGTTAAAGATTTTTAAAATTGCAATCTTTGAAGTTAAGGTTTGAAATCTAACATGAATGCAATTGTTGGCTTAAACTGCAACTCTCTTTACAGTAAGATAATCGGTATTGTGTTGGAGTAAAATATCATGAATTTTGTGTCCCAGCCTCGTCGCCGCTTTTGTGTCCCGTTTCCGTCGTAGGTGTCGGTGGCCGAGTAGGAAGACCGACACAGGAATAAAGGTAGCACGCTTGTGGAGGTACTGAGGTGAACAGCCAGTGGGACAGAAGAAACTAGAAACACTAGAGTAAATTAGAACGAGATACATATTGCACAGAATTTATACAATACTTAACTTTTACATAGCTCAGTACTGCAGAATGCTGATACATAGTTAAGATAGAGGCCTGCCTAGTGCCTATCCGAAAGCCAAGTCTTCACTGGTGCCTATCTGATTCCGAAGGTCTTAACTGGTTCCTATCTCAGCAGAAGTGAACGATGTCGTTCAGTGATGGCCACGAGCGGAGTTGCAGCAGAGGGCGCTCGTGGCTGTCGTCGTAAGAACGCCGCGCCGTGCGTGCATGGCGGCGCGCGGCGAAAGTAGGTGGCGCGCACTTTGTACTTGTGCGACACCACAGTGAAAATTTGTGTAAAGAAGTTTAAGGTTAGAGCGGTACGTCGCAGCTCGACGAGATCATGCAATGTCGTTGATTCTGCTACACCGCGTCGTAGTAAACGTATCGTAGGTTCTAAAATAAATTGTGGCACGTACATTAGTAACACGTCGGGATGTCTTGCATGAATTTTTTTTTTTTTTTTTTTTGAAAAGTCTCGGTTGCAGTATGCTTTATTTCACATGACGCGTTTCGAGTACATCATCATTAGATAATTAAAAAAATGATAATTACAAACATGTTAGTACAGATGCTTGATTAAAACTTAAAACACCATCGTGGACGTCTAGTGACGGTGTTGAACTAGACTTCAACTAGTTCAACACCGTCACTAGACGTTCACGATGGTGTTTTAAGTTTTAATCAAGCATCTATGCTAAGATGTTTGTAACTCCCATCGGTTTTTTTTTTTAATTTATATGATGATGACGTACTCGAAACGCGTCATGTGAAATAAAGCCTATTCCGATCGAGATTTTTCAAATAAAATTCATGCATGACAACGTATGGTCGCTTGTCCACAATGGAAGATTACAAGAACCAAGTGATAAACATCGGGATGTCTGTCAGTGATCTGTAAATCAATGTCGAACACTATCAATGCTGGAAATCAGTGTTGAAAATCGTGCGCAATCTCCTTAATAGAAAATAAGCATTTCACCGTTGCGCCGGTTTGTGCTGTGCTGGATAGATCCCTCAGTGGTAATTATTTTCACTCGTAAGTTTAAATAAATATGTTCACTGAGTTGGAGAGATGTTGTCAACACACATACAGTGTATTGAATTATGGTTATTATTGAGTCATCATGTAAGGTAACCCTTAAGGTAATCCTTATATTATAACGAAAAATGAGCTTCATTTTGATACATATGATTCGTTTGAACCTGTTTATAGTGAATATGTAGTAATTAACTTCTTATGTGACTTAATTAATTAATGTGATGCACAATGTATGTAGGTAACTTAATTGTGAACATTTTCTGTCATTTATTTATTATCTGTATTGTAATTGTTTATGTATATATTATTTTATTTTATTTGTACTTTCTAGTTTTCTAGATGACTGATTACTTGTTATGTTTAATTTGTCAGTGTAAAATGTTATCGATAAGGCTTCTCAGGTCAGAGACTCTATAGTATAGCAGCGCTCCCCTGTGGGAGAGCAGGCAAGCAGCAGTATCTGCCACCCCGTGACGTGGATCAGACATTCGTACGCGGTCCGCGGAGTGCTCAAACAATATAAGTAATAAAGTTGAAACAAAGTGAAAGTTCTAATTTGTTATAAGTGTGATGATATGAAAGTTTATGTGACACCTGTGAACATAACTGAAGTAAGAATTGATTTTAATGAAACATTTATTCGTTCGTTCTACTGAGGCAGAAATCCGTTACGTGTTCGGTAACCGTCCAAGACGTCCGAAACGCGGTTGCGCCATACGGACGCTA
Source organism: Locusta migratoria (assembly GCA_026315105.1). Lineage (NCBI taxonomy): Eukaryota > Metazoa > Arthropoda > Insecta > Orthoptera > Acrididae > Locusta > Locusta migratoria. The sequence continues at coordinate 26,474,119 of CM048751.1, forward strand.
ACGGTCGCGATTAATTACGCGATACGCCAAGCATCACGACGAACTGCTAGCAAGCTGCCAAAGGAGGAGCACCATCAAAATGATTTTCTGTATGAATTTATGTACCATTTATATGACTACAAAGTACCACGTCGATGGACTGATAAATGTTATGTGTTGTTATGGTCTTCAGTCCGGAGACTGGTTTGATGCAGCTCTCCACCCTACTCTATCCTGAGCAAGCCTTTTCCTCATAAGAACGACAACCCACATCCATTTGAATCTGCTTACTATACGCATCTCTTGGCCTCCCTCTGCGATTTTTACCCCACACACTTCCCTCCAATGCTAAATTTACGATTCCTCGATGTCTAAGAATGTGTCCTACCAAGCGATCCCTTCTTTTAGTCAGGGTATGCCAAAAACTCCTTTTCTCGCCAATTCTGTTCAGTACCTCTTCATTAGTTATGTGATCTACCCACCTAATCTTCAGCATTCTTCTGTAGCACCACATTTCAGAAGCCTCTATTCTCTTCCTGTCCGCACTGCTTATCGTCCATGTTTCACTCCCGTACAAGGCAACACTCCACACAAATGCCTTCAGAAAAGACTTCCTTACACTTAAATTAATATTCGATGTTAGCAAATTTCTCTTTTTCAAAAACGCTTTTCTTCCCATTGCCATTCTGAATTTTATATCCTCTGTACTGCGACCATCGCATGTTATTTTACTACCCAAGTAACAAAACTCATCTACCACCTTCATTATTTCGTTACCTAATCTAATTCCTTCACCATCGCCTGATTTTCTAAGACCGCATTCCATTATTTTTGTTTTGCTCTTGTTAATGTTCATTTTGTACGCTCTCTTCAACACACTGTCCATTCCATTCAACTGCTCTTCCAGGTCGTTCGCTGTCTCTGACAGAATTACAATGTCATCAGCAAAACGCAATGTTTTTATTTCTTCCCCCTGAACTTTAATCCCTATTCCAAATTTTTCCTTGCTTTCCTTCATCGCCTGCTCAATGTACAAATTGAATAACATCGGAGAAAGGCTACAACCCTGTCTTACTCCCTTCCCAACTGATGCTTCCCTTTCATGCACTTCGAGTCTAATAACTGCGGTCTGGCTTTTGTACAAGTTGTAGATAACTCTCCTTTCCCTGTATTTTACCCCTGCTGACTTCAGAATTTGAAAGAGTGTAGTCCAGTCAACATTGTCAAACGCTTTCTCCAAATCTACAAAGGATAAAAATGTAGATTTGCCTTTCCTTAATCTATCTTCTAAGATAAGCCGTAAAGTGAGTATTGCCTCCTGTGTTCCAACGTTCCTCCTGAATCCAAACTGATCTTCCCCTAGGTCAGCTTCTACCAGCTTTTCCATTCTCCTGTAGATAATCCGTGTTAAAATTTTGCAACCATGACTTATCAAACTGATGGTTCTGTAATTTTCACACCTGTCTGCACCTGATTTCTTTGGAATGGGGATTATTACATTTTTCTTAAAGTCTGAGGGTATTTCGCCTGTCTCATACATCCTACACACCAGTTCAAATAGTTTTGTCATGGCTGGCTCTCCCAGAGACTTTAGTAGCTCTGAGGGTATGTCATCTACTCCTGGGGCCTTGTTCCGACCTAGGTCTTTCAGGGCTCTGTCAAATTCATCTCTCAGTATAATATCTGCTATTTCATCTTGATCTACTTCCTCTTCCCTTCCTACAACATCGTCTCTCAGTTCATTTCCTTTGTAGAGCTGCTCTATGTACTCTTTCCACCTTTCAGCCTTCCCTTCTTTGTTGAGAACTGGTTTCCCATCTGAGTTCTTGATATTTGTAGAATTGCTTTTCTTGTCCCCATATGTCTCTCTGATTTTCCTGTAGGCGGTATCTACTTTTCCCCTTCTTATACATTCTTCTACAGATTTGCATTTGGCATCTAGCCACTCCTGTGTTATCCAAGGATTTTTTGCAGGTCTTGCCTTTCTACCTATTTTGCCCTCTGCTGCCTTCACTATTTCATCTCTCAATGCTACCCATTCCTCTTCTACTGTTTTATTTCCCCCTGTTTCTGTCAATTGTTGGTTAAATCTCCCTCTGAAATTCACCAGAACTTCACTTTCCTTCAATTTATCTAGGTCCCATCTCCTTATTTTCGTACCTTTCTGCAGTTTTTTCAGTTTCAGCATACAGTTCATGACTAACAAGTTATGGTCAGAGTCTATATCTGCCCCTGGGTATGTCTTGCAGTTAATAACCTGATTCCGGAATCTATGTTTTACCATTATAAAATCTATCTGATACCTTCCAGTGTCTCCTGGTCTCTTCCACGTATACAACCTTCTTTTGTGATTCTTAAACCACGTGTTTGTTATGATTAAATTATGTTCCGTGCAAAATTCTACCAGGCGACTTGCTCTTTCATTCCTTCTGCCCAGTCCATATTCACCTACTATTTTTCCTTCTCTTCCTTTTCCTACTACCGAATTCCAGTCTCCCATCACAATTAAGTTTTCCTCTCCCTTAACTGTCTGAATAATTTCCTTTAGCTCCTCATATATTTCTTCTATATCCTCATCATCGGCAGAGCTAGTTGGCATATAAACCTGTACTACTGTTGTCGGTGTTGGCTTCGTATCTATCTTGACAATGATAATGCGATCACTGTGCTGCTCATAGTAGTTTACCCGCATTCCTATTTTCTTATTCATTATCAGTCCTACTCCTGTGATACCCTCAACTGATATTGTATTTATAATCCTGTACTCACCTGACCAGAAATCCTGTTCATCCTGCCACCGAACTTCACTAATCCCCACTATATCTAACTTCAACCTATCCATTTCCCTTTTTAAATTTTCTAATTTTCCTACCCGATTAAGGGATCTAACATTCCACGCTCCGATCCGTATAATGCCAGTATTGTCTTTCCTGATGATAACATCCTCCTGAGTAGTCCCCGCCCGGAGATCCGAATGGGGGACTATTTTACCTCCGGAATACTTTACCCGAGAGGATGCCATCATCATATTTTCATACAGTAGAGCTGCATGTCCTCGGGAAAAGTAACGGCTGTAGTTTCCCCTTGCTTTCAGCCGTTCGCAGTAACCGTGTGGCAAAGCCACATTAGCTGATGTTTCAAGGCCAGCTCAGTCAATCATCCAGACTGTTGCCCCTGTAACTACTGAAAAGGCTGCTGCCCCTCTTCAGGAACCACACGTTTGTCTGGCCTCTCCACAGATACCCCTCCGCTGTGGTTGCACCTACGGTACGGCTATCTGCATCGTTGAGGCACGCAAGCCACCCCACCTCGGCAATGTCTGTGGTTCATGGGGGTGGGGACTGATAAATAACATAAGTTAAATGCTATTGGATGTAATTTATTGTGAATGCATTTTGAAATTTTGTTTAAATACAGGAACATTAGACAGTACTGTTGCTATCTTATTTGAACAACTAATTAACCACACATGATTAGTATTACAATTCTCAATAATGCATGAATAATATTACTACACAATTTTACAATCAAGTTACATAATTATTGAAGACTGTGATAATTTCAGTTGAGACAATTTTGCTGAAATTGATGGTAGAAGATAACACATAGTTGCATTAATGAATATTTTTTCTATTTCGTTTTGCACTTAGTTCAACAATAATAGCCACCGCCACATCTATCCTATAAAGAACCAAACTCGTACTAATGCCGTATGCATAGCATTAATTAAGACTAATTTACTTAAATTTCCTATTTGCTTGAGTCAATTAATTTTGATACTGACTTCAGTGGTTAGACTGCACCAACGTGCCAATCACTTGATGTTAAAAATCCTACTATTCATAATTTTCCGAATTATCAGTACCATTAGCGTACTAATTGAGTCATACATATTGCACAGACGGAGTAAGTTAATTTCTGCTATGTGTGTGCACAGTCTCTGTGGGAGATTTTGTAAGGAAAGGAAAGGTGAGCGATCTTTTGAAATGTTTGTCAGATAGGGCCATAGTATTTGTTAATTACACTAATTGTCTTGCATAATATTTTAAATATATAACTATACCACTTGCATTAATCACAAGTTTAACGTAACCAACCACGAAATTAAGGTCAGGTTTGTTATGTTGCTCTAACAATCCAACAACAGCCACCCCGGTTAATAACACGTGAATAAAAATTTATATTTTCTTTTACTTCCACTCACACTTTTTTTTCAATAAAATAAACATGTTTCACCCAATATTCCAAACATAAATGTTTTCTTTCCTTAACATCATACGATTACAATTCTTCATTAGATAAGAAATCAAGAAGGATTTTTTAACAATCCTTGTGTTACATGTATTAAGGATCAAAGCCCCAAAATACGAATAATGATAAATAAGGAAGTCTGTAGTTATATTTTTCTTACATCTATGAATAAATGAATAATGAATGTTCAACGGTATTTTAATACCTTGCGTGTATTCAAATTCTTGTTGCAATTAAGTAAAGGAAAATTACGAAAGGACAGAGATAATTTGTGGAGGGATATTAAGAGATACTACAGTTTCTATCTCTCTTAAATTCGTACGCCAGTAAAATGAGGAAGAATTCTACGTCACTCCTTAAAAAAGAAAAATACTTGACGTCCGCAGCCCGTGTTAGGTGCATTTTTCATCGCCTTTAGCTCGCCTTGATTACAGAGGGGAAGCCCACCTCCTCGCGAAACTTGGTTATTCGTCTAAGCCAGACGGTCCTCGAAACTTGTCAAGTATGCGCGGTAATGCGTCTACAAACTAGGTCGCGCTGGGAGATGAGGGCTTGACCCAAACGTCTCTTCTGCAGAATAAGGTGAGGGGACACCGCGGGGAAGTTGAAGTTGAGGAGAGTCCGAGCCAACTCCACGGCGGCCGAGGAGCCGCCGCTGCCGGATTGGTCGGGATGAGGGCGCCTCCCCTCCCCTCCCCTCCTCTCCCCCTCCCCCCTGTCGTCCTTTAGCGTTTCTATTCCCCTCTGCGCGACAGAACTGCGCTGTACAGGGCGAAGCTCTAGCAGGTGCCTCTAATGACGACACAGCCGTCTTTGCGCTGTGAAGACGACCTGACGGCTCGGTTCGCAAGGTTTGGCACAGTGGCATAGACAGGTAGACTGCCACTCGGTGTGCAATTTCAACTTGAGAACCTGCCCCTTCCGTTCTTTCAACCAACACTACAAAACTCGTAACGAAATCATTATTTGTATAATAAGTTTTTGATAAGCTTTGCGGGGAAAATATTCTCAGGTATTGTTGATAGGAGAGTGAGTGTATTACTTGAAGTTGGCTGAAAATCTTAGAGGCTGTCAGTATGTAATGTTACGTGGACCGCCCAGGAAATATTTATTATCTGATGTCTACATGTACATAGTGCGCCTCGGTTGCACAGTGGTAGAGTGCCAGACTACAAATCCAAAGGTCGCGGGTTCGATCCCCGCCAGGTTCTAGGATTTTTATCTCTCACTTTCCACTTCTTTCACCTCTGGCAGTATTGCTCATGTGAAAAATACCGAGTAGCACCGTGGTTCGGAACCCACGATAAACTGTAGGTCCCCCTATAACTGGCTGGGTAAGTCAGTTCGAAGGTCGGAGGAAGGCAACGGCATACCACCTCCAAACAGGACCATGCCTAGTAAAGCACTGTGGTGTTCAAACCAATCTTCGGATTGTTGACTGTTTTAACTTTAACATCTACATAGATAGTCTGCAAATCACATTCAAGTGCCTGGCAGAGGGTTCATTAACCACTTTCATAATTTTTCTCTACCGTTCCATTCTCTAATAGCGCGGGAAGAAAAAAAAAATAAATCGTTCCGTTTTCGATCTGATTTCTCTTATTTTATTGGGATGGTCATGTCTCCCTAAGTAGGTGGGTGCTAGGAAAATATTTTCACATTCAGAAATAAAAGTCGGTGATTGAAACTTCGCAAACAGATCACGCCGCAATGAATAACGTCTTTCTTTTAATGATTTCCACCCCAATTCGTGCAACATTTCCGTGGCGCTTCACCCCACCACCCTAACGTGATAAAACAAAACGAGCTGCCCTTCTCTGAACCTTCTCAATGTCTTCCGTCAGCCCCACCTGGTGAGGGTCCCACAATGGGCAACAGTACTCTAGGAGAGGACGCACAAAGTGTGACGTAGCCAGTCTCTTTGGTGGAGCTGGTGCATCTTCCAAGCGTTATGCCAATGAAACGTAACCTTTGATTCGCCTTCCCCACAATATTTTCTATGTGTTCTCTCCAGTCAAAGTTGTTCGTAATTGTAACTCCTAGGTATTTGGTAGAATTTACGACGTTAAGGTTTGACTGATTTATCGCGTAATGAAAGTTTACCGGATTTCTTTTAGTGGTCATGTGTATTACTTCACACTTTTCTCCATTTGGTGTCAATTGCCAATTTTCGCACCATGCAGAAATTTTGTCTAAATCGCTTTGCAGTTGCTTTGGATCCTCTGTTGACTTCACTAACCGATAAACGACAACATTATTCGCGATGTACTCGGTTTCATAATTTAACAGTTGTCTTTTAATGAACATTCCTGTGTTTAGATTAATTTCTGAGAAGTTTCTTCCAAGAAATGCACAGATATGCACAAACGAACATTATGCACTCAGAAAAAAAAAACAATAACATAATTACGCGCTTCATTTTTTTAATTAAGCAAGAAGGAGCACCAGGCTTCGATTTCATCTTCTACTGTTAGCTCTTGACCTGAACGGTCGTAATTAAGTGTCGCTCTGTAAATTGTATGATTTTAATTGAACATTTGTAGGATCTTTGTTAAGTCAGTGTAAGTAAATACTCCACCATTTCAGAATATAGATAATTATCTCGTAATCATGCATTTGATCATTAATAGCCATCTTATCCCTACCTTATAAAAGTATTTTAAATGTGCAAATCTTTTTTTCAGATATCAACAGCCGCCATTACGCGGCCTACATAAAACTAATTGTTGGACAACGCACGATTCTACGATATTTCAACTAATAGATTTCAGAACTGTATGTTCCGCAAAAGCGTCCTTGAGATTTCTGTTGGTTTATTGATTTTCAATTTCTTTCATTGGTACATTGCCAATGTGCAGTCTAACAGTTAATTTTTATTTACAGGTTCGTGGTGCGCTGAATACCAACCTGAACAGTATAGTGTAATATAAATTAATATTCTCTGACGAGGTCTTTTAAAAAAGGAAATTCATTTAAAGATTATTCAATTCTTTAGGCACTACTTTCATATTGCAAATTTTCGGCGTAACCCATGTTGAAATATTTCTTTCTGCTGTGATTTCCGCGCCGAAATTTCATTTACATTTATTATTTATTTTCATTACTTCGCGGAACATCATTTTCGGGCGCTAAACATTTTCTTATTTATATTTCTGTGTGACTAAAATTCAAATCTCGCAGGGAGGAGTATTTCAAGTACCAGATCTCTGGCTTACGGCAGTTAATTTAGAAGTGCTGTAAGTTGAATAGGGAACTCTATCTATGTTTTATAGATCTAAAAAAGGCTTATGACCGTGTTCCTAGGAGGAAGCTGCTGACAGTTCTACAAGATTATGGAATAGGAGGCAAACTTCTGTAGGCAATTAAAAGTCTTTACGTAGATTGTCAGGCAGCAGTTACAGTAGACTGAAAATTAAGTTCATGGTTTATGGTAGATTTCTGTTAAAGAAAAAATACAGATCCCTTCTGTTGAATTCGAATTGTGATAACACAATAGAAGAGAGACAACAATCTGTCTTAAATTAAAATTTCGACAAATCGGAAACCACGCAATAGACATTTTTCGAAGGTAGAAAACAAACAGCAAAAACAGACAAATTAAAGTAAATATCTTAACGAACGGATAAACGCAAATGAGGAAGACTTCACCAATCACAACACACTAGATTTTTACAAAATGCTGGCTAATGAATCAAACTGTACACTCATGAAATCTGTTTCTATATATAAATTGGGACAACCAAGAACAAGGTTACCAATGTTGAAGACAGAACACACGAATCAAACTTCGATACCTCCAACTCAATAGGAAATTAATAATCACAGTAAACGATAAAAAATAACTCATCGGCAGATGATGGAATTTTAGCTTAGATATGAGAGACGGGGCATATTGACAGGATTTTTTCTTTATATTAATTTGTGTAAAGAATTCAAAATTATGAAATTATTGTTAAATTTTAAATATCTTACTGAATCTTGATGCAATAATCAAGCTTTAATATATGAGTTAAAACATAAGAAAAATATTAATTATTGGACAAATAACAAGTGGGCGAATTTGCCACTAGCTTGGGGTGAGTTGCCCCAGAGTCTGGGGCAGTTAACCCATGTTAGTTAAGTTCAGCTGGTATAACTTTAGGAAACACAATACAAATAATATTGATCGAGAAACATACTTTGCATAAAATGCAGTTGAATATTGAATAAAATACATGACATTTTACTAAATCAGAAAACGTAACCTTATAGTGTCTTAATACAAACCAGTCAACTTCAATCAATGAATCCATTGTTTCCAATGTTGACCCTGTAAAAAAGATTTGAAGCACCTTAGGGACAGTCAATCTTCCTCATCATCATCGTCGTCATCATCATCATCGTCATCTTGCCTAAGTTTCTACTTGCGCCTTAGGCCTCTTGCAGTTGATTTAGTTATTTTTATTTTAAAATTGCTCGTTGTTGATTTTCGAAAATGTGCTTTCATAGCCTCTGATTTACTTTTTCTTTCCATTACTTTTTCTTTTCCTTTCGGTCCAATAGCAAGGGAAAACTTTTGGTTTCAGTTTTCTGAGTTTCAGTTGACTGTGTAAACCGATACGAATTCGGTTTCTGCTTATCACAGTACCTCCTCTAAGATTTTGTTGGAATCGCAAACTCCTCGCTAACACCCCAAAGAAATCATTCCGTTTCTTGTACTTGTAAAACTTCGTTTAGTAACGCATCTTCGAAATCATTCCTCTTTCACTTTTTCTTTTAAAATTTCGGATCATTTTTATGTTGATACAAATAAAAACAAGGGTTTAAACCAAGCCGCAACTTGAAGGTTCTATAAAAAAAGGAAATGAACCAGATACTGACTACTCAGATACCTATTTAACGTTAAAACATAATTTACATGTTTGTGTTTTCCTTTAAAACTCTTTTTTTCTTGTTAATATGACGACCTTTTGAATTCTGAAACATATCAAGATATGTTTAATAACATAATTATTAATAACATAATAAACTCGACATACTATAAGTATTATGATTTATAAAAATAACAAACCTTTCAAATTGGCTCTGTGGGTTGGTGCTAAAATGTCCCAGTTTTCCCTACTGAACTCCCCCGTTCAAATTCTTTAAAAGAAGTCAGTCAAATCATCAAAGAAATTTGGCTGACAGAAAACACTCCAGACGATCGGAAATGTGCTTCCTCTGCAAAAACAGGGAGACAGAACATGTGTACAACCGTAAAGGCATTTCGCTTTAAGTAGTCACCTACAAAATTTTACCTGCGTGTCTCGTCAAGAGAACACAAGAGAAACAAGAAAATACAATTTCACATTAGCAAGCAGGCTTTCCTCCTTATAGATCATGCCCTAAATTGATCTTTTACCTTGAAGCTATTTTAAAAATTAAAGCAATCAGTTCGAAACCAGTAGCCTGCACATTCGTTAAGTTTACGAAACCATACGATTCTATAGACAGTCTATGTAACATTCTCGAGGAACGTGGCCTAGACACAAAACGTGGAAGACTGACTGAACGAACACTGACAGAAACGAAACCAAAATTTACATTCATAGATGAAATTTCGGGAGCATTCTTAATTAAAGATTAAGTAACATAAGGATATCTCACCACTGTTGTTCAACACAAGTTTAGATAAAGTAATGAAATAATGGGAAATGGAATTAAGGAAAGGAAACTACTGGAAGCCATTATAAATTGAATGGGGTAATGGATAACTGAACATCCCTTATTTAGCTTTTGTAGCTGACTTGATGATGGTAACTGACAGTGAAGAAACAGCAGTAAAAATTGACACCCACAAAGACTGTGGAGGGGTGGTTGGCTTGCAAATCTCCTTGGAGAAAACTGAATAAGTTTAAATTATCAAAAGGGAATTAAAATCTGACACAGCAACACAATTATCAAATCTACAGTCACATATGCAAGTGAAACCCACTCATTCAATAGAAAACTAGATTTACCAGAAATGAAGAAAGTAGAGAGAAAATTTATAACGAAAAGTGTTGTACCACGATAAGCAAAAGATGGATACAGACTGAAGACCATCGAGACAAACGAAAATCTATCGTTCTTACAAAGTTACATCAAAAGAGACGGATGATATTTTATGCACACAATGACAGATTACCTGGAAAGAGAGGTGTTACTCCTCAAGAGACGGGCGAGCTACACACATGATCTGAGGATGATCTATATTGGTCGAAACCGGTCATCACAATAAGATAATTACCATCTTGCGATCTAAATATTATATTACTGGAACTAGGTAAACGAAACGACTATTGGACTATGTGACATAACTTAAAGCAGCAATACCCAAGGAAACTGAAGGATGTTACAGAAGCAAAAACTGACATAGCAAACACATTAGAGAGGATACATTCAGAAGAAGAACTGATATGTGGTATTTTAATCTAGAGAAGGGACAAACGCATACTAATCAAAGTGGACAGGAGGGAAGGAATGAACGCCTTTGGGGAGAAAATGAAGAAATAATTATAAAATTTAAAGAACCTTCCAAAAATACTGAAAATCACCTGCTTATCGTCCTCCCATGGGACACTCACTAATAATAATACTGAATTGCTAATTTGGCCGACTTCTGGTGACACATGACAATTTGTTAAGATTACCTGACATAGTCGGGTTTGGAGGCGATCTGATCGTTTTACAGTTTCCAAATGAAATGTCAAGATCGCACGTTAACAATTTTTCAATGACAACCGGTTTCGGTGAACTATGTCGCCATGATTTGGTCACTCATTTATTACAAGCTGGTCATGTTGTTAAAAAAAATTAGGTATAAAATAAAAAGTGCAGTGAATAAGTGCAATGTTACACTTGTTGTTTTATACACTTTTAACATGATGACCAGCTTGTAATATATAGTGACTAACTGCAATGTTGCACTTGATATGTGACCAGATAATGGTGACACAGTTCACCGAAACCGGTCGTCAGAGAATAAATTATTAATGTGCCATCTTGGAATTACATTTTGAAAACTATGAAAATTTGTGTTGGATGATACTGACAATTTCAAAGACAAAAGTAACACCATGACATTCTTAAGGTGAGAAAATTCTCTCTCCCTCTCGTGGGACTCACACTATCAAGGGATTTAGTGAAACATGTGGAAGTTTGGTGTGACGATTCACGAAATGGAGATTCATATTCGAGTCTCAATTTGGCTCATATTTTCATGTGTCTCGGAACGATAATCCATCTTCGACAAATTCGCCACTTTCAAATCTAAATATAAGCAAAAATTAATTATGGGAAGAGCGTTGTTGCAGTCGAGACATAAAAACGTAGGCATTACGAGTAGTCGCGAAGATCAAATTGATCTCGACGGCGAGTGTTCATTAGAGACGAGTGTATCGTCAGGCGTTCCCCAGGGGAGTGTGATAGGACCGCTATTATTTTCTATCTATATAAATGATCTGATGGACAGAGTAAGTTGTAATTTGCGGCTGTTTGCTGATGATGCTGTGGTGTATGGGAGAGTGTCATCTTTGACTGACTGTAATAGGATACAGGATGACTTAGACAAAATTTCTAGTTGGTGCGAAGAATGGCAGCTAGCTCTCAACGTAGAAAAATGTAAAGTGATGCGCATGAGTAGGAAAAACAATCCCATAATGTTCGAATACAGCATTAGTAGTGAGCTCCGTGATGCTGTCGCGTCGTTCAAATATCTAGGCGTATCATTGCAGAGCGGTATGAAATGAAACTACAGTTGTGAGTAAGGCGGACAGCCGACTTCGGTTTATTGGGAGAATTTTGGGAAGGTATACTTCACCTGTAAAGGAGATCGTGTATAAAACGCTTGTACGACTACTTTTTGAGTATTGCTCAAGTGTTTGGGACCCGCAGCAGATCAGTTTAAAGGAAGACATAGAGGCAGTTCAGAGGCGATGAGTTGGTTTGTTACCGGTAGGTTCGAACAATGCGCGAGTGTCACGGAAATCCTCCGGCAACTCAATTGGGGATTGCTGGAGGAAAGACGACGTTCTTTTCGAGAATTTCTGTTAAGGAAATTTAGAGGGCCGGAATTTGAAAAAAACTGTTCAAATTTTTATAAAGTCTATGGGACTTAACTACGGGGTTATTAGTCCCTAAACTTACAAACTATTTATGAACTAACTAAGACTAAGGACGGCATAAATATCCATTCCCGAGAGGGGATTCGAATCCCCGACCGCAGTGGCCGCGCAGACCGTGACTGAGGCGCCTTAGTCCCCTCTTGTTGCCGCATACTTAAATTTGGCGTGGTGATCACAAAAACAAGGTAAGAGAAATTAGGGCTCGTACGGAGGCATGTAAGCATTCTTGTTTTTTTTTTTTTTTTTTTTTTTTTTTTTTTTTTTTTTTTTTTTTCGTTCTATATGGGAGTGGAATAGGAAAGGAAATGCCTAGTAATGGTACACTGTACCCTCCGCCACGCACCTTACGGTGAATTGCGGAGTATGTATGTAGATGTAGATCAAATTACAATGGACGAGGGTCTCCCTTGTAGATGCGGCTTCAGAGCAGCACTGTATTCTCTACGGTAGCACACATTTTATTCACTCGGTAGCCTGGTAGTGCAGGCGACCAGAGCGCGCGGCTGTGTCGCGGCCCACGACCCGCGCGCCTCGTAAAGCATGCAGAGGCCGCAACTCATTTCTTCACGTGGGCGGCGCATGTATTATTCAGCGCGCACAGTGGGGACGCGCGGACTTCCTGCGGCTCCTGACCGGCGCCCACCGCCGGCGCCGGACGTCCTGTCGCGCCTGCGGGCAGGCCGCCCGCCGCACACGCCGACAATCTGTTACGCAGAGTAGCGGCCGAGCCAGGCGCCGGCGGACGCGCGCGCTGTGTACCCGGTCGGAACAAGTAGTCGCGGTCGCTGTGCTGTGGCGCGGGGCCTTACGCGCATTGGTTTCACTGGACTGCGTCTCAAAATTATACGGGAACCATAAATGTGTACTTGGTATTGTACGATTTAGCTGCCTATAAATCGTATCATGACTACGAAAATTTACCGGAAAAAAAACAGAAAAAAAAGAAAAAGGGAAAAAAATGACACCCGCGGTAGAGTAGCCGAGCGGTCTAAAGCACCTCGGTGCGGAACGCGCGGTTGTTCGTCGTCCTCCCTGGGGCATGGGTGTATGTGTTCGTCCGTAGGTTAGTTTACCTAGGATTAAGTAGTTTGTATGCTACGGACTGATGACGAGGCGGTTTGGTCCGATAGGTTTACGAACATTTTTTGGAATAGTTGCATACAAATAGTGTTGGTGAAGTTGAACATATCATTGGATTTACAGTATACATGTCTACACTGATTGTACAACACCGTCAATCACCGTCAATGTTTGTTTGAACATTTGAACATTTGATGGAAAATTTGAAAGTTACCGTTTATTTTTAGCCTTGCACGTGTAGATTTCCGTCAGTTTTCCTGCACGTCACGCGGTACACGGCACGAAATTCTGTCAAAGACTTTATTACAGAATTGTACTAATTTATGGCTTATTTCTCCAGGTAAAGTTGTTTCTCATACACTATGGTTTTATTGTCAACTAAAGAACTAGCTCCAGATAGGGCTGACGTCCTTCCAGAAGGAAGAATTCTTGCTCAACCTCGTATTTTACTTCTTTGAGTAGCATGCTCCCTTTGCAGACCAATTTTAGCTTGTATTGTTGATTGCAAAGTGGTCGGATACGGCTTCGAAATTGAGGTTCATACAGAAGATATTGAAGACGTTCTCGTAGTTGGATTTGTATTTCTTTAACATTGACGGTTATATGTATATATTCCGTTTTAAATGATATTTGAATAATAAAGATTCGCCAGATTAAAATTTTGAAACATTCATTTTGACGTCCTTGTAGAAGGAAGGGCAGTATAGCAAAACTATATGGATCTTGTGCAGTCATATGAAGGTAATTATTTGCTTATGAATAAATGTTAAACCAAAAACAGTTCCGCTCTATCTGGGTTAACTGTATTAATGATAAATCACCTACACGCAGGTAATTCGTGATTAAGGGGGGATGTACACGAAAAACAAGTAAAAATGTAAACTGTTACAAAGTCCACAAATTATGAGTTCCATAAATAAAACTACTACGTACAATGGATGATGGTAGTTCAAAGCATCTACTGAAATTGTTTTGTAATTTTAATTGAAATTTTTAAATAATTTTGGAAGTTCTTAAGTTTAGGATCTCATGATTCACAATGGTATCATTTACTAAGGAACTTTCTACGATATTGTCTTGAATTATTTGCAGTATAATCTCAACTATCATATAAAGAAACCCAAAGAATCATTCCAAATTATTGATACATAACAAAGTCTTAGGTTTCATTATTTTAATCGAAAAACTACACACAGAAATTCTACTTTCTTTGTGCTCTACCATGATATGTATGGACGATATTAAATATTAACTAGGTATACATATTTATCACATATAATTCAAAGACATCCCAAAAATCACAGCCAAATCATTTCTTGTACCTGAATAATGGAAGCGGTAGTTCTGAGGAAATGCATTTTATACGTGATTTTTCGTTAAGTTTATGAACTCTTTATTCACAAAGGTATCATTTTCTAAGAAAATTTCTACGAAATTGTTTTGAATTTTTTACATTATAATCTCAACCATCGTATAAAGAAACCCACAGAATTATTTCATTTAATTGATATTTAACGAAGTTTCAAGTTTAATTACTTTTAATTGAAAAACTGGACATGGAAATTCTATTTTTTTTTTCATCTCTATCATGATCTATATGAATGATATTAAATATTCAGTCTGTATACACGTTTGTTATATATAATTCAAAATAAATGCCAAAAATCACAGTCAGTTCAATTCTTGTTTTGGAGAAAAATGTACCTGAATAATGGTAACGGTAGTTCTGAAAAAATGCATTTTAAACATGCTTTTGTGTTGGCATTATCCCACCTTCAAAAGCGTCCAGATCTGCAATGAATGTTCTCATTTACTTCAAAACTTCTTATCTGGCTTTTTCTTTTCTGTCTTATTTGCTCTGTTAGGTCTTCAATGGATTTAATGGCTGCAGGTATACATTGAGTGTCGATCCCCGTCAAGATGTCGCGAGTGAAAACTCAGGGCTTGAATTCCATTCTCTACAAGATACTTACAGCTCTGAGTTGCCACCATTAAATACAGTACCTGCATAATAAACGGCTATATTAACTACCTTGGATGAGAAAAATGTAGTTTTGGGGCATCGTTTTCAGATGAGGACATTCAGAGACTAATTAGGATTCTGCTTTTTGTCATAAACACATTTCTTGGGACGTCTGTTATTCCACAGCCTTCTTCATGTATTATACAGACATTCCCTGCATTCTGATTGCACAGCATTGAAAATAAATCTCCACGTAAACAGATAATACGATAGAATTAAGAACAAGGAAGAACTCGTGGCCTTGTGCAAACTATTACAAATTATTTTTTTATTTCGCATTTAGAAGCTGAATTGGAACGTAATGTCTGATAATTGAAATGTCAATACCATGTAGTAAATGAAGAGCCATTAAAATTTTGGTCATTTTCGTGTACGTCTGCCCTTAAAATAGAGTGGCACACTGAGACATATCATTGGTATTTCTATGTCTGACGGAAATTGTACTTAATTTACATCTGTCGTAGGTTGAATGCAGTACATCCAGGCTCAATTTCGCATAATAAGGAAATGACAATGGTATTATACAATTTCATACAGTACTGCACTTTAAATTACGATGTATCAGTGCTTGTTAGTGCCACAGATTTGATGTTTCAGCCTTCCACATTCTGTTCTTGCCAGTCATGCAAGAATAGTGTGAACATGAGTTCTACCCCACAAAATATTTTTTCTTTTCTACTTGTCAGATACACATGGTAACATCACCAACAAAATTTTTTAGATACAATGAAATATAGAGTAACTGTGTTTCAGATGTAAGTAATAAGGCTACCCGTAAGACAAACATTCATATTTTGGTTTGGTGTTGTAAAGATTTGGATTAAACGCCACTTATGGAATTCAATTAACTTCGGAATATCTGCAGCAATTAAATTATTAAAGATGATGTCAAACCAGAGCAAGGATCATATCGGCTTTAAAAAATAGTGGTAGTCATTGTTGATGTTAGGACAACACCTGAAAGCGTGACTACAAAATAAAGTCGGCGAAATATTACCTTTACATGTAAGATGAGGTGTGGATCAGCTGTAGACATTGCTGGAACGGAATGAAATTAAAATATTCACCGTAAATCTATGCTGTGGTTTTCATGACAGCGTTCAGTAACTGACACAACAGAGGCGTAAAATCATAGAATATCGGAATCGGTATCAATTGAATCTAAGAAATCTTTGAGTTTGAGACAAACTTGTGCATCGTAATAATGACCAAACATAGCTTGCTGAAAACAACGAATAAAAAATATTGGAATAGGAGAAGGTCATATTGAATTAAAATATGTTTCATATCAAACTGTCGGGTTTATTATAATAAGAATAAATTAAGCTCCACTGACGTATTCCTTGGAGGGAGTAAGAAGAGGCATCTGATCAGTACAAGAGTGCAGAACAGAAAGACCTACAGCGCTTCCGTACTCTCTCCAGGCTAGTTGAAAATAATTGGTAATCGCAAAACAAAACGTTATAGGTATACATTGAAGTGAGAACGGGTACGCAAGTGACAAGCGTCGCAGATATAATTTTAGTAACAGTATTTAATGTTATGCTACACTGCTACACTCTTATTCCTCATAGAAAAAATGCCACACTGCCAAGCTGTTAATTGTATCTCAACGCCACATCGTGTAGTCAACATCGCACAAGTGGAAAGTAATATAGGTACGTAATGTCACCGAGCGTGGTTACATAAATTACCGTACAAATCACGTAAATTCTTCCAGGTAGGAAACCACACCTAAGTGAAACGTGAAGAAATGATTTCCAACTTCTCTACATGTGCCATTTATTCCTAGAAAACACATAGCGCTTTCAGTACCTGCTTTTCAATGTCCACAATCGGCCTTTACTAACGACACCAATACAGTACCAAGAGGACATGATAATTGCAAATCGTGTTTTGAAATATTTTAAACACGATGTGTCATAAGATTAAAATAATTATTTAGAATTTTAGTTCATTTTTCATTAATTTACTAGTAACGTAAAATGTAAACCTTAACAGAACGGTAATCTGCAACTTTTATTCTAATCGTTGAAAAAAATATAGCACAGTAAGGGTTAACGTAATGCATATTACTTTAAAGTTACTATAAACACTTATTTCAAAATATTTGTCAATATTTGAGGATGTTATTAAATTCACATTTACTCGTAAATTAAAACCATTTCTTTCCTGCTAATATATAAATCAAAGCCAGTGCTAAAAACTTCCTCTAGCTGACGAAATACAATTCAAATTGTATCACATTGGCTGTATCAGTGTATAGTTTTATAGATAAGCTATTATTTACACTTTGATTTGCGTTGTGTAGGGATTATAAACCTATTGTACCAAAGTGTACCTGTGATAAGTTCAAGTGTTCGTAAAGCTTATGGGACTTAACAACGGGGTCATCAGTCCCTAAACTTACAAACTACTTGTGAACTACTTACGAACTAGGACGGCACAAATATCCATGCCCGAGGGGGGATTCGAACCCCCGACCGTGATGGCCGTGCAGACCGTGACTGAAGCGCCTCAGTCCTCTCGGCCACCGCGGCCTGTGATAAGTCATTGATACGCCAACAATGGCAGCTGCAGCTGAGTTTCCACTACAGTCATTATAAAGGGATTTATTCGGAACACGATTTTGCGGACACCTGTCAGTAGTTCATAAGATTACATAGTGATTTGGTCAAATTATGGAGATATGCCAGTGTTTCGCTTTAGGTTTTCATGCCATGGTAACTACTATATTTATTTAAAAGTTTTCGACACAAGTGAACATGTATAAGGTTTTATCTTGTCTGCTGCAGCAATGTGCAGCATACTCTGCATTGCAGGGTTCAGAAACAATGGCCTTTCCTTGTTTTTATTGTGTTCATTACAGAGAACACCTGCTCACAACAGTACGTCTACACGAACATGCACATGTACCCAGCTGCGTTCCTATGAAGCCTTCTCGTTTTGATGCCACTGAGACAATAAACGAACGCGTCTCTCTACTTATGGCCGCCGAGGACTAGCGTGCGTGATGTCAGATTCCCCCACCGCCGCATCTCCGATCTGGCATAGTGAGCGCTCGTGTGCACTACTGCTCGCGGAACTGCCTGTTGTAGCAGCCTGTTCTAGAGGAACGTGGATTAGACACGAAAGGAGGAAGACTAATTGGACGAACACTGACAGAAACAAAATCAATATGTACATTCACAGATGAAATTTAGAAACCATTCTTACTTAAAAAGGAAGAAAGACAAGGAGATCTTCCAATTATTAATCAACACAGTTTTAGAAAAAGTAATGAAAGAATGGGAATGGAATTAAGTAAAGAAAACTTCTGGAAGCCATGTGAACTTCAAAGCTGTAACGGATTACTGAACAATCCTTATTTAGTTTTTACAGGTGATAAACATAAGGAGAGGCATTGAATTAAAATTTACGCTGTGTCCGGGATTCGAACCCCTTACAAATGCAGCTATCCTTCTGATACAAGGAATATAATGACGAAAAAATTAAACATCGGTCAAAATATCTTCGGCATAACATTTTTCTTGGGAAAATTGTCATCTAGGAGCTTGCGATCTGTATGAGTTTCCCGGTAATTATCAGCGCACATGCCACTATCTGACGACATTAAGAGACACACTGAATTAACTATGGAGTTACACTGACCAGACTTTTATGGTCAAGTGTCATTGTAAGCATGATTTCCTGTGAGTCCGAGTGTTCCTCTATCTTCCTCTGCCAGTTATATAATCACTACGTAAATATTCTGTTTCTAGTTTTATATGTGTCATTCCATCGTCAAATGGAATGTGTAAATGCAAGCTCTTTTCCAGACAATTTTCTTCATTTACGGTATCGCTAGAATTTACTGTTTTCCTCATATCCACTCCAGCGTTCATATCAAGACAATCTTTCCCTCCTCCAGTTGTGTTTTGTTTCAGTAATTATTGCTGTGTCTATTTCAGCTTTCTGTAATTACCGATTAAGTTTTTGAATTTTTCTCAGCGGGCGCCTTCAATTCCATAAATTGCTGGTGATTTAAACCGTGGTATACGGAAAATACGCCTTCAAAAGGGTCAGATAAAATATTAATGGAGAGGATAATTAGAATTTCGGGTGTCTGGTCCAGTAACCGCTTATGAATATTTCATGAAGGCGCTTATATTCGGTGGTACATACGTAATTTATTAGTTTCAATAACGCATTTCGGTCATGCATCATCATATTACGTTAAGATGAGGAGCGATTCGAGCTACAATCGCCAATTAGCACGAAAGGTATTGAAATAAAATTTGTGTTTGATATCCAGTCGTCAAACTTTGCTAACAGAAGAGACCTTACGTACTGTAGAAGATGGCTATTTTTTTGCGTAATCTGTCGATGTCCTACAGGAGCGAGAATCTTAAGTGTTACTAATAAAGTACATTTGTGCAATCGAGATAATTTCCTGTAAAATAAACGAGCGTATGATTCGGAAAAATGATTAGTTAAGAAGCTGCGCAATGAATTAATACAAATATCCATAAAACGACATTGTAAATAAGGCTTCTCCTTTTGATGCTGCTAATTATTTTATTTGTATTGCAACAGCTGTGTCGGTTTTAAGCCATTTTCAAGCTGTATGTCATGAGCTTACGGATCTTTCTCTATCGCAGTTTTCACGATTGTACTTTCTGCGTGTAGCTATGACGAACTTTATATTTTTAGGATGTTTGTCTGTATTGATTATCACATGCAGCATTGAAAGTAAACTGTCATATAAGTAAACTGTACATAAGTACCTCCTAAAGTTATAATAAACAGTTCATACGCAATAAGGACAATCGTACAATTTACGAAGTAGAAACATCAGTAATCTAATACCAGATTGCTTGAAAATGGCTTAAGGCCTAAACAGCTGTTGCAATTGAAAATAATTAGAAGCATCAAAATAACAAACCTTATTTATGATGTCGTTTTACGGTGTATATTTTGCTTCGGGCCCAGTAATGAAGAAAATATCCATAAAATCACCTGCTGTGCAAAAGAATGAAGCGCAATAAGTAATAGTTTTATGACTCATTAAAATGACTCCTGTAATAAATAATATTAGGACACATAATAGGTACGGTGCATGCTGGGACAATTTTCTTGTAGAGTCTAAATGATGCCGCAGTGTGTTGCAGTTTTTAAACCCTATCTACCGGGGGACGATGTTTTCATAAACATCTACCCCCATACTCCACATGGCATTGCGCGGTGCCTGGTGGAATCTGCTTAGTGAACTATTATCACTTCCACCTCCTATTCCAGTCACACTTGGTTTGCAGAGGAAAACAAATTGCCGGTATGCCTCCCCTTGGGCTCTAATATCTTTAATGTTATGTTTGCGGTCGTTCTGCGAGATAGGAAGAAGGCATATGTTGCTTGTCTATTCGAGAACCTTATGCTCTTGGACCTTTGACATAGTCCGGCACCACTATACAGAACGTTGCAGTTGCACTGGAATTTTCTAATCGTCTCTGATACACTTTCACGCTTAATAAGTGAAATATAGAGCTCCCCGTTCAATCTCCTCTACGTCCTCTATCAACCTTACTAGGTACGGATCCCGTAATTGTAAACTATAATCAAACGCGCGCCAGTTTGTAACCTAACCCCTTTGTGAAGGACTACACTTCCAGAAGAATCTTTCAATTAATATCAGTCTGGCAACTGCCTTACTCACAATTAATTTTACATGAGTATTCCATTTCAGATCACTCCTACTACCGGATATTTGTCGGACGTAACTGTTTCCAGAATCTGCTTCCTGTTGATTAGTTATATATTCAAGGATATTTCTTTCAATGTAAACGCAACACTGAGACTGAATTGCCATTCTCTCCACCTTGCCTCTATTCGCTGCAGATCGCCTTATATTTGGTAACCCTTTTCGCGTGTTGCAACGTCTCGAAAAACTATATAGGGCCCTCCTGTTCTTATCTTTATGAACAATATACACTTCTTACAGACTTCCTAAGTGATTCTCTAATTTATCCGTCAGGAAATGTACCAAATGATCAGTAGCAACAGCCCAACGGTGTAGATAAGATTTTATGTGCACAGTAACCTTCATCATGTTGTGAAAGTCGGGTACGTAAAATGTCTTTAATATCGGAATTAAGCTGAGCAGTACTGAGGCTGAATTGCCATTCTCTCCACCTTGCCTCTATTCGCTACAGATCGCCTGATATTTGGCAACCCTTTCCGCATGTTGCAACATCTCGAAAAACTATATAGGGCTCTCCTGTTCTTATATTTATGAACGATATACATTTCTTACACTCTTCGCGAGTGATTCTGTAATTTATCCGTCAGGAAATGTACCAAATGATCAGTGGCAACAGCCAAACGATGTAGATAAGATTCTATGTGCACAGTAACATTCATCATGTTGTGAAAGTTAGGTGTATAAAATTTCTTTAATATCGGAATTAAACTATAGATTTTGTAGACTTCCACACGACGAGTAAAGTATTATGCACCATGGAACGTACGAAAATTTAAGGAGACAGCTTTCCGTATCAGTTTATCCCAACAATATTTTTGGTGTTTTTAACGTGGTCTGTCGGGCTCAAATGTGGACCTAAAGCATCCAGGGCCTCACTCATACACACACACACAATCTCACCAAAATCGGTGCAGCGGTTTAGGGAATCAGTGACATACGGGATTACGATTAAAAACATTTCAATTTAAAAAAAAAAAAATCTCACCATAATATTTACGATTTACAACATTTAAATTAAAAAAATCTCTTCATAAGAACCTTTCCACACTTCATCGAATATCTGAAACAAAGAGGAAATGCAACAAAAACGTAAAAATTCCGGACTTAATTCAGCCATTCTAGAGCTTCGTGGTACCAAATCATCCGGGGATTAATATTTATTTATGAAACCAGCGAACCGCCGCGGTATCGCACAGGTGAAATTTATAATCTAAATATTTTGTACATAATATAATTAAACAGAATGCGTACCAGGTTTATCCGATCCTCAGAGTATTTAATGCATATAAAGGTGTCGCAAAATAATGTATACATTCGTTGAAACTGAACATCTCATTAAAGTAAAGGGTTAGAAAAACAATTTTAGTGGTGTTAGTGGCTTATGGTCTGACCTATGATGGTAAACGTTCGAACTGGTTTCCGTCCATTGCGACATGCTGACTTTATCGTTTGCAATGGAACAGCATTATTGGATTCCTCAATTTGCTCTTTAAGTTCATCCAGTGTGTGTGGTCTCGCAGCGTAAACCGTGTTCATGAAGGTATCTCACAGTAAAAAGTCTAGAAGAGTTAAATCTGGAGATCGAGCTTCATGATCCACACTCCTTCTTCGTCCTATCCATCAGGCATGAATGTACTGTTGAGAAATGCCCTAATAATCAGGCGCTCCATCCTGTTGAAAGTAATCTTTTTCATTTCGAAACACAACGTTAAGAACACGAATTATCATTCTCATCATTTGGAAGTAATAGTTGCTGTGACTGTGTTGTCAAAGAAGTACGCCCCGATTAACCCTTCGGAAGACAGACCACACCAGACTGTTACTCCTGGTATTTTACGATGCCTTTGCTAGGTTACGTACGGATATTCCCCGCATCAGTACAAGCAGTTACGGTGGATAATTTTTCCATTAGTTTGAAACATCGCTTCATTTGACCGAAGAATTCCATCCTGAAAACGTTACCGTTCTTCACATTTAAAGAAGCACGTACAAAAATCGCTTCATTTATAAGGGACATCCTCGTTAAGAGCATGGAGAAGTCTTGGAATGTAAGGCTTAATGTTCTGAGACCGCAAATTCTGTGAAATTCTGCTGATTCTAGTCTAACAAGAACATTGTCTCATCGATTTCTACGGGTATCCTGGATTTCTGCATCAACCCTCCCATTATCTGTTGAACTTCTCTTTCGTCCGCTATGTCCCTTCTTCAGATCATACACGGTTCCTTCGACTTCAAACTTATTTCTGATTATTGTAATTGTTATTTCTGTCCGTGGTGGTGTTCGCAATTCAACTCTACAACGTCGGCGTATCGCATTCACATTCTCTGTCCTCCAGTAACACTTTAGCACCCATTTGCGTTGTTGAAACGATAACATCATGTTTGTTGAAAATCCTGAAACAGAAGAAAGCATCGTTATGTTTTCATCGCCTTCTAAATTATTACACATAAATATTGTATTTGTGTCTTATTTAATTGAAGAAATATACTGTGTCAAAGATATACATTGTTTTGGGACACCCTGTGTAATACGGCAGTTCAACGTATGCGTAAAAGATTACTTCTAGTATTTGGAATGAGAGTAGCGCTTCTAGAGGTGAAAGAGTGAACCATTGTGACACTGTCAGTGTAAACTCTACCACTAAGTCACGGAAGCGTCGCTAGCGCTCCAAGCGGCAGCAGTGCAGTGATACAAATGGTTGGTTCAATGCTAGGGGACGTAAAGATTTATGTACACGTTAGTATCCTGATATGATAGCTAGCAAAGTTCAAAGGATTACCCACTGGGCTAAAGATTTCATTAAAATGAATCTAGATATCTTGGAGTCATACATGCATATATACGCACGTTCTTTATAGACATAAATTTTCCAAATCAGGTCAATGAAATACGAGAAACAGATTGATTTATGTTATATTTTATTTTTCATCTACTTTCTTTGTAATTCGAGACTAAGCGATTTTTTTTATTATTTTTTTTTCAATTTTAATTTCATTTCGTATATATATTTATGACACTCCACCCCAAATAAAAGTGAGTATCCGAGTTGTTAAATGAAAGTGATTGAACATTTCCAGAACATGTGCTAAACATGTAACTGAAGTGGCAACTTGCTACCAGCCCAGAATTAGCCTAAAAATAAACAAATAAATCCACATCCATACAAGTCGTTGATCGTCTGGTCGGATTCTAATCGGATCGCCATAGCTCCACACACACACACACACACACACACATCCTGGCGTCCCCTACCGGAAAGAGGCGCTTTAAAATTAGTTTCGTATCTGTACTTTGTATAAATTACCTGTATTAAGGTTTGATTCCTTCTAAGATACAGATCCAGAGCCTATGCTGTGAACTTGCTCCTGCACACGAATTACAAATTAAACCACGTTGATTGATTCCGTCTGTATTTCCAGATTCATTTATACCAAACTGTGCTTCAATGTATTATTCGACAGATACGCTATCATTTACACTTTCACATCATTTTGAAGGGATTATAAACTTATTATACCACAGTGTGTGTGTGTTACGCCATTAATGGCAGCCGGTGATAAGTTGGCGCTACAATCATTATAAAGGGATTCAGAACACGATTTTGAATACACCTGTCGATAGTTTCTAAGATTATATTGTGTATTCGTCGAATTAGGTAATACACCGATCTTTTGCTTTAAGATTTGATACGATAGCAGTTTGATTCAAAATAACATTGCCATCTGCAATCCGCAAAGTTTTCATTTCTTCATCCTGAACTTCAATTCCTCCTCCAAAATTCTCATTGTTTACCTTTGTAGCTTGCTCAACGTTCAAATTGAATAACATTGTGGGAAGGCTACATCTCTGTCACATTTTCTTCGCAGCAGTTGCTTTACTTTTATGCCCTTCGACTGTTGTAACTGCTGTCTGCTTTCTGTACAAGTAGTAAATAAATTTCTGTTCACTACACGTTACCCATGCTGACTTTAGATTTCGAAACAGTGTATTACAACCAACATTGATAAAAGCTTTCTCCACGTCTACAAGAGCTACAAATGTAGGTTTCCCATTACTCAACAATTCTTCTAAGGCAAGTCGTAAGGCAAGTACTGACTTATGTTGTAACATCCCAGCGGGTTCTATACGACACGCAAACTTTCACAACCCGTAGTAATGAAAGCTAAACGTATCACAGAAAAACCACTGTAAGTTTGATAGATATTCGTAGGATTTTCTTTGACTGTGATGTGCGTGTAACAGATGACGTATCGTTAGGTAACATCGGATCTGAAGATTTCGATAGGGAAAGTTTTTAGAATAATGCTACCAGGATCAGTCAATGCTGAGCGTTAAATTAACAGTTATTACAAATTAATATGGTCGACACATCGATTAAGGGAATAGACACCTACTTCATTCATCAACTGAAACGTAAGCAACATAATTTTAGGCCTATACAATGTAAATGTAAACATTAAATGTAAAACAGAGATAGATTGTTATGGTAGTAAACATTTTCAAGTTACTCTGGTATAAACACTACTGTTTATTTGCTAAACTGTTTAAATGATGATGTACCATACTGTAATATATATGCAAATAGTTCATGAAATAGTAAATGATTGCTTGCACTGTGCAATGACTCGGTTTGCATTATGATATGATTGATACACAGAACTAACTAGTTTGGATAAGTGCAAAGCTATCACTTTAACATCTAATATCTTGATTCTATCTGAACACTTTTGTAAAGAAAATAAATAAATAAAATATAAATAAATAAATGAAATTAAGGAAATTGTGATATCATTTAACTTCAGGTACCAAAGGCAAGTATTTTAAAACTATTTCTCCTAAAAATTATAAGTATTTTGTATACAGAGTAACAGAACTTTCATTTAATTCAAGTGAGACAACAGTGTACACTATCAGGTGATACATTTACTTTCAACTGAGCAAATAATTCAACCAATTAATTTATGAACTAGAATGTACCAAACGTGCCTTCTGTTTGGCCATATCATTAATACACCTTGCCTGAAAATAGATTAGATTGACACAGTACTCTAGTTTTTAGTGATTAGAAGATTTAGTGGCTCAAGTAAATTATGACAATTCCTGTGACTGATGCGACAATGAACTCAATTATTATCTTATTGACGCAGGTAAATTTATATTAAGAGCTCAGTTAACGAAGGCACTATAATTGAATGGCCACATTCTTTCATCCAGAACAATATATATATCGGAGAAAGGTTGAATTCAAAATCCGCTGCTCTTCAGTGTAGGCATTCACTGCTTCCACTTCTGTCCCCTTGTGCCTACTCGCTCACAGACTTTTTCTAGAACACACTCCCGCCAAACAACACTTTGTAACTTACGCCACCCATGTTTCCATTACAAAGTATATTACTCCACTTTTTATATATGACTCTAAAATTGCCCTTACATGAACCAGTACAAACAGCACATAATTTATATAACACTTTTCACAAAATAATTGATTTAACATCTTTACAACATATTACGTATATTATTACAGAAAATTAATTTATTTCACAAATTCTAGCACAAGATATACAGATTACTACACCAATGATTGTGATGATTCCCTGACTTAGATTGTGTGTATGTTGCAATTGTGTGTAGGTATGTTAGTATATATGCGTATACCTGTATACAAATGTAAATTCAAGTCAAAACCATGTGAATGTGTATGACTATTGGGTCGTAATTATTGTATGCGATATCAAGTTGCGTATTTAAAGTATGAAACTTGTTACACACAAACTATTCTAAATATGGTTCTATTCTACTGTTGGAATTAACATACATAATTTTAATTCCTGTTCACTTTGTTAAAATATGAATGTTCACATGGCGACACCTAATAGCTATCTTTTCACTATATTAGTCAATGTTTTATAATACTAATAATTGCCTCTTAGTAAAAGTAAGATGTCCTGAATTGACAACAACATAAAACGTAATATTCAATCATCTGTCTCTTTCTTTAAAGAAAATGCCCAACAGTCTTTTTAAGTACATGAAACTCTTTGTTAACGTATTTACACTCCAGTCAGAAAACATTACAAATGTTGGCCACAAAATATTCATATTATTCTTATGACACACGTAATGACCTGTGCATGCACTTCACAGTCTTCAGTCTGTACCTACTCATTTTGTCTGTTAAATACTATTATTTAGTGTCTCTGAAATTTATATAAATAAAATTTATTACTACATTTCAAATATTGCTATTTCACTCAAGATTGCTTTTGCAAATGCGTTCCTTTTTCAATTTTTCGCACGTGCACTAATGGGCGCTCACCATCCACGTTGATTGTTCTTTTATTGATTGCTAAGATACAGGCCTATTCCGAATAATACTCAGATAGGTGATAAGTCAAAATACGTAACAAGAAGCGTTACAGTTCAAATATACCTCTATTTTGATCAGTAAGCAATATCAATACACTTTTCCACAGGATACAGACCTCTGATTTTCTTCATTAATACCATTAGGTTTCATCCATCGATTACATACATTGCTACTTTTTCAAAAATGGCTATACCACTCCGAGAACCGATCTAGGGTAATAATCTAATTACATTCATTACAATTAGTTTGTATGTGTGATGAAAACGTATACTCTTTGCAGCTTTCAATAGAACTGGTTTCCAATGTAAGTATTTGATAATCATAGAACTGCATTTCTTGTTTCCAAATGTACCATTTATTTTCCTGTGGACTGCATCCATCTTTCCCCTCGTTATATACTGTTCTTCTACAGTTTTGCATTTGTCCTCTAGTCATTCCTGTTTACCCATTCTGCACTTCCTTTCAATCTCATTTTTTAGTTGCCTGTACTTCATTTACCTGACTCATTTACGCCATCTCAGAGTTTTCTACATTCATCAAATTCAGTCTTTCCTGTGATATTTAAGGATTTTATAGGTCTTTGTCTTTCTGTTTGGTCCTCCGCTGATTTCAGTATTCCATCTTGCAAAGCTACCCATTCATAGACTGCTGTGTTGTTTCCCCCAATTCTGTAAATTGTTGCCCAGAGTTCCCTCTAAAACATTGAAGAGCTCTAGAATGCTTCAGTTTACCCAGGTTCCATCTCTGTATTTTCCTACCTTTTTCACAGTTTAAGTTCTCATCTACATTTAGTAACCAATGAGATCTGGTCAGAGTCTATATCTGCTCCTGGGTATTTCTTACAGTTTAAAACCTGGTTCCGAAGTCTATGTCCTACCTTATAAAATCTACCCAGTACCGTTCGATGTCTCCTGGTCTTTCATTATTCGCAAAACATGTGTTTTTTAGGATTAAATTATTTTCCGTGCGAAATTTTACCATGGGGCGTCCTCTTCTATTACGTTTCTCCAGAGCATATTTCCATACTATGTTTCCTTCTCTTCATTTTCGTTCTCCCGGGTTCATCATCTCCATCAAGTTATCCTTTCCCATGGTCGTCTGAGTACTTTCCATTAACTAGTCATGCAATTCTTGAACCTCCTCCTCCTGTACAGATCGAATATAAACTTGTATACTGCAGTAGTTGTTGTCTTCGTATCTATCTTGTCCAAGACAATTTAATTATTGTGCTGTTAATAGTAGCTTGCCCGAATTTCTATTTTTTATATTTATTATTAGACCCATTCCTGTAAAACTGCAAACTGATTTTGGATTTATAACTCTGTGCTCATATGACCAGAAATCCTGTACATCTGTACACAGAAATTCACTAATCCCTACTGTATCCAACTACAGCCTAACAATTTCCATTTTTAAATTTACTAACATCCAGATTCAGGGATCAAACATTCCACGCTGGGTCAGAAGAATGCCAGTGTGGTCTTTCCTGATAACATTCTTCTGAGTAGACCACGCCTGGGGATGCAAATGTGGGACTATTTTATCTCCGGAATAGTTTACCTGAGAGCATGCTATCATCATACAATGATACAGCAGAGCTGTACGTCCTCGGCAAAATTAATGTCTGTAGTTTCCCCTTGGGTTCGGCCACATTAACTGATGTTGCAATGCAAGGTCAGTCAATAATGCAGAACATTGGCGCCGTATCTACTGAAAAGGCTGCTGCCCCTCTTTGGAAACCAGACGTTTGGCTGGCCTCTCCAGACACCCCACCGTTGTGACTTAAATAACAAGTATGTATATTCTTATGCTTCGGAGGTACTTTTATTTATTTATTTATTGTTACCTTTGTATCCTCTGACCGTTTAGCACAATGTCTAAGAGTGTCAAAAATTCAAATGATCAAATATTTTTAAGTCTAAGGGACTTAACTGCTGCGGTAATGTCCGTAGGCTTACGAACTACTCAATTTAAACTAACGCACACACACACCAATGCGTGAAGGTGGACTCGAACCTCTGACGGCGAGCACTTGCGTTCTGCGAAGCGAGGCGCCTTATAGCTCTCGGCTATTCCACCGCGGGTTAGACAGTGTCTCGTCTGTTGTTGTGTATATTGTGACAGCACAGACGAAAGTAGAACAATATGATACAAACCGACTAATGCGTTCCCGTTATTACGTCATGATATGGCATGAAAATATGGAAATCAGCTAATATATGTTTAACCAGTCCATTTAATTAATGTTTCGTTATTTATTGTAAAGTAACAAAAATTCTACTAACGGAAGATTTGGGTACGCAACTCGAAAATTGTAACAAATTTTGAAAATTGACTGTAGTGGATGAATACTATATGTATGATATGAACAAACATGAGGTGAATTAATCATGAAACTGCTGGTAAATATTAAAATGCATGTAGAAGAGTAATCGCCCCCAGTATTTTTTAACGGAATGGCACTTTGATTTTATGATGCGTGCTCTCGCTGTCTCTTTAATATTATATGTGCTTTATGATACGTTAGAATAACTGTACAACCTTGACGACTTCAGGTTTTCAATATTGGGGAAGTGGTCCTATATTAACAATCAAAATTATTTAATAAGATAAATTGCGACTCAAGACAACAAATTGAAGAATAATGTCCAAACAAAGTCATCAAAAGACTTTTATGAGAGTAAAACTATCGAAACATTTTATTACACAGAGTGAAGCGCACATGACGTAAAAGAGTAGTGTAACAACTATGCAATCATGCATTATTGTGAAATAGCGCTGTTTCGCGGCTTAGCTGATACGCGTTTTCTGGTAGGCGGTCATAAAATTATTTTTACTTGCTAATTCCTGTCAGCGCATGCATTACAAATCCACACACATGCAGTAATATTCTAATGCAACGATCTGTAGCTGTAAATCCACCAAATACTTATGTATCAGAACTTACGTCTACTCAGGTAGCAAGAATGGAACTTTGAAAGATACATTTTAGCTATTCAACTGGAAACGCAGTTTTAATACCACCAAATATTTTATAAGCCAACACTATTAAATGCAGTGTTAATAAATGAAATTGAGTGCCATCGTTAGCTTTATATAGCTACTCCTGTTTACTGTCCGGTAAGCGTTAATGAATACATGAATTAGTACACAAAATAGTTTAAAAAAATCAGGTGTATCGAGATTTATACAGTACCATTCTGAGTACTCATATCATTTCAGATTGCAGAATCTAGAGCTGTCCTCCACTAATAAAATTTTCATTCTGCAGCGTAGTGTGCGCTGACATGAAATTTACTAGCAGATTAAATCTGTGTCCTAGACAGGAATTCTAACCCAGCATCTTTGCCTTTCGTGCACAATCGATCTTCGAAATGAGCTAAGTGTGTACGCCTCATGACCCGCCCCAAGATATAGGACGTTCATAGGTAGCTTAGTCGGTATAGCGCTTGCCCGCGAAAGGCAAGGATGCTGGGATAGATTCTCTGCCTATTATACAGATTTAATGTGCCAGGACGTTCCGTGTCCTTGATCGAGTAAGTTAGTTTTTCACGGTTTTCTTCGTCACTGAGAGGAACTGCTAAATGATATAACGAGAATACCAAATATTTCAACATTTCCACTGTTTCAAGGCACTGAAATAAATCCAACGGCGAATCTGAAAATGTGTGCTGTACCGGGATTCGAACCCTGATATCTCGCTTTAGGCCACCGTTCACCTTAAGTGTTTAGGCTTCCCTTCCAACCCAAATTCTCGACTTGTAGTACACCACGACGGTAGGGCACCACCATCATACTGTTGTACAAGTTGAGAATTTGGGTTGGAAGGGAAGCCTAAGTTGTTTCACTAATGTGCCCCCTGCCCATTAGTTCCTGCTCGCAGCCTATACCGGGTTCCCTCAAGGGATCCAGCGAATTAATCCATCCACATTAAAATTGTCAACTGCCTGTTGGAGACATATATACAGTTATTGGCCCCAAGTGGGAAATCCGGGTATGAATTACGGTCCAGCACAACTTTCCCGTTGGATTGAGCCCATTGAAAAGGTCCAAATGTTTAAAAATTTCCTATTCGTACAATTGCGGTCGTTAATGTCAATATTTATGATGTCTGTTCTTTGGGACATGTCCGAAAAGAATAGACACCTTATGAATAATTGGATGTTTGGAGTTGTACGTCATAGACCCACAGGGTCGTAGAGCATCATTTACTTTTAGCAGATCCCGAAATGATTTGTGACTGAAGGCTTTTGTCAGTCATACCTTCTGTTTAAATGCCACTTCTATAGCGCCAGCATCAAAACGTTGGCGAGTTAGACTCTACGACGAATTTGTAGACGGCGTATTTCTTCTAAAATGGGAATCATCCTCATGCTCCATTATGAACCTTCAAAGGAAAGCCACTGGTCTCCAATAAGCGCGCTTCTTTCCAAAAATTTGTATCTGATGATCGTTGGTAGGATGTACTACAAGCTACAATGTTATTAGGAATGCTGCTTAACTGCATTTGCGGTTTTAACACGGCGAGAAAATTTATACGTTTTTATTACTTAATGTAGTACTATTAACGTAAATCGAGCGAAGGCGTTTAGCTTGGCTTCTGTTATTAGCAGTGCGGTACAGCGTAGCATCAATTAATCAATGAATTACTTCACAACGTTAATTACTGGTCCAGTACACTTACTCGAGTCGTCATTATTAAAAAGAAATGTTGAAATGTTTGTAGAGCATATGGAAGTTAACTACGGGGTCATCATTCCGTAAACTTAAAGATTACTTATGAACTAGCTATTACTAAAGATGGCACAAATATCTATGCCCGAGGGGGGGGGATTCGAACACTAGACCGTAGTGGCCCTGCAGACCGTGACTGGAGCATCTCTGTCCCCTCGGCCACCGCGGCCGGCATCATGATGATGACATCCATGTTTGGCGACATCGAGGTGAACGCACTTTGGAAGCGTGTATTTGTCATCGCCATACTGGCGTGATGGTATGGGGTGCCATTGGTTTCACGTTTCTGTCACCTCTTGTTGCCATGGATGTCACTTTTAACAGTGGCCGTTACACTTCAGATGTGTTACGACCCGTGGGTCTACCCTTCATGCGATCTCAGCGAAACTCTACACTCCAGCAGGATAATGCACGACCGCATGTCACAGGTCCTGTACGGGCCTTTCTGGATACGGAAAATGTTCGACTGCTGCCCTGGCCAGCACATTCTCCAGATTTCTCCCGAATTGATAACGTGCGGTCAATGGTGGCCGAACAACTGGATCTCACAATACGTCAGTCACTACTCTTGAACTGTGGTATCGTGTTGAAGCTGCATGGCCATCTGTTCCTGTACACGCCATGCAAGCTCTGTTTGACTCACTGCCCAGGCGTATCTAGGCTGTTATTACGGCCAGAGGTGGTTTTTCTGGTTACTGATTTCTCAGGATCTATGCACCCAATTTGCGTAAAAATACAATCACATGTCACTTCTAGTATAATATATTTGTCCAATGAATACCCGTATATCATCTACATTTCTTCTTGGTGTAGCAATTTTAATGGCCAGAAGTGTACTTTAGTGAAATTTCGTATTTAGGAAAGTATTCGTGCTATACGAAACGTAGAAGTCCAAGGATAACCGTACGATGTCACATATTATTCATTCACTAAACTTATTGCAACCTCATGGAAGAGATAGTGTAATAATAAAGTGTCGAAATGTAATTTGAAATAACTTACATTGATTGTAACTGCAGTTGAGGAAGAGTAACAGCGCGTGAAACGAAATTCCGTCAGGTAGATGTTCAAACAACTAGGCTGTGAAAGAGAGGTAAAAGGAGGAATAATCTGATGTGGACTATTTTCTTTATGTCTAAGCATAAGTACTCTTACGTAAACAAGAATTATGAGAAGAATTTCAACATTTAGTTGTCAATAGTCCTCATGATTAAGGCCGTATTAGGAAAAAATTTACACAATGTTCAAAGGTATAAGAAATTCGTAAATATTAGAGAGATAAGTGTAATCTCTGGACATGATTTGAGAAAAATAATAGGGATAGAACAAGGAGAGCTCAAATAAAAGGGTTTTCAATTCTCTCCCACTGTATATGTGGGTACTGTCACACTAAATCATCTTCGCATCTCGATGGCGAATGTCTTGATGAAAGTATATAGTATCGCTGACGCTTGAGATGTCCGTTTCTCTGGCGTCTGCATTACTGGTAAAGAGTCGGCGAATGTGGCTTGATGTAGTAAGAAACGGTAAGATAATGTGTCATAAGTATTGACTTGTATTGGTGGTATTAGTTCAAAAAATGTTCAAATGTTTGTAGAGTCTATGGGAATAACTACGGGATCATCAGTCCCTAAACTTACAAACTACTTATGAACTACCTACAACTAAGGACGGCACAAATATCCATGCCCGAGGGGTGATTCGAACCCCCGACCGCAGTGGCCGTGCAGACCGTGACTGGAGCGCCTCAATCCCCTCGGCCACCGCGGCCGGCGTGGTATTAGTAATTTATATTTAGTGGCAGACAGTATCATACAGTAATATAATTTCTAAGGTTATCACATTGAAAAATGTATTACTGGATTTTGTTTCAATGTTCCTCTATAACCATTGCATTGCAGTTGAATATACCAAATGGCATTACATATTATAGTCAATAAATCTTTTTATCAGAACCAGAACTAACGTGATTTTGTAAATCTGTTTGTTAAACGAAAGGACGTTGGTTCTCCAGACTTTTTTGGTTAGCGTAGTCAAATTTAGTTGTTGTTGTGGTGTTCAGTCAGGAGACTTGTTAGATGCAGCTCTCACCCTATCCTGAGCAAGCCTCTTTATCCCTTCATTAGAAAGGCACAACTCTCATCAATTTGTACCTACTGTATTCGTCTCTTGGTCTCCAACTGCCATTTTTACCTCATGAACTCCCCTCCAATGTTAAAGATTTTATATGTCTAAGATTGCGTCCTACCAATCGAGCCCTTCTTTTAGTCATGCTATGCAACAAATTACTTTTCTTTCCAATTTTGATCAGTACCTCCTCATTAGTTATGCAATCATTCTGCCTACACGTGACGTCTGAAAAGTTGGGTAAATGATCGAATATTTTAGAAACCTCGCTGGTGAGGATGAGGCATACACATTGAGTGATATGTCGCCACGGGGTATCAGCCGCGCGTGCTGGAGCGCCGTGTTGCGGTGAGCGTGGCAGTCCGCCGTCTAGGGTCCGAATCCGCCCTCGGTCATGGATGTTTGTGTCGTCCTTAGTATAAGGTAGTCCATAAGTAGTTTGTATGTTTAGGGACTAATGACTCCGCAGTTCAGTCCCTTAAGCCTTAAAAAATAGTCAACAAGCGCCCACAGTCATGCAAAGCACTGTAGTGAAGCGATAGTACACGCTGTGACCCAGAAAACAGGCTTACTGTTAGAACTCGCGTCATTTCAACACGGATTGCATAATGGAGCAACGCATTAACATCAAGTTTCGTTTCAAATTAGGCAAAACGGCGACGGATTCACATGGGATATTAGAGATAGTATATACTGTTGAAGCAGTGATTAAAATAAAGGGTTTGTTTAAGTGGTTCAAATGCCTTAGAGGTGGATATGAAGGTGTCGAGAATGAGCCACATTCTGGTAGACCACAATCACAGTCTCAGATGACATCGAACAAATACAAGGGATGTTTGAGAATTATCGGCAACTGCTTTTGAGAATGATAGCATTGAATGGCCTACGCTTCGCAAAGGTTGCGGAGTTCGAACAAAGCATAACCTCAGTGCTCCGAGCGATCCCAGAACAATTGTTTGCAGACAGTTTCCAACAGCTGTACAAACGATGTCAGAAGTTTATTGTAGCCAATCGCAATAACTCTGAAGGACAGTAAATATAGTTTGTTCCTTATTCTTATTTCCTTTATTTCCTGAGAGCATTCACCGAACTTTTCAGATGCAGCTTGAATTTCAAGTCCTCGATTTAGGATAACAGCGCTAGTGTTCTCAAACCATCAAACCATAATAGACAAGGCCAATGTAGTATTATTTAATTTCTATAGACCTCAAATTTATACAGTAAATTGATGCAAAGTAGCTTTAATATATCGGTTGGTGCCACTGATGATAAAATATTCATCAATATATATATATATATATATATATATATATATATATATATATATATATATATATATATATATATATATATATAAATTTTCTCACTACATGTTCTTGTTAAAATAAAATTTTGAGAAAAAAATTCCAAAAATTTAACAGAATTATAATATGTTGTGTAGCGTTTTTTTTTTTAATTGTGAAGTAATGAAGTATAAAACATTTTGAATCCGTTTCTTTCTGAAGTGAAGCACAAAAAGACGTTATATTCAGAACAACTCCCACGTTAAGTTTGGGCAGCCTATTGCTCTGCACCGTCATATGCTCTTTTTTTTTCGTAACCATTTTTAGCATGTGGAAAGCACATCTGTATCTTTTGGCCTCTGGTGGTATTGGCTGAACTGATATTTTCTTAATTTTATTGTCCCCTTTCCTTTCTGCACTTCCCTCTGCATCACCTCCCGTTTCATATGTATCGAGTTTGTCTGTGTTTCTTTCAGTGCTTCCGAACATAAAATTTTCAGCAGTGCCCATCTTGAAGGATAAGTATTTGTTTCCTTTTCCACTGTCTCGCAATAGGTGACGAACATGCCTATTAGAACTACTAAAACATTATGTACTCTGTTATATGACCGCCAGCATTGTGTTGGATTTCTGGTAGATGATGGTTCTTGAATTTGTTTTGGGTGTACTTAAGTTTCACTGGCTGAAACCTCAACTTCTGTAGTTGCTGTCAACTGTGAGCTTCAGTGTCATCATTAACATCATCATCATCATCACAGACATAATCAGTTTCGATGTCAGAACAATTAGCATAAAAGACTTCGTACAGAAGCGTAATAATTTCCGAATCCTATAGACCTGTCAATAATATTTAGACTTATGTTTTTAATTGACGTTTGTGAAGCTGTATTTGTACTGGAAACAATAGTAATGCCTATCACATTATGAAAGGCGCGAAATACACACTAAAAGCAGTAAAATGATGCTGATGTACCGACTTAACAACATAAAGTGTAGACATGCGGCATTTTCTCACAGACATATGAAATGTAGTCACGGAGATCCGATGTATTATGTATGGTACATTTAGTAAAATACGACTTTTCAGAAAAAAAATCCTCTTTCAAGTCCCTTTTTTTATAAAATTGTATTCAGGGATCTGTTACGAACATTTCAACATTTTAATATTGCTATCAAATGTTTCAAAGTACGTTAAGCTTATGGAACTTAACTGAAGGGTCAGCAGTCCCTAAACTTACAAAACAAAACAAAGTTGTACTCCTTGAGGAAAAATATTCTTTTTAAAAAAAAAAAAAAAAAAAAAAAAAAAAAAAAAAAAAAAAAAAAAAAACCGGAAAAAAATGAAAGTGCGTTTTCATTGTGTCCGTGTAAATCTGTATCTTCCCACTAATATTGATAAAATTTTGCACAATTTACCTTCAAAACAAGAGGAAGGGCAGTGTCAACATAAAATTTCGTTCAGTGCATGGTGAGGATACTTGTACATTTCTCCAAAATCCACAGTTTTGCCCCGATCTTGATGAAATTTTGTGCACTTGACCATGAAAACAAGATGAAGGTTACTGTCTACATAAAATCTTGTTCGGTACATGGGGGAGAGTACTTTACTTACAGACTTCGATTACAATCAATATACATATAAGACGCATTTTTGTATGCTTATACAGAAAGCCTTATTTTAACCTTTAACTGGGGAGGTGAGCATTCACAACATAACTAGGGACGTGGGGTGTTCACAGCAACCTACATATATACCATACTAAGGTTTCTATTTCTTTTCTTATACTGTTTATTGTACAATAAACGTAGCATTTAGTCTTTATTAATTCATTTAAGTACAATTTTAATCACTGAGGTACTCTAATAATAATCCTTAACTGATAAATCAATAACATGTGTCTAATGGTATCAAATGTTCATATACATACTATTTCTTCAAGTTAATCAAATAAGAAAAGCTTTAATTATTTTCAAATTATAGAGAGATGTTAACAGACAAAGCAACAGACATATGTATATAACTCAAAACAATCACTGAAGTCAAAAGCCTTGAGAAAATTCACATTTCAACACGGAACATTTTCGTCATCACTGGAACAAGATTCTGAATTAATACATTTACTACAGGTGATTTTCATTTGCTTTCAACACATAAATTGATTACACTTGCAACAAAAGAGATTTTTTGTCAGTATTTCTTGCGTAATCTACGCATCTTCCAGATGTGTATTTATTTCTTTCAACTACTGTAACAAACTCTCTCCATGTTTGAGATCTTAGCTGCCTTCAGCCGGATAGATTTTGGTGCAGCTGCATTTGATGCACTTTTTAAAACCTATGGATGCATATAAATAAATGTTGGTGCACTCTGCTACTGAGTGAATTATTCGCGCATTTGTGAGCACAGCAAAGCATTCTACAGCAGTCTTGCAGTTTTTAGCGATTACTGTGGTACCTGGAAGTTGAGCACCTATATTTTGCTTCCTTGTTCTGATATTATTTGGCTTAGGTGGAGTCATCCATTTGGTTACTTCATCCTCACTAAGCATAAACCTCTCCAGCGCCATATCTTCACCAGCATCGTCATCATATTGATCACTTGCAGTTGCATGATCGTTTTCTTTGCGCTGTTCTCCTTCTTCATTGTCATCGGAATCTTCAAACTGTGGAATCTCACAGTCTTCATGATCATTAAAACCCTCCTCCAACAACCATCATAGACTTTTTTTTCTCTTTCTCAAATGACATCATGATGTGCTCAGCTCGACACAGAAACTCGCACTACTAGGTAGGTGGGGTGTTATCAGCAACCCAACGTTTAAAACTTGTTGTGTGTAGTATTGCGTACTTTCAAAAACATGAACAATGGTTTACCGGCCGCGGTGGCCGAGGGGACTGCGGCGCGCCGCGGTGGCCGAGGTGACTGAGGCACTCCACTCAACGTCAGCACGGCCACTAGGGTCGGGGGTTCGAATCCCCCCTCGGGCATGGATATTTGTGCCGTCCTTAGTAGCCCTCTGAGGTTGTTTGCAGATGACGCCGTCATTTACCGTCCAATAAAATTATCTGAAGATCAAAACCAACTGCAGAACGAGACGAAGTTTTATCAATATTTTAGGATGACTAAGCACACCTTCTGTCAACTTTTAAAGTAACTAGAACCAAGATTGAGGAAAATGGATACTTTTTGGAGACAATCAATTTCACGCAAAGAACGCCTGGCTGATTTTTTTTAAGGCGTGTACAAAAAAGAGTACACACAAAGTAAACAAAAGTTTTAAGATTAGAATTGGTATTTTGTTCTTTTAATAATTTACAGGTAAATATAAAATTTAGTAAGAATATACATTTAAATTGCTACAGTGATAAGAGAAACAAATCGGGATTGTTTATAGAATTAATTTCCGATGCTGATGAGGTTGAGGAGGCCGGCCGCGGTGGCCGAGGGGACTGAGGCGCTCCAGTCACGGTCTGCACGGCCACTACGGTCGGGGGTTCGAATCCCCCCTCGGGTATGGATATTTGTGCCATCCTTAGTATTAGCTAGTTTGTAAGTTTAGGAACTGATGACCTCGTAGTTAAGTCTCATAAGCTATACAAACATTTGAACATTTTTGAGGTTGAGGGCGGAGCTTAGAGGATGGTGATTTTGCTTGTATCATATATGATAGGGTAAGGTGGTACAATTCCGTTTATTTCGGACAAATGTTGTTAGTACTGGAAATATGTTGAGAAAAGAGATAATTTTAACTATGGCACTTGTTCATGGATGTTTAACGAATATGTAACACAAATACTAGACCATTACAAATGTTGGTATAAAGACAAAAAATGTTACAGAAGTGCGAAAAATCGATCGAAAATGTACCACAGTAGGTACAATTATGATCACTTCCTCGTACAATTTTGATCACTGGCTTCTTCGCCGGCCGCAGTGGCCGAGGGGACTGAGGCGCTTCAGTCACGGTCTGCACGGCCAATGCGGTCGGGTGTTCGAATCCCCCCTCGGGCATGGATATTTGTGCTGTCCTTAGTGTTAGCTAGTTCATAAGCTTAGGGACTGATGACTCCGTAGTTAAGTCCCATAAATTCTACAAACATTTGAACATTTTTGAACTGGCTTCTTCCACATAAAAAGCACTTTTTTCCCCTTGGGCACCAACGCATACTTCTAGGTAACAAACATTGCATAATATAGAATTTGCAGTAGCGTGGAAACTAGATAATTTATAAGAGCGCGTTCGACGAAGTTGTTAACGTACCTCTTAACAGGAAAAAAATTATATCTCCGTAGCGCAAAGTGGTGTATTCTTGGAAAAAGACAGGAGGAGCTGTAGAAACCTATTACACTACAACGCCACACAAAGGCAAGTGCTACCATCACTAGGATACTGGCAAATTAGGTTGATCGTAATTGTACCTATATCGAATTTGTACCACCTTTCCCTACATGAGGTCGTTAGAGCATAATTATTTGTGTACTGCCGAAATCTCTTATCCATTTTCCAGAGAGAGATGGACGTACAGTGAAATCAGTGGCGGCGCTAGACGAAAACTGGGCGTCGGCGAATTCGTCTTTGCGAGGTCCCTTTCATTTTTCCAGTAAGGAAGAAAATGTTAAATAAAATGAGCTTAATTATACATCAATAATCATCATACTAAAATTTTATTAGTATAATATGCAAGTATTATTGCAAAGGCAAAAATTACAATAATCATACAAAAATTAAAACAGAGAAACTTTTCGGCTTTTCGTCTCACTGAATTTTTTTAAGATCACATCTTAATTAACACTAGCCGCTATTTTGGCTTCAATTGATACTACTGACAACGCAGATCCTGTTTCTTGCCTCACGGTGCTTCTCAAGTAAATCTTAATCAATTTTAACTTTGTGAAGCTACTCTCGGCCGAACCTGTATTGACTGGAACTGTGAGCGTGATTCTGACTGTTATATAACCATTTGGATATACTTCTTCCAGATTGTTTTCTAATTTCGCAAGTATTTAACTAAAAATTACTTCATTGCTGCACTCATACGGAAATAAATACTGCCGGCCGTGCTCAGTGCACTAAGCCGTCATATCACGGTGAGCGAAATCGCTCTCGTCGGGGGTCGAATACTATCCTTGGTTACAGATGTTGTGTTCGTCCTTTCGTTAAGCTAGTGTAAGTTAGATGCAAGTCGTCGCTACATAACCTAGCAGTTGAAAAGCGCCGTTAAACATCAAATATAAAAAACGAAAAAAAAAAAATCTGAAATTTTAACAATGTTTTGCGAGGCCCCCACAGGCGTGAGGCCGTCGGCGGTTGCCGACGTCGCCGACGCCTAGCGCCGCCACTGAGTGAAATTTCCACGTACCGCGCGACTGTCTGCTTGCACTGCGCACATGCAGTGCGGAGGTACGTCAGCCGTGGCCGGACAACCCTGCACAGACACGGGGGCGTGTGACGGATGCGCGCTCTGCTGGAGCGCCGTGGAACACAGCAGGTAGGAAGCGCGCTTCCGACCGCCGGCTGGCACCAAAATGGCCGCCGCCGCCAGGCCGAGAACAATGCGACGCGCCGCAGAAACTCGCCGCCCCTACCTGTTATGTGGCGCGCTATTAGTTCCGCCACGGGAGTTGGCGCAACTGCCGCGGCCAGCCCATTACGCAGGGCTGCCAACTTGCGCCCACCCATCGGCTCCTCGGCGTCGTTCTCGGGAGGCTTTCGGTCCGGTGGCTGACGGTTATCTCCGCCGACTCCGCGGAGAAACAGACGTTTGCCTCCCTGCTTCCGAGATGCCGAGCGGATCTCCGCCGGCCACGCGGGACACGTTTGGACGGAATTTTATCCCGCGATGTGGAGCTGGGGAGGCGTTTGGAAGTGAGGCGACCGAGGTGGAATTACGGACCTGAGACTACTGAGAACTCTCTCCGCGGGGAAGAACTGAAAAGTTGGGAAAAACTACGAATAGATTAACGCCTAGAACTGCTCGCACACACTGGTACTACGTCTTCCGTCTATAAGATCCATTATCTTTTACCACATGGAGAGTACCTCGTGTACTAAAGTATTAAGGTACGTCGGAGCACATTACGCAATATTATACGTAGCACTTCTAAAAAAAACCTATACACGAAAGGGTTACAAATTCACTATTTAACGAAACTTTAAGAGCTATGAGAGCATCTTTGACACTATTGGTAGTGACACTTCCAATCATTTCTTGAACCATTGTAAATCTATATTTGTCGCAGGATAAACGGGGACGCGGCGAATACCAGTGTTGAGCTTCGAAGTAGAGATAATATTGATCACTATTCCAGTCATGGTCGAATTATTCGAATACTCGTCGAATGCAGGGGAGATACCATCGTTCAAAAACAAATCATCATGGATACAAATATTTAACAAGGAAAGTTGTGGATGTGGAGGAATCGCTCATCAAAGAGATTTTTCTTACACACAATTTGCGGTGATAGGATATAGGCATACCTACCAAACAAATTCCTACGTTAATACCTCAAAGAAAGTCAGTATGAAATGGGTTCAAATGTCCAAATGTTTGTAGAGCTTATAGGACATAACTACGGGGTCATCAGTCCCTAAACTTACAAACTACTTATGAACTAGCTAATACTAAGGGCGGCTCAAACATCCATGCTCGAGGGGAGGATTCGAGCCCCCGACAGTAGTAGCCAAGCAGAACGTGACTGTCGCGCCGCAGGCCGCTCGGTCACCGTGGCCGGCGCCTAGAACCCCAGAGGGTATGATACATCGTATTGTGGCAAGTTGTGGCAATATAGCCCAAGATGTACTGAGTCGTGTAAGACAATCGTTACGAGGTAGTTTAAAATGTGTGCAGCAAATGATGGGTACCACTTAACATTTCTTGGCTATGAAATGGGTTTACCGTCTTAACTGCACGCCTTTTCGTTACAGACGCGGTTTACGGGTAGTCTGTATCTGTGAAAAATACAAAATATTTGTCAGAAGCACAATATAATAGTGTCCTATGACGAATACCTCTAAACTATGAAATGTTTTCTGTCACAGACAATATTTACAATGATTTATCACTTTAATAAAAATACTGATGGATAATTTGCGACTATGAAAGTAGTTTTATTATGTCCGAATCAAGAAGCCTTGCTGTTTTCTTACTTTACTTGAAACTACAATTAAACGTCGAATAAAATATTAAGTGTATATGAATGTAACTTGTAACCTACTGATCATAGTAACAGATAGTATTATGGAAAAAAACTTTCCATGGTTCCTGGGATCATCATCTAATAAACATACACTAAAGACTGAGACAACTTGTCATGGACGAAAAATGTATATGTGCCAACTCGCTGAACTGGTACGTTTTGTAGCGAAGGTTTTTCCGTATTGGGATAACTATTACAGAGTTTAGAAGAGGAAAACTTAGTTAAGCACGTAATCAACCTAAGAGTTTACATTTGAGTCAATACCTAATCCCCTAGATAGGACTCTTTAAAAACTGCATTTTTGAAGATATTGCAATCGCGTGAAATCGTACACGGAACACCATCTCGTAAAGAAAACATCGTTCTCTTCTGAAATTCAAATA
The DNA here is from genome assembly GCA_026315105.1 of Locusta migratoria. Lineage (NCBI taxonomy): Eukaryota > Metazoa > Arthropoda > Insecta > Orthoptera > Acrididae > Locusta > Locusta migratoria. The sequence goes on from CM048751.1 coordinate 26,517,405, forward strand.
TAAATTTGATATGTTATCTGCAATTCATATAAAGCTGTGTATGACCTGAACAAAAATTTTACGCAATGTGTCATCATATTTGCTAACTTAAAAATATTTTGCAATACTTGATTAAACTTGACGCTGCACATTAACTGCAAAGAATAATGAAAATAAAATCGGATGATAAGTTTCATAGTGACGTGAAAGCAATCTTTTAGCGAAATCCACACTTTTGGTAGCGTAACGTCACGGCTTCTCAGTTGTATCTTGATAGCGGACATATATTAAAACGCAAAATTGCGATTCGCGGTGCAAAAATTGGGTATTGTAGTAATGGGATTAGTGCAAAAGTACGATTAGTGTGAACCTTTGGATTTCAAAAAAATCTAAAAATTATTTTCGGAATATCATAAGAAAAATGACAGAAATTCCGACTATTTGAATTGAATAAAAATTATCGAAGAATCCATCCCCACAATTAGTGGTGTTGTTAACGAAAAATCATGGTTTTTCATGATTTTCTCACGCACCGCCCATAAATAAAAGGTGCTTTGCTAAGACGTATGACGACCACCATAGAGGACACGTGATGTGCAATATCCAGTCGATCTTCTCATTGTGGATGGGTTTCAGGAATTGTGAAATATTTAAAATTTTGACGCTGTATTGTAGGACAGATACAGTATTGACAGTCTTATAATATGTTTATAAATGGTCTCTAGGTCAAGAGCTATACAGAACACTATAGCTCTGTACACAGTAGAATCTGGCATATGGGCCCCAGAAAAATCGCGATTTAGCGCTCGCCTTCACGCTCAACGAGAAAATTTGAGGAGGTCTGAGGAAATGTCTACTCCAGTTGCCTTGTTGCGTCGTAGATCTTTCAGTGCTCTCTCAAATTCTTGTCCTCATATTTCATGTTCTTCCTCTTTTCTTCCTGCAATATTGTCCCGAATTTCATTTCCTTTGTAGGGGTTTGTTGAGGCTTAGTCACGTAACATTACCTCTAGAAATATTTCATAAACCACAACAAATTCTGATTTAGTAATTTCACAGACAGAAAGTGAGGGGTGCTATGATGTAATTGGTCAATACAAATTATAAAAAAATGCGCGGAAGTATGATTTTTAACTCAATGTTTTCTTAATGGAAACCTGTAACTATTTTTAGAATAACTGAAAATGTAAATTACTGAAAATGTAAATTACACAGCGTTCGGTCGCAGTAAATCTGTTTATCAATCTCAGATCGATGTCGGTCAGGTAACTAGGCATCGTCAGTGTCATATCGTTGGTATGTTTCGCAAGCTGCCGTTTTAATTGCACTGATGATGTCTAGTTACCTAGCCGAAATCGATCTGTGAGTAATAATTTATTTATTTATTGCTGTGTCATTCCCAGTTATTATATCAACGGTCGCTCGCAAAAACATAGTGAAAATTTAAAAATTAATTAATGTTGTTTGTTATATTGTAAACTTTTAATTACATCCAGAGTCGATGTAACCTAAAGTTGACGCTTGAGTATCGGAGAGAACCGAATGACTTAGGGGTACAGAAAGAATAGTGACGTTAACGTAGCTGCAGAATAGACTTTAGCAGGATATTACGTCCACATAAAAACATTTTTATTATTCTGTACATTTACATGAGATTTTAGTTAAACTTCAAATTATTTTTTGTTGTAAATTACAGAATGTAAAAAAATTTGTCCAGATACTTCAGGCCTAGAAATGTTAAAATTGGTGCCCGTCATTTGCTGCACAGATTTTCAATCCACCACGTAATGATTGTCTCACACGACGCTGTACATCTTGCGTAATGTTGCCACAGATTGCCACAATACGATGTTTCATAACTCTCTGGGGTTATAGGCAGATCTCCTTTAACGTACTCTACAGAAAGAAGTCTGAAGGTGTAAGATGGCAAAGTTATGCATCCTTCGCGTCCTATGAACATTCTATCAAGGTCAGCGTAGTGTTAACTGCAGAAAGTGCAGGAGCACCTTCATGTTGATAATACATCTTCAAGTGAAGTAGGAAAACCATTTTGTTGAAACTCGACGTATTTAGCAGGTGTTTCAATGCTTCCAGTGAAATGAGGGTCAATGAGATGGTCGCCAATTACTCCGCACCACACGTTTACATTCCACGGACGTTGTCGCTCTGCCGTCGAAGGCAGCGAGGATTGTCTACGGACCAGTAATGCATGTTTTGTAAATTCATTGACCTGTGGTTTGTGAAACCTCCCTCATCAGTAAAACGTAGAAATGCGACACATTCTGTTAATGCCCATTGACAGAAATTCAGTCAATTGTTAATGTCATCTCCATATAATTGCTGATGCAGCGTCATATACTGCAAGTGAGATTTGTGGAGATGAAAATATGCGCATAACACTACATTGATCAATTACACTCCCTCTAGCATTGTCACGTGAACTCATGTGTGCGTTCACGGCACCATCAGCTAGCACTCAAATACACCTGCTACTTCTGTGATGGATTTGTTACGGACCCTTTTGGGTGCTACGAACATACTTGTTGCATAGAGTTTGTTTTAGGTGTTTTAAAATGTGCAACGCGTTAGATGATCCCTGCCCGGGCAACTTTTGCATACAATCTGAAGGCTTCACCTGCATTTTATCTACACTCGCTTTGCTGAGTATCATCTCTGCTTTCTCAGAGTTAGAAAGAAACACTTTCACCGTTCATATAACAGTGTTAACACCGTTTTAATTTCGACCTGCTTAAAATCATTTACCTTCTCACTTTACTACTATGCATACTGATTACTTATACTGTACAGTACACTACCACAAACATGGTGTACTACAGTTACTCTGAGTACGGAGACTAATTCTGGATAACAGTAACATCAAGTTCTACATGCAGACACTGAGACAATTAGAACAAGCCAAAACATTTCCTTACAACGAATATGGTAACTATTGTAGTCGTCGTAAACATACCCCTACAGATGTTGATCGCTGACCATGGATCTTCTCTGTTACAACACTTTGGATGTAAATAACTGTTTACGATGTAGCAAACGGCATTAAGTAGGTATTTTTTTCTATTTTAATTTGTGCTAAAACTAATAACAGGTTCCATTAAAAAACTTAGGTTCGAGTTTAAAACATATTTCCGTGCATTTTGAATGGTATATAATAACTAGTTACATCCGCCCCTCCCCCAGCTTGCGGTCTGTTGAGTTAGAACAAGGTATACAACTTTGCTTCCGCCGTTTTTCTTCAACATTTGGCGCTTTAATGAATCAAATTGATTATACATGTATGACAAAGTATTTTTCATCGCTGGCCAATACTTCCTTTCATCTTTCGGGCAGTGTATGAATCCTGCGTCAAAATATTGTTTATCTTTTCATGCGATCCACGAATCGATCCAATTTGTTACTTCTTCATGAGGTCGGAAGTTTTGGTTAGCCAGCCCATGCGCCATTGATCTAAACAGGTGACAGTAAGTGGGAGCAAGGTCTGGAGAATACGGTGGTTGGGGCACGACTTCTCATTTTAAACGTTTCCAAATCCGTTTTGACGTTTTTGCAGCGTGAAGTCGACCTTTGGCCTGCTGGAAATTCAGTTTATTGTGCCTCACTCACTATTGTGGCCGTTTGTCTCTTAACGCTATGCTCAAACGAATTAATTACTTCAGTAAGGAGCACCTGTTTCACTTGGTTTTAACACCTCACAGTACACGACGCCGAGCTGGTCCTACCAAACGCAGAGCATGATCTGGAGCCGTGAATATTCGGTTTGGCCGTCGACTTGGAAGCATGGGTCACGTTCTTTGACAGACAGCGTCCTTATCATACGTACTTGAGATCATACGATGAGACTCAGCCACTGTTTTCTTCATGTTGAAACAAAACAGTGAAACCGCCCGAAAATGACGAGATTTAGGCTCGGAAACTGACATTTTCAATCAAGACCAACTTTATCATGCAGACACAAATCGACTAATACAGTGTTTTGTAACGTATGAGTCACAACCTCCAGTAGTGGGGGTCGCAGAGTTGAAGGGTCGGCGTTACAGAAGCGGTTACTTGCAGTAGAAGTAAAACCAGGGGTCCAGTAATACAAAACAAATTTACACAAGTTTGCAGACAAGATCTCTTATTTATCGATGACGGGTTTCGACATTCACAGACGTCATCTTCTGATCTATATTTTACAATGTCATATATGATTTTACCTATATTCTTTCATTACATTTGTCATGCAGTAGTTGTATAACTTCCACTCTGGTTACACAAGAGTCAGTCTTGTGCAGCCAGTGTAGACATTTATACTGTAAATCCAATGATATGTTAAACTTCACCATCAATGTTTGTATACAACTACTCCATGACAAATGTAATGAAAGGATATAAGTAAAATCATATATGTTATCACATTTTAAAATATAGGACATCAGAATATGACGTCTGTGAACGTCGAAACTGGCCATCGATAAACAAAAAACGCGATCTTGGCTGGAAACTTGTGTAAATTTGTCGTCCCAAAAAACAATGAGTTCCATACGAAACAGATTTATTCATTTTTAAAATTACGGAGTTCCTTGTATAACAGTAATTATGACTTGAATAGATTGCAGATTTTGTTATAATATAGCGTGTTAATGATATACTACTGCAAAGGCTGAAGCCTGTTATCAGGGACCATTAGATATATACAACAACATGACAAAATAAGTAATTCTGAAAAATTGATAAACAATCTATTTCTTTACAAACTGTCTGTACAGTGGAACCTTTCTTAATAAGCATACGTCGTTTCTGAGGCCTCTTAAGCAAAAAATATATCTCTGTCAAAAATCAAGTAAAAATAGGATGTTTGTTTCATTCCGAAAAATACTCAAAAATCTTCGGACATCAATTTAAGAGAAAGCTTCAGAAAATAACAAAGATTAATTTTTTTTTTGCTTTAACATAGTTTCGGTACGGCTCGTAAGAATAAAGGGTAGGTGGTAGCCATAATACCGGGTAATCAGTCAGTATAAATTTGAAAACTTAATAAATCACGGAATAATGCAGATAAAATTGACACACATGCTTGGAATGACAATGGGTTTTATTAGAACAAAAGAAGTTCAAAACAGATCTCTTGTGCGCGTCGTTTGGTGATTATCCTGTGCTCAGCCGCCACGTTCGTCGTACTTGGCCTCCCAGGTCCCCAGACCTCAGTATGTGCGATTATTGGCTTTAGGGTTACCTGAAGTCGCAAGTGTATCGTGATCGACCGACGTCTCTAGGGATGCTGAAAGACAACATCCGACGCCAATACTTCACCATAACTCCGGACATGCTTTACAGTGCTGTTCACAACATAATTCCTCGACTACAGGTATTGTTGAGGAATGATGGTGAATATATTGAGGATTTACTGTAAAGAACATCATCTTTGCTTTGGTAATTGTTGCTTTTCTGATCAGATGAAGCACCATCTGTCGGAGATTTTGGAATCTGGTTTTTTATTTTCTTTACTTTTTATTCTAATAAAACCTCGTGTCATTCCAAGCATGTGTGTCAATTTTTACCTCTCTATCTATATTAATCCGTGATTTATTAAGTTTTCAAATTTATACTGACTTTTTGATCACCCGGTATTTCTATTTGGGAGGGGGGCGCCGGAATATTTTTCCTTGGTAGGGGGTCGTTTATTCGAAAAGGTTGAAAAACACTGGACTAATGTTTGAATGAGATTATGTTGACCGAGGCCCAAGTTAACTCCCTGACGTCTCGATCTGTTTATCTTGATCACCACTTACCATTGTCGCTAGCTATCGGCAAAGTTGTACAACTTACAAATTAGTATTGGCAGTGGTTTACGAATTATTTCCAGTAGTAAAGATACGTGACGCACCCTATATATAATTCTTCAAAAGAGAGTGGCTGACCAGTACTTATCTTTATGCTGTACCGCCGATAGCACACAAAGGCAGAAAAAAAGACGAAAAAGAGAAGAACAAGCTTTCGGAACAGGCTTCCTTCATCAGGTAGGAGAGAAGAGGAGAAAAAATGAATGGGAACAGAAAGGAAATTTACGATAGGTCATGAGGCTGCTAACCTAGGCCATCAATTCCATTTATGTTTCGATTCTTTTTTTCTTCCCTTCTCTCCTACCTCATGAAGGAACCCTGTTCCGAAAGCTTCTTTTTTTCGTCATTTCTATTCTATCTTCGTGTGCTACCGCCGGCACATCACAAAGGTAAGTACTGAACAGCCACTCTATCTCATTTGAAGAATAATTTATGATCTATGTCGAGAATTTCCATCCTTAATCGAACACCCTATACATTTTTTGCTTAGAGCTGGTGTACAGGATGTAGGAAAGATTTAATAGCCGGCCGCAGTGGCCGAGCGGTCTGCGGTGCGCCAGTCACAGTCTGCACGGCCGCTACGGTTGGGGGTTCGAATCCCCATTCGGGCATGGATATTTGTGTCGTGTTTAGTATAAGGTATTTCATAAGTAGTTTGTAAATTTAGGGACTGATGACCCCGTACTTAAGTACCTTAAGCTTAACAAACATTTGAACATTTGAAGATTTAATACGAGGCGCGTCCAGAAAGTAAGTTCCGTTTGGTAATAAAATGAAATTGTACACAGATATAGAAGAAATTATTATTGCAAAAAAATTCTACAACTACTTTTCCACACAACTGCCGCAATTTTGTAGGCACTTGTCATAGCGTACCACAAGTTTTTGCATGCATCCTTCACAGAAGGTTGCCGCCTGTGTATTCAACCATGTGGTAACAGCTCTTTATCATCGTTGAAGTGTTGACCACCAAGGACAGATTTGAGGTGTAAGAAGAGATGAAAGTCGCTAGGAGAGAGTTCCGAGCTGTATGGAGGATGACCAAACAGGTCCCATTGAAATTTCCGTAAGAATTGTTTGGCCACATTCGGTGTGAAGTCAAGCATTATCGTGGAAAAAAAAAAATCTTTTGACAGTAATCCTCTTCTTACACCTAAAATCTGTCCTTGGTGGACAACACTTCAACGATGATGACGAGCTGAAAGAACGTGTTACCACATGGTTGAATACAGAGGCGGCAACATTCTATGGAAAAGGCACACAAAACCTTGTGCCATGCTATGACAATTGCCAACAAAATTTCGGAAGGTATGTAGAAAAGTAGTTTAACAGTTGTAGATTTCGTTTACAATGAATATTTTTTTCTGTATCTGTACCCGTTCGTTTCATATAACCTAACGGAATTTAATTTCTGGACGCGCCTCGTATTTTAGCAGCATTATGCGTCCACTGATAAAAACAGTTATTTTAGTTGTCGGAGCGATTCGATTGTGGAACTAACCCACCTCCCCCTTTTCTCGCGGACAGAGATTTCAGAAATTCTGCGCTAACGATGTAAATGCCTTTCTGGAACACACGTATATCACGGCTGCTTGCTGCTCGGGCGCTACCTAGCTACCTAGGTGGCGCGAGAGAGCCACTGTGGAGTTTGTCGCGGGTTTTGCGGAGGTCGTTTGCGGGCTTTTGGGATAGACCTAGGGGGTGGGGCTGGGAGGGCACAATGACCGTCCCCCCCTCCCCCTCTCCCCTCCCCCTCCTACTCCCGTCGGCGGCAGTGGCTCGCCGGCGGCGGCAAGTTCTCGGCGCCGGCGAGATTTAGGACGTGTTCCGCGAGACGGATTTATCGCGCGGACCAGCTTTGCCGCGGAAAGGCCGGATGGAGGCGCGAGAGACCCGCGCAGCCACTGTGCCCGTCCCGTCTGCTGCCCTCTTATCCCGGCCGATATCTCCAACCCTTCTGGCGCTTCCCCCCAACCGGCCGAAGCGTGGGCCGCACTCCGTGTCCGACTGTGTCTGTACAGAGAGTGAAGACAGACCGGGTGGCTTTGGAAAATAGAGGAATTTCTAGGAGGAGGGGAAAGTGATACTGGTACGGGAATGGAATTGGAAGAAAATAGCACACTGGAAAATATCTACATAAACACTCCGGAAATCACAAAGAAGTATCTGTACCAAAAGATTAGAAAGTTGCACAGGTCAGATCTATATTCAAGAAAGGCAGAAGGAGTAGCCCGCTAAACTACAGGCCTATTTCATTGACGTCAATTTGCAGCAGGGTTTTGGAAGATATCCTGTATTCAAATATTATGATTGATCTCGAACAGCCGGCCGCGGTGGCCGAGGGGACTGAGGCGCTCCAGTCACGGTCTGCACGGCCACTGCGGTCGGGGGTTCGAATCCCCCCTCGGGCATGGATATTTGTGACGTCTTTAGTATTAAGTAGTTCATAGGTAGTTTGTAAGTTTAGGGACTGATGGCCCCGTAGTCGAGTCCCATAAGCTATACAAACATTTGAACATTTTTTTGATCTCGAACAGAATGATCTATTGACCCAAGGTCAACACCGATTTAAGAAAAAGATTGGAAAGTTGCACAGGTCACACCTATATTCAAGAAAGGCAGTAGGATTAACCCACTAAACTACAGGCTTATTTCATTGACGGTAATTTGCAGCAGGGTTTTGGAACATGTCCTGTATTCAAATATTATCAATTATCTCCTCCGCCTCCGTAGCTCAGTGCCAGCGTCGCTGACTACCACGCAGGAGGCCGGGTTCGATTTCTGGCAGGGGACTGGGGGCTGTGTGTTGTCCTAATCATCATCATCATCATCATCACATCATCATTGACACGTAAGTCGCCCACAAGGCGTCAACAAAAAAGACTTACACTAAGGCGGCCGAACAATCACGGCCAAGAAAGCCATACGCTCATTTCCATCAATTATCTCGAACAGAATGAACTATTGACCCAAGGTCGACGCGGATTTAGAAAATATCGTTCATGCAAAACACAACTAGCTCTTTATTCACACGAAGTGATAGGTGCTATGAACAAGGGTCCGTAAATCGATTCCGTATTTCTTGATTTCCAGAAGGCTTTCGACACTATACCTCACAAACGGCTTTTAATCAAATTCCTTGGTTATATCGCCCCAAATTTGCGATTGGATAGGGGATTGTCTGTCAGAGAGGACACAGTTAGTAGTAATCGATGGTAAGGCGTCGACTAAAACAGAGGTGATATCGTGTGTTCCACAGGGTAGTGTTATTTGTCCTCTACTGTTCATTATTTACATAAACGATTTAGGGGAAAATCTAAGTAGCTCTTTTAGGTTATTTGCAGATGACGCCGTCATTTACTCTATTAAAATCATCTGACGAACACAACCAAACGAAGAACGATCTGAATAAGATACCACTATGGTGTAAAAATTGGCAATTGACTCTAAATAATGAGAAGTGTGAAGTCGTCCACATGAGTACGAAAAGAAATCTGTTAAACTTTGTTTACAAGATAAATCAATCTAAAGTGAAGGCCGTAACCTCCACTAAATAACTAGCAATTACTGTTACTTCAGACTTGAACTGGAAAGAACACGTAGATAACGTCGTGGGTAAGGCGAACCAGAGACTGCGTTTTATTGGCAGAACCCTTATAAGATGCAACAGAACTACAAAAGAAATTTCATACACTAAGCTTGTCCGTCCATTTTTGGAGTATTGCTGCCCAGAGTGAAATCCTTATCAGGTGGGTTTGACGGAGGACATCGAAAGAGTCCAGACAGGTCGTTTCGTCACGATACAGGGGAGACAGCGTTACGGAAATGATACAGGATCTGGGATGGGAATCATTACAACAACCGCGCTTATCGATGCCGCGTGGGCTACTTACGAAACTACAATCACCAATATTCTCCTCAGAATGCAAAATTATTTTGTTGACTCTCACTTACATAGGTAGAAATGACCATCACAATAAAATACTAGAAATCAGAGCTCGAACGGAGAGATTGCAGGTGTTCTTTCTTCCCGCGCGCTATTCGAGAATGGAATGGGAGATAAATATTATAATGAATGCTCTGACAAGCACTTAAATGTGATTTGCAGCGTATCCCATGTAGATGAATATTTAGATGAATGAAATGCGTAGCAGAGGGTTTATCGAATCGCTTTTATTCACTAATAGCACTCGGGCAAAAGAAAAACCTAATTGTTTTCGATCTGATTTCTCTTATTTAAGTATGACGATCACGTCTCCATATCTAGGTGGGTGCTAACAAAATATGTTCGCATTCAGACGAGAAATTTGGTGGAAGCGATTTCGGAAATAAATCTCGCTGCTACGAGTAACGCCTTGCTTTTAATGATTTCCCTCCAACTCGTGCAGCGTTTCCGTTATACTCCCTCCCCTGAATCGCGTTAATCCATAATAAACTGTCCTCATCAGAACGTACTCTATATGCTCTGACAATTTTGCATGGTGGAACGATGCGCAGCAATACTCCTAAAGAGGATGCACAAATGTTGGCAGTTCCTTTATTGGCGTATTTCCTATGTGTTCTGGCAATGAAACGAACTGTTGGATCATCTTACCTGTAATTTTTCTATATGTTCTATCCTATTTGAGTTGTTCGTGATTGTTATTTCTAAGTCCAAAGGTGTCGACCTCGGTGTATCGCAATATTCTGAGATTCTGAACGCATGCGAGTCCTTATTGTGAGGATATACAATAAACGTTTACATCCATAGCGTCAAAACATTGCTGAGGTAGAAAAAACATTCAGGAGGACATCGACAACATCACTACTCTGACACTTGAGCGGATCATGCACAATTACAGTAATCGTCTGCCACACATCATCGCTACGGAAGGCAGCCGTATACGACACGTCATAGCCTGACTCCGGATGTCTGTACCGATGTTTACATTTGAATAAAGTGTGTACATCCGATGGTATGTAACTAATTTAAGTTTTGTGTTAGATACTATATATAAATGTCACCCTGTATGAGTTCCTTTACGTCGTAATCATAATAAGAAAGGTAGCATCTCCTGTTCTGATAATTATATGTATTTGGTAACCAACTGCCTAAGGGCAACAACTGAATGTCTGCGACATTTGGATGCAAATTGACAATGGCCTAAAAATACGAAAGCAGGTTAGTGTCCGAAAGAATACGCCTTTGGAAAAGAACTAGGTATTGTTGTTGTCTTCAGTACAGAGACTGGTTTAATGCAGCTCTCCACCTTATTCTATCCTGAGCTAGCCTCTTCATCTTCTCATGCGAACGGCACCCTACATTCATTTAAATCTGCTACTCTATTCATCTCTTAGTCTCTCTGCGAATTTTACCCCACACACTTCCCTCCAACGCTAAATTCACGAATCCTTGATGTCTAAGAATGTGTCCTACCAATGGATCCCTTAGTTTAGTCAGGGCATCTCAGAAATTCTTTTTCTCCTCAGTTCTGTTCACTATCTCCTTATTAGTTACACGATCCGCCCTCCTAATCTTCAGCATACTTCTGGAGCACCACATTTTAAAAACCTCTATCCTCTGCCTGTCCGCACTGTTTATCGTCCATGTTTCACTCCCATACAAGGCAACACTCCACAGAAATGTCTTCAGAAAGGTCTTCCTTACCTTTAAATTAAAATGCTCTTCTTCAAAAGCACTTTTCTTCCCATTGCTATTCTCCATTTTGTATCCTCCGTACTGCGACCATCACGTGTTATTTTACTGCCCAAATAACAAAACTCAATTACCACCTTCATGGTTGCGTTGCCTAATCTAATTCCTTCAGCATAACCTGATTTTCTTAGACTGCACTCGATTACCTTTGTTTTTCTCTTGTTAATGTTCATCTTGTATGCACCTTTCAACACACTGTCCATCCCGTTCAACTGGTCTTCCGTCCTTTGCTGTCTACGTATAGTTGGAAATAAAACGTCAGTTTTGAGCCTACGATAGTAGATGCCAGATAATGGTTTCAATGTCTTAATGACATAACTGCCAGAGAGCCTTTTATGTATGTCATTAACATGTGAAGCAAGCGGGCGCGATGCCTCGGAGGTTCACTCTTGTTTCTTACAGGCAGCTCAGCAGATTTTGAAAGGGGGGCAAATTAAGCATTTTCTAGTGGCAGGATGGTCCTTTCAGAAAATTCCCACATGGATGTGCTGCGTCAATTTTGCGACGATACTGGTTGAAAGGGTCATGGGAATATTCTCACATCCATAGATCACGTTCCGGACGTACATCCGCCATGATCGTCATTGTAAGAGCAGCAGTGGCAGATGATACAGTTACCGCAGCAAAGTTAGAAGGGTTTTTAGCTCAGAACACACGAACTGTTACCACCTAGGCTAGGGCTAAGGGCACGCACACGGATCCACTGGTGCCGCCAGAGGATACACTGGCTGTCTGTGGTCTTCAGTGAAGAAAACAGATTTTCCCTGCGTGCAAGTTATGGTCATGCTCTTACTATAGACCACACGAGGGTGTCTCTTAGAATGCTTCTGTGTAGAACACGCAAGTCCTTACTCGCGCCTATAACACCCTCGCTTTAAATTGGACTTTTAATCGGTTAAATTTATAAAAGGTAATTTATTTCTATTTTTTTTAGAGGAAAAGGGGATATTTCAAAAACAGTGATCAATTTATCAAAATTTTTGTAATATAAATTAAAGAGTAGTGCTAGATGCAAAGTAAAGCGTAGATTTAGTTATGGAGATTACAGCTGTAGATCTTTGATTAAAATAGGCTATATAATGGAACTAAACTGATTGGTTTTAACCATTTTTTGAGATAATACGTATTACAATAGTTCACGATTTGCTAATTGTTTTTCGCGAAACTACATTTACGATATATCGTGAATACAAATACAGGTTACGTGTTTTGATGATACGATCTAAAACTATTATAAATTGTGACGTCAACACTAAGGCTGAATACGAGAGAAATATTCTTAAAGCGATAATAAGTGAAGTACTTAAACAGAGACGGTAGGTTGTGTTCTAGCTAGAAATACACCGTCAAATATTGCGTGTGCATCAGACAATTGACCGTTGCACGAATAGAGATAATGTACTACTCCATGGCAGTGAAATCGGTCAGACGCTAGCTTGAACAAAGAATTTCTCGTGTACGGATTTCTCCGCTTAGAGTTGGGAATCAAGTTATCAGCACTGCATTTTGGAAAGCGAACCGGGCACACAAGTAAACTTGAAACAATCTGCGTTAGACATACTGTTAATAAAGGTGTATTTACGAAGACAGACATTCCTACTCTGAATTAGTGCGCGACTATCAAGAGCGTCGTCTTCCACTGAAAACGGCAACATTCCAATCGCCGGTAGTTCGCGGTACCACGCAGGGGAACTGCAGCTACATGCCTTATGTTCAGGTATGCGACAACCTATAACTCTGGATCAACTTTGGTGTTTCTCGGCGTGTTGGACGTCCGCCAGATGCCCACTGCAAGCCCTCATCACTGGTGACCGTTGGTCGCGTCTCCAGTCGTGTAGCCGAAGTTAACGGCGCCAGAAACTGGGATTGATATATCGCCAAATCATCTCGCATGCGTACACACAGAAAACGACAATAAAGACGCGATCTACAGTATATAACTAACCTAAACGCGAGAAGTGCGTGAAGAAATGCACATAAGTATAAAATGGGATTACGAAACAATTCAACTGAAGCAAACTGAAACGTCTCAGCAACTAAATTACATGGTTTTCAAAAAAGCTAAGGTTGACCTACCACCTTCCAACCAACTGCAAACCACCCAGTTAAATCGTAAATCTCTCTGGTACTCACCGGTTTTGCCACAATCATTCTAAATGCAGACCGCGTCTAAATATTTTTATTCACGACCGATGTGCTGCTATAATCGGATCTTTTAAAATGTTGACAGAACTTCGCAATGTTGCAAGTCAGAAAATTTTGTTACAACACCGCACAGAAAAAGGTGGCCAGGAAACTAGGCAGTTCAAATACGAAATGCGGTGATTGTAAAGTACAAACCATGCTGCACTGTTCCCACAGTATACTCCACTTAACACAACTGCCACTGTTATATTGATTGGACATGATTTGTATTTTATATTTACGAGGCACTCTAAGAGTTACAAGATTGTTATCTTCTGTTTATACCTTAAAATATGACATGATAGGTCATTCAAAACTGGTCATAACTGTATTGGTTTAGGGGATAACGGGATTTTCAGATTACTGAAACAAATTAGATAGCCCCCAGCAACTGACAGAATGTCAGTAACATAGTGGTTAAACTTTTGTCTTAATTGAACCCGTTAGTAATTACCATATTAACGCTATATAATGGATAATGTGCCAGACCACCACAATATTCCAACATAAATAACAAATTTTCAGCTTCGTGGTCTGATACAAAATATTTAATTAACTATCACATAACTATATCTTTCACATGATGTAACATTATCAGTGCAGATTTCGCGTTATGAGGACTCATGCTCCCAGTATAAAACATTTAACAGTCAGATCTATTTGTATTGCACGTTTCAAGTTCAAAATGTCAGCAGTCCATGAGGGGCTAAATGAATGCAATAGACCAAGTAAACACGGACAGCCAAAAGACAATAACGAATACTCCACACACTTGTAGACGAAACAAAATGGAGTCAATAATCCAATATAACTCGTACAAAATGTAAGAATCTTCAAGTTCCTCGAGCGTGTGGTTCACAGTAACACATATTGACAACACTTTACCTGGAAACTGCTTATCTAAGGGCAGTTCCATTACAGAATCTACTATGCTGGTTTCTAGCGAACAGCAATCTGTCATAATCCTCACCTGTTAAACGGGCAGAGTACCTTTTCAGCGATCCGTAGTTTGCGCAGAACTGATAACCTGTGTAGCAAAGGCGTATTATCGTCTCCTAATTCCACTAGTTCAATGGCGCCAATTAAACAGCAGAAGTCCTTCATAAACAGCAGAGAAATTAACTACTGAGGTTTTGTCAGTTCGCGAGAGAGTGAGTATGTTAGAAGCAGTAAACACTCTAAACTGTGGAAATTGTACCAGCAACCAAACCTCTTCTTTCCCAGAACGTGATGTTACTGTGATCTACAAAACGCCCTCGCCCTTACTCGGACGTCAGCTTAACTGACTGTGTAGAGACAAGCTGTGAATAAGCAGGTCGGCAATGCATTATGCATACGACTAGTTCAAAGAAATGGTGTTCGAACATACGCGAGCTCGGTCACTTACTTGATACCTGTAACATTTGCAGCTCTGCCTGCTCCGAGGGATTGAGTAACCTCACTTCTCCCGCTACACCCATCCTCCCCCCGCCCCTCCAACTCCAGCACCACATTTCCGATACTGAAAAAGGTCACTAATACCTCGTGAATTGGTTAAATTTATGAAATAGATCTAATATTATCGGTGTTAACAAATGTTAACAATTTTGTTATAATTAAAAATTTAGTGTCCAGCAATTCTCAAATGGACGGCGCTATGCATCACTAGTCCAAGAGCCATATGTCATAACTGACATATTGGAACCTAAATTTTACATGTTCTTAAAATATATTGATCTATGAATGTTTCCTAACTTTTGTACCAAAGGAGGGTTAGTGTTCTTTCAGTTAGTAGTGATATCTCACAGCAAATAACTACTAAACAGCACTAATTGCGCTCACGTCATAAATATAAAGTAACGGCGCTTGTGATGCATAACACGGTCCAAATATAAATGACAAAGCTTGTTTACGCTGACTTTACGATTTCCTACGTTGCGAACGAGTAGCTATGATTTAAAGGTGACGATAATCGACCTATATTAGTTGTAAAAACTCACTACTGTTTCAGGGCTCACAACGATATCCATAAATAGTTTATTAATAAAACTACCTGGCCGTAGTCCTCTCAGTGTGTGTTTAACCTGTAATCTATGGGAAGCTAACATTAAACATCTGTCAACTGCTTCTTTTATCACATGAAAGTACACTTACATCTAACGTTTTCTCAACTGTAACTTCTAACTCCGCATGGTTCTTTTTTTTATTATTTGTTTGGAACATTGACCTGTGACACAGTATAAACGAATTGGCGGAAGAAATATCGGATACTAGTGACAATATTGAGATTTCGTTGTCCTTTCCAACCACTGACATAGCCATTTCTTCTTTTGTTCTTGGTTTCGGAATCTAATCACAGGAATTTAATTAAGCAATGTTCAACTTGATTAGTGAAAATTCTCGTTATTTTCATACGGTTACTGTCCTGTTCCATCAAATGCGAAGGGTTGTGTATATCGCAGATGGTAAGTGTGGAATGAAACTATCGCAGAGTTGAAAGGAGGATGCGGCTGTATTCCTGCTTGGAAAACCACCTACATATTGACGTAGTTGACGGTGTTGATTAGGTTTCCTCTACATTTTGGTGCAATGTAGTGGCTGTTGGCAGCAGCGTTAGATTTCCGTGTTGCCTGTGTGTGTAGTTATTCATTTGCTATTTTCGTCCACCTCCTTCTTCTCTCTCTGTCCATTATCGTCTTCTACCCTACTCTCTAACCATCTCAATTTCGTTTTTAATCACCTCAATCCTTATGACGTCATATATCTAGAATTGGTTGTGCTACAAATATAGATATTTTCCATGTTAATACCGATGAGTCTTTCCGCGAAATGTGTTGTGAATTGAGTTGGTAGTCAAGTAATTACTTAAAAACCCATCTTTTATGGAGTGGATGTTCATGAATTTTATTGTTTTCGGACAATTTGGCTTAAAATAATGTTGACGATACAATGAGTGATATATATGTATACTCTCTGGAATATACGTCGCCTATATTGTTAGCAGTAAAGACGTAGTAAATCGAAATCTCATGAAGATAAGGCGGTTTTTTGTGAACCTAATTGTTTTAGAAGGTACATTCGGTGTTATGTGTGTAGGACGTCTCGAGAGTAATAATAGCAGTGTAGAAGTAATAAATTGAACGTATTGTCAAATTCCGTGGTTTTCCTGAATGCACGGCGGAAAGGTAGTAAGCGACAATCATTTTTCCGCTTTATCATTATTAACTATAAAACGTAATCTTGGTTTGGAACCACGTATAAACGTCAATAAGTGCTCTCATTTCCAAAAAGTGACTTAATGAAGTCTTTCTTTCTTATCACTCATGGCATGCTGGAGCCGTTTTTATTGTTTATATCTGCTGAAGTATTGAACGAGGCTGTTCTTACCAATACCTTGATGGTTTTCATAATTTGTATACATATCTATACTCATGAAAAGTTCTCCGGTTTCCATCAGGGTGGCAGTGCCTCCAAACCGCGATATCTCGGTTAAATGTGATTTGAAAGTAGCGAAGTCGCTTGGGAAGGTGTCTCCTCAAGTACTTGAAATGTTCAAATGTTTGTATAGCTTATGGAACTTAACTACGGGGTCATCAGTCCCTAAACTTACAAACGACTTACGAACTAGCTAACAATAAGGACGGCACAAATATCCATGCCCGAGGGGGGATTCGAACCCCCGACCGTAGTGGCCGTGCAGACCGTGACTGGAGCGCCTCAAGTACTTGCTGCAAGTCTGGCAAGATGAGGAGAGGCGACTTGAAATCGGGCACGCCAAGCATGGGTAAGGTCCATCCAGGCCTGAGGGATCGCTGCTCAAATTGTCTGGCGATGGAGGTGACCCCAAGTACCATCGAAACGCTGCATATCACAAATGTCCGCCGGCCGCGGTAGCCGAGGGGACTGAGGCGCTTCAGTCACAGTCTGCACGGCCACTACGGTCGGGGGTTCGAATCCCCCCTCGGGCATGGATATTTCTGCTGTCCTTAGTATTAGTTAGTTCATAAGTTGTTTGTAAGTTTAGGGACTGATGACCTCATAGTTAGGTCCCATAAGCTTCACAAACAACAAATGTCCGTGGTAAGAAAGAACACAGCGAGGGTATAACGAGATTTTGGGAAGAAAGGAGGAGGAATAAGTGTGTTTGCCTTTGTAACTTATAAAAGAATAGGTGACGGGAAATTTTAATGCGGTAGGTCAACACAATAAATGTTATACTTTCTGCGGAGCTATGAACATAGTTTCTTGTATCATTTTCCAAAGAGTTACACCACAAAGATATAATTTTTTAAATGGAACAATAGTTTCTTCTTTCGTGTATTGGATTCGTTTAAACCAGCCGCATCCAAATCAGTTTAAACTACATTCCTATCACTGTTAGTTTGGGAGCTACAACCCTTCAAAGTACCGGTGGCGGAGGCTGCGATAGCGAAGCTGACTGGCCGAGTGGCTATCCCCTGGGGCACGGCCCACTGTCTCATGACCACCAGCCAGTGAGCTACGCTGTCGTACCCTCCGCCCCCTAACTTTGAAGGCTTGTACCTCACAAAGTAACAGTGATAGGAATGTAGTTTAAATTGATTTGGACGCAGATGATTTCAACGAATCCAATGCACGATAGAAAAAGCTATTGTTCTATTTAACAAATTATATCTTTGTGCTTTAACTCTTTGGAAAATGATACAATAAACTATGTTCATACCTTTGCAGAAAGTGTAACATTTCTTGTGTTGACCTACCGCATTAAAATTTCCCGTCACCTATAATTTTATAAGTTACATAGGCAAACACACTTAGTGAAACACCCTGTATGTCTGTCACAACATTTCTTCCTGCGCATATTTCCGGCAGTCAATGGACGTCAAAGATTGAGATGTTGTGAGTTTCAGAATTACACTACTGCACCAACAAACTTCTAGGGGATGTGGGAGTTACGCCGAGGAACAAAGTGAGCATAGAAACCCATGCTCGGAAACGGCATCCAATGACGCTAGGGATCGTCTAAGTTGCTGGATGGGATGTTTAGCGTCGCTGAATGGCGTTTCCGGGCATTGGTTTCCATGCTCACTTTGTTCCTCAAGACACCTCCCACATCCCCCTGAAGTTTGTTGGTGTAGTAGTGAAATTCTGAAACACACTGACGTATGGGACTCACACCCATTTCAATCATCGACGTCCATTTACTGCCGGAAATATACGCAGGGCGAAATTTTGTGACAGGCATTTATTTATTGCTAGCATTTGACTAATCGCGCTGCGAAGCCCGAGTGCGAGAATTTAGATTCACCCTGTATAATGGTTTGTAAGCGACTGTTGACAACACGTTAATAGCAATGGGACTACGGGCACGTACAGATTTAGCCCGTCATCCATTCATACAACACAGCATCGAGGTACAGGAGTCCAGTGGAGGTGTCAGAGGATCATTTGGAAAATGGAATGGCAGGCTCGGGTCTTCAGCACAAAAGAAATTTCGTCTGCATCCAGGAGATGGTTTGCTCCTAGAACGATGTTCTGTCGGCCGCTGTTTCATAAAGTTTATTCATGTAAGTGACGGGGAGCTCCACTTTAGGCATTATCTGCTTGATTGCGATAAGCTGCAAATGTCGTTCGCCAGTAGCGTTTGTGGAGAGACCGCTGACCAGCGCTCGGAACATGCTGAATGTTGTAAGAACTGTTATTTTCACATTCTTACAACATAAATTCTGTGTGCCGTCCCAGTAGAATAATGTTAGCATACACACTGCACATCTAACTCAACATACTCTGCCGCGGTGGAGTAGCCGAGCGGTGTAAAGCGTCTCGCTGCGGAGCGCGCGGTTGCTCGCAGTGGAGGTTCGAGTCCTCACTGGGGCATGAGTGTGTATGTGTTGTCCTTAGGTTAGTTTACCTAGGTTTACGTAGTTTGTAAGCTACGGACTGTTGGTAATGGTTCTATGTTTCTCATAAGCACAGTTTCAGTAATAAATGTTAAGTGATTTGTAAAACTCTATCAAGGAGATGTCGCCTACTCGCCATCGCAGAATTCGTCCAAATTTACGGTACATTTAGGGCGTGGTGAGACACGAAAGTGCCCAAAGTGGGAACTCCAGATGGCCAAGCGTTTAGGAAATAAAAGGAATATTGACACGCATCTATCACCATATGCATCGTATCAAGTGTCCCTGTGACAGCGTGTTTAGGAAGCGGTGTTTGGCTCAGCGATAAAAGATCGAATGCGGATTGAGAAGGTCTCAGTTTCAATTCCACGCGGCGACAAACTTTCTTCTGCTCCTTGGTAATGTGTTCACCTGCATATTGTTCCCGTAGCGATCGTGAGGACCAGATTAGATTAATTACAGCACACAGGGAGGTATTTAAACAATAATTCATCCTACGCTCAATACGTGAATGGAATGGGAAAAAACCCTAATAACTGGTATAGTGGGACGTACCCTCTGTCTCGCAGTGTACAGTGGTTTGCAGAGTATCGATGAAGATATCTATGTAGACTGACGTCTCTATTAACCGCAACACCAAATTGGTTATTTTATTAATTTATATAAGAAAAAATAGAATGTTCATTGGATGATATTCGGCACTACAAAATTTAAAAACGGACTGTAGTAAACGCGTACTTGGGGACGTCGTGTGTGTAAATCGATACATCCATTCTTTTTTAATTGATCAGCTACATGTACTGGGGCGATTTTCATCTAAGAAACAGGGGAAGCAATAATTCTGAGCACATGTTGCGCGCGTTATGAAAGCCATCCTTTTGCTGTTACATAGCGAGAATTTTATGTTAATTTTGATTATGATGATTTGACCCAATGGTTGTGTATAGAGTATGATTCTTACAATTTAGAAAACTGCACCCGAGCCCATTTATTGAAAAATGTGTGTCGTTACCGGTTTCAAACTTTGCAGTTAATCATCAGACGGCTGTTCACGCCAGCAGAAATTACTTGTCGACGAAATTTTCGTTATGCTCATAATTTTGTCTCGTGGCGAAATTTTCTTGGTTAGCTGCTGCCCTACGATAGAGGAAGGAGATTGATGATGTGTCATATCGTCAACATTCTTTTATGAAAAAGTTATTGTTGCTACTACTTTCCTCACGTCGAAATATCCGCTTCATTACGTCGCAGTGTTGTTTCCTGCAAGTTGATGAAGCGATGGGGGACTTTGTGCCTCACGTATTTCACATATCTACATCTACATACATACTCCGCAATCCAAGCAAAGGTGCGTGGCGGGGGATACTCACTACCACTACTAGTTAATTGCTTTCCTGTTCCACTCCCATAAAAAACGAGGGAAAAGCGAATACGTCATGCATCTATAAGACCCCTAATCTTATCCTTATGGTCTATACACGAAATGTAGTTTAGCGGCAGTAGAATCGTTCTGCAGTCGTCCTCAAATTCCGGCCTTCTGAAAGTCTTCAACGGTGCTTTTCGAAATGAATGTCGCCTCCCCTTCAGCAGCTCCCAGTTGAGTTCTCGAAGCATTTCGGTAACACTCGCGCACTGATTGAATCCACCAATTACAAATCTCGCCGCCCGTATCTGAACTGCTTCTAAGTCCTCCTTTAAACCGATCTGATTTAACGATAACGGGAGCAGTCTTCATAGACTTATCAGCAGCCTACGACACAGTCAATCACCGGCGACTGTTAAGCAAACTATATGACATATGCAAGGAGTACGACCTAACATGTATGATAGGCAATCTTCTCCAAAACCGGAGATTTTTCGTGGAGTTCCAGGGCAGAAAAGCCGTTGGAGAAATCAAAAACTAGGTCTTCCACAGGGTAGCATTCTGGCCCCTATGCTCTTCAATATATACACCAATGACTAGCCCCTTCCTCGAGATACCCAGAACTTCACATATGCAGACGACCTTGCTATCACCGCCCAAGAAGAGAAATTTGAGAGTGTAGAAGAAAAGCTATCAGGAGTCGTCGAAGATCTCACAGCACATTATAGGAAAAACCATCTCAAACCCAATCCTTCAAAAACTCAAACCTGTGCTTTCCATCTAAAGAACAAGGAGGCTTCAAAGTCCCTACAGATAAATTGGGAAGGTATTTCACTAAAACGCAACGCCAATCCTAAAAAATCTGGGTGTGACTCTTGACCGAACGCTTAACTACAAAAAGCACTGCATGAACACCAAATGCAAAGTAGCTGCTAGAAATAATATTGTTCGCAAGCTCGCAGGCTCAAACTGGGGTGCACAGCCCAATACATTAAGAACCTCAGCCCTGTCCCTGTGTTGCTCAGCTGCAGAATACGCGTGCCCAGTATGGTACAACACATGCCACGCTAAACAAGTGGATGTGGCTGTAAACGAAACCTGCCGCATTGTCACGGGATGTCTAAGGCCAACGCCAGTTGAAAAACTATACTTCCTGGCTGGTATAGCTACACCATGCAGGACATAACGGGTACTACCCGTGATGCATGTGATGTAGCCAGATTTTCGGCTAGCATAGCTTAATGATTAATCCTGGGGAAAAGACCTTTGAACTGTTACGCCTGTTACTTGTAAATATGTGTACTGTTAATGGCTAATTTGTATTTATATTCATTGATCCTCATTTTTGTTTTTATGTTTCATGTTATATTTTGTACAAGATGCTTCTGACACGAATAAATAAATAAAACCGTTCTTGTTGGGATGCCAAACACTTCAGCAATATTGAAGGGGTCGTCGTACAAGCGTTTTGTATGCAGTCTCCTATACGGACGAATCACACGTTCCCAAAATTCTCCGAATAAAGAGAAGCCGACTATTTACTTTCACCAAGAGTGTCCTTAGATTCTCACTAGCTGAAAACCCGGCTTTGCGCGGATATTTATTTACTTATTTATTCCTGGCATTTTTCTGGTATATATTAATTTCTGTAATTGCTGTTTGTCTGTAAAATCTCATGGGAATACAATTAGTGGTAAAGAAGTAATAGATTAAAACTTGGTGCGTGATAGGGCCGTTTTTCGTGAACGTTACTATTCATGTGATCATATCTCATGAACTATGCATCGTACTGATACAATTTAGAAAGTACACTCAACTATATGTATGTATACTGTCAGTAAAATTTCCTGCGGCTACAATATGTAGTGTAGAAATTAAAAATTGTAAAGACATACAGAATGTCGTAGTTTTACTCCATAAACATCGGAAAAGTCGTAAGCGAGAAAGGTTTTTCCTTTCATCATTTTGCTATGATTGCCAGCGAGGAAAAGGCTTGAAAATATGTTTAAAGTTTGTTGCAAGTCGCTAAGTACCGTCATTCTTATACAGTGTATTTCGAAATTCTCGCCGCATTATATGGCATTTTTTGCGATTTCTATTGGTTATGGCGTAATATCTTTTGAACCATGTGCCGTATGTGATTCATAACCATGCAGCAACATGGTAAGGAATGTGTGTACCAAATTTGGTTGAAATCGGTCCAATGGTTTAGGAGAAAATGAGCAGCATTGTCGCAAAATGCAGCAGTTTTTCGCGCATCTCATTTTTTATGATATCATAGCTCGTGAACTATATATCGTATGTGATTCTTACACTTACGGCGACCATCCTCATGGATTGAAGCTTACGTGTACAAACATACGGACACACTGCTTTACATATTAGATTGTCTTTCATATCACTGTGCAGCGTTACGCCTAGGTATTTAATGGACACAATCCTGTCAAGCAGCACACTAATAATGCTGCATTCTAAAATTACAGCATTGTTTCTCCTACTATACCTGGCGTCATGTAAGAAGGAGCTTCCGCGCATAGAGGCAGAGCGATAGGGGAAGCGCGGAGGGGAGGAGCTACGGCCGAGAGCCAACAGTGGATCCTGCGGGAGAAACACTGCGCAACTCGCGGCCAGCTACGCGCCTACAAAGTGAACATTATTGGCGGTCATTGCGGTAATGGCGGGGATGCGCGGAACAGCTGAAACCTGCACCGCCTTCCTAGATGACGCCGACTATAGGAGCACGATATCATGATTAAGAACTTTTCGCCACAAGACAAAATTATGAGCAGAACCAAAGTGTATATGTCTAGAAATGTGTTTAGACGTACCGGCCATCTTATGATAAACTGTAAGGTTTGAAACCAGTAGCGGCGCTGTTTGGTTTTGTTTGGTTGCTGTTTTCTTGATATTAAGAACCTGTAATAGACACATAGCTTTAAATAATACATGGGGCGGATGGGTGGTGTGCTCGGAGAGCAAAGCGGTTAAGGTGACAGCTGGCCCGAGGATATGAGCGCAAAACTTTCTTTCCTTTCCTTCACTTTGCGCTGCTCAGGCTTGTCAACATAATTTATGGTCTACATAAAGTACCAGGTTGTAATTCGTAATAGAGGAGAGAGAGGCAAAAATCTACATAAAGTACCAGGTTGTAATTCGTAATAGAGGAGAGAGAGGCAAAAATCTAGGTGTTGAAGATGAGAGTATAAGCTGAGATAATGAGGTGGTGTGAAATAAAAGTTAAAATAATCTGTAAGGGGTCAGACTCAGTGCAAGGAATAAATGTCCAAAAGAATATATCTCCATTTATAGGACTGATGCATATTCAGTGCCTATGGGCAGGAGGTTCGGACTCCATACGGGAATATAAGGACAACTGCTGAAGTATAATGTGGAGTACATAGTGTGGAAGTTTACGTCGGGATAAGAGCGTGGGTAATCTGTGCAGGAGTGTTTAGCCTGGGTCCCTGGCTTGGTGCAGGGCTTTAGCGCAGCAGCTCAGTAAGTGTGAGGCATGTGCCCGCGTTGGATGATTACAACAGGTACCAGGAGCTGCGACTATAAATCACCGGTGAAAATCTCTCTTAAGCAGTAACTACTGCAGCACCGCATAGCGATGTCCGTTCTTTCGGATCCTTGCAACAGGGTTTCAGTATATTTCTTTGGTGTATATTTTAGTGGAGATTGTAATAGAATTCACAGTCTGTAATTATATAATCGGCCAACTCCAAAACACCCCGCGGTTAGAAGAATTGTAAAATCTGCAATGTTGCGTATCCCGCTGCTATGATGCAGATGGAGGGGTCACCACTGAAAACAATTCAGGAAACAAGGAAATTAAGGCTAAGTTGGCAAAATGGTAAACTCAACAAATCTCATGCACACAGGTTTATAAACAATAATAAAAGCCCTAAAGGACTTATTTAAAGAAATCACTTCAACAATTTAAACCAAAGGAAAATGTTAAGTACAACCCTTTTAAAATAACACATTTTTTTACTACCGAATTGCTTAAAATCACAATTTAAACAATGCTTCCGAAGCAGGTAACAACAAACTAGCAAATATTGAAACTGGAAATTTAAACTTTAGACCACCAAGTACAACGCACGTTGGCAGCCATCTTCATATATACTACTCTGCAGACACTGCAGGACCGCCAAGGAGGAGACGGGTCCCTTAACTGAACGAAGCAAAACAATCTAGCGCTACCACGATTCCCACACGCTCGTAACCGGAAATCACCACAACTTCCTCCTCCGTTGCGGTACCGCCGGGCTAGCCCCAATAATGTAAATCTGCAACATAAATTCCAGAAACAATATCCGGCACCAAATTACGAAACAGGCAAAATGGAGTACAGACGACTAAGAAATGAGATTGACAGGAAGTGCAAAATGGCGAAGCAGGAATGGCTAGAATGCAAATGCAAGGATGTAGAAGAATGTATAAATAGGGGAAAAATAGATACAGCCTACCGGAAAATAAAAGAAACATTTGGCGATAAGAAAAACAGCTCTATGAATATCAAGGACACTGATGGAAAACCAGTTCTCAGCAAAGAAGGGAAAGCTGAAAGGTGGAAAGAGTATATAGAGGGGCTCTACAAAGGAAATGAACTTAGAGACAATATTGTAGGAAGGGAAGAGGATGTAGATGATGATGAAATAGGAGATACTATACTGAGAGATGAATTTGACAGAGCACTGAAAGATCTAAGTCGAAACAAGGCCCCTGGAGTAGATGATATCCCGTCAGAGCTACTGAAGTCTTTGGGAGAGCCAGCCATGACAAAACTATTTGAACTGGTGTCTAGGATGTATGAGACCGGTGAAATACCCTCAGACTTTAAGAAAAATGTTATAATCCCCATTCCAAAGAAAGCGGGTGCAGACAGGTGTGAAAACTACAGAACCATCAGTTTAATAAGTCATGGTTGCAAAATATTAACACGAATTATATACAGAAGGATGGAAAAGCTGGTAGAAGCCGACCTCGGGGAAGATCAGTTTGGGTTCAGGAGAAATGTAGGAACACGGGAGGCAATACTCACTTTACGGCTTATCCTAGAAGATAGATTAAGAAAGGGCAAACCTACATTTCTAGCTTTTGTAGATTTGGAGAAGGCTTTTGACAATGTTGATTGGAATAAACTCTTTCAAGTTCTGAAGCAAGCAGGAGTAAAATATAGGGAGCGTAAGGTTATTTACAACTTGTACAAAGACCAGACAGCGATTGTCAGAGTTGAAGGGCATGAAAGGGTTGCAGTGGTTGGAAAGGGAGTAAGACAGGGTTGTAGCCTTTCCCCAATGTTGTTCAATTTGTACATTGAGCAAGCTATAAAGGAAAGCAAGGAGAAATTTGGAGAAGGAATTAAAGTTCAGGGTGAAGAATTAAAAACATTGCGTTTTGCCGACGACATAGTAATTCTGTCAGATACAGCAAAGGACCTGGAAGAGCAATTGAACGGAATGGACAGTGTGCTGAAAGGTGCATATAAGATGAACATTAACAAGAGTAAAACTAGGGTAATGGAGTGCAGTGTAAGAAAATCAGGTGATGCTGAAGGAATTAGATTAGGTAACGAAACAATAAAGGAGGTAGATGAGTTTTGTTACTTGGGCAGTAAAATAACAAATGATGGTCGCAGTACAGATGATATAAAATGCAGAATGGCAATGGGTAGAAAGGCGTTTTTGAAAAAGAGAAATTTGTTAACATCGAATATTGATTTAAGCCTAAGGAAGTCCTTTCTGAAGGCATTTGTATGGAGTGTTGCCTTGTATGGGAGTGAAACATGGACGATAAGCAGTGTGGACAGAAAGACGATAACGGCTTTTGAAATGTGGTGCTACAGAAGAATGCTGAAGATTAGGTGGGTGGATCGCGTAACTAATGAGGAGGTACTGAACCGAATTGGGGAGAAAAGAAATTTCTGGCATACCTTGACTAAAAGAAGGGATAGGTTGGTAGGACACATTCTTAGACATCAAGGAATTGTGAATTTAGCATTAGAGGGAAGTGTGTGGGGTAAAAATCGCAGAGGGAGACCAAGAGACGCGTATAGTAAGCAGATTCAAGTGGATGTGGGTTGTCGTTCTTATGAGGAGATGAAAAGGCTTGCTCAGGATAGAGTAGGGTGGAGAGCTGCATCAAACCAGTCTCTGGACTGAAGACCACAACAATAACAAACGCTTTAAATTATAAAACAGTACATAACAAGTGCCAAAATATTAAACCTCCTTAGCAATTTGAGAAATACAAGGCAAACTTAGTAAAATTTTAAAATTCAAATAAATGCTAGTACAAAATTCAAACACTTAAATATTCTTTGCAGAAACAGTAACGGTTAGCAAAAAAAAAAAAAAAAAAAAAAAAAAAAAAAAAAAAAAAAAAAAAAAAAAAAAAGCCACAAAACTCGTAACAATGAAGTCATGGAACTATTGATTAAACATGAATACCACACTTTAGTGTCAAATGTCAATCC
The DNA here is from genome assembly GCA_026315105.1 of Locusta migratoria. Taxonomy (NCBI): domain Eukaryota; kingdom Metazoa; phylum Arthropoda; class Insecta; order Orthoptera; family Acrididae; genus Locusta; species Locusta migratoria. Next base: position 26,544,808 of record CM048751.1, read on the forward strand.
ACAACTGTATGTAAGAGATCAGAGACGACGTTGTTCCAACATGAAGCCGGAGGTGCTCCCAGAATCACCAGGGCGCACAGTGCAGACCTCCACAATCAAAACGAACAAGACTGCCCATCACAATAACGACACCCAGACCGGGGCGGACACCAGACAATGCCGGGACAACAATATGAGACATCAGACACAATCCACATTTCAAAACAAAGTTCAGGAGAAAAACACCCTACTCTCGACGAACTTCTGTTCAAAAGGCACACAACAGACTATTGCATAACCAACGAAGCCTGGGGCACCAACGTTCACATGGTGTATAGCAGAGCCCGACACGGAAGGACACCGAGAATTAAAGCCTTCCGGCGCTCGTACCAGGTGTACCAGTACAGCGGTTACACTCGGGAGCAGAGGAATGAGAACTAGCTTGACTGGGTGACACACGCGGCACAGCACGCCGTCGCCCACATTAAGTACTCGTCTCCAGCTGCCTGTCCTGCTGCCCAAACATTCAGCTGCGAAATACTTCAGGAGCAAACAGCGACTCCGCCTCTAGCACGCTAAGTTGTGCGCTCACGTCGGCCCGCACGACGGCAACCACATAACCACCGCTACCCAGGCGACTAGAACTCGCTGGACGCCAGGCTGTTACTCCATCGCTCCACGCTGGCGGCGGTCCACAAGTCGGTGACAACACCTCCGGAGGAACCCAGGCGACCAGCGCTATTCTAATGCCAATCCGTCACCGACTTCGCGTGCGTCACACGCCTCCAGCTAGCCATCGGCCTGCAATGGCACATCGAAAACAACTGCCTTGTGGCAGAGTGAAGCGCCGCCTCAGGGAAAACTCATCACTACTACCGATATAGACTCCCCAAACGTGCGAGCGTCGTAACACCCGCTATACTTCACCTTGTAGTGTTTCTGGAAGTACGATATATCGTAAATGTTTAAATGTTTGTAAAGCTTATGGGACTTAACTACGGGGTCATCAGTCCCTAAACTTACAAACTACTTATGAACTACTTACGAACTAGGGCGGCACAAATATCCATGCTCGAGGGGGGATTCGAACCCCCGACCGTAGTGGCCGTGCTGACCGTGACTGGAGCGCCTCAGTCACCTCGGCCACCGCGGCCGGCGACATATCGTATTTAACCGATTAAAGTGCCATCTATCACGAGAAGGAAGTAATGTATCAAGCTACTCCTAGGTACTTTTTGGCAATGAATCCTAACCTGCAGTAAAATATGGGGAATCCTGTTTAGCATTTCAAAGTGTCTTCCCTCCCTCGCTCTCTCTGCGGGAACCGTTTCATACCCCCTTTGGAGATATTCATTTTGTGTCTGCGACAATGTTATTTTTGTTCGTGATTTTAAATGGGGCATCTAATATATAAAGCAGAGTGGCCGTATGTTTGTACGTGTTGCATACTAATCTACACTCTCTATTAAATTTTGTACACGTAAGCTTCAAGTCATTAAGACCGTCGCCAAGTGTAAGGTCGGGTCCACACATTGGAACCAAAGTTGGCGCCAACGGTATTCGTCCAATGTGTGAATCGGTGAAATAGCATTGGAGCCAACCTTGGCTCCAACGTTGGTACGGATCCGTTGCTTGTCGGTTTTTCCACCAAATATCAAAGGACGTTGGGCCACTGTCGATACGCCGTCCATACATTGGAGCCAACGTTGTTCATATATCTTTGTCGTCTGCTTTGTTTTGAAAACGTCTGCTAGTGCGGGAGGTTTGAAACTGCGTGTGTTCGTTCTTCGATGTGTGTACAATAATAGTTAGGAAATGTCTCACTACGAATGGAGTAATGCTCATGTGCTCGAATTTTTGGAGCTTTATCAAAAGGAGAGCCATTTATGGAATCTAGCTGCAAGGAACCATAGAAACAAAAATGCAACTGCCGATGCATGGCAACGCATACAGCAGAATTTTAGCCTGAATTGCCCAGTGAGCGATTTAAAAAGAAAGAAAGAATCGTTAATGTCTACCTATCGCCTGTATCGAAAGAAAATAAAAGATTCTATTCGTTCTGGTGCATCTACTTTTGATGTGTACAAATGCACATGGCTTGCGTACGACTTCATGGATAAGTTTCTTGGACAAGTATACAATAAAAAAGATACAAACACAATAAATACAGAGGTAAGTGATTTGAATTACACATTTATTTTTATCAGACTTTATTACGCTACAATAAATTTTTGTAAGGTTCTTTACATATTTTCTTTTTTAAGCTCTGGCTGAATAAAAGTAAGCAGCAAATTCTTCACGAATTTCTCTGGCATTTTGTGTTGGCCTTCGTGGTGTGTTTAATAATGGAAGTAACGTAGTTTGATTTTCGTGTAAAATTTGCTGTATTGCACCTTCAGGCATGTACATATTACGTGAAGATCTACTTTTCTTTAAATAGTTGTGCAACAGTACACATGTCAGTGTAACGAGTGATGCTTTTTCTGGACTTAACAGCATTTTTTAAGAAAAACTCTGAAAACGGATGTCATTACTCTAAATGTACACTCAATTACCACTCTCGCACGTGATAATTGTTGACTGAAAATCCTTTCTTGACTACCATTGAGAGGAACTCCTGGATATGGCTTCATAACTCTGTTAGATAAAGCAAAAGCAGCATCTGCAACAAACACATATGGTACTGGCAGATGTCGACCACCAAGCGGAGTTGATTCAGGAAATGTATGAGCTTCCTGTAGTTTATCATACATTAAGGTATCATTGAAAACCCCACCGTCACTCATCTGACCATGAGTCCCTACATCTGCAAACAGGAAATTGCATTCACTGTCAGCTAGACGTAGTAATATAATGCTGAAATTGCCTTTGTAGTTAAAACATTCCGACCCACTATTCATAGGAGATTGTATCTTTATATGCTTTCCATCCAAAGCCCCCAAACAATGTGGGAATTGACAAGTGTTTTGAAAACCTTGTGCAGCAGTGAGCCATTCTTCACTGCTTGCAGGAAACTGTAACAGGAAAAGAAAAAAATGCAAATTAGTAATAGTATATCACTGTAGTTGTATAAAATTATTGTTGTTCACATTAGTAATAATATAATAATAATATGATACAGTTTCCATTTACTAATAATATGTGTTACTTTCAGACTTTCTCACTTGAAAACGAATGCTGTGATGAAGAAATAGAAAGGGAAACAGTGGTACAGGAATCCGTGGAAACTGTCAGGGATAAACGCCGCAGGCAGCCGGAACTACATGAATCGAAAAAACAAATGGAACAATCTGTGTTGATTTTGAATTCACTATCAGAAAAGAAGGAACCGGAGGCTGATGAGGTTGATCTGTACTGTCAGTTACTTGCAAAAAAATTTAAAAATTTGACGACGAAGACCGGGCACAGATAATGCATGCAGTAGATAATTTCATGTACGAAAGAAAAATAAAAAAAATCACTGTGTGTTACTATTCAACAGACTTGTGTTAATACAGACTATGAACATTACCAGTATGTGGTACAGCCACAAACTGGAGGAAGGACTGACATTATCCAACAAGCATTATTTTGTAATTGTTATTGTAATAAAGTGTTTTTATCACATTTATAAATTTTTCTATAAATACTTACGTTCTGAACTTCAGATTTTAAATGAAATTGTGTGGTGGATTTATATGCTATTGGAAATACTACTGGCTTTACAAACTTTTATTGTTATAAGTGTTTTCACTTACGTGGTTCTTTAATATGCAAAGGTTGGCTTTTCAAACTTAATGTTGCTTTGTGATTAGATTAGACTAATCAAGTCATTCTGTGTGAACATTATATTAACACAATACTTTAGGACCCTATATATATTGTTTTGCAAACTTGAGACACTCCAGTGAATGCAAATGTAAAAGTGAATATTACCTTAACATATCCTTTCATAGCTTCACATATTACTTTGCAAACTGCCGGTACTATAAGTGAAATCACTTGTGTCGAAATTTTACATAGAAAGTCTAAGCTTTCAAAGCTATCTATAAACGCATATAGTGAAGTGTACTTTCTAATTGCATCACAGTATGACACGTAGTTCATGTGATATGAGCACATAAACAATAACGTTCATGGAAAACCGCCCCTTCCCGCACCAAGTTTTAATCTATTACTTCTTTACTGATAAATGTATATCCAAGTGATTTTACATACAGCCCTTAGACAAATGAATATATACCTTAAAACGACGTGAATAAATAAATAAATACCCGAGCAACGCCGGGTTTTCAGCTAGTTTGGTACATGCAGAGTGGCGAAAAATTGTGCCACGAAATTTTAACCATGGATAGGTGATGTCAGCAGGAAACAAAATTACTAATTTGTAACTCCAAAACGCAAAACCACACTTAAACTACAAAAACTTGGCGCCAAGAGCTCCGATTAGCCGAAAGATTGTCCAGTTTCCGTTTATCGGTTTGTAAAGCCACCCGAAGATCAAAAGCAACTGCAAAATGATTTAAATACGATATCAGAATGGTGAAAAAATTGACAATTGACGCTGAATAATGAAAAGTATGAAGTCATCAATATGAGCACCAAAATAAATCCGCTATACTTCAGTTACATCAATAATCATTCAAACCTAAAGACCGTAGATTCAACTAAACACCTAGGAATAACAGTTACGAACAACTTAATTTGAAAAGAACACACAAATTATTGTAGGGATGGGAAGCAAAAGATATGTTTAGTTGGTACAGCAGAAGATGCAACAGTTCGATAAAAGAAACAGCCTTCACAACACTAGTACGTCAATTTTTTAGTATTGCTGTCCAATGTGGGATTCTCACAAAGTGGGACTGATGGACGACTTGGAGAAAGTTCAGAAAGGAACAGCTCGTTTTTTATTGTCGTGACCTAGGGATGAGGGTGTCACGGATATTATACACGAGTTAGGGTGGAAGTCATTAAAGGAAAGGCGAGATTTATCTTCTTCTAATATATAAAGCAGAATGTCCGTATATTTGTACGTGTTGCATACAAATCTACAGTTTTGTTCCAATCCTTATGAAATTTTGTACACGTAAGCGTCAATCCATGAGGACGGTCGCCGTAAGTGTAACAATCACGTACGATATACAGGTCACGAGATATAATGTCATAAACGATGAGATGCGCGAAAAACTGCTGCATTTTGCGATAATGCTGCTCATTTTCTCCTAAACCATTTGACCGATTTCAACCGCATTTGGAAAACTCAAAAGCAATAGAAATTGCAAAAAATGCGGCGAGGCTTTAGAAATACACTGTATGAGAATGACAGTACTTAGCGACTTGCAATAAACTTTAAACATAATTTCAAACCTTTATTATACTTTTTCTCGCTGGCAACCATAGTAATATGATGAAAGGAAAAAAAGTTTCTCGCTTACTACTTTTCTGCTGTTTATGGAGTAAAACTACGGCTCTCGGTATGACGTTACAATTTATAATTTGACAACTACATATTATAGTGACAGGAAATTTTACAGACATTATACACATATATAGTTATGTGTACATTCTAAATTGTATCACAGTACGTCACGTACTTCATAAGATATGAGCACTTAAACAGTAGCGTTCCGCTGTTCATGGACTAAAACTACGGCATTCAGTATGACGTTGTAATTTTTAATTTCTACACTATAAATTGTAGCCACAGGAAATTTTTCAGACAGTATACACGCAAGTAGTTGAGTGTACTTTCAAAATTGGATTACAGTACGACACGTAGATCATGAGGATGAGTACATAAACAGTAACGTTAATCGAAAACCGCCCCATCATGCACCAAGTTTACTTCTTTACTACTAATTGTATTGCCTTATACAAATGAATATATACCTCAAAATGGCAGGAATAATTAAATAAATACCCGTCAACGCCGGATTTTCAGCTAGTTTAACAAATTTCTTTCATCATATTCCTCTTCTGATTGTGAACATAGGTTGTTAGCGCCTACCTACATATGGAGTCCGGATCATAGCCATAAAATAAGAGAAATCAGATCGAAAACTTAAAGATGTTAGTATTCCTTATTCCCGCGCACATTTTCATGATGGAACAGTAGACAAATCTCATAAAAGCGGTTGGATAAATCCTTTGCCATGCACTTCAGTGTGAGTTGCGGAGTATTTATGCAGATGTAGATCACGTGTTGTCCAGAGAAGTGTTCTTCAACCTGTGGGTCGGGAACCCCTGGCCTTGTTCGGGGGTCGCCGTCATAGGAGGAAGTATTTGCGCCATAAAAGAACTATGGATTCAGAGATACAAAAACGTATGATCAAGAAAAATTTATTTAATACTAGCTTAAACCCGCGGCTTCGCTCACGTGTTGGTTGATTACGATAGATAAACTGTCTTTAAGTAGTGTGCTATGACATTGGTTTTGAAGGAACTGAAAAATATTCCGATCACATTGCAGAAGTCTATGCACTTACCGTGTATCAGGAAAGTAAGGAGTGTAGATCAAATCACACGTAAAAATGTACTCGTTTCGAAGGATCCAATCACGAAATTCAACAATAATGACTGTAATAATATCACAGATCGATCACTTGATGTAATGCACGAAACGTCAAATCGATTTTTTAAATAGATGTATTAAAAGAAATTTCTTTTGTACTGCTTTATTTATTTATTCTTATATTTCCTTATTCGTATGCTTAGCCTTACAGTGAGAGCTGAAGACATTGTAGCACGCATACACCAAAGATATGGTATGTGGCATCTGTATGTAATCTCCTTGCTATAGAGTCGCAAACGTCATCGCTGGCCTGCTGTCCGGATTTTTTTATAATTTGACGACTTTAAACGACCATATCTTCCACCCTCTTATAGCTATCGGCATGGAACTGCTATGGTGTACAACGGGAGACTTCGGACAACAATTACGCATAGACCATTCGTTTGCGTTCTCCTGTTTTCGCTGCAGAGCGAAATATTCTCTCTCACACACACAAATCTTAGAATTAAAAAAAATAATATTCATCACTCAGCATTATTCTGTGCTTTGCTGGCCTTCAATTACAAGGTGCATAAAAATACTCAGTTAGTGAATGACTCCGAAACTGCGTAGGCAAAGGCAACATCACTTTAAATAGTCCCTTAAACCAAGTTACTATCCCGGGATTGCTGGACCAAGATGAGGGGCCGCCATAGGCGCCTTGCACAATCACTGTATCCAGCCGATGCCGTATACATTAGTCAAGTATTCACAGTACTAGGGAGCCAATGGAGGCTACGAAAGGAATCATTAATATAGGCTTAACACAAACTGTGTCATGCAATACAATTCATTACCCAAGTTTCAGTTCAAATGTATGTTAAGCTTAAGGGACTTAACTGCGGGATCATCAGTCCCTAAACTTACAAACTACTTATGAACTATCTTATACTAAAGACGACCGTAGCGGCCGTGCAGACTGTGACTGGCGCGCCGCAGACCGCTCGGCCACTGCGGCCGGCCCAAGTTTAAGAACCTAAAGAAAATTTGATAAAATAATGTTTCGATTCCATGTGGTAGATGGCTGTAGAACAGTATCATTAATATAATGTAATTCCGTAGATTTCCCCGGCGTAATAATGGTTATTGTTCTTCAGGGGTTTGCGGCCGGATTACGTCCATCTGCTGATATGATATTTCGACGGTCCACATGGCCGCCATATTCAGGTATGACTGGTGCACAATCACGCCGGAACTGAGGACACATCACTTACGGCGGCTCCTTTATACCGCGGGAACAGGCCAGTGCGCTTGTGCAAGAAGTGGAAGAACGCCCTCTGGGAAGTGAAGAGTATTGCGCCACCAGCGGCAGAAGTTAGCCAAAGCGAGTAATCGAAAATTAAGAAGAAGCTGGTCGAAAACTAGACCGTTGTTTTTTAATATTACATAAAATGGGATTCCACGTTTTACTCAATGGAAATCTTTTTTCCCTATTAATAAGATTATCTGATAATCTTATTTCGATCGATTCCTTAAGGACACAATCCCAATAACGTGAGGCTGGAGCAATAATTTGCCTGTCCTTAAATGACACGTTATGCCCTTCATTAAGACAATGTTCAGCCACTGCAGACTTTTCTGGTTGGAACAAACGTGTGTGCCTTTGATGTTCTACACTACGGTCGTGAATTGTACCAATAGTCTGTCCAATATATACCCTTCCACAGTGGCAGGGGATTTTATATACTCCAGGCTTCCTTAATCCCAAATCATCTTTTAACGATCCTAGCAGAGCCTTGTTTTGGACAAAGGCAATAAGATACTTTTTATGTCGTATTTTTGAAGGATTCTTGATATTTTTGAAGAAATACTTCCCGCATAAGGTAAAAATGCAATTGATTCTGAAGTGTCCGTGGGTGGTTCACGTGGTGGTCCGAATTGGAAAGCTCGACTGATTTGATCATTAGTACAGCCATTCTGCCTAAAAACAACCTTAAGATGATCCAATGCTTGGGTTAAATATTCATATCTTGAAATGAAAGCGCGATCTGTCAAAAATGGAGTGCAGGACGAATGCAAAAGGGGCACAAGAGAGGGGGAATGAATATGGGTTGCGCTAGTGAAAAGAAACAACATGTGAAATGAGTCCCGCGACCGACCGTAAAATAAACCTCAAACACAGATAGGGAGAGCCGAACGTAAAAGTCACGCGAGATGGTAAGGAAATTTAAATAAACTAAACGATCGAGAGACTCAACGCAGCCAAATAAAAAAAGACCTCCCACAGGAGCAAGCAGACTAAGTGTGTGTGTATCTCTCTCTCTCTCTCTCTCTCTCTCTCTCTCTCTCTCTGCGATAGGTGTGTGTGTGTGTGTGTGTGTGTGTGTGTGTGTGTGTGTGTGTGTGTGTGTGCGTGTGTGTGTATGGGTGGGTGTTTGTCTTTGGCTTTGAGTATCTATATTGAAAAGTGAAACTGAGGTAAACCAGGGAAGAGCTTATCAAGATATTTTGCAATAATGTTATCCTCTACGTAATAACAATGTAATTGCTTTTGGAACATATTAAAAATACGAGAATTTATCCTGTGCCCTTCTGAAAGATAACTAGAATACAAACGGTTGTCTCTACCACGACACAACTACTACGGCTCATTCTCACCACCACCCGAAACTGGTTAGCCTGTTGCGAGACACAATGAAGCCGGGTCGGTGGACAGACCGAGAATATCCAATTGGTTGGCATCACGCTGACATGGCTTGCCATCACTGCATTTCTTTCTCTGGCGTTTCATTACTCACCGTGTGTATATTCTTCCCTGAAGAAAGAACTTTGATGCCATGAAATCTGAATCTACGCTGCAGCTGCACAAATTATGCCCGATCTGCTGCAACGACAACTGGAATAAATTGATCTCAAGTAGTAGTGTGTTCGAATCGAAGTAGCACTTGGTACTTTTATGTGAAATTTGAGGTTCATTGTTTCAAAATGACGTATCTTCTGATCCTACACGTTGTCTCAATTAATTACTATATCATTCCTAATTTATGATGTGCTTTAGACTCACCATGCTGTGGTGTCTGTTCTTTCGTACATGGTTCTCAGTATACATTTTTTAAACTTACTTATGGATCTGACCGCAATGATTACGTGTTACGCAAATTATTTAATATTCAGGAAACTACATGCATTGTGGAAAGGTCTTTCCCCTTTCTTATTCATGCGCGGTACGCTTTCTTTCTTGTATAGAGTGGTATAACCGTTTGACTTCCAAGTACTCCATAGTTCGCTTTTGTCAACATGCATTAATTCTTTCATGAAAATAATCCAGTATGCCACATGGTTTTGTATTATAAAATATATTTCAAATTACTGATGCAGGATAGAGACGGGTCTTTCAGTGCGGATAAGTTCTCAGGTATTTTACGTTGCTGTCTATAATTGAATACCTCCCTGGAATAAGGATGTAACCATCAAATCAGTAAGTTTTCAGGAGAGATAAAAATTATTTGTGGAGCCTATTTCGTGATATATACTATTGGAACTCGTTCATATGCTAGTTTACAAGTGTGTTCAGATATTAAAAGCAATATTTTATTGTTGTAACTTAAGGTTTTACAAATAACATAATAACTGGAAGTGATATAATGGAAAAAGGAAGTATGATCAGCAATATATTTTGGAGTATTTCTTATATGTAACATAAGAGGCATATTGTACCTGCTCTTAGTACTCAAATTAAAGAAAATAATATTAGAATAATAAAGAAAATAACAATGTGAATGAAGATGTCAACAGAATACTATGACAACAAAGTATTTCATAACGTAGATGTGATTTTAAACTTCATTTTTAACAAGATTTTACAATGTTATTATGGTTTGCAGGTCTCATTATTTAACTTATTTTCTAGTGGCATTGGTATGCTGAAACCACAATCAAAGAATCACATTGTTCAACTCTAATGCTATCTGTCGACTGCTAGTTATAAGTCTACAAATACAAATACAACTGAAGGTGCTGAACATGTGCAATGTAATTGCACATGTGTAGAAGATATTTCTTCTTCTCATCGTCAGTTGGCAATGAATCCTCATATAAAGGCACCAGTGATTCAGGAATAATACTTACAAAGGGAGAGACAGATTGTCATCGTTGTTTCTTATGGCGTAAAGTATGTGCAACCCATGGCTGTAAAATACCATGTCATGTGAACAGAAAATAGATCATCTTTTGTAATTTTAAGCCACACAGCCTCAGTTATTTTGAATTCTTTTGGACGAGAGACATTAATAATTGCACACGACATATACATTGCTTTTCGCAGAAATAATTATTCCCATTTGGGTCTTACAGGGATAAAACTAAAGATTCTAAAACATAGTATGAATATGTTACTCCCTTATTGCAATTACCTCCGTCTTTTCCTTCTTTGCATCTTTTACATTGCCTTTCCGTGTTGTATATTCTTTTCCACTCTGCTTTACACATTTCTTTTTCAAATCTTTCCCTTCATCTACATTTATTTCTCACCTAAGGCCTTTGTTTAATTGATTTATTACACCTGGTGATGAACCAACACAAGCACTAACCGCCATCTTGACTAATGTTCCATCCTTATTCCATGGAGGGAGAAGTTCCGCTGGTTATAAACCAGCTTCATGTTCAAATATATGACACGAGATGGCACCACAGCATAGAGGCATTCACATACATCCTATTTCCGCTAAAATCACACTTTTCGAAAATTTGTAGGTTACATCCTTATTCTAGGGAGGTATTCAATTGTAATAGTGCCATACAATATGACTATATACGTTACAAATCACATATTTTCTTGAAGCTATCACGTCGCTGGCAATAAAGACATTTAATGACTTTATATGCACCAAGGACTGTGACATTGCACTCGGGTGTCACTTCAAAGTTACTCTCGCGTGTTAATTTCTGCCAGGTGCTACCATAGATGAGAAAGTACTTTTTTCCCTCTAACTATACGCCTGCTTTTAACTCACGCGAATTTCCCATCCCCCTTACGCAGAATTTTCTGGATCGAGTTCATCACACGGCGCACTAAACAACGATGCAAAACAACCCACTCTGGCTTCTCCTTATTTTAATTAAAAGTTTCCTCGGAAGTTCCCCCTGTCCCCTCCCTCTTCCCACCTCCTCTTCTCTCCCACCATAGCTTCCTCATATATCCTTTACAGCTAATGCTACCCCGCAGTACCTTCAAATCCATTTTCCATAACGATACTTGCATAATTTACGCAGTTAAATAAAGTAACATTTGTTGGGTAGCATGGTAAAATAAATACGGGCAATACGAAATGGAATTAAAACCACACTATCTCTGCCACCTACCAAACATTATGAATGTGAAAACGCGGAAAATATTGGTTAATGGCGGTAGAAACTCAGTCGTCTAAATTTATAAGATGCACCTTCAAAAAAACATACAAATGTTTGTAAATCTATCGGACTCAACTGGTGGGGAATTATTCCCTAGCTTACAAACTACTTAAACGTAGGACAACATAAACACCCATGCGAGTGGGGGGACTCGAACCTCCGACGGCGAACGGCCACGCGCACCTCAGATCGGCTCACCAATTCGCACGGCTCATCGGCCTCGGCTAAGATGCACCTTTTGTATCACAGATCGGCAGTAGAAAATGAGCCGATACACTCCTGTCGGCACTTGTAAGATATCATTGTATATAGGGTAATGTCTTTGCTATGCAGAGTTATGATTGTAATATCGCTGGTAGTCTGCAGCCACCATGGAGGTTGGCAGCAACAGTGGAGCAGTGGAGCTGAGTAGTCAGCTGCAGTAGAGTAGTTGGCCAATGCGCTCGGGCTGACGGGCAGGGGTTTTGAAACAGGCTGTTAGGCCGATTATTTTATTTGTAGTGGTACACACTAATTTGGTATCATTGTGAAATTCATGTTAATGCGTGTGAAACAGGTTTGGATTCACGATTTCCTATCAGAAAAGACACAGTTCGTTGTAATTGACGGTAAGTCATCGAGTAAAACAGAAGTGATATCTGGCGTTCCACAGGGAAGCGTTATTGGTCCCCTACTCTTCCTCGTGTTTATAAACGATTTAGGAGATAATATGAATAGCTCCCTTAGACTGTTCGCGGATGATGCTGTCGTTTATCGGTTAGTGAAGTCAACAGAGGATCAAAAGCAACTGCAAAGCGATTTAGACAAAATTTCTACTTGGTGCGAAAATTGGCAATTGACACTAAATAAAGAAAAGTGTGAAGTAATACACATGACCACTAAAAGAAATCCACTGAACTTCAATTACGCGATAAATCAGTCAAACCTTAAGGTCGTAAATTCTACCAAATACCTAGGAGTTACAATTACGAACAACTTTGACTGGAGAGAACACATAGAAAATATTGTGGGGAAGGCGAACCAAAGGTTACGTTTCATTGGCAGAACGCTTAGACGATGCACCAGCTCCACCAAAGAGACTGCCTACATCACACTTGTGCGTCCTCTCTTGGAGTACTGTTGTCCCTTGTGGGACCCTCACCAGGTGGGACTGACGGAAGATATTGAGAAGGTTCAGAGAAGGACAGCTCGTTTTGTTTTATCACGTTACGGGGGGGGGGGAGCGTCACGGAAATGTTGCACGAATTGGGGTGGAAATCATTAAAAGAAAGACGTTATTCATTGCGGCGTGATCTGTTTGCGAAGTTTCAATCACCGACTTTTAGTTCTGAATGTGAAAATACTTTGCTAGCACCCACCTACTTAGGGAGACATGACCATCCTAATAAAATAAGAGAAATCAGATCGAAAACGGAACGATTTAGGTGTTCTTTCTTCCCGCGCGCTATTAGAGAATGGAACGGTAGAGAAAAGTTATGAAGGTGGTTGATGAACCCTCTGCCAGGCACTTAAATGTGATTTGCAGCGTATCTATGTAGATGTAGATATAGATGTAGATGAATGTCAATCTTACCAGTTTAAACTGCATCTTTATATTCAAGAATACCCAGTCATTGTTGAGAGGAATTTGTAGCACAGTTGAAGTCATTATAAAGGAAGGGATTAACATCATTTAAATATTACATTAGTTGTAAGTTCTTTACAACGCTTTACGTTTAGGGCAGGCAGGAAGCTTGCGCACTTCATCATACTATTAATCGTCAATGCCACGCAAATCTTTGTTAAAAGTGACGAATTTATTTAAAGATGAAATTCGCATTTAAAATTTAAAGTGTAGATTACGCGGACAGTGCAGATTACTGGTACTCTCATCGTATTACAGAATATTTGCATACAAAAAAAGCGTTATATAATAATGCACTATTCCCAGTCCACTGTCCGTCTAGAACTGAGGTAATTACTTATGGATGCTGCAGTCCCTTCACTACAGGATTACTATAATGATTTACTAGCTTAAACCCGCGGCTCCGCTCGCGTTGTTGGTTGATTACGATAGATAAGGATGGAAAAGCTGGTAGGAGTCGACCTCGGGGAAGATCAGTAGGAACACGGGAGGCAATACTGACTTTACGGCTTATCCTAGAAGATAGATTAAGAAAAGGCAAACCTAGCTTTTGTAGATTTGGAGAAGGCTTTTGACAATGTTGATTGGAATAAACTCTTTCAAGTTCTGAAGCAATCAGGAGTAAAATATAGGGAGTGTAAGCTTATTTACAACTTGTACAAAAACCAGACAGCGGTTGTCAGAGTTGAAGGGCATGAAAGGGATGCAGTGGTTGGAAAGGGAGTAAGACAGGGTTGTAGCCTTTCTCCAATGTTATTCAATTTGTACATTGAGCAAGCTATAAAGGAAATCAAGGAGAAATTTGGTGAAGGAATTAAAGTTCAGGGGGAAGAATTAAAAACATTGCGTCTTGCCGACGACATAGTAATTCTGTCAGATACAGCAAAGGACCTGGAAGAGCAATTGAACGGAATGGACATTCTGCTGAAAGGTGCATATAAGATGAACATTAACAAGAGAAAAACTAGGTAATGCAGTGCAGTCTAAGAAAATCAGGTGATGCTAAAGGAATTAGATTAGGTAACGAAGCAATAAAGGAGGTAGCTGAGTTTTTTACTTGGGCAGTAAAATAACAAATGATGGTCGCAGTACAGTGGATATAAAATGGAGAATGGCAATGGGTAGAAAAGCGCTCTTGGAAATGAGAAATATGTTAACATCGAATATTGATTTAAGCCTAAGGAAGTCCTTTCTGAAGGCATTTGTATGGAGTGTTGCCTTGTATGGGGGTGAAACATGGACGATAAACAGTGCGGACAGGAAAAGGATTGAGGCTTTTGAAATGTGGTGCTACAGAAGAATGCTGAAGATTGGGTGGGTGGATCGCGTAACTAATGAGGAGGTACAAAACAGAATTGGGGAGAAAAGAAATTTCTGGCATTGACTAAAAGAAGGGATCGATTGGTAGGACACATACTTAGACGTCAAGGTATCGTGAATTTAGCATTGGAGGGAAGTGTGTGGGGTAGAAACCGCAGAGGAAGCAAAGAGATGGATACAGTAAACAGATTCAGACACATGTAGGTTGCAGTTCTTATGTGGAGTTGAAGAGGCGTGCTCAGGATACGTGTTGTGGAGAGCTGCATCAAACCAGTCTCCGGACTGAAGACCACAACAACAATGGCGAAACGTCAAATAGATTTTTTTTAAGGAGATGTATTAAAAGATATTTCTTATTTACTGCTTTATTTATTTATTCTTATATTTCCTTATTCGTATGCTTATCCTAACAGAGAAAGAGCTGAAGACATTGTAGCACGCTTAGAGCAAAGATATGGTCTGTGGCATCACGTTTCGCTGTATGTAACCTCTTGCTATAGAGTAGCAAACGTCATTGCTGGCCTTCAGTCCAAATGTTTTTATAATTTGACTTTCAACCATCATATCTTCCACTCTCTTATAGCTATTGGCATGTAACTGCTATGGTGTACAACGGGAGACTTCGGACAACAATTATACACAGACCATTCGTTTGCATTTCGCATAGCGAAATATTAACACACACACACATACACGTAGAATTTTATATACACCGATAAATTTCCATCCTAATATACTCCACTTTTTTTATCATTATCAACCCTCAAGCAACAATGCAACCAATAAAACCATTTTCAAAGAATAAATATAATATTCAAGGAGTATTTATTGTTCCGCATTTCGCGTTATATTCTTCAAATTAGTAAATATCTATCAGATCGCTATAAAACCGTTCCTAAACCCTTCCTCAAGCATAAATTAGTAACTGTACAAATATTTAAGTATCTGCGCCTTGTCGTTCGGACGTGATAAGCGTACAGAGAACAGACATTCACAATGGTATAATATATAGATAAATAGCTATCCGATCGCCATAAAACCGTGCCTAAAGCCTTCCCTGGGTAGACATTAGTAACTGTACAAATTTTTATATCTTTATGTCTTGTGGTCAAGACGTGATAAACATACACCGAACAGACATTTACATTTATAGATATAGATTATTTTTTCAGTGTTACTCATTCAGTTTAGACCTATGACTGGTTTGATGCAGCTCACCACGAATTGCTCTCTGCGAAAATCTTCATTTCAGAGTGTGACGTTCACCTTTCATAATTAACTAACTGCTAGACGTTTTCCAATCTCTATCTTTTACTATTTGCCACTTCCTCTAATAATGCACTTGTTGTTCAGTGAAATCGTACCTCATGTCCAAATATTCTTTCTCTTCTTCTTCTCGGTGCTTGACGAATCTGCGCAGAACCTTATTATCCATTACGTTATCATTTCATCTTACTTTTAATATTTTTCTATAGTATAAGAGTTCAAATGATTCGATTCTCTTCTGTTTCAGTTTTGTCACAGTCTTCATTTCATTAGCATTAAATGCTGGGCTCAAAAACGTAGATAGTCAGAAATATCCTTCCTAAATTAGGGCAACTGAATTTCTTCTTTGCACTGTGCTAGTCTGCTTTGCTTTTCCTCCTTGCTTCATCAGTTGTAGGTTATTTTGCTTCCAAGATAACAAATCTCTGGAAACTCATTTACCCTTGTTCACTAATTTTGATTTGAAGTTTCTATTTAATTGCGTTACTTCTCTTTACATTTTTCTTTGCGGTTCATTTTTAGTCCATGTTTTGTAATCATTAATGTAACACTCTATTAAAGAGATCCAGCATTTTGTCTACACTTTTTCTGGGAATGGCAATGTCATCAGCGAAACTTTAAAATGTTTTGTTCGAATTTTGTCTTACTTTTGAACAATGGTACCTCGAAATTTAATAGTTATTAAGTTAACCTGACAAAATTGTGGAAGAGAAAAAATAGGTGAAATTAAGGAATATATTTTTCTAGGCAATAACTTAAAGATTACAAAAATATGATTTCATTTTAGGAAAACATGCGTGACAGTTGGTGGCTTAGACAGATAATTCCTTTAGTGTTGATGGAGCAGTAAAGCATATGGTCAATTAAAAGAAAAAAGTTGAAAACCAGATGGGCTTAGCGGCGCATCTGAACAAATTAGTTTACAATAATTAATGCTATTACGGTACAGATTATGATACGGCAGGCAGACCACCTTTAAAGAATAAAATACAAATAATCTCTGAGTATTCGCGAACAATTTTCCTGTAGCACTTAAAGGCCTTTACATTAAGTATATGACAATAGTTATGGGATTAGGAGAACATTTAACGGCCTGTATTAAGCTAATAATTGACCTACACGTGGCCCAAGAAGGTTATGGCAGAATAGAAAACCTTAAAAAATCACCTTTGAACCAACTGGAGACACATTTTAACACTAGGTTACACTCCGATCAACAAGCGGCCCGACTTAAAATCATCATTATGAAACCAACTCGGGTCAAATTTTAAGACTAGAATTATACTCTGAAGAATAAGCTTGCAAGTTCTAGTCACGGCCAGTTAACCGCCATGGGTAACAAATATTACACAGTTTATTCAGAAAGAAGTTTACAACATGAACCAACTCACTCTGAAGACAATTCTGAAAGGCGGGATGGGCCAAAAGGAAACAGGGTTGATACCAAAAAGGAAGACCTGTTAATTACAACTGTTGGAGTACAGGTAACTAGAACGGAGTGAAAACTTTTGAACCAAAAATACGACCATGCCTCAGGACACCAACCAGAAAGCGAAAGGGCACCGTAAAAACCACTTGTTAGACCCACATAAATTCCAATAACAACTGATGAAAATTGATAACTTAGACAAAGAAGAAAAAGGTTGAACCACTAATATACGACCCCCTCTGGGAGCAACCACCAGAATGCGAAAGGGCATGGTGCCATCGTAAAAACCACTTGTTAAGGGCACATAGAATTCAAAACAAGAAACACACAGCAACGGGCACCACTAATACAACAATGGCACACGAAAAAACAGCTGAACTTAACTTTTCAAAATTCGGGAGAGGTCCGGTGACATTCCTCACACCATCAGAGAGCCAGCCCATCTCCCAAGTGGTCCGACGTGAGATTGACTCAGGTTGGAGGAAGAAGAGCCGCTCCGGACCGTCAACACGCCACAGCAACTGTCCACCTAAGTGCTGGGCCCAACGTACACGCTGCTCTCCGCATGTCATCACGCCGAGACTTGTGCGCGGTGCACCAGGTATACCAGCACCAGCTAGAGACAGGCCTCACAACAACCCGTGCTGTGTCACACTGACCAGGCCGCGGCCAACAAGAAAGACAGGACCCAGCGTGGACGATATGCCACGTAAGCCAGGTAGTTCCGAGTCGGCGTGATAGCTAGACGATTGGGCGACCGCTGGAGCACTGCCCACTGCCTCATAGCGGCCAGCCTCTGAGCTAGCGATCGCACCGGCTCGGAACTGCCTTGCTTACGTGGACGTCTGCACTGGGGGCCTGTCTTTCTCTCTGGCCTCTGACTAGGCCCTGGCCGCCAGCTGAAAGGCTGGCCGCTGGGGCACGCCCACTGCCTCGTAGCCGCCAGCCAGTAAGCTGGCGGCCGCGGCCTGGTCAGTGTGACGCAGCACGGGCTGTTGTGAGGCCTTGTCTCTAGCTGGTGTTGGTATATCTGGGGCACCGCGGCGACTCGCGCTGGTCGCATAAAAATGTTAAGCGAAACCAGGCACGCCGCGCCACCCGCGGTGAAGTAAGAAGGAACGATACGAGCGCGACGGGTAACTAGTGCCAATAAAAAAATAAAAAAAATAAAATAAAATAAAATGAGCCATACATTTATTTTATATTTTATCCTTCGTCATGACTTCTCAAATACATATTCTGAACATTAGGAGCAAATTACTCTGTGATACAGTCACATTTTTCTTGGTTCAAAACCATTTCAAATGTTTGTACAGCTTATGGGACTCGACTACAGGGTCATCAGTCCCTAAACTTAAGAACCTACGTATGAACTATATAATACGAAGGACGGCACAAATATGCATGCCACAGGGGGGATTCGAAAATGTTCAAATGTTTGTAAATCTATCAGACCGAACTGCGTGGTCATCAGTGCGTAGCCTACAAACTACTAAAACTAAGGTAAACTAGACCTAAGGACAACACACACACACACACACACACACACACACACACACACACACACCTATGCCCTAGGGAGGACTCGAACCTCCGACGGCGAGAAACCGCGTGCTTTACAGTGTGGCGCCTTAGACCGCTCGGTGGTGGGGAGTGGGGATTCGAACCCCCATCCTGGTTGACGTGCAGAACGTGACTGGCGCGCCGCAGACCGCTCGGCGACTGCGGCCTTTTTCTTGATTTTGCAGTCTTATTATTTATCTCTACGTAGTTTAACAAACTATATTCTCGCAAATACAAGGATGATAGTTTTGATTAATTTAAAACCTACTTCTCCCATCTCACAGGTTCCACAAAACAACCTGAATAATGGTGAGGCTTTCGTACACCCCCAGCCCCCAATACGATTTTAGAAACTCCGATGGAATATAGTGTACTATTTATGTCCTATTTGATTTCAATTCTTTGAGTGCTCTTTAAGATCCTTACTCTAATACTGGATATGCTATGTCCTTCCTATCAGTAACGTTTTCTTTTGGCCTGTCATCACATGTCTAACCCGTCACAGAGTCATTGCATGTACTACTTCAACCTATCCAATCTCTATTCTCGTGGAAGTCTTAATTTTACCACGATCACTCTTAATTTAAGCGACAATGCTTTGAATGTAACCAAAGGTAGTTATTACTTTTCTGTAGGCTACATCAGTCTTTCAGTGATCAATTCTTATCACTTTTCGTACTTCATTCTTTCGTTTAGCATTAGATGTATTTCTACTTTTACCCAACATTTCTTCAGTTACCAACTTTGTACTTATTTTTTCTCCTTCTCTCTTCTGTCAGTGTTTATATGCAGACAAAATTATGGAATGAAAATTCATACCAAGGCTGGGATCCGAAACCGGGTTGTCCACACATTACAGCGTTGCATCGAACAGTGCTAGTGAGACATAGAGGTGGTCACTACTGCCTAACTGAACAGGAGAGCCATGTTAGCTAAAGAGCAGGTAATAGCAGCGATCAGCAGATAACGGTAGGAATAGCCATCTGCTGACCGAAATGTGTACTGAAAGCAGCAGCTAATGGCAGGTGTAGCAGCGAATGCCGTAAAAGTGGATAGCAGATGAACGAAGAGGAGCTAAGCAGCAAAGGCTAAAAGGGCCATCTTTTGGACGAAATCTGTGCTAATATCACAGCAACAAATAGCGGGTTTAGTAGCGAATCACCTCTAAGCGACGAGCGGGTTTAGAAGCGAAATGTCGATTAGCGAAGAGCGGCTGCAGCAGTTAATAGTCGATATAAATTACATAACTCGCGGGAATTGCAGAAGTAGCAGGAAAGCCAAGAATCGCTGCGATTCAATCACGGAATAGCGGAAAGAGCAGAAATCACGGAACAGTGGGAATAACAGAAATCGCGGCGATTGTAACCCGTGATTAATTACGGTTAAGAGTCACGGTGATCCAAAAGTAGCAATCACGGAAATCACTGTTATGGGACAATCAGGGATTAGCCCATACCTACACTGCACTCCCGAAGCACAGGAGTCACGGGGGCCGTCACTTACACCTGCGACGACAAAATCCAGCTAGAAAGTGTACGTCCAATGGTACACACGAGGTCACAACCGATAGTCACCACTGAACGATAGCAGAGTCCAAACCCCGGCATCAGTGGCAAGCAATCACAAAAACAAATATCGAGGCAGGTGGCCCACGACCAAGACAAGTGCCGAACGTCCGCTTCTTCAACCCACGCAGAACTCGCAGTCCATCGCGCATCGCATATCGCGGCAAGAGACAAGAGACGAACGAAAAACAGGCGTGCCACAGGCGGTGGAAAAATGAAGAGGTATCAATTGAGACGCACGCGGAGGAAGCAAATACCCCACAGACAGACTGACACGGCCCTGCCCGTTAAACAATACATACTCTGCAAATGACACTTAAGTGCCTGGCAGAGGTTCATCGAACCACCGTTATACGATTCATGTGATTCATCTCCGATTCCACTCTCAAATAGTACGCGGAAAGAAAGACCACCTCAATCTCTCCGTTCGAGATCTAATTTCTCGTATTTTATTCTGATGATCATTTATAACTATGTAGGTTACAATCAACAATATATTTTCGCATTCGGAGGAGAATGTTGGCAATTGGAGTTTCGTAAGTAGCCCACGCCGCAGCGATAAGCACCGTTGTTGCAAAGATTCCCATTGCAGATCCTGTATCATTTCCGTAATGCTGTCTCCCCTGCATCGTGACAATACATAACCAGCTGCCTTTCTTTGGACTCCTTCGATGTCCTCCGTGAAACCAACCTGATAAGGATCCCAAACTGGGCAGCAATACTCGAAAAAAGGACCGACAAGCGTAGTGTACGCATATTGTGGAAGGACTGTCCAAACACTGTAATTAATTATATATTTATTTCTCACACAAGATATCTTTCGGCTTTTAATGCCATCGTCAGGTGTTTCTGCAAAAACATTTGCTTATATAAGTAGGTATCCAAACGCAACATCAATAAATTTTCGTAAATAACATTTTACAAATTTCACTTGGAAAGTGTGCAGTACGTACCGTATTTAGAGGTTGTAAATGCTTCAACTGACTATTTATAAGGTGACAATTTATATCTGAATTGTAGCCAGTTACAGCATCTGTCAATACCTCAGAATACTATACGTTTACAAACATTTATAATTTTTCTTTCAGAGAGAAACTTATAAGTTATTAGATATGGCATTATTTACGTTATTATTTCTGTCGTCTATGTTGTTATTAGCAATTATGGTTTAAAAATTTTATTAGAAATTTTGGAGTATATTATACATTATAGATTTATATTTGAGATGGTTACCTTTATTTCGTCTTTGGTTGATTTTAAGATTATAATACGATCTCTGATTTATGTGAGCTCCGTTACCCTTTATCCAGCATTAATTGATCAATAAAGTTATCGATGTAATTTTTGTGTTTAAAATCGGTTTGATCGTTAGTAAATTGCTTGGGTCGCGTGTTTTTGTTGGGAAGAGCCGATAAGCAAATGTTGCGATCACACTTAGAAAATGAATGGGCATCGTTTAATTCCGGGACTATGGATGTAGAGGAATTGTGGACTAAATTTAAGGGCATTCTTAATAAAGGGTTAGAGAAATATGTACCTGTAAAGACGATTAAGGATGGAAAAGATCCATCGTGGTGTAATAATAATGTTAGAAAGCTGCTGAGAAAGCAAAGGCTGTTGCACTCTCGATTAAAAAAAGAACACGCAAATGATGACAGGCAAAAGTTAGTAGAGATTCGTGCGTCTATAAAAAGATCGATGCGCGAAGCATACCTTAGCAAAAGATCTTTCCGAGAACCCGAAAAAATTCTGGTCCTATGTAAAATCAATAAGCGGGTCAAAGCCCACTGTCCAGTCGCTCGTTGATCATACTGGGGCAGTAATAGAAGAAAGCAAACGGAAAGCTCAAGTTCTAAATTTAACCTTTAAGATATCTTTCACGCAGGAGGACCGCACAAATGTACCATCATATGATCAACGTACTAATTCCGAAATGGGGTACATAGGAATGGGTATTTCCGGTGTAGAGAATCAGCTGAGAGAGCTAAATACGAAAAAGTCTGCTGGTCCGGATGGAATACCAGTTCGGTTTTACAAAGACTATTATGCGGCGTTGGCCCCCTACTTAGCTTGCATTTATCGCGAATCTTTAATTCAGCGCAAAGTTCCTAGTGATTGGAAAAAAGCGCAGGTGACTCCAGTGTATAAGAAAGGAAAGAGAACTGACCCATACAATTACAGGCCAATATCGTTGACATCATTTTCATGTAGAATTTTGTAGCATATTCTCAGTTCGAATATAGTAAATTTCCTTGAAACGGAAAAGCTTCTTTCCATGAATCAGCACGGGTTTAGGAAATATCGTTCATGTGAAACTCAGCTTGCCCTTTTGTCACATGACATCTTGCGAGCCACGGACGAAGGGCAACAGGCGGATTGTGTTTTTCTCGACTTCAAAAAGGCGTTCGACGCGGACGCGGTGCCACACTGCTAACGAAGATACGAGCTTATGGAATAGGTTCGCAGATTTGTGACAGACTGGAAGACTTCCTAAGTAATAGAACGCAATACGTTGTTCTAGACGGCGAGTGTTCATCAGAGACGAGTGTATCGTCAGGCGTGCCCCAGGGGAGTGTGATAGGACCGCTATTATTTTCTATCTATATAAATGATCTGATGGACAGAGTAAGTTGTAATTTGCGGCTGTTTGCTGATGATGCTGTGGTGTATGGGAGGGTGTCGTCTGTAACTGACTGTAATAGCATACAGGATGACTTAGACAAAATTTATAGTTGCGAAGATTGGCAGCTAGCTCTCAATGTAGAAAAATGTAAGGTGATGCGCATGAGTAGAAAAAACAATCCCATAATCTTCGAATACAGCATTAGTAGTGAGCTTCTTGATGCTGTCGCGTCGTTCAAATATCTAGGCGTAACATTGCAGAGCGATATGAAATGGAACGAGCATGTAAGGACAGTTGTGAGTAAGGCGAACAGCCGACTTCGGTTTATTGGGAGAATTTTTGGAAGATGTATTTCACCTGTAAAGGAGATCGCGTACAAAACGCTTGAGTAATACTCAAGTGTTTGTGACCCGCAGCAGGTCAGTTTAAAGGAAGACATTGAGGCGGTTCAGAGACGAGCAGCTAGATTTGTTACCGGTAGGTTCGACGAATGCGCGAGTGTCACGGAAATGCTCCGGCAACTCAATTGGGGATCGCTGGAGGAAAGACGACGTTCTTTTCGTGAATTTTTATGGAGCAAATTTAGAGGGCCGGAATTTGAAGCTGAGTGTAGTACGATCTTGCTGCCGCCTACTTACATTTCGCGTAAAGATCACGAAGAAAAGATAAGAAAAATTAGGGATCGTACGGAGGCATATGGGCATTCTTTTTTTCCTCGTTCAATTTGGGAGTGGAATAGGAAAGGAAATGCCTAGTAGTGGTACAGTGTACCCTCCGCCACGCACCTTACGGTGAATTGCGGAGTATGTATGTACATGTAGATATGTAGATGTAGAATGAGTTTCTAGAATCTGTGTTTAGTAACCCTGCTTTAGTAGCACTATGATCGGCAGGATCGCTATTACCATCACGTAGCCCGGGTATTGATTGTGTTACTCCTAGTATATTTAACATATGAGCAAAATCTCTTTGGGTTTTCAGTCAAATTGCGAAAAAGAGTTTCGTTGTGGAAAGTATTGTAGGCTTCTCGCATTGACGTCATCTTACATTGTTAACTATGTTTATAACAAGCATTTTTTCTCGTCAATTGCACTAATGTGTCAGAAAGAAAAGAAAAAAAAAACAATTTAAAAAATGTGAAAGCCCATTAGAACGCTCTACTTCAGTCACGAAATGCCTGTGACAACAATTGACACTTTATTATAATTAACAATTTAAGACATATCCAGAAATCTGTTGAGTACGTTATTATTTAACGGGCTTTCAAATTATTTTCTACAAAAACTAGCAATTCTCGAGGAAAAAGGATTTTATGAGCGTAAAATGACATAACTAACAATTTTAGACGTCTTCCGGAATTCTGCCAAATACAATGTTATTAGACAGCACCTTTAACACTCCGAATTACCCTTTCATTATCCTCATGCGGGTTGAGTAGCTCTTCATCTTCTACTGAACTGTCTTCATTAGCGTTGCTTTGTTGTTGTATCTGAATAGAACAATCGTGTGACTGAGATGTTCACAGTTGCTAGCTTACTGCGATACCTCTCACCGCTTAACGTTTCCTAATACGTTGATTGCATATGCGCAGCTCTTAAAACTACACCAAGTTCGTCTTACTAGAAATACTATCGTGTTAACTTCACTGACGGACACTACGTCTGTATTGTTTTTACGTTATGCTGAGTTTCTACCCGCTGCTTTGTAATAGATAAACTTTGGCAATATTTGCAACCAGTGTGCACTGCTATACTCAAACAACCCAGGCAAATCGTCTTTAATTCTATGCCGAGGCGTGTAGACGCAGTTATAGTTAACAATGTTGGCATCACATAATGCTTATATAATCATGATCCTCGCTTATATTGTCGGCCGCAGTGGCCGAGGAGACTGAGGCGCTCCAGTCACGGTCAGCACGGCCACTACGGTCGGGGGTTCGAACCCCTCCTCGGGCATGGATATTTGTGCCGTCCTAGTTCGTAAGTAGTTCGTAAGTAGTTTGTAAGTTTAGGGACTGATGACCTCGTAGTTCAGTCCCATAAGCTTAACAAACATTTGAACATTTCTCGCTTATATTATCTCCGTACGAGTTATGTCCCGAATAACTTTGCTCTGATATATCCGGCACTGCTTGATTTTGCATTCGGGACGTGCAGCAGTGTACGACAAGGTCTAACAATCCATAGTCCGACTCTTAGATTGGCATCCCTTCATTGTTGTTCAGTCTTATTCTCATGGTTGCATTCCCCGTAGTAGTTAACTCCAAGAAACCACAATGGTATAATAGTTTCTGATTTAACTAGATCATCATGTTACCGATGTTTTCAATTACTGGCTACAATCCTGTGGATATACATATTGTATTATTAACGGAGCGATTTTCTTCGTCATCTGCAGCCTAATGCTGTTGTTCACTGCTGATTCTTCCGCCTTTCCTACATAGATCAAAAGATCTCTTACTTCTCTGACGAAGGTATTGTCAGAACGAAGTTGAATTCTTCTCCCAGAAGTCATTGGTGGTCAATACTGATGATTTTTATTAAAAATTTAAAAATACTTACATGTACAAAGAGACATATCGCTATAAAGTGATAACAATTAGTATCAAAATTTTGATATATGTTTTGTTTTTAATTTTAAATTTTAGAAAAATTATTAACTCAAAGTAATCAATAAGATGTACTATAAAATTCTTTTGCTACGAAAATCGTCGTACCATTTTCCCTCTTATTATGAGTTCCATCTTACATTTGCACATACATTTTTCTAGATTATCGAGAAAACTGAAATATTTCTGTTCATTATCACATCTTTCTTCTATATTTTTAGTGCGGTTTGAAATTCAAAAAGTAATTTAAATATTACTCAACTAATTAGAGCTGCGATGAAAAAGTGGAAGCTTTAATTTTAATCAGAATTGAACTCACGAACGCAGGAAATACTTATGACCTTTTAATACTTATATTTCGTTACAATGAGCCAATTATATGAAGACAAATATTAACAAATTAATTAAATATTTAGCTGAAGCCAGTGTTGTAATCTAGCTTCAGCGTAATAAGATGAGTTTACATAATGAGAGAAGATTCATTATATCAAAATATATTCTCTTTGTGTTACATATGGAAAAACGTAGCCTCAGACAAAAAATAAATTATGAAAATGTCCGTCAAAATTTTCAGATCTCATTAACTGTAATGATACGAAGTTTCGACATGGAAATATCGCAACAGCCAGTAGACATACCCGTTTCTATTGTTTTATCAGTATTTTTACTGAATGTGACAGAAAAGGGTTGTGAAATTAATGAACGATCACTGGGCTACCTTGTAGATGTATTATTGGAAAAAAAAACCGCAGCTTACAAATTATTACTGTAAAATAACTCTATAACAGGACTTTTGTGCTTATTTCACAATGGACATGATGAGGGAGTGAGGAGGGAGTGTTTGAAGTGCTTACAACTATCGCATTGAAGAAATTATTGGTATCCACAGTTATCTATTTATTCCAGCAGACATTTTGTAGTCTGAGTATAACAAACATCATGTGGTAAATGATTTGCCCCTAAAAAAAGTTTCAATCCAAATATAGAAAGTATATTAAGACTAAATACTGTAACAAAACACAGTGACTTTACAAAATATTTTATTCGAGATAATATAGGATTTTTTCGTGTAGACGTTCCCTTCATCAAATTTTGACTCAGCAAAGGGTTTTGCATTTGATAACAGCCTCAGTTTCATCTTAGATACGATCAACACCTGCTTTAGAGTGGGGCGACACAGAAACAAAGAAACTAGTATAGTTTACAGACATCCTTGACAAATGTTGCTCTAATTTAGAAACATAGAGACAAACAGGTTTCGAAAAAGCTATTGTAACAGCAACTTCACTGGCTTTAGATCTTGATACGCAGCCATCATTCAAACCACAAATTAGATTAACGCATATTAAACGTAATCGGCGAGAGGATAATAATGATGATCAAAGAACTGACCCAAAACTGATATTGGAAGTATACTCTTCCAATGGACTTTTTGACATCGTTTACTTATGTATGAGAGATAGATTAGAATAGATGCAATTCTCTTTGAGGCGAAGTATCTTGTTTAACTTGTTAAAAATTCAAAATAATACAAGATTGTTCTAAATTAGAAGAAAATTTTACAGTCAAAATGAAATCAGATATAGATGGCGATTACTTGTTCCAAACAATCTCGCAATCAATAGGGCCACGCCACTTCAGCCTTAAACGTAATATTCAAGAATTACACTCCCAATATCTAGATAACGCTGCGTACTCTGTTATCGATACCATTCACTGTTGAAAGTCGCCAACAAGACTCATCAGTTTGGCCTCACTGTCCATTGAAAGTGAAGCTTGCTTCAAACACTTTTTAGGCCCTTTTCTCGTTGTTTTGAACATATTTTCAGGAGTTTTCATAAATGTATTTTTAAAGTGCGGGACTACAAAATGCTTTTAGACGATTTTAGATATCGAGAATGCCCCAGCGATGTATCACTGCTATACTGGATATTAAGAGAACAGCAGCATCATTTCGGCAATGACGTCACAGGCACCACGAGACTCAAATGGAGCGTGTTAGAGAACTTTTTATACTTTATAACTGAATGTTATTTCCGTTTTTTATCGTCGTATTATCGTATTATTAAATATTCAAATTAACAAAGAAAAATCCTCGTTACGAGCATAAAATGACGCGATTAACCATGTATAGAAAACATTGAGATACCCTGTTGCAAATGTCTCCCAAATCGCTGTTTGTATAATAAAGGGCGCCAAGTAGGCTACTCGCCAAGGCGCCAGGTTGGTTAACGTAAATCTTTCTGAAATCATTGACGATATTGTAATTCTCTTTTCATCCAGATGAATAGTAATAAATTGATATATAAAAAAACACTCTAGAGTGCAATGAAATATTTATTTAGTCAACTAGTTTCGGTCCTTATTTTGGACGATCTTCAGGACTGTAACTCAGCATTACCTAAAACGAGGTTATACCCATTGATGCATGGAGTTGGGCAGGTGCTTTGGAGTCTTCCAGTACGTCACTGGTGGTTTGGGCAAGGTTTTTTGCTCATAAATAGATAAGGCTCCGACCCCTTGCCCCCTCCACCCACCTTTGGTAGGCAATGAAAGACTACATATATAAATAAAGCCAAAAAATATAGGATTAAAATTAACTGTTCATTTATTTGCAATTGATATAAAAAATTATTGTCATTTTTCTGATATGTAAAATGATGTTTAAAACATTTAAATACTGACGTAAACTGCACTACATTCTTATCGATATTGTCAGAGATATTGTACAAGTGGTGCTGCAGCATTGTATGCAAATTTACTGACACTGAAAGATTAACTATAAAACAATTCAAGATAGCTTACTTAGCACAAATTATTACGTTCTTTACTCATTGAAATGTGTGTAGAGCTTTTTATTTATTTATTTATTTATTTATTTTGTAACATGCAGAGATCAGTTGATTTTCCTAGTTAATTTCGATTATTACCAAGGAAACAATAGCTTTACACACATTTCAATGAGAAAAGAACGTAATAGTTTTTGCTAAGTAAGCTGTCTTGAATTGTTTTCCATATATCTTAAATAAGTTTTATAGTTAATCTTTTAATGTCAGTTAATTTGCGGACAACACTGCAGAACCACTTGCACAATATGTCTGAAACTATCTATAAGAACCTGGTGCAATTTACGTCATCATTTAAATGTTTTAAATGTTATTTTACATATCAGAAAAACGAGAATAATTACTTTATCTCAAACAATGACAAATAAATGTACAGTTAATTATAATTATATTATTCTTTGGCTAAAATTACGTACGTTGTATTTTCATTGGCCACCAAAGATGTGTGGAGTTGGCAAAGGAGCGGAGCCTTATCTATTTAAGAGCAAATAAACCTTGCTCAACCCACCAGTGACGCACTGGACGACTCTCAAGCACCTGCCCAGCTCCACGACATCAATGGGTATTACATTGTTTAATTTGATTTCTCTTTTATCTTAGGTTAATGTTGACACAAATGTATGTTGTTCGAACGTCCTCTAAATGTAACTATGATACATTTCAGAATTACAGTCCTGAAGACGGTCCAAAATATTTACCGAAACTAGTTGACCAAATAAATAATTCATTGCACTCTAGTCTGTTTTACGTATAAATTTAAATAAGAGTATTGTTAATCCCACAACGTAAAACAAAAATGTTTCAAAAAATATGTAATTGTAATATGTTCCTCACGAAATGATGTATAGTCTCTTAACATAGCCATATTGGTTAGTTAGATATAGATATAGATATCAACTTTCTTTTTTTAATGGAAGTATAGTAATTTCTGATGCTGGTATCGTTGATCTCAAAAAGCTGAAATTAACGGCGTTTGACTCATTGGAATCCGATAATTGGTTTCTGAGAAATTAGAAATTTTGGCTCAGGATTGATTTTATGGAAGTACGTGATTCCATACCCAAATAAGAAAATGAGTCATGTCGCAGAAGGAGAAAACACTGTTGCAACTCTGTGATGCTGCTATAAAAGGACCAGAGGGGTGAAGGACCTTCTATTCTGTCTAGTTCCGGTGTGACGAGTGCTGCGCAGTTTCTTCTAATTCCGTGAAAACTTTCCCACGAAGATTGTGAGCTTCATTACTAAATAATTGGGAACCACCGTGTTGAGGAGATCCTTGTGGTACCTCTTAAACTGATCTTTATTTGTACCTAAAATATTTTTGGTTGTTGGTAAATTATTGAAAATATGTGTTCCTGAGTAGTGGACCTTTAAGTTCTTGTGTAGAACCTTATTGTTCCTAGTATTGTAAGTATGAACTGAGTTGTTTCTTGGGAAAAGGGATATATTATTTATGACAAATTTCATTAATGAATAAATATACAGAGAGGCAGTAGTTCATACATGCTTTTGGACTCTGGAAACGTTTGCTTGACTAGAAGAGTTACCACAAAATATTATCCCATATGACATTATGGAATGAAAGTAAGCAAAGTATGCAACCTTTTTTTATTTTTATGTCTGCGATGTCTGATACCACTCGTATTGCAAATACAGTTTTGTTAAGTCGTTTCTGCAGTTCTGTGGTTTGCTCCTCCCAACTGAATATATTATCAAGCTGTAATACCAGGAATTTTACACTGTCAATCTCTTCTATCTGTTCTTATTCATACTTAATGCATATACTGGATGGGAATCTCTTACATGTTCTGAACCGCATGTAGTGAGTCTTTTCAAAGCTTAACGCCAATGAGTTGGTTGTAAACCCTTTATTGTTGTTCGTCTCTAGGGGACTAAACAGCTAAGTCATCAGTTCCTAAATCATTTATTAATGTTAATGGAAATACTATTAGTAGACCTTTCTAGAATTATTCTCGATGTGCTATTTATTCCAATACATGTATCATCTGCAAAAATAATAATAATAATAATAATAATAATATTAACTCTGCTTCTGGCAGTGTAACTGATGGATCCTTGTGGGACACCACATGTGATTTCTTTCTTATCTGATGATGACTGTTGGGTTAATTCACTAAACCATATTTCCGCAGTAGCCTCCTTACCATAAGTGCTAGTGCTGCAATATTGACAGAGAGTTTAAGAGACGAGGTTCTTGTGGAAAAAAGAGCTATGAAGCCATCTCATGAATCGTGGTCGTGTAGCTCAGTTGATACAGCGCTGCGATTGTTCGCGAAATGAGAAAGTCCAGAAATCTAGTTTTGGTCCGGCAAATAATCTTTACATAAGTATCCTTACCAAACCTAGTGGCAACAGTAGTAGAAGTAGTAGGAGTAGTGCATCAAGCAATTTGTTTCGCTACGTATAATGACTAACAGTTACCTTCACATATGAAACTAGTATATCTTAAAGTAATAATGATGAGAAAATATGATGACTTTTTTCAGTATGTCTGCAGAAAGATTAAAGTACCTCTACGATATTTAACATATCTGTTGCCAAAATAGCGGAATTGTGGTGCATATTCGTATTTGACTGTGCCTCCCTACCTGCCTCTGCCTTTGTCAGGAGTTGTCAGCTGCCAAGCCACTGCATATGCGCCACTGTGACGCCCAGGGTACATGGGGCGTCGTAGGGTTATGTATGCAGCAACAGACAATATGCACAACGCAATGCGAGGGACGCATAAATAACTGATTTTCTTTATATTCGCTACAATTCTACACTGGTGGCCAGAGCAAAAATTCATGACTCTAAAGGAAGCATAAAAAATCATGTGAAATGTGCGGCATGTTTATACAGTGACGAGGGATGCTCATGACAGGCAATTAAGCGCAATATATATACATGTGGCGTCTGTTCCGAGAGAACAGACGTCACTTCTGATCCTGCAGTTGTTATTATTCATCATTCATAGAATATATGACATCAACTGCGATTGGGCAAAGCTGAAAATGTGTACCCAGCCGGGATTCAAACGCGGGTCTCCTGCTTTCTAGGCAGTTGCGCTGACCCCTACACCACTGGGGACACAGTGATCACCGCACCTGCAAGGACTACCTAAGCACGCCTCCCGTCAGATACAAATTCCCAGCTTCGCCCTGCCAACAGTACTCAAACTCGTAGTTATGAACTAATTCCCGTAAGAGTAAGGGCTTCAAACTTTGCCCACCCCTCCCCACTAACGATAGGATCATTGCCCGTTACCGGCATATTATATATATATATATATATATATATATATATATATATATATATATATATATATATATATATACATGTGGCGTCTGTTGCGAGAGAACAGACGTCACTTCTGATCCTGCAGTTGTTATTATTCAACATTCATAGAATATATGACATCAACTGCGATTGGGCAAAGCTTAAAATGTGTACCCAGCCGGGATTCGAACCCGGGTTTCTAGGCAGTTGCGCTGACCCCTACACCACTGGGGACACAGTGATCACCCCACCTGCAAGGACTACCTAAGCACGCCTCCCGTCAGATACAAATTCCCAGCTTCGCCCTGCCAACAGTACTCAAACTCGTAGTTATGAACTAATTCCAGTAAGAGTAATGAATGTTGAATTAAGCGCAAGCTCACATCACTGTCGACAGTAGCACCTAATGCTGTCCATAGTAATAATGTTGTAAATGCGAAACAAGCTCTCTCTGTTTCGATTTCACGACTAAACCGCTTAATCGAATTTTATGAAATTTGATATGGAAATAGCGCGAACGCTGAGGAAGAACATAGGCTACCTTTAGGTAGTGTATAATCAAGATATTTGTTGATTTTAAGTTCCATCTTCAGTCAGCGATTTAGTCACGATACAACAAACAGGGGCTCTTTTCTTACTTCATTCTATTCATGGTTATATTTACACCAGATATATGGAAACTTTTCTTTTGTCCCGCTTATTCTGGTCATAAGAACAAACTTACGAAGCAATTGGACTTTCGATGATCTTTGAGACGTATGTAAGCCGCGGTGGAATGGCCGAGCGCTCTAAGGCGCATTACTGCGGTGTACACCGTTGCTTCCCATCGGAGGTTCGAGTCCTCCCTGGGACATGTGTATGTGTGTGTGTGTGTGTGTGTGTGTGTGTGTGTGTTGCTCTTATGTAAGTTTAGTTTAAGTGATTTGGAAGGTTAGGGTCTGATAGGCACAGTAGCTAAGACCTACGGAGGAGAGCTATTAATCTAAGACGTTCAGTAGTGGCGCGAAGTCGGCATTCCAAAACCTATCGAAGGTGTTCTGTAGGATACCAGTCAGGAATCTTTTCAGGCCAGTCCACTACATTAATTTTTTAATCGTGTAACCACTCGACCAAAGGCCGTGCATTATGAACGGGAACTCCAGCGTGTTGAAAGATGCAGACGCCATCCACGAATTGCTCTTAAACAGCAGGAAGCTAGAAGGTGCGTAAAACATCATTCTAGGCCCATGCTGTCATAGTGCTACACAAAACAACCAGGGGTGCAAGCCCCCCTCCTGAAAGACACGGCCACGTCATAACACCACTGCCTCTAACACCTCCTTCTCTAAATTTCACTGTTGACACTACCCACGCTGGTATATGACGTTCACCGGGCATTTGCCTAACCACACCTTGCCATCGGATCGCCACATTGTGTACCGAAATTAGGCACTTAACACCACGATTTTCTAGTGTTGAATCGTCCAATGTTCACACTCCTTACACCAAGTTGGGTGTCGTTTGGGACTGACCTGTAGCTTATAGGCAGCCACTCTATAACCCTACCCGTCCTACACCACCGGTTAGTATATGATAATTAGAAGAATGACCCGAGTGCCTAATTATCTTAATGTGGTGGAAAAGCTATCGGTAATGAAGCCGATGATGTAGTGGAGGCTATAACCGAAACGTTACTGCACCACCTTGGTAGACAACAACGATCGATAGGAATAAAGAAAGTGGAAGGTAAAATTTGAATAAAATTATTAATGTTTAAATGAAAAAAAAAATGCGAAACAAACGGAACACAGGGATCAATTTGGAAAAACTGAATAACTTATTGATTTACGGTCGCCAGCTCGATGTACGAGCAAATAATTTGGTGGGATCTCAATAATAGCACAGTTAATTAACAAACGTGAAAAATTACGTAAAATTTTGGTGGGTCGTGAATCACAGTATGTGCATCAAATCCGTTACAAAAGACCCTGACAATATACTAATTACTGAGAAATAGTTCACTTACACAGGGTTCAATGTAAGACAGCGAAATGCAAGCCATTGCCGCGCAAATGCAACATGCAGCAAATCATGCAAAACTCTCACCTTAATACTTACTATTTACAGCTTCATATAATTAATTGTTTATATAAGTACCAGAAATTATTCTACAGCAAGTATACCATGCGCTTTAGCAATAATCAAGTTGTAACTGAACTATGAACTGTACTAATGGCAAGCTCAAAAATTAATTAATGAATTATCGTTGTAAAACTGAATATTTAGAAAAGAACCATTTAACCTTCTGATTAACTTTTACTCTTTCTTTAACCAGGAATTATTAGCATTCAAACACTTGCAAACAATTACTATTCTCACTAGTCAGTACTTGCAAGTTTAAAAAAAACTTTACCTCAAAATAATATGCAGTGGAAAACAATTAATCTTTTACACTGTTATTGAAATATCTCTTGAAATTGAAAGTTAGTCTAGCAGTTTCGTTCAACTTAGCAAACCTATTGATCAGCAACACTGGCATAAGCTACATTTAGTAATACTTTTCTGAACACATTCTTTATTAACGACTGTCACATTGTCTTTAATGACTCTGATTTTTAGTTTTCTATAACTTTGTGAATATTCTCGGAAAAACAATTGATGAGGAAGTAACGTGTCTGGACAATGACTATGGGTAATGATTCTTAAACACAGGATCACAAATAATAGTGTTCACTATTGAACAATCATCACTAATACGCTGGTTAGCTGTACATGCTAAGACAAACGGGACAGATCTTGCTGAATTTGGTGTGCGACGTGGTGCTGCTGATTGGATACTGTTGGCGCTTAACAATTGGCAAACACAGACTCTTCTTGGCGACGAATGTTAATTACAATGTAGGGCCCACAGCATTCCTCTTGATGCATTTATTAATTATTTGAGCTGCGGCCGTATGAATAAATAATATTGCCTCTTCGCCGTCTCCTCCACTAGTGCCAATCCACGTACTTTTGCCGTACACCACTGAGCGCACCGTCTGTCCGCCGCTACTTCTCAACAACGACTACTTCTCGCTGTGCGCCTCTGCGCTACCAGCGATAAAAAACTCCCTACTCAAAGATGATTCTATACAATAGCAAAGCCCTTGCTAACCCAGCGTGTCTACCACATTCACAATATTTTTGACATATATGGAAATTAGCAGGACAATGCAAATATATTACAGAAACAAAATATACAAATATATAATAAATGACAAAAAATGCAAATAATGAGGAAAAATACATAAAGCATCGTTTTATATATCACCCTGTACGCACACATGACTAGAAAGCACCGTTGGCCACTGTGTTGTTGTGTCACAACTCGACCACGAAATCCTTCATCATCTTCTGCCTGTCATAGTACTTGGATCCCGATGTGGTTTAGAATAATCCTGGGTAGGTTGGTCTGGTTAGATGCCTGCTTATTACTACGTACGACCCTCTTCAACTGTCTGCGGTCTCTGTCAGATATTAGACGTCGTCGGCTTGTACACTTTCGTACTGTACGTGTCCCTTCACTATCGCATCACAAAAGTGGAACTATGGATGTTTAGGTGTGTGGAAAATTGGCATCCTGACACAAGTGAAACACGGTACCTGCTCACGTTGGAATTCCGTGAGTTCGGCGGAGCGCCCCATTCTGCTCTTTCCACGAGTTTCCTGAGGTCGCCGACGTGGTGTACTGAGCAGTGGCGTGCAGCCGGGCGCGCTGCCAAGGGTCCGTAGACACGCCTTCCCAGCGGTCCTCGCCACGCGCCACATGCTTCTCGGACTGCCGGGAAGAGACCCACGGGACGGTGCCGGGCAGCGCGGGCGGCCGCCTACCCGCCGAGCCCCTGTCCGCTCGACCGCCCGTGGCGCTCTGTTGCTAGCCGCGGCGCGCTCCCGCCAGCCGCTACACTCATAGTGGAAAATCCACTGTTCCGATTTTCACGCTGTTTAGACTCTTCATGGTACGTACCACGATCCCATATCGGTTTATGAACATAGTTTTGCCGCGGTGGAGTAGCCGAGCGGTCTAAAGCGCCTCGCTGCGGAGCACGCGGTTGCTCGCCGTGGAGGTTCGAGTCCTCCCTGGGGCATGGGTGTGTGTGTTTGTCCTTAGGTTAGTTTACCTAGGTTTAAGTAGTTTGTAAGCTACGGACTGATGACCACGCGCGGTTGCTCGCCGTGGAGGTTCGAGTCCTCCCTGGGGCATGGGTGTGTGAGTTTGTCATTAGGTTAGTTTACCTAGGTTTAAGTAGTTTGTAAGCTACGGACTGATGACCGCGCGCGGTTGGTCGCCGTGGAGGTTTGAGTCCTCCCTGGGGCAGGGGTGTGTGTGTGTTTGTCCTTAGGTTAGTTTATCTAGGTTTAATTAGTTTGTAAGCTACGGACTGATGGCCACGCAGTTTGTTCCGATAGATTTACAAACATTTGAACATTTTTGAACATAGTTTTTCCTCCTGGGGTTTACTTCGCATGCGGGAAAAAGCTTACTTTTCATTCCACATGAGTTTATAGTTTCACAAGCTGAAAACCCGGCGTTGCCCGGGTATTTATTTATTTATTCGAACCTTGAGTTAGTACTTTCCTATCCACTCTCTCTCTTTCTGTCCATCTCCTTTTTTCTAAAAACATGTTACACTTGTCAGAGAACATATAAGAAATCACACGTAATAATGCACTCGTTTCGAAGAATCCAATCACGAAATTCAACAATAATTATTGTAATAATAACACAGATCGATCACTTGATGTAATGGCCGAAACCTCAAATCGATTTTTCTAAAGAGATGTATTAAAAAAATTCTTTTTTTACTGCTTTATTTATTTATTCATATATTTCCTTATTCGTATGTGTATCCTTGCAGAGAAAGAGCTGAAGACATTGTACCACGCATAGACCGAAAGATATGGTTTGTGGCATCGCTATACGTAACCTCCTCGCTATAGAGTCGCAAACGTCATCGCTTGCCTTCAGTCCGATTTTTTTTTTATAATTTGACGACTTTCAACCGCCATATCTTCCAGCCCCTTATAGCTGTTGGCATGGAACTGCTATGGTGTACAACGGGAGACTTCGGACAACAATTACACACAGACCATTCGTTTGCGTTCTGTAGTTTTCGCTGCAGAGCGAAATATTAACACACACACACATACAATTTTATATACACAGATAACTTTCCATCCCTATATACTCCACCCTTTTATTATTATCAATCCTCAAAATGCAATGTAACCAATAAACCATTTTCAAAGGGTAAATATAGTTTTCAAAGAGTAATTATTGTTCCGCATTTCGCTTTATATTCTATCAGATCGATATAAAACCATGCCTAAAACCTTCCTCAGGCATAAATTAGTAACTGTACAAATATTTAAGTCTTTGCGTCTTGTCGTTTGGGCGTGATAAGCGTACACCGAACAGACATTCACATTAATATATATATATATATATATATATATATATATATATATATACTAGCTATCCGATCGCCATAAAACCAAGCCTAAAGCCTTCCCCGGGTAGACATTAGTAACTGTACAAATTTTCAGCTCTTTATGTCTTGTGGTTCAGACGTGATAAACGTACACTGAACAGACATTCACATTTATAGATATAAATAATGCTTCTAAGCCGAGGTGGAGCAGCCGAGCGAATTGAGACATGATGTTCTGATGCACGAGGCCCTTCGTCGTCGGGGGTTCGAATCCCCCCGCAGCCATGGATGTTTATGCTGTCTTTATTATAAGTTAGTTGATAAGTAGTTTGTAAGGTTAGAGACTAATGATCCCACAGTTAAGTCCCATAAGCTTTACAAACATTTCAACATTTTTTGTGTTAGTAAAGCATCTTTAACAAAGCAACTTTTTTTTTTAGTTTACAAATCGTAATTGAAAATGCTAGATAGTAGGCAGCTTACTGACCTATCCATTTTAGACCATTCATTACCGTGAGTGAAACAGAGCTGTCACATTTCATGAGTAATTGTGAGTTAATGAGCAGCATCAGTGCGGCGATATCAAGTATGTATTCAGCGAGTGTTCGAACATCGTTTCTGTAGACGTTCCGCTAAATTTCTTGATGGGTCCGTGCTGAAAGTAAAAAAAAAAAAAAAAAAAAAGGATTGGGTTGTCACGCTCAGTTACAATCGTGGTCAGTAGAAACTGGTAGAATGTTGGAAAGTTCAGTTTATGCTCAACTGCTCCAAGGGAAGTAAACTAATTACTGTCCATCGATACAAGCTTGTGGGCCATTGTTGATGTTTTGTTTTACTTTTGCCCCTTTTCCTTTTGGCTGAGGTGAGCTGAAACCGTGAGGGAGTCACCACTATTTGAGAGGTGACATTCAAGGTCGCATTCATCAGTTTTGTATCGCTGGACAGTCTTTCATGAATCTTGAAAACACTTGTAATTTTTCCTCACTGACTGAATAATCAGTGCACTGTCAGTTGCGGAAAAAAAAAGAAAAAAATGTGCGGGGTGCCTACGCTCTGATTAATACAACGTCTTGTGCAGAACGTGTGCCGGCTGCGGTCGCCGAGGGGACTGAAGCGCTTCAGTCACGGTCTGCACGGCCACTAAGGTCGGGGGTTCGAATCCCCCCTCGGGCATGGATATTTGTGCCGTCCTTAGTTGTAGTTAGTTCATAAGTAGTTTGTAAGTTTAGGGACTGATGACCCCGTAGTTAAGTCCCTTAAGCTTAACAAACATTAGAACATTTGAGCAGAACTTGTAAGGAGTCAAGTTTTACTCACTGTCATTTCCTGCATTTCCGACCTGAAAATATATTCTACTTGTCAAGAGGATTCTTTTGAATATATACTCCATGGGTTAAGGTCATTTTCATTGATAATAACTCCCATTTTGATATGCAAATTACAAATCATGTCGCAACTGCGACAAGATAATCAAGGATGACACGTACTAGTGAACAAATACCCAGAGTTTTTGTAAAACGGAAGCGAGGTTGGCGCGTGGCAAAAGCCAGCGAGAGAGCGCAAGAGGGTGGGGGGTGTTTCTAAGGGTCCATACAATAGGTCACCCGGCTGTCTAACACATAAAAGCAACTTAAAAATTCTTCTTCCACCTTGGGGTAAGACACGGACGCTTTCGAAAACTCTTTGAGAGCTGTTTAAAAGCAACCAACAATTTTTCTCACAAAGCATGTTTACTTGCAACTTGTTAGGATACACAAGGAAAGTGAATTCCAGAAGGCACTGTTTATTTTGAGGGAAATGCCTAAACGAGATGTTAGTTGACGTACTATTGGCCGGCGAGCCATGCGGTGTTTTAGAACGCAATATCCCATTTGCAGGCCAGGCACTGGCGGGGTAGCGCCAGCGTCCCTGAAACATATACACAAGGAGAGAGGAAGATATTTACAAAGAGACATTCCCTCGCACCCGGTTGTATGTTGTCGCACACTAGTGGTGCGACGGTCTCGCAGCAATTTTTTTGTGGAGAGGCGATAAAGACTTTAGCACAGTATAGGACGCACAGGATACCGTGCCCACGGGCGCGCATCCTGCAGGGGGATGCTTGTCCATTGTTGGTTGAGCTAATCCCTACGAGATTAAAAGTAACTCGGGCGTCCGATCCTTGATTGTCGTGAGTGCACTCGTGTTCTCTCGATAATCCATTTTTGTCCGGGGCAAGTCCCGGACATAAATTAAATTGGTCCCAATCCCCCGGTTCCGACCAAGGTTTTCGGGAGGTTTTCCTTGGTTGTAAGGCGTATGCCGGAACAGGGAAGTCCCTCCCACTTATTCCCAATTGGGATTCCCCCTTAGCCCCGCTATCAGCTTGTCTGATAATTGGCTGAATAGAACCGCGACTCTTTATGGGCCGGATCTCAAACAGCCCGCGGTTATCACACTCCCCTGGGGCACGTCTGCCGATACACTCGTCTCTGATGAACACTCGCCGTCGAGAACAGCGTACTGCGTTCTATTACATAGGAAATCTTCCAGCCAGTAACAGATCTGTGAACGTATTCCATACGCTCGTATCTTCGCTAGCTGGCTGGACTGGGACTCCGCGTCAAACGCCTTCTTGATTATGTCAGATATTTTTTGTATTATTTTAGATGTTGACGGTGCACTGGGGCTCGACTACCAGTGGTGCGCGCAGCGGAGCGCAGCAACCGGACGCAGGTGAGCTCGGGCGGGTAAATGTGGCGCACTGCACGGCTCTGGCAGTATTTGGCAGAACAATGCACCTAATTTGAGATACGTATGTTTGAGGATGTTTGGATACTTTCGTTGAGATGATGTATGGGGAATCAGCGGCGGTAGGGACTGAACAGATGCAGTACACCTCGTAGAAAACGAACGTATTTAGGAGCTCGAAAGAAGAAGAAAAGTTACCTGTAGGGATTGCGGAGACATCGGTGACGGTGTCGGACCTTACCAGACAACTGTGTTGTGGATATCCAATTAACGCGGGAACGTCCTATTACTCAGAAACAACATTTATTGCCGGCCGCGGTGGCCGAGCGTTCTGCGGCACGTCAGTCACAGTCTGCATGACCACTACGGTTCGGGGGTTCGAATGCCCCCTCGGGCATGGATATTCGTGCCGTCCTATTAGCTAGATCATAAGTAGTTTGTAAGTTTAGCGACTGATGATCCCGTAGTGAAGTCCCATAAGCTCTACAAACATTTGAAAATTTTTTCGACATTTATTTAGAACAACAGCCTCTGTTCTGTTGGTAGACAGCATTGCCAGGCAATTACACCAGATCAACTAGAACTCAGCACTAAGTTGCGTAAATAATAAACGCCTAGCGTGTTCAGGTGTCGTCAGACAGTAAGAAATCTGCTATCTATTTCGGCGCGACTACGTAGACAACAGCTGACCAATTGGCAGTTTCTCCTAAGTTAGTTTGAAGTTCACTGTGGCCGCAAACTGTGGTGCCACAGCACAAAATCAGACACAAAATTCACGCTAAACCTATCCTCGATCGAGGTCCGTACCTTGTAGTCTCTCGAAACCCCCATTTCCACATACAACCAGAGCTGCTACTGGCCGCTCCTTGCTGTCACGCCCCACACGATATCAAAACACTAACTTACTCGTGCCCTTAATGCGCAGTCTAATGAATGGACGAGCATCCAAGACTATCCGCCACAGCTGTCATCCTAAAATACACCCGCCAATCACCGCTCATTTAACAGACGCTAACATACTGTATGTTGCTCCTCCGCGAGAATATTCGTACGACCTTACGGTCGCTAGGGTCATGAACCACATGGAATTTGCGAACCAGAGCCCTTTGCTGGGCCCAAGGCACTAAAACGATAAACTTTTTACTAGCCTCGGCGCTGAAACACTGCAGCTCTTGACGCCCAGCTGTCTCTAAAACTATCTCGCGGAAACATCCCTGCCACCAAGGCTGGTTGTACACACATGGATTCTGAACGGCCGGTAAAATATCGGCAGGTATTTTATCGGTGTAGCGTTGCTTGCATACACGCCGAATTTTTACCCGTCAAACGAGCAGTCACTCGGCTGTCGTGGTCGAGTGAAGTTGATTTCAAACATAAATTAACGAATAAAAAGTATTTTTCCTAATATTATGACAAATATTGCTGACATGATACAAAGAACAAATGTATCATATATATTATATGACATTGTAGTAAGGAGTGTGTGACTGATTAATTATTTATTATATTACACATACATAGTGGTTAAGCCATGTCACACAAAATGAATTTTAATTTACAAAACGTAACTAGTTTCAATGAACTCTGTCATCATTATTACGTTTGATAATGATGACAGAGTTCATTGAAACTAGTTACGTTTTGTAAATTAAAATTCAATTTGTGTGACATGGCTTAACCACTATATATGTGGAATATAATAAATAAATTTATCATTCTTTTGATATCAGTTACGAAAGGCATATTTTTCTTTGCTGTCCTTTTCCTTAAAATCCTCATTCAGTTCGCAGGAAACTTGTCTCCATGTACCTCTAATCGCACTCCTATCTTGAAACGTGTCCAACGTTTTGTCCCACGAAACTGTTCGTGCTTCCGCTACCGAATTACGTATATGACATATTTTAACCCAGTGCAAACGTATACATAAAATGATTGTATGTATGCTTCAAACAGTAAACGGCAATTTCTGTTCGGATATAGAAAGAAGTACGATCCCTTGCTGGAAAACATATGAGGCTGCAACAAAATGGAATAATGGACACTTGCAGTACGCGATAAGTCGATGATTTGCGCAGTACTTTAAACGTGTCTGCATAGCCGGTCTCTCAGTGGGCTAGCAGCCCTACGTAATAAATAGAGTGAAGATATCGAGAACATCATAGAACAAAGACACGATCTATCCGAAGCAGTGGCGGATTTTCACGTTTTCCGCCAGTAGGGTGTTAAAATTTTGCCGCTCCTACCGACCTATACAATTCGATACTCTATTTCAGAATCATACTAATTATAAGTTTTTGTCACTGAAATTGTAACTTTTTGTTTAGTACACTTCCGTCGTAATTACACCACTTTTTTGTAATTAGTTTGCCTGTGAACTTATGGATCGAAGTGCCACTCCCTAGATTATTTTTACAACCCAACTATTTGGTTTGATTTGCACAACAAATGAAACTTTCACCCTGCAACGAATATTAAACTTCCTGGCAGATGAAAAATGTGTGCCGGAACCGGGACTCGAACCTGGGACCTTTGCCTTTCGCGGGCAAGCGCTCTACCGACTGAGCTATCCAGACACGACTCACGATGCCGCCTAATAACTTTATTTCGCCAGTACCTCGCCTCCTACTTTCCAATCTTCACAGAAGCTCTCCTGCGAACTGTGCAAGACTAGCACTCCTGGAAGAATGAATATGATGCAGACATGGCTTAACCACAGTGAACTGATATGAAACTTCCTAGCAAGACCAGCACTCCTTTAAGAAAGGATATGGTGGAGACATGGCTTAGCCAAAGCGTAAGGTATGCAGCTGTATCCCTTAGGCTGTGGCTAAGCCACGTCTCCACCATATCCTTTCTTACAGGAGTGCCAGTGTTGCACTTCTGTGAAGTTTGGAACGTAGGAGGCGAGGTACTGGCGGAAGTAAAGTTGTGAGGCGGAATCGTGAGTCGTGTCGGGATAGCTCAGTTGCCAGAGCGACTGCCCGCG
Source organism: Locusta migratoria (assembly GCA_026315105.1). Lineage (NCBI taxonomy): Eukaryota > Metazoa > Arthropoda > Insecta > Orthoptera > Acrididae > Locusta > Locusta migratoria. The sequence goes on from CM048751.1 coordinate 26,587,957, forward strand.
AAAGGCAATTGTCCCAGGTTCCAGTCCCGGGTCCGGCATACAATTTTAATCTGTCAGGAAGTTTCTTATCAGCGTAAACTCCGCTGCAGATTGAAAGTTTCATTCTGGAAACATCCCTTAGGCTGCAGCTAAGCCATGTATCCCGCATATTCTTTCTTCCAGGAGTGCTAGTCTTGCATGGTTCGCAGGAGAGCTTCTGTGAAGTTTGGAAAGTAGGAGGCGAGGCACTGGCGGAAGTAAAGTTGTGAGGCGGCATTGTGAGTCGTGTCGGGATAGCTTAGCCGGTAGAGCGCTTGCCCGCGAAAGGCCAAGGTCCCAGGTTCGAGTCCCGGTTCAGGCACACAATTTTAATCTGCCAGGGAGTTTCACATAAATTTCATTTATATTTCTGAGCTAATAAAACACGGTCACATACTACTTATAATGTGGGTGTAAGGTATGCCTTAATACTTTTCACACAATAACTTAAGGAACATTCGGTAAAGTAATTAAGTAACTTTTATTACACGTACTTACCGTTTACAAATTTTGGCCCAATATTTGTCACCTCAAAGATCTGCCACCCTAGGCTCCAGCCTGTTCAACCAATTGGTAAATCCGGCAATGACTCGCAAAAAAAGAAAAAAAAATTCACAATATACTGGTTCGAGTATCATTCTGGCACAAAATGTCATCTTCTCCATTGAATTTAACTCAATGCCTTGAAACAGACAAGAATCTGAAATATTTGTAATTTATTGTATACACAACTTACTGCCAAATCAGTATTGTGCATTTTAGTCCTATATGCGCTATGTCAACTGTATGGGGAGGAGGCACAGCGAGAACTATGCAGGGAGGACGGCTGGTAAAAATCGGTGCGTGTGACAGCTGCCATTTAACGACTGCTGCTGACCAGGTTTTTGGCGGTGCCGGTCCGTGGTCGACCTATGTGAAAACTGCAATGCCCGCCAATGGTCCACTGCAGAAATGTTAAGGACCGATATTTTACCAGCCGTCCAAAATCGGTGTGTGTGCCACCAGCCTAATTTCGCAGTAAAACGTTGTCGTCCTAGTCGACACTGCGAATTTTGGAGATAGTACAACATGACTGGTGGAAATCTATTTTCATCAGGAGGGGAGGGGAGGATATTCACTGGCCGAGAGCAAGTTTTCATATACGATGTTAACACTGTCTAGTTGAAAAGTTACTAACAGTCTCTCAGCACAATCTTCCACTCTCTTATAAATTTCCTCTGCTTTACCCTCATGATGCATGAGGGGCCGTAGGTTTCACCAATTCTTCAGACTGACGAAACACTTTCGTTTATTACTGACCTTAGATGTCGAAGGAAATAATGTCCCAGCACACAGGTCGCAAAATCTTGATGTCTGAAGCTAAAATGCTGTGAAAATTATTTAACGGCTCTAAGATTTTCTTCATAAAACACGGGATGCCAGTGGATTTTAAATTTATTCTTCAAATGTTGGACCAAACTGAGTGATCAACAGTCCGTAGCTTACAAACTATTTAAACTAAGGTAAACTAATCGAAGGACAACACAAACACACCTATGCTCCAGGGAGGACTCGAACTTCCGACAGCGAGCAACCGCGCGATCCGCAGGGAGGCGCCTTATTGCTCGGCTATTCCACTGCGGCAATTTTATTCTACCAACGTTTACAGACGCTCAGCGAAATCCACAATTCTACGCGGTACATTGAACGATATTTACTTTACAATAATACTAATGTCATGATGATAAATGTAAAAGTTCCGTAAAGAGACAAGGTGCCTCATGTTAACAGTTGGAAGGTCGGCACTGGACTGTGCTCGACCAGGCGTGGCTGCTAGTTGCTGCCTCTGTCTTTTTGGCGCCAAACGAACCTTCTAGATTGATCGTTCGTATTTTGTTTATATAAATTACATTGAATAAAGTACCAAATGGGTACAAATGAAAGCTTATCATCAGAAAAGTATTACATTGAATTTACGTTATTATCTAATGTTTACTTTCTTAAATATTAATAAATGAAATGTAGTAATCGTAGCACCAGATGGGGAGGCTTTGCTACACTGCCGTGGGTGCTCACGGTCCATACATGATCTGTGCCATCTGTTATACTTTTCGCAAACCTTTCCATCGATTGCATCATGCTACGTTTCCTAATTTCAGCTAGCTACTTGACTTCTAGTCCAAACTAACAAGGAGACGGCATGACCGAGGGGTCGGGGATTTGTCCAAAATTTTGTGTGGTTAAAGAACGCCTCTAACCCCGTACGTTAAAATATTAGGACGCACTACTCGGAAAATTCCGAGAAAAATCGATCCGTAGTTTCTTAGGTGTCTTATGAGTATTAAATGTTAGTCCATTGGCGAGCCGCCGTCTCGCCTATATGGTTAGGGCTCGTACTCTTCCGACAGAGACCTCGGGTTCGATTCCTACTCCGACACGTTTTTTCTTCTGCTTCATTTTCTCTCGTTACTCACCAATTATTCACAAAGTTTCCCAAACTTACATAACCTTTAACAAATTAGTTACATTACTGAATAAAAATTATTTTATTTTTGTCCAACAACACAATTCATGTCGGTGGGTTTTCCATTTTTCATTGTAACGTATATGAGGAGAAACATTGGGTCTTTAATCAGAATAACAAACTCGATTAGGAAACATTCAATTTTTATACATATAATAATTATAAACAAGAACCGCAGTGGTAATTATCATAAAAACAAACAAAGCAATAATTTTTGCGGCATCTTGCGCAGCATATAAAAGCGGTTTTTTTACAATCACAGGGCGTTTGCGATAAATCTGTACATAAACATACCCCATTAACATTTAAGAAAATGTTTCGAGTTTCTGATAATTTTGAGCGATACCAGGCATATCGAATCCGTCTCGGAATACTGGTGACGATGATAGTTAGTGAATTATTTAATGGCACCGATGACCCTGTAGTTAAGTCCGACAAGATCTACAAACATTTGAATTATACAATGAATTTTTTTACAACTTATAATTGATGGATTCAAAAAAGAAAATGAAACGACAAACAAGCGCCGGAGGAGGAATCGAACCCGAGACCACTGGTGTAAGAGTCCGAACCCCAACTATCAACCTCGACGTAGGAAAACACAATCTACATGTTATGTGAAGTTTCCTCCTGCCCGGAAAGCCTCTTCCGCTAGAATGTCTCTATCTGCAGCAGTGATCATTCTAACTACACTCAACATATAAAAGAATAACACAAGTAACCGCTGTAGCGCGCATGCAACACTACTCCCACCCTACTACCACTGTAGGTCCGCGGAACACATGCAAGTTCGCTTTGTCTGTGCTGCCAACCTTCAAACTTCATAAAACGAAATAGAACAACAAGCACGAATATTTTTCAGTGGCTGAAAAACGTTACGTTCTTGAGCTGAAATAATGATTTAAAAATAATGTAGGTTTGAGAAACGTTTTGAATAATTGGTGAAATAACAAAAGAAAATGGAACAGAGGGGGAAAAAAACGTGCCGGAGGAGGAATCGAACCACAGTCCTCTGGCGTAAGAGTCCGAGCCTTAACCATATATATATATATTTTTTTTTTTTTTTTTTTTTTTTAAATTTCCAGGCACAGATATTAGCTCTAATTAACTGAATATGCGTTCTTAGCTTGTGACGCAAAACAGAGATCTTCAGACACATATACAATCCATACCATTCTGGGATGTATTAGCTACATAAAAAAAATAAAAGATATAAACATAAATGCCTTCTTCGGCGATCAAATAATTCCGGTAAAATTTCCTTTGAAATGGCAAAAGGCATAATGATAATAACTGAAATTCTTCTGTATAAATTAATGTTGATTAAATTTCTCTTTGTTAAAGTTCTGTTTGTAATTACATTATCGTTTTAATCAAGAAATTAGCGTAACGTTCCTTGTACTTTTTCTTTCTTTGGATCATGTCATGTTGCATTGTCAGGTAATGTATGAAATCTTCCTTTCTCTGTGATTCTGTACTGGAGATAAAGTACACTGTATGTCCCATTAGCCAGTTGACCGCGTTCCTCTTTGTCCTTGGGAATGGGATGCTATCGGGATGGAGGGCATCCGCTGGCGATATTGAGTGTGGCGAGGTTCTCGTGATGAGGGCCAGTTTTTGCCTCGCATACTCCCATATTCCTGCATTTATACTGCAGACGAATCTGTGTTCATCACTGTCGACTAATTGACATGTCGGGCACAAGGGAGAGTCTTGTAGGTGTATCTTATGGAGGCGGGACATCGTTGGGGTTTTTCTGTTGACCGTCATATACCACGCGGCCCGCACTTGGGAAGGTAAGTCAGGCTGTGGATGTTTTCCCACGTTGTTTTCCAGTCATGGTTCGGGAGTTTCCTTTCTATCACATTTCGTGGTTTATTTTTCATCAACGCCTGGTATACTTCCTTCACTTTTGTCATTTTCCGTTCTGGGACTTTTGTTGGTAGGTAACTGTATTCGAGTAGGAAATACTGTAAGTGCTGCAAAGCGCGCGACAGATGACTTCCATCGATTGGCGGTCGTAGGTCTGCTGGCACAGTTTCTTCCAAGAGGTGGGAAGTCAGACCGTTGGTGGACAGTTTCCATTGCTTGTATGTTTGGCATACATATAGTGCTTGCGCCTTCTTGTACACATCGACGAGATTCAGGCCACCGAGTAGCGTCGGAAGAGTCAAGGTGTCGTATTTAATTTTGAAAATATGTGCGCGACATACAAAGTGGCCAAGCGCTGCCAACATTCTGTGTGCTATGTTGCGTGGTATTGGCAGGACTTGAGCCACGTAGTTGACCTTGGCGGTGATATACGTATTCGCCAGTGCAACTTTTTGCAACTCATCCAACTTCCGGACACTGTGCTGTTAACCATCTGGGCCAGACGGCGGCTCGGCAATGGACTAACATTTAATATTCGTAAGCCGTCGAGTGCGCCTCGCTTGCGAAGTAGTAGAGCGGCAGAATACAAATCCAAAGGTCCCGAGTTCGATCCCCGCCAGGTCCTAGGATTTTTATCTGTCACTTTCCACTTCTTTCACCTCTGGCAGTATTGCTCATGTGAAAAATACCGAGTAGCACCGTGGTTCGGAACCCACGTTAAACTGTAGGTCCCCCTATAACAGGCTGGGTAAGTCAGTTCGAAGGTCGGAGGAAGGCAACAGCATACCACCTCCAAACAGAACCATGCCTAGTAAAGCACTGTGGTGTTCAAACGAATCTTCGGATTGTTGACTACTTTACCTTTTTAAGGCATCTAATAAACTTCGGATCGATTTTTCTCTGGATTTTCCTAGCAGTGCGTCCTAATATTTTAACCACGTGACGTGTTAGGGGTCCTCTTTCACCACACAAAATTTCGGGCAAATCGTCGACCCCACGGTCGTGCCGTCTCCTTGTAAGATGTGAAAACTCTGAGTACTATTATTAAAGTAATAAAGATATAAAATCAGACTTGTCACAACAGCTATTGCCCATTAGTCTTCCAACACTATACAGCACCACGGAGGCTGCTCCTTCGTAAATACACGTCAGCGGACGCTGGAGACTGGCTCCAATTGTCTGCCACAGACGCCAGTTCGGCCGCCCCTTGTGGACCGGCAACCCGCAGCACAATTCTCCGAATCGCCCCCCCGGTCCAGACGTGCGGGTAGGTCGGGGAACGCAGCACTGAGCATTCCCCTCCTCCTGATTGTCCAGCACGACAGTTTCCCACTGCCCCTCACACCACAGTGCCTCCCGAAAACTCCACTGCGGCCCTGTCTACGAAAAACACACAAACTGTTTTATTGTGGCCAGCATTCCGCACTACCTATCGTGCGAGAAGCCCCTTGCTCCAGCCCAACGCTCCCCAGGCTAAAAAGGTGAAACAACTACTCACTAGCTAACCCCACCTTACAACATAAAATAAATTGTTTGTTTGGATGACATCTCACAACTCTATGAAACTATGAAGTAGTTTATTCTTATTCTTGTGACGTGTACCGGCAAGACCTTTTAAATATGTTTTTTATGACATGACTGATAAAAATGTTTTAAGCAGAGCACATAGGTCATCATGATTTGCAATTCTGCACTGATGATGTCCCATCATAGGGACGAAATCGATATGTTTTGAAGTTTAATAAAAGAAACATCTCACATCGCCTACCAAGCGGAAACCTTTTATTTCATTATAATTCTGTGGTGGGCTGGCACAAAATGGAATCTAGTTACAAAAAAAAAAAAAAAAAAAAAAAAAAAAAAAAAGTCAATCTAGTTATATGGCACTAAGGTTACCGCTCCAGTTGTCACAATGTAAAAATGTCCGAACGACATGTTTCGGGCCTATATTAGCCCATTCTCAATTTCTAAAAAGAAGAAACCCATTTTAAATTGTGTTTTTTAGACGGGTTTACTTTCGATAGTAGGAATAGTGTAAGGTGGTACAAATTCGATATAGGTACAATTCTGATCAACATAAATTTTTGCGCCATTTGTGAGTCTCGTAGTGTCTCGTTGTGTGGCATTGTAGCGTACCAAGTTTCTACAGCTCCTCCTGTCTTTTCCAAGAATACACCACTTTGTGCTAAGGAGAGATAAATTTTTCCCATTAAGAGGTAAGTGAAGCTACTTAGTCTAACGAGCTCTTATAAATTTTCTATTTAAGGGTGACTAGATTCTCTAACCAAAATGCAATGTTTGGTACCACGAAGTATCCGTTGGTGCCTGACGGAAAAAGTGCTTTTTATGTGTAATATGCCCTTAGTCAAAATTCTACTAGCAAGTGATCACAATTGTACCTAGTGTGGTACATTTTCGATCGATTTTTCTCAATTCTGTAACTTTTGTGTGTGTCTATACCGACATTTGTAGTTGTCTCATATTTGTGTTACATATTAGTTAAACATCCAAGAACAAGTGCTATAATTAAAATTACATCTTTTCTCAATACATTTCCAGTTACAATAACATTTGTCCGAAATGATCGAAATTGTACCACCTTACCCTATGGTAGGTTTATCTTTGGTAGTGGGTAGCGTTTGGACCAACTGTGATATAGCAAGCAGATAGTTAGCGGTCCACAACTGTGTCTCCAACTAGCGACATGTTATACTGAGAGGAATGTTTATCTGTTGATATTGCGCATATGCCGCAAATATTTTACGCTTGACGTTGCCTTAGGGCAGATATGTTTTAGAATTCAAGGTAAGCAAGTCTACGATAAACGTACTTCGTTATATTGACATGGATCGTATTTAAGGTTTGAGTGTTTTCGTTTTAATTTACGTTTTCCTTTGCTTTCTTCTTTTTAGAACTTGAGAACGGATTAATGTAGGCCCGAAACATATCGTTCGGACATTTTTACATTGTGACAACTGGAGCGGAAACTTTAGTGCGATAAAATAAATTACCAAAAACAGATAATATCACTAAGTGTCACCACCTTTCAACTTGTTTCATGCATCGGCACAATCCGAATGTAGCTTTAGTCGCAATAGGAGTGAGATAAGTGCGGCAGAGCAACAGGCTTCACTGAGCTCTTTTGGCGGGAAAGAACGCTCTAGAAGAGCATTCTCTCATTTTGGTATTATTTTGTTTATAAAAACTAATGCTATACAAAATTCTGGAAATGATGGAATACAAGTGCTTGTTCCAACATTTCTTTTTCTACACCATAACTACCTGGAAATAAATTATGATGTATAAAATAATGTTACAGGTATGTTGGGGCCTACAATCACTCACCAACATATCGGCAACCAGTCCACATTTCTTACAAAATTGGAGTACACTCGCTAAAAGAAGACCAAATGCAACCTCTTCCCACCACCAGCCTAAGCACACCACTGCTGACGCCGTGGGAAACTGCGTGAATTCTCCAGCTATACCGCGCCTAATATACATTGAAATTAGGGTCCCCAAAAGTGATATCCATCCAAGAGAGTAGCCTTTAAATAACCTCACTTCATCACAGGGAGCTGTACATTCAGTGATACGATCTGTGCTGTCACATCTCCTGCGGCTCTTGGTACATCTTTTCGAATCCAAAACAAGTATTCGGGACTCCTAAGAGCACTGAAATGCCACATCTCCGATAGCACTTTTGTAGACCACGTAACACCCCAAAACCACCACCCAACCAAAAAATACGTTTAAAACGAAGCCGCAGCCAATACAATAAATTAACAGTAGAAGAAGACTAAATTACATGCAAGAAGCAGAAGGAAAAACTGGCAGTAAATATGCAATAAGAAACTGTTTAATACATTAATGGAGATACATGCTGATGAAAACACAGACAAAACATTCCAAACATACCCCTATCCACATCCATCCACAGATATACACACACATACGTTCATAGACAGACCATCAAATTGACCGTCAGTCCTACAGGAGAACAAATGAAGGCTGACTAGTTTGGGCCCATAATAACCAAGTGCAGTCGATTTTGCCAGAGTTGAAATTGATTGTTTGTGTTTCTTCACGGACAGGCAGAAGAGAAAGTGTGCTCTATAACGTACAGTAAGTAATAGACAAGATAGGCTGATGAACGAAGTATACCTACTCACCAAATCCAACCACTATTATGATATTTCGCTATAGTTTCATTCTCTAATAGCTCGCGAGAATAAGGAACACCTAAATCTTTCTAATTTCTCTTATTTTATTAAGACCTTCATGTGTCCCTATGCAGGTTGGTACTAGTGGTTCACCGGGAGCTCAAAAAGTAAGTATAAATTTGAAAACTTAATATATCACCGGATAATGTAGATAGCGAAGTAAAAATTGACACACATGCGTGGAATAATATGGGGTTTTATTAGAAAAAAAATGTCCGACAAATGGCGCTTCATCTGAACAGAAAAGCAATAATAACAAATTAAGACAGAGCAAAGATGCTGTTTTTTACAGGAAATGCTCAATATGTTCACCATCATTCCTCAACAATAGGTGTAGTCGAGGATTAATCTTGTTAACAGCACTGTAAAGCATATCCAGAGTTATGGTGAGGCACTGACGTCGAATGTTTACTTTCAGCATACATAGATCGGTCGATCATGATACACTTGCGACTTCAGGTAACCCCAAAGCCAATAATCGCACGGACTGAGGTCTGGGGACCTGGGAGGCCAAGCATGACGAAAGTGGCGGCTGAGCACACGATCGTCACCAAACAATGCGCTAAAGAGATCATTCACGCGTCTAGCAATACTTTTATTATTATTTTTTTTCTAATAAAAACCCCATGTCATTTCAAGCATGTGTGTCAATTTTTATCTATCAACATTATTCCGTGATTTATTAAGTTTTCAAATTTATACAGACTTTTTGATCACCCGGTATGTTCACATTCGGAACAGAAAGTTGCTGAAATATTTTTCACAAATAGATCACGCCGCAACGAATAACGCCGCTCTTTAAGTGATTTCCAACGCCTCGTGCATCATTTCCCCTATACCGCGAAAACACAAAACGAGCTATCCTTCTCTGAACTTTCTCTAAATGGTCCGTCAGTCCCCTGGTGTGGATCCCACAATGGGCAGCAATACTCCAAAATAGGAGGCACAAGTGTAGTGCAGGCAATTTCTTTAGTAGAACTGTTGCATTTTATAAAATGTTCAAAAGTTTGTAGAGCTTAAAGGACTTAACTGCGGGGTCATCAGTCCCTAAACTTACAAACTACTTATAAACTAGCTAATACAACTGTGGAGATATTCCATAAGCACGCAACTGGATTAGAACACGCTTGTGAGGTACAGTCTCAAAAGCATTCCGGAAATCTAGAAATACGGAATCTATTTGACATCCTTTGTCGATAGCACTCATCACATCATGTGAGTAAAGAGCCAGCTGTGATTCACACGAACGATGCTTTCTGAATCCGTGTTGACTGTGGGTCAATAGGTCGTTTGCGTCGAGGCAGTTCATAATATTAGACGACAATATATGTTCTAAAATCTTTTTGCAAACGGACGTCAATGATATAGACCTTTAATATTGAGTGTTACGTTTTCAAACGAAAAGTAGCCTTTTAACTCATCATTATGTTCATACAGAATGATTTGTTTGCAGATGACAACGGTACCAATGTCTGTAAAAATGGCCCTACTTGAGTCAAGTGTCCCGTTTTTCCAGGGGCAGTCCTGTTTATTTTTTTTTTTTTTTTCGATAATGTCCCGCTGTCCCGAAAGTTTTTGTGGCGACGCACAAATTTCCGGTTTTTTGTGGTTTTGTGGTTCCGATTGGCTAAAGTATTTTATGCAATCAGATGTTTAATTTTCAATTGCCGGCCGCGGTGGCCGAGGGGACTGAGGCGTTCCAGTCCCGGTCTGCACGGCCACTACGGTCGGGGGTTCGAATCCCCCCCCTCGGGCATGGATATTTGTGCCGTCCTTAGGATTAGCTACTTCATAAGTAGTTTGTAAGTTTAGGGACTGATGACCCCGTAGTTAAGTCCCATAGACCCTATAAACATTTGAATTTTGAATGTTCAATTAATTTTTCAAATATATACTCTAGGAAGAGCTGCCTGTACAATTCGTTATCATTCTTGGTGTATTTCCTGTTAGGTTCCACAATTAATTAAAGGTATGTCGACTTTTAGCACTATATTTACTAGTTACCTAGAACGCATTCAGAGAGGACAACACAACAAGCGAAGTACTGTTGGTACAGTGCCAATTCTGTTGGCACTCATCGCGGTAGCGGATGGAAGCAGTCATAAAGGAATTTCTCAAAGTGCTTGAATTTCTCATGTAAGATCTCTCCCATCAGGAACCGCTTCGAGTGTCGAGTTAGTTCATAGTACCGATTCATGTTGAGTTTTACTTTAGAATGATTCCGGTAAGCAGTCTGAAGTCGTTGTAGTAGATACGTGAAAGTTTTAAATCTGTGCAGTCACTGTTTCTTCATGCCAAAACAAAAGTGTAATTTAAACAGCAATCACTAGTAACGGAGGAACAGTAGAACATACGTTTGGCAAATCAAAATTTGGAATTTTGGATGGTGAAAGGTCTGACATTGTGAATCACATTAAGACAAAGAAACATCACATGAGCGTTCAAACGAAAAGCGCAAACCAAAGTGTGAGTGACTATTTCACAATGATAAAAACATCAGTATGAAAAACACGATTCATTTGATGGAGTTTTGTATGCCAATTCCTGGGTCAAATGCTGCTGCGGAACGTGTGTTTTCCTTGGTGAACTGTTTGCGGTCAGACGAAAATACCAGATTGAAAATTGAAAGAGTGAAGGCCTCACTTATTGTCAAAATACACTTTAATGGTGTATCATGCGCTGAATTACAAGATGCAGTGTGAAAAGAAAAGTGCACTTTTTGATAAAATACATAAAAATGAAAAGTATGGTAAGAGTGCAGCAGAAGAAATATAATCATTCATTTGAGTATACTATGAAAAGGTAAAAGTCAGTGTCTATTAAATTTTGTCAATACGAATTGTGTCCGGTTTTTTCTTTTATTGTCCCAGGTTTTTTCCTCATTTTTTTAAATGTCCCCCTTTCTAATAAAAGTGAAATAGACACCCTATACTTGACCCAACAATGTAAAGCCAAAGTATTAAGCAAAACAGGGTATACGTCTGTTAGGCTTAATTTTCACACATAAATTAGTACTAAAATTAGTTATGTTGATTTTCACAGCTGTTAATAAATTAAAAAAAAAAAAAAAAAAAAAAAAAAAAAAAAAAAAAACACTGATGATGGCACAGAAATGCAGAAACATGCTTCGATAGAAAGGAAAAACCTGTGTTTTGAATGTCCGTCCGACCTCATACATTTTGACTACAAACATGGAAATCGAAATACTACACATCCAAAATTATGAACATGAGTATACCTCTTTAGTAATTGAGTTAAACCACCAGCACTAAATTTTGTGGTGAAAAAACAATTGCTGTGATTTGGTTTCAGTGCAGCAGGTCTGGTCAACGTCACCTAGATACAAGGCCTGTGCTCTGGCCGCGGTGGAGTAGTCGAGCGGTGTAAAGCACCTCGCTGCGGAGCGCGCGGTTGCTCGCCAAGGAGGTTCGAGTCCTCCCTGGGGCATGGGTGTGTGTGTGTGTGTTGTCCTTAGGTTAGTTTAACTAGGTTTAAGTAGTTTGTAAGCTACGGACTGATGACCACGCAGTTTGGTCCGATAGATTTACAAACATTTGAACATTTGCCTGTGCACTCCCAGCCAAGATTGGTCATAACACAAGGAAACTATTTGTATCATGTAACGTTGTGATGAGTTTGGGAATACGTAGACGATGCACACTGTATCTCAGAATGTTGGTAACGTTATTTATGTGATTCACAGACCAATTTGTTTTGGTATATGATATTTATGAGCTATTAGTAAGATTTCTTACCGATAATGGAATCGGATGATTCATATTAGGCATTTTGTTTCATACCAGCAAAAATCTGCACGGAGAATCTCACAGATAACACGAAAAACATTCTGAAACACAGTGTGCAACGTGTACGTATTCCCAAACTCAGCACAAGGCTACATAAGACAAACAGTTTGCTTGTGTTATGGCCAATCTTGGCAGGCAGCGCAGAGGCCTTGTATGTATATGGCGTTGGTCTGGCCCAGTAACCTCGTATAGCGCCCGCCCCTCTGCTGACTGGCTGGAGGAAGAGCGATGACGCGCCGGCCGTGACGTGCGCGCACCGCGCCCTCTGTCTACGTCACGACCTCTCCGCGGCACGCATCGCTCTGCCGTGACGTCACTTACCACACGACGGGCACCGCACGAAACCAGCGGAGTCAGAGTGGCGGTAGCTGACAGCACGCCGCGTATTAGCAGTTGTCTGCACCCCGTCTGCTCAGAGCAACCCTCCCACACATTACACAGTGTGATAAACAAAGTTTCCAATACTGTGAGAGGTAGTAGTACCCACCGAAAAAAGAAAAATGGGTCCAATAAACATGGGTCCGGAAATGTATACTTTCTGAGACAAACAAGTTTTTGCTCGGTGATCAAAAAGTCAGTATAAATTTGATAACTCAATAAATTTGACAGAGATGAAAAAATTGACACAAATGCTTGGAATTACATGCGGTTTTATTAGAACAGAAAAAAAAGTTCAAAAATATCCGGCAGATGACGCTGAACAGCCAAACGGCAGTGACTGCACATGAAAATAGTGTATAAAAGGAGATGTCATGAGAGATCAAAAGCCAACCTTTCCCACTCCGCTCTCCCGACGATATCAACCAAGTTGCCTCCTTCCTTCAGCAGATCTGGTCTGATGCTATACATTCCCACATCCCTACCAAAGCTGTCAAACCGCACCGTCCCACACTCCCTCCACAGGCTGTCCTTCTTCTGCGGGAATTCCGCCGCCTGTACCGCTCCTTCCTCCGAACCGGTGACCGGGATACACTCCTCCGCCACCGGCAACTCCAGCGACACGTGCGCAGCCTCCTGACTGCCAAACAACGCCGGGACTGGCATCAGACAGTGACACGGCTTAATGCCCACCTCCCAATCAACTCGTCCCGGTATTGGATCGCCTTCCACCGCCTCACTGGATCGAAACCTTGACTAGCCCCTTCCTGATAATGCCAGTAGGGCTAACCATTTTGCCTCTTTCCTCTCTTATGTCTTTTCCATCCCCGACAATCCTAACTTTGATTATTCCTTGTTCTCAGATGTCCATGAAAAAACCGATGTCTCCATCCCACTCCTAGCTCCTGGCTTCCAATACCTGCACCAAATCCCCCCATCAGACATTAACACCCCCATCACTGCACACGACATTCAGTTGATACTGCACACCAAACGCAACACGGCTCCCGGCCACGATCACATCACATAACGCCACCTCATGGAATGTCCCGTCCCTTTCCTCGCCATTCTTGCTTCCCTCTATACCAACATCCTTTACACTGGCTGCTACCCCCGCCTGTGAAAAATCTCCCACGTTCTCATGTTCCTAAAACCCAACAAACCCCCCTCTGATGCCTCCTCCTAACATCACATTTGCCTCACCCCATTGTTCAGCAAGGTCTTCGAATCCATCCTGTCCTGTCGCATTCATCACCACCTCCTCCACCACCTTCTCCCAGTCACCCAATGTGGCTTTCGTCCTTCCTTCTCCACTGACGACCAACTCCTTCGACATAGGCAACTCCTTTCTCTCCAGCTAAATTCCCGCTGTGCTGCCATCTTTGTGTCCTTGGACCTCGAACGGGCCTATGCTCTTCCAATCAACCTTGTCTGGGTTATTGCCTCCTTCCTCTTCAACCGCCCCACCTACGTTACCATCCACAACACCGACTGGTGTGCCCCAAACGCTTTGTCCTTTCTCCCCTCCTGTATCTCTTGTATACCTCTATATACCTCTGTATACCTCTGTATACCCTCCCATACACCTCTTCCAATCTGCTGATTACACCGCTTTTCTTAGCTTCCACCCTCGCCCGTTCCAACCGCCTGCTCCAAGAACATCTTGACCTCTCTGTCACTTGGTGCAACCAGTGGCTCCTGTCTATAAATCCTACCAAAACCCAAGTGATCATCGTAGGTCGTACTACCCCTTCCTTCCATCCCTGAGATTTCTGTCTCATCCTCCATAACCGTCCCATCCGCCTCACCCCTACCGTAAAGTACCTGGGCCTCACAATTGATCGCACCCTCTCCTGGACTCCCCATTTATCCAAGAAAAAGCCCGCTCCCGCCTCCACCTCCTCAAACACCTTGTTGGCCGAACATGGGGCCTCAACCCTTCTACCGTCCTCTATACCTACAAATCCCTCATCCATCCTATCCGATGCGTCGCCCATCCAGCCTGGACCTGTGCTCCCCGGGCTTCTACAAATCTCTGCCTCGCCTTCCGTATCCCCCTTTATCCCGCCTCTTCCACGCGGATCCTCTACAATCTCATTCCTTTCTCCCGACTTGTTCTGTTTATTGAACATCTCCGCCTTCCTTACATATCCCACAAGTCAGATCCGCCTCATCCTCTAGTCCATCCCCTCCTCTCTGCACCTGGACCATTACCACTCCTCCACCACTGTATTCCCCATGCTCTCCACTTGTCCACACTGCAGATCCTTTCCCATGGCAACTTCCGTACCCTTCCCCTTCCAGATGATGCCCACCGACGACATCTACCCTTCACACCAACTGTGATCCTTCCCCTTGCTCCCTCTCCCCCTTCTCTCCCTGAGGGCCCTGATTATCCCTCCCTCCTCATCCCTTCTCCCCTCCTCATTCCCCCAGCTGTCCCTCCGGATCCTCCTCTTAGAGCTCTCCCCTTTCCTTCATCCCCGTCCCTTCCTCCTTGGCCCTGTGGCTCCTCCCCACCCACTCCCTATCCACTCATCCCTTCACCCCCCCCCTCCGCCATCTGTGGAACTTCTTTGTGCTTCCATGTAAGTGCTTCGAAGGTGTGGTATTTTATTTTACGACAATGAATGGCCAACCCGCATCCAACATCATCAGTTTTAACTTGTGTATTTCTCCGAGTGTGTGTTGTGTTTATCGTTTTAACTCCACAATAGCGGACGGTCGAACCATAGCCGCCGCCCTGCGCTCATTTTAATTGTGTTTGTGCCACTGTCCTTCGAGCAGCTGTTTTTATTCACCGTTCCAAATCTTTTATGACGCCACCGTTTCCGTCCATTTTATATACTTTGTTTTATCTCCATTTTATATCTCCGTTTTATGTACGTGTTATCTCCAAAATTTTACCTCCTTTATGTTCGTCTGTTTCTCCTGTGTCCAATTTTATTTCTGTAGGCAGAAGAGCGCCTGTGTGCGCTGCCAGCCCGCCCCTTTTTAGGGAAATTGAAATCACAATAAAGAAAAAAAGAGAGAGAGAGAGAATAGGATGCACCAGCAGTTGCAGCATTTTGACGCTTCCTGAAAAGGCGCTTTTAGTGAAGCTGTATTATCAGAATGAGGAATATGCTAGTTCAGGGTTACGATCCTACCGACATAGAAAGGGAAATGCCTACCCTTAACAAGTGAATACTTCAGCTCTTTTTACTACCATCAATCTCCAATCAATACTCCAGTATGCCCTATAGCTGTGAGGGACTACGTTCGTTCAAAATATTTGTAATTCTATGGGACTAAACTACGTTAGTCATCAGTCCCTAGTCTTACAAACTACTTAAAGTAATTTAAACTAACCTAAGCACAACACATACATCCATGCCCGAGGGAGGATTCGAACCTCGATGCGGGAGGCCGCGCGATTCGTAATATGGCGCTTCAGACCGCTCGGCTACTCCCACGCGGCTGGGACTACGTCCTCAAGAGATTAGATTAGATTAGATTAATACTTGTTCCATAGATCATGAATACGAGACTTCGTAATGATGTGGAACGTGTCAGTTAAATGAAATGTGTCTGTACACAATATAACATGACACTCAATATTTGAATATTTTATTTTATTTTATTTTTATTTATTTATTTTATTAAACTGACAAAAGATGATTAAACTGGCATGAAGAATGCCTCCACGTCGACTCACAAGTCTGATTCAAAGACGGGTTAGCTATCTGCACGCTCCCTACTCCATCTTCTACGCATTCCTAGTCTCGCCTACAATTTCAAGATAGCTTTAGTCACTATTAGGGTGTTCTTACAACCTGCGACGCCTTAGTACGAAGTCCGCGGGCGTTTGCTGTCGGAGGTTCGTATCCCTCATCGGGCATGTGTGTGTGTGTGTGTGTGTGTGTGTGTGTGTGTGTGTGTGTGTCTGTGTTTGTGTGTGTGTGTTGTTGTTGTTCTTACGATAATTTAGTTTAAGTAGTTTGTAAGTTTAAGGGGCGTTGACAACTACAGTTAGGTCCCATAACTTTACAGACATTTGAACGGAACACCTGACATGGTGGCAGAAGGCGGGGATGAACGGGCGTCCTCCGGAACGCAAATCCAATGTGTTACCACTATATATTCTACTCTTCTTTCTCGTAAACGCTGTTACCACACTGGATATCGTGCAGCATTATTTCTTCTCACTCATTCCTTTTGCCACCTCCTTATTCTCCCAGAGCATTCTACTGTCCTGTATGACCTTGCTCCAATTCCCCTACAGTTATTGTTTTCACTTAGATGCTGAATTACTCTTTTAATATTGTCATATACTATATATTTAGAACTTACGCTTGATGACGTACCATATATACCTGCACTCTCTGCTAGTATTCGTCTGTTAGTGTACGAGATAACTACAATCTTGTTACTGAACTGTACACAGTAATTCTGTCACACTTTCCTATTCATAGTGCAACCTATTCATGGTATCCCTTTTACCACTGCGCTTATCCTTAGTTTTATAGCTAGATGCCGCACTTAAGTAAAAGCAGAAATATATTTGACATCAAACCTAACTACTGAAAACATTTAAAATATTCTCCTCATTCGGCTGTATACGAGCCAAATTCGAGAACTTTGCTCAGTTTGCCAGTATTGGGCTGTGTGAGAGCCATTGATATATTGAAATATAATACTATGTAAAGTTGTAAAATCATCTCGAGAATTGCAAATTATGCAGTGTCTTTCTTCTGTTACAGAAGTGTCAATAACTTGCAACGACGTGTATTTTTCGGGAAAAATTGCATTTTAATCCGACACTACTTACACGTTGCTTGCCTCTGTGCAGAATCACTATTGATGAAGTAAGTTTTATCCACATATATGAGTTTTCAATTTTAGTAGGAGAACTACATCCAAGGAATAGAGATTCGAGTCGCCAAAATTATTGCCTTTAAATACAATGAAAGAATCCCTGAGGCGGATTTTCGTCTCAAATATGTCAAAGACATTTTATTTTAGGCAGACGTCTTAACCACACCACTAACGATTAAGGCGCCTCGGAATAGGCTCTGTACGTGTATGGTAGTCTAACGGTTAGCCGGGCGCCGTGGCTCAGCGCGCCCGGTCAGCGGGCTCCACGCCCTCTGTAATAAAAAAGCTGAGCCAACAAGACACCGAACAAGAACGAACAAAAATGATCAACGTCCGCAACGAAGAGAACTACCAACAGAACAAAAAAAAAAAAAAAAAAAAAAAAAAAAACGGTTAAGACGTCTGCCTAGTAAGCATGGAGGTCCGGGTTCGATTCCCGGCCGCACCACAAATTTTAATTCAATGCTTCAGTTCTATCAATAATGTCTTTGACATATTTGAGACGAAAATCCGTCTCAGGGATTCTTTCATTGTATTTAATTGACATTTATATCACCATAACAGGATTGTTCCACCATGTCCATTGCTGAGGTGCTATTCCGCTGCATGGAGAGCCTTGGCAGTAGTGGCAATTATCTTTGGAACAAAGAAGCTGAATTAAAGTTTGTGTTGTGGAGGGAAATCGTACATAGACTATTCCGAGGCGCCTTAATCGTTAGTGGTGTGGTAGTCTAACGGTTAAGACGTCTGCCTAGTAAGCATGGAGGTCCGGGTTCGATTCCCGGCCCCACCACAAATTTTAATTCAATGCTTCAGCTCTATTAATAATGTCTTTGACATATTTGAGACGAAAATCCGTCTCAGGGATTCTTTCATTGTATTTAATTGATATTTATATCACCATAACAGGATTGTTCCACCATGTCCATTGCAGTCTGCTTTCGGCTCGCGTGCTGTGTGGACGTCTGTTTACTTCCTCGCTGCAGCCGGACGCGCGCTTACAGTGTGTGGTGAGTTATACACTCTTGTGGCGTAAATAGTTGCCTTATGTTTCGAAATGAGTAGACCATCAGGATGAGTCAACCTAAACGAAAATATACCTTGAAGTTCTCGTTTGACGAACATTATGCTAGACCAAGAGCATTTGAAGCAGAAGCGTTCCTTCGAGATGTAGTAAAGCTCAGTTTTAGGGAGGTAGTCGGGATCCACCTATCGATTGTGAGTAGCACTGTTTATGTAAAAATGATTAATACTGAATGTTGTGAAAAGGTTATCGAACAATTTAGAGGAACATTGAAATTTAATCATTGTGACGGTAATTTCGGTACAGTTCAAGTTGATTATGCGGGATTTGGGACTAGAACTGTTCGAGTCTTTGAACTCCCGTTCGAGATAACCGAAGATGCGATAAATTCAGCTCTAAAACCATATGGGAGTGTTATCAGCAATACTGCTGAAAAATGGACCAGTTTTCAAACGTTCCCAGTACTCAATGGTGTCAGGCAACTAAAAATTGAGCTACAAAAACATATTCCGTCGTATATTTACGTTTGCGGATACAGAGCCATTGTCATGTACGACGATCAACCACGTACATGCTCAGGCTGTGGACAGACAGGGCACGTCAGATCCGAGTGTGTGCAGCGAAGAGTGGCGCAGGTGCCGGCAGGTGAGCCGGTCGCGCCAATGAAGATGACGTCACTGCCTGTGACGTATGCCACGGCCCTCCGAGACAACACGGCCACCACGTCGACCGCCGCAATGGACGGAAACTACGGGACTGACGACGCTAACGTAAGCGTGGCAATGGACACCAGTACTAATCAAATACCGGCTGTCGCACCTACGAAAACGACGGAAACAGTCACTAAAGATGAACCGAATAAAAATATCCCAGAGAACTTTGCACAAGATGTGCAGTGTGAGGAGGAAGCCGTTTCTATTAAAGACGATAATACTCAGGACCCCACTAGCACTTCCGAGAATGAGGAGAGTCCACAATCTGGATCCTCCCCGAAGAAGCATAAAAAACGGCGCATAGCACCTCCTGACGCCAAACAAAAAGTGCAGCCAGTGCGTGAGAAAGCGCAACAAATTAGTCGAAAATTAAGTGCTGACATGTCCGGAAAATTGCAACGGAGTCAACAGTTGAGTATGGAAGTTTCGTCAAATATAGAAACGCCCACGCAACAAGGCGGTGCAAAGGCAAAATCTACAAAGAAAGACTCGCGAAACAAAGTACCATCTCAACATGGCTCTGAGAATGAGATGCTTCAGTACACTCATAGAGGGAACTGGGCAGACGAAATTGCACACTTCCCTGAGGACGAAGAAATGAAGGAAGTACCGAGGGGTGAAAAAACGAAGGGGACGTCACCCCCACGTTCGATACACTAAAGATATTAGGCGCTAAGAGTATCAGTCATGTTATTCCCCTATGTTGTCAATATAACTTTGCACAATTGCATTACAATCCTATAAAATAGGAACGATCAACATTAATAAGATCCGCAGTCATTTAAAACTTAAGTCCTTGCAAGATATGCTTTATGCAGCAGATATCGACATTGCAATGTTGCAAGAAGTTACAGACATCAACCTTGATGATATCACAGGATATAATGCAATTGTCAATTCAGGGAACGATTCCGAGCTCGGCACAGCAATACTAAGCAAAGAAGGTCTTATTGTCAACGATGTTGCCAAACTGACAAATGCCAGAGGCCTAGCTGTCACCATCAACGGTACTAGGCTCATCAACATCTACGCACCCTCTGGCTCCAGTAATAGACGGCGTAGAGCTGAATTTTTTAAAGATGATATAGTTCCCCTTTTCTGTGGACGATACGACCAAGTAATTTTAGGAGGGGATTATAACTGCGTCTTATCGGCTAAAGATCAAATGCCAAACTTTAATTATTGTGCCGAACTTGATGACATAATCAAACAACTGAACATGACTGATACCTGGGAGCTCAAAAACGGCGCACTGCCAGGCTTTACGTACATCACAAGTCATTCAGCCAGTCGCATCGACAGGATATATGTGTCCGATAATCTAAAAACGCAGGTGCTGCAGACCGAGTTGTGGCCCACCATATTTTCCGATCACATAGCATATATTTGCACCATTAACATTAAAAGACAAGAAACATACCGGGGACGAGGACTGTGGAAATTAAATGTGGCACATCTGCAAGACCCTGAATGTCACGATATATTCAATAGTGTATGGACTGAGTGTGAGAAGAAATTCACCTCCTACCCTTCGTCACTGACTTGGTGGCTGAAATGTGCTAAACCGTCGATACGACGAGCCCTGATAAACTACTCACGAGATAAGAATGCCTGGCAAAAACAGACGACTGAATTTTATTTTACAGTTCTGAGAGAATTGTACACAAATGATCGATCTGTAATCACCAACCATTTAGAGATAAAAAGAATTCAGGCCAAACTTTTAGCTTTGAAACGGAAACAGATTGAAGGCTGCAAAATACGATCGAGGCTGCAAAACGATGTAAAAAGAGAACAGACGTCAATTTACCACGTGATAAATGAAAGAAAGGGCCATCGGAAGAAAATAATAACTGAAATGCGTTCCATGGATGGTAGACTGATTACGCAGCAAAGTGAGATTAAAAACGAAATCTATAAATACTTCACCAACCTGTTAAGTAATACCAAAACGGACACTACAGCGCAAAGTATTTTTACAACAGGACTGACCAGGAAGCTGGATCAGGATCAAGCAGATAACCTGTTAGCTGACGTGACGGAAGATGACGTGGCGGATGCAATAAGACGAAGTCCAAAAAACAAATCTCCTGGGCGTGACGGAATTCCAGCTGAGTTATACCACACGTTCCGACGACAAATGATACCTAAGCTAACACGAATTTGCAACGATTTAATGAATCCCAGCAGTGATATCCCAAGTGAGTTTCGAGAGGGAATAATAGTTCTAGTCCCGAAAAATCACGCAGGAAAATCTGTAACAAATCTACGACCGCTTACATTACTGAACTCTGACTACAAAATATTTTCCCGCATCTTGAATGAGAGATTAAAATCCGTAATGAACACCGTCACTGGTCCGTATCAATCCAGCGTCGGTCGCGATAGATCCATTCACCACACACTGTGTGACTATAGAGACATCATATCATTTGCTGGAGCTTGTAAAATAAAATGCGCGCTCGTTTCATTAGATTTCGAGAAAGCTTTCGACAGAATCAATCATGATTATCTCTTCCACACTATGGCTTACATGGACTTTCCGCAACGTTACATCGGAATTATAAAGAACTTCTTAAACAGTGCTACCTCCACAGTCATGGTCAACGGTCAGCCCAGCAAACCTATCACAATCAACAGTTCAGTGAGACAAGGGTGTCCACTATCTATGTCCCTCTTCGCAATAGCCATTGAACCTCTGCTTTTCCGTTTAAGTCAACATCTCCAAGGCATCACAATAGATGGAGTGCAGGTAGTGTGTAAGGCCTATGCTGACGACGTTGTATTTCTGGTCTGAGACAACGAAGAGATATGCAAGGCACTAGAAATAATAGATAAGTATGCACTTGCATCCGGAGCCAAGCTGAACAGCAATAAATGTGCACTAATGAATATTGGGCGTGGCTTAGGAGTTCCCACTCCAGGACCAATAAAGGAGACCCCCACATTAAAATGTCTTGGAATCGAATATGCACAAAACATCCGGCAGACAATTGCTTTGAACTATAGAAAACTACTTAATGTCATACGTGCCAGCATCCACCAACATACGCTCAGGATGATTGATGAAATACAGAGAGTGCAACTCGTAAACATCTACCTAACATCCAAAATAAATTACGTGGCACAAGTTCTGCCAATGCCAAAAGACGTGGCAAAAAGGATCCTGGCTGCCTTTGGTCATTTCGTCAGCCGCGGCCACATGTTTAAAGTAAAATTTGAAACTCTGACGCTACCACCTACTAACGGCGGCTTAAACCTTGTAGACGTGTATAATAAAGCAAATGCGCTGTACACGTGCAAGACGTACAAACAGTGGAAGAGGCACCGAATAGCATAGTAGCATTTTTACTTAACGAAATAGTACCAGACAACTGCGATGCTCCAATTGATGTTCACCACATCCCCAGCACACTCTATCACTTAAAACATTTCTTAATAGAGCACAGTTATATTAGGATGAGGATTGCAGAGAAAGATATGATCAGTGTCAAACAAGTATACAAAAACTTAATGCAGTTTCAAAACAAGAATGTCATAGAAACTAAGTTCAATGCAGTCAACTGGTCAAATATCTGGAAAAACATCCATCATTTGAACTTACCAACAGACGTGAGGGCAACGTGGTACTACGCCGTTAACAGAAAAATGACAACGAACGAACGCCTTCATTCCATTCGCATGGCCGATTCCCCTATGTGTCTCACCTGTAATCTAAATGACACTGATGATCACCAGTTTGTTTGTGGAGAGGCGAACACCATCTGGCAGTCAGTCAGAAGAAAGTTAGCGATCATTCAGAGAACATCGCCGCATACAATAACACCCTCGACATTTTTATTACCAGATGAAATTTTTTACCCCAAGACGAAGAACAATGCGGTTAACTGGCTAAGGGGACATACCGTATTTTATATCCTGAAAAGCACTGAAAAGAGCGAACAAGACTTTTGGACGTACATAAGGACCCAGCACCAAAACCTACTGAAAATAAAGGATTATCATCATCAATACGCTAATTTCCTTACGAGAAACGGAATCTTCTAGAAGAAAAGATCTGTATTTCGGAATAAATTTTGGTTTTTAAACAATATACATCTTCATTATACATATTTATATTTTATTACAGATGAATTCTGTGCTCCAGCCTATTGACGTGTTTCAGAGTTAGAGAAGGAAGCATTTTAGTATTAGTGAATAACAGAAAGCACGAAGAAACTGAACCTCAACCGGACACGAACAAATGCGAACACGAACCGAGAAGATGAACTTTGAAATCGACGATGGGCAGGGCCATAGAAAAAGAAGTAAAAGTTATTTTCTCGAATTGTAAATTGAAGAAAAAAAGATTATGTTTTCTACTAAATAAGAGGCTCTACTTTTTGTTTGGTATACTTTGGCTCTAAAGCTGTGGCACAGCAAGACGAAAATTTGTCAAATAAGATTTTTTTTTTTATTTTTTTTTTTATTCCTACTTCTTAACGAAATTTCCTCAAAAAGCACTTTTATTTGCAAGACAAGATGGAAGGAAGCATTCAAATAAATAAAATTTCAAAAAAAAGCAGATTGAAGCCGACGCCGAAGAAGGCGACTTTGGTGAGCGGAAGGACGGGTTGTAGGGGAGGTTGGAGACCCGAAGAAAAAAAAAGAAAAAAAAAGAAAAAAAATTGCTGAGGTGCTATTCCGCTGCATGGAGAGCCTTGGCAGTAGTGGCAATTATCTTTGGAACAAAGAAGCTGAATTAAAGTTTGTGTTGTGGAGGGAAATCGTACATAGACTATTCCGAGGCGCCTTAACCGTTAGTGGTGTGGTAGTCTAACGGCGCATTCCGCCGGCGGCGGCCGTGAGCTGCGGACGTCGGAGCGGCCGTGTGGTGTTTACGTCGTCGCTGCGGGCAGCCGAGCGCGGTGTGGTGAGTGTACGCTTTCAGCGTTTCTTGTTGTATACGAAGTAACATTTGTAGAATGACATAATGGAACAGAGAACGACAGTAGAGAAATTGAGACAAGAAACTTTGAAGATAGTTTTTGACCCGAAATATGCTCGACCAAAATCTTTCGAAGTTGAGGCATTTATAGAAAATAACTTTAAGATCAAGGTGGACGAATTGATTGGAATTAACTTGTCGATCGTTAGCCCGAGAGTTTACTTGAAGTTATCAACTGCTGACAAGTGCGATGAAATTGTGAGATCTTGTGGTGGGGTAGCCAGATTTAAACACTCAGATGGACATATAGGAGATGTCACGGTTTCGCGTGCAGGTATGGGGACACGGACGGTCCGTATTTTTGAGCTCCCCTTTGAAGTAACAGAAGAGGAGATTAACGAGAAACTGCGGGAATATGGCACGATTATCAGCAATGTTGCAGAGAAGTGGTCTACTTTGCACAAATATCCCGTTCTAAATGGTGTTAGACAGATTAAAATTGACATGTTGAACATATTCCCTCTTATCTCACGATATGTGGATACAGAGCGATAATTATTTACGATGGGCAACCGAGAACTTGCTCAGGTTGTGGCTCGACTACCCACGTCCGTGCTCAGTGCGTGCAGAGGCGTGTGACGCAACTACCGACTGGTGAGCGAGAGCAGCCTAGTCACATGACCACGTTACCCGTGACGTACGCCGCCGTAGCCCGCGGAGACGTTGCCCCAGACACATGCATAGAAAGGGTGGCAACTGAGTTTTCAGAACGTCCAGCTGAAAACGTCCCTATGGAGATTAGTAGCACAGAAGCTATGGGTCCAGCTACTTCTCAAGAAGCAGGAACCAGTGCCCATGCAGAAGATGACCCAATTAAGACGGCAGAAGAAGGCACGTGTCGGTCACACGAAGAAGAGGGCCAGTGCAAAGATGACACTGTTGACACGTCTGAGGATGGAGACCTGCAGTCCCCCATGATTTCACCCAAGTCCCGGAGGAAGCGTCGCAAAGCTCGTCAGGGAGCAGAACAACTTGCGCCGCTACTGCGTGATAAAGCGAAGCGGATAGGCCAAGAAATTGCGAACACGGCTCAAGGAGCGCTTCCGGACAACCGAACTACAACAACAAAGAAGTCACGAACTGAGGACACTGAACCAGACCGAGGAAAACACACCTCTGAAAGCGGTGCCAAGACAACTGACAAAGCCACAGCAAGTCAGAAGGACCCTCGAAGTATATCACAGAGGGACGTGGGGGAAGTTAAGTGCACTCGCGATTGGGCGGATGATGTTGAGGAGCACAGCCACGATGCAGAGATGACTGCGATAACAGGACAGACAGCACCCGAACAACGACATGAAGTGACCACCGATCGACAAAATACCATAGAAGACGCTAATATGGCAGGTGACGATACAGATTTCTTTTAAATGGAGACATATCTACCTTGTCTGGTAGGCAGTATAACTACTTCAATGGTACAGTCAACATGACGTCCTTGCAGGCGTACAGAATTGCGACCTTGAATATTAATAAAATTAGCAGCACATTCAAACTGAAGAATCTCCAAGATTTTCTGTACGCCGCCGATGTTGACATCCTTTTGCTGCAAGAAGTAACGGACATCTGTTTGGACAACATCGCTGGCTATAACGTCATTATTAATCCCGGTAATGGCAATGACCTCGGTACGGCGATTATGGCAAAGGAAGGTATCATACTCACGAAAGTGGAGAAACTACCAAACAGTAGAGGCATAGCTGCCACAATAAATAATACTAGGCTGATTAACGTATATGCCCCCTCAGGAACTGGGAACAAGCGCCGCAGAGCCGAATTTTTCAAGGAGGACATAGTACCACTTTTTACTGACCGATCTGAACAAACAATATTCGCTGGCGACTTCAATTGCGTACTAAGCCCCAAAGATCAGACGCCCAATTTTAATAAATCTCTGGAGCTGGAGACAATCGTGAGAGACTTAAATCTGCTTGACACTTGGGAACTGAAACACGGTGATAAGCCGGGTTACACATATATCACCAGTCACTCTGCCAGTCGTATAGACAGGATCTATGCAACGTCCAATTTAAAGGAACAAATTTTACAGTCCGAACTATGGCCAACTATGTTCTCTGATCATATCGCGTACATATGCACGGTAAACTTAGAGAGACAGGGAACCTACAGAGCTAGAAGCCAGTGGATGTTTAACGTAGCACACCTATCGGACCCTGGATGTCGTGCAGCATTCTATACGACTTGGGCAGAATGTGAACGGAAGTTCCCCCGTTACAGTACGGCACTGCACTGGTGGCTACAATGCGCAAAACCCGCAATAAGGAGGACACTGAAAAACTACTCTCGCGAAAAAGCCGCCTGGCGGAAGCAGACGACAGAATTTTACTTTCAGGGCCTGCGAGACTTGTACGTTCAGGACGCCACAGTCATCAATAATTACGGGCAGATCCAAAGAATAAAGGCGAAACTGTTAACTCTGAAGAGACAACATCTCGAAGGCTGTCAAATACGAACGCGCTTACAAAACACAACAAATGAAGAGACTACATCGATGTACCATGTTCTCCAAGAAAATAAAAGACAGAGAAGGAAAATTCTGACAGAATTTAAAACTTCAGACGGGAGACTCTTGACTGACCAAGCTGCAATACGAGAAGATATCCACAAACATTTTAGAGAATTACTTGCCATTACACCAACAGACGAAACAGCACAGCAAGCCATTACTGCTAGGACACAAAGAAGACTAACTCCGGAAGAAGCAGGCGAGCTTGCAGCAGAGATAACAGACGACGAAGTCGAAGATGCCATCTCAAGGAGCCCGAAGAATAAATCACCTGGTCCAGATGGGCTTCCCGCGGAGTTGTATCAAGTTTTACGAGAACGAGTAACGCCTAAACTGACACTCGTATGTAACGAAATAATGCACACAAAAAATGATTTTCCGAAAGAATTCTGTGAAGGCTCTGTGGTCTTGGTCCCCAAAACACCAGGAGGCAAAACCATAGCGAATCTTCGACCTATAACACTTCTCAATAGTGATTATAAGATCTTCGCCCGTATTATGATGCAAAGGTTCAAGTCCGTTATTCGTACAGTGACAGGAGCTTATCAAACAAGTGTGGGAAAAGATAGGACAATCTATCAGACCTTAACCGACTACAGAGACATCATAGCAATATCGGAAGCTTGCAACATCAGATGTGCATTGATGTCACTTAATTTTGAAAAAGGCTTTCGATAAAGTAAATCATTCGTACCTTTTCCGGACTATGAAAGCCATGCACTTTCCACAGACAGTGATAGATACTGTGAAAACCATACTCACGAATAGCACATCACGAATAAGTATAAACGGCCAACTCAGCAGCCCGATAAATGTTCAGAGTTCGGTACGACAGGGGTGCCCAATGTCTATGACGCTTTTCGCACTGGCGCTTGAACCTCTTATGACCTGCCTGACAGAAGAACTTCGTGGATTACACATCCATGGGCAGAAGATATCATGCCAAGCTTACGCGGATGATGTTGGAGTCCTTGTGACTGATGCAAGCGAGATGGACAAAGTACTTGACATTGTGGCGACTTACGAACTTGCGTCAGGAGCTAAATTAAACCGCAATAAGTCTGGTGTTATGAATCTTGGTCAAGGTATAGAGATCAGACCCGCTGCACCAATAAAAATAGTGGAACGAATAAAATGCCTCGGAATCGAATATACTCGTAGTATTCACCGCACGGCCGCTCTCAATTACAGGACATTACTTGCAAAATTACGAGCAGGCATACAACAACACAGCTTACGCAATTTAAACGCCATTCAAAAAGTTCAGCTAGTCAACACGTATATTACATCCAAAATCAACTACGTTGCTCAAGTGCTACCCTTGCCCAGAACCATAGCACGCAAAATACAAGCAACGCTTGGTTATTTTGTTAGTAGAGGTCAGATATTTAAGGTTGCATATGACACCTTGACGCTACCGACACACAAAGGCGGTTTAAAACTGACAGATATATACCTGAAAGCGCAAGCACTATATGTCAGTAAAACATATAAACAGTGGAAACGATCACCAACGACCTTAGTATCTCATCTTTCGAACGAAATCACACCGCTTAGCAGGGCTCCACCAATAGACGTGCACCACATCTCACACGAGCTGTACCACCTCAAACACTTCCTAGTGGAGTACAGCTACATACGTCATAGAACCCCGGAGAAAGGCATGTACACAGTAAAGGAGATCTACAACGCTTTGATGGAAGGCAAACAGAGTAATCAAATAGAAATAAAGTTTAAACATAACAACTGGAACAATATATGGGCAAACATATCTGACACCCACTTATCATCCAATGTGAGGTCGACGTGGTACTTGGCCGTCAATAGAAAAATCCCCACCAACTCAAAATTGCACAAAATACATCTGGCAGCCGAACCACACTGTGCCCACTGCAATCTAATTGACACCGAAGAACATCGTTTTGTGTGTGAAGATGCGAAAGATGTGTGGCTTCTATTTAGGAAGACACTGGCACTTATTCTCCGCACATCACCAAACACAATAACACCGGCACAAGTACTTAATCCTGATGACGTACCGTTCCCTAATACTAAACGAAGAGCAGTCAACTGGGTCAAAGGCCAGACTGTTCATTACATTTTAACAAACAAGACAAAGAATAAAGAAGATTATTGGATGTACCTGCTGATAGAACATCAGAAGCTGGAACGTCACAGAAAATATAAAGAGAAGTACGCGAATTATCTAAAACGAACAATAATATAGACCAACGGGAGAGAAAAATTAAACGATACAGTTTCATTTAGGTATATTTTTTTTAATATCTTTTTATTTCATTTTACGCCAAGAAGATGGCTATTTATTTAATTTTGGTTTTCATATCGATGCAGGAAAAGAAAAAAATTGCAGCTTGAGATGCACCTCAAACCATATCCGAGCATCTCTTCCGTACAAGACGGAAAGAAGAGTGCATCATAACAATATACTTAATCAAAATGGGAACAGCAGCAAGAGATTAAGTACATTACTATACTTGAGAGAAATAAATTTCTCTTTTTTTTCTGTTGAAAATAAAAAGGCCAGTGAAGCCGACGCCGAAGAAGGCGACTTTTGGCGAGCGCAAGGCCGGGCTAAAGGGGTGGATGGAGGCCCGTAAAAATAAAAAAATAAAAAATAAAAAAAAAAAATAAAAAAAAGAAAAAAAAAACGGTTAAGACGTCTGCCTAGTAAGCATGGACGTCCGGGTTCGATTCCCGGCCGCACCACAAATTTTAATTCAATGCTTCAGCTCTATCAATAATTGCCTTTCTTCGCCATATTTCTGATTAGAACGACTCAGCTGTTATATTTCAGACTTTGCTTAAGAATTCGTCTACTATCGCATTGTAATGTCCAGAAGTAATTAACAAAAATATTATTAGTAGCCGGCCGCGGTGGCCGAGGAGACTGAGGCGCTCCAGTCACAGTCTGCACGGCCACTACGGTCGGGGGTTCGAATTTCCCCTCGGGCATGGATATTTGTGCCGTCCTTAGTCTTAAGTTGTTCATAAGTAGTTTGTAAGCTTAGGGACTGATGACCCCGTAGTTACGTCCCATAAGTTCTACAAACATTTGAACATTTGTTTTTTTTTATTAGTACAGCCGTGCGATGGGTAATCCGTTACAAGTACCTTGGTGTCACCATCGACAGGCATATGACACGCTGCAAGTCGTCGAAAAACGGAGATGAACTACGCATGGAAAAGATGCATCGGCTATACTTGGTGGTCAACCAGATGCCTACACTCCCGCAGGAAGTTGGAGCCGTTCTGGCCGAGAAAGATCGCCAGTGAAAAGGACACCTCGTATGGGACGTGTTGAAGTTATACATATCGATCTCCTACAAAAGCCAGCTGTCAAAGCTGTATTGCACCAGTCTCGGGATTTCCAACCGAGTAATTCATCAAACAGCCTCAATAACTTACCTGCTGCAGGGGTGTCAACTATTGACCAGTGACTTTCACGAGAAACGGAAGAGAATCAATTCATCGGCAATCTAGACACTATGACTCAGACCACACCCGCTGATGTCAATGTCCCCAGTATTAGTGTAGTAAGGAAAATCTTCGAATAATAAGGGAAACAAACGTCAGAAACGACAGCTCTGCGACTAATACTGCGCCAAAGAGCTGGGAATAAATTGGGAGGTATCCACCTTTACTGGTTCTCCTCCTAATCAATAGTACGAAGTGCATTGCGAGGATTAAACAACGTTCAACGGCATTCCACCGGCGGCGGTCGTGCTGTGCGGAAGTGTGGAGCGACCGTCTGTTTACATCGTCGCTGCGGGCGGCCGAGCGCTGTGAGGTGAGTACGCGCTTCAGCGTTGCTATTGTAGAGGAATGCTAACCGAAAGAAATGGATAATCAACCAGAACGAATAGATACTTTGAAACTGAGTTTCGACCCGAATTTACCGAGACCGAAATCTTTCGAAGTCGAATTATTTCTGCAAGATGTTATGAAAATTACCATAGATGACATCATTGGCATTCATTTGTCAATTGTCAGTAGCGCGGTGTACCTCAAGTTAGTCAGCCCGACGAAATGCGAGCAGATAATAGAATCCTGTAGTGGTACATTAAAGTATAAACATTCGAATGGTCATGCTGGTGAAGTACGAGTGTCATATGCTGGTTTTGGAGTACGAACAGTCAGAATATTCGAACTTCCCTTTGAAGTAACTGCCGAGCAAATTAATGCGAAGCTGAAAGATTACGGGAACGTCATAAGTAACGTCGCCGAAAAATGGTCCGGGCCGCACATATTCCCGGTACTCAATGGTGTACGCCAGGTGCGAATTGAAATGATAAAACACATTCCATCTTACATTACAGTATGCGGTTATAGAGCTATTGTGATCTATGATGGCCAACCGCGAACTTGCTCGGCTTGCGGTTCCACAACGCACGTCCGCGCCCAGTGTGTACAGCGGCGCGTGGCGCAAACACCGACAGGCGAGCGAGAGAGGCAGGGCCCTATGTCTACGCTGCCGATAACCTTCGCAGCTGCCGCCCGAGTAAACACCGAACCGGAGCCCAATATAGATGTCACACTAGAGTCTTACATGGAGCTAAAATAACAACACACACCCATGGAGGCGGAAACTTCACCAGTCACTCCGCAAACTGCCCCGCAGGAAGTGGAGGAGAGTAGACAAGTGAGTCCAGAACAAGGGGACGGACTTTCCGAGGCAGTGCACGTTGCTAACTGCACGCCCATGAACGAACAATCTGGGTTCGAAGACGACAACGAACGGCAGGCCGAGACTACCTCTCCGAAGAAACATAACAAAAGATGGAAGGCACACGACGGAGCAGACGAAAACGCGCAAATACTGCGCGAAAAGGCAAAACAGATAAGCCAAAAACTGACGGATACAACAACTCGGAAACATTCCGGCAATTCTCAGGCCCTAAAAAAGTCTCGGACTGAGAACCCCGAGTCTCTCCAGGGGAAACAGACCTCAACAGTACAAACGAAGATGGACATTGTGGGCCAAGATGACAAAAGTAAACACCCAACACAAAGAAAACCAGCATCTAGGAACCGCAACCCTACAGGCAATTGGGCAGACGAAATGGAAGACAGTACTCCAAATGAAGTGATGTCTGATCTACAGGACCATATAAGGGGGACCTCACCAGGAGTCCGGAAGGCATTCGGTATCCGGCAACGGGAGTCCACGGCCCTTGCTCCTGAAGCAGAGGACGACTCGGACTTTTTCTAAATGCTCCACTACGGTATTCACCCGGAAGGAGCATAGCACCTAACACACTTCTGGCAACATGACACCTCTGCAGGCGTTCCGCATTGCCACGATAAATCTCAACAAGATCAGTAGCACATTTAACTTGAGAAATCTTCAAGATTTTCTATACGCGGCTGAGATAGACATCGCATTGTTGCAAGAAGTTGCAGAACTTAGCCTAGAACATATAGCAGGCTACAATGCGCTAATTAATCCCGGTAATGGCAGTGAACACGGGACTGCCATCATGACCAGGGAAGGAATTATTGTCAGTAACGTGGAGAAACTAGCAAATAGCAGAGGTATTGCCGTTACATTCAATAACACGAGGATTATTAATGTTTATGCACCTTCCGGAACAGGAAAAAAGCGGCAGCGGGCAGAGTTCTTTAAAGGCGACATAGTGCCTCTCTTCGCATCGCAGACTGAACACATAATTTTTGGAGGCGATTTTAACTGCGTCCTTAGCCGAAAAGACCAGACTCCCAATTTCAATACGTCCATGGAACATCAGAACATAATCAGGGAACTTAATCTGGTAGACACATGGGAGTTGCAACATGGAGATGCGCCCGGTTTCACCTATGTAACCAATCATTCAGCCAGTCGCCTCGATAGGATGTACACAACATCGAACGTGCAACAACACATTCTGCAAGCAGAGAGATGGCCGACGGTGTTTTCAGACCACTCTGCGTACATCTGCACCATAAATTTAGACAAACAGGGAACATATAGAGCAAGAGGATTGTGGAAACTGAACACATCACACCTGTCAGATGCAGGGTGTCATGCCATATTTCGCAATACATGGGCGGAGTGTGAAAGAAAGTTTCCGAGATACGATTCGGCACTTAAATGGTGGATAAAATGTGCAAAACCTTCATTAATAAAAGCTATGAAACAGCACTCCCGCGAGAAATACTCATGGCAGAATAGAACCGTAGAATTTTACTTCCAGTGCTTGAGAGATTTATATAAAGAGGATGCAGCAGTTACGGACAACTTCGCACAGATCAAAAGAATCAAGGCCACGATTTTAACAATTAAACGGAAACAACTGGCAGGTTGCCAAGTTAGAACTCGCCTACAAAATGCCACACACGAAGAGACGACGTCAATGTATCACGTGATACAAGAACAAAAGAAACGAATCAGGAAAATATTGACCGCGCTAAAAACTACAGACGGAAGGTGCCTGACCACCCAATCTGATATACGAGAGGAAATTTACAACCATTTTTCTCTACTGCTAGCAGACAAACCAGTAGACGAAACGGCACAACTCGCTCTTCTGGCTCGTTCGTCGACGAGATTAACTACTGCAGAAGCTGAAGAGCTGGCGACAGAGATCACCGAGGAAGACGTAAGTGATGCCATACGAAACAGCCCAAAAAACAAATCGCCCGGCCCCGACGGACTGCCAGCTGAGTTCTACGACACCTTCAGACAACAGCTGGTTAGCAAGTTGACTCTCGTATGCAACGACATCATGACTCACAAGAATGACTCCTTCAAGGAATTCTGCGAGGGAATCGTGGTGTTAGTGCCCAAAACACCAGGAGGGAAGACTGTAGACAATCTCAGGCCAATAACCTTACTAAATAGTGACTATAAAATCTTCGCGCGCATCCTCATGCAACGGTTTAATTCGGTGATTGACAAGGTTACAGGTGCCTATCAGACGAGTGTCGGCAAGAACAGGACAATAACCCAGACATTAAATGCATACCGCGACATCATAGCAACGGCTGAAGCATGCGACATCCAAAGCGCCATAGTGTCGCTTGATTTCGAAAAGGCATTTGATAGAGTGAGCCACTCCTATCTCTTGCGGACCATGGAGACACTGCACTTCCCGAAGAAAATACTTGACACAGTGCATACACTTCTGACGAATGGCACATCAAGAATCAGTGTGAATGGGCAATTAAGTAGACCGATCACCATCATGAGCTCAGTTCGGCAGGGCTGCCCTCTGTCGATGATTTTCTTCGCGATAGCCCTCGAACCTCTTTTGATCTCCCTGACTCAAACCTTGCCAGGATTGCAAATACACGGTCACAAAATCATATGCCAGGCATATGCGGATGACGTGAGCTTCCTGGTCACGGACGCCGAGCAGATAACAACAGCTTTCCAGATTATATCAACATACGAAGCCGCGTCTGGAGCGAAATTAAACCGAAATAAATCCGGGATTATGAACGTTGGTCGAGGAGTAGACCTTCCAACTGACGCACCACTCAAAAGCAGAGCAACACTTAAATGTCTTGGCATAGAATTCACGTGTAACATCCGCCGCACGGCGGCCACTAATTATAGGAAACTATTGGCAAAAATACGGGCTGCAATACAGCAACATAGTTTGAGGAACTTAAACATCATTCAGAAAGTGGAGCTAGCAAACATCTATATCACAGCGAAAGTAAACTACGTCGCTCAGGTCCTCCCACTGCCCAAGGTTATAGCTCAAAAAATATTAGCAGCTCTCGGTCACTTTGTCACTAGAGGCCATATATTCAAAGTAAAATATGACACACTGACGTTACCAACAGAAAAAGGAGGCCTTCATCTCACAGACATCTACCTCAAAGCGAAAGCTCTTTTCGTCAGAAATACGTACAAACAATGGCAACGATCACCAGATACTCTCACGGCTCACCTCCTGAATGAAATAACACCGGCAACTATGGAACCACCTGTTGACGTCCATCACATACCGAACGCGCTCTGGCATCTCAGATATTTCTTTTTAGAACTCAGTTATGTTATAATGAATACTCCTGAGAAAGATCGATACAGGGTAAAAACAATCTATAACAATATGATGGAATGTAAACAGGGTAACGTCGTAGAAAACAAATATAAAGGATATAACTGGCGTAACATCTGGCAGAATATACATGACCCACACTTACCATCCAATGTGCGGTCCACGTGGTATATGGCGGTAAATAGAAAAATACCGACCAATGTAAAGTTACAGGCGATTCATCTGGCAGACACACCAAATTGCAGCAACTGCAATCAAACTGATACGGAGGAACACCGATTTACATGTGAGCCCGTCAAAGACATATGGCAACTCTGCACGGACAAACTCGCGTGTATATTACGCACGTCACCCAGAACAATCACACCAGCACGACTACTAAACCCAGAAGAAGTTCCCTATCCTAACGCCAAGAGAAAGGCAGTCAACTGGATAAAGGGGCAGACAGTACACTATGTTTTCTCAGAAAGCGAAAAAAGTAAAAACGACTATTGGTTAACACTACAGACCGAACATCAGAAATTACAACCATTTGAAAATTACCGAGAAAAATATGCATGTTTTTTACATAGAACATTAATTTAAACGAAAAAACAAGCTTTGCAGATTGTTTTGTTTGCTTCTCTTATTGTTTCAAAAACTAAATTATAACAACGTTTTACAAAAATTCCTGGTGTCGGTAAGAACGGAGGTAACGGTGACAAGCACTTCGAAGTTAAATGAGAAGACGACTCAGTATCACGCTAACAACAACGAAGATATAGAAACGATAAATCACGGTAACTCTGCGTTAGTAAATCTTTTTGAGAAGACGAACTTTGAAGCAGCTAGTACACCGAGCCGTGCAGCTGAACACCCAAGGAAAAAACAGAGGAGGTACATTTACTTTCGTTTTCTAGAATGGAGTTCCTTTTGTTTTATTTTCTTTTCAAACAACAATTATGGAAGCTAACCGCTGATGACATAATTGGGAAGGAAACAAAGGTGGTCACATCACACTGCAGCGGGCAGCTACCGCAGAAGAAGCAGTTTAATTTCACCTCTTAGAAAATAAAAAAAGAAAAAAAAACGGTTAAGACGTCTGCCTAGTAAGCATGGAGGTCCGGGTTCGATTCCCGGCCGCACCACAAATTTTAATTCAATGCTTCAGCTCTATCAATAATGTCTTTGACATATTTGAGACGAAAATCCGTCTCAGGGATTCTTTCATTGTATTTAATTGATATTTATATCACCATAACAGGATTGACCCACCATGTCCATTGCAGTCTGCTTTCGGCTCGCGTGCTGTGTGGACGTCTGTTTACTTCCTCGCTGCAGCCGGACGCGCGCTTACAGTGTGTGGTGAGTTATACGCTCTTGTGGCGTAAATAGTTGCCTTATGTTTCGAAATGAGTAGATCATCAGGATGAGTCAACCTAAACGAAAATATACCTTGAAGTTCTCGTTTGACGAACATTATGCTAGACCAAGAGCATTTGAAGCAGATGCGTTCCTTCGAGATGTAGTAAAGCTCAGTTTTAGGGAGGTAGTCGGGATCCACCTATCGATTGTGAGTGGCACTGTTTATGTAAAAAAAAAAAAAAAAAAAAAAAAAAAAAAAAAAAAAAAAAAAAAAAAAAAAAAGTTGCGTAGTCGCGGCCGAAAGGCCTTAGCGAGCGGAAGTGTGGTGTTTACGTCTTCGCGGTCGGCGGCCGAGCGCTGTTGGTGAGTTTAACGCCGTAGCGCGTTGCACTCCTGTTTTGTAACTAACACAGAGTTGACGAACACATAATGGAACCTAAAAGGAAAGACACACTGACGATAACGTTTGACAATACTCTTCCGCGACCGAAATCGTTTGATGTAGAAGACTTTTTGTTCGAAAAATTGCAGTTAGCTGATGACGACATTATTGGAATACATCTCTCGATTAGTAGCAGCACGGTTTATTTGAAGTTAAGTAGCCCTACAAAATGTGATCAAATTGTTGAATTATATGGGAACAAATTAAAGTTCACACATCCCGACGGTAGTATTGGCGACGTTGAAGTCACTCACGCAGGTCTTGGCACGAGGACTATTCGAATTTTTGAACTGCCATTTGAAATCACTTCAGAGGAAATTAATGCTGTTCTGAAACCGTACGGTACAGT
Source organism: Locusta migratoria (assembly GCA_026315105.1). Taxonomy (NCBI): domain Eukaryota; kingdom Metazoa; phylum Arthropoda; class Insecta; order Orthoptera; family Acrididae; genus Locusta; species Locusta migratoria. The sequence goes on from CM048751.1 coordinate 26,625,027, forward strand.
TCTTAGTAATACAGCCGAAAAATGGTCTTCCGCTCATAAATTTCAAGTATTAAATGGCGTAAGACAGGTAAAAATTGAAATGACCAAACACATTCCTTCATACATAACCGTCTGTGGATACAGGGCAATTGTAATTTATGAAGGACAGCCGAGAACGTGTTCAGGATGCGGTGCCACTGGCCACGTGCGCGCTCAGTGTGTGCAGCGCCGAGTGACGCAACTGCCGAGAGGTGAGACGGTAGCACCACCTAACATGACGCAGCTCCCGATAACCTATGCAGCGGCAGCTCGCGGGACTACGATACCTACGATAGAAGAGGCTCTCTCCGAAGATATTAGTAAAATTGAGGAAGACACGCGGCGCATGGAAACTGTTAATGTAGAGGAACCCATAGTAGACGCAGTTCACGGACATTCTCATGCACAACAACAGAGCACCAGTACAGAGCCAGTACAGAACCGCCCACGGACTGAGAACCCGCCCCCCGCACAACACACTGAACCACAGTCTTCGAATGACTTTTTGTCAACGCTAACGGTTCATGATGTGCCAGATAACTCCCTAAAGGACACCAAAAAACGACGTATCGCCCATCAAGGTGCGGAAAATACGGCCCCCACGTTGCGGGAAAAGGCCAAAAATGTACGACAAAAATTACAGTGCGAGCCAACCGCAACCCAAGAAGCCAACCAGCAAACATAAAAAAAAATCACGAACTACAGAACTGACAGGGCAAAAGGCAAATGCCGCCGAAATGTTCCAAGTAGAAGGAGTGACAGGCAAGCAACCTGCAGAAGTATCGAAAGGGACAAAAGGCACACAAAAAACCATCCAAATGCCAGCTTGGGGCGATGAAGTAGACAGCAGCGCCTCGGATCACGAAATGACGAAATCTCCAGACGAAAAGGGACAACCACAAAGAGAAAATCCAACCCAGAAAACACAACAACATGCAACACCAGATGTAAATATAGAGACGTCCATGTTTGAAGGAAGGGACCGCACTAACCTTCGCAGACAAGAATCTCCGAGGGATGGTGTACAACACGATGTTAGACTTTATTTAGAGCCTCCTGCCAACAGCGTGAATAAAACTGCATCCTCATCTTCTAGAAAGTCTCGTCACGAAGGCATGGAAGTTAGTCATTCGTCGGCGATACGACGTGGCGCCATGGAGGTCGACAGGCGTGATGAAGACATGGAGGACAACTTTTATTAATAGAGAAACCACTTATTAATGTTATGACAGCTATTACTACCTTGCAGTCATATAGTATAGCCACCATTAATGTTAACAGAATTGTAAGCCAGGCCAAAGTAGAGTGCCTACGTGATTTTATTTACGCTTTCGACATTGATATTGTCATGCTACAAGAAGTGTGTACAGACAGGGTACAACACATCGCGGGGTACAATGCAATTCTCAACCGAGGCACGGAAAGCGGCACTGCCACGTTATTGAAAGACGGCATTATACCGAGAAATGTGAAACAGTTAGCGAGTGGAAGGGGAATATCGGTGGAAACAGACACAGCCCAGATCATTAATATCTACGCGCCATCGGGCTCCCATGCCAGACAGGCCAGAGTAACTTTTTTCCAAGAAAGTATACTCGAGTTAATAAATCCCGCGACGGAAAACACCATACTGGCCGGTGACTTTAACTGCGTCACTTCTGCAACCGATCAAACACCGAATCCTAACATTTGTATCCAGCTGGGAGATTTAGTGAATGGATTGCACCTCACTGACATCTGGCACAACCGTCCACGAGGGAACCCAGGGTTTACGTTTATTACCAGCCACTCGAAGAGCCGTATAGATAGAATATACACTTCTACTAGTCTGAAGAAGAGTGTACTCAGTGTCGAAACCTGTCCGGTCAGTTTTTCCAACCATCTGGCAGTTTTAGCTAACATTAACATGGCTAAACAGAAGACCTATAGGGGTCGAGGCATGTGGAAATTTAACACTGCACACTTAATGGACAATTCCTTAGAACCGGGATTGAAGCGTGCCTGGGAAATGTGTCTGAGAAATTCACATCGTTATAGGTCCAAACTTGAATGGTGGGTCTCACACGCAAAACCCAAAATCCGATCCTTCCTCAAAAGCTATGCGTTTGGGAAGAAACAATGGGAAAGACACACAATGGAATTTTACTTCCAGTGCTTACGAGAACTGCATGCCGATCACGTCAATGTGTCACGCCACATCGTGAAAATCAATAGAATCAAGGCGAAAATAACCGCTTTGAAACGCCAACAACTGGAAGGTATTAAAATACGATCGAGAGATCATAGTGGCATTGCGGAAGAAAGGCCAGCACTCTTCCATCTCCTGGCAGAACTGAAAAGAGGACGGCGCCAGCACATCAGTGCCCTTCGTACCGATGACGGTGCGCAGATTACTTGTCAACGGGACATCATGACGTTGGCACAAGATTATTACACTAAATTGTATGCTTCAGGTGACACGTATGACAATATCACTTCTGAATCATTTTTAAATTGCATTCACCCGACCGTGACGGACGAAGAAAATGCAGACTTTGAGGCACAAATCACAGAAGACGAATTGTACAATGCTGTGAAAGGAAGTCCACGGAACAAATCCCCTGGACCCGACGGGTTGCCTGTCGAATTTTACTTAAAATACTGGTCCATATTTGGCAGCACACTGACAGAAGTTTTTAATGAAATACGCACGATTGACACGATTCCCTGCGAGTTTTTAGAGGGCATCATAGTGTTGGTCCCCAAAAAGGGCGGAACAAACGACTTGGCAAACATGCGTCCTATATCGCTGCTCAATGCAGATTTCAAGATAGTTGCTAGGGTATTGCTCCAAAGGTTGAACGCCGTTGCTGCTCGCATCATCGGTCAATATCAATCGTGCGCCGTGCCCAGGAGAACAATACAGCACGCTCTAGAGGAATACCGCGATGTCACTGCTGTCACTGCAGCCTCCAACTGCAAAGCGGCCATCATGTCATTAGATATGGACAAAGCATTTGATAGGGTTCGACATAGGTACCTGTTTCGTGTGATGTCAAAAATGGGTATGAGACCGTTTTTCATAAATATTATCCAGCGACTATATACTGGTGCAACATCAAGAATTCTTGTAAATGGCCAATGCACAGCAAAAGTACCCATACTAACGTCGATCAGGCAAGGTTGCCCCCTTTCAATGATGCTTTTCTCCATATCAATTGAGCCTTTCCTACGAACATTGTATGTTCAGTTACCAGGACTTGAAGTTGGGGGACAGAAATACGTCTGTAGAGGATATGCCGACGACCTGGCTGTGTACATAACTGACCCCTCTGATCTCACCAGAATAGAAGATGTGATTCACACATATAGTTACTGCTCTGGAGCTAAAATCAACCTCCGCAAATCTCGCATTCTACAGCTAGGGAAAGGGATAAGATTCATCGGAACTGGCCCATTCGAAGTGACAGATCACACCAAACTACTTGGTATTCATTACAATAAATGTCCTGTCAAGACAGCAGCCTGGAATTGAAAAAGGAAACTCAACAGCCTACGAGCGGTATTAAGAGAGAATTCCACTCGCTCCTTAAATATCATACAGAAAATCATTTTGATAAATCTAGTCATTTTAGCAAAAGTGTACTACCTTGCGAGTGTCTTTCCCCTGCCTGAAACAATCGGACAACGTATTGAATCAGCACTTGCGTGGTTTATATGGAGGGGGAGTGTCCTTCGGGTTGACTACCTTACGACGACATTACCTGAAACAAAAGGAGGTCTAGGACTCACCAACGTCAAAGCGAAATGTAAAGCGCTGCTAATATCTAGGACGGCTAAGGCTCTAGAAGCTGGAGACGGAAATCTCACAGCGTACATTTTAAAATCGGTGACTCCACCAGACAGCAGGGTGCCAGTTATGGTCGGTCATATTAATTATAAGCTTCGACACATTAAAGGATACGTAATTGAAAACAGCTATATTCATCAGAAAGTAAGAAACTACACAACAAAGGAAATTTATAAAGTGCTGACAGAAGATAATAGCTTAAGTAGAGTTCAGAAGAACAATCCCACAATCGACTGGAGCAGAGTGTGGAAAAATATTCATTTGAAGACCTCAGCATCTAATGTAAGAGCTACGTGGTACTGTGCAGTAAACAACATCGTAAGCACAAATGAGCGTCTCTTCAGGATCGGCATATCAAACACGGACAAATGCATGGACTGTCAGCAGACAGACACTCTACTTCATCGATTCACTTGCGGTGCAGCTAATGAGATATGGCAATGGGTAAGGCGCAAGCTTGCTATTATGAACCGCACGTCAGTCAGTAATATAACTGTGGAGGAACTGTTAGCTCCAACGAGCTGGCCGTATCCAGACCAAAAGAGAATGTCCACATATTGGTTAATGGGCAAGTTCATTGAGTATTGTTTGGCAAATGAGAGAAAGTCCCTTCTGGAATTACAGCATGACATCATGCAGGAGTACGCGAAATGCTCGAAGCACGAGAAATGGAAAGTAATGATGGGTGGTTATTTACCTGCTGTTCTTGATTTAAACTGACCATAGAGACAGTGAAGATTATATTACAGATTAACTATGAAAAAGAAGCATATATTCTTTCTAGTATCCCACAGGAGGGTGGATTTTGTTGACATACTATCAAGGAGACTGTTGAGAATCAACTGTTTGAGTTTCATATTATTTGTTTCTAATAGAAGCCCAGAAGTGCTGCTATTTATTTACTTGTTAATTTTTTTGTATGGAGAGCAAATTATCATTAAGTTTTATGGCTATTTTAGATGCACAACAATACTCCGTTTTCCTTACCTCGAAGAGAGGGAGAGACAAAGAAATAAGTGGTTGGTATCGTCCTTGTCAGCTGGAACACAAATCGACGGGTGTGGAGCATCAAGCAGTGCCGCGCACTGAGTTACGAGAAGACGAACAACAGAAGAGTATTAGACGATAGAACTATCGAACGATTATGGAATACAACAGAAGTGCATTATTTTCGAGAAGACAAACTCAAAGCCGCAGCGCAAATGTGCAAATTCCCGTCCAGCATCGATACCACAGAAAACGAGGAAGGAAAAAATACATAAATTAAAAAAAAAAAAAAAAAAACAAAAAAAAAACGCCGATGAAGGCGACATTTGGAGAGCGAAAGGCCAAAAAAAAAAAAAAAAAAAAAAAAAAAAAAAAAAAAAAAAAAAAAAAAAAAAAAAAAAAAAAAAAAAAAAAACGGTTAAGACGTCTGCCTAGTAAGCATGGAGGTCCGGGTTCGATTCCCGGCCGCACCACAAATTTTAATTCAATGCTTCAGCTCTATTAATAATGTCTTTGACATATTTGAGACGAAAATCCGTCTCAGGAATTCTTTCATTGTATTTAATTGATATTTATATCACCATAACAGGATTGTTCCACCATGTCCATTGCTGAGGTGCTATTCCGCTGCATGGAGAGCCTTGGCAGTAGTGGCAATTATCTTTGGAACAAAGAAGCTGAATTAAAGTTTGTGTTGTGGAGGGAAATCGTACATAGACTATTCCGAGGCGCCTTAACCGTTAGTGGTGTGGTAGTCTGACGGTTAAGACGTCTGCCTAGTAAGCATGGACGTCCGGGTTCGATTCCCGGCCGCACCACAAATTTTAATTCAATGCTTCAGCTCTATCAATAATTGCCTTTCTTCGCCATATTTCTGATTAGAACGACTCAGCTGTTATATTTCAGACTTTGCTTAAGAATTCGTCTACTATCGCATTGTAATGTCCAGAAGTAATTAACAAAATATTATTAGTAGCCGGCCGCGGTGGCCGAGGAGACTGAGGCGCTCCAGTCACAGTCTGCACGGCCACTACGGTCGGGGGTTCGAATTTCCCCTCGGGCATGGATATTTGTGCCGTACTTAGTCTTAAGTAGTTCATAAGTAGTTTGTAAGCTTAGGGACTGATGACCCCGTAGTTACGTCCCATAAGTTCTACAAACATTTGAACATTTGTTTTTTTTTTATTAGTACAGCCGTGCGATGGGTAATCCGTTACAAGTACCTTGGTGTCACCATCGACAGGCATATGACACGCTGCAAGTCGTCGAAAAACGGAGATGAACTACGCATGGAAAAGATGCATCGGCTATACTTGGTGGTCAACCAGATGCCTACACTCCCGCAGGAAGTTGGAGCCGTTCTGGCCGAGAAAGATCGCCAGTGAAAAGGACACCTCGTATGGGACGTGTTGAAGTTATACATATCGATCTCCTACAAAAGCCAGCTGTCAAAGCTGTATTGCACCAGTCTCGGGATTTCCAACCGAGTAATTCATCAAACAGCCTCAATAACTTACCTGCTGCAGGGGTGTCAACTATTGACCAGTGACTTTCACGAGAAACGGAAGAGAATCAATTCATCTGCAATCTAGACACTATGACTCAGACCACACCCGCTGATGTCAATGTCCCCAGTTTTAGTGTAGTAAGGAAAATCTTCGAATAATAAGGGAAACAAACGTCAGAAACGACAGCTCTGCGACTAATACTTCGCCAAAGGGCTGGGAATAAATTGGGAGGTATCCACCTTTACTGGTTCTCCTCCTAATCAATAGGTTTAAACAACGTTCAGTTACCCAGATGAAGGCCACTGTAACGTTGGCCGAAACGTTGGTTATTTAAGTAATAGCCTTACATCATGACGCGGTACCATACCCAGAAAACTTTTATGTCATCTGACTCTGGCCGCGGAAGCCTACGTAATTATAACGTTCAAATTAATTAATCAGTACTGATTTATTCATCACTAAATTTTTATTTCAGCTCATTTCGGCCTACTAGGGCCCACGAGGCTCGTCTTAACTCTCAGCCAGAGTCTTCTGCTTTTTCTTAGCCCAATACGCCTTCATCTTCTGGCTGTGAGCCTGCTTCCTCTCATCCGTCCATTTAGGTCTGGTGGTGCCGGTACTCTTCTTGCTTGTGAGGGATAGTGGGAAGACTCCATGTAGAATGGCCTGATGGTATTGCGTTCGGTTCTCGGTTTTCTGTAATGGGATCTGCAGTTCTTCTAAGTCTGATCTAACAGAGGTGAACCCCTTGGCTTCGGACGCCTTTCCCCTGCTAGTCACTGTGAGGATCTTCATGGTGAGCCTAGAGTGCTTCAGGTTGGTCATGTGCTCGTAGAAGGTCAGTGTCCTATTCCTCATACGTTATTATGTCTTCCTGGTGTTCATACAGTTCGTTATTGTGTCTGCTTCTGTAACTACCGTCTTCCTCTCTTACGGGTCCTAATATTCTCCTCAAGATATCCCTCTCTTTAAGTTCTAGTTTCGTGAATTTGCCCTTTCGATTCATCAAGAGGCACTCGCAGGCATAGAGTGCAGAGGGTCTTACTACCTAGTTTTATAAATGTTTTACAAAATCTTCATTTTATTAAGAAAGGAAAAAAAGTCAGTAGCGTGTTGTACCAGCCTTAGTAATGCTTTAAAATGCTGTAAGAAAATCACTTAGCAGTATTTTAACATACGAACAGTACAGTATAAATAACTGGATTCCTGACTTAATCAGTTACCCTGGTAGCAAGTAACGTGACGGTAAAATGCAGCATCATTAACAGAAACGAGGTTTCGCGTAATAATGTAATGCAATAATCTGACAGACGGGTGAATAAGTAAACGAATTTAATACCAGTTCTAAAAATTCCCATTATGGGCCCTCTTCATGTAATTTGAACGTATACGAACTCTCGAAACTCACATGAGTGTGCTCATTGCACGCCGTATTTGCATCCAATTAGTGGAACAGTTAGCGTGGAGTATTGCCGCAGTCTAGGAACGGATATTCCTTCTCTGTTATTGTAGTTCTCACGGTATCCGTAATTATGGATAATTTGAATAGAAATGGCGCAGCTTAAACGCCACATCCCAGACGGAACGAGTGATTCGACGAAATGGGATGTCTGCTATAAACTGTAACTGGTAACGATTTCCAGTGTTATCAGGAAACGGCAATACTACATTACAATCCATTGAGTGGGTCTGTAATCCTAGGCACGTGTACGTTCACAATTCGGAATCGACCACTAACGAAGTCAAACCCGCAATACCTTCAGAGCTGGACAGTTTCAGCATATTCCATTTGTTTTGGAAACAGCCAAGTATGTTTCAGCACAAGTTGCACAGTCATTGGTTTTCATTCGTCTGTCAAAAAGATACCTTCTTAACCCATGAAGTACCAAATTTCTTTCTTCAATTTACATTTATTTCTATGTTGTCTGATTGACATAGAGACGAGGAAAAGGGATATAAATTTTGAAAAATGCAATAACCTTGAAATAATTGATTTATTTTAATCGATCCCCAAATGGGGATCATGGCACATGCCACACTCGTTTTACATTGTCTTTTATTTTTTCTACCAGACAACAAAACAATCAGAACACTGTTTCCTCACATTTTTCTTGCAAACTTCTCATCTTCTATGTTTCCCCAGTGTTGTGCGTTCAATCACATGCCCGTTTCCAGCAGTCCTGAGTTCAATTGGAACACGTGAAAGGGATGATTTTGGGTATGATGAACGTCCTACCCTTTTCGGATCAGAATCAGCAGATGATTAAACAAGATATGCCCTTGCCACTATTCTTCGGAATTGAAGCAGTGGAATATTTTTATTCGAAAGGCAGCAGATGACGTGCCCGTTGACCAACGCTACCTCTAACGCATTGGTGAACAATGAAAAGTACCATTTCTTACCTACAATTCTCACACGTTATTTCTGCACATTCCAGTCCAGTTTGCCCACACTTTCCATATAATTGTTATATTCCGAAATCATTCTTCGCTGTGGAACTTGCACTTCTTTTTTCTCAGCTTTGCTCCATCTCTTTACTTTCCCTACTGGATGTACTGTTTCATGGCTTGACAAAAGCTTTTCTCAATTGTTATCCTTCCACATAACAGCCATTACCTCAGTATTCTTCTCAAATCTATATTCATACACTCCTCTTCGTTTCTTCTTCATGCTATTCTCTTGTTCTATTGGACAGTTATTCCTTCGGCTTATAGGGGCAGTTCCAGTTGCCCTTTCATTTCTGAGAGCTTTTTCATCAAACGGAAGCTCGTAAAAAGTTATCAAAACATATTTTGTGAAGTTCAGGAGTCAACAGATAGGAAATCATATTCAACACAACTGCTCCTCCAACTCCCAGAACTGAAACATCACTTGTATCTTTCGATTTTCCTTCGTAGACTGACATATGGCAACAGCACATGGCCTACTCTTGGAATCCTAATATCACTGGTTTCCCGCAAATGAACTATTTTAGGTAATGGTGTCCATAATATCGTACCATTTGCTCATCAATGCTCAGGCTGTCGGAAAAAGTAATGTTCATAAAATTATTATTAAATCCATCAATTGACGAATTTTTAAAAGTTTCGCCTTTCGTCAGGTGGAATTCTGTTCAGACGTGTGTTATCATTGAAATGAAGGTGGCGCTTTATTTCCAGATATCTGTTGCGATTCATACACTGTCGTACACATCTTATATCAAAGTTTTCATCTTCATTCCAGTATAGTTTCTCCTGTGGAAGAACATGGTATCCAGTGAATCGCAAGTGCTCGAGAAAGGTCTGGAGAACGATGGGATGTGGTAGCATTCAAGGCCAGCATTCTTAGAACTGCAAAATTTCCTTTACAAAGACAAATCCCCAACTGGCACTTGATGGGTTAATACGCACGTCCGATTAATAAAATGTTTAACTATTTACCATACAGGAATGGGATTGGACTAATATCGTGTACTAGCCCAGCATCAGTCTGAAGACAGTAGTACACAAGATATATAAAATGGATTCAACCAGTTGGTTTACATAATCTAATTAACGATACAGCTCTTTAATTTTTGATGTGCTTGAATGCATCAACACATAACGAGTTGTTTCCAGTATATATTCATTCGTGTATCTGATGGTGGTACCGGTACTTGTAAACCTGTAATTCTTGTATATTTATATGCAAACGAGGTAATTAACAACAAATTACAACGACCGCTGCCCTTTCGCGTGTGTTAATGTCATCACGAATCGCATTTGTCATTCCTACTAAATCTATCCGCAAGCGAAGCATAATAATGTTTTAAAGTGAGGTCAACAAATAATTTTCGTTTATTTTTCACTCCCAGTCAGTGGGTTATTATGATAACCGAAAGGGAAGACTTAAGTACTAGACAATAATCCAAAAGAAGCAGTGTAACTTTATGTGTTGTACTAAAGTACCGTTCATGGAAACTAACTGTAATGAAACATTGGGAAACCAAAGAAAAACCTTAAATGATCTACTAAACAAATAAGGGCAGAAACGTTCAGGGCGTGAGAGCAATATAGAAATATCAAATGAAGTACATCAAAAGTACAAGGAAACCAAGGCGAGGTGGCTTGAGGAAAAAAATGACAAGAATTCGAAAAGGAAACAATATGTGAAATAATGACCTACACACAGTGAACTCAAAACAACTATCAGTGAAATTAAAAACGACTGTGGTAACATGCAGAATGGAATGGTAAACGCAGGGGGATGAGGGGTTCAAACAAAGTATTGAATATCTATATGCGTGGTGATACTTGTATGATAACATGGCACAGGAAATGGATACGGTATCAGAATTTAAAAGAGCCCTCCGAGGATTGTAATCAAATAAAGAAGAAGGAATTGATAACATTCCTTCGGAAATTATAAAGTCACTTCGGTTGGGGGAGGTAGGAGAGGTGATGTATAATCAGACTTTCGGAAAAATATAATCCCCACAATTTCCAAGAGAGCAAGGGCAGAGTACTGTCCCACAGTCACGTTAACACCACAAGCATGACTCATTCTACGTAGAATAATTAACAGAAGAATGGAAAAGGAAATTGAGGAATTGCCTGTGACGATCGTTTTGACCTTTCAAAGGTTAAAGGCGCAAAAGAAGTAGTCCTGATATTGCACTTTTAAAACAATGAAGCGAGACTGAAGAACGCCGGTTTTTGTCAACTTGGGTTTTCGATAGTGCACATTGCTACATGTTATTCGAAATTCTGATGAAAATAGTGTAATCTACATAGAAAGTGCGGTAGAAATCATGGATGAGTAAGAATGAAGTTTTGGTACTAATAAAGGTCTCAGACAGCATCTGTCTTTCGGCTTTATTAAATATACATCGAAGAACAATTACGGAAATTAAATATTGCTATGACAGCGATTGTAATGATGTGATGAGATTCGCCGATGGCACTGCTATCCTTAGTGAAAGTGTGGAAGAATTACAGATGCTTCTGAATGGATTGAAAAGTCTGATGAGAAGAGAATATGAACTAAAGGTGTGCTGGAAGACTACTGAAGCAATGAGAAGTAGGAAAAAATGCAAAATTCGGAACATGAAAGTTAATATCACAAGAAGTGTGTGGTCCATAGAAAGAAATTTCTGAAACATGAGGCGAGTGTCAACAGCCGCAATATATTTCATAAAATGCATTTTCTTTTAAAAAACCATCAGCTGTTTATTAAAAACCTTATACATCTACCAGTTTCGGTCATAGACCATCTTCATGGATAAAAAGGTGTTAAAACAGAATGGTAAAATGCATCAAATAAAATACATCCAACTGAGATAAACAGGAGTCAGTATAACTAAGAGTGTAAAAAATTACTATGGTCATCTTAGATAAAATCTATCAGTCAAACATGAAGTTATTTTCTATTATTTCGTGTTGCATAAGTATGTTTAATCAGCAAATAATAGTTAATTCATGCCAAATGTAACGTTTCTGCTATGTTGCACACTCCTTGCAAACCTATTGCTAACATTACAAACACGAAATATCGGACACCTAAATAAAACTTCACTACCGAACATGTAAAATATCAGATTTTCGCGTTCAGTTTGAAATACTATTAACACTATTAGTAAAACGCTTTTAAGAAGTAGTACGTTGATTTAAACATTACTTTGGCTGTCCTTTTTTACGTAATTTTCAATTTTTATACTTTCGTAAATAATAACTACAAACACTAAAAATGCATTACTCTTAGTTACTGAATATGATGAGCCTATAAAAATAGTTATTTGTATAAAATCAACACTACTACATACTATTATTGCACAATGTTATTACATATTTACCTTTTGTTTAAATAAATTAGGGCAAACCATGTTATATATATATATATATATATATATATATATATATATATATATATATATATATATATATATATATATAACTGGATCCTAAATCCTAAATTAAATACTGATCATTTCTCAAGCACTAAAATTAATAATCCGTTTGGTACTGATAAACTGTCTTCGAAATAGACAAAAGTGGGACGACTTTATACAAATCCGCTTTATAAAAAATTAGACCACAAATTGAAATACATTAAAGTTATGTTTCTCAATAATAATACACTTACACAATATTGGCAAAACAGATAAGTGTGCACTTCAAAAACACAAAAACTGTAAATAAATTGAGTTAGTTTAAAATGAGTAAAAACACGACTTTAAATTTGCGTATACTATTAAATACAAATTTCATAAAACACATACGTACATTGAGATAAAGAGTTAAAGCCTAAATGTAATATTTTAATTTATGTATTTTGGCATATTTGAGGTATTATTGTGTTATTTATTTAATATCTGAATAGTATTATCATTAGTCTTATTACGCGGCTACGCGGAAAATATTTGAGTGGAAACCATGCTCTGGCACTCTGTTCCTAGTTACAAACCCGTAAACATCTCTGTTATATTGAAGCTGGATCTTTAGACAGATCAACAAGGAACAATGGAAATAAAACATATATTAAAAAAAGTTGAAATAAGTGAGTTCGTCATTTAACGTCGACCACCATTTCATTGATATGAATGTAGCTCCGAAGTAAACCAGGATCAATGGAGTTCAACTCAAATCGGCCATCTAACCCAAGGTAAGTGTTTTTTTTTTCTTTTTTTTTAATAACGTGTACCCCACCATCCCCCGGCGTCCTGTTAATAGAACTTTGTCCTGCAATACGGAGACAGTTCGTCTGGAAACTTTATCAAAAGGGATCGGCAGCTAGCGTGATTCGTCACACAAAGGTATATTGTTAAAGTTCAAATAGTATTCTAATTAGTATTTCCGATAATACTAAGAAAATTCTTTTCTCATAATATTCAAGTGCTTATTACTATGTTTCACAAGTAATGTAAGGAAAGTTTGTTTGTGTATAATTACCGTTAATTACGATAGTATTGTTGATAAATCTATTTTGTTAAATACTTAAATACTATTAATTGAATACTAATATTTACTCTATCTTCTAATATATTCAGTTGTATGTAATTGTTTATGTTTCCATTATAATTAATGTATTGAGCGCAATTAACAATACGTAATTTCCAGTGTCATTATTTGAAAGATACAAGTAGGATAAGTCCACGGCATGTAATTGAGTATTGTTTCATCCTGCATCTGATGCACAGTCTATGTCAGTTCTGAGTATTGTTTTGAGTGTTGTATCGGCCTCGATCTGAGGCATAAGCCACGCCAGTTGGTACTTTAATTCTGAACAGTTATGTATACGTTCGTCAGTGTTATTCGTGCACAAAGAGTATCTACCGTAATTAATCCACATTTGTGCCACACTGCACACCTCAGACGTGAGTATTCCGAACACGAATTGTATAAATTCCTATTATTGATGTGTGGAATGTGTATTCCTGGTCACATTAATTTTAATTAATGAGACTTGTTCGCTGGCCATAAATGGAGCCAATAGACACGTTACACGGATAGAAACACATTACACGGCACACACTGCAGATGATTAACAGATATACGCATTCTTCAGTTTTAAATGCCTTTAATTGGCAACTGTTTCTTCCCACATAACTTTCTTTTACAATTTCACTGCAATTGTACTGTAGATATGATTTACGACTACCAGTTTTGTACTTATTGTGTCCGTTCGAGATTTGTTTTGAAGAAACCTTTCACGCTACTTGACAAGCTTCTTTATTGATTCATAAAGTCTGCAAACTACAGCTATGTGCACGTGTTCTACATCTACATAACATACTCCACAATCCGCCATTAGGTGGGCGGCAAAGGGTACACTATATCACTACTAGGAATTTCCTTTCCTATTCCTCTTCCAAATAGAACGAGGAAAGAAAAGAAAACCTTGTCTTTGTGATCACTACGCGAAATGTAAGTAGGCGGCAGCAAGATCGTACTACACTCAGCTTCAAATTCCGGGCCTCTAGATTTCCTCAACAGAAATTCCTCCAGTGATCCCCAAGTGAGTTCCAGGAGCATTTCTGTGACACTCGCACATTGGTAGAACCTACCAGTAAAAAACCTATCTGCTCGCCTCTGAATTGCTTCTATGTCTTCCTTTATACCGATCTTCTGCGGGTCCCAGACACTTGAGCAATACTCAATACGTGGTCGTACAAGCGTTTTATACGCGGTCTCCTTTACTGATGAAGTACATCTTCCCAAAATTCTCCCAAGAATCCGAAGCCGGCTATCCGCCTTACTCACAACTGTCCTTATATGTTCGTTCCATTTCATATCGCTCCGCAATGTTACGCCTAGATATTTGAACAACGCGACTGCATCAAGAAGCTCACTACTAATGCTGTTTTCGAACATTATGGGATTATTTTTCCTTCTTATGCGCATCACCTTACATTTTTCTACATTGAGAGCTAGCTGCCATTCTTCGCACCAAATAGAAATTTTGTCTTAGTCATCTTGTATGCTATTACAGTCAGTTAAAGACGACACCCTCCCATAAACGACAGCATCATCAGCAAACAGCTGCAAATTACAAGTTACTCTGTCCATGAGATCATTTATAGAGACAGAAAATAATAGCTGATTTCTTCTATAAAAGAACGTCTTGATTGCAAATATTTTTTATTACAATGACGCGTGCAGCCAGGTTAGGGCATCTTCAGATGTCTGACAATGAGGAAAGAAATGAAACAGAACTTACATTATTTACATGACATGATGTCGACAATTTTTTAGCTACAAACCAATCCGAAACTGTTAATAAGAAATTGTGGTAATGTACGGTACTAATGTTTTATGTACTCTGTGGTGGAAGGTGTTCAGATTAAAATGCAGTCATAGGGTATCTTACAGAGACGATAATATAAACGATTGATATCCGGTAACACTGACCGTTGAATAAAGACTGATACATTGTTTAACTGAATGGATATTGCAAAGATTTACCTTGTATGATGTCCCTGTACCTTAGGTTGTCAACATAATACTACGACTTGCGTCGGCATAGGTACTAGTACTGCCTTAGACTGCGTTCAAATTTACGCAAGTCGTATTACTATGTTGACGACCTAAGGTACAGGGACATGATATAAGGTAAATCTTGCAATATACATTCAGTTAAACAATGTATCAATCTATTTTCAACGGTGAATGTTACCGGATATATATGGTTGACATATTATTGCCTCTTTAAGATACCCTATGACCGCATTTTAATCTAAACACCCTCCAAGACAGAGTAGACCAAACATTAGTACCGGACATTACCACAATTTCTTATTAGCCGTTTCAGATTGGATTGTAGCTAAAAATTGTCGAAATAATGTCATGTAAATATTGTAAATTATGTTTCATTTTTTTTCTTCTTTGTCAGATATCTGAAAATGCCCTAACCTGACGAAACGCGTCATTGTAATAAAAAATATTGCAATCAAGACGTTCTTTTATTCAAGAATTCAACTGAACACGGTTGCTGTACCACACCACGTAAAAATGGAATGGGAAGAAAATAATAGCGGTCCTATCACACTACCCTGAGGCACGCCTGACGATACACTCGTCTCTGAAAAACACTCGCCGTCGAGAACAACGTTCTGGGTTCTATTACTTTCGAAGGCTTCCAGCCAGTCACAAATCCGTATTACTTTATACAGTAAAGTTTTGGGCCTCTCCAATAACTATCCAATACGTCATTGGTGTTCATCAACAAAGAACGAACAAAGCCCTTCTGTTAGTTACGTTGTGTCTCAATACTATCCCAGTTCATTTCAGTGTCATTAGTTTTTCAGTCTATCTAATTAATCTCCAGATTTATTTAGTAGTGCCTTGTTGCGGCCTCAGTTGGGCGGTTGAGACCACAGGTAGAAAGTTGTGAGGATGACCAGCATATAACACATTTAGAGGCACAGGGGACGGGTAGGTTCACGAGCTTCCGCGCAATTACACACTGATAGACTGGTATCAACTCTGTTTCCTTCCTATACACCGGCGCTTCCCGGCGGTTACTCCCCAAAGGTAGGCGCGACGTAGCAGCACCCCCTAGAGAAGAAAGCCTGCGCACGACGTCACAACATGGCGGCGGTGAGAGGCTTAAAGTCCTCTGAACGATTGTAAACATTATCAGTGCACACTGGAGTGTATTTATTACGTAAATTGGTGTTGTGTACGGTGTGATTGCTCCGCTGGACGATTTGTGTGTGTGATAACAACGTGTGAGCTCTTTTTTACTGACAAAACGCCGTTTCGCTGTTCCGTGCCGAAATGTAGAGGAAATTACTATTGTGGCCCAAAGGTTACCGTCTTTAAACGTCCACAGAAGAATACGCTAATAGGGGTGGTTACGTAAATAAAATGGATCGCAATATCCAACGGTAAACAGTCATAACTTAAAACTCTTTTATAATTTTAAACAAAAACGAAAACTTACACGTTAACTTGAAGAAGGAGCCAACTTATGCTAGGAATCCTTGATATCCATTACTGTTCCTCAGGACGTTTAAAGACGGTAACTTTTAGGCCACAGTCGTAATTTCCTCTACATTTCGGCACAGAACAGCGAAATGGCATTTTGTCAGTAAAAAAAATCACACGTTGTTCTCACACACACAAATCGTCCAGCGTAGCCAATTTACGTAATAAATATACTCCTGAACAAACGAATGCACTATAAACAGCGTGCACTGCTAATGTTTACAATCTTCCAGAGGGCTCTAAGCCTTTCACCGCCGCTATGTTGTGACGTCGTGCGCAGGCTTTCTTCTGGGAGTGCTGGACGTAGCCGCTGACAGCCATTGCTGCGCCGTGTGGTGTGCGTTGACTCAGCGCCGTGTGGTCAAGTAAAAAATGCATACACAGTACTCTCGCTGAGCTGTCGCGTGCTGTGCACGCCGTTTCGCCTTGCGTAAGAAGCAGCGCGCTACGGCGCCTGCGGAAGACAGCCTGGTGGCGAAAGGCGGTTGACGAAGACACTCTTCCGTATCGTGGTCGGAAGAACCCAAGCGCACCGTCAGGTTTGAACGGTACGCTATTGCTTTCTCGAACGGGAAGCTCCTCGGCGTCCCATTCCTATCTCGTGCGGACGATTTGCAGGCGACCTCAGAGGAGGCCTGCACAGGCTAGACCTACCGTCGTATCTTCAATGGTGTCATCCGGAGCAGGCGTGGACCGCACAGCGTAGTCGGGCTGATAGTTGTAACCCCTGTTACCAGATGGCGGTGTTGACCGTCTCAGCGTCGAAGTTGCACATGTCCTCGCCTGGCCGTACACGTACAAGACCATATCACATAACAGACACGTCATTTCGCATCCACTATTTATAGTGCCTCCTGTCAAGCATGTGACGTGTTATGCTTAATGTCAACTGCACCACGGTAGATTTTCCCGCGTGCTCAGCAGTTCGTTTGAAAGTGTCCCAATATCTTTGCTCCAGTCTGAAGCAAATATTGAATGGCAGTGTTGGAGCGCGCCACTGCAAGCCGCGTCCCGTCCGTCCGCGGCATCTGAAAGACGCGTCACGGCCGAGTCCGCTGCACGATGGCGCCGCCTCTGAGGTCCGGCAGCGCCGCCACGACCGGGCGAGCACGCAGTGTGCGAGGTGTGCCTCAGTTCATGTGTAGCTCTCGCCGGTCTCACATGTAAACATAGCTGTGTCCGTGACTTGCCACCACAGTACCGTGCATTTGTATGTCTGTTGTACCGTCCATGAGTATTCAATAAATTATAATGTAACAACAGCAAGAATGATTGGCGACTAGTTTCGTTCTTACGCATGTATTTATGTTGCGGTGGTTGTGGATCTGGCGTTGCTTCAGTTACTGCAAAAGCAGCAGCAACAGCTAGATTTGCTTACGGCGTTGATTACGTCCCGCTCCTCCGGCTTTTCCGGCTTTCCGAGCGTCTAAGGAAGACTGGGACTCCTACGTGCGGCGTCTACAACAGCATTTTGCGGCTTTTAAGGTAACGGATCCTGACTTACAAAAGTCTTTCGTCTTGTCGTGGATCGAGCCCGATACTTTTCGTTTACTACGAAAACTAGCTCCGCTGTCAGAGCCCCCCCCCCCCCCCCCCCCGAGTTGTCTTTTTCCCGTATGTCGGAATTGCTTAGTTCTTATTATCGGCAGCAAACGCACGTGGTGCTTCCCCGCCTGGATTTTCATCCAAGTAGAAAGAAACCTGGTCAGTCGTATCAGTCCTGGGTGGCAGATTCTGCGGTTTGAGTCGTAAATGTGGTTTTGTGTGTGCAAATTGTCAGCAGTCATATGCAGATTCCTTAATTCGCGATGTTGTCCGTTCCTGATAGGGTTGTGCGTCGCGAGGCTTCATGGTTACAGGATCCCACCTTAACGAGGTTTTGTCTATTGCACAAGCTTTTGAGGTGTCTAAGGCGGCAGCGGATCAGTTTGAGGAAATGGCAGAGGTAGCGACGGTACAGTCCTCGCGCCCCCAAAGGCGTCGTTCTTCGCCCACCTCTTCGTCGTCTACGTGTTCTTCACGGTTACCTTCCGCCGTTCCACACCGACGACGTGACTTTCCCTCTTGTCCGGATTGTTTTCATGCGCATGATCGCCCGCGCTGCCCCTTCCGCCGCGCGCGGTGCGCGTCCTGTCGTAAACAAGGCCACGTGGCGGCTGTTTGTCGGACTTCCGCACGTGGTCGGCCGCCTCATTCTGACGAGTCCCACATGGAAGTAAACTGTCTATCTACCGCACCTGGACAGGAGCAGGTCACTTATTCAATGATTTATGTCACACTTCTGATTCAAAATCGTCCGTTCAGTTTTCAAGTTGATACCGGTGCCTCCGTCTCTCTCGTAAATTTGGATACGTATTTGGCACTTGGGAAGCCGCCTCTTGTTAAAACTTCTCGTCGTTTGGTCGGCTATGGTGAACAGCCGATTCCAGTGCTCGGTCAGTTTACGATTGAGGTGGAGTACCAGCACGTAGTGCGCGCCGTCACGTTTTTGGCCGTCACAAGCGCGGCTTCAGAAAACATTTTTGGCCTGGATGCGTTCACGGCGTTTGGTTTCAGCGTTCACGACGCTGTTCATCTTGTGTCTGACTCCATACCGTTTAATGAATTGGATTCCCTTTGCCGCAAGTTTGGAGCACTTTTCTCGGCGGGTTTGGGAATGGCCATTGGTTACGAGGTGCACATCACTCTCAAACCTACAGCGGTTCCGAAATTTTGTCGCGCCCAGCCTATTCCTTTTGCTTTGCGCCCAGCGGTTAAGGACGAGTTGGATCGGTTGCACGGCTTGGGTATCATCGAACCAGTTTCCTATAGCCTGTGGGCGACACCTCTGGTGATTATAAAGAAACCCACAGGAGCCCTTCGGTTGTGCGGTGATTTCAAGTCTACGGTTAACTCGCAGTCAGAGATAGATTGTTTTCCCATTCCCCGCCCGGACGACATTTATGCGAAATTTTCAAAAATTGATTTGGCGGAAGCGTATCTTCAGCTTCCCTTAGATTCTGATTCTCAACAATTCATGGTTCTCAATACTCCTTTCGGGCTGTACCGCTACAAACGTCTGCCGTTTGGGGTCGTGAGTGCGCCCGCGATATTTCAACGGTTCTTGCAACAGTTATTGGACGACATGCCATGCTGGGCGAACTATCTGGACGATATCATCGTCACCGATTCCTCCCGCACAGATCACTTTAACAACCTGTGGCTCTTGTTCACGAAATTGCACGCGACAGGCCTCAAATGCGATCTTCAAAAATCACAGTTCTTTCAATCTAAAATTGAGTATTTGGGACACCTGGTGTAACGAGATGGCGTCTGTCGTGGGTCAGAATTGGTTACGGCGATTGACCATCTTCCTCGACCTACGAATTAGCAGGAACTCCAGTCCTTTTTGGGCAAGGTCAGCTACTACTCCAAATTTCTTCCTAATGTGGCGGAGGTCACACATCCTCTGAACGCACTTCGAAAGAAAGGTGTTCCGTTTGTGTGGTCTGCTGCTTGTGAGGCGGCATTCGCACGCATGAAATCAATGTTAAAGTCTTCACCTTGTCTCGGCACATTAACACCAGACCGACAGCTAGTCCTAGTTACGGATGCTTCTCAGCACGGGATTGGAGCGGTGTTGGCGCAAGACTGGATGATGGTTCCGAGCAGCCCATTGCCTACTCGTCTAAGACGTTGTCAGACGCCCAACGTAATTATTCTGAGATTGAGAAAGAGGCTTTGGCGATTGTGTACGCTGTTCGGAAGTTTCATGTGTTCCTCTATGGCATTAAATTCCACCTTATCACGGATCACAAACCCCTGGTGGCACTGTTTGGTCCGCGTTCTCATCTTCCAGACCGGACTTCGCAATGTCTCCAACGTTGGGCTCTGTTTTTGAGTGCCTATCACAATGAAATTCATTATCGGCCTTCGTCGCACCATGCCAATGCCGACGCCTCGTCCCGTCTGCCCATGGGCCTCGACCCTTCCTTCGACAAAGACGAGGCGGCGATTTTTCACATTGACGAACGTTTGCACGATGCAGTTGAGCGACTTCCGATTACGGTCGATAGAGTCGCGCAAGCCACCCGTCGGGACCCTTTGCTCTGGGAAGTGCTTAAGCATGTCACCGCCAGGTGACCTGATCGATTGTCCGCCAAAGAGGCTGGCCCTCTGCGCACCTATTTCCAGCTTCGACACCGGCTGTCAGTTATCGACGGTGTCCTCCTCCTCAGTACCGATTCCGACGAGCCTCGTGTCGTCATTCCGTCCGACTTACGGGCTCGTATGTTAACTCTGTTACATCGGGGTCACTGTGGTATCACACGCATGTACTTTCACGCCGTTTTGTCTGTTGGCCATTGAGCAGTTGATCAGTTGGTTCGTTCGTGCATTCAGTGTGCTACCCAGCAAGCTGCCCCCTGGCGCACTTTTTACCCGTGGCCTACTCCGGAGACCCCAGGGACCGCATTCATGTGGACTTGGCCGGCCCTTTCTGTCAGTCAATGTGGTTCGTGGTGGTAGATGCACTTTCTAATTATCCGTACTTCATGCGTATGCGCTCCACTACAGCAGAAGATATGGTCAGAGCCCTGGTACAGATCTTTGCGATTGAAGGCCTTCCTCGGACGCTCGTCTCTGATAATGGCCCACAATTCACGTCTTCTTATTTTCAACAATTCTGCACTAATAATGGTATTCCCCACCTCCTTTCCACCCCGAAACCAATGGGGAGGCAGAGCGCATGGTGCGAACTTTTAAATCACAACTTCGTAAGTGCCTGGAAATGTCATTCGCCGAGGCGGCGTTCCCCTTATTTCTTAGTACTTATCGAGCAACACCAATTAATGGACGGAGCCCATCGGAGGTCCTCCACGGCCGCCAGCGCCGGACGCTGTTGCACCTGCTGTGCCCGGAGCCCCGACCTGAGGTGCCCACAGGCACTCGGCGTTACGCACCAGGCACCCCTGTCCGGACGCGCACCTTTGGCCGCCGCCCAGGGTGGACGCCAGGGGTAGTAAGGCGATCGCGTGGTCGACAGATGTGCGTGGTAGATGTAAATGGGGTGACGATCTGCCGCCATCTCAACCACCTCGGTGGGGCCCCACCCCACCGCCTTCAGATGTCACGACTGTGCCTCTCGGATACCCCTCTGTAGATTCGCAGGTCGAGAGAGGAATCATCCGACATCACGGTGGCACCGGCCTCCTCCCGCTGACAGCTGTCGCACGGCAGCCTCTGCTGCGGTCTCGCCCCCTTCCCACCGCCACGACGACGCCTTACCGTCGGAGTCGACGCTCTACGAGGCTTGGGGAAGTGGCGCTACGTATGGGCGTCCACAAGGCCGACAGTCGGCCTCTGATGATGACGTCGAGATGCCGCTTCTCTCCCCGCGGGTCGACGCTCCGGCCGGTGCTTCTCCGTCGCGCCCGCTTCCTGCCTGCACGGGTCCAGCTACGGACGCGGCCGTGTCGTTTCCCGCACCGGCGGTGGGGGGAGCGCCGGCAGGGGAGGCGTCTTCCTTCAGTGGCGACGTCGAGATGCGACCGGCCTCTCCCCCACTGTCACCTGTGCTAGCTGGAACGCTGCCACGACCTGGTCGCCGCCGGCGTGGGCACTTCAGACACTACGTGCCCCCGGACTGGTTGGCCGCGCAGCGACGTGCTGACGACATCCCCTCGGACACAGATGAGGCGCTCGCCGTCTCCGGCCGGCTCCCGCCCCGCCGCGATCGCCACCGCCGCAGGGTTATGTGGGCGACTCCTGTGGTCGCCACGATCCTGCGTCACCGGCCATCTTCCGCCTCTGCCTCTACTTGCGACGTCGGCTTCCCGGAAGATGGGAGGGATGTTGAAACGCACCACTGCAAGCCGCGTCCCGTCCGTCCGCGGCATCTGAAAGCCGCGCCACGGCCGAGTCCGCCGCACGATGGCGCCGCCTCTGGGGGCCGGCAGCGCCGCCACGCGGTGTGCGAGGCGTGCCTCAGTTCCTGTGTAGCTCTCGCCGGTCTCACATGTAAACATAGCTGTGTCTGTGACTTGCCACCACAATACCGTGCGTTTGTATATCTGTTGTACCGTCCATGAGTATTCGATAAATTATACTGTTACAACAGGCAGTGCTTTTGCTTACAGAGTTTCCACATGCTACTGCTCTAGTTGCTAACTCTGCGGGCTCGTACGGGTGTTTACTTTCCGTGTGACCTAACGTCGCCACAGCGAGTTCTTGCTGTATTCTCGCTGTCCAGCTCTCTATTGCTAATTTCTATCAAAATTACTAATTGCTAATTCTGATCACTTTACAGCATTAATTTAAAGGTTTCCATTTTTATTTGAATTATTTCTTACCACATGTTTATCATTCAATATTATAAGGTTACACTTAGGAAAATATCTTAAGAAAAAAATTGTAAAATCAAAATTGAAAATCCATGTAAATAATACTTACATTGCTATTTCCCCTTCACCTCTACTTTCACCGTGTTGCATCAACTATTGCGCTCTCTCATGATCATAGGTCATGTGTTTCAACTCTTCACTTTGTAATGCAATACCTCCAGAGCTACCTGACTTAATACGAAAACTTTCGACAATCCTCGTGTAATATTTTTTATTTTGATCTTCTGGTCTGCTCCCAAAACAATATATATCCCAGAATCTGTGTGAGCTGGCATGGAATGTCACATGTACGTAAGATAAATCCCAGCATCTCCGCCGTACAGCGACATTGATTGCACTGTATTCCTCACATTAATAATAATAATAATAATAATAATAATAATAATAATAATAAAAGTAAATAAATGTTGTAATATTTGTAAATGAAAGTGGCTTAACTGCTGCTGTTCTCAGGCTCTACGCTTACTAATTACTTAAACTAATGCTGAGGACTAAGGTCAACACACACATCCATGCCTGAGGAGCGAGCAACCGCGCACTTCGCAGCGAGGCTGCATTCAAATATTATGAATTATCTCGAACAGAACGCTCTATTGACCCAAGGACAACACGACTTTAGAGAATATCGTTCGTGAGGAACACAGCTAACTCTTTACTCATACGAAGTGATTAGTGCTATCGACAAGGGTTCTCAAATTGATTCCGTATTTCGTGATTTTCAGAAGGTTTATGACACCGTACCTCAGAAACGGCTTTTAATCAAATTGCGTGCTTATGGTATATCGCCCCAAATTTGCGACTGGATAGGTGATTTCCTGTCAGAGAGGACACAGTTTGTAATAAGCGACGATAACGCATCGACTAAATCAGAGATGATATGCGGCATTCAACAAGTTAGTGTTATTGGTCCTATGTTGTTCCTTATTTACATAAAAGGAAAAATATCTAAGCAGCTATCTTAGGTTTTTTGCAGATGACGCCGTTATTTAACGTCTAGTAAAATCATCTGAATATCAAAACCAAATGCAGAACGATCTAAATAAGTTATCACTGTGGTGTAAAAATTGGCAATTGACTCTAAATAATGACAAGGGTGAAGTCGTCCTTATGAGTACGATAAGATAAATCTATCAAAAGTGAAGGCCTTAAAGTCCACTAAATATTTAGGAATTACTTTTACTTCAGACTTAAACTGGAAAGAACACGTAGATAATGTCGTGGAGAAGGCGAACCAGAGACTGCGTTTTAATGGCAGAACCCTTAAAAGATACAACAGAACTACTAAGGAGACAGCATACACTATGCTTTTCCGTACTATTTTGGAGTATTGCTGCCCAGTGTGGGATCCTTAGCAGGTGGATTTGACGGAAGACATCGAAAGATTCCAAAGGAGGGCAGCTCGTTTTCTGTTGTCACGATACAGGGGAGACAGCGTTACGGAAATGATACCGGATCTGGGATGGAAATCAGTACGCCGGCCGCGGTGGCCGAGGTGACTGCGGCGCTCCAGTCACGGTCAGCACGGCCACTACGGTCGGGCGTTCGAATCCCCCCTCGGGCATGGATATTTGTGCCGTCCTAGTTTGTAAGTAGTTCATAAGTAGTTTGTAAGTTTAGGGACTGATGACCCCGTAGTTAAGTTCCATAAGCTTAACAAACATTTGAACATTTTTTGAAATCAGTACAAGAACGGCACTTATTGCTGCGGCGTGGGCTACTTGCGAAACTGCAAGCGTCAACGTTGCCCTTCGAATGTAGAAATATATTTTTGACTGCCACTGGCATTGGTATTAAAGATCATCAGAATAAAATATGAGAAATAAGAGCTCGAACAGAGAGGTTCAGGTGTTCTTTCTTCCTGCGTGCGTGGGAGATAAATAGTATAAAGATGGTTCCATGAACCATCTGCCAGCCACTTAAATGTTATTTGCAGAGTTTCTCTTGTAGATGTAGATGCAGATTTAGAAGGCTCCTTAGATTGCTCGGCCACTCCACCGCGGCTTCCAGATGTTCCCGACGCTTTTATTTCCTCACCCTACTAGTCCACACAACTACCATCTGTAATTATTCCAAGCCAGAATTGAACACTGATGAGGTCACTTTAATGGTTCTGGTTCGTATATTTCGTAAGAAAAATTATTGAACTACTGATTGAGTAATATTCATGTCTGTCAGCTCGTAAGTGGTACATTTCAAACATAATGGGGTCCGACATCGGCACTCTCCCATGTCCATTGCTATCTTTCTTAGATGGGCACACTGACTATGTTCTTCTCTTTGATTGAGTAGCACAAGTTTCACATTGTCCAGCGTAGGGTCTAAGAGAGCTATGAACCATTGATTCGTTCAATCTGTAATATCTTCCTCGTTTACTTTTCTGAAGCATTGTTTCACAAATCGAAGATACTGCGAATGATGTCACGGAGAAAAGTTTCAGTAAAGGTCCTTGAGACACAATCACCTTAATAGAAACAAAAGTAGTAGAGAGAAAATTGTATGAATGTTCTGGACTGGAAGCCGACTGGCAGTACAGGGATAGGCAAGTCAGCAGCTTTGGTCTCTACCAGCTCTATCACCGATGGTAAGAACGGCGTTTCCCCTCGCCCCTCCCTGCTGTGGGAGCGACCGTATGCTGCCTCCAGGAGGCTCAGATGAGAATCTCAACATCAGCCTCGTATACGCATTGCGACGCTGCGGCCACTGCTGGATATATTAAGCAGCCGCAATTTGCGATCAGTTATGGCTTCACTGTATTAGGTTTAGATGGAATACCGAAGTGTGGCGAATGAAAACTTGTTCCCGGCCGGATCTTCTGCTTACTAGGCAGACGCGTTGACCACTCCGCCACCGAGGTGACCAGAGGACTGCAGAGGACTCTTCCCTGCACGTCTGCCGCCACACCCAAATCTCCATTCGCTACGCTGTATCTTTCCTATTACCACAGCTTATTTGTTCTGCAATGCTCGCAGCCACAATACTGTATTTCCGTATCAGGGAGAACAGACCATGAGGTATCGAGACACAATTAATTGTCGTCAGGAGCTCAGCCTCGGCTTGTATACGATTATATATTTTTGATGACGTTACAGCGTTTAATGAATGAAATAAATCGCAATTTGCGATCAGTTATAGCTTCGCTGTATTAGGTTTAGATGGAATACCGAAGTGCGGCGATCTCCTGGGATCTCCTGGTTACTAGACAGACGCGCTGACCACTCCGCCACTGAGGACACAGTGACCAGCCCGGCTGCAGAGGAATCTTCCCTGCACGTCTCTCGCCACACCCAAATCTCCATTCGCCACGCTATTTCTTTCCTATACCGCAGCGTCTGCAGTCGTGCTGCTCTCTGTGTCCTCGGTGGTGCAATGGTTAGCGCGTCTGTCTAGTAAGCAGGACATCTCGGGTTCAAATCCCGGCCGGGCACAAATTTTCATTCGCCGTACTTTGGTATTCCATCTAAACCTAATACAGTGAAGCCATAACTGATCACAAATTGCGATTTATTTCATTCATTGAACGCTGTGAAGCCGTCAAAAATATATAATAGCTCCTCATGCAATACAAATACTTTGAATGTGTATCTAAAATGATGTGATAGAAGAACGAAACGAATAAAGATAGTTTAAAAACACTTTTTATTTTATTCATTTCTTTACTTTTTATTCCGAAGAGATTTTTTTCCGGGGATTCACTGAAACGGTAAACACGTAGGACGTGCCGCCACGGGCCGCTTCGTTTGTTGCTGCTACTTTCACCTCTGCAGCGAACTGTGCCGTTCTCTGCCGGTACCTGGACAACCACGAACGAAGCGTTTAGCTTCGCGTTATTCTCGCGTGATTGCGCCGCTGTGGCCGCCGACAAAGCAGCAGCCCGCGGCGTGTGAGCAGCGCGCCACTGCGCTGACGCCGCCGGTGACAAGTGGCGGCGGGCACTGCAGTCATGCTGACTGGCGGGCGGCCCCTGGGACGCGCCGTCACTGACGGCAGGCAGCTGCGCCGGCTGACGCGGGCCCGCCGGGCGTATCTGACGCGCTGCAGCTGTCCTGCGTGCACTCCACACTCCACACTCCACTGCACCGCGTCGCGCTCTGTCCACAGGGCACAGTACTGGCACCGTCGTATCTCCCGGCGCCACGACAGTGGCACAGTGGCATATGTCGACTTGCGCGAGGCACGTCGTTTCTCATTGTGTGTCTGACACTTCTTCTAGAGAAAGGAAAAAGTTGCAGTCTGACAGAGGCGGTACGTCCTACGGTGCAACGGAGCAATGAATCCTACATAGCCGCGCCAGTATAGCCGTGTTCACTGAGGTGCCCTGCTGCAGTGCACATGACCGTTCCACTTCGGAGGTTCGAGTCCTCCCAGGGGCATGGGTGTTTGTGTTGTTTTTAGGATAAGTTAGATTAACCCTGGAGCGACAGCACTGGTACAGATTTGCTACCACTGTTCTTTCATTGCTCAAAGTTTTCGCAATAATGGAGATGTCGTATTTCCGCTTTAGCTATTCCTCAGATAAGCCTTAACAATACTGTCAGTGTAGGTTCTGAGTTTCTAGTGCGCGGAAGTATCCACCAAAAAAAAAAAAAAAAAAAAAAAAAAAAAAAAGTTTTGTTAGGGAGTGCGCCACTGGTAGCAGATTTGCACCGCGCTGCATGTCATGAAAGTAGATTTGAACTTTGTTCTGTTACGTTTTCATTGCAAATGGATTTGTGGCAGTTTCTAGTAAATATTTATAGCATAAATCATATCTTACTTATTAGAATGCTCAAAGATTTAAATTTATTTCGTAAATAAAAGTTTATCTCTCGCTAAATTATCCCCCAGTTTCTCCTGATTAGCCATGCTGCAGTCTCCGTCAATCACATTTTTATCCCTTTTTAAGCCTTACACAATGAAAATGTGTTATTCTACTACATAATTTCATCGTGAGGTCTAATAGACGTGGTTTGAGTCTATAAGACGAGGAAATAAATTTATTTCGACAAGTAATGAAGATCTTAGTGTTTTTTGTCTTGATTCCTCAACAGATCATGAACAGGGTACAATTATTCCAATTTAAATCCTAGTTCCGATCCCGAACAAGATTTCAGACGCAATGAATCTGATACTGATGATGGTATCACTCTGTGGAGTAAAACGCCATACAAGCAGCACTCCAAAACACTGAAAAAGACTATCATAAAAATCTTTCCTGGTTCAAAAGGGAGCGCAAGGGGCGTGAGTTCAGAGACGCAAGCTCTCTCAGTCATGATAGATAACATGATTGATGAGGTAATTATGTGAACTAACTTCCACATAACATAGAAAAAAGCTGACACTACTCAAAAGACAAAAAATACAGGGAAGTAACGAAAGAGGAAATGATAGTACTGCTGTGTCTATGATAGATGATTATTGTCCACTTTCGGAATAATATTACATTTATTTCACGGAAGGTAATGAATATACTATTTCAGATATTAACAAATGTATTATTTCTAGCTGTACATTAAACTATTTTAGTCATTACGATCACTTAGTAGCTATATTATAGGTTTGTAACTCGGAATACACAGTGGCAACAAATCTGCACTACGCTTCTGCTGAAGTTATATTAATTGGCGCTGCCGCCCGAGGGTTTAAGTAATCTGTAGGTTTAGGGTCCGATGACCACTGTAGTTAGGTCCCATTACTTTACAAACATTGGAACATTTTGAACCCCACAGAAATATTTTCCTCTGAGGAACTTTACATTATATAACGATGTTATGTTTTATACAACCTACTCGCGTTCTTGACGGATACCTATGTAGTAACGTATATGAACCTCCATACCTACGTCTGCATTCAGTCTTACCCTGACGACGATGATGGTGGATATCATCTTTTTTTTCATTTACTGTTATTTTATACTAACGTAACATACATGTCAGTAGGCTGGCAGCAGCCTTAAGTGCTGCTCTTCAGCCGAGAGAATTTGAAATACATGAAAAGGAGGAATTAAAACATGAAACGAATTATGGAGATTTAAAATGTATAGACGCAGACAAGACAAAGAGTACTCAGAGAAATCGTGTAAAACCTAACGATTGCGACACTTGTCTGGAAGCGGCAGACGCAGATAAAAAAAACACACTGACGCACTTTGTTGTCTCAACACATTGTATTTTAATGCCCCGCCGGGGCAAGCTGGCAGGAGCTTCGTACGCTGCTCTTCAGCTCAGGGTACATATGTATGAATGGTAGGTTAAAACACAAGATAAGAATGTTGATTTTAAAGATAAAAAAGGAGATAAAAATGGTGTATTTAACAATAAAAAAATTAGAGAAAATAGGCGAACGAAATACAATGAAATTGAGGCTTTAAAAAACACATAGTCATTATTAAAAACTGCCACACTGTCCAAAAATACAAGTTTTGCACAGAGAATGGCGACTATAACCGAGAGAATTAAAAAACATGGCAACACAGTGTTTTGCCTGTGCGGCGGTTAAAACCACTGACACACAATTAAAATCTCTGAGCAGACCCCTCAGTGGAGAGGGAGGGGGAAGGAAAGTGCGGTGGGCAGAAAGTGAGGGGAGGGGGGCGGCGTAAGGATGGGATGGGATGGGATGGGATGGAAGGACTCCAAGGGAGTGGCGGGGATCCAAGCGGAGGGAGGGAAAAGGATGGGTGGAGGGGGACGTGACACTAATCCACAAGGAAGGCTAAGGTAGATAGGAAGGGTATATATCAGGACGGATGGCGTCATTCGGGAGAGGAAGGTGATGGAAGTTACCCTCGGATAGGATGTGGAGAGTATGGAGGTGGAGAGAGGGAGGAACATGATGGTAAAGGCGTGGCAGAGGCCCGGCATTCAGGAGGATAGGAGAGACCAGAAGGTGACGAGAGTCAATTTTGCGGGAAGTGTATAAGATGCGGAGATGTCCCAGGAATTTTAGAAGGTGGGGGAAAGGGATAAGATCATATAGGATCCGCATGGGGAAGGGGAGGCGGATACGGTAAGCGAGGCGGAGGGCGTGGCGTTCTAGGATCTGGAGGGATTTATAGTAGGATGGCGGGGCGGATATCCAGGTGGGATGAAAGCTACACGAGACGGGACGCATTAGGGAACGGTAGGTTTAGAGGATTGTGGAGGGGTTCAGTCCCCATGTCCGGCCGGAGAGGAGCTTGAGAAGATTAAGGCGGGAAAGGGCCTTTTATCGGACAGTTTTAAGTTGACGGTTCCAGGAAAGGGAACGATCAAGGGTGAGGCCTAGTTATCTAAGGGTGGTGGTTTGCGGGATTGGGCGGTCATGGAAAGTAAGGTAGAGGCCGTGGTGGCGGAAGGAGCGGGCGGTACGACCTATGATGATTGCCTGGGATTTGGTAGGGTTCACAGTTAGGAGCCACTGGTTACACCAGGAGGAAATTTCGGATAGGTGAGTCTGGAGGAGGTGTGGATAACATTGAAAGCTTGCGATTTTATCCTAATTTGACGCAGGAAGTGAACCGAGAACTATTTATGCAAACACTCCAACTCGAAAAACAACGTAGCCATAACCGTATTCAAGTACGAAACTGGCGGTAGAAGGGACAGTGGGCAGTGGGTGTCTCCTAATCTGAGCTTTGGAGCAGCGTTCGGTCATGTCTTCGCCAGCGTGCAATGTCCCTTTCTCTCCAGTTCTTCAGCCAACATGAGACACAAATAGCGGAATCTGAAAGTAATTCATATCCACATTGGTCTGTACCATTATAATGTCTGTTGTTACTGATCCCTGCTAGCAATAAAGTGTCTTTAACGTCAATCATAAGTAGAATCCAGTTAGAAACGACAGACAAGATTGTTCTGTTTGTTGCAGTGAATTTACCAACACTGTGACCAAAATTTACAGATGGTCACAGGTGACGACATGACGATTCTATTTGCAGTTGTGAGTTTGAAGACGCAAGTTGTCAGATCTATACTGTCTTAAGTGTGAAGTCAATATGCTTGATAACTTAGTGCAGAGTGCGTGTCTATTTAGCAGAGAAAGTTCATCTGCAGTGCAGCGAAATTGTTAGCGTCCTATTCTTGTCGTAGACGGGTGTGGCAAGGTTAACTTTCACTGGGCGGCGGCCCTAACATCTCGGCTGAGCAGCAGGGCAGTGGAGAGGGCTTTACTAAACGAGCTGTCCGCAGCACCGCGAGGCCGCCTTGGCTTCCGAAATCCCCTCTCACGCCTCTCTGGAACTCCATGTCCCTCAGACGTTTCCGCAAGTCTGCATAATCCGTTCAAAGAGAACGGAAGCCAAGAGGCTTAGCTAATGTGTTTTCTCTTCTTTGTGAATTTGAAATTTCGGGAGACAACGTTAAGTAGAGGGTAAGTGGAAGAGAGTTAGTTATGGCCGCGAGTTGCCCATCTTTTTTAGACAGTTGTGGTTTTTGTAACGACTTGAGTTTCAGCCTGCCGCTACGCAGGCTAAGTACCGAGGGCTCTAAGGACGAAGATTCTTATTTACATACGAAGTCGTTACAAATCCAGAAATAATCTGAAACCTACACACGGCAAACGAGAATAAAACGTAAATCTTGAAACTCTTCACTTACTCTGTCCACAAATACAATTTATTCAACACTACTATTCTCTTTGAGCTTTATAAACTTCATTAGATTTGATATGAATTACATCAAATACGTTATCTACGTAGTACTGTTTACGTAATTTTAGCTGCAAGGCCACTGGTGTACCTATGTTGATATAATTCTTGTGGTGAACATCATTCTATACTAATTTATCCAATATGGTTCATCTTCGTGATTTCAAATTCGATATACCAAATTTTTAAATAGAGCGGCACTAGATAAGCTTCTTACTTGAAAGTTTCGACAATTCTAGAGTGTTAATGGAGGAGACGCATTATACATCCCTAATACGCCATCACCACACTAACAACAGTCTGAGGTTTTCGAATCCTGAGGTAATCATGTAGTTTACCGCTACAGCATGACTCCATGCTGAACTTATTTTTGTAAATACAAGGCTTTCGCGGTGCCCAGCCCTGATCATTCTTCAAATGACCTTTACGTTCCCAATCTGACTGGTAGAGAAATAAAATACTAGTCGACAGATATGATACTGTTGTATGCATTTTTACTGACATAACCTATATTCTCTAAAAGTACACAACATATACCTACAGGGTGAAGCACTTGAAACAGTTTTTTTCAGAATCATCAATTAATATTTCCGCGTTAAATTGCCGTGGTCGACCGGAGAAACTTCTTCCCCCTGACGTTTCTCCTATCGACCACAGCTATTTAGCCCGGAAATATTAATTGATGAAAACGGCGGTCGTGAAAGCCTACATTTTATTCAGAATATTTGGAAAAGTAAAAATCTGATTTCAAAATTTTCCAATAAAGGATAATTACCTCGAAATTCGTTTCATGATAGATGGCGATGTAACCAGCAAAAATTAAAATGAGTTGAAAATTTGTGATTAGGAAGATGAGAGTACAGTTTTTGATATTTTCGACAATGGTGTCATGTGAGACCTCCTAAAAACCGAACGGAGCATACGTTGCGATCATGCTCCAAGTCCGTAGTTAAACTGTGCATTGTACTTCACTTATTTGGACGGGGCACATCCGTACGCAATTGTTCAGAAATTTTAATGATTACGGAGATAGGATAGTTATCATTTGCTCAAACTTCGACGCTTTCCGAAACGATGAAGAACCGCGCGTAATGGCCGCGATGTCTAATACATCATGCTACGGACTAGGCGGACGTTCCCACCAGAGCTTCAAGTCCTCCCTCGGGCATATCTATATATATATATATATATATATATATATATATATATATATATATATATATATATATATGTGTGTGTGTGTGTGTGTGTGTGTGTCTGTCTGTGAGTGATTGGGTTTGGGTGCCTCACAGTGTGTGTGTTTTCTTTAGTGCGAGTAAGTTTTAGTAGTTTCCGAAGTCACCCCCCCGTCCGGACGCGTTTACTGCTGCGCTCTGTGCGGTCGCGCTTTGTTTACGTTTCGCGGACGAGTGTGGTGCTACGTACTTATTCTTCCGTGCGTTTGTATACTCGTATCTGCCTTTTCGGGGAGAAACGTTCACGTGCAGAGTAGTGCGCGCCGGAATTGTGTGTGTTGTCTCAACCACACGTTCGTGGTAGCAGTACTACTCAGTGTATCTTCGAAATGGCCGACCCACCTAATACGGGTCAGGTCATCCAGTCCGCCATGGAAATATGTAATCAACCTGCAGCGACGGCTCTCCCGCTGCCGGTGATGTCCGACAACCCTGCTGACGTACAGCAGAGTCAACTACCAACACAGGACCTACAATATGCACAACAACAAGGGCCACAGCAGCAACAAGAACCGCAGCTTCTACACCACCAACACCTACAATTCCAGCAGCAACTGGCCCAGCAGCAACAGCATCATCTACTGCAGCTGCAACAACGGCAACACCAGCAATTCCTCCAGCAACAACATCAATAACATGAGTTACAACAGGTTAGTCAGCACCTCAGCTATTCCTGCGACCCCTCCAGCATATCACCTAGTGGCGATACAGCTGCACAACAGCAGCAAGAAAGTGGTCCCCATAGTAAACGACTGTGTGTCGATTCTCCTTCAGTCACGGACTGTGAAATGAGCCAGGTACCGGTTTCCCACGCGTCTTCTACCGACGGCACCGGACAGGCAAACACAGAACGCACGCCGGTACAGACATCTGCTTCTCCTGCCACCGTTACTCGACCGAGTATCAATAACCGATACAGTCGGACGGATGCAGGCCCATATATTGTCTTCGTGGAGAGCTTAGATAAAAACGTTGGCAAACTCCATCCCATGTCAGTGGGCAAGTTATTGTATTCCTACAGCTCTCACCTCAAGCACGATATTGTTGACGTTAGTTCCTCAGGCAAGAACAGAGTTAAGATAGAACTGAAAACTGCTGCAGCTGCTAATAACTTACTAAATGTCCCTGCTTTCAAAGATCATAAGTTCGATGTTTACATCCCTAACTTTTTACTCCATACGTATG
The DNA here is from genome assembly GCA_026315105.1 of Locusta migratoria. Taxonomy (NCBI): domain Eukaryota; kingdom Metazoa; phylum Arthropoda; class Insecta; order Orthoptera; family Acrididae; genus Locusta; species Locusta migratoria. Next base: position 26,659,214 of record CM048751.1, read on the forward strand.
GCATTATCCATGACGTAGAGACCAGCCTAACGGACAAAGAGATAATAGATGCCATGCAAAGTGTTTATCCTGTAACAAGTATAAAACGATACACGAAGAAACATCCTTCCAATCCTGAGCTCACAGTACCCATTCCAGTCTGCATGGTGGTGTTTCGCTCTCAGACATTACCCTCTCATGTTGCTATTCTGGGGGCACGCTGCCCAGTGGTACCGTACGTTGCCCCAGTCATTCAGTGCACAAATTGCTGGCGTTTTCATCATCGGGCAAACCAGTGTCGAAGCCATACTCGTTGCAGCAGATGCGGCGGTCAGCACCAAGCTGATTCGTGCCCTGCGACGATTCCGACCTGTTTAAATTGCTCTGGACAGCACCCTGTCACTGAGAGGTCATGCCCCATTTTTCTCCACCAGCAAGAGCTACAACGTGCAAAGGCGTACGCCACGTCAGGAAGGGCACTCAGTGGCCCGCACCCCACATATTCAGCGGCCGTACGGAAGCCTCCTAGCCCTCAGAGTTCTGCGGACTTCCCGCCCCTACCTCCAAGGCATTTACAGCAACCGCAAGTCGCTGTACAAGAGCGTTCTACGGGGCCACCAATGCCGCCATTGGCGCCCCAGCTGCGTTCACCACCTAAGGACGACAGGTATCAACGGAATGATGTTCCCATAGCAGACAGAGCGGGTGTCAGCTCCGTCATGAGCGGCACGGGGAAAAAACAAACTTCCAGACCCGTCTGGCGTCAGGGATTTTCAGACGTTAGTCACGAATATTCTATCTCCCAACATCTACCACAGGCCCCTTTACCACCCAATCCGTATCCTCCTCAGTACGGACAACAAGCAGTGCCACCACGTAACAATAGTGAATACATCGTAGAGAAAATTATCTGGTTTATCCTTCACCTCATAGAAGACGCGAAAACAATGCCACCTGGAACTTTACAGATACAGCCTATTCGCCAACTATTAACGACTCTCCTTACTTCTAACAACAATGGCGGAATTTAAAATACTGCAGTGGAATGCGCGATCTGCGATTGCCAACAAGGGTGTACTTCAACGTGAACTTTGGATGCGGAAGATAGCAGTGGCCGCCATCTCTGAGACATGGTTTCAACCAGATACCATCGTACGCTTCCAAGGATACCACGTTTACCGCCAAGACAGAGATGATGGTCGAGGAGGAGTCGCCCTCTTTATCAATAATATGCTGCATCACACCCCTGTTCTGATTTCTCATGACGATATTGAAAGCTTTCAAGCGATAGCAGTAAACTTCTCATCTCCAATTGGTCGAATAACTATTGTGGCGCTCTACAGCCGACCACGGTCATACATTACCATTGAAGAGTGGTACGCTCTGGTACAACAGTTGGAACCTCCATTTCTGTTCTGCGGGGATTTTAATGCACACAACAGATTGTGGGGGTGTGCATATAACGATAGGCTGGGTGATGGCATTCTTGATATTATCGACGAGTTCAATCTTATCATCCTCAATGATGGATCCCCTACGTTACTTCCATTACCCGGACAGAGACCATCAGCCGTCGATTTGACTTTGTGTTCAGCGTCTGTTTCTTCATTCTTTACATGGTCTGTACTTTCATATCCTATGGGTTCCAACCATTACGCTATTCTGCTCTCTTCACCAACCTCGTCACCGAACACGGTCTGTCGGCCGTCTCGCAAATGGAATGTCAGGAGGGCAGATTGGTCTCGGTATAGTGCCATCATGGATACACAACTTTCGTCGTTCCCCACCGAGTTGTCACCGCAAACAAGGTACGCTCATTATAGGAATTGCATCAACCTAGCAGCATCGCAGTCAATCCCACAGACGAGGGTGGTAACTGGCAGTAGACGTCTGCCGGTTGCCTGGTGGAACCAAGAGTGCTCGCGTCGAGTGGCGCAAAGGAGACTGGCATGTAGCCGTTTTAAACGGGAAACCACATGGGAAAACTACCTCGCCTACAAACGTATAGATGCGACTACCAAACGCTTTCTCAAGACTTGTAAAAAAGAACATTGGAAGAAATTTTGTGAACAGTTATCCCTGCATACTCCTGTCGGAAGGATTTGGTCGAAAGTTAACTCACTCAAACGAAAACCAATGCCTCCCAAGCGGTTGCAGACCTGGATAGACGAGTTTGCCAACATTGTAGCACCTCTTACGGCCATGCCAGAACCCATTGATCCCACCACAAATATCGCCGTAGAAGATCTTCAAGATGATCTCACCTCACCGTTCTCCCTCGCTGAACTCAACAGTGCGCTGCCGCCCTCGACCGATACGTCGCCCGGGCATGACCAGATACATTACTCCATGATACGCAATTTGTCTGATGATGCAAAACTTATTCTTTTGAATATCTTTAATGTCATCTTGAGAGAGGGGTCTGTTCCAACCGACTGGACCACTCAGGTATTGGTTCCTATATTGAAACCTGGAAAAGACCCTGGTCAGGCAACGTCGTATCGCCCCATTGCATTGTCGTCATGTGTGTGCAAGACCTTTGAACGTCTCCTCAAGGTCCGGTTAGAATGGTGGTTAGAGCATCACGATCTGTTCCCACGGACACAATACGGTTTTCGCAAGGGGAAGAGCACTTACGATAATATAACATCTCTTGCTATGGGCATCGAAAAAACATTCCTGACAAATGGGTATTTGACGGCTCTTTTTCTTGATTTTTCGAGGGCTTATGACAATGTTTTGATACATAAACTTATAAATAAATTACAACTTTTGCATCTCCCGCTAAAGGTGTTAAGAATTATATACAGATTACTTTGTTGCCGCACTGTTTATATCCGTGACCAGGACAATGTGTTACATGGCCCACGAATCGTTTCCCGTGGCCTCCCGCAAGGTGCGATATTAAGCCCCTTGCTATACGCCTTGTATGTTGCCGACTTAGACTCTATCTTTCATCCTACTGTCAAAGTTCTACAGTACGCGGACGACGTTTGTATATACGCCCACTCGTCGTGCTTTTGGGTGACTAACATATGGCTTACTACTGCATGTGAAAAACTGGCTGAATGGGAGTTAGAACACGGACTCACGCTATCGCCTGAAAAATCTACTGTGGTGATATTCACGAGGAAACGACTGAATTATTTCTCTCCAGACCTTCAGCTCGGTCCATACAAACTGCCTGTTCGGTCATATGCTAAGTTCCTTGGTGTTTACTTCGACAGCAAACTGACGTGGACGCGCCATGTTGAATATCTCTTGGACAAAGTGGACACTACTGCAAATATCCTGCGTATGCTTGCCAGAGTTTGGTGGGGAGCCGATCCGATGGTACTCCTTACTCTTTATAAGGTCTTGATCCGCTCCGTTTTGGATTATGGCAGTATCGTCTACGCTACTGCAGCGCAATCGACCCTGCGCAAACTTGATGTCCTCCAGTACAGAATGCTTCGTCTTGTTCTCGGAGCTATGAAGTCAACACCCACCAACGCCTTGCTCGTGGAAGCGTCTGAAATGCCGTTAACTATACGTCGACAGATGCTGTCCGATATTTTCCTCCTCAGCCGAGCGTCAATATGTGATAGTGCCTCTCTCAAAACGGTACACCAATTTTGGAACATAACAGAAATGCATCATAGAAGAGGCATGACCCGAGTTCCTTTACTGGTTCGCAGCTACGAGAAATGGAGACATCTCTTCCCACTCATCATACAGGACACCAAACTTCCTTGTTTCCGTTATTCTTATCATCTGTTTTTCAACCCAGTCCCGGTGACACATTTGCCATCAGACTACACAACGGGGACCAACATCACTCTCGACGTGGAACAGTTTCTTCTCCGCAACTGGCCACAGCATGCTCACATCTATACTGACGGCTCTAAAACTGAAGCAGGGGTGGGATACGCCTTCTTTTGCCCCTCTAACGGCACCTACCAAATGTTTGCGCTTCCGCCTGCGTCATCTATTTACACGGCAGAGTTACTAGCCATCAGGGAGGCCATTTATTACGGCACACGAACATTTAACTCTATATTGATCCTCACGGACTCTCAAAGCGTGCTGAAAAAATTACAACATCCGACGTTTGACAAACGAACGAATAGATATATATTGGACGTCTTGGAGGCCATAACAAATGCACAGACAGTGGGCATAGACATCCACTTACTTTGGATTAAAGGACATCGAGGTATACCCCATAACGAAACAGTAGACCGCCTTGCCAAGAGAAGTATTACGGAAGAACAACAACGCCCCACGCCGATTCCATATACAGACTTACGAACGACGATTCGGAAAGCTGCCTATCGCACTTGGGACCACGAATGGCGCCTCTCTCATGTGTTTAAGGGAGGACACCTGGCAGCTATACAACCAAATGTCTCCTCACGACCGTGGTTTTCATCGATGACGCTTAGTAGACGTCATGCAACGTCTATCATTCGGATGAGACTGGGGCATGGATGTTACCCTGCCCACCTACACCGTTTGAAAATCATCGCTTCTCGGCATTGCGACAAAGATGTAACGGCAGTGGCGGATCTCAACCACATCATACTGGCATGCACCAAGTACACGGCCGCACAAAGTGTATTCTACCGAACGCTGGTCGCGAGGGGTTACCCCCTCCCCACAAGTGTCACTGTCCTCCTTCATGGATTCGACAAGCTTAAGTACACTTTACTGAAGGACTACCTCAAAGTCACTGGCATACAGCTCTAATTTTAGAGCTAGTGTGTTTACCTTGAACATGCACAGCGGGAAACTGCATAAGTGATTTTATATTTTATTTTGACTTTTATTTGTCTTTGCACCTCTCATTTGGTCCTATGCTTTCTGCACTTTTATTGTATTACAAATATCTGTCGTACTGTTAAATATGTATTGTTTAATGTCTTCACATGTTATTTTTCTACTTTTATTCTAAGGCTATATGATGTAACATACTTATTAATATTGTGCTGTACATTGTAAGAATTTCAATTCTATTGTAATGTTGTCAATGTAATAACCGCTGGCTGTATGGTCACTGTCACCAAAAGCCATAATAAAGAATTATAAAAAAAAAAAAAAAAAAAAAAAAAAGTCACCCCTCCAGCTCCCGGGCATGGTGGGGCGACATCAAGCTTTATGTTAATGAATGTGCCTCTTTAGGATGAAGTACTTTTATTGCAATTTTTAATACAATTTCCCTTTTTCCAAATATATTAGAAAACAATTTTTAAGCGCACCACTCTTTAAGTCTCTAAAATATTCAAATGTTTGTTAAGCTTATGGGACTTAAATGCGGCGTCATCAGTCCCTAAACTTACAAACTACTTATAAACTTATACTAAAGATAGCACAAACATCCATGACCGAAGGGGGGATTCCAACCCCCGACGGGGAAAGGCCTCGGAGCACAGCGCCTCAATGCGTTCAGCCGCTCCGCCGCGGTTCTGAAACATGTCGTTCTGGCATATAAATTTTATGATTGACGACTGGTGCGTGATTTGCATTAATAATTATTAAACAGTAATACGATCAAAACAGATTAACGTGAAATACTCTTTCAGTGGTTGTTGGATGCCCGCCTGATCTCACCGTCAAACATCCACGCAAAGTTTCTGCTGCGGGACCCCTCGGGCATGGATATTTGTGCCGTCCTAGCTCGTAAGTAGTTCATAAGTAGTTTGTAAGTTTAATGACTGCTGACCCCGTAGTTAAGTCCCGTAGACTATACAAACATTTGAACATTTTTTGCTGCGGGACGTCTAATAAGTAATTTAATATTTTCACACACCTATAATTTCTTATACATATTTCGCATTTTCTTACAAGTGCTTCAGTTAGAAAAAATACTCCTCGGGGTCGTGTTTAAGATAATTCTACACTTCCACGTAACGCGATCGAAACTAAAATACCGTAACTCCTAATAAAGTCGGCGGCATGCAGCTGAGCACAGCTTGGGACCCGGCCGTCGAACGGTTGAAGCGGGCTTGGCAGGCACATGACCAAAGCATTGGCATATATGGCAATGCGGTGAGCACCAGTGACGTCACAGGAAGCAGCGCAACTATATAAGGACGGCGGCAGCAGTTATTAGACACCACTTGACAGTGGCTGAGATCTTAGCCGAAAGCTCGTAGATATCAAACCACTAGACACGACTGGAAGCCCGAGAAAATGGGGCAGATGGAAGGGAGGAAGATGAGAGAGACAGAGAAAGACTTAGCGAGGAGGAGATGAGCAGAGTGGAGAGAATGGCTATGCACTTGTTTTTTTTTTTTTTTTTTTTTTTTTTTTTTTTTTTTTTTTTTTGTGGCTTTCAGTTTCAGTGACTGTACAGCCAGTAGTTATTACGATGGCAACATTAAAATATAATTCATATCCTTGTTTTATATATATATATATATATATATATATATATATATATAACATCATACTTCCTTACAATAAAATTAGAAACATCACATTTGTAAGACAAGGTATAAATCTATACATAATTAATAGTAGTTTTGACAGACGTAATAAAGAATCACAAAACAAAATTAGAGTTTCAAGGAAATATTGAAGATTGTAAAATAAAATACAAAATTTTTCCTCCAGTTTCAAACTGTACTTGTTGAAGGTAAACATGGAAGCTACACCTGCTCTTATATTATATTTGGATGCCGTTGATTTTTAGGTTGTCCTTGAGTAAACTGTACTTCAACTTGTCTCTTCGATGAAGTAAGACAGTGACACTTGTGGGAAGCAGGTAATCACTCGCATCCAGCTTTCTGTAGAATACACTATGTGCGTCCGTGTACTTGGTGCATGCCAGTATAATGTGGATGACATTCGCCACTGCCGTTAGATCTTTGTCGCAATGTCTAGGAGTGATGATTTTTAAACGGTGTAGATAGGCAGGCTAAGGCTATACACTTCGACGTATGGATTAAAGAAATACTCGGACAAGGCTGGGTCATGATGTAGTTAGTTTGTGTATATCAGTTGGGTATTGGATAGCATACTACGTACGAGTGGATGCTGAAAAGTAATGCCGCCAAATTTTTTTCGTCTGTTCGCAGCATGATTGAGGTTTCGCATGTCCTGCATATTACTCGGTTGTCCTTGCCGCGTGGCTGACGCAAAGTAGAACCCTCTGCCGGTAGAGGGCTTCGACTAGTACCGAGTAACATGGCGGTCTGTAAAGTGACTACATCAGTGCGTGAGAAACAGCGTGTTGTAGTCGAGTTTCTAACCGCAGAAAACAGGCCTCCAATTGAGATCCACAGAAGAATGAAAATTGTGTTCGGTGTCGAGTGCATCGACATCAGTAATGTGCGCTTGTGGGCTGCCCTTGCTCGTAAACACCGTCCTAACCTCAATGTCTGTAACACAGCACGGAGTGGACGACCGCGTACGACAACAGACGAGACCAATCGGAATCGGGTTGATCAACTCAACAGAGAGAATCTTCGGATAACACAGGCACAACTCTCACTGCAATGTGGCATATCACGGGGGCGTGTACAGGCCCTGATTGCAGAACTGCGGTACATAAAGTGTGTGCACGGTGGGTGCCCCGTACGCTCACCCCTGACACGAAACATAGGAGATTGGACATCTGTCAGCAATTGCTGTTGCATTTTGAGCAGGAGGGTGATGTGTTCCTTAACAACATTTTTACTGGTGGTGAAAGCTGGATGTATCATTTTAACCCCCTAAGCAAGTGATCATGACAGGAGTACCGCCACCACGGATCACCACCCCCAAGAAAGTGCAAGACCATCCCGTCGGCAGGCAAGATCATGCTCACTGTCTTCTGGGATGTTCGAGGTGTCGTGCATAAGGAGTTCATGTCTAAAGGCAGTACCATAAACTCCGTACGGTACAGCGAGACTCTCCGCAAACTGAAAGCACGCATTCGATGAACTCGTCCCCACATGGAACACCCTCTCCTTCAGCATGACAATGCCAGACCGCACACGAGCTCTGCGACATCTGCAACGATCCGCCGCCTTGGATTCACTGTCATCGATCATCCTCCACACAGTTCAGACTTGGCTTCATCCGATTTTCACCTCTTTCCAAAGCTTTAAGAACACCTTCGCGGTGTCCGCTTTACAACTGATGGAGCAGTGCAAGCGGGGGTGAGGCGGTGGTTCAGACAACGAGGTCCAAACTTTTACAGTGACGGGATCCACAAACTGGTCTCTCGTTGGGAGAAATCTGTACGTCACCATGGTGACTATGTTGAGAAATAAATATGTAAAACTGGTGAATAAAGATGTGGTATTGTAATACAGTTTGGTTTATTTCAAAAGGCGTAAGGTATTTCCGGAAAAAATCGCACTGACGTGTTTTACGGCCCACTTTAGATTTGTAGTTTTATAAGTTTCTGCAAACATTTTGACCAAAATAATAATATAAATAATAATTAATTAATTAATAAGAGTGTCTGAAACCCTTTTAGGAAAAAAATTAGGTAGTGGCGGATTTCGAACCACCGAGCTTTCGCATTGCAGTCCAGCACCTTGCCCACTACGCTACGGCTATAAACCAAAACAGAAGTGCTTTAATCTCCTACTATTGATGGCCGTTGTTAACTGATGTTAATATGGAATTTGTAGACATTAGATTATCATTTATCGTACTAAGAACGATGTGTTCTTGTTAATTCCTCAGTGTGCCGTTGCTTTGAAATGACAACGTTACAAGAAGAAAATCATTAAATACGCGCGGAATGTCACGTGACATCTCCGAACGGCTGGTTTTCGTTAATTCAATGGAGGGTGTGAAATCTGCGTTATTTTAGCAAATATGTCTCAAACGATACCAGATATGAAAAAAACATAAGGGAGCTAAGTTGTAGAGAATTTTCTCCTCTACCAATTAGGTTATTCAATATTCGTGTCAGATGAACAGTTCGTTTGCAATTACAATTATATTACAAACGGCTTTTTTTGGTTTTACTACCGTATTTTTTCTCCGAAAAATTTGGAAAAGGGAGGTTCTGGTCCCTGGCGGCCTATAATCATGTCTGTAAAATTTAGTGCTGATCGGTTTCAACGGTTCGTCTTAAAAACAGGGAACACGTTACGGACAGAGAGAGAGACGGACAGACAGACAGACATACATCCCAAAATCGCCGTTATTTTTGCAAATATCTTTCAAACGCTAAGACATATGAAAAAAAAAGAGGAAAAAAACATATGAAGGCAAAGTTGTAGAGAATTTTCTTCTTTACAAATTCGGTTATTCAATTTTCGTGTCAGATGAATAGTTAAGCCGTTATTTTCATTTAAATTTCGAGCTATCAAAAGACGATCGCAAAGGCCCACTTCTAGTTTCTCAAATGTTTGTAAATCTATCGGACCAAGCTGCGTGGTCATCAGTCCGTAGCTTACAAACTACACACACACCCATGCCCCAGGAAGGACTCGAACCTCCATGGCGAGGAACCGCGCGCTCTGCAGCGAGACGCTTTAGACCGCTCGGCTACTCCACCGCGGCCACGTTCTTCTCCTTGATACACATCGTCTAAAGCGCATGTGCGGAACTGCAATCGCAGCGCTGCAGCGGAGAAAAATTAAATCGGAACTTACTTTCTGGACGCACCTCGTATTTATTGAAATAACAGTACGATAGAAGTTTCTGCAGTCGGTGGCCCTATGCAGAGATCTACATACGGTGTGATTTCACAGCTTATAAAGACTATACACGTGTGTATGGCTAAGATATAAATGAAATTCTAAATAATCCAATGTAATGTGGCTCTGTATCTCGTAACGCTTAGTTGAAAAAGAAGGAAATCATCAATACGGACTTGATAAGATGGTATATCCAAATGTAACTACGAGTTTGATTACTGTGGGCAGGGCGAAGCTGGGAATTAGTATCTAACGGGAGGCGTGCTTAGGTAGTCCTTGCAGGTGCGGTGATCACTGTGTCCCGAGTGGTGCTCAGTCCGCTTGCGGCAGGCGATCTGTGTGAAAGTGTAGTTTACATCCTCGCTGCGGCCGGTCGCGCACTATTCGTGTGTCGTGAGTTGGACGCTCTTGCGGCGTAGTAATAGCTGTAGATAGAAATGAATAGAACATAAAATGACGGAACCCCTTAGACGAGATACTTTGAAGTTCACATTCGATGAACGCTTTGCGAGACCCAAAGCCTTTGAAGTAGAAGCCTTTCTAAGAGACGCTGTGAAGCTGAGCTTTAACGAAATAATAGGAATACATCTGTCGATCGTCAGTAGTACAGTTTATGTTAAAATGATTAGTACTGCATGCTGTGCTAAAGTAATTGAACAATGTGGAGGAACTCTAAAATTTAACCATTCTGACGGGAATGTCGGTGACGTGAGAGTCGATCATGCAGGATTCGCCACTAAAACAGTTCGAATCTTTGAACTTCCCTTCGAAATTACCGCGGAAGAGATAAATTCAGTCCTTAGACCTTACGGACGAATTATCAGTAATGTTGCAGAAAAATGGACGACATTTCAAACTTTTCCCGTCCTCAATGGCGTAAGACAAGTAAAGATAGAACTTCGAAAGCACATCCCCTCGTATATCTATGTATGCGGGTATAGAGCGATCGTGATATACGACGGTCAGCCACGTACATGCTCAGGCTGTGGACAGACTGGACATGTACGAACCGAATGTATACAACGAAGGGTGACGCAGCTGCCGGCAGTGAGCCGGTCGCCCATATGATGATGACGTCACTGCCAGTGACGTACTCCTCAGCCGTCCGCGGAACCACAACCCAGGCATTGAGCGACGCAACGAACAAACCAGATGAGACAAACGATGACAACCAATGCCTGCCAATGGAGGTCAGTGATACTTCTAACACAACGGGAACAGTCATTGACGAAGATCTTGGAACAAAGCCTGACGGGGACACAGAACAACATGTGCGGAGAGAAGAGGAGGGCAGTGCCACTCAAGATCCGAGTACCAATTCTGAAGATGAAGAGCGTCCGAAATCTGGATCCTCCCCTAAACAACACAAGAAACGGCGGTTAGCACCCCCTGACGCAGAACACAAAGCACAGACGCTACGCGAAAAAGCGCAGGAAATTGGTAAAAAGCGGAAAAAATCAGTAACATCACAACGGAACCAGCCAACGAAAAACAAAGAAGACTCACGTGGTACCGAAATTCATCACCCACAGGCCGATGAAATAGACAATAGCACACGCAAAGTGTACCACAACAAAACTACGACTCAGCAATGCCCCGAGAACAAGTCGCCCCGCCAAACTGATGGAGGTACCTGGGCGGATGAAATTTTAGAATTTCCTCAAGACGAGGAAATGAAAGAAGTTACAAATACAATAACTGCCTCGTCTTCCGGACGGAGAGACGACAAATCAAAAGACAAGTCATCGTCGCGTTCGATGCAATAAGAGCAGGAGGTATCGAGTAATATGAGCGGCAAAATTCAACACATATAGGAAGTCAATATTGCTATGCAAGCCTACAGGGTTGGGACAGTACATATAAACAAAATCCGCAGTCATCTGAAACTTAAGGCCCTGCAAGACATGCTGTACGCCGCCGATCTCGACATCGTCTTGTTGCAAGAGGTGACAGACGTTAATTTAGAACACATAACAGGTTTTAACGCAATTATGAATCCAGGAAACGACCAACAACTTGGAACAGCGATACTCACAAAAGAAGGCATAATCGTGAAAGACGTGGAAAAGTTACCAAACGCCAGAGGTATCGCAGCTACTATCCATAACACGAGACTGATCAATGTGTATGCACCATCTGGCAACAGCAACAGAAGAAAACGCGCAGAATTCTTCAAAGACGAAATAGTGTCTCTCTTCCGGGGGAGATATGAATACATAATTTTAGGAGGTGACTATAATTGTGTCTTATCTGCTAAAGATCAGATACCAAATTTTAATTATTGTGCAGAACTCAACGCTATAGTCACAGACTTCAAGCTGATCGACATCTGGGAGCACAAGAACGGAGAACGGCCTGGCTTCACGCACTTCACCAGCCACTCAGCAAGCCGCATTGACAGGATCTACGTGTCCCAGAACCTGAAGACGCGCATTCTGCAAACAGAATTATGGCCCACAATCTTTTCGGACCACACAGCTTACATCTGTACCATAAATTTACAAAAGCAAGAAACCTACAGGGGACGTGGTCTGTGGAAACTGAATGTAACCAATCTAAAAGATCCAGCATGTCATGAGGCATTTAATGAAGTATGGACAGAGTGCGAGAAAAGATTCCCTTTATACCCCTCGGCACTCACATGGTGGATGAAATGCGCGAAACCCATGATCAAAAGAGCGATGATAAATTACGTGAGAAAACAGCCTGGCACAAACAGACAGTTGAATTCTATTTCAAAGTTCTCCGAGATTTATACGCGTCCAATGCGTCTGTAATTGACAACCAAGCAGAGATAAAAAGAGTTCAAGCCAAACTCCTTGCATTAAAACGCAAACAGCTCGAAGGTTATAAAATAAGAGCAAGGCTTCAAAATGAAGTGCAGGGCGAACACACATCAATTTATCATGTCATAAACGAAAGAAAATCACAGCACAGAAAAATAATAACCAAACTACGATCGACAGATGGTAGCTCACTGACACTGCAACATGAAATCAAGACAGAAATTCACAATTATTTCACCAACTTATTAAGTAATACACCGACGGACATAACCGCTCAAAATGATCTTACAACAGGAATCACACGACAACTTGACCAGGAAGAAGCAGACAGCCTTTTAGTTGAAATAATGGACGAGGAAGTTGAAGACGCGATAATGCGGAGCCCGAAAAATAAATCTCCTGGGCCCGATGGAATTCCGGCAGAGCTTTATCAGACATTCAAACTACAGATGTTACCCAAGCTCACGTGCATATGCAAAGAACTAATGAACCCCAACACCAACATCCCGAATGATTTCAGAGAAGGAGTAGTCGTGCTAATCCCAAAAAACCCTACATCACTATCAGTAGAAAATCTAAGACCTATTACCTTACTGAATAGCGATTACAAAATATTTGCACGCATCATGAATGAAAGACTGAAATCAGTAATGAACGCCGTCATCGGATCATATCAGTCGAGCGTAGGAAAAAACAGATCAATTCACCATACACTCTGCGATTACAGGGACACAATTTCAGTCGCAGCCACTTGTAAACTAAAGCGCGCTCTGGTCTCATTAGATTTTGAAAAAGCATTCGACAGAGCCAACCATGAGTACCTCTTCCACATAATGTGTATAATGAACTTCCCGCAAAGTTACATCAGAATCATGAAGAACTTACTAAATAATGCAACATCTATAATAATGATAAATGGTCAACCCAACAGACCTATAACGGTAAAAAGTTCAATGAGACAAGGCTGTCCCCTGTCAATGTCGCTTTTTGCCATAGCCATTGAACCTTTGCTTTTTCGAATCAGTGAAAATTTGGAAGGTATATTACTACGCGGGCAAAATATTGTCTGTAAAGCTTATGCCGACGACGTCACGGTCCTGGTCAAGGACGATAATGAGATCGCCCAATTATTGGATATCATTCATATGTATGAACTCGCGTCAGGCGCCAAACTGAACAGACGAAAATCCGCGATAATGGATATCGGACGAGGATTAGGAGATCCAATCCAAGGAGAAATAAAAAAGACTGCCACTTTGAAGTGCCTTGGAATTGAATACACGCCCCATACCCAGCAAACAATTGCACGAAATTACAGAAGAATACTTAATAGTATGCGTGCCAGTACATACCAAAATCTACTCAGGACACTCGATGAAATACAAAGAGTGGAACTGGTGAATACCTACCTAACACCTAAAATAAATTATGTGGCGCAAGTCTTGACAATTCCGAGGACTGTGGCAGAAAGGATCTTAGCTGCCTTTGGCCACTTCGTCAGCCGCGGCCATATTTTTAAAGTCAAATACGAAACTTTAACACTATCGGTCGACAACGGTGGCCTTAACCTAATAGATGTATATAATAAAGCACAAGCTCTATATCTTAGCAAAACCTACAAACTGTGGACAAAAATGCCGAACTCCATAGCGGCATTTCTATTAAATGAAATAGCGCCGCCCAACTGTGCTGTTCCAATCGATGTTAGCCACATTCCCACTGAATTATATCATTTGAAACACTTTTTAATAGAATATAGCTATATTAGTATGAGAATATCAGAGAAGGACATGTATAAAGTCAAAGCAATCTACAGAAACTTTCTGCAGTTTCATACCAAGAACGTCATTGAAAAGAAGTATAAAGACTTCAATTGGAAAATAATCTGGAGAAACATTCACAATCCCCACTTACCAACCAACGTGAGGGCGCTGTGGTATTATGCTGTCAACCGCAAAGTCCCAACAAACCATAGACTCCACGAAATACACCTAGCAAATTCTCCCTTGTGCCCAACCTGTAATCTGAATGACACAGACGAACATCGGTTTGTCTGCAAAAACGTCCACAATATTTGGCAGTCCCTCAGGTACAAACTTGCAATTCTGCAACGAACTTCGCCCCACACCATAACACCCGCGAGCGTCCTACACCCAGACGAAGCAAAATGCAGTGAACTGGTTAAAGGGACACGCGGTGTTTTACATACTTACAAAGATGGAGAAGAGCGAAGGAGATTTTTGGACGTACATTAAAATACAGCACCACAAACTAATGCAAATAAAGGATTATTGAAAACAATACGCAAACTTTCTCAGTAGAACCATCATGTGAATTACAACTACAACGTTATACCTGATTGTGCATACAAAACAAAAAGATGAAAATATATAAACAAAATTAGGAACATAAGACAAAACAAATATAACGGTCAACTATGGAACGATTATTACCGAACAGAATCATTTTTTTTTTAAGACTAAGATTTCATCTCATCACGTTTTGGCTCTAGAAGAGAGACGTTTTAATTTTATCTTATTTTAGTTTACTCCTCATATTATACATAAATATCATTCCTTACGGATAAATCGTTACATCACCAAGATTTCATTTTCTGTTGTATCACTAAAGAAAGCGGCATTCTATCCCGCTGACGGATTTCGGAGTTAGAGAAGATAAACAAAGTGAGAAATAAAGAAGAACCTGATAAAGTACAAGGAAACGTGTGGAAACTAAATCTTTTAACTTCGCGAAGACGAACTTTGAAATTGTCAGTAGAGAGAAAGAAACCGAAACAAAAAGTACTTTATTCTACTTTTCAGAAATTGTCAGTAGTTATGTTCCAGATTGCAGAAGGGAATCATACCTCAGAGCAGAAATATTAAAAATCATTATTATTTCCTTTTTTTTTCTCCAGTTGCATTCTTAAATTATAAAACGCATAAAGGATTGTTTTGTCTTTACCTTTAAAGAAATGAAGGAGGAAATTTTAGTTCATTCAACAAATGAAGACAAGAATTTAATTTACGAAGGAAGAAAATAGAACCAATAAATATGTATAAGAAAAAAAAAAAAAGTGGTGTAGGGGTCAAAGCAACTGCCTAGAAAGCAGGAGACCCTTGTTCGAATCCCGGCTGGATACACATTTTGAACTTTGCCCAATCGCAGTTGATGTCATATATTCTGTGAATATTAAATAATAACAACTGCAGAATCAAAAGTGACGTCTGTTCTTTCGGGACGGACGCCACGTACACACACACACACACACATATATATATATATATATATATATATATATATATATATATATATATATATATATCCAAATGTGCCAGAGCCGGCGCAATCCGCTCACATCTTTTATTTTTCCCGTCGGCGGTGCGCCCGATTGCGCTTCACGCTTGTCTCAGGAGTCTTCGATTAAAACAGACTCACTTCCATCTATGAGTAGTCTACCCAGGCGTCTTTGCATGTAGTGGACTTTGGAGTTAAGCAGTTGCTTCGCTTGGCCGTGATTAATTATTTAGCTCTCTATGTACTTGTCTGTCTTTGTGTCCACGTCGTAGTTTAGGGAGGTTAGCTGAACCCTAGCGGTTTTCCACGCGTATGTCCTTATGAATACATGTACTTTGATGACCGATAGTGGTTGTCGAGTTTGATAGCACCGAGGTCTAATGTTTGAGCTGCTGTTCACCCATGAAATTTTAGCTGCTATTTGCTGAATACTAAAGTGTCTCTGAGGTTTTTTTTTCCTGGTAAAAGTTACCCGACTGTACCGAGAAGGAAATAACCAGAATAGAATCGGGCACCTAAATTCCATTCCCTTACGGTGTAGTAGGGAAACAGCCGTAGGAAGCAATTGGCAGAGTGTTCTTGGGGCCAGCTATGGCCCACGCAGAGTGGGCTTATTAGTTTCTATGTGAGGCGGCTGCCCAGCTACCTGCGTCTCCCACTGCAGCCGTGTCGCATTGTCCGCCGAGCCGCCGGCCAGTGCATGGTCCGCCACCCATACTGACACAGGCAACATTCACGGCCGGTGCAACAGCCACGACCCGTGGCCCCTGGCTGTCGCCACTGTGCGCAGCCACTGTGCCCCGCGTCTACCTGCAAGTCATGCAGTTCCCACCTGCGCTGAGTGCGCTGTTAAAGTAACTTCCTTTCCAGCGCCTCGCCCTGGGGAATTAACGCACGCAGCACAAAGGGAAGAAAATGAAGTAGAGCATGTTCTTATTTTGGGATTAGCTTAAAATTTCCAGTTTTATATAGAGAGAAAAATAATTAGTTTTCGAAACACACACTAAAAAACTACTAAAAACAGCCTTCCTAGTGTATAGTTTATTTTCAAGTAAGCGTTTCGCCTTTTTGGTGATCATCAGAGTCTGGAAAATTGTAAGGGGCGCTAAAAAAGAAATTTACTCTCTTTCAGAAATGAAAACACCTTTTCCAAGATACAATTAATTTATTTTTAGAAATTTCATTTTTTAGGTATAATGTTTATAGATTAAGAATATTTCAGGTCTTTTTCAGTAACTGAGAACCTAAGGCTTTCTCACACGGAGCAAGATTTGCGGAAAGCATGCCGGGAAGCAGGCGAGCCAGGTGGCATGTCAGCTCTGCTGCCTGCTGGCTGGCTGATTTCTCGGCACGTTTCTGGGGTTGGCTGGTCTACTATTTATGGTAAGCTCACCAGAGTGCTATCTGCAGAGGCATATCGGGAGTCATGTATGGCATGTGACCTTGTGGCCACCTAGCTGGCTACATGGTCAGACGCCATATGTGACTTCTGATTGGCCAGTTCAGATATCATTCTGGGGAGCTTACCCGAAATCGTATATACAGGGTGTTTCACTAAGTGTGTTTGCCTCTGTAACTTATAAAATAATAGGTGATGGGAAATTTTAATTCGGTAGGTCAACACAAGAAATGTTACACTTTCTGTGGAGCTATGAACATAGTTTATTGTATCATTTTCCAAAGAGTTACAGCACAAATATATGATTTTTTAATTGGAACAATAGTTTTTTATATCGTGCATTGGATTCTTTGAAAACAGGTGCGTCCAAATCAATTTAAACTACATTCCTATCACTGTTAGTTTGGGAGCCACAACCCTTCACAGTTTCAGGGGCAGATACCACAAGCGCTGCGCATAATGCAATGCGCCTTCAAAATGTGGTGCGGCCGAGTTGTAACGTCGCCGGTGTCACGGAGCGAGAAGCTTCATCGATGCGCTGTTGTTCGTGTATGCCATCGTCATCCGATGTCAGTAACTGTTCTTCTCCTTAATACACATCGTCTACAGCGCATGTGCGGAACTGAAATCGCAGCGCCGCAGTGGAGATAAATTGAAATGGAACTTGCTTTCTGTACTGAGAAGGAAATAACCAGAGTAGAATTGGGCACCTAAATTCCATTCGCTTACGCTGTAGTAGGGAAACAGCGGTAGGAAGCCATTGGCAGAGTGTCCTTGGACGCAGAGCGGGTGGGCTTATTAGTTTGTGTGTGGGGTGGCTGCCGGCTACCTGCGCCGCCCACTGCGGCCGTGTCGCATTGTCCGCCGGCCCGCCGCCCGTATTGACACAGGCAACATTCACGAGCGGCGCAACAGCCCACACCCCTGACCCCTGGCTGTCGCCACTGTGCGCAGCCACTGTGCCCCGCGTCTACCTGCAAGCTGCGCAGTTCCCACCTGCTCTGAGTGTGCTGTTAACGTAACCTCCTTCCCAGCGCCTCGCCCTGGGGAATTAACGCACGCAGCACAAAGGGAAGAACACGAAGTAGACTTTCAGTTTTGGCCCACTTTAGGTTACGGTAGTAACACTAAAAGTGGTCTTTTGCGATCGTTTTTTCACAGCTCGAAGTTTAAATAAAAATAACGGCTTAACCATTCACCTCACACGAAAAATGAATAACCGAATTTGTAGAGGAGAAACTTCTGGACAAATTTGCTCTCTCATGGTTTATCGTTTCAGAGATATTTGCAGAAATAACGGCGATTTTGAGATGTATGTATGTCTGTCTGTTTGTCCGTCTGTATGTCTGTCCATAACGTGTACCCTGTTTAACCGATCAACACCAAATTTTTCAGACATTATTGTAGGCCGACAGAGACCAGAACCTCCCTTTCTGACAAAAAATATGGTAGTAATACCAAAAAAATCCGTTTGTCATATAATTGTAACTGCAAACGAACCGTTCATCTGACACGAAAATTGAATAATCCAATTGGTAGAGGGGAAAATTATCTACAAATCTTATCTGTCTAATATGTTTTTTTCATATCTTGCATCATTGCAGAGATATTTGCCAAAATAACGGCGATTTTATTATGTCTGTCTCGCCGTAACACGTTCCCAATTTTCAGGTTGTACCGTTCAAGCGATCGGCACCAGATTTTAAGGACATAATTGTTGGCTATCAGAGATCACAGCCTCGCTTTTTGAAATATTTCTGACAAGAAATACGTTACTAATGCCAAAAAAGTCGTTTGTAATGTAATTTTAATTGCATATAAACCGTTCATCTGACGCTAAAACTGAATAACCGAATTTGAAGAGGAGAAGATTCTCTACAGCTTTGTTCCCTTATGTTTCTTTCATATCTCGTATCGTTTGACAGATATTTGCAAAAATAACAGAGTTTTGACACCCTCCACTGAATGAACGAAAACCAGCCTTTCGCAGATGTCACGTGACATTCCTCGCCCAGAACTATCTCTGGCATAAGCCATCTTGCGTTGCATGTTTGATGATTTTCTTGTTTTAACTTACACGTTGTCATTTCAAAGCAATAGCGCACTGAAGAATTAACAAAAACACGTTGTCTTCGTACGATAAATGAAAATCTAGTGTCTACAAATGCCATATTGGCATCAGTTAACAACAGCCATGAATAGTATGAGATTAAAGAAAGCAACTTCTAAGTATTGGCCGTAGGTAGTGTGTAATGCGCTGGACTGTGGCGTTTAAGGTCAGTGGTTCAAAACCAGCCACCACCTAAAAGTTTTTTTTTCCCTAAAATGGTTTCAGACACTCTTATAAATTGACTTTTTTATTATTTACATTATTATTTTGGTCCAAAATGTTTGAAAAAACTGCTAAAATTACAAATCTAAAGTGGGCCGTAAAACACGTCAGTGCGATTTTTTATATCGAAAGAAAAATAATTATTTCTCTAAACACATCCGCAAAATTTCTAATAAAAAACAGTCTCTCTGGCGAATAGTTTATTTTGAACAAAGCGTTTCGCCTTTTTTGAGGTATCGTCAGAGTCTGGAAAAATGTAAGGGGCACTGTAAAAGAAAATAACTCGTTTTCAGAAATGAAAACGCCTTTTCCAAGATGCAATTAATTTAACTTTCGAAATTTCATTTTTGTTTTTAGGTATAATGTTTATAGATTAAGAATATTTCAGGTCTCTTTCAGTAACTGAGGACCTAGGGCTTTCTCACACGGCGCAAGATTTGCGGAAAGCATGCCGGGAAGCAGGCGATAGCATAAAGACGCTTACTGCTATTGCTGTATTCGAACATTATGGGACAGTTTTTGCTACTCATGTCCATCATCTTATATTTTTCTACGTTGAGAGCTAACTGCCATTCTTAGCACCAACTAGAAATTTTGCTAAGTCATCATGTATGCTATTACACTCAGTTAAAGACAACACCCTCCCATACACCACAGCATCATCAGCAAACAGCCGCAATTTACAACTTACTCAGTCCATCAGATCATTTATATAAATAGAAAATAATACCGGTTCTATCACACTACCCTGGGGCACGCCTGACGATACACTCGTCTCTGATGTACACTCACCGTCACTGCGTTCTATTGTTTAGGAAGTTTTCCAGCCAGTCACAAATCTGTGAACCTGTTCCATAAGCTCGTATCTTCGTATTTCTGGTAAGTTCCGCAAAATGCTATCTGCACTGGCCAATCAGGAGTCACGTATGGCGTATGACCTTGTAGCCAGCAAAGTGGGAGTTCCAAGGCAATACTCCAGACGGAGGTAGTACCACGCGCCCGACAGCGAAGTGCTGTTTTCTCAAACTGTTATAAAGAAACGCTTTCGAATATATATATATATATATATATATATATATATATATATATATATATACGAATCTCGCACAACTTCTTCTGGTTCATGATGAACTACATATCTTTTTGTTAGTGTAATAATTCTTACCATCTTTACGGATTCAGTACAGTACTAAAGCAATCCGAAAATTTTACATAAAAAATAGAGGTCGCTATGTTCTTGCCTTTTGTAGATGTTAGGTCATATGTAGCTACGGTTTAAATGTAGCTAAGATATTGAATTATTCGTTAAAGTTGGAAGGATGTTGCTATGTATCAACAATCTCGAAATAATGGGTGATATATAAAACACTTGCTCCCGAACTTGTGCATCAGCGAAGAAAACGAAAAGAAATTTTCATAAAATGCCTTACAACTCATAAATGAGTGGAGCTATCGAAATAAGATGTTATGAAACGATAGCACGCAAAGAGAAGATTATTTTGTCATACTATTGATTTACGAAACTTCTTTGTGAAGCGCGTTATTCATTGAAGTAATGGACTTTTTGGAAGTCACAGATACCTGGTAAAATTAAGGATTTTTTTAACAATGTAATTGATCAATTTATTTTTTAAATTTTGTACCGAGTACGGTCATTTTCATATACTACTAACTTGTCTTGCCCTCAGTATTTGTAAATACTGTTTAAATATTCTGTTGCAACTTCAAATGCGTGAAAACGTTAGTGAGATGAATGTTTTGAAAAAAGAAGCGGATTTTAGCATTATAACGAAAGTGTTTGCATATTAGGGAAATCTCATCACTGAAATGTAACACTGGAAAAAAGAGAAAAAGGAGTGCTGTGATAATGAATTGCTTCTTGATTTGAAATTACAGTGGAATTCGTTACCCCACTATGTTTCTTAATGAATGATATAGATCAAACTCATGAGATGATTTTATATGAATACTTTCTAATGTCTGAGAAATAAGGAAAACCATTTAGAGTACTGGAATACCATATATTAGTTACTGTCTCATCACAGATTCACAGGTTTTTATTCCAAACATCTTTCAGCTTGTCAAAAGAATTCAGATTAGATCATGGTGGGTAGTTAATACGATACTAGTAACTTAATCGATTTTGTATTTCTAAGATATACATAATCATATGTTTTCGCCTGTTTCGAAACACAATTTTCTCCATTAAAATATATTAGCTTATCGGATTCCACGGAAGTTTCAATGTAACTACACATTTATATTCTCTAATAGACTTTCCTTCTTCTTCGGCGAAGTGTTATTCACATCTTTTCGCTGAAAACATACGTTCCCAAGTGAAGATGTCAAAATCTGCTTCTTTTGACAAAAGATAACAGAGCTAACAAATACTATTCTCACTAAAATGTTTAAGCAGATCATATAGCAACAGAATATTGAATGTTCGGATTTGTAAGGGGATTAAACAGCAGGGTGATCAGTCCCCCAGAATGTTGACACTGTTTTATAATACCGAGTGCAAGAAAATTTGTACTTATGAAATTGCCCATTTTAAAATTAAATGAGTAACTCCTTGACTTTTTCTTTTCACTAGCTATCGATGGCACTAAAAAACCCAACTACTTCCTTCACTAATATGTGTAGGTTTTTTCAGTGTCGCAATTCACATGAAAGTTTCGTAAATTAATCATATGACAAAATAATCTCCATTTTGCGTGCTATCGTTTGATAATACCTTGCTTCGATACCTTCCGTTATTTATGATATATAAGGCATTTTATGAAAATTTCTTTTGTTGTGTTCGCTGACGCATGTGATAAGAAACAAGTGCTTTACATACAACCTATTATTTCCAGCTTGTTGATAAATAGTGAGGTACCTCCAGTTTCACAGAATCGTTCAGTATTTACGCCACTTTTCATTCAAAGCAACATGTGACCTAACTTGCACCAAACGAAAATTTTAATGCGAATCTTTAGGATATATTGTAGTACTCTACTGAATCCGTTAGTACCACAACAACTATAAGAAAATAACAGATAGATGTAAATGAAGCTAAATAATGCAGCTATAAGATGTGTCAAAATCAAACTTTTCTACCGAATAGTTCCTTCACAATCGTTTGTCAAATAATGCAGCTCGGCCGCCTTGGTGTCCAACCAGCGAAGCCAGCCTGCACGCTTACTCACCTAACCTTGCACTGTGTGAGACCAATGGGGTGTTTTTCAGCCGGTTTCGTACTGGGCAACTAACTAACGTGCGCGCCATCCAGGAAAATTTCGACGAACCGTGCTCCATTTTAAATGGCCTTTAAGGTTTATTCTTCGTTAGGTTGTATTGTCTTGTGAGTTTGGGTTCCGCTTTTGTGCCCACGTGGTCAGAGACTGAAGTCACACACATTCTCAGTTTATGCAATATTTAGTGGATTTTAACGTTTTATTTATGTGTCTCCCAGTCATGCAGCTTTTCATAATTAATTTGCTTTTTGTGTATTTCCATGACAACGGTTTGCGTGTTGACTATGCAGGTTTGGCATGTGTTTGTGTGTCTGTACGATTTAAGTGGAGTAACGACTCTGTCTTTCTTTCTCTCTCTCTCTCCCTCCTCTCTCTCTCTCTCTCTCTCTCTCTCTCTCTCTCTCTCTCTCTCTCTCTCTGTTCCTCTTCTAATACTCGAATGGATGGGTAATTGTCTCGAAGCGGGATATCCGGGTTCGAATTTCAGTCCAGCATAAAATTTCAACTTCGCCGTTGAATTTATTTCAATACCCCGAAACGATGGAATGTTTCAGTATTTCGAATTCGCAAACTTATGGCCATTACGACAATCAAAGATATATCTGTTCTTTTGGACATGTCCGAAAAGAAGATACACCATATCAATAATTGTGTATATTCCCAACAGGCAATGACAATTTTCCTTACAAAATTAGTAATAGAACCAGTTATCTTGTAAAATGCAAACAAACAATTCGAATATGAGTGTTTTTGATGTCAAAGTTTAAATGTGAATCGTTTTCAGACGCATTAATTTAGACTACCAGCATGAGCAAGTAATGGGCACGAGGCTGTGCCGTCGTAATGTCCGATAGGTTGAGAATAAGAGGGAGATGGCAATTGTGCCTGGAGGGCCTAATTGGTTAAGGCAACCGCTGGTCCGAATCGGAAAATCCAGGTTCGAATTCCGGTCCTCATTTCAACGCCGCGAAAGGGGCGAGATGTTCCAATATTTCGAATTCGTAAACTTACGGCCGTTAGTGTCAACTAATGGTATCCGTTCTGTCCACGCAATCCTGTGTGTGTGTTTGTGTGTGTGTGAGTGTGTGTGTATGTGTCTGTCTGTGACTTCACTCCCTGATGGATAATAGTAGCTGAAATTTTTGGTGATTCGAGTTTGGTCTGAAATGATTAGTGAAGTGGGTAACTGAGGGGCTCTATAGAAAGTGATAATCTTCATGTGGAGTTAGGAGTTGCTTTTGTGGGTTAACTAATTATTTCCATGACTTCTGCTTTTGGAGTTTGTGTTAATTTACGAAGTATGGCAGAAATCAGTACACATTTCCCGAACACCTACACTAAGGCGGCCAACTTTTCCGAAATTCAATTCGGGACATTTCATAGATGTGAAGGTGGACTAAGATCACGTGACTCATTGCGTCAGTTATTCTGAAACTAGGATAGAAATTTAAGCGAGCAGAGTAGGCCTACTCAGTCACGGTCTGCACGGCCACTACGGTCGGGGGTTCGAATCCCCCCTCGGGCATGGATATTTGTGCCGTCCTAGTTCGTAAGCAGTTCATAAGTAGTTTGTAAATTTAGGGACTGATGACCCCGTAGTTAAGTCCCATAGACTTTACAAACATTTGAACATTTGAGAGTAGGCCTACTCTGTCACGTTTCAAGTAACGTATCTAACATGAGTGATATTTTATACTTAATTTTCAATCTTTATTTACAGCACACAACAATTTTCTCTTGCTCCCATTTTGTATGTTAGAGTCTGACAATTTTTAGATAGTCTTTCTACGTTAAAGTTTTTCGAGCACTTCCGTTGTCCGTTTTATTTGTTCCAGCTCCACACACATTCTGATAAGTAACCTACTCCGCCCAAGGAATTATGTTTTGCAATAATCTGGACTTAAAATTGATAAAAACTACTTTTTAAAACCATTTGAATGTCTTTATTATAGACGTTCACTCGATGAAGTGCAGAGATTAATTGTGCCTTACTGCAATGCAATGCTAACTTACTTTCGTTCTTGAATGTTCAGAATTTCACAAACTTTTTATTCCTGAAGGAAGTAAGATGATTACTGATATTGTATTTGCGTTTCAGATTTTAAATACGTTTATGCAGACCGTGACAATATTACAGCATGTTTGCCACCTTGAGCACTGAAAAATATTCCATTAAACTCATTATAATAATTTCTTGTGGCTCGTAGGCCTGGTGCAAGTCTTGCAATTGGACGCCACTTCTGCAACTTGCGTGTTCCTAGCCTGCCACAGTTATCCAATAGGGGAAAGGGGACCAACAGCTTAACATGGAATCCGAACCACGTGTCGTTTCGAAACGTACTTCAGAAGGCACAGAAAATGTGCCAAAAACATTTTCAATAAGTCATCCTATCACCAAATGCAGTACCAGCTAAAACAAAAACAACTTCCGCTGCTGGCGAATTTGTCATTCTGAAATAGTCAGAAGATGTGTACCGTCTTTTTTCTTTTGTATTTAATGTAACAAGACTGTCTTTTATTCGTAGATGATGCATTGTGCATTAGCAAACAGTATGACACAGCGTACCATGTAAAAATAGTTACGGCTTGTGCTCTTAGACCAACAATTTTAAAATTACTGGAATACGGGATGCTTTTGCCATTTTGCGGGACATTGTCAGTAATTATCCCAATGCAGGACAACGAGTCCAAATGCGGGACTGTCCCGTAGGATCCGGGACGGTTGACCGCCTTAACCTACTCCACTAAACGTAGAAACGAAGATGTAATTTCTGCAAGACACTGACGTTGCCTTGAACTGAAGAAGGGCGAAACCATCTGGATAAAATAAACAAATTACAAGGAAAACGCGTTTTCATTTCCGAAAACGAGTTATAAAACTACAGTGATAACTTTTCTGTTTACTAAGTAGGGTAAAGTGGTATAAATTCTATATAGGTACAATTCCGATCAACATAAGTTTTTGCGCCATTTGTCTGTATCGTAGTGTCTCGTTGTGTCGCGTTGTGGGTTAGCAGGTTTCTACAGATCCTTCTGTCTTTTCCAAGAATATAGCGCTTTGCGGTAAGGAGATATAATTTTTTTCCCTTTAAAGAGGTAAGTGAAGCTACTTAGTCTAACGCGATCTTATAAATCATCTAGTTAAGGGTGACTGGATTCGCTGCCAAAAATGCAATGTTTGGTACCACGAAGTATGCGTTGATGCGTGACAGAAAAAAGTGCTTTTTATGTGGAAGATGCCCTTAGTCAAAATTGTACGAGGAAGTGATCATAATTGTACCTAGTGTGGTACATTTCCGATCGATTTTTCTCAATTCCGTAACCTTTTTTTCTGTTTATACCAACATTTGTAACTAATTATTATTTGTGTTACATATTCATTAAACATCCAAGAACTAGTGCCATAGTTAAAATTATTCCTTTTCTCAATTTATTTCCAGTTATAGTAACATTTGTCCGAAATGATCGAAATTGTACCACCTTACCCTACAGTAGAAGATTGCTTGATGTGCAACAGCTTATAAGAAGGATCTGACACGAATAAACCTGCTTTGTTGCAGGTACGCAGAACCGGTTCGCCGGAGAAACGTTCGGGCGTCGCGGAAGAGGGCATGTTTCGAGCGAACGTGTGAAGGCCCTGGGGCGGTTCACCTGGGTCCTACAGCCCGCCTCGACCGTATCTGAGCCGCCATATATTTCATCCCAGGGCGGCGTACTCGGAAGCGGCCCTAGTGAAAGATTTACAGTAAGCTGAGGATTACCGGCCCAAATCGGAAGGCCGACCCCTGGCAGGAAACCGTGTATCACGAGGCTGACGATGGCCGGATCACCGGCGGCCGAAACGCCTGTGCCGCCTACCCCGCGACCAGACACAAGGCTTCTGAGAATTCTGCGCTGTGTGTGCGTGTGCGAGAATTATTTTTTCCCCAACGCGTGTAGACAGCTGGCAGCCGGTGAGTGTATTACAACCAAGTCTCGTACCACAGAGTTCAATATTTCAGAAGGAAGACCTTCACGATGCAACATCGGAAATGTTAACGTAGCTTGCAGTTTATTTGAAACTGGTTAAGTTAAAGCCTTGCGAGAAGGAAAACAGCGTTCGGGTAGGTATGTCCGTGGTAACAAGCGGCAAATAAATTATCCTCAGGCATCAAGAACACTTTAATTAGAATTGCTTGTTTCTATTTTATAAGTTAACTTGTTTTTTTTTTTTTTTTTTTTTTTTTTTTTTTTTTTTTTTTTTTTTTTTTTTTTACAACCTTCTCAAACTAAGGTAAAGTAACCTAAGGGCAACACACACACACCCCCATACCCTAGGGAGGACTCGAACCTCCGACCGCGATCAACCGCGCCCTCCGCAGCGAGGCTCCTCAGACCGCTCGGCTACTCCACCGCGGCTCTGTTTGTTTGTAAGTTTCCTTACAAAACTATAAAAAAAGATTTTTATATAGTGTAGTGTTACCTCTGCAGAACTTAAAATTTTACGGTACCGTGTACGGTAAACTGGTATAGCACCGTCACTATAAGAACTCCATATTTTGTTGTAATTTAAGTAAAACTTAATTATCCGGTTTGATTCTTCTCTACAATTAAGATGACGCAATGTGAGGCGCAGCTACTCTGTTCCTCGTGCGTTTTTTCTTTGTTTAAATATACTCGGACTCGTAATAATTCCGGAGAATGATTTTTGGACAAATGAGCGAGAATAAGTATCGCGAGCATTTACTGCCTAGTAATTTTACAGGAGATTTATTGAAGAATACACTCATTTATTCTTCTAAAAAATGTATTATGGACTCCAACTGAAACAAACCATCTCGTCACACAGCAGTTTCCACCAATACTCATCTAACAAAATCACATCAACTCATCCAACAAAAGAGACAAAGCTCATAGAACATAATAATTGATAACTAATTTGAAAAGCCGAGACAGAAAGAAATCAGAAGAATATATGCACCCATAAATACTGTTTAAATAAACTATTTGACATTCTTATGTCGGTTCATTGGGTTGTAGTGCCACTTCATAAACTGCTATATATACATATATGTGGTTAAGGTTCTCCTGTTTGTAACCGTTTTCCATTTCGTCTACCTTAGAAGTTTTAAATTAAAACAATTGCTAAAAATTTGTTGCCGGCCGCGGTGGCCGAGGAGACTGAGGCGCTCCAGTCACGGTCTGCACGGCCACTGCGGTCGGGGGTTCGAATCCCCCCTCGGGCATGGATATTTGTGCCGTCCTTAGTTGTAAGTAGTTCATAAGTAGTTTGTAAGTTTAGGGACTGATGACCCCGTAGTTAAGTCCCATAGACTACAAACAAACAAAAAATTGTTAAAACAATAACTTACCTCAATTTGAAACCTTTATGAACGTGCAGCAAATTTATTCATCTTGTCCTATTATTCTATTCCTCTATGTTACAGTGCTGTCAATATAGACATTAACAGTTTTATTTCCGCCCAGAAATAAATTTTACTAAAAGTTTTATTTCCTCATTTATATTTTGACAAATTGATCTATTATAAAATATTAATTTCAACTTGTTCATAATTCGTGCTTGTAGAGGGCGCTCATATTCACTGTTTGGATAAACAGTCTACTGTAACCTTTCTTTAAAAATCTTGTATGTTCCACTTCCATTGTACCCAAGTCTTTTATAACAACTCCTCCCGACATACCATACGTTTGTATGCTATACAAATTGTGTTTATCATTAATTTATTTGACGAATTTATATTATACACTAGCTGAAAACCCGGCGTTGCCCGGGTGTTTACTTAATTATTCCTGCCATTTTTCAGGTATATATTTATTTGTATAAGGGCTGTATGTCTGTAAAATCGCTTGCCAATACATTTAGTATTGAAGAAGTAACAGATTAAAAGTTGGTGCTTGATGAGGCGGTTTTCCATGAACGTTACTGTTTACTTGCTCAAATCTCAAGAACTATGTGTCGTACTGTGACGCAGTTTTGAAGGTACACTCAACTATATGCTTGTATACTGTCTGTAAAATTTCCTGCGGCTACTGTTTGTAGTGTAGAAAATAAAAAGTGTAACGTCATACTGACTGCCGTAGTTTTTGTCCATGAACAACGGAACCTTACTGTTTATGTGTTCTTATTTTATGGAGTACGTGTCCTACTGTGATAGAATTTGGAAGGACCATTCAACTATATGTGTGTGTATACTGCCTATAAAATTTCCTGCGGCTGGAATTTGTAACGTCATACCGAATGCCGTTGTTTACTCCACGAACAGCGGAAAAGTAGTAAGCGAGAAACTTTCTTCCTTTCGTCATTTTACTATGGTTGCCAGCGAGAAAAAATTTAATAAAGGTTTGAAAATACGTTTAAAGTCACTAAGTACTGCCATTCTCATACAGTGTATTTCGAAAGTCTCGCCGCATTATACGGAATTTTTGCGACTTCTATTGGTTATGACCTAATATCTTTTGAACCATGTGCCGTATGTGATTCTTTACCATGCTGCAATTGTTACCTTACGGTAAGGAATGTGGGTACCAACTTTGATTGAAATCGCTCCAATGGTTTAGGAGAATATGAGCAGCATTGTCGCAAAATGCAGAAGTTTTTCGCGCATCTCATTGCTTATGACGTCATATCTCGTGAACTATATATCGTATGTGATTCTTACACTTACGGCGACCGTCCTCATGGACTGAAGCTTACGTGTGCAAAATTTCATAAAGATTGGAACAAAACTGTAGATTTGTATGCAACACGTACACACATACGGACACACTGCTTTATATATTAGATGTAATGTTGAGCTGTGCTTTTTATTGTAGCTGAAACAGTGATGCTGGTCATTATTCAGCCTCAATCGATCTGTAATAAAAATATTTATGTTTCCTCCTCATTACTGGACGTTGCTCCAAACATGGCTTCAAACATAAATAAATGTCAAAGGATGTTTTGCCTTTGAGATCCTCCCATTCGTCACCGACCCATGTACTTTACAGTGCAAGTCCTTCTCACCTTTGATATGAAATATTTCACTTGAACTACATTATTTTTAAGAATACAATGTGGTATGGTTTATGAGCACGCTTTCAACACGTTAATAAGATAATATTCACTGATATTCATGTTTGATAAATATCGTATGAATCTGACAGTAAATTTTCTGTAAAGATTAAAGAAATAAATATCTCCTCGTCAAAATGATGTTGGCAACTGACATAATAAAAAGGTATATCAGACAGAGCCCAATAAAACGTATGAGCTATACCTGAATAATGCTTCGGTTTTTTACATTCATCTGTCACAATTACGTAATGGGTGAGCGAAATTTAAAGCATTACATACTTTGAAATAAACTATAACTTACGTGATTACTTAATTTCTCACTGGTGAATAACAACTTCGAAAAACGTACGGGTATGCAGCCAGGTATCAAATTCTTCGTCGGTCGATATTTCGGCAGGAGACCACCCCGCCATTTTCAAGGATAAACTGCAGTGAGGAAGCAATGTGCAACGATCTTTAAAACTGCGGTTTTCAATGAGTAAACAGTAAGCACAAACTGCTGTGGCCGAACACTGTCTTGACACAGCTCCCCCCATTGGCATACAACAGAAATGAAGTTTTGTCATGCACTTCCAGCTACTTGGACTGTGTTATCAAGGAAGCGATTGAAATAAACCTAGCAGACAATCTTATGAATAATGATGGAGGATTTTGCTTAAATTCCGAATGGGGTCCTGCTCCCTCACTTGTCATCCGTTGAAAACTGACGTTTATTATCGATATCCGGACCGTTTTCATCTTTGATCGTGTCGGCGCTGTGTCCTTGCTTGCACTTTGTGTGTTGCCTTTACTCATTGAAAACCGAGGTTTTAAATATCGTTGCATATTGCTTTCTTTCTGCAGTTTCGCCTTAAAAATGACAGGGTGGTCTCCTGCTGAAATATCGGCCGATGTCGAATTTGATACCTGGTTGTACACCCGTAAATTTTTCGAACTGTAACTTACCACATTTACTTTTAACCCCTCTGAAGTAATTTCTTGTAATCGTATCAGGTAGCAGCAGTGTGACGTATGGGCCCTACTGTAATGCCAACTAACGGCTTAAAAAGGTACTACCGTTTTGCCGTCAAACTTCAACTCAAAGTGAGATGTCTTTTGTCATTTAGCTAAATGGCTGTAATTGTATAAAGGTAACATTAGTCGTTGTTTTGATGCTGCGTACATGAGGAACTACATAAAACCATATATTTTCGTGACCCTTGAAGATTCTTGTTTATGGTTACGTATTTTATGTTGTGTCTTCAAAATGCCGTAGTTTAGATAGGTGGCGGGCCATGGCTAGCAAAGATGTGGAAAAAAGGTCTGCAACTAAAATACGTGATTAGTCCTCAAATGATTTATTGGCAGAAGAAATCAATACTTAACTTTCATGTTCTTGTGTTGGTATAGACTTCTTGTAATATTACATAGTTCTGCTACGCAACAGAGAACTGTTCCGATTGTGCATAGAGTCTTCTTGAATGAAATACCAACATGGTGCAACCCACAACCAATAAAATTGTCGTTTGTTACTGTTGTTATTGTTGTTGTGGTCTTCAGTCCAGAGACTGGTTTGATGCAGCTCTCCACCCTACTCTATCCTGAGCAAGCCTTTTCATCTCCTCATAAGAACGACAACCCACATCCACTTGGATCTGCTTACTATACGCGTCTCTTGGTCTCCCTCTGCGATTTTTACCCCACACACTTCCCTCCAACGCTAAATTCACAATTCCTTGATGTCTAAGAATGTGTCCTACCAATCTATCCCCTCTTTTAGTCAAGGTATGCCAGAAATTTCTTTTCTCCCCAATTCGGTTCAGTACATCCTCATTAGTTACGCGATCCACCCACCTAATCTTCAGCATTCTTCTGTAGCACCACATTTCAAAAGCCTCTATCCTCTTCCTGTCCGCACTGTTTATCGTCCATGTTTCACTCCCATACAAGGCAACACTCCATACAAATGCCTTCAGAAAGGACTTCCTTAGGCTTAAATCAATATTCGATGTTAACAAATTTCTCTTTTTCAAAAACGCCTTTCTACCCATTGTCATTCTGCATTTTATATCATCTGTACTGCGACCATCATTTGTTATTTTACTGCCCAAGTAACAAAACTCATCTATCTCCTTTATTGTTTCGTTACCTAGTCTAATTCCTTCAGCATCACCTGATTTTCTTACACTGCACTCCATTACCCTAGTTTTACTCTTGTTAATGTTCATCTTATATGCACCTTTCAGCACACTGTCCATTCCGTTCAATTGCTCTTCCAGGTCCTTTGCTGTATCTGACAGAATTACTATGTCGTCGGCAAAACGCAATGTTTTTAATTCTTCACCCTGAACTTTAATTCCTTCTCCAAATTTCTCCTTGCTTTCCTTTATAGCTTGCTCAATGTACAAATTGAACAACATTGGGGAAAGGCTACAACCCTGTCTTACTCCCTTTCCAACCACTGCAACCCTTTCATGCCCTTCAACTCTGACAACCGCTGTCTGGTTTTTATACAAGTTGCAAATAACCTTACGCTCCCTATATTTTACTCCTGATTGCTTCAGAACTTGAAAGAGTTTATCCAATTTGTTACTATGGGTAACAAATGACCGACATTGTACTACTAAGAGTATCAGTGGCGGCGCTAGGCGTCGGCGACGTCGGCGACCGCCGACGGCCTCGCGCCTGTAGGGGCCTCGCAAAACATTGTACATTTTTTAAATTTTTTTATGTTTAACGGCGCTTTTCAACTGCTAGGTTGTGTAACGACGAATTACATCTTGTTTAACCTAAAGACGAACACATCTTTTTAAATAATGAAAATAATCCAACAAAACACAATAACGACAGCTCAGCTCAGCTTTATGTCAGCCAAGACACTGCGTTGTCATTACTATCAACTGAAGCCGAAGGAGCGGCTAGTATTAAGCATGATGTGATATTAAAAAATAATCAGTGAGCCGAAAAGTCGAAAAGTTTCTCTATTTATGTTATGTTTATTGTAATTTTGGTCATTTGATTAATACTTGTAACTTATAATAATAAAATTTTAGTATAATGATTATTAGTGTAGAATTTAGCTCATTTTATTTAACGTTTTCTTCCTTACTGAAAAAGAAAAATGAAGCCGCGGCGAATTAGCCGTGCGTACTGGAGCGCCGTGTTGCGGTGCGCGCGGCAGTTCGCCGTCGGGGGTTCGAATCCCCCCTCGGGCATGGATATTTGTGCCGTCCTTAGTCTTAGGTAGTTCATAAGTAGTTTGTAAGCTTAGGGACTGATGACCCCTTAGTTAAGTCCCATAAGCTCCACAAACATTTGCGTCTAGCGCCGCCACTGAGGAGTATGAATGTCTCGTACTTCTAGTGTTAAGCCCTATATGGGTCATAGCAACAATGACAGGTCTTTCTTATTCCTTGCGTGATTCTCGCCCCCTCCCCCCCTCCTCACCCACACGTCAAGCTTGAGGCGGCGAAGTTTAGCCGTGATGTCACTTGCTTCGCGTTTCCTGCATCCTTCTTCTCGTAATTGGCCCTTTGCTAATGCTCGGAACTGCCTTGTTTTGGAATGTGTTGCAGTTCCAATTTCTTTTCTATTAAGTCCTACCTTCTCATTTCATCTCGGCTGGTCATTATCTTCTCACTCCTATCGTTTACTTTGTCACTGATGGCTATCTTATTCTCACGATGAACCATTTCACGGTGCCTTCTGTCCTTGTTCTTCTCGGAAGTACGTTTTATGGCTTTTACTATCGCTTGCGTTTCCACTTGCTATCGCCAAGGGCACACCTGTTGTGAACAGTGCACAGTCATTATCGACGTTAAGCCCCTTGGACGTGCCCGCTCATAAGTTTTGGCTTCGGGCGTGACAAGGGTGGAGTCTGCAATGTATGCGGAGTCAGCAGTGTGGATCAAGCCCGTGTATGGAGGGCTGGTGACGGATTTGTTGTGTTGGCTGATGTCCTCATGCACTAACACTACGAAGCGAATCGTATTCCGCTCCTGACCAATGGACATTGCTGGTTCTAACGTACTTGCAGGAATATTGGGCCGTTCCTTTCAGCAATACGGAGGCAGTCAAAGCCGTACTATGTTGATGGAACGACCGTTCACATTACCCGGGACATCGGTACTTTCGCCGCTGCGAAACTGATAAGTTGCCCTATACAATTTGGGGCTTTCCGTCATGTGAATTATCATCTTTAGCTCCGTTACAGAGTTGTTTCCTAATGTTTGACGGTACGTCGTAAAATCTGCAACCGTCATGTTTTTTTTTTTTTTTTTTTTTTTTTTTTTTTTTTTTTTTTTTTTTTTTTTTTTTTTCAATTGAGCGTTTTCCTTTAAGTGTAACCAGGATACATTATCTTCTTATGTAGCCTTTCTCGAGTAGCTGCACTGGTAGCACTGGTAGCTGACCTATTTTGAGGCAGTGTTCTTTTCACTCCTCTAGTGCTTAATGCCTTGGCGTTTTGGCAGTTTAAATTCCTTTTTAAATGTCATTATGACAGCCACCTTTCAACCTACCAAAGTTTTTCTCTTGTTTCCTTGACTACATGTTCTGTTTCATGTATTATAACCGCTCTGTGGCCCTTCCACCTTACGAAAAGTAAATCTGGCTGCCATCTCGAACATTTACTCTATTTCATTTGATTTATGTTGGTGTTTACGGCTTGCTGTTGATGACCACCTCCAGTGGTTTTGGGTTTTGCATTTATGTATAATCGTTGGGGGAGGTGTTCTCAGAACATCATCGGACCTTAAAAACCAGTTTAGTGTAATATGTATTTACTAGCTGCAAGTACCCGGCTTTGCCCGGGTTAAAAATAAGGTTTTCTGTAGAAGTGTAGAAAAATGCGTCTTCTATGTACAGAGACTACTATAAAAGTCTGTAAGTAAAAGTACTCTCTCCCATGCACCGAATGAAATTTTATGTAGGCAGTAACATTCATCTTGTTTTAAAGGTCAAGTGCAAAAGATTTCATCAAGATCAGAGCAAAACTATGGATTTTGGCGAAATCCATACGTAACCTCCACCATGCACTGCACGAAATCTTTTGTAGACAATACCCTTCCTCTTGTTTTGAAGCTCAATTGTGCAAAGATTCATCAAGATCAGTGCGAAGGTATAGATTTACACGGACATATCGAAAAGCATTTTCACTTTTTCTCTAATTTTACAGTTGGTTTTCTAAAAACTGGAACGAAACCTGTTGAAGAACCTTCCTCATGTAATTATGTGTACGTGTACCAAATTTCACGTTAGTTGGTTGTCTGGATCTTGAGATATCAGAGAACAGACAACAAGTGCGTATTATAAGTATAGAGATGTAGGTCGAACAATCTTGCTTGAGTCATATAATATGTGTGGAGATTTACACTAATTGTGTCTAATAATTTTACTAATGACATTCAATTTCTGATTTGTGTTCAGTTTTGATGTACTCTGAATTTTTAAGGGAGTTTAAAGTCCACAACTTTGGTTTCTGGTGCTCTATTCATTATTATAAAAAAATTAAGCTGAGAGATATTTCTTGTTGTTATCCAGCCCGTTTTATTCCTGTCTACAGTTGGATAAATTTATAAAGCATGGACCTTACCCGCTGAAAGATTCCTTGTATTAAATTTTTTAAAGTGTGTAGTGTGGGCTTCACCCACTAAATTTTGGTTTCTTGTTGATTTAAAACTAGAACTATTGTGAATTAAGAAGGAATCCACTCTGCCCTATCCTGTGAATGCCTCTTTATATCTCAATACTATCGTCAATGCACATCCATTACAACCTGCTTATGGTATTCGCCTGTTTGTCACTCTCTGACATTTATACCACCACATACCCCTTCAAAAATTAACGGACAATCCCTTGATGTTTTAGAAAGAGTTCTAGTAATTGAAGTCTTATTGTAATCAAGATATGCAAGATATTTCTTTCCTCCCCAGTTCCATTCAATACCTTCTCTTTGGCAGTGCGATCTAACCATCTAACCTTCAGCATTTCTCTACAGCACCAAATTTCAAATGATGCTTTCCTTTCCTTGTTCCTAACTGTTTTCAGTCCAAACAGAACTCCAAGTCAGGCAAATGACTTTCTAATATTTAAATCAATAAATGAATTTAACAAATGTCTCTTCTTTACAAATGCGAATCAACATTTTATATCTTGTCTACTCCATCCATTATATTTTGTTACTCAAGCAACAAAACTGTACTGCTATTACTTTTTAGTTATTTAATATAATACCCTTGGTGTCTCCTAATTTCAAACACAGTCTGCTACCCTTATTGTGATTATTTAAATATTCACCTTAAACTCTCCTTTCAGGACACTGCCCAATCCATTCACTTGCCCTTCCAGGTCCTGTTCTGTCTCGTACAGACTTACGAAGACATCAAGAAACAGCAAAGATCTTATTTCTTCTTCTTTTCACTCCTCGCATTCCTTCACAACTTGCTCCATGTGCTGTTTGAATAGCATTACAGAAAGGTTGTCACACTATATTGCCCCCTTTCCAACTACTTCTTCTCTTTCACCGCCTCCGACATTTATAGCTCCTGCCTTCCGAAATTTTACCCTTGTTCTCTTCACAGTTTTTAATTGTTTTCAGTCAACAGTTTCAAAAGCTACAAATTTTAAGTTTCTATTTCCTTTACTTACCTTCTGAGGTACGCAGTAAAGTGCGAATAACCTCACGAATCACTGCATTTCTCCACATGCAAAGTACACCAGGTGCGGATTGCTTGCCGTTTGTATTCTCAGATGAAGAGACTTGCACAGGACAGGGTAGCGTGGAGAGCAACATGAAAGCAGTCTAAGGACTGAAAGCCACGACAACAACAATCTTTACTAACCTGATAAGAAACGCGTTTATTCTACCACTTGATTTCACTAATCTTTATCAAATTTTCTAACGTTACTCTGCGACGAAGTAATAGCACATTCCATCCTCCGATTAGTGGAATGCATGATCTGTTTTGTCTGATGTTCTTCCTGACTAGCCCCCGCCCGATATCCGAGTGGCGACTAATTTCTGTCCGGAATATTTTACCCAAGAGGAAGCCACTATCACGTATTGATACAGAAGAATTGAACATTGTCAGAAAAGTTACGATTGTAGTTTCTACCTACTTTCAGCCTTTCACAGTTACTATAATGAAAAGCCACTCTAGCTTATTTAAAAAAGGTAGAAGAGTAAATCATCAAAACTACTCGCTTTGGAACTATTCTAAACGGTAGTGACCTTCATCATGAACCACTAGACTCTCCACATATACCCATCTACTGCTTGTATGGTCGGGAAACGCAAACCTCGGCAATGTTCTACGAAACTTAAGTAGAATATTATGATTGCTAGAAAGGTCTATTATATCTTTGAGTCTAATAACTGTATCACATTACAGATATTACGAATTTTTGTATCAACTATTCCAAATGCTCTCTGCTGACTGTTGTATGCAAAAGCTATTTAAATGTTCATCAGCAGTGTGTCAAGTAATTTATATATGTGATGGTTAATTATTAAAAATGCTTTACACGCACATATTAAGCCTAAAAATAAGTTTACTCCTAGTTTGCCCACGCCTCCGTCTAACTACACTCACCTCGGTATACTTAAATACATTTTTTAAACTTGTTTGCGTTCTTAATTGTACTATCACAGAGGGGCCAAATTTTCTGAAGTATCTTAATCTATGTGTAGACAACATGTGAGCCAAGTCTGTATCTGAACAATGACACTTTTTTGACAAAACAGTAACTTAATGTGTAAGATGTTTTCAACAGCAACATAATTTTCCTTATATAACCTTAATAAGCCACTAGCAATAATAATCAATGAATTTGAAGTTTCCGCATATTGAGCATAGTGTGGAGTTACTAGTCCGACAATTTACTTTCAGAATACGTCATTAATCATATGAAAAAATATATTGGACATACTATGTATACTAATATTTACCTTTCCGGAAGGTATCATCTAAAATAGAAGTCTTCACCGAATTAGGTTTTCAGAAATGATATGTCCGTATGTCACACTGAACTGGGAGTGGAAGGTAGGTGGAGCGATATGTGAGCCATATCATTCCGCTACAGTAACACATTAATATGAAACCACAATTGTGCATCCCTGTTATAAAGCAGGAGTAAGTTA
Source organism: Locusta migratoria (assembly GCA_026315105.1). Taxonomy (NCBI): domain Eukaryota; kingdom Metazoa; phylum Arthropoda; class Insecta; order Orthoptera; family Acrididae; genus Locusta; species Locusta migratoria. Next base: position 26,697,039 of record CM048751.1, read on the forward strand.
CTTACATTTAAATGGAATGAGCAGTGAAAAGTGTGGAATCTGTTCTAAAGTGAGCTAGGTAATTGGAAAAAAAATTAAAAAATGAGTTATACATTAGACAAAAATAATTTTCGTAAGATTATGAAAAGGATATGAATGAAAAATTGGAAATAATTTAAATTTGATATTTTAAAAATAATTTATATTTCGTGAATTTTGTTCAAAGGTAATTTCAAAAGTTGTAGAATATCATAATTTCACAGATGCGAGGTAAATAGTATTTGGGTTTTGGTGTGTTCTTTTTTTTAGTTAACATTATGACATATAATTATAAATAATTTGTTCAAAAAGAATTTCTTTAAAATCTTAGAATTTTTTGTTGCTCATATAATTATACCTACAGCCAGCAAACCATATGACAGTCGTAGAAATAAATGTGCTGCCGGCCGCGGTGGCCGAGGGGACTGAGGCGCTCCAGTCACGGTCTGCACGGCCACTACGGTCGGGGGTTCGAATCCCCCCTCGGGCATGGATATTTGTGCCGTCCTTAGTGTTAGCTAGTTCGTAAGTAGTTTGTAAGTTTAGGGACTGATGACCCCGTAGTTAAGTCCCATAAGCTATACAAACATTTGAACATTTGAAAAATGTGCTGTGTTGCGGTTCGGAAGTGTTGGCTAGAAGTAGATTCACTAGGGGCCACGATACTTCAGTATTAGAAAAGTTGTGTGACTGTGACTGTCTTTTCTATTTACCTGCATACGGCTCAGCGATAGTACTGACGGGGAGATGCTACGTATCCTCACATTACTGATATTCCAACGTGGAATTTACTCAGTTAAATTTTACTTAAAATCGGAAAGTGTCGCACCTACTCCAGTCTGGAATTCTGTCTATGTTAAGTACAGTTCTGTACAAATATAATTGCCTGTTGTCTTCCATAAGCGTTGATCATTTTAACGTTTTGACATACGAGTTCTTAATATAGCCTTAATTCTTATTAAACTTGTATTTGGCTTTTGTCTGAAGGAATGGTAAACAGGTCGCCTTTTTAGGTGGACATATGTAGTTATTAACTACTGTGGTTTATCGAGAACCATGTGCGTACACGTCAATTCTCAACTATCGTTTACTTGATGACTCTTATACTAATTTGCTGTTCTTAAACTTTTATATGCCTTTATTGGTTAGAACATTACAACTGACCCTACCAGCACCCTCCGTTTTAAATCCAAGTTGCCAAAATCAGTGAGGACAACTAATATAAAGTTGATATAAAATCAGCGTTTCCGTATTATATTTTTTGAAGAGGAAAGGTTTGCATCGTAAAACAAAGCTATTTTTATGAAATCATTCTAAATACTTTCAGGGTATTAGTACACGCAACTAAAATGATACAATACGTAATGCAGACATAAGAGGAACATATTATGTCCTTTAGATCGTGATGTCAAAGTTCACATGTTTAAATGATTGTAAATATATGGGACTTAAGAGCGTGGTTCTTAGTCCCTAGCTTACCTAAATTTAAACTAATCTGAGGACAACACAGACAGAGGGGGACTGGGGCGAACGGTCACGCTCATCGCAGCACGGAGCCCCAGTGCGCACGGCTATTCCGTCGCGACTGTCAATGTTCAATACCTCTCTTAAATAACGGGTAAAAAATATGACATACGTCGGTGACAGGGAGGTAAAAAGAAATATACAATTATGTAGTGTGAATGTTTATAACTGTATAAAATCGAGACTTGAACAAATTAAATAATATAAGCTGAATATATTTTACCCTAGTGTTGCATTCATACAAATCTTAAATTTCTTGAGCGAATCAGATGGAGCGACAATAATTCCAACGTACGTAGTATTAGTAAATGAAGCCTGAAATAAAATTAATGAAATAACATGTCGTGTCTTATTGCGAATAACTCAATTTGAAACTTCTACCAGAAATACGTTTCTGCTGCTGAGAAGTCTCCACTCAAGTAACAACTGATGTACTCGCGTATCACAGTCAAATACTGGGCAAAGCAACATCAAAGTTTTAATTCTGGGTTAATGAATAGTTTTCAAAGTCTGCTTTCATTCCATTTGCCTACACGTGCATGAATTCTGGGCCGTAGCTGCTCGAGTACCCAGAATAAACCAGTAAACTAAGGCGTTCTGTTCAACACACGAGGTCCGTCGACGTTTTCCCCATACACATAAAAGTCACAGTCGAGTTCCGACAAATTTTAAGTGGAGCAAACAGAACGAGTCCAAGTTGGGGCGCCGTAACTTGGAAGCTTGCGGCGTCGCCGCGCCGTGTTTCTGAATTATTCATCCGCACACCCGCCAACTTGCGGACACTATAGTCTTTTAGGGAACCGGCGTGCCTCGGTGTTTGCCCGCGCCGCCGCAAGTTCTTGAAGACTTATTTGGACCATAATTTTGCCGTTAATATTCATAGCCGGCGGCAGCGGCAGTCAGCAACACGGCAGGCGGAGTAGGCAGCTTTGTCGACTGTGGTTCAAAGAATTGCGTCAGAAAAACAATTGAGAAACTAGTCTGTATAATTGCGCCCTTGACACAATATTAGCTTAAGTCCTCCGAACTTGCAGTTCCCACAGAATCCGATACAAAGAGGGAAGTGGCGAAGTGGTTCGCACAGTAGTGTAGCATTCAATAGATGTACGGATCAGAAAATCATTTGTGACAGGTTTGCGTCTTGGCTGTCACTGCAAAATCGCTTATCGAGACCAGAAAATGACTGAAAAATCGAAAAACAATTTTTGCCTCCATCTAAAAAACAAGTTTCTCTCATTTACAAAAATGTATGACTTATTTACTTTTAAATAGTTTTATAGTCTTAACCCTAGAACGGTCGGGCTGGGTCTCTGAGACTCACTAGTTTTTCTTTCACTGATTTTATAATCATGTAATTGTTGATTTGACTCGAGCGGTCCGCTAGCTTCCTGAAACACCCGAGAGAAAGCGTTGACAGCTTGAATGAGGTTTTTCATTGTTTAGTCATTGTCTGGGAGTCTTTAAAAAACCGCGCGGCTCTGTCAGACCCAGCCCGACCGTCTACGTAACTAATTTCTGCCAGTGCGATCCCGCTTATATTTTGTTGTATCGTTGAGTTACCAGTTACTTTGCGGACTATTTGTGATCTTCTAACACCAAGCTATCAGTCAATAGTTTATAGTATAAAACGGCACGAGAAACCCTCTCGTACAGTGAAATCACAAAATTTTAAATGACGATGTTAGTGAAGTAAATGATTCTGATGCGGACCCACACTTAGAAATGAACAGTGACCCTGAAAGCAATAGTGAAGTTAGTGGTGATGAAGACGAAGATGTTCAGCCTTCTGATGCACATACTGTTGTTGATTCAATTATAGCTCATCTTTATGACTCATGCACGTCACCTATGAGCTTTTGCAAAGGAAGGAACGGAGCAACTAAATGGAGAAAAATTTGTTTCCCACAAAGCTTCCGTACAAGACGTCACAACGTAGTTACCATGCATTTGCCTGGAAGTAATCGAGCTGCGATTGATGTACATTCACCGTTAGAATCATGGCAGTTATTTTTTAGTAAGTCATTGATTGAAACTTCTTAGATCAGTCAATATCTACATTGATTCAGTTTGAGACAAGTACAATAGTGACCCAAACATGGCTAGGCCTACAAGTATTAATAAAATAATGGCATATTTTGGGCCTTCTTTACTTAGACGGAACATTGCATGGCGGTAAAATGAATATTGAAGACTTCTGGAATACAGATGGGACAGGAATAGAAATCTTTCGAGCAAGTATGTCATTGAAAGGGTTCAGATTTTTGACTCGATGTATCAGGTTTGACAACATCCATATAAGGAAAGAAAGAAACGCACAAGATAATCGTGCTGCCATAAGAACCATTCCTGATATGTCTCCAATTCATATTATGCTCCATCAGAAAAAGTTACTTTGGACGAAATGATCGTTCCCTAACGAGGCAGGTGCTTCAGGATTTATATCCCAAATAAACCTGCGAAGTATGGGATCAAGGTTTTCATCCTGGCTTGTTCTAAAACGTAATATGTAAAACATTTGGAAGTCTATGCAGGTGCACAGCCAGAAGGACCGTACAAAGTCAGTAACAAGGCAGACAACGTTGTTTTGCGTATTGTAGACCCAGTGAAAGGATCTGGAAGAAATCTGACAGTTGACAATTGGTTTACTTTACGTCAAGAGGCTGTTACATGAGAAGAACATAACTCTTGTTGGTACATTAAAAAAATAAGCATGAAATTCCGATTGAGTTTTTATCCAAAAAGTCTAAAGAAGTGTTCTCAAGTATATTTGGATTTCAGGAATACATCACATTGCTTTCATATGTACCAAAACGGAACAAATCAGTATTTCTTTTGTCATCAATGCATAATAATGATGAAATTGATAGTGACAGCGGCGGAAAGAAAAAAAGCCAAGTATAATAACGTGCTACAACAAAACCAAGGGCGGCGTAGACGTTGTTGATGCTGTGTGTGGCGAATACACAGTTGCCAGAGGAACAAGACGCTGGCATCTCTGTCTCTTTTTTGAGATGTTGAACATTGCAACTCTGAATGGATATATTGTGTTCAAAGCCAACAGAAATGCTTCACTTAGTAAAGAGTACCTGAGAACGCTAGGGAACTCTCTCGTAACACCATATTTGAAAATGCGCGGAACCCAGGCAAACCTTCCGCGCCAAATTCGCAGGCTTGCTTCTAACCTCTCCGGCACCCAAGACCAAGGCATAGTTGAAGATCCACAACCAGGAGGAAGGGAAAGATGCTACGAATGCAAATACAGCAAAACAAAATACTATTGCAAAGTTTGCAAGGCGTGGTTATGCTTGGCGCATGCAGAAATATTTTGCGGTGAATGTTTTGAAAAGTGACGATTTTAGCGGCCTATACTTCACAAACTATTCACATGTTCACAATATCAGTTTAAGTAGTGATAAGTCAACAATTTTGCTTCTTAGTTGTCGTACTTACTCTCATTTATATTGATATTTCAATGAAATTTTCTTGTATATTCTAGTTGTATGTTTTTCAGTTTTTTTTATTATAATTATTGTACAATTCATACAGGTAAAATAATGTCACTGTATCATTTAGTATTATCTGAATAAAATAAAGAAAATAGTCATTTTATGAAAATATACATTTCGTCGCTTGTTAAAAGTGTTTTTTTTTTATTTTTATTTATTTATTTATTTTTTTTTTATTGCGTCACTCAGGCCCCGCCCGACCGTTCATGAAACATTTTTCGCCCGACCGTTCTAGGGTTAAGCGCTCTTTAAAAAATGTCTGCACACTGACTACGCTGATGCCATAGCCAAGGAATATCACCGTAAACATTCCATGCCTGCCCCAGTCATGAAAACAGTAAAGCCAATATACAGGAAACCTTGCAGGTAAAAAATTACTTAGCAAATGTCTACATGGCCGTACACAAAATCCTAATGAGCGTTACAATAGCTGCGTGTGGCAACGAGGACTGAAAAAAGTGTTCGTTGGGTGGACAGTACTCAAAATGGATTCTGTTATCTGTTTAAATGATGGTTTAATTAGTAGGACTAAAGTAATGAACAAATTAGGCAGCCAACAAGGAAGTAATATGATAGCTGCTCTGACTGCCATAGATCGTAAGCGACTGGTTGAAGCTGAAAGGGCTGCATAAGCCACCACTGAGTCCAGAGTAAGGAAAAGGCAACTGAAAAAGTCTGAAGAGGATAAAGAAGCACCTGGCAGGCATGATTATGCCTCTGGAGTGATCTGAAAGAGTCATAGGTTAGTCAATAACACTGAACATTCTTTTCCCATTATCCCGCATCTACATTTTGAGAACATTAGGAATATGCCTCTTGTTAATGGTTTTAGCTGTGTTTCTCCAGTTGAAGAATGGGACAGTATCTTTCTTTATGCCTAATACATTGCAGAAATGATCTATGTTTGTTATTCTGTACATAATTTTAACGGTGCCTTTTAGACAAAATAGTAATGAAGTTTAAATAAGGATTTACGTATTTCCTCATACTCCAAACTACAAAACAAAAGGCATAATGTGTTCCTACGAATGTTGACAGCGGCCTGCCTTAGTCTAAATAATATTAGACTGTCGATTCACCAGAAAATGGTTCAGAATGCGAACGTGTATTATGAAAACATCTGTTAGGCAAAATATTGTAGTTATTAAACTATAACAGATATTTCAGTACGTTTTCTGTTACAGCTTGAGTTAGTGTCATTCAGTGTGGGTACAAAATTGCAACTTCCTCCGCATTGTAGATCAAGAGTATGCAAGGTATGGAAATCCAGCCCATTCCCGTCAAGGTCCCCTTAAACATTTCATTCCCATATCATGAATTTTGCTTTGAAAAAATTAACATTCAGTGTTTTCTGTATTAATGTAAGACACTAAACATAATATTTTTTACCGAAAATGTTTTATTTTTATGTCAATATTATCATTTACAGCCCACATTTGTATCGTGATGTAGTGATTCGAATGTTATTTGTTGATCTTTAGGACTGTCAGTTCGAAAATCATCAACACAGCACCAAAGACAAGGCAGTTCACTGTTGAAATAAAATAACTCTAGCTTCACTCACACCCAGGCTCATAGCCACGTGAAGAAGCAACGTAACGCGACATCCGAACTCGGAATGATTAATGTCTCTGAATTTGGCATGTGCCCCACAAAGCGGCAAAACGTCGTTGTAGAAGCATCTTGTTCCTCAACAACAGTACGACTTTAATTATTGATACACATAATACTGTGAAAAGCAGCTTTTAATACAGTGTTGTCTAGGAACAACATTGGGAATGAATGCCGACTCTTCTGACTTGAAACTGACGATTAGTATACTCTACCGAATATTACTGCAATATTCAGGTTTGAACTAATGAATTTGTCGTTGACGAATCGTTACCATTACAGCGCAGTAGCGCTGGGGACGACGTGTCTCACGTTTCAGTTGTCGTTCCGTCATACCTCACAAGTTCTCCATTTCACAAAATCATGGAGATGGTATTGGCCAGGGATTTGCTTCATGTCTTGCAGAGGTCGTCGAGTTTCACATGGAGTATTTCGGCGAACATTGTCCAATTGGAACAACAAATGACCTTTCTGTTGCATGACAGGTAAAAGAACGCGTCTTACAACATGACATTCAGCACATACCGACCGCTGGTCGGCGTGCCCTCCAAAAACATCTAAGGTGAACGACAGTTGTATAACGACTCCAAAATGTATAATACGGTAGACCACCACAATATTACAAAGAAAATAACAAATTTCAACCTTAGTGGTGTGATATAAGAAAGATACAGTTTCTTAAAATCACATATGGATTTCGTTCACATGAAAGAGCATCATAAGTGCAGATTTCTAATCATGAGGACTCATTTACTCTACATAAAACATTTAATTTCAGATCCAAATAACATATGTATGTTACAAGTTTAAAATTGCGTAGCTGTTCTCCAATTATAAACTTCCAACATGCATAATAAAGACTTTTTTATTTACATTATTTCTGGATCAAATGTTGAATGTTTCATCTAGAGTACATGAGCCTTCATGACTGGAAATCTGCACTGATGATACTCCACCATGTGAACGAAATCGATATATACATATATATATATATATATATATATATATATATATATATATATATATATATATATATATATATATATATATATCACACCACCAAGCTGGAAATTTGTGTGGCTGAGAATAAAAACCGCTACGAGTCACTTTAAAGATCGCATTACTTATTTATGACGCGACCGTTTTCGGGCTTGTGGACATCTTCAGGTTCTTAAACATTCAGAATTTTACATATGTAGCATTTCAGCAGAATTAACTGTTTGCAAACAAATTATTTGGTATTAATAATAGCAAAACCAAATGCAAGTGGTGAGATGACAAGAACAAAAACACTGATTACTTACATTTAATTTTGTATGCAAATAGCAAATGTAAACAAAGTGTATGGTGTCATTTCACATTTGTGTGCAGTGATGGTGATAAATTCTACTCAAAAATATTGAAATCAGAATAGTAATAAAAGTAAGCAGGTTAACAAAGGAAAGTGTATTCGTAAAAGTGTGTTAAAAATGCGTCACATGGACAATCGCGATTTGGATACAAAATTAAACGCATGTAAACAGTAATTTTGTTCATTTCATCTCGCCACCTGCAGTTGGTTTCGCTATTATTAATACCAAATAATTTGTTATCAAACAGTGAACTCCACCAACTGGCTAAACATAAACAATTCTGAATATATAAGCATCCGAAAATGGGCGCAAGCCCGTAACCGGTCGTGTCATAAATAAATAATACGACCTTTAATGTGACTGGTACCAGATTTTACGCAGTCAGTAGCGAGCCAGGGTGTGTACCGGGCATAAAAAAGTTCCACGATCCTTCTTGAAAGGAGGACGAAACGTTGGGTTTAAGTAATAAATCCATAAGAACACGGCATAATAGCCCGGTAAATTTTAGAGTAATATTGACACTGGAAATTTCTTATTTCTATGGTTGTAGTTTATCTCACTCAAGAGCATAGGTGCGGCAATGTGTTTGGAACGAATGTACTCTAGAGGACAGCACACGCTCGATCTAAGTCGTCCACGCAAACAACTATGACATTCGGAAGGTAGAATCTGCTTTCATCACTGAAGATGACGACCTGGAGACACTCATTCCAAATGATCCTCCACGGCAGTAATCGACTCGTGGACGTCTGTGGGTGCGCCATGAGTGGAAGACTGGCGTGAGGTGTGCCAATGATAGTGACGGGGTGCCAACACAGAACTCACATCTCTGGACCCACATACCCTAAAATTTCTGGGTTGCTAGCTGTTAGATCTGGCACTGTTGCCTTAAAACACGACAATAGTGGCGGACGTACTGCATGCATGTTCATAACCTCGCCTGCAGTTGTAATAATGTCCACGTGACCTGTACAACTAACATCATTGCGCAACATACGAATCGCGTCCATCTTGTGTGGCATTTCTGAGATAGGACTATACCGCCACTCGGAAGGCAAAAGTTGGACTCATTTCAAACTCATTCATTTGGCTGTAGGAAATACAATATTTGTCTCCGTGACATAGCGTCTATTTGGTTCTCTCTCTGATATCACATTGAGCCTGACGGCGGTAAACATTCCAAATTTAAAGGAAGACACAGATACACAACTGGCCATTAAAATTGCTACACCAAGAAGAAACGCAGATGATAAACGGGCATTCATTGGACATATTATACTGGAAATGACGTGTGATTATATTTCCACGCAATTTGGGTGCATAGATCCAACCTTATCCAGCAGTAATAACGGCTTTTATATTCCTGGGCATTGAGTCGAACTGAACTTGGCTGCCGTGTACTAGTACAGATGCTCATGCAGCTTCAGCACGACACCACAGTTCATCAAGAGTAGTGACTGGCGTATTGTGACGAGCCAGTTGCTCGGCCAGCATTGACCAGACGTTTTCATTTGGTGAGAGGTCTGGAGATTGTGACGGCCAGGGCAGCAGTCGAACATTTCCCGTATCCAGAAAGGCCCGTACAGGACCTACAACATGCGGTCGTGCATTATTCTCCTGAAATGTAGGGTTTCGCAGGGATGGAATGAAGGGTAGAGCCACGGGTCGTAACTCATATGAAATGTAACGGCCACTGTTCAAAGTGCCGTCGATGCGAACAAGAAGTGACCGAGACGTGTAACCAATGGCACCCCGTAACATCACGCCAGGTGATACGCCAGTATGACGATGACGAATACATGCCTCCAATGTGCGTTTACCACGATGTCATCAAACACGGATGTGACCATCATGATTCTGTAAACAGAACCGGGATTCATCCGAAAAAATGAAGTTTTGCCATTCGTGCACCCAGGTTCGTCGTTGGGTACACCGTGGCAGGCGCTCCTTTCTGTGACGCTGCGTCAAGAGTAACCGCAGCTATGGTCTCATAGCCGATAATCCATGCTGCTGCAAACGTCGTCGAACTGTTCATGCAGATGGTTGTTGTCTTGAAAACGTCCTCATCTGTGGACTCAGGGATCGAGACATGGCCGCAAGATCCGTTAGAGCCATGCGGATAAGACGCCTGTGATCTCGACTGCTAGTGATACGAGGCCGTTTGGATTCAGCACGGCGTTCCGTATTGCCCTCCTGAACCCACCGATTCCAAATTCTGCTAACAGTCATTGAATCGTGACCAACGCGAGCAGCAATGTCGCGATACGATAAACCGTAATCGCGAAAGGCTACAAGTCGGAAACCTGACGGAACGCATATTTCCTCCTTACACGAGGCATCACAACAACGTTTCACCAGGCAACACCGGTTGACTTCTGTTTGTGTATGAGAATTTGGTTGGAAACTTTCCTCATGTTAGCACGTGATAGTTTTCGCCACCGGCCCCGACCTTATAGGAATGCTCTGAAAAGCTAATCATTTGCATGTCACAGCATCAGCTTCCTGTCCGTTAAATTTCTCGTCTGTAGCACGTCATCTTCGTGGTGTATCTGTCTGGCAGGTTTGTTACGATGCTAGAGCACTGTAGAAACAAGCAGAGCAAACTGCCATTTTGAATCCCACAATGAAAACGCGCATTGAAAGACTACGGAACATTTATACCATGTAATGCGCTCATAAGGCCATTAAATGTACTGTACTTTCTTAACGCAGAAAATAGTACAGCATACTACATTTATTGGCTTACTTTTGACTGGAAGAGGCAAGAAACTTAAAATTGGTGATTACATAAATATTGAGAGATATGATACATTCAGTTACAATCCATATTGAGTCTTACGTTGCCGTGATACATATTTACAAAATACAGTTAAATACATAACAATTATCGTATATTTAGGTTGATAAATGCTACATCAACATACGTTTTAGGTAACTAAGAGTTACACTAGAAAACAGTTATGGAATAATGTTACATTGCGATATCGTATTCCTCCCTTTATTGTCTGGCATATTATACACACACCACATTTCAGAAATGATTTGACGTAAAATGTGTTTCATAACTTTGAACGACTGGTTTCGTTTCGCACCCATATAATAAAGTCTTTCTGGTAGCATAAAGTGAATACTGCATGCTCACTTTTGAATTTAATGCCGTTCATGTACGACTTCTTTCCTGTTCCGATTCTTTGAGAATTTCAGTTTTCTTTTATTTATTTTTTTCCAGACATCTAGTTCACAGCTTGACTAAGGTATATATATTTCCGTGTTGAGAGTAACATTTAAATTAAATTCTGAACTAATGCGAAATAATATAATTTAAAAACCACTAGCTAGGTAAAGCCAGCTGCACTCATGTATCACTTAAAATACTATTAACAGCCCTTAAAATGACTCCTTAGTTGGTGTAAATGAAATATGGAAAAGCAACTTACTTTAAACAAAGGTGTGTCATGTTATTTTAAAAATCTGTATCGAAATTAAAATAAACCTTTTCTTACATGTAAAGGCCTGTATTTTCATTTCTCTGTGAGCATAACTATTTCTAATACAAATTGTTTCTGACGTTACACAGATAGTTGCTCTATTTTGGCGTCTGCACTTGCCGTCTGGAATTTACAAGCCACGTTTTACGCCGATGTATGTGTGAAGGAAAGCGATGAAAGTTATACCGACCATGTCTTCTGGTATTTGATCTGTTTGGAGCTGCAAAGCCAACCATTTCCAACTGTGAAACAATAAAGTCAGAAAATATTCTCTGATTCACTTCGTTACACCGCACAAAGCGTACAACACTGTCGTCGGATTGGGATTCAAAATGGAGGATTGTTCAACTCGGTATATCTAGTGCTGTAACGCTATCTATTGGCGGACGGCGTTGATAAAATTTTCACATCTATCGTCAGATCAGAATGTACATCACCTTTTCAGGTGTATTAAATTTTCTCCTACAGTGCATTAGAAAAGGCCGAGTGCAGAGCCACTAAACTCGGAGTCTTGGTGATCAGAACAATTTGAGCATCTGAGATACGTTCATGGAGAGAATATTTTTTAATTTGCCTCTGCCAGAGTCCATTACAACACCTGTGTTACTGCATCTACATTACAGAATACAGGGCAAGTTTTCATTTAAAAACCGGTGCTGCTGCTGAGAAACATTGAGACTCTGGATTAATTTATTTTGTAAAGTACATTACTTGCTGAAATGATCAACAGATAACACCATTTTTATTTTCTTCGTTCGTTTTTTACTCGGATGTGACGTGCAGGAAAAAATTTCCTTCTGTGTTTATGAATCGTGTGACTTCATCGGCTTAAACTTGTACCAATGTACATAAATGGATAGAAGGTAGATGAATTGGTAAATTCAAAGGGGAAAAAATTTAAAATTAAAAATTGATTAATTTCACTCGCTATATTCGCACAATGAAGTGACAATAAAGGTAGAAGTGTTCCGTTTTAATGTGAAGCCCGGGCTGAAAAACTATTTTTCGGGGAGTAGTGTCTCTCTTAGCTATTAAAATTTTACAAAACGGTTCAAACTTTTTAAGAAAGTGGAGAATTAGGTAAAATCGAAACTATTTTGTATTCGAATTATCATTATCCATTGTCGAGATATGATAGTTGGAATTCCAGGTCAATTTAGCGCGGGCTCAGATTCGTTGGATGTCTGCTGATGGTGGATTTGAAAGATTATAGTAATTTGTCACTTAACTGTCGTTTCTTCATTTGCATCCTTTGATTACGCTTTTAAGAACATGTAGTAAAATAATAATAATGACGTTTGTTTCATTTCACGTGAATAGGTCATACACTATCATTGTTGACGCTACTACTGATGGTGAATAAGAATTTGAGACCAAAAGGAAAAATGTTCAACCAGAGCACACACACACACACACACACACACACACACACACACACACACACACAAAAGACGGATATATCTTGGCCAGGTTCAACGATGTTATAGTGGTAACCTAGCTCCTCCACTTATTTGGAATGTTTAAAAAAGTTTGTATAAAGAGAACCTTCAAAGGATACATTACTTTCTCCGTCTCTAGGGCCAACGATCAAATTTTTTCCTTCCTTACTCGAGAGAGGAAGTCTTTATTTTTGTTTCTCACTTAGTCTTTGGTATTCATCTTAGCAGGACGCAGATGAGCCTATATGGATATCGTCACTGTACAGTTTGTAAAGTGAGTTAGCATCAGTGTTTCTTTCGATTAAATAATTTCTCAATTCCATCCCTTCGGGTCTTTTCATTTCCAGAATAAACCGCACTTGCTATCATTCAGTATTATTCTAAAACGGTTTCAGCGGTACTAATTACTTCGAAGACATTTCGTTAATTTGGTTTAATGCTGCCATTAAATGCAAAATGAAAGACTCTTTCCTCAGATGTTATTTGCTTTTAGGACCTGCAACCTCAACCTTGTCCGACGTTGTTGCACGTTTCGAAGCATTTCGTCGACTTAGTAATGTTACCCTGTGCCTCCACCAAATTTTTCACCTATCATTTCATTCCATTTCCACTTTATTATGACAGCAGCGTGTTACATAAACATTTTAACAGTATATTTGGACATCTCCCACCAAATATGTGTACAGAGGCAAGTAGTACAGTGTGTTGTGAGGGTGAAGGTCGGGGTGAGACTTTAAAATAGGGAAAGTTTAATTTTCAAAACTCACAACCACCAACTGCGAACCATATTCCTAAACATGCAAAAACACTGGAACTGTGATTGCTACTGTTTGACTCGTTTTCTAGAGGATGATATCACACGTTCGCAGCTTTCCTTCCCTGCATATGATTAACAAAAAAATTCATAATAAAATAAGTTCATGTGAGAAAAGGGTGTACTAACTACTGTTTTTGAAAACACGTGAAAGTTCACTTTATGTTGTTTATTACAGCATATTAAAACCCTGTGGCTGATACGTCTGTACGTCGACACATTTATCAAATAAAGTTACAGCTTGTGAGCACCCAGATAAAATGAATATTTGTCGCAAATTGTTTTCACACCATGTGCCTCTGTCAAACACCGTTATGTTCATGCCTATGCGACGACATGTGTTACATTAACAAAACACACTTTAATTTAGTGTGATGCACAGCTTGTTCCACCGGCTAAATATTCACAACACACAGTAGCACTCGATACAACTTGGTGTAGTCTACGACGAGCAACCACACTTGGCAATTACCACAAAATAATCCATAGTCTCCAACTGGAGATCCACATGTCGACTGAGCAGAGCGACGCCGCCCGGCCAGCTACACCACTCGCTCCCGACTCGTCACTTCCTGGGCCCCGCACGCGCGTGCCAAAAGCCCAACTGCCCAGTTTTTTTCCCTATGTGAGCCGTTCTAACCGACTTGCCAACGTACAGCGCTCAGCCAATACATTTCTAAAACTTTACTTAAAATCAAAATAATTACACTACACATTAAACAAATGTCTTCTTAGTTTTTTATATTGGTATAAACATCCTTTGTACTATTTATTATAATCGTGCAATTTTTTATATCACAGATAAGTGATTTAACTGAATATTTCAAAGTTAAATACACAAGATTAATTGAAAATAAAATGAGAAATAGTTAATATATTATTTTTATAAACAAACATTGCCATGCTAGTTGTCTAACTGTCTTGTATTCATTGGTAATTTATTACTTTTCATTGTCAATTAAACATATTACGCCAGATGTGACTATATCATCTCATGTATTGTTTATTTATCAACAGGCTATTTTGTAATGAGGACCTTAAAGGTTCCTAACTGCATCGTATTACTTCAAATGCAAGTAGTATTAGAATATTTTATTTCACGCTGTGCACTGCACTGCGCCTGGCACTCGCCGTTGTCCCTCTCTCCCATCACCATAAACGAACCCGGAAAATCCTAAGCTGGAACAAGCCACCAACATCGGCCTGCTCGCTGGCCTCCCGTCAGCTACAAGCACACAGCAAATCTCAACGTGGAGAATTTCTGCCTATGGCCTAACTATAAATGTTGTCACCCAACTGCGTACATAATTTTTAAGATTTCAATTGTGTAACATTTGGTGCATTGGCGTGGTCAATGTATGCAGTGAACTTACAAATGCTATTAATGACCAATATTTCTACTGTACTCACCATTATAGCAGTAGGTGCTGGAAATGATTTCCTCTTTCTTGAAGGCATAGTTCAACACGTTTAGGTTTATTTTCGAATACTTTTACCAATGTTTCACGCGCAATCGAATGCCTTAAGTTAATGTATTGTCTTTGGGTTATTTTTATTTAAAAAAAAAATATTTTAGACGCACCTCAAACGAAATAGTTTGGAGGCGACAAATCTGGTGTGCGAGGGTGCCAGACCTTTTCTAATTATTCTGTCACCAAAGCTTTCATCTAAAAGTCGTAGGGACTGGTGTCTTGTATGAGCAGTAGTGTTGTCTTGCTGGAAAAATGAATGATTGATCTTATCTTCATTCAGCAGCGCAATAAACAGATCAATTATTTGGGAACAATAGATTTCGGCGCTCGTGTAGTGGCAACCCACACCCCGATTTTCTCTGCGTGCAATGGCAGTATCTCTTAAGGTATGTAAATTTTCGGATGACCAATTTTTAGAATTAATTTAGCCAGATAGATGAAACCGTTCCTCAACAGTGAAAAATGTTCGATCCTAAACACCAATTCCATGTCTGTAAATAAATCGCTGAAACCATTCACAATATGCTATTCTTTTCGTATGGTCCATAAAATGTAATTCTTGCACTGCAGATATTTTATACGGTTATAGCAACAGTTCTTTGGTTACGCCCTTATGTGCTGTAGTAAGAGACGAGTTTAGCCTCTTGTGATAATTTCCTTACTGATTTTGTTGGATTCTTGGATTCTGAAACACGATGTCCGAAATGTCGTCGAGCTTCCTTTCTGTTAAACCCGTCGGTCTAGCAGTTTTTGGTGCATCATGAACTGAACCTGTTGTCTGGAATTTGCAAATTAAATCACGTGTGGCGATGTGGACACATCGACGTAGGAAAACGCAATCTACATTGTCGTCTCACATGCTACGTGAAGTTTCCTCCTGCCCGGATAGCCTCTTCCACTAAAAAGGCTCTATCTGCAACAGTGACCATTCTCACTACACTCAGCATATACAAGAATAACAGAATAACACAAGTAACAGCTGTAGCGCACACGCAACACTACCCCCACGCTACTACCACTGTAGGGCCGCGGAACACATGCAAGTTCGCTTTGACTGTGCTGCCAACCTTCAGACTCCATAAAACGAAATAGAACAACAAGCACGAATATTTTTCAGTGATTGAAAAACTTTCCGTTCTTGAGCAGAAATGTGTTGTGTGTTGTGGTCTTCAGACCAGAGACTGGTTTGATGCAGCTCTCCACCCTACTCTATCCTGAGCAATCCTTTTCATCTCCTCATAAGAACGACAACCCACATCCACTTGAATCTGCTTACTATACGTGTCTCTTGGTCTCCCTCTGCGATTTTTACCCCACACATTTCCTTCCAACGCTAAATTCACAATTCCTTGATGTCTAAGAATGTGTCCTTATTTTAGTCAAGGTATGCCAGAAATTTCTTTTCTCCCCAATTCGGTTCAGTACCTCCTCATTACTTACGCGATCCACCCACCTAACCTTCAGCATTCTTCTGTAGCACCACATTTCAAAAGCCTCTATCCTCTTTCTGTCCACACTGCTTATCGTCCATGTTTCACTCCCATACAAGGCAACACTCCATACAAATGCCTTCAGAAAGGACTTCCTAAGGCTTAAATCAATATTCTATGTTAACAAATTTCTCTTTTTCAAAAATGCCTTTCTACCCATTGCCATTCTGCATTTTATATCATCTGTACTGCGACCATCATTTGTTATTTTACTGCCCAAGTAACAAAACTCATCTACCTCCTTTATTGTTTCGTTACCTAATCTAATTCCTTCAGCATCACCTGATTTTCTTACACTGCACTCCATTACCCTAGTTTTACTCTTGTTAATGTTCATCTTATATGCACCTTTCAGCACACTGTCCATTCCGTTCAATTGCTCTTCCAGGTCCTTTGCTGTATCTAACAGAATTACTATGTCGTCGGCAAAGCGCAATGTTTCAATTCTTCACCCTGAACTTTAATTCCTTCTCCAAATTTCTACTTGCTTTCCTTTATAGCTTGCTCTATGTACAAATTGAATAACATTGGAGAAAGGCTACAGCCCTGTCTTATCCCCTTCCCAACCACTGCAACCCTTTCATGCCATTCAACTCTGACAACCGCTGTCTGGTTTTTGTACAAGTTGTAAATAACCTTACGCTCCCTATATTTTACTCCTGCTTGCTTCAGAACTTGAAAGAGTTTATTCCAATCAACATTGTCAAAAGCCTTCTCCAAATCTACAAAAGCTAGAAATGTTGGTTTGCCTTTTCTTAATCTATCTTCTAGGATAAGCCGTAAAGTGAGTATTGCCTCCCGTGTTCCTACATTTCTCCTGAACCCAAACTGATCTTCCCCGAGGTCGGCTTCTACCAGCTTTTCTATCCTTCTGTATATAATTTGTGTTAATATTTTGCAACCATGACTTATTAAACTGATGGTTCTGTAGTTTTCACACCTGTCTGCACCCGCTTTCTTTGGAATGGGGATTATAACATTTTTCTTAAAGTCTGAGGGTACTTCACCTGTCTGATACATCTTACACACAATGTGAAACAGTTTTGTCATGGCTGGTTCTCCCAGAGACTTCAGTAGCTCTGACGGGATATCATCTACTCCAGGGGCCTTGTTTCGACTTAGATCTTTCAGTGCTCTGTCAAATTCATCTCTCAGAATAGTATCTCCTATTTCATCATCATATACATCCTCTTCCCTTCCTACAATAGTGTCTCGAAGTTCATTTCCTTTGTAGAGCCCCTCTATATACTCTTTCCACCTTTCAGCTTTCCCTTCTTTGCTGAGAACTGGTTTTCCATCAGTGTCCTTGATATTCATAGAGCTGTTTTTCTTATCTCCAAATGTTTCTTTTATTTTCCGGTAGGCTGTATCTATTTTTCCCCTATTTATACATTCTTCTACATCCTTGCATTTGCCTTCTAGCCATTCCTGCTTAGCCATTTTGCACTTCCTGACAATCTCATTTCTTAGTCGTCTGTACTCCATTTTTCCTGTTTCATTTACTGCATTTTTATACTTTCTCATTTCATCGATTAAATTTAGTATCTCCTGCGATATCCAAGGATTCTTTGTAGGTCTTGCCGTCCTACCTATTTTGTCCTCTGCTGCCTTCACTATTTCATCTCTCAATTTTACCCATTCTTCCTCAACTGTTTTATTTTCCCCTGTTCCTGTCAATTGTTGCCTGAAGCTCCCTCTGAAATTCTCCAGAACTTCAGGTTCCTTCAATTTATCTAGGTCCCATCTCCTTATTTTCCTACCTTTCTGTAGTTTCTTCAGCTTCAGCCTACAGTTCATAACGAACAAGTTATGGTCAGAGTCTATGTCTGCCCCTGGGTATGTCCTACACTTCAAAACCTGGTTCCGAAATCTATGTCTTACCATTATAAAATCTATCTGGTATATCCCGGTGTCTCCTGGTCTCTTCCACGTATACAACCTTCTTTTGTGATTCTTAAACCAGGTGTTTGTTATAACTAAATTATGTTCCGTGCAAAATTCTACCAGGCGGCTTCCTCTTTCATTCCTTTTGCCCAGACCATATTTACCTACTATTCTCCCTTCCCTTCCTTGTCCTACTACCGAATTCCAGTCTCCCATAACAATTAAGTTTTCCTCTCCCTTAATTGTCTGAATAATTTCCTTTAGCTCCTCATATATTTCTTCGATCTCCTCATCATCGGCAGAGCTAGTTGGCATATAAACCTGTACTACTGTTGTCGGTGTTGGCTTCGTATCTATCTTGACAATGATAATGCGATCGCTGTGCTGGTCATAGTAATTTACCCGCATTCCTATTTTCTTATTCATTATCAATCCTACTCCTGTGATACCCCAATTGATTTTGTATTTATAATCCTGTACTCACCAGACCAGAAATCCTGTTCATCCTGCCACCGATCTTCACTAATCCCCACTATATCTAACTTCAACCTATCCATTTCCCTTTTTAAATTTTCTAATTTTCCTACTCGATTAAGGGATCTAACATTCCACGCTCCGACCCGTAGAATGCTAGTATTGTTTTTCCTGATGATCACATCCTCCTGAGTAGTCCCCGCCCGGAGATCCGAATGGGGGACTATTTTACCTCCGGAATATTTTACCCGAGAGGATGCCATCATCATATGTTCATACAGTAGAGCTGCATGTCCTCGGGAAAAATAACGGCTGTAGTTTCCCCTTGCTTTCAGCCGTTCGCAGTAGCTGTGTGGCAAAGCCACATTAGCTGATGTTACAAGGCCAGCTCAGTCAATCATCCAGTCTGTTGCCCCTGTAACTACTGAAAAGGCTGCTGCCCCTCTTCAGGAACCACACGTTTGTCTGGCCTCTCCACAGATACCCCTCCGCTGTGGTTGCACCTACGGTACGGCTATCTGTATCGTTGAGGCACGCAAGCCACCCCACCTCGGCAATGTCTGTGGTTCATGGGAGCAGAAATAATGTTATAAAAATAATGTACGTTAGAGAAACGTTTGGAATAATTGATGAAATAACAAAAGAAACTGTAACAGACGAAAAAAAAATTGTCGGAGGAGGAATCGAGCACGAGTCCTCTGGCGAAAGAGTCCGAGCCCTAACCATCTAGGCCAGATGACGGCTCGGCATTGGACTAACATTTATACTCATAAGGCACCTAAGAAAGTTCGGATAGATTTTTCTCGGGATTTTCTGAGTAGTGCGTCCTAATATTTTAACATCGTGAGGTGTCAGGGGTCCTCTTTCACCGCACAAAGTTTCGGACAAATCGCTACCCCACGGTCGTGCCGTCTCCTTGTTAGATAAGAAAGGAATAAATACATGTAGTTCACGAGATATGACGAAACAAACAATTAGGTTCATGTACAACCACCACATCACACATGAGGTTTCGATTTATTAAGTCTTTACTACTAACTCTATATGAGACATATTTTGGAGACAGTTTCCAGATACAGCATACATTTCAAATTACATTATAATAGACACATATTTCATTAGATATGACCTCAAAAAGAATTAAGTGCATGAAAATCTGCCACATGACGCATAAGATTCCTAATGTATGACTAGAAAAATACATACCTATTCCATGCCGGGTTTCGCAGCTAGCAATTCTATAAAATAATTGTAACTTTCAGAATTCAGGTTTAACGTACGCTAAGATACATGTAGTGAAACTCATTTCAAAACATATACGTTTTGCGTACAGTAACGAAACTTCCCAAATCAAATCCGTTATTCTGCAATGTAATTGCGTAATTATATCCGCCTTCACGCAGTCGAGGCGACGTTTCTTTTGTCGGCAGCTACAATAAGCTGTGTTAACGCATCCGGCTCTGCTACTGAAGTGTCAGATGGTAATTGTGTTGTCGCCACTGTATGTTGAATAAAAAAGGCAGATCAACGTCACACAGAATGGCTGGCGATCCCCACCATAACTGCTGCGTCACTGAGTTGTATAAAAAATCGCTGTTACTCTGAAATCTTTGCAGTTGTGGAAGAACGAAAAAAATTGTGGGACCTATCGTACACGATTTATGGTTAATACCGTCTCAGATTTTGCAGATAAACATGAAAGCCTTCCAAATTTGTACGTTAATCTGCGCTGTCATAGCTCACTGCATGTGTGACAAGGAGGAAGTAAGTCTATACCAACACTCTATGATAACTATTTGTGTGTTTACATACTGGCTAATAATGGTAGCTTAGTTGGGTCAGAAGGTAGAACGATATCGCCCATATCAATTCCATCGAAGAATTTAGTCACCTCAGACGGGAATGAGAACTACTTTCCAGTGGAGGGTGATCTCAGTGATTTTGGAACGCGACAATCTCTGTCATATCACGTAAGTACTTCCGTATTATAATCTTCATTGGGTGTCTTCGCAGAGGCAATCACGACGGTGTAGCTTAGTTAGCCGTTTCCAAAAGCTCTCTTCACTCATTCTTTCAAATATTATTCCATATCTAGTATAGTTTATTAAGGCCAGAAAAGAAAACTCCACCAGTTGCAGGGTTTCAGATTTATTAACAACCGGTTTCAGGCACGTATTGGCTTTGCTCGGGTATCTGTACAGGAAACACTTATGTAATAATATACAAGTACCAATATTACAGAAAATTCGAAGTGGAATCACAGAATTAAGGAGGCAACAGGTACAGTGTGTATAAAGTTTTCTTGGAACGTGTCAACATGTGATATATTAAGATCACTATATTATTAGAGCAATAGAGAGTATTAACATTTTACATTTTGACACTTTTCAAGAAAGCTTTATACGTGCAATACCTCTTGCCCCTTTAATTCTTCGTTTCTACTTCGAATTTTCTGTAATGTTATTTTCTTGAATGTTATTATGTAAGTGTTCCCTGTAGAGATACCTGAGGAGGCTCAATAATTTCCTGAAACTAGTAGTTAATAAATCTGCAACCCTGCAACTAACACGTGTTTAATTTTTAACCTATAAACCACAGGTACTACCATGGATAAAACATTCAATTTTGTACTCAATTCCAAAATTCTCTATTACCTAGACTATCCTTGATGTTGTATGAGTTGACATGTCATGACTTCATAATTCTTTAGCTGTTCGTCGAATCGTAGTTTAATAAATTTACAAGAATGGACGCGAAACAAAACCCCCTGTAACGGAGTATGATTTCTGACACGTCCCTTTAAGCTTTAAGCAGTAAGTAATCTATGTCGTATTGATACAGTTAAATGTAACCACTGTCTTCTTGTCAATGCAACTCTCTGAGTGAATATTCTTTTATTTTTTAATTTTTATTTATTTATTTACTCATTTATTTATTTATTGAGTGACTTGCAGAACATTGAAGCTCATTTCTATTTTCCTTCTCATTCCAATAGTTATTTACATCTATAGGCCTATCTACATTCACACCAAACCGTATGTGGTGGAGGGTACTTTGTGTAGCACTGTCTGATTTCCTCCTATTCCGGTAGCGTATGAAGAATGATTGCCTTTATGCCTCTGTGGGGCCCATATCTTTCTCGTCTTAACTTGTGGTCGCTACGAGATATGTACGACTCTTCATGAAACGCTGGGTCTCGTAATTTTGACACAAACGTGTACCACGATACAGAACGCTACCTATCATCCAGTGCGAGACCGTCTCTCCTGTAGCGTCTACCACTGGCGTTTCCTAATCTTCTTTGTGACGCTTTCGCTTACTAAATGTGCCCGTAACGAAGTGTGCTGCTCTCCTTTGGATCTTCTCCATGTCTTCTATCAACCCTACCTGGTACGAATCCCACATCGATGAGGAACAGTCAAGCGACCGCCGAACGAGAGACGATAGAGAGTCTCCACATTCGTAATTTCCCGCACACTTCAGTCTTGAAAATTTTTACAGTTTTTGTACAACTCCCGTAGTTCGTTGTTTATTATTATGTTTTATAATATTATTTCCATGTTTTATCTTATTCCAGAATTGTTTATCACATTTTTGTTGAAAATTATAATATTTTTTCACCCTCATTTCTATAATTCCAAGCCTTACAATCGTATTATTGTTGAGGTAAGTGAAAATACGTGAAATAGGAATTATACCCAAAACTATGTTCTGATTTGTAGGGAACTGTTGGTGACAAACTTTGAATAAAGACTGATCACGGAAGTACTTGTTGATTTAGCAACTAGGTGAAAACAAAGTAATTTGTCGTTGTACTACGTCTATGTAAAGCGCTTCCTATCTTTAGGCTATGTTGTAATGGAACGATGGACGGTTTTGCATACAGCTAACGTCTACATTCTTAGACATAAATTTAACGCTCAGGTCGGATTATTTTTAAGAAGTAATTCTGTCATCTCTATAATTTTAGTAATGTGAATTATTTACACGCCTGTTGCCTTAGTAAATTTATAATAAAGAATATCGTTTCTTACAGGCTATGAAGATTTTACGAGCTTCCGTGGACAAATGTTCAGCTGGTTACGGCTTATCACGAGGTATGTATAACAATAATTTTCTTCGCGATCAGTGGATGATAGGTGTAATGAAATTGAGATTTATAGTTGTATTAGTTGCTTGTCACAACAAATTTCTATGCTCGTCAGCGCCATCGTGAAGTGACAGCTGTTCAATGGAGCCTGAAAATATCAAATATAGTTAGATTGTACTGAAGTAGGTATGCACATAGGGGTCCACCTTTCATCTGACGTAAGGTTTTGGAGGAACGTCTCCTCCAAGAATCAGAACATTACGGTTTTCGGCAATAGTTACTTATTAAAGAATCCAGTTATAGTTGTCTGCCAATTTGCACGCCATTTACTTCGGATGTACTACCGCACGTCCGTTATATCTGTTGCTCTATATATAAAGCGTATACAACGGATATTCCAACGTATTCATGATTTTACAATATTTCCTTCCAAAATGCTGATTCAACCAAATTTTGGTTTTATTCACATTCAAGTCTAATTTCGAATTTGTGGTAGACATTTCCTCCGTTGACTGCTGATGTTTATTTGTAACGAATGTAACACTACAACGTCATGCGAGAAACACAAATGGTACTTCTGTTTAGTTTTCACATGTATTACTTTTTCTTTCTTCTTGATTTAAGTGTCTTCTTATTTAAGTGTCTTCTAGTATTTATCGTTATATCACTTTTTTTTTTGGGAAGCTTCCCATTCAAAGTAAGTATACAAAGCCGTAGGACTGATGTATATGCACTTCATTACGGGTTAAAGTAATATCTTTTTATTGTGTTGGAAATACTGTTCGGACTATCCCAGAAACTTTTGAAAGTTATAACTTGGCAGCTCTTGGTCGTTTATACATCCTGGAAAATCATTTAGAAACATGCAAGGAGGCCCTTATGATCCAAGCACTTATCCACCAACTTACTCCTTTCATTTATTGTATAGTGTTTTCTCATATTGCAGCTGGTCACGAGCCTAGGTGTATTGAAGTGTAGCTAAAATAAACTGCTGATGGTAAACTACAATGATGTTTCATAATTGGCTGAGAGCTATAAAACCCTACCTTATCAAAGAATCGTCAACAATTTGCCTGTAAGCGATGCGATTCAGTAGCTACCAGAGCCCCTAGGTGGTCAGTCACCATTGACATACACAGCTTATGGCTGACAACAGCAGTGTATCATGCAACCGCGCAGTACAGGACTATCATCATCTTGACTAACAGGTGCTTATTACACGGTTTTGTGCGCTACGGTACCATCTAGTTAACCTACGCTTTAAGATAGCAAGAAACCCGCCACCGTTCTTACTGCCTCCCCAGAATATAGCAGTGTTGTTTCTTCCATCTGGGATGTCACCCTGGCACTTTTTTCCTCCTGCATTTAAACCTGTTCTTTAAAACTTTTTCTGTCAATTGTCTATCCCTCGATATGTCATTCAAGGAGGTCTCTGTTTTTGATTTCATAATTTGACACTACAGGAAAAGAAATGTGCAATTAGGCCACAATTACAGTTTCACTTGCTTATTTAATTTTCCTTAATTAGTTTCGGTGGACTGTGTCGACAATCTCAAATGCATTTAAACTATTTAATCCCCCTCCACAAAATATATAGTGAATAAATACGTCAGATTTACATAGTTGGGATCAGTTATTTAGATCAGGTATGCCCATTGTCTAATAACTGATGTCATGAAAACATATATGCAATTGGTGTATCAAACATGACTATTGTATATAATATAATATAGGCAACATAAAACTAGGAATAGTGGGACGATATGGTGGCGCAGAATTATACAAAAATTGAATCAAAGAATCTTTTCATCTGACCTGATGAGCGACTTTCCTTGTCTTCATCCTATTATATCATGCGAAGGTAGAGTGCTACATCATAAGCAAGTCCGTTTACGTTGTCAGATATACTAAGGCTGAACCATCTCACTTCTGTTACAGAACGTAGCACGTTGCCTTACGTGGTATAATAGAACGTCTGAGAAGGTAAAACACGCTAAATTTGATCCGATGATTACACTGGAACAAAGGAGCGAAACGTGTCACCCGATAGTCTTAGCATCAGATGGCGACAACCACCTACCTTTGAAATCATGCCTTTTTTGGTGAGAAGTAGTGGACACCTTTTCAGACACAGCGCTACTTAAAATCATGATATGGAATCCAGATGGTGGTATCACTTCTCTTGGGAGGTATATTAACACACATTTCGCAGTCGAGAAGACATGCCTATTTGAATGTATTGCAATGACAATTTTGCTCTGTTGTACTCGCTGGCACCAGTATTATTTATGAACATGGTAAAACAAGTCTTCACGGAAGACTATTAAATAAAAATACAAAAACAGAATTGTACACAAGCTGAAGTAAAATACGTAATATAAATCAGTATTTTCTTATAGTAAGTGCTTACGAAGTACACAGACTGATCATACAGGTGCATTAGTTCGTAAGTAATTACTATATGAAAATACTGATTTATATTACGTATTTTACTTCAGCTTGTGTACAATTCTGTTTTTGTAATTATATAAATCAGTATTTTACTTCATCATGTGTACAATTCTGTTTTTGTATTTTTATTTAATAGTCCTCCCTCAAGATGGTTTATAACCGAAACCGGTAGAAGATTGATAAATAATAAACAGCTGATGGTTTACAGTATGCATTTACACAAATATCTTACGGCTGTTGAACCACATCTCAATAAATATTAGCTTCATTATGGGCTCAGAATCGACCTTAGAGTCGGTGAAATGCTGCGCTTAAGCAGTGAAAATAGGCAGAGGTACTTAGTTACAAATGTGTGTGTGTGTGTGTGTGTGTGTGTAGAGAAGTTCTAGATTTGCGCGTATGGTGAGATCCTTTCTAATGTAGTCAACGCATTCATAGTAATCACTGTGTTCGAGTTGCGTAGTAGTCACCATTACGATCAGTAAGGAGTGGGCCCGTACCTTGAACACTGTAAATTTCACCACTCAATTCAATGATAATGTAAAGAGAAATGCAATTTTCTGGACCCGAGGAGCAGGTGTTCGACACACATTTCGTGTATCCACATGGACGTTCATTTTCAATTTCTGGTAGGGAACGTTACGCCTGGTCGTGTGAGGGTAACAAATATTTTATCAACTATTTATGGCACACAAAAATTACAACCGCGAGCTACACCGCAATACTTTACTGTCTTCTATAATAACTGTGAATTTATATGTGTGACATTCTCAAATCCTAGTTGCTGGTAGAACTTCCGGGTTATAACGCCATGGTCCATAAAACGTTTCACTTTCATCTAACGTTTCGTCCAGAGCTGCGCCGGACATCTTCAGAGGTCTTCTTGCTTGCATTGAGTAAGAAGACCTCTGAAGATGGCCGGCGCAGCTCAGGACGAAACGT
Organism: Locusta migratoria; assembly: GCA_026315105.1. Classification (NCBI taxonomy): domain Eukaryota; kingdom Metazoa; phylum Arthropoda; class Insecta; order Orthoptera; family Acrididae; genus Locusta; species Locusta migratoria. The sequence continues at coordinate 26,723,594 of CM048751.1, forward strand.
TAGGTGAAACTGAAAAGTTTTATGGACCACGGTCTTATAACCCGGAAGTTCTAGCAGCAACTATGACATCCTGTTCTCAAATCCTGCTACTAAAAAATAAAACTCTTACTTGTTTTCATTAAAACGATACGTTAATTTATATATCTTTAGCATATATTTACAATTTCAGAAATATATGTCACATTTTTTTTTTTTTTTTTTTTTTTTTTTTTTTTTTTTTTTTTTTTTTTTTGCGATATTCTAATAGTCGTTTATGTTCCGACAGAAACTACGCAATACATCGTGAGGCACAACTTCACCATTAAGGATGAGAATGACGAAAACCAACGGGTAAGGTAAAGTTATGTTAAAAACCACATGACATCTGTATAAGAAGTCAGCTTGTGATCGGATTTTCCTTTCTTTGTTCCAGTGCTTCGTACAATGCGTAGGACAAGAAATGGGAGACGTAAGTACTGTTTTCAGCAGACAAGTAACATTAAAGGGGCATAGCCCATCACCATACAAAAAATATGGCTAAACAATATTCAACTATTTTTAGTAAATGTGTCGTTTTCTGTTATCCAAATTGGGAGAGATTCATCGTACTCTACAGCAGACACATGAAATATACTATACCTGAACAATACCAATCCGTGAGTAGCCGTATCACAGTGTTGGGTTTCCGTAGAAATCAAATGAAAATGAACTAACAGCTGCTTGGGTGCATTTCATAACAGTTCAAGACCACCCTTTCACTCATGTAGTTTAGGTCTGTCTAGTGGAACGTGAACAGTGCAACAACTGTACAGAAGTAGCGAGAAGAGGTTCATGTTTTGACTGTGAGACATTTCTGGAAGGAGACCATCGTCTTGTTGAAAAGACGAATCATCAGATATATTGATTAGATGGAGTAGCACTGAATTAATATTCGTGTTGGGACACAATCCGGGACCTCTTTCTCGCTAGGCAGTCGATTTATGATTTCTAATTTATTTGTTTTTAAACTATTTCCCGTTTTGTACCCAGTTTTTTCTAAACCTGTTTATCTGGTTTCTTTTCTCGACCTGTCTTCTTTACTTTTCTTCTTTATTTTCTTCTGGAAATGAATGTTATTCTTCTAGTCTTCGGAAACTTGTTTGATTCAGCTTCGACCCTACTCTATTCTGAGCAAGCCTCTTTATCTCCTCATAGGAACAGGAACATCCATCTTTTTCAAATTTTAAGATATTTGTTAAACTTTTGGGACCCAACTGCTGCAGCGGAGAGGCCGAGCGCACTGAGGCGCTATGTTACGATGCGCGAGACCGCTCCCCGTCGGAGGTTCGAATCCCCCCTCGGCCATGGATGTTTGTGTCGTATGTAGCATAAGGTATTTCATAAGTAGGTTGTAAGTTTCGAGACTGATGACCCCGCAGGTAAGTCCCTTAAGCTTAACAATCATTTGAACATTTTTTGGGACCCAATTGTGGGTTCATCTGTCCCTAAGCTTACAAACTATTTATAAACTAACTTATACTAAGGACAGCACAAACATGCATGCTCGAGGGAGGATTCGAGCCCCCGACGGGGAGCGGTCTCGCGCATCGGAGCATAGTGCCTCAATGCGCTCGGGCATTCCTCCGCGGCTTATTTATTTCAGTCTGCTTAATATATTCATCTCTTGGTCTCCCTCTGCAGTTTTTACTTACACACTTCACTCCCATACTAAATTCACGATTCCTTTATGTCTAAGAACTTGTCCTTCTTTTAGTCAAGGTATAGCAGAAATTCGTTTTCTCCCAATTCCGTCCAGTACCTCCTAATCAGTTACGCGATCTGCCCACCTAATCTTCAGTGTTCCTCTTCTGTTCCACCACATTTCATAGGCCTCTATGATCTTCCTGCGTCAACTATATATCGTCCTTGTTTCACTCTGTGCAAGTATCTTAAAAAAAGACTTCGTTACAATTAAAATGATAGGGTAAGGTGGTACAAATTCGATATAGGTACAATTCCGATCAACATAATTTGTCAGTCTAGTAGTGTTGGTAGCACTTGAGTTTGTGTGGCATTATAGTGTAGCAGGTTTCTAAAGCTACTGCTGTCTTTTCCAAGAATACACAACTTTGCGCTACGGAGATATAATAATTTTTTTCCTGTTAAGAGGTACGTGGAGCAACGTCGTCGAACGCGCTCTTGTAAATTATCTAGTTTCCTCCCGATTGCAAATTCTATATTATGCAATGTTTGTTACCTAAGAAGTATGCGTTGGTGCCCAAGGGAAAAAGTGCCGGCCGCGGTGGCCGAGGTGACTGAGGCGCTCCAGTCACGGTCAGCACGGCCACCACGGTCGGGGGTTCGAATCCCCCCTCGGGCATGGATATTTGTGCCGTCCTAGTTTGTAAGTAGTTCATAAGTAGTTTGTAAGTTTAGGGACTGATGACCCCGTAGTTAAGTCCCATAAGCTTCACAAACATTTGAACATTTTGATTTGAAAAAGTGCTTTTTATGTGGAAGAAGCCAGTGATCAAAATTTTACGAGGAAGTGATCATAATTGTACCTAGTATGGTACATTTTCGATCGATTTTTCACACTTCTGTAACATTTGTTTTGTGTTTATACCAACATTTGTAATGGTCTAGTATTTGTGTTACATATTTCTTAAACATCCAAGAACAAGTGCCATAGTTAAAATTATCTCTTTTCTCAACATGTTTCCAGTACCAACAACATTTGTCCGAAATGATCGGAATTGTTCCACCTTACCCTATTAGATGTTGGTAAATTTCTCTTTTACGAAAGCAGTTTCCTTCCCATTGCCATTCTGTACTTTATATCCTCTGTACTACGACCATCGTATGATATTTTACTGCTGAATTAACAGAATTCAATTACCACCTTTACTGTTTTTTAACAACCTAATCTAATTCCTTCAGCATCGCCTGAATTTCTGCGACTGCCTTCCATTACCCTTGTTGTGCTGCTTGTAATCTTAAACGCTCCTTTCAACTAACTGTCAATTCTGTTTAATTGCACTTCCAGGTCCTTTGTTATCCCTAACAGAATTACAATGTCAACGGAAAAACAATGTTTTTATTTTCTCACACGGAACTGTAATTCCTTCTCCAAATTTCTCCTTTCTTTCGTCTGTAGCTTGAGCAGTCCACAGACTGAATAACAATAACAAAGGCTAAAATCCTTATTCCTTTCCCAACCACTGCATCCCTTTCATGCCTCTCAGCTCTGATTTCTGTACAAGTAGTAAATAACCGTGTAAGGAAGTCTTTTCTGAAGGCATTTGTGTGGAGTGTTGCCTTGTACGGGAGTGAAACATGGACGATAAGCGGTGTGGACAGGAAGAGAATAGAGGCTTTTGAAAAGCGTGGTGCTACAGAAGAATGCTGAAGATTAGGTGGTTAGATCGCGTAACAAATGAAGAGGTACTGAACAGAATTGGCGAGAAAAGGAATTTTTGACATACCCTGACTCAAAGAAGGGATCGCTTGGTAGGACACATTCTTAGACATCGAGGAATCGTAAATTTAGCATTGGAGGGAAGAGGAGACCAAGAGACGCGTATAGTAAGCAGATTCAAGTAGATATGGGTTGCCGTTCTTATGAGGAGATGAAAAGGCTTGCTCAGGATAGACTAGGGTGGAGAGCTGCATCAAACCAGTCTCCGGACTGAAGACCACAACAACAACAGTAAATAACCTTCATTTCCATGGTGTTGGCCCACCTCTTAACCTTAACGACAGACTCCACTCTCGCAGGAAGGCGTTTAATCTGGTACTGGAAGGTTTCTTGGGGAATGGCAGCCTACTCTTCACGGAGTAATGCACTGAGGAGCGGTATCGATGTATGCCGGGTAGGCCATGCACGAAGTTGGCGTTCCAAAATATTCAAGTCAGGACTCTGTGCAGACATCAATTGATAGGAAAAGGAGGAAATCACGCAATGTACGCTGAATGGGTAGCCTTGAGAGATGAAACAGTATAAGCAGCAGAGGACCAAGTAGGTAGAATGACAAGACCTACAAAAAACTTTGGATATCACACGAAATACTGAATTTAATTGACGAAACGGGAAAACATAAAAATGTAATAATCAAAGCACGTACCTTACGTTCTCTCTTGGCCTCTTTCACGTTTATATCCGTCTTTTGCGATTCTTAAAGTAAGTTTTTGTTACCAATAACATATGTTCCATGCGAAATTCTGCCAGGCGCTTTACTCTTTCATTTCTTTTTCCTGTCCATATTAATTTTGTCCCCTTCCATTTCTTTTCTTACTGCCGAGTACTAGTCTACCATGATACTCAAGTTCTCGACGCCCTTAACGGTCTTAATGTCTATCTTATCATCCATCTCGTCAAACTCCTCATCATTGGCTGGGATATTTGGCATATACACTTGTACTACTGTGGTCAGTTGGCTTCGTGTCTATGACTACGATAATGTGGTTCCTGTGCTGTTAATAGAAGTATTCCTTTTTTTTCTCATTCATTATTGGACCTACTCCTGCATTCCTCCGAACTGATTTTGTATTATAACCCTAAACTCACTGAACTCATTTGACCAGAAGTCCTGTTTATCGTTCCATCGAACTTCACTAATTCCCAAAATAACTACAACCTATCCGCTTCCCTTTTTTAAATTTTCTAACCTCCGTAACTGATTAAGGGATCTAACATTCCATTCTCCGATCCGTAGAATGAGAATATGTCTTTCCTCATAACGACATCGACCTGAGTGGGCGAAATGTTTAACGGTTTGTAAATCATAGAGGCTTAACTGCTGCGGTTATTAGTCCCTAGAATTACAAACTACCTAAACTAACTTCTGATAAGGACAACATAAACACCCATGCCCTAGAGAGGACTCAAACATTCGACGACGAGCAACCGGGCGCTCGCTCCGAAGCAAGGCCCTTTATAACGCTCCGTCAGTCCACCGCGACCTTAGTGCCCGCCCGTAAATCCGAATGGAAGAACTGTATACGAATGTAAACATGATAAATGAAATTGTTGTAATTGGTGTCACACTCTTTTAAATAACTGGCATCTTCTTCTCTTCATTTGTACTTTTTTTAACTAGTAGTAGCACTACCTATAAACTTCTTTTACCTATAAACTGTATATGACTACCAATGAACGAAACTGCATCTTTTTCCAACTGAATATCTGTCGTAAAAATAACGAAAATAATAAGATTGCTTTATTTTGCTGATTAAAAGGTTGAAGAGTGCATCTTCTAATAGCATACGAAGGATATTAAGTTGTAAGTTTCTGGATATGGCATTCGTATTTTGCTTTTATTCTTTACCTTTTGTCCTTCATATCTACAGAAATTCGGTTTCCTCTGTCAGATTTTCTTTATTTGTTTAAAGTAATATCGTTTTGTTCAAGATATTTGCGTCGGAGCTCGTGTTGCAATTCTGTCAGATACTTTTGACAGTCTTGTCTACATTTGTCAGCTGACGGTAAAAGCAGTACGCCGTGTGTCATTTTAATTGCGATTCCTTTTGTTGGAAAATGTGGCTTCCCATCCGACGTAAGTTTCTTGCTGTCATATTCCCGGGTGTAGTTCGATTCATTAACGCCACTTTCTGTGCTATATAGTCCAGTATCTCCTTGCCAATTACACATACGAATCCATCGCTGCCGACTAGGCCGCATGTGGTGCATGTTAGGAGATGCTGTCAGGTGAATTGCATGAAGTTTCTAATTAGTCGTATTTTTTTCTGTTCAACACGAAATACCACTGATCCTACACGTCTAATGATGTGGTCTTTTTCATAATGGGAATGCACGGCACGTCCTAAAGTACGACTCCGTCCATAACAAACAATATTTTATTTCACCTGGATGTTCCCCTACATAATAAGTATCAATATAGGCAATATATCTTTCTATTCAATATGTTTCATGTATTGAGACTATATATATATTTGCGATGTGAGTTATTGTTTGAATGATCAGTCATTAACTGTTTGACGCGCAAAATATGAAACAGCAAACGAAGAATCATTATATTGAAGAAGGGGTCGAAAATCTACTCATGGGGAACAATCGAAATGTTACAGTTCACTTAAATTTTTAAGTATTTACAGGAAAATTTAGAAGATTTACCGATACTGCTGTGTCCAAATCTATTCACTACTTCTCTAAAGAATTAATTACCAGTATAATTATTATTATACGAAACTAAATAATATTATTGCTTTTGGAAAGACATCGTTTTTCTTTTTGTTTAAATTATCTAGTGAGCTGATGATAGTAGACGCGATGTTTCTTATCAGTACCTTAGGCAGTATTACTGGAAAGGGAATTACTGTTTCGAAAACAACTCACGATATCTTAATAACTGACCGCTGGAAAACAGAAGGAGCTAATCGGAATTGTTCCAAAAACAATAAAATAAAAGGAAACTTACTGAAATATTGTGACAGTTAGGGAAGCAACAGAGGATAACGTATCATGAGTGACAACGCCATGTCTCTGATATGATTTCTATCACAATGTTACTGTAATGTAAGAACTAAAGAATTCGTGACCGGAGCCGAGGACAAATCTGCTAAGGAATGAATCATTTGGGGGGGGGGGGGGCGTGAGGTGAGAAACTACGAGCCTAAACAGCGGGATGGAATTAATAGTTGTGCTGCCGCTCGCGGCGAAGTCACATGTGCTCCTTCGGACATGTGAGTGTGTGTGTGTGTGTGTGTGTGTGTGTGTGTGTTTGTGTGTGTGTGTGTGTGTGTGTGTGTGTGTGTGTGTGTGTGTTGTCCATAGCACAAGTTAGTTTGAATGTCTTTCAATTAATTTAAGTAGATTGTTTTACGATTACAGCTTACGCAATGGTTTTATGTGATGAAGGACGACACGTTGTTAAAGAGGACAAAATGCGTCTGCAGCCAAAGTATAACTAATGCAATACAGACACAGAAGAGTGGTAACCAATTCTAAGGAACATACTTACATGACAATTACTGAGTTAGAAGAGCGATCATGAATTCATACACCATCTTACTGCCTCTTAGCCACCACCTGTTTGGTGACTCAAAGCCAGTTTCAAAATTCAATACTCACAATTTATCATATTTCTTCGACTTTAATGAAAGACGGAGAAGTAAAAAAAAAAAATTAAATTTAAAAAATCTGCCTTAGCATACAGTGGTTCATTATCCGTTCTGTTATGGCAATGAGAGTGCATGTAAACATAAACGAGTCAAAATTTAGAAATTAAAATTAACTACCTCCAAACAAATTCACTTTTATATTTTTAATTTCAGTACTAAGGGTTATTAACTATAGTCTTATACTATGGTAGTGCTGATACAGCAGCGTGAGTAGCCAGATCCATTTCAGTAGGAAAATATAAAAAAAAAAGTTGTCCCTGCATTAAAGTTTCCCTAAAATTTCGCTTTTGATTGCTTTTTGCCATTTCAACTCCGAGTATGCCTACCACAGTCCAAGGTAAGTTCAAATTTTCAAATGTTTGTATAGTCTATGGGACTTAACTACGGGGTCATCAGTCCCTAAACTTACAAACTACTTATGAACTACTTACGAACTAGGACGGCACAAATATCCATCCCCGAGGGGCGAGGGGGGATTCGAACCCCGGACCGTAGTATCCGTTCAGACCATGACTGGAGCGCCTTAGTCCCCTCGGCCACCGCGGCCGGCCGAAGGCAAGTCAGTCTACACAATCCCCACCGCAGATTCACCGCTGAGAAGAAATTATTCTTGGCCAAACATTTCCCTCAGGTACTCAGCTTGCAGCAAACATCAGGTAACCCATGTGTCTACAACTATCTTACTCACAAAACCGCTCAAGCAAATGATTTACACATTCCAAAAATAACAGCATACTTGTTGGACGCAGAAAAAGATGAAACTTCCTGGCAGATTAAACGTGTGTGCCGGAACCGCGACTCGAGCGTTCGGACCTTTGCCTTTCGCTGGCAAGCGCTGTACCGACTGAGCTACCCCGGCACGCATCACTGTCCGTCTTTACAACTTTACTACTGCCAGTACCTGGACTCCTACTTTATAAGGTCCCAGGTTCGAGTCCCGGTTCCTGCACACAGTTTTAATCTACAAGGATGTTTCATATCAGCGCACACTCCGCTGCAGAGTGAAAAAATCATTCCGGAAGGAAAAGATATCTACTGAAAAATAAACTATACAACTGAATGCAAACGTAGGCTTCCGCGGCTGTTGTCACTATCAATAAAATTCTTCTGGGTATGAAACCGCGTCATCATTTTATAAATTCCACCGACGTTTCGGCCACTGACACAGACCCTGATGAAGGCCGCCCGCAAAAGTGGCCGGAAACGTCGGTGGAATTTATACAACTGAGTTTATTCCTTCTCCAAAACCTCTTCGTATTTGAAGCAAGTGTAAATTTTCATTACTACTAAAAATAGTGTCCGAGAGGAAAGGTAATGGATTAGTACTAACAGTTATATCACAATTTCATTAGCACCGATCATAACAGTCATTCGGTCTCTTACGACATAGAGAACATACATACTAAACATGACCACCTGCGTCATCCCGTTGTGAAACAATATTCTTTTGAACTTTACGAGATATGCTTTTCTTGCAGTTCAATTCCGAGGGCATATTTGATGTTGACCATGCTACGGAGACAGCGGCGAAGTGGCTAGAATGGAATGGGCGTACTAAGAGCAACTTGAGGGAGGAAATGGAGGAATGCGCCAAGATAAGTGAGTATTCTGGTTGAAGTATTCTTTTAATGTTCGAGTAAACTTTGCAACAGTAGGTCAGAGCTTATGTATTTTTTTTTTTTTTTTTAATTTTCTGATGGACAGTACAGTGTCAAATAGGAAGCATGCAGTGGAATATTTTCAAGCGAATAGACATATGATGGAGTAATAATTTGCACTGACTGGAGCTGTTGATAGTGTTAATGACATGAGAAGCTTAAGAAGCACAATGACAAGTAATGTTACATATATGGTATAAAACACCACTGTAAGCAGCGCATATTATTCAAGTCCACACTACACCAAACACTTGTCACTGGGTGGTCGAAACAGTACAAGTTGAAATATTTACATTTCATGACTAAAGAAAGGGAGTCTGTATTAAATATACCTAAGACAAAAACGGCAGAGGGTGGCAAACTTGTATTTGCGTACATTGTGTTACGTCTGGACTTGTGCGACGGCCTCACGGCTCGCGATTAAAGTTCCTCTTTTCCCTCCTTGTATTTTCTGAAGCCGTTGTCTTCGGTTGGCTACCTTGTAACAGTTCTCTTTCTTTTTGCCACTCTCCTTTATTTCTATTTATATCGTAAAGTTTAACACTTACGGCTTCGTAATTTACCTTCTTGAAGTTCTTCGTAAAACTGGATGTAATTGTTTATCTCTACGATAAGTTTATTTTTCGTTGTCTTACAATTTTGTAGACCGGAAGTTGCGTTTAGTACTGTCCAAACCGCTCATGTTTGAACGAGAAAAGAGTATCAAGTGGATATTTTACTTGTCTAATCCACAATACATTTTATGTAATTATTGGAACTTATAGTTTGACGTCTGTTTCAGCTGGTACAGGAACGTGTATGACAACCTACCTCATCACAAAGTGTGCAATGAAAGTTGGTGAATAAAACTGAAGATTTCCGTACAAGCGACGCAAATATTCAACTCAGAAGCTAGTGCCTTTGCTGCACTCCACTATCGAACGGATTGTTGCAGCACATTTTTAAAATTAATTATTTGTATTAAAATAATTCAATAAACAACTGAATATTTAAAAGCCATTTTTACTTTATTAGCTGTTTCCTTAATCAGTTGTGAGTGATTTTCGAAAGGTGTGCACTCCATATCGTAGTGTACAGCTGTTGAGTAGCATTTAGGACAAGACAGTGAAACCTGTTAGTCTTTGTGTTTCCTTGTTGTTAATTGAACGTAGCTGGATTTCTACCTCTATCACAGAAGCCTGGTGTCTATATTACGTATCTATACCGTTAATACTGTTTAACTTAGTTGTTACATAAAACTTTATATATAGGAAAGATTCCTTATTTCGAAGAATAGGTCCGCTGCTACTATTAAATTAATGTTTATTAGTTATTTCATCATACATTATTCACATTGGTCCCAAAGTATCGACAACTACTACTAACGTTTTAGAGAGAAATAGTATATATTTCGTATCACGTACCTTTTCAGCAATTGAGTACTCACAAAACTGAAGCATGTCTTTCTCAATTTTATAAACTTCTAGCTCAAAACTTGAATTAAAGTAATACAACAAGGCTGAGCCTTAGATATACAGCAGAGGAAAAGAACTACATTACTAACCTGACTATAGAATAAAAAATGTTCAAATGTTTGTAAATCTTATGGGACTTAACTACGGGGTCATCAGTCCCTAATCTTACAAACTGCTTATGAACTACTTACGAACTAGGACGGCACAAATATCCATGCCCGAGGGGGGGGGGGGGATTCGAACCACCGACCGTAATGGCCGTGCAGACCGTGACTGAAGCGCCTCAGTCCCCTCGGCCACCGCGGCCGGCGACTTTAGAATAAGTTGCAAATACCCACCACTCATTTCTTCGCACTTGGGGGCATTGGTCATCAAGTTGATGACAGAGGATAGAAGTGAAACGGAATTGCTGTCATTTCGTACGAAATATTCCCCTTGCAGTTCCTGAAGTCTATGTGTATTTTTGGTAGGTGTATGGAAGTGAAAGCTGAGTGGATACATACAGTTTGAGATAACATATGAAAGTTCCAAAGATGATTGCAGGTACTAAAAGATGGGAACTATGGCAGGAGGTATGCACAATGAGGAAATCGAGGAAAAGCTGGAAATGAACACCATGGACTAAGCAGTTAGAGCGAAGAGGCTGCTATGGTACAATCATGTTACACGCATGAGAGCAGCAACGTTACCTGGGAGGAGTCTCTTGGCTTCGGCAGTAAAGAGGACTCGAAACTAGATGAATGAGAAAATATTCGGATGATGTCAAAAACGATTTTGAGGTAAAAAGGCTTAATGTCAGACGAAGCATCGCTGTCAGCATTGAGTAAGGGATCACGGAGGAATTTTATTAGGGGACTATAGCCCAGACTGAAAGCCATAATCAGTTTCTGATACAAAACATCAGCCAAATAAAAATGTAATTCAAGTATTAAAGAAAAATGTTAGGGTTAATATTACAACTTAATCCGTGCAATTAATATAAAGTAAGTTCGTGAATTGAGGGGAAGAAGAAAAATTTCAGGAGCACCTGCTAGTACCTACTAAAATGAAGTATCAAAGTAGTCATTCCTTAAATATTAAAACAACTGTTCTTCTCAGTAGGTTACATACGTGTAGTACCTGAGTAATTTTGTCTTTTTTGTTGACTTTGGGAAGTGTACGTGAAATTAATGAATATGATTTAATTCTTCAGCTCTAGTATGATCTATATACTCCTAATTATAGAAGAATAGTAATCGATATTCATAGATATTTTATTCATAAATATAAAGAAATAACTCTCAATTTTATGAAATTGTTTTTTAAACAAAGAAGACGATATGAATATTTGGTGATCTTATTGTATATTCCTTCGAGAATCATTGAAATTCGTGTCACATATTTGTCTAATGAACATTTATTCTAATTTTTTTTACAAACAAAAGATACAAAACGTTTGTCTGCTATTTTCCAACTTTCCGTATGTCTAATTTCGTCCACCTCATTATCTACAATTTTTTGGTAATTATGACGGTTTCCAGATTTACAGAGTTCTGGTCCGAAGTAAAACAAACCTTTGTGTAATAAAGAAGGACCATCACAGTGAAGACATCAGACACAGCATTAGCATGGGTAGCGAGAAATGTACCGAAATTGAGCACCAGAAGAACGAAATCCTGGTTTGCCTAAAACATCCTAGTAAAAATGATGACATTTGATCGGGAAATTGTACTCCTTTTCGTTCCCAGTTCTTTCACAGGACACTGAATGCAGCAATACCTCACCCAGCTCTTCAAACATTATAGCACTCAACCTATACGAAGTATGACAGTCATGATGACAACACTTACAACTACTACCAACACATTTTTTTTATTATTATTTGCTGCGATTGTTGGAAGTATAAATGGGGAATGACAATAGATCAGTCATGTAATTGCGGAGCAGACGCCGAAACTATGAATCACATAGTAATAAACTGTCCTTAAATCACTGAACCTGGCTCTGTGACGAGAGATCCTATTCTCACACAATTTATAAATCACCTGAACGCAACCTGTAGTAACAATAGTAAATGTGGTGGCTGAAAAGAACCGTACCATAATAATAATAATAAGCTCTAGGACCTTATTACAGCAACTACTCTGATATTAATAGATTATAAATGAATATCGTTTACCGTTTCTTAACGAGCAAAGAAAGAATTCACGCAGCGAAGATTTCAAGTTGAGTCGCAAAGACCTAACGTCGCCAGCAGCACGTTCGTAGATGGTCAGTACATCTCCGGACGAAATGTCACGATCGGAATGGTTTCATCGACCACCGCCATACAACCAGAAAGATTCGCCATCGAAGAAAAGGAGGAAAATATTAAATAAATCATTTTCATCTCATTTCAACACAGTCTCAGAGCCAAATCTTTAAGACCTGAAGTAAATAATGATCTGAGTGCAATTGTTTCCATTTCGTAGTTATAACCGGAATTACGATCTATGGTCTAAGCCAGCTGCGCTCTGTTCTGATCTAAACGACAAAACCCGTTTGTAGCATTTCAGCTCATCACAAACATTAAGCGTGAGCTGTGTGTTCACGACAGCAAATTGTGAATTATGATGTGAGTGGCGTACGCACGAAATCAGCACTGGTGTCTTCCTAGCTTCGTTTTTGTTTTGATTTGTGGATGTGATTACCTGATTATGTTATGGAAAATAACAGTATGTAATTTTTTTAATATAACTTGTTTACTGTCATAATGGTTAAAAGTGATAACAAATATCGATAGAAGGTAGAAGGATGAATTTCAGAAAAAATGAATAAACTATGGAACATTGGGTAGGAATATATGACTAAAGAGTATATTGTGGTTCCAGCCAAGACACCCCCATCACAATAATAAAAGAGCGAACATATGTCACATGGCCAAATCCACCTCAGTTTGAAGATTTCTACAAAGTTGATTTTCGCAAGCAACAAAACTACCTCGTAGGCCCAAAGAGCAGACCCCTTGCACAGTACAATAATCCTAATGAAAGCACACGACAGGCTGCTGTTATTTATGCGGCTTATAATGGAGAAGGCAAAATTGTGCAAAACTGACAGTCAACTTTTCAAGACGTTTTTTCGATAGTGCCAAGAAGTGTGCAATTATTGGCAGAGCTAAAAAAAGCGTGGTAATCCTAGGTACTTTCAGAAAAGAGGAGAGAAGAATGGACCCTGTAAATACAACGTTAAAGATGATAAACTAGTGTGTGATCATGTAAAGTCAAGTCCGCTAGAAGTAGGCCACTATGAGCGAAAGAAGTCTGAAAAAGAGTACTTCTCACAAGACCTCAACACTAGTAGGCTATTTAAGGCATTTAAGGTGAAACATCCATATACCCACGTCACAGAACGTATTTTCTGTGATACTTAAAAAAGAAATAATAACTAACATTTCATGGGCTCAGAACTGGTACCTGCACAATGTGTGATATGTTAGGATAAAAACTGCATCCTCTGTAGAATATTAGAAGAAACAGAATCAGAGTCAACTTAATGTGCAACATATGGAAGCAGATAAGCTAAGTTAATATTAAGAGTTTTAATGTGCACAAGAAGTGTAATGATACTAATCTCTTGTCTGTTGATATTCACCAAGTTTTCTCTTTATCCACATTTACCCATAGCCACATCTACTATCTGACTCAACTGTCTACCTACACTGTAGGTGCCCATTTCCATAGTGGGTTATCTGTGATGACTTTGTGGTACGAATGCAGATCTTGCCAATGTGGTAATGATGTGGCTTCATGTTTTTTCAGTGTTGAAACATGTCACTTCAACACTAATTCCTTGAAGCAATTAATTGCACTGTGCATAGCAAATATCAGATGCTGTGCTCTTGTGGATATATCTCACAGCAGTAAGTAACTCCCAAATTTCTTGCAAAAGGAGCTACAATTCTTGCCTGAGACAGAGATTTTTCAATCATATAAAAGCGGAAATGTGTAACAGACGATCTTAAAGAAATAATTGAATCCATCAAAGACACAAACCCCGTGTTGTTAACATTATGAAAAATAATGAATTTTTCCAAGTTAATGAGAAATTTTTTAAATACCAAGAAAATTTACATTTCAAAACTTGTTTGCTTGAAGGTTTTTGCCGCATCCCTTGGAAAAATCAAGGTGAAACAAACATTCAGTGAACTTGAAACGTAGACCACAGTAAACGTTTTTAAACCAAGAATTCCTATTATGGACATCGAAACCATCAATCTTACACAGCTGCAGTACGGATCTCAAATTTTTTAAGAAAAAAAATCTGATTTGAAGTGTATGATCCCATTTCTTACACAGACAAGACGCGAAAAGTTGTAAGAAGAACTGACATAAGTAATAAAGTGAAAAAGACTTGTATCTACTTTTTTTCTAAGTGTGGATAACCGAAAATTAAAAATATCTAGTCCATATCATACTGAATTTATTAGTCTACCTATCAGTCATCGAATAGCCCTGAAACTATTTCATACTTTCAAGCCTCCTTTATTATAAAAGCATTTTTGGGATTTAGGCTACTATGTTAATCATGTGGCACTTTATTTGCATTTGATACTAGGACATTGATTTGTTTTCCTTTTACGATTAACATACTGTACATTTGTCAAATGGAATGAGATTTAATAAAGAGATCATTCGTACACTGTGTATCTGGACCTACGTTACAGGATTTTTTTTTTTTTTTAATAGAGTGTTTATGATTTTAAAAGTGGTCTCGTGGGGAGAAAAACATGTTTTGCCAGTTTGTGGCATCTTTAGATATCTAGAAAAACCAGTAATTGTACCAACACTTAGAAAGTATTGTGTTATCATGCACAGGAAATATTAGTAAACAAATTATTACTGAAACTGAAACATTTATTTTAGGTCGTTCTACTATAAATAAAACTCCTTGCCGCTGTCAATATGATGTCAAATGATTTAAAAGAAAATGTAGTTCACGAAACCAATCTAATACTAAAAAGTGGACAGCAAAGATGCAAAAACAATTTGGTTTCAATCTTAACCTGAACAATCCTGACGTAAAATAAATACTTCCGATCCTAATCCTCCACACGCGCCGTTTAACAAATTTGCTCAGGGTCAAAGTCAAGCTCGCGTCATCGCAGTCAAGCTAGAAGTGCCTCAATTTGCTTGGACACTCCTCCGCGGCAGAGGGAGACCAAGAGATGAATTCAGTAAACAGATTCAAATGTATGTGGGTTCTCGCTCTTACTTGTCGATGAAGAGGTTTGGTCAGGATGGAGTAGGGTGGAGAGCTGCGTCAAACAATCTTTCATCTGATGACCGCAGCACCATCCTCTGAGAAGCTAAACCATTCCCTTGTGCAGCTCCCTACATGAGAAGAATGTCTGCCAGTGATGAAACGATGCATGATGATCGCTATCTGATGAGTCCTGCTAGCGAAGCGCTTTCATATGCCGCAGTCTACCGGGATAAATTGATAGTACCGCACACTCATTCCTACACCCGTCGGAGGTTCGAATCCCCCCCTCGGGCGTGGATGTTGGTGTTGTCATCAGTATAAGTTAGTTTGTAAGTTTTTTCAGTCCCATAAACGTAACAGACATTCGAACATTCGGTCTCCCTCGGCGAATTTTACCTCACACGCTTCCCTCCAACACAAAATTCAAAATTCCGTGATGTCTAAGAATGCGTCCTACCAATCGATCCCAAATACCTTTTTTCCCGAATTATTTTCAGTATCTACTCATTAGTTACATGATCCATCCACTTAATATTCAGCATTCTTCTGTATCATCAGATTTCAAAAGCCTCTATCGTCTTCCTTTCTGAACAATAGTTTGTCCAAATTTCACTTCCGTACAGCAGCCCAAATAAAATGCCCTCAGAAAAGATTTTTCCCCGTACACTTCCCTCCAATGCTATATTAAAGATTCCTTGCTGTCTAAGAATGTGCCCTATCAATCGATCACTTCTCCCCAATTTACTTCAGTACCTCTTCATTTGTTACGCCAGAATTCCGCTGTAACATCACATTTCAACAGCTTCTATCCTGTACCTGTGCGAACTATTTATACACACCAATGCCTTCAGAAAAGACTTCCTTACACTTAAACTAGTATTCGATGTTAGGAAATTTCCCTTTCTCAAAAATGATACTCTTACCATTACCATTCTGCATTTTACAACCTCTGTACTGAGACCATCATACGTTATTTTACTTCCAAAGTAATGAAACTCATCTAACACCTTTACTTTTCCGTTACCTAAGCCAATTCCTTCAGCATCACCTGATTCTCTCTGATTTGTACTTGTTAATCTTCACCCTATACGCTCCTTTCAGCACCCTCTCCATTCCATTGCATCTCCAGGTCCTTAGCTGTCTCTGACTGAATTGCAGTGTCAGCAGCAGAACTCAATGTTTTGATTTCTTCACCCTGATCTCTAATCCATTTTCCAAATTTATCCTTGCTTTCCTGCAAAGCTTATTGTCCCTTAAATATCCAATGGCATGCGGTACCCCAACCATATCATGAGAGGGCAGGATAGAGCAATATTTCGTAACTTCCCATGGGAATCCCATTTCAGAACGTCGCATTGTCCTAAGTATCGAAGAGGGTATTACTTAACGTGCTGCTGGGATCTTTGGCCACGACGAACGCTGATCTACGCTTCCAGTTTAATTAAGTTTTAAAGTGTAGTACGGCCTCTTGTTTATCCCGTTGGAAGTTAATGATAAACCTTTTGAATATCCCCAGAGAAAGAAATATGGTGTCGCCAAACCGGGCGACGTAGAGGGATAAATTATAGGATCCTCAACGCTGCAACCAGTGTGCAAAACAGCACAATATTTCCCGTGCTTCACTTGTGAACGGGCTACGAACTCTTAATGGCGAAACCACACACGTTGTCGAACGCCCAGGGGATCATGAAGCATAATCAGTGGATATTCTTCCAAAAACTCTAAAATTAGCGCCACTTCGTGCCGTTAATAAAACACAAGCCACTGATTCTCAGTGATGCTTTACCATAAGTTAAACGACCAAGGAACAACTTGCCGTCACCAGTGGTCGTCTATACTCCAGTAACAAATGTTAGACCACCATGATTTATGGATATAGTATCCTGGAAAATTTTACCTCTGACATTAAATTCGGATCGCTACCATATATAAAGGTGTCCATTCTCGAAACACTCACAGCTTATGGAAATCGTCACCATAATTTTTAACGGTGTGGATGATACTTCTGGCGATTCATTATTCTACAATACTACCAAACAATCTACAGAAATCGCGGTTTAGCTGCCAAACACTTGTCCGCGGTTTGTACTGCACAGCTTTTGGTACAGAAATTCTCATTAGCTTGGTTTCCTTTTGCTGGTCTCTTCACTAGCGTTTAAACCAGCGAACGAGAGAGACACGTGTAAAACGCACAGCAGAGAAGCCAACAGTCGCCTCAATATTCCTCCAATACTCAGGATAAATCAGGATCAACATTCTTGTTCGTCCAACACATCTGTTCTGCTACTGATATACATGTTTGCAGGCAGTAGAAAGGTGCAAATATTGTGGTGATTACAGATGCTTTCGGTTCTACTTATACGCGATATGTGAGTTCCAGCCACAGTTAACTGCCTGTTAATTCACGTTGTACTGCGCTACACATCCACTGCGGCGCGTCGAGACACGTCAGAGGAATACAGCGCTGAAAACGGAATATCCTATTAGAAATTATGAAATACTGGCCTGCCCTATCCTCGCAATATGGATATGGGTCCCACGTTCCACTGCATACTCAGGGGCAGCTTATTGTATATTACTATTGTGTTATTATAAAAGTTTTCATAATGGGGGGCAGACACAGATCACTTATAAGTTTTATGTACATTACCGGTCTCAGGAGATTAAATTGCTGTTTTCTGATTTTTCATTTGGTTCATCACACTTTTTATTTCTTATATGATTAATGAAATGATATATCCGAAAACGGCGGTCCAATCTGCCGAAGCCGGTAACCTAATATAAATTATAAACAAATGTTCAAATGTTTGTAAATCTATGGGACCTAATTACTGTGGTTATCAGTCCAGCAACTGTGCGCTCCGCAGCAAGGCAATTTAGAGCAACTAAACAATATCCTGCTGAGTATACAATTAGTTCTTAGAGTAAATCAGATAAAGTATAGAATGTCTTCTTCGAAGTACTAGAAATGAAGAGAGACCTAATGACATATTTGCTGACCACGACTTAGTTAAGGAATTCTGCTACCTTTTCAAAAACTACTGTTTATTTGAGGAGAAATTATGTGACTTTGCACGTTATGAGCACAAAACTGTATGGAAGTGAAATATGGACAGTGGGAAACAGAAACACGGGAGAATTCAAGTACTTGGGTGGAGGTGGTACAGAATAGTATTTAAGATTGTGTGGGCTACTACGATAACGGAGATTCTGCGTAGAATAGGCGAAAGGTGGACCATATGGGAAACATGGACAAGAAGAACGGACAGAATGACAGGACTTGGGTTAAGACATCATGGATTAAACACCGTTGTGCTAAGAGGTAGCTGCAGGGGTAGGGGAGGGGGTTGCAGGAGAAGGCATAGACTGGAACTGGTGCAGCAGAACAAGCAGTCTTAAGTTTAAAGACTGGGGAAACAAAATAGCTATGTAATCACCGACCGAAAGGTTGTTTTTGCCCCAACACAACATAAAATGGATAGACAATTTTATGATTTTGTTATTTTTATCAATACTTGACATCAAATGATTGGTATTGCATTCAAAAACAAATTTATACTAATCTTTTAACTCAGAGTTCAATTAATCATATTATAACGCTGCACAAATCCAAATCAAATATTTTAGTTCAATTATACAACCTACTTGTTTGTGTGTGTGTTAGCTAAAATGGTTGTTTATGCATTTGTTGCATTGACTTATTCGATTCTTACTTAGGTCTATGATACGCAATGGAAGATATCATCTTCTTAAACTGATAATCGAAGGAAAGACTGAAGGCAAACGAGAAATTGGCAGGAGGAGGAGTCATGGCAGTGAAGAGGAAATAAGAAATGCCGGGACTTGATCCATGCTGAACGAGATTGAGAGGACTGGTCACCTATGGTCGCAAACATCCTTTGGTGGATTTGCAGCTGAGGAAGAAGAAGTTACAATTGCCTTCGTTTGAACCCTTTTACAATAACTCATGTACTATAATTGCATGGACACATCGATCTGGCCATCGTGTATCTACAAAAAGTACAAATATCTTGAACATAGAAATTTTAAGGCGAGGCAATGAGCTGTAGGTATAAAATAGCGTTACATTGTCACGTTATTTCATAATTTGTAGGTACACCACTACATATCTACTTCCATACTATAATTAGAATATTAAAGATTGTTTGTGCATGAAGAGGTCGCTGGTAGCAGATCATATACGACACTGATGAGCTGTAAAAATGCACTCGACATCGAATTGCAGTAAGGCACGAAGTTCTGGCATGTCACATACACTGTAAACGATTTATTTGGGCCTAACAGGAAGTGCATCTCATTTTGAATGTACTTTTTAACAGACTTTTAGGCTATAACCTTAAATCTGTTGAGTAAACAATTATGAGACGTCAACACAATGAACTTGGCTGATAGAGGGCTGAACCTGTAGATTGTTTAAGGCATATATGAAGATGTTTCATTTATAAAAGTTTTAGACCCACAGACCTCACAATTAATTCAACTAATTCAATTACTTGAACAGACAACAGCTGGTAATACTGTGCAGATTTGAAAAGACTAGGAAATGCATTTATAGTTGGGCACCGTTTAGTGGAGGGTGCCCCAGGGTGCTGTTCTGGGGCGTCTGTTGCTTCTCATCTATGTGTATGACATGCCTTGTAGAATAACAGCTAATTCTAAGATATATCCGTTCGCTGATGACAACAGCTTGCTACAAGAGTGTTGAGTGGAATTATGGCAGAGTATAACACGGTTCAAGATATATGTTCATGGCTTGCTGAAAATAATTTTATGCTACCTCATAGTAAGCCTTCGATTTTACAGTTTCTAACACACAATTAAACAAAAAACTCACATTTGTTTCCACAGAATGGTGTAGGACCACAGTTATTTGTAACATTAATTCTAGCTGAAAGGAGCCAGTTAAAAGCTTACTTTAAACATATTATTCTGGCTGTGAAAAAACCAGATAAAGTATTCGCGTGAACTACTAACTACTTCTTGCAACAGAATCTTGTTCCCTAGCCCAGAATTTAGACCTGGCAAAAATTTACTTTAGCAGCAGGAAGTCAAAGAGACGGTGGCCAACACACATCGTAGATCACGACAATTGCACACAATCATTAATATACAAGCCACCCCGACCTAAATCATTTCATGAAGTTGGCTGTGTGAACATTTATGACCCAACGGAATTAAAATGTGATAATGTGCATCTGAATTTGTTCTCAGCAGTGGTGACACACAACGTTAAATAAAAGGGAGGGTATTCATTAACTAATATTCATAAGTAGAATAAAACATTACTGACAATAAATTATTTATTCAATTCAAACATGAGCAGATGTGGGAACCAATTTTGTTAAACAATAAAAATGCATCCCATTGACAGTTGGCTTAAAGTAATCTGAACTGAACATAATCGGGGGAGGGATTTACAATCAACAAGCATTCAGCCACTCAACGGCGCGAAGCAAAGCGAAACTCACCCAACTCAGCGTGCTGTTGCGCAGCAGAAGCAAGAGCCGCTATGGTAGGCGAAATTCAGCGAACTAGGATGTACCACACAAGGAAAATAAACTTCGTAGGTGGCTCTGGTCTGTCTTTCTTTACTTGAGATGGTACGCGATAATAGCGAGATCAATTTCCGTTTAAATCAAACCGTGGGCATGCAGACTTACTGAGACACACGGCACGTGTCTGCTACATTACATATTCGCACCCCACTGAAAGCAAAGTTCTTAAAGGCTGTGTTCATTTCATCAAAAATCAACGGAATCATACATTACGAAGCAAGATTGCACAATAATATGACACTGGTATGTGAGCAGTGGCGAGAACTCAAGTGACTAGCTATAAACACTTGAAATCGGAGTTGGGAGCCACGTGGTTCCGAAAACCCGTAAAAATACAAAAATAAAATTTTCGAAAAATAAAGAAAAATAGCTACAGCATGCAACCCTTAGAATCGCGTTGGATGTCATGAGGAAGCTAAAGAAATAGACGCGATTGGAAGGTTTTACACGGATGCACGAAGTCCAGTCTACAAAAATCAGAAAAAATGGAATAAATTCAAAGCCGGAAGAAGTCAACTAAGAAATACGGCATGCAGTCCTAGAAATACGTCGTATTTTATAAGCAAGCTAATAAAGGGGGTTGTACAAGGCTACAAGAGAATTTACTGACGGAGTCCGAATGCAGAGTACAAGTTTGGAAACGAAACAGCAATTTAAAATAGACGGAGAGGAGATCGCGATGTACTAATGGAAATCAGAAATATACATGCATAATTTCTCGCTGAAATGCATAAAAACAGACACAGGGGTAGCTGAAGGTTTTGTTCTAAGAACACACCACGTGGAGTACATATCACTCACAGAAGGAGAAAACGGAAAGGAATATTTCACATACACTACAGAGAAAAAAATATTCCCACATATTAGCTGCGTCCCACAAAGCTAGAAAGAAATTAAACAGAGTTCGTACACCACTGGCTAGTCACACAAAGGTTACAGATACCCAGTCGTTATCACACCGAATTAGTTGCATATTCACCACATTTACGTACACAAAATTACCAAAATAAAATTCTGGTACATGATCGGAGAAACTTATTCCGAAAAAGTGAACCTAATTTCTGAAATCTAACTTGAACGCCAGATAAAGAATCGCTACAATCTCAAGGGAGGAAAGAAAATCAAAACGTCTTACCAGGTCGAAGCACAGCCACAGAGTGACCAGACGGCCAATGAGTCCCCGCGAAGCCGGAAATTGGTAAAAACCCTAGAAACACGAGGTGATGGGGAGAGCTTTGATTGGTGCGTCCTACCGAGTCTCGCTACCGGTCATTGACAACCCAACTTGTAACCAAGGGTGGCGGAACCTCTTTGGTAGCATCAAAAGCAAAGGTTGGTAACGACTACCTATCGACACAAAGACAGAGAAACACTAGTAGTGAGCAGCCAGCAGTCGACGACGAACATTCTCATACGTACACTCAGACTCCCACGCTAGAAAATGCTCATAAATGCACATACAGAATAAAGCAAGTACACATTCTCACAGGGGCAGTGGCGTCACGGAGAAACCGCTTATCTTGCCACATTCATACACACAATTTTAAGTTATTATCATAATAAAATCCCAGCAATATTACAAACTTTTCAAAACATGAAATAAAATGCTATTCCAAATGCCTTCAAACGAAAGGCGTTCTCGCTTGGCAAAAAGGCCCGTCTTGTGATCTTAGAAAAATTACAAAGTTAGAAACCTAGGGAAGATGGCAGACAGCCGTCTTTCTAAGGGAACATGATAAGTGAGACAAAATTTCAGATTTATAGCCGTTTTGATAGGACAATATAGTTGAAATATGTTCAGGGTCTAGTTCAAATACTATATGTTCAAAAATGTTTGTAAAGTCTATGGGACTTAACTACAGGGTTACCAGTCCCTAAACTTACAAACTACTTATGAACTAACTAAGACCAAGGACGGCACAAATATCCATGCCCGAGGGGTGGGGGGGGGATTCGAACTCCCGACCGCAGTGGCCGTGCAGACCGTGACTGAAGCGCCTCAGTCCCCTCGGCCACCGCGGCCGGCTCAGATACTATATCGTGAGTGTCTGAAACAAGAGTCAAACACTAAAATAAGTCTACTTTGGATATTTTCATTCCGTAATGAGGTATGGTATTCGTTTCTGGGGTATTCTTCTGATTCAAATAGGGTACATATAACCTCGATAACCTCTTGTCGACCACTGTTTAGTAGCCTGTGGTTTCTGACATTGGTCTCTCTTCACAATGTTTTTTCATGTTAAGTTAATACCAGACAAAAACAGAATTTGCGTTTGGATCACACTTCCTTTTGTGTCGAAAGTTTTGCAGTATTCCACCGCATCTATGTTTAATAAACCTGTCAGAAGAATTCGAAAAGTTTCGTAGAAATACACGCACTTCGAATGTTAAACTGAAATATTTCGTAATGGCGCACTCTTTCTATTATGCCATGAAATTCCTGGATGAATTAAAGAATTAAATTAAATCATGTGTTTTGTTTTTGGTGCTATATACTTTTGCTTCAACCTTACATATTACTACTACTTGTAACACTCAGGTGTACTGGATTGCTCCATGACCAAGGAGAATTTCACGGTAATTCGCTCTGCGAAACGCCACAAATATAAAAGAAAAAATATTTATCTTTTAATTGTAGGGCAATGTTAGTATAATCGTGCAAGTATACACGGTTACAACTGAAAGCAATGTCCTTCAAAGTCCGAATAGTTAACGTGTGTTGAAATAATGCCACAGCACGATGTGTTACATCCTGTAATCTGAAGGTACTGTGAATATTTAACTGCTTTCACCATCCGGCACTGACAAAGTAAAGCCATTTCACCTGTGTGCTGGCGACGTTGGAAAATGAGCGGAAGTGGGTCGTGGGCCGGCCACAGCTCTCAGTCATAGTTCCGCCACAGCGACTGCATTGACATAAAAGTCAGCTGGGAGTGTCAGGTACCGCCAGTAGGTAACTAGAGAAACAGGTCACAGGAGCAATATTGTCCGTGGAGCTGCGCATGAAGCCAGTAATGAGAACGTCACACGTTTATACGATCGTCTGCGCTGTTTTAGTCAAATGTTACTGTGAGGCTGTCCATGAGGTAAGCACGTCACACACTAATTACGTTTAAAAAAATAAAAAAAAATCGAAAATGTTGGCTCAGACTGTGGTAATCACTGTTGATTCTTGATTCTCTGAACTAAGTCCAGATATGAGATACAGATCGAAATGTTCGTGTACGTGGTCTGTGAACACTAGTATACTTTTTGTCGCACTAAAAGTGGTCCGTTACCTAAGTACTTTTGGCAGCTATAATTTTAATTTTATGTAACACATTAATCATTTATCTGAGACTAAAATTTAAAGGGATTTGTAGAGTAGAGGAGGCAAATTCTTACGATTTTTTTTCGTATCTAGCACCGTTTGAAAGACATTTGCAAAATGCATCGGTGATTTGATTTTTTTTTTTCAATAATTTGACTGTGCCAGTCGGTACATATGTCTAAAGATATAGTTCTTCATGTGACTCTACCGTCATTTGATGGAAGTTAGAAGAACGGTTTGAGGTCGATATTTCATCTAGGGATGCTATGCTCCGATGCGCGAGGGCGCTCACCGTTGGGGGTTAGAATCCTCCCTCGGGTTTGGATGTTTGTGCTATCTCAATTATAAGGTACTTCATAAGTGTCAATTGATACAAATAAACAATCCCAGAGACGGATTTACGTCTTAAATACGTCAAAGACATTATTGATAAATCTGAAGCATTGAATTAAAATTTGTGGTGCGGCCGGGAATCGAACCCGGACCTCTATGATTACTAGGCAGACGTCTTAACCGTTAGACTGGCCGGGACAGAGATTCGAACAAGGGGTGTAAGGGCTGTATCCGAAAATTACCTCGAGCAGTTAAATAGAGAACCGGCCGATGGACAAATAGACCCGAACTTTAAATATCAGTTAGCGAAGAACATGGTATCAGCCGTTATAGCATCTGTGAACACAGCTCAAAATGGAAATAGTATCAGATGTAGAAAGTTCTTTCTGTTAAACATATGTCATAAGGCACAGGTTTCAAGGTACTTCACTGTCAACACGATAATTTCGTCTCTAACGTTGACCGTCTTGGGCATAGGTGGACGGAGATCATCAACATATATTAGATAAGTAAGTGCCGCGTAATATTAAGAGAGATGCGCAATATCCACCGTTCTTCGATAACCAAATTAGTTTCTTAGACTACACCTCATTACCATTTTTTGTCTTTTTTCTCTTCTATATGTTATAGAAGAGCAAACCAAGGGCAATCGAATGCAACCTCAGAAAATCAGCTGATCTACAAGATATTATATTACATAAAAAAACAATTACGGTGCTAGATAATTTGCTTGGGCAGTAAAATAACATACGATGGTCGCTGTACAGAGAATACAAAATGCAGAATGGCAATGGTAAGAAAATTTTGAGAAAGGGAAATTTTTTAATATCGAAAATAAATTCAAGTGTAAGACGCTCTTTTCTGAAGGCACCTGTGTAGTGTTGCCTTCCACGTGAGTGAGACATCGACATCAAATAGTTCAAACAGGAAGATGTTTTAAAAATGTGATGTTACAGATGAATACTGAAAATTAGATGGGCACATTGCGTAATTAAGGAGGTAATGAAATGACGGTTACGTATCACGTTCATTCCCTTTGAGAACTATTATTTCCGCAAATAACAGTTGTGCAAAAGTTAATAACAATTTTTCTGTTTTCAGATGACAGATGGACCGTATCAAGGAGCCGTGAAAAAATGTGTAGAAGAATTAGGCTATGGAGATGGTGTGTTTTATTATTATTTCGTATGGTATCAAGGAAAACTTAGAAATGCACTATCACTAGACATAGAGATGAAATTAATCATTTTCATTTATGATTAGGAAATTCATTATTCAGTAATATCCTTGTGAACAGGATAAATTAAAAATGCCCTTAAATGGGTTACACAAAGAAAGAAAAATACTTTTTTATAATGAAAATGTATATTATGGCCTAAAATGTAATGGACAGCAAATGTTTCTTAAGTATTTATTAGCAGTTAGTAGCAGATGGATATCTAAAGTTTCCATCCAGGAAATAGTTTC
Source organism: Locusta migratoria (assembly GCA_026315105.1). Classification (NCBI taxonomy): domain Eukaryota; kingdom Metazoa; phylum Arthropoda; class Insecta; order Orthoptera; family Acrididae; genus Locusta; species Locusta migratoria. The sequence continues at coordinate 26,749,713 of CM048751.1, forward strand.
TTCAGAGAGCTGGCGAATGCTGGCCAGAATTCCGTCGTAAGTGGGTAGGAGACAGTGTGAGACTAGTGGTGCGTTGTTTAGTTTGGTGCTGATATCCGCAGTGAGTGTAGGCACTTGTAGCGATTCCCCACTTGTGCCTCAGTCCAGGAATATTCGTTTTTTTTTTTTTTTTTTTTTTTTTTTTTTTTTTTACCATATAAGATTTCGGTCAACAGATTTCTGGGTAGTTGTAATCGAGGAAGGGCTCCTGTCGAATTTGTCTTATACATATATATTTCGATTTTAACTAAGCAGTTAATCAAAATTTGAGATGTTAGTGACAAGTCATTCTTGCAAATTTCTATGAGAAACCGTGAAACTTTCTGAAACCGCGCAACAATGTTGTAGAACTATAAGCATAGTTGACAGTGTTTCTCGGTAAGATCAATTTGATTTACCGAAGCATGTCAATAACAACGTTAGCCGTCCTCCTCTGAATTGTTCCTCTACCTCTCCGTAAACCAAACTGGTGGGAACCCCAAACGCTTGACCAAATAGGACGACTGGGTCGCACAAGCGTTTTACATGCGGTGTCTACAAACGAATAATATCTTCCCAAAATTCTCGCAATAAGCCGAAGTTGATAATGCGCCTTCCCCACAACTGTCCTTATATGCTCGTTCCATTTCATATCGCCGTGCAACGTTATGACTAGATATTTAATTGACGCGACTCTGCCAAGCAGCAAACTACTAATGCTGTATTCGAAAATTACCTACGCAACTTACGTTTTCCAACATTTAAAGCTAGCTTTCATTCCTCACAACACCCATCCTGCATGCGAACCACAGTCATTCGATGACCACACCTTCCCGTACACCACATCATCATCAGCAAACAGATGCAGATTGCCTCTGTCTCTGTTTCTCAGATCATTTGTATAGTTAGAAAATAATTACGGCCCTATCACACATACCTCTGTCAATCCTGACGATGCCCTATTCGACAGACTCGCCATCGATGACAACGTATTGTGTTCTATTACTTAAGTAGACCTCGAGCACCTCACATAAGCTCGTATTTGCATTAGCAATCTGCAATGCGGCTGTGTGTCAAACGACTTTCCAAAATCGAGAAATGTGCGGTCTGCCTTTTGCTCTTCATCCTTATATCGCAAAAGTCATGAGGGAAAAGGGAAAGCTAAGATTTGCACGATCTATGATTTCCAAAGCCGTGATATTTCATGAACAGATACTTTTACATCTCAAGGAATTTACTATATTACAAGTGGGAATATGTTCAAGAATTTTACAGCAACCCGATATTAATGATATTGGTCTGTGATTATGCGGACCCGATCTTTTTATTTTCTATACATGTAAGTCATCTTCCCCTTCTTCCAGTCGCCTGGAACTTTCTGCTGGGTCGATGAATGCAAGCCAAGTAAGGGGTTAATGCCGCATAGTACTCTTTCTAAAACGGGTTTGGTACCCAATCTGGACCTGGAGCCTTGTTTACTTTCAACCAACTTAGCTGTTTCTCTACATCGGCTATGTGTATGTGTATGTGTATCGGCTATGTATGGAAGTAGGTGCGATCATCAAATGTCGGTATGTTTGCATGGTCCTCCTGTGTGAATTATTTCTTAAATGTTACACTAAGAACTTTGACCATCACCTGTTGTCTTCTGTCACCGCCCTAGAATGATAAGGAGTGACTGGATAGAGACCTTTAATCCGCTTATCGATTTTACAGAGAAACATAATTTTTCGGGTCCTCTGCAACATATTTTAGCGCCTGGATCCGACAAACCGGCGAACTTGATTCAGGATTTTTCCCACTTAAACCGACTCCCTATATCCAAACTTAGTTTGTCGGTCTACGAGGCACAAAACCCGACCGATCTGCATAGGCATGTGTAGAGATCATACAACAGTATTTGGAAAGACAGATAGCAAATGTGAATCAGATGGTATACATGCCATGGCAGGCAGGCAGTCAAAGTGGCAAAGCAAGCCGCGGAGGCCGAGGGGCCTGCGGCGCGCCAGTCACGGTCTGCACGGCCACAACAGTCGGGGGTTCGAATCCCCCCCCGGGCATGGATATTTGTGCCGTCCTTAGTGTTAGCTAGTTCATAAGTAGTTTGTAAGTTTAGGAACTGATGACCCCGTAGTTAAGTCCCTTAAGCTATACTAACATTTGAACTTTTTTTTTTTTTTTTTTTTTTTTTTTTTTTTTTTTTTTTTTTTTTGAAATTGGCAGAGAAGAAGACACTGGTAAAGAAGACGGAAAGAAAACGGCGAAGACAGTGTGAGACAGAAGAATGTCAAGGTGGGAGCGAAAAGAAGCAATGGAAGAGAGATGTATCTAGACAGTAGCAGTGAATTTAAAACAATTAGAGTCTAGGTGAAAAAATTTAGCACGATCTGTGTCGAAAGACATTAGCGGGGCATGGTATTGTTGCAATGTTACTCACCTCCTGGTTTTGTAAAACTATGGATGTCAGTTTTTTAATATATTTTTTCCGTTAGGAAGCCTCACCTATGCCATGGTACATGTCATACTGAACTACTTTTGGTGGTGTCTCGTCCAGTTGCATCTCAATGCGCCGAAAACCGCTGTGGGCCTCGTGACCAGACTCCCTGCCGAACAACTCGGCCCATTACATCTGCGGCGTCGCCAAAGTCCGTCCTGACACCGGCAACTCGTCACATACGCGCCAGGGACCTTATTGGGGGTTGCAGCGGGGTGCACACTCCATACATAGAAGTAGTTCCGAGCGCTCCGTTAGGTGGCAGCTCTGTACAAATATGCTTCTCACAGAAATCTGCCTTCTCGAGTATGTCACTGTACCACCTAATACTGGCAGTTCTGTAGCAGTTTCGTTCATAAATTACCTACAAATATATATTATTATCTAGTGTTGCTACGCTTACTGAATTTATGGTAACAACCTAGGCGAGACATCGACGGAGTGTTATAAGATGTTGAAGATTTTGTTGTTGTCGTCTTCAGTCCGCAAACTGGTTGGATGTAGCTCTCAACAGTACATTGTCCAGTGCAAACCTCTTTAACTGAGAATACGTACGGCAACCTACATCCTTTTGAATCTGCTTGCTGTATTCGTCCCTCGGTCACCCTCTACGATTTTTACACCACACACTTCCTTCTAACGCTAATTTGACGATTTCTTGATGTTTCAGAATGTGTCCCACCAACCTATCCATTCTCATAGTCATGGTATGCCAGAAACTTTTCTCCCCAATTCTATTGAGCATCTCCTAATTAGTTACGAGATCTACCCATCTAATTTTCATCCTTCGTCTATTGCACCACATCTCAAAAGCTTCTATCATATTTTTGTCTGAGTCCTTATCGTCCACTTACTTGACCATGGTTCGACTACGACTAGGAAAGCCTTCGTCAGTAGTACAAATTCAATTACCAATAAAATAAAAGTCAAAACTATCACAAAGGAAACAGTATAAACTCCATATCCTAAGATACTATCGAAGAAAATTATTTACATGTAATGAACAGTCAAATAAGATTATTGAGCCACAGAGGTGATGTTAACAAAGTCTAAAAACATAACTGATTCTCCGCGTGGCTAAACGCGCCGCTACGGATCGTGTGTGTGGCCAGCGCTGTAGGTGGCATCGGATTGACAGGCAAACACACCGTCGATGCCATAACGTGGACACTATACATCTGCTATTAAATAGTAGGAGATCACGTGTAAATGGAAATAAGAGACATCCATTTTTAAATTGACAAATTCACACATTATACTAGATACAGTTGTCGAAAGACGATAGAAACAGTTTTAAAAATTGAACAATATTATTAACAATATATGACAAAAAACGATGGAACAATATTTGCTATTACAGGTAAACGAGGTACAAATATTTCAAATTAAGTGATTCTAAGTAATTTTTATTACGCAATTGAAATAGTCATTACGGGAAATATGATTAAAAATGTCTAACCAAGCACATCAATTCTGAATTATTTATTTTCCGTGAGCAAGTTACAGACATTATGAACCTCCATAGGTTTGTGGCCTGTGATTGGAAATGGTCGGCAAATTACGAATTATCGTACCTTTTTTCCCTGAAATACGCTCTTTATATGTGACAGAAAATGCTCGTCTAATCTCTCCTATTGTGTCAGAGCGAACACAGACATCCGGCAGTAGACCCGTTTATTCAACATGTCAAGTTTTCGCCGTGGAAGTCTCAAGAGTTACAATAAAATGTTACAGGAATGATTGTCAGCCTCGGAAAGCTATCCACTAAAATAGATCGTGTGACTGAGATCGCATACTATAATCGGTGGACAATTGATATATATATATATATATATATATATATATATATATATATATATATATATATATATATATATATATTATTTAATCCCAGTAAATAAATTTCATTTCGACTAGGAACGTAGATCATTACGTAACGAGTATTGATAAATTGTAGCGTGCACTCTGCCATAGATTTTTTCTGTCAATCGTATATCTCTGACTTTTCACAGAATCTTAAATTTTATTTTCAAATTTGAATTTGTGACATTCATACACCACGAATTGTCAGATTGTTTATATCATGAGAAGTGTTAAGAGGGTAGCTACTGAGAAAAGAATATTCTCCCTTGCAAACGTCTCGTATAAAAATGCAACAATGACACTTGGCTACCACCGGCCGTCACTAATAAAAGAGCGTATGCCACCACTGTTTTGCGAGGATCGAGACACCTGTTTCTTCTCATTTCTGTGATATCCGTAAAACAGCTATTTATCACGTTTTTCTCTGCTCCGATGGGATAATTTTTAAACTGATATAATAAAAAATCGACTTTTTGATGCAGGGAATTGAAGGAAGACGTTTAATATTCAACAATTTATTATCATAATTCAATCACGTGGGAGAAAAAATGTAAGAGACTTGCAACTAACGAACTGAACAGCGGAAATTTAGAATGGAAGAATGGTGTGTAACACTCAAACTGAATTGCCTGATAATATACAAAAATAACTTTATATTACTCCGAATACAATACTGAAATACGATCGTAGATTACGGTGGACAAAAATAGAAAGGAAATACAGGCAACAATTTTGATGGAACGAATAATACCATCTTTGCATGAAAATAAACTGATTTGTAAGAATTCAGTAGGATTCTGAGTTCAATACATACACACTCATTGTTCACAGTAACATGCAAGTACAACTGATCGCAAGAGAGTATTACAAATTTGCACCAAAATAAAATTATTTCCCAAAAATGATTCACAAATATGAAGTAGCAGCTAGCTTCGCACACTGTTGCCACAAAGTGACACACCATACATTACTTATGATAGAAGGTGTGAGGTAGTTTCCAATAGTGGTTACTAATACTAGACGCATCGCCACATTCATGGATGGAGTACCGCAATGCTATCCAATTTTGTTACAGCATAACACTCCAGCTTCTAGCGTTCACTACTGTAAACATTCACATCAGGGTGGAATAATAAAATCTTGAAAATTTTACTCAACAGTAAAGATAACTTTTCATCTGGTATACCTCATTTCCGTATTCACTGTTACCTGCTATCCACTGTAGCGTTGTTTGACATGTTTGTTACATGAGGGATGTTATCAATTGTGTGTTTATTCAGACAGACGGTGCTATTATTCAAAAGATTGGTATGTCAGTTCGAGAAATGTTGTGGATTGTCAATACTCAAAGAACATAAAATGTAATGTGTTACAGTAATTAAAGATATTAAGAAATGCTTTATTTTTGGGGTAGTACAATCTACATAAACGCATTTTACAATTAATTTATTTTTAATTATTGAGTTAGTAAATAAATAACATGACTCGATGTTTTCTTTTTCAACAGATAAGATTCAGACAATGAATGGCACAAAAAAAGGCGAGACGAGTGAATACGATAGAGTAAGTTTAGACTGATTGTTAACGAGTATACTATTACAACAGTATTTTTTGTGGAAAATGGTATGAATGCACACTGATAGTTGTTTTCTTTGCAGTGTTTCATGAAGTGTTATGGACAAAAAATGAAATACGTAAGTAATTCTCAGAATTATTACGAAATGTAATGTGTTGATTGATCTCCAAGGCAGTGGGCAAAAAGTCTCATGCAACTATTAACAACCGATAGCCAGCTGTAAATTGCGAAATTCATAAATGTGGAAGCAATATGATTCTTGAATAATGTAAGAGGTAAAAGTAAGTACGTTGATGTACGTGATTTCATTTTAGAATATGCATTACCAACAGAGGCCAACATTAAAGAAATAACATAAAGAGACGATAAAAAATAAAAGTATCCAGGTTATCTCTCTCGACTATTCCCTTAATTTATGAACATTCACTGTAAGGGTGGTTCACGATCATCAACAGTATAACCTTTTTACGAAATTTTTTAATTATTTTCTCGTCGCAGTTGCACAATTTTGAGTTCTATGACTAGTTTCGGACGAGACTGTCCATTTTCAAACCACCAGCCTTGGTCTTAGACCATAATGAATCCAGATGCATATTAAAATGGCTGCTAAAATTGATGTACATTATAAAACTTTGCAAATATGTAACTAGTTTACATTTAAAATAGCTGTTAAAACTGGTGTTACTTTCACTTACTCTTTCGGGCGCGTGGAAGTTACACAAGTTTTAACAGCCATTTTAAATATCTATGTATATAAAAATCAATTGCTGTTCGTTAGTCTCGGTAAAACTCTAGAACGGGTAAACCGATTTGGCTAATTTTAGTCTTGAAATATTCGTGTAAGACCAGGGAAGGTTTAAACGGTGATAAAATCTGGAAAAGTTGTCCGGAATAGAGGAAAATCTGGAAAAACTGAAACAGCTTTTCCAGTGAGCTATTAATACCGTTCGTCCAATTACGATAATAGGGTGTACATTTAATGTTGAAAGCAAGATGAAGGTTCGCATCAAATAAAAATTTGGAAAAGTCGCCCGGAAAGTATAAACAATTAGGAAAAACCGAAAGCGATTTTTTCTAGGAAGAAAAATAAATTGCCACATGTTTGTAAGAGCATCACTTGAGTAGGGCTTGACAGGACGAGGTTTGTATGACATAATTTTATTTGGAAAAACTACCGGCAAATTGGAAAATTTGAGAAAAACTAAAAGTGCGTTTTTCAATGTGCTGTTTTTGAATGCAGCACTATAACTGTTGGAGAGGGGTAATTCTTTTGTTGTTTTGTTGATTATGGTCTTGTCTTTCACTAAAAAAAAAAAAAAGAAAAAAATAGACACTTTAAAAGGAAATTTGCAAAATTCGAACCAAGTTTCATTTTCAATGTCTTTCTAAATGTACTCAATACTGAAAGTTGAGTACCGTACATCGGTTTGCGATAAAATTTTGATCATTTGACGTTCAACCAAAGATGAACGTTCTTATGAACTAAAAATTCGGGAAAGTTACCCGGAAAATTTCGAAATTCGCGAGAAATTGAAAGAAATTTTATCAATGGGATATCAATATCATTCGTCTGGTTTTGAACATTCGACGTTCAAAGCGAGATGAAGGTTTGATTGAAGTAAAAGTTTGCAATAGTCGGCCAGAAAATAGGAAAATCTATGGAAAAGTGAAAGAGCTCTATTCTTTGGGATCTCTATATCATTGGTGCGATTGCGGTAAAATTTTGCACATTTGACGTTCAAAGCAAATGCCATTATAAAGCTACTGGGTCTAAAATACATATGATTTAAATTGGTATGGTTTTTATATTAATAGGTAAGTGATACGAAGTTCACTAGGTCATCTAGTAGTTACATATTTACAGAGTTTTATAATGTACATCAATTTTAGCAGCCATTTTTAACAACCATTTGGACTGATTGCGGTTTAAAACCAAGGCTAATGGTTTCAAAATGGACGGTCTCGTTCCGAACTTGTTACAGTACTCAGTTCAATTGCGACCAAAAAATAAAGAAAATAAATAATTTCACAAAAAATCCAGTAATTATATGTTGTATATATGTGGTGTCTGTTCTTTCGAAAATGTGCGAAAGTACAGACACTCCATATATATTACGTCCACAATATTCCGATGACTGGCAATGATTCTTTCTTGAGTGAGAAGACACTCCTAAGCCATTACCCTTACAGGATTCAGTTTCGAAAAACCGTGAGTTTCAGTTATAGTGGCTGAGGATTTGCATCTGACAGGTGTGGTGACCGCTATGTCCTCAACGGCGTAGTGGTGAGCGCAAATGCCTAGCAAGCAGGAGGCTCGGTTTCGAATCCTGGCTGGGTACCCTTTTTCAACCATTCTCAGTTAACTTTGTACATTACTTGAAAATGAACATCAATTATTCATTCTGTATTACAAAAAATAAAACAAGGCCCTCAAATGTTGGTATCTGTAACTATGGACATCTTCCGTGGTTAACATTTAATAGTTCTTGTTTGCAAAACCTGGAATGCGAGTGCCTACGCCACAGTTCCTGCAACCACCAAACACTTTCCTTTTTATGCCCTTACCAGTCACCTCTTTCCCCCTCTGTCTGAACAGACCTGGGATTATTTAGTTAAATTCACCTTCGTTGCAGTACATCGATCATTTTCTGGAAATTGCCGTGCAAATGTCCTTCAAAATTCTGAGAATTTGTGACTAAATGGTTTGTATCACCGTGTACATAAAATATTCATGTACAAAAACAGTCAAACAACACAAAGGGACTGAAATACTGAACACAACTTACAGTACAAAATATGGGAACAAATGACTAACCTCACAGAAAAATGAAAAAGAGACGTAATAATCACTCGTACATTCGTGTAGAGAGCATGAATCCCCTCTGTCAGTATCTCAAATTTATGTTCCTTGATCACCGTATAACATATCTAAGATATTAGACAACGTAAGCGTTATAACTTCCGTAAACGCGCACAGAAGAACTAAAATCATTCGGATGATATACTTTTCTCAGTTGCCGATAGGTTAAATTAGTCAGAAATGCAAAAGAACAAAAATCTATACCTCCACACAAAGTAATAGGATTGTTAATAGTTTCAAAAATATGGGGATATCGATATTTAAAAAGTATCATTATCGATGTATAAAAAAACAGTCTGACGATAAATCGAAGGAAATTATCGATACCTATGGCTATATCAATATCGGCTTCACATTGTCAATATACTACCGATTTCTGAGCTGAATATTTAAGGACTGATTTATTAATACCGTGCCAGCGTTCTATTCGTTCGGTACATTGCTGTTAGTGTTGGTCAGAGATATGTATTCGATGGACGTAGAAGTTACGTATACAGTGTCCTGTGGGATCTCGTACCTGATTGGACAGAACACTAAACTGTAGGAGTACGTACGGTCACGACAAGGAAATGGCATTATATGTATAGTAACTCCTATTCATACTGTGAGACGAAGTGTACACTTAATTTATATAAAAAAGTCTGAAATTCACATTTAAATTCATACCAGATGGTTCATCGAACGGCTTTTATGATATTTATCTACCTTTCCATTCTCTAATAGTACGCAATAAAGAGGAACACCTAAATCTTTCCGTTTTCCATCCGATTGCTCTTATTGCGTTATGATGATTATGTTTACCTGTGTAGGTGGGTACTAACAAAACATCTTTGCATTCTGAGGAAACGATTTGGTGAAAGAAATATCGCAAATTGATACCACTGCAAAAAAAGCCTTTCTTTTAATGAGTTTCACCCAAAGTCTGACATCGTTACCATCACATTTTCTCCTACAATGAGCTGCAAAACAACAAAATAGTAGGCAGTTTCTTAAGTAGGACTATTGCATCTTCTAAGTGTGCTGTCAATGAAATATAGCCTTTGATTTGCCTTCCCTGCGATGATTTAATTGTTTTTTTTTAATTATTTTCTCAGTTAAAAATGTTCTTATTGTAATTTCTAGGTATTTGGTTGAATTTTTCGTGCTTTACATGCGACTGATTTATCCTGTAAATGAAGATTAACGGGTTGCCATTGGTACTCATATGGATGGTTTCACACTTATAATTTTATTAAGTCGGGTCCGGTGATCTCTGGGTAAACCGAAGGGCGACTTATAAGAAACCCGGCCAGATCACAGAATGGTTGTGTCCGAGTTTTAACCAGCCTCCACCTCTCAACCATATGAGGAGCGACCAGAAATGGCACGTGGTTCGGATTCCACGTTAAACTCTATATCCCCTTTCTCCGAATGTATAACTAGGATAGGTTAGAGACACGAAAAACGACAGTGTTGCATCCAGGCCACCGAACCACACGAAATTGTTATAATTTTCATAAATTAGGGTCCATTGCTAATTTCTGAGCCATACAGGTATCTCATCTAAATTACTTTGCAAGTTGACTATGATCTTCTGGTTTACTAACCGAAAACTAACAGCGTAATCAGCCAACAGTCTAAGGGAGCTGCTAAGTTTGTTAAGAAGTTTTCAAAGTTACGTCTATCGTAGTCCATTTCTATAATAACTCGACCAACCGCAGTCCTCTTGTACCCACCTATAAGTTTCATTTGCATCTAATTTTACTACATTTCATGATTTGGAGGCAGAAAGAGCAACCGAGCGGTGTTGCATACTGGACTCGCATTCGTGATAATGGCGATTGAAAACTGCCTCACGCTATGTAAGTTCATATTATTCGCCATTTCCACAATCCAAGGAAATGACTGAATGTCTTAAATTAGAGGACACTGCCATTTTCCTTCTACATACTTAACAGTAAAATGCGAGTTTCTGCTCTAATAGCCACGTTGTCGACGAGACGAAAAATATTACTCTTCCTTCACAATTTTTTGAATCGACTGTTTCGATGCCGCCTGGGACGAACTTCATTTCAGAATAGCAACAGACCGTTACATCCTCACTATTTTGCAACGATAAATTTCAGTCTTTAACTTTCCCTACAGAACTTACAATCTACAACTACCTATAGTACTACATACGATATTAATTTATGTCTGAATACATGACCTATAACACTGTGCCCCCTTCTTTGTCTCTGTTTTGCAAATTATTCATATTTACCGATTCTGCAACAATAGTCCACATAGAATCTTTCCAAAGGAAAGAATCTGCAGATCTTCTATCACGTGCAATCAGTTTTGCAAATTCCATAACATGGTTTTCGGCTAAACCTACACTACTGGCCATTAAAATTGCCACACCAAGAAGAAATGATAAATGGGTATTCATTGGACTAGAATATTATATGTGATTAAATTTTCACGCAATTGGGGTGCATAAATTCTGAGAAATCAGTACCCAGAACAATCACCTCTGGCCGTAATAACGGCCTTGATACGCCTGGGCATTGTCTCAATCAGCGCTCGGATGGTGTGTACAGGTACAGATGCCTATGCAGCTTCAACGCGATACCACAGTTCATCAAGAGTAGTGAGTGACTTATTGTGACGAGCCAGTTGCTCGGCCACCATTGATCAGACGTATTCAGTTTGTGAGAGATCTGGAGAATGTGCTGGCCAGGGCAGCAGTCGAACATTTTCCGTATCCAGAAAGGTCCGCACAGTACCTGCAACATGCGGTCGTGCATTATCCTGCTGAAATGTAGGGTTTCGCAGGAATCGAATGAAGGGTAGAGCCACCGGTCGTAACACATCAGAAATGTAACGGCCACTGTTCAAAGTGTCGTCGATGCGAACAAGAGGTGACGGAGACATGGAATCAATGGCACCCCATACCATCACGCCAGGTGATTCGCCAGTATGCCGATGACGAATACATGCTTCCAATGTGCGTTTACTACGATTTCGCCTTACACGGATGCGACCATTATGCTATAAACAGCACCTGGATTCATCCGAAAACGTGACGTTTTGCCATTCTTGCACCCAGGTTCGTTGTTGCGTACACTATCGCAGGCGCTCCTGTCTGTGATGCAGCGTCAAGGGTAACCGCAGCCATGATCTAAGAGCTGATAGTCCATGCTGCTGCAAAAGTCTTCTTACTGTTGGTGTAGATGGTTGCTGTCTTGCAAGCGTCCCCATCTTTTGACGCAGGGATCGAGACGTGGCTGCACGATACGTCACAGCCAAGTGGATAAGATGCCTGCCATCTGCTAGTGATGCGAGGCCGTTGGGATCCAGCACGGCGTTCCGTTTTGCCCTCCTGAACCCACCGATTCCATATTCTGCTAACAGTCAGTGGATCACGACCAACGCGAGCATCATTGTCGCGATACGATAAACCGCAATAGCGATATGCTACAGTCCGACCTTTAGCACGGTCGATATCGTGATAACCTCCTTACAGGAGCCATCACAACAACGTTTCACCAGGTAACGCCCGTTAACTGCTGTTTGTGTATGAGGAATCGGTTGGAAACTTTCCTCACGTCAGCACGTTGTAGGTGTTGCCTCCTGCGGCAACCTTGTGTGAATGTTCTGAAAAGCTAATCATTTGCATATCGCAGCATCTACTTCCTGTCGGCTAAATTTCGCGTCTGTAGCACATCTTCGTGGTGTAGCAATTTTAATGCCCAGGAGTGTACTTACAAATCTGATAGAATAGGCTAGAAAAGTCTTTTATGGAACGATGAAAAATGAAAATACTAAATGCACTATGTATTTGCACACGTACTTCATTCGCACGGTATATCTTCCTTTACACAACTGAACACTGATTTTAGTAAAAAAACAACACGTCAATTTTGAACGGAATATTTCAGTCCATGCGCAAAATAGCCTCGCACATTGTCATAAATCATAGGTTGCGAAAAGAATAGAGTTGAAAAGCAAGGAACGTACAGTTATATCTAATGTTATTACGACCTATGTTAAAGAAGGGGAGAAAACAGAACTGTTGTGCTGTACAGCTGGTCCTGATCTTTTATGCAGTCTATAAAAATTGTAGCCTTTCAGAAACCGTTTACTTTTTATTTATTTTTTTAATTAAATGACAGTAATCTTCCAGATATCCGGCTGTCGGCTACAAGAATATTTTTCGGCTTTAAAGAACACAAAACTACCAGAATCAGTCGAAATCGGCTGAGTTCGCAACACTGACTGGAACAGAGTATGCGATGGGTCCTACTGGACGTTATGTAAAAAAATAGATAAAGATGGAGATGTTGAATCTGAAATTAAGTCGATTAAAACCATTGCAATTCATAATGGATACGAACCTGCCACGATAGCTAAAATCTTTCAAATGCTTCCGCAAAGATAAAAAATACTTTTCTTTAAAATTATCAGTCCGGTGTCTTGTAGAATTAATGGTCCTCTCAGAACGAAATACGATGTAAGGTTTTCCACTAACAACGTCCTACAAGGCTGCCTTATTGAAAATGGGAACTCAAAAGGTACCCCTATGCAAAAATGAGTTGGTAATGAAATTACTTGTGACTCACGTTCATTCCTTGAGCAGAAACGCGTCCATATTCTACTGTATCTGTCTTTATATATAAAGCAGAGTGTCCGCATGTTTGTGTGTACGTATTCCATACAAGTCTACAGTTTTCTTCCAATGTATATGAAATTTGGCACACTTAGACTACAATCCAAGAGGACGGCCTCCGTAAGTGTTAGGATCAAAATTGTTCAAATGTTTGTAAAACTTATGGGACTTAACTGTGGGGTCATCAGTCCCTAAACATACAAACTACTTACGAACTACCTTATAATATAGACGGTACAAACATCCATGCTCGAGGGGGAATTCGAACCCCTAACTGGGAGTGTTAGGATCACATACAACACATCGTTCACAAGATATGACGTCATAACAATAACATGTGCGAAAAACTGCTGCATCAAACGACAGAGTTGCACATTTTCTCCTAAACCACTGGACTGATTTCAAACCAAATCTGGTGCACATATTCCGTACCGTGAGGTATCAATGCTGAGTTATCGAGAACTTCGCTGCTTCTTATTACAACTAGAACTACTATCCATCAAGCAAACTTTCGCAATCGTTATGGGGCCACAAAGTACGTTTTGCCCACTGAGACTATTTCAACCTTGTAACACCTAGATAAAGTGCCGTGTTTAAAGAAAAAAAAGTTTCTTACAATGTATGATAAGAATTAAGAGATATTTTAACTTCTGTAGCCCTATTTACATTTATAAAAATTTATAACCTGTGAAAGTGTGTAAATATTTAATCTACATTAATTTTATATGTTACAGCTTACACCGGAAGATGTCCTGGACGTCGATTATGTTATGGAATTATATGAAGAGATTTTAGAAGAGGAAGGCTATTCAAAAAGCAAATTGAGACAAACATTGGAGGGATGCACTAGGGAATGTGAGTTCACATAAAATAATAAAATTAGCAAATCATGAAAAAATTGTTCCACCTGCTATGCAAGATGTAAGACCCTCCAATTTCTAGAAGAATATAGTAATTCCAATTCCAAAGAAAGCAAGTGGAGGCAAATGTGAAAATTATATTACTATAAAATTAATAAGTCATGGTTGCAAAATACTAACAGGGATTACAGACGAATGGAAAAACTTGTGGAATCCAACCTTGGGAAAGATCAATTTGGATTAAGGAGATTTATTTTAAAAGATAGGCTAAGGAAAGGCAAACCTACGTTTTTAGCATTTCTAGATTTGGAGAAAGCTCTTGCCAACCTCTACTGGAGTACACTCTTTCAAATTCTGAAGGTAGTAGGGGTAAAATATAGAGAGCGAAGAGTTATATTCAACCTACACAAAAACCAGACAGCAGTTATTAGAGTCGAAGGGCAAGAAAGGGATGCAGAGGTTGGAAAGAAAGTAAGACAGGGTTGAAGCCTTTCCCCAATGTTGTTCAATCTGTACATTGATCAGGCAGTGAAAGAATGGAAGGAGAAATTTGGAGAGGGAATTAGAGTTCATGGAGAAGAAATAAAAACTTTGCGGTTTGCCGATGAAATAGTAATTTTGTTATAGATTGCAAAGGATTTGGCAGAGAAATTGAATGGAATGGACAGGGTTTCAAAGAAACGTATAAGATGAAATTAAGAAGAGTGAAACGAGGGTAATAGAATGGAATGTTAGAAAATCAGGCGATGCTGAAGGAATTAGATTAGATCATGAGAGAATAAAAGTAGTAGACGAGTCTTTTATTTATTTGGGTAGCAAGATAGCTTCTGATGGGCGAAGTAATGATGATATAAAATGCAGAATGGTTACGGGAGAAAAGCATTTCTAAAGAAGCGAAACTTGTTAACATGCATTATTAATTTACATGTTAGTAAGTCCTTTCTATAAAGCATTTGTCTGCAGTGTAGCATTGTATGAGAGTGAAACGTGGACAATAAAGATTTCAGACGAAATGATGTTAGAAGCTTTTGAAATGTGGTGCTACAGACGAATATTAGTTTGGTAGATCATGTAACTAATGATGAGGTGCTTAATCAAATTTGGGAGAAAAGGAAATTCTGGCACACCCTTACTAACAGAAGGGACAGATTGGTGGGACTCATTATGAGACATCGATGAATTGTCAACTTAGCCTTGGAGGGAAGTGGGTCGCGTAAAAATCGTAGAGGTAGACCAAGGGACGAATACAGTAAGCAGACTCAAACATATGTAGGTTGCCGCTTATATTCTCAGATGAAGAGACTTGCAGAGGACAGGGTAGCGGGGAGAGCTGCATCAGTCTACGGACTGAAGACCACAACAATAACAACAACAACTACATCAATATTCGAACAAATTAAGAGCCTGAGATGAAAATACGAATAATAGAAATGTTTATCTGTTTAGTTTCCATCATAGCGATTACTTAAAAAAGGAGCATATGCATTTCTACTTATTAAGACTTTCTATGAAAATATCCGTCATATCAACGGTTTTTCTGTAGATGTTGTTGTTGTAGTCTACACTCCGCAGACTGGTTTGATGCAGCTCTCCACCCAGCTCTATCCTGAGCAAGCCTCTTCATCTTCTCACCCCACATCCATTTGAATCAGCTTACTATACTCTCTTAATCTTTGCAATTTTTCCCTTCTTTTAGTCCAGGTGTGCTAAAAACTCCTTTTTTTATCCACTTCTGTTCAGTACATTAGTTACGCGATCAACCCCACTAATCATCAACATTCTTCTGCAGCGCCACATTTGAAAGGCTTCTATCCTCTTCCTATCTGAACTACTTATCGTCCATGATTCACTGCCGTACAACGCAACACTCCACACAAATGCCATCAGAAAAGACTTCCTTTCACATAAGTTGTTAATCGATGTTGTTAACCTTGTTAAAAGGTTTCTACAATAGTTAGAAATGGAGGTTTGCCATTCCCTTATCTAGATTCTACGAAAAGTCAAGAGTATTGGCTCCCGTTTTCGTACATTTCTCCTGAATAGAAATTGATTTTCCACGACGTCAGCATCTGTCAGCCTTTCGATACTGTGAGTAATACTTGTTAAAATTTCGCAACCTTCACTTAAGCATGTGCATACCTGTATGCACCTGCTTACTTTATAATGAGAATTATTATATTTCTTTCTTAAAGTTTTAGGGTATTACAGGTGATATAGTTTTGTCAGGGATACCTCTCACAGAGACTTCAGTAGCTCTGAGGGAATGTCTCCGACTCTAGGAGCCTTGTTATGACTTTCAGGACTCTGTCAAATTCAGCTTTCAGTATAGTATCTCCTATTTCATCTTCATCTACTTCATCTTCCCTTCCTGCAATATTGTCTCTAAATTTATTTCCTTTATGATGTCCCTCTATGTATTCATTTCACATTTCTGCTTTCCCTTCAATGCTGAGAAGTGGTTTTCCATCTGAGTTCTTGATATTCATGGAGCTGTCTTCCTTGTGTCCAAATTTCTCTTTTATTTTCCTTTAGGCGGTATCCATTTTCCCCTAGTTATCCATTCTCCTATAGACTTGCATTTTTCTTCCAGCCACGCCTCGTTAGCCATTTTGCACTTCCTGCCAATCTCAGTTCTTAGTCGTCTGTACTCAAATTTACCAGCTTCATTTACTAAATTTTTATATTTCCTGTTTCACCAATTAAATTTAGTATTTCCTGTGATATCAAAGGATTTTCTGTAGGTCTTGAATTTCTGTCTATCTTGCCTATCTTGACTATTTCATCTCTCAAAGTTACCCATTCTTCTTCTACTATTTTATTTCATTCCGTTTCTGCCATTTGCTGCCTAATTTCCCTCTGAAATTCTCAAGTACTTAAGGTTCCTTTACTTCATCCAGGTCCCACCTGTTTATACTCCTAACTTTCTGCAGTGTCTTCAATTTCAGTCCATAGTTCATAACCAAAAAATATAGCCGGAGTCTACATCTGCTTCTGGATATGTCTCATAGTTTAAAACTATGTCTTATCCTCATAAAATCTCTCTGTTATCTTCCTGTGTCTCCTGGTCTGTTCCACATATACAACGTTATTTCATGATTCTTGAACCAAGTGCTTGTTATGATTGAATTATGTTCCGTACAAAATTCTACCAAGGGGCTTCCCCTTTCATTCCTTTTTCCCAGTCCATATTCAGCTCCTATTTTTCCTTCCCTTCCTATTACTACTAGCGAATTCCAGTCCTCCATCACAGTTAAGTTTTCCTATCCTTTACCTGTCTGAATAATTTGATTTACCGCCTCATACATTTCTTCGGTCTCCTCACCTTCGGCAGAGATAGTGAACATATAAACGTATTACTGTGGTATGTGTTGGATTCGTATTTATTTTGCTTATGATAATACGATCACTGCTGCTCATAGTGGTTTACCCGCGTTCGTATTTTCTCATTCATTATTCGTCCTACTCCTGTAATACCTCCAACTGTTTTAGTTTTTAATAATCCTCTACTCGCCTTACCTGAAATCCTATTCCTCTTGCCATCGAACTTCACTAAAGCCTACTATATCCGACTTCCACCTATCCATTTCCCTTTTTAAATTTTCTAACCTCCATCCCGATTAAGAAATCTACCATTTCACGCTCCGATCCATTGAATGACGTGGCTGACTATCCTGATGATGATTTGCTCAGTAGTGTTTAATAGTAATTCTATAGTGCCTGGTTTCATTTTGTTAAGTTTCAAATGTTTGTAATTATATAAGAGCAAACTATTTTGGTCATAGGATAAGTTGGTACAAATTCGATATAGGTACAATTCCGATCAACGTAAGTTTTCAGCCTCGTAGTGTTGGTAGCACTTGCCTTTGTGTGCCGTTGTAGTGTAGCAGGTTTTGTACAGCTTCTCCGACTTTTCCAAGAATACACAACTTTGTACTATGGAGATATAAATTTTTTCCTGTTAAGATGTACGTGGAGCTACTTCGTTGAACGCGCTCTTATAAATTTTCTAGTTTCCGCGCGCTTGTAAATTCATTATTGTGCAACGTTTGGTACCACGTAGTATGCGTTGGTGCCCGAAGGAAAAAGTTATTTTCATGTGGAGAAAGTCAGTGATCATAATTTTACGAGGAAGTGATCATAATAGTACCTAGTGTGGTACATTTTCGATCGATTTTTCTCAATTGTGTAACCTATTTTGTGGTCCTACCAACATTTGTAATTGTCTAACATTTATGTTACATATTCATAGTTTCTTCGGGTTTGCTGCCGGATTTTGAAGTCAAACTGACCCAATATTTCGGCGGAACACCTGTCCGCCATCCTCAGGGGAACTGCTGCTGCTGGACTCGCCTACAACTGATGCCGAGGGCATGTTAACGCCGTCCTATATAGGCCTGCGAGTGATGAAGGCGCATGCGCGGCCTGCCACAGGTAGTCTACTGCACACAGACAGGTCTTGCGGCGCCGCCGGTGGCGGAAAGGCGGTGCTCTCGATATATCGCAGTCATGGGTTGCCTTCCAGCAATCTAGTGGGTTGCATAAGAGATCGATGTTTTTTCATATGTGATACAACCGGGTTCCACGCCCTGCTAAGCGGAAAACCCTTGTCTCTAATAATTACATTTTCAGACAGCCTGATTTCAATAGACTCTTTATACACATTCTCCAAAAAACCGGACGTGCTGGCCACAATACGAGTCTCATCGAACAACATCCTATGTTGCTCGTTTAGACAATGTTCCGCAACTGCTGACTTTTCGGGCTGTAGAAGCCTGATGTGACGGCGATGTTCTACACATCTGTCATGAACTGTGCGGATCGACCTGCCAATGTACGCCTTCCCACACTCGCATGGAATCCTGTACACACCCTATTTTTTAAGGCCACAGTCGTCTTTAACGGATCCTAAAAGTGTCCTGAACTTGGGTGGTGGACGGAACACACTCTGGATGTTAAATGTCTTTAGGATTCTGCTAATTTTGTGAGATATGCCCCCTGCATACGAAATAAAAGCAACAGATCTGTCTTCCTCTTCATGTGCTTCCCGGGATGGTCCAATCTGCATAGCTCGAAGAATCTGCTTCTCGGAGTGCCCATTTTCTGCGGAGAGAGCCGCCATTCGTTCCCTTAGGAATGATGATGATATTATTGTTTTACCAGCTGATAAGGGTAATGCCACGGTTGTCTTGACACGGGATGATTGTGTCCTTAAAATGAATTTTTTACTGGATGACCCAGCATACAGAAGGCTGAGCTGCGATCCCACAGAAAGAATTAAACGAAAGACTATTTCTCTTTTGAAATCGAGCAAGTTGTCAAAAGACCTGTGCAAGAAACTTCATCCTGAAGCTGCTGTTCCTCCAAGGCTATATGGATTGCCTAAGGTACACAAGGATGGCATTCCTTTACGCCCAATTATTAGCAACATAGGGGCACCTACCTATAATTTGGCAAAATATCTGACTTCCATCCTTAGCCCATTGGTTGGCAAGTGTGAACATCATATCTCCAATTCTGTGGATTTTATTCGACGACTGCAATCTTTGAGGCTTGAGTCTCCGGACTTATTGGTCAATTTCGATGTGGTTTCACTGTTCACTCGTGTCCCACTGGAAGATTCCCTGTGTCTAATTAGCGAAAAACTGGATGATGACTTGGTCAAGCTTTGTCGTCATGTGCTGACATCCACGTATTTTTTATTTAATGACCACTTTTTTGAACAGACTGACGGAGTGGCTATGGGGAGTCCTTTATCACCTGTAGTTGCCAATTTGTTTATGGAGGATTTTGAGGATATGGCACTGAGGACTTCGGCTCTGCAACCAAAGTGTTTCTGGAGATGTTGATGACACATTCTTTGTGTGGCCCCATGGACGAGATTCTCTGAATCGATTTCTTGACCACTTCAACTGTCTCCATCACAATATCAGATTCACCATGGAGGTTGAAAGCGATGGGAAGCTTCCGTTCCTGGATGTCATGGTGTACAAGAAACATGATGGTACCCTGGGACACAGTGTTCACCGGCAGTTTCCGATGCAGACAGCCTACCACAGGAACTTTCACACCTGGCTTCTGTGTTTAAGGAAAATGGATACTCCGAGAAACAGATTCTTCGAGCTATGCCGTTTGGACCATCCCGGGAAGTACATGAAGAGGAAGACAGATCTGTTGCTTTTATTGCGTATGCAGGGGGCACATCTCACAAAATTAGCAGACTCCTAAGGAAATTTAACATCCAGAGTGTGTTCCGTCCACCACCCAAGGTCAGGACACTTTTAGGATCCATTAAAGACGAATTGGGCCTTAAAAAACAGGGTGTGTACAAAATTCCATGCGAGTGTGGGAAGGCGTACATTGGCAGGTCGATCCGCACAGTTCATGACAGATGTGTGGTACATCGCCGTCACATCAGGCTTCTACAACCCGAAAAGTCAGCAGTTGCGGAACATTGTCTAAACGAGCAACATAGGATGTTGTTCGATGAGACTAGTATTGTGGCCAGCACGTCCGGTTTTTTGGACAATGTGTATGAAGAGTCTATTGAAATCAGGCTATCAGAAAATTTAATTAATAGAGACAAGGGTTTTCCGCTTAGCAGGGCGTGGAACCCGGTTTTATCAAATATGAAAAAACATCGATCTTTTATGCAACCCACCAGATTGCTGGAAGACAACCCATGACTGCGTTATATCGAGAGCACCGCCTTTCCGCCACAAGACCTGTCTGTGTGCAGTAGACTACCTGTGGCAGGCCGCGCATGCGCCTCCACCACTCGCAGGCCTATATAGGACGGCGTTCCATGCCCTCGGCATCAGTTGTAGTCGAGTCCAGCAGCAGCAGTTCCCCTGAGGATGGCGGACAGGTGTTCCGCCGAAATATTGGGTCAGTTTGACTTCAAAATCCGGCAGCAAACCCGAAGAAACTATGAAGAACTATTACGACGGGAAAGCCTACGAAACTATGTTACATATTCATTAAACATTCAAGGACAAGTGCCATAGTTAACATTATTTCTTTTCTCAATATATTGGCAGTTACAATAACATTTGCCCGAAATGATCGAAATTTACCCTAAGTTCCTAGACTTACAAACTACTAAATTAAGTTAAACCAACCTAAGGACAACACACACATCCATGGCCGAGGAAGGATTCGAACCTCCGACGCGGAGGGCTTCGCGAACCATAACGTGTCGCTCTAAAGAAGGTCCCACTGTGTAAACATTTTATAAAGAAGTAGATCCTTGTGAAACTTAAAGCTTTCTCGGCGTAGTGATTGCTCTAATAAAATACGGGAATACTGCCTGATGTCCGTATCTTACGAGTACAATATTTCGGCGCAGAGTATTCTGCCCATCTTCAGGTAATGACTGATGAGATGACTGAGCTCACTTATTTAAGACGCAGTCGGCACATGTATGGTGTCTTCTGCTGCCATTGCGCGTGCGTCACCAAGACTTCTTGGTGCGACGTAAAAGTGATGACACATTAGGACATTCGGTGTTTAGAAAACCCACTCACACCGACCTCTATTTACAAGCCACAAGTTGCCACCATCGAGCACAAAAGATGGGTGTTATGAAGACCTTGATCCACAGTGCCAATGTTACATGCCCATCACATGCAGAAAACGCTGAAGACGCACAAAAAACAGCACAAAGAATAGGAAGAGGCCTTCAGAACAACTATTTGCCTACGGTAAATACGAAATGTTTCAGCGCGAGTAGTCCGAATACTAACGAAGTATAAAGTTAGTCATTTTTCGTCCTCCTTCCAAAATCTCTGCGCAAAGCAGGTGTATACAAAATTCCGTGTGAATGCGGCAAGACTTATAATAGGTAAGACGACGCGCACTGTGCAAGATCGCACTGTGGAGCATGAAAGACATACTCACTTGCTTCAACCCAGTAAGTCAGCTATCGCCGAACACTGCATCACCACCGGCCATCTGATGAAATATGACGATACAAAAATTGTGGCTACCACGTTAAACTTTTGGAACCCCATCATCCACGAATCTATAGAAATAAGATTGACAGGAAACGGGAGCCCTATAAATCGTGATTCTGGCTTCCTGACGAACACTGCGTGGAATCCGAGTGTGGAAATACTTCGTGCCCTGCGAAAGTATCGTCATTCATCGTTTGTTTTAAAATATGATGCCAATCGAACTGATACCGATGCGACGAGATTTGACCGTGGAGGGCACGCGTAGCAACGTACAGACTTGCAGGAGAAGCGCATGAGCTCAAATGACGCATGCGCAGTGGTAACAGAACACACCACGCAAGTGCCGACGGGTTTATAAATAGGTGTGCTCAGGTCGTCTCTCATCAGTCATTATCTGAAGATGGCCAGAAGACTCTGCGCCGAAATATGGTACCAGCAAGGTACGGACATCCTGCAGTATTTCCGTATTTTAATAGAGCAAGTACATCCTTTTCCGAACTTCTTATATTGCATCTTGTATATTTACCTATCGATTGGTTCCAGTAAAGAGTTTTCCGGATTTGCGCTTATTTATCGTCAGTGCACTGTATTATTAAAGAATCTACGCTCGTTTAATTTTTTTTAAATACACCACCAGGGATTTAAATACATTTTACATGAAATAAATTTTACTGTACCATGTGTTTGTGCATTACGGAACTCTTTTTTATTCAAACACATACTGGTATGGTTGTTTTATGGTGCGATTACTTCCTTCTGTGAAGGCTACCCGCAAGTACGTCTTTGTACCACCCCCCTCCCCCCCCCCCCCGGGTTCGCGACCCGAAGGTTGAAAGACACTGAAACACTAATCTAGACGTTCTCATTGACGTATTTCCTTCAACGCGTGCGAAGAAGTTAATGTTAACCGCTGTACAATTCAGATACTTCACAAGATAACGTAATAGTGTTCACTACCTTACATAATGAAATAATGACGAACTATGCTACTAACGTTTGTCAGAAAGGCATATCGAAAATAAATTATATGTCGAAAACTAATGATGTACACAGCAATGGTAAGGAAAACGCAAGTAATGTATACTCTGTTGCCGCTTTCGTATTTTACCCCTTATAATCAGTTCTCTTCTCGATATGATAATTGTTGAAATTCATAAATGGCTTTGAATATGAATGTATGGCGGCCCTGCAGACTAAGAAAACACCGAAACAGGCACCATTTGAATACAGAACACAGCGGAGCTGTTTATATATCTGTGAAAGGTCAATGCGGCATTTCGCCTGCACTCGATTCATCACATTTCTTTGCGACAGTAATACAGGGCGTCTCGTAAGTCATTCTCCTCTTCCATGAATACGGTAGTCTAATTGGTTTTTCGCAGTTCTCCATGTAGTGCTACTCAAGTTCAGTTCTCTGTAAAATCATTACCCATATCTATTAAAACACTAAATTGTTTTTATCTCTGGACATACCGTTGTGCAAGATAGTACAGAAGAGTAGGTTGCAGGTGTTTGTGCAAGAGTACGTCGATTGTGATTTAAACTAAATCCTATTATCTGTGGTGACGTTAAATGATGAATAAAGTGTGTTCAGGCCGTAGCTTAATTTACGTTATGTTTCGTATAGTTCAGTAATTGTAACTCTGTACAAGTAACTGAAGATCTTCATTTCCTAATCACTTTACCTTTTCCAGCCGGGACTGAAAAATGTATGACAGCATTTAAGAACGTGAGGTGTCTGATGAGAGCACTTTAATAAGAGGCTCGTCGTTCCGGCGAAGACTGAAAATAATACCACTACATGCATCGAAGTGCACTTATTCGCAGCTTTATGAGTGTCATTTGAATTATTGATAACTTTTATATTTGGTAACTCACGCTTCCAAAATAAACTTTAAATACAAGTATTAGTAGATCATAGCTCTTCTTTGAGAACTATTATCGCATAAGTCACAGATTTGTTAATAAAACTACTGCAGTAGATGATGTATATGACAATGAAGAACCCTTTGTTTTTTTCATTCCTAATTATCCCCGTACACTTCGATAAGTATTGTAAGTAAATTGATAAATTACTTTACATTGTATGTAATGTACTTTACATTTAAAGACAACCATAGTGATTGCCCAAAATTTAGAATATGTCAGGAAAGAAGAATGCACGGTTATTTTTGACACAATAAAAGATTTGTTAATGTATCTCCCACAGATTCCAAAGGGGATGGTATTCTTAGATGTTGAATAAGTCAAGAAATCTTCACCTTTATCTGAAAATTAGATTCAAATTTCTCACGAAACGTATAAATAATCTATACGGGTGTATGATAGTTTTTATTTTGTTAACATGCATAATCAAAAATAAAATGATTTCAAAGACGTTACTTATATTGATCGAATTGGTGGGGGCAGAGCTGTAGGTTCGCAGCTTTATGTGAAGAAGGCAGGAAGGAAGGTGAGCGTTTCGTGCCCTGACGACAACATGGTCATTATACACGGGGTTTATGCTCGGATCGTTTGGTAAGGATGGGGAAGGAAATCTGCCGTGTCCTTTGAATAGTACAATCGCGGAATTTGCTTGGAGTGATTTAGGGAAAACACAGAAAACCTACATCTGGATAGCCGGAGATGGATTTGAACCACCCTCCTCTCGAATGTGATTCGAATGTCGTCGACAACCGCCGATATTTCGGCAGGAGGACATCCTGCCATTCTCAAGGCAGAACTGCAAGCCGAGGTATTAAATACTCTTCCACATTGCTTCCTTAAGTGTAGTTCTGCCTTGAGAATGGCGGGGTGTCCAGCCGAAATATCGGCGGTTGTCGACGAAATCACCCGGCAGCATACGCATAAATTGTTTGGAAATGTTCAGATATTTGTAAATCTATCGGACTCAACTGCGTGGTCATTAGTCCGTAGCTTACAAACTACTTAAACTAACCTAAGGACATGAAAAAAATCGATGCCTGATGGGGGATTCGAACGCCTGACGGCGAACGGCCGTGCGCACTGCAGCAAGGCTCCCCAGTGTGCACGGATAATCCGACGTGGTCGGCCTTTATGTCAGGGTGAGCTGGAGATACGTACTGGAGCGCCAGTATTAGTGTTGATCAGTCTTGATTGCATGGTAAAATTTGTGCTCAATGACTGCAGTTTTTCAGCAATGAGTCCTAAGTATTATTTATTACCAGATATAGATTTCGACCACTGTGTGGTTATTATCAATGGTTAAAATAAAACGATTACAATTCATAAAACATCTCGACCTCCAGGTTGGAAGTTGCGTTCATACATAGAGCAGCCGCTAACTCGACAGGAGCTATATCAGCAGGTGACATCGTCTTCGGTCGCGTCTGCTAGCCTTCTCGCTGGGTCCGGACGGGCGGTATCCGCGCCATTGCATATGTTGGTCAAAGAAGACACCATCAGAGAATGTGTACTCGGTCCCACTTTCGGTATATGCAGCTTCTTGTGAGTCCATACTTGGAACTACTGGAGTCAGCTGCACTAAAACCAGCCAGCAGGCTTATCAGCAGATTGATAGTGTGTCGACAGGATCATTGTCCTTTAGGGAACCAACCAATGAAGTGTGAGCTTGACTCAGGCAGCAACCATAGCGGTGTGAAGACGGCAGTACTTCGGTTCACCATCTTCACTGGTTGATGGTCAGTTCGAAGTGTAGTGTTTCTGTACTCATTCTCTTAGTTGCAACAAGGGGTTTCTAGCCTGTATTGCTTGAATTAGCTGAAAATAGTGAGTAGATCATTGGGTCGAAGGTTACTCTTAGGAGCATCACGACCTCAAAGACGAATTGACCACAATATCCAAAACCAGGAGTAAATATACAGAAATCGGCTGGAGCTATGTCGTGTGGGTCTGTTCGTAAGAATCGAATGTGACCCACTTACGACTGTAGCGTTCACCCAATGAGCCTGTTAATCGATGACCTATCGCTGGCTATTCACTTTCATGGAAGTGTTAGTTGTAGTTATTTAATGCTTACAGGCTAACGAATTTACCCTGTCACTTCTCTTGTCCTCTGTCGCAGGCAACACACTACTTACAGTAAGTTCTCAACTCGCTGACACAGCGAATGCTGTCTACAGAGACTGGCTCTGCATTTATGGGACAACTTATTATCGTTTCGGCCTAGAGTGGCTAGCGACTGCTTGCGCCATCTACGATTTTTACCATCAGCCTATTGATAGAATACTGTACATTACAGTAAGTCTCAGCAGCAACCACCAACAACAAATACTATTAGCGATGACAAACTGCTTCTCGTGGAACTCTACGAGAAGTGTTTGAGGAACGTTGTGCGATAATCTTACACCACTTCCTTTAATCCAAACCGGCGAGAATCAGGCCGACGAGCATGCTGTACTTCTACACAACGCAGCACGAGAAAACGCACTTGGAAATGCGAAATAATAACCAAGACTTGATATGCACATGTAAAACAGTCAGTCATCAATGTGCAGGCATCACAGCAGCAAGAACTTCCAGTCACAACCTGCAACAACGCCGCTAAGAGAGTCACACACACACACACACACACACGCTCATCGATTCATAGACCTAGTAAGCAGCTGACAATCTTGTACATGGAAATGAAGGTATCGCATCTTTTCTCTCATAGCAGCACAGAATGCGAAATTCAAGTGCTTGACAGAGAAATAGCAGAGGACGAACTTCCAGTTATTGGCCCACTTTAGGTTACGGTAGTAACACTAACAATGGGCCTTTGCGATCGTCTTTTGACAGCTAGAAACTTAAATGAAAATAATGGCTTAACTATTCATCTGACACAAATAACCTAATTTGTAGAGGAGAACATTTTCTACAACTTTGCTCTGTTATGTTTCTTTCATATCTCGTATCGTTTGAGATATATATGCAAAAATAACGGAGATTTGACAGCCACCATTGAATTAACGAAAACCAGCCGTTAGGAGATGTAACGTGACATTCCTCGCGCTGAGCTCTCTGTGGCGTACGCCATCTTGCGTTGCGTATTTGATGATTTTCTTATTGTAGCTTACACTTTGTCATTTCTAAGTAATGGCGCACTGGAGAATTAACAAAAACATATCGTTCTTCGTACGATAAATGTTAATCTAGTGTCTGCAAATGCCATATTAGCATCAGTTAACAACGGCCATCAATAGTATGGAATTAAAGAACCTATCTTTTGATTGATAGCCATAGCGTAGTGGGCAAGGCATTAGACGTTGACGGTAAAGGTCGGTGGTTCGGACTCTGCCACTACCTAAATGTTTTTCCATAAAAGGGTTTCAGACACTCTTATTCATTAATTTCTTTATTATTTAGATTATTATTTTGGTCCAAAATGTTTGCAAAATCTTATAAAACTACAAATCTAAAGTGGGCCGTAAAACACGGCAGTGCGATTTTCTTACTTTACTGCCATCAGCACAAAGAGAGAGAGAGAGAAAGAGAGACAGAAGAGAGAGGGCAGGAGTGTACAGATAGCAGTAACGTACTGTCACACTGTGTGGATTACGTAAATGTGCTGAAATCATATTATGAGCTGGTGCGGTAACGTAAAATTGTGTTTGCCAGTTAACATCAAATCCCGTGCCTCTCCGTCACTCAATACAATAAATAAATAAATAAATACTCATACTCCAGAAGCCCAGTGTTTGGCATCGACCATTGTAAGATGCTATCTTAATTAGGTATCTTAACAAGTTGGAAGTTTGAAACGTGTCATAGAAAGTGTATATTGCTGAATTTGTTAGAAAATGTCTAATATTGTGCCTCCTGTTTCGTGTCGAGTAACTTGCTTGCAAGAAAATGTATTATATTGTTTCTATTGTGTGTATCGATATATGTACATAAATCTGTGAAGTTTCGTATATGTCAAAGTTTATGTATCGCATAGCATTGTAGCTCGTTCAGAAAGACAGAGAGTCAGACTTGTGGTTCAGCTCGCTTAGAGAGCGGTTGTGTTGTGTATGTGGCTCCGATGTAGAGCAGAAGCTGCAGCTACAGCAAGTATATATTGTATTTCATATAAATGTGAAACAGGTTCTACCACCCTTGAAATCAAGGTAATGGCATTTCATGTAATTATGAACAGGTTGTATCATTTATGTAATGTAATGATGATTATTAATAATAAGTAACAAAGTTGACCTTTCTTTCCTCTTTCATTTACATAGTTAGAAGATTAACCTATTTGCTTTATTTGAGAATTAGTTATTTGTGGATTTAGAGTGCAGTGTTGTTTTTGCTAATCTTGTTGAACAGGTTTCTTTATGGGTACCGTAGTAAATGATTGTTATGCAACACTGCAGTTAATTGAGTATGATACTGAGTTTTGATGATCAGGTGCTGATCTGCATAAAATTAACGTAGTCGAACATTAAGAAAGTGGTTTGTGCTTTTTATATATTTCTCGCAGTCAAACTTTCTGAGTATAGTCAGCGGGTATTTCATGTAGGTTACATGACACAGTTGTTTTGTTAAAAGATCCGTTGCGCACATAAACACTTTAATGTACTGTTTCGTATTTAACAGTATATACATCAATATCAGGGCCATAATTAAACCAAATTACTATGTTAATGAACAATGTACGTGTTCAGTTAAATTTTGATGAAGTTATCTGATGACTTTGTGGTCTTGAGTCTCAAACGTTAATATATGACAACTATTTGTACTGTAACAAATACCAGATCAGGTTTTGAATGGGTAACTTTAAAATAAACTACTTTTGTTGCCCGACTAAACGATAGTTTCAACATTAAACATCACGTAATCATCGAAGTAATTGCCCTTCATTCTCTTGATGTAAATTTTAATTAAGATATCATTACATTTCAAGCTATAACAGCAAGTAGGTTGCTTCGTTTTGTGTAGGTGAGCATAACATGGTTTTTGTTATGCTATGAGTGCTCAGCAGAGAAAAATATAGAAAACGTATTTCTATAGTTAGTACTAGTATACAAAGCGTAGATGACTCTAGAGTTGATTTTCATGTGTACATGGAAGGAAGGGAGATTAGGGTTTTAGGTGCAGTCGACAGCGTAGTTTCTAGAGACGGAGGTCGAATGGCATGGGGAAGAAAATCGGCCGTTTCAGAAGAATCATCCCAGCATTTACCGGGGGGGGGGGGGTGATTTAGGAAAAATACGGTAAACCTGAGTCTTAACGATCGGAGGTGGATTTGAAAGAACGTGCTCTAACTGTGCACTAACCACTGCGCCACGTCATTACGTTTCATGTTTACTAATTACGTCTAGCAAATAATGGCAATTATACTACAGTATTAATGTTTAATGCAGCGTTTTACAAAAGTTCTAAACTGAACATGCCCATCGACAACTTCCTTTGTCTGCAAGTAGGTAAGCAGGTAACTATATTTTGCATATGAATGGGGCCTCTTGCTTCACCCTCAAAGGATGCCGTACTGCCAGTGGTGCTCCGCCAAAGCAGTGGCGAGAGCTGCCCCATTACGTCTACATCAACATAACGTAACGCTTCACTTCACCGAGACTGGAGCACAAACCACGCATCGACCCGAACACATTTCCATAGTCTTAGGAAAAGAAGTACTTTGGCTACACAAAAGTAGATAACTATCTCAAAGTGTTTCCCTTATCATCAGTGCATACAGCAAATAATTAGATGAAATAGTACTTGCACTACATAGATCACGATTGCAACATTTAATATGTGGAACGAGTAATTTTAATAACAGGTTTAAAACATTGGAAACATTCAAATTTTTCTGTCTTTTTATTTATTGATGTTGTGATATTACTATTTCTTATCTAAAATTTCCTTTGAACGATAGTAGGTTATCTGTCAGGCTTCTGATCCTATTTCGTAAGTGAACAAAGACTTTTAATAATGTCTTCAGGAAAAACTTGGGTGAGATCCAGCAATTACTCTAATTACACGCTTTCATGAAAACGTTTAAACTCTGTGATGAATTGCCCGATAAATATGATACGACATGAAAGAAGAGCATGAAAATAGATGTATTAACCTACTTTGATTATATATTTACGACAAAACCAAACAATCAGCATAATCTTTCTATGTAATGTACGTTGTTTATGTGTACGTATTGCGTACAAATACCAGTCTTTATGAAATTTTGTACACGTAAGCTTTAATCCATTAGGAAAATCGCTGTAAGTGTGAGGATCACGTACAACTCATACCTCACGTGATATTACGCCATAAACAAGGAAATGCGAGAGAAACTGCTGCATTAAAGCACAATGTTAGACATTTCCTCATGAACCATTGGACCTATTTCAACTAAATTTGGGATACTTATTCCTTACCGTGATGTTTCAATTCTGGTATGGTAAGAACCACATACGACACATGGTTCAGGAGATATAACGTTATAAACAATTGTAATTGCGAGAAGTTGTGACATAATGCGACGAGACTTTATCAATATCTGTATATGAGAACGAAATTACTTTGCAACAAACTTTAAACATAATTTCAAAGCTTTATTGCACTTTTTCTCGCTAACCATAGAAAAATCACGAAAGAAAAATCTATCACGACATGTAGTTCATGAGATATGAGAACATAAACAGTATCGTTCATAGAAAACCGCCCTATAACTCACGAAGTTTTAATCAATTACTTCTTTAGTACTAGTTGTATTCGCTACTGCTTTTAGAGACATACAGCACATATACAGATGAATATATACCGGAACACTTACACAATTTTACAACATATAACTCAATAAATATGAGCTCGGTGGTATTTTATGTCATTTGTATTTTGATTACTGTCTAGCTTAGTTTGTATACTGCGCTTATAATGTTGTACATTATGCAAGGCAGCGTTATTTCTTGTATATTCTCCAATAAAAAGAGATGGACAGAGAGAGGGAAGGCATAGGAGAAGTACTAACTCAAGGCAGGAATGAATAAATAAATACCCCGGTAACGCCGCGTTTTCAGCTAATTTCATATTTTATAGAATGTGAATATGGGTCATGATTACATTGAATGTGTATATTAGTTTCTGTTGCGGTCTTTTGGTTCTGGAAAGTAGCTCAATTTAACACGTTTCAGCATATCATAAATGTATTCCTTCTAATTTAATCACCCATCAATGCGAGACCTATACATTTTAAATATCCTACCTCATACACAAACCTCCCATGAACAACAGACATTGCCGAGGTGGGGTGGCTTGCATGCCTCAACGATACAGATAGCCGTACCGTAGGTGCAACTACAGTGGAGGGGTATCTGTGTAGAGTCCAGACAAACGTGTGGTTGCTGAAGAGGGGCAGCAGCCTTTTCAGTAGTTACAGGGCAACAGTCTGGATGGTTGACTGAAGTGGCCTTGTAACATCAGCTAATGTGGCTTTGCCACACAGTTACTGCGAACAGCTGAAAGCAAGGGGAAACTACAGCCGTTACTTTTCCCGAGGACATGCAGCTCAACTGTATGAACATATGATGATAGTATCCTCTCGGGTAAAATATTCCGAAGGTAAAATAGTCCCCCATTCGGATCTACTGGCGGGGAGGAGGATGTGATCATCAGGAAAGACAACACTGGCATTCTACGGATCGGAGCGTGGAATGTTAGATCCCTTAATCGGGTAGGGAAATTAGAAAATTTAAAAAGAGAAATGGATAGGTTGAAGTTAGATATAGTGGGGATTAGTGAAGTTCGGTGGAAAGACGAAGAGGACTTCTGGTCAAGTGAGTATAGGATTATGAGATTGACAGGAAGTGCAAATTTGCTAAGCAGGAGTGTTTAGAAGGCAAATGCAAGGAT
The DNA here is from genome assembly GCA_026315105.1 of Locusta migratoria. NCBI lineage: Eukaryota > Metazoa > Arthropoda > Insecta > Orthoptera > Acrididae > Locusta > Locusta migratoria. Next base: position 26,781,758 of record CM048751.1, read on the forward strand.
GTAGAAGAATGTATAAATAGGGGAAAAATAGATACAGCCTACAGGAAAATAAAAGAAACATTTGGAGATAAGAAAAACAACTCTATGAATATCAAGGACACTGATGGAAAACCAGATCTCAGCAAAGAAGGGAAAGCTGAAAGGTGGAAAGAGTATATAGAGAGGCTCTATGAAGGAAATGAACTTAGCAAGATTGTAGAAGATACTATACTGAGAGATGATTTGACAGAGCACTGAAAGACCTATGTCGAAACAAGGCCCCTGGAGTAGACGATATTCCGTCAGAGCTACTGAAGTCTCTGGGAGAACCAGCCATGACAAAATTGTTTCACCTGGTGTGTAACATGTATGAGACAGGTGAAGTACCCTCAGACTTTAAGAAAAATGTTATATTCCCCATTCCAAAGAACGCAGGTGCAAACAGGTGTGAAAACTACAGAACCATCTGTTTAATAAGTCGTGGTTGGAAAATATTAACACGAATTATTTACAGAAGGATGGAAAAGCTGGTAGAAGCCGAACTCGGTGAAGATCAGTTTGGGTTCAGAAGAAATGTAAGAACACGGGAGGCAATACTCACTTTACGGTTATCCTAGAAGATAGATTAAGAAAAGGCAAACCTACATTTCTAGCTTTTGTAGATTTGGAGAAGGCTTTTGACAATGTTGATTGGAATGAACTCTTTCAAGTTCTGCAGCAAGTAGGAGTAAAATATAGGGAGCGAAAGGTTATTTACAACTTGTACAAAAACCAGACAGCGGTTGTCAGAGTTGAAGGGCATGAAAGGGGTGCAGTGGTTGGAAAGGGAGTAAGACGGGGTTGTAGCCTTTCTCCAATGTTGTTCAATTTGTACACTGAGCAAGCTATAAAGGAAAGCAAGGAGAAATTTGGAGAAGGAATTAAAGTTCAGGGGAAGAATTAAAAACATTGCGTTTTGCCGACGACATAGTAATTCTGTCAGATACAGCAAAGGACATGGAAGAGTAGTTGAACGGAATGGACAGTGTGGTGAAAGATGCTTATAAGATGAATATTAACAAGAGCAAAACTAGGGTAATGGAGTGCAGTCTAAGAAAATCAGGTGATGCTGAAGGAATTTGATTAGGTAACGATGCAATATAGGAGGTAGATTAGTTTTGTTACTTGGGCAGTAAAATAACAAATGATGGTCGCAGTACAGAGGATATAAAATACGGAATGGCAATGGGTAGGAAAGCGTTCTTGAAAAAGAGAAATTTGTTAGCTTCGAATATTGATTTAAGCCTAAGGAAATCCTTTCTGAAGGCATTTGCATGGAGTGTTTCTTGTATGGAAGTGAGACATGGACGATAAACAGTGCGGACAGGAAGAGGATTGAGGCTTTTGAAATTTGGTGCTACAGAAGAATGCTGAAGATTAGGTGGGTGGATCGCGTAACTAATGAGGAGGTACTAAACAGAATTGGGGAGAAAATTTTCTGGCATACCTTGACTAAAAGAAGGGATAGATTGGTAGGACAAATTCTTAGGCATCAAGGAATTGTGGATTTAGCGTTGGTGGGAAGTGTGTGGGGTAAAAACCGCAGAGGAAGACCAAGAGATGGAAACAGTAAGCAGATTCAGACAGATGTAGGTTGCCGTTGTTATGTGGAGATGAAGAGACATACTCAGGATTGGGTATTGTGGAGAGCTGTATCAAACCAGTCTCCTGACTGAAGACAACAACAACAACACAAACCTGAACAAAGACCATGTATATACATGATGTCATGTCGTTGAATGTAAAGAACAGTATATGCAAATTCATCGCAATTGCCGAAAGTCCATTCGCAAAATACCGCTTGCCATAGTTGTAACCTCAGTAAAAAAACTTTCGGTTTGCATCTTCGTGAATTTAGAAAGTCCTGTCATCACTATGTGGTAAGAACAGCAAAGGACCAAAGACTGATAATTATAGATAGGTGCCAGTTTGAGGAAACAGCTGGTTTTGATTTGTGAACAACTTAATTCAACTTTCTGCACGTAACTACTTCAGTAGGAATTACACCATTGGTTCACTATCGCACTCGTAGTAAGAAACTTGGGCTTATCTAGAATTCTTCGATTTACACAGACTTGAAACATAAAAAAACGCAACAGTTAATGAGTAGTCATTCAGAGCATTTAGTACTGGATCAGTAAACCAATTTCAGAAAAGCCAAAAACTTATAGCTGCTGATCGAATCAGCAGGGGTGGAGTGGCCGAGTGTTCTAAGGTGCTTTGCTGTGGTGCGCGCAGTTGCTCACCCTCGGAGGTTCACGTCCTCCTTCGGGCATGGGTGTTTGTTTTGTCCTTAGCGTAACTTACTTAAAGTTAGTTTGTAAGCAGAGGGAATGATCAACAACTTAGTTAAGTTCTTAGATATACAAATATTTGCTCGAGAAACTGAAACATCTGACATTACTTGTGACAGTTTGTTAGCGCTACTTGTAGTTGGCTTTTAGCGCCACTTGTAGATAGCTACGATCACTGACTTTACAGCGGTACGTTTGGATGAAGATTTTCCACCAAAGTTTCTTATTTGCAATAGTAGCATCAAACATACTGCCAATCTTGCTTTCTTGTGCCTTTAATATCGCTGACAAACGTTCTAGCTCTTTACACCTTATCTCATTGTGATCCTTCATTCGTTTAGTCATTTCAAAGTCCGTGGCTGTAACATTACTCAGTTAGATGCTGAAGGAAAGAGTTGTATGTTACATCCACTGTGGATTCCGAGAAATCCGACAAACCCTGAATATTGCCTTGGCCGACCCCAGAAGTCCTGGCCTTTTTCCCACTCTTTCGTTTTCCAAATATGGCTGTGAAGGGTCGACTTTGCTTTTTCAACTCGTATAATCACATTTTCAGCACAGAGCTCAGAAGCTACCATTTTCCTCATGAGCCCTACTTACTGCCCTAATATTGACACGATACTTATAAAAACACTGACGAATCCGTTGCTCTTCTAACTCGACAGAAATTTTTACTTTTCATAAAAATTACATATAAATACAGAAGAATCATTTACATAGTTTTCGTAAACCTCAGAAATGTTATACTAGGTGCGTGACTACACTCCTGGCCATTAAAATTTCTACACCACGAAGATGACGTACTATAGACGCGAAATTTAACCGACAGGAAGAAGATGCTATGATATGCAAATGATTAGCTTTTCAGAGCATTCACACAATGTTGCCGTCGGTGGCTATATCTACAACGTGCTGAAATGAGGAAAGTTTCCAACCGATTTCTCATACACAAACAGCAGTTGACCGGTGTTGCCTGGTGGAACGTTGTTGTGATGCATTGTGTAAGGAGGAGAAGTGCGTATCATCACGTTTCCGACTTTGATAAAGGTCGGTTTTGTGTCTCATCCTCGTCGCCACTTTTGTGTCTCTTTTCCGCCGGTTGTCCTGGGTGTCGGTGGCTGAGTAGAGAGACACCGACACAGGGAAATAGGATCCACGAGTGTGTGGGTACTGTGTGTGAGGTTACCAGCCAGTGGGACAGCAGAAACAAGAAACTCTAAGCTAGATTTTAACAAGTTGTATATTTCGTAGAAATAGGATAATACTTAAATTTTACAAAGTTCATGACTGCCAACTAAGTGAACTGCCGAGATATATGTTATCTATGTAGAGGCCTGCCTACTGATGAGTCCTAGAGCCTGTCATAATCCCAAGTGGCCGATGCAGTTATGTGGTGCCCACGAGCGGAGTTGCAACAGAGGGCGCTAGTGGCTGACGTCGTAAGAACGCTGCACCGTACTTGCGTGTACGTGGCGCGCACTTTAGACTTGTGCGACACCACAGTCGGATTGTAGCATATCGCGATTACAGTTTATAATACCGAGACGTTGCTGCTCGCGTTTGTCGCGATCCAATGACCGTTAGCAGAATATGGAAACGGTGGGTTCAGGAGGGCAATACGGAACGCAGTGCTGGGTCCCAACGGCCTCGTATCACTATCAGTCGAGATGACAGGCATCTTATCCGCATGGCTTTAACGGATCGTGCAGCCGCGTCTCGATCCCTCCATGCTTACTAGGCAGACGTCTTACCGTCTTATAAATATTTAATTTATTTTAAATTAGATATATATTACATATAAATTTATATTTAAATTAATATTTATAGGAATGTTCCACTATGTCCATTGCCGAGGTGCTATTCCGCTGCATGGGGAACCTTGGAACACAGAAGCTAAATTAAATTTTGTGATGTGGAGGGAAGTCGTACTTAGGCTATTCCGAGGAACCTTAATCGTCAGTGTTGCGGAGGTCGAACGGTAAGACGTCTGCCTATTAAGCCTGGAGGTCCGGCTTCGATTCCCAGCCGCATCACAAATTTTAATTCATTGCTTCATCTTTAAATGTCTTAGACATATTCGAGACGAAAACCCGTCTCAGGGTCTCTGAATTTATATTTAACTTTTGTCTTTCTTCATTTGAATTTTCGTAAAAGTAAATAAAACCAAAATAAAAATCAGTTTTTTATTTCAGTAACTAGCGACATTACCCAAACAGATCTTCACTATTCACACTTTGTTAATTTTAAGATTTTTTTCTTACAGAAGATGTCATCTATGCCTATGTCTAAGTCTATGTCTATGCCTATCTTTAAATAAGTGGTAAAGTTTTACCGATTGTTGGTAAGCAAGGAGCATTTTTCTGACTTCTGCGTGACATATTGTTGATATATTCCTTGCAGGAGTCTTGGGTACAGTATTTAGTCAGATCAGTCTATTCCGCACTATAAATAGTTGGAAGAGTAGGATATAAATCTCAACAGCGTTATAGAATATGTAAATTCTCGTGGTGAACTCTCATTACATGCTTATAACTTAAAAATATGTCACAATTGATCTTTGGTAGGTCAAAATGTTCTAAACGACATGCACAAATAGCCGGTGGGTGTCAGCTTTGACACTGAAATGTCTTGCTATTTGGTAACTATACCGACCGCAACCTCAATTTCATTAGAAAACTAGTCAGTTCCTGAAAGTTTGTCTCCATATATACAACCCCTTTAGAGTAGAACAAAGAGAGGCGTACAGCAGATTGTGTGGTTACTGATTCAAAATCTTAGTTATAAACGTACGTGCTTACGTTGTGCAAGAGGTATATCATAGATGATTCAGATTATGTTTCCTGTTCATTTGATACGTCTGAATCACTTGATTCAGCTGTTTCCATTGAAAAAAAAACATCGCCCTCCTCTGCAACCGTCTCACTGAGAGAATCGTGACATTATTTCATGGGTGAAACGTCGATAATAGAGAATCTCGACATTCGTAACACCACATTGTCTTGCCATCGTAGCTTCAAAGGCGCATTCTCGCCAAAATAGACAACCACCTTACGTCGCCGCCATAGACAGAAAAATTCTGCTTATGTGTTACAGAACTATTTATCGTCCGTCAGACCGAGGAGATGCTTTTCAGTAAACTCCCAGTGCCACTCCATATGTCGGCACGGCGGCAGTCCACAGAAAACAGAAAGCTGCACTGATGTAAGGATACTTCCGGCTTCCATATTTATTTATTGTTTTTTTCTGTTCCATAGGACCCAATTGAGGAGCGAGACTCCATGGTCATGGAACAAGTCAATAAATTAATTGTTACACAAGAATGGTAATAGAAAATTTTTAAGTAGTCCTTTGCACACGACAATCCTAAGACATAGTGAAAAGATTCAATAAAGAAGAAATGAATTAGCTTAATTGTTAAACTTTTCTAGGAGTTCCTCGACAGAATAAAAGGAGTAAGCCATGAGGTAACTCTTCAATTTAGATTTGAAAGCGTGTGGATTAGTGCTAAGATTCTTTAGTTCTTGTGGCAGCTTATTGAAAATGGATGCAGCAGAATATTGTACCCCTTTCTGCACAAGTGTTAAGGTGGTGTGGTGCAAATGTAGATTAGACATCTGTCTAGTATTCACCGAGTGAAAGCTACTAACTCGTGGGAATAAGCTGATATTATTAACAACAAACGACATTAAAGAAGAAACGTGTTGTGACGCCAGAGTCAAAATTCCCAGACTACTGAAAAGGGGTCGACATGACGTTCGCGAACTTACACCAGATATTGCTCGAACCGCCAGTTTTTGAGCCAGAAATATCCTTTTTTTTTTTTTTTTTTTTTTTTTTTTTTTTTTTTTTTTTTTTTGATCAGGCGAGTTACCCAAAAAAAAAAAAAAAAAAAAACAATGCCGTACGTCATAAGTGAGTGAAAGTAAGCGTAATAGACTCTTTTTGGTGTTGAAAAATCACTTATCTCAGATATTGTTCTAATGGTAAATACAGCAGAATTTAGTTTTGGAACAAGATCCTGAACATGGGCATTACATGAGAGCTTACTGTCTATATGAACATCTAGAAATTTGAACTGTTCAGTCTCACTTATCACATGCCATTATGTGTAATCAGAATGTCAGCTTTCGTCAAATTATGTGTTGGAAATTGTAAAAACTGGGTTGTACCGAGATTTAACATCAACTTTTTTTCTACAAGCCATGAACTTATCTCTTGAACTGCATTATTTGCTACCGTGTCAATATTACGAGAAACATCCTTCACTACCAAGCTGGTATCATCAGCAAACAATAATATTTTACAATAACCTGTTATACTCGAAGGCATATCATTTATATAAATAAGAAACAGCAATGGTCCCAAAACAGACCCATGGGGCACCCCATACTTAATTGTGCCCCATTGGGACTGCACGTTATAGCCATTTTCTACACTGCGGAGAATTACCTTCTGTTGTCTATTATTAAAGTAAGAGGTGAACCAGTTGTGGGCTACTCCCCGTATTCCATAATGTTCCAACTTCTGTAACAATATTTTGTGATCAACACAATCAAACGCTTTTGTTAAATCAAAGAAGCCGCCTAATGTCCGTAGCCTCTTATTTAACCCATCAAGTGCCTCACAGAGAAACGAAAATATAACATTTTCAGTCGTTAACCCACTTCTAAAACCAAACTGTACGTTTGACAATAAATTATATGAACTCAAATGATCAATTAATCTTGAATATACAGCCTTTTCAATAACTTTAGAAAAACTGATGGCATAGAAGTAGGTCTATAGTTGTCAACATTATCCATTTCTCCTTTTTTATAAAGTGGTTTCACTACTGAGTACTTTAATCTGTTAGGAAACTGACCATTCTGAAAGGAAAAATTAAAAATATGGCTTAGTACTGGGCTAACATATGGCGAACAGTACGTTAGAATTCTGCTAGATACCCCATCATATCCACAAGAGTTCTTAGTCTTTAGTGATTTAATTATTGACTCAATCTCACCTATGGAAGTATCATGAAGAACCATTTCAGGTAACAACCTCGGAAAGGCATTTTCTAAAAACGTTATATGATTACCTGTAGAAACTAGAGTTTTGTTTAGTTCCCCTACTGTATTCAGAAAGTGATTATTGAATATTGCACATCTATCTAACTTGTCAGTAACAGAAACATTCCTACTACGCACTGACGTTATATCTTCTACCTGCTGCTGCTAGCCAGACACTTCCTTCACGACTGACCAGATAGTTTTAATTTTATCCCGAGAGTTTGTTATTCTTCTTGCGTAGCACATACTGTTTGCATTCTTACTGACATTTTTCAGAACCTTACAGTAATGTTTGTAATGAGCTACTGCATCTTCATTCTGACTGCTTGTAACGTTTTGATACAACTCCCGCTTAGTTCTACATGATACTCTTATCCCCTTTGTCAGTAACCCTGGCTGTCTGTTACTGGAAGTACCCTGTTTTGAGCGTTCTAGCGGAAAGCAACTTTTAAACAGCATAAGAAATATGTTCAGAGAAGCATTATATTTATCATCTGCATTCGGCCAGCCGGATTGATCGTATCTATGTGTCCGAAACTCTCGCTCCCAATGTAGTGAACAGTGACATTTCACCCGTTGGCTTCTCTGATCACAGTGTCCACCAATGTTATATAAACCTCCAGCGCCCCCAAGTGTTTCGCGGGAGAGGCTACTGGAAGATGAACGTGAGTCTATTATGAGACAAACAACTGGATGAGGAAATCCAGCGAGTGTGGGAGAACGTACAACGCTCCCGAACCCAATACAGACCAACTGTTGAATGGTGGTTACGTAGAGCGAAACCCAAAATTCGTTCAACGATAAAGAGTTATGTTTACCAAAAGTCCTACTGGAATAAACGGACCATAGAATTCTATTTTTCTTGCCTTCGGGATCTTTATCATTCCGCAGATGTCAGAGTTGAGGATGCTTACCGGCGCATCAAAAGGTACAAGGCAAAGATAACAAATTTGTACCGCAAACAACTGGAGGTTGCAATAATACGTTCCCAGCCGAAAGACATTGCAACGGATGAAACGGCGACGCTATACCACACCCTACGGACACTGCGACGTCAAAAAGCAAAACTAATTGAAGAGGTAGATGATGGTGTAGGGAACATATCTACTAGACAACGTGACATAATACAACGGGTATACAGCTATTATAAGGACCTCTATGACAGGCACGAGACAAATGATAGATCTTCTCATGACATCACTGACGAAATAGTCTCCCTCCTCTCTGACGAAGACAACGAGGGCCTCGAAGCTCCTTTCACCGAGGAAGATATTCAAGAGGCAGTACACAATGCAGCAAAGCGGAAGTCTCCCGGACCCGATGGACTATGTTCTGAACTATATCAACACTACTGGCATATATTGGGCCCAACCTTAACACAAATTGCAAACGAAATGTACCTACTTCAAACAATCCCGAATGAACTGAAAGAAGGTTTTATGTGCCGCTGAAGAAGAAAGGAAACAGCAAGAAGATTCAGGAATTGCGCCCTATTACGCTATTAAATGCGGATTATAAAATTATAACGAGGGCAATCAAGAAGCGGATGCAATCAGTGTTACATAAGATACTAGGCGAATACCAGTACAGCGCATTACCGGGACGCAGTGTGATATCAGCCGCCTGCGAATTACGGGATATTATATGTACCCTAGCAGAAAATGATGAACCCGGCGCCCTACTATTTTTAGATTTTGAAAAGGCCTATGATCGTATAAGCCACGACTATCTATTCAAGGCAATGTCGAGGATGGGGTTTCGGCAACGTTTTCTCCACCTGCTACAGAACTGTGTCTCTAATGCTACATCACGTGTGTTGATTAACGGTCACATGACTGAGACACTACCCATAAGGAGATCTATCCGGCAAGGTTATCCTCTATCAATGGCTTTATACGCCATAGCTGTCGAGCCTTTGCTGGCAAGCATAACACGCGCGACAGCGGGAATCAGTATAGGAATGTGGAAAATTGCTTGCATTGCATATGCGGATGACGTATGTTTGGCAATAACATCCACGGACGATCTGGCGAAAGTGAGGGAAGTAATTACTACTTTTAACATAGCAACCGGAGCGAAGTTGAATACGAAGAAAACAACACTGCTGCACATAGGAAGAGGCATCGGCAACACCACCTACCTAGACTGGTGTGAAACAAAAGTGCAACATAAATCGCTTGGAGTCTACTGGAACGCGACACCAGATGCCATGGCAACAAAGAATTGGACAGACATGTTAAACAAAATCCTATCCACAACTCGTATTTATTCTGACAGAGATTTGGATTTGTTGCAAAGAGTGCACACAGTCAGGATATCGATAGCGAGCAGGATGTTTTATTTGGCCCAGATCATACCTGTGTCAAATCACCTAGCAGATAGTATCCAGAAGGCGTTCTGCTGGTAAGTTCTAAGGGGCCATATTTTTAAAGTCTGCTTTGGCATCTTAACTTTACCTCATGAACGCGGAGGTCTTGGTTTAATTCACGCCAGATATAAACGCCGGACTTTACTAATCGGTCGCATTAGTAAAATTATAAATAAACGGACGCCGAGCCTAACCCAATGGTTAATATCACACTGGAAGCCGAGCAGTTTGATGCCATCAATTTATGAAGCTGCAATACCTTTAAACTTTCGCCATGTCAGATTTTACTACAGAGAATTCAGTTATATAAAGCACGCTGATGACATCAACCCGCCATATACGAATAAGAAAATCTACAACTTCTTAACAACAGATGGCAGAGAAAACCGGATAACAAACAAATATCCACATTCAAAATGGAATACGATCTGGAGAAACGTGCACAGTCCTATACTACCGTCACGCATCAAATCAATGTCGTACATAATTGTTAATGATGAAGTGCCGACTAATGAGAAACTTAACAACATTCACCTGGCCCCAACACCCGCCTGTACAAACTGTGGATACGTAGACACATTAATTCACAGACTCACCTGCGGTACAACTGAGTTGATCGTGGAATTCATGCGATGCAGATTGGCCATTAGCGACCGAACGGTTTCGCAAAACATAGATATTTTAGAGTTATTACGAGCAGAAAAACTGAGGTACCCCCGGAAGAAGAACAATGCAGCGATTTGGCTTTTAGGCCACACTGCTGTCTATGCCATCTATAACCGTTCAGCATCACTTGCCGATTATCGCGCTTACTTGGAATACGAACATGACAAAATAAGACTACAAAGTGATTACACGAACACATACGGAAATATGTTGAAAATTATGGTGAAGACATAAAGATATTACAGATAGTATCAAGTTATGGACTTTAGTGCTCACAGAAACGTGGCTATTAAAGCCATGGAGCCATCAGTGTTATGAGAAGACGCATGCAAAACTACACGTCGGAAACAGTAAAAGTTGTAACTGAAACGGACCCCTTGCAAGACCAATTCGAGAAGACGAACGCTGGAGGCTTCCATGTGACTGAACTAACCGCGGAAAGGATTTCTTTATTTCCTTTATTTCTCTTTAGTTTTTCACCCTAAGAAGAACGTTCGACACTTTTTAGTTCCTTACTGGCAAGGAGAGCCAGCTACTAAGTGCACATACTGTCCCGACACCTTGCAAGCAGCTTTGGTTATATTTATAGAAAAAAAAAGTGGTAGAGCGCTTGCCCGCGAAAGTCAAAGGTCCCAGGTTCGAGTCCCGGTTCCGGCACACAATTTTAATCTGCCAGGAAGTTTCATATCAGCGCACACTCCGCTGCAGAGTGAAAGTTTCATTCTGGAAACATCCCCTAGGCTGTGGCTAAGCCATGTCTCCACCATATCCTTTCTTCCAGGAGTGCTAGTCTTGCAAGTTTCGCAGGAGAACTTCTGTGAAGTTTGGAAAGTAGGAGGCGAAGTACTGGCGGAAGTAAAGTTGTGAGGCGGCATCGTGAGTCGTGTCGGGGTAGCTCAGTGGTAGAGCGCTTGCCCGCGAAAGGCAAAGGTCCCAGGTTCGAGTCCCGGTTCCGGCACACAATTTTAATCTGCCTGGAAGTTTCAACTATTACTAGTTGCATTAACATTAACAACTCCTGCACAAAATTCAAATTTCTGTTCTGTGCAGTGTTTAGAAAAATCGATTGACTGCGATGAAAAATCGTTTTTTACATACATGGCCACTTCCCCACACTGCAAGGAACTCCTAGAGTAGAAGGCAGCTAACCTGTATCCTGGTAAAGGATTTCTCTGAATAGTCACACCACTTAAAAAGTGCTCTGAAATACCAATAATGTCAGAATCACTATCGATAAGCAGTTCATTAACTTTATCTCTGATACCCTGTATATTTTGATGAAAAACAGTAATTCCCTTATTACTTATATTCTTAGACTTTGTCAAAGGTGGTTCCTTTCTTAGAGGGACTTCCTTTAAGCAGGATTACCTATCAGCTGTCTTCAGTCTTTCACGTTCTTTTTGGACTATAGTGTCATAATATACTCCAATATCTCGTGAATAATGTCAAGTCACGTCCAGAAATTATTGTCTGCCTAAAATTGGCGTTGCTGGCACCAAATTGTGTTGAACATTGTATGGGTAAAAATGACCCACATGGACTAATTTTTTCATACTTCTAGCTGGCCTAGAGGGATAAAATATTTGTGAGTTGAGCTACTCTACAAGTGATTAAATGTCACGAGTGGGTTTTGTCCTATGATAAATATGGTAGGGAGCAGGAGACTCGAAACACCTACATGGGTCAGAAATGACCCGCATGGTATACTTCTAGTGCTAATAAAGTGACTAGAGACATACTAAATTTTATTTACCAAATTTTCCGACCATTTTCTAAATTAACGATCAGGATCAGAAAATGCGACTATTTTAAGGGAGGATCTTCATTATTATGGTACCAATTGTTTTCGGAAGATTAGATAACAGGATGAAATAAAATTTAAATGAACTATGAGTTAGTAAAGTCAAGTTTGATTTGATCATGCCTCATTAAGAATGATGTTCTCCAGAAGTGTAAGCGTACTAAAATATATCTTTAAAAATTTAAAATTTGTCACCATCAATTGTTAAATTAAGTTACATTATATCACGTATAAAATACTATCTGTTTATATATATATATATATATATATATATATATATATATATATATATATATATATATATATAAACAGATAGTATTTTATACGTGATATAATGTAACTTAATTTAACAATTGATGGTGACAAATTTTAAATTTTTAAAGATATATTTTAGTACCATGCTGGCCGTCTTTGCTTAGTTAGTACAGTGCGTCAAAATCAAAAATATACAAATGTACATGAAGGTTCAAATATGATTACATTGCGTCTAAACATAGAATATACATGAAGGTTCAAACATGATTACATAGGAGAGAAAAAATATCGAGCTTTTTTTTTTTTTTTTTTTTTTTTTTTTTTTTTTTTTTTTTTTTTTTGCGCTTACATTATCCAGGTGACATTGGTATATGTAGTTCTTATAAGTCACTCAACATAACTACAGCTACTGTGACTTTATATCCAAACTACCTGCTAACGAAAAGGTATATTTATAAACATATGGTAGTGAATTCGCACCGGCCGAGACTTTACTTTAAACGACAAACTGTAACTAAATAATCCAAGGTCTGAGCAGCAAAGTTAGTGCATTTGCTTGCAGACAAAGAGTCGGTGGCCAACACACATCGTACATCACGACAATTGCACACAATCATTAATATACAAGCCATCCCGACCTAAACTATTCCATGAAGATGGCTGTGAAAACATTTCTGACACAACGGAATTAAAATATGATAATTTGCATCTGAATTTCTTCTCAGCAGTGGTGACATACAACGTTAACTAAAAGGGTGGGTAATCATTAACTAATATTCATAAGTAGAATAAAACATTACTGACAATAAATTATTTATTCAATTCAAACGTGAGCAAATATGGGAACCAATAAGTTAAACAATAAAAATGCACCCCATTGAAAGTTGGCTTACAGTAATCTGAACATCATCGGCGGAAGGATTTACAATCAACAAGCATTCAGCCACTCACCGGCGCGAAGCAAAGCGAAACTCACCCAACTCAGCGTGCTGTTGCGAAGCAGAAGCAGGAGCCGCTATGGTAGGCGAAATTCATTGAACTAGGATGTACCACACAAGGAAAATAAACTTCGTAGGTGGCTCTGGTCTGTCTTTCTTTACTTGAGATCGTACGCGATAATAGCGAGATTAATTTCCGTTTAAATCAAACCGTGGGCATGCAGACTTGAGACACACGGCACGTGTCTGCTACATTACATATTCGCACCCCACTGAAAGCGAAGTGCTTAAAGGTCGTGTTCATTTCATCAAAAATGAACGGAATCATACATTACGAAGCAAGATTGCACAATAATATGGCACAGGTATGTGAGCAGTGGCGAGAACTCAAGTGACTAGCTATTAACACTTGAAATCGGAGTACGGAGCCACGTGGATCCGAAAACCAGTAAAAATACAAAAATTAAATTTCCGCAAAATAAAGAAAAATAGCTACAGCATGCAACCCTTAGAAAAGTGTAGGATATCATAAGGAAGCTAAAGAAATAGATGCGATTGGAAGGTTTTACACGGATGGACGAAGTCCAGTCTACAAAAATCAGAAAAAATGGAAGAAAATCAAAGTCGGAATAAGTCAACTAAGAAATACGGCATGCAGTCCTAGAAATACGTCGGATTTCATAAGCAAGCTAATAAAAGGGGTTGTACAAGGCTAGAAGAGAATTTACTGACGGAGTCCAAATGCAGAGTACAAGTTTGGAAACGAAACAGCAATTTAAAATATACGGAGAGGAGATCGCAATGTACTAATGTAACTCAGAAAGATACATACATAATTTCTCTCCGAAAGGCATAAAAACAGATAAAGGGGTAGCTGAAGATTTTGTTGTAAGAACACACCACGTGGAGTACATTTCACTTGCAGAAGGAGAAAACGGAAAGGAATATTTCACATACACTACAGATAGTAAAAATATTCCCAAATATTAGTCGCATCCCACAAAGAAATTAAACAGAGTTCGTACACTGCTGGCTAGTCTCACAAAGGTTACAGGTACCCAGTCGTTATCACACCGAAATCAGTTGCTCAGTGACCGGTGGCCAGTGCACACGTGACCAGCAGCAGCTCTCCATTGTACGGTAACCGGTTATTTAATAGAAGCGACTTATTTTCATTTCGTGTGTGCTTTCTTTTACAGTTCTTAAATCCTTAGTGTGCCCGCGTGTTTATATACTAAGAATTGCTTTTAGTTGTCAGTTCAGTTGCTATTTTGATTTATTAGCTCGCGTATATATTTTTCACATTCGTCGTTAATAGACAGTTTAGCGACAGATCCATATCTTTCAAAGCTCACTGTTTACCAAACTTCTGTGTCCTCAGACGTACTTACTTGGAAAAAACAAAGGTTTTTAGAATGGCTAGGAACTGTGACTGCTGCGAACGGATGGAGGCAGAGTTGGTGACTCTTCGCTCGCAGCTTAAGGCAGCGTTGGCTTCGCTGGCAACGCTTGAGACTGCGGTGGGTGGGCGCCGCTGTTGTGGGCCGCTCGCGGGGTTGCAGCAGACGCCCTGTGCGTCTGTCGTGCCCTCCGATCGGCCTGCGGCTGTGGCCAGCCCGCTCACTGCCCGCGAGGAGGTAGCCCCCCAATCCGTGGTGGATTGGGAGGTCCCCCCAGCGCGTGTCAGGTGGCGTAAGACTTCCCGGGGGACCGAAGTGGAGGCTTCCCCGGTTAGTCTTGTCAACAGATTCGAGGCGCTGTCTGTGTCAGAGGATGTTCCTGACGTAGATGGTGTCACTTGTCCTGTACTCGTCCCGGTGCCTTCAAGATACGGGCACTCACAGAGGGTGGGTTTGTTGGTAGTTGGGAGCTCCAACGTTAGGCGGGTAATGGAGCCCCTTAGGAAAATGGCTGCTAGGGAGGGGAAGAAATCCAATGTGCACTCCGTGTGCATACCGGGGGGAGTCATTCCAGATGTGGAACGGGTCCTTCCGGGTGCCATGAAGAGCACAGGGTGCAGCAAGCTGCAGGTGGTGGCTCATGTCCGGACCAATGATATGTGTCGCTTTGGATCGGAGGAGATCCTCTCTGGTTTAGAGCGGCTATCAGAAGTGGTAAAGACTGCCAGTCTTGCTTGCAAGATGAAAGCGGAGCTCACCATCTACAGCATTGTCGACAGGACTAACTGCGGACCTTTGGTTCAGAGCCGAGTGGATGGTCTGAATCAGAGGCTCAAACAGTTCTGCGACCGTGTGGGCTGCAGATTCCTCGACTTGCGTCAAACGGTGGTGGGTTTTCGGGTTCTGCTAAATAGGTCAGGAGTCCACTATACTCAGGAAGCGGCTACACGGGTAGCGGGGGCTGTGTGGCGTGGACTGGGCGGTTTTTTAGGTTTAGAGGGCCTCGGGAGTACACAAAATGGGTTTCAGTCTCAAAGGGGGCATGTCAGACAAAGGAAGAAAGCAAATCAAGAAAACATTGGTATAACAGCTGTAAATTGTCGTAGCTGTATTGGGAAAGTTCCAGAGTTCCAAGCGCTGATAGAAAGTACTGAGGCACAAATCGTTATAGGTTCTGAGAGCTGGCTGATGCCTGAGATAAGTTCGGCCGAAATTTTTTCAAAGGGACAAATGGTCTTCAGCAAGGATAGAATAAATAAAATAGGGAGTGCAGTGTTTATTGCTGTTACTAGCGGTTTATCCTGCAGCGAAATTGAGACAGATACTTCCTGTGAGTTGGTCTGGGTAGAGGTTATTCCTGACAATCGGAATAAATTAATAATTGGATCTTTTTATCGGCCTCCTGACTCAGACGATGCGGTTGCCGAAATGTTCAAAGAAAGCTTGAATCACATTTCAAATAGGTATCCGAAGCATACTGTTATAATCGGTAGCGACTTTAATTTACCCTCGATATGTTGGCATAATTACGTATTCAAAACCAGCGGCAAATATAAAACATCGTCCGAACTAGTTCTGAATGCTTTTTCTGAAAACTACTTCGAACAGTTCGTTCATGAACCCACTATAATAGTAAGTGGTTGCGAAAATAGCCTTGATCTCCTAGCAACAAATAATCCTGAGATAGTAAAGAGCATCAAAACAGATACAGGGTTTAGCGAACATGAGTTGCGAGACTGAATGTCGAAATGCCCAAATACACCAAAATAAACGAAAAATATATCTATTCAATAAAGCAGATAAAAATTCGCTTCACGCTTTCCTGAGTGATAATCTACAGTCTTTCAAAACTAAAAATGCGAGTGTAGATCAGTTGTGGCTTACTTTCAAAGACATAATATCAGTATCAATCGAGAGATTTATACCAAATAAATTAATAAAATAGGGGGCTGACCCTACGTGGTAACAAAACAGGTCAGATCACTGTTGCAGAAACAAAGAAAAACGCATGCAAAATTTAAAAAGATACAGAATCCACAAGACTGGCAATTTTTACTGAAACTCGCAACCTAGCTCGGACTTTAATGCGAGAAGCCTATAGTAGTTACCACAACGAAATCCTGTCTGGTAATCCTGCAGAAAATCCAAAGAAATTCTGGTAATATGTGAAGTACACTTGCGGCAAAACACAAACAATACCTTCACTACGCGATAGCAATGGTAATACTACCGATGACAGTACTGCTAAGGCAGAATTACTGAACACAGCTTTCCGAAATTCTTTCACCAAAGAAGACGAAGTGAACACTCCAATATTCAGTCCAAGAACAGCTGCCAGCATGCGAAACTTAGAAGTATATGTTCCTGGAGTAGTAAAACAACTTAAGTCACTAAACAATAATATATCTTCCGGGCCAGATTGTATACCAACTAGATTCCTCTCAGAGTATGCTGATGCAATAGCTCCGTACTTAGCTATCATTTAAAACCGATCACTCAGCGAAATATCCGTACCCAAAGTCTGGAAAGTTGCCCAAGTTACTCCAATATTCAAGAAAGGCAATAGGAGTGATCCCCAAAATTACAGGCCTATCTCATTGACGTCGATTTGCAGTAGGATTTTGGAACATATACTTTGTTCGAATATTATGAACTACCTCGAAGAGAACGACCTATTAACCAGTAGTCAACACGGATTCACAAAGTATCACTCTTGCGAAACACAGCTTGCCCTTTATTCACATGAAGTATTAAGTGCCATCGACAAGGGATCTCAAATCGATTCCATATTTCTGGATTTCACGAAGGCTTTGGACACTGTACCCCACAAGCGGCTTCTTATGAAATTGCGTGCTTATGGAATATCTCCCCAATTGTGCGATTGGATTCACGATTTCCTATCAGAAAGAACACAGTTCGTTGTAATTGACGGTAAGTCATCGAGTAAAAGAGAAGTGATATCTGGCGTTCCACAGGAAAGCGTTATAGGTCCATTACTATTCCTCGTTTTTATAAACGATTTAGGAGACAATCTGAATAGCTCCCTTAGACTGTTCGCGGATGATGCTGTCGTTTATCGGTTAGTGAAGTCAATTGAGGATCAATAGCAACTGCAAAGCGATTTAGACAAAATGTCTGCATGGTGCGAATATTGGCAATTGACACTAAATAATGAAAAGTGTGAAGTAATACACATGACCACTAAATGAAATCCGCTGAACTTCAATTACGCGATAAATCAGTCAAACCTTAATGTCGTAGATTCTACCAAATACCTAGGAGTTACAATTACGATCACATAGAAAAAATTGTGGGGAAGGTGAACCGAAGGTTACGTTTCATCGGCAGAACGCTTTCAAGATGCACCAGCTCCACCAAAGAGCTTGTGCGTCCTCTCCTGGAGTACTGTTTCCCCTTGTGGCACCCTCACCAGGTGGGACTGACGTTAGACATTGAGAAGGGGGGGGGGGAGCGTCACGGAAATGTTGCAAGAATTAGGGTGGAAATCATTAAAAGAAAGACGTCATTCATTGCCTGAGCAGTTTGCGAAGTTTCAATCACCAACTTTTAGTTCTGAATGTGAAAATATTTTGCTAGCACCCACCTACTTAGGAAGACATGACCATCCCAATAAAATAAGAGAAATCAGATCGAAAATGGAACGATTTAGGTGTACTTTCTTCCCACATGCTATTAGAGAATGGAACGGTAGAGAAAAGTTATGAAAGTGGTTAATGAACCCTCTGCCAGCCACTTTAATGTGATTTGCAGAGTATCTATGTAGATGTAGATGAAGATGTAGGTGTAGATGAGTTAGTTGTATATTCACCACATTTACGTATGCAAAACCACCAAAATAAAATTGAATACAGTCTGGTACATGATCGTTGAAACTTAATGTGAAAAAGTGAACCTAATTTCTGAAATCTAACTTCAACGCCAGACAAAGAATCGCTACCATCTCAAGGGAAGGAAGAAAATCAGAACGTCTTACCAGGTCGAAGCACAGCCACAGAGTGAACAGACGGCCAGTGAGTCCCCACCAAGCCGGAAATCGGTAAAAACACAAGAAATACGAGGTGGTGGGGAGAGCTTAGACTGGCGCGTCCTACTTAGGCTCGCTACCGGTCATCGACAACCCAACTTGTAACCAAGGGTGGCGGAACCTCTTTGGTAGCATCAAAAGCAAAGGTTGGTAACGACTACCTATCGACACGAAGACAGAGAAACACTATTAGCGAGCAGCCAGCAGTCGACGACGAAAATTCTCATACGTACACTCAGACTCCCACGCTAGAAAATGATCATAAATGCACATACAGAATAAAGCAAGTACACATTCTCACAGGGGCAGTGGCGTCACGGAGAAACCGTTTATCTTGCCACATTCATAGACACAATTTTAAATTATTAGCATAATAAAATACCATCAATATTACAAACATTTCAAAACATGTAATAAAATGCTATTCCACATGCTTTCAAACGAATGGGGTTCTCGCTTAGCAAAAAGGCCCGTCTAGTGAACTTAGAAAAATTACATAGTTAGAAACCTAGGGAAGACGGTAGACAGCCGTCTTTCAAAGGGAACATGATAAGTGAGACAACATTTCAGATTTCTAGCCGTTTTGATAGTACAATATAGTTGAAATATGTTCAGGGTCTAGTTCAGATACTATATCGTGAGTGTCTGAAACAAGAGTCAAACACTAAAATAAGTCTACTTTAGTTATTTTCATTTCGTAATGATGTATGGTATTCGTTTCTGGGGTATTCTTCTGATTCAAATAGGGTACATATTTCCCAGAAACCTCGATAACCTCTTGTCGACCACTGTTTAGTAGCCTGTGGTTTCTGACATTGGATTCTCTTAGCAATGTTTTTCATGTTAAATTAACACCAGACAAAAACAGAATTTGCGTTTGGATCACACTTCCTTTTGTGTCGAAAGTTTTGCAGTATTCCACCGCATCAATGTTTAATAAACCTATCAGAAGAATTCTAAAAGTTTTGTAGAAATACACGCACTTCGAATGCTAAACTGAAATATGAATGACTTACTCTTTCTATTATGCCATGAAATTCCTGGATGAATTAAAGAATTAAACTAAGTCCTGTGTTTGGTTGTTGGTACTACATACTTTTGCTTCAACCTTACATATTACTACTACTTGTAACAATCGGGAGTACTGGATTGCTCCATGACCAAGGAGAATTTCACGTTAATTCGCTCTGCGGAACGCCACAAATATAAAAGAAAAAATATTTATATTTTAACTGCAGGACAATGATAGTATATTCGTGCAAGTAAACACGGTTACAACTGGAAGACATGTCCTTCAAAGTCCGAATAGTTAACGTGTGTTGAAATACTACCACAGCACGATGTGTTACATCCTGTAATCTGAAGGTAGTGTGAATGTTTAACTGCTTTCACCATCCGGCACTGACAAAGTAAAGCCATTTCACCTGTGTGATGGCGACGTTGGACAATGAGCGGAAGTGGGTCGTGGGCCGGCCACAGCTCTCAGTCATAGTTCCGCCACAGCGACGGCATTGACATAAAAGTCAGCTGGGAGTGTCAGGTACCGCCAGTAGGTAACTAGAGAAACAGGTCACAGGAGCAATATTGTCAGTGGAGCTGCGCATGAAGCCAGTAATGAGAACGTCACACGTTTATACGATCGTCTGCGCTGTTTTAGTCAAATGTTCCTGTGAGACTTTCCATGAGGTAAGTACATCACTCATTAATTACGTTACCAAAAAAAATGTCAGAAATGTTGGCTCAGACTGTGGTAATCATTGTTGATTCTTGCTATCTCTAAACTAAGTCCAGATACGAGATACAGATCGAAATGTTCGTGTACGTGGTCTGTGAACACTAGTATACTTTTTGTCGCACTAAAAGTGGTCCCTTACCTAAGTACTTTTGGCAGCTATAAATTTAATTTCATGTAACACATTAATCATTTATCTGAGACTAAGATTTAAAGGAATTTGTAGAGTAGAGGAGGCAAATTCTTACGATTTTTTTTTTCGTATCTAGCACCGTTTGAAAGACATTTGCAAAAGGCATCGATGATTTGATTTTTTTTCTTAAATAATTTGACTGTGCAAGTTGGTACACATGTCTAAAGATATAGTTCTTCATGTGACTCTACCGTCATTTGATGGAAGTTAGCCGACCGCGGTGGCCGAGGGGACTGAGCTGCTCCAGTCACAGTCTGCACGGCCACTACGGTCGGGGGTTCGAATCCCCCCTCGGGCATGGATATTTGTGCCGTCCTAGTTCGTAAGTAGTTCATAAGTAGTTTGTAAGTTTAGGGACTGATGACCCCGTAGTTAAGTCCCATAATCTTTACAAACATTTGAACATTTGCTGGAAGTTAGAAGAACGGTTTGAGGTCAAAATTTCATCTAGGGTTGAGTATCTTGCAGGAAAATATCTCTTTATACAGGAAAAAATATCATGAACGCATTGAGGCGCAATGCTCCGATGCGCGAGGGCGCTCCCCGTCAGGGGTTCGAATCCTCCCTCTGGTTTGGATGTTTGTGCTGTCTAAAATATAAGGTACTTCATAAGTATCAATTAATACAAATAAACAATCCCAGAGACGGATTTACGTCTCAAATATGTCAAAGACATTATTGATAAATCTGAAGCATTGAAATAAAATTTGTGATGCGGCCGGGAATCGAACCCGGACCTTTATGATTACTAGGCAGACGTCTTAACCGTTAGACTGGCCGGGACAGAGATTCTAACAAGGGGTGTAATGGCTGTATCCGAAAATTACCTCGAGCAGTTAAATAGAGAACCGGCCGATGGACAAATAGACCCGAACTTTAAATATCAGTTAGCGAAGAACATGGTATCAGCCGTTATAGCATCTGTGAACACAGCTCAAAATGGAAATAGTATCAGATGTAGAAAGTTCTTTCTGTTAAACATATGTCATAAGGCACAGGTTTCAAGGTACTTTACTGTCAACACGATAATTTCGTCTCTAACGTTGACCGTCTTGGGCATAGGTGGACGAAGATCATCAGCATATATTAGATACGTATGTGCCGAGTAATATTAAGAGAGATGCGAAAGATCCACCGTTCCTCGATAACCAAGTTAGTTTCTTAGACATCTCAATACCGTTTTTTGTCCTTTTTCTCTTCTATATTTTATACAAGAGCAAAACAAGGGGAATCGAATGCAACCCGAGAAAATCAGGTGATCTACAAGATATTATATTACATAAAAAACAATAGCGGTGATTTATAATTTGCTTAGGCAGTAAAATAACATATGATGATCGCAGTACAGAGAATACAAAATACAGAATGGCAATGGTAAGAAAATTTTGAGAATGGGAAATTTTTTAAAATCGAAAATAAATTCAAGTGTAAGACGCTGTTTTCTGAAGGCACCTGTGTAGTGTTGCCTTCCACGTGAGTGAGACATCGACATCAAATAGTTCAAACAGGAAGATGTTTTAAAAATGTGATGTTACAGATGAATACTGAAAATTAGATGGGCACATTGCGTAATTAAGGAGGTATTGAAAAGAAGGTTACGTATCACGTTCATTCACTTTGATAACTATTATTTCCGCAAATAACAGTTGTGCAAAAATTAATATCATTTTTCTTTTTTCAGATGACAGATGGACCGTATCAAGAAGTCATGAAGAAATGTATAGAAGAATTAGGCTATGGATATGGTGTGTTTTATTATTATTTCGTATGGTATCAAGGAAAAATTAGAACAGCACTAGCACTAGACCTAGAGATCAAATTAATAATTTTCATTTATGATTAGGAAATTCATTATTCAGTAATATCCTTGTGAATAGGATAAATTAAAAATGCCCTTAAATGGGTTACACAAAGAAAGAAAAATACTTTTTTTATAATGAAAATGTATATTATGGCCTAAAATGTAATGGATAGCAAATGTTTCTTAAGTATTTATTAGCAGTTAGTAGCAGATGGATATCTAAAGTTTCCATCCAGGAAATAGTTTCCTCAGAGAGCTGGCGAATGCTGGCCAGAATTCCGTCGTAAGTGGGCAGGAGACAGTGTGAGACTAAGTGGCGCGTTGTTTAGTTTGGTGCTGATATCCGCAGTGAGTGTAGGCACTTGTAGCGATTCCCCACTTGTGCCTCAGTCCAGGAATATTCGTTTTTTTTTTTTTTTTTTTTTTTTTTTTTTTTTTTTTTTTTTTTTTTTTTTTTTTTTTACCATATAAGATTTCGGTCAACAGATTTCTGGGTAGTTGTAATCGAGGAAGGGCTCCTGTCGAATTTGTCTTATACATATATATTTCGATTTTAACTAAGCAGTTAGTCAAAATTTGAGATGTTAATGACAAGTCATTCTTGCAAATTTCTATGAGAAACCGTGAAACTTTCTGAAACCGCGCAACAATGTTGTAGAACTATAAGCATAGTTGACAGTGTTTCTCGGTAAGATCAATTTGATTTACCGAAGCATGTCAATAACAACGTTAGCCGTCCTCCTCTGAATTGTTCCTCTACCTCTCCGTAAACCAAACTGGTGGGAACCCCAAACGCTTGACCAAATAGGACGACTGGGTCGCACAAGCGTTTTACATGCGGTGTCTACAAACGAATAATATCTTCCCAAAATTCTCGCAATAAGCCGAAGTTGATAATGCGCCTTCCCCACAACTGTCCTTATATGCTCGTTCCATTTCATATCGCTGTGCAACGTTATGACTAGATATTTAATTGACGCGACTCTGCCAAGCAGCAAACTACTAATGCTGTATTCGAAAATTACCTACGCAACTTACGTTTTCCAACATTTAAAGCTAGCTTTCATTCCTCACAACACCTAGATATTGATCGAACCCATCCTGCATGCGAACCACAGTCATTCGATGACCACACCTTCCCGTACACCACATCATCATCAGCAAACAGATGCAGATTGCCTCTGTCTCTGTTTCTCAGATCATTTGTATAGTTAGAAAATAATTACGGCCCTATCACACTTACCTCTGTCAATCCTGACGATGCCCTATTCGACAGACTCGCCATCGATGACAACGTATTGTGTTCTATTACTTAAGTAGACCTCGAGCACCTCACATAAGCTCGTATTTGCATTAGCAATCTGCAATGCAGCTGCGTGTCAAACGACTTTCCAAAATCGAAAAATGTGCGGTCTACCTTTTGCCCTTCATTCTTATATCGCAAGATGTCATGAGGGAAAAGGGAAAGCTAAGATTTGCACGATCTATGATTTCCAAAGCCGTGATATTTCATGAACAGATGCCTTTACATCTCAAGGAATTTACTATATACAAGTGGGAATATGTTCAAGAATTTTACAGCAACCCGATATTAATGATATTGGTCTGTGATTATGCGAACCAGTTCTTTTTATTTTCTATACATGTAAGTCATCTTCCCCTTCTTCCAGTCCCTTGGAACTTTCTGCTGGGTCGATGAATGCAAGCGAAGTAAGGGGTTAATGCCGCATAGTACTCTTTCTAAAACTGGTTTGGTACCCCACTGGACCTGAAGCCTTGTTTATTTTCAACTAACTCAGCTGTTTCTCTACATCGGCTATGTGTATTACTATGGAAGTAGGTGCCATCATCAAATGTCGGTATGTTTGCATGGTCTTCCGGTGTGAATTATTTCTTAAATGTTACACTAAGAACTTCGACCATCACCTGCTGTCTTCTGTCACCGCCCTAGAATGATAAGGAGTGAGACCTTTAATCCGCTTCTCGATTTTACAGAGAAACATAATTTTTCGGGTCCTCTGCAACATATTTTAGCGCCTGGATCCGAAAAACCGGCGAACTTGATTCAGGATTTTTCCCACTTAGTTTGTCGGTCTACGAGGCACAAAACCCGACCGATCTGCATAGGCATGTGTAGAGATCACACAACAGTTTTTGGAAAGACAGATAGCAAATGTGAATCAGATGGTATACATGCTATGGCAGGCAGGCATTGAAAGTGGCAAAGCCAGCCGCGGTGGCCGAGGGGACTGCGGCGCGCCAGTCACGGTCTGCACGGCCACTACAGTCGGTGATTCAAAACCCTCCTCGGGCCTGTCCTTAGTGTTAGCTAGTTTAGTTAGTTTAGCTAGTTTAGCTAGTTAGTAGTTTGTAAGTTAAGGAACTGATGACCCCGTAGTTAAGTCCCTTAAGCTATACTAACATTTGAAGATTTTTTTTTTTTTTTTTTTTTTTTTTTTTTTTTTTTTTTTTTTTTTTGAAATTGGCAGAGAAGAAGACACTGGTAAAGAACACGGAAAGAAAACGGCGAAGGCAGTGTGACACAGACTGAAGAATGTAAATGTGGGAGCGAAAAGAGGCACTGGAAGAGAGACGTATCTAGACAGTAGCAGTGAATTTAATACAATTAGAGTGTAGGTGAAAAAAATTAGCACGATCTGTGTCGAAAGACATTAGTGGGGCTTGGTATTGTTGCAATGTTGCACACCTCCTGGTTTTGTAGAACTATGGATGTCAGTTTTTTAATATATTTTTTTCGTTAGGAAGCGTGACCTATGCCATGGTACATGTTATACTGAACTACTTTTGGTGGTGTCTCGTCCAGTTGCATCTCAATGCGCCGAAAACCGCTGTGGGCCTCGTGACCAGACTCCCTGCCGAACAACTCGGCCCATTACATCTGCGGCGTCGGCTGCAGGTTGGCCGTCCACTGTTGTAAAATAAAACAAAGTAACTAAAACACACCACACTTGTCGAAGCACAAAGGAAGTTCCGTAGATGGTGGGGCACTGACAGCTTTGAAGATGTGGTGTGGGGGGAAAAGGGGTGAAAGGAGAGGGAGAGGGTGGGGAGGAGCCACAGAGCCGGTAGGGAAGGGACGGGTGGGATGATGTCCCAGGGAGCCACAGGGAAGAAGGATAGGGGAGGGCAGTAAGAGGAGGATCCGGAGGTGACGGGGATGGAGGAGGAGAGAAGGGACAGGAAGGGAGGGATAGTCGGGGCCCTCAGGGAGAGAAGGGGGAGAGGGAGCAAGGAGAAGGATTACAGCTGATATGAAGGGTAGATGTCAGGTCGGAGGGCATCATCCGGGAGGGGGAGGGTACGGAAGTTGCCACGGGAAAGGATCCGGAGGGTGGACAAATGGAGAGCAGGGGGAATACAGTGGTGGAGGCGCGGCAACGTACCAGGTGCTGAGAGGAGGGGATGGACTAGAGGATTAGGCGGATCTGATTTGCGGGATTATTGAAAATCTCCGAGTCTGTGGAAAGGAATGAGATCATAGAGGATCCGCGTGGGGGAGGGGGGATAAAGGGGGATACGGAAGGCGAGGCGGAGGGCATGGCGTTCCAGTATCTCCAGAGATTTGTAGAAGGATGGGGGAGCGGAGATCCAGGCAGGATGGGCGACGCAGAGAACAGGGATTTGTAGGTATAGAGGATGGTAGAAAGGTTGAGGCCTCATGTTCGGCGAACAAGGAGTTTGAGGAGGCGTAGGCGAGAGCGGGCTTTTTCTTGGATAGCGCGTAGATGGGGAGTCCAGGAGAGGGTGCGATCAATAGTGACGCCTAGGTACTTTAGGGTAGGGGTGAGACGAATTGGACGGTTATGGAGGGTCAGATAAAAATCTCGGGGACGGAAGGAAGGTGTTGTACGACCTACGATGATCGCCTGGGTTTTGGTAGGATTTATAGACAGGAGCCACTGGTTGCACCAAGCTGCAAAGAGGTCAAGGTGTTCTTGGAGCAGGCGGTTGGAATGGGCAAGGGTGGGAACTAAGGCAAGGAAAGCGGTGTCGTTAGCATATTGGAAAAGGTGTACGGGAGGGGCAGGCTTAGGCATATCCGAGGTATACATGAGGTACAGGAGGGGAGAAAGGACAGAGCCTTGTGGCACACCAGCAGAGGGATTAAAAAAAGACAGGAGTCGGTGTTGTGGATGGTAACATAGGTGGGGCGGTTGGAGAAGAGGAGGCAATGACCGAGACGAAGTTGATGGGAAGAGCATAGGTTTGGAGTTTGAAGAGCAGGCCAGAGTGCCAGACCCGATCATAGGCCCGTTCGAGGTCTAAGGACACAAAGATGGCGCACGATGGGAATTTAGCTGGAGGGAAAGGAGTTGCGTAAGTCGAAGGAGTTGGTCGTCAGTGGAGAAGGAAGGACGAAAGCCACATTGGGTGTCTGGGAGAAGGTGGTGGAGGTGGAGGTGGTGATGGATGCGACGGGACAGAATGGATTCGAAGACCTTGCTGAACACTGGGGTGAGGCAAATCGGGCGGTAGGAGGAGGCATTAGAGGGGGGTTTGTTTTTATTTATTTTTTATTTTATTTATTTAGCCTGATCAGATTAGGGCCATCAGTCCCTCTCTTACATCGGACCAGGATTTTACACATACAGTATTTCTTTACATGTGAGTTACCTATAACATAATAATGATTTTTACAGATAAACAGTTAATAACATTGTTTATACAGGTTGATTACATGTAAAAGGATGTAAATAAAAGGTAATAACTTAACTCTACATATGTAATAACTTAACTCTAAATAGGATTAATACTAACAGTACCACTGAGACACCTTCTGCTGCTGCTGGTGGTGTAATAATAGACGTAACAACATTTATATTAGCAGATACAATATTTACTTTTGGATATATCGAGACTGGTTAACGCATGGCGAATTCTGACAGAAGCTGTACCTGGCGAGAGCAATGGTAGTTGAAGAGTATCTGGGAGGAGGAATGGATGTGACGTACCTGGACCGTAGGGTAATAAAGACTGGCATCATTATTGCTTTAGTCGTTTGAAGCTGGCAGTGTTATTCAGTTCTCTGATATACTGAGGTAGATTGTTCCAGAGCCTGGTTCCTGCTACTGAAAAGGATTTTGAGAAACCGGCTGTGTGATGGATAGGGACAGAAAGGGTTTTGCTCTGACAGGAACGAGTAGTTCTTTTATGTTGATCAGATAAGAGTGTTAAGGTCGAGGAAAGATATGAGGGACAGTGTACGTTGATAAGAGAGTAGAGGAAACAGAGTGTATGAAAATCTCTGCGCTTGTCAGCACGGAGCCAGGATCGTTGCTTATAAGATGGTGAAATGTGATCAAAGAGACAGATGTTACATATATATCGAACGCAGGCATTCATGATTAGTTCCAGACGTCGTGAGCTTCCCCAAGAGAGACCTTGAAAGATAACATCACCGTAATCAATAATTGGAATTACAAGCGTTTGTATAAGTTTCTTTTTAAGATCGAGAGGAAAAAACTTCTTATATCTCTGTAGGGCATGAAGAGATGCTGATGCCTTCCTACACACGGCGGCTGTGTGCTCAGCCCAATTTAGTTTGTCGTCTATTATCACACCCAGACTTTGTTGGGTTTGAGGAACATGAGGACTCGGGAGATTTTCCACAGGCTGGGGTAGCAGCCAGTGTAGAGGATGGTGGTATAGAGGGAAGCAAGCGTGGTGAGGAAAGGGAGGGGACATTCTTTGAGGTGGCGGTATATGATGCGATCGTGGCCGGGAGCCGTGTTGCGTTTGGTGCGCAGTATCAATTGTATGTCATGTGCAGTGATGGGGGTGTTAATGTCTGATGGTGGGATGTGGTCCAGGTAATGGAAGCCGGGAGCCAGGGGTGGGATGGTGACATCGGTTTTTTCATGGACATCTGGGAACAAGGAATAATCAAAGTTAGGATTGTCAGGGATGGAGAAGACATCAGAGAGGAAAAAGGCAAAATGGTTAGCTTTACTGGCATTATCAGGAAGGGGCTGGTCAAGGGGAGGAGAGGGTACGTGGGCATTGCTTTCGATCCAGTGAGGGGGTGGAAGGCGTTCCAATACCGGGACGAGTTGATTGGGAGGTGGGCATTAAGCCGTGTCACTGTCTGATGCCAGTCCCGGCGTTTTTTGGCAGTCAGGAGGCTGCGCGCGTGTCGCTGGAGTTGCCGGTGGCGGAGGAGTGTATCCCAGTCACAGGTTCGCAGGAAGGAGCGGTACAGGCGGCGGGATTCCCGCAGAAGAAGGACAGCCTGTGGAGGGAGTGTGGGTCGGTGCGGCTGGACAACTTTGGTAGGGATGTGGGACTGGATAGCATCAGACAAGGTCTGCTGAAGGAAGGAGGCAGCTTGGTCGATATCATCGGTAGAGTGGAGGGGGAGAGGGTGGCTTTCGACCTGATGGTTGATGGAGAGGCGAAAGGCATCCCAGTCTGCTCGGGAGTAGTCATGGACGAGTTTAGGAGGTGGAGGCGGGCGAGGATTCTGTGGGCAATGGACATTGTGTGTGAGGGTAAGGAGAACAGGGTCGTGATCACTGCCTATGGGGTCAAGAACGTCGGCGGCGATGCGCCCAAGGAGATTGGGAGAGACAATGACGACATCAGGGGTGGTGTTGCTACAGGGTCGGGTGTGGTGTGGGAGTGGGATAATGTCACCATTGATGGTAGGAATGAACTGATGCCACCGACGGAGTTCGGCAGGAGTGCGGGAGTGGATATTGAGGTCAGCGGCGACCACGTAGGTCGTGAAGGTGCTATCGATATGAGCAAGGAAGTCATAAGAGAAGGGAACATGGGAGCGGACATAAATAGTAGCACAGGTGACAGTGAGGGAAGGGAGGAAGAGAGTGTGGATGAGATGTTCATAAGGGATGTTGAGGAGGGGATGTGGCCGAACCGGGTGGTGTCAGAGATGGCCGAAAGCTACTCCACCTCGTGCAGGGGGATGGGGAGACTCGTGATGGTGTAGGATATAGGGTGTGGTACTGACATGTATGTGAGGGAGGAGGAAGGTTTCGTTGAGGAGAAAGGCATCCACGCGGTGTTGGTTTAAGGTGTTCATCAGGAGGAGCTTATTGGTGGGAAGGGAGCGAATATTGGAGTACAAGATGTTAAATCGTTGCTGCGCCATAAGGAGGTTGAAAGGTGGGGAGAGGGAGAGAAAAAGGGAGCGGGTGTGGGGACTAAACTAGGGTGTGAGGACGGTCGGTTCGGGAGAAGGTGAAGTGGATGTGATTTTGGGAGGTTGTAGCCTTAAAATCAAGGTTGAAGAGGGAGCGAGCAGCCAGGGAGACTTGGTGGAGGGTGTGAGGGCGCTGGAAAGGGTGGATATTTTGGAGGACAATAGTCAGGAACCGGATGATGTCCTCTGCTGGTGGGGGAGGGCATAAGGAGTTATTAGGGGGAATTGGGGGATCAGTGGGACGGACAGGGACGGTGAATACTTCTTTGGTGGGAGGGGACGGGACTTACATTTGTAAGAGTAGGTGGGGTGTGCCTCAACTCAGGTGTTACAGGAGGGGGTGGCGGCGAGGTTAGGGCAGGAGGTTTGGAAGTGTTGGCCTTTGCAGTGGGGGCAGACAGGGGGGAGACGGCAATTTTCGCAAGGTGGTCATTATAGGTGAGGCATCGGGAGCAGCGGTAAGACTGGGGAGGTGCTCGGGGCCCCATTGCGGAGGAGGTGGTTGATGGATGAGGCGTATTCAGTGAAGACGCGCATGAGGTAGGTGGGGCCCGTCGCATTGTTAATGCAACGAGCTGAGCGGACGGATAAACGGGGATCCCGCCGGAGTTCCTCCAGCACCTCGTCCTCTGTGATCCCCAGGTTCAATTTGGTGATCACTGCAGTGAGAGTGGGAGGACGATGGGGAGGAGGGGATTGGCGATTGGAGGCTGGAGGGGGCAGGGGGACAAGGCTGGCACGGGGTCCAAAGTGGACGTGGGAGATCTTGTGGAGGAGCTGTGTATGGAGGTCTGAGTCAGGTGATTTGAGGAGAACAGAGTCCCTCCGTGGGATGATTTGGTAGATGGGGGCAGAAGGGGCATACTGCCGAAAGAGGAGAGTGAGGGCATGGCAGTCTAGGAGTTGAGGGTCAGGGTTATTGAGGACGAAAGTGTGGAGGGGTTGGGAGGGGAGGATGGGTGGTGGGGGAGGTGGTGCAGGCTGGGTAGGGGGGAGAAGAGCAGCTTCCATCAGGACCGGTGGGCCAGTGGCGAGAGGGTCGGCAGGCTTTTTCGTCACCGAGGAGGTGGCGTCTGTGGATGCTTGTTTTGTCTTCTTTGGTTTTAGGAGTGTCTGGGAGGCAGGAGTGGAGACAGGGGTGACCGGAAGGTGGCGCGGAGCCGGCCCTGCGGCTGCGGTGGCGTCGTCGGGTGGAAGAGGACAGGCGTCGACTGCGGTCTGCCGGGTGCGAACCGCAGCACGGTCACCGCGGGAGTCGGGGAGGGGAGGGAAGGAATCGAGCGGGGGGACGGAGGAAGAGGCAGGAGAGTGTGGGACGAGGGCAGCAGCTTGTGTGGGGGCACATGAGAAGGCGACAGCTGAGGGAGTGGTGAGGATGAAGAGGGAGGGAATTGTGGCAGGAAGAAGAGGGGAGGATGAGCTCCAGGAGATGGTGGTGGGGGCATGGGAGGGAGAGGTAAAAATGATGGTGGAAGACACAGAAGTAGAGGGGAGGGTCGACATGGCAGAGTCGATCAGTCACCTTAACTGTAGAACACTGCTCCAGGATCAGCGGCGGCGGCGGACGTCCCTCCCGGCGGCCCAGGTGGGGGCGCTCCGACGGTCTGGCGGCCGGGCAGAGCGCGCTGGGCGGCGGCGAATCCGGCGTGGGCCGGAGAAGCACCTTCCGGGGCGGCGGCTGCTGCGGTGGAAACACCGGAGGCGTCGGACGCCGACGGGGCGGCGACACGACGGGACTGCAGTCCGGATAGCCCGGGTGGTGGGGCCCCGATCGGCAGTCGGCGACAGCGGCACTTAACGGCGACAGCGGCACGTCGCGGCGGCAGACAACAGCCGAAGACGATAGCACACAAATGTAAGAAATAATATCTGCGAAGCACAAAACAAATACCGCACAAGTACGGTAGTAAGAACGGCTGGAAGGGCCAAATTTCCCTTTATATATCCGCAGATGCACAATATTTTTGTTACAAGCAATAGTCCTATTTCACGTGCTTTAATTCGTATGGAGCTCATGTTCGTTTCTAACAACGCCACTCTGTAATGTCCACATGTTATAATTAGCTTTATTTCAATATATGTTCTTTAAATAAGTAGCGACGTATGCGCATGTAGCGCTAATGTGTGTATTCCCCATGCCCTGGATTGCAAGTTCATCCCTTGTGCTCATGCGGTAGTTTGGATATAAAGTCACAGTAGCTGTAGTTATGTTGAGTGACCTATAAGAACTACATATACCAATGTCACCTGGATAATGTAAGCGCATATGGTATTTTTTAGAAAAAAAAATAGCCCGATTGTTTCTCTCCTATGTAATCATGTTTGAACCTTCATGTATATTCTATGTTTAGACGCAATGTAATCATATTTGAACCTCCATGTACATTTGTATATTTTTGATTTTGACGCACTGTACTAACTAAGCAAAGACGGCCAACATAGTATCATTCTGAAAAACTAGATGGCGTGAACTGCTGTGTATTTCTCTCTCTCTCTCTCTCTCTCTCTCTCTAACACACTCACACACATGCATTGGTGCTTTGTAACGACTTTACCTTTTATGCTAGTCTTAATTAAGTATATATATATATATATATATATATATATATATATATATATATATATATATATATATATATATATAAACAGATAGTATTTTATACGTATTTTAAACAATTGATGGTGACAAATTTTAAATTTTTATATATATATTTTAGTACCTACCCGCCTGAGGGTGCTGATAAATAGTTATTTATATTTTTATCATATTAT
Source organism: Locusta migratoria (assembly GCA_026315105.1). Lineage (NCBI taxonomy): Eukaryota > Metazoa > Arthropoda > Insecta > Orthoptera > Acrididae > Locusta > Locusta migratoria. The sequence continues at coordinate 26,814,269 of CM048751.1, forward strand.
GCGTAATCTGTGTATGTTAGTTGTTAAACTTTAATTCACCTGAATCATCATTTTTATCTTTTTAAGCGTTTAATATGTTTGAACCCATTTTCTTTTTTAAAATGTTACAATGTAACCTATTTAAACAAAGAGGGCGCCAGGCACCATCTATGTGCAAGCTAAGCTGCGTAGGTGTACGTAAGCGGCTACCTGAATTTATTGTTGTGACTTGTACCGGCAAGACCTTTTAAATGTTTTTTATGACATGACTGATAAAAATGTTTTTAAGCAGAGCACATAGGTCATCATGACTTGCAATTCTGGTATGTAATTCTATTTTATATGTATAACATTCTTGGTGTATGTAATCTTATTTTAATTTCAATGTCTGACCAAGGTACCTTGGTTTTAACAGCACTGATGATGTCCCATCATAGGGGCGAAATCGATATGTTTTGAAGATAAATAAAAGAAACATCTCACATCGCCTACCAAGCGAAAACCTTTTATTTCATTATAATTCTGTGGTGGGCTGGCACAAAAATGGAATCTAGTTACAAATAGTAGGAGATCACGTGTAAATGGAAATAAGAGACATCCATTTTTAAATTGACTACTATTATATTACATACAGTTGTCGAAAGACGATAGAAACAGTTTTAAAAATTGAACAATATAATTCAAAATATATGACAAAAAATTAGGTAAAGCTATTTGATATTACAGTAGGTAAGCAGGTACAAATATTCTAAGTAACTTTTATTACGCAATTGAAATGGTCATTACGGGAAAAATGATTGAAAATGTCTAACCAAGCACATCAATTCTGAATCTTTTATTTTCCGTGAGCAAGTTACAGACATTATGAACCTCCTTAGGTTTGGGGCCTGTGATTGGGAATGGTCGGCAAATTACGAATCAAGTACGTTTGTACCTTTTGTCCCTGAAATATTCTCTTTATATGTGACAGAAAATGCTCTTCTAATCTGTCCTATTGTGTCAGAGCGAACACAGAGATCCGGCAGTAGACCCGTTTATTCAACATGTCAAGTTTTCGCCGAGGAAGTCTCAAGAGTTACAATAAAATGCTACAGGAATGACTGTCAGCCTCGGAAAGCTATCCACTAAAATAGATCGTGTGATTGAGATCGCATACTTTAATCGATGGACAACTGATAAATTTGAGGCGATAAAGCAAAGTTTCAGTACAGACGAAGTAACAAGAAGTATATATATATATATATATATATATATATATATATATATATATATATATATATATGTGTGTGTGTGTGTGTGTGTTTTATTTAATTCCAGTAAATAAATTTCATTTCGACTAGGAACGTAGATCATTACGTAACGAGTATTGATAAATTGTAGCGTGCACTCTGCCATAGATTTTTTCTGTCAATCGTATATCTCTGACTTTTCACAGAATCTTAAATTTTATTTTCAAAAATTGAATTTGTGACCTTCGTACACCACGAATTGTCAGATCGTTTATATCATGAGAAGTGTTAAGAGGGTAGCTACTGAGAAAAGAATATTCTCCCTTGCAAACGTCTCGTATAAAAATGCAACAATGACACTTCGGTGCAGGAGCTAATTCGGCTACAACCGGCTGTCACTAAGAAAAAAGCGGGATGGTAGTCGGCTTGAGGATCGAGACACCTGTTTCTTCTCATATCTGTGATACCCGTAAAACAGCAATTGATCACGTTTTTCTCTGCTCTGATGGAAGAATTTTTAAACTGATATAATAAAAAAAATCGACTTTTAGATGCAGGGAATTGAAGGAAGACGTTTAATAATCAACAATTGATTATCATAATTCAATCACGTGGGAGAAAAAATGTAAGAGACTTGCAACTAACGAACTGAACCGCGGAAATTTGGAATGTAAGAATGGTGTGTAACACTCAATCTGAATTGCTTGATAATATAAAAAATAACTTTATATTACTCCGAATACAATACTGAAATACGATCGTAGATAATGGTGGACAAAAATAGAAAGGAAATACAGCCAATAATTTTGATGGAACGAATAATACCATCTTGACATGCAAATAAACTGATTTGTAAGAATTCAGAAGGATTCTGAGTTCAATACATACACATACACTCATTGTTCATAGTAACGTGCAAGTACAACTGATCGCAAGAGAGTATTACAAATTTGCACCAAAATAAAATTATTTCCCAAAAAAGCTTCACAAATATGAAGTAGCAGCTAGCTTCACACACTGTTGCCACAAAGTGACACACCATACAATACTTATGATAGAAGGTGTGAGGTAGTTTCCAATAGTGGTTACTAATACGAGCCGTATCACCACCTTCATGGATAGAGTACCGCCATGCCATCCGATTTTGTTACAGCATAACACTCTAGCTTCTAGCGTTCACTACTGTAAACATTCACATCAGGGTGGAATAATAAAATCTTGAAAATTTTACTCAACAGTAACGATAACTTTTCATCTGGTATACTTAATTTCCGTATTCACTGTTACCTGCCATCCACTGTAGCGTTGTTTGACATGTTTGTTACATGAGGGATGTTATCAATTGCGTGTTAATCAGACAGACAGTGCTATTGTTCAAAAGATTGGTATGTCAGTTCGAGAAATGTTGTGGATTGTCAATACTCAAAGAACATAAAATGTAATGTGTTACAGTAATGAAAGATATTAAGAAATGCTTTATTTTTGGGGTAGTACAATCTACATAAACGCATTTTACAATTAATTTATTTTTAATTATTGAGTTATTACATAAATAACATGACTCAACCTTTTCTCTTTCAACAGATGAGATTCGGACAATGAATGGCACAGATGAAGGCGAGGCGAGTGAATACAAAAGAGTAAGTCTAGACTGATTGTTAACGAGTATACTATTACAACAGTATTTTTTGTGGAAAATGGTTATGAATGCACACTGATAGTCGTTTTCTTTGCAGTGTTTCATGAAGTGTTATGGACAAAAAATGAAATACGTAAGTAATTCTCAGAATTGTTACGAAATGTAATGTGTTGATTAATCTCCAAGGCAGTGGGCAAAAAGTCTCATGCAACTATTAACAACCGATAGCCGGCTGTAAATTGCGAAATTCATAAATGTGGAAGCATTGTGATTCTTGAATAATGTAAGAGGTAAAAGTAAGTACGTTGATGTACGTGATTTCATTTTAGAATATGCAATACCAGCAGAGGGCAAAATTAAAGAAATATTACATAGGGACGGTAAAAAATAAGTTTCCAGGTTATCTCTCTCGACTAATCCATTAATTTATGAACATTCACCTTAAGGATGGTTCACGATCACCAACAGTAAAAACTTTTTACGATTTTTTTTAATTTTTTCTCGTAGCAGTTGCACAATTTTGAGTACTATGACTAGTTTCGGACGAGACTGTCCATTTCAAACCACTAGCCTTGGTCTTAGACCGTAATGAATCCAGATGCATGTTAAAATGGCTGCTAAAATTGATGTACATTATAAAATATGTAGCTAGATTACATTTAAAATAGCTGTTAAAACTGGTGTTACTTCCACTTACTCTTTCGGGCCCGGGTTACACAAGTTTTAATAGCTATTTTAAATATCTGTGTACATAAAAATGAATTGCTGTTCGTTAGTCTCGGTAAAACTCTCGAACGGGTGAAACGATTTGGCTAATTTTAGTCTTGAAATATTCGTGTAAGTCCAGGGAAGGTTTAAACGGCGATAAAATATGGAAATGTTGTCCGGAATAGAGGAAAATCGGGAAAAACTTAAACAGCTTTTTCCAGTGAGCTATCAATACCGTTGGTCCAATTACGATAAAAGGTTGTACATTTCATGTTGAAAGCAAGATGAAGGTTCGCATCAAATAAAAATTTGGAAAAGTCGCTCGGAAAGTAAAAAAAATTAGAAAAACCGAAAGAGATTTCTTTCTAGGAATAAAAATAAATTGCCACATGTTTGTAAGAGCATCACTTGAGTACGGCTTGACAGGACAAAGGTTTGTATGAAATAATTTTATGTGGAAAATATACCGGAAAATTGGAAAATTTGCGAAAAACTGAAAGTGCGTTTTTCAGTGTGTTGTTGATTGAATTCAGCACTATAACTGACGGAGAGGGGTAATTCTTTTGTTGTTTTGTTCATTATGGTCTTGGAAAAGGTTTGACTAAAAAAAATAAAAAAAATAGACAGTTTGAAAGGAAAGTCGCAAAATTCGAACCAAGTTTCATTTTCTATGTCTTTCTAAATGTACTCAATACTAAAAGTTGAGAACCGTTCATCGGTTTGCGATAAAATTTTGATCATTTGACGTTCAACCAAAGATGAATGTTCTTATGAACTAAAAATTCGGGAAAGTTACCAGGAAAATTTCGAAATTCGAGAGAAACTGAAAGGGCTTTTTTCAATGGGATATCAATATTATTCGTTGGTTACGATAAAATTTTGCATATTTGACGTTCAAACCAAAGGTGAATGTTCTTATAAACTAAAAATTCGGGAAAGTTACCAGGAAAATTTCGAAATTCGAGAGAAACTGAAAGGGCTTTTTTCAATGGGATATCAATATTATTCGTCTGGTTACGATCAAATTTTGCATATTTGACGTTCAAACTAAAGATGAATGTTCTTATAAACTAAAAATTCGGGAAAGTTATCAGGAAAATTTCGAAATTCGAGAGAAACTGAAAGGGCTTTTTTCAATGGGATATCAATATTATTCGTCTGGTTACGATAAAACTTTGCATATTTCACGTTCAAACCAAAAGTAACGTTCTTATGACATAAAAATTAGGAAAAGTTTCCCGGAAAATTGGAAAATAAGGAAAAAATAGAAGGAGAAAATTCTATAAAATTTCAATACCATTCATCTAATTGCGATAAAATTTTGCAAATTCGACGTTCAAAGCGAGAGGAAGGTTTGATTGAAGTAAAAGTTTGCAGTAGTCGGCCATAAAATAGGAAAAAATATGGAAAAGTGAAAGCTCTATTCTTTGGGATCTCAATATCATTCGTGCGATTGCGGTCAAATTTTGCACATTTGACGTTCAAAGCAAATGCCTTTATGAAGCTACTGGGTCTAAAATACATATGATTTAAATTAGTAGGGTTTATATTAAGAGGTAAGTGATACGAAGTTCACTAGGTCATCTAGTAGTTACTTATTTGCAAGTTTTATAATGTACACCAATTTTAGCAGCCATTTTTAACAAGCATCTGGAATGATAACGGTTTAAAACCAAGGCTAATGGTTTGATAATGGACGGTCTCGTTCGAAACTTGTTACAGTACTTTGTAAAATTGCAACGAAAAAATGAAAAAATAAATAATTTCACAAAAAATCCAGTAATTATATGTTTTATATATGTGGTGTCTGTTCTTTCGGAAATGTCCGAAAGTACAGACCCTACATATATATTACTTCCACAATATTCCGATGACTGGCAATGATTCTTTCTTGAGTGAGAAGACACTCCTAAGCCATTACCCTTACAGGATTCAGTTTCGAAAAACCGTGAGTTTCAGTTATAGTGGTTGAGGATTTGCATCTGACAGTTGTGGTGACCGCTGGGTCCTCAACGGCGTAGTGGTGAGCGCAAATGCCTAGCAAGCAGGAGGGTCGGTCTCGTATCCTGGCTGGGTACCCTTTTCCAACCATTCGCAGTTAACATTGTACGTTACTTGAATATGAACATCAATTATTCATTCTGTATTCCAAAAATTATAACAAGATCTTTAACTATGGACATCTTCCGTGGTTAACATTTAATAGTTCTTGTTTGCAAAACCTGGAATGCGAGTACCTACGCCACAGTTCCTGCAACCACCGAACACTTTCCTTTTTATGCCCTTACCAGTCACCTCTTTTCCACTCTGTCTGAACAGACCTAGGATCATTTAGTTACATTCACCTTAGTTGCAGTACATCGATCTTTTTCTGGAAATTGCCGTGCAAATGTCCTTCAAAATTCTGAGAATGTAGTTGTGACTAAATGGTTTGTATCACCGTGTACATAAAATATTCATGTACAAAAACTGTCAAACAACACAAAGGGACGGAAATACCGAACACAGCTTAAAGTACAAAATATGGGAACAAATGACTAACGTCACAGAAAAATGAAAATGAGATGTAATAATCACTCGTACATTCCTGTAGAGATCATGAATCCCCTCTGTCAGTATCTTAAATTCATGTTCCTTGATCCCCGTATAACATATCTAAGATATTAGCCAACGTAAGCGTTATAAGTTCCACTAGAACCTCCGTAAACGCGCGCAAAAGAACTAAAATCATTCGGATAATATACTTTTCTCAGTTGCCGATAGGTTAAATTAGCCAGTAAATGCGAAAGAACAAAAATCTATACCTCCACACCAAGTGACAGGACTGTTGATGGTTTCAAAAATATGGGGGTTCTTTATATCGATATTTAAAAATTATCATTATCGATGTATAAAAGAACCATTCTGTCGCGAATCGAAGGAATTTATCGATACCTTTGGCTATATCAATATCGGCTTCACATTGTCAATATACTACCGGTATCGGAGTTCAATATTTAAGGACTGATTTATAATTACTCAGCCCGCTTATACCCCTCAAAGCATATATTTAAAGAAAAACATTTAATGCGAAAATTTGTCACTTAATAATGGGATTTTTAACAAAGGAAAAACTTGTGTTATATAAAAATTGAAAAGTACAGGTCATCGGTTGCAAAGCTACAAGTTGATGACATAATCATGGTTTCGGATTCAACTAAAGACGCTTTCGTTTGTCGCCAGCACTGTGGGTGGCATCTAGCTGTATTATAATGTATTTTGGTCAACTGTTTTGTTTCTAATCAACTAGTGTCTACGTTGTACAGTGTGAGAAATTATTTTTCTAATTAACGTCTCACAGCTTATTATCTTCATTTATCATTGGCCACACATCCAAAAATACTTTTTTCACGCTAATGTAGGATAATTCATGTTTTACCATGAAGAAAGTTTCGTCTACTCCATGGAATAACCTCCTGTGAGGGCTCTGGCACCTAAGATTGCCTCTCCGTTATAGAAATACCAGGTTTCAGTTCGGTAACTGGGTCACTTTTAGTAACCGTTTCTCAACAATGCAGATGTGAAGAAGCATAAGTTTCTGAAGGGAACTGGTGTGGTATTTCTATCCATCGGAAATCTCATTCTATTCCCTGCGCTACCACGCCAGAGCAATTAGACTTGCTTTGTGCGACCTATACTAACTTCATACAGTCACAGAGAGTAATTGGCAGTGATGAGAGACCAAAACGAACCCGCACCGCTTTCCTAGAGGGGGAGACGTACCAGACACGGTTCGTATCCGCCCGGCGAATTAACGAATGGGGTCGGAGTTCCGGCCAGCCTGGATGTGGTTTTTAGGCGGTTTTCCACATCCCCCTAGGTGAAAACCGGGCTGGTCCCCAAGTCCCGCCTCAGTTACACGATTCGCAAACAGTTCGTAACACTTATAACTTTCACACCTAAATCACAATCCGCAAAGGTTTGGGGCACATATTTCTCCCGGTGGTATAGGTATATTAAAACATAGGTATATTAACACACATGCCAAATCCGAATTAACCAAGGCAGGCTCTGCATGTGCGGGAACATGGCCAAAGAGAAAGAAAGAATGAAAGACCGAAAACGAACCAGAATCCTACATACAGCTAAAGTAAAATTACATTCTATTAAAATGTCAAGATAATGATTGATTAAATTACATTCTATTAAAATGTCAAGATAATGATTGATTAAAATTATAATTCAAATTAAAATTTCGACACTCTAAATTACCATTGATATCGTTATGTAGTTATACGTAATATCGCTGATGGACTGTGACCGGGAATATTATCGATATTTGTTAATGGACGCTAATACAGACTCGTGTATAAGCAAATGGAAGTTCGAATATTTATGTTCATGAAGGTTTCGACTCATGTGTTAAAGCTGCAAGCGAAAGAAATACAGCAAATCCCTGAATACCAATGCAGGAAATTTAGGATAAAACTGTTACATATTCATTTGTCAAACGTTTGAAAGAAATAACCGGAAGGTCAGCAATTATAATTGGAAAAGTACGTGATTCTTTATAATCAGACTGACACGTTCTACGTAAAAATGTAGAGGCTCAGCGCAATCAAATATGTTGCTGGCCAAAAACGAGCAGTATCGACCAGATGGTCTGCAAACAAACGTGAAATTCCCAGTTTTGAGGAAATGGTATTGATATGCATGTCAGTTCTATTTCTGTACAAGGTGCGAGGAAAGCTAACCAAATCCTGTATTCAAATAGGATGTGGACTACCGTGCCAGCGTTCTACTCGTCCGGTACATTGCTGTAAGCGTTGGTCACAGATATGTATTCGATGGACGTAGAAGTTACGTATACAGTGTCCTGTGGGATCTCGTACCTGATTGGACAGAACACTAAACTGTAGGAGTACGTACGGTCACGTCAAGGAAATGGCATTATATGTATAGTAACACCTATTCATACTGTGAGACGAAGTGTACACTTAATTTATACAAACAGTCTGAAAATCACATTTAAATTCATACCAGAGGGTTTATCGAACGGCTTTTATGATATTTATCTAGTAGTACGCAATAAAGAGGAACACCTAAATCTTTCCGTTTTCCATCCGATTGCTCTTATTGCGTTATGATGATTATGTTTCCCTGTGTAGGTGGGTAGTAACAAAATGACTTTGCATTCTGAGGAAACGATTTGGTGAAAGAAATATCGCAAATTGATACCATTGCAAAAAAAAGCCTTTCTTTTAATGAGTTTCACCCAAAGTCGCACATCGTTTTCATGACATTTTCTCCTACAATGAGCTGCAAAACAACAAAATAGGACGCACAAGTGTACAGTAGGCAGTTTCTTAAGTAGGACTATTGCATCTTCTAAGTGTGCTGCCAATGAAATATAGCCTTTGATTTGTCTTCCCTGCGATGTTTTATTTGTCTTTTTTTCAGTTAATTATGTTCTTAATTGTAAGTTCTAGGTATTTACTTGAATTTACGGGCTTTAGTTCGACTGATTTATCCTGTAAATGAAGATTAACGGGTTGCCATTGGTACTCATATGGATGGTTTCACACTTATAATTTTATTAAGTCGGTTCCGTTGGTCTCTGGGTAAAGCGCTCGAATGGAAACCGAATGGTGACTTATTGGAAACCCGGCCGGATCACAGAATGGTTCAGTCCCAGTTTTAACCAGCCTCCACCTCTCAACCATATGAGGAGTGACCAGAAATGACACGTGGTTCGGATTCCACGTTAAACTCTAGATCCCCTTTCTCCGGTTGTATAACTATGATAGGTTAGAGACACGAAATCGACAGTATGGCATCCAGGCTACCGAACCACACGAAATTGTTATAATTTTCATAAATTAGGGTCCATTGCTAATTTCTGAGCCATACAGGTATCTCATCTAAATTACTTTGCAGTTGACTATGATCTTCTGGTTTACTAACCGAAAACTAACAGCGTAATCAGCCAACAGTCTAAGAGAGCTGCTAAGTTTGTTAAGAAGTTTTCAAAGTTACGGCTATCGCAGTCCATTTCTATAATAACTCGAGCAACCGCAGTCCTGTTGTACCCACCTATAAGTTTCATTTGCATCTAATTTTACTACATTTCATGATTTGGAGGCAGAAAGAGCAACCGAGCGAGGTTGCATACTGGACCCGCATTCGCGATAATGGCGATTGAAAACTACCTCAGGCTATGTTAGTTCATATTATTCGCCATTTCTACAATCCAAGAAAATGACGGAATGTCTTAAATTAGAGGACACTGCCATTTTCCTTCTACATACTTAACGGTAAAATGCGAGTTTCTGCTCTAATAGCCACATTGTCGTCGAGACGAAAAATACTACTCTTCCTTCACAATTTTTTGAATCGACTGTTTCGTTGTCGCCTGGAATGAACTTCATTTCAGAATAGCAGCAGACTGTTACATCCTCACTATTTTGCACGCTACATTTCAGTCTTTTACTTTCCCTACAGAACTTACACTCTACAACTACCTATAGTACTATATACGATATTGTATGAATACATGACCTATAACACTGTGCCCCCTTCTTTGTCTCTGTTTTCCAAATTATTCATATTTACCGATTCTGAAACAATAGTCCACATAGAATCTTTCCAGAGGGAAGAGTCTTCCATCACGCGATAGTGCAATCAATCTTGCAAATTTCATAACATGGTTTTCGGCTAAACCTACACTACTGGCCATTAAAATTGCTACACCAAGAAGAAATGATAAATTGGTATTCATTGGACAAAAATGTTATATGTGATTAAATTTTCACTCAATTTGGGTGCATACATTCTGAGAAATCAGTACCCAGAACAACCACCTCTGGCCGTAATAACGGCCTTGATACGCCTGGGCATTGACTCAAACAGCGCCTGGATGGTGTGTACAGATGCCTATGCAGCTTCAACGCGATACCACAGTTCGTCAAGAGTAGTGAGTGAGTGACTTATTGTGACGAGCCAGTTGCTCGGCCACCATTGATCAGATGTTTTCAGTTTGTGAGAGATGTGGAGAATGTGCTGGCCAGGGCAGCAGTCGAACATTTTCCGTATCCAGAAAGGTCCGCACAAGACCTGCAACATGCGGTCGTGCATTATCCTGCTGAAATTGAGGGTTTCGCAGGAATCGAATGAAGGGTAGAGCGACGGGTCGTAACACATCAGAAAAGTAACGGCCACTGTTCAAAGTGTCGTCGATGCGAACAAGACGTGACGGAGACATGGAACCAATGGCACCCCATACCATGACGCCGGGTGATTCGCCAGTATGCCGATGACGAATACATGCTTCCAATGTGCGTTTACCACGATATCGCCTTACACGGATGGGATCATTATGCTATAAACAGAACCTGGATTCATCCGAAAACGTGACGTTTTGCCATTCGTGCTTCCAGGTTCGTTGTTGCGTACACCATCGCAGGCGCTCCTGTCTGTGATGCAGAGTCAAGGGTAACCGCAGCCATGATCTACGAGCTGATAGTCCATGCTGCTGCAAAAGTCGTCTTCCTGTTGGTGCAGATGGTTGTTGTCTTGCAAACGTCCCCATATGTTGACTCAGGGATCGAGACATGGCTGCACGATCCATGACAGCCATGTGGATAAGATGCATGCCATCTGCTAATGGTGCGAAGCCGTTGGGATCCAGCACGGCGTTCCGTTTTGCCCTCCTGAACCCACCGATTCCATATTCTGCTAACAGTCATTGGATCGCGACCAACGCGAGCATCATTGTCGCGATACGATAAACCGCAATAGCGATATGCTACAGTCCGACCTTTAGCACGGTCGATAACGTGATAACCTCCTTACACGAGCCATCACAACAACGTTTCACCAGGTAACGCCCGTTAACTGCTGTTTGTGTATGAGGAATCGGTTGGAAACTTTCCTCATGTCAGCACGTTCTAGGTTTCACCTCCGGTGGCAACCTTGTGTGAATGTTCTGAAAAGCTAATCATTTGCATATCACAGCATCTACGTCCTGTCGGTTAAATTTCGCGTCTGTAGCACGTCATCTTCGTGGTGTAGCAATTTAAATGCCCAGGAGTGTACTTCCAAATCTGATAGAATAGGCTAGAAAAGTCTTTTATGGAACGATGAAAAATGAAAATACTAAATGCACTATGTATTTGCACACGTATTTCATTCGCACGGTATCTCTTCCTTTACACAACTGAACACTGATTTTAGTAAAAAAACAAAACGTCAATTTTGAACGGAATATTTCAGTCTATGCGCAAAACAGCCTCGCACATAGTCATAAATCATAGGTTGCGAAACGAAGAGAGTTCAAAATCAAGAAACGTACATTTATATCTAACGTTTTTACGACCTATGTTAAAGAAGGGGAGCAAACAGAACTGCTGTGCTGTATAGCTGGTCCTGATCTTTTCTGCAGTCTATAAAAATTGTAGCCTTTCAGAAACCATTTACTTTTATTCATTTATTTATTTTATTTCATTTTTTTAATTAAATGACAGTAATCTGCCAGATTTTAGGCTGTCGGCTACAAGAATATTTTTCGGCTTTAAAGAACACAAAACTACCAGAATCAGTCGAAATCGGCTGAGTTCGCAACACTGACTGGAACAGAGTATGCGATGGGTCCTACTGGACATTATGTAAACAAATAGATAAAGATGGAGATGTTGAATCTGAAATTAAGTCGATTAAAACCATTGCAATTCATAATGGATACGAACCTGCCACGATAGCTAAAATCTTTCAAATGCTTCCGCAAAGATAAAAAATACTTTTCTTTACAATTATCAGTCCGGTGTCTTGTAGAATTAATGGTCCTCTCAGAAGGAAATACGATGTGGGGTTTTCCACTAACAACATCCTAAAAGGCTGCCTTATTAAAAATGGGAACTCAAAAGGTACCCCTTTGCAAATATGAGTTGGTAATGAAATTACTTGTGACTCACGTTCATTCCTTGTGCAGAAATGTGTTCATATTCTACTGTATCTGTCTTTATATATAAAGCAGAGTGTCCGCATGTTTGTGTGTACGGATTGCATACAAATCTACAGTTTTCTTCCAAATCTACAGTTTTCTTCCAATGTATATGAAATTTGGCACACTTAAGCTACAATCCAAGAGGACGGTCACCGTAAGTGTTAGGATCAAAATTGTTCAAATGTTTGTAAAGCTTATGGGACTTAACTGTGGGGTCATCAGTCCCTAAACATACAAACTACTTACGAACTACCTTATAATATAGACGGCACAAACATCCATAACCGAGGGGGAATTCGAACCACTAACCGGGAGTGTTAGGATCACATACAACATATCGTACACAAGATATGACGTCATAACAATAACATGTACGAAAACTGCTACATGAAACGACAGGGTTACACATTTTCTCCTAAACCACTGGACCGATTTCAACCAAATCTGGTGCACATATTCCGTACCGTGAGGTATCAATGCTGAGTTATCGAGAACTTCGCTGCTTCTTATTACAACTAGAACATAATACTATCAAGCAAAGTTTCGCAATCGTTATGGGGGCACATAGTACATTTTGCCCACTGAGACTATTTCAACCTTGTAACACCTAGATAAAGTGCGTGTTTAAAGAAAAAAAAGTTTCTTAAAATATATAATATCAATTACGAGATATTTTTAACTTCTGTAGCCCCATTTACATTTATAAACATTTATAACCAGTGAAAGTGTGTAAATATTTAATGTACATTATTTTTTATATTACAGCTTACACCGGAAGATGTCCTGGACGTCGATTATGTTATGGAATTATATGAAGAGATTTTAGAAAAGGAAGGCTATTCAAAAAGCAAATTGAGACAAACATTGGAGGGATGCAGTAGGGAATGTGAGTTCACACAAAATAATAAAATTAGCAAATCATGAAAAAATTGTTCCACCTGCTATGCAAGATGTAAGACCCTCCGATTTCAAGAAGAATATAGTAATTCCAATTCCAAAGAAAGCAAGTGGAGGCAAATGTGAAAATTACATTACTATAATTTTAATAAGTCATGGTTGCAAAAAAGTAACAGGAATTACTTACAGACGAATGGACAAACTTCTGGACTCTAACCTCGGGGAAGATCAATTTGGATTAAGGAGAAATGTAGGCTTATTACATTACGACTTATTTTAGAAGATAGGCTAAGGAAAGGCAAACCTACGTTTTTAGCATTTCTAAATTTGGAGAAAGCTCTTGCCAACCTCTACTGGAATACAGTCTTTCAAATTCTGAAGGTAGTAGGGGTAAAATATAGGGAGCGAAGAGTTATATTCAACCTACACAAAAACCAGACAGCAGTTATTAGCGTCGAAGGGCAAGAAAGGGATGCAGAGGTTGGAAAGGAAGTAAGACAGGGTTGTAGCCTTTCCCCAATGTTGTTCAATCTGTACATTGATCAGGCAGTGAAAGAATGGAAGAAGAAATTTGGAGAGGGAATTAGAGTTCATGGAGAAGAAATAAAATCTTTGCGGTTTGCCGATGAAATAGTAATTTTGTTATAGACTGCAAAGGATCTGGAAGAGAAATTGAATGGAATGGACAGGGTTTCAAAGAAAGGTATAAGATGAAAATTAAGAAGAGTGAAACGAGGGTAATGGAATGGAATGTTAGAAAATCAGGCGATGCTGAAGGAATTAGATTAGATCATGAGAGAATAAAAGTAGTAGACGAGTCTTTTATTTACTTGGGTAGCACGATAACTTCTGATGGCGAAATAATGATGATATAAAATGCAGAATGGTTACGGGAGAAAAGCATTTCTAAAGTAGCGAAACTTGTTAACATCCATTATTAATTTACATGTTAGGAAGTCCTTTCTGAAAGCATTTGTCTGGAGTGTAGCATTGTATGAGAGTGAAACGTGGACAATAAGGATTTCAGACGAAATGATGTTAGAAGCTTTTGAAATGTGGTGCTACAGACGAATATTAGTTTGGTAGATCATGTAACTAATGATGCGGTGCTTATCAAATTTCGGAGAAAAGGAATTTCTGGCACATCCTTACTAACAGAAGGGACAGATTGGTGGGACTCATTATGAGACATCAATGAATTGTCAACTTAGCCTTGGAGGTAAGTGGGTAGGGTAAAAATCGTAGAGGTAGACCAAGGGACGAATACAGTAAGCAGACTCAAACGGATGTAGGTTGCCGCTTATATTCTCAGATGAAGAAACTTGCAGAGGACAGGGTAGCGGGGAGAGCTGCAGAAGTCTACAGACTGAAGACCACAACAACAACAACAACAACAACATCAAAATTCGAACAAACTAAGAGCCTGAGATGAAAATACGAATAATAGAAAGGTTTATCTGTTTAGTTTCCATCATATCGCTTACTTAAAAAAAGGAGCATATGCATTTCTACTTTTTAAGAATTTCTATGAAAATATCCGTCATATCAACGGTTTTTCTGTAGATGTTGTTGTTGTAGTCTACACTCCGCAGACTGGTTTGATGCAGCACTCCACTTAGCTCTATCCTGAGCAAGCCTCTTCATCTTCTCAACCCACATCCATTTGAATCAGCTTACTATACTCTCTTAATCTTTGCAATTTTTCCCCTTCTTTTAGTCCAGGTGTGCTAAAAACTCCTTTTTTCCCCACTTCTGTTCAGTACATTAGTTACGCGATCAACCCCACTAATCATCAACATTCTTCTGTAGCGCCACATTTGAAAGGCTTCTATCCTCTTCCTATCTGAACTACTTATCGTCCATGATTCACTGCCGTACAACGCAACACTCCACACAAATGCCATCAAAAAAGACTTCCTTTCACATAAGTTGTTAATCGATGTTAACAAATTTTCCAAAATCTCTTTTCTTCCCATTGTCAGTCTGCATTTAATATCATTTGTACTGCGACCATAATACATTACTTTTCTGCCCAAGTAACAAAACTCATCTACCACCTATATATTTTCGTTATTTTCTCTAATTCTTTCAGCATTGCCTGATTTTGTAAGACTGCATTCCATTGCCGTTGTTTTGATCTTCTTGATGTACATCTTATACACTCGTATCAGCGCATTGTCCAGTCCGTTAAATTGCTCTTTAGTTCACGCTGAACTCTAATTCCTTCCCCAAATTTCCTTTTGCTTTCCTTCATAGCTGGCACAACATACAATTTGAATAACACTGGAGAAAGGTTACAACCCTGTCTTATTCCCTCCCCAACCATTGTGTCCCTTACATGTCCTTTCAAGTTGTAAATAAACTTCTGTTTCCTTTGTTTTACACTTGATGACCTCATGTTTTGAAACAGTGTATTCCAATCAACATTGTTAAAAGGTTTCTAATTAGTTAGAAATGGAGGTTTGCCATTCCTAAACTAGATTCTACGAAAAGTCAAGAGTATTGACTCCCGTTTTCGTACATTTCTCCTGAATAAAAATTGATTTTCCACGTCAGAATCTGTCAGCCTTTCGATACTTATGTGAGTAATACTTGCTAAAATTTCGCAACCTTCACATATTGAACTGGTGGTTAGGTAATTTCCACACCTGTATGCACCTGATTTCTTATAATGAGAATTATTATATTCCTTTCTTAAGGTTTTAGGGTATTTTTTTGCCTGTCTCATACATCTTACGTACCAGGTGATATAGTTTTGTCAGGGATACCTCTCACAGAGACTTCAGTAGCTCTGAGGGAATGTCTCCAACTCTAAGAGCTTTGTTACTCTGTCAAATCCAGCTTTCAGTATAGTATCTCCCATTTCATCTTCATCTACTTCCTCTTCCCTTCCTGCAATATTGTCTCTAAATTCATTTCCTTTATGATGTCCCTCTATGTATTCTTTTCACATTTCTGCTTTCCCTTCATTGCTGAGAAGTGGTTTTCCATCTGAGTTCTTGATATTCATGGAGCTGTCTTCCGTGTCTCCAAATATCTCTTTTATTTTCCTGTAGGTGGTATCCATTTTCCCCTAGTTACCCATTCTCCTATAGACTTGCATTTTTCTTCCAGCCACGCCTCGTTAGCCATTATGCACTTCCTGTCAATATCAGTTCTTAGTCGTCTGTACTCAATTTTACCAGCTTCATTTACTAAATTTTTATATCCCGTGTTTCACCAATTAAATTTAGTATTTCCTGTGATATCAAAGGATTTTCTGTAGGTCTTGAATTTATCCCTATCTTGTCCTCTGCTGCCTTGACTATTTCATCTCTCAAAGTTACCCATTCTTCTTCTACTATTTTCTTTCTTTCCGTTTCTGGCATTTGCTGCCTAATTTCCCTCTGAAATTCTCAAGTACTTAAGGTTCCTTTACTTCATCCAGGCCCCACCTGTTTATACTCATACCTTTCTGCAGTGTCTTCAATTTCAGTTCATAGTTCATAACTGTTATCTTCCTGTGTCTCCTGGTCTGTTCCACGTATACAACGTTATTTCATGATTCTTGAACCAAGTGCTTGTTATGACTATGTTCCGTACAAAATTCTACCAAGCGGCTTCCTCTTTCATTCCTTTTTCCCAGTCCATATTCAGCTACTATATTTCCTTCCCTTCCTATTCCTACTAGCGAATTCCAGTCCTCCATCACAGTTAAGTTTTCCTATCCCTTAACTGTCTGAATAATTTGATTTACCGCTTCATACATTTCTTCGATTTCCTCACCTTCGGCAGAGATAGTGGACATATAAACTTGTACTACTGTGGTATGTGTTGGCTTCGTATTTATTTTACCTACGATAATACGATCACTGCTGCTCATAGTGATTTACCCGCGTTCGTATTTTCTTATTCATTGTTCGTCCTACTACTGTAATACCTCGAACTGTTTTAGTTTTTAATAATCCTCCACTCGCCTTACCTGAAATCCTGTTCCTCTTGCCATCTAACTTCACTAAAGTCTACTATATCTGACTTCCACCTATCCATTTCCCCTTTAAATTTTCTAACCTCCATCCCGATTAATAAATCTACCATTTCACGCTCCGATCCATTGAATGCCGTTGTTGACTATCCTGATTGCTCTAATACAGTACGGGAATACTGCCGGATGTCTGCATCTTGCGAGTACAATATTTCGGCGCAGAGTATTCTGGCCATCTTCAGGTAATGACTGATGAGATGACTGATCTCACTTATTTAAGACGCAGTCGGCACATGTATGGTGTCTTCCGCTGCCATTGCGCATGCGTCACCAAGACGTCTTGGTGCGACGTAAAACTGATGGCACATTAGGACATTCAGTGTTTAGAAACCCCACTCACACCGACCTCTATTTACAAGCCACAAGTTGCCACCATCGAGCACAAGAGATGGGTGTTATGAAGACGTTGATCCACCGTGCCAATGTTAGATGCCGATAGTTTGCAAATGGAATTGGAACACCTTCAAACTGTGTTTCAGAGCAATGGATATTCGTCCCATCACATGCAGAAAACGCTGAAGACGCACAAAAAACAGCACAAAGAAGAGGAAGAGGCCTTCAGAACAACTGTTTGCCTACCTTAAATACGAAATGTTTCATCGCATATAGGCCGAATACTAACGATTTATAAAGGTGGTCATTTTTCGTCCTCCTTCCAAAATCTCTGCGCTTTTTGGACCTGTAAAAGACAACCTAGAATTGCGCAAAGCAGGTGTATACAAAATTCCCTGTGAATGCGGCAAGACTTATAATAGGTCAGACGACGCGCACTGTGCAAGATCGCACTGTGGAGCATCAAAGACATACTCACTTGCTTCAACCCAGTAAGTCAGCTATCGCCGAACACTGCATCTCCACCGGCCATCTGATGAAGTATGACGATACAAAAATTGTGGCTACCACGTTAATCTTTTGGAACCCCATCATCCACGAATCTATAGAAAAAAAAAAATTGACAGGAAACGGGAGCCCTATAAATCGTGATTCTGGCTTCCTGACGAACACTGCGTGGAATCCCAGTGTGAAAAGTATCGTCATTCATCGTTTTTAAAATATGATGCCAATCGAACTGATATTGATGCGACGAGCTTTGACCGCGGAGGGCACGCGTAGCAACGTACAGACTTGCAGGAGAAGCGCATGCGCTCAAGTGACGCATCACAGCCATACCTTAGCAAAAGATCTTTTCGAGAACCCGAAAAAATTCTGGTCCTATGTAAAATCGATAAGCGAGTCAGAGCGAACTGTCCAGTCACTCGTTGATCATTCCGGGGCAGTAATAGAAGAAAGCAAACGGAAAGCTGAAGTTCTAAATTTAACCTTTACGAAATCTTTCACGCAGGAGGACCGCACAAATGTACCATCATTTGATCAACGTACTAATTCCGAAATGGGGGACATAGCAATAGATATCTGCGGTGTAGAGAAGCAGCTGAGAGAGCTAAATACGAAAATGTCTGCTGGTCCGGATGGAATACCAGTTCGGTTTTACAAAGACTATTCTGCGGCATTGGCCCCCTAATTAGCTTGCATTTATAGCGAAACTTTAATTAAGCGCAAAGTTCCTAGTGATTGGAAAAAAGCGCAGGTGACTCCCGTGTATAAGAAAGGAAAGAGAACTGACCCATACGATTACAGGCCAATATCGTTGACATCAGTTTCACGTAGAATTTTGGAGCATATTCTCAGTTCAAATATAGTAAATTTCCTTGAAACGGAAAAGCTTCTTTCCATGAATCAGCACGGGTTTAGGAAACATCGTTCATGTGAAACTCAGCTTGCCCTTTTCTCACATGACATCTTGCGAGCCATGGACGTAGGGCAACAGGCGGATTGTCTTTTTCTCGACTTCAAAAAGGCGTTCGACGCGGTGCCACACTGCAGACTGCTAACGAAGATACGAGCTTATGGAATAGGTTCACAGATTTGTGACTGGCTGGAAGACTTCCTAAGTAATAGAACGCAGTACGTTGTTCTCGACGGCGAGTGTTCATCAGAGACGAGTGTATCGTCAGGCGTGCCCCAGGGGAGTGTGATAGGACCGCTATTATTTTCTATCTATATAAATGATCTGAAGGACAGAGTAAGTTGTAATTTGCGGCTGTTTGCTGACGATGCTGTGGTGTATGGGAGGGTGTCGTCTGTAACTGCCTTTAATAGCATACAGGACGACTTAGACAAAATTTCTACTTGGTGCGAAGATTGGCAACTAGCTTTCAATGTTCAATATTCCCTTATTTTAATAGAGCAAGTAAATCCTTTTCCGAACTTCTTACATTGCATCTTATTTATTTACCTATCTATTGGTTCCAGTAAAGAGTTTTCAGGATTTGCGCTTATTTATCGTCAGTGCACTTATTATTAAACAATCTATGCTCGTTTATTTTTTTAAATACATCTAACAGGGAATTAAATACTTTTGAAATAAAATAAATTTTACTGAACCATTTGTTTCTGTATTACGAACTCTTTTTTATTCAAACTTTTGTATCCCATCCTCGTCGCCACTTTTGTATCCCATCCTCGTCGCCACTGTTGTATCCCATCCTCGTCGCCACTTTTGTTTCCCAGCCTCCTCGCCGCTTTTGTGTCTCGTTTCCGTCGTAGGTGTCGGTGGCCGGGTAGAAAGACCGACACAGGAATAAGGAAGCACGCACGGCGCGGCGTTCTTACGATGTCAGCCACGAGCGCCCTCTGCTACAACTCCGCTCGTGGCCACCACTGAACGACATCGTTCACTTGGGACTGAGATAGGAACCAGTTAACACATCGGAATCAGATAGGCACCAGTGAAGACTTGGCTATTGGACAGGCACTAGGCAGGCCTCTAGCTCAACTATGTATCAGCATTCTGCAGTACTGAGCTATGTAAAAGTTAAGTATTGTATAAATTCTGTGCAATATATATCTCGTTCTAATTTACTCTAGTGTTTCTAGTTTCTGCTGTCTCACTGGCTGCTCACCTCCGCACCTGCACAAGCGTGCATCCTTATTCCTGTGTCGGACTCTTTCTACTCGGCCACCGACACCTACGACGGAAACGAGACACAAAAGCGGCGACGAGGCTTGGACACAAAAGTGGCGACGAGGATGGGATACAAAACAAACACACACTGGTATGGTTGTTTTATGGTGCGATTACTTCCTTCTGTGAAGGCGACACAGAAGTACGTCATTGTCCCTCCCCCCCCCACCCCATTGGGTTCGCGACCCGAAGGTTGAAAACACTGAAACACTAATCTAGACATTCTCATTAACGTATTTCCTCCAATGCGTGCGAAGAAGTTAATCTTAACCGCTGTACAATTCAGATACTTCACAAGACAACGTAATAATGTTCACTACCTTACATAATGAGGAACTATGCTACTAACAACTGTCAGAAAGGCATATCTAAAATAAATTATATGTCGAAAACTAATGATGTACACAGCAATTGTAAGGAAAACACAAGTAATGTATACTCTATTGCCGCTTTTGTATTTTACCCCTTATAAACAGTTCTCTTCTCGATATAATGATTGTTGAAATTCGGAAATGGCTTTGAATATGAATGTATGGGCGTCCTGCAGACTGAGAAAACACCGAAACAGGCATCATTTGAATACAGAACACAGCGGAGCAGTTTATATTTCTGTGAAAGGGCAATGCGGCATTTCGAGTGCACTCGATTCATCGATTTACTTGCGACAGTAATAGAGGGCGTCTCGTAAGTCACTCTCCTCTTCCATGAAAACGGTAGTCTAATTGGTTTTTCGTAGCTCTCCATGTAGTGCTACTCAAGTTAAGTTCTCTGAAAAATCGTTATCCATATCTATTAAAACACTAAATTGTTTTTATCTCTGGACATACCGTTGTGCAAGATCTTTAGTACAGAGGAGTAGGTTGCAGTTGTTTGTGCAAGAGTACGTCCATTGTGATTTAAAGTAAATCCTATTATCTGCAGTGACGTTAAATCATGAATAACGTAGTTTAATTTAAGTTTGGTTTCGTATAGTTCAGTAATTGTAGTTCTGTAACTGAAGATCTTCATTTCCTAATCACTTTACCTTTTCCAGCCGGGACTGAAAAATGTATGACAGCATATAAGAACATGAGGTGTCTGATGAGAGCACTTTAATAAGAGGCTCGTCGTTCCGGCGAAGACTGAAAATAATACCACTACATGCATCGAAGTGCACTTATTCGCAGCTTTATGAGTGTCATTTGAATTATTGATAACTTTTATATTTTGTAACTCACGCTTCCAAAATAAACTTTAAATACAAGTATTAGTAGATCATAGCTCTTCTTTGAGAACTATTTTCGCATAAGTCACAGATTTGTTAATAAAACTACTGCAGTAGATGATGTATATGACATTGAAGAAGGCTTTGTTTTATTTCATTCCTAACTATCCCCGCATACTTCGGTAAGTATTTTAAGTAAATTGATAAATTACTTTACATTGTCTGTAATGTATATTACATTTAAAGACAACCATAGTGATCGCCCGAAATTTAGAATATGTCAGGAAAGAAGAATGCACGGTAATTTTTGAAACAATAACAGATTTGTTAATGTATCTTCCACAGACTCCATAGGGGACGGTATTCTTAGATGTTGAATAAGTCAAGAAATCTTCACCTTCATCTGAAAATTAGATTCAAATTTCTCACGAAACGTATAAATAATCTGAACGTGTGTATGATAGTTTTTATGTTTGTTGTTTTTAGAATGCATAATCAAAAATAAAATGATTTCAAAGACTTTACTTATATTGATCTAATTGGTGGGGGCAGAGCTGCAGGTTCGCAGCTTTATGTGAAGAAGGCAGGAAGGAAGATGAGCGTTTCATGCCCTGACGACAACATGGTCATTAGACACGGGGTTTATGCTCGGATCGTTTGGTAAGGATGGGGAAGGAAATCGACCGTGTCCTTTGAATGGAACAATCGCGGAATTTGCCTGGAGTGATTTAGGGAAATCACAGAAAACCTACATCTGGATAGTCGGAGGTGGATTTGAACCACCCTCCTCCCGAATGTGAGTCGAATGTGTTAGGACTGCACCATCTCGTTCGGTGTTTATGCAAAATGTTCGTATGTGAAACCTTAACTTTTCCCCTTGTAATGAATGTTCAAACAACTTACGGGTATGCTGCCGGGCGACGTCGTCGACAACCGCCGATATTTCGGCAGGAGGACATCCTGCCATTCTCAAGGCAGAACTGCAAGCCGAGGTATTAAATACTCTTCCACATTGCTTCCTTAAGTGTAGTTGTGCCTTGAGAATGGCAGCAGAATATCGGCGGTTGTCGACGACGTCACCCGGCAGCATACGCATAAATTGTTTGAAAATATTCAGATATTTGTAAATCTATCGGACTCAACTGCGTGGTCATTAGTCCGTAGCTTACAAACTACTTAAACTAACCTAAGGACATGAAAAAAAAATCGATGCCTGATGGGGGATTCGAACGCCTGACGGCGAACGGCCGTGCGCACTGCAGCAAGGCTCCCCAGTGTGCACGGCTAATCCGACGTGGCCGGCCTTTATGTCAGGGTGAGCTGGAGATGCCTACTGGAGCGCCATTATTAGTGTTAACAAGTTTGATTAGTCTTGATTCCATGGTGGAAGTTGTGCTCAACGACTGCAATTTTTCAGCACTCCGTCCTAAGTATTATTTATTAACAGATACAGATGTCGACCACTGTGTGGTTATTATCAATGGTTAAAATAAAACGATTAAAATTCATAAAACATCTCGACCTCCAGGTTGGAAGTTGCGTTCATACATTGAGTAGCCGCTACTCGACAGGAGCTATATCAGCAGGTGACATCGTCTTCGGTCGCGTCTGCTAGCCTTCTCGCTGGGTCCGGACGGGCGGTATCCGCGCCATTGCATATGTTGGTCAAAGAAGACACCATCAGAGAATGTGTACTCGGTCCCACTTTCGGTATATGCAGCTTCTTGTGAGTCCATACTTGGAACTACTGGAGTCAGCTGCACTAAAACCAGCTAGCAGGCTTATCAGCAAATTGATAGTGTGTCGACAGGATCATTGTCCTTTAGAAAACCAACCAATGAAGTGTGAGCTTGACTCAGGCAGCAACCATAGCGGTGTGAAGACGGCAGTACTTCGGTTCACCACCTTCACTGGTAGATGATCAGTTCGAAGTGTAGTATTTCTGTACTCCTTCTCTCAGCTGCAACAAGGGGTTTCTAGCCTGTATTGCTTGAATTAAGCTGAAAACAGTGAGTAGATCATTGGGTCGACGATTACTCTTCGGAGAATCACCGACCCCAAAGACGAATTGACCACAATATCCAAAACCAGGAGTAAATATACAGAAATCGGCTGAAGCTATGACGTGTGTGTCTGTTCGTAAGAATCGAATGTGACCCACTTACGACTGTAGCGTTCACCCTATGAGCCTGTTAATCGTTGACTTCTCATCTGGCTATTCACTTTCATGGAAGTGTTAGTTGTAGTTATTAAATGTTTACAGGCAAACGAATTTACCCTGTCAATTCTCTTGTCTTCTGTCGCAGGCAACACACTACTTACTGTAAGCTTTCAACTCGGTGACACAGCGAATGTTGTCCATAGAGACTGGCTCTTCATTTATGGGACAACTTATTATCGTTTCGGCCTAGAGTGGCTAGCGACTCCTTGTGCCTTCTAAGATTTTTACCATCAGCCTATTGATGGAATACTGTACAGTACAGTAAGTCTCAGCAGCAACCACCAACAACAAATACTATTAACAATGACAAACTGCTTCTCGTGAAACTCGACGAGAAGTGTTTGAGGAACGTTGTGCGATAATCTTACACCACTTCCTTTAATCCAAACTGGCGAGAGTCAGGCCGACGAGATTGCTGTACTTCTACACAACGCAGCACGAGAAAACGCACTTGGAAATGCGAAACAATCACCAAGACTTGAAATGCGCATCTAAAACAGTCATCAATGTGCAGGCATCACAGCAGCAAGAACGTCCCGCAACAACGCTGCTGAGAGAGTCACACACACACACACACACACACACACATGCTCATCGATTCATAGACCTAGTAAGCAGCTGACAATCTTGTACATGGAAATGAAGGTATCGCATCATTTCTCTCATACTAGCACAGAATGCGAAATTCAAGTGCTTGACAGAGAAATAGCAGAGGACGAACTTCCAGTTATTGGCCCACTTTAGGTTACCGTAATAACACTAAAAGTGGGCCTTTGCGATCGTCTTTTGACAGCTCGAAGATTAAATGAAAATAATGGCTTAACTATTCATCTGACACAAATAACCTAATTTGTAGAGGAGAACATTTTCTACAACTTTGCTCTGTTATGTTTCTTTCATATCTCGTATCGTTTGAGATATATATGCAAAAATAACGGAGATTTGACAGCCACCATTGAATTAACGAAAACCAGCCGTTAGGAGATGTAACGTGACATTCCTCGCGCTGAGCTCTCTGTGGCGTACGCCATCTTGCGTTGCGTATTTGATGATTTTCTTATTGTAGCTTACACTTTGTCATTTCTAAGTAATGGCGCACTGGAGAATTAACAAAAACATATCGTTCTTCGTACGATAAATGTTAATCTAGTGTCTGCAAATGCCATATTAGCATCAGTTAACAACGGCCATCAATAGTATGAAATTAAAGAACCCATCTTTTGATTGATAACGGTAGCGTAGTGGGCAAGGCATTAGACTTTGACGGTAAAGGTCGGTAGTTCGGAACTTGCCACTTTCTAAATGTTTTTCCATAAAAGGGTTTAAGACACTCTTATTCATTAATTTCTTTTATTATTTAGATTATTATTTTGGTCCAAAATGTTTGCAAAAGTTTATAAAACTACAAATCTAAAGTGGGCCGTAAAACACGTCAGTGCGATTTTTTTTTATTTTACTGCCATCAGCACAGAGAGAGAGAGAGAGAGAGAGAGAGAGAGACAGAAGAGAGAGGGCGGGGTGTACAGATAGCAGTAACATACTGTCAGACTGTGTGGTTTACGTAAATGTGTTGAAATCATATTATGAGCTGGTGTGGTAACGTAAAATGGTGTTTGCCAGTTAACATCAAATCACGTGCCTCTTAGTCAGTCAATACATAAAAATAAATACTTCATACTCCAGAAGACCAGTGTTTGGCAACGACTAATGTAAGATGCTATCTTAATTTGGTATCTTAACAAGTTAGAAGTTTGAAACGTGTCCATAGAAAGTGTATATATATTGCTCAATTTGTAAGAAAATGTCTAATGTTGTGCCTCCTGTTTCGTGTCGAGTAACTTGCTTGCAAGAAAATGTATTATATTGTTTCTATTGTGTGTATCGATATATGTACATAAATCTGTGAAGTTTCGTATATGTCAAAGTTTATGTATCGCATAGCATTGTAGCTCGTTCAGAAAGACAGAGAGTCAGACTTGTGGTTCAGCTCGCTTAGAGAGCGGTTGTGTTGTGTATGTGGCTCCGATGTAGAGCAGAAGCTGCAGCTACAGCAAGTATATATTGTATTTCATATAAATGTGAAACAGGTTCTACCACCCTTGAAATCAAGGTAATGGCATTTCATGTAATTATGAACAGGTTGTATCATTTATGTAATGTAATGATGATTATTAATAATAAGTAACAAAGTTGACCTTTCTTTCCTCTTTCATTTACATAGTTAGAAGATTAACCTATTTGCTTTATTTGAGAATTAGTTATTTGTGGATTTAGAGTGCAGTGTTGTTTTTGCTAATCTTGTTGAACAGGTTTCTTTATGGGTACCGTAGTAAATGATTGTTATGCAACACTGCAGTTAATTGAGTATGATACTGAGTTTTGATGATCAGGTGCTGATCTGCATAAAATTAACGTAGTCGAACATTAAGAAAGTGGTTTGTGCTTTTTATATATTTCTCGCAGTCAAACTTTCTGAGTATAGTCAGCGGGTATTTCATGTAGGTTACATGACACAGTTGTTTTGTTAAAAGATCCGTTGCGCACATAAACACTTTAATGTACTGTTTCGTATTTAACAGTATATACATCAATATCAGGGCCATAATTAAACCAAATTACTATGTTAATGAACAATGTACGTGTTCAGTTAAATTTTGATGAAGTTATCTGATGACTTTGTGGTCTTGAGTCTCAAACGTTAATATATGACAACTATTTGTACTGTAACAAATACCAGATCAGGTTTTGAATGGGTAACTTTAAAATAAACTACTTTTGTTGCCCGACTAAACGATAGTTTCAACATTAAACATCACGTAATCATCGAAGTAATTGCCCTTCATTCTCTTGATGTAAATTTTAATTAAGATATCATTACATTTCAAGCTATAACAGCAAGTAGGTTGCTTCGTTTTGTGTAGGTGAGCATAACATGGTTTTTGTTATGCTATGAGTGCTCAGCAGAGAAAAATATAGAAAACGTATTTCTATAGTTAGTACTAGTATACAAAGCGTAGATGACTCTAGAGTTGATTTTCATGTGTACATGGAAGGAAGGGAGATTAGGGTTTTAGGTGCAGTCGACAGCGTAGTTTCTAGAGACGGAGGTCGAATGGCATGGGGAAGAAAATCGGCCGTTTCAGAAAATTCATCCCAGCATTTACCGGGGGGGGGGAGGGTGATTTAGGAAAAATACGGTAAACCTGAGTCTTAACGATCGGAGGTGGATTTGAAAGAACGTGCTCTAACTGTGCACTAACCACTGCGCCACGTCATTACGTTTCATGTTTACTAATTACGTCTAGCAAATAATGGCAATTATACTACAGTATTAATGTTTAATGCAGCGTATTACAAAAGTTCTAAACTGAACACGCCCATCGACAACTTCCTTTGTCTGCAAGTAGGTAAGCAGGTAACTATATTTTGCATATGAATGGGGCCTCTTGCTCCACCCTCAAAGGATGCCGTACTGCCAGTGATGCTCCGCCAAAGCAGTGGCGAGAGCTGCCCCATCACGTCTACATCAACATAACGTAACGCTTCACTTCACCGAGACTGGAGCACAGACCACGCATCGACCCGAACACATTTCCATAGTCTTAGGAAAAGAAGTACTTTGGCTACACAAAAGTAGATAACTACCTCCAAGTGTTTCCCTTGTCATCAGTGCATACTGCGAATAATTAGATGAAATTAGTACTTGCACTGTATAGATCACGGTGACAACATTTAATATGTGGAACGAGTAATTTTAATAACAGGTATATAACATTGGAAACATTCAAATTTTTCTGTCTTTTTATTTATTGATGTTGTGAAATTACTATTTTTTATCTAAAATTTCCTTTGAACGATAGTAGCCTATTTTTCAGGCTTCTGATCCTGTTTCGTAAGTGAACAAAGACTTTTAATAATGTCTGCAGGAAAAACTTGAGTGAGCTCCACAATTACTCTAATTACACGCTTTCATGAATACGTTTGAACTCTGTGATGAAATGGACCATATATGTGATACCACATGAAAGAAGTGAATGAAAATAGGTGTATTAAGCTACTTTAATTATATATTTATGACAAAAATAAACTATCAGCATAATAATTCTATATAATGTACGTTGTTTGTGTGTACGTATTGCGTACAAATTCCAGTCTTTGTGAAAATTAGTATACGTAAGCTATACTCCATTAGGACAATAGCTGTAAGTGTGAGGATCACGTACAACACAAACATCACGTGATATGACGTCATAAACAAGGAAATGGGGAAAAAAACTGCTGCATTAAACGACAATGTTAGACATTTCCTCCTGAAACATAGGACCTATTTCAACTAAATTTGGTATACCTACTCCTTACCGTGATGTTTCAATTCTGTAATGGTAAGAAGCACATACGACACATGGTTTAAGAGATATAACGTTATAAATAATTGGAGTTGAGAGACATTGTCACATAATGCGACGAGACTTTATCAATATCTGTATATGAGAACGAGATTACTTAGTGAATTGCATCCAACTTTAAACATAGCTTTATTGCACTTTTTCTCGCTTACCATAGAAAAACCATGAAAGAAAAATCTTTCACTCTTACTACTTATCCGCTTTTCATGGACCAAAACTACGGCATTCGGGATGACGTTACCATTTATAATATCAAGACTACAAATTGTAGCCGCAGTAAATTTTACAGACATTATACACACATATACTTGAATGTACCTTCGAAATTGTATAACAGTACGACATGTAGTTCATGAGATATGAGAACATAAATAGTAACGTTCATAGAATACCGCCCTATAATGCACGAAGTTTTAATCTATTACTTCTTTAGTACTAGTTGTATTCGCTACAGCTTTTACAGACATACAGCACATATACAGATGAATATATAACACGTTTATTACGAACTCAACATACACGCAGCACTGACTGCCTCTCAGGCAGAGTGCTCTGCTATTTATACACTGACAGAATTTACCAGAAATTAGAAGAACAGTTAACATAAGAAACAAGTAGAATTTACAAGTGAACATAAGAAAGATGTAGAACCTCCTGGAATTGTAAATTACAAAGAGATAAATTTTTGCCGGTGGTCGGGATTGAACCGGCGACCTTCTGTTCCTCAGTCCGTGACGCCATACCCTGCGTCACGCTGGCAGTTGGCGTTCGTGGTCTCTCGCGTCAATATATTCCGGAAAACGTATACAATTTTACAACATATAACTCAATAAATATGAGCTCGGTGGTATTTTATGTCATTTGTATTTTGATTACTGTCTAGATTAGTTTGTATACTGCGCTTATAATGTTGTACATTATGCAAGGCAGCGTTATTTCTTGTATATTCTACAATAAAAAGAGATGGACAGAGAGAGAGAAGGCATAGGAGAAGTACTAACTCAAGGCAGGAAGAAATAAATAAATACCCCGGTAACGCCGGGTTTCCAGCTAATTTCATATTTTACAGAATCTGAATATGGCTCATGATTACATTGCATGTGTATATTAGTTTCTGTTGCGGTCTTCTGGTAGTGGAAAGTAGCTCAATTAACACGTTTCAGCATATCATAAATGTGTTCCTTGTAATTTAATCGCCCATCAATGCGAGACCTATACATTTTCAATATCCTACCTCATACTCAAACCTGAACAAAGACCATGTATATAAATGATGTAATGTCGTTTAATTTAAAGAACAGTATATGCAAATTCATAACAAATGCCGAAAGTCCATTTGTAAAATACCGCTTGCCATAGTTGTACCCTCAGTACCCTGAGTACCAGCGTTTTGCATCTTCGTGAATTTAGTCCAGTCATCACTATATGTTAAGAACAGCAAAGGACCAAGGACTCCATTCTAGATAGGTCCCCAGTTTAAGGGAACAGCTTGTTTTGATTTGTGAACCACTTAATTCAACTTTCTGCACGTAACTACTTCAGAAGGAATTACACCATTGGTTCACTGTCAAATTCATAATAAGAAACTTGAGCTTATCTAGAATTCTTCGATTTACACAGACTTGAAACATAAAAAAAAATCGCAACACTTAATCTGTAGTCATTCAGAGCATTTAGTACTGGATCAGTAAACCAATTTCAGAAAAGCCAATGACTTATAGCTTCTGATCGAACAGCGGCGGTGGAGTGGCCGACTGTTCTAAGGTGCTTTGCTGCGGTGCGCGCAGTTTCTCACCCTCGGAGGTTCACGTCCTCCTTCGGGCATGGATGTTTGTTTTGTCCTTAGCGTAACTTACTTAAAGTTAGTTTGTAAGCCTAGGGAATGATCAACAACTTAGTTAAGTTCTTAGATATACAAATATTTGCTCGAGAAACTAAAACATCTGACATTACTTGTGACAGTTTGTTAGCTCTACTTGTAGGTGGCTTTTAGCGCCACTTGTAGATAGCTACGATCCCTGACTTTACAGCGGTACGTTTGGATGAAGATTATCCACCAAACTTTCTTATTTGCAATAGTCGCATCAAACTTACTGCCAATCTTGCTTTCTTGTGCCTTTAATATTGCTGACAAACGTTCTAGCTCTTTACACGTTATCTCATTGTGATCCTTCATTCGTTTAGTCATTTCAAAGTCCGTGGCTGTAACATTACTCAGTTCGATGCTGAAAGAGTTGTATGTTACATCCACTGTGGATTCCGAGAAGTCCGACAAACCCTGAATATTGCCTTGGCCGACCCCAGACGTCCTGGCTTTTTTCCCACTCTTTCGTTTTTCAAATATGGCTGTGACAGGGTCGACTTTGCTTTTTCAACTCGTATAATCTCATTTTCAGTACAGAGCTCAGAAGCTACCACTTTCCTCATGAGCCCTACTTACTAACCTAATATTGACACGATACTTATAAAAACACGCGCGAATCCGTTACTCGTCTAACTCGACAGAAATTTTTACTTTTCATAAAAATTACATATAAATACAGAAGAATCATTTACATAGTGTTCGTAAACCTCGGAAATGTTATATTAGGTGAATGACTACACTCCTGGGCATTAAAATTGCTACACCACGAAGATGACGTGCTACAGACGCAAAATGTAACCGACAGGAAGAAGATGCTGTGATATGCAAATGATTAGCTTTTCAGAGCATTCACACGAAGTTGCCGTCGGTGGTGACACCTACAATGTGCTGACATGAGGAAAGTTTCCAACCGATTTCTCGTACAAAAACAGCAGTTGACCGGCGTTGCCTGGTGAAACGTTGTTGTGATGCATCGTGTAAGGAGGAGAAGTGCGTACTATCACGTTTCCGACTTTGATGAAGGTCGGATTGTAGCATATCGCGACTACAGTTTATAGTACCGCGACATTGCTGCTCGCGTTGGTCGCGTCCCAATGACTTTTATCAGAATATGGAATCGGTGGGTTCAGGAAGGCAATACGGAACGCCGTGCTGGATCCCAACGGCCTCGTATCACTAGCAGTCGAGATGGCAGGCATCTTATCCGCGTGGCTGTAACGGATCGTGCAGCCACGTCTCGATCTCTCCATGCTTACGAGGCAGACGTCTTACTATCTTATATTTATATTTAAATTTATTTTAAATTATATTATATATATATATATATATATATATATATATATATATCTTCACCGGAATGTTCCACTATGTCCATTGTCAAGGTGCTACTCCGCTGCATGGAGACCCTTGGATCACAGAAGCTGTATTAAAGTTTGTGATGTGGAGGGAAGTCATGCTTAGAGTATTCCGAGGAATGTTAATCGTTAATGGTGCGGTGGTCTAACGATAAGACGTCTGCCTATTAAGCCTGGAGGTCCGGCTTCGATTCCCAGCCCCATCACTAATTTTAATTGATTGCTTCACTTTTAAATGTTTTGGTCATATTCGAGACGAAAAACCGTCTCAGGGTCTCTGAATTTATATTTAACTTTTGTCTTTATTCATTTGAATTTTCGTAAAATAAAAATCAGTTTTTTATTTCAGTAACTACCGACATCAGTTTTTTTACCCATACTGATCCTCACTAGTTACAATTCGTTCATTTTTAGATTTTTTCCTGCGGAAGACGTCATCTAGGCCTATATTTAAATAAGTGGTAAAGTTTCACCGATTGTAGGTAAGCAAGGAGCATCTTTGTGAATTCTGCGTGACATTTTGTTGATGACTTCCTTGCAGGAGTCTTGGATACAGTATTTAGTCAGATCAGTCTGTTGCGCACTATAAATAGTTGGAAGAGTAGAATAAAAATCTCAACAGGATATATAGATTCATCACGTTAGAATATGTAAATTCTCGCGGTGAACTCTCATTACATGCTCATAACTTAAGAATTGTGTGATAATTGATCATTGGAAGGTCAAAATGTTCTAAACGACGTGTACACTGAAATGCGTTGCCATTTGGTCAACTATACCGACCGCAACCTTAATTTCCTTAGAAAACTAGTCAGTTCCTGAAAGTTTTTCTCCATATAAACAACCCCTGTAGAGTAGAACAAAGAGAGACCTACAGCAGATTGTGTGGTTACTGATTCAAAATCTTAGGTATAATCGTACGTGCATACTTTGTGCAAGAGCTATATCATAGATGATTCAGATTATGTTTCCTGTTCATTTGATACGTCTGAATCATTTGATTCAGCTGTTTCCATTGGAAAAAATCGTCGCCTTCCTCTGCAACCGTCTCACTGCCAGAATCGTGACATTATTTCATGGGTGGAATGTCGATAGTAGAGAATCTCGTCATTCGTAACACCACATTTTCTTGCCATCGTAGCTTCAAAGACGCAATCTCGCCAAAATAGACAACAACCTTACGTCGCTGTCATAGACAGAAAACTTCTGCTTTCGTGTCACAGAACTATTTACCTTCCGTCAGACCGAGAAGTGGCTTTTCAGTAAACTCCCAGTGCCACTCCATATGTCTGCACGGCGGCTGTCCACAGAAAACAGAAAGCTGCACTGATGTAAGGATACCTACGGCCTCCATATTTTTCGTATTTCACGTTCTCTTTCGACTACAGTGTCATAATATACTCCAACATCTCGTGAATAATGTCGAGGCACGCCCAGAAATTATTTTCTGCCTAAAAATTGGCGTTGCTGGCACCAAATTGTGTTAAACATTGTATGGGAAAAAATGACCCACATGGTACTAATGATATAACGGATAATTTTTTCATACTTCTAGCTGGCCTAGAGGGATAAAATTTTTGTGAGTTGAGCTACTCTACAAGTGATTAAATGTCACGAGTGGGTTTGGTTCTATGATGAATATGGTGGGGAGCAGGAGACTCGAAACACCTACGTGGGTCAAAAATGACACACGTGGTATACTTCTAGTGCTAAGAAAGTGATTAGAGACGTACAATAAATTTTATTTACCAAATTTTCCGACCATTTTCTAAATTAACTATCAGGATCAGAAAATGCCACTATTTTAAGGGAGGATATTCATTATTATGGTACCAATTGTTTTCGGAAGATTAGATAACAGGATGAAATAAAATTTAAATGAACTATGAGTTAGTAAAGTCAAGTTTGGTTTGATCACACCTCATTAGCAATAATTTTGTTCTCCAGAAGTGTAAGCGTCGTATGACTGTGAATTTTGTGTATGAAACATAGCGCACTAATCAAGAGAATTTTTTTTTTTTCAATTTATGTTTGTAAATCTATCGGACCAAACTGCGTGGTCATCAGTCCGTAGCTTATAAACTACTTACACCTAGGTAAACTAACCTACGGACAACAAACACACCCATGCCCCAGGGAGGACTCAAACCTCCACGGCGAGATACCGCGCGCTCTGCAGCGAGACGCTTTAGACCGCTCGGCTACTCCACCGCGGCTCAAGAGAAATAAGGATATTAATACAGCACAAGGGTAAATGCAACCAGAGTACGTTCTCATGTTGGTGAGTGATCATAACCTCCTGAAACACACAAAACAAGGAAACAATTTATTAATAATCTTAGAGGAAGAAATTAATGAAAGAAGAGATATTCAAAGACAATTGTTTACAGAGAATAGTTACGTAGTAGTTGGTTATGATTAAAAAATAGAAGAATCTTCCGCCTAGTATTGTCCCTGTAAACATGTCAACATATATAAAAGATATCAGACTGAATGATCAGCTAGGGAGTGCTTCTAACAGGACGGGAGAGGATTATATTATTGAACGAGTAATCAAACATGATGTAGCAGTTATTACCAGACTTTATTCCTAAGTCCACATATGTGAACGATATGTTCATAGAGAAACAGATTCAGCTCTTTGATTAATACAAAATAAAACACATAATCCACGAAATTAAACTTTGCTTCTCCTAATCAGGAGGCATTTGTCTCCAAGGAAATGCACTAACTTTGCTGCTCAGCATGGCTGCTAACGAAACGTATATTTATAAACACATGGCAGTAAATTCGCACGGGCAGGAACTTTAGTTTAAACGAAAAACAAACTTTTTTTTTCGTTTTACTATCAACCAACAACAAACCTCGTTCAAATGTGCAGCGTCACCAGTCATAAGTTTTAAAAATCGCGCACAGACGCGGCTCTACGAACCTGTTTTTAACGTTTAGATCTTTCAGAAGATGAAGAAAAGTTTCCGCCAAAACTGAAGAAAAAAGGCGAAAGGGAAGATTATTTTTTCTCCCACTTCTCTTCCTCTCAGATCAACGGTTAACAAATTTCACAATTGTAAATGTTTTGTCACGAAGAGAGAGAGAGAGAGAGAGAGAGAGAGAGAGGAAGAGAGGAAGAGAAGCATTAATTTTTTATTATCACTTCACCCTCAGCCTCTATGTTAGCGAGAAACAGATGTAGCGACTCGCATTTCGTTGCCCAGAAGATTTTTATGTGAGTTCTCGTAGTTCAATGAAATAACCACAAAATTGATTCAGATATGCTTACTTAAAAAAAAAAAAAAAAAAAAAAAAAAAAAAAAAAAAAAAAAAAAAACCATTAACCCCTGATTCCAATATTCTTACCTAAAAAAAACATTAATCCCTATCATCTTTCATTAATTCTAGAAATTTCAAGCATTTGTTGTGATCTAAATACCATCTTGTTATTTCGATTTATTGCCGATATCAACAACTAAATTTATTAATCATTCATTAGAAACCCTTTGTTTTATAGATCTTGAAATTCCTGTGCCTAATCGCTTTTAACACGACCCCTCGAGAAACTTCACAATTGGGAAGAGCATGGCCTTTCAACAATTTTAAGAAGAATTTAGTATCAACGTTGAATAAACAAACTTGACAATTTAAACAATATAATAAAATTTTACAAGGAACCAGACTTCTTAATAACAGTAGGTAAATTTGACAACATTTGATTCAATATTTTCCATTCTCAACGCATATTTGACAGGTAACATTGGCCTAAGAGTACGCGTATATATCAACTATGTTTTCGTTGCTTTGCCGTCTAGTTTTGGCTATCATTTCATTCCATTAATGATACATTCATTCTGGTGGTCGAAACTGAACAAGAACAATTTAATTTCCAACTATATATCCATCTTTGCATACTACAATATGCAATCAACTTAATAGTTAATTTAACCATTTGCATTCTCAACGCTTATTTGACAGGTAACACCGGCGAAAGAGTGCGCGTACATTTCAACTACCTTTTCGTTCAGCTTGCCTGCTGCCTTTGTGTTGAAAAGCTAACGACTCTGCTCAACAAACTCTCGTAACACAGCTAGAATCAATCACAGTTTAACTTACTGACTGATATGATGTGCAATGAACAAGGCTACAAAAGATAAATTGAATAGGATAAGCACAATTAGAAATAAAATAGGAAAGAAAATGACGGAATATAGAACACACTTCCCGACACATAAGCATAGTTAACATCGGTGTAAACGACGCACATCAAAGAAAGTGTTGTTTCATAGATCTCCTGGACACTGTCGTTTAATGTGTACTTTGCACCCGTAACATAGTTCCACAGATTCTCCACAGATGTCACTCAAGACTTACAAAGACTTGTATGTACAAACACGCCGCACGAGCAGGGTCAAAGCTACGGAGTAGGAAAGACCACTTATCAGCTGCAGTCGGAACAACGAATGATTTTACTCACTGTAGTTGTGACATGTCTGGAAGGTCAGTTCAGAAGTTTGATTCTATTCAGAATTATTACTTTGTATGAGGGGAAGTTTCCAGACATCCTGAAGTGAACGTGGCTATGATTTGCTGTTCTTATTTTGGTTTTTAAATCTCTGCTTCACTAACATGAAATGTGTGTGGTATCTATTAATAATCTCAAGCATTTTCCATGTCTGTCTTCTCCTTGGACGATGATTAAAGAAGGTAATAGTGATGCAAAGTTCATTTCTTTTGCAGAACGCTACAAGTCATCTCCTCCATTTTATAATCGTAATTCAAATTTTCCTACCGCATCCTCTCCTTTTCCTTTCCTTGCAACTGCGTTAATATCTCTAGGATGACAAGATTTTAATTTACTTTGATTCTGCCAAAGAGCTTTACTAGAGATATAAACAAGTTCAGGAGTCAGATGCGCGGACGGTGGCTCTAATCTACATCTTCACGGATATTCAACAAATCACATTGAAGCGCTTAGCAGAGGGTTCATCGAACCACTTTTATGATATTTGTCTATTATTGCACTCTCTAATAGCTCGTGGGAAGAAGTAACACCAAAATTTTTCTGTTTTCGATTTGGTTTATTTTATTATGACAGTCATGTCTCCTGTGTATGTGTGCGCTTACAATATATATTCGCATATCTGTGAAAGAAATTTCGTACATAGGTCTCGTCGCAACAAATAATGCCTTTCTTTCCATGATTTTCATCCCAGTCGTGCATCATTTCCCTGACATTTTCTCACCTATTTCGCGGTAATACTGAACGAGCTGCCCTTCTCTGAATTTTGGTCTACATCGTCCGTCAGTCCCACCTGGTGTGGAAGCCACAATGTGCAACAGTACTTCAAAATAGGAAAAACAAGTATGGTGTAGGCAGTTTCTGTAGTAGAAATTTTGCATCTTCTAATTGTTCTGCCAATGAAACGCGGTCTTTGGTTCTCCTTCCCAACAAAACTTTCTATGTGTTCTTTCCAATTTTAGTTGTTCGTAATTGTTACTCCTAGGTATTTAGTTGAATTACGGCCTCTATCATAATCAAGGGTCAATTTCCAATTTTTGTACTATGAAGAAATCTAAATCATTTTTCAGTTGCTTTTGATCTTCTGGTGATATTACTAAACGATAAATGACAGCTTTATCTGCGAGCAACCTAAAAGAGCTACTCATGTGAACTCCTAAATCGTTTATAAAAATAAGGAACAGTAGGGGCCCTATAACTCTTACCTGGGGAACGCCAGATATCACTTCTGTTCTACTCGATGACTTTCCGTCAGTTACAACGTACTGTGTTGTTTCTGACAGGAAATCAAGAATCCAGTCGCACTACTGTGGCGATATTCCACAAGCAAGCAATTTAATTAGAAGGCGCTTTTGAGGTACAGTGTCAAAAGCATTCCGGAAATCTATAAGTAAAGGATCTATTTGACATCCGTTATTGATAGCACCCATCACGTAATGTGAGTAAAGAGCTAGCTTTGTTTCACAAGAACAGTTCTTTCCGTATCCGTGTTGACTATGGGACAATAGTTCGTTCTCTTCGGGTTAGTTCATAATACGTGAGGAATATATATTTTATAAAATC
The DNA here is from genome assembly GCA_026315105.1 of Locusta migratoria. Lineage (NCBI taxonomy): Eukaryota > Metazoa > Arthropoda > Insecta > Orthoptera > Acrididae > Locusta > Locusta migratoria. The sequence goes on from CM048751.1 coordinate 26,851,876, forward strand.
CTGCTGCAAACCTATGTCGATGATTTAGGTGTGTAATTTTGCGAATCAGTCTATGAATATTGCAGTGACCTGTGCAACTTTGCAGACTTTAGGTACGCAACGTGCGCTAAGCGAACTGTTGTATATGATAGTTAGGTATGCTCTGAAAGGAAACTAACTGGTACACAGTCTGGACTGGAAGCCTTACTTTTGTTAAGTGATTGAAGTTATTTTAATACTCCATGGATATTTACTTCTAAATTACGCATGATGGAAGCTGTTCTTGAAAATTCTGTAGCTTTTGCTTCGTCTTCTCTATCAATCTGCTCATAACCCTGTTAGCTGCTTTTGCAGAACTGTCATCAGTAGCATCACCATTTCTGTCGTGTAATGAAGGTATTTTTCTGTTTTGCCCGTAATATACTTTGCGACCAGCATTTCTTAGGTTTCTCTACCAAATTACGTAACAGGGTTTCGTTGTGGTAACTACTGTAACCTTCTCTCATTGAAATTCTAGCTAAATTTCCAGTTTCAGTAAAAGTTTGCCAACCTTGGGGATTATTATGCGTTTAAATTTCGCATGCTATTTTCTTTGCTTTTGTAACAGTGATCTAACCAGGTTAATGTACCTCAGTGGTTCACCGATCTCTTTTGTTAATTAATTTGGTATGAATCTGTCAATGGTTGTCGATATTATTTCTTTGAATGTAAGCCAGATGTACACCCACATTCTTAGTTTCAAAAGACTGGAAATATTCACTCGGTAAATCGTTGATAGAATTTTTATCTGCTTTTCTGAATAGTTATGTTTTTCGTTTATTACTGGTGGATTTTGAAAGTCTGATATTCAGTTTCCCTACGACAAATCTGTGTTCACTATACCCTGTATCTATTTTGATGCTCTTTACTATCTCCGGGTTATTTGTTGCTAGTAGGTCAAGTATGTTCTCACAACTATTTCCTATTCTAGTAATTGCTCAAGATAACTTTTTGAGAATGCTTTCAGTACAGTTTTGGTCGACCTTTTATGTTTGCCTCCAGTTTTAGACATATATTTTTGCCAGCATATCGAGGGTAGATTAAAGTCACCACCACGTAAAATTGTACGCTTTGGGGAGTTTTCGAAATCAGATCCAAGTTTTCTTTGAACGTTTCTGCAGTCGAATCATCCGAGTCAGGAGGTCGATATAAAGAACCACTGAGTTCAGTGAGAGTGTGTGGGAATGACGAAGGCACGTCATCTATCCATGTTTGGCCCCAAGGCTGGGCACAGCCAAAGTGCAACCACGCCCACAAGTCGACTGGTTGGGCGACCACCCCTCGTTAACAGATGGCGGACACCATGGGTTGGAGGGACAGGTAGAAACAGGAGCAGCGCCGAAGCGTAGCGGAACTGGTGTCAACATTTAATGGTCACCCTCACGTGGCGTCATGTGACAGGCATATCAATTGACATCTCGTGTCGTTATATTGTAAACATAAAAGCCTATGTACCCTGCATTTGTCATATTGGTCAGCAGATGATGGGCTGTTCCCGAAACTGTTAAGTCCTCCTGGTCAGCCTCGTCGCCATGTGTCATGTTGAGACACCATAATTAAATTTTTGATTTATTTATTTTATTATGCTTCGATTTATTATTGGAAAAACTGTACAAGATATTAATGTATGCAATGAGTAACCTATCTTTGAAACTTATGTTCATTGAAAATAACTTTTATGTTCAAGAAGGTTTGAAAATGCGTATTGTTAAATATATAAGTAATATTGTTAATGCAATATGTTTGTGTTAATATTTGTGTATGCTGAAAAACTTGTAGAGGTTCTGACTGAGGGCTTTTGTAAATTGTACTGGAGTAGAAAACACGGGGGGCATCCCCGCCGTAACGGATACTGACTGTGTGGGAGCGAAAAGGTGGGAAAACGCGGGAAGTTGTTGGCTGGCGCAGTTGGCTAGTGTGTGGCAAGGGATTACGGTTTGAGACGTGACAACGTGCAGTTGCAGTGGTGGTAGGCACATTGGAATGTACTGAAGTGCCTTTGTTTCTTGGTGGCTAAGTTCTGGAGGCCTTTACCTACAAGAAGATCGTAATATGGCCTCGGATGAAATATTGTTGCTGTTGCAAGTACTGGCATAAATTGGTGGTTTAATATTCCGACGCTAAGAAGATTGGTTTTTGGCCACATACTTCAAGAGCCAGTAAAGCAACATATTGCGCGACATGGAGCCACACTGCAGCGCCTAACTTCCACAGACAAAATAACTATAATCGATTCTAATAACATTTTCTCTGCTTAAATCTATAGTGGAGTTTGCATTGAAAGTATCTCCACTGAACAAATGCAGTTTCAGTTAGTTCAATAACCAAGTTTTCTGAAGTGATAAATTTAAATCTGATTATTTTAAATATATGTTGAGCAGTGATATAAACTTTGGTGTTACGTAAATTCAGTGCACAGTAATTTGTGTGTAAACGAGAGTAGCATATCAGATTCAGGGCCCACATTCTTGAAAATAATTAATTACTTAGAGGACAGTAATTGATTACGCAACAATCTTACATTCAGTAGTTAGTGAAAATATAAGCTTGCTAGTGTTATAAATAATTCTTGAACAGTGTTTCACTAAGAGATTGCTATTTTCAAGTGATTACACTATGGTAACACAGAATAACATATTTTTTAAAGTGATTCGTGAATATTGTGAAATAAGCCTGAACTGAAAGTTGGCTAAGTTAGTGTCTGAATTTTAATAATTACCTATAGAATAGTAGATTTTTCCATTTATCACATTGTTGGTTCTAGCAAGGACTTTAATTGAATTTTTACTTTTGCATATAATTCTTACTTACAAGTATAAATTATGGTCAGGCTGTCTGCTACCTTAGAAAGCGACCACACTAGATAAGTGTTGCATTTAAATTAAGTTTGATAATGTTCTCTAAATTTTTAGGAAATATTTTACTTATTCAGTAATTATAGAGTCATTGAGTCATTGAGATACTTGGTAATTGTTGTCCCTAAAGGACTGGCGATCGTAAATTGAATTTTTTTGTGGTAATTTTGTTTGATAATATTGCTCTTTCTGACTCCTGGTGACTTTATCAATGCTTTGTTTAGCAATTCAACCGATGTTCACGGCACTGAATGTTATCACTGATGCCCTTGTTCATTAGAATGACACACGGTTAAAGAAAAATCCTCTAGGAGGTGCACCTTGTTGTTGGCGTAAGCTTGTCGCAACTAATGAGTTTTGTTATCGATATCTCAATATATGTAGCAACTCTGCCACATTATATTGGATATCAATACCTGAACTATAGGCAGCAGCAAAGCTTATCAACCCACAAAGAGTGTTGCAATGTCTTTCACGGTCGGTCTTTTAAGGAAAGGCACTATCAGGGCGCTTGGGGTGCGCTGGCATCTAAAACAGCTATGTTATCTTGACTTTTGGGGCATCCGCAGCCAAATGTTTTCATTTTGATACCAAATCCGCTTCGGCTGCAATTAACTTTTATTTAAGAAATCACCACCGCTTTCCCGTCCTTTAGACGTCATCAGCTGCTTCAAATTCCTTAGAAAAACATGTCTTCCATTTAGCAAAGCTTATTGTCCCTTAAATATCCAATGGCACGCGGGACCCCAACCCTATGATGAGAGGGCAGCGTAGGGCATTATTTCGTAACTTCCAATTGGAACCCCATTTCAGAACGTCGCATTCTCCTACGTATCGAAGAGGGTATTCCTTAACGCGTTACTGGGATCTTTGGCCACTACAAACGATGATCTAAGTTTCCAGTTACATTCTGATTTGAAGTGTAGTACTGTCATCGTGTTTACCCTGTTGGCAGTTAATGATAAACCTAATCTCTTGAATATCTCCAAAGAAAGAAATATGGCATCACCAAACCGAACGACGTAGAGAAATATTTTATAGGACCGCCACCGCTGATCCGCCAATCAGTATAGAAAGCGTGCTTCACTCGTGAATGGGCTGGGAAACCTTAATGCCGCAACCACACGCACTGGGGATCATGAAGCATAATTAGTGGATCTTCTTCCAAAAACATTGAAATTAGCTTTAGTTCACGTGCCGATGATAAAATACGGGCCACTGATTCCCAATGATGTTTCACCATACGTTAACCGCCCATGAAAACTGATGGACAACTCGCTGTAACCAGTGGTCGCCTATACTCCAGTAACAAATGTTACACCACCATGATTTATGGATGTAAAATCCTGGAAAATTTTACTCTCGAAATGAAATTTGGATCACTGCCGTATATAAACGCGCCCATTCTCGAAACCCTCCAGGTTATGGAAATGTTTACCAAAATTCTTGATGGTGTAAAACTTCACGTGGATGATACTTCTGACGCTTCATTACATTGACAATACTACAAACCGATCTACAGAAATCGCGAACACTTGTCCGTGGGTTGTGGTGCACAGCATCTGGTACAGCAAATCTCCTTAGCTTCGTTTCCATTTTCTGGTCTCTTCACTACCGTTTGAACCTGAGAACGAGGGAGGACATGTGTAAAACCACAGCAGAGAAGGCAACAGCAGCCTCAATATTTCTCCAATACACAGGATAAATCAGGATCAACATTCGTGTTCGTCCAACACGTCCGTTCTGCAAATGATAGACATGTTTGCAGGCAATAAAATGGAGCAAGTATTGTGGTGTTTACAGATGCTTTCTGTTCTACTTATACGTGATATATGAGTTCCAGTCACAGTCAACTCAACTGCCTGTTAAGTCACATTGTAGTGCGCTACACATTCATTGTGGCGCGTGACACGTCAGAGGAATACAGCAGGAATGTATATCCAATTAGAAATTACTGGCCTGTCCTATCGTAGCATCATGGAGATGGGTCCGACATTCCACTGCATACTCAAGGGACATCAAGCAGCTTCTTGTAAATTACGATTGTGTTTTCATAAGTCTTTCATAATTGGGGAGGGGGGCAGATACATTCAGTCAAATTATTATGGACAGCAGCTAAGATCACTTAAAAGATTTATGTACATAACCGGTATCTGGTAATTAATATGATCTTTTCTGATCTTTCATTTGATTCATCACATTTTTTTTTTAATTTCTTATACAATGAATGAAATGATGTATCCAAAAACGGCAGTTTAATCTACTGAAGCCGGTAATCTAAATATAAATTATAAGCAAATGTTCAAATGTTTGTAAATCTGCGGGACCTAATTACTGTGGTTGTCAGTCCGGCAACCATGCGTTCAGCAGTGATGCGACTTAGAGCAGCTAAACAATGTCCTGCTTAGTATATAATTAATTGTGAGAGTAAATCAGATAAAATATGTAATGTCTTATTTAAAGTAGAAGAAATGATGAGAATCGTAGCGGCATATTAGCTGACCACTACTTAGTTAAGGAATTCTGCTACCTTTCCAAAAATTACTATTAATTTGAGGAGAAATTATGTGACTTTGCACGTTTTGAGCACAAAATTGTAGGGAAGTGAAAAATATACAGTGGGGAAGCAGAAATATGGTAGAATCCAAGTAGTTAAGATGTGGTAGTACAGACAGGTGTTTAAGATTGTGTGGACTACTAAGATAACGGAGATTCTGCATTGAATAGGCGAAAGGTGGACCATATCGGAAACATGGACAAGAAGAACGGACAGAATGACAGCACTTGGGTTAAGACATCATGGATTAACCACCGTTGTGCTAAGAGGTAGCTGCAGGGGTTGGGGGGGAGGGGAGGAATACTGTAGGAAAAGTCGTAGACTGGATTGGGTGCAGCAAAACAAGCAGTCATAAGTTTAATGACTCAGGAAATAAAACATCTATGTACTGACCTGCCGATAGGTTGTTTTTGCCCTAACACCACATAAAATAGATTGAAAAATTTATGTTTTTATTACTCTTATTGATATTTGAGATCAAATGAAACTTCCTGTCAGATTAAAATTTTGTGCCAGTACCGGGACTCGAAGCTGGGACGTTTGCCTTTCATTCATCAAATGTTTGGTATTGTATTTAAAAACAAATTTATAATATATTTTATCTCAGAATTCAATTAATCATATTACAACACTGTACAAATCCATATCTAATAATTTAATTCAATTGTGCAACGTAGGAGATTGTGTATGTTAGCTAAAGTGGTTGTTTATGCATTTGTTGCATTGACACAAGCGATTCTTACTTAGCTTACATAAATCTATGATACGAAATGATTAAAGTGATAATCGAGGGGAAGACTGAAGGAAAACGAGAAATTGACAGGAGGAGGAGTCATGGCTCCGGAACATGGCAATGGACGGAATAAGAAATGCTGGGACTATATGCATGCTGAACGAGTTAGAGAGGACTGGTCAAATGTCGCAAATATCCTTTAGTGGATTTGCAGCTGAGGAAGAATAAGTTACATTTGGCTTCCTTTGCACCCCTTTCAATAACTTTCGTGTACTATAATTGCATGAATACATCGATCTGGCCATCATGTAACTACAAAAAGTACAAATATCATGAATATAATAATTTTAAGAAGAGAATAATTTTAAGAGGTATAAAGCAGAGTTACATCGTCACATGTCATTTCATAATTTGTAGGTACACCTTTACATACCTAGTTCCATACTGTAATTAGAATATTAAAGATGGTTTATCAATGTTGGAAGACGCTGGTAGCTGTTCAGCTGTAAAAAGGCACTCCACATCGAATTGCAGTAGGCACGAAATTCTGGCATGTCACATACACTGTAAACGATTTCTTTGGTCCTAAATGTGGAGTTCTACCTTATATTAAATGTACTTTTTACAGACTTCTAGGCTATAACCTTAAATCAGTTGAGTAAACTGTTATATTATCAGATGACAATGAACTTGGCTGATAGAGGGCTGAACCTGTAGATTAATCAAGTCCTATATCAAGATGTTTCATTCATAAATGATTTAGACCCACACCCAGCACAATTAATTCACCTCTTGGACAGAGAACAGTTGGTAATTATGTGCAAGCTAGGAAATGTACTCACAGTGGGAGAAAGCCCCAGGGCTCTTTCCTGGGGCCACTGTTGCTTCTCATTTATGTATATGACATGCTTTCTAGAATAATAGCTAATTCTAGGATATATCTGTTTCCTGATGACAACGGCTTGCTATCAAGTGTGTCATGTGTAACGATGGCACAATACAACACAGTTCAAGATATAAATTCATGGCTTGTATAAAATACTTTGATGCTAAATTATAGTAAGCCTTTGGTTTTACAGTTTCTAACACAATTATACAAAAACTGACATTTCATTACACAGAATGGGAACATGATAAGTGAGACAACAGTTCAGATTTCTAGCCGTTTGGCTAGTACGATGTACTAGAAACGATGTTCAGATTCTACATCGTTAGTTGTTTACCATTAGAACAGTGTCTGAAATAAGAAAGCAACACTAAAAGTAGTCTACTTTGCTTATTTTCATTTCGTAATGAGGTATGGTATTCGTTTTTGGGGTAATCCTTCTGATTCAAATAGGGTACTTATTGCGCAGAAACGGGGAATTGAATCACATGTGCTCTTAGCTCGATAATGAGGTATGCCAACCACTGTTTAGTAGCCAGTGGGTTCTGACATTGGAGCCTCATCACATTTTTATTTTTCATGTTTAGTTAATACCAGACAAAAGTTAAATTTTCGTTTGGATCACGCCTCATTTTGTGTCGAACGTCTTGCAGTATTCCGCCGTATCAGTGATTAATAAACCTGTCAGAAGAATTCTACAAGCTTTGTAGTAATACACGCACTTTGAACGCTAAACTGAAATATTTCGTAATCGCTCACTCTTTCTATTATGCCGAGAAATTCCTGGATAAATTAAAGAATTAAGCTACGTCTTGTGTTTAGTTCTTGGTCCTACATACTTTTGCTAAGACCTTATTTATTACCACGCCTTTTTAACACTCGGGTGTACTGGTCGCTCCATGACCACGGAAAATTTCACCTGAATTCGGTCTTGCAGAACGCCTCTAATATGAAAGAACAAATATTTTTATTTTTATTACAGGACAATGTTAGCATTTCTGTGCTAGTATGCACAGTTTCAGCTGATAGACATGTCCTTTAAATTCCGAATAGATAACGTGTGTTAAAATACTGTACTACCACAGTGATCTGAAGGTAGTGTGAATATTTAACTGTTTGCACCATCCGGCACTGACAAAGCAGAGCCAGTTCATCTCTGTGGTGGTAGTTGGACAGTGAGCGGAAGCGGCGGATGTCCTTGTCACGTTGTGGGTCGGCCATCGCTGTCAGTCATAGTTACGCCACAGCGACGGCACTTAATAAAAGTCAGCTGGGAGGGTGGAGAACCGCCAGTAGGAAACTAGAGAAACAGGTCAAAGGAGCAATATTGTCCGTGGAGCTGAGCAACACGCCAGTAATGAGGACGTCACACGTTTATACGATCGTCTGCGCCATTATAGTCAAATGTTACTGTGAGACTGTCGAGGTAAGCACGTCACTCACTAATTAGGTTTCGAAAAATAAATGTTGGTCCGGACTGTGGTAATCGATGTTGCTTCCTGCTATATATGAACTACATCCAGATATGAGATACAGGTCAAAATATTCGTGTACGTTGTCTGTGAATACTTGTATACTTTTTGTCGTACTAAAAGTGGTCCGTTACCTAAGTACTTTTAACAGCTATCAATTGAATTTCATGTAACACCTTAATCATTTATCTGAGACTAAAATTTAAAGGGATTTTTAGAGGAGGCGACTTTGTTCTTACGATTTTTTTTTTTTCGTATTTAGCACCGTTTGAAAGACATTTGCAAAAGGCATCTGTAATTAGATTTTTTTTTCAATAATTTGACTGTGCAAGTTGCTACACATGTCTAAAGATATAGTTCTTCGTATGACTCTACCGTCATTTTTTGGAAGTTAGAAGAACGGTCTGAGGTCACTATTTCATCTAGGGATGAGTATCTTGTAGGAAAATATCTCCTTATACAGAAAAAAACATACAATTATGAACGCATTGAAGCACTATGCTCTGAAGCGCGAAGCCGCTCCCCGTCGGGCATAGATGTTTGTGCTGACTTCAGTACAATGTAGTTCATAAGTAGTTAGTAACTTTAGGGACTGATGACCCGACAGTTAAGTCCCATAAAAAATCATGCATCATAATTAATAATCATAATTCGTGATTGTTGGGACTGGTTTCTTTCTTTACGAAAGCCCTCCCATTCCAATTACATGAATTTTTTCCGTAACTGAATTTTGTTGGAAATATCTCCCAAAACGACCGAGAGGTAAAAGAAAGTAAAAAACTAATAATAATATCGAACAGGGCTGTTTTTGGTTCCACTTAGCAAACATTTCAAAAATTTATGAAGCTCCAAATACACTAAAAATTATAGTAACTATATGAAAATTAACTTTATTGTGTTATTGTTTTATATACTTAATTTCTCATTACTTCATAAAATACAGGGTGATTCAAAAAGAATACCACAACTTTAGGAATTTAAAACTCTGCAACGACAAAAGGCAGAGCTAAGCACTATCTGTCGGCGAATTAAGGGAGCTATAAAGTTTCATTTAGTTGTACATTTGTTCGCTTGAGGCGCTGTTCACTAGGCGTCAGCGTCAGTTGATGCTAAGATGGTGACCGCTCAACAGAAAGCTTTTTGTGTTATTGAGTACGGCAGAAGTGAATCGACGACAGTTGTTCAGCGTGCATTTCGAACGAAGTATGGTATTAAACCTCCTGATAGGTGGTGCATTAAACGTTGGTATAAACAGTTTACAGAGAATGGGTGCTTGTGCAAAGGGAAAAGTTCTGGACGGCCAAGAACGAGTGATGAAAATGTAGCACGCATCCATCAAGCATTTGTTCGCAGCCCAGGAAAATCGACTCGCAGAGCTAGCAGATAGCTGCAAATTCCACAATCAACTGTATGGAGAGTCCTACGAAAAAGGTTAGTTATGAAACCTTATCGTCTGAAATTGGTTCAAGCACTGTCTGCAGCTGATAAGATTAAAAGAATCGATTTCTGTGATTTTATCCTTGCTCAAATGGAAACAGATGAATCTTTCGTTTCAAAGATTGTGTTTAGTGATGAGGCAACTTTTCACACTTAACGGGAAAGTCAACCGTCACAATGTCTGTATATGGGGCACTGAGAATCCGCGGGAAACAACTCAGTATGAACGTGACTCGCCTAAGGTGAACATTTTATGTGCATTTCTGCCAATAAAGATTTTGGTCCCTTTTTCTTCGGTGCTACTGTAACTGGACTACAGTATCTGGAGATGTTAGAGAATTGGCTGTTCCCTCAGCTCGAACAAGAAGCACAACAATTCATATTTCAGCAGGATGGAGTGCCACCACATTGGCACTTATCTGTCCGTAACTACCTGAACGTCAACTACCAGAGGCGATGGATCGGCCGCCAGGCAGCCCGTGACAGAGCACTTCATCACTGGCCTCCAAGAAGCCCTGATCTTACCCCCTGCGATTTTTTCTTATGGGGGTATGTTAAGGATATGGTGTTTCGGCCACCTCTCCCAGCCACCATTGATGATTTGAAACGAGAAATAACAGCAGCTATCCAAACTGTTACGCCTGATATGCTACAGAGAGTCTGGAACGAGTTGGAGTATCGGGTTGATATTGCTCAATTGTCTGGAGGGGGCCATATTGAACATCTCTGAACTTGTTTTTGAGCGAAAAAAAAACCTTTTTAAATACTCTTTGTAATGATGTATAACAGAAGCTTATATTATGTTTCTTTCATTAAATACACATTTTTAAAGTTGTGGTATTCTTTTTGAATCACCCTGTATTATTTAATTTTATACCATTAATTTTTTTATTATCCACTGGATGACTTGTTTGCAAACATCATCAGTCCACAGTAAAACCTAAAATGGGCTTTAAAACATGCAAATACGATTTTTCTTTTTATTGTAGGTTTCAGGCTTTCATGGCCGGTATTCAATTAATTTCTGATACTTGTTGCATGGGCATTAGCGAGTGGTCCAATGCATAAAGTTCTTACTAATGTTTAGTTTTCCAATACGGGATACTTCATCGGACATTTTCTAGACGAAGAAGTCCGTTACAGACTCAGACAATCTGAGGAAACTATACAAACGTAATCATGTGACTGATAGTTAGTAACGTCATCACATAGCAATGTAAAATCTTCGATCCCCAACCCTTGGAACAACTTGGAACCATGCTGACCAGGAAAATTTCGGACCACATCCCCTTCAAATTAGTGATACGATGGGCCACTGGATAGACCGTCATAAATTGATACCAGGTCAAGCATAAAAATAGGACAAAATTACGCGAAACTGTGATAAAAGAAGCAAATAGGTCCAAGTTGAATATGTATAGTATCAGGCAATTTATGAAGGCGAAAATGCGGTCCGTCTGTGCTCCTCATGTTGAAGTGCTAAGTGGATGATCTGTGTTCAGTGAAATCTCATGATCCATTTAGTTTTTTATTTTGAGAAAATTATGAATTGCCCTATTGGGCAAGTCAGTTCTCCTTCATTTGTTATAGAATATGAGTCATGTGATAAAAATATATTGGAGTAGCAAGTAAATGTCATGAACATTGAGGCTATGGAAGACCTCCGTGGACCTGAGACGAAATTAAGAATAACAAGAAAACTGTGATGTATTTTAAATAAATTCACTGTTGGAAATTGACATTTCATCACAAACATATCATTGAATATAGCGAAATGAGAGATCAATGACATTTCATAATCTTGTGAAAAAATATACACAAGGAGATTTGGACACATAACACTTCTATCTTAGTCCAAAACCCGAAAAGAAATGCGTGGTGATAGTCTCTTTCATGCCTCCCGATATTTCATTTACTTAGACCATTCAGTGTTGCTGTTTTTCTTCTCATGTACACCTTCCTTCTGGTTTCATGATTTATCTGTATCTAATCAAAGACAGGATATCTACTGGGCAATCCTTTTATTAAAACTGAAGGGTTACGATTGGGAGTTTCTGTTGTTGGAGAAAAAGTGTATTGTAAAAATATTAGTATGTCATTTCCACACAAAGCTGTGGAATTATCTGCTAGCGCAATGAGACGATCGAATGTTTTAGCTGCTCCCTAGTTGCGCGAATGATATACCTGCAGTAGAGTGCACACAGGGTAAATTGGCCGGTAGATGCGCAGTCCGCTGGACAAGTGCGGGGGGAGTGGCAGTGGTGGGGTAGCAGCTGAAGCAGTGAGCGAGCGCTGGAGGGGGAGAGAAGCAGGGGTGGACTGACGCGGCCTCCCCTTCCAAACCAACGAATGAACTCGCCCGGCGCTTCGGACGAAAACTCGTCACTGTGCATTGTCCACCTTAGCCTCCACAGACTCTACTAATGTCTCCCTTGTTGTGTTCCTATCGGGTTACTGTCTAAACTGTATACAGTAATAGTATGAAAAGAGTCGTATGAATTTAGTCCAAATAATGGGTACGAAGCTGCGATGTGTTGAACATGGAACACTGGGTTTTATTAGAACACACCCCACCCCCACCCCAAAAAAAATCCAGAAATGTCCGACAGATGGCACTTCATCTGATGAGAAAGGCAATAATTAGCATACAAAATTAAGACAAGGCAAAGATGATGTTCTTTACAGGAAATGCTCAATATGTTCACCATTATTCCTCAACAATAGCTGTAGTCGAGGAATAACGTTGTGGACAGCAATATAAAGCATGTCCGGAGTTATGGTGAGGCACTGTTAGTTCCGATCGGAAGATTCACATGTATGACAGTCTTGTTTAAAAAACTGTTTCACATCACCGGTACATTCACTGTTAGCGAAACATTCAACACCAGATTAATCGAGGGTAAACCTATGACCAAGAAGCTTTTCATCTGATGCGACTCTCATTAATCTTTTTGTGGTGTCGCACAAGTCTAAAGTGCGCCTCACGTACTTTCGCCGCACGCCGCGGCGTTCTTACGATGTCAGCCACGAGCGCCCTCTGCTACAACTCCGCTCGTGGCCACGACTGCTGCATCGTTCACTTGGAAATCAGATAGGCACCAGTTAAGACTCGGCTATCGTATAGGCACTAGGGATCATCAGTAGGCAGGCCTCTAACTAGTTACTGTATCAGCGTTCTGCAGTCATGAAACTTATGAAAGATAAGTATTGTAATCTCTCTTCGAAATATATCTCTTATACTAATCTAGCTTAGTGTTTCTAGTTTCTGCTGTCCCACTGGCTGGTCACCTCAGTACCTGCACACGCGTGCATCCTATTTTCCTGTGTCGGTCTTTGTCTACTCGACCACCGACACCTAAGACAACCGGCGGAAACGAGACACAAAAGTGGCGACGGGGCTGGGACACAAAACTTTTTACTCCGTCTTTTTTTTAACTTTTTTATCGTTCTAATAAAATCCCAAGTTATTCCAACATTTCAAGCATGTGTGTCGATTTTTAGTTCTCTATCTACATTATTCCGTGATTTATTAAGTTTTCATATTTATTTTGACTTTTTGATCACCCGGTATTATAATACCTTAACATTAATAAAACCAACAAACTTACGAGGTAGAAGAAGTTCTTCATTTGATGCATTGCGGAACACATATCTTCTACTGCTCAAGCGGCCATTGTTCTGCAGGTATGAAATTTAGAGTTCAATTTTACTAGACTTTCGGCTGTTTTAGTGCGTAGTACCTCTTTCTACTTTCTGTAAGAAATATTTGTTTTACAGAATGAAAGATACGTGCCAACGGTCCTTGGGTGGCATGAAAGCCTATGTAAAACTTTATTTATTGAGTTCCTTCGACATTATTATTACTATCCAGTTTCACAAAGTTATTCAGTTTGCATATAATCCACGAATTATACATCAAATTTGATTTTTAGTCACAGTTTTTCTCTACCGACTGATCAATTTTCTTCAATATTTCTTCCTCAGATACATGTCTAAATTCCTTGTATAGAAGTTGTCTGTGCTCTCCGTCTTTTCTTTTCTTGTTGTTTTACCCATTCAATAGTTCTCTGTCGTAATCTTCGTTTTGACTTCCCTTTTGTACGTCCATACCATAAAAGTTGTTTTTCTTCTATGACAACTATAATGTAACTCGTTCCTGATCACTATTTCTCGCTTAGATATTTTTGCGGTTTGCCTCCATAAGCCAATCTCAATTGCCATCAATCTTTTTACCACCTATTTACCATCTGTGTCTAACCGTCCATGCTTTTGATTCATATGTTATAATGTTTTTAATTACTGTGTTGAAGATTTTCTTTTTGCTTCGTTTCTAATCTGTGGGTCCCAGAAAATACACTTTACTATTCAAAAATTAATCTTCCAAGTAGTGATTCTTGAATTAATTTCATTGTCGTTAATCATTATCGTGCGATCAGGATTCCTAGATATTTGCACTCTTCGGTGTGTTTATTAGTTTCCAATCCCACTTTCAGTCGCTTCTATTGCCGTACATTTTGACCAGAAGTCACCATTTTATATAGTTATCTATTACATTCATTGTAATGCACTTTGCATCTTCATTATCTTGCGCCAAAAATGCTGATCATCAGCGAATTCTATTGAATCTACTGTAATATATTTTACTGGAATATTGTTCTCCTTGCATTTTCTTTTTCAATTTTCTCATGCTTTTTCTGTATATATTTCATAACTCGTTGATTACAGACTACATCCTTGCGTAATGCTACGTAATTTAAAATGTAGGTGAGAGATTATTTTGAATTTTTGCTGTTGCTATAGAGTTTTCGTAAGGGTTTTGAAATGCTTTAAGACTAATGCAAAACGCTCTTGAAGATTTACACGGATTACATATAGGTATGTCACAATCGCTGTTTGTATATGTCAAAGTAGGTAATGAAGGCTTTTTTCTTTGAATTATTTGTTGCGAGCAAACTATAAAGTCCACACTTTACGTCCCTGGTCATCCAGTGTGTTCATCAGCCTCGATTTCCTAAAATTCTGTCTCCTAAAAATGTATAATAATCCTGTCTAGATGTCCACTGCTGAATAAAATAGTTGCAGCTTTTCGTCTATAGTCTTGCACTCGTCTTCTCTTGCACTCGTCCTCTCTTGTGTATCTTTGATATAATTCCCACTTTCCAATCTTCTGGTGTTGCCTTGACATTTAAGCATCTTCACCAGTCCCATCTGTATTCCTTTTAACTCCAGTGACATACTATTGTAATCAATTTTTTAATATTTCTATGTACAGTGAAACGCTACCATTATGTTTCGTTTCTTCTACATCGTTATTAACTGTGTCCAACAATTCTTCGCTATTTTCAGTCATTAATTGTTTAAAGCCTCGAAAGTGCAACGATTAAACCAGAGGCTCAGACGATTCTGTGGCGATCGCAGGTGCAAATTTTATGAGTTCCGTTATGGGATGGAGGAAAGCAAGATCCATCCGAATAGCTCAGTCGTGCACAACACGCAACACAGCACTACTATGATAGCGGCGTATGTGTGGATTACAGATGTCCGTTTATCAGGGCAGAAAAATCCCTCCATAGGATCGTTAAAACAATGGCTCCGGATAGGCAGCACTCAGCACAACGGAGAAACAAATGATAAATATTGTAATAGCTAACTGTAGGAGCGCCTATGGAAGTATCAGAACTGTTATCACTTAGTTACGATGTCCACATAGTAATGGGAACGGAAAGCCTCAAACCTTGTATCAATAGTAATAGAGTGGAATGTATACCGCAGAGATATGCTGAACACTGAAATGGGAGGCGTGTCTGTACCAATAAAAAAACGATTATATCGAGTGAACCTAATACACATTCGGAATGTGATTTAATTTGCGTGAAGGTCGCCGTTGAAAGAGGTTCTAACAAGCTCACTGAAGTTTTTAATGGACCACCTGGTTGAGCAGATGTAGTGGCGGATCATCAGAGGAAAAAGTTGTAAAATAGTTCCCGTTGACTGTTTTTGGTACAGACTTTAACGTACCGGATGTAGACTGGGAGAAAACTTGTAGTAGTTTATTATTTTATTTTATTTATTTATTTTTTTTATAATTGTCACTACCTGGTTTCGTCCTTAGGCCATTTTCAAGTGCTGTGATAAAAGTCGTCAGATAGGACACAGCACTTGAAAATGGCCTAAGGACGAAACCAGGTAGTGACAATAAACAAAAATTTCAGTCAAATGGCGGTCAGCTCTTTTAAAAACTTTTATATGACTGAGATAGGTGGGCGGGACAGGGATTCGAACAAGTGGTGTCTTGCGCATAGGCGGACGAAGATCATCAGGATGTATTACATAAGTATGTGCCGAGTAAAATTATGAGAGATAGGAAGGATCCACCGTTCTTCAACAACCGAGTCAGTTTTTAAATTCCATTACCCTTTTTTGTCTTTTTTTCTCTTGTTTATGTTATACAAGAACAAAACAATGGTAATCGAATGCAACCTCAGAAAATCAGGTGATCTAGAAGATATTGTATTACATAATAAAACAATTCGGGTGGTTGATGATTTGCTTGAGCAGTAAAATAACTTTCGATGATAGCAGTACAGAGCATACAAAATGCAGAATGGCAATGGTAAGAAATGACTTTTTGAGAAATTGAAATTTTTAACATTGAAAATAAATTTATGCGTAAGGCACACTTTTCCGATGGCATTTCAGTAGTGTTGCCTTCGATTGGAGTGAGACATCGACAGTAAATAGTTCAAACAAGAAGGATTTTAAATGTGATGGGTAGATTGCATAATTAATTAGCTATAGAAAAGAAGGTTTTGTATCACATTCTTTCACTTTGACAACTACTATTTCCGCAAAGGATAGTTTTGCAAAAATTAATAATATATTTCTGTTTTCAGATGACAGATGAACCGGATGAAGAAAACATGAAGAAATGTGTAGAAGAATTAGGCTTTGGACCTGGTGCGTTTTATTATTATTTCGATTGGCAGTAAGGAAACATTATTTATATGGAACAGGACTAGTGTTTATGGCCATACAATAAACATAGAGATGAAATTAATCATTTTCATTTATTATTAAGAACGTTATTATTCAGTAATATCCATGTTAACATGATAAATTAAAAATTCCCTTAAATCGGTTAAACAAAGAAAGAAAAATACTTTTTATAAACAGAATGTATATTATGGTCTCCTGGAGTAAATGATATTTCCTGAGAGCTACTGAAGTCTCCGGGAGAACCAGCCATGACAAAATTGTTTCACCTGGTGTGTAAGATATATGAGACAGGTGAAGTACCCTCAGACTTTAAGAAAAATGTTATAATCCCCATTCCAAAGAAAGCAGGTGAAGACAGGTGTGAAAACTACAGAACCATTAGTTTAATAAGTCATGGTTGCAAAATATTAACACGAATTAGTTACAGAAGGATGGAAAAGCTGGTAGAAGCCGACCTCAGGAAAGATCAGTTTAGGTTCAGGAAAAATGTAGGAACACGGGAGGCAATACCCACTTTACGGCTTATCCTAGAAGATAGATTAAGAAAAGGCAAACCTACATTTCTATCTTTTGTAGATTTTGAGAAGGGTTCAGACAATGTTGATTGGCATAAACTCTTTCAAGTTCTGAAGCAAGCAGGAGTAAAATATAGGGATTGTAAGGCTATTTAAAACTTGTACAAAAACCAGACAGCGGTTGTCAGAGTTGAAGGGCATGAAAGGGATGCAGTGGTTGGGAAGGGAGTAAGACAGGGTTGTAGCCTTTCTCCAATGTTATTCAATTTGTACATTGAGCAAGCTCTAAAGGTAAGCCAGGAGAAATTTGGAGAAGGAATTATAGTTCAGGGGGAAGAATTAAAAACATTGCGTTTTGCCGACGATATAGCAATTCTGTCAGATACAGCAAAGGACCTGGAAGAGCAATTGAACGGAATAGACAGTGTGCTGAAAGGTGCATATAAGATGAACATTAACAAGAGCAAAACTAGGGTTATGGAGTGCAGTGTAAGAAAATCAGGTGATGCTGAAGGATTTAGATTAGGTAACGAAGCAATAAAGGAGTTTTGTTACTTGGGCAGTAAAATAACAAATTATGGTCGCAGTACAGAGGATATAAAATGCAGAATGGCAATGGGTAGAAAAGCGTTCTAGAAAAAGAGAAATATACTAACATCGAATATTGATTTAAGCCTAAGGAAGTCCTTTCTGAAGGTGTTTGTATGGAGTGTTGCCTTGTATGGGAGTGAGACATGGACGATAAACAGTGCGGACAGGAAGATGATAGAGACTTTTGAAATGTGGTCCTACAGGAGAATGCTGAAGATTAGGTGGGTGGATCGCGTAACTAATGCGGAGGTGCTGAACAGAATTGGTGAGAAAAGAAATTTCTGGCATACCTTGACTAAAAGAAGGGATAGATTCGTAGGACACATTCTTAGACATCGAGGAATTTAGCGTTGAAGGGAAGTGTGTGGGGTAAAAACCGCAGAGGAAGACCAAGAGATGGATACAGTAAGCAGATTCACACAGATGTAGGTTGCCGTTCTTATGTGGAGATGAAGAGGCTTGCTCAGGATAGGGTATTCTTGAGAGCTACATCAAACCAGTCTCCGGACTGTAGACCACAACAACAAACGTTATGGCCTAAACATGTAATGGACAGCAAATGTTTCTTAAGTATTTATTAGCAGTTAGTAGCAGATGGGTATCTAAAGTTTCCATCCAGGAAATAGTTTCCTCAGAGAGCTGGCGAATGCTGGCCAGAATTCCGTCGTAAGTGGGCAGGAGACAGTGTGAGACTAAATGGTGCGTTGTTTAGTTTGGTGCTGATATCCGCAGTGAGTGTAGGCACTTGTAGCGATTCCCCACTTGTGCCTCAGTCGCTATATCCACGACTTAGTTTGTCAGTCTACGAGGCACAAAACCCGACCGATCTGCATAGACATGTTTAGAGATAACGCAATAGTTTCTGGAAAGACAGAAAGCAAATGTGAATCAGATAGTGGCATGGTAAGTTAAAAAGGAATGGTATACATGCGGTGGCAGGTAGGCTGATAAAGAGGCAAAGAAGATGGAAAGAAAACGACGAAGACAGTTTGAGACAGACACAGGAATCAATGGATGAACAAGCAGCCCTCGGTCACAATTTAAAAATTATTTGAGCGGATTTCAGCAATTGACTTCATTAGAAAATATTTGTTTTATACTTTCTGATGAAGGCAATCTTAGTCATTGCCGAAACCAGGTCAAACAGTTTTTAATTTGCGACCGAGGGCTGCTTGTTTACCCATTGACGTTGTAACGGTCGCTGACAATAGCTGCTATGTTTAAAATTTTAAGACACAAGAATGTCAAAGTGGGAGGAAAAAGAAGCAGTGGAAGAGGGACGTTTCTAGACAGTGGCAGTGAATTTAAAACAATTAGAGTCTACGTGAAATATTTAGCACGATCTGTGTAGAAAGACAGTGGCGGTGCATGGTATTGTTGCTGTGTTGCACACCTCCTGGTTTTTAAAAACTATGTATGTCCGTTTTTTATATATATTATTTTCATTTAGGAAGCCTCACCTATGCCATGATATATATCATAACTACTTTTGGTGGTATGTCGTCCAGTTTCACCCTAATGCGCCGAAAACCGTGACCGGCTCAGAAGGTTTGCCCTTCTCCTGAAACTCCCTGACTAACAGCTAGGCCCATTACGTCTGCGTCATCGCCAAAGTCCGTCCTGACCGCGCCAACTCGCAACATGTGCCTCAGTGACGTCACTGGGGGTAGCAGCCGGTTTGCAAACCCCACTACAGAAGCAGTTCCAAGCGCTCCGCAAGGTGGCAGCTCAGTAAAAATATGCTTCTCCCAGAATTCTTCACTCTCGAGTATGTCACTGTACCACCTAATACTGACAGTTCTATAGCAGTTTCATTCATATATATATATATATATATATATATATATATATATATATATATATATATATATATATATATATATATATATGTGGAAACATCTTCAACTGAGAATACGAACGGCAACATACATCCTTAGCTTGCTGTATTCGTCCCTCGGTCACCCTCTACGATTTTTACCCCACACACATCCTTCTAAAGCTACGTTGATGATTCCTTGATGTCTCAGAATGTTTCCCACCAACCTATCCCTATCAGTATATGCCAGAAACTCTTTTTCTCCCCAATTTTATTGAGCACCTCCTCATCAGTTACGTGATCTACCCATCTAATCAATCGTCTATAGCACCACATCTCAAAAGCTTCTATCAAACTTTTGTCTGAAGTCCTTGTCATCCACGTTTCACTCCCATACAATGTCACACTGCACACAGATGCCTTCAGAAAGGATTTCCTATCATTTAAACTAATACTAAAACTAAAACAGATGTAGGATCTGTGATGACGGTGATGAAACTGCAACACATCTAATCTTTGAATGCACTGCATTGGAGAATAAAAGGCACAGAACATATGGGGCAGCCAGACCCGAAGAAATTGTGTCTAATAAAGAACAGGTAAAGGAACTCTTTTCACTGTTCGAGGCATTGGTTGGCTTTACTAGATATACAGGGAGCGATACCGCACAATAAACCTAGTTTCGGTGCGGGCAGTGGCGGGTTGGACCAAGACTGTTTTGGCTTCCCTGAAAAAATCAAATCAAAGCAAATCAAACTAATATCGGATGACAACAAATTTCGCTTCTTCAGAAATGATTTTCTTCCAACAGCAATTCTGTATCTTATATCATTTTTACTTTGGGCATCATTATTTATCTTGCTACCCAAATAACAAAACTCACCTACTACTTTTATTTTCTCGTTTACTGATTTTCTGATATTCCATTGCATTACCCTCGTTTTAATCTTGCTAATTTTCATCTTACATCTTCCTTTCAAGACATTGTCCAATCCATTTAATTGCTCTTCCAGGTCCTTTGCTGTTTCTGACAAAATTACTATCTCGTCAGTAAACCGAAAGGTTTTCATTCCTTCTCCCTGGACTTTAGTTCCCTCTCCAAACTTCTCCTTGCATTCCTTGACAGGTAGATCAATGTACAAATTGAGCAACATTGAGTAAAGGATAAGACCTTCTCAATCACTGCGACCCTTTCATGTCCATCGACTCTAATAATCGCTGTCTGGTTTTTGTACAAGTTGAATATAACTTTTCGCTCCTTATATCCCTTGCTACCTTCATAATTTGAGAGAGTATTTTCCAGTCAACATTTTCAAAATCTTTTTCCACGTCCACAAATATTAAAAACATAGGTTTCCCTTTCCTTAACCTAAGATAAGTCATATGTGAGTATTCCTTTGCGTGTTACTAGACTTCTCCTGAATGAAAACTGATCTTCCCCAAGATCAGACTCCATGCGTATGGAAATAATTCGTGTTAGTATTATTGCAAGCGTGACTTTAATAAGTCTTGGTTGCAAAATACTAACACGAATTGTTCTGATAGTTCTGTTGAAGCTTTATATCGTAATTATCGTGACGTCAGTCGAACTAGAACATACCTCTATGCTCAAGAAATGATTGTTAGTCTTAGAGATGCTATCCACTGAAAGAGATCTTGTAATTGACATCGCAGAATTTAATCAGTGACTGATCGATAAATGCGCAGCGATAAAAAAAATAACAGGACAAATTTCCATTACGGACGAGGTAACAAGAAGTGTGTTTATAAACTGTAATGTGTAAGATGTTTCTTATTTCCAGTCTTTTAAATGAAGCACGAATTTCGTTTCGACTAGGATTGGTGCTTAATACGTAACGATCATTGATAAATTGTAGCATACACTCGGCCATATTTCAAATTAAGTGATTCTAAGTAAGGGCTTTACGACATGGACGACGTTTTAATTACGCAATTGTAATTGCTCATTGAGAATGAAATGGTCATTACGGGAAAAATGATTGAAAATGTCTAACCAAGCACATCAATTCTGAAACTTTTATTTTCCGTGAGCAAGTTACAGACAT
Source organism: Locusta migratoria (assembly GCA_026315105.1). NCBI lineage: Eukaryota > Metazoa > Arthropoda > Insecta > Orthoptera > Acrididae > Locusta > Locusta migratoria. The sequence goes on from CM048751.1 coordinate 26,873,818, forward strand.
TATGAACCTCTTTAGGTTCGTGGCCTGTGATTGGAAGTGGTCGGCAAATTACGAATTAAGTACGTTTGCACCTTTTTTTCCCTCAAATATGCTCTTTATATCTGACAGAAAAGGTTCGTCTAATCTGTCCTATTGTGCCAGAGCGAACACAGAAATCCGGCAGTAGACCCGTTTATTCAACATGTCAAGTTTTCGCCGTGAAAGTCTCAAGAGCTACAATGAAATGCTGCAGGAATGATTGCCAGCCTTGGAAAGCTGTCAACTAAAATAGGTAGTGTGATTTTTAATCGGTGGATGATTGATAAATTTGCGGCGATAAAAAATAGAAAAGCAAATAACGAAGTAACAAGAAGTGTATTTATAAACTATAACGTATACTATGTTATTTATTTTCAGTCTTTTAAAAGACGAATAAATTTCATTTCGACGAGGAACGTAGCTAATTACTTAACGAGTATTGATAAATTGTAGCGTGGACTCTACCATAAATTTTTTGCTGTCAATCGTATATCTCTGACTTCTACCAGAATCTTACATTTTATTTTAAAAAATTGAATTTTGTGACCTTCATACATCACGAATTGTGGGATTGTTTATATCATGACAAGTGTTACGAGGTCAGGTACTGAGAAAAGAATTTTTTCCTTTGTAAACATCTCATATTAAAACGTAACAATTAAACATGGGTGCAGGACCCAGCTTGGGGTACCCTACCACCGGCCGCCAATGTTAAAAGAGCCACAATTTTTTGCGAGGTAGTCAGCTTGAGGATCGAGACAGCTGTTTCTTCTCATTTCTGTGATATCCGTTAAAACAGCAATTTATCACGTTTTCCTCTAATCCGACGGGAGAATTTTTAAACTGATATAAAAAAGAATCGAATTTTAGATGCAGGGAATTGAAGGAAGACGTTTAATAATCAACAATTAAATAGCATAATTCAATCACAAGCGAGAAAAAATGTACGAGACTTGTGACTAACAAACTAAACAGCGGAATATTAGAATGAAAGAATGGAGTGTAACACTTAAACTGAATTGTTGATAATACGCATAAATAACTTTATATAACTCCGAATACAATACTGAAATACGATCGTAGATAATGGTGGACAAAAACAGCAAGGAAATACAGCCAATAATTTTGATGGGACGAATAATACCATCTTGGCATGAAAATAAACTGATTTGTAAGAATTCAGTAGAATTCTGAGTTCAATACATACACACTCATTGTTCACAGTAACATGCAAGTACAACTCATCGCAAGAGAGTATTACAAATTTGCACCAAAATAAAATTATTTCCCAAAAAAGTAACACATTAGTCACAAATATGAAGTAGCAGCTAGCTTCGCACACTGTTGCCACAAAGTGACACACCATACATTAATTATGATAGAAGGTGTGAGGTAATTTCCAATAGTGATTACTAATACGAGACGTATCGCCACATTCATGGATGGAGTTCCACTATGCCATCCAATTTAGTTACAGCATAACACTCTTGCTTCTAGCGTTCACTACTGTAAACATTTTCATCATGGTGGAATAAAGAAATCTTGAAAATTTTACTCAACAGTAACGATAACTGTTCATCTGGTATACTTAATTTCCGTATTCACTGTTACCTGCCATCCACTGTAGCGTTGTTTGACATGTTTGTTACATGAGGGATGTTATCAATTGTGTGTTTATTCGGACAGACGTTGCTATAATTCAAAAGATAGGTATGTCTCTTCGAGATATGTTGTGCATTGTCAATACTCGAAGAACATAAAATATAACGTGTACATTAATTAAAGATACTAAGAAACGCTTTATTTTTGTGGTAGTACAATCTACATAAAAGCATTTTACAAATAATTTATTCTTAATTATTGAGTTATTACATAAATAACACGACTCAATGTTTTCTCTTTCAACAGATGAGATTCAGAGAATTAAGAATGCCACAGATCCTGACGAGACGAATGAAAACGACAGAGTAAGTCTGGACTGATTGTTAACGAGTATACCATTATAACAGTATTTTTTGTGGAAAATGGTTATGAATGCACACTGATAGTCCTTTTCTTTGCAGTGTCTTCTGAAGTGTATTGGACAAAAAATGAAATTCGTAAGTAATCTTGAGAATTAATACGAAATGTAATGTGTTGCCTAATCTGAAAGGCAGTGGGCAAACATACTCATGCAACTATTAACAACCGATAGCCGGCTATAAATTGCGAAATTCATAAATGTGGAATAATGTAAGAGGTAAAAGTAAGTACGTTGCTGTACGTGATTTCATTTTAGAATATGCAATACCAATAGAGGGAAAAATTAAAGAAATAACATATAGGGACGGTAAAAAATAAGTAATCCATTAATTTATGAACATTCACTGTAAGGATGGTTCACGATCACCAACAGTAAAAACTGTGCGAAATTAATTGTTTATTATTTTCTCGTCGCAGTTGCACAATTTTGAGTTCTATGACTAGTTTCGGACGAGACTATCCATTTTCAAACCACTAGCCTTGGTTTTAGCCCGTAATAAATCCAGATGCATGTTAAAATGGTGATACTGGTGTTACTTACACTTACTCTTTCGGGCCCCTGGAATTTACACAAGTTTTAACATCAATTTTAAACATCTATATATTAAAAAATTAATTGCTGTTCGTTAGTCTCGGTAAAAATCTAGAACAGGTGAACCGATTTGGCTAATTTTAGTCTTGAAATATTCGTGTCAGTCCAGGGAAGGTTTAAACGGTGATAAAATATGGAAACGTTGTCCGGAATAGAGGACAATCGGGAAAAACTTAAACAGCTTTTTCCAGTGAGCTATCAATACCGTTGGTCCAATTACGATAAAAGGTTGTCGATTTCACGTTGAAAGCTAGATTAAGGTTCGCATCACATAAAAATTTGGAAAAGTCGCCCGGAAAGTAAAAAAAAAAAGTTAGGAAAAACCGAAAGCGATTTTTTTTCTAGGAATCAAAATAAATTGCCACATTGTTGTAAGAGCATCACTTGAGTACGGCTTGACAGGACAAGGTTTCTATGAAATAATTTTATTTGGAAAATCTACCGGAAAATTTGAGAAAAACTGAAACTACGTTTATCACTGTGTTGTTGATTGAATTCAGTACTATAACTGACGGAGAAGGGTAATTCTTTTGTTGTTTTGTTCATTATGGTCTGGGATAAGCCTAAACTAAAAAAAAAAAAAATAGAAAAAAGTAAGTTTAAAAGGAAAGTCGCAAAATTCGAACCAAGTGTCATTTTCAATGTGTTTCTAAATGTACACAATACTAAAAGTTGAGAAGTGTTCATCCGTTTGCGATAAAATTTTGATCATTTGACGTTCAACCAAAGATGAACGTTCTTATGAACTAAAAATTCGGGAAAGTTACCCGGAAAATTTGGAAATTCGCGAGAAACTGAAAGAGCTTTTTTCAATGGGATATCAATATCATTCGTCTGGTTGCGATAAAATTTTGCATATTTGACGTTCTAAGCAAGAGTAACGTTCTTATGAAATAAAAATTTGGAAACGTTTCCCGGAAAATTGGAAAATACAGAAAAAATAGAAAGAGATAATTCTATGAAATTTTAATACCATTCATCTAATTGCGATAAAATTTTGCACATTCGACATTCAAGTCGAGATGAAGGTTTGATTGAAGTAAAAGTTTGGAATAGTCGGCCAGAAAATAGGAAAATGTATGGAAAAGTGAAAGAGCTCTATTCTTTGGGATATCAATATCATTGGTACGAATGCGGTAAAATTTTGCACATTTGACGTTCAAAGTAAATGCCTTTATAAAGCTACTGGGTCTAAAATACATATGATTTAAATTAGTATGGTTTATATTAAGAGGTAAGTGATACGAAGTCATCTATATTTACAGAGTTTTATAATGTACATCAATTTTAGCAGCCATTTTTAACAAGCATCTGGATTGATTGCGGTTTAAAACCAAGGCTAATGGTTTGAAAATGGACGGTCTCGTTCGAAACTTGTTACAGTACTTTGTAAAATTGCGACGAAAAAATGAAGAAATAAATAATTTCACAAAAAAAACCGGAAATTATATGTTGTATATATGTGGTGTCTGTTCTTTCGGAAATGTCTAAAGTACAGACACTACATACATATTACGTCCACAATATTCCGATGACTGGCAATGATTCTTTCTTGAGTGAGAAGACACTCCTAAGCCATTACCCTTACAGGATTCAATTTCGAAAAACCGTGAGTTTCAGTTATAGTGGTTGAGGATTTGCATCTGACAGCTGTGTCCTCAACGGCGTAGTGGTGAGCGCAAATGCCTTGCAAGCAGGAGGGTCGGTCTCGTATCCTGGCTGGGTACCCTTTTTCCACTATTCGCAGTTAACATTGTACATTACTTGAATATGAACATCAATTATTCATTCTGTATTCAAAAAATTATAACAAGACCCTCAAATGTTGGTATCTGTAACTATGGACATCTTCCGTGGTTAACATTTAATAGCTCTTGTTTGCAAAACCTGGAATGCGAGTGCCTATGCCTCAGTTCCCGCAACCACCAAACACTTTCCTTTTTATGCCCTTACCAGTCACCTCTTTCCCCCTCTGTCTGAACAGACCTGGGATTATTTAGTTAAATTCACCTTCGTTGCAGTACATCGATCATTTTCTGGAAATTGCCGTGCAAATGTCCTTCAAAATTCTGAGAATATAGTTGTGACTAAATGGTTTGTATCACCGTGTACATAAAATATTCATGTACAAAAACAGTCAAACAACACAAAGGGACTGAAATACTGAACACAACTTACAGTACAAAATATGGGAACAAATGACTAACCTCACAGAAAAATGAAAAAGAGACGTAATAATCACTCGTACATTCGTGTAAAGATCATGAATCCCCTCTGTCAGTATCTTAAATTTATGTTCCTTGATCCCCGTATAACATATCTAAGATATTAGACAACGTAAGCGTTATAACCTCCGTAAACGCGCACAGCAGAACTAACATCATTCGGATGATATACTTTTCTCAGTTGCCGATAGGTTACATTAGTCAGAAATGCGAAAGAACAAAAATCTATACCTCCACACCAAGTAATAGGATTGTTAATAGTTTCAAAAATATGGGGATATCGATATTTAAAAAGTATCATTATCGATGTATAAAAAACAGTCTGACGATAAATCGAAGGAAATTATCGATACCTATGGCTATATCAATATCGGCTTCACATTGTCAATATACTACCGATTTCAGAGCTGAATATTTAAGGACTGATTTATTAATACCGTGCCAGCGTTCTATTCGTTCGGTACATTGCTGTTAGCGTTGGTCACAGATATGTATTCGATGAACGTGGAAGTTACGTACACAGTGTGCTGTGTGATGTACCTGATTGGACAGAACACTAAACAGTAGGAGTACGTACGGTCACGTTAAAGAAATGGCATTATATGTATAGTAACACCTAATCATACTGTGAGACGAAGTGTACACTTAATTTATATAAACAGTCTGAAAATCATATTTAAATTCATACCAGAGGGTTCATCGAACGGCTTTTATGATATTTATCTACCGTTCCATTCTCTAATAGTACGCAATAAAGAGGAACACCTAAATCTTCCGTTTTCCATCAGATTGCTCTTATTGCGTTATGATTATTATGTCTCCCTGTGTACGTGGGTGCTAACAAAATATCTTTCCATTCTGAGGACACGATTTCGTGAAAGAAATATCGCAAATTGATACCAATGCAAAAAAAAGCCTTTCTTTTCATGAATTTCACCCAAAATCGGACATCATTTCCATGACATTTTCTCCTACAATGCGCTGCTAAACAACAAAATAGGACGCACAAGTGTACAGTAGGCAGTTTCTTAAGTAGGACTATTGCATCTTCTAAGTGTGCTGCCAATAAAATATAGCCTTTGGTTCGCCTTCCCTGCGATGTTTTCAATGATTTTTTTCAGTTAAAAATGTTCTTAATTGTAATTTCTAGGTATTTGGTTGAATTTTTCGTGCTTTAGATTCGACTGATTCATCCTGTAAATGAAGATTAACGGGTTGCCATTGGTACTCATGTGGATGATTTCACACTTATAATTTTATTAAGTCGGTGGTCTCTGGGTAAAGCGAAGGGTGACTTATTGGAAACCCGGCCGGATCACAGAATGGTTCTGTCCCAGTTTTAACCAGCCTCCACTCTCAACCATATGAGGAGTGACCAGAAATGACACGTGGTTCGGATTCCACGTTAAACTCTAGGTCCCCTTTCTACGGTTGTATAATTAGGATAGGTTAGAGAGACACGAAAAACGACAGTGTTGCATCCAGGCCACCGAACCACACGAAATTGTTATAATTTTCATAAATTAGGGTAAATTGATATGCATGTATCTCATCTAAATTACTTTGCAGTTGACTATGATCTTCTGGTTTACTAACCGAAAACTAACAGCGTAATCAGCCAACAGTCTAAGAGAGCTGCTAAGTTTGTTAAGACGTTTTCAAAGTTACGGCTATCGTAGTCCATTTCTATAATAACTCGACCAACCGCAGTTCTGTTGTATCCACCAATAAGTTTCATTTGCGTCTAATTTTACTACATTCCATGATTTTGAGGCAGAAAGAGCAACCGAGCGAGGTTGCATACTAGACTCGCATTCGCGATAATGGTGATTGAAAACTGCCTCAGGCTATGTAAGTTCATATTATTCGCCATTTCCACAATTCAAGGAAATGACGGAATGTCTTAAATTAGAGGACACAACCATTTTCCTTCTACATACTTAACAGTAAAATGCGAGTTTCTGCTCTAATAGCCACGTTATCGACGGGACGAAAAACACTACTCTTCCTTCACAATTTCTCGAATCGACTGTTTCGATGCCGCCTGGAACGAACTTCATTTCAGAATAGCAACAGACCGTTGCATCCTCACTATTTTGCACGACAAATTTCAGTCTTTCACTTTCCCTACAGAACTTACACTCTACAACTATCTATAGTACTATATAGGATATTAATTTATGTATGAATACATGACCTATAGCAATGTGCCCCCTTCTTTGTCTCTGTTTTCCAAATTATTCATATTTACGGATTCTGCAACAATAATCCACGTAGAATCTTTCCAGAGGGAAGAATCTGCAAATCTTCCTTCACCTGATAGTGCAATCAGTCTTGCAAATTCCATAACATGGTTTTCGGGTGAACCTACAATACTGGCCATTAAAATTGCTACACCAAGAAGAAATGATAAATGGGTATTCATTGGACAAAAATATTATATGTGATTAAATTTTCACGCAATTTGGATGCATAAATTCTGAGAAATCCGTACCCAGAACAACCACCTCTGATCGTAATAACGGCCTTGATACGCCTGGGCATTGACTCAAACAGAGCTCGGATGGTGTGTACAGTTACAGATGCCTATGCAGCTTCAACGCGATGCCACAGTTCATCAAGAGTAGTGAGTGACTTATTGTGACGAGCCAGTTGCTCGGCCACCATTGATCAGACGTTTTCAGTTTGTGAGAGATCTGGAGAATGTGCTGGCCAGGGCAGCAGTCGAACATTTTCCGTATCCACTAAGGTCCGCTCAGGACCTGCACCATGCGGTCGTGCGTTATCCTGCTGAAATGGAGGGTTTCGCAGGATTCGAATGAAGGGTAGAGCCACGGTTCGTAACACATCAGAAATGTAACGGCCACTGTTCAAAGTGTCGTCGATGCCAACAAGAGGTGACGGATACATGGAACCAATGGCACCCCGTACCATCACGCCGGGTGATTCGCCAGTATGCCGATGACGAATACATGCTTCCAATGTTCGTTTACCACGATATCGCCTTACACGGATGCGACCATTATGCTATAAACAGAACCTGGATTCATCCGAAAACGTGACGTTTTGCCATTCGTGCATCCAGGTTCGTTGTTGCGTACACCATCACAGGAGCTCCTGTCTCTGATGCAGCGTCAAGGGTAACCGCAGCCATGATCTACGAGCTGATAGTCCATGCTGCTGCAAAAGTCTTCTTACTGTTGGTGTAGATGGTTGCTGTCTTGCAAACGTCCCCATCTTTTGACGCAGGGATCGAGACGTGGCTGCACGATACGTCACAGCCATGTGGATAAGATGCCTGCCATCTGCTAGTGATACGAGGCCGTTGGGATCCAGCACGGCGTTCCGTTTTGCCCTCCTGAACCCACCGATTCCATATTCTGCTAACAGTCACTGGATCACGACCAACGCGAGCATCATTGTCGCGATACGATAAACCGCAATAGCGATATGCTACATTCCGACCTTTATCACAGTTGATAAAGTGATAACCTCCTTACACGAGCCATCACAACAACGTTTCACCAGGTAACGCCCGTTAACTACTGTTTGTGTATGAGAAATCGGTTGGAAACTTTCGTCATGTTAGCACGATGTAGGTATCGCCTACGGCGGCAACCCTGTATGAATGTTCTGAAAAGCTAATCATTTGCATATCACAGCATCTACTTCCTGTCGGTTAAATTTCGCGTCTATAGCACGTCATCTTTGTGGTGTAGCAATTTTAATGCCCAGGAGTGTACTTCCAAATCTGCTAGAATAGGCCAGAAAAGTCTTTTATGGAAAGATGAAAAATGAAAAAACTAAATGCACTATTTATTTGCACACGTACTTCATTCGCACTGTATCTCTTCCTTTACACAACTGAACACTGATTTTAGTAAAAAAACAAAACGTCAATTTTGAACGGAATATTTCAGACTATGCACAAAACAGCATCGCACATTGTCATAAATCATAGGTTGCGAAAAGAAGAGAGTTCAAAAGCAAGGTCCTTACAGTTATATGTAATGTTATTACGACCTATGTTAAAGAAGGGGAGCAAACAGAACTGTTGTGCTGTATAGCTGGTCCTACTGGACATTATGTAAACAAATAGATAAAGATGTAGATGTTGAATCTGAAATTAAGTCGATTAAAACCATTGCAATTCATAATGGATACGAAACTGCCACAATAGCTAAAATCTTTCAAATGCTTCCGCAAAAATAAAAAATACTTTTCTTTTCAATTATCAGTCCGGTGTCTTGTAGAATTAATGGTCCTCTCATAACGAAATACGATGTAAGGTTTTCCACTAACAACGTCCTAAAGGCAGCCTTGTTGAAAATTGGAACTCAAAAGGTACCCCTATGCAAAAATGAGTTGGTAATGAAATTACTTGTGACTCACGTTCATTCTTCGTGCAGAAACGCATTCATATTATACTGCATCTATCTTTATATATAAAGCAGAGTGTCCGCATGTTTGTGTGTACGTATTGCATACAAATCTACAGTTTTCTTCCAATGTATATGAAAGTATGCACACTTAGGCTACAATCCAAGAGGACGGCCTCCGTAAGTGTTAGCATCAAAATTGTTCAAATGTTTATAAAGCTTATGGGACTTAACTGTGGGGTCATCAGTCCGTAAACTTACAAACTACTTACGAACTACCTTATAATACAGACGGCACAAACATCCATGCCCGAGTGGGAATCCGAATCCCTAACCGGGAGTGTTAGGATCACATACAACACATCGTTCACAAGATATGACGTCATAACAATAACATGTGCGAAAAACTGCTGCATCAAACGACAGGGTTGCACATTTTCTCCTAAACCACTGGACCGACTTCAACCAAATCTGTTGCACATATTCCGTACCGTGAGGTATCAATGCTGTCGTGGTAAGAACCGCATGCGACACATGGTTCAGGGGGTACAACGACATAAACAATACAGTTTCTAGAAACTGCCACTAAGCGTTATTTACACACTGTATGAGAATGACAGTACTTAGCGACTTGTAACTAACTTTAAACATATTTTAAAACTTTTATTGAACTTTTTCTCACTGACAAAATTATGAAAGGAAAAAGGTTTCTCGCTTGCTACTTTTCCCCTGTTCATTGACTAAGACTACTGCATTCGATATGAAGCTATAATTTATAATTTCTACACTACAAATTGTAGGCGCAGAAAATTTTACAGACAGTATACATACATTTAACTCAATGGACCTTCGAAATTGTATCACAGTACGACACATAGTTCTTGAGATATGTGCACAAAAAGAGTAATGTTTATAGAAAACCGCCCCATCATGCACCACGTTTTAATCTATTACATCTTTACTACTAACTGCATTCGCAACAGATTTTACTGGCATACAGCACGTACCTAAAAAAAATATACAATTGTACAACATATAACTCAATAAATATGAGTTCGTGCCTTATTTCTTATATATTCTCTGATAAATATAACATGTTCTTAGAAAAAAAGAGATGGACAGACATATAAGGGGTAGGAGAAGTACTAAATCAAGGAATAAATAAATAAATAATTCGATAGATTTTAAAAAGTTTCCATATTAATTCAAAAGGCTTTGTAGTAGACCATGCACTTAGGAGGCTAAAGTGATGTGGTTTCTAATGGCCCACTCTTTCTATTATGTCGAGGAATTCCTGCAATAATTAAAAATGAAGATAATTTGTGTTATGTTGTTGATTCGTTTTACTTACGTTTAGACCTGTCGTGTGCATAGTATTTCTATGCGATTCACTATACCAGTCACTAACCTTTCGTTACAATTTGGTATACCAGTCGTTCGATGGCCATGGAAACTTCCTACTCAATTAGGAGATGTGGAGCGAGATAAATGTAACTAAATAAATAGCAACATGTGTACAGGTTGTGTGGCATCATTGTTAAAGAAATGACATTTTCTCCATGATATAGTGTAGGTGAAGGTGCAACTTTGCACCTAGACTGATTCTTATGGGGTATCGTTTCCATTTGACAAAGTAAATTTCGACATCAGTTCCTGCTATATTAGCCCATAGCTGTGTAGATATCTAGTGCTGAGTTATCGAGAACTTCGCTGCTTTTTACTACAACTAGAACATAGTACTATCTATCAAGCAAAGTTTCGCAAACGTTATGGGGGCACATAGTACATTCTGCCCACTGAGACTATTTCAACTTTGTTACACCTAGGTAAAGTGCCGTGTGTTTAAAGAAAAAAAAGTTTCTTACAAAGTATAATATCAGTTACGAGATATTTTTAACTAATGTAGCTCTATTTACATTTATACAAATTTATAACCTGTGAAAGTGTGTAAATATTTAATCTACATTATTTTTTTATGTTACAGCTTACACCGGAAGATGTCCTGGACGTCGATCATGTTATGGAATTCTATGAAGAGATTTTAGAAAAGGAAGGCTATTCAAAAAGCAAATTGAGACAAACATTGGAGGGATGCGCTAAGGAATGTGAGTTCACACAAAATAATAAAATTAGCAAATCACGAAAAAATTGTTCCACCTGCTATGCAAGATGTAAAACCTTCCGATTTAAAGAAGAATATAGTAATTCTAATTCCAAAGAAAGCAAGTGGAGGCAAATGTGAAAATTACATTATTATAAGTCATGGTTGCAAAATACTAACAGGAATTACTTACAGACGAATGGAAAAACTTGTGGAATCCAACCTCGGGAAAGATCAATTTGGATTAAGGAGAAATGTGGGCATATTACATTACGACTTATTTTAGAAGATAGGCTAAGGAAAGGCAAACCTACGTTTTTAGCATTTCTAGATTTGGAGAAAGCTCTTGCCAATCTCTACTGAAATACACTCTCTCAAATTCTGAAGGTAGTAGGGGTAAAATATAGAGAGCGAAAAGTTATATTCAACCTCTACAAAAACCAGCCAGCAGTTATTAGAGTCGAAGGGCAAGAAAGGGATGCAGAGGTTGGAAAGGAAGTAAGACAGTGTTGTAGCCTTTCCCCAATGTTGTTCCATCTGTACATTGAGCAGGCAGTGAAAGAATGGAAGGAGAAATTTATGAAATAGTAATTTTGTTATAGACTGCAAAGGATCTGGAAGAGGAATTGAATAGAATGGACCGGGTTTCAAAGAAAGGTATAAGATGAAAATTAAGAAGAGTGAAACGAGGGTAATGGAATGGAATGTTAGAAAATCAGGCGATGCTGAAGGAATTAGATTACATTATGAGAGAATAAAAGTAGTAGACGAGTCTTTTATTTATTTGGGTAGCAAGATAACTTCTGATGGGCGAAGTAATGAAGATATAAAATGCAGAATGGTTACGCGAGAAAAGCATTTCTAAAGAAGTGAAACTTGTTAACATCCATTATTAATTTAAATGTTAGGAAGTCCTTTCTGAAAGCATTTGTCTGGAGTGTAGCATTGTATGGGAGTGAAACGTGGACAATAAGGATTTCAGACGAAATGATGTTAGAAGCTTTTGAAATGTGGTGCTACAGACGAATATTAGTTTTGTAGATCATGTAACTAATGATGAGGTTCTTAATCAAATTTAGGAGAAAAGGAATATCTGGCACACCCTTACTAACAGAAGGGACAGATTGGTGGGACTCATTATGAGACATCGATGAATTGTCAACTTAGCCTTGGAGGGAAGTGGGTCGGGTAAAAATCGTAGAGGTAGACCAAGGGACGAATACAGTAAGCAGACTCAAATGGATGTAGGTTGCCGCTTATATTCTCAGATGAAGAGACTTGCAGAGGACAGGGTAGCGGGGAGAGCTCCATCAGTCTACGGACTGAAGACCACAACAATAACAAGAACAACAACATCAAAATTCGAACAAACTAAGAGCCTGAGATGAAAATATGAATAATAGGTTTATCTGTTTAGTTTCCATCATAGCGCTTACATAAAAAAAGAGCGTATGCATTTCTACTTATTAAGAATTTCCCTGATAATATCCGTCATATCAACGGTTTTTCTGTAGATTTTGTTGTTGTAGTCTACACTCCACAAACTAGTTTGATGCAGCCCTCCACCCAGCTCTATCCTGAGCAAGCCTCTTCATCTTCTCAACCCACATCCATTTGAATCAGCTTACTATAATCTCTTAATCTTTGCAATTTTTCCCCTTCTTTTAGTCCAGGTGTGCTAAAAACTCCTTTTTTCCCCACTTCTGTTCAGTACATTAGTTACGCAATCAACCCCACTAATCATCAACATTCTTCTGTAGCGCCACATTTGAAAGGCTTCTATCCTCTTCCTATCTGAACTACTTATCGTCCATGATTCACTGCCGTACAACGCAACACTCCACACAAATACCATCAGAAAAGACTTCCTTTCACATAAGTCGTTAATCGATGTTAACAAATTTTCCAAAATCTTTTTTCTTCCTGTTGTCAGTCTGCATTTAATATCATCTGTACTGCGACCATAATACATTACTTTTCTGCCCAAGTAACAAAACTCATCTACCACCTATATTTTTTCGTTATTTTCTTTCTTTCAGCATTGCCTGATTTTTTAAGACTGCATTCCATTGCCGTTGTTTTGATCTTCTTGATGTGCATCTTATACACTCGTATCAGCGCATTGTCCAATCCGTTAAATTGCTCTTTAGTTCACGCTGAACTCCAATTCCTTCCCCAAATTTCCTTTTGCTTCCCTTCATACCTGGCACAACATACAATTTGAATAACATTGGAGAAAGGTTACAACCCTGTCTTATTCCCTCCCCAACCATTGTGTCCCTTACATGCCCTTTCAAGTTGTAAATAAACTTCTGTTTCCTGTGTTTTACACCTGATGACCTCATGTTTTGAAACAGTGTATTCCAATCAACATTGTTAAAAGGTTTCTAATTAGTTAGAAATGGAGGTTTGCCATTCCTAAACTAGATTCTACGAAAAGTCAAGAGTATTGACTCCCGTGTTCCTATATTTCTCCTGAATAGAAATTGATTTTCCACGACGTCAGAATCTGTCAGCCTTTCGATACTTATGTGAGTAATACTTGTTAAAATTTCGCAACCTTCACATATTGAACTGGTGGTTAGGTAATTTCCACACCTGTATGCACCTGCTTTCTTATAATGAGAATTATTACATTTCTTTCTTAAAGTTTTATGGTATTTTTTTGCCTGTCTCATACATCTTACTTACCAGGTGATATAGTTTCGTCAGGGAAGATACTTCAGTAGCTCTGAGGGAATGTCTTCTACTTTAAGAGCCTTGTTACGACTTTCAGGGCTCTGTCAAATCCAGCTTTCAGTATAGTATCTCCTATTTCATCTCCATCTCCATCTTCCCTTCCTGCAATATTGTCTCTAAATTCATTTCCTTTATGATGTCCCTCTATGTATTCTTTTCATATTTCTGCTTTCCCTTCATTGCTGAGAAGTGGTTTTCCATCTGAGTTCTTGATATTCATGGAGCTATCTTCCTTGTCTCCAAATGTCTCTTTTATTTTCCTGTAGGCGGTATCCATTTTCCCCTAGTTACCCAGTCTCCTATAGACTTGCATTTTTCTTCCAGACACGCCTCGTTAGCCCTTATGCACTTCCTGTCAATCTCAGTTCTTAGTCGTCTGTACTCAATTTTACCAGCTTCATTTACTAAATGTTTATACCTTCTGTTTCACCAATTAAATTTAGTATTTCCTGTGATATCAAAGGTTTTTCTGTAGGTCTTGTCCTCTGCTGCCTTGACTATTTCATCTCTCAAAGTTACCCATTCTTCTTCTACTATTTTATTTCATTCCGTTTCTGGCATTTGCTGCCTAATTTCCCTCTGAAATTCTCAAGTACTTAAGGTTCCTTTATTTCATCCAGGTCCCACCTGTTTATACTCGTACCTTTCTGCAGTGTCTTCAATTTCAGTCCATAGTTCATAACCAAAAAAATATAGCCGGAGTCTACATCTGCCTCTGGATATGTCTTATAGTTTAAAACTATGTTTTATCCTCATAAAATCTCTCTGTTATCTTCCTGTGTCTCCTGGTCTGCTACACGTATACAACGTTATTTCATGATTCTTGAACCAAGTGCTTGTTATGATTGAATTATGTTCCGTACAAAATTCTGCCAGGCGGCTTCCTCTTTCATTCTTTTTTCCCAGTGCATATTCAGCTACTATTTTTCCTTCCCTTCCTATTTCTACTACCGAATTCCAGTCCCCCATCACAATTAAGTTTTCCTATCCTTTAACTGTC
The DNA here is from genome assembly GCA_026315105.1 of Locusta migratoria. Lineage (NCBI taxonomy): Eukaryota > Metazoa > Arthropoda > Insecta > Orthoptera > Acrididae > Locusta > Locusta migratoria. The sequence goes on from CM048751.1 coordinate 26,888,894, forward strand.
TGAATAATTTGCTTTACCGCCTCATACATTTCTTCGATCTCCTCACCTTCTGCAGAGATAGTGGACATATAAACTTGTACTACTGTGGTATGTGTTGGCTTCGTATTTATTTTGCCCACGATAATACGATCACTGCTGCTCATAGTGGTTTACCCGCGTTCGTATTTTCTTATTCATTGTTCGTCCTACTCCTGTAATACCTCCAACTGTTTTAGTTTTTAATAATCCTCTACTCGCCTTACCTGAAATCCTGTTCCTCTTGCCATCGAACTTCACTAAAGCCTACTATATTTTACTTCCACCTATCCATTTCCCTTTTTTGTGGTCCTACCAACATTTGTAATTGTCTAACATTTATGTTACATATTCATTAAATGTTCAAGAACAAGTGCCACAGTTAAAATAATTTCTTTTCTTAATATATTGGCAGTTACAATAACATTTGCCGGAAATGATCGAAATTTACCCTAAGTTCCTAGACTTACAAACTACTAAACTAAGTTGAACCAATCTAAGGACAACACACACAAACATGCCCGAGGAAGGATTCGAACCTCCGACGCGGAACCATAACGTGTCGCTCCAAGGAAGGTCCCACTGTGTAAACATTTTATAAATAAGTAGATCCTTGTGAAACTTAAAGCTTTCTCGGCGTAGTACATCATTTTCCGAACTTCTTATATTGCATCTTGTTTATTTACCTATCGATTGGTTCCAGTAAAGAGTGTTCATGATTTGCGCTTATTTATCGTCAGTGCACTGTATTATTAAACAATCTACACTCGTTTAAATTTTTTTGTAAATACATCTAACTGGGATTTAAATACTTTTTACATAAAATAAATTTTACTCAACCATTTGTTTCTGTATTACGGAACACTTTCTTTATTACTTCCTTCTGTGAAGGTGACCCAGAAGTACGTCTTTGTCCTTATAAACAGTTCTCTTCTTGGTATAATAATTATTATATAATTGTTGAAATTCAGAAATGCCTTTGAATATGAATGTATGGCGGCCCTGCAGACTACGAAAACACCGAAACAGGCATCTTTTGAATACAGAACACAGCGGAGCTGTTTATATTTCTGTGAAAGGTCAATGCGGCGTTTCTCCTGCACTCGATTCATCACATTTCTTTGCGACAGTAATACAGGGCGTCTCTTAAGTCACTCTCCTCTTCCATGAATACGGTAGTCTAATTGGTTTTTCGGAGCTCTCCATATAGTGCTACTCAAGTTCAGTTATCTGTAAAATCATTACCCATATCTAGTAAAACACTAAATTGTTTTTATCTCTGGACATACCGTTGTGCAAGATCCTTAGTACAGAAGATTAGGTTGCAGTTGTTTGTGCAAGAGTACGTCGATTGTGATTTAAACTAAATCCTATTATCTGTGATGACGTTAAATGATGAATGAAGTTTGTTCACGCCGTAGTTTAATTTACGTTATGTTTCGTATAGTTCAGTAATTGTAACTCTGTACAAGTAACTGAAGATCGTCATTTCCTAATCACTTTACCTTTTTCAGCCGGGACTGAAAAATGTATGACAGCATTTAAGAACATGAAGTGTCTGATGAAAGATCTTTAATAAGAGGCTCGTCGTTCCGTCGAAGACTGAAAATGATGCCACTACATTCATCTAAGTGCACTTATTCGCAGCTTTATGAGTGTCATTTGAATTATTGATAACTTTTATATTTTGTAACTTACTGTACCAAAATAAACTTTAAATACAAGTATTATTAGATCATAGGTTTTCTTTGAGAACTATTTTCGCGTAAGTCACAGATTTGTTAATAAAACTACTGCAGTAGATGATGTATATGACAATGAAGAACCCTTTGTTTTTTTCATTCCTAATTATCCCCGTACACTTCGATAAGTATTGTAAGTAAATTGATAAATTACTTTACATTGTATGTAATGTACATTACATTTAAAGACAACCATAGTGATTGCCCAAAATTTAGAATATGTCAGGAAAGAAGAATGCACGGTTATTTTTGACACAATAAAAGATTTGTTAATGTATCATCCATAGATTCCAAAGGGGATGGTATTCTTAGATGTTGAATAAGTCAAGAAATCTTCACCTTTATCTGAAAATTAGATTCAAATTTCTCACGAAACGTGTAAATAATCTAAACGTGTGTATGATAGTTTTTATGTTTGTTGTTTTTAGAATGCATAATCAAAAATAAAATGATTTCAAAGACTTTACTTATATTGATCTAATTGGTGGGGGCAGAGCTGCAGGTTCGCAGCTTTATGTGAAGAAGGCAGGAAGGAAGGTGAGCGTTTCATGCCCTGACGACAACATGGTCATTACACACGGGGTTTATGCTCGGATCGTTTGGTAAGGATGGGAAAGGAAATCTGCAGTGTCCTTTGAATGGTACAATCGCGGAATTTGCCGGGAGTGATTTAGGGAAATCACAGAAAACCTACATCTGGATAGTCGGAGGTGGATTTGAACCATCCTCCTCCCGAATGTGATTCGAATGTGTTAGCACTGCACCAGCTCGGTCGGTGTTTATGCAAAATGTTCGTATTTGAAACCTTAACATTTCCCTGCCTAATGGATGTTCAAACAATTTACGCGTATTTCGGCAGGAGGACACCCTGCCATTCTCAAGGCAGAACTGCCAGCCGAGGTATTGAATACTCTTCCACATTGCTTCCTTAAGTGTAGTTCTGCCTTGAGAATGGCGGGGTGTCCAGCCGAAATATCGGCGGTTGTCGACGACGTCACCTGGCAGCATACGCATAAATTGTTTGAAAATATTCAGATATTTGTAAATCTATCGGACTCAACTGCGTGGTCATTAGTCCGTAGCTTACAAACTACTTAAACTAAAATAAACTAACCTAAGGATAAGAGAACCACCAATTTCTGATGGGGGACTTGAACGCCTGACGGCGAACGGCCGTGCGCACTGCAGCAAGGCTCCCCAGTGTGTTCGGCTAATCCGCCGTGGCCGGCCTTTATGTCAGGGTGAGCTGGAGATGCCTACTGGAGCGCCATTATTAGTGTTAACAAGTTTGATCAGTCTTGATTCCATGGTGGAAGTTGTGCTCAACGACTGCAATTTTTCAGCACTCCGTCCTAAGTATTATTTATTAACAGATATAGATTTCGACCACTGTGTGTTTATTATCAATGGTTAAAATAAAACGATTAAAATTCATAAAACATCTCGACGTCCAGGTTGGAAGTTGCGTTCATAAATTGAGTAGCCGCTACTCGACAGGAGCTATATCAGCAGGTGACATCGTCTTCGGTCGCGTCTGCTAGCCTTCTCGCTGGGTCCGGACGGGCGGTATCCGCGCCATTGCATATGTTGGTCAAAGAAGACACCATCAGAGAATGTGTACTCGGTCCCACTTTCGGTATATGCAGCTTCTTGAGAGAGAGAGAGACAGAAGAGAGGGGGCGGGGGTGTACAGATAGCAGTAACGTACTGTCGCACTGTGTGGGTTAAGTAAATGTGCTGAAATCATATTATGAGCTGGTGTGGTTACGTAAAATGGTGTTTGCCAGTTAACATCAAATCCCGTGCCTCTCCGTCACTCAATACAAAAAATAAATAAATAAATACTCATACTCCAGAAGACCAGTGTTTGGCATCGACCAATGTAAGATGCTATCTTAATTAGGTATCTTAACAAGTTGGAAGTTTGAAACATGTCACAGAAAGTGTATATTGCTGAATATGTAAGAAAATGTCAAATATTGTTCCTCCTGTTTTATGTCGAGTAACTTGCTTGCAAGAAAATGTATAATATTGCTTCTATTGTGTGTATCGATATATGAACATGAATCTGTATTTAGCAAAGATTACGTATCGCATAGCATTGTAGCTCGTTCAGAAAGACAGAGAGTCAGACTTGTGGTTCAGCTCGCTTAGAGAGCGGTTGTGTTGTGTGTATGCCTCCGATGTAGAGCACAGGCTGCAGTTCCAGCAAGTATATATTGCATTTCATATAAATGTGAAACAGGTTGTACCACCCTTGGAATTAAGGTAATATAGCATTTCATATAATTATGAAAAGGTTGTATCATTTAGGTAATGTAATGGTGATTATTAATAATAAGTAACAAAGTTGACCTTTCTTTCCTGTTTCATTTACATAGTTAGAAGATTAACCTATTTCCTTTATTTGATAATTAGTTGTTTGTGGATTTAAAGTGCAGTATTGATTTTGCTAATCTTGTTGAACAGATTTTTTTTTTTATGGGTACCGTAGTAAATGATTGTTATGCAACACTGCAGTTAATTGAGTATGAAATGTTCAAATGTTTTTTAAGCTTATGGGACTTAACTACGGGGTCATCAGTCCCTAAACTTACAAACTACTTATCAACTACCTTATACTAAAGACGGCACAAATATCCATGCCCGAGGGGGGATTCAAACCCCCGACCGTAGTGGCCATGCAGACCGTGACTGGAGCGCCTCAGTCTCCTCGGCCACTGCGGCCGGCAATTAAGTATGATACTGAGTTTTGATGATCAGGTACTGATCTGCATAAAATTCTCGTAGCGAACATTAAGAAACTGGATTGTGCTTTTAATATATTTCTCGCAGTCAATTTTTTTTAATATAGTCAGTGCGTATTTCATGCAGGTTACATGTCAGTTGTTTTGTTAAAAGATCAGTTGCGCACATAATCAGTTTAATGCACTGTTTCGTATTTAACAGTACGTACATCAATATCATCAATATCATCAATAATTCAGTAGCATGTTAATGAACAATGTACATGTTCAGTTAAATTTTGATGAAGTTATCTCATGACTTTGTGGTCTTGAGTCTCAAACGTTAATATATGACAACTATTTGTACTGTAACAAATACCAGATCAGGTTTTGAATGGGTAACTTTAAAATAAACTACTTTTGTTGCCCGATTAAACGATAGTTTCAACAATAAACATCACGTAATCATCGAAGTAATTGCCCTTCATTCTCTTGATGTAAATTTTAATTAAGATATCATTACATTTCAAGCTATAACAGCAAGTAGGTTGCTTCGTTTTGTGTAGGTGAGCATAACATGGTTTTTGTTATGCTATGAGTGCTCAGCAGAGAAAAATATAGAAAACGTATTTCTATAGTTAGTACTAGTATACAAAGCGTAGATGACTCTAGAGTTGATTTTCATGTGTACATGGAAGGAAGGGAGATTAGGGTTTTAGGTGCAGTCGACAGCGTAGTTTCTAGAGACGGAGGTCGAATGGCACGGGGAAGAAAATCGGCCGTTTCAGAGGAATCATCCCAGCATTTACCGGGAGTGATTTAGGAAAAACATGGTAAACCTAAATCTGATTGATCGTAGGTGGTTTTGAAAGAACGTGCTCTAACTGTGCACTATGACGTGCACTAGGTCGTTCTCTTGGAGTTAGTTTATAATACTTGAGGAATGTATATGTTCTAAAATCCTGCTGCAAACCTATGTCGATGATTTAGGTGTGTAATTTTGCGAATCAGTCCTTGAATATTGGAGTGACCTGTGCAACATTCCAGACTTTAGGTACGCAACGTGCGCTAATCGAACTGTTGTATATGATAGTTAGGTATACTCTAAAAGGAAACTAATTGGTATAGAGTCTGGACTGGAAGACTTACTTATGTTAAGTGATTGAAGTTATTTTAATACTCCAGGGATATTTACTTCTAAATTACGCATGGTGGAAGCTGATCTTGAAAATTCTGTAGCATTTGCTTCGTGTTCTCTAGTAAAGCAATTTCGTAAAGCTGTGTTACTCAGTTCTGCTTTAGCAGAACTGTCATCAGTAGCATCACCATTTCTGTCGTGTAATGAAGGTACTTTGTGTTTTGCCGGTAATATACTTTACATGCGACCAGCATTTCTTAGGTTTCTCTACAAAATCACGTAACAGGGTTTCGTTGTGGTATCTACTGAAACCTTCTCTTTTTGAAATTCGAGCTAAAATTTCCAGTTTCAGTTAACTGGATTATTATGCGTTTAAATTTCTCATGCTATTTTCTTTGCTTTTGTAACAGTGATCTAACCTGGTTAATGTACCTCGGCGGTTCACCCCTGTCTTTTGTTAATTAGTTTGGTATGAATCTGTCAATGGTTGTCGATATCATTTCTTTGAATGTAAGCCAGATCTGCACCCACATTCTTAGTTTCGAAAGATTCAAAATATTCACTCGGTAAATCGTTGATAGAATTTTTATCTGCTTTTCTAAATAGTTATTTTTTGTTTATTTTTGGTGGATATGGAATGCCCGATTTCAGTCTCGCTACGACAAATCTGTGTTCACTATACCCTGTATCTGTTTTGATGCTCTTTATTAGCTCTGGATTATTTGCTGCTAATAGGTCAAGTATGTTCTCACAACTATTTCCTATTCTAGTAATTGCTCAAGATAACTTTTGGAGAATGCTTTCAGTACAGTTTTAGACATATAGTTTTAGACATATATCGAGGATAGATTAAAGATACCACCACTAAGAATTGTACGCTTTGGGGAGTTTTTGAAATCAGATCCAAGTTTTCTTTGAACGTTTCTGCAGTCGAATCGTCCGAGTCAGGAGGTCGATATAAAGAACCACTGAGTTCAGTGAGAGTGTGTGGAATGACGAAGGCACGTCATCTATCCATGTTTGGCCCCAAGGCTGGGCATAAGCATGTCGACTCGTCAGGTGTCCGAGGACTGACAAAGTGCAACCACGCCCACAAGTCAATTGGTTGGGCGACCCCCGTCTTTAACAGATGTCGGACACCATGGGATGGAGGGACAGGTAAAAACAGGAGCATCGCCGAAGCGTAGCGGAACTGGTGTCAACATTTAATGGTCACCCTCACGTGGCGTCATGTGACAGGCATATCAGTTGACACATTGTGTCGTTATATTGCCAATGTACCCTGCATTTGTTACATTGGTCAGCAGATGATGGGCTGTTGCCGAAACTGTTAACCCTTAACCAGAAACATCGGTCTCTCAGACCCCTCGTTTATTTTAAAGGTCGAGTGTGGCAGCACTGCAAAAAAGGGCGGCTACCCCTTCCCAGTACCTTCGTCGCAATACTTGCCGCGTGTAAAGCAACAGTCAACAATCAGTTTCGCTTCGTCGCTGAAGAGATACAGAGTATTGTTTAAAGGACTGCGCCAAGTTGTGTGCCTGAGATACCGCATGTTTCGCATTACGTACAAGAATTTGGTGGGTCCAATAGAGCGCATGTTTCTAATTATGACATAGTCTGATTTCAGTGGTTGTTATTTTGTAGCATTTTCTTCTATGCGTGAATATATGTTATATTTCAGGTATAATATGGATCGACTTTCTAAGAAGAGTAACATATCTGCAGCTAATCCAGATTTGGAAGCTCGGGTACAAGCGCAATTACGGGATTTAGATGAAGAGGGAAATGTGAACGATGATGACACATTTGATGATTCTGATAATGATCCAGGTTTCGTGATAGTGATGGCCACCATGAAACAGAGAGTTATACTAGTGAAGAAAATGTTTTATTGGAAGAAGAGCCTAGAGTGGTCTGTACTACAGATAATACCTCACAGGAAACACAGTTCTTTTATGGTATAAATAATTAAAAGTGGGAAGGTTCTGAGCCTGTTACGATAAGAAGAACACCCGTGCACAACATTCTGAAAGGAGGAGTGCCTGGACTAACAGCCAAAAGTCGAAGTTTGGGACAAAGTCCTACTAAATGTCAAATATGGAAGAATTTATTTGATGATGACATGACAGGTGAATTAGTTTCACATACAAACGTAAAACTGAATACTATAAGGGCGAAGTTGCAGACAACAACTTATCCATCCAATTACAGAAATACTGACGACACTGACATCAAAGCTTTCATAGGTCTTCTAATGATGACATCAGTATTCAAATCGTCTCATGAAGATATGTTTTCTCTTTTCGAAAAAGACCTGACCGGGTGACAATGTCGGCAAAGCGCTTTGAAATACTTGTAAGCAGCCTGATATTTGACGATGTGACTACCAGGGAGGAAAGAAAAAAGTCAGATCGCACTTACTTGTGATATTTCATGTTCATTTTATATAATGTAAACGATAAAGTGTTAATATCGGCCGGCCGCGGTGGCCGAGGAGACTGAGGCGCTCCAGTCACGGTCCGCATGACCACTACGGTCGGGGGTTCGAATCCCCCCTCGGGCATGGATATTTGTGACGTCCTAGTTCGTCAGTAGTTCATAAGTAGTTTGTAAGTTTAGGGACTGATGACCCCGTAGTTAAGTCCCATAGACTATACAATCATTTGAACATTTTTTTGTTAATATCGACTAGAAAGTATTAAATTTACTTGGAATATGAATTAACTGACTCTTTACTTAATTTCTGAGAACTAATGTGGTGGTCGGTGACATAATAACATTAGGTGGTCTGAGAGACCGCATGTTTCTAGTTACGCACATTTCAGAGATGTTTTGAGTTAAGGGTTAAGTCCTCCTGGTCAGCCTCGTCGCCATGTGTTATATCCTCTCCAGCCTGTCTTTTCAGGAAAGGTTCTACCAGGACGCTTGGGATGCGTTGGAATCTAAAACAGCTATACTGATTAGTAATACAAGTTTTATTCACTGATGAACACAGTATACTAAACTTCTATAAAGTCTGTCACTTCTCACGGCGGCGTCTTGCACGGTGCTAGCTCCGATGAGTCCTAGTGAATGCCTGTTTCGGAGCCGAGTTCAGATGTTCTCTTCCAGACGCCTGTCGGCCTAGATATAGCCGCTTGTAGAGGGCGCGCTTCTCGCTTTCTCCCTCCAGGATGCGCGGCGCCGGCGTGTGATTGGCTGCCGGTCGTCCGCTGCCTTCTCCACGATCGTTCTCTTGCGTCTGGCGTGTGGCGCTGACTTTACGCCACAACAGAAACATGTAGTGAAATTTTAATAAACAATTTACTTTCATCAGCAGTGAAATAAATGTAGCAGCCTAAAAGCATTTTTGAAATCATTTTCAAATTGTGGATCTCGACTGTTTGCATTCCTCCACCAAGACTTTCAGTTTGAAATCAGCCTAATCCATGAATAATTACAAATCATGGACCACGTGAGACTCCTCACTGATCAAGACAATGAACGTAATTTGAAAGTAGACTTTAAATTGCTCTTGTATGTCAATTAAGGAGTGTCTGAGGAGCCGTGAGAACATGAAGAGGAAAATGTACCTGTGCACCCATCGATGCCTGTGTTGCAAGTACAATGTCGTTGACATAACATATAATGCTGTAAGAAACATTGTAGACCGCAGAAGGTTAATCAACTGTTATCAACGTGCAGCCACGCGAGCGCTGCAGAAGTCGGCACCGGCCACGTGGGCTGTATGTTTCTGAGGATGACCTGCAATAGGTCGAAACCGATAAATTAAAATTTACCTTTTGTAATCGAGACTGTTTTTTACAACACAAATATCTCCAAGAAAGATAGCTGTTGCTCCTGGTAAAATATTGTTGAAATTAATGATAACATTTTAATCTAATTTACTCAGTACCATTTCGTGGAATCACTAAACATTGTTGGTAGATTCCTTTTAATTATGTACCGTTTTAGGTGTTGTATAGTAATTCCCTGTTGTCAACATGCATTACAAAATGCACCTCAAGGCCACACTTGCATCCTGTAATCTGGAGGCACAGCGAAAATGTAGCTGTGTTCAGGCCGTCGGACAGTGACAGAGTAAAGCCAATTTATCTTTGTGCTGACAGCGTTGCCTAATAACGGAAACAGCGGATGTCCTATAAACGGCAGGAATTCTGCCAGTCCAAATTACGTTACAGTGGTGGCACTTATATAAATGATTGCTTGTCCTGCTAAATGTGTCCAGTTTAAAACCAGAGATTCGCAAGACGCACGATTTTAAGTCTAGCTGTAATTCATTTTTAAAATCGTGGCAATGAGAGTGTTAAGTGTTTATTCAATAGTGTGTTCTATCATAATAAAATGCTGCAGTGACGAGGTATGCACATTGTAATGTAGCAATCACATCCTAAGTTTAACTTATATTTATACCCTGACTCTGAAAACAGGGTTTATTTGACTCAGAACTAATTCAGAGATTTGTAGGACAGTACACCTGTTCATCTATAGAACATGTACATATTATCTATGTGATATTTTACTGACAGTGCTCGTTTAAGTTTTGCAGTTTTTAAATAGCCTTCTATCTCGATTGGTATTTCGTTAACATTGTCTGTTCTATTTTAATTATCGACTAAATAAATGGTGAGGATTCGCGCCATATGCAAAACACTTAATTTGTGTTACTCTTCGCATACATTCTTCAGCTCATTTGCACTTTCATAAAAAAAGTTAATTTTATTCCATTCTGTTATGACATATGAAATTCGTTTGAAATTTTTATACTTGTTTATAAAGAGATCACGGATGGTATAAGATGTTTATTGGTTTACATGTTGGTTTAACTTCGTATTACAATTGTTACACGAAAATTGTGTGCCACGACAAACACACACAATTGTCGAGCGCAGATTGAATGAGATGTACAGTGAAAGCATCATATAAACGAACGTATATCCGATGTAATCTATTAGCGGTACCTAAATACATTAACGTTTTGATGAATTTCAAATGACATTGTCTCAATGACCAGGGCGGAAAACAGTATAAATGAATGGTCTAAGTGTCTTGCATAGGGCAGAATATTTTCACGATTTATTTCTGAGCAAGTAAGGAAGGAGAAAGAACATGAAAAAAGATCATTTTTCACATCGAATCAACTTCGCTTGATTATGGTGTTGGAATCAATAGGCCGTAAACTCCACAAAATACCTAGGAATTACTATTAATTCAGACTTAAATTGGAAAGAACACGTAGGTAACGTCGTGGGAAAGGCGAACCAGAGACTGCGTTTTATTGGCAGAACCCTTAAAACTTGCAACAGAACTACAAAAGCAACTGCATACACAACGCTTGTCAGTCCATTTTTGGAGTATTGCTGCCCAGTGTGGGATCCTTATCTGGTGGTTTTGACGGAGGACATCGAAACAGTCCAAAGGAGCACAACTCGTTTCGTATTGTCACGATACATGGGAGACAGCGTAAAGAAAAGATACAGGACCTGGGATGGGAATCATTACAACAACGGCGCTTATCGCTGCGGCGAGGGCTACTTACGAAACTCCAATCGCCAACATTCTCCTCCGAATGCGAAAATATATTGTTGACTCCCACTTACATAAGTAGAAATGATCATCAGAATAAAATACAAGAAATCAGAGCTCGAACGGAGAGATTCAGGTGTTCTTTTTTCCCACGCGCTATTCAAGAATGGAATGGGAGATAAATAGTATAACGGTGGTTCGATGAATCCTAGGTGAACTCCTAGGTATTATGAGTTTACAGCCTTCACTTTTGATTGATGTACCTTGTCTGTCTACATTTAAATCTACGTAGATACTCTGCAAATCACATTTAACTGCATGGCAGAGAGTTCATTAACCACTTTCATAACTTTTTCTACCGTTCCATTCTCTAATAGGGCGCGGGAAGAAAGAATACCTAAATCGTTCCGCTTTCGATCTGATTTCTCTTATTTTATTGGGATGGTCCCTAAGTAGGTGGGTGCTAGCAAAATATTTTCACATTCAGAACTAAAAGTCGGTGATTGAAACTTCGCAAACAGTTTACGCCGCAATGAATAACGTTTTTCTTTTAATGATTTCCACCCCAATTCGTGCAACATTTCCGTGACGCTTTCCTCTCCGTAAAGTAATAACACAAAACGAGTTTCCCTTTTCCGAACCTTCTCAATATCTTCCGCCAGTCCCACCTGGTGAGGGTCCCAAAATGGGCAACAGTACTCCAGGAGAGGACGCACAAGTATGATGTAGGTAGTCTCTTTGGTGGAGCTGGTGCGTCTTCGAAACGTTCTGCCAATGAAACGTAATCTTTGGTTCCCTACAATATTTTCTATGTGTTCTCTCCAGTCTAAGTTGTTCGTAAGTGTAACTCCTAGGTATTTGGTAAAATTTACGACCTTAAGGTTGACTGATTTATCGCGTAATTGAAGTTCAGCGGATTTGTTTTAGTGGTCACGTGTATTACTTCACACTTTTCTGTATTTAGCGCCAATTGCCAATTTTCGCACCATGTAGATATCTTGTAAACAAAGTTCTTCCGCAGACAACGCATTGTTCAAGATATATTCACATTTCTATGCGCATCGGGTGAACATCGCCCTAGATAGGTTTCCGGCCAACTGAAAAAAATGTTGTTTCGAGATATATATGCGTTTGAAATTGTAATTGTAGAAAATGAATAAATGTCCAGTACCTTGCGACGCCTGCACCATGCATTATGCCTGCTCTTGCATTTCTTTTCTGTCGCAATACTTGCGCCTTTTATTCGGTCAGACGGGGATGTCTCTGCAAGCGTTAAGCACTGTTTGTCGAACTTAAAGCACATTTCGCAGTTGTTCAGCCGTATTTGCAATTGCACTTGCATCATTATGTGCAAAACTCATGAATAAAAAAATGTTAAAATGTTTGTAGAGCTTAAGGGACTTAACTGCGTGGTCATCAGTCCATAAACTTACAAACTACTTATGAACTACTTTATACTAAAGACGGCACAAACATCCATGCCCGAGGGAGGAGTCTAACCCCGACGGGGAACGGCCTCGTGCATCGTAGCATAGCGCCTCAATTCGCTCGTCCGCTCCGCCGTGGCACTAACGAATATTTCCCATCTAGCGATCACGAACCGAGTTCGTTGCTGACAAGGCGTACAGGTAGTAACCTTAGAAAAGCAAGTACTTAACAGTTTTCTACCGGTCATATTCTTTCGGGATACCATGTTAGAAATCATAGGGTATCATTTTCAAGGGAAAAAAATACATTTTTCGTTAATTCGTACTCTTTAAAGATGCTAAGAAATGTTTGTGAATTAACAGTAACTATTGTGGAGAGTTAATGAGAGGGCTTCAGGAAGTCGAAGTCGGCTAATCAACAATTATGCAGGGCATGTTCACGAGTTTTATAGCAGTGACGTAGTGGGTCAAATCAGCTCCGCGGATTAACAATACCGTGTTGAGTGCAGGCCAGCCTAGATGAGGTTTTTAGGCACTTTTCCACACCCAACCTGCCGTGTACCCAAGCTCCGTCTCAATTTTATCATTCAAACATATTTAGAAATAACTTCAGAACCCTATCACTTATGTATCACTGACAGTTGGGATGAAGCCGTTTCCCACCTGGAAGATTGTGGGAGAGGACAGAAAATGGGGTGGCATCAGGAAGAGCATCTAGCCACACCATGAAATTAACCGTGCCAAGTCTAAAGCCCCCTGCAAGTTAGAGAAGGGCACATGCAAAATGAGAAGAAGAAGTTGATACTACAGGTAGATTTCAGGACTGATTTCCGGCTTTCGCAGTAGAAGATATTGGAAATATCTTGGGAAAAGACAGAGCCTGTATAGAGAAACATCATAGTAGAGACATGCTGGTAGGAGCGAATTAGCTGGCTAGGTATCTCGAGTTTGGGGGATCTACTGGATTAAAATTCATTTAGTTTACAGTAGTAACAATACTAAAACGAAATAACGGGTACAAGCTAAAAATGAGTAAATGAGGAAAGGTATCGTATATATATGACGTCACAATTCAAGATGTCACAATCCAAATGAGGAATTGTGATGTATCACGAGCGGTTTTTGCTTTCATTACGTATAATTACTAGAGAACCAGGATTCTCTGAATTATTTGTTGATTTGTTCAATGATAACATACAGTCACTACCCAGTTGTTCACCAGTGAATTTCTGCATCAGTACTTCCTCACGATTTCGTAAAAGATATAGTCACGTACAGGGCAATTCTGCCATAGACGACGGGAGAGATGACCAACCTATTGGACCAAACGCTGTGGTCATCAGTAAAAATGCAAAAAGTTGAATTCTTTCTCAATATATGTGACGTAATTTTTTTTTTCAAATGTTTGTAGAGCTTATGGGACTTAACTACTAATCCAACTAGTTATGAATTAGCTAACACTAAGGACGGCACAAATATCCATGCCTATAGTGGCCGTGCAGACCGTGACTGGCGCGTGACCGTGACCAAACGCTGTGGTCATCAGTAAAAATGCAAAAAGTTGAATTCTTTCTCAATATATGTGACGTAATTTTTTTTTTCAAATGTTTGTAGAGCTTATGGGACTTAACTACTAATCCAACTAGTTATGAATTAGCTAACACTAAGGACGGCACAAATATCCATGCCTATAGTGGCCGTGCAGACCGTGACTGGCGCGCCGTAGTCCCCTCGGCCACCGCGGCCGGCCTTATCTAAGTGATGGGAATCTCATTAAGGTAAAGTTGCCAAAGGAATTAGTCTTCTTTGCCATTTGATCTCGTGGCATATGTCGAACTTCTTCTCTCCTTCTTCTCTCCTAAACTACTTATGAAATAGCTAATACTGAGGACAGCACATACACCCATGCCTGACGGAGGACTCCAAGCTTCACGTCGAACGGCCGCGCGCACCCCAACAAGGAGCCCCAGTGCGCTCGGTTACTCCGCCGCGCCTATGGTGATCAGTATCTAGACTTAAAAAAATTAAACTTACACGAATGACAACACACAGGCACACACACACACACACACACACACACACACACACACACACGAGCGAGGGAGGACTCGGACCTCTGGCGGGTACAGCCCATCAGTCCGTAGATGACGCCTTAAACCACACGATCATTCCGCGCATCTATAATTATTCCACAATGTGCTGTACAATGCCGCCGGTCAGTTAGTAGTGACTACATAACGTCAGAGATACATTACCTTGGAGTCTTTATATTAATTAAAAGTAGATAATTTTCATGACTTGTGTTTTCACTATGTTCTGAAATTATGTGGCTTCACGTAACCTTTGGGTTTAAACTCAACTTTGGTTGTGAGTGCGACGGGTGTTCACAATAAGATTTCTTTGGATCTTAAAGTATTCCGGTACGTAGGTAATCATTGAGTCTGAGGCCACCTTGTTTGATTACTCACTATGCTTCCGGTAGCGCTTGTCAAAGCTATTAGGTAGCTACTGGAACAATTCTTCTTTTCTAAGTTACTCTTGATACATTATGTAAAAAAAAGGTAAAGCAGTCAACAATCCCAAGATTGGTTTGAACACCACATTGCTTTACTAGGCATGGTCCTGTTTGGAGGTGGTATGCCGTTGCCTTCCTCCGACCTTCGAACTGTCTTACTCAGACAGTTTAAAAGCTGTGTGTGTGTTGTGGATGTTGAACCTATCGTTAAATCAGACAACAAATTGTTCATTAACACAGCAATTTGGTTTAATTATGGCCCTGATATTGATGTATATACTATTAAATAAGAAACAGTGCATTAAACTGATTATGTGCGCAACGGATATTTTAAACACAAAACAACTGTGACAAGTCACCATTTGAAACAGACTATACTCAAAAATTTTGACTGCGAGAAAGATATTAAAAAAACCACAAACCTCTTTCTTAATGCTTAACTGAGAGAATTTTTATGCAGATTAGTTTCTGATTATTGAAATTTAGTATCATAGTCAATTAACTATCATTTACTATGACACCAATAACGAAATCTGCTCAACAATATTATTCAAATCAATACTGCACTTTAAATCCATTAATAACTAATTATCCAATGAAGGAAGTAGGTTAATTTTCTAACTTCGTATATGAAACCGGAAAGAAAGGTCAACTTTGTTACTTATAATTAATAATCAGCATTACATTACCTACATAATACAACTTCTGACTTGCTGGCAAAGCAGCCTCTGCTCTACATCGGAGCCATACACACAACTCAACCGCTCTCTAAGCGAGCTGAACCACATGTGCTACTCTCTCTCAGTGCGAGCTACAATGCAATGCAATACATGATCTTTGCCAAAGATGAAACTTCACAGAGTTAAGTACACCTATCGATACATACAGTAGAAGCGATAATATACATTTTCTTTCAAGCAAGTTAATCGATACAAAACAGGAGGCACAATATTAGACATTTTCTTACAAAAATAATTTTTTATGGACAAGTTTCATCACCCTCCTCCTACCTATTAAAATTTTGTAGGTTTGGTGATGCCAATGGCATTGCCTAGCCAGCAAAATTACTGAATCTCAAGTCCAAAACTCCATTAATGACATCCAAAATATAACATGAAAAATATGAAAACCTGATGAACATTTTTATACAAGATATTCAAGAGAAAAACAACAGATGGAGTTCATAGAAAACTTAAAAAATGTGACAGTCGTAAATACATGCCATTTTACAGAACAGTACCATCAAAAATCATTCATAGAGTGGTACAGGATGTGACAGGCATAAGCAAATGTCGAAATTTACAAAACATCAGCAATAAATGGAATACATGACAAATATACATCATGATAAATATAAGTATATATAGAATATCAGAGAACATAGTTTGACAAATGATATAGTGGAGAAAATGAGATAGCTAGAAGTAGTACACAAATGGAAAAAATACAATAATAAACATGAACATATACAAAGTTTTACAAAAGATAGTTTAACTAATGTCATCATTCCTTTGGTTTTTTTTTTTTTTTTTTTTTTTTTTTTTTTTTTTTTTTTTTTTTTTTGAGAAAATAAGGTAATTACAAGTAATACACAGTAGTGTATGTCCCATGCGTCTAAATTTTGTAACAGAGATCAATATTTTTTTGTAACATAAAATGAACATTCGTATCTTGTGCACAATGTAGTCTATGTAAATTAAGATAAAGTGTCAGTTTTGTATTCTGTGATGCATTTAAGATGCCATACTTTCATGGCTGCTAGAACATACATGTAAAATTTTTGACTACATAGGTTTCTGATCATGTACAAAATAATGTCACTGCTTCGGCACAATAGGATTTCAATATAACGTTTGTCAATCGAATAGGCACAATGACATTTCAGACTAAAGGATATTGACTCAATATAGTTCTGAATGCATATGTATCTATCAAGAGCACAATTTTATTTTGGTCACTGAATGTAAAAGAACCATGAAATATACCTAAACACTGGTAATGAACCTGTGGACAACGTTTGCAATGGGAGGCACTGAATAGTATAAGCACACGAATAGCACATTAGCTCCTAACATTCATTTTAGGTCTGCACACGAATAGCCAATTATCCCCTAACATTCATTTTAGGTCTGCACACGAACACAAAACACTGTAAGATTACACCACACTGTAGGTGAGCTGGCTGGTTGCATTGAAGTTGAAGTCATGGTGAAAAGGTTCTGATGTATTCCTCCATGCAATTCGACAACCAAGTGTGCTCCAACCAACGGAGCTATTAGCAGACTGCATCAGCATAGCCAAAATTAGAGCAAAATGGTGGTGGTTGGCAAAGGCTGCAATGGACAATAGTATGTGGCCAAACATCATCCAAAAAACATCTTCATTAAAAGGCCCAAAATCATTAGTGTATAAAATAGCACGTCCATTGTTCTGTGTGCATTATGGAATCTCGTGTGCGAAATCGCCAGTTCCCATGCGTGTCCAAAGTAAGCATTTTACACAAAAATTAGTAACATAGTCACGATATTTCAGTTTACACTGAAAGAAAAGTCATTGATTTGTACATGTCTATGGAAAAACTTTGCCCCAAATTCAAGTGGTACAGAAGGGGTCATGGTATTAAACCATATTTTTACATTACAAGTAGGGTCTTGAAGACGGATACATTTGAATACTAATGAGTAATTTAGTTCTTATACTAGAGTATCTACAAAATTAGTGTCATTTCATATAGGCATAAGGCTTTACATAATATGTACATATTACTTTACAAACACATAATCGTATGAAATGCATTCAGAGTGCTTGTCATCAATTTGGCATTAGGTTATGTAAAGTAAATTTGTTGTCATAATTAGAGCGATTAACGTGAAGCCACTTCAAATAACTTAACATTCCAATTACCACTAGCTTACATCTCTTTAAATTGACATACATCACTATGGAGGGGATTGCATTACCACCAAATTATAACAATTAAATTACATATGTTGCCATGGCCAGGCTTTTAATTTAGTTACACATTTCATTGGCTTAAGCTATAATACATCAGGGAAAATTCATGAGAATATCAAAAGAGGTTCAAGTCATCAGGTCATGTCTGTGTCTGTCTGAGTCAACAGTAGGGTCAAACAAAACAATTAAGGCAAATTTTGGCACAGTAATAGATGTACATCACAGTAAATCATCCGATAACATAAACTCAGACGTAATTATTTGTTAGGCATAGCGGCAGAGTTTCGTCAACAAGATCATCAATAAAATTTTGAAGATAGCAATAAGCAAAATCAAAGTATCTCTGTGCATTAACTAGACTTAACTAGGTGTAATTGATGGCAAAACTGCAAGTTTGCAAGAGAGATGGCTGTGTGCAACGTATAAGCATAACCATACATTGTCATTGAGCTTCATTATAAAATTAATTAGCATAGTGGTAGGGCTTAGGTATATAATTAGTGAGCATAGCGGTAAGCTTTGATTACAAGAGCAATAAGCATAGCTGCAGGCATAATTAGAAAAATTCATTCCACATAATTACAAATAATTACAGAGCATCAGAAGGATATGATTCTCACCAATCACACATGCCATTGAAGGCACAATGCATCAACATACAAAATGGTGCACATAAGCACAAAGAGAAAACACAAAAGGGCAGTGCGAGTAAGCACATGAGAAAAGAACAGAGCATAGCATCATTAGAAACAGAGCGATTCTCCTCATAATTGCTTCATAATCATTGTAAACTCCCGTCCACATAATTACATTTATCAAACATCTTTGACTGTTACCAATACCTTCCTTACCATCATTTATCCATAAACAATAATGCATTTTAAAGACCACCATGACATATTGTGTATTGCCTTACTCATCATCCTCCAGAATGTCCTTTTTTTACTTTTTTACTGCGTAATTGGCTTACAAATGCTATATCAACTCAAAATCTTCTTCACTCGCTCAGAAGTTCGTAAGTTATGCAATACAGAAGAGAAATCTGACATTTTCCGAAACAAAGGAACTTACTTAGATTAATCAATCAAAAATTTCCATTACTTTTATTTTTCTTGCACAGCCACAGAGTTCGTTATATGCAAATTGCAAGATAATCATAGTTTCGTATGACAATATCCCAGCGTAGCACAGAGTATAAGTATTCAGAGTAGGAGAAAAGTAACAGTGAAAAAAAGAGGTAGATAGAGCGCACTAAGGAAGAGCGGAAGAATAGTGACACTCAGCTCGAGAACGGGGCACCAATCGCCACTTAGTGTGTCCAAAAGAGATTAATGGACTCTCTACCCCATTTTTATTCCTTGAAAATTTTAATACTGGAAATGTGGTGTATGCCTTTCGACTTGTGCGTCTTTAAAGTTTCTACCTCAACGACGTTGTCGTGGATGATACGTTTGATTCGATACGGACCATTGTACAGTAAGAAGAATTTGTGAATCATAGATCTTCCCTTGTGGGATAAGTGATGGGATCTAATGAATACCTTTTGTCCTACATAGAGTTGTTTGGCATAACAATTACGTTGAGAGCGTTTCCTTTTTTCAGCTGTTTTCTTAATGTATTTAAGCGCCAATTCAATGATCTCATGATGACGTAGTCTTCTGTGTTTAGGAAAAGGTATCAATACCTTGATACGGTCGGGAGGTTGCTTGTTTTTCAGAACCAGAATTGGTGAAAGACCTGTAGAATCATTAGGAAGTTTATTTATAATATTTTGAAATGACAGAAGATATCTATCCCATGTGTTATGTCGTCGGTAGCAATACAGCCTACATAGTTTTCCAAGCTCTAAGGCTTCAATATCATTCTTGCATCGTGCCGCAATGTCAATTTGACGCAAGTGTAGAGGCAGTTTGTTCAAACAAATTCTAATTAATTCGGCAGGGCAGTAAGGTGCCGATAAAAATTGATTTTTATATACTAAATGTTGGAAATATTCCACAGGGCTCGAGAAATTTGATCGTTCAAAAGTTTTGAACGTGGCAATACTGTTTTTAACGCAATCTTGTGCCGCTTCCGACCAGTATGCGGATAGAAAAGAGCGTCGGAACTGATTCTCGCTATGGCACTCTTGTGCAATAGCTCTCATTCTGGTGGCTGGCTCGCCTTCCAGATAACCACATATAAATTCTAGTCTGTGCTCAAGTGGCCAATTCGGGGGAAGACAATATTCGAATTGTTGCAACCACTCTTTAGGGTGCAAGCCGTTCGGAGAGTTTTTGAATATTTTGAATTTACGTACAGTCAGGAAATGCTTGTAGTCAAACGCTTCCCTTCGCTCGTGCGGCGTAAGTGGGCGTAAACTGCGCATCGCGCCTTCATTGTTGTTACTATGAGGTACACTTCGTTCACGTACCAAGCGACCTACTTGAGTCGAATCATCATTGTCATTTTCGTTCAAATTTTCTTCTACGTCTTCGTATGGATTTCCACAAGTGTGGTCAAATTTCCTCTCTATTCGCGCCAAGCAAATCATCTAATTTCCTGACCTCAGCCTTGTATTGCTGATTAATGGTCATTTGACCTTGTTTGAAACGGTCAAGGGCAAGATATTCATTAGTTTCATTAAACGGGGTAGGATGCGTTACATCAGAACTTTTGTCAATGTTATCACTGATTTGGGTCATCTTAACAGTAATATCCTCAACCTGTTTATTAATTTTGTTGATCTGTTCCGTCGTGACTGACTGGAAATTCTGAAACTTTTCATCAAATAGATTACTCTGTTGCTTCAATTGAGCGAGTTCAGTAGTTTCCATATTTTCGACTCGTGACGCAAAGCTTTCCATATTTTCCACTCGTGACGCAAGGCTTCCATAACCGGATTAATCTCGTCGCGAATATCTTGTCTTATTTGCTGAGATTCACGTTTGAAAGTATTGAGCAGTTGTTCCCTGAACCGATTGTTGTCTTCATTTATTTTATTAAAACTACTTTGAATACTCACAAACCTCGAATCGCACGTCTGTTCTATTTTCTCAAGTTTCTAACCTTGTTTCTCAAGTTTTTCATTTAATCTCTGAGATTGTTTCTCAAGTTTGTCACCTAGTTTCTGAGACTGTGCCTCATTTAACTTAGAGATTTGTGACAATAAAATTTACATGACATTTTCCATAGCTGTCGCACAAGTATTTGTTGCAGCAGAGCTAGGCGGAACCGATGCATTATTTTCCCCAACCACTTACAAGAATCGGAATTCTGTATTGTCGAATCCTGTACTTTATCATTATCCATATTGTCTGTTCCTGAACTAATATGTTCCGCGTTATCGGACACGGTATTTACTGTCGTATTTGTATCAAAACAGTGAGAAGGCTCTTGTGAAAATTCTTCTTCTCTCCTTGTATCATTCAAGGTCTCATTTTCGGAAGCAGTTTTAGCATGAGCGCGGGCTCTCCTATTCTTCGGCATTGTTAACAGAATTTTGCAGTAAAGTGACCACTAATATTTATTTTCACTTACTGCAAAATTTTTGAAAATTACACACGGTAATTATGAGAGAACAATAGACTGAATCGGGCTAGTGCAACATACAGTCACAATCGAGATTACGCGAACCGTTAATTATCACACGAGTTCTGCGGTACTAGAACTTTCGACACAACAAACATCAGACAATGTAAAAGAGAGACTTTTTCAGTAGTAATGCAATTATTTGTATATTCAGTTAATCTACTATTAACAATACTACACAAATTCAAGAATGGTAAGTAACAAACTACAGAAACAATTACTATGCTACTGTTGCTGTTGCTGTTGCTATAACAAAGGATGGTGCTACAAAAATTAAATTAAGAGCCAAAAGGTAAGTTGGTTAGTGGAAAAGACAAACTAACTGAAATAAGACTACGTATCTAACTACGTCACGATCCTGTTTGTCAACTACCCTGCAGAAATGGCGCCAGATAAAAGCTGTGTGTGTGTTGTGGATGTTGAACCTATCGTTAAATCAGACAACAAATTGTTCATTAACACAGCAATTTGGTTTAATTATGGCCCTGATATTGATGTATATACTATTAAATAAGAAACAGTGCATTAAACTGATTATGTGCGCAACGGATATTTTAAACACAAAACAACTGTGACAAGTCACCATTTGAAACAGACACTGACTATACTCAAAAATTTTGACTGCGAGAAAGATATTAAAAAAACCACAAACCTCTTTCTTAATGCTTAACTGTGAGAATTCTTATGCAGATCAGTTTCTGATTATTGATATTTAGTATCATAGTCAATTAACTATCATTTACTATGGCACCAATAACGAAATCTGTTCAACAATATTATTCAAATCAATACTGCACTTTAAATCCACTAATAACTAATTATCAAATGAAGGAAGTAGGTTAATTTTCTAACTACGTAAATGAAACAGGAAAGAAAGGTCAACTTTGTTACTTATTATTAATAATCAGCATTAAATTACCAACATAATACAACTTCTGACTTGCTGGCAAAGCAGCCTCTGCTCTACATCGGAGCCATACACACAACTCAACCGCTCTCTAAGCGAGCTGAACCACAAGTGCTACTCTCTCTCAGTGCGAGCTACAATGCAATGCAATACATGATCTTTGCCAAAGATGAAACTTCACAGAGTTAAGTACACCTATCGATACATACAGTAGAAGCGATATTATACATTTTCTTGCAAGCAAGTTACTCGATACAAAACAGGAGGCACAATATTAGACATTTTCTTACAAAAAAAATTAATTTTATGGACACTTTTCAAGTTATAGGGGGACCTACAGTTCAACGCGGGTTCACAACCACGGTGCTGCTCGGAGTTTTTCACATGAGCAGTAGTGCCAGAGGTGAAAGAAGTGGATAGTGACAGATAAAAAACATAGGACCTGACGGGGATGGAACCCGCGATATTTGGATTTGTAGTCTGGCACTCTATCACTGTGCAACCGAGGCGCAAGTTATGTAAGTTTACTTAAATAATCCATCAATAAACATATTTGATCCAACCAATTGCATATATTACGCTAAAAAAGACAGTTAACTCTCCCATTTATGTACTGTACCTATAGGAAAATAGAGTGCTATGGTTGACGAATGCAAAAGTTGGAAGGGTCAGGTGGGTGGTAGGAAGGGGAGGGGGGGGGGGGGAGAAAGGAATATATTCATCACCATCCAACTCCTTCCGATCCCAACTGTACGTATTTATCTAGCTTACGTCCGTAATCTTTCTGTAAAAGATGCAATAGTCTCACCTATAGTAGCAGAGCATCTTCCTACCACTTTGAATTGTCTATAACTGACGGAATGGTTCGGGGAGGAAAACTACACCTTTATTGCACAAAACAGTAAAATAATATTTAAGCCAGTCTCTTGCTTTAACGTACGTGATATCTAGTTTTGAACGGCAATTTGTCGCTAGATATTTTCAAAAAAATTACTCATTTCATTGCATTTCCTGGTTCCAAAACTGCGTCAGAGAGATAAGTCTGTGCTCTTGTACGTGAGTTGGTTGATGTTCTGGAACTGTCCTCCGTTGGTTTTCAAACCACTAGGAATACATCTTTCACTTGGACTCTCCCGGTGTGATGCGGCTAGATAAGTGATCAGTTCTTAAGCATACACTCTGCAGAATGGATCTGGTATTCAGTAACATCAAATGTACTTTTATCTGATAAACGATTGCAGTTGTTTTTGTATCCCTTCGGCACCTAGTTGCCCCCCCCCCCCATCCTAATTTTGCACGTGTCGCTTTTGTTTGTCTGTGAAAGTTTCACTACATTTATATTTGCATTTAAACATCCTTTTCTTTCGTGAAAGCCATATTGACACGTTTGTGTTCCCCGCTGGCTCTTTTCCATTCCTCGCAATTTTGTTCTTCATACATCCGTTCAATGCATATTTTACAAAGCTCCTTAACTTTGTTGATTCTCTGCACTGTAATTGCTAAAGACGACTTTTCCGTGAGAACGCGTCAGGTAATCTAGGGGAGGCCGGGGCACGTTTTCCACCATTTTACATTTTTATTTTTGTACTTCTTATTTTTATCGATTTTGCGGTAAACAGCGGATCATTATATTTCCTACACCTTTATTTACAACCTTGTAAAGATATTTTTGAAGATATTAAATATCATTCTTGGTAGCAAACGGTTTTGTCTGACCATGTTGCGTTGGAAAATTTGCCCCGTATGCGGGGCAAGTTCACCAGCTTACTTAAAACGTACAGGGGCAAATATTCCTATTATACGTATTTTTATAATGAATTTACAATACATTACAAAATAGGATAGTAAAAATAGCCACATTTAATAAAAACAAATGCTATTTAATGGATTTACAAAATATGTGACTTAAATATTTTACAAATACAGACATTATTAACAATACTTACTGATTGTCTGATTCACAATGTAAGCAAACAGAAGATGCAACATTCCCTTTCGTACAGTCTCCATGCGCCCATTTCTTGCATTTCGTGCACTGTACCAACTTTTCATTTGCTTTAGACTTGGCGTAAGACTCATAGCAATAAGGAATATGTGCCCCATATGCACTCGGAAAACGTGCCCCGCCGCCATATTCGGAAATATAACACTGCGTCCATGATTAACAGTGTAAGCTATTTACAAAACAAATGCACAGTTACGCGAAGAAAGAAACCCACTTTTAGTGTGTGCAATGTCAAAATAATAAGTTTAACGCTAGAATGTTTATTTTAAGTTTCAATAAAAACGTGAAAGTTTACTCACATTTGCAAAAATGACAAAAACTGCCCAGTCGACGTAGTGACTGCTGGTACAACACTGAAACTTTCGTAAATGCAGCGTGCTTTGTTGCTACTTCCTACAGTATCGCCGGCGGTAACATCTAGCAGTTTGTTTCGAAAATAAACGGATTTGGAAAACTTGTCCCTATGGAAAATGTGGCCCGGTCTCCCCTACCCTTATCGCTCGTCGGGAAAGTTTTTTTTTTTTTTTTTTTTTTTTTTTTTTTTTTTCATTCCCATTTACACAGTGATTCAATGATTCTTTGATATTGTTATGATCTGTAATGTATCCTAATCACTTGATTCTCCAAGTGTATAAATAGGGAGCTAGGATCTGACGTATCATGATTCGAAATTGGCACGAAAGTTCCACGAAGAGTTTCCTCAAAAGTTCGGCCACTACTGAGGCTGAAACAGGGGGCTCTATAACTCATTCGGGTACCATGTTTGATCCACCCTAGACTCTTATCCACCCAAATAATTTCACACTCTGCCTCTATACTTAAAAGAAATGAAATGTATAACAATATACACGCCTTGACCACCAGTGTTCAACCTAACTAATACTTGATTCGACCCAGCTTTCTGTAACCAGTTATGTATGAGAATTGTCACTTTATATAAGCGGGACTCGTTCTGGAAGGTATTGACTGACGCGCCTCCTATAAAGTAGCACTACGAAAGTGTAACGGAAATTATGCCCCAGAATTTTCATTTTGGGATTGTAAAATTACATGCATTTTACTCGGTTGACTGGCCAGTCTCGAATAACAGTGCGATGTATGAAGTAAATATTTCGCTTCGTCGCATTCACCGTGATATAATAGATTTTTATAGGCCCACATAATGCACGCACGTACATACACTGATGGGGAAAAAATTGTAAAGTTGGAAAGATGAGGCCGATTTTGATACCATGACGGCAAATGCCATGTTTTGGTTAGTAGATGAACTTAATGATTGCAACGTTGTCCGAAAATAGATGGCACCGTGGCATAAGCTATTAGAGTGCCATCTGGATAAAATTTACAATGCGTGTCGCAGCACGGTGTCCCCTGTTGAGATGTGGGCAGCAGGCATAGCGGAACAATAGCATCACAGACGATAAAAGCGAATGAGATTCGATATTTTGTGAAAATAAGATACTGATTTGACTTCAGAGTATGTCAGCGAGAGTACTTAAGGCGGCCATTTTGGCTTGTGAGGGGTAGTCTGTCGTTAGGATGGGCGACTGTGCTGTCGCTTGGGGACTTGTAAAATTTCAGCGAAGTGTTCTAGTGTGGAACTTAGAAATATTTGTTCAGTGGTGCTTCGTGGATTCTAACTATATTCCGTGACAGTGCAACTTATTCTCAGGATTGTTGCTAGACTTTAATCTTTATTTTGCGGCTGTGCGACTTAGAAACTAATCAGTCATATTTACATTTTTCGGTTTGGCAGCCTTAAGGAATTCGCCATTGCTGTGAACTCAAGGGTAACAAATATTTACTGATGAATATTAGGTGGAATAAACACCAATTTAGTTAAGAGTAAAAGTGTCGTTGTGCATTTGTTTGTTCCTGCCTGCATTTATTTAAAGCTAAACATTTTGTGGAACTTTGCAGCAGATGTGGCTGGTCCCTAGACACGACGCAGTCAGCTCTTACAATAAAATAGGGTCTACAACCATACTTCACGGAGTCCCTAGAAACAAACAACGGCTGTGAATGGGTGATTTATTTATTCATTTATTGTGCTGGAGGCTCGAGCCAACTGAAGGAAATAACTAATAAAATTTTGTCACCCTGCACGGAATAGTGTGATTATTGCCAGTCTGTGTTTGGAAATTCCGTATGTAAGCTCGCAGTAGATAACATTCTAAGTCACCGAAACTACGTACTTACGAGAAGCCGTTATTGTGAAATCTATCGGATTTGAATCTAGTCGCTGGCTCCTCCACCTATTAAGCAGAAAAGCAAGCAAATAATTCGTTGTGTCTGCCGAATACAGCGTGAACAGGAGGTGGATTGTGACTAACAAGGATGTAGAGATGGGACTGTAACTAATTGATCAGCCCACGTGATATTTTGTTATAATGGATTGTATACTGAACTTTGATGTGCTTCTGATGGTACAACTTTTTTGTAACAAATGCGGTTCTGCAGAGTAATACTAAGACATCTGATAATACTTTTCCGGTTGGTTCTAGACTGCTTTGGTCGATGTAACTCCTGGATTGTAACTGTCGAACTGCAGAACTCCGTGGAACTGTCCCCTGAACTGCCAGGTGTAGGCGAGCCTCCTTCATCTGAATGGCCGGCGCGCGCAGCAAGCAAAGAGGTACCGAGACTCCGGACACCCCGGGCGGCCTAATAACCACAGAACGACTTATCGCGTCTTGTACTGACGCGGCGACTTGGGTGGTCGGTCGGTGTTATGGCGAATAGCGACGCCAACAAGTTACGGATTGCAAGTGACTTCAGAAAGAAATAATTTGGCTCAATTCTAGTGACCGTAATTATCCTGGATTAATATCTTTATAACGTCGTGAAATTCTTCCTAACATGCACAAGAACCAAGAAGATTGCAGTTTCCAAAAGCAAATAATGTGAGAAAGAATAATGGATTTAAAGGAGGCATTAAACCTAGTCAGCAAGAGGGCTTCAGCGTGGCAACTAATTCTGAATGAAATACACAATTGAATAGGTGAGTTAAAAAAGGTAAACATTCCAAAAACATAAACATTCGTCAAATTAAAATAAACTGTTTTGTGACAAAACTAGCTGTTATATAGAAAATTTTGCTCTTCAAAATGTGTACATTTAAGTGTATCAAACACACTGCACACAGTACCTACGTATTTGTTATATACTATGTAAATGGCTAAATATGGTCAGGAATATGTACCTTTGTCAACTCAAAGTTTTTAAATGCACAAAATTCATTCGAATTTTTGGATTATGCTAAAAAGGTTTCAGCACATGTGTGACATGTTGGGACGGCGGTTGACACGTATGATTCTTCAACCGGATATTCTCATGGAGCTCGACGAAGGCATGGAACGACACTTGATATCTCAGTACCACTTGGGCTACTGATCTGTAAATGTAATCTTTTCACACTGAATCACCAATAAATCTTGGTTGAATTGGAAATCCTGAGAGGATATCCAGTAGACTAAGTTATGCATTTCTAAATGAAACACCAAAATATGCAGAAATCTAGACGTAAAAATATATTAAATAATTGAACAGACAAACGTTTCGACGATTATATGAATGATTGTAATGTATCAACAGCTATGAATAATAGAATAACAAATTAAGTGCAATTACTTTCCCATTGGGCTCTGTCATTTTTATATATTTTTTCTTCGTTCTTTTGAATTTACGTTTACTGGATCCACTTCGTATCTTTGAGCGTTTCTGGAATGATTTCTCTGTACCAAAAAGTATCCACAACTGCACCCACAGATACACCTCTACCTTAGTGGCCGCTTTCTTCCTGTATTGCAAGAAGGAGGACTTTACTTTTATGCATTCTATAGGAGAGGACGAGAATCCACTTCCAAGATCGCCGCAGAATTGTTTGAGTTTCTGGTTTAAACAAACTGCAATCGGTGCTGAGTACGATGCATACGAAACAAAAGATTTGCTACCGACCCACGAGGAAGACAAACTGTCTTCTCGCAATCAGCCAGCCACCTGTAGCAACAGGGGCTGCCTCTGATTCTGGACGGCAGCCAATTGTTTCCTCATGGGACAAGAAGGAAGGAAGGAAGATTAGGGCTTAACATCCCGTCAACGGCGTGGTCATTGGCGCTCAAGCTCTGAGTTTTGGATAAAGATGGAAAAGAAAAATTGAAGTTCTCTTTCAGAGGGACGATATCGGGATTTTCCACGGAAAACGTACTTCTGAATGACCGAAGGAGGATTTGAACCACCTTCCTTCCGAATGGGGGTCCAAAAGTTATGAATGGGTGGACACCCTAACGTAGTGAATTATTCCGGAGTGTTATTAAGTGCTGCTAAATACGTCAGTATATTGAGAAGTATAAATCAAACTCCCTAAGGATCTACAGAACACAGCCTTATTAAAATTTAAAGTCATTATCTATTCAAAAATGTTTGTAAATCTATCGGACCAAACTGCGTGGTCATCAGTCCGTAGCTTACAAACTACTTAAGCTAAGGTAAACTAACCTAAGGACAACACACACACACCCATGCCCCAGGGAGGACTCCAACCTCCGACGGCGAGCAACCGCGCTCCGCAGCGAGGCGACTTAGAACGCTCGGCTACTCCATCGCGTCTCACTATCAATTTTTAGAGATTTACATATCTTGTTACACAGTCTTATTATTAAAATTTCTCTATTAAAATTTCAAGTCATTATCTTTCAGAGTTTACTTATAATTCTCAATACCTTTTCTGGTAACGATGCACAATAGACCGTAAAATGTTCTAACATGAACTGAAATGTAACGAAAATATCCGTTTCTTAAAGTAACTTGGGTAAAATTATTCCTTTCAAAAGTGACTTAATTATTTACTGTGAAAACTGTTTAAAACCAGTGAGAAAATGCATGCAGGATATATGTAAAAATTGATGCTTTCACTTCAAGTAAGAAAAATTATTTGCAGCCAGGAATGTGACGAAAGTTTAGCGCGCTTGCTTTCATAAATGAAGCAGACAGAATCGTAAAATCACGTTTACTAAGAAGGGGATTTTCCGGTAACGAAAATTCAGTTCGGGATGATCCTTCGCAGGTTAGTAGTAAATTTCAAAAGTTCCCTCTGATGGAAGTGTTAGAGCGAACTATGCAGAAATTTTCGAGAAAAAGTTTGAAGCACAGCTAATATAGATCTTATATACCGGTCAGTGAGTCCTAGGCAGCAACATGGTGAAATAGCTCAGGTCATAGTATGCTCCCCTCTCATGCCACCGATAAGGGTTCCATCTTACATACTGGAAATTATGACTATAATTATTTGTTTTGAGAAGTACAACAACTTTTAAATAAAGATGTTTTTGTTATGGTCTTCAGTCTGCAGACTGGTTTGATGCAGCTCTCCATGTTACCCTGTTTCTGTGCAAGCCTCTTCATCTGAGAATAAGAACTGCAACTTATATCCTTTTGAATCTGCTTACTGTATTAGTCCCTCGGTCTTCCTTTACGATATTTACCCCACCACACTTCCTTGTAATACTAAGGTCGACGTTTCCTTGATGTGTCACAATGTGTCCCAACAACCTATACCTTCTCTTAGGATATGCCAAAAAATCCTTTTCTCTCCAATTCTGCAATTTAATGAAATTAAAACCAAAGAGTTTCCTAGAGATTCGAACCCGTGATCACCGCATATCCAGCCAGTTACCTTGGCCACTCCGCTATCGGCGGTCTCGGCGAAAAGTGCTTCCACATGGTACCTAACCTGGAGTTATTGGAATGTATGCGTTTGCCGATCACATGTATACTGATGAATAATGCTCTATTTTTAATTATCTTTCGATTCAGTCTATTTTTGAGTCGATTGCTCGTCATAAACTTTGGGGGCGATTTTCTTCAAAACCTGGAAGGGTTGGCGGTTGTTGTGCCAAAATATATTACAGACCTTCGTTTAACCTTGTACAGAAACGACCTGCCATATTTCAGACCTATCTGTTCCCTTTGTCTCAGGCCTTGCCGTTGTGAGTAACAGAGAAGGGCTTCAATATCAACCGTTTTTGCATCGCCCAGCCGTGATCAAATTCCTACCTTATATGTTGGGCGGCGGCTAAGTCTTGACTCCAGTACACCTCCATAATGATCGATTACTTAAATTTGCAGGTCACTGCAGTCTGACCAGTCATGGGCAAAGGAGTCACAATCTTTGGCCGGGTCAGCTCCTATCTGAATGTGTTGGATCTGCAGCTTAACCAACAGTGTCAGAAACGTTATCAACTCTACTCGGGCGATCAGCCGAGTGGCGGCGGCGTCTTCGCGCAACGTTTCGATGAGTTTAATCATCATCAGGTGTGTCAGGAAAATGTCCTGCACCTCCATAGACAGGGTGTTTCACTAAGTGTGTTTGCCTCTGTAACTTACAAAATAATAGGTGACGGGAAATTTTAATGTGGTAGGTCAACAGAATATATGCTACACTTTCTGCGGAGCTCGGAACATAGTTTATTGTACCATTTTCCAAAGACTTACAGCACAAAATTATAATTTTTTAAATAGAACAATAGTTTTTCTATCGTGCATTGGATTCGTTGAAACCAGCTGCGTCCAAATCAGTTTAAACTACACTCCTATCACTGTTAGTTGGGGAGCTACAACCCTTCAAAGTTCCGGGGGCGGATACCACACGCTGTACATAATACATGGCTGTGGGGTGGGTGATGGATGTTATGGCGGTGGTAAGTTGATTTACATGATATGTTCCAAATGTGTGTCCATGTTCCTCGATGCACAATGCGATGCGCCGTCGATAGGATCAGCGGACGAGATTTAACATCGCCGGTGTGACGGAGCGACATGCGTCCTTGATGCGCAGTTTTAGATCATCTGGGGCTGTGGGCTCAGTGACATAAACACGATCCTTTAGATATCCCCACAAAAAGAAGTGTACTGCCGGCCGCGGTGGCCGAGGAGACTGTGGCGCTTCAGTCACGGGTCTGCACAGCCACTACGATCGGGGGTTCGAATCCCCCCTCGGGCATGTATATTTGTGCCGTCTTTAGTATAAGATAGTTCATAAGTGGTTTGTAAGTTTTGGGACTGATGACCTCGTAGTTAAGTCCCATAAGCTTAACAAACATTTAAACATTTTTTTAGAAATCTACTGGTGTTAAATCGGGCGACCTTGCGGGTCGTGTTTATTTCACTGAGCCCACAGCCCCAGATGATCTAAAACGGCGCATCGAGGACGCATGTCGCTCCGTCACACCGGCGATGTTACATCTCGTCTGTAGATCCTTTCGACGGTGCATTGCATTATGCATTGAGGAACATGGACACACATTTGAACATCTAATGTAAATCAACTCCCCACCGCCATAACATCCATCACCCACCCCACAGCAATGTAGAAATGCAGTTTAAATTGATTTGGACGCAGCTGGTTTCAACGATTCCAATAGAAAAAACTATTGTTCCATTTTAAAAATTATATATTTGTGGTGTAACTCTTTGGAAAATGATACAATAAACTATGTTCATAGCTCCGCAGAAAGTGTAACATTTCTTGTGTTGACCTACCGCATTAAAATTTACCGTCACCTATTATTTTATAAATTACCGAGTCAACTACATTTAGTGAAACACCATGTATATTCACTTTACCAATATCCATTTCTGCAGGCGGCCAATCAGTATCTTTAGGAGACGGTTGCCGCGTCGGTAGTGGGGGATCACGGTATGGCTTTGGTACGTGCTTCCGGTCCTGGGGGCTGTCAAAATATGTTGAAATGTTAGTACAGCTTATGGGACTTAACAACGGGGCCATTAGACCCTAAACTCACAAACTACTTATCAGCTATCTTATCCCAAGGACGGCACAAATATCCATGCCCGAGGGGGGATTCGACCGTAGTGGCCGTGCAGACTGTGACTGGCGCGCCGAGGGCTGTCCATTCTATCAGCGGACGCCGCCACTTTCAGAACAGAGCGTTTTTCTTTTATCTTCTCAATTGTAGAACACCACGCTAGGTTGAATTGTTGTGTTTTTGTGTTTCCACTGCTTCCTTGAAGACCGAGTACAAGAACCCATTCTTCAATATTGAATTTATGGCCCCTCGTTAATGTTATGCTTCGCTACTGCAGACTTTTTTGTCCTTCAAGATTAGAAACGCTGGGCATCTACAGTATCGAGTGCGGATGTGGGAAGCTGTACATAGGACAAACAAAACGGAGCGTGTCACAGCGTTGTATGGATCAGATCAGAAATGTACGCCTAGGACAAAAAAGCAACTCCGCAGTAGCAGAGCTTTCCGACACCTCGCCTGGGGATGATGAGCACGAAACTCATTGAGACGTTGCGCTAAGACGGCGCCACCGCAAGAGTTCATCACTGTAATACGCCGAGAAAGCCTGCAACCGCAAATGTCAGAAACGTTTCCACTGCTTGTTGTGGTCACTGAATTGAATTCCGTCAGCCTGTTCCATTGCAATTCTGGACTCAGATTTTCAACTTCCTCAGTCAATTTAATTCAATGCCGAAAATAAGTAGCTGAAACGGTTCTGTCACAAGTGACTGTACTTAGTTTAAGTAGACCAGGGTGCAAAGAGTGTGAGTGTAAAATATGTGTGTTCAGTGTATAATTATTTGAAGTAATTTTTCAAATAGTAGCACGAGATATTCCCTCATATGGTACTTTCATGCAGTTATTGTAAAGTACGTAAATCTAGACAAGTCCATCATGATAATCAAACATATATATTCTGACTCATTTAAGTTTCGAGTTACTTTGTATCCCATGCCCAGCAGCTATCTTTTTTTAGCATTTAGATTTTACTCAAAATAATAGAAATTATTGACGTAACGCAACTTTTTTAGGTATCCGCTGCAAAGGAGGATGATGTGCTGATGAACTGCGCCAAAGAATTTGGATTGGGGGAAGGTTTGTACAGAAAATCCGTCCATGTAGCAAATGTAATCCCAGACCACTATTGATGATATTTTTTAATCTAAAATACAAATACGATGTAGAGAAGGTAGTCATCCTATCTAAGAAATGTTCAAATGTTTGTGGAGCTTATGGGACTTAACTACGGTGTCATCAGTCCCTAAACTTACAAACTAGTTATGAATTAGCTAACACTAAGGACGGCACAAATATCCGTGCCCGTAGGGGCCGTGCAGACCGTGACTGGCGCGCCGTAGTCCCCTCGGCCACCGCGGCCGGCCCTATCTAAGTGATGGGAATCTCATCAAGGTAAAGTTAGTCTTCTTTGCCATTCGAGCTCGTGGCATATGTCGAACTTCTTCTCTCCTGCCATCCTTCTCGACAATCTACACTCGGAACGATAAACTACACTAATGGAGTTTCCATTAGTTGTAGTCACTTAAATAAATCAGTGGAGAAAGTTGAATATTTGTGACCAACCAGGGTTCGACGTGACCACTACGCTATCGAGACACAGTGATCACACGGCCACGACGAGTATCCAAGCACGCCTGCCGTCAAACTGAGTCAAGGCATTTCACCGTTTCCCATAAGAAGGAAGGAACATTTCAGTACTACTACGGCCAGCGATCCTTTCTTCACTGCGGATGGACACCAGATGTTAACTCGGCTATTTCCAGCGAGTAATAAGTGATAATTGGCATCAACACATCAGTAGTGTGTGAATAAGTTCAAAATATGGATTTGACGGGAAGCATGCTAGGGTAGACGGCGTTATCGTCGTGATCTTTGTACCCCGAAACGTAGGGGTCAGAACGACTCCCTAGTAAGCAGGAGACCTGGATTTGTGTCCCGGCCGGGCTCCAATTTTCAACATATCCCATCTATGTATTGCAGTATCGATTCTGAGCTTATATCGTAAACTCCTTTGTGCGTTGGTTGATAATGGCATTTTATTTATATCTACTTTTGATATCATCTCATCTTCGTTCCTATCTTTGTCCACCTCCTTCTTGATCTCTGTCACTGTCAATAACTTCTTCCCCCTTTCATGGCGAATCTCCTCCTCCTCTGCCTTCATTATCTCCACAACGTGTCTCTCACCAACCACATAATCTACCAACTTTCGTGGCGATCAGTAAAACGGCTCTGTTGTTAAGTGCTCTCCATCTAGTACCGAATGATATCTTACGCAGACAAAGATATCCCAATTGCTCTGCAAGTGGGGAAAATGTTGCAATAAAACTTTCATCTTCTTATTCCCTCAAATATGCCGAAAACTATCTAATAAAATTTTTAAAACTGGTTTCCTCAAGTGTGTGCGTTTGTGAATGAATGTTTACGTGAACATATATAAGAAAACGTTGTCTTGTTAATACTGCTGAATACCTCTGCAACGCTAACTCCGTGCCGACGTTGCCAAAGTGTGTACTCTGTAACTACACGTGAACAGGGTAACTAATTCCAAATATGACTAACAACTGCAACATTTCACTGAACCTTCGTCAATACAAAAAATTTAAATTAATTTCTTTGACGCTGGTGTGGGCCTGATAATGTGTGACTGTTATAGACATCGTAAATTTACTCTCCAGAAACTGTATCTTAATTCGTCTTCAATTGAGAAAACCTACATAATTTGACGAAAGGCTGTTCGTAACTGTAAACGGCAAAATTGCTATAGTAATATAACGATGGAAACCAGAAATAATTTTTAATAATACTTTCTAATTTTAAATACAAATTGATACAATTGATTTAGTAATAAAATTACGTTATTGAATAGAAATGAGGAAGTCGTCACGTGGTAGTCAAATTTTACTGATCATTTGTATTTCCTGACATGATGGTTTGATACAAAAATTTACTGATTTATCATTACATAAATTTCACTCACTTTCTAATATATAGCTTAAACTGCAGCTCCGGCTGTTAACGAAATTCTAATCACACATTTATTTTTTCAGTCTGAAATTTTCTTAGAACAAAAGCAAATCATTTTGAAATATTACAGCAAGATGCTTTCTCTGATAAAATTAAATATGTCACTGCCGAACTATTGCGTAAAAAATGGATACATCAGATGTTAACAACTACCGCCCAATTTCTCTTCTGGCAGCTTTACCGAAACGTTTTCCGAAAGTAATGTATTCAAGAGTAGCCTCCCATATTTGTAAAAACAAAGTACCAACAAAATGTCAGTTTGGCTTTTCAGAAATGTTTTTCATCATAAAATGTTATTTATACCTTCACCGATCAAATATTAAATTCTCTGAAAAACCGGATATCACCCATTGATATTTTTGTAATATTTCAAAGACCTTTGATGTGTAAATCATGGAATTCTTCTAGATAGGCTTAATCATTATGGTTTAACTAGGGCAGTGCATAAATAGTTTAAATCATACTTAACGGGAAGAATGCAGAAAGTTGAAACATCAGCCGAGTCCTGAAACTGGGGGACTACAAAGAATTGAGTGCCACAGGGTCCGGTCTTAGGTCCTTTCCTGTTATTGATATACATAAATGTCATTCTACATTGATAAAGATGCAAAGTTCTTTGTGATCATGATACAAATATAGTAATCATATCCAAAATATAAGTACTAAGTGATGTAATCGAAAATAATGTTCTTCACAAATTTATTAAGTAGTTCTCTGCAAAGGGACTCATTAAATTTCAATAAAACACAGTATGTACAGTTCTGCACAGTAAATGGCTCAACTCCAGTAATAAATGTAGACTTTGAACAGAAGTCTGTAACTGAGGAAGAATTTTCCAAATTTTTAGGTGTGTGCATTGATGAGGTATTAAACTGAAAGCAACATATAGACGGTCTGCTGAAACGTTTGAGTTCAGCTACGTATGCTGTTAATGTTATTGCAAATTTTGGCGATAAGACTCTCAGTAAATTAGCTTACTATGCCTACTTTCATTCACTGCTTTCGTATGGCATCATATTCTGCGGTAATTCATCATTGAGTAAAAAAGTATTCATTGCCCAAAAGCGTGTAATGAACTTAATTGCTAAAGCCTACCCAAGATCATCCTGAAGGCATCTATTTAAGGCTTTTGGTATCCTCACAGAAACTCCACCGTATATATATTCACTGATGAAATTTTTTGTTAATAATCCAACCTAGTTCAAAAGTAATAGGATTATACACAGCTATAACACCAGGAAAAAGGATGATCTTCACTGTGTAGACCTAAATCTGAGTTTAGCACAGAAAGGAGTATAAAAAAAGAAAGAATTGTGTAATGTAATGTCTTGTACAGAAACCCAACCTGACTCGTTCCACAGCATTACAGCCGGCCGCGGTGGCCGAGGGTACTGAGGCGCTCCAGTCACGGTCTGCACGACCAATACGTTCGGGGGTTCGAATCCCCCTTCGGGCATGGAAATTTGTGCCGTCCTTAGTTGTATGTAATTCGTAAGTAGTTTGTAAGTTTAGGGACTGATGACCCCGTAGTTAAGTCCCTTAAGCTTAACAAACATTTGAATATTTTGAACAGCATTACAAAGTGACGTATTCGTGATCTATGGAACAAGTATTAATCAAATCTAATAAGTATTTGCAATCTCTTTGAAACTTACCAGTCTGTTAGTAATTCCTCTTACGAATAAATGACCAGTTAATTGCCTCATCATATAACAATTATTGGGGAGTGGGGATTCTGTCAACAATGGTTGCCTGAGAGATATGTACATGTGCCGCAAAAATTAAAGAAAAAGTTTCCTATCTCTGTCTCCAAAACCGTCTTCATTGTAAATCTATATCTATAAATGTGAATGTCTGTTCGGTGTACGTTTATCACGTCTGAACCACGAGATATAAAGAGAGAAAAATTTGTACAGTTACTAATGTCTACCCGGGGAAGGCTTTAGGCACGATTTTATAGCGATCGGATAGCTATTGATCTATATATATATATATATATATATATATATATATATATATATATATATATATATTAATGTGGATGTATATTCGGTGTAGCTTACCACGTCCGAGCGACAAGACGCAGTGACTTAAATGTTTGTACAGTTTCTAATCTATGCCTGACGATGGTTTTAGGTTTGGTTTTATAGCGATCTGATAGATATGTAGTAATTTTAAGAATATAACGCGAAATACGGAGCAATAATTACTCTTTGAAAATTATATTTACTCTTTGGTTATGGTTTTATTGGTTACATTGTTGCTTGAGGTTTGATAATGATAAAAGGGTGGAGTATATTGGGATGGGAAGTTATCGGCGTATATATAATTCTACGTGTGTGTGTGTTAATATTTCGCTCTGCAGCAAAAACTACAGAACGAAAACGAATGATCTGTGTGTAATTGTTACCCGAAGTCTCCCGTTGTACACCATAACAGTTCCATGCCGATAGCTATAAAGGGGGTGGAAGATATGGTGGTTGAAAGTCGTCAGATCATAAAAAACTTCGGACTGAAGGCCAGCGATGACGTTTGCGACTCTATAGCAAGGAGGTTACATACAACGAAACGTGATGCCACAGATCATAATCTTTGGTCTATGCGTGCTACAATGTCTTCAGCTCTTTTTCTGTAAGGATAATCATACAAATAAGGATATATAAGAATAAATAACAGTAATTTCTTTTGTACTGCTTTGTTTTAAAAAATCTATTTGATTTTTCGCGCATTATTTCACGTTATCAATCTTTGATATTATTACAATCATTATTGTTGAATTTCGTGAGTGGATTCTTCGAAACTAGTGCATTTTTAGGTGTGATTTGATCTACCAACACGCGAGCGGAGCCGCGGGTTTAAGCTAGTACTTCAATAAAAACATACTGCTGCGAGGATTCCTACGGCAAATATGGCACAATGATTAGCATCGCAGTTTACCGTGCTTGCTGTCTCCAGTATTTTTTTTTTTTAATAAAACCCCATGTATGTCAATGTTTACCTCTCTATCTACATTATTCCATTTCTACTGACATTTTCATCACCCGGTATATCGAGGAGTCGTAACACACGAAAAGGGTATCGAAATATAGGACAATCTGAAGCCTGGAAACACATGCTGAAGGGAATGACAATAGAGCCCCAACACAAACAAAGGTATATTTATGGATTTACATAAAAACAAAGTACCCAATAGCAGTAAAAACGATTGAAGCACTTACTCCCATAAAACATTTGGGAGTAGACATATACAACAGTATTGAATGGAATCGACCACGTAAAATTATTTGTGGGTAAGACTGATGCCAGACTGAGATTCTTTGGAAGAATCCTAGGGAATATTGGTCCGTCAACAAAGAAGTAGGTTACAGAACTCTCGTTAGACCTACTCTGGAGTAATATTCAGCAGTGTGGGATCCGTACCAGACATGGGAAATACAGGTTACAAAGAATGTCCAACGGACAGGAGAAAATACAGAATGTACATTCATCCACATACGTAGAAGAGGCTCGCAGAGTATGAATGTGGATATACCCGTACGAGGGTATGAATGTGGATATACCCGTACGAGGGTTCGAAGCTAAATAGTGGTAACTACTTATTCACAACCGATACAAAAGCGTTAGATGTTTGCACCTGTTACTGTCCATCAACGTAGTCACCAACGTTGTGTAGAACCGTTGCCAGCTATGTGGAACGCGTAGTATTACAGTATATTCTGTTCATGGTACTAATGGAGCGGTTTACTGCCTATCGAATCTCTGGAACAGTTCTGAAGCGAATGCCACAAAGTGGTTCCTTCATCTTTGGAATAAAATCAAAGTTACAAGGACTAAGTCAGGAGAGTATGGTGGACTTAAGTCAGGAGAGTGTGGTGGACTTTACAGTACTTCTCAGTTCCATCGACCGAGCAGGGCAGCCACACCTTGCTCTGTATGCGCTTTCTCACGCAAAGAAAGAGGGGGGGGGGGGAGTTGTGCAGAAATAGTTACCGCTTCTTTCGCAAAGCTGCCGAAAATGACTCAGTATGGTCAAAGTTATAGTAATTCTCAAATGTTGAAATGTTTGTTAAGCAACTACCTCATATTAAGACGACACAAACATCCATGCCCGAGGGGGATTCGAACCTCCGACCGTAGCGACCGTGCTGACTGTGGCTGGCGCGCCGCAGACCGCTCGGCCACTGACGCCGGCCTATAGTGTTTCTCCTGTACGACTGTAATGATGTTATCGTAACACAGCAGCGCACTTCGTTCCTCCACGGCAGACCGTCAAGGCACAGTATTTCTGTTCGTTATCTGGGGCATCAACTGCGACCAGATTTCTACCACCCACCATTCTCCCCGGACTTATGCCCTTGTGAGTTCGAGAATCCAAAGTTGAAGGAACCACTTCGTGTCATTCGCCCCTGAAATGTTTCAGAGATTCGACAGGCAGACGGCTCCATTCGCACCATCAACAGAACAGGCACTGCTAACCGTGTAGTATGCCTTCCACATCACTGGCAACGGACTCTACACGACTCTGGTGACTACTTTGAAGCACATTTAAAGGTGCAAACATGTAACGCTTTTGTATCGGTTGTGAATACGTAGTTGCCACTATTTAAATTCCAATGTTCGTATTTTGTTGGTAAAGATTATCAGCCTGTTTCGGTGAGTTTTGGCACCTCCACTACTAGACATACTTGGAACTCCTGAGTGTGCTGTGAGTAGAAACTTGAGGATAGGTCGAATCGCCGACAGATAGCATTGTGTAAGGTTACAAGGTAATTAATGTACTCGTGTTGCGTTGCCACTTTTGCAGTTTGAGAGACAGTTGTTCTCTTCTAAACCGTGCTGTTAATAGTGAACGCAAAGAAGAATTTGTAAATACTACAGCAGCTTGTTTTCTTCACAGTGACGCACGCGATTTGCAAGTGGTAGTTTCGGAGGGAAGATAATTGATAATTAACTTCGCAGTTACTCATAGTAACATTTTGATAAAAACTAACGAAAATGATATTGACTGATTTTTTCTTCTATTTAACCCTTATCTTTAACCATTCCTAACGTCCAACTCTCGTATTTTTAAATGCTTCTTTTATATCCAATTCACTTTACATTCGTTAATATTAATGCTTCATCATTGTGATGAGTATTATCCCAAGTTCTTTTACTGATGACGAATTACTATGCTTGTTGCATTAGCCGCAGGAGATAGACACTTCAGCTTTTGTCATGTGCAGATTTTAATGTGATATTCCTGAATAATGTTGCTCTTCTTTGATAAATTTCCTAGTGATTTACACCTATCTCACTTTACTTCAATAAGTGCAGCCCTACAGTGTAAGGTACAAGATTGATTAAAGTCATTATGTAATTTTCACTTGTATTTAGATATCGTCTACTGATGAAGTATTTTCTCCATATATTTTTAATACTTATTGTATAAGTTACATTACTATTAATAATTATCTGTTTCATCAGATAAGCTTCGTGACATGGTGATGGGGAGGAACTATCCCCCTCCAAAGGAATCGAATGAAACTGAAAGAGTAAGTACATATTGGCTGCTAAGAAATATACGATTATAAAATTGCACTGTGCTGATGTATGTCAATGACGATATCACAATAGCATTCCATTTCATTACAGTGTTTCGCGCATTGCTTCACAGAAAAATTGCAGTACGTGAGTATTTCACAGATTTTAACATATGATATTGGGCCGCAGTTGGACTGAAAATACCACGAACAACCGAAAATGTTCAAATATTTGGAAATATATGGGACCAAACTACGTGGTCATCAGCCCGTAGCTTAAAAACTACTTAAACTAAGGTAAAAAAACCTAAGGACAACACACACACACCCATACCCTAGGGTACCTCCGACGGTGAGCAACCGCGCACTCCGCAGCGAGGCGCCTTAGACCAACGACCGCACTGTTGTACTGCAAACCACGAGAGAGGCTTAGGAAACGGCTTGCTATCTTCCTACTGTCAAGTATGGGGGAGGGTCTGTCATGACTTGGCCCCCAAATGCTTGGAATTAGTTTCTGCAGTTACCCTATTTGTTTGGGCACCGCGAAGAAATATCTCACCATCCTCGACTAAAATATACTTACCACGACTAAAACATT
Source organism: Locusta migratoria (assembly GCA_026315105.1). Lineage (NCBI taxonomy): Eukaryota > Metazoa > Arthropoda > Insecta > Orthoptera > Acrididae > Locusta > Locusta migratoria. The sequence continues at coordinate 26,930,390 of CM048751.1, forward strand.
GTTAAAAAATATTGCCAAATTGGAATGCGATAAGGCGCCCACACACATAGCCGAAACGATTCAGTCGTACTTTGCATCAGAATATTTATCAAACGTGTACGAGGTCTTCGCGCGTTATCAGCCGAGTTGCTTCGTCGTCTTCTCGTGGCAACGTTTCGATGGAGTGCGTCTCCATTATCTTCAGGCGAAGTGTCGGAGTATGCTTCACGCTTCACTTCCTTGACGGACCTCGGCCTTGGTCCGATGGTTGTGCAGGCTAAGCATTTGCTGCTATTCCTGCTTTACCTGAAAAAACGGAAAAAGTATTACAGCCTGGCTGTATGAGTGGACTTAGACTGTCAGATTATTGACGATGTATTATTTTTTTTTCCTGGTTTGCTACGAGATTTTTTTTTTTTTTTTTTTTAAATCTCGCAGCAGGCTGGCCAGCGGGTTGTCGGCCTGAAATGTTGTTGTGTCCCCAATTGCCGGATGAGCCGGTTGTGGGACTGCCCTGTCATCTCGTAGAATCTCCTGACGGTGACGCTGAATCTCTCTCGTAGCGGTAGAATGCCGGCTTCTTCGTGAAGCAGGTCTGTTGGATAGCGCGTTTGAAGATGCAGGGCAGTCTTCAGAGCGCGGTTCTATATGGTCTGCAGCAGCTGGATGTGGACGTCAGCACCGTTTACAAAGACTGGGGACGCGTACTCGAGCAGTGGGCGAACCAGTGACAGGTACAGCGTGATCCCGTGTTGCGGCGGCAGCGACGACTGCGGGTTGAGCAGAGGGTAAGTTACGCGCAAGCGCCCAATGGCCCTCTGTCTTACATCACTGACGTGATGTTTCCAGGTGAGCCTTTGATCTAGGGTAACCCCTAGGTATTTCGCCGTCGTGCTCCAGGGCATGGAAGCCCCCAGAATCTCGATCGGCGGTAGCCCAATAGGCACTCGTCTTCTAGTGAAGACGACTGCCTGGCTATTCGCGGCGTTGAATTTCAACCGCCACTCAGTGGCCCATGCCTACAGGACGTCGTATCCAGCTTGCAGGCGGCTTCTCATCGTGTGCGCGTTCATGCTGCGGGTAAACAGCGCTGTATCGTCGGCGTAGAGCGCCAATTCTACGCGTGTTGCCCGAGGTGCGTCGGCAGTGTACAACGAGTACAGCAGGGGGCCGAGAAACGACCCCTGCGGCACTCCTGCACGTATCTGCCTTTCCGTCGATGTACCGTCTTCTGCCCTCACATGGAAGGTTCGTTCAGACAGGTACGACTGCAACAGTGTCCAATGAGACGTCGGAATTCCGTTTTTTTTTTTTTTTTTTTTTTTTTTTTTTTAAAAAAAACTTATGGAACTTAACTACGGGGTCATCAGTCCCTAAACTTACAAACTACTTACGAACTACCTACAACTAAGGACGGCACAAATATCCATGCCCGAGGGGAGATTCGAACCCCCGACCGTAGTGGCCGTGCGGAGCGTGACTGGAGCGCCTCAGTCCCCTCGGCCACCGCGGCCGGCGGAATTCCGTTCACAAAGAGTTTGTACACGAGTCCGTCGTGTCAGACGGAGTCGAACGCGAGGGAGACATCAAGGAACACTGCCCCAACCAATTCCCTTGTTCGCCCCAAGGAATTCCCTTGTCGGGATATCGTCAGGTGCGCGCTTATCTCTCTGCTGGACTATTCCCTGCTTGCCGCCGCCGACCAATCAGGCGCACGCGGAATCGACGAATGCGCCTGAAGCGGCCGATGGTGGGGGGGACGCTGGTGCGGGGTTGTGTCCCGACGTCCGCCGCCGTCTGCTCCGGGCTCGGACCTTGGTGGTCTCGAGCGTTCTTCTCTGATTTTTCTAATTGCGGGCTCCCAGGCTGTGCTGAGGTGGTAGCCACTGTCCCGGTTTATTAGGTTGTCATGCAACCGTATTTCAATTAGATTATATTAGTTATTCGTTCCGTAGATCCATGTTGAGGGGATCCTCGTGGATGTGGAACATGTCAAGAAACAAAATTTACAAGTTGAATAATAGATAATACAAACAGTATAAATACAGATACATAAATTTTAAGGTTTTTTTGCTGATAACGTAATAATACTAATATAACAATACTAATACAGTAAGAGTGCATGCATCATTTGGTACAATTTAGAAATTCGCTAATGGAGTAGAAGGAGTTCGACACTAGAAAGTCTTTTAGGTTCCTCTTAAACTGATCTTTATTTGTAGCTAAATTTTTTATACTTGATGGTAAATTATTCAAAATGTGTGTTCCTGAGTAGTGGACCTCTTTTCGAACTAAAGTAAGTGATTTTAATTTTAAGTCCTTGTGTAGATCATTTTTATTCCTAGTATTGTATATATGAACTGAGCTGTTTGTTGGGAAAAGGGATACATTATTTATGACAAATTTCATTAAGGAATAAATATACTGAGATGCAGTAGTTAATATACCCAGTTCTTTGAAGAGGCTTCTACAGGACGTCCGTGAATTTACTCCACAAATAATACGTATTACACGTTTTTGGACTCTGAAGACTTTTAACTGACTTGAAGAGATACCACAAAATATTATACCATATGACATTAGGGAATAAAAGTAAGCAAAGTATGCAAGCTTTGTTATTTTTATGTCTCCCATGTCTGATAACACTAGAGTTGAAAATACAGATTTGTTAAGTCGTTTCTGCAGTTCTGTGGTGGGCTCCTCCCAACTAAATTTATTATCAAGCTGTAATCCCAGGAATTTAATACTGTCAACCTCTTCTATCTGCTCTTCTTCATACTTAATGCATATGCTGTCGGGAAATCTCTTACATGTTCTGAACTGTATGTAGTGAGTCTTTTCAAAGTTTAATGACAATGAGTTGGCTTTAAACCATTTATTAATGTTCATATCATTAGCAGACATTTCTATCACTGTGCTTTACTTTTTATTGCAATACTTGTATCGTCTGCAAACAAAACGAACTCTTCTTCTGGTAGTGTAACTGATGAGAGATCATTAATGTACACAAGAAAAAGCAATGGCCCTAAGATGGATCCTTGTGGGACACCACATGTAATTTCTTCCCAATCCGATGATGACTGTTGGCTTAATTCACTAGTTACTTGCACTGACACCCTTTGTTTCCTGTTAGTGAGGTACGACTTTAACCATTTTTCAGCATTTCCTGTGACCCCATAGAATTCTAATTTACTTGAAAGGATGTTATGGTTCACACAATCAAATGCCTTTGACAAATCAGAGAAAATACCTGCTGCTTGCAATTTATTGTCTAATTAATTAAGTACATTCTCACTGAAAGTGTAAATAGCCTTCTCGATATCGGAACCTTTCAGAAATCCAAACTGTGTTCTAGACAATATGCCATTTGTGGTTAAGTGGTTGAGAAGCTGCTTGTACATTACCTTTTCTATAATTTTTGAGAATGCTGGCAAAAATGAAATGGGTCTATAGTTTGATGGTATCTCTTTATCCCCCTTCTTGAATAGAGGTTTAATATCCGCGTATTTTAGCCAATCAGGAAATGTTCCCGTCATAATAGACTGGTTACACAAATAACTTAAAATTGTGCTAAGTTCACAAGAACACGCTTTAATTAACTTTGTTGATATTTCATCGTAATCAATGGATTCTTTGATTGCTGAGTAACAAAACCCGTTTACACTACAAATTTTCTTGGTCCCCAAAATCAAAGGTGTGCTTCTCGTCAATACTATGTTCCGCCACAGCAGATTTGTTACTTTGATCCAGGCGGGCGTGCTTGATGTGCTCAGTGCGGTGCCGTGAGATGCATCGCTGTGTCTGTACTATGTATGGCATCCCACATTCACACCAAATCTTGTACACACCAGACGCTGTCAGACCTAGTGGATCCTTAGTTGAACCGAGAAGGTCTTTCATTTTTCCTTCTGTACGGAAAACGGTCTTCACTTTGTGTTTCATTAGAATTCTCGCGATTTTGACAAGAACGCACAGCCCTTCGTCCTCTTCGAGTCTCTCTTCTCTCTTCTTGTCGTCAGTCTTCAGAGTCCTCCTTATTTGATTCTCGCTGTAACCATATTTCTTGAAGGTGACTTTGCGGTGTTGCAATTTTTAAAATAACATTCGTTAAAACACTGAAGTAAAAATTAGTGTTGGGAGAGGGATAATGGTGAAGAAGGGGAAAGAAAAGACATTGACAGAGGCTCTTAGAAAAGAGCAGAAAACAGAGATACTTTACCGACACATGATAAGGAATGTTTGAGGGGTGGCTATTGTGACTAGGTGGGCCGTTAGTTGTCTTTTGAAGTTTAGGATGGACCTCATTTTTTTATATTTTGAGGAAAATTGTTCCAACGTCGGATTTCTAATATAAAAAAATTGGAAAAAATTGCAAGTCTATACCGGCAATCCCAAGAGACTGGCCGTGTGACTTGTTGATTGTCACGGCAAAGCACATTTTCAAAGGGAACTGTATGCTCTTGAATTGTATGGTGTTGTCTGACCGACTTTTCCTTACATCCTCATCATCACCACAATAACATTCAAAATCACTCTCTAGAACCAACTTACATGATTTCCTTTTATTTTGGGGGAGCGGGGTTCATTACCACACGGCTTAGAACAGGCACATGGCCAAAGTACGATTGGGATGGAACGAAACCTATTTAAGAACCTTCCCTATGGAATTGTGTACGTGTACCAAATTTCACGTTATTTGGTTGTCTGGATCTTGAGTTACAATGGAACAGACAAACAGACAACAAATGCGTTATATATGTATAGAGAAGTCTGAAAGTTAAGTACTCTCCCCCATGCGGCGAACGAAATTTTATGTAGACAGTGCCCTTCCTCTTATTCGGAGGGCAATTGTGCAAAATTTCGTAAAAATCAGCGCGAAGATATAGATTTACATAGACACATTGAAAACGTACTTTCACTTTCCCTCAAATTTTCCGGTTGATTGTCCAAAAAATGAAACGGAACCTGTTTAAGAACTTTCACCATGTAATTTCGTGTACGTGTACCTAATTTCACGTTATTTCGTTGTCTGGATCTTCAGTTATAAGAGAACAGACAGATAAATGCGTCTTATAAGTATAGAGATATGTAGGCATAAACGATAACCCAGTTACATCCGTTTGGTGCAAGAATTATTACCAATTTGACAGAAATTAGTGCCTGTTTTAAGAAAACCATACTTTCTGAGACAACGTGACTATCATGCTACTTTTGAGAGCTAAGATAAATCATCGATTTTATATTTGTATTTATCCTAATTTGTGCATTCCAGTGCGGAATGATTTTAAGTGATTTACTCAATACACCTTGTGAATGTAATTTACTTCTGTTTCAGATTACAACGAATGGTGTAGTGAACGTTGATCATGTTATGGATTTAGAAAAGGAAATGATAAAAATAAGAGGGATATCTGAGGCGAACATTAGAAAGCAATTGGAGGAATGTGCTGTAAAGTGTGTGTATTTTTTATACAGCTACTCAGCGGGGACAAGAATATTAATCATATATTTAGACTCCACAGCTATACCAGAAGTATTTGTTAACAACTATTGATTTTGTGCCAACTCAAACCATCTCTGGATCTCCTGTACAGAAGAAGAATAAATACATAACGCGTGAACAATGAACCTCGTGCTTTTAACATAGTGGATTATATACTTAATACATTTGTCGTACTTATTTACTAAACGGAACGCACAAAATGGGTATTAGTTGTACATTTTGTTATTTCTAATCATTGTAATTTTTACCTTAGCTATTCCATAGTTCTTTCTACAACAAGGTGATTTTATACCACATGGTATACCCAAATCTATTTTTAAGACCATCATTTGTGGGTGTCTTCAATGCAGTATCCAACTGTTAGTAAGAAATGATTTTATTTTCGGGTTAGCCACTTGTTGTACTTCCTCTTCCCATCTCTGCCTCTCCATTTCTTCCACCCCTCATTCTCGTATAAACAATGGTAGTGTAATGCACAGAACATTTCAAAGAATAGTCCATTTCCTACTCGCCATATCTTTTCATTTCTTCCTCTTATCTCGTCCGCCATCCTTCTTAATCTTTTCCTCCGCCCTCTCTGTCGATCTGCTCGTCCTCCTCTGTTTGTCAATACGTACCCGCCGCCTCTATGTTAATTACTTCTTGTTCTCTTTTTCACCATCTCAACCTTACCTAACCTATCGAATTCTAATCTAATGTACACTTTATCATGTACCATATGGTGTTTTGTGGAGTATGAACTTCTCCAGAAAAAAAATTAAATTTGCCAAACAATATGGTGATCTGTCAGATAACTCATTTCTATCCTCAACTATGATAGCAAAAAAAAAATCTTTCATCTCTCTCCGAAAATTCGGGATATCCAGCTTAAGAAATTTTTCTTTCATACAAACAATTTCCTGAAGTTTACTAATACACACACACACACACACACAAACTCGCATATTCTTTAAATACTATCGCCTCCTGACAACAAGAGAGGACGGACCACTGTCAAAATTTGCAGATACTGAAAATCATTAATTAATTTGTGTGGTAAACCTCACTCTCTCCCAGTAAAGAAGGAGAGAGCACATTTCCATGCAGAATTTAAGCAAAAACTCCATCCCTATTTATAAAGGCACTTAGTAATTTAAATTAAGCCTCTTTAATAAGACCACCTCAATAGCTGAAAATGCACACCAGAATCTCAGTGTTGCTATATTACAAAATATGATAAATTGAAGTGTATTTAATGCAAAGCTTATGGTGCATTTTTCATGTGCACCATTCGGATTGTGTATGTCAAACAAATCTGAGAGGCTCAGAGCTAGGTTTCATACTTTGCACTGATAAATAACATCAGAACCATACATTGTAAACCAAAACTCATAGTTGTTAGGGTATTAGAGTTTAACGTCGGACGAATTATAAGCAATGGTGCATTTTGCAATATTTGTAAAGTGAAGAGAGTTTCATTATTTTTACGATGTTACTAAACAGTTACAGTTACCTAATATAGAAGACAGCGTTTACTTAAAAAATTTAAAAAAAATCTAAAATAAGGAAAAAAAGAAAACAAAAAAACAAAAAAAAAAAAAAAAACAAAAAAAGAACTTTCTCAGGCCTTCTACGTTATTAGGATTGCTACTCATCTGTGGTAAAATAAAAGTTGAAAATCTTTGAATTTGGGCAGTTTGTATTGACCATATTTGCACTCTAATAGGGGTATTCTGCAATGTTCTATATTTATATAAGAAAACGTCTAATTTTGTGTGCAGTGTATTTTAACTTAGATACTTTTGCTTCTTTTCAGCTGGCGATGGCACATGCATGACGTCTTATATCAGTCTGTTGTGCATTATGGACGTTTTTAAATAAGAAGCTCGTTGGTCTTGAAGACGGAAAGCAATACCATAAGGCTCAGCAAAGTTCAATTACTTTTAGCTGTTGCTCACTTGCATTACTGTTACGTATTTTCGTCTCTTATTGCGTAAAGTGTAATTAGTAAAATAAAATTTGTAAATGAACCGGGAAATTTCATCAGTAACAGATTTTTCTATGCATATGATTACGGTTTTGTGTGTCTGTCTGTGTGTGTGTGTGTGTGTGTGTGTGTGTGTGTGTGTTTTATTTATACTATAATAATCACTCAAGTTCCAAAATATTTCAAGATCACATTAAACATTATCGCAATATTAGTCTCCTTTCCCTAAAAATAAGGAACTTGAATAGACAGTAACGACGTTGGAATATTGTTAATGAAAGATGAGGTAATGAGATAACTTAAATAGACGTACGAAGGAATAAGGAAGCCTTCAGTGTTATCTAAAAGGTAAATTATCGACCTGATTTTCAAGTTCGCTTGATGCATTTTTTTGGCATCGCTTCTCATTGCATTGCATTAATCCATGCATGCACCTATTAATTTTAATAATGGTCGTTCATTATAGGTACGTTGTCCTCGTACTAACTACGAATATGTACAGAGTATAGACAAAATAATATAAGGAAGAACTATCATGCTACACTTTGTTGTAAATTTGTATACCACTCAACCAAAACGGTAGTGCAGAACTAAGCATGAATTATCTGAGAGGGTCAACATAAATAATTGGTCAAATGCCTGACTTTATAAACTTAAAAATACGCCAACTCCATAGTGTGTCATTATCGGGAGTGTCTGATATGAAAACACTTGCACTATTTAACGTTTCACTACCGACTGTATCCTCAGTAGCGGCAGAGTAGACAAAACAAAGTAAAACACCATTGGCAATGAGGAATAGTGGTCGAAAGCTCGATGGTAACTTACAACGGCTGACCAACATTAAGAATGATTATGGATAGCCGACATAAAACAACATAGGACTATCAAGACAAATGTAACTGCAAAGTCAATATACTCTTGGATACTCTGTTTCGATAAAAACAGTAAGGATGGAACCTAACGTAGGTGGAAGGGCCACAGATGCTAAGACATTAAAACGAAAGGCACAGAAAATTTCAAAGGAAGTGGTTGCACGATGATAATGCTTGGAAACTTAATGACAATGTATGTAACATGGTCCAAATGTTCAAATGTTTGTAGAGTCTATGGGCCTTAACTACGGGGTCATCAATCCCTAAACCTACAAACTACTTATGAACTACTTACAACTAAGGACGGCACAAATATCCATGCCCGAGGGGGAATTCGAACCCCCGACCGTAGTGGCCGTGCGGACCGTGACTGGAGCGCCTCAATCCCCTTGGCCACCGCGGCTGGCAACATGGTCCAATGAGTCATCAGTTACATTCCATCATACGGTCGGTTTATGTATAAAGATTTCCCGAAAGAAGTTCACAATACGTCATACTTGATTCCTATAAACAAGGTTGGAGCAACTATCGTCCTAATTTGTACATAAATAAACAGGATTTCAACTCTCTTATTGCCCTCACAAATCGGAGAGTGTCAACTATTATTTCACTACACTCGTCAACAAACTGCTTACTATGGCTAACATATCGCTGAAAGACAATGTCATTTTCGTAAACGATAATTCGCTCACGTATACACGGAAAAAGGGTTTAAGATTGCTTTGTACATCATTACAAAAATAGGCAATATTTCTCCTGAGCAGGAAAATCCTAAAATCTGGAAATAATTTAATGGTAACGAGAAATTTAGAGGCAGATATTGTCTACATTTAGAGCTCAAACGCCCTTTTGGTAACTGACAGATGTTTCAGTACGAGAATGAAAACTACAATGACACAAGTTATACGTTCCTAGAAATGTTATAGTTGTTCTGGAAGTCAATAATAGTTCTATTCCTTACCAATAATTAAAATAGTCAGCCTCGGTTTCAAGATGTTGTAACGCAAAGTCTAAGAAGCCAACCTTACCTAGGGTTTTGGAGAAGTTTTACTTGGTGGATATTGAATGTTCCTTCAGTTATGACAGGCAGCTACGAATTACTATATAAGCAGTCCCCGACCAAGACAAAACAAAGCCAAAACAACATTGTGTATGTCTTGTACATAGCGGCGAAGTGATCGTCTGTTCACCAGAGATGCGGTTGAAATTTATGTTCTGGAACTAATCATTCCAGTCCTAACACTCTACGTACACTCAGTGACTACTCTAGTCCGCCTGACCCCATGTACAGGAATCATGATTTTTTTTTTTTTTCATAATCCCAGTTATACATCACATGTTCAATTCACCGCCAACATTACTCAAATGTTCAAATGTTTGTAAATCTATCGGACCCAACTGCTGGGTTATTAGTCCGTAGCTTACAAACTACTTAAAATAAGGTAAACTAACCTAAGGACAACACAATAAGCCATGCCCGGGGGGGGGGGGGGGACTTGGGGACGAACCCCCGCGCACCGCTGCACCGCTGCACGGCGCCCCAGTGCTCACGGCTAATCCGCCGCGGTCCAATATTACTGGCGCAACAGATAATTCAGTCTGTGATGGCCGGGCTAAACTGCAGTGTGATCCATTAGAAGGTGTTCGAATATTCTTGCCAACTTCACACCAGAACAAATACAGTTTTTGCAACACTTAACATCAAAACAGTGTTGCAACCAGGTAAACTTCACAAACTGATACACTGAAAGAGCAGAAGAAAAAGTTCTTGGCACTTCAAGCAACACGAATAACGGTCTATTACACCGTGAACTTCGGCCATACTGTCTTTTTAAAAGTAAAACTGATAAAAGAATGCGTAATGTCCCACATCTGGGAGTTGGTTTTGCAGTCTCCAAAAACATTTTAAATTGAATAACGCAGCTGAGACACATTAATATTAGTCTAATCATCATTTCTCTTAACTTATCAAATATTGCGTATACTTTAATTAATGCCCATATGCTTGTTAATCAGAATACCATAAAACGTGAAGAAGTTAATTAATCTTCAGGAACATTAAGATAAACCATGTAAATATTTTAATGGCTGATGTTTAAACTCAGTTAAGCAGGCAGAATATAAGAAAACGGTGGTCGAATTTACTGCGAATAAATTGACAAATACATTAATTTCAAAATATTTGTAATAATATGTAATTAGCATATTTTTGTTTGTATTTTTCGATTGTTGATTTATTATAAGAATCTACGCAAATGTAGTTTCCGCTTGATTACCAAAAACCATGTCTCCTTGATAACATTTTGAAGTATAAATGTTATTTGGCGTCCAATTAAATATAAACATCGAAAATAACTACAACAGTAGCAACAGTAAGAAGAATACCCATCTACGCAGTGTATCCTTATATAATATCATAATTTTAATTTTACTACCCAAGTAACAAAACTCATCTACCTCCTTTACTGTTTCGTTACCTAATCTAATTCCTGTACCCTAGTTTTGCTCGTCTGAATGTTCATCTTATATGCACCATTCAGCACACTGTCCGTTCCGTTCAACTGCTCTTCAAAGTCCTTTGCTGTCTCTCACAGAATTACTATGTCGTCGGCAAAACGCAATATTTTTAATTCTTCACCCTGAACTTTAATTCCTTCTCCAAATTTCTCCTTGCTTTCCTTTGTAGCTTGCCCAATGTGCAAATTGAATAACATTGGAGAAAGGCTACAACCTTGTCTTATTCCCTTCCCAACCACTGCATCCCTTTCATGCCCTTCAACTATGCCAACCGCCGTCTGGCTTTTGTACATGTTGTAAATAACCTATAGCACTAGGGCTCAATAAAAGTTGTAACTATCATTTTTTCTCTAAAACGACTTTATAGACAGAGGTACTACACACCTTCAGTATAATAGCCCTAATTATTTAAGAGATTTTGTTAAATGTTCGGAAGTCTGCATGTATCACAGGAGTTTCCTACGGTGAGTACGGTCCAACAGTTCCTGAACTGCAGCAGCAGTGTGGCATCGCGTACTTTCGTGAACTATTATGGGGCTCTGTTCCATGAGGTGTCTTTACTTTCTCCTGAGCTCTGGACGAAGATGGGTTTGAATTTCATGGCAGAGGGCCCCATTATTCTGTTGGTAGTGCACAACGCCACTGTGCAGGACCTCTTGCGCCGCTTGGAATGGAGGAATATGAGACATGAACTGTACACACCCGATAGAAGACCCGTGATTACGATACCTTTGCGAAAGTGAAAGAACCGCTGAGAGGGATCGGATAAAAAATCGAGAGATGACATCGTATCATGGTGCACTCAGCACAAGACTTCTACAGAAAATACGAGGGTTGGAACTTAAATACAGTAGAACCCCTCTAATCCGTCACCTTCGGGACCGCGTCCATGGTCGGAACGAAAAAAAAAAAAAGGTCGGATTATCCAAAAAATTTAATGTTTATTTCAAAAATATATTTTAAACAATTAGTACGAAAAATTGAACGATTTAAGAACTAAAAGACGTCTAAAGTAATATAAAAAGATGTGTTAAACAATATATTAACTAAAAGACGTCTGCACACACTACAGTGTGCATTGGTTCTAAAAGGAAACACGATGTTATACATTTGGCAGGGTAACAGTCGATTTTCTTCTGCAAATTCTTGAAACTTAATAGAAAACTCCTTAGCAACTGCGGCATTGGCAAGTAGTTTTCCCCCGGAAATAGAAACAAATCGGACACTATGACGAGATTTCCAACGATCAGTCCAGCTTTCGCTGGCAGCAAATTTACTTTCGGCTTCCAGTCTTTTGTGCAAAACTAGCGCTTTCTCTTTGAGAAATGGCCCGGATATTAGAGTTCCTTTCCGTCTTTCGTGACAAAACCACACCCACGAAGCAAGTAATTCAAGTTTAGGCTTTTTTTATGTTTTGCAATTCTTCAGAGAGTTTTCACCATCAATCGTAACTATATAGGATTCAATGTCTTTCCGATTCTTCCTCCAATCCTCAATTGTCGTATCACATACAGTCAGTTCCTTTGAAATTATTTGGAGCGGTTATCCTTTGTCCAGTCTATGTAGAAGTGTTAATTTTTCATTTACTGAAAGAGTTAAGTGTTTATGTAAGAATCCAGACATTGAAAAAAAAAAAAAAAAAAAAAAAAAAAAAAAAAAAAAAAAAAAAAAAAAAAAAAAAAACCGCAATTAATCTAATAAGTACTGTAGAGAACACGGAATAAATCAAACAACGACGTTTTTAATCCCAACAAAGATTAAAACTACACAATAACGTACAGTATAACAACATGCACAGTGATAGTCACCGCTACAATGGCCCGACAGGCGTCCAGTCAGTGAAGTCGGCACTGGCTCGCGAGCCTGACTAACCGGATTGACAGACATCCAAGGTCGGATTAGAGGGGTTCTAATGTAGTGCAATATTTCTTCGCAACCGATACAGAACTGTTACATGTTTATACCTGTTACTGTCATTCAAATTAGTCACCAGCGTTTTGTAGAGCCCGTTACCATCGATATGGAAGGCGTAGTACACCGTTAGCTAAGCCTATTCAGTTGATGGTTCAAATGTAGCGGTCATCTGTCTGTCGAATCTCTGGAACATTACTGAAGCGAATGCCACGAACTGGCTTCATCTTAGGAATGAAATCAGAGTCTTTTTTTTTTATTTTTTTTTTATTTTATGGGACTTAACTACGGGGTCATCAGTCCCTAAACTTACAAACTACTTATGAACTACTTACGAACTAGGACGGCACAAATATCCATGCCCGAGGGGGGATTCGAACCCCCGACCGTAGTGGCCGAGCAGACCGTGACTGAAGCGCCTCAGTCTCCTCGGCCACCGCGGCCGGCGAAATCAGAGTCACAAGCACTTACACCCGGGGAGTGTGATGGGTGGTACAGTACTTCCCAGTCCCATAGACAGACAGATTGCGCTGTATACACCCGTGCATTGTTCTGCAAAATGATGGGTCAGTTGCACAAGAAGTGTTGCCGCTTTATCGCAAAAGCTGGTCGCAGGTGATGCTCCAACATCGAACGGTAATATTGTGCATTGGCGATCTGCCACAGTTTACAGACGTTCATTGAAGGGTTTTACCAAAAATTCCACTGTTATGTACGGCATCGGTGATTCCCCACACACCTCTTGAAGAGCTCAATGACGCTGTCGTGCAGAACGACCTCTGGCACATTCAGTCTTGATCCAACGCCGGTGTTTCTGTTTGAATACATAGTGACACCGTTAAGTTAGACCGCTCGTTGACAAGTTATTGTTTTTTCCCTTGATTGTGCACATGTCGGCGCCGTGGGACGTGCGAGTCCATTTGCTCGTAGATAAGGTAGGTATTCCTTAGTACAGTGTCTCCACAGGAGTGTTGCTACTAGTTCAGTTCCAACCCTCGTATATGTACGGATGGTATACACCTTCTGGACAGTGGCAAAAGGTCATGAACAGCATGATCGTTTATAGTGTAGTTGTGTAACTATACTTATCTCTGTCAATAATGTCATTTCATAGAAAAATAATCTTTCCTCATAATCAGTTGTTAAATTACCGTAAATTCATTGTTGAGCGAATCCTTTACCTTTCAGCAATACCCTCTGAACAGCCATGAGCGTATACTTCTATCGCTGCACGAATTTGAAATAAGAAAGTTTGGTGTTGTTTCCCTCGGGTCTCTTTAAGTCTATGAACAATTACTGTCTTTAGTCTCAGGAAGTTAACCTGTTCCAATACTAAATTAAGACCGATGTTGGTCCCTCAACAAACACAACTGGATGGTGAATGACCAGTTAACTAACAACAGATTGTAGAGTATCCGTGTCATGGTGAGCCCAGTTGAAGAGCAAACAATCAACACATCTGATGTACCATGAGGAGGTGCCACTGGACGTTCGGTAGTGATTTCCCATCCTCTCTACGAAGTTTAATCATAAGTCTGGCATCTATGCAATTTGTAAGCTCTGTGGTATAAAGATATCTCTATTTATTTACGAAACTTCTTAATTATGCAAAAGCTACAAGAAAGTAAGCATAATAGATCCATGTATGCTAAGACCGATGACAAAAATATTTTAGAAGGTTGAACACTTACACAGGGTGGCTTTGTTAACTGGGACATATGCAACAAGTCACGGGGAAGACCTCACTCGGCCGCTCCGCCACGGCTGTATATAATGTGCTCAATCTACAGCTTGAGCTACATTGGGCAAATGTTACTGTCTTACTCCCTTCCCAACCACTGCGTCCCAACATGCATTTCCACTGTAATAACTGCTGTCTTTTTGTACAAGTTGAAAACAACTATTCGCTCCCTATATTCTATCCTTTCTACCTATCGAATTTGAAAATATAGGTCTCCAGTCGAAATTGTCAAAAAATGTACGTTTCCCTTTCCTTAACCCATCTTCTAAGATAAGGCGTAATGTATTGTTCCTGCATTTCTGCTAAAACCAAACTGATCTTCCACAAGGTCGATTTCCAGCAGCATTTTTACATATTCTCCTGTCATCAATTATGTTCAGTATCTCCTGTGTAATCCAAGGAATACCACTTTGCCTTTTGCTTCTGCCTACATGATCTTCCGCAGCCTTTACTGTATCTCACAGCCACCCATTCTTTTTCTATTGTATTACTTTCCTGAGCTCCAGCCAATACTCGCCTAACGCTCCCTCTCAATAAATAAACTCCTTCATCCGTAAATATTATGAAACTTTTAACTATCGATAATACAATATTACCATCTTCAGAATCTGTTCTCAGCACATAAATGTAGTTGTGTTACGTAAAGAGGACCTGTAATGTTTAAGTACCACTTAGAACTGTCTTTCGAGTGATATGCGTAACTACGTCATACGCAGTTTCATTCTGTACCAACGTATAATTTTGAATTAATAACTTTATTGCAGGTAGTGTAAAACAATCGTAGTACAATCTGTTTACATTTCTATAGTTTGTGCAACTATTTTTACACCTGCTATTAAATTGAAATACTGATGAGAAAGCAATTGATTTGATAGAGCACACTTATCTGAAGAACTGTAGATGGTGTAGAGACAGTAATAAGCCCTCATTTAAACAACCTTCACTAAGTAACAGCAGATTTACTTGGTTGGACGGAGCATACGTGAAGATGTAACGGACAATTGCAGAAAGCTTGCGCTCGTGTTTCCATTTTCCTATCTTACGGCGAATTATGTTATGATCACTTGGTAGTATCTCGATGCCATCGGTCTAACGGATCTCCATGGACTCATTTTTAATTTGAAGCCACGTGCCGAAAAAACATTTGTCGTTAATAAATTTTGACCGACAGGTATTGGAGACGACGTGGCACGCGTTTGAAATGCTTTACTATTTCAAATTCGATCATGATTCCAAGTGTCAAATAAAGCAGTTAATGTGCACGAGATTACATTTTGAAGGATTGCTCGACATCTGCACTAGACTAACTGGTCCACAATTGTGGTCCAACTAATCGTCACCTAGGCTGTTACAAAAAGATGGATGTTTCTTCTGCGACGATGGACAATAGGCCTTTTACACCTAAATCTTTCAGTGTGAGGGTTTTTTTTTTTTTTTTTTTTTTTTTTTTTTTTTTTTTTTTTTGCGATATGATGATAATTATTTCTTCCTACGTACGTTTGGTTCGGAAATATCTTTTCTCACTAGCAGGATATAAATCTCTCCGAAAAGAGCAGAAAAATCGCAGTTTAAAACTGTTCCTACCTAAAATCTGTAACATTTCAATTCCACGCCTTCTTCTCTTTCGGGTGGACGGTGATTCAAATCCACCTCCGGCCATCCAGATTTAGGTTTTCCGTGATTTTCCTAAATCACTCCAGGCAAATGCCGGGATGGTTCCTTTGAAAAGGCGCGGCTAATTTCCTTCCCCATTCCTTCACACAAAATCCGAACGTGAGCTCCGTCTCAAATGACCAATCTGTCAACGAGACGTTCTTTCCTTCCTTCTCCTCATCGCGATGATTAAAGCGAGCTGTCTTGATTCTGACTTTTCAATGCCCGAACGACCACAAGCAGTTATGTAAAACTGTTAACTTACGCTGTAACACTTAAACGTTTACTCACAGAAAACATAGGTATTGTAAATGTTATCAAACTACAAATGTTGAAGAAATTACCTCAGTTGAATACGGTTTTAAAAGTCCAAAACAACTTACAATAAAATTATGAAGTGCTGTTTAGATTCAACTTAAAGCCCAAATCTGTGCAGATATTTATCGCCAGTTTAAGTTTACAACAGGAAATATTGGTCCTATAACTGGCATCCAGTTACTAAAAAGTTACCAGTCTAAGTCATTGTACTTTGCACAAGGATTTCATAGCAAAAGAGGGAGCGAAATGATCACAGGTCACCTGCTTAATACAGAACACTTCTTATAGTAACCATGCAAGCAATTTAAAGAGATCTTCCTCCCATTTTTCGGGATGGTTCAAACTCTGAATCAAATAGCAAGGACAACAGACAAGAAGCTGAACAAATCAGAAAACTAGACAGAGAATGGTGAAATGTGAAAAATTATTGCCTCGTTGTTCGAAGTCCGAAAACTTTCCCATTGGCGATGGCCTAAATCAACCTTCAAAAATTTGAAATGCTTCAGTGGAGACAAAGAGATTTCTCAAAAAGATTGTCTAACCGATGCTGATGAAAGTATAAACAATAAACTCTTCCCAAAATAATATTATTTAGGAAATGAAAAAATACTGAAACAAAATGTAGAATTAAAAAATAAAATAAATAAATACAAAGTGTTTGGTTTTAAAAAACTACTATGGCGGTTTTTCGTGAGATCCCTAACTCCCATAAAGCAAATGTCGATAGCTTCCATTCAAAGAGCACGGCCGAATTCCTTCTCCGTTCTTCTGTCATCCCAGCCTGGCTGCTTCATTAATTAGCTCGTTGGTGACGGAACATGAAGCCTAAATGTTCCTTCTCTCTATCGAAGTTCAAGATTATACAATAGGTTATGCGGACGTTAAGTGACACTATATCACCATGCTGTTACCGTACATCCGCTGAATTTAATTTAAAAATAAAAATTAAATAAAAACTGACCGAATTACAATATTAGGAGAAACGTATGGTAGCTGACCGTGAACTTATATACTAGCTTAACACTGTACTTGAACACATTCGTAGTTTCCCTCAATCAGATACGGGAACCTATTTACAAGTCTACATATTGTGTGGTACGTTATTAACGTATTTCAATCCTGGGATAAACTAATCTTTTTATCATGTGTGCTTCTTACGATTGACAATTGAAGCCTCATTAAAGAATTCATCAATACAGATTCTGACTCTTTTGTAACAAATTCACGCGAAAATAGAAGCAAAACGAAATGTAAATACGCAATAGGTTTGGAGATTTACTCAAAATACATGAAAACATAAACTCAATCATAAATAGTAAGATGTATATTGTTGCAATACAAACGTTTGATAGGTGACTGCAAGGTGAATATTTACAACATGTAAAAGTTACAAATTAAGCGTTTACACAGCTCTAATTTCTTACACAGCTGTTTACAGATACTTCGGAATCACCTTCAAGTGTATTATGAATCATAATCAGATGTGTAACAGCTTATATACAAATAGATTGTTTCATGTTGTTTGTGACATATGTGAGTATGATATCAATTTACCTTTTTTGCTTATAACAAATTGGTTGTGTAATAAAATAAATAATACAGCAATGAGCAGCAAAATACTGTGGTTTCAGATCAGACATATAAAAGCTTTTGATCGTGCAGTGTGTTTCTGAAATCGAGAATTTTTTTCGCAGGTGACATTACGTTTATGGGCGCAATACCGGTATTTGTACAATTACGGTTTATGATACTATCGTTGAAGATATCTCTTACTTCGGCTATCTTCAGATGCTAACAGCACCATTAAGGAATAAATGAACACGCTTTGTATATTTTTTAATGTTATTAGTGAATTTCAAGGAATCACGCTTAAACTGCTTATATTATATTAAATTACGTTACTTTATGACTAAAATATACTCACAACACATGTTACGTAGTTTCCAACTTGAGATATGCTTAAACGACAAAAATGTTCAATACTGATATGTAAACATAGGCTACTAATTTTGATCTTACGAAATAATTTAAGATTTACATAAATATACTTGATGTCGACACATGGTTAAACACTGGCAATGACATCATCCAGATGAGAGTATGACAAATACTTTGTTAAAATGGTAAGCTGAATATTTATTCTACTTCAGACACTCTGAGATTATAAATTAATTAAGGTAGAAAGATTGCAGCTCTTTTACTCTGTAAGTGTTGGCTTCCATTGCCGTTGGCAGTGTTCACCACATAAATTTGAAATTATTATTTTAGAATTGCGCAGTTGGCAAAACGAAACAAGTTCTCTTCATTCTTCGTATCTACTCTGAGCCTTTACAATTACAAAAGCTTGTTCGTACTCATTACCATTTTGTGCAACGTAATATATTGACACTATATTGGGACAAAGACCTACATCTCGTCACAAGTCCTTTATAAGCTCAGTTTGTCAGGTAAGCGTTAAAAAAGATCATTTGTTTCATTCAATATTTTGTAATAACGTTATTAATTTTTATAAATTGTGTACTTAAAAGTTTGTACTTGTTTTTCTGTTTCATGTCTCTTCGAGAGCGTCACAACGCGGTCAGCAGAGTCCTCCACGCCGGAACCAGAGATGTCATTGCTGTTGCGTCGTGATCGAAGAAGACATTTACTTAAAATTAATAAGATTTTTGTTTGTAAAAAGTTATGGAGAAAATTCTTTGAAAAAATGGTTTAGTTCCGATTGTCATGTCAAGCTGTACATATCATGTTATATTAATAAACGTGAAAGTATGTTAAAACATATTACTACATACGAATTTTATTGAAATGGAAGTGAGTGTTACCACAGTTATTTCTATGAAGAGTACATTTCAGAAATGTTCTGGAATATAAATATTTAAAAAAGTAAAAAATAAACTTTAATGGAACTTTATGTAAACGGTTATGAGAATTTAATTAGATGTCATCGTTGGTTATTTAAATTGAATGGTAACCAACTTTTGAAACTCTTGCAATAACTTACGTGAATTTTTACATGGTGGAATATCTTGAAGTTAAAACTTTATGAAATCATTCGTGACTCCTGGCTCTTATGAACATGGACGTGTTAAACGAAACTAAAATCCTCTTTAAATGTCAGAACTTCTTAAGCGGAAGAACTTAATGATATTTTTTCGTGCGTTAGTGGGCGGCAAATAGGAAACGAAGTCTATCCACGGTTAAACAAAGTTTAAGTTTGTAGGCCTGCCATAAACAATTTATATGCTCTTATAGTGAGAACCGTAATTTGGTTAGCAGTAAAAGGAATAACCAGTTTTTCAGACAGCCTCTTACCCAATAAAGACTTGTGTTCGCCCGTCCCACTACTACACGTATATCAGCCAGCTCAAAACGCTGTTCACGTGTGTGTGTGTGTGTGTGTGTATCTCCCAGCATCACACGACGAGGACGAGAAGCTACGCACGAGCCAGAGTACACATAAATTAAAAAAGGAATTTGTGAAGTTGCAGGCGGCTGTTGGGGCCAGCATCACATTACTGCAGAGCTGCGGTGGCCTGCGAGATATATTACCTTAATTTCAGGAAAAAGTTTAACGTCGGCAGGACACGGAATTCCGTGTGGAACACACCCGCCGCGCCGCGGCACCAGCCTGTTATCTTACTTACGCCCGCCGCCCGGCCTCCCATCCCGACACTAAGTGGCTTCTGCGGGGCGGGCAGGGAAATACATAGCTGGTGGGACAACTTTTTCATTCGTCCACCACCACACAGCAATGCCGGTACTAGATGGTCTTGAACACTACCCAGAGATCATCCCAGAAGTGTTGATTCATCAAGGCCACCTGTCTCCATGTGTCAAGAGGACGGGAGGGTAGATTCATCCACCATTCTGGGTATCAGAAGATACGGTTACAATACGTTCAGTAGTAGCACCCCTTCCCCCACCGCTTCATCCTATCAGAGCACTCTTACACTGACCTATTACAGCCTCATGATTCAAGAGGAGGAGAGTTTAGGGTCCTCAACTCTTCTGAATGAACTTTCACATGTTCCTCCGTGCCAATCACAGTTTATCTTTTACTAGTGCTCCCTTTAAATAGCCCGAGTCAGGTGCAACAACAGATGGTATACGCTAGAAAGATATCAGTTGATTTTTCCATTGACAATTTCGTATTTTTCCTTTGTGTACTTATTTTATAAGATAGTTAATATTAAATTTTTGTTGTTGTTGTTGTTGTTGTGGATGAGGGAATGCTTGATGAGGGCATGCAGCCATTTCCAACAGTATTACAGCAGTAGTCTCCAGAACGTGTTTCTTCGTGATTTATCCAATTAGCTTATAAAGACAATAGCGGAAAGCTTTCCTAAAACGTGTGACAGCGCTCCCAGCACCTCCTACCGACGTGAGTTGTAAACTAAGACTTGGAGACAGCAGTGGATTTATATTGTGAGGCTCAAGAAGATTAACTTGATTCGTCTGGTGTCTGCTCGGCCATATAGTTCACTTACAAAGGTACAATAAAATTGAATTGCATTGCTGATTTCTTCAGGTTTGTGAAAACAAAAGGAAATGAATACTTTCAACAATTTAGGTACAGCGTAGTATGTCCTCCACTTGATGGTGCTGTGAAATTTAACAGCGGTGCGTACGCATTACTCCTATGCACGATTCCCTGTCTCCTCTAAATCTGTTTCAGTTAAAAGTGAAGTATTTGGGATTGATTGATTTTTAAAGCAATGTGTTGATTGTTGTACAAAGTTTACACACGCTACGACACTGTCATGATCTGAGAAGATGGAACTGTATTAGCTACTTGTATTAGCTTGTATTGAAAATTTTCAGATAAATATATCCTGTCAATTCTGCTGCAGGAGTTCCCGGTAATATAAGTGAATCGAACAAGTGTTGGTACTTCACCCCCAAGAGGCTGTAGCTTGAGGTCAGTTTGGTCGTAATAAAAAAAGCTTGCTCTTAAATCTCTATGAGAATTTCCGTACGGGCGTAAAAATTACTGATTGTTATACCATAAATGTTGACACCTATGCCTGTGCCGCTAACAAACTTTTCAATGTTTGTGACTGGAATCATTTCCCTACGTAACATGGCAGTCACCTTATCCATTTTTAAAGAAACGTTTAATGGTCCTACAATAAAAATAAAAAATAAAATAATGCATTTTAATTTTGGACACCGCTACCTCTTCTAGAAACCCTATGTCAATTCCAGAATCGTAAAGAAATTGTTTTAAGACACTACGGTTAACCTCCGAACTGATTGTATTAATATTTATGGTAGTGGTGATATACACCTGTGTCATTACAGGTTTTTGTGGGATGGGAGGGCTTAGGGCCGGTTTGCCAATGTCTCGTTAAGTTCCAGTAAAGATTTTAACTTGTCGTTAGCGGAGAATTGCGTTTGTCAATATTTCGTTATCAGTTAACCTGGCGTTAAAAGACCGTTACGTTAACGAGTAGAATTCTGCTCGTTCCAGGGCTAACGACCAGTTAAGTAAGAATCTGTATGAAAATGGGAGTATTCTAACGTGTTAAAATACTGCAATATATTCACGTGACCTATTTATCGAACAAAATTACAGATGCATTACATGTATGAAAAGCGTGTGGAAAGCAGCTTTTATCGTCATATTTCTCGCCCCATCCATATCAGTAGCGATTAGATGAGTTTGATATATTGCAGATACGTAACAGCAACTTAAAATTATTGTTGCGATATTAAAATACAAACTTACGGGTAACGATTAGTTACGTAAGCATCGGTATGACGAAAATGGCTGGAATAAAATTTGGTTGACAATCAAGAGAATGTCACTATTTTGGACGATCTAGAGGTCATTGCCCCAATAAGGCGTGCTAGACGTATTTATGTTCTTCCAAATTATTTTGGATGTTCGGTTGATGCAGAATTTTTTACGCGGTCTTCGAAAGGGCACGTATATACATACGTATATTGTAAGAATTTTGTCGTGATAGAAAAAAGAATACAATGTCTGCAAGCTTATTAATTCAGTTTACTTATGCTTGTTGCGCCTAGTGTAAGGCCTAAAGTGTGATTTTTTCCTCCTATCTACAGGAACAGTGCACTTTGCCCTATGTGCAAGTTATTGCTTGCGCTAAGGTACTATGCACTTGAAAATATGTTCATTGCCATAGGGGACTTCGTTGGGGTCTGCAAAACGTCGCTTGGAAAGCTGTTTGGGAGGTGACACCAGCATTGACCTCCCTCAGTCCAGTGTGTCCTGATGTTTCTGTATTACGGACACAAGACGCTCGCACTCACTTCTTTAAAATTAGAGCTTCTTTCACGTCAATTTTCCTTAGCGCCAAATAGCGACTGTCTCTAACCTCTTCGCCGTTAGTAAAATCTAGCTATCAGCTGCTTATTCAGACGGCACTTTTCATTTGTTTCTATTGCCAGCATAGTCGAAATATATCTTTCCTTCTCGTTTTCTCCAGGTTAGCAAACGAGAGGTGTATCTGGCAATCAAAAACGCAATGCATTTAACTAACACATTTAACTGGACGTTAAATGCATCTTCTCGTTTACTAACGAGAAGATTAACGAGAGTTGGACAAATCGGCCCTTAGTGTTTTATGTCGTTGTTAATCTTCATGGCATTCCATTTATGTTGCGTTCTCGGTTGCGGTGCTTCGTCCATCGGGCAAGCCTGAATGAGAAGTTTATAAAGCTCGCCGGAAGGCGTGGTATGTATACAATTCACCGCTGTCACACTGTTGTGTTTCCTCAGTGTTTGTTGTTCTCACCTGTTGATGACTATCCTCGCTCGAAGGCGTGGTTTCTGAATCTTCTGGTGTTTCTTTGACTGCGTTTACTTTGTTCAATACATTGTTTGTTTTCCTTCCTGGACGTGTAGTGAAAAAATATCTGGAAGTGATCCGTCTGCTGTTTCGGAGTAACTTGTGTAAGTTATACGGTTATCATCTCAGAAGGAAAGGTTTCTACCGCACAATTTTGAAATTTTCCAGCAGTTCTAGTACCTTGGAATCCCTTTTCCTTGTCGCATTTCCAGTAGGATCATCATCAGAGCTATTGCCATCGTAAGTTCTGACCCTCTTATTTGTCATAGCGTCAGTTTCCGCAGGAGGTTGTGGTTCGTTATCTTGACTATTTTTTTAATTTTTTTAGCACATATGGTTTGCACAGTCCTGCCACACGTTACATATGTGGCTAGTGGGAATGATATGAGCTTTATACTCGCATACTGTGACATGAGGCGGGATGTTCTGCTTGATTTGTATATCTACCGATTTCACGTCACTGTATCACTTCAGCCTGTCTCGACAGCCGTTGGTTTCAAATATGTCTAATGTCTCCATATTTAGCCAACACCTCCCGCGAGTAACAGTTGTCAACTTCCGGAGTACACTATCTGTAAAATTTCCTGCGGCTACAATTTTTAGTGTAAAAATTATAAAGTGTAATGTCATACTAAATGCCGTACTCCATAAACAGAGAAAAAGTAGTAAGCGAGTAACTTTTTTCGTTTCATAGTTGTCAGCGAGAAAAAGTTTAATAAAGGTTTGAAATTATGTTTAAAGTTTGCTGCAAGCCGCTAAATGTTCTCATTCTCATACAGCGTATATATAAAGTCTCGCCACATTATGTGGCTTTTTTTTTTGCGATTCCTACTGTTTATGACGTCATATCTACTGAACCATATTTCGTATGTGATTGTTAACCCTGCAGCAGTTGATACGTCATAGTAAGGAATGTGTGTAACAAATGTAGTTTAAATCGGTACTGTGGTTTAGGAGAAAATGAGCAGCATTGTCGCTAAAAGCAGCAATTTTTTGGCGCATCTCATTGTTTATGACCTCATATCTCGTGAACTATGCATCGCACGTGATTCTTACACTTACGGCGACAGTCCTCGTGGATTGAAGCTTACGTGTAGAAAATTTCATAAAGATTGGAACAAAACTGTAGATTTCTATGCAACACGTAAATACAAACACACGGCCACTCTGCTTTATATATTATATTTTCCAGAAATAGGCTTTTATTATCATCATCATTAATATCATCATCATTACAGACTGATTATGCCTTTCAGCGTTCAGTCTAGAGCATAGCACCTCTAATAAAATTCCTCCATGATCCCCTATTAAATGCTAACATTGATGCTTCGTCTGATGTAATGCCTTTTACTTCAAAATCATTCTTCACCGAATCTAAGTACTTTTTTTTCTTGGTCTTCCTCGACTTCTCTTACTTTCCGCTGCCGAGCTCATGAGTCTCTTAGGTAACCTTGCTTCTACCATACGTGAGAAGTCTGTTCGCTCTAACTGCTTCATCTATGGTGATCATTCCCAGTTTTTCTTTGATTTCCTCATTATGGACACCCTCCTGCCATTGTTCCTATCTATTAGTACCTGCAATCATTCTTGCTACTTTCATTTCTGTAACTTCTTGCAAAAGAGAGTAGATCTTAGCTGAGCACTCACTGCATCAGCTTTGCTGCACTTCGATTCCAGTTCTTTCACTATGTTGCCATCCTGTGAGAAAATACACCCCAGGTACTTGAAACTGTCTACCTGTTCTTTGTTCGTCCTATTTGGTACTGTATCTATTTAAATCCTTGCACCTCTGATCGCGCTCGGAAATTTTAGTTTGAAACCTTTCAAGCGAATCGGCCAATACAACTAAGCTATCCGCATATGCGAGACTGCATATTTTGTTTTCACCTATTTTAATCCCGCCCTGCCAGTCTACTGTTTTCAACATATGATCCATGAACAGTATGTATAACAGTGGTGACAGGTTACAGCCTTGTCTTACCCTTGAAACTACCCTGAACCATGATCTTAATTTGCCGTCTACTCTTAACTGCTGCCTGGCAGTCTGCGTAAAGCCCTTTAATTGCCTTTAGGTTTGCCTCCTATACTATAATCTTGTAGAGCTGACAATAGCTTACCCCTAGGAACACGGTCGCAACCTTTTCTAGCTCTATGAAACATAGAAACGAGGCGCGTCCAGAAAGTACGTTCCATTTGGTTATATAAAACGAACGGGTACAGATACAGAACAAATATTGATTGTACAAAAATCTACAACTGTTAAACTACTTTTATACATAGCTTCCGAAATTTTGTAGGCAATTGTCATAGCATGGCACAAGGTTTTGTATGCCTTTTTCATAGAATGTTGCCGCCTGTGTATTCAACCATGTGGTAACATGTTCTTTCAGCTCGTCATCATCGTTGAAGTGTTGTCCACCAAGGACGGATTTTAGGTGTAAGAAGAGGATTACTGTCAAAAGATTTTCTTGCACGATAATGTCTGATCTCACTCACCGAATGTGACCAAACTATTCTTACGGAAATTTCAATGGGACCTCTTTGATCATACAGCTCGAACCTCTCTCCTAGCGACTTTCATCTCTTCTTACACCTAAAATTTCTCCTTGGTGGTCAACACTTCAACGATGATAAAGAGCTGCTACCACATGGTTGAATACACGGGCGACAACCTTCTGTGAAGGATGCATGCAAAAACCTGTGGCACGCTACGACAAGTGCCTACAAAATTTCGGCAGTTATGTGGAAAAGTAGTTTAAGAGTTGTAGAATTTTGTGCAATAAAAATTTCTTCTGTATCTGTGTACAGTTTCATTTTATTACCAAACGGAACTTACTTTCTGTACGCGCCTCATACAATTCCTTGTTCCACTCATAGCAATTTTCCATTATAAACATAAATTTATCCATGTTATTTGGATTTTTTTAGGTCTGCGACTGTATTATAAACTTTTTCGGAATAATTAATGCTGCAGCAGTCACTTTTTACTAATATTTTTATTGGCACGACGCGTTTCGGCAGTACGCTGCCATCATCGGGTGCATTTTTACAGTTACTTTATTATTTTAAAAAATTCCATTATCTGCCGTAAGCTGAAGATGTGCCTCTGAGAGGCCTAAACCCACACTGATTTTCATCTAACTTGTCCTCAATTAATACTCGCATTCTCCTTCACTATCATGCTGGCAACAATCTATTTGCATGAATAAGAGAAAATATACATGTGGCGTCTGTTCCGAAAGAACAGACGTCACTTCTGATTCTGCATTTGTTATTGTTTTTAATATTCACAGAATATATGACATGGACTGCGATTGGGCAAAGCTGCAAATGTGTACCCAGCCGGGATTCGAACCCGGGTCTTCTGCTTTCTAGGCAGTTGCGCTGACCCCCACACCACTGGGGACACAGTGATCACCGCACCTGCAAAGGCTACCTAAGTTTCATAACTACGAGTTTGAGTACTGTGGGCAGGCTGAAACTGGGAATCTGTGTCTGACGGGAGGCGTGCTTAGGTAGTCCTTGCAGGTGCGGTGATCACTGTGTCCCCAGTGGTGTAGGGGTCAGCGCAACTGCCTAGAAAGCAGGAGACCCTGGTTCGAATCCCGGCTGGGTAAACGTTTTTAGCTTTCCCCAATCGCTGTTGATGTCATATATTCCGTAAATATTAAAAAAAATAAGAGAACACGTTTAATTGACTTGAAGCGTGTTATATTTTTTTAGTTCCTCCTCTGTCCAGCTGCGTCTCGACCAAGCACAGCATGCTCCAGTGAGTACCGCCCAGCAAAATCCCCAATACTCAGATGTCCAGTATCTATTTGACAATACAGCTACCAAGTGAACATCACGGCGGTTCGGTCCTGAACACAGTATGAAGTGGGCGTGATTTTGACATTGCCAATTTGGTGACTACTATAACAGTACAGCCCCAACTTCTAAACAGCCTCGAGGAGAGCATTCCACTGTGTCCCGCTAGACCGCCCCATTCGCCGCTGCCAGCTGGCGTCTCCCCACAATCGCGCTCGGCGTTTCGGTTACGGAGACGCGTGGCGTCATCAGCGCGGCGGTAACAGGTAAGCCACGCAGCGGACGCAACCGGTCCGCGCCTCGCTGAATTGCAAAGCGATTAAGCGCGAGATTACCGCCGGCCGGCCGTTTCAATCGCGCCGTTAAACACAATAACGCACTTTCTGTTAACGCGAGCCGCCGCTAATTATTGGGGCGGGGCGGCGTCGGATTTGCGGTGCGGGCCGACGCCCGGCGTAAACTCCACCCCCACCCCCTCTCACACCCATCCTCCCGTTACCACCAGTACCGGGCGAACGTCCCCCCCCCCCCCCCCCGTGTGCGCAGACGGTTCGAAAAAAATGAGTGCCTTTGCCATTAAAGGGGCTAAGTACCGTTTAGAAAGAAAAAAAAAGAAAGCGCGGATCGCGATACGGACAATCTGCGCCTCACTGTGCTAATTTAAAAAGATATTTCATTCGAGCAAAATACGTGGATGGAGTACTATAAAACACTCCGTAGTTGTCGCAACAGCACTTAGTGTCTTCCACGCAAACCGATATTATCGTTTTTGAAAATGGGAGCACTGAAAAGCAAATGTTCTAAAACGTCCAGATCTACAGATGTACTGAATTATAAAATCCTGTAGTTAAATCATCCATAGACCCTATATCGTTACACATAGCAGAATTTAAAACCTCGCAGTACTTATTGGAATACTTGTATAAACTTGGAGGGCACGTTCCAGCACAGAAAGCAGTCGAATACACAGTTGTCCTTCCGAAATGCAAAAGCGATGACCAGAGAAATCAGAACATATGTTATCTGAGAAATAATACGAGCAGTGGCACAGGTAGCATTTGGTTCTAGGGGTGGGGGGCTAATTTTGTAAAAAACAAAGTCTATTTAATTCATTAATCTATGACTTATTTTTACACTTTCTGAGTGTTGGACCTGCAGTGTGATAAATGTCGTTGAATGACATTGTAATGAAAGTTCCAGATCACTGCTTATATTTTATTCAATAGCGCTACAGCTGTTTCACTTACTGCATTTATCAAGAGTGTCTACAATGTTCTGACTATATATACTAACATATGGCGTGACTGATGTGAAACCTGCAGGAAAATAATCACGTATTTCGCAATTGGATACGTTTTTTGCTGCCAGGTTTTATGCAGCTAGTTACGCTAAAACAAATTACAGAAAACGTTTATATTTTGTGTAATTAGGAACAGTTCAGCAAAAGCAGTGATCTGGAACTTTCATTACAATGTCATTCAATGATATTTTAACATCCTTTGTAATTTAACCAACTATACTACGACAACAGTAGCACAAGAAATAAATTGAGTAGACTCGCATTAATTTGCAAATGGAACATGAGCAACATGGTGGAGTGTATATAACCAGCTGTTAATTAAGCAGCTACTAAGTTACTAGCCAAAGAGAAAGGTCTTTACAGTGTAATTAACATGAGAAATCTGATCTAAAGTAACTGTTGCTGTTCATATGTGGAGGAGGAGTAGCCGAGCGGTCTAAGGTGCATCGCTGCAGAGTGCGCGTTTGCTCGCCGTCGGAGGTTGGAGGCCTCCCTGGGGCATGGGTGTGTGTGTTGTCCTTAGGTTAGTTTACCCTAGTTTAAATGGTTTGTAAGCTACGGACTGATGACCATGAAGTTTGGTCCGATGGATTTACGAACAATTGTTTTTTTCTATTAACGCCCACCGCCGCTAATTATTGGGGCGGGGTGGCGTCGGATTTGCGGTGCAGGCCGACGCCCGGTGTACACTCCCCCCCCACCCCTCTCACAACCATCCCCCCCTTACCACCCAGTACCGGCGAACGTCCCCCCGTGTGCGCAGGTGGTTCGAAAAAATTGAGTGCCTTTGCCATTAAAGGGGCTAAGTACCGTTTCGAAAGAAAAAAAAGAAAGCGCGGATCGCGATACGGACCATCTGCACTTCACTGTGTAATTTAAAAAGATATTTCATTCGAGCAAAATACGTGGATGGAGGACTATAAAACACTCCGTAGTTGTCGCAACAGCACTTAATGTCTACCACCAAACCGATATTCTCGTTGGAGGCGATACCTGCAGTTTACAAAATGGAAGCACTGAAAACCAAATGTTCCAAAGTGTCGAGATATACAAATGTACTATACTATAAAATCATCCATAGTACTTTCTAAAATACTTGTATAAACCTGGATGGCACGTACCATCACGGAAGACAGTCAAATACACTGCTGTCCTTCCTAAATTCAAGAGCGATGACCAGTGACATCAGAACCTAAGTTATCTGAGAAATAATACAAGCAGTGGAACAACAAGGATTTGTTTCTGGTGAGGGGCTAATTTTAAAAAAGAATAAAGCCTACTGATGTGTGAATGTAGTCTTTCCCGGCGTATATAGTTGATGAAATCTTCTCGGGCTTCCATCCGGGTAGCTGCGATAAAATTCCGCGATGTTTTGCTGAGAGTCATTCTCATGCCGATGTACTAAATTACTAAATCCTGTTGTTAAATCATCCGTAGGCCCTACATCGTTACACATTTCAGTATTATATACCTCGCATTACATTCTCATCGCGATGAGAATGACTCTCATCGAAACATCGCGGAATTTTATCGCAGCTACCCAGATGGAAAACCGAGAAGATTTCATCAAAGCCCATTGAATTTCTTAATCTATGACTTATTTTTACATTTTCTGATTGTTGGGCCTGCAGTGTGATAATTGTCGTTGAATGGCATTGTAACAAAAGTTCCAGATCACTGCTTATATGCTTTATCATATAACGCTACAGCTGTTTCACCTTTTTCCAATTTCAAGCGCGTATACAATGTTCTGACTTTATATACTAACATGTAGCATGACTGATGTAAAACCTGCAGTGAAATAATCACTTATTTCGCAGGTGGATACATTTTTAGCTGCCACGTTTTATGCAGCTTGTTACGCTAAAACGTTAAATTACAGAAAACTTTTATATTTTGTGTAATTAGGAACAGTGCAGCTAAAGCAGTGATCTGGAAATTTCATTACAATGTCATTGAATGATATTTTAACACCCTTTGTAATTTAACCTACTACGACAAAAGTAGCACAAGAAATAAAATGAGTAGACTCACATTAATTTGCAAGTGGAAGATGAGCAACATGGTGGAGGGTATATAACCAGCTCATAATTAAGCAGCTACTAAGTTACTAGCCAAAAAGAAAGGTCTTTACAGTTTAATTAACATGAGATTCTATGCGTAAAATCTGAATTAAAATAACTGTTGCTGTTCATATGTCACGGTGGAGTAGCCGAGCGGTCTAAGGCGCCTCGCTGCGGAGTGCGTGGTTGCTCGCCATCGGAGGTTTGAGTCCTTCCTGGGGCATGTGTGTGTGTGTTGTCCTTAGGTTAGTTTACCCTAGTTTAAATGGTTTGTAAGTTACGAACAGATGACCATGCAGTTTGGTCCGATAGATTTATGAACAATTGTATTTCTGTTAACGCACGCCGCCGCTAATTATTGGGACGGGGCGGCGTCGGATTTGCGGTGCAGGCCGACGCCTGGCGTTCACCTCCCCCCTCTATCCCCCTCCACCCCCCCCCCTGTTACCACCCAGTACCCGCGAACGTCCTCCTGCGTGCGCAGGCGGTTCGAAAAAATTGAGTGCCTTTGCCAATAAAGGGGCTAAGTACCGTTTCGAAAGAAAAAAAAGAAAGCGTGGATCTCGATACGGACCATCTGCGCTTCACTGTGATAATTTAAAAAGATATTTCATTCGAGCAAAATACGTCGGTGGAGTACTATTAAACACTCCATAGTTGTCGCAACAGCAGTTAACGTCTACCACGCAAACCGATATTCTTGTTGGAGACGGTACCTTCATTGTAAACGAAGGCTTCCGCGGCCGTTGTCATTGTATGTAAAACTCTTCTGGGTGTTGGACCGCATCGTCAAAATATCAAACACTTCACCGACGTTTCGGCCACTATTGCAAGTGGCCATCTTCTGGGTGTTAAATGTAACACCCAGAAGATGGCCACTTGGAATAGTGGCCGAAACGTCGGTGAAGTGTTTGATATTTTGACGATGCGGTCCAACACCCAGAAGAGTTTTACATACACGGTACCTTCAGTTTACAAAATGGAAGCACTGAAAACCAAATGTTCGAAAGTGGCGAGATCTACAGATTTACTAAATTATAAAATCCTATAGTTAAATCAATCACAGGCCCTACACCGTTATACATTTCAGAACTTTATAACTCTCAGTACAATTTAAAACCACCTGCAAGTACCCGGCTTTGTCCGGTTCAAATGTTCAAATGTTTGTTAAGCTTATGAGACTTAACTACGGGGTCATCAGTCCCTAAACTTACAAACTACTTACGAACTAGGACGGCACAAATATCCATGCCCGAGGGGGGATTCGAACCCCCGACCGTAGTGGCCGTGCTGACCGTGACTGAAGCGCCTCAGTCACCTCGGCCACCGCGGCCGGCCTTTGTCCGGTTTTAAAATAAGGTATTCTGTTGTAGTTTTGTGTAAGTGTACAAAATTTCACATTATTTGGTTGTCTGGATCTTGAGTTATAAAGGAACAGACAACAAATGTGTCTTATATTAATAGAGATTGCAATCGATGTCTGTACCGAACGAAATTTTATGTAGACAGTAAACTTCATCTTTTTTTCAAGGTCAAGTGTACAAAATTTCATTAAGATCGCCGTAAAACTGTGCATTATGGCGAAATGCATAAGTACCCTCCACCATGCACTGAAGGAAGGTCAATTGTGCAAAGTTTCTTCAAGATCAGCGCGAAGATATAGATTTACACATACACATTGAAAACGCACTTTTATTTTTCCTCAAATTTTCCGGTTGGTTTTAAAAAAATGGAACGAAACCTATTTAAGAACCTTCTCCATGTAATTTTGTGTACGTGTACCAAATGGCACGTTATTTGGTTTTCTGGATTTCGAGTTAGAAGAGGCAGGCAGACAACAAAGGTGACCTATAAGTACAGAGATACTTGTATAAACTTGGATGGCACGTACCAGCACAGAAAACAATCAAATACACAGCTGTCCTTTCGAAATGAACAAGCGATGACCTGAGACATCATAACCTAAGTTTTCTGCGAAATAATATCAGCAGTGGCACAGCCAGGGTTTGGTTCTGAAGGGGGGGGGTGGCTAATTTTTTAAAAATAAATCCTATTGAATTTATTTATCTATGACTTATTTTTACACTTTTTTTAGTTTAACCAATGGTACTACGTCACTACGACAACAGTTGCACGAGAAATAAAATGAGTAGGCTCGCATTAATTTGAAAGTGCAAGACGAGCATCGTGGTTGAAATAGAGTGTACATAACCAGCTCGTAATTAAGCAGCTTCTGTGTTACTAGGCAAAGGGAAAGGTCTTTTCATTTTAATTAACATGAGGCTCTATGCGTAAAATTGGAACTAAAATAACACTATTGTTGTTCTTAAGGTTCCACTCGGTGGCGCCGCTGACCTGCTAAGCAGCGGGTCGCCGCATATGAACAATCGGCTTGTAACTTTAGCATAGCAATAACAATAGCGTTCGCTTGTCCATGGCAAACTATAGTTACGGTATGATTTATTACAGGTTCACTATTTCAAATTTCC
Organism: Locusta migratoria; assembly: GCA_026315105.1. NCBI lineage: Eukaryota > Metazoa > Arthropoda > Insecta > Orthoptera > Acrididae > Locusta > Locusta migratoria. The sequence continues at coordinate 26,963,327 of CM048751.1, forward strand.
TGTGCCGAATTGTTGAAAGAATGAAAACAATCAAAATTAAGAAAATTAAATTACCTTTGGGAGGTCGTGGGGGAAGGGGGAGGGGGTTCACCCCACATTAGCCACTCCCCACTGCGGTAGCGGTTCCGAGCATGCGTGGCAGTTATTCTTACTCAAGGAGAAGACATGCACGCAATATTCAGATCGATGCTGCCTACGTATACTTTGTAGAGCTTCATTATAATATCAGCCGTAATTCAAACACCCACTGCGTGTGAAACCAGATCTGTGATTCGTTTTCTAAATACAAAGAAAATAAAAGCAAATGAAATTCATTGGCAAATCTCCGAGGTTTACGAACACAATGCTATGAGTGATTCAGTGGTTATAAAGATGGGTTTGACTGTTCAGTGAAGGACGTGGTCAAATACACGATGAAGGAAGAAGCTGACGCCCGTCTGTGGTTACCGATGAACCTGTTCACCGCAATTGACGAGAAGATTAAGTACCACCTTAAGTTTAAACTTAGTGCCCTTGCTATGGAAGTTTCACGTTCACTAATTCGTGAAATTGTTACCTAAAAACTGAAAATTCGAAAACTTAGCTGTAGAGTACACAAAAATCTTACTCAACTAAATAAAACACAAATAATGGGCAGTGCACTTCAATATTTTACACGTTACGGTGAAGAAGGTGGTGGTTTTCTTTCTCGGATTGTCATGCAGAATCGTATGACACCCCTGAAACTGAAAAGGCAATGAATGGAATCCCCAACGACGATTAAGCCTTAGCTAATCTTGACACCTCGAAAAGTCATTTGCGACGTTTTTGGGTCTAAAAGGCATTTGCTGATTGATTTCTTACCACGAGGCCAAACAATCAATGCCCGTTACAGCGAGACCATTAAGAAATTGCGCCGCACAATAGAGAAAAGGCGCCGACGATTACATTCAAAAGGTTTGTTTTTCTTTTTTCCACGATAATGACCGACCTTGCGAATGAGTCCAAACAACTCTTACGGGAAATTTCAATCGGAACCGTATACCACGAACCTTAGCGACTTTCATCTTTACTTACACCTAAAATCTGTCCTTGTTGGTCAACATGATTATGAAAAGCTCAAAGAGCGTATCGGTATATGTTTGTTTAATGTAACCAAACGAATCTTACTTTGTGGAATACCTCGTACGTTGTACACAGCTCACATAATTGAAATTACATACAATGGAAGCTTTCACGGCCGCATGACATAGTTCATGCCAAATCTTCCGGTTTGTCTGACCGTGTTCCATTATTTTCACCCAGAGCTGCAGTCTTCAGAAGTGCTCCTGACAGTGCTGATTGTTGCAAGGAATACCTCTGAAGATGACCACCACACCTATGGACAAAACGTCAGGAGCAGAAATGTTTCATGGACCTCGGCCAAATAACCCGGGAAATTCAACGGGGACTATTGAAATACATCCTCATGTAAAGACGTTTATACAGCGGTCACACCTACCATCGTTATTGCTGCCTATCCGTGTCACCGTAAGGATATAGGAGTCTTCGCGGCAGAGTTGCAGGTTGAATATGTGATCCTAGCCACGCACGCTGTAGAAATCGAAGTGATTGTCAGGAGGTCTGCACGTTCTCTCTCTCTCTCTCTCTCTCTCTCTCTCTCTCTCTCTCTCTCTCTTTCTGTGTGTGTGTGTGTGTGTGTGTGTGTGTGTGTGTGTAAGTGTGTGTGATAATTTGCTCCTAATCTTTCCTCTTGGTCGTTAGAATCGAAATATCAGTGAGTGCGAGACTAGTTTGACACACACAAAATTAATATCGAAACCTTCTGCCTTCAGTAGGCTGTTTTTGTAGGAAAAATCTACTCTGTAGCAAATGGCTCTCGGCAGTAGTTTCTTGTATGACGTCTCGTTCTATCTCAGAGTTCAGTATGTTTTCTCCACTAATATCTATGGGGTGACTCGCTTTCTGACACTGCAGATTGCCGCACCAAGCAACACAAGGAGACTTCAGATATTTACACAAAAAATTGCAACATATGGTTATGCTAATTCTCTAGAGGCCTCCTCATTACTTCGAGAGGGTGAAAAGAGGCATCTTCGCTTTTAATGCCTTTAGAAATAAAGAGGTAGCAGCACTGCCTGTGATCAACAAAACCCAAAACCTTTCCCATTAGTGACTCCTGTTGTTCATTGAAGCAATAGATGACTTACAGTTCAACCAACGTACTGCAGTAGCAATTCCATTGCCAATAAAATATCATTACTTACAATACCCTGGTGCATCTCATTTTGATAACAAGCCTATCAGGTAATCACTTTCAATACGTAGCTCGCATCCAGTACACATTAAATGAAAAGGTGATACAGAAAGCTCGCTGCTTTTTCCTCTCCACAATTGTTAATGATATCATTGTTCTCATCTCGAATTCCAACAGTAAGACAGGTGTATGTCCTCTTCAGTCTTCACTTCTGCATCTCTGGTATTCAAAAATGCGTCCACGCATCTCAAACGGCTAGAAAGTAGAGCATATCTACATTATCCTCTGCTTAACATATGTCTTTATCTTCATATTTGCTATTCCATACACCTTTCCATTCTACATTATCTTCATTTCCCTCTTCAAAAATGCACTTAATGAAGCCATCTGTTAGGAGCTGAGCCTGTGTATCTTTCATCTCTGTCATACGATATTCTGTTGCTTTCCTCGTCATCTCTTTGTTTTGTACGATGTTACCCCTCCTTTTTCCCGTGATATCTAGGCCTAACAAGTATGAACTGCCCCGTTTGCATCAAGTTATATATTCTCGTTAAGTTTCAATTTGATACTTGTCATTCATGTTAATCAGTGATAATTTCTCCTTAAATTGCAATAGCATTCAACATAATTTTTGAAATTAGTTGCAAACATAGTCTTAAACCGTTACATTCCGTACACCAAAATCATTTTCCGGACACACAAAAAACTACTTTTTATTTGCTACTTAACTCTTGCAATACTTCATATCCGTACGGTGGACCACCCATTTGCAACATTATTCGAACATTCATTAGTCTAACGCTGACTCATTTCCTCATGATGGCGGTCTTGTCATCCATTGTTGCTTATCCAACTACTGGTGTTGCGGCAGTAACATGGGGTGCCCTTCCTTCGGGACTGCAGGCACTACATATAGCAGTTTTGTCGATTGGGCACTGGTAGATAATTAACACGTACACAGCTCTAAAACTTTAAGAGGAATCATGTCAGGAGGAGTGTTGTGGGTCAAATATTTAAACAATATTTCATCGCCAAGAAGATCCAATTTTTTGCCAACCATTATAAAGTGCAAGCAACAATTACCAGCTTCGCCACACCGTCTCTGCAAAGAAAGATCGAAGCACCGCATCGTCTTTAGATGTGTAATGCTAAGCCAACGTTTAGTTTCTCAAATCGTCAATAGTGAATTTGTTTGCAATTAATTAGTGTCGACAAAATTATTCACCCACGGCACTACAAAAGATTCCTATTCCGCTACCTTTAATATCCCGAGGCTCAACCTGAAAAATAAAAGACTTTACGTAACACTAATTAAAATGAGTGGAGTATTAAAATATTCCAGGCAGTAGATAACAATTTGTGTCATTATGAAAATTCATTGTACACTTAGCAAAGTTGCAAGTCACTGATTATGAGCATATTGTATAGCCACTTAATGGTACAATGCAGTGACTATTAATTTTGTGTTACGTATTCAATTAACGTGTCATAAAATGTACTGCAATTCTTTGTCGAGGTATTAAAGTGAACAATGTAATTACGCTGCCACTAAATGTTTGATGGTGGACAAATTTGTTGCTATTATATGGAACAATAGCTGATATCATAGTTTTAGTTTTCATCAATAATATTTTATTCAATTGATTAAAGAGAAAGTAAATCAGATAATTTCTCAGTAAATTACTCACCTAATCATTCAGCTACTCATTGTAGGCAAAATAACAACAGTTAAATTTACTATTGCTAACTAAGGTACATGGCAAGTATGGTGATGATTTGATTTTATGTAAAATTACTGCACTCATTTCCGTTGTAGAATCTTTCATGTTCATTAGAGGAATTTTTGCTAATTATTTCCATTGCATAAGTAGGCCAAATTTACTGATTTTCTATTTCACTGTGTTTCCTGGTGTTGTGGTGTGCGCGCTTAGCCTGCATTCTGTGACCACGTTGTTTCTAAATTAAGGAATCGGTGATTATTGCTACTGCATAGTATATCTCCACTAAATAATTTTGTTGCTCGTACATCGAGCTGGCGAACGTATTTATTTACCTATTCAAAATTATTCACTCATTATAGTTTTCTTCGGGTTTATAAATCTTAAGACATTTATTCAAAATTTTACCTCACCAAACGATCGTCATTGCGAAATAGATCGCGAAATATCGTTTGTGTGTATAACCTTCAATATATTATCGGCTTCATCACCGATAACTTGAACCGGGTAATTAATTAATTATGCACATGGGTCATTCTAAAGTTTAACTGACCCTTGAAATTTTTGTATTTCGACATGTTAAGCTATTATCAAATCTGTGCTAACGCTTGATAATGGTAAATTGACCGAAACCGGTAGCAGTGAAAAAAAATAAACAGCTATGGTCAATATGTCGTTCTGCAAAGACCATAGTGTAGGCCGTGTAAGGTTATAGGATCGCCGCATGCCAACTATCTTCCTTCAGCTATTATTAGAGGTCGTTCTAATTTCAAGAAAGTGGATATACTAATAATAGGCTTCGTTTCTGATATGAAGATGATAGCAGCGAAATAGTGAGTTACCAATTAGAGCTAACTAACTATAAACAATATGTATTGTGGAGGAATATTTCAAGTAATTTAGTGCTGTTTCCAAAATATGAGCAAAGAGCATTCTATTTCAAGCCATAGAACAGACGTAGATCGAGTGTTCTCTATCTGAGATTGATAAAAGAATTGGAGTGTTAAACAGATTTGTATCTCTGCAGCTACATACTGTTAACGGCTGAGCTCATAACAAACATCTTAAAAGATGCAAAATATTGCCAAGGTGGACGTTTAGACCATACTTTATTGATTAGTTATTACCGTTTAATGCTTAGGAACTTGTGCATTGGTGGCAGCTGCTTTCCCTCAGCATATTTATGAACCTCTGAATTGGTCTCTATTCTTGCCAACTACTGGAACGAACAAATGCTCTACAATCCATACCTATAAAACAGACCGGACTTTTAATTGCCATAACGAATGCTGAAATAATACTTACATAAGTCAGTTTCGGTAAGTGGTACTAGATATCTGTTACATAAACTATACCAGATTTCTCTAGTTAGTCCTCGCATCACTTACGTGTTAAATGTTGATTGTTACGAAGAATTTTGTGTAGATAATGAAGAATTTTGTGAATAAAATTTCACGTACCGTCGAGTTAATCCGGTCAGTTTTTCATTGTGCAATAATATATTAAGTTAGCCATTTTTGTTTGTGCAGTTAATCATACAAATACAGGTTTTCGCAGGTTATGGGAAACACAAAAGACTGTTCAAAGAAGTTTCACCGTGCAGCCGCATAAAGTTGACTTCATCTAATATTTCGGCTGAGAACCGTTCAGCCATCTCCAGAGAGAGCCGAAGTCTGACGCTCCAGCACACCCCGCGAAAACATGAAGATGCGCATCAAAAGACATTTTACAAGGACGTAAGTGATGATTTGGAATTGAAAGCTGAAATAGTTTCATATAGAGAAATTTTAGATACTATTAGTTGATCACACGTCCATGAGAAATATATTGAAGAAGTAACTTGAAACTGGTAAGTTAAGTTCGAGGTACAAGATAACGTGTTTCCCAAAATATTTGCTATACTGTTTAGAGTAATTTATTAATACCTGAGTAAGACAGAAAAAAACAATTGAAGATAGAGTACTCTTAAGAATGAGCTCTAGGAATAAAAAACGTGGAGAGATGCGAAATAAAAAGAAAAGTACCGTAGATGAAAGAAAATGTCTTCTTGATATATGGGTGGAAGAAAATAATTTTTACGGACCAGAAGAAATTTAGATTGGGAAACGAAGCAATAAAGGAGGTAGGTGAGTTTTGTTACTTGGGCAGTAAAATAACAAACGATGGCCGCAGTACAGAGGATGTAAAATGCAGAATGGCAATGGGTAGAAAAGCGTTCTTGAAAAAGAGAAATTTGTTAACATCGAATATTGATTTAAGCCTAAGAAAGTCTTTTCTGAAGGCATTTGTGTGGAGTGTTGCCTTGTATGGGAGTGAGACATGGACGATAAACAGTGCGGACAGGAAGAGGAGTGAGGCTTTTGAAATATGGTGCTACAGAAGAATGCTGAAGATTAGGTGGGTGGATCGCGTAACTAATGAGGAGGTACTGAACAGAATTGGGGAGAAAAGAAATTTCTGGCATACCTTGACTAAAAGAAGGGATTGTTTGGTAGGACACATTCTTAGACATCAAGGAATTGTGAATTTATCGTTGGAGGGAAGTGTGTGGGGAAAAAATCGCAGAGGAAGACCAAGAGATGGATACAGTAAGCAGATTCAAACAGATGTAGGTTGTCGTTCTTATGTGGAGATGAAGAGGCTTGCTCAAGATAGGGTATTGTGGAGAGCTGCATCAAACCAGTCTCCGGACTGAAGACCACAACAACAACAACAACAACAACAACAACAACAACATGGCAAACTCAGTGGTCTGAAACTGTGGACTGAGCCACGTGAGGAACTGAAGAAAGCTTATCATCTGGAGTAGAAATAGTTCAGCGAAAGTGTGATGTTTACGGAATAAGAATAGATTTGGGTAGGTTCTATTACAGTCGTAAAATACTGTTGCAGGGGAAAATTTCAGCGAAGAATACCTAGGGCCATTCATTATCCGACGTGACAATGCTTTCAGTCACTGTGTCATTTCTGTTCAGCAGTGTTACGCTGATCAGTGCATTTAGCACTTTCTCCAGATATGAAATCTATTGAATATCTCGGGTAAATATATCTAAGGAACTAAGTAAACGAAAACGCTCACACCAATGCCCCAGGGAGGACTCGAACCTCCGACGGCTACTCCGCGCGGCCTTCCACTCTCAGCATGGTTGGTTGAGCGACACTTGGCGGCCTTGAGACGCCTCCTGTTGTCTACCATATACCCTCACATCAATTAATACCAACCAGCGAGATGTAGTCATGGGTCGGGGAGAAATATTGCACAACTAGCTTAGAAGTCACGTGTTTGATTTGCACTTGAGTGTACTGGTGTTGGTAGCAAAAGTTGTACATACTATAATGCCTAACAGTGTTTTTTCTGACATATCCGTATCATAAAGAGTTTAATGTTAAAGACGAGTAACAGAACCCTTAAATGTAGTTTCCACGTGGCATGTATACATGTTCCTAAGAAACTGACATCCCGTATAGTACGACAAATTTCGAGTCTCATATTCATGTCGCAGATGTTACACGCAATTTCGTGGGTGCAGTAATTTTGAATAAATTTTGTAGGGTACTTTGATTGAAGAGATAAAATACAAATAAATATACAGGGTGTTACAGAAAGGTACGGCCAAACTTTCAGGAAACATTCCTTACACACAAAGAAAAAAAATATGTTATGTGAACATGGTCCGGAAACGCTTAATTTCCATTTTAGTATTTACGGATGAGGCTTCATTACAACGCGATCAAATTGGAAATTTTCACAGTCAACATGTGTGGGCTGACGAGAATCCGCACGCAATTGTGCAATCACGTCATCAACACAGATTTTATGTGAACGTTTGGGCAGGAATTGTTGGTAATGTCTTGATTGGGCCTCATGTTCTTTCACCTATGCTCACTGGAGCACGTTATCATGCTTTCATACGGGATACTCTAGCTGTGCTGCTAGGTCATGTACCTTTAAAAGTACGACACAACATGTGTTTCATGCACGATGGAGCTCCTGCACATTTCAGTCGACGTGTTCGTACGCTTCTCAACAGATCGGTGACGGATGGATTGGTAGAGGCGGACCAATTCCATGGCCTCCACGCTCTCCTGACCTCAACCATCTTGACTTTCATTTATGGGGCATTTGAAAGCTCTTGTCTACGGAACCCCGGTACCAAATGAAGAGACTCTTAGTGCTCGTATTGTGGACGGGTGTGATACAATACGCCATTCTCTAGGGCTGCATCAGCGCATCAGGGATTCCATGCGACGGAGGGTGAATGCATGTATCCGCTAACGGAGGACATTTTCAACATTTCCTGAAACAGTTTGAAGTTACGCTGGTACGTTCCGTTGCCTTGTGTTTCCATTCCATGATTAATGTGATTTGAAGAGAAGTAATAAAATGAGCTCTAACATGGAAATTAAGCGTTTCCGGACACATGTCCACAAAACATACAAAAATGTCTAAATCTAAAACTTCGTTAAATATCAATAAATTGAAACGATTCTGTGGGTTTCTTTATATGATGGTTGATATTATACATTAAAAAATTCAAGTCAATTTCATAGAAACGTTCTTAGGAAATGGTAAAGTTGTGATTCATGAGTTCATAAACTTATCAAACATCCAAAGAACTTCAAAATTTCAATTTAAATTACAAAACAATTTCAGTAGATGCTTAAAACTACCATCAACCGTTGTACATAATTCCATTTATGTAACTAAAGAATTGTGGATTTTGTGACAATTTATATTTGTACTTGTTTTTCTTGTACGTTCCCCTTACATTGGAGCTGTACAATTATCATCTACGTTGTCCTGTCAACAGATACGAGAAAAATATTCCATTACTCGCTTTTAAACACTTCTGTCTTTTCACCACTCTCTTCTCAGAAACCAATAGAAGAGACGTCCATGCGGTGTTACATGCAAAAACCGCACAATAGTACAAACAGAACTTGCACAGAAAGTGTGGTGTCGCACAAGTCCAAAGTGCACGCCACCTACTTTCGCCGCGCGCCGCCATGCACGCACGGCGCGGCGTTCTTACGACGACAACCACGAGCGCCCTCTGCTGCAACTCCGCTCGTGGCCACCACTGAACGACATCGTTCACTTGGGACTGAGATGGCAACCAGTTAGGACCTTCAGATAGGCACCAGTGAAGACTTGGCTATTGTACAGGCACTAGGCAGGCCTCCAACAACTATGTATCAACATTCTGCAGTACTATGTAAAAGTTAAGTATTGTATACATTCTGTGCAATATATATCTCTTCTAATTTACTCTAGTGTTTATAGTGTCTGGCTGCTCCCCTCCGTACCTAAACCAGCGGGCTATCTTTATTCCTGTGTCGGTCTCATTCCACTCGGCCAACGACACCTACGACGGAAAAGAGACACCAAAAGCGGCGACGAGGCGGGGACACAAATGAAAGAATGAAATGCAGAACTTATGAAAATCAGAGTGATTTAGCAATAACACAGAAAGCATAAAAAGTTTTCCTCGATTTCAAATATAATGCTGAGAGTGGATTTGGAATCTCTATGCTGCCGGACCCTTCTGAATCTGCCCACACGCTCGAGGGCGCATTGTTCTCGGAGATACTTCTAGAGAGAACGACAGCTTAACAATAGAACTCCCACTAATTGGCACGTTAATGAGCACGTTGCTGGTATTATGAGAAATGTTCGCGCACGAACCTGCAGGTGTATTCAACCCTTCTGGGAGAATGTGTTCCATACTGCGCCTCCATGTGTGTTTGTGCTTGTGTTTGTGTTTGTGTGTGTGTGTGTATTTGTTTGTAAGAGAGTGAGTGAAAGTGACTGGCAGTGAAACGGAGGGGAATTGCTTGCTGTTCGTATGACGGGACAGCGTATTTCCAATTATCGCGAAATTTTGATTTCGATGTATGTCTCATGTTACAACTTGCATTGACGTTGTAAGTTCGTCGGAAAATTCAGAATTATTTTCCTTCTTCTTTAGTATCTCTTAATATTATATTCAAATACTCTGTAAAATGTGTCAGTTTTTTAATTACTTTCGAATGATATTAAATTCTTCATTATTCCATGCAATATTTGTTTGACTAAGGATTCGTCCTAATATACAGTGAGCTACAACTTGTGCGAATCAGAAGTTAATGTAGTGGTCTTCTAGAAACTTTAGAAATAAAGAACGCTGGATGTGGTCGAGGTTTGTGGTATGTATATGAGTCATGCTTTTCTTTCTTGTTTGTGTAAATTTCTCGTCGTTCATTAATTTATTACATCAAGTGCGTGACCCTATATCTCCAGCAGTGTGTGTACTAATCGTACCACTGTCGTTTTACAAAGCACCTTTAATTTGACTAAACAATGATCAAATTACTCAAAAAGTAAACTGTCTTTCGTGAACAATAAGACTTCAGAAGTGCATGAAATAAAACTGTAACTTTCACATAAAGCAAGGATGAAATTAGTTTCAATTGCAAGAGATCATTTGAATGAAGCTGAAGAATATTTGACATTCTAATGATAAATGATTACCAAGATGTGTAGAGAACCTGTGCTCTGAGAAAGCCGCACTTTGTCCACCGTTCTTCACTACAGAACTGAAAACTCTAGTGCAACTAACTACAGACAACACTTAACAACCTTTTCGACCTTGCTTGGTAATACAATTATAAATAATAACTGCGAAGTAAGTGGTATGACTTTGGTGATAAATTACTGTGTTGGACACGGCGGAGGCTCCTTTTCATCTCAGATATCAGAATTTCAATTTTAAAATTTTCAAACATTGTTACTCGTTACGTTAGAAAGTAACATGAATTATTTCTGTACCAAATTTAAATTGTTTTCCAAAAAGTCAAAACAGTAACGTTCATCTCTACAATCATGGAAAGTAAAAAGAAAATTTACTCTTTATTTTTAATTACGTTACGAAAGAAAACTGAGTATAAAATATCCCCCATAGCTATCGATCCTCTTCCGAATTGTAGATAGTATTCAAAATGCATTAAAATCAATCCATACCACATTTATCATACTATTTATTAAATAATTATTCATTTCTATGATGCACTTTTTCTTCTTCTGTGTGTTCAATGAAGGCTCAATATCTCCACTGCTTCACGGCTAAACCTTAACTAAACCGCTGCTGCCACTTACAATAAATAAAAATTATAAGAAGATGAAAAAATCATCTATGTCCACACAGATTCAATAGTTCCTATTTTAACAAACAACAGACAATTTTCAAATTGTGAATTATTGCAGATGAAACACAGATATCCTGGGAATTAAATTTCTGCGATTCCATAAGACCTGTGTGCTAGCTGTTAAGATGGAAGATATTGCACATACACAACAAATTAATCTATAATACGAACCCAGTAACCACCCATAGAACTCAGGTAATCATCAATACCTCTAACATTATTACGTAATGTCTAACGTATAACATTTATTTTGGTATAATAATCGTTTTCCCACCCCACTAGAAATCCTGTCATACGAAATCTACATTTTTGCATTACTGGTATTAATAACAACTATTTTTATGATTGTTGTGTGGATCATTGTTGTTCACGCAGTATGAAACAGTTGTTTTTCCGATTCTACCATCATTACATTCTTTCTCTCAGAGTATGCTATTTTTACATTATCGGAAGAAGTGGTTCACTTCACCATCTGCTTTACTGCCTGACTAGTTGTCCATTTATAAATTTTCTGCACTGGTTTTTTCTCCAGACTTTTAACAGTTGTTCGTTATCTTATTCCGATCTAAGACTCCTGTGTCCGCTGCGGTCCATTCTTATTTAACAGTTTCAAAAGTCTGCAACTTTCGTAATGCTACAGTATTTTTCATTGTTTCAATTGTAATCTCTTTCTTTTAAATATGTTTGTTAGGCCGACAGAGACACCTGATGACTGTGTGGAAGAGTCCAATTTATGTGGTGCTTGGGAAGGCCTGAAAAATTTTTCCACATGTGGAAACTTGGCTCCAAAGCATAGAACCAATTTCGCAAATTAATTGGATGGATGAAGTTTAGAATCTGCAACCTCGTCCATGAATAAGTTTCACTCAGCATGAGAGTCTGCAGTCTGTAAGGTTAACAGATTTGGGTGACAAAGGTAACGTAATCGATTTAGAAAAAGTTTGATTAATGAAAGAATCAACCCATTACAATAAATTCATTTGTATTTAACTTGTACTTCTGCCTGGACAGAATAGGTTTTCAGACTATCACCCGTTCTAGAAATTGATCCAAATTATTAAAAATGTTATAGTAGGACTCTTAAATAATTTCACAATGCTAGAGAGACTGGTCACATGAGGTTGCACTGTGCAGTGGATTATGCGTTAAAGTGAAATTTCCTGCCGGATGGTGCCTTTGAGGGAAAAAAAGGGATAGGGAGTTGGCTTTAATAAAATCAGTTGCTGATGAACAACAACAAATGATACCAGAGCCCACAATGATGAAAATTGAAGAAATTTCTATTTTATGTAATAGTTATTATTAACGCTTACCGGCTTGATTTTTTCCCCGCTTGGCTGTAACGAATCCGTGAGTCAACAGATGGGGACGTATGCAAGACAACAACCATCTGCACGAACAGTTTCAAATTTGTAACATGTTATGTTAAGCAATTGGCTAAACTCTGCTGGTGCTTGAGAATAGTAGACTAACCGAAACTGGTAGCTTTGAGTTAATAAAGTAAACAGCTGCGGACAACATTTCATTTTACAAATATTTAACAGCTGTTAAATCTCACCTTTTAACTTTCCTCATTATTTTAGTCCATGAAAAGAAGCGTTGTTTTATAGGCTACACAATTGTATCGTATGAAAATGGTTACATATAATTTTACAAATCTTTCTCCTAGAATCAGTACAATAAAAAATTTTGAGACTTACAGAATAAAAATATTGTTTCTTGAGATTACGATGCGTGCCATCTCAACTGCTAGTGATTCGAGGCCGTTGGGATCCAGCGCGGCGTTCCGTATTGCCCTCCTGAACACACCGATTCCATATTCTGCTAACAGTCATTGGCTGACGACCGCCGCGAGCAGCAATGTCGCGATACGATAAACTGCAATCGCGATAGGCTACAATCCGTCCTTTATCAAAGTCGGAAACGGCCCAAATCCCGAATAATAATACAATTCTTCTTTTTTTTTGTTAGAAGTCTATCGGATGTGGGGAGACAAGGCTGAACGCTATATCCGAAACAATACTGTTCCACGCATAACGAAGTGATACAACGGGTCTAAAGGCAAACGTTAGTAATAGCGAATATAACTAAAATGTTCAAATGTTTGTAGAGCTTATGGGACTTAACTAAAGGGTCATCAGTCCCTAAACTTACAAACGACTTACGAACTAGCAAATACAAAGGACGGCAGAAATATCCATGCCCGAGGGAGATTCGAACCCCCGACCGTAGTGGCCGTGCAGAACGTGACTGGCGTGCCGCAGTCCTCTCGGCCGCCGCGGCCGGCTCGAATATAACATTTGGATTCATGTGTACATGTATTTTCATATCTGCTTTATAACCGTTGGGTCGAATTTTCCCAGATTACGTAAGATGAAGAGAAAAAGAGGGTGGTGGACAAGGGCAGATAGAGGTGAGTGTATGATACGGAAAATAAGAGAATGTGGAAAAGTGAGAGGAGGAGGATAGAAACAGGTATAATGAGGTGGAGGGGGGGGGGGGGTCACAAGGAGTTTGGAATGCCAGAGAAGTGAACGGACAATGAGATGGGGGAGGACGGACACAAGGAGAAATTTGATGGCTATGTGGGGAAAGAGTAAATAGACAAAATAATTGTGTAACGAAGCAATACATAGCTGATGGTCCCGACAATAAAGTTTCGTGAAGAGAAAGAAATCTGGATATACAAGAGTAAAATTAATTGACATAAATTTGAGAGGTAGAAGACTGACGAAGGGAGAGGGAAGGTAGACATGAAAAGCCAGCAATGGAGGGGACAGAGAGGAGGAAAGGTACAGGCACTAAAAGAAGATTGGTACAAATAAATATCCGGATATTGGCGGGTTTTCAGCTATTTATTGAAATAACAGTACGATAGAAGTTCAGTCTTTGCAGTCGGTGGCCAGATGCAGAGAACGTGTTGGATTTCACAGCTTATAATTCTGACTATATACGTGTGTATGGCTAAGATATAAATGAAGGTTGTAAATAATTCTATGTAATGTGGTTCTGTATCTCGTAACGCTTAGCTGAAAAAGAAGGAAATCATCAATATGGACATGAAAGGAAGGTATATCCAAATGTGTCAGAGCCGTGCGGTGCGCCCGAATGCGCTTCGCGCTTGTGTCCGGACTTCGATTAAAACAGACTCACTTCCATCTTCGAGTAGTCTACTCAGGCGCCCTTGCACGTCGTGGACTTTGGAGTTAAGCAGTTGCTTCGCTTGTCCGTGTCTACTCATTTGCGTTAGTTGGTGTCTTTCCCCTCTGCCTGTCTTTGTTTCCACGTCTTGGTTTAGGGTGGTTAGCTGAACCCCAGCAGTTTTCCACGCCTATGCCTGTAGCGTGGGACAGATCTCGAACCCGGCCCCACGTAACCAAAGGATCAAGGAAGGACTAAGCCGTCTTTTATTCACTCGCACATAATTGATGGACAGTTTACACACAATTTATTTAGTCTGCAATAAACAGATAATAAAATAGAATTTCCAGATTAAATTAATTAAAAAATAATTAAACAATCCAACGCCATGAGAGCAAATTTAAGGTCAAGTTAATAATTCAACACCTAATCATTTAAACAACTAACACGCCTGGTGGGCTCTCTTAAAATATTCTTGCAATTAAAAAAAATTAAAAAAAAAGCAACGCCTGAAGGGCAACCCTAAAAAAATGCAGTTAATATAAACCTTATACCTTAAGGGCTGGAGTTTAATATGTGAGCCTCGAAACAAGAATCTTTGGTTATATGCAGCCATGATGTAAAACAATAAATCTACCAAAAAAGTTTGGTATTCGAGCTAACTGTCTTGTAGCAGGGCCCAGACTTCCAGAAGATTTAACTTCAATACATGCCACTACTTCGCGTCATTTTCCGTGGCCTTCAGACATCACCACGTTAGTAACAGCAGCTTGTTCGCTAACCACGAGTTCAGAGTAGATGTATACAGCATGAGAGCAAAACATAACACTACAACAACTTGATCTGCAGGAGGGGGGACTGAGCCATCACTCTGTTCAACAACGGTGAGGAGACAATTCAATTACATCGATATCAACCGACACCGTTGACCAAGCAGAAGAATCCCAAATCAGGCTAATCGCACAGTTAAACTGTCAAACACACAATAGCACTGTCTCACCGTAGCATAAAATGCTGATTCCGCTGTCTTGGAAGACGCGTTGCTAGCTAGTTCAAAACTTAATGTGCGCATCACACACCGACGGAGTCATCGCCACAGCCTTCGGAACACATCAACGCAGCTCGGCCAGTCGTTCCACTGCTCGGTATGGCTGCAACTAACACGTCACGCAGCGCAGCCGACACTGCCTACTTCCCAGACAGCGACGAAGCGTACACATCCAGTTTACTCCCTATACCGCATGTAGCGTCCCTCTCGTCTCCAGCACAAACGTCCTAGCCACGATCTCCAGAGACCCACTTGTCTCACTAGGCTCTCTCCAAAGATAATGAGTCAATCGAAACTCGCCGATCGCTGATGGAGATAATCGATCCGGCTCAATGCCCTTGCGAATACATGTACTTTGATGACCGACACTGGTTGTCGTGCTTGATGGGGCCGAGGCCTTCTGTTGAGCGGCTATTCGCCGATGAAATTTGATCTTATATGGTTTCTTACCTGCCTTTTTTCTGATTGCAACATACTTAACTGTTTCTGGGGTTTTCTCCTGGTAGAATTTTTCTGGCACGTCCGGGGGACAGCCATAATCTTAGGCGGAGTGTTTACTTTCTACCCGTAGTCGTATTTTGGGTAACGTTGTGGGAAGTCAGAGATTTATTCAGGTTAAGGCTATAATTCCTGAATTCTTTCAGACACTTCCCTTTTCTTCTGTGGCCACTCGATGTTCTCTTGCAGGGAAAGACATTGGTGCTTCAGTTTTGCTGTAATGGGAATTGATTAGTGTTTACCACTGATATCGTAAATTTAATTCTGTGTCCTTCCGGCAAGTTGAAGCCTTTTCTTAAATTTTATGTCTTTTGGCAAACTTGTGTATCTATCAGGTATTGGCTATTTAAAAGGGCTTTTTGGATTGATATTTTATCTAACTGTAATTGGCAAAGGCCTATTGTAAACGATTATTTTGCTAATTTAATTGCTCCCCTTCAGGCAAGGTGAAGCCTTTTCTTAAATTATAACGATCCTGGCTATCTTTCAATGGTTTAAAGGTTACACTTTTTGGCAAGCTAGTGTTTATATTTTCATTTGCATTTCCTGTTGGCTTTTAATAAACATTGTATGCTTGAAATACTGAGTGAAAGGTAACCCAATGCAGACCGGCCTAATTTCGCATTGGCCTATCATTACTGCTTCTGTTACTTCAACGGGAAAATCATTAACACCCTTGTAATGTCAATGTCTGTGTCACATTCTTTTGGCTATGCATTTACTTGAAAATTACGTCTCAGTAAGCAAGTTTCACGGCGGAGGTCTTAAAATAGTTCACTGAATCAAATATGACGGTATATAAGCATAAATATTCAAAAATTACGGTATATGTCTTTAAAGAAGAGTTGCATTCTCTCATTTACGGAAGTGTTATTTTTCTTTCTTACGTATATGAAATGTCTGCAAAATAGAAACTGAATGTGAAATGTGTGTTAATGGTCTCAAACAGAAGTTTTAAGAGCAACAATGCGGTAACTGTCGTAACATGTGTCCCGTATAATGCAGATTTTTGTTTGTACCCAAAGAGAAAAGTCGCTAGTTACTATTTTACGGACAGGAAAATAAACTAGGGAAGAAATAATAAAAGCGACTGACAAAGCCACACGTTAATAAAGTTGCTCAGACCGTTGTCCTTCGTAGTCAAAAGAAAAATGTCAAATATTGGACTCTTTTCTCTAGTCCTCCGCATCATGAATTCTATTGGATTCCTTCTCTATTTGTGAGGTTCCTCTCCCATGCATAGTTCAGCTTCGGAACAATTACATTACGTACCAGAAGAATGTAATATGTGTGTCGCCGCAAGAGTGGCCGTTCTTTGCCTTCCACGGCTCTTTAGTCGTAAGTACTTGGTAAGTTTCAGAGCCTCGCGCTGCTGCTTGCTGGAATAGGTTGTTAAAGTGGGAGTTCTCCTGCCCTTTGGGCAAATCATGCCTTTGTTCCTTTCCCTCCCGTGTTTTCCTTTGATATTGCTGCGGCCTTACATAACTTAAGCTGCGTATTTTTATTTTCCTCCTTTTTCCCCCTCTTTTTTTCCTCTTTATCCTTTCCGACTCCCTCTCGTCTCTCAGAGAGAGAGAGTTCTTTCCCTGCTCGTGACCCACAACGGGGCCACTCTTCCTATTTCAGTGCGGAAAATGCTCCGAGCTGCGAAAGAAATAAAATTGTTCGGTCTGAATGTGCGTGGGCCGTTCTCTAACCGCGACCGTTTCCCTGTGTGGGCTTAAACCAGAGACTGCAAACAGCTCGGCTCTTGATGACGATACGGCTATCTGTTTACTTACGTGAGTCCTTCACCCTCGACCTGCGTTACGTAGCAAATCTTAAGATGACGCAGTAACGTTATTGGTGGAGGGAGGGGATCTCGGGCTGCAGCATCCCCGTCTCGAGGGCGAAGGAAACGAAACCGAATCACCGTGTTTCTTGTGACGTGTTGTGAGATTACCGCCCAATAGAAATACTGGTAATTATTAGCATTTGATAATTAAACAGTATGAAGTTCACTGCAAACATTGACCATACCAGTGCACTAAATGTCAGACAATTTTAATCTTACTAATTATGGTAGCAATGTATGTACGCAGTTGGGTGACAACATATATAGTTAGGCCAAAGGTACAAATTCTCCACGTTGAGATTTGCTGTGTGCTTGTAGCTGACGGGAGGCCAGCGAGCAGGCCAATGTTGGTGGCTTGTTCCAGCTTAGGATTTTCCAGGCTTCGTTTCCGGTGAGGGGAGAGAGGGACAATGACGAGTGCCAGGCGGAGTGCAGTGCACAGCGTGAAATAAAATATTCTAATACTACTGGCATTTGAAGTAATACGTTGCAGTTTAGAACCTTTAAGGCCCTCATTACAAAATAGCCTGTTGACAAATAAACAATACATTAGCTGATATAGTCACATCTGACGTAATATGTTTAATTGACAATGAAAAGTAATAAATTACCAATGAATACAAGACAGTTACACAACTAGCATGGCAATGTTTGTTTATAAAAGTAATATATTAACTATTTCTCATTTTATTTTCAATTAATCTTGTGTATTTTATCTTGAAATATTCAGTTAAATCACTTATCTGTGATATAAGAAATTGCATGATTGTGATAAATAGTACAAAGGATGTTTATACCAATATAAAAACCTAAGAAGATATTTATTTAATGTGTAGTGTAATTATTTTGATTTAAGTAAGTTTTAGAAATGTATTGGCTGAGCGTTGTACGTTGGCAAATCGGTTAGAACAGCTCACATAGGGAAGTTGATGACGTAGGGGAAAAAACCCCGGCAGTTGAGCTTTTGGCGCGCGCTTGCGCGTGAGCAGGAATTGACGAGTCGGGAGCAAGAGGGGTAGCTGGCTGGGCGGCGTCGCTCGGCATCAGTCGGAATGTGTATCTCCAGGTGGAGACTTTAGATTTTTGGTGTGGCAATTGCCAAGTGTGGTTGCTCGGCGTAGACTGCAACAAGTTGTATCGAGTGCTACTGTGTGTTGTGAATATTTAGCCGGTGGAACAAGGTGTGCATCGCTCTAAAAGTGACTGTGTTTTGTTAATGTAACACGTGTCGTCGCATAGGCATGAACATAAACGGTGTTTGAGACAGGCACATGGTGTGAAAACAATTTGCGACAAATATTAATTTTGTCTGGGGGCTCATGAGCTATAATTTTCTTTTGATAAATGTGTCGACGTACAGACGTATCAGCCACAGGGTTCTAATATTGTGAAATAAACAACATAAAGTGAACTTTCACGTGTTTTCAGAAATAGTAGTTAGTACACCCTTTTCTCTCATGAACTTGACTTTATTATGAATTGTTTTGTTAATCATATGCAGGGAAGGAAAGCTGTGAACGTTTGATATCATCCCCTAGTAAACGAGTCAAACAGTCGCAATCACAGTTCCAATGTTTTTGCATGTTGAGGAATTTGGTTCGCAGTTGGTGGTTGTGAGTTTTAAAAATTAATCTTTTCCAATTTTAAACTCTCACCTCGACCTTCACTCAGTGTCCCATATGACACGACCCTCATCGCTGTTATTCCCCGAGTCAACTTGCAAAGGAAAATTCTTCGCTAAACCCACCTCAGATTTGATGGTACAATTGCCCGTCGAAACTGAACACTGATCGAGCATGGAAACAGAACCATGTACGCAACAGTGAAAAAAAGGATCATCGTCGAAGGCAAACATGTACGACATCCAGCAACGTGGAAATCCCGAGGCATCGCGGTTCTGTTGTCACAGTGTTGGCACGTCAAAGGGAAAACCCGTGTTTCAACCTCCATGCTGTTCAACTATCTTTCCCAGTTTATTAACGTTTCATCCAATTACTGGAGTGTATTTTAACTGTATTCTGTATGTATCTCGATGTCTGAAGTCACTTGGCTTACGTGCCACATATTATAGATATTATGTTTTCCGATTTGTAGATTTTTACTATCGTAGCAACATACTTCGCAAATCGTTTACTTGTTTTGTGAGGAACATGCAATATATCCTCTAATTATTGTTGGTATTTTCTAGCAACGGATTTATACGAGGGGTAGTTGGAAAATAAGTTTCCCCTGTAGATTGTAGAAAGAGTTGTATATGAAAGGAATAAAATAGAATGAGATATTAAAGATAAGACATATCTTTATTTTTCTACATAATTTCCAAATACCTAGATTTACAAACACCTAGATTTACAAAGTAAATAATGTCTTACCAGTACTAGACCTATGCGTCTTTTAGGAAGTTTCCGTGATCATGGTTTGAATTAATACAGTCTTTGCAATGCGCGTATTTCGTATATGCCCGGTTTTAGCCCAAATACAAATCTTCACATGTGTTAACGAGAATGAAATAATAACTCATTTTTAGCTACTGTCGAGGATGTTGAAAATCAAATATCGCAAAACTGTAAAAGCAAATGTCATTTTTAAATGTTAAAGAGTAACCTGTCAATTTCAATTTCCCCATGAACCACAGATATTGCCGAGGTGGGGTGGTTTGCGTGCCTCAAAGACACAAACAGCCGTACCTTAGGTACAATCAGAACGGAGGGGTATCTGTGGAGAGGCCAGACAAACGTGTGGTTCCTGAAGAGGGGCAGCAGCCTTTCCAGTAGTTACAGGGGCAACAGTCTGGATGATTGACTGAGCTGGCCTTGTAACATCAGCTAATGTTGCTTTGCCACACAGCTAGTGCGAACGACTAAAAGCAAGGGGAAACTACAGCTGTTACTTTTCCCGAGGACATGCATCTCTACTGTATGAATATATGATGATGGCATGCTCTCGAGTAAAATATTCCGGAGGTAAAATAGTCCCCTATTCGGATCTCCGGGCGGGAACTACTCAGGAGGATGTGATCATCAGGAGAGACAACACTGGCATTCTACGGATAGGATCGTGGAATGTCAGATCCCTTAATCGAGTAGGGAAGTTAGAAAATTTGCAAAGGGAAATGGATAGGCTGAAATTAGATATAAGAGAGATTCGTGAATTTCGGTGAAAGGAGGAACAGGATTTCTGGTCAGGTGAGTACAGGATTATAAATACAAAATCAGTTGTGGGTATTACAGGAGTAGGTGTGATAATGAATAAGTAAATAGAAATGCGGGTAAAGTACTATGTACAGCGCAATGATCGCATTATCGTAGTCAAGATAGATACGAAGCGAACACCGACCACAATAGTACAGGTTTACATGCCAACTGATGATGAGAAGATCAAAGAAAAGTGTGACGAGGGAAAGGAAATTATTCATACAATTAAGGAAGAGGAAAACTTAATTGTGATGGGAGACTGGAATTTGGTAGTAGGGAAGGAAAAATAGTAGGTGAATACGGGCGCTGGGAAAAGGAATGAGAGAAGAAGCCGCCTGGTAAAATTTTGTACGGAACATAATTTAATTATAACAAACACCTGATTTAAGACTCACGAAAGAAGGTTGTATACGAGGAAGAGACCAGGAGACATGGAAGGGTACCAGATAGATTATATAAGGGTGAGACATAGATTTCGGAACCAGGTTTGAAACTGCAAGGCATACCCAGAGGCAGATACACACTCAGACCACAACTTATTTGTCATGAATTGTAGACTGAAACTGAAAAAAAAAAGAACTGCAGAAAGGTAGGAAAATAAGGAGATGGAACTTGGATAAATTGAGGGACCCTGAAGTTCTTAAGAATATCAGACGGATCTTTAGGCAACAATTGACAGAAACGGGGGGAAATACAAGAGTAGAAGGGGAATGGGTACCATTGAGAGATGAAATGGACGGTGTTATGCATCACTAGTCAAAGCGCCATATGTCATGACTGACGTAATGGAACCTAAATTTTACATATTCTTGAAATATATTTATTTATGAATGTTTCTCAACATTTAGTACCAAAGAAGGGTTAGTGTACTTTCACTTAGTAGTAAAATCCCACTATACATAACTACTAAACTGCACTAATTGCGCTCACATCAGAAATATAAAGTAGCGGCGCTTGGTCTTGTGATGCATAACATGGTCCAAATAGTGAAGGCAGCAGAGGACATAATAATTAGAAAGGCAACACTGCAAAAAATCCTTGGATATCACTGGAAATACTAAATTTAATTGATGAAAGGTGGAAATATAAAAATGCAGGCAAAATGGAGTACCGACGACTTAGAAACCAGATTGACAGGAAGTGCAAAATAGCTAAGCAAGAGGGGCTAGAAGGCTAATTCAAGTCAGTAGAAGAATGTATAAATAGGGAAAAAATAGATTCCGCCTACAGGGAAAATTCTGAAATCAGTAAGAGGAAAAAAGAAAAAAAGAACGGAAGGTTATTTACAACTTGTACAAAAATCAGACAGCGGTTATCAGAGTTGAAGGGTATCAAAGGGATGCAGAGGTTGGGAAGGGAGTAAGACAGGATTGTAGCCTTTCTCAAATGCTATTCAATTTGTAAATTGAGCAAGCTGTAAAGCTAAGAAAGAAGAAATTTCGAGAAGGAATTAAAGTTCAGGGTGAGCAAATAAAAACATTGCGGTTTGCTGAGAGACAGGAAACGAACTAAAGAGCAGATGAACGGAATGGACAGTGTGTTAAAAGGTGCGTATATAATGAAAATAACAAGAGAAAAACGGGGGTAATAGAATGCAGCCCAAGAAAATCGGGCGATGCTGAAGGAATTAGATTAGGTATCGAAACAGAAAAGGTGGTAGATGAATTTTGCTAATTGGGCAGTAAACTAACACACGATGGTCCCAGTAGAGAGGATATAAAATGCAATAGAAAGAAAAGCGATTTTGAAAAAAGAGAGATTTGTTAACATGGAATATTAATTTAAGTGTAAGGAAGTCCCATCTGAAGGCATTTGTGTTGTGTGTGGCCTTGTATGGGAGCGAAACATGGACGATAAACAGTGCGGACAGGAAGAGGATAGAGGCTTTAGAAATGTGGTGTTACAGAAGTATGCTGAAGATTGAGTGGGTGGAACTAACAAAGAGGTACTGAACAGAATTGGGGAGATAAGGAATTTCTGGCACACCTTGACTAAAAGGAGGGATCGATTGGTAGGACATATTGTTAATCTAGGAATCGTAAATTTAGCAATGGAGGGAAGTGCGTGGGGTAAAAATCGCAGAGGGATACCAAGATACGAATATAGTAAGCAGATTCAAATGGAAGTAGTTTACCGTTATTATGAGGAGATAAAGAGGCTTGCTGATAGAGTAGGGTGGAGAGCTGCATCAAACCAGTCTCAATACTGAAGACCACAACAACAACAACAACAACAACAACTTCAAGAGGTATGCGAGTCACTGTTTCCCAGCGCCTCTGCAATTGTCGATGAGAATCAGGCATTACATTCATCCGGCAGCAGGTGTTTCCCGCAAGACAGGCTGTTCGTGCTTCAGCGATCCCCGCTCGGCTTGCTGTAAACAAGTAGGACGGCGTGGCACTTGACACAAGTCTGGCACGCAGATGACACGGCGAATTTTTTGGCCTGTCCGCTCTGCCTTATATGAGCGTCGAACACCTACTCGTAACTGCTGTGACGTAGCGACAAGCAACCTCAGGGAAATGGGAAATGAAATAAAAATTTAAAAATTTCAAATGTTTGTTGAGCTTAAGAGACTTGACTACGGGGCCATCAGTCCCTAAATTACACTTATGAACTAGCTAATGCTAAGAACGGCACAAATATCCATGCCCGAGGGGGCTTCGAACTCTCGCCCGTTGTGGCCGTGCAGACTGTGACTGGCGTGCCGCAGAACGCTCGGCCACCGCGGCCGGCGAATAAAAATTTAGTGGCTTTTATTGGTCGCAATATCCTCATTGGCCATCCACTGCAAGACTTTTGGTTGACGCCACTTCGGTGACTTGAGTGTAGATGATGATGAAAGTGGATGACGACAAACACATAACACCCATTCCACTGCCAGGAATCGAGCCTGGACCTCTTGCACTGATGGTCTGGGACGCCGCCACTGAGCTACGGAGGTGGGCAGCGAAATAGCTACATTTAATTCCGTACTTGTTGTTCTTCTGAAATTTATTTTCTTATTATTACAATAATTGCAGAATAAAGCAGCCCAACTAGTTGCACTTTGTTTTGATACTTGATCTAGTTTTCGGCACCAAGTATGGGTGCCTTCATCAGGAGATTAAAATTATTAAATGAGACGTAAAACTATGAGGGATGTAATAATCTTCTGATGAAAGCACCCATTGTTGTTGCCAAAATCTTAGATCAAGTATCTAAACAAAGTGCAACTTATAGGACTACTTTATTCTACAATTATTGTAAATTTAGTACGGTTCCTGCAATTTCTGACAATATACGTTTAAAATCGTTCTTATTACTATTTACGACGCAGCATCTCGCAAGTACGCCTGCTCTCCCTCGCCATGTCCTCAGTGAAATGCTCATTATTTAAAAAACTGAGGTTTTTTATGAATTTTCTCTTCAAAAAACAAGGAAAGAATATTTCGTGTCAAATGTGGTAAAGTGTTTATAACCTACAACTAATTAAATGTAATATACACTACTGATCATTAAAATTGCTACACCAAGAAGAAATGACAAATATATTATAATAGAAATGACACGTGATTACATTTTCACGCGATTTGGTTGCATAGATCCTGAGAAATCAGTACTCAGAACAACCACCTCTGGCCGTAATGACGGCTTTAATACGTCTGGGCATTGAATCAAACACAGCTTGGATGGCGTGTACAGGTACAGATATCCAGACAGTTTCAACACGATACCACAGTTCATCAGGAGTAGTGACTGCCGTATTGTAACGAGCCAGTTGCTTAGCCGCCATTGACCATACGTTTTGAATTTATGAGAGATCTGGAGAATGTGCTGGCCAGGGCAGCAGTCAAACATTTTCCGTATCCAGAGAGGCCCGTACAGGACCTGCAACATGCGGTCGTGCATTGTCCTTCTGAAATGTAGAATTTCGCAGGGATTGAATGAGGGGTAGAACCACGGGTCGTAACACATCTGAAATGTAACGGCCACTGTTCAAAGTGCCGTCGATGCGAACAAGAGGTGAACGAGACGTGTAACCAATGGCACCCCATACCATCCACGCCGGGTGATAAGCCAGTATAGCGATGACGAATACACGCTTCCAATGTGAGTTCACCCGCAATGTCGCCAAAAACGGATGCGACCATCATGTTGCTGTGAACAGAATCTGGATTCATAGGAAAAAATAACGTTTCGCCATTCGTGCACCCAGGTTCGTCGTTGCGTACACCATCGCAGGCGCTGTGATGCAGCGTCAAGGGTATCAGCAGCCATGTTCTCCTAGCTGACAGTCCATGCTGCTGCAAACGTCGTCGAACTGTTCGTGCAGATGTTTGTTGTCTTGCAAACGTCCCCAGCCTCCTTAGACCATGCGTCACAAAAACGTTTCACCAAGCAACGCCGACCAACTGCTGTTTGAGTACGAGAAATCGATTGGAAACTTTTATCATGTCAGCCACCGACGCCAACCTAGCTCTGGACAGCTAATCATTTGCATATCACAGCATCTTCTTCCTGTCGGTTAAATTTCGTTTCTGTAGCACGTCCTCTTCGTGGTATAGCAATTTTAATGGCCAGTAGTGTACTTCCTCTTCCCTTCCTACAATATTGTCTCTCAATTCATTTTCTTTATAGAGCCCCTATATATATTCATTCCACCTTTTAGCTTTCCCTTCTTTTCTCATAACTAGTTTTACATTTGAGTTCTTGACATCCGTAGAATTGTTCTTTCTTGTATCCAAATGTCTCTTTTATTTTCCTGTGGGCGCTATCTATTTTTCCCGTATTTATACCTTCACATTTTTCTTATATTGCTTTAAGCGTTTATAAATCTGTATATTCACTAGGATGTTCAATTTCTTTCCTTTTGGCGCTTTATGAAGGATCTTCATATTTTGTAGAATGTCTTGGATTTTATGTTTTTCTCTTAAACGCTCACCAAATGTATTTTTATGGTGATTACATGTATGTTCTGAGAACATAAAAACCTTGGTAGTCGCCGCATTGGAGGATTTATAATTATATCTTCGTTTGCTCCCACATTGAGGTGCAATTTTGCTTGCAGTTATTTGCTGTATTATAGGCTATCTTTTCCCTATCTTAGGAGATGAAAAGGCTTGCTCAGGATAGAGTAAGGTGGAGAGCTGCATCAAACTAGTCTCCGGACTGAAGACCATAACAACAACAAAGGCTATCTTGATGTTAAATTTACGGAGATAGGGCCGTTACATGTTATTGGGGTCACATCTCACAGTGGTGTGAGATTTTACTATACCCTTATTCAGATTTTTATTTATTACGTTGTTAAGTAATTCATCAATTAATCCGGTAGCGATTCCTACAGGCAATATATCTCAGTATCATGATTTAGTTGTCAATGGCGGACTGCTCTAATGGGAGGTTAACTAGCCTCTGCAGCACAGAATAGAAATACGCCCTATTTATACCTATTTGGATGTGTCAACTGTGCAATGATCATAATGTCTGTGGAGTCAAACCGACTAGTTTCCACAGAATAGGAGATCGCACACAGCAACATGTGTATTTTTTTTTATTTCTTAAATTATTATTCAATTACGCAATTAAACATGAATATATTGTGTAATGTAGAGATAGGGAAAACATGGGGGTAGGATGGGGGAAATTTGGCAAAACTTGGATATTAAGTGAAACTCAGCAGAGGGCATAAGTTGTTTTTGTTCATTTATTATTAATTCCGGGCTGTGGGCTAGATGCTTATTGATGTTTAGTGCTTCTGACAGATTGAGTATTTGACCTTTGTTTGCTATGTGAAGGATATGGGATTGTGGCTAGTGGCTGTGTTCCTCATTCAAGAGAGAAATACATTAATAGGATATCAGTACATGGGAGGTATGAGATTACCGCCCAATATAAATACTGGTAATTAATAGCATTTGATAATTAAACAGTATGAAGTTCACTGCAAACATTGACCATGCCAATGCACTAAATGTTACACAATTTTAATCTTATTAATTAAGGTAGCAATGTATGTACACAGTTGGGTGACAACATTTATAGTTAGGCCATAGGTAGAAATTCTCCACATTGAGATTTGCTGTGTGCTTGTAGCTGACGGGAGGCCAGCGAGCAGGCCGACGTTGGTGGGCTGTTCCAACTTAGGATTTTACAGTTCGTTTCCGGTGAGCGGAGAGAGGGACAATGGCGAGTGCCAGGCACAGTGCAGTGCACAAATATTGTAATACTACTGGCATTTGATGTAATACGATGCAGTTAGGAACCTTTAAGGCCCTCATTACAAAATAGCCTGTTGATAAATAAACAATACATTAGCTGATATAGTCACATCTAACGTAATATATTTAATTGACAATGAAAAGTAATAAATTACCAACGAAGACAAGACAGTTACACAACTAGCATGGCAATGTTTGTTTATAAAAATAATATATTAACTATTTCTCATTTTATTTTCAATTAATCTTTTGTATTTTATCTTGAAGTATTCAGTTAAATTACTTATCTGTGGTATAAGAAATTGCAGAATTATGATAAACAGTACAAAGGATGTTTATATTAATATAAAAAACGTAAGAAAATATTTGTTTAATGTGTAGTGTAATTATTTAGATTTTAAGTAAAGTTTTAGAAATGTATTGGCTGAGCGCTGTACGTTGGCAAATCGGTTACAACAGCTTACATGGGGAAGTTGATGACGTAGGGGAAAAAACCGCGGCAGTTGAGTTTTGGCGCACGCGCGCGCGAGGGCAGGAAGTGAGGACTCCAGAGAGCACGTGGTGTGGCTGGCCTGCCGGGGTCGCTCTGCGCTCAGTCGGCATGTGGATCTCGAGGTGGTGACTTGAGTTTTGTGTATGGCAATCGCCACGTGTGGTTGCTCGTCGTAGACTGCACCAAGTTAAATCGAGTGCTACTGTGTGTTTGTGAATAATTAGCTGGTGCAACAAGGTGTGCATCACATTAAATTAAAGTGACTGTGATTTGTTAATGTAACACGTGTCGTCACACAGGCATGAACATAAACGGTGTTTGAGACAGCCACGTGGTGTGAAATCAATTCGCGACAAATATTCATTTTGTCTGGGGGCTCACGAGCTATAACTTTATTTGGTACATTTACCGACGTACAGACGCGACAGCCACAGGGTTCAAGTATTGTGAAATAAACAACATAAAGTGAACTTTCACGTGTTTTCTAAAATAGTAGTTAGTACACCCTTTTCTCTCATGAACTTGAACTTATTATGAATTTGTTTTGTTAATCATATGCAGGGAAGGAAAGCTGCGAACGTGTGATATCATCCCCTAGAAAACGAGTCAAACAGTCGCAATAACCATTCCAGTGTTTTTGCATGTTTAGGAATTTGGTTCGCAGCTGGTGGTTGTGAGTTTCAAAAATTAATCTTTCCCTATTTTAAACTCTCACCCCGACCTTTCACCCTCGCAGAGGGAAATTACACTTAATTAAAAGTCCTCAATTTATCACTACATACTCAAGCAATGATACCAACAGTCATCTGTTTAAAGTAATTTCTGTATAACAGCGGAATACAAAAACCCTAATGTGCGGATTCGCGATTTAGATAAAGTGGTTGCAACAAAGTAATTAGAGGTACATGATTACTATTTAATCAACAACGGTCACTCTGTGGCTTACACCCAATTTTCTACAGGAAAGAATAAGCCTGTGTAACATTATTCTTGGTCAAAGGTAGGTATGACACGTAGAAACCCGTATTTCAAAATGAAATGTTGTTAGTGTGCATTTCTATTGTAGACTGCTTCAGTCAGAAAGTTATTTAGAATGTAAAAGAATGGTGTATACGTTGTTCTCTTCCTCTTTGTTTTGATCACTTCATCCAAATACAGCATCTGCACTTCGAGGACTAATTAATTTAATCAGTACTAGGCGTGTCGCGTATCTGTGATTTGTACTACTACTATAAACTACAAGCATGGGTATTTGGCACATATTGTTCAAATTGTTATGGTACAGTAACGTCATTTATTCACGCAGCATTTCTGCCATGTGGTTCTGATACCATTTTAATTCCTCACTAAACTATGTCAGTTCTAATAGAATGCAATGTTTCGCAAATAAATTTCTCGTTTTATTGTCGAGTGTTACGAGCGTTCCATTTCAACTGTGTCCGTTGTGAATGACCAGCACAAATGTTAAGTATAACTTGAGTCATAGCTGAATCAATCAAGTTACTGAGGAGCAGTTAAAGCAGGGGAAAAAAAATTTGTGCGTGGATGCCACAGTGCTTTCAACCAAAGAATACTTTTTATTTCATGGCGTAAGATTTATGCTTATGTGACTTCATGTTAATTAATATCGCGATAATGCTATAACCGATACTTGCGAACCAAGTTTCTATCCTAAAAACATTCACAATAACTGCAGCATTAGGATGAATAGAAAGGCAGGAAGGCTTTCAGTATACTTTAAGCGGTGATTGCTTTAACGAACTATTTCAGTTATGGGAAAAATAAGTGCAGTACTAGAAATGCGAGGAAATTACTATATTAATTGATGTATAATACTTCTATTTCAAATAAAATTTCT
This sequence comes from Locusta migratoria, assembly GCA_026315105.1. Taxonomy (NCBI): domain Eukaryota; kingdom Metazoa; phylum Arthropoda; class Insecta; order Orthoptera; family Acrididae; genus Locusta; species Locusta migratoria. Next base: position 26,992,735 of record CM048751.1, read on the forward strand.
GGTTTTAGCTTATCCGGAGTGTTTGAATGCGACTGAAATTAATGAGAACGGACACGAGAAGCAGTTCAAGGCAGGGCAAAAGACATACGAGCGACAATCTGGTAGCGTCTTTGAGTGCACCGAACTTTCAGAAGCGAAAACTTCGAAATACTTTGGAAACTAGTCTGAACCATAAAACTTCATGCGGCTAACTTTCTGGAGCGGTCTGAAGACGCAATTAGGTTAGTTTGCAAGTGAGGATATTTCATCCTGAGAGTTGCGCCGAGGCAACTTTGATTATTTTCCATAATATTTCGGAACTGTACGGGAACTTGACATCTGCCCAGATTCCTTAACGCTTCGCTCGCCAATATTTTTAGTCAAAGTTAAACCATATCTTTTCGTTAAAATTCACAAATAAGTTTTTTGTTGTGGCTGGGTTACAAAATAACTTGACTAAGCAATAAGACTTAGTACCTTCCTCTGCCATGGTAGAATAAATTACAACTGACATCGATTGTAGTAATCTTACGTGTATGTGGTTTTGTTTCATGCGCAACGGATAACACTTTAAATTGTATAGTATTTAATAAATCAACTGTAATTAAACTCATAATTTGAATACACGTTAATCTCGTGTGTGAGAAACAATGTGATCAAATAAATGTTAAGCTGACTAGCGTGCACCATATACTCGTGGTTAACCTGTACATGCACAGTTCGACTGTGAGAGCCAACAAACCAGCGTGCTACTACTTTAATACATTTCTCACTTTAATAAATATGAATTCAAATAAAGACACCAAAGATACCAAAATCACTGCACTTCATAATATGCCTATCTGTACAACAATTACCATAATGATTCAATGATATAAAAATGTCCTTCAAATCTCTTAACTTTTTCAAAATTTGACACACTGTAAATATTTCTTTTCTCATTTCGTGATCTAACCATTTCCCTTCTCATCAGACAAACCACTTTAACGTTAACTGTTACTAACATTAAGTGACCTAATAATGTGAACTTCCATTAACTTCACTGAAATTACGAACAAACTACATCCTACTCTCATTGATAGAATAATTGATTGTGACAGAAATGCCTACACTGAACTGTTCTAATTAACACTTATAAAATTAATTACGCTATTCTTATGCAATACTATAACGAGAAACAATGACCTCAATTATCTGATTGCAAATTAACTTTCAAACTGGTGAAAGGAAAGAAGAACTGGTAAAATGAATCTGGGTTAAATGAAATAGGCAAGTTGCACGTAACTGTATTCATTATTAAAAGACAAGTACCAGTTACAATATTTCAAGTACACGCTACCATTCATAAAAATAAAAATGTAAAAGTATCCATTAACATTAACTTTCTTACAAAAATCTGCAGACTTGGCTGCGACTCTTCAAAACGGCTTAAGCCTTAACATTTCGGAATTTTACTCCTCGAGTCTTACACACCGACTGTCTTACTCGACAGTTCCACAACGAACACTACTAATCGACTGTACTCTACATCAGCCACACAACGACACTCTTAATGTAACAACTGCGAGTGCAAGACACACTCCAAAGGTAAAACAAACATTTATTGGTTTACAGCATAGACAGAATAATGAATTCAGCTGAATGACAGGTAAAATTAAGTGAAAATTATATTGCGTACTCCTTTCAAGCCATTGACTAGAACTGCGACTAGAAACAACTGGAATAATATATTTTCCACTAGAAGTGGTAGTCAACTGAAAGTCACTAACATAATCAAATAAACTTTTGCATGACTAGTTCTGATGTTTCTTCCTCAAACTAGTTATAGAAACAAAGCACAAGCTGTACGGCTTTCGATAAGGCGTGAAGAAACTGACTGTGTCCCTCCAATAGCACCATCTATGGATTGGCGAATGACACCAATTATGTGAAAGAATCATTCCCGGTTTCACCAAATATGTTACACAGAGAAACTTAAAACTGCCTGGCTAGGCGCAAAGGGCTGCTCACATGATTGAAAGAGGCATTAGTCTGATCCCGAAACCTAGACAGTACAGTTTATCTCTGCGACCTTAGCGCTGTTTTACAATCATTTGAATTCGTAAACGGTCGATGAAGCAACGCAGCAATGTTAAAAAAAGTGAGAGTACGTTGGAAATAAAAACTAATACAGACAGCTACACAGCTACAGACAACAGTGATATACGCCATCCTACAAGCAAAATAACCATGCAAGATTACTACTTGGAGAGTTAAACCAATGTGTTCCCCAGCGTTCGGACGTTACCGCATGACGTCACTGTCGATTGTGAGAACCGGTAGAAAGGCTAGGCGTATTCTTGCGTACGACTTCTGCACTCTTACGTTTATTTAACATTATTTTAAGAAGAAGGGTGCAATATAAGGATAAACTGACAGAAACTGAATGCCACTGTTTTCTAAGGCCAGAAAACTGATACACTGGTTTTTATTAATGACAACTGCCCCCTTGACATATACCGAATTCTGTTACTTACTCATAAAATGATCTTCCAATCGCCAAACGTAGAACACCACCAGTTGTTGGCTCGCGCCAATAACAGTATCGTAAAATAAGTAAAATTTGATTACACTGCTAGTCATTAAAATTGCTACCAAGAAGAAATGCAGATGATAAACGGGTATTCATTGGACACATATATTATACTAGAAGTAACATGAAATTTGGGTGCATAGATCCCGAGAAATCAGTACGAGCCAGTTGCTCGGTCACCATTGACCAGACGTTTTCAGTTGGGGAAAGATCTGGAGAATGTGCTGGACAGGGCAGCAGTCGCACATTTTCGTATTCAAAAAGGTCCGCACAGGACCTGCATCATGCGGTCGCTCATTATCCTGCTGAAATGGAGGGTTTCGCTGGGATCGAATGAAGGGTAGAGCCACGGGTCGTAACACATCTGAAGTATAACGGCCACTGTTCAAAGTGTCGTCGATGCAGCGTGAAAGGTAACCGCAGCCATGATCTCCGAGCCGATAGTCCAAACGTCGTCGAACTGTTCGTGCAGATGGTTGTTGTCTTGCAAACGTCCCCATCTGTTGACTCGGGGATCGAGACGTGGCTGCACGTTACAGCCATGCGGATAAGATGCCCCACTACAGTCGGGGGTTCGAATCTATCCTCGGGCATGGATATTTGTGTCGTCCTTAGCGAGTTCATAAGTAGTTTGGATGTATAGGGACTGATGACTTCGTAGTTAAGTCCCATAAGCTCTACAAACATTTGACATCTCGACTGTTAGTGATACGAGGCCGTTGGGATCCAGCACGACGTTCCGTATTGCCCTCCTGAACCCACCGATTCCATGTTCTGCTAACAATCATTGCATCGCGACCAACGCGAGCAGCAATGACACGATACGATAAACAGCAATCGCGATAGGCTACAATACGACCTTTATCAAAGTCGAAATCGAGGCATCACAACAACGTTTCACCAGACAATTCCGGTCAACTGCTGTTTGTGTATGAGAAATAGGTTGGAAACTTTACTCATGTCAGCACGTTCTAGATGTCGCCACCGGCGCCTACCTTGTGTGAATGCTCTGAAAAGCTAATCATTTGCATATGACAGCATCTTCTTCTCATCGGTTATATTTCGCGTCTGTAGCACGTCATCTTCGTGGTGTAGCAATTTTAATGGCCAGGAGTGTATTTTATTATCAGGTCTTTGATAATGAATGCTGGATGCTACAGATATTTGACTTTTCGATACGGCACTCTAAATTTGCAGTTTCATTATTTTTCAATAATGGTCGCTTGCCTAGTTTGTTAATAACTAAGTAGATAGTGAAGAGTTTAATACTGGTCGAACTGTGGATTGTCAGGTGTGCACTGTGCACTTATAATAAACTTAGTGCATTTGTCAGACTCAATTTACTTTCATGAATTAATTTCGACAAATATTAATGTAAGAACTAACGGTCTTCTGTCCCGGCCGTATTATTTTTCTTGGATACTGTTTAGTAAAATCAATTCTGATTGTGTTAAAAGTTGCTATTTGTACATTCAGCTGGCAGAGCAAGGGTTTCAGGAGTTTTGTGTAAACGCTTTCTCATTGTGGTGCGCCGTGTTTTTATTACGCTGTAAGTAATTGAGAATATTACAAACTACTGCAATATCTGAGGGCAGGAACCAACTTTCAGAATAGGAAAATACGAGGGGAAAAAGAAAATGTAGAAGAAAGTAGAAATTTTCAGTAGATAAATTTTTCTAACCTAAGAAGATTTGGTTCAAACGTTTGTAGAGCTTAAGGGACTTAACTACGGGGTCATCAGTCTCTAAACTTACAAACTAGCTAATACTAAAGACGGCACAAATATCCATGCCCGAGGGGGTATTCGAACCCTCGACCGTAGTGGCCGTGGAGACTGTGACTGACGCTCCGCAGAACGCTCGGCCATCACGGCCGGCAGATTTGGTCCAACCGATCAGAGCAAAAATGCAGATGCAAATCTGGGTAAGCCTTAGGTAGATAAACATGTACCTTCAACGTCAAAGGCTAAACTGCACATTGTATGCAAGCTCTCAGATGAATTTAAAACTATTACAAACAGTAAAAAGAGCAGCACTGGCCGTAAAGATCTTACGCTTTTATTATAGCAAATCGTATGTGAAAGTGTTCCAGCTTATTCTAGCAAGTACTCATCTTATAGTCAAACAGTCATTGATGTATTTGATTCAGATTCCGCAAAATGGCTTGGCAATATAGATGCTTTTGTTGGAATAAAGTCAGTCGAAAGATGACCTCCAGTACAGATAACTGAATTTGAAAGCTCCGTAAGGATGATTCTAATAGTCGCTTCCACCGTAATAATTTTAGTTACAGTTGTGCAACTGTGAAATTGTTCATAGATAATGGTTAGTTTATTCAAAAAGTGCAAATTTTGTATTTTTTTTAACACTGAAATATTGAATCAGATGAATTAGCTAGCCATGGTAGGTCCGAAGTGCACTTAGAATTGTAACAAAAGTTGGTTTAGCTCGCTAGAGGATTGGAATCTGGCAGTATTGTCGATGCAGAAACCCTGCAGATATTTTATGCAGAAACCCGGCATTGAAATTACGAATTTGTACGACTTATAGCAATTAATCAGTTTTTGGTTAGTCAGTGGCTTCCCTAAACAGGAGCTTCAGATAATCTCTTCACTCGTAAACTTCTTAAAATTGATCCAATTATTCGGAAAATTTGATTCAGTTCTTGGCGAACATATAAGGAGAATAGCTCGTGATGAATCTATGTCTCATCATTATCTGGTTAAAAATATACAAAATTAAATACTTCTCAGTCTCCATCAAAAAATTAAAAACAAAATATTATCTGTGTTTAAATCTGAAAATACTATAGTTTAATTTTGGATTATACGATTGAAACTTCTGATGTTGAGCGAATGAGTTGGTCTAGTAGCAAACTCACCTTACGATAGCGGCCAGATGGACCGTCGAAATATTGTATCAAGATGACGTCATTATCCGGCAGAAAACCCGTGAAGAGTATCATGAATTAATACGCTGGGAAAGTCTACGCAATCATATAGTACGTTTTATTAATGTGATCTTGATACCTGCGATGTAATCGTCATTGAACATTTCTTGGGCTTGTTCCGGTAAGAAATACTTCCGGTTTGGGGCTTACAGAGATGGTGTTAAAACAGAAGAAATGAAAATTCCTTTGGAGGACATGAGAGGACAGGGATATTATAATGATACTAACAGGAAGGAAAGAACATAGGAATGCAAGAAAGGGCTTTAGATATAAATCCTGAGCATATTATTTTCCCGGCAGTAATCATTCCTTAAATCTAATTGTGAATGAAGGTGCAAAGACATCAGAACACGCAGTTTGATTTATTTGTTTGCTGATACGAGTTCTTTTCTGCGTCTACGTGACGCTGAGCAGTTCAGATGTTCAAATGTTTGTACAGATAATGGGACTTAACTAAGGGGTCATCAGTCCCTAAAGTTACAAACTACTTATGAACTAGCTAAGGCTAAAGACGGCACAAATATCCATGCCCCAGGGGGGAATGGCACGCCGCAGATCGCACGGTCACTGCGGTCGGCACGCTGAGCAGTCCTGAATGAAGATGTACCTTTCTCTAACGTTGAAGCCAGTACATACGACAGTAACATAGGTTAGGTCTATGATGCCTTAGAGGAAATAAGCGATGACTTAAATACAACAGAATGGTTACACATGAGGCTTGTAGGTTTTCATACCTTATTCGTGATATTACGTCCTTTGTTTAGTTGTAATATGGAATAGTGGATTACTCTATATCAATATTCTCAGCGCACATCTACGAAACATGACCACAGATGTATCGAAAACTGAAGTCGAAAATTTAATAGAGCATTTTACAAACTGCAGAGAGGACACCAAATATCAAGATTATCTGCTTAATACTACGAAACTCAGATACGGAGGCGATGGAAGAGTAGGCTAAACAGTTCCTATGTGAGGGCGATGATGACAAGATAGTAGATCCAGAGTAGCGGTACAAAGTAGATTTTTATTTTAAAGTACTGGACACTACAATATGCGCTGTAAGTGAGATATTTCGGCAGCTTAAAAGTCACAAGGAGCTTTTTGATTTTTATATGACATTATGGAAATTAAGGTCATGCAACCTAATGTTTTAAGTGTAAAGTGTTTCCACGTTTGAGTGGCCGAGCGTTCCAAGGCATCTAGCTGCGGAGTGCGCCACTGATCGCGGTCGGAGGTTCCAGTCCTCCATCGACCATGGGTGCTTTTGTGTCCTTAGCATAAGTTAAAGTTGTTTGTAAGCCCAGGGACTGATGACGAGAGTAGAAGTCCGATAGATTTACAAATATTTGACTTTTTATTTGTAAAGTGTTCCAAGCTGTGCTACAGTTGTACTCGCGGTCAGGGTATGGACACCAGTTGTAAACTTTTTTCCTGTTGGGAATGTTCGGTTTGGTTTGCTGAAAATGACTGCTTGCTACTCTCCCCCCCCCCCCCCTAGAGAAGTGGCGATCAACACCTCACCTGAACTTCTGCTGCTGCCTGACCGTGGCGGGCATCGAACTCCATCTCTTTTAGCAGGGTTTCAGTGCTGTTGATATTAGTAATAGGACAGCAGTGGAGGAGATGAAGTAAGCAAACAGCTTTACCTGGTATAATTGTCTGTATTGTTCCTTTAAGCAAGAGGAATGGGAGGTAGTCTGTTACACCTGAAAGATGGTTACTTCCGTAACCAAATGTTGAAGTAATAATAACTAGTCTTGCTGCAGGAACAAGACACAATGAAAGTCAATTAAATAGGATAATCATTTAAACTGTAATAGCCCAACCCCTATCAGAGAGAGAAAGAGAGAGAGAGAGAGAGAGAGAGAGAGAGCGCTGAGAAACATTACGTAGATTGGTAGTCATGAGGGTAAAGGAACAGCCAAGGCAGGGGCAACGGCTACAGCCCTATCGGTAACATTCTGCACACTTTCGCCCGTTGATTGGCGGAAGAGTTTCTGCGTCCCAGCGGAAACAAACAAGATAAATATTGCCAAACTCGTTATGAAATCCAACCTTAGCGCAGAGTACGATTCATGATTACTAGGTACTGCTAGTCTGCGCTCCTGTTCATCATGGCGGCAATGCACCTGCGGACGATAATAACGAATGTGCTCAACTAGCACTGGGTAGAACTGCGCACGACTGGTGCGGGGGAGCGTCTCCCATCAGTTTTGTGTCCGTCACTCCAGGACACTGTATCGCTCCGCCGACAAGAAGTGGGGCTCCGCAGCCAACCTGACAACGCGCCTTCTGCGCCCTTCCCCCGGCCCGTGCGGGCAGGGTCGGCGCCCTGGGCGGTTGGCACACCTGGAATAGCGGTTCTTCAGCCAAACGGCGCGAAAGCGTGTCTCTCTCCGTCGTTTGTGAGGAAGAAGCGAATTTAAACTAACGGCCCAACGGGCTTTTCAAGAGAACCCCATATTGCTTCATTTACGTATAAATTAAATTGGACTTGATAAAATTATAAATCCTCCGCCAGTAGAGAATCAAAGTGTCACCCACGCCTTTGGAGGATCTTACTTGTCGGAGAAAAATTCACTTTATGAGATTAAATTGGTAATTAATTTATACTGGGCCGATCAGCCAGCTAGCAATATCATTCGATTCGTCATTTCACCTAAGAGCCGAATCTGCTGTCAAAATCACGGCATTAATTTTATTACGGCACTCTCCCTTTGTCACAGGGCTGGATTATCTGTAATTTGCATCTACCTTTCTTCAGCAGTTACATAGCCGAAGATATTGGTACTGCACAGTCTTGTCGATTTTCAAGGTGAACTTAAAGAAATGTCAGTGGTGGTGCAGCCCGGTAGCATGCGAATTGAAACTCTGAATGTCATACAAGAGTATCGCTTTACGCCCAACGTACGTGTAGCATTGCGAGTTTTTGTTGACACAGTTGGTGACAGTGGCAAGTGGAGAGAGACTTTTTCTGACTTAAGCAGAATCCTCCATACCTATTCATAAGGTTGTCACCTACTTTTATTTCTACCGCTTCCTCGAAAGTGTATGGAAGTGCATGCCTGAATTTCCGTTTTGTTGTATTCCATAGGGTGACCTGTGTCAAGACAGTGTTCGGCTACAACAGATTTGTTTGGTTGTTGTAAACGTGTGTGACGTTTATGCTCAATACAACGGTCGTCAACAGTCCTAATAGTATAACCAACATATGACATGCCACAGCTACATGGGATACGGTAGACACCCGCCTTGAGCAAATCGAGATCATCCTTAACGGATCCCAACAGTGCCTTAATTGTAGAAAGTGGACGAAACACACATTTTACATTGTTTTTATGCAACATGCGGCCAATCTTGTTGGAAGTGCTGCCAACGTATGGCAGAAAGGCCACTGACGTGGGTGCCGACTCAGTGTTATCATCACTAGCCCGTTGCACATGTGGTCTCCTGCCGAACAATCGAACGTCGTCGATTTTGGTACCTGGCAGCATACCCGTAAGTTTTTCGAAGTTATTATTCGCCAGGAGAAATTAGGGAATCACAAGTTTTTATAAGCTTGAAATCATTAAATCGTACCTTAGATCAGCAATGGGGAGGCACGTTGGCTGGAAACGGTGTCGATTGAACATGAGCTATCTGAAGCTTTGGATCTGAACAGACGAGTTCGCTGGTGCCAATGCAATAAAATGTGGCATGCAAGGTATGTGTTTAATGACATTTATTCATTAAATTTACTTTTGACTGATTCATATACGTCATACTTTCTCAGTTTTTTCCATGCTGTAGATTTGTTGTAGAGTATGCCTACATTTGTTTTGACTGGTAGTTTCATATTAATGTCATCTGCCGGTGCAAGCTGATTGTAGGAGGCTTCATACAGGACAGTTCCTTTAATTGGGTTAATCGATAGTGTAGATATGGACAACAGTAGGTTATATCGATTATAAATGTTTATCTTTCGATGTCCCACCCGTGTTCAGTGCACAGTGAACACGCACCCTTTTGTTTCTTTGTGAAATTACGAGCTGCGACTAACATATGTCACATGTGATGATAAAAATGTCTCTGTACCACGTGCTTTCGCTGATATTTTGATTTGCACAACAATTTTCGGTAAAATGCTAAACCTGTGCTCAAGGAACTAGAGAAAATGAACATATTTTAATTTTAGGCTCAGCCGCTGACCTACATTATTCTTAGTGGACATATTAATTTTGGAGTTATGACGCTGCTTTGATATTGTCACGACAAAGAAACGAATGAGTGCAATATGTGAAAACAAGACGTCATGTGTGAATGAAGTTGACAAAATCGGGAAGTGCGTGGGGTGAGGTGGCGCTTGAAAACTTGGCACGGGGCAGAAAAATTCCCGAATCCGGCCTTGCATATGATGAATCGTCAATTGATATGATATGTTTATAGAGCTTATGGGACTTAACTATGGGGTCATCAGTCCCTAAACTTACAAACTACTTATGAACTAGCTAACACTAAGGACGGCACAAATATCCATGCCCAAGGGGGGATTCGAACCCCCGACCGTAGTGGCCGTGCAGACCGTGACTGGCGCGCCTCAGTCTCCTCGGCTACCGCGGCCGGCAATCGTCAGTTGAATAAAGATGAATCTATGAAGAGCGAAAGACAAAAAACGGAAAAAAGGGTCAGGATTTCACGTCTTGTAGAAAAACTGATTTATAGACGGAGCGCAAGTTCGGGTTGTTTTCGTTAAGGATTGGGAAGAAAGTGTCTATGCTGTTTCAAGGGATCTTACCAGCATCTACCGGAGTCCCGTAGGGAAAAGACGGTAAAACTAAATCTGGATGGCTGGAAGTGGATTTGTACCGCAGTACTACCGTCCCTATACGATTTTTACCCTATACACTTCGTTCTAAGATGACGATACCTTGATGTCTCAAAATGTGTCCCACCAACGTATCCCTTTTCTTACTCAGGATATGCTAGGGACTCCTTTCCTCCCCAATTATATTAAGTACCTCCTCATTAGTTACGTGATCTACACATTTAATTATCGTCTGTAGCATCACATCATTTATCATCTGTTTGTTTGAACTCATTATCGTCCACTTTTCATTCCCATCCAGTGCTAACCTCCAGACAAAGGCTTTCGGAAAGGACTTCATAACAATTAATTTAATATTGGATGTCGACAAATTTCGCTTTTTCAGAAACACCTGTCTGCCCATAGCCATTCTGCATTTCATATGCTCTTTACCTCGTCCTTCAGAAGTCACTTTACTGCCCAAATCCCATCAAATACTTAGATTGCCTCACAACATTGGGGAAAGGCTACAACCCTTACTCCAGTCTCAATCACTGCGTCTCTTTCATGCCCTTCGATTCTAATAACTGGTCAGGTGTTTTTACAAGTTAAATATAACTCTTGGCTTCCAATATTTTATCCCTGCAAATTTCAATATTTGAAAGTGTGCATTCCAGTCAATATTGTCATAAGCTTTCTCCAAATCTGCAAATACTTACAACGCAGGTTTCCTATTCCTAAACCTATCTTGTAAGATGTAATGTGAGTATCGCCTCACCATTGATGAACCATATCTTCCTAAAATTGTACGAATAAATTGAAATCGATCATTCCAACGAATGTCCTTCATGCAGCGCTACAGGTAGAAATTCAATCGATGCGATTGTGTCGAGTAGCTCACTATAATATGGGATCCTTTCCTTTTGGTTTATGGAATAATTCCAATTAGGACAAGTTGACAAGTAATATTCTTGGAAGACTTAGTCGGAAGCATTTTTTATTCTTACTTATTACGCGTTTCGAAAGAACATCGTCAGATTTGTAGTCATTTTACCACAAATCTCACGATACTCCGTGATACTGTCCCCGCTACTGACAGCAATACCGTCATCACCATATACGCCATAGCCACTGCTAGTATCCAAAAGGATTTCGATCGCCATTGCATGTTTCTCAAGGGTACTGGAATGATGAACAATGACAGATGAACGTGAACCAAGCTGTAAACAGAAATTTACAGTGCTGGAATCTTGAAGTTAATTGATAAACAGTGCTATTAGGACACTGTCAAGCGTGAATAAACGCATGACCACGTCATATTATATGTTGAGGAGGGCAATGACGCCATACAGTTTTATTATGTAAACCCCCTTCCACGATTCTGAAGATGATTTTTATCGAAATGCTTCAATAAACGCATGTCCACATCACTATCTGTGGCTATATAATTTTACACAGCGTCCTAATAGCACTGTTTAACAATTAATACTGATATGGGCGTATACCTCATGAACGACATTATGTCACGTCTGGAAATCTTGAAGTCGTTTGCACATCTCGATATTACGTAATGGAATGGTCAATACTACACCTATGGAAGTATATATATATATATATGAAGAACCCATAAATTTTAATGAAACACAACTGTTCTTTCAGTTTCTTCCAGATAAGAACCACCAGAAAATGGAGGGAATTCAATTTGTCAGCGCGACAAATTAAGATAATAATAAGTAAATTCTCCCCTCTCGCTGGAAGTTATATACTGGCTCCTAGATATTTGTGTTCTCTGAAATAGCCCAGATTTGCGAGAAGTTGGCTTTTATCTGCGCGCCGCTGTCCCTTCCGATGGCGCCGTCTTTTTATGAACTCCTTCCCATTACGGCGAGAGACGTGGGGCCATTATTCAGCGCAAGAGTCGGGCCGGAGTTGTGCACCGCCGTTCTTCAACGCCGACTTGGCTAACTGCACTCCAGTGGCGGGCCGCGAGCAGTTATTCCGGGCTCCTGCCGCAGGAGGGGTCGCTAATCTTAAGCGATTGCTCTACAGCGCTCGTATATAAGGCACCCACGTCTCGGGCAGCCCTTTCCAAATGAAAGGATCATTCTGGCCGTGATATCTAGCCGCCATCCGCCCACGAGGTTGAGAACTTCTTGCCCGGAACCTTCATCTTTTGCGGCACGTTTCAGGTTTGATGTGGTAAACGCCAGCCGGTGGCAGTGGCCGAGCGGTCTGCGGCGCTCCAGTCAAAGTCTGCAGGAGCGCTACGGTCGGGGGGTTCGAATTGCCTCTCGGGCATGGAAGTTTGTGTCGTCTTTAGTTTATTAGTAGTTTGTATTAATTATTTTGTCAAGTAGGCTCAACCACATGGATCGCCTATAAAACACTAAAGAATGACGCGTTTCAAGGATGAAGCCCTCATCATCAGATAAAATATACAAGAATTTTTAAAACCCGAGATAAATAAAATCTAAAACTTAATAAAAGAGAACGTGGTTACTTCCCTTATAACCGTGTCTCCGCAGGAAGCTCCTCAGCATACTGATCTTCGTCAAGATCGAAAACAGACCCCAGCACTGGTGGCGCATAACACAAGCGAAATGCACGGAGTCAACAACACGAGTGGGGCGCACATATGCACATGAAAAACAAAGACCTCCAAATACCAAAGATCATCCACAAGGTAGTGGGTACATTCAGGTGTCGCGAAATCGTTTGTACAGTAAGACAGAGGTTGAAATTTAAAATAAACGACTTTTGTTATAATAGGTCCACAAAGTTATTAAAAAAGCTGTATGTATTGCCTTGAACTTGTTTCATTAAATGAACAAGTTCAAGAAAAAAAAAGTTGTGGAACAATTATAACAAAAGTTGTTTATTTTAAATTTCAACCTCTGTCTTACTGTACAAACGATTTCGCGTCACCTGAATGTACCCACTACCTTGTGGATGATCTTTGGCATTTAGAGATCTTTGTTTTTCATATGCATATGCGCGCCCCACTCGTGTTGTTGATCCGTGCATTTCACTAGTGTTATGCGCCGCCAGTGCTGGGGTCTGTTTTCGATCTTGACGAAGCACAGTATGCTGAGGAGCTATCTGCGGAGACACGGCTACAAGGGAAGTAACCACGTTTTCTTCTATTACGTTTTAGATTTTATTTGTCTCTGGTTTTAAAGATTCTTTTATACTTTATCGGATGATGAGGGCTTGACCCTTGAAACGCGTCATATTTTAGTGTTTTATACACGATCTATGTGGTTGAGCCTACTTGACAAAATAATTAAGCATACAACCATCAATTATGGATATAATTAAGTAGTAGTTTGTAAGTTTAGGGGCTGATGACCCCACAGTTAAGTGCCTTAAGCTTAACAAACATTTGAACATTTAGTAAACACCACGATGCAGGAACATCTACATGCCAAATAGCTGGCGTAAATTCATCGCCATATTACGTACACCAATGTTGGATGTTCACAGGTTCATTGTTTGACACATAAGGGTTTATTTATGTCCTCTCAGTGGTGTAATAAGCATGTAACATACGCGTGGCCAACATGCTGCAAAATGTAGCGCCGCTAGAGTATGTTGGAGAAATATAAGGTAACTGAACGGAAAAGATGCGGTATGAAAGATGCATGCAGCGTGACGCCAGGCTAGAGCCGGTGGTTGAGGCAAGATTCGCATTCCGATACCGCAACAGCTTTGGGTATGAAGTACGTGACTATTCTACATCTACATCTACATGGGATACTCTGCAAATCACATTTAAGTGCCTGGCAGAGGGTTCATCGAACCACCATTATACTACTCATCTCCCATTCCATTCTTCAATAGCGCGCGGGAAGAAAGAACACCTGAATCTCTCCGTTCTAGCTCTAATTTCTCGAATTTTATTCTGACGATCGTTTCTACCTATGTAAGTGGGTAGTCAACAATATATTTTCGCATTCGGCGGAGAATGTTTGCGATTGGAGTTTAGAAAGTAACCCGCCGCAGTGATAAGCGCCGTTGTTGTAATGAATCCCATCCTGCATCATTTCCGTAACGCTGTCTCCCCTCTATCGTGAAAATACAAAACGAGCTGCCCTTCTTTGTACTCTTTCGATGTCGTCCGTCAAACCCACCTGATAAGGATCCAAAAATGGGCAGCAATACTCCACAAAAGGACGGACAAGCGTCGTCTATGCAGTTTCTTTAGTAGTTCTGTTGCATCTTTTAATGGTTCTACCAATAAAACGCAGTCTCTGTTTCGCCTTTCCCACGACATTATCTAAATGTTCTTACCAATTTAAGTTTGAAGTAATAGTAATTCCCAGGTATTTCAGGAGTTTGTGGCCTTCACGTATGATTGATTTATCTTGGATTTCTTGGATTTCTTTTCGTACTCATGTGGACGACTTCACACTTATCATTATTTAGAGAACTGCAAAAACAGCAACAGCCGCAGGTGTGTAAGGACCAGGTCAACACACCAGGCGTGTGTCGGAGTTGTTGACTAGTACGTGACTTGAAGTGGGGCTTTTCGGGAAACAGGGCCAAGCCGAGTGAAATAGAAAGCATGTGTTCCAGAGCAGTCGGCAGTTGGAGTGGGTGTTGGAGTGAGTTCGGAGTTCGCAGTCCGCAGCTCAACTCGGAGGACACCAGTGCGGCAGCGAGCAAGTAGCTAGTAGTTGCAGCTCGGTAGTCATCGTCAGCAGTTCGTGGTTCGTCTCCCAAGTCCGGACAACGGGCCACTCGAGAAGTAGGCGTAAAGTCATGTCACAGTGAGGGGCTAGCGATCTCGCCAACCACCGGCAGCGACATCGACGCGACGAGATGGGGACAAGTTCCTGACCAGAGGACAGGGTCCAGGGTTCGAACCATTCTCCCTGGGTAGAGCAGCAGCACATCGGTTGGAGGCGGCCGGCGATCGACGAGTGGACAGGCGGCGTTAAGGTTCGTATAAACCCCGCCATTTTTTCCCAAGCTGTAGTTTACCACGTTCCGGACGAAGCTCATGCGTTACCTCGCGTTTCATTGTACTCGCTCACATTGCCGCGGTGGAGTAGCCGAGCGGTCAAAAGCGTCTCGCTGCGGGGCGCGCGGTTGCTCGCCGTGGAGGTTCGAGTCCTCCCTGGGGCATGGGTGTGAGTGTTTGTCCATAGGTTAGTTTACCTAGGTTTAAGTAGTTTGTAAGCTACGGACTGATGACTACGCAGTTTGGTCCGATAAATTTACAGACATTTGAACATTTTTAACTCGCTCACATTCGCAAACTACTGACTGTATCTACGTGAAAATTTCATCAATGTGTTCCTTAAGAACTACACTACATTTTCAAATGTTCAAATGTTTGTGTAGTCTATGGGACTTAACTACGGGGTCATCAGTCCCTAAACTTACAAACTACTTATGAACTACTTACGAACTAGGACGGCACAAATATCCATGCCCGAGGGGGGATTCGAACCCCCGACCGTAGTGGCCGTGCAGACCGTGACTGGAGCGCCTTCGTCCCCTCGGCCACCGCGGCCGGCGCTACATTTTCATTTTAGTTTTATTTATGGCAATAATTCATAAACAGCATATACTGATAGTTTACGACCATGCACTTTCTGACGACATTACGGAATTTTCGATATGCGAGGAACTTTTTTACTTTCGAAGTTAGGTGAACGCATTAAGCGCATGAAATGTTCAAAATACGTCAAATTTTCATCCTCTCCAAACAGAAACTCTATGAGAAACGTATAAACTAGAGATAATGTCAGTTAAATATGACGCACTGGAATCCGCTCGCCCGTCTAGTAGTAACACGTCTTCCGTATTAGAGCTCCTAATAATTAGGCACATGTTGTTACTGCATAACATCCATACTTGAAGATACTGGTACTGACTTCTTTTAACCCATTAAATTTAACAGTTGCACACTACAAAAGTGCTGTGTCTCTATGTAATATGAAATTTCAATTTTTCAGTTATATGAAAAGGGTATTCTAAATATCTCAATAGAGAGCGCTTTATTGTGTGAGGAAGTGATAACAAGTCAGTTCGTTAGCTAGTGAAGAGATCCTTGCTATCTATCATTTTCAAGTATTCTCACATAAAATCCTCATTTGATCTAGTAACTTCCGTTCTGTTATTGCTAGGCTTTAATCTGAAGGAAATTTAGCTCCTATTAGGTTTTGGAAACTGAGTAGTAGCTCTGAAACACAGTGGACAAGAAGCAAAGAAATAAACATTTGTGAGTGACGAAGGAGTATCTGAAAATCGAATAATAAATCACTCACTTTACTCTTTTTCATTCTACAACTATGTATTTCCTTGAATAACGTGACAATTAATGAAGTTTTGCATAGTAACCACGTGGCAAAATACTCCCTTCTTTGCATGTTATCATTTGTCAAAATATCATTTTGATACCTCTAACCGTGTGTGCGAAACGCAATGATTCATTCTGGCCTTATCGCCATCGGAAATGAATGCGCTACATAAAATAAAGTTTAGCGCTATACGTGAAAGGTAAAGATCTCTTAAGTCGAAAATAAAATTCAATCCATTAGGAAAGTTTCACCCGCAGTAACATACAGTGAATAACTTTAATATTCGGACACCAAGATATTTTTAGTTTGCTGCGTTATAACTGCATTCGGAACAAACAAAAATATAACATTACCCAATATTATATGAAGGTGCATGTCTTGTAAATAACAGTATGAACGTTGTTTGCATAAAGTAAAACAACTGTTAAAGAATGCGATTAAAATAAACCACTCCTCGATGGTCACGTTACTTTAATATCCGGACAGATGGCAGAATCGCACTTGTCACCGTTCACACCGGGGTGAGTAGGCCTGCTTCTAGTATGAAGGCAGGTGTGTGTTCACAAGCGCGGACGACTGTCCAGACGGTACAATGCCACGCAAAGATAATACCAACTTTGAGATACGACAAATTGTGATTTTTCACAATGCGAAAGGAAAATCATATCGACAAACTGCTGCCATGCTCAACATAAGAGTACTGTAGCAGATATTGTCAGGCGTTTCAAAAACGAGGACCGTGTAGACTCCATACCACAAATGGACCAGCCACAGAAGTTGGATGCTCGTGACAAGAGGAAGTTAATACGAAAAATAAAGAAGGATCCTACACTCAGTACACCGAGATTAGCACGTGAGCCTCTAAACGAGACTAGCAAGAAGGTACATCCTCAAACGATTCGCAGAGCATTGAAACAAAGTGGATACAATGGAAGAGTGGCTCGGAAGAAACCTCAACAGAATGGAGAAAAAATATTGGACTTTGATAGGGAGTTTATTACGAAGGGTGCAATTTCCTAGAATGACGTCACGAAAGTAAATTTAACGTCTGTGGGTCGGACGGACGAAGCATGATGTGGCGGAAGAAGAAAGAGGAATTTACAGTCACAAATACTAAACCCACTGTACAGCATGGAGGTGGCAGCGTCCTTGTCTGGGGCTGTATATCGACGTTTGGACCGGGCGAATTGGTGTTCATCGACAATACTATGGACAAATATGTCTATTTGAACATATTAAAGAAAAATTTACGAAAAAGTGCTGAAACCATGGGGATATCAAACACCTTCAAACTTTACCAGGACAATGACCCGAAACATAAGGCTCGCATTATGCAGGAATATTTGTTGTACAACTGCCCCAAAGTCCTACCACCACCAACTCAGTCACCAGATCTCAACCCGATTGAGAATGTGTGGGAAGAAGTGAAGCGATTTATTAGAAGTACACCAATATCTTCCAAAGAAAGTCTGAAGCTTCAACCGAAAGAAGAATGGGACAGTCTATGTGCGGGCTGTTTAAAAAGTATCATTAGCAGTATGCCGTAGCGTTTGAAAAAAGTGATAAAACAGAATGGCTACCCAACATGATATTGAAACATTTATTTTCCATAAAATTTTGTCTCGAAATACGTAGTTCCGCAAAGTGTCCGAATATTAAAGTAACGTGAATATAGGACCGAGTTGTATTTAAATTGCATTATTAAGGAAGTTATGCAAGTTATCTCAATAAAATTTATATGATTACTTACAAGACACATCACGAAATGTAATAATTGGTTATACGTTTTGTTTGGTTTGTTATAAATAAAGTTATGATGTTCGAAGATTGAAATATCACAGTGTCCGAATATTAAAGTTATTCACTGTATGGTGCAACAAGCACCAAACGGAATATCATAGCAGCCTCTATTTTTTTACTGGAAACTTTTTCTAATGTAACGCAGTCTCTTATTTCGAAGCCAATATCTTATTAACTATGACTATTAACGAAATGACCAGCATTTCGTCACAATGATGTCATAAAGATTTAAGTAGTGGAAAAATTAAATATTTCTACCAATTATTTTTTGCGAGATCTTTTGTGAAAGATGGCAGGGTATGCGCCTCTATGCTGTTAGTGCAGCGCGATTCCAACCATGTTGGAGAAAACATGGCGGACGATTCAGCGTGGGTGTTTAGCAGCTCTAGTTGCCAGCATGTGGTGTCATCGACCTTCGAAGGCGGCCGGCTTGACAGCCCAAGATGGCGGCGGCAGCGACAAGTGTCATGCCACCAAGTCCCTGCCACGCCGTAGCGGAGAAGCGAGGCAACTGTCCCCGAATTTAAGCGGCTGATCGCTGCCATTTGCAGGGAAGAATCCTAGTACTGGTGTTGTGATTTGAAGTTTATGAGACGCAATAAGAGCAAAATAAAGCGCAAAATAAACGCATGTTTGTTTAAAAAAATTACTGATTAATGCAGTCTGTTTAAAAAATATTCTCAAATGAATGAAATCTCCTAATTTTCGAAATAACGTCTGCATTGAGACACGAAATTTAAGAAAGTAAGGCTCTTTTCTGATAAGGTGGAGCTACTTTTCATCGATATATTTGCATAAGACGATTCCATGAAACTTGTAAAGTAGCAGAGAGTGCGATTATTTTTTATTTCACGTAATTTTCTGTCAGGTCCTGTTTACTTTTCGCCGACTACTCTGTACGCTTTTCACGCTTATTTTTGTACTTCACGGTTTTGTCTACAATCCTTTCCATATTACATAGAGTTTTTCTTCCTCGAATTTGGATATGAATAATTATAATAACTTATAAAATTTTAAATAGGCATTTCATTTGCACATTACTTTTTAACAGAGATAGTACCTTTCAAATCAAATATTTGATTATTTACACAGTACAATCATCACCTGTTAAGTGTCTAAAAACAATTATTCGACCTACTTTTACATAATACTTATATGTGATAAATACCTTTTATAGGCCTAGTTATTCACTCATCTCAAATTAGTATTTTTAGTAATTTATATGCAAATAAAATATAAGTACTTGACATGCACAATAGTACGTTTCTCAGTTTTAGAGAATCAGTTGTAAGAGGAAACTTAAACAAAAACAAACGATCATGATTTCTTATTTCTCCATGAAAATACTATACGGTACACAAGTAATGGCTGATCTGTGAAATGTAACATTGTTTCCGTCTTCCTTTTTGCTTCCGTTATTACCGTTACAATTAAAAGCAGCAGACGAACGACCACTTTTACGCACGATTTCCCTGCAAATGGCGAGCGGTCTAGTTTTTATTTAGTACGTCTATGCATGCCACCGAAACACAACAGCGCACCGCCGTCCGCAGTGATGCAGCAGAAGAGTGTGTAACATTCTTCGTATTTGAGATAACTTTCCGTTCTTTAAAATACACGATGATTATTTATGTAGGCAATTACGTAACTTTAATCTTCTTCGGTTTGATAGTCTAATAGGCTCACAAATTTTACTTAGCCTGTACTTCAGAAATTTAGGTTGGTACTCCTGTTTGGTCGAATGAATTGAATTATTGTTTCTTATTTCACCTGAACGTACTGCGAATTATTACTTTCCTGAGCCTATTTAATGTCCCTAGCTTTATTAAAATTTTTGAACATTGTAAGATAAATACTGATAATTAATAGTATTTGATAATTAAACAGTATGAAGTTCACTGAAAACATTGACCATGCCAATGCACTAAATGTTACACAATTTTAATCTTATTAATTATGATAGCAATGTATGTACACAGTTGGGTGACAACATTTATAGTTAGGTCATAGGTAGAAATTCTCCACGTTGAAATTTGCTGTGTGCGTGTAGCTGACGGGAGGCCAGCGAGCAGGCTGACGTTGGTGGCTTGTTCCAGCTTAGGATTTTCCAGTTTTCGTTTCCGGTGAGGGGAGAGAGGGACAATGGCGAGTGCCAGGCACATTGCAGTGCACAGCGTGAAATAAAATATTCTAATACTACTGGTATTTGAAGTAATAAGCCCTCATTACAAAATAGCCTGTTGATAAATAAACAATACATAAGCTGATATAGTCACATCTGGCGTAATATGTGTAATTGACAATGAAAAGTAATAAATTACCGATGAATACAAGACAGTTACACAACTAGCATGGCAATGTTTGTTTATAAAAACAATATATTAACTATTTCTCATTTTATTTTCAATTAATCTTGTGTATTTTTATCTTGAAGTATTCAGTTAAATCACTTATCTGTGATATAAGAAATTGCACGATTATGATAAATAGTACAAAGGATGTTTATACCAATATAAAAACCTAAAAGACATTTATTTAATGTGTAGTGTAATTATTTTGATTTTAAGTAAAGTTTTAGAAATGTGTTGGCTGAGCACTGTACGTTGGCAAATCGATTAGAACAACTCACATGGGGAAGTTGATTACGTAGGGGAAAAAACCCCGGCACTTGAGCTTTTGGTGCGCTCGCGCGCGACGGCAGGAGGTGAGGAGTCGGGAGCACGTGGGGTAGCTGGCCGGGCGGCGTCGCTCTGCGGCAGTCCGCATGTGGGTCTCGAGGTGGAGACTTTAGATTTGTGTGTGGCAATCGCCACGTGTGGTTGCTCGTCCTAGACTGCACCAAGTTGAATCGAGTGCTACTGTGTGTTCGTGAATATTTAGCCGGTGGAACAAGGTGTGCATTGCACTGAATTAAAGTAACTGTGATTTGTTAATGTAACACGTGTCGTCGCATAGGCATGAACATAGACGGTGTTTGAGACAGCCACATGGTGTGAAAACAATTTGCGACAAATATTCATTTTGTCTGGGGGCTCACGAGCTATAACTTTATTTGATAAATGTATCGACGTACAGACGTATAAGCCACAGGGATCTAATATTGTGAAATAAACAACATAAAGTGAACTTTCATGTGTTTCAAAAATAGTAGTTCGTACACCCCTTTCTCTGATGAACTTGATTTTATTACGAATTTGTTTTGTTAATCATACGCAGGGAAGGAAAGCTGCGAACGTGTGATATCTTCCTCTAGAAAACGAGTCAAACAGTCGCAATCACAGTTCTTGTGTTTTTGCATGTTTAGGAATTTGGTTCGCAGTTGGTGGTTGTGAGTTTTAAAAATTAATCTTTCCCTATTTTAAACTCTCGCAACATACAGATTCTTCATCTCAAGGGCTATAAAGAAGGGATCGCTTGGTAGGACACATTCTTAGATATCCAGGAACCGTAAATTTAGCAGTGGAGGGAAGTGTTTGGGGTAAAAATCGCAGAGGGAGACCAAAAGACGCATATAGTAAGCAAATTCACGGTGGATGTTGGTTGCCGTTCATATAAGGAGATCAAAAGGCTTGCTCAGGACTGGAGACTATAACAACGACAAGTTTTTGGCCCTTCGCAGTACTAAAACATATTTCAGAGTGATCAATTTTTTTCTACATTTGTGTCTCATAATAAACAACGATTGTTTACAAATGTAAGTTTTCTGTTTTGTACATTGCAAGACTTAAGTAGTAGTAGTGGTATTTTCATTGTAATGCCTTGTAGTACACGATATATTTTGTTTGATTTCCTGGTTCATGAATAAATAAAGCTGTCGCTTTTCCGAGAGAAGCATGGTTATCCAGATTGACGCCGCAAACACTCAACGATTGACCCTGTAATTTATTTATGATCATAGCGAAAGCAAGCCGCACTGGAAATTGTAGTCGTTTAAATTCAAACGGTACGTCAGTTGGTACCATTGGGTTGCGGTGTATCAGCACATCTTCCACCTTAT
This sequence comes from Locusta migratoria, assembly GCA_026315105.1. Taxonomy (NCBI): domain Eukaryota; kingdom Metazoa; phylum Arthropoda; class Insecta; order Orthoptera; family Acrididae; genus Locusta; species Locusta migratoria. The sequence goes on from CM048751.1 coordinate 27,015,126, forward strand.
ATTTTCCCTTTCAAAAGGTTGTTTCGATCACACTCTTCAGTAATGTTTTCACCGTTGGACGTGTGCAATTACAAAGTAGTGGTTAGTGGTTTTTTGTACCTTAATGGGTATGGGATTCATACCGTAATCTGTTCTCTTCTTCCCTTCCTATTTCCTCTATGTCGCCATCTCATCTTCCCCCTAACTTTCTCCATCACCTTCACATCACTCCATCTTACCACACGCCATATCCTTCTCCTCCCTCCACCTATCATTCTCCCATTCTTATCTTCTCCTTTCCTTCTCTTTGATCTTATTTATTGTTATTGCAATAGAGGTACCTTGATTGCGAATAGAAGTCAAAATGGATGGGTAAATCAGTTGGAAACGGGTTATTGACAAATATTGTTCATTGTTTCGAAGCCAACTTATGCATCCGGTGCGTAATCGACTACTGGACCATATGTGAACGCCAAATTTTCATTTCTAATCGTCACATGTTGCCGTCTCTGTGGTTGACGATCAAAATTATTTTGTGCGTCAACTCGACTGTACCCGTCGTTCCAAAGTCATAATGGATCGCGCTTGAGAATTTCTTTCTCGAATTATCTCCAAGCGCATGTACGAGCTTCATCGGTCTCATAGACTACGATCACATAGTAGGATTACGTCGCGCGTACACCGACCGATATTACGACGCCGCAATAAAGGCATTGTTGTGGAAAAAAAACGATGGGTACTCAATTTGTTTGTAACACTAGATAATACCACGAACTTGCATCAATTCCAACTATGCAATGCTCCAAAGATATGTTCACGACCGACAACACCATGGAGGTAAGAATAATACAAAAGAAACAACGTTTCATCTTAATTCTTTCTGGCTGTTTTAAGCTTGAGTGCATAACACCATCTCCATTCATTCCAACCTCCTTGGCGTATCTGTTCGCTCCGTTACAGCGTATTTGGCCGCTAGGCGAGTAACGAATGAATAAGCTGATTGTTGGAGAATCTAGAAAATGATCTGAGCTGGAAACGTAGTTTCTGTTTTTCTAAAAATTCTGATATTTTCCGGTAAATTTTCCGAATATTTTCTTTCATACAAACCTCTTCCTGAGAATTACGAACAGAACAAAGAAAACATCAGCCTAATCGATGAAGCAATTCTCGAGTTTTCCGCTTAGCAACAAATTTGGCGATTCATTTTTATTTATATAGATTATTGGAAGCTCTTAATGAACTGTAGCTGACATTTTGTTTGAAGTGCATATGATGAATATTTCGGTCTCACGCAAGATAAGGCTTGTACTTGGATTCCAAGATGTTTACTGTGGTAAACGTCCGGACGATAAGTAACTTGGCAAAAAAATGCGCTGAAGAATAAAACATACTGTATATTTACTGAGTATGTAGTGACATTGTAGTTACAAAATATATTGTTAAATAGCATCGTTCGCTTTATCGTATGTGATGTTGTTGTGGTTTTGAGTCCGCAAACTGGTTTGATGCAACTCTTCACGCAACCTTTCCATTTCAACTTGCTTACTTTATTCTTCTCTCGGTATTCCCGTACGATTTTTATCCCACACAATTTCCTCTAATACTAAACTGACAATTCCTCGATGTTTCAAAATGTGTCCCACAAATCTATCCCTTCTCTTAGTCAAGAACTGCCATAAACGGCATTTCTCTCCATTTCTATTCAGTACCTTCTCATTAGTTACGTGGTGTATCCATCTAATCTGTAGCATTCGTTATAGCACCACATTTCGAATACCTCTATCGTCTTTCTGTGTAAGCTCCATATCGTCCACGTTTCACTCCCGTACATTGCTACACTCCAGACAAATGCTTTCAGAATAGATTTCCTGACGTTTGAAGAAATAATGGACGTCATCAGATTTTGCTTCTTCAAACATCCTTCCCTGTCCCTGGCCATTCTGCATTTTATATTTTCTCTACTTCGGTCATCAGAAGTTATTTTGCTACCCAAATAAAGAAAACTGATCTACTACTTTTATTATGTAATTGCCTAATCTAATTTCTTCAGAATCGCCTTATTTTCTAACACTTCATTCTATTACCCTTGTTTATGTTCATCTTATACCTTCCTTTCAAGACACAGAACATTCCGTTTCATTTCTATTAACCACTCCCATGAACCACAGACATTGCCGAGGTGGGGTGGCTTGCGTGCCTCAACGATACAGATAGCCGTACCGTAGGTGCAACCACAGCGGAGGGGTATCTGTGGAGAGGCCAGACAAACGTGTGGTTCCTGAAGAGGGGCAGCAGCCTTTTCAGTAGTTACAGGGGCAACAGTCTGGATGATTGACTGAGCTGGCCTTGTAACATCAGCTAATGTGGCTTTGCCACACAGCTACTGCGAACGGCTGAAAGCAAGGGGAAACTACAGCCGTTATTTTTCCCGAGGACATGTTCAAAAATGTTCAAATGTTTGTAGAGTCTATGGGACTTAACTACGGGGTCATCAGTCCCTAAACTTACAAACTACTTATGAACTACTTACAACTAAGGACGGCACAAATATCCATGCCCGAGGGGGGATTCGAACCCCCGACCGTAGCGTTCGTGCGGACCGTGACTGGAGCGCCTCAATCCCCTCGGCCACCGCGGCCGGCCCGAGGACATGCAGCTCTACTGTATGAACATATGATGATGGCATCCTCTCGGGTAAAATATTGCGGAGGTAAGATAGTCCCCCATTCGGATGTCCGGTCGGGGACTACTCAGGAGGATGTGATCATCAGAAAAGACAATACTGGCATTCTACGGGTCGGAGCGTGGAATGTTAGATCCCTTAATCGAGTAGGAAAATTAGAAAATTTAAAAAGGGAAATGGATAGGTTGAAGTTAGATATAGTGGGGATTAGTGAAGTTCGGTGGCAGGATGAACAGGATTTCTGGTCAGGTGAGTACAGGATTATAAATACAAAATCAGTCGGGGGTATCACAGGGGTAGGATTGATAATGAATAAGAAGATAGGAATGCGGGTAAACTACTATGACCAGCACAGCGATCGCATTATCATTGTCAAGATAGATACGAAGCCAACACCGACAACAGTAGTACAGGTTTATATGCCAACTAGCTCTGCCGATGATGAGGAGATCGAGGAAATATATGAGGAGCTAAAGGAAATTATTCAGACAATTAAGGGAGAGGAAAACTTAATTGTTATGGGAGACTGGAATTCGATAGTAGGACAAGGAAGGGAAGGGAAGATAGTGGGTGAATATGGTCTGGGCAAAAGGAATGAAAGAGGAAGCCGCCTGGTAGAATTTTGCACGGAGCATAATTTAGTTATAACAAACACCTTGTTTAAGAATCACAAAAGAAGGTTGTATACGTGGAAGAGACCAGGAGACACCGGGAGATACCAGATAGATTTTATAATGGTAAGACATAGATTTCGGAACCAGGTTTTGAAGTGTAGGACATACCCAGGGGCAGACATAGACTCTGACCATAACTTTTTGGTTATGAACTGTAGGCTGAAACTGAAGAAACCACAGAAAGGTAGGAGAATAAGGAGATGGGACCTAGATAAATTGAAGGAACCTGAAGTTCTTAAGAATTTCAGAGGGAGCTTCAGGCAACAATTGACAGAAACAGGGGAAAATAAAACAGTTGAGGAGGAATGGGTAAAATTGAGAGATGAAACAGTGAAGGCAGCAGAGGACAAAATAGGTAGGAAGGCAAGACCTACAAAGAATCCTTGGATATCACAGGAGATACTAAATTTAATCGATGAAAGGAGAAAGTATAAAAATGCAGTAAATGAAACAGGCAAAATGGAGTACAGACGACTAAGAAATGAGATTGACAGGAAGTGCAAAATGGCTAAGCAGGAATGGCTAGAAGGCAAATGCAAGGATGTAGAAGAATGTATAAATAGGGGAAAAATAGATACAGCCTACCGGAAAATAAAAGTAACATTTGGCGATAAGAAAAACAGCTCTATGTTTTGCGTCCCGACTTCGTCGCCGCTTTTGTGTCCCAGCCTCGTCGTAGGTGTCGGTGGGGAGCAGCCAGAAACTATAAACACTCGAGTAAATTAGAAAGAGATATATTGCACAGAATGTAACAATACTTAACTTTTACATCGTACGGCAGAATGTTGATACATAGTTGTTAGAGGCCTGCCTAGTGCCTGTACAATAGCAAAGTCTTCACTGGTGCCTATCTGATTACGAAGGTCCTAACTCGTTGCTATCTCAGTCCGAAGTGCGAAGTGAACGATGTCCTTCAGTGGTGGCCACGAGCGGCGTTGTACCAGAGGGCGCTCGTGGCTGTCGTCGAAAGAACGCCGCGCCGTGCATGCATGGCGGCGCGCGGCGAAAGTAGGTGGCGCGCACTTTGTACTTGTGCGACACCACACCCCTCCCCCCCAAACCGCCGCGCCGTCGTGGCGTAGGGCTGAGGGCCACGGCGACGGCACTGGGAGGAGGGCCTGAGCGGGGGCGTTACTGGTGGGACGGGCGTCGTAGCTGAGGCCGGGATCGAGACGCCGTCCGCGCCCCGGCATCCGCCTTGCGATCCTCCAGGGAACCCGCCGAAACCTGGGGAAGGGCGCCCGCCCCCGCCCAGAGGGAGCAGGTCATCTTCTTCTGAGGTGCGTGGCCCAAGCTGGGGGGGGCCGCACGGTCCCGGAGTCCCTCTCAGTGACGCTGTCATCTGCGGCGGCGACAGCGGCGGCGTCGCGTCGATCTCCATCGGGACGATCTCGTAGTCCGGGGACGCTGGACCCGTTGACGAACGATGTGTTTGTGCTCCCTGGCAGTGAACTGGGTCTGGAATCAAGAAACCGGAGACAGGATCGCGCGGCCTATGCAGACGCAATTGGTTTGCGTGGCGCCGCAGCTCCGACCCTGTGGAAGAACGTACAAGAAACATATTGCGCCCGAGCACGCGCTGAATGATGCCCGGCATCCATTTCTTCTTGTTTCCAGCAAACACCCTGTACAGCACCGGCGTAGAAACCTGAAAACGCGTAGCGCCATACGAACCGACTCGGTGCGTGGGAGGCTGCAGCAGGTGAAGGAGAGTGCGGTGACGGCGGCCGTGTAGCAGCTCGGCAGGAGACGGGCCGTCACGTGGCATGCACCGATACGTAGACAGGAAAATTTGAAGAGCTTGCTGCCTGGAGTGCTGACCTTTCATCTTCTCCATGTGAGACTTGAATGTTCGAACGAAACGTTCTGCTTCACCATTGGACTGAGGGTGAAAAGGTGCGGTGGTGATATGCTGAATGCCATTCACACGACAAAACTGTTGAAATTCCGCACTAACAAACTGAGGTCCATTGTCACTGACGATAGTTTCAGGCAAGCCTTCGATGCAAAACACTGATGTTAAGGCACTGATTGTACTAGAAGCTGTCGTTGAGTTCATGGCAATCACAAAAGGAAACTTGCTGAAAGCGTCTACAACAATTAACCAGCGCGTATTCCAGAAAGGTCCGGCAAAGTCAATATGTAAACGTTGCCATGGTCCCTTGGAGCGTGGCCAGTCTGAGAAACGTTGCGGAGGAGCCGCCTGATGCTCCGCACAAACAGTACACTGTGACGTCATGTTCTCTATCTGAGCGTCCATACCAACCCAGGTACAATGACGTCTGGCCAGTTGCTTTGTCCTAACAATACCCCAATGTCCTTGATGCAGGAGGCGTAACACTTCTCGTTGCAGGGAACGAGGAACAATCACTCTTGCTTGGTCGTTGTCGGTATGCAACAACAGTACACCCTGACTTAAAGATAATGCATGACGTTGTGCAAAATAACGTCGAACCAGAGGCCGATCAATGTCTTTGGCTCTGGCAGGCCACCCTGAGCGAACAAAACGTGCTACCACACTTAGGTCTGCATCCGCAGCTGTTTCCTGTGCAACCCGATGAGAGTTCAAAGGAAAGTCTGCGACAGCGAAAGCATCTCTGGAGTCTATCTGACAACATGCCATTTCTGAAGAATCAAACGAAACATCCTGGCCAACCGGAAGTCGGGAAAGTGTGTCCGCGTTAGCATGTTTAGTGGTAGGTCGGTACAAAATCTCATACTGATAATTAGACAATATCAAGGACCATCTCTGAAGCTTTTGTGCCGTTCGTGGCGGAATTGGCTTTGTGGGTGAGAACAACGACGTGAGAGGCTTGTGGTCTGTCAACAAATAGAATTTTCTGCCATAGAGATAATGATGAAACTTTGTGACGCCGTAAATGATTGCTAAGGCCTCCTTTTCTATCTGACTGTAATTCTGTTGCGTCGGCGTCAGTAGCTTGGATGCAAAGGCAATAGGACGATCGTGACATCCAATACGATGTGAGATTACAGCGCCCAGACCATACAAAAGGAACATTCTTCCTACGTAAGTGATGCAGTGGAGCTGCAATCTGAGAGGCATTGGGAATAAATCTGAAATAATAGTTAAGCTTTCCCATCACTGCTTGCAATTCATGCACATTCTTAGGAGGAGGCAAGTCTTTGATTGCTCGAAGATGTGACTGTAAGGGATGAATTCCTTGGGCATTAATCACATGGCCCAGGTACTCTATTTCAGTTTGAAAAAACGAACACTTTGCTTTATTACAACGTAGACCTGCTGCAGTCCAAACTTTGAAAAGACACTCCAGGTTTGCTAAATGTTCCTCAACTGTACGTCCGGATACCACAATATCATCTAAATAGTTCGAACAACACGGTACAGAAACTGTCAGCTGTTCCAAAAAACGCTGAAAAATAGCGGGAGCGGAAGAACTGCCAAAGGGTAGGCGTTGAAATTGAAAAAGGCCCCTGTGAGTATTAATGACGAAAAACTTTTTTGACTCGTCATCAAGTGGAATCTGTAAGTATGCCTCTGCTAAATCAATCTTAGAAAAGAAGCGAGACTGTCCTAATTGGTCCATCAGTTCCTCAGGTCTGGGCAGGGGATAAGCGTCTACAATTGTTTGACTGTTGACAGTTGATTTGAAGTCCGCACAGAGACGAAGTTTTCCTGACGGCTTGGGTATAAGTACTATAGGCGAGGCCCACTGACTCGCAGAAACAGGAGAAATCACCCTACTATCTTGCCAACGTTTAAGTTCTTCGGCAACTGTATCACGCAAGGCGATAGGCACTGGTCTAGCTTTACGAAATTGTGGAACTGCAGATTCTTTTAAAGTTACATGTGCCACGAAGTCTTTTGCACAACCTAGTTCCGGCGAATACAAGTCACTATATTTGTCACACAATGCATTGATTTTATCCTGAGGCACTATTGACGAAATTTGAAGCACATCTCTTTGAATTGATAAACCAAACAAGTCGAATGCATCGAGTCCAAAAATGTTCTGCGTAGATTTGGCCTGTAGAACTACAAAAGCAACAGTTTTCGTTACACCTTGAAAAGAGGCGGGCAGGCTACATGTTCCTAGCACGGGAATATTTGCACCTGTATAAGCTGTTAACACTTGCTGTGACGGCGACAATTTTGGCGACCCCAGAAGTTCATAAGTATCTTTATTAATTAATGTGACAGCGGAACCAGTATCAAGCTGAAATTGCACAGTCTTATTTTCTATAGAGAGAGTAACAAACAGCTTGTGCTTCTGGCGCACGACCAGTGCGCGAATGTGGGCAACGTCTAATACATATTGTTTTCTGCGCTTGCGCGGGTTGCGTGCGGTAGGAAGCGGCGCATACTCGGCACACAGCGGATTAACCACACTGTCACTAGATGACACTACCGCCGGATCGGCGTCCGCGCAATGCGAGGCTACTGCACTAAAATTACTTTGAGTAGCTACACCAATTCTACTGTCTCTAGCTACACAGTGCGGGGCACTATTGCAATTAGAAGTTGCAGAAGGCACTATTTTCACTACAGGAATGCACTGTTCATAGTCATTTTGCTTGTCCCGAACCCTTATCCGCTGCACTGTTTTACGCGCTCGTCGGCGCTTGCTACGTGGTGCACTATATAGTTTAGCCATAGGCGCAGAACTACTTTCTTGCAATGGAGATCCGAGGAAAGCACTGTTCAAGTTTACAGCGTGTATGACATTTACAGAATTAACTGTTCTCGCACTCCGCGAAGCACTGATTATAACGTTACTGTTCTTTGAGTTTTGAATTTGCATACACACAGACTGCACATGTCCCGATTTGCCACATTGATAACAGGTTGCGTTGCGACTAGGGCAATGAGCACGCTTGTGGCGAGACACACACTGGGGGCAAGATTTACGTACATTTTTCTGAAATGAGCGTTGGCGCCCGTTATGCAAATTACTGTGTGTAACACTACGGGGCGACCTTTGCGTCGCACTTTTACTCTGGCTACTGTTCACTGTCTGTTCAGCACGGCCTGTAGAATTTAAAGAATCACAAGTGCTATACTGAGAACTACGGCTAGGAAAGCGGTCGTTACGGCGCACTGAATTTACACTGTGGCTTTGCATTTCTACATCTGCTAAGTCAAAAGTATCATGCGCTTCTATAAGCTGCAGTACACTGTCTAATGAGGGGTCAGACTGTTTCAGAATTGCTGCTCTAATTCTGGGGTCCTGAATATTCTGCGTAATCGCATCCCTCAACATCACGTCACTATACGAAAGTCCACAAGAGCAAGTAAATTTACATTGGCGGGTTAAGCCCTTCAATTCCGTAATCCACTCTTGGTGTGACTGCTGCGGTAATTTTTTAAGTCTGAAAAATCGGTACCGTGCCGCAGCTACAAGAACTTTTCTCTCATAATGAGCATTCAGTGCATCTACAATTTGTTCAAAGTCTACATCACGAGGAGATGCGAGAGGGAAAAGTTTTTGCAATAGTACGAAAGTCTGGGGGCCCACAATCGATAAGAAAAGGTTCTTCACTCTCTGACCTGTAATTTGATGAGCCGCGACGAGTTCTTGAAACTGTGAGAAATAGTCGCTCCATTCTTCCTCACGTTCGTTGTACTGGCGGAACGACGGAAGCGGTGCGGCGGCAGGTGTGGGCTGCTGATGCGACAGCTGTTGTTGTTGGTGAGCAGCCTGTGTCGTCAACTGCGACACGGCCTGCAGTAGTTGAGTAATTTGCGCCGTCTGTAACTGAATAATTTCCATTAAGTTTGGGTTCGGGGTAGTGGCCATGCTGACCGATTAGGCGCCGCGCATACAAGTAACTTATAACAAAACACAAATGCCATATGAAACAGGACGCTCTGCAACAAAAAAGTCCACAAAATACGTAACAGAATATGTTCCCCCAAAAATCTTATAATAAGGGTGGGTGGGCGGGAGCAATTTTTGCGTGCTCCGACTGCTGCTGCAAGCGGGCTGGTCCAAGGTTCGTCTATCACTCCTCGTCGCCACTTTTGTGTCCCGACTTCGTCGCCGCTTTTGTGTCCCAGCCTCGTCGTAGGTGTCGGTGGGGAGCAGCCAGAAACTATAAACACTCGAGTAAATTAGAAAGAGATATATTGCACAGAATGTAACAATACTTAACTTTTACATCGTACGGCAGAATGTTGATACATAGTTGTTAGAGGCCTGCCTAGTGCCTGTACAATAGCAAAGTCTTCACTGGTGCCTATCTGATTACGAAGGTCCTAACTCGTTGCTATCTCAGTCCGAAGTGCGAAGTGAACGATGTCCTTCAGTGGTGGCCACGAGCGGCGTTGTACAGAGGGCGCTCGTGGCTGTCGTCGGAAGAACGCCGCGCCGTGCATGCATGGCGGCGCGCGGCGAAAGTAGGTGGCGCGCACTTTGTACTTGTGCGACACCACACTATGAATATCAAGGACACTGATGGAAAACCAGTTCTCAGCAAAGAAGGGAAAGCTGAAAGGTGGAAAGAGTATATAGAGGGGCTCTACAAAGGAAATGAACTTCGAGACACTATTGTAGGAAGGGAAGAGGATGTATATGATGATGAAATAGGAGATACTATACTGAGAGATGAATTTGACAGAGCACTGAAAGATCTAAGTCGAAACAAGGCCCCTGGAGTAGATGATATCCCGTCAGAGCTACTGAAGTCTCTGGGAGAACCAGCCATGACAAAATTGTTTCACATTGTGTGTAAGATGTATGAGACAGGTGAAGTACCCTCAGACTTTAAGAAAAATGTTATAATCCCCATTCCAAAGAAAGCGGGTGCAGACAGGTGTGAAAACTACAGAACTATCAGTTTAATAAGTCATGGTTGCAAAATATTAACACGAATTATATACAGAAGGATGGAAAAGCTGGTAGAAGCCGACCTTGGGGAAGATCAGTTTGGGTTCAGGAGAAATGTAGGAACACGGGAGGCAATACTCACTTTACGGCTTATCCTAGAAGATAGATTAAGAAAAGGCAAACCTACATTTCTAGCTTTTGTAGATTTGGAAAAGGCTTTTGACAATGTTGATTGCTATAAACTCTTTCAAGTTCTGAAGCAAGCAGGAGTGAAATATAGGGAGCGTAAGATTATTTACAACTTGTAAAAAAACCAGACAGCGGTTGTCAGAGTTGAAGGGCATGAAAGGGATGCAGTGGTTGGAAAGGGAGTAAGACTGGGTTGTAGCCTTTCCCCAATGTTGTTCAATTTGTACATTGAGCAAGCTATAAAGGAAAGCAAGGAGAAATTTGGAGAAGAAATTAAAGTTCTGGGTGAAGAATTAAAAACATTGCGTTTTGCCGACGACATAGTAATTCTGTTAGATACAGCAAAGGACCTGGAAGAGCAATTGAACGGAATGGATAGTGTGCTAAAAGGTGCATATAAGATGAACATTAACAAGAGTAAAACTAGGGTAATGGAGTGCAGTGTAAGAAAATCAGGTGATGTTGAAGGAATTAGATTAGGTAACGAAACAATAAAGGAGGTAGATGAGTTTTGTTACTTGGGCAGTAAAATAACAAATGATGGTCGCAGTACAGATGATATAAAATGCAGAATGGCAATGGGTAGAAAGGCGTTTTTGAAAAAGAGAAATTTGTTAACATCGAATATTGATTTAAGCCTAAGGAAGTCCTTTCTGAAGGCATTTGTATGGAGTGTTGCCTTGTATGGGAGTGAAACATGGACGATAAGCAGTGTGGACAGAAAGAGGATAGAGGCTTTTGAAATGTGGTGCTACAGAAGAATGCTGAAGATTAGGTGGGTGGATCGCGTAACTAATGAGGAGGTACTGAACCGAATTGAGGAGAAAAGAAATTTCTGGCATACCTTGACTAAAAGAAGGGATAGATTGGTAGGACACATTCTTAGACATCAAGGAATTGTGAATTTAGCGTTGGAGGGAAGTGTGTGGGGTAAAAATCGCAGAGGGAGACCAAGAGACGCGTATAGTAAGCAGATTCAAGTGGATGTGGGTTGTCGTTCTTATGAGGAGATGAAAAGGCTTGCTCAGGATAGAGTAGGGTGGAGAGCTGCATCAAACCAGTCTCTGGACTGAAGACCACAACAACAACAACTTCTATTAAATCCTTTTCTGTCTCTGACAGAATTACAGTATCATCGGAAACAGTATCATGCAAACTTTTCCTTGCGTTCCTACGAATGTAATACTACATAAACAAACCCGACCTCTACAAGCAGAATTTGGAATTAAAACAAAGCATTGTTAAATTGTCCACCGCTCGCGATAGAGAGGTGGTAACAATGAACAGTGGAATCTGTTATATATTGTCTCGACGGTAGTGAATCCAATTAACACACAAGTTTCCGAATGAAGTTCGTCCAGTACGGAAAGAGTGTACCAGATGACTGCGCATTTGTGCTCAACAAAAACTAGTCATGTCGGTGAATTTGGAGGCCGAACCACGTGTGTCCCCGTTAACTAAGTACAATGTTAAGCATTGGCTTCATCCTTACGAATTCCTGAAGGAAACTGAACATCTATTGTGTACGATGTGAGCGGACTTTTTTATGTTGTAGTTGTGCTCAATTGTACATTAAATATTCAATGCCTGGCGAACAAATTAGTACGTAAATAGAAATTCATTTTCATTGATTTTCGATTCTCGCACGGAAAAGAGCCTCAGCTTTTTAGCTGAGAAATTGTTTCGGAAGTATGCATTGGGTTCGCTTCAAGGAAACAGGATTTTTCGAAACCCCAAACTCGTCTATTTTCTTAAAATACATTCATATCAGTTATATGTGAACTACACGCAGCTGACATCAAATAAAAAAAAATGTTCAAATGTTTGTAAATCTTATAGGACTTAACTACGGGATCATCAGTCCCTAAACTTACAAACTACTTATGAACTACTTACGAACTAGGATGGCACAAATATCTAGGCCCGAGGGGGGATTCGAGCCCCCGACCGTAGTGGCCGTGCAGACCGTGACTGAAGCGCCTCAGTCCCCTCGACCACCACGGCCTGCTACATCGAATCAACTATCAGTTATTTGCAGAAAGTAATTAGCAGCGTGGGCCTTTCTCTCATAGTGATGACCTTCCATTTGTATAGAATTTTTTTCCTGTTTTGTATACCTGCTGGAGCTCTTTAAGCAAATCAGCACTGCAAATTCGTTTGATTGATTTAATTAAATGTTGCACTAAAGGACCATAAATCTACCACGCGTAATCATGGTAGACCTAAGGTTAACATTCGCCTCTAGATCACCATCCATGTTGCTTGTCCTATAGAATTTCGCATAGAGACTTGAATATTTTCAGCATCTGGTCATTTTCGTACATAAAAAAAGCGCTTTAAAGCAGTATTTTTTGCCGTGGTACTCTAATTACATCACTTTGTTTCGTGATTGTTAGAGGCCCATGTGTTAGTAGGTTTTCATTACGTGAAACTTTCATCTAAAATTCATAACGCTCTGTACCTTTTTGTAAATGTTCTAAAAGGTTTATCTTAATTTGGTTCACCGGGATTCGGCTTACAATGCCATCTTCAGACGTGACTGTTTTGTCAAAGAAGTTACATTGTTTATATACTGACCTGGAAGACGTCTGTATCTGTAGAATTCAAGTTCCTTGACAAAACAGTAGTAGGGTCTGAAGATGGTTTCGTAAGCCTAAAACTGGTTAACCGATTCAAAATAAACTATTAGAGCACACACAAAAGCGAAAAGTTTATTAGATGATGTTCCACCAAGAACCGGCGGAAAATCTGTCAATTAATTACTTAATTAAGCTTTTACAGTAACGTATCATGTGTTGAGATTTTTAATCGATCATCCATTTCATGTTTCCAACGTTAAAATTAAGAAGTACGAGATTAAGTACTGTGTAGATTGTCAACACATTCTTATGCATCAGTACAGAATGATTTTTGAGGTACATTCTGCCTGCAAAGTATGTTGTGAATAGGCGAAATAATTGGAAAACTCGTACGTGACGACCCGGATTCTTATGAGGTCAATAGTTTATGACCTCGTATTTCACGATTAGTGTGTCTTAGTATTATAAAATTTCGAAGTTACATTCAGCAGTATGTGTGTATACTGTCTGTAAACGTCTCCCGGGTGCGATCCGTACTTCATAGGTAATAAATTGAAACCTCATGCCGAATGGCGCAGTTTTACTGCTTGAACAGCAGAAGAGTAGTAAACAGTAAACTTGTTTCTTTCTATCATTTCATTGGGGTTGACAGCAAGAAAAATTACGTGTAAAGTTTGTTGCAAGTCTCTAAGTACACTCATTCTCAAATAGTTGATCAATAAATTCTCTCTATAAACGCGTCGTATGATGCGGCCGTTTCAATTGTTTACGACGTCGTATTTCCTGTACATCTTATCGTAAGTGGATTTTTCTCTAAATGCGATTCTTTCCTGATATTGGAAAACATTTGTAATCAGTAAGTTTCGTTGAAATCAGACCGTTGGTGTAAGAGAAGATGTGGAAAAGTAACGCTTTATGTGGCAATTTATTGCGAATTTCTTTGCAAGATGTTATTACGTCATATGTCAGCCGTAGGGTGCTCTTAACCACGCAGCGATAGTTGCTGATTGTAGGAATACGCCCTGTGTGTGAGAAGGTTGGATGACAAGTATTTTAGTAGGCATGTGGAATAAAACGAGCACACACACACACACACACACACACACACACACACACACAACAATCTTCTACTTTCATGCCTATCAATTATGCTAACTGGAAATAATAGCTAGCTTAATTGCATCTCTAATCCTACGAATAGTTAGGCAATGGCTAGAATATCAAAGTAAAAAAATATGAAGCGTTATATAAAGATAAATGAATAATTAGTAGCAAGAGAGTTTTATTAAAAAATTTGATCAGTTCTTACCTCCCTTCTTGTCATAAGATGTGCAGAAACAATATAAGAGTTTTTCTTACTATATTTACAATACTTTCGGCAAATGAACGGTCCATTTGCTTCTCCATCAACCCAGAGTACATCTGCTTGTTTACAAAATTCAAGCCGAGGTGCCGCGGTGGAGTAGCCGAGCGGTCTAAAGCGTCTCGCTGCGGAGCGCGCGGTTGCTCGCCGTGGAGGTTCGAGTCCTCCCTGGGGCATGGGTGTGTGTGTTTGTCCTTAGGTTAGTTTACCTAGGTTTAAGTAGTTTGTAAGCTACGGACTGATGACCGCGCAGTTTGGTCCGATAGATTTACAAACAACACAACCCGAGGTCAAATAAGAAACAGTTAAGTTCTGTGCGTCAACCGCAGAATGTTTGACCTGGTTTCCATGAATTCAGACCTACTATTCAGTGCAAACGTTTACATGAGCACTTCTCGTTTCTATTCGTTTTACGTTTATGTAGATAGAAATAGCAGACATATCGCCAGTTTGTTATTTGTAGGAACAGACTGAAAAGCGTGCCACCGTAGTAAAAATATGTTAAAGAAATATACGTCTGCATAAAAAAAGGTCGACAAGCTTTTCAGAGAATTTTCTATAACAGCATTTTCACTGTATTAAAATTGTTTCAGGGCAAGGTTAAGGTTAATCTAAAAAAAAAAAAAAAAAAAAAAAAAAAAAAAAAAAAAAAAAAAAAAAAAAAAAAAGATTACACAAATTATTACTAGAACGCTACACTATGGGTCACACTGACTATCGGCGTAAATGTATTCCATTTTTTAACGCAGAAGTCGAAAAGCTGCACACGATCATCCTATGTAATAGCGACAAATATTAACAGTTAAGGTGCAACCTAATAAACGAACAAAAACAGAAACATCAGCTTAGTAGTTGGATATTGTTTCAGGCTAATTTTTGGTGTAGTGTTAGAATACAGTTTCACTAAGTTATAAACGACAATAAAATACACTTTTGGAGCTGTATGAATATAGCTCAGACAACCAGTAGAGGGGAAACCTGAAAGGTGAAACGAGTTTATAGGCGAGCTCTATAACGGAAACGAACGTCGATTATATGGAAGGAACGGAAGGGGAACTAGATGAAGCTGAGATAGGAACCACTATACTGATAAAAAAATTTCGCCATTCAAAGATCAGGTCGAAAGAAGGTTACTGAAGTAGGCAATTCCCTCAGAGATATTCATGTCTCTAGCGAAGCCAGCCAGTACACAAATATTTCACTTTGTGCGTAAGGTACGGAAAGGTGCGAAAATTACAAAATCGTCAGTTTAATATGAGTTACTGACAAAATTTTAACACCAATTATGAATCGGAAATCTTGCTGAAGCCGATGTCAGCGAAGATCAGTTTGGCTTTAGGAGAAATGTACGAACACAGGAGGCAATACTCATTTTACTAGTTATCGTAGGTTAGAAAGAACAAAACTACATGTTTCAATTTCCCAGATTTAGAGAAAGCTTCTGACAATATTTAATAGAATACACTCTTTAAAATTCTGAAGTCAGTATGGCGAAAATACACGGAATGTTAGGTTATTTACAACTTGTACATAAACAAAATCAAATGTTCAAATGTGACCACAAAGGTTTTCCCGGCGTAATAACTGTTTGTAATCTTCTCGGGTCTGCAGCCGGATAATAAAGTCAACTTGACACAATATTTCAGCGGCGCAACTGCCCGCCATCCTCAGGTGAGCTTGCTGATAGACAATCTCGCCGGAACTGAGTTACCAGTGCAATCGGCGGAAGTCGAGAAGGAGGGGAAGCTTTCGTTTCTTGATGTTCTGGTTTACAGAAGAGATGATGGGAAACTGGGACATAGCGTTTATCGAAAACCTACGCACACGGACCGCTATCTGCATGCCTCGAGTTGTCATCCTCCGGCCCAACGTACTGGCGTTCTTCGGACATTAGCGAGAAGAGCTTACGCCATTTCGGATGCAGAAAGTTTGACGCAAGAACTAGATCATCTAAAAGTTGTGTTTCAACAGAATGGCTACACAGATAAGCAGATCCGCTGTGCTTTACAGTTTGATCCTTCACCTGAACCAATAAATGAGACCCATAAATCAGTTGCTTTCCTACCTTTTGCCGGGAGTATCTCATCAAAGATAGGAAGAATTTTAAAAAAGTATGACATTAAGAGTGTTCTTCGTCCGCCAGTAAAGACGAGAGCACTTCTTGGATCTGTGAAGGATGATTTGGGTCTGAGGAATCCCGGGGTATATAAGATTCCGTGTCAATGTGGGAAAACGTATATTGGTCAGACTATCCGCACCATTCAGGACAGATGTATTGAACATCAACGGCACACACGTTTGCTCCAGCCCGAGAAGTCGGCGGTAGCTGAGCACTGTCTCGATGGGGGACATAGAATGTTATACAACGAAACTCACATGGTTGCTTCAGCATCTCGTTACTGGGACTGTGTCTTAAAGGAATCCATAGAAATTCGATTATCTGACAATCTGATTAACAGAGACAAAGGCTACCTTCTTAGTAAATCCTGGAACCCGGTGTTATCAGATGTTAAAAAACAACGGTTGATACTTCATGAATCTGAATAATAATTTTATCATCGATTATCGATTTCGCCGGACTCTACCACCGGAGCGCTGTACGTCTTGTGCGCCAGAGGGCAGTCACTGTCACTTCTTGCCCACGCGCTACGGGCCTTCCTCGATGTATAAAGGAGCCGCCGATTGCACTGGTAACTCAGTTCCGGCGAGATTGTCTATCAGCAAGCTCACCTGAGGATGGCGGGCAGTTGCGCCGCTGAAATATTGTGTCAAGTTGACTTTAGTATCCGGCTGCAGACCCGAGAAGATTACAAATGTTCAAATGTTTGTATAGTCTATGGGACTGAACTACGGGGTCATCAGTCCCTAAACTTTCAAACAACTTATGAACTACTTACGAACTAGGACGGCACAATATCCATGCCCGAGGGGGATTCGAACCCCCGACCGTAGTGGCCGTGCAGACCGTGACTGGAGCGATTTGGTCTCCTGGGCACCGCGGCCGGCTGTACATAAACGGACAGCAGTTATTAGATCTGAAGGGGATGTGAGGGGAGTATTCTGGGTAAGGAAGTAAGATATAACTGTATCCGTTCTCCTAGTGTATTCAATCTATGCAATTAGCAATCTGGACATGGAATGAAAATTCAAGGCGATGGAATAAAAAATTTACGTTTTGCTTACTACAGTGTCATTCTGTCAGAGACAGCAATGGACCTAGAAGAGAAACTGGGTAGGATAGTGTGTTGAAAGGAGCAAGTAAGATGAACATTATGCACAAAAAAATCTGATATTCTACCCAAAATATATGACTGCCAGTCGGCCGCGGTGGCCGAGGGGACTGAGGCGCGCAAGTCACGGTCTGCACGGCCACTACAGTCGGGGGTTCGAATCCCCCCTCGGGCATGGATATTTGTGACGTCCTTAGGATAAGTCAGTTCATTAGTAGTTTGTAAATTTAGGGGCTGATAACCCCGTAGTTAAGTCCCATAGACTCTACAAACATTTGAAATTTTTTTTTATGACTGCCAATTCGCTACGAATTCAGGGAAAATGTGATACTAAATTTTAACACGAAAAGCCCACATCGCCGAAGCTCCCACACTACGCCCAATCTAAGTGTGGTATAAAATTACCACAGCACAGTCACAACAAGTATGTAGATTACCGATTCCATACCGTCACTCCCCTCTTATTCAGCTTGTAGCTGCAAACGCTTAAATGTTTATTTCTGTGGAACCAAACTATTGCACTAATCAATCTCTAGACTTAAAACTGCTCAAACTGAAATAAATTAAACTAAGGACAACACATACAGAAACGCATGTCCGAGAGATGATTCGAACCACCGACAAGGAGGCCTTGCGATCCATAACATTTTGCTCCAGACGGTTAACCCCGTGCCTCTGCGAGCTACAGATAAGCCTCAGAAGATAGTAATAAGTTTCAGGAGGCAGAAGTGTTGCCAATTTAGGTGTGCCTATTATGGCACACAATATACCAGTACTTTTTACTCCTGGGCAAACTGCTATATGTAATTCAGAAGTGATTATTTGTCCCTTTTATTCTGCAGTGTACTAAAATATGATGGTGTCCCCAACATTTTTCACCGAAATGTTTCATTTCTAAGTGAAAAAAAATTAAAATAAGAAATATCTTAGTATCATGTCTCTGTAACACCAGTTAGAGAAGTGTTTATTACACATTACATGGCTTAAATCTAAGACTCCATTATATAGTGACTTTAAGAAGCTTAAGAAGCTTATAGAAACAGGAAAATAATGAGAGTGAAATTAATAGACAGAAAACAGTCACTTCCATAACTCCAAATGGGGCCTGATTCCGGTCTACACCCAGTTATTACCATTCTCAATATCTGGGATTATAATATCAGTGTAATTCCACGTCAATGGACTCCCGAAGTACATTAGCAGCCGATCTCTTAATAAGATCTAGATTAATATCAATAATCCACACATTACTCTAGTTAGACATACAATAGAAGGATTATTAACCCTGGTAGTGTACAGAAGCAAACGTATCACAAACCTACACCAGGATCACAACGGCAATGGAGTGCATTTGCGTGGCGTGGTGCATTGTACGGTAGTGACGCATATACGATAAATAGTTCACGCAAGAATGTGGTAGAAGCTTTTGAAATGTGGTGCTACAGAAGGATGCTAAAGACTATTTGAGTAAATCACGTAACTAATGAGGAGATACTTAACAGAATTGGGTAGGAAAGGAACTTATGGAATACATTGACTAAAAGAAGGGTTTGATTGGTAGGAGACAATCTTAGACAACAAGTAATCCTAGATTTAGAATTTGGAGGGACGTATGTGGGGCAAAAAATCGCAGAAGGAGACAAAGAGACGAATATAGTAAGCAGGTTCAAATAGATGAGGGTGCCACATATGGATTTTTAATACATACGTATAAAGCTAACTACAAAAGAATTGCTCTATGTTTTCTGTTAGCTTCTATATTTTTGCCCGTAACGGAAAAGAATAATTTCCTACGTTATCTTCCATGAGTAACAGCATACCCTAGTAGCTGTCAACAAATTTCGCAGAATCATGTGGAATTATCATGACCCCATTCTGCCCTATTTCCTCCCAAGTTCATTTGCAGAATATAATTATTTTGAAAATTAGTCCTAAAACACAAATATGTTATAACGAACGAATATGAGAGAAATATTGCAGAACCAGTTGAAAAATTCTGGTAATTTACATCGGAAACTTTAAATGAGCCAGGTAAGTAGATATACGTAATTAAAGTGAACAATATCTGTTCACGGAACAGTTGTTTGACATTTCCACGTTGCAGCCTGCAACGGTTCATGACAACATCCCACTCCAATAAAGAACCCCGTCCCACACTCTTCCACAACAAACAAAATGGTCGTCTTCCAGATTGGTTTTTGCTGTATCTTCAGGGGCTGTCCTCAAATTTGTACTCGCTTTAAATGGTGTATGAGATCAATTTGGAATTTCGTCCGAACTAAATATCTGAGATCATTCAGGAATGCATCATTGCTTTGGAATGCAGACGCACACCGTGAGAGAAACCGGTCACGGAGGAGGCCAGGGAGGGACTAGGAGCCAAATGTTCAAATGTTTGTTAAGTTTCAGGGACTTAACTGCGGGTTCATCAGTCCCTGAACTTACAAACTACTTACGAACTACCTTATACTAAAGTCGACACAAACATCCTTGGCCTAGGGAGGGATTCGAACCCCCGACGCGGAACGGAGCAATGCGCCTCAATGCGCTCGGCCGCTCCGCCGCGGTGCTAAGAGCCACTAGCTGCCCCCAACAGTACCCTTAATTTAATGTTTCCCTTGACAAAGCCCTTCCAAGACATAATCTAGCAACGTCCCTCCTCCGAAATGTACTTTAAATGTTTCCCTTAATAAAGCCCATCGTCACCTGCATTTAGCCTGTGGTTGCGTATAACTGATAATATTCATCTCTGGTGTGCAGCCGTTAACTAAACACGATATTTCGGAAGACCAACGTGCTGCCATCTTCAGGTGAGTGCGAGTTTCCGGCGAGTAAGTGTATCAGCACACTCACCTTGAAGATGGCAGCTAGTTTAGTTGACGACGGTATCCGTCTGCGCACCCGAGATGAATATTATCATGCATCTAGCCTCCATGCCTCCAAAAGCACCTCCTATTAACGTTTCTATTTATGAAGCCCATCCTCGAATACGTGTACCCCTCACCCCCAAAAGTATTTGCTTTTTAATGTTTCTCTGTATAAATTCCGCCCTTGACTGAGTTCATCCCGGCCCCCAAAGTACCTTGTTTTAATATTACCCTAGATAAAGCCCATCCTCGACTGCGTCTAGACCACTACATCCAAAAGTATCATTTTTGAAATGAAAAATTGATAAAACCCCTAGGTTGCGCTAACTCCCCTCACCCCCCCTCCCCCCGCACAAAAGGGAAATAGAAAAATCTGTGTCACACGTGGTAACGTCCAGCCACGACTGGGTCTTGCCCCCTCCCCTCTCATAATACCATGCTTTAAATATTTCCATCGATAAAGCCCTCAAATCTCAAGAAATTCGTAGTTTTTAGGGTCACCCTTGCTCAAGCCAATTCCAAGCTGCATCTAGCCCCCCCTACCCGAATTGCAATGTTATCACCAAACTGCAAAGTTTCATTTCTTCTTCCAAAACATGAACTGCGTCTCCAAATTTCTCCTGCATTCCTTCATGGCTTGCTTGATGTACATATTGAGTATCGTTTGGAAAGGCTACAACCCTGTCTTACTCCCTTCCCAACCAGTGCATCTCTTATATGCCCTTCGGTACCTGAAACTGCTGGATTTTGTACAAGTTGTAAATTACTTTTGCTTCCTTACATTTTCCTCTGTTACCATTATAATATGAAAGTGCATTCCAGTCAAATGTTCGAAGAATTACAGTAAGTTGGCTCTTTTACGTACGAGTTAGTCGACCACCGACATTAACAGAGGCGAAACAGTGAAACCAGCGCGCATTTTCCGAGGAGGATGGAAAATCGCCTCGAAAGCCACCATCAGGCTGGCCGCCAGGTTGACCGACACAGGTAATCAGCCGTGCGGATTCTAACTAGTGGCGGCTCACCTCCACAACATGGAAAGTGGCGAAAACACCGCGCAGAGAACCAGGCCGGTGGGTAATTAGCAGTTGCATACCAGAGCGCTTTGTTTCACTGCATTGGCCAATAGCATCGCATGTTGGTTTGTGAGTGAGTGTGAGTGTGCGTGCGTGTGTGTGTGTGTGTGTGTGTGTGTGTGTGTCCTTGGGGAAGGGGGGAGGGGTTAGCGACTGACCCCAATCACAGCTACTCTCTTCATTACCCACTCTCCGATGCCCATACACTTCGAACAAAATGTACTTCGGAACGACATATAATCCACATATTTCTTTTATACGTGCCTATGAGGCCGTTAAGTGATTAAAATCGTTCGGAAGAAAACGCGATAGTTTTCTTCCTGAATGCATATCGACTGAATAATACGATATGCAACAAAAACGTTGCCACTACACTTTCTAACTGTGCAGTCTTTAAATATTGTGATGTATTTCTAATATCTCCGCAGTTTTGAAACGGTACGAATTAAATGGGTAATTAATGCAATAGTAAATTTAACACTGAAGTCATGCATATGTGATAAACATACATCTTGAAGAAGCAGTATTAAATTGGAAGTGCCATCATAAACCTCTGTGACGATTGGTGTAGTTTACACTTTTACAGAGAAACCATGAAAGAGAATCTTCTTAATAATTAGGTGTTTCTCTCTATCTCCCTCTGTCGGGTCCTGGAATAACCAACGAGGAGATATAAATTTCATACAACACTAACGCATTGTATGACAAGCGTCATATGGTGGCGGAAAGAGAGCGTGGTTAAAAATGTTCAAACGTTTGTGAATCTATCGGACCAAACTGCGTGGTCACCAGTCCGTAGCTTACAAACTACTTAAACTAGCCTAAGGACAACACACACACCCATGCCCCAGGGAGGACTCGAACCTCCACGGCGAGCAACCGCGCGCTCCGCAGCGAGACGCTTTAGACCGCTCGGCTACTACACCTCGGCAGCGCGTGGTTAAAGGGCAGCTTCCAACTTATACCTGACTATTGCGAATTAGGGTTGTAACATTATCATATATGCTTTAATTTGTTGTTAAATACATTGCTTGAGACTCTACACGTAAAAGTTTTACCGTCTCAAAAACAGTGCGGTTAAGGGAGAATTAAGAAAATTATGAAAATGTTTCAAGATGTGATTTCCCGTTGTGAAATACAGTAGCCAACATGTAAGAAATTTTTTCTTAAATCTCCCACATTTTTGACGATATGTGATCAGGAAGACAACGCGCGTTGTCATCTAAATGGTATATTGTCACCTTACCGGCCGCATGGACATATATAAAATCTATGTATTTAATATTTTAGCGTATACTACAAAATATTCGAAGTCTATCAGTATCGGCGAATGGCATTTGCGTAGTGTTACTTGTCGGTGGCCGCGATGGAGTGCCCGAGCGCTATAAGGCGCCTTGCTGCAGAGTGCGCAGTTACTTGCCGTAGGAGGTTTGAGTCCTCCCACGGGCCTGGGTGTGTGTGTTGTCCTTAGTATAAATTAGTTTGTAAGCCTAGGGACTGATAACCACAGCGGTCAAGTCCCTCAGATTTACAAATATTTGGACATTTGAACTTGTCATTAGCACGGCATATTTGCAACTATGACAGCTTTGACAAAGTTATTGAAAAACCAGTACTGGTTTTGCTGTTATTATAATTATTATTGCTACTATTATTAGTGAATGTCCTCAAGTGACAACGATAAGCAGCTTCTTTTCATTATTTCATAAGGTCTTCTTATTTTCAAGATATTTCTTCATTTTCTCCCCTAAGGCCTTCATTCTTTCTTCGGTCAACAGGAGGAATCCTCTTACCATAAAATAACCAGGGTTCAGCAATACGAAACCGTATGTCTAAGTAAAGTTATTTAATGTTAATATTACGGAGTTCCTTGTGTAACATTAATTCTTAGTTGCATATATCATAGATTGTTTTATAGTACAGTGTGTTCATGATGAATAAGTGCAAAGTCTGAAAACTATTTACAGAAAGCAATCGACAGATAAAAGAAAGTGATACAAAATGTAATTCTAAAACATTAAAAAATCTACTTCTTTATAAGTTGTCTGTACAGTGGGACCTTTCATAAGGAGCATAATTTCCTGCCGAGTCTTGCCTGAAATGCCGAACAGTCCACGAGCAAAATATATTTCTCTGTCGGACATCATCTAGAAATAAGATAATCTGTTCCATTCCTAAAATACACAAAAACTTCTTCGTCCAACAATTAAAAAAATATCAGAAGCAAAGAAAGGATTCGCCAGAATATTTTTATTTTAAATGGGGTCGTCAGAGTATTTTTATTTGGGAGGGGTCACATATTCGAAAGGGTTGAAAAACACTGGTATACGTATAAGAAGTCTATGGGCAAAGATGGTGACCACATCCAGCCAGGATCAAATACACTTGTCAGCTGAGAGAAGCAGAGATTCCTCTTGGATACTTTATTTGGCGTCGCCGCCCAGCGATATTTGAAAATCCACGTGGACAGTAATGAAAATTTTCTCTACTTTCGAGGCGAGCGTTATTGAGTGTAACTGTTTGATATTGGGGACATCGAAGCATATTATTTGACAGTTCGCATGGAAGGCGTAGCTGAACTGTTTCGAGTGCTGTTTAAATAGGAAAAATAATTTACTTTACAATTTAATATCTTATGTGTTCTATAAACAGAATAAAATTTATTGAGAACTTCGTTAATTAATTTTCGTGTTATTTCCTTAGTCATCTGACGTTAATAGAGATTCGGAGAATTCTATTACAGTTTCTACGAGATGGAATTTGAACTAGCTAACTAAATATAATATTAATTTTCAGGTTCCAGGAAAGGCCGCGACAGGAAAAGGTCACGGAAAACACTAGACAATGACGGAATTACATAGTTTAGAGTAATAAAGGAACATTCATGATCATCATCTCCATCATCTCTATCTCCAGGTTAACCCCTCCTCCGCGTCATGGGAGACAGGAAACGGTATGAAGTAAGAGATTATCTGTAAGGGTGAAGTGCAGTGGAGTCCGTGTGAGTTCCGTGACCGCCTTAAAGGAATCCTGACTAACGGGGCTCTGCCTCGGATGAGTAAAAGACACTAAGACACTTCTCCAGGGACCTCACGAAAGTATGACAGCCGAAAACCCGAAGCGTGTCGGAGATCCCTGAAGACACAAAAACAAACAAAGAAACAAAAACTCTATCATCACTCTTACTGGTAAATGTGAAGAGCTTGTTGAGATAATGAATAGCCGCAAGGTAAAGATATGAGGCCTAAGTGAGATCAAGTGAAAAAGTTCTGGCAAGAAAATCTCAGAAATATATATATATATATATATATATATATATATATATATATATATATATATATATATATATATACTACACTGGCGTGGTAGTCAGAGACCAGAAATGGAGTCTCCCTGCTCCTGCATAAAGATGTAGCCATACATACAGACATCAGGTATGTCAGCGATCGAATCATTCTTATGAAATTACACGTTGATTACACCTGCATAACCATCTTCCAATTTTATGTCCCACAAAAAGGTTGCACAGCTGATGAGACAGAACAGTTTCTGGAAAACCTAGAGGACCTAATAGCGGAAGGATGGGTGATCTAACTACCCAAGTGGTTAAGGGGAGGTAGGGGTGCGCCGGCCGCGGTGGCCGAGGAGACTGAGGCGCTTCAGTCACGGTCTGCACGGTCACTACGGTCGGGGGTTCGAATCCCCCCTCGGGCATGGATATTTGTGCCGTCCTAGTTCGTAAGTAGTTCATAAGTAGTTTGTAAGTTTAGGGACTGATGACCCCGTAGTTAAGTCCCATAAGCATTACAAACATTTGAACATTTGAGGTAGGGGTGCGAATATATTATGGGACCTCATGGATATTTTTAACAGAAACCTCGAGGGAGAACACCAGCTAGACTTTTGAGTACGAAACAAGCTAATCATCAAGAACACTTGATATCAGAAAAGGGAGTCACAAAATTACCCTTTACAGCTGGGATGTACAACATAAAATTGTCATAGACTACATTATAACAGACCAAAAAGCTAGTCACGCTTTTAGTAGTGAATGTATGGACAGTGATCACCGACTATTATTTGAGGATTTGAAGAATTTGTCAAGTACAAGAAAATGGCAAAAATTAAGACTTGGCTGTTGAGAAACCCTGAAAAGAAACAAGGGTACCAGAGAAGAATCAAGGATAGAATACCCAAAACTGTAAAACTTGGGGTAGAAGAGGAATGGAAGCTCTTTAAAGACATTCTCGTTACAGAATCTGTCCACATCTGTCGGAAAATAAGTGCTACACAATGAGAGAAGGAAACACCCTGGTGGAAAGACAGAGTACAGACAGCTAATAAAAGAAGAAATGTGTTAAAGAAGAAATTAGACTGGAAAAAACAAAATATAGTAGATGCAAGAAATGAAACTGAAAGTGAACGTCTGTCTCAGGAATATCGGAACAAGAAGCCGGCTCTTAAAAGGCTGATCCAAAATGAGAAGAATAAATGTTGGGATGACTTCAACAAAAAATTACAAGAAGACTGCCAAGGGAATAAAAAACTACGATATAAGGCACTCAAGGATAAAACATATGAGCGTACTAACATCGTCGTTCTGGAAACTGAGGAAGGGGAGGTATTGAGAACAGAATTCGAAATTAGGAATGCGATGAGGAACCATTTCATCTTGCTGTTGAATGGGGATGTGAACATCAGGGATGACAGCGATTGCCCAGCTGAAGAAACAGAAGAGGTTGTACAACCATTAACTTGGCAGTAAGTGGAGTCTGCTCTGAAAAGTACGAAACGGGAAGTCTCCAGGGTTTGATGAGCTAAGCTCAGTTATGATGAAGGCAGCCGGAACACCTGCCCTACAATGGATCTACAGGATCCTGTCAGTCATCTGGACAAACAACAAAATTTCAGGTGACTGGACAAAGGGAATCATCATTCCACTGTTTAATAAAGGAGACCAAAAGATGATGTGTAAACTTAAATAGGTATTCACCCTACTTTCACACACCTCAAAGCTTTTGAAAATAATAAAAAATAAAAGAACATTGCTGTTAATAAACCAACCTGTCTCCTACTATTAATATAATGTTGGAAGATTTTATTTAAAATGCAAATCAATCAACTAAATTCTTCTCAATTTCAGTATGTTATGTTGTTACTGTGGTCTTCAGTCCGCAGACTGGTTTGATGCAGCTCTCGATGCTACCCTGCCCTGTGCAAGCCTCTTCATCTGAAAATAAGAATGGCAATCTACATCCTTTTGAACCTGCTTACCTTATTCGTCCCACGGTCTCTCTCTACGATTTTTATCCAACGCACTTCCTTCTAAGTTGATGATTCATTGATGTCTCAGACTGTGACCCACCAACCTAAGCCTTCTCTTTGTCAGGATATGCCAGAAACTGCTTGCTCCGGAATTCTGTTGAGCACCTCCTCATTAGTTACGTGATCTATCGATCTAATCTTCATCATTCGTCTACAGCACCACATTTCGAAAGCTACTATCATTTTTTTGTCTGAACTCCTAATCATCCATGTTTCACATTTCAAACAAATGCTTTCAGAAAGGACTTCCTAACAGTTAAATTAATATTGGATGTCAACAAATATCACATCTCCAGAAACGCGTTTCTTCCCATAGCAATTCTGAATTTAAGTTTTCCATAGATCGGCCATCAGAAGTTATCCTGCTACCCAAATAACAAGATGTCTCATTATCTAAACTAATTCCTTCAGCATCACATGATTTTCTGACATTAAATTATATTACCCCCGTTTTACTCTTGTTAATATTCATCTTATACCTTCCTTTCAAGACACTGTCCATCGTGTTCAACTGCTCTTCCAGATCCTTTGTTGTCTCTGACACAATTACTATCTCATCAGAAAACCGCAAGGCTCTTATTCCCTCTCGCTGGACTTAAATTCCTCCTCCAAATATCTCCTTCTTCCTTAATGTACAGATTGATCAAATTGGAAAAATGCTACAACCCTGTCTTACTCCCATCCGAATCACTGTGACCCTTTCAAGCCCTTAGACTCTAATAATTGCTGTCTGGTTGTTGCACAATTTCAATATAGCTCCATTATATATATTTTATTACATTTTACCCCTGCTATCTTTAGAAAGAATCTATTTCAGTCAAAATTGTTAAAAGCTTTCTCCATATCTTCTAAGATATGTTGTAATGCCAGAATTGCCTAACGTGTTCCTACACTACTTCTACATCTAGTAATTTGTAAAAATCTTTTTAATTGTATACATGTTTAGTTGCCATTAAACAATTTCCAGTATTTCTCGTTTTATCATTATCTCTAAGTTTCCCCATCCCCATCATACCCCAACCCTGTCTCTCTACTGCTGGCTGTGGACGCCCTTCTGCTCTTGGAAGAGCTAGAGAGTGTTATGCGTGACACGATTATCAGCTGCCGGTAACAGCTGCACAGCCCATCTCATCTTTCTGTGGTGTGTCGTCAAAGGGATGGGGGTGCCGACACGTCAGGGAGGGATGGGGGGGGGGACCTTGCAAAATGGTCCATGCGGGCTCGCCACAATGGCTGGAAAGTTACAGGAGTTAAGCAGGTAGCTGAGTGCTCCTTCTCGCCATCCACACTGGCGCCTATGGAAAAGAGAGCTGTTAATGTATCCAATGTCACTCGTTAGCATCTTTTCACAAGTAACCTGGTAAGCCAATCGGAACAAAAATAAAAAATAGTGTTGATGTTTAAAATTAAAATTGTCATATACGTAACTATAATAGATGGTATAACTATTGAACATGGGGCGAGTAACTGAATTACAGTTTGTGCTATGACCAGTATTGGAACCTTTGATCTCCTGCTAATCAGTCGCTTTATCAACTATTTCCTAACACGAGGAGGACCAGCATTAGCATACTGCGTAGAAGGACCGCCTCCGCTCATTTTCACTTTAGGGCAACCTCGTTCCATTTGTATCATCTCGAGATCGGCATCGTCATGTAACAACATGTCGTTTGGAAAGTTGGCACGTAATCCGTGGTCGGTCTGTTTTAGAGCCTGTAATAACTGTGAACGGAATGTACATAGTTTTAAGCGTTTTCTTAACATCTTCCAAACAGTCGACACAGGAACTTGCAATTCACGGTTAGCCTTCCGTACATGATTACTTTGGGCTACGAATGAACGACTCTCTCACTCGCTGAACAGTCTCTTCAGTAACTCTCAGTCGTCACGTACTCTTCACTTTTAAAGGCTGCCGGTGTCTTGAAATTGATGATACCGTCTAGAATTATTGTTATCAGTTGGAGGATAACAACTGAACTTCAGCCGGAACGCACGTTGCACAGTAACAACAGAGTCGGTCTTCGTAAATTGAAAGACACAAAACGCTTTCTGTTCACTAGTAGCCGCGGTGGAGTAGCCGAGCGGTCTAAAGCGTCTCGCTGCGGAGCGCGCGGTTGCTCGCCGTGGAGGTTCGAGTCCTCCCTGGGGCATGGGTGCGTGTGTTTGTCCTTAGGTTAGTTTACCTAGGTTTAAGTAGTTTGTAAGCTACGGACTGATGACCACGCAGTTTGGTCCGATAGATTTACAAACTTTTTTTTTTTTTTTTTTTGGTACACTAGTAGCCATCTTAACAACTACCGCTGTCTGGTGGACTGCGTCGGTAACACTGCGCTCTGCACACGCGCATTGGCGCCAAACAAAACTGAGTTGCTATTCCAGTGACCATATCATTTGTAACTGCAAGTTTACCACCGCGGTGGAGTAGCCGAGCGGTTTGAGGCGCCTCGCTGCGGAGCGCGCGGTTGCTTGCCGTCGGAGGTTCGAGTCTTTCCTGGGGCATGGGTGTGTGTCTTGTCCTTAGGTTAGTTTACTATAGTTTAAGTAATTTGTAAGCTACGGACTGATGACCACGTAGTTTGGACCGATAGATTTACAAATACTTGAACATTTTTTTTTGTAAGTTTACTATAATAAAATATAAGGCTTTCATTTATAAATTGCCTGTACATAAATTAATAACTATGTTACATTGTAGCAACATGTGGGAGACATTTTCTTTGTGTTGTGACAAGGCATCAATAATTTGACAAAAACATATTATTGAACAAGGTTTTGGCCTCTGTGATGTGTGGTAAGTAAACGGCAAGTGGTTTTCATAGGATTAGATGCATATTACGTATAGGTATTACTCTGATTATTATTATTGCAAGCTGAGTACCAGTTTGTATGTATGCTTATAGACCCCATGATGGTAATATAATCTGCCAAAAAAGGTCACCTACATAAAAGATAATTCGTGATCTTGTCTGTTGTTTTACATAATAAACCTGTTGAATATATGGCCTCCAAGAATGACAAAGTTCCGATATTGTCATTTCTAGCCGAAATACTGAATTACGAATGAGTAATAGCCACAACATATGTTAATATAGTATTGACAATTTTCCTGGAGAAATAAACAAGTCCAACTAATGAACTCAAAGTACTGCAAACTTTTTATGAAGTTCCAAACAGCTGTCATATTATTTTACTTGACATTTATACGAGCATTTAATCAGAACGTGAACATATAATTTAAACCACCTGTGAAATTCCGCACTTCGTGCTAAGATGTAAATAAATTGTAAAGTACTGTTTCCAAGAAGCACAACACCAATGCAAAGTAATATTAATATCACTGCAAAAAATACCTCCTCCTCATTTTCTAATTAAATTAAACTCTGCAGACAAGGTGCGAATGAAGTTCACAAACTACGACTGCAGCGCAATTAAACAGGTTGCTCCCTTGTTTGCACTTACAGTCTAGATTGCAGAGTCCTCTGCTCTGTTTCTTCTTTACGCAGAACACAGATTCGCTGTAATTCCACTGGGATCACAGGAAGGGTAGCGTTCAATGAGTACCGTAGACAGTAGCAGTACCAATATACGTATGTGAGTTGGCAGTCAGTCATCCAGCAGGCAGCACCGATAGCGCTCCAATTACGTGCCAGCGAACTATTTTAGTTTACTTTTCTGTCTGAAGTGTACATTCTTGCGTTTTTTTCCTGTTTTTGTGTTTAGTAGGCACACTCTCACATATTTTTCAAAATAGTGAAATTTGATAGAGTGCTTTGTCCATACCTTGCTGCGTCAGGCTTTTGTTTTGTTTTCATACGATTGTTAGCACCAGGTTACCTTACTTATCCTCTGTCTACATCGCGTGTTTCTATTTATTAGTTTTTCTGTGTTAAAATCGGTTGCACAGCTTCATTCTGCGGTCGAGGGGCGCCGTTGTTGTTGGCCGATAATGGGGACCGAACGGATGCCCGGCGTGTCCACCGATCGGCCTGCGGCAGCGACAAGCCCTGATACTGCTCGTTTTGCGGCAGACACCCCACCCGTGATTGCGTGGGAGGTCGCTCCAGTGCATGGCAGAGAGCGTAAGACGTTCCGGGGGACAGATCGTGAGGCCTCCCCGGTTCGTCTTGTAAACAGGTTTCAGGTGCTATCTATTCAGGAAAAGATTCCTGAGCCGGATGGTGTCTCTCATCCTGAAGTCACCACGCAGTCTCCTAGATTCGGGCTTTCACAGAGGGTGGGTTTGCTTGTTGCTGGGAGCTCCAACCTTAGGCGGGCGATGGAACCCCTTAGACAGACGGCTGTCAAGAGGGGCAAAAAGGCCAACGTGCACTCCACCTGTATACCCGGTGGAGTCATTCCAGATGTGGATTCGGGCCTTCCAGATGCCATGAAGGGTACGGGGTGCAGCCAACTTCAGGTGGTGGCTCACGTCGGTACCAATGATGTGTGTCGCTTTGGATCTGAAGAGATTTTCTCAGGTTTGAGCGGCTATCTGAAGTGATAATGACTGCCAGTCTTGCTTGCAAGATGAAAGCAGAGCTCACCATCTGCAGCATAGTTGACAAGACTGACTGTGGACCTCTGGTACAGAGCCGAGAGGAGGGTCTGAATCAGAGGCTCAGACGGTTCTGCGACCGTGTACGCTGCAGATTCTTCGACTTGCGCCATCGGGTGGTGGGTTTACGAGTCCCGCTGAATAGGTCAGGAGTCCACTATACGCAGGAAGCGGCTACACGCGTAGCGGAAGCTGTGTGGTGTAGATTGGGCGGTTGTTTTGGATAAAGGGCTTTGGGGAAACATTAAATTTGCTGTCTCAAAGGATTCAGGTCGATCACAAAAGAAGTATGAAGCTAGGAACCATCGGTATAACAGTTATAAATTGTTTTAGATGTGTCGGGAAAGTTCCAGAAGTCCAAGCACCGAAACACATATCATTATAAGTATAAAAAGTTGGCTTAAGCCGGAAATAATTTCAGTTGAAGTTTTGCAAAAGATCTAACTGAGTTCAGAAAACATAGATAAAACAAAACAGGTGAAGGCGTGTTTGTCGCCGTCAAATCTTTCTGTGAGTTATTATGGGTAGGGGTTGTATTCGAAAATCTTCAAAAGTTAATAATTGGTAACACCCGACTCTGACGATACAATAGCAGAAAGGTTTAAAGAAAACCTGTGTCAAATTTCAAACATGTACCTGAATCACACAATAATAGTTGGCGGTGATTTTAATTTACCCCTCAGTCCAGAAGCAAATCATGGATTATACAAACTATCTTTTATTTTAATTTTCACTAAGAAACTATTAAATAAAATGAAATTAGGGTACATCTGTTCAAAAATCCATTGAAAAATTACAACTGCGGTCTTGAGGAGGTTCTTAAAGCTAGATTCACGTGCAGAGCACCATATGCGAATAGTGTCTTCAAAGTGGGCTGTCGTTAGTCTTGAGAATTTCTGCAAGAAATTCATTCTTGAAAATAAAATTTCACAAATATATTTGGAGCGAAACTTAGCAGCCAGTTAGATACCTAATGTGTTGCAGTTTCCATATTTTTTGCACATATTGAATCCAAAGTTCTTCAGAGGATACCGTTTTATAAGTTTGCAAGGAAGTGTCTTCCAGCAAGTCTATTATCTCCATTTCCAGTAAAGGCTGTGAAAGGTGAAAAAAATTCACAGCCACGTTTGTGCATTAAGTTACAGGAGAAAAAAGGTAATTTTAAGAATCGCGATCACTCGTACAATTCTTTGTATCTTACTGTAAATTTGTTGTTAACTCAGTTACCGCCGAATTATTTTTGTTTTTATATTTATTCTCAGAAGCTATTATTTACTTTCATATGACTTCACGAGATCGTTATGAGTGATTTTTTTCACAATCACGCTTTTAGTTTTGCAGTACTGCCCTTATTTCTGAAATGACGTCAAAACGAATGTTTTATAATTTCAATCTGGTGAATCATTGTTGTTAAAACAACATTTAAGATTAAACATATACATGTACATATTTCACAAAATTGAAGTAAGTTCAAGAAATATAAATCCAACTACGACAAAGTGTTCAGTATCTTCTTTATGAACCTCAACTATGCAGCTGTATTCAATCACTTTGAAATCGACAATACAAGCTAAAATTGATCTGCAATGGGAGCAGGCGATTAAAATAAATAAAACATAACACTGCACACGAACTCTTCCAGACAAGAACAGAAAAGTAAGTTGCCCTTCTCGTCCTTCCGGAACGTCAGCGCTATCCGGGTTAACATCTGCCAAGAAAATTGATAATACGGAAATGTCTAGTTCAGGATTATTTTAGTACTCAAAAATTGTTGTAAAGTTAAGAAATTCTTGACTTGTCTCTTTCAAAGAACCAGCTTGCGACTGAATAATGATACACTTTGAACCAAATTACATTTCATTTTGCCATTACCTTGTAGCTCGGTGTTGTTATCTACAGGATTAAAAAAAAAATAATTAGAGTGTGTAACTTACACTTTGAAAACACTTTTGGCGGTCCAGTTAGTGGCCTTCCGCGGTCGGAAAGTGGGACGCGGTCCGCTAGTTGCTGATCGCTGGTCTGGATAGATGCCTGCTGTTACAATGTAGGACTGTCGGCGGTCTCTGTCAGCCTCGGTCAGCCTGTACGCTTTCGTACTGTTACGTGTCCCTTCAGTTTTACACTTCACCATCGCATCAGAAACAGTGGACCCTAGGGATATTTAGGTGTGTGGAAATCTTACGTACAGATTTCTGACACCTACTCACCTCATAACTTTCGAAGTCCGTGAGTTCCGCATGGCGCTCCATTCTGCACTCTCATGATGGAAAAGACTACTATAGTCGCTGATACGGAGTATCTGGCTGAACAGTTCCACTAATATGAAAAATGCTTGTGTGTAGGGGTGTGCGGATACTTTTAATCCTATGGTGCATGTCAAAAAGTTCCTTACATTTTTCTATTTCCCAATATATTTCATCACAACCTTCACAGATCGATTGTGAGGATTGAAAGTTCTGAATTTCCACAACGAAACTCTTTCTCGAAATTTGACTGAGAAACCAAAGTGATTTTGGTCATATGTCACATATATTAGAGGCAAAACACAAACAATACCCTCACTACGTGATAGAAATGGCAATCCCGCCGATGATAGCGCTGCTAAAGGACAGTTCCGAAACTCATTCACCAAAGAAGACGAAACCAATATTCCAGTTTTCGAATTACGAACAGAGGCCACAATGGGTAACGAAGAAGTAGATATCATCGGAGTAGTGTAGCAACTCAAATCCCTGGCCAAAAACAAGTTTTCTGGACGGGACTGTATACCCACTAGATTCCTACGTAATTATGCTGATGCGATAGATCCTTACTTAACAGCGATATACAACCGCTCTCTCAAAGAAGGATCTGAACCAATAGACTGGAAACTTGCATAGGTCACACCTATAATCAAGAAAGGCAGTAGGAGTAACCCACTAAACTACAGGCCTATTTCACTGGTGTTAATTTTCAGCAGGGTTTTGTAACATAGTTCATAATATTTGAATACAGGCTATCTCGAACAGAATGATCTATAGACCCAAGGTCAACTCGGATTTAGAAAATATCGTTAATGCGAAACACAACTATCTCTTTACTTACACGAAGTGATGAGTACTATCGATAAGGATTCGCAAATGGATTTTGTATTTCTTGATTTCCAGAAGGCTTTTCACACAGTATCTCACAAACGGTTATTAATCAAATTGCGTGATTATGGTATATCACCCCAAATTTTCGACTGGATAGGGGATTTCCTGTCAGAGAGGACACAGTTCGTAGTAATCGATGGTAAGGCATCAACTAAAACAGAGGTGTTATTGGGCGTTCCACAGGGTAGTGTTATTGGTCCTATGCTGTTGCTTATTTACATACACGATTTGGGAGAAAATCTAAGCAGCGTTCTTAATTTGTTTGCAGATGACACCGCCATTCATCGTCTAATAAAGTCATCTGAAAATCAAAAGCAACTGCAGAACGATCTAAACATCAGTATGGTGTAAAAATTGGCAATTGAATCTAAATAATGAGAGGTGCGAAGTCGTCAGAACGAAAAGAAATCCCTCAAATGTTGTTTATAAGATAAAACAGTCAAATTTGAAGGCCGTAAATTCCATAAAATACCTAAGAATTACTATTACATCAACTTAAACCGGAAAGAACACGTAGATAATATTGTAGGAAACGCGATCCAGACACTGCGTTTTATTGGCAGAAGTCTTAAAAGATGCAACAGAACTACTGAAGAGACTGCATACACTACGTTTATCCGTCCTCATTTGGAGTATTGCTGTCCAATGTGGGATCCTTATCAAGTGTGTGTGACGGAAGCCATCGGAAGACTCCAAAGAAGGGCAGATCGTTTTGTATTGTCACGATACAGGGGAGACAGCGTAACGGAAATGAGACAGGATCTAGGATGGGAATCATTACAACAACAGCGATTATCGCTGCTGTATGAACTACTTACGAAACTCCACAATCAGCAACATTTGTCCTGCGAATGGGAAAATATATTGTCGACTCCCACATACATAGGTAGAAATAGTCATCAGAATATTATACGAGAACTCAGATCTCGAACGGAGAGATTCAAATGTTCTTACTTCTTGCACGCTATTCGAGAATGGAATGCTAGAACAATGGTATAAAGGTGGTACAATGAACCCTCTGCCAGAGTATCCCATGTAGATTTAGATGTAGATCACACGCGTAATGCTTTGTTCTAGGACTCTGTATTATTACCGTTCGGAAATTTCTTTCCCAGTCGTTGTTCATTCATAAAAACGGTTTCTGACTTGAAGTCGATCGCAGCTACCTACGAGTCCTTATTCCGACACGTAGAAATTATCTCCGGCCAACGAGAACTCGCTAGCTGTCAGCCAATGAGATGCTGCGGTTTCTTAACCGGAGATTCGAGAGCTACGCGCCCTCACGTACTAAAACGAAACTTCTTGTTTAACCTGTACCTAACCTTCTTAAGGATACGCTTAAAGTTTGGTAAAGGTGTAGGCTCTTACCGTTACAGATTTGGTACCTCACGATAAGGAATATGTGTACAAAATTTGGTTGAAAATGGTTCGAGGTTTAGGAGGAAATGTGCCACATGGTCGCGTAGTGCAGCAGTTTTTATCGCATCTCATTGTTTATAGCGTCCTATCTCGTGAACTAAATATTGAACGTGATCGTTATTTATTTATTTGGTTATTTAACCTGACCAGATAGGGCCATAGGGCCCTCTCTTACATCTGACCAGTAACAACATAAACAAAGGATTTAATAATAAAAAGCACAGCATTAATAATAACAATATATGATAGTACTGATAATATGATGATAATAATAACATAAAAATCAAAGTAATGCTAATTATAGAGATATTTACATGGAGATAGATGTTTAACACATTTGAATTAAGTTTAATATAAACAGAAAGGAGAAAAATGATTAGTGACAGTGGGGAAGATTGAAAAATAACAGTGCCAATTGATGTGAGGAAGTGGAGATATATATGAATAATCTGCTGACGAAAGGAAAGGGAAACATTTGTGGAGGGAGGAGGAATTGACAACAGTGGGCTACAGATTGGTAACTGGAGAAAATGATGGCTATTGTGACAGAAGGCGAAACCTTAGCTGCCTTTTAAAGTTTTGCATTGATTTTATCTCTCTTATCTTTTGAGGACGATTATCCACCGACGAGTTCCCGATACAGAAAATTATTTAGAGAAGATTGCAGTGTTATGTGATGGTACAGAGAGAGTTTTATTTTGGTGAGAGCGTGTGTTTCTGCTGTGCTGTTGGGACAGTAATATAATCGTTGAGGTTAAGTAAGAAGGTTTGCAATGATTGAGAAAGCGAAGCAGCAAACATAATGTATGGTAGCTTCGACGCTTATCTGCACGTAGCCAAGATAACTGCTGGTATGGGGGGCTGATATGGTCGTAAAAGCATAGATTCCAAATGTGTCGGATACAAGAATTCATCGCCAGCTCCAGACTATGTGAATTTTCGTGTGACAGTCCTTGCAGAATAGCATCACCATAATCTAGAATGGGAAGTATTAGTGTCTCAACGAGCTTCTTTTTCAGCTGTAAAAGAAATGCTTTCTTTTGTATTTCTGCAGTGAATGAAGTGACGCATATACCTTCTTATAGACTGTGGTTGTGTGCTCCACCCAGTCCAAGTGCTGATCAAATATTACTCCTAAGTTCTTTGCTGAATGAGAAAAGCGTATTTGTGTGTCGTTAAGTATTAAAGGTGGAAGAGTTTGTCTGAGCTAAGATTGCCTGCTTTTTGATGGATTCAGTTTCAAGCCCATGCTATGTGCTCATCATCATAGTGAAAGTTAGTCCGCGCTTACATGCTGGATGGCTGTGCATAGGTTTTTAGGACTTACACTGAGATATAATTGAAGGTCATCAGCGTATAGACGATATTTACAGTGGGACAGAACTGTGGGCACATCATTAACATATAGTGAGAATAATGAAGGCCCCAGTACAGATCCTTGTGGAAACCTCACACAACATCCCTTCATTTTGACCTATTGTTTTGCTGTTGTTACACACTGTTTACGGGTGGTGAGGTATGAGTGGAACCACTGAATAGCACCTGTAGAGAAATATAGATTAGAAAGTTAAGGAAGTAAAATGTCAAAATCGCCATTGTCGAAAGCTTTGCTAAAATCTAAAAAACACATAATAGGGTATTTTCTTGTGTTAAAAATATGGTTCGAATTGTTGTTATTCTGAATGATTATAACATTCACATACCATTTCCGCTCATTATTCTTACAAAACATCTGTTGTATTTATGTAATTAAAGCTAAAAAATCATTAAATTTCATCATTATATCACGTGATTGAAAACGCTCTGTTATTGGCTGAAGTACTGGTGACATCACAGACCACTAGGACGCGTCAAGTAGAAGATGAAGCTGTGTTGTTGTTAGCGTTTTCTTAATTTATCAGCGTAAAATTTAGTTTTTTCGTGATGTAAAGCTTTTACAGGTTTTGTGCCACAATTGAGAAGAATTATGTGACGGCTGAAAGCGGAAATCTCTCTAAAGTTGATGCATTTGTGGTATCTTTATTCTTTAAAAAAATTCTAAATTTTACATGCCAGAAATAAGAAACATGAAAACTGCATTGTAAGTAACGCATACCTACAATTTAAAGCTAATTATCGCTAGAAATATTTTATGCCATATGGAAAAAGTACCCTATTTGTTGGTGTCAGCAGACTTACTCTGAAGTCATCGTATTATTCAGTAAAGGGTAAAATTTTACCTTATATCCGTACGGCCTCGAGTGATTATGCTGGTAACATCAACAACACGATAGAAAATCTTTGCCAAGTTATTCGGTTCACATAGAATGACGCGATTAGTGAATCGTTTAGAACGTGAAGTACATAAATAATGCTGCTCCTGCTCTATGATTGACAGGTTCTTGTGTGTACCCTTGTCCAGTCAGTACAAGTAATTGGCCTCTTAAAGCCAAGGTTTCATTACAAAACATTTACGTTTTCACGCGATTGGCTAATGGCGACGTCACATAATTCTCGCTATTCAGCATCTGTTGCCAACATTATCACAGGAGGTCGCCGAGATGGTTGGTAAAATTTAACCCAGTAAAGCACACAGTTAAGGGAGTAATTTCATTTGTAACTACTTAAATACTGGTAGCAAGGTGTAACATCAGAACCTGTAAAATATAGCAAAATGCCTAATGTGTATATTTATACAATACCTCTAAATAAAGGCAGTTTTGAGTAACACTTAGAATCGTTTTTACACTTGGATATTACTAAAGTTTAAAGGCTAAATGAATCGCTGCAGAGAAGACATCTTCCATATACGTATTTTACGATAGTGTACGTTGTAGTAAAGTAACCAGAAAGGCGTTTTCAATGAATAAAACAATTACCCATTATTGAAACGGTTGTTTGAATAAGATCTAATGGAGATAAATGTGAACTTTTAAATAATCAGTTCTAAACTTTATGGTAGGTTAAAACAATATTCATGTTGTACTTTTACCAAATATATTGGGAAACAGCTTTAATTACACATAAATCGTAGGCGTGTAACATTATGAAGTTTTACTTCGCAAATATCATCAGCTCATTAACCTGCACGTAACACTACTTGACTCCTTTGCAGTAGAAGAGAATGATGTTTAACAGTGAATTAATGGAATAACAGTAAGTGTTTATTTATATCAAAATGAACCTCACAGGAATAATCACATGAAGCGGAGGCTAATTCATTTAGACCTCTTCGAGCGAGTGTCAACCACATTTTCCGCATCTTCTCATTTTTTTAACTTGCAAAAACAAATTTTCTGTTGTCTTTATAGATGTATTGCTGCAGTGCGCAACTAAGCAATATTTGTAGGTCAATATAACAATATTTGTGTATCTTACGAGAGCAGCAGCAGCAGCATCGTGCTCTCTGACGTCACAGGCATCATGTGACTCAAATGTAGCGTTTTAGCGGTCTTTCAAATAATTGAATTTCATTTCGATTTTTTGTTTTAAGTACTGAAATTCTCGAGGTAAAAAAGCATGTTCGGAACAAAATATGAAATAATAATGATTTGGCAGCCAAGATCGCATTTTTCATTTACTATGTTACCGGTTTCGGCGTGCTCGACGCCATCCTCAGACCTATTACACAAAGTTTAATAATTGATCTGTATACATGATTGCCAAGACACTACTTACATTACAATTACATCGTTACATACCTGTTGTAATTTACATAAATTTACGACATTTTTATATACTAAAAGAGTACATCCAGCTTGAGGCATCATTAAACATAAAATTAGTAGTCACAAGTAATATATCTTCTAATGGTTTTAAAGCTAGGTACTTCAAAGCCTAAGTTCAGTACTAATTGAAGACCAGTATTACACTAATTGGCAGGCGGGAAAACTATATACAAATATTCTACATGTACATTCATATAATGGTCTCTACCCTTTGTGGTCGTCCTTTTTTATATTTTTTTATTTAATAATGTATATATACGTTGACATATAAAAGTTACATGTAGTACATTACATCTAACGTCATATATACACAAGTTGTATCAGTTACTATATTAAGAACCCTAGATTGTAAGGCGTAATGTCATTTAATTATTGTGATGTTCAAAA
This sequence comes from Locusta migratoria, assembly GCA_026315105.1. NCBI lineage: Eukaryota > Metazoa > Arthropoda > Insecta > Orthoptera > Acrididae > Locusta > Locusta migratoria. Next base: position 27,055,099 of record CM048751.1, read on the forward strand.
ATGTTACAATTGGTATTTCTTATACTTTGACATATAAAAGTTACATGAAGTACATTACATCCAAGGTCATATATATACAATTTGTATAAGTTACTATATAAAGCACCCTAGATTGTAAGGCGCTATGTGAGTTAACTATTGTGATGTTTACTGACATAGCGCCATACAATCTAAGGTGCTTAATAAAGTGATTTATACTAATTGTATATATGTGATATTGGATGTAGTTTGAGGAAATGTAATACATGTAACTTTTATATGTCAATGTATATATACATTATTAAATAAAAAAATGACGACCACAAAGGGCAGAGACCATTATATAAATGTACATGTAGAATCTTTGTATATAGTTTTCCCGCCTGCCAGTTAGTGTTATACTGGACTTCAATTAGTATTGAACTTAGACTTTGAAGTACCTCGCTTCAAAACCATTAGAAGATAGATATATATTTTTTATTTGTGACTACTAATTTTATGTTTAATGATGCCTCAACCTGGATGTACTCTTTTAGTATATAAAATGTCGTAAAGTTATGTTAATTACGACAGGTATGTAACCATGTAATTGTAATGTAAGTAGTGTCTTGGCAATCATGTATACAGATCAATTGTTAAACTTTGTGTAATAGGTCTGAAGATGGCGTCGATCACGCCGAAACCGGTAACATAATAAATGAAAAATGCGATCTTGGCTGCAAAATCATTATTATTTCATATTTTGTTCCGAACATGCGTTTTTACCTCGAGAATTTCAGTACTTTAAACAACATTATGTTTAATGTCTTAAAGTTATGTAAATTACGACAGGTATGTAACCATGTAATTGTAATGTAAGTAGTGTCTTGGCAATCATGTATACAGATCAATTGTTAAACTTTGTGCAATAGGTCTGGAGATGGCGTCGAGCAGGCCGAAACCGGTAACATAATAAATTAAAAATGCGATCTTGGCTGCAAAATAATTACTAAACAATTATAGATCGCCCCATTGAACTATGAGTTCCTTATATAAAATATGAAATAATTAACCATTTAAAACGATTTACAGAAAACAGTCAAATACCCTACTGTCGCCTGTTTGTTACAGTTACGGCGACCGTCCTCGTGGATTGAAGCTCACGTGAGGGCGCGTAGCGCCCCAATCTCCGGTTAAGAAACACGCAGTATCTCATTGGCTGACAGCTAGCGAGTTCTCATTGGCTGGAGACAATTTCTGCGTGTCGAAATAAGGACTGGTCAACTACATACGTGGCACAGACTCAGGAAATGCGACAGTGTCGAAAAGAACAGTGTGCTGCAGAGAGTTCCTGGTCTGATTCAGATACAGTGGTCGTATTCTGGGGTGGCGGGGTTTGTTGCGCCGCTAGATGGGATTACATCGCCGGCGCGCGGCCGCCTCATCCATCAGCCGCGGCCCCGCGCACTGTCTGTGCCGGAAGCGTCCGCAACGTAAGAAACTCCCACAATCGATTCTCCTGCGAGACGCCGAGTCCCAGCGCGCCGCGTCTGGGTCGACGCTGGGGAACCAGGGAGGGGGTGGGAGGTAGGGGGGGAGGAAGATAAATCAGACAATCAGGGCCGGACAAGCGGACAAGTGCGCCCTCGCCCGTGGAGGGCGACAGTTCCGGAACACGCCGCGGCGCCACCATCGCTCACGCGGCCGTGTCCCGGCCTCCGCCCACCGCGCCGACACGGCCGGGCAAATCTGCAGCGCAAGGTACACAGGCGAGCCAGGGGGTGTAAATTTGACTCGCGCGCTTTGTTTCTGTGACGACACCTGGCAGCGCCATTATGGTTCTTTTTTTTTTTTTTCTTCTTTTTTTTTTTTTTTTTTTAGATTTTAGCAAAGCGTTCGACAATGGCGATTTTGACATTTTACTTCCTAAACTAAATTTCTCTACAGGTGCTATTCAGTGCTTCCACTCATACCTCACCACCCGTAAACAGTGTGTAATAACAGCAAAACAATAGGTCAAAATGGAGGGATGTTATGTCAGGGGTTCCACAAGGATCTGTACTGGGTCCTTTACTATTCTCACTACATGTTAATGATGTGGCCACTGTTCTGTCCCACTGTAAATATCGTCTATACGCTGATGACCTTCAATTATTTCTCAGTGTAAGTCCTATAAACCTAAGCACAGCCATCCAGCAGGTAAACACGGACATACTTTCACTATGAAGATGGGCACACAGCATGGGCTTGAAACTGAATCCATCAAGAAAAGCAGGCAATATTAGTGGCCCATAAAAGCGCCGAGTAGTGTGTTTTGCGCTCGCTCGTTTCGTTACCTGTTAAGTGTTCGGATAGAAAGTTGCTTTTTTCATATATTCTTTCTGGAATTATGAGTAAGAATACTTCGGTTCTGCTGTTTCGCAGTGCAATAACAGTGGATGCAAGACGGAAGGCATTTTGTACCATCGGTTTCCAAAAGATGAGGAACTTCAGCGCATATGGATCTCTCGCTGCCGGCCGCGTTGGCCGAGGGGACTGAGACGCTCCAGTCACGGTCTGCACGGCCACTACGGTCGGGGGTTCGAATCCCCCCTCGGGCATGGATATTTGTGCCGCCCTTAGTCTTAGTTAATTCATAAGTAGTTTCTAAGTTTAGGGACTGATGACCCGGTAGTTAAGTCCCATAAGCTATACAAACATATGATCTCTCGCTGTAAACGACCTGACGAGATAAATATCAAAAATGGCAAAATTAGTTCCGAACATTTTTGTAAAGCCGATTACAAAAGAGACTTGCAGAATGAATTGTAACGATTCAGATCATCGATATTTTATTGATAAAATTGTATGTATGAAAGCAGTATGCAGTTCAATGTTCAGAGTAACTAAATGAGTAAAAAAAAGCATTAATGCGAAAATTGGCTGCTAAGTTAGCGTTTAACGAAAGTTTTCTTAATCTAATATATAAAAATGAAGGCCTCTGTTTGTCCGTATGCTATTCCTGTCAATGTCATTCAGTCGATTGCTATAAAACTTTGTCAACTTATGGCATGAACTAGAGTCACGGTTATAGGCATAGTAAAATTTCGAAATTCGCACTCTAAGGAGGTGAAATCATGATCTTCTGTCTGTCATTTTAACGTCCTATAACTCGAGAACTACTAAACGTATCGTGATGAGGTTTCTTTTAAATTGTGGATCTCACAAAAGTCTAAAAAGAATTCAGCGAGAGTATATGTGTAACTTTTACGAGTGAAGCATATGTGCAATTTTTCCCTCCTATGTCGCTGGCATAGGATGGCTTCACACTGCATAAATAGTTATTGTGGGAAATCTATAAAAGTTAAACATGTGCTCTCACGGACTTTATTTTAAATCTTTAAGAGCTCTACAATTTAAAAACAAACCTAATCACGATACGTTCAGTGGTTCTCCAGTTAAAAACGTTTAATTATTACCCGTGCCAAGTCGCGGTTCTGGATGAGTTAGCTAGTTGTTAATAATGTTTGAAGCTTTTCTTTTTCAGTCCTTTGTATGTTAGTGTACATATATATTTATCACAACCGTGTTCCACCGCTTAAAAGCAATTGTTTTGTCTAATGATAAAAGACGAAGAAAACGAGTTCACAGCTGCCTTATAATACAGCGCTAACCAATGACAGGGAAGAAGCGCAAGGTGCACAGGCGGGCGGTGGTACGACGCCACGTCCAGGGCGCTATGCCGATAACACGCGTAGACCCAGAATGTATTCACGTTTTAACACTAGAAGTGTTAAATCAGAAAATAACAGCAACCAGTCACCTTCCTTACTTATTTATTTTCTTATTTCTAACCCTTAACTCTTTCAAATTCTGAAGTCAGCAGGGATAAAATACAGGGAAAGGAGAGTTATTTAGAACTTGTACAAAAGCCAGACCGCAGTTATTAGACTCGAAGGGCATGAAAGGAAAGCATCAGTTGGGAAGGGATTAAGACAGGGTTGTAGCCTTTCTCCAATGTTGTTCAATTTGTACACTGAGCAAGCTGTAAAGGAAAGCAATGAGAAATTTGGTGAAGGAATTAAAGTTCAGGGGGAAGAATTAATAAACATTGCGTTTTGCCGACGACATAGTAATTCTGTCAGGAACAGCAAAGGACCTGGAAGAGCAATTGAACGGAATGGACAGTGTGCTGAAAGGTGCTTATAAGACGAACATTAACAAGAGCAAAACTAGGGAAATGGAGTGCAGTCTAAGAAAATCGGGTGATGCTGAAGGAATTAGATTAGGTAACGAATAAATAAAGGAGGTAGATGAGTTTTGTTACTTGGGCAGTAAAATAACAAATGATGGCCGCAGTACAGAGGATATAACATGCAGAATGGCAATGGGAAGAAAAGCATTTTTGAAAAAGAGAAATTTGCTAACATCGAATATTAATTTAAGTGTAAGGAAGTCTTTTCTGAAGGCTTTTGTGTGGAGTGTTGCCTTGTATGGGAATGAAAACATGGACGATAAGCTGTGCGGACAGGAAGAGGATAGAGGCTTTTGAAATGTGGTGCTACAGAAGAATGCTGAAGATTAGGTGGGTAGATCGCATAACTAATAAAGAGGTACTGAACATAATTGGTGAGAAAAGGAATTTTTGGCATAGCCTGACTAAAAGAAGGGATCGCTTGGTAGAACACATTCTTAGACATCGAGGAATCGTAAATTTAACATTGGAGGGAAGTGTGTGGGGTACAAATCGCAGAGGGAGACGAAGAGACGCGTATAGTAAACAGATTCAAGTGGATGTGGATTGCCGTTCTTATGAGGAGATGAAAAGGCTTGCTCAGGATAGGGTATTGTGGAGAGCTGAAACAAAAAAAGTGTTCAAATGTTTGTAGAACTTATGGGACTTAACTACAGGGTCATCAGTCCCTAAGCTTACAAACTACTTATGAACTAGCTAAGACTAAGGACGGCACAAATATCCATGCCCGAGGGGAGATTCGGACCCCCACCGTGGTGGCCGTGCGGAACGTGACTGAAGCGCCTCAGTCCCATCGGCCACCGCGGCCGGCAGAGCTGCATCAAACCAGTCTCCGGACTGAAGACCATAACACCAACAAACCCTTAACAGGAGTCTGAAGGAAGTAAGATACCAACAGTCGTATGTATAATGAAGTATTTATTCTATTTCAACCAGTTTCGGCATTCCACAATGCCATCTTCAGGTCCCTACATCGGAGCATAATATCCAACAGTAGGGATACTGAAACTGGATTCTTGGACTTCGTCTCTTAGTTGGAAACAAGAACACCAGCTGTGACAACAAGTCCTTGGTGTTGTTGTTCCCAACTAAGAGACGAAGTCCACGAATCCAGTTTCAGTATCCCTACTTTTGGATATCATGCTCCAATGTAGGGACCTGAAGATGGCATAGTGGAATGCCGAAACTGGTTGTAATAGAATAAATATTTTATTATACATACGGCTGTTGGTATCTCACTTCCTTCAGAATGTTGACCAGCCGCTGTCCCGATTCCACCACCGATGATGGATTCAATAAGACTTCACAGGAGGAGTTGTTATATTGACGTACACGTAACTGGAATTGCGGGTCCATATGGACCCTTGATTTACAAATTCCACATAAATCCTATAAAAGGTATAATTAACATGTGAATGCACAATGAGTGTATTGAAACAAGTATTATTTGAAATACAAATCAACTTGTATTGAGCAAAAAATTTACATTGAGCTATTCTTTTCAATTTTTAAGTCGTAGGTCTCACATTTAAGTAAAATTTTTTATACCTTACTCTGGAATGCTATGTGATCAAAAATTAGATTGGATTTAAAAGAATTGCACTGACGTGTTTTACGGCCCACTTTAGGTTTGTAGTTTTTTTAAGTTTTTGCAAACATTTTGGACCAAAATATTAATCTAAATAATAATAAATTAATTAATAAGAGTGTCTGAAAATCTTTTTGGAAAAAAAAATTTGGTAGTGGCGTGTTACGAACCACCGACCTTCGCGTCACAGTTCAGCACCTTGCCCACTACGCTATGGATTATAAATCAAAACAGGGGTTCTTTAATCTCATACTATTGGTGGTCTTTGTTAGCTGATGGTAATATGGCATTTTTAAACAATAGATTATCACTTATCGTACGAAGAACGATGTATTTTTGTTAATTCCTCAGTGTGCCGTTGCTTTGCAATGACAAGTGTAAGTTACAAAAATAAATTCATGAAATACGCGAGGAATGTCACGTGACATCTCCGAACGGCTGGTTTTCGTTAATTCAGTATTTCCGTTATTTTTGCAAATATGTCTCAAACGATACGAGAAGATGAGTTGTAGAGAATTGTCTACTCTACCAATTAGGTTATTCAATTTTTGTGTCAGATGAACGGTTCGTTTGCAATTACAATTATATTACAAACGGCTTTTTTGTTTTTCTATTTTTGGTACGCAAAATTTGAAAAAGGAAGGTTCTGGTCTCTGACGGCCTACAATCATGTCTGTAAAATTTGTTCCTGATCGTTTGAACGGTTCGTCTTAAAACCAGGGAACACGTTACGGACAGACAGACAGACATACATCTCTAAATCGCCGGTAGTTTTGCAAATATCTTTGAAACGCTACGAAATATGAAAAAAACATAACAGAGCAAAGTTGTAGAGAATTTTCTCCTCTACAAATTCGGTTATTCAATTTTCGTGGCAGATGAATAGTTAAGCCGTTATTTTAATTTAAATTTCGAGCTGTCAAAAGACGATCGCAAAGACCCACTTTTAGTGTTACTACCGTATCCTAAAGTGGGCCAAAAGTGACGGAACCTGCCTTTTTTAACATACATTTACTGATTCAGTCTTTTACTGCAATAAAAATTCATATTCATTAAGGTAAGACACCGTCGTGACGTGGTGTTGGACTTGTTACGTGGTTTGTTCGTGCGTTAAATTTCAGTTGAGTGTCTAAACGGAGTTGCGGGGAAATTATTACGCGGAAAATTATTCCACCTCGACATTCAACATTAACAAAGGGACGCGCTGTTACAGGTTCTAAAAGCCGTTTAATTTTTAAGTGGAATAATAAGGTTTGAAAAATTAATAAAACTTACAATAATCAATGCACGATATCTTGTCTGCCGTAATGGCATCCAAACCCACCACACAACTTCAATCGGCTTAATTAAAACGCCAGGACTATTATGGGATATTAAATAAATGAAATCCCGGTACATTAAATTTTAAAAATATTTCAGGATGTATTTAACAAACTTGAGGACTAAACTTACATTCTTAGTAAATGAAACAAATGGAGCCGCTACAGACACGTCTGATCGAATCGGAGGCCAAACATAGACAAACTAATTGGAACGTTGTTCTTCCTTATATCCCGAAAAACTACAAGGAAATATAGGTTAAGGTTCACAGAGAGATAATGCTCCACGATTAAAATGTATTTTAGGTTCGTTAATTTTTGTTGTATCGTTTCATTGTACGATGTCGGTCAATTCTGACCCATAGTAGCAAACTAAAATTTTACAATTTTAAACATGGCTGTTAAAGACAGTAACTGTTCGTCAAAATACAAAATAATCACTTGAAAAACAGTTCTTAGGATGCGGAAGATTTGGTGAAATTTTTGTTTACAACGATTTCGGCTTCACTAGGAGTGCCTTCATCAGAAGTAAAACAGTTTTTTACATATGAATGGATAGTCAGCAGATGGTCTTGAGCGATAGGGCTCACGTTAAAAATTTAAAAAGTTTACACATTGCAAATTTTTTAAAGACAGTTAAGGCAACGCACCGCTCAGGTTGGCGTGTGTGGCCACCACTGCAGGTGGCATCAGACTGAATCCCAGAAACTGGATACTGGAGTTATTCCATTGTGTGTCCGGTGGAAATGCAGTGTTCTGCTACTGCCAGTACGTTCATAAAATCTTGTAATCGTGCATAATTTCTGTGACACTCTCCCGCCTATATCATGATAACACAAAATGAGATCCTCGTCACTGAACTTTCACTAAATCGTCTGTCAGTTCCAATTGATGGGGATCCAACAATGGGCAGCAAGACTCCAAGAAAGACACTCAAGTGTAGCGTAGGCAGTTTGTTTAATTCACAGATGTCACTAGACTGGAAAACTTGCCTCCCTGACCGAACCTGATACCGCCGTCTTGCCTCACCTCACGTCAAAAAGTTTCCATGCGGTAATATTATGATCTTATGTCACGATATGATGTTGTAAGCTTTAGCCTACTAGTTGGTTTAACCATGATTTTCATTTTAGGTAACACTTCCGCAATAGTTGAATTTAACAGATAGGCCTATATTGTCGAATCGTATATTGAGAAGAACGTATTACGTACGCTTAAATTTTACTTACTGTCCTGGCGGCCTCACGTGATTATGTTTTCAGTCGTGTGACATTGGCATTAGCCATTCGCTTGACGATGCAAATGTTTTGTCATGACAACTTCGTTTTACGAGGGCAATTACTGTTACTAAGTGAACGAGGGCACATACAAAGATCTGTCAACCGTAGAGCACGAACAGCATTATTTGTTTACTTCATCATCTCTACAAAACACTAATTAACTCACACTGTATGGATTACTAAGAATATCAACATCTTGGTTAGGGCTTTCTACCGTTTTGTTGATGTTGCCAACATAATCATACGAGGTCATTGAGAGGATAAGTAAAAATTTACCGCTACATACATTTAAATCAGATTGCAATTATGGGAAAAACACTGAGAAGAATAAAGATACCTGTTATCCACGACAAATGGCTCAAACATTTAACGTTGTTGTTTCCGCAATTGCAGTATTCAACTATGACTTTCTACATAAAAGATCGCCACTCATAACCTCATTTTGAAAATCGGGTAGTAGGATAACGAATTGAAGTGATGGACAGTGTGAATACAACGTGACGTGACGTTGACGTGACGAAGAGTGTGAACTGGCTTTATATCTTCGGTTTGCCGTACGAAAAATTACAGCTACATACAACACGGCATTGTCAGTCTAGTAATACATGTCTGTGGTTTAATATAACTGTGGCATCTTCGAACAAAGATAACACATGGGTATCGGATTTTAGAAATTTTTTATGTTTATGGTACGTGAAGTTCAGAAAACAAATAAGAATTACCCAAACCCATTCAATTCAACTCTGACAATTCTCTCGAAAACAGACTTTCAAGGTTCGCAAATACACGTAAATACCAATAACTAAAATAGTAGTACCATCTGTCGGTGTAGCTCAAGCGGTTGCGTTCCAACCTGTCAAATTTAGGCGGGTGGTTCGAATCCTGTAATGAGATATTTTAATTTAATTTATTTTTTTCTTTGGCTTGGACTACTTACATAATATGTAACGGTAATGTTTACACAAAATGCGCGTATTTTCGTTCATTCGTAATTATATATATTTTCTAACAGGTTGTTAATAATGATGGTTTCAATCAAAAAATATATGTTACATTGTTTGCAGTATTAGCTTGACAATTAGTTGACGACTGTTGTCTTTGATTGTTCAGTTTCTGAAGAGGTACACTGCTGTTTGTAGAAGCTCATCTCCATAATGGCTTTCCAAGTAACTAATCTACTGAGCCATCGTTTTAGCTAATGAACGCGTGGAATTATATTTGTTACTGTTGGATCATAACCACTGACTCTCTGGATTTAGGCCCGAACGCTACCACCTGACTACACCGACAGATCTTTCAACACATTTTATTCAAATGTTCAAATGTTTGTATAGCTTATGGGACTTGCTACGGGGTCAGCAGTCCCTAAACTTGTAAAATACTTATGAACTAACTAAGACTAAGGACGGCACAAATATTCATGACCGAGGTGGGATTAGAACCCCCGACCGTAGTGGCTGTGCAGACCGTGACTGGAGCGCCTCAATCCCCTCGGCCACCGCGGGCGGCAAAACATTTTATTATTGGTGCTTACGCGTACTTGTAAAACTACAAAATCGTTTTCTTGGAGACGTTTTAGAGTAGCGTCAAATGACTTTGGCTGATTGTTATTTGACCTCCGAACTTCACGAACCATAAATATAAAGCAATTCTAAATTCCGTTACCCATGCGGTCTCTTGTAAGTAATCTGTCAAGGAAACGCACCCTTTGGTTCTCCTTCCTTAGAACATTTTCTACGTGTTCCTTCCAATTTAAGTTGATCGTAATTGAAATTTCTAGGTATTCAGGTCAATTCACTGCTTTCAGATCTGACTGATTTTTCGTGTAAACGTAGTTTCACGGATTTCTTTTAATTCTCATACGGATAACTTCACATTATTTATTGTTTAGGGTCAATTCCCATTTTTTTCCGGATCATGGTTTCAAACATATAGTTGCGTATAATATTGATTTCAATAGATAAAAAATTAATAAGATGTTATTAATGTCATTTAGGCAGACGGGTTACGTGTAAAAAGGATGCAAACAAATAGTACTGATTAATCTATAATAAAATGATTACTAGCAGTACTACCGAAACAGTTTCTTCTGCTACCAATTTAATAATGGAAATAGTTACAAAATGTACCTTTGAGTATGGAGTATATGTTTGAGACTTTGACCACCGTATACCATATAGCTCGTAGAAGACAATGAAACGGCTATACATCTTGAAACTATAGTGCAACGCTATCGGCAGAACTTTCAGCAAGGGATTCGTATTATCCGATAACAATTCTCGCACTCAGCCAGCAAATTCATGTGAATGTGTTATTCATGATAACGACATCGCAAGAATATAATGCCCAGACTGTTCTCTAGCCACGAACCCAATCGAACATGTCTGGGATACATTGAAATGGGCTGGTTTTTGTGAACCCACCAGCCAATCTGACAGATCGACGCCGAATCGCCGTTAAAAAGTGGTTCAGTCTAGAAAAACATGCTGTTAATCATCTTGCGGACATTATGGTGCGACGAAATCAAGCATTAATCAGTGCAAGAGGGCGTGTGACCGGGTATTAACGCTCACTCTGTATGCTGCATATTCAGTGTGTCCCTGTTATTGTCGTGCAGCTTGTCGGTTCCTGTTTCCTTAGGCTATAAAGAGAGCCGGCCGCGGTGGCCGAGGGGACTGAGGCGCTCCAGTCACGGTCTGCACGGCCACTACGGTCGGGGGGTTCGAATCCCCCCTCGGGCATGGATATTTGTTCCGTCCTTAATATTAGCTATTTCATAAGTATTTTGTAAGGTTAGGGACTGATGACCCCGTAGTTAAGTCCCACAAGCTATACAAACATTTTTGCAATAAAGAGAACTGAAATAACTTCCTTGTGTAAAGAAACGCGTTAATGCGAGATTTTCTTTGATGTGTGAATATGCTGCCTGTTGACTGTGAATATGACTGTAGTTTTTTCTAGCCTGTATGTCGGTCTACTATCATCTTTACGGTGAGTTGCACCCTATTCTCGGCGCGGCAAATTAGCCGTGCGCTCTGGAGCGCAGTGTGTAGTGGGACGGATTATTGTCTCCACTACTACCTTATGTCAGCTCAGTTTCGCAGAAGATTATGTTTATATTTTATGTTTTTAAATGATTTTTACGTAAATGTGTTTTGTTATGTGATTCTTAAAAGAGTTTTCGTATGTTTCTTGTGTTTCATGTGCTGTGGCGGCGATTCAACCTACGAGAGCAACACCTTCGATGCAGAGCTGAAGGAGTTAACATCTGGCCACTTCAAGTCGCGGGTCGACGGCCACGAGGCAAGAAGATGCTGGTCTCTGCCGTTATCGTCGCGGATATTGACATTATTATAGAATCTTTCGTGGAAAATCAAAAAGACCATAAAATCAGTCTTTGTTCAAAATGTTCAAATGTTTGTAGAACTTATGGGACTTAACTACGGGGTCATCAGTCCCTAAGCTTACAAACTACTTATGAGCTAGCTAAGACTAAGGACGGCACAAATATCCATGCCCGTGGGGGTGGGATTCGAACCCCCGACCGTAGTGGCCGTGCAGACCGTGACTGTAGCGCCTCAGTCCCATCCGCCACCGCGGCCGGCGTCAGTCTTCGTGTAACTGCCATTGCGTCATGATCTGTATTGTGAGAGCAATAAATGTCATTGTGCCTCGAAAGTTAACCAATTGTCAGCGATCATTATTTTGATTTTTATAGAAATTTTACAAGAAATATATTAATTGATAAGAGCTGAAGAATTATTTACTGTCAAACCATTTTACAATTTGAAAGAAGACATATAGGGAAAGTTATTTTGTTTGACAGATATAGCAAAAAGACTTTTATCAATTTTTAGTAATTTAATCAATCGATCTTATATATCAATTGATCATAAGTGAACAGGACTTGCAATATCTATGTCTATAGTAACAAGCACACCTACGAGCTTCTGTTTGACAGTTCGGTCTTGAAGGGAACTTTAAAACATTTATTTCAAAGTGACAGTTTAAAGAAGTGCAAACCTAGAATCATATGCTTCTTTTATCTGCGCAAGGATCTAACACTGAAATTTCACAATACAGGAAGATTATATTAATTGGCATTTTTTTCTTGTTGACGAGCGGACGACTTTGGGATCCTGAAGTCTGACACGACACATTAAAAATTTGGTATTTGGTCCCATGCAAGAAGAGGTCGTACCGCCGCAACCTGTGCTGCGAGGGACCGTTCGCCGTCGGGCATGGGTGTGTATGTTGTCCTCATGTTAGTTTGCCTTATTTCAAGTTGTTTGTAAGCTACGGACTAATAAACATGCAGTTGATTCCGATAGATTTACAAACATATGAACATTTTTAGAGAAACATCCTCAATGTGTCATTCTTATTTAAAAGATCTATACTGCCTAACATTTTTTTATCTTTAAAGATCTACGGGCGATGGATTAAGTCATATGGCTTACACAGAAGTAACTGTCAGCGACAGAAAAAAACTACATAAGTTTCCCAGATTCAGTTCTCACTCTGATGTGCCTTTATCCTATATATACACTTGTATATCATCATCCAGAATAAAACGTTCTGAAGATTCAAGAGAGAAGTTAAACATTAATGTTCCTATCGACCTGCACGCCTGTACGACAGGACGTCAACAGTTGTAAGCGACTAACAAATTAAAAATTTTGTCGTTGTTGTTGTGGTCTTCAGTCCGCAGACTTGTTTGATACAGCTCTCCACGATATCCTGATCTGTGCAAGTCTCTTCATTTGAATGGCAAGTTACATCGTTTTGAATTTGCCAGCAGTATTCGTCGTTTTGAAAACAAAACTCCTTTTCTCCCCAATTCTGTTAAGCACCTCATTAGTTATTTGATCTATCCATTTAAGCTTCATCATTCGCCTTAAGCACCACATTTCAAAATCTTCTATCATATTTTTGTACCAACTCCTTATCGTCAACGTTTCACCCCCATACAATGTTACAATCCAGACAAATGCTTTCAGAAAGGACTTGTATATCAACAAATTTCGCTTTTTCATAAACGCATTTCTTGCCATAGCCATTCTGCATTTTATATCCTCTTTACTCCGACCATTTGCTACCCAAATAACAAAACTCATTTCCTACTTTTATTGGCTAAAAATTAAAGTTAGGTGGCAATATTTCGTATACTCTGACAAGTAGGAAATAATTTTCGCGCAATGCTTGATAAACAAGACGAATGATGATGCAATTCTATGACTGATTTTGTATGTAAATTGTTTAAAAGCACAGGAATAAAATACATAGTGCCTTGAGCCATTAGAATTGGATAAAGTGAAAGAACTTAAAATACAATAATTTGTATCACAATGCAAAGAAAATAGAAATGATATAAAATAGTTCTTAAAGTCGTTAGATCAGGATAGAAGTGCAGGCACTCAAAATCAGATAATCAGATCGTACAAAATCCTAAAGATATATCCGTCTTTATAGTAATTTCGAAAAATTTATGCAATTTTTTTCTGTCCTCTGCGCCATCAAGGTATATGCCTTCATTACATTTACTTGTGAGCTGTGACATTGTCAATATGAGTTAAGACAATGCTGACTGTAGTTGCTCATAACTTCTAGCTGCAGCAGGCTCGCTGTTTATAAGAGAACGTAAGCCGCAAGGGCTCAAGCAGTGTTCCGTTACACCTCGTTATCTGGTAATGGGATTCGTATCTAATGCCTTGGGATTCTCCAAGTACTCTACTACAAGTACTTACGTTGTTTTACTGGCATTAACTGGGAGTAGACTGTAGACAAAGTACAAGCGGAACTTCCTAGTCTGGGTTCATTGTAATCACACAAAAGTAGCCTGACGCAACTATATTTCTTTTAAGCAAACGATAGTGACACCTGTAGTTTTAAGTATAACAACGCTGGAAAAATAATGATAACTAAAATAAATTTCCAGTCTTGTACGATACCTAGAATCAAACACACTAAGAGTCACCAAGAGAGATAATGAAAGTGTACTGATGGCTTTATAAAGAAGTAATTTTAAAAATCTATTTCTTACGAATTTTTATTTGTTTCAATGGATAATTCTTTTTCATAAATTATTTGAAGCAGTACAGAACGATATAAAGACGTACAGGACAAGTACAATGAAACATTCATACTTATGTGGATAGTGTGCCACTTATTTTGGTGAACTGAATCAGAAAGATATATAACTTTGTGGTCTCAGCTGCAGCAACGTTTTGAAATACATCGGCATGTCGGTTCCAAATTTGTAACTGACCGGGACCCTTACCAGAGATTCCTGCTTCACATGATCTAAGTTTCGTCATTTAGGGCATCCCTACACAATTTCCTTCCAAATTTTCAGCCGCCGCAAACTACTCATTAGTTGTATGAACATCTGTACTTATGACGTCATCTAAAATACGAGGGTTGGAACTTAAATAGTGGCAACTATTTATTCATAACCTAAAAAAAAGCATTAAATGTTTGCACCTGTTGCTGTCCTTCAAAGTAGTCACCATCGTTGCCTAGAACCCAGTGCCAGCTATGTAGATGGCGTAGTATACCGTTAGCAGAGCCTGTCCTGTTGAAGGTGCGAATGGAGCGGTCTACTGCCTGCCGTATCTCTGGGACAGTTCTGAAGCGAGTGTCATGAAATGGTTCCTTTACCTTCGGAATCAAATAAAAGTCACAAGGACTTAAGTATGTTAGGTATGGTGGATTGAACAGTACTTGTCAGCCCAATCGATCGAAGAGAGCAGCCTAAGTTAGCGCAGTATATACCAGCGCATTGTCCTGTAAAATGATGGGTGGGTTGTGCAGAACGTGTTGCCGCTTCTTTCGCAAAGCTGATCGCGGGTGATGCTCCGAAAACGAACAGTAATACTGTGCACTGACCGTCTTCCGTAGTGCGTTACGATAACACTATCACAGTCGTACACGAGAGACAGCATAACTTTCACCATAGTGAGCTCTGGCGCACTTTAGGCTATCGCGGCGACCCATAATGACGCCATTCGTTGGATTGGCTGTACAATTTGGTTCGTACGATACGGCCCATGACTCATCCAGTGTCACGATACGGCCTAATAAAGCCTCTCCTTCACAGTCATTGCGCTCCAAGGGCGTCTGAGCAGCGTCGTAACGTATCCATTTCTGCATTTCCACCAGTTCATGCAATTTTTCGCATGCCCAGGCGTTCCTTCAGTCGTTTGCGCTAATCCGGTTTCGTGAGTGCTCACAAATCATATGGTGTTGATCGCTTTTGAGTAACGCGGCAACAGTATGCACTTCTTCTTCACAGACGCTAGAACTACCTGCAGGGTACATTGTATGCCACAGTTTGCCGACCTCCAAAATCAAATGTTTAAATGTTTGTACAACTTATGGGACTTAACTACGGGGTCATCAGTCCCTAAGCTTACAAACTACTTATGAACTAGCTAAGACTAAAGACGGCACAAATATCCATTCCTGAGGGGGTATTCGAACCCCCGACCGTAGTGGCCGTGCTGACCGTGACTGGAGCGCCTCAGTCACCTCGGCCACCGCGGCCGGCTTGCCGACCTCCGTTGAAGGCTTTTACCCAACGTGTCACTGTTCTGTATGGCAGTGCCGAGATCCCGCCTCTTTAATACCTTGATGACACTGGCGTGCTGTACGACCTATGGCACATTGAATCTTGATCCAACTCCGTTGTTCCTTTTTCGAACTCATAGTGACACCAGCATGTTAGACCGCTCGCTCACAAGTGACTGTGATTCCCTCGATTAAGCGCACGCCGGTGACGTGGGACGGGAGAGTCGATGTGATCTGAGGTAAAGTAAGTATGTCAATAACGTGTGCTATCAGCGACAATAGTAGATTGCATTGCATAGTCTATCCACAGTAGTGTTGTCGCTATTTAAGTTTCAACCTTCGTATGCGTCCTAAAATAATTAAAATTTTGATGTCCGTAGAGTAGAATATTCTTCCTGTGAAATATAACACGAATGGAGTTGGAAATAAAAACGTAATACATCACAACCTCAAGATGGACGAGCAGATTACTGCGGCGGAGCGGCCGAGCGCATTGAGGCGCTATGCTACGATGTGCGAGGCCGTTCCCCGTCGGGGGTTCGAATCCCCCCCTCGGGCATAGATTTTTGGGTCGTCTTTAGTATAAGGTAGATCATAAGTAGTTTGTAAGCTTACGGACTGATGACCCCGCAGTGTAGTCCTTTAAGGTTGACCAAAATTTGAACGTTTGAGGAGCGGATTTTCACGTAGTAGAGTCTTTATCAAGACAGCGATCAGTATGGGTAGCCTCACTGTAAATCTTGTGGCTCAACGCCCCGTCCACTCGCTTAATTACAGATACATCGAAGAAATTCAGCTGCTCGATGATCCCTGTCCCCACTGTATGTTGAATTATGTATCAGAAAGGCATCTAATTCCTCTCCACCGTGTGTATGTACTCCAAAAGTGTCATCGAAATAGAGATAACACCTGTTTGGTTTTTTACTTGCAGTCTGCAAAGCTTGTTCATACGACTCCATAAATATACAGGTCATGTAGTGTTATTTGAGGGTTGTTATGCTCAACGGTGATACACTGTAAAATATAATACATACGTTTCATTTTCTTCTTGGCATATACGAAAATTCTTTACAAGGTTCTGCTACCTAGAGGTGGTTGAAAGTACTGGTATCATATTGTTTTGCTGCTTTCCTTTCGGAATCTCAGCTTTATTCTTTCTAAAAGTTCCTACTAATGTTAAGCTTTCATTGGGAAGTTCCCTACGCCCTAATAGTTTCGAACCAGGGCTCACAGCAGTGAAAACCCAGTGCGCTAGCCACTAGACTAGGATACGGCGCAATAACACTCATAGTATAATCGTAAAATACAGTTGTATGTAAAATATTTATAATTTATATTTATAATGTACCCCATGTATTCAACTTTAGTAGAGGATATGCCCACTCAGTCCATTTCGCCAGTTATATTCAACTATCTTAGTTTAACCATTATGCACAATAATCACCCTGAGTCAAATGATTCCCTCCATTTCGTGCTAATACTTTTCACATCAACACCGAGAAAATCCTGAAATTCTGCATTACGGACAAGATTAACTACTATTTCATCATCCGCCTCACTCAAAAGCCGTCAGATACGAAACGTGCAGCAATTTCACACACAATGTGAAATTCTTCTGAATTGTTGTAGGCCATACAACACAAACTACATGGATTTCAAATAAATTATTGTTATAATTCAAATTACAATTTTTGATTCGATGTAAATGACCCATTTGCAAAAGGTGTGTCAAAGCTATGCATCTCACAAAATATTACAGATTTTGAAATAAACATTAAGGTAAAAATCAATTATTACATATCTCAGGATTACCTGAGGTCCTGACTAATTATACAAGCCGCGGCGGATTAGCCGTGCGCACTGGGGCGCCGAGCTGCGGTGCGCGCGGCTGTTCGCCGTCGGGGCTTCGAGTACCCCCCCCCCCCTTCTCGACCCCATCCTCCTCAAGCATGGGTGTTTGTGTTGTCCTTAGGTTAGTTTATCTTAGTTTAAGCTACGGACTAGTAAGACAGCAGTTGAGTCCGATAGATTTAGAAACATTTTTAAACATTATACAATAATTTCTATTTCGGGTTTTATGTTAATGTTAGTAAATGAACTGGGTAGGTTACACCCATTCACGAGAGGAAGGTTAAAATTATCAGACTGTATCACAGAAGACGGATCTTGTCCGAATACTTGTTATTGTGGCGTTAGGTTTCCTCACGACTTCTTGCGACTCACAGTCACCATTAACTGATAAGTAGCAACCCATCCATTCTATAATGTCATTTTTCTATACAGGTTTCTCCATTCAATGGTGTAAACTGTGATTCTCAGTAATAAGCCGATCGTTCAAATCAGTCGCGTATGCTGACTTTGTAACTTCGACTATCATTACTATCTCACTTTCTAAGTTTGAACCGAGAAAGAAATGCTAAGAAAAAAAAATTCGATATCTTGCGTTGTTTCCGAGATATTGATGGTGACCGTGCCAAATATCTCAAAAAGTTAGCAGCAAACGAAGAAACGGTTACCGTCAAATGTTAAAGCGATGAGGGGGGACATTCAATGACACTACACTCGTCATGCCGTCCTTTCCCCGCACCTTAGCGAAGTGGCCCACGCACGCACACACGCCATCCTCTGTAGTCTTATGTTTCCGCATACCGTAGTACAGCAGGGGTTGCCTTTGTCACTGCCATCCGTACGGGAAAATGAGCGTGAAAGAAATCTTCTGTTGAGATGCGACGCCAACGGCGTCCGATATCGTAGAGTGTCTTCTGATAGGGTCGCGTGGTCATCTGATAATAGGTCGAATCAGGAGTTACAATTATGCTGGTACCAACTGCAGTGTACTAGAGCGAGAACCATGCAGATATGATAATGATCTATCAAAAGATGCACTGCAATTCAGCTCAAGCCCGAAGGCTGCACTCCCAGTGTTTTCTAACGCCATGTCTACCCTCTGTGCATGCTTTCACAAGCACAGAGACGCTCTTAAGAACCGAGGGACCTATACAGGTACAATGTGTCATGTAAAGACCAATACCGGACGCGGCTAACGTTTCCCAGAATTTATCGACTATTTTAAAGTACATCCCACGCACGATATGCGTAGTTTAAATGAAAACAATTTCTACGTACGAAGTAGTGTAAACAAATCTGTTATTGTGCTTTAGGCTGTAGTATTATTTGTACCTCTAATAATAATAATATTCAAAATATTGTATAATAATAAACTGGAATATCCAAAAGTGCCAAACTAACTTATACGTTCATTATGGACAAAAATGTAAACAGGTGTCCCTGCTAATACAGAAAGGCACATACTTCATGGTATCCAACAAGGCGAACATGAATTTTAATATCTGTATTATTAGTAATGAAATAATAGAAATCTATCAGTGACATATGTTTAGACAACATCATATTTATATTCTGTATTGAAGTTACACATATATTAGAATTTCTTTAATTTTGCCAATTGGAAAGATTTGTGCATCGTTTGTACTTCACAAGTAATTGTCAGTCATGGAGAATGATTCTTCTACAAAGAACATTTTTACCAGCCCTGGCATCGAACCCGCCACGCCTTCTTACTTTGAAAAGTCCTGCCTACGTCTATATCCGGGATTATTTAATGTCATTGGAAGGAGGCATACGAAAGACACCTGGTACTTACATAAGTTGTGTGCTATTAAAGAGCACTTTATTATGTCAATAATAGTTCAGGTTTGAAAGTGAGTACGTTACTGCAATAATCTCAGAGTTCTCGATTTAGGTGCCCATCCATCAAAGCACACTCCCAAAGCGTCTATTATTACAAGAACGATAATATCTTGTCACGTCGCAATTTCTTCCCTGACTTCAGAATAATAAGGTTAAAAAAAATTAAAAAAAAATAAATAAAAGAAAAAGAAAAAAGAAAAAGAAACTGCGGGGACATCAGTCCCTAAACTTACAAACTACTTATGAAGTAGTTTATACTAAGGATGCTAAGGATGGTACGAAAATCCATGCCCGAGTGGGGATTCGAATCCCCGACCGCAGCTGCCGTGCAGACCGTGACTGACATGGCGCAGACCGCTCGGTCACCGCGGTCGGCACAAATTCCTAGTGCAAATGTATAGCAAAAGATATTCTTTAAATAAGGATTAAAATATACTGCTACATCATCTGACTCAGTGAATTATAATATATTTTTGATTTCTTTGCTTTTACTGGAATAATTCAAAGTATTATTCTCATTTTCATTTATTACTGTACGGGGGAAGGGAAGTGGGAAACGTGAAAACTGTTCTTTCTGGTGTCCAGTTATATGCACTAGAATAGCACAGAGACACGAAACCGATAACTAATATTTTAATAAAAATATCGTAATATTTTTACTTCTCTGGATCCAGCTTTTGTTTATGAGTGATTTCCATTAATTTTAAAACGGACCTGAAATATCCTTTTGAAATGTAAAATATTGCGTATGCAAGGAAAACAAGTTTTTATTGCGAATAGTCAGAAATTCATGAATTGTGGATCTCAATACGCACCGATATTTATTCAGAATATAATGGCAGAAAAATACTGTATTTCTTCCACTGTTAAGTGGGATATTGTCTGAAATTTAACTCATAGGACTGAATTACGTCACAATTGCTCAACGTATATATTACAACATAAATTTCAGCTTTATTGGAATTTAGTCACAGCTGTGAGTATACCCGGTAACGAAACATCTCTGCTTCGCTTATTGGACATCTTATACCACATTTAAAGAAAATGTTCCGTTTGTGTGTATTTGATGGTCGAAGAAGTCTACAATTTTGTTTCAATCCTGATGTCTTTTTTTATACCTGACCTTCGAAATAAGAGGATGTTGTCTACATAACATTCTGTACGTTGCACTATGGAGGGTTCTTTACGACAGTACTAGCTGCAAAACCTGGCATTGCCCGGGTATATATGCATTTTCCAGTCTTATATTAGAAGCGAAAATAACTCGAAAAAGATTTCACCTCCATGTATTCTAGAAAACAGTTCAGAAATTAAGAAACAATAAAACAAAGAAATATTCACAATATACAATATTTTAAGTAAATTATCCAAAGAAAGAAAAATAGAAATGAAATACAAATGACGTATAACATTAGTTTAATTGAAAACTTGACTGTAAATAACGTTTATTGATATGGTGGGAAAGCTTTTGTAACTCATTGTTTACGACGTCACATCTCCTGAAATATGTGTCGTACTATGATGTAAATTCAAAGGTACATTCAGTGTTATATGTGCCTAAAGTGTGCAAAATACTTCGTGAATGATGTTAGCAGTAAAGACATAAAAATTGATACTTCATTCCTAATGATGCAGTTTTTCAAGACTTCATATCTGATGAACTATATGTAGAACTGTGAAACAGTATGGAAGGAACATTCATTGGTATGTACATGAACTGTCTGTGATTTGTCTCGGGAATACAGTTTACAGTGTAGAAGTAATAACTTGTAACGTCATGCCAATGCCGTAGATATATATCATGACATCGGGAAAGTAGTATGCGATAAACTTTTTTCCTTTCATCATTTTGTTGGAGTTGTCAGCAAGAAAATTTTTCGTAATAATTTGAAATTATGTTCAGAGTTTATTGCAAATCGCTAAGTGTTCTCATTGTCAAATAGTTGATGAATAAATTCATGCTACCACGCGCCGCAAAAAAGGGGCAGTTTTCATTTTTTAAGCCGTCATATCCTATGAACTATTGCCTGATAATAAGGAACATGTGTACCAAGTTAGGTGGAAATTGGTCCAGTACTTTATGAATAATTGTGGAACATATATACATATACACGTACCCACATAAAAACATGCAGTCTGATTTATAATATGATGTATACATTCGAGATACGTGTACTGTTAGACCATCGTGAAATATTTACTCTTGGTCTTCAGAAAAGAGGATGTTCACTGTCAGCATAAATTTTCGAAGAACGGGGCGTACAATACCTTACAACTATCTTGGACACTAGTCTATAATTTCATTTCTATACTTATGATACTGTGTACTTTACAACAGACGTCGCGACTACTCTGCAGTAGTACTCCCATCGTAATGAAAAACCTGACCTTCAAAACAACATTTCGTATGGTAATTTGCAGAGGGAGGTGTTACAACAGATTTTCACACAAATCTACAGTTTCATCCCACCTACAGATTTTCAGTTTCTCTTCGATCAATACATTTAAAATCATAAATTCTGATGTACAGACTGTAAACGACCAATGATTAAATGAAATATTTACTAAAACATCACTTTTAACCCTTAACCCAGATAGCGGTGACGTCTTTCCAGAAGGACGAGAATGGCAGCTTACTTTTTCTTTTATTATTGTCTGTAAGAATTCGTGTACAGTGTCATATTTTATTTCTCTGAATCGCCTGCTGCCAATGCAGATCATTTTCAGCTTATAATGTCGATTGCAAAGTAATTGTATAGAGCTGCAAAGTTGAGTTTCATACGGAGGATACTGAAGACTTCCTCGTAGTTGGGTTTATATTTCTTGAACTTTCGTCAATTTTTGAGACATAATATATATATATATATATATATATATATATATATATATATATATATATATATATGTTGTTTTAACAATAATCATACATCACATTAAAATTATAAAACATTCATTTTGACGTCATTCCAGAAAAGACAGCAGTATTGCAAAACTAATGGTGTGATTGTGAAAAAAATCACTTATAACGAACTTGTGCAGTGATATCAAAGTAATTAATACCTTCAGAGAAAAAAATTAAACCATAAATAATTCTGCGTTATCTGGGTTAAATGCATGATTTTTAAATTTACAAAATAATTATTTTGGTGTTGTATAATTTGAAAAGACAAAGGGAAAAAAATTCTTATGCTGCTAGTTTTCCAAAAGAAGCACGTTAGCAACATATAGAAACTTTTTATATGTTTTCAAAGTTGGATATTATAAACCAATTTTGTGCTCATTATTGTTCTCCACATCTGTCATAATTGGTGTGACTTTTTCCTCCTTCCAAAACTGGCTCGATATATGGAAAAGTTAAATAGAAAATTTGCAAAATCTGCCGTTTTCTCCAAACACAAGCAAAGTTGTTAACAGAAGTTCATACTGCAGCCAACTTGGACACAACAAACACCACAGACTTTTTTCTTTTCTTCCTCTTTCGTCATGTTGCCGCACATGCAGGGTCGGATTTGTTAGTTGGATTTGGCGTGTTAATATTTTCGAGGTGGCCGGATGCCCTTCCTGCAGCCACCCCATGCCCCCCGGGAGGAAATGTGTACCCCAAATGTCTGCGTATTGTGTTATATGTGTGTGAAAGTGTAAAGTGTTAAGAAATGTTTGCGAATCGTGTAACTGAGGCGGAACTTGGTACCAGACCGGTATTCACCTAGCGGGTTGTGGAAAACCGCCTAAAAACCACATCCAGGCTGACCGGCACTCCGACTCCTTTCGTGAAACCACCGGGCGTATTCTAACCGGTGCCGGTACGCCTCTACATCTCGTAAAGCGGTGCGTTAGACCACACGGCTAACCGAGTAGGTACAATAAACACTACAGACATTTTCTATAAACTCCGCAGCATTTTTTTGTCCCAAAAAGACGCTGTTATGTGTTCTCACGTGGGCAATTTGGCTTTGTATTATTTTAACTAACGGAACCTGATGTTATTCAAGGACTAGAGCTCTTTGCATTTATACAGCGTTGCAATGTCTGCTTCATCTGTTACATACATGTTAGTTCACAAAATTCCCACTAGACGCGGATAAAACAATATTACAATCGATGTTCCAAATTTGCAAAACTATGCATTTAAGGGTTAAATAATAATAAGTAATATTCGTATTTATTTTGTGAGTGTATGTAGTAAAATAACAAACATTTGTACACCGCAATGACATTTTACATTCGTACAACACGTGCCATAAGATCGTGGTATACATAGATGTTGCGCCTGACGGTTCCTTTTGTGGGCGGCGTGAATGTTGGCAGCAGTGGCGGCACTTTGCGGCCACCCTGTGGCGCCGGGCCACTCCGGCGCGCTTACGCCCCCGACTGTCGCTAATCACTGCTTATTGTTTCAGCGAGGCGGCCCGCAGCGCCGGGGGAAGCCCCGCTGTTTACGGAGTTTGCTCAGTAGATTGGCTGCGCCGCGGCGGCCCTCGCAGACATCTGATTGGATGACGGCCTCTTCAAACAGAGACGTGGAACGAGATTTCATGTCGGCGATCCCACTTTTTCCTTCCGAGCCCCTGGGGGATACAGCAGGCGCAGGAGGCGCAGCTCGACACAGTCAAGAGCGACGCCGCGCCTCAAAGGGCGCAGATCTGAAGGCTGTGATTATCTGAGAATAAACATCCGCCCAGGCCTCCGCTTTAGGCATCCGCGCAGACATCTGCTTTTGGTTCAACGCTGTACTGTGGTGCTATGTCTTAATCCTCCCAAAGTAAGTCGTTTCTCTGTGTAGTCTGTCCTTTTAATCTGACATGATGCTTTATACAGTTAATTAGCAATTAGGTAATTTCAAACTGACAGGTACGATGCAACGATTTTAAAATTACTTTTCTTTCCTTAAGCCTTTCCTGCCCGACGGGACTTAAAAAGTCCCTGCCTATTCACAGAGGCATAAAACAAAGTGGAAAAGTAGCTGACGGGTTTCTGATGGGACGTTAGCGTCCCTCTGGCGTATCATATGAAAGAGTCGCTAGCTAAGATTGTTCGGTATCACTGCTCACTGATAGTAGTAAACAACGGGCTGTTGTATGCTTGTGCCCAGGATTTCGTCAGGCGAGTCTTTTTTTTGTCACAAAAAGACGGCCGGCCGCGGTGGCCGAGAGGACCGCGGCGCGCAAGTCACGGTCTGCACGGCCACTACAGTCGGGGGTTCGAATCCCCCCTCGGGCATGGTTATTTGTGCCGTCCTTAGTAGTAGCTCGTTCATAAGTAGTTTGTGAGTTTAGGGACTGATGACCCCGTAGTTGGGTCCCATAAGCTCTACAAACATTTGAACAAAAACACGCTGTTACGTGTTCTCACGTTGGTAATTTGTCTTTGTATTATTTTAGTTGACGCAAACTGATGTTATTCAAGGAACAGAGCTCTTTTCATTTAAACAGCGTTCCAAACTGCGCCTGGAGGTTTCTAGTACTGAGAGTGTGTCAAAGGAATTTTGTGCATGTTATTTTTGTAGTGGTCTTCGTTGCTAGGTGTCAATAATAAATGGCTGCAGTTATGTTTTCTTTTGTTTACGAGTTATGAAATATAATGTGATTCAGGGATAACTACAGTCTTTTTCCCTCCAGTTCAATATCTGAAACGGCATTTCGATATAAAAATTTTGCTACCTGTATGTTGCTGGTAATAATTATTATTATCTAAAATGGCATTTCGATATAAAATTTTTGCTACCTGTATGTTGCTGGTAAATCCTTATGTTTACAGAGATAAGCATTTCATAATGTGTCCCAATTGCAGTTTATCCTCTTGGACTTTGAAGTCCCAAATATTAACTTTTATTTATTTATTTATTTGCTTATTTAACCTGAGCAGATTAGGACCTTAAAGCCCTCTCTTACATCTGTGGACAAACAAACATATACAAAGGATTTAAGAAACAAACAACACAGTATTAATAATATTAATAACAACAATATATGATAATACTAATAATAATTATAATAGTAATAACACAAAAGTCACAGTATCAATAGTAATTTATGGTGCACGGCAATGCTAATAATAACAGTAGATATTTACATGGAGATTGATTGGTTTAACACATTTGAGCTAAGCTTAATATAAGCAGAAAAAAATATTAAGGAAAGAGAAGAAGATTGAAAAATGAAAAAGTGGTTGTCGTTGTTAGGAAGTGGAGATAAATATGAGTAAACATCTGTACTGACGAAAGGACAGGGAAACATTTGTTGGGAGAGGAGGAATTGACAACAGTGAGCTACAGACTGGGAAGTGGAGAAAAAGATGGCGATTGAGACAGAACGTAGACCCTTACCTGTCTTTTGAAGTATGGAATTGATTTAATCTCCTTCTTAACTTTTGAGGAAGATTGTTCCTCAGACGTTTTCCAGAGACAGAAAATGATTTAGAGAAGATTGCAGTGTTATGTGATGGTACAGAGAGGGTTTTATTTTGGTGAGAGTGTGTGTTTCTGTTCTGCTGTTCATATAGTAGCTTGAAAGTTGGGGATAAGTAAGAAGATTTGCAATGACTGAGGAAGCGATGCATCAAACATAATTTATGGTAGCTTCGACGCTTATCTGCACGTAGCCAAGATAACTGCTTGTATGTGGACCTGATATGGTCGTAGAAGCGTAGGTTACAAGTTTATCGTACACAAGAAGTTAACGCCAAATCCAGCCTATGTGAATTTTCGTGTGACAGTCCTTGCAGAATAGCATCACCAAAATCTAGGATGGGAAGTATTAGTGTCTCAACGAGCTTCTTTTAATTTTTTGCATGAAATAAGGCAAACAAGAATGTGTGAGTACACTAATGTGCTTATATTCACTTTGGTAGTAAAATAACCAAATATGAAGTCATGTGCTAAATTATTTGATAGTTTGGACCGGAAATGATTAATGCAACTTATGATGCACATATAAGTGAGATGCTAAATTTAATGCATGGAAACGTCCCTAATTAAACTTTCGCATAATTTATGTCGAGCCACACAACCAACTTTGTAAAAGTTTATTTGAATCCAATTTGAGAGCAGAGAGATAGTGTTGTTTTGGATAATTTAGAACAATGGTTCATTTTAAGGAAGACTTCTTTTTCTCTTTTGTGCTTCATCGTTCC
Source organism: Locusta migratoria (assembly GCA_026315105.1). Classification (NCBI taxonomy): domain Eukaryota; kingdom Metazoa; phylum Arthropoda; class Insecta; order Orthoptera; family Acrididae; genus Locusta; species Locusta migratoria. The sequence continues at coordinate 27,081,889 of CM048751.1, forward strand.
TGGATGCTTGTTAGATTCTTGCATATCATTCTAACTGCGTTTAATAATTAGATGAATTCCCAAGAAATAATGTGAGCCTATTTCAGTTGTTTCCTTTCCTCGCTTAATGTGCACGGAAATAAAATTACATGTGTTTCTTTATTCTTTGGCGTATTTGGTTCTACGAAATACTTCACAGCAGAAAAGTAATATTAGGTAGGTTACTGTTCCTCCCGCCGGTTAACTTCGTCTCCCTTTACTGCAGTTTCGGGACTGATGGTGCACTATGTGACTACTCTTTGTCTATCGTACTTCTATGTATCAATGGTATACGATGGAGCAAAGATCACGTTTGACTAACACTGTCACACAGTTCTTGCAGATCTACTTCAACAAGTCGAGAAGCTATGGTAGCCTGTATATCAAGACAGTATTCATCAAATGTTTCATCACATATCAACATCCCGTACCTTAATATCACTTGAGCTACTGATATGTAATGTAATCATTGATATGTAATCTACTCAGGACGCACTATTTAAGCAATAATCTCAATTGAATTGGAAAACTGGAAGAAGGTGTGCTAACTATTCATTTAGGAAGTGCATAACAACTGACAGCATGAATTGATACCGTGAAGAGCCGTTTCTAATGGTAACGTTAAGTGTCAGTACACGTACTAGGGCGGCAATTGTAACTTCGAATTGTTGTTGATTCCGCGTTATGCAAGACACTTTTTGTTTTGTTTAAATACCCAAACTAGTTTCGGCACTTATTGTGCCATCTTCCGTGGGTTTCTGTTGTTTATTTTATTGTGTCATTCGCAGGATATTATGTGCATTGATTGTGGAATGACGAAGTTTGACAACCTGTCATATTTGAGCTGTGGTGTTGCTGCTCGTTTGTTTGTGGCGTGTTCTTATGTTTTTTGGTCTTCAGTGCGATTTTTGCTGTGAAACGGCACTGCTTACATAGCCACTACGGTCAGGGGTTCGAATCCCCCCCTCGGGCATGGATATTTGTGCCGTCCTTTGTGTTAGGTAGTTCGTAAGTAGTTTGTAAGTTTAGGGACTGATGACCCCGTAGTTAAGTCCCATAAGCTATACAAACATTTGAACATTTTGATTCAGCAGACCGTCTATATGTTTCTTCCAGTTTAATTTCTCACCAATGCACATACTGGAATAGTCTAAATGCCACGAGTAATAAGTGGCAAGAGGAAAGACACTAGATGGCAGTGTGTGGATAAAGTTGAAAACTTGAGTTTTAAAGGATGCATGCTAGAGTAGCCCGCACAGTCACTATAACCGTTTTGTACAAGTGGCGTAATGGTCTGTCCTTTGCTTGGGTGTGTATTTATTCCTTTCTTATGTCAATCTTCTTGTTTCATTTCTGCCAATACCGTTCTGCCCTACCTGGTATTCATCGTTTCGCTTTAATACACTCCAATCGATTTGACGTTTTATTTCGTAAATTCTGTGCCAGGCCATAATATAATTATCCAGAAACTCAGAGTGGAATTTTAAAATATTTTCTGCAAATTGTGTTGAAAAATGACAGTTAAGTAACAAAATCTAAACCCAACGCGTTATGGGAAGCGTGATCCCATAACTCTGACTGTTGATAACCTGATGACTTCTCATGAACTATGCGTCTTAATATGATAAAATTTAGAAGGTACATTCAATGAAATGTGTATGTTATGTACAATATCTGCCGCGCAGAATATGGAATCGGTGGTGGGCAATACGGAACGCCGTGATGGATATTGACGGCCTCATATCACTTATCAGTCGAGATGACAGGCATCTTATCCGCATGGCTATAACGGCTATAACGTGCAGCCACGTCTCGATCCTTGAGTCAACAGCTGGGGACGTTTGCAAGACAACCATCTGCACGAACAGTTGGACGACGTTTGCAGCTGCATGGACTATCAGCTCGGAGACCATGGCTGCGGTTACCCTTGACGCTGCATCACAGACAGGAGCGCCTGTGATAGTGTACGCAACGACGAACCTAGCTTCACGAATGGCAAAACGACATTTTTCGGATGAATCCAGGTAATCATTACAGCATCATGATGGTCGCATTCGTGTTTGGCGACATCGCGGTGAACGCCATACTGGCGTTATCACCCTGCGTGATGGTTTGGGGTACCACTGGTTACACGACTCGGTCACCTCTTGTTCGCATCGACGACACTTTGAACAATGCCCGTTAAATTTCAGATGTGTTACGACCCATGGCTCTACCCTTCATCCGATCCCTGCGAAACCCTACATTTCAGCAGGATAATGCTCGACCGCATGTTACAAGTCATGTATCGGCCATTTTGGATACGTAAAATGTTCGACTGCTAACCTGACCAGCACCTTCTGCAGATCTGACACCAACTGATAACGTCTGGTCAATGGTGGCCGAACAACTGGCTCATCTCAATACGACAGTCACTACGCTTGTGAAATGTGGTATCGTGTTGAAGCTGCATGGGCACCTGTACCTGTACACGCCATCCAAGCTGTGTTTGATTCAATGCTCAGGGCTATCAAGGCCGCTATTACGGCCCGAGGTGAATGTTCTGGGTCCTGATTTCTCAGGATCTATGCACCCAAATTGCGTGAAAATGTAATCACATATCTGTTCTAGTATAATTTGTCCTATGGTATCCGTTTATCATCTGTATTTCTTCTTGGTGTAGCAAATTTTAATGGCCAGTAGTGTATTAGTCATGCCGAATGGCGTAGTTATACCGCACAGCACAAAAGTAGTAAGCGATAAACTTCTTTCATTACATTATTTTGTTTGGGTTGTTACGAGAAAAGTTACGTGTTGGTTTGCAGTTATTTGCAAAAACTGTTGCAATCACTAAATGTTCTCATTCATAAATTGCTGATTAAAAATATCTCGTTATTTACGCGTCGCATGATGGTATATTCTTTTACGTATTTCATTTTTTATAACGCAATATCTCTTAATCCATGTGCCGTTGGTAGTTTTTATGGCCATAGCGACAGTTTCCTGATGACGAAGAATATTTCTAACAAATTTGGGTGAAATCTGTAAATTAGTTTAGGAGGATACTTAGAGCATTATTGCAAGATGTGCCAGGATTTCATGTAGTATGATCATAGTTAGTTCCTAATTTCACAGGGTTTGTTTCCTGATAGTATGTAATAGGTGTACCACGTTTGGCGGAGTAGTTTAGGAAGAGTTGTTTAACATACAGAAATACTAACATCCATTCGTTTATTTGATATCTTTAGATCCTTCATAACATTTCATCTTCTACCTAACTGCCAATGAACTCATAATATAACAGTGATACGATTAATTTCAGCCTCGGTATAAACTGAAGGGGAAACTTCTTCAAACTATTGAAAGTAAATATATATAATGCTTCCATTTGTTAGTTAGTCTTCAGAATAGTTAATTTACTACTGCCATCGCCTCTTGCAGAGAGTGAGCCGTTGAAGTAATTAGGCATAACAATTACTTCCGACTGGAAGCTGAATAGTGAGTGGTAAAGCACATTCAACATAACTCAGCTTTCTTTACGTAAAAGTCTTAAGACATATGAAACAAACAAATTAATCCAAATATAGCCTAAATACCTTAGAATCGACATCACAGTTTTAACAACCAACTAAAGTCGCTTCAAAGTAACCCACATAGGCACATAGTAAATACGTTCAGATGGAAAAGGGAATCTTGATATTGCAAATTAATATTTATTATAACAAACCTTCATTGGATATCATTCGAACAATCAACAGCGTTTCGAAACGGGCAGTAATTTTTTGCAGTAAGGACGTTACTTATCTCCAAATATGATGCTACAGCAACACTCAAACAGCTAGACAAAACGTTTGACTCATCAACCAATGTTTGTTTTACCATTGATACCAGTAGTCATAGCGGGTGGAAAAATACCTCAGGAAACAGCAATTAACTGCAATATTGTCAAACAGCAATTTCAAATAGTGTGTCAAAATTATACAAAGTTACTTGCCGTGTACAAATGCGTCATATTGGCAAATTCAGAATTCGGAAGGATAAAAGTTGTCGCAAACGTGCAAAAGAAAGGAAATAGAAATTAACTGGTTGTTTGAGGATCTCTTTTAAAATCTTTATTCCGACCGTTTCGGAAGTTCTAGGTTGTCACCTTCCGATATTTCATATTGCTAAACGTTCATGATTCATAGGTCAATAATTGGAAAATCATTTTTATAATCGGAGGTTGAAGGCTGTAACGATGTGTCAAGAGTAGAAGGGCAGCAACATAAAATTCATAAAAACGCATGTTCCCACATACCATTCCACTTAATAACACTTTAATATTCACAGAATATATGACATTAACTGAGAATGGGCAAAGCTGAAAATGTGTACCCAGCCGGGATTCGAACCCAGGTCTCCTGCATTATAGGCAGTTGCGCTGACCCCTACACCACTGGGGACGCAATGATCACCGCATTTGCAAAGACTACCTAAGCACGCCTCCCGCCAGATACAAATTCCCAGGTTCGCCCTGCCCACAGTACCCAAACTCGTAGTTACGAAACTAATTCTCGTAAGAGTAAGGGCTTCAAACTTTCCCACCCCTCGCCACTAACGATAAGATCATTACCCGTCACCGGCATATTATATATATACATGAAGCGTCTGTTCCGAAAGAACAGTGGTGGGCAAGTTTGAAGCTCTTACTCTTACGGGAATTAGTTTCATAACTACGAGTTTGAGTACTATGGGCAGGGCGAAGCTGGGAATTTGTATCTGACGGGAGGCGTGCTTAGGTAGTCCTTGCAGGTGCGGTGATCACTGTGTCCCCAATACGCCCTCTGCAATAAAAAAGCTGAGCCAAGAACACGACGAACAAAAACGAACAAACATGATCAGCGTCCGCAATGAACAGAACTACCCATAGAGAAAAAAAAAAAAAAAAAAAATGTGGTGTAGGGGTCAGCGCAACTACCTAGAAAGCAGGAGACCCGCGTTCGAATCCCGGCTCGGTACACATTTTCTGCTTTGCCCAATCGCAGTTGATGTCATATATTCTGTGAATATTAAATAATAACAACTGCAGGATCACATGTATATATGTTGAAAATACTGACAAATATTGCAGTACCTCCAGAGAGCTTGAGTAACGTCAAATACTGCAAATGATGGGAGAATGATGGAGCAGGAAAGTATTCAGGTGAATCTTTTGCAATCGTTAGAAAAGTAGGATCCAAAAGACTACACAAGTTGCTCTATAAAATCTGTAAAACACGAAGTAAAAAACTGTTTCAAGAATATACCTTCCCTACAACTGCGAAGATAGCAAGATGCGAATTGTTCAAAATTCCGAGCCTCATAGTATTAAGTAATGCAGAGTGCGTAGTGTAACATCTGATTAAAAACATATGACAAGGTTTCAGTCTGTCAGCTTTATGGTGTCTAATACCCATGTCTGATTGTCCTATTTGGACTTAATAAGTATTTCAACATAATATTGAAGAATGTTATCTTCATATACTTATAGTTTGAAAATGTACTACTCGACAGTAGTTTTCTAATACCTCTATACACTCCAGGAATTCGAACAAAAAAGAGAATATAATTTCTTTCCAAATGAATATGTTTCCAGAATATTGAATTATAACGAGCGAATAAAAGCCCTGTAAATAATTTGAAGGTTTCCTCTCATTTCAAACCAATCCGCCGCAATTATTCATTTAATTTTTATCGGGAGTTTTAATGAAGTTTTAATATTTTCGTAAACGTGATGTGCGGATTATCCTTTGAAGGCAATTCCATTTATTAATCAATAAAACGCACACGTCGGTAATCTCTATTTGGCAGTACCTGCAGAATATTTGGAAACATGAAACTCCAATAAAGCAGTCGCTCTATGGCTGCGAGAACTGTTGTGAGATGATGGTAGCACGTTGACTTTTTTTCCATACTACAGAAAACGTAGAGTCTTCACTCCAATATTCATATATTTTTCTACAATTTCCGCTACAACAATTTACCTGACTAAGAATTCTCATTGCACTAACTAAATTATTTCACACATTTAATAATAACTTACTTATTATTATAATAACCATTGTCATTTTAAAAATAATTCTATGATGGCGAGACGTAATTCGAGAAGGACTACATACATTCTCTATAAAAAGGACTACGATGAGGAATAATTTTATTTATTTTCAGAAGTCCTGTTTTTAATATCATTCTGAGCATTTTTAATAGAAGATTCGCACCAACAATTGAATTAGGAATAAAATGACTACTAGCAACCCATCCCTCCTTTTGTCGGGTAGCAGAGCATAAATATCTGCTGTAAAGTTAGTTAGTCACAGAATATATAGCGGGTATACAAAAGAACATGAATATATATCACGATCACATTATTTATTAATTAGTAATGTCTTCACAACAGCTGCAAGTCTTGAAGGAATTGATTCGTGATTAAATGTATTTATAGTTCCCAAGGGAGTTTTATCTAGTCAGGTATCAAAACAGTCTACAATTTAATACTTTGCTTGTCGTGGCCATTTTAGCAGTAACTGAATACTATCTATTTTCACAGTTGTATGTTTTAAAGAAAACGCCTTCTGCTACTACAAATTTTTACAATTCACTCATACGCGTTTCACCTTTTTCACAAGGCATCATCACTGGCTGTCCTGAAAGATTTACAAGTTTTTGTTTACACATACCGGTTAGGAATTTACATATGTACAACACATTTCGTTTCTGATTGAAAACAGTTCATTGTTTGGTACAAAATGGTGTACTTGCAGTACTTGCTACTCCATATCTTCCGCTTTCTGGCAACCAAGTCGAAATGTTGCCATTTACTGTCATAACTGTATCCAATGTAACTTATTGTGTAAGTGTTGCCGGTAACAGTTCACTTACATTGACACCTGGCGATTATCCTGCCCAGGAGAGAAGTCTGATATATTTTGATGCTGGACAAAGCATGAGTGAAACGTTTTGTTTGTGTATTTGGGCGCATTGTCATTATGGAATATGGCAGTGTTCGTTACCAATACGATAATCATAGTGCAGTTTGATATCGAAGCTGGTGAGGCAATCATTCACAATTATCAGTCAATTGAGGGTATGAGATAATTGAATACTACGATATAGAAGTCCAAATCAACACGGACCTTTCTCTTCACTCGTAAACTTCATTATGGTTTTAATTGGTAATAAAATACCCGTTGCTCGAAAAGATGTAATCTATTTGACCTAGATTTTGGCGACTACTGTGAGTGCCTTCACCAGAAGAAAATTTAAAATTTGGATGTCACAAAATGAAATAGAATGCAAGCAAATGAAGCTAAAGTCACAATTTAAAACAGTGTATGATAATAGACTAGCCTTAATGTGAGTCTCCTTCCGTCTATGAAAAATTACGTTATCTTCCAACTTTCATAGTGACCAGAAAAACTGTGTAGTTTATAGTGAGCTACATTCCACCAAGCGGTGGCTTTAGAGGTATAAAACACTTCCCTGCTATAACATAGTGCTCAATCAAACAGTGTGAAAAATTTCATCATCACTGTAGATTTATATTAACTGTATACAAGACGTCCCAGCTATCTCATTCACCCAAAATATCTCTGGAACAATAACAGCTATTGGAAAACGACTTTCACCGGTATCTATGTACGGCTGGGGCCCATGAATTTACATATTTGGAAACATTCTAAAACGAAAGCAAATGTGATTTTAACACAAACTTATGTTTTTTTTTTAAATGGACACCCTATATTTTTTCTTCAGCAATCCATAGCATGACAAATCACATAAACAACGCCGTTGATTGCATCACAATATTCCAATTACATCCCGAGATATTGCCACGAGAAGTTGACGCTTGAAAATCCCGAAATACGCTACTAGCGCACGTCCTGAGACTCAGGCGTGAACCCCTTGCTGCCGCAATCGCGATGTGATTGGCATACGTAATCGCACTTCCATACTTACCAAGAGGTCCGAAACGAATAATACGGTCTGCTGCCATCCTGGATTAAAGTCGTACATTCCAGAAGGTGTTTATCCCATAGGCTAGGGGTGATGCGGTTCTGTAACATATCTGCGTACCGCAACATTAGTCACAAAGTTAACTTCGCTTATCGTTAATCCGTTACTAAAAAGGAAATGCCATTCAACGTTAAAACTTTTCTTAACTGTAGATCTAGCGCAAGTGACAGTGAATCATTCACTCATAATAGTAAAATTCATGTTGATGGTTTTAGTGAAACGAGCAAGTGGACTAAAGGTTTTACCGTTGTTTAGGTATAAATGTTTTGATTTGGGAAGTTCAGGTAAGACATAGAAGATGAATGTAAACATGTTTAACCAATTAGTTTTATTATCACATAATTATCAATGTTATTTTTATCTAATGCGCTACATGACAAATTGTTTCAAACAAATGTTTCTGAACATCACTAGGTAAAATGGCCCTTTGTAGAAACTTGCACTGTGATACCAGCACTACATACTAAAGATAGCGTTCACATATCATGTTCAAAGTGATAACCATTGGCTTGCATACATAGGGTCACTCTGCGGATGAAGGATGCCCTACCTCGTGCTACTGTTTCCTCTTTGATGGCTGTACAAGCATCAATAATGCGTTGCTTCATTTCCTCTGGTGTTGTTGGTTCATGTTGGTAAACAGCATCCTTCACTGCTCCCCAAAGAAAAAAATCCAGTGGTGTAAGGTCCGGAGATCGGGCAGGCCACTTAACTGGGCCACCACGTCCAATCCACCTACCAGGAAACTTACGGTTCAGAAGTCGTCGTGCTCTTAAGTCGTTATGTGCAGGGCATCCATCATGCTGATACCACATGACCATTCTCCTGTTCAGAGGTACGGTGTCCAAGAGAACAGAAAGATTGTGTCGTATAAATCTGGAGAACTGTCTGCCATTTTGGACGCCGTTTACAAAGAAAAGTTCGATAATGGTATCTCCGATAGTCCCACACCAAACATTCACTTTCCCAGACGTTGATGCTCTACCTGACGGAGCCATTTTGTATTGTCTGCGGACCAATAATGCATATTTCTCATATTGACAATTCCTTTGTTGGAGAATGCCTCGTCCGTAAAGAGCACACCTGCGAAAAAATTTGGATTAGTCACAAGTTTTTCTGAGCCCACCGACAAAATGTTACCCTGTTGCTGAAGTCATTTCCATGTAGATCCTGGTGTAAATGAACATGGTAAGGATGAAATTTATGACGTTGAACAATACGCTGTGCGCTTGATTTCGACACACCAACTTCACATTCAGTTAGACGTGTGCTGATGTGAGGATTCACAGCTACTGTAGCGAGCACAGCAACTTCAGCACGTTCGTCTATGCGTGTCTAGACACCATTTTCAGACCTACGAGAAAGATAAAAGTATATTTAAGATATAGAAAAGATGTACGACATCCGTTGAATACACCAGGTGTATATAAAATTCCAGTCTACATTGGAACGACAAAAAGAAGCGTCAACACTCGTCTGGTCGAACATAAAAGGAACTGCCGCTTGGGGCACACGGAGAAATCAGCCGTAGCGGAATATGTGTACCAAGAAGGCTACCACGAAATTAAATTGAATGAGACTACTGTCAACTCAAAAACCTCGCACTATGATGCGCGGACATATAGAGAAGCAATCCAGATCTGTAAACATCGCAACAATTTTAACAGGAAAGAGGAAGCTGTTAAATTAGACAAAATTTGGACTTCTGCTTTACACCAGCGGTATGACAATCGATTGTTCTCTGCTAAGAATGCTGGCAATACCAGAGATATTGTCGTAGCCGACGTCACGTGATGTCTTGTGGTGCCCTCTGCATCGCCTGTATATACGGCGCTCCTTCAAGTTCTCATCGCGGTTCGCCACTGTACCTCTGAAGATGTCTTCCGCAGCCGAAGATGAAACGTTAGGGGAAAGTTTTACAAATCGATCATGGCGTATGAGCCAGGAAGTTTTAAATGAAGTTGACGCCGGCCGTGAAATCTTACATTGTATGATCAGTTCTTGAATTGTAATCCAGAATGTTTAGATCTCCATCTGCGAACATTCCGCAATCCATGAAAGGCGAGTAGCGGAGGGTACCTATAGCCGGGTCAGAATAGCACGATCCCTGGTGCTTGCGTCAATCGGCTTCGAGCGCCGACTGCGGCAGCAGACCATTGGAGCAAGTCAAACATCAGGCTTGCTCTGCGCATGCGCGCGTTCGGCAGCGCTCTGCACTGTTGCCAGTTCTGGCAGACAGCAGCGACCGTTAAGCTGTACTGTCAGGCAGCGAACGAACTACTTGGCAACAAGGCTGCTCTCAGTTTCCGCGGCTGGGGGTTTCCCAGCCCAGTAGGTGGAGCCAGGGATCATCGTATTCCGACCCCACTATAGTACCAGTTACTTGCTTCCCTGTTCGACTACCATATCATCAGCGCAACCGCTTTTGCGGCTTGCGACTTTCCGTCGATGGCAGCTGCGGTGCCCGCTTAGCGGGCCGCCCGACGTCCGCACTAAATTTAATACGGACTGGCGCGCAAGCTATTTCTGACATACACAACACAAACACTTAGAAATAAAAGTCCATTACCCACCTGTATTACGCAAGGAGGTGCTGGAACTGCCTCCCTTCAGTGTTCTAGCATTTCTGACACTTGCTGAGGAAGTTGCTCATTATAATCTGAAGTTCTCTCTCAGAAATTGCAGTGCTTTCATGGCGAATGTTTGGGGATTTGATTTGTACCCTTTAATGCTTCCCACAGATAAAAATCGCACGGGGTTTAATCGGGAGAACGAGAGGACCAAATGTTCTCAGTGATATTGGTCATATGTAAGCTTTCGCGGCCGGCGTCAACTTCATTTAAAACTCATAAGCCGTGGTCGATTTGTAAAACTTTCCCCTAACGTTACATCTTCGGCTGCGGAAGTTATCTTCAGAAGTAGAGTGAAGAACTGCGATGAGAACTTCAAGGAGCGCCATATATATATAAGCGATGCAGAGGACACCACAGGACACCATATGATGTCGGCTCGACACTATCTGTGGTAATGCCAACATTCTTAGCAGAGTAGAATTGATTGTCTTTCCGCTGGTGTAAAGCAGAAGTCCAAATTTTCCTGTTAAAATTATTGCGATGTTTATAGATTTCGATTGCTTCTCTATGCGTGCGCGCATGATAGTGCGAGTTTTTGAGATGACACTAGTCTTATTACATTTAATTTCGTGGTTGCCTTCTTGGTATACATGTTCCGCTACGGCCGATTTATCCGTGTGCCCCAAGCCAAGCAGCAATTCCTTTTATGTTCGACCAGACGAGTATTGACGCTTCGTTTAGTAGTTCCAATGTAGACTGAACCACAGCTGCAGGGAATTTTATATAGTCCTGGTGTGTTCAACTGATGTCTTACATTTTTGCAGATCTTAAATATTCTTTTATCTTCCTCGTAGGTCTGAAAATGGTTTCTACCCCATACTTGTCCAGCACTTTTCCTTATTTATGAACGGAAGAAAAGCTTTCCCCTTGGGTGGTTGTTGTTCCTTGTTGACACTGACTTTCTCCCTGGGACGAAGGGCTCTGTCTATTTCTTTGGTAGAAATGCCGTTCTTCTGGAAGGTGGATCGTAAATGCTCCATCTCTTCTTTTAAATAACAGGTTCACAAACTTTATGCGCCCTGTCAACTAAAGTTTTAACCACACCTCTTTTTTTGTCTGGGATGGTGCTTAGAGTCTTTATGCTGGTAACATTCAGTATGAGTAGCCTTCCTGTAGACCTTGTAGCCCAATGTCTCGTCCACGTGCTTGATTACAGACACATCGAGAAAATTCAGCTGCCCGTTGCTCTCTGTTTGCATTGTAAATTGTATTCTGGGGTTGATACCATTGAGATACGTTAAGAATGCATCTAATTCCTCTGCACAGTGTGTCTATACTACAAAAGTGTCATCGACATATCGATACCACCAAGCTGGCTTTTTATTAGCACTATACATCTGAAGATGTCTTCCGCAGCCGAAGAGAAACGTTAGGGGAAAGTTTTACAAATCGACCACGGCTTTTGAGCCCGGAAGTTTTAAATGAAATTCAAGAACTGTTGCGTTTGTTGTTTCTGACGTAACCTAAGGAACACACTTCCGCTATCCGTAAATAGTTCTAAAATGCAATGGCGTTCGAACTGAACAGCAGAGCGAAAGCTCGGCGCTGCACGCTTCTTCGCACCCGCGGTCGGACGGCGGCCAACTCTTAACCCGCGCAAATAACCAATTATTTAGTTGACGAACTCCACCCCCAGCGTCTGCCCCCCGGCAGTCGGAGGCGGCACTCATTTCCTTTTCACATTCAGATGCAAATGTCCGAGCGCGCCTATAGAATTAGAACTGAATTCAAAATTCATTTCGTACGTCCTCCTCCCCGCGCTGTGAGGGGTAGTGCGCCGTTCCTCGCCCCCTCTGGACTTCACCCCCCACCCCCGCTGCCCCCGTCGACCTGTGGCAGGTCGACCTCGCGCGCTCGGCACAATTCTTCCCGCTCCGTTCCCAGCCGCCGTCTTCTGTTTTTCCAGACGCCGCGCCGGGCGCGAAATTGAAGTTGCCCTTCCAGCCCTTCCAGACTTCCAGCAGCGTCTGAGAAGTTCATTATCTCGCTTTGTTCGGCGACCTCGCGTCTGCCGGCTGCCCCGGGCCGTTACAGCAGTTTCAGGTGGCTCGCCGGGAAATTAGCGAGCTGACGCCTGTCCGCGCAGTTACGTTAAGACCCTTCTCGCCATCGCGAGGTAATCGGAAAGGGGAAAAATTTCTCGTTCTTAAAAATGTCTCGTTTCGTGTCTTATCCATTCATATTCCGCTCTTCATACACTTCCCCGACTCTGAGTTTTGGGATTCTGTGGCTCATATCGGCTTTGGAACAATCAAGAGCATGGAAAAAAAAAATAAAAAAAAAAAAAAAAAAAAAAAAAAAAAAAAAAAAAAATTGTAAAACTATAACCTCACCATCCTTACAACACCGGCTGATATGCAATAATTAGAAATTATGACCCGTATGCCTCATCATACAATGTAAGCTTTCACGGCCGGCGTCAACTTCATTTAAAACTTCCGGGCTCATAAGCCGTGGTTGATTTGTAAAACTTTCCCCTAACGATTCATCTTCGGCGGCGGAAGACATCTTCAGAGGTAGAGTTCGCCACTCTACCTTTTAAAAATGTCTTCCGCAGCAGAAGATATAACGTTATGGGAAAGTTTTACAAATCGACTACGGCTTATGAGCCCGGAAGTTTTAAACGTATGCCTAAGGGTTCTCACATTGACAGCGTATTTCTTGATTTCCAGAATGCTTTTGACACTGTACCTCACAAACGGTTTTTAATCAAATAGCGTGGTTATGGTATATCGCCCCAAATTTGCGACTAAAACAGAGGTGACATCGGGTGTCCTACAGCGTAGTGTTGTTGGTACTCTGTTGTTCCTTATTTACGTAAATGATTTGGGAGAAAATCTAAGCAGCTCTCTTAGGTTGTTTGCAGATGACGCCGTCATTTACCGTCTAGTAAAATCATCTGAAGATGAAAACCAACTGCAGAACGATCTAAATAAGGTATCAATATCGTGTAAAAATTGGCATTTGACTCTAAATAATGCGAAGTGTGAAGTCGTCCACATGAGTACTGAAAGAAATCCGTTAAACTTTGTTTACAAGATAAATCAATCAAAAGTGAAGGCCGTAAACTCCACAAAATACCTAGGAATTACTATTACTTCAGCCTTAAACTGGAAAGAATACGTGGATAATGACGTTGGAAAGGCGATCCAGAGACTGCGTTTTATTGGCAGAACCATTAAAAGATGCAACAGAACTACTAAAGAAACTGCATACACTACGCTTGTCCGTCCAGTCTTAGAGTATTGCTGCCCAGTGTGGGATCCTTATCAGGTGGGTTTGACGGAGGACATCGAAAGAGTCCAAAGAAGGGCAGCTCGTTTCGTGTTGTCACGATACAGGGGAGACAGCGTTACGGAAATGATACAGGATCTGGGATGGGAATCATTACAACAACGGCGCTCATCGCTGCGGCGTGGGCTACTTACGAAACTCCAATCGCCAGCAGTCTCCTCCGAATGCGAAAATATATTGTTGACTCCCACTTACATAGGTAGAAATGATCATCAAAATAAAATACGTGAAATCAGAGCTCGAACGGAGAGGTTCAGGTGTTCTTTCTTCCCGCACGCTATTCGAGAACGGAATTGAAGATAAATAGTATGAGGTTGGTTCGATGAATCCTCTGCCAGGCACTTAAATGTGATTTTCAGAATATCCCCTGTAGATGAAGATGTAGATATTACAAAGCAGTCGTTAGAGGGAGCAGTGATGTAGTGCAGGTTATAACCGAAACATTGCTGCAGTTTTTTGCTCCGCAACAACGGTCGATAAATGATAGTTTAAATAAAATTTGGATTAAAAATTTATGTTAATTACAATGCTGAACAAACAATACGGTAAATAATTTGGAAAATAAATAACTGATTCTACAGTTGGAAGCTCGAAGACCGAGCAAAACAAGTTATTTTAGTGGTTAGTTAAAAATAATAATGCGACTTAGTGACCTGAAAAATACGTAAAATTTTTTGCTGGACGAAGGAATCAGGGTAATTGAATCAAATCCGGGTTCAAAAGGCACAGATATCAAACTAGATCATTCACACAGAAATTGGAAATGATTAATAATAAAAAACATGGAAAATTATAATAATTATGACTTGTAACAAAAGTTGCAAATTAAATATTCTTCAATCGATACTATGCATTTAGTTAAGCTTCACTTTCCAATCATTTTTCACTCTTTTCAGAGGTACAAACAATGAATAGGAAAGGAACCTGTCTGGACAATGACTGAGGATTAAGAAGTTTTTAACACTGGTACACAATTACAAAGTTTTCACTATTGAAAATTCAGCAAGTGTCGTCTTTATCTTTGACAAGAACTGCGACATGCCTGAGGATTCTGCGGTGTCTTGGCTAGGATAGTTGAGATAAAACACAAGGCGATCAACCAATGAGTCCATATTTTACTGACTGAGGTCAAGAAACATTAGAAGTAATGGTGTCTCTTCCTTAACATCCGTTGCGAAGCATGGACATATAGCTAGTTCGTTAATATGAGATGAAACATATTTTGTCGTGTATACACATAGACCGTGTGCCGTTATTGAACTTATTCAATTACCTGAACCCTTCTTCCGTGCAAACCAATAATGGCCACGGAATATGATTAACAATTTTGTTTGGTTAACAAAATTTCGAAAGCGTTTGGCTATTGTTCAACATAACTGATTTAACATGTGAAGGCTGTCAACTTTTCTCACTTTGTTTTTAATTGAAGCGGTATTTGAAAGGCCTTTGGCCGTTGTTGTGTTGAATATTTTATCCGTAATTTCGAAGTTAAAATTGTTTAGTTCTGTACTACAAGTACCAATCTGTCTAATCTGTAATTAATGCTTGTAAACGAAGATTTTTACTCGTATTTGATGTGGCCGGATCAGTGTTATATAATATCCAGGTACTTGAATCCCACCCGTATCTATCATTGAAAAACCCGTACGTTGCACTTACGACTGATAAAATTGATCGCAGTGAATAATATAATGGTACACGTCTCATTTTAATAGTTTTCCGAGTGATGTATGTTGACTAGAACAGTGTCGGACAAAAGTGTTCTATAGACGATGACAGGACTTGCTGTGCGTGTAAAAGAAAAGGTTATCAGTAGTGGTCACAAAAGCAAAAAAGCTGAGGTTACAACGACTCGGTTATCTGTTAGAAGAATCGAAACGGAGTTTTCTATGAAAATAGGACTGAAATGGAATTAATGCGAATTTTTACTGCAACGATGAAGGAATATTAATAATAACTATGGACGGCAATTTTCACGAATTACTAAAAACGTGAGTTTACAAAAATTTTCAATTGGTGCACGGTTCATCTTCTAGGTGGCATCCGGTTATAGACTATACGGTTAAAATGTTTCACGTCAGACAAATTATTCACTATGTCACTTTATCTCAAGTACTTGTTCCTATATTTTTATTTCCAGAATAATGTGGAATTTAACAACGATTAGTGTCTGGCTCTCATGAATTTTCAGCATATTTTCATTAAACACGGATTAATTAAGATAACAAGCAAACAGATTGTTCTTTCAGACTGAGTAAATTTAAAACTGCCTGGTGTTTTAGGGGTATGTCTTTTTAATCAAAGCTCAGACACTTTCACGCTATGATGTGGGCAATTAAGATAGGTAATTCCATCTTTTAGAAGGTACTTATGATTTGAACTAAAGCAGTTAATATTGAACAAAACCGAAACAAAATTTTCTAATTTTCGTGAGAGTCAGACGTGAAGTGAGGCCATTCTTTTGGAGTCTAGGTAACTGTAGATGGAAGGAATCGCTTTCACAGTTTTTAAGTCACTACTGAAGTTATCTTTTGTAGCAGAGCATTGCACACCGCTGCGTGTGATTATGATTTCGGAGCTTACTTATCGAACAGAGAGAGCAAATATTCATTTGCAGCAGAGCAGATGCCAATCTTCTCATTAATCGAAAGTAATTAGTGGACTTGTGAAGCAATACAAATCTTCCAAATCTTAGAGATTAATATTTTTGGTGCGCTGAATGCCACAATTTCCAGTTGTAATTTGTCTTCCCAATGCGATTAGCAATAATTTCATGTTACTGTTAGTATGATTCAGCGTAGCACAAGGAAACAAATCGTTTCCAACAGTGAGATGTACGGTTTTCCTTCACTGCATTTATCACAGCTAAGATATAAGCAAGTGAGAATTTACGCTGCAAGAACCTACGTATCGCGTTATGTGGGGTTCTGATTTAGTAGTTTGGCTCGATGTTAGCTTAGGGTCGAACCGTACTTGACTGCTTCCATGCCCCAACAACTACATTAGTTGCAGATATAATATTTTACCTATGATCCTGTGGTTGAAAACAGTCTATGCACAAGCTGTAGTTTGCGAAACAAATAAGATATATTACCTAAAATAACTGGTTCATTAATAAAATGGGATTTATTCTAACCTTTGCAAAGTATCTACACAGAGATTTAGTTGAATAAGGCTTATTCAGTCAAATTGGTTCCTTCTTGAAAGTGGTCAGGTGAGATATTAATCATAAATTGAATAAAATGACCAGTAGTTGCATTCTCTGCGATAAGAAATTGGTAGCACTTTCCTCCTACAGAGTAAGCATAATGTTATGGCACACAGATACTCTGTATATTTTTGCGGGCAATCAACATGAAATTGTCAAGAGTTCAAAATGGTTTAAGTTTCCCCAACACCATTTTTACATCCGTAACAGTTCTTGTGTAAAAACATAAAAAAGCTGCATTGGCGTTCACTTGTTCTCGTCAAATTTTGAGTCCCGAGAAGTGACCGTTCGCTGCGCTAATCTTAACACGCTCCCCGATCCAATCATTCTTATCATACAGGAGGGTCCTTCTTCTGCCAAGACTAAACACGCAGTCCATTCTGCGCACACCTTCGGACATCACCCTCTTGTGAATCACGCACTACCCACCATATTTCTCCCTTTGTCGCTTCTTCGTTGGCCGATCGCCAATCCTCCGAAAATCGTATACGTCTTAACATGAGGTATTTATTTAAGTAGATCTGACCATCTGAAATCACTTCCTTACTAATATAAAAATAAGCAAAGTTTTGTTAAATAGTATTACATAATATCCGCAATAAATAAATAAACAAACCAGCTTTCATGAGCTTGATCGCTCAAGATATGCATTTACGTAAATGTCTGGTAAATTGTACAGTACATTAAATATGTGATAGGTAAATCATGAAGCTTCCTTTTTTAGTGTTACTGTGGAGAATTTGATGATCTGTTTATATTTCCATTATCAAGTTACCGGGTGATCAAAAAGTCAGTATAAATTTGAAAACTTTATGAATCACGGAATGATGTAGATAGAGAGGTAAAACTTGACACACGTGCTTGGAATGACATGGGGGTCCTTAGAACAAGGGAAAAAATTCAGGACTGCTAGACGCGTGAAAGATCTGTTGCGCACGTCGTTTGGTGATGATCGTGTGCTCAGCCGCCACTTTCGTCATGCTTGGCCTCCCAGGTCCCCAGACCTCAGTCCGTGCGATTATTGGCTTTGGGGTTACCTGAAGTCGCAAGTGTATCGTGATCGCCCGACATCTCTAGGGATGCTGAAAGACAACATCCGACGCCAATGCCTCACCATAACTTCGGACATACTTTACAGAGCTGTTCCCAACATCATTCCTCGACTACAGCTATTGCTGAGGAATGGTGGTGAACATATAAAGCATTTCCCGTAAATAACATAGTCGTTTCTTTGTCATGATTTGTTATGCTTATTATTGCTTTTCGGATCAGATGAAGCACCATTTGTCGGAAATTTTTGACCTTTTTTTTTTTTTTTTTTTTTTGTTCTAATAAAACACATGTTATTCCAAGCATATGTGTCAATTTTTAGCTCTCTATCTACAGTATTCCGGGAATTATTAAGTTTTCAAATTTTTATACTGACTTTTGATCACTCGATATAAAAGTTAAAATCAATCTTCAATTAAATATATACAAGTATGACACTTTCAGACTGAGAGATAGAGAAAATAAGCTATCATCTAAGCTCCAGTGTGTTGAAATTGCATGACAAATTTTAGCTTGATTTTTCTAAATTTTGCCAGCCGCGGTGGCCGAAGGGTCTGAGGCGCTCCAGTCACGGTCTGCACGGCCACTACGGTGGCACGGATATTTGTCCCTTTCTTAGTAGTAGCTAGTTCATAAGTAGTTTGTAAGTTTAGGGACTAATGACCCCGTAGTTAAGTCCCATAAGCTATACAAAAATTTGAACATTTGAATTTCTATATTTTGACTCAGTGCTTCCAATTCCGAAGAAAGCAAATTATCAGTTTAACAAATAATGATTGCAAAATACTAACATGAATTATTTACAGACGAATGGAGAAACTGGTCGAATCAGACCTTGGGGAAGATCAGTTTGGATTTAGGAAAATGTAGAAACACGCAATACAATACTAACATTACGACATATCTTAGAAGGTAGTTTAAGGAAAGGGATAACTACGTTTTTAGCATTTGTGGATCTGGAGAAAGCCTTTGGCAATGTTGACTGGAATACACTCTTTCAAATTCTGAAGGTAAGATGGGTAAAATATACGGAGCGAAGAGTTATATTCACCTTGTACAAAAACCAGACAGCAATTATTAGAGTAGAAGGGCATGAAAGGTTTGCAGTGGTTGGGAAGGGAGCAAGGTAAGGTTGTGGCCTTTACCCAATGTTGTTCAATCT
Organism: Locusta migratoria; assembly: GCA_026315105.1. Taxonomy (NCBI): domain Eukaryota; kingdom Metazoa; phylum Arthropoda; class Insecta; order Orthoptera; family Acrididae; genus Locusta; species Locusta migratoria. Next base: position 27,101,264 of record CM048751.1, read on the forward strand.
GTACATTGTGCAAGCTGTGAAGTAATGCAAGAAAAAAAAAAATGGAGAGAGAATTAAAGTCCAGAAAGAGGAAAAACCTTAAAGTGTGCTGATGACAAAGTAATTCCGTTAGAGACAGCAAAGGACCTGAATGAGCAATTTAATGGAATGGACAGTGTCTTGAAAGGAAGGTCAACATTAAGAAAACTAGGGCAATGCCATGAGGTATCATAAAATCAGCTGATGCTGAGGATTTAGATTAGTTAATGAGACAATAAAAGTAGTAGATGAATTTTGTTATTTGGGTAGCAAGATAACTTCTGATGGCCGAGGTAAAGAAGATATAAAATGCAGAATGGGTATGGGAAGAAAGGGGTTTCTGAAGAAGCTAAATTTGTTGAGATCCAATATTAGTGTAAATGTTAGTAAGTCCTTCCTCAAAGCATTGGTTTGAAGTGTAACATTGTATGGCAGTGAAACGTGGACGATAAGGAGTTCAGATAAAAAGGTGATAGAAGCTTTCGAAATGTGGTGCAACGACGAATGATGAAGATTAGATGGGTAGATGACGTAACTAGTGAGGAGGTGCCCAACAGAATTGGGGAGAAAAGGCGTTTCTGGCATCCTGACTGAGAGAAGGGATAGGATGGTGCGACACACTCTGAGATATTAAGGAATCGTCAACTTAGCATTAAAAGGATGTGTGTGGGGTAAAAATTGTAGAGGTAGACCGAGGGACGAATACAGTAAGCAGTTTCAAAAGGATGTAAATTGTCCCTCGTATTCTCAGATAAAGACGCTTGTACAGGACAGGGTTGCGTGGAGAGCTGCATCAAACTAGTCTGCGGACTGAAGACCACAACAACAACACTGTTAATAAGTAGGAATGATAGAATAATAGTAACAGGCCTGTAACCACCCAATTTCACACACGTTCCTTATATATTTTTGAATAATATTATTTATTACTTTCAATAATAATAAACTTTGATGGAATGGTTTTCGTCAAAGTTTGTTCTTCAATAATTTTACCACGAAAAACATTTCAAAAATCTATGGAATTCGAGACAACCATCAACCAAACAAGTAACTGACAGGATCAGGTAATTGTAGAACAGCCTCGGGGAATACCAGTAGTTGATCCACAGCGGAGTACACGTGCCCCTAATTACGTAAGAGCGCTGCTACTGTGAAGTAAACAATTCCATTCACCCATTCCCGCACGTTTGATAACAATTGTACAGCAGAGTTTTGCGGAGATTGTTTCTCCTGTCCTCTGTTCGTGGTGGTACGGGATACAAACAGAATGTTTAACGCAGCAGGGGTCCAAACGGAATGCGCAGGTATATTCATTGTTAATTCTCGCGGTTCTGAGAAAGCAACGGGAGGCAAAGCGATACAAACCACTCTGGAGGCGGCGGAATGCACAATGGGACCAGCGTCAGCGCTGGGCCGCGCGGCCGCCCAGGTCGAACTCCCGTGAGTGGAGGCTTCAGGCCAATGCATTATTCTGCTCCGCCGGGGTTTCGTAACAGATTTCTCTCCCCCAGCAAAATGAAATTCATAGAAACAGCGACGTGTGTAGCTGACGGGAACCTTCGGAGGAAATGCTTTGTATTGGACTGCGAATTCGGATTGTAATATAGGTAAGTGCCGAGCATTAATTTCAGGTATTTTCATTATTTGCGAGATTAAACTGCTGTGTTTGGGAAAATACCTGGAGTATTCAGCAGCAATTATTCCAAGTATGTTCTCCTTAATGGGCCTAGGCGTGAAAATGACTGAAACAACGAAAACTGTCTCCATCGGAAAGACAAATATCGCCCTTTTTCCAAAAATGTATGGTTCATTTACTTTTAAATAATTATAATAGTAATAAACGCTCTTTGAAAAATGTCTGCACACAGGCCACGTTGATGCTTTAGGCAGGGAATATCACCATAAACATTCCATGCGTGCTACGGTCATGGAAACAATCAAATGTTTGTTAAGCTTATGGGACTTAACTACGGGGTCATCAGTCCCTAAACTTACAAACTACTTATGAACTACTTACGAACTAGGACGGCACAAATATCCATGCCCGAGGGGGGATTCGAACCCCCGACCGTAGTGGCCGTGCTGACCGTGACTGGAGCGCCTCAGTCACCTCGGCCACCGCGGCCGGCATGGAAACAATAAATCCAATATACAGGACCCTTGCAATTTGTGAGGATCATTCAGTGTCGGAATCTCACAAACCTACTTAGCAACATTCTAAGCAACTACTCTGATAATGGCAGAAGCAAAGTCTTCAAGTTAAATGACGGATTACTCAAAGGATCTGTATTGGCCCCTCTCCTTATCTATGACCTGCCAGCCACATCCTCAAGGAAATTTATATATGCCGATGACATCTATTTGGCAACCCAAAGCCCCAGTTTCACCGCTGCTGAAAATACATTATCTGCCGACACGAAAATTCTGGTCACATACTTCAGAAAATGGTGCCTCCACCTAAACCTTCAGAAAACTGTCACTTCAGAATTTCACCTACGAAATCGGCACTCTAACTAAAAACAAGAAGTAAAAATCAGAGGACAAACCTTGCAGTACTGCAGAACACCGATGCACCTTGGAGTAACACTCGACAGATCCCTAATTTTCCGTCAACACCTCTCAGACGTGGCTGCTAAAGTGACGACCCGTAATAATAGCATCCAAAAGATTGCTAGTAAGTCCTTGGGTTGCAGTGCTCAAACCCTACTCTCAACTGGTTTGGCAATGATATTCTGCCGCTGAATACTGTTGTCCAACTTGAATGAACGGTGTTCACTCTAAGAAAATAAATGTTCAATTCAACCAGACAATGCGACTTACCAGGATTTGCATTCATAGAACTCAAACTGCTTGGCTACCAGTTATAAGTAACATCCAACCTCCACCTCTACGTAGATCAGGTGCTCTCCTGAGGATCTGGGCCACTACGGTCGGGTGTTCGAATCCCCCCTCGGGCATGGATATTTGCGCCGTCCTTAGTGTTAGCTAGTTCATAAGTAGTTTGTAAGTTTAGTGACTGATGACCCCGTAGTTAAGTCCCATAAGCTATACAACCATTTTTGAAGATCTGGAGGAAAATTCAGAAGAACCTCAAGCTACCCATACACAGCGATAAATCAACAGCAGAACACCAGCGTTTAAAGTCAAGAAAACCGTCTTCAAAAACTGCACACCATCTTCATGTCACCAACTTTGTCACTGGGAAGAATCGTCAGTGGTCAATGGTCATCTGGTTGAAAACCGTTCAATGCGCGTTCCAGGTTTCACTCTCCCCAGACGCCAGTGGAGAATCATCAACCACACCCGAACAGGACAAAGGAATTGCGGATATCTACAGCACAAATGGGGATGGGTAACATCTCCCGATTGTGACTGTGGAGCTGCCCTACGAACAATAAACCATATTGTAGGCGAATGCCTGAAACGAGCCTTTGGGGAATCAATAAATGACATCCACCAAACGTTACCTGAAGGGCTCATCTCGATTATCCGTTTGGACTTAGAATTCTAAGAACTTTTGTAATGTGCACATAATTTAGTATAACACTGTACATCTGATCCTGTACATATATTGTCTTTGTCATACATATCTTACAATGAATGAAATTAGCTTTATGTACTTGAACCAAGCGCTGTATCATCATTCGATAAATAAATACAATAAAAAAATTACCTATCAAATGTCTACAAGGCCGCACACAAAATGCTAATGACAGTTTCAACATCAGTGTGTGCCAACTAGTACCGAAAACAGTGTTTGTCGGATGGACAGTACTCAAAATAGTTGTGATGGATGCTGTTAATTCAAATGTTCAAATGTTTGTTAAGCTTATGGGACTTAACTACGGGGTCATCAGTCCCTTAACTTACAAACTACTTACGAACTAGGACGGCACAAATATCCATGCCCGAGGGGGGATTCGAACCCCCGACCGTAGTGGCCGTGCTGACCGTGACTGGAGCGCCTCAGTCACCTCGGCCACCGCGGCCGGCTGCTGTTAATTATCTCAATGGTGGTGTAATTAGCAGTATAAAAGGAATGGATAAATTAGCCATCCAAACAGGAAATAATACGATAGCAGCTCTGACTGCCATAGAGCGTCAGCGACTATTTGAAGCTGAAAAGGCGGCGGAAGCCACCACTAGAGAGCCCAGAGTAAAGAAAAGTCTCCCGAAACAGTCTGCAGAGGATGAAGAAGAGCTGGCCAGTAAGATTATGCTACTGGAAATTTCTGAAAGAGACATACGGTGGTGAAAAACACTGAAGAGTCTTTCTCATTTCCTCGAAACTACATTTTCAGAACACTATGCACATATACCTTCACAACGGTTTTAAATATTTTCACAAATTTCCTCCCAATTGAAGAACGAGACGACGTATTTGTATTACTTACACAAATATTAATTGGCAGGTTGCGAGAGCTTACGACGTTAGCTGTTATACTTTAGTTGGTCTATGCTTTTGTAACACATGAAAATTTGTGCCGGACCGGGACTCGAACCCGGGTCTCCCGCTTATCGCGAGCGGTCGCCTTAACCACTTGGTCACCCGAACAAACTCCCCGGCCAGACCCAAACTTCTATATGTTGCACTTACCTACTTCCCCTGGTGCTCACACGCATTTAGCGTGATTCCCGCGACTGGGAGAGACATACTTACACCATCTTTAGCCAATCTAGGCTCTCATATATACAATGATACTTCTGTTCTAAAGGAAAAGAATTTCCGATGGCCCGCAACTACAAATGTTAATTATGTGTTGCAAAAGCATAGACCAACTAAAGAATAACGGCTAAAGTCGGAAAATCTCGCAACCTGCGAATTAATATTTGTATAATTTTAACATTTATAGCTGCAGACTATCTGAAATTCTGTTCCTTTAGAGCAGAAGTATCATTGTATTTGTATTACGCCTAACGCATTGCAGATATGATGTTTGTCATTCTGCATATAATTTCGACGGTATTTTTAGACAAAATAGTAATGAAGTGTAATAATTGTTTTTTCTGTTTCCTCATATATACTCCAAACTACGAAACAAGACGCATAATATGTACCTACTAATGTTAACAGCAGCCTGCCACAGTCTAAACGTTATTAAACTGATGCACCAGAAAATGTTTCCAAATTGCGATCGTGTATTATAAAAAAACATCTCTGAGGGAAAATATTATAATTATAAAACTATAACAGATATTTCAATAAATTTCATATTACAGCTTGAGGTAATGTCATTCAGTGGTGGTACAAAATTGCAACTTCCTTCGCATTGTAGATCAGAAGTAGTGTGCACCGAAAGCAAGGTATTAAAATGTAGCCCGTTCACGTCGAGGACACCTCAAAGTATTCACTTAGTGACTAATTACATTACCACTGCTTATACCAGTGTAGCAGACGCATTTACTTGCTCGGTTAAATTAAAATGGAATAACAGCTATTTGATTGATTGATTGATTTTGTCAGGGAAGCCAAAACAGTTTTGGTCCAACCCGCCACTGCCCGCACCGAAACTAAGTTTATTGTGCGGTATCGCTCCCTGTATATCTAGTAAAGCCAACCAATGCCCTTGAACAGTGCAAGGAGTCCCTTTACCAGTTCTTTATTAGACACAATTTCTTCGGGTGTGGTTGTCCCAAATGTTCTGTGCTTTTGCTCCCCAATGCAATTCATTTGAAGATTAGATGTGATGCTGTTTCATCACCAACATCACAGATCCTACATTTAGGGTCCTCTTCTGTTATTCCCATTGCATGTAGGTGTTTTTTGAAATTCCCATGGCCTGTCAGCAATTCAAATATGAGTCTAATGTCTCCTGTTCAAGCACAGGATTACAGAGCTTCTTTTAAAACATGGTTTGGCATCATTACCTTGCCATATTTTTGTTTATAGACCTTGGTACAATATTCGACGTGCTGTCTTCTGAGTCAGTTACGTAGCTCCAATTTGACCATTGCCTTGGTGATTGTCAGGACAGGTTCTGGTCCAATAAATGGAGTCCCTGCCCCCATCCTGGCTAAATAACTGCTATACTAAGAATGTTAATCCTTATCCGACTAGGATGGCATACTCAATGGTACTATCACAGAATTTTTAAGTCGAACCAGATTTTTCAATAGAGCAAACTTAAAGATTATTCAGAACTATATATTTATGTATAGGGTGTTCGTTTGTTTGTAGTTCATGCAGGCCTACTGTTTTATTGGACCGTAAAGAATTTTTCCACGTTTGAATGGGAAAAAAAAACACTGTCTACAACATATTTCATTCGATCCATGGTGGAGAGTGCGTTACAACATAAAACTACCGGTTATATGCATGTGTGATGTCAAGCAGCAGAGATCCCAGGTTGGAATCCCGGGCCGGTTCAAGTTTCCACTTGTCGTCACCGGGCAGCTAAAGTCGTTCGTTTCATTCCTCTTTCACCTACTTTCCTCTCCTTAAATGTCTAAATGCGTACCTGCCGATTTTGGCGTATGTTTCACTTACGTCCGCAGATGCGGCAATATTGTTCGACCTCGTGCGCGAATCCGAAATGGCGAGCATAAGAGGGCATTGAAGGTAGGGACGTCACATCCGAAATACGATATAAGATGGCAGAATTAAGTTTTATGAATATTAATGTAAGATTTAGTCTTTTTGTGACAAATTTGCTCAAGCGAATGTATTCATAGGCGTTTTTATAGTTTTTATCATTCCTGATTTCAATAAGCAAAACATTACGATTCGAATGAATAAATTTCAGATGCTATTAATGTTATCGACCTCTGCCATCACCAGTGAAGTTATCAGGTTATTATAGTTTTCAAAATTTTGAAAACTACAAAACGATCTGATAGCCTCCAAACCCGACTATTTCAGGTAATCTTATCAGGTTGAATAATGATTTAACAAAGAATATATACTATGAAATGATTAAAATTTTGTTATTATCTCGGGCAACCAGCCGCGTCAAGTGGTTTGATATCCACGAGCTTTCGACCGAAATCTCCTTGGCCATTGTCAAGTGGTGACTGTCTTATCATTGCTGCCGCCGGTCTTATATACCTGCGCGGCCCCCTGTGACGTCACTGGTGCTCAGCCGCATCGCCATATATGGCAATGTTTTGGCCGCGTACCTGCCGCGCCCGCTTCAACCGCCCGATGGCCGGGTCCCAAGCTGTGCTCAGCTGCAAGCCGCCGTCTTTATTAAGAGATATTCAGATATTTAGATTTAGATTGCCTCTTTTATTACGCTACCCCAGAAAGTATTTGTTGGGGTAATGACTGATGTATCCTCGAACGCAATGCGATATTTGTTTTCTAGAGCGTGCTGATTTCACGGTATTATGCAGGCGGAAACATATTTCATGTTCAACACAGCGTTGTTCAATATTGCGTACTGTCTGTCCGATGTAGAACTGTCCACACCCACACGGTATCATCTACACACCTGGCGTTCAAAGGCCTAGATCATCTTTCACAGGTCTCATCTGTCGCAATTTTGTAGGAGGCCTGAAGACCGTGTCGATCTCGTCTCTCTTAAGAAGACGGCGGCAGCAGTGATAAGACAGTCACCACTTGACAATGACCGAGGAGTTTTCGGCCGAAAGCTCGTGAATATCAAACCACTTGACGTGGCTGGTAGTCGAGAGAATTTTATCAGCATAACTCGCCACGAAATTAATACGTGATTACTCCATTCATGCGTGATTAAAATTTAATTTTTTTCGGAGGTTATTTTAGTTCTTATGGATTGTATACGTGGACCACATAGAACGACTGCGTTATAGCGATCTAGCATCATTAGAGTGGCCGAGCGCTGTAAAGCGCCTTGCTGCGGAGCGTCACACTTTTGAGTCCTTTCTGGAGCATATGTGTTGTCCTTGGGTTAGCTTAAGTAATTTGTAAGTCTATGGGCTGACGACCAAGGCAGTATGCTCCAACATTTTTCCAAACACGTCAACATTTCTGAAAGGTTATTATGTTAGATTCTCCTCTTCCTTAAATGCCTATTCATAGCTGCGTCTATCATCCAACCATTTTCTCTCGTATTCCTTGCTGTCTAGTCTTTCTACCTCGTTTCTATCTCCTTCTTCTTCTCGAGCCTTCGATTTTCAGCTCTTCTCCCCATGTTCCAGTTATACCCCCTCTCTTCTCCACACATGCAAATATAGTCTACTATCTTGTAAATTATTTTCATTTCGCAGCTAACCGTTTTATTACACAGTTCTCCACTCTGTTACCTCCTGTTCATCCATCCGATAATTATACTGTGCTGCATTCCAGCCACTATACCCAATCCCCTTACTTTTAGGAATATGTATGTTTGAACGTCTTAGCCAGTGTTATTTGTTCTCCTTGCATGCTTATATATACGTCCTCTCCATCCATAGCATTCTACTTTTCTTCTGGTGATCCTCATTCCTTTTCAAGGCCCCCCCCCCCCCCTCTCGCTCTCACAGCTTATCTTCCTCTCGGGTGGGTTCAAAGATTGCGTCACCAGAAAACGTCATGTTCCATGGCGTCACATTCTTCACATTTATTAAAACGAAAGCATGTTATGTTTTTCGCCTCGTCAGCTAAGAACCATATATGCCGAAGGTGCGTCCTGTTAATGCTTAGAATTAAATTGTATCCCTAGCTTTTCCTCTGCTCGTCACTCTTTAAGTCTTAGACGGTACTCTTCACTGGACGATGGTTGAATTAATTGTGCAAAAGACAGTCAATCCCAAAAGTTGCTTTAAAATAGTTATACAGATTTCGACCATTTCGGTAGCCCATAGCAACCAGACCCCACATTTTATTCTTCAGACCTCTAGTTCTTAACTAGCTAATATGTTTTACAACTAACTTTACACAACATGAGCACATTTATCTCTATGTTTAAACGTCTCATGTTGTTTTATTTGTGATGAAGACGCCCAAATTAGTGGTAAAAATCTAGATAAAGTCTACTTTTAAAGGGTTGTGGGGCTGCAGATTTTTTCGCGGTAAATAACGCTAATGCAGATGCTGTTCCAGGCAGGCAATTTTCAAAATCATGTAGCTGAATTAGATGGCTGGCTAGTACGGTCCAAGTTAAATATTGAAAAGCGCTGTGAAGCTACTTTTCCGTATTTCTCATTCGATGAGTGAGAAACGCACAACATAAAATGTATATTATTGCTGTACTTGACTACGTCTCAGAAATAGATTTCAGTAAACGATTATTCTTATGGTTTTGAAGCAATATGATAAAAATCTGTCGAAAAGAGAATTTACCATTGTTTTACTTTGAAAAAGGACAGTGATGCTGAGTAGTGTGGTTTTTATATTGTTTCTGGTCTAGGAGACACTTGATTGCATTAGAGTACATGCTCAGCTTTGTTGAATAACGAAGCTTTATCTTTCTGTACATCTGCAAACTCGACTCCGATAGCTGCAAAGGTAATAAAAGAAGTACGCCAGTCGATACATTCAGTTACCGTTCTCTCTACCAAACCGAATTCCTCTTCCAGTTCTTAATTAAACCTTATTTTCTTTCCTTTTATCTAATCCAACATCGTAACTGTATTATTTTGAAGAAATATTTGTAAGCTTATAAGAAGTGCTAAAATTTTAATTTTCTGTTTTAAATTAAGTGAGTAAGTCGTAGTAAAATATTGGAAACCCTTAATTAACGTCGTAATCAATATTTTTCTCAATTACAGTAAATATATCACGTGGAACTCAGACTCCGAATATTACATACAATAATAATTGTTTATCCAGATGGGATAAAATACCACGCCGTACGAGAGCATGACCGAGGATCTACTGATAGAGATAAGGTTAGAATAAAAATTCCGAGTTTTTTGAGTGAACATTTGCTGCTGTCAAATAGCGGCAAAAATCAGTTATCGCAAATATGCTACAGAAGATATAAATCTAAGCATCTGGTAGCACAATCACTGGCAAAGTCTATCGAGGATATTTAGATTATTCTTTAACTGACACATATATGCTGAATAGTATTGAGGACCACTCTCATGAATCAAAGACATTGCAATGGGGGGCTGGCTTGCGTGCCTCAACGATACATATGGCGGTCTCGTAGATGTATCCACAGCGGAGAGTTATTTATGAAGAGGCCAGCCAAACGTGTGGCTACTGAAGAGGGGCATCAGCCTCTTCTTTAATTATATGGGCAACAGTCTGGATGATTGACTGAGCTAACATCAACTAACGTGGCTTTACCATTGAGTGACTGCAAATGTCTGAAAGCAAGGGGGAAACTACCGCCGTTACTTTTCCCGAGGACATGCCGCTCTACTGAATGAATATATGATGATGGCATCCTATCCGGTAAGATATTCCGGAGGTAAAATAGTCCCCATTCGGATCTCCGGGCGGGAACTACTCAGGACGATGTCGTCATCAAGGGGAAAAAAAAAAAAAAAAAAAAAAAAAAAAAAAAAAAAAAAAAAAAACAGCCATCCTACGGATCGGAGCATAGAATGTTCTACCCCTCAATCGAGACGGTAAATTAGAAAATTTGAAAAGATAAATGGATAGGTTAAAGTTAGATATGGTAGGGATTAGTGAAGTTCGGTGGCAGGATGAACAGGATTTTTGGTCAGGTGAGTACAGGTTATAAATACAAAATCAGTTGGTGGTAATGTAGGAGTAGGTCTGATAATAAATAAGAAAATAGGAATGCGGGTAAGTTACTATGAACAGCATAGTGAACTCATAATTGTAGCAAAGATAGACTCGAAACCAACACCAACCACAGTGGACCACTAGTTTTTGCGATAACGAGGAAATCGAAGAAATGTACATGAAGATAGAAGAAATTATTGATGCCGTTAAAGGAGAAGAAAACTGAATTGTGATTGGGGGGTGGGGGGGGCTGGAACTCGGTAATAGGAAAAAGAAGAGAAGGAAATGTAGTAGGTGAATATGAACCGGGGAAAAGGAATGAAAGAGGAGATCGCTTGGTAGAATTTTTAGCAGAGCACAATTTAATCATCAGAAACACATGGTTTAATCCACATGAAAGTAGGTTATATACGTGGAAGAGACCACAAAACATTGGGAAATACCAGATTGACTTTATAATTGTAAAGCAAAAGTTTAGAAACCAGGTTTTAGATTGTAAGAAATATCCAGCGGCAGGTGAAGACTCTGACCATAACTTATTGGTTATGTACTGTAAATTAAAACTTAACAGACTGTAGAAAAGTAGAAAATTAAGGAGGTGGAATCTGAACAAATTGAAGAAACCAGAGATGGGATCATTAGACAAGTATTGTCTGAAACGGGGGAAAGTATTATAGTAGAAGGAGAATGGGTAGCCTTTAGAGATATAGTAATGAAGATCGCAGAGGATCATATAGGCAGAAGGACAAGGACTAATAGAAATCGTTCGATAACACAGTACATACTGAACTTAAATGAGGAAAGGAGAAAATATAGAAATGCATCAAGTGAAGCAGGCAAAATGGAGTACAGACGTCAGAAAAATGAGGTTGACGGAAAGTGCACACTGGCTAAGCAGGAGTGGATTAAGGAGAAATGCAAGACTGTAGAGGAATGTATAATTAGTGGAAATATAGATAGCGTTTAGAGAAAAGTAAAAGAGACAGTAGGAGACAAGGAAAGCAGTGGTATGAATATCATGCTCTCAAATGGTAAACCAGTGCTAAGATAAAAGGTGGGAGGCGTGTAGAAAAGGAAATAAACTTGAGCACAGTACTCTAGAAATGGAATACAAAGTAGAGGAAGATGAGATAGGAGATATAATACTGCGAGACGAATTCGACATAGCACTAAAAGATCCGAGTACAACCAAGATCCCTGGAGTATATGGTGTTCCGTCTGAAATGCTATTACCGTTAGGAAGGCCAGTCATGAACAAATTGTTTCACCTGGTATGCAAGCTGTATGAGACATGGGAAATACACTCACACTTCAAGAAGAATATAGTGATTCCAATTCCGAAGAAAGGAAGTACCGACAAATGTGAATATTACAGAACTACCAGTTGAACAAGCCATGGTTGCAAAATACGTAGACAAATTATTTACAGATGAATGGAAAAACTGGTGGGATCCGACCTTCAGGAAGATTAGTTTGGATTTAGGAGAAAATGTAGGAACACGCGAGGCCATAGTCACATTACGACATATCTTAGAAAAAAAATGGCTAAGAAAAGGGAAACCTACGTTTTTAGCATTTGTGGAGGTGCAGATTCGCACCATGCGAGCCAGGATGTGAAGTGGACATATAAAGGTGCCACGATCCCCCTTGAAAATGTACTCCGCAGTTGGGGACGAAACGTTGGGTTCGAGTAGTAAATTCATAAGACTACGACATAATAACCCGGAAAATTTTAGTAATATTGGCAGGGTTTACATTAAATTGTTTGCATGGACTAAAATTATACCAACTTTTTGTTTTTGTATTCTTGCCGATTTTCGAAAGTTGTGCGCAATGACTGCGCTGATTGAAGATGCATTTCCGCTAATTTTGATAGAGGGTCATAATTAGAAAGACGAGTTTTTATTCTTCTTCTGATGCAGTGGGTATTCTGCCATGCTTTGAGCATTCTCAATATCAAAAAAGTCTTGCAAGCAAGTAATTTTTATAGCTTGTTTTGGCGTATGAATTCCTTATACTTTTAGGTGTAAACGTTGACGTAACGAGCGAGGTGGCGCAGTGATAACACACTGGACTCGCATTGGGAAGGATGGTGGTTCAAATACATCTCCGGCCATCCATATTTAGGTTTTCCGTGATTTCCCTAAATCACTCCAGGCAAATGCCGGGATGGTTCCTTTCAAAGGGCACAGCCAATTTCCTTCTACATCCTTACCCAAACACTCCGACCGTAAGCTCCGTCTCTAATGACCACGCTGACGACGGGACGTTAAACTCCAAGCTTCCTTCCTTATTAACGTTGACGTAGCGTTTACAGCACTGGTGGGACACGCGCAATAAGTGTCACGCTGCAGGTGCTGTCAGTTAGAAGGCAGAGCGCCACGCTTGAGGGGATAAGGTTAATTAACTAGCATCTTTAGCATCTTGCTTGGTGAGACAGTTACCTTCAGACTTGAAGGATGCCATTCTCTTTCTTATCAGCACAGGTCGACATACTGCACAGTCACAAACTGTCTCTTTACATCAACTGCTTCTAACTCACGTTGTAAATTACTTTTAACTTTAATACACTTTTACAAGAGCAGTTACTTTTATATATGATGGAATGAATCCGACAGCGGCTATCCCGTTATGACTGCCGTAACCGGAGTGAGTAGACAGCGTAATCCACCTCCGACTGCAGGCGCGCTAACTCAGGCCAAATTAATGGAGGAAGTTTCCCGTCTACCTTTTCGTATTTATTGTCCTTATTAATTTTTATCATACTACGGATCTCAAGTAACAAAATGTTAGCTTGCTACTGAGGGATGATTTATTATGGAAGACAAGTAAATGTAAAGGAAAGTTTTCTTTGCTTTACCCCTTTGTATATTTACACAAGAAAATAATTTCCTGTTTTCAAATTCCTATGTAGAATTTTTGCTATTGTGACCTGAAGAGGCACAATGAATTATTGTAATCTTGATAGTGGTTTTCTGTGCCAGTACTGAGAAGTACTATCAAACTCCACGGATTGCAACGCAATATCCCGAGAAAAAAATATTTCTATTTGTGTAACTTGTCCTTTATCAGACAAAATTGCTCACCATTTTTGGATTGGAGACTTAATAAGAAATATGATTTCTTAGGGAAATTGGGTGAATTTCTTTCATATCACATCTAACAGTTCCAAGGGCAAAGGTACTTTTTAATTTTCATAGAAGTATTGTATAATACAATAACACCAATGGTGTAGACGACTTTACGACTCTTTTCCTAAGCTATACTTCTTCTCCATTGTCACAATTATACCAAGACATCAAAATCAGTGTGTGGCGTGAGCGGTCATACACTGCATATGGTTTTTGTGTATTTTGATTCATTTTTGGGATTATTCTGATTTATGGTACTTCTTCCCTTGAAGACATTAAGTGATTCTTCAAGTCCATCTCAGCTGGTCTGAGATGTTCAGTGCCCTTATAATTGAAAAAAATATTTCTTTTTCAAATAGACATACTACGTCTATTCAGTAGTATGTTTTGGATTTTTATCTATTGTTAGCTATGTAAATTAATGATGAACAAGACGTCGCAAGGAACGCTGAAAAATACACTAACAAAAGGCAAAAAAGTGCCATACTTTATCTTTAATCAATTTCTGCAACAGAAATTTAAGCAAAAACACCAAGTAGTCCTGTTTCAGAAGATAAAGACAACATATTAGGCGTCACGGGATGTTGCTTCACGAAGCATTCGGACAGCCTAATGCTACTTATGAGTGTACTGTTTTTTATATCAACTGTTTATACACTCAGTCATAAATTAAGGATAATGCTGATACATGGTGAAAGAACGTTCTGGTGAGCGGTTTGGGGGTTTAAATCACGTCGGGGTATGACAACGGGGTATGACCACGGTGGCTCTGGCAGCAGTCCACATACGCAGAAGTTTGTTGGTGCATGTCAGAGTACGGTTCATCGAGTAAGTGTGAAGACGTACTAATGGTGACTGTGTGTTGAAAATGGTTCAAGTAACGCATATTGATGTAATGAGGGGCAGAATATTAGGACGACTGGAGGCTGATCAAAAGCAATAGGACGTGGCACGAGCCCTCTGTACTCCACAAAGTGTGATCTCTAGATTATGGCAACGATTCCAGCAGACAGGAAACGTGTTCAGGCGCTGCAGTACAGGACATACATATTATAGAACACCACAATAAGACCGATCTCTCACCATCAGTATTCGCAAACGGCCGGTACCGTTGCTCGAGACCTTGCCGCAGCCAGTGGAACAGTTGTTTTCAGAAACACAGTCTACAGGCGACTGAACAGACGCAGTTTATTCGCCCGGAGGTGCATTCCACTGCCCCCATGTCACAGGAGAGCCCGTAAATCCTGGTGTCAAGAACACAGTACATGCTCATTGGAACAGTGGTCCCAGTTTATGTTCACGAACGAGTCCAGTTATAGTCTGAACAGTGATTCTCGCCGGGTTTTCATCTAGCGTGAAGAAGGAACCAAATTCCGATCCCGTAATGTCCTTGAAAGGAGCCTGTTTGGTGGTGTGTAGTGGGATTATGATTGGTGCACGTACACTTCTACATGTCTGACAGAAGAACTGTAACAGGTCAGGTGTATCGGGACGTCAATACGCACCAGTATGTCCACCTTTTCAGGGGTGCAGTGAGTCCCACCTTCCTCCTGATGGGTGATAACGCACGAGTCCCACCGAGCGTAGGAGTACCTTGAAACAGAAGATACCAGGTGAACGGCGTGGGCTGCCTGTTGTCCAGACCTGAACCTCATCGAGCACGTCTGGGATGCTCTCCGTCGACGTCTATCTGCACGTCTTCAAACCCTTAGCGCATTTCAGGAGCTCCGACAGGCACTGGTGCAAGAATGAGGATAAACCCCAGCACCTGCTGTACCACCTGTTCCAGAGTATACCAATCCGTTGTGCAGCCTGTGTTCGTGTGCACGGTAATCATAAAGCATATTGATGTCGGGGTACGTGTGCAGGAAACAGTGGCGTTTTGTAGCACATGTATTTCGCACCGGTTTTCTCAACTTATAACCAATACTGTGGAGTTACAGATCTGAGTCGTGTTTCCCGTCTGCCTATGCTATTAGCGCAGTTTCGAGTAGTAGCATGTTGTGTGGTACCACAATCTGAAATTATCCTTAATTTATGAGCATGAGGTGTTGTGGCATAAAGTCGGCGCCACATGCCAAACGCGAGAAAACGATAGTGAAGAAGGCAGCGGATGACCGGCAGCCAATCACACGCCGGCACCGCGCCTCCTGGATGGTGCAACCGAGAAGCGCGACCTCTACGAGTAGCTTTATCTAGGCCGACATGCATCTGGAAGGGCACTCCGAACTAGGCATTTACTATGATTTAGCGCAGCTAGCATCACGCAAGAAGACGACGCCGCGAGAACAGAGATACTATCTCCTAAACCCAAGTTGAGTATTTTGTATACCTTAGTAAATAAAACTTGTATTACTAATCTGTATAGCTGTTGTAGCTGTCCACGCATCCCACGCATCCTGAGCAGATCCTTTCCCGAAAGACAGGCCGGGAAGGACAAAACATGATCCAAACCATTGTGAGAGACCAGAGTAGGTAATTATTTATAAAGGAAACACCCACATATGTTTTGATAACTTACACACAAATACAGGCAACAATACAGAAACTATTGTAGGCAGTCTTATGTTTTCACTGCTGCGCGCGACAAACAGGTCCAAACTCTGGCTGCAAGAAACGTTTACCTATTTCGAGTAACATCTTTGTAAAGTACTGAAATGCTCTCAGTAGACAAAACTGAACTCTAATTTTCTCAATCATGCGAGGAAAATGTTAGTGATGCTTTAACGTACCCTTAGGCCACAAAGTTTCAACTGATGAAGAACTGTGTTTTGGCGCGTAGCTTCCAAGTAGTTCACTGGCGAATTAAAGCAGAGTATTCGAAATTCGGAAGACCTCTCCCACTGGAGTAGTAGCGACTGTACGATCAATTATTGGTACCTCACACCACTCTGCGTCAGCTGCGCACAGGTCTGTTCTGACTTGGTCTCAAGAAAGTGAATATGGTGGGTGAAAGCCAGAAATATCGCAATATGGAACACAGCAAGTTGCGGCGGTTTCCAATATTTCACAATAATATTATAGAAATATTTTTTTAAAAAACTATGAAAACCAAAATCAGTCCCGTTTCTTCAATTTCATTCTATTTATATTTTTTCTGTAAACGATAGGTATCCATCAATATATTTGTAGTCAAGTATTACAAATCTCTCGAGCATCTTAATTTACGGTGAAACGTGATTTCATTTTTCATATTTCTCATCGGGATATCCTTACTCTTGATCTTTATTCGGTTTGTTCCAAATTATGTTACAGCTCCTTGACTTGATCTTTTAAACACTTATATTTAAACACTTGTAACCTTAACGGCCTACGCTACCGACAGTTGCGAGTACTTAGACTACAGAATGAAACTTGTGCCTGATGAATTAATTACCCTGATAAAGCTATCAGAGGCGTAACCATTAACGTAATCGAAGTTACAAACACAAACGATACTTCGCTATTTAATTCGGAATAAGGTTCGTTTGGTGAGCGAAATCTAGAACAATTGACTTCGACAATTACGGCGGGACAAAACGTATCAAGAGATCCATTTTAATAGGTAAATATCTACGGTCGCCAGCTCTATGTACGAGCAACGAATTTAATTAATAAAGTGTAATTTTTAATAACAAAAATCACCGATTGGTTAATTTGGAACAACGCGGTCACAGAATGCAGACTGAGCGCACACGCCACAGTAGCAGGACTAATTACCAGGTAGTTGTGTCCCATAGATTTACAAACATTCGACATTCGAAAAAATGCCACACGTTTGCGTTCATCGTGAGGACGCAGGCGAGCAGGTGCTCCCTACCCTGCACAGCACAGCAGTCACACTCGTCATCCGTGGTTCGAGGACCTCCTTATCCGGTTCAGTTTCCTCCATGTCTTTCAGTTCGTGGTTAATCGGCTGGGCACCTCCTGTACGGGTGGGTAATCATCTGGTGGTATTTCTACACCTGTGGCTAAGAACCTGGTTTACACTCACGGCCAAAATGAGGATGCCGATCCTAGATGGTTTGTGGAAGGCTCTCTGTGAATTCATGTGATGTTGATTAAAAAATTGGACCGCGATTTAACTGTAAGGTATTTTATTTTCACAATCCCGATTTCGGCTTTTAGGCCAATATCAAGTGTAGAAATAGTCCATTTATTTGGTATATGTGGATGCACAATGTGTCATTTTTTCGATATATGCTTGCATATACATAAAGATGCAAGTGATCATGTGATGTCCTTCGAGAGCTGTGTTTCGCAAACCCGGCAGCTCTATATAGTTTTGGAAGGCAAGTAGAATTCAAGCATCCCGTTGTTAATCGGCGTGTCGATCTTCTTTGCATGGGTTAATCTGGAACTTAATGGGCATGCATATATAGATGTAGAGATGCATAAGGCTTGTGCGATGGTTCTTAATACGAAAGGTTTAGCACCCCATTTTCTGTTAGCTAGTTTCCGCTGAATATCTTTTCTAGAAGTTACCTCTTGGTGCGTCTTTTTACAATGGTACCTAAATGACTGATCTAGCGAGCACTACTCCCAGGTAAGTTGGTTTGCTGGTATGTTGCAGTGTAATATTATTCCAAGAGACGTTAATTTTACGATTAGCTAGCCAGGATCGAAGATGGAAGGCGTTGACTTAACTCATGGATGGGTTGGCTTGAAAAGAGCTGTCTCCAGCTTCTGCTTTACATCCTCATATGTCCTCGCCTGTACTGTAATTGCCGGGTTATCCGCATATAGAAAATGTTTTAAAACGCGCCAAATTGTTGTTGTAGGCAGCGGTAGCTGCAGTCTGGTACGAAGAGTTGCTTTTCAAAGACTAAGTTGAAAAGCAGTTTGAATTCGTGTAACATATTCTTCGGGAACACGAGGGCCAGCGGAACTCTTTCCTTAACATACATGTCCTGTATCTACAAACTGTCGACACCGTCTGTGAATGTCGCAACCATTCGGAGGTTCAGTTTGGTACCTCGACCTAAAAGATCTTTTCACAGTAATCGCGGAATGGCATTTCCAAACTCGAGATTATTTTGAACATATGACGGTTACCAAGCAAAACAGAAGACAACTGACATCTAGAGACTATTAATACAAACTAGACTATGTATTCGTTTCTCGAATAGCTGAGCCGCGGTGCAGTGAGTGATAGTTTGTACAAAATAGTATTTTGTAATACGTACAGTCTTCTTGATACACATTGTATTTCCACTTTACGTCAATGGTCACTTGTAACACTCCCTCACATACCGGTTAATTTTCTACTAATTTCTGTGGACCGTGTTTAAGTGTTGTCTAGAATGATTTAAATTAAGCTATCTCTTCCGAAATATTGCGCACATAAGAGCGAAAGGTAAGGATGAGTTTGCACAACCAATTATCGTAATAGGTAACCTGTTCCACCTAGTGTACTCTCCGTTGATTTAATTAGTTGAAATTTGAAACAATTATACAGACGAACACGTAACTCTTCATATGTGTAGGATAATGGATCATTCAGAACCTACACATATATTGGCCCAGTTCGGTGCTATCTGTGGAACATCCAATTAACAACAATAATTCACTAATCACATTAGTGGGTGTGGGACAACTCGTTTCCAACCGTTCAGCACTTTCTACTAAAACAATGCACTGAATTTATCGACTTTAATAACAACAGAAAATCGAATTGAAGGTCATTTGGAAAATAAACTTGTTCAGTGTTGGAATTTTGATTGATCGGAGCAAATAATACAACAATTGACGACACCTTTGATTAACACTTACTCACCTGTACGGTATAACTATGTTTGCCGAAATTGCTGACTTTGATTAACGTGCAGCTTAATTTATACTTAAATACCAAACAATTCATCAGAGCAGACACAGTGGAATTTCAACACATGAAGAACACCAAAATGCGAACCAACAAACATCGACAACACACAAAAAACATACAGTACAAAATATATATATAAAAATGTAACAGCAAGAATTTTATATTTTTAATTTAGTTTTCATTAGTGCCAGCGTTCAGTAACAGGAAACTATTTTTCAAGTCTGACTAGTTGATGTTCATTTACTATTGAAATAACAGGTTTTAGCTTGGTAGGCGATGTGAGATGTTTCTTTTATTTAACTTCAAAACATATCGATTTCGTCCCTATGATGGGACATCATCAGTGCTGTTAAAAACAAGGTACCTTGGTCAGACGTTGAAATTACAATAAGATTACATACACCAAGAATGTTATAAAATAGAATTACATACCAGAATTGCAAGTCATGATGACCTATGTGCTCTGCTTAAAAACATTTAAAGGTCTTGCCGGTACAAGTCACAACAATAAAATCAGGTAGCCGCTTACGTACACCTACGCAGCTTAGCTTGTACATAGATGGTGCCTGGCGCCCTCTTTGTTTAAATCAGTTACATTGTAACATTTTTAAAAAGAAAATGGGTTCAAACATATTAAAAGCTTAAAAAGATAAAAATGTTGATTCTAGGTGAATTAAAGTTTAACAACTAACATACACAGATTATGCATTATATGGTAAAATAACCATTTATCATATAATGCATAATTTGTGTATGTTAGTTGTTAAACTTTAATTCACCTAGAATCAACATTTTTATAATTTTTATCTTTTTAAGCTTTTAATATGTTTGAACCCATTTTCTTTTTAAAAATGTTACAATGTAACTGATTTAAACAAAGAGGGCGCCAGGCACCATCTATGTACCAGCTAAGCTGCGTAGGTGTACGTAAGTGGCTACCTGATTTTATTGTCGTGACTTGTACCGGCAAGACCTTTAAATGTTCTTTATGACATGACTGATAAAAATGTTTTTAAGCAGAGAACATAGGTCATCATGACTTGCAATTCTGGTATGTAATTCTATTTTATAAGTATAACATTCTTGGTGTATGTAATCTTATTGTAATTTCAATGTCTGACCAAGGTACCTTGTTTTTAACAGCACTGATGATGTCCCATCATAGGGACGAAATCGATATGTTTTGAAGTTAAATGAAAGAAACATCTCATATCGCCTACCAAGCTAAAACCTGTTATTTCATTATAATTCTGTGGTGGGCTGGCACACAAAATGGAATCTAGTTACATTCATTTACTATTGTTACGCATTCAAGTTATGAATTTTGGTTTGTAAAATTATAAATTTAACTAGCTTGGCACTTCATTTAACTGTTCTTTTAGTAACGACACTCGGTTTTCATTTCACTGGATAGGACAGGATCCTACAGAGGTGATACTGACTCGGAATAATGAACACATAGGAACGTTTTAAATGAGTACTGATTATTTCAAACACTAGTCACAATAATTCTGATTAAACGCCTCACAAACTACCCAAACCTTTGTGTGGTAGAAAATATTGGAGAGGTTTTAAAGTTTATCCATGTTGTTGAGAATCTAGCCGCGCTGTCGTCGACAATGCTAAGAAGACACGGGCACATTTCCATTTAATGAGAAATTACAGGGAAGGATTTCGATGTAATTGTAGACTGTGTTATATGATGGGAGAACAGCTGACGTCGTCAACCCACAACGCTTGGACGTAGGTGAACAGGTCAAGCTGGTGTGCAATGACGTATTCCAAAATGGTATTCGCCACATGTATTGCTTGGGGCCAAGCGGTAGATTCCCAACTTTATGTCAGAATAAGGCCTAGTTGAACGCCTGAAGACGCTAGTAAAACAGTATTAGTGTTTACAAGTTTATTCAGTTGTTACAACATTTCGTGTGGTAGGCGCTTGCTCGGTAGGAGCTAGATCAACAGGTGACGTCACCTTTGGTCAACTCGGCCTCCGTCTGCGTCTGCTATGTGCTGGCTGCCGAGAGCCGTTCAGTCGGGCGGTACCCGTGTCGTTGTGTCTGGGAGTCGAAGATGAGACTGTCGGTGATGATGTACTCACTCCTACCTTTGACCTATGCAACTGCTTGTGGGTCATTACTTGGAACCACTGGTGTCAGATGTCATGTTGACTGATAAACTCTTGATACCGACTAGCAGCGTTAGCACCAGAGTGATAGCTCTTCGACATGATGATAGACCTTTAAGGAACCAACCAATGAAGTGTAAGCTTGTCTGAAGCAGCAACCATACTCTGCGGCTTTCCTGGATTAGGATAACGTGGTAGTCGCAGGACTCCATCTCCTAGCTGCGAGTAGTGGCTACTAGCCTGTACAGCTTTCTCTGAGATATTAGGTGCATACAGTGACTAGATAATTGGATCGACGATTACTCTCCTGCGCATCATCGAGCCCAAAGACCTCTATAGGGTGGCTGACTGCTTCTCACAAAAATGCAAGCCAAGGAAGGAAAGGATGGAACCAAGCAGATAATTAAAATTACTCAAACATTATTTATTAAACTATGAACAATCTAAAAGGAATTTAAATTAACCCCTCCCCCACAAAATTTAAAGAAAATTGGGCTCAATTCTGTGTTACACTAATTCAATAAATAACAATATTTTAAATGGCTAAAAAAGCAATCAAAAACACTGATGTGTTGGTAAAAAAAAAAAAAAAAAAGGTCAGAAAGCTACAATAAATAGTACTGATGTGTTGGCAAAGTTCTAAATGAAATGACGGAAAGTCACAATAAATTACACAAATGTGCTGGCAATAGTCTTAAAGAAACTGCTGAACGCCACAATAAATAACACCTTAGCAATCACTCCTCTCACTTCAAGCGACAGTACTCGCCTCCCTTTTTGTTGACGCACATCCGCCCTTACCCGCCAGAGGCCACACTATACACGATATAAATATTTGAAAAGATGTTGGACAAGTTTTCAATACAGTAAACTTCACATCTTAACCTTTAGCCCGTGCACAGGTATTTTGGACCGGGGCGACCCCCTTTCCCCCTCCCCTTCTCTCTAAGTGCATGTCAGCACTCTGCCCCCCACAGTAGCCTCAAGGCAGTTGAAGAGGAAGTCGAAGTAAGTCTTTTCTTCGTTGTGCATCTGTCCGAAGTTCCGTAATTAACGAATTGCACTCTCCGCTCCCGGTCAAAACAGGCCGATGTGTACCCTGGATGTCTTTATTTTCTCCGGTCCAATGTACCCCACTTACCCCCAAGTTGTGTATTTTTCCTTTTACAGTCAACTGCAAGTCTATAAAATTGGGAAAAATCTACATATCAAGTGTGTGAGAAAACGATTGGGGGGGGGGAGGTATGCTGGAGAAGGGGAAGACCGAATGGTGCACTAAATGCATTTTAAGACAATTACATGCAAAAAAGGTCGAAAGAAACTTAAAGAAACGGCACCGCGATCTTAAGGAACAAGTGTACGCTCTGTGTGCCATAAGGGGGTGTACGGACTGAAGGTTAATGTTACACACTAACGGATCGACGTATTCGCATGGGTCACCTAGTTTTTGTATGAATCCAGAAAGGCTAACTGGAGCCATCAACACTACCTCAGACGAAGCACTCTGTGTGGTACTGGGGACACCACCAATAGACCTTACCATACGACTATGAGCTGCTAAGTACTGAAAGCGCGGACATAAGACAAGGTCCACAAACTTGTTGGACAAGAGATAACAAAACGGAGGCAACTAATTAAATGGAGAATGGACACATGGCAAAGGGAACGGGAAAACTGCGAGAAAGGAAGACGTTTCTATGACTTTTTCCCGAATATAAGGGAACGTCTTCGAATGGGTCATATCAATCCCAGCCGGGGTATGATCCACTTCCTAACGGGACACGGCCCCTACCCCACACACCTCACACGTGTGGCTCTCAGTGACAATCCATGCTGTACGTGTGGAGAAATTGGGACCCCAGAACACACTGTCATACACTGTCAGCTCTACAAAACACACACTCACACCATGTTTGACACGACTGAAGACCTAAACGAACTAATACGAGATAAGAACGGATGGGACATAATGAACAGGCTGACGGACGAAGTTTCACTACCAAAAAATGACGAGTATACACAGAACGTAAGACGTAATGCAACACGAAACGCCCACAACAGAAGACAAAACACTTATGATGAATCTGACAATGAAAGCACAAACAGTACAAATTACACCACAGATGACAGCCTCGACACAGAGGACGATATAAACTCATACAAAATGTAACCTATAGATATAAGAGTCTGGAAATGAGAAAACTCCAGGATGGCAGTACTCGAAGTAAATTCCGAGGCCTCCCACCCTGGACTTTCCTCTCTTATTCTTCAGACTGTCACTCAAACCAATCTTTCCTATCTTCTATTATTCTCTTCTTAAAATAGTTGATGTTTTTAAGTTGCCTTTCCATTTTCCTTATGATAAGTTTTTACGCTTTTCTTTGTAATTTTTATCTAATTACTGTAAATCATCATCATCATCATCATCATTAGAAACTGATTATGCCTTTCAACGTTCAGTCTGGAGCGTAGTACCTCTAATAAAATTCCTCCATGATCCCCTATTCAATGCTAACATTGATGCCTCTTCTGATGTTATGCCTTTTACTTCAAAATCATACTGCACCGAATCTAAGTACTTTCTTCTTGGTCTACCTCGACTCCTCTTACCCTCCACTGACGAGCTCATGAGTCTCTTAGGTAAACTTGCTTCTCCCATGCGTGTAACATGACCCCACCATCTCAGTCTGTTCGCTCTAACTGCTTCATCTATGGTGTTCATTCCCAGCTTTTCTTTGATTTCCTCATTATGGATACCCTCCTGCCATTGTTCCCATCTATTGGTACCTGCAATGTATAAAGAAAATAATGTACCATAGTCGCATAAATGTATCACATAGTTTTTGTATTCACGAGCCGGCCGCGGTGGCCGAGGGGACTTGAGGCGCTTCAGTCACGTTCTGCACGGCCACTACGGTCGGGGGTTCGAATCCCCCCTCGGGCATGGATATTTGTGCCGTCCTTAGTTGTAGGTAGTTCATAAGTAGTTTGTAAGTTTAGGGACTGATGACCCCATAGTCAAGTCCCTTAAGCTTAACAAACATTTGAACATTTTTGTAATCACGACCAGCTATATACCCAAAGGCAGCTGGTCCGCACCAAG
Source organism: Locusta migratoria (assembly GCA_026315105.1). Classification (NCBI taxonomy): domain Eukaryota; kingdom Metazoa; phylum Arthropoda; class Insecta; order Orthoptera; family Acrididae; genus Locusta; species Locusta migratoria. The sequence goes on from CM048751.1 coordinate 27,126,047, forward strand.
GGTAAATAAATAAATAATAAGTCGTTAAAAAATCCAGAAATGTCGTTTTTTATTAATTTATTCTTTTTATTAAATCTCTCATCTGTAGCAAGGATCGACTAGCAGCAGAAAGTGACAGGAGTGTTTTCGGCAGTGGCACCTTGTGACAGGTGCAAGTGCCAGTGTCTGGAGGCTACGGGGGCGGTTTGGTGGGGGAAGTGGGGGGTGGTAGGAGCGGGCGTCAGGCGCCGACAGGCCCGCAATTACGGCCAGAACAAACTTGCCGCCGCCAAGTCCCTGCAGGATAAACAGCGTGACGTCAGCGCCCCACAGTGGCGACGCCGCGCGCCCTTCACGCATCTGCGGGCGACAGCTGCCGAGGGACGCTCTGGGGCTCCGGAATACTTGAGGCTGCGGGGGTGGCTGCCGATTACTGAGCTCCAGTTACTAACAGATACCCTGAACCGAAAAAAATATACACTTTCTGAAATAAAAATCAGTACAGGCTCTTACAGTTTTCTATTTAGTGAAGACTTATTTTTGCAATAATGCATACGGAGTACATGAAACGATTACAGGTCAAGAGCGTAAGTGGTACAGACGTACGAGGTGTCCACCTTAGTACTTGCATTTATCGCGAATCTTTAATTCAGCGCAAAGTTCCTAATGATTGGAAAAAAAAGCGCAGGTGACTCCCGTTTATAAGAAATGAAAGAGAACTGACCCACACAATTACAGGCCAATATCGTTGATATCAGTTTCATGTAGAATTTTAGAGCATATTCTCAGTTCGAATATAGTAAATTTCCTTGAAACCGAAAAGCAGCTTCTTTCCATGAATCAGCACGGGTTTAGGAAACATCGTTCATGTGAAACTCAGCTTGCCCTTTTCTCACATGACATCTTGCGAGCCATGGATGAAGGGCAACAGGCGGATTGTGTTTTTCTCGACTTCAAAAAGGCATTCGACGCGGTGCCACACTGCACACTGCTGACGAAGATACGAGCTTATGGAACAGGTTCACAGATTTGTGACTGGCTGGAAGACTTCCTAAGTAATAGAACGCAGTACGTTGTTCTCGACGGCGAGTGTTCATCAGAGACGAGTGTATCGTCAGGCGTGCCCCAGGGAAGTGTGATAGGATCGCTATTATTTTCTATCTATACAAATGATCTGATGGACAGAGTAAGTTGTTATTTGCGGCTGTTTGCTGATGATGCTGTGGTGTATGGGAGGGTGTCGTCTGTAACTGACTGTAATAGCATACAGGATGACTTAGACAACATTTCTAGTTGGTGCGAAAAATGGCAGCTAGCTCTCAACGTAGAAAAATGTAAGGTGATGCGCATGAGTAGAAAAAACAATCCTATAATGTTCGAATACAGCATTAGTAGTGAGTTTCTTGATGCTGTCGCGTCGTTCAAAGATCTAGGCGTAACATTGCAGAGCGATATGAAATGGAACGAACATGTAAGGATAGTTGTGAGTAAGGCGGACAGCCGACTTCGGTTTCTTGGGAGAATTTTGGGAAGATGTACTTCACCTGTAAAGGAGACCGCGTATAAAACGCTTGTACGACCACGTCTTGAGTATTGCTCAAGTGTTTGGGAGCCGCAGCAGTTCGGTTTGAAGGAAGAGCAGCTATATTTGTTACCGGTAGGTTCGACCAATGCGCGAGTGTCACGGAAATGCTCCGGCAACTCAATTGGGAATCGTTGGAAGATAGACGACTTTTTTTTTTTCGTGAATTCCTGTTGAGTAAATTTAGAGAGCCGGAATTTGAAGCTGAGTGTAGTACGATCTTGCTGCCGTCTACTTACATTTCGTGTGGTGATCACAAACACAAGATAAGAGAAATTAGGGCTCGTACGGAGGCATATAGGCATTCTTTTTTTCTTCGTTCTATTTGGGAGTGGAATAGGAAAGGAAATGCCTAGTAGAGGTACAGTGTACCCTCCGCCACGCACCTTACGGTGAATTGTGGAGTATGTATGTAGATGTAGATGTACGTAGCGTAGACTCTGCGGAGGGTAATGCAGGTGCTGGCATTGGCATCCAGTCGATCATACTGTTACAGCTGCTAGTCGAACCTTGCTCCAGATGTTAGATTAAGAAAGAGGAATAAATGAATAAAAAGAGTCATTTCTCGGATTCATATAAAAACTAGATCACCTATGCAAGTATGTCGCAACATCAGTGGTCAGTGACGTGTAGTGGAAATACAGGGTGCTTCAAGAAGACTCTATGTACCACTTACTGAGCGCAATTCTGCAACTGTAGCTTTCGTAAATTTTAGGCAGTTGTCATAGCATGGTATGAAGTCAGGTATTATCGTTCAGATTGCGGAAGCAATCGCCAGCCAAGCTAGGCGGAAGAATGTCTTCGATTGTGTCGTCAGTCTCTCGTGACGACAGCAGTCGCTGTGTTGGCGACTTCAGAGTCTACAGCCATCAGTCATTTGACTGGGAAAGAAGGCAAGAGAAGTGACAGGACATATTCGTTAGCTTGTAATCTATACCTAACTCTGAAGTTGGATGGAAGTACCAGTAGCTGTGTAAAGATTATTTATTCAATTATGCGTTGGACTATTAAAAGGGGTGGCCGTCAACAACGGTAGCTTTAAATTTCTTAGTCCGTTCATGTCAGAGGTCCAACGACCAGAAAGAACTAAGCAATTTAGTTTACGGCCACCCCTTTTAAAAGTGCTACTACTGACAGTTGCACAACGGGGGCCTGAAGATGTTGTGATTATAACAGCGAAACAGGCCGCATAATTGAATAAATGATCGTTACAGAGCTGCTGGTACTTTCTTCCACCTTCGCATACATCAGCTGTAGCCCCAGTCCATTGATTATGGACAGAATTAAACCGAAATCTTTCTCAAGAGTGAACAGACAAGTGACAAGTCAGCGATCAACAGGCTCATTCAGTGAACGCTGCATTTACAAGTGGCACACATTCGGTCCTATAAACCACACGTCATAGCTTTAGAAAGTTGTGGTCAGTAGGTCTGAGCCGTCCCGGCTCGCGCTCTTTATCTCCCTCCCCCCCCCCCCCTCCGTCCTTCGTCTTCACTGTTTCTGACGTGTCACTTTGCTGGCGTATGTGCGGATCGATCTTGCACTCGTTTCACCGTTCGTGGCGCTGTACTGCCTCTCGCGTCTCACTTGTTTTCTAGTGCGCATCATCGTTGCCGCCAGTGGCGCTATTACCACTGGCGCGCACAGTTACGAGTTGTCAGTTGCGCCAGTTCGGCTATGACGTCAGTGAGAGACTGCCAGTATGGCTCTTGGAAGGAATTTGTGACACTTGCGGGGAGTGACACTTGCGGGGAAAGGGAATGTGTAGACACTTGCGGGGAGACCCGGACGCTGCAGGTAGTGAACAGGGTGTTCCACAAGCAGGTTGCCACCCTTACTGCACGCCCTCCAGCCGCTACCTGTGCCGTATTCAGAGAAAGGCCCACCGAGCGAGGTGGAGCTGTAGTAACGGGACGTTCGCTAAAAATAGCGTATAATACAAGATTCCGTCTCTCGCATTCCGGCCCAAAATTAGCATGGGCTTATATTTCGTATTCATTGAAAAATGCGAATTTTTCCGGTACATACTGCTTACTTGGTACATATTTAAGAGCAGAAAATAATGATATCTCGTAATATTTCTGATTAAATAGTGTTTCACACCAAAATAACATTTATGACAATTTCGTATTTACTGCATTTTGAGTCAGAATTCGCATCTATGTTCGAATTTATCGCAAATGCGAATTTTTCTTGTCCCTAGTAATACCTCTAAAATTAAATAGCTGATCAAGGCACTAAAAACAAGGGCAGATCTTTAGGTGTATTTCTACAAATAACTAAAACACAATTTGACCGTGGAATTAAATACAATCTCATTTAAAGGTTTTTTGTAGGTGGCTTTGAGCAGCTTTTAAATATGTTAGGAATAGCATTATGAAATATAGACAGCTACACCTTATGTTTATTATGAGATATTGAATTCGGCTAATTTCAGGTCATCTTCAAGTCTCAAACAACAGGTGTTACTTATGCATTTTTCCAGTGGCACTCACACATGGTCTAACGTTGTTAATCGCGTTAGCGATGAAAACAGAACCCAGAATCTTTGCGTCTAAATGATACATATACTGGTGTGATGTCTATTTCGAAAGAATAGACATCACACCAATACATATATAGCTCTCGGTAAAATGGAACGGTATGATGTCGTTACGTAGCACAGCACGGCCGACTAGAAACGCAGGAGAAGTGCAAACAACGTTCTCTCCTCAAAGGTATGATTATAATTGGGTTCGGTGTATATTTCAACAACATACAGTCTACACGGCGAAGATTACACCAAACATTTAACTTTTCGTCTACTTTGGCGATAGCAACCAAATTTTAGAATCGTTTCTACTATGTACAGATTTAGCAACACAAAACGCTTCAAGTCCACAACTTCACTGGTTTTCGAGTTCTGAATTTTTAATATGTTTTTAATGTTATTATAGAAAAAAAACAAATTTGGGACTCACACAAATTTTCATATGGCAGATTTTGTAGGTACATTCACAAGACATAATTCAACGGTTCTGTGCAGTGCGTTCTGTGTCGACAGTGTGGAAACTTGACAACAGCAGTGCTAGACTTCTTGGTGTGCCTGTACCCAGGAAAAGCCTTAAGCCGCCCCAAGGGCCCCGGGTTTGCTGCAAGTGTCACTCCTCGCAAGTGTCACTCCCCGCAAGTGTTCCAACCCACTTGGAAGCGACACGAGGGCAGTCTGGGCAGCGGCTCGATGGGAGGCGTGTTTACGTCGTTCTTCCACTTGCGGTTGGGGGTTTGGTGTCCGTTGAATCCGGCTTCAGTTCCCTGCCCTGTGACAACGTAGTCAACACTTCCTACCTTTTCAGGCCGGGCTTATGTCCTGTGGGCTTTTTCGCTGTGCGAGCAGCATCTCCGTGTATTTGATCGATGAACCTCACCTACATGGTTTGCTGACTGAGAGTCTGTTGGCGAAGAGGAAGAAGGACTTCGTCATTTCCGTCATTAGTGGGAGGAAGCTACTTTTATACCGGTAGTTCTGTCTCGCGAAGAGACAGGGAAGCTGTGTTTGTGCGTGTTTGTCTTTAGCTGAAGTCAAGCTCGGAGGCAGTCACCCCCAGGGGCCGCCCTCTCCTCTGTCCGCGTTAGTCCGTGTTTTCAGTGTTTCTTACCGTTGCATGAAGCTTTCGGTTTCTTATTTCAACTGTTTTCACTATCCATTCCTTGCGCAAAGTGAATACCATCATCATCATTAGAGACTGATTATGCCTTTCAGCGTTCAGTCTGGAGCATAGTACCTCTAATAAAATTCCTCCATTATCCCCTATTCAATGCTAACATTGATGCCTCGTCTGACTTTATGCCTCTTACTTCAAAATCATTCTGCACTGAATGTAAGTACTTTCTTCTTGGTCTACCTCGACTTCTCTTACCCTCCGCTGCCGAGCTCATGAGTCTCTTAGGTAACCTTGCTTCTCCCATGCGTGTAACACGACCCCACCATCTCAGTCTGTTCGCTATAACTGTTTCATCTATGGTGTTCATTCCCAGTTTTTCTTTGATTTTCTCATTATGGATGTTCCCATCTATTAGTACCTGCAATCATTCTTGCTACTTCCAAATCTGTACTCTACCTTATGAATAAGGTAACCTGTATCCACCCAACTTTCACTCCCATACAACAAAGTTGGTCGAAAGATAGAGCGGTGCACTGCTAACTTAGTCTTGGTACTGACTTCCTTCTTCCAGAAGAGAGTAGATCTTAGCTGAGCACTCACTGCATTAGCTTTGCTGCACCTCGATTCCAGTTCTTTCGCTATGTTGCCATCCTGTGACAAAATACATCCCAGGTACTGTATACCTGTTCTAACTTTGTTCCTCCTATTTGGCACTTAATCTGTTTGAACCTCTTTCCCACAGACATTACTTTCGTTTTGGAGATGCTGATCTTCATATCGTAATCCTTGCACCTCTGATCGAGCTCTGAAATATTCGTTTGCAACCTTTCAATCGAATCGGCCATTACGACTATGTCATCCGCATATGCGAGACTGCTTATTTTGTTTTCACCTATTTTAATCCCGCCCTGACAGTCTACTGTTTTCAGCATATGATCCACGAATATTATGAACAACAGTGGTGACATGTTACAGCCTTGTCTTATCCCTGAAACTACCTTGAATCATGAGCTTAATTTGCCATCTACTCTAACTGCTGCCTGACAGTCTACGTAAAGCCCTTTCATTGCCTGCAGAAGTTTGCCTCCTATACCATAATCTTGAAGAACTGACAGTAGCTTCCTCCTAGGAACACGGTCATAAGCCTTTTCTAAATCTATGAAACATAGATACAATTCCCTGTTCCACTCATAGCACTTTTCCATTACCTGCCGTAGGCTAAAGATCTGGTCCTGACAGCCTCTAAGAGGCCTAAATCCACACTGATTTTCATCTAACTTGTCCTCAATTAATACTCGCACTCTCCTTTCAACAATATCTGAGAATATTTTGCCTACAACGCTAATTAAGGAGATACCTCGATAGTTGTTGCAATCTTTTCTGTTTCCATGTTTGAAAATTGGCGTGATTACCGCTTTCGTCCAGTCAAACGGAACCTGTCCCGATTCCCACGCCTTTTCAATTACCCTGTGTAAACATTTGAGACCTGATATTCCACTGTATCTGACGAGTTTCGGCTTAATTTCATCCACCCCAGCCGCTTTATTGCACTGAAATCTACTGACCATTTTCTCAACTTCCTCAAATGAGATCCTGTTTCCATCGTCGTTCCTATCCCTTTCTACCTGAAAATCTGACACATCATTGAACGTTTCACCTACATTGAGCAATTCTTCAAAATATTCCCTGCATCTGCTCAAGGCATCCACAGGATTGACTAGCAGCTTTCCTGACCTGTCCAAAACACTTGTTAATTACTTCTTCCCTCCTTTTCGAAGATTGCTAATTACGCTTCAAAATGGTTTTCCCGCGGCTTGATTACCTTCAAATTAATTTAATTTGGTTAGCGGCACTGTGGAAAAGTACCTGGTTTGTGCCCCTCCACTGATTCGTATCTCCACGGCCAGTGATTGTACCAACTTGGAGATTATTTTCTTTCCACGTGGTATCGCCGGTCCAGCGGCTGTAATTCGGTGTAAAATGTAACTGACTGACTAATTGTCAGACACAGGTCGCATCTAGTAATTGAAGGATAGACTCTTAAGGGAAGTTTGTGTGCAAAATCCAACACCTGGGAAACTTTCACATATAAGGACGGCTACAGAGGAAGCGTGCCTCAGAAGTCCTGCAAGGGCCTCTCAGGGTCCATGCCACGAGATGTTGCTGCGCTTTGTCAGGCTTAAAGAGGTCAGACACCACACACTGCAAGTGTGGTTGCTGCAACCATCGTCACTCGTCAAAGTACGGAGTTGGAATTAATAAACGTGCCTCTCCTCTGTTTCCCAATTAAGAAATAGGCTTACCTTAGAATCGTCTGTCGCTATGATCGTTTCCAACATTTAAACTCCTTTCTTCCAACAGAGATTCTTCTTTCTTATTTGTGATCGTTTCCAACATTTAACCTTCTTTCCTCCAACAGAGATTCTTCTTTCTTATTTAGTGAATAACAATGAACAACACAGGAAGAATACAGACGAGAATGTGACAAATAAGTGCTTCTTCCGATAAAATGACGGAGTAGACTTTTACAACTTGACAATGAGACTCTCTTGATGCAGGACAAGATGAAAAGGGAAAAAAAAGAACATACTTAAGTAATTTCGGTAGAAAACTATGTTTGTTGCACAAAAGGGATGTCTGCCTTATTTAAAAAAAATGACTTGTTTCGCCTCTTCTGGGCATCATCAGAGGTTGAAGGGGAAAAATTTACAAACTTGTTTAAAAGACAGGAGTTAACTAAAAGTACGTAAAAATCTTCCCTAAGAAAATAATTTTAGAAATCAGGTTCTGTTTCATTTGAATTTAATAATTTGACGTCCTGCTACCTCAGTAATAAGTATTACATTACATTACTACTGTAATAAGTAATTTATTCCTTAAGCCATGCTCTTCATCGATATTTTACTAGTACAACCTGCACTCCTCCCACACGGATAGTGGCATGAACCATAAGAAAATTTTCGGAAGTAAGGAAAGCTTTAACGTCTCGTCTACAGCGTCACGCAGCTGTGTTGTTCCAATTAAAAGCTGTACGTGTGTTGTGGATGTTGAACCTATCGTTAGATCAGACAACAAATTGTTCCTTGACACAGCAATTTGGTTTAATTATGGCCCTGATACTGATTTATATGCTATTAAGTGAGAAACAGTGCATGAAACTGATTATGTGCGCAACGGATATTTTTAACAAAACAACTGTGACATGTAGCCTTTTGAAACAGACACTGACTATACTCAAAAATTTTGACTGCGAGAAAGATATTAAAAAAAAAACCACAAATCACTTTCTTAATGCTTGACTGTGAGAATTTTATGCAGATCAGTTTCTAATTATTGAAATTTAGTATCAATTTAGTATCGTAGTCAATTAACTATCATTTACTATGGCACCAATAATGAAATCCGTTCAACAATATTATTCACATCAATACTGCACTTTAAATCCACTAATAATTAATTATCAAATGAAGGAAGTAGGTTAATTTTCTAACTACGTAAATGAAAGATGAAAGAAAGTTTAAGTTACTTATTATTAATAATCAGCATTACATTACCTACATAACACAACTTCTGACTTGCTGGCAAAGCAGCCTCTGCTCTACATCGGAGCCATACACACAACCCAACCGCTCTCTAAGCGAGCTGAACCACTAGTGCTACTCTCTCTCAGTGCGAGCTACAATGCTATGCAATACATGATCTTTGCCAAAGATGAAACTTCATAAAGGACACATATCGATACATACAGTAGAAGCGATATTATACATTTTCTTGCAAGCAAGTTACTCGATACAAAACAGGAGGTACAATATTGGACATTTTCTTACAAAATAATTTTTTATGGACACGTTTCATCACCCCCCTCCTACCTATTAAAATTTTGTAGGGTGGGTGATGCCAATGGCATTGCCTAGCCAGCAAAATTACTGAATTTCAAGTCCAAAAATCCATTAATGACATCCAAAATATAACATGAAAAATATGAAAACCTGATAAACATTTTTATACAAGATATTCAAGATCAAAACAACAGATGAAGTTCATAGAAAATTTAAAAAAATGTGACAGTCATAAATACATGCAATTTTACAGACGAGTACCAACAAGAGTAATGCTTGGAGTGGTACAGGATGTGACAGGCATAAGCAAATGTCAAAATGTACAGAACATCAGCAATAAATGGAATACATGACAAATGTACATAATGATAAGCATAAGCATATATAGAATTTCAGAGAACATAGTTTGACAAATGATATAGTGGAGAAAATGAGATAGCTAGAAGTAATAGACAAGTGAAAAAAAATACAATAATAAACATGAACATATACAAAGTTTTACAAAAGTAGTTTAATTTCATCATTCTTTAAAGAAAATGAGGTAATTACAAGTAATACACACAGTAGTGTAAGTTCCATGCGTCTAAATTTTGTACAAGAGATCAGTATTTTTGGGAACATAAAATGAACATTTGTATCTTGTGCACAATGTAGTCTATGTAAATTTTTAGTGCACTTAGTATAAGATAAAGTGTCAATTTTGTATTCTGTGATGCATTTAAGATGCCATACTTTCATGGATGCTAGAACATACATGTAAAATTTTTGACTACATAGGTTTCTGATCATGTACAAAATAATGTCACTGCTTCGGCACAATAGGATTTCAATATTACGTTTGTCAATCGAATAGTTACAATGACAGTTCTGACTAAAGTGTATTGACTCATTATAGTTCTGAAAGAATATTTATCTATCAAGAGCACAATTTTATTTTGGTCACTCAATGTAAAAGAACCATGAAATATACCTAAACACTTGTAATGAACCTGTGGACAACGTTTGCAATGGGAGGCACTGAATAGTATAAGCACACGAATAGCACATTAGCTCCTAACATTCATTTTAGGTCTGCACACGATTAGCCAATTATTCCCTAACATTCATTTTAGGTCTGCACACGATTAGCCAATTATCCCCTAACATTCATCTTAGGTCTGCACACGAACACAAAACACTGTAAGATTACACCACACTGTAGGCGAGCTGGCTGGTTGCATTGAAGTTGAAGTCATGGGGAAAAGGTTCTGATGTATTCCTCCATGCAATTCGACAACCAAGTGTGCTCCAACCAACGGGGCTACTAGCAGACTGCATCAGCATAGCCAAAATTAGAGCAAAATTATGGTGGTTGGCCAAGGCTGCAATGGACAGTACTATGTGGCCAAACATCATCCAAAAAACATCTTCATTAAAAGGCCCAAAATCAGTGGTGTATAATAACACGTCCATTGTTCTGTGTGCATTATGGAATCTCGTGTGCGAAATCGCCAGTTCCCATGCGTGTCCGAAGTACATGAAATAAAGCATTTTACACACAAATTAGTAACATAGTCATGATATTTCAGTTTACACTGAAAGAAAAGTCGTTGATTATTAAACCATATTTTTACATTACAAGTAGTGTCTTGAAGACGGATACATTTGAATAGTAATGAGTAATTTAATTCTTATACTAGAGTATCTACAAAATTAGTGTCATTTCATATAGGCATAAGGCTTTACATACTATGTACATATTACTTTACAAACACATAATCGTATGAAATACATTCAGGGTGCTTGTCATCAATTTGGCATTAGGTCATGTAAAGTAAATTTGTTGTCATAATTAGAGCAATTAACGTGAAGCCACTTCAAATAACTTGACATTCGAATTACCACTAGTCAATTAAATTGACATACATCACTATGGTGGGGATTGCATTACCACCAAATTATAACAATTAAATTACATATGTTGCCATGGCCAGGCTTTTGTCTGAACTGAGTTACATATTTCATTGCCTTGAGGTATAACACATCAGGGTAGTTTCGTGAGAATATCAAAAGAGGTTCAAGTCATCAGGTAATGTCTGTGTCTGTCTGAGTCAGCAGTAGGGTCAGACAAAACAATTAAGGCAAATTTTGGCACAGTAATAGATGTACATCACAGTAAATCATCCGATAACGTACACTACTTGTTAGGCATAGCTGCAGATTTTCATCAATAAGATCATCAATAAAATTTTGAAGATAGCAGTAAGCAAAAGCAAAGTATCTCTGTGCATTAACTAGACTTAACTAGGCGTAGTTTATGGCAAAACTGCAAGTTCGCAAGAGAGATGGCTGTGTGCAACGTATAAGCATAACCATACATTTTCATGAGCTTCATTATAAAATTAATTAGCATAGTGGTAGGGCTTAGGTATATAATTAGTGAGCATAGCGGTAAGCTTTGATTACAAGAGCAATAAGCATAGCTGCAAGCATAATTAGAGATATTCATTACACATAATTACAAATAATTACTGAGCATCAGAAGGATATGATTCTCACCAATCACACATGCCATTGAAGGCACAATGCATCAACATACAAAATGGTGCACATAAGCACAAAGAGAAAACACAAAAGCGCAGTGCGAGTAAGCACATAAGAAAAGAACAGAGCATAGCATCATTAGCAACAGAGCGATTCTCCTCATAATTGCTTCATACTCATTGTATACTCTCGTCCAAATAATTACATTTATCAAACATCTTTGACTGTTACCAATACCTTCCTTACCATCATTTATCCATAAACAATAGTGCATTTTAACGACCACCATGACATATTGTGTATTGCCTTACTCATCATCCTCCAGAATGTCCTTTTCCTTTTTTACTGTTTAATTGGCTTACAAAATGCTTATGTCAACTCAAAATCTTCTTCACTCGCTCCGAAGTTCGTAAGTTATGCAATTAGTAATACAGAAGAGAAATCTGATATTTTCTGAAACATAATAACTTAATTAGATTACTCAATCAAAAATTTCCATTAATTTTATTTGTCTTGCAAAGCCACAGAGTTCGTTATATGTAAATTGCAAGATAGTCATAGTTTTGTATGACAATATCCCAGCGTAGCACAGAGCATAAGTATTCAGAGTTAGGGAAAAGTAACAGTGAGAAAAAGATGTAGATAGAGCGCACTAAGGAAAAGCGGAAGAATAGTGACACTCAGCTCGAGAACGGGGCACCAATCGCCACTTGGTGTGTCCAAAACAGATTAATGGACTCTCTACCCCAATTTTATGCCTTGAAAATTTTAATTATGGACATGTGGTGTATGCCTTTCGACTTGTGCGTCTTTAAAGTTTCTACCTCAACGACGTTGTCGTGGATGATACGTTTGATTCGATACGGACCATTGTACAGTAAGAAGAATTTGTGAATCATAGATCTTTCCTTGTGGGATAAGTGGTGGGATCTAATTAATACCTTTTGTCCTACATAGAGTTGTTTGGCGTAACAATTACGTTGAGAGCGTTTCCTTTTTTCAGCTGCTTTCTTAATGTTTTTAAGCGCCAATTCAATGATCTCATGATGACGTAGTCTTCTGTGTTTAGGAAAAGGTATCAATTCCTTGATACGGTCGGGAGGTTGCTTGTTTTTCAGAACCAGAATTGGTGAAAGACCTGTAGAATCATTAGGAAGTTCATTTATAATATTTTGAAATGACAGAAGATATCTATCCCATGTGTTATGTCGTCGGTAGCAATACAGCCTACAAAGTTTTCCAAGCTCTTTCATCACTCGTTCACAAGGGTTAGAGGCAGCATGATAAAGTGATATGAACACAGGTTTGATGTTTCTGCGCCGCATTTGAAGTAGATGAAAATTTTAAACAACTGGCACCTTCTTCATATCTGGTAATCCAGTCTTCGAATTTAATTTGAATGGCATTTTCCTGAACAAAAGCAGTGGCACAAGCCGTATTGAAATCTAAAATAACCTTGTACTTGGATAGAAAGTCCGACCTAATATTATCTGTGTAGTTAAACGGGGGACAATCAATAGGTTGGCAGAAAAGAGATGACCTTGACATAAAAATTCTACGTATGTTTGCTGTCGAATTTCGACAGGTTTGCTAGAAATGACACCACGAATTTTAGCGCAATGCAAAGGCAGAATGGGACCATTAAGCAAATTCTGATATTTCTTGAAAGTCACTTCACTAATTACTGACACAGGGCTACCAGAATCTAAGACAGCAGAAAGATTGATTTTGCCAATTTTGACAGATACAATTGGGTGAATTGGAATATCGAGACAGTCTACCTTCTCTTCTAATAGTGCCTCTTTTATGTCATCTAACTGTACAAATTTTACGTCTTGTTCGGTGGAAGGTTCATAAGAAATTTCTTTGTTGAGACAAGTGTTACCAAGATTAATGAGGCTTTCACAAGATAAATGCTTTTCAAATCTTGATTGTTCATCAACTTCGCATTCACTATCATCGTCATTAGAAAACATGTAATTGTCTATCCAATCAGCGACAGAGGTGTGCTGCAAATGTAATTGTTCGAAATCATTTTTTTCTGTTCCAAGGTTACTGTTAGTTGCATTATTGTGTGCCAGTACCGTATCCTGCATTTCAAAGTACATGACCGGTCTGTCATATGCAATTGTTGGTTGATACTGTAAGAATTTTATTTCGTATATAGTGTCTTCCTCAGAGTCTGAAGACGAAGCTTCTGTCTCCCACTCTGAATTGTCGTCATTATATTGCTGATCGACAATTATCTCGTTTAACCGTTGGGCAGTATAATGTTTGTTCGATGCTTCTTTATTTGTTTCTTTAAATCTGATAGTACAATTTTTATTACTGTCATTACTTTCAGGAGTAACGGCTTTAGGTTTTGACATAAGTTGTGTCGGTTTTGCCTTATCACCTACTAAAGTGCTACCAGCATCAGTATTGTGCACTTCCGCACAATACTCTTTTGTTCGGGAGGTTGTTCATTGTAACCTTCCTCTCTGTGAGGACGTTCACAATGAACAAGTTTCAGCGTATAGTTAGGATCACATAAATCCTGTACGGCCGAATTATTTGCCGTCGAGTCCGCTAGTCATACCTGACGCGGCCCTTTTTTTGACGAATTGTAGCGTGGATTAGCAGGTCTGATTTCAATGTTTTGCTCTTGTCTTTCCGGGGTACGCGATCTGCTTAGGCCCCGATTCGTGTTTTCGTGTCGCGGAAGGCGATCACGAGAATTATCGCGTGTGCCCTCCCGACTACGCTTCTCAGCGTTATTGTTGTTATTTTCAATCTCGCGATCACTATCAGTATTGCGTCTTTCACGCCAATTATTATCATTTGAGGTATTGCTGTTATGATAGTAATTACTGTGGCGTCCTCCGCGACCAAAGCCACCACCTCGGTAACGGCCACTAAAACTTCCACGGATATTCTCACGATCTTGACAATCACTGTTCTCATTGTCGCGACTTTGTTTGTAAGATTCATTAGTGAAAGAATTATTTTTTGGTTTATTGTCGTGCTCTGAATAACGTTTAGTACGCGGCGGACTTTGTTGCGACCGGCGATCATATCTGTTTCTATCAAAATATCGACTGCGCGAGGAATTTTCCTCGTCTTCTTCCTCTAAGTCTTGTAAGAGGTTTCTAAAAGCTTCAATATCATTCTTGCATTCTTGCATTGACGCAAGTGTAGAGGCAATTTGTTCAAACAAATTCTAATTAATTCTGCAGGGCAGTAAGGTGCCGATAAAAATTGATTTTTGTATACCAAATGTTGGAAATATTCCACCGGGCTCGAGAAATTTGATCGCTCAAAAGTTTTGAACGTCGCAATACTGTTTTTAACGCGGTCTTGTGCCGCTTCCGACCAGTATGCGGATAGAAATGAGCGTCGGAACTGATTCTCGCTATAGCACTCTTGTGCAATAGCTCTCATTCTGGTGGCTGGCTCGCCTTCCAGATAACCACATATAAATTCTAATCTGTGCTCAAGTGGCCAATTCGGGGGAAGACAATAATCGAATTGCTGCAACCACTCTTTAGGGTGCAAGTCATTCGGAGAGTTTTTGAATGTCTTGAATTTACGTACAGTCAGGAAATGCTTGTAGTCAAACGCTTCCCTTCGCCTGTGCGGTGTAAGTGAGCGTAAACTACGCACCGCGTCTTCATTGTTGTTGCTATGAGGTACACTTCGTTCACGTACCAAGCGACCTACTTGAGTCGAATCATCATTGTCATTTTCGTTCAAATTTTCTTCTACGTCTTCGTATGCATTTCCATAAGTGTGGTCAAATTTCCTCTCTATTCGCGCCACGCGATCATCTAATTTTCTGACCTCAGCCTTGTATTGCTGATTAATGGTCATTTGACCTTGTTTGGAACGGTCAAGGGCGAGATATTCATTAGTTTCATTAAAGGGGGTAGGATGCGTTACATCAGAACTTTTGTCACTGTTATCACTGATTTGGGTAATTTTAACAGTAATATCCTCAACCTGTTTATTAATTTTATTGATCTGTTCCGTCGTGACTGACTGGAAGTTCTGCAACTTTTCATCAAATAGATTACTCTGTTGCTTCAATTGAGCGAGTGCAGTAGTTTCCATATTTTCGACTCGTGACGCAAAGCTTTCCATATTTTCCACTCGTGACGCTAGGCTTTCCATATTTTCCACTCGTGACGCAAGGCTTTCCACTACCGGGTTAATCTCGTCGCGAATATCTTGTCTTATTTGCTGAGATTCACGTTTGAAAGTATTGAGCAGTTGTTCCCTGAACCGATTGTTGTCCTCATTTATTTTATTAAAACTACTTTGAATACTCACAAACCTCGAATCGCACGTCTGTTCTATTTTCTCAAGTTTTTTCCCTTGTTTCTCAAGTTTTTCATTTAATTTCTGAGATTGTTTCTCAAGTTTTTCACCTAATTTCTGAGATTTCTGAGATTGTAATTGACTATTCTCATGTAATTTAGAGAGCTGTGACAATAAAATTTGCATGAAATCATTTGGTAATACGTTTTCCATAGCCGTCGCACAAGTATTTTTTGTAGCAGAGCTAGGCGGAACCGATGCATTATTTTCCGCAACCACGTTACAAGAATTGGAATTCTGTATTGTCGAATCCTGTACTGTATCATTATCCATATTGTCTATTCCTGAACTAATCTGTTCCGCATTTTCGGACACGGTATTTACTGTCGTATTTGTATCAGTGCAGTGAGAAGACTCTTGTAAAAATTCAGCTTCTCTCCTTGCATCATTCGAGGTCTCATTTTCGGAAGCAGATTTAGCATCAGCGCGGACTCTCCTATTCTTCGACATTGTTAACAGAATTTTGCAGTAAAGTGACTAATAATATTTATTTTCACCTACTGAATATTTTTTGAAAATCACACACGGTAATTATGAGAGAACAATAGGCTGAATCGGGCTAGTGCAACATACAATCACAATCGAGATTACGCGAACCGTTAATTATCACACGAGTTCCGCGATACTAGAACTTTCATCACAACAAACATCAGACAATATAAAAGAGAGACTTGTTCAGTAGTAATGCAATTATTTGTATATTCAATTAATCTACTATAAACAATGCTACACACTATCAAGAATGGTAAGTAACAAACTACAGAAACAATTACTATGCTACTGTTGCTATAACAAAGGATGGTGCTACAAAAATTAAATTAAGAGCCAAAAGATAAGTTGGTTAGTGGAAAAGACAAACTAACTTAAATAAGGCTACGTATCTAACTACGTCACGATCCTGTTTGTGAACTATCCTGGCAGGGTCGCCAGATAAAAGCTGTACGTGTGTTGTGGATGTTGAACCTATCGTTAGATCAGACAACAAATTGTTCCTTGACACAGCAATTTGGTTTAATTATGGCCCTGATACTGATGTATATGCTATTAAGTGAGAAACAGTGCATGAAACTGATTATGTGCGCAACGGATATTTTTAACAAAACAACTGTGACATGTAGCCTTTTGAAACAGACACTGACTATACTCAAAAATTTTGACTGCGAGAAAGATATTAAAAAAAAACCACAAATCACTTTCTTAATGCTTGACTGTGAGAATTTTATGCAGATCAGTTTCTAATTATTGCAATTTAGTATCAATTTAGTATCGTAGTCAATTAACTATCATTTACTATGGCACCAATAATGAAATCCGTTCAACAATATTATTCACATCAATACTGCACTTTAAATCCACTAATAATTAATTATCAAATGAAGGAAGTAGGTTAATTTTCTAACTACGTAAATGAAAGATGAAAGAAAGTTTAAGTTACTTATTATTAATAATCAGCATTACATTACCTACATAACACAACTTCTGACTTGCTGGCAAAGCAGCCTCTGCTCTACATCGGAGCCATACACACAACCCAACCGCTCTCTAAGCGAGCTGAACCACTAGTGCTACTCTCTCTCAGTGCGAGCTACGATGCTATGCAATACATGATCTTTGCCAAAGATGAAACTTCATAAAGGACACATATCGATACATACAGTAGAAGCGATATTATACATTTTCTTGCAAGCAAGTTACTCGATACAAAACAGGAGGTACAATATTGGACATTTTCTTACAAAATAATTTTTTATGGACACGTTTCACAATGAAGATAAGAAGGAAACTGGCTGTGCCAATTCAAAGAAACCATCGCGGAATTTTCCTGGGTTGATTTATGGAAAACACGGAAAATGCAAATCTGTATCGCCGGAGTTGTATTTGAACTACCATCCTCTCGAATTCGAGTCCAGTCTGTTATTACTACTCCTCCTCACTCTGTGTTTAATTGGGGGAATATGTATATATATAAAATGAATGTTTGTCTGTATGTCCTCTATGTGTGCATAAACGATTCATTCGATTGCAATGCAACATTGGTGAACTGTTCACCATACGCGCATGAAGGTTTCTGATCCACAAACAAAGGAGCAAGACACATGTCTGAGGAGAGACTACCCACATTTATGCGTCAATTATTGGAAAATTGGAGTAGCTAGGTACCTGCAAGAAAGTTTGCATGTAATTTCGGACGTTTATGAAGCGTTCTTTAACTGACTCTCCCCTCAACACACAAACACACAAAATGATGAATCTACATCTACATAGATACTCTGCAAATCATATTAAAGTGCCTGGCAGAGGGTTCATTAACCACTTTCATAACTTTTCTCTACCGTTCCATTCTCTAATAGCGAGCGGGAAGAAAATCGTTCCGTTTTCGATCTGATTTCTCTTATTATTGGAATGGTCATGTCTCCCTAAGTAGGTGGGTACTAGCAAAATATTTTCACATTCAGAACTAAAAGTCGGTGATTGAAGCTTCGCAAACAGATCACTCCGCAATGAATGACGTCTTTCTTTTAATGATTTCCACCCCAATTCTTGCAACATTTCCGTGACGCTTTCACCCCCGTAATGTGATAAAACAAAACGAGCTGCCCTTCTCTGAACCTTCTCAATGTCTTCCGTCAGTCCCACCTGGTGAGGGTCCCACAAGGGGCAACAGTACTCCAGGAGAGGACGCACAAGTGTGATGTAGGCAGTCTCTTTGGTGGAGCTGGTGCATCTTCGAAGCGTTCTGCCGATGAAACGTAATCTTTGGTTCGCCTTCCCCAGAATATTTTCTTTGTGTTCTCTCCAGTCAAAGTTGTTCGTAATTGTAACTGCTAGGTATTTGGTAGAATCTACGACCTTAAGGTTTGACTGATTTATCGCGTAATTGAAGTTCAGCGGATTTCTTTTAGTGGTCATGTGTATTACTTCTTTCTTTCTTTAGTGTCAATTGCCATTTTTCGCACCATGCAGAAATTTTGTCTAAATCGCTTTGCAGTTGCTTTTGATCCTCAATTGACTTCACTAACCGATAAACGACAGCATCATTTTCAAAACCCTCACAAAACTTGTTGTCAAAGTCAGTTAAAAGGTAAATGCTATCAAATTAGTAGCTCACTATTTTTTATTTGTTTTCAGCAGAAATAAACACAGTTTACTTACGAAGTAGCTATGCTGTGTGGAATAGCCACGTGGTCTAAGGCGGTATGCTACAGTCAAGGCGGACGTTCCCGCCGGTGGTGCGAGTCCTTCTTCGGGCATAGGTGTTTGTGCTGTTCCCAGTGAAAGTTCGTTTAAGTAGTCTGTAAGGTAAGAGACTGATGACCATAGCAGTTTGGTCCAATAAATTTAGAAAATGTTCAAATGTTTGTAGTGCTTATGGGACAACCAACTTATGAACTAGCTAATACTAAGGACGGTACAAATATCCATGCCCGAGGAGGGATTCGAACCCCCGACCTTAATGGCCCTTCAGACCGTGACATGAGGGCCTCAGTCCCCTCAGACCGCTCGGCCACCGCGGCCGGCAATAAATTTAGAATTATTTCAACATTAGACAGTAGCAACAAACACGTTAAGATAAAATTATATACAGTGAAAAAGTAATTGCACGGAAATAACTAGATATGATTTTCATGTACTGACAATCCATTGCAACTTAAGAAAAACCTGTATGGTTCTTCCAGAGAGCCCTTACGCAAGCATAAATCCTTAAGCAGACCCCATGTCCTGTTGGAGCGGTACATTCTCAAAGTGGAGTGATATTTAGATACTTGTTGGATGTAAAATAAAACTCTTTTATGACGTACCTAGAGAGGGCCGGATTAAGGTAAAAGTCTAGAAACTCTCAAGATCTGAGCCTCCAAATACACGACGGACCTCCAGTCTGATTCTTTCATGCATTTAGGAAATACCAATAAGTGTAATATCTTACCATACATTGCATGGTTGACGTCCTGAAACGGAGTGTATTTCCTTAGCATTACTACTATATTTGTATACAATATTCTAGCCCTATTGCTGAGTCAACAATGGTCACAATTTTTCTAGCCCCGGGACGTCCATATAGGTTAACACAACCTTTTTAAAATAACAGACGTATCGTGAATAGCGGAGAGAGGAAACTCCATTAATGGAATAACGGTCAGTAATCAGTGGATGACTGTAGGACTGTAGTTTTTGTATAGACGTTAACGTGTACAGGCGGGAACTCGTAATTAAAGAGCTTTTCACACAGTAAACTCTGAGACACCACGTACTTGTGAAAATACAGGTGAAAATGGAATCAGCAGAAACGCTGGCAGAGTCTGTTGTCCTAGTACCAAGTGCAAGACTTCAAATACATGCAATATTTCATTTGTTATCATAATTATGATCATCACCATTAAAAACTGTCTTCTGTCGAGTGTTGGAAAAAAGCCACAAAAAGTTTCCATACACTAGCCCCATCTTCTCATGTATCATGCGACGACAGTTGTTCACTTTTCGAACTTGGACTTCCAGAGGAGAGTCGGTAGTTGGGAAACTCAAACATGGAGTCATCTTCCAGTGACACTATGAGTACTTCCTTCTTCTTAAATGCACTTAAGACTTCCTGATCCTTAATGCGTGAAAAAAGTTTTCTACCACAAACTTCCAGCTCTCCACAATTTTCTTTTCTACTTTATTTATTTATTTTTTATTATTTTTTTACACCAAACCAGTATCTATGAATTATCATCTTCAGTCTTCAGTTAGCAACAATCTGAAGATAAGGTAAAAAAGGTAAAGCAGTCAACAATCCGATGATTGGTTGGAACACCACAGTGCTTTACTAGGCATTCTCCTGTTTGGAGGTGGTATGCCGTTGCCTTCCTCCGACCTTCGAACTGACGTACACAGCCAGTTGTAAGGGAACCTACAGTTTAACATAGGTTCCGAACCACGGTGCTACTCGGTATTTTTCACATGAGCAATACTGCCAGAGGTGAAAGAAGTGGAAAGTGGCAGATAAAAATCCTAAGACCTGGCGGGGATCGAATCTGCGACCTTAGGATTTGTATTCTGGCACTATTCCACTGTGCAACCGAAGCGCACCTTTGCTCACCCCAAGGCATCATGTGACTATCTATGTCACTCCCCCCCCCCCTACCGCCCTCTCTACCACGTGACCAGCACCGGCCAATGAGAGCACAGCACGTGACCACTCCCTTCACCACCCCCACCCTACCGCGTGACCATCCCCAACCGACATTCTGCAGTCATTCAGACACAGAGTGTCGGAGGAACAGCGGCAACATGGAAAGGATGCAATTACGGTAATTACATTTGACTCACGTAGTTGGGAGGTTCCTGGTACAACCACAAATTGGCGGGAAAACCGATTTCTGGTTGCCCTGGAAGGCTTTTGCCCCTCCGATCCGGTGGAGAAGACAACTAATCTAAATATGATGACTTAGCTTATTACAACCGGTATTAAAAGAAATAAAGAACTACTTTTGGGTGCATTCCGTTATGGGAGTTGTAGATTAACTTTTATAACATCTGTAAATCCTAGATTCTTCCACTTTCTATATTTGTACGTGGTTGATGCTGGTTGGAGAAGCCCTTCAAAGGATCCTCACGAATAAAAGGAGAAAAAGAGGTTATTAAGGGTCAGGTATAATGCACGAAGTTTTCATTGCGAGAACTGTTTGCTTTGTAAGATATCTAAACCAGCGGTACACCACTGGAATGGAGAGTGATTCGTTGATTGGATATTGCCGCTACAAACACGGCGACAGAATGCTTTCCAGCGGCGGTGGCCCTGCACGCTGGGTGGTACCAAAGTTCAGAGAGAAACGGTGCCGTATATCTCTGGTGGCGCTTCCGTCACCGGGAAATAAAATCTCCCCGAATGCGCGAAATTTCGGGTTTATTTAACTTCCTTTTCAGCGGCCCGGCCCGGTGTGTGTGTATGGCGTCACGCACGCCTCTGTTAGCGGCCGTTTGTTTAAGCGTCACAAATCACGAGGCGCGATGAAACGATAACGCCGCGCGCTGCCGTATCGATTGCGCTGGCAGTGGACGCAAAGCGGCGATAATAAACGCGACGCACCGGCCGCGGCCCGCGGACTTAAATGATGGGCCGGCCGGCCGAAGGGAAATAAAGACACCCAGCGAAGCGGGGCGCACCGGAGCCCAGGCTAAAGCTCTGTATAGGGAAAGTACGGCCATCCTTTTCCTCGCCGCTTGCCGCCGTCTACAGTTCGTGATTGGCTGAAATCGAGTCACGTGGTTCTTTCCACCATCTTGGTCCTATACGTTGCTTGGCTGCCATGAAAACCTTGTAAATATTCGTATGTTTTGGTTTGAATAATGCCACAGTGTTGTACTTTCGGGTGTTTTTAAGAAGCGAAGAAGGGAGGTAAACATTATAGTACTTCCATTAGGTGTCAGGAATGCAGGAAGTCGTCAGAGAAAACTAGGAGTCCAGAAACGAACTTCGGTTCTTGTGTAGGGTTGCCAGATTGAACTCGATGCAGACCCGGAGACCAGACGTGTCCCCCTCCCCCTTGGCCAATGACTCACCCCCTTCCCCCCCAACTGCGACCAACTCACCCCCCCAGCCAGGATTACACGTAAAAAAAAAACCTAATCATCTCCTCCCACCCAGCAAGTATCCCCCCTCCCCCCCCTGGTGGAACATTGCTAGGAACATGCCACAGCTGACCGGCCAGGGCGCCAGTTGCTGTGGATCAACAATCGGCTCACTCAGTCGGCGTGGCAACAGAAGTGGCGGCAGCATCAAAGCTGCTCACATCAACAGCTGCGCCTTCGAAGAGTTAACCGCTTGAGGGTTCCGAAAACTGGTCACCAAGAAGAGCTCCAAATACCTAATAAACTTTTGTAGCCACTCTTTCTAATTTTCTTCCTGCAACCATTCTTCACGGAACGAACTTATATATCGTCTCTTCATTTCACTGTTATTACTCACTAATCTGAGTTAATGTAAGCTTGTCTGTTCACACACGATCCGAGTATTCCAAAAATTGACGGTAAACTGATAACAAACAATGAACGAACGAACACAAATAATAGACGTCGCCAGTTGACACGTTGCCGCAACAGTGTTTGCTTAATAATGCGCTAGCCGATTACTACCAAAGCAACAGCGAAAAGTTTTCAGAGGATGAATAGAAAAGTAGCGTTTTGTTGCAATAAGAAATTGACATTCATATAAAGTAATTCATAATTACTAGAGAGGAGCCGGCCGGAAATAGCCGAGCACACTGAGGCGTCTTGCCACGGTGCGCGAGGCTGTTCCCGCCAGAGGTTCGAATCCCCCCCTAGGGCATGGATGTTGTGTTCGTCCTTAGTTTAAGTTACGTTAAGTTCGATGTAGATCGTCGCTATATGAACATTGTACTTAAAAAGCGTCGTAAAAAGAAGTTAAGATGAAGGTTACATTCAAGCCCGGAGATGAGAGTCATTGGCCCGTAGACCCGGAGAATTCATTCGAAATCCGGGCACTCCGGGCGGCGCCCGGAGATCTGGCAACCCTATTCTTGTGCTGTGATGATTTTAATTCATAATGTAAATTAATAGATTAAAGATTCACTGACGAATGGATCACGCAGCAGATAGCTATATATTTTTAACTTGAATAAATTTGTTAAGAAAATTCCTGCACAATGTCGTGAAGTTAAATTATTCACGCGTCGTTGATTTTATCTGCAGGTAGTTGTGGAAAATACACAATTTTATTTTACATATTAGTGAGTGAACTAAATTCCCATTTAGATATGAAATTAACACACAGTTCCTGAAACAAGCTTTTCTCATTGGTTTTCGTGTGTTATAGTGTGTCATAACAGGAAGCAAAGAATTGAAACAAGACAAATATTAGACATTCAAATTTAACTGGCGTTTTAAAGAGACCTTTAATTTCGGTTTCTGGTAAAAGACATGTAGTGGGTATCTCCTCGCATTTTTCGTAGTTCATGTAAGATATAAGTACATAATACCCAAGAAAATACTCATCAAAGACTTTTCCATGATCTCAAATTGTTTTCTTAATTTACACTATGCTCCGATGATATGTTCGCGGTCTATTGAAATATTTGGCTACGGTACAGGTGAGCCTGAATTATAGGTGAACTCTTTAGATATAGAGCCACAAACCAGTTTTCTTAAATTCGGACGATAAGTATTCGGTAGAGCAGCCAGGTCCGCATGAACAGAAGTACGCGAAGTGCCCGCATCTGTCCGTCGGATATAACAGCCTGTATCTCGAGAATGAAATGAGTTATCGTTCTGCTCTGAACCTTAAATAAAATTCCGATATCTTACTTGCATTTCGTCCGCAGCATTGTATGAGCTAAAATCAACCATACGCAAAGTCTACGCAATGCGACTTTTCCTCTGCAAACTCTTCAAAATTTTGCGCAGTAGTTTACTTAATTTTATGTAGCACGGAAACTATAAGTAATAATGAGCAGAAATTGAGATCATTATCGAGAGAATGTATCACACTATAACACGTGAAAAAATTAAATTTTTTTATTGGTTGGTTTTCTCAAAATTGGATGATAAGTATTGTTAAGCGCTGGGAACTTCGTAGCGGTCGGCGTGTAAGCAGCAGCGGAATAGAATAGGCCCAACATGGCTGCCGCTGTCAGGCTGGCCATGCTTTCCCTATATACAGCTTTAGCCCAGCCAGGGCACCAGCGCTGCAGCAGCGCGCGCAACCGGCTGCAGGCAGCCAGGTGTCCGGGGGTCGCGCGGCCCAGTGGACCGCAAGTGGCGGCTACACCAGTAATGTCTGCTGCACGACTTCTACCATATCCCTTAACCCGAAACATCTCTGAAATGTGCGTAACTAGAAACATGCGGTCTCTCAGCCCACCTAATGTTATTATGTCACCGACCTCACATTAGTTCACAGAAATTAAGTAAAGAGTCAGTTAATTCATATTCTGAGTAAATTTAATACTTTATAGTCGATATTAACACTTTGTTGTTTTCATCATATAAAATAAACATGAGTAAATGCAGTCATTCAGTGTCAGATTTCAAATAATTTTCACCACTGTTACACCAGACAATATACTCCTGAATATAAATGAAATATAGCAAAAAAATGTAAACAAATATAATAATCAAATGAACTGAAATATTAAATCACAGCTCTTTCGCACAGTCAACATTCCAGACAAACTTACTGAGCACATCTGATGCACTTATACGCAGTTTTCCTCTTCTTGGATGCAGAACACTCCATACACACCTTCCTTTTGTCAGTTCTATCACTTGGTATGCCTTCGCTTGATTGCTGACTGTCTCCCAGAACTTTACGGATCATTTCCTTGATATCTCTTGGTAAATTTGGAATTTCCAGGCGTCTTCTTGGATGTGGCTCTATCAGCTCCATGACCAAACGTTTGGTGAATTTCAGACGAGTTATCATGAGGTTTCCTCTGTAGCACAAATACAGTAAAAAACTGTTCACGCAACTGATGTTTACAAGTGTATAAAAGACTGCCATTGGCCAGCGTCTTGTACGTCTGTTTGACGAATAATTGGCACATTTCATGTCGAGCAGATCTACTCTAGATTTTGTTACACTGTAGTAACAAATAATTTCTGGCTTGTTTTTTATGGTATCATTTTCAATAGAATGATGAATTGAAGACACAAGAATCACTGCCTTATTTCTCTTAGGAATAAATGATACCAGTGTTGTATTCTCAGAGAATCCATATAATGATGATCCAACTGGCCTACTTTTATCAGCCAAAAGCTCTGGAGGAATTTCGCGTTTGATCTTTCTGACTGTTCGTACGTATGTTAGTCCCCTTTTTCGTAGCTCACAAACGAGTTCTATAGATGTAAACCAGTTGTCAGCGGTAATGTTTCAGTTACTTCCTTCTATCTCTTTGCACAGACGTAAAACAGCCTGAGTTGGTTTGACAAGCTGTTTCTCTTCTTCTGTCAAGTCAAATCCGTCGCTCCCTATATAGGCATTGGAGAGATAAGCGCTTCCAGAATCTGCTAGGCACATAATTTTTATGCCGTTTTGGCCGGTTTGCTAGGCATATAAACGCGGAAAGGCCATGTTCCCTTGAATGGTACATTTCATCCACTGTAACGTTGGCATTTATGCTGTATAATTGCTGAGAATTGAAAATGAATTTATCAAAAACGTTTGATATAGCAGCTGTGCGATCTGACTTTTTTCTTTCCTCCCTGGTAGTCACATCGTCAAATGTGTCATCATCGTTCACATTTCCCTCTTCATCTAAATCCCGTAATTGCGCTTGCACCCAAGTTACCAAATCTCGATTAGCTGCAGATATGTTACTCTTCTTAGAAACTCGATCCATATTATACCTGAAATATAACATACATTCTCACATAGAAGAAAATGCTACAAAATAACAACCACTGAAATCAGACTATGCCATAATTAGAAACATGCGGACTATTGGACCCACCAAATTCTTGTACGTAATACGAAACATGCGGTATCTCAGGCACACAACTTGGCGCACTCCTCTAAACAATACTCTGTATCTCTTCAGTGACGAAGCAAAACTGATTGTTGACTGTTGCTTTACATTGCTGCCACACTCGACCTTTAAAATAAACGAAGGGTCTGAGAGACCGATGTTTCGGGTTAAGGGATATAGCCCTCCCCCCCCCCCCCCCCCTCACCTACCCACTGACAACTACAGCCAAACCTCGATATATCGAATCTAAAGTACTGTGGTAACGGTAATACTACCGATGACAGTACTGCTTAGGCAGAATTACTAAACACAGCTTTCCGAAATTCGTTCACCAAAGAAGACGAAGTGCACACTCCAGTATTCAATCCAAGAACAGCTGCCAGCATGCGAAACTTATAAGTCGATGTTCCTGGAGTAGTAAAACAACTAAGTCACTAAACAAAAACAAATCTTCCGGGCCAGATTGTATACCAACTAGATTCCTATCAGAGTATGCTGATGCAATAGCTCCGTACTTAGCTATCATTTACAACCGATCACTCAGATCACTCAGATCCGTCCACCCCCATGAACCACAGACATTGCCGAGGTGGGGTGGCTTGCGTGCCTCAACGATACAGATAGCCGTACCGTAGGTGCAACCACAGTGGAGGGGTATCTGTGGAGAGGCCAGACAAACGTGTGGTTCCCGAAGAGTGGCAGCAGCCTTTTCAGTAGTTACAGGGGCAACAGTCTGGATGATTGACTGAGCGGGCCTTGTAACATTAGCTAATGTGGCTTTGCCACACAGCTACTGCGAACGGCTGAAAGCAAGGGGAAACTATAGCCGTTACTTTTCCCGAGGACATGCAGCTCTACTGTATGGAAATATGATGATAGCATCCTCTAGGGTAAAATATTCCGGAGGTAAAATAGTCCCCCATTCGGATCTCCGGGCGGGGACTACTCAGGAGGATGTTGTCATCAGGAAAGACAATAGTTGAATTCTACGAATCGGAGCGTGGAATGTTAGATCCCTTAATCGGGTAAAAAAATTAGAAAATTTAAAAAGGGAAATGGATAGGTTGAAGTTAGATATGGTGGGGATTAGTGACGTTCGGTGGCAGGATGAACTGGATTTCTGGTCAGGTGAGTAAAGGATTATAAATACAAAATCAGTTGGGGGTATCACAGGAGTAGGACTGATAATGAATAAGAAAATAGGAATGCGGGTAAACTACTATGAGCAGCACAGTGATCGCATTATCATTGTCAAGATAGATACGAAGCCAACACCGACAACAGTAGTACAGGTTTATATGCCAACTAGCTCTGCCGATGATGAGGAGATCGAAGAAATATATGAGGAGCTAAAGGAAATTATTCAGACAGTTAAGGGAGAGGAAAACTTAATTGTGATGGCAGACTGGAATTCGGTAGTAGGAAAAGGAAGAGAAGGAAAAATAGTAGGTGAATATGGACTGGGCAGGAGGAATGAAAGAGGAAGTCGCCTGGTAGAATTTTGCACGGAACATGATTTAATCGTAACAAACACATGGTTTAAGAATCACAAAAGAAGGTTGTATACGTGGAAGAGACCAGGAGACACCGGAAGGTATCAGATAGATTTTATAATGGTAAGACGTAGATTCCGGAACCAGATGATAAACTGTAAGACATATCCAGGAGCAGATATAGACTCTGACCATAACTTGTTACTCATGAACTGTAGGCTGAAACTGAAAAAACTGCAGAAAGGTAGGAAAATAAGGAGATGGGACTTAGATAAATTGAAGGAAAGTGAAGTTCTGGAGAATTTCAGAGGAAGCTTTAGGCAACAGTTGACAGAAACAGGGGGAAATAAAACAGTAGAAGAGGAATGGGTAGCATTGAGAGATGAAATAGTGATGGCAGCAAAGGACAAAATAGTTAGAAAGGCAAGACCTACAAAAAACACTTGGATGTCACAGGAAATACTGAATTTAATTGATGACAGGAGAAAATATAAAAATGCAGTAAATGAAACAGGCAAAATGGAGTACAGACAACTAAAAAATGAGATTGACAGGAAGTGGAAAATGGCTAAGCAGGAGTGGCTAGAAGCCAAATGCAAATCTTTACAAGAATGTATAAGAAGGGGAAAAATAGATACCGCCTACAGGAAAATAAAAGAGACATTTGGAGATAAGAAAAACAGCTCTATGAATATCAAGGACTCTGATGGAAAACCAGTTCTCAGCAAAGAAGGGAAAGTGTACATAGAGCAGCTCTACTAAGGAAATTAACTTAGAGACGATGTTGTGGGAAGGGAAGAGGAAGTAGATCAAGATGAAATAGGAGATACTATACCGAGAGATGAATTTGACAGAGCCCTGAAAGACCTAGGTTGGAACAAGGCCCCAGGAGTAGATGACATACCCCCAGAGCTACTAAAGTCTCTGGGAGAGCCAGCCATGACAAGACTATTTGAACTGTTGTGTAGGATGTATGAGACAGGCGAAATACCCTCAGACTTTAAGAAAAATGTAATAATCCCCATTCCAAAGAAATCAGGCGCAGACAGGTGTGAAAATTACAGAACCATTAGTTTGATAAGTCATGGTTGCAAAATTTTAACACGAATTATCTACACGAGAATTGAAAAGCTGGTAGAAGCTGACCTCGGGGAAGATCAGTTTGGATTCAGGAGGAACGTAGGGACCCGGGAGGCAATACTCACTTTACGTCTTATCTTAGAAGATAGATTAAGGAAAGGCAAACCTACATTTTTAGCTTTTGTAGATTTGGAGAAAGCATTTGACAATGTTGACTGGAATACACTCTTTCAAATTCTGAAGTCAGCAGGAGTAAAATATAGGGAAAGGAGAGTTATTTACAACTTGTACAAAAGCCAGACCGCAGTTATTAGACTCGAAGGGCATGAAAGGGAAGCATCAGTTGGGAAGGGAGTAAGACAGGGTTGTAGCCTTTCTCCGATGTTATTCAATTTGTACATCGAGCAGGCGGTGAAGGGAAGCAAGGAAAAATTTGGAATAAGGATTGAAGTTCAGGTGGAAGAAATAAAAACATTGCGTTTTGCTGATGACATTGTAATTCTGTCAGAGACAGCAAAGGACCTGGAAGAGCAGTTAAATGGAATGGACATTGTGTTTAAGAGAGCGTATAAAATGAACATTAACAAGAGCGTATAAAATGAACATTAACAAGAGCAAAACAAAAATAATGGAATGCGGTCTTAGAAAATCAGACGATGATGAAGGAATTAGATTAGGTAACGAAACAATGAAGGTGGTAGATGAGTTTTGTTACTTGGGTAGTAAAATAACATGCGATGGTCGCAGTGCAGAGGATATAAAATGTAGAATGGCAATGGGAAGAAAAGCATTTTTGAAAAAGAGAAATTTGTGTAAGGAAGTCTTTTCTGAAGGCATTTGTGTGGAGTGTTGTCTTGTACGGGAGTGAAACATGGACGATAAGCAGTGCGGACAGGAAGAGAATAGAGGCTTTTGAAATGTGGTGCTACAGAAGAATGCTGAAGATTAGATGGGTAGATCACATAACTAATGAAGAGGTACTGAACAGAATTGGTGAGAAAAGGAATTTTTGGCATACGCTGACTAAAAGAAGGAATCGCTTCGTCGGACACATTCTTAGACATAGGGGAATCGTAAATTTAGCATTGGAGGGAAGTGTGTGGGGTAAAAATCGCAGAGGGAGACCAAGAGACGCGTATAGTAAGCAGATTCAAGTGGATGTGGGTTGCCGTTCTTATGAGGAGATGAAAAGGCTTGCTCAGGATAGAGTAGGGTGGAGAGATGCATCAAACCAGTCTCTGGACTGAAGACCATAACAACAACAACACTCAGATCCGTACCCTAAGACTGGAAAGTTGCCCAAGTTACTCCAATATTCAAGAAAGGCAATTAGAGTGATCCCCAAAATTAAAGGCCTAGCTCATTGACGTCGATTTGCAGTGGGATTTTGGAACATATACTTTGTTCGAATGTTATGAACTGCCTCGAAGAGAACGACCTATTAACCAGTAGTCAACACGGATTCAGAAAGTATCACTCTTGCGAAACACAGCTTGTTCTTTATGCACATGAAGTGTAAGTGCCATCGACAAGGGATCTTAAATCGATTCCATATTTCTGGATTTCAGGAAAGCTTTTGACACTGTATCCCACAAGCGGCTACTTATGAAATTGCGTGCTTATGGAATATCTCCCCAATTGTGCGGTTGGATTCACGATTTCCTATCAGAAAGTACGCAGTTCGTTGTAATTGACGGTAAGTCATCGAGTAAAACAGAAGTGATATCTGGCGTTCCACAGGGAAGCGTTATAGTTCGCCTACTCTTCCTTGTGTTTATATACGGTTTACGAGACAATCTGAATAGCTCCCTGACTGTTCGCGGATGATGCTGTCGTTTATCGGTTAGTGAAGTCAACAGAGGATCAAAAGCAACTGCAAAGCGATTTAGACAAAATGTCTACATGCTGCGTAAATTGGCAATTGACACTAAATAAAGAAAACTGTGAAGAAATACACATGACCACTAAAAGAAATCTACTGAACTTCAATTACGCGATAAATCAGTCAAACCTTAAGGTCGTAAATTCTACCAAATACCTAGGAGTTACAATTACTAACAACTTAGACTGGAGAAAACACACAGAAAATATTGTGAGGAATGCGAACCAAAGATTACGTTTCATCGGCAGAACGCTTCGAAGATGCACCAGCTCCACCAAAGAGACTGCCTACATCACACTTGTGCGTCCTCTCGTGGAGTACTGTTGCCCCTTGTGGGACCCTCACCAAGTGGGACTGACGGAAGACATTGAGAAGGTTCAGAGAAGGGCAGCTCGGTTTGTTCTATCACATTACGGAGTGGGGGGGGGGAAGCGTCACGGAAACGTTGCACCAATTGGGGTGGAAATCATTAAAAGAAAGACGTTATTCATTGCGGCGTGACCTGTTTGCGAAGTTTCAATCTACGACTTTTACTTCTGAATGTGAAAATATTTTGCTAGCACCCACTTACTAAGGGAGACATGACCATCCCAATAAAATAAGAGAAATCAGACCGAAAACGGAACGATTTAGGTGTTCTTTCTTCCCGCGGAAGGGAATGGAACGGTAGAGAAAAGTTATGAAAGTGGTTAATAAACCCTCTGCCAGGCACTTGAATGTGATTTGCAGAGTATCTGTGTAGATGTAGATAGATGGTATGAATGGGACAGTGTACAAAGTGTTTAAATTATATCTAACAGGAAGAGTAAGCAATTCACATAATATTAAATGATCTGAATAACCGGACATCATCCATTGGGATTTTTTGTGACCTCTTCAAGACTTTTTATTGTGTAAATCTTGGAATTCTTCAAGATAAACTATGAAGTATTGTGGTACGAATAGGACAGTGTACAAATGGTTTGAATCATACCTAACATGAAGTGTGCAGAAAGTTTATATAAGTAATTCACATAATATTAAATGCTCTGAATAACCGCACATCACCCAATGGGATTTTTTGGGACCTCTCAAAGGCTTTTGATTCTGTAAATCTTGGAATTCTTCTAGATAAAGTATTGTGGTATGAATGGGACAGTGTACAAATGGTTTAAATCATACCCAACAGGAAGAGTGCAGAAAGATGGCATAAGTATTACGCATAATATGCAAAAAACAGCTGATTCCTCAAACTGGGGATCAATCAAAAAAGGGGTGCCACAAGGTTTGGTCATGGGCGCTTTGCTGTTCTTAATATACCAGATGATCAAAAAGTCAGTATAAATTTGCAAATTTAATAAATCGCGGAATATTGTACATATAGAGGTAAACATTGGCACACATGATTGGAATGACATGGGGTTTGATTAAAAAAAAAAAAAAAAAAAAAAAAAAAAAACACTTCAAATAATGTCCGACAGATGGCACTTCATCTGATCAGAGAAGCAACAATTACCATAACAAATTAAGGCAAAGCAAAGATGACGTTCTTTACAGGAAACGCTCAATATGTTCACTATCATTCCTTAACAATAGCTGTAGCCGAGGAATAATGTTGTTCAAAATGTTCAAATGTTTGTTAAGCTTAAGGGACTTAACTGCGTGGTCATCAGTCCCTAAACTTCAAACTACTTATGAACTACCTTATACTAGAGACGACACATCCATGCCCCAGAGGGGATTCGAACCCCCGAGGGGGAACAGCCTCGCGCATCGTAGCATAGCGCCTCAATGCGCTCGGCCGCTCCGCCACGGCAATAATGTTGTAAACAGCACTGCAAACCATGTCGGGACTTATGGTGAGGCATTCGCGTCGGATGTTGTCTTTCAGATCCATAGACAACGGGGTCGATCAAGATACACTTGCGAATACAGGTAACCCCAAAGCCAATAATCGTTCGGACTGAGGTCTGGGGACCTGGTAGGCCAAGCATGACGAAAGTGGCGGCTGAACACACGATCATCACCAAACGACGGGCGCAAGAGATCTTTCACACGTCTAGCAATATGGGGTGGAGCGCCATCCTGCATAAAATTCGTTCGTTCCAGCAGGTGTTTATCAGCCAGACTGGGGATGATGCGATTCTGTAACATATCGGCGTACCTCTCATCCGTCACGGAAGCAGTTACAAAACCAGAATCACGTAGTTCCTCGAAGAAAAAAGGCCCGATAACGGTAGATGTGGTAAATACAACCCATACCGTGACTTTGTCGTCGAGCAATGGAGTTTCCACGACAGTTCTAGGATTTTCGGTAGGCCAAATTCTGCAGTTGTGGTCGTTCACAGACCCTCGGAGGGTGAAACGAGCTTCGTCGGTCCACAATACGTTACTCAACCAATCGTCGTCTTTCGCCATCTTCTGAAACGCCCACACCGCACATGCCCTCCGCTTCACTAAATCGTCAGGTAACAGTTCATGATGCCAATGGATTTTATGACGATAGCATCGGAGGGTACGCCTAACCGCCAACCAAACAGTAGTGTAAGGAATGCCGATGCGACGAGCGGTTGCACGAGCTCTGACTTCGCCGTGCATAGCCGAACACGTTACAGTCTCTATTTCTGTCTCAGCAGCATTACGCCTTGCGCTCGGTCGGCCACTACGGGGTCTATCGTCTATACAACCCGTGGTTTCGAACTTCTAAATAATTCTCACCACAGCTGCATTTGTCAACGAACCTTTACCCATTCGAATCCCCTTCCTATAGCGATAGTATCGTAACGCTGAGCTAGCACATTCACCATTCTGATAACACAGCTTCACTAAAAGCGCCTTTTCAGGTAACGTCAACATACTGCGACTGCTGGTGCATCTGACTCTCTCTCTCACTACAGCTCATTTTATACACGTTTTTCATGCGCGGTCACTGACGTTTTGTTGCCCAGCACCATCTGTCGGACATTTTTAATTTTTTTTTTGTTCTAATAAAACACAATTTCATTCCTTCTATCTACATTATTCCGTGATTTATTAAGTTCTCATATTTATACTGACTTTTTGATCACCCGGGATACTAGTGACTTGCCATTCTATATTTATGAAGATGCAGAGCTTGTTCTTTTTGCTGATGATACAAGTTCAGTTATCACACCTGACAGACAAGAACTAACTAAAGACATTGTAAAGTACGTGTTTCGCAAAATCATTAAGTGATTCTCAGCAAATGGACTATTATTCAAGTTTGATAAATACAGTACATACAATTCCATACAGTAAATTGAATGACATCATTAATAAATATAGACATTGATTAGAAATCTGTAGCAAGGGTAGACTACTCAAAAATTTTAAGTTTAAGCGTTGACGAAGGGTTGAACAGGAAAAAACACATTGTAGATCTGCCCAAAGGTTTGAGTTCAGCTACTTCCGCTATTAGGGTAACTGCAAATTTTGGTGATATACATCTCAGTAAATTAGCTTCCTATGCCTTTTTTCATTCTCTGCTTTTATATGGCATCATTTTCTGTGGTAATTCATCATTGCGTAAAACAGTATTCATTGCACAAAATCGTATAATCAGAATAATTGCTGTAGTCCATCCAAGATCACCCTGCAGACACTTATCTGAAGAGATGGGGATCTCCATAGTAGCTTAAATATATATATATTCACTTGTGAAATTTGTTATTACCAACCCCACCGAATTCAAAAGCAATAGCAGTGTACAACACTAGGAGAAAGAATGATCTTCACTATTCACGGTTAAATCTAACCTTGGCACAGAAAGGGATGAATTACGCTGCCACAAAAGTGTTTGGTCACCAACCAAACAACATTAAAAGTCTAACAGATAACCAACTTGCATTTAAAAATAAAATAAAAGAATTTTTGAATGGCAACTCCTTCTACACTGTAGATTAATTTTTAGATATAAATTAGTAAATCTGAAAAATAAATAAATAAAAATACTTGTTTCGTGTAATATTTAGTTCAAAGTAATAATTTGTAAAGACAGCTTTCATTAACCCGACACGCTCCACGTAATTACGAAGTCTCTTATTAATAATCTATGGAACAAGTACTGATCTAATCTAATCCTCGATATAGCGACACACAATATACAGAAGACCTGTCTACGCCGGCCGCGGTGGCCGAGGGGACTGAGGCGCTCCAGTCACGGTCTCCACGGCCACTACGGTCGGGGGTTCGAATCCCCCCTCGGGCATGGATATTTGTGCCGTCCTTAGTTGTAGCTAGTTCATTATTAGTTTGTAAGTTTAGGGACTGATGACCCCGTAGTTAAGTCCCATAAACTACACAAACATTTGAAAAACATTTGACCTGTCTACACCGAATGTTTTCGTCATCCTTTTCCTTGGAAGTTAAAAACCTTGATATTTCGAACAATAAGAAATAGACTTTATTGTACACAAATCATGCATATTATATTATTTGACGCAGCTGTGCTGTGATTTGACATCGTTTTTACACGTCAATGTATCGGTTACAATGTTTTCCACAGTCTTCACATATGCACATCAACTCCGGGTCGTGGTATGCCTTTGACCTGCAGATTACGTGGACTGCCATGGAGTTTACGAAGCGCCTCAGCTCTTGGCTTGTGCCGGTTGATCATGGACTCTGAAGAGTAGAACTCTGACCATATCTCCTTATTTTTCTTCTCCCTCTCTAACAACAGTTGCTTTCAATTCTCTGTGTAGGTCGGCCGCGGTGGCCGAGTGGACTGCGGCGCGCCAGTCACGGTCTGGACGGCCACTACGGTCGGGGGTTCGAATCCCCCCTCGGGCATGGATATTTGTGCCGTCCTTAGTATTAGCGAGTTCATAAGTAGTTTGTAAGTATAGGGACTGATGATCCCGTAGTTAAGTTCCATAAGCTCCACAAACATTTGAATATTTTTTTGTCTGTGTAGGGCAGGTTGAATTTCCATCTCAGGGTTCTTAAGCTAGTCTCGATTTGCAAATTCCGAGGGCTGCTTTGAGCAATCTGGCTTTCACTTTTTCCATTGTTAGGTGGTCTCCATAGCTTAACCTTTCCCATCTTATCTCAGTTCCGTATGTTAGAATAGGAACGATTTTGGCTTAAAAGAGGGCCACAACGGTAACCAGAGATAGTTAATGACATGATGGCATAGATGGCTTTGGTTACGGCTGCTCCTGGTTGTGTTGTGTCGGTTCTGTAAGAGTGTGCTGTTGTCTGGGCTATGACGCCTAAATATTTGAAGTTGTTCGTAGTTTGTAGAGGTTCTTCTTTAAGATATATTTTGTCCTTTGTAGGTTCCGTCCCCCCATTTATGAACATCATGTGTACAATCTTTTCTGCGTTTATTTGCAGTCCGTTGTATTCAGCCGATTTTCCTAGAGCATTTATTCCTTTCTGTAGTTCATATTTAGAATAAAACTCACCATTATTTTGAAGTTTTCGGAGGGCTCGAGTGGGGCAGATTTTACCTCTGTATAACGAAATTGAAAGGGGATAAAGTTTTTATATCTAAATCACCTCTATATGTTGAAATATTTTGTGCTCTGCCTCTGTATATCGAAGAGCACGCAAATAGGGGAGTCCTAGTACGTTCCCTCCCTGCGTCTATGCATCTGGGTCTGGGAAGCTCTGAAATAACTACGACTTCCATGCGGGTGCGACTTTAGGCAAATTTTGGTTTTCTTCAATGTGAGCTGCGAATGGGGTTCTGACTTACCTCTACTATACCAACGTACGAACCCTATACTGGTTCTATATCTAATTTATGCTTCCATTGACAGGTATGCCAAAACAAAACAGATCTTCGGGCCCTCACCTGCAAAACTAACTTGATTTTATTAATCTTATACTTGGTGAATATTCTCCAAGGAAGTCTTGTGTATTGCCTAGCAAAATGCTATTCGTGGAATTGTTCATGATAATTGGCTTCCTCGTATTAATTTCTATCGACGTTAACACCTTAGTACCTTTTTAATGTAGTTCGTACACCGATACTTAATTCCTATTATTATATGGTCATGTTCCGATATGACAGTTCCATCGATAATTTCACACACGTCCGTTTATGCTCCCAGAAATGTAACTATATAAATGAAGTATACAGTCGTAAGTTTTGTAGTTTGTCCGGATGTATTCACAAATATTTAAAAAAATGCAATGAGAATGAATGAAAATGCCCTTTAACTCTCTAAATAAGTTCGTTCTAGTCCCTAATCATAGTTCCCATAAATATTAAAAACAAAGTCCGCACCACACATACATCTTCAACCGATATTTATCGAATGTAATAACTAATTTCCACACATCTGCGACTAATCGCATTAAATGATTAACTTCATACAGGGTTTTAGCTTCTATTTTATTAAACACGAGAGAGCCGGCCGCAGTGGCCGAGTGTTCCGTGGCGCGCCAGTCACGGTCTGCACGGTCACTACGGTCGGGGGTTCGAATCCCCCTCGGGCATGGATATTTGTGCCGTCCTTAGTATTAGCTAATTCATAAGTAGTTTGTAAGTTTAGGGACTGATGACCCCGTAGTTAAGTCCCATAAGCTATACAAACATTTGAACATTTTAAACACGAGAGAAATAAATTAACATGACAAACTTACTTTAACAGTGCCAAAATTTTCTTTTTATATGGTCACACAGAGAAAATACCCTTGGCCATATTCGCCTTCCATACAGGTACTCCCCGTAATTACTTCGACCTAAGCTTAATATCATAATCATAAAAACTCTAAATTTCGAAAACCCCGTTATGAAAAGTAACTCTTTACCCCAAAACATTTTTAAAATAGTAATTGAAACATAAACGGGGGGTTATAGGGACTAAGCGGAAATGTGTGTCGATTACTGAAAAGCGAAAGCTATTTCACGAAGTGAGAGCGGGATTAAAGAAAAAGAACGATATAATAACTGAGTTTGGCATCGTGGCAAGCACACTGTCAACAGTAATGAAGAATGAAGACAACGTGATAAACGCAGATGAAAGGACAAATTGGAAACAACAACGAAAGGAATAGTTTCCAGCTTTCGAAGGCGTGTTGGGTGCAGTTATTCTGACAACAGAGGAATTATAATGTGATCATTGGTGGACTGTTTTTGAAAGAAAAGGCAAGCTTATTTTGCAGCAGCACTGGTATACGATGCGTTTTGTGTGAGTAATGAATGGCTTGAAAATTTCTGGAAAAGACTTTTTTTTTTTTTTTTTTTTTTTTTTTTTTTTTTTTTTTTTTTTTTTTTTTTATTCGGAAAAATGAGTGGGGAAACAGTGTATACAACAACATTTGTGATGAGACGAGGTTAAAACTTCAGAGGATTCTTCAAGGTTACAAACCAGATGATGAGTATATATATATATATATAAACTACTATGCATAGCAATCTGTCTTGATCAGTATGTTATATAACTAAAACTAAACACAGATCTAAATCACACACAATCGCAAAAAATTCACATTAAGTAAAGTAATAAAAAATCGTTACTTTTTTCTGGTACATCACGTTATATGGAACCCTCTATATATCGTATTAAATATCATTGTAAATAGAAATTTAGAAACCCTGAGCCTTTTTTTCGTCTCGAACGTGTCAAAGACATTAAAGGCGAAGATGAATCCCGTGGGAGGAAGTGGTACTTAGACCCGAGACGCCTTAATAATTAGTGGTGCAGTGGTCTAGTGGTAACACGTCTGCCTAGGCAACATGGAGGTCCAGGTACCATACCCGGCCACATCGCAAATTTCAATCCAATGCTTTTTCTTTATCTTCAATGTCGAATTAATTTTGTCTTCCCTACAGATTCGACGTACCGAGGTTTGACTCGATAAAAATTAAAAGTTTAGATTTTTCTTATTCTCGAAAAAATTTGTGTAGAATGTCAGAGATCCTTACTAAAAAATTCGAATTAATAAAGACAACGTTTCGATCGTATGTGCAGCTTGGATATTTCACAAGATGACCTTCGGACTATGCTGGCAGGGGCAGGTGTAGAGCGAGACGTGCTTTAACACAATCCGTTTAGTCGCTTTGTCTGCAACGCTGTGTTGGCTGAGCGGTCTAAAGCGCCTACTAACCCTCGCTCCGCACACTGGGGTCCTAGGGACCCCAGCGTAATTTCTGTTGTGTATTACAGAAAGTACGTCGGCTACAAGTTTTTGAAACTTGGTGTATATTAGGTTGGTGACACTGCCTACACGCACGTGAAGTTAACTCAAACATCCGCATTGTTGTTGCACGACTGTCAAGCTGTAAAGATTGCTGAACGCCCGTGGGGTCTTGATTACCCCAGTGTGCATTCCGTGTAGCTCATTTATGGTTCACTATATTCGAGAAAAATGGACACAAAAACCAAAATGTGTTGCCAGGATTGTAAATGGGCGATCTGTGATGAACATAGAGCCATAATTTGTACCGAGTGTGCTCACTGTCAATGTAAGTGAATACTGATATATTAGTTACAGTTTTTGACTTTATTCTTACATACATTATTTTCATCTTTCTTATGTTTTTGCACAAAAATGCTGCAATAGTAATTTTGTAAACATTCAATGCCAAAATATACTGTAAATATCAAATAAGCCATTATATTATATTACAATATATTACTTTGTACATTGAAGTTCAGACTCAGGTTGAATTTATACATTGTGTTGAAGTGTAACATGTATCAAATTTTTAAATACCATATATTACTCATTGTAATAACTAAATAAAGTCATTAAGATATTCTGTTGCATTATATACTTTGAAATATAAGCAGGCTAAACATATAGATATACAAAACATTTTTTATTAATAATACTATGCACATTTTATAAATATCATTCGTGTCTCATAGTTGTAATAATAAAAAAATCACTACAGGTAACTAAATAGTTATTTACAATGTTCCAGTTACATAAGACATTCCAATGTATATATTAGTGAGCTTGGAACACTTGATATATGTAAAAAATTTTTGGGGTCCCGTAGACCCCAGTGTGCCGTGGAAGGTAATTGAAAAGAAGCGTATGGTGCGAGGGCTAAGTAAATAGGATCCCGGCCACAGCACAAATTTTAATTCAATTCATCTACTTATGTTTAAAATAAACATCCTTGACCAGAGGGGAGCAACAAAAGGGGAAATTAAAAAGAATCATTACTTGTCTTTTGGGACCACATGTATTGTTATATAAACGCATTTTGAAATGTACGCGAAAGTTGGTAAGTTGAAGAATAGGTATTTTTGAGTCTAACCAAACAATGGATGGTCGAGGAAGGAACGACAGGATATTTTTGTTATCTATCAATGCTGCTGTGGATAATCAATGAAATGTGGTTGAGGAAAACGCACTAAGCGATAAAAAACTAATATGATTTGTGTTAATATTACAAGCTTATTATTATGAAACAATAAGTTTATTTTCAGTTTGTAAGTCACAGACTATGTATCTATTCCTAATAATATCTATGCCCCATATTTCGGGGACTTTTGGTCTTCACTCTCACCTACTGACACGCAGTTTAATCTCTCTCTTTATA
The DNA here is from genome assembly GCA_026315105.1 of Locusta migratoria. NCBI lineage: Eukaryota > Metazoa > Arthropoda > Insecta > Orthoptera > Acrididae > Locusta > Locusta migratoria. Next base: position 27,166,393 of record CM048751.1, read on the forward strand.
AAAACGAAGGGACACCCATTCACTCGTTCACTTACTCGCCAACTAAACACGAAATCTCGAAAACTACTTCACCTGTAAAACTGCATTTTGTCAGTAATATAGTTTACAGGTAGAGGACGTTAGCTAAGAAAGGAATTTGCGATGGGGCTGATATTTCGGCAGATATGACGCCATAAATAATGAAAACTTCCCCGTCTTGCGGCACGCGATAGTGTAACTTTACCAGTTCACTATTGGAGAAGTAGAGCACTTAGAGACTTGCAACAACTTTAAACATAATTTCATACTTTTAGGAAAAACTTTCTCGCTGACAACTGCAGTGAAATGATGAAAGGAAAATATTTTGTCGCCTACTGCTTTTTCGGCGATCATGTAGTAAAATTACGGCATTTGGCATGACGTTACAATGTATTACTCGTGCCGGCCGCGGTGGCCGAAGGGAATGAGGCGCTCCAGTCACGATCCGCACGGCCACTACGGTCGGGGGTTCGAATCCCCCCTCTGGCATGGATATTTGTGCCGTCCTAGTTCGTAAGTAGTTCATAAGTAGTTTGTAAGTTTAGAGACTGATGAACCCGTAGTTAAGTCCCATAAGCTTAACAAACATTTGAACATTTTGTATTACTCGTACATTATTAATTGTATTCGCGATAAATGTTACAGAAAGTACACACATACCATTGAACGTACGCTCCAAATTTTATCATAGTACGACAGTCAGTTAATGAGATATGGAGTCATAAAGTGTTAGGTTAATGAAAAACCGCATCATGCATGACGTTCTCATTCATTACGGCTTTCCTACTAACTCTATTCGCGACATATTTTGCAGACGTTTTACATATACATCACTGGATGTACATTCGAAATAATATAGTGTTACGACATATAGTCCAGGTGCAATGACGTCAAAGACAATGAAATGCACGAAAATTCGCACTAATAAGCATATGATTGTAATTTACTAGGTCTTTACTACCAACAGCATTTATAAGACATTTCGCAGGCAGTTTTCTAATATTCCACTCTAAGAACCTGGTAAATAATGTATTTTAGGACACGTAATTCAGGAGATATCTCTATATACAAGCGAAAGATCTCTTACGCACTCACTGACAAAACACAAAATATCTGAAACTACTGCACCTATGAAGCTAAAATTTTGCCGGTATGCATTTTATAGGTAGAAGACGTAAGGTAAGATAGTATTTTGCGATAGGATATAATTAAGGTGCCTAACGGAACATGCTTTACCTACCGACTGACGAAACTTACAAGAGAAAGATCATCGTCTACCTACGGTTTCGTACGGTGCATGGGGGAGGGAGGGTACCTGGAAACATAGAAATGGATCTCTAAATACCTTGGTCGCGCCATAACTTTACAAGGGCTCGATCGTTTTCATAGATCTTTTTTTGTCGTTTTCGTTATTCTCAGAACAAGGCTTGTTTGAAATAAAACTGGAAAATTTGAGAGCAAGAAAGTTGTTTTTTTTTTTTTTTTTCAATGTACCCTGTCCTATTGCAAACAAATCAATAGTTTTCTTCCGATATTGATGAAATTTGGCACACTTAACTTTAACGTCAAGACGAATGTCACAGTCTGTATAAAATTTCGTTTGGTGCATCGTGGAGGATACGTAACACACGGACACAGACAAAAAGCATAGTGTTGCTCCGATCTTCTTGAATTTTTGCACACATGACCTATGTTACATGAAAGAGGGTACGTTGCAAAAAAGTTTACTGAGAGAGGGAAAGGTGGAAACGAACAAAGAGATGGGAGAGAAAGAGTTGGATGCAGAGAGAGGAAGAAAGGGGAGTGTAGAATAAATAAGTACCCGGTCAACACCAGGTTTCTAGCTAGTTAATTATACACCTAAACCTTCCTCGTGAATTATACCGTTCGTAGATTGTAACCGTATGAAAATTCGTTGAGTAGTTTTTGAGTTTATTACGCACAGACAGACAGGCGCGTCTGGAGGACTTTGTTTTATCATATGTATAGAAATAAGGGTGTTGTTGGTGTATCTACACTGAGGTTGGAATTAGAAAGAGCCAAACAGTTAAACTCAGTACTAATACCGCTCTTTGAAATTGAACGTAGCCAAAACTGAGACTCAGCCATTGTTCAACTTTTTCTGGTCTATGTTTAAGAACACTAATATGTTACGTTCAGTGTGTGCTGCCATCAAGGGTCAGCAATTCGATTTATTATGTTATCTGATTCTTATTACGATTTCATTGATTTCTTTTGTAAAGTAAATTGGTCCTGAGAAGCCGTTTAATATTATGTCCACAGTTGTGTTATGTGTGACATTATATCTATAATGGTTTTGAGAGATTTTTTCCGTTTAAATTATGGAATATCTTCCCGGAGTACCATTATCATTAAGCTTCTATAAGACTGGTTGTATTTTTTATAACTATCGGCCAATCTACGGTTAAATAATGTTCGAAATATTATTAACAGGCTGACTCTCAACTATACGTTGTGTTTTTTTCGGTAGCAGTACTTTACCGCTCACTCCCCACCCCGCCTGTATCCCTAATCCGAGACATTATTGTTAGTAGACAATTACATGAACAGATTGTAGACCAAAATGGATTCCTTGTTCAACTAATCCCCACTGAAAACTACCAATGTGAGAGTGTCCTGTGCCAGTATTTTTAGCCTTACAAAGAAGCTGCAGCCGAGAGAGATAGGGCGTTGAAGTAGAGGCTGGATCGTCGTTCCACTTCAGCACGAGGACCGGCCAGGTGCGCTACAGTACCAGGTTACCAACTGGTGGTGTGGTGCGGTGTGGCTGCAATACTTGCAATATCAGCGCGGTCCCCTCCTTGAAATTCAGCCCGGCTGGTACTACTTGACCTACTTTCCTCGGTTCTTGCGCAGGAAGGAAAGGCGTCTGAATTTTTCTTGACTCCACTTGGCCGCAGACAATAGGGCAGATTGGGATACATTTATGCAGATTTCTTTTTGAATAATTCTTTTCTTTGTCGCCTTATTTTTGAAAGATTTGAAATATAAAATCAATTTGGAATTTTTCGATAGTCAATGTCTGTGCTCGCGTCGTGTCAGTTACACTGCTTTAGTATGCTTGCACACTCTTAATCAGAGATACTGGCTACTTTCTACGTGATTATCTCTACGAAGCCGGAAATGCGGAGTACTAAAGTAGTATTTTAATAGTAACCATTGAGAGAGTATGCACGACTTTGCAAGAGTAGGAAATAAAATTGTCATATGATATACAGGGTGATCTAAATCAGTATGAATTTGAAAACTTAATAAATCACGGGATAATGTAGATAGGGAGGTAAAAATTGACACACATGCTTGGAATGACACAGGGTTTTATTAGAACAACAACAACAAAAGCTTCAAAAAATGTCTAACAGATGGTGGTTCATCTGATCAGAAAAGAAATAATTAGCATAACAAATTAAGACAAAGAAAAGACGATGTTCTTTGCAGGAAACGCTCAATATGTTCACCATCATTTCTCAACAATAGCTATAGTCCAGGAATAATGTTGTGAACAGCACTGTAAAGCATGTCGGGAGTTATGGTGAGGCATTGGCGTCGGATGTTGTCCTTCAGCATCCCTACGGATGTCGGTCAATCACGATACACTTGCGATTTCAGGTAACCCCAAAGCAAATAATCGCACGGACTGAGATCTGGGGATGTGGGAGGCCAAGCATGACGAATGTGGCGGCTGAGCAAACGATCATCACCAAACGACGCGCGCAAGAGATCTTTCACGCGTCTAGCAATATGGGATGGAGCGCCATCCTGCATAAAAATCGTACGTTCCAGCAGGTGTTTATCAGCCAGGCTGGGGATGATGCCATTCTCTAAGATACCGATGTACCTCTCACCCGTCTCGGTAGCTGTCACCGACGTTTTGCTGTCCAGCGCCATCTGACTGACATTTATTGAACTTCTTTTTTGTTCTAACAATACCCCATGCCATTCCAAGCATGTGTGTAAATTTTTAGCTCTCTTTCTACATTATTCCATGATTTATTAATTTTTCAAATTTATACTGACTTTTTCTCTCCCGGTCGATTGAGTTATGAGAGAATCCTCAATCGTAAAAGATAAACTTTTTTAACCAAAAGTAAGCTTTAATATGCGAAATTCATAATTACATACTACACTTTTGTCTTCTTTGTTGCCACTTCGAGCAGTTTGGTCCATATCGGTTCAAACAGCCGTTTAATAAGGGAGATACATGATAGTTAATTGTTTGGGGCGGTAATTTTTCACTAAGTTACAAAGTATGTATCCGTTATCGTCTTTGATTTCCTTTCTCTTTCCGTGATATTCTTGTAAGTAAGTTACACATTAAATTGTCTATCTAACGCTTTCAATTTGTTTTAATTGTGATAAAACAAGAAATGATGACATTGTAACAAATTAGCATCGCATGTTAATTTTCCTTCCAAATCATGAATTTTCCATCTACTCATAATCATTTTCGTATAAAAGCGAAGAGAAATTCATCAACTTTGATTTTCATTGCACCTCCGTGTATCTCTGGAATTAGATACTTGCAACGTTGCGGTGTCTGCAGCACTTCGGGAACAATGTCTCCGATCAGCAATCCAGCGCGTACAGTCAAGACAAAAATCTTTTACATCTGCGTAATGACAGTCCCAACTCCTTTATTCAAATAAAATGCAAGTCAACAAAATTTTGTTCCACGAAGACGTAAAATTTTATTCACAGTAAAACCGGTCATATAAGATTTCATTGTTGTTTGCTCTTTCTACAATTGGCAATGGAAATAATATATATATATATATATATATATATATATATATATATATATATATATATATATATATATATATTAACGTCTCACGTACTTTCATATTGTAGGCAGATTGCAATTACGCACCACTCATCGAATTTAACAACCGATGTCTAGAACATCACGTAATCAACTAACATGAACTAATATTGTAATTAAATATTCTTTTAAGAGAAGTTTATTCGTACCTCCATTGCAAAGAAACAAAAATTAGGCACAAATACATAAAACTTATCTCAGAAGGGTACCTATTGTTGAGTGTAGTCATTTACACTCATATGAAGAGGAATGGTCAAAGTACAGAAGTAGCTAGAGAATGTCTAGGAACAGTAGTGTGTGAAGGCAGAAGAAGCAGACAACTTGGTGGAATGACATAGTCAAGGAAGCCTGTAAAAAATAAAAAGAATGTCTAACTTGTTTAAAGGCATCACGATTCGTCGATGTGGTAAGCAAGTGAGGTGTTCATAGGCTGAAACTATAGACGGTGAGATATCAGAGCCGTTAGAATTTAGCCCTACCTGTTGATATTACGTAATTCTCGGTAAAAAAAAGGTCAAATTGTTGAACATTTTATTATTATGAAATGAAGACGCTACAGAAGAAAGAAGGCGGAACACACGCTCGGAAAGTAGCTGCAGACCCGGCGAAAGCACGGAACTGACGCTGTCTCATTTATAAAGCATTTAGCAAGGAATAATAAATGACGATATACTGTACATATTCCTGGCCTAAGTGACCAGAAGGCCCAAAGAAATAAATTAACGTAAAATCAGTAGAAAACCACTGTGGCACGAGACAAAATTCCAGGGATATGCAGAAGACGGAAATTAAGGGACTGAGTTTTGTACGGTTTAGCATAAGTGCAAGAAGTTCGCCGTTACATGCCAAATCCGCTGACTAATGGCCTTTATTTGCAATAGTAATTGCTAAGACAGTATAAACGGTGAGAGCCCTATTGCATTCTATACACTATACACAATGGCGTCTGGTACTTCAGAAGATCGGGCGTTCACGTGGGGAAAACGCCCAGGTTTGCCCCTCCCCCCACCCCCTTTAGATATATTTTCGTTAAAATATGTGCAGAATGTCTTACTTCCGCTTAGTTGAGCTTGCTTTACTCGAGGTCAGACTTTTCTATTTAACACTTTTCTTCCAAGCTGAGTAATTTGTTTCTAAAAGATATTGAACGTTGTTCATTTTTGTTTGATAATAAACCCAGGAAACATGTGAATATGCAAATGGATACTAAAACGCAGTAGGTGACTGCAACAATCTGTTATGACGAAGAGACATCCTACCTTCGGGTCACGTGACACTGTAAACCTTACGCAGGCGCAAAAGCTGCTCTCTCTCAAAGAGTTTGAAACAGTTAAACATTTACGGACTGTATGACATTACACGCAAATGGGTTAAGTTAAAATGTGTACCCAACCTGGATTCGAACCAGGGTCTCCTACTTTCTAGGCAGCTGCGCTGACCCCTACACCACGTGGGACACAGCTATCGTTGCACCTGCACGTAATTACTCAAGCACGCTTCCCGTCAGATACAAATTTGCAACTTCACTCTGACCACTAGAACTCAAACTCGTAGTCACTTTGTACTGATTCCCGTAAGAGTAAGGGCCTAGGAGTGCCTCTGCAATGAAGAAAGGATCATTGCCCGTCATCCGCAAATTGTAGAAGTTATATATGTGTGGTATCTGCTCTTTCTAGTAATTCTTGCTAGGCGGAGGGTAGCGACTTTATTATTATGCATTATATGATCTTTTGAAGACTTGTACAGTTGATAGGTCTTTAATTTATATTTCTCAGATATTTTACCAAATATGACGTGTTTTTGATGAATCTACAACGCGCCAAAAACAAATATGATGCAAGATGTTGCCTTCATGGAGTATTTGTGCATGCGCAAGGCGAGTTGCGCAGTAGTTCCATTGTCTTCCTTTGCGGCCATTCGTGTGTAAACGCTAAAGCTCGAGTAACCAGGAGCTGGTATCTGTACCAGCTCCAACGCAAGTGTTAAAAGCGGCATTTTCCCTCGCCCCTCCCTGCAGCGGGAGCTACTATGTGTTGCCTCCAAGGAGTTCAGAAGCAGTGTTGCCAACTTAGTGGATTTTCCACTAAAACTGGTGGTTTCTACAGTCCAGTTTTAGTTACTGAAAATGCGATCTCAAACCACTACAGTATTTATGTGTTTCGAAATATATTGCACATTGAACTGCCGTACACCAGTCGGTACCAGTAGGGAAGTTGCAGTGTGCCTCTGAGGTTCCATTTTGTGACGTTATTTTTAAGCGCCAGATGGGTCGGCGATTCGTAATCAGTCCTGCTAATGTATTGCGATTGGTTGAGATGAAATTACGAGTTGCCCTTCTTCGTGAATACGGTCTTGGTGTAGAAGATGAATCATTAACATGTTTTCTAGTATCTATTATAGTGCAGAAATATGAGCATACATGAGAAACACCATAATAGATACCAGGTAACATGCGTATGATTCTTCTTCTACACCAATACCATCTTCACGAAGAAGGTTTCTTCGTAACTGCATCTCAACCATTCACACTATATTGGTAGTACTGATCACCAATCGCCGATCCATCCGACGCTTCACTACAGAAATAACTCCATAAAACGCAACTACAGAGGCACACTGCACCGTCCCTACTGGCGTACCGGCAGGTCAAAGTGCAATGCGGCGTGGCACACGCAGAGGCCTCTAACGGACGACTGCAGAGTTTTGCAGATGCGGGAGTATCACTAGTGCAACAAGGGACGTTTACATTATCTATCATACGATTTTGGTGTATTTCTGTTTGTTCGAGCCTAAGTACTTTCCTTGTGAGAGCTTCGTGGCTCACACAGGGTGTGTCACGTCACATGTGCAGAAAAAGTACTCGACTGTCGTCGTTCGTGATGTGCACTGTGATTCTCGGTGTTTGGTATTATTTCACGACTTCATACGTTTATAAGTAAGCCGAACCCACAATATATGCAACAGTTTCGGGAATCTTGGCTTCAAGAGCCACATTTAAAAGTTCGCTTCAAGTAACTGAAAGAACCACGGGGCAGGTAGCGAAGTGTAAATTTTGCGGTACAACTTTAAGAAGTCACGATGGAGATTTGAAGTCTCATGGGATGTCAAAGAAGCATCTACAAAATAAAAATGTACGGAATCTTTCTTTTGTTAAATTTTAGTTTCTATCCCAGAGGCCTTGCGTGATAATGGTGGCTACGGATGCCGAATCGCGGCAATGTTAATGGCATGACAACGCGAATATTTTGTCATGAAACCTTTGTTTTACGAGGGAAATAAATTTTATTGCTTTAAATATGATACATTCAAGAACCTGTCAACAATATAGCAGGAACATCTATTTACTTCATCGTCTGTACGAATACCAAATGCCGCGGCGGAGCGGCCGAGCGCATTGAGGCCCTATAATACGATGCGCGAGGCCGTTCCCCGTCGGGGGTTCGAATCCCCCTCGAACATAGCTATTTTTGCCCTCTAAAGTGTAAGCTAGTTGATAAGTAGTTTGTAAGTTTAGGGACTGATGACACTGCAGTTAAGTCCCATAAGCTTTACAAACATTTGAACATTTACATCTGTAATCATTATTGGACCTTTTGAATAAAATAGAGCGTCTACTAAAGATTGCGAATATTTTATTACTAAGAATAAAGGAAACTAATTACTAATATACTTAATAGCTCTATGATTTCATGAGTGCTTTGTATCGAAATTTTGTGATGTGCCAGAAGTTGCATTCAATAATATCTATTGTTTCTTGTATTGGTATATTTGTAGACAGGTTACTTATGTCAAATGAGACATATTTTGCATTTGTTGGAATGGATATGTCTTTGATGCTATGTTCCAATTTCCAGGAATTTTTTATTGTATATTTATTATTGTAGGTGTAATGTTTGTTTAATAGTCGGTTTAATTTTTTACTTAGATAGTATGTTGGTCTGTTAACATTATCCACTATGGGGCGTATTGGGATGTTTTGTTTATTTACTTTAGGATGTCCTATTAGCTTAGGTGTTCTAGGGCACATTGGTATAATAGTTTTGATATCATAATCTGTAAGTACTGATTTACAATTTCTTATAGTTTTCTTTATTTGCGCTATAAATTTAATAGTGGGATTTCTGTTTATTTCTATGATTCCATTTTTATTGAAAAAGTCAAGTACTTTCTTTTTATAGCCATCTTTGTTTATAGTGACTATACTATTGCCTTTATCTGGTTATATATATACTTAATGTTTTATTTCATAATAATTTAAATCATTTAGTGGAAATTTTAGCGATTATGAAAGGAGGGGCATTTTTGTTAGTGGTTCTCTAGTGGTTTTGCATTTGAAACTGGTGGGGAGCTCTCTTTAACTGTTGACAACACTGTTCAGAAAAGAATTTGAACCTCGGCCGCGCATGCGCATTGCAACGCTGCGGCCACTGCCGATTATATTAAGCGTCCGGGCTACGACTCCTTTATGTGCTGTAAAATACTTTGAATGTGCATATAAAATGATCTGATAGAAGAACGAAACGAAGAATATTTTAAAATCACTTTTTATTATACTTATTTATTTACCTTCTTTTCACGGTGAGCTTTCCTCCGAGGGTTCACTGAACCAGTGAAGACACAGGACGCGCAGTCACTGACTATAGAGCAACCTACTTACAAATAACTATCTCCTGACACAATTATAAGCTGGAAAACAAAGTCTCAGTAAAATGGCAGCTGCAGCAGCATTTAGCTCGCCTGGCAGACAGCTAGGTCCCATCGCTCTCCCCTACTCCCCCCCCCTCCCCACACTGCTTCAGCCACTATAATCGCAGAGAACGCCAGCGACCCCTCTATGGGGGCGGCACGCCAGCCACCCCTAATGCTGGCAGCAGCTGTCGCCCCGCTGCTTTAATGGCTCTCGCGACATAATTGCGATAATGTCCGCATTACGACAATCACTGTAGATTTCTGCCTCAGCGCCGCCCGGAATTGGCTGCTGTCCCCAACTGTTACTACTTGGGAAACTTCCGTAATAGGAGTTTCTCTTCTTTACTCGTTACATTTTCAACTCTTTTCCTTTACGTCAGCCAGTGGCGGCGCGTCCTATTGGTTCACTGGTTCAGTGAACCCTTGGAAAAAACTGCTCCTCGTGACGAAAAGTAAGTAATAAAAAAGTGTTTCTCAAGTATTGCTTCGTCTCATTCCTCTAATGGATCTTTTTTACGCGCATTCAAACCATTTTTATCGCATGAGAAACGTTTTACGTCGCGGACACCACGTATACGAGTCGTACCGCGGTATCTTAATATAGGCGGCAGCGGCCGCAGCGTAGCAGTGCGCATGCGCGGCTGAGGTTCCAATTCTCTTCTGAACCCCCTGGAGGCAGCATATAGGCGCTCACACGGGAGAGATGGGTGAGGGAAAACGCCGCTTTTAACTTTGCAGTTGGAGCTGGTAGTGACGCCAGCTTCTGACTACTCCAGCTCTGGCGGTTATACACGAATGGTTCCGAAGCAGACAATGAAGGTACTGAACACCCTCACCCTGCGCATGAGCAAATCCTCCATGAAGGCAACGTCCGACCATCATATTTCTTTTTGGCGCATTGAAGATTTATGAAAAACTCATTTTTGCTAAAATACCTTATAAGAACCAATTAAAGACGCGTAAATTGTAAAAGCTTTCAGAAGATTCCATCATGAATAATAATGAAGCACTACTCTGCATGCAGAAAGTGTAATCGTGTGGTTAGCGGCATCGTCTGACTGCAAGCAATTTTTTAAATACTTTTTTTAATTTCTGTAATCATATGGAACCAAACTTCCTTATCTCACAAACAACTTAAACTAAATTAAACTAACCTAAGGACAACACACACATCCTTGCCCGAGGGAGGATTCGAACCTCCGACGCGGGAAGCTGCGCTCCAGGCGAAAATCAAAACTTCCTTCTTCCTCTATCTGTGCCCCAGAAATTGTTTTGTTCATATTCCTATACAGTAACTTAAACATTCTTTCCTAGACGGAGAAAAACGGTAAAAGAAATTGACTGCTTCTCAGTAAACCGTAATGTAGTTTTCTGCATTAATTCATTGTGTAGGTTATGTCTTTAATAAGGTAAATTTACATGGTTTCTGCATCAGATTAAAATCAGCTGCTGTTAAAGCAATGGAATTACATATTAATTTGATAACATGTCTATCCAACACCAGTCCTCTCGAATAAGATTTTTAACACATTACCGTATTTTTTCTTGTGGTCTGAATACTGAATTACTTTGTCATATTCCGTTTTCATATAAATTTGATAATCAAGTTCATTATCTGTGGCAATCACATAGCTGAAAAACTTTCCCATTATCCAGTGGACAGCATTATTTTTAATTTGTGGGTAGTAATTTATCTGCGACCTGTATAGCATTTCGGAAGTTATATAATCTGGCAAGGATCTTGTCAGAAGTGCTATACTGCTTCTCAACCAATACCAGTTTGTGACATTCCACTACATGTAAGTCTGTGGAGGACCGTGTCTATCAGATTGCACTATCAACGAAGATTTGTGTCACTCCTTCCTATATTATAAAGTCTCTCATTTGTACTGACGATGTCATTAACTACCTGATACCATGCAGACCTAGCTGCAGACCTAGCTGCAGACCTAGATGCTTTATGATGGATGTCCACAAGTCATAGACCTCCGTTACTATAGCCTAGCGTAGCTGTTTCTAGTTTTACGCGAAAAATTTCTCCCTACCAAAGAAAACTTGCAAAAACCGACATAATTTTATTGCCTATCATTTTGGATAACGGAAAACATTGTGCGATGTAAAACGCCGTGGAGAAAATACAGTTGTTAATAATTTTCACTCTCTCTACCTGATTAATCTGTCTTCGAGCGTTCTCGATAACCGCTCCCCAACTTTTTCCCAAAGCCTCCCGCCAGTCTATGGGATTACAAGCCTTGTCCCCTATTCGTTCAGCTGTCACATCAGAATATATATATAGGGTGTCCCAGATATCTTGTCCACCCAAAATATCTCTGGAACAATAACAGCTATTGGAAAACGACTTTCACCTGTATCAATGAACGGCTGGAGCCCATGAATGTACATATTTGGAAACATTCTAAAACGAAAGCATTTTTTTAATTGTTTTAACACAAACTTATGTTTTTTTGTTTGTTTTTTTATTTCTTGTTTATTTATTTATTTATTTTTTTAGAATGGACACCCTATATTTTTTCTTCAGCAATCCATAGCATGACAAATCACACAAACAATGCCGTTGATTGAATCGCAATATTCCAATTACATCCCGAGTTACTGCGACGAGAACTTGACGATTGAAAAATCGGAAATACGCTGCTAGCACACGTCCTGAGGCTCAGGCGTGAACCCCATGCTGCCCGTCATCGCGATGTGATTGACATGCGTAATCGCACTTCGATACTTATCAAGAGGTTCGAAACGAATAATACGGTCTGCTGCCATCAACTCTCATAAGCACATAATGGTTTACCTCTTGCACGTTCTATGTGTCTACGTACACAATATGAACCAGTACCGATCGGTATATAACAGTCAGGTTGTCTTATTTATCCTGCACACCCAAAATAAGGTTTATCGAATGCGTTAAATGGCCCATTGTGCCTTTCGCGCACTCGTTCACCCAGGGCGTAGCTCTACCTAGACACGTGCCCATCGTAGTTCCCACGACAGCCACAGTTACCACTTCTCCTTGTTTGTGATTTGCGACGCATGCAAACCGCTGTACTCCACCACCCTCCGAGCATCCCATTTGTTGTTGCTTTGGCGTGCAATACACCGCTTGCCAGTGTATTCGTGCATAAGAGTAATCTAGTGACGGCACGGAGGTAGTAAACATTATGAATAACCGTTGTGTTGTGGAACTTATGCTGTATTATGTACACACATGACGATATGGTATAAATGCTGCTGATCTATGGAGAATGTACGTTGACGGGAAATACGTTATTAGATTGCTTGTTTGTTTATAGTACTGTTAGAGAACATTATGATTATTACGTTAATATGTCTGTTTTCTACCCTACTCTACATACCTGTACTGTACCCTGTTGTAGGCGGGCGAAATTCTGTTCAGGCAGAACGACTGTACAGAAGACGATTCCCTGACAAGCCATCGCCTTCGCGCCGGATGTTCGGTCGTCTCACATCTCGTCTACGTGAAACGGGAAGCTTAAATCCAAGCCCTAGACATCGTCCTAGAACACGCACAGATGAACGTGCTGAAGTTGCTGTGCTCGCTACCGTAGCTGTGAATCCTCACATCAGCACACGTCAAATTGAAAGTGAAGTTGGTGTGTCGAAATCAAGTGCACAGAGTATGCTACAACGTCATAAATTTAATCCTTAGCATGTTCATTTACACCAGGATCTTCATGGAAATTACTTCAGCAACAGGGAAATATTTTGTCGGTGGGCTCTGCAAAAATTTCTGACTAATCCAAATGTTTACGCAGATGTTCTCTTTACCGACGAGGCATCATTCTCCAACAAAGGAATTGTCAATATGAGGAATATTCATTATTGGTCCGCAGTCAATCCAAAATGGCTCCGTTAGGTAGAGCGTCAACGTCCGTGGAAAATGAATGTTTGGCGTGGCATTATTGGAGATACCATTATCGGACCTTTCTTTGTAAATGGCGTCCAAAATGGCAGACAATACTCCAGATTTATACGACACAATCTTCCTGTTCTCTTAGACACCGTACCTCTGAAGAGGAGAATGGTCATGTGGTATCAGCATGACGGATGCCCTGCACATAACGACTTAAGAGCACGACAACTTCTGAACCGTAAGTTCCCTGGTAGGTGGATTGTACGTGGTGGCCCAGTTAGGTGGCCTACCCGATCTCCGGACCTTACACCGCTGGATTTTTTTCTTTGGGGAGCAGTGAAGGATGCTGTTTACCAACATGAACCAACAACACCAGAGGACATGAAGAAACGCATTATTGATACTTGTACAGCCATCAAAGAGGAAACAGTAGCACGAAGTGGGGCTTCCTTCATCCGCAGAGTGGCCCTATGTATGCAAGCCAATGGTTATCACGTTGAGCATGATACGTGAACGCTATCTTTTGTATGTAGTGCTGGTATCACAGTGCAAGTTTCTACAAAGGGCCATTTTACCGAGTGATGTTCAGAAACATTTGTTTCAAACAATTTGTCATGTAACGCATTAGATAATCATAACATTGATAATTATGTGACATTAAAACTAATTAGTTAAACATGTTTACATTCATCTTCTATGTCTTACCTGAACTTCCCAAGTCAAAACATTTTTACCTAAACGACGGTAAAACCTTTGGGCCACTTGCTCCTTTCACTAAAACCATCAACATGAATTTTACTTTTATGACTGAGTGATTCACTGTCACTTGCGCTAAATCTACAGTAAAGTAAAGTTTTAACGTTGAACGGCATTACCTATTATAAGTTACAGAGGCAAACACACTTAGTGAACCAACCTGTGTATATACAGGGTGTTTCATTGCCTCTGTAACTTATAAAATAATAGGTGACGGGAAATTTTAATGCGGTAGGTCAACACAAGAAATGTTACACTTTCTGCGGAGCTATAACATAGTTTATTGTACCATTTTCCAAAGAGTTACAGCACAAAGATAATTTTTTTAAAATGGAACAATAGTTTTTTTCTATCGTGCATTGGAATCGTTGAAACCAGTTGCGTCCAAATCAATTTAAACTACACTCCTATCACTGGGAGCTACAACCCTTCAAAGATTCAGGGGCAGATACCACACGCTGTACATAACACATGGCTGTGTGGTGGGTGATGGATGTTATGGCGGTGGGAAGTTGATTTACATGAGATGTTTAAATGTGTCTCCATGTTCCTCAATCAATAATGCAATGCGCCGTCGAAAGGATCTGCGGACGAGATGTAACATCGCCGGTGTGACGGAGCGACATGCGTCCTGGATGCGCCGTTTTAGATCATCTGGAGATGTGGACTCAGTGAAATAAACACGATCCTTTAGATATCCCCACAAAAGAAATCTACTGGTGTGAAAACGGGCGACCTTGCGGGCCATGAATTAGGACCATGGCACCCCAACCATCTTCCTGCAAACCTGTTGTTTAGTTCTTCCACAACAGCATGCGCAGAATGGGCTGGGTGACCATCATGCTGCATGCACATATGGACTCTCGTGTGTAGACACACATGTTCAAGGAAACCATCCAAACTGTCGGCTATAAAAGCGCGATAGAACTTACCTGTCGGTGTACCTGGGAAGTAGTGTGGACCGATGATTTCATCCCCAAGGATTCCACACCACACGTTAATAAACCACCTACGTTGACGGTCGACAGGTCTTACCCACCGAGGATTGTGTGCGGCCCAGTAGTGCATGTTATGGCGATTCACTGCACCATAATTTGTGAACGTGGACTCATCAGAGAACATAACACTTTGTAATGACTCCAGCGTGAAATTACGCATGGCCCACTCACAGAATGTCACTCTTGCACGGAAATCGTTCGCATGCAGCTCCTGAATCAGTGACAGGCGGTACGGGTGAAACATGTGGCCGTGTACTATACGCCACACAGATGTGAGACTGACACCAGCGACTGCAGCAACGGCTCGTAAGCTGACATGAGGATCGTGGTGTAGTGCAGCTAAAACAAACACCTCTGTCTCCTCACTTCTTGCAGGTCTTCGTCTGTTACTGCGGCGCATTACCAAGCTGCCTGTTTCCCGAAGTCGTTGTTCGGCACGTAAGAACGTAATGGCTGCCGGGGCTCTTCGCCTAGGATATCTCACGGCATACGCCGTGGCTGCTTCAGTGGCATCGTGTCGGCAGTCGCCGAGCATCAGCAACATGTCAACGTACTCGTTGTTCGTGTATGCCATCGTCATCCGATGTCAGTAACTGTGGTATATTGAGCCCCGGTTGTTCGTGTGGCTCCAACTGTCGGGTATACGGCCGTGTGCGGAGACAGTCGGCAGTCTAACAGCGCTTCGAGGAAGCTTCTCGCTCCGTGACACCGGCGACGTTACAACTCGGCCGCACAACATTTAGAAGGCGCATTGCATTATGCGCAGCGTTTGTGGTATCTGCCCCTGAAACTTTGAAGGGTTGTAGCTCCCAAACTAACAGTGATAGGAATGCAGTTTAAATTGATTTGGACGCAGCTGGATTCAACGATTCCAATGCACGACAGAAAAAAACTATTGTTCCATTTAAAAAATTATATCTTTGTGCTGTAAATCTTTGGAAAATGACACAATAAACTATGTTCATAGCTCCGCAGAAAGTGTAACATTTCTTGTGTTGACCTACCGCATTAAAATTTCCCGTCACCTGACTCATCAGCGCCCAGTCCAAACCACTGAAGACAGAAAATTGAAATTTGTAGAGGGTGTTCATCTTACTCTGTAGCCATTACTTAAGAAGCGATTTTTCGATATTTTGTCCGTAAGGAGGTGAAATAGAGGATGAAACGTTTCTTGAAAATACGTTGCTATTTAGGCAATTTTACTATAACTACAAAATATCGGATTTTAATTCAGGGTTCGAATTTAAAGACACGTGTTTCGGCATTTTTTGAAATTCAACCAATAAGGGGGTAAAATAAATTGATTTTTAAAAATATGTTACTGTTAATTCAAATTTAAAGCTACAATTACGAAACTTCGAATGTGGAATATTGGTCAGGATTAA
The DNA here is from genome assembly GCA_026315105.1 of Locusta migratoria. Taxonomy (NCBI): domain Eukaryota; kingdom Metazoa; phylum Arthropoda; class Insecta; order Orthoptera; family Acrididae; genus Locusta; species Locusta migratoria. The sequence goes on from CM048751.1 coordinate 27,182,971, forward strand.
GAAAACATGAGTTTCAGCATTTTTGGAAATCAACAGGTAAGGAGGAAGGAGGTAATATAGGGGAAAAAAATTATTTTTGAAAACATGTTAACATTCCGAATATTCCGACAATTTTGCAGCAAGAGAAGCATATATATATATATATATATATATATATATATATATATATATATATATATATATATATATATATATATTGTTTGTTAGAATTTAAAAAATGCGTGTTTTGTTATTTTTGGAAATTGAACCACAAAGGGGGTTAAATTGGAGAGGGGATGTTTTTCGAAAATCTGTTGCTATTTAGGTAATTTTCATGTTAGAACTAAAAATTTTCGAATTTGAATCGGGGGTTCGAATTTCAAAGACACGTGTTTCGGTATTTTTGTAAATTCGACCAATAATGAGGTGAAATACGGGATGCAAAAATTGATTTTCAAAAATATGTTGCTGCCAACTCAAATTTCAAACTATAACTACAAAACGTAGGATAGGGTCTCTTCATCAGGACTAAAAAGACACGAGTTTCGTTATTTTTGGAAATTCAACAACTAAGGGAGTAAAATAGAGGATCAAAAATTCTTTTCGAAAACACATTGTTGTCAAGACAATTTTCGAGCTAGAGCTGCCAAAATTGGTATTTGTATTGTTGGTTGGAATTTATAAAATAAGTGCTTCGGTACTTTTAGAAATTCAACCATCAAGGGGGTTAAATTGGAGAGGGGCGTTCTTCGAAAATCTTTTGCTATTGAAGCTACAACCACATAAATTGGTATGTTTTCTTGGTCAGAATTAAAAAGGTACGTGATTCGGTATTTTCAGAAAATTAATCATTTAGGAGGTGAAATAGGGGATGAAACGTGTTTTGCAAAATACTTTACTACTCAGCCAATTTTGAACCCAGAATTACAATAAATGATATCCGCACACTTGGTTGGAATTTAAGACACATGTTGGGGTATTTTTTCGAAATTCAACTATTAAGGGGTGTCATCAAATTTTCAACTCTTTGTAAATCTTAAGAGACTTAACTACGGGGTCGTCAGTCCCAAAGGCTTACAAACTAATTAAACTAACTTACACTCACTTCCGCTAAGGACAACACAAACAACCATGCCCGAGGGACGAATCGAACCTCCGACGGCGAACTGCAGCGCGCAGCCCAGCAGATACGCACGGCCATTCTGCCGTGGCTACAAGTAATATCACAAAATTTCATCATTATAGTGCTGAAGCTATATCTATGGAACTTTATATTAAGAGGGAGAAACAACTGGTGCAGACCAACCTGCCTACGCATGTATATATCTCCTGTAACTAACGAAGACTTTTAATTCGCACACAGTGTTATCATGTGCCTTACGTAATCTACTAGAACGGTGTCAGTGTGTGTCGCTCCATTAGATATGATCCAAAGAATACCTGTACTCGGTATCCTCTCAAATGCTATTCGTACACCCTACACTCACATCTGTCTGCGACGTCATGTTCATATCATTTTTCTCGCGTCATTGGTAAGAACATTTATTTACCCAAACAGTAAAACCTCTTCAACCTGTGAAATGTTTCCACAGAAAGAGAAATACTCGTCTTTCTATCTTGCTTCGTGTTGTTCCGTAATGAGGCCGTATATACTTCAGAAGGTATGCTCGTACATTGCTGTTTTTGTCTATATACAGTTTTACTGCAGTACATCCGGTACATAGAAAGAAATGTGAGAAACATCGCAATGATAGGTTTAGTGTTTGAATACTAATTATTTATTCAATCGTTCTCTTTACACAGAATATCGACGACAATGTTTACTTTTTCCATTCCCCGAAACATTTTTTAATAGTTTACAATATACCTTTGAGGTTTGAATAGGGTTAGTAATCTAGAATGTTGAGTAGTATTGCATTTATACAACTGAAATATTTGTTGCCTTTCACGGGTACTTGGTTACTCAAATTCTCGCGAAAGTCTCCCGGAAAGTAGAAACACGAGAAAAAGTTTCGTATGCGTGGTGGCTTCGCTGGATGCAGCCGACCAGCAGCATATGATAAAACGCTGGAACCGCAAAGTGATTGAAATTCTTCTCCGTTTTTTTTTCCCCTCCTGTTTGTTGGTTGTTGCTGCAGCAATATAAGCTCAGAATTCAATACGACCGTAAAGTTTCCAAGCAATCAAATTTTATGGTGGCCGGGATTATGACCAGCGTGATAACTTTGCCTATAAATTAATTCTACTGCCGATGCTTTAGAAAATAGCGCAGCATAAAGAAGGCTCATTCTGGACAGATCCCCAGGGCCAGATGCCGCGTTCGGTGACACGTCGTTTCTGAAGCCAGAGACCGTTGCGACGTGATCCGTGGATGGGGTTTTTCTCTTAACGTATCCGACCTTTATAGCCAAAGACAAACTCTTATTACGAGATATACCATCTAATTAACGCTCTAAATAATCTCCAAATCAGTAATTTGAAACAAGTAAAATGTACTCTTATATAGTTGCCAGTATTCTGAAATGAATTTAATGCCACACCACTTCAAACAAAATCTTCCGCTCCTATTGACGTGCATTCTTTCGGTTGCTGATTTTATTTATTCGTTTTCGAAAGTATTGCAACGTACTTTTGTGAATTTCGAATCGAATCGATTTTCATAAAACTTTGTCTTACTCGGAGTGCAACCTGTTCAATTAATTTATTAGGGATAGTAGCCAAGATTGCTTACAATTTTAGAGTCACTTTTAACTTACTTGAACATGGTCCATTAAAGCATGATGGTTTTGATACTTTATTTGTATTATCACAAGCCAACAATAATGTTAATAACTATGAAATTGAAAAGCTGTCCTTTCTGGTGCGAATGAAGTGAAAGATCTGGTGATGGCAGATTAACCGGTCATCAGAACAAAGATTATAAGCGATATTTGCTGCTTTTACGTAAAGTCCACAATATACCTAGGACTTCAGACGTAAATTGGAAAGAACACGTAGATAATGTCGTGGGTAAGGCGAATCAGAGACTTCGATTTATTGGCAGAACCCTTAAAAGATGCAACAGAACTACGAAAGAAACTGCATACACTACTCTTGTCCGTCCATTTTTGGAGTATTGCTGCCCAGTGTGAGATCCTTATCGGGTGGGTTTGACGGAAGACATCGAAAGAGTCCAAAGAAGGTCAGCTCGTTTCGTTTTTTCACTATGCATGGGAGATCGTTATGGGAATGATAGAGGTTCTGGGATGGGAGCCATTACAACAACGACGCTTATCGCTACGGCGTGGGCTACTTACGAAACTGCTGCGGTGGAGTAGCCCAGCGGTCTAAAGTGTCTCGCCGCGGAGCACGTGGTTGCTCGCTGTGGAGGTTCGAGTCACCCCTGGGTCATGGGTGTGTGTGTTTGTCCTTAGGTTTGTTTACCTAGGTTTAAGTAGTTTATAAGCTACGGACTGATGAGCACGGAGTTTGGTCCGATAGATCTACAAACATTTGATTTTTTTTTTTTTTTTTTTTGTAACTTACGAAACACCAATCGCCAACATTCTCGTCAGAGTGTGATAATAAATTGTTGCCTCCCACTTACAAAATCAAATGTTCATTTGTTTGTATAGCTTATGGGTCTTAACTACGGGGTCATCAGTCCCTAAACTTACAACTTACTTATGAATTAGCTAACACTAAGGACGGCACAAATATCCAAGCCCTAGGGGGGATTCGAACCCCCGACCCTAGTTCCCACTTACATAGGTAGAAATGATGATCAGAATAAAATATGAGAAATCAGAGCTCGAACGGAGAGATTCAGGTGTTCTTTCTTCCCGCGCGCTATTCCAGAATGGAATGGGAGATAAATACTATATTGGTGGTTCGATGAACCCTCTGCCATGCACTCAAGTGTGATTTGCAGAGTATCCCGTGTAGACGTAGATAACAAATAAATGTATTTTCATTTTGTTATTTTCTATGACATATATCGCAAAATATGTCTAATTTACTGTATCAATCGTAAATCAGTATGTGAACTCTACGAAGTGCTTAGTAAAAGAAGAAACAAACATTTAGACGGAACAAAATCCAATTATTGCATATTAGAAATATGAAAACGAAGAAATTGCATACAGAAAATTAAAGAGAACTTATTTATTGGTGTTGGACAATTTTAAAGGAGTTCTAGTTACATGCTGAACTTTCCGTGCATTTTATGGAAAACATTCATTCGTGTGCGTACGTTCATACACGGTGTTCCGGGCAGAATAGTAAATACTTCAATTATAAGAAACGTGACATATAACATTTGTCTAATTTTTATTGAATATTATGCTCGCATTGATGTACTTGCATACGTGTCAAAGACAAAGCAAAGAAAATTATCTACTTTGTCCTTAAATTATGACCCGGATCATCACCTTAAAAGGACAGTTTTCCGGTTTAAATATAAACCGCATATGGGAGGCAATACTCGCATTACGACTTATCTTAGAAGGTAGGCTAAGGAAAGTCAAACGTACGTTTTTAGCGTTTGTTGATTTGGAGAAAGCTTTTGACAATGTCGACTGGAATACACTCTTCCAAATTCTGAAGGTAGCAGGGGTAAAATATAGGGAGCGAAGACTTATATTCAACCTATACAAAAACCAGACAGCGGTTATTAGACTCGAAGGGCAAGAAAGGGACGCAGAGGTTGGGAAGGGAGTAAGACAGGGTTGTAGCCTTTACCCAATGTTGTTCAATCTGTACATTGAGCAGGCAGTGAAGGAATGGAAGGAGAAATTTGAAGAGGGCATTAAAGTGCAGGGAGAAGAAGTAAAAACATTGCGGTTTGCCGATGACATAGTAATTGTGTCAGAGACTGCAGAAATCTGGAAGAGCAATTGAATGGAATGGACAGTGTCTTGAAAGGAAGATATAAGATGATCATTAACAAGAGTAAAACGAAGGTAATGGAATGCAATGTCAGAAAATCAGGCTATGCTGAAGGAATTAGATTAGGTAATGAGACAATAAAAGTAGTAGATTTTGGGTTGCAAGATCTAACTTCTAATGGCCGAAGTAAAGAAGATATATAATGCAGAATGGCTATGGGGAGATAAGCGTTTCTAAAGAAGCGAAACTTGTTGACGTCCAATATTAATTTAAATGTTAGAAAGTCCTTTCTGAAAGCGTATGTCTGGAGTGTAGCATTGTATGGGAGTGAAACGTGGACGATAAGGGGTTCAGATAAAAATATGATAGAAGCTTTTGAAATGTGGTGCTACAGACGAATGATAAAAATTAGATGGGTAGATCATGAAACTAATGAGGAGGTGCTTAACCGAATCGGGGAGAAAAGTAGTTCCTGGCATATCCTGACTAAGAGAATGGATAGATTGGTTGGTCTCATTCTTAGACATCAAGGAATTGTCAACTTAGCGTTAGAAGGAAGAGTGTGGGCTAAAAATCGTAGAGGGAGACCGAGGGACGAATGGAGTAAGCAGATTCAAAAGGATGGAGGTTGCAGAACATATTCTCAGATGAAGAGACTTGCACAGGACAGGGTAGCGTGGAGAGTTGCATCAAACCAGTCTGCGAACTGAAGACCACAACAATAACAGAATGGCGGTAAATACTGCCCTTCTGTATCGAGATGAAATAAAGACATTATTAAATACGAAATGACGCTATACTTTGCACAATGTATAAATTATGCAAGATTCAAATGTTCTTGAAATCTGTTCGGCGGTTTGAACATGTTGACGTCTTGTGTAAGCATTGTATTCATTATTTTGAATTGTATTAAATACAACATGTCAACCATTAAAAGTATTTTAAGTGTGATAAATTTCAAACGTCCTTTACCAAGGAGTCTTCAATCGTAGCAGAAGCGATAAAAGAATCCTTGATGCTCAGATGTTCCATAATTCGAATTATACTTAAAATCAACAAATGTATTGAATTACACACTTTCTAAGGTAACGTATGTTCTTTTCAGCGTTCAAGATATCTCCATACCCACTTTCATTAATATCGGTTAACCGATTAAGTAATGAAAGCGTGACAGAGAGAGACCTTCATTCGCGTTTATAATATTATGACGTCGTATCTGCTGATAAATGTATCGGTCAGTTACAAAACGCTTCATACACGTCCGAAATTACATGCAACCTTTGTTCTAGGTCCCTAACTACTGCCATTTTCGAATGATTGACCTATAAATCTGCGTATTCCCACGCGGTGGCCTCTAGTTATTTATGACGTCATATGTCCTGACCTATGAGTCCTGCTCTTTTGTTTTTAGGTGAGGAACCTTCGTGGGCGTACGGTGAACAATTCACCAAAGTTTCATTGCAATGGAACGAATGGTTTCTGAACAAACACAGGACATACAAACACACACACACACATATATATATGGAGAGAGAGAGAGAGAGAGAGAGAGAGAGAGAGACAGACAGACAGATAACTGTTAGTGTGTGATCCAAACAAACGTAAGACAGGTGAAAATGAAATTTTCACCGTTTCTTGCGCCTGTTCTTGGTAGAATATCATCATATTGAATTACAAGTTTATTGGCTACGCGAAACGGCCGTGTGGTCTAAGGCGTCATCTTACTGACAGGACGGCCTCTTCCGCCGGAGTTTCGAATCCTCACTCGGGCATGGACGTTTTTGTTGTCCTTCGCATTCCTGTTTTCCATGACTATTATATTTTCGTCTGCCTTTAATTCTGAACTAACTTTCATACCTGCTCATGAACTACCTAAAAAGTCTTCATCTTACAACAGTGAAGTCGGCGTATATACCGCAACTAGCGCCGTTGATTTTGTTTTCTATCGAATGCGTTGATAGCGAAAGAGATATTGGGTAGGATTGCGTGTTCACAACTATTGTCTATTGTTTGAGTAGCCAGAATTGTGATCAGCATTCACTTATTCTCTTTCATGTTGAAATGAATGAATGCGATTTCTTTCGGCTCTCCTTGACGTTAATTTTTAAGTAGATAACAGAAGACCGCGTATTGTCATTTCTCTATAGACATTCTTCTAGAGACTGTGAGTTCCATTATTGGCATTTTTATGAAGTTTTGCTGGATCTGCACTCAGTGAAAAATAGAGTTTATGAGCTGCCGATAGTCTAGCACGTAACAGATCGTTACCCATTGTAATGACACTTTTTCTTTTTTGGCTGGTGTTGTCGTCAAGATTAAATTTAAGTACCGTTTATTAAATTTAACAAACTGTGAAATATTGCAGTGGATATTAATTTTGAAAAGATAGAGACACTAAGAAAAACATGAAATATTCCGGCATCAGTATTTAGCGGAAATAACGGTTAGAATAAAGACAACACCACAGAGCATAATTACAAATGAAAGTGGAATCCGCTCTTTACCTGGCAGGGAATTCAGATGGGATCGTAGTCATCACACTGGAGTCGAATCTGTATGGAATAATAAATTTCTTCTTTACTGTTACCTGATGCTTGGTTGCATAAGCTTCGAATACTAATGTTTCGTAACCGCGTTTAATTCCAGTTTCGTTTAGTGTTTACAACTGCAAAATTATCAGACATCGTTTAAAGAAAAGAATAATTACTGAAGGCATTGAAACCAAATTCAACATAAAATGTGCTTAAGTAAAATTCGCGTCTGCAATGTTCTTCCGCAATCGCGAAGCAATTTACAACAATGGCCAAACATCATTTAACGAATTATGGTGGGAACAAATATTACAAAATTAATGAATAATGGGGAAAGAAATTCCTTTTTACTAAATACTCATTTCAAATGTACTGTGGTATTTATTACAATTAACAAATTAGATTCTCACACTTACAAAGTCAATGTGGAGAAAACAAACGTGTGATCTGTTCAACAGTAAGAAGACGAAAGACGACGAGCGATTCCGTTTTCTCCTGAAGCAGTTTGGAATTTCTGTGCGATGGCCTGCACTGCACGACCCTATTCAATGATCGGCGGTCTCTGTCAGCCAACGGAGAGGTCAGCCTGTACATTTTCATGCTGTAAGTCTCCCTTCCCGATTTTCACTTCACTATCGAATCAGAAATAGTTGATCTAAGGACGGTTAGGAGTGTGGAATTCTCACGAATAGCCTTCTGACACAAGTGACACCCAACCACCTTGAGAGAGTTGGAAGTCCACGAGTTCCGCGGAGCGCTCCATTCTGCTCTCTCACGAGATCAAATGACTAATAAGGTTTCTGATGTAAGGTACATGGCACAAGGTGGCAGACAATATGAAAAAGTCTGTTTTTGGGGAGGTCCGGTTAATTCTGATCGGAGAGAAGAGTTATATTCAACTTGTACGAAAACCAGACATCAGTTATTAGAGTCGAAGAGCATGAAAGGGTCCCAGTGGTTGGGAATGAAGTAAGACAGGGTTGTAGCCTTTCCCCAGTGGAAGGGAAAGACGTGGAAGAGCAATTAAATGAAATGGACAGTGTCTTGAAATGGAGACATAAGATGAACATTAAATCGAGGGTAATGGAATGCAGTGTCCAAACATAAGGCAGTGCTGAAGGAATTAGATAAGGTAATGAGACGATTAAAGTAGTAGATGAGTTTTGTTATGTGGGTAGTAATATAACTTCTGATGGCCAAAGTAAAGAAGATATAACATGCAGAATGCCTATGAGGAGAGAAGCGTTTCTGAGAAAGTGAAATCTGTTGACATCCAATATTAGTTTAAATGTTCAGAATTCCTTTCTGAAAGCATTTGTCTGGAGTGTAGCATTATATGGGAGTGAAACGTGAACGATAGCCGGTCGCTGTGGCCGAGGTGATTGAGGCGCTCCAGTCATGGTCAGCACGGCCACTACGGTCGGGGTTTCGAATGCCCCCTCGGGCACGAATATTTGTGCCGTCTTTAGTCTTAGCTAGTTCATAAGTAGCTTAGGGACTGATGACCCCGTAGTTAAGTCCCATAAGTTGTACAAACCTTTGAACATTTTTCGTGAACGATAATGAGTTCAGACAAAAATATGATATAAGCTTTCGAAATGTGGTACTTCAAACGAATGATGACGATTAGAAGAGTAGATAATTTAACTAATGAGAAGATGCTCAACAGAATTGGGGAGGAAAGGAGCATCTGGAATATCCTGATTAACAAGGACACCACATCGGTATAAGATTTTAGAATTTTTTGAAACACATGGTACGCTAATTTCAGAATTCAAGTAATAATCAGCCAAAGGCATTCGATGCAACTCTAAAAAATTATCGAGAAAATTTACTTTGACGTTTTGCAAGTTCATGTAAGCACCAATAATTAAATTATTTCTAGCAATTATTTCGGTGTAGCGTAGGTGGTAGCATTGGGGCCTTATAACTATAGGATCGGTAGTTCAAATCCTACAACGAATTTCTTTTCGTTGTGTTTGAATCCTTACACAATTTAATGTCTAATGGTACTTTTTAAGAAAAATGAACGAGCTTTTCTATATTCGTAATTTTCTATATTTTCTAAAAGGTTGTTAACCCGCGATCACTCGCCTTGTTAGAAAAAATCTAACTTTTATGATTGTAGTAGAATATTCTATCACATTTCAAAGCTATTTAATTGACCGTCTAGAAATGCATTCTTTCATATCTCGTGATTTAATTAATCTGTGACTCGACAGTCAAATTTCAACAATAGCTTGCTAGTTGTGGCATTATTTGAAGTGGTGCGCAACGTTAGTTAAACATGGAAGTCTTAACGAAACAATTACCTCTCCTTCCGCGGAAAACCGCTTTTCTTCAATTTTAGTCTGTTACTTCTACTTGCAACATGCGGCTGTGTTCGTTTTTTTTTTTTTCTTCTTGAAAGTATTCATCAAATGTTACGTCTTTTATGAGCAAACTAAATATTATTATTGAGTTTTACGAATTGAATGAAGCAATTATTTATACAGAGTACATTACATTCTCTGTAAGACATGGAAGTATATATAAGATTGAAAAACAGTATAAGCGGCCAGCGGCTTCTTCTTGAAACATACCATTCTGTTTTCGAACGATCGACAACATCTACACCTCCTTTTTTGAAATTGTAGCATGTTACTAGCTTATATGCCCGTGCTTCGCAACGGTTGTTAAAGAAGGGCCTGTGTAGATCATGGGTTTTAGGGTTTCGGACCTAGGTCAGCAAAAACAGAATCCTTGTTGGATCGTTCTGTCAATAAACTCAGTTCTCCTAGCTAAGATGTCAAATTTAAGTAGAAGTAATGGCCAAAAACAATGAATGTTCATAACGTTTTTCATACAAAACGTGAAATTAAGTCCGTACTCCGGAACGATATAAATTGAATGTTATGTTGTGTTCATAAAGTAAACATTGCGGTGTGTAATTCTCTGTTTGAAGTAAACTTCTGAAAACACTTCTATCGTTGAGATGAGAAATAGTAATAATTAAATCACCCAACCAACTAATCGAAGTATGACTGTGACTGTAGTGTAGCGCTCTATTATTCATTTGTTAGCCTATCTGCATTATCAACTTTGTCTTTGTCGATCGTCGGTAAAGTATTGAGGAAAACGCGCCGAGAAGTTAAAAACCTATATATTTGATATTATACGTCGTTATTCTCAATTTTGTTACACATTGCAACAGCAGCGCCGAAAGCGGCTGGCAAATTACATTTCTGAAAACGATATTGGATAAGTGTGAATATTGATTTGTAACAGTTTTCACAAATATCTTCTTGAATAGGAATTTGGAATGAATTGTAAGACTGTGTGAATCATGAGACTCTATACAAAAGAGTTCCGCGTGAAAGTGCTGAGCATAATGACATGTAACAACAACGGATGTATCTGATTCGGTAAAATTTTACTTTCTATCCTGGCGGCCTCGTGTTTTTATGTTGGCAACATCAATAGCACGATATAAAATCGTTGCAAAGATGACCGAACCACATAAAGTGTAGATAAATACTGCTGTTCTTGCTGTATGTTTGATTTCACGACAAAATATTTGCGTGTCACGCGATTGGCTTACGACGATATCACATGATTCTCGTTATTCAACATCTGTTGCCAACATTATCACAGGAGGCCGCCGGGATATGAGTAGGACTACGTCGCATAGTTTTTCTTGACTCAGCTGTCAAACGATAACACCTTTCACATCAGATAGTGTCGCGGCATTGATCTCTATACTCTCTGGATGTTGAACTTCAGTTTTCTTAGCATGCCAGCCATAGATATTCATATTTAGTTTCTTGCCAAATTCAAACATCGCTGCTATGAAGCATTTAAAGAAAAAGAGAAGAAACTATGTTTCGATTCCGTTCCCATATCAGCCTACAACATCGAATATGGAATTAAATTCCAAATCAAGAGGTAAGCAAGCAATTCTTTGTCACGTAATAACCGATGGAAACTCGTTTGCCAAATTTAAACATGGCGGACAATGCGAAATCGTTTTATTGCATATTTTGCGAATTATTGCTCGTCACACTCACCCACTGCCACGCACCGCGACCAAACTCCCTTACTAACATCATAAGACCAAGGGCTATCTACCACCACAACCACGAGTGGGTGGCAGTATGTGGTCATGGAGAAAAGTCTGTCAGCACGTACACACACAAGCTTTTTATATATATATAGATTACTTCATGCTTGTTCGCTTCGCCACTGTCAGCGTCTACAGAATCGTCGCTGTGGATGGTGGATAACATCAGAACATTCTTTTTCTGTTTCTTATTTGAAACGTATGAGGAAATGAAGCAGTTATTGCTTGGTTTATCTCCAAATGCTGCTGCTTAGTTGCCTATATTTTACGTCCAGCAGTTCTGGTGGAATTTCTTTTGAGTGTCTACTAATGTGAATCGATGATTGGTATACATTTTGTTACACAGTGGTACAGATGTGAAATAACTGTCCATCGTCAGGTTTCTGCCTGTTTTGTCACTTGGTCTAATCAATCGTAACACCACATGCTCTGCATCATTTGCTACTTGATATGGCCCAGTAGGCTGTTTGCCTCCATATACTTCCATATTTAGCGTATAAAAGGTTCTGGCATCACAAAGCGCATATACCTTGATGGCATATTTTGCAAGCTTTTATGCTATATACTGCCTGATTTTGAACCGTCGACGGAATGGTTCTAATATCTCGTCCTTTGTTGTCAGTGATTCTGCACTATAGATCTTCTCGAAGACATCCACAAATTCGTCAAATTACATGTCCCATACCGTGTTTGTACTAATTTATAATGCTTTGGTAATAATAAAGAAAAGATTTATTGTATAAACGTGTCTTATTTGGGCACAAAAAGATAAAAAAATACAAGATCACATTATTAGAAAAAACTCTAACACGGAAGTTATCGTGTTACAACAATAGACACGAGCGACCGTGGGTTAATAATGATGGTTTGAATAAGAAAAAGTAAGTCACCTTTTTTTACAGTATTGAGGAGATGAAGAGGCTTGCTCAGGATAAAGTGGTGTGGACAGCTGCATCAAATCAGTCTCCGGACTGAAGACCTCAACAACAACATCTACTAGTACAAGTACATAAAATTCTTTAACTACACGTAGTTCAATGGACAACGATGTTGCGCATACTGTTGTGTGCGTCTTTTCGAATGTGCGCCGTAATACGAAGAGGCTGGAATGGTGAGGGCTGCATTAGCGAGAATATAGTGTACCATATGACAGCAGCAAAATGTTTGCCACCGAAGTCTACTGCACAGCGTGGTTGCTTTCCTGACAGGCGGTCCGAGTTCGATATCCGGTCGGGTCGGAGATTTTCTCCGCTCGACCAATAGGTGTTTTGTCATCTCCATTATTATTTCATGATCACGGACACACAAGTTGTCCAAGTTGCGTCAGCTAAAAACACTAGGGATCTAACGGCAACAAATGCCACACCATTATGATCATTAGTAGTAGTCTTGTGTAATTCGCGAACGAACTAGGTCGGAAGAGCGCTCCCACAGGCGAACTAGTTCGCAGAAATCTCGCCTCTTAGTTCGTCTGCTCATTTTCCAAAGACTGACGGGGAACAGCGATAGGACGCGAGAGCGCGCAGAATCGCGTGATTTCCTTTTGCCAGCTACCGTCATTTCGAGCTGAGATGTAGCTCAGCTGTAGTTTCATTGTTCACTGCCACAAATTTTCTTTTCTTAGGTATTCAGCAGTGTCTAAATATAACCCTCATTAAAAAGACATTTATAAAAGTGCTTTTATGTTCACGAAAATAGACGCATTTAGCATATTTTGTAGGTAACGTTCCTTCAATGACCTATTAAACAAAACAAAAATAAATCCATTTTAAAAACAAAATATTGCGAATACTCTGTATTCAAAATAGTTGAATACCATTGTATCACGCATTCGGGTAAACAACTGGTTTATTTGCTTAAGTATTTGATGTCTATTTGCCCAAAAATACGGGTAATAGCACACGCTTGTGCAACACTGATCATTATACAAAAAAGCTGTCATAACAAAAGAAAGAGCTCTTTTAGTAGCTGTAGCAAAAGCCAAGAAGAGCGGACGATGTAAAAAGAGCGTCCTACTTCCCGGCCGAGCTGCGAACTAAAAAGAGAGCTACCGGTCGCGAACTAAAATATGCGCGATCGATCAGGAACTAAAATATGCGCGGTCGGTCGCGAACTATGCCGAACGATCGCGAACTATGACGATCGGTCGCGAACTAAATTATGTGCAATCGGTCGCAAACTAAATCATGCGTTACCGATCGCGAACTATTATAAGAAGCGTATTTCGCTTCTTAGTTCCTTCGATTCTTTTCCGAAGACCGATGGCCAATAGCAAGAGGGCGCGCAGCAGAATTAAGAAACAGCGTGTTTGCCTTCTTCTGATAAAGCCATTTCGAGGTGAGCGTATGCCTGCTAGATTACATAGTTCACTGCTACAAAATTTCTGTTTTGAAGTATTTTGCTCTCTACAGTATCTGACTAATAAACTCCAAATTCTAAACTTAAACGCGAGAAATCATTCACAAACTGTGTTGTTATTGTCTTCAGTCCGGAGACTGGTTTGATGCAGCTCTCCACCCTACTCTATCCTGAGCAAGCCTTTTCATCTCGTCATAAGAACGGCAACCCACATCTACTTGTATCTGCTTACTATACGCGTCTCTTGCTCTCCCTCTGCGATTTTTACCCCACACACTTCCCTCCAATGCTAAATTTACGATTCCTCGATGTCTAAGAACGTGTCCTACCAAGCGATCCTTCTTTTAGTCAGGGTGTGCCAAAACTTCCTTTTCTCACCAATTCTATTCAGTACCTCTTCATTAGTTATGCTATCTACCCATCTAATCGTCAACATTCTTCTGTAGCACTACATTTCAAAAACCTCTAATCTCTTCCTGTCTGTACTACTTATCGTCCATGTTTCACTTCCGTACAAGGCAACACTCCACACAAAAGCCTTCAGAAAAGACTTCCTTACACTTAAATTAATATTCGATGTTAGCAAATTTCTCTTTTTCAATAATGCTTTTCTTCCCATTGCCATTCTGCATTTTATATCCTCTGTACTGCGACCATCGCATGTTGTTTTACTACCCAAGTAACAAAACTCATCTACCACCTTCATTGTTTCGTTACCTAATCTAATTCCTTCAGCATCGTCTGATTTTCTAAGACCGCACGCCGCGGTGGAGTAGCCGAGCGGTCTAAAGGGTCTCGCTGTGGAGCGCGCGGTTGCTCGCCGTGGAGGTTCGAGTCCTCCCTGGGGCATGGGTGTGTGTGTTTGTCCTTAGGTTAGTTTACCTAGGTTTAAGTAGTTTGTAAGCTACGGACTGATGACCACGCAGTTTGGTCCGATAGATTTACAAACATTTGAACAATTTTTTCTAAGACCGTATTCCATTTTTTTGTTTTGCTCTTTTTAATGTTCATTTTATACGCTCTCTTCAACACACTGTCATTCCATTCAACTACTCTTCCAGGTCCTTTGCTGTCTCTGACAGATTGACAATGTTATCAGCAAAACGCAATGTTTTTATTTCTTCCCCCAGAACTTTAATCCCTATTCCAAATTTTTCTTTTCTTTCCTTCACCGCCTGCTCGATGTACAAATTGAATAACATCGGAGAAAGGCTACAACTGTGTCTTACTCCCTTCCCAACTGATGCTTCCCTTTCATGCCCTTCGAGTCTAATAACTGCGATCTGGCTTTTGTACAAGTTGTAAATAACTCTCCTTTCCCTGTTTTTTTACCCCTGCTGACTTCAGAATTTGCAAGAGTGTATTCCAGTCAACATTGTCAAACGCTTTCTCCAAATCTGCACAAACTGTATGTTTTGGTTTCCGTGATATCGTTAGCGACTCAAGCAGCAAACCCATTCCCCGGTGGAGTAGCCGAGCGGTCTAAAGCGTCTCGCTGCGGATCGCGCGGTTGCTCGCCGTGGAGGTTCGAGTTCTCCCTGGGGCATGGGTGTGTGTGTGTGTTGTCCTTAGGTTAGTTTACCTAGGTATAAGTAGTTTGTAAGCTACGGACTGATGACCCCGCAGGTTGGACCGATAGAAAAAAAAAAAAGAAAAAAAAAAATACTAAGCAGCTAGGTGGGGGAACTTCCCCCTGCCGGCCGCGGTGGCCGAGGGGATTGAGGCGCTCCAGTCACGGTCTGCACGGCCACTGCAGTCGGGGGTTCGAATCCCCCCTCGGGCATGGATATTTGTGACGTCATTAGTCTTAGCTAGTTCATAAGTAGTTTGTAGCCTTGGGGACTGATGACCCCGTAGTTGAGTCCCATAAGTTCTACAAACATTTGAAAATTTGAATTTGAACTTTCCCCTCCACCTGCATGTGCAGACCACGCCGCTCAGCCGTCACTGGGAGCGGACGAACTAAAAGAACGAACTATTTCGCGGCTCTACCGCGAACTAAAGTGAGCACTCTCGATCGCGAACTATTATGCGCAAATCTAATCAGTAGTAAAATATTTGAGGAAATGCAGACTGTAAACCATCAGCTGTTTATTATTTATCAATCATCTACCGGTTTCGGTTATAAACCTTCTTCACGGAAGAGAACTACACAGACTGATCAAACAGGTGCATTATATGCCTCCTTATGCATACTGGCATGCATGTCACACAATAAAAATAAATAAGACGTCACTAAGCGTCAAGTCTTAATTAAAAACATAAAATCAATGCCAGGCTGTGTGATGGTGAACCAAGGTCTATTGTAAGAAACCTAACACAACTATTGAACACATCAGTCAAATTTTACGGGACTGTGGCAGCAGAACTTGTCTCTGGTTCAAAAGTGGTAAACTCTGAACGGTAGTAGGATGTGGAACTGTGATAATTCAGCAGTCGTGTACACGTGCGATGTGAATAAGTGTTTTAAACAAAAACTGTAATCGCGGATTAATTTGGAACTGAAATGTTCGATTAACTTCATTAATTTACTAGTGATAATTTGGGACTTTTACTCTCAAGTGTGTGAGATACTTATTGTGGCACTCACGACCAATAGATATTGAATTATTTACCCATGTATAAAGTAGAACCACCTCCGTATTTTCATGCCCAAAAGTAGTAATAAACTGCATTTACATATAAAATTAATTCTTGAGTATATCTCTTCTAAACATTATTTTAGAATCCATTTTGTTGATTATTCAGAGCTTTAATTTATGTTAATTGAAATCTATTTTTCTCGTCACTGGACTGGCTAAACTACAGATTAATTATTGATCTTATTTAAACAGTTTGAGTAGCTGTTTAGGTCATAGAAGCAGACATACATAACTCACCCGTATGAACAGAGACAACGAGTCATAAACCTTTTACTTCCCTGAGATTTTCTCCGCTTCGGCCTATGGGTGTTTTGTCATCTTAATTATTATTTCATGATCACTGCCAAGCAAGTTGCCGAAGTTTCGTCAGCTAAAAAGAGTTGCACCAGACAGGCTGAAAACGACCCCAGTTGGAATCTAACTGCGGTGGTTTGCAATGCAGGGATTGATCGATTGATTGATTTTCCAGGTAAGCCAAAACAGTCTTGGTCCAACCCGCCACTGCCCGCACCGAAACTAAGTTTATTGTGCGGTATCGCTCCCTGTATATCTAGTAAAGCCAACCAATGCCCTTGAACAGTGCAAGGAGTCCCTTTACCAGTTCTTTATTAGATACAATTTCTTCAGGTCTGGTTGTCCCAAATATTCTGTGCCTTTTATTTTCCAATGCAATGCATTCGAAGATCAGATGTGATGCAGTTTCATCACCGTCATCACAGATCCTACATTTAGGGTTCTCTTCTGTTATTCCCATTGTACGTAGGTGTTTTTTGAAACTCCCATGGCCTGTCAGCAATCCAACCGTGAGTCTAATCTCTGTCGTGTTCAGACCCAGGATTGCAGAGCTTCTTCTAAAACATTGCTTTGGCATCATTTCCTTGCCATGTTTCTGTTGATGGACTTTGGTCCAATATTCTTCGTGCTGTCCGCTGAGCCAGTTACGTAGCTCCAATTTGATCATTGCCTTGGTGATTGTCAGGACAGGTTTCGGTCCAATAAATGGAGTCTCTGCCCCCATCCTGGCTAATCTGTCGGCATGTTCGTTGCCACTGATCCCCGAGTAGCCAGGGACCCACAATAGGTTTACTCTATTGCTTTCCCCTAGCTCCACCAGAACCCTGTGACATTCTGCAACAATTTCAGACCTTGTTGCAGGAGCTGCCTGGCTGTCTGAATAGATATAGATGCTTTGTAGATATAGATATAGATGCTTTGTAGCACCTACGCACGCCCTGGTGGCAGTGATTTCGGCCTGGAATACTGAGGCCAGTTTCCCTAGAGAGATGACGCCCTCCAGTCTTGGCTGCACCCCATATACCCCGGCCCCAACACCTTGGTCTGATTTTGACCCGTCAGTGAACCAAACAATATCTCCCGTGCGGTGTCGAACTATTTTCTCCCATTGCTCCCTACTTCCAATTGTTATATTGAAAGGCTTGTTGAAGCAGTATGGGGTTATAATATAGTCGGCTGGCATTTGCCTAACCTTTCCTATATTTACCTCCCTCACTATTTTGGGGTGTGATTCAGGATATCCCATAGAGTTCCAGTTGTTGCCAGATTTGAGTCTGTATGCACCAGCCGCTGCCTCCATCTTGACCCAAAGGTGTAATTGGGGCATATCCAGCATGGTTTCCATCCCAGCAGTTGGTGTGCTGCTAATTCCGCCTGTTATGGCTAAGCAGGCTAATCTGTGCACCTTACCAAGCTCCTTAGCAGCAACCTGCTGATCTACGTTCTACCTGCAACGCAGGGAACTCGGTTTCGATTAGCGCTCGGCTCGTTGTTTTTCTCCACTCGGCGACTGGGAATTGTGTCATCATCATTATTATTATTTCATCATCAATGTCATGTTAGCTCCCGAACTTGTGTCAGCTAAGAAGACTTGCACTTACCAGGCTGGAAATACCCCACTTGGGATCTAATGGCTACAAATGCCGCACCATCATAGTCTTCACTAACAAAATACCCCACGAGCCACCACTGACAAACACGATGACAGTTACTATAATGCCACGCCAGCGAGATCTCAACCGCCGGCTCGAACGAGCTGTTCCAGGAACCGCGCGTGTACCTCAGAAGAGCGTCTGGCAGAGCGGCAGCATAGGGCGGTGTTTTCTGCTGCGTGGAGATGCCGCCTACCGCCCGCCGCCCACCACCGCCTTTGTTTTTGCGGGCAGCCGGGCCGCGGGGCGGCTCTGAAGGGGCGGCAAAAGCTGCCACCCCCTCCCCCCCACCCCACGCAACACTTGCTGGCCCGAGGCGCGCCCACACTAATGGCTGGCCGCGTGTTTACGCCGGTGTGAGGAGAACGGACCGGCGCGGCGCAGAAAGGGAAGCAGGCGCTGTCGCCGCAGGAAATGACGCCCCCGGGCCCTCTGGACCTCCGACCTCTCCCCCATCCCTCCTCACCCTCCTCCCGGCCCATCCACCGTCCTCGCCCATTTGTGCCGACTGCCCGAGATCTTTGTCTGAGCGCTATACAGCGCGCCACGCCGCAATGTGTCTCACTCCTTCACCTCTTTTTTTTCTCCTACAGAGAAGAAGCGCGCTTCTTCGGAACTCTCCGCGACCTGGCTCGGTTGATTATGCGTGAAATGAATGTGTCTGCTAGACTCCTACTAACCGCGATTTCATTCCTTGTGTGAAAAATCTAGGCAGTTTAAAAATGATTGGCACTGCAATTATACACTGTTGTTGTTTTTGTTGTTAATAATGTATTAATAAGGACAGTTTAGAACTCACCGCAAAGACGTGGCGACGAGCTGCGACATGCACATACCAAACACACACACATACAACACTTATTGTGCGTGAAATGAATATGACTCCTAAACTCCTACTAACCGCGATGTTATTCCTTATGTGCAAAATCTAGGCCGTTTAAAAATGATTGTCACTGCAATTATACACTGTTGTTGTTGTTGTTAATAATGTATTAATAAAAGACAGTTTACAACTCACCGCAAAGACGTGGCGACGAGCTGCGACAGGCACATACGAAACACACACACATACAACACTTATTGTGCGTCAAATGAATGTGACTCCTAAACTCCTACTCGCGATTTTATTCCTTGTGTGAAAAATCTGGGCCGTTTAAAAATGATTGGCACTGCAATTATACACTGTTGTTGTTGTTGTTAATAATGTATCAATAAGTACAGTTAAGAACTCTCCGCAAAGACGTGGTGACGAGCTGCGACAGGCACATACGAAACACACACACAGGTACAACACTTTCAGATATTAGCCATGGTCTTCTTCAGAAAATAGAACATTCACGCAATCACACAGGCACAGGAAACAATCAAACAAACGTCATCTCCTGCTGCCGCACTCCGAATCACGCTCTACGGCAAGTAAATCGGGAAGGGGAGGGTAGGGGAGAGGGGATGGGAAGACTACGTCACGGTGGTGGGGGTGGGTACAGCACGAGACGCAGCTTAGGAATAGAGTGAGGAGGCAGATGAGGGGAGAAAAACGAAATAAATATAGATTTAAATAAAAAATAAATATAAAATAATAAATAATATATAAAAATAAAATGCGCGCACACTGCACGTACACACGACCCCGTACACACACACACACACACACACACACACACACACACACAGATACACACAAGCACACATGCACATACACACGCATGGATGCACACATACACACACACACACACACACACACACACACACACACACACACACGCACAATCACTCACCACTCAAAATAGGAAAAAAATGTTCAAATATGTGTTAAGCTTAAGGGACTTAACTGCGGGGTCATCAGCCCCAAACTTACAAACAATTTATGAAATGCATTATTTATTTTTTGAAATGTCTTGGTCGCACTGTTTTTATTTTATCATCACGCGTTTTGATACATCATCATCACGTCTATGGCAAAAAAATAAATTACATTTCAATGCATGCAGTTCTTAATCATAAAATTCATATGGAGCACAAACAGATTATATGAAAATATACTTACAACTTAAAAAAAAAGAAACGATGGTAATTAAAATACATCTTATTGGAGATGAATAATTAAAATATAAAGCGCCAACTGGTGGCTATTGGACTTAATTTACCTCTTACGGTGTTCCCTCCTTCTCACCACATGAGATTCTAGTCGACACACTTTGATTAGACATCTACGATTGTGGTTTATATTTCAGTTAAGTCACCTCCAACAAGATGTACTTTAATTGCCATCGTTTTTTAAAAAAGTTGTAAGTATATTTTCATATAATGTGTTTGTGCTCAATACGAATTTTATGATTAAGAACTGTAAACATCCTAAACGTAATTTATATTTTGCCATAGATTTGATGATGATGTATCGAAACGCGTAATGATAAAATGAAAAACGTGCGACAAGACAATTGAAAAAATAATTATGCATGCCAACGTATGGTCGCTGTCCACAAAAATGGTAGATTTTATGAACCAAGTGATATACTTATGAACAACCTTATACTGAAGACGATACAAACATCCATGTTCGAGGAGGTATTCGAACCCGCGACCGTAGCGACCGTGCAGACTATCACTGCGCGTCGCAGTCCTCTCGGCCACTGCGGCCGGCCTAAAATAGGAGAGGTTTAGGAAAGAGAGTTAGGAACTGTAAGGTATGGAAAAAAGGGAAGTTATCGTAGGTTGAGGTCTGGATGGTTCCGGTATCGGAGAAAGTATTGTAGGGATAACTCCCATCTGTGCAGTTCAGAAAAGCTGCTGGTGGATGGGAGGATCCAGATGGTCCCAGTAGTGAAGCAGCCATTGAAATCAAGCATGTGCTCCACTGCATGTTGTGCCACAGGGATTGGCCGCAGTTTCGCGGTGGCCATTCATCCTAATGGACAGCTGGTTAGTGGTCATGCCAATATAAAAAGCTGCACAGTGATTGCAGCACAGATGGTAAATTACATGTCTGCTTTCGCAGGTGACCTGGGTAGGGTGACAGGACTGGAATAGGAAGTGCTGGGTGGTTGGACTGGACAGGTCTTGCAGCGGGGTCTTCCACAAGGCAGTGGTCTGGGTTTTGGGGTGGCATAAGAATGAACTAGGATGTTGTGGTAGTTGGGAGGGCGACGGAACCGGTGGTGGGAAGGATCTTGAGCTGGATGTCTCTCATTTCTGGGCTCGAAAGTACAAAATCAAACCCTTGGCGAAGAATGCAATTTAGTTGTTCGTGTCCAGGGGAGTACTGGGTGACAAGGGGAGGTTTCTTTCGGGGATGGTTACTGGTGTTAGGAGGAGGAATTTGGATGTGTGAGGGTAGGGCACGGGAGATCTGTTTGCTGTTGTTTTGTTGTGATATTCAGTCAACAGTCTGGTTTGATTAACCGCTGCATGCTACCCTTGCTACATTCCTATTGGTATTCACTAATAAGAATTGGGCAATACATAACTTAGAGTAGTAAAAGGTTTATGGCTCGTTGTCTCTGTTCATACGGTTATGTATGTCTGTTCTATGTCCTAAACAGCTACCCAAACTGTTTACATAAGATCAGTAATTAATCTGTAATTTAGCCAATCAATCTGCAGATGGTGACGAGAAAAAAATAAAATTAAAAAAATTTAAAAAAAAAATGCCAGCCGCGGTGGCCGAGGTGACTGAGGGGCTCCAGTCACGGTCAGCACGGCCACTATGGTCGGGGGTTCGAATCCCCTCTCGGGCATTGATATTTGTGCCGTCCTAGTTCGTAAGTAGTTTATAAGTAGTTTGTAAGTTTAGGGACTGATGACCCCGTAGTTAAGTCCCATATGCTTAAAAAACATTTGAACATTTTGATGAGAAAAATACATTTAAATTCACATAAATTAAAGCTCTGAGTAATCAACAAAAATGATTCTAAAATAATGTTTAGAATATAATTACTCACGAAGTAATTTTTATATAAATGCAGTTGGACATGAAAATGCGTAGGTTGTCCTACCTTATACATCGGTAAATAACTGAATATCTCCCCAATTATTGGTCATGAGTGCCACAAAACGTATCTCACGCTCATGAGAGTAAAAGTTCCAAATTATCACTCGTAAATTAATGAAGTTAATCGAACATTGCAGTTCCAAATTAATCCGCGATTGCACGATTTGTTATAAAACACAGTTTGTCATCCCACATGTACATGGTTGCTGAATTATCACAGTTCCACAGCCCTACTATCGTCCATAGTTTACCACTTTTTAACCGGAGACTAAGTTCTGCTGCCACAGTCTCGTAAATTTTGTAAGTCCACACACGCCTGTCTCTTCAAATCACAAGTTCGTAACTCACCTTCAGACCGCCCAGTATCATAACCTTTCACCATCTGATCCAAGTTACGAGTTTCTTCCCAAGCGTTCGAAAGCGTGCTCTACCTCCTTCCAAAATGGTATCCTTCCGCGCATTCCAATGCCTCATATTTAAAATACAATTTCCATTCCAAAATATTATACATTTGAATATCACAGAATTAAATTCTTTTACCACCTCCCTACAAATGTTTTTTTTTTACATTTAACAAACTGTGGTGTCGTAACCACCAAGGCAAGGTTGGCACCGCACAACGGAAGAAGAAGTAAGAGACGGTCGCTGCCAGCGGCCCCCAATGAGATCGCAAGGTGGCCGCCACGCCCTCCTGAAGTTCGCAGCGCCACCGCCAACCGACGTTAGCTAAGCGAGCTATGTGAAGTGAAAAGTGAGTTGTGTGGTAGACGTGCCCAGGAAGAGTGGACTACAGGAAAGGTTGTCTGTATTAGTATGTGGCCCGCTGCAGACTGTTTTAAGTTTTATTGTACATACTCAAGTCACGGAGATCTTGTCTACTATGGAATGTTCAGTTAGACATGAACAGGACATTGTACTAAGTTTGATTTTTGTTAATGTTTTCATGGTACAGCAGTGACTGTGAAAAGATAAGTACTGTTATGATCTTTTGTTTCCACTATGGAAGAATTTCTGTGTAAAATTAAAGTGTGTTCTGTTTTGAGTACATCGTGTCTCAGCCAGCGCCCTTGCCAGCCACTTGCACCTTCCTCAAATTGCCAGTAAGCAATCCACGCCAGAAATATAATAGGAATTGACTGACGACGAGAACGCACGAATACATCACAAACAAATATACATTTAACAATATTATAAATCGGTTGAGACTGAAGGTCTTTTCTCAGATAGCTATTAAGCATGGTGTCTCACTGTTCAAATATACTGCCGCCGCCGTAATATAGTTACACAATTAATATTTAATTTATCATGGCTTTTTATGCAAATATATTCAGTTATTTTCCACAAATACATGTAATTGTGTATGCATAAATTATGTGTTGCATATTAACTCTTTTTCGTTGGCCATGAGATATTTAAGTGGCAGTCGATGACATAAAAAGGAACGTTACTAAGAATGATGTTTAATATAATAAAATAGTAAGGACAGTTTACATCTCACCGCAAAGACGTCGCGACGAGCTGTGATAGGCACATACAAAAGACAGACACATACAACACTTTCAGCTATCGCCCATGGCCTTCTTCAGAAAATAGAACGCTCACGCAATCACACAGGCACACAACACAGTCATACAACCATCACCCCCGTCTGCCGCACTTCGAAGATGATGGTTGTATGACTGTGTTGTGTGCCTGTGTGATTGCGTGAGTGTTCTGTTTTCTGAAGAAGGCCATGGCGGAAAGCTGAAGGTGTTGTATGTGTGTGTCTTTTGTATGTGCCTGTCGCCGGCCGCGGTGGCCGAGGGGACTGAGGCGCTTCAGTCACGGTCTGCACGGCCACTACGGTCGGGGGTTCGAATCCCCCCTCGGGCATGGATATTTGTGCCGTCCTAGTTCGTAAGTAGTTCATAAGTAGTTTGTAAGTTTAGGGACTGATGACCCCGTAGTTAAGTCCCATAACCTTTACGAACATTTGAACATTTTATGTGCCTGTCGCAGCTCGTCGCCACGTCTTTGCGGTGAGTTGCAAACTGTCCATACTATATTATTTATTCCAACCTGGACTTTCCATTATATATATATATATATATATATATATATATATATATATATATAAAGATTTTTGACTTACCTAAAGTACAGGCTCGTCGACAGAAACACAAAAACACACAAACATTCGAGCTTTCGCCACCACTGGCAGCTTCTTCGGGAAAAAGAGGAAGGAAGGAGAGGAGAAAGGGAAGGATACGGGTTTTAAGGAAGTGGAAAAGGAGCCATTCCAATCCCAAGAGTGGAAGGACTTACCTTAGGGGACAAAAAGGAAGATAAACAAATACACACACACTCACACATATCCACTCAGGTATGTTTGCATGTGGATATGTGTCAGTGTGTGTGTATTTGTTTACCTTCCTTTTTGTCCCCTAAGGTAAGTCCTTCCACTCCTGGGATTGCAGTGGCTCCTTTTCCACTTCCTTAAAACCCATATCCTTCCCTTTCTCCTCTCCTTCCTTCCTCTTTTTCCCGAAGAAGCTGCCAGTGGTGGCGAAAGCTCGAATGTTTGTGTGTTTTTGTGTGTCGTTTGTTTCTGTCGACGAGCCTGTACTTTAGGTAAGTCAGTTGTTGTTGTTGTTGTGTTGTTTAAGGGGGACTAAACTACAATGGTCATCAGTCCCTTAGGTAAGTCAAAAATCTTTATTTTATACATATTTTTCCCACCGGAAAAGTCTCCTTCTATACTTCTATATATATAACGCGGTGTGATGGGTTCATGATTTCTGTTTCTGTGGTGGAATCTATGTTCTGATGACACAACAGTATTACTACCCCAACGAAAAGCAGAACAAGAGCGTAAAACAAGTTTATTGAAAGGTTACGGAAATAACGTGGTACGTCATTTAAGCTAGATAGCGTCGTGCAGTGGTGCCCATTTGCTTCTTAAACTGTTACTGATAAACACTACGTATCAATAATTGTAAATATAAGTCTTATAATATTATTATTGTGGTACTGAAATTTATAGGCTTTTTATCTGTAAGGGATATTAAATTTTAATTACGGCGTTTGATTCTCGCAAACCTCCTGAATCTATTCATATAATTATATTTGCCTTATGATCATTTCCTGATTTTATATGGACTTTTAGAACAATGTGTGTGGCTATATTGTATTTCAGTTGCCATCTGGAATAGCCGCCCTCGTTCATCCAAATCCGCCGTTTCCAGTTATCTGATAGATAACATCGCACTACACTGCCTATCTCCCATACAAAGTGCGGTACGCGTGCGGTGCCCGCAACAGTTCAGACGAGCCGGTGGTTGATCTCTCGCTGGTGTGGCGAAATAGTGGCTGTCATCTGCTTGTCACTGGTGGCTCGTGCGGTAATTTACTACTGATGATGATGATGATGGTGGTGTGGCATTTGTAGCCGTGAGAACGCAACTGCGGTCTTTTCAGCCTGTCTGGTGCAAGTCTTCTTACCTCATGCAACTTCTGGAGCTTGCATGACACTGATGATGAAATAATAATAATGATGATGACACAACTCCCAGACGCCGAGTGGAGAAAATCACCGAGCCGAGCGCTAATCGAACCCGTGTTCCATGCGTAGCAAACCATCGCACTGCCCACTAGACTAAGGAAACGGACATTTCTTTTACTATTGTCATACGAGAGCAGTGCCGGCTCGATTTGCATGTACTGGCGCCAGTTACTCGCTGCAACTCCTGTATCGATATTTCTTCGTTACTTCACCGCAGGGGTGGCGTGGTTAGTTTTGGTTTGTCATTTGTCTAGCGACCGGCGCTAGCTGCCTCGATCCGCGTGTATATCTGGTGGGGCATGCGCAAGGCACGAGTGATCGGCACCGAGGAGATCGGGAGGGCCTTAACGCAAGTTTTCACGACGACACTACGTTTCAAGAAACTGCGCTACTGGCCAATGCGCATGCGCAGCAGGCCTTGGCGCAACTCGTTGACGAAACTAAATAGTTTCGGCACGTTCCAACTTTGGCGAAACTGATTGCGCGTGTTTATAGGTTAGGTTATGACCAATACAGAACAAAATACAACATAAAGGGGGTAACGGGAGAAATAATTCTGTTTTTGAACATATATGCGGCGAGTCGGTGTTTGTGCGATTTTAACGACGTTTTAGTGCTCTTCTGGCAATTATTTGTGAAAGTAAATATTGATGGCTTGACGGTTAGTGAACTGCAGACTAAAATACATCCAATTTGAAATACCTATACAAACGAAGTATGGCAATTTTGGATTTCGGAACACGGTACAAGTACTCAGAGACGAGTATGTTCAAAATGTTCAAATGTTTGTTAAGCTTATGGGACTTAACTACGGGGTCATCAGTCCCTAAACTTACAAACTACTTATGAACTACTTACGAACTAGGACGACACATATATCCATGCCCGAGGGAGGATTCGAACCCCCGACCGTAGTGGCCGTGCTGACCGTGACTGGAGCGCCTCAGTCACCTCGGCCACCGCGGCCGGCAGAGAACCGTATCTACTTGACAAGAAACGTAATGCAATTTGTAATTTCAGTTCCGGTAACTATGCTTCACACACAACGGTAACTTGTTTCTTTATATCATTACTATCTCTGTTTAAAAGGAACGTTAACTACTCTGATGATATTCTAAGTTGATTAAAATAACTTCCAGGGTTTTCAATCATTATTTATTTCAGCAAGGTCGCTGAGCAACCGAGCTGACGTCTTTTTTTTTTTTATTTATTTATTCCAGTCACGAACCCAAACACGTTTTTTATTCTTTTTATGTTTAGTCTTATGCAGCAACTTCACACAAACAAGCAATAGATTCGCCACAACTCGTACGGCTACCAAAACTTTAATTTTACGGCGACTACGGCACTCACAAAACAATGAAACTGTAGTGTATGGTATTGGCGCCGTGTCTACAGATATACACGAAACAAGTTGCGCGCAATTCATTTCATGCAACAAGTTTCGGAAGCTGGTGTCGTCGTGTAGACTAGCCTTCACAAGCGAGGCTGGGCGAGGTGTCTTCAGCTGGAAAGCCGGGCGTGCTGGCAGTGTTTACCGAGTGGTGTGCCACTTGCCGAGCGAGTGGTGTCGCTTAGTACGTTCCATGGGAGGACGGTCTCCTGCATATATCTACATCTACATAGATACTCTGCCAATGACATTTAAGTGCCTGGCAGAGGGTTCATTAACATCTTTCAGAACTTTTCTCTACCGTTCCATTCTCTAATAGCGCGCGGGAAGAAAGAACACCTAAATCGTTCCGTTTTCGATCTGATTTCTCTTATTTTATTGGGATGGTCATGTCTCCCTAAGTAGGTGTGCGCTAGCAAAATATTTTCACATTCAGAACTAAAAGTCGGTGATTGAAACTTCGCAAACAGATCACGCCGCAATGAATAACGTCTTTCTTTTAATGATTTCCACCCCAATTCGTGCAACATTTTCGTGACGCTTTCCCTCCCGTAACGTGATAAAACAAAACGAGCTGCCCTTCTCTGAACCTTCTCAATATCTTCCGTCAGTACCACCTGGTGAGGGTCCGACAAGGGGCAACAGTACTCCAGGAGAGGACGCACAAGTGTGATGTAGGCAGTCTCTTTGATGGAGTTGGTGCAGCTTCGAAGCGTTCTGCCAATGAAACGTAACCTTTCATTCGCCTTCCACACAATATTTTCTATGTGTTCTCTCCAGTCAAAGTTGTTCGTAATTGTAACTCCTAGGTATTTGATAGAATTTACGACCTTAAGGTTTGACTGACTTATCGCGTAATTGAAGTTCAGTGGATTTCTTTTAGTAGTCATGTGTATTACTTCACACTTTTCTTTATTTAGTGTCAATTGCCAATTTTCGCACCAAGTAGAAATTTTGTCTAAATCGCTTTGCAGTTGCTTTTGATCCTCTGTTGACTTCACTAACCGATAAACGACAGCATCATCCGCGAACAGTCTAAGGGAGCTATTCAGATTGTCTCCTAAATCGTTTATAAACACGAGGAAGAGTCGGGGACCTATAACGCTTTCCTGTGGGACGCCAGATATCACTTCTGTTTTACTCGATATCAGATATCACTTATGTTTTACTCGATCAGCCTGCGCTCTACCTGCTTCTCCAGAGTCTTCAACTTGGATTAAAATCAGACTCGCTTCCATCTCTGAGTAGTCTATCCAGTCACCCTGGCACGTCATGTACAACTATTATTTGTCTTTGAATTTAAGTAGTTGCTTGTATGGCAGTAAGACATGGACGATAAACAGTGCGGATAGGAAGAGGACTGAGGCTTTTGAAATATGGTGCTACAGAAGAATGCTGAAGATTAGGTGGGTGGATCGCGTAACTAATGAGGAGGTACTGAACAGAATTGGGAAGAAAAGAAATTTCTGGCATACCTTGACTAAAAGAAGGGATAGATTGGTAGGACACATTCTTAGACATCGGGGAATCGTAAATTTAGCATTGGAGGGAAGTGTGTGAGGTAAAAATCGAAGATGAAGACCAAGAGATGGATACAGTATGCAGATTCAGACAGATGTAGGTTGCCGTGCTTATGTGGAGATGAAGAGGCTTGCTCAGGATAGGGTCTTGTGGAGAGCTGCATCAAACCAGTCTCCGGACTGAAGACCACAACAACAACAGTTGCTTTGTTTGGCCACGTCTAATTATTTGTGGCCGGCCGCGGTGGTCGAGGGGACTGAGGCGCTCCAGTCACGGTCTGCACGGCCACTACGGTCGGCGGTTCGAATTCCCCTCGTGCATGGATATGTGTGCCGTCCTTAGTATTAGCTAGTTCATAAGTAGTTTGTAAGTTTAGGGACTGATGACCCCGTAGTTAGGTCCCATAAGCTATACAAACATTTGAACATTTTGAATTATTTGTGTTGTTCAAAAATGTTTGTATATCTATCGGACCAAACTGCGTGTTCATCAGTCCGTAGCTTACAAACTATTTAAAGTATGCTAAACTAACCTAAGGACAACACACACACACAACTATGTCCAAGGGAGGACTCGAACCCCAAAAGGCGAGCAACCGCGCGCTCTGCAGCGAGGTCTCTTAGACAGCTTTTTTTATTTATTTATACTTTTTACTTATTTATTTATTTTACCAGCCTCCTCTCCACTCCTTCAGCCCGGCCTTGCGGTCTTCAATGTTCGTCTTCTTCGGCGCCGGCTTCAAATGTTTTCCGGTTAATCGCATACTAAATATACTGTCCAAGAAGCCAAGTCAGGTTAATATTTCCAATCAGGGTGTAATATGTCGTGTACAGTAAGGTTCAGTTCGGTGGTGCGAGTCATAAGAGCTAGTTTTCTTCTAGTCCACGTCCAGATTTCAGTCTGATCTCGACAGACAAATGCGTGAGTAAGGCGGACAGCCGACTTCGGTTTACTGGGGGAATTTTGGGAAGATGCACTTCACCTGTAAAGAAGACCGCGTATAAGACGCTTGTACGACCACGTCTTATTGCTCAAGTTTTGCGACCAGCAGCAGATCAGTTTAAAGGAAGACATAGTGGCGGTTCAGAGTCGAGCAGCTAGATTTGTTACCGGTAGGTTCGACCAATGCGCGAGTGTCACGGAAATGCTCCGGCAACTCAATTGGGGATCGCTGCAAGAAAGACGACGTTCTTTTCATGAATTTCTGTTGAGTAAATTTAGAGGGCCGGGATTTGAAGCTGAGTGTAGTACGATCTTGCTGCCGCCTACTTACATTTCGCGTAAAGATCACAAAGACAAGATAAGAGAAATTAAGGATCGTACGGAGGCATATAGGCATTCTTTTTTTTCCTCGTTCAGTTTGGGAGTGGAATAGGAAAGGAAATGCCTAGTAGTGGTACAGTGTACTCTCCGCCACGCACCTTACGGTGAATTGCGTAGTATGTAGGTAGATGTAGATGTAGATGCGCTAACGTGTCCAGCAGCTGCCACGGAGTGCAGTACGGCGTGGCTCTTAATTATATACAGTACATCTCTTCGCCAGTAGGGATGACTTCATTTAAAACGACATACCAGGTGGTTTTCCACGCCTATGTTCTTGTGAATATGTGTACTTTGATGACCGATAGTGGCTGTAGTGCTTCATAGTAACAGGGTCTTCTGTTTGAGCGGCTATTCTGCCATGATAATTATTCCCTTGTCGTTTTCTTAAATGCTATTTTATGATTGCAACATACTTAATTGTCTTTCGCATTTTTTCTGGTAAAATTTACTCGACTGTTACCTCATAGCCCATCTGTAGGACAGTCGTAATCGTAGGCGGAGCGTTTTCCTTCTACGGGCAAATTATGCCAACCCGTAGTCGTACATTTTGGCAATGTTGTGGGACTTTTAAAGCTTCCTTTCGGTTTCAGGCTGTAACTCATTAATTAGTTCGGACAGTCTTCAGATAATATCCCTCTTCTTTTATTTGATGTTATTTATTTATTTATTAGAGTTACTAATATATATCTAAATCACATCCAATGAGTAGAAGGAGTTCACATTCAGAAATTCTTTTAATTTATTTGTAAACGCTAGTTGGCTATCTGTCAGGCTTCTGATGCTGCTTGGTGGGTGACCAAAGACTTTTGTGGCAGCTTAATTTACCCCTTTCTTTAGCAAAGTCAGATTTACCCCTACATAGTGAATTTCATCCGTTCTCCAGGTGTTATAGCTGTGCACACTGCTGTTACTTTTTAACTGGGTTGGATTATTAACAACAAACTTCATATGTAAATATATATACTGCGAAGTTACTGTGAGGTTACCAAAATCCTTAAATAGATGTCTGCAGGATGATCATGGATGGGATCCAGCAATTATTCTGAGTACACGCATTTGTGCAATGAATCATTTTTAACTCAATGATGAATTACCCGAGAATATGATGCCATATGAAAGCAGTGAATGAAAATAGGCATAGTAAGCTAATTTACTGAGATTCTTATCGCCAAATTCTGCAATAACCCTAACAACATACGTAGCTGAACTCAAACATTTCAGCATAGCGTCTATGTGTTGTTTCCAGCTTAATCTCTCATCGATGGACATGGAAAAAAATTTTAAAATTCTTCCTTCTATTCAATGTCTATATTTATTACTGCAGTAGTGCCATGTACTGTGCAGAACTGTATATAGTGTTTTTTATCAAAATTTAATGAGAGTCCGTTTGCAGAGAACCACTTAATAATTTTGTGAAAAACATTATTTACGATTACATCACATAGTTCTTGCTTTTGGATGTGATTACTGTATTTGTATAATCATAAAAAGAAAAACTAACTTTGCATCTTCATCAAGAATAGTAAAGGACCTAAGACCGAACCTTATGGAACCCAAGTCTTGATAGTCCCCCAGTTTGAGGAATCGGCTGATTTTTTGACATTACATGAACCACTTATTCCAACTTTTTGCATCCTTCCAGTTAAATATGCACTGTGCGCTGCTCCAGTCAAATCACAATGATTAAGCAAATCTAGAAGAATCGCAGTATTTACACAATCAAAGGCCTTTGAAAGATCACAAAAAATACCAATGGGTGATTTCCGGTTATTCAGAGTATTTAATATTTGATCGGTGAAGGCAGATATACACAATCTGGACCGGGAAACTTTTGTTAAACGATTTAAGTTGGTTTAATCATATGTTCAAATGTTTGTTAAGCTTATGGGACTTAACTATGGGGTCATCAGTCCCTAAACTTACAAACTACTTATGATCTACTTACGAACTAGGACGGCACAAATATCCATGCCGGAAGGGGCATTCGAACCCCCGACCGTAGTGGCCGTGCAAACCGTGACTGGAGCGCCTCAGTCACCTCGGCCACCGCGGCCGGCTGGTTTAATACTCCATGGGATTGTTAATGGGGAAAGTTATCTCATGACTGACCTGAGTACAAACGTCAGCGCTTCAATCAATGAGCATTTCATACCTCGTGTAATTGAAACTACCACCACCTGTATCTGTGTACATATCTATCCCATTACGTTTGTAGCCTCAGCGTAAATACAATGCGATTATTAAAACGGCTCTTTTACACGACTACATATCCTCTTTTCATATTCGAAACGAGATAGCTACATAAATAATTAAAATGTCACTTTGAAATATTATCAAACGCGCACAATGTGCATACTCAATCTGCCCATTTAAAGAGAATTCGAAATAAATATCAGTAAAGAGAGTAAAAATATCACTGCATACTGCAGCAACACTACTACCCGTCGTCTGCTCAAATAGTATACTCATAAAGCACTAGTATAGAAAAAAATCATTCTCAAAAATTTCACTGTCAAGTTTATGACCTGGCAGACATACTAAAAATATATAAATACAAAATAAAATATACAAAAACAATATCATATGATATAATATTTAATAAAACAGTAAAAATTAAACATACAAAAATGATCATGAAAAGTTTAATATTTTATGTAGTTATTTTTATTTTATATTGGTATGCCAGCTATGACAAGTCTATTTTTCCTGGTGCTTTAAGATATATGAGACAGGGGAAATACACTCAGACTTTAAGAAAAAGTGATAATCCCCATTCCAAAGAAATTAATTGCAGACAGATGTGATTATTATTGAACCATCAGTTTGCTAAGTGATGGCTGCAAAATTTTATCACGAATTACTTACAGAAGAATTGAAAAGCTGGTACAAGGCGACGTGAGGGAAGATCAGTTTGGATTCAGGAGAAATGTAGGAACACGGTAGACAATACTTACTTTATCTTAGAAGATAGATTAAGGAAAGGCTGAACTACATTTCTAGCTTTTGTAGATTTGGAGGAATGTCAATGTCAATTGAAATACACTCTTTCAAATTCTGAAGCAATCAGGAGTAAAATGTAGGGAAGGGATAGTTATTAACAACTTATACAAAAACCAGATACCAATTATCACAGTTGAAGTACATGAAAGGAATGCAGTGGTTTGGGATGTAGTAAGACAGGGGTGTAGTATTTATGCAATGTAATTCAATTAGTACATTGGGCAAGCTATAAAGGAAAGGAAGGAGAAATTTGGAGAAGGAATTAAAGTTCAGGGCGAAGAAATACAAACACTGCGTTTTGCGGATGACATTGTAATCGTATGTTGCTCTTTATGAATAAAGAGAGATGGAAAAACCAGTTCTCAGGAAAGAAGGGAAAGATAAAAGGAGAAAAGAGTATATACAGCGGCTACAAAGGAAACGAACTTAAGGACAGTATTGTAGGAAGGAAAGTAGATTAAGGTACAATAGGAGATGCTATATTGAGAGAAGAATTTGACAGAGCACTGGAAGTTTTAAGTTGAAACAAGGCCCTTGGAGTGGACGACATTCCCTCAGATCTACTAAAGTCCCTGGGAGATCCATCCATGACAAATCAAGTCACCTAGTGCATAAGAGTATCAGACAGGAGAAATACCTCAGACTTTAAGAAAAATGTAATAATCCCCATTTCAAAGAAAGCAGGCGCAGAAAGGTGTGCAAATTATAGAGCCATCAGTTTAATAAGTCATGGATACCAAAATTATAACACAAATTATTTACAGAAGAAAGGAAAGACTGATCGATGCTGACGTATGGGAATGCCAGCTCGGATTCAGGACAATCAAGGGAGGAAATATCGTAGAAAATAGATTAAGGTAAGGCAAATCTACATTTATAGCTTTTCTAGAAAGCATTTGACTATGTTGAACGGAATACACTGTTCCAAATTATGAGGCCAGCAGGGGTAAAATATAGGGAACGGAAGTTATTCACAACTTGTACATCTACTAAACAGCAGTTACTAGAATAGAAGGGCATGAAAGGTATGCAGTGATTGGGAAGGGAGGAAGATAGGAATGTAGCCTTTCTCCATTATTTTCAGTTTGTAGACTGACCAAGCTACAAAGTAAAGCAAGGATATATCTGGAGAAGGAGTTAAAGTTCAGGATGAAGAAATATAAACATTGCGTTTTGCCGATGACTTTGCAATTCTGTCAGACACAGCAAAGACCTGGAAAAGCAGTTGAACGGAATGAACAGTGTGTTGAATGGTGCGTATAAGATGAAAATTAACAATAACAAAACAAAGGTAATGCAGTGTAGTCTAAGAGAATCATGCGATGCTGAAGGAATTAGATCAAGTAACGAAACAATAAAACTGGTAGATTAGTTTTGTTACTTGGTCACTAAAATAACATAGGACGGAAGTACAGAGGAAATAAAATGCAGACTAACTATGGGAAGAAATGCATTCTTGAAAAAAAGAGAAAATTAATAATATGGAATACTAATTTAAGCTTACGGAAGTCCTTTCTGAAGGCATTTGTGTGGACTGTTTCTTTGTATAGGAGTGAAAATGGACGACAAACAGTGAGGACGGAAAGGGGATAGAGGGTTTTGAAATATGTTTCTACAGAAGAATGCTTAAGATTATGTAGGTGGATCACGTAACTAATGAGGAAGAACTGAACAACATTGGGGAGAAATGGAATTTCTGGCAAACCTTGACTAAAAGTAGGGATCTATTGATAGGACACATTCATTGACATCAAGGAATCGTGAACTGTGGAGTAAATATCGCAAAGAGAGCCCAAGAGATGAATACAGCAAGCATATTCAGACAGATGTAGGTTGCCGTTCTTATGAGGAGTTGAAGAGGCTTGCTCAGGATAGAGTAGGGTGGATAGCTTCATCAAACCAGTCTTCGGACGGAAGATCACAACAACAAAAACATTTATTATTATATTTGTACAAAACATTTGTAAAAGCGTACCTGAAAACAGCCTAATGCGAATTTTATTCTCAAAATTACTTCTACTGTTCGGAGATTTAGGAAGACATTCTAAAAAAAAAAAATTCAGTTGCACTAAAAGTTCTTAGATTTTGGAGGTCACGTTCGGAAGGAAAGAAATAAATACCGATAATTGCTTCATAGTACAGATAATGTTTTTTTTTTTCATTTCTTTATTAAAAAGTGATTTCCTGGGATATATTTATCCCCAGATGCAATATCAACCTCAAACTATTCTTCGAACATCCATTACCTGAGTTACAGAAAAAGTATATGAATTAATGCCATAGCAAGAATTATAACCTTAGAAGTGTCTACCAACTTCCTTAACGAAAATTTCGAAAAAAATATATATCAAATAAAAGTTACCTGATAGTAATTTCTGAATAACTTTTAATCGAAAATATTTTTCACTGCGACGCATAATTTCCGAGTTAGGGCCTACTGCTGCCCTCTGTCTGGTTTTGCCGCTAGAGGGATTTTCCGTTCGCTGGCGACCATCAAACACGTCTGCAAAATTTGTTGCTGAGTTAATCGGGTCAGCGAGATTTTCATTTCAAATGGTCTGCGACTGTCCTCTAAAACTGACCAGTATGAAGTTCTTTTGACCTGCTGATATGATTACGGATCATTACCATTTATATGATCAATCATTACATACATCGCTGGAGATTTTTGTAACATAACCATACTCCCTTCTCGCCGCATTCACCAGCATCTCCGTCAACAGCAACTCCTGCCCCTCTCCCAGGTGGCTTCCGACCCTCCTCCTCTGCCGATAACCATTTCCTTTGCCTTACCCATTTCCCGTCTCCTTTCCGTTCAGTTAAATTCCCGTCGCGCCACCATCGTTTACTCCCTCGACATTGAGAAGGCCTACGATTAAGTATGGCACTCCGGTCTGTTTCTAAAATTCCAAACCTATGACCTTCCTATTAATTCGTTTCATCACGTCCTTTCTCTCCCTCCGCCCATTCTACGTCAATGTCAACAACTCCGACCCGTTTGTTCTAACCCTCTGCTGGGGTGCCACAGGACTCCGTCCTCTCCCCCACCTCTACTACATTTAGTCGGCTGACATTCCGCAACCATAGCATCCCATCCATCACCTTCAGTATGCTGACGAACCACCATCCTACCCCTCACTCCCTACCTTACTCGTTCCCAGCATCTTCTCCAGTCTCCCAATTCTCCACTTGGTGTAACCAGTGGCTCCTCTCCGTCGACCCAACCAAATCCCAGGCAATCAATATAGGTCGCACCACCCGATCCTTCCGTCACCATGACCTCACACTCCGTGACTGTGCCATCCCCCAAACCTCGCTCCAATACCTTGGCCTCGCCCTGGATTGCTCCCTTTCCTGGTAACCTCACCTACGAACTGTCCATCAAAAAGCCCTATCCCGTATCAACCTCCTCAAGGATACAGGGGACTCATAAATGGTGGAAAAATAGAAATTATTTTTATTACGTTATTAAATTCTGTAGTCTCTTCTGATTTTTGTTGTTGTGGTCTTCAGTCCGGAGAGTAGTTTGATGCAGCTCTCCACCCTACTCTATCCTGAGCAAGCCTTTTCATCTCCTTGTAAGACATCAATTTGACTCTGCTTACTGTATTCATCTCTTGGTCTCCCTCTGCGATGTTTTCTCCACACACTTCCCTCCAACGCTAAATTTACGATTCTTTGATGTCTAACAAAATGTCCCACCTATCGATCCCTTCTTTTTGTCAAGGTATCTTAGAAATTCCTTCTCTCCTCAATTCTGTCTAGTAACTCTTCATTAGTTACTCAATTCACCCACCTTACCTTCAGCAATATTCTGTAGCACCACATTTCTAAAGCTCTATTCTCTTCCTGTCCTCATTGTTTATCGTCAATGCTTTACTCACATACAAGGCAACACTCAACACAAATGCCTTCAGAAACGATTTCCTTACATTTAAATTAATATTCCATGTTAACAATTTCTCTTTTTCAAAAACGCTTTTCTTCCCATTGCCATTCTGCGTTTTATATCCTCTGTACTGCGACCATCACTTGTTATTTTACTGCGCAAGTAACAAAACTCATCTACCGCCTTTATTGTTTCGTTACCTAACCTAAATCCATCAGCATCGCCAGAGTTTCTTAGACCGTACTCCCTTACCCTTGTTTTCCTCTTGTTAATGCTCATTTTATACGCACCTCATCTTACGATACTGATATATTCTTTATAGGCTTTCAAATGAAAGATGACCTATTTGTACCAAATTTTAAAGATAGTCACGTGTACTGCCACGCCCCTTTATTTCTTTTACAGAAACCAGTTTTATTTCGAAAAGAGCTTTGAACGTTCTCTTCCTGAGCCTGTTATGAATGTAATAAAATCAATTTTCACAGACCTGAGTGACCCTGTTTTGCTTAGTAAATGTC
This sequence comes from Locusta migratoria, assembly GCA_026315105.1. Lineage (NCBI taxonomy): Eukaryota > Metazoa > Arthropoda > Insecta > Orthoptera > Acrididae > Locusta > Locusta migratoria. Next base: position 27,220,568 of record CM048751.1, read on the forward strand.
TTCATGGCACTCAGAATACCGATGAAAGTTTCAACCATTGCACATGGCAAAGATTACCCAAGAATGTTTTTGTAGGACTAAGTACATTGAAATTGGGTTTTCTACATGTATGATATGTTTCAATGATGGAGTGATAGGAAAATTTTAGGCATAAAATGTGGCTCCAATATGGTAGATCAATTGCTTGCGTGTGGCAGAAAACGGCTGCATGAAGCTGAAAGATTCGCTCTTAACGTTACCAAAGAAGCAAGAAGTGCTAAATGGAATGCCAAGAGGAAGCTTGAAGATGTTGAAATGATGCAGGATGAAGACTATGCTTCAGGAATGTTCAGAGGCACAGATTACTTTGACTCATATCTTCATTTGCAATTTTGTGCAAGTTGCATTTTTCAGCATTCAGGTTCAAATATTTCCTAAAGTTTATCAAGCAATGCTCTAATTTTTTTTCTGTTACTTGCAGTAGTTCTTAGTTATGTAGTATACCTAAGCTTTATTGCAGAATCAACTGAATTATAGAAAAAAATAACAGTTTTACTAGAGAAAAAGTATAAAACTTAAAATGTAAGATTTGATTTTTTTACCCTTGTAATATACATAATTGGTGGAGTTAAATAGGTATACTAGATGAACCATCATGTCATACATATCTGCTAAAAATTTGGTCTCCTGCAAATGTATAAAATAGGATTAAATTGTACTTCAATTTGAGGAAGCATTTTGGGAAAAAATCCATCAATTTCTTTGAAATTGTTTTAATAACCCTAAGGAGGTTCAAAAATATTCAAAATACCATTAATTTGTTTAAAAAGGGATCCAGATTACCTGATATCAACAAAAAATCTGTAAATCATGTACAATATTAACAGTGCCTGAAAGAAATTGGTGTTGACTTTTACATAATATTCAGTCGGAAAAGTACCCGATATCGTCATGCTTCTCTCTCGCTGGACATCGGGACTTAAGCCCTTCACAGTCCCCTACACCTACCCTTCCTTGATGCGTCCCATCCTCTGCAGCTTCCACCCGACTTGCATTTGCACATCTACCACCTATTATAAATCCCTCGAAATCCTACAACACCATGCCTTCCGCCTTGATCTCATTTTTCTTCATCGCCTTCTATAGTTCCATCCTACACATCTTCAGCACAAATAGAACCTCATCACCCTCTGCCACACCAATACCTGTGGTGTCGCACAAGTCCAAAGTGCGCGCCACCTACTTTCGCCGCGCGCCGCCATGCACGCACGGCGCGGCGTTCTTACGACGGCAGCCACGAGTGCCGTCTGCGGCAACTCCGCTCGTGGCCACCAGTGAACGAAATCGTTCACTTGGGACTGAGATAGCAACCAGTTAGGACCTTCGGAATCAGATAGGCACCAGTGAAGACTTGGCTATCGTACAGGCACTAGGCAGGCCTCTAACAACTATGTATCAACATTCTGCAGTACTGTGTAAAAGTTAAGTATTGTATAAATTCTGTGCAATATATATCTCGTACTAAATTACTCTAGTGTTTCTAGTTTCTAGCTGCTCTCCTCCACACCGCACAAGCGTGCTTCCTTATTCCTGTGTCGGTCCCATTCCACTCGGCCACCGACACCTACGACGGAAACGAGACACAAAAGCGGCGACGAGGCTGGGACACAAAAATACCAGCATATCCTTTCCTCCCTACAATTTCACACCCTCCACATCCTCTCCCAGGATAGCTTTCGCCACCTCCCTCTCCCGAATGACGCCCTCCATCCTTATATTTAGCCACCCTATCAACCCTAATCCCTACCCTGCCCAAATATTACGTGCACCTTCTCCTCCAACCCCTTCATCTCCCGCTTGGATCTCCCTTCCCCTCCGTCGGATATCTTAAGTTTTCCTTCCCAAATCCCCCACCCCCTCCCCTTCCCATCACTCTGCATCTCCCTTCCTTCCCCTAACCCACTTCCCCTAACCCACTGCAGGGTATCAGTGATTTACTTTTAACAGTGCATCGTGCTGGTGTGTTGTGTCAGTGTCATGTTGTGAGTATCTCCCTTTCTCGTCGCCACTGACTGTGCAAAGTCTGTGTTTTTTAGCCACAGTAGTAGTGTCTAAGATTAATTATGTGTGTTTTAAAGCCTTCGTTTCATTGATTCTAATTGGCCAGTTTTATGTACTGTTTTATTATTAAATTCAATATTTATATTCTCCTTTTATAAACCTCTGTTACCAATTGTCAAATTTATATGTACACTGGGCTGAAGAGTAGCAAACAAGGCTGCTGCTAGCTCGTCCCCAACGGGGCTTTAAACAATATAAATAAATAAAAATACGTTGAGCTTTAGTGATGTGGAGATGATAGAGACATATTTATGACATACTTATCGAACGAAGTCGATGTTTCACTACATTGTAAACTGACGATTACAGTTAAACCTAGCCGGCCGCGGTGGGCGAGCGGTCTGTGGCGTGCCAGTCACAGGCTGTACGGCCACTGCGGTCGGGGGTTGGAATCCCCCCTCGAGCATGGATGTTTGTGCCGTCTTTAGCATAAGCTAATTCATAAGTAGTTTGTAAGTTTAGGGACTGATAACCCCGTAGTTAAGTTGCATAAGCTCTACAAACAATTAAATAGAACAGTGAAACCTAACTTTGTTCAAATGTTCAAATGTTTGTAGAGCTTATGGGACTTGACAACGGGGTCATCAGTCCCTAAACTTACAAACTACTTATGAACTAGCTAACACTAAGGACGGCAGAAATATCCATGCCCGAGGGGCGATTCGAAACCCCGACCGTAGTGGCCGTGCAGACCGTAACTGGCGCGCCTCAGTACCCTCGGCCACCGCGGCCGGAAGACCTAACTTTGAACGGCGAATTATTGTCAGTCAAAAACGGTAGGAATTCGCGGTGAAATTTTATACGATTAACATTTAAACAAAGTAGTTTTTGTCGATTAAACTAAGGTTAAATACTTCTTACAATTCGCTATAGTGGCTATAAATTTCAACCTGGATTCTCAAGAGTTTCTAAAGTGACACTTAATATCAGTGACACAGATTCCGCGATGTCTCTTTAAACGTCCCAAAGCATTTTTGTTTCTGAAGACAACACGAATACGGATTTTTATTAAACTGCGCAGAAGAAAATGAGATTTAGCTTGCTATTCTATGAACCGGATCCACTTTCTCCGTCGGGAACATCCTTATTCACTCGAACTTTTCACTGAAACTGCCTCTGGTGTTATTGAAAAGTCGGCGGAGGCGGTGAGAACACGGGAGGAAATGAAGACAGTGGGCGTATGCACTTCAGAGAACGAAGTACAAAACAAAGGAGCACAGTTTCAATTTGGATGCCCGCCGGTAGCGAAACGGAAACAGATACGCTGGGAGGTAAAAGGGTTGGTGAGTAGGGGGCTGGGGTGGAGGATGGGAGAGAGAAGAACACAAGGGAGGGCGGGAGCGCTGATAAGCATGTGCCGCCGGCCGTGCATGGGGTGTGAAGGCTGATTAGCTTTCTGTCGGGACGGGAGCGCCCGCCAAAAATGAAACGCTGTTGACAGATTTATTACGTGCTAGACTGACGCGGAAAAAACGCGTACGCTCCGTTGCACCCATTCACACATTTCCCTCACGTCAGGAGAAAAATAAGAGAGCACACACTTGGTTTGTCTGGTGTGAAAGCTGAAATTATGGTGTTATTTTTTCGGTAATATAATTTAGCTTTGTTCAAATGAATAAAAGTTTTGTTTCTTTGGTTACTATCTTAATAAACTTATTCTAAATAACAACAATTATATAATTTCAACACTGTATATTTTTAATTCGTTAGTTACACTATAAGCTTATTTCAGCTTAATAGTCATTTTCAGGAGTTATGCCTGCAATACATAAGTCTTAATAATATTTAGTACTATGCTGCCTACTTGTTTTATACAGATGTAAAAGAAATGCTACATACCACATTCTGTTGTGCTGAAAATTTCAATATTTTTGTGACGTGATATATTTTATTATTATTTTTTGTTTTTATATATCACGTAACTTATAATATTGTGCTGTCATGCAAGATATGCCAACTAGCTCTGCCGATGATGAGGAGATCGAAGAAATATATGAGGAGCTAAAGGAAATTATTCAGACAGTTAAGGGAGAGGAAAACTTAATTGTAATGGGAGACTGGAATTCGGTAGTAGGAAAAGGAAGAGAAGGAAAAATAGTAGGTGAATATGGACTGGGCAGAAGGAATGAAAGAGGAAGTCGCCTGGTAGAATTTTGCACAGAACATGATTTAATTGTAACAAACACGTGGTTTAAGAATCACAAAAGAAGGTTGTATACTTGGAAGAGACCAGGAGACACCGGAAGGTATCAGATAGATTTTATAATGGTAAAACATAGATTCCGGAACCAGGTTATAAACTGCAAGACATACCCAGGGGCAGATATAGACTCTGACCATAACTTGTTAGTCATGAACTGTAGGCTGAAACTGAAAAAACTGCAGAAAGGTAGGAAAATAAGGAGATGGGACCTAGATAAATTGAAGGAACGTGAAGTTCTGGTGAATTTCAAGGGAGCTTTAGGCAACAATTGACAGAAACAGGGGGAAATAAAACAGTAGAAGAGGAATGGGTAGCATTGAGAGATGAAATAGTGAAGGCAGCGGAGGACAAAATAGGTAGAAAGGCAAGATCTACAAAAAATCCTTGGATAACACAGGAAATACTAAATTTAATTGATGAAAGGAGAAAATATAAAAATGCAGTAAATGAAACAAGGAAAATGGAGTACAGGCGACTAAAAATGAGATTGACAGGAAATGCAAAATGGCTAAGCAGGAGTGGCTAGAAGCCAAATGCAAATCTGTAGAAGAATGTATAAGAAGGGGGAAAATAGATACCGCCTACAGAAAAATAAAAGACACATTTGGGGACAAGAAAAGTAATTCTACGAATATCAAGAACTCAGATGGGAAACCAGTTCTCAGCAAAGAAGGGAAAGCTGAAAGGTGGAAAGAGTACATAGAGCAGCTCTACAAAGGAAATGAACTTAGAGACGATGTTGTAGGAAGGGACGAGGAAGTAGATCAAGATGAAATAGGAGATACTATACTGAGAGATGAATTTGACAGAGCCCTGAAAGACCTATGTCGGAACAAGGCCCCAGGAGTAGATGACATACCCTCAGAGCTACTAAAGTCTCTGGGAGAGCCAGCCATGACAAAACTATTTGAACTGGTGTGTAGGATGTATGAGACAGGCGAAATACCCTCAGACTTTAAGAAAAATGTAATAATCCCCATTCCAAAGAAATCAGGCGCAGACAGGTGTGAAAATTACAGAACCATCAGTTTGATAAGTCATGGTTGCAAAATTTTAACACGAATTATCTACAGGAGAATGGAAAAGCTGGTAGAAGCTGACCTCGGGGAAGATCAGTTTGGATTCAGGAGGAACGTAGGAACCCGGGAGGCAATACTTACCTTACGTCTTATCTTAGAAGATAGATTAAGGAAAGGCAAACCTACATTTTTAGCTTTTGTAGATTTGGAGAAAGCATTTGACAATGTTGACTGGACTACACTCTTTCAAATTCTGAAGTCAGCAGGGGTAAAATACAGGGAAAGGAGAGTTATTTACAATTTGTACAAAAGCCAGACCGCAGTTATTAGACTTGAAGGGCATGAAAGGGAAGCATCAGTTGGGAAGGGAGTAAGACAGGGTTGTAGCCTTTCTCCGATGTTATTCAATTTGTACATTGAGCAGGCGGTGAAGGAAAGCAAGGAAAATTTTGGAATAGGCATTAAAGTTCAGGGGGAAGAAATAAAAACATTGCGTTTTGCTGATGACATTGTAATTCTGTCAGAGACAGCGAACGACCTGGAAGAGCAGTTGAATGGAATGGACAGTGTGTTGAAGAGAGCGTATAAAATGAACGTAAACAAGAGCAAAACAAAAATAATGGAATGTAGTCTTAGAAAATCAGGCGATGCCGAAGGAATTAGATTAGGTAATGAGACAATGAAGGTGGTAGATGAGTTTTGTTACTTGGGTAGTAAAATAACATGCGATGGTCGCAGTACAGAGGATATAAAATGCAGAATGGCAATGGGAAGAAAAGCATTTTTGAAAAAGAGAAATTTGCTAACATCGAATATTAATTTAAGTGTAAGGAAGTTTTTCTGAAGGCATTTGTGTGGAGTGTTGCCTTGTACGGGAGTGAAACATGGACGATAAGCAGTGCGGACAGGAAGAGAATAGAGGCTTTTGAAATGTGGTGTTACAGAAGAATGCTGAAGATTAAGTGGGTAGATCACATAACTAATGAAGAGGTACTGAACAAAATTGGCGAGAAAAGGAATTTTTGGCATACCCTGACTAAAAGAAGGAATCGCTTGGTAGGACATATTCTTAGACATCGAGGATTCGTAAATTTAGCATTGGAGGGAAGTGTGTGGGGTAAAAATCGCAGAGGGAGACCAAGAGACGCGTATAGTAAGCAGATTCAAGTGGATGTGGGTTGCCGTTCTTATGAGGAGATGAAAAGGCTTGCTCAGGATAAAGTAGGGTGGAGAGCTGCATCAAACCAGTCTCCGGACTGAAGACCATAACAACAACAACATGCAAGATCTTTATCAAGTTACGGATTTTGACATTTATTTGACAGCTCTACAAAGATGTAATATGTTTACATTATTTGCACAGAGAATATGTATCTATGAGGCAAAGCTTTTAATTAAAATTGAATGAAATATGTTGGGCTTTTTTATCTTTGATAATTTTGTTGGAATATTTTATGTTAGATCAACGATGCGATTATCTCTATGGATAATCATTAATGGTAATTTTGATAGTGAGCTATTATCTATGATTGGCAGTGGTATTGTTTATCCGTTGTCATGCACTAGAATATGAATAGGTAATAGCTCAATATCAAAATTACCATTAATGATTATCCATAGAGACTATCTCATCGTTGATCTAACATAAAATATACCAACAAAATTATCAAAGATAAAAAAGCCCAACATATTTCGTTCAATTTTAAATAAAAGCTTTGCCTCATAGATATATATTCTCTGTGCAAATACTGTAAACATATTACATCACTGAAGAGCTGTCAAATAAATGTCGAAATCCGTAACTTGATAAAGATCTTGCATGACAGCACAGTAAGTTAATATATATATATATATATATATATATATATATATATATATATATATATATATATATATATATCCGTCACAATAATATTGAAATGTTCAGCACAACAGAATGTGGTATGTAGCATTTCTTTTACATCTGTATAAAACAAGTAGGCAGCATAGTACTAAATATTATGAAAACTTATGTATTGCAGGCATAACACCTAAGATGACTATTAAGTTGAAATAAGCTTATAGTGTAACTAACGAATTAGAAATATACAGTGTTGAAATTATATAATAGTTGTTATTAAAATGTCGATGTACGACATCACTAACACTGTGGGCCCTGCAGATAACAAGTTATATTCTAAATAATCCACAGAAATTAATAAAAATAAAAGCATACAGTGGTGTTTCCTTCTACGTCGGATTCGTCCACGACGATCATTTTCCCCTTCATGAAATATATGTATTTTCAACTATCAAGTTTGCTATTTGCTAAAGTGAAACATTACAGTAGATGGAACGCTCTAACGTCAAAAGGCTACCTTGATGTTAAGATAAATATGCTGTCTATATCTCTACCAAGACGACGTTCACTAATTTACGCCACATTTTGCTCGAACCGCCCGTTTCTGAGCCAAAAATGCCCTTTTTCTATCAATCGAGCTACCCCAAATAAATAACGCCGTAAGACATAAGTGAATGAAAGGAAGCACAGTATGATACTTTTCGTCTTGAAAAATCACTTATTTCAGATAATGTTCTAATGGTAAATCAAACAGAATAAAGTTTTTACCTTTCCTAAACAACTTACTATTTACCTGAACACCTTTCATTGTTACTTATCATATGCCCATTATGTGTAATCAAAATATTAGCTGTTCTTAAATTATGTGTTGTAAATTATAAAAGCTGACTTGATGTAATTTAACACCAATTCAATTTCTACAAGTCATGAACTTATCTCTTGAACTGCATCTCTTGATACGCTGACAGTATTACAGAAAACATACTTCACTACCAAGCTGGTATCATCGGCAAACAAAAATATTTTACTATCTCCTATTATTCTCAAACCTATATCATTTATATAAATATGAAACAGAAGCGCTCCCAAAGCAGACCCCTGTAACATCCCATACTTAACTGAGCTCCATTATGACATAGCCATTTTCAAGACTGCGGAAAATTACTTCCAGCTGTCTGTTACGAAAGTAAGCGGTTAAACAGTTGTGAGATACTCCTCTTATTTCCTCTTATTCCATAATGCTCCAGCTTCTCTAATAATATTTTGTAATCAACACAATCAAACGCCTTTGTTAAAACAAAGAAGACTCCAAATGTTCGAAACCTTTTTATTAAGGGGTGACCTCGATGAAATACACATACTATTTCAAAAATGCTCCAAAACCATAGTTTTTGAGATATGACAATGCAATTTTGTACCACGCTTTACATGAATGTAATACATTTACAAATTAAATCCTTTGATATATATATATATATATATATATATATATATATATATATATATATATATATATATATATATATATTCAACTTTTTGAATTAAATTTGAAGTTTTATCCTCAGAATATACGTATGTCCCTCATCCGCACAAGGAGAGGACACCGAATTCGTGCAAATTAATGGTACGTCTAGGGCGTGGTGAGATATGAAAGTGCCCCAAGTGGGAACTCCGTATGGCTAAGCGTTTAGGAAATGAAAGGAATTCTGATACGGTTCTATCATGATTTTCTTTCTTTTTTCTCTTGTTTCTTTGGTGAGCAAAAGAAATAACGCGGATGTTTCGGATAGATTTAAAAATAATTACAAGTATGGGAATAATTACTATTTAAACAGTATGTAGTTCTGGTAGCACACGAGTTTTTCTACGTGGTTACGTGTGGTGTCTTTCATTATGCTGGTGATCAACAGAATTTCGGTTTATTTTTAACGGGAGTTCTTTTACTACTGCATCATGTCTACTAATGCACATGTGTACTAGTGTACTAGTTTCTTCTTTTGACAAGGAAATCTGCAACGTGCAGCCGACGTCGGTGGAAATCCACGATTGGATAACTGAGGTAATCGGTATTACAGATGAATCTGTTCATACTATTCAATTGGTCAGCGATAAATACTGCGAATTTGTCACGTTTTGGAGCCCTGTTTATGTTGATAAACTGTTTCTGAAGTGGGCTAATGAAGTAGTGTTTACTCATAGAGATAACAGGATAAGCAAAGTATCTATTTGGAGAGCAGATACAGTTTATACAACTGTTAGAGTGTTGAACCTCCCAATTGAACTTGATAATGAAGTAATCAAGGATGTACTTAGTCAATATGGGACCTACAAATGAACGTTGGTCGCGGCATTATAAGTTACAGTGTTTCAATGGCATTCGTCCGGTGGAGATGGAAGTTAAAGCAAATATTCCGTCACACATCGTTGTGGGTGGTTACTGTGCACAAGTAGTGTAGTCAGGACAGGAACCTACGTGTGACATACGTAATGAGTCTGAAACTTTCCGACAGGAATGCCCTCGGCAAGTTTTTTTGTTAAAAAGTAATTTAAAACAACGCCTGATGCTTACTGTTAGTGGTGTGTTGCGACCTTCTGTCCCGGCACAATCGGATGAGACTGAAAACGTAGCAAGTATAGCAAGCTGTTCTGATGTTCTTCTCAAAGATAAGTATCAGTTTCCAACATTAGTTGAGAAGCCTATTATTGACTCTGGTCATGGTAGTGATGTTCAGTCGGAAAAAAGACCGCCGGCCGCGGTGGCCGAGGAGACTAAGGCGCTCCAGTCACGGTCTGCACGGACACTGAATCCCCCCTCGGGCATGGATATTTGTGCCGTCCTAGTTCGGAAGTAGTTTATAAGTAGTTTGTAAGTTTAGCGACTGATGACCCCGTAGTTAAGTCCCATAGACTGTACAAACATTTGAACATTTTGAAAAAAGACCTCATGCACATACTGACAGCCATTCTGACGCGTAATTATCCGACATACATCATTCGGTCCGTACGCAAAAACAGTGCGATGAGGCACTCGTGATTCGGAAAGAGATTCAGCAAGAGGTTAAGAAACAGGTAGTGTCGATTTCCATCGACACTAAAGTCTCGAAAAATGTGTTGAAAAGCGAGTCCGTAAGTGGGGATTTATCAAGTAACACGCCTGAAGGAGTGGGTCAATTCAATGTAAAACTATTCAGCAATGTGTCCCTGACGTGCCGCCTACTCCTGAAATTTTCCCTCAGGAGGTACATGTCAGCATTACTGAATCATTAGTTGATAAACAGGGCATAACAATTGGCAACGGCAATGGAAAAGATAAGATTTCAAAAACAGAAAATCCCAACGACACGTTGTAAAATAAAGCGTCAGTCTAATCTCAGTGTTCAATGCACTCATGTGAAATCTAAGCCTGGGAAAGACACAACCAAACCAAAGAATGTAAGAAATGATATCGTCAGATGTGGATCACCAAATGATTTAGCTGATGAACCTAACGAAACTCCATACTGTGTTGATAAACGTGACAAATCTCAAGATCCGGCAAACAAAGCTTAGATTTTGTGGCTTTTCTCGGAAATGCAATATACTGTTAGTTTTACTGTTTTTGTTTTGTTTTTGTTTTTCATTGAATAACTGTTAAATAACGCAATACGCGTAACGAAATTCCTCTCAACAGCGAGTAGTTCGAATTGAGTAATGTTCTCACATGAATTCACAATGCACTGACGCCTGTTTTCAGGCGTTTTCGGCGAATCACGCTAACGACTATCTTTCAATTTTCCCCACAGAAAGAAATCCGTGGATGTAAGATCCGGTGAACGTGTGGGTGCTTCTACAACCAATCTACCCGTCATTAAATATTCCATTTAAGACTGCTTGAACTGTACGCGAGCCATGTGCCAGACATCCATCACGTTCAAAGTACATCGCCATTCTGTATTGCAGTGAAACATCTTGTAATAAAATCGATAGGGCATTACGTAACCAATCAGCATATATTGCACCATTTAGATTGTCATCGATAAAATAGGGGTCAATTATACATCCTCCCATAATGCAGCCAAGGTTACTGATAGCCGGCCGCGGTAGCCGAGGGGACTGAGGCGCTCCAGTCACGGTCTGCACGGCCACTGCGGTCGGGGGTTCGAGTCCCTCCTCGGGCATGGATATTTGTGCCGTCCTTAGTATAAGGTAGTTGATAAGTAGTTTGCCAGTTTAGGGACTGATGACCCCGTAGTTAAGTCCCATAAGCTTAACAAACATTTGAACATTTGGTTACTGATGTTCCACTTGTGGTAGCCATCGTGGATTTTCCGTTTCCTTATAGTGCATATTATGTCAGTTTACGTTCCCTCTGTTTGTGAATGACACTTTGTCACTAAAGAGAATGCGTGAAAATAATCTGTTATCGTCCCGTAATTTATTTTGTACCCAGTGGCAAAGCTGTACATGACGTTCAAAGTCTTCGCTACGAAAATCCTGGTACATATAAATATGGTAGTGTGAAATTTAAGTTGATGTGGAGTTCTCAACACCGACATTTTTGAGATTCCCGATTCTCGCTCAATTTTTCTGCTACTGATGTGCGGATTAGCGCAACAACAGATAAAACACTTACTTTCGTGTCATCATTTGTTGCAGGTCATGGTTGACATTTCACTTGTGTCTGAACACTTCCTGTCTCTTTAAATGATGTAACTATCCGCCTAAAGTTCCGGACACTTAACTAATGTCTTTAAGGATTATGATCAACAAACATACCACAGGACCGTTGTCCATTTTGATCTCAATAGCCATAGATATCGACTTTTTCTGCAATTGGTAAACGGTCCATTTTAACACGATTAATGTATCACGATAAAAATACCGTCCGGACTGGCGAAATGTTTCGCGGTAACACATACGTTTGTGGCTGTTACGGCGCCATCTATCACAAAGCGAAAAAAGTGTTCCGAATGAAACCTTCATATTTATTTACTTACTAGACGAATATGTAATAAAAATGGGGTACCTATTTTTTAAAAAGTGCTGGTCATATCTGTTTGACCAGTGACGGCGCCATCTAGCGGGCCAACCATAGCGCCGTTTCCCCTTTAAGCTAGAAAACTTGAGTTCTTTGTAGTTTTTTCGTTTCATGCTTATTTCGTGAGATTTTTGGCCCGGTGACTATCAATGGATCATCCTGTATTCCGTCGTTAAACCATCAACCAAGACCAACTGTACAGCAGAGTCCAACATAAGAGTCGCGAAACTCCCAGTGATTTTCTGCAACTTCGCGACTGCACCGCTACCAAGTGGCCGGGTCGTAGAAACACAGCGCGAAGCGATTGAGTAATAAAAGTGTATTTGGAATGAAGCAGCATTCTCAAATTACTTCGTACTTACGAGCTTTTATGGTGCTATAAATTATAGCAACTCTCAAAAATATAATTCGGAAATCTCTCAATTGCAAAGAATGCTCAGAAATAACAGAATAACGTTATGAATAACAGGTGTTCGTTAATTATAATTTTAGGCATAGAGTTAAGTCTTTAACAATTCATTCACATCCAAACTTCTGTTGTTAATGAGAATGAAAAATACTTGACCACTATTTCAAAATATTACTGCTGGATAAAAGTAATGTATGAATGACTGCTTTGGTCCGTATCTCCGGTTCAAAAAATAATAACCCAGTATACTAACATATTTTGTCTGTTACCTACTAGTTTGATAAAGTGAATATGTAGCTACAAATAAATAATATTTCCATATATAACCTGTTAATGTCAGCACGTCACATTCTTGAAGATATTCAGTTTGATACCTGCCGAGTAGATAAATAATTGTGATAGGTACACGAAAGGCAGAGAAGCAAGGATGAGGTGAAGAGATGGTTTAAACGATGATGTAGAATCTAGTATCCTAAGATGTAAAAATCGTGTGTACTTACGAAAACATTACAATGTCCGGAATGCGCTAAAACAAAACTCGTGCAACATGTCAGTACGCCCCGAGAACGCGAACATAATCATAATCAGTTCCTTTTATATACTTCAGCATGTTAGATTGCAATTCAGTTGTGCTTTCAAAAGTTTTCATACGATATTAATACAACTCCGGTATTGTGAATTGTATGAATTACATTGCCCTGATTGTTTGATATTACTTTAAAGATGTTTTCGCATTTGTATTAGAAAGTTCAGAGCAATGTTCAGTTCCACTGTTATTCCCTACTGGCCGTTTGGAGCGCTAGTAGTAGCCATAAACATTGTTTACATGATAAATCAATCGAAAGTGAAGGCCGAAAACTCCACAAAATACCTAGGAATTACTATTAATTCAGACTTAAATTGGAAAGAACACGTAGGTAATGTCGTTGGAAAGGCGAACCAGAGACTGCGTTTTATTGGCAGAACTCTTAAAACATGCAACAGAACTACAAAAGAAACTGCATACACTACGCTTGTCCGTCTATTTTTGGAGTATTGGTGCCCAGTGTGGGATCCTTACCAGGTGGGTTTGACAAAGGACATCGAAACAGTCCAAAGAAGGGAAGCTCGTTTCGTATTGTCACGATACAGGGGAGACAGAGTTGCAGAAATGATACAGGATCTGGGATGGGAATCATTACAACAACGGTGCTTATCGCTGCGGCGTGTGCTACTTACGAAACTCCAATAGCCAACATTCTCCTCCGAATGAGAAAAAATTTTGTTGACTCCCACTTACAAAGATAGAAACGATTATCAGAATAAAATACGAGAAATCACAGCTCGAACGGAGAGATTCAGGTGTTCTTTCTTCCCGCGCGCTATTCGAGAATGGAATGGAAGATAAATGGTATAATGGTGGTTCTATTAACCCTATGCCAGGCACATAAATGTGATTTGCAGAGTATCCCATGTAGATGTAGGTGTAGATGTAGATCATCGTTGAAGTGTAGACCACCAAGGACAGATTTTAGGTGTAAGAAGAGATGAAATGAGTCTTCTTCTTCCCTTCACGTTGCCGCCCGATCTCACAAAGGCGAATGAGATCAAACAACTCTTACGGGAATTTCACTGGGACGTGTTTGATCGTCCTCCGTGCAGTCTCGCTCCTAGCGACTTTCTTCTTACACCTAAAACCTGTCCATGGTGATCAACACTTAATACTGCTAGGATTTTATTATTTTAATAATTTATTATTTTGTTTATGAATGTGGCAATAAGTACGGCTTCTCTGTTATGCCACTGTCCCTGTGAGAATGTGTACTTGTTTTACTTTTAAGTGGATGTGCGAGAATCTAATGGTTGTCTGAACGTGCGTAGTAATAGCTCGCTTTGCATGGTTCTCTTTGGCTCAGAGTCGATAGTTAGTCGTTACCAACCCCTGCTGCTGATGCGACCAAAGAGATTTCTACGCCCTTTGGTCACAAGCCAGTCGACAAGCCCTCGCCAGGGCGAGTGTCGCGTCCCCACCACCGCTGTTTCTTGGGTTTTGCCAGTTTCCGCTAGCTTCACTTCACGCCCCGTGGCAGCTCGGTCTCCAAACGTCGTGCTCGGATCGTGGTGAGGTAAGGTTGGTTCCGCTGTTGTGTCCGCAGAGATGGTAGCGATTTGTTGTCTAGCATGTTTAACTTAGATTCATTTTTCGGATTTTTTTTTTCTGATCGTGCACAGAAATGTGTTCTAGATTTTCAATCCAACATATAAACGTGGTGAATGTTTTACTTGTTGTAGTTTGATAATGGCCTGGTATTTTCAAACCTCTTGTGATTATGTGGCAGTGTACTAACTGTGTGTAAATTCTTTCTAGCTTTGTGGGGCCTGACTTCTAACAGAAGATATGTTCATTTTTGTACAGTGAATGTGAAATCTTTCTTATCGCTTCCTTCTGTGAGTGATATGTGTTCCACGTTGGTTCTTAGAACAAAGCCTTCAGCTTCCACTATTGTCTGTTCCAAGCCCATCAGGCAAGTTACTATGTGTATGTCCTGATTTCCACTAACATTTCGCGATCTTCTCTCACTGCCTATTTTAATTTTGCCGTTTCTTCTCCAAACTTGTAGTATGCACTCAGATTTTGTCATTAATTGTCTCTGAGCCTTGTACAACCTCCTTCAATAGCTTGCTTTTGAAATTCTATGTTACCACGTGGTTGAATACACAGGCGGCAACCTTCTACGAAGAAGGCATACGAAGACTTCTGCCACGCTGTGACAAATGCCTAAAAAATTATTTAGAAAAGTAGTTTAATAGTTGTATATTTTTATACAATAAATTTTTTTTTTTCTGTATCTGTACCCGTTTGTTTTATACAACAAGACGGAACTTACTTTCTGGACGCGCCTCGTATATAGTATTTTTAGTCGTTAAACCACATATGAGACCTTCTGTACAGTTGTATATTTCGAGGTCAACTTTCCCATCGGTTTGACGCAGCCGCAGTGTGAGCCGGTGGCCGCGCCAGACGCCCGTTGGCTGCCGCCAGCTGTTGCGCCCTCCAGAGAGCGGAGGATCTGAAGTCGTGGGCGGCTGCGGCTGCGGCCTGCTATCCGTCTCGGCCTGAAGCGCTCCCAGAGGCGCCGTTCGTCCCGGGATTGAGCTACCGCCTCCACCGCCTCAGCCGCAGAGACAAACCGCCGCGACAGCGCGCAGCCACTGCTCTCCCGCTAGAGGGACGCGGCCGGCGTCTCTTATCTCCACTGACGGAGCGCGCCTCCCAAACACGCTCCGCTGACCCGCGATCCGTCTCCTCCTGCGCGACGAATGCGTACTCCGCACACGAGGACGGACTTCCAACTTGCAAAGGGAGGTCGCTCTGATTTCAAATGTTCAAATGTTTGTATAGTCTATGGGACTTAACTACGGGGTCATCAGTCCCTAAACTTACAAACTACTTATGAACTACTTTCGAACTAGGACGGCACAAATATCCATGCCCGAGGGGGGATTCGAACCCCCGACCGTACTGGCCGTGCAGACCGTGACTGGAGCGCCTTAGTCCCCTCGGCCGCCGCGGCGGCTCGCTCTGATTTAAAACTTTATGTGGAAACAATAGTTTGGAAGGATGAGATTAAAATAGGTGGAGACAAAGACGATAAATAGTTCAGACATGGGTGCTCGCTGTCCGCAGAGGATCGAGTGCTTCACCTAAGAATAAGGACAGGACTGGCTGCTGCACCAGTGCTAAAATGGAGTGGAAGTAGTTGTATAGCTCATCCAATACCAGTTTGTGACATGTCCACTACATGTAAGTCTGTGGATGACTGTGTCTATCAGATTGCACTATAAACAAAGATTTGTGTCACTCCTACCTATATTATAAAGTCTCTCGTTTGTACTGACGATGTCATTAACTACCTGATACCATGCAGATCTATCTGCAGCACCTATACGATTCAAGTTAATGTTCTGCCATATCATCTTCCAGTTGTAGTTTTAAAATTTCGTCCCAATCTAATTTCTTCCCTCATTTTGCTGTCCTTCTTGAAGAATGTCTCTAGTTGTGATCACACTCGAATTCTGCGAGTTTGTGCCAATGCAGCTGAATTCAATATAAAAAGCCCTACATGCTTTAGTTGCTTATTAATTATTTGTACATCGATAGGCGGCTGTAGACTGTGTGGTCTATCACACTCAATCAATTTAGTTGTGACACTGTGCGGACTGGTGTGAAACATATGAATCGTCCTTTTCAGAAACAATGCCGATGCTTTATTATGGATGTCCACAATTCCTAGACCTCCGTTACTATAGCCTAGCGTAGCTGTTTTTAGGTTTACGCGAAAAATTTCTCCCTACCAAAGAAAACTTGCAACAACCAACATATTTTATTGCCTATTGCGAGAGTGAAGGTCGGGGTGAGAGTTTAAAATAGGGAAAGATTAATTTTTAAAAACTCACAACCACCAACAGCGAACAAAATTCCTAAACATGCAAAAACACTGGAATTTTTATTGCTACTGTTTGAATCGTTTTCTAGGGGATGATATCACACGTTCGCAGCTTTTCTTCCCTGCATACGATTAACAAAAAAAATCATAATTAAGTCAAGTTCATGAGAGAAAAGGGTGTACTAACTACTATTTTTGAAAACACGTGAAAGTTCACTTTCTGTTGTTTATTTCACAATATTAGAACCCTGTGGCTGATACGTCTGTACGTCGACACATTTATCAAAAGAATTATAGCTCGTGAGCCCCCAGAGAAAATGAATATTTGTCGCAAATTGTTTTCACACCATGAGCCTGTCTCAAACACCGTTTATGTTCATGCCTATGCGACGACACATGTTACATTAAGAAAACACAGTCACTTTAATTTAGTGCGATGCACACCTTGTTCCACCAGCTAAATATTCACAACACACAGTAGCACTCGATACAACTTGGTGCAGTCTTCGACGAGCAACCACACTTGGCAATTACCACACAAAAATCTATAGTCTCCACCTGGAGATCCACATGCCGACTGATGCAGAGCGACGCCGCCCTGCCAGCTACACCACTTGCTCCCGACTCGTCACTTCCTGCCCGCGCCAAAAGCCCAACTGCCGGGTTTTTTCCCTACGTCATCAACTTCCCTATGTGAGCTGTTCTAATCGACTTGCCAACGTACAGCGCTCAGCCAATACATTTCTAAAACTTTACTTAAAATCAAAATAATTGCACTACACATTAAACAAATTTCTTATTATGTTTTTATATTGGTATAAACATCCTTTACACTATTTATTACAAACGTGCAATTTCTTATATCACAGATAAGTGATTTAACTGAATATTTCAAGATAAAATACATAAGATTAATTGAAAATTAAATGATAAATAGTTAATATATTATTTTTATAAACAAACATTGCCATTCCAGTTGTGTAACTATCTTCGTTGGTAATTTATTACTTTTCGTTGTTAATTAAACATATTACGCCAGATGTGACTATATCAGCTAATGTATTGTTTATTTATCAACAGGCTATTTTGTAATGAGGGCCTTAAAGGTTCCTAAATGCATCGTATTACTTCAAATGCAAGTAGTATTAGAATATTTTATTTCACGCTGTCCACTGCACTGTGCCTGGCACTCGCCATTGTCCCTCCCTACCCTAACCGGAAACGAACCTGGAAAACCCTAAGCTGGAACAAGCCACCAACGTCGGCCTGCTCGCTGGCCTCCCGTCAGCTACAAGTACACAGCAAATCTCAACGTGGAGAATTTCTACCTATGGCCTAACTGTAAATGTTGTCACCCAATTGCGTACATACATTGCTACCATAATTAATAAGATTAAAATTGTGTAACATTTAGTGCATTGGCATGGTCAATGTTTGCAGTGAACTTCATACTGTTTAATTATCAAGTGCTGTTAATTACCAATATTTCATATTCACCAGCCCTAAAATGGAGTGGAAGTAGTATAGCTTGCATTGTTTGTAAGTCTAGGGACCGATGACCACGTTTAGTATGATTAAAAATATTTCAATTTTTTTTTTTTACTTCAGACCGGAAACAGATACAAGATTTTGAAATGTGGTGCTACAGTCTAATGCTGAAAATGTGGGTGTACCGCGTAACTGATGAGGAGATCCGGAACAGAATGGGGGAGAAAAGGATTTTCTGCCGTTCCTTGAATAATAGAGGGGAAATATTGGTAGGATACATTCTGAGACAACAATAAATCCTTAATTTAGCATTAGAGGGAAGTTTGTGCGTTGAAAATCGCAGAGAGAGAGAGAGAGAGAGAGAGAGAGAGAGAGAGAGAGAGAGAGAGAGAGAGAGAGAGAGAGAGAGAGAGTAAGAGACGAATACAGTCAGTAGGATCAAATAGATGTGGATTGCCGGTCTTATGAGGAGATAAAGAGGCTTGCCCATGATACGAAGTGCGGCCAGAAAGTAAGTTTCGTTTGGTTATATAAAACGAACGGGTACAGATTCAGAAAAGATATTCATTGCACAAAAATCTACAACTGTTAAATTACTTTTCTACATAGCTTCCGAAATTTTGTAGGCACTTGTCATATCATGGCACGAGGTTTTGTGTGCCTTTTTCATAGAATTTTGCCGCCTGTGTACTCAACCATGTGGTAACATGTTCTTTCAGCTTGACATCATCGTTGAAGTGTTGTCCACCAAGGACAGATTTTAGGTGTAAGAAGAGAATTACTGTCAAAAGATTTTTTTTCACGATAATGCCTGACGTCACACACCGAATGTGACCAAACAATTCTTACGGAAATTTCAATGGGACCTGTTTGATCATCCTCCATACAGCTCGGACCTCTCTCCTAGGGACTTTCACCTCTTTTTACACCTAAAATCTTTCCTTGGTCGTCAACACTTCAACGATGATAAAGAGCTGTTACCTCATGGTTGAATAAAAAAAATGTTTGTACAGTTTATGGAACTTAACTACAGGATCATCAGTCCCTAAACTTACAAAGTACTTATGAACTACTTACTAACTAGGACGGCACAAATATCCATGCCCGAGGGGGGATTCGAACCCCCGACCGTAGTGACCGTGCAGACCGTGACAGAAGCGCCTCAGTCCCCTCGGCCACCGCGGCCGGCATGGTTGAATACTCGGGCGGCAACCTTCTGTGAAGGATGCAAGCAAAATCTTGTGGCACGCTATGACAAGTGCGTACAAAATGTCGGCAGTTATATGGAAAAGTAGTTTAAGAGTTGTAGAATTTTGTGCAATAAAAATATCTTCTATATCTGTGTACAATTTCGTTTTATTACCAAACGGAACTTACTTTCTGGACGCGCCTCGTATATAGAGCTGCATCTAACCAGGCCTGGATTGAAGACATAAACAAAGGCTGCAGAATGCAAAGGCAACCAGCAAGAGCATCAACATTTGGTAATTGAAGATATACAGCGTTCAGCTGAGGACAAGTGTTTTATAATGGATCCTGTCTCAAACTACTCATACAGAACTAATAAATGTTACGGATGTGAGGGCTAAATTAAAAAGAAAAGAAAAAAATGCTGATACCACTCACCCTTGATGTTTAGAAATAAATTTATTGCAGAACCATGGAATTTCACGAGCATGCCCAAAGTTACTTCACTGCAGACCAGAGCGGCCAAATAAAGCAGGTTAAAACTGTCACACCATATTCCTTGTAGCAATAGACTACAGATCCTCATTGGTACATCTACATGCCAGAAATGAATTACGGCGACATACCTTGATAAAATATGGCTTTGCCTTTGACGGAAAAGTAAGCATTGCGCTTCAACATTATTGTGTTATTTAATGCTCATGCTCCTGACTGAAATGGACAGTGGAAACGCTAAACGAATGTAACATCTAAGTTTTAAATGAAACTGGGTTTGAATTTTAACGTGCACAAAGAGTAGAAGTGATATGGAAGAATGATGTATTCTAGTTTATTTCATTTGACATCGTTGTCTATTAGTGTGACAAATTAATATTTTATTATATACCACATACATAGTGGTTAAGCCATAGTCCCAAAAAACTGAATATTACATTCAAATAACGTAACTAGTTTCGATGAGCTTTGTCATCATTATCAAACGAAAGAATATTTCAAGTAATTGAGCATAAACTAAAAATATCATATAAATAAATAATGAAAAGAACTACATTTTTTATAATTTATTCATTTGATATTTTTAGTTTATGCTCAATTTCTTGCAGTATTGTTACGTTTGATAATGATGACAAAGGTCATCGAAACTAGTTTATTTGAATATAAGGTTCTTTTTTTTGTCACTATGGCTTAACCACTATAAATGTGGTATACAATAATTAAATGTATTCTAGTGTATAGGACCAAACATATAAGCATCCTCTCATGACATGAACATAAAATGTGGGTTGGAACGGAAGGACTGTAGATACAACAGATTCACACATTGAAGCCTGACGAACAGAAGGAATTAAGACCAGAATGACCAGACTAAGCAGTCGTTAATAACATATTTAACTCTCGGATTGCAACAGCAAGAAGTCAGAGGCAATCAAATATTCACACTTGAAGGAACATAACCCAGTAAGATGGTAATGCGGTTGTAGGTTTATTTACGTCTTTCGAAACATGACGAGAATCCAGACCTGAAATGGCGTCGAGGCTCAGCATCTGGATTCTGATCATGATGATATTTCTAAGCACGTAAATTAAATTACAGCCACATCACTACTTGTGGCCTATACATTTTCAACATTGTACTTGATAAGACTGTTTAATAAATCAAATTCATGAAAATTTGGCATACCTGATGTGAGCCTTTACGTCACGCTTGAAACAAAATACTGGTAAGAGGTAAATTTTACCAATGAAGTAATGCTATAAATTGGTATAGCATATAAAGTGCACAGAGAGGATGACAAAGAAAATCTCAAATTACTTCATAAAGCAGACAACACTCACACCAAATGACCATGATACACACATTCACAATTTCGACGGAATGTTCTAATCATAGCTGTCTATCTTGTAATGGGTTACTTTCCAACATCTCAACTACCCGTGAAACAGTGTTCCTAGGTAAATACAGTAAAGCTGCAAAATTATTCCCTTTCCTGAACTAAATGAAGAGCTGACCATGATTCCGATACTCAACCTCGAAAAGAGAGTGGAAGTGGTAGACATTTTGAAACAGTATCTAAGTGAACCACATCGCGCTTGCAAAACGATGTTACCTCACCAATGGTCAGCAGCGAACCAAGCGAAGCTAACGGAAGTATCCAGATCTGTGACTGACAAAATCAGACGTGAGTAACCTCTTTCCCTCGATTAAGCTCCCCAGCTTTGGTCAAACTAGCACTCAGTCTATCAATCAAGACGCGACAGGAATTAACATGTCAGTTGCAGTTATTGTAGAATAAATGCGTATGATAATTGTGGAAAAGATAAATATCAATCAATCACGTTAAAACAATCAATCAGGTTAAAACTGATGAAGCAGACATCTTTGTCTGAATCTTGACATTGCAAAAACGGAATTATAAATTTCCCTCGTCACTCTCATAGTAGGTAAAGTGGCAAACGTAATTAAGAGTCAGACGTGACAATGTTAAAACTAATAGCAAGTTACATGCCACAACTGCAATGAAACATATCATACTGAGAAGTGTCAAGGTTTTACCCATTGTTTTCCGTTGGGCGTTTCAGACTACTCTATGATTAAATGCAACTTTTAACATAATTCTGCTAAACCTGAGTGTGAAACAGAGAAGTAATTAGGTCTATTTTTCTTTCGCTGTCGGTAAAACGTTTCTTCCTAAATGTTCACCCTAGACAAAAAATGGCTGGAATACTTTTCTTGTTCGAAGGCATTGCCTTCCAGAAGAAACTGTAGTATGTACATTGTGACTTTATGGAAGTAATGTCCATGGAGTTGCGTAATTAATTCAAGTAATGGCATTGTTTGGACAGATAAAGGACTGGCAGTGGACTGTGGCAAGTGGTTGGTGCAGCTACCAGACAGGTCAGGTAGTAGTAGCAGGCTAAACCGAGCAGCTAGGCCGGGGTTTGACCAAATCAAAGGAAATCTGGGAACAGCCCATGCTTTGTACTCTATACTAATGACGGCTGTTAGCTGCCTGCTTATTAAGAGTGTATCTGGAGGACAACATTTTCAAATGTTTGTAAATCAGTGGAACTCAACTGCTTGGTTATTAGCCCGTAGCTTACAAACAACTTAATGTAAGGTAAACTAAACTCAGGACAACACAAACACCCAGGGGGAAATCGAACCACCAACAGCGGACGGCCGGGCGCAGCACGGTGCTCCAGTACGCGCGGCCAATCCGTCGCGGCTGGCTGGAAGACATCTGTGATTGTGAGTTAATGAATCCAGTAATTCCGAATAAAATAAAATATTCTATAAAGTTAATTACCGTCAGAATTAAAGACATTTACGATGTCTGAATAATTACGCAAATCACGTGATTCTAAAAGTAAATTCAGTATCTCAAACATTGAAAATGTATATCAATATAAAGAAAAAGCTAGCTTCAAATAAACAATTTCCGAATGTGTCAAGCTGTATCAATAAGCTTATTGTCTCTAGCTATCATTTTGAAAGCGTCATAATTAGATATTTTTATTAAATGACTGGTTTCATCTGATATAGATTGATGATGGAAATATAAACAGATCAACATTGAAAATGCAAGTAGCATGATTTACGTCGCATATATCTAATTTAGTCTGTCGAGTAATTGTAAAATTCGCCAGTAATTTACGTAAGTTTTGTGTGGCGTGAGCGGTCAAGCTCATGAAAACATTTTTGTCTATCTATTTATTTCAGACTTTATGTGATACTAATTAACGGTTCTGTTTTGTGTTTAAATAATGTTTTATTAGTAAGGAAGTGGTTTCATATCCTCAATTTTCAGTTAAAGAAATATCTCTTGTTAAGATGTATACGATTTTGGAAGAGATGCTGATCGGCCAATGAGGAAGTTGCCAAGGGGCAGAACTGGCGGGGAATTTGTTTCTGGGAGGGAGGCGGAGAGCGAAGTGAGTCAGATACGAGTGAATTGAAGAAGGAACATATTCCTCGAATATGTTCTTTCTTCAACTCAAAGCGGCGACACCCACTACAGTGCTAGTGTTCGCTGCTCAGTGATGTTTGGCGCGTAATGTAGCACATGAGCGAGCTGTTTAAGGGTATGTTGCGTATGTCTACAGTCTAAAGTGATTAGATCAGTGCCCAAAATTAGTTTAGTGAAGTTTATTAGTTTTTGGTTTACTTTAACCAAGCAACAATGTAAGCAACAGACAGTGACAGCAGTGAACCAAGACGTAAAAAGGGAAGAAAAAAATGTACAGGAGATGGAAAAGTTAGCAAGGCGTCGTGGTGAGGAGTTCGTAACATCAGCAGGCGTTCATTATAGTAACAATAAAAAGGAACATTTTTATAATGTTTTTCAAACAAGGCTTTTTTTCAGCTCCTGATCCACTAGACTAATAAGATTAACGACTGTCTACTATGGAAAGTCCAACAATGAAAAATGTTTAATCGGAAAACATATTTTTTTGTTTGTAAATATATGTAGCCAACAGTTTTGAAATACACTTTTTTTTTGCCTTTTTACAAAGACTGAATAATTTTACTTGCTTATTTTTGAAACATTTTTAGCATACTCCACAATTTCGAAGGAGTCTTGTGCATTTCTAAACTTTGAGTTGAAAAAGGTACATATTCCAGAACATATTTACGCAGTTACATGGTTGTTGTTGTTGTGGTCTTCAGTCCGGAGACTGGTTTGATGCAGCTCTCCACAATACCTTATCCTGAGCAAGCCTCTTCATCTCCACATAAGAACGTCAACCTACATCTGTCTGAATCTGCTTAGTGTATCCATCTCTTGGTCTTCCTCTGCGATTTTTACCCCACACACTTCCCTCCAATGCTAAATTCACAATTCCTTGATGTCCAAGAATGTGTCCTACCAATCTATCCCTTCTTTTAGTCAAGGTATGCCAGAAATTTCTTTTCTCTCCAATTCTGTTCAGTCCTCCTCATTAGTTACGTGATCCACCCACCTAATCTTCAGCATTCTTATGTAGCACCATATTTCAAAAGCCTCAATCCTCTTCCTGTCCGCACTGTTTATCGTCCATGTCTCACTCCCATACAAGGCAGTTACATGGTATATAACAAATATTTATACATGAGCAATGTTTTTGTTACCCTTACATTTACACATTTACAATTGTAAACTTTTCTGTATAACAACTAGTTTTCTCACAAAACAGGTTTATTTTATTTGCCGAAATTTTATGTTTTTGGAATGTGTACCTTCTTCAACTCACCCATTCAATTGAAAATTGAAGAAATGGCAAATTATATACTAATAGATTAGCCAGAGACGTAAGCAGGGGCTGTGTATGTTTGCTGCCAGTTGATCACAGAGTGGACTGGACGGCCGCCTGGTGGCGACGTACGTATTGAGGTCAGCATCAGCGGCGCTGCGTGAGACGGGCTGGCCCGGTGGCAGCGCGCAGACCGCAAAACAACTCAGCAGCCGTGTTGCAGATGGCACCAGGGGAACCAGCAGGGCCACCGGCCATCAACAAGGCCGGCCCTCTGCTGCTGCTGCTGCTGCCGCTGTCCGGCTGAAGGCACGACTTGCTTCTAATGAAATTGCGTGCTTATGGAATATCTCCCCAATTGTGCGATTGGATTCACGATTTCCTATCAGAAAGGACACAGTTCGTTGTAATTGACGGTAAGTCATCGAGTAAAACAGAAGTGATATCTGGCGTTCCACAGGGAAGCGTTATTGGTCCCCTACTCTTCCTCGTGTTTATAAACGATTTAGGAGATAATCTGAATAGCTCCCTTAGACTGTTCGCGGATGATGCTGTCGTTCATCGGTTAGTGAAGTCAACAGAGGATCAAAAGCAACTGCAAAGCGATTTAGACAAAATTTCTACTTGGTGCGAAAATTGGCAACTGACACTAAGTAAAGAAAAGTGTGAAGTAATACACATAACCACTAAAAGAAATCCGCTGAACTTCAATTACGCGATAAATCAGTCAAACCTTAAGGTCGTAAATTCTACCAAATACCTAGGAGTTACAATTACGAACAACTTTGACTGGAGAGAACACATAGAAAATATTGTGGGGAAGGCGAACCAAAGGTTACGTTTCATTGGCAGAACGCTTAGACGATGCACCAGCTCCACCAAAGAGACTGCCTACATCACACTTGTGCGTCCTCTCTTGGAGTACTGTTGCCCCTTGTGGGACCCTCACCAGGTGGGACTGACGGAAGATATTGAGAAGGTTCAGAGAAGGGCAGCTCGTTTTGTTTTATCACGTTACGGGGGGAAAGCGTCACGGAAATGTTGCACGAATTGGGGTGGAAATCATTAAAAGAAAGACGTTATTCATTGCGGCGTGATCTGCTTGCGAAGTTTCAATCACCGACTTTTAGTTCTCAATGTGAAAATATTTTGCTAGCACCCACCTACTTAGGGAGACATGACCATCCCAATAAAATAAGAGAAATCAGATCGAAAACGGAACGATTTAGGTGTTCTTTCTTCCCGCGCGCTATTAGAGAATGGAACGGTAGAGAAAAGTTATGAAGGTGGTTAATGAACCCTCTGCCAGGCACTTAAATGTGATTTGCAGAGTATCTATGTAGATGTAGATGTAGATGCAGGGCTGGTGCGCGGTTCTGTTTAGTAATGAGAGCTTATTCAGCATGAGCGTTACAGCTGCCAGTAACTTTAACGTGTACAACAACTGTAGGAATTACAGGCATGTATCATTCAGCAATGTGACGTGAGGGAGGAGCTGAATTTCCTGTGTTGGGGAATCACCCTTTGTAGTGATCATTAAGTTCCTGTCATTATTTTGTCTTGTCTATCAATTTTTTATGCTCACATTTACAATCGCAAACTTGCTGTTCTTATCTTACGCACTGTGTGTAACGATTATATTTTAGATCCATTTAAGTAAATTACAGAGTTTCTCAAATCCTTACACTAATTATATCACAATTTATATTATGTACTGCCAGCTGTAGCCAGCCACATATTGTTATGGCTTGTCACAAAATGGAGGAGAAGTGAAATAGAAAGTACACATTTAATATATGTATACAAGGTGGTCCATCGATAGTGACCGGGGCAAAATCTCAACAAATTAACACCAGCTAATAAATAAAGAAAATAATGATAAAATAAATTAAAATAAATAAATATAACAAATAGAATGATTAAAACTTTGGGAAAATAATTATCCTCTTAGAAGTTGCTGTCATTGGCTTGGCATGAACAGATTTTTTTTAAAAATAGGTACCCCTATTTTTATTAGATGTTCGTATAGTGCGTCACTAAATATGACAGTTTTATTCTGAACACTTTTCTCTCTCTGTGATGTACGGTGCTGCAATATTTTCACAAATTTACAAAGACACCCGATAGCAGTTTATTTCAATTCATTACTTACATTGGTTATAAAAATAAGCTTGTACAGTCATAATTATGCAGAAAAATAATCTAGTTAAAATGGAACGTTTAACTGTCACCAAAAAGTCGATATGGTTAATCTGAAAGACTTTATTCAAGTGACCGGGCCTTTCGTCGAATAGTAAATTTATTTAAAGAAACCGGAAGCGTTCAGTCAAAAAATAAAATTTAACCAAGAACTGCAACAAATAAAGATTCCCAAAAAGTGTAGTTGAGGCTAATCCTCACATCAGTAGCAAACAAACTGAGCTTAATTGGGAATTTCAAAAATTTCTGTTTGGAGAATTCTACATCATCATACATTTCACACTTACCATATTTCTAAGCACCAGGATTTTCATGGCGATGATTTTTTGGCGTTTACTTAGAGCGAGGCATCAAGGGGCTACAGTAATAGTGAAAATGTCTTTCTCGTTGCCCTCTAATATGGTGTGTGATCACCCCGGACGGCCAGTACAGTTATACACCTGCGTAGCATGGACAGTATGAGGCCGGCCGCGGTGGCCGAGGTGACTGAGGCGCTCCAGTCACGGTCAGCACGGCCACTGCGGTCGGGCATGGATATTTGTGCTGCCCTAGTTCGTAAGTAGTTCATAAGTAGTTTGTAAGTTTAGGGACTGATAACCCCGTAGTTAAGTCCCATAAGGTTAACAAACATTTGAACATTTGACAGTATGAGGCTACCATTCAGCTCTAGAAGTATATTTGGCCATTCTTCCGTGAGTGCAACATCCAGCTCTGCAAATGTTTAGGAAGGTGCTGCTCTGGCTGCAAAGCGTCTGCAAAGTGCATCCCAGAAATGCTCAATGGCGTTTAAGACCGGTGAATAACCTAGCCACTCAAATTCAGTTTCCCCCAGAATCAATGTTGTCTACCAGTGCAGCTCGGTTAACGGAAAACCACCCCATCACTCATGTTGTTTCAATTTTATCATTTGTTATGAAATATATATGCCAAGACGGGTGTTTAGTATTTTATTTGCCGATTTCGACAAATACAGGTGCCCCCTTCAGATCAGCAACTGTTAATCAATATTTTGTACTATAAAAAAAGAACTAGAAGAAATGTAATATTATATAACAGGTATAATTATAATTTTATAATAGCTAGTTACATAACATAGACTTTGAGTACTCGATAAGCCGAATACCGTACTTGACAATATTATTAATGTACTACATTTGCTGAACCATGGCGCCATACTTATACATACACATAAACTATACATTACCCTTAAGGAGAGCGCTAAAAACACAAAAATCTAGCTTTTATTCCCGTCTTTTTTCTTCTTTTTTTATTCCCAAAAACCTTTCATTCTTTCACTTTGTGCCTTGTTTTGTTCATCTGCCCATTTTCGTCTGTTGTTTTTGTGTTGTGAGTTAAAGTCAACTTTTTGGTTTCTGATTTTTCCTTACAAGTTTTGTGGTCTTGTTTGTCTTCTATAGAGATGTTTAATGTTTTCAGGTCTTCTATGGTTTCTTTGTACCAATATGTGCCCAGTTTCGATGTAGAAATTATGTTGAATATTCTTTTAGTTAGTCTGGTGTCATTCATTCTGGCGATATGCATGAAAAATTTTGCTCTGCATTTTCTGATATGTGTTGTGATTGTTTCTGAGTGTCTGTATAGTTCTTCCGTGGGTCTTTTTTGCCAGATATTTTCTTTAAAAACTGCACCGTGGATTTTTCTCAGAACTTTCCTTTCTTGTTTTTCAATCTCGTTGATTTTTGCCATTCCTTTGGTGCTCGTAGTTTCTGATGCGTAGAGAGCTTCTGGTAAGATTACTGTGTTGTAGTGTCGTAGTTTTGCGGCCGTGGAAATACATTTTTATTGTAGTGGGACCAGGTGAATTTATAGGCTCTCTGTAATTTTGAGACTCTTTCTTCGTTTGCTTTTGTGTTTAGCCCAGATTTCAGCATGATTTCTCCCAAATATTTAAACTCACTGACTTGTAGAATTTTTTCGTACTTTGTTTTTAGTGGGAGTTTATCTGATGATTTTGTATAAAAATTGTATTTTCTCATAAGAAATTTGTAGACTGGTTTTCATGGCTATTTCGTGGACTTTATCTAGTGCATGTTGTGCTTCCTTTCTGGTATTCGAGAGTATGGCGATGTCGTCTGCAAAAGCGAGGCACTTTGTGGGTTATCTTTTTCTTATTTCTGCCTAGTTGAATTCCTTTGATTACTCCTTCCCATGTACGAATAATTTTCTCTAAGACTGCATTGAATAGGATGGCTGAGAGACCATCGCCTTGCCGGACGCCGGTTTTGATTTCAAAGGGCATACGTACATGGAGGAAGTGTATAGATGAGCATGTGTACAATGACAATCAAAACTGTTGTTACTTATATAAGCTGACATAGTAATATCGATACATAAGACATGCAAACATCATCCATGACCTTTCCTTCCCTTCTCTTTCACTTCTTTTTTTGTAATATACAAAAAAAGAAGTCGAAAAAAGAGAAGCAAAGGTCATGGATGATGTTTGCATGTGTTATGTATCGATATTAGTATGTCAGCTTATGTAAATAACAACAGTTTTGATTGTCATTGTACACATGCTCATCTTCTATACAGTTCCTCTACGTACAAGTGTGACTACATGTAAAAACGACTGTGTAATATATTTTAAAAGTGACGAGCAGTGACACATCATTTTAAATTATGAAATAACTAGTTTATACAAAATTTAGATCTGACAAATGAAGAGCACATGCAAATTCTTCTTAATCAAGACAACACGATTGAACTATGAAATTGTAAACGATGTATGGAGAGGTGCAACTTTTAAAATGTAATAATATTTTGTAACAGTCATAGAACAAAATACGGATTAAAGTTGCAGATCTGAATATACAACTAAGATTGCCGCAACCAGTAAACTGAAATAAAATACTAAACAGCGATCTTGACGTATGTAATTCATAACAAATAACCTGTAGATCACCCTATTGCTTTTAATAATGTTAAGCAAGTAAAAGGTTTCAATTCATTACGTCTTTACTACCAACTCCATTAGGAAGAGAGTTTCCTGATATGCCTCTGTACGAAGCCATTATATTACTGTAGAAGATATAGTTCAGCAGATAGGAGTTGAGAAGGAATGAGCTGCTTGAAAACAAAATTGAAATTAAAGACAAACATGAAGCAATGCATTAAAACTTGTGGTGATGGCGGGAATCGAACCCGGACCTCCATACTTACTAGGCAGCGTCTTACCGTTTTTTTTTTTTTTTTTTTTTTTTTTTTTTTTTTTTTTTTTTTTTTTACCGTTAGACCACCGCACCTCTAACGGCTAAGGCGCCTCGGAATATTCTAAGCAGGATTTCCCTCCACGTCACAAATTTTAATTCTGATTCTGTGTTCCATAGGATATCGTGCTTAGACTATTCCGAGGCTGCACCACAAATTTTAATTCATTGCTTCATGTTTGTCTTTAATGTCTTGGACATATTCGAGACGAAAATAAGGGTTTCTCAATCTATATTAAAATTGAAATTGTTCGATAACAGGGTAGAAGACAGAGTGGGAAGAAGAACTAAAGTAAGAAAGGAGGACATACACTCCCAGAAAACTCCGGAAACCTACTTTAGCAACACAATAAAGTCTTGTTACAAGGCTTTGACACATGCCACAGAAATGATTTAATATTTATTTAGAGCCAGTACATTTTAATTCAGTTTAACATTGTAACCCTGCGTTCACTGGTGCGTCATTAGCAATGCGGTCGAGAAAAAATACTTAAGAATCGACATGGAGGGTTAACAATGAGTTAATTTGTCCTCTAACGTTATCATTACTGTCAACTTACCTTCCATAATGACTTCAGATGTTTTACGGTTTGAAACCTTTGGGAAAATATTTTGGCTGTACTTCTTATCACAGTACCTCTCTGTGTTATAGTGTCAACATAAGGCTCCGTAGTACTCATATACTTGTCAAGTCCCGCAGTGTACATAACCGCCACTTCCACCTCGCAGCAATCTCTACGCTTCCTGGGTCCCTTCCGAGCCACATCGCTCGACTTTATTCCTTACTGCCTCACCCCGCTTTCAATCTACAGTTCTTAGCGAGGGGCGAAACTTGCGCCCTCGGTTGGCATTCTGCCGGTCCCCTCGGGAAAGTTTATGACACTTGGTACGATATATCCCGTTTCGCAGCTAGCGCCGTCGCAGCAGCTCCGTCTGCTCGCCTGCTATTAACGGAATTCCGGAGCCCGTCTCCTTCATACAGCGCGGCCAGACGTACAGCTGCTTTCATCGCAAGCTCCGAGAATTCTTGCGCGCCTTTGAAGAGCCCGACTTTCGCGCAGTATTGACGTCAGAGCGAGGCTGTGTCCCTCTTTTACATTATCTCGCCGGCTCGCCGTAGCGTAAATCTTGTCTGTTGTCAGAGTGAGTGTGTGTGTTTGCTCCTCTTCTTCACAGGACAATACAAAAGAGAACATTGCTCAACGTGGTCACTTTTGAAGTAAGGAACTCCTCAATAAAGTGAAGAACATGACGTTCCCCCTGGTTTTTTATTTACATTACGGAAATACACATGCAATTTACGGTGCTAGTTACTAAATACTAAATAAATATTTAAAAATTAAAATAATCTCTTCAGAAACAGCTCTTCTGTTGCAGAAGTTTTGTTAAAATATTTACATTACCATGGTTTCGGCTTCACTAAGGGAGCCTTCATCAAAAGTAAAACTTTTTTTTTTTCATATGAGTGTACTGTCAGCAGAATGTCTCGAGCGGTAGGGGTCACGTTAAAAATTAAAAAGTTTGCACGTTGCAAACTTTAAAAACAAATGAGACAACGCGGCGCTAAGGGTCGAGACCTTTTGCTGACAATATTTGCTAACATCGAATATTAATTTAAGGGTAAGGAAGTCCTTTCTGAAGGCATTTGTGTGGAGTGTTGCCTTGTACGGGAGTGAAACATGGACGATAAGCAGTGCGGACAGGAAGAGAATAGAGGCTTTTGAAATGTGGTGCTACAGAAGAATGCTGAAGATTAGGCGGGTAGATCGCATAACTAATGAAGAGGTACTGAACAGAATTGGTGAGAAAAGGAATTTTTGGCATACCCTGACTAAAAGAAGGGATCGCTTGGTAGGACACATTCTTAGACATCGGGGAATCGTAAATTTAGCATTGGAGGGAAGTGTGTGGGGTAAAAATCGCAGAGGGAGACCAAGAGACGCGTATAGTAAGCAGATTCAAGTGGATGTGGGTTGCCGTTCTTATGAGGAGATGAAAAGGCTTGCTCAGGATAGAGTAGGGTGGAGAGCTGCATCAAACCAGTCTCCGGACTGAAGACCATAATAATAATAATAACATTCAATGTAAAAAAAAAAAAATAGATAGATAAATAAATAAAAAAATTGTTTATCTTGGGCCTGCATCACTATAAATGTCATTTAAAGACATTATGCAATAAATTCTAAATGCTGTTTTAAATATAATTATTTTTATTACACTATAAGCCTATTTTGGCTTTTGCGGCATCGTCAGGTGATGTCTGTTGGTCCTGACATCTATATACATCGATGGTTTTTTGATGTCAGTCATTTATTTATTGCTTTGAATTTTAATTATTGCAATATTTCTGATGACTATCATTTAAGTTGTTTTGAATTTTAATTACTGCAATATTGTTGATGACTTATCATTTACGTTGTGATGTGACAGCTTTTTGATAAGTCATCAGCAATAATTAAAATTCAAAACAACTTAAATGATAGTCATCAGAAATATTGCAACAATCAAAATTCAAAGCAATAAATAAATGAGTAACAGCAATAAAACCATCAATGTATATGGATGTCAGGACCAACAGACATCACCTGACGATGGCGCCAATATCCGAAATAGGCCTATAGTGTAATAAAAATAATTATATTTAAAACAGAATTTAGGATTTATTGCATAATATCTTTAAAAAT
The DNA here is from genome assembly GCA_026315105.1 of Locusta migratoria. Taxonomy (NCBI): domain Eukaryota; kingdom Metazoa; phylum Arthropoda; class Insecta; order Orthoptera; family Acrididae; genus Locusta; species Locusta migratoria. The sequence goes on from CM048751.1 coordinate 27,253,604, forward strand.
ACTGTTTTACTTCTGATGAAGGCTCCCCTAGTGAAGCCAAACCATGATAAAGTAAATGTTTTACCAAAACTTCTGCAACCGAAGAGCTGTTTCTGAAGTGATTATTTAATATTTTGACGAGGGGTTGCTGTCTTAAACAGCCATGTTTAAAATTTATATATTACAAATGGAATGGAATGTACAAGTCTTTTTTAACTATGTACATCACAAACTGATATCTAAGGGGTCATTCCATTCCAGTGCTGTTGGTGAGGCGTTGATTCCGTCGTTCCAGCCTCCACTAAAACTTCTATTGATACATTCCTCAACAATGTGTTCAACAGTCTGTTCTGCTGCTCCGCATTTATACGTAAAGGACTCAGTTCTTCCACATCGGATTTGTTAGAGTGCACAGCAGGTTCTTCTAGAAGTTGGAAGCCTGGTCACGGCGAAGTATGTTGATGTTGTTTCTCCATTACTCCTACCACAGATCTTCAATCTTGAATGATTCGGTTTTCCGAGCTGCCCTGAATGATGTTCTTGATTTGAGACGCATGCACAGTGGATTGAGCAGACTTCCTGGGCGGGTAGCCTTTGGGAAGCTTCACGGTTTTAATCTTTTCACATTCACGTGTCGCTGCTTCTTGTCTCAAGGTGGGCGATGCTACTGAGAGTAGACAACCGAGGTAGTGGGATTGATCTCAGGGTGCTCGTTACAATTGTCATAGTCTCATTCAACTGAATATCAAACTTAGAGGCATGTACACTCCTGTACCAGACAGGTTCATAATATTCAGCCTCAGAGTATACAAGAAACAAGGCCGCTGTATGGGGAGTTAGCTTGTGCAACGCAGGAAGTTCCAGTTAATTTCCTGATAATGTCGTTTCTTCTTTTTTACTAGTGACGTAAGGTGAGTGCTATATGTTAGTGATCGGTCCACCGTGACTCCATGATACGTAGATGAGGATTGTTTTTAACTGATTCCTTACAGAAGGTGACATTTAGTGGCTGGTTTGCTAATTGGTTGTTGAGGTGGAAAGCTGTCGCTTCAGTTTAAGTACGGTTAGGACACAATCTAAAATTTCTGTAATAGTTACCAAGAACTAGCATGAGTAGTTTTTCTCCCTCCTTTAAGTGTTTGCCTTTATATGCAATGGCGGTATCGTAAGAATAGCAAAACTCCATGGATATAGTTTCTGGCATGTCACTTATGTACAGGTTGAACAATAGTGGAGACAAGACAGATCCTTGTGGGAGGCCATTCTTAAGTTTATATGACTTGCTCGTTTTGTTATGAAGACAGACTCGAAAATATCGGTTTTTCAGTATGTTGTCCAGCAGTGTTGTTAGTCTTGGGCGTGGAATAGTTCGCTTTAGCTTTGACATCAGTTCATTCAGCTACACAGTGGAACACTTTCAGCTATGAAGGACAGGCTCGAATGTACTGACACACTCAAGTTGCACCATCCAGCTTTTTCCCCGTGATAACAGCGTCCTCTCCATTAAGTACTTTCAGACGTCACAATGGAAGTGTTTATGCAGCCTCCTTCTTTCCTTTTACTTTTCAAGTGTGTCCATGTACTGAACATTAACTCTGCAGTTCTGTGCTCAGACACCAGTGTCTGAGCACAACATCGTTGTGTAGAAATCCTGGGTAAAGCACCAAAAAATTATTTTACCAGTGAAAAAGTGCATGCAAATATAGTTCATAACAGCAGTTGACAAATATTTTTTAGCCGAACTGTTTACTAAAACTTGTCTGTAGATGACTTGAAGTGATTTTTAGAAACAAATTGCGAACATGTCGGTGCACATCTTTGTCGGTCAGCAATATCCTCGAATCAGTAGTAACATAATTTTTTGAGGTCGAGCCATTACTTATTGGTATCCAAACAGTTTCATTAAAATGCCCTCGAAATTCGACAGCAAAACGAAACATATTCGAACATTTCATGGATATCAGACTCTTCGTAAAGCAAATTTCAGCTCAATGTCCAACCTTCCCTTTGACAGAAATGTGATTATTTTGATTATCTACTGAAGATGAAATTCTGAAATGGAAGATGTTATTAAAATTTTTTCTACACTCAATGTCGTAGTGAACTAAAGGAAAAGATCATTCTCGCAATGCACCCTTTTATTTCAATATCTTTGCAGTAACTGGGAAACATGAACATTTCAGTAAGGTATGGATGAAGAAGTCAATCTTCTGCGGTATCTACCGTACATAGGGGCCATCTTGCAAGCGGCTATCTTGAATCTAACAAGCAATGGACTTTGACTCCAACAAACATATGTGTATGAACATTTTGTTACGGGACCATTACCCACCGTACCAATCATTGTGTTGCTTGATGTCGTTTTTCTGCTACATTCTGCAATCAAGCTGCAGTTACCAATATAGATGTAATTTTACACCCCATATGAAATGCAGAAAACTATAAATGTAACTGCGGTATGTCAATAAAATGCTCCGAACTATATGAAAATGCAAAGTTGATCGCATAGCATATTTGCAAATTCTGTAATATCAGTGGTGAACGGCACATCGGTGAAGCTTCTGAAGTTGTACGCTAGTTCACGAATATCGTAGCCATCATTCTGCCACGCGTAACGAAACATTGATCTGCATACTGCCGCTAATAACTGATTGTAAATGACAGAATGCATGTTCATGACAAAGAATCTGTCATGCAATTTTGGCTGCATATCTCCGGCACACAGTCGAATAACACTTGTTATTCAATTGTCATAAATTTTATATTTCCTGAAGAGACACACATCCAGATGTTTCCATATTTGTCAGTTTTAGGCGGGGTGATTTAGAAATCTACATATTTTCCGCCAGATGCTTCTACCAGTACTCGTTAATCTGTATGTCTAGACGAGGAGTCACAAAGTACGAATCACTTCGTCGACAAATGTGGATTCAAAACTGACGGATGTTGTTTCGTCACAAATCGCACAGAGCAACACAGCAGCCTCCCTACTGGTCCCCACTGGCGTACCGGCAAGGCACACGCAGTGGTTTTAACGGACGACTGAAGAGTTTTTCAAATGCGGGAGTACCACTAGTGCAAAAAAGGGACCTTTATATTATCTCTCACACCAATGAGAAAAAATGTTTTGTCCAATTTTTTTTACAAGTGATGAGCTACGGCATATGATTTTAAAATTGACATACATAGTGTATATGTACTTAACACCGTACATTTAACATACGTGTGTGACTATCATAACTTGTACAGCAGCACTGTGTCATATGAGATGCTATTTTTTTTTTTTTTTAATTTAGAGAACTGAAAGTGATAAATAAGATTGTTGAAACCGGTCGTCTACAATAAAATAAAATATTCAACAAGTAATCGTGGAATATATGTATTCTCAACAAATTTCTCTCTTCCTAACATTCCCCCCTAAATTCTTACCTAAGACCGGCGATACCCCTAAATTTAGGGGGAAATCCGCAAGTTCCGAACACTTAACCAATTATCAACAATATTAATTTTAGGTATTTATAAAGCTTAGAAAACTGTTCTTTAAGTACCCTCAAAATATTTCGAACCTAATATATTATTGAGTATCTAACAACTCACATTAAATTTTCCTGAAAGATTAGGTTTCAAACACCCACCTATCTGTGCACAATTGGGATTGGCGTGGTTATTCTGCTGAAATAACACAACTCATTTTCTTCCTAATTGTTATTCTACTTCTAATTCTGCTCAGTTCATAATTATCACCAAAAAAATGTTCAAATGTTTGTACAGTTTATGGGACTTAACTATGGGGTAATCAGTCCCTAAACTTACAAACTACTTATGAACTACTTACGAACTAGGACGGCACAAATATCCATGCCCGAGGGGGGATTCGAACCCCCGACCGTAGTGGCCGTGCAGACCGTGACTGGAGCGCCTCAGTCCCCTCGGCCACAGATTAGTTAACTATAGGGTGTCCAGAAAAGGACTCCCTGATTTCAAAATTAAATATCTCGAAAACAAAGATCGATGAAGCGTTCCAGCACGCAGAAAATACTGAGAAAGAGCCTACACACGTTTCCATTCAAAATTCAAACGCACCAGGCCATACCCGTACGAGCTGTGCAACAAAGGTTTGCCTTTGCTAATAAGATGCTCACAATGATTGATAGTGTAGGATTTGATGTTGACTACAACTGGGTTACAGATGAAGCACACGTTCACCTGAATGGAAACGTGAATAATCAGATCTGGCGATTTTGGGGTTCCGAAAAGCCGTATTCGTGTGAAGCGAAACCCCTGTATTCTCCTAAAGTTACTGTGTGGGCTGCAGTATGCAGCAGAGGCATTATTGGCCCTTTTTTCATTCGAGAAACGGTCACTGGTGCACGTTACGTTGCAATTTTGGAAAGATTTGTCGCCACACAGCAAGCGTTAGAGGATCGACCAGGTACTGAATGGTTTATGCAAGATGGAGCCCGATCACATCGGACCGAAGAAGTGTTTCGCTTTCTTGAGGAATGCTTCGGGAATCGAGTCATTGCTTTCGAATATCCCAAATTTACTGTTGGGGGCATGGATTGGCCTCCATATTCGCCGGATTTGACTCCCTGTGACTTTTTTTGTGGGGCACAGTGAAAGACATGGTCTACCCGAAGCATCCCGCCACGCTGGACGAGCTTGAACCGGCGATCTCCGTGCCATGTTAATCCATTTCGGTTGAGACACTACGAAATGTGATGGCCAATTTCATTCTTCGTTTGCGCCACCTCCGTAGTACCAAAGGTGAACATTTTGAAAACATTGTGATATGATTGTTTGCAAAGACTGTTTTCATACGAAATTAAATGTTCAAATGTTTGTATAGTCTATGGGACTTAACGGGGTCATCAGTCCCTAAACTTACAAACTACTTATGAACTAACTAAGACTAAGGACGGCACAAATATCCATGCCCGAGGGGGGATTCGAACCCCCGACCGTAGTGGCAGTGCAGACCGTGACTGAAGCGCCTCAGTCCCCGCGGCCACCGCGGCCGGCTTTTCATACGATTATTTCACTTATGTGTGCTGGTATGAGCTGTACAGCGCCTTCTGTTAGCAGCTTTTGTAACTATTATTTCAAACTGGTGTATAAACTTCTTATAGCTTTCACAATAAACATACCGTTTACTACATTCCTCTAACGATCTTTGTTTCCGAGATATTTAATTTTGAAATCAGGGAGCCCTTTTCCGGAGACCCCGTACTATCTTCCTCAACAGTCACATTGAAAAATATTGGGAATCGACATGGCCGCACGGAAAAACCTGTATTCTTTTAGTTAATATTGTCGCGTTGAAATGGGAGCAGGCTTGACTTCGAAGGTAACTGAACACAGCACATACACTCAAAGCACGTTTATTACGAACTCAACATACACGCAGCACTGACTGCCTATCAGGCAGAGTGCTCTGCTATTTATACACAGACAGAATTTACCAGAAATTAGAAGAACACTTAACTTAAGAAACAAGTAGAATTTACAAGTGAACATAAGAAAGATATAGAACATTCTGGAATTGCTAATTACAAAGAAATAAATTTTTGTCGGTGGGCGGGATTGAACCGGCGACCTTCTGCTCCGCAGTCCGTGACGCTATCCCCTGCGCCACGCCTGCAGTTGGTATTCAGGGTCTCTCGCGGCATTGCTCCCTCTCCTGGAGAAACAGCGACCCGCTGTTATGATCCCTCTGGAGCCAGCTGTAATGTCCTGGATCTTGACCGTGTCATGGGTCCTCTGTATGGTAGTTCAAGAGAATCCTTTCCTTCTCCCCGATTATCGACGACAGACGTTCCTGTCGTGGCTTCATCAGGAACATTACCGTCCTTGGAGTCCTTGAACAAGAAGTCATTGTCGTCTACCTGCTCTTCAGGATCATAATAAGGCTTCATGCGCAGGACATGAACAATGTCTCTTCGTTTTTGACGTTTCGACGACGGATCATAATCCTCAACTACGTATGTGACGTCTGACAGGCGGCGTAAGACACGATACGAACGAAAGTATCGCTTCAATAACTTTTCTGACAGTCCAACCTTCCGTACAGGGGTAAAAATCTATACCAGATCTCCTGGGCTGTACACAACAGGTCGCTTCTTGTCGTTGTACCGCTGACGGTCCTTCTCCTGGGCGTCCAGTGTCCATATGCGAGCAAGCTGTCTTGCTTCTTCGACCCTGGTGATGAGCTGTTTAACATAGTCATCCTGATTGTCATCTGGTTGGAAAGGGAACAGCGTATCCATTGTCGTCTCAGCTTCACGGCCATGGAGCATAAAAATCGGCGTGAAGCCTGTGGTGTCTTGTCTTGCGGTATTGTAAGAAAATGTCACGACTGGCAGAATTGTATCCCAATCCTTCTGCTCAACATCGAAGTACATCGACAGCATGTCGGCTAACGTCTTGTTAAAACGTTCCGTAAGACCATTTGTCTGAGGATGGTATGCAGTTGTCATTACTTTTCCACGATCAGATATCATGACACGTGATGCTCCATGCTTCACAATAATGTCTTCTACAAGGAATTTTGCGATCTCTGGAGCTTCTGCAGTCGGCACAGGTTTGGTGACAGTGTAGCGTGTGAGGTAGTCAGTGCAGACTATTATCCAACGGTTACCGGTTGTCGACTTCGGGAACCTCCCTAAATGATCGATCCCAACTCGGAGGAATGGAGCTGCTGCCGGCGGAATCGGTACGAGATGCCCTGCAGGTAATTGCGGCACATGCTTCCGTCGCTGGCACTCTTTACAGTGACTGACATAATGCTTGACAGATCGGGAACCTCTCTAAAAGATCGATCCCAACTCGGTGGAATGGAGCTGCTGCCGGCGGAATCGGTACGAGATGCCCTGGAGGTAATTGCGGCACATGCTTCCGTCGCTGGCACTCTTTACAGTGACTGACATAGTGCTTGACAGATCGGGAACTACTCTAAAAGATCGATCCCAACTCGGTTGAATGGAGCTGCTGCCGGCAGAATCGGTACGAGATGCCCTGCAGGTAATTACGGCACATGCTTCAGTCGTTGGCACTCTTTACAGTGACTGACATAATGCTTGACAGATCGGGAACCTCTCTAAAAGATCGATCCCAACTCGGTGGAATGGAGCTGCTGCCGGCAGAATCGGTACGAGATGCCCTGCAGGTAATTGCGGCACGTGCTTCCGTCTTCTGGAGAAACAGCAATATAACTTCAGAACTACTAAGAAATTTCATAAAGCTTTACCTATCTCGGAATCATTGGTTGTGCATTGTTGACTGAGAACGACCTCAAAACTATGTCTAAGCTTGGAAACGAGATGGAGAGACAGAGAACAAAAAGGGGTGTGAACATTTGTATCCAATCTCCTGTCGTGGGAAAACGTTATAAGCCGACTATTCGTAGGTGCCGATAATTTGCCGCGTGTTTGTTTTTAATTAACTGGTGCGCACGAGGGGCGCGCGACAGCCGTCCAGTATCGGCGCGCGCGGCGGCAGCGCAGTGGACGCGGAATGCGGGTTGCCGCTGTCGCAGGCGGCCGTGGCCGAGGCGAAGCGCGGCTGCCAGAACGAGCGGATAAATCACGCGCGCCCCAGAAACATTCGCAATAAAAACTGATTTACCGAACGCTGCCAGCGCCGCCGAGCGAGACCGGCGCCCGGTCGCGGGGATCTCACCCTGCTGTCGCCCGACGTGAGGCTGCGACGCATTTATTCCACGCTCCAGCAGTATAGACGGACGTTAGGTAGTACTTGAGAACACACGGACACCGGAAATGTGATGGGGCATTCTACACAAAGGGTGCAGGCATGTAGTTTGCTCACTACACTCTGTGCCACCTGCAGATGTTTAGGGGGATCTGTAACAAGTGCCAACACCCGAGTGCCATTCGCTGTTTTCCATACACTTCCAATATGTTGAAGTCTAGGTGGGTAGGTGTTTACATTGACGAGGGAAGGAAGGAAGGAAGGAAAGAAGTTTGGAGTTTAACGTCCCATCGACAGCGTGGTCATTAGAGATGGAGCTTACGCTCTTAGTGTTTGGGTAAGGATGTGGAAGAAAATCGGCCGTGCCCTTTGAAAGGAACCATCCCGGCATCTGCCTGGAGTGATTCAGGAAAATCACGGGAAACGTAAATCGGGATGGCCGGAGGTGGATTTGAACCACCATCCTCCCGAATGCGAGTCCAGTGTGTTACCACTGCGCCACCTGGCTCGGTTGTTCAAGTTGTGTTGAAAAGATGAAACACCTTTTCTAAGTGCCAATATCTAACACATAACGTCGGAAAAGTGGATGTACAAAAATGGTTACTCATTTTCTTTACGTGTCTGGGCGACCAACTGTATTGCATATTTCCAGTAACCAGCCACATGAATAGTTTCGTCCCTTGCTGCAATAAGGTCTGTTCTCTTGGGTTTTGCCAGTATCCGGTAGCTTCGCTTCGGGCCCCCTGGCCGCTTGGTCTTCACTTTGTGCTGGGATCGTGGTGAGGTATGGTTGGTTCTGCTCTTGTGTCTGTGGAGATGGTAGCGATTCGTTGTCTAGCATGTTTAACTTAGATTCTTGAACTTCGATTCATTTTTCGGAATATTAAAATATTAGTTAATATGCTAGGTTTTTCTTATTTTGTTATGTTAATAATTTATTATTGTATTAATTAATGTGGCATAAGTACGGCTTCTCCGCTACGCCACTGTCCATGTCAGAATGTGCAGTTGTTTTAAGTGTGTGCGAGAATCTATGGCTGTTTGAATGTTAGGAGTGATATCTCGCTTTGCATCGTTCTCCCTGGTTCAGTATCGACAGCTGCGCCTGCTACCACAGAGGTTTCCAGACCCTTTGGTTGCGGGCTAGTTAGCGAACCTTTCCCTCCAACACGAGTATCGCTGTCCGTCCCCCACCACCGCTGTTTTCGTGGATTTTCCAGTTTCCGGTGGCTTCCCGCGTCCGGTAGCTGTTTCCTCGCCTCAGGACCGCTGGATCTTCACTCTGTCCTGGGCGTCTGGTGAGGTAATATTGGTTCTGATTTGGTTTCTGGAGATGGTAGCGTTTCATTGATTAGCACGTTTAACTTAGATTCGTGAACTTAGAATAATTTTTTTGGGATATTTTCTCCAATCGTGCGTGGAAATGTGTTCTAGTTTTTGAATCCAGTGATTCCCAACAAATAAACGCGGTGTATGTGTTACTAGTAGTTACTGGTATATTCAAACACTTAGTGATTATGTGGCAATGTACCAACTTTGTGTAAATTCTTTCTAGCTTTCTGGGACTCGATTTGTAACAGACGATAGGTTCATTTTTGTGCACTGCCTGTAAAATCTTTCTTATCACTTCCTTCGACGAATGATACGTGTTCCACATGGTTGGTTCTTAGAACAAAGCCTTCAGTTTCCACTATTGTTTGTTCCACGCCCATCACGCAAGTAACTAAGCGTCTATGCTTCTGATTTCCACAAACATTTCGCGATCTTCTCTTCCCGCCTATTTTAATTTTGCTGTTTTTTCCCCGAACTTGTAGTATGCACTCAGTCTTTGTCAGTATCTCCGAACCTTGTACAACATCCTTCAATAGCTTGCTTATGAAATTCTATGTATTTCTAAGGGTTGCATGCCGTAGTTTTTATTCTTACTTTTCCGTCTTTGTTATTATTTCTCTTTTCTGGTTTTTTGACACTGGACTTCATCCGTCTCTGAAATCGCTCCCTATCACGTTGTAGATGCATTTCATTCGTTTCCTTATGTAATTCTAAACATTTCTATAGGTTGCATGGTCTAAAATTGTTGCAGAATGTCACAGGGTTCTGGTGGAGCTATGGGAAAGCAGTAGAGTAAACCTATTGCGAGTCCCTGGCCACTCGGAGATCAGTGGCAACGAACATGCCGACAGATTAGCCAGGATGGGGGCAGAGACGCCATTTATTGGACCAGAACCTGTCCTGACAATCACCAAGGCAATAATCAAATTGGAGCTACGTAACTGGCTCAGAAGGCTGCACGTATAATATTGGACCAAAGTCTATCAACTAAAACATGACAAGGTAATGATGTCAAAGCCATGTTTTAAAAGAAGCTCTGCAGTCCTGGGCCTGGACAGGAGAGAGATTAAACTCATGGATGGATTGCTGACAGGCCATGGGATTTTCAAAAAAACACCTACATACAATGGGAATAACAGAAGAGGACCCTAAATGTAGGATCTGTGATGACGGTGATGAAACTGCATCACATATAATCTTCGAATGCATTGCATTGGAGAGTGAACGGCACAGAACATTTGGGGCAACCAGACCTGAAGAAATTGTGTCTAATAAAGAACTGGTAAAGGGACTCCTTGCACTGTTCAAGGGCATTGGTTGGCTTTACTAGATATACAGGAAGCGATACCGCACAATAACCTTAGTTTCGGTGCGGGCAGTGGCGGGTTGGACCAAAACTGTTTTGGCTTCCCTGAGGAAATCAATCAATCAATGGGTTGCATGCCATAGGTTTATTTTTATTTTTCGACTTTGTAATTATTTCACTTTTCCGGGTTTTGAGACTGGACTTCTTCCGTCTCTGTGAGCGCTCCCAATCGCATGTTGCTGCATTTCAGTAGCTTCCTTATGAAGTTCTACGCAATTCTACGGGTTGAATGCCGTAGTTAATATTCTTTATTTTTCGGAAATTGAATTTATAAATTTTTATCGTTTTTCGGAACCACGTGGGTCCGAACTCCGACTTCAGAGGTTTGCAGCCAGTCACCTGAAGACACGCCACTTATCATAAAACCAGTGCCTAGCTTACTCTCAGATTGCCACTAAAGAGTCCGCCGTGATTTTGTATAATGAATCCGATTTTTAACCACTTCACCTTCAGTGGAGTAGGATCATGTAACGTAGCCGTGTGTCGCCGTTAGCGTGTTTACTCGCGGTCTAATCTAAATGCAACTTAACTTTGCTATACTCACGCACCATCTCAAATCATCCACGACAGACCAGAACCATCTTGGTAGTTTCATTGTATATTGTGTTGCGTGGTACCTCAGGGTTTGCTGAATTTCGCCTACGATAGCGGCGCCTGCTTCTGCCTCGTTTCAGCACGCTGATTTTGGTGAGTTTCGCTTCGCTGTTGCATTGTGTGTGTGTCAGCGAGTGAGTGTTGGTTGTAAATCCCCCCCCCCCCCCCAGTAGCGTTACATTCTGCGTAATTTATGTTAAATTCAATGCCGGGCATCGTCAGTATTAGATTATGTAAATGAGATACATTTTATAGTACGAGTATTATCAAAAGTGGTTCCCCATTTTGCTTGCTTTCGACCTGAATAAACAAGTTAAGTTCAGTATAATTTTGACTTGCCAATAATTGTAGTTTTCCAGCACCTTCCCCCTTGTTATATTGTTTTTCACCAGTGCTGAGAACAAGCTCAGATGTAATTTTTTTTGTTTAATGTCCGTTGCGCCAATTTTATGAAATAACTTTAATTGTAGTGGCTTGTTTATTAATGCCTGTGTCTAACTTCGTGTGAGCTGCTACGTATATTGGTCACTATATCGTTAACTTCCCGTTATTAGAGTAATTTGAACGGAGTCAGTTTTCAATTTGGGCCAGGGAACAAGGTTTGACAGCAGGGAGTAGCCGGTAGCTCACACGGACCTTTTGCTAATTTTACTGCTATAATTAACCTTTTTTGTAACAGTAATCTCTTATCTGATTACCTCCTACCAGAATTAAGCTTTTATTTCGTACAGTGGCCCACTTTTACCACGCGATTTGAGTAAAAGCCGTTTGAGAGCTACGGATAAGGTTGTAAGTTTGACAAGGTTGTAAGGTTGATCCCAGCAACACCTAAAAATTTAAAACCAATTCGTAGGCGCAGTGACTGCAACAGAAAAAAAGTTTGTGTCCCACGAGGCTAACGCTAAGAATACATTCCAGGCTGGAACAAAGTTTGTGAGAAACTTTTGGAACATACGTGAAACATGATGATACGGACGTAGCCGATGAACTGCTGCAGAGACTGGACAAGGCTCGAGGTAGTAGATGGATTAAGACAACTTGTGAAATGGATTTTAAGAAGTCATGCGGACAATCTAGAAGCTTTCTAAAGAAGTAGGGGGGGGGGGGAAGTAAACCACCAACCACAATAGATCGTACAGTGCTATGAGAGCAGATAGCAAGTCTAACTGTATCAACGTCTACAGCTCCATGAGACAAACACCACACGCAAAATGTTAAAAGAGAATATAGAAAAATACAGCGAACGCACTCTCGGAGCTTCATTATTGAAAAAAATGAAGCGGCTATCGGTGATTTGACGCGATGAGGGAAGGAAACGCAGAAATAGCTGACCAAGGTTTACTCATGCATACAAACGTCTGGCTGCCTGCCGACAGCTTTTAAAATTACTAAAATAATTGCTGTGTTGTAACCAAAGCAACCAACTGATGATAGCCGAAAGTTATCGTCTTATCGCTCTTCTCAGCTGCTGCTACAAACTTCTGCAACGGCTACCGTAAACCGACTGGATGCACTAATCTTAGGAGTCCTCCCACTCGAGCAAGGAGTTTTTACATCAAATTGGATTTGCGCAGACCACGTTCAGAGTGTGACCACATATATTGAAACAGGTTTACAAACACAATAGATGATTTCAGAATGAAACTTTCACTCTGCAGGGAAGTGTGCCCTGATATGAAACTTCCTGGCAGATTAAAATTGTGTGCCGGAACCGGGTCTCGAACCTGGGACCTTTGTCTTTCGCTATCCCGACACGACTCACGATGCCGCCTCACAACTTTATTTCCGCCAGTACCTCGCCTCCTAGTTTCACAAATGATGATGTCCGTAGCTTTCATAGACCTTACAGCTGTCTATGAGACTGTATGGAAGGACTTCTTCACAAACGGATAAAAGTATTTCCTCCCGTACGATGCTGAGTCTTATCAACAACTTGCTTTCGGATAGATACTTCTAGGTGATACAGGGTAATGACATAACCAAACACAGAAACTGAATAATTGACTGCCTCAAGGATCACTTTTTGCACTGATGACCGTTAATCTTTACATCCGTGACCTTCCTAAAACCATTTCAAGGAAGTTGGTTCTAACTATCCTAACACTGAATACATCCTCACAAGATATCTAAACAAAATGCATGAGTATCTCACCAAATATAGGCTACTACCAGATCCCACCAAGACTAAGTTCAGTTGTTGGACAAACGAATGGCGTGATATGAGCTGAAGGTCCATATGAATACATTCAACTGCGATATCAGCCATAATCAAAATACCCACTCTAAATAGGAGCTTATCCTTCACAGGACACTTGGAAAGTGTCATTAACCCAAGGAACAACCTCATCCGAAGGCTCTGCAGCAGTAACTGGGCAGCATCAGCAGTCACACTACGTACTTCTGCAGTCGCCTTAGTGTACTCTTTAGCCAAGTACTATGCACAAGTGTAGTTAACCAGCAAGCATGTAATGAAGGCGGACACCCAGCCCAACGCTGCTATAAGAACCATAACTAGATGCATAAAGACTACCCCACTTCCTACACTTAATTGAATACCTCCCTGGAATAAGGATGTAACCCACAAATTTTAGAAAAGTATGATATCGGTGGAAATAGGATGTATCGGCATGCTTCTATGCTGTGGTGCCATCTTGTGTCATATATTTGAACTTAAAAGCTGGTTTACAACCAGCTGAACTTTTCCCTCCATGGAATAAGGATGGAACATCAGTCAAAATGGCAGATAGTGCTTGTGTTGATCCATCACTAGGTGTAATAAATCAATTAAATAAAGGCCGTAGGTGAAAAATAAATGTAGATGAATGGAAAGATGTGAAAAGGTAGAGTCTAAATCAGAGTGGGAAAGAATATACACCAGGAAAAGGCACTGTAAAAGTTGCAAAGAAGGCAAAATCAGAGGTAAGTAGGATAAGGATGTAACATCTTCAAACTATGTTTTAGAAGCTTCAGTTTTATCCCTGTAAAACCATAATGGGAATAACTATCTCTGTGAAAAGCAATATATACGTCATGTACAAGTATTGATGCCTCTCGTCCAAAAGAATTCAAAATAACCGAGGCTATGTGGCTTAAAATTACAAAAGATTATCTATTTTCTGTTTACATGAAGAAATCCGATGGTATTTTACAGCCATGGTGTGTATATACAAGAAACAACGAGAAGAATGTGTCTCTGCCTCCATATGTATTATTCCTAAATGAATGGTGCATTTATATGAGGATTTATTGCCAATTACCGATGAAAAGAAGAAAGATCTTCTATACATGTGCAACTACATCCCAGATGCTCAGCACCGTCAGTTCTACTTGAATTTGTAGACGTACAACTAGCAGTCGACTGACAGCATTAGAGACTTTTTGAATGCGGTTTCAGCATACCAATGCCACTTCAAAACACGTTAAATAATGAGACCTGCAAACCATAATAACATCGTAAAAACCTTCTTAAAATGAAGTTGCAAATCACATCTCTATTGCGAAATATTTTGTTGTCATAGTATTTTGTTTACACCTTCGTTCACATTGTTATTTTCTTTATTATTCTAATATTACTTCCTTTTATTTGAATACTAAGTGCATGTACAATATGTCTCATATGTTACATCTAAGAAATACTCCAAAATATATTGATGATCATACATCCTTTTTCATTGTATCACTTACAATTATTATGTTATTTGTAAAACCTTAAGTTTCAACAATAAAATATTGCTTTTAATAGCGGAAAACATTTGAACACTTGCATATGCGACGAGTTCCAATAGTGAGTATCACGAAATAGGGCCCACAAATAACTTTCCTCTCTCCTGAAAATTTACTGATTTGATGGTTACATCCTTATTCCAGGGAGGTATTTAATTATATAGCTCCAGCCTCCCTTGCGAAGACAGGAAGCTCTGATGAAGGAATATAAAAAATAATGAATAAACCCTTACTCCCTGTCCGTGAAGATGTCCCAACTTTGGAAGGAACAAGATTCCGCTCTAGGAGTCCACCTATGGTCCAACAACTGTCAGCTGCCAACTTCAGCATGGATACTATACGACATGAAAGCTAGACTGATAGTGCCTGTTCTGTCCATCAGAGGAACTTAAGGCCTATAGTATAGCTTAAACTGACATGGACATGGACTGTGTGTAGTCAACCAACAGAAATGAGTAAAGCTTCCCAGTCCTAGTAGTGACTTTCTGGCACCAAATCAAACAATACAGCATACCGTCCACGACTGTGAACTAAGAGCATACCAGGATAGACGGGCTGACTTCTTCAATGACACACCGCCTACAGCATACCACCCAGGACTGTAAACTAAGAGCATACCTGGGTAGTCGGGCTGACTTCTTCAACGCCACACCGCTTACAGCATACTGTCCAGGACTGTGAACTAAGAGCATACCTCGGTAGTCGGGCTGACTTCTTCAACGCCACACCGTCTACAGCATACCGCCCAGGACTGTGAACTAAGAGCATACCTGGGTAGTCGGGCTGACTTCTTCAACGCCACACCGTCTACAGCATACCGTCCAGGACTGTGAACTAACAGCATACCAGGATAGTCGGGCTGACTTCTTCAATGACACACCGCCTACAGCATACCGTCCAGGACTGTGAACTAAGAACATACCTGGGTAGTCGGGCTGACTTCTTCAACGCCACACCGTCTACAGCATATCGTCCAGGACTGTGAACTAACAGCATACCAGGATAGTCGGGCTGACTTCTTCAATGACACACCGCCTACAGCATACCACTCAGGACTGTGAACTAACAGCATACCTGGGTAGTCGGGCTGACTTCTTCAACACCACACCGCTTACAGCATACTGTCCAGGACTGTGAACTAAGAGCATACCTCGGTAGTCGGGCTGACTTCTTCAACGACACACCGTCTACAGCATACCGCACAGGACTGTGAACTAAGAGCATACCTGGGTAGTCGGGCTGACTTCTTCAACGCCACACCGTCTACAGCATACCGCCCAGGACTGTGAACTAAGAGCATACCTGGGTAGTCGGGCTGACTTCTTCAACGCCACACCGTCTACAGCATACCGTCCAGGACTGTGAACTAACAGCATACCAGGATAGTCGGGCTGACTTCTTCAATGACACACCGCCTACAGCATACCGTCCAGGACTGAACTAAGAGCATACATGGGTAGTCGGGCTGACTTCTTCAACGCCACACCGTCTACAGCATACCGTCCAGGACTGTGAACTAACAGATATACCAGGATAGTCGGGCTGACTTCTTCAATGACACACCGCCTACAGCATACCACCCAGGACTGTGAACTAAGAGCATACCTGGGTAGTCGGGCTGACTTCTTCAACACCACACCGCTTACAGCATACTGTCCAGGACTGTGAACTAAGAGCATACCTCGGTAGTCGGGCTGACTTCTTCAACGACACACCGTCTACAGCATACCGCCAAGGACTGTGAACTAAGAGCATACCTGGGTAGTCGGGCTGACTTCTTCAACGCCACACCGTCTACAGCATACCATCCAGGACTGTGAACTAACAGCATACCAGGATAGTCGGGCTGACTTCTTCAATGACACACCGCCTACAGCATACCGTCCAGGACTGTGAACTAAGAGCATACCTGGGTAGTCGGGCTGACTTCTTCCACGGCACACCGTCTACAGCATACCGTCCAGGACTGTGAACTAACAGCATACCAGGATAGTCGGGCTGACTTCTTCAATGACACACCGCCTACAGCATACCACCCAGGACTGTGAACTAAGAGCATACCTGGGTAGTCGGGCTGACTTCTTGAACACCACACCGCTTACAGCATACTGTCCAGGACTGTGAACTAAGAGCATACCTCGGTAGTCGGGCTGACTTCTTCAACGACACACCGTCTACAGCATACCGCCCAGGACTGTGAACTAAGAGCATACCTGGGTAGTCGGGCTGACTTCTTCAACGCCACACCGTCTACAGCATACCGTCCAGGACTGTGAACTAATAGCATACCAGGATAGTCGGGCTGACTTCTTCAATGACACACCGCCTACAGCATACCGTCCAGGACTGTGAACTAAGAGCATACCTGGGTAGTTGGGCTGACTTCTTCAACGCCACATCGTCTACAGCATACCGCCCAGGACTGTGAACTAAGAGCATACCTGGGTAGTCGGGCTGACTTCTTCAACACCACACCGTCTACAGCATACCGTCCAGGACTGTGAACTAACAGCATACCAGGATAGTCGAGCTGACTTCTTCAACGCCACACCGCTTACAGCATACTGTCCAGGACTGTGAACTAAGAGCATACCTCGGTAGTCGGGCTGACTTCTTCAACGACACACTGTCTACAGCATACCGCCCAGGACTGTGAACTAAGAGCATACCTGGGTAGTCGGGCTGACTTCTTCAACGCCACACCGTCTACAGCATACCGTCCAGGACTGTGAACTAACAGCATACCAGGATAGTCGGTCTGACTTCTTCAATGACACAACGCCTACAGCATACCACCCAGGACTGTAAACTAAGAGCATACCTGGGTAGTCGGGCTGACTTCTTCAATGACACACCGCCTACAGCATACCGTCCAGGACTGTGAACTAACAGCATACCAGGATAGTCAGGCTGACTTCTTCAATGACACACCGCCTACAGCATACCGTCCAGGACTGTGAACTAACAGCATACCAGGATAGTCGGGCTGACTTCTTCAATGACACACCGCCTACAGCATACCGTCCAGGACTGTGAACTAAGAGCATACCTGGGTAGTCGGGCTGACTTCTTCAACGCCACACCGTCTACAGCATATCGTCCAGGACTGTGAACTAACAGCATACCAGGATAGTCGGGCTGACTTCTTCAATGACACACCGCCTATAGCATACCACTCAGGACTGTGAACTAACAGCATACCTGGGTAGTCGGGCTGACTTCTTCAACACCACACCGCTTACAGCATACTGTCCAGGACTGTGAACTAAGAGCATACCTCGGTAGTCGGGCTGACTTCTTCAACGACACACCGTCTACAGCATACCGCACAGGACTGTGAACTAAGAGCATACCTGGGTAGTCGGGCTGACTTCTTCAACGCCACACCGTCTACAGCATACCGCCCAGGACTGTGAACTAAGAGCATACCTGGGTAGTCGGGCTGACTTCTTCAACGCCACACCGTCTACAGCATACCGTCCAGGACTGTGAACTAACAGCATACCAGGATAGTCGGGCTGACTTCTTCAATGACACACCGCCTACAGCATACCGTCCAGGACTGAACTAAGAGCATACATGGGTAGTCGGGCTGACTTCTTCAACGCCACACCGTCTACAGCATACCGTCCAGGACTGTGAACTAACAGATATACCAGGATAGTCGGGCTGACTTCTTCAATGACACACCGCCTACAGCATACCACCCAGGACTGTGAACTAAGAGCATACCTGGGTAGTCGGGCTGACTTCTTCAACACCACACCGCTTACAGCATACTGTCCAGGACTGTGAACTAAGAGCATACCTCGGTAGTCGGGCTGACTTCTTCAACGACACACCGTCTACAGCATACCGCCAAGGACTGTGAACTAAGAGCATACCTGGGTAGTCGGGCTGACTTCTTCAACGCCACACCGTCTACAGCATACCATCCAGGACTGTGAACTAACAGCATACCAGGATAGTCGGGCTGACTTCTTCAATGACACACCGCCTACAGCATACCGTCCAGGACTGTGAACTAAGAGCATACCTGGGTAGTCGGGCTGACTTCTTCCACGGCACACCGTCTACAGCATACCGTCCAGGACTGTGAACTAACAGCATACCAGGATAGTCGGGCTGACTTCTTCAATGACACACCGCCTACAGCATACCACCCAGGACTGTGAACTAAGAGCATACCTGGGTAGTCGGGCTGACTTCTTGAACACCACACCGCTTACAGCATACTGTCCAGGACTGTGAACTAAGAGCATACCTCGGTAGTCGGGCTGACTTCTTCAACGACACACCGTCTACAGCATACCGCCCAGGACTGTGAACTAAGAGCATACCTGGGTAGTCGGGCTGACTTCTTCAACGCCACACCGTCTACAGCATACCGTCCAGGACTGTGAACTAATAGCATACCAGGATAGTCGGGCTGACTTCTTCAATGACACACCACCTACAGCATACCGTCCAGGACTGTGAACTAAGAGCATACCTGGGTAGTTGGGCTGACTTCTTCAACGCCACATCGTCTACAGCATACCGCCCAGGACTGTGAACTAAGAGCATACCTGGGTAGTCGGGCTGACTTCTTCAACACCACACCGTCTACAGCATACCGTCCAGGACTGTGAACTAACAGCATACCAGGATAGTCGAGCTGACTTCTTCAACGCCACACCGCTTACAGCATACTGTCCAGGACTGTGAACTAAGAGCATACCTCGGTAGTCGGGCTGACTTCTTCAACGACACACTGTCTACAGCATACCGCCCAGGACTGTGAACTAAGAGCATACCTGGGTAGTCGGGCTGACTTCTTCAACGCCACACCGTCTACAGCATACCGTCCAGGACTGTGAACTAACAGCATACCAGGATAGTCGGTCTGACTTCTTCAATGACACACCGCCTACAGCATACCACCCAGGACTGTAAACTAAGAGCATACCTGGGTAGTCGGGCTGACTTCTTCAATGACACACCGCCTACAGCATACCGTCCAGGACTGTGAACTAACAGCATACCAGGATAGTCAGGCTGACTTCTTCAATGACACACCGCCTACAGCATACCGTCCAGGACTGTGAACTAACAGCATACCAGGATAGTCGGGCTGACTTCTTCAATGACACACCGCCTACAGCATACCACCCAGGACTGTGAACTAAGAGCATACCTGGGTAGTCGGGCTGACTTCTTCAACGCCACACCGTCTACAGCATACCGTCCAGGACTGTGAACTAACAGCATACCAGGATAGTCGGGTTGACTTCTTCAATGACACACCGCCTACAGCATACCGTCCAGGACTGTGAACTAACAGCATACCAGGATAGTCGGGCTGACTTCTTCAATGACACACAGCCTACAGCATACCACCCAGGACTGTGAACTAAGAGCATACCTGAGTAGTCGGGCTGACTTCTTCAATGACACACCGCCTACAGCATACCGTCCAGGACTGTGAACTAACAGCATACCAGGATAGTCGGGCTGACTTCTTCAATGACACACCGCCTACAGCATACCGTCCAGGACTGTGAACTAACAGCATACCAGGATAGTCGGGCTGACTTCTTCAATGACACACCGCCTACAGTAAACCATCCAGGACTGTGAACTAACAGCATACCAGGATAGTCGGGCTGACTTCTTCAATGACACACCGCCTACAGTATACCATCCAGGACTGTGAACTAACAGCATACCAGGATAGTCGGGCTGACTTCTTCAATGACACACCGCCTACAGCATACCGTCCAGGACTGTGAACTAACAGCATACCAGGATAGTCGGGCTGACTTCTTCAATGACACACCGCCTACAGTAAACCATCCAGGACTGTGAACTAACAGCATACCAGGATAGTCGGGCTGACTTCTTCAATGACACACCGCCTACAGCATACCGTCCAGGACTGTGAACTAACAGCATACCAGGATAGTCGGGCTGACTTCTTCAATGACACACCGCCTACAGTAAACCATCCAGGACTGTGAACTAACAGCATACCAGGATAGTCGGGCTGACTTCTTCAATGACACACCGCCTACAGTATACCATCCAGGACTGTGAACTAACAGCATACCAGGATAGTCGGGCTGACTTCTTCAATGACACACCGCCTACAGCATACCGTCCAGGACTGTGAACTAACAGCATACCAGGATAGTCGGGCTGACTTCTTCAATGACACACCGCCTACAGTAAACCATCCAGGACTGTGAACTAACAGCATACCAGGATAGTCGGGCTGACTTCTTCAATGACACACCGCCTACAGTAAACCATCCAGGACTGTGAACTAACAGCATACCAGGATAGTCGGGCTGACTTCTTCAATGACACACCGCCTACAGCATACCGTCCAGGACTGTGAACTAACAGCATACCAGGATAGTCGGGCTGACTTCTTCAATGACACACCGCCTACAGTAAACCATCCAGGACTGTGAACTAACAGCATACCAGGATAGTCTGGCTGACTTCTTCAATGACACACCGCCTACAGCATACCACCCAGGACTGTGAACTAAGAGCATACCTGGGTAGTCGGGCTGACTTCTTCAACGCCACACCGTCTACAGCATACCACCTAGGACTGTGAACTAAGAGCATACCCGGGTAGTCGGGCTGACTTCTTCAACGTGACACCGTCTACAGCATTCCGCCCAGGACTGTGAACTAAGAGCATACCTGAGTAGTCGGGCTGACTTCTTCAACGCCACACTACCCTGCATCGAATACACTGCCAATCTGGAATTCAGAATGTGAAAACTCGTGGACCGCCAATACCTGCTGTGATGTTATTTTTTACTGAGTTAATGTATTGCATTTTATCTGAATAGGTATCCTCCACTTATCTATTTTATAGTGAATCTTATAAATTCATAATGTAATAGGTGTAAGCTACTTGTGTATTGCCATACGATAAATAAATAAGCAAATAAATAAATCTGACTTTTGAGACTTTGTGATTAGCCATTGAGTACAATGATCGAGGTTGGAGGAAAAACGGAATTTGAGTCGAACGGGCTATCTGCTTGGGAAGTCCGTTCCGTGTGTGTATCCCGTGTGAGTGGGTGGTGCAAGGGATACAATAATTATCACAGCCATACCTTAGCAAAAGATCTTTCCGAGAACCCGAAAAAATTCTGGTCCTATGTAATATCGATAAGTGGGTCAAAGCCCACTGTCCAGTCACTAGTTGATCATTCCGGGGTACTAATAGAAGAAAGCAAACGGAAAGCTGAAGTTCTAAATTTAACCTTTAAGAAATCTTTCACGCAAGAGGACCGCACAAATATACCATAATTTGATCAACGTACTAATTCCGAAATCGGGGACATAGCAATAGGTATTTCCGCTGTAGAGAAGCAGCTGAGAGAGCTAAATACGAAAAAGTCTGCTGGTCCGGATGGAATACCAGTTCGGTTTTACAATGACTATTCTGCGGCATTGGCCCCCTGCTTAGCTTGCATTTATAGCGAATCTTTAATTCAGCGCAAAGTTCCTAGTGATTGGAAAAAAGCGCAGGTGACTCCCGTGTATAAGAAAGGAAAGAGAACTGACCCATACAATTACAGGCCAATATCGTTGACATCGGTTTCATGTAGAATTTTGGAGCATATTCTCAGTTCGAATATAGTAAATTTTCTTGAAACCGAAAAGCTTCTTTCCATGAATCAGCACGGGTTTAGGAAACATCGTTCATGTGAAACTCAGCTTGCCCTTTTCTTACATGACATCTTGCGAGCCATGGACGTAGGGCAACAGGCGGATTGTGTTTTTCTCGACTTCAAAAAGGCGTTCGACACGGTGCCACACTGCAGACTGCTAACGAAGATACGAGCTTATGGAATAGGTTCACAGATTTGTGACTGGCTGGAAGACTTCCTAAGTAATAGAACGCAGTACGTTGTTCTGGACGGCGAGTGTTCATCAGAGACGTGTGTATCGTCAGGCGTGCCCCAGGGGAGTGTGATAGGACCGCTATTCAAAATTTCTAGTTGGTGCGAAGAATGGCAGCTAGCTCTCAATGTAGAAAAATGTAAGGTGATGCGCATGAGTAGAAAAAACAATCCTATAATGTTCGAATACAGCATCAGTAGTGAGCTTCTTGATGCTGTCGCGTCGTTCAAATATCTAGGCGTAACATTGCAGAGCGATATGAAATGGAACGAGCATGTAAGGACAGTTGTGAGTAAGGCAGATAGCCGACTTCGGTTTATTGGGAGAATTTTGGGAAGATGTACTTCACCTGTAAAGGTGACCGTGTATAAAACGCTTGTACGACCACGTCTTGAGTATTGCTCAAGTATTTGGGACCGGCAGCAGATCGGTTTGAAGGAAGACATAGAGGCGGTTCAGAGGCGAGCAGCTAGATTTGTTACCGGTAGGTTCGACCAATGCGCGAGTGTCACGGAAATGCTCCGGCAACTCAATTGGGATCGCTGGAAGAAAGACGACGTTCTTTTCGTGAATTTCTGTAAAGTAAATTTAGAGGGCCGGAATTTGAAGCTGAGTGTAGTACGATCTTGCTGTCGCCTACTTACATTTCGCGTAAAGATCACAAAGACAAGATAAGAGAAATTAGGGCTCGTACGGAGGCATATAGGCATTCTTTTTTTCCTCGTTCAATTTGGGAGTGGAATAGGAAAGGAAATGCCTAGTAGTGGTATAGTGTACCCTCCGCCACGCACCTTACGGTGAATTGCGGAGTATGTATGTAGATGTAGATGTAGATAAAAGAAGTGCCTATTAAGCTGGAGATCCAGGATCGACGCCCGGCACTAGTGAAGTTTTCATATGTCCAAGTGGTTTATTTACAACAGCTACCAGTAGTTGAAATAATGATACACCCAAATAAATCTATAACATGCACTTTGTACCATCCCTGATTCGGCTACCCAAATAACCGTGAAATGGTTTACCATGCCGGACGCGAACCTGTACTCACACACTACGCAAATTTCTAATCTATGGTTACTGGGGCACTCCGCCTTTGCAATGATCGCCCTCCGCTTCGGGGTCGGTGTGGCATACATGATTTGTTGATATCCCAATCAACAGGCGAAAACACTTATGACAAACTCTACACTAACCTCACTACGTTGGCGCTTATGCACGGCCACCAACGCACCGTAAGATACTGGAATTTCGACTATGTCACTGATTGGAATAATGATAAGTGTTCTAACTGCCATAAACGCATTGATTTGCTATTTTTTTCCTTCTCTTCATGTTAAGGAAATTTGATTCCGTTTTCCTTTAAGACCCATCTGAGTAGGGCCCTTAGTGTTTGTTTCTTCTTGTTACTTACAGACTATTACAGAGCAGGTGCACCTCCCCCTCCCCCTTGTCGTTGAGTAGTGACCATTCAATTAGTAAAACCTTCTATCGTTTCCATAATTTTGATTTTCACTTCTGATTACGCTAATGGAATATATATTTGTTTTACTTTATTGGGAAATGGAATTTCTATCCAAAGGATTTACGTTTCTCTCTTTGTAGGAGTGGAAGTTCCTCCTTTTGTATATTTCTGTTGCATTGCTGTATCCAGCTAAGAGTCTTTCAGTTTCAGAACCTTTAGTTTTGTTATTTTTCGATATGATGTGTAAAAAAAGTCCAAAAATTGTGAGTAACTAAAAAAAAAAATACGTTTAACTCGTTAAAAAATCTGTGGGTAACGTGATCATTTCAATAATCTCTCCAGTCCAGAAACAACTTACGGACATATCTCCGGGCACGGAACTTGGAGAGCGATCTTCAGAGAATACGAATATATAGGTTTTCAATCTTAACTGAAGATGTTAAAGCACTGGAGTTGACAAATCATATCCAAAATACAATATACTGCGTCTAATTGCAAGTAAACACCACCGAGTACCTGTTAAGACTGTAGTGAACAACTGACGTATGTTTCGTAGCAGTATAATGCGACGTTTTGTTCTGTGACGGTCAACGCAAGTGATCACTCAAATGAGCGACCTCTCTGGCATTGAAACAAGCCAACTCTATGGTGCGGAGTTGGTGCGAACATACGTGACAAAAACGGTTACTCTGTTTAACGTTTCACTCGCAGGGTTACATTAGATAGGGAAAGCATATATAGAACGTAAGGCATTATTGGCGAAGATGAATAGACGACTAAAGTTGTCAAATGCGTTAACGCACAAAGCGTAAAAACTGTCAGAGACATACAGATAGTGGAAAACGACTTTCACGGACATGAACATAAGGCAGGAGCTTATTAAATAAGTACCGTCAGACAGTCTAAAACGTAAACAAATATGATTATGGAAACAAAATTATGTTTTTCTTGAGTCTCGGGACATGCTCTAGCTGTGCGTTACATTCATTTCATGCGTCTTTTTGCCACACCATTTCTCTGGATGTAATTGACGCAATTCGATGCAACCAACGCCATTAATTTTGTACTTTTTATTCTACTGATTACATAAAATATGGGGTATCCATTTAAAATTATAAGTTTGTTTCGAAAATCTTTTTTTTTTTACGTTTTAGGCCGTCTCACAGTACTTATTTCATAAGTCCCTGCCTTACGTTAAAGACCGTGAAAGTCGTTTTCCAATATTTGTTATAGTTCCACAATTTTCGTGAAAAAGATTAGTGGGGCACTTTGTATCAGCCAAATATAACCTGGAAAACATTTTAAGTTGATATAGTAGAGGATCTAATGAGGACAAAGTTTAGAACAAAGACATTAGCATAAAATCTACTAATGAATAATACGCCTATATGTGTTTATCGTGAATAATATAGCAACATAGAAGCAGTGTAAGGGCATAAAATTATATTACGATTATATCATTTAATCATATATTGTACACCGAAGAACCCAAGCAACGAAAATTATCGACTCAACGTAACACGTTTTGGCTTTCATTCCTGCAAAGGGCCATTACACTATTTTGTTTCAACTGGACTGGCCTTATGTTAAGAAAAGTGATATTTAGGTTCCTTTTAAACACAGATGAAATGAACTGTGAAAATTTATGTCAATAAATCGAAAGATTTATGCCAGATAATGACAGGAGAGAAGCAAAACACTTTTTTTCTTTGCAATAGGGATAGACAAATTATATACTGACGCGCGATGCATAATTTCACACTCTAAGTGGAAATCAATATGCTTTTAGCACTACATTGAGTATATGAAACACTTCATACTGAAAATTTACTTTAGAAACATTGTAATTATTGAGTGGCTGAATTGGCACAATAATTTCATGTGTGACACATCGGTAGCCGTTAGATTGCGAACTGTTATAAATGAAACCGACGCAGGAATAGTGATGGACTCCTTGTTCACTACGAACTATAGGCTGATATTACCTGCCACGTGTCTCTCGAGTGAGGCACCAAGTCCATTCAGACTGTTGTCAAATGAGTGCAAGGGGCTCTACCTATTGGTGATGGGACTGCCATCCTCTACCTCCTGGTGCTGCGTTGACATTGCATTTTACCTGTAGTCAGGTAAGTTGATTTTATTAACTGACAGATTTTCTAGTTTTTTTTTAATTTTGTAACTCACTAATTAGCTGCATTAAACGGTACTGTTGACATGGTAATACAGCAGTTTCACATAGTAGATGTGTACAGTGCATGTGATGAAACCTTCTGCTATTCTGCAGAAAGGAAACGTCAGCTGCCGCAAAGAAAAATACGCCAATTGTATTTAAAAATTGGATCCCGGTGATAAAATACGAAAAAATTTGCATGAGATAATTAAAAATTACGATATGACTGTTCGCCATCAATTTTCTAATTCCTTTCGAGATTACACAGAGATGTTTTCCATATGAAATGTTAAAATTAATTATTAGCAAATTAAGTGATTAAAAACAATAAAGCCAAATGGATTTAAAAGAAATATTTTGGGTTTAACGAGGCCATGGGAGAATTGGGAGTGACAGAACTGTAAGATACGTTGAATTATAAAATGCTTTTATCGTTTTCCCTAACATCGTGCATATTAAAACGTGTTTTTAAAATTATAAAAGAATGCTTTGTGTCTGGGGACCTGGGAGACCAAGCATGACGAAAGTGGCGGCTGAGCACATTGTCACCACCAAACTACGCGCGTAAGAGACCTTTCACGCGTCTAGCACTACTTTTTTTTTTTTTAATAAAACCCCATGTCATTCCAAGCATGTGTGTCAGTTTTTACCTCCCTATCTACACTTTTTCCGTTTTCAAATTTATATTGACTTTTTAATCACCTGGTAGATTTGTAGCAATTCACCAATATTCGATCGAAACAAATAACAGCCATAACATGAAATGTATTCATTGTATTAGGGTAAGGTGGTACAATTTCGATCATTTCGGACAAATGCTATTGTAACTAGAAATAAATTGAGAAAAGGAATAATTTTAACTATGGCACTTGTTTTTTGATGTTTAATGAATTTGTAGGACAAATATTATACAGTTACAAATGTTGCTATAAACACAAAAAAAGGGTACGGAATTGAGAAAAATCGATCGAAAATGTACCACACTAGGTACAGTTGTGGTCACTTCCTCGTACAATTTTGATTACGGGCATTTTCCACATAAAAAGCACTTATTCTGTCAGGCACCAACGCGTACTTCGTGGTACCAAACATCGCATTTTTGGCTGCGAATCCAGTCACCCTTAACTAGATGATTTATAAGAGCGCGTTAGACTAAGTAGCTTCACCTACCTCTTTAAAGGGACAAAATTTATATCTCCTTACCGCAAAGCGGTGTATTCTTGGAAAAGGCAGGAGAAGCTGTAGAAACCTACTACTCTACAACGCGACACAACGAGACACTACGAGACTGACAAATGGCGCAAAAACTTATGTTGATCGGAATTGTACTTATACCGAATTTGTACCACTTTACTCTATGTATTAAAAAATTAAATGAACAAAGGATAATATGGAATCGATTCTGGAAATGTGAGAATAAAAATTGGACATATCAATCCATATAGTCATATATGTAAAAAAAAAAAAAAAAAAAAAAAAAAAAAAAAAAAAAAAA
This sequence comes from Locusta migratoria, assembly GCA_026315105.1. Classification (NCBI taxonomy): domain Eukaryota; kingdom Metazoa; phylum Arthropoda; class Insecta; order Orthoptera; family Acrididae; genus Locusta; species Locusta migratoria. The sequence continues at coordinate 27,281,343 of CM048751.1, forward strand.
AAAAAGAACGGCTATAGCAAGACAAAAAGCATGAAAATGCAGTTGCGCACCAAGTACTATTAAGGAATCTCTGTTGATAAATTTTTGGTGAAGACTATAAAAATTGTCTACATACTCAAAATTCTTTAGGCCACCTTGCGCTTTTTATTTCATTTACTTATTTACTGTTTCTCAAGACGAGAGTTTTTTCTGGGGGTTCCGGTGGCCGAGGAGACTGAGGTGCTAGAGTCACAGTCTGTACGGCCACTACGGTCGGGGATTCGAATCCCCCCCCCCCCTCGGGCATGGATATTTGTGCCGTCCTTAGTTGTAAGTAGTTCATAAGTAGTTTGTAAGTTTAGAGACTGATGACCCCGTAGTTAAGTCCCATAGACTATACAAACATTTGAACTTTTTTTTTTCTGGGGGTTCACTGATGTAGTGAACACATTGGACTGGCCGCCACTGACAGCAGGTGTAGAGCGCATGTGTAAACACTGCCATTTAACGTGTGGGTGCCTGTCTGTGTACGGGCCTGATTGTGGACACAAAGGTCGCTTTTCTACAGTGGGGACCCGCGGTCGGTGATTCCAGAGGCGGCTCAGCTCACAGCGGGACGGGACGGAGGGCCATTCTGGAGTCCTGGAGCCCTGGAGGCGGTGGCAGCGGCGGTGGCCGGCTGAATAGCAGCGCGGCCTGCGGCGGCTGGAAACTTTCCAGCTGGGCCGCCGCCGCCCTCGCCGCCGCCCTTCCGGCCACCCCCGCCGCCCCCGTAAAATATAAGCACGTGGCAATTATTTAGCCGCGCCGGGCGCGCTCCAACTTTCCGCATTCTCTTGGCACTCAAATGCACTTTAAGGGCGCGTTTTTCACCGGTGCATCGTAAAAACGACCGGAGCGTTGCTGCTGAAGAGGGAGAGGGGGTTGGAAAGGGTGAAAGGGGGGGGAGAAGCGGTGGAGAGCACAGCACAAAATGTAGACGTTAGATTGCACCAAATGCCCCCCTAGAGGGGTGTGGAAGGAGAGCCGCTAAAAAAGAGAGAAAGGAAAAAAAAAACGAGTCGGCGATTTAAGAGACAGGCGCTATGAGGACGGACGCGGAAAATGGAAAATTAGAAGTGGTGCCGATCGTAAAGCGGTCTTCAGCGCGTCCGCGCGGAGGGAGCCGTGTCGGTTCCGGTGGTAATTTTTGACGCCGCCACTCGTTCTGCCAGGACTGGCTGAGTGCAGTCGCTGCCATCTTGTTTGTGTACCGTTTCCCTCGTTCTGTTTTGCAGCGCGGAGGCGTTTAAGCGTTCAGTGCTTAACGGGTTCGGAAGCGGCGATCTGTCAGTGTTACGTTGTATTCCACTTATTCCCCATGTAGTAATACATTACTAAAATTTTTTAAACAACTTGTGTGATGCTAGTCGCTGACTTCTGCCCTCTCTCTACCAGCGTATCGATAAACATATGGCATTTGTCACATTCAACTATTTTGCAACAAGCTGAAGGGAGCGAGCGGAACTGTTCGTCACTTACTGTTTTCTCATCAATGTATTAGGACGTGTTCCAGGACTTTGCCTGATTAATGTAAGTGTGAGCTTAGTTTTTTTTTATTCATTTCAATAAACCCCCACAGTTAATTTGAAATATCTTACTTACTTACAATTCCCTTCTCCATTCTCAATAATTTTAAAGTTATTTATTTTCAGCAGATCCAGTACTTGATAAAGTGATGCTCAGGTATTGTTGCGATTCGTTTCGCGATTCTACTGGAACATTCTCTGTGCAACTTTTATTCATTTCGCGTCTATGACTGGTTTATTACATTTTAATGCCTGCAGAAAAATCTTCGCGATGTTCATGAAGTCTGATAATTTTGCAATTTTCGACGACTAGCATTATTAATTTTCAAAACGGTCATATAACAATAATAAACGAAATGCACAATCCCAGCATCAATTTATAGATGTAATATTCCAGCCATCTCATCTAGAAACACTACTTTAACACGCAATACCCATTTTCATAAGAAAGCAGCATTACACCGAGACGAACTTTTTTAAACCAGTTACAAGCCTGTGTTCGATATTTTAATTACACCACATAACGTTGGAATTCTCTGTAAAATGATGACCATAGTATGCCTCCAGTTTCACTGAATCTAGCACACACTGCTGCGATTTCTTTTTATTTTATTTTTCATGGTCACAAGATGACTTAAATAACCACAATCTTCCTTGGCTTTATATACTGTTTCATGTGACAACAAATACTTAATTAAAAATTTAAATTAGATTATTACGTTAGCGCAATATATTCTTCACACTGCTATGAAACAAACTCTGAAATATAGAGTTCCGCTCACTTTGATACTAACTATTCTGCAGAATGTGTCTCCTACATTAGTATTGTACAATAAAGTTTCGTATTGTTATCGACCCAGGAAATGTCAATCGTATGTATTAGTGCAATTGATTTATCAACTCAATTCCTTCAGGAATTCATTCGATGTGAAATCTGTGGAGAGATTAGGCATTTTGTTTTTTGTGTAATGCCCTTTGGGGTGGAACTTAATAAGCAGATTCTTTTTCTTTCTTTTCCTTTTTATTATTTTTTATTCCATTCCTTTGATGAAACGATCGCCTTACCCTAACAGTGAAACCATAAACGTTATCAGAGAAAATTTCTTCTGGGAATACGAAACGAGGAAAGAATACTATACAACAAGCTCTGCTTCAACAGTTTTTGTTACCTCCCATCATATGTATATCTAGCTTAACGCCCTCTGCTTCGCATGCCTAGGCTGATTTGTCTGCACCAGCTGTTTCTCCCTCTTAATATAAATTTTCATAGGTATAGCTTAAATACTATCATGATGTTGTGATACTAATTGTAGCCGCGGCAGAATGGCCGTGCGTATTGAGTCGCCATGCTGCCATGTGCGTTGCTGTTCGCCGTCGGGGGTTCGATTATCCTCTTACACCTTGAATTTCCAAATATTCTGAAACTCGAGTTTCTTTAATCCTAACCAAGATTCCATATCCGAAGTTTCGTAGTTGTAGCTTAAAATTTGAGATAACAGCAACATTTATTTAATCAATTGTTTGCCTCCCCTATTTTACCTCCTTGTTGGTTGAAGTTCAAAAAATGCCGAAACACGTGTTTTTAAATTCGAACCCTGAATTAAAATAAGAAATTTTTTAGTTCTAGCTTCAAAATTGCCCAAATAACAAAGTATTTAAAAAAAAACGTTTCATCCCCTACTTCACCCCCTTACTGACGGAATATCGAAAAATAGCTTCTTAAATGATGCCTAAAGATTTTGGAATTAACTCTTTCATGTTGATTAAAAGCTTCTTGGTAACCATCATTCTACATAACCTATGACGTTTTTCTTCGTTGGCATCGGCAATTCCGGTTGAAGAAGATGTTAAGACGCTTTTAAATGATTTTAGAGGTTGCGGAGAATTATTGCCTGAACCTGCTTGGAATCCGGAATTATCCCCGACGCCGCGATAAATTGACCAGGAAGTATTGCATGGTTTCTGGTACGCTTCGTTAAAACTGATAATTTCTATGTCGATAGTTACGCACTTGTTATTTATCTAGCTGTCAACCACCGCGTTAAATGTTTCATGTTTGGCAGTTTGTCCCTTAAGTACTGTGATGAATTTAACACCAAATTTAGCGTCATTAAGTCGGCATTTTAGCAGCCTATCATTTGAATACATTATCGAATTAAGTTGTTGTTGTTCTTGAGGTCCGGAGACTAGTTTGATGCAGCTCTCTACAATACCCCATACTGAGCAAGCCTCTTCAACTCCACATAAGAACGACAACCTACACTTGTCTGAATCTGCTTACTGTATCCATCTCTTGGTCTTCCTCTGCGGGTTTTATCTCAAACACTTCCCTCCAATGCTTAATTCACGATCCCTTGATGTCTAAGAAAGCGTCCTACCAATCGATCCCTTCTTTTAGTCAATATATGCCAGAAATTCATTTTCTCCCCAAATCTGTTCAGTATCTCCTCATTAGTCACGCGATCCACCCACCTGATCTTCACCATTCTTCTGTAGCACCACATTTCAAAAGCCTCTATCCTTTTCCTGTCCGCACTGTTTATCGTCCATGTTTCACTGCCATACAAGGCAATACTCACACAAATGCCTTCAGAAAGGACTTTCTTAGGCTTAAATCAATATTCGATTTTAACAAATTTCTCTTTTTCAAGAACGCTTTTCTACCCATTGCCATTCTGCACTTTATATCCTCTGTACTGCGACCATCATTTCTTATTTTACTGCCCATGTAACAAAACTCAGCTGCTTCCTTTATTGTTTTGTTACCTAATCTAATTCCTTCAGCATCACCTGATTATCGTAGACTGATTTTCTTATAATTAACTTACGGGAAGTGAATCTCTTCTACTCACACGTTACAAAGTGATAGCGTATAGGGCATCAAGAATTGACAGTATGCTCTGATGCAAAAATTTCAGATTCCTTTACTACCTGAATCTGTTTGTGCACTTTCGGCACGATTTAAAATATCGTTGTTCATTGTTTTTAGTTTACATGTTTCTCCTATGACTCACTGCGCAAATATTATTATAAAGAGGTGTACGTACAATAAAGTCCAAATTCTACCAGGACGACAACCAATTATTTTTCTAACTTCGTGCTGCCTCAGAACCTATTTATGATGCATTTCGTGAAGGTAAATGCAAAATCGCAAAGAAGAGCATACTACAGCACATCTTGTTTGAGTTAGCAGGAAAGCAGCTACTTTCCACGCCTAAACAACAAAGAAATACTTATTCGTTCCTAGTTTACAAAACTTTAAATAATAAAAAATTGACTGTAGTTAATCATGAATTCATGTACGCAAAAGCATATATATATATATATATATATATATATATATATATATATATATATATATATATATATACCAAATGCGGTAGCAGTTTACTTTATAGTGTAAGCATATAGAATCTTAAAACAAAATAAATAACTACAACATTTCTGGACCCACTTTGAACGCTCTTTTTTAATTTTTACTTCGATTTTTTTCAATATGACATTTACTTATGTAAAGCGTTACACGAAAAAGTTCCGGCTGGTTATTCTTAGAATTAATATTAGGTACCTGCTTTCTCTCTTCCACACAGCCGTAGTTTTGGAAAGATGTTAGTTTAATGGGATCTGAAAAGCAGTGATGTTATGGAAGCAAATGACCGAATATAGTTTTTGGTTTCAAGCTAACTCAGTATCCTCTGCAGTGAGAGATCGTCATTTTTCTAAGGGTGGCATAAAGGCCAGAATAAAATAGTAGTGATTGAACACATCATGTTGGTTCATTGTGTTTCCTAGCAATATACCACGGTCCCTGTAATTATCCCATTAGCGAAGCAGGAAAAAAATTCATTGCAAATAGGCAGTAGCATAATACAACCATAATGACAGCAAGGAAAATAATGATTGTTATAAATCAAATCAGTAACGTCAAATTATTTGCGAAGAAAATGAGTGTATTGTTACAAAATAATACGCACGACATGCGGTACACTACGTATTTTTGCAAGTTTGCGTCATTACTCACGTGTAACATACTATGACGCGAAAGCAGTGCACAACTGCCGTGTTAGAACTTCGACGACATCTTGCAGAGTATTTACATTTTGTTGCCCGACGGTCAACGCAAATGATCGGAGAAATGCATTAATCTTAGACTTCCACAAAAGACTGCTCTATGGTGCGCCGTTAGTGTGAGCATCTGTGACGAAAACGGCTGGAGTTGCACTGTTCATCGTTTCACTACCGTCAGTATCCATAGCAATGACAGTGTACCAAAACAACGTATGGTAAATCATTGTTGTGGAAGCGGAATGGTGGGCGAAACACGAAGAAGTTCAGTTACAAGGCCTTTTAAAGGTACGCAATCGATTGTGTGTGTAGCATTTTTTTGACAGTTAAAGAAAAGTTTGTAATGCACAGTCTAGTTTTGTTTATAAGAAAACACACATATTTGACTATTTAAAATTATTAAAATGCCGCTTGTTTTAAAATTACTGCAAGAAAAATGCTCACGCGCGAGTGCTCGCGGGTTAAGAACGAACGATTGTGTCCAGGCAACATAAAAGTTACTGTAAAACTCTACACTCATTTGAATAAATTTTTTTCTGTATTTATTCTATATAATACATAATTATACACATTAAAATTTTTAAAGTATTATACTTCGACATTTCAACTTGGCTTTCTAGTATTAAGCAGTGTACAGCTGAAAGTTGGAATGAATATATAGAGGGACTATACAAAGAAATAATCTTAAAGGCCGTATTCTATAAATGGAAGGCGAAGTAGAGGAAGACTAGATAGGATATACGATACCTACTACAAGAAGAATTTGACAGAGTACTAAAATATTTGAGTAGAAACAAGGCCTTGCCGTAGATGATATTCCGTCTGAAATGCTGCTATTGTTAGGAGAGCCAGTCATGAAGAAATTGTTCCCCCTGGTGTGCACGATGTATTAGACTGGCGAAATTATCTCCGACTTCAAAGAGTATAGTGATTCTAGTGATTCCGATTCCAAAGAAAGCATGTGCAGATAAATGTGAAAAGTACAGAACTATCAAAGTCATGGTTGCAAAATACTAACACGAATTATTCACAGACGAATGGAAAAATTGATGGAATCCGACCATGGGGATGATCATTTTGGATTTAGGAGAACTTTAGGAACACGCTACACAATACTTACATTGCCACTTATATTAGAAGAGATGTATAGGGTACGTATTTATCATTAGTAGATCTGGAGAAAGCTTTTGACAACGTTGATTGGAATACACTTTTCTGAAGAAAGCAGGGTTAAAATACGGGGAACGAAAAGTTATATTCAACTTGTACAAAAACCAAACACAGTTATTAGAGTCAAAGGGCATGATGATAGGGTCGCATAAGTTTCGTAATATCTTCGTTCATCATTTTTTTTTTTCATTTATTCTAATTTGAAAACTACGGTGGTGACAATGATGCCAGTTGTTTTAGAGAAGATAAATGCATGATTTAAAATACACACAAAAGTACTGTACTGCACGTATAGGCTTTCACTAAAATAAAGTAACTTGCACAGGAAATACGGATAGGAAAATACACTAGAAACAGTCCAAAATGTACCAAGAACCAACAAAAAACTGAATCGTAAAAGCACGATTTATTTTTGTGTCTTAGAGCAACTTACTATACATTTTTGAAAATCTTTAGGAAAGATCTTCCTTTATCTGCCAATTTGATAAAGACCCCTCTCCTTCAAAATCTATTATGAAGTGTAGCTGCACTGTTCCAATATCGTTTGCAATATCATCCTCGAAATTCAAGCCGGAAAGTGTAGAGTCTAATATAATGCTTTTCTTTAAGTCGCAAATTTAACAGCAAACAAGCCTATGGTGATTTCATAATGTATAAGGAAATACTTAACAGTTTGAAACAAGCTGTTATACGATGAACGTGCCTTTGCTTGGTTGGAACGCGAAAATGTATCTGTATTTAAACAAGAATGTTTCACAGTTTATTTGTGACACGACTGTTGGTGATGGAACTTCCAATAAAATAAGGTGAAGCTCCATTCTATGAAATAAACATATTAAACTATGCAAATTGGCGTGTTACTTCAATCGATTAAACGTATCTGACATTAGGCCCCGTATAATTGTGTGTTTATGATTGTTTCGCAAACAGAACATTGTGAATGAAAAGCATAGACTTTCAATAACAAATCTGTAATTGAACTCATCATCTGCTTTAGGACTAAAACAATATGTTCGATATGTAATATCTGCTAATTTGCCTATCCGTTACAGGAATATTTTATCAGATTTTGTGAAATAATACTTCCCTTAAATTACTCAAAACTGATTAATCATCATTGTCACTGAGTCGCTGAACTACGTATACTTAGGTACTTTATGAGTATGATCAGATTTAAAAGAAAACTATTAAATGCATATAATTTCTGACTCACAATACACATACATTATCTAATTGCTTCGACAGTATGATCTTTCATCAGTTCCATAGAACTTCTAACGGGACAAAATATTTTTTGGTTCGTTACAGAATTCTCGTACTGTTTCACTTCAATTTATTACAAAAATATATTATATTAATGGTTTTTCAGAAATTATCCATTAAAATATAACTGTATGTAACATTTGTAAAATTACAGTGTATTTGTTTGATGCGTGTTCTAGATTTTACATCAAGGAAACGCCAAAAATTTCTCCATGAGAGAGCTCACAGATGTATTTTAAATGCCTATGAGCCACTCTTGATAATTCCAGTCTTCCAAAGAAGATAAAATTAGAAAAAAGAGTTCTTACATTACAAGAGAATATCAATGATAACTGTGCGGTGAAAGATAAAGATCATCAAATAGTTTATTGGTTCCCAAGATGGTTCATAGTTAATTGCTCATGAGTTATCGACTGACTGCTTTGAGAGGCCGAATAACGCGTTTTCGTAAGTCTAGATCCGTCACGAAACAAAAAAGAATTTACCAGAGTGGATAGGTTTCTACCGTTAGTAGCGACAGAAGCACTACTGATAATAGTGTAATCTGACGAGATTTTTTCGGATCAGGTGACAGTTTGTGGGAAGTGTTAGTTGGTTATAAAATGGTAATTGAAGTTATTGCTGTGTGGCAGTATTAAGTAACTCATCTACCGAAAGTATCTATTGAGGATTGGTTTTTGGTGTGGTTGATAGTCACGAGTGGAGTTGACGACGTAATTTAAACAGAACAGTCTTATTGTGTTATTTTATGAACCCTGCGGGAGTTCATTGAGCCACGCGTGGTCGTGAGCTTTATTGCTGTGATTTGACTGGCTCTGGATACAAATTGTGTGGAAATGGGTACCATGAGTTACACAAAATAAAATAGACTAACTTATCTTCTGATACTTAATTGATAATTTTTACAGTGACGGGTAGAATGTTAATAATTTAGGGCTTGGAACCAATAAAACTATTTGGAGATCTTGCAAGTAACTATCTACCAGCTTAGAGTGACTTAGGTTCCAGGTTCGAGTCCCGGTTCCGGCACACAATTTTAATCTGCCAGGAAGTTCCATATCAGCGCACACTCCGCTGCAGAGTGAAAGTTTCACTCTGGAAACATCCCTTAGGCTGTGGCTAAGCCATGTCTCCACCATATCCTTTCTTCCAGGAGTGCTGGTCTTGCATGGTTCGCAGGACAGCTTCTGTGAAGTTTGGAAAGCAGGAGGCTAGGTACTGGCGGAATTAAATTTAGGCGGCATCGTGAGTCGTGTCGCGATAGCACAGTTGGTAGTGCACTTACCCGCGAAAGGTAAAAGTCCCAGGTGCGAGTCCAGGTTCCGGCACACAATTTTAATCTGCCAGGAAGTTTTATACGTAACTAAATTTGTAACGTTTTATTTATTTTTTTTAAATACAAATCGCAATTATAGACGTAGGTAATGCTCTTATTACAACATCAACTGGTCCGTTTGATAATGGCAATAGCTGATACAAATAGTGGAAACAAACAGCACAAGCTGAATATATATTATTGCAGATTATTAGAATTAATTCTTAATATGCTCACTGTTAAGTTTCGGAATTACCAGTACTTATTCTTAACGCTACACTGTACCTGTTCGGATACAGATAAACCCTTCTGAAAATCACAAAATTATCTCCTAGAAACGATGAAGGTTTCGTATTCAAGAGATCCCCGCAGCAGTTTATGGAGATGAAAACCGCCCACTCAACGGACGCTGGCAAAATTCGGGCAGCCTGCGGATAGCGGCAAGTGGAACGGAAATCCTGATGTCTGGGAGAGAGCTGTAATCGGACGCTGGGTTGATAAGTGCCTCGTTAAGAACGCGAGGCTTTGGCGAGCACCTTGCTATTACAGTCGAGGCAAACCGGCAGCGGTACGTCGCAAGTGTTTATATTGTTCAGCAGAGAGGTCCGTTACACCTTGCTACTCTCCTGGCCATTAAATTTGCTACACCACGAAAATGACGTGCTACAGACGCGAAATTTAACCGACAGCAAGAAGGTGCTGTGATTTGCAAATGATTAGCTTTTCGGAGCATTCAAACAAGGTTGGCGCAGGTGGCGATGCCTACAACGTGCTAACATGAGGAAAGTTTCCAACCGATTTCTCTTACACAAACAGCAGTGGACCGGCGATGCCTCGTGAAACGTTGTTGCGATGCCTCGTGTAAGGAGCAGAAATGCGTACATCAACTTTCCGATTTTGATAAAAGGTCGGATTGTATCGTATCGCGTTTGCGGTTTATCGTATTGCGACATTGCTCGTCGCGTTGGTCGCGATCCAATGACTGTTAACAGAATATGGAATCAGTGGCTTCAGGGGGGCAATATGGAACGCCGTGCTGGATCCCAACGGCCTCGTATCGCTAGCAGTCGAGATGACAGGCATCTTATCCGCATGGCTGTAAGGGACAGTAGAATCACGCCTCGATTCCTGAGTCAACATATGGGGACGTTTGCAAGACAACAGCCATCTGCACCAACAGTTGGACGACGTTTACAGCAGCATGAATTAACAGCTCGGAGACCATGGCTGCGGTTACCCTTGACGCTGCACCACAGACAGCAGCGCCTGCAATGGTATAAGCAACGACGAACCTGGATGCACGAATGGTGAAACATCATGTGTTCGGATGAATCCAGGTTCTGTTTACAGCATCATTGTGGTCGAATCCGTGTTTGGTGATATCGCGGTGAACGCACATTGGAAGCGTGTATTCGTCATCGCCATACTGGCGTATAACCCGGCGTGATTGGATGGAGTGCCATTGGTCACATCTTGTTCGCATCGACGGCACTTTGAACAGTGGCCCTTACATTTCAGATGTGTTACGACTCGTGGCTCTGCCCTGCGAGCTGTTAATCCGCAGAAGTGAAGACGTGAAGCTTTGTGTCGTTCAGTCAACAAGGGTACAACAGTGTGCTTTCGGCTCCGAAAGTCCATATCGACGTCGTTTCGTTGAATTATTCCCACACTGTCGCTAACTGGTGGCCTATTGAAATTGCGGAAGGGCTGTACTTCTCTCACCTTGAACGATTCTCATCAGTCCTCGTTGAAGCAAGGAAGACGATGAAATCATTGTTATTGGCACCACTGCCATCTGTAATCGCTGCAAGACATCTCGGCTCATTGGAGTCTGAAACATTCCCGAATATTTCGATGTCAGTTTGACGTCGAATAGCAATCCAATTAAGTATGACTGGTTGCACAGGATAAGGCTATCGTTAAGTCTGTTTCGGGAAGAGCTTTCTCCAGTAATTAATTTGTTGTTGATAAATAGTTGTCTTAAGGGTTCATAAATAGTCAATAATGGCAATACACACAACTTCAAACCGTAACTAATTTTTTTTATATTTGTTCAAATGTTCAAATGTTTGTAGAGCTTATGGGACTTAACTACGGGGTCATCAGTCCCTAAACTTACAAACTACTTATGAAAATAGCTAATACTAAGTACGGCACAAATATCCATGCCCAAGGGGGGATTCGAACCCCCGACCGTATTGGCCGTGCAGACTGTGACTGGCGCGCCGCAGAACGCTCGGCCACCGCGGCCGGCTTTTATATTTGTGAATAATCACAAATATGCGAGGCAATCACGGCCTTCACCGCACGGTAATTTACACAGTTCACCAATGTTAGTCTTCATACGCCATTTATTACTTTTATCTCACAATTGCACAACAATCCCGCACTGCATTCCATGTGGTTCGATGCCGGCGCGGTTGACACGATTTGCGGTGCGTAAATCTTCTTACACAGTTACGATCGGCACAAATGCTGAGAAAATCCACCCACGGCGCTGGGGATAAACTCAACCCGAAATAGACACAATGAACGTACTTTTGTCCATCACTCTTTTTATTCACTTAATGCGGCTTGCACTCTCGCCGACATTCCACACTTGAGTCGCACAACTGCCAGACCATGAACCATCGACTCACTGCGCTCAATAACTATCGATATAATGCCTAATTCGACCAGTGAAATGCAACTAGGAGAAGTGCAATGTGCAAGATGGGCTGACCCCTTACACGTCAAACAGGCTCTGGGAATGTTGTTGAGGTTTACCAGTCCATACAGCCACCACATAATTTTCAAAATTGGTCTGGTGAAGCAGTGGCTGGTGTATTCTAAGGCACTCATTCCGCAATCTTCGACCAAACGTTTCCGATAGGCGAGAGACCGGCAGAAGAAGCAATGCAGTTCGATGGGCTACGAAGAAGAAAATAGCGCTGCAAATGGTAGGCCAACGACCAAACACAGTACTCAGTACGTGACCGGTACAGCTCTGCGGCAACAGTCTTTCACAACGGTGTTTTCAACCAATTATTCTATGATCAGCCAAGTCGGGATTGGGAAGACCTTTATTTCATTCACGAGATGAAACCCTACGATTGTCGGATTTCAGTATGGAGACACCTATTCGAGAGACTGTACAACTGTTGCCTTGTGCATCGCCATACTGCTGCTGTACCCTTTATACGCACCGCTGTAACATGCAAAGATGGTACCGTAACCTGGCACCAGTGATCTGTATACAAACTGGATGTATAACTTTGGTGTCTGAGTATAGAATTGCAGCGTGATTTCACATTCATATGTTTTGTACACAATTTCGTGTTGTCCGCCATGTTTAAATTTGGCAAACGAATTTCCATCAGTTATTATGTAATAAGGAAGTGCTTGCTTACCTCCTGATTTGAATTTTTAGTCTATATGCGATGTAATAGATTGTTATGGGAGTAAAATCGAAACGTATTTTCTTTTGGTTTACTTATAACACTTCATAACCGCCATATCTGAATTTGGCAAGAAACTAAATATGAACATCTATGGCTGGCAAGCTCAGACAACAGAAGTTCAACATCCAGGTAGCATAGAGATCAATGCCTGACACCGTTCCATCCGGGAAGTGTTGGAAGCTGTGCTGCTACCATAGCTTACGAGCTTGTCGGCGCCCAATTTCTAACATGAAATTGGGCGACCACACGTGGTTCACAATACTCAAAGTCTTCTTCCTCGGCTTCCACCCCCCGGTCTCCAAATCCTTCGCCTATGGAAGTTGTGTAGTCGATGACTGCGAATACGGAAGCTGCACGCACTGCTATCCTACAGAGCTGCGCTTGTATTCAGAAGTGGCAGCACTCAGTAATGATTTCATCATATTAATTACTTTATATGAGGCTGTAGTTTAAATCATGTGAGATTTGTACGTTCTCTTATACTCCAAATAAATTTCGCTGATATACAAAGGGGTCCAAAAAATGTATCCACTGTTTAAAGGTCCATAACTTGCAAACTAATTGACGGAGTTGTCTCAGCTTTGGTAGTGTAATAGTTCGTAGCTCCGGCAATCGCTACACAAGCATTGAATTGCGTTGTTTTGTTTCGTCAGATGACAGCCGCCGGATAGTCAGTGTTTTGTTTTTAGTTGCACCTAGTTACTCGAGTAAACATGGCTGGCGCAAGGCTTACATTCGATGAAAGGAATTCAGTTTTGAAGTGGTATTTTAAGTACGAAAACATTAGCGAGGTTCAACAGCAATGAGTATCAAACACAGCCACCGACACGTTTAACGATTCGTCGCATTAGATCTACATCTACATAGATACTCTGCAAATCATATTCAAGTGCCTGGCAGAGGGTTCATTAACCACTTTCATAACTTTTCTCTACCGTTCCATTCTCTAATAACGCGCTGGAAGAAAAAAACACCTAAATCGTTCCGTTTTCGATCTGATTTCTCTTATTTTACTGGGATGGTCATGTCACCCTAAGAAAGTGGGTGCTAGCAAAATATTTTCACATTCAGAACTAAAAGTCGGTGATTGAAACTTCGCAAACAGATTACGCCGCAATGAACAAAGTCTTTCTTTTAATGATTTCCACCCCAATTCGTGCAACATTTCCGTGACGCTTCCCCCCCCGTAACGTGATAGAACAAAACGAGCTGCCCTTCTCTGAACCTTCTCAGTATCTTCCGTCAGTCCCACCTGGTGAGGGTCCCACAAGGGGCAACAGTACTCCAGGAGAGGACGCACAAGTGTGATGTAGCCAGTCTCTTAGAGACAAATTTGAATCCGAAGGCTGTGTTCAAGCTTTACACAAACAACGATCTGGACGACCTGTAACAGTAACAAGTCCAGGTAACTCCCGTCGTGTGTTACAACAAATCACCCGCTCACCACAGAAGTCTGTGAGACAGTGTGCCCGTGAAACTGCAGTAAGTCGCTCAAGTGTTCTGCGAATTTCGAAGACAGAAATGTAAAAGTGCTACATCCCACGAATGCTACACACAATGAACGAGGACGACCCAGATCGTAGAATGGAGTAGTGCGAGTGATTTACTAATATGGTGCACAACGATGAAGAGTTTGCAGAGATGATTGTGAGGTCTCATGAGGCACAGTTCAAACTCATTGGTACAGTAAATAGCCATAGTTGCATCTATTGGGCTGCCGAAAATCCGAACGTCCATGTAGACAAAGCCGTGAATTTGCCAGGTGTAGGTGGTGTAGGTTGTCTTACCGGGTCTTTATTGGGCCATTTTCCTTTGACTGCACAGATAACGGTAAGGTGTACCTTCAGAAGCTTCAGATATCCATTTTAGCTACCATGCGAGACTTTTATGGATGCGGAAGATCTTACGTTCAACAAGATGGCCGGCCGCGGTGGCCGAGGGATCTGCGGCGCGCCAGTCACAGTCTGCACGGCCGCACGCCGCTATAGTCGGGGGTTCGATTCCCCCCTCGGGCATGGATGTTTGTGCCGTCTGTAAGGTTGTTCATAAGTCGTTTGTAAGTTTAGGGACTGATGACCCCGCAGTTAAGTCCCTTAAGCTTAACAAACATTTGAACTTTTTTTTCAACAAGATGGTGCCCCATCCCACTACAAAAATCGTGTTAGGGCTTATCTCGACGAAAATCAACCAAGAAGATGGATAGGCCGTAGATGTGCTGTGGAGTATCCACCACGTTACCCAGACTTAACTCCTCTGGAGTTTTACCTGTGGTGAACACTAAAGGGCGTCTTTAATCGACAAAAGCCACGCACATTGGATTAACTTCCAGAATCCCTCTTACATTCATGTGCAGATATCCAACTGAACACGCTGCAGTCAGTAGTTCGTGCTGCAGTACGGCGGCATCGTTTGTGTGTGGATGACCGTTTCGAACACCTACAGTGATATCTTTAAGTTCTACTTTAAGCTACACTTTCATCAAAACTGAGACAACTTCGTCAATTAGTTTGGAAGTTATGGGCTTTTAAACAGTGGATAAATTTTTTGGCCCATCTGTATTGATAACCCCTTGTATCAATAAAAGCTGTTTCATCAAGCCAGCTAATTTGGGATATGTAGAAAACGTTTCACTTTAGGTATGGCGTCTGGTAACACAATGAAAAGAAATTACTTATCGGTGGTCAAAGGCTTTTCGTATTTAAAAATGCTGTGATGGTGATTTCTTTCCATGAACATAAACTGTTTCCATGCTCTTGTCCATTGAAGATCAATCAATAGTTTATTGTTTTGATACTATTTGTAGTTGGTAATTAATTAAGGACATTTGCAGGAACACAATTATTATAGTATAAACATTTCGTACCGAGTCGTATCCGTAGCGTAGTTGATACCTTCGTGCACTGTCGCTGGCGACTATTCTGATAAACATTTTATACCCGATGATTCTTACAATGAAGAAAATCGCAATCAACCACATTTGATTATGCTATTTATGTACTAAATAACGTCGTTGCCGATTTCAAACTGCGACACTGACAAGGAGAACACATGGGTACCAGATTTTTAACTTTTTCGATACTTATGGTTCGTGAAGTTCGGAAATCAAATAACAATCAATTCAAAGCCATTCGACGCAACTCTGAAAAACTCTCGTGAAAATCGACTGTGAAGTTTTACAAGTGACCATAAGTATCAATCATTAAATGACTTGCAACATATGTTGATGTAGCTAAGGCAGTAGCGTTGTAGCCTTACAACCGTAGCTTCGGTAGTTTGAATCCTATCGTGGCAGGTAATTTTATTTCTGTCGTTGTGTTCGAATAGTTGCACAATTTTAATATCTAATGGTAATTTTTATGAAAACTACACGTAATTTTGTTTATTAGTAATTTTCAGTATTTTATGAAAGGTTGTTCATACCGATGGTTTCAATAAAAAAGAAAAAAATGTTACATTTTTTACAGTATTGGCTTCACTATTAGTTTACGGCGAAGAAGAGTTTGTGAAGAGCTACGACGCTAAATTTGGAAATTCATCTCCATAGCAGCTAACCTACTCAACTATCGTTTTACTTGACGACAAGATAAGCAAAACCTGACAGCACACGTACAATTAGCAATCTGAAAATGTTTTATATAACTGAATCCGAAAACAAAACCGAAAAAGTCTTTAAGAGGGGGGTTCGAACCACCGACTCTATGGTTGTGAGGCCACGACGGTACCAGCTGAGCAACACTGTCATATGTTGCACATGTTTTAATATGGGTACTTTACATGTACTTTGCAAAACTTCAAAGTGGATTTTCTCGAGAATTTTCGAGAGTTGCGTCGAATGGCTTTGGCTGTTATTTAAGTTCTGAACTTCACGTACCAAAAATATGAAGAAATTCTGAAATCCGATACCCATGTGGTGTCCTTGTGAGCAGTGATCTCCCAATCATTTTAGGTACCGAACGCCACTGACCACTTTTATGAAGAATAATTCTGAATTTTATAGGTACTCTACTCATTACTCCATTAAAAGTTGCTGGACAAGTTCGCACACATTTTACAATGTATTTTGTACGGTCACCGGCCGGCACGAACATGAGATAAAGGTGATTGTAAACATATCTTGTCGACTGCAGCAACTGTAGGTTTACAAATATTTGACAAAGTTCGGCCTAACCAGTTGCAAAATTTTATAAAATTCCTTGATCTAGATTTCGGCAACATCTAAGGGTATCTTCAGCAGAAGAAAAAAAATTAAAACATAAGACGTGCAATTCCGAACAGTGTGCTGAAGTTTGAGTTTGATGGCGTTCGGTCGGGTGTTGAGAAGCACTGTAAGCCTAACACAGGCGAGCTGCCTTTATTTTATTTTGGACTTGCTAGCCTTTTGCTTGGATGTTGCATAATTTTATAAGTTTGGTCTGGAGCTTACTGCTCATAATTGCACGTCTGATGTTTTAATTTTTATTCTTTTGATGGAGGCACCCTTAGATGGTGCCGAAATCTAGATCAAGGAATTTTATCAAATTTCGCAACTGGTTGGGCTGAACGTTGTCAAATATTACAAGATAAAGAGTCCGAAGTTGATGTTTTGAAAAATTGAAACAAGAGAAATAGTAAAATTCGGGCGAATCTGAATAATTTTTTCACCGTAAAATTTCATCATTTCGCTGTTTTTCCAAAGGGAACGACTGTTTTCCAGACTCATTAATTTTTATAATCGCCTCGTTTTCAGGATATGTGCACGTAATTTTAGAGTCCTGCAGATGAAGTCGCTCTCTTACCAGAACGACTGCACAATTTGTGCGTGGATCGGCCAGTTTTACAACATTGCGTTTCGCAGCGGTGGTGATATTCCCGGACGTAACTTCATCTGCGCTACGAGTGTTTCGCGAGTGGTCATAACAAAAGCGTAACTGGCCTACTACTGCTGTATCAGCAGCCACTCTAATCGCCGCCCAATCCCCCCTACCACCACTCCCCCACACCACAACACACACCATCTGGCCGTAACGGTGGCATCACTGCAGCTACAGCGCTACACGGGAATATCGCGCCACAAAAACGCTGTAAACTGTGTGTCAATATGTTTACGGACGGTGTTTTATGGCAGAAATGATTTATAAGGGCGATACATTACGGCCGCCCGGCGAAACACCAGCAGGGCAGAGCAGGGAACAGCGGCGCAGCAGGGCAGCAGGGCAGGGCAGGGCAGAGTAGGCGGCGTGTAACGATTTAGCGGCGAGGCGCGGCGCGCCTGGCCACTGTGCGCGCTAGTTAGGGCGGCGGCCGCGCGCAGCGCTGGCGGCGCCCGCGATCGCAGCCTCCGGCTATTGTGCCGCGTTCTCCCGCTTAATTGCGTCGGCTCAGGTGCTGAGTTATTTATCTGCAGTGTGACGCCGACCCCCAGCACGCGGCGAATTGGATTTCGGCAGCAGACAAACTAGGTCACGAACGCACCTGTCACCTTGCGCTTGTATTCACCTTATCTTAAAACGACTTAAGTCCTTTCTATACGAGACGTGCAACACGCACAAGGAAGTCGTTGTTAGCCGAAGTGCCCCTTGCGGTAGACCGTCGAACTCAGAGGCCCAGACCGAGCGAGGTGGCGCAGTGGTAACGCACTGGAAATGCATTCGGGAGGATGGTGGTTCAAATCCACCTCCGGCCATCCAAATTTAGGTTTTCCGTGATTTCCCTAAATTACTCCAGGCAAATGCCGGGATGGTTCCTTACAAAGGGCACTGCCGATTCCCTTCCCCATCCTTACCCAAAACTCCGAGCATTAGCTCAGTCTCTAATGACCAAGCTGTCGACGGGACGTAAAAACCCTAAGCTTCCTTCCTTCCTTCCCTCAGAGGTGCCGACTTCAAATCAGTGTGGGTGCTCTATATTGCCGCGAGACACCACCCACATCGACTGCCGGCGTGGCGCAGGGTATAGCGTCACCGACTGCGGCGCTGCAGGTCGCTGGTTCAATCCCGCCCACCGTCAAAAATTTATTCCAGAAGTTCCTACATATTTCTTATGTTCACTTGTAAATTCTACTTGATTCTTATGTTAACTGTCCTTCTAATTTCTGGTACATTCTGTCTGTGTATAAATAGCAGAGCACTCTGCCCGAGAGGCAGTCAGTGCTGCGTGTATGTTAAGTTCGGAATAAACGTGCTTTAAACAACCTTGGAGAAGATCATTTTATTGAATTTAAAATGTATCTGGAAAATGAATATCACAAAATACGAAAGTACAGGAATCACGAGAAACATTTTGGTAATATGCTACACTTAGCAAAGGAAAAGTTAACCTGTCTGATAGCGTCTGACGACCTGATACCGACAAGCATTCAAGAACTCAGGCGGGTGGAACCTAGATTATGATTAAGTTCTTAATATTTTAATATTAATTGTAATCAAAATTCAGTCAGTATGTGACCCACTTTAAGAAAAAGAAATTTTAAAAGTATTTTACTTTCAATGGTTTTATTATGTAACAAATAGGCGTACGCACGTCTTGCTGATTAAAAAAAAGGGGGGGGGGCAGTCAGTGCTGCGTGTATGTGAAGTAAAAAGAAATAATAACAAAAAAAAAATCGCCCTGGATATGTAAAATGCTGTAGTGTTGCCGAGTGATGTGTATTTCAGACACGATATGAATGGAGTAGACAACCCATTTTGAATGATGAGCATATTATTACACACAAAAAAGAGGCAGTCAGTGCTGCGTGTATGTTAAGTTCGTAATAAACGTGCTTTGAGTATAAGTGCTGTGTTCAGTTGCCTTCGAAATCAAGCCAGCTCCCATTTCAATGAGACAATATCACGGTTCACAAATGTTCGAAACCAACCCTCCTGAAAATAAAGTTCATGCATTTTTGAATGAGCAATACTTGATAAAAGCAAATAGGCAGTTGTCTGGTCTTTTAAAAGGAAGAAGGAGGACGAAGAAAAGGAAAGCATGGCTGCATTAGGACACTACAATAAAGCGATTGGCCGATAAGTAACACCCCAAAACTTGTTTGTACACTACCAATGAAATAATTTTTCACTCTAAACTAATCTAACACTTTTTGTGCATAGCTATACTTTCTGAAAAAAGCGTTTGGTAGAACACCGTCATGAAGGTTTAAAGAAATCTTTGAAATATTTTGAGATTTTGAAGTCCGACGTCTAATTTTTTTGGTCAGTTCCAAGCAAGAGCTGTATACTTCATCGAAACTTTCATAACTTCGAAAATAACGTCGTGACATCTCCGACAGTATTAATATAGTCCAAGGTTTTTTTAAGCATGACAGAAAAGCATTAAAAATTTCAACTGAATCTATAATTTTAATAACAAGGGAAATGACAAAGATAAATGAAAAACGATTAACTTTACCACCAGCATCAGATTCTTCAAGCTAAATTCCTGAAAGAACACAATTGAATGTTCATAAATGCGTACACTTCGAAATACGTTCACATAACGTGTTACATTTAATTGATTCCCCATAAACAAATGTTGAAGAGCTTCAGACATTTTTATTTTTGAGTGTAGCAAGACACTCCACTCGCAATATGCGAGATACCAGGCATTATATACTGATTTAGTTTTATCAGTATGTAAAATTCTAAGTGTCTGTGGTACATGAGGTCCCAAATGTATATTAGTGTGTCCTGTGATGTGCTCCCACTGGCCCTGGCTTCCACAGAATGAATGAAACTTTGTATGTAAGAAAGTTTAGCAAGTGCTAGGCACACCTCGTCTGTTTTGTGTCGTTGTTTCTTTCAAACTCTGGGCATTGAATGTCTCTGGGAGAGAAGTAGGTTTGCCAACTGCAGAGCAGAACCCAGTCTTAGCAAAGATTCCTAATGTAGCCTGCTCTTAACATCCTTGGCTGGGAGTTGGTCAGGTTACCTGCCTGATGAACGGTGATGCTCTCTGGGCTCCCCTCCACTATCCCTCCTCGGTAGCGACTAGGCAGTGGTGAGGAGAGCTAGTCATTCGCTTCTTGGTTCCTGGTAGGGTAAGTACCTCTGGGTTTGGTTCTGCTGTGGCCTCGTGACTCGACTTAGTTCAGGCTCCATAGTCATACTTATGGCAGTTCATGAGCTTAATTCTGGGAGTAGCAGATACACTATGTGTAGTATTGAGATTTTGCTTAATTTCCTACAGGATTGCTACTTTTATGTAGATTTTTGCTGGAATCTGATTCCGATGGTCTGGTGGTGTTTCGTTAGGATAGTTCTTGCACTTTATAACTTTTAAATCATTTCTTCGCCTGTTTAAATATGTTCAATGTCTTTCGCGGTCTTATCGTAGTTGAATTATAATATTTTTGGCGATTTGCGGTGCCTATACTGTTCGTAATTTGTCGACAGAACATGTAGACGATATCAGACTAAGCCTTCAGCTTTTCCATCTTTCGGTGCACATGAGTGGTTAATAATTGTATAGCCAATTTTCTAATATTTTTGGCGATTTGCGGTGCCTATACTGTTCGTAATTTGTCGACAGAACACGTAGACGATATCAGACTAAGCCTTCAGCTTTTCCATCTTTCAGTGCACATGAGTGGTTAATAATTGTATAGCCAATTTTCTAAGGTGTTTGCTAGTGAGTGTAGCATGATAATTTTCCCCGAAAATTGTCCATTCAAACCTGTAATCTGTGTACTTGTCGGCCCACGTGTGCGGCGATTAGCGTGTTCCCTGTCTTGGTTATTACCATGAAATAGATCTTTTTCCTCTGTGTAGAAAGAACCGTTGCACGACGTCTATCGTGTTTTTAATTTTCACGAAATAGAGTTATTTCACTTCTCTGGATTTTTATGACCGAACTCTGTATTGTGCTGTAGCAATCTGTAACCTTCTTTATCTAAGAGATATCATTCCTCTGATCAGAAAGAATGGTTACACGGTATATTTCGCGATCTTATTCTCTTCGAAATTAATTTTGTTAACTTTTTGCATATTTTGTGTTCCGATTTTGTAGAGTGCTGTATTGATGTTTAACTTCCGTCTGTACACCGCACTTCGTGGTCTTAAACCAAGTGAGTTGTTTCTGATAGTTTATCATGAGCTTGACACGTTATGGAACGAAGTACTATTTCATTGTGCGCGAGTGAACCTTCGACCTGCATTCTACACATTGCTTGGCTGTCGTCTTGGTGTATTGGTGTCAGGTGCTTGGTAAGTACCTGCATGGCTTGGCGTATGTATGTGCTGGAATTCCTCCGTTCCCCCCTATGAAACATGATCGTAATTAACCTATACTCAACTTTGCATGTGGGCAATTTTAGGGCCATGTAATTGTGGCTATTTTGAATATTTTGTAAGGTGTGTTGTTTATTATATTTTAAAAAAATGGTCTTCCCCTTGTTTTTCTTGTTTTGAATCATAAATTAACTTGTTAAATTATAATCCTTTTGTGCTAATTTAAATTCTCTCCTCATCATTTATTTTGAATTAATGTGGGGTAATTTGTTCATGTATCTTGTGATTCTGCTCTCTTCTGGAGCATTATTTGCGTTTCCGTTGCCAACATTCATAATTTTTGACTTAGATCCATGACTGCAGATCATTATTTAATTGTGTGCAGTAAAGGTAGACTGTTTGCTTAACTTATAGAATCAGAGTTTTGTTTAAGGGAACTGTATACTTCCGCCGCTGTGAGAATATCGCCGTAATGAGATTTTGTGAGCAAGCTGTCAGTTGTTAATTTCACAAACACGGCTAGTTAACAGTCAAAAGAACAGCGGGCGAGCTTCAACATGAAAGGTCAAAAGGACCGACGTGCTTCAGGATGAATGAAGCTAGCATAGTGGCTAAAACACGGACACTCATTACTACTCGCTTGGGAACCCGCGTACAAAACTGATCATTTCTTTCACGTATGAAATATCGTCTCTTGCTATGGTCACGTTTTGCATTGCCTGTTGAGTCATAAGATAGTTTTTGATTTTTCTCGAATTTTAAAAATTTATACAATTTTATTTTCCACCTCAATTTTATGTGGGTGCTCAGCACCCCCAAGAAATTCTTGGGGGGTGCACGAGCCCCGGAGCACCCACGGAGTCGCCGCCCCTGGTCGAACTACAAAGAAGCGTTCAAACGGTACGCATTGCTTGAGTCGCCTGCTTCACGCGTCTACTTCGTTTGTTGTCAACTTACAGCAAATGAATCGCCGCGTTAACATCACTTTTCGAAACTCTATGATATATTATGATGATTAAAACATTTAGTTGTGTTTTAGACTGCCACTGTGAAACTGTATTTAATTGTTTTCGTGCAGTTCATGCGTAACTACGTCGCTCACATGTGTTAACGTCCTCATTATAAAATGCGATTGCATATTTCCAGCCCCTTCGGTTTAAGGCGCCTATGTATATGATGAACAAGCTCAGGTGTCTATACATAGACCTTTCACTTTGATTAAGCTTCAAATAATGCTCACCAGGAATGGACAGTGTGCTGAAAGGTGCATATAAGATGAACATTAACAAGAGTAAAACTAGCGTAATGGAGGGCAGTGTAAGAAAATCAGGTGATGCTGAAGGAATTAGATTAAGTAACGAAACAATAATGGAGGTAGATGAATTTTGTTACTTGGGCAGTAAAATAACAAATGATGGTCGCAGTACAGATGATATAAAATGCAGAATGGCAATGGGTAGAAAGGCGTTTTTGAAAAAGAGAAATTTGTTAACATCGAATATTGATTTAAGCCTAAGGAAGTCCTTTCTGAAGGCATTTGTATGGAGTGTTGCCTTGTATGGGAGTGAAACATGGACGATAAGCAGTGTGGACAGAAAGAGGATAGAGGCTTTTGAAATGTGGTGCTACAGAAGAATGCTGAAGATTAGGTGGGTGGATCGCGTAACTAATGAGGAGGTACTGAACCGAATTGGGGAGAAAAGAAATTTCTGGCATACCTTGACTAAAAGGAGGGATAGATTGGTAGGACACATTCTTAGACATCAAGGAATTGTGAATTTAGCGTTGGAGGGAAGTGTGTGGGGTAAAAATCGTAGAGGGAGACCAAGAGACGCGTATAGTAAGCAGATTCAAGTGGATGTGGGTTGTCGTTCTTATGAGGAGATGAAAAGGCTAGCTCAAGATAGAGTAGGGTGGAGAGCTGCATCAAACCAGTCTCTGGACTGAAGACCACAACAACAACAATGCTCACCAAAAATAAATATTTCATCTGTTAACCACAGCATGTTTCAGGAAAAATAGCAAATACTCTGAAAGATGACAATAAATACGATTTTCAATTAAAATTTCATATAACGTGTGTCCAATTTTTATTGGGTACAGAGATACACCTCTTGGTATGTACAACAAACTGATTTAGATATTTTGACTGATTCTTTTGTCGGTTCTTGGTAGATCAACAAATTGACTTTTATTTAAATAACCGGTTTTCGACGTAGTTTAAAGTCTGAATATGTCCTAGTAAGCAGAAAACCGGTCAACTACGTGGAAATGAACGTGTAAAACTTTTAAGTAAGTGTGATGTTGTACTACCAAGAAAACGACGGATGAATCAGTGAAAATTTCTTGATTTACATTTGCTCTACGTTTGTTTGGATTTCATATTAACAGCTATATATCTGTATTCAATAAAAATTGTACACCGGTTATATTAAATTTTTAATGAAATTCCTCTATAGTATCACCTCCTGAAACACGACTGAGTCGAAAAACGACGTTCCTCTGAGCGGGAGACAAGTACACATTCTCAAATAAATTACCGACTTGGCTTCGTTTGTCACCTGGGTTGCCCATTCTGTCGTTTGTGCATGCGCGACGCACTTCCATACGCGTGAGAATAGGATCCATCGTATTCCGTCTACTAGCGATCGTATGAGTGCATCTTGTGCAAGTGGACGAGTCTACACTGTACGCGGACGGCGTGACCAGTGCATCATGGGTAATCTCGTAAGCCCTTACTTCCCGTGTAGAAAGGACTTTAGCGGTTTGAGTGACACTATGAAACAAGGAAAGGCAAACCTACATTCTAGTGTTCGTAGATTTGGATAAAGCTTTTGACAAAGTTGATTGGAATACTCTCTTTCAAATTCTGAAATCAGCAGGAGTAAAATATAGGGAGCGGAGGGTTACGTACAACATGTACAAAAGACTGCAGTTATCAGAGTTGAAGGGCATGAAAGGCATGCAGAGGTTTGGAAGGATGCAAGACAGAGATGTAGCCTTTCTCTAATGTTGTTCAATTTGTACATTGGGCAAGCTATAATGAAAAGCAAGGAGAAATGTGGAGAAGGAATTAAAGTTCAGGCTGAAGAAATAAAAACGTTGCGTTTTGCTGATGACATTGTAATTCTGTCAGAGACAGCAAAGGACAGTGTGTTGAAAGGAACATTTAAAATGTACATTAAGCAGCGCAAAACAATGGTAATGGAATTCAGTCTTAGAAAATCAGGCGATGCTGAAGGAATTAGATTAGGTAATGAAAAAATAAAGGTGGTAGATGAATTTTGTTCCTTGGCCAATAAAATGACATATGATGGACGCAGTACAGAGGATATAAAATTCAGTTTTGAAGATTGAAGTGAACAGCGACAGGCCTACATTTACAGATTTATTCTTAGTATAGACAATTACACAACAGGCACAAACTGGCTAATTTATTGGGCATAGACCTGGGTAAATTCTTAGTACACGTGAAAAGGTCCCACTCTTAGAAATGGCAAAACACACTAGCTAGCCAGGTCCGAGGGGAAAAATTGAAGTGCAGCTTGACGTACCTACTTCATTTTCATGTAAACAACTTAGCGAGAGCAGAGCACATCTTAAGTTCTAACACCGGAAGCAAATACGAAATCAAATAAATAGTGAACTGCGCTACAGCGATGCAGATGAACAGCGCAGGATGGCCAGATTGGGCGTTACGTCGCGTTTTGAGCTGCCCGAAGTTACCAAGAAGCGTGGCAAGCCATACTGTGCTACCAGATTTATCGAAAACCACTCGTGCGTAATAACATTTAAAGACTTGGTTATGCAAATTATTCCTACACTGGAGAATTTACGTACAAAACACTCGACTAGTTCATCACAGCTACCTGCAAGTGTGAATTAATTGCTCCCTTGTGTGTCGTCGAATCGTTTGATTCACTTCTAATTCCAGTCGCTGCTTCGTTGCTGTCTTGACGAAACAGGTAAACACATATATTTGGGGCTTTTTTCGTGTATTTAAATCACATACAAGTTCCCCTTATTTCACATATCATATTCTACTTCTCTGTAGCTTACAATGGAAAATATAATATCAACATTAAACAAGCTGTTTTCATCTTAATACTTGTGTAAATATTTTTTATATATTTCCTCAAAATTAATTTCCAATAATTTTTACTTTTGTGACTTGAGAAACTACTTTTAGAAGTAAAAATATATCATTGCTCTCGTTTCAGATTGGAAATGTCGTCAACAAACTGGGTGAAAAACGGCAAAATGCTATGGATGAATTCCACCAACAATATCAACAGGTTGTAGAGCTCTGTGAAGAGCTTGATGTCGACTTACGACTGCCACGTCTGGTTGGGAGTCAACACGATGAGAAGACTCCTTATGCAACACCTGAGGAATACTTCCGCATTAACGTTTACATTCCGTACATTGAGATGTTGTACAGTGAACTGTCAGAACTTTCTTCCAGACATCAGAATGAGTTAAGTTGCAACATCTTATCCCGAAGTTAATTAAAAATGTGAACTTTTTAGATGTACAGTCCACTATTCCCACCTACATTAATGACCTTCAAAGTTCAGAAAGTAATGTAAGAGGTAAATTCGAGAGGTGGAAGAAGAAATGGGAAAATGTTTACCAGAGTGACAAGTCGAAGAACGCAGTTGAAACACTAGAGGCCTGTACAAAATCATTCTCCCCAAACATTCGTAAACTTTTTCAAATATTTGCTGTCCTTCCTGTGTCAACATGCAGTTGTGAGCGTAGTTTTAGCTGCTTGCGTCGTCTGAAAGCTTACTTGCGTTCGACGATGAAGGAAGAGAGGCCGAATATGATCTAGCATACTTGTCTATTAACCGACGTATTGATGTGAACCCAGACGACATAATGAATATCTTCGACGACTTATCTTTGTAAACTATGTAACATTTGGAACAGAATAAAAAAAAGAGAGAGAGAGAATAATATTGTCGCGTTGATATAGAAGCAAGCTTGACTTCGAAGGCAGGATTGTTGACTGAACACAGTACTTATACTGAAAGCAGGTTTATTGCGAACTGAAAGGTACGCGCAGCACTGACTGCCTCTCGGGCAGAGTGCTCTGCTATTTATACACAGACAGGACGTACCAGAAATTAAAAGAATACGTAACATAAGAAACGTGTAGAAATTACAAGTGAACATAAGAAACCTATAGAATATTCTGGAAATGATAATTACAGAGAAATGAATTTTGTCCGGTAGACGGGATTGAACCGAGGAGCTTCAGCACCGCAGTCGGTGATGCGATCCATTGCGCCACGCCGGCAGTTAGTTAAGTTGGAGTCTCGCGGCAATATGAAGGATCTCGGTTTTTTATTGTTTATTTTATCACTTTACGCCGGTGATTCCACTGACGAGAGTCTGCAATGTTAAAGCTGTGGTTAATTTTACACTGATAGGAAATCACTTAAAATGGGAAAATTTAAGTCTTATAAAGTTTTAGGGTGTTGGAAGCTTGAGACGGCTTGGTGCCTCAGAAAATACTAGTTATATTACAGAGTTTAATCAAATATAGAAAATTTCTTACCGACCTATGTGAATAAGTGAAACTGTATATTAAGCTCACAAGACATGTCAGAAAGAAATCAGCAGTAAGACTTTAAAAATTAATCTCAAAGTATTAGTAATTACCGAGAGAGATTATTGTAAGGATAGTTCATGTTGAGTTTATTACCTGAAATTAAATACACATCTAAACAGATAACACAGGATGCTTTCAACTATCATGAAATGAAAACTAGGATGAACTTTTAAACATATATTGTGATTACAAATAGTACACAAGCGAACTATTGAGAAACATAAAGTACTACTGATGGCCACTCGTTAATGGTTCACGCAGAATATAGGAAAAGGATAATGTGCAGTAAATTCATAGAGCAAAATAGTAAGAACAATATTACGTATGTATCATCATACTTTCGTTACATAATATGTCTGACCATTTCTTTTTACAGTCTGTGACGATAAAGTACTGTAATTTGCCGCATTATATTTTTCTGTTACATTCATTTCAAGATATGTCGTATTATGACAAAAGGCAGCATTAAACCTGTTAGTGTGCTCAGTTCTTTGCTGTGTTTTCAACTGACACTCCAGTAACACTGAGTCTGCACATTAAATAAATGTTTAACCATTAGTTTTGCAGGCATTTGAGATTGTAACACGTTTATGGACCATTTAAGGCGAATAAAGCAATAGATCAGTAGTTGTCCACCAGTATAACCTGTAAAATATTTAACTCGAATATATATATATATATATATATATATATATATATATATATATATATATATATAAACTCATAGAGGATAAAATTAGCATTCAGACTTGCCCCGCACCCCTCTGAACAATAATCCTGTATGCGCCCTTGGTTGTGACCGAATTTTTGTGAGTTTGATTGTCCTTTGTATGTATCTGACAGTCTCAGTGATTAATACGATTGATATAGATACACCAAATATAACTGATATAAATGAAATAATTATGTAAATAATATATTTTAGGTAAATAAAATAATTGATACCAATAATGTAATTGATGTAAATATAAATATCATTACTTAAAGCTTCCGGGCTGAGATGCCGTGGTCCATACATAAAACTTTCCCCTGACGTTTCGCCCTCGTCTGCGGAAGGCATCCTCGGAGGTAAAGCGGCGTACTGCAACGAGAGCGCGAGTGAGCGTCGTATATATAGGCAAAACAGAGGGCGCCGCTGACAGTCACGTGGTGTCGGCTGTGCTGCGGTCTCTGCTATTGCCAACCTCCTCGATTGAAATTAATCGAGTGTCATGCTGTTGCTGCAGTGTTGACATCCATATCTTATCAAGTTTGAGACCTTCTTCTTTTTTGTTAAAATTATTTCGATGTTTAAAAATCTCAATGGCCTCTCTGTACAAACGCGCATAATAATGCGATGTCTTTGCTATGACGGACGTCTCGTTAAATTTTATTTCGTGGTCACCTTCTTGAAACACGTGTTCCGCTACAGCCGATTTATCAGTATGTCCGAGGCGGCAGTTCCTTTGGTGTTCTCCCAGACGAGTGTTGACACTTCTTTTCGTTGTACCTATATAAACTTTTCCACAACTGCAGGGGATTTTATAGACACCTGGTAGCCAGGGGGTGTCGCTTATCTTTTGCAGATCTTAAAAATTCTTTTATTTTCATGGTTGGTCTGAAAACAGTTTCCACATCGTACTTGCTAAAAAAAATTCCAATACGATCAGTGACCTTGCTGATAAATGGTAGAAAAACTTTCCCCTTGGGTTGTTGTCGTTCCTCGTCCGTCCCGGTTGTCAGTCTATGGCGTAGTGCACGATCTATCTCCCTGTCTGAATAGCCATTCTTATTAAATGTCACTCTAAGATGTTCCATCTCATCGTCTAAGTGCGCTGGTTCACAAATTTTGTGGGCCCTGTCTACTAATGTCTTAATCACGCCTCTTTTTTGTCGTGGATGGTGGTTGGAATCTTTTTGAAGATAACGATCACTGTGTGTGTCTTTTCTATAGACTTTATGACCCAATGATCCGTCCTCTCGTCTAATAACCGTCACATCTAAAAAGTTCAGTTGACCATTGGTTTCCTTTTCCATAGTGAATTGAATTCTAGGATTGATGCTATTCAGACGTAACAGGAAGGCATCCAGCTCCTCTTCGCCGTGTGTCCATATAACAAATGTATCGTCAACGTAACGATACCATTTGGCTGGGCTTTTTCTGGCTGTCAGCAGTGCCCGTTGTTCAAAGTTCTCCATGAACAAGTTAGCAACAGTCGGACTAAGAGGACTGCCCATGGCCACTCCGTCAATCTGTTCATAAAAAAAATTCTTATACTGAAAGTAAGTTGTTGTGAGGCAGTGTCTGAATAATGCCACAATGTCACTAGGAAAAATATCCGCTATGCATGCGAGAGCATCGTTCACTGGGATCCTGGCAAACAACGACACCACATCAAAACTGGCCAGGATGTCATCAGGGTCCACACTTAATTCCTTTATAATATCGATGAAGTGACATGAATTCTTAATGTGGCTATCAGTCCCGCCAACATATGGTTGTAGCAACGAGGCAAGGTGTCCAGCTACCTCATGGGTGGGAGACCTTATTGCACTGACTACAGGTCTCAGAGGAACCAGCTGTTTACGCACCTTCGGTAACCCATAGAGTCTGCTCGAGTAAGCTTCTGTTTTACAGAGATGCTTCTTGTCGTCTGAAGTGAGAGAAGACGCTTCAACCAATTGGTTCGTCATTTTTAGTATCTTCGATGTCGGATCCTTCTGAAGTTGTTTGTAATTGCTGGGATCCAAAATGTCCATGATCTTTTCATGATAATCTTCACTCTTCATTACGACGGTCGCGTTGCCCTTGTCTGCAGATAGTACAATGATGTTTTCCTTCTGCATTGATGTCCCTCAGTGCCTTCCTTTGTGCCTGTGACAAATTACTTGTAGGTGGCTTACATGTACATATTACTCTAGCTGTTTCCATTCTTATAACGTCAGCGGACTGCTGTGGGAGCTGACGGATCCCTGCAATATTTGCCACAATATCTTCCGTAGGAACCTTTGAGGCGTCACTGCAAAATTTCCACCCTTTGCAAGTACTGAAATTTCGTCTGCAGTCAAAACTTTATCTGACAAGTTAATAACCGTCCGAGAATTATCCTCCATTGTGCCTACCAACAAGTTCTTCTGTAAGCTATCAAACTTCCTCTTTTGTCTATTCCCTGCAATTTCTGCTCTTACTTCCATAGTTCTGAAAGTAAGATTGTCTTATTCCAGTCATCAGACTGCATCGTATTACTAATCAGGAGATGAAGTTGAAATAGCTTATTGTTGGTTTACGCCAGCTCTCGCCGCGTCTGGTGTATCCTCTCTCGTAACATTGCTGATTCCATACGACTGTAAATTCGATGACCTTGTGCCGAGCGGAACGTCCTCTTCACTTTCAAAAATTTTGGAACAGTTGACGTGTCCCTGCAGCGTAACAAGAAGGTGAGAGAACACAGTTGTTGTGACTTCTTCTTGCGCATGCTCTCGAAACGCCGAACCGATGTTGACATATCCTCCCCGTAGAGGCTTTAAGTAATGACGACACCTGCCGTGAAAGCCTTCATTCTATGATAAATATAAATAATTATATAAATTCACACTAGGTAAAATCAGATTTCCGATTTGCCCCCCTCCCCTCCTGAAACAAAATTCTGCTAGTGCCCCTGGTTACAAAATAATTTATTCATTGACAAAAAGGAAAATGCAACTACCAAACGTAAAGGAAGGGCCCAAGCGGGAACACAGGATTAAGGAAGTCAAAGGAAAGGCTCCAGTGCTCTAAAAGAATCCCTCTAAGCAACTGCACGTGTTGGATTAGACTGAACCTGCCACTCAAAGCAAATATAAGTAGAATTGTTCCGAGTTCCACGTTCTCGCCATAAAAGGGAAAGACAACTGTCCGGATGAACACGATGTCTGTGAACTGAAACCGGCACTATTCGTTACGACACCAATCCTGGTGTTCCTGCACCCAGTTTTGCGGGGTGAAAGTTGTCGTGGTTTTAATGGGGTCACACACCCTACGCCTCCATGCGTAGAGGCCGCATTCCCTGCAAGCGATTTCGGACTGTTAGTGGTGATATTGAACGTCCTGATGCTGCTTGGACGGTGTTTTGCAGCTTACACTCAGCCTACTGTCTCAAGGGACAGGTAACTGAAGATATGGTCATCTCTTGTCGATGTTACCCACGGAAAACTTTTTTCATGTCTTATCCCTTTCGTGGTTGTTGGGACATATACGTCCCACTAACTTCAGACCTCATTTGTACAACAAGGTGGTGAGTTGCGTAATTCTGCATAGTGCTGTTATCTGTTGTTGTCCCTTCAGAATGCGTAAAAAAAAATCGAGGCACTGAAATTCTTAAATTGTAGAAGGCTGTGACTGTTTATATGGGCTGCCGCGTGAATTTTCGCGCCGTAACCATGGTTATTGTGCCTTGAATCGGTTTTCGTCGTTTTCTCGCTACCGAAAATGTCTGAAGTAAGTATATTTCCTATTTTATGTTTCTTAGAAGTTTACAAGCAACAATTACGCTTTCTAAAACACATTTTACTTTTTTTCAATGAATTTACAATTAGTGGGACGCATGTGTCCCAGTGACCATTGTGTAGCCCTATAGTGCCTTTATGTTGCGATATTATAGTACTCATATTTCAAAGAAAAATAGTTTTTCTGTAAATTTTTGCGTTTATAAAACACCGTATGTGGTTTACTATTATCTGCATTTTCTATTATAGAAGCTGTGAGCCAGCTCTCTCACTTTTTATTTATTTATTTATTTTATTATATTTTTTAAATATGGTGTGCATTACAAATTTTTGAATCATATACATGTTTAGATCCTATGACAGTTAGGATAACTTAAGAAATCATTTTAAAAAGTCTTAGGTAAATAGGTGCAGGAAATGATCAGTGGGACGTATGTGTCCCACCTTTTTTTTTCGGAAAAAAGGAATGTGCTAAAATTTTTTGAGTGTCATATTTGTAATCCTGACCCAAATCAGACTCTGTAACAACTGAGATAACTTAAGATATTCTAAAAAATGAGTAAAAACCACGAAAGGGTTATTTTAACGGTTCCTGTTGTCTGAAATCGCTTCCAGGTCTTATACTTTGCGACTCTCCAATCGCTACAGCTACTTTCTTCTGCCTCTGTCCCGCTCCCGAACTTCCTGTGGCTCTCCGTGCCATAGCTTAGGATAAGTCACATTGCTGTTGCATTGAACAATCTGATCAGCACTCTATCTGAACCCAACCGCTTGTGTAATTAGTTTGGTAGAGGAAATACAAGTCAACACCAAGCACTCTGCAGCAACGTTCTGTTATTACGACTATCTGGGTTGTGGTAATGTTGTTGCCTCCATTCCGCAGATCCGACAGAAAGACATCGAGCCATTTTAGTTCATTCTGAAGGTGACAATTCCTAAGAATCTAAATATCTGAACTGATTTCTTAATTTGTTGATGAGAGAGGAAATGTTCAAAAATGTTAAAATGTTTGTAAAGCTTAAGGGACTTAACTGCGGGGTCATCAGTCCCTACACTTACAAACTACTGATGAACAACCTTATACTAAAGGTGACACAAACATCCATGCCCGAGGGGGGGATTCGAACCGCCGACGGCGGACGACCGCGCGCACCGGAAAACGGCGCTCCAGTACGCGCGGCTAATCCGCCGTGGCGAGAGGAAATAATTGCAGATCAGTATCCTTGCTACCTTTAGAATGCAAAATTTCTTCGAAATCTAGCTTGGAAATAGTAAACCGCGTTTTAGATAAAGTGTAGTGAATTCAAAAGTGAGAGATTTGTTCAGAACAAACGTTAAACAATAAGCAAATAATTAGGTATTTCATAACATGAAGAAGAGTTAGACATTAATATTGATAGACTGTGAAAGATACATACTTTATAGGCAGAAAAATATTGGAAATAATTAAACAGAATCTACCTAACATAAAATCTAAATTGATTTTTCATGAAACAACGTCTAAGAGATTCAAAATTATATCAGTTTTCCGGCAAGGAGACAGTATTTCAATGTGTGTTCGAAAAAGTTGTATACGAATGGAAAAACAGAAACAAGTGGAAAAGTTGTAAAATAATATTTTAGTGATTAAACGAAACATTTTTAACTGAGATAAAAGGTTTTTCCTCTTGATCTTACTAAGAAGTCATTCGATTGGCTGCAAATGACATGTGATCTGGAGAATAGTACGCAGCTTTAGCTATTTAACCGCGCTACATCATGGTCAATCCTTCAGCAGTGGCAATTCTTTGAGACTTCCACCGCGCCTGCTCATCTCCACGTGTCAACGCCGGGTAATAATTTGTTTTTTGTATTTTATTTCTGTATCTATCTACATGTTAATTCTCTGTATTCAAACTAGATCCACACCAGAACGTAAACCAGTATTCATCAATTTAAATGGTGTTATTAACTAGACTGTATCCTTATAAACAAAATAGCAGAATTGAGTTTATTTCTGAATAATCACAGCAGGCACCGCACACCGCTATCTTGTTGCCAGTGTAGTAGTAAGAATTTCATATCACTAGAAGGGTATGCTGCGGTGGAGTAGCCGAGCGGTCTAAGGCGCCTCGCTGCGGGGCGCGTGGTTGCTCGCCGTCGGAGGTTCCAGTCCTCCCTAGGGCATGGTTGTATGTGTTTGTCCTTAGGCTAGTTTACCTTAGTGTAAGTATTTTGTAAGGTACGGACTGATGACCATGCAGTTTGGTCCGATACATTTACAAAACATTTGATTTGAACTAGAAGGGTGCAAACGGAGAGCCGCTGTTTTCTCACCTAAGGAATTTATAATGCATGCTGCTGTGGCCACCACTGTGTCGATTATACCCCATTGCTAAGTGGCTAGGAATGTAGCAAGGCGATGGTAAATTGTGGATAAAGTAGCATGTTTCCTTTAGTACATTCTTGGGGGCCGTCAAAAGCAAAGATTGAAAATTTGGTTGAAGCTGTAAAAAGGAACAGTTGTAGAAAGGTGTAAATTAAATCTAAAACGAAGTGCCGCGGCTAGGTGAAATACGTTACTTTTCCATCTTCGTGCATAGTCATTGTGATTTCAGACACTTAGACTGGTAAGACAACCGTTATTCAAAAATTATTGGTACCATTACTACAACGTCAAAGGGGCAGTAGCCTGGCAAAATAAGCCAAATTTTATTAAAAAATTAATAACAGCCGGCCAGTTGCAATAATAGTTGTTTAATAAACTTTTGACAACGGTTTCGACAGATATAAACCCGTCTTCTTCAGAAATACATGTATACCTATAGACAATGTGACATCATAAATTAAAAATTCATAACCGTTTTGCCTGAAACATGCGTCATACCAAGCCTATTGTCTGAAACACTGTGAAATACAAATCAGAATAAAAGGTCAATTGTAAAAATATGCTGACTAACAAATACTATTGAAATATATATTGCGTAAACGAACAATAATAATAGATTAGTACACCTCTCAGATGAATAAAAATGAGCTGGATTAGTACGTGGCTTATAGTATGGTGACCCAAATGAGATGAAATGGCTGTCATATTAATTACGAAGGAAAACCTGCTTATATTCGTAATTTTCATTTGTAATTGATTGACAGCCATATTACCTCATTTGCGTCACCATACTATAAGCCACGTACTAATGCAGTTCATTTTTATTCCTCTGATAGGTATACTTTTCTATTATTATTGTTCCTTTACACAAAATATATTTCAATCGTATTTGTTAGCATATTTTTACAATTGACCTTTTTAATATTTTATCCAAAGCTTCCCTCAAACTTCTCACCCTCTTTTTATCCGAATAGTCCATTTATTGACATCGTTATAAATTCAATATACATTCTGCCAGTCGCTACTTAAGCCACTAAAATTTCCCCAGCGCATGAGCCACCGGTCCTGGTATGCACGCTCCTTGCTTCAAATCAGTAAGCATGAATGACTGCAGATGCGCTGACGCATCTTTCAGTTTAAACCGCAATCCCTAGATCATAAGGATGTCCAATTCCTGTGATATGCAAGTACAGTAAGTAACAGTTTTATTCTGATTTGTATTTCACAGTGTTTTAGACAATAGGCTTGGTATGACACATATTTAAGGCATAACGATTATGAATTTTTTAATTTATGGTGTCACATTGTCTATAGGTATACATGTATTTCTGAAGAAGATGGGTTTATATCTGTCGAAACCGTTGTCAAAAGTTTATTAAACAACTATTATTGCAACTGGTTGGCTGTGATTAATTTAATACCCTGTAGCCGTTGCTGAGACGCAGTCTTGTTTAAAATATCCAAATTTTATTAGCAGTTATGTCGATGGCTGGCTCGAATTTTGATTCTAAAAATCTATAAACTTCAGTAATCTAAGAGATATGATTCGTGAAGGCCCTGAGGTGAGGTTTCGTCTTCCCAGGAAGAACGAGTACTCCAAACTTCTTTTCTTGACGACTTCATTTGTGGACACTTGATTATTTGACGATTGCATACTTTTCACTTCATGTGGCTAGCATGACTGACAGTTCTTTAAAGTGCCATCAGACACAACAGAATTCAATATTCATAGAATATATGACATCAACTGCGATTGGGCAAAGCTGAAAATGTGTACCCAGCCGGGATTCGAACCCGGGTCTCCTGCTTTCTAGGCAGTTGCGCTGACCCCTACACCACTGGGGACACAGTGATCACCGCACATGCAAGGACTACCTAGGCACGCCTCCCGTCAGATACCAATTCCCAGCTTCGCCCTGCCCACAGTACTCAAACTCGTAGTTTAACTAATTCCCGTAAGAGTAAGGGCTTCAAACTTTACCCACCCATCCCCACTAACGATAGGATCATTGCCCGTCACCGGCACATGTGGCGTCTGTTGCGAGAGAACAGACGTCACTTCTGATCCTGCAGCTGTTATTATTTAATATTCATAGAATATATGACATCAACTGCGATTGGGCAAAGCTGAAAATGTGTACCCAGCCGGGATTCGAACCGGGGTCTCCTGCTTTCTAGGCAGTTGCGCTGACCCCTACACCACCGCACCTGCAAGGACTACCTAGGCACGCCTCCCGTCAGATACAAATTCCCAGCTTCGCCCTGCCCACAGTGCTCAAACTCGTAGATTAACTAATTCCCGTAAGGGTTAGGGCTTCAATCTTTACCCACCCATCCCCACTAACGATAGGATCATTGCCCGTCACCGGCATATTATATATATATATATGCATGTGGCGTCTGTTGCGAGAGAACAGACGTCACTTCTGATCCTGCAGCTGTTATTATTTAATATTCATAGAATATAATGTGTGCCCAGCCGGGTTCGAATCCCTATCGTTTCTTTGCTATGAATGCATACTTTCCTTCTTATTATCGTAATATTTTTGATTCGTTATTTTTGGTGAACTTATTTCAAGGTAGGAGAGAATTAGTCGGTATTTCGACCTCCTTCAAGCACGTCTGAATGATCAGACTCGTAACTTTGGCCCTAAACCGCTCGACCGGCATTCACGACGCCACCGCCATGGCGATGCCGCTAAGCACCATTTCATAACGTGGTACAGTTTTGGGAGCCAGCAAAACTTATGGTCACTGCTTTACTCATCTTTTAAATGTTGAATTGTTTGTAAATCTATGGGAATTAACTACTGTGATTATGAGTCCCCAGGCTTACGAACTACTTAAACTAACCTAGGGGACACACACAAACACTCATACACACATTATACCCGTGTACCTGGGAGCGCCACGGCGGAGTAGCCGAGCGGTCTAAAGCGTCTCACTGCGGAGCGCGCGGTTGCTCGCCGTGGAGGTTCGAGTCCTCCCTGGGGCATGGGTGTGTGTGTGTTTGTCCTTAGGTTAGTTTACCTAGGTTTAAGTAGTTTGTAAGCTACGGACTGATGACCACGCAGTTTGGTCCGATAGATTTACAAACATTTGAACTTTTTTTTTTACCTGGGAGGACTCGAACCTCCGACGGGGACTAACCGCGCTCTCCTCAGCAAGGCGTGTTAGAAGGCTTGGCCATTCCATCGCTGCTGCCGAATTTTGTCTGAGTCAATTCATTAGTAAATTGCTTATCAACCTTATTGATTTCTAATGCACACACATTGTTGACTGGGAAATGAAAATTCTTTCCTACTTGAATGACAGACTTTTTACTGTTGTCCTGATCCCTCTACCTTACATATGAATATTATGTCAACCAAGTAACTGCACACCCATTTCCATAAGAAGGGTGTCTATATTTTTGTTATATTTTTCCAAACCCTTGGCAATAATAAACAAGACAGTGGTGAATGCCATTTGCATGCAAATGTTTCGGTGTACCTCTAGTAACGTTTTAACAGAGAGAAACGAACTAACAAGGTATCAATACCATATGAAGGAAATTATATGTAATTTAATGCCGTCAGTGTACCATTACATATTCAATCAGCAGCGTCAAAAACTCTATGTTTAAAATAGCGCAATACAAATTCAAGAAATGTATTCGAAAATGCGAATATAAATCAGCATCAGCTGTATGGTGTAATGGTGACATATGAAAATTTGTACTCGAACGCGACCCGGATTTCCCGCTTATCGCGAGCGGTCGCGTTGCCATTACCCTACCCGCACACGCTTCCCGGATCGACCATAACCTTCATATGCCACACATTGTCTACTGATCTTTAGTGCTCGTACATTCTGTGATGTAATTCCCGCACAGGGTGAGACTTTTTAGTACATTTGTCGCATGCCTTGCAATGACTGATTTTAAATACGATGTGCAGTGTCCGTGTTTATTGATAGAATGCATGCATGCATGTCTGAAGGACATTTGTTTAGTTCTATCAATGAACACGGACACTGCACTTCATAACTAATACAAATATATATAGTAGTACCTGACACGAAAAAGTGCTTATATTAGACCTCAAAGTGCAGATGCGGGATTTCGATAAAGTGGTTAAAACAAAGTGTGAGAGAATAATGTGCACACCTCACTAACGCCACGTGATCGCATTACAAATCACGTTTTGCATTCACACAGTCTTGTATCAAATGCCACACTAATTACACTTTCAAATGGTGATGTTAGTGTCATAACCTAACTTTTGCCAAGCATATTGCAACATAGGCTTATACGCAGGTACAGCAAATTGATTGTAAATCACATAGTGAAGTTTCACGATGACATAACGATCATGTACCTTCACTTGTGGTTTTGCACCTTGTAGGCTTACAAAATCAGTAAACCTTCTGATACACAGGTTATATTGCCGAAACAAGTAAACATCAAGGGGTTGGCAATATTGTGTTGTTTCCTGTGGCAAACTCTTCAGGGTAAAGTCTTTGTTTGGAAAACTTGCATCCAGAAGGTTACGATCTGTATGGCCCGCCCAGGAACTACATAACATCTAGAGGCGCTAGCAGATAAGTGCGGCGTTTTAAAAGGAAAAGACGCACACCACTGTTTTGTTTATGATTTCTTGTTAATTCGTGTTGCTTCGAGCGTTCGAGGTCAAAGGTGTCCGCTGCAAAATATGGAAGGCAAATAAAAGCATTCCCTTCCGCAACAATTTATTTTTATCACTGATTAGAGTAGACTCCTCCCCAAGCCACGAGAAACAGTAGTGATATATTAATGTAAGATGAATTGATGTGAGATATACGTTCGTACGTTTGAGTAAGAGTAGATTCAATAAATAAACATTCCTATGCCAAGTTGCCCCAACTTTCCTTACATTATCAAAACTAATTCCACTGCGTATTCTTTTCTTTCAGGCAAAATATTAGAGTATTGTAGTTTGCAATTTTACAAAATCGGAAACAAGTGTAACAGATAGAATTGTATTACATACATCAATTAGGCTTCTAAATATTGTTAGTTTCCTCTCGCAGTAATATCTGTGTCACATCTTTGAAGTGTTTATTTTAAATGAACAGACACTTAAAACATCCTGCTCTTCAGTTGCAACCCCTTACTAGGTCTGTACCCCTACATAATGTCTCACCCCCCCTACCCGCCCTTTTCCGTAAATACTCTAGACAAAACACCTAATTTGTACATGCGTGTTTGTGTGATAGTGTGGATAGGTAAGGGATCTACAGCTGCATCTACATGGGATACTCTGCCAACCACATTTAAGTGCCTGGCAGAGGGTTCATCAAACCACCTTTACACTATTTTATCTCCCATTCCATTCTCTAATAGCGCGCGAGAAGAAAGAACACATGAATCTCTCCGTCCATGCTATGATTTCTCGTATTTTATTCTAATGATCATTTCTACCTATGTAAGAGGGAGTCAATAATATATTTTCGCATTTGCAGGAGAATGTTGGCAATTGGAGTATCGTAAGTAGCCCACGTCGTAGCGATAACCGCCGTTGTTGTAATGATTCCCATCCCAGATCCTGTATCATCTCCGTAACGTTGTCTCCCCTGTATCCTGACAACACGAAACGAGCTGCCCTTCTTTGGTCTCTTTCGATGTCCTCTGTCAAACACATCTGATAACGATCCCACACAGGGCAACAATACTCCAAAAGAAGGACGGACAAGCGTAGTGTATGCAGTTTCTTTAGTAGTTCTGTTGCGTGTTTTAAGGGTTCTGCCAATAAAACGCAGTCTCTGGTTCGCCTTTCCTACGACATAATCTACGTGTTCTTTCGAATTTAAGTCTGAAGTAATAGTAATTCCTAGGTATTTAGTGGAGTTTTTTACGGGCTTCAAATTCGATTGATTTATCTTGTAAACATAGTTTCACAGATTTCTTTTCGTACTCATGTGGACAACTTAACATTTCTCATTATTCAGAGTCAATTGCCAATTTTTACACCATAGTGATATCTTATTCAGATCGTTCTGCGGTTGGTTTCGATCCTCAGATGATTTTACTAGACGGTAAATGACGGCGTCATCTGTAAATAACGTAAAAGAGCTACTTAGGTTTCCCCCTCAATCGTTGTAAATAAGCAGCAGCAGAGGAGCAATAACTCCCGATATCACCTCTGTTTTAGTTGATGCCTTGCCATCGATTACTACGAACTGTGCCCTCTCAGACAGGAAATCCCCTATCCAGTCGCGATATATCATAACCACACAATTTTATTAAAAGACGTTTGTGAGGTACGGTGTCAAAAGCCTTCTGGAAATCAAGAAATGCGGAATCAATTTGCGAATCCTTGTCGATAGGAGCCACCACTTCGTGTGAGTAAAGAGGTAGTTGTGTTTCGCATGAACGATATTTTCTAAATCCGTGTTGACCTTGGGCCAATAGATCATTCTGTTGATATAATTCATAATATTTGAATACAGGATATATTCCAAAACCCTGCTGCAAATTGACGTCAGTGAAATAGGCCTGTAGTTTAATATGGTGGATGACGATCCACAAGACCAACAATATTGGACAACACAGAAGAAAAAGATATATTAACGAGAAATGTACGTGGAATTCCGTCTAAAGTCAATGTATTGGGTACAGGCATAAAGGTGGCAGTTCAGAAAATGCACGACTACCATACGTCAAGTGAAATTGAGTGAATCAGTTTGCTGTAAGTTCACGTTTGCATTCAAACGCAGAGTTTGATGCAGCGTGACTTTATGCTATTCTCACGATTCTTCGCCTTGTCGCTCGTGAAAATAAGAAATTTAATAGACGCTGTCATTCACATCCCGCCCTCAGCCACTCGCTGTAACTTAGGGCGGGATTCCTCCTCGTGAGTCACACAAAGGGGCAGAAATTCCGTCTCTCCTCCCGCCGGCGGAGGGTGCATGCTGCGAGTAAGGGTAGCTGGCGGGGTCTTCACTCCTGACAAGATTAATAATTGCATGAGCGCGTTCTGAATTGACTCATCAGAGTGGAAGGAGAGGACACTTGTTGATGATGACAGATTTCCCCTGCGGAATAGGGCATCTCGTTGCCTCCAAATTAACTTTAAAATGTCGTGAAGGGAGGGAACGATTGTAATGGCTCCACCGAAGCTACTGAATGCCCGAACAGCGGTGGGGCGCTTTTCGCAGAAATTCAAATAAGTTGTCGGCGGAACAATGAACAAATAGACCGTGCATCTCCATAAAGGGAAATTTAGTTTGTTTCTAAATAATGCGAAGGAATGAAACACTGATTTGTCGCATTACATTAACAACAAATTCATTTAGCATAAGCCAAGCTGCTAGAATATTCGCATATAAATATGGCAACTCAAGAAATAATACACGGGCACAATCAAAACGTAATGAGCATTGTGTAACGTTAATGGAAATAAATCTGAAATCCTGCTAAAAAACTATTTGATTAATCGTGAAGGAAGAACGCATAATCGGTGTTTATCGTGTAGTCGACAGTGCTCTCGTTACATCCACATCAACATAAATACTCTAAATTCACATTTAATTGCATAGTTTTATGATATTTCACTATTGTTCCAGTGCGGGAGGAAGGAAAATCGAAATCCTTCCGTCAATTTCTGGTCAATACCGCATACCACGTAAAAACAGAACACATCATTATGGAACCACCAACAGGTAGCAAGTCTCTTTTAATTTTCTTGTTTACAACTTGGATGTAGTAGGGTCTTCGCCACAATGAAGACATAGTTAGTTCTAACCAACATGAAATCAGATCTTAGCAAACCATATTTTCCCAGTTTTCTGCATATTAATCTGATTAATCCTAGTAATTGTGAAATTAATAGAAATTAGAAAATTTAAAAAGGGAAATGGATAGGTTGAAGTTAGATATAGTGGGGATTAGTGAAGTTCGGTGGCAGGATGAACAGGATTTCTGGTCAGGTGAGTACAGGATTATAAATACAAAATCAGTTGGGGGTATCACAGGAGTAGGATTGATAATGAATAAGAAAATAGGAATGCGGGTAAACTACTATGACCAGCACAGTGATCGCATTATCATTGTCAAGATAGATACGAAGCCAACACCGACAACAGTAGTACAGGTTTATATGCCAACTAGCTCCGCCGATGATGAGGAAATCGAAGAAATATATGAGGAGCTAAAGGAAATTATTCAGACAATTAAGGGAGAGGAAAACTTAATTGTTATGGGAGACTGGAATTCGGTAGTAGGACAAGGAAGGGAAGGGAAGATAGTAGGTGAATATGGTCTGGGCAAAAGGAATGAAAGAGGAAGCCGCCTGGTAGAATTTTGCACAGAACATAATTTAGTTATAACAAACACCTGGTTCAAGAATAACAAAAGAAGGTTGTATACATGGAAGAGACCAGGAGACACCGGAAGATACCAGATAGATTTTATAATGGTAAGACATAGATTTCGGAACCAGGTTCTGCAGTGTAAGGCATACCCCGGGGCAGATATAGACTCTGACCATAACTTGTTGGTTATGAACTGTAGGCTGAAACTAAAGAAACTACAAAAAGGTAGGAAAATAAGGAGATGGGACCTGGATAAATTGAAGGAACCTGAGGTTCTTAAGAATTTCGGAGGGAGCTTTAGGCAACAATTGACAGAAACAGGAGAAAATAAAACAGTAGAGTAGGAATGGGTAAAATTGAGAGATGAAATAGTGAAGGTAGCAGAGGACAAAATAGGTAGGAAGGAAAGACCTACAAAAAATCCTTGGATATCACAGGAGATACTAAATTTAATCGATGAAAGGAGAAAATATAAAAATGCAGTAAATGAAACAGGCAAGATGGAGTACAGACGACTAAGAAATGAGATTGACAGGAAGTGCAAAATGGCTAAGCAGGAGTGGCTAGAAGGAAAATGCAAGGATGTAGAAGAATGTATAAATAGGGGAAAAATAGATACAGCCTACAGGAAAATAAAAGAAACATTTGGAGAT
Source organism: Locusta migratoria (assembly GCA_026315105.1). NCBI lineage: Eukaryota > Metazoa > Arthropoda > Insecta > Orthoptera > Acrididae > Locusta > Locusta migratoria. The sequence continues at coordinate 27,324,758 of CM048751.1, forward strand.
AAGAAAAACAGCTCTATGAATATCAAAGACACTGATGGAAAACCAGTTCTCAGCAAAGAAGGGAAAGCTGAAAGGTGGAAAGAGTATATAGAGGGGCTCTACAAAGAAAATGAACTTAGAGACAATATTGTAGGAAGGGAAGAGGATGTAGATGAAGATGAAATAGGAGATACAGTACTGAAAGAAGAATTTGACAGAGCCCTGAAAGACCTAAGTCGAAACAAGGCCCCTGGAGTAGATGATATTCCCTCAGAGCTACTGAAGTCTCTGGGAGAACCAGCCATGACAAAATTGTTTCACCTGGTGTGTAAGATGTATGAGACAGGTGAAGTACCCTCAGACTTTAAGAAAAATGTTATAATCCCCATCCCTAAGAAAGCAGGTGCAGACAAGTGTGAAAACTTCAGAACGATCAGTTTAATAAGTCATGGTTGCAAAATATTAACGCGAATTATATACAGAAGGATGGAAAAGCTGGTAGAAGCCGACCTCGGGGAAGATCAGTTTGGGTTCAGGAGAAATGTAGGAACACGGGAGGCAATACTCACTTTACGGCTTATCCTAGAAGATAGATTAAGAAAAGGCAAACCTACATTTCTAGCTTTTGTAGATTTGGAGAAGGCTTTTGACAATGTTGATTGGAATAAACTCTTTCAAGTTCTGAAGCAAGCAGGAGTAAAATATAGGGAACGTAAGGTTATTTACAACTTGTACAAAAACCAGACAGCTGTTGTCAGAGTTGAAGGGCATGAAAGGGTTGCAGTGGTTGGAAAGGGAGTAAGACAGGGTTGTAGTCTTTCTCCATTGTTGTTCAATTTGTACATTGAGCAAGCTATAAAGGAAAGCAAGGAGAAACTTGGAGAAGGAATTAAAGTTCAGGGGGAAGACTTAAAAACATTGCGTTTTGCCGACGACATAGTAATTCTGTCAGATACAGCAAAGGACCTGGAAGAGCAATTGAACGGAATGGACAGTGTGCTGAAAGGTGCATATAAAATGAACATTAACAAGAGCAAAACTAGGGTAATGGAGTGCAGTGTAAGAAAATCAGGTGATGCTGAAGGAATTAGATTGGGAAACGAAGCAATAAAGGAGGTAGATGAGTTTTGTTACTTGGGCAGTAAAATAACAAATGATGGTCGCAGTACAGAGGATATAAAATGCAGAATGGCAATGGGTAGAAAGGCATTCTTGAAAAAGAGAATTTGTTAACATCGAATATTGATTTAAACCTAAAAGTCCTTTCTGAAGGCATTTGTATGGAGTGTTGCCTTGTATGGGAGTGAGACATGGACGATAAAAAGTGCGGACAGGAAGAGGATTGAGGCTTTTGAAATATGGTGCTACAGAAGAATGCTGAAGATTAGGTGGGTGGATCGCGTAACTAATGAGGAGGTACTGAACAGAATTGGGGAGAAAAGGAATTTCTGGCATACCTTGACTAAAAGAAGGGATAGATTGGTAGGACACATTCTTAGACATCAAGGAATTGTGAATTTAGCGTTGGAGGGAAGTGTATGGGGAAAAAATCGCAGGGGAAGACCAAGAGATGGATACAGTAAGCAGATTCAGACAGATGTAGGTTGTCGCTCTTATGTGGAGATGAAGAGGCTTGCTCAGGATAGGGTATTGTGGAGAGCTGCATCAAACCAGTCTCCGGACTGAAGACCACAACAACAACATAGAAATAAACGTATAATCTTTTTTTTATAATTTACTTACACACTTTTCTAACGAATTATTTTATGAAAATAAGTCTCAGCAACACTTTCCCAGCAATATTAACCAAAACTTTTATCTTGAAGTCTGCCAAAAATGTAAAAATACGTTATTTTGGTTGTCATAAATAGAGAAACTGTAATGCTAGTGGAGTCAGAGACTGACCTTTCCGATTGGCTTAGGGCAGTGGAACATAGAGCATTGGTATACAACTGTGAATGTTACAACCGTTACTTTTAATTAACAGTAATTTACTCGTAGTTGTAACTTTCGAATATGGCAGATGGTAGTTAGTTGATGCGTTAATATGTATTGTGCTAATATTTAGTATTCAGATTTTTTTTTAATATTCGCATTTTTGATCGGTATTTAAAAATACACTTTAATAATTTTGTATTTTGTTGAATGATAGCGAAGAAACGGATCGTTTACGTAACATTAAACAAACTAAGTCATAATTTCACAGTTAATTTTAAAACTAACGGCTAAAGCACCTAAGCTTAACACATATCAGATGCATTACAAAATAGCAAAACTTGAAACGGAAATGCTGTTTTATGGAAAACTAATATTCTTAGACCGTGGCTGTCTTTAAAATACAGGTTGATTCTTGAAAAATAAAAGTGCAGACAAATGTAGAAAGTCAGAACTATAAGTTTTATAAGTCATGATTGCAAAATACTGGAAAAACTGGTGGAATCCGACCTGGGAGAGGATTATTTTGTATTTTGGAGAAATGTAGGAACACGGGAGTCAATATTCACATTACGACTTATCTAAGATTTTGAAATAAGGAAAAGCAAAGACCAGTTTTTAGAATTTATAGATGCGAGGAAGGGTTTTGACAATGTTGACTGGAATACAATCTTTCAATTTCTGAAGGTCGTAGGGGTAAAATACAGGAAGCGAAAAGTTATATTAAACTTGCTCAAATACCAGACAGCAGTTGTTAGAAGGGCGTGAAAGGGACGCAGTGGTAGGTTAGAGAGTAAAGGCAGGGTTGTATACTTTCCCCAATATTGTTCAATCCTTTGAGTCAGCTGTGACGAATGACGAAATTTGGAGAGGGAATTAAAGTTGAGGGAGAATAAATAAAATTTATACTGTTCGTCGATGACATCCTGTAAGAGACATATAAGGAGCTGGAAAGGCAATTGAACGGAATGGAAAGTGCCTTGAAAGGAGGGTATAAGATTAAAATTCACAAGAGTAAGATAGGGGTGATGGAAAGTAGCGTCAGGAGATGGGACAGAAATTGGATTACGTAATGCGGCAGTAAAAACAGTGGATGAGTTTTGTTATTTGGGTGACAAAAAACATTACCATGGCCGAAGTAAAGAACATATAAAATGAAGAATAGCTATGGGAAGAAATGCGTTTTCGAAGAAGCGAAATTTGTTGACATCCAATATTAATTTAAATAGTAGGAATTCCTTTCTGAAAGAATTTGTCTTGAATGTAGCATTGTTTGGAAGTGAGACGTGGAGTATAAGGAGCTCGGACAAAAATATGATAGAATCTTTTGCAATATTGCGCTACACACGAATGATGATTAGATGGTATATCACGTAACTAATGAGGTGCCCAAAACAATTGGGAAGAAAAGGTGTTTCTGAGATGTCCTGACTGAGAGAAGGGATAGGTTCGTGGGACACATTTTGAGACATTAATGCACCGTCAATTTAGCACTAGAGGGATGTCTGTGGGGTGAAACTAATGGAGACCGAGGAACGAATACAGTAAGCAGATTCAAAATAATGTAGTTGCCGTTCTTATTCGCAGATGAAGAGGCTAACACAGGACAGTTTAGCACAGACAGCTGCATGAAACGAGTTAGCGGACTGAAGACCACAACAACAACGACTAAGTGTTGTCCAACAATGGCTCTATTCGTATAAAGTAAAACCTTTGTAAATCACTGATAGCCAAACCGCAGAAACGACAAGCACCGCAAGTTTTCAGACCGCTCCGCGAAAGATATAAAGAAAGGAGAGCGAAAGGGGTTAATGCGTTCAATACTGTTGTCAATACGTCAACATAATGAACGGCTGAGGGTGCGTTTTGTCAATACTAGAAAAATTCGCGAACAGTCGTGATATCAACAAAATATTTTCAGTATTACCAGGAAGACGAGTATTGTCGATTTGAAAACCTGTCATTCTGTCACTTATATTTCCATTCTCATACACGTTGATACCAACAAAGAAGTAATCAGCAACAAACCACATTTTATACTGCTTTTTATTTAAAAATACTGCCGTTGTATAGGTTTCGAACATACAGGTTCATCAACAGACTGCTGTTCACATTGGTATATATATATTATTACTTACATCTAGATTGTATCCCGTTGTGCCTAATTAATCTTGGGATTGTGGCACATAGTCTTGATGCGATATTATGCATTGCTGAACAGCTCTTTTTAATTCTGCAGTTAATGATTGTTAACGAAACGTCTCCCCCTATTCTAAGGCTACACGATTTCTTGTATCAGCAGTGGAACTGAGTTTCACCTGCAGGAAAGTATACAGTGAGTTCAATGCTGTACTTTGAAATTATGTTATTTCGTAACTTTGTAACTCTTTACATATTTGTTTCATTTTTACGGCATTCTATCCATATTTTCCATTGATTTGGTCATAAGACTCCGTGTCATCGATGAAACCTATGAGCAGAGTGTATGGTCGAGAACACACCTACCGTAACACTTTCTTGTAGTTGCAGTAAAACGTTTTGCGGTGTAATTAGGAATATTTTCTGTGTAGCACGTGTTCGGTGACAGCCTTCTGGTTTATTTATCCAATCTACCTATATAAACCGAAGTGAAAGACTTTTACTGATGGATTCTTCACAGAGCTATATTTAACAAATGGTCTTGTTCATCATTTTGGCACCAATAGTTTGCTCGTAGTTCACTTTCGGCGGCACTGAAGTTCTTGATGACTTGGTACTTCTGGCAGGCACATAAAGCAGTTCGAGCAGAGCGCGAATAAAATAAAAGAACGTATTTTTCATGTTGTTATGCCGAAGTGCTTTTACGATTTGCGTGCCATACTGGCATTCGTAATGGAGGGCTCAAGGTATTTATCGACTTAATAGAGGCAAATCTGGAGAACAGTACAGTAGAAAGGATTTGAAACGAGATGTATGAAGGGCTGATCAGTCATTAGACGCAGTAAAGTTTTTGGCATTGACTAAGAGTTTCCGCCGAAGGAAGAGGAAACTAAACGGGTGAAGTATCAATTGAAATGCAAGAACTTGGCTTCGGATTGTCGGCGAGTGATATGCGTTCATAAGCTTACAAACTAGTTACAAAGAGACATCTTTGGAACCCTTTTGGGGAAGAAGGAGACAAAGCAAGGTGGGACTGTTGTAGTTCATTCAAGAAACAGTGCGGCTCAAGTTTATCTCAGGCACAAAATCCTATCATAGGGCGCAGCTTAGAATCGTTCTAGTTTGATTTTTATTGTGTGCTAAGCACTGTGTATGAGGAAACAAGGCTCGGGACGAAGCAAATTTGACATCTAGATGAAACGGGATTTTTAATAGTGAATCAGCCGAGTAAAACTGGTTAACCGAAAGGAGTGAAACGTGTCCACTAGCAGACAACAGCTGAAAATGTGGAGACCACAGCCGTTGTAATTGGAGCCAACGCTATGTTGGGTACTCGTGTCACCGATATTTTGAAGGAAAATGCTCCTCCATTGAGGGAGGTGGCAGTGTCAAAAATGACTGATTTCCGAAATTTCTCTGGAGTTCTAGAGGTTCTCCATTAACAACAATTCTCTCGCTCCTCCCATTCTGCTGCTGATGGACTCACATTCCAGCAATGTCTCTCCAGACGCTCTAAAATTCAGAAAAGAAAATAGCATTATTTCTGTTAGCTTTCATCACACACAACTAAGATCTTACAGCCGTGTGATGTGTCCATTTTCAGTCATTTAAAAATGGCTTGGAAAAGGAATGTGAGAGACTTCGTGTAAACTTGTAGTTACTGGCCTACAGGGACGGATTTTTACCATCTGTTCAAGACGTCCATTGACGAAACTAAAGCTTCAGCAACCATTAACTATAGTTTTTCTAAAAAAGGGATTCTTTTCGTGGAATAGAGATGCCGTTACGGATGTCGCTTTGAACGTTTCTCAAGTTCATGAGACCGTTAATGCTTGGCAAGTAGAACCATCTGAAAAAAACTGTAGATGGATGCGTATCAGCTGAGCAAATATAACCTTTTGATAATGTGTCATTTGAGGTAGAAGCGTCAACTACCAAATTCAAAATATCCAAGAGTAAGATTAACATGCATTTTCCACAATCTATAAAATCATAGTAAAGAGGAAATATGGAGCTACTTCAAGAAGCGTTATTGTTAATGAAGGCATGTTGGCTGCAATAGGCCTAAAAACCCGAGGTGAAAGGGAAGCACATACAGAAAATTCCAAATCAGAATGGAATGTTCCAACAGAGAGTCAATAAAGAAAGGTGAGCATCTCAAAACCAAACATAGGAAAACAACTAGCGAGGAAAAAAGTAGTTCCTTCAACAAGATGACGTATGCCTGTACGGTGAAGGGAAAGGATCAAAACTATTGTGGAAATTATGAAGATGATAATGATGGCCAATAGTGGATTTATTAAAATAGGGAGAACTAGATTTGGCCGCACTGAAACCTTTATTTTTATTACATTGTCTGACCATCTTCAGTGTTGGAGTCCAAGCCCTGTGGGCCAACAAAAACTTGCACTTTTCTTGTTAACATAAGAAGAACATATAGTGGATGTCAATCATAAAATGAGTTAGTTTTGTGATTGACATCCACCATATGGAAACTTGCCCAAGTTACTCCAATATTCAAGAAAGGCGATAGGAGTGATCCCCAAAATTACAGGCCGAACTCATTGACATCGATTTGCAGTAGCATTTTGGAACATATACTTTTTTCGAACATTATGAACTACCTCGAAGAGAACTACCTATTAACCAATAGTCAACACGGATTCAGAAAGTATCGCTCTTGAGAAACACAGCTTGCCCATTATTCACATGAACTGATAAGTGCCATCGACAAGGGATCTCAAATCGATTCCATATTTCTGGACTTCCGGAAGGCTTTTGACACTGCACCTCACAAGCGTCTTCTAGTGAAATTGCGTGCTTATGGAATAACTCCCCAATTGTGCGATTGGATTTACTATTACCTATCAGAAAGGACACAGTTCGTTGTAATTGATGGTAAGTCATCAAGTTAAACAGAAGTGATATCTGGCGTTCCCCAGGGAAGCGTTATAGGTCCCCTACTCTTCCTTGTGTTTATAAAAGATTTAGGAGACAATCTGAATAGCTCCCTTAGACTGTTCACGGAAGATACCGCCGTTTATCGGTTAGTGAAGTCAACAGAGGGTCAAAAGCAATTGCAAAGCGATTTAGACAAAATTTCTACATGGTGCGAAAATTGGAATTGACACAATAATGAAAAGTGTGAAGTAATACACATGACCACTAAAAGAAATCCGCTGAAATTCAATTACACGATAAATCAGTCAAACCTTAAGGTCGTAAATTCTACTAAGTACCTAGGAGTTACAATCACGAACAACTTAGACTGGAGATATTGTGGGGAAGCGAACCAAAGATTACGTTTCACTGGCAGAACGCTTCGAAGATGCACCAGCTCCACCAAAGAGACTGCCTACATCACACTTGTGCGTCCTCTCCTGGAGTACTGTTGCCCATTGTGGGACCCTCACCAAGGCGGAAGATATTGATAGGGTTCAGAATAGGGCAGCTCGTTTTCTTTTATCACGTTAGCCGGCCGCGGTGGCCGAGGGGACTGAGGCGCTCCAGTCACGGTCTGCACGGCCACTACGATCGGGGGTTCGAATCCCCCTTCGGGTATGGATATTTGTGCCGTCCTTAGTAGTAGCTAGTTGATAAGTAGTTTGTAAGTTTAGGGACTGAAGACCCCGTAATTATGTCCCATAAGCTATACAAACATTTGAACATTTTTTATCACGTTACCGGGGAGAAAGCGTCACGGAAATGTTGCACGAATTGGGATGGATGGAAATCATTAAAAGAAAGACGTTATTCATTCTGGCGTGATCTCTTTACGAATTTCAGTCACCGACTTTTACTTCTGAATGTGAAAATATTTTGCTAGCACCCAGCTACTTAGGGAAACATGACCATCCAATAAAACAAGAGAAATCAGGTCGAAAACGGAACGATTTAGGTGTTCTTTCTTCCCGCGCGCTATTAGAGAATGGAACGGTAGAGAAAAGTTATGAAAGTGGTTAATGAACCCTCTTCCAGGCACTTAAATGTGATTTGGAGAATATCTATGTAGATATAGCTGTTCTTCTTACCTTATGTTAATATGCAAAGTGCAAGTTTTTGTGGGCCCACAGGGCTTTGACTCTAGCACTGACGATGGGCAGACACTGACTGAAATCGATCTGTAATAAACAATAACGGTTTCAATGAGATCAAAGTTGGTTGTCCACATTTTAATAATTTTAATATGGTCGCTCTGCACCAGACACCAGATGAAGTCGTCTACATGTAATAGTGGATTTGTTGTTTGAAGTGCGAGTGCTGGTTTCATCTGTCTTGCGAAATACTGACTGCGTGCTGTGCTTAGTTAATCTGCCCTTAATGCTCTTAGGTTGCTTCTCATTAACTTGAATCACATTTCTGACTTTAAGAACTAACTTCTTTTACAGTTCAAAGATTTTGTACGGCTACAGTTATTAATTTCCTTGATTTTATTATTTTTTACGTTAAATTGGGTAATTAATTAATGAAAAGGTCAAATGTTTGCAAAGTATTGATTCCTAACTGCAATGGTCATCGGTTCCTCAACTTACAAATAACTTAAACTAAATTAACATAAGAACAACGCACACGCCCATGCCCAAGGAAGGACTAGAACCTCCGAAGACGAACGGTCGTTCGCACGCTGCAAGGCGCCTTAGTGCGCACAGCAATTCGTCTGAGGGAATTATTTAATCATATTACGAGAGGGACTTAGGTTAAGTTGTGTATGAAAGGAAATAAATAAAATGGGACATTAAAGATAAGATATACCTCCATTTTTCCACATAGTTTCCAAGTACATTTACACATTTGTTAAACCGCTTTATAAGCTTCAAAAAGCCGTCCTGGAAAAAATCTGGGCGTTGCATACAGAAAAAAACGTTGAACGGCTATGGAGTGGAATCATCCGTCATGAACTGTCAAAAGAAGTTCAAAAGCACTCCGCCTGCAGGAAAATACTTCTCGCCGTTTTCTCGGAAGCCCAAGGGTTTTCGTTGCTGGACTTTTTGGAGGATGCGAGCATCAATGCTGCGCGGTACAATACCATTCTTTCTGATCCGGAAAAAGCGGCCTGGCCTTCCCAGATCTGGCGTCCTGTTGTTGGATGACCATGCGAGACCACGCGTGGCGACTGCAACGCAGAACCGTGTAGCAACTCTTGTTTGGGAACGCCTGCTACATCCGCCATACAGTCCTGATATCGTACCACGTATCTTCCATCTGAAGAACCGTCTTGGCGGATGGCTCTTTGGAAGCAACGCTGACGTCAAACAAGCGTTATACAACGTCCAGATATTTTCCTGGAAGGATTTCTTAAGTTTATAAACCTGTGGGACAATTATCTCGACGTACTTTGAAGTTATGTAGAAAAATCAAGAGATGTCTTATCTTCCACGGCTCATTCTATGTTTTCTCCTTTCATATGCAATTCTAACCACAACCGACGGGGTAAACTAATTTTCCAACTCCTCCCTCGTCACTTTGATTACATTACCTACATTAATTTAGTAAGAGCAAAAGAGTAAATTTGTATGACGTGTTTGGTTACATTAAATCATGTTCCGAAGTAACAAAAGTACACTTCTGGTCATTAAAATTGCTACACCACGAAGACGACGTGCTATAGACGCGAAATTTAACCGACAGGATGAAGATGCTGTGATATGCAAATGATAAGTTTTTCAGAGCATTCAAACAAGGTTGGCGCCGGTGGCGACACCTACAACGTGCTGACATGAGGAAAGTTTCCAACCGATTTCTCACACACAAATAGCAGTTGACCGGCGTTGCTTGGTGAAACGTTGTTGAGATGCCTCGTATAAGGAGGATAAATGCGTACCATCACATTTCCGACTTTTATAAATGTCGGATTGTAGCATACCGCTATTGCGGTTTATCGTATCGCGACTTCGCTGCTCGCGTTGATCGCGATCCAATGACTGTTAGCAGAATATGGAATCGGTGGGTTGAGGAGGGCAACACGGTACGCCGTGCTGCGTCCCAACGGCCTCGCATCACCAGCAGTCGAGATGAGAGGCATTTTATCCGCATGGCTGTAACGGATCGTGCAGCCACGTCTCGATCCCTGAGTCAACAGATGGGGATGTTTGCAAGACGACAACCATCTGCACGAAAAGTTTGACAACGTTTGCAGCAGCATGGACTATCAGCTCGGAGACTATGGCTGCGGTTACTCCTGACGCTGCATTACAGACAGGAGCGCCTGCGTGTTTGGCGACATCCTTGTGAACGCACATTGGAAGCGTGTATTCGTCATCGCCCTACTGGCGTATCACCCGGCTTGATGGTATGGGGTGCCATTGGTTACACGTCTCGATCACTTCTTGTTCGCATCGAGGGCACTTTGAAAAGTGGTCGTTGTATTTCAGATGTGTTACGATCCGTGGGTCTACCCTTCATTCGATCGCTGCGAAACCCTACATTTCAGCAAGATAATACACAACCGCATATTGCAGGTCTGTATGGGTCTTTCTGAATAAGTAAAATGTCCGACTTCTGCTCCGGCCAGCACATTCTCCAGATCTCTCACCAACTGAAAGCGTCTGGTCAATGGTGGCCGAGCAACTGGCTAGTCACAATACGCCTGTCACTACTCTTGATGAACTGTGGTATCGTGTTGGAGGTGCATGAGCATATCTGTACACGCCATCCAAGCTTTGTTTGACTCAATGCGCAGGGGTATTAACGCCGTTATTACGACCTGAGGTGGTTGTTCTGCCTACTGATTTCTCAGAACCTATGCATCCAAATTGCATGAAAATTTAATCACATGTCAGTTCTGGTATAACATATTAGTCCCATGAATGCCAGTTTATCATTCGCATTTCGTCTTGGTGTAGCAATTTTACTGGCCAGTACTTTATTTACTTGGAATTATAACTGCTACTGCGAAATTGCCCGAGTAGTGTTGCGAAATTGCCCGAGTAGTGAAAGTCCTAGGTAAACTGACTCTATTTTAAGAAAGTTTCTTTGTATCTGAATTTTAATTTTCAGTATTTAACATTTTGAACGGAGTCGATAATGTGGTACAATAATGGGAACGCACGTTGGCGTTACATAAAACCGTTGTTGATAGCTGGGGCTTGATAGATATATTTTCCATATGATCACACGTCTAAGTTACGTGGCTGGCCGAGAGCTTTAAGCTCGAGAAAGGGCAGCCTTCTGGCTGGTTCCCAAACAGAGAGCCCTTGGTGTTGGACAAGTTAGATTTGGCTCTTCAAAATTGTTATGTGTAAGGGGTACTTATGTATAAGGGGTACCGTATAGGAATCAATGTCAGTGAATGAGTAGAAGGGACCTTAAACGGCATTCCCCTAAGTATTAAATCCGAGTTGTTTACTGCAAGGTAAGTAGATAAGGAGTACTTACCATAATCACAGCCTCATTACTAGATGTGATGGATTTGCAGCCTCACGTTGCCCTGTCACAATCGGAGTCTGGGGCACGTCTTGCTAACGCAAGGAAAGTTTTATAACGTCGTAATTTCACTTCTATAGCAGTGCAGTATACTGCTCCCTCACACACCTTCTCCCATCGCCCCCGCAGTGTTATTAAGTTTTTAGTGTCCTGCATTTGTGTGATGTGATCGAAGATGTTTACCCCCCCCCCCCCCTCCCCCAATGAATCAGACTGCCTCGTGTCCTTTGTGCTTGCCACAGCTGTATCTTACACCCTGCACGACATTCGTGCCTCCTATCAATTGCCGAGTAAATACAGTAAGGATCTGATGTCCTGTCTTGAGGAAGGGAGCCTCAGGACATCGGATTAATTACTAGCCGTTCGACATACTTGCAGGGTAATATACTGTCCATCTGGGCCTAATACGCTTCCGCCCTATAGGCAGTGACCGGGGAACACAATAAGGAATCGATCGCAGGGAATGGGCGGCGTGCTCTGAGGGGCCGTCAGGCGGCCCTGCCCCCCCTCCCCCTCCCCCTCTCCCTCCCCCTCCCTCCTCCCCTTCCCACCCTACCACCCCCGCCTCCCCAGACGACGTGTAATTGGCCTGATTTCCCAGGGGATGGCCAGCCTACGCCAGGTCGCGGCGGGATTTCTGTTTCGGGTCAGAGCCTCGCGCCACCTGATCGTCGCGTGCCGGCGCCACGCGGAAGCGACGCCCTGTGATGGCACGGTCAGGTCTGTTCGCTCGTGACACTCGACGCTTCCTGCCGTAGCCAATAAACGACAGAGGCAGTGAACCGAACCAAAGACCTACAGAGACAACCAGCTAAAACAGGCCTACATCTACATCTACATAGATACTCTGCATATCACATTCAAGTGCCTGGCAGAGGGTTCATTAACCACTTGAAACATTTTTATACCGTTCCGTTCTCTAATAGCGCGCTGGAAGAAAGAACACGTAAATCGTGCGGTTTTCGATCTTATTTCTCTTATTTTATTGGGATGGTCATGTCTCCATAAGTAGGTGGGTGCTAGCAAAATATTTTCACATTCAGAACTAAAAGTCGGTGATTGAAACTTCGCAAACACATCACGCCGCAATGAATAACGTCTTTCTTTGGATGATTTACAGCCCAATTCGTGCAACATTTCCATGACGCTTTCCCCCCGTAACGTGATAAAACAAAACGAGCTGCGCTTCTCTGAACCTTCTCAATGTCTTTCGTCACTCCCACCTGGGGCAACAGTACTCCAGGAGAGGACGCACAAGTGTGATGTAGGCAGTCTCTTTGGTGGAGCTGGTGCATCTTCGAAGCGTTCTGCCGATGAAACGTAACCTTTGGTTCGTCTTCCCCAGAATATTTTCTATGTGTTCTCTCCAGTCTAAGTTGTTCGTAATTGTAACTCCTACGTATTTGGTAGAATCTACGACCTTAAGGTTTGAATGATTTATCGCGTAATTGAAGTTCAGCGGATTTCTTTTAGTGGTCATGTGTATTATTTCAAACTTTTCTTTATTTAGTGTCAATTGCCAATTTTCACACCATGTAGAAATTTTGTCTAAATTGCTTTGCAGTCACTTTTGATCCTCAATTGACTTCACTAACCAATAAACGACAGCATCATCCGCGGACAGTCCAAGGGAGCTATTCAGAGTGTATCCTAAATCGTTTATAAATACGAGGAAGAGTAGGGGACCTATAACGCTTCCCTGTGGAACACCAGATATCACTTCTGTTTTACTCGATGACTGACCGTCAATTACAACGAACTAAGTTCTTTCTGATAGGAAATCGTGAATCCCACCGCACAATTGGGTAGATATTCCATAAGCACGCAATCTTATAAGAAGCCGCTTGTGGGGTACAGTGTCAAAAGCCTTCCTGAAATCCAGAAATATGTAATGGATTTGAAATCCCTTGTCGATGGCACTTAAAACTTCATGTGAATAAAGGGCAAGCTATGTTTCGCAAGAGTGATACTTTCTGAATCCGTGTTGACTACTGGTTAATAGGTAGTTCTCTTCGAGGTAGTTCATAATATTCGAACAAATTATATGTTCCAAAATCCTACTGCAAATCGACGTCAATGAGATAGGCCTGTAATTTGGGCATCACTCCTATTGGCTTTCTTGAATATTGGAGTAACTTGGGCAACTTTCCAGTCTTTCGGTACAGATCTTTCGCTGAGTGATCGGTTGTAAATTATAGCTAAGTACGGAGCTATTGCATCAGCATACTCTGAGAGGAACCTAGTTGGTATACAATCTGGCCCGGAAGATTTATTTTTGCTTAGTGACTTAAGTTGTTTTACTACTCCAGGAACATCTACTTCTAAGATCTCCATCGAGAAGACATATGACAAACATCACGGAAGCTCATGGATGGATGGCAATAGACAGAGAGAAAATTCAGAAGGTGGAAAAATTCAAATACCTAGGAGAATGGATAGACACTGGACTGACAGAAAAGGATGCAATGCAAGCACGAATAAACAAAATTAATCTACATCTATAAATGTGAATGTCTGTTCGGCGTACGTTTATGACGTCTGAACCACAAGACATAAGGAGCTAAAAATTTGTACAGTTACTAATGTCTACCCGGGGAAGGCTTTAGGCACGGTTTTATGGTGATCGGATAGCTATTTATCTATATACATTAATGTGAATGTCTCTTCGGTATACGCTTATCACGTCCAAACGACAAGACGCAGAGACTTAAATATTTGTACAGTTACTAATTTATACCTGTGGAAGGTTTTAGGCACGGTTTTATAGCGATCTGATAGAATATAACGCGAATTTGCGGAACAATAATGATTCTTTGAAAATCATATTTACTCCTTGAAAATGGTTGCATTGTTGCCTGAGGGTTGATAATGATAAAAGGGTGGAGTATATTGGGATAGAAAGTTATCGGTGTATATAAAAGTCTACGTGTGTGTGTTTATATTTCTCTCTGCAGCGAAAACTACAGAACGCAAACGAATGGTCTGTGTCTAATTGTTGTCCGAAGTCTCCCGTTGTACACCATAGCAGTTCCATACCGACAGCTACAAGGGGGCGGAAGATATGGTGGTTGAAAATCGTCAAATTATAAAAAAATTCGGATTGTAGGCCACGATGACGTTTGCGACTCTATAGCAAGGAGGTTATGTACAGCGAAACATGATGCCACAGACCATATCTTAGTTCTATGCTTGCTAAAATGTCTTAAGCTCTTTCTTTGTAAGGATAAGCATACGAATAAAGAAATATAAGGTTATATAAATAAAGCAGTAAAAAAGAAATTTCTTTTACTACATCTCTTTAAAAAATCGATTTGACGTTTCGCGCATTACATCAAGTGATCCATCTGTAATATTATTACAATCATTATTGTTGAATTTTGTGATTGGATTCTTCGAAGCGAGTGCATTTTTACCTGTGATTTCTTATATATTCTCTGATAAATATAACATGTTTATAGAAAGAAGGAGATGGACACACACACACACAGAGAGAAAGAGAGAGTAGATACGAAAAGTACTAACTCAAGGTTCGAAGAAATAAATAAATACTCGGGCAACACCGGGTTTTCAGCTAGTCTGATATATAAAGCAGAGTATCCGTATGTTTGTACGGGTTTCATACAAATCTACAGTTTTGTGCCAGTCTTTATGAAATTTTGTACACGTAAGCTTCAATCCATAGGGACGGTCGCCGTAAGTGTAAGAATCTCATACGATATACAGTTCGCGAGATATGACATCATAAACAATGAGATGCGCGAAAAACTGCTGATTTTGCGACAATGCTTCTCATTTCCTCCTAAACCATTGGACCAATTTCAACCAAATTTGGTACACTCATTCCTTACCGTCAGGTAACAATTGCTGCATGGATAAGAATCACATATGGGACATGGTTCAAAAGATATTACGTCATAACCAATAGAAATCGCAAAAAATGCCATATAATGCGGCGAGATTTTCGATATACACTGTATGAAAATGACAGTACTTAGCGACTTGCAACTAACTGTAAACATAATTTCAAACCTTTATTAAACTTTTTCTCGCTGGCAACCAAACTAAAACGATGAAAGGAAAAAAGTTTCTCGCTTACTACTTTTCGCTGTTTATGGAGTAAAACTACGGCTTTCGCAATGATGTTACAATTTATAATTTAAACACTAGAAATTGTAGCGACAGGTAATTTTTCAGACAATATACACTTATATAGTTGAATGTAGCTTCTAAATTGTATCAGATTCGACACGTAGTTCATGAGATATGAACACGTAAACAGTAACTTTCCGCTGCTCATGTTATAAAAATACGGCTTTCGGTATGACGCTACAATTTATAATTTCTACACTACAAATTGTAGCCCCAGGAAATTTTACAGACAGCATACACGCATATAGGTGAGTGTGCCTTCTAAATTCTATCACGACACGTAGTTTATGACATATGAGCACATAAACAGTAACGTTCATGGAAAACCGCCCCATCACGCACCAAGTATTCCCAACAGATTTTACAGACCTCCAGCACTTATACAAATGAATATATACTTGAAAAATGGCAGGAATAAATAAATAAATACCCGGGCATCGGCGGGTTTTCAGCTAGTTTAGCATATAAACAAACAATGAACATCTGTAACAAGAAGAATATTTCTATCAATGCAAAACTCAAACATTACCAGACAGTGATCCGCCCTGAAGCTTTATATGCAGCAGAAACAACCTAATAAGAACTGGAGTGATCAAGAGGCTAGAACTTGTGGAACGGAAGATTCTCAGGAAAATATTAAGAAGAAAAGAAGGTGCGAATTCTTTGGACACGTTTACAGAATGGATCAGGGGAGGTTAACACAGCAAATTTCACAATTTTTGTTGTACAAGAAAAGCAAAATACGGTGGATCCAAGAAGTATAAAGGGATCTGGAAGAAATGGGAAAACGGGATCAAGAAATACACAACAGGGTGATTTAAAAAAAAAAAAAAATTCAGGCTTTAGCAGGATTTGAGGACAGAACTAGACCGAGAACGAAATCATCGTGGACAGAAGAGCGAAGAAAGACGCAAAGTATGAGAACGAAAGAATACTGGAAGAGGAAGAAGAACGGAAGAGAGAAAGCTGATGAGAATTAATGTCGTCCAAAGATGGCCGAAACGAAAGAAGAAGAAGAAACGACAGGTATTGACACAACACCGTACTTCTGTATGTCGACAACGTTGGGCACCGTTGAAAGGCAAAAAATATCGAATGCCTCCATGCTGTATTACAGTGTTTCTCAACCCCCTCCCAAATAAAAAGATTCCTGGCGACCCCCCCCCCCCCTTTCTTACGCACGAACTTAAATGAAATCGTGTTGCCGCGATGGAGTCTAAAAAGTCTGAAGGCACTGAGATACCAACAGCCGTATGTATAATAAAATATTTATTGTATCACAACCAGTTTCGGCATTCCACTGTACCATCTTCAGGTCCTGTGTTTTAAACAAACATAATCAAGTGAATAAGGCAAAAAGTATTGTATGGTAGCACACTGAATATACCATATTACACTATAGGAATGAAACTACTATTCGGTACCACATAAAGAATATGTACAAACGTAGACAACAATAACACTGACATGAATACGTTAGACAACGATTTCCTTTCTGTATTGCAGAGATGTTTAAGTTTAATGACATGGTCTTATACCTTATCACTGTTATTATGGTAACAATATTATTTGTCCTCCCGTATGTATATGTGCATTTACACCTTATATGGTGTCCATTACTAGTCATCACAATTTTAGTTGGTGACTGTGATTATAGTACCAACGTTTTGCTTTTAGTATTTGCACAGCCAGGTATATTTCTATACATCATTGTAATTTTAGGGTCATTTGTGGCATTTTCCCCTATGTTTCAATTACACATATTTGTCTTTCGTTGCCTTAATTTAGAATAGTACTTTGCTTCTATAAGTAGTTCAGTACTACAATTCTGTCAGGCGAAATATGTACCATGCACTTGCCAATATGTTCATAGTACAGTTTTTCCATATCTGTTACCTTTACTCGTCATCTTTTGTGATATTTTAGTGGTATGTTTTCTGTAATCTTATATATTTTGTCTTTATACATTTTTACCTGACATATTTTTCCGTATTTTCTTTGTGACCACGAACAAGTATGGTGCATGTCTCCCTCCTTTGCGGATATGATTTATATGTATAATCTGGGCTGACTAGCTTTTTTAGTGTTATGTGCCTATGCCGACAAGCATGTAAATGTTTTATTGCCAAAAAACTACTCTTTAATCGTTCACTATCATTCCCTTTGTCAGCTTTGGGATTGCAATGTCGCTATTATACGATTATTTTTCAAAAAAAAGTAATGAATGTTATTGTTGACTATGTTTGTTGCGAGGGTGAAGGTCGGGGTGAGAGTTTAAATTAGAGAAAGTTTAATTTTTGAAACTCACAACCACCAGCTGCGAACCAAATTCCTAAACATGCAAAAACACTGGAACTGTTATTGCGACTGTTTGACTCGTTTTCTAGGGGATGATATCACACGTTCGCAGCTTTCCTTCCCTGCATATGATTAACAAAACAAATTCATAATAAATTCAAGTTCATGAGAGAAAAGGGTGTACTAACTACTATTTTTGAAAACACGTGAAAGGTCACTTTATGTTGTTTATTTCACAATACTTGAACCCTGTGGCTGATACGTCTGTACGTCGGCACATTTATCAAATAAAGTTATAGCTGAGAGCCCCCAGACAAAATGAATATTTGTCGCAAATTGTTTTCACACCACGTGGCTGTCTCAAACACCGTTTATGTTCATGCCTATGCGACGACACGTGTTACATTAACAAATCACAGTCACTTTAATTCAATGCGATGCACACCTTGTTCCACCGGCTAAATATTCACAAACACACAGTAGCACTCGATTTAACTTGGTGCAGTCTACGACGAGCAACCACACGTGGCGATTGCCACAGACAAATCTCAAGTCACCACCTGGAGATCCACATGCCGACTGATGCAGAGCGACGCCGCCCGGCCAGCTACACCACGTGCTCGCGTCTCGTCACATCCTGCCCTCGCGCACGCGCGCGCCAAAATCAACTGCCGGGGATTTTTCCCCTACGTCATCAACTTCCGCATGTGGACTGTTCTAACCGATTTGCCAACGTACAGCGCTCAGCCAATACATTTCTAAAACTTCACTTAAAATCAAAATATTTACACTGCACATTAAAAAAATATTTCCTTACGTTTTTATATTAGTATAAACATCCTTTGTACTGTTTATCATAATCGTGCAATTTCTTATACCACAGATAAGTGATTTAACTGAATACTTCAAGATAAAATACAAAAGATTAAGTGAAAGTAAAATGGAAAATAGTTAATATATTATTTTTATAAAGAAACATTGCCATGCTAGTTGTGTAACTGTCTTGTCTTCGTTGGTAATTTATTACTTTTCATTGTCAATTAAACATATTACGTTAGATGTGACTATATCAGCTAATGTATTGTTTATTTATCAACAGGCTATTTTGTAATGAGGGCCTTAAAGGTTCCTAACTGCATCGTATTACTTCAAATGCCAGTAGTATTACAATATTTGTGCACTGCACTGTGCCTGGCACTCGCCATTGTCCCTCTCTCCCCTCACCAGAAACGAACTGTAAAATCCTAAGTTGGAACAAGCCACCAACGTCGGCCTGCTCGCTGGCCTCCCGTCAGCTACAAGCACACAGCAAATCTCAACGTGGAGAATTTCTACCTATGGCCTAACTGTAAATGTTGTCACCCAACTGTGTACATACATTGCTACCATAATTAATAAGATTAAAATTGTGTAACATTTAGTGCATTGGCATCGTCAATGTTTGCAGTGAACTTCATACTGTTTAATTATCAAATGCTATTAATTACCAGTATTTCTATTGGGCGGTAATCTCACATTGTACATATTCTTTATGCGGTATTGAATAGTAGTTTCAATCCTATATTGTAGTATTGTATTTTCAGTGTGCTACCATACAATACTTTTTTATGTTTTTGCCTTGGTCACTCGATTATGCTTGTTTAATACACAGGGACCTGAAGATGGCATAGTGGAATGCCGAAACTGGTTGTGATACAATAAATACTTCATTATACATACGGCTGTTGGTATCTCAGTTCCTTCAGACTCTTGACCAGCTGCTTTTGCGTTTCCACCACCAATGATGGATTTAATGAGTCTAAAAAGAGATAAAAGTCGCTAGGAGCCATGTCTGGGCTGAATGCAGGATGATCAAACACGTCCCAGTGAAATTCCCGTAAGAGTTCTTCATCGTGTACTTGATCACATCATTCACTGAACTGTCTGACCCATCTTCTAACCACTGAGTCACTCGTAGCATTTTATCCGTAAACCTCGTATATTGGCCGATGAATTTTCTTTGGTTTAAATATATTTGCATATAGGAAAGGAATAACACATCCGATTTCAAACGCTTCGGAATTTTCAGTTATGGCTCATATTATGTTGTTGTGGTCGTTGTTCGGATGTTTAATGGGAACAAAAGTATCTGGAGACCCAGTAGAAAGCATACGTCGGTAGCAGCGATCTATAAATTATTTTTGAAGGAAGGGAAGAAAGGATTAGGAAGGAAAGGATTAACATTGGTTGCATTAAGGCATTGAAATTAAACAAAAGGCATTGAAATTAAACAAAAGCCATCGAAATTAAACAATGGCGACAATTGAAAATGTGAATCTGACGGGGAATCGAACCTGCACCTCCCGCTTCGGGCCAGAGGTTGCGTTAATCACTTCGCTACCCGTGCTCGCCTCCCGTCCGTGTCGAACTTCCATAATTATATATATTTTGACGAATTACAGCGTTCAAATGAATAAAATAAATCGCAATTTGCGATATTATGGCATCACTGTATTAAGTTTAGATGGAATACCAAACTGTGGCGAATGAAAATTTGTGCCCGGCCGGGCAGGACTGCAAACGTAGCCTGGCGCGGACAGAAATAGAAAAGTATTTTCTTTGTAGATTACCTTCGTATTGTAAAGATCCCTATGTAGGTGGGTGCAACAATATATGTTCGTATTCTGATAATAAAAAACGAGCTGCCCTTCTCTGAACTTTGTCAATGCGCCGCAAAACAAGTATGGAAAGACAAGTACAGTGTAGGCAGTTTCTTTTGTATAACTGTTCCAGTGTTCAAATATTCTGCTAAAGAAACCTAGTCTTCGCCTTACCTACAATATAGCCTTTGTATTATTTACAATTTTTTATATCCCACCAGTTGCGTAATTTTTAGGTGCTTGACCTACGTTTCATTGCCACTAAGGACAACTTCATCAGAATAATCAAAACAGTTACATGAAACACATGACGTGAAAAATATTACGAGCAGAATTGCTCAAGTCGATTACAATACAAACTAGCATTTCGGCCATACAAATAAAACCAGTATGGCAAACATGCTAGTTTTTATGATAATCGACTTGAGCAATCCTGCTCGTAATATTTTTGACGTCATGTGTTTCATGTTTCATGTAATTGTTTTTATTCTTCTGATGTTGTCCCTAGTGGCAATGAAACCTAGGTCAAGCACCTAAACATTACGAAACCAGTTAGCTGATAAAAAAAAAAAAAAAAAAAAAAAAAAAAAAAAAAAAAAAAAAAAAAAAAAAAAAAAAACCTGGATTACGGTTGCTGTTAATCAGCCATGTTTAAAGTTGTTATTTACAAGTAAAGTGTTTCCTCACTGTGGTTCGAGAGGTATTTAACTGATTTTACTGTATATTGGAATGACCTATCAAGTTAATCGAGGCGGTGTAGTGGCCGTGCGTTCCAAGGCGACTTGCTGCGGAGCGATCGGTTGCTCACCGTCGGAAGATCGAGTCGTCCCTCGATCTGTGTGTGTGTGTGTGTGAGAGAGAGAGAGAGAGAGAGAGTGGTTTTCCTTAGGTTAGTTTAAATTGATTTAAGTAGTTTTTAAGGCTACGGACAGAACCAAAGTCTTACAGATTACAAACATTGGAGCATTTTGTATGTTAATGTAGTTTAACAGATTTATTTTAGTGCTGACATGGATGACCTCACAATTTTCAGTATTCAATGTGAATTGCCAATATTTGCACCACGGAAAAATCTTATCTAAAATATGTTCCAGTTACTTCTGATGTTCTGGTGACTTAACTAACCAATAAACTGTTTATAGAGGGCACCTATAGCACTTTCCTAGGGAACGCCGGGTATCATTTCTGGTTTAGTGGATGACTGTCCGTCAGTTACTGCGCACTACGTCCTTTCTGACCGGAAATCGTGAATGCAGTTACACAGCTGTGGCGATGTCCCACAGGCAGGAAATACGAGTAGGGGCCGCTTGCGATATACCGTGTCAAAAGCTTTCCGGAAATCGAGAGATATGGAATCGATTTGAGATGCGTTGTCGATGGGCACTGCATGAATTTATTACGACGCATTTCGAAACTTTTTGCATCATAAAATATATCATTCTGAGCGACAACTATTCATAGACATGTACTGTCTATGCAGACAGTCGCATATCACAAAGTAGCCTGCCGTAAGGCCACTGTTTCAGCGCGGTACGTTTAAGGAACACACACTGCATATTTGCAGTGAGTGATTTCGACACCCAAATCGCTTTTCAAGAATCTAATACAACGTTTATAGACTAACTCCTGTAATTACAATACATTCACAAATATGGAAAACATTACAGGCTAATTAATCGTCTAGAGAGCGTACACCGACATGCTGAGTGAACGAAACGATCAGCTGCTGCGAGGTAAAAAGACGTCAGACACGATGTTACGATGTGTCCCAAGTCTCTTGTCAGTGTGTTTTAGAATTTGAAATATTCAAGCCCATACCTGGCTGCAAACCCGTAAGTTTTTCGAAGGTGGAATATTTATTTTCGGTAAGCATTATTTGAATCTTTACGTCAGAGAGAGGTCTATGTATAGACGGACGTTTCACAGACACCTGAGATTGTTCATCATACACATAAGATCCTAAAACCGCGCGGTCTGGAAGTATTTAATCGCCTCTTAGAATGAGGAAGTTTACACACGTGAGTGACGTATTTTCGCACGAACTGCACGAAACTAACTAAATATAAAACTTCCTGGCAGATTAAAATCGTGTGCCGGAAACGGGATTCGAACCTTGGACCTTTACGTTACGCTGTCAAGCGCTCTACCATTGAGCTATCCCGACACGACTCACGGTCCGTCCTCACAACTGTACTTCTGCCAGTACCTCGCCTCCTACTATCCAAACTTCACAGAATTTCTCCTGCGAAACTTGCAAGACTAGCACTCCTGGAAGACAGGATATGGTGGAGACATGGCTTAGCACAGCCTAAGGGATGTTTCCAGAATGGAACTTTCACTCTGCAGCGGAGTGTGCGCTGAGCTATCCCGATACGACTGACGATCTGTTCTCACAACTTCATTTCTAGCAGTACGTCGCTTGTCCGAGAAAGGCAAAAAGGTCTCAGGTTCGACTACCGGTTCATGCACACAATTTTAAAACACAATTAAATGTTTTAGTTATTACAGTATACACAAAAATATCTGACAGTCTCGAAACGTGATCTGAACTCGATGATTCATTTGCTATAAGTCGACAACAAATTAAGTAGATTCGTGAAGCAGACGACACGACAAACGGGTACCGTGTAAACTCTTCTTTGTAGTTTGATGGTCTATCGCAAGCAGCGGTGCAGCTGATATCCACTTTCTCGTGCTTGTCGCACGTCCCGTATAGAAGGGGCTTTGGCGGTTCCTCTGGAGACGTTCGTTACAAGTTCCTGTTTTTGCCGGTGGACAATTACCGCGGTACGACATGAGAGGTAACAAACACAATGAGAAAAGCGTTCTCGTACTGAATTGCTTGATAGTCTCGAAAGGTATCTGTGGACGAGCAATTCATTTGCGGGAGTTACCACCGCTGTAAAAGGCTCTCGTGCGGACTTACTGCAGCAGCCATGAACTTCGTCCTTTCGACGTGCATATGTTCGCGATTACCTGCGAGTTTCTTGAAATGATCAGATTGCATATAGAATGGTTGGTGCGATGAGTTTAACCATGCTCTCGCTGTAGCATTAGTGTGCGAGGGCTCTGTTGTTCATTATCTTGGCTAAAAGATTACTACTTCAGTATTCTCTATAAATATACTCCCTCTCTCATTAAGGGCTATAAGACTTAATAAACCATCATTTACATCACTATGGGTTTTGATTTTTATCTTGCCCCGGACAAGACATTCTTAGTCTCAGATCGTCTTTCATATCTATTGTTTGTCTTATTGAGTGTGACAGGCTACCTCACCTTCCAGTATGTAAATGTAGAAATATGATGATCATTTAATTTAGCTGAACTGACCTATTTGTGGTCTATAGTCATCCCTTGTGGTTATCATGTTGATCCATTATGTAACAAGCAGAATCGCCTGCTCGGAGAATGGTTGTAGTGGGACGGAATTTTACCCTTGCTACTGTCTTACATAACCTCAGTTTTACAGGTAAAACATATCATTTATCTGTTAATAATTTTTAAGATTAATGTCATTTATTATGTGATTCTCAAAACGTTTGTGTGCTTATTATCTTATGTTTCCCCTGCGGTGACGGCGGAACCACCAGAACAGCATACTCTCTGCCTGTGCCAGAGATGATATAGCTGGCAATCAAACGTCGCTGGTCGACAGCTGCGAGGCGTGATATTGATAAGGGTTGCCGTTGCCAACTGTCATAATCGAATCGAAGTAATATAAGGACTTCGACCATAGATACTGGTAGACTGGGCACGGCATCGTTTTCATGGCACCAAGATCTCTGCAGCTAAACCATTGCTTTGCCAACAGTCACATGGTAGTGTAAAGCTGAGGTACAAATTTGCGTAGGATTATACAGAGATTTTTCTGAAGGCAAGCGACATTACATTTCAAGTGCAAGAATTATCAGTTTAAAATGATGGCACTTGTTGAAAACAGTGGAGTTGATTATTATGTCCGGCTAATGTTTGCATGGTCATTTGTCTGAACCACGCCCTGTGTATAGCAGCTCGGTTGTTTGTCCGGTCTGTTAGTAGCTATGAAGCTAAGTAGAAGAAACACTATTGTAAACGAAGCTTACTAATTATATAAGTAAAAATCTTCAGTTTTTTATAATCAGATTCATGTTTCCGCATATGGTTCATTAATATACCCAAAGAAAATTCAGCATTGGTTGTAAATTTATTTATTATTACAGACCGATTTCGGGTATTGAAAAGCCATCTTCACTGCAACTTGCACAATCGACTAGAAACAATATTTTTTGATGAAAATTCATCGTAATGATCATTTAGAATCAGCAACTGGGAATATTCTGTAGAAATTTATTTTGTTCGTCGCAATTACACAATTTTGAAGTCAGTGACTAGTTTCGGACTCTACCGTCCATTAGCAAACTATTAGTCTTTTTCAAAGCGTGATAATCTAATGCATGTTACAAATGGCTCTTCAAATGTTGCAGATTTTAGCAGTCATTTGTAACATGTATTGGATTATCACGGTTTGAAAAAGGCTAATGTTTTGATAATGGAACTAGTCACTGACTTCATAGTTGAGCAACTGCGACGGACAAAATAGATTGTTTTACAAATTTACTGTATTTACTGATCTAGCCACAAGGCAAAGCTACAAGAAGATACAAATGATGTTATCTACAATGCCCTCTGGATAAAATCATTTGCATCTGCGTGTAGCTAAGCCTTGTGGATGGATCAGTAAAAACAGAAATGTTCGATTGTGCAAGCTGCTCTGAAGAAGGCTATTCAATAGCCGAAATGGATCTGTAGTAATAAATAAATTTACAACCAATGCTTAATTTTCTTTGGGTATTTATCATTTTATGGTCGGGGTTCACACTGCTCCTAATGGAGTCTTCATTTCATTAATATATTTTACGCCAAATACAACTTGAAATTTTACTTCAAGTATTCGAGTGTTGACGAATATTATTCCAGGCATTAAGAGGTCGAAATATTTAATTACTGTGCTAAAATTATATTTTGAAGATCACGACAAGGATTATTCAAGATTTTACGCAGTTACTAGGCTCTTTATATTTTTGTATGTGAAGAAAGTGTGATAGACATTTAGGAATCGATATTTCACAACTGGTTCATGAAAATATCTTTGGTTTAGAAAAAGCAGTTGCGGATTTCCAAGGATTTTTTGAGGGAATTGCACTGAATTATATTTCAAGCAACTTTTGCATTTCGAACATTTTAAACTGTACATTGACCTCATGTTGATGATTGCTTATAGTTATTATGGCAACTGATATTTATAAATGTTCAAATGTTTGTAAATCTATCGGACCAAACTGCGTGGTCATCAGACCGTAGCTTACAAACTACTTAAACCTAGGTAAACTAACGTAAGGACAAACACACACACACCCATGCCCCAGGGAGGACTCGAACTTCCGACGGAGGACCGTGGCAGACATGGAATCTTTACGGTGATACTCCTTTCCTGAAGCTTCAGTGTCCTAGTGTGTAGACAATTGTTCAAAGAGCGTTTTTCTAGCCGCCGGCTGATCCCCAGCAGACGCTGCCTTCATATTTTCTAAGTGAAACCGATTTCTGATTAGAAGCGACATATAGTGTTTTTTGTCTGCGCGTTTTCATTTCAGTTTGTAAATTTATGCTGTGCTCTCGTGCATATTAGATTCAAATTCGCGTTTTAAGAAACAGTGTAGTCTTCCTTTGAACACATCGCGGCAGTAGTTTTTTTTTTTTTTTTTTTTTTTTTTTTTTTTTTTTTTTTTTTTTTTTTTTTTTTTTCTCCGCACTGTAATTATGTATAGGGACTGTGACTGCTGTGTGCGGATGCAGTCTGAGTTGGTGAAACTTCACTCCTAGCTTCAAGCTGTGTTAACCTCTGTTGCACAGCTGGAGGCTGCGGTCGAGGGGCGTCGTTGCTGTTGGCCGGCAGTGGGACCGAATGGATCCCCGTCGTCTCCACCCATCGGCCTGCGGCAGCGACATGCCCTGATACTGCCAGCAATCAGCCAGACACCCCACCCGTGGTTGCGTTGGAGGTCGCTCCAGTGCGTGGCAGGAGGTGCAAGACATTCCGGGGGACCGATCGTGAGGCCCTCCCGGTTTGTCTTGCGAGTAGGTTTGACGCGCTATGTGTTCAGGACAACGTTCCTGAACCGAAAGGTGTCTCTTATCCTGAAGCACCAAACAAAGTTCCAGGCTTTCACAGGGGTTGGGTTTGCTTGTAGTTGGGGGCTCCAACGTTAGGCGGGTGATCGAGCCCCTTAGAGAGATGGCTGCCAAGGAGGGGAAGAAGGCAAACGTCCACTCTATGTATCCCGGGTGGAGTCATTCCAGATTTGGAACTGGGCTGGCCGCGGTGGTCGAGGAGACTGAGGCGCTTCAGTCACGGTCTGCAAGGCCACTACGGTCGGGGGTTCGAATCCCCCCTCGGGCATGGATATTTGTGCCGTCTTTAGTATAAGGTAGTTCATAAGTAGTTTGTAAGTTTAGGGACTGATGACCCCGTAGTCAAGTCCCATAAGCTTAACAAACATTTGAACATTTTGTGGAACAGGTCGTCCCGGATGCCATGAAGGGTACTGGTTGCAGCCAACTGCAGGTGGTGGCTCGCGTTGGCACCAATGATTTTTGTCGCTTTAGATCTAAAGAGATCCTCTCAGGTTTTGAGCTGCTATCTAAAGTGTTAAAGAATGCCAGTCTTGCTTGCAAGACGAAAGCTGAGCTCACCATCTGCAGCATAGTTGACAGGACCGACTGTGGATCTCTGGTACAGAGCCGAGTGGAGGGCCTGAATCAGAGGTTCAGACGATTCTGCGACCGTGTAGGCTGCAGATTCCTTGACTTGCGTTTTCGGATGGTGGGTTTCCGGGTTCCGCTGAATAGGTCACGAGTCCACTACACGCAGGAATCGGCTACACGGGTAGCGGGGGCTGTATGGTGTGGACTTGGCAGTTTAATTGGGTAGAGGGCTTTGGGGAAACGACTGAATAGATTGTCTCAAAGGGTGCAGGTTGATCACAGGAGAAATATAGACCTAGGAACTATCGTTATAATAGTTGTAAATTGTAGTAGCTTTGTCGGGAAAGTACCAGAACTCCAAGCGTTAATAGGAAGCACCTAAAAGCAGATTATTGAAGATAACGAAAGTTGGCTGAAGCCGGAAATAACTTCAGCAGAATCTTCCTGCAAAAGATCTAACAGTGTTCAGAAAGTATAGATATAAGTAGGTGGAAGCGTGTTTGTCGCCGTTGAAAGTAGTCTAAACCGTAGTGAAACTGAAAGTGCTAGGTCCTGTGAGTTATTATGGTCTACTTACGACACTCCAATCGCCAACATTCTCCTCCGAATTTGAAAATATATTGTTGACCAGAATAAAATACCAGAAATCAGAGCTCTAACAGAGAGATTCATGTGTTCTTTATTCCCGCGAACTATTCGATGAACCTTATGCCAGGCACTTAAATGTGATTTGCAGAGCATCCCATACATACGCAGATGAGGATGTGCATACTATAATAACTATTTAAAAGTAAATATACCCCACATTTTTTCTAACTGGAGAAATTTATCTTTCAGATGGACACTGAAATTTGTTTTGATATTTGAGTCAGTTTCACGTTAAGGCATTTTTAATCGGCCGTTCCAATATACGTTCGGATGCAGGCAACGGTAATACCAGCAGAAGATTCTCAAGTCTTCCTGTTAACTAGGGAACGAAAGTTAGGCAGGTTTATTAATTCTAAAAACGGCGTAACTTGTTGAGTGGCGAAAGTCGAACAGCTACAAATTCATTGGTGAGGTTGAAAATTTGAGCTTGTCCGATACACGAATTCGGATTTTCCGCTTCGGGGCAGAGCTCTCCCAAACCAATTCGTGGATATCCTCGCACACTTCCCGTTATATCAAACTGTCAACATACCGCTCACCGCGATGGCAGCGTTACTGCACGAACATGTAGGAAAGAACAGGCACCATTAGGGTGAGTTACGTTCGGAGTAATCTATATCTATAAATGTAATGTCTGTTCGGTGTACGTTTATCACGTCTGAACCCCAAGACATAAAGAGCTAAAAATTTGTACAGTTACTAATGTCTACCTGGGGAAGGCTATTTATCTATATATATTAATGTGAATATCTGTTCGGTGTACGGTTATCACGTCTGAATAACAAGATGCAGAGACTTAAATATTTGTACATTTACTAATTTATACCAGAGGAAGGTTTTAGGCACGGTTTTATAGCGATATGATAGGTATTTAGCAATCTGAAGAATATAACGCGAAATGCGGAACAATAATTACGCTTTAAAAATTATATTTACTCTTTGAAAATGGTTTTATTGGTTGCATTGTTGCTTGAGGGTTTATAATGATGAAAGGGTGGAGTATATTGAGATGGAAAGTTATGGGTGTTATATAAATCTCTGCGTGTGTGTTAATATTTCGCTCTGCAACGAAAACTACAGAACGCAAACGAATGGTCTGTGTGTAATTGTTGTCCGAAGTGTCCCGTTCTACGCCATAGCAGGTTCCAAGCTGACATCTATAAGGGGGTGGAAGATATGGTGGTTAAAAGTCGTCAAATTATAAAAAAATTCGGACTGAAGGCCAGAGATGATGTTTGCGACTCTATAGCAAGGAGGTTACAGCGAAACGTGATGCCACAGACCGTATCTTTTGTCTATGAGTGCTACAATTTCTTCAGCTCTTTCTCTATAAGGATAAGAATAGGAATAAGGAAATATAAGAATAAATAAATAAATCAGTAAACACGAAATTTCTTTTAATAGATCACTAAAAAATCGATTTCACGTTTCGCACATTACATCAAGTGATCGATCTGTGATATTATTACAATCTTTATTGTTGAATTTCGTGATTGGATTCTTCGAAACGAGTGCATTTTTACGTGTGATTTGATCTACCAACACGCCAGCGGAGCCGCGGGTTTAAGCTAGTGATTAATAAATAATAAAGCTATATATGCGATTTATTAAGAAAAGGAACGGTGACATACGGTTTGGCTTCGTATTAGTGATGAGGAATAATCGCCATTCTAGTGTCAGCTACAGAGGAAACGAAATTACCTAGACACGTGAGAGCCGCCAGGATCAGACCTGTACCGGAGAACGATAACGTTGCTCGACGCAGTTCGGGCTACCACTTTGTCGCGGCCGGATCGTTCTCGAAAATTTGTTGTTTGTTCAAATGTTTGTAAATTTATCGGACCAAACTGCATGGTCATCAGTCCGTAGCTTACAAACTACTTCATCTACATCTACATCTACATACATACTCCGCAGTTCACCGTAAGGTGCGTGGCGGAGGGTACACTGTACCACTACTAGGCATTTCCTTTCCTATTCCACTCCCAAATTGAACGAGGAAAAAAAGAATGCCTATATGCCTCCGTACGAGCCCAAATTTCTCTTATCTTGTCTTTGTGATCTTTACGCGAAATGTAAGTAGGCGGCAGCAAGATCGTACTACACTCAGCTTCAAATTCCGGCCCTCTAAATTTACATAACAGAAATTCACGAAAAGAACGTCGTCTTTCCTCCAGTGATCCCCAATTGAGTTGCCGGAGCATTTCCGTGCTCGCGCATTGGTCGAACCTACCGGTAACACATCTAGCTGCTCGCCTCTGAACCGCCTCTATGTCCTTTCAAACCGATCTGCTACGGGTCCCAAACACTTGAGCAATACTCAAGACGTGGTCGTACAATCGTTTTCTACGCGGTCTCCTATACAGGTGAAGTACATCTTCCCAAAACTCTCCCAATACACCGAAGTCGGCTGTCCGCCTTACTCACAACTGTCCTTACATGCTCGTTCCATTTCATATCGCTCTGCAATGTTACGCCTAGATATTTGAACGACGCGACAGCATCAAGAAGCTCACTACTAATGCTGTATTCGAACATTATAGGGTTGTTTTTTCTACTCATGCGCATCATCTTACATTTTTCTACATTGAGAGCTAGCTGCCATTCTTCGCACCAACTAGAAATTTTGTCTAAGTCAACCTGTATGCTATTACAGTCAGTTACAGACGACACCCTCCCATACACCACAGCATCATCAGCAAACAGCCGCAAAATACAATTTACTCTGGCCATCAGATCATTTATTTAGATAGAAAATAATAGCGGTCCTATCACACTCCCCTGGGGCACGCCTAACGATTCACTCGTCTCTGATGAACACTCGAGAACAACGTACTGCGTTCTATTACTTAGGAAGTCTTCCAGCCAGTCACAAATCTGTGTACCTATTCCATAAGCTCGTATCTTCGTTAGCAGTCTGTAGTGTGGCACCGCGTCGAACGCCTTTTTGAAGTCGAGACAAACACAATCCGCCTGTTGTCCTTCGTCCATGGCTCGCAAGATGTAATGTGAGAAAAGGGTAAGCTGAGTTTCACATGAACGATGTTTCCTAAACCCGTGCTGATTCATGGAAAGAAGCTTTTCCGTTTCAAGGAAATTTACTATATTTGAACTGAGAATATGCTCCAAAATTCTACATGAAACCGATGTGAACGATATTGGCCTGTAATTGTATGGGTCAGTTCTCTTTCCTTTCTTATACACGGGAGTCACCTGCGCTTTTTTCCAATCACTAGGAACTTTGCGCTGAATTAAAGATTCGCTATAAATACAGGCTAAGTAGGGGGCCAACGCCGTAGAATAGTCTTTGTAAAAGCGAACTGGTATTCCATCCGGACCAGCAGACTTTTTCGTATTTAGCTCTCTCAGCTGCTTAAACCTAGGTAAACTAACCTAAGGACAACACACACACACCCATGCCCCAGGGAGGACTCGAACCTCCAAGGCGGGCAACCGCGCGCTCCGCTACTACACTGCGGCTGAAAATTTGAGTTTGTCCGATACAAGAATTCGGATTTTCCGCTACGGGGCAGAGTTCTCCCAAACCACTTAGGGGATTTCCACGCACACTTACCGTTACCCAAATTGTGAACATATCTCTCACCGAGATGGTAGCGTTACTGCACGAACATGTAAGAAAGAAGAGGCAACATATATGTAGAGTTACGTTCGGAGTAACGAGTAATAAATAATAAAGCTATATATGCGATTTATTTATAAGAGGAACTGAGACACACGGTTTGGCCTCGTATTAGTGACGATGAATAATCGCCGTTTCCAGTATCAGCTACCGAGGAAACGAAATTACCTAGACACGTGAGAACCGCCAGGATCAGACCTGTACCGGAGAACGATAACGTTGCTCGCCGCAGTTCGGGCTACCACTTTGTCGCGGCGGGATCGTCCTCGGTAAATCATTGATTACCACTAAAGTAATTGCCGGGACGAGCAGTCCAATTACCGGGATCTTTGGCGGCGACAGTCCGGGGTGAGGAGGAGCGGTCATGGGCACCGCCGATGCGCGCCAGAGTATTAACTGAATTAAGCGGCGCGCGTGCGTGTCCCGCCGTAGGACGGCCCTTTTTGCGTTTTTCTGCCCGGATTCCGTAATGAGACCAATTTCCGCAGCGCGGGAGCGGGGACCTGACGGACTGCGGCAAAGGGCGCGAGCCCTTCCCGCGTCCGCAAAGGGCTTAATTGCTGGCCCTTTCATCCGCCGGACGGCGCCGAACCGGACCGGACCGAACCGCCGGCTGCCGATGCTGCGGCCGCGGCCGCGTGCGCTATTGATTCCAGCCGCGCTCTCTGCCGCCTCGCCTCTTAGCCGGCGCGCAACCTTCCGCGGATAAAGCGACGCGCCGCGCAAACAGGTACCCAGCCCTACAACATGTGTAGCGTCCTGCTGAGGGCGGGCGACGCATTAGGCTCTTAAAAGAGAGCTGAAGCGGTGTCCCGGCAGACACTCTCTTATCAGAGACAGCGTCACTCATTACGGGATTTTTTTGTGGAGCGTTTCATTTGCGTAGTCAGTTTTATTCGAATGTCGCTGAGCAGAAGTAGATTTTCTGCTTGTGGTTATTTCTAGTACTTTCTTGTTAGGACTTCTTTTACTGTCATCCTCGTCATTAGCGTGTCGTACCGTTCCTCTTTCTCATGTGGTATTTTATTTCCAGTTTCATTCCTGTTCTATAAGCTACATGACGACACGCCCAGATAACTCGGAAACCTACGCTAACAATTTCATGTATCATCATCTGTTCCCAACTGAAGTAAGACCCTTATTAAAAGTGTGTACCTCTAACTATCAGCTACTAATTTCTATTCTGTTTTAAAGAACGTTAAAGTTTACACTTCTTGTAAGAGGTTCAGATGTTTGCAGCTTAAAGGGACCAAAACGATGACGTTATTGGTGGCTAGACATAAAGTAATGTATGCTAAGAACACCACACACACACACACACACACGACTACCCGAAGGAGGACTTGCACCTCTCACAGGGACATGCTGGGCAAGGCCGTGGCATGGTGACTAACAACTCGCAGTTATTCTGTAACGGTATCGAAAAGTCTAAATGATAGATCCATAAACTCATAAACCCTCTCTCTCCCTCCCTCCCTCTCTCTCTCTCTCTCTCTCTCTCTCTCTCTCTCTCTCTCTCTCTCTCTCTCTCTCTCTCTCTGTCTACATACATATTCCGAAAGCCACTTCGTGGTATGTTGCATAGTGTATCTTGTCTATCATTGTCACTTTGTCCTTTATGCCAAGCGCGTATAATTATTAAAAAAAATTAAAAAAAGAACGTTGCCAGTAGGTGTCCGTCTGGGCTGTAATCACTCTAATTTTATACAGGCATTTAAAAAATGACTTTAAAATTGCTGGAGATCGCCTGAATAATCAAAAGATGTTACCAGTAGATTATTTATTTTCAGTTCACAATATGTTTCGGTCGCAGCCCATCATCTGGTGATCCATATTATATAAATTTTGATTTGTTGTATTCAAATTTGTCAGATAAAATACTGTTGTTATGTGTTGACAAATGAGAATAAACATCAGCTGAGCAGAAGTAGATTTTCTGCTTGTGGTTACTTCTAGTACAGTCTTGTTAGGGCTTCATTTACTGCCATCCTCGTCATTAGCGTGTCATACCGTTCCTGTTTCTGATGCGGAATTTTATTTGCAGTTTCGTCTCGGTTCTATAAGCTATATGACGACACGCCCATATAACTCTGAAACCTACGCTAACAATTTTATATATCATCTGTTGACAATTAAAGTATGGCCCTTGTTGAAAGTGCGTACCTGTAAGTATCAGCAACTAATTTCTGTTTTGTTTTATAGAACATTATAATTTACATTTCTTGTAAGAAGTTCAGACGTTTGTAGCACAAAGGGACCAAACCGATGATGTTATTGGTCCCTAAACTAATGTACGCTAAGAACACCACACGCACACACACACACACACACACACACACACACACACACACACACACACACACAGAGTACCCAAAGGAGGACTTGAACCTCTAAAAGGGACATGCCGCGCATAGCCGTGACATGGGGACTTACATCTCGAGATTATTCTGTAACGGTATCAAATGTTTGTAGAACTTATGGGACGTAACTACGGGGTCATCAGTCCCTCAGCTTACAAACTACTTATGAACTAGCTAATCCTAAGGACGGCACAAATATCCATGCCCGAGAGAGGATTCGAACCCCCGACCCCGGCCACCGCGGCCGGCTGTAACAGTATCGAAAAGTCTAAATGATAGATCCATAAATTCATAAACAATCTCTCTCTCTCTGTCTACATCCATATTCTGAAAGCCACTTCGTGGTATGTTGCATAGTGTATTTTGTCTATCACTGTCACTTCCTCCTTTATGCCAAGCGCGTAAAATTATCGAAAAAAAAAAAAAAAAAAAAAAAAAAAAAAAAAAAAAAAAACATTGCCAGTAGGTGTCCGTCTGGGCTATAATCACTCTAATTCTATTCTGACATTTTTTTAAATGACTTTAAAATTGCTGGAGATTACTGAAAAAGGTAAAGCAGCAACAATCCGAAGATTGGTTTGAACACCACTGTGCTTTACTAGGCATGGTCCTGTTTGCAGGTGATATGCCGTTGCCTTCCTGCGTCCTTCGAAATGACTTACCCAGCCAGTTATAGGGGGACCTACAGTTTACCGTGGGTTCCGAACCACGGTGCTACTCGGTATTTTTCACATGAACAATACTGCCAGAGGTGAAAGAAGTGGAAAGTGACAGATAAAAATCCTAGGACGTGGCAGGGATCGAACGAGCGACCTTTGGATTTGTAGTCAGGCACTCAACCATTATGCAACAGAGGTGCACTAGAGATTGCTTAAATAATCAAAAGATGTTGTCAGTAGATTATTTATTTTCAGTTCAAAATTTGTTTGTCAGATAAAATACTGTTGTTATGTGTTGACAAATGAGAATAATCATCACCTGAGCAGAAGTAGATTTTCTGCTTGTGGTTATTTCTAGTACTTTCTTGTTAGGGCTTCATTTACTGTCATCCTCGTCATTAGCGTGTCATACCGTTCCTGTTTCTCATGCGGTATTTTATTTGAAGTTTCTTCTCGGTTCTATAAGCTACATGACGACACGCCCAGATAACTCGGAAACCTACGGTAACAATATTATATATCATTTGTTGCCAATTGAAGCAAGGCCCTTACTGAAAGTATGTACCTATAACTATCAGCTACTAATTTCTCTTCGGTTATAAAGGACGTTAAAATTTGCACTTCTTGTAAGGGGTTCAGATGTTTGCAGCTCAAATGGACCAAATCGATGACGTTATTGGCCCCTAGACTTAACCTAATGTATGCTAAGAACGCCACACACGGACACACCTACACGAGTACCCGAAGGAGGACTTGAACCTCTGATAGGGACATGCCTCAAAAAGCCGTGGCATGGGGACTTACATCTCGCGACTATTCTGTAAGGGTATCGAAAAATCTAAATGATAGATTCATAAACTCATAAACAATCTCTCTCTCTCTCTCTGTATGTACAACCATACTCTGAAAGCCACTTCGTGAGATTTGAAGCTGTGTTCTGGCAGACACTCTCTTATCAGTGACAGCGTTACTCATTACGGGATTTTTTTGTGCAGCGTTTCATTTGTGTCGTCAGTTTTTTCGAATGTCGCTGAGCAGAAGTATATTTTCTGCTTGTGGTTATTTCTAGTACTTTCTTGCTAGGGCTTCATTTACTGTCATCCTCGTCATTAGCGTGTCATACCGTTCCTGTTTCTCTCTATTAGTTTTTAAAAAACGTTAAAATTTGCACTTCTTGTAAGAGGTTCAGATGGTTGTAGCTCAAAGGGACCAAACAGATGACGCTATTGGTCCCTAGACTTATACTATTGTATGCTAAGAACACCACACACACACACACACACACACACACACACACACACACACACAAACAAACATACACGAGTACCTGAAGGAGGACTTGAACTTCTCACAGGGACATGCCGCGCAAAGAAGTGGCATGGTTACATACATCTCACGATTATTCTGTAACGGTATCGAAAAGTGTAAATAATAGATCCATAAACGCATAAACTCTCTCTCTCTCTTTCTACATACATATTCCGAAAGCCACTTCGTGGTGTGTTGCATAGTGCATTTCGTCTATCATTGTCACTTCCTCCTTTATGCCAAGAGCGTATAGTTATCGGGAAAAAAGTCGTTGACAGTAGGTGTCCGTCTGGGCTGTAATCTCTCTGATTTTATCCTGACACTCTTTTTGTAAGATACAAATGTTCGAGAAATGTAAGTTTTCGAAACTTCGACAGATGGCAGTAGTGCAATAGTTTCTTTTCTATTGTCTCCGACTCGAGTTACCTGATAACATCTGTGACTCTTTCGCAGCTTACCAAATGAACCTGTCACGGAGCTAGCTATTATCCATTGGTTCTTCTATATATCTTAAGTAACCCTTCTGGCAAGGACCTCACAATGATGAGCAATACTCAAACTTCGGGCGAACGAGTGTTTCGTAAACTGTAAACTCTTTTTTGTTAACGGCGACACTTTCAAAATATTCTATCTACAAATCAGAGTCCAGCTGCCTTACCCCCTCCTCACCTGCACCTCTCCAGTTTCCCTCAGTATCATTCACACACACACACACATACTCACTCACACGACGAGGTACCGTGCGAGGTCACCGAGATTTACAATAAACGAATAAATGCAGTAACATGACTGCAACTTTAACTGTGGCTCAAGGAATCAACTGCAGGAATATTCAGCCAGTCTGCCTCTACATCCGACCATTATTGAGAAAGGACTGTCACTGGAGGACTTAGGGCACATCTGACCTTCTTGTTCTGTATTTCAGATGTTTGAAGTAACTCCTGTCGAGCAATTCATTCGTCCTTACTGACTAGAAATTTCTTCAAACCAATCGCCAACACTTCAGTCCGGAGAAATGGCATATTGTCATTCATGAAAATTCCAAGTTTCCTTGCTTTACTAAAATGACGCTCATGAACGGCTCAAATGGTTTGCAAGTAGATGGAGATAGCTGATTTCTGTCCATGATTGATTTA
This sequence comes from Locusta migratoria, assembly GCA_026315105.1. Classification (NCBI taxonomy): domain Eukaryota; kingdom Metazoa; phylum Arthropoda; class Insecta; order Orthoptera; family Acrididae; genus Locusta; species Locusta migratoria. Next base: position 27,361,814 of record CM048751.1, read on the forward strand.
GTTGAACCTGAGAACCCAATCCATGCCATGTACTAACATCCCACACAATCTTCACTACGCGATAGCTATGGTGATGCTACTGACGAGAGTGCTCCTAAAGCAGAAATTCTCAACACTTCTTTGATGAAAAAAGACGAAGAAAATACTCCAGAATTCGTACCAAGAACATGCGTAATTTAGAAGTGGATACCCCGGTGTATTAAAGCTACTTATATAACTTTACAAAAGTATATCTCCCTGTCCTGATTGTATACCGACTAGGTTCCTTTCAGAGTATACTGATGCAATAGCGCCACACCTAGTTATCATATACAAATGGTCGATCAGCGAACCCAAAGACTGGAAAATTGCACAGGTCACTCCAATATTCAAGAAAGGAAATAGGAGAGATCCGCAGAATTACAGGTTTACATAACAGACATCGGTTTGCAGAAAGATTTTAGAACACATTCTTTCCTCAAATAATATGAACTATCTCGAAGAGAACGACCTATTGTTCCATAGTCAATACCTATTTAGAAAGAATCGTTATTGCGAAACACAACATGCTCTTTACTCAAATGATGTGATGAGTGCTATGGATAAGGGATGTCATATAGATTCCATATTTCTATATTTCCGAAAGGCTGTTCCTCACAAGCGACTTCTAATCAAATTACGTGGTTATGTAATAACGCCATAATTGTGGGACTGGATTCGTGAAACCTATCAGAAAGGAAGCTGTAAGTTGTAATTGACGGAAAGTCATCGAGTAGAACAGAATTGATATCTGGCCTTCCCCTGGGAAATGTTACAGGGCCAGTACTGTTTCTTATTTTTATAAACGATTTAGGAGACAATCTGAGTGGTTCTCTTAGACTGCTCGTGGATAATGCTGTCATTTATCGGTTAGTAAAGTCGTCAGACGATCAAAAGTAACTTTTAGATAATGGCAATTGACTTTTAATAATGCGATATGTGAAGTCATCCATATGACCACTAAAAGAAATCAAACTTCATTTACACGATAAATCAATCAAAACTGCAGGCCTTAAATTCAACTAAATACCTAGGAGTACCAAGTACGAAGAACTGGAATAGGAAAGAAGACATAGAAAATATTCTACGGAAAGCGAACCAAAGACTTCGTTTCATTTGTTGAACTCTTAGAAGATGCTACAGTTTTACTATGGAAAATGCCTACACTTGTGCGTCCAATTCTCTTTCAGAATTGCTGCGCACTGTACCATCCCTACCAAGTGGGATTGACAGACAAATTAGAGAAGGTTCAGAGAAGGGCATCTCGTTTTGTACTATCACGCTATAGGGGAGAGGGTGTCACAGATATGATGCACAAGTTGGGGTGGAAATCATTAAAAGAAAGGCGTTATTCGTTGCGCCGAGATCTATGTCCGCAATTTCTTCCACCAACTTTCTCTTCCGAATGCGAATATATACATAGGAAGACATTAATATCAAAATAAATTAAGAGAAATCACATCGAAAACGGAAATATTTAGGTGTTTCTTTTTTCCGCGAGCTATTACAGAATTTAACTGTAGAGAAATGTCATCAAAGTGCTTTGATGAACCCTTTGCCACGCACTTCAGTGTGACTTGCAGAGTATTTATGTAGATGTACAACACCTTCTTGACGACGTGAGTACGTGAGATCTTCGCCTACCATCTGATCTTACCAGCTTAAATCGGTACTCATCTGAACAAGCCATTATTCTAGGTCGATGTCGCGCTATTAAAGAAAGGGTACTCATGTTGATTATGCGCTTATTTTGCGCAGTGTTACAAGTTGGTTAGTACTGAAAAGACCGCTGATCTCTATCATTAAATGCAGGCCGTCTTCACTGCGTTGTCCGAGGTGAGAGATATTGAAATGATGTACGGATGGCAAACTTTTGACATATTTTATGTTGGAATATCTTTACGAATTTTGATACTGAATGTGCTATACCTTTATCTCGAGCTATTCAAGTCCAATCGCACAGCCTCAATGAAGTCTGAAAGCCTTCTCAAATGAATTACAGGAATGACAACTAAGCCAATGCTCCGCGCTTTTATACCTCACTTACCTCATACTGTCCGCATGTCTCTAAATCTGTGTTCCAGTAATTTTGTCTCTTCAGTGTAGTTAATCGAGGTGATGGTTGTTTTAACATGTAGAAAACAGAACCTGAAGAAAGAGGAAAAGAACGGATTGACAGGTTGATGGTATGAAGAGGAGAGACCTATGTTGGGGGCACTTCACGAAATCGGCTATCTGTCAGTCTGAAAATTGGTATGGTGTGCGGAAAATTGGGAATTCACAGACATAACACTCAGTACTGTAGTGTACCGTTGAAACTGATGATAATGATTTATCTTGAAGTAAGGTGGAACGGAATTTTACTGTCACATTTTCCGTTTTTCGTTCTGTTAAGAAATTTGGAGTTGTTATGTTTGAAAACAAATAAATTTTCTTTGTTCTACTGATTTTTCGGCTTATTAGGACATCATCAGGAAACAAAAGACCAGCGTCGAGAAGCAATACTAGTTTTTAGGTTACCAAATATTACACTCAAATACATATACATAAAGATATGGTCTTTGGTTATGACATTAGTTGAGAAGTTTCCACGTTACATATATAATAGATAATAATCTTGATTATTATCATATATTGACATTGACTTAGAGAAGGTCATATTTATTCAGATTACACCCCCACAACGAGTAATATTACCATTTCAAAATCACAGCTGAATTTTGAGAGTCCTGACCTACGTTTAGCACTGTCGAAATGAACATTAGTTACATTTGCTGTGCATCAGAATTCGTTGTTAACGTATTGCAATACATTTAAACATGGGATACTTATTTAAATATCACATTATTATTTTACAATATTTTATATCTTTTTCTAGGTTTTGTAGGATAAACAAAGTAGGTGAAGAAACTCTATATGTCAGACTAGCAATATGTGATCATTCACATGATTTGTTGTGTTCAAATAAAAGTAAATCTGTGATAGGTTGCATATGGCTTTTGAATTATCATGTACAGCTTAACAGTGGGGTTGTGCGCAGAAATAGTTGGTCAGTTAGCACCAGATAATGATTGTTAGTAATATATTTCTTCACTTACAGTGCTTTTAACAGATTTTTAATTTTTACCTTTGTTGGCTAGACTTGGTATTTATGTCAGTCCTTCAGAATACGATACGCAAATATAGTCTGACGTATGTATTCTCTAGCTATGCTCCTATAGAGTTAACGTAGTGTCTATAGCAGTATATATTTTGTTGCACTAATTGCAAGTGATTTCATACATCTCACTGTTGCTTAATAAATCTATCTTCGTTGTTCAATGGAGTTTTTCATTTGTAAGATTATTATTTTTTTTTTTTTTAATCTCTCCTGGAGTGATACACCAGTTGGTTTTATGACTGATTCAGCAGACAAGGCATAAAAGTATGATAAGTGTTTCTTCTAGGTTTTGCTTTTCTTTTGGATGTCAATTAGTTCATGGCTATAGCCGTTGTTTAATGCAATATATGCCATAATGTCTGATTCAATTTGCAAACTATGGTAAGAATAGAAGGCGATGTACTGTGGAATGGAAGGCACCTTGGCTGTCTTTTACTGAGTGTTGTGAACTGAATGGCATCACAGTGTCTGTTGTTGTACGTTATGTTTAATTCTTGAAACAATGTGCATTTGTGGTAAAAGATCTTAAATAACAGCACTACAATAAACACGAAAGTAGGGACTATGCTAGAGGAGGATCGATAAGGAATCATGAGAAATATCGGGCCACTAAGAATATCAGAGAAAGAAGCATTTCACACTTTGCTTAAAGAATAAGTTTCTCAAGACGACCAAATACCAAACTGAGAGCGATTTGCGCAGCAACTATTTGACAATGTTGTGCATCGACTTCCTATTTATGATGATTTACAGCCAACAATGAAAAAGAAATTAAAGCAGAAAATGAAAGGATATGGATCAGCAGCACAAGAGGCAGCGTAGATTTCAAGCACAGGAAACGTAATGGCCAATTTCATGTAGACGGAAGAAAAAGAGAGATTCATCATATGCGTCTTATTGCAGAAGCTGAAAATCGTTTGACGTTTTGCTTATAGATACTGCAGTAGCCGGTAATCCGAATTTGATGACGCTTTCTGTTGTTGAGAGATTCTGGTCTGACGGTTTTCCATTCAATGTCCTTTTACTAAAAGTTCTGTATTTACTGAAACTTAATTCCTACAACGTTAAAAAATTTTCTATCACTAAATATGATGCACTTTCGACTATACGTTGCACGTCATAAAAGCCATAGCTGTTAGGTTTCCTATTACAAAATTGCAGCTGATATTCAAATTTAATGGAACGTGGACTTTTTCATTGAGGTTCCTTCTACGACAGCTGTCATGAGCTAACTTATTCAAAATGAAATAAAAACAGTGATTTTCTTGGCGCTATACACTTTTAAAGAGCATCATATCCCAGGAATGTGACAATTGCAGTCGTCGAAAAGGAGAACGGGCCTCAATTCAGGTGGCCATTTGCTTACTGAGGTTCTCCAATTAATTAAATAATGAGAATTACTTAAAAGTATTAATATTAAACCAATAATTGTTTTCCAAACATTTTCCGAACTAAAATGGCATGGAGCATTCGTGTTTCTTTTATATTATCCTTTCTATTCATTAAGTTTTGACTCCAATGTAATTTTATTAAGTCCCGAGGAGTGTTTTCGTTAAATCAATAATTTCTATACGTTTAAATCTTGAATAGAGTACCTGTGAACATCACTCATTTCTATAGTGGTTATTGAACCATGTATATAACTGGCTTATTGTCTCCTTTAACGATTAATACAATATCAATTGTATACATCCTAATTAAGTTGTGTGACTTGACAGATGAAGAAATAACGGTGTCACGGTTATTGGTTACAAAGGGACTGCCTTAACTAAATAACAATAACAGAAGAAGAATAGGAGTCTAGTGATCCACAACTGTTACGTTTGTATCATTCGCTGTCAGTCCTTGTGTGTTATATCGCTTTCATTGTATTGAAATCCAATGTTGTGTCAGTTTTATCATGGTTTGCTTTGCAATTTTTAAATTACTAACTTACAAGGAGAAAACGACCTAGCAGGTTTGATGGAAAAAATCTTCATAATTCCTACGTACGTGAAAGGTCATTTATTTTTGAGTCGTAAAACATTGAAATAATTTCTTGTCAAGTACTTTAACGTGATGTAGACCTATATTTACCTTTCCAGTAACAGGAAAAAAAAGATTTATCTAAAACACAATATAGTTAAAAAGGTTATCCTCTTCTGATACTGTGATACATACACTTTCAGTACTGATATTTAATGCGTTTGAGTGTTTGAGTAGAGTAAATTTATTCTTACGTTGTGAAGTGTACTAATTGAGAATAAAACTGGTTATAATTGTCTGCTTTATAAGAACCAGTATTGCGACAATTTGAAGCATCTTAAAATCCAAGCGGAAACTAAGATCAGCAGTTTTTTATTTGATCTAATGATTGAAACAGTAGGCACGTATTCATAGGAGGCAGATAGGTGGACCGTGGGCAACATACACTACATACGTCACAAGTCAGGACGTAAGCTGATGATCCTAGTTTCCGCTTGGATTTAAGATCCTTCAACTTGTTGTACAACTGGTTCTAGGAAAGAAGACAATTACAACGAATTGTATTCTCAATTAGCACACTTCACAGAGTCAGAATAAATTTCCTCTAGTCACTAAAAAATTCATACCATTTAATATTAGTACTTAAAGTGGATCATACGAATGTAACTAATGTAGGAGAATGGTACAAGTAAAAAAATTGTCTCTTACAAAAGATTTCTCTTGTTGCTTGATCTAAGATGTTGACAGGAAACACGTAGTATGAATATAACTAATTTACAGTATGTTATTAACACATTGTCCTATTCTTGAAGTAAGAGGGCTGTACGATAGATTAATTTTCTGGTCCCCTGCAATTCACTAACGTAAGTATACGTAACACACTGTCACACAATGATATCAGTTGGAGAATGAAAATTAATCAAAATACACAGTGTTATTTGACACTAGTAAAGCAAGAGAAGAAAAGGTCTGGTGGACAAGGAATTTAAAATACACAACGGAACAGCATGAGAACTTGACCAGTAAAAGAGACATGTTCACAGTGTTGAATATGAAGACGTGATCAAAGCTTTCATGAATGAATTTCAGAGCTCATGTTTACTAGTCACTTTACCTTGCTTTTCTTCATACCCCCTCCTTCCGGAATATGGAAAGTAAAAATTTTGCAGCAGATTTGTTGCTCTTTACAGAGCGTAAAAATGCAGTTGCATCAGTAATCGGTCTTCCATCTTTAAAGAAAGTGCCAGAATAAAATGTTGACAGTTTTCGTGGAAAGTAGCTTGCATAAAGAAGTGAGCATCTAAAGATGCACTTTACCCTAAAGTAATGTTTGAAAAATTATGCGGCACTGATTATTGTCTAGCTCCTAAAAATTTACCACAAAAGAAGCAATGTTGTATAATCGTTTCAGTATAGCGATACCACTTTTGTACCGGGATGCTTGTACACCTGCGTATGAACTTCCTCTGTGTCCTTTAAACCGATCAGGTGGGGATCCCAAACACTTGACGGGGTCGTAAAAGAGTTTTATATGCGTTCTCCGTTACGTCTATAACTTCTTTACTACTAATTGCATTCCAAAGAGATTTTACTGACATACAGCCCTTACACAAATGAATATATACATGAAAAATGGCAAGAATAAATAAATACCTGGCCAATTTGGGTTTTGAGCTAATACATATTTCTTGAATATCTTCTATATATATAAAGCACAGTTAGCGTATGTTTGTGTTAAAAGTAGACCACTGTACGAAACAAGAGCTTTGTTTTATCACTAAAATTAGTAAATATGGTCCGTGTGAACTACCGGTTATTCCTTGCTATGAAACCTTGTTCCATGGCCGAAATTGAGAACTGACATAAAATGAACATATCGCCTATTAGAAATGAGGCCCCACAAAGCTATAAAGTATTTCCACAGCGTTCATACACCGCCACATGATCACAACAGGTTTTAACATACCAGGCCGTTAACAAACTACAACTAGAATCCCACACACCGCGTTTATCTATTGGAAATCACTGAATTGAAAAACGAGAACAAATTTTCGCACACGATCGGAGAAAATCTTCAAAAAATTATTCTAAGTTCACGAATCTAAGTTACACGTGCTAGATAATGAAATGCTACCATCTCGCGTGTACAAGAACCAACCTTACATCGCCATACGCCCAGCACAGAATGATCAGACCGAGCGGCCACGAGACGCGGGAAGCCACCGGAAGCCGGAAAATCCAAGATCAGTGGTGGTGGGTGTGAGATTACCGCCCATTAGAAATATTGGTAATTAATAGCATTTGTAATTAAACAGTATGAAGTTCACTGCAGACATTGATCATGCCAATGCACCAAATGTTACACAATTTTAATCTTAATAATCATGGTAGCAATGTATGTACGCAGTTGGGTGACAACATTTATAGTTAGGCCATAGGTAGAAATTCTCCACGTTGAGATTTACTGTGTGCTTGTAGCTGACGAGAGGCCAGCAAGCAGGCCGAAATTGGTGGCTTGTTCCAGCTTAGGATTTTCCAGTTCGTTTCCGGTGAGGGGAGAGAGGGACAATGGCGAGTGCCAGGCACAGTGCAGTGTACAGCGTGAAATAAAATATTCTAATACTACTGGCATCTGAAGTAATACGATGCAGTTAGGAACCTTTAAGGCCCTCATTACAAAATAGCCTGTTGATAAATAAACAATACATTAGCTGATATAGTCACATCTGGTGTAATATGTGTAATTGACAATGAAAAGTAATAAATTACCAATGAATACAAGACAGTTACACAACCAGCATTGCAATGTTTGTTTATAAAAATAATATATTAACTATTTCTCATTTTATTTTCAATTAATCTTGTGTATTTTATCTTTAAGTATTCAGTTAAATCACTTATCTGTGATATAATACAAAGGATGTTGATGCCAATATAAAAGACTAAGAAGAAATTTGTTTAATGTGTAGTGTAATTATTTTGATTTTCCGAAAAGCCAGGAAAAATCTTAGATTTTGAATATGAAATTAGGGTCAAACCACATGAACCAGTTAAAGCTAAGCCTTATGCTATAGCCATATCTGAAAGGGAATCAGTCAGAACTGAATTACAACGGATGCTGGACTGGGGCATAATTGAAAGATGTAGAAGCGAGTACAGCATTCCCATGGTAGTGGTAAAAAAGACGGACATATCTGTGCGGTTAGTGTTAGACGCCAGAAAATTGAACAAAATTATAGTTCCTGAAACAGATCATCCAGAGTACATGGATGAACTGATTCAAGGGTTTCATAATGTGAAACTTATGACCAGCATGGATCTGACTGCCGGATTTTGGCAGGTGCCGCTGGCTGTTGAGAACAGGAAATACAAGGCGTTCTTATTTGAAGGCAGGGCATATCAATATAAGGTTGTTCCTTTTGGTTTGTGTATTTCTGTTGCTGTTTTAATTAGAGCTTTGAGTTATGTGTTGGGAGATGTACTGATGAGAAGGCTTACAATTTATGTGGATGACATATTGGTTGCTACAGCTACTTGGAAGGAGCATTATCATTTATTGCAGGATGTTTTTACAGCTTTACTTGTAGGGGGTATCACACTCAAGCTTAAAAAAGTGTGTCCTGGGTGTGGTCTGATGAATGTGATAGGGATTTTGAAAGAATCAAAACCAGTCTGTGCAATAGCAAACTCTTACATTACCCAGACATGTCTCTTCCATTTTACTTAGCCACAGACAGCTCAGACTATGGAATAGGAGTTGCTCTCTTTCAAAGAAAAGAAGTGGATGTTGAGATTGAACACAGAAGCATATCATTTGCAAGCAGGGTCCTATCAAAACATGAGCGGAGACATGGTATCGCGGAGAAGGAACTTTTGGCTATAGTTTGGGGTTTTCTAAAATTCAGAATTCGCGTGCAAGGTCATGAGACAATTGTTATGACTGACCATAAGGCATTGAGCTATTTGCAGGATTGTAAGTTACTAAATCAAAGGCTGGCACGTTGGGCACTAATACTCCAACAATTCCAGTATAAGATAGAATACATAAAGGGCACTGAAAACATAGTTTCTGACAGCCTGTCCCGTTTGCTATTAAAGGGGATGAAACTATGGAACTTGAGGGTGAAGGCACTGAATTCCACATGATGTACATGAAAGGTGTCGATGGGGAAAAACATATTAGGGACATCTGTAAGGACATGAGACAGATACAGAACACTGATCCGATTCTCAAACTGGTCAAAACAAACATGAGTACAAAGGGCACGAAAAATTAGATAAATATTACAAGATCTATAAGGGGGTATTGTTTAGGAGAAAGAATGTTGACACAGAAGAATAGCGGGTATGTTGGACAGAGGAATATGTCCAGTCATTGATAGAATATATACATTTGTCACATGGTCATTATGGACCACAAAAGTGTTTGGAAATATTACAGGATTATGTTATTTTTAACAATATGGATAGAAGTGTTAGGAAACAGTTAGGTGCTTGTGATGAATGCCAGTGTGTGAAACATAGCACTATCGTTAGCCAAGGTAAAATGCAGATCATTTTACCTAAGGGTGTGGGTGAGCTGTTGGCAATTAACGTTTTTGAACCATTACCAGCAAGTAGGGGTGGACAAAAATATGTCATACTTACTGTTGATTTGTTTTCAAAATATGTAAGGCTATACGGTATCAAGAAGGCTACCAGCAAAACAATAATCCGTAAGCTAGAGCTAGATTATTTCAAAAAAAAAAAAAAAAAAAAAAAAAAAAAAAAAAAAAAAAAAAAAAAAAAAAAAAAAAAAAAAAAAACATGGAAAACCTAAGGCATTGCTGTCAGACAATGGTTCCCAGTTTGCATCTAAGGCATGGGAAGATTTTATGCAACAGTCAGGTGTGAAACATATAAAAATTTCAGTTTACCATCCCGCGAGCAATCCTGCCGAGCGATACATGCGCGAGTTGGGACGCCTATGCCGAACATACTGTAGTAATAACCACAAATCATGGGCAGAGCACGTTGTTTCTTTTGAGGATATCATGAACAGTGTTAAAAGTAAAGCAATAGGATATACACCATATGAGATAACGATGGGCAAGAAGGCACCGAATCTAATAGGTAAGATTGTAGATTTCCCACCAGGGGATCAGGTGACACCACAGGAACGGATAAAGCTGGCAACCGAGCAGATGGCTAAGGCAGCAGCTCAGAGGAAAAACAGACAGGACAGTAGGTACAAGCCAACTGAGTACAAAGTCAATGACCTAGTGCTAGTAAACACTAAAGAAAAGTCTAGTGATATTGATGGAGAAATAAAGAAACTTTATGAGTTATATTATGAGCCATTCCGGGTAGCAGCATGTCCGTACCAAAATGCTTACCGGTTGGAATACCCCAAGTCTGGAAAACCGTTGGGGTTAAGAAATATTACTGAGTTAAGGCTATATAAGCAACTGGATTAAGCCAGTTTGCAGCCTCATATGAATATTAGGTTTAGGATCTGTATGTATTTTTTTAGTGATTTATGTATGTCGATACTTAAGAGTTTTTGTGGAGTAACTTGACAATTTGATAATTATTTTGACTTGGTTTACTCTCTATTTTTGCCTTGCTTTATTTTTGTTGTTTATGTATATGTGTTGGTGAAAGGTGCAATTGTTGCCAGGACTCATTCCTGAAACAGCACCTGGGACGGATAGTGTGTTTATTGTGTCGTCATAATTTATGTATGAGTAGTGAAACTATTTAGTTAGGTAATTCTATGAATGATAATTAAATTGTTTTTATTTTTGTTTATGTATACTAATCTGGAATCAGGACTAGAGGACATATATATATTGTTTTCAATTGATGCTCACAGGTAGAAGGAGTTGTAGTTACTGTGAAGTATAGACGTGCTACGATTAATTTAGGATAGTATGGGCCAATTAAATCTCACACCAGCTCATATGAAAGTATTAATTTTTGGTGCTACTTGCGCCATCCTGTACATGGTTTTGATGCCGCAAGTGGGGGTATTGTGAGATTACCGCCCATTCGAATATGTTTAATTGTCAATGAAAAGTAATAAATTACCAATGAATACAAGACAGTTACACAACCAGCATTGCAATGTTTGTTTATAAAAATAATATATTAACTATTTCTCATTTTATTTTCAATTAATCTTGTGTATTTTATCTTTAAGTATTCAGTCAAATCACTTATCTGTGATATAAGAAATTGCACGATTATAATAAATAGTACAAAGGATGTTTATACCAACATAAAAGAATAAGAAGAAATTTGTTTAATGTGTAGTGTAATTATTTTGATTTTATGTAAAGTTTTAGAAATGTATTGGCTGAGCGCTGTACGTTGGGCAAATCGGTTAGAACAGCTCACATGGCGAAGTTGATGACGTAGGGAAAAAACCTGGCAGTTGGGCTTTTGGCTCGCGCGCGCGCTCGTGGGCAGGAAGTGATGACTCGGGAGCGACTGGTGTAGCTGGCCGGGCGGCGTCGCTCTGCAACAGTCGGCATGTGGATCTCCAGGTGGAGACTTTAGATTTTTGTGTGGCAGTTGCCAAGTGTGGTTGCTCGTCGTAGACTGCACCAAGTTAAATCGAGTGCTACTGTGTGTTGTGAATATTTAGCCAGTGGAACAAGGTGTGCATCGCACTGAATTAAAGTGACTGTGTTTTGTTAGTGTAACACGTGTCGTCGCATAGGCATGAACATGAACGGTGTTGAGACAGGCACATGGTGTGAAAACAATTTGCGACAAATATTCATTTTGTCTGGGGGCTCATGACTATAACTTTATTTGATAAATGTGTCGACGTACAGACGTATCAGCCAAAGGGTTCTAATATTGTGAAATAAACAACATAAAGTGAACTTTCACGTGTTTTCAAAAATATTAGTTAGTACACCATTTTCTCTCATGAATTTGACTATATTATGAATATTTTGTTAATCATATGCAGGGAAGGAAAGCCGCGAACGTGTGAAATCATCCCCTAGAAAACGAGTCAAACAGTAGCAATCACAGTTCCAGTGTTTTTTCATGTTTAGGAATTTGGTTCGCAGTTGGTGGTTGTGAGTTTTCAAAATTAAATTTTCCCTATTTTTAACTCTCACCCCGACCTTCACTCTCGCATGGGGATGTCCATAAGAGAAGGCTCCACGACTGGACTGTAACTAAATGGTGTAGAAACCTCTTTGGTAGCCTCAGCAGCTATCGACTCTGAGCCAGAGAGAACGATGCAAAGCCGAGCTATTACTCCTCACATTCAGACAGCCATAGATTCTCGCACATCCACTTAAAAGTGAAACAACTTCACATTCTCACAGGGACAGTGGAGTAGCGGAGAAGCCGTACTTATGCCACATTTATTAATATAGCAATAAATTATTAACATAACAAAATAAGAAAAACTTAGCAATATTATCTAATTTTTTAACACATGAAATAAAAATGCTATTCCTCAAGCCTTGAAAAGAGTTGGGTGCACGTTTTAACAAAATGATAATCTAGCGACATTAAATAAGTAATAACTCTACAAAAAATATATGGAAGACGACGGACGGTCGTCATTCAGTGTGTGTATATGTGTTGCCTTCCCCACGATTTTACTTATATGCTCGTTCCATTTCTTATCGCTGTGCAGCGTTACGCCTAGGTATTTAACTGAGGCGACATGTTATGCTGCACACTACTAACGCTGTATTCCAAAATTATGGGTTTGTTTCTCCAACTGATCTCCATCACCTTACATTTTTCTACATTTAGCGCAAGTTGCATTTCCTCACACCACCTAGAAATTTGATCCAAGTGATCCTGCATTCCTACTACAGTCATTCAATGACAACACTTTCTTGTACACCACAGCATCATCAGCAAACAGTCGCAGATTCCAACTACACTCTCACTACACTCTGTGAGTCAGATCACTCCACTCTAAACAACAACAACAATCATTTATATAGATAGAAAATGATAGCGGTCCGAGACACTTCCTTCGGGCACCCCTGGCGCTGAACATTCGACATCGAGGACAACGTAGTGGATTCTATTACTTAAGTAGTCATTCTATATTACAACTGAGAATATGTTCAAGAATTCTACAGCAAACTGACGTTAGTGATATCAGTATGTAATTGTGCCCGTTCTTTTGCCTTTCTTATACGGCGGAAGGCGTTAGATCGAAGATTCGTTATAAAATCAAATGAAATAAGGGGCAAATGTTTGTGGAAACAGACTGGTAACATATATGGACCTGGCGCCTTGTTTGTTTCAAAATCCTTCAGCTGCTTCTCTACACCAACTATGTTCTGCATTTGGAAGTTAGTGCGGCCATCAAACGTAAACCTAATCAAGTTAAAATCGCGGTGAAAACTTGTAATGCAATTAAGCAAGCCAGCAAGAAGGGCCAACCTTTACAGAGTCTGTGACGCCAAGTCAGAAACCTGAATAAAAAGTTATCCGACAATGATTTTTTATTTACAAAAGCTAATAATAGTTCTTCTTTAGTACTGATTAATGATGCCGATTATATTAAAAAACTGAAGATTTTTTCATCGAGAATGCTATTCAACAAGTAGATAAGAATCCTCTGATGAAATTCGCAAAAGAAATAAGGGAAGATATTAATGATTCCATTGTCGTGTTGGATTCCAAATGGAAGAAAAATAGGTTAATAATGATGAACCCTAAAATGCCTATTTTATATTCCAACGTGAAGTTACATAAGAAAAACTTGCCGATCCGTCCTGTGGTCAGCGGATGTAGTAGCCCTAGTTATTACCTGTAAAAATAGCTTCTAAATGGTTACTATGTTACACGATTTTGAAGACCGCCATGATGCTTTACTGTATAATGTATTGCGATAATATGTGCGGCATTAATTCCAAAGTGTGAATATGGCGATTAGACTACAATTATTTGTGAAACAGAGTTACTGGCAAAAAATGGGAGGAGAAAGTTCTATTAAATGATGGTTCAAGAGAATAATCTTTAATCAATTTATTTAAATAAACCATGTCCGACTGACATCATTTTCTGTAGCGAAAAAGAAGAAAGGCAACAGAACGTCCGATTCCAGTATCAGTTAACTTAGAAGAAGTGACATAAGATAAAAGTTGTATTGTTCTCCTCCGTTTTGATCAGAGATTAATAGACAGGAGGCGATATAAACATCCCCGATCAGACAGGAGCAGCAGAAGGGGAGATTAAAAAGAAACATTATCTTCCTCTGGGATGCTACGTGTTGAGTTGTGGGTGTTGAACAGGAGTGCCAGTATCTAGTAGTTGTACCGAGTACCTTCCTCCACGCACCTTTGGGTGGATTGTGGAGGATGTATGTAGATGTAGACATCAGTCTGCTGTCAGTAGCCATGTGTGATTTGCGTATCCGAAGAAGCTACGATGTCTCTTGAATATGTCCATCGCGGATGGGGACGAAACTGCTGCTTTTAATAAACAATATCTGTCCGACTACAGTTCCTGTCGTTCCCTCTAGAACATAGGGCCGAAACGAAATTTCTCCACCTGATGCAATTGTCTCTTCACTTCACTCGAGGTTTTCCCATTCTCTGCAGCTTCTCTCTGGATCGTACTTTTCCACGTGTGTTTGAGACGACCGCGTTTCCTAACTCCTTGATGGTTCCAGTCCAACGCCATCTTTACAGTAGCTTCATCAGATTTTCTTAACGTATGCCCAATCCATTTCCATTTTCTTTCCTTGATTTGTATGTTGATTGGTTGCTGATTTGTCTCTCTCCAAAGATCTTGATTTGTCATTATATTTGGCCATCTTAAGTTTCAAATACTCCGGAGACAACGGTTAATAAAAACTTGGAGCTGGTTTTTGATGTGGTTAGTCACTTTCCAAGTTTCGCAACCATACATCAGAATTGTCTTCACGTTGCTATTGAAAAGCCGGAGTTTTGTTTTCCTTGAAATGTTCCTGTGTCTCCAAATGGGGTACAGCTGGACAAACGCACCATTCGCTTTGCGGATGCGACTACGGACATCCTCCTCGGCGCCTCCTGTAGTCGTGACTATACTTCCGAGGTAGAGGAAAGATTGGACCTGCTCTACATCCTCTCCATTAATGGTCAGCCTAGTTGTGGTGGTCGAGTTTATTCGCATTTCTTTGGTTTTGCGAACATTTATCTTGAGGGCTGCAGCTTCTTCTCTCTGTAACCTGACCAGTTTCTCGTCGGTCTTGACATCGGTATGCCATTAAGCAGATGTCGTCTGCGAAATCTAGATCTTCGAGCGTATTCCGCATCCCCCATTGCACACCTCTTCTGCCGTCCCCTCATTACTCTCTTCATCACATGATCCAAAAGCAAAAGAAATAATGTTAGCGAGAGAATACAGCCTTGTCGTATCCCCGAATTAACTTGGAAAGGCTCTGTCAGTTCTCCATTATGTAGTACTTGGCATTCATAGTCATGATACATTTCCTTGATGACGTTAATGATCTTCGTTGGGATGTCGTACTTTGCAAGTGTATCCCACATGACTCTCCGATTGACAGAACGAAGGTTAGGTAGAGAGTGTGTTGCCACTCTTCACTTTGTTCCAGAATAATTCGGAGAGTACTGATAAAGTCCACACAGCTTCGATGTTTTTTAAAACCCGCCTGCAATATCCTCAATTGCGTTTCCACAGAATCCTTAATGCGGTTTAAAATAATCCTCTAAAGTACCTTGCTCGGTAGTGACAAAAGGATAATGCCCCGCCAGTTGTTAAAGTTAAAAAATCTCGTTTTTTAGGGAATTTTCACGATAATGCCTCGTTTCCAGTCTGTTGGCAGTTTCTCCTCTTTCCATATCTTCCCTATGAGGATGTACAATAACCCAACAGTGGTGTCCAAGTCTCAAAATGTTCAAATGTTTGTAAATCTATCGGACCAACCCGCGTGGTCATCAGTCCGTAGCTTACAAACTACTTAAACCTAGGTAAACGAACCTAAGGACAAACACACACACCCATGCCCCAGGGAGGACTCGAACCTCCTCGGCGAGCAACCGCGCGCTCCGCAGCGCGACGCTTTAGACCGCTTGGCTACTCCACCGCGGCTGTCCAAGTCTGTTTTCGACATCTTAGATGTTATATTATCTGCTCCTGGTGCCTTCCCATTTTTGATCTGCTTCAGTGCTATCCGTATTTCTGCTTTCGTGGGTGCATTTACATGGATGCTGGGGCTAGGATCACGGTATTCAGTTCTTAACTATGGGGTCATCAGTCCCTAAACTTACAAACTACTTATGAACTACTTACGAACTAGGACGGCTCAAATATCCATACCCGAGGGAGGATTCGAACCCCCGAGCGTAGTGGCCGTGCAGACCGTGACTGGAGCGCATCAGTCTCCTCGGCCACCGCGGCCGGCTATTCAGTTCGTTCGTGTTCTCCTGCCTCACCACCAAGCTTTAGAACAATAGCTTTGTTATTTTAGTAATATATTGTAATGAAAAGTCGTCGCTTTGTGCGCCAATAGAAGTACAAACATAATTACCGGGCGGAATTTTCCGTGCTTTTCAGCGTTTTGTTGAACAGGAAGTACACGGAGCGTTCTTGTTGGTCGTAAAACTACACTGACATCACTCGCTTCCGTAAACTATAGAAAGAGACAGAGAGAGAGAGGGAGAGAGTAGTTAACTGATTGTCACGTGTAAATGTTAGAGAGCAGAGAACGAGTCGTTTCGTTCACTGCGAGAGCCATTTCACGGTTTCGCGACTATGGCGCTCGCGGCGGCCTCCGGCGGAAACTGCCCGCGGAGGCGCCCCGCGCTCGTATGGCGCGTTTACGCCGGAGGAATGCTTCCTGTTGCATATTCAGCCGCCACGCCGCCGGCCAAACAAAAGGATTCCGGGCCCGCAAAAAACACGTCCCCGGTCGTGAATAGTAATCAGTTTACGCGGCCGCCGTGACGTTGCTCCGCGCGCGGATCTCGCGGCAGAAAAACGACCCCGCCTGGCCCTGGCTGGGCGCGCGGCCGCGGCTTTGCAGGTGGCTTCTGGTCACGTCCAGCGCTGCCACTGTGCGCCGACAAAAGAAGTCGAGCGGCGCCGACATTAGCATGCGACCGGGCCGCGCCGACCGCCGCTGCGCCGAATTTGGAGGCTCGTTTGCGCGGGACTACTCTGACGAGCGGCGCAGACGTAATATTGTGAACTTTATTGCGCGCTTTTCTCAAGCGACGGCTTCGTCTGCAATGTCGTATTTCGTCCTATGCGCTAAATAACTGGTTATAAACTTCTTTGTCTGCCTCTACCGCTTCACGTCATTAATCTTACGATCAGAGTTGGCACCAGGAATTTTGCCAGAGTGTTCGATACTTTCAAGCACCCTCTACACACCACAGCTTTTTTCGACATACACAGTTTTCTCACTATATAATCCATATAATTATGACCCTTTATTTTCACAACCGCTCTCGTGAACCACAGACATTGCCGAGGTGGGGTGGCTTGCTTGCCTGAACGATACAGACAGCCGAACCGTAGGTACAACCACAGAGGAGGGATATCTCTGGAGAAGCCAGACAAACGTGTGGTTTCTGAAGAGGGACAGCAGTATTTTCAGTAGTAACAGGGGCAACAGTCTGGATGATTGACTGAGCTGGCCTTGTAACATCAGCTATCGTGGCTTTGCCCCACAGTTACTGTGAACAGCTGATAGCAAGGGGAAACTACAGCCGTTAATTTTCCTGAGGACATCCAGCTCTACTGTATGATGGCTTCGTCTTGGGTAAAATATTCCGGAGGTAAAATAGTCCCCCATTTGGATCTCCTGCGGGAGACTACTCAGGAGAATGTCGTCATCAAGAAAAACAAATTAGGCTTTCTTCGGATTGTATTGTGGAATGTTCTAAACCACAATCGGGTAGATTACTTAGAATATTTGGACTTCTGGACAGGAGAGTACATGGCTATAAACACGAAATCAGGTGGTGTTAAAGCAGAAGTAGGTTTGATAGTGAATAAGAAAATAGGAATACGGGTCAGTTACTATGAACAGCATTGTACACGCAGTATCGTAGCAAAAATAGGCACAAATCCAACACCACAATAGTACTACTTTATATGCCAACTAGCTCTGCCATTGATCAGGACATCGAAGAATGTATGAGAAGTTAAAATAAATTAATGACACAGTTATGGAAGATGAAAAACTGATTCTGATGGGGGATGGAACACTGTAGTAGTAAACGGAAGGGAAGGAAATGTAGTAGGTGAATAATCAGACACACTTCTTTTAATCGTCACGAAATAATGTTGGCTCCTTGGAAGAGACCAGGAGATACTGTAAGGTACCCGATTGACTTTATAATGGCAAGGCGTAGGTTTAGAATCCAGGTTTCAATTGTTCATTGTACATTGATCGAGCTATAAAGGGAAGCAAAGAGAAATTTGGAGAAGAAATTTAAGCTCAGGGTGAATTAATAAAAACATTGCGTTTTGCCGATGGCATTGTAATTCTGTCAGATACTGCAAAGTATCTGGAAGAGCAATAAAACGGAATGGACAGTGCGTTGAAAGGAACGTATAAGATGGACATTAACAATAGCAAACCGAGGGTAATGGAATGCAGTGTAAGAAAATCAGGCTATGCTGGAGGAATTAGATTACGTTACGAGAGAATATAGGTTCACTTGCGTTACTTGGGAAGTAATATAACATATTATGGTCGTCGCACTAAGGATATAAAATGCAGAATGGGAATAGGAAGAAAACAGCTTTTGAAAAAGAGAAATTTGTTACAATTGAATACTAATTTTAGCGTAAGGGAGGCATTTGCATGCAGTGGTGGCTTGTACGGCAATGAAACATGGACGATAAACAATGCGGGCAGGAAGAGAATAGAGGCTTTTGAAATGTGGTGTTACATAACAGTGCTGAAGATGAATGGCTCGCGTAAGTAATGACGAAGTACTGAACAGAAGTGGGGAGAAAAGAATTTCTGGTGTACCTTGGCTAAAACTAGAGATCGATTTGTAGGACGCATTCTTAGACATCGGAGGGAAGTGTGTGGGGTAAAATTCGCAGACCATGAGATGAATACAGTAAACAGATTCAAATGGATGTAGGTTACCGCTCTTATGAGGAGATGAAGAGACTTGCTGAGGATAGAGTAGGTTGGATAGTGTCCGGACTGAAGACCTCAACAGCAACATATAAAATATAGATATTGATTAGCGGAAGATGTTGTGCAAATGTGACATACATGATTAAAGGAATAGAAGATATTAGAAGTTTAGCGAAAGGCAAAGCTCGGCGTCGTGGATTACTGAATAAGTTCTTTGAATACCAATACAACCAGGTCTTCGAATTATTAAGGTCTGCAGACCTGACACCGTCGCTACTACAGCCAACTATTAGCGTCGTAGGATCCGTGAAAGACAAAAATTGCGTAGCCGAACAGCTGCAGTACGTTACTAGCGTGCGAGCAGCAGGCGAGATGTGGCGTCGTGTCGATGATAACGACCGGGAAGCCAGCTCCGCCTAAAACTGATTGTCCCGTCACGAAAAAAAAAAAAAAATGTAATTCCGATGCGTATCCAGTTGCCATTCTGCTGTTGTGAAATTAAAAAGGCCACGAGTTCCGGTGGAGATCGTTGTCAAATTAATGCCTCACGAAGCTGTCGTATATCGATATATCGATACATCAGTTGGTACACCCGAGCAGTTAGGCTCCAAAGATGAAACGAATGTCTCGGGGTGGCTGTTCACACACAGAACATGTCGCTTCAGATAACGAACAGGTATTTGTCTTATGATGAGAGCTGATGGTTGCCGATGCAGTTCCACTGCTCAAAACAGGCTCACCTAAAACTCCGAACTTTAAACTAGCTAGCAACCAACCACCAGAGACATCAGATGAAGCTCTGGCACAAACAATTAAGGTTCTTAGACAGCCAAACCCAGTGGACTCCTCCCAGACAAGCGCACGCTGTCGCGGCTCGTGGCGATTTCTCTATACTCCATCGCGAAGAACCGGACTTTACACCCCTCCGCCCCTCATATCTTGCCGATCAGTTACGGCGTCTCAAATATGCGCGGCAGCCAGTAAGATGCGTTGACATTTACCCGAGTGGACCTCGCGTACTGATACATGCGTTTTGGCGAATCAAACGACTTTCAATCGTTCTAGCGCCAGAATCAATGATTTCCTCGTAAAGCATCCGCTTTCATCTCTGCGGATTCTACTAAACCGAGTCTCTGCCATGTCAAGCGTGGCTAACTCTGCAATGGCCATGTGCAGCCGTAGCACTGACAATAACATTCCCGGAAGCCTCCAGTACTCGCAAACACTTCTGGGTGGGCCCTATCCTTGCGTTCCCCGCCTAGTCGGCGTCTCTGTGAGTCTAGGGCCTGTTGGAGTCAGACAATCCCGTTACCGCCCTTGTCGCGTCTTCCCTCACAGAGCCCGCAATTCTGAACATCCAAGATTTCCACTACTAAATGTTTGCAGAACCGGAGCACTATTAAAGTGCACAGTATTATTCATAAAAATACTGGAGGTTCGGGGACATAATTGACATTACAGACCAAAGAAAAGGTGAGGTACGACGCTAAATTTGGTGGACAAAGTCGAAGTGTCAACAAAGTACCTGCAATTAAAAACGCGCCTGGTTCAATTGGCGCAAAAAGCATTCCACTCCGAAATAAGGTGACATTAATAGCTATCGTGGTTGTCGCACTGAAACAAGTAAAGTTTTCTGGCCGAAATTTCAGTACAAAGACGAAAGTGAAAGTAGAGTACCGCAATTAAAAATGCTCCTCGTTCAGCTGCCACAAAAACATTCCTCACACCAAAAAGAAAGTGTCGGTAATTAAATTTCATTGTTTTCACCCAGAAATGAGTAAACTGAAAGTGTCGTTAATAAATTTCATTGTTTTCACCCAGAAATGAGTAAACTTTTGTAGCAGACATTTAACAAGAGAGGAAATTCACGCTATTCCTATTGCTTCCACACTTTGCACTGATTTCATGCCAACCACGCTCAATCCAGTATTGTCAACAATAAATAAAAATGTATTTATAGAGTGTGTAGACACTCAAAAGTGTTTATTCTATTATTGAACATATTAAGTGCTCTTACATCGGCCACAGCAGCAACTGAAGAAGAAACATCTCAAAAAACACACAGATACTAGGAAGAAAACTAGTTATTCAACTGTTTGAAGAGCTTATGGGACTTAATTACGGGGTCATCAGTCCCTAAACTTACAAACTACTTATGAACTACCTTATACTAAAGACGTCACAAACATCCATGCCCGAGGGGGTATTCGAACCCCCGACCGCAGCGGCCGTGCAGACCGTGACTGGCACGCCTCAGACAGCTCGGCCACTGCGGCCGGCAAAACTACTTATTCTTTTATGCTGAGTTGCAGTATAGGTCATCTGAAGCATCACTCTTGCGACAACTGCCATTACTGAGGAATTTTTTTTTCGTGTAGATACAGAGTGAGATTAAACAAGGAAAAATATTTGGTTTTTCTAGCACCAAATATTTGTTTTTTAATTACTTCGATGTTTGCAATTAAATGCTGAACAAAGTTTAGGCATTTTTCAGCAGCAAAAAATGTACGGAATATAAATATATACGCTAGATGCATCAGTTCACGCTCTACAAGATCATACGATATCCAGACTCCTCTCAAGTGCATTGACCACCGTCAAGATATGCCTTCGAGTTTACATTGGTTGCCACAACTACCGCTGTAACTCTTGTGTTAGCTGTTCTTTGAAATTTAAACTCGTTGCATACACCGGTGAGACCGCCTGTCCTTTGATGTGGAGCTGGAGCCTGGGCACGGCATTGTTTGTGAGTGCTGCGAGACGTGTTTAGCCCACCCAAAGGAAGCTAATGAACGTCGAGTCCTTGGCGCCAAAATAAGGGTAACATGTTACCTGACGTGCAAATGGCGATAGATCCGTATCAAAATTCCCTTTATTTCCTAAACGCTTAGTCATCTTAGCCATCTGGAGTTCCCACTTGGGGCACTTCCATATCTCATCACCATAAATTTGCACGAATTCGTCGATGACGAGTAGGCGTCCTTGTCAAGTAAAGAGTTGAGGTATAAAATAAATTAAAAAAAAAAAATATTGTGCATGATACCTCACCAGTTCTCCTAACTGTTTTGAGCAGTGTGTTCATCCTCTTTACGACTATTCTGAAGACTTGCAGAAGCAAGTGAGAGTGCATTAATGTCGCCATGGTGATGTGTTTCTTATTTCCATACTACCGATCACCAAAGGTACACGCTGCTTATCACTTGATCCATAAAAACTTCCATCTTTTGCGGACAAGCGACCATACGCCGGCATGCATACTTTTTTTTTTTTAATGTCTTGGTCGCACTATATTTTATTTCATCATTATGCGTTTCGAAAGATCATCATCAGATCTATGGCACGAATAATAGAAATAAGTTACATATCGGATGTTTACAGTTCATAATGACAATATTCATAAGATGCACAAACACATTATATGCAAATATACTTACAAACTTTTTTAAAAACGGTGGTAATTAAAATACATGTTACTGGAGATGACTGGCTAAAATATAAACCACCATCGTAGATGTGTAGTGAAGGTGTTCAACTAGATTCTCCTGGCAACCTGAGGTGAGAGGGGAGGAAACACCATAACAGGTAAAGTAGGTACAATAGCCGCCAGATGGCGCAGGGTTAATATTAAATATTATTTGAATATGTTATTACGATAACATCATCTTGCGCCCTCTGTACTGTCTACTTG
The DNA here is from genome assembly GCA_026315105.1 of Locusta migratoria. Taxonomy (NCBI): domain Eukaryota; kingdom Metazoa; phylum Arthropoda; class Insecta; order Orthoptera; family Acrididae; genus Locusta; species Locusta migratoria. The sequence goes on from CM048751.1 coordinate 27,384,725, forward strand.
TTCTTACTCCCTCGCCCCCCCCCCCCCCCAATATCATTCTCATTTTGGACACAATACAGGCATTTACCTGGTTAACCCTGTAATTATATTATCCCTAACTTCAGTTAGCTGATATTCCTGAGGGCATCTAATAATCCGTTACAATGTTGACTTGTAATGTAAAATGAGCAGCCGTATGACTGCCACGTCACAATGGTTCAGCATTTTTGCTTCTTAGATATTTTCGTGTGGCCCTTATGCTGCATTTGGCCCCGCCGAATCCCATCCTTCTGCCTTCCCACTCGTCCCGTTTCGTACGCCCATCCCAGCAGGATGTTTCAATGTACTTATAATAAGGTGTCTGATATTTTCCTTCGTTGGCATGTTCTTCATAGATTCTATGTCAGTACAGAGGGCACAAGATGGTGTTATTGTAAAATCATTCAAATGTTATTTAATTTTAACCCTGTGCCATCTGGCGGCCATTGGACCTACTTTACCTATTACGGTGTTTACCCCACTCACCACAGTTTACCATGATAATCTAGTTGAACACCTTCACTAGACATCCACGATTGTGTTTTATATGTTAGTTAGTCAGCTCCAATACAACGTATTTTAATGACTATAAAAAGTTTGTAAGTATATTTGCTTATCCAATTCAATCCTAGGATGAAAAAAATTAACAAGAAATTTTTCTTTTCATATTTTCCAACAAACTAGTATCCAAGCATGACACATATGCCAAAAAAAAAAAAAAAAAAAAAAAAAAAAAAAAAAAAAAAAATAAATAAATAAATAAATAAATAAATAAAAAGTGTGGACCCTGCGTCACTCTTATCATGATACGATACTTGTCATTAATTGCATTTTTCTCTCTTTTCCTCAATAAAAACGCCTTTATTCAACAAAATAATTATTTTATTGTAAACGTAGCTACATACGCTAATCTACACAGAAAATTAGTATTTTTAATATTTTAAATACATTGTTTCCAATACAGGTTTCTGCTGGTACTCATTGACAGTTCCACAAAAGAAAAAACATAAATCAAAGCAATAATTTCTGTCAAATAATTACTTGATATTGCCAGTGAATGAATCTTTACCTTTTGTGATAGGCTTCGAAACAATTACTTTTCATAACACACAAATACATTTCACATTTGTCGCAGATGACCCTTGTCTTGGAATTGCAGCCAGGTTGAGACGTTCTTTCCCTCAACTAATTTTAGTAAATGGCCGAACTTCAGCAATTGGTTGTGACAGAGCTCTTTTTGGCTTTTATCGATTCTTTGCAGATCTGCATCTTAACATTCAGATGAAATCACTAAACAAGGGTGCCCTCTTCTACTAGCTACAGGCTCAACATATTTATAGTTAATAATAGCTTTGCTTACATCCATTTTGTAATCCATGAGTGAAACCTTCTTTGTTTGGGTATTTTATTTTCTGAACACCATCTGCGGTGCATCATCCAACATTTGACAAACACAAGATCAATGAAGTCCACATTTCTGACATTAAAAAGCGCTTCCAATTTCTCATCGGAAAATATTTCATTCATACCTATAACGTATAAAGACTGTTATTTCAGTTCTCTACTTTTGAAGACGAAATTGAAGTCAGCTTATTCATATTATGGCTGAGGTACACATACGAGGACCTTCAGATAATCAGTTATTTCGCAGAAATAAACAAAATATATTCAAATCGGAACTAACTGAGGCTGAGGTACACATACGATGAGGCGCTCCAGTCACGGTCTGCACGGCCACTACGGTCGGGGGTTCGAATCCCCCCTCGGGCATGGATATTTGTGCCGTCCTTAGTTGTAGGTAGTTCATAAGTAGTTTGTAAGTTTAGGGACTGATGACCCCGTAGTTAAGTCCCATAAGCTTAACAAACAACATTACACATACGAGGACCTTCAGATAATCAGTTATTTCGTAGAAATAAACAAAATATATTCAAATCGGAACTAACTCTCAACATTAAGAAGAAATAAAAACACTTCAGAAAAAATTACAGCATTTTAGACTAATATTTGAGCGTAATAATTATTTACATGCCTTTCCGACTTCCAGCAGCAGTTATTTTTGGTGCACGACCAGCTTTTAACAAATGTATCAGTCGTTCTTTGCGAGGTGCTGCGGTCTAGAGCTGGAACTGAGACATAGAAAGTCCACACTAGTGGTCCAATGGTCTGTAAGCGGAAAAACACGTGTATTTGCGGAGAAGAAAAATAACGAACGTAGGTCCACATTTGTGGACCGCCGGAACGAAGAGGATATTTGTGAAACACCTTAACAACTTCAGGCTGGAAGAGTCAGATACCATGGTGAGTTTTGACGTCGTTTCGTTGTTTACGAGGGTGCCCCTTCGAGAGTCACTAGATTTGATTGGCCAGAAGTTTGACGAGAAGACCACCGAACTTTTTCGGCATGTCTTGACCTCCACGTATTTTCTTTTCAATGGCGAATACTACGAACAAACGGAGGGAGTCGCCATGGGTAGCCCACTCTCCCCTGTGGTCGCAAATTTGTTCATGGAGAATTTCGAGCAGGAAGCCCTGGCATCATCTGAATGGAAACCTACTTGCTTTTTCCGTTACGTGGACGAAACTTTCGTCATCTGGCCACATAGTATGGATAAACTCCTTGACTTCCTTACACATCTGAGCTCCATACACCCCAACATCAAATTCACTATGGAGACTGAAACGGAGGGTATACTGCCGTTCCTTGACGTCTTGGTCAAGAGAAGAGCTGATGGCACCCTGGGTCATAGTGTATATCGGAAGACAACGCACACTGATCTGTATTTACACGCAGACAGCTGTCACCACCCTTCACAGAGGAATGGGGTACTTACAACTCTAGTACATAGGGCGCGCACTATCTCAGACGCAGACAGCTGTCACCACCCTTCACAGAGGAATGGGGTACTTACAACTCTAGTACATAGGGCGCGCACTATCTCAGACGCAGACAGTCTACCCCAGCAATTGGAACACTTGAGAACTGTATTTCGAAAAAATGGGTACTCAGAGTGGCAGATTCAGCGGGCTCTCCGCCCAACCACTATTTCACAACCTGTGGAAACGGAGGAGAACACGAGGGAGGATATAGGCAATGCGTTCGTTCCATATACCGGCGCACTCTCGGGGAAGAAAGCCCGCATTTTGAAAAAACACCAGGTTGGAACTGTTTTTTGTCCGCCGAATAAAATTCGTGCACTGGTTGGGAGCGCTAAAGATGATCTCGGTTTGAGGAAGGGGGGCGTGTACCAGATTCCGTGTCAGTGTGGAAAGTCATATATTGGACAGACGATTCGTACCGTCGAGGATCGATGCGTTGAACACCAGAGGCACACACGATTGATGTATCCGAGCAAGTCGGCGGTCGCTGAACATTGTTTGTCGGAGAATCATGCGATGGACTATGAAGGCACTAGCATTCTGGTACAGACGTCGAGATACTGGGACTGCGTCGTTAGAGAGGCAATTGAAATTCGCACAAGTGACGACCACATAAACCGTGACTGTGGCTATAATCTTAGCAAAGCTTGGGAACCAGCGATTGGGTTAATTAAGAGTAAATCTAGCAAACGTAACGAAGTGACGACCACGGCGGACAGAGCCTTCACACCGACGCCATCTCAGACGCCGGCGCTATCGGTTCCACTGCGCGGCCGCGGAGGGGTCGCTCCGCGGGCCGAGGGTATTTAAATCGCCCGCCACCGGGCTAGAACCCACATGGGATCACGATGTACCTTTCACTGGTTCGCCCAGTGCTCGAGTACGCGTCCCCAGTATTTGGAAACGCCGCAGACCTCCACATCGAGTCGCTGCAGAGGATCCAGAACCGCGCCCTGAAGACTGCCCTGCATCTTCCGAGGCGGTACCCCACCGCCCGGCTTCACGACGAAGTCGGCATCTTGCCCCTCCGGGAGAGGTTCCGCGCCACCGCCAGGAACTCCTATGAGAAGTCCCAGCAGTCCCAAAACCGGCTCGTCCGGGACCTTGGGACCCAACAACACTTCAGGCCAACGACTCGTTGGCCTGACCTGCTACGGGATTAATCTTATAATCTCGTAGCAACCGTGGATGAAATCACACACCGTCACCAGCTGACACACTAAGACCCTTCGTCCAGTCAGGCCACTAATTTGTTTTTCATATGTTTCAGGTACCGCAGGAACAGCAGTTAATGCTTAGCCTGCAACCCATCGGACCAAGGTCGAGGTCCGTCAAGAGAAGCGTGAGCGTGAGCGTGGCTAGAACCCAGTTCCCTTCGAGCAGCCGTAGCGTGAGGATCTCCGTGCCGGCGCGTTTCCAGGAGCTCAGTCCGTCAGTTCACCTGGTGATGGCGACATGTATGATCGCAGAAATAATGTACACCGTCAGTACACCCGTGGATATTTTTTGATGAGGATATAATGTGTTTGTGCTCCTTATGAATATTGTGATTATGAACCGTAAACATCCGAAATGTAATTTATTTTTATTATTTGTGCCACAGATCTGACGATGACGTATCGGAACGCGTAATGATAAAATATAGTGTGACCAAGATATTCCAAAAAAATTTTTATGCAAGGTGCACGCTGCATCTGATATGCGGTCAGACAAGCCGCGCTGACGTATCTGAGCCGACGATCGCGGTGGAGGTCCGCGCTGGCCGGCATGACAAACGAGGCCCGCCAGCGACGGCGCCCGCCAGGGGCGGCCGCGCACTCCGTCGGCGCCTTATCACTGCCCCAATGTCGGATGCTGACCGCCACCCATCCATCTCGCGAGCTCAGCTTTCCAGGGCATAATAGCACTGTGGACTTCCGGCCGCGAAAGTGAAACAGTCACTGGCTCGATTAACATATGTCGCTCTTCACTTGCATCTACATCTACATAGATACTCTGCAAATCACATTTAATTGACTGGTAGAGGGCTCATTACCCACTTTCATAACCTTTCTCTACCGTTCCATTCTCTAATAACGCGCGGGAAGAAAGAACTTCTAAATCGTTCCGTTTTCGATCTGATGTCTCTTGTTTTATTGGAATGGTCATGTCTCCTTAAGTAGGTGGGTGGTCATAGCACAATATTTTCACATTCAGAAGTAAAAGTCGCTGATTGAAATTTCGCAAATAGATCTCGCCGCAACGAATAACGTCGTTTGTTTTTAATGATTTCCACCTCAAAAGGTGCAACTTTTCCGTGACGCTTTCCCCCCTGTAACGTCATAAAGCAAAACGAGCTACCCTTCTCTTACTCTTATCGATGTCCTACGCCAGTCCCACCTGGTGAGGGTCCCACACTGGGCAACAGTACTCCAGAAGAGGAAGCACAAGTGTGAGGTAGGCAGTCACGTTGGTGGAGTTGTTGCATCTTCGAAGCGTTCCATCAATGAAACGTAACATTTGGTTTGCCTTCCCCACAATATCTTCTATGGGTTCTCTCCAGTCTAAGTTGTTAGTAATTGTAACTCCTATCTATCTGGTAGAATTTACATTATGGTTTGACTGATTCATCGTGTAATTGAAGTTCGGCGGATTTCTTTTATAGGTCATGTGTATTACTTCACAGTTTGCATTATGTAGTGTTAATTGCCTATTTCGTACCATGTAGAAATTTTGTCTACATCGCTTTGCAGTTGCTTATAATCCTCTGTCGACTTCATTTACCTATAATCGACGCATCATCCGCGAACAGTCTAAGGGAGCCATTCAGATTGTCTCCTAAATCATTTATAAACACAAGGAAGTGTAGAGGACCTATAACGCTTCGCTGGGGAATGCCAGAGATCACTCATGTTTCACTCGATGATTTGCCGTCAATTACTACAAACTGTGTCCTTTCTGATAGAAAATCGTCGCACAATTTTGGCGATATTCCATAAGCACGCAATGAAGTGATGAATGCCATCAACAAGGAATCTCAAATCGATTTCATATTTCTAGATTTCCGGAACTGGTTTTGACACTAACTTACGAGCTGTACAACTTGCCTGGTAGAAATTTAATTTAAATGTCTCTTGCAATGAAATAAAAAAGTTCATCAAGAGGGGAGAAAATAGTCACTGGCCGAAAGAAAGTTTTGGTATACGATGATAAAACTGTAGCTGGAAAGTTCCTAACAGTCTCTTAGCACAATCTTCCACCCCTTATAAATTTCCACTGCTCTATCCTGACTATGATTACTAGAGATGCATGCATTTACGGTCCTATTTGCAGTATGTAATGCTTATTGTATGAGGGGCCGTAGGGTCCACCACTTCTTCTTCATTTATTACTGACCATAGATTTCGAAGTAAATAATGTTCCACGCATACAGGTCTCAAATTCTTGATGTTTGAAGCCAAAAGGCTGTGAAAATGATTCAAGTGCTCCAAATACTATTTTCTTCATAAAACACTGGATACCAGTGGATTTTTAATTTATTCTTCCAAAGTATACACACGCCTGCAAAATAGCTATTAGTTTCTGTAATCACCTCGTTTGAATGAAATCTTCGTCCCGTCGGCCTCAAATTGGCGAGGGAGACAAGTCTGGATAATAGGGGGACGTGAGACGAGTTGGAATTCTGTTTCCAATAGTTTTGCGACAACTGCTAAGATGTGTACTAGTGCTATGTCGTGATGGACTTTTATCGGGCCCAATCGCCGGCACTTTTTTTGCAGCTCGGTTTTCAAACTGTCCAATAACGATGACTAAATTGCACTTGTAATAGTTTTACCCTGTTCCAGATGGTATGAGGATTATCCCTTGCGAATCCCAAAAGACCTTCGCCGTAATCCTTCCGGTCGAAGGACCGGTCTTCGCCTTTTTTTGGTGCAGATTCTCCTTTGGTAATCCACTGTTTATATTGTTCTTTAAACTCAGGATTATAGTAATGTACCACTGTTTCATCCACAGTGACGAAACGTCCTACAGATGCTTTCTGAAGATCTGCAAACCTTCTTGCAACACTTCACACGATTCCGTTTTCGGTCAAGCGTGAGCAATCTCGGCACCCATCTTGAGGATAGCTTTCCCATGCGCGAATATTTATGCAAAATATTATGTGCCCACAGCACTGACAATCTCGCGCACGTTAACTCTCTTGTCATGTAACGGATTTTATCATCGATTTTAGGAGTCTTAACCTCTACAGGGCGTTCAGAAAGTTCAGCGTCACTTGTGACCATACGACCATTCAGAAAATTTTTAAACCACTTATGAACTGTTCGAAGGTACAGAGTCACCATAATGTTTATCAAGCTTATCCTGAGGCATTTTACCTTTCATAAAATAATGTTTAATCATCACATAAAATTCTTTTTAGTCCATTTTTGGACAATCAGTTAGTATCCTTGATTCACACGAATGCCAAACACAAAGAAATAGACCAATGTGGCTGAAACTTGGTATGCGTTCTTTCGGAAGATGCTACTGACTAAACATGACGTCGATACGCACCGGGGGTGCCATCTCTCGGAATTTTCTCGGACTTTCGAAACGCCCCTCGTACGTAGTGCTTTACTTATATGTATTGAAGAGAGCTGTCAAGAAATCTTTGATCGATTACACATTTTTACATTTCTGGAAGCCTTTTTGACATTTTACCTCGTAAGTGGCTTCTAACCAAATTCCTTGTTTAAGAAATATCGACTCAGATATCCGACTGAAGTACTGATTTTTGTCAGAAAAGAAATAGTTTGTAGTAATTGATGGAAAGTTATCGACGAAAACAGAAGCAGCTGTACAGAAATTCTTTATTTAATTTTGCGCGACCTGTTTCGGTGCTTCAATCACACCATCTCTTAGGCTCCTAGCAGAGCAAGATAAATACAATAATGATAATACTGCTAACCAGCAAATTTATTATAAAGTCATGTATAAATATGTTAAGCAATAAACATGTCATACAAATGTTCAAATGTTTGTAAAGCTAATGGGACTTAACTACGGGGTCATCAGTCCCTAAACTTACAAACTACTTATGAACTACTTACGAACTAGGACGGCACAAATATCCATGCCCGAGGGGGGATTCGGACCCCCGACCGCAGTGGCCGTGCAGACCGTGACTGAAGCGTCTCAGTCCCCTCGGCCACCGCGACCGGCATGTCATACATAAGATAAAATTATTGTCCAACCATAAACATTTTACAAGGTCACTATGTAACAAATTAGTGTCATATCATAAAATGGAACTTCACGTTTTTTTTCCATTTTTCCCCTTTTCTTTTAAAATACAAATATAAATTATCGTGACGAAAAACAAATGGCCATAAGGGAGTGTACAAAATAATATGTGCTCTTAAGGTGATACAAATTTATATACGCAATACCCAGAGGCATTATTGTTAAAAATAGCCTGTTTCTCCATCGACTAGGAAAAGTAATATTAACATAAAGCATTTTATGCAATCCATTAATGATTAAGCTAGTGATTAATATGTACGGAATACACCTTATAGTGGCGTGAGAAGTGTGAACACCTCTCCGTGAAAAAATTCAATACATTTGTGAATTTTCCTTGTGATTAGTCAAAGCATTTATGTCGTTCCATCATGTTAGAGAGCGCATACAAGTAAAAAGATTTCTGGACGTTTGTCCGAATTATCTGACTTTCTTTTATGAGTTTCCAATTATTTCCCTAAACCACTTTACGGGACCACACTTTCAGTTTTTCCAGAATTTCTCTGGTAATTTTCCAGTTCTTCTTTTTTTCTGAAATACTTTATTCGGACTGCTACGAACATAAAGAAGATATGAGCCAAATTCACCCAGCCGTTCTTAACTGATAGGTTAAAAACTAATAGTGGTTTATTTTAGTTGACATGTATTAACTTCTCTCACAATAATTATTTCGAGGATGTGTCGTCATTTCTCTGTTTGTGTTACAGCGATTAATCTGCTTATAATGTAATGCGAGACCAAAATAACATTAATATCAAAAGTTAATGAGCTCCAGCGTGACAGGTGCATTGTGCGGATACATGTTCTGTAGGAATGAGAGTATGTTTTTAATTAACTACGACATTTGTCTGTGTTAATTAGCGCTCGTCTACGTATCTGTATAGAAGCTGAGTAGTGTTGACCTGTAACGTCACTGTAGGACTAAACAAAATGTCAAAGAATGCGAAGCAGCCTGAAAGGTTACAGATGACGTAGCACATTTTCCGATTCACAATGTGACTTTGCCTTGACAAGTTGCTTTTACTGCTGATGGTATTTCCTGACGTGCACCAGTGATGCAAGGGGTCTTACAGAAAGATTCGGATAAGCAACGCAATACACATGCCGGGTAATCGCGGAACTATTCAAGCGTAGACAAAAGAAACTTTCATGCTGTGGTTCTTCAATTTCTCCAGGCGTATTTCATGATGAAATTGATCTCGGGTGAACAGCCTGGGATTGCATCATCAAACAGGCTATAGAGATCAGAATGTGTTGTTGTGGTCTTCAGTCCGGAGACTGGTTTGATGCAGCTCTCCACAGTACCCTATCCTGAGCAAGCCTCTTCATCTCCACATAAGAACGGCAACCTACATCTGTCTGAATCTGCTTACTGTAGCCATCTCTTGGTCTTCCTTTGCGGTTTTTGCCCCACACTCTTCCCTCCAACGCTAAATTCACAATTCCTTGATGTCTAACAATGTGTCCTACCAATCTATCCCTTCTTTTAGTCAAGTTATGCCAGAAATTTCTTTTCTCCCCAATTCTGTTCAGGACCTCCTCATTAGTTACGCGATCCACCCACCTAATCTTCAGCATTCTTCTGTAGCACCACATTTCAAAAGACTCAATCCTCTTCCTGTCCGCACTGTTTATCGTCCATGTCTCACTCCAATACAAGGCGACACTCCATTCAAACGCCTTCAGAAAGGACTTCCTTAGGCTTAAATCAATATTCGATGTTAACAAATTTCTCTTTTTCAAGAATGCTTTTCTACCCATTGCCATTCTGCATTTTATATCCTCTGTACTGCGACCATCATTTGTTATTTTACTGCCCAAGTAACAAAACTCATCTACCTCCTTTATTGCTTCGTTACCTAATCTAATTCCTTCAGCATCACCTGATTTTCTCACACTGAATCGAGACAACGGCTATTTTCTTAGCAAAGCCTGGGAACCCGCATTTACACGGATTAAGACGAAGAATAAAACATGCCGTAGTGTACTGAGTTTGAGGGCGGAGGTAAAAACAGATGGAACGCCACCCCCGGCAGACACCCCTGGGCACGGACCTGGAGACCTAGGAGGGAACGTCCAGACGACGGACGAAAGGAGGCGGGATCTGAACCGTGGACCGGGCGCGGACCGCGAGGGGCTCAGACGGAGCGCCCGAAGAAGGAGTAGGGAATCAGGGAATCTGATACATTTCCCACCCAGGCCGCCCCCTACAAGTTTCGAGTGCGATGTCGAAGCGAGCGGACGAGTACGATGCTCTCGCAGCCTGATGCAGCTTCTTCGTCTGCGCCGAAGTTCCCGACCGCCGTCGGTCTGTCCATGACATGTCGGCGGCCTCCTCGGGACCTCCACGTATGACGACTTGGCCCAGCAACGCGGATTTGCATCGGATTTCTGATTCAGAGGACACGAGCACCGACGCGCCTCTGTACGTGGTTCCGACCGACGCCAGGCGGAAACGAAAGACCAGACGAAAGATTAGATTAGATTAGATTAATACTTGTTCCATAGATAATGAATACGACACTTCGTAATGATGTGGAACGTGTCAGTTAAATGAAATATGTCTATACATAATATTACATGACATTCAATATTTGAAATTTTTTTTAATTTTTTAAATATTTTTTTATTTCTTATTTTTTCCTAAAGTACTAACTTTTATCTAGAAATTCATCTAATGTGTAGAAGGAATTGCCATTCAGAAATTCTCTTAATTTATTTTTAAATGCTAGTTGGCTATCTGTCAGAATTTTGATACTACTTGGTAAGTGACCAAAGACTTTTGTGGCAGAATAATTAATCCCTTTCTGTGACAGAGCTAAATTTGACATTGAATAGTGTAGGTCACCCTTTCTCCTAGTGTTGTAGCTATGCACACTGCTGTTACATTTGAATTCAGTTGGATTGTTAATAACGAAATTTCATAAGTGAATATATATATATTGTGAAGCTGCTGTGAAGATTCCTAGATCCTTAAATAAATGTCTGCAGGATGATCTTGGGTGGGATCCAGCAATTATTCTAATGACCCGCTTTTGGGTAATGAATACTGTCTTACTAAATGTTGAATTACCCCTGACTATGATGCCGTAAGAAAGCAGAGAATGAAAATAGAGATAGTATGCTAGTTTACTGAGTTGTACATCACCAAAGTTTGCAATCACCCTAACAGCATAAGTAACTGAGCTCAAACGTTTCAGCAGATCTTCAATGTGTTTCTTCCAATTCAATCCCTCATTGCATAAACCTAAAAATTTTGAATATTCTACCTTAGGCGTAGATTTCGGGTTGAAGTCAATATTAATTAATGGTGTGATGCCATTTATTGTGTGAAACTGAATATACTGTGTTTTTTCAAAGTTTAAAGAGAGTCCATTCACAGGGAACCACCTAATAATTCTCTGAAATACTTCATTGACAATTTCATCAGTTTATTCCTTGATTCGGGTGTGATAGCGATACTTGTATCATCAGCAAAGAGAACAAGCTTGGCATCTTTATGAATATAGGAAGGCAAATCATTAATATATATCTAGAACAGCAAAGGTCCCAGTAACGAACCCTGTGGCATCCCATGCTTGATAGTTTCCCTGTTAGAGGACTCGGCTGTTTTATGTATATTATGTGAACTCCTTATATCAACTTTCTGAACTCTTCCAGTTAGGTATGATTTAAACCATTTATGCACTTTCCCACTCATACCACAGTACTTAAGCTTATCTAGAAAAAATTCCATGGTTAACACAATCAAAGGCCTTTGATAGATCACAAAAAATCCCAATGGGTGATTTACGGTAATCCAGAGCATTTAATATTTCATTAATGAAAATGCATTTTCTGTTGAAAAGCCTTTCTGGAAACCAAACTGACATTTTGTTAGAACGTTATTTTTATTAATATGTGAAACTACTCTGAAATACATTACTTTTTCAAGAATTTTTGATAGAGCGTTCAGAAGTGAGATTGGGCGGTAGTTGTTGAATCCAACGACGCCTCCCACGTGCTTGATACGAGCGATGCCGACCAACCCAGCTCTTCAACACGGCGGCCGTCAAAGACCGCGCGCCCTGCGACGGTTCCACCGCCGCCGGCTCTTCTGCCGTCCAACCGCTTTGCGGTTCTTCAAGACGACGATCCTGGTGGTTCTATACTTCCGGCTGACCCCGCTGCTGTGCATGCTTCGCGGCCCGTCTCGCAGCAGTTACAAGTCTCGCCCATCATTCTCCAGTATGAGGGCGCATATAAAGACCTCAAGAAATGCCTGAAAGACAACCTTGCCGACGAACCTACCGTCCGAGTGGTTGGCGAAGATAAATAAAGATCTGCTTCCTCATGTAGGACGAGTACCAGAAGCTTCTCACATGGGCCTGCGAGAATAACGTGCCCCACTACAACTTCCCAGAGGTGCGTGAGAAACTTCTGCGCGTCGTCATCAAAGGCATTCGCTGTAGTGTCTCCCATGACGAAGTTCGAGACGAACTCTCCGACATCGGCTACCCCACGGTGGCAGTGGACTGGCTGAAGATCCCGGGTAGAGGCCGTACCTCCCCAAAGAGGATCGTTGTCATCACTGACAACTAGGTCCACTGCAGCATCTTCGACATGAAGAAGTTTAATGGACTTGACGTGACCGTCGAGACCCTGCGTTCTCGTTGTGGGCCCCCACATTCAACTGCCAGGGCCTCTATCACACTTCACGCACCTGCACGATGCCAGCCCACTACGTCCGCTCTGGCCAGGGCCACGAACGTTGGACGAACACACTCGGGAATTACAAACCGGCGGTGTGCTGCCTGTGCCAGGGCAGCCATCCTGCTAACTAAAAAGGCTGCATCCAGCACAAAAACACTCGCCGCCGGCAGCGAGGCCTTCCTCCATTGTCCCACAAGGACTCCGCCAGGCAACCTGCGCCCCCAGCTGCTCAAGGAACTACGCTTGTCGTCGCCAACGCCGACCGTCGTGTAGTTCCTCCGCCAACCAACCAACAGCAACAAGGCCGTCGCACCGGCTTTGTGCGACAAGGCGTCACAGCTGTTGACGTCGTTCGAGGGTCCCTCCCGACAGCGCCTGCAGCTCTGCTAGCTCCAGCGATGCCTGCACCTGCTCATAAAGCGCCGGTGCACTTCGCCACCGTTGTTGATCTTGTCGCCTCCCTCCGCCAAGCAGTGGCTGGCACTCCACACTGCACTCGAGGCGTTGACGACACTACTGTCCGGAGCTATTCAAGTAGCTCTCAGCAGGGTCCGCACTCCAGCCAGAACACCCACGCCTGCCCAGTATGACAGCAATTAGAGGACTGGACACTCTCATCTTTGTGATGTGGAATGCAGAGAGCATCCGCCAGCGCCTGCAAGAATTCGCCCTCTTCCTCCGTGACTGGAATGTTAACATGTGCCTCGTCACGGAGACACAACTAAAGCTGGGGTCCGAGCCAATGTGGCCAACTACACCTGCCACCGTTCTGACCGCCCTACTGCGGGTGGCGGCATGGCAATCTGCATCCAGAACTCCATCCGGCACTACGCCGCGCCTTCACTGGGGATTCTGAGTGTCGAGACCTTGGCCGTAGGTGGTGGGAACGACGCAGGGCCCTATCACCTTCATCGCCGAGTATCGACAGCCGTCAGGCCTCTTCCCAACTGCCGACGCTGATGCTCTTCTCCACCAACAGGGGAAGTTCATTCTCGCAGGGGACCTCAACAGCAAACACGCCAACTGGAATGCGGTCACCACCAACCCCAGTGGCCGCGTCCTCCGCCGAGCCGTTGACTGACACCACATTCATGTCTGCGCGCCTGAGGAGCCGCGCACTATCCCCGAAATGGGAACCAGCTCAATGTCTTGAACATTTATGCAAGGCATCTCTGGCCTTGTAACAACAGACGTCGTTTATGAACTCGCCTCGGACCATCTACCTGTGGTCGTCTCTTTTTCTTTCTCATCAGTCCAAGTGCCCCGCCGCTTCTCTACTGCTCACACCAACTGGGACGCCTACTGCCGTCACCTTAACTGGCTCCTCACTGATCGTCCGTTACCACAGGCGCCCATGACGTATGATGCTCTGCAGCACCTCACTGCCACTGTACTCGACGCCACGTCCGCCGCCAACCCCTGCCGACCATTGGCCGGAGGGAATTGTCGCGGCGACTCCCTCCCACCAGAAACTGTCCTACGCATCACGGAGAAGAATCGGTACCCAAGGAGTGAGGACTCACCCCCCAACGCGAGCTCAAGGCACGTATCAACCTGCTCCAGCGTAAAATTCAGGCAACCCTGCATCCCACTGGCATCGTCAGTGGAATGACCGCCTAGCGGCTCTCGCTCCCGACTCTTCAGCCTGGAACCTCGTCCACCGCTTCGCGAAGTGGAAGCCACGCATGCCGCCACTTGACACACCTGCTGGACTGGTCTACACGCCTGCTGCAAAAGCCAATGCCCTGGCCACCGTTTTAGAGCAGAATTTCACTTCCATCGATGACCACGAAGGCTTCGGCCACGTTCGGGAGATCGAAGACCACCTTCATGTTTTTCTGGAAGCCGCCAGCCGTGACCAGCCCGATGCAGACGCCCTGATACTGGTGAATGATGATCGGCGCACTCTTGCCCGCCTGCCACCTCGCAAGGCCCCTGGAGTGGACCTCCTCACAGGTCCCCTCTCGAGAGAGCTATTGCCAAGATTTTCAACATCATCGTCGTGCGTACCTTCTCGTCTATCTGGAAGCAAGCAGTTGTGGTCGCAGTTCCAAAGCCTGGCAAGCCACGGAACGACCCACGGAATTATCGTTCAATCAGCCTGCTGTCGACGCTCAGTAAGACTTTCGAGCGCCTTCTGCTGCCGCGCCTGCTCGACCACCTGCATGTGGGAGAAGCGATCCCCAATTGGCAGTTTGGCTTTCTACGATGCGATTCCACCCTCTGCAGCTGCTCTGTGTAGTGCAGCCTTCAATCGCCGCGAGACCTTTGGGATGATACTCCTGGACACTTCCCGCGCATTTGTCAGCATGTGGCATCAGGGGCTTGTCTATAAGCTGTTCACGGCTGGACTCCCCAGCTCGCTCGTCATGCTGCTGGGTGACTACTTGCTGAAGCGCACCTTCGTCTTTCATCATTGGGCGTCCCCAAGGGATTTGTCCTGGGGCCTATTCTCTATACCGTTTACACAGCGAACTTCCCAGTTTCTGCGTGCGTCAGCCAGTACATCTACACAGACGTGCCATCTTAACCCCCTTGCGATTCATCGCCGGCTGCAAGCGTCCTACCATGACGTAGAACAATGGGCCTCTCGCATGCAGGTCCGATTCAACGCTGCCAAGAGCCACGCCATCCTAATCAGGCGTCGCCGCAACGGGTATCACTCCCTTCTGCGACCCCATCCCGTGGACGGCAACAGCGACCTATCTTGGGTCACGCTTGATTCGCAGCTCACCTGAAAGCCACAAATAGATGCCACGTGGAAACGCGCTTCCCCTGCCTTGGGTGCGCTCTACTTCCTCCTCAACTAAGACTCTGCATTGCTTGTGGCCAGTGGCTTCTGGATCTGTCAAGCCATCGACCGCTCCCTCATGGACTATGCCTCTCTCATATGGGGCACTGCTTCCGAGACTAACCTCCGCAGACTGCAGACCCTTCAGAACATTGACCTCGAACGAGTTTTCCATGTGCCCTTGGAACTTCGCAGCCCACTACCTCCACAAGGCTGCTGGGGAACTGATGATACACGAACGCATCCAACGATCCGCAGGCCAACTATACCACGCCGCCCAGCACTCGAAGAACCCTCTCATCCGAGAGCTGGGCAGACCCAATAAAGAAGACGACCGTTTCAAGCGGCCCATGGCCCTACCTACTGGCCCGCTGGTAGGCCCCCGTGACTTTTCTCATCGAAGAACCCCTCCTGGCATCCGCGCATGGACTCTCATAAAACCCTGCTAGTATAACTCCCGACACCAGCTGCAGCAGGCAATACTTTCGGATAACATCCTGCACTTCATTCAGTAGGAATCAACCCACTTTGCAGATGCCATGCGGCCCGGCCCATGGCAGTACATTAGCACAACATGGTCGATTGCCGAAATATTGTGTCCTATGCACACACACACCAAGGTGTCCACCCTAGATCTATTTCAACTCCTTCATGCTAATTGCAGTGGTGCTATATGATCCAATGCCACAAAACCGTGATCTATTGAGAATGGTTGTTACTACTAATTATGAATACAGACCTTGATGTCACTATATGTGTTCTGCCCTTTCTACTTGGATCACACATCACCACTGGAGAACAAATAGTTACAATGGCACGGAACATCAAGCAACATTATCACCACCCAGCTTGTAAGATCCGTGCTATCATAGAGGATAGACCTGATTACAGTTGTAGCTCCAACGTTAGACCAGTAATAGAGCCTATTAGTGATATGGCAGCTAAGGAGAGGAAGAAAATACATCTGCACTCTGTGTGATAACCTGGTGGAGTCATTCCACATGTGTAATGGCTCTTCCGGATGCTATGCGGAGTATAGGGTGCGTCCAACTGCAGGTGATGGCTCATGGCGACAGCAACAATGTGTGTCGCTTTGGATCCGAAGAGACTCCCTCCGGTCACAAAACGCCGTCTTAAGTGGTAAAGACTGCCAGTGTTGCTCGAGGGATAAAGGCAGAGCTCAGCATCTACATCATAGTTCACATGACCGTCTGTGGACCTTTGGCAGAGAGTCGAGTGGAGGGTATGAATCAAATGCTCAAACGGCACTGCAACCGTGTAGGCTACAAATTCCTCCACTTGTGCCAACGTGTGGTGACATTCCGGGAATCGCTGAATAGGTCAGGCGTTCACTACATGCCGGAAGTGGCTACAAGGGTAGAGGGACTGTGTGGCGTGGACTGGCGATTTTTTATATTATAGGGCTTCGGGAGCACACAAAATAGGGTTTCAAAGGGTACAGATCAAAGATAAGATGAACACAGATCTAAAAACTGAGCATCTACGAGTTTTAATTGGTCGCAGCTATGTGGGGAAAGTACCAGAACTCCAAGTGCTAATAGAAAGTACTGTATCTCAGATCTATGTATTTACCGAAAGCTGGCTGAAACAGGAAATAAGATCAGCTGAAATTTTCACTAATGGGCAAATGATGTTCAGAAAGGATAGAAAGTTGGCGGTGTATTTATTGCTGTCACAAGCGGTTTATCACCTGGCGAAATTGAAGTAGATAGTTCCTATGAGGTGGTTTCGGTACTGGTTATCTCTGACAACCAGAGTAGTAATTAGTTCTGGTTGCTATTCCCTGTCTCAGACGATTCGATTGCAGAAAGCTTCAGAGAAAGTTTGGATCATCTTGGAAAATAGGGTTTCTGCCGCTAATCCGCGTCGTACTAGCACGATATTTCGATCGCGTTACTCGCGATCTTCATCAGGTGCTTCCTGGAGCTGAATCCAGTGTGTAACGGGTCCAGTAGTTATGCCTGTCTGCAGTGGCTAGGCGCTCTGCCATTGGTCGGCGCTGTGGGAGGCGCTCCACCCGACGTCCGCGCCGGCCACTAGCCACAATACTAGCATTTACTATAATAGGTGTGGCTGTTCCGCCTGCTGAGTGCGTGCTTTTTGGCTCTTGGCAGTTAATAACTTCGTCATGTTATGTTCTGTTCCACCTCCAAGTTGTACTGGGTGTTCAATCCTTTGACTGACGTCATTTAAGCCGTCTTGAGCACTATACTGTTCTGTTACCGTAGCCGGCCGGGTCAAGTTTTACCTATGAGGTCCGCGCCCGCTAGCAGCGCCTGCCGCATCTCTCTCTGGCTTCTGGTGTTGGAAATGCCGTTTATTCTCTATGTGGCAGCCTTCTGGTGCTTGATGTGTTGTGTGATTCAGCACCATTTGTTCAGCCTGTGTTATTTGTGCTGACTTATTCATTCCGTCATATGCAGAATTATTCCTCTCATAGGTGGGCTGTTGCCTCCGTTGCGTCTTTAGGAAATGAAGAGCTGGATTCCAGGCGGAACTAAGCTGCTATCCTGTGTCGCGGTTGTTAAGATTTTGCGTGACCTTCATTTCAATGGGATAGTGTCATCAAAGAATCCATTTAAATGAAGGATTGCTGCCCAGTGTGGGTTCCGTATCAGGTGATTTCAAAAAATGTTCAAATGTTTGTAAATCTATCGGACCAAACTGCATGGTCATCAATTCCTAGCTTACAAACTACTTAAACTAAGGTAAACTAACCTAAGGACAAGCACACATACTCAGGCCCTAGGGAGGACTCGAACCTCCGTCGGCGAGTAACCGCGCGCTCCGCAGCGAGGCGCCTTAGACCGCTCGGCTGCTTCACCGCGCCTCAGGTGGGTTTGACGGAGGATATCGAAAGAGTCCAAAGAAGAGCAGCTCGTTTCGTATTGTCACGATACAGGGGAGACAGCGTTACGGAAATAATGCAGGATCTGGGACAGAAATCATTACAACAACGGCGCTTATCGCTGCGGCGTGGGCTACTTACGAAACTCCAATCGCCAACATTCTCCTCCGAATGCGAAAATTTATTGTTGACTCCCACTTACATAGGTAGAAACGACCATCAGAATAAAATACCAGAAATCAGAGCTCGAACGGAGAGATTCAGCTTTCTTCCCGCGCTGTATTCGAGAATGGAATGGGAGATAAACAGTATAAAGGTTCCAGAATGAAACTTTCACTCTGCAGCGTAGTGTGCGCTGATATGAAACTTCCTGGCGGATTAAAATTGTGTGCCGGAACCGGGACTCGAACCTGGGACCGTTGTCTTTCGTGGGCAAGCGTACTACAGACTGTGCTATCCCGACACAACTCACGATGCCGCCTCGCAACTTTACTTTCGCCAGTACCTCCCCTCCTACTTTCCAAACTTTACAGAAGCTCTCCTGCGAACCATGCAAGACTAGCACTCCTGGAAGAAAGGATATGGTGGAGACTTGGCTTAGCCGCAGCCTAGGGGATGTTTCCGGAATGAAACTTTAACTCTGCAGCGGAGTGTGCGCTGATATGAAACTTCCTGACAGATTAAAATTGTTTCATTCTGGAAACATCCCTTAGGCTGTGGCTAAGCCATGTCTCCACCACATCTTTTCTTCCAGGAGTGCTAGTCTTGCATGGTTCGCAGGAGAGCTTCTGTGAAGTTTGGAAAGTAGGAGGCGAGGTACTGGCGGAAGTAAAGTTGTGAGGCAGCATCCTGTGTCGTATCGAGATAGCACAGTCGGTAGTGCGCTTGCCCGCGAAAAGCAAATGTCCAAGGTTCGAGTCCCGGTTCCGGCACACAATTTTTATCTGCCAGGAAGTTTCAGTATAAAGGTACAATGAACCCTCTGCCAGGCACTTAAATGTGATTTGCAGAGTATCCCATGTATATGTAGATAGTTTTTCCTTCCTAATCCTTCTTCCTTCCTCCATTTAATGAAATATTTGCAAGAATGCATTGTGTATACACACAACCACCGCGTATTCTTTCCGTTTCAGCCACGACAAGCTTTATCATTTCCAACGGGATTCGTGTGGAGAAAAATGAATGAAGAGAATATAGAAGAGGTTATTGTGCAATATCGCCCTATTGCCGTGGATACGGGCGGATGTGGCTGTGTGTGGTATCCGGTGTCCGTGGCAGCGGCCCTCTAGGCTAGGAATAACGGCCGTTTGGCCGTTCCGCAACACTCCACATAGAGCGAGCGACGCGTTTCACCTGCGAAATGGCGGCCCGTCCCGAGCGCGGGCCCCAATATCAAAAGGGCCCGTAAATCCTCGTTCCAAAAGAGTTCTCCGCCCGCTAAGTTATTTATGGCGCTCGCTGTTTAATCCTTGTGCAGTCGCTGGCTACCACCTGTCAATACCCGCAGCGGGCCGTTTTTCATTCGTCGGCCGCTGTCTCTCTCGCGTTCCTCAGTTTTCTTTCCCGGTTTTCCCCTCTCGCACGCACACACGCACGCACGTTCGCAGCCAAACGTGGAGGACATTTCAAACGGCTGCCTCAGCACTGGCGCGCATTCACTCCGGTGTATATAAACGGGATTTGTCCTCGACGTTCCATTCGGCCTATAAATCAGCGCAGCACAACTTGATTAGTTCATTCGTTCTTCCGTTTTGTTGTTGTTTTCTTCTATTTCTGTTCGGCTCATTGAACGCAGAATGTGCGTAACATTTTCTCCCGAAACAGTGGGTAAACCTTCTCCGTGTGTGTCGGCGTTTCGCTGAATGCAATACCGGGCGGTAGCCGTATTACATACTTCACGCAACACCTGGGAGCATATTACGCTACGGTGTTTCATATACTCGCCTGAGTGTGAAATGAGAAGCACTCGCAAAGTAGGTACATTTCTAGACATCCACTTTTTAGCGTCATCAAGTTGTCCATGTATCATATTTATTACACTATCAAATTTATTGGAAAAAAAATTGGATGACATATTGGTTCTATTTCTTTGGCAAAGATCTTTGACGTGTCGCAGAAAGGGGGTATTACACTATCATCTAACATTTGATCAAAGTTTCTACAGAATGGCAGACCGTAACTCATTATTATATTGAGCAGGTGCGTGTTTACAAGAAAATAAAAAATGAATCAAAAATTGTAAATTTACTAGAAGCCATGGAAATCACCGCGAGATAATAAACATACAGCAAAATTTGTTTCGTTTGTATAGTCTATGGGACTTAACTACGGGGTCATCAGTCCCTAAACTTATAAACTACTTATGAACTACTTACGAACTAGGACGGCACAAATATCCATGCCCGAGGGGGGATTCGAACCCCCGACCGTAGTGGCCGTGCAGACCGTGACTGGAGCGCCTTAGTCTCCTCGGCCACCGCGGCCGGCAGAGGCAAAATTTGTAACGGGAACTGCTAGTCGAGGAAGGCACATATATTAAAATTATATACTACATTTAAATATATGATAATGAAATAGGGTTTTCTGTTCCTTATATTACAAAGCAGAGAATTCACCTCAGAGAAGGTGTATATTCAAAAGACAGAGCAAACGTTAGGCTCCGATTTCTTGCGACAGCAGAAAGCTACATTAGTTTACACCTAGCACTATAATGCTGCAGTGCACATTGACGAAAATAATATTCCAATTTACAGTAGGCACTCAGATACTGTAGTGAGCACTGACAAAAATTACACACAATGTGTAAAGCACTTAAAGAGGAATTATAATGTTTACACTGTTGGTACACTGTATTGTCATCACGAACAATATGTAGGTATTTATTCTGTAAATTTATTGTTTCACCTACACATTTGATGCAAATTTACGATGCAGATAAACACATTTCAACGAGCGTCATCTGGAGTACAATAAGGCAAGAATCCAGAACTACAAAAAACATTTATTTGTATCCGAGTATATTGTGTCCGCCGCCTCCTCTTCTATGCCCGCTTTTCAGAATGCAACCTCGATAAATCCAGAGGCACATGTGGACGCCTATGACAAGACGTGTAACATATCCCAGCTACCCAATCAACACACAATTTTTATTTCTTGAATGGTATTCCAGTCGAAAATTACTGCGCGCCTCATCTGCTTCATACATTTCTATCAATTATGTGGCCAACAAGCAGACCCAGAAAACTTAGCAGCCATCAGCCACGTCTTTCACTACAGAATACAGACGTAAAACGGCTGCAGTGATGCTAGCGCTCCAAGCGGTCACATTTCTCGCTGCAAGAAACAGACGACGAACGCTTTCTTTGAGCAAATCTAAGGCCAGGCCTAAGATTTGATCAAAGAAATTGGACGAAAGGCGAGATTTGACAAAAGTGTCATATTACACTACGTCCAATATCTTGGACATATCATCTTTGTCCAATAAATTGGATACTGTAATACCAGCCTAAGTAAAGCCGGTCACGCTCACTCTCATATGAAATAAATAGAAAATCAAGTACTGTAAGTCATGTGAATGTAGAGTTACCGACAGAATGCTTCAGACATATCAGTATCGTTCGTTAGGCTACTGTGGCTGTGTGAAACGAAAGACATAAAAATTTAGTTTCGCAGATACTCATTATTTTAAACACATAAGATAGAACACATTTTTTTGTCGTTCGATTTTTCCACAAACACACAGATCAGTTTATCAACTATGGACCATGTGGCATATGATTCACCATAGTAAAAAGCTAATTTTTTTTTACATTCTTTCCGTCTATCTGCCATATCTATCACCGCTTCCCCACTATCTAACTCTTCATCCTCCATCTAATCCTCGGCCTCTTCCATCTATCTTCCATCTCCACCGCCACCTATCTCTATCCACGTACCGTCTTTCCCTCGTCGTACCTATATAAAACGAAGAATTTAAAAATTAAGGAATTGCTTCAAATTAGTGTTATCTGTTGGAAACTATCACAAAGTTACTGTTACATAAAATTAATTCAAATAACAACGCCCATTAACAACGTTTTGTTCACAATACGTTTCTATGGTGTTTTGATTTTCAGTGCTAATATCATGATTGATCTTACTGAAAATTAACCATTAAACATGAACGTACCTAAAATACGTTTGCACGAAAAGTTGTTACTTTAGTGTCGCATTTTTGCCATAGCACCTGACCAGTACGCAAGGCAGAAGTAGGTAACCCTCCAATTTTCGACGCTCACTTATTTGGCAGCTGAAGAATGTATGTAGATGTAGATGAAACAATATTATTGAATTTGTACAGACATGTTTCAATATCTTCCACCCCCTTATCGTTATGAACCCTGTACCACGATAGTGCACAATGGGAGACTAATACCTACTACCATATACAAACACTATATGTTTCCGATGTGTAGTTTTGGCTGCAGAGTAAACTTTAGGCACAAATACCTCAATTTTTATGTGTATTACGATAACTATATAGGTCTGGTGTCAGTTTAATCACCAGCGTTGTACGATCTTCTTCTTATTGCAAATGATTGAAAATTTGCTCTTAAGTGAACGCTACGTCTTTTGAAACTTCCTGGCAGATTAAAATTGTGTGCCGGTTCAGGCACCCAATTTTAATCTGCCAGGAAGTTTCATATCAGCGCACACTCCACTGCAGAGTGAAAGTTTCATTCTGGAAACATCCCTTAGGCTGTGGCTAAGCCATGTATCCACAATATCGTTTCTTCCAGGAGTGCTAGTCTTGCAAGTTTCGCAGGAGAACTTCTGTGAAGTTTGGAAAGTAGGCGGCGAGGTACTGGCGGAAGTAAAGTTGTGAGGCGGCATCGTGAGTCGTGTCGGGATAGCACAGACAGTAGTGCGCTTGCCCCAGAAAGGCAAAGTTCCCAGGTTCGAGTCCCGGTTCCGGCAAACAATTTTAATCTGCCAGGAATTTTCATATCAGCGCACACTCCGCTGCAGAGTGAAAGTTTCATTCTGGAAACATCCCTTAGGCTGTGGCTAAGGCATGTCTCCACCAAATCCTTTCTTCCAGGAGTGCTAGTCTTGCAAGTTTCGCAGGAGAACTTCTGTGAAGTTTCGAAAGTAGGAGGCGAGGTACTGGCGAAAGTAAAGTTGTGAGGCGGCGTCGTGAGTCGTGTCGGGATAGCACAGTCGGTAGTGCGCTTGCCCGCGAAAGGCAAAGGTCCCAGGTTGGTGTCCCGGTTCAGGCACACAATTTTAATCTGCCAGGAAGTTTCATATCAGCGCACACTCCGCTGCAGAGTGAAAGTTTCATTCTGGCTACGTCTTCTAATTTATATTTATTTCATCTGATAGCATCTTTTAGATTTTGTTTAGCCTAAATGAGGTAGCGAAAGTGCCTATTTTAGACGCCAAAATGCCCTTTTTTACATCTTGAACATCCGCAGTCTACTTGCTAGACACCCTATGGATGGGATGTCAAGCGAAGCGCCGTAGAGAGTGTTTCCAGAAGTGAGGATACAGGTGGAGAAATGGCGGTCGTTCCTCGGCCACAAAACCTGTGTCCGCCGCCGTGCGGTCTTGGGAGGGAAGGAGGCGGCTTATTTACAGGAAAAGCCGGCAATACATCGTGCCGTGGGCCGGCCGCGCTGGCGCTCTGTATTCCAGCCGGCTGGTACCTGTCCAGCAGTAAATCTGGCCGCCTCCCCTTCCACCGCCTACCACCCCCTACCACCCCCGCTTGTTTACGCCGGCCTCTCCCTTATTAAGGCCGGCAGGGCAGGCCTCGCTGATTGAAATTCTGCCCCCCTCCTGCCTACCCCCCCTCCCTGACCCAGGCTGGACCGCTCAGTCCCAGTTTAAATAATTTATGCAGGCGACGCCCACCTGCCCTGCGCCACAAATCATACTCCGGACTGTCAAGCGCAAACGTGGCCGTTGTTCTAATTTCTTGTGACGCTCCAGGCACTTTCAGCTGTGCGGTCTTTTGGCGAATCTTTCAAAAAATGTTCAAATGTGTGTAGAGCTTATGGGACTTAACCATGGGGTCATCAGTCCCTAAACTTACAAACTACTTATGAACTAGCTAATACTAAGGACGGCACAAATATCCATGCCCGAGGGGGGATTCCAACTCCCGACTGTAGTGGCCGTGCAGGGCGAATCTTTGGCTCCCGCCGGCCGCGGTGGCCGAGGGGACTGAGGCGCTTCAGTCACGGTCTGCACGGCCACTTCGGTCGGGGGTTCGAATCCCCCCTCGGGCATGGATATTTGTGCCGTCGTTAGTTGTAGCTAGTTCATAAGTAGTTTGTAATTTTGGGGACTGATAACCCCAAAGTTAAGTTTCATAAGCTCTACAAACATTTGAACATTTGAATTTTCTTTGGCTCCTCCGTTAACTGTTGTATTATGTTTACAGTACACTGTATGGAAGGCAGTTGCTACAGTATACTGTAACGGAATGACAAATTGATACAGACAAAAAAAGAGGTGTGGTTAAAACATTGGTTGACAGGGCGCATAAAATTTGTGAACCTGCTTATTTAAAAGATGAGTTGGAGCATTTACGATCCACCTTCCTGTAGAACGGTTATTCTACCAAAGAAATAGACAGAGCCATTCGTCCCAGGAAGAAAGTTAACATCAACAAGGAACAACAACCGCCCAAGGGGAAAGTTTTTCTTCCGTTCATAAATAAGGTTACAGACCGTATTGCAAAAGTGCTGTACAAGTATGGGGTAGAAACCATTTTCAGACCTACAAGGAAGATAAAAGAATATTTAAGATCTGCAAAAGATGTACGACATCCGCTGAATACACCAGGTGTATATAAAATTCCCTGCAGCTGTGGTTCAGTCTACATTGGAACTACTAAAAGAAGCGTCAATATTCGTCTGGTCGAACATAAAAGGAATTGTCGCCTTGGGCACACGGAGCAATCGGCCGTAGCGGAACATGTATACCAAGAAGGCAACCATGAAATTAAATTTAATGAGACTAGTGTCATCTCAAAAACTTCACACCATCATGCGCGCACATATAGAGAAGCAATCGAGATATATAAACATGGCAATAATTTTAACAGGAAAGAGGAAGCTGTTAAATTAGACAGAATTTGGACTTCTGCTTTACACCAGCGGAATGACAATCGATTCTTCTCTACCAAGAATGTTGGCAATACCAGAGATAGTGTCGTAGCCGACGTCACGTGATGTCTTGTGGTGCCCTCTACATTGCCTACATATACGGCGCTCCCTCAAGTTCTCATCGCAGTTCGCCACTTTACCTCTGAAGATGTCTTCCGCAGCCGAAGATGAAACGTTAGGGGAAAGTTTTATAAATCGACCACGGCTTATCAGCCCGGAAGTTTTAAATGAAGTTGACGCCGGCCGTGAAAGTTTATATTGTATGATCAAATTGATACAGAGATAATGCTAAAGAGACATCAATTTGCACAGCTCACTCGTATATCCTTAACTTATTTAGGGGGTTCGAATTTCAATCACTGCTGTGGAGACACTATGCAACGGATACTAATATTGTCGATGATAGCCCACAACTATCATTTGTGTCTCGTTGCCACCGGTTGTCCTAGGTGTCGGTGCCCGAGTAGGGAGAGACCGACACAGGAAAATAGGATGCACGCGTGTGCAGGTACGGAGGTGACCAGGCAGTGGGACAGCAAAAACTAGAAACACTAAGTTAGATTAGAACAATATATATATTTCGTAGAAATAATACAATACTTAACTTGGAGGGCAGCAGACTAGTGGAATGCTGATACATAGTTCAACTAGGTAGAGGCCTGCCTACTGATGAGAGACTATTATAGTGCCTGTCTTCTTTCCAAGTGACCGATGCAGTTCAGGGTGGCCACGAGTCGGATTGCAGCAGAGGGCGCTCGTGGCTGACTTCGTAAGAAGACCGCGCCGTGCTTGCATGGTGGCGCGCGGCGAAAGTACGTGGCGCGCACTTCAGACTCGTGCGACACCACACTATCTGTCAGAGGCCGCAAACGACCTGGACGAGCAGTTGAATGGAATGGAAAGTGTGTTGAAAAGAGCATATAAAACGAACATGAACAAGAGCGAAACAAAGATAATGGAATGCAGTCTTAGAAAATCAGGCGATGCTAAAGGAATTAGATTAGGTAACGAAACAATGAAAGTGGTAGATGAGTTTTGTTACTTGGGTAATAAAATAATATGTGACGGTCGCAGTACATAGGATATAAAATGCAGAACGGCAATGGGAATTAAGGCATTTTTGAAACGGAGAAATTTTTTAACATCGATTATTAATTTAACTAAAAGGAAGGCATTTGTGTGGAGTGTTGCCTTGTATGGAAGTGAAACATGGGCGATTAACAGTGTGGACAGGAAGAATACTGATGATTAGGTGGGTAGATCGCGTAACTAATGAAGAGCCGTGGTGGAGTAGCCTCGCGCGGTTGCTCGCCCTGGAGGTTCGAGTCCTTCCTGGGGCATGGGCCTGTGTGTTGTCCTTAGGTTAGTTTACATAGATTTCAGTAGTTTGTAAGTTACGGACTGATGACCACGCAGTTTGGCCCGATAGATTTACAGACATTTGAACATTTTTTGATATATCCTTAACCTGGCGTGAGTGAGTTCGGTTGTGATACCCGAGGTGTTTCTAAGCGCTGATTAGTGGACGTCATTGTTGCCACACAGATCTTGCTGTCACAATAGCTGGAGGTTAGGGAGGGGGGGGGCAAGATGGAGTTTTGAGATTACCGTTCCGCCAGTGTCAGAGGGATATACAGGAGTGCAAATGTGGCTGGGGTACTTCATACCCGACCTCGTAGTTGGTGTCACATTTTTGAGCTGTCAGCAATTTTACGAGATACATAGTTATTTATACTATTCTTTGAATTATTCTTAGAACTTAATTTCTCAAGATTTCTTATGAAGAACATGAACATCGGCCACAAGAACTACTAGAAGAAGTTCTAGAAAAATTTTCATACGGTAGTTCCTGTGACTCCGAGAGTGAAAAAGAAATTGACATCGTTTCTCAACGAAGTGAAGAAAGTGATTCGGAACAGGAGTGTATTGTGGATCATTTGGAAGTGCCAAAATCTGTGTTAGCGGCTCTTATTCAGTCATCTGAGGTACGTGAGACTTATTATACTTCCAAAGATGGTACAAAATGGATAAAGGACTGTACTAGCCAAAGTGTTCATATTCGTTCAGAGAATATTATTATCAATTATCCAGGCGTAAAAGATGCTGCAAACAAAGCCGAAACACAGACTGAATGTTGGAGTCTTTTTATAACAAACAGTAAGTTTCATCTTGTTTCAAATGTTCAAATGTTTGTATAGCTTATGGGACGTAATTACGAGGTCATCAGTCCCTAAACTTACAAACTACTTATGAACTACTTACGAACTAGGACGGCACAAATATCCATGCGCGAGGGGGGGGATTCGAACCCCGACCGTAGTGGCCGTGCAGACCGTGACTGGATCGCCTCAGTCCCCTCGGCCACTGCGGCCAGCCATCTTTTTTAATAATGGACTGCATTATTAATATCCCAAGTAGAAAAATATTCAGTACACCATTGCAGTATAAAAAATTCGTCATCGGTGTTTCGGGTATCTCATACCCACCTCACCTCATTCACGTTGGGTTAACTTATCTAGGGGGGTTTGGAACTTCAATCCTGACAAAACTGCTGTGGAGACACTAGGCAATGGATTCTACTATTGTCGATGATAGCCCACACCTATCTGTCAGAGACAGCAAAGGACCTGGAAGAGCAGTTGAATGGAATTGACAGTGTGTTGAAGAGAGCGTATAAAATGAACATTAACAATTGCAAAACAAATATAATTGACTGCAGTCTTAGAAAATCAGGCGATGCTGAAGGAATTAAATGAGGTAACGAAACAATGAAGGTGGTAGATAAGTTTTGTTACTTGGGTTGTAAAATAACATAACATTATAGATGATATAAAATAACTTGGGTTTTAAAATAACATAACATTACAGATGATATAAAATGCAGAACGGCAATGGGAAGGAAAGAATTTTTGAAAAAGAGGAATTTGTTAACATCTAATATTAATTTAAGAGTAAGGAAGTATTTTCTGTTGTATGGAGTGTTGTCTTGTATGGGAGTGAAACCTGGACGATAAACAGTGAGGGCAGAAAGAGGATAGAGGCTTTTGAAATGTGGTGATACAGAAGAATGTTGAAGATTAGGTGGGTAGATCGCGTAACTAATGAGGAGGTACTGAATAGAATTGGGGAGAAGAGGAATTTCTGGCATACCTTGACTGAAATAAGGGATCGATGGGTAGGACACATCAAGGAATTGTGAATTTAGCGTTAGAGGAAAGTGTGTAGGGTAAAAATCGCAGAGGGAGACCAAGTGATGAATATAGTAATCAAATTCAAATGGATGTAGGTTGCCGTTCTTACGAGGAGATGAAGAGGCTTGCTCAGGATAGAGTAGGGTGGAGAGCTGCATCAAACCAGTCTCCAGACTG
This sequence comes from Locusta migratoria, assembly GCA_026315105.1. NCBI lineage: Eukaryota > Metazoa > Arthropoda > Insecta > Orthoptera > Acrididae > Locusta > Locusta migratoria. The sequence goes on from CM048751.1 coordinate 27,413,759, forward strand.
AAGACCACAACAACAAGTCTCATTAACAGTTTGCCTTCATTTACTGTGTTATCCATTGCGTTGTAAACAATCACACGTAATTTAATTAAGTAGAATGTCATATGCGTTTAGTAGATTACAAGGGCAAAATCGCATTGAAATTCTTATTTTAAACCGTTTATTTAATAGACAGGGTCATCACATTGATTTATTGGTAAATTTTATCTGTAACAGTCACGCCACATACGACCAGTGACACATTCTTATTTGAATGCACACAAGGTTCCATGTTTTAACGGAAATTAAATTACACACAGACGAGTTTCAATATACCTACCTTAACTCCGAGCAAATAGACTCGCCGGTCCCGCGTCACCGACTCACCGGTATGCTCTTAATCGAGGGAAACACAGTCACTTGTGAGCGAGCGGTCTAACGTAACGGTGTCACTATGTTCGTCCACGGCAGACGAACAATTCACAGTATTACTGTTCGTTTCTGGAGTACCACCTGCGACCAGCTTTGCGAAATTAGCGACAACAGTTTATGCGCAAGGCACCTATCATCATTCGCACGACAATGCGTGGGCGTATACAGCGCAATCTGTGGCTGCTCTGTTCTGTTGATGGGACTGGGACATACTGTACCATCGATCACACTCTCAGGACTTAAGTAGTTGTGACTTTGATTTGATTCCGAATATACCACTTCGTGACGTTCGCTTCGGCACTCTTCAAGAGATTCGACAGTCAGTAGAACGCTTCAGTCCCACCACCAACAGAACAGTCTCTGCTAATGGTATAGTACGCCTGCCACATCGATGGCAACGGGTTCTACACAACGCTGGTGTCTACTATGAAAGTAACAGGTGCAAACATGTAACACTTATGTATCGGTTGTGAATAAATGCCTATATTTAAATTCCAACCCTCGTATAGAATAAAATAGTCTGGCTATCTAGAAATTGTTTCAAAGGTCTAGAAACGTACTAAAAATTAACGATGTTAACTCTATAGAAAGAGCAAATAATACGATTGCAAAAATGTATATATTACTGTAAACAGTTGCAACTCTTGATACTTTTCATCAAGTAACTATAAACACTTTTAAACAGGGTGAGACATTCACAACCGTGTTTCGGAATATTTGGTAAAATAACAAAACGACTTACCAAAAAGTAGCAATAAAAGTTGTTCATCTCGGGAAACGAGGAGGGTGACTTTGATATCTTATATACAACCGATTGTGTTTTATAGTAGATTTTGATCCAAAGTGAAAAAATAAGTAACATTTGTACGATTTGCTTTTCGTTTCGTTTACTGTAATCGGCAAAAATAAAAATGATTTGAAAATTGAGAAAAGGTAATATATAACGTCATAAATAGCCATTGGACTCTTTCACTAGGTTTAACATTTCCAGTTTCAGCAAACAGACAATATTGCGAAAAGTCGTTGCAGTCTAAACATACCTATCAGGGAAGAATTTATCATGCCTTTGACGAGATGTTTCATCATTTCTATTGGCCTCCGCTACGAGGAATTGTTATGAGGGGTTCGGCAGTAAAAATGGTAAAAGACAACTCAGAAGTTGTGAGGAAGCGCGGCACAAATATTTAATAAAATTCCATAAACCGCAAATACATACAAAATCAATGTGCTATAACTGAAAAAAATTGTATGTATTTGGGGTCCATGGAATTTTATTCAATATTTGTGGCGCGTTTTCCCAAAACTTCTCATTTGTTCCTTACCGTTTTTTTACTGCTGAGCTTCGCATACCTACAGTCTAATAGCGTAAAGGTGTGTACAGTCCGAATCATTCAAGTACAATGAACAGTCTGACCACGGATTGGAAGAAAGATCAGGTTTGCGCTACATTAGATTGTGGGAGGTGTCGCATGGTAGCATCTATTCGGGTAGACCTGTAGCCATTACTTTGAAGGGGTTTGGTTGATGATCTCTAGCTATGTTTGAAAGGCAGAACCAGATAAGGACATAGACATCAATCAGTGCATGATGTCAATCAATGCAATGAAGCCTTCATGTTTGTGGCTGCGTGGGTTTTCACATAAACTGACTAGCACACACCATTCAGTAGTTACAACAATCCTGTAAATGAGGGAAATTTTACATAACTATGATAGAAACTTTGAGTCCAAGATCTACTTCCCTGTATTTTATATATATAATATTACCATACAAAAAAAAGTTATTAAAATAGTAAAGAGAAATTGCAGCACATTTCACCGAGTGATGTTTATAAATCTCACCCGTAAAGACTGTGGGAAAGTATTTTGCAAGTTCGATATTGTCACAGATTGAACAGATGGACAATTGCAACTCATCCCGTATTGACCAATGGTCCCAACTGATTTATCCATTCATTTAAAGCAACTTCAATTTCCAATAAGATTTCGTTAGCAGTGGCAGTAATAAAGCTCAAAGAGAGAGGTGCAAGAAGACAGATAAGGGGAAAGGGAGGAATGAGAAATAGGGGAGTGGATATGGGGAGGAGCCAATGAATAGAAAGAAGGGAAGAAGGAGACGGACACAGAAGTGGTAAGGAATTTAGGATGTATGACAACTTTCTGTACATAATTAGCAATTCAGTTTCTGATTTTCTAGTGATTTATGAAATCGCTTATGGGCAATCTATCAATAATCAAAATGCTGTCTATTCGTTAGTTTTAATGTCTGTTATAGTGAATTTATTACACGATTAGATTATTGACTACACTATTAGATAAAGATTTAGTGTACCCTAGATGAAATAATAGAGTCAAACGTTGCGTGAATAGACATTTTAAAAGAAGTGAGCTAATAACCTAATATTTTGTAAGTGCTAGAAGTAATGTTGCTTTACTCAGTACCCCTCTACAGTTACAATAGCGGTAGCTGCTATATGTCAGAGTGAAGAGAGTTAAACTAGATGTCTTCATATCGTGTTAAGTGTTGGGTCGATATAAGTTAATCACCTCAGTAAGCAGCTAGCTTAATGCCTTCCTTTGTGGCGTCGCTGGACAGATGAAATGTGGGATAGTGTTTCGACGCAGAAGGCGTGAAAAAGAAGAGACTGGAGGGGCATTCATCTTGTCCCGTCACGAGTTCCACGAGTGATACGTTGTCTTGACCTAATAAAGTCAATGCCTGTTAGAGGAACCATTTCTTTACACGTGAAGGAGAAGAACTCACAAGACCTATACCGTCAAGTCTATACAAGGGATATTTTTTGCACTCATCATTATAAGTACATAAATGAGACGGATGTGTAATTCATGACAGTATATAAGTTTCACGGGCATTTCCTCATCAAATAATACAAATACTTACAAGAGCGATCTTAACAATTGCCTATATATATTTGCAACGTTTTTGTTTCCTTGGAAGTTGTGAAATCGACAGTGTGGAGAATAGGCAAAAAAGCGAGATTTTTAATCAAATATTTAATGGTGTTATTCCATGAGAATGGAATGATTTGTTAGACATTAATACAGAAGTATGTAGTTGTAAGTTATGTCTATCACATTTATGACAGGCACATCAAATTTTACTGGTTTTTGAATCGAGGACGCTAACCATAGAACCCACAAATATTCACTGATTTTTGTAAGTAGTGGCATTTGTAACCTAAAAAGTCAGGTAAGTGTAAACTGAGAAGAAACAACATTAGAAACAAGTTAATCATTTAACCGAATAACTCTTAACGTACATGGTGATTACTTCGTGTTACGATCACGAACTGAATATTGCCATTAAGTGTGGAAGTTATGATGTGAGCCGAACATGAATTAGAATAAATTGTAACTGTAAGTCTATACATCCTATTATGGTTGCACTTGGTTATTGGATTCGTTTCTAATATCTACTGTACCCAGAGGACGGACGATCTTGCTTAATTCATTAATGTATCTGCAAGGCTTTAATAGAAGCTCACCTTAATGTTTGCCCTGGTACTTTGCGAATTCTACCCACGCAATCGTAACTGAGCTTACAACTAGAACATTCGAAGCGTTTTATTGGGCATCAAATATCTTACCATGTTTCCTGCCCGTAGGAACCTTTTTTCTTCTCTTCATATAATTTTGCAAATTTGTCACACGTATTTCCTAGTTGAAGTTAAATTTAGGATGTGAGTTGGGGCACTGCTTATACCAACAGATATGGATATAAACAGATCGACTGCAAAGCCCACCGAAAAAAAATTATTAAAAATATTAGTCACACGCACTTATAACTAACACACGTATTTCCTATACATTGCTGAAAGAAAGAAGACATAAAATGGATTAGACACTAGCTGTAGACCGAAAATTTTGGACCCCTTGACCACGTGAAGTTACAACACTTTACCACAAAGAAAAAATCGTAATAAATTACTCAGAAAACCCAGGCTTCGCTTGAACGTTAAAACCCTAGGTGAAGTTACTTTCAAAGAGATTAAACTCGCAATACGATATCTCCTAATGAGAGTTGTCTTTGTTCAGATGGAAGAATGGCCTTGCAAAATTTAAAAGTCCTACTACGATGATTATACTGAAACATTGATTAGTAATGTCCTATTTGAGCCTACTGTAATTTCGATGCACCTGAAATACATATTGCTAGGCAATTCCATGATAATTACCGACATATTTACCGATATCAGTAGCTTTCGACGGAGCCACAATACCAACCAACTTAACACAAAGATAGGCTGCAGCAGAGTATCTGAAAATTGGCTGTTGGTGGAAATCGTGCGGGCCCAACCCCAGGAGTTGGGGGGGGGGGGGGGGCTTTGAGTTTGCAGGGTCGATACCTACTGCCGGTCGATATGTCCGCTTCTTTTTGCAGTGATTCGCTAACCTTACATATTTGCCCAACAGGATGGCTAGAATTACCGTGGCACTATTCAGATCAAACTATTGCCTCGCAAAAAGCTTTCTACCTACTACACACAAATACAATGATTAGTTTAAACTGGACTGGGATAAATGGATGTGCCTCAAGAAAAGAACTGGTAGTAAGAGAAATAAAGAACACAGTTTTGTCCATCTCACTTCCAAAGTAATTCAGTACTGCGTAAGTTAATAATTAAATTTCAAATATCGAAAGTAAAGTCAATCAGATGTTACTAGCAGTAACCTCTCATGATTTGTATGATGATCAGTGAAATAGTGTCCTCCGCGGTGGAATGGTAGAGCGCTAAGACGCCTTGGAAATGATAACCTTACTGTTTAAGTCGCATAGATTTATAAACATTTGAACATTTTGAAATTGTGTATAAATTTACTCCAGGGTACCGTCCACCATGCCCGTATGAAATCTTAGGTAGTTTGTGATGCTCCTCATGTTGTAAGACGTGCAGACCGTCAATAAAATTTGAATAAGACCATACATTTAGTAGTGGTAGGTGAAGTACGATCCGCCATGTATTATACAAAATTTTACATATGTAGTGACCTTCGCATTGTTTTGATCATATGTGCAATGTTTCATTGCAGTCTGACGAACAGTACGGCAGCGCACAGAATAGCAATAAACGAACAATAAATGATTTTTATGTTTTAGATTATTATTGTGACTGTCAGTTATACTGTTGAAGAAACAGAATTACACGCCATTTTTAATTATTCTTCGTGCTACTTCTATTTCGCCAAGTCTGTACTGTAAGATCATACGCATTTTGTTTATTACGTGATGGACAGTAATCTTCATCCGCTGTTTCCATTCCATGTGAGGATACCACATAAGTACAAGCATCATTTTCAAACTGCACCGAAGAATGGCATCTTATAAACCATATTCCATGGGCCTGAGAACTACTCATCTACATACATGAGGCGTCTGTTCCGAAAGAACAGTCGTCACTTCTGATCCTGCAGTTGTTATTCTTTAATATTCACAGAATATATTATATCAACTGCGATTGGACAACGCTGAACATTTGTACCCATTTTCAGCTTTGCCCAATCGCAGTTGATGTCATATATTCTGTGAATACTACTCATGTACTATTATAAATATCACGATTTATCAATATACGGAACTGATATACCGATGTTTGCATGTGTAAGTATTTAAAAAGGCTGCATACATCTGGTCAGATGAAATGCCTACACTTGTCTAAATAATCTTATTAAAATTCAATTTAAGCTGTAGTTCTTTTGGTCTTCAGTCTCACGAGTAGATACATGCAGCTCTCCACGCTGCTGTACCCTGTTCAACCTCTGTCTCATTTCCCTACAAGACTACACTACAGAAGAATATCGTCAAGATATTCTTCCTAACACAGCGTATATCATACGATCAATTTTATATCATCTCCATTTCTGACATTAAGTGGTATCTCACTACCCAAATAAAACTAATCATTTTTAAAGCCTCATTTCGTAATATTATTCTCCAGCATCCCGGCGAGTTAGCCGTGTGCACTGGGGCGCCGTGTTGCGGTGCGCGCGCGGCCGTTCGCCGACGGGGATTCGAGTCATCCCTCGAGCATGGGTGTTTGTGTTGTCCTGAGGTTAGTTTAACTTAAAGTGGTTTGTAAGCTACGGACTAATGACCAAGCAGTTGAGTCCGATAGATTTATAAAACATTTGAACAATTTATTCTTCAGCGTCTCTTGATATAATTCGTGTACATTCCACTACTTTCGTTTCGTTTTCATTAGTGTTCATCCTATATCCTCGTTTCTAGATATGTTTAATTCATCGTCCAACTCCTTTGATGTCTTCTGATAGAATTAAATTGTGACTGTGAAAATTTAATTTTTCTTTATTCTCCACGAACTCAAAATTGTTCTTCAGGTTCCCTTACTGCTTGCTCAGTATTCATATCGATAACATTGTGAATAAGCTACAACCCGGTCTAACTCTCTTCTCAATCACCGTTTCTGTTCCTGGGACGCCCCAGGACTCTGTCCTGTGGCGCCTCCGCGGATATGCCCCAACCACAGCCTCCCGTCCCTCCCCTTCAATACGCTGCCGACACCGCCTTCCTCGCCATCGTCCCCTTCCTCGCCAGATCACAGTACCTTCTCCAGTCCCACCTTTCCTAATTCGGCACTTGGTGCAACCAACGGCTCCTCTTTTCAACCGCGATAAATCCTAGGAAGTCATCATAGATTGTACCGCCTCCTCCTTTCGACTTTTACCTTACACTCCGGGCAAGATATGTTAGGTTTGGGGTGAGACAGTCACTGGCAGTACGTTACCAGTGTGTTTTTGACAGTTTCTCCGCCTTATTCCTTCAGTCTACCGTTAGTGTCACTCTACGTGTGTTTTACAGGCACTGTGAGTATTTTTAACCTGTTCATGATGTTTTTAAATCTGCTCCTTGTTGTTTCTAATTCGCCAAATTTTCTCTCCGTCACATTTTATATTCTTGTATTTTTATCTCCATTTCATTTACTTTCCCATCTCCAATGTTTATTTGTAAAATCTGTCGGGGCGTACGAGCGGTGTTATATACTGCTGCCGGCCTGAACCCATGAGACGCTTTAAAATAACGACAAAAGGAAAAAATGAAATCAATAAAATAAAAACAATGTTAAAATTGCGACAGATTTGATGAAGATGTCCCGAAATGCTAAATATAAAATATAACAATATTAGCGATCAGCACCTGTCAACATATGGTCGCTCCTCCTAAATACTGGGTTATCAAAAAATCAGTATAAATTTTAAAACTTAATAAATCACGGAATAATGTAGATAGAGAGGTAAAAATTGACACACATGATTGGAATGACATTAGATTTTACTAGAACCAAATAAGAAAAAAATGTTCAAAAAATGTCCGAGAGATGGCGCTTCATCTGATCATAAAAGCAATAATTAAAATATCAAATTTAGACAAGGCAATGATGATGTTCTTTACAGAAAATGCTCAGTATATTCACCATCATTCCTCAACAGAAGCTGCAGTCGAGGAGTAATATTGTGAACAGCACTGTAAAGCATGTCCGTAGTTATTGTGAGACATTTTCGTCGGATGTTGTCTTTCACCATCCCTAGAGATGTCGGTAGATCACGATACACTTGCGATATTAGTTAACCCCAAAGCAAATAATCGCACGGACCGAGGTCTGGGAACCTGGGAGGCCAAGCATGACGAAAGTGGCGGCTGAGCACACGATCATCACCAAACGACACGCGCAAGAGATCTTTCACGCTTCTAGCAATATGGGATGGAGTGCCATCCTGCATAAAAATCTTATGTTCCAGTAGGTGTTTATCAGCCAGGGTGGGGATGATGCGATTCTGTAACATATCGGCGTACCTTTCACCCGTCATGGTAGCCGTTACAAAACCATAATCACGCAGTTCCTGGAAGAAAAAGGCCCGATAACGGTAGATATGGTAAATCCAACCCATACCGTGACTTTCTCGTCAAGCAATGGAGTTTCCACAACAGTTCTAGGATTTTCGGAAGCCCAAATTCTGCAGACCCTCGAAGCGTGAAATGAGCTTCGTCGGTCCACTACACGTTACTCAATCAATCTTCATCTTCCGCCCACACCGCAAATGCTCGCCGCTTCACTAAATCGCCAGGTAACATTTTATGATGCCGATGGGTTTTGTAAGGATAGCATCGGATGGTACGCCTAAGTGCCAACCAAACAGTAGTGTATGGAATGCCGGTGCGACGTGCGATTGTACGAGCGCTGACTTGCCCGTACCCGCTACAGTCTCCATTTATTCCTGAACTGTCTCAGCAGCATTACGCCTTTTGCTCTGTCGGCCACTACGTGGTCTATCGTCTAAACAACCCGTGGCTTCGAACTTCGAAATCATTCTCGTCACAGCTGCATTTGTCAACGGACCTGTACCCGTTCGTATCCCCCTCCCATGGCGATATGATCGTAACGCTGAACTAGCAGATTCCCCATTCTGATAATACAGCTTCACTAAAAGCGCCTTTTCAGGTAACGTCAACTTGCTACGACTGCTGGTACATCTGATTCTCTCTCTCACTACAGCTCATTTTATACACGATTTTAATGCGCAGTCACTGACGTTTTGTTGTCCAGCGGCATCTGTGGGACATTTTTTGATCTTTTTTGTTGTTGTTGTTCTATTAAAACCCTATGTCATTCCAAGCATGTGTGTCAATTTTTACCTCTCTATCTACATTATTCCGTGATTTATTAAGTTTTCAAATTTATTCAGATTTTTTGTTCACCTGGTATATAAGATTTTATCAACCAAGTGGAAAAGACAGAGATGACTAACGTTGATGCTGCTCGGTAAAACGGTAACTAAGTCTAATGTAAAGTACCATTCACTATGCGACGTACAAAATGCTGTATGGACAGAATGTTCCCGCAGTTCATTAAGATTACTCTAAAACTGCTGAATGGTATCGAAGTGTATTGTACTCTCTGCCATGCACCGAACGAAATTTTATGTAGACAATGAACTCTCCAATGACGTCAAGCATAAAAATTTATTAGCAATATCGGTATAAAGTTATTAGCAATAAAATTATTAAGATAATTAATCGAGATAAAATCATCTCTGTTTCCTAAATTGGATCAAATGTACAATACTTCATTAAGGTCAGATTAGAAGTTTTAGAGTTCATAGCAGAGAAACAACTAAAGATTTCTATAACTGTTCTAAAATTCGAAACTTTCGAATTTTTTTCGGATGTTTTAGACTTCTAATATTTTCCATTACGTGTTTAAACGTCTTATCGCCTTAAACGTATCAGATGTATGTGCATAGATTTGATTCTCGTTTGTAGACAACATAACAAATGAAATACAGCAGCCTCATTGAGAGACATTTTGTTGTCGCTTTCTTTTGTTGAAGTGTTGTAGATACAACCTTTCTCCTTACACCTTCCTTTCGAGAGTGAAGGTCGTTTAGTGAAAAGGTCGTCTTTATTCCGTTGCTAGTTTCCTCACTGTTGTTTGGAACAGTCTATTACGAAACTTCTCGTAAGTTATTGTTTGGTGAGCACACCCTTGAGGAAGCGACATGAAGTTGTCCCAGTGAGAAATACGGAGATGGCAAAGCGACTCTGCAGTATTTAGTCGATTGCTCAGCGATTCATTAAAGGTAATTGCAAATGCAAGTCTCACATAAAATGGCAATCTCTTTCAGTTGAAAGGTCTGTCGGAAATAATGGGTTTTGTTGGATGTAGTCTGTTTCATTATCTTCCTTTCCTTCAAACTCTGCAGACGTCTATTGCTTTCGTTTGCAGTCGAGTGCGTTTCACAGCTCATAGTTGTCAACAGTACTGTCAGCATACCAGGAATATCCTTAAGCTGACTGCAATACAGGAGTTTATTGCTGGTCAATAAAGCATGTATTAAATGGTGGTGCATGATGTTGCTAGGTTTTCACTAATAGTTGTATATATGAGCTCATTTTTCTTGAATTATGTGTTGTACAGTTGTGCAATTTTGCGGGTACATATTCACTTGTATATGTGCTGTATGTCAGTGACATCTGTTGCGAATACAGTAAGTACTAAAGAAGCAGTTGATTAAAACGTTATGTCCTCAAATCTCATGAACTATGTTTCGTACTGTGATACAATTTTGAAGATACATTCAGCTATATGTGTGAATACTGACTGTAAAATTTCCTGCTAGTACAATCTGTAGTGGAGAAATTACAAATTATAATGTCGTACCGAGTGACGTAATTTTATTCAATGAACAGTGGAGTAATAGTAAGCGACAATGTTTTTTTACTTTCATAATTTTGCTGTGCTTGACAGCGGGAAAAAGTATAATAAAGGATCAAAGTTACATGATGTGCCACTTTTTTTGCGACTACTGTTCTTTATGACGCCATATCACCTGAACAACGTGTTCTATGTAATTCATTACCCCCAGTGCAACTGGTCATCACTTGAGATTGACCAGCTTGGGATCGACCAGGGTGGAGAGGTTGTTACACATTAATAAAGTCTTTGTTTTTCATCCCTGTATATGTATATGTATAAGTTTGATTGAGGTAAGTAATGGTGAGGAAAGTACACACGTGTGTCCCGTCTGTTGAGTGTGTGAAATGCAAAGACCCATGCAGCAGGTCTACCTCCGTAGTCCAGTGGATGGTGTGGTGGATTGCAAAGAGGGGGTTCGGATTCGATTCCCGGTCGGGTTGGAGCTTTTCTCCAGTTAGAGACGGTTTTGTGTCGTCCTCATCATCATTTCATCGTCATCGAACCGCAAGTTGCCCATTTGGTATCAACCTAAGGAGTTGCCCGAGCCAGGCCGAACACGACCCCAGTTGGGGCCTAACGGCTAGATATGCCACACGCAATCATCGTCACCCATGCAGCAATTGTTACGTCATCGTAAGGAATACGTCTGCCACATTTGGTTTAAATCAGGCCAATGGCTTAGGAGAAAATGTGCAACATTATCGCGCATGCCATTAATTATGACGTCATACTGCTGGACAATAAGTAGTGCGTGATACTTATACTTGCGGCGACCGTCCTCTTGGTTTGAAGATCAAGTCTGTAAAGTTTCGAAAACATTGGAACAAAACTGTAGATTTGTATGGAATACCTAACGCAAACATAAAACTCAGGGACACTGTTTTATACAAAGTCTGACAGAGTGCAGGATGTTAGTCACGAGAGACCTAAGAGATATGTTAGAAAGATTTATGTTGCATTTTATTTTTAATTAAAATATATATATATATATATATATATATATATATATATATATATATATATATATATATATATATATATATATATATATAATGTGTGCGTGTGTTGGTGTGTGTGTTTCGATCCATCAGGAATCTAAAACAAGGTAGAAAAGAAATTATGTACTAACAAACTTTTTACAATAATTTGATTGTGAGATTAACAGTCGTAATGGTTAACGTAGTTGTACATAAATGAAGAGGTTTCGCTTCGTAATTGCGACTGCAACACGTCTCGTCTATGTTATGAGAAGTACTGTGATTTCTGAGGGCATCTACAACTTTTATTTATCAAGGTAGACGTAGGGGTTTTTTAGGGGAAAGTACAGGTGGGGGAAGGGAGAAAATGGGGAGGTGGACGCTGTGGGGGAGATTGATGTTGTTTGTAGAAGTTATGGGACTTACCTACGGGGTCATCAGTCCCTAAGCCTACAAACTACTTATGAACTACCTAAGACTAAGGACGGCACAAATATCCATGCCCGAGGGGGGATTCGAACCCCCGGCCGTAGTAGCCGTGCAGACCGTGACTGGAGCGCCTCAGTCCCCTCGGCCACCGCGGCCGGCGGGGAGATTGAGAGGGGGTTGCGAGAGTGATGGAATGAGAGGAAAGAAACAGTTTGTTTGGATTTAGCAAATATGGTCATCCCTTTAACGCATAGTGTATTGATCTGCTCAATAACTAATTTTTTGTATTATCTCTCAAATTGATCAACATTTTGCCACAAATTCATTTGTAGCTCCTTGTATAAATTGTGATACATACGCTAGTAGCTCATCCAAGAAATTATAAATTGCAGAGTGCTACTGAATAATTTTGACAGTTAGCTGCATTTACTCCTAATATGTTTAAATTAGAATTCCTCATTTGCCATGTAAAAGTAGTCAATCACATACTACTGTTTCAGTATGAGTTACTTCCTGAAGATAAATAGTGACATTTACTACATAGGATGCATCATGGGAGCACTATATAGCTGACCAGCTATGAATTTATTGTTGTAGTGGAGCATTGAGCAAGCTATGAAGAAAATCAAGGAGAATTTTCGGGAAGAAACTAGAGTTCAAGGTGAAATATAAAAACATTACGTTTTGCCGATGAGATCATAATTCTGTCAGAGACAGCTGAGGATCTGGAGGAGCAGTCGTACGGAATGGACAGTGTATTGAATGGTGCGCATAAGATGAAAATTAACTAAAGCAAAACAATGGTAATGGATTGCAGTGTTAGAAAATCAGACGATGCTGAAGGAATTAGATTTGGTAACGACACAAAGAAGGTGGTAGATGAGTCTTGTTACTTGGTCAGTAAAATATGATGGCCGTAGTATAGAGGATATAAAATGCAGAATGGCAATGGGAAGGAAAGCGTTTTTGTAAATTTGTTAACATCGCATATTTAGGTGTAATGAAGTACTTTCTGAAGGTATTTGTGTGGAGTGTTGCTTTGCATGGGAGTGAAACGTGGACGATTAACAGTGCGGTCAGGAAGAGGGTACAGGCTTTTGAAATGTGGTGCTACAGAAGAATGCTGTGTGCATCGATAACTAAGGAGGAGGTGCTGAACAGAAATGGGGAGAGAATTAGCTTTTGGAATACGTTGACTAAAAGAAGGGATGATTGATAGGACACATTCTTAGACATCAAGGAATCATGAATTTAGCGTTGGAGAGAAGAGTGTGGGGCAAAAATCACAGAGGTAGATGAAGAGATGAATATAGTAATAAGATTCAAAAGGATGGAGGTTGCCATTGAAAGACGTGCACTGAATGTGTAGTCATGTTCCATTTTGATTTATTCATTAACCTAAAGTGTTTCTGCACCATTTATGTTATCTGTCTGTGTGTTAATTATTTTAATCGTTTTATTAATGATGTTTATACATATTTGCCCCATATTTTTATATGTTTTCACCCTTGTGACTGAACCTGTTTGTTCATGGAAATGTGGAAGGTTGCTCTTAATATTAACTGACTACCGCGTAATTGCTTACAGTCGCCACTTCGCGCCTTAGGCCTCGTTTTGCTGAAGTTAAGAACGCATGGCTTTGTTTTCGTCTGCGCTGGCTCTGCTGAATGGCCAGAGACAAGCTTGCTCGGCAAGATGGCGAGGTGGACGTGTTCGTAGTGTCGTACCAACGTAATCTTGGACGAAACAGTTGCCAGGAGACGTCTCTGGGAGCGGATGTTAAGGGAATTGTCTTGGCCAGGTAGCAAGGATTGGTAAACACTAGTCTCTGGAAGCACTGTGTGTTGCTTTTAGCGCGCTCTACATCCTGTGTATGCTGGTTTTTTTTTTTTCCGTGGCCTTAGAGCTACACTCTTCACCATTCACTCTGGATCCGACGACTGTGGAAGTAAGTACTCCGCCGAATCATGCTGTGGGAAAGGCATGTTGTTAGTACTTTGCTTTCTTTGTGATCAGGCAGTTTTGGATTTTCAGTGATAGTTTTCTTGAGTAATTCTTTCGCTATGATAGGCAAAGTATTAATTAATTTACGGAACTCAAGTAAATTCAATGTAAATTTATTATTTGCATTGTCTTTCCAGTGATGATTGTGTGTCCGGTTATGTTCAAGTTAGAATACACATGTGTGAAATTCAGCCTTTGTGTAAATCTAGTATTTTTGCATTTCCTTCGTGTTTTTAACTAACGTTTTTGGGGCAGTTCTGTATCCGCAAGTTTGCGAAATATTTCTCAGATTTTCTGATTTTATTCCATCTCTCCTGTCTTGAATGACCGATTGCACCACGTGCTTTCGTATTGGTCGTTACTTCGGCCTTCAGCTATGGTTTTATTAATACTAACTAACTTCTATACGAATTCTCGTACATGCTTTACTGACTTATTCTAAATTAATTTCTGTTTGTAAATGCTATGAAAATTGGCGTGATCGCACACCACGTGGTACTTAACAATAGTGAGCCGCTGCCTCCCCACACATAAGTTCATTTAGTGCTTAGTGTTTAGTATAGTATAGTTAAAACACCTGCCATCCGTCAAGACACTGTCGAAGCTTCGTTTCGCCACTGCTTTCATGTGAACCAGCATTGTAATGTACCGCCAAGCATTATACACATGTCTGTGAATGAATGAATTTGCTTTCAGCTACTCATTGTGTATTTGAAAATTTCCTCCCACATTACCACCATATTCATAAAGAGCAGAAACAATTTTAATACAATCAGTAATTATATGATTTAAATCACTTTTGTACAAGGTGTGTGCTTAATTTGGTCTCCCCACATCTATTTGCTTGTTATTTTCCTGAATAGATCTAGATTTTAAAGTACCTAACCTCTTCTGTATGATTTCATGCTCCAAATTCCATGTTAATTAACTATTCATATGTTTTTAACATTGATTTTGTGTTTGTTAAAACGTTCGCTCCTCCCTTAAGGAGTGAGCAGTTAGATAAATTTCTTTTGTGCATGTACTGTGGCCACTCATAAAGTAATTTAGAGCAGCAGTAAGCGTTTTAACTTACATTTGCAGATCTCAACTGCCCGAGATCTTGCTAATTTTAATAACAGGCTACTTTCACCATTAGTGTGAGATAAAGAGGCTCGCTAAGGATAGAGTAGGGTGGAGAGCTGCATCACACCAGTCTCGGTACTGAGGAACACAACAAAAAGTAGTGCATCTTAATTTCAAGGAATTTTGGTTTCCCACAGCGGAGTGGCCGAACGGATTGAGATGATATGCTCTGATGCACAAGGATGTTCTCCGTCGGGGGTTCAAATACCCCCTCGGGCATGGATGTTTGTGTGGTCTTTATTATAAGGTAGTTTATAAGTTTAGGAACTGATGACCTCGCAGGTTAAGTCCCACAAGCTTAACAAATATTTGAACACTTTTTTATTTAAATTTTTATTTACAATATTTTTATCAGTATATTCACACTGTTCATTAATCGTGGTAGCTTTTATAGCTTGAAATAAAAAGTCATGAATTAAACGGTTAACTGAACTTTAAAAAGTGTTTTTTCTTCAGTTTTCATTCTCTTCCCTTAGAAGGAGGGGTGGGCTGTTTTAGTGCATGGTATTCGCTCTTTTCAGCCATAGGATTTTATATTTTATTTTTATTACATTTATTTATTTTTGTTGCTAGTGCAATGTCATGTGAACTTAAAAAAAATTTACATTACATATAGGTTGTACATTTTCTTAGATCAAAGGGATTTATCATTTACATTATATATATTAATACATTGTGCACTTAGGTTGTGCATTGACAATTGTCATTGTTTGCATTATTTCCATATTATTTTTACAATGGTTTGCACTTAGTTTGAGCATTGTTGGATCTTGGTTGTATAGGTTGTGGTTTGACAATTCTATTCACCTTTCTATGCATTTTTCCATTTATAATTTGTGTTTTGTTTCTTGAGAGGTTTGTGATTCCTTTTGTTCTGATTGCTTGTGTTAGTGTGTTAGATAGTTGTGTTGTGTATTCATGGGTTTCTTCGTTTTGTCTAAGTGTGGTGGGAGTGTTGTGTTATTGTCAGTGGGCTGAGGACTAGTGCAAGGTCGGGGTATGTGTTTTTGTGTTGTGTGCTATTGTTTGTGAAAAATGCGAAAAAAACCTTATTCTTTTTATTCTCCACTCTGAGCAGTTGAGCGGGCTGTTTGAGATCCGGCCCATAAAGAGTCGCGGTTGTATTCAGCCAATTATCAGACAAACTGATAGTGGGGCAAAAGGGGGATCCTAATTGGGAATAAGTGAGAGGGGCTTACCAGTTACGGCATACGCCTTACAACCAAGTAAAACCTCCCGAAAACCTTGGGGGATTGGGACCAATTTAATTAATCTTTGAGACGTTGCACCAGACTACAAATGGATTATCGGGAGAGCACGAGTGCACTCACGACAATCAAGGATCGGACGTCCGAGTTACTTCTATAAATTCGTAGAAATGAGCTCGACCAACAGTGGACTAGAATCCCCATAAAGGAACCACAGTCATGAGCACGATATCTTCTGCGTCCAACCGCCGTGAAAAATTCGATCACGTAAAAGTATTTTTACTCTTGTTAGAATATAAGAACTGCGGGAAACCATAAAAACAATGGTAAAAATGTAGTGAGACGCATAATTAAATTTTCCTTTATGTTATAAAAATCACTGGGGTGGTAATCAATGAAGTATAAAATTACACAAGTTATACAAGTGAAAAATTCGATTACGTAAAAGTAGTTTTACTCTTGTTAGAATATAAAAACTGTGGGGCACCATGAAAACAGTGGTGAAAATGTTATGAGCTACATAATTAAAATTTCCTTGATGTTATAAAAAAATACTGGGGTGGTAATCAATGAAGTATAAAATAACAGAAGTTATACAAGTGAAACATTCGATTACGTACAAGTATTTTCTTCTCTTGTTAGAATATAAAAACTGTGAGAAACCATAAAAACAATGGTAAAAATTTAATGCGACACATAATTAAAAATTCCTTTATGTTATAAAAATCACTGGGGTGGTAATCAATGAAGTATAAAATTACGGAATATATACAAGTGAAAACTTGGATTACGTAAAAGAAGTTTTACTCTAGTTAGAATATAAAAACTGCAAGAAACCTTAAAAACAGTGGTAAAAAAGTAATAAGTCATACAATTAAAATTTCCTTATAGTTGTAAAAATAACTGGGATAGTGATCAATGAAGTATAAGATCACAGAAGATATACAAGGGAAAAATTCGATTACGTAAAAGAATTTTTACTCTTGTCAGAATATAACAGCTACAAGAAACCATAAAAACAGTGGTAAAATATAATGAGAAACATAATTAAAATTTCATTTATGTTATAAAAATCACTGTGGTGGTAATCAATGAAGTATAAAACTAGACAAATTATACAACTTAATAATTGGATTACGTAAAAGTACTTTTACTTTTGTTTGAGTAAAAAACTACGAGAAACCATAAAAACAGTGGTAAAAATGTAATGAGACACTTAATTAAAATTTCCTTTAAGTTATAAAAAATCACTGGGGTGGTAATGAATGAAGTATAAAATTACAGAAGTTATATAAGTGAAAAATTCGGTTACGTAAAATTATTTTTACTCTTGTTAGAATATAAAATCTGTGAGAAACCATAAGACAGTGGTAAAAATGTAATGAGACACATAATTAAAATTTCCTTTATGTTGTAAGATATAACTGGGGTGGCAATCAATGAAGTATAAATTCCCAGTAGTTATACAAGTGAAAAATTAGATTACGTAAAAGTATTTTTAGTCTTGTTAGAATATAAAAATTGAGAGAAACCATAAGAACAGTGGTAAAAATGTAGTGATTCAAATAATTAAAATTTCCTTAATGTTATAAAAATCACTGGGGTTGTAAACAATGAAGTATAAAATTACAGAAGTTATACAAGTGAAACATACGATTAAGTAAAAGTATTTTTACTCTCGTTAGAATATAAAAACTGCGGGAAACCATAAAAACAGTGGTAAAAATCTAATGAGACATATAAATAAAATTTCCTTTATGTCATAAAAATCACTGGGGAGGTAATCAATGAAGTATAAAATTACAGAAGTTATACAAGTGAATAATTCGATTAAATAAAAGAAGTTTTACTGTTGTTAGAATATAAAAACTGTGCGAAACCATAAAATCAGTGGTGAAAATGTAATGAGACACATAATTAAAATTTCCTTAATGTTATAAAAAAATACTGGGTTGGTAATCAATGAAGTATAAAATAACAGAAGTTATACAAGTGAAACATTTGATTATATACAAGTATTTTGTCTCTTGTTAAAATATAAAAACTCTGAGAAACCATAAAAACAATGGTAAAAATGTAATGTTACACATAATTAAAATTTCCTTTATGTTATAAGAATTACTGGGGTGGTAATCAATGAAGTATAAAATTACGGAAGAGATACAAATGAAACATTGGATCACGTAAAAGTAGTTTTACTCTAGTTAGAATATAAAAACTGTGAGAAACCATAAAAACAGTGGTAAAAATGTAATGAGACATACAATTAAAATTTCCTGTATGTTATAAAAATAACTGGGATAGTGATCAATGAAATATAAGAATACAGAAGTTATACAAGTGAAAAATTCTATTACGTAAAAGTATTTTTACTCTTGTTAGAATATAAAAACTACAAGAAACGATAAAAACAGTGGTAAAATATAATGAGAAAAAAAAATTTCATTTATGTTATAAAAATCACTGGGGTGGTAATCAATGCAGCATAAAATTAGAGAAATTATACAAGTTAATAATTCGATTTCGTAAAAGTATTTTTACTTTTGTTGGACTATAAAAACTGCGAGAAACCATAAAAACAGTCTTAAAAATGTAGTGAGACACACAATTAAAATTTCCTTTAGTTACACAATTCACTGGGGTGATAATCAATGAAGTATATAATTAAAGAAGTTATACAAGTGAAACATTTGATTACGTAAAAGTATTTTTACTCTTGTAACAATATAAAACCTTTGAGATACCATAAAAACAGTGATAAAATGTAACCAGAAACATAATTAAAATTCCCTTTATGTTATAAACATCACTGGGGTGGTAATCAATGAAGTACAAAATTACAGAAGTTATACAAGTGAAACATTCCATTAAGTAAAAGTATTTTTACTCTTTTTAGAATATAAAAACTGTGAGAAACCATAAAAACAGTGGTAAAAATGTAATGAGACACACAATTGAAATTTTCTTTAGTTATACAAGTCACTGGGGTGGTAATCACTGAAGTACAAAATTTCAGATCTTATACAAGTGAGACATTCGAGAATATAAAAACTGCGAGAAACTATAAAAACAGTGGTAAAAATGTAATGAGACACATAATTAAAATTTTCTTTATGTTATAAAATAACTGGGGTGGTAATCAATGAAGTATAAAATTAATGAAGTTATACAAGTTTAAAATTCGATTACGTAAGACAATTTTTACTCTATTCGAATTTAATAACTGCGAGAAACCATAAAGACTATGGTAAAAATGTAATGATATACATAATTAAAATTTCATTTATGTTATAAAATAACTGGGGTGGTAATCAATTAAGTATAAAATTGCAGAAATTATACAAGTTTAAAATTCGATTACGTAAGACAATTTTTACTCTTGTTAGAATATAAAAACAGCGAGAAACCATAGGAACAGTGGTAAAAATGTAATGAGAAATAAAATTAAAATTTCTTTTATGTTATAAAAAATCACTGGGGTGGCAATCAATGAAGTATAAAATTACAGAAGTTATACAATTGAAACATTCCATTAAGCAAAAGTATTTTTACCCTCGTTAGAATGTAAAAACTGCGAGAAACAAAGGAAAAAGGTGAAAATGTAATGAGACACATAATTTAAAAAATTCAATTCTTTATGTTATAAAAATCACTGGGGTGATAATCAATTAAGTATAAAATTACAGAAGTTATACAAGTTAGTTCACTGTTAGCTGTGCAGAAAAACAGCCAGCTTCATCGCTGTAGCTCTCGAGCGATGAATGCTTTCGTCACGCGAGGCAGAGCTCACCCTGGGCGGTGTGGACGTGCTAAAAAGAACCGCCGGCGCCATTTCCGTCACTTGGCGCGGAATTTGTCTGCCCTTGTTGTCCCGGGCATAGAAACGTCACACCGCGGCCCCAACAGGCGGAGTGACAGTGAGGGCGCGCGGATCCCGGCCCGGGGCAGCCATTCATCACCGCGGGACGCAAAGTGGGCCGACAGCGCGCAGGTGCGGCGTATGCGGGGCGCGTGCCACTGCAAACAGCCAGTCCGCGGGGGTAGGAATAGGGGGTGGCCACCCCAGCACTCTAATGACCCGGCACCGCCGCGCTGAATAGGTGATCAGGTCGCGCGCGTGCCGCGTTTAATTCGTACGTATCAGCAGGCCGTGACGCGCCGGCAGTGCCGGGCGACTCGGTCACCCTAATATCTGCCGCGGAGGGGTTGCGCCGGCCGCGGTTATCTATCGTTCTTGTCAATGGCCGCCGCAGCGGCCACTCACACAGGTGTCTGGACTGATGAGCGCGCGAGCGCAAGTGTGTGAGCGTGTGTGCACGCGTGCGGTCGCGGCCGGCCGCCGTAATTACACCCGCGTGTCACCTGTCATTCGGCGTAATGAACGTCCCCGGCGGACGGCGCCGATTCATCGTTATTAAAAGCCCAAATTATTCGCTAATGTATGCGGCGCGCCGGCGCGACTCTCTCCCCAGCGCAATATACTCGGCAATAGCGCATGCGCAGTGCCGCCGCTGCTGTTGCGGTCGTCGTCGTCGTCACCATCCTTCACAAACGGCCGGAGCACAGCGCACGTCGCGTCACGTCGTGACGCATCGCCACGCACGCACACACGCACGTACACACGCACACACACACACATGCGGACATACTGAGACACACATGCGGCCGTGTCAGCCGCCGCCGTCACCGCGTGGGCGATTCCCACCGCCGCGTGCGCGCGCTTGCATAATTACCGAATCTCCGGACGTGACGCCGCTACTGAATAGTTTACTGTGCTGCGTTCGTCTCCACTACCGCACGTTGCCGATAAACACTTGTTTCTTCCTGCAACCTGCGTCTTTCCTCTGTTTGTACCGACATAAACGTTCGGTTTGAAAGGAGTCACTGCATTTGACAAAATGACTAGTAACCATTTCATAATATTTTCGCTTTGCGCCTACTGAAAGCGTGGTATCTCGCTGAGTACACCTTGTCGTTGTTAATATGTGCAGAAATTTAGCGACAAAACTGTAACTAAGCACTCTATGTGTATCCAGCCCTGTTTGAAACAAATGCAAGTCAGGAAAAATCGTATGACCTTACTTTGCTACTGTTTTCTCCAATTATCGCCTGTATTCGTATTTTATACAACCATCAATACTGTCAGTTTCCTAATATTAGATAATATTCAATATACATAACGTTTTACTACAGTAACTTACGTTTACGTTAGTGGTTTCAATCGATACCACCGTGGCGCAAGACAATTTCAATTTTTGGATTATGTATGTAGTGAATCCTTGAAAACAGAAGACGTTACCGAATAACTTTATAAATCGATGACCATATTTTCAAATATTCTTACATTAAGGTAAAGGTGAACCAATGAATTAAAATTTCGCTGAGGTGCTATTCCGCTACATGCAGAGCCTTGGCAGTAGTGGCAATTATCTATGTATGACAGAAGCTGTATTAAGGTTTGTGAGGTGGAAGGAAGTCGTACTTAGATTATTCCGAGGCGCCTTAATCGTTAGTGGTGTGGTGGTCTAACGGTATGCGGGGTGCCGTGGCTCAGTGCGCCCGGTCAGGGTGCTGAACGCCCTCTGTAATAAAAAAGCTGAGCCAACCATTCAACGAACAAACTGAACGAACAACCGCGAACCATAGATCAACCAGATAAAAAAAAATAAAAAAAAAGATAAAGAATATAAAGGTAAGGCGTCTGCCTAGTAAGCATGGAGGTCCAGGTTCGATTCCTGGCCGCATCACAAATTTTAATCCATTGCTTCACCTTTATCTTTAATGTCTAGGATATATTCGAGACGAAAAACCGTCTCAGGGTTTCTAAATTTTTTTCTTACTCCATGACATTAACAAATATAAGAGACAATGATTGGTACCAATATACACTGTTTACTTCTAACGATTAATTACTTGTCATATGTGGAGAGTAGTCTGAGATCCTATTTCTGCCCTTGCGGCTATGAACTGGCTATCAATTTGAAGAGTCTCTACAAGACTTCAGTTCTGACTCTGAGGCAGAACTGATGACACCGGTGAATGGGCGTATAGGGTCTGTTGATGTGATGTAAGAATGGGAATCTGATAATAACCAACCACTAAGTAGTTTCGCTCCTGATCAGCAGCAAACTGACCGAATTTGCAAATGGCTCAAGAATCATAATTATTTCTTTTCTGATGAGTCAGTTTTCCCAACTATCTATCAAGTCCAACTAATATTCCAGATAATGCAAACATTCCTGTGCAATTGTTTCTACTTTTATTCCCAATGAATTTGTTTGATGGACTATTATTTCGAATCAATCTTTATGATACTCGTTTATCCGGGGATACGTGCCAACTACAGAAAATGAAATGAATTTTATTTTGTAATAATATTACTGTTCAACACATTACTGATTTGATTAAAATGTTCATTTGGGACAAATAATAAAATAAACTAAAATATGACAGGTTTTATCTGCGGGTTTGTTTAAGGTGGTATTGAAACAGTGTGTTCACACCAAAACCACCTCTTTATGCCACAATGACAAATACTAACTGAAAATAAACGTTATGTTACAGTATCTCTCATTGTAATTCTACAAGAAAAACATAATTAAATTCAGTTTTCAACATAAAATAATTCGTGGCTCCAAGGGTTACTATGAAATTATCACTCACTGAACTTTGTATCGGCGATTTGGAAAGTATCTCATTGGACTTTTGGATGTATGATCTCTGGTGGCACTAGGCGATAGTACAGTGGTGGCTGCGAGTTCGTAGCAGCTGCAAAAAAACTACGGGGTCATCAGTCCCCTAAACTTACAAACTGTTTATGAACTAGCTTACACTAAAGACGACACAACAATTCATGCCCGATGGGGGATGCGAACTCCCGACCGCAGCGGGCGTGCAGACCGTGACTGGCATTCCGCAGACCGCTCGGCCATTGCGGCCGGCTCGTAGCAGTTGTTTGAGATGTGTTGAGCAATTTTGGTTGAACATAGAGGCGGTAGTTCTATGTCCATTTTTTTACTGAGATATGTAGTAACAGCCGTAATATACGTTAAAAATGCATATTGCCAACCATCAGCGGTTTATTAAATTTATAACTTTACCGGTTTTGGTTATGGACCATCATCAGAAAAGAAACAATGTTGAGAATGAACTCTCACACGCAGAAAATTGTTATTGACTGTATCTAAGGAGGTTGAAGTGACTGGCGATGGCACAGATGTCAATTGAACTAGGGGCTCCATTTTGTATACCACAGGAAAGGAAATGAGTGATGGTTGGCCCCTTAACTTTCATACCATTGGAAATCATTTCTCGGTACGTATTTGAATAGTTATTTTCGTCGAGGAAGCCTCTCCTTTCAGATTGCTGAAATGAATTTTTTAAAGTAAAATCTCATTCGTTGAGCATGGCTTGCATGTCGGAGATAGTACCGGTTTTAATTTAAATTGTCAGTGGTATTTCACTGAATAGGATTATTTTGCAAATATGACAGTTCCACCAGCACCTCCGTTTTACTTTCTAATGTCATCAGCTATCTCGCCCTTGGGAATTTTTTAAGTAATTCATAATTCCCCGTTTTACTGTTATTGTATGTGTCAACGCATGTCTTTTATCGTGTGCATCATCATTTCCACTCACGTTTTAACGTGTCATAGCTGTCAATATCTGTCCGTCTCTTTCAGTCTCGTCACTTCGTGTTTGATCGCCATGTCACTTTTAACTCTGTGTTATATTTATTGTGATTCTTCACTGAAGAGTAGGAGACTGCTGCTGCTGACGGGAATGAAATGACAATAAATAAATAAATAAATAAATAAATAAAGAATAAAAATAAAAAATTGGACACTATCATGCGTTATGGCTATCGGAAAAACGTTTCACGTTTGAATACTGCTTGAAACATATTTACTGTCGACAGGGCATTAGCCGCAGTGGATTAGCCGAGCGTTATAAGGCTCCTTGGTGCGGAGCGTGCGGTTACTCGCCGTCGGACGTTCGAGTCCTCCATCGGGCATGGGTGTTTGTGTTGTCATTAGCACATTATACTTTAAGTTAGTTTAAGTAGTTTGTAAGCCAACGGACTAATGGCCAATGTAGTCAGTCGAGTTGGACGTGACAGTAAACGATAATCATGCTTTCTTTTACTTTCGTATTAAACTTATTTCAGATGACTGACCAAGGTGGTGCGATGGTTACACACTCGGCTGGCATTCGTGAGGGCTGTGGTTCATGCAGATTCCTCTGAAAGGACACAGCCGACTTTCAACCCCATCCTTCCTTATCTATAAATCCTCCCTCGGGCTTGTACGTATGTGTCGTCTTTAGTATAAGTTAGTTTATAAGTAGTTTCTAAGTTTAGGGACTGAAGACCCCGCAGTTAAGTCCCATAAGCTATACAAACTTTTGAACATTTTATCTATGAATGCGAGCGTGAGTTTCTTTATCTACTCACCACGTTGTGGACGGTACGTTAAACCCTAAGCTTCCTTCTTAGATATATTTTATTTCGGTTAATCAGAATTTAGATATTTAAAAATACTTGACGTTTGACTCACTATTTTCCATTCATAAATCATAATGCCGAGCTCTTTTGTAACAAAATAATGCAACACCGTATCACCGAAAACGGCTTTCATTCCTATTATTAAGACAATATTTGAAATAGCCACAAAAAGAGTTATTAATCGATTCTTCGTGTATTTTTAAAGCCAAGAAATGTTCTGTGGTGAAATTCTGGCTTTTAGTGTTTTAGTGTACATAGCCTCGGCTGCGTAGCATCTCTCTTGTTTGTTGTAGTTCCACTACTAGTATTGTTGTTATCTGAATGAAAGCGTTGCGACTGCCAACCATTTTCTATTATTCTGTTTATTATCTGATAAACCTTCACCATTATTGGCGAGATTCTCCTGTAAACGTGTTTCGGTACACGAAATACGGGTCGCGCCGAAGTAGCCGAGCGGTCTGCAGTGCCACGTTGCGGATCGCGCGGCCTCCAGCGACTAAGGTTCCTGTCCTCCCTCGGGCATGGATGTTTGTCCTGTCTTCAGTATAAGTTAGTTAATAAGTAGTTTTAAGTTTAGAGACTGACGACCCCCGAGTTAACTCCCATAAGCTTAACAAACATTTGAATATTTTTAAACGAAATGTGGTTTACCAAATAGTCTCTTCATCGGGATCGCACTGTAAATCCTCAATATCATCACTAGTCTTATCACTATTTCAGTAAGTACTTCTTCTAATCTTTTGTTAACAACTTCTAATTCTTTATTACTATTACCTGAAGTACTCGCGTATTTATTCGATAGTTCCTGTACAGCCATTAAAATTTCTTTACGGGATCAATCTGTATGAGCATACATCTTCTTCTGCAGTCTAACGTTATTTTCTGAATACCAGAATTAAATAAAACATTAATATTATCCAAACTATTTGTCAAATTTCCTATATCGCGCTTCATCTACAAATTCTCTCTCTCTCTCTCTCTCTCTCTCTCTCTCTCTCTCTCTCTGTCTCTCTCTCTCTCTCTCTCTCTCTTCAATGTGTTCTTCCCGTCTCGCGCTCAGATTAACTAATTCTTCCTGCGCTTCTTTCTGGGAGGACTCAATTCTACGATAAGAACGTCTAATTTAGACTCCAATTTCAAATTAACTATCTTACGTTGTGCTGTATTAGCATCACGTTGAATATAAACGTCTTGTTTACATTAGGGTTTGGTAACTACTAGCAAATTCTGCTGTGTTAAGGCAAATTTTTCTGCAAGAATCACTTGTTTCCATAAGAATTTTCTTCTTTATTCTAGTATACTTTCCTCCGATAGTTCGCTTTCAACAAGACGAATTTCTTTATCTTTAAACTTTGATTCGCAGTCTCATTACTCACTCGTTGCGACAAATGACTGTTAGTAATTCATTAAAAAATTCCCTCGTCAATTTCGTTACATAAAATGTAATATTTTCGGAGATCAATCAGTTTCGTGCTCCAGTACAAACAAATAAATATCTCTCTCTCAAAACAAAAATGTTCGATTAACTCTCACTTTTATCAGTCGTAGAAACACATATAACATTCACATCGCCTTTGTATAACACAAACTAGCAGACTTGTAATGGCAATGAAGACTCCGTGTATACTAACTTCAAATCTTTACACATTTACCGTTTCTTTTATTATTTACACTATAAACATTTTGAACATCATACTATAACTGTAAATCCTGGGACGGGCGTCATCTTTCGGCCAGCGATCGCCGTCGGGTAGCGTCAGGTAGTAGCCAACTGCAAGTATTTCTGACGCTACCAAGACAGGAGAAGAGACTACACCCGGTGTCACTTGTAGTAATCATGAAACAGAAGAAACTGTTATTTCAATGTATCATTTTAAACCATAAAATTATTCATTGTTGTTGTTGTTGTTGTTGTGGTCTTCAGTCCGCAGACTGGTTTGATGCAGCTCTCCACGCTACCCTGTCCTGTGCAAGTCTCTTCATCTGAGAATACTTTCGGCAACCTACATCCTTTTGAATCTGCTTACTATATTCGTCCCTCGGTATTACTCTGCGATTTTTACCCCACACGCTTCCTTCTAATGCTAACTTGACAATTCCTTGATGTCTCAGAATGTGTCCAACCAATCTATTCCTTCTCTTAGTCAGGATATGCCATAAACTCCTTTTCTCTCCGATTCGGTTAAGCACCTCCCCATTAGTTACGTGATATACCCATCTAATTTTCATCATTCGCCTGTAACGCCACATTTCAAAAGCTTCTATCATATTTTCATCTGAACTCCTTATCGTCCACTTTTCACTCCCATACAATGCTACACTCCAGACAAATGCTTTCAGAAAGTATTTCCTAACATTTAAATTAATATTGGATGTTAACAAGATTCGCTTCTTTAGAAACGCTTTTCTCCCCATAGCCGATCTGCATTTTATAACATCTTTATTTCGGCCATCAGAAGTTATCTTGCTACCCAAATAACAAAATTCATGTACTACATTCATTGTTTCATTACTTAATCTAATTCATTCAGCATCGCCTGATTATCTTACATTACATTCCATTACCTTCGTTTTACTCTTGTTAATGTTCATCTTATATCTTCCTTTCAAGACACTGTCCATTCTATTCAATTGCTCTTCCAGATCCTTTGCGGTCTCTGACATAACCTCTGCGTCCATTTCTTGCCCTTCGACTCTAACAACCGCTGTCTGGTTTTTGTATAGGTTGAATATATTCAGTCCCTATAATTTATCCCCGCTACCTTCAGAATTTGGAAGAGTGCATTCCAGTCTACATTGTCAGAAGCTTTCTC
The DNA here is from genome assembly GCA_026315105.1 of Locusta migratoria. Lineage (NCBI taxonomy): Eukaryota > Metazoa > Arthropoda > Insecta > Orthoptera > Acrididae > Locusta > Locusta migratoria. The sequence continues at coordinate 27,441,457 of CM048751.1, forward strand.
CAAATCGACAAACGCTAAAAACGTTTCTGTAGAGATCGGCGGAGCCTGGAGACTTTGCGGGGAGAGGGAGATGTGGGTAGGGTAAGAAAGACTGCTGTTTGAGCAGCCGAAGGTAGCAGACGCTTCTCTTCGGCTGTCAGTGTTACACTTGTCTTTGAGCAACTGTACTTAGAGTATGTGGTACAACTTTTGGAGGTGCTCCAAACTTGTACTTATAGCGCTGATATTGGCAAGCCGACAACAAGGTCAACCTGTCTGATATTGGACACACTGTCGTGTTAATTGCGATTCTCGTGTCACGTCTGCCTGCAGTACATTCGTGTATCACACGCAAATTGTCTGTAATGGTACGACATAGCCGAACCAGAGATATCTTAGGCACTGAGATCCGCCGTGGTCAAAATTGGCTGATACTACTGGAATACGAAGCTCAGTTGTTTCGGGCCCTTGAACTGCAGCTATCGACACTCGCAGCAGCCTCCCAGCCGTCGTGATGCTGACATCGCCAGCCAGCACAGTTTTGGTACAGTATCGCGTGCATTTGCTAGTGTTTCGAGGGGTGTTCACGTTTTCGGACGTATTGAAAACGTTAGCTAAACTCACAGAAATCTGGTTCGGAATATTCCTCTCGATTGCGCCACGGTTTCCAGTTAAACGTGGAATGTCACAAATGTTTAGAATCAGTTACAATTATCCTCAACTTACCAGTGTATATTCGGTTTGTATTTTACGTTCGTTAAGTTTGATCTTTGTTTTAACTCTATATGGATTTTGCTTTCAATTCTGACGTCCATTTGACTTCAGAGAACAATATGCGGCAAAACCTTCATCGCTTTCGCTATTCAAATTAGTTAGACTCCTTTACACAATTTTGATGGGTTTTATGGCTTGTAAATTACAGAGTAAATTCATTAACTGATCAATGGTGGGTCAGTCACGCCTATCCTTTGATATCGAGTGAACAAACCATTTGCATACTCCATTTGCATACCGTCCTTTCTCTCCCCTCCATTGCCATTATTTGCGCCACATCGGAATAGGTGATTGAGGTAGTTAAGGAATTATAACGCCATAAACAACGAGTGTCAAAACATTATCCCATTATGCGACGCCCACTAATAACATTGAGAATAAGAACACTTAGCTTTATGCAAACAGCCTTTACACGTTGTTTCGACTCTTTGAGAAATTTCGTCTTTCTGACAACGTCAAATAAATGATGAAAGGAAAGGAGTTTATCTTTCACTAATTTTATGGTGTGCATACAGTGAAATTGCTGCGTTCAGCAAGACCTTATAATTTATTACTTCTGTAATACTAGTCGTAAAATAGAAGAATTGTACAGCCAGTACACACATGTAACATTGAATTTACCTTCATAACTACATCATAATACGACATAAAGTTGATATGAGGTCATAAACAATGAAGTACACCATAAATCATCTGGTATGAGGTCTCTACAATTACCTTCATCCTCAACAAAATTGTAACTCAGTTTCCTAAAACTTCACTCTACGAACCTGAAAATTTCTAGAATTGTAGGACACGTAGTTCAGGAGATAAGAGGTCGTGAGAACTGAGTAGCATGAAAACGAAACTCGAATGGATAGAGAGTAGGACAGACAGAAAGGGAAGAGCATCTTGAATTATGAGAAACGATTAAATTTATGGGGGAGTAGGAAAATAAGTTTCCCCTGTCTACTGCGGGAAGAGTTGTGTACGGAAGGAAAACTTTATAAGTAAACATTAAAGATAATACATATATATATTTCTACATAATTTCCAAGTACATTGAGACATTTTTCACACTGCTTCATAAGCTTCACAAAGTCTTCCAGAAAAAAAAAAAAAAAAATCAGATCGTTGGATACGGAAGAAGCGTTGAACGGCTTGTTTGACGTCAGCATTGCTTCTAAAGCGCCTTTCGCCGAGAGTCATCTTCAAAGCTGAAATCAGCTAGAAGTCACTTGGTGCGATATCGGGACTGTGTGGCGGATGGTGTAGGAGCTCCCACCGAGAGTTTCAACATGGTTTTGCGCTGATGTCGCTAAGTGTGGTCTCGCATTGTCATCCAACAACATAACGCCATATATGAGAAGGCCAGGACTCTTTTTCCTACCCATCGTTTTTCAATTTCGATAGAGTGGCACAGTACAGCGCAGCAGTGATTGTTGCATTCTCCAAAAGTCCAGCAAGGAAACTCCTTGGGCGTCCCAGAGAACGGTGAGTCCAACTTTACCTGCAGACGGAATACTTTTGAAATTCTTTCATACAGGTGATGACGGATGTTTCCACTCCATGGATGCGGCCTTCGATTCTGGCGTGTAATGGTTTCGTCCCCCCACGTTTCCTGTGCGGCTTTTTGAAGCTTATAAACCGGATTGACAAATGTCTCAATATACTTGGAAATTATGTAGAAAAAGATATGTCTTAACTTTAAGGGTGAATGTCGATGAAGAGTAGACACTCTTTCAAAAATGCACCAAATACACAGTTTTGTAAGCTTCTCTCATGAGGTTTTGGGATCAGGTCAAATAGGCGAATTTTCATAATTTTTAAATTATAATTCCACAACTCAAATTTTAAATTCATGCAAAATTCCAAACACTTTGCCCATATCTCAGCTTTCAATCAGAATTTCAAAATTTGCTCTTGAGGCAAAGTTTATTAGGTTCACAGAACGTTTATTAGGTTCACAAAATTTCATATCTCTAGCATTCATGAATCTGAGGATAAGGTACATAAACACAAAAAAAAAGAAAAAAAAATCTTTTCAGCAATCTCAATTTAAAGTTCAACCTAACTTTTTTTTTCTTATGTCCTTTCTTCAGAAGGCACCACATTTGTACTCTGGTCGTTCTTTCCCTTTAATGATTCTCTTCTGCTTTCTTGCTGTCTGTCTTCTTTCCTTTAGGTTTTAAACTGACTTTTCAGCTGCATACACAGGCTCCAAATTTTTGTTTCTCAGGATGTCTTGAGTAAAATTTCCTATGTTGAAGCCCTTTCTTTCTAATATCTTCATCTTCCCGACGTTCCCATCATTAAATGCAAGAACTGCATCAAAAGTTGCCATTCTGACAACTGTAGCAGAAGCAAATAAGTTTCTAGGGCATCGTATCCATATTATCTATAATATGAATGTTATCACTACCACACATCTTACAATCACAAGAAAATTTCACTGCTGCAGTCAGTAATTCACGCTCAATTACTCTAAATCCAGTGTAGCGAGATTCATCACTGTAGTATGCTCCATTCACCTAATTCTTCGCTTGCAGCTGCTAGGAGACGAGTTCACATTTCCAGCAGATGTTCTGACTTCGGATGTCGCGTCATTGCTGGTTTGTCGCTGTTTCTCACGTATTCTGTTCACGAACTTATTGAAACGCAGTTTATCCAGAATTTTATACGCTCTTTGTGATCGTGGCATAACTGAATGAAAAAAGAATCGAACACTTGCATAAATCTGCTTCCTCATAAACGATGCAGCTGCTTTGCTATTGTTTATAAGATACGGGACAGAGTCAAAGATGATCTACAAAACCAAAGAGTATGTATCACTGCTTTCTATATGTATCCCGCACCTGTTTGGTTGAAAGTAATACACAGAATTGTTGTTCACTGAGCTGGTATCTACGCGCAGTCGACTAGGAAAACTTATTTTTTAACTCTCCTACGTAATACACACCCAGTCAACGCCGAAAACAGACTAGTTATTAATTAAATTATCTGTTAATTAAAAACGAAAATTTAACTCACTCTTATTGCAACAAATCTTGCATTATCTACTGAGTTTGTGCGTTTTACAGACGTCAGTGTGCACTAAAGGCATATTTATTTGTAATCAGAATGGCTTTTCCGTGTATACGTGTCTCTCAGTTTACATTTACGGCTCGGGTCGAAGTCCTCTGGCAGACGAATTTTCAGATCGTTCTCCGCGTAAAGTCGTAGCCAGACTCCCAGCCAGTGACTCGCCATCGGGGCGGCGGGCCGCCTAATCTCCGGTCTTTTGAGAGGGAAGCCCTCGGCCTACCGTCTCCCAGGCTCTGAATACTCTCTCCCTCTCCTGAAGGTAATCGACGCTTTGTCACGCTCTCCTAGCGCCAGCCGGAGAGGAACAAAGGACCGCCGCAGAATATTTTCTTTGTCTCGAAAATTTAGAGGGCAAGGGAATTATCGAAGTGACCCTATAAATAACCTACAGTACTTCCATTGTTTCCACTTTTATTGTTTTTCCCAGAGGTGTTTATAGCTGTTGTGTTATGTGTATTCCTCGTCGTCCAACGTTAGCATTGCTGTTCGCACACTGTTTTGACGTCGTCGCCTTCTGTTTAGTACTCGTCCCGGTCTAGTTGTCAATAAAGGTACTGGTGCAGGATCCTTTGACATCTAAAACATTGATATAGTTAGTATTACAAGCAAGCAGGAGTAAAATATAGGGAGCGTAAGGTTATTTGCAACTTGTACAAAAATCAGACAGCGGTTGTCAGAGTTGAAGGGCATGAAAGGGTTGCAGTGGTTGGAAAGGGAGTAAGACAGGGTTGTAGCCTTTCCCCAATGTTGTTCAATTTGTACATTGAGCAAGCTGTAAAGGAAAGCAAGGAGAAATTTGGAGAGGGAATTAAAGTTCAGGGTGAAGAATTAAAAACATTGTGTTTTGCCGACGACATAGTAATTCTGTCAGATACAGCAAAGGACCTGGAAGAGCAATTGAACGGAATGGACAGTGTGCTGAAAGGTGCATATAAGATGAACATTAACAAGAGTAAAACTAGGGTAATGGAGTGCAGTGTAAGAAAATCAGGTGATGCTGAAGGAATTAGACTAGGTAACGAAACAATAAAGGAGGTAGATGAGTTTTGTTACTTGGGCAGTAAAATAACAAATGATGGTCGCAGTACAGATGATATAAAGTGCAGAATGGCAATGGGTAGAAAGGCATTTTTGAAAAAGAGAAATTTGTTAACATCGAATATTGATTTAAGCCTAAGGAAGTCCTTTCTGAAGGCATTTGTATGGAGTGTTGCCTTGTATGGGAGTGAAACATGGACGATAAGCAGTGTGGACAGAAAGAGGATAGAGGCTTTTGAAATGTGGTGCTACAGAAGAATGCTGAAGATTGGGTGGGTGGATCACGTAACTAATGAGGAGGTACTGAACCGAATTGGGGAGAAAAGAAATTTCTGGCATACATTGACTAAAAGAAGGGATAGATTGGTAGGACACATTCTTAGACATCAAGGAATTGTGAATTTAGCGTTGGAGGGAAGTGTGTGGGGTAAAAATCGCAGAGGGAGACCAAGAGACGCGTATAGTAAGCAGATTCAAGTGGATGTGGGTTGTCGTTCTTATGAGGAGATGAAAATGCTTGCTCAGGATAGAGTAGGGTGGAGAGCTGCATCAGACCGGTCTCTGGACTGAAGACCACAACAACAACAACAAACAACAACAAGATATTTATTGATTGAAATATACAATACTCAACTTTAGAACATATGTCTGTTCCTTCCATCTTCTCACGGCGTCGTCCGTATGATAGTAGCTGCGCTGAAACTTAGTAACTGTATGATTTCTTACCATCTGCCGGGCGTCCAGACGTATGTCGGCCTAGATACAGCCGCTTGTAGAGGGCGCGCATCTTGGGTTACTCCCTCCAGGATGCGCGGCGTCTGCTTGCCATTGGCTTTCGGCCGATCGCTGCCTTCTCCACGATCGTTCTCTGACGTCTGGTGTGTGGCGCTGACTTTACGCCACGACACACATTAACCCATTCGTCCCCAATCTTGTTCGTGGGCACCAACATATTAAAAATTGATTTACACCGTATTTCGTGCATCAGTCCTTAAAGTTGCATTTTTGGTGATGAACAACACGCTTCTTGTACGACATTATGCTACTCGGCACGGCGCGAAGCCACTTCTGAGGCTTTAATCTGTCCATCTTGGAGGTTGTGTTGCGTTGCCTTCTGTACGTGGCTGAGAATGTGAGCGTGAGTGTGGTTCCTTTCATTTCATTCCGGCAGTGAATTGTCTTGTCTTTGGTGCCGTGGCGAAAATTATACTAGCATTATGGATCTGTCAGTTTTAACTATCAACAGAATAACGTCCAAGTAATAAAATACCTCGATACAAACATCTGCGTTGTCCATGAAATACATGGCTTAAAAAAAATCAACAGTTCGACCAAAAATTTTAAGACAGATATTTTAATGTTTACTGTACTGTATTAATACAGAAGACACTGAAATTTAATTTTCCAAAGAAGATTTGATAATGTGGCACTGAAAGCGTTATACTCCTGATTTTTTGATGTAGGTAGCATTTTCAATCATATTTCGGGAGTTGAAAGCTGACGAGCCAGTTCACGCGTTTGAGGCTTCCTTCCCTCCATAAATTTGCCAACTGTGCACCTTCTTCACTGGATGGGGTTTCTGATCCGGGGTCTATTTCATTTTCCCAATTTGATACCCATTTCTATATCTTCGTCTACATAAATAAATTGCAAATAATATTTGAATGCATAGCAGAGGGTCCATGGAACCGGTTTTATGATATTTCTATACTGTTGCATTCTCTGATACCGCGCGGGGAAACGAACACTTTTTTTTTTTTTTTTGTTTTTTTTTTTTTTTTTTTGTTTTTTTTTTTTTTTTTCAATAAAATGCATTTTAACCATCAGCTGTTTATTAAATCCTTAAAATCAACTAATTTTTAAAATGTTCAAATGTTCCCATGAGATAGTATGTTGCCACGTCGTAGACTTGAAAAGAAGAGCAGAGTAAGCCAGGAAAGGTAGATGGAAAGACTCGTCTGTGACAAGTGCCCTACTGGCCCACATGACCGTCATCTGCAACAGGAGCGTCAGGAAGTGCGCCACGAAGCAGAGAGCGCTCAGCAGCTCAGCATAGAGTTCAAATAGCCTGCCACAGCCAAAGTGTAGCATTCGAAGTTCCTATGATACCTGCAGTACTAAGCTGTGTTGTTTATGAAAGACAACTTTAGTAATTTTTCAATGTGAAGAAAAAACAGTTATTCTGTAAATAATGCAGGGCGATTTATACCTCATGGCTTCGTTGTGTAGCTGTCTTAAACTATTAATTCAAGTTACAAGGCATTCTAGAATGCAATTATTATTATTATTTATTTTTTTCGTTTCACTGGTAATCGGTTTCGGTCACATACGACCGTCATCAGACCACAACTGTCTTCATATATAATCTATTATTAGAGGGATAAATTATTTCTAATGTATTTAAAATAAGAATAAAATATACCCATAATGTTTGGCACCGGTTGTTTTCAGGGACAGCTGCCTAAAGGTTTAATGCTGACTGCCTCAACCACAGATAACCTAACATCCTACATTCCATGCCCCACAGTCCCCTTCCTTCCGATTCATGTCCCTTTTCCTACTGTGTGCTTCCTGTTTTTAATTTCTTTTTTAATATATTTGTATGTATGTATGTATACCCCCCACCTCCCTTTTCATATTGCATCTCATTTTCCGCCTGACATACGGTCTGCTTGTTGTATCCTTACCCTTATCTTCCCTCTCCACTTCCTCCCCTCTTCCGCTCCTTCCCCCTCCCCCCAATCATCCTTTCCACTTGCCGAGTAGTCAGTGTTGGGCGGCCAGAGATGGCGGACGTGTGTGGATGAGTGTGTCTGAATGATTGTGTGGATGAGTGTTCTCTGTCTGAGGAAGGCTGCGGCCGAAAATTTAGAACTGTGTGTGTGTTTGTGTTCTTATATAAACTTAGATAACCGTGTAATGCTTTTGTTATGATTTGATAAAGAAAAATCAGAAGTACTATTTTATCATTATCAATTATAATATTATCGTCTTTATATCAGAACTAAAATAAACACAAATTTTGTTGCTACATATGAATGTATTATATCTGAAATAAAATCATTTTTGATAGTTTGGCTTTCAGGGCCCTTGGCTTAAAACTAAGAGCCCAATAAAATATATGCCAAAGTTATAAGGTATCGTACATTAGTAATATAAACTAATTTGGTTAAATATACAATAATGAGAGGTAAAGTCAATAACTAAAATGTTCTTGAAATGAAAAATAAAATTGATGGATGAGACAAAACAGCACCCTTCTACCAGTTTTATTTTTTCCTATTCCCATAAGATTTCATGTCGCTGCGTCGTAGCACTAAAATGTTGTTCAAATGTTGCTTAAGTTTATGGGACTTAACTGCGGGGTCTTCAGTCCCTAAATTTACAAACTACTTATCAACTACCTTACACTAGAGACAGCAAAAACAGCCATGCGTGATGGGGGATTCGAACCCCCGGCGGGAAATGGCCTCGCGCATTGTAACATAGCGCCTCAATGCGCTCGGCCAGTAGCACCAAAAGAAGAGCAGAATTTGATGATCGAATAAAGCAGGGAAGGTAGATGAAAGGACTCGCCGTGAGAAGTGCCGTACTGACCCGGCTGATTGTCATCAGCAACGGGAGTCTCAGCAACTGCTCCAAGGAGCAGAGTGCTCAGCTGCTCAGCATGGAGGTGCAAACGCCTGCCACAGCCAAAGTGTATCATTTGTAGTCCGTATGACATTTTGTGAGGGAGTTGATATGGAGCAGTTTATTTCACATATCAATATATTAGGTGTTAAAGAAGTTTTCTTGGTTGGAGAACTATGTGACGTAATAGAAGGGTGAGAGAGAGAGAGACAGTAGACGAGCTTGTATCCCGTGGGAAAGCTCCGCCCCTATTGCTAGTTGAGATCTGATTGGCTGCCGCCTATACTAGTTGTCAGCCAAAACTTCAAGCTTCTTTTATTAATATTTAATTTTCCTATGTTTATTAAAAATTGTCTGTACACTTTCTGTAAGGCTTGTTTGTTAAGCTATATTCTGGTTAATTCAAAGATTTAATTATTTGTATATTTTGTAATAAGCTGAACAATGTTAGTCTAGAAGTTTCGCTTGGCGCCAAAACGGTGGCTTGTGGCGCGCAGCGAAGTGCGGCGGCAGTCAGTCGAGCGCCGACCGCGATACCTTGCACATTCATGTTAGTTCAGTGCGAGCCAGGGACAGTTTATACGTTATGTACCGTTTGTATATTTAATATTACTCAGTCTGTATATGTGTGCTTGGATATACACTGGCATTTCATCAATAAAAACAAGCACTGGCACCGTACAAAAGCTAAAGTTATTCGTAGTGCAGTACTTCCTAGCCACATCTCAACACCTCTTTAAGGATCAGTTCAGGTATAACGGATTCGCGTCCTTTGTGCTTCACCTGCGCAATGGGACATCAACTACGACAGAAGACACAAGGTTAGTAAAAGAGTGATTTTAGATATGCACTGAAGTTGCATATCGACACGGCACCTGGCGTGCAGTGCTGCCCCGTTTACAAACCAGGGCACTGGCACGAAGTGCGTTGGTAACATCGCCGAGGGAAGGCATGAAATAGGGGAGGTGTTGTAGGTACTTTGTCAACTATGCACTGACCTTCTCTGCTCTCTTTTTTTTTTTTTTTTTTTTTTTTTTTTAAGTATCCCCGTCGTAACATGCGGTACTAGAATGCGTAATTTATGTAACTTCAATAATCTGAGGGAACTGAGATACCAACAGCCGTTAAGTATAATGAAATATTTATTCTATGACAACCAGTTTCGGCATTTCACTATGACATCTTCAGGTCCCTACATCGGAGCATGATATCCAAAAGTAGGGATACTAAAGTGGATTCGTGGATTTCGTCTCTTAGTTGTTGTTTTCAACTAAGAGACGAAATCCACGAATCCAGTTTAGTATCCCTACTTTTGGATATCATGCTCCCATGTAGGGACCTGAAGATGGCATAGTGAAATGCTGAAACTGGTTGTAATAGAATAAATATTTCATTATACTTAATGGCTGTTGGTAGGATAAGGAGGTACAATTTCGATATAGGTACAATTCCGATCAACGTAAGTTTTCGCGCCATTTTTCTGTCTCGTAGTGTCTCGTTGTGTCGTGTTGTAGAGTAGCAGGTTTCTACAGCTCCTCCTGTCTTTTCCAGGAATACACCGATCTGCGGTAAGGAGATATAAATTTTGTCCCTTTAAAGAGGTAGGTGAAGCTACTTAGTCTAACGCGCTCTTATAAATCATCTAGTTAAGGGTGACTGGATTCACTGCCAAAAATGCAATGTTTGGTACCACGAAGTATGCGTTGGTGCTTGACAGAAAAAGTGCTTTTTATGTGGAAGATGCCCGAATCAAAATTGTACGAGGAAGTGATCACAATTTTACCTAGTGTGGTACATTTTCGATCGATTTTTCTCAATTTCGTAACCTTTTTTGTGTTTATACCAACATTTGTAACCGTATAATATTTTTGTTACATATTCATTAAAGATCCAAGAATACGTGGCATAGTTAAAATTATTCTTTTTCTCAATCAATTTCCAGTTATAACAACATTTGTCCGAAATGATCGAAATTGTACCACCTTACCCTACCTCAGTTCCTTCAGACTCTTGTCCAGCCGCTGTCCCTTTTTCCACCACCGATGATGGATTCAATAAAACTTCAATAATGGTTCAGTGTGAATACAAAACCAATTGTTCTGTAAATAATTTAGGGCGAATTATACCGCATTGTTTCATTGTGTAGCTCACTTAAACCACTCTCGGATCAAACTGAAGGCTGAAAGCTACAACATTGTTACGGTAAAATAACATGATATATACATGTGGCGTCTGTTCCGAAAGAAAAGACGTCACTTCTGATCCTGCAGTTGTTATTATTCAACATTCATAGAATATATGACATCAACTGCGATTGGGCAAAGCTGAAAATGTGTACCCATCCGGTTTTTTTTTTTTTTTTTTTTTTTTTTTTTTTTTTTTTTTTTTTTTTTTTTTTAGTTCTATTCGTTGCGGACGCTGATCGTTTTTGTTCGTTCTTGTTCGGTGTGTTGTTGGCTCAGCTTTTTTATTACAGAGGGCGTTGAGCCCTCTGACCGGACGCGCTGAGCCACGGCGCCCGGCTTAAAAGACAATTTTTCCCTCCCTCAAGGCGGTCACCCATCTAAGTACGTTGCTTAACTTCGACAATCGAACGAGAACCGGTGTACCCAACGTGGTATGGCCGTTGGCGCCAGATTCGAACCCGGGTCTCCTGCTTTCTAGGCAGTTGCGCTGACCCCTACACCACTGGGGACACAGTGAGCACCGCACCTGAAGGACTACCTAAGCATGCACTCAAACTTTCGTTAGTGGGGAGGGGTGGGCAAGATTGGAGCCCTTACTCTTATGGGAATTAGTTTAAAAACTACGAGTTTGAGTACTGTGGGCAGGGCGAAGCTGGGAAATTGTATCTGACGGGAGGCGTGCCTAGGTAGTCCTTGCAGGTGCGGTGCTCACTGTGTCCCCAGTGGTGTAGGGGTCAGCGCAACTGCCTATAAAGCAGGAGACCCGGGTTTGAATCCCGGCTGGGTACACATTTTAAGCTTTGCCCAATCGCAGTTGATGTCATATATTCTATGAATGTTAAAATAACATGATACAGTATTAAAAAATTATTTCGTGATTATTTCGGCGCGTGGTAGGGGAGAACTGATCCCATTCTTTCCCGCTCCATGACTACGACCCTGCACTCAAGGAACAACTTTTCGTCTACTAAAGTATGCGTTCCCCGGACCCATGTTTATTGATTTCTCTTCATCCTTTGAGTGCTTTCAACTTTTTTTTAACATCCTGTATCGATTAAAGGTTAGCATGTTGAAAAGACGAAACAGTGGAAAGTGAAAGGGGCCTCACGCGAGGTTGCCCCTGAGATAAACGCGGCACCCCTCCTGATGAGGCGTGGGGCGTCATCTGTCGGCTGCCACGCGCCTTTCAGCTCACTACCAACCCCACCCCCACCCCCACCAACCCCCTCGCCAACCAACCGCGGGCTTTTAGTGAACCGGGGCCGGCCACAGCGCCATGCTCCATTACACACGGCCCCCTTACCCTCTTCTCCGGCCGCCGATAATTATGGGGCAGGGACCTGTAATTAGCCAATCTGCACGGATCGCCTGTAATTCAGGTTAATCATTCCTGGCGCCGTGCCCATCGCCGGCCTTTCCTCTAAGCTGCGCGGCCATTTACGTGCTGCGGCGGGCGTGATGGAGTGCTAAGGAGGCGGCAGGCGCTCCGAACCGGCCGGCTATCCCATTCTGGGCCGTTCGGTTTGTAATTCTTTCTAATTCCGCCAGAGATGGCGGAGGACCAGGACGAGTGGGCGAACAGCGATCGGGCTTGTTAGTATCCTCGAAAGAGCTTCTAAAGCCAAAAACACAAGTAAAGTAGGGTAAAACGGTTTACAGAAAGGTAAAGAAAGGAAAGTCATCAGTTTTATACCAAATAAATTAATAAAAGAAGGAGGTGATGCCCCTTGGTACACAACACAGGTGCGATGCGAAAGCAAAGGACAAGTCATACTAAATTTAAACGAACAAAAAATCCCCATCATTGGCTATCGTACAGAGAAGCTCGAAATTTAGCGAGGACATCAATGCGAGATGCCTACAATACTTATCAGAAGGAAACTCTTTCTCGAAATTTGACTGAAAACCCAAAGAGATTTTGGTCATATGTTAAATATACTAAGAGCAAAAGAACAAACAATACCCTATCTACGTGATATTAATGGCGATGCTGCCGATGATAGCGCTACTAAAGCAGAGTTACTAAACACAGCTTTTAGAAACTTATTAACCAAAGAAGAAAATAACAACATTCCAGATTTAGAATTACGAACAGGGGCCATTAATGAGTAACGTAGAAGTAGATATCATCGGAGTAGTGCAGCGACTAAAATCACTTAACAAGAATAAGTCTTCTTGTCCGGACTGTATACCCATTAGACTTCTATCTGATTATGCTGAAGCAATAGCTCCTTACTTGACGGCCATATACAACAGCTCTCTCAAAGAAGGATCTGTACCAAAAGAGTGGAGAGTCGCACAGGTCGCACAGTATTTTGGAACATATCCTTTATTCAAATATTATGAATTATCTCGAACAGAGCCGCGGTGGAGTAGCCGCGGAGCGCGCGGTTGCTCGCCGTGGAGGTTCGAGTCCTCCCTGGGGAATGGGTGTGTATGTTTGTCCGTAGGTTAGTTTACCTAGGTTTAAGTAGTTTGTAAGCTATGGACTGATGACCACGCAGTTTGGTCCGATAGATTTACAAACATTTGATTTTTTTGAAAGAGCTTCCAAAACCAACAATGAAAGTTAAGTAATTGTAAAACGATTTACAGAAAGGTAAAGAAAGCAAAGTAATCTAATGAGACATTGTCCATCTCTTACCAATTTGGGATTAAAAAATTAAAACGTCGGATGTAAATTTGATACAAAGTACACTCCTGTAAAATGAAATAATAACACCATGACTTCGTCTAGCCAGCACAGCGAAATTTTATTGTCACTTTCTTGAGCATATACAGGGTGTTGCACTAAGTGTGTTTGCCTCTGTAACTGATAAAATAATAGGTGACATGAAATTTTAATGCGGTAGGTCAACAAAAGAAATGTTACACTTTCTGCGGAGCTATGAACATAGTTTATTTTATCATTTTCCAAAGAGTTACACCACATAGATATAATTTTTTAAATGGAACAATAGTTTTTTCTATCGTGTATTGGATTCGTTTAAACCGGCTGCGTCCAAATCAGTTTAAACTACACCCATATCACTGTTAGTTTGGGAGCTACAACCTTTCAAAATTCCGGAGGCGGAGGCTGCGATAGCGTATCTGACTGGCCGAGTGGCTATCCCCTGGGGCACGGCCCCCTGTTTCATGACCACCAGCCAATCAGCTACGATGTCGTAGCCTCCACCCCCTAAACTTTGAAGGTTGTAGCTCCCAAACTAACAGTGATAGGAGTGTAGTTTAAATTGATTTGGACGCAACTGGTTTCAACGAATCCAATGCGCGATAGAAAAACTATTGTTCCATTTAAAAAATTATTTCTTTGTACTGTAACTCTTTGGAAAATGATAAAATAAACTATGTTCATAGCTCCGCAGAAAGTGTAACGTTACTTGTGTTGACCTACCGCATTAAAATTTCCCGTCACCTATTATTTTATAAGTTACAGAGGCAAACACACTTAGTGAAACACCCTGTATACAAGATCACACCAACAGACCCATACGTACGAGAGTACAGTCACCAGAACGTGCACAATGTCGACGCTGGTACCCTTTTGCAGCAATTGTCTGCAATTTTCCCATGGATAGAATCGTAGAGGTACCGAATGTGGTCGCAAGTCATCCCCGTTTTCAAGAAGGCACGTTGAACACACGTGCAATCGATAGGCCTATATCTCTAACGTCAGTCAGTTGTAGAATTTTGGAACATGTATTATGTTCGAGTATAGTGACATTTCTGGAGAATAGAAATCTGCTCTGTAGTATTCAGCATGGGTTTCGAAAAAGGCGATCGTGTAAAAGCCAACTAGCGCTTTTCGTCCACGAGACTCACAGGGCCATAGACACGGGTTCTCAGGTAGATGCTGCGTTTCTTGACTTCCTCAAGGCATTTGATACAGTAAGGCACAGACGTTTAATGAACAAAATAGGAGCATATGGTCAGACCAAAAGTGTGATTATATTGAGGAGTTCCGAGATAATGTCATTCTCAATGGAGAGAAGTCTTCCAAAGTAAGAGTGATGTCAGGTGTTCCACAGGGAGTGTCGTGGGTCCGTTGCTGTTCACGATATATATAACTGACCTTGCGGGTAACATCGGAAGCTCACTGAAGATTTTTGCAGATGACTTATATAGAGAAGTTCTAACAACGGAAAATTGTATTGAAGTATCGAATTGACGCACGGTGCAGGGAATGGCAATTGAATCTCAATGTAGACATGTGTAATGTGCTGCAAATACATAGAAGGAACGGTCCTGTATCATTTAGCTACACTACAGCAGGTCAGCAACTGGAAGCAGTTAATCTACTCTGGGAGTAGGGAATAGGAGTGATTTAAAATAGAACGACCATATAAAATCAATCGTCGGTAAAGCAGATGCCAGACTTAGATTCAGTGGAAGAATCCGAAGGAAATGCAGTCCGAAGACAAAGGAAGTAGGTTACAGTACACTTGTTCGCCCACATCTTGAATACTACTCAGCGGTGTGGTATCCGTACCAGGTGGAGTTGATAGAGGAAGTGGAGAAGATCCAACGGAGAGCAGCGCGCATTTCGTAATCGTGAAAGCGTTGCGGAGATGATCGATAAACTGTGGAAGACTCTGCAGGAAAGACGCTCTGTCACTCGGTACGGGCTTTTTTCGAATATTCGAAAATATACTTTTACCAAGGAGTAAAGCAGTATATTGCTCCCTCCTACGTAAATCTCGCGAAGAGATCATGAAAATATAATCAGCGAGATTAGAGCCCACACAAAGGCATACCGACAATCTTTCTTTCCGCGAACAATACGTGACTGGAATAGGAGGGAGACTGGATAGTGGTATTCAAGGTAGCCTCCGCCACACACCTATCTGGTGGCTTATGGAGTATACATGTGGATGTAGATGTAGTCTTTCGGTAAGGCCTGCTATGAAATTTCCACCTGGTGCCTCAGTTGAACCAGAATTCGTGCCAGTCGTTCTGACTGCGCCAATTAGGCGTTTCATCCGGTTCCAAAACATGCTCAATGGAGGACAGATAACGGGATCGTGCTGTGGCCAGGGCAGTTGGCGTACACCTCGAAGACCACGTTGAGTGGTACGGGATGCGTGTGTACGTGCATTGTGCAGCTGGAAAAGGCATATCGCCTTGTTGGTACATGAACAGCAGCAAGGCAGAATGAATCGTTTCAATGTAGCATGCAATGTTGCAACGTTTCCTGAATGATCACCAGTGGACAAGGGCCAGTATGACATATTTGAAGCGGTGAAATACTTTCAGGACAGGAAAATACACAACGAGAAAAAATTTGTACGTCTGGAAAGATGACGTCCATTTTAATCCGATTACGCCAGAGGTCAGCTGGGCGACAGTAGATATACTTACCTTGGTCTCAACGTCGTCCGCCAACGTGTAGCTATCAGATCTCAAACTGTGTCTCACTTTTAATGCGGAATTATTATCAGTATCCACATAAATACTTTGCAAATCAAACCTAACTGAGCGCGGAAAAAAGTAACACCAAAATCTTCCCCTTTTATAAACAGATTTATTTTATTACGATGTACATACCACCCTCTGTAGGCGGGTGTTAACAGAATATATTCACATTCTGAAGAGACATTTGGTGACAGAAATTTGGTACATAATTGTAGCTGCAACGAATAACACCTTCCTTTTTATGGTTTCGAAGTTATATATCATATCGTTGATACTCTCTCCCCTGAATCGCGGTAATACAAAAGGAGCTGACCTTCTCTGAACTTTCTCTGTATCCTTCAAGGTGCCGCTTGGTAGAAATCCCACAATGTACAGCAATTCTCCAAATTAGAACGCGCAAGTGCAGGCAATTTCTTTAGTCTCTCTATTGAATCTTATGTTCTGACAATGAAACATACCCTTTCGTTCGCCTTCCCTACAATTTTTCTGCCTTCTTTCTCATTTGTTGGCAATTGATATTCCTATGTATTTAGTTGAATTTACGGCCTATGGATGCCACTGATTTATATCTACATCTACATGGATACTCTGCAAGTCAAACTGAAGTGCATGGAAGACGGTTCATGGAACCACGTTTATGATATTTTTCTATAGTTCCATTCTCTAATAGCTCGCGGGAGAAAGAAACATCTGAATCTTTCTGTTTTCGATCTGATTTCTCTTATTTTATCATAAAAATCATGTCTCCTTCGTAGGTGGGTGCTAACAATGTATGTTCTCATGCTGAAGATAAAGAAATTTCGCAAATAGATCTCGACGCAACAAATAACTCGTGCATCAGTTCCTATATTGCGACAATACGAAACAAGCTGTCCTCCTGTGAATTTTCTCTAAATCCTCCGTCAGTCCCACTTGTTGTGGATCCCACAATGCACAGCAATACTCCGAAATAGGACGCACAAATGTAGTATAGGCAGTTTCGTTAGTAGAAATGTTGCATTTTCTAAGACATCTACCAATGAAACGTAGTCTTTTGTTTATCTTTCCACCAATGATCTGTATGTGTTCTTATTAATTTAATTTATTCGATATTGTTACTCCGTGGTATATAATAGAATTGACGTTCTGTTGATTTGTCATCAGTCTTGTAAATGAAGATTAAAGGAAATGGATGACTTCACGGTAATCATAAGATTAAGGAGCGGTGTCATATCAACAAGTGAAGCAAACTGCTGCCATGCACGGAGACGCTCTTTTGCTTCGATTCTGAAATGGAGTCAAACTGTAGCCTTCCGAGAGGCTACATTGCTCTTTCGCAGAATAAAAACAGAGTTGTACAGTCAAAATCTTGTGGAATGACATGGGCGACAACTGAGTTGTGCGGATCGACAACCAATAACTATTGCAGAACTATGGCTGCAGGTGGAGCAAGCGTGGAATAGCGTATCCTAAGACAGTGTCCCCTTGAAAGACAGGCTAAATGATTTGACACTAAACAGTGTATTTATGCCTCAGACGTGTCGATTGTCATAATTTTCAAACGGTAAATATTCTTTAAAACTGATTTCCCTTTTTAAAAACTTCGTGTTACAGAAGCGCATCATTACATTTAAAACCCTTTTTTTAAATCTATATCTCCAGGCCACGTATTTCCCACAAGGGCTAGACTGTGGGGCATAGATTGTCCGGGGTTATCTATTTTAAATAGCCGTTTTCAATTTAATGACATGCCTGAGTAAGACAAAGTGTTTCAGTTTTTGAACAATGTTTCGTCTTTGACGATGGTCGAAACATGTAAGAGAGAAACAAATTATTCACACGTTTATCCTAATGGCCAATAAGCCTCACAAAGTCTAATCGAAATGTTATTCAATCCGTACATTGAGCAAGCTGTGAAAGAATTCAGTGGGAAATTTGGAGAAGACATAAATACTTCACGGTCTGATGATGGCATTGTGGTTCAGTCACAGAGAGCAAAGGAACTGGAATAGCATTTGGACAGAATGGACAAATGAATATTAACAAGAGGAAAACAAGCGTAGTGAATTCCGTGCAATAAAATCAGTTGTAGATATCGAAAATTAGTTTAAATGTTAGGAATCCTTCCTGAAGGCATGTGCCAGGGGTGTGGCATTGTACGGAAATGAAATGTGGCGCTACAGATCAATCGTAAGAGGAGGTTCTGAACAAAACTGAGGTGAAATAAATTTCTGAAATTTTGAATAAGAGAAAGGAGCAATTGGTGGGACACATTATGAGACATCAAGGAATCGTGGACGGAACTTTTGGCGTAAAACTCACATAGGGAGACGCAGTGACGAACACAGATTCTTATTCAGAGATGACGTGGCTTGCTCGGAGTATGGTGGAGAGCTGCATCAAACGATTCTCAAGACCACGACAACAGGTATTATCAGGTGTAATGCCTGCCAGGACAGCCGACCGACTTAAAGCAGCAGCTTTCGATATGGTGTGGAACGCCTTCTGTGGTTCACTCGAATCGTCAAAGACGAGTGCTGGTGTGTTGGCCACCTTGTATTTGGATTTTAGGCAATCTGCCTTATCCAACAAGAAGAATACCGAGCTACCAAAGTCCCGCCCAGTTACACCATCTGCAGAATTTCGAAAACGTCCACGCACTTTAAAATATATTGCACTATTCACAGACGTTGGGGATCACATAATTCGTCCCAGTTGGAAATGGTATGGTAGTCCGACGACAATCCGGCAAACTGAACACGCCAAAACAGTGGGAACTATACAGATCCCGCATTAAAGAGACTAAGGCAAGATAAAGATGAATAGCCATTATCAGGTGTAAAGGTCTTTCAGTACATCGTCGAAATATTACAACATGCTTTTGATCATAACGCCATTCGTCGCATTTAGTGGCAGATTTTCTCCATGGCATAAACTGTTTATCGGACTTTATTTTGCTTCACAGCCTAAGTGTAGTAAAATGCACTGTCCAAATATATAAAGCTATTGTTAACCAAGTTGGCCACTTGTGACACCAAGGTAAGAGGTATGTAAAAAATGTTCAAATGTTTGTTAAGCTTAAGGGACTTAACTACGGGGTCATCTGTCCCTAAACTTACAAACTACTTACGAACTAGCTAACACTAAGGACGGCACAAATATCCATGCCCGAGGGGGGATTCGAACCCCCGACCTTAGTGACTGGGCAGACCGTAACTGAAGCGCCTCAGTCCCCTCGGCCACCGCGGCCGGCAGAGGTATGTAGTCTGCTGGTTTTGTAGGCTGTGAGATTCGGCTGCTGAGAGGTGGTGGCTTGCAGTTGAATAGCAGTTGTGTCTCGTCACCGCCGGTTGTCCTAGGTGTCGGTGACCGAGTGGAGAGCATGTGCGGGTACGGAGTCTGATGTGACCAGCCAGTGGGACAGCAGAAACTAGAAACACTAAGCTAGATTAGTACAAGATATATATTTCATAGAAACATTGTAATAATTAACTTTTACAAGATACATGACTGCTGACTAGTATAATGCTGATATATAGTTTAACTAGGTAGAGGCCTGCCTACTGATGAGAGTCTTATGTAGTGCCTGTTGCGAGAGTAAAGGTCAGGGTGAGAGTTTAAAATAGGGAAAGATTAATTTTTAAAACTCACAACCACCAGCTGCGAACCAAATTCCTAAACGTGCAAAAACACTGGAACTGTGATTGCTACTGTTTTACTCGTTTTCTAGGGGATGATATCACACGTTTGCAGCTTTCCTTCCCTGCATATGATTAACAAAAAAATTCATAATCAAGTCAAGTTCATGAGAGAAAAGGGTATACTAACTACTATATTTGAAAACACGTAAAAGTTCACTTTATGTTGTTTATTTCACAATCTTAGAACCCTGTGGCTGATACGTCTGTACGTCGGCACATTTATCAAATAAAGTTATAGCTCGTGAGCCCCCAGACAAAATGAATATTTGTCGCAAATTGTTTTCACACCATGTGGCTGTCTCAAACACCGCAACCACACGTGGCGATTGCCACACACATAGCTATAACCTCCACCTCGAGGTCCACATGCCGACTGAATGCAGAGCGACGCCGCCCAGCCAGCTCCCCACATGCTCCTGAGTCGTCACTTCCTGCCCTCGCGCGCGCGCGCTCCAAAAGCTCAACTGCCAGGGTTTTTTCCCCTACGTCATCAACTTCCCCATGTGAGCTGTTCTATCCGATTTGCCAACGTACAGCGCTCAGCCAATACATTTCTAAAACTTTACTTAAAATCAAAATAATTACATCACACATTAAATAAATTGTCTTCTTGGGTTTTTATATTGGTATAAACATACTTTGTACTATTTATCATAATCGTGCAATTTCTTATGTCAGAGATAAGTGATTTAACTGAATACTTCAAGATAAAATACACAAGATTAATTGAAAATAAAATGAGAAATAGTCAATACATTATTTTTATAAACAAACATTGCCATGCTAGTTGTGTAACTGTCTTGTCTTCGTTGTTAATTTATTCCTTTTCATTGTCAATTAAACATATTACGCCAGATGTGACTATATCAGCTAATGTATTGTTTATTTATCAACAGGCTGTTTTGTAATGAGGGCCTTAAAGGTTCCTAACTGCATCGTATTACTTCAAATGCCAGTAGTATTAGAATATTTTATTTCACGGTGTGCACTGCACTGTGCCTGGCACTCGCCATTGTCCCTCTCTCCCCTCACCGGAAACGAACTGGAAAATCCTAAGCTGTAACAAGCCACCTGCTCGCTGGCCTCCCGTCAGCTACAAGCACACAGCAAATCTCAACGTGGAGAATTTCTGCCTATGGCCTAACTATAAATGTTGTCACCCAACTGTGTACATACATTGCTACCATAATTAACGAGATTAAAATTGTGTAACATTTAGTGCATTGGCATGGTCAATGTTTGCAGTGAACTTCATACTGTTTAATTATCAAATTCTATTAATTACCAGTATTTCTATTGGGCGGTAATCTTACACTGTCCTATTGCCAAGGGGCCGATAAAGTTCAGTGGCGGCCACGAGCAGGATTGCAGCAGAGGGCGCTCGTGGCTGATGTCATAAGAACGCCGCGCTGTGCTTGCAGGGCAGGGCACAGCGAAAGTACGTGGCACGCACTTCAGACTTGTGCGACACCACACTGTATAACAAAGAAATTTTCTTTATTCAACATTACAATGTGTCAGGTTGGCTATTAACTGCGTCTTCTGGTGCCCGTAATATTCCGAGCGAGGCAGCAGTGGTCGCCTGCCAGTGACATTTTTGTTGACTCAGGCGTCGCGTCGGGTGGAGCGCGCTACTGTAGCGAGCGACGAGTCCGGTGTCAGAGGACCGCAACCCAGCTGTGTGCGACAGTTCTGTGAAGTTGGCACCCCTTTTTTGGAAAATGTACATTTTTTTCAGAGTTCTAGACAGATATGCAATAGTTCTGGAGTTCTCTGTACAAAATTTAAATAGTTGTGCAAAATTTCGCCGAAAAAATACGAAAAATTACCGCAAAATTTAGTTTTTTCAAGATATTTTTTTGCCTAATTGTACAGACATAGTTCTGATCACAGTTCTAAATAGCTCTCAAAGCTTTCTACAGCAAATCCCAATGACATTTTTCTGTGCAGATTATACTTCATGAGATAATTGCAATAATGGGGAATTCATTTATACGCTACTGTGTAGTTGGCACCCGTTTTCTCAAAAATGTGCATTTTTTCAGAGTTCTAGGCAGATATGCATTAGTTCTGGAGTTCTCTGTACAAAATTTAAATAGTTCTGCACTAATTCGCGAAAAAATTACAAAAAAATGTAACAAATTTTTTTTTAGAGTTCTAGTCAGATATGCAATAGTTCCAGAGTTCTCGGTACAAAATTTAAATAGTTCTGCAGAATTTCGTGAAATATCGCAATTCTGAATAGTGGGAGAGCTGTGAAGTTGGCACCCCTTTTTTCAAAAATATAATTCTTTTCAGAGTTCTAGACAGATATGCAGTAGTTCTGGAGTTCTCTGTACAAAATTTATATAGTTCTGTAGAATTTCGCCGAAAAAATAGTAAAAATTACCACAAACTTGAGTTTTTTTAGTTTTCTTAAAATAATTATTTGCCTATTAGCGCAAACATAGTTCTGATCACAGTTCTAAATAGCTGTCAAAGAGTTCTACAGGAAATCCTAATAACATTTTTCTGTGCAGATTATACTTTATCAGATAAATGCAGTAATGTGGAATTCATTGTCACGTTACTGTAAATTGGCACCATTTTTTTTTCGAGAAATACACATTGTTTTTTGGGGTTCTGTGTACATATACTATAGTTCTAGAGTTCATGTGAATACTTCTATGTAATTGCCCAAAAAAAAATTATGTTCACAAATTTGAATATCTGATAAGCTGTCTTATGTGTGCCCCTTATTCGAGAAATATACATTTTTCTTAGGTCTTGACAGATATTCTATCCGCTGCACATGCAATTTGTTGTTTTTACGTCTGAGTGATTACTGCTTATCGTAAACAAGAACTATTGCACATATCCCTAGAACTCTGGAAAGAAGTCTATTTAAAAAAAAAAAAAAAAAAAAAAAAAAAAAAAAAAAAAAAAAAAAAAAAAAAAACCCTGGTGCAAATTACACAGTAGCATGTAAATGGATACTCCATTATTTTCATTATCTCATAAAGTATAATCTGCACAGAAAAATGCTATTAGGATTTCCTGTAGAACTCTTTGACAGCTATTTAGGACTGTGATCCGAACTATGTTTGCGCTAATAGGCAAATAATTATTTTAAGAAAACTAAAAAAACTCAAGTTTGTGGTAATTTTTACTATATTTTTTTCGGCGAAATTCTACAGAACTATTTAAATTTTGTACAGAGAACTCCAGAACTATTGCATATCTGTCTAGAACTCTGAAAAAAAAATTACATTTTTGAAAAAAAAAGGGGTGCCAACTTCACAGCTCTCCCACTATTCAGAATTGCGATATTTCACGAAATTTTGCAGAACTATTTAAATTTTGTACAGAGAACTCCAGAACTATTGTATATCTGTCTAGAACTCTGAAAAAAATGTACATTTTCCAAAACAAAAGGGGTGCCAACTTCACAGGACTGTGTGCGACGATGGCGTGACGTCAGGCGTCGGTGAGCCTCCTGCAAAGCTCCGAGGGCGCCGTGGCAGCGTGGACAGTCGGCCATCGGTGACGTATGAGTCCGGGGCTCGGTGTTCGGTGTCAGCCGTGCTGAGATGTCGCGGCAAGGCGGCACACACAGTGCGCGCTACCGCTGACCACCGCACCCGTTCCTATGACGACAGCACTTGTGGCTCAGACCAGACGGCTTATTACATCCACACCCACACACATACTCCGCAATTCACCGTAAGGTGCGTGGCGGAGGGTACACTGTACCACTACTAGGCATTTCCTTTCCTATTCCACTCCCAAATTGAACGAGGAAAAAAAGAATGCCTATATGCTTCCGTACGAGCCCTAATTTCTCTTATCTTGTCTTTGTGATCTTTACGCGAAATGTAAGTAGGTGGCAGCAAGATCGTACTACACTCAGCTGCAAATTCCGGCCCTCTAAATTTACTTAACAGAAATTCACGAAAAGAACGTTGTCTTTCTTCCAGCGATCCCCAATTGAGTTGCCGGAGCATTTCCGTGACACTCGCGCATTGGTCGAACCTACCGGTAACAAATCTAGCTGCTCGCCTCTGAACCGCCTCTATGTCTTCCTTCAAACCGATCTGCTGCGGGTCCCAAATACTAGAGCAATACTCAAGACGTGGTCGTACAAGCGTTTTATACGCGGTCTCCTTTACAGGTGAAGTACATCTTCCCAAAATTCTCCCAATAAACCGAAGTCTGCTGTCCGCCTTACTCACAACTGTCCTTACATGCTCGTTCCATTTCATATCGCTCTGCAGTGTTACGCCTAGATATTTGAACGACGCGACAGCATCAAGAAGCTCACTACTAATGCTGTATTCGAACATTATAGGATTGTTTTTTTTCTATTCATGCGCATCACCTTACATTTTTCTACATTGAGAGCTAGCTGCCATTCTTCGCACCGACTAGAAATTTTGTCTAAGTCATCCTGTATGCTATTACAGTCAGTTACAGACGACACCCTCCCATACACCATAGCATCATCAGCAAACAGCCGCAAATTACAACTTACTCTGTCCATCAGATCATTTATATAGATAGAAAATAATAGCGGTCCTATCACACACCCCTGGGGCACGCCTGACGATACACTCGTCTCTGATGAACACTAGCCGTCGAGAACAACGTACTGCGTTCTATTACCTAGGAAGTCTTCCAGCCAGTCTCAAATCTGTGAACCTATTCCATAAGCTCGTATGTTCGTTAGCAGTCTGCAGTGTGGCACCGCGTGCGTCGAACGTCTTTTTGAAGTCGATAAAAACACAATCCGCCTGTTGCCCGTCGAAAAAGCTGTGACACTCCCGTGCTTAATTCGGCACTGAGACCTTCCAGATCGAGTCAGTGCCTCGGAGTTGATGTCCGCGTGCCGCTTCGTCATATTTCCGAACCTTCTGGCGCGGATCGATGCCTTCTCGGTTAATGACAGCGCGCAGTTTTGTCACGCGGTCGGAGCTTCTTCTGTGTAGGCCGCTGACACTGCTAGGCAACTGACCGTCTTCTGTCATAGGAAGGCCACGAATAAGATAGTGAAGACCGGACCATCGTCATCACATCAAGACGTCGCACTTCATCGATCGACGAAATTATATTTCTGAGACTACAATTACACTATTTACACGTAGTAGTAGGAGCATATCATGCAATGAAGGCTTTCACGAACGGATGTCATAGTTGCTGGTAGAACTTCCGCGTTATAAGGCCGTGGTCCATAAAACGTTTCAGTTTCACCTAATGTTTCGTCCAGAGCTGCGCCGGACATCCTCAGAGGTCTTCTTCCTAGCGACTGATGAGTCGAGTGTCTGAGAGCGCCATATATACTGTGAAAAGTGGGCGTGGTCAAGCTGTCACGTTATCAGCAGAGATAGTCCTAAGTCAAAGATAAAACATCACTATCGATTGCAATCGGTCAGAGATAAAACCTGTCGATCTTTCAAAGCTACTGTCCATATGTCGCTAAGTTTCATAGCTTCTTCTTTCCTGTTAAAATTTTCTTTATGTTTATATATTTCAATTGCTTCCCTGTATTGTCGTGGATAATAATTCGTCATAGTAGAGAAAACTGATGTTTCGGAAAACCTCACTATATGACTTCCAGATTGAAGAGCATGCTCTGCCAAAGCCGATTTCTCTGTTTTTCCTAGTCGGCAAAGACTTTTGTGTTCCCTCAGCCTAGTTTCTATACTTCTTTTTGTGGTTCCAATATAAACATTACCACATGTACACGGAATTTTATAAACGCCACAAGTAGAAAGAGTAGGTCGTTTATCCTTCACAGAACGTAGTACCTGACATATTTTCTTAGTTGGTCTGAAAACCGGTCTGATGTTGTGTTTGCGTAATATTTTTCCTATTTGGTCAGTTACTTTTCTGATAAATGGCAGGGAAAATGTGTTCTTCCATCGCTTTGTTTTATCACGTGTTTTTAGACTACTATTATTTGGTCGCAGAACCCTGTTTACTTCTTTATCTGAATAGCCTTTTTTCTTGAAAGCTAGCTTCAGGTGTTTCAATTCAGCATCTAGGTGTTCCGGAGTGCAGATTTTTTTGAGCATATGTCGCTCAAATTACACCACAACATCATAATAAAGAACCAAGAGTCACATTACACACACGCAGGATGTTCTTTTTCAGCTCTAAAATGAAATTGAAATAATTTGATATGAAATAACTTTATTTTAAATGATTTCTTGAAATAATGCTACAAGATTATGACATATTTAACTTTTTTTTACATTATGTACTAGATGTAGATCAAAGTCATAGAATTAAGTATACAACAAATCAAAATTTCTTGTAAAATCATAGGAACCAAAAAGATACTATTGTTATGTCTCGCGATGTTGTGTTGAGATGTCGCGGCGAGGCGGCACTAGATTGAGTTTGTTAACAAGTGAACAAACACCATAGCATTAGAATCTCGGTATTCCGACCTTTTTCATCGTTAAGTAATTTTAATAATTTGTTAAGAGGCAGAATTTTCTCACTTTTCAAAATTTTTTGTAAATTCAAATTATATCAGAGTAATTCAGAGTAATTGTATCCAGGGAATACTTAGGTCAAAACATCTCGTATATCAGAGATCATTTATCAGGTTGCTTTTGTAAATAGTATTCCAGTTGAGTTAGTCTTTATGTGTTTAGCTCTATGTGTGTTTAGCTCTCTATGTGCTCGGATTCAGTGGTACTATCTCTCAGTACTTAGCTTAAAGTATTATACGCGGTTTCATTCCAAGATACGCGGTTTCATTCCAAGATACGAAAGAAAAGAAATGTTTAAAATTTAATATAAACTCGTATATCGTTATCATACGCGAAAGCGAACATTATCTCTGGGATAGGCTAGGACGGAAGAAGTGAGGAACTTCTATCTATCATAATAAAACTGATGAATATTTTTGAGAGAGATTAATACACACAAACTTTGACGAAAATAATCACGAATTGTGAACTCATAAAGTGTGTACTGTGAAGGTGTTATGAATGTAACTATTGATTTCACAATAGAGAATCTATGAACCATAAAAAAGTCTTAAACAGTTATTCGAATATTTAGTTCCCTAATATTGTCCCAGCATATTCTAAAAGTGAAGGAATATAACAGTTATGGTCACGAGAAATTTATGGTGAAATTTTTTAAAGAATAATTCTATAAAGGAAAAGGATCAGGCAAAAAGAGTATATTTGTGACGGGCGTCAAATTATCTGAACTACCAGGACTCAATGATTCAAATTTTTATTCTTTGGTTTATTAAATATCAGATCCTGAAAAACGGTTTTTCATGCTCAAACATTACAAAAAAGGAAAATTCAACAAAGATATAAATTTCATTAACTGAGAAGAAATACCAGGTGCACCAACATAATTTTCATACTGAGGTGACAAATAGAATTTTGAACCTATACTTCCAATACAACTGTGAAAATCAAGATGTAATCTACAACTTAAAAGTCGCAAGCTAAAGCCAAATATAAAACTAAGTCAACACAACTGTCGCCCCAGTCACGAAACCAAACCCTGTCGCCGCCAAGTCACAATAGATATACCATGTAAAAGAAGACGTGAACGAAATAAGACTTCAATGGGAGGAAGAGTTGAACGATAGACTGTGGGAGGATATAAAAGCGTGGATGGGCCTCTGTCAACGAAATGTGTTAGTAGAATCGTTGAAAAAAAGTCCTAGTAGAATTTACCATCAAGGTAGGTGAACTATTTTGACTGAAAACTGAGATAAGCGAGATTTTTAATATGTTTATGTTATGTCCGTGGCCAGATACTGCGCTACTTACGTTCAATAAATGTGCTCGTGATGATATATCTACAATGCGTGTAAAACGAGTTTTAACAAGGAGATGCAAGGTTAAATGGAGAAGAGGCGGTACACCTGAAGTGGCTTCACGTCAGATCGCTGTTAGAGGATAGAGGTCAAAATTGCATATTCTATTCAACGGTAAAAACATGGTATCAGTGCGATGCGCTGCTCTAAATGCACGTTACCGAAATGCAAACATCCAACTGGCATCCAATTTGAATGCCGCCATTAATGCAGAGGTAACAGAAGTCGCACGCCTGTGGAAGCACTACATGTTCCATTAATCACGCAATGGGTACTCACGCGGGCAAATTGCACTCCCAATCGCAGATGTTTACTGGAGACTGGAACCAGACGAAATTGCATGCATACGTCCTCGAATGTCCACAGCAAAGAGAGAGATAAACCGCCGTTGTAGTGATCCATCATCGAATCAGTACTTTGAATGAAACTGTTCAATAAGTTCTTTAAAGAAATGGCGTTATTTTCGATCTACTGCCATATTCTTATCGCCTGTTTCTGTTACACGTATCATCGTAGCAGTACGGACCTTTCAACAGAAAAGAACACGAGGTTTCCCTGAACAAATTGTTTTTTCGCCGTTACATACAGAGAAAAGAAATGAATGGGAAAAATCACTTCATCAAGTGATTCTCTTACTAAATATAGTTTGAGGCTTGATGAATTTCTCGACTTCGCATTGAAGTGAAATTTGGAAGGTAAACAAGTAACAACAAGGATTTCGGCTTAAGAAAGTTTTCCACGAACATGTTCAGGAGAAGTAGAATTTCACAATAAATCTTTCAATAACACCGTGATCACACTACTACGGCGTCTGGTCTAGTGATATTCTCTGGGTCTTATATTGATGAGTTGAACTGGAAAAAAACACATTGAAGATCTGCTGAAAAGTTTTTCAGCTACTTCTTCTATTAGGGTAACTGCAAATGTAGGTGATATACCTCTCAGTAAATTATCTTACTATGCCTTTTTTCAGTCTCTCCTTTCGTATGGTATCATTTTCTGGGGTAATTCATCATTGAGTGAAAAAGTATTCATTGCACAAAACGGTGTAATCAGAATAATTGCGGGAGCCCATCCAAGATCATCCTGCAGACATTAGAAGACCTAGGGATCTTCACAGTAGCTTCACAGTATATATACTCACTTACGAAATTTGTTATTATCAATCCCAATTCAAAAGCAATAGATTGTACATAACTGCAACACTAGGAGAAAGAATGATCTTCACTATTCAAGGTTAAATCTAGCTTTGGCATGGAAAGGGGTGAATTATGTTGCCTTAAAAGTCTTCGGTCACCTACCAAGCAGCATCAAAAGCCTGTCATATAGCCAACTACCATTTAAAAATAAATTACAAGAATTTCTGAATGGCAACTGCTTCTACACTATAGATGAATTTTTAGATAGAAATTAGTAAATCTGAAAAATATAAAAAATGAAATAAAAATAAATTGTGTCATGTAATATTTAGTACAAAGTGATAAATTGTAAAGACACCTTTCATTCACCTGACAAGTTCCACATCCTTACGAAGTGTCTTATTCATAATCTATGGGAGAAGTACTAGTCTAATGTAATCTATATGATTTACTTCGAGACGCACTGTTTCTAATTTGCTGTATTTTTCACAGTTCTGTACACATTCTTCCTCCTTCCGTGCTTCACTCCATTGAGTTATGTACGGCCTATCCATTGGACGATGTTACTATTTAAATCTGAGTGTAAGGAGGGTTTCGATGGGGATTTTCCCTTGTAAGCAGACTGAAAGTTTACTGAACATGAATACGGGAGAGTAGTTTATACCTCCAAAATGTATTTTATAAATGATTAATTTACTACCGTTTTCGAACTTTTTTCTTAGGAAAGGGGACATTTGCATGTACTTCTAATGACTACTTCCTTGCCATCTGTCAGAGTGTATTTTAAGATTTAAAATTTCTAAATTCTTATATATTGTGATTCTTCGTCTAAACATACCAACTGTTTAGAGAGATCAGTGTTTTACATTCGTGGTAGATGGCGCGTTATCGACAAATATCTTGCGTTTTTCGACTTTCAGTTTAAGAACAGACCTGTCTGATTATACATTTTATTTATGATTTAAATGTAAATATTCCATGTAATATTCTCTTGTAGAAGGCACACTGAACGGTTAAGCTATGGTAAGCTATTGCAATACAAGATAACCATTCTGTTGGGGGATGTTCCCCTCTTAGTGCAATAGAAGATGTGCTTACAACGAGACAGAATCACTGAAACGTAAATTCAGTGGTCGATGTATGGGTACGCTAACGTTGCATATTTGCATATTTTATTACTGCGCTGGGTTGTATGTTATAGGGTTATTCGAAAGAGAAGTTTTATTCATAAGTATCAGGTACGCGGTGGTACACGATGGAACAAAAATTCTTCTGCAAATACTAAAATATATGTTTTAAGATCTGCAAGTGCATTCCACACACATTTTCAGGGTTTCAAAATGTAAGGTACTCTGTTTGAACGTCATTTTGAATTACAATCTTGAGAAGAGGGAAGGGTACTCATCAGAATAAGACAGCGTACAGTGAGAGGCAAAGGGACACCTGCAAATAAATACCAGTATTCTAAAATCAAAATGACTTACTAAAATGAAACACCTTGAGAAATGTCAGGATTTTTATTACACATCACTTGCTGTTGTTTGACATGCAAATTAAGTTGATTATCAAGTAAACTGTGAAGACCAATTACACTTTTCTTTATGGTTACCTCTTTACTAGTAAAATGGGTCGATAAAATGGTTGAATCAGTTGTTCAAGTTCTGTAGAATTTGTTGGGTGACAAGAGAGGAGAGAGAGAGAGCAAAATAAACTTCGTTTTACTCACAGGACGTACAATAAGCTATTTCACAGCAACAAGTATTTTGCAGTATTTTTTGCACGCTGTACAACGTATCATTGGCTAACAAAAGCAGTTTCTTTCTAGTTCACAAAGTCACAGGTTAGTGAAATGGATGTGACAACTTCTCGTGACGTCCTGCAGAGCTGTAAGCAGACAATAGGCATATGGCGTACAGCAGACAGCTGGCACATACAGGAAATTCTAAAGACGAGGCCCTGGTGTATCCACGGAGACAATCCAGCGTCCAAATGTACCCCGTTCTATCGGGAAGCAAGTTGTCAGAATTAGAAGAAAGGAGAGAGACATGAAAGTATAAAAAATCTCTATTTGCTCTTGTAAAAATATTCAGGTAAACACTTTTTATAAACATTTTTAGTTCCTTTTGTCCTGTTTTTCCCACAGTTGCTATATTATAATATTATAGTGTAGGTATTTCAGTTATCTGTCTATGCAACTGATTAAAGAAAATATTTTATTGCCATATGCATTTCGCCTTTATTTGGAAGGCATCATCAGTGGCCAGTAATATATACATGATTATGTTTTACAATATTTGATATTTACATTTCTCAGTATTTTTAGGTTGAAGTGCTGGAACAACAAACACAGCAAAATGCACAGAACAGAAGCAGAAGAGCTGGAAGCAACCAGTGAGCACCAGATGTAAAGCTATATCCATGAAATATTGAAAGTACAACATCCAGATATCAGTCATCATCAACATCTTCATCATCATCATCATTAGAGACTGATATGCCTTTCAGCGTTCAGTCTGGAGCATAGCAGATATCAATACTATACCGAAATAACGCATCATAACTGTTCATAACCTAAAAATACTGAGAAATGTAAATATCAAATATTGTAAAACATAATCATGTATATATTACAGGCCACTGATGATGCATCCAAATAAAGGCGAAATGCATATGGCAATAAAATATTTTATTAAATCAGTTACATAGAGGGATAACTCAAATACCTACTTTTCAAAAAGATTATCCACTGTGTACAATTCGTGTGAAGCGGAAGAGAGATATACGTAGCTTATTGTTATTCATAGAGATTTTCTGTGACCTTCCATGGATCAATTTTTTCCTAAAATTGTTTCACGCCATACGAGAATTGTACTCTTCTGATGGGCTTTAATATTTTCATGAGTAATTGAGATGACGCAATTGGAACATCAATATGTAATCAATATAATTTTAATGAAAGTAATGCTTAGTACGATGGTCATAAATTCATCATTAAATTTTCCATTGAAATAGCTGTACGATTGTGTAGTTTCGTAGGCTTTCCTGGCGTAATAGTTCTTCATAGTTTCTTCGGGTTTGCTGCCGGATTTTGAAGTCAAACTGACCCAATATTTCGGCGGTACACCTGTCCGCCATCCTCAGGGGAACTGCTGCTGCTAGACTCACCGACAACTGATGCCGAGGGCATGTAACGCCGTCCTATATAGGCCTGCGAGTGGTGTAAGGCGCATGCGCGGCTTGCCACAGGTACTGCACACAGACAGGTCATGCGGCGCCGCCCGTGGCGGAAAGGCGGTGCTCGCGATATATCGCAGTCATGGGTTGTCTTCCAGCCATCTGGTGGGTTGCATAAAAGATCGATATTTTTCCATATTTGATACAACCGGGTTCCATGCCCTGCTAAGCGGAAAACCCTTGTCTCTCTTAATTAAATTTTCTGACTGCCTGATTTCAATGGACTCTTTATAAACATTGTCCCAAAATCCGGACGTGCTGGTCGCAATATGAGTTTCATCGAAAAACATCCTATGTTCCTCGTTTAGATAATGCTCCGCAACTGCTGATTTTTCGGGCTGTAGAAGCCTGAGGCGACGGCGATGTTCTACACATCTGTCATGAACTGTGCGGATCGACCAGCCAATGTACGCCTTCTCACACTCGCGTGGAATCCTGTACACACCCTGTTTTTTAAGGCCCAAGTCGTCTTTAACGGATCCTAAAAGTATCCTGATCTTGGGTGGTGGACGGAACACACTCTGGATGTTAAATTTCCTTAGGATTCTGCTAACTGTGTGAGATATGCCCCCTGCATACGGAATAAAAGCAACAGATCTGTCTTCTTCTCCATGTACTTCCCGGGATGGTAGCTCGAATCTCGAAGCTCGATAGCTCGAAGAATCTGCTTCTCGGAGTACCCATTTTCCTTAAACACAGAAGCCAAGTGCTAAAGTTCCTGTGGTAGGCTTTCTGCATCGTAAACTGCATAAGCTCTGCGTACCAGAGTCTTAAGGACGCCACTGCGTTGGTGTGGTGGGTGGCAGCTTCTTGCATTGAGGTACTGATCTGTATGCGTGGGTTTCCGGTGAACACTGTGTCCCAGGGTACCATCATGTTTCTTGTACACCATGACATCCAGGAACGGAAGCTTCCCATCGCTTTCAACCTCCATCGTGAATCTGATATTGGGATGGAGACAGTTGAAGTGTGTTTAACACACTATGTAGTGGGAGATGAACCAGAGAATTCTAAAAAATAAAAATAAAAAAAAATAAAATAAAAACACACAGAGACTAGTAAGAGCAGTCAAGGAAAGCTATGAATCGATTCGCAATGAGGGATTGAATAACAGGAAACGATTCGTGAGGTCTTCAGAAAAGAGGACATTTCTGTATTCTTGAAAGAAGCTTCTTTCGCTCTCTCTCTCTCTCTATCTCTGTCTCTCTCTCTCTCTCTCGTACTGACAACTCAAGTACTAGTGATGTCTCTACTGTATTATCAGAGTCTTGTTTGTAATACATCTTACGAAATTTGTTCATCTTCTTAGAAATTAAGAAGCCTGAAATTTTGAGACCCGTAGAACCAAATACATGACTACATAGCAGTGAAGCCCTAATATTTTATCACTTCACCACCTGTAATCATCGTCTTAAGTGCTAAACATGTTTCCATACTTATAAGATACCTTGCCGATCACGCCTGTTTTCACCTGAATTTTTTTTACGATGCATCATTTAAGGAAACCATAGTACTGTTGACTTAAAATTGTCACGAATAAAGTAACTGTAAAAAATGTCTAAGTGTTCCTTGATATAGCTATGCTCCCATTTAGGATCAGACCGACGTGACTATATACATGATTAGCATCTAGATTCTTGTGAGTGAATGAAAATGTAAGGCCTAGATGAAAAAGCAATGAATAAAATAAACTTTTAATTTACCGTACAAAGGATTGCAATTAACTATTAAAAACTACTCGTTCTTAGGAGGTTTAAATCGATGTTTCAAAACACTGTTTATGTAGTTACGTCTGTTTGGTCCTGAACAGGCAAATGGTGAAACGGCAAAGGTGACTGAGGCATTTGACCTTATTTGTATGACGTTTTGAACAAGGATTTGGCCTATGTATAACGAACATTGCGCTAGCTTTTGATCTTTAAGTCATAAGTGTGGTTGACAGACAACACACAGAACTGCTGAGTCCCAGCACGAAGACTGAACGTCTTATTTTTGGGTGTTGCAGAACGCTCCGACCAGAGAAAGGGGGCGACAGTTTCATGTTATACTATGTGTGTTGCTCTGTCTGTCATTGTTGCCTCGAAGCTCATATTCCGCGACAATTGCCACGACAATTACTTCAATTGTTCCGAAGTAGCTTGACCTCAGATCAGCGGTGGCACAGAAACGAGAAAATTAAAAAAAAAATCACATTGTTTCAAGAAAGGTTAAATTCTCTAGAATTACTTATTGTGACAGTTCAGTTGAAGCAATTGCACAACACAAAAAGAGGTCATTTCCCCATTTTGTTAAAAACCCGGCCGCACCATTTTTAGGGTCCAAAAAAGAGGACATGTCCGGGTAAAAGAGGACGTCTGCGAAGCTGTAGCAAGTGCTGCAGAAGCTGCAGCCAGGTGCAGCGGCGCTGAACACTGTGCGGGCGCCTGCAGCGCGGCCTGCCCGCGTGGCGCGACTGCTGCCAACCGCCGCGGCCCGGCCTGTGCTGGCGTGGCCTGGCGTCGGTCCCAGTGGCGGTCATTAGCGGGTGAGGCGCGGCCTAATTAGTTGGATCACGCGGCCGGCCGACTGCACTTAACGACTTCCGGCCGCCGCGGCATGTGCGGCGCGTGAGGCATCGCCGCCGGGTCAGCGTGGTTGGCAGCACTGGCCGGCACGCAGTTAAACACTTGCTGTCGCGAAATGACTGCCGCACAGCGGGGCCGGCCGCGCGGGATTGGCCACTGAGGCCGTCAATACTGAATACGGCGAACAGGCTGTTTTGTGAGGCGAGCGGACCAACTGCAGGAGAATTATCTGAAGAGCGGAAATCAGTCGATGTAATATGGCTCTGGACAGAGTAAAATCATTACACTTTAATGAAATTTAGTGATTTATTATATAAAGAAGATTCGCTTATAAGGCAATAGAGCAATGGTTCACCATCGTTCTTTATGCAATAAAGACAATCGAAAACGAAGCATTGATAAGGCAAATGTATTTCAGAGAAAACACGTTGCACAACATACGAGGCGCGTCCAGAAAGTAAGTTCCGTTTGGTAACAAAATGAAATTGTACACAGATACAGAATAAATTAGTATTGCACAAAATTCTACAACTCTTAAACTACTTTTCCACATAACTGCCGAAATTTTGTAGGCACTTGTCGTAGCCTGCCACAAGTTGTTGCATGCATCCGTCACAGACGGTTTCCGCCTGTGTATTCAACCATGTGGTAACAGCTCTTTATCATCGTTGAAGTGTTGACCACCAAGGACATATTTTGGGTGTAAGAAGAGATGAAAGTCGCTAGGAGAGAGGTCCGAGCTGTATGGAGGATGATCAAAAAGATCCCATTGAAATTTCCGTAAGAACTGTTTGGTCACAATCAGGCATTATCATAAAAAAAAAAAAAAAAAAAAAAAAAAAATCTTTTGATAGTAATCCTATTCTTACCTCTAAAATCTGCCATTGGTAGACAACACTTCAACTGTGATGACGAGCTGAAAGAACATGTTACCACATGGTTGAATACACAGGCGGCAACATTCTATGAAAGAGCCACACAAAACTTTCTGCCATGCTATGACAATTGCCTACAAAATTTCGGAAACTATGTAGAAAAGTAGTTTAACAGTTGTAGATTTTTGTACAATAAGTACTTTTTCTGTATCTGTACCCGTTCATTTTATATAACCAAACAGAACTTACTTTCTGGACGCGCCTCGTATAATTGAAATAGCGTCCCTCGGCAAGTGAAGAAGACGATGAAACGAGTACTGCTACCGCTATTGCTCTCTATCGCTACATGTCTTTGCATTGTATTAGAGTGCCTCTCGGTGTGTTGTAAGTTTAAAATGTTTGTATAGCTTATGGGACTTAACTACGGGGTCATCAGTCCCTAAACTTACAAACTACTTACGAACTAGCTAACACTAAGGACGGCACAAATATCCATGCCCGAGGGGGGATTCGAGCCCCCGACGGTAGTGGCCGTGCAGACCGTGACTGGAGCGCCTCAGTCCCATCGGCCATCGCGGCCGGCTGTGTTGTAGGTATTACATCTTCTGGGTTGTAAGGCCGTGTTCTTCGAATCTTGCTGCTTCCTGACGTTTCGTCCGATGCTGCGTCGGATTTCTTCGGAGATTGTCCGTCTGCTGAGTCTTGCCGACTGAATTTATTTAGCGTATGGCAACATCACAAAATTTACAGTTATTTGTTGTTTTAATAACAACGATACATATAATATTACACGTGTAACAAACTACAAACTAATATCAAGTCCATGAATATAGTCCAGTGATCCCTCCGTAACCACCAGTAACTCTGTTTGCCGGCCGCGGTGGCCGAGGTTACTGAGGCGTCCAGTCACGGTCTGCACGGCCACTACGAACGGGGGTTCGAATCCCCCCTCGGGCATGGATATTTGTGCCGTCCTTAGTATTAGTTAGTTCATAAGTAGTTTGTAAGATTAGAGAATGATGACCCCTTAGTTAAGTCCCATAAGCTATACAAACATTTGACTGAAACGTCAGGAAGCAGCAAGATTCCAAGAACACGGTCTTACAACTCAGAAGATATAATACCTACAATGACAACCGGTCGTTAAAGGCTTCAATCTATTTCGGTGTGTTGTTGGAATACAGCAGTCCATGCTGTTTCCAAACATTGCCGAAGTCCATATGGTATAAGAGAGAGTGGTGTATCCACGGCCAGTCATACCACAATCACCGACTAGACATTTTCTAGGGGCGAGAGATTGGTTGAATACGGAAACGAATCCGAAGAAGTCTGGAGTTATGCCACGCATTATTCCACATAATGCTCTGTGTCTATCATCACGTTCAGTAGTTGTGGTAGGTCAAAAGGCTGCCCAAATCATGTTGAGAGAAGGCAGCCCGTCTTACATCAACTTTTTTCATTTTTACTATATTTATTTTACATTTATGGTCATAGGCGGCACTGAGATGTGCAAAAAGGGAGAATATTCAGTTTGGTACAATTTTGGGAAGTTAAAGGAAATATGGACAACCTGCATGGTTATTTCGTGGAATTCTCCATGGTAAAGTGGAACTTGGGTCAGCCATTTACGAAGCCACATGTGCATAGTAGCTGTGCAGTGATGATGGGGAGCAGGATAACCCCTCTGACTGGGGGTCAGTGTGGCAATTGTCAGTGCTTGTCTGTGAAGAAAAAGCTTCATCTTACGCCACACAGTTTGTGCGAGTAGTGCCCATAAAATGCTCCTCACAGTTCAAGGCAGTTGGCCCGCGTCAGTATTGTGCTGGCTCTCTGGGAATACGTGGTCTGAAATTCTTTAGAAATTTTGGAGGGGCTTCCACAATTTTTTATGACGTAGCATTGATCTCTGTGTTTTGAGAAAACTCATGGGGAGAATGAGATATCGCCAGCTCGGACACTTGATTTTGGTAGAAGGGATTGAGTCTGACCCAAAGAGAATTGAAGCCATGGCCAAATTTCCCACACCAAAGAATAAGAAACAACTGAAATGATGTATGGGTGTAGTTCATTTCTACAACAGTTTAATTTATACCAATAAGTCGGCAGCAACGCGATGTGCTCCTTAACAAGCATGAAGAAGCCCTTGATTTGGGACAGCGAGATGAGAAATTTCATAGTTTAAAGGCTGCTCTAGTTGAAGGACCGATTCTGTCACCCCAAACCTTGCAGAGTACTTCTCTATGTGGACGGACATTTCCTACACAAGTTCAGGAATAATTATCTTCCAACGTTGTAAAGACCATGGTAATTATGTCTTCAAGACAATAGCCTTCTGCACGCAGTTTCTGAAAAAAAAAGCAGAGAGAAACTACTCTGTAACTGAGTTGGGGGCTCTTGGATTCGTCTGGGGCTTTGAAAAATTCCGCTCCTTCCTCTACAGAACGAAAACCAGAGTTTACAGCGACCATACAGCACTGGAATTCCTGATATCCGCGAAATTGCGAAACGAAAGCCTTACCCATTGTGTACTGACGTTACAACCGTACGAAGTCTTCATTGGACAGATTACGGGACGCTTTGTCTCGTTCCCCCAATGGTCTCGCAGGAGTAGAACCTCAACCTGTAGAGGAAGAACACTACAGTCTACATTATACCAGATGTTACAAAAAGGTAGGGGCAAACTTTCAGCAAACATTCCTCACACACAAAGAAAGAAAATAATTTCTATGGACATGTGTCCGGAAACGCACAATTTCCATGTTAGATCTCATTTTATTACTTCTCTTCAAATCACATTAATCATGGAATGGAAACACACAGCAACAGAACGTACCAGCCTGACTTCAAACGCTTTGTTACAGGAAATGTTCAAAACGCCCTCCGTTAGCGAGGATACATGCAGCCTCCCTCCGTCGCATGGAATTCCTGATGCGCTGATGCAGCCCTGGAGAATGGCGTATTGTATCACAGCCGTCCACAATACGCGCACGAAGAGTCTCTACATTTGGTACCGGGGTTGCGTAGACAAGCTTTCAAACGCCCCCATAAATGAAAGTGAAGAGGGTTGAGGTCTGGAGAGCGTGGAGGCCATGGAATTGGTCCGCCTCTACCAATCCATCGGTCACCGAATCTGTTGAGAAGCGTACGAACACGTCGACTGAAATGTGCAGGAGCTCCATCGTGCATGAACCACATGTTGTGTCGTACTTGTAAAGGCACATGTTCTAGCAACACAGGTAGAGTATCCCGTATGAAATCATGATAACGTGCTCCAGTGAGCGTAGGTTAAAGAACATGAGGCCCAATCAAGACATCACCAACAATTCCTGCCCAAACGTTAATAGAAAATCTGTGTTGATGACGTGAATCGAGGATGTACAGTACATACTAACGAAACAATGAATCGAGGAAGTACAGTACATACTATCGAAACAATTGGGATTTTTCCCATTTGTCTGCACGAATTATTTCTATTTACATTTAAAGAGAAATACTAAAATGAGCTCTAACAAGGAAATTAAGCGTTTTCGGACACATGTTCACGTAACATATTTTCTTTCTTTGTGAATGAGGAATGCTTCCTGAAAGTTTGGCCGTACCTTTTTGTAACATCCTGAATGACTGTATGAGCTGTCTCTTCTTTGACATAACGACTAGCCGGAGAAATATCGGAGCGGAATGAGATGAGGATCCGGTACTACATGCTATCAAAACCAAGATTTTAAAAAGGCGTGCTATTCTATAACAGCCGAGGGGAGAATGCGCTGTGGCATGTTTGGATACCTGAGGACCTTATAAAGAAGATTATTCTTAGCTACGATCACTTCAGGCCAAGGAAGTGCTTCCTGAAATTACGTTTCAAAATTAATGTTCAAATGTTTGTATAGCTTATGGGACTTAACTACGGGGTCATCAGTCCCTAAACTTACAAACTACTTACGAACTACTTACGAACTAGGACGGCACAAATATCCATGCCCGAGGGGGGATTCGAACCCCCAACCTAGTGGCCGTGCAGACCGTGACTGGAGCGCCTCAGTCCCCTCGGCCAACGCGGCCGGCAATTACGTTTCCTTTGCCACTTCAAAGATATGGAAAGAAGAATACTGCCAGTGTCAGCTATCTCCAAACTGCCAGAAAGCAAAAACGTTACCGTAAAAATGCAGGCGTCATTGCACAGAATTATACCAAAGAAACTGAGGCAGCTACTGCGGATTTAATGATTCCCCTCCCAATGAGGAGCATAGGCTACTTCTAAGTACTAGTCGTCTTGTAATTAACGTGAAAATACGTCTCGCTGAGTCCGTTCAACACAGCAACGGCGCGAAATGTTGTGGCGCATTTTCTCGCCATTTCCTCTCTCAGGTAGGAAGTTCTGGGAAGGTCATATCACACAATGGGCATCAGATTAAAGCGGAAACGTGGATTAGGGGTTTACGTAGGCATCGAATTGAACCAAATTATGCATCTGCTAGACATCCACAGCATAACCCAGCGGAGACTGTCCTGGAAAAGTTTGGGGTCATCTGCAAGATGCACTGCAACAAGTGACATGTGACATTGTACATCTGTCTCAGATACTTTCAGAACATGATAAACAAGACTCCTCGCAGCATTACATAAGGCCAAACCAAGAACTTTTGTGGCTGGACAGAAAAGTAATAGTTAGTTGCAAGCATTTTTTAGCTGTCTCTCTCCATATGGGTTTTGTTGTTTTTTTCTGTTGGACAGTGTTCTCTTTGTGTTGTTTCTCTATTTGATCATCTCCTCCAACACAGATATTGTTGCTTAATCTATCATATAATTTTATGTATTTTATGTTTTGTGTTTACTTGTCACCTGTTGTTTTTGTTCATACCAACTGTAGTGTTCTCATTGTCTTGCTTGGGTAATCGCGCATCACCCCTCAAATGTATACTGTTGTTGTCAAACGTTTGCAATTCTATGGAATCAAACTACATTGGTCATCAGTCCCTAGTATTGGAAACTACTTAAACTGACATAAGGACAAAACTCTCTCACACGAACAAACACACAAACACACACACACACACATCCATGCCCGAGAGAGGATTCGAACCACCTACGCAGGAGGCCGCGCGATCCGTAACGTGGCGCTCCAGACCGCTCGGCTACTCCCGCGCGACTATACTGTTGTTTATTTATATTGTATGGTGTTCTCATTGTCTTGCTTTCAGATCTATTCGTCTTTTCCCATACGGATGTTTTGGTTACATGCATGTATAGTGTTTTCGGTGTGTTGCTTGTTGCTTATTCCTACATTACCACACGTTTCTTGTTGTTAGTATCCGTCAAATAGATTTTTCATTCTCTTACTCTTATGTTTACTCGTTTCCTCCCACATGGATTTTGTTACTTATATCTATCATATAGTGTTCTCATTGTTTCACATGCGTATTTACTCGTCACCATTGCCGATGTATAGACTGAAAAACATTGATGAAAGCCCAATACCCTCTCAAACTGTGTGCCAAATCACAGCGTCTCTTTAATGCACTTCCACTTATAACAGCGGTCATAATTCTGCACAACTTGGATGTAACTTTTCGTTCCATGTATTTTACCCCTGGTACTTTCGGAATATAACATGTTTATCGTGGTAAACATTGTTAAATGGTTTCTGCACATCCACAAAGACTGTGCAGGCAGTTTTAGCTTCCTTAACCTGTTCTGAAACATATTCTGCAGGGTCAGTATTGCCTCGGATGTTATTACATTTTTCCTAAATTCAAACAAATCTTTCTCGAGGTCGTATTATAATAGATTCCCATACACAGTGGAATACGCCGATGCAGCTGTCAGTCGAAACAAAATGGACTGTAAATCCTATATAATAACCAAAAATACGAATTGACTTCATTTTATTTGCTTCATTACCTTAGCCTACTGCTGCCCGCACCGAAACTATGCAAACCGTACAGTTTCGGACTCTAGTAAAGCCAACCTATACCTATGAAAAGTAGGCGACGACTCTTTACTAAGTCTTCTGTTCAGCTATTTATAGCCCGAATTCGCATTATCATTTGGTTTTCTTCTTCGTCATTCAAGAATAACAGTTATAGAAAGGTACTGATTTTAAAAGTTGCTGCGGATGAAACTATGTTGTCATCTCTTGTCTCATTTCATTTTTCTCATACAGAATAAATATTAGTAACATTTGTTACGGAGTGCATCCATTCATTGAGGAATACTTTTACTTTGAAATACATTACAGATGGTTTCAGACACTTATGTTTTAATTATTCCTGATTTTGTATCACAGATAACAGTAGTCGATCAAATGTTCGAAAATTTTGTCATCTCTAATATTAAAACGCTACTGCTTAATGAAAGATTTTAGTTATCTTGAGGTTTTCTACTTCAATGTCTAGTTTCGTATAATACCATTATTATGTTCGGTA
The DNA here is from genome assembly GCA_026315105.1 of Locusta migratoria. Lineage (NCBI taxonomy): Eukaryota > Metazoa > Arthropoda > Insecta > Orthoptera > Acrididae > Locusta > Locusta migratoria. The sequence continues at coordinate 27,483,284 of CM048751.1, forward strand.
ACACGTCGGTTCTGTCTAGGCCTTAGTGACTTACACTGCAAAATACTCCTATCTGCCACGAAAGTCTTCAGAATAGCTAAGTACTTCGTCCACATTCTTAAAAAGAGATCTATTTTATTTATTGCTTTAATTATGAGCAATATACAAATATCATGGAAATTAGGAAACCACCTGAAGCGACTCGCACCATTTAAAACACAGTCTACGTGAATGTTAACTTGCAGAAATGTCGAAGACAAGTATTATGAAAGCCATTAGCGTCCTAGTAAGTGTTAAGAAGATTGTCATGTCAGTCCCGTATCAATAATGACCTCCACATCTGTCCTTTATTGCTACACAGTCCTTCTAGCTCACTAGCTCACATATAAACGCCGTATGTTTCGTTCTGTCATGGTGTGCAACCGGTGTTTTATACCTTCACTTGGGTCTTCAATTTTGAATCTGTGCTCTGTGTCATTATGTAAACTGACTAACAATAGTCGCGGTGGAGTAACCGAGCGGTCTAAGGCGCCTCGCTGCGGAGCGCGCGGTTGCTCGCCGGCGGAGGTTCGAGTTATCCCTGGGGTATGGGTGTGAGTGTTTGTCCTTAGGTTAGTTTACTTTAGCTTAAGTAGTTTGTAAGCTACTGACTGATGACCACGCAGTTTGGTCCGGTACATTTACAAACATTTGAACTAACAATAATTATTCACAATAAAATTTCCCACAGTAGGCTCAAATGTAAGTTAATAGCGTTAAGATCTTTGTATGATGTGTGATTTACGACGCTGTTTCACGTCAACAACCACAGTGAAAGATGTAAGCATATTTATTAACCTTTTCCGCGTAAATTTTTACTAGTGTGATAAGTAATTTCATGACATAACAATTGATCTCAAATTTCCTTACTTACATTTTAAGTCGTCGCTGGATGAAGACCTCGGGGGCAAATAATGATTACCCTCAACTTACGTATTTTTGATATATTTGGTGATAACAATCATATCCGACAGAAAGTTTTATTATCTTCAAGTAGTTCATGATGCTGCAGAGAGAAGGTCAAAATAAATATTAAAACATGTAACAGAAACTATTTTTCAAACCCACAAGCCGTCATATCTCAGCACTATATAAATTAGGGTTATCATTATTTTCTCCCGAGGTCTTCGATTGTTATTGATAGCTCCGAATAGATTCCTTCGCACGTCAATATCTTTCCATTTTTTTTTTTTTTTTTTTTTTTTTTTTTTTTTTTTTTTTTTTTTTTTTTTTTTTTTTTACCAAAATAACTGCCATTAACCAAAATAAAATCTCTGGAATCATCTTACACGATGAACAGTGTAACAAACAGTGTTTACACTTCCGTGGATAGCCGTCATGTTCTGCTAAAGCAAAATAACTCCGTCGTATATTATGTGAAGCAGCGGACTCATCTTCAGAACTACGTAGCGAACGAGCATGTTTTTGTCCGTTTAATATTATCTAATCTGTTCTCCTGTTTTAAGCTGCAGTGGCCATAAAAATAATTGATGTGCCGCTTCATAAACTGTTTGTCCCCAGGAGAGCATTATCGGCCTAAGTCCGTTGTCCTTGACGTGCCACGGCAATAACCAAGGGTCGTTTCGACGCTCCGTCCTTTCCGTGGAATTACTCTTACAAAAGGCTCCATTACGCGGACGAGCGAAGCCCCCTCCTTTTGCCTTCTTTGTGGCGCGGAGTATTTCATCTTCCGACGGCTTAGCTCTCAAGTATTTCGACACATTTCGGTCTTTACATTCACCTTCTTTACTTATTGCTCCTTTTGAATCTCTACTTTCCGTATAACTGCTTCTAATAACATCGTAAGTGCACTTCTCAAGTAAGAAACATTTAGTATATTTAAACCGAAATGTTGCAGCAAGATCGTTATCCACACATTTCATTCCTTAATTTGTGATAGCGATGCCGTATGAAGCGTCGATGAATTATGTTCGTTTTGAGCGTCAGACAGTTTTTCCTGTTTTTCTTTTTACTATTACTATTGTTATACTTTTGTTTCTCGAAAATTACATGTAACCTCTTTCCAGCAATATCATTTATGTTAAATAAGAGCACTCATTACATTTTATCCATATTGAATTACTTTATTCGACTGTTCAAATTTTTGTAAATCTAACATACTTAACTGTTGCGGTTATCAGTCCCTAGCTTATAAACATTTTCATCTATCTTATGCAAAAGACAAAACACACACACACACACACACACACACACACACACACACACACACACACACACACAATTCCGACGGAGGACTCGAACCTCCGACAGCGAGAAACATCGCGTACCGCAGCAAGGTGCCTTATAGTGCTCGGCCATTTCACTGCAGCCAAATCACTTTTTCGACAAGTGTATTTACAATTACTCACCTGCAATATAATCGCCCACGTTATTTATGACATTTTTCTCAATGTCTCGAAGGCACCGTATAAAATCTACGAGATGAAAACTGTTGCTTTTCCATATTGACGTCAGCGATACAGATAGCCGTACCGCAGGTGCAATTACAGTGGAGGGGTATCTGTGGAGAGGCCAGACAAACGTGTAGTTCCCGACGAGGGTTAGCAGCCTTTTCAGAAGTTGCAGGGGCAACAGTCTGGATGATTGACTGAGCTTTCCTTGTAACATCAGAAAATGCGGCTTTGCCGTAGATTTTGCTGCCAACAGCTGAAAGCAAGGTGGAACAACAGGCTTTCCCCGAGCACATGCAGCTCTACTGTATTAATACAAAAGGTGGGTCTGAAACGTTCTCTGAATGGTCTCATGAAACATAGCAAACAAGAGATACAAACCAAATACATATACTGGCCTTCAAATAAATCGCCATTGGCTACAATTTACTTCTGATATCGCTTGTAAAGTTTTTGGAAACTGTCATCTAACGCTTCTTGTCGTTGTTTGATCTCTGCAACCACTCAAACACAGACTTTTTATTTATTTTTTCCTTTACTTTGGGGTCCGCTGTGTGGAATATGTCTGTGAGTGACATAATTATAAATGACGTTTATACGTTTCACTCTGCTGTTATAATGCTTTATTTATTTATTTACTATGAGCTCATTTCGGCTTTATATTGCCATCATGAGGTTTTCTGTAATATAAACGAGGTAATTTATAATAACAATTACATACGCTGGCATATATAAATTTTTTGATGGCTAATACATTTAAGTTACTTACATTCAATGTCGTTCTTATTGCTGTCCTTTCTGTTTAAGATGATATTGATTATATTTAATTATGACTGGCTTATATGCCTGTAACAGACTTTTTATTTTCTAATATTATAGTGTAGGTATTTCGGTTTTCTGCCTATGCAACTGATTTAATAAAATAGTTTATTGCCATATGCATTTCGCCTTTATTTGGAAGGCATCATCAGTGGCCTGTAGTATATACATGTTTATGTTTCACAATAATTGATATTTACTTTTATCAGTATTTTTAGGTTATGAACAGTTCTGATGCGTTATTTAGGTATAGTATTGATATCTGTATGCTGTATTTACAATATTTCATGGATATTGCTTTACATCTAGTGCTCATTCCAGCTGTTCTGCTTTAGTTCTGTTCATTTTTCTCTGTTTATTGTTCAGCACTTCACAGCTAGCACCACTCGGCACATGCCATTTTTGTTTGTGTTGTGTTTTGGTTTTTGTTGGTGTTGCCAACTGTTGAGAATGGAAACATCATAAAAGCGGTTCGATTAACCCTCTGCCATACAGTGTGACAGGTGAAGGAGTATCAGCAGTCGACTACTGGTGCGGGTAGTCATATTACTTGTCTGACTGTTTTGTGTGGAAAAATGCCGCACTGTAAAGTTTTTTAAAAATAATTTTGGAGTTAGAGGTCCCGAATATGAATGAAATGGCAAACTATATGATAGTATAATATTTTGCAGAACAAGCAATCCTCAGAATTCGACGAATAGTTACCTTTTGCGGCATTGTCGAAGATCTCGTAGATGATCAGAAATAAAATTATTTGTAAACCGCGTAACTATTCGCCGTCATTGGTTGGTGGTTGGGAGAATTTAAAGTTAAAGCTCTTGTAGCAATTTTAATAAAAGGGGAATTATATACTTAAGAATGACAGAGAAAGATGGGCATTGACAAACAATCGGACTTTGGAAAATTTTACGTTAAAATTAATGATTGCAGGTTCTATGCCAATTTAATGTTGAAAAATTCGAAATAATTTTTTTAATGGAGTGGCAAGCTATATGAGATACACAATTTCAATTGTAGCAAATCCCGAACCATCCAACATCGTAATAGTTTGACACAACTGAAAACAGCTTCGTGGATAGAGGGAGGAAATGGTAAATGTTAAATAAATTTAAACAAATGTAGAACTGAAATTGACTGGAGGGATTTATTAATGAGAAACAGAAATTAGAGTTTACATCCTAGTGGTACATCGGCTACAAAGAATATAATAATGAACATAGCAAAATACAACGAGCTGTGCTCAGACTGGCGTAGGAAAAAGAAGTGAAACACACGACGTTTTGGCTTACTTCCTCGCGGGAAGAATTAAATGAAGGTAGTAATTACAAGTACTCTTTGATACATCAAAGATAATTACGTTGGCTATCGATTAGCGAAAGTTCAGCAGTACTGTAATCTTAAAAGTGTCTGGTGCCGGCTAGACCTCTCACGGTTCTCTTGTGTCTGCTCAGTTGTCTTAAAAGTTTTCCATCGCTATATACAATGGATAAAATATTTCCACAAAATACCTATAAAAACAGAAACTGGACGAAGAAGCTGAAAAGTTGCCGACGCCAAGAACGGGATAGTTCAGACAGAATCATCATTGCGTGCTTTATCAAGTGTCACTCAATCTATTTCTACAGAGGACACCAAAGAATAAGACAAACAGTGGCCAGACTGTTGGTCTTTTGAACAGAAGACCGAGGTTTGCAAATAATAATAATAATAATAATACAGTGGGCTTATCGTACACAAGAAAAACTGGGTTCTGAGGTTTGCCGAAAAGTTGGATCTCTGTGTGTGGGGACGAAAATGTCTAAGCAGTGGACTAGTTGTAATAGCACTAGCTTGGGTGAAACTCTAGCACAGCGTTGAGAAAATAGTTATTTCATCACAAAGTCAGTGCTATGCATGGAGCAGCTGTGAAAATTTTAGCCTAGTCCAAAAAGAAACAATGAAAACAGTTTGTTTAAAAACCGTATCAAAAGAGAAAGATGTTACAGCGAGAATCTTTCTCACTGCCTGTAAGGTTGCAAAACAGAATCAATCTTTCAGCAGCTTTGAATCAGAAATCGATCTCCAAGCTCATTGGATTAAATATGGGACGAATTCTACATTCCAATAAAGCTTCTGTGAATATCATTAACCATATCAGTGCAGAAATGACAAACCTATTGTACAGGATATAGTACAACCGGACGATAAGTTTTCACGCATCATTGACGAATCAACTACCGGGTGATCATAAAGTCAATATACATTTGAAAACTTAATAAATCATGGAATAATGTAGATAGAGGGGTAAAAATTGACACACATGCTTGGAATGACATAGGGTTTTATTAGAACGAAAAAAGTTCAAAAATGATCTCTTGCGCGCGTCGTTTGGTGATAATCGTGTGCCCCACCGCCACTTTTGTCATGATTGGCCTCCCAGGTCCCCAGACCTCAGTCCATGCGATTATTGGCTTTGGGGTTACCTGAAGTCGCAAGTGTATCGTGATCGACCGACATCTCTATGGATGCTGAAAGACAATATCCGACGCCAATGCCTCACCATAACTCCGGACATACTTTACAGTGCGGTTCGCAACATTATTCCTCGACTACTTCTTTTGTTAAAGGAATAATGGTGAACGATTGAGCATTTCCTGTAAAGAACATCATTTTTGCTTTGTCTTAATTTGTTATGCTAATTATTGCTTTTCGGTTTAGATAAAGCGCCATCTGTCGGACATTTGTTTTTGAACTTACTTTTTTCGTTCTAATAAAACCCCATGTCATTCCAAGCATACCTCTCTATCTACATTATTCCGCAATTTATTAATTTTTCAAATTTATCACCCGGTACTTTAAGCAGAAAATCAACTCTAATTTTATACAACAGAGTTTGCCTTACAAAACTAGAAATGGAATCTAGTCGAAAGTATGACGTCTCTTGGCAGCCGTCGTGGAGTAGCCGAGCAGTCAAAGGCATAACGCAGCGGATCGCGCGGTTACTCGCCGTCGGATGTTCGAATCCTACCTAGGGCCTGGGTGTGTGTGCTGGTCCTTAGGTTAGCTTACCTAGGTTTAAGTAGTTTGTAAGCTACGGACTGATAACCACGCAGTTTGGTCTGATAGATATACAAACATTTGAACATTTGTCTCTTGGCATTTATGATGCTGTGCTTCAGAGTCTCGAAAGCTACATATTAGATGAAAAATTTTTAAAAAGTAGACTAATTTCTGTAGCGTGTGACGGAGCTGCAGTGATTATTGGGTGAAAATCTGGAGTTCATGCTCTTTTTCAAGACATGTTTCAGTCCATTGTCTTTAGGCATTGCTGTAATAGTAGAATCGAACTTTGTGTAGTGAAGAAAATGACCAATATCAATCCATTTAAATTATTACTCTAAAAACTGTGTTCTCTACCACGCCTCGCCAAAGAACAGCATTTATTTGCAGAAGAACTTGGTGTTCAACTGTTAAAAATTTGAAGGGTGCTAAACACAAGATAGGTAGCGTCAAGTTTCCGTACAGTTTCAGCAGTTTGGGAAAACTATGAGGTTCTTGCAAACCATTTTGTAGCAGGTAAAGAAGAACCAACACGTGGTGTTTCAGACAGATGCAAGCATGAAGGACTGCTCAGGAAGCTGACATCAACGTGCTATGTATTAGATTTGGCGTGATGTGTGATGCACTTCAAGATCTTTCAGAAATTAGTGACGAACTGCAAATACGAAGATGTAGACTTACTTCGGGCAAATAAAAAACTTCATATTTCGATTAACACATTTATTGCTCGGAAAGGTAGTCCAGGAACTTTTTTATGAACAGGCTGTGACATTAGTCAACAACAAAAGTTGTATGGGAATCAAACTGTATGAAAAAAGAAAGGGATCAATCCTCCCAATATGAGAAAAGGCGCAGCCCTCCCCCCCCCCCCCCCCACACACACACACACTTTTTTTCCTTTTTTTTTTTTTTTTTTCCTTTTTTTTCCTTTCGAAACCAAATCTGCTCGTTGATTGACCGCAGTCCCCACCAGACCACGAGCCTGTATACACCACTGATACCCATTTAAAATGCCCAGAAAAAAGTTATAATAACGCTTTCAGAAATGTGAAAAGAAAAAGAAGGTCGCCATACCGGAGCCTCTTTTATTACAAATCAAGCACTGTGTAGATATATAATTGATCATGTATACTTTGTACTGAACTTTACTTCTTCGTTTCCGAATCTATGTCACAGCACATCAGCCCAGTATCGGGCCACGTCTAGAGCGTTGTCTCTAGCGTTCCATAAATAATCAAGGGAGCAGGTCCTTGGACAGATCTTGCACGTCAGGAGACGCTCCATATTCTGTCCTCTCCACAGTCGCTTTCGTCGATGATGCCACATTTCACTAGGTTCGTCTTTACAGGGGCGACTCCTGTTCTGAGACGTATCAGAGACTTCCAGCTTCTCCAGTCCAGGTGATAGCCTGGTGGGGGTTTCTGAGTTAGTGGATATTTGTCTGGTGGTTCCATGGGGACAGAGCTCAGAAAACGTCTTCGGAATTTCAGACGCCTCAGTAGCTCTGCTGCTTCAAAGAGAGGGTGTCTAACATCGAATGCTTGCCTAAATCTTTCAGTATGTTGTACAGCAAGTCGTCGAGTTGCAGGTGCTTCACAACCAGACGCTTTATAGAGTTGTCCCAGTGGCGTTGCCTTCAAACAGCCAGTCATAAATCTACATGTTTCGTTGAGGGCGGTGTTCACCTCTTTTGCGTGCGCAGATCTGTTCCACACTGGGCATGCATACTCAGCTGTGGAAAAACACACTGCTTTAGCCGTCGTTCTGATCACTTGGGGGTTAGATCTCCATTTACTTCCTATCAGCTTCTTTAGAAGTTGATTCCTGGTCGCTGTCTTTTCTTGGGTCTTTTAACAATTCATTTACATCTACATACATACTCTGCAATCCACCGTAAGATGCGTGGCTATTCCTATTCTATTTCCTATTCTAAATAGAACGAGGAAAAAAAGAATGCTTATATGCCTCCGTACGAGCCCTAATTTCTCTTTTCTTTGTGATCACTACGCGAAATGTAAGTAGGCGGAAGCTTCCGGCCATCTAAATTTCCTCATCAAAAATTTACGAATAGAACGTCGTCTTTCCTTCAGCGATGCCCTATTGAGTTTCCGGGGCATTACCGTGACACTCGCGCATTGGTCGAACCTACCAGTAACAAACCTAGCTGCTCGCCCCTGAACTGCTTCTTTGTCTTCCTTTAAACTGATCTGCTGCGGGACCCAAACACTTGAGCAATACTCAAGACGTGGTCGTACAAGCGTTTGATACGCGGTCTCCTTTACAGATGAAGTACATCTTCCCAAAATTCTCCCAATACACCGAAGTCGGCTGTCCGCCTTACTCACAACTGTCCTTACATGTTCGTTCCATTTCATATCGGTCTGCAATGTTACGCCTACATATTTGATCGACGCAACAGCATCAAGAAGCTCACTACTAATGTTGTATTCGACCATTATGGTATTGTGATTCCTACCCATGCGCATCACCTTACATTTTTCCACATTGAGAGCTAGCTGCCATTCTTAGACCGGTCGAGTATTACCCCAAGGTACTTTCTCTGGGCTTTGTATTCGATAGAGAAACCATCCCATTTAATTTGCAGTTTCCTCCTGGCTTCCTTAGACTTCAAATGGAAGGCACACGCCTGCGTCTTTGCTGGGTTGGGGTTCAATGAATTTTACTTGTAAATGAGAGTTAAAGGAAGGGAAAGAAGAAGGATAGGAAAGAAAGGATTGACAGTGGCCGCATTTTGGCACTGATATTAAAGCAATGGCGACAAGTGAGCCAGACCGGGAATCGATCCCGGGTCTCCCGCTTCGGGCCAGCGGTCGCCTTAACCACTTGGCCACTCGTGCTCGCCTCCCGTCCGTCCCAAATTCCCACAAGTCGCACGCTATGTTTGTAGCACCCCTATTGTCCATGCCCTCCTACACCCGCCATTACGGATTCCCGTGCGAGGTCGGATGTATGAACGCATCTGCGGTGAAATAACTGAAGCTAGCCGGCCGCGGTGGCCGAGGGGACTGAGACGCTCCAGTCACGGTCTGCACGGCCACTACGATCGGGGGTTCGAATCCGAATATCCAAATGGATATTTGTGCCGTCCTTTATCTTACTTAGTTCATAAGTAGTTTGTAAGTTTAGGGACTGATGACCCCGTAGTTAAGTCCCATAAGGTATACAAACATTTGAACATTTTTAACTGAAGCTAACGCCGTCGTCGACACATTTTCACTAGTCGCCATTGCTTTAATATAAATGCCCAAATTCGGCCACTGTCAATCCATTCTTTCCTATCCTTCTTCCTTCCCTTCCTTTCACAATCATTTGCAAATGCTATTTGGCTGCGAAGCAGGTGCGGTGTCTGTTCTTTCGGACGTCCGAAAGAACGGACACCGCACCAATACAATAAGTAAATTTTCCTTATAGTACATCGACATATGTAACAAGTCATTTTGCAATCTCTCTTCGACTGCTGGAAAGTTTTTGGCGGCGGTGGAGTAGCCGAGCGGTCTAAAGCACCTCGCTGCGGAGCACGCGGTTGCTCGCCGTGGAGGTTCGAGTCCTCCATGGGGCATGGGTGTGTGTGTTTGTCCGTAGGTTAGTTTACCTAGGTTTAAGTAGTTTGTAAGTTACGCACTGATGACCACGCAGTTTGGCCCGATAAATTTACTTTGAACGTTTTGAAAGTTTTTTCCCTGAGCTGCTACTGATATTCGTACTAGTTTCACGGAAGATGAGCTAGCGTCTCTATTTTAGTAACAAATTGTATTTTCTGATAAAGTAAAGATCTGAAATTGGCTGCAATTTTCGGAATTGGCGAAACCAATTTCGTGACATCGACGTACCTCTCTGTCCAGTTATCTAACTCGTCAGAAGTGTCACACCTCGACATCTGGGGACGACCAGTCGTGACCACTGTGTCTCGCCGTCATTCTGGTCCGGTCACTCTGTCCGTAAGCCGGCCGGGTCACGGTGACTTTCTTGTCCCGCTGCCACGCCACGAAAGATACGGCGGAGCCTCTGCGGCCCCCGGAACGCCGACTCCTGGCGGCCGACGGCGACCCATAAAGTTGCGCCTCGCAGTGGAGCCGGGCAACCGGCGGCGCCGTAAAAACAGCGCGCGCCTCTTCCCTGAGGAAGCCGGCTGAATCTGTCGCCGAAACGTCGCCGCTTCCGTTTTACGACGCGCCTCGGCTGCCCGCCGGTTTAGGAGCCGCCGCCGCCGCCCGCTCTTGCCGAGTCACCGGCAGCGAGGCCTGCCTCCTGGCAAATAAAAAGCACCGCACCGTACCCCACGGAAGACGCGTCTGCCCTGCCGCCCGTTTTACGCCACAGGAGGCCACGCGGAGTATTAAGTTTCAGCACTGCTCGGCTGACTTACGCACTGTCAAAGTACAGATAGGTACACTTGCTTGCTATTAAAAATTGATTATGTGTAACAGTAGGATTATATCAGATTTTAACTAGTACACATTTTCTGTTTCTTCTTTTTTATCGTCTTATTTTTACCATTTCATTATGTAACATATTTTTCTTTCTCCAACGTATATCACTTTGAGAATACGATCTGTTTTTCTCCCCGGGATTTGTTTTCGTATTTAACATATTCTATGCACTATTTGCAGGTGTTTTTAGTCAAGGAAAAGAAAATATTCCTTCAGTAAAAAACCGTCTTGACTTCAAATTCTTTTATTAATTAATGCCGCGTTTCGCCCTTTAGCAGGGCATCTTCAGATTATCTGCGTGGCAGAATTTAGACAAAATTACAAGGCGAAATTACAAAACGGGTATAATGGTACATGGGCTTATTTTGTATTAAGAATACAGTATAAAAGGCAAACAAGGCTCACAATGCGCTCTCGGTGGTGTGACACCGTAAGTTGTTTTGCGGTGTTTCTATTTTCTTGGAATGTTTTTTGGTTTTCCTTGTGACCCTACAAATGTTCGGGTAAGACCGAATTACAGTTGGAACATACTCGGTAAAGATGTGAGAAACATAAAACCGATTTTTAAGATTACCTTAATGGAAGCGGTGGTCTCTGATGATACAAGATAAGCCCATGTTTACAACTGCGCTCACTAGCGGTGGGCGGGCGTGGTGTGCTGCTCCCCCGACTTGTACAGACTAACTAAGGGAATGTGGGTAGGGAGTTACATAGGAAGCCGATGTATAAGACGGGACGGGTGAAATCTAGCTATCTGAATACAAATTTAACGAAAGGGAGGTTATTAAGCAGGACAGAAGTTAATAGTTTATGTTGGTACTTACAAATGAAAGGAATTTTATTTGAACAGAGACATCATAATATCTATGAATATTGGATCTTTGCATGCCAACTGATCGTTTAGGAGGTGTGGGTGTCCAAAGTAAGCACGTTTCGCTATCTCAAACGCTTCCAGTAAATTTGACTTACGCCCCTTCTGCGCAATATGTAAAATTTGCATTGTTGCCAGAGGTAGGTTGTTCATGATCGGATGCTTTAGTGTGTTCCGCAAAAGGGGAATTATTTTTATTTTTTTTTTTGCTCGCCATGGAGTCCGATACATATACAAACATTTTTTTTACTATCTTTTGAACACAAAATAGGCCCATATACCATTATACCCGTTTTGTAATTCCGCCTTGTAATTTTGTCTAAATTCTGCCACGCAGATAATCTGAAGATGCCCTGCTAAAGGGCGAAACGCGTCATTAATTAATAAAACAATATGAAATCAAGACGGTTATTTTACTAAAGGAATATTTATTCTCACTGATTGCTGTGCACCATGGACTGGAAATCATTTTATAGAAGAGTAAATTGAAACAAAATTCACAATTTCCGCATTCGTATCCCTCCTACAGATTCCACAGACGATTCCTCAATCTTATGATTGTTTTGATGCAAAGTGTTCAAATGTTTGTAAAGCTTTTGGGACTTATCTGCGGGGTCATCAATTCCTAAACTTACAAACTACTTATGAATTAACTTATACTAAAGACAGCATAAACATCAATGCCGGAGGGGAGATTCGAACCGCCGACGGGGAACGGACTCACGCATAGGAACTTAGCGCCTGAATTTCATTACATCACTTGCACCCAATGTCAAAAAGCACGTGCTGAATGCATTCCGTATCTTCCCATACGCCTTTTACCTCCTACAGTATTCTCTAGTAGGAAGTTACTATCAGACGTCTTCACACATGACCTATTATCTTGTCCCTTCTTCTGCTACTGTATGTTTCCAAAGCGGCCTTCCTTTGCCGAATGCACGGGAAATGTTAAAATTCGTTAACTTGTCAGGCTACCAGTTTTGCAAAATTATTCTGCAATATGCCTCGACAAAAGCTACGATTGTCTTCTGTTCCTATTTTTCCGACTGTTCATGTTTCACTTCTAGGCAAGGCTCCAAATGCATATTCTCAGACTGTCAATCGGCGATTAGCACGCCGCGCGGTCAGCTATATTACACAGCATACTTTATCATTTTACATGTCTGACGTGCCTTTGGTTTAAAGGGCTACATTATGTGTACACAGATTGACGAGTGTAAATTTTCCACAGTAAGAAAGTAAAGGATGTACTTGTTTTCTGTAGACGAATTTTTTTGTAACTTTCTAGGTAAACATTCTACGGTTTTTAATACGGTTTGGACATAGCTTGATTGTAACTTTGTTCTTAACTATAGGTACATGTGTCTTCTAAAAACATTGACTTACATCAATGGAAACAGCGGTAAAGTTTATTAGACTTTAATCTGCAACTGATTGGCTGTTACTTCTACTGCTGAAATTGAAGAAGCTCTGAAATATACATAGTTTAGTTGGTGATTGAATGGAAATTTACATCAGCTGTCTGTCTGGTATCATTGAATAGCAGAATACCGAAGTACGGAAACAGCTCACAGCGCTCCCAATTGCCAAAACGGCAACGTGAAGTGAGTGGGAAATGTTATTCTTCAGTTTCTCCCGGCGTATTTGCCCGTTGGACACTATAGACCTGCAGTACACCCGAGGATATTTTGAATGGGAAATAGTTATTAGTTGAAACGTGTAACTTGGAGAGGGCGCGTATAATATTTTTGTGTCTCGCTGTCTGTTGTCCTAGGTGTTGGTGGCCGAGTAGAGAGAGACCGACACAGGAAATAGGATGTACGCTTGTGCGGGTAGACAGACTGATGTGACCATCCAGTGGGACAGCAGAAACTAGAAACACTAAGCTAGATTAGAACAAGATATATATTTCGTAGAGATGGTACAATACTTAACTTTGTTAACTGAAGACTAGTGGAATGCTGGTACATAGTTTAACTTGGCAGAGCCTGCCTACTGATGAGAGTGTTGTCTAGTGCCTGTCCTATTGCCAAGTGCTCGATCCAGTTCAGTGGTGGCCGCGAGCGGAGCTGTAGCAGAGGGCGCTCGTGGCAGACGTCGTAAGAACGCTGAGCCGTGCTTGCATGGGGGCGCGCGGCGAATGTACGTGGCGCAAACTTCAGACTTGTGCGACACCACAAATATGGTGTCCCTTGGGTCGAAAATTTTTAAAACCGCCACTGCTTGAGTGTAAGTCTCGTCCTTAGTGTTTGTTAGTTTACGTAATTTGTAAGTCCAGGGACTGATGATCATAGCAGTTTGATCCAATGGGTGGATTTTTTTCTAACTATTGTGACTAATTGCTGCTATTCATCCACATATTATAAAAGTCGCTGAGCACGTGGATTCAATATGGAATCAAACTAGATAACATTTCTTGCCTGTTCGTTGATGCAGGGTTCCTTCATTCGATGATATCTCAGATATAGCCGACCTGGTTCAAATATGGGCACCGGGGAGGCCATCTAAATCTTTGGACCACCAATGCATCCTCCTGTAACCATGGCCGGGAGATGTGAGACTGATGTGGCAGCGAGTTATCTTGAAACACCACAGAACGGTCAGAGTGCTGGCAGGTCAAAATTGGTTCGAGATTATACCCGAATACCTCAGCATAGTGCGGAACATCCGTTCCCTAACAAACAAGAAGCGATCTTTTCACACCAAGGAATTACATCTAGATCTATTCATGTGGTCTGTATCATACGCAGTTCCTCCCAGTTGAAATCTTCATTCTTCCGACTATGTCACGTCCCGTCAGTGTTCCACTGTCAATCCCTGCTGACTGGTGACAAATGCAAGTCACTCTGATGACGTGGCACCCATGTGCGGCGCCAGCTCCCTTTCCCCAGGGAACCCATGACCCTTCGAATTGTCAACTGAAAGCCGTGCCTGGCAATACCCGTGTTCGATGGAGTCGCGATTTGAGGCTCTTCTTCCATGTTGTTCACGGACATCGAAGGTGGTTGGACGGCCGGCAGTTCGTATGTTGTGGAACGGTCTTTCAGACATCAACGATGTACCCCGGCCATGGTTAAAGATGTGAAACTGAAATCCTTCACCACTAGCGACATCTAAATTCACAACCGTTGATCAGCTTCCAACACATACCGTTCTAACGGCGCCATCTCACCAACACCTTGCATATTACAAATATCATTCGCACAACACGTCTCAGACGGTCTGCTATACATCTCAGCTGGCATTCGGGGAGAGTGGTCCACCACCAGTACACCTGCGCCATATGAGCTCCAGTATCCTATGACATGTGAATTCATTGTAAAAATATTTTTGTTCTGTGCGTCCTTATTAAGACTAACAAAGACATCAGACCCCGAAACTGTCTTGATGCAGGTCTCTACTCCATACTATGCTATGCAAGCGTC
Source organism: Locusta migratoria (assembly GCA_026315105.1). Classification (NCBI taxonomy): domain Eukaryota; kingdom Metazoa; phylum Arthropoda; class Insecta; order Orthoptera; family Acrididae; genus Locusta; species Locusta migratoria. Next base: position 27,498,318 of record CM048751.1, read on the forward strand.
TTCATCTCCACATAAGAACGGCAACATACTACCTCATTATCCGATTTTCGTCTTTTGCTGTCCCTTTACGAATATAAAACATCCCTCCACCCACATTTCCCTTCATATCTCTCAGTATTTCACGTTATCCACACATGGAAGAAGGGCAGGCGGAAAATTCATAAGTGATCCAAACTTATTTCACATTGGTTTGGATAAAATGGTCAATTGAATTTGACGAAATGAAACACAAATGCTAAAAAATTCACCGACAACTAAAGATGTATAGAGGTTATACCGAGTTGTTTGGGAACGTTATGTAAATGTTTGCAAAGCTTATGGGACTTAACTGCGGGATCATCAGTCCCTAAACTTACAAACTACTTATTAACTAGCTTATACTAAACACGGCACAAACATCCATGCCTGAGGGGGGATTCGAACCCTCAACGGGGAACGGCCTCGAGCATCGTAGCATAGCGCCTCATAGCGCTCGGCAGTTCCGCGGCAGCTGGAATGCAATGCAAGAATGTTCTTCGACTTCGAAATATGACGTCTGAGTAATAAAGACTGATTTTCTTTGTGAAAATGTGTACATGTTTAGCTACTATAAAAAAAAGTTACTTCTGTTTTTCATTGTAATACCACTGCAACATTTAAAAGTGATACCTTAGTCTGTCGAAAGGAGTCATGTTTTTAAACTTCCCGAAGGATTCGAATCTTGAACCTCTGCCTCTCGTGGGTCAAGCGCTCTACCGACTGAGCTATCCGGCACTCTTCAAGGTCCGTCCTCACAACTTCTGGCAGTACCTCACGTCCAACTTTCCCAACTTCATATAAGTCGTCCTGCGAAACTTGCAGAACTCGCACTCCTCGATGAAAGAATGTGGTTAAGACATGGATCGGACACAACCTAAGGGATGTTTCGAGAATCAAACTTTGAAGTGGAGCTAGCGCCGATATGAATCTTCCTGCCAAATTAAAATTTCATATCAGTGCACATTTCGCTACAAAGTTTCATTGTAGTGAAGTGTAGTTAATATATACTACTAGCCATTAAAATAGCCACAACAAGAAGAAATTCAGATGATAAACGGGTATTCATTAAACAAGTATATTGTACTAGAACTGACATGTGATTACATTTTCATGCAAATTGTGTGCATAGATCCTGAGAAATCAGTACCCAGAACAACCACGTCTGGCCGTAATAACGGCCTTCATACGCCTGGGCATTAAGTCAAACAGAGCTTGGATGACGTGTACAGGAACAGATGCCCATGCAGCTTCAACACGATACCACAGTTCATCAAGAGTAGTTGCTCGGCCACCATTGGCCAGACGTTTTCAATTGGTGAGCGATCTGGAGAATGTGCTGGCAGGCCACCAGTCGAACATTTTCCGTATCCAGAAAGGCACGTAAAAGACCTGCAACATGCGGTCGTGCATTATCCTGCTGAAATTTAGGGTTTCGCAGGACCGAATGAAGGGTAGAGCCACGGGTCGTAATGTAACGAAATGTAACGGCCACTTTTCAAAGGGCCGTCGATGCAAACATGAGGTGACCGAGACGTGTAACCAGTGGCACCACATACCATCACGCCGGGTGATACGTCAGTATGCCAATGACGAATACAAGCTTCCAATGTGCGTTGACCACGATGTCACCAAACACGGAAGTGACCATCATGATGCTGTAAACAGAACCTGGATTCATCCGAAAAAATGGCGCCATTCGTGCACCCAGGATCGTCGTTGCGTACACTATCGCACTCGCTCCTGTCTGTGATGCAGCCTCAGGGGTAACCGCAGCCATGGTCTCCAAGCTGATAATCATACTGCTGCAAATGTCATCGAACTGTTCGTGCAGATGGTTGTTGTCTTGCAAACGTTCCCATCGGTTGACTCAAAGATCGAGACGTGGCTGCACGATCCGTTACAGTCATGCGGATAAGATTCCTGTAATCTCGACTACTAGTGATACGAGGCCTTTGGGATCCAGCACGGCATTATGTATTGCCATCCTGAACCCACCGAATCCATATTCTGCTAACAGCCATTGGATCGCAACCAACACGAGCACCAATGTCACGATACGATAAACCGTAATCACAATAGGCTACAATCCGACCTTTATCAGAGTCGAAAACGTGATGGTACGCATTTCTCTTCCTGACACGAGGCATCACAACAACGTTTCATCAGGCAACGCCGGTCAGCTGCTGTTTGTGTATGAGAAATCGGTTGAAAACTTTCCTCATGTCAGCACGTAGTAGATGTCGCCACCGGCCCCAACCTTGTGTGAATGGTCTGAAAAGCTAATCATTTGCATATCACAGCATCTTCTTCATGTCGGTTAAATTTCGCGTCTGTAGCACGTCATCTGCGTGGTGTAGCAATCTTAATGGCCAGGAGTGTAATAACATTCTTCTGCTCTTATTGAATGTTCATCCTATTCCCTCCTTCCAGGACATTGTCCTTTCAGTTCAACTGCTCTTCCATGTTCTTTTCTGTCTCAGAAATGCAATGTCATCAGCAAAGAGCCAAGTTTGTATTTCTTCGCCCCCTCGCAAAATTTCTCTTTCCATAGCTGGCTTGTACCTAGAGAAATATGTCGTCAGCCAGCTACTTGCCCTAAGAGAAGCAGACGCTGCCTTTGTGTGTCTTCCCAGCCTCGCCTGTCGCTCCTCGGTCCCGCTGTGTTCCCCTCGCAGTCCATCAATGGAACGAGGTTCGTATCGAGCGCAGTCGCAGAGACGGCTGCCCGGAATCCAATGGCCGGCTGTATCCCAGCCACGGGCCATTGCCCCTGTGTGATAGGCTAACACCGGCACACTCCGCACAGTGGCTGCCGTTTGCTTACTGTACTGCCGACACAGATCTCTTCTCTTCTCCCACCCACTCTTTTGCCTGGCGACGGGATCACTCGCTCTTTACGGCACTTGACTAGGTCTGAAAGCTAACTGCAGGGCACAAAGAGGGTAGGGACGTGAAACCGGACGACTTGGGGAACGAAAGACACCACAGCATGTTTTAATTTACACAAAGAGCGCTTTTACAAATAAATGCAGGAAACATTTTCATCATGACCAGGAAGGATTCAGGAATCACACTCATAGTAGTGGATGTTCCAGAAGATAATGGAATGACTTTCTATCCAATGGGCCCGCAGCATAGAATATAACTCTAACAAGGAAAGTACATACATATCTGTATAAACGTTTGCTTGCAGGATCTCTACGTACACCTCAATGTGCTGGTGGGTGTCGCGTTTCTGCAAAACGTTGCGATCATGCTCTAGATAGCACTGCAGATGTAATTGTAGACGCCATACGTAATGTCTGTAAATCTATCGGACCAAACTGCGTGGTCATCAGTCCGTAGCTTACAAACTACTTAAACCTAGGTAAACTAACCTACGGACAAACACACACACACCCATGCCCCAGGGAGGACTCGAACCTCCACGGCGAGAGATCGCGCGCTCCGCAACGAGACGCTTTAGACCGCTTGGCTACTCCACCTTGGCGCCATACGTAATGCGGATATCTTAACTATAACTTGGGGTAAGGTGGTACAAATTCGATATAGGTACAATTCCGATCAACATAAGTTTTCAGTCTCGTAGTGTTGGTAGCACTTGCATTTGTGTGGCGTTGTAGTGTAGCAGGTTTTGTACAGCTTGTCCGACTTTTCCAAGAATACACCACTTTGTGCTACGGAGATACGTACATTAAGATGTACGTGGAGCTACATCGTCGAACGCGCTCTTATAAATTTCCTAGTTTCCGCTCGCTTGTAAATTCATTATTGTGCAACGTTTGGTACCACGAAGTATGCGTTGGTGTCCGAGAGAAAAAGTGATTTTCATGTGGAAAAAGTCAGTGATCATAATTGTACGAGGAAGTGATCATAATTGTACCTAGTGTGGTGCATTTTCGATCGATTTTTCTCAATTCTGTATCCTTTTTTTGCTGTCCTACCAACATTTGTAATTGTCTAACATTTATGTTACATATTCATTAAACATTCAAGAGCAAGTGCCCTAGTTAAAATTATTTCTTTGCTTATTATATTTGCAGTTACAATGAAATTTGCCCGAAATGATCGAAATTGTACCACCTTACCCTGTGTAATAATCATCGTACATGTTCTCTAGCGTATTGTCATCAAAAGCCGTGATGATAATTGCAACTTTAACCTTATCGGAAGACTGTTGGTATTCACTGCCACTGCTTCCATCGCCTCTTCCCGCACTTACCACTTACCACTTACCACTTACTACCACTTGCAATGAGTTGTTCGTCATTATCATCCCTATTATCATCATTATGTGTTAGTGTTACAACAGTATCTAACTTTTGCTCATATTTCTGTACCATAACAGATACGAGATAGCTTGCGAATGATTCATCTTCTACACTAATAGCATCTTTTATCGTAACTTCATCGCAATACACTAGCAGGATTGATTACCAATCGCCGCCCCATCTGACGCTTCGCCACACAAATAACGTCACAAAACGCAACTTCGGAGGCACACACTGCATCGTCCCTACTGGCGAACCGACAGGTCAAAGTGCAATGTGGCGCCGGCCACGGTGGCTGAGGCGCTCCAGTCACGGTCTGCACGGCCACTACGGTCGGGGGTTCCAATCCTCCCCTCGGGCATGGATATTTGTGCCGTCCTTAGGACAAGCTAGTTGATAACCCAGTTGATGACCCAGTAGTTAAGTCCCATAAGCTGTACAAACATTTGAAATTTTTTTGCAATCTGGCAAGCCACACGCAGAGGCCTCTAACGGACGGCTGCAGAGTTTTGCAGATGTGGGAGTATCACTTGCGAAATAAGGGATCTTTACATTATCTCTCATTCGATTTTGGTGTATATGTGTTTGTGCGAGCCCAAGTACTTTCCTTGTAAGAGACATCATGTAGTTATCCCAATATGCTGCTTTAAAGTTTTTTATTATAATGTTGTTATGGATCCTTTTCAGTACAAATAAGCCATCGTCAGTCAATCTGCTAAATCCACAAAATTATGTATATAAATCACCGTTTTGTTATATATACTTTTAAATTACGCTTTTTTTTTTTCGATATAAAATTTCTTTACATACGACCATGTGACATTATTGGACAATGTATTGCTGTTTATTGAACAATAACGTGAACTTTTGTGGCGCACTTATGTAATACTATACAAGTATAGTTAAATAAATTATTTTAAATGTTTTTATCTTGATGTTCTGAGAGTTGGACAAAGATGTTACATGATTAAAGTTGGCGGTAGCTACGGTAATTATTATTTTATACTGTGCTTTAAATATCTGTGAACTGTGGGTTACGATTATACGATATCTATGTTTAGACATAATTTTAACATTCGTTCAAAGATGTTTTTTGAATATGATTCCTGTGGAATGTTGAGTTACAATTGATAATTTAATAATCTTTGTGTGTCAGATAATCTGTGGTTTGTTAGTGGTCGTATTTATCTCTTTTCTTTGGTAAAGAACTCAATAAAATTATCGATACAATTTTCGTTTTTAAAATCGGATTGAACATTTGAAATATCATCAGGGTGTTGTGATGTGTGTGTATATATATTTCTGTCTTTCCCAGGATGTTTATTATTTGACCTTTAGGGATGATGGGTAAAATTATCATTTCAACCTCCATTCCTTCTGCACTGTGATTATCCTCTTTGAGGTGGATGAAAAATGTGGATGGGTTATTATCACTTAATCTCGTGTGCTTATGGTATCTAACACTGAAATTCCGTCCTGTTTGTCCTATATAAAATTTTGTTACAATCTTTACATTCGATTTTGTGTATGCCTGATGTTTGTATATTGGTAACTTTGTTTTACCTGAGTAAAGTTTATAGCAGATATTATTGTTAGTTCTGTATGCAAATTGAATACTTGTGTTTTTCATTAATGAGCCTAATTTGTTTGATAATTTGCCCAAATACGTAATTGTTAGATATGTAGGTTTAGTTTTTTCTGGTAGTTATCTACATAATTTTATATCCTTGTGGATTTTTGGTTTTGTAGGTGAAGTTTTCCTGTTGTATATTTTTAGTACAATATCTGGGTTGATAGCATTTTATTGGTATTTTAAATGGACAATTTGGTTTTAAAATTTCGATAATTTTATTGCATTCTTCACGAAAGACAATAGATAAATACGACCACTAACAAACCACAGATTACCTGCCAGTAATCATATTCGGCCGCCCGCGGTGGCCGAGGGGACTGAGGCGCTCCAGTCAGGGACTGCACTGGAACTACGGTCGGAGGTTCGAATCCCCCCTCGGGCGTGGATATTTGGGCCGTCCTTAGGATTAGCTAGTTCATAAGTAGTTTGTACGTTTAGAGACTGATGACCCTGTAGTTAAGTCCCATAAGCTCTGCAAACATTTAAACATTTTTATTTAATCATATTCGAAAAGCATCTCTGAACGACTGTTAAAATTATGTTTAACGTAGATATCGAATAATCATAACCGACAGATTACAGACATTTAAACCACAGTATAAATTAATAAAGACCGTAGCAACTGTAAACATGTAACATCTTTGGCGAACTGTCAGAACATCATGATAAAAAATATTAAAATTTTTATTTAACGATACTTGTATAGTATTACATAAGTGTGAAACTAAATTTCAGGTTATTGTTCAATAAACAGCAAGACGTTGTCCAAGGATGTCACATGGTCGTAAGAAACATTGTATCGAAAAAACAGGCGTAACTTAAAAGTATATATAAGAAAACGATGATTATTATACAAAAATTTGTGGATTTCGCAGAGTGTCTGGCGATGACTATTTGTGCCGAGATGGATGCATAACAACATTATAATAACAAACCGTAAAGTAGCATATTCTTATAATTATATGATAATGGAATTAATTTTTTTACAGGTGAAACTTCATCCTTTTTTCACTTACCTCTCGATGCACTTGTTGTAGGCACACTTTATATGTATGAATGGGAGATATTCTTAGAGTAATATTTCACAGCATACAAACCATAGAAAATCAAGAATTTTACAAATAAAAAAAATTATTCTATTATGTTTTGCAACTTCCACTAGTGTAAGACCAAATCCTGCATCCTTCCTGGTAATACTAAAATAGTTTCACGAATTTATTTGTTAGAGTATAGGCAGTGTAAAGTATTATGTCCTGTGGTTCTTTCAGTGCTCCAAATCAGCCGGTTTGATGTCCTAACCTCCAGAAATTCGGAAGTATAAACATGCAAATATTATAAGGTCCTTATTGGAAGTGATAACATTAAATATATATATTTCGTGATAAGAGTTTCTTAAAAAATGCGAGTAAATTATCAGTAACTAGAGGACCCGTGCGAAACTTCGGAGAGGCAGGCGAAGAGGGAAGCCACACAATGGCAGAGTCTCTTTCTCTTAAGGGGCCCTCACACGTTCAATAGTGTGCGCGTGAGTATTGACGCATTGTCAATAGCGTAGCAGAATTCCCGGACCCAAAAATATTTTCCGGTTTGACAATAATCGTTGTCCTGATGTTTCCAGTGTTTCGCGAGACAGCCTCAGAGCGCTAGCGTGTATCGCATATCTACTGCCTTTTAGTATTTCCATTTGGCATTTCTACCTCGATACGCTTTGAATGAATCATAATCGGGCCGGAAATATGAGTAAATAAGTAATGGCGCAGTTAATCGAATGTTATAGGAGCAATCCATTATCTCTAAACCCAGAGTTCTGTTTATTACATGGAAAGAACCGTAATGGTTTTAAGCAGTTACTTGACATTTATCTCCTTCAGTATCCGGATGGAAAATAAAGGACATTAAAAAGAAAATAAATTATTTTATTGCGTTCCATATTTCAATGACAATTTTACGAATCGTGTTAGTGGACATAACTGCATTGAAATTTAAATCTTTAAATGACCTTCTTGTGGCCAATATTCGTAAAGTTACACTCAGTCTTTCATCGGCTGGGATTGCGGTTCTATTATTACGTCTTGTTTTCCGATTAACCCGTAACGTAAGTAATTTGTCGTATGATTCTAGGCTCAGTCTAAAATATTTTATGAAATGTTTCATATCAATCGTTCGGATTTTCGTCGATCGGTCCACTTGAGAAAAATCATTCCTTTTGTTTCACCACTTACCAACCCAATTACCTTTTTCGCAGCTCTTTGATTTCTCTCTCTCTCTCTCTTTATTTAGTTATTATTTTTAGCCAACCCTATATGATTAAAGCACACACTTTCTCACTGTTCGACATATGTTATTGCTTTCACGGAATCGTAAAGCTAGTTGAAAACAATGCCAATATTATTGATGGTGTCGGGACTACTGAAATGTATCGAAGGTTTGAAATATATTATTGACAATATTATTGGCAGTAAGTATTGACCGTATGAGGGCCCCTTTAGGTCAAATATCTAATTTACGACATATTTTACTGCATGACAAGAAAGTTGGGGAAACATGGATGTGAAGTTGAATAATCACCCATAGCATTCTGCAGAGTCAATCAGTGCAAGTGATTTAAGTGCCACTGACAGAGTTTGTTCCGCTGAATGTTGTTACGCCGAAAGTTACCTTAATTAGCACCGACTATGTCGTAAAAGAAACCGATTAAAATATTGAAAGGAAGAACAGAAGGATAACGCGTTTGAATAAAAGTAGAGCATGATGAGACTTAAGTTAATTCTGACACTTGATAACAAATCTGCGTATAAATACCTTTCGTTTAAAGCAAAAATGAAGGAAATCGGTAGGATAGAACGGCCTGACCGTCTGACTTCAGTTTACACCAAGGACATCCCCATAAGAAATACACAGAAGGTACCACGTTTGAGTATAGAAAAAGGAAGTCGAGAATTTTGTAAACACTGATGCTTGATGACAAATCTGTGGATGAATACCTTTCTTTTAAACCAAAACCGAAGGAAATTGGCCAGGTTGTTTGGTCTGGTTGACTGACTTTAGTTTCCGAAGATTCTTGTAACGTATAAGATTTTCTTCGATAGTCATTGCAAGGTATGGTCTTTGTATTACGGTACGTGTAACATCTGTGAAACATACACTGGTCAAATAAATTAGGGGATGGGATGAGGTAATATACACAGTATATATATGGTGATGTATTTTATTCACATATTGGTTACAATTTATTTTGTGTGTGATGCAGTGTAATAGTATGCTGTCTCAACTCTCTGCCTGATGTGTACATGGCGCGCCTAGAGCGAGGCGCCATGAAGCTATCATAGACCGCAGGCTTGGGCAGTAAATGGTTGGATCACCATCGTGTTACGCAACGTGCTGTTGGCCAGTTTCCATTGCAGCAGCGTGTACACGAATGGGTAGTTGCGAAGTCTTTCTGACAATTTCAGGATTTAGTTCTTTCCGCAGTGCCTAATAAAATGAGGGCATGTAACACTGTTGATGATGATCCGCCCGTCTGAATGACGAGGTAACCCATTTTGGTGAGTTTAAAAGAGGGTTTGTCGTGTGTTGGAACTTGGTTTCACTGTCTCCCAATCTCAAACGCGAAAACGACAATATACTACACACAAATGCATTACATAGATACTTCAACACACAACTCTCATACTTCGCGAAGGTACAGTGCCCTCTGGCACAAAGAATAGGAAAAACGTTTCCAATTACGCTGATTTACCTGTCCTGTTTGGTTTCCCAGTTATTCATGCCAACAGATTTTACAGTCATTTTATTAAGATGCTACATTATGCCATTATTTCAGACGGATAGATAAACTTCAAATGGCGTTCATGAAATGTCGCTCTGGAATCTTGAAAAATATCAAAAGATTCTACTGCAGAGTATGTATTAGCAAACGGATATATCAAAAATAAGAGAAAAATACCAGTACCACATATGATAGATCAATATTTATACAAAACCTTCTTTATGGCAGGCAATCTGACATTAATATTTTATACTTGACTGCGTCTCAGCAACGGTCACAGGATAGCATATTAATAATCAGCCATCCAGTGTCAATAATAGTGGTTTAATAAATTTGATCACGGTTTCGACGGTTATCAACCCGTCTTCTTCGAAAATACATGTTATACCTAAAGACAATGTGACACCATAAATTACAAATTCTTAACCATTATGCCTGAAATATGGGTTATACCAAGACTATAGTCTAAAACATTGCGAAATCGAAATCACAATAAAACTGTTATATATTATATATTTTAGTTCCATATCACAGTGATTGAAGATCTCTATGATCAACAACAATCTAGTTTTTTTCTCATCTTGAGAGGTACGCTTTTATATGGTTACGGTTCTCTACGTGACGTATTCATAGGTATCCGTTAGCATATTATTACAATTGACCAATGTAATATTTCTTTCCATAGCTTCCCTCAAGCCTCTCATCCTTTTTTCATCCAAATATCCCCGTTATTAACATCTTTGTAAATGAAAATTCTCTCAATGGCAACTTAAGCCACTGAAACTTTATGTTCCACGACGCATGCATCACAGTAAGCGTGAATGACTCCAATGCGCTGACGTATCTTTCAGTCTTAAATCACATACGGATGTTCAAACACTGTTATATGGAAGTATTGTAACAGTTTTATTCTGATTCTGTATTAGACAATAGGTATTGTATTACCCATATTTCACGCATAATGATTATGAATTTGTAATTTATGATGTCACATTGTCTATAGGTATAACATGTATTACTGAAGAAGACGGGTTTATATCCGCCGAAATCTTGTCCAATTTATTAAACGTGATTAGAAACTAGTAGACTGTATAGCCAAGCCGAACATGCAAATCTCGATCAGATTTGTAGGTAATAATTATGGATTAATTAATAATTCCTAATAAATTACAAGTGTGTCACTACACACCAGTAGTAGAAAATGGAAAATCATCATTGTAAATCAAAAACATAATCAGCATAACTTTGCTGCTGGCTGCCCAAAAAGAAGACATTTTCTATTGTCTCCTAAGTATAGAGGTCGAGAATATTTTGGAAATCACTTTAAGAAAGTAAATCTGTGACGACGGATCGCAAAGCGTGCCGAGATAGCTAAGTCAGAAGAGCGTCTGCCCGCGAAAGGCAAAGGTTCCAGTTTCTTTCGATCCCGGATCCAGCATATAGTTCTAATCTGCGAGCGCACACTCAACTGAAAAGTCAAAATATTATCCTGCATACAGCCCCTAGGCTGTGGCTAAGCGAAGTACACTACATTCTTTCTGGTAAGAAGGTAGTCCTGCAATATTGTCAGGTGAATTTCTGTGGCGGAGAGAGGGAGGCGAGGTTCTAGCGCAGGTAAATCTTTGATGATAGCGTACCGGGATAGCTCAGTTTGGTAGAGCACTTGCCCGGGAAAGACAAAGCTCTCAGGTTCGAATTATGTAAGAAATTAATTTCTAACTAGTCTGCAATTACTGTTGACGAGTCAAATCATAACGCTGAATTTATAATATTGTATTAATTACTCACTGCATGTGCAAGTGTTGCAAAAAAAAAAAAAAAAAAAAAAAATACATGTTAGTGATTCAATTATATGGTGGAAACTGGAGTACGAGTTGTTTATATAAAAGTTACATAATTTATCATTAGTGAATCCCACTTAGGATGGTGATGCCTTGAAATGTAATATCACACTCAAGAGAAGTTGTTTGGGAATTTAATCTTTTATACTGAATTAAGAAAATAAAAATAATATTACAAAACACAGTATTATATTCGGGCATTTAGCGTTTTCTTCATCTGTCTCGTTCGGTTGGATACTTCCTGCATCCTTATCATACGGAATATATCCGGTTTCTAATCCTAAGGAGACTGTAATGCTCTGAAGCACTTCTCTAGCAGCAGGGTCTTAAGCGAAGATTCCTCTGTGGCGTGCAGAACTCTAGTTTATCAAGAGGCTGATCCTCTTCCACGATAAGCAAAGCCGGGACAAGCTGCCATCTTGATACGGCTGTGTGATGAACTACCGGAACTAATCCCGCAACTTCCTCCTTGCAAAAAGCATGAAGTCTCTCAGCGGCATTAAGAGCAGCTTCAAGTAATTAAATGCATCACAAATCAACTTCCTCCATTCTCACTTGTTGCAGACACGAAAACCATTCAGAGGCCCCTGCTAACAAATTTTTATGCAACCACGCAAATCGGTACACTACCCTACGAAAAATATGTTTGTATTACGAATATTAGAATTTGTTCTTTAGTGCTTCAGTTACTTCACTGTAATCTCCACAAGCTGCGTTGTGGCGCTAATAATGTCACAGAGCACCAGACTTGTATACCAATGTATGCGATACCCGTTTGAAGACGCATATACATCTTGTTTATAGATATATCAACACGTTTAATAAAAAAAAGGACCTTATAATTTTATGATACTGCACGTAATGACAGCCCATGTTCAGAATATGTCTACCCGGAGAGGCTTTAGGCACGGTTTTATGGCGATCGGATAGCTATTTATCTATATATATTAATGTGAATGTCTGTTTGGTGTACGCTTATCACGTTCGAACAACAAGTCGCAGAGACTTAAATATTTCTACAGTTACTAATTTATACTCGAGGAATGTTTTAGGCACGGTTTTATAGCGATCTGATGATATTCAGTAATTTGAAGAATATAACGCGAAATGCGGAACAATAATTACTCTTTGAAAATTATATTTACTCTTTGAAAATGGTTTTATTGGTTGCATTGTTGCTTGAGGGTTGATAATGATAAAATGGCGGAGGGAGTACATTGGGATGGGAAGTTATCTACGTATATAAAAGTCTACGTGTGTGTGTGTGTGTGTGTTAATATTTCGCTCTGCAGCGAAAACTACATAACGCAAATGAATGGTCTCTGTTGCTAATTGTTGTCCGAAGTATCCCGTTGTACACTATAGCAGTTCCATACCGATAGCTATAAGGAGGGTGGACGATATGGTGGTTGAAAAGTCATCAAATTATTTTAAATAAATTGCGACTGAAGGCCAGCGATGACATTTGCGACTCTATAGCAAGGAGGTTACATACAGCGCAACGTGATGCCACACACCATATCTTTGGTCTAGGCGTGCTACAATGTCTTCAGCACTTTCTCTGTAAGGATACGCATACGAATAAGGAAATGTAAGAATAAATAAATAGCACACTACTGAAAGATAGCTTATTTATCATAATCAACAAACACGCGAGCGGAGCCGCGGGTTTAAGCTAGTAGCTACTAATTATGAATATCCATTTCTGGTGGTATGTATCTACGTTTAAATGTATGCCCTTTCTAGGCATCCAATCTTTCCATTGAAAAATAATGTCTATTAGTTCACTACCTTTAGAAGATCATATTATTTTCTAAACCAATTTATATTTACTCTAATTCACGTGAATATTTAGTAGTATTAACTTCACCCAAATTAATATAAACCTCCACAGTACTCGATCAAAATACTTTAACATATTTTAATATAAGACACCTCATTTAAATATGTCAGTAGCAATATTAATGTCAAATGGCGAACACATACGTAAACAAATTTATTTAAACCATACATCCATATCTCACCATTTAGCATGTTAATTGTTTATTTATAACATCCAGTCACAAATGTCAATACTGTTACCCCCTTGTCTTAGTACTCATATAAAGTGCTGGAGCAAGTGCCTCACAGGTGAATGCTGTTTTGTGTATGCAATGTCACTTACTCAAGCTTAATTTAGCAAATGAGCTGTTGTAAATAATAGAATGTCGATTGTCTCTGAGGCAATATTATCGCCATTTAATAATTTGCACAAGATGCTGAATGAAATTCGTTTAAAGTGAATAAGTGACACTTCTTAAACTACCATCTGAGGTACAATTATTAATTAACAGACTGGCGGACTGGCGATTCCTGAAATCGTATTCTTTCAGATTACGAGACGACCAAGATGCGTTTTTAACATCTCAGGTAAATGATAAACTGCAATGTTTCAGATTTTTTTTTTAATTGTCAGTCTGCTGCTCGCATTCCTCAAATACTACATTTATGATTTAGTTAAGAGAAAAGCATTGAAACATGACTGTCAAAACATAATTAAAGTAGAGAAGCGTTTCAGGTGAGACGTTCGAATGTGGACTGAGTGTTCTTTAATGTTTTAAGTTTGCCTGTATTTAACGCAATGGATGTACAAAAATATCTCGTTTTCATAAAATAGTGTATGGGAGTGAAAAATGGACGATAAATAGTGCGGACAAGAAGAGGATAGAGACTTTTGAAATGTGGTATTACAGAAAAATGCTGAAAATTAGGTGGGTGGATCAAGTAATGAGGTAATGATCAGAATTGGGGAGAAAAGTAATTTTTGACATACCTTTACTACAAGAACGGATCGATTTATATTTTTAGACATCAAAGAATTGTGAATTTAGCGTTGGAGGAAAGTGTATGGGGTAAAAATCGTAATGGGAGACGAAGAGATGAAGACCGTAAGCAGATTCAAATTGATGAAGGTTGCCGTTCTAATGAGTAGATCAAGAAGCTTGTTCGGTATAGAGTATGGTGGAGAACTGCAACAAACCAGCCTTCGGACTGAAGACCACAGTGTGTGGATGAATGTGTTTGTGAGGGCCGATGTTTCAGAAGGAGGAATAACTACGAAAAATAATTAAGGGCAGGCCCGCACTTACCCATCCAGGCACCCCGGGCGATGGGGCGTCCAGTAATTTTGGTGTTTCGTAGAGGGGGGTGGGGTTCGAACCGAATTCACCAAATTTCACGTGGTGGAAGGGGGTCTCGGCGAATCTCAAGCATTCTTTTCCCGCAAGGAACAGTGAAAAACTGGGTTACATTAATGTGACTAAATCCTACACATTAGTACTTATCGCGGCTATGCAAACATCGTATAGTAACATAGTAGCCCCTCAATTGTTTCTCTGAGGTTACAAGACTCTTTTTTCCCCCACGCAACATCCGCGGCCACCCGGACGTCTCTCTCACACTATGTGAACCTCAGGCCAGTCCGCTCGGTTAGAGCCATACGAGCGTTCATATTTCGTGTGTCTAACTCTTCATAGTCTAATGAAATGTTTGCTAATACAAAAACTTCTGATTCAATGTCTGAGGTACTTGGCTTAGAATTTCCTTTTAGTAATTTATAAGCTTTCCTTTCCAGATTTTCTAAACCAGTATCTAAATCGTATCCCTCTCATTTGGCAAATTATGGCGTAGACATTCCTCTATTCGTGACCACAATATTAGATACTAGGGATGGGCAAGTAATCACGTATTCCTTAGAAGTCACGGTGATTGAGAAGTCGCTGCTTTCTCGGTCGCTGCGATCTGGAGTCTGAACGTGATTTCAGCCACGGTTGAGTAGCGAAGAGCACGTAGAGCAGCGAATATCAGCTTCAGAACAGGTATAGTAGCGAACAGCAGCTGACTGTAGTAAGCGCCATCTGTCGACCGAAATGTGTACTAAAGGCAGCAGCGAATGGCAGGTGTAGCGGCGAATAGTAGAAAAGCGAAGAGCAGATTAGCGAGGAGAAGCTAAGCAGCAATAGAGAGCAGCAAAGGCTAAGAGAGAGCCACCTGTTTCCGAAATCTGTACTAATATCATAGCACAGTTGCGGGTATAGGAGCGATCACCGTTAAGCGAAGAACGGGTATAGCAGCGAGTCACCTATAAGCGAAGAGCAGGTATCGCCGATGAGCGAAGAGACGATAAATTAGTTGCAATGTATGAAAGCAAACAGTATACTCTGAAGGCAAATTTCTATCAAAAACGTTTTGTAGGAACGAATTCATTGTATTTGTCTGGAAATTAATATCGTCGGCAAATTGTAAACTATTCTTAGGCTACTATTAACTGATTCGTTGACATTTTCTCAGTTCACAAACACAACTTTCATTACAACGAAGAGACGATAGTTACTGGCGGATGAAACATTATACCAGTATTAACAATCTTTGTCAGTTCCAGAATAAATAAAGGAAGTCACGGGCATTGGATAAGTAGCAGGAAATCCAGGAATCGCTGTGTTTCGATCTCGGAAAAGCGCAAAGAGCAGATATCGCGGAGGGAAACATTTGTCAAACAGCGATTCTAACCGTGATTAATCACGGTGATTCAAAAGTGCCGTTCACGGAAATCACTGTTATCCAAAAATCGCGGTTTGGCCCATCTGTATTAGATACATATCAAGAAAAGGAAATCACCTATCACTAAATCACATAACTAAAAAAGAAAATATGAACGATACAAATGTTTTTAAACTTACCAGAAAATTAAAATGTTTCCCCCGTAAAGACACTGTTTTCAGTCACTATGATTCCTCACGAATACGCGGACCACTGCCTCCGCCTCGTACTAACAGTGTCTGAGATGTGGGTGTAAATCGTAGCGCTGCTTACATATGCAGTCCAACACACATTGGGTGGCGCTGTATTATTTCAGTACGTTAGGGGAATATTGACCAGTAATGCAGTGTATGATCTATTAATTGCTGTAGATGAGCCATCGAGTTACAAATATTCGGTCAAAATCCATCCAAATTAATTAATATCAAATGTAAATACTATTTCACAATGCGTCTTTTCCTTTATTTGGGCCGGCGGTTTCGACCATACATACTACTGACAGTTTCTGTGATGCACAAGAGATGATGCAGCAGCAAATTTGCTCCCTTTTTGCAGTTCTGGCAAGAAATAAGAGAGGCGCTGTGGTAGACCCGTCACTCAGACGTCAAACAAAGAACGCGTGAAACATGGATGCATGTAGCCAGTAGGAAGATTTCATCCATCGCGTTTTCTCTTCTGATATCCTGAATACAGCGCAAAACAGCAATTCTTTAAATGTATCTACCTGTCAAAATACTATGCTCAGATGCAAAGTGACACCACTTCCTACGTGTTAACGTTTATACACGATTGCAGATCGCAGAGCGCAATGTCTTGGACGTTACCTAGCAGTATGTTGTATATTTTGTCCGGAGACGGTCACCACAAACGATCGGTGATAAGTGTCTTCTCTCCCACAGCCAAAGAGGCCACCTCTACGGTGTGTAACTATTAGTGGGAACATTTGCAACGAAACTGGCTTCACTTTTCAACGTTTCGCTAGCGACAGAATCTACTGTAATGACATTACTCAAACCAAGCTAAAAGACCACTGGCGAAGTGGGATAGTGGGTGAAAGGCGAAATTAACTGCCGACTAACGACGAGTATTAAGAACTAGTGTGGCCAGACAGCATAAACGTACCTCAGCAAAAACATCTGAATATGTCGACAAAGAAAGTAAATTTGGAACTTAACATTCGTGAAAGGGCCTAAATTGTTGAACCTTTAGGAATGGAAGCCACTGCAAATCTGTGGTACGACGACCATTAACGCCCAATGTAGTCAGCTGTGAAAAAACATATTGTATGCCTAGTGTCTTTTTCAATCCAAAATTGATTCATAGAACTTTGTGGCGATAAAATTTGAAATGTTTCCACAAAAGTAATTTTAATTTACTGAGAAACATAAGCACGATGTTGACATTACAGTTCCACAGTTTCTTAATATAATTAAGTTATATATAAATTGTAATTATTTACTACATGTGTATGAAATAGGAAAACATATTTTGTGTCGGTACAGAAATTATTTAAACACATTGTGTTCGCAATCCTCATATAATGTAACAATACTGTAATTCATTTAAATTATGTCCAATATCACACTGAATTTTTTATAAATACACACCTGTCGGTATGAGTGTCATATGACTAACAATCATTACACATACACATTGTTGATTCAGGTCCTTGTGTTTTGACGTTCCTTGTTATTTCATTGTTTTTCTTTTAGAAGATACTTGATGGATAAAAATAATATTGCTGAACAAAAGCGTTGTATTCTACCGTAGGGCGACAAAATTCGTCATTCAGTGTGAGATTGAACTAGTTCTTTTTCGTCCTGAGAAGAATTCTCTTCCTCCACATTTTTCTTGACATATCATATAAAAATTTATAATACAGAAAATAAAGCATTGAGACAAGTTAAATATAATAAATCAAAAACATAAAACATTCTTGTTCCACGTTTCCCTGAGTAATGTGCAGCCATCTCATCAGTTGTATGAACTCCTGACTTTGTTGAGTTCTAGAACATCACTATTTCAGATTTTGTGCTCACGCTCGCTTACATCAAATGTTTGGTTCAGAGTATACAACATATTACTGAAGCAATCTGTCCTTGTCTATGATACTGTGGTCCAAGGTGACTTGAAATATGCACAGTTTCAAGTATTACATTCCTTGTAACCTGTTTTGGCACATCACATGATACAGTATTATATGTTGTCTGTCCACTTCTAGACACAAAACCATTATCATCTTCTTCACCGCCATTCACATCCACTACATCTCCAAACTTTTTTTCTTCTTGTATCATGTTACCGTCACCATCACCGTTATCCTCGTTTCCAGAAATTAATTCGTTATCACTATCACTCTTCTGTAGCACTGCCGAAGTACGCTCAAGCATGTAGCCCCATACAAAACCTAGTTCAGCAAGAATGACGAATAAAGTATAACACCATCTCTTCCTTCCACAAAACTCAATTCCAAGCTGCGAAATTTCCGTAACAATGCACGTGAATGTATTTTCCATTCACTGTTTACGGCAATATACAAATGAATGTCGGTTCATAAGGTGCACTGTTGCCAACATTTACTTTCGTAACAGAACTTACATATAACGCTGAAAGTCACATATTGAGTACCTGGGGTATTTTCTTACCCCACTCCAAAAAATTTTTAATTGTTGTACAAAATGTTGTAGTATAGTCATTACTGTTTCACCAAGTTACAATAAAAATTCCACGAATAGCATATCTGCTGGATGAGTAATCTATAGTGATATTAAAACAGTTTATGTGTAGTTAAAAGGGCTTTGGGGTCTAAAAAGACACCAGACATCATGCGAGGGTTAAACCTCCATATTTCATAACTGAAGATAGATGGTTATGGTTTGCTGAATCATTGCTTTCATAGATATCTGCAAACAACTGGGTTTATGTATAGAAAACCACAAAAGAAGCTTACCACATGGCATATAAGCTTCTTAAGATCAAGTGTGGGAAATGTTGTGGCATCTGTATCGTGGTATTAAACTGTTTCTATGATTCACTCGTACGTAAATTGTTAATGATTTTCTGACCATCCTCGTCAACGAATTGTTTGTTATGAGACATATATTTTTTAGAAACGCCGCCCGCCATATTCCAAAATCTGCGTCCACACATTCATTCACAGAATTTTTCAATTATTTGAAGGACTGATCGTGTAATTTTGGGCATTATGTTGTATTTAAGACCTCCGTCTAGCAAAGCATTTTCTTCTCCTGTAAATTCAATATCTGTGGGGATTTTTTTCTTGTATAAAAGGTAAATCTAGAATGATACTTGATGGTTGATTAAGAAGTTGTTGCCTGGATGGCCGAGGTGACTGAGGCGCTCCAGTCACGGTCAGCACGTCCACTACGGTCGGGGGTTCGAATCCCCCCTCGGGCATGGATATTTGTGCCGTCCTAGTTTGTAAGTAGTTCATAAGTAGTTTGTAAGTTTAGGGACTGATGACCCCGTAGTTAAGTCCCATAAGCTTAACAAACATTTGAACAATTTGTTGCCTGGACATGAGCTTATTAAAATTTTTATGAGTATATCTAAATTGAACACTAATTAAATTTAAGTGACCATCTATTGACTTGGTGATGGTATCCAAAATAACTGCAGTAACACGTAAGCGTTTTACATACAGTTCTTGATTAATGGTATCTGTTCGTCGTAGCTGGTCTTGAATTTCTAGATTCACCCATAGTTTTGCTGCGTGGTTTGGTAGAAGATAGCATTATTTTCATTGCAGTAAAATTTATCAGCGTACAAATTGCGTAGTAAAATTTACAAACAGTTTGCCAAGGTTCCGACATCAACTAGGGATGCCTTCATCAGAAGAAGACCTTAGCATAACTTTGTCGAATTTCTTCAACATTTCTATTAGCCTCAAAGTACGGACAAATCATATCCATTCACTCTGCACTTGTCAACTTTGTGGAGAGATTGCGGAGAGATGTGCTGACTTCGAATCACTTAAGTACAATCAACAGGCTGATCAGGAACTAAGAGCATGATGACTGCGCTTCGTACGATTGTGGGAAACGCAACATGACAGGATTATCAGTATTATTAAAAATGGTACTGCACTTATCCTCATCTAATGTGAATTTGTTTGCGATGATATCGTTTTACAAAAATTGTCTTATTTACCGATTATAACGCCATACACTAATAAACGAAAAAAGTTTCATTCATAGGTTATATATTTTTTCACTGAGAAACCAGGTATTCAATAAAATAGGAATTCTTCTTTAATATGTAACTCCCCGCCTGGGGATGGATCGGGTGATCAAGTGTTATGTATATCGGTGTCCTCTGCGAAGTGAGCAACTTTTAATGCAACTAATCCTAATTGTATTTTTCAAATATTCCGAAAAATAGTTATATGTGCCTCGCCATGTATATACAAATCATTTTCATGCAGGGTCACTCGCCTTAGATTAACTGTAACAGAGGTAACGTATTTCTTGCGTATCCGAATCACCGTTGCGTATTTCTTTCATTCAGTCACTTAACTTCCGGTCGTGGTGTGAAGTTTCACAGTGACTCAAACAGTTCTAGCAGACGAAACTTCACTGGATACGTCACTTGGACGAGAAAACACAGGGGGGGGGGGTCTTGAAAATTGTGAAATACCACAAAAGAGGATAAACTGATCGCGAAGTTTAGTTGCTTTAGCTCCAAGTTAAGGTTTGATAGTATTTGTACCGCATGACCTTAATATTAACATTTACTGATTACGGCTTCAACGTAGAAAATAAAAGGATAACTTTGAAGTAGACACGGGGAAATAAAAAAAAATTAAAGTTCATTGTAAGATGAAGAGTTGGAGTAATGGTTTCGTACTTGTGGTCAGACTGGAAGGAGTGAAGGGGAGGATTCCACGACTCTTGTGACATGTAACCAGTACTTACTTACTACGTATAAATTCTAATGTCTGTTCCGTGTGACGTGCAGTGCATGTTTTACTTATTCGTTATATATTATGAAAATGTTTCGGACGAAATTTCCATTTCAGGTGTTGAAAGCTGCTGTACAATAACCTTCAAATTTATCACGTGTGATATTAACATTTGATTATATCGAGGTTTATTCATTCTATAGGTCTTCCAAGCTAACACAGGTTCCTTTAATATGTTTTAAAGGTTCCGACCGAAAGGTCAACACTGCCAACAGTGAGATTTCTGTCTTAAAATATGCATCCAGAATGGCTGACGCTTCATTTATCATCTGTTTCACTTCACTGTAGAAAACGTTTAGTAAGACTCTATGCTCTATGGAGTACTTCTATTTCCAGTTTAACGACACAATTACCAATTTGTGTTGCAGTTTAGTTGCTTCAGCTACACTTGGGAATTAAAATGAAATTAAGATTTCGCAGTCCATAAAAAATTTACTGTTTTCTTTGTTGTTCAGATGAAACGACATTTCATACAAAAAATTTCTTATGAAATTATAAAGGCTGTACAACCGAAGTATATATATTAGTTTCTTCTCCGGATATTCCCTAATGTTTTCAAAAAATACGTGCATTTATTTCAAGACATCAACAATCCTTATCTTGTGACGAAACCTTCATGCTCTCATGATGCTCAATATTTCTGTGACCAGATTTTTGGTATCCGTTTCTCATACATAAGCCTTTTACTGAAAAATTTCTCAGATCGTACTAATAGATAATCACTAAGCTGTAATCCAACACAGTTATTTAGAATCAATTTTTTCATACCTAATTTTTAATCTTTTCTACTACTATTTTTTCTAACAGACTTTTGTGAACATCGTCCAAGTTATGACAAGTGTATACCCATATTGAAATCACTTCCATTTTTTCCTCCGAACGACGCTATCGGCTGCATGTGATGGCGGCTTGTCAAGTAAAATTTTACCAAACCGGCGTCGAATTGTGCAAAAATTTTGATAGTATCTACTGGTTTAAACGTTCCATTACCTTGTTGTGGTCTTCAGTCCGGAGACTGGTTTGATGCAACTCTCAACCCTACTCTATCCTGAGAAAGCCTCTTCATCTCCTCTTAAGAACGGCAACCCACATCCAATTGAAGTTGCTTACTGTATTCAAGTCTTGTCCCCCTCTGCGATTTTTACCCCGCTCACTTTCCTCCATTGCTAAACTCCCAAATATTTGATGTCTAAGAATGTGTCCTCTCAATCGATCCCTTCTTTTGGTCATGTTCTGCCAGAAATTCCTTTTCTCTCCAATTCTGATCAGTACCCCCTCATTAATTACGTGATCCACCCACCTAATCTTCAGCATTCTTCTGTAACACCACTTTTCAATAGCCTCTAATCTCTTCTTGTCCGCACTGTTTATTGTCCATGTTTCACTCCCATACAAGCCAACACTCCACTCAAATGCCTTCAGAAAGGAGTCCCTTATGCTTAGTATTCGATGTTGACAAATTTCTCTTTTTCAAAAACGCATTTCTCCCCACTGCCATTCTGCATTTTATTTCCGCTGTACTGCGACCATCATATGCTACTTTACTGCCCAAGTTACAAAACTCATCTAACACATTTATTGGTTCGGTAACTAATCTTATTCCTTGAGCATCGTCTGATTTTCTAAGACTGCATTCCATTACCCTTTTTTTGCTCTTTTTAATGTTCATCTTATATGCTCCTTTCAACACACATTCCGTTCAGTTGTTCCTCCAGGTTCTTTGTTGTCTCTGACAGAATTACAATATCACCAGCAAAACGCAAGGTTTTTATTTTTTCACCCTGAACTTTAATTCCTTCTCCAAATTTCTCCTCGCTTTCTTTCACAGCTTGCTCAATGTAGAAATTCAATAACATTGGAGAAAGGCTACAACTCTCTCTTATTCTCTACCCAACCAATTCTTCCCTTCATGCCCTTCAACTCTGATAACTGCTGTCTCGTTTACAAACAAGTTGTAAGTAACCTTGCATTCCCTATATTTTACTCCTGCTGATTTCAAAATTTCAAAGAGTGTATTCCAATCAATATCGTCAAATGCTTTCTCCAAATCTACAAAAGCTAGAAATATAGATTTGCCTTTACTTAATCTAAGACAAGCTTTAAGGTGAGTATTGCCTCCCGTATTCCTACATTTTTCCTGAATTCAAACAGGTCTTCTCCAAGATCGGCTTCTACCAGCTTTTCCATCCTTCTGTAAATAATTCGTTAAAATTTTGTAACCATGACTTATTAAACTGGTGGTTCTGTAATTTTCACACCTATCTGCACCTGATGTCTTTGGAATAGGGATTATTACATTTTTCTTAAAGTCAGAGGGTAAGTCGCCTGTCTCGTACATTTTACGCAGCACGTGGTAGGGGTATCTGTGGAGACGCCAGACAAACGTGTGGTTCCTGAAGAGGGGTAGCAGCCTTTTCAGTAGTTACAGGGGAAACAGTCTGGATGATTGACTGAGCTGGCCTTGTAACATCAGCTAACATGGCTTTGCCACACTGCGAACGACTGAAAGCAAGTGGAAACTACAGCTTAAGTCAAAGCAAGGCCCCTGGAGTAGATGACGTTCCCTCAGAACTACTGAAGACTATGAGAGAACCAACAATGGTACTTCCAGATATTTTAGTAGTTCTGACGGAATGTCATCTACTCCAGGGGCCTTGTTTCGACTTAGGTCTTTCAGTGCTCTGTCAAATTATTCTATCGGTATAGTATCTCCTATTTCAACTCCATCTACATCTTCTTCCCTTCCTACAATATTTTCTCTAAGTTTATTTCCTTTGTAGAGCATCTCCATATACTCTTTCCACCTTTGAGCTTTCCCTGCATTTCCATCAGAGTTCTTTACAGCCATACATCTGCTTTTCTGGTCTCTAAATGTTTCCGTTATTTTCCTGTAGGTGGTATCTATTTTTCCTCTATTTATACATTCTTCTATAGACTTTCATTGGCCTTCTAGCCACTCCTGCTTAGGTATTTCTTAGTCCTCGGTACTCGATTTTGGTTATTTCGTTTACAGAATTTTTTATTTTTTTCTCCTTTATTGAATTAAATTTAGTAATTCCTGTGATATGCAATGATTTTTGTAGGTTTTGACATTCTATCTAGTTAGTCCTCTGCTGCTTTCATTATTTCATCTCTCAACGCTACTCATTCTTCTTCTACTGTTTCTGTCAATTGTTGCCTATAGCTCTCTCTGAAATTCTCAAAAGCTTCAGGTTCTTACCATTTATCCAGTTCCTATCTCCTTATTTTCCTGCTTTTTTGCATTTTTTTCAGTTTAAGCCGATAGTTCATGACCAACAAGATGTGGTAAGAGTCAACATCTGCCCCTCGGTATGTCTTACAGTTTAAAACCTGGTTCCGATATCTGTGTATTACCATTATAAAACCTGTCTGGGACCATCCGGTGTCTCCTGGTCTCTTCCACTTCTTTCGTGAATCTTAAAGCTGGTGTTTGTTATTATTAAATTGTGTTCTGTTCAAAATTCTACCAGGCCGTCTCTTCTTTTATTCCTTTTACCCAGTCCATATTCACCTACTATTTTTCCTTCCCTTCCTTTTCCTACTATCGAATTCCAGTCTCCCATCAGAAGTTTTCCACTCCCTTAATTGTCTGAATAATTTCCTTTACCTCCTCATACATTTTTTTCAATCTCCTCATCATCGGCAGAGCTACTTGGCATATAAACTAGTACTACCATGGTCTGTGTTGATATGTTAATGCGATCAATGCGCTGCTCATAGTAGTTTACCCTCCTTCCTATTTTCTTATTCACTGTCATACTTAATCCTGTAACCCCCAACTGATTTTTTTGTTTTTTCAATCCTGTACGCGCCTTACCAGAAATCTTGTTCCTCTTTCCACCGAACTTCACTAATCCCCACTATATCCAACTTCAGCCTATCCATCTCCCTTTTCAAATTTTCTAACTCTACCCGATTAAGGGATTTAACATTCCACGCTCCGATCCGTAGAATGCCTGCGTTGTCTTTCCTGTTGACCACATTCTCCTTAGTAGCCCCTCTCGGAGATCCGAATGAGCATTTTAGTATTTTACCTCCGGAATATTTTACTCGAGAGGATGGCTTCTATTCATACAGTAGAGCTGCATATCCCCCGGAAAAGTTACGGCTGTAGTTTCCACTTGCTTTCAGCCATTATAGCAGCTATAAATATGAGTACTTCTCCTAGTTCGAAATGTCAATGGTATCTTTCAATTTTCTGCACAATTGTATTGTCTGAATGAAAACTGAGCTACTGTCTTTGGTTATTTAGTAGTAGCAATTTTTAAGAATATTTCTCTTTGGGATCATACAGTGTTCTCAAATTTATTACTTTTATTAACTGTCACTGACCTTATTAACGAATTTTAATTCCTGGACGATTTTCAGCACGCCGTCTGGTCGGACGAGGAGAAACGCCACGGACTATATGCTCGAAATGGTCTCAAATTGACTGAAACCGCATCCAAAATAAAAATATTCTATGGGGGTAGTGCCTATTATTTAATGTTTGTTTCGTAATAATTTATATTTCTTCAATTCCTCGTCACTTTCCTTCATGTTCATTGAGATCAGAGTGATCAAAATTTGTAGGGAGTTAAGTGAATTCTAAGTTGCCACTTTGATTATTAACATGCTGCGTGGCTGATAATTGTCACGTTTATCAATATCAAACGTGTTCACTACCAAAAGGTAACAGCATGTAAACTATTTGTGTTGCTAAACGTCTTCTAAATATCAATGTACACTCACTCATTTTAAAATTCTCTTTATGAGAAAAGGAACTTTTTAGGTCTGGTTATTTGTTGAGGTTTTGAAATAAATGAGAAAACTCATAAATTCTACTGCATCAACGAAATCCTTCTTTTAATCTCCTATTTTGCTTGTAATCCAAATTGCTCTTTTTGCAGGTATTTCACTGTTATTAAGTGGCAGTTTTTTCTGTAACTCTAGCGAAAATAACTTGCTTTTAATTGCAATACAGATGAAATATCAATACGATTATAGGTAGGCGGATTAAACAACATTATCAAGGCAATTCAGCTCTTAACCTGAAAAGCCTTTTGAGACGATAAGGCTTATTCGCGGATTGCTCCGTTAACGACGGTACAAGTTGGAAATGGAGACGTAATTAGAACAGAGAGTTTCCTCAGACTTTCAATTTATTGCCCATGACTTTGACAATTATGAGCGGCCCCCACAAAGTCGGCGGATGGAAAAATCTAGGGATTCCGAGAGGGGCGAAAAAATAATTCACAGAAGCTCCGGTGGAGATGTGATAATCTTTTCAATCGGTTTATGGAACTTAAATCGTTTCTGCCGGTGGAAGCAAATTGGATTTCACGAAGTGTGCCGCCTTCTGCCGGAGGCGGAGTTTGTGAGGGATTTACGCGGGCCGATCGACCGTCGTGCCGATTTCGAAGCAGTTGAGTCTATATATCACATCAAAATATATAAACACAGAGTGCAGGGCTGCTCCCAGAAATTATTGGTCTATTATTCACTGTGTCCATTCTCGTACTGAAGCACAATTTTGGAATAAACGTATTGTACATATCTAAAACGTAAATCCCCAGTTACACTAATTCTTCGGTTGTCATGTGTAAACATAATGAAGCAAAGAACTTACTGTCTCCTTTGTCCACAAACATCATTTACTTGCAGATAAAGTGAGCAGCAATCCTGTAGCTTTTCTCTTAGACGCTGTAGTATACAGGGAAGTATCCACCGTTTAATCATCAGAAGGGTATTATAGGCTTTCGATAAAACTCTTCTGGGTAAGAGTTTTATCAACAATGACAACGGCCGCGGAAGCCTTCGTTTACATATATTATAGGCTCTTTAAACGGAATTTCTATTTGATGTTAAATTCTTCTGCAGGTGAAGAGGGAAACTACATCAGTACTGTGCACCTGGTTAAAAGTCGATTAAAGATCAAAGCTTAGCAGTTCAAAGCAATATGAAATGCATCGAAAAGATGAGGAGGGAGGAGGGAAAGGAAAATTGTCAGTGCATCATCCCGCCTTTGAGCTATTATTGTCTTACTTTAAGTGGACTTTGTTGTAATCCCAAGAGTGGGTCTTACTGGTGTTCTGTACGAGGGCTCCATTACAAATGAAACGCTTCTTACCAGAATTCTCACAATAAATCGAAAAGTCCTTCCACTTTCCCAGCAACTGCCCGTATATATCCGTTTTATTTCATATCATTCTGAAACGTCAAGTCCGTTTTACTTTGTGGTGGAAATTGACTACTCGACGTACATGCACCTTTCCTGCCTGGGTGTTAATAAACCGATAACACCATGGCGAGTGCCCGAATGATGTCTACGATGTGAAGTTTATATGTCTGTTTTTTTTTTTCAGACATGTCCGTAAGAAACACCACTTATTATCATGCGATTTTCCGTCAAGAGGTAAGAGTGTATCCGCACTGCAGAAAGGATCACTGCTGCCCGGCCACTACGATCGGGGGTTCGAATACCCTCTCGGGCATGGATATTTGTGCCGTCCTTAGTATTAGCTAGTTCATTAGTAGTTTGTAAGTTTAGGGACTGATGATCACGTAGTTAAGTCCCATAAGCTGTACAAACATTTGAACATTTTTTGAACTGCTGCCCGTTATCTGCTTTCGGATTATTATATTTTCGGTCATGTCCGAAAGAAAAGACACCATATATATATATATATATATATATATATATATATATATATATATATATATATATATTGTCTTTGCGACTTAACAAAAAAAAAAAGAAAAAAAAAGGGGGAATAAACAGAGGCCGATAACTTTCCGCCGGGATACGGCGTTGTATTTGTACCATCTTGTAAGGATTTTCTGATCCCCAGATGTGCTCACGCGAGTGTTAACATGTCCCTGAGGTGGAAGGTCATCACTGAAAACAAGATGATCCAGGAAATCGTCATCTTTGGCTTTAAGGCCTGTAAGAACTGGATACGTTAAGGACGTAGTTATACACGTTTTCTTAAAACTTTGCAAATAGTCGACACAGGAACTTGTAATTCACTACTAGCCTTCGGGACTGATTTCTTTGGCCTTCGCGTGAATGACTCACTCACTTAGCAGTCTGTTCAGGAACTCTTGGTCGTCTCGTGCTCTTCCCTTTGCAAATGCAGCTGGTATCTTGAAACTGATGTTACCATCAGTTGGAGTATCACAACAGAACTTCAATCGGAACGGATTTTGCACAGTAACAATAGGTTCGGTATTAGCAAACTGCAAAACTAAAAACACTTTCTATTCACTAGTCGCCATCTTTGCTACTACCATTGTTTAGCGGATTGCGGCGGAAACATTGCGCGCTGCCCATGAGCATTGTTTTGAATTGCTTTCACATTTGTCATATTATATATAAGTTTCATATAATAGATATTATAAAGCGTTTAATCCGGATATTCACTTATAAACATTGTAATGCGGCTCGACAGCACAGTGGTAGAGTGCCAGAGTACTTCGGCCTCTGTTTATTCTTTTTTTTTTTTTTTTTTTTTTTTTTGTGAAGTCTCACTTCTTACCTTGATACACTAGAGTAGCGGTTCTCAACTAATGGACAGCGAACGCTCGTCATAAGACGAGGTAAAAGGTACCGGAAGATTCAGGGGTTTCACTTGCCAAAGTCATCATCAAACATGAAATAAAACTTAAATGTCCAATAGATCTTGCATCACTCGTAGGGAAATGGAGAATTCTGTCATGCGAAATCTGCCTCAAAAGAAAAGCTAAAACGTACTGCTAGTATTTTTTATCGCGCGTCACCAAGCAGCTGGATGTGTACACCCCAAAAGAATGCCCTACAGCGCTGGCATGTCATGGCGTAAATGCACAATTTTGCTCAATCTTTTGTGTCACAGGAGTCATGAAAGAATGAGTACGTAATTTTGTTGGTAACTACAGACTTCATTCTCGTTTATGTTCCTCACTTCCGAAGTGTTGCGTGTGCTAAACCTTCTGCTGTACAGGTGGCTCGCCTTCCGTTTGTCCTCCCGGTAAACATGTGATCAGGCCGTGCACTACCCCCTTCTGCGGGGAAGCCCAGCGCGTCACGTTGTAAACTTGCTGTCACAATTCGGCGAAAGGAGTATAGTCGTGATCGTACGGTTGTGTCTGTATAGTTACTGCTATTTCACCTGATTCTGGATGGTTGGTTACGGACCGGGACTTGACGCAAGAGCAAGTCTTCAAATGATGAAGGAAATTCCACATCAAATTAATTTAGAAAACATTGTCAAAGGAGAGAAATAGTGATCTATTTGGTATGATTAATATTACAAAAAAACAGTCTTGATCGAAAAAATGAACAGTTTTTATTGACCGGTTTCGACCTGATGTAGGTCATCTTCGGAACAAAATGAAGCCCTTGTGGCCAGTGCTGGACTCGGCTGGGCTGGGCTGTCCTGGCTGTTATGCTGCCAGCAGGTAACATTTTGTTCCGAAGATGACCTACATCAGGTCGAAAGCGGCCAATAAAAACTGTAAATTTTTGCGATCAAGACTGTTTTTTGTAATATTAATTCCACATAAAACTTTGTAAGCAGTCAGGCTGGCAGTACGTCAGAGCCGAACCCAAGCAGCAGGAAACAGCAAGGGTGACTAAAACATATTTTAGTAACTACAATCCAGATTTCCTATAAGTCAGGTATGTATTCTCTGGCGCTGAGGAAGAACCTATGCCTCAGTGTGTAATTTGCTTCAAAACGCTATCCAACGAATATATGAAACTGTCTAAACGTGAAAGACATACATCAACTAAACATCCTGAATTCGTAGGGAAGTCTCTAGGTTTCTTTCAAATCAAGAAATCTGTCTATGACAATCTGTCATGGACAAGTAGTCGAAACTGAATACACTGTGCACCACAGTTTCTTGTGAGCTATCTTTGTTAATTGCAATGAAAGGAGCAGCTGACACTGCAGAACTTATTATACCTGCAGAAAAAGTGATAAGAAATGCTTTGTTTTACGAAAAATGTACATAAAAAATTAAAGTATTAAAGTAATTCCGTTATCAAACACTACTGTGAAGAGAGGGATGGATGAAATGTCGGAAACTGTGGTGTCATTACTGCTTTCAAACAAAGCGAATGTTTAATTAAAAAGCACGCAAACCCCCCCCCCCCCCCCCCGAACCCCAACACACGCACACACAGCAGCCATTACTACTAAAATATATTAGTATATGAAACTTCCTGGCAGATTAAAGTTGTGTGCCGGAACAGAGTGAAAGTTTCATTCTCGAAACTTCCGTTAGGCTGTGGCTGAGCCATGTGTCCACCATATCCTTTCTTCCAGGAGTGCTAGTCTAGCATGTTTCGCAGGAGAGCTTCGGTGAAGTTTGGAAAGTAAAAGGCTAGGTTCTGGCGGAAATAAAGTTGTGAGGCGGCATCGTGAGTCGTGTCGGGATAGCACAGTCGGTAGTGCGCTTGCCCGCGAAAGGCAAAGGTCCCGGTTCGAGTCCCGATTCCGGCACACAATTTTAATCTGACAGGAAATTTCATTTCAGCGCACACTCCGCTGCAGAGTGAAAGTTTCATTATGGATATTAGTATATTTTAATAATAACGGCTACAGTGAGTGTGTGTGTGGGGAGGGGAGGGGGTGCGCACACCTATTTTTATATACTGATGATTGTTACTGTTTATTTAGTTGCTGGTCCTCCCAGAAATTATTACGTAATGGGTGGGCCGCAAAGCAAGAAAGGTTGGGAACCGCTGCAGTAGAGCAACGCCTCATTTGGAAGAAGATAAACCAGAAAAGTTCATTTTCCAGCAAGAGAGTGAGCAATATCACTGGCATAGCGAAGTCAGTGATTGGTTGAACATCGCTGTACTCTAGCGCTGGGTAGGCCGCAAGAGGCCCAAAGAGAGGGCTTGCTGTGCATTGCCTCCACGTTCACCCGATCTATCGCCACGCGATAGTTTCCCTTTCGGGCTTCATCAAGGATCATGTGTACATCCCTCCGCTACCAGTTAACCTCCCTGAATTAAGAAACCGGATTGAAGCAGCTGTTGCTAAAAGCACTAAAGACACACTTATCAACATTCGGGAAGAACTCCGCTAAAGACTTGATGTGTGCAGTGTGACAAATGGTGCTCACATTGAACATTTATAAGGTTCTGAATAAAACTTTGATTTTGCTCTTTCATTTGACAAAACATTTCTAATTGTAAGTTTAATACAATAAACATTGTAAAGCGTTCAAATCCTGATATTCATTTGTAAACACCCTGTATACGGGGTGAATCACCTAACACTTGCACCGCAAATATTGCGGAAACGCAAAGTGCGATTGATGTGCGGTTTTCACAGAATGTATTGGTAGTTTGAGGCTCGTATTTTTAGCCAACAAACAGATTGTAATATTACTCAGGAAGTGTATTTTTCATGCACACACAGTTTTTTTTTAATGGGACAATGGTCGATTCTATCATGCACTGGAAGTTTTGACGCCAGCTGTCTACAAAGAATTTTAATGACATTTTTCTCGCGTTTAGTTTGTCAGCTACAACCGTTCAAAGTTTCTGGGGCCGGAGGCTGCGATATCGTTGCTGACTGGCCGAGTGGCTAGCCCTTGGGGCACGGCCAACTGTCTCATGACCACCAGCCAGTTAGCTACGCTGTCGTAGCCTCAGCCCTCAAGACTTTGAATGGTTGTAGCTGCCAAACTAAACGTGATGAAAATGTCATTCAAAATTCTTTGTGCTCAGCCGGTGTCAAAAATTCCAGTGCATGATAGAAACAACCATTGTTTCATTTGAAAAATGGTATGCTTGCATAAAAATTACACTTTTTAGGTATTTTTTCAATATGTTTATTGGCTAACAATACCAGTCCTTGACTACCAATCAATTCTGTGAAAACCGCACATCAATCGAAGCTTCCGTTTTCGCAATATTTGCGGTGCAATTGTTAGGTGATTCGCCCTGAATATAAAACATGCCGATGTCGACCAGGTATCGTTTATTATTTTTTTTTCAGTTGAGGATACTCCTAGGCCCTTGCTCCTAAAGGAAACAATTTTTAAAAAATTGCTGGTTTGAATACTAGTGGGCAGGGAAATACCGAGAATTTTATTTCAATGAAACAACTACATTTATTAGAGAAATGATAATGGAAAACAAACTAGGAATTCCACATAGATTTTTGAAGCCTTTTCATAACTGTGCCCCATTGATATTAACTGTACGCGACTAGTAATTTAAACAAAGAAATATAGTACAGAGCATTATTGCCAAGTAACTCCGGAAACCGCCAAATAATTACACCAAAGATATGAATTCTAAAGTAACGTTCCCTTATTGTTCTGGAATACAGCAAATTTTTTTAAAAATAATTCTTTCAGCGATACGAGCTTTCGATTGTGTCGACGGAACTGTACGGGATAGGAATTTGTCGCTAAGGAGTTCTGACTGCTTTTATAAAAATTGCTGTTACATGACAAAGGGCCCCCGTTGTGTATAAGGCGCCAGAAATACGCAGCATTCACGAAGAAACTCTCTCCCCAATGCCAAGACTTCGTTCAATGCGCCACTCGTAAGCATCGTGAGAGGCGAGGGAATCGGCGAAGCGTTTTCACAGACAGCGGCAGAATGCTTCCCAAGGTCCGCCACCGGGTTCGGCGAGGCAGTGTGTCTCGATTATAGATCACATTCAATTACGGAGATATTTATGTTATCGGATTGTTCGTAAGAGCTTACTGAAAAATTCCAGATGAATTTCCATAGAACGAAAGCGAACAAATACTGTTCCGCGTATGCTTGCTCGAAAGGAATATTTCGGAGTTAATTGGCTCGAAGATGACATACTACAAATGACACTTGTTAGCAGCAGTGGCGTGGAAGTCGGTTGAACCGCTTGATCTTTCTTTATTGAAACAGTGAACACTTTTTACTCTGTGTATATCTTTGCTCCTTCCAGAGAAACGCCATTTGCCTCAAATAATTCCCTGGCATTACGAAACAGGGTCTGCGGTAATAATGTGTAAGTATTGAGTAATGTGAGAGCTATGGATGGCGTAGTAATTCTCTTTTTTCCTGGCCCAATTCACGTGTATTGAAGGGAGACAGCATTTAATTTTCGGATTTTCGAAAGTTGGTGTTGGATGGCGGTAAAGTCCCCTCCCCCCTTCCTCTTCCCTCCGATTACTAGGAATGGAATCTGATTATCCGAAAAGCCGTCATCCATGGCAAAGTGTGTTAATGTTTTCCCGAAAAAGGAGAAATGTTAACTTGTTTACTGAATGTTTTTGTATCTCGTAAATGAAGTGGGACAGTGATGTCAGTCGAATATTTACAATCCGATTGATAAGTCGTGTAAAAGATTTTTCCAGACTGATCAGCCTTCCACCGATGCTCCACGCTTTGCTTATTCTAGTTATAACCTTAACCCAATATACCGTTCCCGTCGTGTACACGTTTAATTCCAAACATTTCTTTTTGATTGAATATGGGCTATAGTATCTTTATGACTTTACAATAATTTTAATTTTTGCACTTTTGGGTCATCTTCACTTAGTACAGAAGAGCTGTGACATTTTTGTATTCACCACCATGCACCATGCACCTAATTTCGCCTCTGGGACGAGGTTGGCTCCGTCTGAAGTCGCTAAAATTTTATTTGCCACTTGACGCACGATTGTTTTGCAGTAATTATACATTTAAGTGCACTTTCATGACAGAAATGACTTATGCTGTTACTCCACATCTGAAACTTCCTGCCAGATTAAAATTGTGTGCCGGTACCGGGGCTCGAACCTGGGACTTTTACCTCTTGCGGGCAAGCGCTCTACTGACTGGAGCATAATGTTATAGATACAACACTGATTTGTAACTTTACTTGTATAGACACTAAAGGTGACATTAATGTAATACTGAACCTGGTAGTTGAATAAAACAACGTAAATTTTGCGCCTATTGGTGGATATGTTAATTAATTGGAATTAAAAATAGATCAGTCCCAGGTCCAATTCCATTATAACATGAACCTACATCGTTCTTTTTTTATATGGTCTGTATTAGCGATTTGTCAATTTTTTTATTTATTTTATTTATTTATTTATTGTACTCAGGACAAGGTTTGTATGAAAAATCTTGGGAAATTAAAAAAAAAAAAATTTAAAAATTGGTAAAAACCACGTCTCTCAGTGTGTCTGTGTGTTTCTATTGCATACGTATCTATAGTTTTGTTCCGATCTTGATGAAATTTTGCACATTTGACCTGAATAACGAGATGAAGGTCACAGTCTTCAAGAAATTTCGTTCGGTTCTGGCGGAGGGTACTTTACTTATCGACAATGACAAAATCCAAATTTTGCTCCGAAGTTGATGAATTTTTGCAGGTGACAGAATACATAAAATTTCGCGAGGAGCATGTTAGAGGGTCCTTCACCTAACGGAATTCGACTAAATCAACGTTTCCATTCCCATCTGGATTAAATTACCTTTACGTTGCTTTGAATGTTGGGTTTTGTACATATGTTTTAACAGAGAGTGTTATTGAAAATTTCCATGCTGATCTTCGTAAATACTTTTTTTAACAAACACATTGCCGCGCGGGAATGGTCGTGCTGCGGAGTGCGCCACTGTTCCCCGTTGGAGGTTCGAGTCCTTCTTCGGGTACGTGTGTGTGTGTGTGTGTGTGTGTGTGTCCGCGCGCCTTGAT
Source organism: Locusta migratoria (assembly GCA_026315105.1). Taxonomy (NCBI): domain Eukaryota; kingdom Metazoa; phylum Arthropoda; class Insecta; order Orthoptera; family Acrididae; genus Locusta; species Locusta migratoria. Next base: position 27,533,088 of record CM048751.1, read on the forward strand.
CTGGACACAAGTTGCCTTAAGTGTGTTGTAAGTCAAGGGACAGTTGACCACAGCCGTACAAACATTTGAACAAACTCATATATTGGTAAAAAAATAAATAAAAATAAAAAATAAAATAAAATAAAAGATGAATTGCACACTTTTTTTCTCCTTTTATTTCCATGTGGATCTTTCTACATAACAAAATAACATCCCTGGATTGTGTTACGCCGGTGGCCAAGTGAAATTGACGCAGTCATTAATTGTATGGAGCACCAAATTTGAAAATCCATGTTATTCGCATGGCCAACCGGAAGTTGCATGTTCGCGAGTCGGAACACCCTCATTTCTTCGGCGCGCCAGGAAATTCGTATCATAAACCATTACAATAAGCAGTCTGTTTTGCAAATCATTTTTGTATTATTTATATTCCAGTTCGAAGCTTCATGACTATGACAGGTCATATTTATTTCTTAATTTGACTATTTCATAATTTTGAAGCTATTTTTAGGAACATGTGCAAATGAATATTTTCAGTATTCGTTTGTTTGTATCTTCGTTTATTCATATTTCTTGGGCAGCAATACCGTTCATCCCACTGTATTAATACATTGTCAATTTATTGCTGCACTTGATTGAATGTTACAGGCATAGTAGATTTAACTTAAAATATGTACATAACACATAAAGTGGTAACGGAGTTAGCGAAAATCGTGCATAGGTGTTTGCCAATTTACGACAATATTTGCATGAAACTCTTAATGAACTTTCTTTACCGATTTACTTCAGAGTTTTACAATATACTATACTGAACATGCAACGATACTGACATAAAGAAATGTGATCATATATACATATAAGATACTCTACTTAACATGCAGACGGAATGGGAAAAAGAGAAATGGGAGCTAATTAACAGTAGATTTAATTTATTGTCTAAGTAATTAAGTAAATTCTCACTATATGCCTAGCTAGCCATTTCAGTATCGGTTGTTGTTGTGGTCTTCAGTCCGCAGACTACTTTGATGCAGCTTTTCACGCTCTCATGACCCGTGAAAGCCTCTTCATCTGACAAGACGTAAGACAACCTACATCCTTCTGAATCTGCTTACTGTATTCGTCCCTCGGTCTCCCTCTACGATTTTTACCCCTACAGACTTTCTTTAAATGCTAAGTTGACGATTCCTTGTTGTCTCAGAATGTGTCCCGCAACTTATTCCTTCTCTTTCTCCTTCTCTCCCCAATTTGGTTGAGCACCTCCTCATTACGCATCTCATCTTTCTGCGTCTACATCTACATGGGATACTCTGCAAATCACATTTAAGTGCCTGGCAGAGGGTTCATCGAACCACCATTATACTATTTATCTCCCATTCCATTCTCGAATAGCGCGCGGGAAGAAAGAACACGTGAATCTCTCTGTTCGAGCTCTGATTTCTCGTATTTTATTCTGATGATCGTTTCTACCTATGTAAGTGGTAGTCAACAATATATTATCTCATTCGGAGGAGAATGTTGGCGATTGGAGTTTCGCAAGTAGCCCACGCCGCAGCGATAAGCGCCGTTGTTGTAATGATTCCCATCCCAGATCCTGTATCATTTCCATAACGCTGTCTCCCCTGTATCGTGACAATACGAAACGAGCTGCCCTTCTTTAAACTCTTTCGATGTCTACCGCCAAACCCACCTGATAAGGATCCCACACTGGGCTGCAATACTCCAAAAATGGACGGACAAGCGTAGTGTATGCAGTTTCTTTCGTAGTTCTGTTGCATGTTTTAAGGGTTCTGCCAATAAAACGCAGTCTCTGGTTCGCCTTTCCCACGATATTATCTACGTGTTCTTTTCAATTTAAGTCAGAAGTAATAGTAATTCCTAGGTATCTTGTAGAGTTTACGGCCTTCACATTTGATTGATTTATCTTGAAAACAAGTTTAACGGATTTCTTTTCGTACTCGTGTGGACGACTTCACACTTCTCATTATTTAGAGTCAAATGCCAATTTTTACACCATACTGATATCTTATTCAGATCGTTCTGCAGTTGGTTTTGTTCTTCACATGATTTTACTAGACGGTAAATGACGGCGTCATCTGCAAACAACCTAAGAGAGCTACTCAGATTTTCCCCTAAATCGTTTATGTAAATAAGGAACAGCAGAGGACGAATAACACTACCCTGTGGAACGACCGATATCACCTCTGTTTTAGTCGATGCCATACCATCGATTACTACGAACTGTGTCCTCTCTGACAAGAAATCCCCTATCCAATCACAAATTTTTGGCGATATACCATAACCACGCAATTTGATTAAAAGGCATAATTCGGGATGGGTATACCACCCGTCAGCTTTGATCAATGACGTAATTATTCAGAGGCGTTATATGTGTGGCTATCGCACGTATACCAAACAAGTTGATATATGATCTTAGGAACAAAGACATCATGGAGGTAAATGAAAGACATAAATTAATGTATGTATGTAGTTCGGAACATTTGAGTATTGATGAAACCAAAGATATATAATTATCTCTGGAAATAACGTAATTTTATAAGCTAACATTACATACGTGATATATACATTGAATTTATTGTAGATATTCATATGGTGAAATTGCGGAAAATAAATATCACAAGGAAAAAAAATTAAATCACTGTATCGAGTATATCGCAACAAAATCGGTGCTTTGGATGTGGAGATAAATAATAAAAAAAGACACGAAAAACAAAATAACGCACACATTTAAGCACACTATACATTGTGGATAATAAAGGAAATGACACTAAAAATGTTCAAATGTTTGTAAAGCTTATGGGACTTAACTACGGGGTCATCAGTACCTAAACTTACAAACTACTTATGAACTATTTACGAACTAGGACGGCACAAATATCCATGCCCGAGGGGGGATTCGAACCCCCGACCGTAGTGGCCGTGCAGACCGTCACTGAAGCGCCTCAGTCCCCTCGGCCACCGCGGCCGGCAATGACACTAACGGGACTAGCGCGGGAATATGTGGTTTTAGGCGGGGGGACATTCTAATAGGTAAACTGACGATGTAAATAAACTAATACCAAGAGAATATAAATTATAAAAAAGGGTTAAGATAAAAATAACGCTGTAATAGCGTAAAAATCGATTAAAAGGGTATAAGATAGCCAAAAAGATCTATATACTTGAATTACAGACAGGGGTACCACTACCGAAAATAAAAAATCGTATCGAAAACTCGAATTGACCTATATAGCTTAATTGGAGAAGACGATACCAGTTGTAGTTTATTTAGTTATTTAAATTGTTTCATAGAAATCGATGTTTTTTAAAAACAAATAATAATAATTGACGGGATAGTTAATATGTGATCGGTATTGGACACTCGAAATGACCTATATAGTTCACTTACAGGCAGGGATACCACTGCAAAAAAGTAAAGAAAAATGCCGAACAAAATGGTATCGTGAACTCGAATTGACCTATATAGCTCAATTGGAGAAGAGGATACCAGTAGTAGGTTATTTAGTTATTTAAATTGTTTCATAGAAATCGATGTTTTTTAAAAACAAATAATAGTAATTGATGCGAAAGATAATATGTGATCGGTATCGTACACTCGAATTGACCTATATAGCTCATGGCAAAAAATACACTAAGTGCACTTTTAAAGGTTAGTATCACAATTAACAAGAGCATTCTACTCTGCATACCATTTCATTGTCTCTTTTTACGAAATTATCTCTTTCTGTATGAAGGCTGGCTGTCAACTAAATCCGAAAAATATGGAACATCGATGTGACACTGTATCTGGTTCTGGACAAATGCGTCTACTTCTCGATAAACTAAACTGGCTTGCTGTACACTCTTCGGTAAAATTTTACGATACTTCCTGCCAGGCTCCAGTGCTTATGTTGGCAACAGATGAACAATGAAGTGTAGAATTGCGTTAATATTTTTCACGAGCAACATAGTGAATGTTATTGCTGCTCGTTTCACTCGCAGCAAATTCAATACTGTACCTGCTCTATGGTCGACAGTTTCTTGTATGTACCCTTGTCCGTTCAGAAAATAATAATGTTCGTTTTAATTGCAATTGTCACGAAAAAACATTTATTGATCATCTGAGTTGCCGTCAATACCTTTGCTGCCAAAATAACCAATGCAGCCCGGCGTTGTACAATTTAACCCTCGTGTAACACTGCCCTGGAAAAACCATAAATTTGATAGAATTTCAACCGCTTCCAAAAACGCGTGCGTTTAAATACGATATGAATCTTTACGTTTCAGTTCATTAAAAAAAAAAAAAAATAAATAAATAAATAAAACTGTCTCAGAGGATGCATACATATCTATATTTTACTGCAATCACAGGATTGCCCAGATTAATGTTCGGGCAGTCGTATTTGCATGTTACCGCGGCGGGAAAATGTAGTACTGAATGACTACTATTCGCTGATTAATGCTATTACATTGTGCTGTGATTGGCTGATTACATCACGTGGCCTGTGCTCAGTTAGCTTAACAAAGGAACATAGCGTAGCGTCATCTTTTATTTGAGGTACTATACCGTATTTGACGGATTTCGTATTTAATCTTACTTAGTACGAAAATTTAGAGGGAAAATGAAAAATCGCATTGAAGATATTTCCAAAACAAGCATTGAAGACAAAGTATGCTGAGGAAAAGTACTTAGAAGTGACATTTACATACAGCAAAATTTATCCGAAGAAATTAAATTAATAACAAAGATGTTATTTACTTATATTCGAAACATCAGCGACACAATGACGTCATACAGCACAACACGGCTACGTCACGTGTCAAAGCCGACGAGTGGTATTCCCTGCTCGAATTGACCCGATTAAAAGCAGTTTGAGAAGTACGGTGTCAAAAGCTTTCTGGAAATCAAGAAATACGGAATCGATTTGCGAATCTTTGTCGATAGCACCCATCACTTCGTGTGAATAAAGAGCTAGTTGTGTTTCGCATGAACGATATTTTCTAAATCCATGTTGACCTTGGGCCAATAGATCATTCGCCGGCCGCGGTGGCCCGGGGGACTGAGGCACTCCAGTCACGGTCTGCACGGCTACTAAGGTCGGGGGTTGCAATCCCCTCTCGGGCATGGATATTTGTTCAGTCCTAGTTCGTAAGTAGTTCATAAGTAGTTTGTAAGTTTACGGACTGATGACCCCGTAGTTAAGTCCCATAGACTATACAAACCAATAGATCATTCCGTTCGAGATAATTCATAATATTTGAATTCTGGATGTGTTGCAAACCCTGCTGAAAATTGAATTCAATGAAATAGGCCTTCATCATTCAGCTGTCACACATTTCTAAAGCTTCTAATCTTTTTGTCTGAAGTCCTTATCGTCCACTTTTCACTCCCATACGAAGGTACAATCCACACAAATGATTTCAGATAGGACTTCCTAACATTTAAACTAGTATTGGATGACAACAAATTTCGCTTCTTCAGGAATGCTTTTCTTCCCATAACCATTCTGCATTTTATATCTACATCGACCATCAGAAGTTTTCTTCCTACCCAAATAACAAAACTCATCTACTACTTTGGTTGCTCATTAGCTAATCTAATTCCTTCAGCGTCACCAGATATTCTAACATTACATTCCAGTGCCCTCGTTTTACTCTTGCCAATGTTCATCTTATATTTTCCTTTCAAGATACTGTCGACTCCGTTTAATTGCTTTTCAAGGTCCTTTGCATTCTCTGTCTGAATTACTATGTCGTCAGCAAATCGTAAGGTTTTTATTCCCTCTCCCTTCCTTGAATTCCTTCACATCTTGCTCAATGTACAGATTGAAGGCTACAACCCTGCCTTACCCCCTTCCCAACCACTGCGACCCTTTCATGACCTTCGACTCTAATAATTTCTTTCTGGTTTTTGTACAACTTTAATACAGCTCTTCGCTCTCTATGTTTTATCCTGGCTGACTTCAGAATTTGAGTGTATTTCAATCAACATTGGCGAAAGTTATCTCCAGATCCACAAAAGTTAAAAACGTAGGTTTCCCTTTCCTTAACCTAAATGTCGTAATGTGAGTATTGCCTCGCGTTTTTTTACATTTCTCTTAAATCCAACCCGATATTCCCCAAGGTGTGATTCCACCAATTTTTCTATTCGTGTGTAAATAATTCGTGTTAGTATTTTGCAACCATAACCTGCATACCAGGTGGAACAATTTCTTCTGGCTTTCATAACGATGATAGCAGTTCAGACGGAACATCGTCTACTCCAGGGGCGTTGTTTCGACTCAAATCTTTTAGTGCTCTGTCAAATTCTTCTCGCATTAATTATCTCATCTTCTTCTATCGCCTTCCTTTTCAGGAATACTGCCTTCACGTTTATTTCCTTTGTACGGGCCTTTTTTATATTCCTTCCAACTTTCAGTTTTCCCTTCTTTACTTAGTACTGATTTTCCTTCTGAGTTCTTCATATTCATACCGCTGCTTTTCTTGTCTCTAAATGTCTCTTTTTATTTTCCTGTAGGCGGTATCTATCTCTCCCTAGTTATACATTCTTCTATGCTCTTGCATTTCACGTTAAGACAGTCTGCACTTTCTGTCAACCTCATTTTCAGGTGAATTCCATCTTTCCTGCTTCGCTTGATGCATTTTTATATTTTGACATTTCATCAATAAATGTTAGTATCTTCTGTGTTATCCAAGGATTTCTATTAGGCCATGTATTATGCCTATATGTTCCTCTGCGGCCTTCACTCTCTCAGACCTACCAATTCTTCTTCTACTGTATTACTTCCCACTGTTTCAGAGAATCCTTGCTAAATGCTCCCTCTCAAACTCTCAACCACCTCTGGTTTCTTCAGTTACTTTAGGTTCCAACACCTAACTTTTCTACCGCTATGTAATCTCATAAGTTTTAATCTAAAATTCTTAGCCAAATAGGTTACGGTCAGAGTCTGTATCTGCCCATGGATATATCTTACAATTTAAAACCTGGATATATCTTACCATAATAAAGTCAATCTGATACCATTCAATGTCTCCTGGCCTCTTCCACGTATATAACCTTATTTCATGATGATTAAACTGTTTTTGATGATTCAATTGTGCCCTGCACAAAATTCTACCAGGCTATCTCCTCTTTCATTCCTTTTCCCCAGTCCATATTCACCTACTACAATTACTTCTCATCCCTTTCCCACTACCAGGAGCCAGTCCCCCGTCATATTTAAGTTTTCATCTCCATTATCGGTGTGAATAATTCTTTCATACATTTATTCGAGCTCCTCTTCATCGACAGAGGTGGTACAATTGTTGTCGGGTTTGGCTTCATGTCTATCTTTGCTACAATAGTGCCTTCTCTAGGCTGTTCATAGTAATTTAACCGCATTCCTATTTTCTTATTCATTATCAGACTTACTCCTGCGTTACCACAAGCTGATCTTGTGTTTATAACCCTGTACTCACCCGATCAAAAATCCTCTTCATCCTGCCACAGAACTTCTCTAAGCTCCAACATATCTAAACTTTCCATTTTCTTTTCAAATTTTCAAGCTTACCTACTCCATTAAGTGTTAGAACATTTCACGCTGCGATGCGTACATTATGGCGACATCCTCTCAGTAGTTCCCGCCCGGCGATCCGAATGGGGGACTATTTTACCTCCGGAATATTTTACACGAGAGGATGCCTTCATCATATATTTAAACAGTAGAGCTGCATGTCCTCGGGAAAATACTGTAGTTTGCCTTTGCTTACAGACGTTCGCAGTCTATATCTACATCTACATTGGATGCTATGCAAATCACATTTAAGTGCCTGGCAGAGGGTTCATCGAACCACCTATATACTATTTATTTCCCATTCCATTCTTGAATAGCGCTCGGGAATAAATCTCTCCGATCTCTTATTTCTCAAAATTTATTCTGAATATCTTTTCTGCCTATGTAAGTGGCAGTCAACAATGTATTTTCTCATTCGGAGGAGAATGTTCGCGATTGGAGTTGCGTAAGTAGCCCACGCCGTTGGTGTAATGATTCCCATCCCAGATACTGTATCATTTCCGTAACGTTGTATCCCCTGTAGCGTAACAATACAAAACGAGCTGCCCTTCTTTGGACTCTATCGTGTCCTCCGTCAAACTCATTTGATAAGGCTCCCACACTGGGCAGCAATACTCAAAGAAAAAGCGTAGTGTATGCAGTCTCTTTAGTAGTTCTGTTGCATCTTTTAAGGGTTCTGTCAATAAAACGCGGTCTCTGGTTCGCCTTTCACACAACATTATCTACGTTTTCTTTCCAGTTTAAGTCTGACGTAATAGTAATTCCTAGGTATATTGTGGAGTCTACAGCATTCACGTTTGATTGATTTATCTTGTAAGCATAGTTTAACGGATTTCTTATCGTACTCTTGTGGACGACTTCACATTTCTCATTATTTAGAGTCAACTGCTAATTTTTACACCATAGTGATATCTTATTCAGATCATTCTGCAGTTGGTTTTGATCTTCAGATGATTTTACTAGACGGTAAATGACGGCGTCATCTCCAAACTACCTAAGAGAGCTACTTATGCAAATCGTTTATGCAAATAAGGAACAGTAGAGAACCAATAACACTACCCTGTGGAACGCCCGATATCACCTCTGTTTTAGTCGATGCCTTACCACAGATTACTACAAACTGTGTTCTCTCTGACAGGAAATCCCTTATCCAGTTGCAAATTTGGGGCGATATACCATAACCACACAATTTGATTAAAAGCCGTTTGTAAGATACGGTGTCAATAACCTTCGGAAATGAAGAAATGCGGAAACCATTTGAGAACCCTTGTCGATAGCAGTTATCACTTAGTGCGGGTAAGAGCTAGTGGTGTTTCGCATGATCGATATTTTCTTGGGTCAACAGATCATTCTGTTCGAGGTAATTCATAATATTTGATCACACGATACGTTCCAAAACAATGCTGCAAATTGACGTCAATGAAATAGGCCTGTAGTTTAGTGGGTTACTTCTGCTGCATTCCTTGAATATAGGTGTAACCTGTGCAACTTTGCAATCTTTTGCTACAGATCCTTCTTTGAGAAGCTGTTGTATATTGTTGTTAAGAAAGGAGCTATCGCTTCAACATAATCAGATATAAACCTAATGGGTATACAGTTCGGACCAGAAGACTTGTTCTTGTTAAGTGGTTTTAGTTGCTTCACTACTCCGATGATATCTACTTCAACGTTACTCATTCTGGCCTCTGTTTGTAATTCGAAATCTGGAATATTGGTTTCGTTTTCTTTGGGTGAATGAGTTTCTAAAAGCTATATTTAGTAACTCTGCTTTACTAGCGCTATCATCGGCAGGATCGCCATTACTATTACGTAGTGAGGGTATTGTTTGTGTTTTGCCGCTACTATATTTAACATCTGACCAAAATCTCTTTGGGTTTTCAGTCAAATTTTGAGAAAGAGTTTCGTTGTGAAAAGTATTGTAGGCATCCCGCATTGAAGTCCTCGATAAATTTCGAGCTTCTGTGTAGGATCGCCAATCCTGAGAATTTTGAATTCGTTTAAATTTAGAATGTCTTTTCCGTTGCTTTTGCAACAGTGTCCTGACCAAGGGAGATCACCACCTTCTTTTATTAATTTATTTAGTATAAAACTGTTAATTACTGTCGATACCAATTGTTTCAGTTTGAGCCATATCTGGTCTACACTTACGTTTATAGTTAGGAACGAGTGGAAACTGTCTTTCAAGAATCAATGTATTGTATTTCTATCTGCCTTCCTGAACAGATATATTTTTCGACTATTTTTGGTAACTTTAGGACTTTCGAAGTTCAATCTCGTTACAGCTCCGTTTCACTAATACCTGTATCAGTTTTGATGCTTGTCATGAGCTCAGGATTATTTGTTGCTAAGAGATCAACTGTATTTTGACATACATTTACAATTCTAGTTGGCTCATGAACTAATTGTTCGCTCAGAGATTGCGTTGAGTAAAATTCCGCACGATGTTTTATGTGTAACTCCTGATTTGAAAATATAATTTCGTCAACAGATTGAGGGTAAATTAAAATCACCGCCTACTATTATTGTGTGAGTTGGGTTCATGTTTGCGATTAGACACAGGTTATCTTTGAACCTTTCTGCTACTGTATCGTCAGAGTCAGGAGGGGTGGCGGTAAAAGGAACCAGTTATTAACTTTTTGTTCAATCTCTACCTACAGCAAGGCGCAGGAACTATCAACTTCACTACACGATAGACTACTTTTGACAGCGACAAACACGCATCTATCTCCTTTTGTGTTATTTATCATTTCTGAACGCAGTTAAATCTATTGCAAATACTTCTGCTGAACTTATTTCCGGCTTAAGCCAACTTTTTCTGCCTATAATAATATGTGTTTCGGTGCAGTAACTGCATAGGACAGCCACATTAGCTGATGTTACAAGGCCAATCAATCATCCAGACTGTTGCCCCTGTAACTACTGAAAAGGCTGCTGCCCCTCTTCAGGAACCACACGTTTGTCTGGCCTCTCCACAGATACCCCTTCGCTGTGGTTGCACCTACGGTATGGCTATCTGTATCGTGGAGACACGCAAGCCATCCCACCTCGGCAATGTCTGTGGTTCATGATTGTGGCTTGAGGAAGATCAATTTTGATTTAGGAGAAATGTAGGAACACGCAAGGCAGTTCTCACATTACGAATTATTTTATAAGATAGGTTATGGAAAGGGAAACCTACTTTTTAGCATTTATGGATCTGGAGAAAGCTTTTGACAATGTTGACTGGGATACACTATTTAAAGTTCTGAATGTAGCAGGGGTAAAATATAGGAGCGAAGTGCTTGTACAAAATCCAGACAGCAGTTATTAGAATGCAAGGGCATGAACGGGTGGCAGTGGTTTGTTCAATCTATACATTGAGCAACCTGTGATGGAATGCAATGAGAAGTTTGGAGAGGGAATTAAAGTCCAGAGAGAGGAAATGAAAACTTGCAGTTTGCTGACGACATAGTAAATTTGTCATAGACAGCAAAGGACCTAGAAGACCAATGAAACTGAATTGACGTGAAACCAGTCTGGTGAAACAGACACTGTAGAAGAACTTTGTTGGGGAACCCACATCCTAATCCATCCTGGCTGTACGTTATCACAATGAAAGTACTCGTGTAATTGTTTTTCCCACGTTTTCAATGTTGGATGTAGGATGTTTAATAACCGTGACTTAAGGAACTGGATTGTTGTAAATGTCGCAGCACTGCAGTAGTTTCTTCGTCTGCCATGTTGAAAGCACTCCATATGTGGACGCACTCATAGAAACGTGCTATCTGAGAGTCTTCACATCTTTTCTGTTCACCCTCTCTTGTTGTGACACACTAACCTGGAACCTGTATTTTTCTCCTACTATTTTATCAGATGACTTCGTGAGCCCGATTTCCAAGACCCTCGTCTGTTACCGTGGATCTCATTGGAGGCATGTTTTCTGCGGTTAGAAACACAATGATTAAAGTACGCGTCTTCCCACACACCGCACTATTTAAGGTTATGCCGCCGCTTTAAATGACACGTTTCTGAGCACTCTGGTAACAAAGGGTAGGAAATTATATGTCTTTTGGGACTGCAGCGTAATAGATATCAGAGAATGACATTATTAATAACAGCTTGAAATAACTGCTTGGAATTATTAGTTTTATTACGACAACCCTGTTTCGGCTTTTATTGCCACTTTCTAGTGACGGCGAAAACTGCGTTGGTGAAATTATTTGAATACGTAAGTAATTTTTGAAAGCATTTTTTGCAAACAGCGATCTTAAAATTTTTATATAATTAACTGTCTGCTCCGGCCACAGCCATCGTCCACCAACAAGGTGACAAAGACTTGAGGATGGTCCTATAGGACTGAAATCGGTTGCCAATTAAAAATGCACCAACTTGCGATTTCGACTGTCGTCTTTTAATTATTTGAATACATGCTGTAAGTATTGTATATATGTGTAAATACAGATTTTTACCTAAGGTCCATATGACATGAATAGTGCACTGGCATGTAACTAACTGTTACTGCTTGGCTGTTGATACAGTTATTATGACAAATTAGGAGACGTGCAATAGTTACACAGCATTTTGTCTAAAAATTACTATGTTGTTGTTTGCAAAGGTGAAGTAATCTGATGAGTGTTATCGTTGGGAATTCTGTGATTCGTTTTGATATTTATCCAGTCCCATGTAGTAATGTGTCAATACACCTACATACAATGGGAATAACAGAAGAGGACCCTAAATGTAGGATCTGTGATGACGTTGATGAAACTGCATCACATCTAATCTTCGAATGCATTTCATTGGAGAGTAAAAGGCACAGAACATTTGAGATAACCAGACGCGAAGAAACTGTGTCTAATAAAGAACTGGTAAAGGGATTCCTTGCACTGTTCAAGGGCATTGGTTGGCTTTACTAGATATACAGGGAGCGATACCGCACAATAAACTTAGTTTCGGTGCGGGCAGTGGCGGGTTGGACCAAAACTGTTTTGGCTTCCCTGAGAAAATCAATCAATCAATGTGTCAATAACTTTTTTGATAGTAACTATGTTTTAGGTCTGTATGTTCGTTAAGCATCCCTTGTGGATATTTTTCAAATGTATATAGCTTTCAAATTCCTCAAGAATGATCATAGTGAGACGTTGCGATATTCAGTGGAGTATTTGTAATGTACTTCCAATTTTCTCAACCATATCGTGATATGGATAAAGCTATCTCTAGTATGTTACTTAAATCTGACGTTAAAATTTCGTCCTGTCTGACCCATGAAAACGTTATTGCAGTTTCTATGTACTTTACACTTCTGGTTTGCCGCTTTATGACGTGTCATGGCTGCCTGAATCATATTTATTCTATTATTTTTATTATTTACAAATGCTTCCTGAACGTTAGTATTTCTGAATATTGCATTAATTTTGTTAGATATTTGCCTTAAATAGATCGTCGGAATGTACTTTATATCTTATTCTCTTGATTTGTCACTTGCTGAGTTCATTTTAGTGTGTGTTGTGCTTTGCTTGGGTGAGATGTGTCTGGTTGCCAGTTTTGTCACTATTTCTGCATCGAAGTCATTTTCGTGAGCCCTGTAACGAAGTGTGTCTGTTTTCTTTTGTATTGAAAGTTTTCCTGTTGGCAAGTTAATTAGTCTGTTAATCACCGAGAAATGTTAATGTGACAATAACACCGTCGCTCCATAGAGCGTATACTTTGTGAACACATGACATTATAGTAATTAAATTTCAAAGGACTGTCTAACTATTCCACTTGTAAATTCACATTAAAACTTTGTCAACAACCAAGCAGTGGCAGCCAAGTACCAATATAACAGGCTCAAATAGACCTAAGTACATAGTCAAATATGCAATAATTACATAGTATGTTCAAATTATCGTAGAAATGCTGTTTCGGCAGGTGACTTGGAAATGGAAACAAAAGCAAAAAAATTCACGACGTAACAAAACTAATAACTGCCAAGCAGCTATTGGGACCTAATATTAATATAGGCTCGGAAATTACGCTGGGGATGCAGGAACGTGCACCGAACATCTCATCCTGAACTGATATTGACAATAAAAATAATTGGGAGTATTTCCATTTAGAAAGATACTCGATCACATTTTCACACACACCGACGCGGTTATAATTGCAAACTATAATTTTGCCCCAGCTTGGAGTCGTTCTGCTTGCACTCATGATTATCTGTTTCATGTTATGTTCAAATGTTCAAATGTTTGTATAGATTATGGGACTTAACTACGGGGTCATCAGTACCTAAACTTATAAACTACTTACAAACTAGCTAATACTAAGGACAGCACAAATATCCATTCCCGTGGGGGGATTCGAACCCCCGACCTTGTTGTTGTTGATTGTTTTAAGGGGACTAAACAGCTAGGTTATCAATCCCCTGTTCCTAGCTGAGAGTTAACTGTCAATAAAGTATAGATAAAACAATGCCCTGAAAATGACACCACACAAAAGGGCAGGTGGACAATGGACAAGCACTGACAATACAAAACGAAGACACACAGAATGAGTAAAAGAAAGTCACGAATAAAACTGGTTAGCATAGTACCTTGGCTGGCTGATCACAAAGAAAAAACAGGATGAGCCAGCCACACTGCACACACTAAAAACCCCTAAGGGCGCGAAAAGGTAAAAAGTTGGGTTGGTGGTGGCCTAAGATATCAGGCCACAGCACCCACGGTTAGATAGATTCATAAAAATCAGCAGCGCGGATAAAACTTAAAACTGTGTTAGTCATAGAGGCGTCGTCACCTAAAACTAAGGGTAGTGCGTCTGGAAGATTAAAAGAGTGCCGCAGATAGGCTAAAATCGGACAGTCCATCAAAACATGGGCTACTGTCATTACGACACCACATCGACACACGGGCAGGGACTCATGGCGAAGAAGATACCCGTGGGTCAACCACGTGTGCCCAATACGGAGGCGGCAGAGGACAACCGCCTCTCGGCGGATCGGCCGCAGTGAAGACTTCCACAGGGCTGTGGACGGCTTCACTGCCCGAAGCTTGTTTGGCGCATTCGCCATAGCCCACTCGGCGCTCCAATCCTCGCACACCTTCCGGTACAACACCAATTTCATATCAAGTTCCATGACACGAATATCAATATGGTTCCATAGTGGCCTGCTTGGCTAAGCGATCTACTTGTTCATTCCCTTGGATGCCGACGTGGCCCGGGGTCCACACAAAGACCACAGAACGGCCAGATCGGCTTAGAGAGTGAACAGTATCGTGGATCGACCGTACCAATGGCTGGTGAGAAAAACACTGGCCGATCGCTTGTAAGCCACTCAGAGAGTCAGAACAGATGACAAATGACCCCCTGGGGCAAGTTTTGAGATGTTGCAGAGCCCTTAGAATGGCGACCAGTTCGGCAGAGAAAATGGTACTCTCACCTGGCAGAAAATGCTGCTCCACATGGTCGTCATGAAGAAACGCATACCCAGCATGGCCATCTACTACGGAACCATCTGTGTAGACGGGTTTTGCGGCATGGAACGAGTCTAGAAGTTGTAGAAACGTGTGACGGAGATGTCTAGCGGAAACCGAGTCGTTTGACGTACAGGACAGATCCAGACGGAGCTGCAATCGAGGAATAGACCAAGGAGGGTTTCGAAAGGAATAGTGGAACATGGGAGGGAGTGGAGAGGATGCGAGGGACGAAAGAAGGGAACGAGCACGGACTGAGATCGGGTAACCCGACCTTGGCCGTCGTGGAGGAATAAGGACCGCAGCGTCTGGAAAAATGAGTCGGCGGTTTGGATGGAGGGGCGAGGCCTGAACATGGGCAAAATACGAAGCCAGCAGGTGTTGCCTGCGGAACCGCAGCGGGAGGACTCCAGCTTCGACTAGGAGGCTTGTCACAGGGCTTGTGCGAAAAGCTCCTGTCGCCAAACGAACACCACAGTGTAGAATTGGGTCTAATGCCTGCAGCACTGACGGCGCAGCCGAATCGTAGACTATGCAGCCATAGTCTCGGCGCGACCGAATGAGGGCCTTGTAAAGTTGTAAGAGCGTTGGGCGTGAGGCTCCCCAAACAGTGTGGCTGAGACAGCGCAGGATGTTGAGGTGTCGCCAGCACTTTTGTTTTAACTGACGTAGGTGCGGCACCCAGGTTAGACGGTCATCAAACACTAGACCTAAGAATCTGTGCGTCTCTTCGACTTGTAGCAGGTCGCCAGCTAAGTAAAGTTCGGGTTCCGGGTGTACTGCCTGACGTCGACAGAAATGCATCACACGGGTTTTGGATGCAGAAAATTGAAAACCGTGGGCAAACGCCCACGACTGTGTCTTCCGAACTGCGATCTGCAACCGCCGTTCAGCTACGCCGATGTTGGAGGAGCTGTAATACATGCAGAAGTCATCGGCATACAAGGAAGTAGAAACCAATGACCCCGCAGCCGCAGCAAGACCATTTATGGCGATTAAGAATAAAGGAACACTAAGAACGGAACCTTGTGGGACTCCGTTCTCTTGACAATGAGGTGAGCTGAAACAAGAACCAACACGAACACGAAAAGAACGCAACGCCAGGAAGTTCTGAATGAATGTAGGAAGTGGACCCCGTAAGCCCCAATCGTACAGCGTAGACAAAATATGATATTTACAAAACGACATGTTGACCATAGCTGTTTATTAATACTCAATGCTACCGGTTTCGGTTTTGTACCATTGTCAAGCGTTAGCAGAGATTAGCTAATAGCTTAACATGTCGGAATATAAAAATACAAAATTATACAAGTATTCGTTGTCATTGTTCAAGTTATTGACACAGTAGCTGACTGCTATATTCTATATTCTATAGCAGTCAGCTACTGTAACAATAACTTGAACAATGACAACGAATACTTGTGGTATAATTTTGTATTTTTATATTTCGACATGTTAAGCTATTAGCTAATCTCTGCTAACGCTTGACAATGGTACAAAACCGAAACCGGTAGCATTGAGTATTAATAAACAGCTATGGTCAACATGTCGTTTTGTAATTATCTGAAAGCTGTTATGCCCCATCTATTCACCGTTATAAAATATGATATCGCCAGGTGGTGCCGTACGCTTTCTGCAGTTCAAAGAAGACGGCAATCAGGTGTTCACGGCGAGAAAATGCTGTACGAATGGCCAACTCTAGGGACACGAGATTGTCGATAGCGGAGCGGCCTTGACGGAACCCACCTTGTTGAGGCGCCAAGAGTCCTCGGTCCTCGAGGAGCCACATGAGCCTCCGACTCACCAACCGTTGGTGAGGCTGATCGGGCGGTAACTATCAGCCACCTGCGGATCTGCCCCAGGCTTAATCACCGGAATGATAATGCTATCCCGCCAGGAGGACGGAAAAACACCCTTAAGCCATACGCGATTCAACAGGGCGAGAAGTTGGCTTTTGGCATCCGCTGATAGGTGTCGGAGGAACTGGCTGTGAATGCGATCGGGTCCAGGGGAGGTATCCGGGCATGCAGCAAGGGCACTTTCCAACTCCCACTCAGTAAATGGGACGTTATATGGTTCACGACGTCGTGTTCGAAATGAAATTTGCTGGCTCTCTGCTCGCTCTTTAATGGCACGAAAATCTGCACTATAGGCAGCAGTTTCCGATGTACGTGCAAAATGATCTGCCAGGTGCTCAGCGACGGCGACAGGGTCAGTACACAGCATACCCTGGACTCTGAGGCATGGAATTCCCGCCGGTGGGCGGTGCCCGAAGAGGCGTCGAACTTGCGACCAAACCTTGGAAGGAGAAGCGCGAGAACCAATAGACGCGACATACTTCTCCCACGAGGCTCTCTTACTATTTTGTACCAGTCGCCGGGCCTGTGCCCGGAGGCGCTTGAAGGCTATAAGATGTTCCACAGAAGGGTGACGTCGGTGGCGCTGTAGTGTTCGCCGACGTTCCCGGATGGCCTCAGCAATCTCTGGTGTCCACCAGGGCACCGATGGACGATGGAGCGAACCGGATGTTGTGGGAACAGAGTTTTCGGCTGCAGAAACGATGGCCTCTGTGACCTGCTGAACGACAGCATCAACATCTGCTGGAAGCGGAGAGGAAATCACAGCAGCTGAAGAATAAGCTGGCCAGTCAGCCATACGGAGGGACCAGCGAGGCGGACGGTCGGCAGGCGAACTCTGTGGGAGCGACAGGAAGATCGGGAAATGGTCACTGCCACACAGGTCAAGGACCCTCCAGGTGAGACGTGGAAGGAGGCTAGGGCTGCAGACTGACAGGTCTATGGCAGAATACGTACCATGTGCTGTGCTAAAGTGGGTATCAGCACCGGTGTTAAGAAGGGAGAGATTCTGCTCTGACAGGAGAGACTCAACATCCCTACCCCGGGCAGAGGTCTGCGTACCACCCCACAGAGGGTGGTGGGCGTTGAAGTCCCCCAAAAGAAGAAAGGGTGGGGGAAGTTGGGCGACCAAGGCTGCGAGGTCTGTGGGAGAGATGGCCTCATCAGATGGAAGGTAGACAGAGCAGACGGTAAAATCTTGTACTACCCGGAGTCTAACAGCGTCGGCCTCTAGAGACGTTTGAACAGGCACAGCAGCACTGGGGACAGAGGTGTGGACATAAATACAGACGCCGCCAGAAACCCTGTGGTAGATGGTTCGGTTTTTAAAATAGCCCCGATAGCCTCGGAGGGCTGGGGTCTTGTCAACGGGGAACCATGTTTCCTGCATGGCTAGACAGATCGCAGGGAAGTGGCAGAGTAATTGTCGCAGCTCTGCCAGATGGCGGAAAAAACCTCCGCAATTCCACTGCAAGATTTCGTTTGCAGTCTGCTGAATAGCCATAATGTAAGAGATGAAATGGTTATTCAGCAGGGGCACCTGCTGCCAATTCCACAGAATCCGCAGGATCGAGAACCATGGGTTCTGGCGATCCAAGGAAGGCGAGATCCTCAGGGAACGCAAGGATCTTCACCTCGTCTTCATTGGCCGAAGATGTGAGCGAGCGCTCCTTTCGAGCCACTGAAGGGTCCTTAGTCTTGTCTTTCTTCTTTTTTATTTTCTTAGTTCTCTCCTGCTGGCCCTTTGGTGGTAAGGGCTGGGAGGACTTCCCAGAAGCGACATCAGGGACAGTCGAAGAGCTGGAAGCCCTTCGGTCTTCGGTTGTTGGATCCTTCAGCCATTGGCTAGGATCCCCTGGCGCACTCTGAGAATCCTCGGAAGGGAGTGTCCCGAGGGACCCCTTCCGAGCAAGAGGGGCCGGGGAAGACTGTTTCTTCTCCGGCTGGGGAGTGGGGACAGTTGTCCCCGATGGTGGGGGAGAAGTTGCTCCCACATGTGTCGTGGGAGCGAGAGATGGAGACGGGCCCCCACCCGTCACGGAAGATTGATGGCCCTTAGGGCCCACAGGAAGAGACAACACCGGTGGTTTCACTGGTCTCAAGGAAGCTGCTGCAACTGTGGCAAAAGACGTTTCCATACGGACAGGGTGTAGCCGCTCGTATTTCTTACGTGCCTCATAGAAGGTCAGCCATTCCAAGGTCTTTATTTCCATACTTTTATGTTCCCGATGTAAAACAGAGCAGTTCGGCGAGCATGGCGGGTAATGTTGCCCACAGTTCACACACAGCGGAGGTGGGGTGCATGGGGCGTCCGGGTGAGGTGGCCGCCCACATTCCCTGCATGTTGGGCTGGAAGTACAACGGGACGACACGTGCCCGAACTTCCAGCACCGGAAACACCGCATAGAAGGGGGGACATAGGGCTTGACTTCACACTGGTAGACCATTACCTTAACCTTCTCAGGCAGTGTATCGCCTTCGAAGGCCAAGATAAAAGCACCGGTGGCAACCCTACTTTCTTTAGGACCCCTGTACACCCGCCGGACGCTGCAGGTATGCTCGCAGCTCGTCATTAGTCTGAGACAAAAGATCGCGATGATAGATAAGACCTTGGACCATATTTAATGATTTGTGGGGCGTGACACGCACCGGGATATCACCCAGCCTGTCGCAGGCAAGTAGTGCCCGCGACTGGGCCGAGGACGCCGCCTGTAACAGAACGGCCCCACTCCTCATCTTCGAAAATGATGCTACTTCACCAAACTTGTCTTCGATTGTGTCGACAAAAAACTGAGGCTTAGTAGAAGTGAAGGATTCGCCATCAGTACGCTCAGAGACCAGATATTGAGGTGAGTACGGCTCAGATCTATTAAGTGCCCTTCGTTCCTCCCATTGGGTGGCAAGGGACGGAAACGTCTTAGGGTCATAGGTAGAGGCGTTAAACTCTGTCTTCCCACGCTTAGAGACGCCGTTTTCGCGACCGGCCACGATTTTATTTGCTCGTTTCATCTTGGTCCCACGAGCAGCTAGGGAACTAAAAGTCCACCCAGGCAGAGCCCCGCTTGCCTGGGTAAGCCTTATACAACTGAGGTGCGGCAGGTTCCTCAGAGGTTGCTCGCTAGCGGCTGTTCAACCTCAACAGCCATGCATCTCCTCGGCACGTAGCACACCTTGAGATTGAGAGTTTTTTTTTTTGTTTTTTTAGAGAGGTTTGTACCGTCCTCGCGACCCGGGCGATTAAGCCAAGATCCCCGGGCTCTGAAACGTACAACGTTCCACCGTCGCGCCGAACGATGGTCGTTGAGGCACGCACAGAGCTTACGGTGTAGCGGACTGTTGGCGCGACACAGCCCACAGCTCAGGACCCCGGGTTCGCCAAGCCCGTACTCAGCAAATTAATGCTGAGCCCCTGAGTGGCCCCCGACCTTAGTGGCCGTGCAGACCGTGACTGGAGCGCCTCAGTCCCCTCGGCCGTTTCATGTTATCATAGTACCTTAACCGTGTTTAAAACGTATTTAAACGGTTCATTATGTATGGGCCTAAGTGAGTTTGAAAGTGTCACAATTATTTTCTTTGACTGTATTACACATTGTTCGGCAATCCTTTACTGAACAGCTGTTGCTATAATTTGTAGTTTCAGTTTGTATTAAGATAAATACTAATTTAAAAGAATCAAAAATTTACTATTTAGCGGAATACAGAATCAAACCTTACTGACATCGTTCTTCGCATTTCTGCTAAGTCTTGATATTTACTTCTTACACATATACTTCATATTTTCAAGCTCACACTATTGATATACTTTCCTTTCGACTAACCAATCGTCCCTTTCCAGTATGAATGCATTCCAAATTTAAAAGAAAAAAATAATTCTTGCTTCATTCTAGAATAAAACGCAAGACGATGTACACTTGTTTACAGAAAGAAAGACATACGTTTTCATTAATACTTTGTGGCATTTCAGAAAGAGAACGAAGGTTTGTGAAATGCACAAATCCCGAGACCTTGTTATGGAGAAGTAGGTAATATAGAATATTAAATCGGTTAAGATATTGTCTGACTTCAAATGCCGCGCAGACATAGAACTGGCCTTGTAAATGGAGAGAAAGAGAATAGGCGAAGCCAGGAAAATATTCTGACGACGCTCTGAATTTTAAGGAGGGAGTCCTCATTTACTTTCATGACATTTAAATGGATGAGTAAAGAGCAGTGAGTGAAGTGGCAATCAAAATGCCTTGTATTGGCCAGTTGAGTTGGCGGCCATGGAACAGAGCTCCAGTCGGATGGAGCACAATGTAATCTTCCTGACGCATTTTATCGCTTTTCCTCCTCCAAATACTGTGGTGCTTCGAAGTGTATCAGATTTTTATGACGTACGGTATCCTATACTTTCATATGGACATGTTCCTAGCAACTTACAAAACCGAAAAGTATAATAGCAATGTGCAATGTTACTTAAGTAAGACATGGTAGTACGCAGTAATAGGAGAGGCCTGGCGTACCGATCCTCGTCCATGTAGAATAGCAATATATAGATAATTATCTTCTTACCTACGTATCAAACACTGAAATAATACTTAAATTTTATAATGAAACACATTCAAGAATTCCATATCTGTAACACCAACGCAAAATTACTTGTCGAGTTTATAAAGTATATTAGTCAAAAATAAAATATAATGCTAATTAAAAATCCTGTATACTTCTTCTCAACTATTTTCCCTAACAAAGCAGTCACTCCGAAATTCTCTGCGGTCTTGGCTGCACTTCATTCTTTTCAATTCACTCAGAATACAGCCCTACATTATTGGTTTCAAACAACAAAAGTCTATTTCGTGAGTGTCAATACCTATCGATAGTTTTCAGTGTCATCTGACGATTGTCCTCTCGTCTATTTTTGTCCTTTTTTTTATACCTTCAAAACATATTTTTGTTCAACTACTTTACCGGAACATAGTCATTTCATCGTGAATTATTTCCCTTGGTATACACCTTAGAAAGCTGCTCCGGCTAACATACCAATTCCGCCGTCTTCCTTCGTTCACGTTCAATCTGAAACCGAATGCCCAACTACTGAAGCAAAGAAAATACTTAGGAACCCTTAGTTAACGGATTAACATGAGACACTATCATAACTCATTAAAATAAGTGTAGTCTTCTTATCTTCTATGGAGTTTCGGGAACTTCATAGAAGAATTTAAACAAAACAAAAATGCTACCGAAGCTTTTCAGTTTGGTCTATATCTACGTCTAGACATGTACCCGGCAAATCATATTTATGTGACCTTAAATTCGATAAAGGAACAAATAAATGCAGAAAATATGCGTTTCATGGTGACCGAAACAAAATAAAAGAATAACCACTACTGTAATTTATCCTTATGCGTTTTATAATGACAATGATGGAATAAATAACCAATTTCGTTAGTTTTCTGTCAGAAAGTTGTGGCGACAGCGGCGCAATTATATCCGATTAACCGTCGTCACTGTTGTCAGAATCATTGCCAATCATCTTCATCATAGTCACCTGCAAGAGAAATCATTATTTGTTCGAGGACACCGATGAAGCCTTCCATTGTTTCTCGGCGTGCTCAAACTTCTTGTTCCAAGAGTCAGCATCAACAGTAGCGAAAGCTCCACGGAACAGGCTTTTTCTTTCAGTAATACTTCCTTGCTCTTCACTGTTCTTAATCTATTTCCCAGAGTCTCCGATGTTCTATCCGCAACTTAATTCATAGGAATTGACGGCTGTCAATGAATTTTCTCCTGCTCGTAAAATTCTCGACTTCTACGTCACAACTGCAGTGCTTGGGTGTTTAGCACCACACTTCGACGCAAAGGATTGCCAGTCGGAGAACGACGCGTTTTCTGTGGCATTTCCGTATGTATAACAACGATACCGCCTACAGGAAAATAAAAGAAACATTTGGAGACAAGAAAAGCAGCTGTTTGAATATAAAGAACTCAGATTGAAAACCAGTTATCAGCAAAGAAAGGAAAGCTAAAAGGTGGGTAGAGTATATAGTGGGGCACTACAAATAAAATGAACTTAGAGACAATATTGTGGAAAGGGAAGAGGATGTACATGAAGATGAAATAGAAGATACTATACTGAGAGAAGAATTTGACAAAGTGCTGGAAGTTCTAAGTCGAAACAAGGCACCTGGAAAGGACGTCATTCCCTCAGAACTACTGAAGTATCTGGGAGAGCCAGCGATGACAAAACTCTTTCACCTGGTGCGTAAGATATATAAGACAGGGGAAATAAATAAATGTTTGTAAATCTATCAGACCAAACTGCCTGGACATCAGTCCGTAGCTTACAAACTACGTAAACTAAGATAAACTAACCTAAGGACAACACACATACCCATGCCCCAGGAAGGACTCGAACCTCGACGGAGAGCAACAGCGCGCTCCGCAGCGAGGCGCCTTAGACCGCTCGGCTATTACAAGGGGAAAAAACCTCAGACTTTAAGAAAACTGTAATAATCCCAATCCCAAAGAAATCAGTTGCAGGCAGGCGTCAGAATTACAGAACAATCAGTTTAATAAGTCATAGATGCAAAATTTCAACACGAATTACTTACAGAAGGATGGAAAAGCTGGTAGAAGCTGACCTTGGGGATGACGAGTTTGGATTCAGGAGAAATGTAGGAACACGGGAGACCATCATCACTTTACGGCTAATCTTAGAAGATAGATTAAGGAAAGGCAAACTTACTTTTCCAGCTTTTGTAGATTTGGAAAAAGCTTTTGACAGTGTTGATTGGAATACACTCTTTTAAACTCTGAAATTAGCAGGAGTAAAATAAAGGGAACTGAGTGTTATTTACAACTTGTACAAAAACCAGACATCGGTTATCAGAGTTGAAGGGCATGAAAGGGATGCAGAGGTTGGGAAGGCTATAAGACAGGGTTGTAGCCTTTCCCCAATGTTATACAAGTTGTGCATTGAGTAAGCTAATAGGAAAGCAAGGAGAAATTTGGAGAAGGAATTAAAGTTCAGGGAGAAAAAATAAAAACATAGCGTTTTGCCGATGACATTGTAACTTTGTCAGACACAACAAAGGACCTGCGGGAGCAATAGAACGGAATGGACCGTGTGTTGAAAGGAGCATATAAGATGAACATTAACAAGAGCAAAACTAGGGTAATGGAATGTAGTCTTACAAAATCAGGCGATGCTAAAGAAATTAAATTAGGTAACGACACAATAAAGGTGGTAGATGAGTTTTGTTATTCGAGCAGTAAAATAACATATGATATTTGCAGTACAGAGGATATAAAATACTGAATCGCAATGGCAAGCAAAGCGTTTTCGAAAAAGAGGAATTGTCAACAAAGAATATTAATTTAACCATAAAAAAGTCCTTTTTGAAGGCATTTGTGTGAAGTGTTGCTTTCTGTGGGAGTGAAACATGGACGGTAACCAGTGCGGATAGGAATAGGATAGCGGCTTTTGAAATGTTATGTTGCAGAATAATGCTGAAGGTTAGGTGGGTGGATCGCGTAACTAATGAGGAGGTACTGAACAGAATTGGAGAGAAAAGGAATTTCTGGCATACCTTGACTAAAAGAAGAGATCGTTTGGTAGAACACAATCTTGAACATCAAGGAATCGCGAATTTGGCGTTGAAGGGAATTGTGTGGGATAAAAATCGCAGAGGGAGACCAGGAGATGAATACAGTAAGCGAACTGAAATGGATGTAGGTTGCCGCTCTTATGATGAGATGAAGAGGCTTGCTCAGGATAGGGTGGAGAGCTGCATCATACATACTGGCGATCGAAATCACAGTGAAAAGAAACACAGCGTAACACAAGATCTCGATAGACACCACACACGAAACAATTTGTTTATGTCATCACAAAAAACCGTCGGCATCGCGGGACGCTGACGTCATGGCACGTGTAAGCCGGTACTGATTATTGACCTGTAATTGGTTCGCGCCTAGTGCCTCGTGCTTCTCGTTCTTCACTTGTCACAGTATTACGTCATGTACGAAGTTTCAGTGACTTGGGTACAGGCAGTTTCTTTAATAGAAACGTTAGATCTTCCAAGTTTCTGCCAATGTAACACAGCCTTTTATTCACCTTCTCACGGTTTTTTCTTTCAATTCTTTCCATTTCCGTTGTTCGTAATTTCAAATCCAAGGTAGATAGGTGAATTTACGGCCTGTATATTTGACGTATTTATGGCATCCTTCTACTCCGCAAATATTAACAAGCCAAGTCTGGATTTAACAAAGCCTAACCTGTATGTGCGCGAACATAACTAAAGAGGAAGAAGAAGAAGATTCGACGTATTTGTCGCGTAAATGAAGTTTAACCGATTTTAGTGGGGTTATATAGATGACTTCACAATTTTCTTTTACTGTCAAGAAATGTTCAAATGTTTGCAATTCTATGGGAACAAACTACTTTGGTCATAAATCCCTGTACTTACAACCTACTTAAACTAACCTAAGGACACCACACTCATCCATGCCATGCGGGTATATCTACCGTCAATGACAATTTTTGCGCCATAGACATATCTTATCCAAATTGTTTTTCAGCTTCCTATGATCTATGGTGACCTTACTAACCGATAAACGATAGGATTACCCACTAACAGTCTAAGTAACTTCTTAAATATTCCCATAAATCATTCATAAGAGAACAGCAGGGGCTCTGTAACACTTCCGTAGGTAACACAAGTTGTCACTTATACCCGATGACATTCCGTCAATCTCATATCACGAATCCAGTCGCACAACAGAGACGATATTCCACAAGCATGAAATCTGAATAGAAGCCGCTTGTGAGGTAGTCAAATGTCTTCCGAGTATCTTCACTCCTGGCCATTAAAATTGCTACACCACGAAGATGACGTGCTACAGACGCGAAAGTTAACCGACAGCAAGAAGATGCTGTGATATGCAAATTATTAGCGTTTCACATCAATCACACAATGTTGGGGCCGGTGACAACATCTACAACGTGCTGACATGAGGAAAGTTTCCAACCGATTTCTCATACTCAAGTAGCAGTTGACCGGCGTTGCCTCGTGAAACATTGTTGTGATGCCTCGTGTAATGAGGAGAAATGCGTACCATCACGTTTCCGACTTTGATGAAGGTCTGATTGTAGCCTATCACGATTGCGGTTTACCGTATCACAAAATTGCTGCTCGCGTTGGTCGCGATCAAATGACTGTTAACAGGATATGGAATCTGTGGGTTCTCGAGGGCAATACGGAACGCCGTGCTGGATCCGAACGGCCTGGTATCAGTGAGCAGTCGACGCGACAGGCATCTCGATCCCTGAGTCAACTGATGGGGACGTTTGCAAGTCAACAACCATCTGCACTCGAAGACGTTTGTAGAAGCATGGAATATCAGCCCGGAGACCATGTCTGCGGTTACCCTTGACGCTGCATCACAGACAGGAGCGCCTGCGATAGTGTATCCAACGACGATCTTGGGTGCACGAATGGCAAAACGTCAGGTTCTGTTTACTGCATCATGATGGTCGCATCCGTTTTTGGCGACATCGCAGTGAACGTAGTGAAGAGTATATTCGTCATCGCGATACTGGCGTATCATCCGGCATGATGATATGGGGTGCGATTGGTTAGACGTCTCGGTCACCTGTTGTTCACATCGACGGCACTTTGAACAGTGGCCGTTACATTTCAGATGTGTTACGACCCGTGCGAAACCCTACATTTCAACAGGATAATACACGATTGCATATTGAAGGTCCTGTACGGGCCTTTCTGTATACGGAAAATGTTCGACTGCTGTCTTGACCAGCACACTCTCCAGACCTCTCACCAATTGAAAACCTCTTGTCAATGGAGGCCGAGCAACTGTCTCGTCTCAATACGCCAGTACTGTGTTGAAGCTGCATGGGCATCTGTACCTGTACATGCCATCCAAGCTCTGTTTGACTCAATGCCCAGGCATATCAAGGCTGTTATTACTGCCAGAGGTGTTTGTTTTGGGTACTAATTTTTCAGGATCTATGCATCCAAACTGCGTGAAAATGTATTCGCATGTCATTTCTTGTATTATATATTTGTCCAATGAATACCCGTTTAACATCTGCATTTCCTCTTAGTGTAGCAATTTTAATGGCCAGTAGTGTAGAAATATTCAACTGATGTGGGGCTGCATTTACAATCATTTGATTTTCGTACAATGTTATCTTACAAATTATATATTCTTGTCATACTTCTTGTCTTTATTGGTGTTGCAATAAGAGTACATTATTGTTGAGGCTTCTTCGGGAGATGTAGCGTTAACAAACATTTATGTACAGCAAATGGAGCACAATTTAGGAGAGATTTATATTTCTAGTGCTCTATAACGAAAGTACTGCGTCACTGACAATAAACATTTCTCACATGACATCTTGCGAGTCATGGACGAAGGGCAACAGGCGGATTGTGTTTTTCTCGACTTCAAAAAGGCGTTCGACACGGTGCCACACTGCAGACTGCTAACGAAGATACGAGCTTATGGAATAGGTTCACAGATTTGTGACTGGCTGGAAGACTTCCTAAGTAATAGAACGCAGTACGTTGTTCTCGACGGCGAGTGTTCATCAGAGACGAGTGTATCGTCAGGCGTGCCCCAGGGGAGTGTGATAGGACCGCTATTATTTTCTATCTATATAAATGATCTGATGGACAGAGTAAGTTGTAATTTGCGGCTGTTTGCTGATGATGCTGTGGTGTATGGGAGGGTGTCGTCTGTAACTGACTGTAATAGCATACAGGTTGACTTCGACAAAATTTCTAGTTGGTGCGAAGAATGGCAGCTAGCTCTCAATGTAGAAAAATGTAAGGTGATGCGCATGAGTAGAAAAAACAATCCTATAATCACATATTTTTGGAAACATTTTTGTTTCTATATTATTGGGTAAACAGCACTCTATTTAAATTTGTAAATAAAGAACAGTCTAGAATGCACTAATTTATTTCATTCTACTAGTTTCAGTCTTATGTAGACCATCTTCAGGAATTTGTCTCTGAAATATATCACAGTCACATTTAGAGGAGTTTGGAGCAATATACATTACTGTAAAAGCTAAACTAAGTTAGTAAATAGAAATAGAACAAGATAAAATAAGCGATGTTATACCCTCTAATGTTGTGGAGCTGGCAGGTAGCTGGGAGCCTTCCAGTGTGTCACTGCTGGCTGGAGCAAGGTTTGCTGCTCTTAAATAGCTGAGGCTCCGCCCCTTTGCCAGCTCCACCCATCTTTGATAGCCAATGAAAAGATTAAATACATGAATGTAGCTAAAATATATAAAATTATAATTAATAACACATTTCTCGGTTAATGTCTAAAATAAAATAATTATAGTCATCTTAGTGGTATTTAAAATAAAGATTAAAACATTAAAATACTGACATGAATTGCATCCCATTCTTTTCAGTATTTCCAAAGATATTCTATAAGTGGTTCTACAGTATCTACAGTGTTTTATGTAAGTTTAATGGTGTAAAAAAACATTTAACTGTATTTTTTACATGTTTTTATATACAAAGAAACAATTGCAGATATAAAACCTTACAGAACATGTATGGTTCGTTTGTCATTGTAATTTATGTAAAGCTAATGCTTTCATTGTAATATACAAAAATGGGTATATCTTACTTAATTGAAATGTTGTTATAATAGAAGTAAGGCACAGGGTATATATATTGTATATACATGAAAAGTCCTTGATTTATTGTGTGATGCTTTAGGTTGTCATTAAAAATTAAAAAATAATATAGTGTGCTGTAACATTGTGAAATATTAGGAATGAAATGTAAAAAACATAACGGATACAATTCAAATGGCGTCATGGAGTAAACTACATAACTGTTTCTTAATAGTAAAAGTAAAATACAATAAAAATATTTACCCAAGTTGAGGGTGATCAGAATGATCTTAAATTTGTGTATATGTTGCCTTAGGTGGTCATACGTATAACAACATAAGTAAGATGAGACTGATATGTCAAAAACATAGAAAGTTATCATTCGAATGGCGTCTGTCAATGATAGTAAAGTTGTCAGTTAACAGTTAAAAGGATAAATTTTAGGCTTAAAATGTGTCTAAGAATAAAATTTAAATTATTGTACATTACAATTATGCATAATGTACATGGCTATCAACCGTAAGGATCGTAAAACAGTATAAAGTGGGTATAACATCACAATAGGAAGATATATATATATATATATACATACATGTTGTACATGTGTGTCATTGATTAAAAACAGACTTCAGAGGAGTAAACTATTAAAGGATCTCTTCAAATAGGTCAAAGTAATTTTTTTCCCTGAAATCAATTTGTTCGTTTAAGAGTTGAAAAGGATTCTTTTTATGTTGCATACAGATTTCTATTTGCTCTAGTAGGTTGAGGCGTAATCCTTTTGGAGCTATGTGCAAAATCTTTAGGTTGTTTTCAATTGTGCCATGGCAATGTCTATTTTCAATTATATGCTGCCCAAAGACCGACTTACTACTTGCAACACCTACTGTGTGTTCACGGTATCGTGTTTGGAAACTACGTCCCGTTTGTCCAATATAATATTTTCCGCATGTGCTACATATTACTTTATAAACACCAGATTTTGCATATTTATTATCACATGTCTTAATTGTATGTTTGAGCCGATGTTGTAGGGTGTTGTCCACTGAAAAGGCAAGAGTGAGATCAGTATTATTAAATAGTCTACTTATTTTTTCAGAGACATTCCCTCTGTATGTCATACAGGCATATCTTCTGTCTCCCTTAACTTCTTTTTGATCTGTTGCAACAGTTTTTTGTACTTTATTGAATATTGAATCTACCAAGTGCACATTGAAATTATTAGATTTTGCTATTTGCCTCAGTATTTGAAGTTCCTTCTGCACTTCGTCATTATGCAATGGGAGTTTGAAAATTCTATGGATCATTGCTAGGAAAAAAGCTCTTTTGTATTTATATGGATGACAGGAGTCTGCATTTATTATAACATCTGTGTTTGTAGGTTTCCTGTAAATTGCAAACTGATGTTTCCCTTCCTTTTTTGAAATAGTCAAGTCCAGAAAATTTATACTATTGTCTTTTTCGTGTTCTACTGTAAATACAATATTGCAGTTAATATTGTTCAATTTCTGTAAAACATCATTTATTTCAGCTTGAGTTCCCTTATACAAAATGATTGTATCGTCTACAAATCTCTTATAATAAATGATTTTCTCTGTAATTTCAGGATTATTTGCAAAAAAATTTGTTTCAATGGACATCTTTGTTAACTCCATTGAAACAAATTTTTTTGCAAATAATCCTGAAATTACAGAGAGAATCATTTATTATAAGAGATTTGTAGACGATACAATCATTTTGTATAAGGGAACTCAAGCTGAAATAAATGATGTTTTACAGAAATTGAACAATATTAACTGCAATATTGTATTTACAGTAGAACACGAAAAAGACAATAGTATAAATTTTCTGGACTTGACTATTTCAAAAAAGGAAGGGAAACATCAGTTTGCAATTTACAGGAAACCTACAAACACAGATGTTATAATAAATGCAGACTCCTGTCATCCATATAAATACAAAAGAGCTCTTTTCCTAGCAATGATCCATAGAATTTTCAAACTCCCATTGCATAATGACGAAGTGCAGAAGGAACTTCAAATACTGAGGCAAATAGCAAAATCTAATAATTTCAATGTGCACTTGGTAGATTCAATATTCAATAAAGTACAAAAAACTGTTGCAACAGATCAAAAAGAAGTTAAGGGAGACAGAAGATATGCCTGTATGACATACAGAGGGAATGTCTCTGAAAAAATAAGTAGACTATTTAATAATACTGATCTCACTCTTGCCTTTTCAGTGGACAACACCCTACAACATCGGCTCAAACATACAATTAAGACATGTGATAATAAATATGCAAAATCTGGTGTTTATAAAGTAATATGTAGCACATGCGGAAAATATTATATTGGACAAACGGGACGTAGTTTCCAAACACGATACCGTGAACACACAGTAGGTGTTGCAAGTAGTAAGTCGGTCTTTGGGCAGCATATAATTGAAAATAGACATTGCCATGGCACAATTGAAAACAACCTAAAGATTTTGCACATAGCTCCAAAAGGATTACGCCTCAACCTACTAGAGCAAATAGAAATCTATATGCAACATAAAAAGAATCCTTTTCAACTCTTAAACGAACAAATTGATTTCAGGGAAAAAAATTACTTTGACCTATTTGAAGAGATCCTTTAATAGTTTACTCCTCTGAAGTCTGTTTTTAATCAATGACACACATGTACAACATGTATGTATATATATATATATATATATATATCTTCCTATTGTGATGTTATACCCACTTTATACTGTTTTACGATCCTTACGGTTGATAGCCATGTACATTATGCATAATTGTAATGTACAATAATTTAAATTTTATTCTTAGACACATTTTAAGCCTAAAATTTATCCTTTTAACTGTTAACTGACAACTTTACTATCATTGACAGACGCCATTCGAATGATAACTTTCTATGTTTTTGACATATCAGTCTCATCTTACTTATGTTGTTATACGTATGACCACCTAAGGCAACATATACACAAATTTAAGATCATTCTGATCACCCTCAACTTGGGTAAATATTTTTATTGTATTTCACTTTTACTATTAAGAAACAGTTATGTAGTTTACTCCATGACGCCATTTGAATTGTATCCGTTATGTTTTTTACATTTCATTCCTAATATTTCACAATGTTACAGCACACTATATTATTTTTTAATTTTTAATGACAACCTAAAGCATCACACAATAAATCAAGGACTTTTCATGTATATACAATATATATACCCTGTGCCTTACTTCTATTATAACAACATTTCAATTAAGTAAGATATACCCATTTTTGTATATTACAATGAAAGCATTAGCTTTACATAAATTACAATGACAAACGAACCATACATGTTCTGTAAGGTTTTATATCTGCAATTGTTTCTTTGTATATAAAAACATGTAAAAAATACAGTTAAATGTTTTTTTACACCATTAAACTTACATAAAACACTGTAGATACTGTAGAACCACTTATAGAATATCTTTGGAAATACTGAAAAGAATGGGATGCAATTCATGTCAGTATTTTAATGTTTTAATCTTTATTTTAAATACCACTAAGATGACTATAATTATTTTATTTTAGACATTAACCGAGAAATGTGTTATTAATTATAATTTTATATATTTTAGCTACATTCATGTATTTAATCTTTTCATTGGCTATCAAAGATGGGTGGAGCTGGCAAAGGGGCGGAGCCTCAGCTATTTAAGAGCAGCAAACCTTGCTCCAGCCAGCAGTGACACACTGGAAGGCTCCCAGCTACCTGCCAGCTCCACAACATCAGAGGGTATAACATCGCTTATTTTATCTTGTTCTATTTCTATTTACTAACTTAGTTTAGCTTTTACAGTAATGTATATTGCTCCAAACTCCTCTAAATGTGACTGTGATATATTTCAGAGACAAATTCCTGAAGATGGTCTACATAAGACTGAAACTAGTAGAATGAAATAAATTAGTGCATTCTAGACTGTTCTTTATTTACCAATCCTATAATGTTCGAATACAGCATCAGTAGTGAGCTTCTTGATGCGGTCGCGTCGTTCAAATATCTAGGCGTAACATTGCAGAGCGATATGAAATGGAACGAGCATGTAAGGAAAGTTGTGAGTAAGGCGGACAGCAGACTTCGGTTTATTGGGAGAATTTTGGGAAGATGTACTTCACCTGTAAAGGAGACCGCGTATAAAACGCTTGTACGACCACGTCTTGAGTATTGCTCAAGTATTTGGGACCCGCAGCAGATCGGTTTGAAGGAAGACATAGAGGCGGTTCAGAGGCGAGCAGCTAGATTTGTTACCGGTAGGTTCGACCAATGCGCGAGTGTCACGGAAATGCTCCGGCAACTCAATTGGGGATCGCTGGAAGAAAGACGACGTTCTTTTCGTGAATTTCTGTTAAGTAAATTTAGAGGGCCGGAATTTGAAGCTGAGTGTAGTACGATCTTGCTGCCGCCTACTTACATTTCGCGTAAAGATCACAAAGACAAGATAAGAGAAATTAGGGCTCGTACGGAGGCATATAGGCAATCTTTTTTTCCTCGTTCAATTTGGGAGTGGAATAGGAAAGGAAATGCCTAGTAGTGGTACAGTGTACCCTCCGCCACGCACCTTACGGTGAATTGCGGAGTATGTATGTAGATGTAGATGTAGATTTAACATAATTTGAAGCATTTTCTAAACAATCTCTCCCTAACATATTACGGTTAAAGTACTTACATAGTAATGAGGCAGAATTAATCAAGGCTCATATGAAAATATTTAGTTGTTTATTTCTACCGTGAGTGGTTTGGTAGAGGAACAGTAGTGCAACATCTGAATTTGGTTGGATAAAAACGGTGCGAGGTACTTACATCTGAGTTGAGGAATAGTAATGTCGATGTAGAGGTTGTCAGGCTGAGCGAATAACAAATGACAAAAGTAATATTACTCTTGCAGAATATTACATAATAACCACCTACACATCGTGACAATAAGCAATATTTAGAACGTTGAATGCAAGAAGACTTGAGATGTTCTTGCAGTTCGTGAAAAAGTAGCTAAAACCAGTTATAGGAAACTAGTGATATCTACAGATTCCTGCTTGAAACAGTAACCATTACGCAGAGTGCACTCAGCGCAATAAAAAGATTGCAGAAATGAACATAGTATCTTAAGAATAGAAGCTGATTTGAAATAAAGAAACATTACTGAAGCTGGATTCGCCGAAGCTATGTGAGAAACAAAAGTAAATATTCACTAAGTTCAGAAAATTAAGGTAGAATCTATATGTATTTAATACAACTAAATAATTAAAATCAGGCAATGAACTGTAACACAAATGATTTCAAAATGCACAACGATTATACTACTGCAGAATCATCTAGGCACAAACGTTAGTTTGAAATAATGTATCGCTTCTGTAACGAATAGCGTTATTCTGAGAATGTGGTCCTCAAAGTGCATTACACAGATGGAAAAATAGTCTTTCACGTTGGTCACTGCTGTTCATACGAGAAATAAAGCAAAGCCATATTTCTCCGCTTTTTCATAAACCGTATTGGCTGGCTATAATTTTTCCTGGTCGGGACTCCGATAAACATAATTGGAACAACGATTATTACTCGTTCATTAGTGCGGTGTGAGAGAGCTAATTACACTCCACATTAGCGACTAAAAATAATATTGATATGATACATATATATGCTTAATGAAATCTCTTTTTTGTTTTTGTTGTTTTGCAAATAAAATTTTTATCGACGAAGCCCAACGAAACCGCAGTTTGACATCACATTATTAGCAATACTTTATATCCATGGACAGATATAGATTGTGGCTATAACGTTTCTCTTACATCTTTATTTTAAAAGTAAAGAACAATAACGTTAAAACGTAAGTAAATGTGAGGTTGTTAGAAGTTTCAAAGGGAGCAGGAGGCACCGATTGACTGGCGCTGGGGGAGGGAAGGGAGCAATAGTTAATTCGAGTAAATAATTAGTAAGTGATTCAGGGCCGGATGTTGAAATAAAAAAAGGCTCTTAAGAAATATTTTTCAGCTTGGACGACGATCCTGGACGGCGCTGGAATAAATTGTAGTGATACATCTCTTAATGAAATTTACATAAAGAGGTCTACGGATCAAACTGAAGTGATTCATAGAAGTGTTTTTTTCTGTATTGCGGCATGGGCAGATGTTGATTTAACAACAATTATAACACTGACAGGCAATTCTCATGCTTAATATTATTACTTTTTCGTAATACTTACGAAAACATAGAGCCTTAAATATTTTATTAAAATCAGTTCTTTGGCTAGTACATTCTATTAGCATTAAAACGAATATCATAATGCATTATTTAATAGTTCAGCAAATTTCAGTTCAAGTAACAGTACAGCATAGTTAGTATTTTTTTCAATTTTATTTTCTGCGTCGCAAAAAAACCCGTCTACAGGTGTGAGAATGTACACGTGACCTTTCCAACCATCATCGTCGTTGAAACCATTAATTATCAGTGCACCTACTATCCCCCGGTTGTCATCCACAGACATCAGGTCAGAATCGATCTCGTCTTTTACGACTTTACTGGGTTGGTATAATTAGGAGTGAGTGTGCTTGGTGGAATGACATTCACGTCAGCCAGTACGTCAGAGATGTTATGTCACGTTCACACTTTTAAAAATTGTCAGTTTCCACCTTAAATTACACTTCCATTTTCTATACTCTATTCCTCAATCGTGTTACCACGACCTACATGCACTTGTCGCTATTTGTAATAGCAAAGCGGAAGACATGGGGACATAGTAGTCTTCCGTCGCCGCAGAATAGTAGGCTTAAACTCATTTATGAAATTTTTCGCTGACATGATATCTCCTCAGGTGGTGTCCCAGCGCAGATGGATGATACTCAGGTCGCAGATCCTTTGAGTTGAAGTGAGGCAGTAAAACCTAAAGGGACCTGGACGTGAAAAAAATGTCTCCGCTATGTAGAAGACAAATTTCTCCATTTTCCAAAAATGTATGGTTTATTTCCTTTTAAAAAGTTATATTCTCGTTTTTTCTTTGAAAAAAATGTTTGCTCACTGGCCACGCTGATGGTTCAGGTAAGGAATGTCACCATAAACACTCCATGCGTGCCACAGTCATGGCAAATATAAATCTAATATACAGAGATCTTGCTGATAAAAATTTACGTAGCAAATGTCTACGGGGCCGTACACAAAATCATTATGAGAGTTTCAACAGCTGCTTGTCGCAACGAGTATCGCAAACAGTGTTTGTTGGTTGGACAGTACTCAAAATAGGTGCGATAGATGCTTTTATCTGTTTCGATTAGGACAACAAAGATAATGGACAAATTAGGCATCCAACCAGCAAATAATACATAAGCTGCTCTGAGTGCCATAGATCGTCAGCAACTAGTTGAAACTCAAGGGGTTGCGGAAACCACCACAAAGGAGTCCAGAGTAAGGATAAGACTCTTGAAAAAGTCCGCAGAAGATAAAGAAGCAGCTGCCAACATTATGCCACTGGAATGATCTGAAAGTGATATGCGGCTAGTCAAAACCGCTGTGAATATTCTTTTCTCATTTTTCCTGAGACTACATTTTCAGAACATTACGTACGTATATCTTCATAATGGTTTTAGTTATGTTCACCAAATTTCTCCCAATTAAAGACTGGGACAGTATCTTTGTATTATTCCTAATACATTGCAGAAATGATGAATATTTGTCATTCTATATACACTCCTGACCATTAAAGTTGCTACACCACGAAGATGACGTGCAACAGACGCGAAATTTAACCGACAGGAAGAAGATGCTGTGATATGCTAATGATTAGCTTTTCAGAGAATTCACACAAGGATAGCGCCGGTGGGGACACATACAACGTCCTAACATAAGGAAAGTTTCCAACCGATTTCTCATACACAGTTCACCGGCGTTGCCTGGTGAAACGTTGTTGTGATGACTTGTGTAAGGAGGAGAAATGCGTACCATCACGTTTCCGACTTCGATAAAGGTCGGATTGTGGCCTATCGCCATTGTGGTTTATCGTATCGCGACATTGCTGCTCGTGTTGGTCTCGATCCAATGACTGTTAGCAGAATACGGAATAGGTGGGTTCAGGAGGGCAATGCGGAACGCCTTGCTGGATCCCAACGGCCTCGTATCTATAGCAGTCGAAATGACAGGCATCTTATACGCATGGCTGTAACAGATCGTACAGCCACGTCTCGATACCTGAGTCAACAGATGGGAACGTTTGTAAGACAACAACAATCTGCACCAATAGTTCGACGACGTTTGCAGCAGCATGGAGACCATGGCTGCGGTTACTCTTGACGCTGCATCACAGACAGGAGCGCCTGCGATGGTGTATGCAACGACGAACCTGGATGCACGAATGGCAAAACTTCTTTTTTTTCCTTTTGTTTCGGATAAATCCAGGTTCTGTTTACAGCATCATGATGGTCGCATCCGTGTTTGGCTACATCGCGGTGAACGCTCATTGGAATCGTGTATTCGTCATCGCCATACTGGCGTATCAACCGGCGTGATGGTATGGGGTGCCATTGGTTACACGTCTCGGTCGCCTCTTCTTCGTATCGACGGCACTCTGAACTGTGTCCGTTACATTTCAGATGTGCTACGACCCGTGGTACTACCCTTCATTCGATACCTGCGAAACCCTACAATTCAGCAGGATAATGCACGACTGCAAGTTCCAAGTCCTGTACGGGCGTTTCTGGATATGGGAAATTTTCGACTGCTGCCCTAGCCAGCACATTCTCCATATCTCTCACTAACTGAAAACCTTTGGTCAATGGTCGCCTAGCATCTGGCACGTCACAATACGCCAGTCACTACTCTTGACGAACTGTGGTATCGTGTTGAAGCTGCATGCGCTTCTGTACCTGAACACGCTATCCAAGCTCATTGCCCACGCATATCAATTCCGTTATTACGGCCAGTGGTGGTTGTCCTGAGTACTGATTTCTCAGGATCTATGCACCCGAATTGCGTAAAATGTAATCACATTTCAGTTCTAGTATATTTGTCCAATGAATACCGTTTACCATGTTTATTTCTTCTTGGTTAGCAATTTTAATACCGAGTAGTGTATAATATTAACGATAATTTTTAGATAAAATAGTAATGAAGTGTAATAAGGGTTTTTCTGTTTCCTCAGATATATTCGAAACTACAAAGCAAGAGGTATGATATCTTCCTGCGAATGTTGACAGCAGTCCGCCATAGTCCAAATACTATTAGACTGACGATGCACCAGGAAATGTTTCCATAATGCTAACGTGTATTATGAAAACATCTGTCAGACAAAAAATTGTAATTCTTAAACTATAACAGATATTTCAATACATTTCCTATTACTGCTTGAGTTAAAGTCAGTCACTGTTGGTACAAAACCGCAACTTCCTCCGCATTGCAGATCGATAGTAATGTGCACCGAAAACAAGGTACGAAACTGCAGCCCGATCACGTCCAGGTTCTGTGGCCTCTGATGTAAACTGACAGCGGAATACAGTGTCTAACAGATGCCAGCTACTTTAACTGTCGTAGTAAAGTAGCAAATTACAAATCACTGCCTTACAATACAACAGGTATATCATTCATAAAATTACATAGATACAATGAAACATTAGCTGCGTAAAATGGATTATTACGGCGCGCTTCTCGGACGTTAATCGAGCGGCCAAACGAGTATCTCTTAAGGTATTAAACATAAGGAGGGGCACTGAATTAAAATTTGTGTTGTGGCCGGGAATCGAACCCCGGACGTTCTGCCCGTGGCAGAAACAGGGGACAGCTGTTGTGGGCACTGTTGACGGAAGAGAATGTTCTCTTTTAGTTATTGTTTTGTTTATAAAAATTAATACTTTACAACTGTGAAAACGTCTCCCAGTCACTGGCTTGATAACTAAGTGTCAATTAACCATGGCTTTTAATTCTGACGGTTATGTAATATTAACACAGTGCTGGCTTAATCTGAAAAATTTCATTTCTTTTGTAGTGTAATATTATACCTCCCTCTGTTATCTAGTATTTCATGCTTTTCCATTTTTAATAATGATATTATACTAAATTTTTAAGCTAGCCAAAATTATTTTACATTTGATATGTGAGAATAAATTTGCGCAAACTTATCAATTTCTCTCTTTGCCTCTCTCTTTCTCCCTCCCTCCCCCTCTCTGTCTCTCTCTCTCTCTCTCTCCGCATCCACACCACACACACACACACACACACACACGGCGCGGGTGTTCTTTTTGTCTATGAATGCGTGTGCATGTGTGTGTGTGTGTGTGTGTGTGTGTGTGTGTGTGTGTGTGTGTGTGCATGCGGTGAGAGAGAGAGAGAGAGAGAGAGAGAGAGAGAGAGAGAGAGAGAGAGAGAGAGAGAGTTCGTCTGCTTTGTACGCATCATTATTGTTGACAAACAGGGTTGGTGTTTGCCCGTGGTTGAATTTCCGACTAAGCGGCTTTTTCATGGCTGCTGCTAACTCCTAATCGGAAAATTAATGGAGGTCATTTTGAAGACTCATAAATTTTATTAGACCATAAATTTACCTGCGCGTTGTTTTTTCCGACAAACTGTCCGACCTAGCGCACGAATTGTGAAGTGATGTGACATCCGGCAGAAACTCCTATAATCTGCCGTCCATTTTGTCAGCAACAGTCTTTTCGAGCGTCACGCTCTCTTAAATGCTCTTATTTTAACTTAATTTCCAGCTGACAGTCGTACACTATTTTAAATCATTACCTGATCTACGACAGTTCCATACGAAATGCGAAAGCCGTGTTTGGGAAATTTTTCCTCAGAAAATTCATGATCATCAGTAAATGTTGAGCCTCCGTAGGGTGAATGTAGACTAAATGTTACTACATTGTCGAATCCAGTCATAATACAGGGTGTCCAGAAAAGGGCTCCCTGATTTCAAAATTAAATATCTCGAAAACAAAGATCGATAGAGGAATGCAGTAAACGGTATGTTTATTGTGTAAGCTGCAAGAAATTCATACAGTAGATTGAAATAATTGTTACAAAAGCTGCTAACAGATGGCGCTGGACGCTGTACAGCTCATATCAGCATCCATAAGTGAAATAAACGTATGAAAACACTCTTTGCAAACAATCACATCACAATGTTTTCAAAATGTTCACCATTGTCACTACAGAGGTGGCGCAAACGAATAATGAAATTCGCCATCACATTTCCTAGTGTCTCAACCGAAATGGATTCACATGCCACACAGATCGCCGATTCAAGCTCGTCCAGCGAGGCGGGATGCTTCGGCTAGACCATGTCTTTCACTGTGCTCGACAAAAAAAACGTCGCAGGGAGTCAAATCCGAAGAATATTTAGGCCAATTTGGGATATTCCAAAGCAATGATTCCCGAAGTATTCCACGAGAAAGCGAAACACTTGTTCGGTCTGATGTGGTCGAGCTCCATCTTGC
The DNA here is from genome assembly GCA_026315105.1 of Locusta migratoria. Taxonomy (NCBI): domain Eukaryota; kingdom Metazoa; phylum Arthropoda; class Insecta; order Orthoptera; family Acrididae; genus Locusta; species Locusta migratoria. Next base: position 27,573,006 of record CM048751.1, read on the forward strand.
ATAAACCATTCAGTCGATCCTCTAACGCCGGCCGCGGTGGCCGAGGGGCGACAGCTCTAATGAGCACATTAAGGTGGTCAATGTACAGTTAATAGATTTTTATATTGACGTTCGTTCCGTTTTTTTATTGCTGATCCAGCAGTTAACTCACTGGACGTAATATATCCGACAGAAATGCTTGGTCTCTTATCACTGACTCCAGTTGTCACACGTTTTGCCACCCGCGGTAGCCGAGGGGACTGCGGCGCGCCAGTCACGGTCTGCACGGCCACTACGGTCGGGGATTCGCCGTCTTAAGTGTAAGCTAGTTCATAAGCAGTTTGTAAGTTTAGGGACTGATGACCCCGTAGTTAAGTCCCATAGACTATACAAACATTTGAACATTTTTTTATCCTCTAACGCTTGCTGTGTGGCGACAAATTGTTCCAAAATTGCAACGTAAAGTGCACCAGTTACTGTTTCTCGAATGAAAAAAGGGCCAATACTGCCTCTGCTGCATACTGCAGCCCACACAGTAACTTTAGGAGAATACAGGGGTTTCGCTTCACACTAATATGGCTATTCGGAACCCCAAAATCGCCAGTACTGCTTATTTACGTATCCATTCAGGTGGAAATGTGCTTCATCTGTAAACTAGATGCAGCCAACATCATATCCTTCAGTATCAATCGTTGTGAGTATCTGATTAGTAAAGGCAACCCTTTGTTGCACAGCTCGTACGGGTATGGCCTGGTGAGTTTGAATTTTGAATGGAAACATGTGTAGGCTCTTTCTCAGTATTTTCTGCGTGCTGGAACGCTTCAAATCAGTCTCTGATGCAATTCTACGGACGGATGACGTTGGATTTCGCTGAATAATTCCAGAAACAGTGGCGATTTTTTCAGGCTTAACTGCGGTTTGCTTGTGGCTAACATGCCCCACAAGATCATCAGTTACGCTGCCTGTTCGTTGAAGTTTTGCGAAGAGCGTACAAATGATTTCGCATCGGGTCCTTCTGGAACGTTAAATCGTGCTAGAAAACTTCGCCTTGTTGCCGTAGGACTCTCTTCTAATCTGTGGTATTCTAGCACCAGAAAAACGCGTTGTTCAATATAGTACTTCGGTACGCTAACCTCCTTTCACGTTTCAATAGTGGAACTGATCGCTCTGGGCTTCGGATCACTAGGCATTACGTATGGCGATTACAGCGCCATCTGTTAGCAGCTTTTGTAACTATTATTTCAAACTGCTGTATAAACTTCTCACAGCTTTCACAATAAACATACCGTTTACTGCATTCCTCTATCGATCTTTGTTTTCGAGATATTTAATTTTGAAATCAGGGAGTCCTTTTCTGGACACCCTGTACATTCAGAGCATAATGCTCACGCAAAATACGATGAAACTGGCATAGGCATGCGAATGCAAACAAGGATTAATGTAAACACTCTGATGGTGCTGCGTTCGGCAACAGGGTTTTTTCGCCGTCGTAGATCGCGTACCGCCACTACAACGCCAGCTTATCACCATTCAAGTGAGTCTGAACGCGTATGAGAGATGCGAGGCAGCTTGTAAGAGGTAGCGCTGATATGGGGGATTTGCCCGCACGACCATTTTGCGAATGCAACGCGGAGATTGGGAATCGAGTAAAATAGTTGTACATGATACAAGTGCAGCTCTTTCGCAAATAGCGGCGGATTTCTGGGCTGGGTCATAAGTAGGTATCAGCGTGCCAAACACTCGACGAAACATGAAAGATTTTTAATTGGTTACAATTATGAAAACTATAGCAGGAATAGCAGGACAAGATGATATAACATAAAGTAATATAGAATGGAAGTATTCAATAACATATTCCCCAGCTTATTTCCACTGCAATGGCACATCAACAAACCCAGGTCAAGCAATAATTTTTATTACATCAGTACAAGAACATCGAGGAAGATTATAAGTGTAGTTGGCATTTGACACCGAACGATTATTAGCAGTACAATGTTGCGTTATGAAACTCAACTTGTGCCAAAAAAAAAAAAAAATATTATACTTGTACCAGATGGTGTTTGACTAGGTTCATGCGTGGCATCGAATCCAACATTGTGTGAAAACTGAAAACTGAAAGCGGGCTATAATCTCCATTCTCGGAAATATCCCCAGAGATTTGCTCTGTTGTCTTTAATTTTATATGGCTTGTATCAAGAGCCCAGTCGCCGGCATAGCCGAACTTCTTTGATGTAATTTCAGGCATTTCTGTTACATGGGGATTGCAGAGGAGATCCTTGTGTAAGGATAACCAAGGAATTATCTGAAAAAGAGTTGTTCAAATAAATACACATATATGTTCACAACACCTTTAAAATATAGTTCTTAGTAACTTAAAATGATTGTCACATACCGGGTGATCAAAAAGTCTGTGTAAATTTGAAAACTTAATAAATCACGGAATAATGTAGATGGAGAAGTAAAAATTGACACACATGCTTGGAATGACATGGGGTTTTATTACAAAAAAAAGTTCAAAAAGAGAGTCAGATGCACCAGCAGTCGCAGCATGTTGACATTACCTGAAAAGGCTCTTTTAGTGAAGCTGTATTATCAGTAAGGGGAATGTGCTACTTCATCGTTACGATCCTATCGCAATACGAAGGGGATTCGAACGGGTAAAGGTCCGTTGACAAATGCAGCTGTGGCGAGAATGATTTCGAAGTTGGAAGCCACGGGTTGTTTAGACGATAGACCCCATAGCGGGCGACCGAGCACAAGGCGTAATGCTGCTGAGACAGTTCAGGAATAAATGGAGACTGTAGCGGGTTCGTCTATGCACGGGGAAGTCAGCGCTCGTGCAGTCGCACGTCGATTTAGTGAAGCGGAGGGCGTTTGAGGTGTGGACGTTTCAAAAGTTGGCGGAAGATGACGATTGGCTGAGTAACGTGTTGTGGTCCGGCGAAGCTCATTTCACGCTCCGAGGGTCAGTCAACGCCCACAACTGCAGGATTTAGGCTACCGAAAATACTAGACCTGTCGTGGAAATTCCACTGCACGTCACGGTGTGGGTTGGATTTACCACATCTACCGTCATCGGGCCTTTTTTCTTCGAGGAACTGCGTAATTCCGGTTTTGTAACTGCTACAGTGACGGGTGAGAGCTAAGCTGATGTCATAATCGCATCATCCCCGGCCTGATTAACACCTGCTGGAACGTACGATTTTTATGCAGGATGGCGCGTGAAAGATCTCTTGGTGATGATCGTGTGCTCAGCCACCACTTTCGTCACGCTTAGCATACCAGGTTCCCATACCTCAGTGCGTGCGATTATTGGCATCGGGGTTACCTGAAGTCGCAAATGGATCGTGATCGACCGACATCTCTAGGGATCGTGAAAGACAACATCTGACGAAAATGCCTCACAATAAATCCGAACATGTGCTGTTCACAACATTTTTCCTCGACTACAGCTATTGTTGAGGAATGATGGTGAACATATTGAGCATTTCCTGTAAAGAACATCATCTTTTCTTTGTCTGAATTTGTTTTGATACTATGTTCACTGATTTGTGACTGGCTGGAAGACTTCATAAGTAACAGAACGCAGTACGTTGTTCTCGACGACGAGTGTTCATCAGAGACGACTGTATCGTCAGGCGTGCCCCAAGGGAGAGTGATAGGACCGCTATTATTTTCTATCTATATAAATGATCTGATGGATAAAGTAATTTGCAATTTGCGGTTGTTTGCTGATGATACTGTGGTGTGTCCGACATTTTTAAACTTTTTTTTGTAATAAAACTCCATGTCATTCCAAGTATGTGTGTCAATTTTTACCTCTCTATCAACATTATTCCGTTATTTATTAAGTTTTCAAAATTATACTGACTTTTTGATCACCCGGTACTCTAGTTAGGGGGATGTAATATAACTATTGCAGAATATGGGCTGTAAATGCAAAAAAAATCTCCTAGGCAGTTTGCATTATTTAATGGTAATATTATTAATAATTATGTTATCAATAAAATAGAGTGTCAATTCTATGTCTAACAGCAGTTATTGCCAGTAAAACTTTTCATGTAACTACGTCGGGAGATACCAGTTTCTGATCCAGCAGAAAAGAGATGTACTGTAACTCACTGGTAATAATTATCTGCAACAACTAAGCAGTAAAGTACTCACTTACTGACTTTCTCGTATTGAAAAGAACCTGCTCCCGCTCCCACATCCTCCCTCCACTCGAAAGGAAATACAAATTTAATGTTCCAAATAATAACGATAGCCTTTGTAATAGTTAAAAACGTAAAACAAATGTCATATTTTATCGTCATTACTTTCAATGGAACAAATTCTTAATTTATTTCAATGTGGTAAAGTGAAAATTGGTTCCTGTTTCTTCTCACTGCATTGGATACACTGTATAAATAGGTCGTGTGACATTCCAGCTCTTTAACAGACGCAAGTACACTCTTGAGAAAATAAAATTCCATAATATATGATCGATGATTTATCTAGTGTACGTTTCTTATAGGTATTATTAAATTTCTTCTAATTTAGTTTCTGAGTGGTGTGTAATCCTGTTATTTCACTCAGATGTGGTCGAAATACATGGAAATTCTCTAAAACGACAGGAGGGGGCGACTGATAAAATATTAAATGCTTTGAATAACCGGACATCAACAGTTGGTATTTTTTATGATCTCTCAAAGGCTTTTGATTGTGTAAATCATGGGATTGTTCTACATAAGCTTAAGTATTGTGGTATGAGTGGGACAGTGCACAAATGGTTTAAATCATACTTAACTGGAAGAGTGCAGAAAGTTGAAATAAGCAGTTCACATGATATAGATGAAACAATTAATTCCTCTAACTGGGGAGTTATCAAAAATGGGGTCACACAACGTTCTGTATTGGGTCCTATGTTGTTCTTAATATGTATTAACGACTTGCCATCTACTTTCACGAAGTTGCTAAGCTAGTACTTTTTGCTGATGATTCAACTATAGCTATCACACTTGACAAACAGGAATTAACTGATGAAGTTGTAAATAATATCTTCCAGAAAGTCATTAAGTGGTTCTCTACAAATGGACCCTTATTAAACTTTGATAAAACCCAGTATATACAGTAAATGGAATAACACTATTACTAAATTTAGACTTTGAACATAAATCTCTAGCTAAGGTAGAATAATCAAAATTTTTACGTGTTTGCATTGACGAGGGACAGAACTGGATGAAACATATTGAAGATTCCTGAAACGTTTGAGATCATCTACTTATGCTATCAGAGTCATTGCAAAATTTGGTGATATACATCTCAGTAAATTAGCTCACTATGCCTATTTTCATTGATTTCTTTCATATAGCATCATATTCTGGGGCAATTCAACACTGAGTAAAAAAGTATTCTTTGCACAAAAGCGTTTAATCAGAATAATTGCTGGAGCCCACCCAGTAGCATGCTGCAGACATTTATCTAGGGAACTAGGGATTTTCAATGTAGCTTCATATATATGTATATCATTCATTAAATTTGTTATTAACAATCCGACCCACTACAAAAGTAATATCAGTGTGCACAGCTACAACACTAGGAGAAAGGACGATATCCACTATTCAAGGTTAAATCTTTCACTCAGAAAGGGGTGAATTATGCTGCCACAAAAGTCTTTGGTCACTTACCGAGCAGCATCAAAAGTCTGACAGAATGACAGCTAGTATTTAAAAAGGAATTAAAGGCATTTCTGAATGGCAACTCCTCCTACAATGTAGATGAATTTTTAGATAAAACTTATAAGAAAGTAAAAAAATAAAAAACAGCAACAACAAATGTAATAAAATCCTTCAAATATTGATTGTCAAGTATACAGAACATTTACTTGACTGACACGTTCCACATCATTTCGAAATGTCGTATATATGATCTATGGAACCAGTATTAATCTAATCTGCTGCAGGTGTCACGCATTTCACGGGCAGGAGCTGCCGTCAAAGCGCGCGACGCCAGTGCAGAGGTTGTCTACATGCCGAGCACGTTACGGTGCGTAGCTGAGCTGCCTCTGCGTGTAGCAAGACGTGGGCACGTAACACTGCCCGGGGCTCGTTTCGCTTGTGACGTGTGACGGGGCGCCTGCTGTTATGCAACCACCACAGCACAGCGGCGCGGCGTGGCGCTGCCTCGGCATTGAACCGTTCCCCGTGCCCACGTGGGCTTTTAAAGTGTGTTGCAGATGTCACCTGAAGCTTTATCTACTCCAAGTAAGACAACTGAAAAAGAAGCTCCGCATTTAAAGTATGTACATAAGCCGATTAAAATCGAGTCAGGAATACAAAGTTGTAAAAGCATGCAGGAGTAAAATATAGGGAGCGTAAGGTTATTTACAACTTGTACAAAAATACAGACAGCGGTTGTCAGAGTTGAAGGGCATGAAAGGGATGCAGTGGCTGGAAAGGGAGTAAGACAGGGTTCTAGTCTTTCTCCATTGTTATTCAATTTGTACATCTAGCAAGCTATAAAGGAAAGCAAGGAGAAATTTGGTGAAGGAATTAAAGTTCAGGGAGAAAAAATAAAAAGAATTAAAAACATTGCGTTTTGCCGACGACATAGTAATTATGTCATATACAGCAAAGGACCTGGAAGAGCAATTGAACGGAATGGACAGTGTGCTGAAAGGTGCATATAAGACGAACATTAACAAGAGCAAAACTAGGGTAATTGAGTGCAGTCTAAGAAAATCAGGTGATGCTGAAGGAATTAGATTGGGAAAAGAAGCAATAAAGGAGGTAGATGAGTTTTATTACTTGGGCAGTAAAATAACAAATGATGGTCGCAGTACAGAGGATATGCAGAATGGCAATGGGAAGAAAGACATTTTTGAAAAAAGACAAATTTGTTAGCATCGAATATTAATTTAAGTGTAAGGAAGTCCTTTCTGAAGGAATTTGTATGGAGTGTTGCCTTGTATGGGAGTGAGACATGGACGATAAACAGTGCGGACAAGAATAGGATAGAGGCTTTTGAAATATGGTGCTACAGAAGAATGCTGAAGATTATGTGGGTGGATCGCGTAACTAATGAGGAGGTACTGAACAGAATTGGGGAGAAAAGAAATTTCTGGCATACCTTGACTAAAAGAAGGGATAGATTGGTAGGACACATTCTTAGACATCAAGGAATTGTGAATTTAGCATTACAGGGAAGTGTGTGGGGTAAAAATCGCAGAGGAAGACCAAGAGATGGATACAGTAAGCAGATTCAGGCAGATGTAGGTTGTCGTTCTTATGTGGAGATGAAGAGGCTTGCTCAGGATAGGGTATTGTGGAGAGCTGCATCAAACCAGTCTCCGGACTGAAGACCACAACAACAAACAAAAGTCCAGTAGTGGTAACTGAAACGAAGCAGTAGCTCCGCTGGCAGGGAAACGTGTGGGTACTGGCCTGGGGTTACTCCAAATGTAATTCAGCATTTGAATAGTCTCTATTATTATTACAGAACATAAAACAAAATTGTTCCAAAGACAATAACTGAATTAAGCTCAAGTTGGAAAACAGGAATTTACACTTCAAATATTATAGCAATTAGAAAACAATTCCATGAATCGAATGTGTTAAACAATACATTCAACAAGGATTAACGTAAACATGAATTCACACCCCAAACTTATAGCAGTTACAAAACAACTCCATGAACAGAACCTCGCTCGGAATCAAATCAAATCACAGTGCTAATCGGAATTGCTGGCTCACGCAAAATTTGAGTTACACCAACAGAATAAAACTAGTTAGACATTTTAAATTTCAACATTATACGTAAATGCACAACACACTTACGCCACCCTGAAGGGGTGCCAAACATATGCTGCTCTACTAAAAGTTGAACAGTTTCACACAAAATTAAAAGGGACGCTTTGCAAATGATAGCCGGAAAGTTAAATTATAAATACTGTCCATGCGAGTCTTTCAACGTTTTAAAAACACATGTCTATATCTATAAATGAGAACGTCTGTTCGGTGTGTGATTATCACGTCTGAACCCCAAGACATAAAGAGCTAAAAATTTGTACAGTTACTAATGTCTACCCGGAGAAGGCTTAAGACACGGTTTTGTGTCGGTCGGATAGCTATTTATCTATATATATTAATGTGAATGTCTGTTCGGTGTACGCTTATCACGTCCGAACTACAAGACGCAGAGACTTAGATATTTGTACAGTTACTAATTTATACCTGAGGAAGGTTTTAGGCACGGCTTTATACCCATCTGATAGATATTTAGTAATTGAAGAATATGACGCGAAATGCGGGAGAATAATTACTCTTTGAAAATTATGTTTACTCTTTGAAAATAGTTTTATTGTTGCTTGAGGATTGATAATGATAAAAGGATGGAGTATATTAGGATGGAAAGTTATCGGTGTATATAAAATTCAACCTGTGTGTGTGTGTGTGTGTGTGTGTTAATATTTCGCTCTGCAGCAAAAACTATAGAACGCAAACGAATGGTCTGTGTGTAATTGTTGTCCGAAATCTCTCGTTGTACACCATATTAGTTCCATGCCGATAGCGATAAGGGGGTGAAAGATATGCTGGTTGAAAGTTGTCAAATTATAAAAAAATTCGGTCTGAAGGCCAGCGATGATGTTTGCGACTTTATAGCAAGGAGGTTACATAAAGCAAAACGTGATGCCACAGACCATATCTTTGGTCTATGCGTGTTACAATGTCTTCAGCTCTTTCTCTGTAGGGTTAAGCACACGAATAAGGAAATATAAGAATAAATAAATAAAGCAGTAAAAAAGAAATTTCTCTTAATACATCACTTTAAAAAAATCGATTTGACGTTTCGCGCATTATCCAACATAATCAACCAACACGTGAGAGGAGCCGCGGGTTTAAGCTAGTTTACAAATAATTAAAGGTGAAGTTTACGTAACTTAACGTGTTCTGTTGGTGTACTCCAGGATCTGCCGTAAAATTCCAGGCCTGCTTGGCCTCTGCTCCTCGTGCCTGTGTGCAAGTGTGCGTTGTTTCTGCGCCCTCACAGTTGCCAGCATGCAACGTGTGCACCAACACCCCACAGCCTCGTGCTGTAACAGACTAAAGGCGCGTCTGAGCATGCAGTTCATCACACGGACGCACCCCCTTTTCCGGCACCAAATCCAGTATGTTTCGACATGGAACCCACACCAGTGTTAAAGTCCAACTCCGGTACTGACCAGTTCTCGAAACAACTCTGCAGATAACTAGACCCAAAGTAGCCCACCAAAAGCCTCACGCTGCAACAGACCACGTGAGTCCATCAGAGTCGTCACGCCCAGACGTGCGAGGGTGAAGGTCGCGGTGAGAGTTTACAATAGGGAAAGATTAATTTTTAAAACTCACAACCACCTACTGCGAACCAAATTCCTAAACATGCAAAATCACTGAAATTGCTATTTCTACTGTTTGACTCGTTTTCTAGGGGATGATATCACACGTTCGCAGCTCTCCTTCCCTGCATATGATTAACAAAACAAATTCATAATAAATTCAAGTTCATAAGAGAAAAGGGTGTACTAACTACTATTTTTGGAAACACGTGAAAGTTCACTTTATGTTGTTTATTACACCTTATTAAAACCCTGTGGCTGATACGTCTGTACGTCGACACATTTATCAAATAAAGTTATGACTCGTGAGCCCCCAGACAAAATGAATATTTGTCGCAAATTGTTTTCAAACCATGTGCCTGTCTCAAACATCGTTTATGTTCATGCCTATGCGACGATACGTGTTACATTAACAAAACACAGTCACTTTAATTCAATTCGATGCACACCTTGTTCCACCGCCTAAATATTCACAATACACAGTAAAACTCGATACAACTTGGTGCAGTCTACGACGAGCAACCACACTTGGCAATTGCCAAACAAAAATCTATAGTCTCCACCTGGAGATCCACATGCCGACTGCTGCAGAGCGACGGCACCCGGCCAGCTACCCCACTTGCTCCCGACTCGTTACTTCCTGCCCACGTGCACGCACGCGCCAAAAGCCCAACAGCCTGGGTTTTTTCCCTACGTCATCAACTTCCCCATGTGAGCTGTTCTAACCGACTTCCAACGTACAGCACTCAGTCAATACATTTCTAAAACTTTACTTAAAATCAAAATAATTACACTACACATTAAATAAATGTCTTCTTAGGTTTTTATATTGGTATAAACATCCTTTGTACTATTTATCATAATCGTGCAATTTCTTATATCACGGATAAGTGATTTAACTGAATACTTCAAGATAAAATAAACAAGATTAATTGAAAATAAAATGAGAAATAGTTAATATATTATTTTTGTAAACAAACATTGCCATGCTAGTTGTGTAATTACTTTTCTTTGTCAATTAAACATATTACGCCATATGTGACTATATCAGCTAATGTATTGTTTATTTATCAACAGGCTATTTTGTAATGAGGGCCTTAAAGGTTCCTAACTGCATCGTATTACTTCAAATGCCAGTAGTATTAGAATATTTTATTTCACGCTGTGCAATGCACTGTGCCTGGCACTCGCCTTTGTCCCTCTCTCCCCTCACCGGAAACGAACCTGGAAAATCCTAAGCTGGAACAAGCCACCAACGTCGGCCTGCTCGCTGGCCTCCCGTCAGCTACAAGCACACAGCAAATCTCAACGTGGAGAATTTCTACCTACGGCCTAACTGTAAATGTTGTCACCCAACTGCGTACATATATTGCTACCATAATTAATAACATTAAAATTGTGTAACATTTGGTGCATTTGCATTGTAAATCTTTGCAGTGAACTTCATACTGTTTAATTACAAATGCTATTAATTACCAATATTTCTATTGGGCAGTAATCTCACAGACGGTTGTAGTTAGCCCGTGAAGCCACGTCCCCACAGTACGGACACAGTTCTCGGAACCTTCCTCTGGGCTACCAAAAGCAAAACTCCTCCCAAACCAAAGACGCAGGCCCAGTACAGCTGAAAGGAGCGCCAAACGAATGAACGCTCCGCCAAACAGAGGCGCGCTGGAAGATTCAAAAGCCGGCACGGCTCAGTAACAAATAACAATTATCTTATAATGATGCGGATGTTCTTCAATCCGTGTTTGCTATTACAAACTGTACAGCCAATCCACCTTATGTAAGACGCCTTGTTTTTTTTTATCTCCCAAACATGATCAGTCATCAAAAGAAAGTGTCTTGCATGAAGCGGATGTCCTGTACAGTTTGTCTCTCGGAATGGCCACGTGAGTCTAAAGGCGTCCTGCTAAGGTCTGAGTGATCGTTACCGTCGGAAGTTCGCGTCCTCCCGCCTTGCTGTGTACGTTGTCTTTCATGTAAGTTAATGTAGTTTGTAAGTCTAGCGACTGATGACCATAGCAGTTTAGGCCAAAAGGTTTACAAAGAGTTGAACATTTTTTCATGCCCACTTTATTATAGCAAACACAAAAGAAAGATCTTGACCATTCCAAGATAACAAACTCCAATCCGGGTATTCCCTTGCCGATTCGTCTCGACAGAAATCCACAGACAATGGCACATTAAGTGCAGAACATATTTGTGTGCGAAAAATAAATCGAACAAGGTGTCTTATATAAGGTGGATTTCCTATCCAGAATATCAACTTTTCTTCCTATAATAAAAAAACTGTTTTGATTGTTATACAAATTCAAATATTTTGTTCAAACAACTTACGGGTATGCTGCCGGGTGACGTCGTCCACAACCACCGATATTTCGGCAGGAGAACACCCTGCCATTCTCAAGGCTCAACTGCACTTAAGGAAGCAATGTGCAAGCGTATTTAATACCTCGGTTTGCAAAGTGTAAACAAGGAAGATAACACAAACAGTACAAGTCACAGCAGAGTCAACACAACCAAAGGCGATCAAACATCAAAAATATCGATAGTGACTTAATCAACAGGTGAGGCAGCATTAATTTTATCCCTCTGTTTTTTGACGAGAGACAGTGCCGCATTCCAAGCAGAATTTAAACAAAAACCACCATCTCTGTTTATAAGGTCGCTTGCTAGTTTAATTTCAACAGCTTCCTTAATAACACTATCCCAATAGGTGGAGGTGCATGCCAGGATCTCCGTGTTGTATTCCATAGGATGACCGGTGTCAAGACAGTGTTCTGCAACAGCGGATTTGTTGGGCTGTTGTAAGCGCGTGTAACGTTTATGTTCAATACACCGGTCTTCCACAGTCCTGATTGTCTGACCAATGACATGCCACAACTGCAAGGCATACGATATACACCTTCCTTACGCAAACCAAGATCATCCTTTACGGACCCCAACAGGGCCTTTATCTTAGAAGGTGGGCGAAAAACACATTTCACATTTCCGTAAAATACGACCAATCTTTTTGGAAATACTTCCTGCGTAAGGCAAAAAGGCCATAGATTTAGGTGCCACTTCATTACTATCGTCACTCACCCGTTGCACAGAAGGCTGATAGCGCAATGCACGTTTTATCTGTCTCTCACTATAACCATTCTGACGAAAGGTCACCTCGAGATGGGACAACTCAGCTGACAAACTTTCAGGGTCTGAAATGACACGTGCCCTGTGAACCAAAGTACGAAGTACTCCTCCACGCTGAGCTGGATGGTGACAACTATCAGCTCGCAGATACAAATCTGTGTGAGTAGGCTTCCTATAAACAGAATGTCCCAATGTACCATCAACCTTCCTTCTGACCAACACATCAAGGAAAGGAAGGCAGCCATTCTGTTCCACCTCCATTGTGAACTGAATATTCGGGTGGATTGAATTTAAATGTTCCAAAAAACCATTTAAATTTCCACTACCATGAGCCCAAACAACAAAAGTGTCGTCTACATATCTGAGAAAACACGCAGGTTTCAGAGTCGCTGACGCTAAAGCACGTTCCTCAAAGTCCTCCATAAACAAATTGGCCACAATAGGTGACAACGGGCTTCCCATTGCAACTCCATCAGTTTGTTCATAGTACTGACCATTGATTGAATAAAAAGTAAGTGGAAGTCAGCACAGGTCGAAAAAGATTTGTTAACTCGACACCAAACTTATCCTCAATTAGCTGCAACGAATCTGACAGAGGAACGCGAGTGAAGAGAGACACAACATCAAAACTCACTAAAATATCAGAGTCATTCAAACGCAATCCCTGCAATCGACGTAAGAAATCCGGCGAGTTCTTAATGTAGTGTTCACACCTGCCCACCATTGGACTCAACAAACTAGCAAGATGTTTAGCTTCACGATATGTCGGAGCACCAATGTTAGACACTATAGGCCTCAGAGGAATGTTCTGTTTGTGAACCTAAGGAAGGCCATACAATCTAGGTGGAACAGCACAGTAAGAATTAAGACTTTTGATGGTCACCTGTAGATTAAGTGACTATCGATATTTTTGATGTTTGGTCGCCTTTGGTTGTGTTGACTCTGCTGTGACTTGTACTGTGTGTGTTATTTTCCTTGCTTCCTTAAGTGCAGTTGTGCCTTGAGAATGGCAGGGTGCTCTCCTGCCGAAATATCGGCGGTTGTCGACGACGTCACCCGGCAGCATATCCGTAAGTTGTTAGAACACTCATTACACCGGGAAAAGTTAAAGTTTCAAATATTTTATTTATTTATTTCTAAAATTTGTGTACAAAGAGTTGAAAATTTATATATTTGGAAATTGCATTACTTTTATCGGTAGAATTATTCCCTTAAAATTGAAATATTTCAGTAACCTGTCAATAATCTCGCAGAAATAGGCATCTAGTAATAAATAATTTATTCACACAGCTTCGTCTTCTCTTTACTAATATGTCTTAACAACTACTGACTTTTCGTTCTCGGAAACCACAATGATTATATTTAAGATTCCCAGTTAGTAAATTTCTGTTACTTCTACAGCATATATCATTTTCTCATGTTTATGTCCATCGGGGAGCCATTCTCTTGTCTTACTTCATAATGTAACACTGATTTTTATGTCACAGGATGCTCATAATGAGGTTTTGACAAATATTTACCATGTGTATGTAATTTAATCAAACATACTACGTCCTTTTTTTTTCTTGTTGTGTGCTGTCAGTGTTGCCTTACACATGGGGCCTAAAGAAGATACATTCAAGTGTCGGAACTGGTAAACACTACAGAGAGACGCAAGCCAACACATTGAAACAATCACTGTCCCTACCTGCAACTGCGTATTCTTTTCCCATTTAGTAGTGTTCGAGACACTGCCATGGTCACGTTTTATCAAAAAATGTTCAAATGTGTGTGAGGTCTTATGCGACCAAACTGCGTGGTTATCAGTCGCTAGACTTACACACTAATTACTTGACTAACTTAAACTTACGCTAAGGACAACACAAACACCCGTGTCAGAGGGAGGATTCGAACCACCGACCGCAGCGGCCGTGCAGACGGTAACTGGTGCGCTTCAGACCGCTCGGCCACTGGGGCCAGGGTGTGTTTCTCAGCCCAGTTCGGAGAAGTACACTATCGAAGTACTCGCGGTGATTAAAGCTTATAGTTGGTAAAAAGAAAACATTATGTACGTTATATTTACTCATAGTTATAAGTAAACACTAATGACGTATAAATGGATACACAAATAGCGGTTAAATTCTTTTCAGACTATTCAGTATTCTGATAATGTTGGGGGATAGAGTGATCAGCAATGAAGTCTGAAGCATTGATGACTAAGACTTATATGTATTGGAAATGAATTCAGATGGCAGTGACGCCGATCTTGATTTTTTTTGCTGGAGAACGATACTAAAGAGCAGGTTGTCTGTTCTACAACAGAGTGCCAAAATCAAGACACTGTTTCTGCTCCTCCAACAAAAAGGCGAAAAAAAAAAACGTTCCGCAAACGAAAAGGCAAAATCTCCCTACGTATTAACTTTAAATCCTAATTATCTGATTACTAGGAGAATGGAGAAAGCTAGGATTAGTTATATCTGCTGAACCTCTAGTCCAAACAGAATCAGTAGAATACCTCCTAAGGTGTCATACATTTTCGGGCTTGTTCTATTGGGTAAGTACGGAATACTGTAGAAGCTATGGACAATTTCAATTTACATTGGAAATGAAGAGTTCAGAACCACACACACACACACACACACACACACACACACACACACACACACACACACACACACAAAATAAAAATAAAACATTGTCTCTCTCCTTTTGTAATAAACGAAAGAAGTTAATATTTCATATCTACTATCTGACATATAACAGCTTTCATTCTCCCAGAAAATAAAGATATAATTTAACAGGCTTGTTGAGACAATATTAAAAAAAACCTTTGGACTTGTCTGGTTACAAAATTTTTGGTTAAATGAAAGAATAAATAATACCTAACCCATTCATGACATAAATATCATTGTAATAGAATTTTATAAACCCTGAGACTGTTTGTCGCCCAAACATGTCAAAGACATTACAGATAAAGGTGAAGCATTGAATTAAAATTTGTGATGTGGCCGGGAATCGAACACGGACCTCCACGCTTACTAGGTAGACATTTTACAACTATATCACCGCACCACAAGCGATTATGGCGTCTTAATTGCTTGTGGTGCGGTGGTCTAGTTGTAAGACGTATGCCTAGTAAGCATGATTACAGAAAGGAAACGGTGGCCTCTAAAGGGGAAAACGTAAGTGTCCTTATTGAACAATTTTCAGAACATGAATCAGGCAGTACAGAAACTGATCTATTGTTTTGTTTTTATTCTGTCCTGGTAACCCATCGGAGAGTACAAGAAGTTCGTCATGCAAGTGATCGCCTGGAAGGTTGTTTATTGCTCGTAAAATCATTCTTGTTACTTCGTTATCTCCCTTTTTAGCCCCATGCGGCACATTGGCACAGAATCGTCCGCTAAATTTATGAACGCCGAAAATGTTGGACCACAAAAAAAAAAAAAAAAAAAAAAAAAAAAAAAAAAAAAAAAAAAAAAAGTATAATAATCAGGACCACTCTGAATGTGTGGCAGTGGCAGACTGTGCATGAAATCGAAACATTAGCAAGTGGTTATTGCCTGCCTTTCCTTTCATAACAAGTCTTCTCTTTTCTGTCACATATACATCAGCTCTCTTTCAGTTTAGAGTTTTTCTACTGAATACCGGGCTCTTATTTTCTCGTCCGTAGCGGCACTGATGGTTTGCTGACGGGCGTCGCAAATTTGGCAGCTTATGTTGAAAGTATTGAAAAATACACAGTATGTTTTGTAGCGTACATTTATTTGATTCGAGCTAAGAAAAGATGCATGGCAGCAACGCTCCACTCTTCGCGAAGGTATTTTCGCTTGGCATCGTCCCTAACTGAATAATGTGATTTTCTTGACTGATAATAATTAATGCGATATTCAATATTTCATACAATCAGGGCAGTTTATCGGCCTGTATTTATGGCGACCTCTTTTGCTTTTAGGTGACCTTCCAGTAGTCAACAAGCTATCCTGTATTCTATTAAGTCCATTGTTAGAAACTGCGTGTAAGCTTAAAAACAAGTCTTTTGGCATAGAGGCGCTTCCATACCTTCAATCCGAATTTTATAATAAAAACCAGCTGCATGGTCTATCCTTCTAAACTGGTCACTAATCTATGGACGCTTCCATATAGACGTGTGATAAGTGCACAAAGATGAGAGCCTTGATCGTCCTTTGTACTCAGATTATTAAAGTCTTCAAAAATCTCAAAATGTTCAAATGTTTGTTAAGCTTATGGGACTTAACTGCGGGATCATCAGTCCCTAAACTTACAAACTACCTAATGAACTTACTTGCGTTAAAGTGCCGGCCGCGGTGGCCGAGGGGACTGAGGCGCTCCAGTCACGGTCTGCACGGCCACTACGGTCGGGGGTTCGAATCCCCCTTCGGGCATGGATATTTGTGCCGTCCTAGTTCGTAAGTAGTTCATACATAGTTTGTAAGTTTAGGGACTGATGACCCCGTAGCTAAGTCCCATAAGCTTAACAAACATTTGAACATTTTTGCGTTAAAGACACCACAAACATCCATGCCCGACGGAGGATTTGAACCCCCGACGGGGATCGGTCTTGCGCATCGGAGCATAGCGCCTCTATGCGCTCGGCAACTCTGCCGCGGCTCCAAAATCTTATGCTGTTTTTCTTTCTCGATCTTGTTAAAACACTGGTACCTCGTGCACCTACACAAAGTATACAACTTTATTAATAGTGAATTAGAACAAAAAAGAAGTATATAACTAAATTATGGGACTACTGAATATATAAACATTAACGATATAACAGTAAATATTAACTAAGAACTCTCCTGCAGTCTTCACCTCGTACTTTTGTATCTCTTATGATAGATTTAAAAAAAAAAAGTAGTTAATGCGATGGTCGCTGTACAGAGGATATAAAATGCAGAATGGCAATGGGAAGAAAGACATTTTTGAAAAAAAAAGACAAATTTGTTAGCATCGAATATTAATTTAAGTGTAAGGAAGTCCTTTTTGAAGGCATTGCGTGGAGTGTGGCGTTGTAAGGGAGCGAAACATGGACGATTAACAGTTTGGACAAGAAGAGGATACGGGCTTTTGAAATGTGGTGTTACAGAAAAATGCTTAAGATTAGGTGGGTGGATCGCGTAAGTAATGAGGAGCTACTGAACAGAATTCTTAGACATCAAGGAATCGTAAATTTAGCAATGGAGGGAAGTGTGTAGAGTAAAAATCGCAGAGGAAGACCAAGAGATGAATAATACAGTAAGCAGATTCATAGGTTGCAGGTCTTATGAGGAGATACAGAGGCTTGCTCTGTATAGAGTAAGGTGGAGAGCTGCATCAAACCAGTCTCCGGACAGACGACCACCACAACAACACACAGTTTTCTTCTTTTTTTCCGTTTTGGCTGCTCACTAGAGATAGTGACCTCCATAAAAAAAAAAAAAAAAAAAAAAAAAATAATAATAATAATAATAAATAAAAAAGTTCAATTGTTTGTAAAGCTTATGGGACTTAACTACGGGGTCATCGGTCCCTAAACTTAAACTACTTATCAACTAGCTTATCCTAAGGACGACACAAATATCAATGCCCGAGGGGAGATTCGAACCCCCGACCGTAGTGGCCGTGGAGACCGTAACTGGAGCGCCTCAGTCCCCTCGGTCACCGCGGCCGGCACCTCCATTTTCGAACGCTACTAAGACAATGACTTGTAACAATGTAAGAAAGACAGTAACCCTTTCGTTCTCAGTGTTGTACCGTAGTTTGTGCATCAATCCGTAAAGTTGCAATTTTCTTGATGAACAACATGCTTAGTACGGCGAGTAGCCACTTCTGAGGCATTAATCTGACCATCTTGGAGGTTATGATGCGTTGCTGTCTGTACGTCTTGCTGCCGCCTACTTACATTTCGCGTAAAGATCACAAAGACAAGATAACAGAAATTAGGGCTCGTACGGAGGCATATAGGCATTCTTTTTTTCCTCGTTCTATTTGGGAGTGGAATAGGAAAGGAAATGCCTAGTAGTGGTACAGTGTACCCTCCGCCATGCACCTTACGGTGAATTGCGGAGTATGTATGTAGATGTAGATGTACGTCGTCGATAATGTGAGAGTGTCGTTCCTATTATGTTATTCTTGCTTTAAGTTATCTTGACATTGGTGCTGTGGCGAAGATTATGCTACCGTTATTGTTCTGGCAGTGTGAACTATCAACAAGATAACGTCCAAGTAATAAAATACCTCGACACAAACGACTCTGTTGTGCATGAAATACATGTCATAAAAAATTTTGAAACATGTATTTCGATGTTTAGTGCTCTGTATTACTACAGAAAACACTTAATTTTAATTATTCCTTAGCGGATATCATAATGCGGGACTGAAAGGGTTAAAGGAAATTGTCAGCAGAGAGTGTTGAATGTACAGTACCGCACTCAAATGTTAGTTTTTCAAATAGCAGACAAGTCCAAGGACGAGTCGGGAATTTACTGGAAAAACATGAGACTTATCTTGTTTTTGTAGAATCCCCAAACTTTTATGGCGGTACATCTCTAGACCCGTGATCCACTTAAATACAATATTATTGTGTAGAGCTGATCAAAGAGAATAAGAAGATATGTTTGTCTAATAAATAGAAATTTGGACCTTGAATAGATCCTTAATTACACTTGATACAAGATGAAAAAATTGCAAGGTGGAGGACACATTATAAAGCCCAAAAAAATTTACTGTTTATGTTTGTGAAGAATAAAACATCCCAATGCTTTATAAATTCCATATTTTTAACAAATTTTGGCAACAATATATAGGCCTGATTACGAAAGTTGTAACTTGGAGGCGTAATTCTAGCTGTGCCTACAAAAATGAACGCGTCCGTGCTAACCAAGAGATGTTATACGTAGCTCGAGACATCCGAAATAGCACTTCATCCCATTTTCATCTTATACAGGTTACATCTGCAGTTTTCACATTTGGTTGTTTTTTTTATAAAATACGATAGTGATCAGAGAAAAAATGAAACATCTTTTGGTTCCTATCACACGATACGCTACACACTGCGCTTTCCAGAATGAAGAAATAACTCGGAACATACTACGAAAACAATCCCAGGACAATAAAGGTCTCACTTTTGGCGTGTACCTTTCCGACGTTTCCTTTCTGTAAGATTCAACAAAAAGGTGATTTATTCGGATAAGAAATTGTCGCCGCATAGTGGACGTCTAATGTCGTGTTGGCGTGCAAAATAAAGCATTCTTTGCCGGTGTAGAGCTGCAGAGGAACGTCATATACAGCCTGTGTTGTCTTACATTTGCCTCGGCGTAGTTTTGGATACTGCATACTGTGCCATACAGGGCACAACGGAACCTGCGACAGCTCGCGAAGTGAATACCAACTTAGATGTTTCGACAATGCTGTCGCCTTCACCGGCAAGCCAAAGTTGGTGCCGTTTCGGGTTTTAGATAAAAGGTTAAAGTAGATTTTTTACTGTTGTGCCAAGGTTCGGTTGTTACAGTCGCCATATCGGGGAAACAATAAAGAATCACACAGAGAGTGGTAGGCAGATAAAAGTGGTTTGCCTCTCTTGACTTGTCTCTCACAGAATTGAGTCAGTCGCGGAGCTAAAATAACGCTAGTAGAGGGCTCATTCATTAATTAAAACTTCCGGGCTAGGATCCCGTAGTCCATCAATAAAACTTCTTGCTCCCGTCGTTTCGTTGCCTACTGCGGGCAACATTTTCAAAGGTGAGTCGATTTACCTACGAAGATGTTGACCGCTGTAGGCAACGAAACGTCGGGAGTATGAAGTTTTATTAATGGATCACGGCATCTTAATCCGAAAGTTTTAATTAATGAAGACGCCGGGAGTCTACTCGATATAAGTTGAATATTAGTAGTACTTTGTAACTAAATAATTTCGTGTTGTTTTTCGGTGGTTTTTTTTTTCTGCGAAGGAGTGCGTAGGGTACGGTTGTGACATGTTTTCTGGATGAAATTTAGAGTTCAAGTATAATAAACTATTTGCGTCATCCTCAGTCATGGCACTTATTTCTCCGTTTGTAATAGTTTTCCTTTTTCCGTGGGAAAAAAAACCAAGAGGTTCCAGAAGTAAAACGTCAACTATTAATAGAGACACACCTGAAAAAGAGGAAGTCAGGCAAGAATATGACAAAAGGATCAGTTTGTAAAGTAACGTCTTACTGAATCAAAACGAAGAAATGAAGGAAAATGAAAGAAAACTAAACAAAGGAAAGGAATATATCACCGTCGTAGTCGGGAGACGAACATTTACGTTAGCGGATTTTCTGAAAGTAGTTCAGGCGAAAAATGGATCAAATATCAAGGAAAACGTGATTTCTCAGAATACATCGCGTATCATACGTTTGCACTTTTGTAAATAAGAATGAACCTTATATTTGTACTTTTTTTATATAATTTTCTGATATTATACACAAGAGCTCATTGATTCCTTGAAACAGATATTTTTAGTTTCTTGTTTCACTGACTTTTACAATGCCTATTTATTTACATGTTTTCGATTTCTCTAGTATATTTCGAAATGTTTGATTATCTTCTTTTACTGATTGGAACATGATGACAGATCAAGTTCCTTATTAACTACTAGCTCAAACCCGCGGCTCCGCTCGTTTGTTGGTTGATTATGATACATTATGTGCGAAACGTCAAATCGATTTTTTTTAAAGAGATCTATTAAAGGAAATTTCCTTTTTACTGCTTTATTTATTTATTCTTATATTTCCTTATTCGTATGCTTATCCTTACAGAGAAAGAGCTGAAGACATTGTAGCATGCATAGACCAAAGATATGGTACACCCATAACTTTCCATCGCAATATACTCCACCCTTTTATCATTAACAACCATCAAGTAACAATGCAACCAATAAAACCATTTTCAAAGAGTAAATATAATTTTCAAAGAGTAATTATTGTTCCGCATTCCACGTTATATTCTTCAAATTACTAAATATCTATCAGATCGCTATAAAACCGTGCCTAAAACCTTCCTCGGGTAGTAACTGTACAAATATTTTAAGTCTCTGCGTATTGTCGTTCGGACGTGATAAGCGTACACCGAACAGATATTCACACACACACATATATATATATATATATATATATATATATATATATATATATATATTCGATCGCCATAAAACCGTACCTAAAGCCTTCGCCGGGTAGACATTAGTAACTGTACAAATTTTTAGCTCTTTATGTATTATGGTTCAGACGTGATAAACGTACACCGAACAGACATTCGCATTTATAGATAAATAGCTATCCGATCGCCATAAAACCGTGCCTAAAGCCTTCCCCGGGTAGACATTAGTGACTGTACAAATTTTTAGCACTTTATGTCCTGTGGTTCAGACGTGATAAACGAACACCAAACAGACATTCACAGTTATAAATATAGATAAGTGATAAAAATATTCCAATATTTTATTTCCTTTTTTTCAGTTCGTTTCGGCCTACTTGGGAGGCTTGTCTTAAATCTCGGCTATGACCTTCTGCTTTTTCTTGGCTGAGCACGCCTTCTTCATCTTCTAGCTGTGAGCCTGATTCCTCTCATACGTCCATTTAGGTCTGGTGGTGCCTGTACACTTCTTGCGTGTGAGAGACAGTGGGAAGTCTACCTGTAGGATGGCCTGTCGGTATTGAGTTGTCTGTAAGGGGATATGCAATTTCTCTAAGTCTGATCTAATAGAAATGAACCACTTAGTTTTGGACGCCTTTCCCCTGTCACTGTGAGGATCTTCGTAGGCCTCGATTGATTCGGGCGTTTTACGAGGCGCGTCCAGGAAGTAAGTTCCGTTTGGTAATAAAATTAAATTGTACACAGATACAGAAGAAATTTTTATTGCACAAAATTCTACAACTCATAAACTAATTTTCCACATAACTGCCGAAATTTTGTAGGCATCTGTCATAGCATGCCACAAGTTATTTCATTCATCCTTCACAGAAGGTTGCCGCCTGTATATTCAACCACTTGGTAACAGCTCTTTATCATCGTTGAAGATTTGACCACCAAGGACAGATTTTAGGTGTAAGAAGAAATGAAAGTCGCTAGGAGAGAGGTCCGAGCTGTATGGAGGATGATCAAACAGGTCCCATTGAAGTTTCCGTAAGAATTGTGTGGGCACGTTCGGTGTCTGACGTCAGGCATTATCGTGAAAAAAAGTCTTTTGACAGTAATCCTCTCCTTACACCTAAAATCTGTCCTTGGTGGACAACACTTTAACGATGATGACGAGCTGAAAGAACACGTTACCACATGGTTGAATACATAGGCGGCAACATTCTATGAAAAAGGCCCACAAAACCTTGTGCCATGCTATGACAATTGCCTACAAAATTTCGGAAGCTATGTAAAAATATATATATATATATATATATATATATATATATATATATATATATATATATATATATATATATATATATATATTTTTTTTTTTTTTTTTTTTTTTTTTTTTTTTTTTTTTTTTTTTTTTTGTATCTGTACCCCTTACTTTCTGGACGCGCCTCGTATTTGCCCACTAAAGGTCATTCGCCATTTCTTCATACATGTGACTATGTCTTCATGGGGTTCATACCGCTCGTTATATGCCTTCTTCCTATCTTCTGGGTCCTAATATTCTCCTCAGTATCTTCCTCTCTTTCAGTTCTAGTTTCCTGAGTGGGCCCTTTCGATCCATCAAGAGGCATAGAGTGCGGAGCGTCTTACTACCGAATAGTAGTGCTTCAGTTTTAAATTTTTGAATAGATACTTGGAGACATAGATACTACCCGCTCGGTTAGCCGTGTGGTCTAACTCACCGCTTTCCGGACGGGAAGGCGTACCGACCCCGGTTCGAATCCGCCCGGCGGATTAACGAAACGGAGCGCAGTGCCAGCCAGCCTGCATGTAATTTTTAGGCGGTTTTCCACATCCCCCTAGGTGAATACAGGGTTGGTCCCAATGCCCGCCTCAGTTACACGATTAACAAACATTTCGTAACTCTTTACACTTTTATACACATATAACACAATAGGCAGACATTTGAGGTACACATTTCCTCCTGGGGGGCATGGAGTGACGGCAGGAAGGGCATCCGGCCACCCCGTAAATATTAACACACGCCAAATCCGCGTTTAACATTGTACCGACCCTGCATGTGCGGGAAAAGGGGCAAAGAGACAGACAGACTTGGAGATTTAGAAATTCTTACGGGAATGATAGGCCCTCTCTAACTTAGTGCACCTGGCGTCTATGGCCAAGGTTTCGCGCTCACTTGTTGAAAACCATTCTCCCAAGTACTTGACCGCAGAAACTTTACATTAAAGTGAAATTTTCAGAGAAGAAAATTATGTTGCTATTATGACTCGTATTAATTGCAATAAACGTGATTTTAGATCATTTTGGGGCGTTTTAATGTGACACCACCCCAAGTACTATCATAACCGCCCATGGGATGTGGTAGGTTGTGACAGTTTTTTCTATTTTTATAATTTGCTCCTATGAGCTAATCATTGTACTTGTAGGCAAAATTTTAACACTTTCATTCAGACAAATGTTCACTGTACCGTAAAACAAATGTATCTTCTAGTTAGCTTGCATAGTAAAATATGGGGGATGAAATGAAAATTGTCACAACCTTAGCCAGTCTTCCATACCGTCAAATATGCGAACACGAAGTACCACTAGGATTAATCAGATTTGTGGTTAAACCCGCCTTGTGCAAGGTGTCGAATCATTTTTAGATATAAAAACAAAACAAGGTTTCTTGCCCAAGGTGGATTTTTGCAACCAAGGCGTTATTTTATTCAAGCGTTCGACTTAACACGGTTGCTGTATCACACCACGCAGATATGGAATTTTTGCAACCAAGACGTACGAAAAAAATATTGTGTGTGTGTGTGTGTGTTTGGGGAGGGTGAGCCTGTCAGACGTAATGTGGTGGTGGGATTTATTTATATAGTCCTTTTATGGTGTCAAAGAGGGTTTTGTTGCACAGTGATGTGTATTCATTAAGGACTTTCTTGCCTTGCTACTGCTTTCTGGATGTAATAATTTTCCTCTATTGTTAGTTTTTGGAATAAGCTACTGCCGGTTTAATAAAACAGAATGATACACACACAATATTTCTCGCTCTCTCTCTCTCTCTCCCTCTCTCTCTCTACGTTTCGCACACACACTCACTCACACACACACACACACACACACACACACACACACACACACACGAAATAAATCTCTCCACACATACAATAAAGAACACACACAAATGCACACACACACAACATCGCCAGGATCATAACTATCGAAAATGTGACAGAATCACCACACAAAACCAATCACTACGATACAGACACCACACCAAAACAAATGGCGCTATAAACAGTGCCAGTTCAAAGCAACAAGCACACTAAATATCGCATAACATCAAGTACACGCCACAACAAGCAAACAGCAACGCCACAGCTCGAATTTAAGCAGCCACTAAAAAGCCACAAAGATCTATCTTTCCACGTAACTTACAGGTGCATATACAATAGTTTCGTAAATAAAAACGTCTTGTTGCTTGCAGATGACAAGCTGTAAAAACCTGTCGTTCCTCAACTAAAGCGGATGCAAATATTGCGAATGACATAATGTAAGTATCATAATAAATTAGGCCTAATATATCTAACAAAGTTGTCAAATGATATAACTCGTCCAAATCACTGTAAATCAAATTCTGTAACTTGCATTCTAGAAAATAAAAGTAAAAAACCCACAGAACATAGTACAATAAGTGCCGAAACATTTTGGGGTATAAAAAAATCGCACTGATATGTTTTGCGGCCCACTTTACATTTGTAGTTTTATAAGTTTTTGCAAACATTTTGGACCAAAATAATAATTTAAATAATAAAAAATTAATTAATTAGAGTGTCTGAAACCCTTTTAGGGAAAAAATTTAGGTAGTGACGGATTCCGAACCACCGACCTTTGGCATCACAGTGTAACGCGTCGCCCACTGCGCTACGGCTATCAACCACAAGATGAGTCCTATAATCTCATACTATTCATGGCTGTTGTTAACTGATGCTAATATGGCATTTGTAGATACTAGATTATCATTTATCGTACGAAGAACGATGTGCTTTTGTTAATTCTTCAGTGCGCTTTTGCTCTGAAATGACAACGTGTAAGTTACAATAAGAAAATCATCAAATACGCGCAAGATGGCGTATGCCACAGAGAGTTCTGCGCGAGGACTGTCACGTGATATCTGCTAACGACTGGTTTTCGTTAATTCAATGGAGGCTGTCAAATCTCCGTTAATTTTGCAAATATGTCTCAAACGATACGAGATATGAAAAAAACATAAGGGAGCTAAGTTGTAGAGAATATTCTCCTCTACCAATTAGGTTATTCAATTTTCGTGTCAGTTGAACGGTTAGGCCGTTATATTCATTTGAATTTCGAGCTGTCAAAAGATGATCGCAAAGGCCCACTTTTAGTGTTACTACCGTAACCTAAAGTGGGCCAAAACGTCTTGTTGCTTGCAGATGACAAGCTGTAAAAACCTGTCGTTCCTCAACTAAAGCGGATGCAAATACTGCGAATGACATAATGTAAGTATCATAATAAATTAGGCCTAATATATCTAACAAAGTTGTCAAATGATATAACTCGTCCAAATCACTGTATAATCAAATTCTGTAACTTGCATTCTAGGCCGACCGCGGTGGCCGAGGGAACTGAGGCACTCCAGTCACGGTCTGCACGGCCACTACGGTCGGGGGTTCGAATCCCCCTCGGGCCTGGATATTTGTGCCGTCCTTTAGTATTAGTTAGTTCATAAGTAGTTTCTAAGTTTAAGGACTGATGACCCCATAGTTAAGTCCCATAAGCTATAGAAACATCTGAAACATCTCGCATTCTAGAAAGTAAAAGTAAAAACCCACATAAGAAAGCACAATAAGTGCCGAAACATGTTGGGGTATAAAAACAAAACAAGGTGCCTTGAATAAATCGGATTTAACCTAAAAGTGTATTGCAGCAAACACAGAATGTACAGGAGCTGCACCATCACTAGAGGATATGCTCAACAAGCGCAGCAGGTGAACTGCCTTCGCTAGCAGGAAGGGACGGCTCTTGGGCTGCTGGTGAGATGGCTCTGGTGCCGCAGAGCCTGATGAAACACGAGGCAGAGGTAGGTCGCTGCAGCTCCTCTAGTGTGTAGCCTGCCTCCGCTACGTCGTTGTTTTTATAGAGCGCTCACTCGGGCCTTCGTCGAGTGCCAAATAACAACGGTTGTTTGCTATGAGGACGAGGCGGTGCCCTCCAGTTCCGAGAAGAGGGGACTGCCAGCTTAGGTTATTTTCTTCAGGTAGTTAGGAAGCTTTATATAGTTAATTCCCGGTCCTCGGTCTGCGTCATTACGTCTATCTTTAACAAGAGCGCTTCTAACGTGAAAGCTTGGAACTACCTGGCGTCTCCCGGACTCCGGGAACAAGGCACGGTCCCATTCAACCTGCAAAATTGCATCTCGTACTGAGACCGTAGAGCAAGTGAAAAGTTAATCCGATGATTAAAACGATGCCACCAAGCACTAGAAATATAAATTATTATTTAAACCATTAAACTGATTAAGAATCAGCGCCAAAGGCATTGAAGTGACGATAAAAAATCTTAAAACGTCGAAAGGACCTGAGTATGAAAAAGGTTCCTTAGTCCTTAGTCCTTGCACCATCATTAGGTTTATAGTTCTTCAGGCAATTGTTAACAGAAGAAGGAAACGAGATTAAGTCGTCCTATAAATGGAAGACAATGAACAATATTGGATTCATTGATTGATGTTAACAGCCGTAATTTTACAAATTCGAAATTTTGAAACATCTCGAGTTAAAAAAAAAAAAAAAGTCTGTAAATTATGTGACACAACAACACAGTGACCAACAGTGCTTTCTAGTCATGTGTGCGTACAGGGTGACATATAAAACGATGCTTTATGTATTTTTCCTTATTATTTGTATTTTTTGTAATTTATTGTGTATTTGTATATTTTGTTTCTGTGATATATTTGCATTGTCCTGCTAATTTCCATATATGTCAAAAATATTGTAAATGTAGTAGACACGTTGGGTTAGCAAGGGCTTTGCTATTGTATAGAATCATCTTTGAGTAGGGAGCTTTTTATCGCTGGTAGCGCAGAGGCGCACAGCGAGAAGGAGTCGTTGTTGAGAAGTAGCGGAGGACAGACGCATTACTTTTGACAGTGCGCTCAGTGGTGTACGGAACAAGTACGTGGATTGGCACTAGTGGAGGAGACGGCGAAGAGGCAATATTATTTATTCATACGGCCACAGCTTCAATAATTAATAAATGCATCAAGACGAATGCTGTGGGCCCTAAATTGTAATTAACATTCGTCGCCAAGAAGAGCCTGTGTTTGCCAATTGTTAAGTGCCAACAGTCTTCAATCAGCAGCACCACGTCGCACATCAAATTCAGTAAGATCTGTCCAGTTTGTCTTAGCATGTACAGCTAACCAGCGTATTAGTGATGATTGTTCAATAGCGAACACTGTTATTTGAGAACCTGTGTTTAAAAATCATTACCCATAGTCATTGTCCAGACAGGTTCCTTCCTCATCCATTGTTTTCCCGAGGATAGTCACAATGTTATAGAAAACTAAAGATCCGAGTCATTAAAGACAATGTGACAGTCGTTAATAAAAAATGTGTTCAAAAAAGTTTTACTAAACGTAGCTTATGCCAGTGTTGCTGATCAATAGGTTTATTAAGTTGAACGAAACTGCTAGATTAACTTTCAATTTCAAAAGATATTTCAATAACAGTGTAAAAGGTTAATTGTTTTCCACTGCATATTATTTTGAGGTAAAGTTTGTTTTAACTTGCAAGTACTGACTAGTGAGAATAGTAATTGTTTACAAGTGTTTGAATGCTAATAATTCCTGGTTAAAGATAGAGTAAAAGTTAATCAGAAGGTTAAATGGTTCTTTTCTAAATATTCAGTGTTAGCACGACAAGTCATTAATTGATTTTTTGAGCTTGCCATTAGTATAGTTAATAGTTCAGTTACAACTTGATTATTGCTAAAGCGCATGGCATACTCACTGTAGAATAAGTTCTGGTACTTATATAAACAATTAATTATTTGAAGCTGTAAATAGTAAGTATTAAGGTGAGAGTTTTGCATGATTTGCTACACGTTGCATTTGCGCGGCTATGTCTTGCATTTCGCTGTCTTACAATGAACCCTGTGTTAGTAAACTATTTCTCAGTAATTACCGGTAGTATATTGTCAGTGTCTTTTGTACCGAATTTGACTCGCACCCTCTGATTTTCTGCCCACCCATATTTTACGTAATATTGCATGTTGTTAATTAACTTTTCTATTATTGACATCCCACCAAATTATTTGCTCGTACATCGAGCTGGCGACCGTAAATCAATAAGTTATTCACTTTTTCCAAATTAGTCCCCGTGTTCCGTTTGTTCCACTTTTTTTTTTTTATTTAAACATTGATCATTTTATTCCAAATTTTACTCCCCACTTTCTTTATTCTTATCGATCGTTGTTGTCTACCAAAGGTGCAGCAACGTTCCGGTTAAAGCCTCCACTACATCATCGGCCTCATTACCGATAGCTTTTCCAACAAATTTAGATAATTAGGCACACGGGTCATTTTTCTAATTATCATATTCTAACCGGTGGTGTAGGACGGGAAGGGTTATACTTAGTCCTTAGTCCTTGCACCACCATTAGGTTTATAGTTCTTCAGGCAATTGTTAACAGAAGAAGGAAACGAGATTAAGTCGTCCTATAAATGGAAGACAATGAACAATATTGGATTCATTGATTGATGTTAACAGCCGTAATTTTACAAATTCGAAATTTTGAAACATCTCGAGTTAAAAAAAAAAAAAGTCTGTAAATCTATCGGACCAAACTGCGTGGTCATC
The DNA here is from genome assembly GCA_026315105.1 of Locusta migratoria. NCBI lineage: Eukaryota > Metazoa > Arthropoda > Insecta > Orthoptera > Acrididae > Locusta > Locusta migratoria. Next base: position 27,602,430 of record CM048751.1, read on the forward strand.
AGTCCGTAGCTTACAAACTACTTAAACCTAGGTAAACTAACCTACGGACAAACACACACACCCCTGCCACAGGGAGGACTCGAACCTCCATGGCGAGCAACCGCGCGCTCCGCAGCGAGATGCTTTAGACCGCTCAGCTACTCCACCATCTCGAGTTAACATGGCAATGAGATAAACTCAATGGTGGTGATGCAAAGTTATGCTGCAACGGGATTTCCGCTTCGGGCCAGAGTTAGCACAATGCATATTCCCACCTGCGGTCCGGAGATTGGTTTGATGCAGCTATCCACCCTACTCTATCCAGAGGAAGCCTCTCCATCTGCTCACAGAAACAGCAAACTACATCTATTTGAATCTGGTTACTGTATATGTCTCTTGGTCTGCCTCGCAATTATTACACCACAGACAAAAGCTTCAATTATTTACGATTTCTTGATGCCTCAGAATGTATCCTACCAACCGATCCCTTCGTTTTGTCAACATATCCCAAAAATTCCTTTTCTCCCCAATTCTCTTCAGAAACTCCTCATTAATTACGCGTTCCACGGCCCTAATTATCAGTATTCGTCTAATTATCAGTATTCGTATAATTATCAGTATTCATCTATAGCTCCTCATTGCAAAAGATCTTCCTGTCTAAAGTATTTAAAGTCCATTTTTCCCTACCGTGCAATGCAGCCCTATAATCTCAAGCCTTCATAAATAAATACCAAACTCTTAAATAAGTTTTACACGTTTAGAAATTTCCTTTTTTCAGAAACACTTTTCCTGCTCCACTCCGTTCAAATGCTCTTGCAGGTCCTTTTGTGTTCAGACAGAATTACAATACTGCCGCGAATCATTCTGTGCAGTGGTTAGTATCACAGATCGTTGTCCTTACGGTCCCCAGTTCAAATCCCGCCACGGGCACAAAAAATTTTTATTTGTTTGTATTTGCTATTTGCAGAATGTTCTACATTTCTCTTATATTTGATGTACTTGTAACTTCCGGAAATTTCTTTCTATGTGTAAATAGTGGAGTACTCCAAGCAGGAGTCAGTCTGTACTGAGTGTACGCTTGTGTTAGCAATAAACGTGTTCTAAGTTAAAGTGTTTGGCTCTATGAACGACCAGTCTTCGAATTCCGGACCACCTGCAGTTTGCAACGTGACAATATTATCAGCAAAAATTTTATATCTTCTCCTTAAACTTTAATTCTTTCCACATATTTCTCGTTCCTTTTCTTCACAGGTTCCTCAGTATACAGATTCAGTAACGTTGAGGAAAGACAATAACCCCGCCTTACACCCTTCCCAACCATTGCTTCTCTTTCAAGTACTTCGACAACTGCTATCTGGTTTTTGTTCAAGTTTCCGTTCCCTATATTTTGCCTCTATCGACGAGTGTATTTCAATCAACATTTTCAATGTTTTTGTTTTATTTATTTATTTTTTTGTAAATTGTTTCTCCTGAATGTGAGATAAGATGTATGTTGAGTATTGCCTTGTGTTCCTACTTTACACCTAAATCTTAACACATCTTGCCCGAGGTCGGCTTCTGGCAACTTTTATACTCTTCTGTAATTGCTGAATATTAATAGGATATACTTCCTCACTCCTTCCCTTAAACTCTCTATCAGTGATGACGCAGAATTTTTTTGGAGGGGAGGGAGCCAATCGGAACTCTAATTTTACCTAGTCTGTCTTTATATAATTAGCTTTATTTATATCAGTCACATTATTTGCGTCAATTATATTATTTGCCTACATGTATTATCTGCGTAATTATATTATTTATATCAATTATATTTCGTGTATCAATCATATTCATCACTGAGGCTCAAACAATGGCTATGATCCAGTCCTAATTGATCATATCTTGTAGAGGAAACAAAAACCAAAAATTTTACCCATCCTCTATGCTCTTCCTGCTGGTCTTTCCATTATTTGCAAGAAGTGGTGTACTCTTCCATACCTAGAACAGGTATTACAACGTGGAGTCAAAAATCTTAAATCTGCCCAGATTATTTCCAATAGTAAAGACAAGCACCAGATATTAGCCTATGGTGGGGTATACAAACTTATTCGTCCATATTGTGATACATTTTACAGTGGCCAATCAAGTAGGGACATATCAACTAGGCTAAGAGAGCATGAACGCATTTGGAGGTTGCAAAACCATGACTCCAGTTTTTGTAAACATGTTCTGAGTGAGAGCCACAGACAGGAACCACAGTTCCACACACTCCACATAGCTACCAAACGCCAGAAATTCCAATGTATCACACCTGCTTGGTTTTTTTAGTACTGATATTTCATATTATTCTGCACTTTGCCCTTACAGTAATTCTTTATTTAATTGTGATCCCAATAATTGAATATGTTTATTTTCACCTTTTTTCAGTTCGTGTGCGTACCTCCAATTTAAGCTTCACAATTCTCCAGTGCACGCTACCTACCCCTTCCTATCACACCTCTCTAACAGTTTATTTAGTTACAATAGCGTCCCGGGTCTCTAATATTTATTCTATTATTCTTATGTTTTGTCTCACCTTATTATTTAAGCTTTCGATTCTTGTCTAATTTTATTTTATTCACTGTAGACATTGTTAATAATTTGTTATGTTTGCAGTGTTTTCGATGTACAGTACTTATGTTCCTTTTTGCAGTAACATTAATTTACAGATTTCGTTTAAATATTTATTTACACTACAAATGCTCCATCAAAGAGGGTAATTTATTTTTCTGCATGAAACATCTCTTCTCTTTGTTAACAACGCAAGTTCTTTGACCACACTTCAGTAAATGTCTGATGATGTCCTAAGAAGCCTAAAATCGATTAACAAAATAAACAAACCTTTAAAACAAACACAAAATTGTTAATTTTAATTTAAATTAAAATGTATTCACTACGTCATAGAACTACTCTCGTACTTACGCTATGAAATCTATTATTTCGTGCACTACTTACAAGATTTTACGATTTCTAACCAAATCAAGATATAAATTAATCAAACTGCAGAAGATACTGGTGGAAGTCTTGGAATATTATGTATAGGCCCCGGAAAGGGCCAGAAGGAAGAATAATTTCATAGCCGTTTAGAAGAATGAAAAGTCATATCTCATTACTTATGACCTCATATTCTCTTAAGTAGGCTGTCTTCGTTAGAATGATATAATCTTGCAACTGCAGTCTCTGATGTATGTGAAATATACTAATCGTGAAATGTACTATAAGTGAAATACGATGTGAAGAGCATTAGTAGTAAAGAAGTACTCAATGCAATACAATTTTGCTTTTCTTCATGTATTTAGATACTCCCTGCAATGTCTGTTGGGAATCAAGCTAGTAGTTAAAAACTAAGTCTCATGGCCAATATTGAAGTCTGCCTGCATGAACAGTGAAAGTTTAGTTACAGGTTAACATTTTTCTTTTCATCACTCCGTGATCTTTCTTTTTCGTAAAGAAGTATGTAAAGATTTGGAACTATATGTGAAATTCGCAAGAAGTTGCTAAGTGATATTGTTTTACCTGTAATAGGTAGGCGGATAAAAATTTGGAATGTTAAGCGCACTCAAGTTCAGGAAGAAACAGAGCTTGAAATTGTTATATGGTGTTAAATTTAACTTAACAATTTACCTCTTAATGATTCAATGATGTTACCATTGTTAAGTTTTAAATCTGAACAATAATTACATGAATATTGGTGGGGTAATGAAATTTTTTTAGCCTTGCAAGAAGACATATAGGCCACCAACAACAAATGTTTAGTTGAAGAGACCCCAAAAACGGATTTTAATATTTCAAATGCTATAGTCTGTAAGGAGTTTTGAAATAACCCAATCACGGACCTTGGACGGTTTTATGTAATTCCTCGTCTTATTAATTTAGATTTTAAAATTATTAGATTTATATCATTATCTTAATCATAATTATAATCATTAGAGATTGATTATGTCTTTTGCGATCAGTGCCCTTAATAAAGATCTTCCATGATTCTCCGTTCAATGGTAAGAATGACGCTTCATCTAATGTTAAGCCAATTACTTGAAAATCATCCCTGAATGAATCCAAGTACTTTCTCCTTGCTCTACCCCGACTCCTCATACCCTCTACTGCTGGAACGCCGCTCCTCTAATGTGTGTAAGATGACCACATCATCTCAGCCTTTTCCCTCTAAATTCTTCATATACGTTGTTAATTCCAAGTTTTTCTTTGATTTTCTCTTCATGGACACCTTCCTGCCATTGTTCCATTTTTTGGTACCTGCTATTGTTCCCATCTCCTAGTACTTGCAATCGTCCTTGTTACTTTCATATCTGTAACCTCCACCTGATTAATAATGTAACCTTTACCCACCCAGCTTTCAGTCCCATAAAACAAAGTTGGTCGAAAGACAGAGCAGTGCACTGCTTAATATTGGTACTGACTTTTTTATTTTTCTTTTACTTTTTACTTTATTTTTTTATTATTATTATTATTTTAAGAATAGAGTAGATCGTAGCTGAGCACTCACTGCATTAGCTTTGCTGTATCTTGACTCCAGTTCTGTCACTATGTTGACAGCCTATGAGAAAATACATCCTAAGTACATTAAACTGTCGACTTTTTGTAACTTCGTTTCTCCTGTTTGGCTCTCAATCCGTTTAAATCTCTTTGTCTCACTCATTACTTTCGTTTCTGAGGTGTTGATTTTTGTACCGCAATGCTTATCACTCTGACATAGCTCTGAAATATTAAGAGTGCAATCTTTCAATCGAATGTATCTACACAAATAAGTCGTCCGCACATGCGAAACTGCTAATTGTTTTTCACCTATATTAATCTCACCGTGCCAATATTGTTTTCAGCATATTATCCATAAAATATATAAACAAGAGTGATTCTCGACGGCGAGTATTCATCAAACACGAGTGTATTGTCAGGAGTGCCCCAGGGTAGTGTGACATGACCGCTGTTATTTTCTATCTATATAAATGACCTGATGGACAGAACAACTTGTAATTTGCGGCTGTTTACTGATGATGCTGTGGTGTATGGGAGGGTTTCGTCATTAATGGACACAGCATACAGGAGCTCTGAGACAAAATTTCTAGTTGGTGTGAAGAATGGCAGATATGAAAAATATAAGTTGATGCACATGAATGGGGAAAAGCAATCCCATAATGTTCGAATACAGCATTAGTAGTGAGCTTCTTGATGCAGTGGCTTCATTCAAATATCTAGGCGTAATATTGCAGAGCGATATGAAATGGAACGAACATGTAAGGACAATTGTGAGTAAGGCGGACAGCAGACTTCCGTTAAAACCCTTGTACGACCATTTCTTGAGTATTGCAGCAGATCAGTTTAAAGGAAGACATGGAAGCAGTTCAGAGGTGAGCAGCTAGATTCGACGAATGTGCGAGTGTCACAGAAATGCACCGGCAACCAAATGGGGATCGCTGGAGGAAAAACGACGTTAATTTCGAGAAATTCTGTTGAGGAAATTTATAGGGCCGGTATCTGAGGTGACTGCAGAAAGATCTTGCTGACTCCTATTTATATTGCACATAAAGATCACAAAGACAAGATATGATAAATTAGAGCTCGTTCAGAAGCATATAGACATTTTTTTGTCCCTCGTTCCATTTGGGGGTGGAATAGGAAAGGAAATGCCTAGTAGTGGTACTGTGTACCCTCCGCGACATACCTTATGTATTATGTAGAAGTAGATGGTAACGTGTTACAGCGTTGGTTTATTCCTGAAACTACTGTGAACTGAAACTGACGTCAACTGTAGCGGCTGCCTGGTAGTCTACGTAAAGACCTTCAGTTACCTGCAGAAGTTTGCCTTCTATTCCGGAAAGTTGTAGAACCTACAACTGATCTACACAGTTATTTTTTTTTTTTCAATTATATATTTTTTATTTTCTCGTCGCAGTTGCTGAATTTTGACTTCTGTGACAAGTTGCGGACGAGACTGTCCATTTTCAAAACGTCAAAACCAGATGCAATTTAAAAACGGCTGTTAAAATTGTTGTGCATTATAAAACAATGTAGATATATAACTAGTTTATATTTAAAATTTAAAATGAGTACACTCTGGAGGCCCGTGGAAGTAACAACAGTTTTCACTGCCTTTTTAAATGTGAAATAGTTATATAAATACATAGTTTTATAGAATGAAACTTTCACTCTGCTACGGAGTGTGCGCTGATATGAAACTTCCTGGCAGATTAAAATTGTGTGCCGAAATCGGGACTAGAATCTGGGACATTTACCTTTTACGGGCAAGCGCACTACCGACTGTGCTATCCCGACACGACTCACGATGCCGCCTCACAACTTTACTTCCGCCAGTACCTCGCCTCCTACTTTCCAAACTTCACAGAAGCTCTCCTGCGAACCATGCAAGACTAGCACTCCTGGAAGAAAGGATATGGTGGAGACATGGCTTAGCCACAGCCTAAGGGCTGTTTCCAGAATGAAACTTTCATTGTGCAGCAGAGTGTGCGCTGATATGAAACTTCCTGCCAGATTAAAATTGTGGAGGCGAGGTACTGGCGGAAGTTATGTGACGCGGCGGCAACGTGAGTCGTGTCGGGATAGCTCAGTGGGTAGAGCATTTCCCCGCGAAAGGCAAACGTCCCAGATTCGAGTCCCGGTTCCGGCATACAATTTTAATCTGGCAGGAAGTTTCACATAGTTTTATAATTTACAAAAATTTTAGCAGCCATTTTAACATGATCTGGATTTATTGCGGTTTGAAACCAAGACTAAAGGATTGAAAACTAGTCACAGAGCTGAAAATTGTGCTACGGCGACGAGAAAATAAATAATTAAATAATTTCTCAAAACGTGTTTATAGTTGCTGATCCTGAACCACCCTTACGATGAATTTTAGTAATTTACATTCGCCCTTTAAAACGTCCATGTATGTCTGTAACTTTGTTTCAGAAACCACAGACGAGAAAATAAAAAATTAAATAATTTCACAAAACGTTTTCATAGTTGCTGATCCTGAAACATCCTTATGATGAATTTTAATAATTTATATTGGCCCTTTAAAACGTGCATGTACGTCTGTAACTTTGTTTCACAAACCTCAGACTCGTATCAAAAAATTTTAGTGTCGTGCATATATTTATTTATTCTTTTCCTTTTTCATTTAATTTGTAAGTATTTTACGAATTTCTCTGACGCGAATAGGAATACGTAAGAGGTTGAGGAAACATAAAAGATTTAAGGTGCAGTGAAGTGGATGTGGACAGTATAAAAGGAAAGGTCCCAGAACTGACCCCTGAGGTAGCTCCGAGTTTCATAAACCCCGGAGTTATTTCGGAAAATTTCACCTGCCGCCGGCTTCTGCGAACGGCGCTGTCATCGCCCCTGGTGTGGCGGTGGGCGGTGGGCGGCCACGCATGAAAGGGCCTGGCATAAACCGAACCCGCAGGCCAGAGGCGGCTAGCGGCTTTCTGGCGCCAGCGGCGGCGGCCACTGGCGCCTTTGTCAGTGGCGCGCCAGGAATCCATGCGCTGCCGCGGCTCGTGCGGGGGCTCGCCGTCGCTTTTGCCACCGGCGGCGGAGGCGGATGAAAGAATCCGGCGGCGCCAAAGCGCTGCAGCTGCCCACACGACACGACACGACACGACACGGCGCGGGCACGACCCTACCTGCCGCACAAACACCGGCGCGCATACCTGCGACCCCCAAAAGGCAGCCGGCGGCTTTCAATTTCGCGGGCGAAACTTCGCGCGCCTTTCATTTCTCATTGAGCAACATCCAATTAGATCCCGGTTACCACAGAGGAGGGTTCCTTTACAGCCACAGGCCCAGCGGCTCATATTTTTTTTGGGCCACTTTAGGTTACGGTAGTAACACTAAAAGTGGCCCTTTGTGATCGTCTTTTGACAGCTTGAAATTTAAATGAAAATAACGGCTTAATGTACAGAGTGACCAGCGAGCCTAAAATAGGTTAGAGAAATAACTCAAAAATGTATTTCAAACCTTGCCAAAGTTTTACAAGTGTTGTTCCACTGTAACATACGCCTTGACAACGTTCGGGAGGATGGTGGTTCAAATCCACCTCCGGCCATCCAAATATAGGTTTTCCGTGATTTCCCTAAATTACTCCAGGCAAATGCCGGGATGGTTCTTTCAAAGGGCACGGCCGATTTCCTTCCCAATCCTTACCCAAAACTCAGAGCGGTAGCTCCGTCTCTAATGACCCAGCTGTCGACGCGATGTAAAACCCTAAGCTTCCTTCCTTCCTTGACAATGTGACCAAAGGCTGTCTACCTTGCAGGACAGAGCAGGACAGAACCAGTACTGAATGCTGATGCTGAAATCACGCCTCCCTTCTGGTGTCCGTGCTGAAACTACTGACGTTTCCATGCTACCGTGGAGCCAATAGTAGAGACCCACTTCTGATCACGTGTGCTACTGCTGCAGGACGCAGAGGTGCGAGAATTAGTCCCTTCGCTCTCTTCAGTTTGAGTTCTCGTACAGAACAGACGCACTCCAGAGGCTCAGCGTCTGTGCGGGGCGAACGGCCGCATGCCGTCCGCTCCCGCCTAGCAGCTGTTCGGCATCAGCAACCAACTGTGTGAACCAATACCATAACCTTTTCCATTTTCTAATCCGCTAACTTACACTGGCACCCATTCGTTGCATCCGACCCCAGGGCGAGTCCCGCCATGTATCCCGTACTTTACAATATACCAAATATTAAGGCCTATCTTTTATTTGCCAGTCAGACACCCTTTCCTAGGGCGCCCACAAGCCTTCACCGCTTCGCCTTCCATCCTGACAAAGCTTCCAACCCGTTTTATTTATGCGGCACTGGGATGGGTTGTACAATGTTCCTATCATCCGTAGGATAAAGATCAAGTGCTGTACATTAACAATTCATCAGACACGAATATTGAATAACCGAATTTGTGGAAGAGTCAATTCTCTACAACTTTGCTCTGTTTTTTTCTTTTTCTTTTCTTTTTTTTTTCCTATCTCGTATCGTTTCAGAGATATTTGGAAAAATAACGGCGATTTTGGGATGTCTGCATGTCTGCATGATTGTAGGCCGCCAGAGACCAGAACCTCCCTTTTTCTAATTTTTCGGACGAAAAATGCGGTAGTAAAACAAAAAAAGCTGTTTGTGATATAATTGTAATTGCAAACGAACCGTTCATCTGACACAAAAATTGAATAACCTAATTGATAGAGCGTAAAATTCTCTACAACTTCGCAATATTATGTTTTTTTCATATTTACATCGTTGCAGAGATATTTTCAAAAATAACGGCGATTTTGGGATGTTTTGTCTGTCTGTCTGTCTGTCCGTAACGTGTTCCCTGCTTTTAAGACGAACCGTTCAACCTGTCAGCACCAAATTTTACAGACATAATTGTAGGCCGCCAGAGACCAGAACCTCCATTTTCGAATTTTTCGGACAAAAAATACGGTAGTAATACCAATAACATCATCTTTGCTCTGTCTTAATTTGTTATGCTAATTATTGCTTTTCTGATCAGATGAAACGCCATATGTCCGACATTTATTGAACTTTTTTTCTAATAAAACCCTATGTCATTCCAAGCATGTGTGTCAATTTTTATCTCTGTATCTACATTATTTCGTGATCTATTAAGTTTTGAAATTTATACTGTCTTTTTGATCACCTGGTATATTAGAATGAAACTTTCACTCTGCAGCGGAGTGTGCGCTGATATGAAATTTCCTGGCAGATTAAAATTCGGGATTCGAGCCTTCGACCCTTCCCTTTTGCGGGGAAGTTATGTTTGATAATCTTAAGGGACTTAACTGTGGGATCATCCTTCCCTAAACTTACAAACTACTTATGAACTAGCTTATACTAAAGACGACAGAAACATCAATGCCCGAGGGGGGATTCGAATCACTGACCGTAGCTGCCGTGCAGACCGTGACCGCCGCGCCGCAGACCGCTCGGCCACTGCGGCCGGCATGCAGGGAAGTACTCTATTGAGTTAGCTTTCCCTGCTCGCTTCACGGTCTATCCTCACAACTTTACTTCTGCCAGTACCTCGCCTCCTACTTTCCAGACTTCAACGGAAGTTCTCCTATGAATCTAGCACTCTGGAAGAAAGAACAGTGGTGGAGACACGGCTTACCAACAGCCTAAGCGATGTTTCCAGAATGTAAATTTCACTCTGCCTGCTGCACACTACAAATGTATGTGGACCACTTCCCCTCTTTTTTAATGTAACACGTGAAATTTAATAGGTACTGTAACGTCAGATGTAGATGACGATGTTGGGGAATTGTATCCCGTTTCGCCCAAAACTTGCTACCTTCACCGACTCATCTACGTGCTCTTCCACAAGCAAATAATGAAAGATATGTATTATAAAATGAAGGACGAATTTCTTAGATATTGGATGTCTGTGATCACGTAGATATCGATGCACTGCTATCGTAGCATTGCTTTGTTACGATCTTGCTCTGTGTTAGACATAAAGGGATACATGTTATATTATTATCTTTTACGTAGCCGGAGCAGTCATTATTGTACTAGTCTCATCGGTAAACAGAGAGTGAGCGTATAAAATATTAGGAGACCAGATAGTGAATGTACAAAATACTAGGAGAACATTTGCACAAAATATTAGGACAACAGAAATGGAACTTATATTAAATTTTGTTGGCGAAGATGATGATGTAATGTCTTGTTTCTGTTCTTTGCCGCTGCTTCGCGAAGTCTGATTATAATCTTGGAACAAAGTGATATTCAATATGGTAGGTTTGCGATAATTCGTTGTTGGTGAGGCTATTTTCTTGATGTAAGTTTATACCACAAAGACGATAAATGAAACTACCATATGTACGAAACTTTTTAAATGATCATTTAACGCCAGAAGTTTAACTTGTGGGAAAAACATTAAGAGGGAGATTTTCAATCAAGTTACCGATGCATCTTGAGCCTTATTTCAAATCATGATCTCTCCTTCATTTAACAATCGTTTTTCTTAAGGATCTGAACTAAGATGTTCAAATGATGAAACGTTTTGCTGTGGGTGCAAAGTGCTGAGGTCTTAGAGAGCGGTGTAACAAAAGTGGAATCCAGTGCACTCATGCGGATCTAAAATCTGAATGTAACCGGCAGTAAAAAATAGAATAAAATAAAATAAAATAAATTGTTACGACAGACACTTTTTTACGTTAAAAATGAAGCACATTATCTTTTGATTCACGACCAGAAGAATTTTTCATTCACAGAAAATCTCGTCAGATACGTCTGATTTAATATAGTTGTTTATTCCTCATATTACATGGTCTAAGTTAATGAAAAGATTTTTGATAAAATAAGATTCATTCGATTTGTAGGCAAACTTCTACGGTCAAGCAATACAACCGAAAACAGAAATTCACTCAAAGAGCCAATATTTAAGTTTTATTTATTATAATTTATTTTTATAAGAGAATTTTTAACAGTGTATCATAATTTTCACACTAAATGGTTGTAAAACGTTGCATGAAGTTAGCGGAACAAATAACACTTGAGTTCCACGGAGCTAATATCCATTAGTAAACAGCACAATTATTGTGCTTAGTTAGTTAAAAATGCCGGTCGAGAAGCTACTGTCGTCCATTCATTTGTAACCACACATTACGGTATACCTCTCAGGTACACCTATACAGGCATACCGGAAAGGTATACCTGTGCAGGCTGGAACACACATACACACACACACACACACACACACACACACACACACACACACACACACTACGGTAAACCGGAAGACTTTAACTCCGGCAGGCGAGAAATGGCGAGCAGTGAAGAAGACGTCGCCAACGCGTTAGTGGGTTTTTATAGTTGCCATGAAACCTAAGACATGGTGTAAAGAGTGGCTTAGGAAGAGAAACGAGATTCGTTATCCTCAGATCCTTCAGACTACCGTAATAATTTGCGGATGAATTAAGATGGCTACAAAAATCTATTGTCGCTTGTGACGCTTTTAATACAGGGATAAATACAGTTAGGATAACTTCTGTTTCTGCCCATTCACCGCGGGTGCGATACTACCGTCATCAGTTCGTGCATATCGCAATATTACGACTCTGCTCAACTCAGTGTAGTGTTAAAACTGCGTGTGTCAACGTTGGTGGCTAATAAAGGATACATATTTTCGACTTTTCACTCTCAAAACGTTTGCACATATCTCAGTTTTCAGAAGCGCTAGTTTCGAGGCTTTGTCTTCATATAAGTAACTGTAATTTACCGTTAAGCCGTGAAACAATGCCGACGCTTGCTCTCGGGGCGTCGTGCATTGTATTTCGTTCCGCAAGCAGAGAGCATTCATTTGGCGCCGGTCTGTGGAATGGCTGGTTGCTTTCTCGGAACGGTGATTTCTGTTTGCTTCGGGGCAACCGCCAGGTTGCGTTAATGCCATGGAAATACGGTAATAAACCAGACCCAGTCCACGGGGAAATCTATCCGCCTTGTTCCCCAGGGAGCACTAGCTGGGAGCAGCAGATACCGGGCCGGAGATGAGGGCCTTGCAGCAGCGTGATGGTCGAGTGTTGTGCTAGCCACCTGGCTAAACACAACGCGCGCTCTGTATGCTGCAGTGTCTATACTGTACAATAAACACAATTGCACAATTGTAATGTCGATGGAAAGTCATCATATTCTTTAAAACGTCAGATACAGATAACCCTTACGCATATACTGGAACTTCATTATGTGTGTTAATTGAGGGGGGGACGTTGATGAAAAACACAATTTGAATCATGCGCCAGATCTACAGTTTTGGAGATAAGGCAATCAAATTTTTTAGCACGTTTTACAAAAACATGTTCAATTTTTTTATGGGACTTAATTGCGGGGTCATCAGTAACTAAACATACAAACTACTTATGAATTAGCTTATGCTAACGACGGCACAAACATCCGTGACCGAGGGGGGATTCGAGCCCCCGACGGAATCGGCCTCGCGCATCGTAACATAGCGCCTCAATGCGCTCGGCCGCTCCGCCGCGGCCACCCTTTACATGAAAGTAACACATATAAAATACTTTCATTATATATATTCAAAATTTTAAATGAAATTTGAAGTTTTATTTTTAAAAATTAAAGTATGTTCCTTTTTCTCGGAATGTATTCAAGAGAATTCTACAAAAATTTCTCTGTTTGATCTCTTATATGTTGTAAGCTACTTTCATGAAGTTTTTGGAATAGGTCAAATAGTAGAATTTTCATAACTTTTTGTTTATAATTCCACAAGCAATATTTTAAATTCGTCCAAAATTCCAACTACTTTGTCCCAATTTCAAAATTTGCTCTCGAGACAACGTATATTAAGTTTATATAAATATGTGTGGAAAATTTCATAATTCTAGTTTTCATAGAATCTGAGGAAAAAGTACATAAACTTTAAAAATAAACTCATCAGGAAACGCAATTTAAAGTTCAACCTATTTTCAAATTCATATAATATATAACAATCAGTTATTGCCATATAATCTGTGAATATGAAAGAATGTTCAACTGAAGGATCAGAATTGACGTCTCTTCTTTCGTATGTAATATGCCGGTGACGTTAAGTGGGTAGGGGTGTGGATGTTTGAAGTCCTTACTCTTACGGAATTTAGTTTCTGAAACTACGAGTTTGAGTACTGCGGGCAGGGTAGAGCTGGGAATTTGTGTCTGACTGGAGGCGTGATTAGATAGTCCTTGCAGAAGCTGTCATCACTGTGTCGTTAGTGATGTAGTGGTCAGCGCATTTGCCTACGAAGCGGGACACTTGGGTTTGAATCCCGGCTCGGTACCCTTTTTCAGCTTTGCATTTGATGTCATTTATTCTGTGAATATGAAACAATAACAACTGTAGGATCAGAAATGACGTCTGTTCTTTCCAAACAGACTCCCAATATATATATAAAACTTTTTTCCTTATGTCACTTCTTCATAAGGAACCACATTTATACTCTGGATCGTTTTCCTATTCAACGCTTCTCTTCTGGTTTCTTGTTTGCCTCCTTTCCTTTACCGGGTGTTCAACGGACTTTTCAGCTGCAGAGACCCGCTGTAAATCTATTTTTCTCAGGATATCTTGAGTAAAATTTCCTTTCTTGAAGCCCATTGTTTCCAATATCTAAATTCTCCCACCTTCACATAATTAAATACAAGAACTGCATCATAAGTTGCAACTCTGACAACTGTAGCAGATGCAAATGTGGGTTTAGCGCATCGTTACCGTATGAGTGAATTTAGAGACTCATTTTGAGAAATACAGGATCGGCCAGAAGCCGAGATTCATCACTGTAGTATGCACCATTCACCTCACAAATTTTTCACTTGGAGCTGCTAGGAGACGAGTTCACACGTTCAGAAAATACTTCGAACGTAGCCTCATTGCTGGTATGTCGTTGTTTACCACGTCTTCTATTCAGTAACTTATTCAAAAGCAATTTATCCAGTTTTTATACACTCTTTCTGATCGTGTCGTAAATGAATGAAGAAAGAATCGAACACTTGTATAAATCTCCGTCAGTATCACAAGTCAATAAAAGAATTGCTTCGTCATAAACGATGCTGCTAGTTTATTTTTGTTTATAACACACGGAGCAGAGTCAAAGATGATCTATATAACCAAAGAGTATGTCCCATGGCCTTATAGATGTATCCCACACATGTTAGGTTAAAAGTAATACACAGTATCGTCGTTCACTGAGTTGTTATTGAAGTTCTGTTTCAAAACGCGGGCGTGGTAGGGAGGTCGCGTCACTCTTTTAATTAATTTTGCGATTTCAACATTGAAACTTTGGGAACCTAACCTAATAAATAAAAAATTATTAGAAATTTGACATTTTTGGTTAATTTCATCAAAGTTTCCCCTTAAGTAATTGAAGTAGTTAGATTATATACGCATTGTCAACCGCAAAGAAGAGCGATCACATTTGAAAAACAGTATCCGCGATTTCGGATTGAATCACGTCACATACCGTACAAGAAACAACGAAGCTATTGTTACACCACGGCACCGAATTTTACGATGGAAAAAATGGCGACCTTATTGCCTTATAAAAACCGGCTCCGTGTGTTGTAGCGTTGTCTTGTGGCTAAAAGTAAATCGTAAATGTGTTACGAGCTATGAACAGTTCTGAAATGTATTACATCTGTGAGTAGTATCGTCGTAATTAATTTTTCGTGATACTATTAACATGATATAAATGTTTTACGAATGTTGTAAAACACTTCGTTTCCACCTTATAGTACACAGATAATACGCAGACATACGTCCTCTTTACAGTTACACGTTTCACATTTTTGCGATAGGGATGGATGGGAAACAAACGGAAGAAAAGTTCGATATTTACACTTAATCTGTGATTTCTTGCCTACTATGAGGTGGAAAATTGGCTCAGCACCAGTAATAATAAAAATTAATTTACACCTGTACTGTGTTTCTAAATTTCAAGACACTGACTTTACTCTTCAAGTACCCAAGCCAAGGGATTACAGAGTATATCTATATAATGTACCAGGTCATTAAATGTCAGTTTCCGCTAATTAATATTATCATATTGTCCTTTAGTATTTTTTGCAATTACACAATATCTTTCAGGGGAAATTGTTAATCTTTTTAAAAATAGGATTGTAGCAGAATTAGACGGTGTTCAACAAAACGTGTGTCCTACACTTGTTAATTTAGAGAGTAATATGTGTGAGAAAGTAACCCAAACGAATAGTTACAAATTTTGTTAAGCAAAGACACTTGATAAAGCTCAAAAGCGGTTGTTATAAATTCCATCTGCGACTTCAGCACACATTCAAAGTATGTTGACATAATTTCTTGCTCTTCCGAGGTCGTCTTGTCGATTTTGTAATTTATTAATTAATTTGTTTATACGATAGCGGGACCACTGATAATGTAAACGATAAACTCTTTTCGTACATTGGAACATCTATGACCACCCACATTCCAGTGAATATCAGATTGACACCAAAACATGATGCGAGTTTCTTTCACTACTTTTTTGTTTCACTGAATCTTAGCTCACTCAGGTGTCAGACCAGCTAAAATTCTGAGATTTGTCCATCTGAATGATTGCTTTTGCGTTTTCCGATTTAAAACGAGGGTTGGAACTTAAATAGTGGTAACTTTGTATTTACAACCTGTACAAAAGTGTTACACGTTTGCACCAATTAACGTCCTTCATAGTAGTCACCAGCGATGTGTTGAACCCGTTCCCAACGACGTGTAAGGCGTAGTATATTGTTAGTAGAGACTGTTCTGTTGATGTTGCGAGTGGAGCGGTCTACTGCCTGTCTGGAATAGTTCTGAAGCCAATGCCACGAAGTGGTTCCTTTTATCTTCGGAATCAAATCAAAGTCAGAAG
The DNA here is from genome assembly GCA_026315105.1 of Locusta migratoria. Taxonomy (NCBI): domain Eukaryota; kingdom Metazoa; phylum Arthropoda; class Insecta; order Orthoptera; family Acrididae; genus Locusta; species Locusta migratoria. Next base: position 27,618,774 of record CM048751.1, read on the forward strand.
GAGTATGGTGGATGGTACAGTGCTTCCCAGTCCCTTCGACGAAACAGAGCAAATAGCGCATTATCGTTCAAAATGATGGGTGTGTGCGCAGCTAGTGTTGCCGCTTCTTTCTAAATGCTGGTCGCAGGTGATGCTCAAAAACAAACAGTAAAGCTGTGCATTTACGCTGTGGAGGAACGTTATGCGTTAGGGTAATACCATCATAGTTGTATACGAGAATCACCATACAGGGGCTAAGATTCACTTTTTCGCGGCGACACATAATGACTCCATTCGTTGGATTGGCGTTTCAGTCTTGGCTGGTACGATGTGGTGCACGTCTCATCCAGTGTTACGATACGGCGTAAGAAAGCCTCTCCTTGCTGCTGTTAGCACTCCAAATGCATCACAGCAGCGTCGTAACGCATCCCTTTCCGCATTTCCGTAAATTCATGCAGAGCCCATAGTGTTTTTCGCATGCCTAGGCTTTCCTTCTGGGTTCGAAGCACAATCGTATGCGCTAATCCGGTTTCGTGGGCGAGCTCACGAATCGCCTGGAGTCGTTCACTGTCCACTAACGCGGCAAGAGTATGCACTTCTTCATCAGAGACGTTAGGACGATCTGCCAGATTGATGTCTGCCAAAATTTGCCGACTTTCCGTGAAGTCTTTTACCCAACGTGCCACTGTTCTGTAAGGCAATGCCGATTCCCCTCACGCCTCTTGAAAGCTTTGATGACACTGTCGTGCTGTACGACCTCTGGCACATTCAATATTGACCCAATTCCGTTGTTCCTGTTTAAAAAACATAGTGACGCCGATGCCGATACGTTAAACCGCTCGCTCAAAAGTGTCTGTGTTTCGGTCTATTGTGCGCCCCTTGGTGACGCGTGCCACGGGCGAGTCCACTTGCTCGGAGGTAGGTTAGGTAAGTCAACAACGCTAGTTATCAGCGATAGTAGTAGATTCCATTGCATAGTGTCTCCACAGCAGTGTTTCCTGTATTTAAGTTCTGACAATCATACAAGAGTGATTTAAAAAAAAAAAAAGAAAAAAAAAAAAGTTTGTAAAAAACCTATAAACGTTTGTTTTAATATCTTACACCCTCTAAACAACCAGAAGGACTATGTGCATGTAATTATTCGTACTGTTTATGACGTACGAAAGAACAGACGCACCAGTTCACCTTGTCACGTTCTGAGGCGTATTTCAGTCCGGATGCACACGAGGACCGGACCCATGCCGGGTATACCGGATTAGTTGCCAACCATGAAGTACAGAGGTCAAAATAGGAGGTATGGGAATTTGGATAGGGCGGGTTACGCACTCGGGATTTCCTTGAAGGTGCGCATAAACCCGTGTGCTGGCGTGGCATAGAGGTGGCGGGCGCCGTGGCTCAGCGCGCCAGGTCAGAGGGCCTAAAGCCGTCTGTAATGAAAAGCTGAGCCAAGAACAACAACACAAACACGATCAGCAACCGCAAGGATCAGAACTACCAATAGAGCGCGTGCTTTGCTCCTGCCCTGTACCACATAAGGAAATAGGTTTGGCTTCCGCTGGAGCTAGTGTCATGATGGGCAATCACAACTCCATGTCTAAAATTTTGGAAACAGATATCCATCGCTTGTTCTTTATAAAATTTGTATGACATTCTTTCAATCTGTGTTCCTCCTATGCTTCTGCAAAATTGTCAAATTTGGAGAAAAGACACTAAAGTAATCGTAACAGATTTCATCATCTTGAAAAAAATTATTGTACCTTAATGGCCCGTGGGTCAGGCTGGCAGTAGCTTCGTATCCTGCTCTTCAACCCAATGTACAGATGTATTTGACGATTGGTGATAGTAATTTAAAACGGGAGATAAAAATGTTGAATTTAACAATGAAAAAGAAGATAAAAATTGCCGCATTAAAAACAATGAAATGAAGACTTTAAAACACACATAATCATAATTAAAAACAATAAAATGTTTTAAAACACACATAGAATAAAAACTGCGACGGTGGCTGAAAAAAAGTTTTTGCACAGTTAACGATGACGACAACAGAGAGACAATAAAAAAGAATGGCAGCACAGTGTTCTGGGTATGCAGCGGTTGCCAAAGTCTTAAAATCACGCTCACCACTTGACACTAACACTTCAGCATGGTGTACTGTTAAAAACACGATTGAAACGATTAAAAAGTAAAGCACTCAGACCCCACAGGGGAGATGGGGAAGGAAGGGAGGCGCGGAGGGGCATGAAGGGGAGAGTTTGGGAAGTGAGGAAGTAAAACGTAAGAACTCAGAGGAAGGGGAGAGGGAGATCCAAGTGGCGAAGGGCAGGGAGGGGAGTAGGATTGGAGGGGACCATGCAATATATGGAGAGGGGAGGGATCAGGGCTGATAGGATGGGTAAACATCAGGGCGGAGGGCGTCATCCGGGAGAGGGAGGTGGCAAAATTTACCCTGGGAGAGAATGTGGAGAGTGTGAAGGTGTATGGAGGGAGGGATATGCCGGTACTCGCGTGACAGAGGCCCGGGATTCATCAGGAGTGGAGAGACAACGGGGTGACGGGATTCAATTTTGCTGGTGGTGTAGAAGATATGGATATGTTCGAGGAACTTTAGAAGGTGAGGGAAAGGAATGAGATTGTAGAGGATCCGCGTGTGGTAGGGAGGCGGATGTGGTAATCGAGGCAGAGAGCGTGGCGTTCTAGGATTTGGAGGGATTTGTAATTGGGGGAGGCGGATATCCAAGCGGGATGGAAACTGCAAAGGCACATACAGTCCTCATGTCCAGCCGGAAAGGAGCTTGAGACAGAAGAGGGCTGTTTGAAGGTGAGGGTTCCAGGAAAGGGAGCGACCCAGGGTGAGGCCAAGGTAATTGAAGGTGGAGGTTTGGGGGATGGGGCGGTCATGGGGTGTGAGGTACAGGTAGCGTGGACTGAAGGATCGGGTGGTACGACCAATAATGATTGCCTGGGATTTGGCGGGATTGACATAAAAGAGCGACTAGTTACATCAAGTGGAGAATTGAGAGGTGAGACTGGAGAAGGTGCTGAGAACGAGCAACAGAGGTGGCGATGGCTAGGAACATACGGGAGGTTTTTCCACAGGTCGGGAAAGAAGCCAGTGTAGAGGATGACATTGATAGGGATGCAAGGGTGGTATGGAAGGGGTCGGGGCAGGCACGAAGGTGCCTCTAGTTGAAATGGTCGCGACCAGGGTCTCTGTTGCGATTTGTGCATATTGTAAGTTGGATGTCCAGGGCGGTAATAGGTGAGTTCTAGGTTAAAGATGAGGAATCAGTCTTTAAGTGTGCAACATATCAGAGTTAAATGTAAGGACATAGTTGTGAAAAGTGAAATACGAATGACATTCAGGCCCAGGCTGACAACACAAATACTGTGAGTAGAAAACTATCCTCTATTATCTCTGATTTCCTTTTTTCTGATTTGATGAACTTGATTGGTGACTTTTTATTCTGGAAGAGACGCAGTATAAGTAGGATACACGCCCGCAAACTGCCTCTAAACGCAGACAAAGCTATAGTTACACATAAAAATCCATTTGCGTCCAGCTGAGTTTACTTGTCCAAGCTACTACTTTCTGCTGATGACATGATTCTGTTGAGTAGAGGGTTCAATTTCAACCTTCCGACCAAGGTGGATTTCCGTCCAATCAAATGGACGATTGCTGAAATTCAATGTTTTTGTGAAACTTGTAAAATTCCTCGTCCATTGCAGACCAAAATAAACCTACTAGTTTGAACTACCATTCAGATCCCCTTGTGTTAACAGCGAGCAGGCTAAATGATAAGTTGCCTGAAAATAATGTGTTAGACACGCGGGCTGATAAAGGTAATTCTGAAGTTTTAATTTTGGATTCTGATTACATTGCAAAAACTGTTGAAATTTTGTCGAAGTGAAAGCAAATCCCCTTCAGAAAGTTTGTAACGACTTAAAACATAGTGTACAATGCTGTAGTTTCTTAGTCACTTCAAAATTTGCAAAACATAGACAATTTACAACAAACCCTAAGGTTCCTACACTTTGTTCACAGATTAAGAAACATAAATTCAACCATCCAATCCGGCCGATTGTGGGTGGATTCGAAGCTCCCAACTCAATAGTTTTTGCTATGAGAAGTTAAAAAATGCATTCACTTTTACCAACAGGTAGACAATAAAAAAGAGTTATGAAATGGCAATGCTTCTTAGGTACACGACGTTGCCACCGAATACCACCGTGGCATCACTAGACATCGTGAATCTTTACACCAACATATCAGTTGAAGAGACCCTGAAAAATGTGCGTACAAATCTTCGTACTACAATAAGTTGAATACTGGTGAAGCTTTGGAGCTAGTTGATTTATTATCACTTTTCCTTTCGTTTATTATTTTGTCTTTAATGGCAAAATATATTTTCAGGAAGACGGCCTGGCCATTGGCTGTAGCTTATTGGGCATTCTAGCTGACATGTTTATAAATGATTTAGAGAAAAAAAATTTTTTCAACTTGAATGGGACTTCTTCCAACAACATTCTTATCTACCGTAGATATGTTGACGGTATTTTTGTTTTATACCACGGTAGTGAAAAATTTGTAATGGATCTGGCGGACGAGCTCAATCAGATGCATTCAAATATACAAGTCACAGTAGAGATGGAAAGCAACCATACACTCAGTTATCTTTATCTAAAGGTTATGAAAGAAGACACATTTGTTAGTCTAGACCTCTTTCGTAAAACCACCACCACCACCAATTTAATTATTGGCACTGATTCATCCCATCTCCGCACGCACAAAACAGCATTCTTTCTATGTTTAATAGACTTGCAAAGTTGTATCTTTTCCAAGTATCACCATTTGTTTTGTCTCACATAAATGGCAAATTTTATTTTGTATATGGCCTCGTTTTTCCATGTCTTTGGTTGACTGATGGTGGCTGCTATACACAATCTTCATTTAAACCATCAGCTATAGCCAATCGCCGGCCGCGGTGGCCGAGGGGACTGAGGCACTACAGTCACGGTCTACACGGCCACTGCGGTCGGGTTTTCGAATCCCCCCCTCGGGAATGGATATTTGTGCCGTCCTTAGCATAAGATACTTGATAAGTAGTTTGTAAGTTTAGGGACTGATGAGCCCGTAGTTAAGTCCCACAAGCTTAACAAACATTTGAACATATAGCCAATCACTGCTCACTTTTATTGCCTTATTTTAGACACGTAGCCACGATTATAGTGTGTGCTACCACATAAGATGTTATCGACTCTTTTCCCTACTCATATTTGTAGGTTATATCAACCTTGGTTTGGCAAGAATCTACTCACATCATCTATAACATTAAGCCGCGGACATAACGGTACTTACAAATCTCACGTTGTTTGATATGTACCCTGGTCAGTTGGAGGCTCAAATGCCGTTCCCTGCGCTAGTTATCCCAGAATAACCGCGGGTACTAAAAATCCTCTTTCGTGTGCAATATATATTTATTTAGAATATAATAATAAATAAATAAAATTTAAAAAATAATGAAAATAAATTACCTGTGTAATTGGCAGTATGTTACATTCTATTTTCCATTATGAACAATAGCCTTCAATTTATGCTTGATTTTTTTTTCCATTTCCGTTTTGGTATTAGATTTTAAAACATAAGTGTAACCTTCTCAGAAATTATGATACATTGTGTATTATGATTGCATGTTGATATCTAAGCAATGTGTTCTAGCTTGGCACGCTATACAGTTGTTTCCAATAAACAAATATACACTATATATGTATGACCATTGATACGATTTTCATCATCACAACTTGTATTTTCTGTGACCTTGTAAGTATATAGTTTGCCAACTGTTGTCATTAATCATTATAATGTTAAAACTGTCACTCTACTATTATTATAAACAGTAATTTTATTCCAGCCCCTTCATTTTTATCACTGAACTTTTATAGTAACTTCAGTTATGTGTATCATTATTACTATAAGTTTGTTAACAGTAGTCATTAATGTGTTGTAATGGTATAGCTTCCTGACGATCTGTTTCTGTGATCAACTATTCTGGTCCATCAATGATTTTTATTTATTACGACACGATATAACTGGCATCTGATGACATAATGTTGAGAGCATTTGTTTAAAAAATGTTTTTTTTATTACCCCCTTTTTTATTTTTGTACTGCTAAACATGAATTTTACCTAGCGTATCGTCACTTGGCACGGCGCCACTAGACAATGTGTTGAAGTACGACACGCCATTTGGCGAGTAATATCTGTAAACATGTATTGTACCATTACTGTACCCTCAGTCTGCACAGTGATGTTACGTCAAGAACATGTAACGAATATTACTCACCAACTTGTAGCTAATGTATACTGGTGGCTTCTAACCACAGGGTACGTGTGCTGAATTTTATCTTTGTAATATTTCTGATGTCACATTGTATAGTTAACATTAGATAGATTATGATGATGTCCCAGAACGAAACGTGTTTATTGTAACCACTTCATGACTTTCATCAATACAGCGACCTATGCTGCTTTTTCCGGACTTCATTCGTGTGCTATATTTGGTTGGAGCTTGTTAAGTCTTCCGCCCTCTGTAGCTGCCTCAGAAAGAGTATATTCTACTATTGGATTAATTAATATTATTAAGTCAACTGTGGTTGTCTAAAGAATTACGATGTTCAGTGTAAAATGTCTTATGTCAGAATACAAAAAAACTGCTCAGTGGTATCTAAGAACGTAAAACACTGTCACTTATAACGCATGGCTTTTCGTTATTTTCATTATTTATTGACATGCCCCATTACATAAAAATATTACATGTTTGACATTTAAATTCAGACGCTTACATCAGGTACTTAAGAAAACACAAAAATAGTACATGAGATGGAATTATTTACAAAAGAATGCATTTTGTATATACATGGTTTATCGCTTTACATAAAGAAACCGAACGAGTTTTACACACCAGGAAATCTTATTGGATTACAGAAGTCGTAAAAGTATGTAGTGAGCTTATGTACCAAACCAAAATTGCTGACGGACCATTCTCCTCCTTTGTCAGCTATTTTTTTCCTGGGATGGTTCCTCTCTTTCAGTAAGTTGCAGCAGGCGAAAAGCAGGTGGTCAAAAGTTTGGATGTCTCTTTTACATCTGCACGTCGCGTCTTCATTTATTCCGATACGTTGATAATAGGCTTTAAGTATCCCACGACCAGTTAACATTGCTGTAAAATTCGGAGATTTTCATCTACATCTACATAGGTACTCTGCAAATTACATTTAAGTGCCTGGCACTTTCGTAACTTTTCTCTACCGTTCCATTCTCTAATAGCGCGCGGGAAGAAAGAGCACCTAAATCGTTCCGTTTTCGACCTGATTTCTCTTATTTTATTGGGATGGTCATGTCTCCCTAAGTAGGTGGGTGCTAGCAAAATATTTTTATTCGCAAACAGATCACGCTGCAATGAATAATGTCTTTCTTTTAATGATTTCCACCCTAATTCGTCCAACATTTCCGTGACGCTCCCCCCCCCCTCGTAATGTGATAAAACAAAATGAGCTGCCCTCATCTGAACCTTCCAATATCAGCCCCACCTGGTGAGGGTCCCACAATGGGCAACAGTACTCCAGGAGAGGACGCACAAGTGTGATGTAGACAGTTTCTTTGGTGGAGCTGGTGCATCTTCGAAGCGTTCTGCCAATGAAACGTAATCTTTGGTTCGCCTTCCTCACAATATTTTGGGAGTTTAATCATTAAAAGTTGTCGGATCTTAGGAAAATACGGTTTAGTGCTTTCCCCATTTTTTGTTCTTTGCCACTCAGTCTTCCATTTGTTCCTGAACTCCTCTGGAAGTTACTTCTTCACCGCGCTTGTAGGTACTTTGCTGTAGCGTATCGACTGTCGTGATCGAGCCGATCTTTTAGCGGGATTTTCTGCTAGTTCATTTCCCTATATCCCTAGATGTGCTTTAACCCGTTCGAAAAGCAACAGCGAGTTGTGTGTCTGCAAACTTCTGATTTTACAGCGTATTTCTTCAAAGAATCCAAAGTAATCATTCTATCGGTGTGAATTATTGCAGTTCTATGAATATTCGAGAGATTGGTTATTGACTAAAGGGCACTGAGAATGGTAAATTGTTGCCCTTCATTTTTTTAGCATTCATTCGACTGTTTAAGATGTATCTTGTAAATATGCATCTTATAAACAAGTATTGCAATTCCCGAACCCACTCCGTCGTTTGACTTGCTTCCGTCTGTGTATATTTCAACAGGGTAGCTTTAGTCTCGTGAAGTCTGCCGGGTGTGCCGAGCTTCTATACTCTAGGACAATGTCGATTGTTATGTGAACTTTTTTATTATATGTGTAATAATTAATAATAAAATTGCATAATACAGGCATGCAGATAAATTTTTTGTACCAGGAATCTCATAACATAGCACGAATTTTGTATTATAGCATATTTTATCTGCGTATGTAGTAGATTTACTGCTATTTCCTGCTTCATGAGGTTCTGTTTCCTAATTTCGAGACTTTCGTGTCTGGCAACATTGGAAGGAGGGGAAGAGGGCGAGGAGAAAATGGTGAAATGTTTGTAAACCTGAGGGACCAATCTGCGGTGGTCATTGGTCCCTAGTCTTACGAACTGTTTAATCTAACATATGCTAAGGACAACACATAAACCCAAGGCCAAGGGAGAACTCGAACCTCAGACGTTGAGCAGCTGCACACACCGCAGCTCTGTGCCTTAGTGCGCACGGCCATTCCCACGCGGCAGAAGGAGGTGAATGAAGAGGAAGAGGAGGAGGTGGTGGGGAAAGAGGGGTTGGTAGCGGAGGAGATGGAAATGGCGGAAGGGAGGGGAAGAGGCTTAATGGAGGGGTAGGGAAGCGGCTGAGAGGGAGACGGGAGGAGTAGCAGGACCAACTGATAAAGCAACAGATGAATATGCTGGCAGCTGGAGTTTCAGTTATGTAACACTCGGGGAAGCTCAAGAGCTCAAAAACGAAGAAACACTCATAGAGTTGCGTAAGTGTTAAGCGGCGAGATTACGCAGTGTACGGCGGAAATCCAACTGCCGTGCATATTTAGCAATTGCTAAACATTGCACTGTTCGATAGTTTCTAATTAAAGAAGCTTTGAATACAGTATCATAAAGTTTAGCTACGCAAGGAGGTTAACAAATATTTAACTACATAAATGACACGTAAAATGCAGGCTAAGTAGAACGTAGCTCAAACATTTTTTTTTTTTCGGAAATGGAAGCATCACTAGTATCACATGTTATGAAAATCGAAAATTATGCAAAATTATTTATTGATTCACTAAGCGGCTTTTGAATTCTTGCAAGAGCCTTTTTCCACCCGAATGAGCCACTGACGTGACGTCTAAATGATGTAGACGGCCGCTCCTGTCAAATATCCCAAGGTTGACTTCCCTTTCGAATTTTCATCATATTCAACTAATAACTAACGTGTTGCTATTTGAAAGTAATGGTATACTGAAGCAGTACCAAAAATCACGCCGTTCTTAGTACGATTAATTGTAAACTATAGCCAAGAAATACCACATTGACGGCTAACTCCTGTCACTATTGGTAAGGAGAAACGTCATGGTGCCGAAACGAAGCGTGTGTGACAAGCAGTGTGATTGTATTGCTTTTCATTTAAGTCATCCTTGTTTTGAAGACGGAACCTCGTCAGTTTTATTTTGTTACTTGTGGAATAAAATGATGCATCTTAATAATAATAATGATGTAGTGCAGTAGATAAACGCCAGTGATTCCCAATATAGTCTATGTAGATCCCCCCCCCCCGGGGGTTTATTGCGACATGTAAGGGGTCCACGTCAGCGAAAAAATAATTTGGGGGTCTATTTGTTGGAAATGGGGGTCAACGATAATGCGTCACAGGTAGGAAGGCCGCAAACAAAATTGAGAATTTTTCTCACAATGCTGAAGATTGCTCCTTTGTAAGTCACTGTTCGCTTCTTTGGCTAAGAGAGAGAATGGAGCCGGTCGCGGTGGCCGAGGGGACTGAGGCGCTCCAGTCACGGTCTGCACGGCTACTACGGTCGGGGGTTTGAATCCCCCCTCGGGGAATGGATATTTGTGCAGTCCTTAGTATAAGGTAGTAGATAAGTAGTTTGTAAGTTTAGGGACTGATGACCCCGTAGTTAAGTCCCATAAGCTTAACAAACATTTGAACATTTTTTTGAGAGATTGGAGGAATTCTGTATTTTCGGTCTCCTGCTGTAGGCTCGTAGCCAAAATTATTTTCCTTGAACGAGGCTTCAATTATGACATATATATTCTAACTTGTAAAACATTACAAAAGTAAATCCAAAGGTGTACACGTATTTCAATAGAGATAATATCACGTTATATTCATGCAAATCTTCAAAGTAGAAGTTGAGCTTACTTTCCAATTACGATACCATCAGATAGGTTACTATTTTCATAGCTCCACTACGTAAACTACTATCCCTTGCCTTTCTCCGAGAAGTGGGAGGAGTATCGGACGCTGCCCGTGAAAGACCTGCAAATGTATCGTCATTCATTTTCAGCAAATGTATGCACGTCTCCGAAAGGAGATTGTAACGAGGGTGAAGGTGAGTGAAATCTTTTGTGCAGTTGTCAGATCGGGCCAAAGCTTTGTTAATTACACTAATTGGATTGCAAATTATTAAAAAATTCAATTATTTCACTTGACATTTTATTTACGATTTTAAACGTAGCTAACAACGAGTTTAAGATTACGTCAGTTACGTTACACAACGATTATTCCACGTTCACTTATCAAATCAAAAAAAATTAATTTCAATAACCCAAACACCAACCTATCTTCGTTTCCTTACAGGAGAAAATCATGAAGATAGGAAAGGGAAGATGGCGTCTCGGCAGGACAGTGCTTGCTCCCGAACAAACCTCGGGACGAAAAATAGTCTCAGGCTTTATGAATTTCGATTTACATTGATATTTAAACTTCGGGACATTTGACAGGAGCGGCCAGCTACGTCATTCTGACGTCACTCCCTTAGCTCGTTAGAGTGCAAATAGCCTCTACATCGGTAACAAGTGAATAACATTTGTTCACATGCGACATAGAAAGATTTTATCTTTACAGAAGACACCAGAGATGAAATTGTTACTTTTTTATGTTCAAATGTTTGTCAGGTTTGTGGGACTTTACTGCGGGGTCACCAGACCCTAAACTTACAAACTTATGTACTACCATATACTAAAGACGTCACAAATATCCGTGCCCGACGGGGGGATTCCAATCCCCGACCGTAGCGACCGTGCAGACTCTGACTGGCGCGCCGCAGACCGCTCGGCCAGTGCGGCCGGCCATTTTTTATGAAAACTGTTACATTTTTAAGGGTTTGTATTACTAAATATAAAAATATTACTAAAACATAAAAATCTAAACAATGGCGTCTTCCGCCATATGTTTACTGATTTTCATTTCTACCAATAATGTCATCTTTCCGATTTTCTTGAGAGACAGTAAGATTTCACAGACTACATCGTAAATGTGGTTTTAATCTTTCACATATATATGGACAAAACATTCATAATCCTTACTGTTGTTAATTACAATTGACCTCTGATTCGTTCATCACACGATTCGCATCAAACTGCCAGAGACTAAAACTGGCACAAAGTAAGACCGCCATACAACGTGATTATTTGAAATTTCCCACGTAACCACGGTTGACTTTGTAGAACTGTAATTTCCAGACACGCACTCCCACCTAACAACAGAGGTTATTGGCGACCCTTTGTGGCATTCGGGGCAGAATCTTATTTAAAACTAATTTGCAGACAGACTCTGTCCACGAATTTGAGACACGGCGCTCATAATGAAATGCACGTCGGTCTCCGCGTGTTGGGACCATATTGCGAGATAAAAAAAACGAGGAAATTCTGCTCGTCCACTGTGCGTTTCTTTTCCTTGCGCTTTGCTCGTTTATTTTTTGTCTCCTTTTTTTTCGCGGCGCCTCCTTCCTCACTCTCTTCCAACATTTTGTCCTGCGTCCTCTCCTCTGCTCCACCTCTGTTCGGATCTCGCGCCGCTCCGCACCTTGCATGCGAGAGCGCGCGGTGTCCGGGACTCGGGCGCGCTTAACGCGGGATTTTCCCATTCGCTCACAAAATGAAATTCAATTTCCGCGTGCCCGGGTCTGCGCCGCCTGTCTCCTCCATGCGCCTAACCGTCCCGTCGTCTTCCATCCTAGTTCCCACTCGGCCCCATCCACTGCGCTCTCTCAATCTTACCTCCTCCCTACGTTCGATACGGAGCACATCACCAGCCAAATCTGTAGTCACGACTTGAAAAATCTAGAGTGAGACATTTGAAATTTATTTAGCGTATGGCAAGTACAAATCACGTTTATGGAAAAATAAACTCCTACAATAATTTTTGGCACTTAAATAAAGACATAAATAATTAAATACAATTATGTCACGATCGACATGTTGTTGTTGTTGTTCTTGTGGTCTTCAGTCCGCAGACTGGTTTGATGCAGCTCTCCACGCTACCCTGTCCTGTGCAAGTCTCTTCATCTGAGAATACGTTCGGCAACCTACATCCTTTTGAATCTGCTTACTGTATCCGTCTCTTGGTCTTCCCCTGCGATTTTTCCCCCACACACTTCCCTCCAAAGCTAAATTCACAATTCCTTGATGTCTAAGAATGTGTCCTACCAATCTATCCCTTCTTTTAGACAAGGTATAACAGAAATTTCTTTTCTCCCCAATTCTGTTCAGTACCTCCTCATTAGTTGCGCGATCCACCCACCTAATCTTCAGCATTCTTCTGTAGCACCACATTTCAAAAGCCTCAATCCTCTTCCTGTCCGCAATGTGTATCGTCCATGTCTCACTCCCATACAAGGCAACACTCCATACAAATGCCTTCAGAAAGGACTTCGTTGGTCTCCCTCTACGATTTTTACCCCACACGCTTCCTTATAATGCTAAGTTGACAATTCCTTGATGTCTCAGAATGTGTGTTCTTATTCAGGATATGCCAGAAACTCCTTTTCTCCCCAATTCGGTTAAGCACTTCCTCATTAGTTACGTGATCTACCCATCTAATTTTCATCATTTGTCTGTAGCACCACATTTCAAAAGCTTCTATTATCTTTGTATCTGAACACATTACCGTCCACGTTTCACTCCCATACAATGCTACACTCCATACAAATGCTTTCAGAAAGGACTTCCTAACATTTACATTAATATTGCATGTTAACAAGTTTCGCTTCTTAAGAAACGCTTTTCTCCCCATACCCATTCTGCATTTTATATCTTCTTTACTTCGCCTATCAGAAGTTATCTTGCTGCCCAAATAACAAAATTCATCTACTACTTTTATTGTCTCATTGCCTAATCTAATTCCTTCAGCATCGCCTGATTTTCTGACATTGCATTCCATTACCTTCGTTTACTCTTGTTAATGTTCATTTTATATCTTCCTTTCAAGACACTGTCCTTCCCATTCAATTGCTCTTCCAGATCTTTTGCGGTCTCATCAGAAAACCGAAATGTTTTATTTCTTCTAAATGTTCAAATATTTGTTAAGCTTATGGGACTTAACTACGGGGTCATCAGTCCCTAAACTTACAAACTACTTATGAACTACTTACGAACTAGGACGGCACAAATATCCATGCCTGAGGGGGGGATTCGAACCCGCGACCGTAGTGGGCGTGCAGACCGTGAGTGGAGCGCCTCAGTCCCCTCGGCCACCGCGGCCGGCTTATTTCTTCTCCCTGCACTTTAAGGGCCTCTCCAAATTTCTCTTTCCATTCCTTTACTTCCTGCTCAATGTACAGATTGAACAACATTGGGGAAAGCTACAACCCTGTCTTACTCCCTTCCCAACCTCTGCGTCCCTTTCCTGCCCTTCGCCTCTAATAACCGCTGTCTGGTTTGTGTATAGGTTGACTATAACTCTTCGCTTCCTATATTTTACCTCTGATTCCTTCTGAATTTGGAAGATTGTATTCTAGTCGACATTGTCGAACGCTTTCTCCAAATCGACAAACGCTAAGAACGTAGGTTTGCCTTTCTTTAGGCTATCTTCTAAGATAAGTCGTAATGTGAGTATTGCCTCCCATGTTCCTACATTTCTCCTAAATCCAAACTGATCTTTCCCGAGATCGGATTCCATAAGTTTTTCCATTCGTCTGTAAATAATTAGTGTTAGGAACAACATACATACAATTACAAATTAACATTTAGGCTTTTAATGTATTCGACTGCACTTGGAGTCGCATCCAGGAAGTCCGTTGTTTGACCAGAGTAAGCTCTCTGCAGTGATGTGCCGTATCGCCTGCTTCTCAGCGCCGCAGTCGCACTTTGTAGATGGTGCTCTTTCCCGTTTGTGTAGAGAGTCCGCATATCGACCGTGGCCCGTCCTGATGCTGTTGACGCTGGTCCAGGTTTTACGGGGTACGTCGAAGCCTGGATATCTGTTCGACGGTTTCAGCGAGGTGTCTACCTGCGGTGGTGCTGATTCTTCCCATTTAAACTTCCAGCGTTCTTCAAGACAGATACCATTTTCCTCCAGATCTTTGGCACTTATAAGAGGTAGATGTCTAGAGCGCAATCTATCTCTGTCAATGCCATTGCTCAAAGCTTGAATCGGAAGTTTCGGGTTGTATTTTTTTATATTCTCTGGGAAACATGTTCTCTTCGTGAGGTGGCCGTATGTGGCTCAGTACAGGTAGCCAGTGAATGGGGGCTGATTTTATTGTACCTGAAATAATCTTCATAGTTTGGTTCAGTACTGTGTCCACCATCTTTGGTGTGAGCGCTCTTTAGCCAAACAGGTGAACTGTACTCTGCCGCAGAGTAGACAAGTTCCCAAAGCAGAACAGCGCAGGGCAGAGGCGGTGGAGCCCCAGCTCGTTCCTAGTAAGAATTTTTGCAGCAATGTTGATGAGATGTTGTTTGTAGCTGAGGGTTCTAACTAATGTCATTCACAGGTATTTTGGATTTTTGTAATGAGGCAGAATATTGTTATCAAAATTTATCTTAAGGTGTCTGTTCGCCGATTTATTAATCAGGTGGAAACATATAGTCTCAGTTTTATTTGGCTGTAGTCTCGATTAACAAAAGTACGTGAGAAGTGCCGTACTGACCCGGCTGATTGTCATCAGCAACGGGAGTCTCAGCAACTGCTCCAAGGAGCAGAGTGCTCAGCTGCTCAGCATGGAGGTGAAAACGCCTGCCACAGCCAAAGTGTAGCATTTGTAGTTCGTTTGACACCTTGTGAGGCGGCTGATATGGAACAGTTTATTTCACATATCAATATATTAGGTGTTAAAGGAGTTTTCTTGGTTGGAGAACTGTGTGACGTAATAGACGGGTGTGTGAGAGAGAGAGAGAGACAGGAGACGAGCTTGTATCCCGTGGGAAAGGTCCGCCACTATTTCTAGTTGAGATCTGATTGGCTCCCGCCTATACTAGTTGTCCGTCAAAATTTTATGCTTATTTTATTAATATTTAACTTTTCTATGTTTATTAAAAATTATCTATATACTTCCTGTAATGCTTTTGTGCTAAGCTATATTCTGGTTAATTCAAAGATTTAATTATTTGAATATATTGTAATAAGCTGAACAACGTTAGTCTAAAAGTTTCGCTTGGCGCCAAAACGGTGGCTTGTGGCGCGCAGCGAAGTGCGGCGGCAATCAGTCGAGCGCCGACCGCGATACCTTGCGCATTCATGTTAGTTCAGTGAGGGCCAGGGACAGTTTATACGTTATGTATTCAATATTACTCAGTCTGTATATTTGTTCTTGGATATACACTAGCATTTCTTCAATAAAAACAAGCACTGGCATCCTACAAAAGCTGAAATTATTCGTATTGCAGTACTTCCTAGGCACATCTCAACACCTCTTTTAGCATCACTTCAAATACAACGGACGTGCAACCTGTGTGCTTCACCTGAGCAATGGGACATCAACTACGACAGAAGACACAAGGTTAGTAAAATAGTGAATTCAGACATGCACTGAAGTTGCATATCGACATGGCACCTCGCGTGCAGTGCTGCCCCGTTTACAAACCAGGGCACTGGAACGAAGTGTGATAGTAATATCGCCAAGGATAGGCATGAAAGATGGGAGGTGTTTAGGAACTTTGTCAACTGGGCACTGATCTTCCCTCCCTGTCTTTTTTAAAACAAGCCCCGCCGGAAGGTCATATAGTGGTTTGACCAATGTCTCAATGTACTTGAAAATTATGTTGAAAAATAGACATATCTTTAATGACTCATTCCAATTTTTTCCCTTTCGTACACAACCGTGTCCGTTCGGTTTGTTCTCTTATGTGTTTCAGTAATGGTGTAGATTTTTACGAGGAAGGGTTGTTAGCCCCACGCTCAACCCCCAACCTAGAGGACCGGGGTTTGTATTAGGTTTACTCCCCTAGAGAGGCTGGCCTCTACGTCTCTAGAGCCCTCCATGCCCTATATTGTAGGGAATTGAAAATGACAAGGAAAATGGATAGGTTTAGGATAGGAAAGGGTAGGATTGGTAGGTCGTTGTGGAACACACTCCGTCTGGCTCCTCCCGTTTGGCCTGTCCGATATGGGCAACCCTGCTGGTAGCTACGCTACAGCCGGCATAGCCCTCCGGATCCAGAGCACGGAAACCTCCTCACGCGCACGGACAGTGCTACGTTAAGGCGGTGTCCCGCGAGGAGGTACACAGACCTTCATCAATAATTGTTTGCGGGTTATACTGGGAGTACGCAGGCCAAATGTTATCTCAAATCACCGGCACCGCACCCAGCAACGGGTAGCCGAGGTAACCATAAAGAAAAGAATTGGATAGGACACACCCTGAGAAGAGGAACACAACATATTCCGAAGCAGGTTTCAGAATGGAACCCACGAAGAGAGGAAGAGAGGCAGACCAAGGTCGACCTGGCGCAGGACTGTTGAGATGGCAGCCGCTGGCCATCATGAAGATGGCAACGAACAGGGTCAGATGGAGAGCTCTAATATGTGCCCTATGCTCCACACAGAAGTAAAAGGAATCAAGTCAAGTTACACAACCGTTCCCACAGTCTTCAGGGAAAACTATTTTCCAATTGTCCCTCGTATTTCAATTGCTCGACTGTCTTGGCTGAGTTGAGGTCGTTATTCTGGGGACATAGTTTGTATGAAAGACAATATTCGGAAAATGTACCGGAACATTTGAAACCTTAAACAAATTACTGAAAGTGGGTAATTCAGTGTGTTTCTGAATGATTTCAACACCACAACTGACGATTCGTGCGTTGTTGAGGGATATACATAGTCTTTGTAGCCCTGGAAAATATTTCAGAAAATGTTCGGGAAAGCTACAGAAGAAAGTGGGAAAATTTGAACGAAGTACAAAAATCAGTGTTTGTATGCACTCTCCGCCATAACTGACGATGAGGGGACATATTTGGTTTAAGTTGTCACCATCACATTTCGCAGATTCCTGACCTCTTTACCGATTTTTTTTCTCCGCAACCGACCGTGTGGTGTATGGCGGAGGTTTCTTTGCCATGTACGTCGCCGTTTACCGATCAATATGAAACTTGGCACATCTGTATGAGTTTTCATGGAGATGTTCTTTACCATTGGTAACCCGCTGCATAATGCATGGCGGAGGGAACTTGCAACAGACTTCGACAGCATTTTATCATTCACAATGATAGCTGGCATGTAATTCTAATGCGTTAGCGGGTCGAGAAGATGAACAGAGACAGGAACACGAGGAGGCTGGCGTAGAACAGAAAAGGGGGGGGGGGTGGTGAACGTAGAGGAAGGACGAGGCATGAGATGGGCTAATGAGAGATTTGAAAAAATACACAATGTAGGAAATATTGCTGTGAATTCCACGCACCGTTTGTTTGTATCAGAAGGAGCGGAGAAGTAGATGTGCAGAAACAAGAGGAAAGGAGGAGGAAGGGAGGAAAGGAGGGGAAGGAAGAGAAGGAGATGAACAGAGGGAGTGTTACTATACGGCGGCATGAATTAGATATCAGGGTAGGGAGAGAGAATATAAACTCAGAGGAGAGGAATAGTGTGGAATATCAGATGCGAGTGGTGTAAAGGAAATGGAAGGGGAGGAGCAGGATATGGAAAAAGAGAGAGAAGAAAGCATTTCCGGGTTCGCTAGAATAAAATCCCTTGTCATGATGTTTGTCCGCTATAAACACCGAATCTACTCAATACTTCTTACGAAATTTTTCACAGTGTTTGTGATTTGGTCCAACACAAGATATAGAATTTATTATTAATAACCTCAAAACTACTGTTAATTAAAACTAAAAGCTTTTATCTGGGTTCTATAAGCATCTAACAATTGACACTGTTTTTCAAATTGCAGTCTTGGCTGAGGGCAAAACGCTCTGTTTGAGAGCGAAAGGTCACGTCAAGGCTATCCTTTCTTTGAGTTTTAAGCTATCCTTCACCTCTGAACGATGTGAGGAGCTGCCAGAAACGACAAATGGTGCGGATACACGCTAGATTATGGACCCTTTTCTTTCGGGCTTGATAAGTAAAATAGTTTAGGGAGATATTATTTATCAAAGTGGTGTCCAATTGAAAGACTTCCACCACACCACTCAGATACACGATATTATTTTAACAATCGGTTTAGGTCATTTCCTTGATGCTTTTTGTGTTTTCACATTTTTCGAAATTTACATAAGGAATATCAGCAATTTTAAAATGTTTACTTGTTTTCATTTTATTCTAATTCTTTCGTTGTTCAGCTTTTGATGAGTTATGATGCTGCTGTTTCGTTGAGACCTACATTAAACGTATAAGTGGGCGCCATTACGCTTTTTTGTACTACGTCATTAAGCCAAATTGTCTAATTTCACAGCTCATTTCATTTTTATTTTTCTAAGAAGAAATCTGCAGTCTGCAAAACACTTTTCAAAGTCCGAGAATTCACGTATGTTTCGTATCGTGACAAAACTTTTGTTGTCTCTGCACACATTATAACGTGAAGTTTTACATGTATTAACGAGATACCATAAATCGACTAATCTATCAACGTTACAAGAAGGTAACTAACATACAGGATCAGCTACCACAATGATGATAAGTACCCACAGTAAAAGAAGTAAACAGAGTTGTGGTAGCGGTCCTCACAGCCATATAGTTGGTGGTAGAATTCCATTGTGCAATATATCTTTTTCGTTTTAGAATTCAGTTAACTATATGAAACATTTTGGGATCTCTGATTCCACGGGGTGGTGTCAGTTTTTGTTTATGTGTATATAGACAATTTGAAAACCATGTCACGCAAAGCTGTGGTTGAATAGGTTAGCTGCTTGGTTAGACATTAGTAGCTATGTAGATGACTTTCCAAAAAGGTGTGCTTGGTTAGACATTAGTAGCTATGTGGATGACTTTCCAAAAAGGTGTCGTAGCTATTCACAAACTGAGTAATCGAAGACAATCGTCGTCAACTAATAGCGAAGCCAACACTTTGAAAAAAGTAGCTTCAGATTTTTGATTGAAACCATTATTATTAACAATGTTCTACAAAATATAGAACATTACGAATAAAGAAAAATACGTGCACTTTTATTAAAAATTATCATTAGATGTTAAACATGTGTAAGCATTCGGACACAGCTTTTTTATTACCTGAGCTACACCGAGAGATGCTGCAATGAATTTAATTACTGGTACTTTCGTGTACTTTTCAAAACATCGAACATATATATATATATATATATATATATATATATATATATATATATATATATATATATATATATATATATATATATATATATATATATTTTTTTTTTTTTTTTTTTTTTTTTTGTAGGATTTTTGACGCATCGAATGGCTTTGGCTGGCTGATGTTAATGTGGTGATTCAATGTATCCGGTAAGATACTGAAATTACATCGGTTGTACTATGATCAGTTATAAATATTTTCCACACTTTGTTTTGTTATATGAGGAAATTATTGTCTTGTGACAGCGAGGGCCACAAGCCCCGTTTATAGATTAAGCTGAAATAAAAACAATAGTTGCTTCAGTAGGTACTTTAGTAGGACGGGGAACATGTGAAGCTTTCTACTCACACAGAACCGTCACGACTGTATTTGCAGCTCATCAACTGTAAAGAGTTAACCGTGAATAGTCCATAATAAATTCGAGAAAATAATTTCCTTGTCTTCTTTTACGTATGAGTCACTATGGACTACGATAATTTCAAATGTTTGTCTTTCCTCTCATAATTTTCCGATGTTTCTCTCCTGTTTTTTCGGTCCACTTGGCCCCAGTCTTCTTCTTCGGTTCTTCAGGGAAACATTTGGTATCATATAATTTATTTCTGAGTGGTAGGCTTTTTTCGATGTATTGTTGGGTAATTTGGAGCACGTGTAACTTCTTTGCACCATGTGTTGGCCATTTTTAATTTACTCAAGTAACAGAACAGTCTTTTTCTCAGGCCGTTGGAATTCATACTTTGTATGTGAACGTAGAAAGCTATTCTTCTTTTCTTAGTTACATCATTTTTTTTCTTTTTATTATTATTATTATTATTATTATTATTATTATTATTATTATTATTATTATTTTCTTTTCAATATGCTTTTAGATTTCAATTTTATGACGCATTTTGTATTGTGTCTGATCTTTAACTGGACCCAAGATTTGCCTTCATATATTTCTTTCAGTAATTTGCAGTGATTCCATCATTCCTTGGGACTGATGAACCCGTAGTTAAATCCCATAATCTCTGCAAACATTTGAACATCATTCATTTTTGTTCAAAGTCAAACATTCTGCTGCATACAGAGTGCTTCTGAGCGAATTACTGTAGAGTAGTGAGCCAATTTAGCATTGCTACAATAGCTTCTTTCTCGGAAATATCTTCTTCAATTACTTCTCCTAAATATCTGAACTTATTTCTTCTCTGAATTCTTTCATATTTAGTTATCATTATGTTTGGAGCCTTGTTTATGTTTGTCATAAATTTGGTTTTCTTAAAAATAAAAGTAGTAGATCAGTTTTGTTATTTGGGTAGCAAGATAACTTCTGATGGCCTAAGTAAAGAAGATATAAAATGCAGAATGGCTATGGGAAGAAAAGTATTTCTAAACAAGCGAAAGTTGTTAACATCCAATATTAATTTAAATGTTATGAAGTACTTTTTGAAAGCATCTGTCTGGAGTGTAGCATTGAATGGAAGTGAAACGTGGATGATAGAAGCTTTTGAAATGTGGTGCTATAGACGAATGATGAAGATTAGATTGGTAGATCACGAGACTAATGAGGAGGTGCTTAACCGAATTGGGGAGAAAAGTAGTTTCTGGCGTATCCTGACTAAGAGAAGGGATAGATTGGTAGGACAGATTCTGAGACATCAAGGAATCGTCAACTTAGCATTACAAGGAAGTATGTGCAGTAAAAATCTTAGAGGGAGACCGAGGGACGACTAAAGCAGATTCAAAAGGATGTATTTTGCCGAACGTATTCTCAGATGAAGAGACTTGATAGGGTAGCGTGGAGAGCTGCAGCAAACCAGGCTGCGGACTGAAGACCACAATAACAACAACAAAGGAGATTTGTAAGCCAGCTTTTTCAGCTTGTTCTCTGAGCAATTCAATTTGTCTCATGACTGTTTCTATTCAATCTGAAAATATAGCTGGGTCATATGCAAATACTAAACAGTCTATTTGTAGGTGGACCATTTGTAACCTAATATAACTCCCTGATCGATTTGGATTTCTCTTATTAGCACTCTCCATTGACCTTTTTTTTTTTCATGCTCTATAAACTAGCTATGTCAAGTTTAATTCCATAAAATCAGAAGTCATTCATTACAGCGTTAAAATTACTAGTACCATAGACATGGGAACTATGGAGAAGATGAAGGTATACTCAAAATGTAAGCTATTAGTATCACACTAATAGAACACTAACGACATTTCAATATAAGAAGGGACGGATGGAGAAAAAAGGGGCAGAAAACAACCAACAACGTACCTAAAGAGACTTTTGACTGGGAAATTATATCATCTTTATGACGTGTGGTGCTGAAGCAATACATCGTTACAACTCTATCGCCCCTCAAACATGTCGCACAATGTGAGATACGATATAACTTCGACTGTGCCGATCTCAGTCCTGCCATCTAGCGATATTGCTGCCCCAGAGTGCTTACATTTCTGACTGGAGTTCTGCTGCTCTTTCAGGGCAGTACTACTCCTCGCTGCACATTGATACGTCGACGTGCCTGGCAAAATATTCTCTTTGACGACTTCCGCCAGAAACTCTTTATAGCTGGCTCGATGGTGTGTTTTCTCTCTCTCTCTCTCTCTTCCTCTGGCGCTCGCGTGGGCGTCCTCTCAATCTGCTCTTTTTTACTTTTCGTCTTCTTCTTCTACTACTACGGGTATTGAGAGAGAAGAACTTTCCCCTTTCCAGAAATCGCAGTGTCGCTTTCTGTTGTATGAGCGTCCCAGTTTTTAACTCTGCTGAAAGAACATCTCAGTGGGAAGTTGACTGTCAAAGGCGGTGCATTCAGTATCACCCCACTTCACTAACATTGATTCTGGAACAGCAAATTCATTCAGGGAGTTGTTCAGCCGTATGCAGCTTTGACATTATCACAAAGGATATGTTGGGTTCATATCTTTCACTTACGATACGTATCTTTCGGCGAATTTCGTAGATGTTAATATATTTTGGTTTGTGGTTAAAACCGCCTTATGAAAGACACCTTGTTTTATTTTAATACCCAAACATGTTTCGGCACTTATTGTGCCAGCCTCCGTGGGTTTTTGCCTTTTATTTACAAGAATAACATGTTACAGTTTTAGGTTATACAGTCATTTGAGCGAAATGTTTCATTTGACAAATTTCTTAGGTGCGTTAGGCCTAACGTCTTACGATAATTACATTATGTCATTCGCAGGATTTGCATCTACATTAATTGGGGAATGACAAGTTTTCACTGCCTGCCGTCTACAAACAACAAGACGTTTTTATTTTCAAAACTGATTGATTTATTGTACATTCGCCTGGAAGTTGTGTTGAAAAAGATTTTTATACCCTGCAAGCCAGTGACTTTAGAATGGCGGAGGTTACCTTGCGACTTTGACACCGTTTGACCATGATACTTGGCGCATATATGTACGTTTACATATATAGGAGGGAGAGGAGTAGGTGGAGGAGGAGACGGACAGAGAGAGGGTACAGAAGGAGATGAACAGATATATGGGGAGTGGGAGACGAGGAGGGTACAAAACGATATGGTCAGGAGAGAGTGAGAGATGGAGTAAATAAGTAAATACCGAGCAACGCCGGGTTTTCAGCTAGTTATAAATAAAATGTTTTCTTTCTGAGGTTACTGAAGTGATCACCCGGCCTGAAGACCTGTTCATTTCAAAACCGCCGCCATTATTAAAAAACATATTGTGCTAAACTCATTCCACAGATTCTTTAATCAATGTATTTCAAAAGGATCTAGTCGTGGCGAAGTTATCTGTTGCTGAATAATCCATAGAGTGTTCTGTGGAAATAAAATGCTCTGCTATGGCAGACTTTCTGGGCTGTGAAGACAGGTGTGATGATCAAGTTTCCCGCACCTTACATGGACTGTCCACGTAGTCTCACCAATTTAGGCTCACAGAGTATTCTTTACATTCCAGTTTTTCTCCACCCCGTATCGTCCTTAAGTGAACTGTGAAGAGCACTAACCTTCGCAGCTGGCAGGAAGATTACCTGGTGGTTTCGTAGGATCCTGTCTAATTTCGAACTGAGGCTACTGACGGGCGGAAGAAACGCCGTGGACCAGAAGAGCTCCTTATCATCCTGACAGTATATTTACTCACGTTTCTTCCTCCATAATGCTGTGCTGATCTGACGTGGAGAATATTCATTGTCTTTGTACACGGGCTTTGGTCAGCGAAGCTATCAGGCACAGCATGTATCCGATGCACAACATGACAGATCGACTATTGCAGGTAGATTTATCGTCCGATCCACCAACTCACCAACGAAGTTACCAGATTCGTAGCAGCCTATACACGTTCCGACCAACTGCATGTAGCCATTGCAGCGCCTCCATGTTATGGTGTCTACTTATTAAATTGTTTTTGTTTTCGCGTGTTCGCTGTGCACACAGCAGATGATACCAGGCAGGAAGTTGGTCTGGTAGCGCTACACAGGGTACAATTTGTCGGGTGGAATGGTGGGGGGTCGGATGTCAGACTGGCACGCCTGACCAACCATCCAACTAGCAAAGTTGGTCGGGTAGAACCTGCACACGTCCAATTTATCAGACCGTCGTGGGTCCGTTGCTGTTCACAATGACCTTGCGGATAACATCGGAAGTTCACTGAGGCTTTTTGCAGGTGATGCTGTATTACATAGAGAGGTTGTAAAAATGGAAAATTGTATAGAATTGCAGAAGGATCTGCATCGAATTGACGCATGGTGCAGGGACAATTGAATCTCAATGTAGACAAGTGTAATCTGCTGCGAATACATAGACAGAAAGATCCTGTATCATTTAGCTACACTATAGCAGGTCAGCAACTGGAAGCAGTTAATTCCATAAATTATCTGGGAGTAGGCATTAGGAGTTATTTAAAATGGAACGACCATATAAAGTCAATCGTCGGTGAAGCAGTTGCCAGACAGATTCATTGGAAGAATCCTAAGGAAGTAAGTAAGTAGGTTACAGTACACTTGTTTGCCCACAGCTTGAATACTGCTCACCAGTGTGGGAATCGTACCAGGCGGGGGTTGATAGAGGAAGTAGAGAAGATCCAACGGAGAGCAGCGCGCTTCGTTACAGGATCATTTGGTAATCGCGAAAGCGTTACGGGTATGATCGATAAACTCCATTGGGAGACTGCAGGAGAGACGCTCTGTCGCTTGGCACGGGCTTTTGTCGAAGTTTCGAGAACGTATCTCTACTAAGGAGTCTAGCAGTATATTGCTTCCTCCTACGTATATCTCGCGAAGAGAGCATGAGGATAAAATCAGAGAGATTAGAGCCCACACAAGGCATACTGACAATCTTTCTTTCCGCGATCAATACGTGACTGGAATAGGAGGGACAACCGATAGTGGTACTCAAGGTACCCTCCGCCACACACCGTCGGATGGCATGCGGAGTATGGATGTGGATGTAGAATTAGTTCGGTCAAA
Source organism: Locusta migratoria (assembly GCA_026315105.1). Lineage (NCBI taxonomy): Eukaryota > Metazoa > Arthropoda > Insecta > Orthoptera > Acrididae > Locusta > Locusta migratoria. Next base: position 27,643,931 of record CM048751.1, read on the forward strand.
CCGGAACGTGTTTAGGGGCCTTTACAGGCCGATCATCGGAGCGGTTTCGTCCCTAAGGTTACTTGAGCATTTGAGTAGAATGGGACGACACCTGTCAAGCGCAAAACCACGTGAACAGTTCGAGTAGGTGCGAAATAATGTGTTCCAAGACAATATTCGCCATCTGAAGGAATGTCACAATCAGCTCGTTAATTGCCGCCTGTGGAGGCAACACCAGGAAGCAGTATGGCTGTCAAACTCACCTTAGAGTATTCTCTTGTTAACCACATAATGCATTTCGAAATATCATCATCTTCAGATACCAGGTCTGGGGTAAAACTTAGTACATAAACTACGGCGTCATGGTCCTGCTTTGACTATGACACCATACGTTTACGCAGGAAGTTTTACCCAGGCCAGGATTCTGAACATGATGATATTTCGAGAAGCATCTAAAAAGATTCAGCAGATTCACCTCTCAGTTCTGATCAATATTTTACAATCATGGTAATGGCCGCATACCTCATGGAAGAGGTTATGCTACGCCTAATATGGGTGTTACAGCGTACATCAACATCTGGTTCCTCACTCTGGCATGAGGTATTGATCTGTAATTTCTCGTCAGAAAGGAGACAGTACGTTGTAACTGATAGTAAGTCATCGCGTAGAACTGAAGTGATATTTGGCGATCTTCAGGGAAGTGTTATAGGGCCCCTACTATTCCTTATTTTTATAAACGATTAAGAGAGAATCTGACTAGCTCTCTTAGAGTGTTCGCGGATGATACTGTCTTTTATCGGTTAGTAAAGGTCAAAAGCAACTGAAAAAGATTTAGATAAGAAATCTCCATTGTGCAAAAATTGGCCATTGACTCTTAATAATGATAGGTGTGAGATTATCCCTTTGACCCTCAATTAAATCCATTAAACTTCAGATTTATGATACATCAGTCAAATCTACAAGCCGTAAATTCTACTAAATACGTAGGAGTAACAATTAAAAACAACGTAAATTGCAATGAACACGTAAAAAATCTTGAAGGAAAGACGAAGCAAAGACTACATTTTATCGACAGAACACTTACAAGAAGCAACACTTCTACTAAAGAAACCGCCTACACTACACTTGTGCGTCCTATTTTACGGTATTGCTGCTCATTGTGACATCCACACCATGTGGGACTGATTGACGATTTAAAGAAAGTGCAGAGAAGGGTAGCTCGTTTGGTATTATTGCAATATTGGAGTCAGCGTGTCCTGGAAATGATGCAAGAGTTGGGTACGAAATCATTAAAAGAAAAGCGGTGTTTGTTGCGGCGAGAACTATTTGCGAAATTTCTTTCACCAACTTTCTATTCCAAAAGCGAACATCTATTGTTAGCACCTGACTACATAGGGAGACTTAATCATCATCATAACAGAACAAAAATCTGATTGAAAACAGAAAGGTTTTGTGTTCCTTTTTCCTGCGAGCTATTAAAGAATCGAACTGTAGAAAACCTTCTGCAATGCACTTCTTTGTGAGTTGCAAGAGCATCCATGTACATGTCACCTTTAAAGTGAATATGTGTTTCTCAGTCTTGTCAGGAATCCTCTACAACTCGTGAGTGCTCTCCTTCTCCACTGTTAATTGAAATGTTGCATGGGACAACGTTCCGAGTGCTCTCCTGCTCCTTTGTTAATTGAATTATTGTCTGGGACAACGTTCTGAGCATTGTCCTACTCCTTTGTTTACTGAATTATTGTCTGGGACAACGTTCTAAGGGCTCTCCTACTTCTTTGTTAATTGAATTATTGTCTGGGACAACGTTCTGAATGCGGTCGTACTCCTTTCTTAATTATTGTCTGGGAAACATTCTGAGCACTGACTTACTCCTTTGTTAATTGAATTATTGTCTGGGACAACGTTCTGAGCTCTGTGATACTGCTTTGTTAATTGAATTATTGCCTGGAAAACGCCCTGGAAATATGTTGGTGCCAGCCCCCCCCCCCCCCCCCCCTGGCTTCGACAAAGGCGATTTGAGGCCCTCCCTTGCTAATGTGGCATGTGCCATATCTGGCAAACTTCCTCTAGTTATTTCCTGTTCGGATACCCCTTTGCCCCACTATCAGCCTGTTTGATAATTAACTAAAAATATGCTTTTTTTTCTCAACCTGTCTGTGACATACAAATTTACAGTTCTCTTTCGGTCTGTGATAAAATATGCACACTCACAAAACAATAGGCAAGTTTCTGTATACATGAAAATTGTTTATGGAGTGGCAGAGTGGTATTTTACTTATAGACTTCGCCAAAAGCAACAGTTTAACTCCAATCTTGACGAAATTTTATGCACTTCACTTTTAAAGAAGATGATGCACACTGTCTACAATAAATTTCTTGTAGCGCACAGTACACAGTACTTCACTTTTGATCAAATACGTAATCCATGGCTTTGGTCCGATATTAATGAACTTATTTACACTTCAATCCAATGGGTAGGTCAGTGTTTACAAAAGTTTTGTACCGTGTACGGCAAAAGCTACCCTGCAAAAACTTTGTTTCTCTGACCACCACGGAAGTTGACATACGTATGTTTTCCTAGATATGGTGGGAGGGAGAGGCAACCAAGGAGGCGATAGCGGTAGTGGTAGATATGACCCGAGAGAGGGAAGGCGGAGATATGCAGAGAGATAGAAGAGATGAATGGGGAGAAAGGAGGGAAGGGAAGTCAGGTTAAGCGATAAATGAGTCAAACCTTAAGGTCGTAAATTTTACGAAATACCTAGGCGTTACAATTACGAACAACTTGGACTGGAGGAAACAGAAAATATTGTGAGGAAGGCGAACCAAAGGCTACGATTCATTGGCAGAACGCTCCGAAGATGCAAGAGCTCCACCAAAGAGACTGGCTACATCACACTTGTGCGTCCTCTCCTGGCGTACTGCTGCCCCTTGTGGGACCTTCACCAGGTGGGGCTGACGGAAGACATCGAGAAGGTTCAGAGAAGGGCAGATCGTTCTGTTTTATCACGTTACCGGGAGGGGGGGGGGGAGTGTCCCGGAAATTTTGCACGAATTTGGGTGGAAATCATTAAAAGAAAGACGTTAGTCATTGCGGCGTGATCTGTTTGCGAAGTTTCAATGACCGAATTTTACTTCTGAATGTGAAAATATTTTGCTAGCACCCACCTACTTAGGGAGACGTGATCATCCCGATAAAATAAGAGAAATCAGATCGAAAACGGAACGATTTAAGTGTTCTTCCCGCGCTCTATTAGAGAATGGGACGGCAGAGAAAAGTTATGGAAGTGGTTAATGAACCCTCAGCCAGGCACTTAAATGTGATTTGCAGAGTACCTATGTAGAGGTGGATGTAGATGTTACAAGAGAAGAGAACAAATACATGCCCGGGCAGGTAGTGACTCAGGTACGTCTTATGCAGTACTTCTAACTATAAGGCATAACTGAATTGATAACCAGTAAGATGGCGTCGTAATTTTTATTTCCGGTCCTGACTTTCTGGAAGAGAGAGCTCTTTGCAGGAGACGTGATCCGGCGCTTGGTGTGCCTCAGGGGGCGGCAGCGACGCTTACCCCCACTACCCCTGGCGGTGTCTCATTTGGGGCGAGGTTGGCAGCGCCGGCGCCGGCGCCGCCCGCGGCAGTAAGCGGCTTTTAAGCGGCGACGCGCCGCCGCAGCCTCGCTTCGGCAAATTGCTGGGTGTACGTGCTCTGCTCGGTGTTAGCGGCGCGGCTCAGCCGGCCGGGCCGGCTAGCGGATTATCTGTTGCGCCCATTCAGTCGATTTGGTTATCATTAGGGCCGTCGTGTAAAGCGCTTATCAGAAAATGTAATCGCACTCTAATCGCGCCCGCCTGCTCCGATGTGATCAACGGCATCGCTGGCGGCGGGCGCGCACTCTGCGGCAGTGGCGGACCAGGCCTGCCAACTGCCAAAATGCGAGTCACCGCAGCGAAAGTCACTGACTGCACCGCAGGCGTCGACGCGTTCCAGTCAGCGGTTGAAGCTCTGAAATTGTTGCAACATTTGAAAAGCTCGACCGAAAAAAGAGAGAGAGAGAGAGAGAGAGACATGTTTGAGAACACCCATTTTTATACTGTCCTAATTTGTTGATCCCTTTCGAATAATAGAAATTGGCCGAGCCTGCAAAATAGGCATTTGTTTCTGTAAACACCTCATTTGAACGAAACCTTCGTCACGCTACACATTTCTTCAGATTGTGGAACAAATTGTAGTCCCAGAGAGACAAGTCTGGAGAACAGGACGAGTTGGAATCCTATTTCCAATTATTTTGCGCCCACAACTGCTTTGGTGTCTGCTGGTGCATTGTCGTGATGGAAAAGTAATATTATTATTACTTTTTTTTATTTTTTTATTTTTTGTGGGCCAATCACCGGAGTTTTTCTTGCATCGCGGTTTTCGAACGGTCCAATAACGATGAATAATATACACATGTAACAGTTTTACCCTTCCAGATAATCGATGAGGATTATCCCTTTCGAATCCCAAAAGATCGTCTCCATAACCTATCCGGTCGAAGGAACAGTCATCCCTTGGTAACCCATTGTTTAGATTGTTCTTTGGTCTCAGGAGTACACTAATGTATCCCTGATTCATGCACAGTGACGAAACGACGCTTAAAGACCTGCGGATTCTTCCTCAAGAGCTGCAAACCTACCTTGCAACGTTTCACACAATTTCCCCCTCCCCCCCTTTTTTTGTCAAGCTCCCATCTTGCGCGGATAGCTTTCTTACGTCCAAATATTTATACAAAATATTATGTGACCGTTCATTCGAGATGCCCACAGCACTACCAATCTCACGCATCTTAACTCGTCATACAGCACCAAATCATGGATTTTATCGATAATTTATGAAGTCGTAACCTCCACAGGGCGTACAGAAATTTAAGCGTCACTTGTGCCCATATAACCACTTGAGAATTTTTAAACCACTTATAAACTATTCTAATCGAAGGTACAGAATTACCCTAATGTTTATCGAGCTTCTCTTTAGTCTCCTGAATCGTTTTGCCTTTCATAGAGTAATGTTTAATCACGACACGAAATTCTTCTTCGTCCATTCTTTGACAATCACCCGACTGCCATGATTCACACCAATGCCAAACACAAAGAAATATATAAATATGGCTGAAACTTGGTGTGCGTTCTTTCCAAAGATACTACTAACTAAACGTGACCTCTAAACACGCCGATGGAGCCATCTCTCGGATTTTGTACGAACTTTTCAAACGCCCCTCGTGTATAAGTCGCGCCTCCAAGAAGCGAATTATACTATTTTCTTAAAAAAGAAATATAACATTTTTACATGAAAAGCAATTGTCAACAGGTACAGTAACGACGTAAATGTTTTATGGATGTTGTACCGCGTCATGATGTAAGATGGCTTTCACTTTAATCATGAACGTTTCCGCCACGTTACACTGGCCTACTACTGGCTTTACTGAAGTGAGCTGTATGTTAAGTGTCACTACATTTTGTCACTACTGTTAACTGTGACTGTTTTTGTTGTGCTCTTCTGTACGCAGACTGGTTTCATGCAGCTCTCAGCCTCGCTTACTGGAGCGCCGTGTTACGGTGCGCGCGGACATCCGCCGTCGGGGGTTCGATTCCACCCTCGGGCATGGGTTTTTGTGTTGTCCTTAGTTTACTTTAGATTAAGTAGTTTGTAAGCTAGGGAATAATAACGAAGCAGTTGAGTCCCATAGATTTACAAACATTTGAACATTTTGCAGCTCTCCACGCTACCCAGTCGTGTGCAAGCCTCTTCATCTGGAATACCAACGGCAACATACATCCTTTTCAATCTGCTTACTGTATTCGTCCCTCGGTCTCCCTCTACGATTTTTACCCCGTACAATTCCTTCTAATGCTAAGGTGACGATTCCATGTCTCAGAATTTGTCCCACTAACCTACCTCTATTCTTAGTCAGGATATGACAGAAACTCCTTTCCTCCCCAATATTGTTGACACTTCCTCATTAGCTACGCGACCTACCTACCTAATCGTTATCATTCGTCCGTAACATCACATTTCGAAAGCTTCTATCATCTTTTTGTCTGATCTCCTTACCTTTCAACTTTTCCCTTCCGTACATTGCTCCATTCCACATTAAAACTTTCAGAAAGGACTTCCTAACGCTTCAACTAATATTGGATGTCAACAGATTTTACTTTGTCAGAAACGCTTTTCTTCTCATAGGCATTCTGCATTTTATATCTTCTTTACTGCCGGCCGCGGTGGCCGAGGAGACTGAGGCGCTTCAGTCACGGTCTACAAGGCCACTACGGTCGGGGGTTCGAATCCCCCCTCGGGCATGGATATTTGTGCCGTCCTAGTTCGTAAGTAGTTCATAAGTAATTTGTAAGTTTAGCGACTGATGACCCCGTAGTTAAGTCCCCTAAGCTTAACAAACATTTTTTTTCTTCTTTACTTCGGCCATCAGGACTTATCTCGCTACCAAAATAACAACTCAACTACTACTTTTGTCGACTCATTAACAAATATAATTCCTTCAGCATCGCCTGATTTTCTGACACTACATTCCATTACCCTCGTTTTACTCTTGTTAATGTTCATCTTAAACCTTCCTTTCAAGACACTCTCCATACCATTTAATTGTTCCTCCAGGTCCTTTGCTGTCTCTGGCATAATTTCATGTCATCAGCAAACCGCAAGAATTTTATTCCCTCTCCCTGGAAGTTAATTCCCTCTCCAAATTTCTACCTAAATTCCTTCACAGCTTTTTCAATGTACAGATTGAACATTATTGGAGAAAGGCTACAACCCTGTATTACTCTCTTTCCAATCACCGCGACCCTTTCATATACTTCGACTGTAATAACTGCTGTCTGGTTTTCGTACAATTTGAATATAACTCTTCGGGCCCTGTATTTTACTAACGCTACCTTCAGAATTTGAAAGAGTGTTCCAAGCAACATTCTCAAAAACTTTCTACATCCCCACAAATGCTAAAACGTAGCTTCCCCTTTCCTTAACCTACGATAATTGGTAATGTGAGTATTGCCTCGCGTGTTCCTATATTTCCTCTTTCACAAGGTCGGATTCCACCAGTTTTTCGTCTGTAAATAATTTGTGTTTTTGACATTACGTCATAATTTTAAAATAATCGATGTTGTTGGTAATTTTTTGGCGGTAGACTGGAAACTTTATTATGATAGGATATGTGGAAGATGTTGAGATCAGCCGTTGTCTATTGCATTACGCATAGCGAGACATTACTGGTGATCGTCGGCGAATGGGGTGAGGGCTTCCGTTTCTCTCCTGCTGACCTTGGGCCACGCGGCGGCAGTTGCTTACTAGTGACGCTCGCGTGTTGTGATGTCAGTGCGGCCTATTTCGCTGTGATGGACAGGAGGGTGCAAGCCTGAGTCCAGTTTGTCTGTTCATGTTATTAGAATATTTTAAAATTTCTGTCTTTTTCTGGTTTCTTAGCGAGTATTCGGGCATCGCTAAATTTTATCTTTTTGTTGCAGTCTTGCTAGTGTTCGACTGTTGCAGATTTATTGAATTGGCCTAACCCTTAACGTTCCAGGTGCGGTCTCAGGGACCGCAAACGCTTATTCTTAGTCAATTTTTAATGGACAGGGGTGGGGAAGGATGACACAGCGTTGTGTAATCGTTGTTTCCAAAACCTGCACTTCTTTCCATTGTCAGTAGAGACGTTAACAGGAGTCGGCGCAATATTATCACATCTTCTTTTGTGCTAGCGGTCTCTGAGACCGCACTGGGGCCTTTGTGTTATGGATTCCGCACCGAGCTCTTCATCTATTGTGCGTGATTCAGTGCAAATGTTCAAATGTTTGTATAGATTATGGGACTTAACTACGGGGTCATCAGTCCCTAAACTTACAAACTACTTATCAACTAGCTTATCCTAAGGACGGCACAAATATCCATGCCCGAGGGGGGGGAGTGTGACGGAAAAATGTACCGTTCATGTTCGCGTATGTACTTTGCCACGGCCTAATCGAATGTACCATTCATATTTCCGTATGTGCGTTGCCACTGCCAATTCTTTCACGCCTGTGCATACTTCCCCATACTTGCATAGCAGCTTGAATGGACCACTTGGTAACATGATATCTCTTATCTCTTAGATTTATGAAAACAACCGAAAAATCCGACGTCACATGGGTGAAATGGTACTACAATTATTGCAAGGTAACCTCCCCAATGCACCGTATGTCTACAGACGGTGATCCTCCTCTTCTGAACGTCATCCGCGCAAAATTTCAAGAAGATCGGATTGAAGGTAGATATCGCCAGTCTTATATAAGGATGTCAATGAAGCCGAATATAATTCTAAAAGTCTTTGCTGTAGGTCCGCACAAGCAAACAAATTGTGGGTATGTAGCCGTTAAGAGTGGTGGAAGGAAGTAGCAACATAGATACCGATAACCCTGATAATAACTTTTCTAACGTATTACGATCTTCGACTAAGAGGTAATAATAATAATATGTGAACCTCAAAGTGCGAACAAATTCTTCCTTGCGAGCCGATGACGTATCATGACAGAAATTATAGATGGATGTGAAATCGCATTTATGGACGTTAAAGTGGCTAATTTAAAGTAATCGTAAAACACGCTTGCCGCTAGGTAAAATGCCAGAATTGTTAGTCCAATCATGTTGACAGCACTAGAAACCAAGCCTCAAAGCCGACAAATGACTCTTTTTCTCCTATGAACATGGCCAATTATGGACCGCAAAGAGTCTACAACATTTTGGCTTTTCTTCAATTTTCTCCCAGAACCTCTTGAATCGTTCGCTTATTGTTTTTTCTCTTCCCCTTGGAAATTATCCATTTGGGCCTTGCATTTTGGTGATTCCTCTTGAAATAACATTGCCAACTCTCCTTCTGAATACTCGTCTGCTTTGTACCATACGTGGTATAATTCCAACTTCCGTTGCATCCTTCACTTCATCTACCCGTTTAGCTGTTCCCTTTAGTCCTACAATGTAACTGAAGCTCCTTTTGGTCAATCTATATTCATACATCCTTAATACGTACCCACAAGATTTTAATCTTCACTTACTCATCTTGTTCATCTTTTCAGTGTGCTGCTGCAGTTCTTCCTTTTTTATTTTTTATTTTTTTCATTATCCTTCCTAGTCCCATTTCTGTGGTCCGAGTATTTTCCTCAGAGTGTTCCTTTCTCTCTTTTCAAGTTCTAGAAGATACCCATTTTTATTTAAAAATAAAACACTTCACGTTTTACGACTTGAATGGTGTCTGATTTTGGCCTTACACAATAACGCCCGTTTGCTGTATTTGCTCTGGGTTTCTTTGCAGGCCTGATCTAGTTTTCTGGCTCTTCCATTGTGCACCTCCTTATCCAGTTATTTGGCTTCGATCCATCGCCCCGTGTATTAAAATTCTTTATCTTTTCAATTTTCCCGTGATTTACCTACGTGAATCTGTCACGTACGTATGTGTACTCCCATATATTTCTTCTTTTCAGAGGTTATTTGAAAACACGTTCTTTCTGCAATTTTATGATGACAGTCAGCCATGTTTCTACCATGTGCTATGTCGTAAGCAAAGAGAGCGACGTCTTCGGCGAAAGCTAAACGCTTAATTTTTAGGTCCTGGCTCCCCCCCCCCCCCCCCCCAGGCGCATTCCTTTTATTCATTCCGAATTCTTAGCTTTTCCCAAATTTTTTATTATTTCACCCAAAACAATGTTGAACAGGATTTGAGTTGGTACGTGTCTTTTTCCAACCCCTGTATTAATTTAAAATGGATCACAGATTTCTCCAAATAACCTACGCCGTGCGGAGTAGCCGCATGCTCTAAGGCATCATGCTACTGATTAAGCAGCCGCTCCCGCCGCATGTTCCAGTCCTCCGTCGGGCATAGTGTGTGTGTGTGTGTGTGTGTGTGTGTGTGTGTGTGTGTGTGTGTTTTGCCCTTGTTTGTAAGTCTAGAAAGTGATGTCTATAGCAGTGTAGTCCAATACGTGTATAGGCTTTGTAAACCTAGCTTTCCATATGGTGCCTTTCAGTGTTTTAAATGATTTCTCTCGTTTTTTGTCAATTCGAAACTCTTCCAAAGGAGTAAATAATGGTTGAAAATCGAGTCGTATGGCTTCCTACAGACGACGGATTACCACAGTGTGAGTATGTAATGCAAACGTTGCCATAACAATTCATGTATTTTAACTGTAATTAACTACGTTCGAAGTAAGAACATGTGTTGCAAATGTGAACTCGACTCCTAATAGATCCAAGCGAAAAATTAGTGAGTTGAGTGTTGCATACTGCAGTGATGACTCCCCGTTTCTGGACGATCGTGCACTTCTCATAAAGTGTGTTCAACAAAACGCAGAATCGAAATGAGTATCTAAATTCATTATGGAAAACGATGCCCTAAAACTACATTTTCATCTGCAACTGTTGTCAGCCACTCCCATGAACCACAGACATTGCCGAGGTGGGGTGGCTTGCGTGCCTCAACGATACAGATAGCCGTATCGTAGGTGCAACCACAGCGGAGGGGTATGTGTGGAGAGGCCAGACAAACGTGTGGTTCCTGAACAAGGGCAGCAGCCTTTTCAGTAGTTACAGGGGCAACAGTCTGGATGATTGACTGAGCTGGCCTTGTAACATCAGCTAATGTGGCTTTGCCACACAGCTACTGCGAACGGCTGAAAGCAAGGGGAAACTACAGCCGTTACCGTTCCCGAGGACATGCAGCTCTACTGTATGAACGTATGATGATGGCATCCTCTCGGGTAAAATATTCCGGAGGTAAAATAGTCCCCCATTCGGATCTCTGGGCGGGGACTACTCAGGAGGATGTGATCATCAGGAAAGACAATGCTGGCATTCTACGGGTCGGAGCGGGGAATGTTAGATCCCTTAATCGAGTAGGAAAATTAGAAAATTTAAAAAGGGAAATGATAGGTTGAAGTTAGATATAGTGGGGATTAGTGAAGTTCGGTGACAGGATGAACAGGATTTCTGGTCAGGTGAGTACAGGATTATAAATACAAAATCAATTGGGGGTATCACAGGAGTAGGATTGATAATGAATAAGAAAATAGGAATGCGGGTAAACTACTATGACCAGCACAGTGATCGAATTATCATTGTCAAGATAGATACGAAGCCAACACCGACAACAGTAGTACAGGATTATATGCCAACTAGCTCTGCCGATGATGAGGAAATCGAAGAAATATATGAGGAGCTAAAGGAAATTTTTCAGACAATTAAGGGAGAGGAAAACTTAATTGTTATGGGAGACTGGAATTCGGTAGTAGGACAAGGAAGGGAAGGGAAGATAGTAGGTGAATATGGTCTGGGCAAAAGGAATGAAAGAGGAAGCCGCCTGGTAGAATTTTGCACAGAAAGTAATTTAGTTATAACAAACACCTGATTCAAGAATCACAAAAGAAGGTTGTATACGTGGAAGAGACCAGGAGACACCGGAAGATACCAGATAGATTTTATAATGGTAAGACATAGATTTCGGAATCAGGTTCTACAGTGTAAGACGTACCCAGGGGCAGATATAGACTCTGACCATAACTTGTTGGTTATGAACTGTAGGCTGAAACTGAAGAAACTACAAAAAGGTAGGAAAATAAGGAGATGGGACCTGCATAAATTGAAGGAACCTGAGGTTCTTAAGAATTTCAGAGGGAGCTTTAGCCAACAATTGACAGAAACAGGGGAAAATAAAACAGTAGAGGAGGAATGGGTAAAATTGAGAGATGAAATAGTGAAGGTAGCATAGGACAAAATAGGTAGGAAGGAAAGACCTACAAAAAATCCTTGAATATCACAGGAGATACTAAATTTAATCGATGAAAGGAGAAAATATAAAAATGCAGTAAATGAAACAGGCAAAATAGAGTACAGACGACTAAGAAATGAGATTGACAGGAAGTGCAAAATGGCTAAGCAGCAGTGGCTAGAAGGCAAATGCAAGGATGTAGAAGAATGTATAAATAGGGGAAAAATAGATACAGCCTACAGGAAAATAAAAGAAACATTTGGAGATAAGAAAAACAGCTCTATGAATATCAAGGACACTGATGGAAAATCAGTTCTCAGCAAAGAAGGGAAAACTGAAAGGTGGAAAGAGTATATAGAGGAACTCTACAAAGGAAATGAACTTCGAGACAATATTGTAGGAAGGGAAGAGGATGTAGATGAAGATGAAATAGGAGATACTGTACTGAGAGAAGAATTTGACAGAGCCCTCAAAGACCTAAGTCGAAACAAGGCCCCTGGAGTAGGTGATATTCCCTCAGAGCTACTGAAGTCTCTGGGTGAACCAGCCATGACAAAATTGTTTCAGCTGGTGTGTAAGATGTATGAGACAGGTGAAGTACCCTCAGACTTTAAGAAAAATGTTATAATCCCCATCCCTAAGAAAGCAGGTGCAGACAGGTGTGAAAACTACAGAACCATCAGTTTAATAACTCATGGCTGCAAAATATTAACGCGAATTATATACAGAAGGATGAAAAGCTGGTAGAAGCCGACCTCGGGGAAGATCAGTTTGGATTCAGGAGAAAGGTAGGAATACGGGAGGCAATACTCACTTTACGGCTTATCCTAGAAGATAGATTAAGAAAAGGCAAACCTACATTTCTAGCTTTTGTAGATTTGGAGAAGGCTTTTGACAGTGTTGATTGGAATAAACTCTTTCAAGTTCTGAAGCAAGCAGGAGTAAAATATAGGGAACGTAAGGTTATTTACAACTTGTACAAAAACCAGACAGCGGTTGTCAGAGTTGAAGGGCATGAAAGGGATGCAGTGGTTGGAAAGGGAGTAAGACAGGGTTGTAGTCTTTCGCCATTGTTGTTCAATTTGTACATTGAGCAAGCTATAAAGGAAAGCAAGTAGAAATTTGGAGAAGGAATTAAAGTTCAGGGTGAAGAATTAAAAACATTGCGTTTCGCCGACGACATAGTAATTCTGTCAGATACAGCAAAGGACCTGGAAGAGCAATTGAACAGTGTGCTGAAAGGTGCATATAAGATGAACATTAACAAGGGCAAAAGTAGGGTAATGGAGTGCAGTGTAAGAAAATCAGGTGGTGCTGAAGAAATTAGATTGGGAAACGAAGCAATAAAGGAGGTAGATGAGTTTTGTTACTTGGGCAGTAAAATAACAAATGATGGTCGCTGTACAGAGGATATAAAATGCAGAATGGCAATGGGTAGAAAAGCGTTCTTGAAAAAGAGAAATTTGTTAACATCGAATATTGATTTAAACCTAAGGAAGTCCTTTCTGAAGGCATTTGTATGGAGTGTTGCCTTGTATGGGAGTGAGACATGGACGATAAACAGTGCGGACAGGAAGAGGATTGAGGCTTTGAAATTTTGTGCTACAGAAGAATGCTGAAAATTAGGTGGGTGGATCACGTAACTAATGAGGAGGTACTGAACAGAATTGGGAAGAAAAGGAATTTCTGGCATACCTTGACTAAAAGAAGGGATAGATTGGTAGGACACATTCTTAGACATCAAGGAATTGTGAATTTAGCGTTGGAGGGAAGTGTGTGGGGAAAAAATTCGCAGGGGAAGACCAAGAGATGGATACAGTAAGCAGATTCAGACAGATGTAGGTTGTCGTTCTTATGTGGAGATGAAGAGGCTTGCTCAGGATAGGGTATTGTGGAGAGCTGCATCAAACCAGTCTCCGGACTGAAGACCACAACAACAACAGATTTAATCGGTATACATGAGTCCCCGTGAACTTGAAACTGCACTGAAAATGTTGATTCAGTGAACGAAATCGATATCCTATATTTTATATAATTTTTTTATATCACAACCACAAAGCTGAAATTTATGTTATTAATAATAATATTAATTTGGTAGGTGCATACAAGTGATGATAAAATCTTGATAGAAATGAATGATTCAGAATGATGTGTCGCGTATTTACCTTTCCGGCCCTACGTAAGACAAGAATTATGGTTTTAGACACTTGTTGCTAGTTTTGAAAAAGACAGGGGTTAGAAATTAAATGACGACTATAGTTAATATCGGAAGCATAGTCCTGATATTTTGCATAACGACCGCTCTCGTATGCTGGCTATATTTCAGCATGATCTCCGATACGAGATACCACTGCCTGTCGTGTAGTGGTGCTTCCAGGGCCGCCCATAAAATGCTTTTATTTGCGTCGATATTATCGCGCAAGCAGGGATGCGTGTTTTATACCGTACTTTGATCAGCTTTAATAGTGTGAACCAGATGCATGCCAAGTACACACAGGGACAAATACAGAAGTTTTCGTTACGACGTCAGTGTTAATCGTAACGGATCTCCTAAAAATAAAATTAAATCAATAAAAAAAATGAACAAGACTGTCTTTATTGAAAGTTTTAGTTGTAGTTTGTTGGAATGTAACGCGTTTCATTTTTGACATTATTCTTATTCAAGAGTATATTATGCTATGGTACTGCTAGGTAGAACATGCAAATGCTGTAAGATTAAGAATTTTTCCGACGACCCATTCTATATTAGTAGCCACTTCGATAGGTACAGACTTCCGTGGTCTGTTACTAAATTGTTCGAAAATAAAACTACCACACTCCTACTGGTCTTCTTTCTCAGTATTAACTTAGAAAACTTATACTTTTCATTGAATAATACGTTCGTTAACTGAGTAAATTAAAATTTGATATGAGTAATCTCTCTGAAAGTGCACCTCGGTTGCACAGTGGTAGAGTGGCAGACTATGAATCCAAATATCGGGGGTTCGATCCTCGCCTGGTCCTACGATTTTTATCTGTCACTTTCCACTTCTTTCACCTCTGGCAGTACTGTTCATGTGAAAAATACCGAGTAGCACCGTGGTTCGGAACCCACTTGAAACTGTAGGTCCCCCTATAACTGGCTGGGAAAGTCAGTTCGAAGGTCGGAGGAAGGCAACGGCATACCACCTCCAAACAGGACCATGCCTAGTAAAGCACTGTGGTGTTCAAACCAATCTTCGGATTGTTGACTGCTTTATTATTACTATTTTTAATCTCTCTAAATACAATGTAGCGTAGACTGAATACAAGAATGTGAACAAGTTATACTGTAACTTTTTTTTAAACACATTTTGTATTATCAGTCTTCATTCAATCTATGACAATCCATCAAACGCAACCTTTTGAAAAAGTTCAGTTAAATTTGGTATTGGACGTTTTCATTCAAGCCTGTAGTGTTTAATCTGCAATATTCTTAAAAGGAAAAAATAATACTTGATTTCCTTCTTGTATTTCAGTCTTGTAGTAACAAAAATATTCTCTTGTCAGGCAAATTGAATTTTGGAATAGCTTAACCAAGAACCTTACCAATGAGTATTTTTGACTTTGCTGAAATCCAATAATGTACCCTAGGATAATATTAATTATTGTTACTGTTCGGATAATACGTCGCTCTATTTCTGCTTAGTTTTACAAATATCTCTTTTATCTGAAACCACAGTGTAGCTCAATAAAGCTGTCCGCAACAACTAAAGGTCACTTGTCATTATGATAACGCGAGGCTAGAGAGTTCTAATTGCACTTTTGTCACTACACGATAAAAGTAGAAGGAGGAGAAGGGGTGAAGCATTGAGTTGAATGTACTCTCAGGACCTACGTTTATATTAAATAACGCAGTAATTACCTTTGCAATCCCAAAAGTTTGAATTAGTTTTTCATAATCCCAAAACCTCTATAAGATCAGCTACGTCGTTAACACAAACGGTCATCATGGCATTTTATCAACTACATAATTGAGACAACAGGTAAATTAGATTAGATTAGATTAATACTCGTTCCATAGATCATATATACATTATTTCGTAATGATGTGGAACACGTCAGTCTAGTAAATGTTGTCTATACTTGACAATCAATATTTTAGGGGTTTTTATTACATTTTTTATTGTTTTTTTAAATTATTTTTTAAAGTTTTATCTAAAAATTCATCTACATTGTAGAAGGATTTGACATTCAGAAATTCCTTTAATTTCTTTTTAAATACTAGTTGGCTATCTGTCAGACTTTTGCTGCTACTTGGTAAGTGACCGAAGACGTTTGTGGCAGCATAATTCACCCCTTTCTGAGCCAAAGCTAAATTTAACCTTGAATAGTGAATATCATCCTTTCTCCTAGTGTTGTAGCTATGCACACTGCTATTACTTTTGAATCGGGTCGAATTGTCAATAACAAATTTTATGAGTGAATATTGTATTGTGAAGCTACAGTGAAGATCCCTAGATTCCTAAATAAATTTCTGCAGGATGCCCTTGGGTTGGCTCCAGCAATTATTCTGATTACACGCTTTTGTGCAATGAATACTTTTTTACTCAATGTTGAAGTCCCCCGAATATGACCCCATATAAAAACAATGAATGAAAATAGGCGTAGTAAGCTAATTTACTGAGATGTATATCACCAAATTTTGCAATGACTCTGATAACATAAGTAGCTGAACTCAAATGTTTTAGGAGACCTTCAATATGTTTCCTCCAATTCAGTCCCTCGTCAATGCAAACACCTACAAATTTTTCATATTCTACCTTTGCTACCGATTTATGTTTAAAGTCTAAATTTATTAATGGTATCATGCCATTTACTGTATGAAACTGTATATACTGCGTTTTATCCGTTTGTAGAGAACCAGTTAATAACTTTCTGAAAGAAATCATTTCCAATTTCATCAGTTAATTTCTGTTTCTCAGGTGTACTGTTAGTCAAGGTGATATAAAGTGGATTGTAGCCGAGACCTCATGGCAAGTATAGAGTAATATCTCCTTGTTCGATCTGCATAAACTAATTTTACATTTATTCATTTACTGATTTAGTTAACCTTCCAGGATTGGGGCTTCCAGGCCCCCTCTTAACCTAACCAGACTTACAACATACTGCACAGGGTTATTCACAAAGAGAGAACAGATTACAAAAAATTTATTTCTTGCAAACCACAAAAGATATAAACATGTTTCCAACGTTAATTGATTAAGAAAAGTTCACAATTTCAGCAGCCCGGGTAGCAATTTCCAATAACAGTCGCATTGAGTTGTTGTTTGTTGTTGGTTGTCTGTAGTAAAATGGTGGTGACACAACAGGAAAAGTAATTTTGTTTACTGAAATTGGCTAAACTAGAGTCCATTGTTCTAGTTAAGCGAGCATTTCGCCGCCAATTTAATAAACAACCGCCGCGTCATAAGCAAATTTATGAGTGGCATCGAAAAATCGTAGATGGTTGCATCTGCAAAGGGAAAAGTACGGGACGTCCATACAAATCGAACGAGAATGTCGAGCGTATTTGTACAATTTACGAAAGGATCCCTAAGAAGTCCGTATCACCAACAAGCAAAGGACTTAACATTCAACAACCAATGGTACGGCGAGTTCTAACACATCGTCTGTACATGAATCCATACAAACTGCAGTTATTGCAAGCATTGCATACTGACGACCACAGCCGGCCACGGAGGCCGAGGGGACTGAGGCGCTCCAGTCACGGTCTGCACGGCCACTACGGTCGGGGGTTCGAATCCCCCCTCGGGCATGGATATTTGTGCCGACATTAGTATAAGGTAGTTGATCAGTAATTTATAAGTTTAGGGACTGATGACCCCGTAGTTAAGTCCCATAGCCTTAACAAACATTTGAACATTTTGACGACCACAACAAAAGATACGAATTTGGCATTTACGTGTTACGTATGAAATGGAAGAAGACAATTTTGCTCATGGATAATTTTTTTCCAGTGAATCCACTTTTCATCTTTCGGGTAAAGTTGATCGCCATTTGGGAAACTGAAAATTCAGCATGCAACAGATTCACCTAAGATGGACGTCTTCTGTGCTATATCTGTAACTAAAGTTTATGGGCCTTTCTTCTTCATGGAGGAAACTGTGACAGGAATAACCTATCTAGACATGTTTAAAAACTGGTTATTTGCCCAATTTGAAGGTGATTCAGATTATCTAGTCTTCATGAAAGATGGTGCCCCGCCTCATTTCTCAAAACACGTTCGACGTTACTTGAATAACACCATTCCAGGACGTTGAAGAGGAGGAGCAGAAGATCCGCTTCATCGTCGTTGGCCCCCCGGGTCTCCAGATCTCACTCTGTGTGATTTTTACCAGTGGAGTTAGGTAAAAGACCGTGTTTTGATCTCTCCTATGCCTCACACTTTTGAAGGTCTTCGAGATCGAATTGTTGAAGCTGTTATTTTGATAACTTAGGGACTGATTGCCCCGTAGTTAAGTCCAATAAGCTTTACAAACATTTGAACATTTGATTTTGATAACTAGAGACCAGCCGATTCCTGGGCGGCAAGAAATGAGCCAACGTTTTGACATGTGTCATGTAACACTCGGTGTTCATATTGAATGCATACCATAATCAGTAACAATACATGTTGTAAATATGTCTCCTTCCAAAATTTTAATAATGATTTTTAAAATCTTGGAGATTGTTTGAATAATTAAAAGATGTTATCAATAGATTATTTATTTTCAGTTAACAGCATATTTCAGGCGTAGCCCATCATCTGGTCATCGATATTATATAAATTTAGATATGATGTATTCAAATTTGTCATATAAAATACAGTGGTTATGTATTGACAAATAAGAATAATTTTATCAATACATAATGTATGTATGTTATGTATTGACAAATAAGAATAATTTTGTCAATACATAACAACAGTATTTTATATGAGCAATTTGAACACATCATATCTAAATTTATATATCGATCACCAGATGATGGGCTACGCCCGAAAAATGTTGATTATTCAAGCAATCTCCACAATTTTTAAAATCATTATTAAAATTTTACAATGAAGTTTTCATAACTCTACCAAGACTTTCAGTCTAAAATAAACTTTAAAAATGTCTCTTTCCTTTAATGTTGGAGTCATGCTTCTATCTTATGTAGTTCGGAAGAAATAAATGTTTACAATCTGTTCTTTCCTTTTGAATAACCTTGTATTTTTCATTTACAGTGGATATACAAAGTCTAGGAAAATTATAAGTTTCTAACAGTGCAGGCAACAGAAAGATGTACACACAGTTAATATTCGTATTTCATAAATAACAAACACGCCAGGTATTAAGAAAAGATGGCTTGATTGTTACTGCTAGCAGCAATGGGCATGGGGGAAAGCGTGAGAGAGGGGGAGAAAAGTGTTTGTGATAATCCAGGAATAAGGAGATATGACGTAAGAGCAGGCGGAATGATTTACGGAGGAAGAAGGGGTAGAGAAATTACGGACAATAGAGCATTGGTTTTACTATCAGACAGTTTACTATCAATGCGTTTTAGGGAGAGTTTTAAGAGGATACCAAAAGGAGGTGTTTCAAATTGTTCTTAAATGTAGCATTAGACTAAATTGTGCAAAGAGAACACGGCTGATTTACAGATTTTATAACGTGTCTCTCGGCACTTGGAACTCCGTCACTCTCCTGATAAAAAAAGGTAGCAACAGTAATGTTCTGATAAAACCAGGTTATTGGTCTTCCGCATCAGTATTCTCCATATCAGTTCTTCAGTTTAAAGTTACATGCCTTGTTGACATACAATAAAGTTGGTTTTTGTTTAAATCTGTACAAACTTAGGCAAAACTATGCGGCAACTTCCTCACCGAACATATTACAAAGTACGTGAGCAGAGGTCGGTCTTTTTCTGTTACTGTTGCTGGACATAAACTAGCTTATTTTCAGACAACAAATATGCTCCTTATGTTGCAGATACTAATACCACAACACTTACACGTATGAAAAAATATTACAGTTGTTTGTAAACCTATTGGACCAAACTGCTATGGTCACCAGTTCCTAGACTTACAAACTATCGAATCTAAAACTAACATGAGAACAACACACACTCCCATGTTCCAGGAAGGACTCGAAACTCCGACAACGAGCAACCGCACGCTCCGCACCAAAGCGCCTTCGAGCGCTCAGCCACACCACCGCGGCTAAATATTGCAGTCCGAAGTCGTTCTAGAAGCGACAGCGATTTTTCCGTATGTCAGCGTATCTGAATGCGAAATTCTGCAGAGTTCAGTTATTGAACAACTTGGAGAACTCCGATCATCCGCGAAATTAACTTTTCTTTATGCATCGGTATTTTTCTGACTCGACGCCTAACTACTTTATTTACGATCAAAGTTATCCAAGTGGTCACGACCAGCGGAACCATAAAATATGATTGCCTCAGAGTTCTGCGCTCGTAATGGGTGAAGCAGAAGTACTTACAGACACTCCGCGTCTCCTTTTAATCTACTGCTTGTGCCATCTTGAAAACCTGCGCTTCACAGCTTGAACGAGTCACTCATCGCCTTCTCAGGAGTGTTTTTGAAATGTTATAAAACATTGTTGTTATCTTTATTAAACAGATTCATTGATCAACCATACACTACAAATGCGAACGAACATTTATTAACTTACTTATGTACTACTCTACTTCTACTTGATTGCTCGTCTTACTTCTAACACAAATCCTTTGTGAGTGAGCGTAACAATGTCTGTAGCACAATGTCAATATATGTGACTGCGTAGACTTTCCCGGCGTTTACTGTCGGATAATGACGTCAACATGACACAATATTTCGGCTGTCCCTCTGGTTCCACCGAGGCAGTCAAGTAGCAAACTCACCTGAAGATGGCGGCCAGATGGACCACCGAAATGAAGAGTATTAATTCCAATGTACAACAATAATAACTACATGTTCTATGTAATACTTTGTATCATTACTGGTTCGCGACGTTAAGTGGAAAAACGTATATGTAAACATACACCAAATCATAGCAAATTACTTTTACATTCTTCAATGTTTTGTACTGGATAAGGAATCGTACAATTGTCTCTGAGTAATATCTGCATCCGGCAAATACATTGCAACTCAATTAAGTGTTTGACCCTGCGCTATGTTGATCGTAATACAAAACGCTAATCTAATCGTGAATTGCCGACGTTTAGAAGATAAGGGGATTTTAACGTCAGACAGCATCAAACCCTAGGAAGCATTCGAGATGTGACATCACGTTTTTGATGAGGTATGTGCCCATTTTTGAATTTTAGTTATCACACACTGCTATTAGGTTCCTAATAATAATTAGACAGAGCTATTAGGTTACTAACAGACTAACAACTAACTTTAAACAAAGTAACAGTTTTCGCTCATAAAAATTCACATCAGTAGGAACTTCTAAATCTATGATATTGTTATACATTTCTCTCAAAGTTAGCCTCGTCACAGTAAGTTAGCATACGGGGAGGTAGACCGCTCATCTTTAGACTGTTCAAAATTTTTTTGGGTAACTATAAAAGTTTACTATTTTCTTCC
This sequence comes from Locusta migratoria, assembly GCA_026315105.1. Classification (NCBI taxonomy): domain Eukaryota; kingdom Metazoa; phylum Arthropoda; class Insecta; order Orthoptera; family Acrididae; genus Locusta; species Locusta migratoria. Next base: position 27,665,268 of record CM048751.1, read on the forward strand.
TTTATCAACGTATTGACACACTCGTAAAATCTCGAACTTTTTTTTTACTATTTTCTTCCTTTATCAACGTATTGACACACTCGTAAAATCTCGAACTTCCTGGATATACTTGCTGGTATTGAGGTAAAAGGAAAGGCAAGTTAAACGTGAACTCCGAAGATGATTCATGATCCGCTGAGTGTTCTTACGCCAAAAAGACTTGCCGACCTTAATCGGAACTGCAGATATTGCAAAACAAACTGACTGAAATACAACAGGTAGGGAAAGATACCGCGTTTGAATATAGGAAGACGAGAATTAAGTGAATTACGATACTTGATGACACATATTTTCGTTTAAAGCAAAAATTAAAGAAGTCGGCAAGACAGAAATGCCTGAACGACTAAGTTTTCATAATATTATTAATAAATATGTTACAGAAGAATGCTGAAGATTAGGTGGGTAGATCGCATAACTAATGAAGAGGTACTGAACAGAATTGGCGAGAAAAGGAATTTTTGGCATACCCTGACTAAAAGAAGGGATCGCTTGATAGGACACATTCTTAGACGTGGAGGAATCGTGAATTTAGCATTGGAGGGAAGTGTGTGGGGTAAAAATCGCAGAGGGAGGCCAAGAGACGCGTATAGTAAGCAGATTCAAGTGGATGTGGGTTGCCGTTCTTATGAGGAGATGAAAAGGCTTGCTCAGGATAGAGTAGGGTGGAGAGCTGCATCAAACCAGTCTCCGGACTGAAGACCATAACAACAACAATATCTATAGTAATGAATATTTCGAACTCAAGGAAGGAAGCGAGACTAGAGTTTCACGCCCCATCGACAGCATGGTCCTTAGAGGCAGAACTCACGGTTGAGTTTATTTGAGTAAGGATGAGGAAAAGAAAATCGGCCATGCCCTTTGATGAGAACGGTACCGGTATTTGCCTGGAGTGATTTAGAGATGTCTGGAGATAGATTCGAAACACTGTCCTTCCGAATGGAAGTACAGCGTTTTACCACTACACCAACTCTCTTTGTTTGGAATTTAAGATATATTACGCTATTTAACTACATGTTACGGAATTTACTATCGGAATTTTTGAAAGTTGCAAATAAAATGTTCAAATGTTTGTAGAACTTAAGGGACTTAACTACGGGGTCATCAGTACCTAAGCTTACAAACAACTTATGAACCAGCTAAGACTAAGGACGGCACAAATATCCAAGCCCGATGGGGGATTCGAACCCCCGACCGTAGTGACCGTGCAGACCGTGACTGGAGCGCCTCAGCCCACTCGGCCACCGCGGCCGGCAAAGTTTCAAATAAATGGCTCTTCATATACGCGTGTTCAGACTATGAGATTGGCGACGTAGTATTAAACTTACAGGGGGAAAAAAGTCTTCAAGAAGGGGCACAACAAGAGGAAATAAGGGTATTACACCATAAACTCGTTAAAAGGCCATGGATATAAGTTGCTGTCGAGAACAGTAGTTAGAAGAATGGAACAGAAAATATAAGATCCGTTAGTTAGCGATCTGTTTGGATTTCGGTGAGGTAAAGAGGTTAGATAGTGGTGATGTTGCGATTCTTGGTATTTTCACTTAGAAAAGGGTTCGATAGAGCAATATAGTGTAGCACTGTTGATAAAACTCTTCTGAGTATTGGACCGCATCGTCAATTTATCAAATGTTTCACAGACGTTTCTGCCACTATTGTAAGAGGCCGTCTTCTGAGTGTCACGTTTACTGCTGGATGAGGGAAAGCTGGTGTCTTAAATGTTAAATGTTGCCAGTTATGATTGGTGGTGTCAGCTCTTTTTTTATTGGTGTTTGCCTTTTCTTCCTATTGATGGAAAAGGAAGTCCTGGATTCGTGTTTACATTAATGTTTGCCATTGGTTGAATCTGGCGAATGAGGAGTGGGTGGTAGCAATGACGTAAAAAAAATGTTTGTATAGGTTATGGGACATAACTATGGTGTCATCAGTCGCTAAACTTACAAACTACTTATTAACTAGCTAACACTAAGGACGGCACAAATATCCATGCCCGAGGGGGGATTCGAACCCCCGACCAGAGTAACCGCGAAGACCATGACTGGCGCGCCGCAGTCCCCTCGGCCACCGCGGCCGGCAGCAGTGACGTAGCACTGATGCCTAGCGCCGGCTAGAGCGTGCTGTTTGCTCTGTGTACGCGAGGCCGCTGTTGTCTCCAGGCTATGTGGGCCCCTATGGACTGCACTGCGCGCGGTGTCGTCGCGAAGCGCTGCTACTGCTGGCAGCCAAGACGCCGGAAGTCTATACTCGTCTTCTCTGTTCATATTTCCGTGTCGCTTAGCTATTGCTATTGCTTCCCTGATTTTCCTCTTCAGAGTGAGGGGTTGTTTTGACAGTACAGTGACAGCGACCCGGAAATATGATCAGACGAGACGGGTATTGACTTCAGGCGTCTTGGCTTCCCGCAATAGCAGCGCTTCGCGACGACACCGCGCGCAGTGCAGTCCATAGGGGCCCGCATAGCCCGGAGACAACAGCGGCCGCGCGTGCACAGAGCAAACAGCACGCTCTAGCCGGCACTAAGCTTTAGTGTTACGTCACTGCTACCACCCGCTCCTCATTCGCCAGTTTCAACCAATGGCAAACGTTAATGTAAGCACCAATCCAGGTCTTCAGTTGCCACCAATAGGAAGAAATAAAGCAAACGCCAATAAAAGAGAGCTGAAACCACCAATCATAACTGGCAACATTTAATATGTAAGACCCAAGCAGTAAACATGACACACAGAAGACCGCCCGCCGCTTGCAATAGTGGCCGTAACGTGGCTGAAACATTTGATAGATTGACGATGCGGTCCAATACCCAGAAGAGTTTCATCAACAATGACAACGGCCGCGGAAGCCTTCGTTTACATAGTGTAAGACGTTCGAAATTGTAAGAGTAAGTTGTAGGGAAAGACGTGTAATATATATGTACAAGAACCAGGGAATAATAAAGACTAGAATACCAATAACAAAGAGCTCGGATTGGAAACGGTGGAAAACAAGGATGACTGTTCAAAATATATATTGTAGGTGTCGTCACATAAATGATTAAATGGTGAATGAGTGGGGCGTAATTTCACTGTAAAAGGTTATCGATTATTCGTTTCGCAGTAAATATTACAGAACTTGTTGAAGAGTCTACTGGTACAAGTATGCCGGCCGCGGTGGCCGAGGGGACTGAGGCGCTCCAGTCACGGTCTGCACGGCCACTACGGTCGGGGGTTCGAATCCCCCCTTGGGCATGGATGTTTGTGCCGTCCTTAGTATTAGCTAGTTCTTAGGTAGTTTGTAAGTTTAGGGACTGATGACCCCGTAGTTAAGTCCCATAAGCTGTACAAACATTTGAACATTTGGTACAAGTATAGTTTTAGAGTAAACTGAGAGATTTTTGATTTTCGAGAAACTAGAAATGAGAATATTGATGTTCTCTAAATACACGATAGTAAGGAATTTTGCTACCTTGGAAGCAGACTAACTCGTGCTGATCGCTAAGAGACGTCTGCTGGAATAAAAGATGTCCCAATTTGATGATGGAATTTTTAAGATTTTTACATATAAAAAAAAAACAGTCTACGCTGCAATGATGTTTTTTATTCAACTAGTTTCGGTCCCTTTTTCTGGACCATCTTCAGGAATTGTAGCTCCATTGATGTCGTGGAGCTGAGCACGTACCTGGGATCGTTCCAGCCGATGACGATGCTGGCGGATCGTTTCAAAGCATTTTACGCCGGAACACAGAGGTGAGGAAACCAACTTGTCAATGTGACACAACGAAATTCAAGTAAAAGGTACTGAAAATAGTCGCCATTGAGTAAACAAAGACACACACACAAAATTAAAAACAATAAAGTAACAAAAATCGAATTATAACTGCTTAAAAACCACACGAAACAGATGAAAATAAAAAACATTACACAAATAAAAATTAAAAACGCAAAGAGCCAATAAAGTAGAGAGAGACTAAGAAAAGTAGAATAGTTAAAACCTACAGAAATCGGAAGAAAGCCTGAAGAGGAATGATATTGTTTTAGCGATATTTATTTTATTTTATTTGGTTGACCAACCTGTTTTAATACCTTTTTTATCTATGATGATGGTCCTGGATCGAAACTAGTCGATTTTAAGGATTTTAATAAAACAGCTGATGGTTAAAGATGCATTTTTATTAAACTAAATAAACAAGTGATGCTTAGTTGTAGCAGTGATTAAGTTCTCTATCAAAATTCATGAATGATAAAATTTTTGAATTGCTCCTTTGCAAATGGTAATAATTATGACGGATAGATAATAACAGTTATTTCTTTCACATTAATTACTATTTGATTGTTAAAGTAATTGTGTTACCATTAGCACTAACATTTGCGTAAACTTTAGTTTTTGTAATTACTAAGCATGTAATTAGGATGAAGTACTGGCAACTCTGCCACCCCAACATCCAAAGCGGCGTCCGCATGGACAGCGTTAGGTGCACATGGCGACACATACTGGAGAACTTACGACATAACCACATATATCACTACAGAATTCTAAAACAAATACTCCGAAAGAAGTCGGCTAACGATGTTAAGTTTTATACGAATAAAATTTTCAGTGAAATAAAGATCAAATGAAAACTTTGTGGTAAAATAAACTTCATTAAAAACAAAGATGACGACAAAAAGTATGCCACACACTGACACTGTTTATCAGGGGAAGACATTTTTTTCTGGGGAAAACACAATAAGCGCAACTGTCCGGAAATTAAGAAGGATGCAGCTCAACTCGTAAAAGAAATATTCGCTGTATTCCGAATGGCAGACACAGTCGTAACACGAGCTGAAAGAGCACTCCCTTGTGTCAACCGCAGGAAACGAGGGAGTTTGCGCGGACTGTGCTTTGGTTACGCTTAGAAGTGTTTGCTTCAGGCTGTGACAAAGGCACAGTTTACTGGTAGTCGCGGCAACCAGTCCCTGGAGATTTAATATCTCTCCGTGATGCTCCAGTTTACGAAGTTTCCTCGAAGCAAAGAAGTCGCTACTGCTACGAGAACATGCTGCTCACAAATCAGCAATTCACTGCTTAATTCAAACTCTGATTCTGCTTTCCTCAATGAAAACTTACGACAGTTATTCGCACAAGGTTGGAGACACCATGCAACTGGCACATAATACTTTATTGACAATGATGCTTCCTGAATAAATTTAGAGTGATAATACAACAGATATATAAAAATGGGTGTTAGTGTATCTGTCTTTCATAAATGAATTTCAGAGCTGAATATATCACACAAAAACAGGAGAATAAGATGATGACTTAGAAGAGGTGCGACTGTACCTACCAACAAAGGGGCTATTAATAATTATCTATGAACTACATTTGTGATCGCAGTTTACTATCAGTATATTTAAAATGTCCACAATCAAATGGGTAGACACTATTACCTATTTCGATGAGCCATGTGTTGTGTAAATTCAATTAAAAAGTATTTTTACTAAAGAGAAAAATAATATACTACATACATACACGAAATGGTTGGGTATAATCGAATAGAGTGCAAAACCTATAGATATATTTGGCGGTTACATTGACATTTACACAATAAAATCAAGATAACATTTACCAGCAAAAATCACAGGGCGTAACCTGCCCTCTGTGGGACAGTTTAGTCAGAATGGTACCAGAGAGATATCGTCAAGCATTGGACAGAGATGAGTCATCGTAATTAGAATGAATCTGAAGAAGCTGATAAGCCGCTGGCAAGAAAAGCAGCCAGTTGGTGATAGGTTCAATGGTGTACTTTGGCTTACGCGTTTCAACCAATCTTCCGAGTACGATGAAAGAAACTCCAAGAACTTGAGATGTATGAAATGGTCATTGAATAAAGGCCACCTACAATGCAATAGTGACACTAATGTACTTTAATGTCACTATTGTCTTATAGATGACATTTATCAAATGGCCATTTCATGCTTTTTAGATTTGTCAAATTTATTTCATGGGGCTCTGTTGTAACCAAACTATGAACCTAGAATAAGAACAAATAGAGTTAAAAATCTTAAATGTAAAGATAAAATTATTACACAAGAAATAGGAAAAATTATTCAACACAAAAATCTACTACCACAAAAAGCAATACAAAATAAACCAATTTTACTTAAAGAAATAAAATAACAATTATCATTAAAGAAATAACTAGGATACAATTATTATCACCAAATATTGGGTAATAAAACAAACGAAAATATAAGAAGCTGTTAAACTAAGATGAACTTTGCCTGAAACAGAGAACATTATCTCCACATGGATGTATTTCTCACCAGTGGCCTATCAGCTTTTCCAAATTCATTCTAATTAATAATCATGGCTGCGTACCTCCACTATAACTTCAAGTCTACCATTTAGCATCAGAACGTTATCTGTCTCATAAAAGACTACAGGTTAGTTTACTTCTGGGCGAAATGAAGTCCAATTCAGACGATATATCAGAAATTAAATCGTAAATAATGCTACCTGAATCATTCCTTGAAGAAATTGGCGATTTTGCTTTCTACATCTACATACACATACATACTCCGCAATTCACCATAAGGTGCGTGGCGGAGGGTACACTGTACACTACAAGGCATTTCTTTTTCTATTCCACTCCCAAATTGAACGAGGAAAAAAAGAATGCCTATATGCCTCCGTACGAGCCCCAATTTCTCTTATCTTGTCTTTGTGATCTTTACGCGAAATGTAAGTAGGCGGCAGCAAGATCGAACTACACTCAGCTTCAAATTCCGGCCCTCTAAATTTACTCAACAGAAATTCACGAAAAGAACGTCGTCTTTCTTCCAGCGATCCCCAATTGAGTTGCCGGAGCATTTCCGTGACACTCGCGCATTGGTCGAACCTACCGGTAACAAATCTAGCTGCTCGTCTCTGAACCGCCTCTATGTCTTCCTTTAAACTGATCTGCTGCGGGTCCCAAACACTTGAGCAATACTCAAGACGTGGTCGTACAAGCGTTTTATACGCGGTCTCCTTTGCAGGTGAAGTACATCTTCCCAAAATTCTCCCAATAAATCGAAGTCGGCTGTCCGCCCTACTCACAACTATGCTTTGCATTGCTTTGTTCTCGTGTCAGGCTCTACTGACATATCTTACCGATGAAACTCTTTCTTCGTTGGACGTTATACTGATCAGCCAAAACACGAAGGCAACTTAGCTAACAGTCGGTATGCCAACTTTTGGCACGGGCAAAAGTGTTGGCATGGAAGGAGTGAGGCCTTGGTGGGTCGGGGGAGGACCTAGGCACCACTCGTGCACAAGCAAGTTACTCGATTCCTGAAAATTCTGGGCAGAGGGCCGGTGAGCGACGTTCAGTCATATCCCAGATGCGATCGATCGGAATCATATCTGACGAGTTCCAGGACCGGGACCAGAACATCCCTCGAACCTCTCTGTCACGCTCCTGCCCATTACACACGCCGGCTAAATCGAGCCGTTTGGAATCATGATTCCATGGAAGGTGTGCAGCTAGTCTGGAACCAGAGTATCATGCATCTCGGTGCCTTGCAATGGATCCATAGACGCCTGCGCGGGTGTTCTCCTGGACATAATTGAGCCGTCGTCAGTTTGTCTTCGCCCAGGTGTCAAGGAACTGTTCCCCAGCAAGATGACATAATCGTACAATCCCATTGGCATGATCGGACCATGAAAACCCAAGCCAATTTCAGTTGTAGTTGCCGACTGCGTTGTGTTAAGGGGGGAGGCTGATGAAATTGATAAAAAAATGTGAAATTTCCATTTATTTTTTTTTATTTGTTAATATAATTCATGGACAAAAAGTTCCCAAAGCTTCCATCTTGAAATCGCATCCGAAGTGCCTGAAAATTAATTAAAAGTGTGACGCGGCCTTCCTTCCACGCTCACTTTTCGAAGTAGCACTTGAATACCATCTCAGTGAACAACGATTCTGTGTACTACCTTCAACCAAACATGTACGGGATACATCTAGAAGGCCGTGCTACATACTCTTTGATTATTTAGATCATCTTTTACTCTGTCCCGTATCTTATAAACAATATCAAACTAGCTGCATCGTTTATGGTGAAATAATTTTTTTTTCTTTTTGCCTTATGATACTGGCAGAGATATATACAAGTGTTCGATTCTTTCTTCGTCCAGTTATACCATCATCGCAAAGAGTATATAAAGAACTGGATAACCTGCGTTTCAATAAGTGAAGAGAAGACGTGAGAAACAACGACATACCAGCAATGAGGCTACGTTCGAAGTAAGAACATGTGTTGCAAATGTGAACTCGACTCCTAATAGATCCAAGCGAAAAATTAGTGAGTTGAGTGTTGCATACTGCAGTGATGACTCTCCGTTTCTGGCCGATCGTGCACTTCTCATAAAGTGTGTTCATACAAAACGCAAAATCGAAATGAGTATCTAAATTCATTATGGAAAACGATGCCCTAAAACCACATTTTCATCTGCTACTGTCGTCAGAATTGCAACTTATAATCTAGTTCTTGTATTTAGTGACGGGAATGTCGGAAGGGTGAAGGTATTAGAAAGAATGGGCTTCAAGGTAGGAAATTTTACTCAAGATATCATGAAAAAATAGATTTACAGGGCGTATCTGCAACTGAAACGTCAGTTGAAGACCTGGTAAAGGAAAAAAGACAGACAACAAGATACCAGAAGAGAAGCCTTGATGGGGAAAACGACCCAGAGTTCAAATGTGGTGCCTTCTGAAGAAGTGACATTAGGAAAAAAGGTTGAACTTTACATTGCGTTCCCTGAAAAGCTTTGCTTTTAAATTTTATGGACCTTTTCCTCAGATTCTATGAATATGAAAATTATGAAATTTTGTGTACATATTTCTTAAGAGCAAATTTTGAAATGCTGATTGCAAGCTGAGATATGGGCCAAAGCGCTTGGAATTTTGCGTGAATTTAAAATTGTGTTTCTGGAATTATAATTAAAAAATTATGAAGATTGCCGTATTTGACCAATTCCAAAACCAATTCCAATTACAACATATAAAGAGATGAAACCGAGACATTTTTGTAGAGATATCTTGAATAGTTTCTGAGAAAAGGCAAGATATACATTTTTTTTAAAATAAACTTCAAACTTCATTTTAAAAAGTGGAATATATAATTCAAAGGATTTGTTACTTTAATATAAAGTATGGTAAAACTTTTTCCAGTCTCACCAGCCTACAACATCCGACGTCTGTATGTCGGGTGGCCTACCAATCCATCAACGTCTGAAAGTGGTTTCACCATTTCTCCAAAACACTCACCACAGAACTCTTTGAAAACTTGGTATGTCGTTCAGTTTTGGAAATTCTTGCATTTAAATCGTCCCATTCATCCGAATCTCCCCTCGGTCATTCCCACTGAAAGGCGTCGAGAACTGCCGGCAACATTATTTAAATTTTTATTGCGTTTTAATATTTTTCGTTCGGTTGAGTTCGACGGGCAGACGAACCCAGTGAATCGGGCCCGTTTCCAAAGCGCTTCTGGGTGGCATCAGAGAGAGAGAGAGAGAGAGAGAGAGAGCCGCGTCTCTGTGAGACGGAAGATGGGCCTTCTTGGAAGGACCCCATACATTACGAGGCCTGTGGACCGCTTTCACCACCTCACCCCACCCTGGAAAGGGTGGCGTCCAGAAAGCGTCCCACTGCGCGATCCCTGCGTAGGGGCCGGCTACGCAGAGTGAAGAATGGGACCCCGCCACGGCGGACCGGATGCGAGCCATTGTAATGGTGCTTTCGCAACGCACAGTAGGACCTCCCAAAATTTTGTAAGGGAGTTGCTGGCTACCGTCGGCGCCGGCATGGCGCTCACCAGGGGTGCGTTGAAGTTTGCATCGTTAACGCTCTGTGAAAGCCAGAGACGTACAGTTTGGTTCGGGTCAGTAATCCACCTGCGGAGCGGAGGAAATAGTTCCCGCGCAAAAGGCTATGTGGCAGGTGGACAGTTGCTCTAGGGGACGTTGGCCCCTAGAGAGAGAGAGAGAAATTGGCTCTTTCTTTGTAGTGAGAGTGTGGCGTTTTGAGGGCAGAGTGCTCCAAGGGGACTCCGTTTTAGGAAGCCGACGAGTACGGTCGGATCAGTTTGGTGTTTGCTTTGGTGCATTTTAGACTTCAGTTATTTTTACACCTTTTGTGCTTTGTGGACTTGGAGTTTCACACTGTCTTAAAGTTGTATCTGTCGACCTGAGTTTCATCTATGTGTGAATAGGCTCAGCCAGTCTGAATAAGCTGCACCGACACGCTGATAATGTTAACCCTAGCTCTGGTGTCAATTACACACTCAACAATCTTGTGTGTAATACACATAGAGTTGGCGAGACATAGCCGAGCCTGTGGTTTCCTTCCGTACTGTGTGCCTACCTGGACACAGAGGGTTAGAATAGGGCATTTCACGCTTCCGTCTGGAAAGATTTTCTTGCGATTGGACCGTGATTTAAATCACTACAACGCACTACCGTTGCCGTCCCGATTACAGTGACGCCGGCTCTAAATGTACTTCGTGAGTATCGCTTGCAATTGCTTATCTGGGCGAAAGTAGGATTCCTCCTTTTTGACAGTTCTTTTTAAACATCGTTTATGTGGAAACCGCTGGTAACTCATAACACGCCCCTTGGTCTCAATCGAGCCTTTATTTGCTAATGTGCTAAGACGTGCGCAGACGTAGATGTAGAGATAGTCGTATAGGTATATTAGGGACTTGCCAGTCATTTACTCGTGTGATATTTGCGTTTATTCGTGTACAATAATCCGTTGAATTGCTTGACATTTTTTAAGTTCTAAGAAATCTTGCTGTTTTGTCAGTTAATGTTCAAAATGTTCAAATGTTTGCATAGCTTATGGGACTTAACTACGGGGTCATCAGTCCCTAAACTTACAAAATACTTATGAACTAGCTAACGCTAAGGACAGCACAAATATCCATGCCCGAGAGGGGATTCGAACACCCGACCGTAGTGGCCGTGCAAACCGTGAATGGAGCGCCTCAGTCTCCTCGGCCACCGCGGCCGGCGTCAGTTAATGGATGTTATCATGAACCTGATTTTTGTCTTCTAAACTACATGTTTGAGTCAACCATGGATCTAATTCAGTAGATAGACCCCCTATTGCCATCATTGCTTTCCAAGTGGCCAGAATTTTAGAGCACTTTTCAGTAAATGTCATAAGGGGTCTGCCAATCCACCGCCCCCCCTCCCCCCCTCAACGCCTTGAGCCCTCCGTTTCCCACACCTCTGCACCTCACAAATCACCCTACCCGATGCCCAATCCACCGCAACTTTACACCATTGCACCCTCGGACAGCAGGCTTTCTGATAGTACATGCACCGTGCGTAAGTCTGAGTAGCAGTCATGCCACTTAAAGCGTCGCTGCTATCACCAGTAATCGTTTATACCGGTAGTTCGGGCAGATCGGTGACTATTTGCAGATACAAGTAATAGGTTGTCGTCTCGAAGAATCGGTTGTATTGCTGGTGGCCGCCACATCTTCCCAATATGGAGACTAAATAATACGTGCAACATACCCCTAAGTCTCTTATAAGCTGTCATGTTTTAATTTATATATTTTTAAATTTAGACTAAGTGGTTGTTATTTAATCTCCATATTTTAAATAAAATTACGAACTTATAAAATTTTATTTGACCAGATGATGGTGACATAGTCCAACCGAAGCCAGTCGTCGTTACATTAATAAATATTTTGCAATCTTGGCGTTTAATATTAATCTAGCGTTTGTTACTCGCCGCAGAGTATCAAGGGAGTCTTCAGAAGTGATATTTGGGAGACTTTTCAACCTGGGAAGCCTTTTCAGACTCTCTAGGTAATCATATTTTACAAGAATACAATTCATTCTACGTGCGCTGGTGTCGTTCTCTGTAATAAAAAAAGTCCAAAAAATAAGTTTTATTCCCAATTTGAAAACTGTTTCAACATGGTCATGTGCCAAAGAACAAACAATCTTTTTGTGTAGTCACGAAGATCTTATCAAAATTGTTTCGAATGGAGTATGTGCTACTATTATAACTTACAATCAGTGAGTAAAATGAAGTAGTTTTAGAAAATACTAGTTACATATTAAAACATAATTTGATGTAGCAGTTACTGGTAACCAATAAAATATTACCACTTTCAAAAGAGAAAACAATTTTTCAAAACCTTACAAAAACCTCATTTCATTCGCAGATACCACATTCTCTGTGGTAGTAGGCCTTGGGTTTTGGGATACAAGATAGTTCACGAAGAATGAAGAATGACTTCATTTTCCCCAACCTATGTAATTTGTTTCAAAAATAAGTTAAAATACCCTCCAAATAGATATAATATATTCGACAGTAAGTAAATGTGCAAAATTTACAGTAACAGCTTATTACACTACCTTACGCGTCACACCAATTACACTAGAAAATGTCAGGAACTGCTTATAGCGGATAGAGCGCTGTTCTCCATGTCAGTCTAAAATCAGTCTAGGAGTGATATACAGTGCAGGTCACCTCATGTGTTGGTACACCATACTAAAGGTACTACACTCAATCCTAATAAGACAGCGTGAGGCAGTATCGACAAACAGAGTAGTTACTTCGGTATTTCACATTGATATTCTGAACTGAATGAATATCCACCGATAAAAAAGAAGGCCAGATAAAAACAAAGAATCGTTCCCAAGTTTTCAGCCAACTACCATCTGTTTTTTTTTTTTTTTTTTTTTTTTTTTTTTTTTCATAATATAAACAGGTAATTTATAGAAACTCAATTACAATTTGCATCCCTAACATTCTTAGAATCTTTTCTATATGGCTTACACGTTTTTATTGCTGTACCTTATCAATTTCTTTTAGGAAGACGATAAAGATAAATCTTGATATAAATCTGTTTCCAGATAATCTTACTCTTTCACGAAAGAAAATATATGTAGAGGAATATAACATGGCTTCACCTGTACATATACTTCTAGTAGTATCAACTTCAATGTAGGCGTCTTCTTTACAGCATTTTCCTTTAAAACTGTTTGGAATGCAGCTATCTTTTTCATCTAATTAAGGTTTTTTATTTACTTGACTGAATCCTATTCAGCCGGCCGCGGTGGCCGAGGGGACTGAGGCGCTCCAGTCACGGTCTGCACGGCCACTACGGTCGGGGGTTCGAATCCCCCCTCGGGCATGGATATTTGTGCCGTCCTTAGGATAAGCTAGTTGATAAGTAGTTTGTAAGTTTAGGGACTGATAACCCCGTAGTTAAGTCCCATAAGATTTACAAACATTTGAACATTTTGAATCCTATTCACTGCATAATTAAGATCTATTAATTCGGTTGTAACCGTCTTCTGGTTTGAGGCAGCTCTCCTTCGGCAGTAACCAATCCTGTGCAAGCCTTGTCATCTCCGGATAAGAACGGCAACTGAGATCCCTTTGAACACTTTTACTGTATTCGTATTATGGTCTCCTTCAACCAAGGTACCCCACACACTTCCTTCAAAGTTGACGATTCCCTGATGTATCACAATGTGTCACACCAACTTATTGCTTCTCTTAGGATAACTTCTTTCCCCCCAATTCTCTTAATCATCTCCACATAAGTTCAAAAGTTTGTGAAGCTATGGGAGCAACCTGCAGTGATCATCGAACCCTAGACTTACAAGGACTTAAAGCAACACACAAATCCATGGCTTAGGGACGACTAGAACCTCCGACGAGGAGTAGCCACGCACTCCACGGCAAGGGGACTTAGTGTGCACGCCCACTCCCACGCTGCTCCTCATTAGTTATGTGATCTACCCATTTAATCTTCATCATTCGTCTATAGCAACATATTTGAAATCTTCTTTTTGTCTCTTTCCTCATCATCCAGGTTTCACTCCCATACAATGCTAACTCAAGAAAAATGCTTTCAGAAAGGACTTGCCAACATTCAAATAAAAAAAATGTTAAAATGTTTGTATAGCTTATGGGACTTAACTACGGGGTCATCACTCCCTAAACTTAGAAACTACTTACGAACTAGCTAAATCTAAGGACGGCAGAAATATCCATGCCCGATGGGGGATTCGAACCCCCGACCGCAGTGACAGTGCAGACCGTGACTGGAGCGCCTCAGTCCCCTCGGCCACCGCGGCCGGCAACATTCAAATTAATATCGCCTCTTAAGAAGTGCCTTTTTTCCTGTTGCCATTCTACGTTTTATGTCCTTTTTACTTCAGCATCAGTTGTTTTGCTACCCAAATAACAAAATTCATCTACTACTGTTATTGTCTTTTTACCTAATCTAAGTACCTCAGCATCGCCTGATTTTCTTACCCTACATTCCATCACTCTTGCTTTACTCTTGTTAATGTTCATTTAATACTCTCCTTTCTAGACACTGTCCATTCCGTTCAGCCGTTCTTCCAGGTTCTTTGCTGTCTCTGACAGAATTACTATGTCATCGCCAAATTACTTCACCCTGGACTTTAATTACTTCTCCAAATTCTCTTTGCATTGCTTCACAGATTGCTCATTGTAAATACTGATTGGGGAAATTGGGGAAATGCTATAACCCTCTTTTACTCCTTTCCAAAGCACCTAATCCCTTCCATTTCCTCCGTCTCTAATAAATGCTGGATTTTGTACATTTTATCGCTGCTATCTCCAGAATTTGTGTTAAACTTTCTCCAGATCTACAATAGCTAAAAACAAAGGTTTCCCTTTGCTTATCATATCTTTTAAGATAGTTCGTAATGCTAGTGTTGCATCGCGTTTTCCTATATTTCTCCTACATCCAAACTGATCTTCCGCAAGCTTGGATTCCCCCAATTTTTCCATTCGTCTGTAAATAAATCTTGTATTTTGGAACAACGACTTATTAAACTGATAGTTCTGTAATTTTCATACTTGTTTACTCTCGTATTATATTTTTCTTGAAGTCGGAGGGTACTTCCCGTGTCTCATACATCTTGCATATCAGCAGACGGAATATCTCCTTATCGCCTCAAATCATTCAGTGCTCTGTCATTTTTTTCCTCGCAGCATTGTATCCCCTATTTCATCTTCATCTAGTTTCTCTTACATTCCGACAATACTACCTTCTAGTTCATTTCTTTGTAATGACCCTTTATATATTGCCTCCATCTTTCAGCTTTTCCTTCTTTGCTTATTACTGGTTCCCGAAATGAGTTGTTGCTTTTCTTGTCTCCAAACGTCACCATTATTTTCCTGTAACCGGTATATATCTTTCACTTAGTATTACATTCTTCTGCGGTCTTGCATTTATCTTCTAGCCACTCTACGGTTACCGTCAACCTCATTTTTCAGCCGCATATACTCCCTCTTGACTGGTTCACATCATCAATTGTCTCCTGTGTTAGCCACGAATTCCATTATGCCTTGTCCATGTACCTGTATATTCCTCTGGAGCCTTCACTACTCTCTCATAACAACCCATTTTTCTCCACTGTAATATTTTCCCCGTTTTTTTTTCCAATCCTTGCGTAATGAAACTTTCAACAACCTATGATTGCTTTTGTTTTCAACCTTTTTGAAGTTTCTTTAGTTTCAGCCCACAGTTCATAACCAATAGATTCTGATCAGAGTCTGTTTATGCCACTGGATATGTTTTACAGTTAAGGACCTGGTTTTTAAGCCTATGTCGTACCATTATAAAGTCCATCTGGCACCTTCCAGTGTCTCATTACTCCATCTCGTTCATTTTATTTCGAATGCAATTGAATATTCGTCCAGTAAGTTTTCTACTTTTTTATCGAAGGACAGTGGCATTTATAATCGTATCACATAACTCCAGCTGTACTTAAAAACGTGTAACGTAAGACTGCCTTCAATCACTCCGACATAACATTTCTGCCACATTTACATTTCTGCCACGAATTAACACCGTCTGCCACTAACGTGGCAGTTCGGTATTTGACATAGTAAAGCACAAAACGTGCTAAGCGTAACAAGAAAAACTAGTGATTATCATAACATCTGCATAATTAATTGTCCATTGCTGGTTGCTTTAACCTACTGGATTTACCATCAAGATAAAACGAACCGTGATTATTGGTTTGGTGCTTGTTATTCCCGCAGTAGAGGTCACAGAGGCTTATGTTGCACTCTCGTCAGTAGTTTTGTCGACCGCATAGCGGAATGAGAGGGGAAGGGGGGGGGGGACGAGGGGGACGCAATTCAGTTAGTTAGTCCGTGTGTGTGTGTGTGTGTGTGTGTGTGTGTGTGTGTGTGTGTGAGGGGTGTCGTGACGCAGACACAATTGTACGCTGCAAAAGCTGTCGCTGCACCGTCATAATTTGCACCCAAGCTTCACAATCGGGGTGATATGTGCATTCAATAAAATTCCTTCAGGCCGTGGTGAATCTTAACACGGATGCTGTACCACGGCACGTAAAAATGGAATGGGAAGATTTCTATAAAAACAGTAATATATATATAAGGCACTGTCCAGACTGACTGATTGATTGACTCATCATCACTTAGCCCAAGCCACTGATGATAGAAACTTTGTAGAGGGTGTTGATCTTACTCTGTAGGAGTCATTTAAGAAGCTATTTTCGATATTCCGTCCTTAAGGAGGTCAAATAGGGGATCAAACTTAAAAAAAATACGTTGCTATTTAGTCAATTTTGAAGCTAGAACTACAAAATTTCAGATTTTAATTCAGGGTTCGAATTTAAAAGATACGTGTTTCGGCAGTTTTTTGAAATTGAACCATTAAGGGGGAAAATAAGGGACACAAAAAATTGATTTTCAAAAATATGTTGCTGTTAACTCAAATTTTAAGCTACAACTTCTAAACTTCGGATATGGAATCTTGGGCAGGATTAAAAAGACACGAGTTTCGGTATTTTTGGAAATACAACCACTAAAAGGATAAAATAGGGGATCAGAAGTTCTTTTTGAAAACATTGTTGTCAAGACAATTTTGAAGCTAGAGCTGCAAAAATTGGTACTTGTTTTGTTAGTTAGAACTTTAAAAAAAAAAAAAAAAACGTATTTCGGTAATTTTGGAAATTCAACTATCAAAGGGGTCAAATTGGAGAGGGGATGTTTTTCGAAACTCTTTTGCTATTAAGGCAATTTTGAAACTACAACCACATAAATTGGTATATATTTTCTTGGTCAAAATTAACAAGATACGTTTTTCGGTATTTTCAGAAAATTAATCATTTAGGGGGTGAAATAGCAGATGAAACATTTTTTGAAAATTACAAAAAATGATATTTGCATACTTGGTTGGTATTTAAGACACAAGTTGAGGTATTTTTCGAAATTAAACTGTTAAGGGGTGTCATACGGGGTTACAAGTGGTAAAATCAGATGTTCAAATGTTTGTAAATCTTAACAGACTTAACTATGGGGTCATCCTTCCCTAAGGCTAACAAACTAATTAAACTGATTTATGCTAAGGACAACACAAACACCCATGCCGGAGGAGCGAATCGAACCCCCAACGGCGAATAGCAGCGGGCACCGCAGCATGGCGCCTCAATACGCACGGCCATTCTGCGGCGGCTACATTAGCACATTTCATTATTATAGTACTTAAGCTATATCTATGAAAATTTATATTAAGAGGGAGAAACAACTGGTGCAGACCAACCAGCCTACGCATGCGAAACAGCGGGCGTTAAGCTAGGAAACAATATAAATACAGTCATTACAGACTATATAAAACCGCGAAACATATCTCCAAATCGAGGCATTCAAATATGATATGCGCTACCATAGCGCATAGTTACAGTTCGTAAGCGTTACGGGTAAAGCCCTCCTTTACCATCTTATCCGGCGCTCTGTTTCACGTCACAATTATACCCCTTTGATTCACCCTGTTTGCTGCTAGTATCCGAAAGATGATGCTACCACTTGTCAACTGGTTAAATTTTCAATGACTATGTCCCCATTTTTAAAAACGTGCGTATTGTAGTTTGCGATATCATTTATATTATTTTAGTGCCCAATGCCATTTCTTGCAGTGTTGCGCTATCAAACAGGTTTCACCATGCTTATGTCAAATAAACTTCCCCGGAACACATCTTTATTTCTGCGGAAAGGAAACTATTTAGGTATATCCAGTAATGTTGTATTTCAATGATGTTAGAAACAAGATTTATACTGTTGTATGTACTGCTTCTGATACCACACTGTTCTGTCTGCTGAAAATCATGGCTTCGTCTTATGGACTGTGGTAATTTTCCCAAGTGTTGCACTAAATAAAATGATATTTAAATAGTTAGCTCACAAAATAACAACTACTTCACTCAGATTTACAATGGATTACATGGAACCTACAACTTACGTGTATTTTGAAATTCACATACTGCTACGCAAGCGGTAGTACATGTCCACAATGAAAAGATCGAACATTCACAGAAATATACTTGCTGTTTCCACTGAGAAAACGTTTCTTCCGCTGCAATACAGACACAGTAAAATATTTGTAAACAATTTTAGAACATGGGTCTGCGAGGGTTAAAACGAGTGCTGCAATTGTAGGTAGCAAACAGTTCTAAGGTCTTCGCAGCAGCAACGTGTAATATGAAAATAAGCTCAAATTCAAATGTTCAAATGTTTGTACAGCTTATGGGACTTAACTACGGGGTCATCAGTCCCTAAACTTACAAACTACTTATGAACTAATTACTAACTAGGACGTCACAAATATCCATGCCCGAGGGGGGATTCGAAACCCCGAACGTAGTGGCCGTGCAGACCGTTACTGAAGCGCCTCAGTCTCCTCGGCCACCGCGGCCGGCAGAAAATAAGCCCCAGCATTTATTTTGCTACTCAGGCGTATGGCATTACAGGAGTAAAAGCGCACATATTATTTAATGGAAAATCGCTATTTCATTCTATCCAACATCGGCTTCAACGTCTTATGGCAGTGGCAAACAAGTCCCAAGCATGCCATTACTGTAACGTAACAGAAAACTTTTGGCATCGTATCAATCGTCTGAAGTTAACTGCTTATTTTTAGCAGTACTTGTCGGTAGAAGTCGGAAACTGTCAATGTTGGAATCAATCTACGCGATCCAATAATGAGTTGCGGTGTATTATTACCAGTGTGTCTTACTATCTGGCAATGCCTTGAGATACAGTGAGGATGTATGCCAACAGCATTCACTTGTTCAGTGGCGCAGCCACGGGCTGGGAGGGGAGGAGGAGGGGGTGTTAACGAGACTGAAGCCCCTCCAGCATCACCCAAAGAGTTTTTAATTTGTTTCTATTTTTGTAAACAGGCCGGAAGCGAAATCTGAAATAGTACTCATGTAATAAATCACAACGTATCTATAATTTGCCAGGCACAAGTTAACGTGACAATGGGTCTCCAACGTGATGCCGCCACTGGGAGCGTGTGCTGCTGTTACTGTGAGCGGTTTTAATGCCGCCGCGACCAGCTTTGATGCTGCCGCTATTGTTACTGCTACGCGGAAGTTACGGACCGATTTTTCATATGAGGCGACGCGCTGCTTAGCAGGTCAGCGATGCCACCGAGTGGAATCTTATAAACGCCGCGAAAAACTACGAACAACTATAGTGTTCTTTTAGTTCAATTCTTGTACATAGAGTCTCATCATAATTAAACATAACATCGGCGAGCTTCTTATATTTCTGATAGCGAATGATAAGAACCCATTACCCTTAATGTATTTAGTAGGCGTGAGGTGTTCACAATGGACGGAGTAGGGGTCAAGACGCAAACTGCGTCATTGAAAATTCTGGGGGAGGGGATGGGAGGTGAAAAATGAATACTGTTAGCCTGCCTGTGGGAGGGGCTTTATAAAATAATTTAAAAAACTTCAAATAAAAGATATTTAATTTTAATATTAAATGGCAAAATCATTTTATTATATAATAAACGGAGTCCAGGACCTAATATCTCGGGTATCGTGGAAGAGGGGGTCGCAGTATGTGAGAGAGGCTGATTCATTGGCCAAGGTCGGGGGTGGGCATCTCTGCAGTCGGCTTTATTTCTAAAAAAAAAGAGCCGCACCCTACAACCAAATTCTGGCTGCGACACCGCACTTGTTTGTTAATGTGCGCTTACATTGTGTGTCGCAGTTAGACATTGTTTCATTGTTTGTACCAGAGTTAAACAGCTGAATGGTTAAGTATGAGAGTTACATTTGCAACTTAAGAATATTATTAAACATGGTAATAATAATATATGAAAGATAAGAGTTTAAGCAATTTTTAAAGCTGGTAGATATATGGCGTGATGGGAATGTCTCAAGGCGGTTTCTGCTGTGTTGGAGGACAGTTTGCCGAACATCTTCTGTAAACCGTTATTTTGAAACAAATCAAAAAACTCTTCGTTCAGAAAGGGCTGCAGAACAAAAGATACACATTGCAAGTTCTACTCGAGACATAAACGAACAGTCAACATCTGTTATTAGCAGTGATTGTCACCAATGATTAATAATCACTAATAAATATGTAAGGTACGTGACCCAAATAAGGCCATGGTCCCAATAAGGCCAATAGCTGCAGTTATTTAAAGTACTCACAGTGGGGCAGATAAGGACAGCATCAGTGAATGGGTTTTAGCTAAGGGTAATTTCCTTGTAGTTTGGAGGTTTCTACGTTAGATGCTGCACTGTCAATCACGTGTTGCATCAGAACGACAAAATATGTTATAATTTCAGGTAGCTTCCAATTTTCTAATAAACCTAAATTTATGCATCGGCTCTGATACGCATTATACATTTTCGAGTTCAGCGCAAAGTGTGTTATAAGTTCATCGGAAGCTTTTTTAGTGGTAATTCAGATTCAGTGGAAAAAGGGGGTGACACAATAAGGCCAGCGTTTGGTTTTGTTAAGGAAATGGTTACACTTTACGGGTGTCCTTTAAGCTTTAAGATTCTGCTGAACTACTTCACAAATCTAAGGGATATAACTAAGTTGGTCACCAGTCCTTAGGTTTACAAACTACTTATACTGACTTATGCTAATTATGCTAAGGACAATAAATGCACCCATGACCCAGGGAGGACCCGAACCTTTTACGGCGAGCATCTGCGCGCTCCACACCATGTGCCTTGGAGCGCTCGGCCATTTCATAGCCACGGCGGAGCGGCCGAGCGTATTGAGGAGCTATGCTACGATGCGCGAGGTCGTTCCCCTTCGGGGGTTCGAATCCTCCCTCGGGCATGGATGTATGTGCTGTCTTCAGTATAAGTTAGTTCATACTTAGTTTGTAAGTTTAGTGACCGATGACCCCGCAGTGAACTCCCATAAACTTAAGAAACATTTGAACATCAAGACACCGTTACGTTAGACCACTCGCTCACAAGTGACTGTGTATCCCTCAATTGTGCGCACGCTAGTTACGTGGGATGGACGAGTCCATTTTTCTCGGAGGTAAGGTAGATATGTGAACAACGTGTACTATCAGCGATAACAGTGTTGCCAGTATTTAAGTTCCAACCCTAGTCTCTGGAGGAACTTTTTGCCGAGGCAGGTCTTCGACACATTAGATTCTTTTTCTTTAAAAAATGGCACGTACATTTACAAAGGTGCGCCTTTCCTGCTTTATGGGAATAACATGGTTAACAAAACATACAATACTGTCAACTGTTGTTTGGTGCATTTACGAACTTCAATTTTGTGATTAGTCTCTTTAATTATCATTACTAACAATCTAACTCCTACAAACATTGTTAAAATGTCAAGTGGTCCATTGCAACAGATGTAAAAGTAAGCCGGGAATAATGGGAACTGCGACCGCGAACGCAGTCTGTAAAGCACGGTCGATTGTTTCTGCCGTTAGAATGTAAAATAAATTCTGCACAAATGTCAAGCTCATTAATATTGATTCTGGGAGAGTACTTCACTTTTTATGAATGCTTGAAATTTAATACATGATACATACCACAGAAAAACCACGCGGCTGTCATTGTAATAACTAGCCTAGTGCCTCTCTCTCTCTCTCTCTCTCTCTCTCTCTCTCTCTCTCTCTCTCTCTCTCTCTCTCTCTCTCCCCGACCCCTTCTCTCTCTCTCTCTCTCTCTCTCTCTCCCCGACCCCTTCTCTCTCTCTCTCTCTCTCTCTCTCTCTGTCGCTTTGTGTCCATTCTATTGGCCAAAAACAAGTTTCAGATTTTTAGCTCCATGCAATGAATACGGTAGCGATCTACTCAACCTTCAGAATAGTAGCTTCATGCACATTCCATATTCCCCAAGTCAAGATACTAAGAAGTTCATTCAAGCAATCCAATGTAGTGTACTATAAAGAAGTCTGTGCTAATCAAATGAGTAAATGGATTGAGTAGTACCGAAAACTAAAGAATAACTTATCACATCACAAAGATTACCTTATATCCGTGCTAACGAGTTGTTGTTTATAATCGGTGATTTGCTACTTACTATAATGGTATCTAGTCATGCCGCAAGGAATCACTCTCTCTCTCTCTCTCTCTCTCTCTCTTCTAAAGCACTGATTACTTTTTCGATCCAGCAAAGTGTTTCTGAAAGTGACTGGCAAAACTTGCGCCTTCTATAAGCTATCACGCGAACTGAGAATACATCTCTACGGTCAGAAAATACAAAGTGTTATTGGCAACATATTTCCAAGACAGACACTGCCCAGAGACGGAGGGAGATTCTCCTTTCCCAAAATGAATATAGTCCAGGCATGGTTCACGGCAGGGCACTGTATTAATATGTTCTAAAACGCCACTTGACGAAATGGTAATGCTTCAGGAGTCCATATCTCGCGTTCAATTAATCATAGATCTCATGTCTAAAGTGTTCTGGAAGGTCTTTGGCAAATTATCATTTGTACACGCATTAAAAGAAAAGGAAAAGCCTAGATATCATAAAGTACAAGATTAAAGTAAAAAAAAAAAAAAAAAATCACAATCCTAGAGTGCAGCCGAATTTATCGACTCAGTTGTCTTTGCCCATTACATGTAGCCTATACTGCGCTTTGTACGGTTTATTAAATCATTTCGTCATGAAAGGTGATTTTTCAACTATAAGCACGAAATATGGGATGGACACTTTATGTTCATTGCACAGTGTTCTTAATATCATATTCTCAAAATACGTTCTGAATTGTATCGATATCTTCATCCGTTAACGAATCCAGAGGTTCAAAAATATCATAACTTTGCACAAATCCCGGTTTTTGCACCACAGATCATAAATATTTATATTCCTAAAGATAGAAAATTGTTCAGATTTCAGCAATACATGCTGCAGATATAGAAACGCCATTTTCCTAATTACAGAAATCTTTATCCCTTTTGAAGATGCACCCGAAAAACCGTGATGTTTGAGTAGTAAAAATGTAATTGTTACTGTTAAAAGGCGTAATGCCGAGTTGAAGGGACAAACGTCTGCGCGATGAACACGGTAGATTTTTATACGTCTACTGTCTGATATATTCACTTGAAGAAGGAGTTATTCAACACGGCTACTGTACAGCATTCAATTTTGTTGAAGCACTGAAACATATTTTCAAGTTTGCAGAGATGAAATTCTCCGCGTTCATTTTCTATGGTTGATTTTAGATCATATGTAGCTGCCTAGGAAATTTAGGTAACACATCGAAATTTTATTTAACGTTGAGAGCCGAATGATACTCATTTGGTTGTCGAGATATCGGTCCTTGCACGATAACGCGCGATCACAATAAGCCCTAAAACGTCGCAATGCAAAAATACTGCTTGAGATCTCAGAGAGCATTAAATGACTCAATGTTACCTTTACGTTGTTTAAAGATGACCTAGGAAATCCATTTCCTGTTTTCGAAAATATGTATTCGTTATCACGATACGTCACACAATAATTATTTTTTAAAATTTTATTCTACTTATTTGCAGACATGTGACGGCTGTTCCGAGTGAACAGACGCCACTTGTGATCCTGCAGTTGTTATTCTTTCATATTCAAAGAATATACGACATCAACTGAGAATGGGTAAAGATGAACATGTGTACCCAGCCAGGATTCGAACTCTGGTCTCCCACTTTCTAGGTAGTTGCTCGAACCACTACACCACTAGGGACACAGTGATCATCACACCTGCAAGGACTACCTAAACACGCCTTCCGTCAGATACAAATTTCCATATTTTCCCTGCCCACAGTACTCAAACTTATAGTTTTGAAATTGCTTCCTGTCAGAGTTAGTGGGGAAGTGTGGGCAAGTTTGGGACCCTTACTCTTACAGGAATTACACTCAAAACTACGAGTTTGAGTACTGTACGCAGGATAAAGCTGGAAATTTGTATCTGACGGGCGGCGTGCTTAGGTAAACCTTGCAGGTGGGGAGATCACAGTGTCCCCAGTGGCGCAGTGATCAGTGCAAGTGCAGCCTAGAAAACAGGAGACCTCGGTTCGAATCTCGGCTGAGTACAAATTTTCAGCTTCGCCCATTCGTATTTGAAGTCATATATATTGTGAATATGATTATTTATTGCAATTCAAAAGTACCAATTGTGTACATGAGACATCTTCAGTTTCTCATCATGGCAAATCATTCACATTTTTCGATATGTTCTGACTATAATGATCGCGGGATGCCTTGACCTGTTAGGGATTACGAGCATGTAGAATATACATTATTGTAATATCCAGTCTGATGTGTAATACCCGGCGTTTAAAATGCTTTAGCCAACATACAGCAACATACGTTGTTGTGATGCCTCGTGTAAGGAGGAGAAATGCGTACCATCATGTTTCCGACTTTGATAAAGGTCGGATTGTAGCCTATCGCGATTGCGGTTTATCGTATTGCGACATTGCTGCTCGCATTGGTCGTGATCCAATCACTGTTAGCAGAATATTGAATCGGTAGGTTCAGATGGGCAATACGGAACGCCGTGCTGGATCCCAACGGCCTCGTATCACTAGCAGTCGAGATAACTGGCATCTTACCCGCATGGCTGTAACGGATCGTGCAGCCAGGTCTCGATCCCTGAGTCAAAAGATAGGGACGTTTACAAGACAACAACCATCTGCACGAACAGTTCGACGACGTTTGCAGCAGCATGGACTATCAGCTCGGAAAACATGTCTGCGGTTACCCTTGACGCTGCATCACAGACAGGAGTGCCTGTGATGGTGTACGCAACGACGAACCTGGGTGCACGAATGGTTAAACTTCACTTTTTCGGATGAATCCAGGTTCTGTTTGCAGCATCATGATGGTCGCATCCGCGTTTGGCGACATCACGGTGAACGCACATTGGAAGCCTATATTCGTCATCGCCATACTGGCGTATCACCCGGCGTGATGGTAAGGGGTCTCATTGGTTACACATCTCGGTCACCCCTTGTTCGCATCGACGACACTTTGAACAGTGGCCGTTACATTTCAGATGTGTTACGACCCGTGGCTCTCCCTTCATTCGTTCCATGCGAAATTCTACATGTCAGCAGCATAATGCACGATCGTACGTTGCAGGTCCTGGATAAGGAATATTTTCGATTGCTGCCATAACCAGCACATTCTCAAGATCTCTCACCAACTGAAAATATTTGGTCAATGGTGGCCGAGAAACTGACTCGTCACAATACGCCAGTCACTACTCTTGATGAACTGTGGTATCGTGTTGAAGCTGCATGGGCATCTGCACGTGTATACGCCATCAAAGCTCTGTTTGACTCAATGACCAGGTGTATAAAGGCCGTTACCGATTTTTTTAGGATGTATGCACCCAAACTGCGTGAAAATGGAATCACATGTCAGCTAGTATATTTGTCCAATGAATACCCGTTTAGCATCTGCATTTCTTCTTGGAGTAGTAATTTTAATGGCCAGTTGTGTAGAAACATACCAGGTATTAAATGTTATTGGAAGATAAGACAAATTTGATATTCTTTTGTAGTATATTAAATATTATTAATATTAGGATAATTGACTGTAACAGTAATATTTTCTTGTTTATAACAACAACAATATACTGCACTCTTAGGAAATAGTGTATAAAGGCGACCCGTATAGGTTATGAGGACACAGTTTTTAATCAGATTACGAGGCAGTCACTATGCCCGTCAGTAGGGTGACGTTTCATTGTTAAAAACACACAGCACGAGATTACCTCATACCTCACCAACTGTGACGTAAAATGAAGCCTACTCATTCCTCGGATCCCAACCTCAACTCCTCCACAAATTTCTGCATGGTGCGCTTAAAGCGTTACCTTGTTATCTTTCCGTTGATGTAACTTCTGGTAACTCAGCATCTGGGTTTGCTGTCTGCAGTAACATCTAGATTACGTTGAGGGGAACACAGTGACTGGCTGGCCTGACACGCTTGCTGCTCTGATTCAGTCATTCTGTATTCTAACCAGCTGCTGAAACTATACGCACGCAATTTTTAGTTATACTAAACACCTGCATTCGTGCACGGTAATGTATAATGTCTAAAATACACTGCTCAAAACAATTAAGGATGAGGTGAAATACCGCACACAATATACTGTAGCAGATAGGGAGAATATAGACAAATAATATGAAACAGTTGGAAGTGGCGAGTGAACTTTGACGTATAAGTTGAACATGGAAGCGGTGCTGTGTTGAAAGCAGGCGTGTGACTTAAAGTAGAGCGGTACAAGCACGTTTATGATTATAGCAAAGAAAGTGGAGTGGCTTGGCAAAGCTTCTGGTGTCGCAATGGCCTGACATGCAGTTTCCACCGGGTGCTGCAGTTAGACTACATTTCATGCCGCTCATGCAGAATGCGCAACCCGATGTTTCATGCTGTCCCAACTTGATCATTGGGGGACAGATCTGGGGTTCGTGCTGGCCAGGGTAGTTGACGTGTACCTTGACGAGCACGTCGAATGTTGCGGGACATGTATTGTCCTTATGGAAAGGCATATTGCCTTGTTGGTGCATGAGTGATACCAACAGAGCCGGCCGCGGCGGCCGAGGGGACTGATGCGCTCCAGTCACGGTCTGCACGGCCACTACGGTCGGGGGTTCGAATCCCCCCTCGGGCATGGATATTTGTGCCGTCCTAGTTCGTAAGTAGTTCATAAGTAGTTTGTAAGTTTAGGGACTGATGACCCCATAGTTAAGTCCCATAAGCTTGACAAACATTTGATACCAACAGAGTCTGAATGACGGTTTCAGTGGACCGTATACTGTTCAATGTTTTCTAGACGATCACCAAAGGAGAACGACGGTGTAGGTTACGGCTCCTCGCACGATGATGCACAATCCCAGCGTATCGTAAGGATGTTCTCCACTCACGCCCCAACTTCCTACAGCTCGCCTCCAGTGGTTTCTCGGTTGACACGTATGAAGGGACGAATGGACATGTCTTCAGTGATGATAGTCGCTACTGCCGGGTGCCAGTAATGGTCGTTCGCGTGTGTGGTGTCGTGCATTGGTGCACTGTTACTGTGTATTATAAAACGAAAAGTTACTTCATTCAGTAGATAATTAAATGAACATTGGAATTCGCATTTTAACTTTGGCATACCCCTTTTCATGGCGGTATAATGTAGCACTGCTGTAGTTATCTGATGTGCTAAAACACTAATAAGTCGTTTCAGTTGGGATAATGATTACATGGTTCAACCAACAGAAAAACTTACTGCCTCTTTTCACTTGAAAAGAAAGAATAAGTAATTCAGTCAATGTACAAAACTGCAAAAGTGTCGCATGTTTTCATTCGGTTGTTCCCACAGACTACTTCCATTCGAAAAAAATAAACGAATATTAATCCAACATAATAAAATTACGACCGACTGACTGTTTCATTCGGTTGCTCCCACTGACTGGTTTCACTCAAAAGAACGAATGAAGAGGCCAACGTACTGTGTCAATTTTTTCATTCGGTTGGTCCCATCGACTGATTTAACTCAAAAGAAAAGGAATGAGTGGTCCAACCGACTGTGTCGATCTTTTTTATTCGGTTGCTCCGACCGACTGATTTCACTCAAAAGAAGGAATGAGTAGTCCAACCGACTGCGTCGATTTTTTCATTCGGTTGATCCCACCGACTGGTTTCACTCAAAAGAACGAATGAATAATTCAACCGATGTATCTAGAGAATTCAACCGTTTTTGAAACAATGTGATTTTTTCTCGTTTCTGTGCCGTGCTGCTCTGAGGTCAAGCTACTTTGTAACAATTGAAATAATTGGCGTGGCAATTGTCGCAGAATACGAGCTTCGAGGCGGTCATTTACAAACATACGTCTGCAACAACGCTAGACCGTGCAATACACATAGTATACTATGAAACTCTCCCCTCCTTTCTCTGGTCGGAGTGTTGTGTGACACCCAAAAATAAGACTTTCAGTCTGTCGTGCTGGGACACGGCAGTTCTGTGTGTGTCAACCACATCTATGACTTTAAGATCAAAAGATAGTGCAATGTTCGTTATACATAAGTTAATACCTTGTTCAAAACTTCATACAAATTAGTTCAGATGCCACAGTCACCATTGCCGTTTTACCATTCGCCTGTTTAGGACCAAAGAGATGTAACTACATAAACAGTGGTTTGAAAAAAATCGATTTTTAATAATTAATTGCTAGCCTTTGTACGGTAATTAACTTTTTATTTCATTCATTGCTTTTTTCTCCTAGGCCTTACATATTCCATTCACTCACTTGAACCTAGATGCTAATCACGTCGGTCTGATCCGAAATGGGAACATAACTATAACAAGGAACGCTTAGATAATTTTTACAGTTACTTTATTCGTGTCGATTTTACAGTCAACAGTACTATGGTTTCCGTAAATGATGCATTGTAAAAACTTTTAGGTGAAAACAGGGGTGATAGGCACAAACACAACAGAGGATGTTCCAGTTAATATTTATTAAGGTATAAATTAAACATTTTTTGGGAAATTTAGCCTTATTTATACAAAAAACACACTGTCCAATTTAACCCCATGAAATTTCAGCCATTGGTCACACTTACCCCACCATGGGTCACATGTGGACAGTTTGCAGACATTTTTTTTTTTTTTTTTTATTTCATGGTCAAAATATTCAAGATATAAAGAATTACTGCTGTGCATCTTATAGGGTGGAAACTGCTTAATGCTCAGATAGTAAATTCCAAAAATCAGCATCAATGTGGGTTAAGATAAAATATGAAATATAAAAAGTGTCCACACTAGCCCCACTCCCCCCTATGGAAAAAATGTTCAGCATTAAGATGATAATTACAAGTGGTGAAGTGATGAAATATCAGGGTTTCACTGCTATGTAGTCCTGTAATCCGTTCTACGGGTCTCAACATTTCGTGCTTCTTAATTTGTAAGAAGATGAAAAAATTTCGTAAGATTCGCAAGACTCTGATAATACATTAGAGACATCACTAGTACCTGAGTTGTCAATACGAGAGAGCAGGGCCGGCGCAAGCCCAAGTGCCCCCCCGTGCGATCTGCTAAATTGTTGCCCCCCCCCCCAGTTTTTTTCTGTTTTTCAAAAAGTTTGTTGAATTTTATTTAAACAAATCTGTAGGAAATGTCAGTAATCAAACAGTTGTTTTTACTTTTCAAATATACCTATATTTTGGCCACTGAGTGTCCAATCTCAAAGCTTTTAATATCTGCTTACATCTAAACCGTCATGTTGACAGTTACGTTCAGCGTGACGATATGCCTGTAAACATAACTCAAATATTGAGATTAGGCACACTGTGCCCGAAATCTTTTGTGTCCCCTGCCTCGTCGCCGCTTTTGTGTCTCGTTTCCGTCGGAGGTGTCGGTGGTCGAGTAGAAAAGTACCGACACAGGAATAAAGGTTGCACACTTGTGCAGGTACGAAGGTAAGCAGCCAGTGGGACAGCAGAAACTAGAAACACTAGAGTAAATTAGAACGAGATATATATTGGACAGAATTTATACAATACTTAACTTTTACATATCTCAGTACTGCAGACGTCTGATACATAGTTGAGCTAGAGGTCTGCCTAGTGCCTGTCCGATAGCCACGTCTTCACTGGTGCCTATCTAAGTGTTAACTGGTTCCTATCTCAGTCCCAAGTGAACGGTGTCGTTCAGTGGTGGCCACGAGCGGAGTTGTAACAGAGGGCGCTCGTGGCTGTCGTCGTAAGAACGCCGCGCCGTGCGTGCATGGCGGCGAGCGGCGAAAGTAGGTAGCGCGCACTTTGGACTTGTGCGACACCACGAAATCTATGTAGATCTGGAAAATAAAAACAAAAATTGCGACTGATTGGTGACATTCTTGACAGGTTTGTACAAAACAGTTACTGGCCACTAGCTCAAAAATGGAGTCAAATCTGACTGAAGAAATCTGGCTAATTTTAATAAGACTTGTGAATTTACAAAAATGTTCAAATGTGTATGAAATCTTACGGGACTTCAATGCTAATGTCATCAGTCCCTAAGCTTACACACTATTCAACCTAAATTATTCTAAGGACAACACAACACAGCCATGTCCGAGGGAGGACTCGAAACGCCGCGGGACCAGCCGCGTAGTCCATGACTGCAGCGCCTTAGACCGTCCGACTAATCTCCCGCGGCATGAACTTACAATTAACATAATTAAACATTTTTCAATGGTTGTGAACAGATAATGTATTCAAGGTTAAACTGTAAACAGTAAATAAATGTTGGAAAAGTGATAGTGTGCGAGTAGTATTACCAAACAAAAGTGCCGGTCAGAGTTTTAAATGTTCAAACGTTTGTAAATCTATCGGACCAAACTGCGTGGTCATCAGTCCGTAGGTTACAAACTACTTAAACCTAGGTAAACTAACCTACGGCCAAACACACACACCCATGTCCCAGGGAGGACTCGAACCTCCACGGCGAGCAACCGCGCGCTCCGCAGCGAGACGCTTTAGACCGCTCGGCTAATCCACCGCGGCCCAGTTAGAGTTTAACTGTTGTCCTTGCAGGCGCAGACACGTGTTTCATGGCTCAAAAACCAAAACTTCCGACTATCACTCAGAAACGGATAGCAAAAATTTTGAAAAAAAAAAAAAAACCAGATTACGGCAGGCTTACTACCAATGTCTTTATCCCTTGTAATTGCACGCAGCGTATTTACCCATTCGGTATACTTCTAGCCATTGTAGGTGTTGGACATGTTTGAGTGTAGTAATATTCAACGATTTTTTTCTCCCATAAAGCGGGAAGAATGAAACACTCGAAAACTGCCTTTGAAGGGTTCAGGAAAATTGCTTCAGACTTAACATGTAGCCGCAGAATCGGATATTCCATTCGAATTTCCAAATTAGAATTCGTCTTCTGCAAAATTAGTCGTGAATAAACGCACTGAGCGTAACAGGCTAGCAGCGCTCTCATAAGAAGACTGGCGTGTATCCCCCTATCTGTTCGTCCGGCGTAAACACGACGACGCTGCCATAGTGGTGAGGAAGAAATTAGCCCTCCTCCCCTCCCCTTGTTCAACAGGGGCGGCCGGCAGGTAGTCGAGGCGCCATCCACAGTTCCCGAAGCCGCTCCCTCCGAGGTTTGGTTCCGAATCCCCTCTTGGGCATGAATGTTGATTTTGTCCTAAAAACAAAAAATTTAAAAAAAGGGGTCGGCAGATTTGCCGTCCCTCGGAAAGTGCCGCCCCGTGCGGCCGTACGTTTCGCAAGTGCCTTGCGCCGGCCCTGCGAGAGAGAGAG
This sequence comes from Locusta migratoria, assembly GCA_026315105.1. NCBI lineage: Eukaryota > Metazoa > Arthropoda > Insecta > Orthoptera > Acrididae > Locusta > Locusta migratoria. The sequence goes on from CM048751.1 coordinate 27,696,852, forward strand.
AGAGAGAGAGAGAGAGAGAGAGAGAGAGAGAGAGGTTCTTTTATGAATCTAGAAATGTCCTCTTTTCTGCAGACGGACATCTGGTAACCCTAAATATAATCTAAACGTATCCCTTACCACGTAGGTCTCGCCCTACAAAAGTCAGCAACTTCATCAGCGCAAGCTAGGCCGACTCGGCAGGTGTATTCACCGTCCTCGTTATTTACACCGGACAGGTGATGCGGCTGAACACACGCGCGGCGAAGAAAGGCAGACACGGGAAGGCTGTGTGCGCGCGCACGCGAGACAAAGGAAGACGAATGGCGGCGGGATTAGTGTCGCGCTGGCTGGCTGATTGATTTATGCCCGCGCGCGTTTCAGGCTGTTTGCCGGCTCTCCCGCCAGCCAGCCAGTTGTTTCGGCGCTGCGGGCTCTTTATTTGCCTGCGGATTGCCGCCGCCTGTGGCGGTCGCTCCGCAGAGCACAGTGCCGGACCTGACATCAAAAGCGCCGCTTCCAGATTAGCGGCGGGCGGTGTGGAAAGCGAGAGGGCCCCGCTTTATGCCCCGGTGCAGAGGATGTTTAGTTAACGCTTCCGTTTCACATTTGCAGTGTTGTTTCCCCGCGTTGGCTTCGGGCTGTGTATTCGAAAGTTCAGACGGCGCGGATTTACCGTTGGAGCTGGGACGGTGATAGAAATGTGTTTTCCCCGCTTTTATTCGATTCACCGGCGAGTAAACTATTGTCTCGGATACACAAAATAGTACACCTACGGTTCGCTGTGAACGTGCTGCTGCAGATTATTGCTCACACATACATCGACACTTTATCCGATGTTCGATAACTGACGACGAATTTCAGATGTTGCCCTGAAACAATCCATACGTAGCTTTTCAAAAGCAGTAACTCATATTACCTGATTGCATACATGAATAAAGAAAAGGATCGTACACAGTCCAACAAAGGTGGTCATGTCCTGAGCAAAGATCTAAAAGAGGAGTAATAGCTTTTCAATTATCCTGTCAGATTTAAAAAGATATTGTGACATGCACACAAAAACACTACCGGCCAATAAAATTGCTGCACTAAGAAGAAATGTCTACATCTACATAGATACTCTGCAAAGTGCCTGGCAGAGGGTTCATTAACCATTTTCATAACTTTTCTCTACCGTTCCATTGTCTAATAGCGCGCGGGAAGAAAGAACACCTAAATCGTTCCGTTTTCGATCTGATTTCTCTTATTTTATTGGGATGGTCATGTCTCCCTAAGTAGGTGGGTGCTAGCAAGCTACACAAACATTTGAACATTTTGAACATACGTAGCTTTCCAAAAGCAGTAACTGATATTAACTGATTGCATACATGAATAAAAAAAAAGGATCGTACACGGCCCAACAAAGGTGGTCATGTCCTGGGCAAAGATCTAAAAGAGAAGAAAAAGCTTTTCGAGTTTCCTGGCAGATTTAATAAGATATTGTGACATGCACGAAAAAACACTACTGGCAAATGAAATTGCTGCACCAAGAAGAAATGCAGATGATAAACGAGTATTCATTGGACAAATATATGAGATTACTTGCAGAACACATGTTGGCCATAGCTGTTTATTAATTCTCAATGCTACCGGTTTCGGTTATTTACCATTTTCAAGCGTTAGCAGAGATTGGCTAATAGCTTAACATGTCGAAATACAAAAATACAAAATTATAACACAAGTATTCATTGTCATTGCTCTAGTTATTGTCACAGTGGCTTACTGCTACAGACTGAAGCATACTGTATGCTTCAGTCTGTAACTAGAGCAATGACAACGAATACTTTTGTTATAATTTTGTATTTCGACAATGGTAAATAACCGAAACCGGTAGCATTGAGAATTAATAAACAGCTATGGTCAACATGTCGTTCTGCAATTATCTGAAAGCTGTTATGCCCCATCTATTCACCTTTATAAATATGAGATTACGTTTTCACGCAATTTGGTTGCATAGATCCTGAAAAGTCAGTATCCAGAACAACCACCTCTGGCCGTAATAACGGTGTTGATACGCCTGGGCATTGAGTCAAACAGAGCTTGGATGCCGCGGTGGAGTGCCGAGGGGTCTAAGGCGGCTTGTTGCGGAGCGCGGGGTTGCTCGCCGACGGGGGTTCGAGTCGTCCGTGGGGCATGGGATGTCACGGCTGCATTAATTAAGAGAGGTATGAATTTGAGTAAATCCACTCATGACTTGTAGGCGGCCGGCTGGGAGACAGCTCGCGCCGGAGTGGTCGGTAGTATCATAAGGCACACAGCTTCCTCATCTGCGAGAAGAACAAGGTCGCCTCGCCCAGCCACAGTACGCTGTAATAGCTTAGTACGTGGAAGCGTCAGGAGATTTGGAGAGAAATCGGACGGGTACGTGCCGAAACACTAGTAAAATGTGGAAAGGACCCTTGAGAAGGCGTATATAAGGAGTGTCAGCACAAGTCAGTTAGGTTGCCGTGGCTGGCTGAGAATAGCTCACAGAGCAGTAGCCCATGTGAGTGGTTGCAAATAAACCGAAGATAAAAGGCTGTAGGAAGGCAGCGAGATGTGAAGCAGTCAGCCATCAGCAGGGCCATCCAGCAGCATCTACCGTGGAGCCTTCCACAGTAGTCGACGCCTGCATCATCAGTCCCCAGATGTCACCATGTTGACATCTCGAGGAATGCAGCAGCAGTAAAAGCTATCAGTGGCGAGAGGTACTCAAGGGGCAAAAGCATTGAGCTAAGTAACCATTTCATTCAACGTATTTCTTTGTGAGTCAGAGGAGCAGAGGCTCAAATGTTCAAATGTTTGTAGAACTTATGGGACTTTACTATGGGGTCATCAGTCCCTAAGTTTACAAACTACTTATGAACTACCTAAGACTAAGGACGGCACAAATATCCATGCCCGAGGGAGGATTCGAACCCCCGACCGCAGCGGCCGTGCAGATCGTGACTGGAGCGCCTCAGTCCCCTCGGCCACCGCGGCCGGCGGAACAGAGGCGAGTCAGCATCTATCTCCAAGTAGATATTGACGTTATCCTTTCTGTAAGTAGGAACATACATGACCAAGTGTTATGTCTCCTTATAGCTGTGGGTCAGCTAGTCCATTCACTATGTGCCAGTTATAGCTGTGCGTCAGCTAACCCCAGTCACTGTATGTCAGTTGTGGGGAAGAACGAATATATAGCCCATTCGCAATACGTTGATGATAATTGAGTAAAACAAGCAGCATCTACATCTACAAACACACTCCGCAAGCCACCCGAGGGTGTGTGGCGGAGGGTACCTCGAGTACCACTATCGATTTTCCCTCCTATTCCAGTCACGTATTGTTCGCGGAAAGAAGGATTGCCGGTATGCCTCTGTGCGGGCTCTAATCTCTGATTTTATCCTCACGATCTCTACGCGAAATATACGTAGGAGGGAGCAATACACTGCTATACTCCTCAGTAAAGGTAAGTTCTCGAAACTTCGACAAAAGCCCGTACCGAGCGACAGAGCGTCTCACCTGCAGAGTCTTCCACTGGAGTTTAGCGATCATCTCCGTAACGCTTTCACGATTACCAAATGATCCTGTAACGAAGCGCGCTGCTCTCCGTTGGATCTTCTCCACTTCCTCTATCAATCCCACACCGTTGAGCAGTATTCAAGCTGTGGGCGAACAAGTGTACTGTAACCTTTTTCCTTTGTTTTCGGGCTGCATTTCCTTAGAATTCTCCCAATGAATCTAAGTCTGGCATCTGCTTTACCGACGATTGATTTTATATGGTCGTTCCATTTTAAATCTCTCCTAATGACTACTCCCAGACAATTTATGGAATTAACTGCTTCCAGTTGCTGATAAAGGATCTTTCTTTCTGTGTATTCGCAGCACATTACACTTCTCTACATTGAGCTTTAATTGCCATTCCCTGCACCATGCGTCAATTCGATGCAGATCCTCCTGCATCTCAATACAATTTTCCATTGTTACAACCTCTCTATATACTACCGAATCATCCGCAAAAAGCCTCAGTGAACTTCCGACGTTATCCGAAAGGTCATTTATATATATATCGTGAACAGCAACGGACCCACGACACTCCCCTGTGGCACACCTGACATAACTCCTACTTCGGAACACTTCTCTCCATTGAGAATGACCTGCTGCTTTCTGTTATCTAGGAATTCCTCAATCCAATTACACAATTGGTCTGATAGACCATATGCTCTTACTTTGTCTATTAAACGCTTGTGGGGAACTGTATGAAACGCCTTGCGGAAGTCGAGAAACACAGCATCTACCTGAGAACCCGTGTCTATGGCCCGCTGAGTGAGACACCTCTCCTAATAAGGCTAAAGGGAAATAAATACTTCTGTCAACTCAATTTGTACTGGATTTAGCACCACTCTCCTCTCTGTTCACCACCACTGTTTTCCAGAGGAGCCTCTATCTCCCTCTCACTCCGTTAACAGGGGAAGTAGTAGCCAGTACCCACATGTCGTCATTGTTCCACCCTAGGGACACGACAGGGACTGTGTGTTGTCCTTAGGTTAGTTTACCTTAGTTTAAGTAGCTTGTAAGCTACGGACTGATGACCACGCAGTTTGGTCTGATAGATTAACAAACATTTGAAAATTTGGAGCTAGGGTGACTTCAACAGGTACAGATGCCCATGCAGCTTCATCACGATACCACAGTTCATCAAGAGTAGTGACTGGCGAATTGTGACTAGTCTATTGCTCGGCCACCATTGACCAGACATTTTCAGTTGATGAGAGATATGGAGAATGTGCTGGCCAGGGCAGCAGTCAAACATTTTCCGTATCCAGTAAGGCCCGTACAGGACATGAAACATGCGGTCGTGCATTATCCTACAGAAATGTAGAATTTCGAAGGGATTAAAAGAAGGGTAGAACCACGGGTCGTAACACATCTGAAATGTAACGGCTACTGTTCAAAGTACCATCGATGCGAACAAGAGGTGACCGAGACGTGTAACCAATGGCAGCCCATACCATCACGCCGAGTGATACGCCAGTGTGGCGATGACGAATACACGCTTTCAATGTGCGTTCACCGCGTTGTCGCCAAACACGGATGCGACCATCATATTTAAACAGAACCTAGATTCATAAAAAAAGACGTTTTGCAATTCGTGCAAAATCGAAAGGCATTCCATTTAAAACAGGTGATATGCAATCTGTATGCAGTCCAAATAAGTTAAGAGATGTGATGTGGTATGATGAAACTGAAGAAACAAACAAAAAGGGACGAAAAGTGCCGTACACAACCGAAAAACACACGCCATGAACAAACCAACTCCAGCCAACAAGACGGAGAAACAGCAGTGAGAGTCAACAACACCTTGAGTCGACATAATGTCAAGTTAAAAAATCGCACTGACGTGTTTTACGGCCCACTTTAGATTTGTAGTTTTATAAGTTTTTGCAAACATTATGGACCAAAATAATAATCTAAATAATAAAAAATTAATTAATAAGAGTGTCTGAAACCCTTTTAGGAAAAAAAATTACGTAGTGGCAGGTTCCGAACCACTGACCTATAGCGTTTCAGTCCAACGAATTGTCCCCTACGCTACAGCTAACAGTTAGAAATTGCGTTCTTTAATCTCATACTATTCTTGGCCGTTGTTAACTGATGCTAATATGACATTTGTAGACACTAGATGATCATTTATCGTACAAAGTGTTTTTGTCAATTCCTCAGTGCGTCATTGCTTTGAAATGACAACGTGTAAGTTATAATAAGAAAATCATCAAATACGCAACACAAGATGGCGTATGCCAGAGAAAGTACTGGACGAGGAATGTCACGTGACATCTGCTAACGGCCGGTTTTCGTTAATTGAATGGAGGGTGTCAAAACTCCGTTGTTTTTGGAAATATCTCTCAAACGATACGAGATATGGAAAAAACATAAGGGTACTATGTTGTAGATAATTTTCTGCTCTACAAATTCGTTTATTCAATTTCCGCGTCAGATGAACGGTTAATTATACTACAAACGACTTTTTTGATATTACTAATGTATTTCTTGTCCGAAATATTTGAAAAAGCGAGGTTCTGGTCTCTGGTAGCCAACAATTATGTCTGTAAAATTTGGTGCTGATCGGTTGAACGGTTCGACGTAAAAAGTGGGAACACGTTACAGCCAGACAGACATCGTCAAAACGCCGTTATTTTTGCAAATATCTCTGGAACGATGCAAGATATGAGAAAAACATAATAGAGCGAAGTTGTAGAGAATTTTCCCCTCTACCAATTAGATTATTCAATTTTCATGTCAGATGAACGGTTCGTTTGCAATTACAATTGCTTTTTTTGGTAGTACTACCGTATTTTTTGTCCGAAAAATTTGAAAAAGGGAGGTTCTGGTCTCTGGCGGCCTACAATTATGTCTGTAAAATATGGTGCTGATCGGTTGAACGGTTCGTTTTAAAAACAGGGAACACGTTACGCACAGACAGACAGACAGACAGACATACATCCCAAAATCGCCGTTATTTTTGCAAATATCTCTGAAACGATACGAGATATGAGAAAAAAAAAATAACAGAGCAATGTTGTAGAGAATTGTCTCCTCTACAAATTCGGTAATTCAATTTACGTGTCAGACGAACGGTTAAGCCATTTTCATTTAAATTTCGAGCTGTCAAGGCCCACTTGTAGTGTTACTACCGTAACCTAAAGTGGGCGAAAACACATAGGCCTAACGTGCACAAAGTTTTTAAAAACTGTTTTTAATCTGTATCTCGAAAATAAACTATAGAAACCTTAATATCATTTACAGACCACAGAAGATGATTTTAACACGAAAATCGAAACGCCTCTGGTGTAAAATAAATCTCTAAATTGTAGTCAGCATAAGACATATTACCTCTTACAATCAATTTTTTTCCCCATTCGTTCGTAATGTACTTATTTGAAAATTATCTTATACTAGCTGAATACCCGGCGTTGCTCGGGTATTTATTTATTTATTCCTTGCCATTTTTCTGGTATATATTCATTTGTATAAGTGCTGTATGTCTCTAAAATCTGTTGCGAATACAATTAGTAGTGAAGAAGTAATGATTAAAACTTGGTGCGTGATAGGGCGGTTTTCCATGAACGTACTGTTTATGTGCTCATTTCTCATGAATTACGTGTCGTACTATGATACAATTTAGAAGGTATATTCAATTATATTTGTGTATACTGTCCGTAAAATTTCGTGTCGTACAATTTGTAGTGTTCAAATTATAAATTGTAACGTCATACCGAGAGCCGTAGTTTTACTCCATAAACAGCGGAAAAGTAGTAAGCGAGAAACGTTTCTCCTTTCATCATATTACTATGGTTGCCAGCGAGAAAAAGTTTAATAAAGGTTTGAAATTATGTTTAAAGTTTGTTGCAAGTCGCTAAGTACTGTCATTCACATACAGTGTATTTCGAAAGTCTCGCCGCATTATATTGCATTTTTTGCGATTTCTATTGGTTATGACGTAATATCTGTTGAACCATGTGCCGTATAGGATTCTTAACCCTGTAGCAATTGTACTTTACGGTAAGGAATGTGTGTACCAAATTTGGTTGAAATAGGTCCAGTGGTTTAGGAGAAAATGAGCAGCATTGTCGCTAAAAACAGCAGTTTGTCTATGACGTCATATCTCGTGAACTATATATCTCAGGTGATTGTTACATTTACGGCGACCGTTCTGATGGATTTAAGATTACGTGTACAAAATTTCATAAAGATTGGAACAAAACTGTAGATTTGTATGCAACACTTACAAATATGCGGACACTCTGCTTTATAAATTAATGAAATGCAGCAACCAGTTGCTTGTAGTTATTTATTTTTAACTTTAACGACCGGTTTCGGGCGCTTGCGCTTAGCGTTGATTCCACTACTAGCGTGTATATTTATTAAGCAACAGTACAAAAATAGACCAGAAGAAGGGCACTCAAGCACCCGAAACCGGTCGTTAAAGTTAAAAATAAATAACTACAAGCAACTGGTTGCTGCATTTCATTAATTTATAATCTGAACAGTTGCTGAAATGGATAAAATACTTCAACTCTGCTTTATATATTAGACTAGCTTAAACCCGCGGCTCCGCTAGCGTGTTGGTTCATTATGATAGATAAGCTATCTTTCAGTAGTGTGCTATGAGATCAAAACACATGTAAAAATGCACTCGTTTCGAAGAATCCAATCACGAAATTCAACAAAAATCATTGTAATAATATTACAGATCGATCACTTGATGTTATGCGCGAAACGTCTAATCGATTTTTTAAAGAGATGTATTAAAAAAATTTCTTTTTTACTGCTTTATTTATTTATTCTTATATTTCCGTATTCGTATGCTTATCCTTACAGAGAAAGATCTGAAGACATTGTAGCACTCATAGACCAAAGATATGGTCTGTGGCATCACGTTTCGCTGTATGTAACCTCCTTACTATAAAGTCGCAAACATCATCGCTGGCCTTCAGTCCGAATTTTTTAATAATTTGACGACTTTCAACCACCATATCTTCCACACCATTATAGCTATCGGCATGGAACTGCTATGGTGTACAACGGGAGAATTCGGACAAAAATTACGCAGAGACAATTCGTTTGCGTTCTATAGTTTCCGCTGCAGAGCGTAATATTAATACACACACACGTAGAATTTTATATACACCGATAACTTTCCATCCCAATATACTCCGCCTTTTTATCATTATCAACCCTCAAGCAACAATGAAACCAATAAAACCATTTTCAAAGAGTAAATATAATTTTCAAATGGTAATTATTGTTTCGCATTTCGCGTTATATTCTTCTAATTACTAAATATCTATCAGATCGCTGTAAAACCGTGCCTAAGATCTTCCTGAGGTATAAATTAGTAACTGTACAAATATTTAAGTCTCTGCGTCTTGTCGTTCGGGCGTGATAAGCGTACACCGAACAGACATTCACATTAATATATATAGATAAATAGCTATCCGATCGCCATAAATCCATGCTTAAAGCCTTTTCCAGGTAAACATTAGTTACTGTACAATTATGTAGCTCTTTATGTCTTGTGGTTCAGACGTGATAAACGTACCCCGAACAGACATTCACATTTATAGATATAGATTTGTATGCGGTTGTTTTGTTTCTTCTGCCCTAATATTTCTCTCATTATAAGGTACTGGTGGGTGGTAGATCAAAGGCTGGAAGAGCATAATGCTTCAACTTGCGTTTCTACTATCCCGTGAGGGCAACCTTTACACTAGTGAAGCCTGCACCAGAATTGTCAGTATAAAAAGGCGTTCCACGTCCCTGGCACAAAGCGCAGCTGTACACAACAGAAGCGCTCAGACCGCAACGCCGCTCCTGTCTGCTGTAGTTTGAACCGCGACCGCGGCATCCGTCAGACCCGGGCTGGCATACAGCGGCTCGCATTTCACCGCCGGCGCTGCCCGCGGCTGCTGTAACTCGCGCCGAGTTCGCACGCGAATCACGTATCACCAGTGTTTACGGCTGACGGTTATTCCTCTCTGATGAGGAGCGATAAACGCACTAACTCTGCCGCGCCCGAACGCCGATGCGCGCCCAGAATTCCTGGCCGCGCCCTACCGCGCCGCCGAATCGAGAGAGAAGGCGCAGTTCACCGACGATGGAGCCCCGCGCGGGGGCCGAAACGCTGCAGGTCCTTTTAATTACGGGCGGCTAACAGCACATTACTGGCAGCATTTAAAGCCCGTGCGATACACTGTTCACGAACAACTCACCCACTACCGAACCTCAAGTCTCACCATATCAACGTAAAATAACACTACTTCCGAATGCACCATAACGCAGGAACTGCATTAAAACGTCAGTGCCACGGCTATCCATTTTTTATTTTTATTTTATTGGTTTTTTCTGTTCCATAGGACCCAATTGAGGAGTGAGACTCCATGGTCATGGAGCAAAGTCAATACATTAATTGTTACACAAGAATGGTAATAGAAAAAATTTAAGTAGTCCTTTGCACACGACAATCTTAAGACAAAGTGAAAAGAATCAATAAAGAAAAAATAAATTAGCTTAATTGTTTAACTTTTCTAGGAGTTCCTCGACATAATAAAAGGAGTGAGCCATGAGGTAACTCTTCAATTTAGATTTGAAAGCGTGTGGATTAGTGCTAAGATTCTTTAGTTCTTGTGGCAGCTTATTGAAAATGGATGCCGCAGAATACTGTACCCCTTTCTGCACAAGTGTTAAGGTGGTGTGATGCAAATGTAGATTACACTTCTGTCTAGTATTCACCGAGTGAAAGCTACTAACTCGTAGGAATAAGCTGATATCATTAACAACAAACGACATCAAAGAAAAATGTATTGTGACGCCAGAGTCAAAACTCCCAGACAACTGAAAAGGGGTCGACATGACGTTCGCGAACTTACACCAGATATTGCTCGAACCACCCGTTTTTGAGCCAGAAATATCCTTTTTGCATCAAGTGAGTTACCCAAAGAAAAACAATGCCGTACGTCAGAAGTGAATGGAAGTAAGCGTAATAGACTACTTTTCGTGTTGAAAAATCACTTATCTCAGATATTGTTCTAATTGTAAATATAGCAGAATTTAGTTTTGGAACAAGATCCTGAACATGGGCTCTCCATGACAGCTTACTGTCTATATGAACACCTAGAAATTTGAACTGTTCAGTCTCACTTATCACATGCCCATTATGTGTAATCAGAATGTCAGCTTTCGTCAAATTATGTGTTAGAAACTGTAAAAACTGAGTTTTACTGTGATTTAACATCAACTTGTTTTCTACTAGCCATGAACGTATCTCTTGAACTGCATTATTTGATACTGTGTCAATATTACGAGCAACATCCTTCACTACCAAGCTGGTGGTATCATCAGCAAACAAAAATATTTTACAATCGCCTGTTATACTCGAAGGCATATCATTTATATAAATAAGAAACAGCAATGGTCCCAAAACACACCGCTGGGGAACCCCATACTTAATTGTGCCCCATTGGGATTGCACGTCATAGCCGTTTTCTACACTGCGGAGAATTACCTTCTGTTGTCTATTATTAAAGTAAGAGGTGAACCAGTTGTGGGCTACTCCCATAAAGCAGACGCTCCCCGATTACAGGCAGGATTCTGGCGCTGTTCATTTCGAATCAATATTTACTGAAATCGCATGTCAGACTTTTTAAAAAAGTGTTTACCTAACCACAAGACCTTTCTCAGAAATAAAGCTGGTGAATACGTTCCTGCCGATTATCTACATCTACATAAATACTCTGCAACACACACTGAAGTGCAAGGCAGAGGGTTCATCGAACTGCTTTTATGACGTTTCTCTACAGTTCCATTCTCTAATAGCTCGCAGGAAAAAGGAACACCTAAACCCTTCAGTTTTCGGTCTGATTTCTCTTATTTTATTTTCATGATCATGTCTTGCTATGTAGGTGGGTACTAGCAAAATATTTTCGCATCCGGAACAGAAAGTTGGTGAAAAAGATTGCGCAAATAGATGTCTTCGCAACAAATAAAGCATTTATTTTAATGAAATCCACCTCAACTCGTGCATAATTTCTGTGACACTCTCTCCCCTACATCGTGATAGTACAAAGCGAGCTGCCCTTCTCTGAACATTCTGTAAATTGTCTGTCAGTTCCACTTGGCGGAGATCCCAAAATGCGCACCAATACAAAATATGACGGTCAAGTGTACTGTAAGCAGTTTATTTAGTAGAACTGTTGCATCTTCTGCCAACGAAACGTAGTATTTGCTTCGCTTTCCCTACAATATTTTGTGTGTTTTATTTCCAATTTAAGTTATTTGTAATTGTTACTCCTAGATTTTTAGTTGACTGATTTATCGTGTAAATGAATATTGATTTCTTTTAGTGGTCATAGGATGACTTCACACTTCTCATTATTAAGGGTTAATTGCCATATTTTGCACCATATTTGCAAATCACTTTGCAGTTGCTTTTGTTCTTCTGGTGACTTTACTAACCGGTTAGTGACAGCATCATCCACGAACCACGTAAGAGAGCTACTCAGATTGTCTCCTAAATCTTTTACAAAACTAAGGAACAGTAGGGTCCCTATAACAGTTTCCTAGAAAAAGCCAGATGTTACTTCAGTTCTATTCGATGACTTTCCTTCAGTTACAACGTAGTGTGTCCTGTATCACGAATCCTATCGCACAATTGTGACGGTATTCCGTGACCACGCAGTTTTATTAGTAGACGCTTGATAGATACAGTGTCGAAAGCCTTCCGTAAAGCTAGAAATACAAAAAGTATTTGACATCCCTTGTCTATAGCACTCCTCAAATCCTCTGAGTAAAGCTCTAGCTGTGTATCAGAAGGACGATACTTTCTGAATCCGTGTTGACTGTGGGTCAATAATTCGTTTTCTAGATAGTTCATAATATTTGAGAAAAGTATATGTTCTAAAAGCCTGCTGCAAACTGACGTCAATGATATAGGCCAATAATTATCCGGATCACTCTTATTGCCTTTGTTCACCATGTTCGTATTCCGGTTGCTATGGATCCATCCATCTATTAATTAGTTGTACATTGTCGCTATTTCAGTTTACTTTTTTGGCCCACTTTAGTTACGGTAGTAACACTAAAATTGGGCCTTTGCGATCGTCTTTTGACAGCTCGAAATTTAAGTGAAAATAACGGCTTCACAATTCATCTGACACGAAAATTGAATGACCGAATTTGTAGAGGAGAAAATTCTCTACAACTTTGCTCTCTTATGGTTTTTTTTTTTTCATATCTCGTATCGTTTCAGAGATATTTGCAAAAATAACAGCGATTTTAAGATGCCTGTCTGTCCGTAACGTGTTCCCACTTTTAAAGACAAACCGTTCAACCAATCAGCACCAAATTTTACAGACATAATTTTAGTCCGCCAGAGACCATAACCTCCATTTTTCAAATTTGTTGCCCAAAAAATACAGTAGTAATAGCAAAAAAAGCCATTCGTAATATAATTGTAATTGTAAACGAACCGTTATCTGACACGAAAATTGGTAGAGGGTAAAATTCTCTATGACTTTACTCTATTACGTTTTTTTCATATCTTGCATCGTTGCAGAGATATTTGCAAAAATAACGTCGATTTGACGATGTCTCTCTGTCTGTAACGTGTTCCCAGTTTTTTAGGTCGAACCGTCCAAACGATCGGCACGAAATCTTACAGACATAATTGTTGGTTACCAGAGACCACAACCTCGCTTTTTCAAATATTTCGGACAATAAATACGTTAGTAATACAAAAAAAAGCCGTTTGTAATATAATTTTAATTGCAAATAAACCGTTCATCGGGCGCGAAAATTGAATAACCTAATTTGTAGAGGAGAATAATCTCTAAAACTTTGTTTATATATATATATATATATATATATATATATATATATATATATATATATATATATATATATATATATATATATATTTGCAAAAATAGCGGAGATTTGACACTCTCAATTGAATTAACGAAAACCAGCCGTTTGGAGATGTCACGTGACTTTCCTCGCCCAGAACTTTCTCTGGCATACGCCATCTTGCGTTGCATATTTGCTGATTTTCTTATTGTAACTTACGCGTTGTCATTTCAAAGCAATCGCGCACTGAAGAACTGACAAAAACACGTCGTTCTTCGTACGAAAAATGATAATCTAGTTCCTAAAAATGCCATATTAGCATCAGTGAACAACGGCCATCAATAGTATGAGATAATGGAACACAACTTTCGATCGTTAGCCGTAGCATAGTGGGTAATGCATTGGTCTCTGATGCTAAAGGTCGGTGGTTCGGAAACCGCAACTACGATTTTTTTTTTTTTTTTTTTTTTTTTTTTCCTAAAAGGGTTTGTGCATATGTAAGAATGCTCCCACTAAAATGCATGTTTGTTCTATTTCGTGAACATGCCGTGAAATAACAACGAATTGAACAATGGTCTTCTGAAGCATATGCACATAAAGTGGGAGATGAACTTTTTGCACAAAGTGCTGATACAGGTAGTTTCGTATAGAAAGGAAGTCCCAGATTTCTGTGGAAAGTGTAGCTCCTTAATCAAACAGAAGGGAAGTGTATACATTGCAACAAATTACCTTGTTTATTTATTTTTCTAAACGTTTATTCACAATTTGTGGAATATATTGGAAGTCATTAATTAGAATCAGTGCATCTACTAAAATGTTTGACATGGTTGCTATGGTCGCTTTTAACGTAGATGGTATTACTTTTCTTGCAGTTCAGATATGACTTCGTTCATGTTATACTGTTCTGCGCTAAAATAAAGAGCAAATATCCTATTTCAAACCGTGATTACGTTTTCGCTTACAGCTAAAATCACAAACGGAATAAGTGTGGTAATACTGAATTCCACATAACTGTAATGCTCAATATAAATACAAAGTTAGTACTATCAATACGTAATTTACAACACTCATTGTAACAGTATCTCCCCAGTTTATGTACATGTGTTAAAGAATTCTACGTTTATAATTCATTGCTATGTATTTTATGGCATGTTCTCGAAACAGAACAAATGCGCTTTTCAGAGAAATTTTTGTTACCTTTGAACAACGCAGAATCTTGCAGAATACAGTTGCGTTAAGTTAACAAGAATGAGCGAAAACCTTTTAGGAAGCAAGACGAAAAATAAAGTGGGACAAAAAATTGACAGTGGTGGTTATATACATGTATATATAGTTTTTTTTTTTTTTTTTTTTTTTTTTTCAGTGAAATCGATGCTTTGTGTTCGTTTGTTCATATTTGTTCTGGTTTTTCGTTGAGAATTTTACTCAGTTTTTTTATTAGCGTTGAACCAACTCCGTCTGAAGAGAAGGCCTGTGCACTGCTGTGCCACGTCACATCACACAGAGTAGGTCGCGATCGCGTAGCTCACTGGCTGGCTGTTGGGGCACAGCCCACCGCCTCACAGCGGCCAGCCAGTCAGCTACGCGATCGCGACCTACTCTGTGTGATGTGACGTGGCACAGCAGTGCACAGGCCTTCTCTTCAGATGGTGTTAGTTGAACCGTCTTCCGTTTTCTCTCTTTTGATTGGTTCGTCAGTTTGAACGGGTACTTTGTGGACGTTGGTTTGTTTTGTCCTATTTTGATCGTTTCGGATAACCCAGTTCTCTCGTTGGCGTCGAGCTACCATACCGGCAACCCTCTGACAGAACGCGCTGAGCAACCGCGCCCTATCAAGTTCCGAACCACCGTGTAACACGTTCCTACATCACATACTAATTCCTCACCTATTACGCTATGGCGAACAGCTGCGAGAGTAATCCGTGATTCTCGAACTATCGATGACAGGTGTTAACTAATTAACCAACATTTGATTATAATTCATTGTCCTAAGTCCGACGTGTTTTTGATCATTTTCAGTACGCCACTTCTTTGAAATGACAACGCTTGAGTTATAATAAGAAAATCATCAAGTAGAGAAAACAAGATAGCGCACGGAAAAGAGATTTTGGGGTGAGGGGTGCCACGTGACTGATTTACGAACGACAAATGTACGCTGTCTTCCATCCAGGCTGCAGACACTCGTCCGAACGCCAAATGTACGCTATGTTCGTTCCAGCCTATAGTCATTCGTGACCAGTACAGGCAAAGAAAATAAACTTTGAACTAACAAGGCAAGACAGGTGATAATATTTTAACGGAAAATTATAACGAAAATGTGGGAGAGATATTAAAATAATAGTTCAAAGAGGTAAAAGTTCAAAAAAAGAGTATGTTTGTCAAAGGTAAACTCAAACATCATATAATTTTGGCTGTTTGTTATAATACGGTCAGAAACAATATTACGTGTTGGGTGCATAAATGTTCAAATGTTTGTAAATCTATCGGACTGAACTGATTGCTCATTAGTCCGTAGCTTAGAAACTACTTAAACTAAGGTAAACTAACCTAAGGACAACACTAATACCCATGCCCGAGGGGGGACTCGAACTCGCGACGGCGAACGGCCACGCGCACTGCATCACGGCGCCTCAGTACGCACGGCTAATCCGCCGCGGCGTTGGGTGCATAGATATTACCACAATACTACAGTCGTAATCTTATCACCATAAGTTTTTATTATTTAGATTGTTATTTTGGTCCAAACTGTTTGCAAAAACTTATAAAACCACAAATTTAAAGTGGGCGGTAAAACACGACAGTGCGATTTTTTCACTTGGACTCTTGAAATGATAAATGCACCAGTGGGACAGTATGAAATCTGAACTCTTCCAAGATACTCTTCTGTTTAACTTCAGCAAAGGAGTGGCAGCAACGAAGGCAGTCAAAAACATTTACCCATTTATGGAAATAATGCCATCGGAGAGTTGGGTTTCTCTTTACAGAAAACTCTTCTATAATTGTATTTCGCTGAGACGACATGCTATTTCTTTAGGTTTATTCGGTGATCTATTTTTCTTGCTCGTTGTTGATTACTGATAGCAGGAAAGTTTTACAGCTGGCACGTATTAGACAAGAAATACATACAAGAAGCACAGATGAAATGTCATAGATATCTGAGCGAAGCAAATAAACTAAGACTGAAACTGTGTGACGACACAGTACATATTTCCAAGGTAACCTACACACTCGTCGCTATTTATTAGGTTTGTGCATAAGTTCGCAGGGCTTTTAGGTGTTGTTTTGGTCTGGAGCCCGAAGATGGTTTTGATGCACCTCACCACGCTACCTCATAAGCAAGCCTCTTCTACATTCCTCTGTCGGTCTCCCTCTGTGGTTTCTATCCACTACACTTACCTCCAATTCCAAACTGATCATTCCCATGGGTCTCAGAATGCTTCCCACCAATCTAATCTTTCTTTTAGTCAAGGTGTGTCAAAAACGTCTTTTGTCCTCATCTGTTTCGCGATCTGGCCATATAAGCTTCAGCATTCTCCTGTAGCACCAAATTTGGTTCTTCTGACGTCGACAACCTCCTGACTTCTCTCCTCCCGGAGATCCGAATGAGGGACTGTTTCACTTCCGGAATGTTTTATAGAGAGGACGCCATAATCAAGTATTTATAAAGTATAGCTGCATGTCCTCGGTTACGACTTTCCCCTTGCTTTCAGCCATTCTCAGAAGCTTCATGGCAAGCCGCATTAGCTAATAGCAAACAGTCAATCCATGGTCGAAGGGTCTAAGGCGCTCCAGTCACGGTCTGCACGGCCACTACGGTCGGGCATGGATATTTGTGCCGTCCTAGTTCGTAAGTAGTTCATTAGTAAGTTTAGGGACTGATGACCCCGTAGTTAAGTCCCATAGACTATACAAACATACAAACAGTCAATCCACGCCTGTCAATCGACCTGTACTGCTGGAAAGAACGATGCCCCTTTTCGGATATCACACGTTTGCTGGCCTCTCCAGAGATACCCCAAAAATGTTCAAATGTTTGTTAACCCTAAGGGACTTATTTGCGGGGTCATCAGTCACAAAACTACTTATGAAGTACCTTATACTAAAGACGACACAAACATCCATGTCCGAGGGGGGTTTCGAACCCCCGACCGTAGCGGCCGTGCACACTATGACTGGCGCGCCGCAGACCGCTCGGCCACTGCGGCCGGCAGAGATACCCCTCCACTGTTGTTGCACCTACGGTACGGATATCTGTATCGTTGGGGACGCAAGCCAGCCCACGTCGGTAATGTCTGCGGTTCATGCGAGTAGACGACGGTACAGAGCTTAAAATGTGTTCATGAACGCATATGTGCTTCAGAACTCAAATATATCAAGTAAAAATGGATAACTGGTTAAGCTAGTAAACTCTGTCCACCTACGAAAATTTTTGTCATACAAGGTTAAGCCAGTCTAACAGTGTGCACATTGTTGTTGTCTTCAATCTACAAACTAGCTTCATGTAGCTATCCAATTTCTTTATCATAAAGAAGCCTCTTCGTGTCCTGATAAGAACGGCAACCCATTTCAAGTTGAACCTGCTTACTCTTGGACTCCCGCTCCGACTTTTACTCCACACACTTCCCTCCAATTCTAAATCGACAGTCGTGAGCAATGGCCGTGTGGTAAAACGCGTAATGCTGCCGACTCTACTGCCGTTCCTGCAGGAGTTTCGATTCGTCTCTCGAGCATGGATGTGTGTGTTGTCCTTAGTATAAGTTTGTTTATTTTGTAAGTATAGGAGGTCATGACCGTAGCAGATTGGTCCAGTATGTTTGAAAATATTTGAAAATTGATCTCTTATTTTACTCATCGCGTCCAATAAATTTAATTCCCCAGAATTCTATTCAGTACGTCCCTATTAGTTACGTGACCTATCCGCCTAAGTAAGGGACAGTGGGCGTTCTAGATGGCCTTGAACCCTACCAGCTTTTTTCATTGACCTCTGAAGAGATCAAATCGGGAATGCTGCCAAACCCAGAGGTCATTCCCCAAACTCAGTTAAGGTACAATTCGAAAACATTTCCACAATTGAGTTAAGATAAACATGTATTATATTACACAATAATGTTTAGAGTCATCCCCCTCCACCCTCCTCCCCCCATGTTTGCAGTCCCAGCCCCACATGTATGAACACTTCCCTAATGCTTTCAAAAATTATCTCCAAAATGCTTTCTAACATTACCTCCATAAAGGCTTTAGAAGTCAATAGAATCAATGTGATGACCACCAAAGATTCGTTTATGGCTGGATACACATGCACTGACCCCACCTCCCCCTCTCAGGCTCAAGCCACAGTCCTTTACGTTGGCCAAATAACTAAATTCCATTGATAGTTATATAACAGGCCCTGTGGAATATTGCAATGAATGTATAGGAAAGGGCGTGTAGCATTATATTATAGCTTTACTAAAATTATATCTACAGCGGTTGTTGCTTGCGTTTCCCTTTCCCATTTCAGTATATACCTCTGACTGCTTTCGTTTGCAATGGTCAGTTTTTTTTCAACCGGCTTGGAGAGAGAACGGAATTGCTACTCGTCTTTCTGTTCTGCACTCTTGTACTGAACGAACGTGTCTTCTACTCTGAGATAGAATACATTAATGCAAGAATGAGTTTGCCAATTTTTTTTTTTTTTTTTTTTTTTTTTTTTTTTTTTTTTTTTTTTTTTTTTTTATAAGCTCCCAGTTTGATTTCAATTATTTTTAGTTCAAAATTCCGTTTCCCATTGCCCATTACTTTTTGTCCACTGTTTCAAGTAAGCTGCGTTCAATCGTAAAAAGAAGCCCGGTTATTATTACGATTCGCTTCGTGATTGAAGAAGTTTAGTTCAAACTCGACTTTTTCCTACACTCAGTTAATACTAATTTGATTTTCCGAACCTGTAATTAATGTTTTTATACAGCGAAGTGTGATATTCTGTAAATTCATTCCCTTAGTGTAACAATAACCTAACGCCGCCGTGAAACTTAGTACGCGAAGCGTATAATAACTAAACATTGATTTAGGGCGGAAAATTCCAGCACAAAACAATATCTACAGCTGATCTAGACTTCATCCGGCAAGTATATGGAACTTAACGCCAGCTTTCTTTTGTAGTGGTGTTTTTCGGAGTTGTCTTAACATGAATACTGCTATTTTTAACGCCGGTATGATTCAAGCTCTCAACTCAGCAACTCAGAAATTCATGTCATTTCATAAGCGGTAACCAAAACGAAAGTAACATTACAGGTGTGTTGCTGTTGATGTGGTCTTCAGTCCGAAGACTGGTTTGCTGCAGCTCTACTCTATCCTGAACATGCCTCTTCATCTCCTCATAAAAATGGCAAACCACATCCATCTGAAGCTGCTTACTGTTTCGTCTCTTGATATCCCTTTGATATTTTCCCCTACAAAGACACCTCCAATGCTAAATTTACGATTCCTTGATGTCTGTGTCCCAACAATTGCACCATTCGTTTAGTCATGGTATGCAAAAAATTCCTTTTCTCCCCAATTCTGTTCAAAAATGTTCAAATGTTTGTAGATCTATCGGACCAAACTGCGTGGTCATGAGTCCGTAGCTTACAAACTACTTAAATCTAGGTAAACTAACCTAAGGACAACACACACACACACACACACACACACACACACAAACACAAACACACACACACACTCACACACATACACACCCTTGCGCCAGGGACGACTCGAACCTCCACGGCGAGCAACCGTGCGCTCCGCAGCGAGACGCTTTAGACCGCTCGGCTACTCCACCGCGGCCAATTCTGTTCAGTATCTCTTCATTTGTTATGCGATCTACCCACCTAATCTTCAGTGTTATTCTGTAACACCACATTTCAAAACCCTTTATCCTCTTCCTGTCTAAACTATTAATCGTCCAAGTTCGACTCCCGTACAAAGCAAAATTCCACAGAAATGCCTTCAGAAAGGAATTCCTTACACTTAAAATTAATTAATAATCGACATTGCCAAATTTCTCTTTTTTAAAAACGCTTTTCTTTCCATTGAAATTCTGCATTATATATCCTCTGTACTCCGATCGTCACGTGTTATTTAACTACCCGAGTAACAAAACTCCTCTACCAAATTTATTGTTTCGTTACTTAATCTAATGCCTTCGGTATCGCCTGATTTTCTAAGACTGCATTCCATACAGGTGTATAATTACTTAAAAATACCGAAGTGGGCTTAAGAAAATAATGAGATAGTAAATATGCAGCTGCTGCCACGTGATTTACCTTGAATTATATAGCACTAATCCTGGAAAACGCGAAATAACAGCTTTTGTAGTCGCACCTACCAATATCCCACCTCTCTGACGGTTAGTCTGTTAATGTTACGGGGGAATTAGTGGGCGTTGCTCTAGGTCCTTTGCTGCGGAGGAAGGGAAGATGACTGGCGGACAGCCGGTCCTGAGGGCATACAAGTCTTTTCTTTATTTGCACAGTAATATGCAATGTCCGGTTTGCCGTTACAGCCGCGGTGGCCGAGGAGACTAAGGCGCTCCAGCCACGGTCTGCACGGTCACTACAGTCGGGGGTTCGAATCCCCCCTCGGGCATGGATATTTGTGCCGTCCTAGTTCGTAAGTAGTTCATAAGTAGTTTGTAACTTTAGGGACTGATAACCCCGTAGTTAAGTCCCATAGACTATACAAACATTTGAACATTTTTTGCCGTTACATCCGATCTTCTTTACGTAATAGGCGGGACGGGCTGCACGCTCGAGGTAACCCACACAGCACGTAAGCGGAAACTAATTTTCTCTGCGACAGCCGGCATCGGATATTAACCGACGCTGGCAGTCGTACGCGGTGTCGTGGCGTCAGCCGGCGTTCACTTGCGAGCGGGACGCCGAGTGGGGCTGGCGGCGGGACCGCCACAGGTGTACTGGTTTCTACCGAGGGCCGAGTTACGGCGGTGCGTGAGGTCCTGAGTGCCAGCGGCGACGTGCAGTCCGGACGGTACCTGCTGGCCGAGGTCCGGGGTTCGCTGCCCACCAGCACACAGTGGTGTCAAATTCCCGAAAAGCTTGCCAAAAGACGAAAAAGTTATAGAATAGGCTGAAATTCCAGACTTGGCGGTTTTCGCGGTCGCTGATTACGAATTCGAAAATTTAGAAAAACAAACTTGCGGATGAAAAATGACGCAAAATCTCTTCAAAAACGTATTCAATTCGAGTGAAAGTCTGGCATCGGGGATTTCCTGGGTCGCTGATTACGAATGCGAAATCAAAATATAGAAAAACAAAGTGGCGGATATTTTTTTAAAGAGTCTACATGCTGGTATGTAGGTATTTATCAAGAGCTTTGTGTATAAGAAATTTACATCCACTGTAAAAATACATGCATCACTCTACTGGATAATGCTGCCAAATAAATGTTAAAGTAAAAAAAAAATAAACAATGATATTTTCACTCTTCCGCAGAGTGTGCGCATTATATGAACCTTCCCAGTAGATTTCACCTGTGTGACGGAACCGGGATTCGAACCTGACCTTTGCCTATCCCAAGCAAGGAAAATAGGAGGCGAGCTACCGGCGAAAGTAAATTTGTAGTGACAGGCTGTGAAGCATGTCGGGGTAGTTTAGAAGTGAAATTGCCGTCCCACGAAAGGCAAAGATCCCAGGTACGAAACCAGGTTCTATCACACAGTATTAATCAGCCAGAAAGTTTAGCCGCGGCGGAGCGGCCGAGCGCATTGAGGTGCTATGCTACGTTGCATGAGACCGTTTTCCGTCGAGGGTTCGAATCCCCCCTCGGACATGGATGTTTGTGCCGTCTTTAGTATAAGCTAGTTAATAAGTAGTTTGTAAGTTTAGGGACTGATAACCACGATGTAACTCCCATAAAGTTTACAAACTTTTTTTATTTTTTATTTCCTTTTTTTATACACTAAATAAAATCTGACAAAAATGAGAGAACAGAAACTGTGCACAGCCTGAACTGACTCCACTACGTTAAACTGTGGCATACGCAACGCAAACATACACCAAATATATTTAAGCCTTCAAAATTACTTTTATATTGATTTACGAAAGTACTTAATGTCATTTTTCGCAAGAAAGATTTTTGTAACGCAAAATTTTGTTTTTGACTGTAATATTTTGTAATCGATAGCATACGTAATTAGTTGACTCTGATATATCAAAAGAATGTTCAAATGTCTGTAAATCTACCGGACCAAACTGCGTGGTCATTAGTCCGTAGCTTACAAACTACTTAAACCTAGTTAAACTAACCTACGGCCAAACACACACACCCATGCCCCAGGGAGGATTCGAACCTCCACGGCGAGCAACCGCGCGCTCCGCAGCGAGACGCTTTAGACCGTTCGGCTACTCCACCGCGGCGGACTCTGATATATCAATGATGGTACTACTGTCTTTATCCCTTCCTGCGGGGAAGTAAGACAAACCCTCCAGTCAAATTCAGTACTACATTTTTAATGTACTTAACTTTTGCCATTTCCTCTTACTATCTATGAAGCTTTTTTCAGTTGTGACGAACTATTACAACGTTGGATTGCTCGGTATTTGGTTGTATTGAAATTGTATATGTCGTGTAGGTTCCATTTTCTAAATTTTATTCCGTATCTTTCAACATTTTATTGGCATAGAACCTGCAATCATTTTTCCACTTTTATTTGTTAGTGTCCATCTTTCACTGACATTTTATAAAAATAAAATAATTCTACCTTTAATTAAAATTGCTACACGAACGAAAAGTTTAAATTCACCGAACCTCCATCCAACGTCGGCGAATAGTTACGCGATTTACAAATAATTTTATTTCAGCTCAACTACAACATCTACAACAATGTCGCAAAAGCTAACTATCCGTCGAATTCTGTGGGTTGCTTGCTCTGCAAAACATTCTACTTTCAAGTAGTTTGCATTTCATTTATTTTCGCGATCATCTATTTCTAAAAGTCTTCAAACACTTCAATACGGCATTTTTTCACCCAAACCAGCCAGACAAGCAATAACACTACATCAGAACCATATTGTACTAATGTCACAATTTCTAAATTAGAGTGGATTTGGCATCTCCAGAAAAAAACGGAGTACAGGTTGAGAAGATTTTTAAAATAAAAGTTTAAAGAAGTATTGGAAGATGGTAAGAACTTATAGGTCACCTGACAAATGTTGAAATATATTACAGAATTATTATGGCTTGGCCATCAAGAGAAATTTAGGGAAATGAGAAAACATGAAAAAACCTTTCCACAAGTGAAAATCCAGTGCATGCCACTTGCTCGAATGAGCCTGGCACTTGATGCAATTACAGGAGAAATGCCAGATATGACCACAAACGTTCTTTACATGCATCAGGAATGAATGAAATCAAACCCATATTTAGAGACCTTTTTAAGGTGCATTGTTGAAGAAATGTCTCCATGGGAAACCCTACATTTAAATGAATGTGTGAATTCTGTCATTTGGAGCCAGTTACTGAAAACTGTATTTGTTGAGCTTAAAACCCTCAGATTTGGTGTTTATGATGCTGCCTTGTGCTTCGATAAGGGTGTAAATGATAAACTCAATGTTTTCGAATTATTGGCCATAAAATCTAGTGGCTATACTGCACTATCCTTGGGAAAAATAGATAAAGGGAGAATCCGCAAAACAGATGTTGCTAATTTAAAATGCACAAAAGAAACAAGACAGAAAAAGCGGGACCAAGAGAAGAGAAGATCAGTATGGTACAGATGATGCTCAGTATGGCACAGGAAAATGTTATTTATCAGCAATGATCATCAGTAACTGTACTAGAATTGCATATTAGACTTTAAATGGATTTTTCTCAAAACTGCATATCTTTAATTTCATATACCATTAATTTGATAAAATAATGAGGTTGAAAAAATGAAATTTTATCAGTTTGTACTGTAGATGTTAATAAGTTGTTACAAGTAAATTGAGAACCACCAACCTTCAGAAACTGTTTTATAACAATTAATGTGTTAAAAAAAAGTTAAATTTTATCAGTGAAGGAATAATTTTTTCTTTCAAAATATAAGAGGTATTAGTTTCACTTTACTTGTAAATTGAGTCATGTTATGTATATGCATTAAAAATTTCATTGTTTCATCACTTATAGTCCTTTTGAAAAGTGTGCCAATTCAAAGGGTAAAACAGTATTGGCAGAATAGGGATAGAATTCAAGCTGCAGGGCTTACTGGAAAGATAAAATGTCCCATTCTATGAATAATGGAAACCATGACTTATCTTAATAGAAAGCTCACCATGGAGGTACTTGAAATATCTTATATATGAGACTTATTTTAGAAATTTCGCTAAGTAATATTATTCAACACATCAACTTACACCGTTACGTAACTGATAGCCAAGGTATTGAGCTGTCTTGGACTGCAGCTGTTAATTTTTTGCGTCATGTTACTTTTATTACGAACAGAGTCACCATTCTCAAAAATTCCAGAAAAGGTAATGTGCAATCAGCTTCTCAACCACCTAACCTCAAATGACAATCAGTCTAGAACATAGTATGGATTTCTGAAAGGTTCCGATATCGAGAAGACTACACCTACAGTGAGAATGTACTTAATTCATTAGGTACAAAATTACAAGCAGCAAGTATTTTCTGTGATTTATCAAAGACATTTGATTGTATGAACCGTAACATCTTTTTAAGTAAGTTAGATTTACATGGTTGAAGCCGTACCTTGCTAACAGGAAAGAAAGGGTGTCAGTGCAAGGGACTAGTGAATTAAGCCAACAGTCATAATCAACTTGGGAAGAAATTACATCTGGTGTTCCACAAGGATCCATCTTAGGGCCATTGCTTTAACTTGAGTACATTAATGACCTGTCATCAGTTACACTGCCAGAAACAGTTCGTTTTGTTTGCAGATGTAACAAGTATTGCAATAAATAGCATGTCGAGCATAGTTTTAGAAATGTCTGTTAATGATGTTTTCATTAACAGTAATCAATGTTTTATATCCAACTCATTGACATTAAACATTGAAAAGACTCACTACATGCAGTTCAGAACATTTAAGAGATTCCTATCCTGTATATGTATAAAGTATGAAGAAGAGCAGATAAAAGAGTTTGGCAGTATAAAATTCCTGGGATTACAGCTTGATAATAAATTCAGTTGAGAGGCGCACACCACAGAACTGCAAAAACGACTTCACAAATCTATATTTGCAATACGAGTAGTATAAAAAAAGCTTGCATAGTTTGCTTACTTTCATTCCATAATGTCATATGGTATAATATTTTGGGGTAACTCTTCAAGTCAAGCAAAAGGTTTCAGAGTCCATTATTTGTGGTAAATACAGAGACAATATCCAGAAGCCTTTTCAAAGAACTGGGTTTATTAACTACTGCCTCTCAGTATATTTATTCCTTAATGAAATTTGTCATAAATGATATATCCCTCTTTCCCAACACACAGCTGAGTTCATACCTACAATACTAGGAACAAATATGATCTGCACGAGGACTTAAAATCAATTACTTTAGTTCAAAAAGAGGTCCACTACTCAGGAACACATATTTTCAATCATATAACAACAACCATAAAAAACTTTGCTACAAATACAGATCAGTTTAAGAAGACCCTAAAATACTTTCCAGTGGCCAACTCCTTCTACACCACTGACGACTTCTTAAATAGAAGTAAATGATGCATATATCAGTATTCACACTATTATTATATTATCTCTCTCTCTCTCATATATATATATATATATATATATATATTGCTGTTCGTTAGTCTCGCTAAAACTCGAGAATTGCTGAACCGATTTTTAGTCTTAAAATATTCCTGTAAGTCCAGGGAAGGTTTAAACGGTGATAAAATATGGAAATATTGTCAGGAAAAGAGGAAAATCTGGAAAAATTGAAACAGCTTTTTCCAGTGAGCTATCAATACCGTTCGTCCAATTGCAATAAAATTTTGTACATTTCATGTTGAAAACAAAAGGAAGGTTCAGATCAAACAAAAATTTGGAAAAGTCGCCTGGAAAGTAGGAAAATTTAGGAAAACCCGAAAGCGATTTTTTTCTATGAATAAAAATCAATTCTCACATGGTTGCAAGAGCGTCACGTGAGTACGGCTTGACAGGATAAGATTTGTATGAAATAAATTTTTTGGCAAATCTACCGCAAAATTGCAAAATTTGAGACAATCTGAAAGTGCGTTTTTGAATGTGTTTTTGATTAAATTCAGCACTATAACTGGCTATTCGCATGATAGAGAGGGGTAATTCTTTTCTTGTTTTGTTCATTATGGTCTTGGAAAAGTTTTCAGTGAAAACAAATACGGACATTTAGAAACGAAAGTCGCAAAATTCGAACCAAGTTTCTTTTTCAATGTGTTTCTAAATGTACTCAACACTATAAGTTGAGACAAGTTAATCCGATTGCGATAAAATTTTTATCATTTGACATTCAACGAAAGATGAAAGTTCTTATGAACTAAAAAAATTGGGAAAGTTACCCGCAAAAATTGAAAATTCGCGAGAAACTGAAAGAGATTTTTTTCAATGGGATATCACTATCATTCGTCTCATTGCGAAAATGTTTTGCATATTTGACGTTCAAAGCAAGACTAACGTTCTTACGAAATTAAAATTTCGAAATGTTTCCCGTAAAATTGGAAAATTCAGAAAAATAGAAAGAGATTTTTCTATGAAATATTAATACCATTCATTTGAATGCGACAAAATTTTGCACATTCGACGTTCAAAGCGAGAGGAAGGTTTGAGCGAAGTAAAAGTTTGGAATAGTTGACGAGAAAATAGGAAAATTTGTGGAAAACTTAAAGAGCTCTTTTCTTTAGGATATCAATATCATTCGTACGATTGCGATAAACCGCGGTGGATAAGCCGAGTCTAAAGCGTCTCGCTAAGGAACGTGCAGTTGCTCGCCGTGGTGGTTCGAGTCCTCTCTGGGGCATGGGTGTGTGTGTTGTCCATAGGTTAGTTTATCTTAGTTTAAGTAGTTTGTAAGCTACGGAATGATGACCACGCAGTTTGGTCCGATAGATTTACAAACATTTGAAATTTTGCACATTTGAAGTTCAAAGTAAGAGTACATACATATTAGCAATTGTGAAGCATTGCAGGGTCGACTAGATAACTACATGACCCGGTGAACTTTGTGCCACTTACCTCTTAATATAAACCATATTTATTTTAATCCCAATTTTCCTCGCGATTTTTCCATATTTTATCACCGTTTAAATCTTCCCTGAACTGCCAAGAATGTGACATGAACATTATCCTGCACATGTGTGCGTGATTTACCCAGTCTTTCCGCCCACTATCAAGCCGAAACGTCGACTATCTGATGATGCCTTTATAAAGCTATTGGATTTCAAATAAATACGATTTAAATTAATATGGTTTATATTGAGAGGTAAGTGACACGAAGTTCACCGGGTCTTCTAGTCAGTCGGCCGCGGTGGCCGAGGAGACTGAGGCGCTCCAGTCACGGTCTGCACGGCCACTACGGTCGGGGGTTCGAATCCCCTCCTCGGAAATGGATATTTGTATCGTCCTAGTTCGTAAGTAGTTCATAAGTAGTTTGTAAGTTTCGGGACTGATGACCCCGTAGTTAAGTCCCATAGACTATACAAACATTTGAACATTTCTTCTAGTCAGCTTATAAAAATGTATGTTCTTGTATTAGTAATATTATATTATCAACTTGTAAAAAAGAAGAATAATTGACATGTTCCACATCCACGAGGATCACCTCAACACGGATCTACGGACAGAACCAACTATTCTAATCTCAACGAAAGAAGACGCAACAGCGTTCGACTAAGAGGAAGCGAGAGCCACGTATGAAGCGCACTATTATCATGCGGGGCGTATAACTCAGGGATACAATCAGATCTGTTTGCATTAGAGCGCCGATGTCCCAAAAAACGACAAAGAGAGAAGCCGGTATGAATCTCGCGATATTCCTTCCTGTTCCGGCCCGTTTTTGGGGGTGCGGCAGCAATGTGAGCGGCGGCGGCGCATGCGCAGAGCCGCCGAGGCGCGCAGACGTGTTTTTATGCCGGGCACATAAATTACGAACGGCCGCGCGCGAGCTGCCGTAATTTACGACAGCGGCGGAGGCCTCGCTGCTGCCTCTTCCGATACAGGCGTTCTGCAACAAAGCTTTTAATGGCAGCGACGATGGAACGATTTCGCGAATGTACGAGCGCGCGAACATCGGCGGGAAACGTGGAGCGTGAAACTGGGACTGGATACCGCGTTCCAGTCTGTCCCCCCTTTCGCTGTGACACGGCACAGCCTGTGGGATGTAATTAGATTATCGGTTTTGTGTGTGATCTGCAATATGCTAGTTATATCATCGTCGGTGTAGCTGTGGTAAATTGTGTGATCTCTGACAATATACTTCAATATCGTTTAAAGCAGTGGTTCCCGTCAGACACGAATCATCATTGGTCCACCATCGCTAAAATATGTCCCCACAAAAAAATAAAAAATAAATAAATAAATAGAATTTTAAACTCGTATGAGTTTTAAAAAACTACTCGTAAGGCACGTCGTCAGTAGATCGCAAAATGCATACACGACAGCTCCACAACATTTTCGTGATGCCAGAAGTGGATAAAATCGAGATTATTAGATATTCGTTAATCTTTAACTGGTGAGGTGAGCATTCATAACCTAACTAGGGACATGGGGTGTTTACAGGACCGTATATAAATATGATACTAAGGTTTCTAATACCTCTCCAGGGGACACCACCTTGATGAAGCACTGTCCGTGTGGGTGGAGAAGCTTGCGCATCCGTGGGAAGCTGAGGGCTATACCGAAGGTAGAGAACCTACTGCCGGAAAGGCCTCAGCTGATGGATCAGACCAAGAGTGTCCCACAACGTGTCCTTATCCTCTCCCTCACCCAATTCCTTTCCCAACCCAAGGTGTGGTGCGATCCGCGCCGAGGGGTGGGTGGCACATGGGTGGATGTGTCTCGAATGGAGCCTCAGGGATACCGGGCAACCTCCCTGAGTAAGTAGCTTTGCACCGCGCGGGGTTATCGTGGTGTGGACCATATAAATCCCCAAATCTCGTGGGACTAAGATGAACAAAAAGAAAGAAAGTATTTTAAAAGAATCTGAGGGGTAATCTGAGACCTCAGATACTGAGACATCGGGATCAGGACCGATGGAGTGCACTCCTACTTCTGAATCAGGGTCTAGACCTGAGCAAGAAGTAGGAACTGTAACAGAGAAGTTAAACCAGATTAGGATTAAGGCCTTGTCTGGGGCTCAGAGGAGGTAACTTCCCAAGGAACAGAAGCAAAAGGAAGGAAAAGAATGGCTTCCTAAGCATAAGTGGAGGGAATCAATAGGGCTCAAGCCCAAGACCCCCAGAAAGAAACTGCCTCAGGTCGAAGGGGATACACAGAACCCCTCGACGTCAAAGTCAGGTGGCAAACGTGATCCTAAAGGGCTGAGACAGGAAATAGGGAAACAGACCTATAGTACTGTAGTCTCGGTCTTTAGAATGGCTGTTGTCCAAGGATACCCACTGGTGAGCATCACCTTGCAGCCGGAGGAGATCGTGCAGATGGCCCTCTTTGAAGGGATTGGTGGGGACGCTGGTCTAGGACCCAAATTCAGGAGGGTCAATCTTGATCGCGGTGCCCTCATTTTTGTCTGTGAGGGGGGGGGGGGGCACTCAGCAGAATGGCTTAAGGACAAGGTGCCCATGATATCCCCGTGGGAGGATGTGAAGCTACTGGTCAAGCCGAATTCCGCAAAGGTATCAATATGGGTACCAAAGATCCTTAAGCATGTCTATCCAAAGACTCTGTTCGAGAAAATAAGGGTCAATAACCCAAAAGTCTCGATAGAGGCTTGGAGGGTAATTAACCAAAAGGTCGTTCCGGAAGGACGACGTCGGAGAGAAGTCCCTGAAGGAAATGCGAGAGCAAGGCCTGAAACTGTTTTTAGGGTTCTCGCAGGTCGCCGTCGGGATAATCAAAAACCTTAAAGGCAATAATGGCAGCAAGATAGGGTCTAGAAGTGCTGCAGATAAACCTGCAGCACAGTAAAGGGGCCACTGCTGCCCTGAGCCATCGTCTGGGGAGACAGGAGTTGGACGTGGCCCTGATACAAGAATCCTATCTATACAAAGGGCCACGGGACGTTAAATTCCATGCTCCCTTCCTTCTTTCCTATACAAAGGGGGTGTATCGGGCCTCGGTGGTACTGGAGGTAAGCTGATTTATGCTAAAAATCTAAGAAACTCCAGAACATGCATTTATGTTAGAAATGGAATCCCTTTCATACCAATGATGGATTTTTGTACCAGGGACCTGGTGACCATCAGGATGCAGCAACATGAGAAAGGTATCACGAGGGAATTCCATACGAAGACAGCTCTCCTCCTTCTTTGGAAGTGAGGAGACTGACGGAAGCCTGCCATCGGCAAGGTGACGAACTGTTGGTGGGATGTGATGCCAATGCCCACAATCTATCGTGGGGCAGCAAGGACACTAACAGTAGAGGTGAGCACCCTCTTGAATTTCTTCTATCTAACAACTTGGAGATCCTGAATAGGGGTGATGAACCTACATTCAGGAATAGTAGAAGGGAAGAAGTAATTGACATAACTTTTGGTTCCATGATGATGGGCAGTTACGTCAAACAGTGGCATGTGGTCCTGGAGCTATCCTCATCAGATCACATGTATATTAAATCCAATGTTGAAATGGGAACCAGACAGACCATGGCCTATAGGAATCACAGGAAAACGGACTGGGAGACATATAGGACAGACGTTGACTTCAGCCTATCTGAAATTAAAAGTTCGATAACTAATCCAGCAGAGTTTGAAGAAGTAGCAGAGGCCATAACCTCTGCTATAGTGACCTCATACCAGGACAACTGCTCAATCACCAAGAAGTGCACAAATAGGACTGTGCATTGGTGGAATAATAACCTGGAAATGCAAAGGAAACATGTACGAAGACTGTTTAACCTTGCGAGGCGCAAAGGACAATGGGCAAAGTATCGTGAGGCCCTTGTCAATTACATCCCTGCCATCAGACTGGCAAAGGAGGCATCCTGGAAGGTTTTGCTGTGAGGAAGTGGAGGGCACGGCTGCTCAAGCGAGACTTCATAAAATCCTCACTAGGGTACCAACTAATCCAGGAGAAACATTGAGGAAGGAGGATGGGGAGTATACAAAGACAGCACATGAAACGCTGGAACTGCTCCTCAAGTCTCACTTTCCTCAATATACTCTGGTGGATAACTCAGACCAGAATGCGATTCCTGAGAGGCAACGGTTGCCTTCATTCCAAAACCAGGGAGAATTGATAATACCAAGGCCAAGGAGCCTGTCCTCCTTCATTCTTAAGACATTGGAAAAGCTGGTTAATGTGCATGCTGGAGACAGGAGGTTAAGTAGGGATCCTCTACATTCAAACCAACATGCATATCAGCCAGGTAAATCATGTGAGACAGCTCTCCACCAAATCGTTGGGAAGGTGGAGAAAGCACTTTCAGGAAATAGTCCTCTGTATCTTCCTGGACATCGAGGGGGCTTTTAGCAACACGACCTTCGATTCCATGGTTAGGGCAGCAGAGGTCATGACCTAGGGACCACTATATGTAGGTGGACTAGGGCCGTGCACAGTGGAAGAAAGGTAGAGGCTACCATGATGAATGAAAAAATGGTAATCAACACGATTAGGGGTCGCCCGCAAGGAGGAGTTGTTTCCCCTTTATTGTGGAATCTAGTGGTGAACGATCCCAATGGAGAATTAAACTCCGAGCAATACTTTTGCCAAGGATACGCAGATGATCTTTTCATAGGAATACTTGGCAAATTTGCTGACACAGTCAAGAATATGGCATAAGGTGACTAACATTCTTCACTAAATACAAGTAAACTCTTACTACTGGGGTGCTGTGAATACCCTACATCCTCAGTTAAAGGTTAAATATTGACAGTTTACACTAAATAATGAAAAGTATGAAGTTATACACGTGACCACTAAAACAAATCCGCTGAACTACAATTACACGATAAATCATCCAAACCTTAATGTCGTAAATTCTACGAAATACCTAGGAGCTACAATTACGAACAACTTAGACTGGAGAGAACACAGAAAATATTGTGGGGAAAGCGAACCAAAGGTTACGTTCCATTGGCAGAACGCTTTGAAGATGCAACAGCTCCACCAAAGAGACTACCTTGTGCATCGTCTCCTGCAGTACTGTTGCCCATTGTGGGACCCTCAGCAGGTGGGACTGACGGAAGGCATTCAGAAGGTTCAGAGAAGGGTAGCTCGTTTTGTTTTGTCACGTTACAGGGGGGAAAGCGTCACGGAAATATTGCACGATTTGAAGTGAAAATCATTAAAAGAAGTCGTTATTCCTTGCGTCGCGTTTTATTTGCGAAATTTCAATCACCAACTTTTACTTCTGAATTTCAAAACATTTTGCTAGCACCCACCTACTTAGGGAGACATGACCATCCCAATAAAATAAGAGAAACCAGATCAATAACTGAACGATTTAGGTGTTCTTTCTTCTTGTACGCTGTTAGAGAATGGAACGGTAGAGAAAGGTTATGAAAGTGGTTAATGAACCCTCTGCCAGGAACTTAAATGTGATTTGCAGAGCATCTATGTAGATGTACATACTACTGCTTCCAAAGGGTACTAAACTGAAAAATAGTAGAAACCATCCGAACGCATTTGAATCCATCCGATCGAGTAGTGTCCTTTTTTTTTTTTTTTTTTTTTTTTTTTTTTTTTTTTTTTTTTTTTTTTTTTTTTTTGTAAGAAATTTCATTCCTTAACACTTCAGAAATCGCCTAGCGCCATTTCTTGATTTTTCTCCAGAACGTATTCAGATAAACAAGCTTTAAGGTACCATATCAGAAAAGATACCTCAGTGTGACAAAACCAGTCGTCAAGACAAATAAATAACAATTTTATGACGATCTTGGCATATTATTAATTTGAATTCAAAAGAAAACCGCCAATCCCAAACATGAGAAAATTAAGTTTCCATGAAGACATTAATGCTTAAAGATACCAGATCGGAAGATGGCACCTCAGTGTGCCCCGCCAGGTTGTCGAGACAAGTAAATAAAGAGAAATTACGATCTGCGCATAATATTAATTTGAATAAACAAGAGTTTCCTGCTTCGCTCTAAAAATAATCAAAAATACTTGAAAGTAAGTCATAATTTACTCATCTTAGGGAGCTATGGTATTTTATAAATTGATGGACAGGTGTCAAGATAGCAATTTTTTATTTTATTTATTCACGACGACCGGATATCTATTTTATTTCCGACTACCCACCAGCACATGATTTTATATATAAATATCAACCAGTACATGTACCAGATTTTATGTGGAGCATTGTTATAATCAGTTTCTGTCAATGAGACCAGATGATGACACCATAGGGTGTCAAAACTGTCCGTTATGAAGAAATAAAATAAAAATTTGGAATCTTGACATCTATCCTTCCATTTTGAAGTAAGTGATGACACTTGTTCAGCTTCGAAGAGCAGTAGTAGCCTAAGAATAAATTCTAACAGCAAGCTCCAAAATCACATTGTGCAAACCAAATTTCAAATTCCACAAAATAAATTTTTGTGTTGCTGTTAATGAATAGCACTTTTGAGTTTAATAATATGTTAAAAGTTTTGATTACAGTTTATTTATACATTGACACAGTGAAACACTTCCACTGATTGTGTGATCGTGTTCCATTTTGATTTATTCTTTAACCTAAAATGTTTCTGCACGATTAATGTTATGTTAATGTATGTTAATTATTTTATTCTTTTTTTATCAATGATTAATACCCCATGTTTACGTATGTTTGCCCCGAATTTATATATGTTTGCACACGTGTGATTGAACTTGTGTGTTCATTTGAATGTGGAAGGTTGCTTTTAATATTGACTGACTGCCGCACAATGGCTTACAGTCGCCGCCTCCCGATATAATCGTTGTTTTGCTGTAGTTAAGAACGCATGGCTTCGTTTGTCGTCTGCGCTAGCGTCTGATGGGTGCGCCAGAGACAAGCTTACTTGGCAAGGTGGTGAGGTGGCCGTGTTCTTAGTGTCATACCAACCTAATCTTGGACGAAAGAGGTGACAGGAGACCTCTCTGGCAGCGGTTGTAGAGGGAATTGTCTTGGCCAGCTAGCAAGGGTTGATAAACACTATTCTCTGAATGCACTCTGTGTCGCTTTTAGTGCGCTCTATATCCGGAGTATGGCGGTGGGAGGTTTTTCTGAGGCCATAGAGCTTCAGTCTTCACTCTTCATTCTCGTTCCGACGACTGTGGAAGTATGTACTCCACCAAATCATGCTGAGGGGAAGGCATGCTGTTAGAACTTTGATTTATTTGTGATCAGGCACTCTTGGTTTTTCAGTGATAGTTCTTTAAAGTAATTCTTTCACTATGAGAGGCGAAGTGTTTCTGAAGTAAATTCAGTGTAAATTTATTATTTGTATTTTTATTCCAGTGATGATTGTGTGTCCAGTTTTGCTGAAGCTAAAATAAATCAGGAAGTTGTTCCTTTTTTATATTAAAATAAATGTGTTTGTCCTACAGCCTTTGTCTAAACCTAGTATGTTTGTATTGCCTACTTGATTTTAACCAATTTTTCATGTTGTTGCTGTATCCACGAGTATGCTAAATATTTTCTCAGGTTTTCTGATTTGATTCCATCTTTCGTGTCTTGTATCACTGATTGCAACACATGCTTTTGTAACAGTCGTTACTTCAGCCTTCAGCTGTGGTTTTATTAACTAGCTTTCTTCTATATGAATTATCGCATGTGCCTTACTCGATTATTCTAAGATAATTTATTTTTGTAAATGCTATGAAATTCGGTGTGGTCGCTCACCATGTGGTACTTAAGAATAGTGAGCCACTGCCTCTCTGAACATGAGTTCGTTTAGTGCACAGTATCATTAATTTTGTGATCAAAACACCCCCATCTTGTCAAGATACCGCCGACACTCTTCGTATCGATGTTGCTTTCAAGTGTTCTCAGAGAGCAACTGGGACGTGCCTGTGAATGAATTAAAGTGCTTT
Source organism: Locusta migratoria (assembly GCA_026315105.1). Classification (NCBI taxonomy): domain Eukaryota; kingdom Metazoa; phylum Arthropoda; class Insecta; order Orthoptera; family Acrididae; genus Locusta; species Locusta migratoria. Next base: position 27,732,355 of record CM048751.1, read on the forward strand.
CAGCTACCCATTGTGTGTTTGCAAATTTCCTCCCACGTTACCTCCATATTCATAAAGGGCAGAAATAATTTGCTATGGGCAGTAATTATATGATTTAATTCACTTTTGTACAAGGTGTGTGCTTAATTGGGTCTCCACATGTTTAGTTACTTGTTCATTTTTTCTGAATAGATTATGATTTTGAAGTATCAAAACTCTGATTTATGATTTCATGCTCCCTGCCCCATGTTTAATTACCCATTCATTCATTTTTTATCATTGATTTTGTGTTTGTTAAAACGTTGGCTGCTCTCTTAAGGAGTGAGCAGTTAGAGAAATTTCCATTGCGCATGTACTGTGGCCACTCATAAAGTAATTTAGAGCAGTAGTGAGCGTTTTAACTTCCATTTGCAGATCTCAACTGCCCAAGGTCTTGCTTATTTTAATAACAGGCTATTTTCAACAGTTTACATATCCTGAACATTGTGTCTCTGCTAACAGCAAAGAAAGCAATTTGGTCACTAGTCAAAGAAATACCGGTTTAAAGGGAACGGAGAAACAGGCTTTACATCCACACAGCGACAAAAGAGTATTTCACTGACATTAACGTTCATCTCATAAAACTGTGGAATTCAGCGATTGAACAACTTAATGTAAGCTGACGCATTATCTTTGACTGGCCGAGCGAATAGACTATCGATTCTTACTCTCGCAAGTAAGCAGTTGTTGGAGCGAGCGAGAGAGAGAGAGAGAGAGAGTCGCACTTCTCTGTCGTACAGGGAAAGACATAAATGGACTAACATCAAGGAAATAGCGCCGCAGCACCACCAGGGTAAAATTAATGTTTTGTCAATATATTAATCTGAGAATTACGAGGAACTATCTTGCTATCTTACAGTGTCAAGAGAGTAACCTGTACTTTTATGCCGCGGTGGAGCAGCCGAGCGGTCTGCGCCTCGCTGCGGAGCGCGCGGTTGCTCGCCGTTGGAGGTTCGAGTCCTTCCTGGGGCATGGGGGTGTATGTTGTCCTTAGGTTAGCTTACCGAAGCTTAAGTAGTTTGTAAGCTACGGACTGATGACCACGCAGTTTGGTCCGATAGATTTATAAACATTTGAATATTTTTGTATTTTTATACCCGTTAACGTGTGTCGTACGAGTTTGTTGTTCAATCGCGCCGCGACGGTTACGATTTGATTATTGAATCTTAAGACGACTGACTTGTGCAACTAATTGGACAGCTGATATCTTCATTCGTGGCATTCATCATTATACGTATCGAATTAATCGGCCAACCGCGTTCCGAACAAACTGTGAAAAACTACATTTTGTACTGAGGAAAACATATCAGTTGTGGAGTGATTATGTTAATTTGTGGATTCTATGAACATTCTAGAAGTGGAGCAATAATTTTGCAACACCAATTTACACACCTTTGTATGGACCTGACATCATAATCGTCAAAATAATTATTACAACACTGCAACCACACAGCTGTGTGTTATGGAATAGATATGTTCTTAGTAAACTGTGCTTCAATAATGTTAGCTCAGCAGTTAACTAACAAAAATATTACTCGACTGTTTTTAATTTTCTCTAGTACGGAGTGGAAAGATAAACAGGAATTTGTTGGTGCAACAGGCACATGGCCAACACTAACGGCTTACCTTCCATAAAATTATATATTAAACTGCAAAAACCCAGTGTAATAATTATTATCCCAGGCGCTTTACAAGATCAGTTTCATCTTGCTTCCTAACTTGTGGAGGCCAGTGTATTTGCACACAACACACACACACACACACACACACACACACACACACACACACACACACACACACACACACACACTATAGCCTAACGCCCACTGCTTCGCATGAGTATGCTGGTTTGTCTGCACCAGTTGTTTCTCCCTCTTAATATAAATTTTCATAGATATAGCTTATGTATTATCATAACGAAATGTCGTGGTACCACTTGCAGCCACGGCAGAATGGTCGTGTGTATTGAGGCGCCATACTGATGACCCCGTAGTTAAGTCTCTTGAGATTTAGAAACATTTGATTTTACTAATTGTAACCCCCTATGGCACCCCTTAATAGTTGAATTTCGAAAAATACCCTAACATGTGTCTTTTAAATTCAAACCAAGTATGAAAATATATTTTTTTGTAATTCTGGGTTCAAAATTGGCTTAATAATGTTTCATCCCTTATTTCATCCTCTAAATGATTAATTTTCTCAAACTACCGAAAGACGTATCTTTTTAATTCTGACCAAGAAAACTTATACCAATTTATATGGTTGTAGCTTCAAAATTGCCTTAATAGCAAAAATTTTTCGAAAAACATCCCCTCTTCAATTTAACGTCCTTTATGGTTGAATTTCCAAAATTAACGAAACTCGTGTCTCTTTAATCCTGACCAAGTCTATATCATAAGTTTCGTAGTTATAGCTTGAAATTTGAGTTAGTAGTAACATATTTTTGAAAATAAATTTTTCCATGCCGTATTTCACCCCCTTATTGATCGAATTTCCAAAAATACCGAATCACGTGTCTTTTAAATTCGAACTCCGAATCCAAATCCGAAAATATGTAGTTCTTATTTTAACGTTGCCTAAATAGCAACAGACTTTCGAAAAACATCCCCTCTCCAATTTAACCCCATTTATGATGGAATTTCCATAAATACCGAAACATTTGTACTTCAAATTCTAACCAACAATACAAATACCAATTTTTGCAGCTTGTCTTGACAACAATGTGTTTCGAAAAGAATTTTTCATTCACTATTTTACCCTCTTACTTGTTGAATTTCTAAAATTACTGAAACTTCTGTTTTTTTAATCCTGGCCAAGATTCCTTATCCGAAGTTTCGTATTTGTAGCTAAAAATTTGAGCTGACGGCAACATGTTTTTGAAAATCATTTTTTTGCGTCCCCTGTTTTACTGCCCCCCCCCTGTTTTATTGGTTGAATTTGATAAAGGCCGAAACACGTGTCTTTTATATTCTAACCCTGAATTGAAATCCGAAATTTTGTAGTTCTAGCTTCAAAATTACCTAAATATCAACGTATTTCCAAAAAACGTTTCATCCCCTATTTCACCAACTTACGGACGGAATGTCGAAAAATCGCTTCTTAAATGCCGCCTACGGAGTAAGATCAACACCCTCTACAAATTTCAATTTTTTATCTTCAATGGTTTGGGCTGGGCGATGATGAGTCCGTCAGTCAGTCAGTCTATCGGGACACTACCTTTTGTATATATACAGGCTGTTACAAAAAGGTAGGGCCAAACTTTCAGGAAACATTCTTCACACACAAAGAAAGCAAATATGTTATGTGGACATGTATCCGGAAACGCTTAATTTTATTGCTTCTCTTCAAATCACATTAATCATGAAATGGAAACACACAGCTACAGAACGTACCAGCGTGACTTCAAACACTTTGTTACAGAACATATTCAAAATGTGCTCCGTTAGCGAGGATACATGCATCTACCCTTCGTCGCATGGAATTGCTGATGCAGCCCTGGAGAATGGCGTATTGTATCACAGCCGTCCACAATACGAGCACGAAGAGTCTCTACATTTGGTTCCGGGGTAGCGTAGACAAGAGCTTTCAAATGCCCCCATAAATGAAAGTCAAGAGGGTTGAGGTCAGGAGAGCGTGGAGACCATGGAATTGGTCCACCTCTACCAATCCATCGGTCACCGAATCTGTTGTTGAGAAGCGTACGAACACGTCGACTGAAATGTGCAGGAGCTCCATCGTGCATGAACCACATGTTGTGTCGTACTTGTAAAGGCACATGTTCTAGCAGCACAGGTAGAGTATACCGTATGAAATCATGATAACGTGCTCCAGTGAGCGTAGGTGGAAGAACATGAGGGCCAATCAAGACATCACCAACAATTCCTGCCCAGACGTTCACAGAAAATCTGTATTGATGACGTGATTGCACAATTGCGTGCTGATTCTCGTCAGCCCACACATGTTGATTGTGAAAATATACAATTTGATCACGTTGAAATGAAGACTCATACGTAATACTAAATTGAGCTCTAACATGGAAATTAAGCGTTTCAAGACACATGTCGACATAACATATTTTCTTTCTTTGTGTGTGAGGAATGTTTCCTGAAAGTTTGGCCGTAGTTTTTGTAACACCCTGTACAGAGATATATCGCGCATATTTAGGGTTACCAGATGTCAGAGCTGAAAAAAAAGAGGACAATTCTAGAGTTATACAAAAATGAGCATAAGTACTATGATTTGAAATTATTATAAGCTGAGTTGTCTTGTATTTTTGCATTGTAATTCCTTTATCGGGCCGCCTCGCAACTTGTATTACATGCAAATTACCAACCCTAATAATTTCAAATTCTTGAAATCGTAATTTGAGCTTGGCGAGCGGACGATATCAAAAGATGATAATCTAGGGGGAAAAATACAGTGTTGGATGACAAGTTAAATTCTATAGTGTAGCATGTATGAGAGTGCAAAAGATTGTATTTTTGCACTTGCAAATTGTATGTTGCAGTTGTATGACGTAAAAGAGGACATTTCCCCATTTTGCAAAAAATCCGCCCAGACCATTTTTAGGGTCCAAAAAAGAGGATATGTCCGGGTAAAAGAGGACGTCTGGTAATCCTACGCATATTTATCTATGATACCTTCGGTGCTTCAAATTGTTGCATTTCTGACGTCTAGCGGTGCACTTTTGTCTGCCGTAAAACTAACAGCAGCACCGGCAGTATTTACACTGCCTGCTCGAATACAGGCCGCATAAGAAGCGGTTACGTCGCTTCCCGGCTGTAACGAGCGAGTCGCCGGGCACCGGTCACTGATTAATCCCGGATTCGGCGCACGCTATCCAATACGAGTCGCCGCTATACCGGGGGACGCGAGATTGCACGTAACGGCTCGGCCGGCTAATTGCTAATAGCGCGTGATTATGGAAGGCAGCTACCTGCCGCCGCCGCCGCCGCGCGCCATTAAAGTTCACGTGCCACCGCTGCCGGCAATGCTGCTGCCGCTGCCACCGCTGCTGCACCGTTATCGCCTCGCCTGGGACCGCCGATGGCTCGTCCCGATAACAATGGAGCCGCGCTGGAACGGCTCCAGTCAGCTAGCGGGCGCATCGCTCTGCAGTTCGTCCGCCACGGCTCTGGACAACAGCGCGAGCGCGACCGGCTGGATTTGCAAGGTGCGTCGATACCTCGCACTTGCACCCATCGTCGCGGTTTAATACCCTGAACGAAAAAAGGCAAAATTACAGGCCTATCTCATTGACGTCGATTTGCTGTAGGATTTTGGAACATATACTTTGTTCCAACATTATGAACTACCTCTAAGAGAACGACCTGCCTGCCTTGCAGTTTCGACCTGATGAAACAGCAAAATTTTTGTCACGAAACGAAACATATGCGAATTGTCTGACATTTTAAAAGTGTTTAGCATACTGCAGGTTTTTTACTAAAAATATAACATTCAAATGAGTTGTGAAAGGTAATTGGAGTGATTTCCAAAATTACAGGCCCATCTCATTGTCGTCGATTTGCAGTAGGACTTTAGAACATATACTTTGATAGAACATTATGAACTACCTCGAAGAGAACGATCTAATAAAAAATAGTCAACACGGATTCAGAAAGAATCGCGCTTGCGAAATACAGCTTCCCCTTTATTCACATGAAGTGGTAAGTGCCATCGACAAAATGTTCAAATGTTTGTAGAGTCTATGGGACTTAACTACGCGGCCATCAGTCCCTAAACTTACAAACTACTTATGATCTACTTACGAACTAGGACGGCACAAATATCCATGCCCGAGGGGGGATTCGAACCCACGACCGTAGTGGCCGTGCTGACCGTGACTGGAGCGCCTCAGTTACCTCGGCCACCGCGGCCGGCTGCCATCGACAAGGTATCTCAAATCGATTCCACATTTCTGGATTTCCGGAAAGCTTTTGACACTGTACCCCACCAGCGGCTTCTAATGAAATTGCGTGTGCCGGCCGCGGTGGACGAGTGGACTGCGACGCTCCAGTAACGGTCTGCACGGCCACTACGGTTGGGGCTTCGAATCCCCCCTCGAGCATGGATATTTGTGCCGTCCTTAGTGTCAGCTAGTTCATAAGTAGTTTGTAAGTTTAGGGGCCGGCCGCGGTGGCCGAGGGGACTGAGGCGCTTCAGTCACGGTCTGCACGGCCACTACGGTCGGGAGTTCGAATCGCCTCTCGGGTATGGATATTTGTGCCGTCCTAGTTCCTAAATAGTTCATAAGTAGTTTGTAAGTTTAGGGACTGATGACCCCGTAGTTAAGTCCCATAAGCTGCACAAACATTTTTTAAGTTTAGTCCCATAAGCTATACAAACATTTGAACAAATTGCGTGTTTATGGAATATCTTTCCAATTGTGCGATTGGATTCACGATTTCCTACCAGAAAGGACACAGTTCGTAGTAATTGACGGTAAGACATCGAGTAAAACAGAAGTGATATCTGGCGTTCCCCAGGGAAGCGTTATAGGTCCCCAACTCTTCCTTGTGATTATAAAGGTTTAATCTGAATAGCTCTCTTCCTCGTGTTTATATACGAATTAGCAGACAATCTGAATAGCTCCATTAGACTGTTAGCGGATGATGCTGTCGTTTATCGGTTAGTGAAGTCAACAGACGATCAAAAGCAACTGCAAAACGATTTAGACAAAATTTCTACATGGTGCGAAAATTAACATTAAATAAAGGAAAGTGTGAAGTAATACACATGACCACTAAAAGAAATTCGCTGAACTTCAGTTACGCGATAAATCATTCAAACCTTAAGGTGGTAATTCTACCAAATACCTAGGAGTTACAATTACGAACAACTTAGACTGGAGAGAACACATAGAAAATATTGTGAGGAAGGCGAACCAAAGGTTGCGTTTCATTGGCAGAACACTTCGAAGATGCACCAGCTCCACCAAAGAGACTGCCTACATCACCATTGTGCGTCCTCTCCTGGAGTACTGTTGCTCCTTGTGGGACCCTCACCAGGTGGGACTGACGGAAGATATTGAGAAGGTCAAGAGAAGGGCAGCTCGTTTGTTTTATCACGTTACAAGGGGGGGGGGGAAGCGTCACGGAAATGTTTCACGAATTGGGGTGGAAATAATTAAAAGAATGACGTTATTCATTGCGGCGTGATCTGTTTGCGAAGTTTCAATCACCGACTTTTAGTTCTGAATGTGAAAATATTTTGCTAGCACCCACCTACTTAGGGAGACATGACCATCCCAATAAAATAAGAGAAATCAGATCGAGAACGGAATTTAGTTGTTCGTTCTTCCCGCGCGCTATTAGAGAAAAGTTATGAAAGTGGTTAATGAACTAGCTAGTAGAGAAAAGTTATGAAAGTGGTTAATGAACTAGCTAGTAGAGAAAAGTTATGAAAGTGGTTAATGAACCCTCAGGCAGGCACTTAAATGTGATTTTCAGAATATCTATATAGATGTAGACTCCCAATTTATTTGTAAACACTAATGAAAGCACGATGTGCAAATGACAGTGTTTAATGACACACTGTAAACTGGCCTAACTTTGGCGACCTGGGGTAAATTCATCCATTGGTCTATAAGTCCAACGTCTACCATGATTGCTTGCTGTGGCGGTCATTTTGGTTCTATAACGCTGCTATAATAGACTCTATTCGTGTAATGTTCGTCACTATAAAGGTGGAAAGTCTCAGTTGTTTGAAGCAGCGAATGTAAAATTACGATGGAGCATGCAGGTTACAGGGAGATGACACTGTAATGATACACTGCAAATTTTACTTAGTGAAAAATATATTTGCTGGCAGCTAATTACGTTCTTCATATATTTTTGATGTTCATCTGTCTTTTACGAGCTGCCCAGAATGCAGCTGTGCATTTCGTATTTCATGTTTTACCCTTCGCTAAGATCAGACGTACACTCTTTGACAAAAAACCTGGCCGCCGGCCGGCCGCCGCTGAGCCTAAGTCCGAGCCGATCGCGACATGGGACAATAAAAGTGGCCGCGCTGATTCGCTCTAAGTCCAGCTATCTGCACAATCTGGCAACACTGCAGACTGCGGGAGTTCATACAGCACTTCTTGTCTGCAGTTAGAAGATAACTGGGTCAGCTGACTCCTTGGTCTTGCGGTAAAGTGCGCGACTTGCGTGTTCAGTATTAGCGATCGAAACCGACTGTTGACAAAAATTTTAAATTCACGTCACTCGTTCATGCTCATGCTCCATGTGTAAGGGAAGCATATGTGTAACGTATTTCATTTTTTGCTACACTGGTAATAACATTTCGGCCCAATAACATCGCCGCCTCTGGCCGCAGCACTTGGCAGAGCTCTCCGCGGCCCACTCGCCGGCAGCAGCGGTGGCGGCGCTACACAGCGCTGCCTCGCCCTCTGCCCACAGCGCCTGCCGCCGCTCATCGCCCTGCATACGTAAAATGCTGTAGTGTTGCTAAGTGGTGATCCGCAAAAAAGGTTGCGATTCGTATTTCACACAGGATATAACGAAGCAGACCACCTATTTTGAATGATGAGCATATAATATATTAGAGAGGCAAAAAATTGTCATTGTCCAATCCAATGGTACTCTACGATGGTTAACACTTATTTGTAATTTAAATCTCGATCCTTTTCCTTTCAGAAAAGCCTTTCATGTAATTTGTTATTGTCATCTGTTCATATGTTTTCATCAAGACACAATATGTAACTCACTAAAATGTTTTAGTGTCGTTGTTTCACTCCGTACGGTAAATGTATGAGCTAAATTATGTGAATACGTTTCAGTGCACGTTCTAAAGCAATACAGGCACACTGCAAGGTTCGTGTCTTCATGTCTCATTTCTACAGGAGATATTTCACATCAATGGAGGTGAATTCGAATTTCTTCGAAGGCGTTTGTATGGTGAAGCAAAGAAGACATCTAATACCATTTCCATAATTTGAAGTCGACCTTTCTGAAAGACTTATTGTATAAAGTTTTTCTTATGATTCCGTTAAAGAGTTTCTTCTTGCAATCTGAAGCGTATAAAGTAAAATAAAATGAAATTAAATTCCACCCCCCAAACGCACTTTCTCCAACCAGGATTAGAACTGCCGAGTCACACTAGGGCTGCATCACAAGACAAATGCAGAACCCCACAGCCAACCACACGCTGTGCCAGCGGGCCCTCAGTCTCTCACATATTCAATGCTGAGCCTCTAACGCATCGCGAAAGAACCTGAAAGTCACCTACACAAATGACTACATTCCTTGAGTGCAAAAGTTAAATTTCTGTCTCTCATTTCACGTAGGCATTACAAATCATTAGTCATGAAAGTAGAAAAGGAATGTCAAGTGAACTTTGTGAGACAATTCAGTACCACTTGAGGAAGTAACTGCACTGTCACAGTGTTGCCAAATATCAGCAACGATGTTGCCAGTTCTTAGCTGTACTAGGAAGACCTGTGAAGCGATAAGCGATGCGAAATCGCGCTAGTCTCATGAGAGCTTCTAGAGGGGAGTCGCGCATTTCGGTTAATATGCGCTATCTGCTGATAGATTCCGTCGTCACATTTACGATGCAGATATTAAATTCGTCCAATGAGGCCGAAACTAGCGTTTAAATTTTTTGAAGCTATACAGTATTATGATATTTCGGCAAATGACTAGAGAAGTTAAAAATACTGATATTGTGCTTGCAACATACGGCAGGTTAAAGTCTGAGATATATAAACTTCCATCACGATTTCAGTTTCACCCCCCTCCCCCCCCCCCCCAAAGAAAAGACTAAAACAACTACTTTGTTAGATATCTACAAAAGTAATTTTTTATGAGTTACTGGAAATGAACGTTGCATCATCCATCACTAAACAGTAAAGTATCAAACACTTCGCATCTTGAAAGCGACAGCCCACAATATTCTCAATCCTACTAGCATCTGGCCTCTACTGGCTTTTAGCCATGCATTGAGAAGAAATGATTATGAATTGAATTGATAACTTACCGTCATCAACTTTCAGTAAGAGCTTTTTGTAACAAAACGAAAAAGTAATGTGAACCATCATTTTCTCCAATGATACTATGCATATATTTTTGAAGGTCTACAGGCGCGCTCCGCCTTCTCCGTTTCCAGACGCGCGCGCCTTCGCTCTCTCGTTGTGCCGCATTTACCGAAACGCTCGTGGCTGCCGCCACCGCGTCATTCCTCTTATCGACTTCAGAATGTTAATGAAATAAATTACCCTTCACGTTGGTGGCCACTAAACGCTACTGTTAGCATTACTCATGATGCAAGAACACTTTATGTTCCAGTGTTACTATGATGTCTGACATAGCTATTAAAAATTCGAAAATTTATTGGAATTATCCTTAACGCGGTATCAATTATCGAGTGAACAAAAGTTACTTTATACGTCTATTTTAATACCTCGTTTCCATGCATTTTCAATCTGAATGATTATTTTACACTTTTCAAATTTTGTATGTGTCAAATTTTTCATTCAGTTTCAACCGTTTCTATGAGAATAAAACAGTGTCATTCGAAACATTTGTTTTATTTCTATTTCACCTGACCCCTATTATGTATTAGTCACGAAAAGATCGCGAAGGTAAAATATAGGGCGATATGAACTCACACTAAGTCTTACCAGAAATAGTTTTAACGGCGAACCATTCACGACTGGAAGAGAAACAGGCGGAAACAGCAGTTGTATAAAAATTGCCCTCCACCACACACCAATTAAGAAATGGTGTTAATGAAGCAGTGTCATCCAGTTCTAAGTTAAGTTGAAAGTTCAGGGTCTCTTGTTCAGAGGGAAGTTGGTTTGAAATGAACTGCAAAATTTGTACCAACACACGGAAACATAAACAAAGTAAGCTCTATTGCACACGAGACACGAAAGAAAGAAGGAAGGTTACGATTTAACATCCCCTCGACAAGGGGGTCATTAGAGCGAAGCAGAAGTTCGGATTGTCATGATAAGGATGTGGAAGGAAATCGGCCGTGCCCTGCCGCAGGGACCATTCCGGCATTTGCCTAGACTGATTTAGGAAAATCATGGAAAACTCAAATCCAAATGGCCGAAAGCCAATTCGAAGCAACGTGCAGCCGAATATGAGTCCAGTGTGTTACCAATGCACCAACCCACTCTGTAGCAAAAACGAATGCGAGTAAATATTGCATTATCACGCGGTTCTGAGTTACGTTAATTGTCTGGCCTATCGTTAGTATAAAATCAATTGTAAAATTTGTAACAAAAACACAATAGACAGTAAAGCAACCTAATAATCACGTGTTACAACGATTAAAATTGCTCGATGAATTGTGCCATGATTTAGAACAATATTAGGGAAAGCAATTGCACTGTTGCTTGTTAAAAGATAGTAAATAAAAGTATTGACGTATCTCTTATTCATTGATTTTGAACAGATGCCCTAGGTTGCGCAAGGCTGTAATTTTACCGCTATCATAAAAATTAAATGGACTGGGTACAAAATTTGTAAATAAATTTGATCCAAATTATCATTATGAATGAAGTTAATAAATGAGCAATCCTTGAATGTCCTCTGCCTACGTATGGTTTTGAAATTAAGGGTGTTAGAGGAAGTGTTCCAGATTTTAAGAGGAACTTTTACAGATGAAACAAGACTAAAATGAACGTTGTACATTAGCTCTAAGTCTCTTATATTAATGGATATGAGAACTTGTTGATCTTCAATATTGTGAAATACATTGAACAAACAAATATAACGGTAATACAAAATACAAATTCAGAGATCAACTTGAAATAAAACCTAATGGTACTAACAATAATAAAGCACAGCAGTTCAAACACTTCACGAGGAGAATTATAGGGAAAATATGTGTTTAACAATATTAAGGAGATGGACAGCAAGAGCAAACTGTTTACGGTTACGAACAATATTCGTACAAGTAAATATACCAACGGTGGAAATACGACCGCCTACTGCGAAATGAATTATGTGGAGCACATGTTTTCTTTCGACGTGAAATCTGGGATCGGCAGAGACAAAGTATTATCCATCTAGAGACAACGGAAAATGTAAGCAGAGAAAAATATATCTCATTATTTTGTGAGAAGTAAAGACGAATATAAACTGAAAGAATGTAAATAAACGAGAAAAATAAAATTAATAATCAAGTTTCTTAGATATGACTTCTTTCTTCAACATATAATTCTATCTCTTCTGCACAGAGGACTAGCTACGCGAGCCTAACTCTACTATGACAGAGAACCGTCCGCTTCTCTGCCTTTCGTGGAGATATTTCAGATGAAAGTGTTCTGCCCATATACGAATGACCTAAGATAACCAAACGGTTTGGTTTATAGGACAATTTCACTTTTGGCGGTTGCAATTACTTTACAAATAACAGATCGAATGAATGGAGTAATTTGAAGGGAAACTAATTATTACAATTACTTTGAATCACCTGCAAATATAAAAATATTTAAGACAAAAAGTACTTCTGAAGCAACATTAAACACCAACATTATAATGCACCTAAACAGGGGCATCACTATACGAAGAAAACAGTTTCTTATTGGGAAAGGTTATGCGGATGTAATAGAAGTCACTATCTTCTGCAGCAAAAGCCGTCTTGTCAATTTTATGATTATCGGTAAAAACTTGCGTAATAGCTGCTCTAGGACGATACCCGCCAGATGCTCATTTTGGTGATATTCCTGGAATGTGAGCCGCGTATGACAAGATTGAACGTATATACATCCAATTTGGGACAAAAGTCCGTAGGAACTTTGGAGAAAGTAGTCATTTCACACTTTCTCCGTTTCGTTGAAAGAAACTCTCCCCGGAAGTTGATGAACGTAAGTCATCTATTCATCAGCATTTTCAATGATGTTGTCGGCTTTCGGACTGAAGCCTTACTTAGAATGGGCGTTGGTAGCGCAGCATGGATAAAAGCCAGTTGAAGCAACCTGTTTGTAGGAATGAGGATATTGTGGGATGGCCAAGAAATTCTTCCTATAGCTTAGCAGTATTGCTTACGATGCTATGAAACTCTGATCGTTCCCTTAGTTCCAGAATTCGAGGTATTTTCCAATATTCATGAGGATATGAGATTAGTCATTGCATTTAAATGACTATGTTATCCTGAATTAAATTTTCGACCGCAGAAAGGTCTACACCTCCTTAAATTGCAAACAATTTTGTGTTTTATGTCGGGACTCTCTGTATTAACTGCCAACAAATATCAGATAACTGAACGAGTAATCTCATTTTAGCTCGGTGGCGCCGTTCTCGTTTTCTCATCTACAGCAAGCATAGTTGATTGGTGAGGTATCGTTGTACTAGTGATGTGTGTGGCTTCAGGTCTATTTTTTTCCTCTGAAAAATATCATAAATGGCATTCAGCAACGAAATACCAAAACTCATTGCAGTGTGTCAACCAAGAGATCGTCATTTTCTATTGTTATTGTAATCTTCATCATTCTGCTGTAATGCCATAAATATCATTGATTACTATCATTATTATCATTAATTCAGTTGCAAAAGCTTTCTTTCCCATGTGGCCAAGAGACCAGAAAGAATGTGTGGTTTGACGAAAAATAGGCCAATAGGAGAAAGTAGGTAAAATGTTTGAAACAAATCTGTTGATTTAATATCGTTTGACGACAGATACTAAGCAACAACACATGCAAGTCATAGGTTGCAACGTTCGAAAAATCCATCAGACACATGGGTTCGGATTCTCATGATCATTTTTTGGCCCATCAAGGCTGTAACACTTCGATATCAATAAGCTGCTTTGTAGTCTATAGATTATATGTATATGTTTGCAGAGGAAAAACATCAGAATTGCACGTTTCCCACATATACAGTTTAGTTTCTGTGTTCATGGCCGTAATTTTAAATATCCAGTCTTCTGAATACTCAAGTGAAATAATTACTGTGTTGCACAAATAATCAGTTAACTATGTTTCTTCTGGCTTTCAAGCAAACCAACACATAGAAGACATGAAATATTACTTGTACAGTCGTAATGCTGAATTTTGAAACGCAGTCGCTTTCAAGTTGCGAAGTTTTTCGAGACGGATGGGGCATCCTTGATTTCCAGAAACTTTTCATCAAAAAATTAGCTTTTGTCGAAATGTATCAAAGCAATTGTTATAGTCTTTTTATGGGGGGGGGAGGGATAAAACCGTAATCGTGATGCATTTTTACGTAACTCAGTCTTTGATTCGCCGTATGTTGCAATCAGAATATCAGTATTATTTTCTCTAGTCATTTGCTGAAGATATATCATAATGCAGTAAAGCTTCAAAAAATTAAAACGATAGTTTCGGCCTCATTGGACGAATTTAATATCTGCATCGTAAATGTGACGACGGAATCTATCAGCAGATAGCGCATATTAACCGAAATGCGCGACTCCCCTCTAGAAGCTCTCATGAGACTAGCGCGATTTCGCATCGCTTATCGCTTCACAGGTCTTCCTAGTACAGCTAAGAACTGGCAACATCGTTGCTGATATTTGGCAACACTGTGACAGTGCAGTTACTTCCTCAAGTGGTACTGAATTGTCTCACAAAGTTCACTTGACATTCCTTTTCTACTTTCATGACTAATGATTTGTAATGCCTACGTGAAATGAGAGACAGAAATTTAACTTTTGCACTCAAGGAATGTAGTCATTTGTGTAGGTGACTTTCAGGTTCTTTCGCGATGCGTTAGAGGCTCAGCATTGAATATGTGAGAGACTGAGGGCCCGCTGGCACAGCGTGTGGTTGGCTGTGGGGTTCTGCATTTGTCTTATGATGCAGCCCTAGTGTGACTCGGCAGTTCTAATCCTGGTTGGAGAAAGTGCGTTTGGGGGGTGGAATTTAATTTCATTTTATTTTACTTTATACGCTGCAGATTGCAAGAAGAAACTCTTTAACGGAATCATAAGAAAAACTTTATACAATAAGTCTTTCAGAAAGGTCGACTTCAAATTATGGAAATGGTATTAGATGTCTTCTTTGCTTCACCATACAAACGCCTTCGAAGAAATTCGAATTCACCTCCATTGATGTGAAATATCTCCTGTAGAAATGAGACATGAAGACACGAACCTTGCAGTGTGCCTGTATTGCTTTAGAACGTGCACTGAAACGTATTCACATAATTTAGCTCATACATTTACCGTACGGAGTGAAACAACGACACTAAAACATTTTAGTGAGTTACATATTGTGTCTTGATGAAAACATATGAACAGATGACAATAACAAATTACATGAAAGGCTTTTCTGAAAGGAAAAGGATCGAGATTTAAATTACAAATAAGTGTTAACCATCGTAGAGTACCATTGGATTGGACAATGACAATTTTTTGCCTCTCTAATATATTATATGCTCATCATTCAAAATAGGTGGTCTGCTTCGTTATATCCTGTGTGAAATACGAATCGCAACCTTTTTTGCGGATCACCACTTAGCAACACTACAGCATTTTACGTATGCAGGGCGATGAGCGGCGGCAGGCGCTGTGGGCAGAGGGCGAGGCAGCGCTGTGTAGCGCCGCCACCGCTGCTGCCGGCGAGTGGGCCGCGGAGAGCTCTGCCAAGTGCTGCGGCCAGAGGCGGCGATGTTATTGGGCCGAAATGTTATTACCAGTGTAGCAAAAAATGAAATACGTTACACATATGCTTCCCTTACACATGGAGCATGAGCATGAACGAGTGACGTGAATTTAAAATTTTTGTCAACAGTCGGTTTCGATCGCTAATACTGATCATGCAAGTCGCGCACTTTACCGCAAGACCAAGGAGTCAGCTGACCCAGTTATCTTCTAACTGCAGACAAGAAGTGCTGTATGAACTCCCGCAGTCTGCAGTGTTGCCAGATTGTGCAGATAGCTGGACTTAGAGCGAATCAGCGCGGCCACTTTTATTGTCCCATGTCGCGATCGGCTCGGACTTAGGCTCAGCGGCGGCCGGCCGGCGGCCAGGTTTTTTGTCAAAGAGTGTACATCATGGACTTCCTTCCTACCAAATGTAAGTGTGTGAGTTCGCTTTTCTCTTTAAATTTGATGAAAATATAGTTAATTCAGCTAAAATCTCGTACATATTTAGAATTACCCACCTTTTAATAATTCATTAAGCGACTTTAATTTTTCCTGCAGTAATCTTTATTATGTAACATGATGCTTGAAGCTATTGTTGGACTTGTATTTATAATTTACTAGAAACTTCTATAAATCATTGAATGCAACTTTCATGAATGTGGCTTTACAGTAATGCCCGCAATCTTCGGAATTAAACGAAATCCTATCAATTTAAACAGCCTTTTTTCACCAAAGTTAAATTAATATTTTTTCCACGGTCATTCAATTAGCATAATCCGCTCTAAGTAAATCAGGCATCATTTTACATAATGCAACAAGAGTTTTACAGCCTCATCCGAACAACTTGAACTAAACATGTTGGTAAGAAAGGTCATCGCGGAATCTCTAGATTTCTTTGTGTAATATTTGCTCAGTTGTTGCTTTTATTCCAAAGTCAGATTCCGCCAACTTTTTTGAGTCTGCTATTTTTAAAGCTACACATATATCTCAGACCCACCAAGTTACTTCCCTGTAATATTACAACGCTATAGAAACTTTAAAAGCGGCCCCGAACATTAACAACCACTCCAACACCTGATGGGACTAAAAAACGCACTATTACAATATCTTCAAATGTTCAAATGTTTGTAAAGGTTGTAGGACTTAACTGCGGGGTCATCGGTCCCTAAACTGTCCAACTACATATACTTACACTTAAGACAGCATAAACATCCATGCCCGAGGGAGGATTAGAACCTCCGACGCGGGAGGCCGCGCGATCCCAAACGCGGCGCTCCAGACCGCTCACCTACTCCCGCGCGGCGGTCGTATCTTAATATATATATATATATAAACATTGAGGTGTTTGTGCATATATTTCATTCTGCAGCCAAAATTGCAGATCGCAAAGGAATAGTATGTGGTAGTAGGTACCAGTATCCCATTGTGCACTATGTAGCAGAGGGCTTATAACGATATGGGGGTGGAAGATATGACAGTTGAAAGTTCCAACTTATATAAAATTTTACTATTGGGTGTCTATTTTTTTGCTCTTGAGCAAAAACTACACAATGGAGTCGAACGATCTCTATGTGTTCTTGCAGTACGAAGCTTCCCATGGTACACCATAGCAGTTACGTGTCGATAGCTACAACAGGGTGAAATCTACAGTGGATGAAAGCCGTTAGCTCATATATAAAATTCGGACTGAAGACGAGTGATGACTTTTGACACTATAATAGCAACGAGGTTGTGTACAACGAAACATAATGCCCTTTCTTCATTTGTTTTTCTGCAACAAGCGTACGAATAAAGAAAAATAAGTGCAAATTGCAGTTTAAAAATTACTATGAAATATGCCAAAGCATAAGTGAGAAATATCGCGTTCTCAATCCGTTTCTAAAAAACGGAAAACGGTGATGAAAAGTATATCTACAGATAATAGAAACTTGAAATTTGTAGAAGTTGTTTATCTTACACTGTAGGCATCAGCGATTTTTCGATATTCCTATCACTAAGGGCGTGTGTTTCCTGAAGAGGGGCAGCAGTCTTTTCAGTAGTTACAAGGGCAACAGTCTGGCATTCTACAGATGGAAGCGTGGAATGTTAGACCCCTTAATCGGATAGGAAAGAAAATTTAAAAAGAGAAACGGATACATTGAAGTTAAATATAGAGCGATTTAGTGAAGTTCGGTGGAAGGAGGAACATGATTTCTGGTTAGATGAATACAGGATTATAAATACAAAATCAGTTGGGGTTATTACAGAAATAGAACTGATAATGAATAAGAAAATAGGAATGCGGGTAAACTTCTATGACTAGCGCAGTGATCGCATTGTCGTAGTCAAGATAGAATTTTCCACGGAATATAGTTATAACAAACTCCTGGTTTAAGAATATTGAAAGAAGGTTTTATTTGTGGAAGAGACCAGGATGCATCAGAAGGTACGAGACAGATTTTGTAATGGTGAGACATAGATTCGGAACAAGGTTTTAAAGACACAATACCCAGGGGCAGATTTAGACTCTGACCATATGATCGTGAACTGAGACTATAAAAAAAAGTAAAAAGGTCTAGAGAATTTCTATGGGAGCTTGAAAGACGACCGTCTGCCGTCTTCCATATATTTTTCTATATTTCTGTAAAGTTATAATTTATTTCATGTCACTAAATTATCATTTTGTTAAAACGTGAACCCCACTCTTTTCAAGGCTTGAGGAATAGCATTTTTATTTCATGTGTTAAAATATTAGTTAATATTGCTAGGTTTTTCTTATTTTGTAATGTTAATAATTTATTAATATATTAATTAATGTGGCATAAGTACGGCTTCTCCGCTACGCCACTGTCCCTGTGAGAATGTCCAGTTCTTTTATTTTTAAGTGAGTGCAAGAATCTATGGCTGTTTGAATGTGGCGAGTGATAGCTCGCGTTGCAACGTTCTCTCTGGCTCAGAGACGATAGCTGCTGAGGTTAGCAAAGAGGTTTCTACACCATTTGGTTACAGTCTGGTTGCGAGCTAGTTGGTGAGCCTTCCCTCCGGCGCGAGTCTCGCTGTCCGTTTCGTATCCCATCCTCATCGCCACTTTTGTATCCCATCCTCGTCGCCACTTTTGTATCCCATCCTCGTCGACACCTTTGTGTCCCAGCCTCGCCGCCGCTTTTGTGTCTCGTTTCCGTTATAGGTGTCGGTGGCCGAGTAGAAAGAGACCGACACAGGAATAAAGGATGCACGCTTGTGCAGGTACAGAGGTTTCCAGCCAGTGGGACAGCAGAGACTAGAGACACTAGAGTAAATTAGAACGAGATATATATTTCATAGAGCCTTAGTAATACTTAACTTTTACATAGTTTTTGACTGCAGAATGCTGATACATAGATTAGATAGAGGCCTGCCTACTAATGATTTCTAGTGCCTATCCGATAGACAAGTCTTAACTGGTGCCTATCTGATTCCGAAGTGTTAACAGGTTCCTATCTCAGTCCCAAGTGAATGATGTCGTTTAGTGGTGGCAAAGAGCGGAGTTGTAGCAGAGGGCACTCGTGGCTGACGTCGTAAGAACGCCGCGCCGTGTGTGCATGGCGGCGCGCGGCGAAAGTAGGTGGCGCGCACTTTAGACTTGTGTGACACCACAGTCGGTTCAAATGTTTGTTAAGCTTATAGGACTTAACTACGGGATCATCAGTCCCTAAACTTACAAACTACTTATGAGCATGCTAAGACTAAGGGTGGCACAAATATCCATGCCCAATTGGGGGATTCGAACCCCCGACCGTAGTGGCCGTGCAGGCCGTGACTGACACGCCTCAGTCCCCTCGGCCACTGTGGCCGGCTGGCTGTCCATCCCCACCACCGCTTTTTTTTTGGATTTTCCGGTTTCCGATGGTTTCCCGCATCTTGTAGCCACTCGGTCTGGTCATTCTGGGCTGGTCGTCTGGTGAGGTAAGGTTGGTTTTGCTCTTGTTTTTGAAGATGGTAGCGTTTCATAGACTAGCACATTTAACTTTGATTCGTGAACTAAGAATCATTTTTTTTAAATATTTTCTCTGATCGTGTGCGGAAATGTGTTCTCGTTTTTCAATTCAGTGATTTCCCATAGATAAATGTGATGTGTGTGATACTAGTTGCAGTTTGATAACGGCCTGGTATGTTAAAACCTTTTGTGATCATGTGGCGGCCTATGAACTCTGTGTAAATACTTTCTACTTTTTGGGGCCCGATTTCTAATAGGTGATATGTTCATTTTTGTACAGTGCATGTAAAAATTGTGGTGTCGCACAAGTACAAAGTGCGCGCCACCTACTTTCGCCGCCCACTGCCATGCATGCACAGCGCGGCGTTCTTAGGACGACAGCCACGAGCGCCCTCTGCTGCAACTCCGCTCGTGGCTACCACTGAACGACATCGTGCACTTGGGACTGAGATATGAACCAGTTAACAATTCGGACTCTGCTAGGCACCAGTGAAGACTTAGCTATCGGATAGGCACTAGGCAGGCCTCTAGCTCAACTATGTATCAGCATTCTGCAGTACTGACCTATGTAAAAGTTAAGTATTGTATAAATTCTGTGCAATATATATCTCGTTCTAATTTACTCTAGTGTTTCTAGTTTCTGCTGTCCCACTGGCTGCTCACCTCCATACCTGCACAAGCGTGCTTCCTTTATTCCTGTGTCGGTCTTCCTACTCGGCCACCAACACCTATGACGGATACGAGACACAAAAGCGGCGACGAGGCTGGGACGCAAAAGTGGCGACGAGGAGTGATAGACGAACCTTGGACCAGCAACCAGACAGCAGCAGTCGCAGCACACAGAAATTGCTCCCGCCCACCCACCCTTATTATAAGAATTTTGGGGGAACATATTCAGTTACGTGTTTTGTAGACTTTTTTGTTGCAGGGCGTCCTTATATATCTTGCATTTGTGTTTTGTTATAAGTTACTTGTATGCGCAGCGCCTAATCGGTCAGCATGGCCGCTAACCCGAATCCAAACTTCATGGAAATTATTCAGTTACAGGCGGTGCAAATCACACAACTCCTGTGAGCGGTGTCCCAGCTAACAGCGCAAGCAGCTAACCAACAACAACAGCCGCTGCTTCAGCAGCCCATATCTGCCGTCGCAATGCTTCCTACGTTTCGCCAGTACAACGAACGTGCGGAAGAATGGAGCGACTATTTCGCGCAGTTTCAAGAACTCGTCGCCGCTCATCAAATTACAGGTCAGAAAGTGAAGCATCTGTTATTATCTGTGGTGGGCACCAACACCTTCGTGTTACTGAAAAAACTTTTACCCCGCGCATCTCCTCGTGATCTAGACTTTGAACAAATTGTAGATGCACTGAATGCTCATTATGAGAAAAAAGTTCTCGTAGCTGCGGCGCGGTACCGATTTTTCAGACTTAAAAAGTTACTGCAACAGTCACACCAAGAGTGGATCACTGAGTTGAAGGGCTTAACCCGCAAATGTAAATTTACTTGCTCTTGTGGACTTTCTTATAGTGACGTGATGTTGAGAGATGCGATCACGCAGAACATTCAGGACCCCAGAATTAGGGTAGCAATTCTGAAACAATCTGATCCCTCATTAGACAGTGTACTGCAGCTTATTGAAGCGCATGATACCTTTGACTTAGCAGATGTAGAAATGCAAAGCCACGGTGTAAATTCAGTGCGCCGCAACAGACGCTTTCCTAGCCGTAGTTCTCAGTGTAGCACTAGTGATTCTTTAAATTCTACCAGCCGTGCTGAACAGACAGTGAACAGCAGCCAGTGTAAAAGCGCGACACAAAGGTCGCATCGTCGTCTTAGAAACAGTAATGTGATTAACGGGCGCCAACGCTCTTATCAGAAAAATGTTCGTAAGTCTGTGTGTATCAGTGTGTATCTCGCCACAAGCGTGCACAGTGCCCTAATCGCAACGCGACCTGTTATCAATGTGGCAAATCAGGACACGTACAAACAGTGTGTATGCAAAATAAAAATTGCAAGAACGGTGCCATTCGGAACATTGCTTCGCAAAATGCAAGAACAGTTCATGCAGTCAATGTTATAGACACTGTGGAATTGAAAAGTGCTTTGTTTGGTTCTCAAATGCAAGACAGTTTTCCTGCGCCTACGGCACAACTATGTAGTGAGCTACGTCGCAAGCGCCGACGAGCGCGTAAAACAGTGCAACGGAAAAGGGTTTGGGACAAGCATGACTATGTACAGTGCAATCCTGTAGTGAACCTAGTGCCTTCTACAACTTCTCCTTGTAATACTGCCCAGTACTGTGTAGATAGTGACAGTAGATACTCAAAGTAATTTTAGTGCAGTAGCCTCGCAATGTGCGGACGCCAATCCGGCGGTAGTGCCATCTAGTGACAGTGTTGTTAATCCGCTGCGTGCCGAGTCTGCGCCGCTTCCTTTACTACGCAGCCCGCATGCGCAAGCGCGTCAAACAAGGCGTAGCAGCCGTTGCTCACATTCGCGCACCTGTCGAGCGCCACAAGCAAAAACTTTTCGTGACTCTTTACATAGACAATAAGACTGTGCAATTTCAGCTTGATACTGGTTCCGCTGTCACTTTAATGAATAAAGACACTTATGAACTGCTGGGTTCGCCAAAATTGTCGCCGTGTCAACAAGTGTTAACAGCTTACACAGGTCAAAATATTCCCGTGTTAGGAACGTGTAGCCTGCCTGCCTCTTTTCAAGGTGTAACAAAAACAGTTGCCTTTGTACTTCTTCAGGCCAAAACTACACAGAAAATTTTTGGACTAGATGCTTTTGACTTGTTTGGTTTATCAATTCAAAGAGATGTGCATCAAATTTCGTCAGTAGTGCCTCAGGACAAAATAAATGCATTGTGTGACAAATATAGCCACTTGTTTTCGCCGGAACTAGGTTGTGCAAAAGACTTCGTGGCACATGCAACTTTAAAAGAATCTGCAGTGCCAAAATTTGTTAAAGCTAGACCAGTGCCTATCGCAATGCGTGATACAGTTGCCGAAGAACTTAAACGTTGGCAAGATAGTGGGGTGATTTCTCCTGTTTCTGCGAGTCAGTGAGCCTCATCTTTAGTAATTATAACCAAACCGTCAGGAAAACTTCGCCTCTGTGCGGACTTCAAATCAATAGTCAACAGACAAACAATTGTAGACACTTATCCCCTGCCCAGACCTGACGAACTAATGGACAAATTAGGACAGTCTCGCTTCTTTTCCAAGATTGATTTAGCAGAGGCATACTTACAGACTCCGCTTGATGACGAGTCCAAACAGTTTTTCGTCATTAATACTCACATGGGCCTTTTTCAATTTCAACGCCTACCCTTTGTCAGTTCTTCCGCCCCCGCTATTTTTCAGCGCTTTTTGGAACAGCTGACAGTTTCTGTACCGTGTTGCTCGAACTACTTAGATGATATTGTGGTATCCGGACGTAAAGTTGAAGAACATTTAGCAAACCTGGAGTGTCTTTTCAAAGTGTTGACTGCAGCAGGTCTACGTTGCAATAAAGCAAAGTATTCGTTTTTTTCAAACTGAAATCGAGTACCTAGGCCATGTGATTAATGCCCAAGGAATCCATCCCTTACAATCACATCTTCGAGCAATCAAAGACTTGCCTCCTCCTAAGAATGTGCACGAATTGCAAACAGTAATGGGAAAGCTTATTATTTCAGATTTATTCCCAATGCCTCTCAGATTGCAGCACCACTGCATCACTTACGTAGGAAGAATGCTCCTTTTGTATGGTCTCAAGAGTGTCAGGTTGCCTTTGACAAATTAAAGTCTGCACTACTCAGTGATGCATGTTTGATTCCCTTTGACTCACAGAAACCTGTAGTGTTAGCAGCTGATGCCTCGTCGTACGGTCTGGGTGCAGTATTGTCGCATCGTATTGGATCTCACGATCGTCCTATTGCCTTTGCGTCCAAGCTACTGACGTCAACGCAACAGAATTACAGTCAGATAGAAAAGGAGGCCTTAGCAATCATTTACGGCGTCACAAAGTTTCATCATTATCTCTATGGCAGAAAATTCTATTTGTTGACAGACCACAAGCATCTCACGTCGTTGTTCTCACCCACAAAGCCAAGTCCGCCAGGAACGGCACAAAAGCATCAGAGATGGTCCTTGATATTGTCTAATTATCAGTATGAGATTTTGTACCGACCTACCACTAAACACGCCAACGCGGACACACTTTCCCGACTTCCGGTTGGCCAGGATGTGTATTTTGATTCTTCTGAAATGGCATGTTGTCAGATAGACTCCAGAGATGCTTCCGCTGTCGCAGACTTTCCGTTAAACTCTCGTCGGGTTGCGCAGGAAACAGCTGCGGATGCAGACCTAAGTGTGGTAGCACGTTTTGTTCGCTCAGGGTGGCCTGCCAGAGCCAAAAACATTGAGCGGCCTCTGGTTCGACGTTATTTTGCACAACGTCATGCATTATCTTTAAGTCAGGGTGTTCTGTTGTTACATACTGACAACGACCAAACAAGAGTGATTGTTCCTCGTTCTCTGCAACGAGAAGTGTTACGCCTCCTGCATCAAGGACATTGAGGTATTGTTAGGACAAAGCAACTGGCCAGACGTCATTGTACCTGGGTTGGTATGGATGCCCAGATAGAGAGTATGACGTCACAGTGTACAGTTTGTGCGGAGCATCAGGCGGCTCCTCCGCAACGTATCTCAGACTCGCCACGCTCCAAGGGACCATGGCAACGTTTACACATTGTCTTTGCCGGACCTTTCTGGAATAAGCGCTGGTTAATTGTTGTAGATGCTTTCAGCAAGTTTCTTTTTGTGATTGCCATGAACTCAACGACGGCGTCTAGTACAATCAGTGCCTTAACATCAGTGTTTTGCATCGAAGGTTTGCCTGAAACTATCGTCAGTGACAATGGACCTCAGTTTGTTAGTGCGTAATTTCAACAGCTTTGTCGTGTGAATGGCATTCAGCATATCACCACCGCACCTTTTCACCCTCAGTCCAATGGTGAAGCGGAACGTTTCGTTCGAACATTCAAGTCTCACATGGAGAAGATGAAAGGTCAGCACTCCAGGCAGCAAGCTCTTCAAATTTTCCTGTCTACTGTGCATGCCACGCGACGGCCCGTCTCCTGCCGAGCTGCTACACGGCCGCCGTCACCGCACTTTCCTTCACCTGCTGCAGCCTCCCACGCACCGAGTCGGTTCGTATGGCGCTACGCGTTTTCAGGTTTCTACGCTGGTGCTGTACTGGGTGTTTGCTGGCAACAAGACAAGATGGACGCCATTCAGCGCATGCTCGGTCGCAATATGTATGTCGTACTTTCTTCCACAGCGTCGGAGCTGCGGCGCCACGCAAACCAATTGCGATTGCACAGGCCGCGCGATCCTGTCTCCGGTTTCTTGATTCCAGACCCAGTTCACCGCCAGGGAGCACAGCTACATCGCTCGCCGCCGGGTACAGCTTCCCCGGGCTACAAGATTCCGATGGATGTCGACGCGCCTCCTACGCAGTCCGCCTCTCCGCCGCCGTCGCCGCATCAGCTGCCCCCGCCGCCTGGGCCACGCACCTCAGAAGAAGATGACCTGCTCCATCTGGGCGGAGGCGGGCGCCCTTCCGCTGGTTTTGGCGGGTTTCCCGGCGGATCGCAAGGTGTATACCGGGGCGCGGACGACGTCTCGATCCCAGCCTCAGCTACGACGCCCGTCCCACCAGTAACGCCCCCGCCCAGGCCCTCTTCCCAGTGCCGTCGCCGTGGCCCTCAGCCCTACGCCACGACGGCGCAGCGGTTTGGGGGAGGGGGGGGAGGGGTGTGGTGTCGCACAAGTACAAAGTGTGCGCCACGTACTTTTGCCGCGCGCCGCCATGCACGCACGGCGCGGCGTTCTCACGACGACAGCCACGAGCGCCCTCTGCTGCAACTCTGCTCGTGGCTACCACTGAACGACATCGTGCATTTGGGACTGAGATAGGAACCAGTTAACACTTCGGACTCAGCTAGGCACCTATCGGATAGGCACTAGGCAGGCCTCTAGCTCAACTATGTATCAGCATTCTGCAGTACTGACCTATGTAAAGTTCAGTATTGTATAAATTCTGTGCAATATATATCTCGTTCTAATTTAGTGTTTCTAGTTTCTGCTGTCGCACTGGCTGCTCCCCTCCGTACCTGCACAAGCGTGCTACCTTTATTCCTGTGTCGGTCTTCCTACTTGGCCACCGACACCTACGACGGATACGAGACACAAAAGCGGCGACGAGGCTGGGACGCAAAAAAAATCTTCTCATCCATTTCTTGAGTGATATGTGTTCCACGTGGTTGGTTCAAAGAACAAAGCCTTCACCTTCCACTGTTGTTTGTTCCATGCCCATCAGGCAAGTAACTATGCGGGTATCCTTCTGATTTCCACTAATATTTCTCGATCTTCTCTCCCCGTCTATTTTAATTTTGGTGTCTCTTCTCCGACTAGTAGTACGCACTCTGTCTTTGTCAGTAATTCTCTCTGATCCTTGTACAATCTCCTTCAATAGCTTCCTTATGTAATTCTAAACATTTCTATGGGTTGCATGCTGTAATTCTTAATTTTATTTTTCCGACTTTGTAATTATTTCACTTTTACGGGATTTTTGAGACAGGACCTCATCCGTCTCTGTAATCGCCCGTATCGTGTGTAGTTTTCGGTTTTCGAAACCACGTGGGTCCGAGTTTCGACTTCTGGGTTTTGCAGCTAGTCGCCTGAATTCACGCCACTGCTCATATAAAACCAGTACCTAGATCGATTTCTAACAAATTGCAACTTAAGAATCCGCCGTTATTTTGTATAATGAATCCGATTTTCAACTAATTCACCTTCAGTGGAGTGCGTTCACGTAACGTAGCCGGGCATCGTCGTTAGTGTGTTTACTCGCAGTCCAATTCAGATGTAATTTAACTTGGCTATACTCTCAAAATAGGCTCGACTGACCAGAGCCAGAGCTTCAAAGTGTTTTTGTATATTGTGTTTTGTGCTACCTCCGACTTGCTGAATTTCTCCTACGATAGCGACGCCGGCTTCCGCCTTGTCTCAGCACGATGTTTTTGGTGAGTTTCGCTGTGGCATTGTGTGTGTGTGAGCGAATGAGTGTGATTTGTGACTCCTTCCCCACCAGTAGCGTTAAATCATGTATAATTTAAGTTGGGCACCGTCCACATTAATCCATGTAAGAGATGCATTTTTATTGTATTAAAAAATTGGTTCCCCATTTTCCTTGTTTTCTATCTGAATAAACAAGTTTAAGTTCAGCATAATCCGTAAGTTGCCTATAAATTGTAGTTTAGAGCACCTTCCCTCTTTCATTTAATGTTGTTCTTAACAAGTGCTGAGAATAAGTTCAGATGCAATAATTTTTATGTCTATATTCCGTTGTGCCGCAAATGTTTTCTTAGCCTCCTTTCTGAGATAACTTTAATTGTGGTGGCTTGCTTATTAATGTCTGTGTGTAATAACGTGTGAGCTGCTATGTATATTGACCACTGTAGTATTAACTTCCTGTTATTGAAGTAATTTGAAACGAGTCAGTTCTCAGTTTGGGCCAGGGAACAAGGCTTGGTAGCAGGGGGTAACGAGTAGTTCACACGGACTTCATTTACTAATTTTAGTGATAAGACAAGGCTCTTGTTACGTACAGTGGTCGACTTTTAAGCTTTAGGCAACAATTGACGGAAATGGGGGGGGGGGGGGAAATAAAACTGTACAAGAGGATTGGGTACCACTGAGAGACGAAACAGTGAAGGCAGCAAGGACAAAATGAGTAGAAAGACAAGACATACAAGAAATCCTTGATATCACAAGAAATACTAAACGTAATAGATGAAAAAAGAAAATATAAAAATGCAGTAAATGAAACAAGTCCAAAATAGCTAAGCAGGAGTGACTAGAAGTGACTAGAAGTCTGTAAAGAATGTACAAATAAGTGAAAAATATGCTCCTGGCCATTAAAATTCCTACACCACGAAGATGAGGTGCTACAGAAGCGAATTTTAACCGACAGGAAGAAGATGCTGTGATATGTAAATGCTTAGCTTTTCAGAACATTAACACAAGATTGGCGCCGGTGGCGACACCAACAACGTGCTGACATGAGGAGAGTTTCCTACCTATTTCTCATACACAAATAGCAGTTGCCGTGATGCCTTGTGAAAGGAGGAGAAATGCGTACCATCACATTTCCGACTTTGATAAAGGTCGGATTGTAGCCTATCGCGATTGTGGTTTCTCGTATTGCGACATTGCTGCTCGCATTGGTCGCGATCCAATGACTGTTAACAGAATATGGAATCGGTGGGTTCAGGATGGCAATACGGAAAGCCGGGCTGGATTCCAACGGCCTCATATCACTAGCAGACGAGATGACAGGCATCTTATCCGCATGGCTGCAGCGGGTTCGTGCAGCCAGCTCTCGATCCCTGAGTTAACAGATGGGGTCCTTTGCAAGACAACAGCCATCTGCACGAACAGTTCGGCGAGTTTGCAGCAGCATGGACTATCAGCTCGGAGGCCGTGGCTGCGGCTACCCTTGTCTCTGCATCACAGACAGGAGCGCCAGTGATGGTGTACGCGGCGACGAACCTGGATGCACGAATAGCAAAACTTCATTTTATCGGATGAATGCAGGTTCTGTTTACAGCATCACGGTGATCGCATCCGTGTTTGGCTACATCGTGGTGAACACACATTGGAAGCTTGTATTCGTCATCGCCATACTGGCGTATCAACCGCCGTGATGGTATTGGGTGCAATTGGTTACACGTCTCGGTCACCTCCTGTTCGCATCGACGGCACTTTGAACAGTGGCCGTTACACTCCGGATGTGTTACGACCCGTGGTTCTATCCTTCATTCGATCCCTGTGAAACCCTACATTTCAGCAGGATAATACACAATCGCATGTTGCCTTTCTGGATACGTAAAATGTTCTACTACTGCCCTGGACAGCACATTTTCCAGATCTCTCACCAATTTAAAACGTCTGGTCAATGGTGGCCGAGCAACTGGCTCTTCACAATACGGCAATAACTACTCTTGATGGACTGTGGTATCGTGTTGAAGCTGCATGGGCATCTGTACCTGTACACGCCATCCAAGCTCTGTTTGACTCAATGCCCAGGCATATTAAGGCTGTTATTGCGGCCAGAGGTGGTTGTTCTGGGTACTGATTTCTCAGGATCGAGGCACCCAAATTGCCCGAAAATGTAATCAAATGTCAGTTCTAAAAATGTTCAAATGTTTGTTAAGCTTAAGGGACTTAACTGCGGCGTCATCAGTCCCTAAACGTACAAACAACTTATGAACTACCTTATACTAATCACGTCACAAACGTGAGGGGAGGGGGGATTCGAAACCCCAATCGTAGCGGCCGTGCAGACTGTGACTGGCGCGCCGCAGACCACTCAGTCTCTGTGGCCTGCCATGTCAGTTCTCGTATATTACATTTGTTCAATGAATACCCGTTTATAATCTGCATTTCTTTGTTGGTGTAGCAATTTTAATGGCGAGTATTGTATTAAAAACGTGCCATAATTCCAGTGTGCTACATTCACGTACACGGAGCTAAGCACAGTGGCTGCCAGTGCTAGCTGTTTGTCGGTGTTACTAGTGCTGTGGGCAGTCAGACACGGGCGTTGTCGGAGCAGGTGGCGGGCGCAGCCGTGCGTGGCTCAGATATGCGGGCCGCGCGCGCGCAAACTGCGTTACTGCGCTGCTACTGTGCTGCCACTGTGCCCGCTCTGCGCTGCCCGTCCGGCGGCCGCGCCTCGCCGCGCCGTGGGGATGACAGACCGCTGACGTCATCAGGGCGCGTGGGAAGCGCCGCACCTGCCGCCGCCACCACCGCCTTACTCCACTGCGCAGCTGCGATTGGCGGCGCGAAGCCGGCCGCGTGGCCCCGTTACTTAGCAGAGGGAAATGTAGCTGGCGAGCACCTGCCAGTGCTGAGGTTCCAATAGTGTTAACAAATCACCCGGTTTTTCTGGTGTCCACCCGGTTTTTAAGCTCTATTTCAGCCTCCCGGTTGCAAACATCCAAAATAGTAAAAATCCCCCGATTTCTTGGCTCTCCACATCAAACTGTTGTTCTGTGGTGTAAAGTGTGATTTCACGCAGTAAAAATGGAAAGATAAGAAATCGCACTGACGTGTTTTACGGCCCACTTTAGATTTTTTGCAAACATTTTGGAACAAAATAATAATCTAAATAATAAATCCTTTTAGGAAAAAAAATTAGGTAGTGGCGGGTTTCGAACCACCAACACTTCGCGTCACAGCCCAGCACCTTGTCCATTTATATATATATATATATATATATATATATATATATATATATATATATATATATATCCGTTTCATTTGATTTGCAAGTTTTTTTTTTGGTACACTTTCGAGAGATTTAATAGAGTGTAATAATAAAGAAAGAAAACTTTCTTCTTCAAAATATAATGAAAATTATATAATATATATACATAATTCTCTCTCTCCGTTTTTTTATGTTAAAATGTCCGGAGCAGCTTTGTTTTGCTACATTTCGGTGTAAAACTCAAAGACTTCCTCTGTTGTTTAAAACTTAAATACCCATCAAGCTAAGGCTATAAATCAAAACAACAGTTCTTTAATCTCATAGTATTGATGGCCGTTGTTAACTGATGATAATACGGCGTTTGTAGACATTTATCATTTATCGTACGAAGAACCATGTGTTTTTGTTAATTCCTCAGTGTTGCATTGCTTTGAAATGACAACGTGTAAGTTACAATAAGAAAATCATCAAATACGCGAGGAATGTCACGTGACATCTCCGACGGCTGGTTTTCGTTAATTCAATGGAGGGTGTCAAATCTCCGTTATTTTTTCAAATATGTCTCAAACGATACGAGATAGGAAAGAAAACATAAGGGAGGTAAGTTATAGAGAATTTTCTCCTCTACCAATCAGGTTATTCAATGTTCGTGTCAGATGAACGGTTCGTTTGCAATTACAATTATATTACAAACGGCTTTTTTTTGGTCTTACTACCGTATTTTTTGTCCGAAAATTTTGAAAAAGGAAGGTTCTGGTCTCTGGCGGCCTACAATCATGTCTGTAAAATTTAGTGCTGATCGGTTGAACGGTTCGTCTTAAAAACAGGGATCATGTTACGGACAGACAGACAAACGGACAGACATACATCCCAAAATCGCCGTTATTTTTGGAAATATCTTTGAAACGCTACGAGATATGACAAAAAAAAAAAAAAAAAAAAAAAAAAAAAAAAAAAGATCAAAGTTGTAGAGAATTTCTCCTCTACAAATTCGGTTATTCAATTTTCGTTTCAGATGAATAGTTAAGCCGTTATTTTCATTTAAATTTCGAGGTGTTAAAAGACGATCGTAAAGGCCCACTTTTAGTGTTAGTACCGTAACCTAAAGTGGGCCAAAATAATCTAACAACTAGATGAGTGTCGACTGTCGAGGCCCACGGCATAATTACAAGTTTCGCTTCTGTAGAGTATTGTTTGTAAACGATAAGTTGACGATTCGCGCAGTGGCTATGAGGAAAGTCAGGATGCGTACCTTGTTCCCACACTATCTCTGTCGAGTGGCGACGGGAGGGCGGTATCGGTTGTCACCAATGCGTACAGTTGAACTTCGCGTTTACGAGGCAGCTTTCTATTATAGTTCGATTAAAATTACTTGCTATCTGCCTGCGGTCTCTGAGCTGCAGCTGCACTGTTGCCACACCGGCCTGAATGCCGCTTCTTTCACAGCCCTAGCCAAGTGGCGGTGTGAACTGACCATCTCTTGCAGCAGCTTGGCAATAGCGCCCTGATTGTACGTAGGCCTACTTGCCTCTTGAGATACAGAAACGTTATTGTGAATGACATTGAACTGTTTGATGAGGTAACTTGCCTAGAAACGTTTCTGTGTGAACAGTTCAAATCCGAAACTGGGCCAACAGTTTTGGAAAAAAACTGTATCTGGTAGATGGTGAGTTCATGAATCATCGTTCAACATATGAATATTCAGAACTTTTAAAAATTGTTCAGTACTTTTTCTCAATCCCCGCCCACAATGCCGCTATGGTAAGAGTATTTTCATTATTAAATATACAATGGACCGACGAAAGGAATCGAATGTCTGTACAATGTGTAAGGGATTTGTTGATAATCAATTACAACTACAAAGTTATCACTTGCTCTCAGTTCTATGACAACATCAGAACGAACAAAGAATTACTTAAGAAAATTCGAGGAATTCAAAAATATGATTTTGTGAAAAAATAAGTTTTTGTGGTTGAAATAAAGCTGATCTGTAACCCCCCCCCCCCCCGGATTTTACTTTGAAAATTTTGTAAAAAAGAAAAAAGAAGAAGCTATTGTGGTCGAAATAAACATTCTCTGTAATACCCCCTGGTTTTTTATTTTGAAAATTTGGTAACCCTAGGTTCCAGGCATAGGCAAATGAATAAAACACTGAAAAGAAAGATGCTGCTTTTAGTGGCAGAGGATTGGCAGCCTTATCAGAGTCTTTTTATTGACGCCACTTCGTCGATGTGCGTGTTGACGATAAAATTGTGATGAGAATAAACACATAGCACGTGTACCGCTGCCGAGAAACGAACCCGGGCCACTGGCATGGTGGTCAGCGATGCGGTTTCCGATTTACGGTGGAGGACACCCAGTTGAGAATCAATGATATCAATTAACAAGATTTCTAAGCTTTTATCGTCATTATTACCCTTAGATTAATTTAGTTCTTTTCAAGATTTTCAGAAAATCATCAATAAGCGCTTTGTATTTACACAGATTTCCCGGAAAGATCGAGTTTTATTTGAGCAGCAATACCCAAAACTTATATTGAGTTTGATATGGTTTTCGGAGGTATTTTATGTGCTCTACACGCTACTGCATTAAGATTTAATCTATTTGTATATTTTCAAACTGAAATAGTATGTTGAAAATGAATAGTTAAAACCAATCGTATATTGTCCACATTATTGAATGAATCAAACGGTACAATGTCCATCTTTTACGTTTCATTTTGCTTTCATTTGGTCTAATATGGCAATTCTGTCGAGTTTAACACGTGTTAAGGCTTACAATGCTTCAAAGCATTATATGGCATTGTCGCCTTCTGGCATTGTTTGACACTATTTGAGCCAAATCATTGTTATCTGTGCACAGTGGCAGTATAGTGTTATGGTTTGTGTGTTTTGATCCCAATGGATTTAGAAAAAGAATGTGCGGTTGTTGGAAAAGATGGTATAGATCGTGGGACAAGAAAAAGAATGAAGAAGAAATCAAAACGAGAAAAGGAAACTGGCACACATTGAAAAGAAGAAAAACAACTTAATTTCTTCGTATCTGCTTCAGAAGTTGTTTGCATCAGCTTCACTCCTGAACTTATTGATTGTGATTGCTTACATGAAGAACCTGAAATGGACACAATGTAGAAAATGTACTGTACCCTACAATATTCTGCCTGTAACAGATTGTTGTGTCGATCCAGTTTTTCGCAGAAATGTAAAGATTTGTAGCATTCCTTGAAGTAAACATTAATCTTATATTATTATAAATGATACAACTCATGTGAAGTGCGATTGTCTAATATAACATTTTCAAATATAAAAGTTAATGTGAAGTAATGAAGGTATGTTACTAAAAACGCATCAAGACGGGTAATGTCCAATATGACGGTTCAAAACCTATATAGTCCGAAATATAAATGGATTTTCTAACCCAATAAAAAAATTGATCTCTTACAAGGTATATTCTAGTGCAGTAGCTCAAAACGGATATAACTGTGAAAACAGCTTAAAACAATATTGAGTAGTTTATCAGATTTTTTTTTTCATTTATTCATTCGGATGATCGCTTGATCGCTTTCAACTTGTGTTACGCGTCACCTTCTGATCTATTAAACATGGAGCTTTACAAAGGAATTCATTTAGCAAATGTGAAGCGATGGGTACATACCTCCAACACCTCTCGATGTTACATCTCATGTAGGCCCTAGCTACTCCCTCTTATTACAAATATCTCGGTACAATTGCATGCATCCATACAGAGGTGAAGTATGAAGATATTGCATGTGCACAGTTGAGATTATGATAAAACATAGTTTTTGCACTGTGAGGCAGCCGTATATAGTAAATAACCTAATGTTAAGTAATTTTTTAAATAAAATTATATACAAACATGTACAAGATACAACGAACCATCATATAATGATGAGGCCAATAGACAAACTATAGAATATGGACCCACTTGATGTAGTTTGTCTATTTTCCCACAGTTATATTATGGATTGTTGTATCTTGTAAATGTTTATACTCAATTTAATCAAAAAATTACTTTAAAATTAGGTTATTAACTATATACGACTGCCTCACAGGGCAAAGACTATGTTTTATCATAATCTCAACTGTGCATATGCAATATCTTTGTACTTCAGTGCATTATGTAACTAGATACCTTACGGTTAGTGCCTCTTCTGCAGTCACTGACCAAACTTGTACAGGAAATCTAATGATGTATATACATCTACCATTATTGTTAGTATTTCACATCTGTATGGATGCATGCAATTCTACCGAGATGTTTGTAATAAGAGGGAGTAGCTGGGGCCTAAATGAGATGCAACGTCGAGAGATAACGGAGGTATGTATCCGTAGTTTTATATAGAGGAAACTTTTTGTTGCTATTACGTTTGGTAAATGAGTTCTTTTGTAAAACCTTTGTTTACTAGATCAGAAGATGACGTCTAAGACATTTAGAAAGCAGTCAGTCGAATGAGTGGAACGCGATCATGGACGAAAACCTGTGTAAATTGATTCCAGATCGCCCCAACTAACCGTGAGTTTCATACACAACTTTGTGTTTCATATTTGACGTATTATACTGTGACGTTGCATTGAGCATGACCACACACCATCGCCTCTGTCCCAAATGAAACTCAGTGAAGTATACCATTAAAACAGGTACTACTAGAATAGGCAAAAAAACCGTTCACTGAAACTTAGGTTCCAGGATATTCAACATTACTCGCTGTTGGCGATGTTGGCGATTTGTGACAGTATCAACCGATATACAGCATCGTCATACGTGTATCTCGTAGAAAGATCTAAGAGGAAAATTTATGGAGATTGGGACCCACAAGGAATCATACCCCCATCCTTTCTCCCAACGAAAGTTGACAGTCCGGAAAGGGAAAAGCAGAAAACGACAGTGGCACCCTCGATTATACACAGTGAGTTTGTTTGCAGAACATAGTTTTAAGATGTAGATGTACAGTAAAACATTAAGGATCACTAAACACAAATCTCTAATCACTCAGCAAAACTCGTATTGGAGGACTACATAATAGAGGACAACAAGAAACTTTAAAGACAAATGTGGGATAACACATTAATGCTTTATAGTCTCTAAAGTAGTTGGCTCTTTTTCTCATTATCCTGGCCAAGATAAGTAAAACATAGCCAAACAGAATTAATCAAGGCAAGTAGATAGCACTTCAGTTTGATTTAACAACACACACTGCAAGTGTGTCAAATCAGTTTTTAATTTAATTAGGATACAACTAATACGACAAGCAGTCGCGTTTACCACATCCCAAATCGCAGTTTACACAGATCACAAATTACAAGCTGATTTATCAACTTGCGTACAATTGTCAAACATTTACTAGTAAAAGATATTTCCGAGAACGCGAAAAAATTTAGGTCCTATTTAAAATCGATAAGGTCAAAGGTCACTCACTATCCAGTCACTCGTTGATCATTCCGGGACAGTAGTAGAAGATAGGAAACGGAAAGCTGAAGTTCTAAATTTAACTTTTAAGAAATCTTTCACACAGGAGGACCGTAGAAACGTACCATTATTTAATCAACGGAACATCTCCCAAATAGAGGACATAATAATAGATATTTCCGGTGTAGAGAAGTAGCTGTGAGAGTTGAATACAAAAAAGTCTCCTAGTCCGGATGGAATAGCGGTTCGGTTTTACAAACAGTATTCTACGGCATTGGCCCTTTACTTATCTTCCATTTTTGCGAATTTGGAATTATCTTTCCTTTCCGTGCCCATCCCTTTTTTCTTCCCTGCTCTCCTACCTGAAGAAGGAACTGTGTTCCGAAAGCTTTTGCTTTTTCGTCTCTCTTTTTTTTTCTTTTATCTTCATTTTTGTCACTATCGGTGGTACAGCACCAAAGGTAAGTACTGGCCAGCCAATCTCTCTATTGAAAACTAATTTATCATCTCTGAGGAGAATTTCCATTATTAATCGAATTTTCGCAAATCTGTAATTCAGCACCAAGATCCGTTTCTAAGAAAGGTAAAAGAACAGGCCCACATA
Source organism: Locusta migratoria (assembly GCA_026315105.1). Classification (NCBI taxonomy): domain Eukaryota; kingdom Metazoa; phylum Arthropoda; class Insecta; order Orthoptera; family Acrididae; genus Locusta; species Locusta migratoria. The sequence goes on from CM048751.1 coordinate 27,768,254, forward strand.
ATTACCAATATCGTTGATATCAGTTTCCTGCAGAATTTTAGAGTATATTCTCAGCTGCAATAAAATAAGATTCGAGAGGTCGTTCCCCGTCCGGGGTTCGAATCGTCCCTCGGGCAAGGAAGTTTGTGCTGTCTTTATTATAAGTAATTTGTAAGTTTAGGGACTGATGATTCTGCAGTTAAGTCCCATAAGCTTAACAAACATTTGATTTGCAAGTAAGTTCCCTCGAGACGGAAAAAGATTCTATCTATGAATCACCACGGTTTTGTCGCATGATATCTTGCGAGCCACGGATGAAGGGCAACAGGCAGATTGTGTTTTTCTCGATTTCTAAAAGGCATCTGACTCGGTGCCACACTGCAGATAGCTAACGAAGATACGAGCTTATGGAATAGGTTCACACATTTGTGACTGGCTGGAAGACTTCCTAAGTAATAGAAAGCAGTACGTTGTTCTCGACGGCGAATATTCATCAGAGACGAGTTTATCGCCAGGCGTGCCCCAGTGGAATGTAATAGGACCGATATTAATTACTATTTATATAAATAATCTGTTGGACAGAGTAACTTGTAATTTGTGGCTGTTTGTTGCGGGGTTGTATGGAGGGTGTCGGCAGTAATTGACTGCCATAGCTTACAGGATGACTGAGACAAAATTTCTAGTTAGTGTGAATAGTGGCAGCTAGCTCTCAATGTAGAAAAATATAATGTGGGGGGGATTCGAACCCCCGACCGTAGTGGCCGTGCAGACCGTGAGTGGAGCGCCTCAGTCCCCTCGGCCACCGCGGCCGGCTAATTTCGGTCATTTCAATTACTTCGTATGCAAGGTTTCAACAAAAATCTTGGGTATAATGGAAAACGCTAAGCCGGTGTAACACGTTTTATTTCCGGCAGTGTTTAAAGATAAGGAAAATTACACTGGAATAATTATGTTACCCATTTCTTGAGTACAATTATATTCACCTTTAAGGTGAAGTACTGAAACTACTCCGTAATACGATAGACTTGAACTTGATCTTGAGGTCTTCTCATATATGCGCTGTTCATCTGGTTGAAATGTTCTGCGCCAATCTGAAAGTACAATGACGTCATAATTATTATGTTTAAATCAACCGAGAAGCGTGTCAACTAATCACTTAATAATAGCCAAGATTCAGTCATCTGAAAGCTTGTGGATTTGGAACCACTGGTTGAGAAAAATGTTGGAAATGTTTTAATTAATTTCTATTGACGTGGCCTCACGAGTGCAGTACAAACCGAGTGGAAGATATTCCTAAATGAAAGTAGTGTCCAAAAATTATTAACATTATACAGGAAGGTCGGAAATTACCGTTACCACCTTCTAGGACTTGTAGGTGGTAGTGAGTACGTAACATTTTGAATAGGAACCCGTGTCCGGAAATGTATCGTTTCCGTTCTACGACAGCTTCAATTGGTTATCTCATCCACTCCTACTTATGGAATGTAATTAGGCGTGACCCAGAACAATTGTTGCAATCAATTTGAAAATAATACTGAATCGTTCCGTTGTTCCTTACACATTTTCATTAAAATTGACACCTTATGGTTTACATTAGTCGACAACAACAAGTACCCAGCATCTACGGCACCAGCCACAACATATTGATGCATTACAACAGCGGCTCGATGTGGCGACCACCAACATTGTTACATACATTGTACCTCCGAAGCATGTTCTGGTACACTCTCTCCATCAAATTGTTTGCAACAATTGTACTGGGTCACGCCTAATTACTTTCTTCAAGTAGGAGTGGATGAGATAACTGAATTTAATCTGAAAACTGTCGTAGAACAGGAAACGCTACGTTTCCGAACGCGGATTCTTATTTAAAATGTAATGTGCTCACTACCTTCTACAAGTCCTAGAAGCTTGTAACGGAAATTTTCGACCATCCTGTATAATTTTATCCGCAGTTTACTGCTGGTAGCGTGACTATTCAATACACAGGATGTATGCAAGAAAATGCCTCCTCGGAAATTATTTCGTGCTTTATTACAAATGTATTTCGAACTCTGAGGGTCAATTATCATTTCAGTACAATATTTGCTAATGTCTTTCACTGAGGTGATGAATATGTTCCCGTTATGACGGTAAAATGTTAGAGTTGCATTTATTGTATAAGCTTCATAAAATACTTTTCCCGTAAGTTTAGGTTGATACATCATTGATTGATTACTCAGTAAGTTTTAAACTGCTTTTCACTGTTTGGTCCAGCTGTTTTTTTTTAATAGTTCACGCAGTTTATTCGCAAAACGGGAATCTAACATTTAACCTCCACAACAGGAACATGACGATCACCTCACTTAAAGTCACCAGCAAATTATGCGCTGAGGTTTGTACCTGATCATGGACCCACATGATCCGAAGTGTATTTTTGGGAAAGAATAACAGTTGATTTAAATTCATAGCTCCAGTGTTTAATGTTACCGTTTGTCACAGTGAATGGCCTTTTTCCGTTAAACTGCTGATCAGGTTGGTTTACTTAGCACCTCAGATAGGATAAGGTGGTACAAATTTGATACGGGTACAATTCCGATTAACATAAGTTTTCGCGCCATTTGTCAATCTAGTAGTGTCTCGTTGTGTGACTTTATAGTGTAGCAGGTTTCTATATCTCCTCCTGTCTTTGTGCTAATGAGATATAATTTTTTTCCTGTTAAGAGGTAAGTGAAACTGCTTAGTCTAACGCGCTCTTATAGATCTTGTAGTTAAGTGTGACTGGATTCACAGCCAAAATTGCAATGTTTCGTACCACAAAGTATGCGTTGGTGCCTGACGGAAAAAGTACTTTTTATGTGGAAGATGCCAGTAATCAAAACTGAACCATGAAGTGATCACAATTGTACTGTTGCGATACATCTTCGATCGATTATTCTCAATTATGTAACCTTTCTTTGAGTGTTTATACCAACTTTTGTAATTGTCTAATATTTGTGTTACATATTCATTAAACTTCCAAGAGCAAGTGCCATCGTTAAAATTCCAGTTACAATAACATTTGTCCGAAATGTTCGGAATTGTACCACCGTACCCCACTCAAACTCTGATAACGCGACTACTGTTGTCTGTATTAGATCAGATATGCTTATTGTCGTGAGTGACATTCCTCTCTCCTACAGCTCGCAGTAAAGAAAGACGATATATGAAGTTCAAGCTAGGAACAGGTACAAACCAACGACTTTTACAGAAAGCGAGCATCGTTTTAATTGCGTTGCTACTGTTTCATATTTCAAACAGTTCTGCGTGGTTCCCGTGCGAGCAACGAGACCGCACGAAATGGGAGAACTTTTACCGTCTGCTCTGTCTCCACTTTTTTTAACATGTGTAAAGTTGTGGGACCTGCGGACATTTGTTTTTTCTCTTCTTTTTTATTTTATTTTCCTCCCCTGGAGAGCATTTCCCTCTCTCTGTGTGATGAATTCTGTTTGCCTTCGCTTAGCATGGTAGGCGACAAACGTACGTGAAGTCGTTTGTATTCTCTTTCCACTTCTCCCGTAGTTACATACAGTGGTACGCACCAGCCGAAAAGCTTGCCTTGACCTGTTGGTGTGACAAGACTTTGGGAATGACACGTAGTCTACATCTACATATACATAGATACTCTGCAAATCACATTCGAGTGCCTGGCAGAGGGTTCATAAACCACTTTCATAACTTTTCTCTGCCGTTCCACTCTCTAATAGCGCGCGGAAAGAAAGAACACCTAAATCGTTCTTATTTCATTGCGATGGTCATGTCTCCCTAAGTAGGTGGGTGCTAGCAAAAGATTTTCACATTCAGAAGTAAAAGTCGGTGATTGAAACTTCGCAAACAGATCACGCAGCAATGAATAACGTCTTTCTTTTAATGATTTCCACCCCAATTCGTGCAACATTTCCGTGACGCTTTCCCCCGGTAACGCTATAAAACAAAACGAGCTGCCCTTCTCTGAACCTTCTTTATGTCTTCCGTCAGTCCCACCTGGTGAGGGTCCCACAAGGGGCAAGAATACTCCAGGAGAGGACGCACAAGTGTGATGTAGGAAGTCTCCTTGGTGGAGCTGTCTTAGATGTTATGTTTGTGAATATCTTAGCATCAGGGAACAGTGTGCAGTGTTTTGTGGGTTGTTCTGCCATCACTATCGTTTACGTGTGGCAAGTAAAATGAACATAAAGTTCATTACATTCTCCTTGATTTTTTTTTATTTATCTTTTAATGAGGGGTTGTATAAAAATCGAAAAGCTTATTTAATCTAATGAGTTGCAATCTACAATGATTATTAGAATGAAATCTTCTGTCTGCAGCGGAGTGTGCGCTGATATGAAACTTTCTGGAAGTTTAAAATTGTGTACCGAAACCGGGACTCGAACCTCCGCATTCAAGCACTCTACCACTTAACTATCCCGACACGACTCACGGTCCGTCCTCACAACTTCAATAATTCTGCCGTTATGGTTACTGTTATATTATAACCAGGTTTTACCCGCAGCTTCCCTTTCGTTGATGTCCTTGCATACATGTCAAAGATCATCGAAATAACAATAAATTCTTCCCTTTTTCTTAAATTATTCCCAGTGTCATCAGTTTAAATATAAACCGTATGTAGAATGGCGTTATATTCTATCCTTTTTCAAATTCAAATATTCAAATGTTTGTTAAGCTTAAGGGACTTTACTGCGGGGTTATCAGTCCCTAAACTTACAAACTACTTACGAACTAGGACGGCACAAATATTCATGCCCGAGGGGGGATTCGAACCCCCGACCGTAGTGGCCGTGCAGACCGTGACTGGAGCGCCTCAGTCCCCTCGGCCACCGCGGCCGGCTCTATCCTTTTTGTCGAGATTAAAATAAAGATATTATTAAATACGAAAAGAAACTTTGTTACATCGTGACTAAACCACTGATTGAAGATGCTGTACAATGTGTAAAGTATCCATTTGAAGACGTTGACGTCTTGTGTAAACATTCAATTCATTATGCTGAATCGTATTACGTACAACATATCAACCATATTTAAATAAATGGGGTAAATTTCAAAAGTATTAGAATAAATAGCTTCTACAAGCGCTCTTGAAGCGTCTCAGACAAGGTTAGAATAGAGGGAGGTGATGTTACCTATGGAAAAACAGGCAGAAGGGTCACGCTTTTGTGCCCAAAACAAAGATTAAAACCATGTGTGAATATTGCCCTCTTCATGTAAAGTAACAAAATTGACAATAATGTTGTATTTACTTACATATGACGTACATTTCAACGAGTATATCTTCTATGCACACACACACACACACACACACACACACACACACACACACACTATGCCTAACGTTTTGGTCACAATCAAATGTCGGATTGCCCAGTTTGCTGACTTCACTTTTTCAGTGTTACGGCATCTCCGGAGATTCTAGCCTCCTTGAACTCAGAGGCTGTACGAGAAACATTGATGCTCAGCTGTTCAATATTTCCAGTTAAGTACTTAAAACTCAACAAATATCTCGAATTATACACTTTGTAAAACTGCGAGTGTTCTTCTTCAACGTTAACCTTATCTCAGTACCCAATTTCATCAAAATTAATTTAGTCCTGAAAGCGGAAGAGACAGAGCCTCTTTTGCATTTTTAATATTAGTATGCATTGTCCGGTTCCTCAAAAAAATATTCAATAATTGTCTTTTGGTCTTTATATGTGGAATATTGACTGCAATATTTTAGAATATCACTAAGCAGTGAGCGATAAATTGTGTTAGAAACAATATTAAATTAAAATAAGCACATAGATTACGTTTCCAACCTCGCCAATAACTGAATTTCTCCCTCAAAATATCTTTCAGATTCGGCCGTATTCTGGATTAAACGCTCTGCAGAAAGTAATCCTGATGCTTGTTTATACAGGGTGTCCAGGAAAGGGCTCCCAGATTTCAAAATTAAATATCTCGGAAACAAAGATCGATAGAGGAATGCAGTAAACGGTATGTTTATTGTGAAAGCTGTAAGACGTTTATACAGGAGTTTGACATAATAGTTACAAAAGCTGCTAACAGATGGCGCTGTACGCTGTACAGCTCATATCAGCATACATACGTGAAATAATCATATGAAAACACTCTTCGAAAACAATCACATCACATTGTTTTCAAAATGTTCACCACTGGCACTACAGAGGTGGCGCAAACGTAGAATGAAATTCGCCATCATATTTCGTAGTGTCTCAACCGAAAAGGATTCACATGCCACAGAGACCGCCGATTCAAGCTCGTCCAGCGTTGCGTGATGCTTCGGGTAGACCATATCTTTCACTGTGCCTCACAAAAAAAAAAAAATTCAAAGGAAGTCAAATCCGGCGAATATGGAGGCCAATCCCTGCCTGCACTAGTAAATTTGGGATATTGCAAATCAATGAATAGAATCCCGAAGTATTCCTCAAAAGAACGAAACACTTGTTCGGTCCGATGTGGTCGGGCTCCATCTCGCATAAACCATTCAGTACCTGGTCGATCCTCCCACGCTTGCTGTGTGGCGACAAATTGTTCCAAAATTGCAGTGACCGTTTCTCGAATGAAAAAATGGCCAATAATGCCTCTGCTGCATACTGCAACCCACACAGTAACTTTAGGAGAATACAGGGGTTTCGCTTCACACCAATATGGCTTTGCGGAACCCCAAAATCGCCAGCTCTGCTTATTCACGTATCCATTCAGGTGTAAGTGTGCTTCGTCTGTAAACAAGATGCAGCTAACATCAAATACTTCACTATCAATCATTGTGAGCATCTGACAAGCAAAGGTAACCCTTTGTTGCACAGCTCGTACGGATATGGCCTGGTGCGTTTGAATTTTGAATGGAAACATGTGTAGGCTATTTCTCAGTATTTTCTGCGTGCTAGAACTCTTCAAACCAGTCTTAGATGCAATTCTACGGACGCATGACATTGGATTTCGCTGAATAATTCCAGAAACTGTGGCGAGATTTTCAGGCGTAACTGCGGTTTGCTTGTGGCCAACATGCCCCCTAGATCATCATTTACGCTGCCTGTTCGTTGAAATTTTGCGAAGAGCGTACGAATGGTTTTCGCATCGGGTCCATTTGGAACATTGAATCGTGCTTGAAAACTTCTCCTTGTTGCCGTAGGACTCTCTTCTAACCTGTGGTACTCTAGCACCAGAAAAACGTGTTGTTCAATGGAGTACATGGTTTTAATCTCTTCCTTCGGTACGCTAACCTCCTTTCACGTTTAAATAGTGGAACTGATCATTTTTGGCTTCGGATCACTATTTATACTAGGCATTAAGTATGGCGATTACAGCGCCATCTGTTAGCAGCTTTTGTAACTATTATTTCAAACTGCTGTATAAACTTCTTACAACTCTCACAATAAACATACCGTTTACTGCATTCCTCTATCGATCTTTATTTTCGAGATATTTAATTTTGAAATCAGGGAGTCCTTTTCTTGACACCCTGTATGTCACAGCAAGATCTAAATTGCCACTTGAAAAACTATGAACTCCATTCCAGTTTCAGTAACGTCATGTCATCCTGCTGGAAAGCTAATCTTCCGGGTAAGTGGACAGTATGACTTGAATCCATGTGACATTGAGAGACACCATTAACGATCATAATCACCAATTGTCATAAAACCGTCGGTGAATGTTCACAGCAGATCTGAAATTACTGACTGAGGCAGGATGGGACCTGATCCGACGCTAACTGGAGGCAGTGGTGGAAAATCACCCACCAGAGCTCTAATGTCGAGAGGCCGGGCTGAGCGTGGGTTCTGTAGAGCCGTTGACACAGATTTCACGGCTCAGGTTTTAAAAGCTTTCAATAAGCTCTCAACGTCACGGCGGCCGACCGCCATGGGGAGGGGTTAATTTTATGAAGTAGCACTCAGACCAATCAGCTTCAAGAGGTTTTGCAGAAAATTGCTCCCGTCAATAATATTCCACAACTGCCGGCCCAAACATCGCCCGCCACAACTCCAATTTGTCAGGTGAAGAAATCCGCGAATCGGAGTGTTGTTCCCGCCATGAAACGGAACGCCTAGATTTCTCAAGCGTTGATCAGTAAATCTTGTACTCTTCTTTAACTCAATTTATTTATTTACTGAAGTATTTGCCCGTCATTGATTATATTGCTTTATTTTCACTATCAAAATTTCTGTAATAAGCCTAAGTTATCTGATTAAATTCATCAGACTTGGTTTTAACAATTCAATGTCTAAAATGTCGATGTCACTATATCGTGAGAATACAGCAATATAAATTAGTCAATCGGCGGTCAAATACTTAAATTCTACATGACTGAGGCTCATAAAGAATCTAAGATGTGGTACTGTTATTTCTTCTCCTTTTGCACCATAAGTAACGGGACGTTTAATTTACAATTAATTACGCCAAAAGTTAGTACTTTCTAATTTTTTTGTTTCTCCATCCTTACTATCATCAAGTTACTCGTGTATTTTTCTTAAGGTCCTCCTTCATTCCTCCATCATTCGTTCAATGTACAGAATAGGTTTTCTTGAAGGTAACTCATCTTGTTTCTCCTACAAGCAGCCGGCCGCGGTGGCCGAGGAGACTGAGGCGCTTCAGTCACGGTCTGCACGGCCACTACGGTCGGGGGTTCGAATCCCCCACGGGCATGGATATTTGTGCCGTCCTTAGGCTTAGCTAGTTCATAAGTAGTTTGTAAGCTTAGGGACTGATGACCCCGTAGTTAAGTCCCATAATTTCTACAAACATTTGAACATTCCTACAAGCATTTCCGTCATAATTAAATGACTCTTACATCGATTTCTGACAAAACGTTACAGTAGTATTAAAAGAGAGAACACTTCTAAATATTCTTCCAAAAATAATCCATTTCTTCGGTTTCTAAACGGTTTTCGGCTTCCGAGGCCATATTCTGCTAACAACGAATGTCGCAGATACACATAAAATAACAATAGACTTATAAAGATAGTATATAGACAGTCAGAAAATTTTTGCCACTGCAATATTTTACATGAAATGCCTACAGAAATAATTTTATTAAATGGAAAGTAAAACAAAGATATTTATCTAGTTGAACATTTAACAACAATTGAAATACGAGGATATTATTTATATTTCAAGTGTAATTTAATTAGAGAGTTGGGAAATGGAGTTAGTCCGGTACATTTAGTGCTACCTGGCATTCTGTGTCATACGTTTTGAAACGATACAACTAAAATTAGCGAGCCTAAGATATTTTAATCATGGAGCACTTTTCTCTTTCTAAATCTCAAGCTACATTCATTTATTTTTTCCTCCTGAGCGAAAGAACAACGTTCCGATTCATCTGTCTTTGTCCTGCCTCTGATTAGATCAGACGTATCCATAGCAGCTCCTTTGATTCATTTATTCAGAATGTCAGTACAGTGCTCAAATTTGTTGAGTACATCTTGAAATATTTTACAAATTTAATATGACGGGTTTTTATTTATTTAAGGTCCCGTAATTGTCCTGGCGTATTAATCTACATCTACATCTACATAGTTACTCTGCAAATCACATTTAAGTGCCTGGCAGAGGGTTCATTAACCACTTTCATAACTTTTCTCTACCGTTCCATTCTCTAATAGCGCGCGGGAAGAAAGAACACCTAAATCGTTCCGTTTTCGATCTGATTTCTCTTATTTTATTGGGCTGGTCATGTCTCCCTAAGTAGGTGGGTGCTAGCAAATATTTTCACATTCATAAGTAAAAGTCGGTGATTGAAACTTTGCAAACAGATCACGCCGCAATGAATAACGTCTTTCTTTTAATGATTTCCACCACAATTCGTGCAACATTTCCGTGACGCTTTCCCCCGCGTAACGTGATAAAACAAAACGATTTGCCCTTCTCTGAACCTTCTCAATATCTTCCGTCAGTCCCACCTGGTGAGGGTCCCACAAGAGGCAACAGTTCTCCAGGAGAGGACGCACAAGTGTGATGTAGGTCGTCTCTTTGGTGGATCTTCGAAGCGTTCTGCCAATGAAACGTAACCTTTGATTCGCCTTCCCCACAATATTTTCTGTGTGTTCTCTCCAGTCAAAGTTGTTCGTAATTGTAACTCCTAGGTATCTGGTAGAATTTACAACCTTAAGGTTTGACTGATTTATCGCGTAATTGAAGTTCAGTGAATTTCTTTTAGTGGTCTTGTGTATTACTTCACACTTTTCTTTACTTAGTGTAAATTTCCAATTTTCGCACCAAGTAGAAATTTTGTCTAAATCGCTTTGCAGTTGCTTTTGATCCTCTGTTGACTTCACTAACCGATAAACGACACCATCATCCGCGAAAAGTCTAAGGGAGCTATTCAGATTGTCTCATAAATAGTTTATAAACACGAGGAAGAGTAGGGGACCTATAACGCTTCCCTGTGGAACGCCAGATATCACTTCTGTTTTACTCGATGACTTACCGTCAGTTACAACGAATTGTGTCCTTTCTGATAGGAAATCGTGAATCCAATCGCACAATTGGGAAGATATTCCATAAGCACGCAATTTCATTAGAAACCGCTTGTGGGGTACAGTATCAAAAGCCTTTCGGAAATCCAGAAATATAGAATCGATTTGAGATCCCTTGTCGATGGCACTTAACACTTCATGTGAATAAAGGGCAAGCTGTGTTTCGCAAGAGCGATACTTTCTGAATCCGTGTTGACTATTGGTTAATAGGTCATTCTCTTCGAGGTAGTTCATAATATTCGAACAAAGTATATGTTCCAAAATCCTACTGCAAATCGACGTCAATGAGATAGGCCTGTAATTTTGGGTATCACTCCTATTGCCTTTCTTGAATATTGGAGTAACTTGGGCAACTTTACAGTCTTTGGGTACAGATCTTTCGCTGAGTGATCGGTTGTAAATTATAGCTAAGTACGGAGCAATTGCATCAGCATACTTTGAGAGGAATCTAGTTGATATACAATCTGGCCCGGAAGATTTGTTTTTGTTTAGTGACTTAAGTTGTTTTACTACTCCAGGAACATCTACTTTTAAGTTTCGCATGCTGGCATCTCTTCTTGGATTCAATACTGGAGTGTTCACTTCGTCTTCTTTGGTGAACGAATTTCGGAAAGCTGTGTTTAGTACTTCTGCCTTAGCAGTACTGTCGTCGGTACTATTACCATTGCTATCGCGTAGTGAAGGTATTGTTTGTGTTTTGCCGCTAGTGTACTTCACATATGACCAGAATTTCTTTGGATTTTCTGCAATATTACGAGACAGGATTTCGTTGTGGTAACTACTATAGGCTTCTCGCATTGATGTCCGCGCTAGGTTGCGTGTTTCAGTAAAAGATTGCCAGTCTTGTGGATTCTGTGTCTTTTTTAATTTTGCATGCGTTTTTCTTTGTTTCTGCAACAGTGATCTGACCTGTTTTGTGTACCACGGGGGGTCGGCCCCCTCTTTTATTAATTTATTTGGTATAAATCTCTCGATTGCTACTGATATTATGTCTTTGAAAGTAAGCCACAACTGATCTAAACTCGCATTTTTAGTTTTGAAAGACTGGAGATTATCACTCAGGAAAGCGTGAATCGAATTTTAATCTGCTTTATTGAATAGATATATTTTTTCGTTTATTTTTTGTGCTTTTGGAATTTCGACATTTAGTCTCGCTACTACAACTCGATATTCGCTAATTCCTGTATCTGTTTTGGTGCTCTTTACTATCTCCGGATTATTTGTTGCTAGGAGATCAAGGGTATTCGCAACCACTTACTATTCTAGTGGGTTCATGAACTAACTGTTCGAAGTAGATTTCAGAAAAAGCATTCAGAACTAGTTCGGACGATGTTTTATATTTGCCGCCGGTTTAGAATACGTAATTATGCCAACATATCGAGGGTAAATTAAAGTCGCCACCGATTATAACAGTATGCTTCGGATACCTATTTGAAATGTGATTCAAGCTTTCTTTGAACATTTCGACAACTGCATCGTCTGAGTCAGGGGGCCGATAAAAAGATCCAATTATTAATTTATTCCGGTTGTCAGGTATAACCTCTACCAAGACCAATTCACAGGAAGTATCTTTCTCAATTTCGCTGCAGGATAAACCGTTTGTAACAGCAATGAACACACCACCCCCTTTTTTATTTATTCTATCCTTTCTGAAGACCATTTGGCCCTTTGAAAAAATTTCGGCCCAATTGAGTTTTGTGGTAGGTTTGGACGCCATTACGGCAGACACGTTATCTTGCAATGATAGTTGTAAGTTTTACTAATTTTTCAATCCTTATCATTCCACTTAAAAATTAAACAGCTTTTAGAACCTGCAATCGCGTTTCCCTTTGTTAATGTTTAATTTCGACGTCCGATAATTTTTCGCGTGATATTTTTTTTTCCGCAACTCTGTTTGGACACTGAAGTGAACTTTTACGCGCGGTCCGCTGCAAACCACGTAACAAGTCCAACCCCACATCACGACGGTGTCATACTTCAATGAATATGAATTTTTATTGCAGCAAACGACTGAATCAGCCAATGTATGTTTAGAAAGGTAGGAAACGTCTTCTTTTATAATGTAACTGCCGCCAATATCTGTCATTCAATCTTCCATAATATTTAAAAAAATAAATTCCAACCTCTGCAATTATTATTTACGAAATCTTGACCAACTAAATCCCACTACTATCCTACAAACTACTTACGTAATTAATAAAGTACTAAAAGTTATACTTATTCCTAAAACCTCAACGCCCTTGGCAGTAACATTATAGTTTGTTTTCTAGTATTTCCAAGAGGCTCATCTTTCTAGTTTTCTTTGCATATCATAAAACTTCTAACACGAGACAGTTAACAAAGTTGTAGTCTGTCTAATTTAATGCTGGTGCTGTAAAATGCAAGTATTTGATAATATTTTCTGAAATTTTGCCCATATATGCAATGGTGCACAAGTTTTGGTTGTAACCTTCTACGTCATTCCTGTTAGCCTACATACAGAAGTGGTGTAAATTGACGTGTTTCCGTTGTATAAAAGAGCAAAACTCTAGCCATTACTTCAAGCGAGAGGTTAAATTTAGTTCGTTTTGAGAGGCAGACGGAGATACTAACATCGATATAAAGCGATGCACTATAGAGTGAAATGCTCTATATTGTATCCGTGTGCGTGCAAGTAAATGGTTGCGATCACTGGAGCTTATATGAAATTCTTGGAATACATATACATAAGTATATATGATTGCAGAAATACCATAAACATCTGAACTTATGAGAAGCTGGAGATAATACAAGAAACAATCAACTTTCGTGGAGTATTTCTTATCAGAAAATCAACCATATTACATAGAAAAGTATTCCATTCTGTATTTGTAAAGATGGAAATACTGGAAACCCACAAACATATGTCTTCTTCGTATATGTAAATAACATCTTTGTAAGTGGTATCTTATTTGACCTGTGTCTGTGATATTCAGTTATCACCTCATGATGGTCTAAGAAACTGAAAACCGGTTAGTGACCGAATAGATAAGAAAATTCTTTCATTTGTCAACTATAATTGTTTAGTTCTTGTTGTTTGGTTAATGGTACTTACGTATTATGCATTAATACCACATTTCTAAACAGTTCTTTCCACTTGTTCGTTATTAACTTTCTGAATACTACATCATGGACATATGTTCTGCGCAAGGAATACGAAGCCATTTGGGGAACATTTAATGTTGCGCTCTTCTTTATTTATTTATTTATTTATTGTTTTTGTCTCTAGTCGTTTCTCTTCTTTGTGTTGTCTACAGCTTCTGTGTTATTATTCTCCACTGTAATGATGTATTGTCAGCATGCATTCTACGTAAAGATACAGATACTTAAAGTTTTTAAACTACGAGTGGGGAGCCAGGGTAAGCAAAGCTATTACGCAGTATTATGCAGTGTAGCACTCGGTTTGACCGACAGAGATGCAACGTTCCACGTACTTTGGCGCCTTCCGGAAGACTTGACCACATGCAAAAAAATTGTAAACCCTGCACGATGTCTAGGGAGAATCGTGAGATAACGGTGAAAGTGAAAGCGGCGGCCGGTGCCGACACAACGAGCAACTACAAAAGCACGTCTACCAGCCTGCTGGCAAAGGTTCAACATACTCTGGGCTGAAGAACTGAGAGCGAATCTTGTGACACAAAATATGGGGAAAATACGGAAATTCCTTTTAGAACGAAGTGCCATCGACCCATACCTGCAGTAATGAATACAAAGAACCGCTTGAAAGTTATCTACTAAGTCTCATTTCAAAGTGTTGCTCTGACATTTATGACAGAAGAGATAGCAGCTGCTGATGACCCACCTTATACATCGTGAGAGCGACAGAAACTTCGTGTCCGGAAGGTGTGTATTATGCTTCACAAAATTCAGGTGGTCGCCATTTAAAAATGTTTTTGTTATAGAAAACTGACCTCTATTGACGGGGAGTCACGGGAGTCCGTTAGCGAAAGATCATGCCTGGTAGTCTACATGAAACATAGTTTTCTAATGTACCTCATCGGTAATTTTGACACAACGGTACCTTAATGGTAATCATTGTAGAATGAAATTGAAACAGAATCATAAGTTGTTACGTAGAAGATCTTATGCCGCACTCTTATGACAAGTTGTATAGTGGTGTTAACTTATTTAGAGATCAGGAAACCTTAAGTCTGTCAAACTGTAATGTTCAATGCCATTGGTATTAACTACCTTTTAGTCTCATTTACGAGTTAATGAAAGACATACTAGAGAAGGCAAAGAGGGCATTCACGGCCAACAGAAATCTACTTGTATCAGACACCAAATATGACAACGAATTTTCTGTGAATGTACTTTATGGTAGTGAATCATGGACAGTGGAAAAAGCGGAATAGAGGAGAATCTAAGGTTTTGTCAATGCATGTAATCACCGCACGAGAAAGTTCTGTATTCCCTCTAGATTTTTTCTCACGATTATGCGCCGATCAGCCAGAAAGGTACAACCATCTACGTAATAGCAGCTGTATCCAGTATAGCTAGCAGCGGCTGCGTGTTTTTGTATGGAGGCAATCAGGCCTTATACATCGCCGGAGGGAGTTGATATCTATTGTACATACAATTCCCATAAACCACTGACGTGTTGTCCGATGAGTCGCAACGGCTTCACATCTGTCCATTTGTTTGGACAGCACATCAATTACAACTCGTTACTTGCGTTCTTCGAACAACACCAACATGTTCCTCGCCTTGAAACATTGCGCATCGTCCTGTTGAAAAGTGCCACTGCTGTCGCGAAACACGATCATCATGAATGGATGTAAGCACATAATATACGATTCATTTTGACCACCATAATGGATTTCACGAGCTACAGCTTATAGATACCAATTGAATTTTCCTCTAATACTAATGTACCACCGTCAGATTGCCTCCATGATACATCAGCGTGATCAAGCAGATATTGGAGTTCATCGCACCAGCGTCCAGTGATGCTTGAAAAATTCTTGAACATATTCTAATATAGTAAATTTCCTAGAGCGGAAAATCTTCATGTATCAGCATGGTCTTACGAAACATCGATCGTGTGATACCCAGCTTACCCTTTTCTCTCATTACACCTTGTGATCAAAAAATGTTTCAAATGTTTGTATAGTCTATGGGACTTAACTACGGGGTCATCAGCCCCTAAACTTACAAACTACTTATGAACTACTTACGAACTAGGATGGCACAAATATCCATGCCCGAGGGGGGATTCGAACCCACGACCGTAGTGGCCGTGTAGACAGTGACTGGAGCGCCTCAGTCTCCTCGGCCACCGCGGCCGGCTACATCTTGTGAGCTATGGATGAAGGGCAACAGGCAGACTGCACATTTCTCGATTTTCAAAAGGCGCTCGACAGTGTATCGCACGGCAGACGTACAGGCATATGGAATTGGTACCTAAATATGTGAGTGGCACGAAGAATACATAAGTAATAGAAATCAGTGTGTCTTGATCAGAGACCAGGGTCAGGAGTGCCCCAGGGAAGAATGGTAGGGCCGTTTTTATTTTCTATCTATATAAATAACCCAACGGATAGAGTGATTTGCCATCTGCAGCTGTTTGCTCTTGACGCTGTGGTGTGCAAGGACTGAGGAGCATTTTCTCCAAAAATGTCTGTTCAAAGTGATCTATCAACACCTTCGCTAGAAAGGGGCTCACAGGTGACTCCATTTCCAACCCATCTGAGTATACTAGTTCTGAATTTCAATACTGGATTAAGTATGTACATGAGACGTTGTGTTTGTGGACAGGAACCGCCAGACAGCCAAATAAATTTTTCCATAATCTAAATTCGCAACACAGCAAATCAGTTTACAAAGGAGGTGTGAGGGGACACCATCAACTTTTTGTACCGTACCATTAATATTAGTAAGCAAATTTTTTTAAAGATGTACATGACAGTAGGTAACAAAGATACAGTCATACCATCCGCTTCCAAACATCCCATACCATACAAACATGCTGCACCGCCTACTATCAACACTACAGACAAAATTAGACTTTGAAACTGAACTAGAAATAATTAAAGAAATAGCATTCAGCAATTATAGCCCAATCCTAATTAACAACATACTCAACAGAAATATGAGACGAAGAATAACAGCACTCCTGTATCCTCCTCAATGAGCATTAAGCCATCTGGATAAGAAATGGACCCCCATGGTATATGTAGGTAAGACTTCTGATGTACTTGCTAGTAAACAGAAGTCAAGGAAGTGCACTCCAGCACATTATAGTAGAAATACTGTTTCCCATATTTTGATCAACAGCAAGGACAACATTTCACCATAAAACAGAGTGGTGTTTACAAAATTACTTGCAATGCGTGAGACAAATTATGTATAGTTCAGTCAGGTAGGGCTGTAAATACTAGACTGAATGAACATGAAAGGAGCTGGAGACTGAACAAGAAAGACTCTTCCTTCGCTGATCATGCTATGAATGAATGTCATTGGTATGACATTAATTATGATGTACTCTATTGGGGAAATAAGGGCAGGAAATTAACGTTGTTGGAAATTCTCGCTATTAACAAACATCTATCAGTGACATTTAACTTAGTACTTAATGACCAAATGCAATTTCATCATTGACCCTTATTAAAGTAAGGGCAGCTGCTTGATATTCCGCTCACCCTAAGAACAATTTTATTGAAACTGTTCTATACGCCCATTCCACATAGTCAATTATCAGCATAGTTATTGTCCCTTCTCACGTCCCCTCCTCTCCCCACCCCTTTTTTGGATTGTTGTTGTTGTTGGGTTTTTAAAGGGGACTCAACTGCTGGGTTATCAGTCCCCCTTTTTTGGACTCTTCAGCACATTCTCAATTCTGTCCATACAACACATTGTCCGTCAACACAAGAAAATCCTAGTCCTTTAATTAGTAATCCAAAATAATGTAATTTATTCAAATACTTATGTGGGAATCATATTATGACTCTATCTTAACTCACCTAATCTGTCAGGAAGTTTCACCTAGACAATAAGTATTTCATATGTCCTAAGAATTCTAATTTTTAATCCAATGTAACATATGATATTTATTTCGTTTACATTTGTGTTTTCTAGTATCGAGTCACAAAATTAGCATATCTTTATAAG
The DNA here is from genome assembly GCA_026315105.1 of Locusta migratoria. Classification (NCBI taxonomy): domain Eukaryota; kingdom Metazoa; phylum Arthropoda; class Insecta; order Orthoptera; family Acrididae; genus Locusta; species Locusta migratoria. The sequence goes on from CM048751.1 coordinate 27,785,851, forward strand.
ACCATCTTTGCATAAATATGTATTTGTTATTTTGTGGACTATCTTTTTTAGTATTAATTTATCTAATGATGGCCTAAAAATTCGAAAGCCAGTTCACAACTAACAAATAAAAAAATTATGTGTAACATACTTGCTAGTAAACTGAAGTCAAGGAAGTGCACTCCAGCACATTATAGTTTCCCATATTTTGATCAACAGCAAGGACAACATTTCACCATAAAACAGAGTGGTGTTTACAAAATTACTTGCAATGCGTGAGACAAATTATGTATAGTTCAGTCAGGTAGGGCTGTAAATACTAGACTGAATGAACATGAAAGGAGCTGGAGACTGAACAAGAAAGACTCTTCCTTCGCTGATCATGCTATGAATGGATGTCATTGGTATGACATTAATTATGATGTACTCTATTGGGGAAATAAGGGCAGGAAATTAACGTTGTTGGAAATTCTCGCTATTAACAAACATCTATCAGTGACATTTAACTTAGTACTTAATGACCAAATGCAATTTCATCATTGACCCTTATTAAAGTAAGGGCAGCTGCTTGATATTCCGCTCACCCTAAGAACAATTTTATTGAAACTGTTCTATACGCCCATTCCACATAGTCAATTATCAGCATAGTTATTGTCCCTTCTCACGTCCCCTCCTCTCCCCACCCCTTTTTTGGATTGTTGTTGTTGTTGGGTTTTTAAAGGGGACTCAACTGCTGGGTTATCAGTCCCCCTTTTTTGGACTCTTCAGCACATTCTCAATTCTGTCCATACAACACATTGTCCGTCAACACAAGAAAATCCTAGTCCTTTAATTAGTAATCCAAAATAATGTAATTTATTCAAATACTTATGTGGGAATCATATTATGACTCTATCTTAACTCACCTAATCTGTCAGGAAGTTTCACCTAGACAATAAGTATTTCATATGTCCTAAGAATTCTAATTTTTAATCCAATGTAACATATGATATTTATTTCGTTTACATTTGTGTTTTCTAGTATCGAGTCACAAAATTAGCATATCTTTATAAGACCATCTTTGCATAAATATGTATTTGTTATTTTGTGGACTATCTTTTTTAGTATTAATTTATCTAATGATGGCCTAAAAATTCGAAAGCCAGTTCACAACTAACAAATAAAAAAATTATGTGTAACATCAATAAAAATATTTAAGGTTTTAATATGTCTACTAGAGGACTCGTGCGAATACTTCGCACCGTTAGTGGGATGACCAAAAAGTTAGGAAAAAATTGAAGTAATGTTGAATATTCACGCATAGCTTTCTTCAGAATCAATAAATACAAGTGCTTAAAAGCGCAAATGAAATACCTTGATCCGCTGAGTGTTGTTAGGTAAAAAGAACTGCGTACCTCAATTAGAACCGAAGATGTGGTAAAACAAGCCCATTAAAATATTCAGGATGGGGATACTTATGTTAATTCTGGTACTTGATGACAAATCTGCGAATGAATACCTTTCGTTTAAAGCAGAAATGAAGGAAGTCGGCTGGGTAGTTTGGTCTGGCCGACTGACTTTAGGTTTCGTAGATTCTTTTAAAATATAAGATGTTACTGCAAAAACCGACGGAATAAAAATATGACTTAGATTTACGTCCTGTTCAAACCTGGAAAAGTATTACTTCTTGATTGATTAATGATATTTTTGTACATAAAGATACGCTAATTATCGGTCGTGTTATATAATTGCATATGAAACTAAAATTTAGCGAGGTAGATAACGTCGTTTTAACATCCAACTTGGTGAAACAGAGCTGATAGCTGTCTCTGTCAAAGAATACAGCCACTCTGAGTAGACGTGAATTAAGCATGAAATAATTACAAAAGGTTCGTTTGTAACACATCAGATATAGCCAATAGACAAGCCAATAAAAAAAAAATAACGAACGTTTTAAAACATTCAGTGATTTCCATTCGTTTGCTAGCCGTACACGCATGACAAAGGGCCCATATTTGCACATTTGTTAAACAATGACAAACTCAAAGGATTGGTCGAGCTTTGTGCTCTACATATCTATTTGTGAAGCTTTTATCCGGTATTACCACTAGGCGTCGGATTTAAATGTTGTTCGGTCCACACGATAAAAGTGTTGCACGAAATGTAGAACCACGTAATAGGCAACGGACAAATAAAATGGCGCAGGAGCAACAGTGGCCTCTGCATGAATAATTCTGGCCACAGGGAATGAGTAAAACGCCGACGAGCACCGAATTGAAGCGAGTGTAACATATCTGTGTCGACGCGTGAGAAACACCGTGCTGCTGCCGAATTTCTGGACGAATTTTGTTTATTCTGTTATGAGCGCCTATCTGCGGCTCATTGAGAAGCGAGGCGAAATGGAAAGGTCCAGCATCATGTTTCATCTGATTTCATGGCTTTCATTTCTTACAGATTGCAGGAAATATCTAGAGAATAAATCTTGCATCAGTTTCTGAAGTCATAAAACGAAATACACATGTCACAGTTGTTCATACAGCCCCGCTATTCAATTATCTCCGCTTTACCCTAAAACCTTTACCTTATAAAATGTAACATTCGAGTCTCCCCTCACTTTATTTTCAAAAAGTTCCTAGTATTATCCCAAAAACGGCTTTGAAACTTGCTGTCTTTTTGCTACACATCGTAGTCATTTATAAAAGCAGTGCCACTATCAAGAAATTTAAAATTCGAGACTTGTTCTAAAATATTGTTTTCTGCCAATATGTACTTTTGTTTCATTAACTGATATTTTTGAATTTTAAGGTGTGCATCAATTATTTAATAGATATATTTCTACATCTACATCTACATACATACTCCGCAATTCACCGTAAGGTGCGTGGCGGAGCGTACACTGTACCACCATTAGGCATTTCTTTTCCCATTCCACTCCCAAACTGAACGAGGAAAAAAAGAATGCCCATATGCCTCCGTACGAGCCCTAATTTCTCTTATCTTGTCTGTGAGATCTTTACGCGAAATGTAAGTAGGCGGCAGCAAGATCGTACTACACTCAGCTTCAAATTCCGGCCCTCTAAATTTACTCAACAGAAATTCACGAAAAGTACGTCGTCTTTCTTCCAGCGATCCCCAATTGAGTTGCCGGAGCATAGCTGTGTCTCATTTTGTTGAATCAATATTTGATCGCCAGTAATTAAAAGTTTTTGAATAGACACTATATGTTATCATAATATCTAGATCTCATTGCTCTTTCCATTTCTGTCTAATGTTGCCAATATAAATATTAAAAAGAGTGAGTGACATACTACATCCTAGTCTGAATCTGTATTGCTAAAATCCGTTCACTGCTTTCGGTACCACTGTAATTTATAAAACCAGTATTTCAATACAGCGTTCTCATTACTAAAATTAGATGTGGCGAGTAGTCCGTTTTTCCGTACTTACCATAGTTTTATTCGATCTGCGCTGTCAAATGCCTTTTAGAAACTGATGAATCCAGCTGTGTTTCTACATTATTTTCTCCTTTTTGTTCACTTCTGTCTATGATGGAGTAAACATCATCCATGCACGGCTCCAAACCTTTGAATAAAATTCGTCTCCAACATTTCCAGAGAGCTGTATCGAAAAAACATAATGTCTTCAATTTAACACGTCTGCCTCCCACTGAAGCCGCCACACGCCAACACATCCTCAGGATGTACTTGCAACTTCAGATGTGCAGAAACAATCAGTTGGATCCACTGAGATGAGTATGGAAGACCACAAACAACGGTTTGATCGCCACTGTGACCACCAGCGCCCAGAAACTGCTCAACACCATGTCCTGTACATGCAAGAAGGGATGTCAAGACGTTTATTCCTGCAGGAAAGCGTTCATAAAGTTCTCAGTTATTAGAGCAATTGCAAGGGGCTTTCATGCCTTAACTCTCCGAGAGAGGAAAGGTCATCTTCATTGATACAATACAGGTGAACGAAAATATTGACATTGTTGAGGAAGAAATTCTCCAGGATCCTCTCTCAAAAAAAAAAAAAAAAAAAAAAAAAAAAAAAAAAAAAAAAAAAAAAAAAATTGTAAAAAGATGTAAATACGGAACAGTAATTTAAAAAGAAAAATTTCAAAATTTTGATTTTATTGGTTTAATATAGTAATTGAACTATATTACCGTTAATAAAACGTTTATTTTGATAATTTGTTTGTTTTCTTTTAAATCGATGTGGACTGGCATGGTAATTAATTTATATCAATACAAAGAGCTATCTACGAAGATACTTGTCTCTAAATTACACTTAAATTTGAGTATTTGGATGATTGTGCATTATTTGATGTTCAAAAGTAATTGGACTTCAAAAATACGACTTAGCACGATTTTGGCGCTACGAACACTTTCATTATTTTATCCGTATCTATGCGTAGGAGGCAGATAATTTTAAAATTGAGCTCTTTTTACGCAGAATTTGATGCTCTACAACTTGGTTCCTGACATTTTGGTTTTGGAGCAGCCGTTTTTGTGTTACAGGCACTGGAACTTAAGCATAGCTTACTTTTCCACGAAGTTGGAAAAATGCCATTTCATTGACGATCGATTTAGTAAATAGATGTATCGATTTTAATTTATAAGTACGTTATTTTATGTACTATTTGCAAAACTTTTGGTAGGCTATATCTTTTTCAATTTACAGGTGGAAAACCTAAAAAAAGTCCAAACATTTCGTTGTTTTCTGGTCCTCAAAACTTATGCATAAGCCAGTAATCGTCGCAAATTCGTATTACTCCTATTTGTGATGCCTAACATCGATTAAAATGATTTACTGCTAAAATTTATTTTTTACCCAGCAAAAGTCTAATTTGCCTGGGCTATATATTACGTTTCACTGAAATGACTATTGACACAGGTACTGACAATTACACGCCTTCAAAATATTCGCCTTTTCTCAGATGTCCTGTTCTGACCGCCCTATAGCATGGCGAGTATCATCTCTGGAGTTGTACTGAAATAGTCGCGTTGGTTTTCTCACCTCGGCAGAGAGACCGTATTGACTATGAGTGTTCTAAAATCTCTCTTTAGAGCGGGATAAGAGGGCCACGGCAGCACTAGCGGTGTGGGTTCGTGCATTTTCATGCAAAACGATGGTTTCCTGTTCCATAAAATATCCTTGCACTGGTCGTCCAGCATGAGAAAAGACGGTATTTCATGAAACAGTACCCCGTCATTCTGTATGACAATGCACATTGCCACTGGAACAACAACCGTACTCACCCGAAATTAGTCCCTCTTATTACGATCTCTTTGACGATGTGAAAGACCCACTGCGAGGAATACGTTGGAACACCACAGACGATATCATTCATGACACAGAGCGATCAATAACGAATACTATGTAAATACAGTAACAGAAAAATTAGAATACCCGATTGTAAAACTATACAACGAGGCCTATAAGCTGTGTCACGACTCTTTCTATATTTTATTTTTCCTCCTTTCTACTGAATTTTATTCATCCTTATAGAGATCCAGTATTACGTAAGGTTTATTATGTGATACTTTCCATGTAAACTATTCTTAATGCAACACGAATGTTGCAGGCTTGTAGTAGGCCTGGCTCTACATTTCTTCCGTTTTTGCCCACGAAAATAAATAACGGAAACTTGCCTCCTCCTGTTTTTCTTAAGAAATCGATCATCTCACGATACTCTGGACTGGCGAATCTATTTCGTGATTGATTAGGCTATAAAAATTCCTCCTGCAGTTGATTAGCATAATAGAGAGAGACATAGACCCTTAAGAGTGATAGCGTAATTCTGTTGTACGAGGAATGGAGCAAGTGATCTAGGGATTGGATAGCGACAACGAAGATACACGAAGAATTCACGTGGTGACCTATCTCCACCTTGCCCAACGGTACCACGGTGGAGTGTTGGTGAGCCGTAGCTTTGTAAAATTCCGACAGACTGCTGCTTTCAGCTATCCCCAGTATTATATTTACTTTACACAATTTGGAGAGCTGCTACACTGATCCTAATATCTCGCTCATTTTGGACACTAGGTTTTCTCCTGCTATCGTGAGTGATAAACGGAATGGCTGGAAAATTCAGACTTTGAGGGAAATTTCCATTGGTTCGAATCAAGCAATGAAAAACGAGACCCGGTCCGCCGTGGAGGAATAGCCGGCGGTTCTATACATATAATATTCATCTCGGGTTTGCAGCCGTAGTCAATTAGATACATTATTTCGGCAGACCAACTGGCTGCCATTTTCAGGTGTGTGCGATGATTACACTTTGTCGCCGGAAACTGAGGTAACTGGTGGTACACTTCACAGTTGAGGATATGGGGGTTAACTATAACTTTATTTATGAAAATAAACTTTAGGGGTTAACTTGTAAGGGCCTTTATTTTGATCCGTAAGGTACCCCTCTCGATGTGTTAATGACAATTTCAATTAAACTTTGTATTTACATCTAATTTAAAACTTTATCGATTATTCAAGGCCCGTGGCACTTTGTATCTATGCCCTGAAAGTGGCATTGTCCTCCCCAATGTGCGGATGTTGTGTACGGTATCCCGTAGTTGATCAATCTTGTGGTGTATCTTCGTCGCTCTTTTTTGGACGGCTTCCATGATAGTATCCATGTGAAGCGCCTCATGGATGTCGGTGTTCCGTGTGTACCTGTTTGCCCTGAGGATCCATCGTAAGGTTTTGTCTGTATCACCTGCAGCCGTTGAATTTGGGTAGCACTGGCCAGTCCCCAGACTGAGCTGCCATAAAGCATCTTCGATAGAACAGTGGCTTTGTACAGGCGTAATTTGGCGCCAGTACTCAGGTCAGTGCTCAAGAAGAAAGGCATTAGGCTCTTCGCCATTGCGTACGATTTATTCCGCAAGCCGTCGACGTGTGTATGAAGGAAAAAGTGCTGATCTAAGGTGACCCCTAGATATGTCACCGTATCTCCCCATGGTATGTTTTGTCCGTAAAGTTTCAGGTTAGTTGGCAGTCGTGGACGCTTCTTAGTAAAGTAGATGGCAGTTGTTTTTGCCGGATTCAGTAGCACTTTGTTGGTTTCGCACCAGTCCTCCATTGCATCCAGTTGACTTTGGAGACGTCTGATGTTGGCTTGAACGTGTCGTCCGCTGGTGAGGAACACTGCATCGTCAGCGAATTGTGCTATCTGTACGCCTTCCACCGTAGGTATGTCGTTTGCATACACGTTAAACAGGATGGGAGAGAGCGCCGAACCTTGAGGTAGTCCGGCTAATGCAGGTCGAGTGTCCGAAGATTGTCCGTCCACTGTCACCATCATCTTCCGATCACGCAGGTAACTCGCAATTAGCTTCACGTAGCAGTCTGGGATGGTTGTCTGCTCGTGGAGTTTCCTAATGAGAAGGTCTCTCCAGACTTTATCATAAGCCTTCTCAACATCCAGGAAGACTGCTGCAGTCGCCTTGGTCACGTTCAGATTCCTGGTGATGTGCTCGACCAGTCTTAAGAGTTGTAATTCAGCTGACAGTTTACGTTGGAAGCCGTACTGTTCCGCTCGTATCGTTCCGTCTACCACCAATGGTTCCAGTATCCGTGTCTGCAACACTCTTTCCAATGTTTTTCCCAGCCACTCAGAAGACTTATGGGTCTGTGGTTAGATGGCGGTGTAGTGTCTTTTCTGGGTTTTGGTATTGGGACTACTTTAGCGATTTTCCATGCTGTGGGGAAGTATTTCTTTACCATGCATCCATTAAAGATCCTTGTTAGGAGGACTAGTGGTTTCCTCGGGAGATTCTTTAGATGTAAGTTACAGACTTTGTCTGCCCCCGGGGCCTTATTAGAATTAAGTTTCTTGATTATACTGCGAACTGAGGCAGAACAGAAACAGCGGCCCCTTTATACACCGCTGACGACCCACCGCGCGTGCGCGAAACCGAAGTAGAGGCACTCTAGGCGCAGTGGCGCGCCGGAGAAGAAAATCGGCAAAAAGATGAGACGAAACAAGACTAGTTAAAACAAACTGCAGGTTCACTATAGTACGAAAGATCCCCATGCGTTGGTGTGGCGGATGACAGCTCGTCGCAGGAATATAAAGATCGGTGTGTGTGGATTTGCGATATACGCTATGCCCTAAGGCCCCATCACTCATCTTCTGAATCAAAACGTACAGAAAAGGAAGTTTACCATCTTTCTCAACCACCATCGTCAATTTAATACTGGGATGGCGACAATTAAAATGATCTAAAAATTATTTGAAGCATCCATTCCATGAGGCCAAACCATAAAAATATCATCGACGTATCTCCAAAAACAAGTAGGCTTAAGAATCGACGTCCTTAGAGCTATGTCTTTAAAGTCTTCCATAAAAAGGTTGGCGAGTATGGCGGAAAGAGGACTCCTCATAGCCACTCCGTCAGTTTGTTCAATAAAGGCATCATTACAAAGGAATTACATCGAAGTTAGCACATGACGACATAACTCGACTGTATCATTATCCAATTTTTCACTAATTAATAACAATGACTCTTCAAGAGGAACCCCGGTAAACGGGGAAACAACATCAAGACTCACAAGCATCTCTGATGGGCCAAGACAAACTGACTTCAGCCGCCGAATAAAATGTGAAGAGTTTAAAATGTAATGATCACACTTTCCAAAACGAGGAGCGAGAACAGAAGCTAAATATTTGGCCAAATTATGGGTGGGGGCACCCAAATTACTCACAGTAAGACGAAGAGGAATTCCATGCTTGTGAACCTTAGGTAGGCCATACAGTCTCGGAGGGACAGCAGGTCCAGGGTGAAGTTTCTTAACAACAGCCTCTGACAAGGAGCTGTTCTTTAAAAGTAAAAGCGGCTTCCATTCTATTAGTTCCGTAGGATCATTACGTAACCTATGGTAGACTGAGTCATCCAATAAAAGATTCATCTTGGACACATTGTCTCCACGTTATAGAAGAACCTTAGCATTCCCTTTACCGATCGGAAGGATAACCAAATCCTTGTCTCAAAGACCGGATGGCCGCCCTCTTACTAATTGGTATATTGCTTCTTGTTATTTACGTTGGAGGTTGAGAAAGATGGTAAACTTCCTTTTCTGGACGTTTTGGTTCAGAAGAAGAGTGATGGGATCTTAGAACACAGCGTGTATCGCAAACCCACACATACCGATCTTTATCTTCATGCGATGAGCTGTCATCACTGGCCGCGGTGGCCGAGGGGACTGAGGCGCTCCAGTCACGGTCTGCACGGTCACTACGGTCGGCGGTTCGAATCTCCCGTCGGTCATGGATATTTGCGCCGTCCTAGTTCGTAAGTAGTTCATGAGTAGTTTGTAAGTTTAGGGACTGATAACCCCGTAGTTGGGTCCCATAAGCTATACATACATTTGAACATTTTTTGAGCTGTCATCCGACACACCAACGCATTGGGGTCTTGCGTACTCTAGTGAAAGGAGCGTACGCCATCTTTGATGCCGAACATTTGGGCGAAGAACGGGAACATCTCAAGGCTGTCTTTAAACAGAATGGGTACACTGCTCATAAAATTTGTTGTGCGTTTCAGTTTGGTCCAAAAGGTGAACCATTAGAGGACAATTAGAAATCTATTGACTTTTTTACTTTCGTCGGGAATATATTCCCGCTACTGGGAAAGTGTTCTTAAGGAATCAGTAGAAATTCGTATGGCCGATAATATGATTAACAGAGACAAGGGCTTCCCTCTAAGTAAAACTTGGAACCCTAACTTGTCTGATATTAAGCATTAACGGACTTCATTTCGAACTGCAGGTGTTTTTTTTTCTTCCTACTTTGGTTTCACGCACGCGCGGTGGGTCGTCAGCGGTGTATAAAGGTGCCGCAGTTTCTGTTATGCCTCAGTTTCCGGCGAGTAAGTGTAATCAGCACACTCACCTGAAGATGGCAGCCAGTTGGTCTGCCGAAATATTGTGGTTAGTTGACGATGGTATCTAGCTGCAAATCCTAGATGAATATTATCAGTTATTACGCCGGGAAAGTCTACGCAAACACGGTTCTATATATATTGTCAGGGACTACGAGGCTGCTTCCTCGGTCTTGCGTATATATATATATATATATATATATATATATATATATATATATATGTGTGTGTGTGTGTGTGTGTGTGTGTGTGTGTTGTCCTTAGTTCTGATGGCCGCAGTAGTTTGATCCCATGGATCTACAAACATTTGAGTCCTCGCCTGTCCCGCGAACTGTCATTCATTGGCCGTGACAAGTAACTCTAGATGGCATAGCTATGGGACGAAAATTACCAGGCTAATTACTGCTGCACAGTCAAACCTATTGGCTCATTGGAGGTTTTCAAGCATCTGCAGTTCCGAGGTGTAGAAAAGGCTGTGGTAAATTTCTGAAACGACTCTCACTGGAACAACCTTCGCTCGCGTACAATGTTTGTCAGTTGGCTGCATTTCGGCCATATGCCAAGTGCAATTTGGATACATCATTTTCGCAAAAGTGACTTCGCAGCCGACCCAGCTCATATTCAGGTAGCGATGATGTCGTGCATGCAGACTGCACGCTCCCGTCTGGAATTAACCACCTTTGCGGTTCAGAGGTCGACGCCCCTCTATCTTCGGCTTCGATTACTGCAGACACGGTAGCGCAGTATTTGCAATGCATATTCCGCAGTCCAGTTCATGCGCCAGATAACAACGAGACAGGCTTAAATTTCTGACTACAATTTCACGAAGTGCTTTCTGGTGCATTTTTTGATCTCGCGCTCCCGTTTCAACGGAGACTGTTTATTCCTCTTAATCATTTTACTATCTATGGCTCTGTTGGGATTTGTACAGATTTCAACTATACCATGCCACATTTGAGGTTACGAATTGAGCCAGAATAATAGTCACTATTTGAATCGATTTATCAGGTATATCTGCCGCTAGCGGCTTTACTCGTTAGAAATTATTATATTTTTGGAAAGTATGTACAATTCATTCTTCCACGTGTATTTTTACTTTATAACTTTTTTTTTCCCTTGTGTATGGATAAATTTCAAACTAATCAGAACCAATCCCTGGAGTAATATATAATATTCACGATAACGGGTTTTTAAAATTTTGGAACCATAAACAGGAAATCCAGCGCTCAGCAAGATTTGGATGATAATTTAGCCATTCTTACGTTCACAGTGAAGATTAATGCAGGAGCCCATTCGAAGATTTAATGGTAGCGTTAGCATAATATACTTGTCGGGAACAACCAATCCCGAGGGAATAGGATGCTTCATAGACACAGGGATTAGGATTGTACAGCACAACACCCAAATCCATAAGGTATAGCTGGATTCTTCTTACGGAACCGACTCCTTTGTAAGATTTGATGAGAGTTAAAAGAAGTAGTATTAAGGTGGTCAAATCCAAAAACATAAAGATTTTTTTTTGCTGTCAAAAATTAGTTGGTGCATTCCCCTTTAATGCAAACTTTGAATTATTGTTCTACTCGCTGTAGAAGTGGAGTTATTACCATTTTCTCTCGCGCATGCAGAGGAAATTGGCAGGACCGCTGAATGCATCTAACACCCACTCGTTACTCTCTGGCGCAACTATAACGCCCAAAATCACGGTTTGCCAGCAACTGTGATAAACGCAATAAAACCTATTTTCACGACTTAGCACAGTTAGAATTGTTACACAATTGTCTACACGAAAGAAACGCAGAATCCTAATGAGAGCGTTAAAATTTAATTTATACAGTGATTCCTAAAAGAGTATTTTTAAGCATAAAAACACAACACTTCGCCATTTGTGATGCAATAGCAACCTTTAGCCAAGGAAACATTGTGAAGTGTGAAGTATTAAAGGGATTAGGATTTAAAGCTGGGGTGAACACCGTACGAGCACTAAGAAATATTAACAGAGGCTAAGAGGAGCAGAAAGAAGAAAAAGGAATATGAAATATGACTGAAAGAAAGGCCAGAGAAGAAGACCAAAAAGAAAGCTTCTGGAGGATGAAGAAGAAGACCCTGATAATCCATCCTATAGTGCAGGAATGTATTGAGAATCTTTGATAGCCATTTCCCGTGAATTAGAATTTTCCAAATTTAAGGTACATTTTCTCAAAATCCACACAAAATAGGGAGATGAAATTCTATACAGCACTCCTAGTGGTCTAACTTTGTAACACAGCCATTTAGCGATATCTTCAGTAGATCTATTTCAATTTGATTAAATAATGCAATTAAAAAGGGGTCATTAATAAAAAAAATATTGAAAGGAAATTAGAAAGTACACTCCAATATCGCTCCATCGTAACTGCAATACTAAACACCTCTATATGCTGAAAAAATTTAAAATTTGTCTGTTTGGTAGATTTTTCATTTATGTTCCTAAAACTTAGTGATTTTAACATTGGCAGCATAGGCACCTCCGACTCCCCTTAACGACGACTGATTAATAAAAATAGAATAGGTTTCCCATCGTAAGAAAAAAAGTCCTCTGCTCTAGAAGCAACTACAGTGTGTGACAAATTTAAAAATCTCAAAATATCTAAGACTACTGTAGGCCAAAATCTTGGACGGACTTCTGTGGAAAACGCTTTTAAAAGTATGACAAAATGTTGGACGGTCGTCAATGGAGGATGCTTGTAAAAGTATTGAAGATTGATTTTAATTGGTGGAGCGCGTAGAACTTTTAACAGATCCAATAAACAACATGCCACCACTGTTTCTGTATCCTCTACTAGAGTGCTAATACGCAGTACGGGATACTTGAAATAGTTCCAAGAAGGATAAGTTGCGTTACCGCGAAAGGAGGAGAGGGTCTCAGGTTCGCAGTAAAATACATGAGATCTAGTAGCAGTTATCAATGCATAAGCGATTTTCTTACGGTGAGAAGTTTCACAAAATATCAGGCTCTCGAATTTCCTCTCACAGTGAGAAAATATTACGTACGCAATATTTACGTACGTAAACATAACCGTTCTGTTAAAATAAGGAAAGTATGAGACATAAAAATGTTCAGTTATCCCATGTATGCTTTTTTTGTATTTTTACTTTTCCCGAAAGAAAAGGTCAAAAGAGTGAACCAGCTTCCAACCATTTATTGTGGACTGCGGAATGTTTGTATGTATCTAGCTGCAGAAAATAAAATGTAGAACACACTGATAAACAACATAGTCGTTTTTTCCGTGTCAAAAGAGTATTTTTATTTGAAAATATGTATTTCAGACACAGTCACAGGATTAAGCTCACATCGCCCACTTTTAGAATTACGCAGATGTACTTGACAGCTGTCACCGATAATTTCCTGTAAAAGGTTGACATTTTGTCATTGGATGAGTTCAAAGCATTTTACCTGTCACACATTAATACCCATTTTAATATTACTTTCTTTCCTGAGGCATCTGTCCTACATCAAATCATATGCTTGGTGACTGTGGAAGCCTGGTGGGTGTTAATAATTTGCTGTTAATATAATTCCAAGAATCTAGCCACTAGATGTGACAATTACAAAGAGCAGCAGATAACTTTTCACTCAATTTATTTCGCATAAAAATTCGCATCTTTCAGACACTATTCTTTGTCCCCCTTTTTTTAGGAGGTTCCGTACCTCGAATGTGGTATTGTACGATTTCGAACAACTCTAAAAATTAATCTCGAGGGCTTGTTGTGATATTACCTTTGTCTAATGCCCAATCCAAGTTTGTTATTTATACATTTATGATGTTTTAAAAAATGAAGACTCTGTCGAGATTTGAATAATCTTCTAAAATCATCATTTTTCTTGCTATAACGTATGTTATGTTCCTGTCTTGCGTTATATATGATGTTTATTTATTTATTTACTTTGCGTTAAAACATCGTAGACAAATCAGACGCCTTTGTACCCCATATATCACTGGGCTTATGAACCTCACACTATCGAATCCAGCTGTCTTCTGTCAAAAGCTAAATTTGCTCCCGTAGTCGCTCTTTTTACCACCACCTGTTGCCTTTCGAATATACAGGGTGAGTCACCTAACACTTTCACCGCAAATATTCCGAAACGGAAAGTGCTACTGATGTGCGGTTTTCACAGAATTGAGGATTGGTAGTCAATGACTCGTATTGTTAGCCAATAAACAGATTGTAAAAATACCTAGAAAGTGTATTTTTTATGCAAACAAACAATTTTTCAAATGAAACAATGGTTGTTTCTATCATACACTAGAATTTTTGACGCCAGATGTGTACGAAGAATTTTGAATGACATTTTTATCACGTTTAGTTTGGTAGCTACAACCATTCAAAGCTTTTGGGGCGGAGGCCACGACAGCGTAGCTGACTGGCTGGTGGCCATGAGACAGTGGGCCGTGCCCCAGGGCCTAGCCACTCGGCCAGTCAGCTATGCTATTGCAAACTCCTACCCCGAAACTTTGAACGGTTGTATCTGCCAAACCGCACAACAAATGTTCAAATGTTTGTAAATCTATCGACCCAAACTGTCCGTAGCTTACAAACAACTTAAACTAAGGTAAACTAACCTAAGGACCAAATACACACTCATGCCCTAGAGAAACCGCACATCAATCGCACTTTCCGTTTCCGCTATATTTGCAAGTGTTAGGTGATTCACCCTGAATTTAAGCAACGTGCGTACGTCATTTGATAAATTTGATTTTGTATTTTAAATGGTTTAGCAATGAAAGGAATCATAAAAGAACGAGAAAAATATGCAGCAGCTGTAATTGAATATAAGACTACAACTGGAAATATGTTTCTTACGTTCTCACGCGAAAGATCTCACTAAGGTGAGTGGCGCACTAAACTGCTTCTACTTACATGTTCTGAGCGATATTAGTGTGCTCCCTTATTTTTCCCCACATCAAACTGAAATTAGGAATACTTTCACTTCATCCTTGAAATATCCAGAGGAAATATTTTTTTAACAAATTGATGGGCCTTAAAACCTAAGCTTCCTTATTTTATTCCTCTATCAGATCATGTTTAGGAATCGCATGCTGCTTATTCAATATTTTATGCACAATTTAACGTGAACATACGCTATAAAACTGAGCAACAGCACTCTACAGCGATGCTAGTCTGAGAGTGAGCTGGCAGAAATGTAACACAACTACTGTTACACCCGAACGGATGTAATGGAAAGCACTGAAGTGCTGTTTTGAGCAACTGTGGGTTGCCGAAATCCATTTCAGCACTTGACACAGCGTTTTCTGTTTATCACGATAAGAGCATTATACAATGTATACTTTTTTCAAAAAAATGTTCAAATGTTTGTAAAGTCTATGGGACTTAACTACGGGGTTATCAGTCCCTAATCTTACAAACTACTTATGAACTACTTACGAACTAGGACGGCACAAATATCCATGCCCGAGGGGGGATTCGAACCCCCGACTGTAGTGACCGTGCAGACCGTGACTGGAGCGCCTTAGTCTCCTCGGCCACCGCGGCCGGTTATACTTTTTTCCATTTTGTTAGCATAACAACCTGTAGTCTAAGATACAGGGTGATAATTATTGAATTATATGAAGTAAAATCGTAAAACTTCTGAATGCGTAACAACGTTCAAACTGCACGCTTGACCACGAGGCATTTAGGGAATTAATATGCGCATGCGCCTTTTTGTTCTCGACCATTTACTTGTGAAAATGTAACGGTACAGCGTGCCTGAGCATATAGCGCTTGTTTAGGCTTGCTAATATTAGTGTTAATGTTATTAAGTCCTTTCTGAAAACATTTGTCTGAAATGTAGCATTGTATGGGAGTGAAACTTTGACAATAAGGAGGTCAAACAAAAAGATGGCACAAGCTTTCGAAATGTGGTGTTCAGACGAAGATGAGATGGGTAGATAACGTAACTAATGTGATATTGATACTGAATCACATTATGCAAACTATTACATCTATTGATGTTCAATTGTTTATAATGCTAAATAAACATACTGCTAATCTCATTGGTCCTTACTCTAATAACCTACTTCCGCTATCTTATCCTTAGAGAAACGCACTCACCCACGCCTGATAGAGGACCCCAATCTCCGACGGGAGCGGCCGCGCATCCGTAACCTGGCGTCTACATCTACATCTACACGGAATACTCTGCAAATCACATTTAAGTGCCTGGCAGAGGGTTCATCGAACCACAATTATACTATTTATCTCCCATTCCATTCTCGAATAGCGCGCGGTAAGAAAGAACACCTGAATCTCTCTGTTCGAGCTCTGATTTCTCTTATTTTATTCAGATGATCATTTCTACCTATGTAAGTGGGAGTCAACAGTATATTTTCGCATTCGGAGGAGAATGTTGGCGATTGGAGTTTCGCAAGTAGCCCACGCCGCAGCGATAAACGCCGTTATTGTAATGATTCCCATCCCAGATCCTGTATCATTTCCGTAACGCTGTCTCCCCTGTATCGTGACAATACGAAACGAACTGCCCTTCTTTGGACTCTTTCGATGTCCTCCGTCAAACCCACCTGATAAGGATCCCACACTGGGCTGCAATACTCCAAAAATGGTCGGACAAGCGCAGTGTATGCAGTTTCTTTAGTAGTTCTGTTGCATCTTTTAAGGGTTCTGCCAATAAAACGCAGTCTCTGATTCGCCTTTCCCACGATATTATCTACGTGTTCTTTCCAGTTTAGGTCTGAAGTAACAGTAATTCCTAGCGGCCATTCCCACACGGCAGTCACCTGACGATTTTCGGCTTGTGTTAGAAAACAAGTGAACCTGCAACTTAAACTACTAACTTAAAACTACTAAGTACTAGAACAACAGTTACTACAACTGCCTGATAACTCCTAAGAGAAAGCCAAGTTGGGATTTATTCCCATCTTCTGGCATTACTGAACCCCCCGTTACCAGTGTTGCATAATTAGAGGTACGAATGTAAATAGTCTATTATCATTTTCTTTTCCAAAACCTTTGTTAATCTTTTTTGTAATGTGACTAGCTGAAGATAATTTCTATTATTTCACGTCTCCAGAGGTTTGTTTAATTAGCAAATATTAATTACTTCATGCAAGAAGCATACTGTCGTGGGTCATATATTATGCTAATTAGTATTTATGAGACTAATTAAATTGTATCTGCATCATACGAGGCGCGTCCAGAAAGTAAGTTCCGTTTGGTAATAAAATGAAATTGTACACAGATACAGGAGAAAATTTTATTGCAAAAAATTCTACAACTCTTAAACTACTTTTCCACATAACTACCTAAATTTTGTAGACACTTGTCATAGCGTGCCACAAGTTTTTCCATGCATTCCTCACACAAGTTGCCGCCTGTGGATTCAACCATGTGGTAACAGCTCTTTATCATTGTTGATGTGTTGACCACCAAGGGTAGATTTTAGGTGTAAGAAGAGATGAAAGTCGCTAGGAGAGAGGTCCGAGCTGTATTTGAGGATGATCAAACAGGTCCCATTGAAATTTCCGTAAGAATTGTCACATTCGGTGTGTGAGGTCAGGCATTATAGTGAAATAAAATCTTTTGACAGTAATCCTCTTCTTACACCTAAAATCTGTCCTTGGTGGACAACACTTCAACGATGATGACGAGCTGAAAGAACCTGTTACTACATGTTTGAATTCACAAGCGGCAACATTCTATGAAAAAGGCACACAAAACCTTGTGCCATGCTATGACACTTGCCTACAAAATTTCGGAAGCTATGTAGAAAAGTAGTTTAACAGTTGTAGATTTTTGTACAATCAATATTTTTTCTGTACCCGTTCGTTTTATATAACCAAACGGAACTTACTTTCTGGAGGCGCCTCGTATTAAAGTAGGTGTTATTGTGATTCACATGTTATGAACGCTTTGCAATTCATTAGTTTCTATATAATTTACCATTTATTACGAAGTAATTGTTTAGAAACCTATTTCATTATATTTGGATAAGAAATACTAATGGACTCAATTAACAATATGTAATTTTGAGAGTCATTGTTAACTATTATAAATAGAATGCTTTCGCGCCATGTAAAGGAGTCTTGTTTCGTGTTTACTCGAGGACACAATTCAGATCACTCTGAACTGTAATTGAAACAATTTAGTTCCTCAGTGTTAGTCGTGTGGAAAGTGTTTCTACCGGTATTATGAATTGATTATTAATGTTCGTGCCACACTAATTGTATACCTCAGATTTTTGTATTCCGCCCACAAACTGTGTAAATTTGAATTAATGATGAGTAGAATGTGCGTACTAGGTAGTTCAAAATGTTCCAATGTTTGTAAATCTATCGGAACAAACTGCGTGGTCATCAGTCCGTAGCTTACAAACTACATAAACTACGGTAAGCTAACCTAAGGACAACACACACTCACACATGCCCAAGGGTTGTCCGAGGGGTCTGCGGCGCGCCAGTCACGGTCTGCACGGCCACTACGGTCGAGGGTTCGAATCCCCCTTCGGGCATGGATATTTGTGCCGTCCTTAGCTAGTTGATAAGTAGTTTGTAAGTTTCGGGACTGATGACCCCGTAGTTAAGTCCCATAAGCTATACAAACATTTGAACATGCCCAAGGGAGGACTCGAACCCCCGACGACTAACATCCGCGCGCTCCTCAGCGAGGCGCCTTAGACCGCTCGGCTACTCCACCGCGGCTACTGGGTAGTAGTGACTGTACGCTGGCCATAGATGGGGACAACTGGGCACTAATTAGTTGATTAAAGTGTCAATGAACTGTAATTCTACGTGTCGCTTACATTATTTGTAACAGATTAGTTTTTCCCCATGCTATTTCAGCCAGCCGTTACCGAGACGCCGATGAACGAGAACTTAAAAAGGTAACGAAATACGACCCGGCAACGTCACAAACTATGAATAGAGTAAAAGCCAGTGGAAGAAGTGAGCTTCAAAATTAGATAACATACTTTTTACAATGTACTAATTCTGAACTGTTATTACACCGTCTTAGATCACGTAATCAAATTTCAATAGCCGCGGCAGAATAGCCGTGCTCACTAACGCGCCCTGCTGCGGTGCGCACGACCTTTCGCCGACGGGGTTTCTAGTCCTCCCTCGGGAATGGGCGTTTGTGTTGTTCTTAGGGTAAATCACTTCAAGTAAGTTTAAGTAGTTTGTATGCCTAGGGACTGATGACAAGTCTCTTACTTACTTTACTTTATGCGATCAGGCCCGGTACACCGCGCGATGATACAATCAAGGCTCTCCATTCACTGCGATTCTTCGCTGTCTGTTTCCAGTTCTTTCAGGTCTTTTTCTTATCCCGTCCATCCATCTCTTCCTTGGTCGTCCCAGTGGTCTTTTGCCTGTTGGTATAATCTCCATGGCAATCCTAGGCCATCGCTCCTCACTCATACGTACCACATGCCCTGGCCATTCTAATCTTCTACTTCTCATCAAGCCTACAATGTTTGGTTCACTATAGAGTTGTTACAATTCTATATTGTGCCTTCTCCTTCATTCTCCGGTTATGTTGTCTTGAACCGGTCCAAATACTTTCCTCAAGCGTCTCCTTTCGAAAACTGCGAGCCTGTTTAATTTCTGTTTTCTAGTGCTCCAGCATTGACACCCGTATAGAATGACAGGACGAATTAATGTTTTATACAACCTTAGTTTGAAGGCTCGTGATATCCTCCGGACAGTCAAAACGTTGTGCAGTGAGTGCAAGCATCTACTACCCGCTTGAATTCCTGCCTTAATTTCCATTTCAGACGATGAATTTTCTGAAATTATGTTTCCAAGATATTTAAAATCCCTTACTTTTTTGTAGTTGTTTTTCTCCTTGATTTCTGGGTGTAGGACTCTTCCAACTATTATGCATTTCGTTTTCGTGGGATTCACTTTCAGTCCAAATTTGCTTGCTTAGGCTTTCCATGGTCATCATTAGAATTTTCAAATTTTATTTTGTAAGTGTCATTCAGACTATATCATCTGCGTCTGCTAGATGGGTGATGTTCCTATCTGCTACCTGGATACCCTGATGGTAGAAACTGTCTATTTCATTAGTCCCTTAGGTTTACAAACATTTGAGCATTTCAAATTTCAGTATTCCTAACACCAACAAATATTTCGTAGAACGAAAGTGGTACTCGCTGACCAGGATCAGTTCAAATGTTCAAATGTTTGTAGAACTTATGGGACTTAACTACGGGGTCATCAGTCCCTTAACTTACAAACTACTTATGAACTAGCTAATACTAAGGACGGCACAAATATCCATGCCCGAGGGGGGATTCGAACCCCCGACCGTAGTGGCCGTGCAGACCGTGACTAGAGCACCTCAGTCCCCTCGGCCATCGCGGCCGGCCCAGAATCAGTTTCGTATTTTCTTGCATGATGCTGCTTACAGCCACTTAAATTTTAATTCGTAATACTCGTTACAGTATTATTAATTCGGAAATTACTCGAATTTGTGTAGGAAGTGAATTTTACCTTCAACTTGAGTAATACAATTGTATCTTCGTCGATATGGTTGAAATTTCCGAAGGCACATTGCAACTTTTCGAAATACACTCAATGTATACAGTGTACTGACGTAGGTGTAAATGTGTGGTAACATCTGAAGATGTACGAAAGCAAAATGCATGACGCCATACAAGGAGATGGTGGTCGCTCTGTCTCTTCAAATTACCTTAACATTTGATGTTGTTTCAAATATGTAGATTTAGACATGGATGCGTTGAGTAGCTTCTGTCCCAAAACAGAAATGCCCCAATTTAGTTGATTACAATTCACTGCTTTTTAAGATGCTTAATTCTTATTTCTATAACTGGAGATTGGTAATAATCCCAGCATCACAGTGTCTCGAAAGGTACGATACAGCAACAATACATCGGACCAGTATCTCTACGCAATGGTCACACTTTTCCGCTAGTGTCTTGATCGCAGTCATAACATTTAGACCGCCGTCCGCTCAGACAGACGGAGGGCACACTACGGCTGTTGTGTACAGCAGGTGCAATGAGGACTGTTACACTCACTGGTCCGGAGACATTGTCTTGTGATACCTACAGTTCGCAGTGTGCGATTTATTCTCTGGTCTTCTCAAAGTGACGGACGATGAGCACGTGTTGTGCTAAATAACTAGGTGAATATCACGCTAATGCGCTAACTCTCTGAATATGAGTCGTAAATCTCGCATAATTAATGCCATATACGTGGTGCAGTTATTTAACTATGCGAAACAAAACGGAAATTAGTGCCCGCAATTTAATGATCATGAAAACGTACATTAAAGAGCTAGAGAAAGTGTGGTAGGCATGCGTATGTAAATACACAGAACGGCCCTACGTGTAACAAAGCAAGGTTACCACTTTCCAACAATCTGCCTCAATATGTACCGCTTTTAGATTAAATTATTTTCTTCCAAAATATCGTATATTCATTAGCAAACATTAGCATTGAGCATAGTAGATACATTCAAAATAGCAAATATGTAAAATAGTCTTCTCGAAGGTAATTTTATTATTACGTTTATTCTGTGTAACAGTAGGAACACATTGTGATAATTAATAATGGCAGATGCTGCGTTAATAATGAAATATTGTTAATTGAAGGAGTAGTTTCAACTTGCCTTATCTTATTTAGAGTGCGGATATCGGCATATTTGAATGTAATGGCCCATACCAGGGTACAGCTGAACACACCCGTTTTATAGAAAGGTATCCGGGATCATCCAAAATTTGTTAACGTACGTAGTAATCGAAATTAAAACTTTGTACAAGTACTAACGTTTATGGCCATTTACTCCCAATCTATTATTAGACTCCTGATTTTTACTACATACTCTTGTTTCCGTGTTTTCAGCTTTATTTTTATATACTACATTGATTGATTGATGCCATAATTAAAAAATTGAATCATTTTCTGCAGTGAATTATTTTATTTAATATGGCTGGCAGTCACAAAGGATTGGGGAATCCCCCATCGTAACAATAATTGACCCCAGATACTTTCTTAATTTTGCGTCAAACAATAGTTTCTGTAAACCAAATTGTGATAGTAACTTCTAATTTAACTCAGAATCTTAAATTCTGACCTATCCCTTTTAGAAACAATTCTGCAGAGTGAGATTACAAAATTATTACTACGCGGGTCAATAAATAGCCCGAAAAATCGAGAATTAGTTGGTGGTTGGACACAGCGAGTGCCACACAAGTTTAGCGATGTACCGCCCATACTCAAATGATCCGCAAATTCTCAATATACTGTGCACTGAGTTTTCGCTAATTGTGTTGACTTGATAATTTATTCTGTGTCTGAATTTGCCACACGCAAATACCTGTGAACGGCACTGTTAAAGTGTTAAAATACTGTATATCAATAATATTGTCTAATTTAGTGCTTTTTGTACTAACCTGTTCTTGCCGTAAAAACTATTGTGAGAACTGAACTGGCCACGTACATTGTTCATAAGTATGGTGTTAAATAAATATAATTATAGAAACAGTTTTGTTTCACTTATGGCGAACATCACTCTTATTTAAATTTATATATAAAGAACAGTCTAGAGAGCAAAACATTAATTTTTTTTCTACGAGTTTCGGTCTTAGTTTAGACCACCTTCAGGAAATTAAGCTCCATTGATGTTGTGGAGCTGGCAAGAAACTTGGACGCACTAGAAGGCTCCAAGTTTCCTGCCAGTTCCACAACATCAATAGAGCTTAATTTCCTGAAGATGATCTAAAATAAGACCGAAACTAGTCAACAAAATTATTTCTTTTTTGCACTCTAGACTGTTATTTATATATAAATTTAAATAAATAATTAAGTTAAAGTTATAGCACGGTGTTGCGAACTTCTGTGTAGAAAACAGTAGCACCAAATTTTCAGATAAGCCAGGGAATAATGAAGAGCTACTGAAGTGCGTCAGGCATCGACACTACGAAAGACAAGGGCAGGATAGTTACATGCGGTCAGCAACGCCCATATAAAACACGAGTGGCGCAGGAGTTTGATCGGAACTGCTGCTGCAATGACAGGTTATCACGATTTGTGTTAGTTTCAACGAGAGTTGGAACACAGCATCTCCGACGTAGCCATGAGGTGTGGATTTTCCTGTGCGACTTTTCCATGAGTGTACCGTGACTATCGGTAATCCGGCAAAACATCACATCTTTGACATCGCAGCGGCTGGGAACAGATACTGCAAGAAGGAATCGTTCATCGTGACAGAAGTGCCACCCTCTCGCAAATTATGCGTACTTCAAATTCCACGAAATGTGGATTCCCCGTTCCCCAATGTGGCAATTTTGCTTACTGACGAACCCATCCAAATGAAAATGTGTTCAGTCGCTAAACCAAACAAGATTTACATGAATGTATTGTTCATCCATTCTGTCGACAATAATGTTAGCGAAACAAGACTGCTGTTTCATCGCTCTGGGGCTTTATAGCGGACGGGGTTGAATTTTGTATGGGAAGAGGTGCAGGTACTGACCAATTTGTCGCAGTGTCTCCCGGTTGATTTCCACCTATTGTGCAGCTCGTCTGATCGATTTCCTAGGACTGAGTGTCTTGGTGTCTTCCCGCTGTTTTCAGGCGTTTTTTACGGTAATTTTCAGACGATCGACGTTGCCAACAGTGTCATGACGAACACTACCAGTTTCCTCAAACTGTATTGATACTGATGACGTAATAGCTGGCATAATGTGATTCAGTATCAATATCAACTCAGACTAACACTAAGGATTAATTTTTAATTAGTTCGCTATAAAAGATGACGACCAACTTTTATTCTCTTGCAAAAATCCGTCAATCAGTTTTTAAATACTCCTAATTCGTGTGTACATTTCATAGAACGACCTACAGAATAGATACGATATTTTATACATTACTACTATTTTCAGTTTTGTTCGTTGGCAAGTAAGTGGACTCAAAACATACAGAGTATTACACACTCCATATCGTAACATTAATAACTATTGCAGAATCCACCAAACAAGCAAAAATACGAAACCATATACGAGTGACATAGTATAGCAGATATTGGTTTTAACTTCAAATTCTGAGTCTCTCGTTTTCGAAAACGTCTATTCCATGATTTCAATGACCGTGGCGGAATATACCATCGCTCCTACAATACATCTACAATATTTAGCAGCATATGGACTGCTATCCATCAACAATGCATCTAGAGTCGCTCTGAATCAATTCCCAGGTTTGTACCAGCGACAACGGCCAGAAGTGTTGATTTCATCATCTTTCTCACGTCACATGGGGTTGTTATTTTCCATCATGCGTCTATTTGCAACGTGTACCATGCAGATCAATTTGGTTGTACCATATCTGGTCCTTACTAGTGTTGCATTTTAGATGGCCAGCGGCGAACAGCAAACGTGATGAGGATGTTAATATACCGAGAAGCAGCAGTCAATACCTTAAATCTGTTGTCGCTATTCGCCGGGAAAGTGGAAGTTCACATTTATTTTTATTACAGATGGAAAGAATACTCAACTCTAGGTGTTGTACTAGTGATGTAATTTCTTCCTAGCTAGACAATTAAGGCCGAACCTACCGTTCACAGTACTGCATCCTGGAGATGCAGAGAGACCAAATGATAGCGCACAAGGAATACTTGCCATGGTGCTCAAAACAGTCTTTGATGATAGACAATGGAATACACTGAACAATGCAGGAAGTTGGGTACAGTTATCCTCTTAGATGAAAAGGTTAGGCGAGGTTTATATATGAACTGTAATATATTGTTCTTTACACACGCTTCATAGAACATCTTAGATCGGAATACAGACTGACAAGACATTATCAGCACAGATTACAAGTAAAGCTAGCTTCAGTATCATTCGATAAAGACATGTAATGGAATAAAATTAAGCCCTGAATCAATTATTGAACCAACGGAACCTTTTTTTAATGAACGAAAGGCTAAAAGACATCTCAGAATATGGAACCTAGAGTTAAAAAATCCATCAAAAAAAAAAAAAAAAAAAAAAAAAAAAAAAAAAAAAAAAACCAGGCTGAATATCTGAAGTGTCTGCTGATGTAAACATCAGAGAGCTGGGAAGCGTAGAAAATAAAAAGAAATACTGCGAAAGAAATACTACGTAAAGCACAACAAGAATTAAGCACCAGGATCCTAAGTACCTTAGTACGCGATGTAAATGGTAGGCAGAAAAGCTCATAAAAAGAAATGTGAGCCCTGAGCAAAGAAGAAGATGACACTCACTTAAAATTATACCGAAAGAAGAATGGACTGGCCATTACACAAAATGCCGAAGAGTACACTGGAGAAACTGTCTACAATGAAACAGTAGACCCGATCACTAAGGAGGGGGGGGGGGGGGGGGGCAAGAGTCTTGAGAAATGAAGCAAGAACAGGAACGCAACTGGGATAAATGCTGAAAATAATATAATATAGAGACTCTTCATAAGACAAATGATTAATAAATTAATAATGGGCATCCTGAAAGAACTCAGATACTTGGTATCTAGCTGAAGTAATTTCTTCCTTCTTGAAAGGTAAACGTTACAAGTCTAAAAACTGTCGTGGCATTGATCTTTTAAACACTGGCTTTATACTCAAAAGCAATAATGACAAGAAAAAATTCTGAAGCTGTTATTTCTGAGGAATAAAATTGATTTAGATAAGGTCGTTCGTACACAGACAATGTCCTTAAATTACAAACACAGAGAATATTGAAACCATTATGGTATTTATTGAGTTCGAGAAGGCTTTTGATCGTGTCATCCGTGATAGGCTGTTGAATATATACTCTGTATGCAGGCAGCCTTCTAAACTAATAGAGGTAGTAAAACAGAGTTTACAGAATTTCATGCATTGTAATACATACACAAAAGGCTCAATCAGAATAAATAATTATTAACCGTAGTCTAAGACAAATTAATGACTCTAACCTAAACCTTTTTATATTTACATTGACTTCGTTCTCCGGAAATGGAAACATGGAAACATAAAATATACAAATGAAGTAAAACAGTGAATGAGGAATACCTAAATGTGCTTCTCTTTACTAATTACATGGTTAATATTGAAAATAATGAAGGTAACTACCTAAGCTCCGTAAAGCAACTAAACGAAATATGTGAGAAATAGGTCATTAAAGTTTCGACTAGTAAAACTAATATTACGACTTACCGATCAAAATATCCAGTCATACCAAAAATGTTTTTAGGTAATACAGCTTTATAACATGTCACATATATTTTATTTAGGCTGTGCTGTAAGTTATGATAACGATTGCGATACTGAAATTAAAGTACACAAATTGCACGCGGTGTGCGGTACAATTAACAGAAGTTTCGAAATTCTATAATTTAATTACAGTTCTTATCCTACGAAAGCGTAGAATTGGGTTACCGCATAAAGACAAGAAAGTAAAACTCAAATTGCGGAGATGAGGTTCCTTTGAAAGAGGCACGACTGCACAAAGAGATTCGTGATCAGAAATATCAGAGTAGTATAAACATTTTTCAACGCGAAGGAACAGATTGACCAATATCGTGAAAATGAGATAGATACCGTCTGAGAATGTCAGAGCACAGAATTCCCAAGAAGACTATGAAGTAAAACGCGAATGGGGAAAGGTGTCTTGGAACATCACAGAAATTTTGGGAAATAATTTGTGTGTGAGTTCGGAACTGATAACGGCCTATACGTAAAAGGAAGATGATTGATAGTGCAATTTCCTGGAAGCGGGGTTCAGGGTGAAGCAATTTTAAATTTAAATTCTTCTATATTAAGGCTTTTGGTTACAGTGACCATACAGCCAGCGGTTATTACAGTGGAAACATTACAGTAGAATTGAAATTCTTACAATGTATATCACAATATTAATAGGTATCTCACATCACACAGCCTTAGGATAAAAGTAGAAAAATCATATGTACAAGATATAAAACAATACATGTTTAACAGTACTAGTCGACTTCAGGAGGTGTTAAGACGCTAATTATTTATTAAATTTAGTACTTTTCAAAAGGTGACTTGCTGTTTTTAACGTAGTTGAGGTTGGGAAACCTTAAGTTACGGTATTTGATAACTCTTGTATTCTCTCTGTGTTTAGTTAGCTTATTAGTGACGCTTGAATTTGAACTTGTTTATACAAGCAACAGTGTAAAGTTTCTGTGGTAGTGTTATTTGCTCTTTTCTGATACTATTAGTTGTTGTTGTTACTTGATTTGTAGAGACTGATGTTTGTTGATTGCTGTAGTTAAGAGGTACTTCCTAGTTATTTTGTAGAAACGTAACTTCATAACGTAGACGTCTAGTTTTTCTGAACAAATAATTGTGAAATTTTACCATGAGTGAAAAGTGTGGGCTCTGTCGTAGGGTCGTGCTTAGTGGGCTGCAGTGTGGGATTTGTAGTAAGTATTTTCATGGGAGAGGGGGGGGGGAGTGCAGTGTGGAAGACAGTGGGCATTGTGGTGAGGTTCTCTCCTGGAACTGTAGGATTTTCAGCAGGAATAAGATGATAGAGGAGCAGGAGCGTTTGATCTGCGCCCTTCAGGTGCAGTTGAAGAACGCTGAAGAGGAACTAGAGGTTGAGGAGGGGAAGGGGGGCTGGGGAATGGGAACTGGCAGCTGGCAAGAAGGTAGCTAGGAGAAGGTATTCAGATAGTTTTACACTGCAAGTTGCAAATAGGTTTGACCAACTGCCAGAGTTGAGTGGAGATGAACCTCCTGTAGCTGTAGGTGTAGGAAGTACGCAGCAGACCTCAGCTTTTAGGAAGACGAAATCTGTAGAGAGGTCTCTTAGGAAGAAGAAGGTTCTGCTGCTAGGCAGTTCTCATGGCAGAGGTGTTGGCCAACAGTTGCAGGAAGTACTTGGGAGTGAGTACCAGGACACCAACATAGTGAAGCCTAGTGCAGGGTTAGCTCAGGTCACTTGTAACATAGGGGACTTATGTAGGAATTTTTCAAAAGAGGATCAGGTAGTTACAGAGGGTGGGGCCGGGAATAGTCTTGATAGGGAAGGGGAATATGATATAGGTGGTGACCTGGAAAGGATAGCAACTCAAACTGCATTTCGTGCAGCTGTTTCAGCTTCATGATAGGCCTTGTTTTAATACAGCTGTCAGCCGTGTTAACATGGGGCTTGAGAAGGCGCTGATGACGGAGGGCATGGATCACATTGCAGTGGTGCCAGTTGAGGCTATCCAAAGGTCGGATTTTACTAGGCACGGTCTGCACCTCAATAGGTATGGGAAGGGGAGGTTGGCAAAGCTCATAGGTGACAGTGTAGTAGGGGGTGGGGGTTTCACTCATGGAAAAATTCCAGTAGTAGTTGGTGTTAGGGCTGCACCTTTTTTAGACTGAAGACAGCTGATAGGTATTGCTGCTTAAAGGAAGTCCCTCTAAGAAACGAACCACCTTTGACAAAGTCTAAGAATATAAGTAATAAGGGAATTACTGTTTTTCATCAGAATATACAGGGTATCAGAGATAAAGTTAATGAACTGCTTATTGATACTGATTCTGACATTATTGGTATTTCAGAGCACTTTTTAAGTGGTATGACAATTCAGAGACTTCCTTTGCCAGGATATAGGTTAGCTGCCTTCTACTCTAGGAGTTCCTTGCAGTGTGGGGGAGTGGCCATGTATGTAAAAAACGATTTTTCATCGGAGTCAATCGATTTTTCTAAACACTGCACAGAACAGATATTTGAATCAACATAGGAGTTGTTAATGTTAATGGAACTAGTAATAGTTGTTATTTATAGATCCCCTGACTCAGATTTTAAAATGTTTCTGCCCAAGGTGGAATTGGTTCTGGGTTCACTGTATAGGAAGTATAAAAATTTAATTGGGTGTGGAGATTTCAACATTAATTGTGTAGGTGATAGCTCAAGGAAAAGTAAGCTGTTAGATCTATTTAATTCCTATAACATGATGCAAACAGTATTTTTTCCAACGAGAGTGCAAGGAAATAGCAGTTCTACCATTGACAATATTTTTGTTCATTCTTCATTATTAGAGGGGCACTCTGTCAGCAGAATAGTAAATGGCCTATCAGACCACGATGCCCAACTTTTAATTCTAAAAAGTATTTGTTCTCAAACAAATGTTAAACATAAATATCAACTACTCAGAAAAGTTAATCCAGTTGCAATTGAGACCTTTTTAAGCTTAATTAAGGAACAAGAATGGCAGGATGTTTATAGTGCAGATAATGCAGATGATAAATAGAATACTTTCCTTAACACATTTCTTACGCTGTTTGAAAGTTGCTTTCCGCTAGAACGCTCAAAACAGGGTACTTCCAGTAACAGACAGCCAGGGTGGCTGACAAAGGGGATAAGAGTATCATGTAGAACCAACCGGGAGTTGTATCAAAATGTTAGAAGCAGTCAGAATGAAGATGCAGTAGCTCATTACAAACAATACTGCAAGGTTCTGAAAAATGTCATTAAGAATGCAAAAAGTATGTGGTACGCAAAAAGAATAGCAAACTCTCGGGATAAAATTAAAACTATCTGGTCAGTCGTGAAGGAAGTGTCTGGTGAGCAGCAGCAGGTAGAAGATATAACGTCAGTGCTTAGTAGGAATGTTTCTGTTACTGACAAGTTAGATATATGTGCAATATTCAATAATCACTTTCTGAATATAGTAGGGGAACTAAACAAAACTCTAGTTTCTACAGATAATCATATAACGTTTTTAGAAAATGCCTTTCCGAGGCTGTTACCTGAAATGGTCCTTCATGACACTTCCATAGGTGAGATTGAGTCAATAATTAAATCACTAAAGACTAAGGACTCTTGTGGATATGGTGGGGTATCTAGCAGAATTCTAAAGTACTGTTCTCCATATGTTAGCCCAGTACTAAGCCATATTTGTAATTTTTCTTTTCAGAATGGTCATTCCTAACAGATTAAAGTACTCAGTAGTGAAACCGCTTTATAAAAAATGGGAAAGGGATAATGTAGACAACTATAGACCTATTTCTATGCCATCGTTTTTTTCTAAAGTTATTGTAAAGGCTGTATATTCAAGATTAATTGATCATTTCAGTTCACATAATTTATTGTCAAACGTACAGTTTGGTTTTAGAAGTGGTTTAACGACTGAAAACGCTATATTTTCGTTTCTCTGTGAGGAACTTGATGGGTTAAATAAGAGGCTACGGACATTAGGTGTCTTCTTTTATTTAACAAAAGCGTTTGATTGTGTTGATCACAAAATATTGTTACAGAAGTTGGAACATTATGGAATACGGGGAGTAGCCCACAATTGGTTCACCTCTTACTTTAATAATAGACAACAGAAGGTAATTCTCCGCAGTGTAGAAAATGGCTATGACGTGCAATCCCAATGGGGCACAATTAAGTATGGGGTGCTCCAGGGTCTGTTTTTGGGACCATTGCTCATTTCTTATTTATATAAATGATGTGCCTTCGAGTAAAACAGGTCATTGTAAAATATTTTTGTTTGCTGATGATACCAGCTTGGTAGTGAAGGATGTTGCTCGTAATATTGGCACAGTATCAAATAATGCAGTTCAAGAGATAAGTTCATGGCTAGTAGAAAACAAGTTGATGTTAAATCTCAGTAAAACTCAGCTTTTACAATTTCTAACACATAATTTGACGAAAGCTGACATTCTGATTACACATAATGGGCATGTGATAAGTGAAACTGAACAGTTCAAATTTCTAGGTGTTCATATAGACAGTTGGCTGTCTTGGAGAGCCCATGTTCAGGATCTTGTTCCAAAACTAAATTCTGCTATATTTACCATTAGAACAATATCTGAGATAAGTGATTTTTCAACACGAAAAGTAGTCTATTACGCTTACTTTCATTCACTTATGACGTACGGCATTGTTTTTTGGGGTAACTCGCCTGATGCAAACAGGATATTTCTGGCTCAAAAACGGGCGGTTCGAGCAATATCTGGTGTAAGTTCGCGTACGTCATGTCGACCCCTTTTCAGTAGTCTGGGAATTTTGACTCTGGCGTCAAAATACGTTTTTTCTTTGATGTCGTTTGTTGTTAATAATATCGGCTTATTCCTACGAGTTAGTAGCTTTCACTCGGTGAATACTAGACAGAAGTCTAATCTACATTTTCATCACACCACCTTAACACTTGTGCAGAAAGGGGTACAGTATTCTGCGGCATCCATTTTCAATAAGCTGCCACAAGAACTAAAGAATCTTAGCACCAATCCACACGCTTTCAAATCTAAATTGAAGGGTTACCTCATGGCTCACTCCTTTTATTCTGTCGAGGAACTCCTAGAAAAGTTAAACAATTAAGTTAATTTATTTTTTCTTTATTGATTCTTTTCACTTTGTCTTAAGATTGTCGTGTGCAAAGTACTACTTACAATTTTTCTATCACCACTCTTGTGTAACAATTAATGTATTGACTTGTTCCATGAACATGGAGTCTCACTCCTCAATTGGGTCCTATGGAACAGAAAAAAACAATAAATAAAATAAAAGTGACAGATGTAATACAACGAGAGTGCAAACAGCAGAAGACCAAATGAGAGTTGCAAAGACATATAAAAGTTAAAATATAATATAAAATTACTCATGCAGTTTCAAGCTGTGCATGTTCAAGTTAAACACACCAGCTCTTAAATTAGAGCTGTATGCCGGTGACTTTGACGCAGTCCTTCAGTAAACTGTACTTAAACTTGTCGAATCCATGAAGGAAGACAGTGACACTTGTGGGGAGGGGGTAACCCCTCGCAACCAGCTTTTTGTAGAATACACTTTGTGCGGCCGTGTACTTGGTGCATGCCAGTATAATGTGGTTGAGATCCGCCACTGCCGTTGGATCTTTGTCGCAATGCCGAGAAACGGTGATTTTCAAATGGTGTAGGTGGGCATGGTAACATCCATGTCACAGTCTCATCCGAATGAGAGACGTTGCATGACGTCTACTAAGCTTCATCGACGAAAGCCATGATCGAGAGGAGACATTTGGTTGTATAGCTGCAGGGTGTCCTCCCTTAAACGCTTGAGAGAGGTGCCATTCGTGGTCCCAAGTGCTACAGGCAGCTTTCTGAAACGTCGATCGGAAGTCTGTATATGGAATCGGCGTGGGGCATAGTGAAGCAATCTACTGACCAATGCATGTGACTGTCAAGAAATCAATAGCAGCAAACTGTTATTTACTATTTTGAATCTTAACTAACAGTCTGTAGCGAGTTGTGTGAAGTATTGACAGAGGGGTCGGGGACTTGCGATACATTGTGACTTCACCAATTACTCGTCTTCCCCCCCCCCCCCTCCCTACCACCACCAGTTCGCCTTCGCACGCATAACCGAAGGATTAATCCGCGCTTGGTGTAACAGAGACACAGTGTACATAACACTGAAATTCTACAATTTCTGTGTTCCCGAAAAACCACTGTTTACATTTCATACCATTACGTTCTGTCGTTTGATCTGAAATGCAGTAAGGTCATAAGCGGTGTTAGTTGCGAATGACGCCGACTGTAGTCAAACTCGTGATTGCACGCCGCCCTGGTATCCGATGGCCGCTGCCGTGTGGACATGTTGATTTAACTGCCGCAGCGCGATTGATCACAAATGCGTTTCTAAGTTAATCCCGTGTGCACAGCGCAGAAACCCATGTGAATTTCACATTTTGATATCGGAATTAAACGGACGTCGGCAAATGCAACCGAACTGAAAATACATGCGGTGTTAAACGTACGGTACAATCATTGTACTGCAGCCGGAGCTGAGCCAAAAGTCTACAGAATCTTTGCGAAGTTTCAATCACCGACTTTTAGTTCTGAATGTGAAAATATTTTGCTAGCACCCACCTACTTAGGGAGACACGACCATCCCAATAAAATAAGAGAAATCAGATCGAAAACGGAACGATTTAGGTGTTCTTTCTTCCCGCGCGCTATTAGAGAATGGAACGGTAGAGAAAAGTTATGAAAGTGGTTAATGAACCCTCTGCCAGGCACTTAAATGTGATTTGCAGAGTATCTATGTAGATGTAGATGTAGATGTAGATGAATCTGTCTCAAGGCGTCTGTTAATCAAGGGATAGAATGAAATCTGGCAAAGCAAAACACTAAATGGGAAATACCGTAGATTTCGTAAATAAAAAATGGTGATCTAGTTCTGCTCAATATTTACATCGAAAACAAAAAACCGACTTTTAAACCGCGCGGAATGGCCGCGTGGCCTGAGGTGTCACGCTATGGACTGGGCTGCAATTGTTCTCGGACATTCGTGTCCTCCTTCGAACATGGATTGGTATGTTGTCAAATGTTCAAATGTTTGCAAAGTTATGGGACCTAAATGCATCCGCGGTGGAGTAGCCGAGCGGTCTAACGCGTCTCGCTGCGGAGCGCGCGGTTGCTCGCCGTGGAGGTTCGAGTCCTCCCTGGGGCATGGGTGTGTGTGTTGTCCTTCGGTTAGTTTACCTAGGTTTAAGTAGTTTGTAAGCTACGGACTGATGACCACGCAGTTCGGTCCGATAGATTTACAAACATTTGTTTTGAACCTAAATGCAGTGGTCATCGGTCCCTAGACTTACAAACTACTTCAACTAATTTATCATAACAACAACAACACACACGCACACATACACAGACACCCGAGGGAGGACTGGAACCTCCGCCGGCGAACAGCCGCGCACATCGCAGCAAGGCACCTTAGCGCGCACCGCTGTTCCGCCGCGGCTGTGTTTCTCTCTTAGTGTAAGTTAATTTTTGTAGTTTGTAAGTCCAGGGACTGTTGACGGTAGAAGATTGGTCACATTATTTTATAACCAAAACTAAAACAGAACATTTATTTGCGTATTTTAGCGGGGACGGTCTCTTAACACAAACAGTTTCATGCTCGCCCCAGACACATACTGTTGTTGTTATGGTCTTCAGTCCGGAGACTGGTTTGATGCAGCTCTCCACCCTACTCTATCCTGAGCAAGCCTTTTCATCTCCTCATAAGAACGGCAACCCACATCCACTTGAATCTGCTTACTATACGCGTCTCTTGCTCTACCTCTGCGATTTTTACCCCATACACTTCCCTCCAATGCTAAATTTACGATTCCTCGATGTCTAGGAATGTGTCCTACCAAGCGATCCCTTCTTTTAGTCAGTCTTTTAGTCAGGGTATGCCAAAAATTCCTTTTCTCACCAATTCTGTTCAGTACCTCTTTATTAGTTATGCGATCTACCCACCTAATCTTCAGAATTCTTCTGTAGCACCACATTTCAAAAGCCTCTATTCTCTTCCTGTCCACACTGCTAATCGTCCATGTTTCACTCCCGTACAAGGCAACACTCCACACAAATGCCTTCAGAAAAGACTTCCTTACGCTTAAATTAATATTCGATGTTAGCAAACTTCTCTTTGTCAAAAATGCTTTTCTTCTCATTGCCATTCTGCATTTTATGTCCTCTGTACTGAGACCATCCTATGTTATTTTACTACCCAAGTAACAAAACTCATCTACCACCTTCATTATTTCGTTACCTAATCTAATTCCTTCGGCATCGCCTGATTTGCTAAGACCGCATTCCATTATTTTTGTTTTGCTCTTGTTAATGTTCATTTTATACGCTCTCTTCAACACGCTGTCCATTCCATTCAAATGCTCTTCCAGGTCCTTTGCTGTCTCTGACAGAATTACAATGTCATCAGCAAAACGCAATGTTTTTATTTCTGAACTTTAATCCCTATTCCAAATTTTTCCTTGCTTTCCTTCACCGCCTGCTCGATGTACAAATTGAATAGCATCGAAGAAAGTCTGCAACGCTGTCTTACTCCCTTCCCGACTGATGCTTCCCTTTCATGCCCTTCGAGTCTAAATAACTGCCTTTAACATTCATTCAAAAATACACACACTACTTTTATGTTGTAAAGCTTCACAAGTTAGACTATACGTCATAATTGGCTGATCCCCCCCCCTTTCCATCTAAACTAAATTTTGACTACAGGGCTGCTGTGGCCATTGTAGGTAATGTCTCAGTTTAAAGTAAAACAATGTTATAAATAAAACTTACCGTATCAAATTTATACCATGTTATACCAACTTAAAATACTGTATAAGAAGAGCATGATTAAGATATATGCTTGCAGATACAAACTTCTGCACACAACAGAAAAAAAAAAGACAGGAGGGAGGACCCGTCTCTGATTCTGGGTCCAGGGCCCGCAGTCGAATGTGGGGCCATGGGGAACGCTTCACGTTGAATACTGTACACAGTAGCAGTGGCGGCGATTGGACGTTAGAAGTGGTGGGGGGGGGGGGGCAAAATAAAATCTAAAACTAAAAATGGCATTGTAAGAAATTGTTTCTTGTTATAGTTTGATTTTTGCACCTACAGGCCTATAATACCAAATGCAAGGAAAAACAAAAGACAATATACAATTGTAATTGCCATAAATTGTTTAATTAAGTTATCTAGTAAAATACAACTGTTACAAACAAGGGAACATTAGTTTAATTATAAACAAAAATAACAGGCAATAGCGTAATTTAACATGATACGTCTTGTCAAAGCATAATTGCTTTAAAACAAAGCTATGTGCCTTGGTTTCCGACTGGCATAAATTTCTACACATTCTTCTAATTTTATGTTTTTAGCCGCATCTTCTTCAATGGCTAGTATAGCTAAATGTGTTAAACGTTCTTGAAGCATAGAATTCCTCAAGTTGTTTTTGATCCGTTTGAGGACATTGAATGATCGTCCTGCATTTGCAGTGGACACCGAGATAGTCAAAAACTGTTGCAGTAGCTTGAACAAATTAGGAAATACATACTGGTTGTGAACATTTTCAGATTTAAATTGTGAAACCAAATTTGGCACAAGATGACGATCTCTTTGGTCTGAATCATGCTTCTTTCTTGAAAATACATCGATTTCTGAGACTAAATTATCATTTTCCAAACCAAATGCGGAACTCACAGCAAAACAAGCTTCTTTGATACGGTCGTTACAAATTGAGTTGTTCTTCATCGAAGCCGTCAGCAGTAGTTCCATGTTGCAGAGTAGAGCCAGATGTTTTTATTTATTTTTTTTTTTTTTTATCGTGACCTAATGTTCTCACTGAGTGTATCTAACAGAGGGAACTAAAATGTTTTTAAAAAGTAGGCTTCAGGTGAATCATATTCAGGATTAACATCTCCTCCTCCTATTTTTTGTGGAAGTTTTATTTTGCGTTGAACTGTTAGCCCCTCAAAGCCATTTCTTTCACAAAAATCAATTGCTTCAGTAAAAAAACTTTTGGTACTCTTCTTCATTTCTCAAACAATTTATGGACATAACTACGCTGTCAGCCACCTGGACTATTTCATGAATTCTGTATGATTCTGTATGTACTTTGAAAGAATGTTAGTTTTTTTTCAAAAAAGTACTTCATAGTATTCAATACAAAAATAAACTCAAACTTGGTAATACTTGTGATCAATCCGTGAGCGTCTCCACCAGTTTTGGAGTCAGTAGCTTCAATATTTTCCAGAGTGTGCAGTATATCTATTAAGTGTTGAACTGCGCGCAAGCTTTCATATCTGCTGCTAAATCTTGTGTCACTTAATGCTTTCAAGGACAAATCCTTATTTATTCCTTCTTTGACTGCACATGCTGCACTGTTTACTGTGGCAAATTCTGCATGTCTTTTAGGCGAAACCTCAATGAAACTGTATAGTTGTTGGACTGTGCTAAAACGTTGCGAACAGAAGGAGTACTTTAGATGCATTGGAAAGTGCAAGGAGAAGGCATATAGCGATGTACAAACATAACATACGGGTTTTGTTCTTTCATCCTCACAGCGACACCCTTATAAGATCCACTCATGTTTCCCGCTCCGTCATAGCACTGAGCAATTATATTTTTAAGGTCAATGCCAAGTTCACCGAAAATTGAATCAAGCAGCTTGTATAACGTTTCACCGTCAGTCAAATCAGTTTTTTAAAAAGCAAGAAAGCTTTCTTTGATTTCGAGCTTTTCTGTTACATATCTTATAACAAGAGTCAATTGTTCTTGATGAGACGCATCTGGAGTTTCATCAACAATCACGAAGAATTGTTTCGATTTTTTAGCATCATCAAATATGTACTGCCTGGCCAAATTTGCCATGATTTCAATCATTTCATTTTGAACATCGTGATGAACACAATTGAAAACTTATCTCTGTCTAAAAATTTTTGTTTTAATAAAGAATTTTCTGTTAATCTCAGCAACAATAACTCGACATAATTACCCCTGTTATCAGAGTTTTCTCTATGATCCCGAAGTGCTATTCCCTGCTTGGCCATGAAAACTAGGGACTGGAATAAAATCTTCAGATTATCACGATTTTTTTAACTTCTTCTTGATGATGTGTTGAAATTTGGTTACCACACTTTCTTTACTTTTAAAACCTTCCTGCCAACGTTGAAGAACACTGAGATGAGAAGAAGTTTTTTCGTGCTCTTTAAAGCGTTGGACAGCTTTTTTCCAGTTTTTAAACCCTTTAGATATGAATGTTTCATCATAACAACCTGTGAAACCGAAAAAACGATATGGGAAGGAAAAAGGTTTATCAACAGCAACACTGTATTCTAACCAATTGTAATTTGTGTACCACATACTTCTAAACTTTCTAGCCTTTGTTTCTGCACAAACTATTATCAATAATAGTTTGAAAAGGACCATTTAAAAAAAAAAACTGTGATGCTGCGTGTCTACCATGAATTGGGTGTCTTGGTTCAAATTGAAGCTGAGGACTATTAGACTGAGCAGCCTTACTTACAGGCAATACATTCTCAGCACTTGAAAATGTAGGTGTAGGTATACCGCTAACTATTTCAATTGTTGATTCTGTCAATGACGAAATTCTCTGTGGTTCATCTATTGCTGGTGTAGCCAAGACACTATCTAGATCCGGAGCAACAGAAATATTTAGTGCTGTCTGGGACTGTAATCCTTCTTGGGATTTTTGCCTTTTGCTGAAGAAATCGAATAACTTTTTCCTGAAGAACGCTTCATTGTTAACTAAAAGACACAAACGTGCGTACACAAACACAACTGCATTCGATTTGACCAGAACTACGACAAACACAGAGGACAACCCTTGTGCTGAAACAGTACTACCCGCAAACTGTAACCTGGCTTGCGGGCCACCTCTAGGAAACTCTCGGCAGCAGTCAGTAGATTTCGTGGTGTCTCGAGTTGCAGATGTTCGTTGCCAACTGTGCAGCGTAGACTGCATTTGTCGTTTCCTTTGTTGCTTAGCCGTGCTGTTGCTGTCAGTGTTTAGTTGCTGCGTTTACAAGAAAAGGAAGCTTGATCCTGTAGAGGTTGTTGTTGTGGTCTTCAGTCCGAAGACTGGTTTGATGCAGCTCTCCATGCTACTCTATCCTGTGCAAGTCTTTTCATTTCAGAATAACTACTGCAACCTACATTCTTTTGGACCTGCTTACTGTACTGATCGCATGGTCTCCCTCTTACAGTTTTTACCCCCACACTTCCTTCCACTAATAAATTGGTGATACCTTGATGTCTCAGAATGAGTCCTATCAACTGGTCCCTCCTTTTTGTTAAGTTATGCCACAATGTTCTTTTATCCCCAATTCTACTCAGAAACTCTTATCTAAATTTCAGCATTCTTCTGTAACACCACATTTCAAAAGCTTCTATTCGGTTCTTGTCTTCACTATTTATCGTCCATGTTTCGCTTACATACAAGGCTACACTCCAGAAAAATACCTTCAAAAAAGATTTTCTAATACTTAAATCTATATTTGATGTGGACAAATTTCTCTTCTTCAGAAATGCACTTCTTGCCATTCCGTGTCTACATTTTCTAACCTCCGATTTGGCTACGACCGTCAACTAACGTCAGATGTCGTGTGGGAAGGCGGAGCCTCTTTGTCTAATAAAATGTTGCCCCGAGCATGTGTACCACCAGAATTCCCACTTATAGCTTTGTCGCAAATGTGCAAATCAGTTTTAAAAGTATACAACTGTTACTACGCTAAAAAAATGAATAATTTAATCATATTTTTCCCAGAAAGTGGGGGTGGTGCAACTGCCCCCCCATGCCCCCCCCCCCCCCCCAATCGCCGCCACTGCACAGTAGTGACTCCGATGCACCGGCTGACAGATTCCCCGCTGCGCAGAGCGGCTGTTGCGCTCGCTGGCACCCTCGACAGCAGGTGTCTGGCAGCGCACGCAGCTACAATACAGCCTGCTACTGTGCGTGTTGAAGGCTTGGTCGGTGTCAGCTGCAGCCGCTGTGGCGCTCCAAACAGGCAGGCCGCGATCTGTCTGGCCACGGCTGCCACACCTTGACAGGGAGCTTCTACCTGTCCTGTCCTACGTTTGTAAACCAGCACATCCTGGACCTATTACAGTGATATTCCTGGCCTATGGCCACTTCATAGCTCTGGACGCTGGCCGTTTCTTTGCTAGCATCGTACGTGCCTTAATCGCGGAAGAAAGACAGAAGTGCAGCATATGTTGAAATGTGGGGTGGGGAGCAGTAGCACATAGCACAGTAAGTGTTCCCGTGGGAAAGCCCGCCTATGTTACTGGTGCTCTCCTCTTAGTGGCTGCTGCGTTTCACGTCACGTGATTTCTTTTGAAATTAGTTTTCTTTATTATATACTAAATATTAATTATTCAGAGCTGAGAATTTATAATAAATATCTCTCAAGGACAGGCTAGATTTGACAGTTTAAAAATTTTAAGGTGCCTTCTCTTATTGTAACAAGAGAAGAGAGATTTTGCAGAAGGCGTAGCGACGGCCCTGTTTTGGCGCGAAATAGAGCGTCAGGTGCCCTCTCGCAACGCGCCGCAGTTTCAGTCTCGAGCTGACCACTATACGCGCCGGACCGCGCTGGTCATGAGTAAAGATTTGTGTAATAGTGATAACAGTCGATGTCTCAATATGAACAACTGGCATCATAGGCCGTGTAGTATTAACAAAAGTTGTTCATTATTATTTATTTAATAAATGGCAACCCTGAAAATTAAAAATCTCGCGAGTCGCTTCTTATGTTTCCATCATACAGAACTTATTTTAGCCTCACTTGTATGCTGTAGAAGAACCAACGACCTGTGTGCTGTCTTCTGCGCTGGGGACACAACTACCGAAGACAACAGGTTAGTCAGAACTCTATGCTTTCCATAAACTCTTGGACAGCAACTACGGCACCTCGTGCGTACTGTAGGGCGGTACAAACGCACACTGCTACGTAACAGCATCCGCAAGGATGTGGAGGTTTTAGGGGACTTGTGGGAGGAAGCAGTACTAACTTCTCCGTCCGCAAATAAAACCCTAGGAAGCTTGTACACCTGTGGCTCCTAAGGAACTGAGACTTCGTTTTTGGATTAATTCGCTGGATTTCACGATCTTAATTTCTGCTGTAAGAATCGAATGTTTGTAATCCTATGGGAACAAACTGCTTTGGTCAGCAGTCCCTGCAGTTACAAACTACTTAAACTAAGTTAAACTAACCTAAGGACAACACGCACATCCGTGCCCGAGGGAGGATTCGAACCTCCGACGCAGGAGTCCTCCCGATCCGAAACGTGGCGATCTAGATCGCTCGGCTACTCTCGCGCAGCTCTGCAGTTAAGATTATAATTTTGACAGTTTATTAACAATACCTGACATTGCCGGTTTAGGAAGCGGTCTGATAGTTCTGCCGGGTGATCAAAAAGTCAATATAAATTTGAAAACTTTCCGGCCGCGGTGGCCGAGGGGATTGAGGTGCTCAAGTCACGGTCCGCACGGCCACTACGGTCGGGGGTTCGAATCCCCCCTCGGGCATGGATATTTGTGCCGTCCTTAGTCTTAGCTAGTTCATAAGTAGTTTGTAAGCTTAGGGACTGATGAACACGTAGTTAAGTCCCATAAGTTCTACAAACATTTGAACATTGAAATTTGAAAACTTAATAAATCACGGAATAATGTAGACAGAGAGTTAAAAATTGACACACGTGCTTGGAATTACATGGGGTTTTATTAGAACCAAAAAAATAAAAAATCTAAAAAGTCCGACAGATGGCGCTTCATCTGATCAGATAGGCAATAATTATCATAACAAATTAGCACAAAGCAAAGATTACGTTCTTTACAGGAAATGCTCAATATGGTCAACATCATTCCTCAACAATAGCTACAGTTGAGGAATAATGTTGTGAACAGCACTGTAAAGCATGTCTGGAGTTATGGTGAGGCACTGGCGTCGATCACGATATACTTGCGACTTCAGGTAACCCCAAAGGCAATAATCGCATGGACTGAGGTCTGGGGACCTGGGAGGCCAAGCATGACGGAAGTGGGAGCTGAGCACACGATCATCACCAAACGACGCGCGCAACAGATCTTTCACGCGTCTAGCAAAACCCCATGTCATTCCAAGCATGTGTTTCAATTTTTACCTCTCTATCTACATCATTCCGTGATTTATGAAGTTTTCAAATTTGTGCTGACCTTTTGATCACCCGGTATATTCTTCAAAACGAAATGTCAAGATCACAGATTAATAATTTATTGGAGGACGATCGGTTTCGGTGAACTGTGTCACCATCATCTGGTCTGGTGTCAGGGGGTGAATCACCTAACACTTGCACCGTTAATATTGCGGAACCGGAAAGTGCTATGAAAAATGTCTTCATAATTGCACCAACAAACTTGTAAGGGATGTATTATGCGTCTTGAGGAACAAAATGAGCATGGAAATCCATGCCCGGAAACGCCATTCAACGTCGCTACGGAGAGTCCAAGTTACAGGCACCAGCTCCTGCCGCTAGACATCCCCTCCAGCAACTGTATCGTCATTGATGACGTTTCCGGGCATGTGTTTCTAGGCTGACGTATGGGGGACACCCATCTCAGTTTTCGACGTCCATTTACTGCCGGCAATATGCGCAGGACGAAACTTTGTGACAGACATTTTTTTAATGCTAGCATGTGAGGAATTGCGCTGCGAAGCCCGAGTGCGCGAATTGAGATTCCCCCTGTATATTCGGCAATTTAGAACACTTGTTCAAAGTAATATGTTTCAAGTAAAGACGATGCCCTTTGTCCTGTTACGTTGATCACAAGCGAGGCGAACTTTCGGTTTACAGCACCAGTGTATATATATGATCACTTGTATAAAAATATTAAGTTTGTCAGATTTCTGTGCGAATTGGTATAATTACCTTTAGCCAACTGATAGCTTAATTACAGTCCATTTGCGTTAATACGAATATCGCTATTGCGGGCTAAAGGATTAGGTGATTTAAACATACGCTACATAAACAAATCATGCGTTTGCAACACGACTGTTAGTACCCGGACATTCGCTGGACTTCGTAGAGTTTCTAGTAAAGCAACACTCTTTAAAGTACCGCACTTTATTCATAACTTTTATATAATAATCAATTTAGTTACGAGGAAAATCACAGTCCTTCGTCGTTGGCAGTTACCACTTTTTATAATGCTCCACACCGCTTATGGCATTCAAACAGGTCATTGTTTCCTACCACAATGTTAACTTTACATCTTCACTTTAACGTTCAGTGAGAAATATCCCCGAAACACGTTAATGCACCCGAAATTCCAACATGTCATTTTAAACGAGTTTTTAGACGCATACTGCAAGAAACATCGTATCATTCTAATACATTCATTACTTAGTATTATTTTCATTAGATCTCCAAGACGAAAATCTCGATCCATCTTCTCTTCCAATACATTCTATGAAGTTGAACGACAAATACAGGGTTGTGCAAAAGTCGGTGGACAATTAAGAAAAAAAAATGAAATACGTCATACGTAGGAAGCTTTAATCCGTTAAACTATTACAATCAAAGGGTGATAATTTCGTCTCGTCAAGGTGGTATTCAATAAAGCATGACCTATAAGACGTGTTTCAGGATGTTAACGAAAGAAGAAATGATTTTCGCAATGATTTTTTAAATAAAAGAGGTGATAATGAATGAATGGGGATGAAACGTACGGTAAAGACTTCCAGGTAGATAAACAGAGTACGTCATACCAGATAGATTTGAAGAACATCGATCTGGCCGCCAAAGAACCGCCACAACAGAGTAAAAGATTTGCGGGTGTGTTTAGATGTGACACAAAGTCCGCGAAAATCAACCAGAAGATTTACAACTACGCAATATTTATCTAGTATGTCAGTACAAATAATGTTATGGAAACAGAAGCTTAAAGTTTTTGTTCCACATTTACGACATGGTTACAAAGATTTGTGAACTGATGGTTGACCAATAGAAACATGTCCTAACCTGTAAAATAAAATTATTTGATCTGACGAGGCCAATTTTAAATTAAGCGGACATGTTAACAGGCATCACTCCACTTACTGATATACTGTCAAAATATTTTGTTAATACAGCGACAAAACCAAACTGGTGTTAGTATTAGGGGGTAAAAATCATCCTCTGGCATACTTGGACCATAGTTTGTTGAGGTAACAGTAAAAAGATAAAGCTATTTGGATATGTTTTAGTATTACCTACTACCAGAACTTATGACCAGTGCTGAAAAGATTCAACGTCTTTAAATACTAATAATTGAAATACTACAGTTTGGATCGGAAGTAGCTGAGTTGCTCCGATCACCGCCACTGTCCACCAACAAGTGCCAAAGGCCTGATGATGGTCCTTTAGAACCGAAACCGGTTGCCAATAAAAAGCTCAGAAAATTGCGATTAGACTGTAGTACATTAATTAGCTTATATTTTAAGATCGCTGTTTCCAAAAATGCTTTCAATCATTATTGAAACGAAACAGTCCAAAGGAAAGTAATTGGTCGAAGTACAATATTATCGTTCCTTCACGTTCACGAGATATGACGTCCATGAATTTTTTTCTTAGGGTGTCTTCAAGGTCTCTATTCTCATAAGCCTCAGACATTGGTCAACAACAAACTACACGACGCATTTCAAATTTTGGACAGTGATATAACCCTATTTAAAGGAGTTTGAAATAGCGCTCCAAAAAGAGTTCGAAGATTTATTAATGAAGATGGACAACAGTTAGAATACAAATAATAATTGTAAGTATTATTTGTATTTGTAATTCTTTTTTTACGTCAGAGTGGATGTTACACGACCAGAAGTGCAGTAAAGTGCCTTGCTGTGTATGCACAGAAATGAATTCCTGTATTGGACCTTTTAGGAAGAAAGGTAAGACACGATGAAATGGTAAAAGCCTTGTTTTCGTGTTGTAAGAATGCTATTGGGGATTTGATTCTCATGAAAATTCGAATTATCATACGCCATGCAGTAGCAGGAAAATTACAACTGCTAAATGTTCACTTTCAGCATTTAACGTGTAAAGGTGGAGAGGGAGAAATAAAACCTTCAGAGATTAGCTCGGGTTATTCTGAGAGATTTCAGCACTGCCACGTTGCTTCCCAACGGTAAAAGGACAACGTAACGTTTTTAATTTAATTAGATTATTCGTAGGTTATCGATTTAATAACTTTTGGCGAAAGACAAATATTCTGTTTACTTGGTTGTGTGAGGCCTGTAGCAGGGGGGAAACACGCATTCGGAGCTGACGGCGACCGGTGGCGAGCACGAGGGTGGCTCTGTTATTCGGAGGGCCAGCGGTTCCCAGAAACGCCTCATGGCTGAGGGGCCACAGCAGGTGTGACTGAGACGCGAGCCTTCCAAGTATCTGGCTGGCGCCACCGACGCTGGCGTCGTCTAGGCGGGAGCGTCTGAAGCAATACAATACGTCTCCACGGGCAGTGTACGGTGCTTTCCGAAGGGAGAGCTGAGACGTCTAGAGCCGACTTGGTGAACGCTAGGGTGGCACCCGCTAGGACATTGTACGTCTCTGGTTCCAAGCTGGCGGGCGCCGCAAGGG
This sequence comes from Locusta migratoria, assembly GCA_026315105.1. NCBI lineage: Eukaryota > Metazoa > Arthropoda > Insecta > Orthoptera > Acrididae > Locusta > Locusta migratoria. Next base: position 27,830,532 of record CM048751.1, read on the forward strand.
AGTTTGGCCGTTTGCTGGGAACAACTTGCTGGCAGTGTTTTCGAAGGCGTCTGAAGGCCATCCGCCGCTACCGTGAGAACGCTGGACGCAAGGGCGAGGCCCGACCGGTGGAAACGCGGGAGAGCTGGCCATTGGCTGCTGTTTTATAGTAAGGGGGTTCGGCTGTCCGACTCACGAACGCAAGATGTGACTGGCCGTACTTTGGCGCCTAGCTGTGGATTGGCGTTTCAGTAGAGATAGGAGCCTGGAGGCTTTGCAGAGAGGAGACGGAGATTTCAGAAGTGGAGATATGGGGACTGTGTTTGGGCAGCCGAGGACAGCAGACGCTTCTCTTCTGCTCTCAATTTCATACTTGTCTTCGAGCAGCGGTACTCTGAGTTTGTGGTACAATTTTTGGAGTTGCTCCAAAACTTGTACCAATAGCGTTGAGTAGTGGCAAACTGAGACCAAGGTCAGCCTGCCTGATATTAGACGCACCGACACACTAATTGCGATTGTCACAGTTCTGGTGTTATCTCTGCCTACAGTACAATCGTGCTTCACATGTAAATTGTCTGTAGTGGCACGACATAGGCGAACGACTGAGATAGTAGGCACTGAGATCCGCCGGGATCGAAGTCGGCTGATACTAGTTAAATATTGCCTCTGGAATACGAAGCTGAATTATCCGGGGTCCGCGACTTGCAGCTACCGACACTCGCAGCCGCCGCCCAGCCGTCGTGTTGCTGACATCGCCAGCCGGCACAGTTTTGGTGCAGTATCACATACATTTGCTAGTGTTTCGAGGGGTATTCATGTTTTTGGACTGTTGAAAACGTTACTTAAATCCACGGAAATCTGGTATCGCAATATTTATCTCGATTACGCCACAGTTTCCAGTTAAATGTTGGTTGTCACAAGTGTTCAGAATCAAATGCAAATATCTTCGACTTACCAGTCACTTGCTGTAGGAGTGTATATTCTGTTTTATATGTTCGTTAAATTTTACTGTGTTGAATTGTAAGTGAACTTTTGCCCTGACGTTCATTTGACTTCAGAGAATGAAACGAATCCATAAAAATTTCTTTACTCAAATCATTCAAATTAGGTAGCCCCCTTTACACAATTTTGGATGGGTTTCATTACTTGGAAATTAGATGGTGTGTTAGCCACGCCTATCTTTTAATATCAAGTGAACAAACCATTTGCATATTCCATTTGCATACCACCTTTCTTTCCCCTACCTTAAACTATTATTTTTAACTCCCCCACCATAACTATGCCTTTCAGTTTCATGGTGCAATGGTTATTAGTCAGTTTTTGCATAGATACAGATTCTAGTTTGAAACTGATGTAAGACTAAGTTGCGGAAGGTAACTTCGATTTATCTATCATCTTGGATTTGGCGCACGAAGTATAAATTGCTATCACACGACATGACAAAATTAGTAAAATCTGAGTAATGAAGCCCTGCGTAATTTTATACGGTTTATAAAATTTTCCAGTACTATTCGATAATTGTGGATGAAACTAGCAACTTATGTCAAGAGCCGCAGCGGATTAGCCGCGCGTACTGGAGCGCCGTGTTGCGGTGCGCGCGGCCCTTCGCCGTCGGGGGTTCTAATTCCCCCTCGGGCATGTGTGTCTGTGCTGCCTTTAGTATAAGGTAGTGCATAAGTAGTTTGTAAGCTTAGGGACTGATGACCCCGCAGTTAAATCCCTTAAGCTTTACAAACATTTGAACATTTATGTCAAGATAAGTAAGTTTATATTTAACTAGCTGTAAACCCGGCGTTGCCCGGATACTTATTAATTTATTCATGGTATGTATTCATTTTTATAAGGGCTGTATGTCTGAAAAATCTCTTGGGAATACAATTAGTAGTAAAGAAGTAATAGATTGCAACTTGGTGCGTGATGTGGCGGTTTTCCATGAACGTTACTGTTTATGTGCTCATATCTCATGAACCACGTGTCGTACTGTGATACAATTTAGAAGGTGCATGCACTTAACTATATGCGTGTACAGTGTTTGTAAAATTTCCTTCGGCTACAATTTGTATTGTAAAAATTATAAAGCCATACCAAATGCCTTAGTTTTAGAAAATGAACAGCGGAACGTTATTATTTACGTGCTCATATCTCATGAACTACGTGTCGGAATGTGATACAATTTAGAAGCCACATTCAACTATATATGTGTAAAATCTAAAGCCGCTACAATCTGTAGTGTTCAAATTATAAATTGTAACGTCATACCGAGGGCCGTTGTTTTACTCAATAAACAGCGGAAAAGTAGTAAGAGAGAAACGTTTCTCCTTTCATCATTGTACTATGTTTGGCCGCGAGAAAAAGTTTAATAAAGGTTCGAAATTATGTTTAAAGTTTGTTGCAGGTCGCTAAGTACTGTCATTCTCATGCAGTGTATTTCGAAAGTCTCGCCGCATTTGGCATTTTTTGCGATATCTATTGGTTATGACGTAATATCTTTTGAACCATGTACCGTATGTGATTCTTAACCATGCAGCAATTGTTACCTAACGGTAAGGAATCTGTGTACCAAATTTGGTTGCAATCGTTCCAATGGTTTAGGAGGAAATGTGCAGCATTGTCGCAAAATACAGCAGTTTTTCTCATTGTTTATGACGTCATATCTCGTGAACTATGTATCGTATGTGATTCTTACACATACGGCGACCGTCCTCATGGATTGAAGCTTACGTGTGCAAAATTTCATAAAGATTGGAAGAAAACTGTAGATTTATATGCAACACGTGCAAACATACGGACATTCAGCTTTATATATTAGATTTCGTCAATGTTGGTAATGGATAGGGCTACAGCTTTATATTACGAAAGATTAAATATGTTTTCGGCGTATCAGTGGTAATTTTCTAATTAATGAAATATAATTATATTTTCAATTACCGCTAAAGTACTGCAGGAAACTTTAATGGATGTCCTCACTCTAGATATCGACTCAGCGACCTTTTTTATTCTGTATCTCTTCCGCCTTCTTACCCTGTAAAACAACTTCAGGGGCAATGTTACCATCTCCCACTTCTCAGAATCAAACTTAAAAGTTTCTTCTTTCGCCGCTAATTTTTCCAAGCCTGTTCCCACCGGAGTGGTTTCGCTAGATAGGGACAGCGGAAAGCTCGTTAATCAATCCATGCGCATCACTAATTACATGACGAGGCATTTGGCTATATGACCGCCTTTATTGATCACCCAAAAACCATACAGTACGGATGCTGCATGTAGTGGAAAGAGAATTGTACTTAAAAAGTGTGACACATGAAGATTTATTATCAAACGTTTTATACATGTATATGTAGGTAATTTCTGTATTGTCGATTAATTCTTGTATCTATCGGACGTCGAACATTGTGTGATATTCTGCGTGTTCACGTCCTGTCATTTATACTACTCCACAGCTCCCAAGCATTCTCTTTACCTCTCTTCCTTTGTATCTGTGTGTGTGTGAGTGAGTGTGTATGTGTGTGTGTGTGTGTGTGTGTGTGTGTGTGTGTGTGTGTGTGTTTGTCTGTTAACACTGACAGCCACACCAATAACAGTGGGGCAATCCTCGTCGTCTGTCACCTCCTGATAAATAGCTCACGTCTATCAGAGATAAATTATTACGCTTTCATCGTGCATTATTCCCACTTTAATGTCGATCCAATAGGGCAGGTGGTGGATTCTATAACGTATTTGTGACGTTATTCTATCCACCTGTCACACACGTGAACAATGGACTCCGTATTTATCCCTAGCTCATGGATGGGTCGTTATAAAATTTTCAAGGAGGAACTCACTGCAACAGGAACAAAGTCTAAAATTTATGCATCAGTCTTTTCCCGAGAATGTTAACACTGGTTTGAAGAAAACGTGAGAGAAATTAACACTAAGTTACTTTTACGTCCGGACTACTAGCTTTCATCTTTGCCGACATAAATTTGAAAATGACAGCCTTCTGAAATATAACCGTACGAAGAGTATTTTGTTTAGCTTCGAATTGACTAACTAGGATCACGAAACAGCTTCAGTTCCTCTTCTTTCTTTGTTGTTACCTATTCTTCCAATACTCCTTTATCTTTTCCGCATGTTGTCTTTTACTTTATGCTGTCCATGTTGTCCTTATTTTTCCTGCCTTGAAAGCCTTCTAAATTTAGTATTTTATTCTTAAAAGAGTTCCTTTCTGGTATTTCTGATTCTTCGATGATGTTTCTTTCTAGATCGTTCCTATTTCTGTGATCCATGCTTTGTTGATTTCTTTTTCAAGAATACGAATACGAAGATTATTATTATTAGTCTTCATATTCACGAAATGTATGGCACTAACTACGAGTGGGCAAAGCCGAAAATGTGTACCCAGTCGGTACTCGAATCCGGGTCTCCTTTTTTCTAGGCAGTTGCGCTAACCCCTACACCACTGGGGACACAGCTTCCAGCACACCTGCACGGAATTACTCAAGTAAGCCTCCCGTCAGATACAAATTCTCAACTGGGTACACATTTTCGTTTTACACATTCGCAGTTAATGTCATACATTCTGTAAATATGAATATAATAACTGCAGGATCAGAGGTGGCTTCTCTTCTTTCGGACATATATGTATAAATTAGGTCACTAGCCTTAGTACCTTGTGTTTCGCGGGTGTTTATTTGTTCCATTTTCCGGTTATTCCCTCTTACCTCCTCTATCCACACTTCCTCCATTCTCACTCTATCCACCTCCCTCCTTTTTCCTCGTACCCATCTATGTAACTCCTTCTCCTCCTCCCGTCGCTATTAATATAAACTTCGCTCTTTTCATTTTATTCCAACACTGTTAATGTCCTCTACTCTCTTCATTTTTTTCATTTCCTCTCCCTTCCCCCTCCCCCCCCCCCTATCTTGTCCCATATCGTGACCTCTATCTTTCACCCTCCTCTCTCACTTTGTAGAACACTTCTTCCTATCTATCCAATTTCTCTTACGTTCTCTGTCCACCCCCTCATCCTCTCTCTGACCCTCTCCTTCACTTTTCTCAAACTTTACATCTGCCAGCTTTAACGGTGATCGGTAAGATGGTGCCGAAATTTTTCTGCGAGATTTCCTTCATCATGCATTATACTGATTTGGAAGCATAACAACATTCTAAATGAAAACAGACATAACAGTGCGAATATTCGAATTGATCGGTAAAACTATGTAGAAGTCTATTGTAATGCATGTAGAGCAATTTTATATTTTAAAATGTGCTTAAAGTAACTCGGGAAAATACCATTTTTTGGAGAAATCAGAATTACTTTCCACTTCCCCCTGGAACCACAAACATTGCCGTGGTGCCTTGCATGCCTCGGTGGTACATGGAGATCTGCCTTTCGTGCAACAGCGGCAGAGGGGTATCTGCGGAGAGACCAGACAAATCTGTGGTTCCCGAAGAGTGACAGCAACTTCATCGGTAGTTACAGGAACAACAGTGTGGATTATTTATTGCGCTCGATTGTAATGTCATCTAACATGGTTTTTCCATATTGTTAGCACGGTATAGTAAAGGAAAACTACAGTCGTTATTTTTCTCTAGGTAACGCAGCTCTCCTGTTTGAATATATATAGTATTCCGGAAGGAATTAAGGGGGATGTCGTCATCAGGCAAAAGAAGAGGCATTTCACGGATCGCAGCTTGGACTGTTGTGTCTCGTAATCGGGTAGGTAAGCCAGAATATTTGAACGAAAAATGGATGGGTTGAAGTGAGACATGTGTGAGACATAATGGTAGGGGAAAACAACAATTAGTTTAAGGGCCGGCAAGAGTTATGTAAACCAGTTGCTTTTGTAGAATAATTCATTTACTACATCTTGCTAAAATTCAAATAATCAAACAAGAACCTTAATAAAGTTCATAAAAGACCATTTCAAATAGACAACAATTATGAATGAGCAATAAACTCAATCAATATTAAAATAATACATTTCCAGAGTACAGCTAACAAGGTTCAATATGACTAAAAGTCTTCCTTTTTTTTTTTTTCTTTTTTTTCGGTGTTAGTCGGAGTGCTGAGCTTCCAATGTACGGAAGTTTTCAAGACTGGCTTTAGAACAATACAACTAAGCAGTTACAAATGCAGGTAGACCCGATACAAACAAGAATCTTAAATGAGATAAATGACAATATATGTCAACAATTTTGACACGATCAGTTAGGTTAAGGACTATCTTTTATCAATCACTAATATGCCACAGTTAAAGAAGGATCAAGTACGAAACAATCTTTAACCTAAAAACTGCTGGTGCAGGTACAATTAAAATTAATGCATGAGTCCTAAAATTATGAGCGATATGCTCAAGTCATGTATTAATTTTAATACCTGCCTGATGAAGGCATGTATTAATTTGAATCTTCTGATGAAGGCACCCATAGTTTGCGCTGAAATCTAGATCAAGTATATAAACAAAGTGCAAATTGTTGGGCTGCTTTATTTTACAATTATTGTTTTTCTTAATATACTATGATTTCTTTGTTAATAATGTTTATAATGTACAATAATCTACACTTCTATATTTACAACTGTTGCCCAGATGAATGCTTTATTCTACCATTATTGTGTTTCTTAACGTACTATGATTTCTTTGTTAATACTGTACAATACAATCTATACTACAATATTTACATCTGTTGCCGAGATGAATGTCAATTTAAGAAATGCCTCAAACAATCAGTAAATATCTGCTCTGGTTTCCTTGACGGAAACCTGTACTTCGTGTGTCTGTTCGTCTCCGTCCGCCATGTGGTTGTGGGTCTCTGTGACCTGTGGACCCATAATTCTACTTGATCCTTGTCTGTGTTCATATCTTCCCTACGTTTCTGTGAAGCGGAATAACGGTTGTTGTTCCTAGAATGTCTAATTCAGAAACCACGGAAGAACATTTAGCTAACGTTGCTTTCATTGCGCGTTCTTCACTCAAAATTCTCGCAACCAGCGCAGTCTTCCCACGACTGTCAAAAACCTTATGCTTGCAAACTAAAGTTCACACACAGTCAATTCATAGACAGTTCATGGTACCTAACTCCAATGCCAAACACTTTGTCTTCATAAGATTGAAAGTATTAGATTTGTCAGTCTTAGTGACTCATGGAGACCATGTCATGTTTATAGCACATGGACTCAGAGCAACTTCCATGGCTCCCTTCGTGTATTTAAATATGACATGTCTTTGTCGCCACTTCTCTTTCCCTACATCCAAATGAAAAAATTTGGATCCACAGTGTGACAAACCCTTTCAGCGTGGCATGAAGCAAGGAGTCTGTTGTTCTTGTGGTCTTCAGTCCGCAGACTGGTTTGATGCAGCTCTCCACGGTACCCTGTCCTGTGGAAGTCTCTTCATCTGAGAATACGTTCGGCAACCTACATCCTTTTGAATCTGCTTACTGTAATCATCCGTCGATCTCCCTCTACGATTTTTACCCCCACACACTTCCTTCTAATGCTAATTTGACAATTCCTCGATGTCTCAGAATGTGTCCTACCAATCTATCCCATCTCTTAGTCAGGATATGCCTGAAATTCCTTTTCTCCCCAATTCGGTTGCGCACTTCCTCATTAGTCACATGATCTACCCATCTAATCTTCATCAATGTAGGACCACATTTCAGAAACTTCTATAATCTTTTTGTCTGATCTCCTTATCGTCCACGTTTCACTGCCATACAATGCTACACTCCAGACAAATGCTTTCAGAAAGCACTTCCTAACAAATTAATATTGGATGTTAGTAAGTTTCGCTTCTTTAGAAACGATTTTCTCCCCATAGCCATTCTGCATTTTATATCTTCTTTACTTCGGCCACCAGAAGTTATCTTGCTACCCAAATAACAATACTCATCTACTACTTTTATTGTCTCATTACCTAATTCCTTCAGCATCGCCTGACTTTCTGACATTACATTTCATTACCTTCGTTTTACTCTTGTTAATGTTCATATTATATCTTTCTTTCAAGACACTGTCTATCCCATTCAATTGCTCTTCCAGATCTTTTGCGGTCTCTGACAGAATTACTATGTCATTGGCAAACCGCAAACTTTTTATTTCTTCTTCCTGAACTCTAATTCCCTCTCCAAATTTCTCCTTCCATTCCTTCACTGCATGCTCAATGAACAGATTGAACAACATTGGGGAAAGGCTACAACCATGTCTTACTCCCTTATCAACCACTGTGACCCTTTCTTGCCCTTCGACTCTAATAACCGCTATCTGGTTTTTGTATAGGTTCAATATAACTCTTCGCTCCCTATATTTTACCCTGATACCTTCAGAATTTGGAAGACTGTATTCCAGTCGACATTGTCTAAACCTTTCTCGAAATCTACAAACGCCGGAAAGTAGGTTTGCCCTTTTTTAGCCTATATTCTAATGTAAGTCGTAATGTGAGTATTGGCTCCCGTATTCCTACATTTCTCCTAAATCCAAACTGATCTTTCCCGAGGTCAAATTCCACAAGTTTTTCCATTCGTCTATAAATAATTCGTGTTAGTATTTTGCAACAAGGACCTATTAAACTGGTAGTTCTGTAATTTTCACATTTGCCTCCACTTGCTTTCTTTGGAAATGGAATTACGATATTCTTCTTGAAGTCGGGGGGTATTTCCCGTGTCTCACACTTCTTGCATACCAGATTAAACCTTTTTTTTTCCAGTCTACGAACGTTATAACTGTAGTTCACAAGACTCCCCGCAAGCCTTCGGCGAAAGTTGGAGTTACAAGGTAGCCTCTTCATATACTTAATATGTTCTATATTGAACAAACGGTAATGTCTGTGTAACTGCAGAGAAATAACGAACATCAAAAGAATAGGATCAGATTTAAATCTACAACACCCAGCGACCCAGATTTTCATCGATTGTAGGTGGAAGTCGCCTTTCGGGTGTAATAAAAAAGTATTGACTGTTTTTTACTTGATTTTACTCTCCTGGAAAATGAAATATAACACCACGAGTTCGTCGACCTAGCAGACGGAAATTTTATCGATACATTCTTGAGGATGTATGCAACACACGATCACAAAGACACAGCTATACGCACGCGAGAACAGCCTTCACAGCGTGACAATGCCGACGCCAGTACCGTGTATACCAGTAAAACAAGCTGTAATTCTCTAGTGGAGACGATTGTATAGGTGCCGAATGTAATCTTGCGGAATGGCCGTCATGCAGTTTCCATATGGTGCCTCAGTTGGGCAGATTTCGTGCGGCTCAAGCAGACCGCGCAATACGACGTTTCATCCGGTTTCAAACATGCTTAATGGGGGACAGACTTGGAGGTAATGATGGGCAGGGTAGTTGACGTACACCTAGAAGAGCATGTTGTACGGGATACGTGTAGACGTGCATTGTCTTGTTGGAAAAGCATATCGCCTTGTTGGGGCATTGAACGGTAGCAAGACGGGTTGAATGATGCTTTCAATGCGCCGTGCACTGTTCAAATTTCCCTCGGAGATCACTAGAGGAGAACGGGTAGTGAAGGATATGGCTTCCCATAACACGGTGCCAGGTGTGGCTCCATTTGCCGCTGTCGCGTACACTCCAGATTTTCGCGCTTCACTGCACCACATTACACACGCGTGCGTACGACAATCATTGGAACGGAGACAGTAGCGACTATCATCACTGAAGACCACACGTGTCCATTCGTCGCTACATAAGTGCCTACCGTGACACTACTGCAGGCGATGTTGGGGTGGGAGCGGAGGACACCCTAACGGTATGCATGATCGTGGATCATTGTGTGAAGAGTGCGAGGTTAATTTTGCGAGTTGTCTGTGGAGGATGTTATATTTACACTGTACTAAGTTCAGCTCTGTCTAGGGGATGATAAAAATTCGTCCACAGTCCCCAGCTGCATATGTTTACTTTAAAACACAACTAAAATTGGGAAGAAGAGTGCATTTCTTATAAATAACACTTTGCTTAAAATAATTAAGTAGTTTTTTTATCATATAAAAAACACTGTCACCGGTAAAAGCACCGTATGTTGGCGTAAATAATATACCTCATGAGCCCCAGACAAAATTTTCTTTGCCGAAAATATTCTAATTATCCTACCAGACTACTGTTCACTGCATAAAAAAAATTATAAAACGTTCCATTAGTCTGAGACTGACCGCGAATACATTGTCTTTATATACACAGTGTATTAGACAAAATCAATGTCCAACAACAGATATCGAATGAAGGTTTATAACTCAGTCAACAATTCCTGATAAGATGCCCTTTTGCAATCGGTTTACAACGGAAATATGCCTAAATATCACGCGCCACATTCTTCAAATTTTACGTAGCACACGGGAACTCGAGAAGAAATCTTGGAAGTTTAACAGCAGTAGATAAATATTTCTAAGTTCAACCGCACTTATATACTCTGAAAACTTTTAAAGTCTTACTCCTCCGAAGGTCGCGGCACAGACCGGCATATCTTCACCATCGCGAACGCTAGCCAAACACAGACTACCCACGTGGGCCCACCCGTCCAGCCTTTATACCTGTCCACTAGAGAAACCCATACGTCACGAATTTCCCCATTTCCACCCCTCGCCAACGTACAACGCTTTTTCCAAGTATACCGTACATTTAATACAAATACCAAATACATCTTTAAACACTTACACTAAACACAAAAAAACATTGAATTGATTATCGTAATTAATACTTCATTTCGTTACATCTCATTTCTCCTATGGAGCGATTATATACAAATTAATTATTTAAAGAAATAAAATATGCGTAAGTAGATTTGATCTATGTGATTTTACGGTGTAGTTATTTTATAATACGGCACCTGTGAACAAACACTGCCATGCTGGTCATGTATCTGTCATGAACTTTACGTTATTAATATATTTATACAATGGTATTAGTAAATTATGTTTTCTGTGATGAATATTATCTTACGTCTACTGTAATCATATCAGGTGATGCCGCTTGTTGAGACTTTTTATGTGAGCCCTCGCTCACCTCTGTATCTTAAATGGTTTACAAGTTATGAATTTTTTAACTAAACACTAAATTGTCGCATATTCATTCTATTAAAACTTTTTATATGTACTTGGCAAGAGGGACGACTGTGCGTTACTAGACATGTCATAGGAAACCCTTTCGCCGCACTTCTCCGTCTTAATTGTGTTTTATGTTTTAAATTTAACTTTATCATACACAGTACACTGTCGCCTCACTCGCGCGGTGGATTTCCTCTGACGTCACGGCCTTTCCAGGCGAGCGCTAAGCTCACTTCCTCGCCGGCCGTTTCCGCCCTACACACACACACACACACACATACATACAAACACACTAACTCTCTCTCTCTCTCTCTCTCTCTCTCACACACACACACACACACACACACCTGCTCTCCGCTGCGCAGCCCACTATGAGTCCGAGCTTCACGGCTGTTTAACCTTATTTTTCCGAATTACAGATTCATACAGATAAGGCATACCCGTCAATATCACCTGTCTACATAGACATATTGCTACTGAAATTAATAAAAGAAAAGAGTGTAACAATTTTGTGTATTGGCAAGGTCAGTATTTGCGGTGCAGAGATATTTATCAAGATAGATCTCTCCAAACATAATGATTGAGTGCTACTCGTTGGGCGGTACTGTCACAAGAGGCCGTTCTTCTCTACTGATGGTCTAGAGAACATTGAACAGTGCACGGTACATCATTCAACCCGTCTTGCTATCACGCACTAATAAGGTGATACGATTTTACAACAGGAGAATGCATGGCCACATTTATCCCGTAGCATTCAACGTGCTCTTCAAGTTGTACGTCAAATACCCTGGCCAACTGAGGCACCAGGTGGAAATTGCATGGCAGGCCATTCCACAAGACCACATTCGGCACCTCTACGATCGTTTCCATGGAAGAATTACAGCTTGCATTGCTGCAAAAAGGAGGCTATATAAGGTACTAACGCCAACATTGCTCGCGCTCTGGTGACTACTCACATGCACATTGCTTCGCCTATGTGATCGTGTGTAGTATACAACCTCAAGGATGTGTCAATAAAACTTCCCCCCGCTGGTTCTAGGAATTCATGGTGCACTTTTTTCATTTTCCAGGAGTGTAGTTTTAAAATACCAACCTTTTTCATGAACTACGAAAAAACATAGAAATATCTACATTTATGAGAGGATTTGTTGTTTTGTTAAGATTTATTATTATAAACAAATGTCGCAAAACATAGACTGAACTTTACAACTTGAAATGCTGTAAATTGAAATTTTGTCAATGTAATTCCTTTAATATTACTTTTAACAATGAGTTAGTCGAACTTTTGATTCTTGAAATGTGTATATAAGCAAGTCTACATCTACATCCATACTCTGCAAGCCACCAGACGGTGTGTGGCGGAGGGTACCTTGAGTACCACTATCGTTTCTCCCTCCTATTCCAGTCACGTATTGTTCGCGGAAAGAAAGATTGCCGGTATGACTCTGGGTGGGCTCTAATCTCTCTTATTTTATCTTCTTGATCTCTTTATAGGAGCAATCACTATACTGCTAGACTCATCGGTAAAGGTATCTTCTCGAAACTTCGACAAAAGCCCGTGCCGAGCGACAGAGCATCTTTCCTGCAGAGTCTTCCACTGGAGTTTATCGATCATTTCCGTAATGCTTTCTCGATTACCAAATGATCCTGTAACGAAGCGCGCTGCTCTCCGTTCGATCTTTTCTACTTCCTCTATCAACCCCACCTGGTACGGATCCCACACCGGTGAGCAGTATTCAAGCTGTGCGCGAACAAATGTACTGTAACCTACTTCCTTTGTTTTCGGACTGCATTTCCTTAAGAATCTTCCAATTAATCTAAGTCTGGCATCTACTTTACCGGCGATTGATTTTATATGGTCGTTCCGTTTTAAATCACTCCTAATGCCTACTCCCAGATAATTTATGGAGTTAACTGCTTCCAGCTGCTGACCTGTTATAGTGTAGCTAAATGATACAGGCTCTTTCTATGTATTTGCAGCACATTACACGTGTCTACAATGAGATTCAATTGTCATTCCCTGCACCATGCGTCAATTCGATGCAGATCCTCCTGCATTTCGGAGAGAACGATTGGTGGGCAGTTTCTTCGATGAGTTTTCGGAAGTAGATGCTGTAACATTTTGTGCAATAAACCTGATTATAATGAAAAAGGCGTGTGTGGAGTATAATTAAGAGCGAGTTGAACCCTTTTCCACACTAATTTTACCGCAGCAGTTATAGTTTTGATCCGGCATGACTGAAATGGACCACGTCAGCAGCGAGCAGAACCAGCAAGATTAAGTACTGAGTTGAACCCCAACCATTACAGACAAGGAACTTTACAATATAAACCCATCGACTAGAACAGGAAGCTAAATAGGCCTACCCATTTGCAGCAGACTAGTTTCACCTGATAATCCCGAAGTATTCCGAAGCAAAGTAGCTGAGCTTTAAAGGAAAAGAACCTACATCTACAAATCACATTTAAGTGCCTGGCAGAGGGTTCATCGAACCACAATTATACTATTTATATCCCATTCCATTCTAGAATAGCCGCGGGAAGAAAGAACACCTGAATCTCTCTGTTCGAGCTCTGATTTCTCGTATTTTATTCTGCTGATCATTTATACCTATGTAAGTGGGAGTCAACAATATATTTTCGTATTCGGAGGAGAATGTTGGCGATTGGAGTTTCGTAAGTAGCCCACGCCGCAGCGATATGCGCCGTTGTTGTAATGATTCCCATCCCAGATCCTGTATCATTTCCGTAACGCTGTCTCCCCTGTATCGTGACAATACGAAACGAGCTGCCCTTCTTTGGACTCTTTCGATGACCTCCGTTAAACCCACCTGATAAGGATCCCACACTGGGCAGCAATACTCCAAAAATGGACGTACAAGCGTAGGGTATGTAGTTTCTTTTGTAGTTCTGTTGCATGTTTTAAGGGTTGCCAATAAAACGCAGTCTCTGGTTCGCCTTTCCCACGATATTATCTACGAGTTCTTTCCAATTTTAGTCTGAAGTAATAGTAATTCCTAGGTATTTTGTAGAGTTTATGGCCTTCATATTTGATTGATGTATCTTGTAAACAAAGTTTAACGGATTTCTTTTCGTACTCATGTGGACGACTTCACACTTCTCATTATTTAGTGTCAATTGCCAATTTTTACACCATACTGATATCTTATTCAGATCGTTTTGCAGTTGGTTTTGATCTTCAGGTGATTTTACTAGACGGTAAATGACGGCGTCGTATGCAAACAACCTAAGAGAGCTACTTAGATTTTCCCCTAAATCGTTTATGTAAATAAGGTACAGCAGAGGACCAATAACACTACCCTGTGGAACGCCCGATATCACCTCTGTTTTAGTCGATTCCTTAACATCGATTACTGAACTGTGTCCTCTCTGACAAGAAATCCCCTATCCAATCGCAGATTTGGGGCGATATACCATAACCACGCAATTTGATTAAAAGCCGTTTGTGAGGTACGGTATCAAAAGCTTTCTGGAAATCAAGAAATACGGAATCGATTTGCGAACCTTTGCCGATAGCACCCATCACTTCGTGTGAATAAATAGCTAGTTGTGTTTCACATGAACAATATTTTCTAAATCCGTGTTGACCTTGGGTCACTAGATCGTTCTGTACGACATAATTCATAATATTTCAATACAGGATATGTTCCAAAATCCTGCTGCAAATTGACGTCAATGAAATAGACCTGTAGTTTAGTGGGTTACTCCTACTGCATTTCTTGAATATAGGTGTGATCTTGGCAACTTTCCAATCTTTTGGTACCGATCCTTCTATGAGAGAGCGGTTGCATATGATTGTTAAGTAAGGAGCTACCGCTTCAGCATAATCAGATGGAAATCTGAGCAATACGAGAGCATGAATCTCCAGCAATATACTCTACCTCACGGAGAACCGTATGAAAGTTTTCCTACTGTAATAAGCCCTGTCTTCTCATTCGCTTTTACAGTCCTTAACTGCTGTAATGCGAATCGCACGGCCGCAACTGTCTCAGTAGTCCTCGGTGTCAAGCGATTTACATAAAGCGATTTACCACGAATAGCGGGCTCCAAGTAACTTGGAAGCTACGAGTCCGTCTGCCCTCCAAGTCGACCGCCCTTCGTGTACCAACGGTGGAACTAGGTCACCGTTCCCGTAAACTCAATTTCACGATTGGTATCTGTGGTAGGAATATAGATGATACTCCTCCGAAGTGCCGAATTCATCACCCATAACTTATCAGGAAATCGGACTGTAATTCCCGCGGGCGTTTTTTTCTCTCTTGCAACGACTATTCATGTAGGAGAACGGACTTTACGAGCACCCCTAGCGTTGAGTGTCGTCTGTGGATTCGCAATCGGCTGAACAAATGCAGCCACCGATAGTAACAGCGGCAAATAAAAATAATAATTTTGCCATTTAACTGTTTGCACAAAATAATTGCTGCTCCGAGAGGGAGCGAATAGCCTAAGATTGAATGTTCATGACTATCAGATAAACGGCTGAAATTAATGATTATAATCATTAAACAATTACTAGCAGTAAATTAACATTAACTTTCGGAATGGACAACGAAATTTTATTCTGGTTACAAAAGGAATAAAACGCCAAAGAAGTTGCATTATACACATTGTGATGAACGTAGAAACTCATTTCAGTTTTCATGGGTTACTTAGTACTACCACAACTATCAGTCCAAATTCGTACCTGTTTTGATCATAAATTTGTAGTTTGTTGTTCAGAAATTCCAGAAGGTGACACAGACAATTATACCAGGGCCCCTTTTAATGAATTTTCATAATCTGCCTACCGTTAAAGATATATCTTCAGGCATCAGTATTAAAGAAATATCTGATTACACACACGGTTTATAATTACTAACGTTTACAAAATAAGAAAAACTTGCTGTTCACAAACCTTCCTTAGTACATAAGCTGGTAAGACGTATTACGACGTCCTAATATTCATGTTTGGTGCCGAGCTTTGTGGGGCCCTACCTTAAAATTCTTAAAGCATAAATAGGTTTGTTTATGACATCCTCAAGTGAACGGCTACAGAGTTGAAGTCACTGTTGATGAAAACTGGTAGGTACGAAAGTCACCGTGAGCTAGAATTTTGAGGATGAAATCATTAAAGAAGAGTGTAGAATTTTAAACGTGGCTGTTAAAGACAGCACCTTTTAGTCAAAATATAGAATAATCACTTGAGAAGCAGCTCTTCGATTGCAGAAGTTTTGGTAAAATATTTATCATGGTTTCGGCTTCACCAGGAGAGCCATCATCAGAACTAGAACGATTTTTTGTTATTTTTTATTCTTTTCTTTTTTTTTTACTTATGAATAGAAAATTTTAAAAAGTAGAGCAAATTACAAAGAAAGTATAACATCATATCCTAAGACTCGATCTCAGCCGGCCGCGGTGGCCGAGGGGACTGCGGCGCGTCAGTCACGGTCTGCACGGCCACTACGGTCGGGGGTTCGAATCCCATCCCCCCCCTCGGGCATGGATATTTGTGCCGTCCTTAGTGTAAGCTAGTTCGTAAGTAGTTTGTAAGTTTAAGGACTGATGATCCCATAAGCTTGACAAACATTTGAACACGATCTCAAAAATTACTTAAATATGAATGTAACGTCAGCATATAATCTCGAGCGATATGGCTCATCATGTCTTAGGATATGATGTTTCATACTTACTCTGTAATTTGAACTACTTTAAAAAAAATACATAGTGAAAAAAACTGTCTTACTTCTGATGAAGGCTTCCCTAGTGAAGCCGAAACCATGGTAAAGTAAATATTTTGCAAAAACTTCTGCAACCTAAGAGCTGTTTCTTAAGTGATTAATTTATATAGAAGAGTCTATTAAGAGGAGCGCTACCCACGAAGTGCACTTCCTACAATAGTTCATTTGACTGGATGTTGGAAGTGTGTTGTGCCTCCTATCAGGGCCGGCGCAAGCCCAAGTGCCGCCCCGTGCGAGCTGCTAAATTGCCGCCCCCCCCCCCCCCCCCCCGTTTTTTTCTTTACATGGCGTTTGGGGAATTTTATTTAAACAGATCTGTAAAAAATGTCAAAAATAATCTCATTAATATGTACTTACATCTACACCGCCATGTTTACAGTTACATTCAACATGACAGTATAGATGTAAACATAACTCAGAGCATTTAGAATAGCCACACTGTGCCCGAAATCTATGTAGATCTGGAAAATAAAAACAAAAATAGCGACTGATTGGTGATATTCTCTACAGATCTGCACAAAACAGTCGCTGGGCACCAGCTCAAAAATAGTCAATCTTGACTGAAGAAATCTAGCTAATTTTAATAAGACTTGTGAACTTAAAAAAATGTTCAAAGTGTATGAAATCATAAGGGACTTTACTGTTAAGTTCATCAGTCCCTAAGCTTACACACTACTCCACCAGCCGCACAGTCCGTGACTGCAGCGCCTTAGATCGCTCTGCTAATCCCGATCGGCATTTTTCAATGGTTTTGAACAGATAATGTATTCAACGGAAAACAGCATACAGTAAATAAATGTTGGCAAAGTGATAGTGTGCGAGTAGTATTGTCATACAAAAGTGCCGGTCAGAATTTAACTGTTCATGCAGGTGGAGAGAGTTGTTTCATTGATCAAAATCAAACGTGCGACTATCACACAGAAACGGATAGCAAAAATTTTGAAAAATACATCGAAACCCAACTTATGCCAGGCTTACTACCAATATCTTTATCCCTTGTAATTACTCGCAGCGTATTTCCCCATTCAGAATACTTCTAGCCATTTTAGGTGTTGGAGAAGTTTGACAGTAGCATTGTTCAACGATTTTTTCCATAATGCGGGAGGAATAGAACACTCGCAAACTGCTATTGAACGGCTTACCAAAACTGCTTCAGGCTTAACACATAATCGCTGTATTGAACATTGCATCCGAATTTCCAAATTTGATTTCGTCTTCAGCAAAATTAGCTGTGAGTAAACGCACGGCGCGAAGCGCCATGCCACAATTCCCGTAGCCACTCCTTCTGAGGTTTGGTTTCGAATCTCCTCTTGGGCATGGATGTGGAGTTTGTCCAAAAAAAAAAAAGTTGGGGCGTCAGATTTGCCGCCCCTCGGAAAGTGCCGCCCTGTGCGGCCGCACGTTTCGCACGTGCCTTGCGCCGGCCCTGCCTCCTATGTGTCTATAGTAAAAATGGGTGGCACCATTATCTTCACGTCATATTTCGTTAAAGGTCTTAATAAAACCTAAGAAACGTAAAAACACTTGGTATTAAAAAACAGTAATGGCGGGAATAGTAACAAATCTATCTTTAGTAGAAAGAATTTTTGACTCACCAGAAGCGGTATGTAGACGAAACTCTGTAGTTTGATGTATCAAATGTTCTAAGATTTTAGGGACAGTTAGGTGTGCGTTGAGCATCAAAGTGTTATTGTTTTTTAAAAACCTAAGAGAGTGGAACAACCATGTAAATTAGTACTCCTCAGCGGAAAGAATGGTAATAGGTAAGGTGCGTGGCGATTTTACTTATTTCAAAAGATATTCTACTGAATAAATAGAATTATTCAAGAGATTGATAACTATAATAGCCCTGAAAAATTATTGCCGCCTTTAAGATCGTTTCACCATGAAAAAATCTCCCATACTGGTCGCCTACGGGCAAATACGGACTGGACGTTACCGACGAACACTGGCTAACCGGTTTTACCTGGTGATATAGTGATGGAAAAGTGCCAGCCGTTATAGAAAACTTACCATTTCACTGTGCTGCGGCAATGTGGCAAAACTGATGCACTCGAAGTGTGCGGCATCGCGGCTTCGCTGATTGTAGTTAAACTGTTTAAGGAGTTGTCACACACTCGCTTGCCGAGCGGTAAATAAGGTCCGTTGGACATGTTACTGCGCATTCAAGCGGGCCGATCTAACGTGGCGCGAATTTCTTAACAATAATGTATTTCAGCTGTGGATGCCCAAAATCTAAAATAGTTTGTGGCTTAGTAGTTTAGTGTCTGACGCATCAACATCCGGATGTCGAGAACACGCAGTAATTTTGCATTATCGTCATCGGTAATAACGACCAAACCGTTATCATCATCATCGTTGTAATCAGTATCGAGGCTCCGTCAAACAGAGAGCGGGCAGCCCGCGCGGGCAGAACGCGCTGTTGTCCGCCGCGTTCCGCTACAGTCAGCCACGGCGCGGGCAGCGCTCGGCGTTCCGGTGTTGTTGAATGGCGTTTGTGGTATGTAAGTCAGCTGCGGGGCGTATAAACAATAGCAGTACAGTAGTTCAGACGGGCTTGCTACAAAGAAGCGAAGAAAATAAGTTCATGAAATTAATATGAAACGAGAAGAATATGGTGAATTTCATCGTCTTTGCAAAGAGCTCTTTGATTGTGTGAAGACAGTTTTTTTTTTTTCAATTATTTTCGAATGTCTCGCTAACTGTATTGGCAACTACATAGAAAGCATGTTGGGATAAAATGTCCAAGAAAAGAGTGGCTCAAGTTATTTTTGTTATAAAAATCAGTTGTCTCGTTTGGAGTTGATGATCATGATGACATCTTTATGGTATTGCTGTGGGCTGCTAGAGCAGACACAGTGACCGTGTTATTTTTTAAAACACTACATTTCTCCACGGATTTATACAAGGAGAAAATATTCTGCCTCGAAAGCCATTGCAGGATACAAGAGCTCGTGTGCCTCGTGTTTTAGTAGGTGATGTTTTAAACTGCAGAATTATTTAATATGTCGCTTTCCTAAGGCTACAGCCTTGGAAGATCCTCAAAAGGCCATTTACAATAAATGCCTCTGCAAGAGTCGGCATATAGTGGAAATTCTTGTTGAAAAATTCATTTTCATGTAATAATTTGGATTAGACAACTAGGTATAGATTGATTTGTAACTATGAAAAATAAGTTATACCTAATCAAAATATCCACGGGTGTACTGCCGGTCTATAGTGTCCAACGTGGATATTTTGATTATCAAATACGCCGTGAGAAATTCAAGAATCACAAATTAATACCTGTTTGATTCAGACTTCTGCATATCTCCTTCCAACTGTCTGTAGACGCATTATTGTGTTCTGGATCACGTATGAAATAGAGGAATGCCTTTGGACGCACCAGATCGATCAGTTTCTACATTTGTTCCGCCACGCTTATCACTAAATTTGGCTATTTCTTGTGGAAACCAGTCAAGATCGCTTATAACCATCACTCAGGTGACCGTTTCGGCAAATTAAATTGCCATAATCAGTTCTTTGATTTCATTCACCTCATTACACTGAAAAGTTTGTATAGTGGTAACGAAATTAAAGATCCCATAATGGCAGCTTTATATGCCGAAATCGTTGTTGTTGTTATAGTCTTCAGTGAGGAAACTGGTTTGATGCAGCTCTCCACCCTTCTCTATCGTGAGCAAGCCTTTTCATCTCCTCATAAGAGCGACAACCCACATCTATTTAAATCTGCTTACTGTATCCGTCTCTTGGTCTCCCTCTGCGATTTATACACCACAAACGCCCCTTCAATGCTAAATTTACAATTCCTCGATGTCTAAGAATGTGTCCTACCAAGCGATCCCTTCTTTTAGTCAAGGTATGCCAACAATTCCTTTTCTGACTAATTCTGTTCAGTACCTATTCATTAGTTACGCGATCTACCCACCTAATCTTCAGCATTCTTCTGTAGCACCACATTTCAAAAGCCTCTATTCTCTTCCTGTCCGCACTGTTTATCGTCCATGTTGCACTCCCATACAAGGCAATATTCCACACAAATGCCTTCAGAAAGGACTTCCTTACACTCAAATTAATATTCAATGATAGCAAATTTCTCTTTTTCAAAAATGCATTTCTTCCCATTGCCATTCTGCATTTTCATATTTTATTTTACTACCCAAGTAACAAAACTCATTTACCTCCTTCATTGTTTCGTTACCTAATCTAATTCCTTCAGCATCGCCTGATTTTCTAAGACTGCATTCCATTATCTTCGTTTTGCTCTTGTTACTTTTCAATTTACACGCTCTCTTCAACACACTGTCCACTCCATTCAACTCCTCTACCAGGTCCTTTGCTGTCTCTGAAAGAATTACAATGACAACTGCAAAACGCAATGTTTTTATTTCTTCACCCTGAACTTTAATCCCTATTCCAAATTTTTCCTTGCTTTTCTTCACCGCCTGCTTGATGTACAAATTGAATAACATCGGATAAAGTCTACAACCCTGTCTTACTCCCTTCCCAACTAATGCTTTTCTTTCTTGCCCTTCGAGTCTAATAACTGCGGTCTGGCTTTTGTACAAATTCTAAATAACTCTCCTTTCCCTTTGTTTTACCCCTGCTGACTTCAGAATTTGAAACTATCATGTGAATAAAAATTATAAGCGATTTTTGATTTTTTACATAATGAAGTAATAGAACACCAGCAAAAGAGGTACACAACACAAAGACAATGTAGAAACATTAAAAGAAACAGAAGTTAAAGGCATAAAATTAACAATTGAACCTATAAAACGAATGTCGCCCCCAAGTATTACAAACTTTGATGAAATTTAAGGGTGGCTATGTAGCTATATCTCTGGTACCGTACACTGGTATGCAACAGTTAATGCAGAATGTAACTTTCACATGACGTGTCAGTGCCAATGAACGTAGTTCTGTGAGATATGGCCATACATAGTGCAGACGATAACTGGTAACAATATTCAGTTAGGTATGAAACGTTAATTCTGAATCAATAATTACACTAGAGAGACTGTGGTATGATTTTCCCCTGGACATTACAAATAACAAAACGTTGAGTGGGTTGTGTCCTCACGACGGACAGCAATACACGTAGTGCAACTTGCTTCCATTTTAACCCGAACACCATAAAGCCTGAGTATCAAAACGGTCATAGTTGTACGTTACCGGGTGCATTACATGTTCCCCCTACCAAATAAGTTACCTCTAGAATCATGTCTAATACACTACCTGAGAAAGAAAAATGAAGCAGTGGACTAATTTATCATCCCATTTTGGTATATACTTATGCGTGAGTAAACGATTTGATTTACACGGACCTATTATGCGTAGAACGCCCACTATAGTGCATTCGTGATATCGACGCCCTGTTGTTGCTATGTTGCTACCAAACACAGTGAAGCAAGCTACAGTACAAACAATTTTCTCGCAGTTCATTATTAGTAAAAGATGATTCATATTTCGACGCTACCAACCTTTGGCAAATTGAAGTGTGTAATTCATCTTGTTAGGGAGTTTAAAGTCAGACCTTTCAACAAACACAAACTTAAACACTGCTAGTAGATATGCTAGTAGAAAAGTGCATTTCAAAGTTACACGTTGTAAAATTGACTGAACAGTATCGTAATCAATTCATATTTCAGTGCCTGAACATCTCCTGTGCTATGCATTCAGAATGATTTTCTAATTCATTGTAAAGAAAGGAAATGAAAATATTTCAGTTACATACTTGTAGGTCTTAAAACTCAGCCTCCTAAATCGGAACTTCACTTCACTTCCATGAATTTGTACTATTTGGCCGAGGGGACTGAGGCGCTGCAGTCACGGTCTGCAGACAAATGCTTTCAGAAAGGACTTCCTACCATTTAAACTAATATTGATAGTAGTGTTTTCTCCGTAGCTTACATATCCGCAATTCAACAATTTTTTCGCTGCGTCGTCATTAGAGACGGAGCTTACACACGGTGTTATGGGTAAGGACGAGGAAGGAAATCGGCCGAGCCCTCTGAAAGGAACCATTCCGACATTTGCCTGAATGATTTAGGAAAATCACGGTAAACCTGAATCTGGATGGGCGGTAATGGATTTGAACCACCGTCCACTGCGCTCGGTGGAAACTTAATACTGACAACTGTGGGTAGGACATACGGAAAGAGTAAACGATCGAAACATTGTTATGAATATTCGTCATTTCAGCAGTGGGAAGAAAAGCGTTTCTAAAGAAGCGAAACTTGTTAACATCCAATATTAATTTAAATGTTAGGAAGTCCTTTCTGATAGCATTTGTCTGGAGTGTAGCATTGTATGGGAGTGAAACGTGGACGATAAGGAGTTCAGATAAAAAGATGATAAAAGCTTTTGAAATGTGGTGCTACAGACGAATGATGAAAATTAGGTGGGTAGATCACATAACTAATGAGGAGGTGCTTACCCGAATTGGGGAGAACAGGAGTTCCTGACTAAGAGAAGGGATAGTTTGGTGGGACATATTTTCAGACATCAAGGAACCGTCAACTAAGCATTAGAGGAAAGTATGTGGGGTAAAAATCGTAGAGGGAGACATAGGGACAAATACAGTAATCAGATTCAAAAGGATGTAGGTTGCCGAAGGTATTATCAGATGAAGAGACTTGCACAGGCCAGGGTAGCGTGGAGAGCTGCATCAAACCTGTCTGCGGACTGAAGACCACAACAACAACATAGTGCATACTATTGTAATATTTGTCTACACACATCACATGCTTCAGTCCCAAGTATGAGTAAATTCGAAATACTGCCTCATGTATGCTACATATAATATTCATCTGAATGAAATGAAAAAAGTTGGTTCCACTGCAATAAAAGTTGTTCTTTATATTATAGTTTCACCTAACTGTCTTGTCTACATAAATTACTAATTCTTCGACATAACTGCATTGACCATTCCCTTGTGGGTGTTAACCGACAGGGTAATCACTTATTTCATTCTGACCCTAATGACTGACGAGAGAAACACGTGAACCTCTGTATTGCTCTACAGTCACTTTAAAATAAGTGCTCAAAAAAGTTTTGATTTTCCCCTTAACATATAAGTTTTTGGTGTACATTTTAACCATTTTAATTTCTTGAATTGTAACTACTACAGTATATACTATCTAATTAGAGCTACAACATCATTGTACTACCCACGTAATAATTCATTGATGTAGATTAAGAAGGTTATGAGACAAAGGGTTTTTTATACTAAACAATGACATTTTGAGAATATTGCGTTTAATATACAGCCAACTGATACATAAAAACATGTTAGAATCCTCCTTGATCTACCTCACCCAGTACAACCCTCCTTCTCTTGTATCTGGCTGATTTTGACATATTGTTTGTTGCAATCTCTTCCTTCATGATTAGAGTTTTAGTGGTCTTGTAACATACAAGATATTCCAAAACCTGCAGAGTTCCGCAATAGCCATCATTAAAAGTAAGATCAACGTCAAAAACAGGAAGTTTAAAGTCAGACCTTTCAACAAACACAGAAACTAAAACACTGCTAGTAGATATGCTAGTAGAAAAGTGCATTTCAAAGTTTCACGTTGTAAAATTGACTGAACAGTATCGTAATCAATTCATATTTCAGTGCCTGAACATCTCCTGTGCTATGCATTCAGAATGATTTTCTAATTCATCGTAAGGAAAGGAAATGAAAATATTTCAGTTACACTTTTTCCCGATTTGGTTCTGACGTATTGCCTTTTAATCAAGTTCACCCATTTTTCTCTCACAGTAACCATTTTTATAATTTCTATCTGTGGACATTTTTCATGCCTTTTGTGTGTCCACAAAAATTATGTCTGCGGTTTACTTATTAATTTAAAAATTAATTTAAAAAATTTAGCAAGACAAACTGTGCCTTACTTACAGCAGCTGTACTGCTTCCTAAAAGCTCAATATCAGCAAGAAATAAGAAGTGTAGGTGAAATGAGAGGAAATCAACTAGACGACTGGTAGCAGTTTTTCCTGAAATCATGTTTTCATCACAGTTCCATGTTCTACATCCATGATGGATATAAGATTCACTCCCTGAATATTTGAAAGGAAAATAGATATTACAAATTCATGGAAGTGAAGTTCCGATTTAGGAGGCTGAGTTTTAAGACCTACAAGTATGTTTCCGTAATGACAGACAGTAATTATTCTATATGAGAATTCATCTTAACATCAGTAGTACTAGTGGGGAAATGTAAAACGCCGGCCGCGGTGGCCGAGGGGACTGAGGCGCTTCAATCACGGTCTGCACGGCCACTACGGTCGGGGGTTCGAATCCCCCCTCGGGCATGGATATTTGTGCCGTCCTTAGTTATTTCATAAGTAGTTTCTAAGTTTAGGGACTGATGACCCCGTAGTTAAGTCCCATAAACTATACAAACATTTGAACATTTGAAATGTAAAACATTGTACTGACCGGCGTGAAAATGTATTACGCAGTTTTATATGAAAAAAAAAAAAAAAAAAAAAAAAAAAAAAAAAAAAAAAAACCTTCACCGCATTGCTTTGCAGATGTGCAAAGCAAATTTTTTAACACTTTTCATCATTGACCTACAAGTTTAACACTAGAAACAACCTGGCAGATCATCAGTGCTGCTTTATAAAGTTAACTGAATAGATTCTGCCAGTAGAATGCGCTAGTCCTCGCTAACACGACAATGTGTATTGCTCTTTGTAGCATTTTCAGACCAGCACACAGTTTAGTACTCTCTTTTAATGGCTGTTTTTATAGCTGTAAGCAGGAACATTCATGATTTACTTATGTCAATTTTACACGATTTTGCATTAGTACATAGTGGTAAGTATGAATAAATTTATTTCACGCTATTTTGCATAAATGCAAAGTGTAAAAAATACCCTTTTTTCGACAGTTTAGAAGTTGTAATTTGTTAGAACTTTTTTCTTGGCACCCTTGTACGAATTCTAATACGAAAAAAATTATTTGCGATTGAAAAAAAAAAGTATGATGAACGGTTAAATCAGTCGTAGAGGCTATTCTATCCGAGCTATTTCCTTCAATTTTGATATAAACGATAGATATTCATCCACTGATTTGTCCTAAAGTATCACAATTCACTTAATATTCGCCTTCCTTTATTTAAATGCAACTGGTGTGACTATTGAAAAAGCTATTACTGTTAGATTTGAAGACATATGATATTACAATTACTATCTCTTTTAAACGACGGCATTTGACAGCTACATTTGCGTTTTGTATTACGATCAAGTAAGTGGAAGTTCAAAACACTTGTTCGAGTTGTGCTCTATCTACCTGATCGAGTTTTTAGTCACAGAAAATTGTATGTTGCCTTATCCCGGGACAAAACATTCGAAAATATAAAAGTAGAAATTACATCTAAGGCTTGACTAACAGCTAACACTGTCTGTAAGGAAGTTTTGTGTGTTATGTTAAAAATCTATGTTAAAAAACAATGATTTGATAAATATTTACATTTACTTTTTTCCACTTTTGGTCGCTGACCACTGACGAAGGGAAGTATTCGCAGGGGCATCTAATTATTAGTTTAATTTTGTTATATAGTTAACAGTGACTGCAAAGTAGTTGACTTTCGTAGGAATTTAGTCAAAGTAGGCTCTGTGCATCCTACAATTCGTCATGTGAATTTTTCCCTGTAAACCGGACTGAATCCAGCTGAATATGTGATCATTAACAGCCATCACAGTAAAGCAAGAGAGGGCGGGTGAGCTAAATGCATGAGTCTGTGCGGACATGAAACGACTATCACATGCGCAGATAGATTAAGAACGACAGCCAATCCAATTTCAGTTCAATTCATTTCTATTAGGTTTTATTCGTCCAATGCGTCATCATCATCTGCACATCATGCTGGTAAAATACATCATTAACTGGCGCATTTCAGTGGAACCTAAACTGGTACTCAGAAACTGCACTTTTATCTCACTATTAATGGCTTCCTCCAATATCTTTGACAAAGATGAGATTACGGAATTTGATTAGCGATTTTTAATAACATGCCTCACATTCTCTAGTTGGTATGTAAGCGTTTGAGTATTAAGTATCCCTTTAAATTTGCTATCAGAATACTTTTTTAATAAAAAGGCTATGCAGCAGCTCATTTTATCATAAAATTATCTATCAATCAACAATTATCCATAAATAGTGAAATAAGTACCAAAATTTAATTCCCTGACAGATTTAAGGATTCTGGACTGAATAATAAATTAAACGTGTATATAAATAAACCAGTTAATCGATGAATAAACAAAGCCTCCTTTGCAATTTCTAAAATTTACTGATCGGTGAGGCGTTTCACATGAGTGACCATCTTCATGTTGTGATATCCGTAGATAACACATAGTTTCTGTTACATAAAGACATTCTTGATACGCTCGCTTACATTTCTAGCACATTTTATAAAGGAAGTAAATTAAAAAAGAATACAATGTATCACTTAGTTTTATGTAACAGTAATTGTGAATACAGATACCGCAATCTGAAGATGTGAGGGAGAGTG
This sequence comes from Locusta migratoria, assembly GCA_026315105.1. Taxonomy (NCBI): domain Eukaryota; kingdom Metazoa; phylum Arthropoda; class Insecta; order Orthoptera; family Acrididae; genus Locusta; species Locusta migratoria. Next base: position 27,857,814 of record CM048751.1, read on the forward strand.
AAACGTGACATTGTTACATAAATTTCTAAAATTAATTTATACTCCTTTAATTAAACATTCTGTTGAAGTAGCAGGCCATGGCATGGAGGAACGTGTAAAACAGAAATGCCTGCGTCGGTCTTACTGTGAGGGACAATGGGTTAGTATTAGAATCAGGAAATGCTGCTGAAGTTTTGTGCTTCTTCATCTGTAGCCGAAATTGAAAGCAATTTAAATTACATTTCAAGTTTGTGAACTTCGTTATGTAAATTGCGCTCTTTTGTATGTTTTAGTTCCTTTTTCGAATATCACTAACCATCGGTATAGTCCATAATTGATGACTGTGATGGGTGCCAAATAATTCATGGGCTCAGTATCAGTAGCACGTTTTCGCCGAAATTCAAGTTCAGTCCTAATTATATGAGCAGCCTGTTTTTTTTTTTTTTTGTTTTTTTTTTTTTGGTTTTTTTTTTTTTTTTTTGTTTTTTTTTTTTTTCGTTCAACAGACGACGTCGGCGAAAGCCTAAATATGAAGTTCTAAATATGAATAATACTTAACATGGCGTTACGATTTTTGTGGACATTATCGCACTCTATTCGCTCTGTTGTTATGGTCTTCAGTCCGGAGACTGGTTTGATGCAGCTCTCCACCCTACTCTATCCTGAACAAGCCTTTTCATCTCCTCATAAGAACGGCAACCCATATCCACTTGAATCTGCTTACTATACGCGTCTCTTGGCCTCCCTCTGCGATTTTTACCCCACACACTTCCCTCCAATGCTAAATTTACGATTCCTCGATGTCTAAGAATGTGTCCTACCAAGCGATCCCTTCTTTTAGTTAGGGTATGCCAAAAATTCCTTTTCTCACCAATTCTGTTCAGTACCTCTTCATTAGTTATGCGATCTACCCACCTAATCTTCAGCAGTCTTCTGTAGCACCAAATTTCAAAAGCCTCTATTCTCTTCCTGTCCGCACTGTTTATCGTCCATGTCTCACTCCCATACAAGGCAACACTCCACACAAATGCCTTCAGAAAAGACTTCCTTACACTTAAATTAATATTCGATGTTAGCAAATTTCTCTTTTTCAAAAATGCTTTTCTTCCCATTGCCATTCTGCATTTTATATCCTCTGTACTGCGACCATCGCATGTTATTTTACTACCTAAGTAACAAAACTCATCTACCACCTTCATTGTTTCGTTACCTAATCTAATTCCTTCAGCATCACCTGATTTTCTAAGACCGCATTCCATTATTTTTGTTTTGCTCTTGTTAATGTTCATTTTGTACCCTTTCTTCAACACACTGTCCATTCCATTCAACTGCTCTTCCAGGTCGTTCGCTGTCTCTGACAGAATTACAATGTCATCAGCAAAACGCAATGTTTTTATTTCTCCCCCCTGAACTTTAATCCCTATTCCAAAATTTTCCTTGCTTTCCTTCATCGCTTGCTCAATGTACAAATTGAATAACATCGGAGAAAGGCTACAACCCTGTCTTACTCCCTTCCCAACTGATGCTTCCCTTTCATGCCCTTCGAGTCTAATAACTGCGGTCTGGCTTTTGTACAAGTTGTAGATAACTCTCCTTTCCCTGTATTGTACCCCTGCTGACTTCAGAATTTGAAAGAGTGTAGTCCAGTCAACATTGTCAAACGCTTTCTCCAAATCTACAAAGGCTAAAAATGTAGATTTGCCTTTCCTTAATCTATCTTCTAAGATAAGACGTAAAGTGAGTATTGCCTCCCGGGTTCCTACGTTCCTCCTGAATCCAAACTGATCTTCCCCTAGGTCAGCTTCTACCAGCATTTCCATTCTCCTGTAGATAATTCGTGTTAATATTTTGCAACCATGACTTATCAAACTGATGATTCTGTAATTTTCACACCTGTCTGCACCTGATTTCTTTGGAATGGGGATTATTACATTTTTCTTAAAGTCTGAGGGCATTTCACCGGTCTCATACATCCTACACACCAGTTCAAATAGTCTTGTCATGACTGGCTCTCCCAGAGACTTTAGTAGCTCTGAGGGTATATCATCTACTCCTGGGGCCTTGTTCCGGCCTAGGTCTTTCAAGGCTCTGTCAAATTCATCTCTGAGTATAGTATCTCCTATTTCATCTTGATCTACTTCCTCTTCCCTTCCTACAACATCGTCTCTAAGAGATTGATTATCTGAGCCGATAAGGAGCTAATAATTCATTAGAAAATGCATTAGGTTGGTGTCACCCTACCAGGCATCAAGTGCTCACTGCTAGAAAGAAGGCAGGAAAAGACCACTTCGCACTACCAAGTTGATTTCCCTGGCGCAGTTACCGCTTTTTGGGAAAGTTTCATAGCTCTTATTACAATTTCATTTAGTACCTTTTGAAACGGCTTTAAATCTCTTTGGGAAAACAGGGTAGTAATTCTCTACATCAAATCTTTTTATAGTTTCCGAGGTAATGAATGCACCTTCAGCTAGCTAGTCGCTAATAGCCCTAGGATTTTTTTTTTTTTTTCATTTGTCTGATCAGAATTAATGCTGTGTTGGAGTAGTGCCAGAAACATTTACACAGTATTTCCATTTTCAATTAGTCTCTCCCTCTTGATAAATTACATCCGATACCACCTATCTCATTATATATTAAACAAATAAAAGCTGTTTAGGTTGTTAATGGTCAGCTGTAACTAATTAATTGCGATCGAAGAATTGGTGGTATACTCATTTACCGTGTTTTCCAAACACAATATCATCAGTAGCCTCGCAAGTGATTAGACGGACATATGACTGAATCACATTTCACACATATATTTTTTCTTTTGATAATCTTTTTTTTAAGTACTTCTAACTTTTTTCTCTTTGTCTATAGAATCAAAAAAACTCTTTGTCTATAGAATAAAAAAAAACTGGCATCATTCGTATATTATTGATGATAAGGATCATCAACATTGGACTCCACGTAAGAAAAACAGATGCGTGATTGTATTGCATTCACAAGTTAACAATGTTATTGTTGAAGTTTTAAATAAACAATGGCAAAGTTGCAGCAGAAGAAAGATTAGTACCTAAAATATATATATATATATATATATATATATATATATATATATATATATATATATATATATATATATATATAAATTATTTTGTACCAATGTATCAGCAGTCAGAAGTGCTTTCCTAAGTTATTGTTACATATAGTATCTTATGGTAGAATGTAACAGAAATGTGATATTTGAAAAAGTTCAATTGGTGGAGAACTTCGTAGACGTATGAGCCCCAGGGCGAAGGTTCTGATCATGCAACAAGATGGCACTCTAGGATACCTACCCGTTGAGGAACGATTTGAAAATTAATTCTTTCGAAAATACACATAAATGTTCGAAAATCTTACGGGTATGCAGTCGGGTGAGGCGAACGACGACTGTCGGTATTTAAACTTCATTATAGCCAGTCATTTTGAAAGCAACTGTAGACAGGAAGCATTATGCGTGCACATTTAATACCTCGGTTTTCAGTGAAGATAGCGAAAATACAATAAAATAAATAAGTAAGTAACTGCCCCATCACAGCAACAAATACAATAAATTTATCGATAGTAATGATGTGTGTTCAACTTGTGAGGTGACATTATATGTGATAAGGGTGAGAGCTGGATTCTACGCATAATTTAAGCAAAAACTTCCATCTCTATTCATGAGGTTGTTCCTTAGTTTAATTTCAACTGATTCAGTAATAACAGAAGCCCAACTTTTGGAAGTGCCTGAAAGAATGTTCGTGTTTTTACATGTCATAACCTGTGTTCAGGCAATGTTCTGCGAAAACAGATTTTCTATGTGCTTGCAATATGTATCAAGACGTAAATCCATGTGATACGAGAGCCAAACGCATGTCATTTACCAAGTTCATCCTTTGAAAATCTTAACAGCATATGTTTCTTGTATGATGCTCGGAAAACGCATTTCGTAATGTATGTACTCAAAATACGTCCAGTCCAGTTGGAAACGCTACCTACCAGAGAAAGGCAAAAAATCCCATTCATTTGGGTGCCACCTAGGTTACACTGTTGGTTGATAACACTTCGCACGTTTAATCAGTTGTTTAATGTAACTGTTCTCACGAAAAGTGACATGCAGATGGTATAACAAATGACAAACGTTCACAATCTGAAACGACGAACTCTACGCTTCATGGTGCGCAGAACGCCTTTACACTGAGCCAAATGGTAGCAGCTATCAGGAAGTAGACACAAGTCAATGGGGTTGACTTTCCATAAACAGCATGTACCAAAGTATTATCAACCTTCTTTCGGATCATTACATCAAGGATAGAGAGGCGGCTATTCTTTTTCTCCTCCATGGTGAAACGAATATTCGGGTTGATTGAATTTAGATGTCTGAAAAAGATATTTAAATTCTCTCTATCGTGAGGGCAAACAACTAAATCATCTTCCAGCGTCGGCTGACTCCAAGGCAAGTTTCTTGACGTCTTTTACGAATGGTTATAAGAGTGACAAGGAGCTTCCCACCTTCCCATAGCGACTCTATGACTGTTAATAGTAATGGTTATTGAATAATATGGAAGTTGAAATATGTCATAATAAATTCGTTAGCTATAATTTGCAATGAATCAAACAGTGGAACGGGAATGAAAAGAGAAACCACATAAGAATCCCTCCAGTAGTCGTAGGAAATGTACATCTACATGGGATACTCTGCAAATCACATTTAAGTGCCTGGCAGACGGTTCATCGAACCACCTTTATACTATTCATCTCCCATTCCACTCTCGAACAGCGCGCGGGAAGAAAGGACATCTGAATGTCTCCGTTCGAGCTCTGATTTCTCGTATTTTATTCTGATGATCATTTCTACCTATGTAGGTGGGAGTCAACAATATATTTTTGCATTCGGAGGAGAAAGTTGGTGATTGGAGATTTGTAAGTAGACCACGCCGCAGCGTTAAGAGTCGTTGTTGTAATGATTCCCATCCCAGGTCCTGTATCATTTCCGTAACGCTGTCTCCTCTGTATCGTGACAATACAAAACGAGCTGCCCTTCTTTTAACTCTTTCGATGTCCTTCGTCAAACCCACGTGATAGGGATCCCACACTGGGCAGCAATACTCCAAAAAAGGACGAACAAGCGTAGTGTATGCAGTCTCTATAGTAGTTCTGTTGCAAATATTATGGGTTCCGCCTTTCCCACGACATTATCTACGTGTTCTTTCCAGTTTAAGTCTGAAGTAATAGTAATTCCTAGATATGTTGTGGAGTTTACGGTCTTCACGTTTGATTGATTTATCTTGTAAACAAAGTTTTTACGGATTTCTTTTCGTACCCATGTGGACGACTTCACACTTCTCATAATTTAGAATCAATTACCAATTTTGACACCATTGTGATATCTTATTTAGATCGTTCTGCAGTTCGTTTTGATCTTCATGTGATGTGATGTACACAGCGATCTATTAAAGTTCAACAAATCAGCAAGATGTTTGGCTATACGAAATGTCAGAGCACAATAGACGTAGAGTGATCCATTCCTTGTGGACTTATTGTCTTGGAGGTACAGCACAGTAGGAAATACGGATTACGTTAATCTTCCGTGAAAAAGAACTTTTCTTCAGGAGATTATTAGGCTTTTTGTCAATATCTGTTGTAGGGTTTGCATCGATCATGCTAGTACTAAATGTCCATGCTTCTTGCATGCAGTTACCTTGTAAACGTTTGAGTGTGTTGTGATCCAGTCGAAATACAGGCGGTCGCGAAACTCTTGCCTTGCTCCATGCCTCTCACTTTTTCGAATATTCATTGCGCCGGGAAAAGCTCAGGTTTCACACATCAGTTTTATTAGAAACTTAAAGTTAGTTCACTGTTAACTGACCCACTTTCTGTTAGTAACTAGAAAGTGAGCTGTTTAAGTTCGCCTTTTGACATCTCGAAATTTAGTTGGAAATGACGCCGGAACCGTCTTGGACGAAAATTGTATAAAAGGATTTGTTGAGGAGAGAGGGTGATGGTGATCGAATGGCATTTATTGGGCGAGGTATTCCCAACTGGAGTTCGGTAGCTTTCTTGCAAGCCTCTTACCGTTTCAGAGATGTTTTCAATAACAACTGGGATTAGCATCGTCTGCTAGTCAGTTTGCAACGTGTTCCCGTATTTTAGGTCGCGGTTGTTCAACCAATTGACACGAATTACTACAGACATTTTTTGGTTGCTAGCGACCAAAACCTTCCTCTGGCGGCATAATCAGACTCCCTCAGAGGGTAGCAATTTTTATTTTTATTTATTTGTTTTTTCTGTTCCATAGGACACACTTCAGGAGTAAGACTCCATGGTCATGGAACAAGTCAATACATTAATTGTTACACAATAATGGTAATAGAAAAATTTTAAGTAGTCCTTTGCACACGACAATCTTAAGACAAAGTGAAAAGAATCAATAAAGAAAAAATAAATTAGCTTAATTGTTTAACTTTTCTAGGAGTTCCTCGACAGAATAAAAGGAGTGAGCCACGAGGTAACTCTTCAATTTAGATTTGAAAGCATGTGGATTAGTGCTAAGATTCTTAAGTTCTTGTGGCAGCTTATTGAAAATGGATGCCGCAGAATACTGCACCCCTTTCTGCACAAGTGTTAAGGTGGTGTGGTGCAAATGTAGATTAGACATCTGCCTAGTATTCACCGAGTGAAAGCTACTAACTCGTGGGAATAAGCTGACATTATTAACAACAAACGACATTAAAGAAAAAACGTATTGTGACGCCAGAGTCAAAATTCCCAGACTACTGAAAAGGGGTCGACATGACGTTCGCGAACTTACACCAGATATTGCTCGAACCGCCCGTTTTTGAGCCAGAAATATCCTTTTTGCATCAGGCGAGTTACCCCAAAAAACAATGCCGTACGTCATAAGTGAGTGAAAGTAAGCGAAATAGACTACTTTTCGTGTTGAAAAATCACTTATCTCAGATATTGTTCTAATGGTAAATATAGCAGAATTTAGTTTTGGAACAAGATCCTGAACATGGGCTTTCCATGACAGCTTACTGTCTATATGAACACCTAGAAATTTGAACTGTTCAGTCTCACTTATCACATGCCCATTATGTGTAATCATAATGTCAGATTACCTAATACGGGGTATCATGGTTTGGAAACTTGTTCAGGCTTTAACATCAAGTAACTTATGTTTGAAAACGTTTCCAGTATTTATCCTTTCACAGCCGAAACACATGTACAGAGACTAATACTTCATGTGGCTCTCCTGTCTTATTCTTTTGCTATAAATTACCTAATGGAGGTGTGAAGAACTGTTTTAGGTTGATATTTCCTCTACGGCTAAATATATCGCAGCAAAATAACTCTTTAAAAGAAGTAATAAATAAAACTGTTGTGAGAGATGAAAGGAAAATTGGAATAGAAATATAACAACAAAGACAACTGAAAGATAAGTAAATTACGACAAATATTGCGATTATGTACTGCAGAATGAATGAAATGTAAGGAAATAATTATAAAATATTGTAAACGATTGAGAAATATGTATAATTACATAAAAGAAGACTTAAGGAAATTATCCACAAATAAAACTGTTGAAAAAAGTGAAAGAAAAATGTGATTAAAGAAGTAATAACAAAAATCGCAATGCCCTGTGTTATGATCCACTTTCCTAAATATATTGGACAAAAAATAATAAAAATATAAGTAATAAATACGATAAAATTCAATATATTTACAGCCTGTATAAAAAGGGTGGTGCTAACTTCCGTAGTTAAAAGTATACGATAATAGAAGCAAAAGTTTCCCAGTTAACACGGGACCACAAACGAGCCGTCTGCGAGATAATTACGAATGTATAGTTCGAAGCCGCCATTGAAGTTGTTGTAAACAGCACGATAATTGCTACACATTAATTTGAAATTTAGATTTAACTATCTTCTAGGATTGCTTGAGGATGTTCCCCTTCAGCAACGTCAGAGTGTGTGGTACATGCTTATTGGGGCTCCGGCACATTTTTCTGGTGCTGTGAGAAGGCATCTAAGGCATATATTCGGTCAAAGATGAATAGATCGAGACGGATAGTACCTTGGACTCGAAGATCACATGATCGATGTCCTTTAGATATTTGTGTCTGGGGTCACCTGTAAAGCGATGTGTACAGCACGCCAACAAAACAGTTGGAAAACTGGAGCGAAGAGTTGAACACGCTTGTCAAGATTTCCGAAATGACACAGTGGTTTTCGAAAGAATTAAAAAAATAATTGCAGCGACGAGCACAGTATTGCATCCAGATCGGAAGGAGACACTTCGAACACTTCCTTTAATAGGTAACCCATACGTGAGATGTGATCTAAATGCGATGTAAAATCTAATACACTCCTGGCCATTAAAATTGATACACCACGAAGATGGCGTGCTACAGACACGAAATTTAACCGACAGGAATAAGGTGCTGTGATATGCACATGATTAGCTTTTCAGAGCATTCACACAAGGCTGGCGCCGGTGGCGACACCTACAGCGTGCTGACATGAGGAAAGTTTCCAACCGATTTCTCAAACACAAACAGCAGTTGACCAACGTTGAGGAGAAATGCGTACCATCACGTTTTCAACATTGATAAAGCGATTGCGGTTTATCGTATCGCGACATTGCTGCTCGCGTTGGTCGCGATCCAATGACTGTTAGAAGAATATGGAATCAGTGGGTTCAGGAGGGCAATACGGAACGCCGTGCTGGATCCCAACGGCAACGTATCACTAGCAGTCGAGATGACGGGCATCTTATCCGCATGGCTGTAATGGATCGTGCTGCCACGTCTCTATCTCTGAGTCAACAAATGGGGACATTTGCAAGACAAAAACATCAGCACGAACAGTTCGACGATGTTTTGAAGCAGCACGGATTATCAGCTCGAATACCATGACAGCAGTTACCCTTGACGCTATATCACAGACAGGAGCGCCTGCGATGGTGTACGCAACGACAAACCTATGTACACGAATGGCAAAACGTCAATTTTTTTCGGATGAATCAGGGTTCTGTTTACATCATCATGATGGTTTGGCGACATCGCGGTGAACGCACATTGGAAGCGTGTATTCCTCATCTCCACGCTGTCGTACCTCCAGGCGTGATGGTATGGGGTGCTATTGGCTACACGTCTCAGTCACCTCTTGTTCGCATGGACGGCACTTTGAACAGTGGCCGTTACATTTCAGATGTGTTACGTCCCGTGGCTCTACCCTCATTCGATCCCTGCGAAACCCTACATTTCAGCAGGATAATGCACGACGCATGTTGCAGGTCCTGTACGGGCCTTTCAGGATACGGATAATGTTCGACTGCTGCCCTGGCCAGCACATTCTCCAGATCTCTTACCAATTCAAAACGTCGGTCAATGGTGGCCTTACAACTGGCTCCTCACAATACGCCACTCACTAACCTTGATGAACTGTGGTATCGTGTTGAAGCTGCACGGGCATCTGTAGCTGACACGTCATTCAAGCTCTGTTTGACTCAATGCCCAGGCTTTATTACGCACAGAGGTGGCTGTTCTGGGTACTGATTTCTCAGGATCTCTGCACCCAAATTGCGTGAAAATGTAATCACACGTTCAGTTCTAGTATAATATATTTGTCAAATGAATACCCGTTGCCGGTCCCGGTGGCCGAGCGGTGTGCGGCGCGGCAGTCACGTTCTGCACTGTCACTAAGGTCGGGGGTTCGAATGCCCCCCCCCCCCTCGGGCATGGATATTTGTGCCGTCCTTAGTGTTCATAAGTAGTTTGTAAGTTTATGGACTGATGACGCCCGTAGTTAAGTCTCATAAGCTATACAAACGTTTGAAAATTTTGAATACCCGTTAATCATCTGCATTTCGTCTTGGTGTAGCAATGTTCATTGCTAATAGTGTATAAATTTCTAATAAATGGTTTGCAACCATACATTCGTAATTATTTTTATTTTTAATGGGACTTTTTTTTGCTTCCATTGTCGTGTACCTTCAGCCATATAAGTTTGCGCCATTCTTTCACATACTACATATTTGCAAAATTAATGAAAGTGTAGGCAACCATTAACTGGTCGAAAATGTGCCAGAGAGATATCTTTTAATATACAGATCTACTTGGAAAACACGTTTTTGAGGAGCCCAGATGTGATGAGTAAGTATAAAATTACATTCTACACAGTAGCACCAAACACGTAAGTATACAACTTCAACTTTAGTTCTTTCGAAACAGTTCGTATGAAAAAAAAATCCGTTTTGAAAGGAGAATAATATATTGTTTTCTTATCTTTCGGCCGGCCGCGGTTTCCGAGGGGACTGAGGCGCTCCAGTCACGGTCTGCACGGCCACTACGGTCGGGGGTTCGAATCCCCCCTCGGGCATGGATATTTGTGCCGTCCTTAGTAGTAGCTAGTTCATAAGTAGTTTGTAAGTTTAGGGACTGATGACCCCGTAGTTAAGTCCCATAGACTCTACAAACATTTGAACATTTTTTGAACTGCTGCCCGTTATCTGCTTTCGGATTATTATATTTTAAAGCCGTCAACAATCCGAAGATTGGAATAATGTTCAAATGTTTGTAAAGCCTATGGGACTCAACTACGGGGTCATCAGTCCCTAAACTTACAAACTACTTATGAACTACTTACGAACTAGGACGGCACAAATATCCATGTCCGAGGGGGGATTCGAACCCCCGACCGTAGTGGCCATGCAGACCGTGACTGAAATGCCTCAGTCCCCTCGGCCACCGCGGCCGGCCCGAAGATTGGTCTAAACACTACAGTGCCTTACTATTGAACATTTCTTATCTTTCGCATATGTTGCTAGAATAAGTATTGAAGTTGTACCTGGATTCATTAGAGTGAATCCTTTGATGGAAAACACGCGCTTTTGCTGTGGGTGGGTGAGTGGGTGGGTGCTGGTAAAGCCGCAGGATTAACACCCGGCTGCTGCCGCTGGGCCGGCGTCGAGAGCCGCGTTATCAGGGTCCGGGCGCCAGGCACGCGGTCTGCCGCGGTCGAGATCAAAGGCTCGCCATTACGGGGCCCTGCAGATAGGCCCTCGTGACGTCACAGACGGCGCTGCTAGCCACCGCTAACCCAGTAAGAGAGCCGTCCGCCAGGGTGTCCGCTTTACTGGCGAGTAGCGGACGAAGGGAACAGTGTTCACACCGTCTTGGCATCCTGTTATAAATCACGCACCTGTTGTATTTACAAGGTTGATGCATGTCTACTGCCCTTCTGAGAGACCACCACCTATGTCGTCTTGAGGATGTACAGTTCATCGCCCAAGACGGTATCACTAAAGAAAACCTATTTAAAAAGTTAGTACTCAAGTAGGATTGATAATGAATAAGAAAATAGGAATGCGGGTAAACTACTATGACCAGCACAGTGATCGCATTATCATTGTCAAGATAGATACGAAGCCAACACCGACAACAGTAGTACAGGTTTATATGCCAACTAGCTCTGCCGATGATGAGGAAATCGAAGAAATATATGAGGAGCTAAAGGAAATTATTCAGACAATTAAGGGAGAGGAAAATTTAATTGTTATGGGAGACTGGAATTCGGTAGTAGGACAAGGAAGTGAAGGGAAGGTAGTAGGTGAATATGGTCTGGGCAAAAGGAATGAAAGAGGAAGCCGCCTGGTAGAATTTTGCACAGAACATAATTTAGTTATAACAAACACCTGGTTCAAGATTCACAAAAGAAGTTTGTATACATGGAAGAGACCAGGAGACACCGGAAGATATCAGATAGATTTTATAATGGTAAGACATAGATTTCGGAATCAGGTTCTACAGTGTAAGACATACCCAGGGGCAGATATAGACTCTGACCATAACTTGTTGGTTATGAACTGTAGGCTGATACTAAAGAAACTACAAAAAGGTAGGAAAATAAGGAGAAGGCACCTGGATAAATTGAAGGAACCTGAGGTTCTTAAAAATTTCAGAGGAAGCTTTAGGCAACAATTGACAGAAACGAGGGGAAATAAATCAGTAGAGGAGGAATGGGTAAAATTGAGAGATGAAATAGTGAAGGTAGCAGAGGACAAAATAGGTAGGAAGGAAAGACCTACAAAAAATCCTTGGATATCACAGGAGATACTAAATTTAATCGATGAAAGGAGAAAATATAAAAATGCAGTAAATGAAACAGGCAAAATGGAGTACAGACGACTAAGAAATGAGATTGTCAGGAAGTGCAAAATGGCTAAGCAGGAGTGGCTAGAAGGCAAATGCAAGGATGTAGAAGAATGTATAAATAGGGGAAAAATAGATACAGCCTACAGGAAAATAAAAGAAACATTTGGAGATAAGAAAAACAGCTCTATGAATATCAAGGACACTGATGGAAAACCAGTTCTCAGCAAAGAAGGGAAAGCTGAAAGGTGGAAAGAATATATAGAGGGGCTCTACAAAGGAAATGAACTTTGAGACAATAATGTAGGAAGGGAAGAGGATGTAGATGAAGATGAAATAGGAGATACTGTACTGAGAGAAGAATTTGACAGAGGCCTGAAAGACCTAAGTCGAAACAAGGCCCCTGGAATAGATGATATTCCCTCAGAGCTACTGAAATCTCTGGGAGAACCAGCCATGACAAAATTGTTTCACCTGGTGAGTAAGATGTATGAGACAGGTGAAGTACCCTCAGACTTTAAGAAAAATGTTATAATCCCCATTCCAAAGAAAGCAGGTGCAGACAGGTGTGAAAACTACAGAACCATCAGTTTAATAAGTCATGGTTGCAAAATATTAACACGGATTATATACAGAAGGATGGAAAAGCTGGTAGAAGCCGACCTCGGGGAAGATCAGTTTGGGTTCAGGAGAAATGTAGGAACACGGGAGGCAATACTCACTTTACGGCTTATCCTAGAAGATAGATTAAGAAAATGCAAATCTACATTTCTAGCTTTTGTGGATTTGGAGAAGGCTTTTGACAATGTTGATTGGAATAAACTCTTTAAAGTTCTGAAAAAAGCAGGAGTAAATTATAGGGAGCGTAAGGTTATTTACAACTTGTACAAAAACCAGACAGCGGTTGTCAGAGTTGAAGGGCATGAAAGGGATGCAGTGGTTGGGAAGGGAGTGAGACAGGGTTGTAGCCTTTCTCCAATGTTATTCAATTTGTACATTGAACAAGCTATAAAGGAAAGCAAGGAGAAATTTGGTGAAGGAATAAAAGTTCAGGGGGAAGAATTAAAAACATTGCGTTTTGCCGATGACATAGTAATTCTGTCAGATACAGCAAAGGACCTGGAAGAGCAATTGAATGGAATGGACAGTGTGCTGAAAGGTGCATACAAGATAAACATTAACAAGAGCAAAACTAGGGTAATGGAGTGCAGTGTAAGAAAATCAGGTGATGCTGAAGGAATTAGATTGGGAAACGAAGCAATAAAGGGGGTAGATGAGTTTTGTTACTTGGGCAGTAAAATAACAAATGATGGGCGCAGTACAGTGGATATCAAATGCAGAATGGCAATGGGTAGAAAAGCGTTTTTGAAAAAGAGAAATTTGTTAACATCGAATATTGATTTAGGCCTAAGGAAGTCCTTTCTGAGGGCATTTGTATGGAGTGTTGCCTTGTATGGGAGTGAGACATGGACGATAAACAGTGCGGACAGGAAGAGGATTGAGGCTTTTGAAATATGGTGCTACAGAAGAATGCTGAAGATTAGGTGGGTGGATCGCGTAACTAATGAGGAGGTACTGAACAGAATTGGGGAGAAAAGGAATTTCTGGCATACCTTGACTGAAAGAAGGGATAGATTGGTAAGACACATGCTTAGACATCAAGGAATTGTTAATTTAGCGTTGAAGGGAAGTGTGTGGGGAAAAAATCGCAGGGGAAGACCAAGAGATGGATACAGTAAGCAGATTCAGACAGATGTAGGATGTCGTTCTTATGTGGAGATGAAGAGGCTTGCTCAGGATAGGGTATTGTGGAGAGCTGCATCAAACCAGTCTCCGGACTGAAGACCACAACAACAACAACAGCACTCAAGACGAGTGAAAGAACAAATCAGTTGTACAGGGTGTCAGAAAAGTCTTTCCCTGATTACACAAATTGATAACTCAGGCTAGAAATAACATACAAACATGAAACTTATGTAGAATTGTTTACAAACTATCAAAGTTTTTTTTCTGTTATAGGTTCGATGTACGTAAGTAGTGGATGAGGTGCAGTGCCCAATAAACCATGTTAACCAATCAGGAGAAGGCACAGTGTGTCCTGTGGTACCGCGAGACACGATCATCAACCACAGTGCAGAGACACTTCCAGACAACATTTGGAAGGAATCCACCTGATGTCAAGAGCATTAAAACCTGGTACGAGAAGTTCAAGAACACAGGATCGATCGCTGACCTTCCGAGGTATGGTCGACCAAGAACCTCAGCAGACAGGGTGGAAACTGTGTGGCAATCTCTTTTGCGAAGTCCGAAGAAATCGGTGCGCAGGGCCTCACGTGAATTACAGATGTCAAAAAGCTCTCCCCATAACATTTTACACAAACGTTTATTGTTTCGTTCAGACCTTGTTTTCCAACGACAGTACACGTCGATATGACTTTGCGGTTCGAAATGCTGTCACGTATTGAGGACGAATTGCCTTTTCCAACGAAGCGAATTTTTTTTTTTTTTTTTGGCAGTTTAGTAGTGACTCGCGATAATGTGCGTCTTTGGGGTTCGCAACCCCCTGGCGAGATCATTGGAGGGCACCAGAGGGAGTCCAAAGGTGAATGTTTGGTGCGCGCTATTGTACGATCGAATTATCGGGCCATTCCTCTTCGCTGAGGCTACCATTACATCTGCAGTGTATCTGGACATGTTGCAACTGTATACTGCTCCTCATCTGCTTCAGTGTCACCCCGATGTCTTGTTTCAGCAAGACGGTGCACGGCCTCATTGGAGTTTGAACGTCCGTGCCTATCTCGACATGAACTTTCCTGGGAGATGGATTGGTCGTGATGGGCCAACGCTTTGGCCTCCACGCTCTCCTGACATAACCCCATTAGACTAATTTTTATCGGGTTATTTCAAGAACGAGGTCTCCCGAACACGTGCACCACATCTTGAAACCCTGCGGCAACGGGTAACCACAGTCGTTGAACCGATCCCTCCAGTGATGTTGGCTAATGTGCGGACGCAAATTTAATATCGCCTAGATGTACTACGTGCTACCAGGTGTGCTCATGTGGAAGTTTATTGATGTGTAAATAAAACTTTTGTAATAGTTTGTAAACAATTAGACACCAGATTCATATCTATATCTTACTTCTAGCCTGAGTTATCAATTTATGTAATCATGTATAATATTAGAGAATAGTTATTGAACCCATATAGGATACAAACCACACCAAAAATGCATTCCCGAGAAGGACCGGAGGTATCACAGCCAATATTTCTTTGCAGAAAACTTGTCATAACATTCATTATTAGATCCCAATGTGAAACGAACATGGACAATGCCGCCACTGCTGGTTATAATCGCTGCTGCAAAATTCAGCACTGAATGAGTCACTGGGTGCAATAGCGACACTATAATTCAGTTGTGATGTTTTGATTTCAGTGTCTTAAAAATCTTGGTAAGGTAAATACGTCTTTTAAAATTTATATACTTGCGAATCATTATGTGTTTGCACACTTTATAATATTGCTTCGTTTTTTCAAGTGTAATTTTGTTCTAATGAAAAAAAATGTAAATGAACTAGTTAAACAGCGTTAGGAAAAATCAGAAATAATATCTCATCAGAGATCTGCATTGTGTACAGAGTCATCTCAGACGAACGAGTGAGCGCGGAAGTGCGGTAACAGAGAGAGGAAGTCTACATCTACATATACATCTACATAGATACTCTGCAAATCACATTCAAGTGCCTGGCAGAGGGTTCATTAACCACTTTCATAACTTTTCTCTACCGTTCCATTCTCTAATAGCGCGCGGGAAGAAAGAGCACCTCAATCGTTCCGTTTTCGACCTGATTTCTCTTATTTTATTGGGATGGTCATGTCTTCCTAAGTAGGTGGGTGCTATCAAATATTTTTACATTCAGAACTAAAAGTCGGTGATTGAAACTTCGCAAACAGATCACGCCGCAATGAATAACGTCTTTCTTTTAATGATTTCCACCCCAATTCTTGCAACATTTCCGTGACCCTTCCCCCCCCCCCCACTCCCGTAACGTGATAAAACAAAACGAGCTGCCCTTCTCTGAACCTTCTCAATGTCTTCCGTCTGTCCCACCTGGCGAGGGTCCCACAAGGGGCAACAGTACTCCAGGAGAGGACGCACAAGTATGATGTAGGCAGTCTCTTTGGTGGAGCTGGTGCATATTCGAAAGCATTCTGCCGATGAAACGTAACCTTTGGTTCGCCTTCCCCACAATATTTTCTATGTGTTCTCTCCAGTCAAAGTTGATCGTAATTGTAACTCCTAGGTATTTCGTAGAATCTACGACCTTAAGGTTTGACTGATTTATCGCGTAATTAAAGTTCAGCGTTTTTCTTTTAGTGGTCTTGTGTACTACTTCACACTTTTCTTTATTTAGTGTCAATTGCCAATTTTCGCACCATGCAGAAATTTTGTCTAAATCGCTTTGCAGTTGCTTTTGATCCTCAATTGACTTCACTAACCGATAAACGACAGCATCATCCGCGAACAGTCTAAGGGAGCTATTCCGATTGTCTCCTAAATCGTTTATAAACACGAGGAAGAGTAATGGACCTATAACGCTTCCCTGTGGAACGCCAGGTATCACTTCTGTTTTACTCGATGACTTACCGTCAATTACAACGAACTGTGTTCCTTCTGATAGGAAATCGTGAATCCAATCGCACAATTGTGGAGATATTCCATAAGCACGCAATTTCATAAGAAGCCGCTTGTGGGGCACAGTTTCAAAAGCCTTCCGGAAATCCAGAAATATGGAATCGATTTGAGATGCGTTGTCGGTGGCACTTAACACTTCATGTAAATAAAGGGCAAGTCGTGTGCTGTCGCTTATAATGAGAGAGATGGAAGCTAAGGCGGACACGTGCAATGCCACGTTTGATGTTACCAGTCCTATGTTGGTGGACTACTAAGTTTGTGGCACGGCAGATTTACACCAAACAAATTGAGAGGCCTCCCGCGTCGGAGGTTCGAATCCTCCCTCGGGCATGGATGTGTGTGTTGTCCTTAGGTTAGTTTAACTTAGTTTAAGTAGTTTTGTAAGACACAAAATCCCCAGAGACTAACCTCTGCAACACCAGGTCAACCTGGGTAGTATGTGAATGCGTACCACAACAACCAGAGACGAGTGTATCCCCAGGCGTGCCCCTGGGGAGTGTGATAGGACCGCTATTATTTTCTATCTATATAAATGATGTGATGGACAGAGTAACGTAATTTGCGGCTGTTTTCTGATGATGCTGTGGTGTATGGGAAAGAGTCGTCTTTAATTGACTGTAATAGCATACTGGATAACTTTGACAAAATTTCTAATCGGTGAGAAGAATGGGAGCTAGCGCTAAATGTAGAAACATGAAAGGTGATGCATATGAGTAGGAAAAACAATCCCATAATGTTCGAATACAGCATTAGTAGTGAGCTTCTTGATGCTGTCGCATCCTTCAGATATGTAGACGTAACATTGCAGAGCGATATGAAACGGACCGAACCTGTAAGCACACGTTTCGTGTAATGATCATAAAGACAAGAGAAATTAGGGCTCGTACGGAGGCATATAAGCATACTTGTTTTTCCTCGTTCTGTTTGGGAGTAGAATAGTAAAGGAAATGCCTAGTAGTGGTACAGTGTACCCTCCGCCACGCACCATACGGTGGATTACGGACTACGTATGTAGATGTATGTGTGAACCAATCCAGAGCCACTGATTCACTACCGAGGCATGCAGCAACTCTCAGTATAAATTTCTTCATCTTTCGCAGTTCACACGCTAAAATTTAGAAATATTTGGAAACCTATTGGAGCGAAATATTATGATGATCAGTTCCTAGTCTTACGAACTACGTAAACTAACCTGCACTAAGGACGACACACATCCATGCCAGACAGAGGTCTCGAACGCGGCGTCTGGGACAAGACGAACACTAGCGCCAGATTTTACCCACTGGAATTTGGACTCATCTGTCCAAGCCACGTTTTTATGCAGTCGTCTATGGTCCAACCAACTCATTCGGTCCCAAGTCCAAAAAAGCCGCCACACGTGACATCAGCAACGCCACTCGAGTCGGTTGTCTGCTGCCATAGTCCATCAACGCCCAACTACGCAGCGGACACGATCGTAGGGCCACATTGATTTCTGCCCTCATTCCTTGCAGTGTTTCCTGCATCTCAGCTCTGACAACTGTGTGCAGATGCCGCTGACTTGTCGAGTGCAGGACGCCGGTCACTGTGTGTTGTGGGGTAAGCCAGAAATTTGGCATTCTCGGCGTACTCTTGACACTGTGGATCTCCGAATATTGAATTCCGTAACGAATTTATATTCTGCAAGCGTACTTTAATATCGCTGGCTGGCGCGGAATGCTGATATCGATAGCTACCTCCCTGGTGAGCGCGGGAAGTAACAGGAGTGTTGCGTAGTTTCTGCCATGGCTTGCACAACGAGTAGTGGGTACACTGGAAGGAAAAAAAAAAATTGGTAATTTCTCAAGAGTTTGTTACTCATATAGACTGCACACAGGAGAACGCCAAGATTGCATATTTTACTTCATACTTTATTACGTGACTAGTTTCGACAACAAGTTGTTATTTTCAAAAGTAAAATTAAAATTGTAAATCTGTATAAAAACTTTCGAAGGCACATGGATCTGGTGTACACAGAACATAACATACTCCAACTGTCTGCTGATTTCTGGGGTACCGCCGGCCGCGGTGGCCGAGGGGACTGAGGCGCTCCAGTCACGGTCTGCACGGCCACTACGGTCGGGGGTTCGAATCCCCCCTCGGGCATGGATATTTGTGCCGTCCTTATTCTTAGGTAGTTCATAAGTAGTTTGTAAGCTTAGGGACTGATGACTCCGTAGTTAAGTTCCATAAGTTCTACAAACATTTGAACATTTGAACTAGGGTCCCACTGACATGCTTTTAACATTAACATATAGATAACATATAACGTAGGATAGTAAATTCCATCAGTTGAAAATAGACAACGACTGCAGAGTATATGGTGGAGTATGTTATGTTCTGTGTACACTAGATGCATGTGCCTTCGAAAGTTTATATACAGATTTATAATTTTAATTTTGAAAATGAAAACTTGTCGTCGAAACTAGTCACATAATAAAGTATTAAGTAAAAATGCGATCTAGGCGTTCTTCTATGTGAAGTCTATATAACATTTACAGATCGCTCCCACTACTCTAGTATGTAGAATGTTGATAAGTTTGTTACTTTCTTTTAAAAAATGCAGTGTATTTAAAACTTTACCCGTTGAGGATATTATTCATCGTCAGAAGAATAAAATTAAACAGCCTGATTGATAACTACTAGTTGATCTGATGATATATCATCTATGTAGTTATCAATCAAGCTGTTACATTTTACTCTTCTGGCGATGGATAATATCCGAAACCGGTAAAAGCGTAAATACAATAAACAGCTGATGGTTGACTATGCACTTTTTAAAGTATATTACGGCTGACATAAAAGTTTTCTGGGTATGGTACCGCGTCATGATGGAAGGCTATTACTTAAATAACCAACGTTTCGGCCAACGTTACAGTGGCCTTCATCTGGGTAACACCCATATTATTTAAGTAATAGCCTTACATCATGACGCGGTACCATACCCAGAAAACTTTTATGTCATCTGACTCTGGCCGCGGAAACCTACGTAATTATATATTACGGCTGTTGATTCACACCTAAGCAAAGATTTGAGTGTAACTTTGTTCCCACAGAAATGGATAGTTTCATGTTAGTCTTGGAGGCTCAATATTTATGATACATTCACTGCAAAAATCGCTTAAGTCATTTAAAACCAATTTCAGCAGAACTAGCTAACATCCTCAGACGATCAGTTGTCAGTTCCTTGAGATGGGAATATGCTCAGATTATAAAAATATGTCACAATATTGGATCATCACAATATTAAAAACTACTGAAATAAAACGTGTATACGCCAGTGTTACGTTCACGAGCAGAAACGGTACCATTTCTTTAGATATTTCCCCTATAAGAGTGGACCAGTGATTTTAATATTGTGATGTTGCAATATGGTGAAATATAAGCTGAGAACATTCATATTTCACCGACGACACTGACACC
This sequence comes from Locusta migratoria, assembly GCA_026315105.1. NCBI lineage: Eukaryota > Metazoa > Arthropoda > Insecta > Orthoptera > Acrididae > Locusta > Locusta migratoria. Next base: position 27,878,090 of record CM048751.1, read on the forward strand.
TATTTTTCCGGAGGTAGATCATCAAAGATATCAACTAGTCTGCTGAATGGGGTTACGATTGAAATAGAATGTTTCAACATAACGATCTTGGCATTTAAAACACACTAGATCGCCGTAATAGTATGTGTAAGTTATGTATTTATTCTTAAAGTGACATTTACGAAATCGAGTGTCTTTCGACAACTCAACAATCAGCGAGAATGCAACAGTTACAGAACAAGTAACATGTAGTGGATATTCAATTGAAGGAAGTCTTAAGGTGACAAAGCAAAATAACATCCGTCAGAATTTACACGACCGCAGATACTTTTCCTTCGGGTATGGTTCCGCACAACTTTGAAATAATCTGCAACGAGCATGCTCGTGAAACATTATTGTGAGGTCACTCCATCTGATTACTTCTGAATGCGAGAACTATGACGAAAGAATAAACAGAAAAATTGGGATATTGCATGAGGACCTCCTTAAGCACTGAATCGAGTGGCTAACAGTACAACAGTAACAAGGCGCAGTGCATTTTCATCAGTAAACGTGATTGTAGCGAAATTCCAACTTGAAAGTGGTCATTGCTGTCAGTGTAGCCAAAATTACGGAGCGCAAAATTTTGAAATACAGTCATATTGTTCCGTAGACTTGTTATGTGAACATCTCCCCACACTGTTAGTTAAGAGACATAGTAGGAATCTATTTTTGATTACACGGGACATAACAGACGAACAACCAGATACCTGGGCTTAGGTCATACGTTCAGCGCACGTTAGAGTGAAAACATTTTATCCCCGATGATGGTGAACATAGCTTGTCTTGTAGGCAGCAACTGTCACAGTTATAGCCTGGTGCCTCTCTAACGGTGCTAATAGTGACTACCCACATTTGTTATTATGTTTTATAAACCTGCTAGTGTTTGCAAAGCATGCCATTTTTTTTATTGTTGACTCATCTAATGTTTTTTTTATGTGACTTGAGCACAGCGTGCTACAATTTTATGTGATTCTGGTCATAATTTAATCGATACTCCTGATGAAGACACCCTTATTTGTTGTCAAAATCCGGGTAAGGTCTACTTAATTTATGGAACTTATTGGGCTGCCTATTAGCAATTACGCTAAATTTTACCCGCGGTTGCGTTACAATGCATCTACCTCTAGACTATCAATCAACGTTAGAAGTTTGTGCTCGCACAATTACTTCCGAAATACTGCCACGCGTATTAGCGGAGGATAAATTACAGCAATGTCCATAAAGCAGACTCTTTCTAGCTTGTGTGCGGGATACTTACGCTAGCTGTGTCTGGGCATATCGCTATTATGTTTTTTTCACCTTTTGTAAAATTAACTGTACAGAACATACCTTACGTGATGTCATTTTATTCCTTCTATAGGACATATATTATAATGGGCTTAATTGTTTTTTGTTATTATTCTAAACTGCTAGCTATCTAAAATTTAACACCAAGAAGAACCGGAGATACTCGAGATAAATTTGTTTTGGGAATGAAAATGTTCAAATGTTTGTATAGCTTATGGGACTTAACTACGGGGTACGGGGTCATCAGTCCCTAAACTTACAAACTATTTATGAACTAAATAATACTAAGGACGGCACAAATATCCATCCCCGAGTTGGGATTCGAAACCCCGACTGTAGTGGCCGTGAAGACCGTGACTGCAGCGCCTCAGTCCCCACGGCCACCGCGGCCGGCTTTTGGGAATGCCACTGTGTATAAAGATCGGACTAAAAGAACAGTACTGTGTGAACTGCCGCTCGTGAATAGCCGTGTGGTCTAAGGCATCATGTACAGACTGCGTGCCATATTCTCTTCGCTTGACGAGCACATCCAGTAAAGGAAGCTGGTCGTTTACCTCCACCTCCATAGAGAATTTTATGTTTTTTTGCTGCAAGTTCAGTTGTTGTACTACATTTCCTTTTTCCCTTTCCTACTACCAAGTTCCAGTCCCCATTCACATCCGAGTTTTCTTCTCTCTTAACTGTTTGAACAATTTCTTTTACTTTCTCATACATTTATTCGTCCTCCTCATCATTAGCCTGGCTAGTTGTGTTCGGTGTTGGCTTCGTGTCTGTCTATGATACGATAATGCGTTAACTACTCTGTTGATAGTAACCGTATTAATATTTTCTCATTCATTATCAGACCTACTCTTGCGTTACCACTAACTTATTTTGTCATTGACAATAATGGGATTGACTGTCTTTTGCTGACTGCAAATAACGGTTGATCTTCGATTCAGATGCGTTTCGCTTTTATTTATGAAGCATCTTCAGTGTTTTTTGTAAAAGTATACAATGGATTGTACATATCGTTTTGATTGTTTAGGTTAGAAACAGTTTCAAGCAATCTTTGCACCTTAAGAGTTTTATAAAACTTATGTATAACATTTTACTTACAGTTTTGTTCTGTCTCTCTTACATCCTACTGTTTTTTTTTCTCTTTTCTTGTTGGATGGGTATTTCACTTACAGTCATATTCGGCACTTTTTGTTGAACCATTCTACTATTTCACGTTTTTTCATCTTTTTCATTTGACATACACTACCACTTCACTTTATCTTATGGAAATACGATGTCACTTCACTCTACTTTTTACGGTATTTCACTTTTTTGCCTATTCTAAAAATAACACAGTGTCACTGTCATAATTTTTATGCCTGTTCACTTGTATTTCGTGATATTGGTGAGTACTGCCAAATTCGCACCAACGATTTTTGTAATATATGAAAGAGAGAGAGTCAGTGCAGCTAATGTAGAGAACTGTGTGTTTATGAAGTCTGTCAGGTGTGGAGGGTCTGTTGCAGGTAAAAGGAGGGGAAGGGGGGTAAGTTGCTTGAGTAGTTGCTGGAATGTGTGAATTTGTTCAAAATGTTCAAATGTTTGTAAAGCGTATGGGACTTAACTACGGGATCATCAGTCCCTAAACTTACAAACTACTTATGAACTACTTACGAACTAGGACGGCACAAATATCCATGCCCGAGGGGGGATTCGAGCCCCCGACCGTAGTGGCCGTGCTGACCGTGACTGGAGCGCCTCAGTCACCTCGGCCACCGCGGCCGGCTGTGAATTTGTGGTTGGATGTATGGACATGTATTCATGTCTATGTTGGGTGGTCAATCATTTTGAAAACTGTTTGGTTTGCTAAGTTGGTCTGGTCATTTAAGAGGTGTGGTAGCTTTCTTGTAATATGAGAAGGCGTTTTCTTGTTCTTGTTAATTCTTAAGATTTCTGTATCTGTGTCTCTGGTGGTAATTTTGTGTTGGTTTTGGTGTAGGTGTTCTGCAAAGGTTGAATAGTTTGTCCTATACTTCCATGCCCTTACATGTTCTTGATATCTAGTGTTAAATGTTCTCTTTGTTTTGTATTTATAACCCTATACTCACCTGACCTGAAAACCTGTTTGTCCTGCCACCGAAATTCACTAATCTACACCATAACTATATTTAAAGTATCCTTTTCAAGTTTTCTAATTCACCTGTCCGATTAAGGGCAAGAACATTCCACGCATCGATGCGCAGGATATCTGTTTTGTCTTCCTCGATGACGACATAGAGTAGTCCCTGCCCGGAGAATCGAGTGAAGGACTATTTTACCTCCGGAATATTTTATCCGAGAAGACACCGTCATCAGAAATTCATACATCCTCTGGAAAAATAACGACTGTAGTTTTCCCATTGCTTTCAGCCGTTCGCAGTAACTGCATCGCAAAAGCACATTAGCTGACGTTGCAAGGCCAGCTCAGTCAATCGTCCAGACTGTTGCCCCTGTAACTACTGAAAAGGCTGCTGTCCCTCTTCAGGAACCACACGTATGTCTGGCCTCTCCACAAATACCCCTGTACAACTATCCGTAATGGTGAGGCATGCAAGCTACCCCCACCTCGGCAGTATCGGTGGATCATGGGGGTGGCGTGATCTCCCAGACTTCCAAAATGATGATATAAGGGCGCTCAACAGCGAGGTTTTCAGCGCCCGAGCATACTGTACCAGAGACGCCAGTAGAATACTATAAAACACGAGTATAATACAGTAATATATGTAGAACGCAGCAATTTCAGAGAAACATGCATACACTCTATGACAAAAGGGAATAATGTGCTTAACGACATTAGAAAGACACAGCTGATGACTAAAGCTGACTGACTGCGGATGCCAGCCAATCCGCAACACACTAAACACTCCCGCCTAAAAGCTTACGCCAGAATATGAAAATATTTTTTTTAACTTCTGTCACAGTCACCCAACAAGTAAAATAGTGGGAAAATCATCACCACGCTTCGCCTCCGTCCTCTGTATAGGGTATGAAATGTCGTACAGTAATCTGTACGTCAAAGGCTTTATATAGCGGGGGCTCCTCACACCGGTGTAGGAACCCATGGCTCTAAGGACAGTGCCCGATTCGGAGGATTTTAAAACGTTGACTACAGCGATGACGTCAGAGATGCGCCAGAGCCGCCTGCTGTGGCCGCCGGCGCCCACATGGCAGCCAGCGTGTTAACGGTCGCTTCACCCCGCCGGAGAGGCCGGCAGAAGAATCGCCACGATTCTCAGCTTGTTATCCTTTATAACGGACATCCTTCCTCTCACAGCTGTACGAACAGCAGCCGGCATGAGCCGCGGCGAATTAGCCGTGCTCATTGGGTCGCCGTGCTGCGGTGCGCACGACCGTTCGCAGTCGGGGGTTCGAGCCCCCTCCCCTCTGGGGCATATTTGTTTGTATTATCCTTAGGTTAATTTACCTTAGTTTAAGTAGTTTCTATGATATGGACTAATAACCCAGCAGTTGAGTCCGTCAGATTTATAAATATTCGAACATTTGAGCTACCGCAATGAGATATCCTTCAAAGAAATAGGGCATCGTGTCACAACATCGTGTTGCAGCAACGTCAAAGTTAGGTACAGGCCCAGTGCTTTAATTTTCTAAGTGTGGGTAGTTGTCTCTAATCCTCCCCGCTCCCCGCTGTCCGCGGTCAGTAATCTCTATACATAAGTGTTCTGTTGGTTTTTATATTACTGTAAATCTCCTAAAGTTCTGGATCGATTGCATTGAAATTGTGACACAACTTTGCATTGTAATACATGAAAGTTTCTAACTATATATATCTTGAATACATTGTACAAAAGCTATATGTATATCAATTTTGCGATTTATCTTATCAACGTTCGACCATTATAAAATGTCAGTTAATATATATATACTGAAAAAATATGTGTATAAAACATGCGATTATTCCAGTAGAACGTTGTGTTAAAAAATCAAAACATTCGGTCAGGACGTTTCGGAGATATAAGATTTTGAACATGACACTAAACATGGCTGTAGGTTAGATACAGAGGAGGCGGAAGAAATTAGTATAGAGAGGGGGCGGGAAGGGGACGAACAGGTAAAGAGTGAAGATGAGTTGGATATTAACACGCAATTACCAGTAAGGTTCATTGGGGCAACCGTTTCAATAACTTTTCTGTACTATTCGTTCTATTCCACTCGCTATAATGTATTGTCTAAAATGCTTAGAACAATAAGCTACCCACTATAGAACTTTATGACTAAATTACGTACGCAAACTTGACAAAGAATGTAATTTTAAAACGACTGTTACGAATACTTAATTACAAAGCTGAGATGCTGTACAACCTCGGGAAAAAGAATCAGTTCTTTAAACAGTATGCTCTCTTCAAAACAGATTGAGAAACATTATGGAAGTAAAAAATTACACAGTATGAAAATTAGGCATTATTGATTTTCACAAGCAATGGAAACCATGTTAGCAAAATATGCTCCAGTACCTTGCAGGGTCGCATCATGTTCTACTAGGAAAACAGATATAATTCTAAATGTTCAATTGTTTGTAGAGCTTATGGGATTTAACTACAGGATTATCAGTCCCTAAACTTATAAACTACTTACGAACTAGCTAATACTAAGTACGGCAGAAATATCCATGCCCGAGGGGGATTCGTAACCCCCGACCGTAATGGCCGTGCAGACTGCGACTGACGCGCCGCAGAACGCTCGGCCACCGCGGTCGGCGAAATAATTCTCTTGAAGGCAAATCCTAAAGTCACGGTCAGGGAAAACTACAGGCCTGCGGAATCCAACTGTTTCGAAATATCAGTTTACACCACAGTAAAAGTATGATGTCTGTTGTTGTTGTGGTCTTCAGTCCGGATACTGGTTTGATGCAGCTCTCCACGCTAGCCTGTCCTGTGCAATTTTCTTCATCTGAGAATAAGTTCTGCAACGTACATAGTTTCGAATCTGGTTACTATATTCGTCCCTCGGTCTCCCTCTACAATTATTACCCCACACGCTTCCTTCTAATGCTAAGTTGACAATTCCTTGATGTCTCAGAATGTGTGCAACCAATCTATCGCTTCTCTTAGTCAGGATATGCCAGAAACTCCTTTTCTCCCCAATTCGGTTAAGCACCTCCTCATTAGATACGTGATCTACCAATCTAATCATGCGTCTGTAGCACCACATTTCAAAAGCTTCTAGCATCTCTTTGTCTGAACTGCTTATCGTCCACGTTTCACTCCCACATAATGCTACAGTCCAGACAAATGCTTTCAGAAAGGACTTCCTAACATTTAAATTAATATTGGATGTTAAAAATTTTCACTTCTTTAGAAACGCTTTTCTTGCCATAGCCATTCTGCACATTATATCTTCTTCACTTTGACCATCAGAAGTTATCTTACTACCCAAATAGCAAAACTCATACTCTTCATTATTGTCTCATTACCTAACCTAATTCCTTCAACATCGCCTGACTTTCTGACGTTACATTCCATTACCCTTGTTTTACTCTTGTTAATGTTCATCTTATATCTTCCTTTCAAGACACTGTCCATTCCATTGAATTGGTCTTCCTGATCCTTTTCAGTCTGTGACAAAATTACTGTCATCGGTAAACCGCAAAGTTTTTTATTTCTTCTCCCTGAACTTTAATTCCCTCTCCAGTTTTCTCCTTGATTTCCTTCACTGCTTGCTCAATATACAGACTAAACAACACTGGGCAAAGGCTACAAGCCTTACTCCCTTTCCAATCTCTGCGTCCCTTTCTTGCCCTTCGACTCTAATAACTGCTGTCTGGTTTTTGTGTAGGTTGACTATAACTCTTCGCTCCCTATATTTTGCCCCTGCTACCTTCAGAAGCTGAAAGTGTGTATTTCCGTCGACAGTGTCAAAAGCTTTCTCCATATCGACAAGCGCTAAATACGTAGGTTTCCCCTTCCTTAGCCTATCTCCTAAGATAAGTCGTAATGTATTGCCTCCCGTGTTCCTACATTTCTCCTAAATCCAAACTGATCTTCCCCAAGGTCAGATTCCACACGTTTTCCATTCGTCTCTAATAATACGTGTTAGTATTTTGCAACCACGACTTATTAAACTGAAAGTTCTGTAATTGTCACATTTGTCTGCACTTTCTTTCTTCGGAATTGGAATTACAATATTATTCTTGAAGTCGGATGGTATTTCCACTGTCTCATTCATCTTCCGTACCACGTGGAACAATTTTTTCATGTTTGGCTCTCCTAACAATATCAGCAGATCAGACGGAATATTGTTTACTCCAGAGGCCTTGTTTCGACTGAAATCCTTCATTGGTCTGTCAAATTCTTCTCTCTGTATAATATCATCTGTCTCATCTTCTTCCACTTCGTCTTCCATTTCTAAAATACTGCCTACCAGTTGTTTTTTTTCTTTGTGTAGGACCTCTATATATTCCTTCCACAGATCAGCTTTCCCCTCTTTGCTTGGTTCTGGTTTTCCGTCTGAGTTCTTGATATTCATACAACTAATTTTCTTGTCTCCAAAGATCTCCTTTATTTTCCTGTAGGGGTTATCTGTCTTCCTCCTAGTTGTACATTCTTCTACGGTTCTGCATTTGTCCTATAGCCACTCCTGCTTAGCCAGTCTGCACTTCCTGTCAATCTCATTTTTCAGACGTTTGTACTCCCTTCTCCCTGCTTCAATTGATGCATTTTTATATTTTCTCCTCTCATCAATTAAGTCCAGTATATCCTGTATTATCCAGGGATTTCAATTAGGCTTTCTGCCTATATGATCCTCTGCGATCGTCACCACCCTATCTCTCAGAGCTACCCATTCTTCTTCTACTGTATAACTTCCCCCAGTCTCAGCCAATCCTTGACTAATGCTCCCTCTGAAACTCTCAACCACCTCTGCTTCCTTCAATTTGTCCTGGTTCCATCTGCTAACTTTTCTACCTTTCTGCAGTCTCTTAAGTTTCAGTCTGCCGTTCATAATCAATAAGTTATGGTCAGAGTCTATATTGGCCCCTGGATATGTCTTACAGTTTAACACCTGATATCTATCTAAGAAAAAGTAAGAAACGTAGCTGCAAGGTAAGGTCTGAGGTTTCACCCTTCTTTAAAGTAGTGATCTAAAACAAGTCGCCGCGGCGGAGTGGACGAGCGCATTGAGACGCTATGCTCCGATGCTCGAGGCCGTCCCCTGTCGGTGGTTCGAATCCTTCCTCGGGCATGGATGTTTGTGTTGTCTTTAATATAAGGTAGTTTGTAAATTTAGGGACTGGTTACCCCTCAGATAAGTCCCATAAGATTAAAATTTTGGTATTTTTTTAACAAATCTGGACCTCCGGAGAAACAAGGTGGAAATTTGCTTCACCCTCGAAGTAAAACATTCAAATCCGCGAATCTCATGTCTAAAAGGCAATGTCATGTGTGGATTCTATATTTCCTTGTCGCCCGTTGCCTGGCATAAGGTGAGTAGCCTTCGATTTTCAGTAGGCTCAGTACAGAGACTAGGTGTGGGGCCAAATCCCTTCATGTTGTACCGCGTTCTTTAAATAGGATGGCCGTGTAGACTCGTAAACTGTGCATATATAATCAAACCGTGATGGCACAAGCGGAGAAGCGAAGTCCTGTCTGTTCCCCCATGAAGTGTGGTTAACACATTTTAAAATGATCAGTGTTTTTCAAATCTTTCAGATATGGCAACAGTGAAAGTTTGGTGTCAAACGTGACACCCAGAAATATCACCATGTTTTTAGAATTCAGAACGGCGTTTCTCACTCGCATTTCAGGCAGGTTAAAATAGAACAATCGTTTGACAGAACGGAAATAGACAGCGATTCCCTCTAGACGTTTCTGGATATAAAAGGTGACAACTTCTCAAAGGTATCATGTTTTCTCTTCACAATAATAAACACATTTTGTGTATCAGCAGTGTCCCATTACTATACACGAACCCGAAGGACTGGCTATCTTAGTCCTGTTGATATGTTAGTATCCCCCACTGCAGTGGTACACCCATCCGTCTGGAAGGTTGAAAGGACAACTGAGAAGCATCCATATAGGTCTCAGTAGGATGCTAAGGAAGTAAATGTCTGCATAGAAAGAGCCCCGCATGCCTAGGTAAGCCTTGTACAACTGCGGTTCGGCAGTATCCCCAGAAATTGCGAATGAGGTTTTATTCTTTGTAGAGGTATTTTCCTTCCTCGCAAACCCCATTCCCTGTGAGAGACAACGTTCTACAGCCGCGCTACACGGTGGGTAAAGCGTGCTCTGAGGTTACGGCGTAAGAAGACTTGGCGGAGCTTACTAGTCCCCAGCTTAAAGACCCCGGTTAAGCTGAGCCAGTACTCAGCAAATTAATGCTCAGCGCCCTGAGGGGCAGACTTCCAAATACGCCAACTAGATTATTCGCAATTCGTGGGAGCATCTGCGACGTAAACGACTGCACTGTTTAACGTTTTACTAGCGACAGCATGCTTCACCGTGTCAGCGTACACAAAGCAAGTTACAACATCACTGGCCAAGAGAAATATTGGGTGCAACTCGAGACTAACTTACAACAACACACGAACATTATGACCGATTGTGACCAGTGAACATTAAACTACCATTGCAAAAGAGAATAAAAAAGCTCAAAAGTTACTTCAATTATATATATAAAAGAACAATATGTCTGGAGCATATTATTCATGAATGGCAGCTACTGCTAAAGCATTAGTAACGGAAGGTAACTCATAGCTGCTAAGGAAGCGGTGGCAAGGCCATGAAGCCAAAACTCTTGAAGACTGGAAGGACACAGTACGGACATTGATAGTTCCTTTTTTGTCTTGTCTTTCCACATTTGTTTCATTATAATGTAGATATTTGTGTTATCCTTATACGTAACCGAATAATAAGTATTTTTTTCATTGCCATATACATTTCGCCTTAATTTGGAAAGCATCATTAGTGACCTGTAATATATGCATGGTTATGTTTTACAAAATGTTCACATGTTTGTGAAGCTTATGCGACTTAATTGTGAGGTCATCAGTTCCTAAATTTACAAACTACTTATGAACTACCTTACATTAAAGACAGCGCAAAAATCCATTCCTGATGGTGGATTCGAACCCCCGATGGGAAACGGCCTCGCCCTCGGCTACTTCGTTTTTACGTTTCTTAGTACTTTTGCTGATAAACAGTTCCGGGTCGTCATCTAAGTATACTTACTGATATTTCGTTGTTATTACTTACAATATTTGATCGATCCTGATTTACAGGTATTGCAGATTGGTGACTTCAGGTCGTTTTGTTTCCAATTATGTACCTTTGGGATATTCCTTTTTTACAACCTCCTACTAGCAACACTAGGCACATGCCATTTTGTTTGTGTTCCGTTTTTGTGTTGGTTGGTTTTGCCAACTGAAGCATGTGTGGTTGACCTATCTTTGCTGTATGTCAGTGTGTGTGCGTGTTCCTCCGATGTAATTCCATAAAGAATTGCACCAGTTATTGATATATATATATATATATATATATATATATATATATATATATATATATATATATATATAAAATTTTATTTAATGACTCCTACTTGTGAAGGGAGATCTCTCTCTCTCTCTCTCTCTCTCTCTCTCTCTCTCTCTCTCTCTCTATATATATATATATATATATATATATATATATATATATATATATATCAATAACTGGTGCAGTTCTTTCAGTTCTTTATGCAAATACATCGGAAACACACACACACACACACACACAGACACACAGACATAAAGCAAAGATAGATCAAACACACATTCAACAGTTGGCAACACTAACCAAAAGAAAACGAAAACAAATTGGCATGTGCCTCGTGGTGCTACTAGTGAAATTGTAAAAAACAAAGACCCCAAAGGAACATAATTGGAAACAAAAAATCCTGAAGTCACCAATCAGCACTACATGCAATTTGGGATCCACCAAACATCGTAAGTAATAACAACCAAATATCAGTAACTGCACTTAGGTAATGCACCAGAACTGTTTATAACCTAAGCACTAAGAAACGTAAAAGACGAAATATTGTAAAACATAATCATATATATATTCCAGGCCACTGATGACACCTTGCAAATAAAGCCGAAATGGATATTGTAGTAAAAAACTCTTATTATTCAGTTGCATTGACGGATAATATAAATAGGTACTTTATAAGATATAGTGCGGTCCTATCAAAAATCGTATACATTACTTCCTACAAACAACAGGATTTATGTACCTGAAACCTATATAGTGGTATTCAATTGTTTCAACCATCACCCTCATTTGTCTCACCATCCTCGACAACAATGAATAAATATTGCTAACAAACGCTACAAGAATAAAAAATGATAATGCAGTGAAACACACACACACACACACACACACACACACATACATACAAAAATATCCAATCGTGCTTGTTGAGAATTGGAGAATTATGAAACATCTGCCCTCAGCAGCAAAACAACTGTAACGGGGAGTTTCAAAGCAGAGAGTGAGAGCAAGATTTACAGATGCATCCAGGCTGAAGTCATTGGCGGATGGTTTAGTGCAAGAGTGGAAAGCATTACGTTGAAAACTATAAAGACACTTTACGAATCTGCTCCTCGGATAGTTTAAGCTGGCCTCAAAGCCAATGGTGGGCCAACCCTTTACTAATACATTACTGTAATTTATTTTTGTGTGTCATTTCTTACCTTGCTGAAGGCTGCAAAAAGTTACAAAGAGACGCAAAGTGTATTGAAAAGAAGCACATAACCGGTTGACTGGTTATATAAAAGTCGACGTCAAAAGGACAATTAATATGGAAGATATAACAATTGACATGGGAATACATACAATGCAGGAAACTGGAGATAAGTTATCATTCTACTCTCCAAATAACAGGAGGCAAATCATCATAGGATATCAACAAGTTAACAGCCCTCCGCTACTGCTCTTTGTTAAATGCACCGACGTTAGTCCCTGAAAGCTGACTGTTTGCATGTCATTAGTCTCGTAGTTCCACCTGTGGTAGTTCCATCTATCATCTGAAGTCCAGGCAATATTGTCCAATAGGATAAAGCTCACTCACATAGTCCTACCGCTGCTGTAACCCAATATGTTTTGCAAAGTATCGGCACATTGTCGTGGCATACGGGACACCATATCTGTCTAGAATGCAGAACGTATGATTAGATTGGATTAGGCTATAATATTATTCGTTCCATCGATCATGAATACGAATTTTCGTGATGATGTGGAGCATGTCAATTTAGTAAAACAATAACTGCACATTGCCTATATTTTTTGTAAGATTACTAATTTCTATGTAATAATTCATCTTCTTCTCTGGACGAACAGTGAATCCAAAACCAGTGTTAACTGTACGTAACTAACAAGTGCAACAGGCATACATCTTCATCCCACAACCTGACATGCACGATGGCATTCTTAACTGTTATATTCTGACAGTTAGACGGTTTAACGGTACATAAGAAGAGAAAGCAGTATTTTACTACTCGATACCGTGTTTAAAATCTATTTCATACTTAACATTCTGTATATAAACAAATATTTACAACTGTCAAAACCATTAAAAGTTTTATGAAAACCATTATGTAAATCTCTTTTCACTTCAGAATAGTTTCAAATGTTAACAAACTTATAGAAAATAAGTGTCTAATAGTTTCTACATAATTATATTACACAAAATAAACTCAAAATTTAGAATAAGTCAATAATTACATATCATTAAAATCCATATTCGGTATACTCAGAATAAACCATATTATTCACTTGGTCAATTTCTAGACTCTGATTCACAAAACAGTTGCCGGCCGCGGTGGCCGAGGTGACTGAGGCGCTCCAGTCACGGTCAGCACGGCCACTGCGGTCGGGGGTTCGAATCCCCCCTCGGGCATGGATATTTGTGCCGTCCTAGTTCGTAAGTAGTTCATAAGTAGTTTGTAAGTTTAGGGACTGATGACCCCGTAGTTAAGTCCCATAAGCTTTACAAACATTTGAAACAAACAGCTGTTATTTCGATGTAAATGGTGTAATATTTTACATATTCACCTAAGCGCAGTGTATAAGCGATCAGTGGTACTTTTAGGATCATGCCCTATATAAAATGTCGATTTATACCATGCTAATGATTTATTTTGTTGACAATATGCACACATTATATTCAAAGAGTCCACAACATACCTCGTTTCTCTCATAATAATGTATGTTCATAAAAATATTGTTTTGAATGTAATTATTTCGACTCAACTTCAAGATTGTACTCGTAATTTGTTGTATTCTATAAAAGGAAAGGTAGGATTGCTGATCGGTGGAGCTATCACTTCCACTTGGACGAGAAAGTACGTAATTAGCGTGTTGCTCCCACATGTAATTCACTATTGGTCTATCTTTTCTATTAAAGCTCTTTGTAAATCAGAACTGGGGAGGAAAGATGGATGCCATATTTTGCTAACGATATGCACTATGACTAAGTACAATAATTGTTACAGTTCAGTGGCATATTCTGCCTGTGGAGAACGATGAACAATGTCGTCATCTTCAGAAACAATTTCTTTTCTTTTTTTTTTAACAATTTTCTCCTATTGTCAATAAAATAGTTACTTGTGAAAATGAAATATGAGGGGAAAAAACATTGTGAAACGATTAAAATTTTTTCTTGTATTTCATTTTCACAAGTAACTCTTTACTTTATTGAAAATAGAAGAAAATTGTTATAAAAAATTTAAAATGTTTCTGAAGATGATCTATAGTTCATAGAAACCGAAAAAAACAACAACAACTAAACTAGTGATCTTGGCTGAAGTAAGTATGTTTTATACAATAATTGTTTTTATGATAATCGGGGGTAAGATATGATTGTCATCTAGCGTCAAATTAACAACCTTGGGAAGCTACCACACACAACAGATAACACTGTCATCGTCTTATCTGATATGGAAAGTTCAAACAATAGAATTATGACTTTATCAATTGAAACGTAAAACTGTTCAAATGTTTGTTAAGCTTATGGGACTTAACTGCAGTGTCATCAGTCCCTAAACTTACAAACTACAGGTACATCTCAACTACCTTATACTAAAGACAAATATAAATATCATATTCACGGAAAGTATGACATTAACTGCGAATGGGTAATGTTGAAAAATGTGTACCCAGCCGTGATTCGAACCTGGGTTTCTAGTCAGTTGTGCTGACCCCTACACCACTGGGGACACAGCGATTATCACACGTGCACGGAATTACTCAATCACGCGTCCCGTCAGATACACATCTGCAGCATTACCCTGCCCACTAGAACTGTAACTCGTAGTCACTTTGTACTAATTCCCGTGAGAGTAAGGGCATGTCCGGACATGTCCTAAAGAACAGACACCACATATAAAATTTTCCGATGCCGGGCAATGATCCTTTCTTCAGTGCGGAGCCACTCCTAAGCCCTTACTCTTACGGGAATTAGTACTAAGTGAGTACGAGTTTGAGATCTAGTGGACAGGGTAAAGTTGCAAATTTGTATCTGACGGATGGCGTGCTAGAGTAATTCCGTGCAGGTGTGATAATCGCTGTGTCCCCAGTGGTGTAGGGGTCAGCTCAACTGCCTAGAAATCAGGAGACCGGGTTCGAATGCCGGCTGGGAACACATTTTCACGTTTACCCATTCGCAGTTAACGTCATATATTCCGTGAATATGAATAGATAGCGCCTCGGTTGCACAGTGGTAGAGTGCCAGATTACAAATCCAAAGGTCGCGGGTTCGATCCCCGCCAGGTCCTAGAATATTTATCTGTCACTTTCCACTTCTTTCACCTCTGGCAGTATTGCTCATGTGAAAAATACCGAGTAGCACCGTGGTTCGGAACCCACGTTAAACTGTAGGTCTCCCTATAACTGGCTGGGTAAGTCAGTCAGAAAGTCGGAGGAAGGCAACGGCATACCACCTCCAAACAGGACCATGCCTAGTAAAGCACTGTGGTGTTCAAACCAATCTTCTGATTGATGACCGCTTTACCTTTTAATAACTGAAGAATCAGAAGTGGCGTCTGATAACTTATAAACATAAATTTCGTTTTTTGCAATCCAATTCTACTGAAGTAGAGAAAAGTGCAGGAGTACATGATTTATCAGGGAGACACTACGATGCGAACCTCCGTATTTCTATTACCACGACGAATTTCGGAGTACCGCCCCCGTACGCTCTGTTACCTAGGTTTGGTCTTCAGTTGCAGCCTACCGCTTTGTTCGCAGCTGCGAATAAACAGAAACGTGGGAACTGTGGGGTCAGCGGGTGCCGTGAACCGCTTTTAGCGAGATTGCCGAGCGATGATAAGTGGCTGCGATGTGAGAGGGGACGGGCGGTGTATTTCGGTTGTCCTCTGTCACATAAAGCGTCCATTCACTTGCAGAACTAAGTGGAGGCGGACGTGCTGCTCGGCGCTGCGCGTTTTCCTCACATTAGAGATAATGCGGCGCTGGCAGTCGGCGGTTATTCCTGAGCGCTTTTGCTGCCTGCATTAAACGAAAGGTGAGGCGAATTAAGCGGCGACACGCGTCTGAAGCTGCCTTAAGAGCGAATGTCGGAGTCGCTCCTCTGGGGCACTTTGAGACGCAACAGATAACTCTAGTAGAGGCGGAGAGCTAGCTCTATGTAACCTGATAGGGTCTGTTGCTACGTAAATGCGGACGGTAATCTATTAGCATCGTAGCTCCAACAGCCACTCGGGAAGGTCTCACACTTTTAAGCTTACGTGGACATCTGACCTCTGCGGTATTTCCTAGCGTCTATATAAATGGAGAAATACTGCCTTCTGTAGCCCACGCGGTGGTTAGGCGGTACAGAACACAGTCTAACACATACAGTCACGACACTTTCATTTATTTTTGTTATATGCTATATACAGCAACGCTCCAAGCAGCTGGGGAGGTACGTATCTGAATACTGTATCGTCGTTTAAATTAATTTTAACATAATTTTTACAATTGGGAAGGCACGTAGTTAAAAAGGAAAGAAAGAAAAAGAAAAAAAACTGGTAATAACCAGAAATAACTTCACATTTGTCTCTATGGGTTTCCTAAGAACCGTTGCACGGTATGAAACGGAACTTTGCAGGATATTTTATTTAACATTATCTTGAAATCTACGACTTTTTAATCAAAAATTTCAGTTCCTATTCATGCAAAAATGGCTAATAAACAACAACAGACCCAGCCTTCTGCAGAAAAACGTCGGTTTGTTAGTCAGAAACGTCACGATTTCTTCACTACAATTCCAGTAAATCAGTTAGTGTTAAACGAAATGCATTATCTACATTATTAAATGTACCAGATCAGCCACTACAGGAGAAATTCTCACAAACGTAACAATAAAACATCGAAATCAAAAATACGTTTTCTCCAAAAAAGCAGAAAGAAATTCCACAGTTGTTTCTGCATCTGAATCACAAACGTTAAGAATCTTCGAAACATTCGTTTCATAAGTTAAAGTAATTACAGATAAAAATATATGGGTTTATAACAAAGGCGAGTGAAGTGTAAAAATATTGCTATCATTAGACTCCATATCGCATTTTTAAACGTCAAATAAAGTTCCTGTCATGTAGGGACAGACCACAACAGGAACTAATGTTTTTCGTCTGTTTATATTCTCTCACTTTCAACGAAGTAGGCTATAAAATGTTAACACATTCGTATTTCCTCATTCATGAGTTGTTGTTTATATAACTGAATCAGGAGAATCCGGCTGTTTTCATATTTATTTCACTATTATTATATAACATTACTCTTACGGCACCTTGCCTACCAGTAGGAGCGCTACTGACGTTGCAACTGTCAGTTGGCAACAACTTCCGCAGCAGTCAATGTCACGACTGTTGTTATACCAGCCATGCTCAACCTTTTTCCTCCTCCGGCCAAATTCTCGAAAGTTTTATATCAAGTGGGCCACAACATTATCACAGGACAAAAGAACACTGCGAAATAACTGTAGCCATTTGTTTCATCACCAAAATCTATTTTGATACATAATTGTTAATAGAAGAGTAGCCGTAGCGTGCGGATCACCGTGCCGGCGCGTTTCCAGGAGCTCAGTCTGTCAGTTCACCTGATGATGGCGACATGTATGATCGCCGAAATATTGTGCCCGTTGGACACTATAGACCGGCAGTACACCCGTGGATATTTTGATTATCAAATACACCGGGAGAAACTGAAGAATCACAAGATGTATTTTAATTACCATCGTTTTTTAAAAAAATGTTTGTAGGTATATTTGCATATAATGTGGTTGTGCTACATATGAAATTTGTGATGAAGAACTGTAAACATCCGAAATTTAATTCATTTTTATTATTTGTGCCACAGATCTGATGATGATGTATCGAAACGCGTAATGATAAAATAAAAAATAAAATAAAATAAACAGTGCAATCAAGACATTTCAAAAAAAAATTTATGCATGCCAACGTATGGTCGCTTGTCCGCAAAATATGGAAGGTTTTATGAAGTGATAAAGATCAAGAATATTTTATCCTCGATTGGTTTCAACAAATGTACATAAATTCACAGGTACACTGGTAGGTCACTCGTATTCATTAGACAGAAAAGCTAGTGGTGTTCTCTCACGGATACAGGACCACCGTCACAGAAGCCCCTTGCCGCTCGCAGCAGCACCTTGGGTGAGCGCCTCTGCACTCTGCAGGTGTCTGGCCACGGCCTGGGCCGGTGTTTCACTCAGAGTCCATCTCCGCCCGTCGCAGCAGTCGCCACATTTTATCCCCTCCTATCGGCCTGTCGTAACTTTTAGCGCCGCCTGAGATTTACTGTCGTCGGTTGCTTACGAGCTCGTAACTTGCCCATCAGCTATCACAAGTGTTTATGAGGCACCAACCGTTTCTCTCTATCGAGGAGCGATAAATGTCATCATTCAATCCCGAGTTCCAGTCGATGCTTTCTTTTTTTCGGCTTAGCCACAGGTTAGACAACGAATATTTTGAAAGCCTGCTGAGTGTAGAAATTCAGTTACTGTCAGGTGGCTTTATGTACAAAATTTTCCAATATTAAGGGTGTTTCTTAATTCTGGTTACGTAGTTGACCGGCCACAAGCAGGCGTCTAGAAGCTATGCTTTTGCTTAGAAACTCCCGTAATTTTGCGTTCTTGTACTGCTGGATCAAGAAAGCAAAAAAATGTATTTCGTTTTCGACTTGCCGAAATGAAAGAGTGTAGCATTGTATGGGAGTGAAACGTGGACATGAGGGGTTCAGATAGAAAGCAGATAGAAGCTTTCGAAATGTGGTGCTAGAGACGAATGATGAAAATTATATAGATCACGTAACTAATGAGGAGGTGCTTAACCGAATCGGGGAGAAAAGGAGTTTCTGGCATATCCTGACTAAGAGAAGAGATAGATTGGTTGGACACATTCTGAGACATAATGAAATTGTCAGAATTAGAAGGAAGCGTGTGGGGTAAAAATCGTAGAGGGAGACCGAGGGACGAATACAGTAAGCAGATTCAAAACGATGTAGGTTGCCGAACGTATTCTCAGATGAAGAGACTTGCACAGGATACATACGAGCTGAAGGACGATAAGTGTATGATAACTTTCGTATTTCTCTATTAAGGCTAGAGAAGGAACGATTCTAATTTACATACAGAATTCATTGTCGGTGTTTGTCGCTAGAACCGAAGCAGATGTCCTACAGACATTCATGTACGTGGGACTAGTATGCGAGGTGCCGCAATGGTAAAACACTAGACTAGTATTCAAGAGTACGGTGGTTCAAATCCTCTTTCGCCCATCCAGATTCATGAGTCTCATTATTTCCCTAAATAACTCCAGGCAACTGAAAAGCTGCTTCCTTTGAAAGGGCACGACCGATTGCCTTCTCCCTGCTATTCCAAGTCGAGCGCGGGCTCCAACTCAAACGAGCACGATGTCTAATGACCACGATGTCGACGAAACGTTGAACCACAAGTTTCCTTCTTTATTTTGCATTTTGCTTTATCACGCAAATAAAAAACATGTATTCGATTTGCAATTCGAATTATTCTTCAGAGATGATGTTGTTTTTAGCCGACACAGTTCCCGAAAATGCTAAACAGTCGATACCACTGTATATCAGAATCAATCGATCTGTTCTCTTAGTCAAGACACACCTGAAACTATTTTTCTCCATAGCCCTATTCAGTTATCCACACATATAATCATCAGCATTCGTCTGTAGCACCACACTTCAAAAGCTTCTATTTTTTTTATCTGAACTCCTTGCTGTCCACGTTTCACTCTCGTGCAAAGCTGCATTCCAAAAAAATGCCTTCACAAATTACTACCTAAATTTTAAATTAACTTTGTTTGTAAACGAATTTCGCTTCTTTAAAAACGCTTTTCTTCCTGTGGGCATTTTATCTCTTCTTTACTTCGGCCATCTGAAATTACTTTCCAAGAAAATAAAAAAACTCATCTACTACTTTTATTGTCTCATTATCTAATCTAATTCTATCAGCATCGCCTGATTTTCTTACATTCCATTCCATTAGCCTCGTCTTGCACTTGTTAATGTTCATCTTACAAGACTCCTTTCAAGATACTTTCCATGCCGTTCAAATGCTCTTCCAGACCCGTGACAATTACAGTGTAATCGGCAAACCACGAAGTTTTTTTATTTTCTACATGAACCTTTTCTGTCTCCAACTTTCTCCCTGCACTGATTCATGGATTACTCAGTACACAGATTAAACAACACTAAGTGAAGGCTGCAACCCTTATTCCCATTCCAATCACGTCATCCCTTTTTCTCCCTTCGGCTCTTATAAATACACTCTGGTTTTTCTAAAAGTTGCATATAACTTTTCATTTCCTTTATTTACCCCTCATACCTTTAGAATCTGAAAGAATGTATTCCAGTCAACATTATTAATGGCTGCCTCGCGTTTTCCTACGTTTCTTCTATATTGAAATTCATCTTCCCCGCTGATAGTTTTGTAATTCTCACACTTGCCTCCAATTACAATGACAACACACTCTTACAGTAAAACGTAGATTAGGCTTACTGGATTTTTCTATAACTTATTAGAACAGATAGCTATCTCAGCCTATAAATTCGATAGTAATGTGGTAAACTCAGTAACTAACGTTCAACATGATAAGCCAACATATCTGCATATTGGGTTAGCGTATGAAAAGGTGTCACTTATGAAACGCGCTCACACATCAGATTGTTGGCGATTTCGCTCCACGGAGTATAACCGAGCTGGTTCGCGCTGGGCTGCTTTTGTGATTGGGACACAGTTCAGCACTTTCGTAGTTGGCAATGATGTCAGCAACTGACGACAATTGGATACAGAAAGCCATTGTTTTAATATGCAAATGCGCAGCACGAAACGTGCTGAGTATAGACGAGAAAGTGGTGCTAAATAAATAATGGTGGTACAAACCCAATGACAAATTTTGAAGAGAAAAACGACGACAGATATTGAGACAACTACTACACTCCTGGCCATTAAAATTGCTGCAACCATAAAGATCACGTGCTACAGACGCGAAATTTAACTGATAGGAAGAAGGTGCTGTGATATGCAAATGATTAGCTTTTCAGAGCATTCACTCAAGGTTGGCGCCGGTGGCGACACCTACAACGTGCTGACATGAGGAAAGTTTCCAACCGATTTCTCATACACAAACAGCAGTTGACCGGCGATGCCTGGTGCAACATTGTTGTGAAGCCTCGTGTAAGGAGGAGAAATAAAGGTCGGATTGCAGCCTATCGCGATTGCGGTTTATCGTATCGTGACATTGCTGCTCGCGTTGGATGTTAGCAGAAATCGGAATGGGTGGGTTCAGGAGGACAATAGGGAACGCCGTGCTGGATCCAACGGCCTCGTATCACTAGTAGTCGAGATGCAGCCATCTTATCCGCATGGCTGTAACGACCATGTAACAGAATCGTAATAAGAATTTTCTAGACCTTTATAACATAGATACAATTCCCTGTTATGATCGTAGCACTTCTTGAAAATTAACCGTAACCTAAATACCAACTCCTGATTGCTTGAAAGAGTTCGAAGTCCACACATCTATATCCAAGTTGTATTCAACTAGCACTCGCACTGTCCTTTCAACAATACCTGAGAAGATTTTGCCGACAGCGCTTACCAAAGATATGCCGCTGTAGTAGATATAACCTTTTCTGTTTGCATGCTGGAATATTGGTGTGTGCTTGACGAATCCCATCCTGATTCCTATGCCATTTCGGTTACCCTGTGTAACCATTTGAGACACTATATATTACTGTATGTATTTAATGCATTCCTACTTAATTTCCTCTACCCCAGCCGCTTTGCTGCAGCTCAATCTATTGACAATTGTCTCCACATCTTCACATGTGATTATGTTTCAGTTATCATTCCTATTCCATCTAAATTTGAAACATTAAATTTCCATGTACTTTACAGCAATTTTGAATAAAACTGGAAGGTTATATGTCAGAACCTCCATCGGAGTCAGATACGATATCGAGTTTTTCTAGAAAGCTGTTTACTTTCCTCCCTCGCTTTATCTTTAACGATTCGAGATGGAGATTGAGTATAAATGTTTCCTGATGCCGATTGCGATTCATATTTGGGGATGTATTTCCTTCTCTTACGATCAGACGTAAGAAGTGAAACACGGGACCAGTCACTGGCGGAGAAATCGCGTTCGGAGTCGGCAGTGTGTTTGAACAGGGCGACGCGAAGCCGCGGCGACGCGACGTGCGCTCTCCGTGTACTCTCGGAATTGGATCGGCGGCTGTCTCTCGCATCACACACGGGATTCTTCGCCCCACAGCGGCTTGAGGGCGGTAGATGCTGTTTCGTCGAACCAGATACACGGGACGTGATATTTGTTCCTCTGTCGGTACATGATGCATTGTCTCTCTGCCAATGTTAGTTCTCTTTATTTTTGCAGTGTTTGTTAAAGTTCAGGGAAAAGAAATAAAACCATTGCGTTTTGGTGTTGACAGTATAATTCTGTCAGAGACAGCAAAGGACCTGGAAGAGCAGTTGAATGGAATGCACAGTGTGTTGAAGAGAGCGTATAGAATGAACATTAACAAGAGCAAAACAAAAGTAATGGAATGCGGTCTTGGAAAATCAGGCGATGCTGAAGGAATTAGATTAGGTAATGAAACAATGAAGGTGGTAGATGAAT
This sequence comes from Locusta migratoria, assembly GCA_026315105.1. Lineage (NCBI taxonomy): Eukaryota > Metazoa > Arthropoda > Insecta > Orthoptera > Acrididae > Locusta > Locusta migratoria. The sequence continues at coordinate 27,900,591 of CM048751.1, forward strand.
TTTGTTACTCTTGTAGTAAAATAACATGCGATGGTCGCAGTACAGAGGATATAAAATGGAGAATGGCAATGGGAAGAAAAGCATTTTTGACAAAGAGAAATTTGCTAACCTCGAATATTAATCTAAGTGTAAGGAAGTCTTCTCGGAAGGCATTTGTGTGGAGTGTTGCCTTGTACGGGAGTGAAACATGGATGATAAGCAGTGCGGACAGGAAGAGAATAGAGGCTTTTGAAATGTGGTGCTACAGAAGAATGCCGAAGATTAGGTGGGTAGATCGCATAACTAATGAAGTACTGAACATTATTGGTGAGAAAAGTAACTTTTGGCATACCCTGACCAAAAGAAGGGATTGCTTGGTAGGACACATTTTTAGACATCGAGGAATCGTAAATTTAGCATTGGAGGCATGTGTGTAAGAATCGCAGAGGGAGACCAAGCGACGCGTATAGTAAAGAGATTCAAATGGTTATGGGTTGCCGTTCTTATGAGGAGATGAAAAGGCTTGCTCAGGATAGAGTAGGGTGGAGAGCTGCATCAAACCAGTCTCCGGACTGAAGACCATAACAACAACAATGTTAACGTCGTTATCTTGTATTCTGAACTGCACTGTACTTAATGTGTCGAAGATATTGTTAAACTCTTCCAGTATATCTATATATAGAAATAGCTGTTCGTTAGTCTCGCTAAAACTCGAGAACGGCTGAACCGATTTGATTAATTTTAGTTTTGAAATATTCCTGTAAGTCCAGGGAAGGTTTAAACGGTGGTAAAATACGGAAACGTTCTCCAGAAAAGAGGAAAATCGGGAAAAAATGAAACAGCTTTTTGCAGTGAGCTATCAATACCATTCGTCCAATTGCGATAAAATTTTGTACATTTCACGTTGAAAGCAAGAGGAAGGTTCGCATCAAATAAAAATTTTGAAAAGTCGCCTGGAAAGTAGGAAAACTTAGGAAGAACCTAAAGCTATTTTTTTCGATAAATAAAACTCAATTGTCACGTGGTTTTAAGAGCATCATTTGACTACGGCTTGACAGGACATGGTTTGTATGAAATAAATTTTTTATAATCTACCGGTAAATTTGAGAAAAACTGAAAGTACGTTTTCCAATGTGTTTTTGATTGAATTCAGCACTGTAACTCACTATTCTCACGACAGAGAGTGGTAATACTTTTATTTTGGTTTCTTCATTATGGTCTTGGAAAAGTTTTCAGAAAAAAAGATAGGGACAGTTACAAAGAAAAGTTGCAAAATTCGAACCAAGTTCATTTCTAAATGTACTCAACACTATAAGTTGCGAACCGTTCATACGATTGCGATAAAATTTTGATCATTTGACGTTCGACAAAAGATAAACATTCTTATGAACAAAAAATTTGGGAAAGTTAACCCGGAAAATTTGAACATTCGCGAGAAAGTGAGAGCTTTCTTTAATGGGTCATTAATATCATTCGTCTGATTGCGATAAAATTTTGCATATTTGACATTCAAAGCAAGAGTAACGTTCTAATAAAATAAAAATTTGGTGAAGTTTCCCGGAAAATTCGGAAAAAATAGAGATTTTTCTATGAAATATCAATACCATTCATCTGATTGCGATAAAATTTTGCACATTCAACGATCAAAGCGAGAGGAAGGTTCGAGTGAAGTAAACGTTTGGAGTAGTTGGCCAGAAAATAGGAAAATCTGTGTAAAACTGAGGGAGCTCTTTTCTTTGGTATATCAATATCACTCGTACGATTGCGATAAAATTTTGCACATTCGACGTTCAGAGCAAGAGTAGCAATTGCGAAGCATTGCCAGGTGGTCTAGGTACACAATATATGTGAACTTAATAATACCACCCCTTGCATATTCTCACATATTTTTAACAGACACCCGTATGATCTGTGTTAAATGTCGTGAACAGTAATCAGTCTATGAAACTCTCGAATGTAAGAGAACTATATCAGTGACTGTCTGTGGGCAGCAGAGTTTACCAGACACCACCAACGTCGGATTACGGCCTTGTTGAACAATGGAGAGGGGTGAGGCGGTGAAATTCAAACATGTTGTAAAAAAGTTCTTCAAACAGCTTACATCACATAAAAAAACAGTACTGCCTCCAGAAGCTCTGTGCTCGTTTGCTTTTATGAAAGTCACAAAACTTGCTTTTTAACAGTCAGTTGCTTTCAGCACTAAAAGTTCTATACAAACATTGAAAAAGTATGTAAATTTGTGACATGAATTAAAATGTTAAAAAGCAAGTGTTTTATATGGGTATACATTACGTAATATTAATATTGCGCGTAAAATATTTAAGTGAAGTGTTATAAATTAAATTAAGATAAATCACTACCTTGGATTCAGTTATGATTCCTAATAATCAGAACAAAGTGCAATGAAACAAATACAAGCATTAACTGCATGAAAAATTAAGTATTTTGGAAATTGCTTCACATTTAGAAGCTCGTGACATAATATATTTCAAAATCTTCAATCTGATGTGGGTTACCTGAAAAGGGATGCGCCCTCTACTTTTTCTTGCATTTTAACAATTTTAAAGATATATCTAACAAAGCAGATATGCTAAATCACATATAATGCCTGTTTACTAACTTCTGAATTGGTTTTCTAAATCCAATAAGGCTCTGAATGATTGCCTAACATATTATTGAAACATAATATTTACGTGTAACATTATTAATAACCATGTGTCATACAGTAGTTGCCTTTTGCAGCGTACAAAACCTCCTTATTTTCGAAGAATGAGCAGATGATTTCTTTGTTTCAGTTCACCTACATCGGGGAAGATAAATGCGAAGTAGTTTTCCGAAACTCTTTGTGATACTTTATATTGTATGTTATGTCATACGTCCATATACAACATTCCTAGGTGAACCTGCGTCCACTGTTAAGTCTTATGCTGCCAGTTAAGTTTCTCATGTAAATATGATTCTATCAAAAACATAATATGTACAAAAATTCAAGTCTTGAGACGAATTCCTTCCACCATAAAAAGTCGTGAGATCTCATGGGAAATCAAGTCGGTTATTTTATTTAGTGTTCATGGATCCACCTATTCAACACCTTGTCATAATTATTTATCTACCAACATTTGCAGTGACAGTATCAAAATCATACATCTTTATTTCTATAATAAATATAATGACTTGGCAATCGCACCATAATATGACACCAGATTAAATATAATGATCTGGCACTTGCACATCGTCATAATGACGTGACAATAATTTATATTCCATTATGCAACCAAAGGTAACGAAGTTCTTTGAATAGTAGTTTATGTTGCCATGGGAAACCAAGTAGGTTATTTTAGTTAGTGTTGATAGAACCACTTATTTGTTATCTAATTAGAAATCTACCAACATGTATAGCGACTATATTAATATTATACATCTTTAATTCGATAATACATATGACTTCGCAGTCGCACCATAATAGAATGACATCAGAATACATATAATTATCGGGCAATTACATATCTACATATAATTTATATTCCACTATGTAACCAAACGTAATCACGTAAGAATGAAATTCCTCACATTTTCATAAAGTCTATTAAATATTAGTTTATGTTGCCATGCGATTGCCAAGTCATTATATTTAGTATAGAAATAAAAGATGTATAATTTTGATATAGTCACTACAGATGTTGGTAGATAAATAATTAGATAAAAGATTATTACAGGGTGTTGAATAGGTGGATCCATGAACACTAACTAAAATAACCGACTTGATTTCCCATGAGATCTCACGACTTTTTGTGGTGGAATGAATTCGTCGCGAGAATTAAATTTTTGTACATTTTATGATTTTGATGGGACATCGCTTCTTTTTGTTAGTAGTCCTTTCCAGTAAAATTTTTTGTACATCAGTCACGAATTTTCTTAAAAACCATTCCCTGTGTCTTTGGTTTGGTGTGGTTTCATTTGCATTGATGTAACAGTATTTGAGAAGTCTGGAAAGTCGATTATATTGTTCTTGTTCAATCCTTTCATCATCTACAGTACTGCAACCTGTGGTGGACAACTATAGAAATATCAAGATAGTGTTGTATTTCGCATCAGTTTGTGAACTTCACAATATACGAAAGTTGCCGATAAGGTATATTTTGCTGCAGAAGTGAAAGTAGTAGTTATTATTTTTCTCGTATTTATTGAATGACCAGTTTATTTCATACAACAGTAATTCAAAATTAGTTATTTTAGTGCTTAAAAAGAGGCCTTGCATTTTAGTGCACATGATTGTAACGGTATGAAAATGATTACAAATAATTGCATGAATCTTTCTCCTAAAATCAAAAACAAAATTAAAGTAATTTCTATATATACATATGGCGTCTGTTCCGAAAGAACAGACGTCACCTCTGATCCTGCAGCTGTTATTATTTAATATTCATAGAATATATGACATCAACTGCGATTGGGCAAAGCTGAAAATGTGTACCCAGCCGGGATTCGAACCCGGGTTTCCTGCTTTCTAGGCAGTTGCGCTGACCCCTACACCACTGGAGATACAGTGATTACCGCTCCTGCAAGGACTACCCATGCACGCCTCCCGTCAGATACAAATTCCCAGCTTCGCCCTGCCCATAGTACCCAAACTCGTAGTTTAACTAATTCCCGTGAGAGTAAGGGCTTCAAACTTGCCCACCCTTCCCACTAACGATAGGGGAATTTGTATCTGACGGGAGGCGTGCATGGGTAGTCCTTGCAGGTGCAGTGATCACTGTATCCCCAGTGGTGTAGGGGTCAGCGCAACTGCCTAGAAAGCAGAAGACCCGGGTTAGAATCCCGGCTGGGTACACATTTTCAGCTTTGCCCAATCGCAGTTGATGTCATATATTCTATGAATATTAAATAATAACAGCTGCAGGATCAGAGGTGACGTCTGTTCTTTCGGAACAGACGCCACATGTATATATATAATATGCCGGTGACGGGCAATGATCCTATCGTTAGTGGGAGGGGTGGGCAAGTTTGAAGCCCTTACTCTTACGGGAATTAGTTAAACTACGAGTTTGAGTACTATGGGCAGGGCGAAGCTGGGAATTTGTATCTGACGGGAGGCGTGCATGGGTAGTCCTTGCAGGTGCGGTGATCACTGTGTCCCCAGTGGTGTAGGGGTCAGCGCAACTGCCTAGAAAGCAGGAGACCCGGGTTCGAATCCCGGCTGGGTACACATTTTCAGCTTTGCCCAACCGCAGTTGATGTCATATATTCTATGAATATTAAAGTAATTTCTTTCTGAGAAAAATTCAAGCCTGAGAGCGTTAATAATAATTATGAAATAAAAGAGGAATTTCTATAATTTTCATCATTGTGGGCTCCAGCTGAAAGTGGTTTTGGACATGATGATGATGATAAGTTCGTGTTACATTTTTGGGATTGTGTGGAAGTCTTTTGGTGACGCCGCTTAGGCGCCTTGCGCGTCGATGAAGATGAAATGATGATGAGGATGCCACAGCACCCTGTACCGAGTGGGAAAAAAAATCTGCGAACCCCCTACCGGGGATTGCACCTGGTCACCCTACAAGACAATTTACTACACTGTTTACTCGACAGCGAAGGCCGACGCTTTTGGAAAACAAGCGCTTTTTGGCATGATTATTTAGTGATCTTGCAGTATAATGCATGCTGCATTAGTTCCGTATTTCATTCCCCACATTTTCTGAGATACAACTTAATTGTGGTGTCGCACAAGTCCACAGTGCGCGCCACCTACTTTCGCCGCGCGCCGCCATGCACGCACTGCGCGGCGTTCTTACGTCAGCCACGAGCGCCCTCTGCTACAAAACCGCTCGTGGCCACCACTGAACGACATCGTTCACTTGGGGCTGAGATAGAAACCAGTTAACACTTCGGAATCAGATAGGCACCAGTGAAGACTTGGCTATCGGACAGGCACTAGGCAGACCCCTAGCTCAACTATGTATCAGCATTCTGCCGTACTGAACTATGTAAAAGTTAAGTATTGTATAAATTCTGTGCAATATATATCTCGTTCTAATTTACTCTAGTGTTTCTAGTTTCTGCTGTCCCACTGGCTGCTCACCTCCGTACCTGCACAAGCGTGCGTCCTTTATTCCTGTGTCGGTCTGTCTACTCCGCCACCGACACCTACGACGGAAACGAGACACAAAAAAGGCGACGAGGCTGGGACACAAAATTAATAACTTTTATTTCATGGTGATCTATTTATTTTTGGAGATAATCCTCCTCCTTTTCTTCTCTGGTATCATTTCTTGAACATCAGCAACGGATTTTCTTAAAGGCCATTCCCTATCCTTTTTTTTTTTTTTTTAATTTTTCTCAGTTGCTTTGATAAAACGGTTTTCAGATTACATATTGATAGCACGTTAGCGCTCGCACTAACACTAATTTTCTTCTTCGATAAAGATTCTTTATTCTGGCACTCGCGGTAACACGAATATTGCACTAATCTCCTACACACATTCGTCCAATATTCTTTGATAAAGAATCTTTAACGTGGCGCTGAGGTCAATACATAGACATACAACACATAGACCATCATATAGTCTTATAGTTAATATGTTTCTGTGGCACATCAATGGTATGAAAACATCGGACTATCGATATTTCGCTACTGAAGATTCAACTAGATGATCTAAAAAAAAATTGTATAGCCTAAGATGCCAAGCCACAAACTAAACAGGCGAATGTATGATCTGCTTTCTATACTATATCTTTGTCTAGAACATGATAGAATTTTACTTACTGCAGTGTGTGGCATAGTGTGATGAAGCGACGACGAATGAGACACTTCGAAAAACTAGTCACGTAGAATAAGAGGAATAGTCTTTCTTCTTGACCGTGAAGTAAATAATTAATTGTGTCCCTGATCTGCAGTTGACAGGTTCTTCTCTGTACCCCTCATAAAGCGACCATTTCGTTGCCAACATTTGTACGCTACGCCAACGCCGTAAGTAAAATTTAGCCTTTACGTCAAAACTCTAAATGTGGACTAATTATATCAATTAATCTCTTTTTCTTATGACTGTTACATCTGTACACATATAATTGTTGATACGTTGTTTAAAGTGATAGGCAGACCAAAAATACTGTATTCGGTAGTAATGGATGTCATTGGTTCTGCCGAGGATTGTTTGTTTTGGCATTAAAACATTTATATTCTCTGACGTAAAGTTTTCCTTGAGATGTTCATCGTACATCGATATCTTTGAATTTATGTGAACATTGATGTTACCATTGATGTTTTTCTAATATCGATCATCCCTAGGGCAGTAGTTGGTAGAACTTCAGTTTATGACGTACACTTTTTATTAGAGATGGAGAATTTAAATCGTAAAACATCTATTTCGTTTTAACACTCTTATTGACTATGTACATTCATGACTGTTGTATTGTGTACGTCCACAGAAAACCATCGTTCGAATTATGTAAGTTTCATTGGACTCCTGATAAAATTATCGTAGAAAATCGGTACTTAAATTTTAGAGGTAGCGTACAATGGCGTCCCCACATCTCTGCCGTGTTGTGGTTTGAAACCAGCGTCAAACGTTTTTGCTTCCGGTCTAATATTTTTGCTCCGCGTCATGTGACGGAATTTGACATTACGAGCAACAGTTTTCTCATTTATAGCTGAAATGAAGCTATAATGTAGGTGTCATCGATAGTTTCCATTTGCAGCAATTTAAGCTGTATCGTATCAGTTATTCTTCATTCTCTAATCACGTGCCACACGTCATTTCTGACGACTCTTCATTTACAGTTAGTGGAAAGGTGACCGTTATGTTGAAATAATGCGAAACAAGGAATCGAACTCGCGACTTTCCGTACGCGAACCCATCGCTTTACCACGAGACCATTCATTCATCATTACCAATGCAATCATCACAATTTCAAGATAGCAGGTACTCTCCCGTCAAGGGAAAATGTGGTCGTGAACGGAATTGATATTTACAGATGTTTCAATTTTTCCTTCCATTACAGGCTAAACGCTATCTAAATACTAAATTTCACGTTTGTGTGTCTGCTAGAAGTACCTTAGAATTTTGATGATCGGTGAGTCAGTGAGTGACAGAATTTGCGATTTTCGAGTGCTAATATTTCATAAACTATAAGGTGTAGAATCGTGTAATTTGAAAATACAGCTATTTATTGTAGATACTCTTGATAATCCAAAATTCAGACTTCTAGCTTTATCCTTATCCACAACTGAGATACAGGGTGGTCGAAAGTGCCGTCTACTGCTTTGAGAAAATGATGGTATGGCCGTGTGCTCGACTTTGGGGGGGGGGGGGGGGGGGGCATTGCCGTGTCGCCAGATTGTTTTATTTTTAATTATTTTTTATTTATTTATTTATTGTAAATAGAGAAATCTATTTTCTGGATCCGCCTCGTAATAATTAATGTGCATTTTTTTTTATTGTGGTGAAGAAGCGTATCAGATCTCTTACAAAACTTGCCTCTCATTGCGTTCATTTCAGTATCTCGTTGCCTATTACCAAATAACACAGGATCAAACGGTCCACTGCAGGTCTTAAGTTGCCAAGAAAGTTTTTCATGTAAATATGTCTTTGTTTTAAAAAAAGTGATAGGCTATTTACTATGTAAATCCACCTGGTAATAATTAATTTTTCACCCAGAATATGCTCAATGTGATGAAGTAGCGTATAACATCTGTTATAAAACTCGCCTCTCATTGTGTTCATTTGTTTCTCGGGGCCTACAACCAAACAAGACAGGATCGTGCGCTAGCTTTTGTTCGCAACCGCGACTCGCTTGTTTGACAGCTTCTGCTCGGGAAATTTTAATGCTATTTTCTGCGAAGGAGAGCTTCGCTTACGTAATTGTGAGGCGGTCTAATTTCCGCTGCGCGGCTGGAAGAGCCGTCGCCTTGCCGGAAATTTGAGGCGTCCGCTAGCTCTAATTACCGCCGGCTGCATCCCATCACCTGCTGCAGCCTCTGCCCACAGCCGGTAAACTTCCTGTCTCTGCAAGTTCCCGCAGCTGCCCTGTAAATGATCCTAGGGCGCGGCTGTGGACCTTAATGTGCCGACACCTAACTAGAAGCGCCCCAACACTGGCCCAGCCATACAGAGACTCCACATCTAGCGCACATACCAATGCGAGAGACCTTTAACACCTTGACTGTCTGCCATGAAATACCAATCCGTGCCTTAGAGCGCCAGGTATTCTGCACGCAGGAGTAAGCCGATTTGCACTTGAAGTCTTTATCTTTCATCTGGCATAAGAAATTGTCTGCTCTTTGAAATGAACAACAAGGTTGCTGACCATCAAACGAAAAGAAATCCAGAACTGATCACACAGCATGTTATCAGAAAGGACACAGTTCGTTGTAATTGACGGTAAGTCATCGAGTAAAACAGAAGTGATATCTGGCGTTCCACAGGGAAGCGTTATTGGTCCCCTACTCTTCCTCGTGTTTATAAACGATTTAGGAGATAATCTGAATAGCTTCCTTAGACTGTTCGCGGATGATGCTGTCGTTTATCGGTTAGTGAAGTCAACAGAGGATCAAAAGCAACTGCAAAGCGATTTAGACAAAATTTCTACTTGGTGCGAGAATTGGCAATTGACACTAAATAAAGAAAAGTGTGAAGTAATACACATGACCACTAAAAGAAATCCGCTGAACTTCAATTACGCGATAAATCAGTCAAACCTTAAGGTCGTAAATTCTACCAAATACCTAGGAGTTACAATTACGAACAACTTTGACTGGAGAGAACACATAAAAAATATTGTGGGGAAGGCGAACCAAACGTTACGTTTCATTGGCAGAACGCTTAGACGATGCACCAGCTCCACCAAAGAGACTGCCTACATCACACTTGTGCGTCCTCTCTTGGAGTACTGTTGCCCCTTGTGGGACCCTCACCAGGTGGGACTGACGGAAGATATTGAGAAGGTTCAGAGAAGGGCAGCTCGTTTTCTTTTATCACGTTACGGGGGGGGGGGGGGGGGAAAGCGTCACGGAAATTTTGCACGAATTGGGGTGGAAATCATTAAAAGAAAGACATTATTCATTGCGGCGTGATCTGTTTGCGAAGTTACAATCACCGACTTTTAGTTCTGAATGTGAAAATATTTTGTTAGCACTCACCTACTTAGGGAGACATGACCATCCCAATAAAATAAGAGAAATCAGATCGAAAACGGAACGATTTAGGTGTTCTTTCTTCCCGCGCGCTATTAGAGAATGGAACGGTAGAGAAAAGTTATGAAGGTGGTTAATGAACCCTCTGCCAGGCACTTAAATGTGATTTGCAGAGTATCTATGTAGATTCACATACAAATCTGACGCCTAGGACCGCACCAAAAACGTCTACACTTCGCAAACAGTCTGTTCAAGCCCACCCCCTGTAGAATCATTACGATGTGTTGCTGTACCGCCCCTTTCTCTTGGCCTACTCTCAGTACTGTCACGGAGAAGATTCTGCGGATATTTTGCAGTTCAACGTCTACATCTACATAGATACTCTGCAAATTCAAGTGCCTGGCAGAGGGTGCATTCTCTAATAACGCGCTGGAAGAAAGAACACCTAAATCGTTCCGTTTTCGATCTGATTTCTCTCTTTTTATTGGGATGGTCATGTCTCCCTAAGTAGTTGGGTTCTAGCAAAATATTTTCACATTCAGAAGTAAAAGTCGGTGATTGAAACTTCGCAAACAGATCACGCCGCAATGAATAACGTCTTTCTTTTAATGATTTCCACCCCAATTCGTGCAACATTTCCGTGACGCTTTCCCCCCCGTAACGTGATAAAACAAAACGAGCTGCCCTTCTCTGAACCTACTCAATGTCGTCCGTCAGTCCTACCTGGTGAGGGTCCCACAAGGGGCAACAATACTTCAGGAGAGGACACACAAGTGTGATGTAGGCAGTCTCTTTGGTGGAGCTGGTGCATCTTCGAAGCGTTCTGCCGATGAAACGTAACCTTTGATTCGCTTTCCTCACAATATTTTCTATGTGTTCTCTCCAGTCAAAGTTGTTCGTAATTGTAACTCCTAGGTATTTGGTAGAATCTACGACCTTAAGGTTTGACTGATTTATCGCGTAATTGAAGTTCAGCGGATTTCTTTTAGTGGTCATGTGTATTACTTCACACTTCTCTTTATTTAGTGTCAATTGCCAATTTTCGCACCATGTAGAAATTTTGTCTAAATCGCTTTGCAGTTGCTTTTGATCCTTTGTTGACTTCACTAACCGTTAAACGACAGCATCATCCACGAACAGTCTAAGGGAACTATTCAGATTGTCTCCTAAATCGTTTATAAATACGAGGAAGAGTAGGGGACCTATAACGCTTCCCTGTGGAATACCAGATATCACTTCTGTTTTACTTGATGACTTACCGTCAATTACAATGAACTGTGTCATTTCTAATAGGAAATCATGAATCCAATCGCACAATTGGGGAGATATTCCATAAGCACGCAATTTAATAAGAAGCCGCTTGTGGGGTACAGTATGAAAAGCCTTCCTGAAATCCAGAAATATGGAATCGATTTGAGATCCCTTGTCGATGGCATAACACTTCATGTGAATAAAGGGCAAGCTGTATTTCGCAAGAGTGATACTTTCTGAATCCGTGTTGACTACTGGTTAATTGGTCGTTCTCTTCGTGGTAGTTCATAATATTCGAACAAAGTATATGTTCCAAAATCCTACTGCAAATCGACGTCAATGAGATTGGTCTGTAATTTTTGGGATCACTCCTATTGCCTTTCTTGAATATTGGAGTAACTTGGGCAACTTTCGAGTCTTTGGGTACGGATCTTTCGCCGAGTGATCGGTTGTAAATTATAGCTAAGTACGGAGCTATTGCATCAGCATACTCTGAGTGTATGTTGTACATCTATCTTGGAATCACTACCTTCATTTTATTATCCTAAAAACTAAGAAAAAAATCATTGTTCAGATAATCGAGAAAACAACATACGAAACAATCGGATCAAGAATCATCGAATCGAAATACTAGAAATTTGACGCAATGCTTCTTCCGCATAGAGTGGAACATCATATGAATTGACATAAAAGTTTTCTGGGTGTTGTAGCGCGTCACGATGTAAGAAGGCTATTACTTTAATAACCGACATTTCGGCCAAGTTACAGTGGCCTTCTTCTGGGTATACTGATGCGAGCTGGTTGGTGCTATTCTTCACATTTACTGTCAATAAGACATTACGTCATAAATGTAAGCAACTGTCGCCGCGCGGCTCACGGCCAGCAGGAGATAAATGGAAGTCCTTACCTTTCGTCCATACGGTCGGGGGTTCAAGTCCCCCCTCTGGCGTGGATATTTGTGGCGTCCTAGTTCGTAAATAGTTCATAAGTATTGATAGATCTGAAGCATTGAATTAAAATTTGTGGTGCGGCCGGGAATCGAACCCGGACCTCCATGCTTACTAGGCGGACGTCTTAATCGTTAGACTACCACACCACTAACGATTAAGGCGCCTCGGAATAGTCTATGTACGATTTCCCTCCTCAACACAAACTTTAATTCAGCTTCTTTGTTCCAAAGATAATTGCCACTACTGCCAAGGCTCTCCATGCAGCGGAATAGCACCTCAGCAATGGACATGGTGGAACAATCCTGTTACGGTAATATAAATATCAATTAATATAGATAAAGAATCCCTGAGACGGATTTACGTCTCAAATATGTCAAAGACATTATTGATAGATCTGAAGAATTGAATTAAAATTTGTGGTGCGGCCGGGAATCGAACCCGGACCTCCATGCTTACTAGGCAGACGTCTTAAACGATTTTTATCTATATTAATTGATATTTATATCACCGTAACAGGATTGTTCCACCATGTCCATTGCTGAGGTGCTATTCCGCTGCATGGAGAGCCTTGACAGTAGTGGCAATTATCTTTGGAACAAAGAAGCTGAATTAAAGTTTGTGTTGTGGAGGGAAATCGTACATAGACTATTCCGAGGCGCCTTAATCGTTAGTGGTGTGGTAGTCTAACGATTAAGACGTCTGCCTAGTAAGCTTGGAGGCCCGGGTTCGATTCCCGGCCGCACCACAAATCTTAATTCAATGCTTCAGATCTATCAATAATGTCTTTGACATATTTGAGACGTAAATCCGTCTCAGGGATTCTTTATCTATATTAGTTCATAAGTAGTTTGTAAGTTTAGGGACTGATAACCCCGTAGTTAAGTCCCATAGACTTTACAAATATTTGAACATTTGAACCCCATTCGCCGATGAACAACAATCATGTCTCGCTATGCAAGAAGCAGTAGGCAACGGCTAATCCCCACTTCCTCCACCTCAGCATCCTATCAAAATAAAGTTTCCATTCTTCCGACAAAAACCACCAATAACATCGTTGATTTAAATAATAATAATAATGACGTAATATCTAATTGAAAGTAAATGTAAAGTATAGTAACAACCAGCTCACATCAGTATACCCAGATGGAGGCCACTGTAACGTTGGCCGAAACGTGGGTTATTAAAGTAAAAGCCGTCTTACATCATGACGCGGTACAACACCCAGGAAACGTTTATGTCAACTGACTCTGGCCGCGGAAGCCAACGCAATTATATCATATGAATTGTCGATTTCGTCGTCCTCAGTGTCATTATCAATAAAAAAATTTCAAATTCATACAAAATTTCATCCATTTATCTCCTGAGTGAGCAGATACCGCATCCTACCTGCCCCGTTTCATACAATGAATGCGAACAGTCGGCCGATGTAGAAACTAAATTTCCAAAATCTGTTGGCTGTTTTACGCACTAGATTTACCAAGTAAGGCATTCAAGATAGCTCTAACTTGTCAATGAACTTGACTTTGTTTTTAAAAGCACGAGAACGAAGATCACGTCAAATGATGTGATCGGCATTCTAAAAAAAAAATCCGTTTCCCGTCAATTGACGTCATTGGCTGTCAAAGTATTAATAGAGCCGAGTGTAAGTGGCCGTGCGCTCTAAGGCGCCTTGCTGCGGAGAGCGCGCCTCCTCCCCGTCGGAAATTCGAGTCCTCCGTCAATTTAACTACTAATGATGAACACTGAAGTTCGGTCCCATAGCCTTACAAATATTTGAACTTTTAATATTTTCCACAAGAAAGCTATGTCTCGAAATAAATTCTGCTAAAGGCAATGACGGGATCAGTGAGACATCAAACACTAAATTACATACGCTAGCATATTTTATTCAGATATTGGTTACAATTCTAATTTGATACAGCCCGATATTTTGCTGTCTCAAATTTTCACTTGAGGTTCACATGGCGTTTACTTCGAGCGAAGCATAATGCGGCTACCATAATAGTGAAAAAGTCATTGTCGTTGCCTTCTAATAAGGCATCACCTCAGACGGCCAGTACAGTTTCGCACCTGCGTGGCATGGACAGTATGATGTTACCAGTCAGCTCTTGAGGGACATTTGCCCATTCTTCCATGAGAGAAATGTCCCGCCCTGAAACAGTTTTGGGAGGCGCTGATATGGCTGCAATGCTCCTGCCAAGTGCATTCCAGACTCGCTCAATCTGATCTGAGTCAGATGAACATGCTGGTCACTCCATACGTTCAGTTCCCTCGATTTCAAGCATGTTGTCATCAGTATGTGGGGACAAGCGTTACCGTCCACCAAAAGGAATCCATCTCCTATGATACCAACGTACGGCCCAAGAAAAGGCTGAAGGAACTCTTCTCTCTGCCTCTGAGTACTCAAAGCGCCGTTATGAACGACATAGAAGTCCGCGCGTCCGCCTATACTGACTCCTGAAAGAAAGAAAAAATGCTCAAATGTTTGTAGAGGTAATGGAACTAAACTACGGGCTAATAAGTCCCTAAACTTACAAACTACTTATCAACTAGCTTATACTAAAGACGACACAAACATCCATGCCCGAGCACGGATTCGAACACCCGACCACGGCAGCCGTGCAGACCGTGACTGACAGGCCGCAGACCGCTCGGCCACTGCGGCCATTCTTACAACTCATGTTCAAATGTTTGTAAATCTAACGGACTCAACTGCTGGGTTATTAGTCCGTAATTAACAAACTATTTGAATTAAGGTAAACTAACATAATGATACAAACACCCATGCCAGAGGGGGGACTCGAATCCCCGACGGCGAACGGCCACGCCCACCAGTACGCACGGCTAATCCGCCGAGGCTACAACTCCAGTCCTGATGTTTCTCCGTCCAGTTTCTGCAAGGACGTAGCATTGCAGCTGAGTCTTGGGTCACGGCGAGCTGTTGGCCTCGCCTTCTTTTGAAGGTTCCTGTTGTCGGAATGCCCGTCCAGGTCCTGGAAATTATACTTTGGGACACTCCAACAGCTGCAGCCACCTTCCTCTGTGTCTCCCTTGGTTCCACCCTATCAATGGCTCTCCATGCCATATCTTCGGGCAATTCACTACCTGCTCATTTGAAATATACCTCACTCATAAACAAGTGCTTGAAGGGATCTGTCTGATATTGAGAGAAAGCACGACAATATAATTATGATTCCTGAGTCGTAGTTCGTGTCACTGGAGGTGTATTCCCTATAAAAAAAAATAGTGAGCGTCTTTAAGGTGGTAGATGGCCAACAGCTTCTTGCTCAAAAGTTAAGATACAATTTAAAAAAACTGATAAATCGTAAGTGTGACGAGGAATGATGAATGATAAACAGAGGCTCAAGCCAAATTCATTGATTGGATCAAACGGGTGGCACATTGGACAAAGGGATTCAAAATTTATAATCATCCTATCATAATAAGGTACAAGGGAAAGCATATATTGATAAAAAATAATAATAAAAAAATGATACTACTGCGGTGCAATTGGCAAAACTTCTGTAGTGTTAGGGTCCGTAACTGCTACTTTCACTCTGTACTGGAGAGCGTATAAATTGGATAGTAATGATCACTGGAAGGACGGTGAATAGTTAGATCGGCCTATCTTGATGCTGGGGACACAGTCAACAAAATGGTTACATTGCCGGCGGTCAAATGTACGTTAGCATACGCAGTGTTGAGCGCCGCAGACAGCCGTTGCGGTGGACTGCCGTCGATGAATGGATAGGACACGAAATAAATTGTGGAGTACCGCGTGCACCGCTATCGGTGTTTATCTAACTCCTACGAGTTCCTGATATCACTTGCCAAGAGATCAGCCTTTGTCTGTGCTCTTTTGGAGAGACATACAGGTCAGTGAATAGGCGGTTGAGCAGCAAGAAAGCTGCGTAATGCTTGTTCACTGCGATTGTGAACAAGTGAATAGGAGCCTCGACTGTCGGTACAGACGATTCTCCAAATATTCCTCCAAATACTCGAAAGCGGAATTACGCCTCCATTCAAGTGAACGAGACACAAAAGCTTACTATACTGTTACTATACTGGCTGAGCACCCACTCAGCAAAAACTGCTCTAAAAAAAAAAAAAAAAAAAAAAAAAAAAAAAAAAAAAGAAAAAAAAAAAAAAAAAAAAAAAAAAAAAAGAGGCCAGGAACCGGTAAGAGGTATTTAGCTAGAGGTATTTAGCTATGCCTGCACGTTGGCAGATCTCGATATAAGTCAGAAGTGACCTGAGAGCTTCTGGACACTACGTCAATTTACAATCAGCATCTAAACGCACAAACAAAGCGAAACACTGCTCAAGAAAAGTCTCCAGAGTAGTCACCTAAGCGACTGCCCAAGGAGAGATTCGTCAGACGACTGCCTTCGCCAGCGGCTCTCCCGCCGCTAGCTGGCTCGAAAACTATGAAACATTGCCTCCCAAAACTGTCTACACCAATCACCGACAGTCATTTCAAAGGTTAACCTATGGGTATCCGAGATCGCTCCCTCCACGTCTTTTAGGCGGAGTGGTACATGGAGAAGGGGTGAGTGCTCACTTCAAACAGGCAGACACCTTACACTAACTGAACGCAACTTCGTAATTCGTTAAGAGAGAATAAACCCAAATGAACGCCAACCACCTCTATAGCAACTTTGTTGTTACCACTATGTTCTAGAACCGACAGAAAGAAGGCGAGCCATTTTAGATCATTCTGTCGATGACATTATATCAGAATATCATCACTAATCCCCTAATTGTTATGGTCAGTATATTACAAGATTGAGATACAATCTGCTCGTTCATTGAGAGCACCAACGGCAAAGGCGATATTGATGGATCATTTAAGTGTCGCCAAATGCAGTGTCGGTAAATGCAGTTTTCCGAAATTCCTTCAACAAAGAAGTCAAAATGAATACACGTGAAGCCGAAGTAGGATCATCTTTTAGCATGAGTAACATGCTGAATGCCAGTGGCGGTGCTCGTTAAGCGTGCCAAGGCGCCTAGCTGCTGACTGCGTCACTGCTCGCCGTCGGAGGTTCGAGTTACATAAATCATCTACAACCTTCAGTGTTTCGTTACCTCACCTAACTCCTCCAGCACTGCCCTATTTTCTTAGGCTCCATTCCATTACCTCTGTTTTGCTCTTACTACTGCTCCTCTTATACACTCCTTTCAACACACTGTTCTTCCAGGTACTTTGTTATCTCAGACAGATTACAATGTCATCAGCAAAACGCGATCTTAAAAGATGAGAATTGTTTTGACTTAAATTTGACGACTACCACACAAACGTAACGCTTTACAATATTTAATAGAAAAGTTATAAAGAATGAGCCACCTTGTGACTGTTTATAGGCAGTAAAAATAACGCATGGAATAAATAAAAAAGGCAGTCTTTATAAGCTCCCTCGCTCATACTATACAATATTTACGTAAGGCTACTGTCAAAATATGCAAAATACACAATACGTAGTTACACGAATGTGACAAGAGGTGAATATTATTGCTGATTGCAACTGCTGAGTTACTGTGGAGGATACCGTGATCTTACTATATTTCATGACAAATTATTAGAATAAGTGTAATATTCACTGATTATTCCGTCGGTTCTTGACAGGAAGTTTTATTAATTTTTAATAAAACTCACGAGATAACTTTGTAATATTCTGCTTTTTTATTGTTTTCACTCGCAGGTTTTCGGCTATATCGCCATCATCAGGTAAAGACTACAGGAATGTAGGGATGCACCTGGAAGGTTATATTCAAAGATAAAATATGACAAGATATAAAGTACATTTATCCTAATAAAATAAACTGAACAATAGAAACTGGCTGAACAAATGATTTTAAGTTTATTATCATTCTTCAGTGTACCAAATGTTTGACCTGTTAAACTTAAAATAATTTGTTCAACCAATTTTTATTGTACAGAAACACAGAAACTTAAAATATCTGAATGTGAACTCCCAACTGCATCGCTATGTGTCTGTAGAGTTTACCTGATGAGGTCGTAACAGCCTAAAACCGGTTATTGAATACAATAAATTCGCAGAATATTACACAATTATCTCGTGTGTTTCATTTCAAGCAAGAATGCATTACATGAATAAATAAGAGTGTGTTGCTTTCAAGACGATAGCTCGAGGTAATGAAGTATCATCTAAGACCTAATTTGTCGATATCGTTTGACGCTTTCAAAAGTTGGTAATTCTAAGAATAATTCCCCCTCTCCACAAAGCTGCAATCTGGCGCTTCATTCCTACTGGCAAGCAATGTTCCTCACATGTCTTTACCACAGAATAAAGATTCAAATGTTCAAATCTTTGTAAATGTATAGGACCTAACTGCATTGTTATTAGTCCCTGGCTTACAAACCAAATTAAGTTATATCAACCTAAGGACGACACACACACCCATGGCCGAGGGAGGACTCGAACCTCCGACGACGAACGGCCGCGCGCACCGCGGCACGACGCCTCAGTGCGCACGGCTATTCCGCTGCGGCAATAAAGATTCCCCAGTATTACATCCTGCTCCTCCAACCATCCCACTTATTTACGTCAGTATCCTTCTCACCTTCTTTTAATGAAAACACTAAAACTAGGTCCCAATCGCAAGGAAAGTACATGTGCTCGAACAAACATATCTGCATGAACGTTTGGTTACAGGATCTGTACGTACACCTCAATGCGCTGCTGGGTGTCGTTTTTCTGCAAAGCTCTGCAACCATGCTCTAGATAGCACTGTAGATGTAATTGTAGACGCCGTAATGCATATATCTTAACTATAACTTATGTAATAATCTTCGTACATGTTCTCTATCGAATTGTCATCGAAAGCCGTGATGATAGTTGCAACTTTAACCTTCTTCCCGAAAGACTGTTGGTGTTCACTGCCACTGCTTCCATCGCCTCTTCCCGCACTTACCGTAGCACTACCGCTTGCAATGAGTTGTTCGTCATTATCATCCCTATTATCATTATTATGAGTTTGTGACAACAGTATCTAACTTATGCTCATATTTCTGTACCATAACAGATACGAGAGAGCATGCAAAGGATTCATCTTCTACATTAATACCGTCTTCACGAAGAAGGGTTCTTCGTAAATTCATCCCAACTAATCGCAATACATTAGCAGGATTGATTAGCAATCGACGCTCCATCTGACGCTTCACCACACCAATAACATCACAAAACGCAACTTCGGAGGCACACTGCACCGTCCCTACTGGCGAACTGACAGGTCAAAGTGCAATGCGGCATGGCACACGCAGAGGCCTCTAACGGACGACTGCAGAGTTTTGCAGATGCGGCAGTATCACTAGATAAGGGATCTTTACATTATCTCTCTTACGAGTTTGGTGTATATGTGTTTGTTCGAGCCCAAGTACTTTCCTTGTCAGACCTCGAGGGCCCAACGGCTACTGATCGGCCGGCATTTTATCCTCCGCCCAAAGGCGTCACCGAATGTGGTATGGGACGTGAACAGAGCCCCCCCCCCCCTCCCCCACACTCAGCCGTAGTGTCGGCTTTCCAGAATGGAGCCGCTACTTCTCAATCAAGGAGCTCCTCAACTAGCCGCCCAAGGGATGAATGCACCCACCATGCCAACAACGATTGGCAGACTTGGATTGTTACCCATTCAAGTGCTAGCGAAACCCGACAGGGCATAGACGGGGTGGAGATGAAAAAAATTAAATCTGTAAACCAATTCAATATTATGGTTAACGTTTTTGTTATCAAGTCCACTTGTGACAATTTTTCTTGACACTTTCCTATCTTCCCTTTACGTCACTCACGTTATCGCGAGCAGCATGCTAACTCGTCTAGTTGTAATAGACCAAACGTTGCACATGACGCCCGTAGGCGGTTGTCACTTAAATATTTGACTAACCTGGTGTCTTCTCGCTCTCTCTAAGATGTCGCCAGCGCAGAAGCAACACACAGGTCGTAGACTCGAAGTTTTCTGAGGTGAGGCTGAAATTGAAAGTGGTGGATACGGTGGCTGTCTAACTACCCAAGTCGATTAATTCCTTCAGAGATGCCAGTGGCTCTTTTATTTTTACCAATCACGCGAATACGTCAAATTTATAAAAATAACGTTGTTACAGTCATAACACACTTTCGGATACATTGCACGCACTTTACAAATATTTTGAGCCCCATTGTCAACGGATTAATACAAGACTGGTTATCGCAAGTGCTGCTAGATGTTTACAGTGTTGGGACTGGTAGTGAACTAACTAGCAGTGGAGCTGTCTAGGAAATATCTGCCATCTAATGGCAGTTAATAATATTAACTTTCAAATCAAAGACAGAGTGAGTCAAAGATAAATTACAGCTTTGGCATGTCGTCTGCTTCTCCACTGTCACGACTACTTATCGATGTTTCAACGACGCCGTATCCAAGGCAACGATCGGCATCGCTTTAATTATCTTTGACTCACACTGTCTTCGATTTGAAAGTTATTATTATCAACTGCCAATAGATGGCAGATATTTCCTAGACAGACAACTTCTTTTTATTGTCTAATGCTTCAATTATTCTTTATTATAGACATAGCAACTATGTATTACAGTTAACGAAATGCCTTTTTATACCCATTATGGGTTATTTATATATGCATATACATTTATTGTCTTATCTTTCACTGTATGACGTTCCTCATTGGTTTAAATTGTGCTGATGCTTTAGGCGGTGGGCGGGCTTTATAACGCACAGCAGTCTCTCGCTGGTTAGCAGTCGCCGCAAGCTCACCGCCTGAACATCTACAGCTAGGTATACTGTTTAACGTAATTTTTTAAATCCTGTTTGTAAATTTATGGTAGCTACTAATGGTGTATCTTTTTCCCTCTATAGCATATCGCCTTTTATTGTATTTTCAGAGGTCTGAAGATGATAATCTTAGATCGAAACCGGTTACCTGTAATAATAAATTGTAAAATTTTCCGAACTAGACTGTTATTTTTATCTATATATATCAACAGCCAATCAGATCACTCTTAGAGAAAGGGGCGGAGTTTTCCCACGGAACTATACTTACAATACCATCTGGCTACTATCTTGCTCATGCCACTTCCTACTATTCCATACAAGTAAATGAATTATGAAATAAAATAAAGAAATGGCTGCTGTATTACAAGCTAGTTCCGCAACAAATGCTTAAATTCGGTGATCTAACGGGAACCACTGTATCCACTGCAGCACGACCGTCGCAGTGATATAAACAATGGTACATGTAATTAACAGTAAATATTTCCCACATTTTACACTTATTTTAATCTTCCATTAATCCACCTCCTCTATCCTTCTCTATCTTCATTTGCCCCTCACCCTTTTTCATCCCATCTCCGTCTTCACCTGTCCTCATCTCCTTCTACCCGCTAACTGTGAAAACGTACATATACCTATTATTACTGTACTTCACGCTCGAGTTGTCAATAATAAAATATATATGTCAACACGACATGTTTCTGGACGACATTATTCCATTATCAAGTTCCGTAAAACAAGGAAACGTAGAATAATAAGGGTACTAAATACAAACGACTCTACCAACAAATATTCCAATGAAACTAAGAACAGCCGGCCGCGGTGGCTGAGGGACTGAGGCTGAGGCGCTCCAGTCACAGTCTGCACGGCCACTACGGTCGGGGGTTCGAACCACCCTCGGGCATGGATATTTGTACCGTCCTTAGTATTAGCTAGTTCATAAGTAGTAGGACTGATGACCCCATAGTTAAGTCCCATAAGCTTAACAAACATTTGAACATTTTTTGAAACTAAGAACAGACAATAAATTAGGCTGAAGCATAAGATTGATGGAGGTGAGAGCTGGATGGGGCAAGCGGGTGTACACCAAATAAAGTGTAATGATAGTGAAATGATGTATATAGGACAAACGGGAAGGAATTTTAAGGGGCGATTTAAAGAGCACAGCAATAGAGAGAATGGTTCATCTACTGTGGCAAAACACCTGAAAATCGAACGACATTCGTTGGGCTCCATAAATTATAACTTGAAAGTCATGCACTATGAGGACAAACGGTTATTATCAAATCTCGAAGAAATTGAGATCTTTTGTGCGTTGAGAGAGGCAGAACTGTCTAAAAACCATTATTGGGCACATTTTAGCAACCTCCTCTTTGAGAAATACTGATGTGTGTGCACGTATTAAATATTGACCTCGTGCTTTTAACTTTACTGGTAATTTAGAGCGTATTTCCGTTTAAAATTCTTTAATGACTGATTTTATGATTAATGTTAGGTATCTTGATTAGAATATCTTTGGCCACGAATGACAGAGGTTAAACATATGGACACTCTTTGAAATTAGATCAGCTGTCCTTTAGTACACAATTTGCTGCCATCAGACAAACATGTGCTACTGCGCAAAGTTTTATTTTTGACAATGTACATACACAGCTATTTTGTTTGACGATGCTTCCTAGCATCAGATAAGTTTTATGGTAGGTAGGTTACTTTCATTGGAATATTTGTTGGTGCAGTCGTTTTGTATTTAGTACCCTTATTATTCTACGTTTCCTTGTTTCACACAACTTGATAATGGGATAATGTCGTCCTGAAACGTGTCGTGTTGACATATATATATATTCTATTATTGAGTACTGGCTGTGAAGTACGGTAATAATTTTGAAACAGTTGTGTGATAGCGTCTAAACAGATGGTGTATATACCTGTTTCGTTGGTTGGTTGTTGGGACAGGAGGACCAAACTGAAAAATTCATCAGTCCCTAGGTGGGAAGGAGAAGAAGTGAGGATAGGAAAGGCGGGGTAGGGAAAGGAAATGCGGAAATGCAATCCAGAGAGGAAAGAAGGAAGTACACTAGCTCAGGGCCTCGTGATTACCTCGCACGTACTCTCCAAAGAACCGTCATCCCACTGGGGAGGAACGTAAATACCTCACGACTCTGGTGATAATTCGCTGGCGGTGTCTAAGACTGATGCAAGTTACCATCCGCCATGCACCATACAACGGCTTGTGGAGAGTGAGAAACTTCTCCATCTAAACAGACAACCAAGTTTCGTGGTGATCGGTAAAACGGCAATGAAGTCTATTAATCTGTCAAATGGCGCCGAAACGTATCGCGAGGTACCTATGCCGGGCACCATATGGTCATCTTCAAAATGAAAAAACATGTGTCAAATTTGATTCTTATGTCGTTAAATAATCAACTATTGTAAGAAAATTGCCTGTTGGAGGTCGTCAAAAATAAAAAAATAAAAAATGTCAAAAATCTTATGCGTAATGATATGCTGTAGTAATAATAATTTCATTATTGAATGTTGCAGCAAATCACAACTAATGGGTCGCAACAACACTTTCGCAGTGAAAGTTAAAATTTTGAATAAAAAAATGATATTAATTATCTTGAAACAGTCATTGTGGTAATTAATTAAGCTTGGCCCTCTGACTTGACTACAGCCTCCAACTAGCACCTCTTACAATTCACGGACAGCACAATTTCACTAATATATGTGTCAGAATTCATGTAGTGGTGATGGCGTGTTCGTTTTATAATCAAAATCGTAATAGCTGATAGACTCTGATTGCAATGATAATAGCGCAGTACTGTGAAACTCCGTGGTGCAATGAGCTACACAAATACTACAGTCAAAGTTCCCAATAATTTTGATAATATTGTTTAAAGCATTCAAGTTCCTTATAAGATTTTACGTGAACTATTTTTTCTATTGGTTCCAGGGCCTGGGTAGCGTACGAGTGTAACTGGCTGAGCAGAGTTTGGCATTTAACGTATTTCATAAAAAAATTACTTCCGTCAATTCAGGTTAATCAACTATAATACTTTGACTACTGTTAGCCTGGTTACTT
Source organism: Locusta migratoria (assembly GCA_026315105.1). Taxonomy (NCBI): domain Eukaryota; kingdom Metazoa; phylum Arthropoda; class Insecta; order Orthoptera; family Acrididae; genus Locusta; species Locusta migratoria. The sequence continues at coordinate 27,924,766 of CM048751.1, forward strand.
TCTACATAAATGAAACCAACTTTACTTTACGTGCAAACTCTCTTGCAAGTTAAAATCTTTGGCTTTGATTGCAAAACTTAGAACAGCACTGCACTTTAATTACTAGTCTCTGTGTTGTAACACGTTTAGCAATTCTTTAACTCGTCTAGCAATTTCTTTAAAACTGATCGTAATTACTTTGATAAATGATTGAACTTGTTAATCAATGTACAGGCTTGCATAATCAACATAATCTAATAATGGTGATAATGGGGTGACTACAACTACTTACAAAATTAAGACTGGTTTCAAAATATGTGTAATTGAACCAAAATTCTGATTGGGTTGACACTTCATTTACATGCATACAAAATGAAATGTTACAAAAGTACTCATCTGTTTTTCGTCGTATTCGTCGTGAAGTCCATACAAGACAGGTATGATTACAATAGGTACTCTTACTGCTGGTTCAAAATTATTTTTATCGACAGCTCTTTGTTCAGCTCGTCTGGCTGAAATCTCCATGCATTGATATCACCTCGATACACCTTCTAATCTCCGTAATTACAACAACGATCACACTCGGTGACAATAGACTTGATAACCAAACAATTACTTTTCTTGCACACATGAAAAAACATTACTCTGATCACTTTCAAGTATAAATAAACTTATTTCGCACTTCGTTCAATACATTAAACAGTACGTCTCTCAAGCTTATTGCAATTGCGTTAAACTCGCGCCACACTGCGCCTACCGTGCCTCTGCAGTACCAACAAAACATTTATGTGTTTACTTTGGCGAGTCCGCTCCGCGACTGCTTCAGCAGCGCGACACTCACAGCTACTACTTCTGTACCAAAGACAGTCTTTACAACTGGTTCAACATTTTCTCTGGCGCATTGCTAACTTACAGCATGTCCGTGCATTCATGCAGGTTTACACATATAGTATATGTTTACACTAAATGATTCAATATAGAAAATGACGTTACATACGAAATATATCTAGCATACAAGAAATGAAAAATACGTGAAATGAACAAATTTAAGACAAGATGTACATTACGTTAAATCAAACTGTAAGATATAGCGACAGGTGTACTCTTACACTATGATTGCGAATGCATACGAAAATATATGTGATCGAATTTTCCGACTTTCCTTCGTATTTCTTCCGATTTCGTTTTTCTCTTAACGATCCAGGAACATAGCGAATGAAACAGAAGATGAAGTACGCCTCTCCATCGTCCTGATCGTAAGCTTTACCATTGAGTTCGTTAAGAAACACATAAAAATGAAATTATTTTCGAATTTTCCTATTTTCGGGGGGAATTTTCAAAACTTTTCTTTCGTACAAACCTTATCCTGAGAATTACGAACCCAACAGGAAACGGTAAGCCACATCGGTAAGGGCGTTCTCAAGTGTTGTTGTTACATACATGTGGGAATTGTTTTCTATTTGTATAGGTGTTTCCTTACTCGCAAACTGATTAATAAAAATGAGGAGGACCACACTGACTGTACCTGTTACAAAAGGAAAATAGGAAAATGTCTACAGGGGTTATGTTAACCGGTCCTATATCATTCTCTTTCTCCTCCATATTGCCAAGAATGACGCACATCAGTTTGAGCCGACCGCGGTGGCCAAGCGGTCTGCGGCCCGCCAGTCACGATCTGCAAAAATGTTTCAAATGTTTGTATAACTTATGGGACTTAACTACGGGGTCATCAGTCCCTAAGCTTACAAACTACTTACGAACTAGCTAAGACTAAATACGGCACAAATATCCATGCCCGAGGGGGGATTCGAACCCCCGACCGTAGTGACCGTGCTGACCGTGACTGGAGCGCCTCAGTCACCTCGGCCACCGCGGCCGGCCACGATCTGCACGGCCACTACGGTCGGGGGTTCGAATCCCCCCTCGGGCATGGATATTTGTGCCGTCCTTAGTGTTAGCTAGTTCATAAGTAGTTGGTAAGCTTAGGGACTGATGACCCCGTAGTTAAGTCCCATAAGTTCTACAAACATTTGAACATTTGAATTTGAACATTAGTTTGCGTTTGTACCGCAATGACTTTGTACGCGATGGTTGTAGCAACTCCCCACTGCACTGTGTGAAGAGTAGAAACTCTAAAAATTCACCAACCTGACGTCTTCTATAGATGTCGCCACCACACAGATGATAACACGTAGGTAGGAGTTCTTGAATGAGGCTGAAATTGCTAAACTATCGGCAGGAACTGATTTAATTACGGAATAAAACTGTGGTAGTTCGGAATTCCAGCTGATTTATTTAAAGTAACCAGAAAACCTGCAAACTGCATAATAACATCCATTTCACACACATTGTGTTAGTCGGGGGTTCGAATCCCCCCTCGGGCATGGATATTTGTGTCGTCCTTAAGATTAGCTAGTTCATAAGTAGTTTGTAGCTATACAAACATTTGAACACATTGTCTTAACTGAAAGTAAATATAAAGTTATTTTCCTTGATCTAAGATGTTTAAACAATGTTTTATAACTGCCTACGTATGCATGTTACTCCTCCGAGAGCACGTACTGAAGTGAAGTGTGGCGGCTCGATGCAAGGCTGCCTTCGCTTCACAATTTGGCGCGCAAACATGGCTGCCGTGCATTGTCCGTCTTAGATTAATTATTTTGTTTATTGAATTAGCAGTTGTTAATATGTTTTTCCTACTCAGGGCATAGCTTAGCTTTGAGGGGTTTTCTGAACTGAGTTTAACGTTGAATATATTATTAGTTTATTAAATATTAATAAAAATGTGACTGCGTTTTGGCGCGTGACAGCCAGTGCTTCAGTCAATCGGCGTCCAGTGCCTGCCGCTCGGGGACTTCCCTGAATTCTGGGAGATTTGTCAGTGGTCTTTCCCATGAGAACCCGACCTATTGTAGCACCTGTCGTGGTTCTCACCAGCTTTTACCATCTGTCGCCTACTGGTCCTAACCAGCTGCACTGAAGGAATACTTCGATCATAATACGATGGCCTTAAGGCAGAAATATTACACTGTTAGCCGCACCGGAATACCCGTACGCACAAAGGTGCAATGCCGTGGTGGTCGCGGCTGATCTCCGTCGGAGGTTCGAGTCATCCCTCAGCTTCGTTGTCTGTGTTGTTCTTCGGGTAAGTTACTTTAAGGAGTTTGTAAGTTCAGGGACCGATGACCATAGCAGTCAGGTCCCATAATTTACAAACATTTGAACATTTGTATCCGTTAGGCTAAGGTACATTCAAAATGTTCAAATGTTTGTAAATCTTATGGGACTTAACTACGGGGTCATCAGTCCCTAAACTTACAAACTACTTATGAACTAGCTTATACTAAAGACGGCACAAGGGGGGACTAGAACCCCCGATCGCACCGTGCAGACCGTATCTGTCACGCCGCAGACCGCTCGGCCACTGCGGCCGGCGTAAGGTTCATTAACATGAATGGTGATGCCTATGAAGAGACATCAGAAGGTACGTAATAAGTTTTAATTTGTCAACGTAACGGCTATTGGCGCTTAATTTTTTTTTTTATTTTTTTTTTTTTTGACAAATATTCTGCATCGTACAGTACGCCTCGCGCGCGTCACTGAAACGCCGCAGTATGCAACGACGCGTTTATTTAGCAGACCGTCGCTAATTAACCGTTGTGTTTAAGCGCCATTCACATGCGTGTTGTACACGAATGAAGCCATACAGCCAGCAGGCTTAGGATTAAATGCTGGCTGGCGCAGAAAGGGTATTCAGCGCCCGGCGACGGCCTGTGTGGCAAATATTAACAACGTGATTATAATAACGGCAGGCCGGCTGCATGTTGAAATTGTACGAAATATTATGATATGCGCGCCGCGGCCTGCGCCCTTTGTTTTGTTCGATATACGTGCGTGCCTCCCATGTCGGAACGTTGTTTGTCTGGTTTGGAGATCGCGTTTTTAATTTCGTATAACAGCGTTGTTAAAGATCCGATTTCGTTATTCGTTTGAAAACACTCTGTACTGCCCTGCGATTATGGTTACTGAATGACGTTAAAGAACAGGGAAACGATTAGGTATTTCATTATTTGATTAAAATTCGTCTGACTGTATGATACTGTCCGAAATCACCACATAATTTCGGTTAATGGGTCACTTAAATTGCCACATCGTGCCGACGCATACACTCCGTCAAGAATATTTTCGAAATCTTCTGTTCTGTTGGTCATACACTTCTGCTTTAGCAGTAGAAGTAACAGACAACCAGTTTCAAATTAAAGTTTAATCAACTTTACCGCGGTTTCAATTATAAATCAATCTTCTTCAGAAGATACATTGACATTACATTATTATTGTGAAAAATTTACATGCGTCAATTTACACTTCTGCTTTAGTTTACTTCACTAAAATAAGAAAAAAAATGTTTACGGTAATGCAGAGACATATTTTCGAAATTTTGCTGTTTTAGAACTCTAATACTGTACTTTACTTTACAAAAACCGGAATAGTACTACTACATTGTCTCAACATGAGTGAAGTAGCACACTAAAAATAAGAGATTTCACCATTGCAGAACATGCCTTTAATGAATGTCATGCTTTTGACATTAAATGTGCTGTTCACCACAGAGCGAATAGAGGCAGAAAGCTAAGATTGCTTGAAATTCTCTCTATCAACAAACACCAAGCTCAGACACTGACACTAAATCTCAATGATTAAACCCTATTTCAGTATTCACCTTTATTAAAGTAACAGCTATTACCATACTTGTTGAAACTATGTAATGTCTCTCAATGTTTTTCCTTGTGCTACTCTCGTCATTCTTGTGAAACTTTAATATGTTCCTTTGTTCCATATTCACATATTCCAAACAAATGCAGTTGTCGTCCACCCACATTTTATTTTTTATGTCTTCCTCACTCACCTGTACCCTTCCTATTTTTGTTTATTATATATAAGTTAATTTAATATACAATTGTACTTACTGCTACATTCACTGGGTCATATGTTTCTTTCTGCTTATTTATTGAAAATTAATTTATAATTTCTTCGTTACAATTTTTCTTTAATTGGTTGAGCGTCTCTATTCGTTATAAAATACTTAAAGATTACATAGTCTACGACTGACATATATCTTTGTAAAATCTTTGTATTCCAAACAGCAGCTGGTGTGATGTGGATAATCTGCACTCTTAAGTTGTTTGAAGATGGCCTAAGAAGCCGAAAGTTAGTTTAGAACAAAATAAATATTATTGTGGAACAAATACTTAGTGTATCACAATTAATGTCTTCTCGTACGCTTGGACTTAACAGCGACTACCCGATGTCTGTTACTTCAGTATTTTCGGTATCTGCGATTCTCAACTTCTATTTGTTTCAAAATGTTTGTATAGCTTATGGGACTTAACTACGGGGTCATCAGTCCCTGAACTTACAAACTACTTATGAACTAGCTAATAGTAAGGATGGCACAAATATCCATGCTAGAGGGGGGGATTCGAACCCCCGACCGTAGTGGCCGTGCAGACCGTGACTGGAGCGCTTCAGTCCCCTCGACCACCGCGGCCGGTTTGTCACATTTTACACTCGTAGTTAACGAACCCCTTCGCAATCAGGTAACAGCGACTTCTACGATTTCGGTAACTCCTGCTAGGATTCGTACGACTTTTTTGATTCATCGTTGGAGATTCTACACTATGACGAAGTAACAGGCAATCGTAAAAGTATATCTAACAGATATTTTTGGCCGGGTCGACTGCGTAAACGTAATGGTGCGCTCTTTCCTGTAAAGTGCACCAACTTCGTTGTCTGATATAATTGTGTAGGCTTCCGCGGCCAGAGTCAGATGACATAAAAGTTTTCTGGTTGTTGTACGTCATGTAGAAAGAAGGCTATTACATCAATATACCCAGATGAAGACCACTGTAACGTTGGCGGAAACATCGGTTATTCAAGTAATAGCGTTGTTACAACATGACGCGGTACAACAACCAGAAAACATTTATGTCCATTCGTTGAAGTCATTATACAATTTGAAGGGGATCATAAATGAGAGCCGGGCGGAATCGCCGTGTGGTCAGGAGCGCCACGGTATGGTTCGCGCGGCTGCTTACGGAGAAAGTTCGAGTCCTCCATCGGGCATTCGTGTTTGTGTGTTGTCCTTAGTAAAGTTTAGTCCCTTAGACAAACAAACTTTTTTTTTTAAAATAAGTGTGAAATAAACCTTCAGTGAATACTAAAACTTCTAGTGTCCTATTATTACTGTCCGATACCTCTAAAATTTGTGCCAACTTAATCATTGATAAACTCTATCTGATGTAAATGAAAGAACACAAATTTATGTGTATTCTGCGAGTTTATTTTTGTATACTTAACCGGTTTTCGGCTTTTAAGGTTATCTTCAGAAATTTTACTGGTGTGTCAAAGAGGTTACAATGTTTTGATACTGTACTGAAAGAGATGACAAACTTCTACACTTATATTGACATGCATAGTAAAACACATCTTTGATATTGTGTTATTACAATTGGAAACTTAAACACTAAACAGTAATCAATGAGTATACGGTGTGTGAAGGATAAAAAAAGGAATAAATTTGAACATAACGTGGGAACTGGAACTACTTCCTATTATAAACAAACTGATAATGCTAATAAATATACATAAATAAGTGCCTCGATTATAATTTTGGGCGATAATTTTAGAGAGGTGTTACATATGGCAGTTGTAAGGTGGCAAGGTGGTATCAAGAACTTAAAATGAATTACAGTGTGGAATAGTTACTGGATTATTGTAAAAAAGGGCCTGTCTAACGAAATTAGTATTCCAAAAATTCAGGTAACTGAAAATAGATATGTGGTAAGCTGCCCTGGAACAAAATTTGAAAACATAAAAATAAATCGTAATAAATATATTCAGAGGAGTGTTGGACTGTTGGTGTAAACAAGGAAACTGTTTTTAACATTAATATTGAAACTGTGACTGTCTGACTTGGATCTATTGGTTACACAAATAAATCAATCAATCAAAAGTAAAGGCCGTAAACCCCACAAAATATCCAGCAATTACTATTACTTTAGACTTGAACTCTAAAGAACACATAGATAATGCCGTGGGAAAGGCGAACCAGAACCCTTCTTTTTTTCGACCATAGGCCGAAAGTAGTCACCTGTACGTATAATTCTGTTTCAGTTTGCTGGTATGTATTGACGTGTTCTGTACACAAGAGAGTGTCGTTTGTATAGTACTGGAATTTTCCCACGGGATTTACCAGGTTTTTGACGTAGCTTCTGAGTGCACCAAAAGCCACAACACGTGGTTTGCCTGACAGTGCCCGGAGGGCGTATTGATATGACGCACAGCACAACACAGCCGGCCCTGTGCGTGTGTCGCATCAGCAGCAGCCTGAGGCCCGACTACGTCACACGCCGTCAGCTTCTGTCCGCGAAATATCGACCGATTATTATCGCTACACGCACGACCGTCGTTGCACTCGCCGCTTATGCATTGCATCGAAATGTAGAAGCCGGTAATTAATTGAAATGAATCGATCAATTCTCATCACTCTAAATTTCGGTTGTGAATATATCGATATTTACTTGAAGTTGATTATATTTGAGTCGCAGATTACGTGTCATTATTTGTAATAATTTTTGTCATTTTCCTGACTAAAATTTGTTATGTGCCCATTTGCCCTATCTAAGCTCGGTATATGTCGGGATATTTCTTGTCCTCCTTTATTGCTATCCACCTGTGTCTTACGAAACTCACCGAGCGAGGTGTCGCAGTGGTAACGCACTGGACTCGCATTCGGGAGAATGGTGGTTCAAATCCACCACCGGCCATCCTGCTTTAGGATTTCCGTGATTCCCCTAAATCACTCGAGGAAAATGCCGGGATGGTTGCTTTTAAAGGGCACGGCCGATTTCCTTCCCAATCCTTCAAATGTTTGTATAGCTTATGGGACTTAACTACGGGGTCATCAGTCCCTAAACTTAAAAACTACTTATGAACTGGCTACGACTAAGTTCAGCACAAATATCCGTGCCCGAGGGGGGATTCGAACCCCCGACCGTAGTGGCCGTGCAGACCGTGACTGGAGCGTCTCAGTCCCCTCGGCCACCACACCACGGCCGGCTTCCGATCCTTACCCAACTCCGAGCGCTATCTCCAAAAAAAAAAAAAAAAAAAAAAAAAAAAAAAAAAAAAAAAAAAAAAAAAAAAAAAAAATGTTCAAATGTTTGTTAAGCTTATGGGACTTAACTACGGGGTCATCAGTCCCTAAACTTACAAACTACTTATGAACTACTTACGAACTAGGACGGCACAAATATCCATGCCCGAGGGGGGATTCGAACCCCCGACCGTAGTGGCCGAACTGACCGTGACTGGAGCGCCTCAGTCACCTCGGACGCCGCGGCCGGCCGCTATCTCCAATGACCAAGCTGTCTACGGGACGTTAAACACTAAGCTTCCTTACTTCCTTACGAAACGGTTGGTACAGAGTAATATACTTGAAGTATTAAGTTTCCCACAACGCACGAGATTCTCACGCCCCCCCCCCCCCCCTACACCCACCCCCCACCCACCTACTCACACACACACTCACACACACGTATTACCAAATTCCACTCCTGAAATTCCAAGTTATCCTCTCCCCTTATGTATTTCCACCAAAAGTGACTTCGCTATCACGTTTGAAAACTGTTAATCGCTTTTATTATTGATCCGTTATTCTTTTGTACTCCAGATTTCCTCAGTTGCTGTATTGTGTCTTTAGATATTGTATGCGCAAAGCTAAAATCGTGCCATCAAAGAAATGAAGCGTCCTGTGGAAACATTTTGAGAGTAATCAAAGTGTACAATAGTGTACAATCATTTACAAAAACCCATGAAATAGTTGATAAATATTGTTTGAACGTGATCGACTGAAAATCATCTCTGCAGTTTGGAAAACAGAAGTGCATGGCAGAGGGTGTATCGAACCACTTTTATGATATTTCTCTATAGTTCCATTCTCTAATAGCTCGCTCTAGCTAAATATTTCCGTTTTCGTTCTCTTATTTTATTATGTTGATCACGTCTCCCTATGTAGGTGGGTCGTAACAAAATATATTCGCATTCTGAGGAGGAAGTTGTTGAAAGAAATTTTACAAACAGATCTCGCCACAACAAGTAATGCCTTTCATTTAGTGACTTCCACCACAACTCGTGGCCGCGGTGGAGTAGCCGAGCGGTCTAAAGCGTCTCGCTGCAGAGCGCGCGGTTGCTCGCCGTGGAGGTTCGAGTCCACTCTGGAGCATGTGTGTGTGTGTGTGTGTGTTTGTCCTTAGGTTAGTTTACCTAGGTTTAAGTAGTTTGTAAGCTATGGACTGATGACCACGCAGTTTGGTCCGATAGATTTACAAACAACCCAACTCGTGCATAATTTCCGAGTTACTCTCTTTCCTATACTGCAATAATATGAAACGAGCTGCCCTTCTCTGAATTTTGCCCTTCAGTACTCCAAAACAGGACCAACAAGTGTGGTGTAGGCAGTTTCTTTAGTATTACTGTGACATCTTCTAAGTGTTCTGCCAATGAAACGTAGTCATTGGTTCCCCTTCCCTACAATACTCCCAGGTATTCAGTAGAATTGGCGGCCTGTTGATTTGTCTGATTTAACGTGTAACTGAAGTTCTAAGGATTTCTTTTAGTGGTCATATGAATTACTTTACAATTGTTATTATTAAGGGTTAATTGCCAATTTTTGCACCATGCATATATTTACATCATTTTGCAGATGCTTTTTATCTACTAGTGACTTTATTAACCGATAAGTGTCGCCATCATCCGTGAACAACCTATTAGAGATACTCAGATTCTCTCCTAAATGGTTTATAAAAATAAGGAACAATAGGGACCCTGTAACACTTCCCTGTGGCTCGCCTGATAAATCACTCCTGTTCTACTCGATGACACCGTCAATAGCAACGTACTGTATCCTTTCTGACAGGAGAGCATGAATCCTATCGCAGAATTGTGGTGATATTTCATAACCACACATGAGATTAGAAGACATTTGTGAGTACAGTGTCAAAAGCCTTCCGGAAATCTAGAGATACGGAATCTGTTTGACACACCATGCAGATAGCACGCATCACATCAAGGGAGCAAGGAACTAGCTGTGTTTCACTTGATCCATACTTTCTAAATTCGCGTTGACTATGGGACAATAGGTCGTTCTCTTCAAGGTAGTACATGGTAACGGGTGATCAAAAAGTTAGTATAAATTTGAAATCTTAATAAATCACGGAATAATGTAGATAGGTAAAAATTGACACACATGCTTGGAAAGATATGGGGTTTTATTAAAAAAAAAGTATTGCTAGACGCGTGAAAGCTCTCTTGCTCGCGTTGTTTGCTCATTACCGTGTGCTCAGCAGTCACTTTCGTCATACTTGGCCTCCCAGGTTCCCAAACCTCAGTACGTGCGATTATTGGCTTTGGGGTTACCTGAAGTCGCGAGTGTGTCGTGATCGACCGACACCTCTAGGGCTGCTGAAAGACAACATCCGACGCCAATGCCTCACCATAACTCCGGACATGCTTTACAGTGCTGTTCACAACATTATTCCCCTACTACAGCTATTGTTGAGTAATGATTGTGAACATATTGAGCATTTCCTGTAAGGAACATCATCTTTGCTTTGTCTTAATTTTTTATGCTAATTGCTTTACTGATCAGATGAAGCGCCATCAGTCGGACATTTTCTGAATTTTTCTGTGTGTACTTTCTAATAAAACCCTATGTCATTCCAAACATGTGTGTCAAATTTTACCTCTCTATCTACATTATTCTGTGATTTATTAAGTTTTCAAATTTTTACTGACTTTTTGATCACCCAGTATTTGAAGGAAGTAGTAGTTGTTGTCGTGATCTTCACTCCGCTAACTGGTCTGACCCACTACTCCACGCTACCCTGTCCTGTGCGAACCTCTTCATTTGAGAATACGTACGGCAACCTACATCCTTTTGAATCTGCTTACTGTATTCGTCTCTCGTCTCCCTCTACCTCTACGATTTTTACCACAAGCTTTTAAAAAAGGAAAAAAAATGTTGTTCACATTTTTGTTAAGCTTAAGGGAATAACTGTGGGGTCATCAAAGTACTTATAAGCTAACTTATGCTAAAGGCAGTACAAGCATCTATGCCTCGCGCATCGAAGCATAGCGCCTCAATGCGCTCGGCCACTCTGCCGCGGCGAACGCACTTCCTTCTAATGCTAAGATTTCTCAATGTCTCAGAAAGCGTCGCACCATCCTTTCTGTTAGGATATGCAAGAAACTCTTTTTCTCCACAGTTTTGTAGAGCAACTCCTCATTAGTTAGGTGATCTACCCATCTAATCTTCATCTTTCCTCTGTAGCACCACATTTCGAATGCTTGTATCATCTTTTTGTCTGAACTCCTTATCGTCTATGTTTCACTCCCACACAATGCTACACTCCTGACAAATCCTTATCAGACTTCCTAACATTTGAACAAATATTGGATGTGAACAAATTTCGATTCTTCAGAAACGCGTTTCTTCTTATAGTCATTTTGCATTTTATATCTTCTTTTTGAAGAAAGTATATGTTCTAAAATCCTGCTGGAAACCGACGTCAGTGATATAGTTCAATAATTTTGCGGATCACCCCTAGTGCCTTTCTTGAATTTTAGCGTGACCTGAGCAGTTTACCAGTCTTTGGGGTTCGGGGCGCTACAGCCGTAGTGTCCTTCTAATGAAAATTTGAGACGGACGGAAGACGAGCGCGGGGAGCCAAGTGGTTGCCGGGCGCCGTGCCTCAGCGCGCCCAGACCGGGGGCTGAACGCTCTCTGTAATAAAAAAAGCTGAGCCAAATATTCAACGAACAACCAAGAACGAACTGAAACAACAACCGCGATGCTTAGATCTACCTGCAGAACACACACACACACACACACACACACACACTACAAGCTTCCTAGGGTTTTATTTGCGGACGGAGAAGTTAGTACTGCTTCCTCCCACAAGTCCCCTAAGACCTCCACATCCTTGCGGATGCTGTTGCATAGCAGTGTGCGTTTGTACCGCCCTACAGTACGCACGAGGTGCCGTAGTTGCTTTCCGAGACTTTACGGAAAGCATAGAGTTCTGACTAACCTGTTGTCTTCTATAGTTGTGTCCCCAGCGCAAAAGACAGCACACAGGTCGTTGGTTCTCCTGCAGCATACAAGTGAGGCTAAAATAAGTTCAGTATGATGGAAGCATAAGAAGCGACTCACGAGATTTTTAACTGTCAGGGATGCCATTTATTAAATAAATAATAAACAAAATCAGCAACTATTGTTAATATGATACGGCCTATGCTGTCCATAGCTCATGTTGAGACCTCGACTGTTTTCACTATTACAAAAAATCTTTACTCATGACCGGCGCGGTCCGGCGCGTATAGTGGTCAGCTCGAGACTGAAACTGCGGCGCGTTGCGAGACTAGAGGGCACCTGACGCTCTATTTCGCGCCAAAACAGGGCCGTCGCGCGCTTTCTGCAAAATCGCTCTTCTCTTGTTACAATAAGAGAAGGCACCTTAAACTTTTTAAACTGTCAAAATCTAGCCTGTCCTTGAGAGATATTCATTACAAATTCTGAGCTCTGAATAATTAATATTTAGTATATAATAAACAAAACTAATTTCAAAAGATATCACATGACGTGAAATGCAGAAGCCAATGCGAGGAGAGTGGCAGTAACATAGGCGGGCTTTCCCACGGGAACCAGCACCTACTGCGCCATATGCTACTGCTCCCCACCCCACATTTCAACATATGCTGCACTTCTGTCTCTCTTCCGCGTTTAAGACGCGTACGATGTTAGCAAAGAAACGGCTAGCGGCCAGAAATATGAAGTGGCCATAAGCCAGGAATATCACAACACACACACACACAAAATTGGTTAAGCCAACCGCTAACCTGAGGCGGAAAACCCGGGTTCGATTCCCAGCCCGGGTCAAATTTTCACTTGTCACCATTGCGTAAATTCAGTGTCAAAATACACCAAATTTAAATTACATCCTTTCTGATGCTCCTTCCTCTCCCTCATTTATAAATAATTTGCTTACAATCGGGAGTCGCGTCGGGCTGTAAATGGGTATGTTTAGCCAGTGGGCTTGGAGTTTTGCAGCGACGTTGGCACCTCCAGGTGGCGCGATAAGTGACACGACACAGCACTTACAGCGCTTTTCGTCTGCCATCACCCTTTTGCGGACATGGACATGGCTGAAAAAGACACCATTCTTCCATATATAGTATTGCATCCATTATGAATTAAGACAGAGTAAAAGCTTTGAAATTAGTTGCTAATTGATTTAAATCTCTCCTGAGCCGGCTCAGATTTTCGCCCTTCCGAATTGATTTAGCTCATTTCCCAATGGCAACTAATGTAAATTCCTTTGTGCCTTAGATAATTAAGAAAACTGGACGAACATTAGTTACAGTAGTACGGAGACTGACGCACAAGGAAATAATTCCAAATGGTGGCCTACTTTTCCGTAACTTGCAACACTAATTTCGTGAAAATAATTGTAGTTTCATGTGGCAGGGCACAACAAAAGAGCTTTCCTAGCATCGCATAATAGTTATAATTTTGTGTTGCTCATTGGCCTAATGCAAGTCTTTCAATTGGACGCCACTTCGGCGACTTGCGTGTCCCTAGCCTACCCCAGCTATCCAACCGGGGAAATGGGAACTACAATTTAACATGGTATCCGAACCGCGTGTCGATTCGTTGAGAGATGAAGGAGGGGTTAAGGCGCAGACTGAAAAATAATCCGAGGTCAGACCGGGTTTCGAACCCGCGATGCTTCGGGTTCCAGTCGAGCACTTTATCCCAAAACCACCGGGACCGACTCTCGCTTCAAAAATATCTAATAGCAATTCTAACTTCTTTACCATGTCTCAGTCATTGCACTACCTGCCCCAATGCAGGTCATTTTTCATATGTATTTTTTAAAATTTGAAATATTCTGTCCCTTTTAATGATACTGTATTTCCTGGCTATGAACGTATTGCGCCTCTCGATGCAGTTGGTAGACAATTATTCAACTGATGAAACTGTTTCAATCAGTGCAAATAAATCACCACTCAACAGCTGTCTGCAGTTTTTAATCATTTTACCATTTTTATGAAGTATTAATTCTTGTTCATATCAACAACAAAGTTTCATCTAAAATCTAGGATGAGAGGAAGGTATACAATTCGCGTCGCTATTCTTCTTCCCGTCGATACGTCGACTGTTGGGTACACTGTAGGTTAAACTTTGGCGAATTTATTTTACTAAACTGAACGGGCGTTCGCGTTCCTGTCGTCACATCTGCCAATAACTTAAGGGATAGAAATCGTGTACGTCATTTGTTCTTTATCAATCGTCGTTCAGTGTGTGATCGTATTTTAACTGTCTTTATATCGTATCTTCTGAAGTGGACGTTGGAATCCGTAGAGCGTTTTCCTGAAAGAGTGTGCGAAATTGCATAGGCCGGAAGTCGTTATGATATTACATCGCCGATTACATACGTAAGCCATAGACAGTGGTGTTACTCTTTGTTCCGCTATCGTTCTCGTTTCTCATCTCTGACCTTTGTTTTCCCATTCCATTATCATTTCCTGGCAAGGAATGAGAACGATGGACGATGATAATCTTTGTTCTTTTTGTTTGATCGTGGATGAGATCGCAAGCATTTTTGGTGGCTGCTCTCAATTATGTAAGTGTTGTAGTGAGAAAAATTTATTTTTATTTTTCTTCTGATAAAATACTAAAATTCAGAATTAAAAAAAAGAAAAGGGGGTGTTGAATATTATTTCATACCTAAATATCCATTTTTAATTTTTTTATAAATGACTATTTTCAGTAATTCTTTAGTAACTGTAGGTTCATACCATTGTTGGGCGCCATTGTGCGAGCCATGATGACTCACGAGAATTCTGGTACAACAATAATAATAATAAAATAGATAATTAACAGTTTATGAATATAAAGTAATTTTATCTCAACATTAACAGTTTAAGTCAAAATAATGATAGGCAAAATTTAGCTACTAATGTACTACAATAGTAACATTAGTTTAAAAGGAAAAATATTTAACAGAGAATAAGTACGTAGATTTCCGCCTGTTATAGTGTTGCTCGCCAACCCCTTTTACGTAATTTAAAGAAAAATAAATTATTATAGGTTGCCTTACTTTTCTTGTTAGTCGTGTTCGTAATACCAACTGCTTTTGCTACGACGCGACGTAACGTGCGCCAATAATAAAATTATATCCGTGTGTTACCAACCTAAATCCGGCCGCGCGGTCCGCTGGACGCGTATAGTGAAATTTAACCCGACTTGCGGCAAAACTTAAAATCACCAAATCTTGACAAACTATTGAGACGGGCAACGCTATATCGTTCGTTCGTTATTCGACCGCGTGGATTCGATGGGACTCTGGCCCATTTCACATTTCCCGTGCCTAACGTGCTGCGAGTTACTCTACACGACCAGATCAAACAGTTTCATCTCGCCCGACGTATATACAAAAATTAACAATTTCCAGCGAACGTTCTGTGATCTCGGCTCCTGTTTGCCCATCAAATGCACTATGATGGATCTATTACAACTGAAATTTGTAATGAAAATGACTATATCGCAGCAGTAATAACTTTGACGATGAAAACGTAAACATCGCCAATGAGTTACTGCAATGTAGTTATCAACTACGAACTATTAGCTCTGCACGGGATCCGATACGAAATTGGATGTGCTAGCGGAAATGAAGCTATTAAAAGTACCGAAGTTCCCTCTCCATCCGTCACTTTTTCTCCTCATTCGGTGATGACAGAACACAGAATTTCTTGCGCCCGTCAATAATAGGTTTACGCTGGTCGCTTTTCGACTGACATAGTTCAGTGGTAGCGCGTTAGTTATTGATCCCAAATATCAGTCATCGAAAACCGAACATCCGCTACGACCCCATCCCACGCTCACATCACCTCTATGTTAATGGAGGCGTAAATGCGTCGGCCATCGTTTAAATGGAAGACGTAATGATCTCCTACGCCCTATTCGGGGCTGCGAATAGCTCGTTAATCAGAGCTATGCTAGTTAACACCGCCGCTTTCATTGTCTTACGCATTGTTCGTGTGGACTACATGCATGTCGGAGCTTAAATTATGGACGAATAAAGAGGCCATCACTGAGTAATGCGTCCCCACATTCATTAGCACTGTCGTTTCTCCTTTTATCTGAATCTATACAGACGCCATCAACCTAGGCTACTGCCGATAGCACCATCACAGCCAGGATGTACCTGTCGTATAGTTCACTGATAGTCAATTTTTTTACGATTTAATCGTACCATATTGTCTTCGTGCAAAACAGGAGGTGACTGACAGATAAAATAGCTGAAACACAATTAACCTGCAGTGCTTCGAAAGATGGCTTAAATTCTTCATCAAAAGTGATTTTGAAAATTTCGCACTAAAAATCGATTAACAGAGCCATATGATGACATTTCGGTTTACCTAGGGGCTACCATTTGCTGAGTTAGTTTCAGTTGCGTACATCCTTAGCTTATGACAACATGCTTATTTTTCCATGTTTTGGCTGTACTTTTACTCTTGTATGGCAACAGCTGTCACATCCTTTGAAATTGTTTTGAGACATTGTGCTTTCTGATATAATAATTTCTTAAGATGAAGATTCCTCGATGTCGCAGAATGTGTCCCACCAACCTATCCCATCTCATAGTCTGGATATGCGAGAAACTCCTTTTTTCCCCAATTCATTTAAGCATCTCCTCATTACTTACATTATCTACCAATCCAATTTTCATCATTCGTCTGTAGTACCACATTTCAAAAGCTTCTATCATATTTTTGTTTGAACTATTTATCGTCCACGTTTCATTCCCATACAGACAAATGCTTTCAGGAACTACATCCTAACATTTAAACTGGTATTGGATGTCAACAAATTTCGCTTCTACGGAAATGATTTTCTTCCCATATCCATTCTGTATTTTATATCTTCTTTACTTCGACCTTCAGAAGTTATTTTGCTACCTAAAAAACAAAACTCATCTACTACTTTTATAATCTCCCTGCATTATGTAATTCCTTCAACATCGTCTGATTTTCTGACGATATATTCCGTTATCCTTGTTTTACTATTGTTAATATTCATGATATATCTTCCTTACAAGACTTTGTCCATTCCATTCAATTGCTCTTCCAAATCCTTTGCGGTGTGTGACAGAATTACTATGCCATCGGCAAACCACAAAGTTTTTATTTCTTTTTCCTGAACTTTAATTCCCTCTCCAAATTTCTTCTTGCAATCCTTCATTGCTTGCTGAATGTACAGATTGAACAACATTGGGGAAAGGTTACAACCCTGTCTTACTCCCTTCCCAACCTCTGCGTCACTTTCTTGCTCTTCGCTCCCTAGATTTTACACATGCTACCTTCAGAACTTGAAAGAATGTATTCCAATCGAGATTGTCAAAAGCTTACTCCAAATCTACAAATGCTAAAAGGGTAGGTTTGCTTCTCCTTAGCCTACCTTCTAAGATAAGTCATAATGTGAGTATTGCCTTCCGTGTTCCCACATTTCTCCTAAATCTCAATACTTAGGTCGATTCCACAAGTTTCTGCATTCGTCTATGAATAATTCGTGCAAGTATTTTGCAACCATGCCTTATTAAACTGATAGTTCTGTAATTTTCACATTTGTCCGCAGTTGCTTTCTTTTGTAATTATTAGAATTACAATATTCTTCTTGAAGTCGGAGGCTATTTCCCCTGTCTCATACCAGGTGGAAACTTTTCTTCATGACTGGCTCTCCTAAGGATAATAGCAGTTCAGTCGGAATACTACCTACTCTAGAGGCCTTGTTGCGACTAAAATCTTTCAGTGCACTGTCAAATTTTCCTATCTCATCTTCCTCCACTTCGTCTTCCATATCTAGAATACTGCCTACAAGTTTGTCCGAAAATGGATTGTCTTTTGATGACTATTAGTAAAGTGCAACAATTTCCTTCATATTCAGGATTATACAAGGTGCGTCAGGAGGGAAGGAAATACAATAAAACTTATAATAAACATTTGCCTATTTTTTGTGTGGATTCTTCCACCACTTCGTGATAGAGAAAGTCCATATTTCTCTTTAAAACAAATAAACTAGTTTTCGGCTTATTAGTCCATCATCAGGAGTGTTCCTTGATGATGGGCTAATAAGGCAAAAATTAGCTTTAAGTTAGTGATAGAGCAGCATTCAAATGTCATCTAAATCAGTTCGGTGGTTTTATGACGTTTACGTCTTGTGTGAACGTAGTATTCATTGGGTTGAATCGCATTACGCAAAACATGTCAACTATTAAAATTATTTTAAGAGATAAATGTGTCTTTCGCGTCATTAATAAAACATTTTAAAAATGCGATAAGTTTCAAAATTCCAGGCAAAAATGGCATTTCCAATGCGTCTTCATGCATAGAAGACGCCATAAGAGCAACCTTGAAGCGTATCTTTTCCATATTTCGACTTATATACTTAAAATCAACAAATACCGTGAATTATCTTACACATTTTCTAAAGTAGGCTATGTTTTTCTTTAGCATTCAAGCTATCTCCACGTCCAAGTCATCAAAATCGGTAAAGCCGATTAGTCAGGAATGCGTAACAGAGGGAACTTCTTTCGCATTTCTAATACTAGTGAGTGGGGTAAGTATTTATATGAAGATATTCTAACACGAATTTTAACTCAGTAATAATGTCATGACTCTGACGAAATGTTATAGGAAGTAATGAAATTATCTCCTATTTCCTAGTTCGTCAATCAGAACAATAATTGTCTAATGGGACAATCACAATTCGTTTCAAACATATTTTAAGTTGGGAGCCATACCACCATCCACTTCCAAGTGCACAGGAACTGTTTTATAATAACTGAGACAACCTCGTAATCTCGCTCTTGGTGTCTCAATAAAATCCCGTGTAAGCTACTACTATATGGGTCACACCTTGTGGATTCGGCAATATTCTACCCTGTGGCACTGAACTCACCCACAATAATTTGGAGAATCGAACACATGTAAATTTATCACACAAACGATCCAAATAAACTGTATACATAAACAAAATGGCTGCAGTATTTCATATCCGGTATCGAGCTCATTATCGGTTCAAGGATTTGATCAAGACTCCACTGATGTAAAGCCTGATTTTAACTGGGGTTCTTTGAATCTCAGATGCTCGTAGGTCCTTTAATGAAATGAATATTTATGTCTGGTCCAGGATTCGAACCCGGGGCTTCCTGCTTACTAGGCAGTTGTTTTAAGTCTCTAGACTCCATCCCAAGCGCACGGCTAAACCAGGAACGTACCCCGTGCGACCCAAACTCTTAAATTTCAGCCTACTTCGACCAATGTATTACATGGTTCGAAGCAGGTGACATATTCCCGCCAAGCGTCCGGTCTCGTAACTGGTTTGTAGCTTGGTGTTTGGAAGGTTGGTAATACTGTCTTCTTACGCAGAATATTACCTTTGTCTCTAGTGAGCAAGGTCTTCTGTACTTTATTTATTGTGAATTTTGCGAATTTGTCTTCCTACAGTTTGCAATGCTATTGACGAGCATGAAGATTCTTTCTTCTCAGAGGATAGCATTAATTTCAAGACAATAACCAAGTGCTGGATATTGGTATATTTTACCGGTTAGTTGTATTTGAGGGGAAGACTATTACAAATCAATTTATTCTTGAGTCTACGATCTCACTGTAGTATTTGAAAGATTTTGTTATTCCAATTTAATTCCGCTCCTCGGAAAATATCATGTACACTGATGTTTAGTGATAATTATTTTTGAGGAAACCATATCTTATGGCCCTCGCAGTTACTCGAAATTATAGTCTATCCACGGACTTTAAAATATTCACTAGTGATTATGAAAGTTATTCGTTCTCGGAACAATTACTTCACGAATGCTACACTTAACACTTTGTCTCGGATATTCTTGAAACAGTCATTTAAAAGCGATGACACTTTTTATATAACTTCAACCTGTCTTGCGAAATATTAATTTTCAATACACTGCAGTCTTAGTCTGCGATTATGAATGATCTTCAAAGCTAATATTTCCGTCCTGTACACACATGAAATTATTTCGTGATAGTCACAAATATTGTATGTTTTCCAACTATTTCAGAATATCTCACAGACAATATGAAAAGTTCTGACTATTAAATGTAAGTGCTACGAATTTTTTTATGTAATCTTTAATATATCTTCAGAGTTATTTAGTTCACACTGATAAAATATTAAATACCGTTAGTCTTGGTATTTCATAAGCTTGAAAGTCATTATTTCACGTTTATAACTTTCTTACACAAACCCTAGAATCCAACCACAGACCGTTATACACTATCGATAAAGAGCTATACTAATATTACCATTATTTGTTAATTCTCTTTACTGATCAGTCTGAAATCATTTAATGATAGTTAATCATTCTGCTTAAAAGTAATCGCAACGACAATACAATGCAATTCTCGACAAAGATATAACTCGACAGAGCTATTTGAACAGAGCTAACCATAAACTCGAAACAGTTATCGAACAAGAAAGAGATGGGACTAAACAGAGCTAATAATGAACATCGAAAAAGTTAGATATGATTAAAAAATGTTCAAATGTTTGTGAAGCTTAAGGAACTTAACTACGGGGTCATCAGTCCCTAAAATTACAAACTACTTAAGAATTAGCGAATACTAACGACGGCACAAATATCCATGCCCGAGGGGGGATTCGAACCCCCGACCGTAGTGACCGTGCAGACCGTGACTGAAGCGCCTCAGTCCCATCGGCCACCGCGGCCGGCAGTTAGATATGAGAGAGCTAAAGACGAGAAAGAGAGAGACATAACTGCAAGTCCTATTTATATTAATTATTAGACAAAACGCTTTAATGATTTGGGTTGCGTTGACCCGCTGACACTTTGTCATTTTAATGTACTTCGAAAACAATTTTAATTTATTTCGATATGTTTTGAAAAGAAAATCAGCACTGCCTCTCAAAAATAATATTTATAAATTATTAAAGTGTTGTAATCCCACTGCCACGATCGAGGTACAGTGTTATAATAAACACTGAAATTCTTAATGGTAATAAACTTAGTCGAGGTGTGATCCTCTTTTCAAAATGTTCAAATGTTTGTATAGTTTATGGGACTTCACTACGGGGTCATCAGTCTCTAAACTTACAAACTACTTACGAATTAGGACGGCACAAATACCCATGCCCGAGCGGGGATGTTCAAATGTTCAAATGTTTGTTAAGCTTATGGGACTTAACTACGGGGTCATCAGTCCCTAAACTTACAAACTACTTATGAACTACCTTATACTAAAGACGGCACAAATATCCATGCCCGAGGGGGGATTCGAACCCCCGACCGTAGTGGCCGTGCAGACCGTGACTGAAGCGCCCCAGTCTCCTCGGCCACCGCGGTCGGCTCCTCTTTTCAGTTTTGATGCACGCGAGGAACGAACTCCTGCTGGGAATACAGAGCCTGTTGCGAGTCGTGGATTAAAATGGTGAAAGCAGAAGCACATATGAGAGTTTGGGTCGGGTTCGGCACTTGCTCGGGTAGTCCTTGCACATGTGTTAAGCCCATGTGCCTGGGTGGTGTAGAGGCTTAGCGTAACAGGCTTTAAGCAGCATGTTCCGGGTTTGATTCCCTGCCTTAATACAAATTTTCATTGAGCATGTTGTATCACTACGACACCTACTAGCAGCTGAGACTCAAATACCAAAGTTAGAATCTAATGTCCGAAAGAAGTAATTTAAGGTGATGGGCCTTTCACATGAAAGCCACGCTATTTGGAAGCATATGCAAGACTAAAAGCCAAACATTTTGTATTAGTTCAACAAAATAGGAAAAGGAGATCGTACCGTGCCAAACATCTGTAGCAAACTAAGACAGACGAGGATACGAAACGTACACAGAGATAATAATCAATCCATATTATGCAATTCCCATAGATAAGACAAATTTTAATGTCATCTGTCTGCATAGCATGCAAATATCTACTCCGAAAATATACTAACTTCTGATGTGATACAAGCAACGCGTTTTCAATGTTTGCTCTGGAAATACGGGGCATATATTCTACCTGACATTGTGCGAAGAAAAAGCATTTTTGTTTGCGCCGACTTGAGACGTCAAAAAAATGTAATTACAATGCGACTCGTATTTTCATTTTACGGCCGTATTATGCCGTGCAAAAATAACATGAGCGGATGATACTGACAGTTCGTGGAAACTGGGTGCTATTGCAAAGGCAAAATAACTTCCCACGTTGGAGAATCTGCAGAGGACGCCGATATGAAAATTTACCGATGAAGCAGTTCTCGACATATTCTGAAAATTCTCTTATTCACATGGCGTAGAAAGCTAGGGCTATAACAACTCACTTTAAAAAAGTACTTAATTACAACTATGACATAAGTATTAACGGCTTTCAGAAGTAACGTTCGCCCAGTAGACAGTAAATAGCATTACTTCTACATATGATTCTTTAACATTGAAATCACTTTTTCTCAAAACGGGATCATCGATCCCTGTTCATAATATTTCCCTTCCCCTCCATTCCGTAATAGCACTCGTAAGAATAGAATACATAAATATTTCCGTTTCCGATATCCATGTCTTCCCCTGTACGTGGGTATTAACAAAACATGATCACATTCGGAAGAAAAGGTTGGTAAAAGAAATTTCGCAAATCATATCGCATATCTTGTCGCAACGAAACTCGTGCTTGATTTCCGAGACAGTATCTCCTATGTATTGCTCTTCCTGATCTCGTACTACGTGCTCCGTCAGTACCAGCAGCTGAGGACACCACAATGCGCTGTAATACTCCAAAACAACTTCAAAATTTCAAATGTTTGTTAATCTAAATGAGTTAACTGGTGCCGTTATCAGTCCCTAGGCTTATAAACTACCTAAAGTAACTTCGCATCGTTTGGTGATGATCGTGTGCTCAGTCGCCACTTTCATCAGGCTTGGCCTCCCAGGTTCCCAGACCTCTGTCCGTGCCATTATTGGCTTTGGGGTTACCTGAAGTCGCAAGTGTATCGACGCCAGTGCCTAATATAACTCCGGACATGCTTTAAAGTGATGTTCACCAAATTATTCCTCGACTAAAGCTGTTGTTGAGGAATGATGGTGAAATAATTGAGCATTTGATGCAAAGACCAACATCTTTGCTTTGTCTTAATTTGTTATGCTAATTATTGCTTTTCTGATAAGATAAAGCGCATCTGTCGGACACTTTTTGAACTTTGTTTTTATTGGTTCTAATAAAACCCCATGTCATTCCAAACATGTGTGTCAATTTTTACCTCTCTATCTACATTATTCCCTGATTTATTAAGTATTCAAATTTATACCGACTTTTCGATTACCCGGCATATATAAGTACATGAATAACTGCAAGTGCAAATATAGCTCCGCGGCGGAGTGGCCTAGCGCATTGAAACGCTTAGCTCTGATGCGCGAAGCCGTTCCCCGTCAGGGGTTTGAATCTCCCCTCGGACATTTCCTTGGTCCTTCAGTTGTTGCGAATATATGGTGTGCAACTGGATGAATGTTCGTGCCTGTGAGGGGCAGTGGTTTCAGCTGAAATGTAGTAATCAGGAAAAAGGTATGCTGTATCTTCGCTATTATTGCAATAGGAGCGGTGGAGTGGCCGAGCGCATTGAGACGCTAAGCTCCGATACACGAGGCTGTTCCACGTCGGGGGTTCGAAACTACCCTCGGGCATAGGTCTTTATGTTGTCTTTAGTATAAGTTATTGTTTAAGTAGTTTGTAAGTTTAGGGACTGATGAACCCACAGTTAAGTCCCATAAGCTTAACGAACATTTGAACGTAGCAAATATAGGATGTTTTACCTTGAGGATAAACACCAGTTTAGGAGCAACTACAATTAGAAAGATATTATCAGCTAAAGATAATGGTGAAGCATTGAATTAAAATTTGTGATGCGACCAGGAATCGAACCCAGACCTCTATGCTTACTACGCAGACGTCTTACTGCTAGTCCACCGCATCACCAGCATTTAAGGCGCCTCAAAATAGTCTAATCACGATTTCCCTCACGTCACAAACTTTAATTTAGCTTCTGTGTTCCCGTGAATTATTGCCACTACTGCCAAGGCTCTCCATGCACGGAATAGCACCTCGGCAATGGATATTTTGGAACTTCCCTGCCTTTAACCTTAGGATAAGGTGATATATATATATCATTCAAAATGGAAATTAACAACCCTGAGACTGTTTTTCGTCTCAAACATGTCAAAGACAGTCTTTGTCATGTTTGAGACGATAAAAACTTTGACATGTTTGAGTCGAAAAACAGTCTCAAGGTTGTTAATTTGTATTTACAATGAAATTATCAGCGATTGAATACATAGGAACAAAATTAGTAAAATGACTATGAGGAGGACACGCCATTGATAACGTAAATTTCAATCTATTCAACAGATTTAATTTTTTATTCTCTTTAATAGAACTAATGCATCGTCTGTGTTCTGTCTAAGAAACGCAACCTTTCCTTCGCCTTCCCCTCAATGGTTTCAGTGTCTTCTGTCTATTTTAAGTTTTTCGTAACTGTGACTGTATTTAGCTCACGGCCTTTTAGTGCTGATTAGAATGACTTCGTACTTTTCATTGTTTAGGGCCAAGTGCCACTTTTCGCACCATGCAGTATCTAAATAGTTTTGAAGTTTCTCTTTTAGTTCTTGTGACTTTACTAATATATGAATGACAGGATCGTCCATGGACGGTATAAAAGAGCTACTTAAATTCTCTCCTAAACCGTTAATAAATTCAAGGAACATTAGGAGCCCTATAAGATTTCCCTGAGAAACATCTCTTCTGACACTTCCTGGCAGACTAAAATTGTGTGCCGCAACCGGAATTCGAACCTGGGACCTTTGCCTTTCGTGGGTAAGCGCTCTACCGACTGAGCTATCACGGCACGCTTCACGGTCCGTCCTCGCAACTCTACATCTGCCAGCATCTCGCCTCCTACTTTCCAAAATTCAGCAGAAATTCTCCTGAAAACCTTGCAGGAATAGCACTCCTGAAAGAAAGAATGTTTCCACAATGAAACTTTCACTCTGCAGTGGAGTAGGCACTGATTTGAAATTTACTGGCAGATTTACATTGTGTGCCGGAAGGTAGGGGAAGAGGTACTGGCGGAAGTGAAGTTGTGAGGCGGCATCGTGAGTCGTGTCGGGATAGCTCAGTCGGTAGAGCGCTTTCCCGCGAAAGACATAGGCCCCAGGTTCGAATCCTGGTTCCAGCAAAGAAGGAAGTTTTGTATCAGCGTACAGATGGCTTCAGAGTGAAAGTTTAATACTGATATCTCTTCTCTTTCTTTCTCGATGACTTCCTGTCAATTTCTACTTACCCTGTGCTTTCTGACAGGAAACGATTTATCCAAACGCACGGCTGTGGTGATATTCCATAAGGAAGTAATCGATAAATCATTCTCTTCGTGCTACTTCATAATGTTCGAACAAGATGTATGTTCCAGAATCCTGCTGCCAATCGATATCAATTACAAGGGACTATAATGCTGCGTATTATTGCTATTACCTTGCATTTCATTAATATCCCAAAATAATCCTGGTGGGAAATCAATGACACTGACTGCACACCAAACACTGCCACACATCGTCCGCTAAATTCACAGATGACAGAGGGAATGGATGGAAATTATACGTTACCAGAGTACAGAAATTTCTACTAACTTGCACAATACAAAAGATATACTTCACCATCTGCGAATCCAAACTTCGAAATGTTTCATGCCCCTGATATGATTGAAAGCAGACGACATTCCAATTGATAAAAGTTACAGGCACAATTATGTTCCTAGAAATTTATTAATAGTCCAGACAATAGGGTGTGACCACCGTGATTAATTGACATTCGCAAATCGTATGATATTGACGACACTTGTAAGCTTTATGGGTTTGAATTAAATTGCCATTAAAATTGTAGAACTGCAGGATCGTTGTTGTACAATCTTTGGGGCGTTATAGAACGAATTAATGTCCATCAGAAAGTCAGAGATAAGGTAAAGTCATGCAAGAGGTATGGAAAGATTATTGTAAATGTTAAATTTTGAAAGGTTTCTACAACATCATCATAGAGAAGTGTGTGGGGTAAAAATCGTAGAGGGAGA
Organism: Locusta migratoria; assembly: GCA_026315105.1. Lineage (NCBI taxonomy): Eukaryota > Metazoa > Arthropoda > Insecta > Orthoptera > Acrididae > Locusta > Locusta migratoria. The sequence continues at coordinate 27,951,014 of CM048751.1, forward strand.
CCGATGGACGAATACAGTACGCAGATTCAAAAGGATGTAGTTTGCAGTTCGTATTCTTAGATGAACAGACTTGCAAAGAACAGGGTAGCGTGGAGAGCTGCATCAAACCAGTCTGCGGACTGAAGACCACAACAACAACATTCTCTAAATGTAGTGATGACACTTAAACTGGTACAACACAATTTTCACTGTTTTGTGTGATATTAAACAACATAAATTTCATATCCAAATGCTTTTCACTGAATTAAACATTCATATCATTTTCGATGTTAATTACAGGTGAGAAAAATGATACGAAACTGTGCAATACCACTGAATTTAAGCAGCTTATTAATTCTGATAATTTAAATTATTTACTTACTCCAGGCACATGAACTTAACACATCTGCAAGAACTGACCAAGCACGAACCGAGCTCGAATTTTTTTATCATTTTATTATTTTACTCTGAATTAAATCTGAAATATAAAGTGATTTCTTGAACTACTGACGTAGCCAAATACAAAAGGTATTCATTACTTTTAAATTTACTTTTATAGACCTAAAAAAGAAAACATTTCGAATTATTGTAACTAGATTCCATTTTGTGCCAGTCCACCACAGAATTATAATGAAATAAAAGGTTTCCGCTTGGTAGGCGATGTGAGATGTTTATTTTGTTAAACTTTGAAGTTTAATAAAATAAACATCTCACATCGCCTACCAAGCGAAAACCTTATATTTTATTTCGAATTACTTTCATCAAATAAATATTTTTTACTTTATCATTTGCTTTCAGGTAGGACAATTAAGACACTTGGATATTTGTCCATTATGATAGGACTCTAACAAGGTAAGACGCTAAGTTTAGTTCAGTTGAATCCTTTTGGAAAACAATTTCTTTTGTCTGTTGCAGTTGCACAATTTTGAAGTCAGTGACTAGTTTCGGACTCTACCGTCCATTATCAAACCAATAGCCTTTTTGAAATCGTGATCATCCAATGCTTGTTGCAAATGGCTGCTAAAACCTTGCACATTATCCGCTATCGATACAATCATTAGTTACACAAAAATATAAAATTGCGGTTGAAACTAGAGATACATCCATGGGCCTCCAGCGTGTACTCATTAAGATGAATTTTAAACTGTTGAATTATTATTTTTTAATGTACTACCGTCGGCGGGTCCATCGGCGTTACAATTGTAGAAGAACATACGTAACACCCAGAAGATGGGCACTTGCAATAGCGGCCGAAACGTCTGTGAAATATTTGATGTATTGACGATGCGGTCTAATACCCAGAAGAGTTTTATCAACAACATACATTTGTTCTGCATCACGTGTTGTGGACGAGTAGTTGCATAATTGGGCATAACGATCACCATACGTTGCTCTTGCCGTATGGTGCAATATTGTCTTCTTGGTATAGTATACCTGTTTACAATGTACCCAAAATTCACACACTTGCTGCAAATAAAAGCCTCTACCTTATTTTGTCAAAAACAGACATAACGAAAACCTTGGCTGTGGTATCATAATGTTTAAAATTAAAAACAGCGACCTGCCACAATTATGCTATAAAATGTTGATTTATTTAAACCATGGTCGGTTACGGATTTTCGTACATATCCATCTTCAGACTGTTGACATGGTTTCCACCCGAGCATCGTTTTATGTTTGTTACATGTGAGCAGCAGTGCGTGAATGGCCCTGCGGTCTAAGACGGTTTGCTACGGAGTGCGCAATTTCTCCCCGTCAAAGGTTCGAGTCCTCCCTCGGGAATTTGTGTGTGCTGTCCACTACGTAAGTTGGTTTACTTAGTTTGTACGATTAGTGACCGACGACCACTGCACTTTTCCCCATAGCTTTACATCCCTAAACTATTAAGGGATCAGGTGAGATATCACATACAATATACATATAATAATGCATTGTATTCATATATTGAACTGTAATTTATGTGTGATACAGAACGATGTTTGTCTGTGACAACTCTTTATCTGAGATTTACATGGCGTTTACTCAGCACGAAGCACCATTGGGCTATCATAACTGTCTAATACTCGTCCTAGTTGCCCTCTAATATGGTGTGTGATCACCTCGGGCGGCCAATACAGTTGCACACCTGCATGGCACGGACAGTGTGTTGACGGATATTTGGCCATTCCTTCACGGGTGAAAAATCCAACTCTTCAAGCGTTGTGGAAGGTTGTGGTCTGGCTGCAATGCGTCTACCAAGTGCATCCCAGACATGTAGAATCGCATTTAAATCTGGCGAATAAGCTTGTCACTTCATTCGTTCAATACTCTTAGTTTCAAGCACGTTGTCCACCAGTGCAGCTCTCTGCAGTCGAGCGTTATCGTACACTAGAAGGAAGCCATCTCCTGTGGCACCAGCGTAGGGAACGAAAAAAAGGTCAGAAGTTTTCGTCTCTATACCTCTGAGCAGTCAAAGCGCCATTTTGAACGACATAGTGGTACGTATATCGGCCAATACTGGCTCCTTCCCAAACCATTCGTCTACCACCATGATATGGTGATGCTTCGAGTTCCATGTTCTCTCCAGATGAGTAAATGGTTATTGTCTGGTTTGATTCATCCGTGAAGAGAACACGATACCATTCGATACGGCCGACCGCGGTGGCCGAGGGGACTGAGGCGCTCCAGTCACGGTCTGCACGGCCACTACGGTCGGGGGTTCGAATCCCCCCCTCAGGCATGGATATTTGTGCCGTCCTTAGTATAAGGTAGTTTGTAAGTTTAGGGACTGATGCCCCTGTAGTTAAGTCCCATAAGCTTAACAAACATTTGAACATTTTGAACATTCGATACGACTCTAATCCTGATGTTCCTCTGCCCAGTTTCTATGGGTTAAACGGTGCTGTGTGTTTAATGGGTCACACACAATCGGGCTCCGTGCGTAGAGCACATGTCGATGGGCGATTTCGGTGTGTTCGTGTTGATATTGCGAGGCCTGAATGGAGTGTTACAACTGAGTTGCATTCAGCTTTCTGTCTCGACGGGCTGGAAGCGTAGATAAGCTTCATGTCTTTCTGATGTTACCCGTGGACGAACTCGGCCTTGCGTTCCTTTACGTTTCCTGTTGACTGAAATCGCGTCTACTCCTAGATAATAAACTTTGGGACACTCCAATACCTGCAGCCACCTCCCTATGTGTCTGTCCCGCTCCAACGTTCCTGTGGCTTCCCCATAACATAAATCTGGGTTGCTCACGTTGCTGTTGCATTGCACTACCTCCTGAAAAACTATCTGAACCCAACTGCTTGTGTGAGTCGTTTGGTAAGCACAATTCAACACCAGCCTTCTGCGACAACGTTCTGCTTTATGTTCCATTATGATACCAAGAATGACCGTGGAACGTGTGCATGCTTCAACACGTGGACGTGATGTAAAATGGCGTCTGGAAAGTATTGCAGCCAGGGATTGGTTGCAGGTGGTAGGAAATCATTCATGTTGGTCAAACTGGCCGAAGTACCGTGGACTTTGATTAGCGGTTGAACCTAACAACGCACACACCACAAGGCATTGTGTGAATGCATTACTGTCATTCCACTCGACTTACATACTGCGAACCAAATTTTCATCACTTTAAAACAGAAATTGGATTCTTTCTGTGAATATGAACTTCCTATATCTAGCCTCTCAAGGAGTTATTAAAATGTTTGTAAATCTATTGGACCAAACTGCGTGGTCATCATTCCGTAGCTTACAAACTACTTAAACCTAGGTAAACTAACCTACGGACAAACACACACACCCATGCCCCAGGGAGGACTCGAACCTCCACGGCGAGCAACCGCGCGTTTCGCAGAGACCGCTTGATACCGCTCGGCTACTCCACCGCGGCAGGAGTTATTATGCTTCTTAATATGAGTATATGCATGAGAACATATTATTTATTTCTTACTCTTCCAGAAACAAACGTTCTCTGTAAGTCAGCAGGAGAAGATCATGATACATGCATACACACCCTCTTTCGCGTAGAACCGGCACTGGACTTGAGCGAAAAACCTCCATGACGCATCTGCGAATTCTATATGAACCTGTAACGAAAGATGTTCCTCTTCTGAGTCTTCTTGCGCTCTATCAGTTTTATCCTCGACGGAACCCACAAGTTTGAGCAATATTCAAGTGCTGATCGAGCAAATCTGTTGATAATCTATCATATTTGTTGTTGGACCACATCTACTGAAGATCGTTCCAATGAATCTTTGGCGTTTATCTGCATTATACAAAATAAAATTTATCGTGATCGTTTTAGTTTTAAACCACTGTTCGTGTACTCCTACGAATTTTGCGAAACAAATGTCTTCGAGTGGCCGCGGTGGAGTGACCGAGCGTTCCAAGGCGCCTTGCTGCAGTGCACACCGCTTCTCGCTGCCGGAGATTCGAGTCCTCTCTCGGGCATGGGTGTGTTTGTTTTCCCTAGCATAAGTTAGTTTAAATGGTTTGTAAGCCTAGGGACTGATTCCAGCGTAGTTAAGCCCCATAGATTTACAAACATCTGTATTTTCTTTTCTTCGAGTGGTAAAAGAAATATATTCGCAATAGTAAATATGATTATACATCACCTGACAACAGAATTCTCAAGTATGAAAATTTGTGCTGGACCGGTACAGGGACCCTAAGCGAGCGGTTTCACTTAGCTAAATTGTATTATCCAAACAAGCCCCCGGACAGGCCTAAACTTCCATGTGCCACATGTTTACTGCCCATGAATGCTCGCATATTCCAATCTGTGATTTTCGCACGGGGCGAGAGTTTTAATTACTACTGCCACGACCTTGCCGGGCTTCCAGTTTCCACTCCGCAGCGGGCTGCGCGCTGATATGAAATTTTCTGGCAGATTAAAACTGTACGCTCGGTCAGTAGAGCAGTTGCCTGCGAATCGGCAAGGTCCCAAATTCGAGTGTCGCTCCAGCACGTAGAATTAATCTGCCGGGACGTTTCAATACGTCACAGTTGTTTGTACTGGGGGTCCAATTTTGCTTTCTATAGTGCAGATCGAACCTCTAAAAGTTTTCCTGGATTTCACTGCTATTTTGTAGTAATTCAGTTGCTTTGAATGCAGCAATGTTAATGGGAAAATTCCTAATGGTAATTCCGACGTTATCTGATATATCATTTACGTATTTACATATAAAATTCCGACTTTCGTGTCTTTGGAAATCTTCCCATCTTAACAGTTTTGATCGGCAGTGTTGTTTTTCACTTGGGTGAATAATGAGACAATAAAAGTAGTTGATAAGTATTTTTTTTAATTTCTGTAGTAAGATAACTTCTGATTACCGAAGTAAAGAAGATATAAAATGCAGAATGGCCATGTGAGTTTAAAATGTTAGGGAATCCTTTCTGAAAGCATTTGCCCGGAGTGTAGCATTGTATGAAAGTGATAAAGAGTTCAGACAAAAAGATGATACAATCTTTCGGAATGTGGTGTTGTAGACGAATGATGAAGATTAGATGACGCAACTAATGAGGATGTGCTCAACAGAATTGGAAAAAAGGATTTTCTGGCATATCCTGACTAAGAGAAGGGATAGATTTGATGGACACATTGCTACTTCGACATTAGGTAACGGTCAAACCTTAAGTACAAATTATAGTATAAACCCCGGCAATTGCATCTGACACATATTCAGTTCCGTTTGAAAGCAAGTTACTGCGATAATAGACATTATATCTGACAGAATGGCCGCAGCATGCCGACCTCGTGTAACACCAAACAACGTACACGGGAACGACGAAAATTTCAATAAACAAAAACATGGCTAAATCTTGATTGATAATAACAGCATGAAGTAAATTATCTTGGGATTTTCTCAATAACGTTTGAGAAGCACGCGCTGCTGCTTACACATTTTGTTGTCCTCATGCAGTACTATGAGCGTACGAAGTAAATCAGCGTTCCAAACGTCGTGGCCTCCCCTTGTAAGTGTGCTCTTAGTGTGGGATACGGCAGTTTGGGTCGGATTCTAGCCGTCTGAGGTCCGAGTCCTCCTGGGACATGTGTGTGTTGTTGTCCTTAGGTTAGTTTACCTTAGTTTAAATAGTTTGTAAGTTACGGACTGATGACCACGCAGTTTGGTCCGATAAATGTACAAACATTTGAACATTTTTTTGGAATCGTGCTTGGGTAGACTAAGGTAAAGGCGACCCCTGGCGAAAAGCTGGAAACCCAGGTTCGGATCCCGACCCGGCTCAAGTTTTCGAATATCACCGTTTGGTATGACACCCATTCCTTATGCAGTGGAGCTGTAAGAAATTTGCTACTGCGAGTAAATATTGATGAATATTATTTCATCACTGTAATTTGTCATCATACAGTAAGCTTACGGCAGGTAATGGAAAAGTGCTACGAGTGGAACAGGGAATTGTATCTGTTTCATAGATCTAGAAAAGGCTTACGACCGTGTGCCTAGGAGGAAGCTACTGTCATTTCTACAAGATTATGGCATGAGAGGCAAACCTCCGCAGGCAGTTAAAGGGCTTTACGTAGACCGTCAGGCAGCAGTTAGAGTAGATGGCAAATTAAGCTCATGGTTCAGGGTAGTTTCAGGGGTAAGACAAGGCTATAACCTGTCACCACTGTTGTTCATACTATTCATGGATCATATGTTGAAAACAGTAGACAGGCAGGGCGGGAAAAAAAAGGTGAAAACAAAATAAGCAATCTCGCATATGCGAATGACTTAGTTGTAAAGGCCGATTCTATTGAAAGGTTGCAAACTAATATTTCAGAGCACGATCAGAGGTGCAAGGATTTTAATATGAAGATCAGCATCTCCAAAACGATAGTAATGTCTGTGGGAAAGAGATTTAAACAAATTGAGTGCGAAATAGGAGGAACAAAGTTAGAACAGGTAGACAGTTTCAAGTACCTAGGATGTATTTTCTCACAGGATGGCAACATAGTGAAAGAACTGGAATCGAGGTGCTGCAAAGCTAATGCAGTGAGTGCTCAGCTAAGATGTATTCTCTTCTGCAAGAAGGAAGGAAGCTTGGAGTTTAATGTCCCGTCGACAGCGTGGTCATTAGAGGCGGAGCTTACGCACGGAGTATTTAGGTAAGGATGTGGAAGGAAATCAGCTGTGACCTTCCGGCATTTGTCTGGAGTGATTTAGGGAAACCACGGAAAACCTAAATCTGGATGGCCGGAGGTGGATTTGAACCACCATCCTTCCGAATGCGAGTCCAGTGCGTTACCAATGCGGCACCTCGCTCGGTCTTCTGCAAGCTGAAAGTCAGTACCAAGACTAAGTTAGCAGTGCACCGTTCTATATTTCGACCAAATTTGTTGTATAGGAGTGAAAGTTGGGTTGATACAGGTTCCCTTATTCATAAGGTAGAGGTTACAGATATGAAGGTAGCAAGAATGATTGCAGGTACTAATAGATGGGACAATGGCAGGAGGGTGTCCATAATGAGGAAATCAGAGAAATACTGGGACTGAACACCATAGATGAAGCAGTTAGAGCGAACAGACTGAGATGGTGCAGTCATGTTACACGCATGGGAGAAGCATGAGCTCGGCAGCGGAAGCTGAATCATGGTAGACCAAGAAGAAAGTACTTAGATTCAGTGCAGAATGATTTTGAAGCAAAAGGCGTGACAACCGACGAGGCATCAATGTTGGCATTGAATAGGGGACCATGGAGGAATTTTATTAGAGGTACTAAGGTTCAGACTGAACGCTGTAGGGCATAATCAGTCTCTAATGATGATGATGATGATGACAGTAAGATACATTAGTGGCAGAATATGGGTGTCTATCACTGCCAACACACCATCCTGCCACGGGGACGGATTACCTGCTACTGAAGTCTGCTTTGGCAGTTAAAATATGCATTACTCCATCTAATAGATCGGTTATGTCTACGTACCAAACATGGGAGACATTGCACATGACATGAATACCCTGGACGGAGACGAGTTTCTCAATTAGTGGCCGTGAGGCGGCTGCGGTTCCCTCTGCCGGCCAAGTTCGCCGCCTTCAGCCGTCGCCAGCCACCACTCCCTTCTCCCTTGCGGTTATTAAGCTGAGTTATCGGCACCCTCAGTCGACTAATTGCGGCTCGCGAGCCTAATTGGAGGGGCTCGCCGGCGCCTTCTGTCTCACACGTGCCGGCGCTGTCTGCGAGGCCGAGTGCCACTTCACGGGGACCAACTTCATACCAGGGTATTATATATATACATGTGGCGAGGAGACTGAGGCGCTCCAGTCACGGTCTGCACGGCCACTACGGTCGGGGGTTCGAATACCCCCTCGGGCATGGATATTTGTGCCGTCCTAGTTCGTAAGTAGTTCATAAGTAGTTTGTAAGTTTAGGGACTGATGACCCCGTACTTAAGTCCCATAAGCTTAACAAACATTTGAACATCAGTCCGTAGCTTACAAATTACGTAAACGTAGGTAAACTAACCTAAGGGCAAACACACACACACACCCATGCCGCAGGGAGGACTCGAACCTCCACGGCGAGCAACCGCGCGCTCCTGAGCGAGACGCTTTAGACCGCTCGGCTACTCCACCGCGGCCCCTACAATTTTCTGTCTGAGATGACATTCTCTTAGTGTGTTGCCCAAGTTTGTCCTTTATGTGTCCTGCATATACCTGTGCATAATGTATTTTATTTCCGATGTTTTCATTCACTGTGATTCGCACCTTGTCCAAACAAAACTGACTCATGTAAAATTAGTGTAAATGTTGTTATTTGTACATCAAATTTTAATAAACGTTATTTAAAAAAAAGTACATTGAAGCCATAACAGATCGCAAATTGCTATTCATTTCATAAAAATAAACGCTGTAACATCTTCAAAATATATAATTTAATATTTCATTGGTGAAAGTATATACAGTAGAACCCGTCATATCCGACCTCGGGATATCCGACTCCTCGGGATATCCGCCCATGTGCCCGACTGTCTTCTGCCGGCGACGAGTCAAACTGACCCAACAGTGCTGCGCGTTGTTTCTCTGTTGAACTGCCAGTTGTGTTCTGATTGTCGTCGTGGACGTTGCTCTACTTTATTGTTTTTTGTTTTGTTTTCGTGATTACTGTATCTTTGGTGATAAACTGTGTTATGCGATTAGTGAAAGTTAGCTATGGCTTCTCAAAAACGTAAGCGTGTGTGCGTTTCCCTTCAACAAAAACTTGAAGTGCTTCAGTGTTTGGACCGTGGTGAGTCACTAGTCAAATTAGCTGCAGAGCGAGATAGCGGTCGGCGTGACAACTGTAAAAGACCGAGAAGAAACCGTGAAGACCTTGAAAGTTATTCTATGACAGTTGAAACGGAAGATGCTTTAAAAAATCGGAAAATGTTAAAAAATAATAAAAAAAACCTAAGCTAGAACTTGTAGACGAAGCTCTTTGGGTTTGGTTTTGTCAAGAACGGCGCAAAGGGACTCCTTTGTCGGGGCCTCTTGTGAAAGAAAAAGCCGTAAAGCTGTTTGAAAAATTGGGAGGAGATGTTGAGACTTTCTAGGCAAGCGAAGGCTGGTTCACCGCTGGAAGCTTCGCCACGGTATTAGACATGTTGTTATTGCGGGCGAAAGAGTATTAAGGACTTCTTCAAATGAGGTACTGTACACACTGTATGTAATTGTTCGCCTTTTTGATTAAACAGTACAGTACTGTATTTTTAATGTTTTCGTTTATTAATGTAGAAATTAAACTTTTCCATTTTATATATATATATATATATATATATATATATATATATATATATATATATATATATATATATATATATATATAAAAAAACTGTTACTTTTTGTTAGAACATGTACTGTAAAATAATTTTTTATCGAATACAGTAATTACGATTAAGCAGCACTGTGTGTATTGAGTGTGTATTTTGTACAATACTTATAATTTAGTGCAGTATACGGCTGTTTTGACCCGAAAAACCGTGTTTTATTGCTCCTCGGTATATCCGACCTTTTGGACGTTCCGACCACTTCCCGGTCCGTGAAGGTCGGATATCGGGGGTTCCACTTATAACATTTATATACTATTTAAGTAATTACATTTCATTCTACCACTTTCAAACAAGATACGCAGCTTTTCAAGATTACGATGTATGGGGGTTCTGCTCGCTGCAACATTATTCTCCTGGGGCGTCGTGGTACAAAAAAATACTCGTAGGTACAATTTTCACTTCTTCATTAATTTGAACCAAACTTCTTCTCCACCAAAACATTACAAATTCAAAACATATACAAAGCATCACATCTTAGCTGGTATTACTTCCATTTCAAAACACAGACTGACATTGCTTCCAGAGCACTTGACAAACGACCGAAACTCGAACTCCCCCACGCAAGGCGGTGAGGCAAATATGTAACAGCGACAATAATGACGTTACATTATGCATTGTTCATAACAATTGAATATACTAATTTACAATTACCGAACATACAAATAAAACATTTCATGTACACGAGAATAATCACAATATAAAATGAAAACTATGCATACAACAATTTTAGATGGCGCATGTATTTTTAAGACGAAATTTCCGATCTTTCTGTTGACAACAAAGTGCGATGTTAAATGTCAATTAACTTGTTAATGAGTACATCATACATGTTCCTAACATATATTGAACTATCAAATGTCATGGCCATTCACAAAATATACTCCAAATCTTACGTCAGTCAATATACACAAAGAATAACAATATTCAAGTGTCGACTATTAGATTGATTAACACAATTAGCTGGTCAACACAACTTGTTTATGAGCCTAAAATATATACAATGCTATTTATTTTCATTACTTTATGTTTTACACAAAAGTTTTTCCAGTTCATCTGTTTAAGTCTGACAATCTGAATAGCTCCCTTAGACTATTCGCGGATGATGCTGTCGTTTATCGGTTAGTGAAGTAAACAGAGGATCAAAAGCAACTGCAAAGCGATTTAAACAAAATTTCTACTTGGTGCGAAAATTGGCAATTGACACTAAATAAAGAAAAGTGTGAAGTAATACACATGACCACTAAAACAAATCCGCTGCACTTCAATTACACGATAAATCAGTCAAACCTTAAGGTCGTAAATTCTACCAAATACCTAGGAGTTACAATTACGAACAACTTTGACTGGAGAGAAGACATAGAAAATATTGTGGGGAAGGCGAATCAAAGGTTGTGTTTCATCGGGAGAACGCTTCGAAGATGCACCAGCTCCACCAAAGAGACTGCCTACATCACACTTGTGCGTCCTCTCCTGGAGTACTGTTGCCCCTTGTGGGACCCTCACCAGGTGGGACTGACGGAAGATATTGAGAAGGTTCAGAGAAGGGCAGCTCGTTTTGTTTTATCACGTTACGGGGGGGGGAAAGGGTCACGGAAATGTTGCAAGAATTGGGGTGGAAATCATTAAAAGAAAGACGTTATTCATTCCGGCGTGATCTGTTTGCGAAGTTTCAATCACCGACTTTTACTTCTTAATGTGAAAATATTTTGCTAGCATCCACCTACTTAGGGAGACATGACCATCCCAATAAAATAAGAGAAATCAGATCGAAAACGGAACGATTTAGGTGTTCTTTCTTCCCGCGCGCTATTAGAGAATGGAACGGTAGAGAAAAGTTATGAAAGTGGTTAATGAACCCTCTGCCAGGCACTTAAATGTGATTTGCAGAGTATCGATGTAGATGTAGATGTAAATAAGATACAATGACGAAACTATTGTTTATAGAACTGTCTGGAAAGTATCTGAACGAATCTCTTAATTAATGAAATCTATCACTTGCTTTAATCACAGTATCACCTAGACACTGTTCTACGCTGATTCCTAGGCTGGCTATATCGTTTTTAACTAACTTCACACGCAACTTTTATCACTATTGAACCACACGATTCTGGATCCGCTGCAGAAGGTATCGTACAATAACATTGAGATGAGAGGGCCAGCAGTATTGTCACACACTGTATAGCACTTTCTGTCTATGGGACTTAACTACGGGGTTATCAGTCTCTAAACTTACAAATTATTTATGAACTACTTACAACTAAGGACGGCACAAATATCCATGCCCGTTCTGAAAACCAAACTGACATTTATTAGACGTTTATACGCAGTTAATGTCATAAATTCCGTGAATAAGAATTTCTTCCAGCTGCCTGTCTTTATTACAGTGCGTGTATATTGCAGACTACCACGAGTAGCCCTGCAACTCGCTCGTCAGACCAGGTAGCCGGCTGCGGCTGCGCTGCCCCTGCAGTACGCGTGTCAAAGCCACGCCTCACAGACCGGCCTCGCGGTCGCCGCTTCCACGGCCGGTCTACTCGGCCTGAGCGATGGATGCGCCGCCCAGTCCAGCCCAGCCACGCCGCCTGATTGAAAGCCCGACGTCACAGCGATTGCACACGCGATCAGTCACGGCGCACCTGTGCAGCGCAGTGCAGTGTAATGAAGTACTCAGCTGACCACCAGACACGGCTCTACATCGCGCTCTGCTCCCTACGGGCGCTGTAAACATTGGGCAGTCAGTTGTATCATCAGTTTTTGTCATTATTGTCTAGCTTTTGATTTATTATTGTGTGTGTGTTTGCGTCTTTCTTCTACATCTGCTCATAAACTATTGAACTCATTTGAACCGAGCTTCGTACATCGGGCAGCGGCGGCGTAGCCGAGTGGACCAAGCCATGTTTTAAAAGAAACTCTGCAATCCTGGGTCTGAACAGGAGAGAGATTAGTAATACTTGGCAAATTTTTTGACACAGTGAAGAATATGGCACAAGGTGCCTTGGACATTGTGCAAGACTGGTGCAGAAAACAGGATCTGGAGGTTAGTCCTAAGAAGACTGTTGTTGTACCATTCACAAGGAAACATATACAACATTCAAGTTGGAATCTAAAGCTTTTCAATGAAGCGCTACCTGTGAAGGGGACAGTGAAATATCTAGGGGTTACCCTAGATGAGAAACTGACATGGACCCCTCACATTAGGAATATTTGCTCCAAGGCAAAAGGTACTCTAGTAAGTACCAGGAGGACTTGTGGCAAAAATTGGGGCCTGAGCCCCAAGGGTATGCACTGGATATACACTACGGTGATTAGACCCAGGATCACCTATGGGGCGGTCGTGTGGTGGAAGAAGGTAGAACAGCAGGTTGCTGCTAAGGAGCTTGGTAAGGTGCAGAGACTAGTCTGCTTACCATAACAGGCGGAATTAGCAGCACACCAACTGCTGGGATGGAAACCATGCTGGATATGCCCCCATTACACCTTTGGGTCAAGATGGAGGCAGCGGCTGGTGCCTACAGACTCAAATCTGTCAACAACTGGAACTCTTTGGGATATCCAGAATCACACACTAAAATAGTGAGTGAGGTAAATATAGGAAAGGTTGGGGAAATGCCAGCCGACTATATTATATAACCCCATACTGCTTCAACATGCCTTTCAATATAACAATTGAAAGCAGGGAGCAGTGTGAGAAAATAGTTCGACACCGTACGGGGGATATTGTCTGGTTCACTGACGGGTCAAAATCAGACCAAGGTGTTGGGGCCGGGGTATATGGGGTGCAGCCAAGACTGGAGGGCGTCATCTCTCTAGGGAAACTGGCCTCAGTTTTCCAGGCGGAAATCATTGCCATCAGGGCGTGTCTGGAGGAGAATTTGCGTAGGTGCTACAAAGATTGTAGCATCTATATCTATTCAGACAGCCAGGCAGCCCTGAGATCACTGGCAGCTCCTGCAACAAGGTCTAAAATTGTTGCAGAATGTCACAGGGTTCTGGTGGAGCTAGGGGAAAGCAATAGAGTAAACCTATTGTGGGTCCCTGGCCACTCGGGGATCAGTGGCAACGAACATGCCGACAGATTAGCCAGGATGGGGGCAGAGGCTCCATTTATTGGACCGGAACCTGTCCTGACAGTCACCAAGGCAATGATTAAATTGGAGCTACGTAACTGGCTCAGAAGACAGCACGTAGAATATTGGACCAAAGTCTACCAACAAAAGCATGGCAAGGTAATGATGCCAAAGCCATGTTTTAAAAGAAGCTCTGTAATCCTGGGTCTGAACAGGAGAGAGATTAGACTCATGGTTGGATTGCTGACAGGCCATGGGAATTTCAAAAAACACCTACATACAATGGGAATAACAGAAGAGGACCCTAAATGTAGGCTCTGTGATGACGGTGATGAAACTGCATCACATCTAATCTTCGAATGCATTGCATGGGAGAGTAAAAGGCACAGAACATTTTGGACAACCAGACCCGAAGAAATTGTGTCTAATAAAGAACTGCTAAAAGGGAATCCTTGCACTGTTCAAGGGCATTGGTTGGCTTTACATATACAGGGAGCGATACCGCACAATAAACTTAGTTACGCCGCGGGCAGTGGCGGGTTGGACCAAGACTGTTTTGGCTTCCCTGAAAAAATCAAATCAAATCAATCAAATCAAGGTGTCTCGCTGCGGAACACGAGGTTTCTCGGCGTCGGAGGTTCGAGTCCTCCCTATGGCATGGGTGTGTCCTTAGGTTAGTTTAACTTAGTTCCGTCACACAATTTTAATCTGCCATGAAGTTTCATATCAGCGCACACTCCGCTGCAGAGTGAAAGTTTCAGTCTGGAAACATCCCCGAGGCTGTGGCTAAGCCTTGTCTCCACCATATCCTTTCTTCCAGGAGTGCTAGTCTTGCATGGTTCGCAGGAGAGCTTCTGTGAAGTTTGCAAAGTAGGAGGCGAGGTACTGGCGGAAGTAAAGTTGTGAGGCGGCATTGTGAGTCGTGTCGGGATAGCACAGTCGGTAGTGCGCTTGCCCGCGAAAGGCAAAGGTCCCAGGTTCGAGTCCCGGTTCCGGCACACAATTTTAATATGCCAGGAAGTTTCATATCAGCGCACACTCCGCTGCAGAGTGAAACTTTCATTCTGGAAACATCTTAACCATTCACCTGACACGAAAATCGAATAACCGAATTTGTAGAGTAGAAAATTCTCTACAACTTTGATCTCTTATGTTTTTTTTTTTCCTATCTCGTATCGTTTCAGAGATATTTGAAAAATTAACGGCGATTTTGGGATGTATGTCTGTCTGTCTGTCCGTCTGTCTGTCTGTCCGAAACGTGTTTCCCGTTTTTAAGACGAACCGTTCAACCGATCAACACCACATTTTACAGACATAATTGTAGGCCGAAAGAGACCAGAACCTCCCTTCTTCAAATTTTTCGGACAAAAATACGGCAGTAATGCCAAAAAGGAAAGCTGTTTCTAATATAATTGTAATTGCAAACGAACCGTTCATCTGACACGAAAATTGAATAACCTAATTGGTAGAGGGGACAATTCTCTACAGCCTCGCTCTATTATTATTATTATTATTATTATTATTATTTTTCATATCTTGCATCGTTGCAGAGATATTTGCAAAAGTAACGGCGATTTGACGATGTCTGCCTGGCTGTAACGTTTTCCCACTTTTTAGGTCGAACCGTTCAACCGATGGGCACCAAATTTTACATACATAATTGTTGGCTACCAGAGATCACAAACTTGCTTTTTCAAATATTTCGGACAAGAAATACGTTAGTAATACAAAAAAGGCCGTTTGTAATGTAATTTCAATTGCATATAAACCGTTCATCTGACGCTAAAATTGAATAACCGTATTTTTAGAGAAGAAGATTCTCTACAACTTTGTCCCCTTATGTTTTTCTTTTCATATCTCGTATCGTTTGAGATATGCAAAAATAACAGAGTTTTGACACCCTCCACTGAATTAACGAAAACCAGACGTTCGCAGATGTCACGTGACATTTTTCGCCCAGAACTCTCTCTGACATAAGATATCTTGCGTTGCGTATTTGATGATTTTCTTATTGTAAATAACACGTTGTCATTTTAAAGCAATGGCCCACTGATGAATTAACAAAACCACGTCGTTCTTCGTACGACAAACGATAACAAATGCCATATTAGCATCAATTAATAACGGCCATCAATAGTATGGAATAAAAGAATGCAACTTCAAAGTGTTGGCTGTAGCGTAGTGGGCAATGCTTTGGATTGTGACGCTGAAGATCGGTGATTCGAAACACACTATTACCTAATAATTTTTTTTCCTAAAAGGGTTTCAGACACACTTATTAATTAATTTTTTATTTTTTAAATTATTATTTTGGTCCAAAATGTTCGCAAAAACTTATAAAATTACAAATCTAAAGTCGGCCGTAAAACACGTCAGTGCGATTTTTTGATTTATTATTGTGTGTGTGTGTGTGTGTGTGTGTGTGTGTGTATGTGGTTGTGTGCGCGTCTTTCTTCAAAATCTCTATATTTATAAGGCGCATTTGTTGTCTGTCTGTCTGTCTCTTACCAACCCTGATCCCTTTCCCCGTAGCATCAGCGCCCCTCCCCTCTCCCCCACCCCCTCCTTCACCCCAGTTGACTGCCCCTATCCCACCCCCAGAGTCTCATCAACCCCTCTTTCCCCTTCCTCCCCTCCCCCTCCAATCCCCTCCCCCCTCCCTTGCGCTTCCCCCATCCCTATCTCATCCCCTCCCCCTCCTACCCCCCCCCCCCGTTGGGGCGTCTCGACCTTTTTAAACAGTTCTCCAGTGCTTAGTGACTTCCGTGTGTTTTAACTACTGCCTCACCAACCACGATCTACGATTTTTACCATGTGAACCGTCAACTGTCCTCGATGTGTGTCTCTCAATGTGATTTTAACCGTCACCGTGGCTCTCAACAGTTTTTATGAAAATGTGTGTATTTTATCGCCGCTTGCTTCTATCTATTTGTCATCCATATATACGTCTGGCTAATTGTCATTTTATGTCTGTTCTCCGAAATCTCAACTTGTCTATGGTTTCAACTCTCCAGTTTTTATTCCACTTATCATGTCCATTGCTACTTATCGTTATATGTATTTCACAAGGCTGAAGAGCAGCCACTGTAGCTGCTGCCAGCCTGCTAACTGTACGTAGGTTAGCGTTAAAATAACAATAAAGGAAAAAAAATGTTTATGTTCTCTTATAACTCAAGATCCCAACAACCAAATAACCTGAAATTAGATACACGCACACAAGATTACATGGGCAAGGTTCTTAAACAGGGTTCGTTCCATTCTTTTTGAATAACCAACAGGAAAATTTGAGAAAAAGTGAAATTGCGTTTTCAGTGGGGTCCGTGTAAATCTATATCTTCGCACTGATCTTGATGAAATTTTGCACAATTGGCCTTCAAAACAAGAGGAAGGGCTCTGTCTACATAAAATTTCGCCGGCCGCGGTGGCCGAGGGGACTGAGGCGCTCCAGTCATGGTCTGCACGGCCACTACGGTCGGGGGTTCGAATCCCCCCTCGGGCATGGATATTTGTGCCGTCCTAGTTCGTAAGTAGTTCATAAGTAGTTTGTAAGTTTAGGGACTGATGACCCCGTAGTTAAGTCCCATAAGCTTTACAAAAATTTGATTTGATACATAAAATTTCGTTCAGTGCATGGTGGACGGTACTTAAGGATTTCGCCAAAATCCACTGTTTTGCTCCGATCTTGATGAAATTTTGTACACTTGTCCTTGAATACAAGTTGAAGATTACTGTCTACATAAAATTTTGTTCGGTGCATGGGGGAGAGTACTTTACTTACAGACTTCTATTGCAGTCTGATGTAGCAGTTTCCAGCAACTCCTGTTGTTTATGACATATCTCCTGAACAATGTATCATATATGGTTCTTACCCCTATGACAATTGTTCCTCACGGTAAGGAATAAAGGTACCAAATTTGCTTGAAATCGATCCAGTGGTTTACGAGGAAATTTAGAGCATTGTCGCTTGACGCAGCAGTTTTTCAGACATCTCATTGTTTATGACGTCATATCTCGTCAACTATGTGTTGCACGTTATTCTTACACTGACGGCGACCGTGCTCTTGGTTTGGAGGTTATGTGTGCGAAATTTCATTAAAATTTGAATAAAACTGTTGATTTGTATGCAATACGAACACACAAACAAACACACGGAAACTCTGCTTTATAATAAAGATAAATTAAAGTGGCTTTTATCACAACACTACTATGTCTATGCTGGAGTCTAAGATGTAAAAGAGGAACTTGCTTTCCTTGCCCGCTTTAGAAATCTTTAACTAAACAACACTTGACATATTCACGCATTTTACAGTAACATGATTCATGTTGTACAACAAGGTATATTCAAGACGGTAATACGACGTTGTTCGTCAATGAAGTTTAGTAAGTCCTCACTCACGGATACGTGCTCTTAGAGATACCCCTCCCCCCACCCCTTTCCGTTCGACATATGACCGCGCAAGGTAATAACGAATAACTCGAGAAAACGCTCAAATATGTCAAAAATATTATTTAAATTTTTCTCAAACTATCAGTTCTCCTCATGTACATCTATGACTGTATTACAGCTATTCTTGTACTGTGATCATTTTTCATCGAGTTTTCAAGTTTCACTCTATTCTCACTAATCTTTTGCCGTTGTCGAACGTGATTGTGGATTAGAAACTCATACGACTTACAGAAAGGCCAAGTAGATGTGACTCGGTAGAATGCAAGGCGAATATCGCGGATATGGGTAACACAAATGCACAATTCTGAAATAATGTTGAAAACCATGGAGACGTATGTGAGGTGTAAAAAGAAGTTTTCTTGTGACAATCACGGCTGATACGACGTTCGAGTGTAATGTTTTTCATCAATGAAAAGAATGATCGTTCGGAAGTCAGCACGTCAACATAGCTATACAGGAACCTTGCACTTTAGTTAGGATATTGAAACTTACCGAAGGCACTCTTGATGATAGCATTGTCTCTGGAATTGTCGAAGGCAACATTCTGGTTTCTATCTGGCAGCCTATTCTATATGCTACTACATTTTCTAGTAGCCTGCAGAATGATAGTCGAACGACGTTCGGAAAGCAATAAATATGCAACCTTCCTGGTGGATTGAAACTGTGATCCAGAACCGGTATTCCAACCTGGGACCTTTGCCTTTCGTGGGAAACCGCTCTAGCGACTGAGCTATCCCGGAACGATTCACGGGCCGTCCCCACATCTTTACTTCCCCCAATACCTCGCCTTCTACTTTCCAAACTTGACACAGGTTCTCCTGGGAACCTTGCAAGGGTAGCATTCCTGGAGGAATGGATCTGGTGGGGACACGGCATTGCCACAGTCTAGTAGATGTTTCCAGAATGAACTTTTCGCTCTGCAGTGGAGTATGCGCTGACCCTTTCTTTCGGAATGCTAGTCTTGCAAGGTAGCAGGAGAACTTCTATGAAGTTTGTTAAGTACGAGGCTTGGTACGGGGAAAGAAGTATAGTTGTGAGGACGGACCGTGAAGCGTGCTGCGATAGCTCAGTCGTTGGAGCTCTTGCTCGCGAAAGGCAAAGGTCCCAGGTTCGAATACCGGTTCCAGCACACAGTTTTAATCCATCAGGAAAGTTTCATATCAGTGCACACTCCGCTGCAGAGTGAAAATATCATTCTCCAACCAATATGCAATTGGCCTGTTGCTCTCCATTCATGTCGCACTATCATGTGACAAAACGGCAACCCGTGTTTGAAAAGACTGATGCTTTAAAAATCCGAATTTTCTGCTAATTATGTACACTGTGTTTGTGTGTGGGAGAAGGAAAGTAGTTAGGACGTTTCAACCTGACTCTCCTCCTTAGACATAATGATGTACAGAACTGATACTTCGTGGTGTGTAAACGAGTAAACTTGAACAGTTACCCTTCGCCAAGTTACATTTGTGGCGCTTGATACTTAATGAATCTTCTTATTATTATTCTAAGAAATGTTTGTAATTCTATCGGACCAAACTGCGTGGTCGTCAGTCCATAGCTTACAAACTACTTAAACCTAGCTAAACTAACCTAAGGACAAACACACACACCCATGCCCCAGGGAGGACTCCAACCTCCACGGCGAGCAACCGCGCGCTCCGCAGCGAGACGCTTTAGACCGCTCGGCTACTCCACCGCGGCCTTAATTTATCTGCTTTTCACTCATAGAATAAATTAGGTTCGATACATTTGTTGTCAGCATGAATCAAATGTACGTGAAAGCGACCAGGAGACGTAGTGAGTCACTACTCGGGCCCGTATGCAAATGGAACATGCTGGAAAAGAAGTAACTACAGCTGTATATGTGTCGGCCATGTGCTCTACAGTGCGTTGAAGAGGACACCAGCGTGAATGGCTGTATGACATGTGCAACAAGCAATCCAACTGGCTGTGCGAGCTGTTGAATTCGTCATTTTGTCGGCTCTATCTCAGAGAGACGATCTAGTATGTATGGTATGTAGGTATGTATGTGTATGTGCGTGCGTGAGTGTGTGTGTGTGTGTGTGTGTGTGTTTGAGAGAGAGAGAGAGAGAGAGAGAGAGAGCGACGGTTTGAGAGCAAAAGACAAGGTATACACTGCAGACTATTGTATTGTAACTAGATATAGGATTAACACCTGCGCTTTTCAGCTGGGCGTGAATCTGTGTATTCTATTGTAACTAGATATAGCGCTTTTCAGCTGGGGCTATAGGCCTACGTTACAGTTAGCGGAATATGGTACCATACTAGCAGTTCCGTTGGATTTTAATGAGCTACTCTTTAGATGAGCATGACCATGTACATAAAATCTTTACGGTAATTTACGCTTTGAAACCTTGCGTATTTCCTGGTCGTTTTCATGATATAAATTAAAAAAGATTTATTTGCAGACCATCAGAAGCTTTCTGCCAAGTACACACTGGAATTACTCAATTTAATTGATAAAAGGAGAAATATAAAACCGCAGAGTAAAGGCGACTGAAAATGAGACTGACAGGAAGTACAAAATAGCTGATCAGGAGTGGCTTCTGGGAAATTACAAATTTGTAGGAGTATGTATAACACCGGGAAAGATAGATGCCGCCTACTGGGAGAGACATTTGGAAAAGAGGAAAGCAACTTTAGGAATATCAAGAACTTAGATGGAACATCAGTTCTGAACGAAGATGGGAGAGGTGAAAGGTGGAAATAATATGCAGAGGAGCTCTAGCAAACTAATGAAGTTTGTAACAATATTGCAGGACGGGATGAGGAATTATACGAAAATGAAATAGGTGGTAGTATACCGAGATATTTCACATAGCACTGAAAGACGTAAGTCGAAACGACACCACCGGAGTAGATGACATTCTCTCTGAGTTACTTAAGTCTCTGTGAGAGACAGCCATGACAAAACCTGGTGCCCAAGATGTATGAGTGAAATACCCATAGACTTCAGGAAAAATGCAAAAATCCAAGTTACAATGGATACAGGGGTAGCCAGGTGTGATAAATAGAGAAGCCTATTTAAAACTTGCACAAAAACCAAAATGCAGTTATAGAAGTAGAAGGGTATGAAAAGGAAGCATTTGTTACGACGGGAATTAATCAATCTGTACATAGTGCAAGCTGTGAAAATCAGCGAGAAATTTGGAATAGGAAAATAGGAAACAAAGTTCAGGGTGAAGAAATATAAATTTTGTTGTTTGCTGATGACATTGTAATTCTGTCAGATACAAGAAAGGACCGGCAAGATCAATTGAACGAAATCGACAATCGACTGTTTCTTGAAAGTAAATCAAGGGCAATAGAACATATTCTAAGAAAATCAGACGCTAGACGCTGCTGAAGTATATAAACTGGGCAATTAAACGTTACTGGTGGTAAATGAGTTTTGTTACTTGGGCAGTGAAATAACGTACGACGGTCGCAATACCGACGATATAAAATGCAGTATGGCAATGGGAAATAAACATGACTGAAAAACGGAAATTTGTTAATATCAAATATTAATTTAAATATATATACCTGTGGCGTCTATTCTGAGAGAACAGACATCACTTCTGATCCTGCAGTTGTTATTGTTTTCATATTGTCACAATATATGACTTCAACTGCGACTCGGCAAAGCTGAAAATGTGTATCCAGCCGGGATTCGAACCCGGGTCTCCTGCTTTCTAGGCAGTTGCGCTGTCCCCTATATCACTGGGGACACAGTGATCACCGCACCTGCAAGGTCTACCTAAGCACGCCTCCCGTCAGACACAAATTTCCAGCTTTACCCTGCCCACAGTACTCAAACTCGTAGTAATATATTCTGTGAACATGAAAACAATAACAACTGCAGGATCAGAAGTGACGTCTGCTCTTTCGGAATAGACGCAACTGAGTAGAAAACAGGAGGTCCGGGTTCGAAACCCGGCTGCGTACATATTTTCAGCTTTGCCAATTCGCAGTTATGAGAAAAAATAATTTAATGTTATGAAGTCTTTTCAGAAGACAATTGTATGGAATGTTGCCTTTTTTGGTAGTTATGTACCGTAAATATTTCATTCAAGAAGAGCTTTGAAGTTTTTGTAATGTGTTACTGTACAAGAATGCTGCAAAATTAGGCGGATCCATCGAGTAACTAATCAGAAGGAATAACTAAATAAAAGTAGGAATCGATTGGTAGGAGACATTCTGAAAATAAATGACTAGTGAATTCAGGACTTGAGGGATGTGTGTGTGGTAAAATTCTCAGAGGGTGGCGAATACAACAAACAGGTACAAACAGATGATGCTTGTTATTCAGTTGGAGAGATGAAGTGGCTTGCCGAGGACAGAGTAAGGTGGAGGGAGACTTCATCAAACTAGTCTCCGGACTGATGGCAACAACAACAACATACATTTCGGAAAAAGTATAAGAAATTTTGCAAAACTACCATGTTAGATGAAAATTAGCTGAATCATATGTTATCTCGTAAAAGTCGTAGCTTTTCTCGTCGCTTACATATAAACTGTAGCTTGCAATAGTGGCGGACGCACTAGCGTCTTAGCACTTTTGTAAGTATAATAGGAACGAATTAGAATACAACTGCTCCATGGTGAAGATAATTCTGTGAGATGTATCATGTAATATAATAAAACTTTACAAGAAGACTTTTAAACATCGTTAATTATATTTTTAAAATGTTCAAAAAGACTCGTTTCTAATAACAAGATGAAGAGCCAAAATGTCTTCAGATGTACGAAGTAATAAATTTAAGTATGGTAGACACAATATTCCTCGTTTGCTACTGTTCGTTTTCATTGGAATGTTTCATTCTCCGCAATTCCGTCTTAATGATTTTTTTTATATTCTTCCTGAATTTGTCTTGAGTGCATGGCACGTTCATAATGTCTTTCGAAATAAAACCGCATAGTTAACACACGCATCATAAACAAAACCATATGTACATTTTTTTTTCGATTTGCAGCTTTCATTATTGTAGTGTTTCAAATGTTCAAATGTTTGTTAAGCTTATGGGACTTAACTATGGGATCATCAGTCCCTAAACTTACAAACTACTTATCTACTACCTTATACTAAGGACGGCACAAATATCCATGCCCGAGGGGGGATTCGACCGTAGTGGCCGTGCAGACCGTGACTGGTTACTTAAAAAAAAAAAAAAAAAAAAAAAAAAATCGCTGAAGTTGAAGTGAATATCAAAAGAAACCATGACAACTTTATCAGTATGTAATTATGTAGAAAGGGTCCTACATGACCACAGAATTTGTAAAACAAGCAATAAATTAATCAAAAACTCACTGATGATGGTATAGAGGTACTGAAAAATGTTTGGGTTTCAAATAGAATTGTGTTTTGCATTTCAGGCGGACCTCACACCTAGAAAACCCTTATGACTTTCTTCACCGTCGTATGCCCGATACGAGTACGGGAAGCTTCATTAGCAAGTTCTGCGATCGCCGCTACAGCAGAGCACATTAAGTGCACAGGTAAACATACTAAACGTACCTGAGTTACTTATTTGATTACGCCCGGGAAAGTAGGACAGACGGCAATTGCACATCATTTGCTGACGCCAGGGCTGTAATCGTATTACTCTTAAATAAAGTAAACGTATGTAATGACGTTAAAGTCTTTCTACAAGCTCTTTCTAAAGTCAAAGAAACTGAGTGTTTGATTTAATTAAAAACAAACAACTTGTGTGTCGTAATTCGAGAGCTCCGATAGTTAAAAATTATTTGCTTTCCTTAGATATTTCACCCATATATATATATATATATATATATATATATATATATATATATATATATTAACTAGCCAATTAGTATAAATAGGATATATTTGGCAGAACTTGATATGAAGATTCGCAACATAGCAACATGTGACTTTGTTGTCTGTGTGTGTTCAACAAATTATGCTTTAATGGTATTAGGTATTTTACAGCTCTGTTCCAGAAATACGGCTCGAAGCATTCTGAGGGTCGAAAAGTACACGTCTGCTTTCATGCCCAGAAGCTATAATGGATGAAAAATTTACCTTGTGCCTGTGATTCTACACTTAATGCCTTTTGCATAGGCCACCATAACAATAATCAATCATTTAATTTTATAAATCAGGCAACCGGTTGCGTAATTTTTAAGTGCTTGACCTAGATTTAGTGGCCACTAGGGACAACTTCATCAGAAGAATAAAAATAATTACATGAAACTCATGACGTCAAAAATATTACGAGCAGGATCGCTCAAGTAGATTGCAATAAAAATTAGCATTCTTGGCATACAAATAAAACCAGTATGGTGTGAACTGCATGAAGGAACTTCATTCCCTTCACACCATACTGGTTTTATTTGTATGGCATGAAAATGTTCAAATGTTTGTAATTCTATGAGACCAAACTACGTTGGTCA
This sequence comes from Locusta migratoria, assembly GCA_026315105.1. Lineage (NCBI taxonomy): Eukaryota > Metazoa > Arthropoda > Insecta > Orthoptera > Acrididae > Locusta > Locusta migratoria. The sequence goes on from CM048751.1 coordinate 27,975,707, forward strand.
TCAGACCCTAGTCTTACAAACTACTTTAACTACGTTAAACCAACCTAAGGACAACACACACACACATCCATTCCCGAGGGAGGATTCGAACCTCCGACGCGGGAGGCCGGGCGATCCGTAACGTAGCGCTCCAGACCGCTCGGCTACTCCTGCGCGCCTGTATGGCATGAATGCTAATTTGTATTGTAATCGACTTGAGCAGTCCTTCTCGTAATATTTTTGACGTCATGTGTTTCATGTGACTGTTTTTATTCTTCTGATGAAGTTGTCCCTAGTGGCAATGAAACCTAAGTCAAGCACCTAAAAATTAAGCATCCGGTTGGCTGATATAGAAAATTGTAAAATAAAGAAATAAAAGAAAGGTAAATGATTATTAAATAAAGGTTTTACTCTAACGTATACAAATGTTGCGGGCAACACAGGTTACCCAGTTGAGTAATGTTTATTAAAACACAAATTTTGGTCTTACACAAACAGTAGTAATAAGTACAAATAAATCTCATAAAAACAAAACAGACACGTTAAGTGTGTTATGAGAATGGTAGCCAAATCCCTCAAGTAATTACTAATCATCGACGATGCTCGGAAACGGAGACAATTTCGCAATCACACAACATGTAATAATGGTCTGCTCAAAATAGTTCAACTCTTTGTTCGACAAATAAAATATCAACACTCATAAAATCCCCTTATCCCTTTATAGGCCAGTACTACGAATGTCCAAAATTAAACTTGAAATATTTTTATTTCATATCCATGACAAGAGGTTAGTTGTATAACATGTTTAGTTTCTAGATTTTCTGAATGTATGGCGTGCTAGGCGGTGATAATTAATCTTATATACTGCTCTCTGGTCAGACATGATAAGTCTTGCAACGAAACTGAACTGTTAGCTACGAAATAATACCACCAATAAATACTGCGAATACAAGCTAATTTTGATGGTCTTTCAATTAGTAAATTTAAGACAAACATTCAGATTCGTTATTGAAATTGTTTGAAACATTACTGTGGGTGACCTGTGCATGATTGTAACGTTGAAACATCTTAGCGGTAGTTATTCGATCAAATAGTTCCTCCGTTCGACTCACACTCCTTCTACCAAGGAAATCATGGCACAACCGGAAATCGAAGCCGCTCCTCTATATGTCAGTCAGCGTCAATGAACTCTAAGCTACCTACACTGACATATACGCAAATAACGGCATGGTTCTGAATAGGAGAAAGTCTCTTTCCCTCGTACCAATATACTTACGCAAAATACTGGCTTTGGCCATCCTCTGTAATCCTGCCCTGTAGACAGTAGAATTGTTCCACTTGTCACGTATCGTTCTGAATTTTGTTGTTAAGGAAGTGGCTGGTGTGAAACTTCCTGGCAGATTAAAACTGTGTGACGGAACCGGGACTCGAACCTGGGACCTTTGCCTTTCGCGGGCAAGCGCTCTACCAATGAGCTATCCCGACACGACTCACGGTCCCGCCCTACAACTTCAATTCAGCCAGTACCTCGCCTCCTACTTTCAAAATTTCACAGAATCTCTCCTGCGAAACTTGCAAGACTACGACTCGTGGAAGAAAGGATTTGGTGGAGACATGGCTTACCACTTGTGACTGGTGTCTTTGCTATTTTTAGGGACTGATTACCAACGTATGGTCCCATAGGGTTACCAACATTTGAACATTTCTTTGCTATCCTTCCTCTGTTGATCCTAATGCGAAATATAGGGTCTCCACGACGTTCAACGGATACTGAAACTCCTTCTTACATATGAGCAGAAGCTCATTCTAGTGTGCCAAGTTTGGTACTTCTTCTCCTGGAAGTTTTATTCTCCTTTATTTTAAGGAGGTTATAGGAGAAAAGGAAAACGTATCATAGAGTGGAATAAATGCTCCTTATGCAACAAGTGTTGGGATCCGCAGGAGAGCCACAGTTGTCGCTTATTCACACTTGTCCGAGACGCAAACAGTTTGCACCCATTTCGAGACCACTCGGCGCTCCTAACGCAGGGCTGTTAGGCTGGGACTAGGCCGTTTACACCGCGAGACGGGGGCGTTCCATTAAACTTGGTGGACTGTGGGGTAATTTACATGGTCATGGTTGTGCGCTGATGAAAGCAGTCGAGTTAGACAGAGAGAGAGAGAGAGAGAGAGAGAGAGAGAGAGAGAGAGAGAGAGAGAGAGAAAGACAGACGTGTCAGTGAGTGAGAGAGATACGTGTCAGTGAGAGAGAGAGAGAGAGAGAGAGAGAGAGAGAGTTCAGTGAGGGAATTATGTGTGTGTGTGTGTGTGTGTGTGTGTGTGTGTGTGTGTGCGGTGGGAGAGTGACTAAGTGAGAAGGAGGTAGAAAGATACAAAAAGAGAGAGAGTTCAAGTAAACGGAGCACGGTAAAATTAGTAAAATTTTGTCACAATCTAGTGCACTTTTAACATTTGCAGAAACTAAATTACGATTATTAATAGAAGTGAGTTTAATGAATAGAAGTTTCAGTAACGACGAACATGAAGTACTTTTAGATAACATTGCTCTTGGAGTTAAAGTTTGAGGTATTTCCGACTCTGTTTGCGGCTGATTCAGAAGACTCTCATACGATCTGTCATGCAGCGATGTACTTTATAATTTACCTCTAAATAATTAGGTGGTCGTTGTATCTGTTGTCATTGTAAGGGACCTGCATCACAGTTCCTCTTTGATCCACGTGTAGCCTTCGCTGTCTTTAATGTTTTAGCGCTGCAGTTGTTGTTGGTGAGGAAGGAACGTAATGTGTACTACCTTTACGCAATGATATCAACAGTTCTTTATTGATAGTTTTGTATTTACTTAATACGGTATACGGATCACAATTAATCACAACCCGAGTACGTCAATCTATATGATACAAAACTTCGGAGAATAGAGTTTAAGTCACTGCTAAGCTAGTCAGTGAATGACGGATATCACATCTGAGAACTTTTTTATATTTTTAATTTTTACACTCTATTAGATGGCTGCTGCTGCATGACATTCTCAACACCTCGAAACCTCAACGACAAAACATGAGGTGCCGTGGACGTTCACTTGTGTTAAGAATCAGATCCCAGCACGGTACCTTCTTCTCTTTATAGCTATATATCCCCTAGGTAATAATACTTTATTACCTGGGTATCTTTCTTTCTCGTATACAGGAAGTGTGCAATGATTTTTGATAAAAACTGCATGTAACAATAAAATGTCGTAGAATGGCTATGGGAAGAAAAGTGATTCTAAAGAAGCGAAACTAGTTAACATCCAATATTAATTTAAATGTTAGGAAGTCCTTTCTGAAAGCATTTGTCTGGAGTGTAGCATTGTATGCGAGTTAAACGCGGACGATAAGTAGTTCAGATAAGAAGATGATAGAAGCTTTTGAAACGTGGTGCTGCAGACGAATGATGAAAATGAGATGGGTTGATCACGTAACTAATGAGGAGGTGCTTAACCGAATCGGGAAGAAAAGGAGATTCTGGCATATCCTAACTAAGAGAAGGGATAGATTGGTGGGACATATTCTGAGACATCAAGGAATCGTCAACTTAGCATTAGAAGGAAGCGTGTTGGGTAAAAATCGTAGAGGGAGACCGAGGGACGAATATAGTAAGCAGATTCAAAAGGATGTAGGTTGCCGAACGTATTCTCAGATGAAGAGACTTGCACAGGACAGGGTAGCGTGGAGAGCTGCATCAAACCAGTCAGCGGACTGAAGACCACAACAACAACAGACAAACTAAGGAAACGAGGTGCAAACATATTTTGCCCCGAACATAAAATTTCATTTGGTAAAGATTTTTAAATGAATATTGCTATCACAAAAATGAGAAAATATAGAGAATGAATGAAGATGGGCGGCGACATTAATCTTTAATAATCTTTAACTACCAGTATTTGATAATTGTCGAAATATCGTAAAGTGTTTTTTATCTGAAATTAACTTACGAATCACAACTGCCTGGCTATCACCTCGCGATAGCTCCCTTCTTCCGGGATTTGGCCACGTGCGCAGTACTTACCCGTCTGGAAGATTTGGGGCCATGTTCCATTCCTGTATACTTTTCTGTAAAAAGTTCTAATTCGTGTAGTAACGTTTGGATCCGATACGATACAACTTTTGTGCCTAAATTATTTCTCGGTATATCAACTGCAAAAGTATTAAACCGATCACCAGTATTGTAAGACTTTAAAATAAGTTTATGCACCGTTCTCATAAACATAGGATTAATCCAAATCCCAGTTACAGCATCGACGTCAAAATACTGTGATGTTAAACAGCTTACAGTAGGTGGACTATAACATTTTTAGAAATTACTAGGTTCATCCGGTCACGCATTGCGGTTGTTATTACAGGTCAAATGGAAAAGAAAAAAAAAGACAAGTTGCCCCTTTCTAATATGTCTAGTTTCATAATGGTTTGAGATCTTCTAATGCCACATACGAGAGATGTTTTAGACTAAATTATACGATAAGCGATTATAAACCCGATTTTCGACTATTTAGTACTTTTTGGGATACTTGTGCAATATGACTTTAAAGACAACTTGTTTCGACCTGTAACGTATTTCAGAATGTTTCTCGCCCAATATAAATGTATTGTAGAGATACAAAATATGTAGGATAACATTTGTAATTTTTAAAGAAACGAAGTAAATATGCTAAATCGTACTTTTTGTGATCTGTTTAATAGCGTAAAAGAAACTGAAGCCTATTATCCCATTACTTCACTTAGGATGGACTGAAGCCACCTCAATTGTCATGTCTCATCTAAATGTAAGTACTTATACTTTATTTAATATTCGCAAACGCACCACAAGATTCAAAACGAACACTCCACGAAATGTCAATTCATGCATTTCAACACACAATTTTCATTGCACTGTTTATGCTTGTATATATTTCTTTATATCATATTGTTTATCTGAACAACTAACATCTCTCTTAAAATTTTAAGTGTAAATTAAGTAATAATATATAACTAGTAGATGAAAACGTCACAGTTGCTAGGTCCAATTTCGGACATTCTATAAAAGATATTTCGACAAGTTCTGTGGGTTTAGGCTGGTTTCCGTTACGCTTGTGTAAGATCGTATTTGTCAACATTCGATTCTGTGCCAAAGATCTTGATGTAAGGGTAACCACTTTGGTTGTGAGTTTGTACAATATAGCAGACATGTACTGCTTTCGTAACATGTGATGGGAAATAATTTTTTTATGTGTCAACACATCAGAGTGCTGAATTACATTACCAGCCTTTTGTGAAATCCGGAACTTAATTTAAAGTGAGAATCAACTACATAGACCTCGAGACTTCCAAGACTACAAAAATTCTGCAAGAACTTCAAATATTCTGAACATCGATCATTGTTATTTCAACCTCCAGTCTCCAGAATTTAAGCCTGTTGCCATTTTCATAGTTACATATGACAAGATCACTGATGATTACTTTGAATTTATGCAAATTTCGGGGACAACCTAGGAACTGGACATACACCCTACAACCGCTGCTCCCCTCTTCACTGTCCCCATTGTCACTCTTCTTGTTCCACACTCGTAGTCCACATCCTCCTTCCTTTTGCCCCTCCAACCTGTCTGTCTGCCCCATTCGACTTTCCCATCTCCTTGCTCCTCTCTTTATCCACTGTGACGGTTGAGCCCCTACAGTATTAACTGTTTCATAATTTTTTGTACTGAGAGCGATTGCGACCATAGCGCGCTGTTTCTAACACCCAAACCTTGAAACTCGCCCACTGTTCTTTTGTCTGACAACTAGCCGTGTTTGTGAAGTTAACAATTAACTGCTTGCTCACAAAATCTAATTACGGCGATATTCACACAGCGGCGGAAGTATACAGTTCCCTTAAGCAAAACTCTGATTTTATAAGTTAAGCAAACAGTTCTACCTTTACTGTAATCTTTCGAGTGAATTGCACACAATTAAATAATGATCCGCAGTCATGGATCTAAATGAAAAATCATAAATGTTGGCAACGGAAACGCAAATATTCTCTCCTCCAGAAGAGAGCAGAGACACAAGATACATGAACAAATTACCCAACATTAATCCAAAATAAATAATGAGGGGAGAATTTAAATTAGCACAAAAGGATTATACTTTAACAAATTAATTTATTGTTCAAAATAACAAGGGGGAAGACCATTTTTTTAAAATTACAATAAAAAACACACCTTGCAAAATGTTCAAAATATCCACAATTACATGGCCCTAAAATTTCCCACCTGCAAAGTTGAGTACAGGTTAATTATGATCACGTTTCATAGGAGGGAACAGAGGAATTGTAGCACATTCACACACAGATTCATACGCCAAGCCATGCAGGTACTTACCAAGCACCCAACACCAATACAGCAAGACAACAGCCAAGCAATGTGGAGAATGCAGATCAAAGGTTCACTCGCAGACAATGAAACAGTACTTAGTTTCCATAACGTGTCAAGCTAGTGGCTTAGGCTTATCATAAACTATCAGAAACAAACGCACTTGGTTTAAGACCACAAAGTGCGGTGTACAGTCGGAAGTTAAAGTTTCCCTAGAACTTCTAACTATACATTAAATCAAGATTTCATTAAATAATGTTTAAAAACGGTCGCTCTGGCGTTCGTTTAGCACAGGGAGAAGCTAACTACATACGGTTAAAGTTGTTAGATCAAAACAGCACTCTACTAAGTCGGAACACAAAATATGCATAAAGTTAACAAAATCAATTTCGAAGAGAATAAGATCGCGAAATATATCGTGTAACCATTCTTCCTGATCTGAGGAATGATAGATAAGCAAGGTTACAGATTGCTACAGCACAATACAGAGTTCAGTCACAAAAATTCTGATAAGTGAAATAATTCTATTTCATGAAAATTAAAAACACGATATATGTCGTGTAACGGTTCTTTCTACACAGAGGGGAAGTATCGGTTTAATGGTAATAACCACGACAGGGAACACGCTAATCGGCTCACATGTGGGCCGACAAGTACACAGATTACAAGTTAGAATGGACAATTTTCGGGGACAAATTATCATGCTACACTCACTATTAAAGACATTAACAAATTAGCTATACAATTATTAACCACACATGTGCACTGAATGAAGGAAAAGCTGAAGGCTTTGTCTGATATTGTCCACGTGTTCTGTCGGCAAAGTACGAACAGTATAGGCACCGCGAGTCCCCAAAAATATTAGAATTCAACTATGATAAGAACGCGAAAGACACTGAACATATTTAAACAGGCAAAGAAGTGATTTAAAAGTTATAAAGTGCAAGAACTATGCTAACGAAACGCCATCAGAGCCTCGGAATCAGATTACAGCAAAATTGACATAAAATTAGCAATCCTGTACGAAATTAAGACAAATCTCACTACTACACTTAATGAAGCTGCTACTCCCAGAATTAAACTCGCGAAAAGTAAGGCTATGGAGCTTGAACTAAGTCGAGCCTCGAGGCCACAGCAGAACCAAACCCAGAGGTACTTACCCTACCGGGAACCAAGAAGCGAATGAATAGCTCTCTTGACCACTACTTAACCGAAACCAGAGGAGGGGTAGTGGAGGGGAGCCCAGAGAGTGTCACCGTTCATCAGGCAGGTAACCTGACCAATCCCCAGCCAAGGAGGTTAAGAGCAAGCTACATTAGGAATCTTTGCTAAGACTGGGTTCTGCTCAGCAGTTGGCAAACCTACTTCTCGCCCAGAGACATTCAACGCCCAATGTTTGAAAGAAATGATGACACAAAACAGATGAGGCGCGCCTACCACTTGCTAAACTTTCTTACATACAAAGTTTCATTCATTCTGTGGAACCCAGGGCTAGTGGGAGCACATCACAGTACACACTAATACATATTTGGGGACTCATGTACAACATAGACAGAATTTTACATACAGATAAAACTAAATCAATATATAATGCCTGGTATCTCGCATATTGCGAGTGGAGTGTCTTGCTCTTGAATCAACATGGCATGAACCAAAGATCCTTGAAACAACCAACGTACCCCTATCCACTTCCCAATGGGAGCTCAACACGACGCACTCTCAGTAACATTTCCTTGAAAGACGATCGTCTGTCGTCTTCAGTATATCTTTTATAAAATTGTAATTTATTTGATGCCTCTACATTAGCATTTTGTTAAAACTATAACCGCTCTTTTCAAGGCATGAGGAATAGCATTTTATTTCATGTTTTCATTTCATTAGTTTCTGAAATGTTAGTTAATATTGCTAGCATTCTGTTGTTTTAATAATTTATTATTGTCCCTGTGAGAATGTGTACTTGCTTTACTTTAAGAGGATGTGCGAGAATCTAATGGCTGTCTGAAGTGGATAGTGATAGCTCGCTTTGCATGGTTCTCTCTGGCTCAGAGTCGGTAGTTAGTCGTTACCAACCACTGATGCTGATGCGACGGAAGAGGTTTCTACACCCTTTGGTTACAAGGCAGTCGACGATTCTTCTCCAGGGCGAGTCACGAGATCTTCTCTCCCCACCACCGCTGTTTTCTTGGATTTTCCAGTTTCCGATAGCTTACCCAAAGCTCCTGGCCACTCGATCGTCAGTTTGTGCTGGGATCGTGGTGAGGTAAGGTTGGTTCTTCTCTTGTGCCTGCGGAGATGGTAGTGATTCGTTGTCTAGCATGTTTAACTTAGACTCTTGAACTTAGATTCATTTTTTGGAATATTCCTTCCGATCCTGTGCGGAAATGTGTTCTAGTTTTTCGATCCAGTGATTTCCAATAGATAAACGCGGTGTATGGGTTACTAGTTGCAGTTTGATAACGGCCTGGTATTCAAACCTTTTGTGATTATGTGGCGGTGTACCAACTCTGTATAAATTCTTTCTAGTGTTGTGGGCCCGGTTTCTAACAGACGATATGTTCATTGTTGTACAGTGCATGTAAAACTGAGTGAGTGATATTTGTTCCACAATTGTTTGTTCCATGCCCATCAGGCAAGTAACTATGTGTGTACCCTTCTGATTTCCACTGGCATTTGTCGATTTTCTCTCCCTGCATATTTTCAATTTTGTTGTTTCTTCTCCAAAATTGTAGTATGCACTCACTCTTTGTCGGTAATTCTCTCCGAGTCTTGTACAACCTCCTTCAATAGGTTGCTTGTGAAATACTTAACATTTCTAAGGGTTTCATGCCGTAGTTTTTATTTTTCCGACTTTGTAATTATTCCACGTTTCCGGATTTTGAGACTGGACTTTTTCCGTCTCTGTAATCGCTCCCTATCGCGTTAGCTGCATTTTATTCACTACCGCTTGTAATTCTAAACAGTTCTAGGGGCTGCATGCCGTAGTTAATTTTCATTATTTATTTATTTATTTATTTATTTATTTATTATACATTTAAACATTTTTATCGGTTTTTGGAACCACGTGTGTTCGAACTCCGACTTCAGGGGTTTACATCTACTCACTTGAATTCACGCAACATCTCTTTAAACCAGTGTTTAGATAGTGTACTCTCAGATTGCAACTTAAGACTCCGCCGTGATTTTGTGTAATGAATCCGATTTTAACCACTTCACCTTCAGTGGAGTGCGATCATGTAACGTAGCCGGGTGTCGCCGTCAGCGTGTTTGCTCGCGGTCTAATCCAAATGCAACTTAATTTTGCTACACTCACGCACCGCCGCGGTGGAGTAGCCGAGCGGTCTGAAGCGACTCGCTGCGGAGCGCGCGGTTGCTCGCCATGGAGGTTCGAGTCCTCCCTGGGGCATGGGTGTGTGTGCTTGTCCTTAGGTTAATTTACCTAGGTTTAAGTAGTTTGTAAGCTACGGACTGATGACCACGCAGTTTGGTCCGATAGATTTACAAACATTTGAACATTTTTTGAACTCACGCACCATCTCAAATCAAGCACGACAGACCAGAGCCATCTTCGCAGTTTCATTGTATATTGTGTTGTGTGGTATCTCCGGCTTTGCTGAATTTCGCCTACGATAGCGGCGCCTGCTTCTGCCTCGTTTCAGCACGCTGATTTTGGTGAGTTTCGCTGTTGCATTGCGTGTGTGTGAGGGAGTGAGTGTCGTTTGTAAATCCTCCCCCCATTAGCTGTAAATTCTGTGTAATTTATGTTAAACTCAGTGCTGGGCGTCGTCAGTATTAGACTAGGTAATGAGATGCATTTTAACTGTATTAACAAAATTGAGTCCCCATTTTGATTGCGTTCGACCTGAATGAACAAGTTAAGTTCAGTATAATTTTGACTTGCCTATAAATTGTAGTTTTCGAGCATCTTGTTCCTTTTAGTAAATATTGTTTTTCACCAGTGCTGAGAACGAGCTCAGATGCAATTTTTTATGTTTATGTTTCGTTGTGCCAGGAATGTTTTTCTTAGCCACCTTTACGAAGTAACTTTAATTGTGGTGGCTTGTTTATTAATGCCTGTGTGTAATTTCATGTGAGCTGCTACGTATGTTGGCCACTGTGTCGTTAACTTCCTCTAATTAGAATAATTTGAACCAAATCAGTTCTCAATTAGGGCCAGTGAACAAGTTTTTGTAGCAGGGAGTAGCCAGTAGCTCAAACGGATCTTTTGCTTATTTTATTGCTAAAATTAAGCTTTTTCATAACGGTAAATTTTTATCTGGCTACCTCCTCTCAGAATAGAACTTTTTTTTCGTACAGTGGCCTAATTTTATCCTGTGGTACGTGGGACAGGCGTTACTTATTACTTTCTATCCATGCCCGTTCTGCTGGAGGCAGCACATAGCTCGAAGTATATCAAAGTTTTTGTCGATTCTCTATCGATACAACGTGTGGTACCGATCTGACATCTGAGGGTTGGGGTGTAGGCACCGCACGCCAAGCAGCGGCTTCATCTCGTGCGGTCGGCGCGAAGGATCGCTGGAGCCACTTGCTGGGTGAATCACGAGGTCAGGTGGCATGGTGCTCTGTCCATCATGCTGAAACGAGCAGTATATTTGTTCAATTATTTGGGACAGTTTCGAGGAGACATACATACAGGAATAAGAGTAAGGTATGGCACTGAGAGATTTTACTATATATAATAAGGATAGTTTAGAACTCACCGCAAAGACGTGGCGACGAGCTGCGACAGGTACATACAGAAGACACACACATACAACACTTTCAGCTATCGTCCATGACCTTCTTCAGAAATTAGAACACTCACGCAATAACACATGCACACAACACACTCAATTGCATAAAACATTTGGAGGAGTCAAAGAAGTCATATAAATTTTTACAGGATTGGTTTATTTCGAGAATGAAGCAAGAGCGGAAATGAAGCAGACGAGAAATAATTTTTTGGCGTCTGAAACATTAAGACACATTGTGGGTCAAATACAATAGTTGGTAAGTTTGCTAATCTGCTGTTTAGATGATCTAGTGATCATTTGAATGATTAATTTATAAGGGGTAGTGTTAATGTTGCGGTAAAAATAAAAGGAACGAAAACAACTAATAGTTAGTTGGAATTGAGATGTGAAAAACTTTAATTTTCTTCTGATATATAGATTTTTCGTTTGTTTGTCTGTAATTCACAAAAATCTACTATTTGATTCCTATATTAAAAAACATTTTGCATACCAGACACTCAAAACAATAGCAAAACCACTGTCTATAGAAGAAGAACAGAGAGAGAGAGAGAAACGGAAGAAAGGGGTAGGCGGAAAGAGAATGCAGGACGAAATGCAGAGAGCGAGAGGAGAAAAGAGGTGGATACAGGAAAGTAGAATAAACAAATACGGAGGAAAATCCGGGTTTACAGCTATTGCAATGATTGTTCTAACAGAGCCATATCGAGAGTATCAATCACAATATGAAGTGAAAATATTCTTACATTTGATAATTAATTTAACAATTTACTGACGAAGACAGATATATATTTAGCATACTTACTCGTATGTTCGCATTTTCTTTTTTGAGTTTGTGTTTAGTCTGCCGCGATGTCCGTGATGAACGGCTACAGACGCTACTGTCTGAAGTTTCGTCTACATGTGAGTACTATAACACAGGCTACTTTTTACTTTTTTTTCAATTAATATTCCCATAGGACCACATGTTATCTGACTGCCGGAGAGGCGCAATGGATAGCGTCACCGTTTGCGATGCTGAAGTTCGCCCGTAAAATCCCGTCAATCAGCAAAAAATTATTTCTTTGTATTTATAATTTCCAGAATGTTCTACATGTTTCTTATGTTCACTTGTAATTTCTACAAGTTTCTTGTGTTAACTTTTCTTCTAATTTCTGGTACATTCTGTCAGTGTATAAATAGCAGAGCACTCTGCCCGAGAGGCAGTCAGTGCTGCGTGTATGTTTTAGTTCGCAATGAACCTGCTTTCATTATAAGTGCTGTGTTCAGTTGAAAACACTGCCCTCGAGTTCAAGCCTTCCATTTCAACGCGACAATATTGTGCTTCTTCAATGTCCTCCACTAAGTAAAACTAGAAGCGCAGGAAAGGGACACAGTGGTTGGAAAGAGAGTAAGAGAGGGTTCTAGCCTATCTCCAATGTAAATCGAGCAAGCTACAAAAGATTGCAAGAAGGAATTTGCATAAGGAATCAAAGTTCAGGCAGCAGAAATAAAAACTTTGCGGTTTGCCGAAGACATTGTGATTCTTTCTGAGACAGCAGAGAGCTGTAGGAGCAATTGAACGTCATGGGCATTGCCTTGAAAAGAGGTTATAAAATGGACATAAAAGAGATAAAAAAATCAGGGTAATGGAATGTAGTCAAGGAAAATTAGGCGGTGCTGAATGAATTAGATTACGTAACGAGATGATGAAAGTAGTTGGTGAGTTTTGTTATTTCAGTAGCAAATCACTTCTGATAGCCTAAGTAAAGAAGACATAAGGTGCAGAATGGCAGTGGGAAGAAAAACATTTTTGAACAAGCGGAATTTGTTGACATCCAAAATTAATTTAAATGTTGGGAAGTCCTTTATGAAGTGAAACGTGTATGATAATGAGTTCAGACAGAAAGATAGCCGCTTCGGTGTGGTCGAGCGCATTGAGACGCTATGCTACGATGTGCGAGATTGTTCCTCATAGTGGGTTCGAATCCCCCCTCGGGCATGGATGTTTGTGCTGTATTTAGTATAAGTTAGTTCATAAGTAGTTTGTAAGTTTAGGGACTGATGACCCCGCAGTTAAGTTCCATAATCTTTACAAACATTTGAACAGAGAGATGATAGAAGAATTTGAAATGTGATGTCATAGACAAATATTGAAGATTAGGTAGGTAGATTGCGTAATTAATAAGCAGGTGCTGAATAGAATTATGTAGAAAATAATTTTTTGGCATGTCATGACTAAGAGAAGGGATAGATTAGTTGGACACAGTCTGAGACATCAAGTATCTGTCAGTTCAGCATTGGATGTAGGTTGCCATTCTTATTCAGAGATGAAGAGGCTTGTACTCGACATGTTAGCGTGGAATCTCAGGACTGAAGACGTCAACAACACAACGCAAGTTGCTTTAGTCGTCACAGTGTAGTTTTCCTATTTTCGTTCTCTTTTCATCAATTTTTATTAATCCTTTAAGGGTGTCTCACACCCTGCCTATCTAACCCATGTTAATTTAGGAAAGTATTTGACCGATTTCTGAAAAAAAAACTATTTTGTGCAGGACCTTAATATTTTTACTGTATTTTACATGATCCTAATAAAGTCAATTGTACTGAAATCTACTTTATCCATTTTATAGTTATTAAGAAGTACTGTTTTAAACTTATTAACAATAATTATTATGTTTTTTTCTGTAAAAAATATTTTTTGTGAACTTCCTAATGGGGCAATATTAGTGAATGTACTAATAGAGGTGGTGGCTTCTTATATTATGCAGAGTCTCTGAAAATTTCATTCATTGATCTATGTTAGTTTCTGATAAAATGGGGCATATGTAGAGAAAATTATAGTATGCGGGAAATTGACAGTAAAGAAAAAACTTTTGAAATTTGTTACTTACAGTTAATTAAAACTGTCCTGCTGCATATGGTGGCCCTTCTTTGGCCTCTATCAGGTCTTGCAGCTTGGTTTTCACCTTCCTGGATGTTATTGAATCCATCATTACTGGTGGAACCTGGAGTGTGTGTGGTCAAGATTACGTAGGAAGTAGGATACCATCAGCCGTATGTTTAACAGAAACATTTATTCCTTAACTACCAGTTTCCAAGAGTTCTTACTGAGAGCTAGAAATCCACGCATCAGTTTCGATCCCAATTTAATGGATATAATACTCCGATATAGGGGCCTGAAGATGGCATAATGGAATGCAGAAATTGGTTGTTAAGGAATAAATGTTTCTGTTAAACATACGGCTGTTGGTATCCTACTTCCTACGTAATTCCTGGATGTCTTGCTTTCTTGACCATATTAGATGCAGACTTGCCTGCATCGGCTATACTAATTTTATCTCAATGTTGCAACCCAGTCATCATATTTTTCACCAGGATTAATTCTCAGCTTTTTCAGTAGCCAACACTTTCCTATATTTCCACAATTGAATGTAATTACAGCATCATGAACTCATAGTAACATTGTATGCATGCCTAATAATACAGTTTTAGGAAGGCGGTTCCAGATTACGCTGTTCATTTAGGTTCTGTATCTGCTCATGCAGAAGTTTCCTTAGAAGGTCAGGATGAGCCAAGTCTCAGAAAATAGGTTTAATTGCTGTAATAACATAAGCAGAACGAGAACGCTAGAGAGAATAAGATTCTTTAGTTGCCTGAGCCCTATAGTATTTGCACCACGAATTTTCTCCCGATAATGCATGATTTGGCTTATCATCAGTAGAGGGCGTATGGAAGAACTAGAAGTAAGTTCCTAGCTTTGCCTGGGTTTAAAATAAGGTTTCATGTAGAAGCGTACAAAAATGTGTCTTATATGTATAGAGACTGCAATCGAAGTAAGTAAAGTACTATCCTCCATGCACAGAACGAAATTTTATGTATACAGTAACCTTCATCTTGTTTTCAAGGTCAAGTGTACAAAATTTCATCAAGATCGGAATAAAACTGTGGATTTTGGCGAAATTCATAAGTACCCTCCACCATGCACTGAACGAAATTTTATGTAGACAGTATCCTTCTTCTTGTTTTGAACGTCCATTGTGGAAAATTTCATCAAGATCAGTGCGAAGATATAGATTTACACGGTCACATTGAAAACGCACTTTCACTTTTTCTCAATTTTCCGGTTGGTTTTCCAAAAAATGGAACGAAACCTGTTTAAGAACCTTCCCCATGTAATTTTGTGTACGTGTACCAAATTTAACGTTATTTAGTTGTCTGGACTTGAGTTATAAGAGAACAAATGCGTCTTATAAATATAGAGATATGAGCCAAACATCTCTTTTCATTGCCTTCAGAGTTTCTTTATTTCTCCTAATTGCCTTCCCGTAGTGCATCTGCTAGTTTTCTATTTCAGTTTTAGTTAACCGACCCGGTCCGGTCAACAATTTTCCATCTTCTAATTTTTTTCCTCTCATAACAACTGTTAGTTTTCTCAGCCTTGTTCAAACATTTTTTAATATGGCCTACACATTCTAATTCGTTAATAATGGCATCTCCATATGGCTTAGAGTTCACCACATTGTTGTAGGCCTTACTGTCACCATCGCTCAAATATCTGAAGTACCGTACGCCTCCTGTTTCTACGTAGCGATGAAATATTTGTTGTACTCCATGATCTTCCATACCGCCACTTCTTCCTCTAAGACATACAGTTGTGTTCTCTATGTTTATTTACTTTACAACATTTGCAATATTTAGACATTACTCCACATCCAACACTTGACCGGTGTTGACACTCGTGTGGTAGTCAATAATCCATACAGAGAAGTCTGTCATCTTTTCTGCCAACTTCCATCTAGTGCAACTGCAATATCAAACATCCATCATTTTTTCCACTGCTTCCCCATCAGCCAGTTTCATGCTTTCCTCACTGACCTCATATATTGCTTTCTCTAATATTCCAGTCAGTGTTTCAGATTTATTTGGTGGCTTGATTTCAGTTCATCACTGAACAAATGTTCTCCTGTATCCATGCCCTTGCAATTGGATCATAAGGCATAAACTAATCTAGTATTGATTTCATAAGGGCCACTTGCATCTGGTTTTGAATAACTCATAAATGAAATCAAATTTGAGAATTTAGTGCAAATACAAATTCAAAGCAATTTCTAGGCCTTTTCTCCCACTGACACTCTCAAAAATTTTGAAACTGTGTGAGTCTTCACGCAAGTGCGTAGTACAAATTTAGAAATTACATCTGCTGATATTCACAAATTTATAATAAAGTTACTGCACCTCTTGTCACTTACAGTGAATTGGTTGTAATTCTCTTGAAATGGCGAGAGCTTCTTTGATAATGCACTTGTTGAAGAATTACTATTAGAAACATCTTGTACAAAAAGCTTTCTAAACTTGTTTCTTCTAAATTGTCGTTCTTGAAAACACCTTTACGTCTCATCTTCAATGAACACAATAAAACACACATAAACACTGCAAACTTAAGTATAACAACTACTCGAAATCACTTTTGAGCAAAACTAACCTCGGGTATTAAAGCGTGTTGTTGACAAACAGCAGAAACAAAAGAATACCGACCGTTGCATTCCGGGAATAGCCAACACACTAGGGAGTAAAAAAAATCGCTAACGTGCAGTGTAGGGGATAGGAAAATACTCTTGATATGCCCAAAACAAATTTTGTTCACCAAAATCCTTTTCAAAGTACTTAAATAAAACCTTAATCTATCGAGATCTGATGAAAACCGAAAATAGATTTTTTTTCTAACTGAACGACGGTGTGGTCCCCTTAAATAACTTTTCCTTTCAATAGCATTTCTTCGTGGTTAGCGGAAGAATAACTAAGAGGGTGCGATCAGACTTGACAGTGATGACCTTGCTCGCCGAACTACAATCGTTTCATGCGTCACTTGTCAGTTAAACGAACGCTGAGCTGGATCAAAACAGTCAAATCGCGTTTAGTCAAATAAAAACAATTTCAATCAGATCTGAACACGCTTGATTCACTTTTTATAAAGAAATAATGCTTTACAATTAAAAACTTAACTGTATTATTAACATCTATGAGCGCTTAAGTCTTTAACCCTGCAAATGCAAGTCATTTAAAACAATTTTCTTTGTTCACTACTTTTAGACTATTGAGTAGGCCAAAAATCGTGCATGCAAGACAATTAATTATCCAGGGGAAATTATTTTCGGTTAGATTTAAATTGCATCATGGGAAGGGTCGCGTGGACTAAGGCACCATTTTACATATTGCTAGGTTGCTCCTACTGGAGGTTCAAGTCCTCCTTAGGGCATGGATGTACGTATTGACCTTACCATACGTTACTTGCGTAGATTGTAAGTTTAGGGACTGATGAACTTATCAGTTTGATCCCTTATAGTCACAAATATTTGAACATTCAGAGTTAAAACTTGCTTCGCTACCTGTCCGCCACGTTAAAGGCTACATTTTTATGCCTAGCAAAGAACTGTTGAATCCACTAAAAATTCAATAGTATTACTAGATCTCGAAGTGAGATAGCTCTCCATGATTAGTTTCGAAGTATTATATGCGGTTTATTTCGAAGATAGGAAGAAAGCGAGAAAAAGTATTTATTTATTAATATAAACTTTCATATCGTGGTCATACGCGAATGCGTACATTATCTATGGACTTTGACTGCGATGGGTTACGACGGAAGAATTAGAAACTTCTGCCTCCCGTAATAAACTGATTAACATTCGTCATTTTGGAATTTGAACTTATTGTCAACCTTAATAAAATAACTTTTAAAAAAAGTATCTGGAAGAGTTAAAGTATGTAAGCAATGTAACAGGATCCAGAGACTTTCATATAAATGAGACTTTGACGAAAATAATCATGCATTGTGAACTCATAAAATGTTTTCTGTAAAAGTGATTTTGTTGTAAATATTAAATTCAAAATAGAGAATCTGTGATACTTAAGTAAGTCTTAAACAATTATTCACGCATTTAGTTCCCTAGTATTGTCCAGGAAGATTCTAAAAGTGAACATATATCTGTGAAATTCGTAATGAATCAGTTAATATGTGAAAGAAAATATCTAGAAGAAACTTCTAATGAAATTTTTTTCTAAAGAATAATTCGATAGAAATGAATCAGGTACAAATAATATCTTTCGTGACGGGCTTCAAACTGTCTGAACTACCGGGACTCAATGATTCAATTTTTCGGTTTATTAAATATCAGCCCCTGAGAAACGGAATTTCAAGCTCAAACATTATAAAAGATCTTTAATTTTAATTGATACGCAGAGCCAAAATTTACAGTATGAAAAATTCAACAAAGATATAAATTTCATTAATTACTAAGAAGTACCATGTCTACCTACTTAAATTTCATGCTGAAGTGACCAATAAAGTTTGGAAGCCATCCATCTACTACAACTGTGAAAGTCAAGCCGAATCTACAGCTTACAAGTCACAAGCTAAAACCAAAATACAAGAAAACCAATGTGAAGCCCCTCGACGAGTCACATACTGTCCTCGCTGTAGTGAAAATGACTATCACTTAAAAGATCCAATTACTTGACATCCTTGTGTGATCACCATATACTAATTTTACTGCCAATTTTATCACAGTTAGTACTTTCACTTTAAGTTGTGAGCTCCTCCGCGAAATTATTCGGTAATGTAAAAGTGAGCGGAAATATGCAAAACATAATTGGAGGATAACATGTTTGTTACCAAGAGTAGGAAATACATCAAGAGGAAAGGTGGCTTAAATTAATTGTTCGAGAAGTATCGTTATAGTATTCTACTTCCAGTTCAATTTTTCACTAAGAAAAGAATAAGAAAATTGTTTTAATCTTTAGTCTTTTCAGATGTTCCAGAAACTGTCGAAACATTTTCTGCAGAGAGACCAAAGGAAGTGAACGCGTTTTAACATCGGAGCTCCGGGCGATCTTCCCGGACGGTAACAAAAACGCGTTCGGTGTTAAGAATGATGGGATGGCCTTGGCTACCGAACAGTTTCAAACTGCGCACTTGGTGTGAACTTTGCCGCTGCAGAAAATTTAATCAGCTTTTCCGCTCTGCTGGGAACGCCGTTGGCGACAATGTCATGCAAATTGATAGCGCACGAGTTCCCAAAGTAGTTTCCAAGCCATGTTTCATAGGAGCTTAATTTTTACATTAAGTGGGGACTCTGAGGTCGCGAAAGAGCACCAGAAACGACCCCTCCCTCCGCGCCGAATAAACCGTACTTCACAGTTCTGAAGACACTAATGATAACTAGCGAATATTCGTGAAGAATACAAATTTTCATCGCGTATTTGATGTGAAATATCGGGTTGCTACTTACCGACCTTCCGGAGGAGTTATTTCACAAGTTCGACTGTACTTATAGTTACTGAATAAGAAGTCGCTTAGGGAACATTTAACAAGGGTAACATTCGTCGGTTTAGTGTGATTGTACGCTTTTGTGCTATCGACATTAAATAAAACACCTAAACAGGCTGGACGCCCTTGACGAAAGTAGACTAGAAATTGACAACCGCAAAAGCAAATATGGTGCCTCTGTCCCTCTCTCTCTCTCTCTCTCTCTCTCTCTCTCTCTCTCTCTCTGTCTCTCTCCCCCCCCCCTCTTTCTCTCGACCAAACTACCCCTGTTTCTTTGTCTCCTGTCTTGGATGTGTGTGTGTGTTCAACCGCTCTTTTGTCATGGTTTCTGAACATGTCTTTTTAAACGGTTTTGCACTACTATGAACAGTCTTCAGTCTGAAGTGTTTTATCCATTACAGCAACTGTTAAGATTATAAATAAATGAAATGCAGCAACCAGTTGCTTGTCGTTATTTATTTTGAACTTCAACGACCGGTTTCGGGCGCTTGAGTGCCCTTCTTCTGGTCTATTTTTGTACTGTTGCTTAATAAATAAACATGCTACTAGTGGAATCAACGCTAAGTGCATTAGCGTTGATTCCACTAGTAGCATGTTTATTTATTAAGCAACAGTACAAAAATAGACCAGAAGAAGGGCACTCAAGCGCCCGAAACTGGTCGTTGAAGTTCAAAATAAATAACGACAAGCAACTGGTTGCTGCATTTCATTTATTTATTGTCTTCAGTCTGTCATCAGCAATATCAATGGCTGATCATCTTGTGATGGTGCAGCTCTTGTGTCTACAGTGCTTACAGTATTAGATTTGTGGTTGGTTCCGCCTTATGCAAAACACTTTTTTAGTTTTAATACCCAAACTAGTTTCGGCACTTATTGTGCCATCTTCCGTGGGTTATTTTATTGTTTCATTCGTAGGATTTGCATATTCATTAATTGCGAAATGGCAAATTTTGACAGCCTGTCATATTTGAGCTGTAGTGTTGCTGCTTGTTTGTTTGTGGCATGTTGTTATGTTTTGTGGACTTCAGTGTGATTTTTGCTGTGAAGCAGCAGTGCCGAGGGGACTGAGGCGCTCCAGTCACGGTCTGCACGGCCACTACGGTCGGGGCTTCGAATCCCCCCTCGGGCATGGATATTTGTGACGTCCTAGTTCGTAAGTAGTTCATAAGTAGTTTGTAAGTTTAGGGACTGATGACCCCGTAGTTAAGTCCCATAGACTATACAAAAATTTGAACCTTTTTTTTTTTTTTTGAAGCAGCAGCCACGGCCGCGGTGCCCGAGCGCACTGCGGCGCACCAGTCAGCGTTTGCACGGCCACTACGGTAGTGTACTCTAGTATCAATGGCATTTATATAAAGGAAAATTCGTTTCCTTTATATAAATGCCATTGATATTAGATTTGTGGTTGATTCCGCCCTATATTCTTACGTCGTCGTTTCGGCATCTGTCGTCATCAGATCTAAAAACCTCTGAACTTGCACAGTAAAGTTCAGCGTCAATGATAAAATATCTACATAGAAGGTACGTCAATTACCTGGTAGGTAGATAATTTATCATTGACGCTGAACTTTACTGTGAAAGTTCAGAGGTTTTTAGATCTGATGATGACAGATGCCGAAACGACGTAATAAAAAAAGATATAATTTTAGCGATATAGAAGGCCGTTATTCTTATTGAATCAATGGCATAGCCATCGCCGTCTCAGACATCGTCGTAGTAATGTCTGATGTAAAAGCACTATTCCTGTCTTCACCATAAGACTTTTCGCCATTTATGTCAACAACACCGCTTTGCCTTTAATTGTATCCACAAATGCTTTCACTATCGGCCTCAGCTAATGCCAGCGTTTCTATGACTCTCTTTGTATGTATTGACGTTTTCCATTTATAAATTCACTCTCTTGTCACAATAGATCAGATGGGCCGTATTATCTAATAAATTGGCGTTGCATTGTGTGTCATCGACCACAGACTGATTAAAATATCGGTGTGTGTCAAGACAAAGAAGAATTTATGACATTAAGTGCCAGTGGGGATTGAATGAATCAGTGGAGAAAGTTGATAAATTTGCACAACTGGGATTCGACCACGGGCGTCCTGCTTCAGAGCGATTGTGCTGCCCACTACTTCACATGAACACTGGAATCGAACCTACTGTGCTAATTACCCAAGCATGCATCACGCTAGGCCCAAATTTTCAACTTATACACTCACTGTCATCGTAATACTATTGCCAATTTTCACTTATTATTCGAGGCATTTCATCGATTCCCGCAAGTGTTGGCATCTAGTAGGCATCCATAAAAGTAAAAATGAAAATAGAAATAAACATTTACACAACAATTAACCTTCAACACTCACAACATCTAATTGCGATGATAATTGTTTCATGATACACTTTACTGTTGGAATGTGTAAAATCAGCGTCAGGTTAATGAATTCTAAAAGCTGTATGTTATAATGATGCAGATTAAATATGTGTATCGCTATCATAAATCATCTTATTTCTTGTAAATCCATAAATCATGAGGTGGCTAAGGTAAGTCACTCTAAATATTTGCAGATATCTAGGCGAATTTACAGCCGTAAACCATTAATTATTTTCAACGTTTGCAGCTTTCGAATTATGTCACTGACATCGGTTTGCTGCTATATACAGTTTTCTGTGTTTATTGAAAATACTGTGAAGTTAATGTGACAAAACACTGAAATATTAGAGGCGAATCAAGGCGCCTGAAGTAAATGATACGCCATCCGAACTCATGATGTCGTTGGAAGGGTGTCATAAAGAAACTGTTCCACCTTGTGTCGAGGATGTATGAGACAGAAGAAATGCTCTCGGACTTCAACAAGATAGTAATAATTCAAGTAATAAACAAAGCAGGTGCAGAGATGTGGGAAAATTTCTGAACTATCAATTTAATAAGGTTTGGTTCCAATATATTAGCACCAATTATTTACAGAATAACGGAAAATCTAACCTCTCAGAAGATTAGTTTGGATTGAGAATAAATGTAGGAACACGTGAGGCAATACGGTACGACTCATCTTAGAAGATAGTTTTAGGAGACGATAACCTATGTTTTTAGCTTTTGTAGATTCGAATAAAAATTTTGACAAAGTTGACAGGAAGACATAGTTTCAATTGTTCTAGACAGCGTCAGTAGAAGACAAGGAATGAATAGTTATACTGAACTTATACAGGTTCACATAAGCCAATATTCACATTCCAACTTACCTTAGAAGATAGGTTAAGCAAGGAGAAACTTAGGTTTGTAGCTTTTGTACAAAGCTTCTGAGAATGTTGACGAGAATACACTCTTTCAAATTTTGAAGGCAGCAGGGAAAAATACAGGGAACGGAATCTAATATTCAGCTTGTATAAAAACCAGACAGCAGTTATAACTTTAAAAGAGCATGGAATTGACGCAGTGGTTGCGAAGGGAGTAAGACAGTTTTGTAGCTGGTTCCTAAAGTTATTCAAGGACACATTCAACAGTCTGTGAAGGAAAGGAAGGAGAAATTGCGAATAGGAATTAAAATTCAAGGAGAAAAAATTAAAAATGAGTAGTTTGCCAATGACATTGTAATTCTATCAGACATAGCAGGAGTCCTGTGAGAAGCACTGAACAGAATGGCCGTGTCTTGAAAGGTAAAGCACAAGGAATTACATTACGTAACGAGACAACAAAACTAGTACGTGAGTTTTGTACTGTGGGTAGCAAAATAATCCTGAGAGGCTACGAAAAGGTAAACATTTCTAAACAAGAAAAATTTGTTGCGGTTCAGTTATTAATTTAAATGTTAGTGAGTCGTTTTTGAAAGCATCCGGCTCTGCCAGATTGGTGTCCTGCAGTTCCATACTTCACTTAACATTAATAATAGAACACCAACATCGAAGTTTGAAGTAATGTGTCCAGGATACGAGGACGGAAGACGAATGACGTCACATGACCTTTAGTGATGAGTCCCGTTTTTCCATCATATCCAACGATAATCGTGTTCGGTTTGGCGGAGAGCGAGTCTTGCCAATATTCTGGAGGAAACATAAGTGTTAACCCTTGGCATGAAGGTGTGGGAAACCATAGAATATACGAGGGTTGGAACTTAAATAGTGGAAACTATTTATTAACAACCGATACAAAAGCGTTAAATGATTGGACCGGTTACTGTCCTTCAAAGTAGTCACCAGCGTTGTGTAGAACCCATTGCCAGCGACGTGGAAGGCGTAGTATACCGTTAGCAGGGCCTTTTCTGTGGTAGTGCGAAAGGAGCGGTCAACTGCCTGTCGAATCTCAGGAACAGCTCTGAAAGAAATGCCACGAAGTGGTTCCTTCATCTTCGAAATCATATTCACAAGGACTAAAGACCGGAGAGTATGGTGGATGGTACAGTACTTCACAGTCCCGTCGACTGAACAGAGCGCTGTATGCGCCCGCGCATTGGCGTGCAAAATTATAGGTGCGTTTCACAGAAAGTGTTGCCACTTCTTTCGAAAAACTGATCGCAGGTGATGCTCCAAAAACGAACAGTAATACTGTGCATTGACGGTGCAGAGAAAGGAAAGAGAATTGATCCATATAATTACAAGCCAATATCGTTGAATATCGTAAGAATTTTGGAGCATATTCTCAATTCGAATATAGTAAATTTCCTTGAGACGGAAAAGCTTCTTTCTATGAATCAGCATGGGTTTAGGAAACATCATGTGAAACGCAGTTTGCCCTTTTCTGACATGAAATCCTGCGAGCCATGGATGAAGGGTAGCAGGCAGATTGTGTTTTTCTCGATTTCAAAAAGACATATGACACGGTGCCACACTGCAGACTGCTAACGAAGATACGAGCTTATGGAATAGGTTCACAGAATTGTGACTGGCTGGAAGACTTCCTAAGTAATAGAACGCAGTTCGTTGTTCTCGACGCCGAGTGTTCATCAGAGACGAGTGTATCGTCAGGCGTGCACCAGGGGAGGGTGATAAGACCGCTATTATTTTCTATCTACATAAATGACCTAAGTACCAGAGTAACTTGTAATCTGCGGCTGTTTGTTGATGATGCTGAGGTGTATGACAGGGTGTCGTCTTTAACTGACTGTAATAGCATACAGAATGACTTCGACAAAATTTCTAGTTGGTGCGAAGAATGGCAGCTAGCCCTCAATGTAGAAAAATGTAAGGTGATGCGCATGAGTAGGAAAAACAATCCCATAATATTCAAATACATCATTAGTAATGAGCTTGATGCAGTCGCGTTGTTCAAATATCTAGGCGTAACATTGCAGAGCGATATGAAATGTAATGAACATGTAAGGACAGTTCTGAGTAAAGCGGACAGTCGACTTCGGTTTATTGGGAGAATTATGGGAAGAAGTACCTCATCCGTAAAGGAGGCCGCGTATAAAACGCTTGAGTATTGCTCAAGTGTTTGGGACCCGTAGCAGATTAGTTTAAAGGAAGACATAGAAGCAGTTCAGAGACGAGCAGCTAGGTTTGCTACTGGTAGGTTCGACCAATGCTCGAGTGTCACGGAAATGCTCCGGCAACACAATTGGGGATCGCTGGAGGAAAGACGACGTTGTTTTCGCGAATTTCTGTTGAGTAAATTTAGAGGGCCGGAATTTGAGGCTGAGTGTAGTACAATCTTGCTGCCACCTACTTACATTTCGCGTAGTGATCAGAAATAAAAGAGAAATTAGGACTCGTGCGGAGGCATATAGGCATTTTTTATCCTATTCGGGAGTAGAATAGGAAAGGAAATGCCTAGTAGTGGTACAGTGTACCCTCCGCTACGTACCTTACGGTGGATTGCGGAGTATGTATGCAGATGAAGATGTGCCATGGAGGAACGTAATGCGTTAGGATAATACAACCACAGTCGCATTTGATAATTACCATAATATTAACCATACTGCGACTCTGACGCTCTTTCGACTTTCGCGGCGACCCATAACGCCATTCGTTCGACTGGCGTTTCAGGTGTGGCTCGTACGATGTGTCCCATGTCTCATCCATTGTTACGATACGGCGAAAGAAAGCCTCTCATTTGCGCTGTTAGTTCTCCAAGTGCGTCTGAGCAACGTCTTAACGCATCCATTTCTGCATTATCGTCAGTTTATGCGTAACCCATCGTGATGCAATGTTTCGGATGTCTAGGCGTTCCTTCAGTATGGGACGCACAGTCGTATGAGCTAGTCGGGTTTCGTTGGCGAGCAAAGAAATCGTCTGGCGTCGATCACTGATCACTAACGCGGCAACAGGTCGCACTTCTTCTTCAGAGACGCTAGGTCGACCTGCCCGTTGAATGTATGCAGCAGTTTGCCGACCTTCGTTGAAGGCTTTCACACAACGTACCACTTTTCTGTAAGGCAATGCCGATTCTCCGTACGCCTCTTGAAGACCTTGATGAACTGCTTGCTGTATGACCAGTGGCACATTAAATCTTGATCCATCTTCGTTGTTTCTGTTTCGAAAACAAAGTGATACCGTCACGTTAGACCACTCGCTCACAAATGACTGTGTTTCCCTCGATTGTGCGCACTCCGGTGCGATAAGGTCATCAACGTATGCTATCAGCGACAATAGTGGATTTCATTGCACAGTGTCTTCCACAGCAGTGTTGTCACTATCTGAGTTCCAATCATCGTACATTTAGTTCACGTCCAGTTGTGTTTTCGCAGCCATTGCTAGTAAAGTAATACGTCACAGAAATTCTTCATTCGTACCTCCCATCACTGATGGAACAGCACCGTTGTGTTCTAACTAGATAATGCATGCCCATACACTTCACGTTTATCTATGGACTACATACAACATTCTGAGGACATCCAGTTCTATGCAAGGTCCCCGGATCTCTCCATCATTCAAACGTGAATAATGATTTTCGAACAGGCTTCTATCGTAGTAACTATTCGCTGGATCTGGACCATACTCTATCCTGAGCAAACCTTTTCATCTCCTCATAAGAACGGCAACCCACATCCACTTGAATCTACTTACTATACGCGTCTCTTGGTCTCCCTCTGCGATTATTACCCCACACACTTCCCTCCAATGCTAAATTTACGATATGTCCTACTAAGCGATCCCTTCTTTTAGTCAAGTTATGCCAGAAATTCCTTTTCTCACCAATTCTCTTCAGTACCTCTTCATTAGTTACGCGATATACCCACCTAATCTTCAGAATTCTTCTGTAGCACCACATTTCAATAGCCTCTATCCTCTTCCTGTCCGAACTGCTTATCGTCCATGTTTCACTCCACAAAAATGCCTTAAAAAAGTCCTTACACTTAAATTAATATTCGATATTAGCTAATATATCTTTTTCAAAAATGCCGTTCTTCCCATTTCCATTCTGCATTTATATCCTCTATACTGCGATCATCATGTGTTATTTTACTACCCAAGTAACAAAATCCATCTACCACCTACATTGTCTCGTTACCTAATCTAATTCCTTCAGCATCGCTTGATTTTCTAAGACTGCATTCCATTATCTTTGTTTTGCTCTTGTTAATGTACATTTTATACGCTATCAAAACGCAATGTTTTTATTTCTTCACCCTGAACTTCAATCCCTATTCCAAATTTCTCCTTGCTGTCCTTCACCGACTGCTCGATGTAAAAATTGAATAACATCGGAGAAAGGCTACAACCCTGTCTTATTCCCTTCCCAACTAATGCTTACCTTTCAAACCCCTCGAGTCCAATAAATGTGGTCTGGCTTTTATACAAGTTATAAATAACTGTCCTTTTCCTTTATTTTACTAATGCTGACTTCATAATTTGAAAGAGTGTATTCCAATCAATATTGTCAAAAGCTTTCTCCAAATCTACAAAAGCTAAAAATGTAGGTTTGCCTTTCCTTAATCTGTCTTCTAAGATAAATCGTAAAGCGAGTATTGCCGCCCGTGTTCCTACGTTCCTCCTGAATCCAAACTGATCTTCTCCGACGTCATCTTCTACCACCTATTCCATTCTCCTGTAGATAGTTCGTGTTAAAATTGTGCAAACATGACTTATCAAACTGATGGTTCTGTAATTTTCACACTTGCGTGCGCTAGATTTCTTTGGCATGGTGATTATTACATTTCTCTTAAAGTCTGAGGGTATTTTGCTTGTCTCATACATCTTACACACCAGGTGAAATAGTTTTGTCATGGCTGGCTCTCTCCCAGAGACTTCAGTAGCTCTGCGGGAATGTCATCTACTCCCGGGGCCTTGTTCCGACATAGGTCTTTCAGGGCCCTCAGTATAGTATCTCCTATTTCATCTTCATCCACTTCCTCTTCCCTTCCTACAACATTGTCTCTAAGTTCAATTACTTTGTAGAGCTCCTCTATGTATTCTTTCTACCTTTCAGCTTTCCCTTCTTAGCTGAGAACTGGTTTTCCATCTGAGTTCTTGATATTCGTAGAGCTGTTTTTTTGTCCCCAAACGTCTCTTTTATTTTCCTGTAGGCAGTATCTACTTTCCCCCTTGTTACACATTCTTCTACAGATTTGCATTTGGCTTCTAGCCACTCCTACTTAGCCATTTTGCACTTCCTGTCCATCTCATTTCTTAGTCGTCCGTACTCCATTTTGCCTGTTTCATTTACTGCATATTTTTAGTTCCTCCTTTCATCAATTAAATTTAATATTTCCTGGGCAAACTTGCGTCAGGAAAAAAATCCAAAGGAGCACAAGGCCGTGCATTGGAACGAGAGATGGTTGACTGATGTGGCACCGACGCCCCACCTGTAACTCCCGACGAACTGTCTCTTTCGTATCATATGGCAATGAATTCAATAATGCCACGAGCCGTTCGTCGTAATATGTAATTGTTATTCGAAGCAGTGTATTATGCAGGGTGTCCCATTTAACCTGAATAATGGAAATATCTTGAAAAATACATGTTGTGCCCAAAAAGCCCCAGAAAAAATATAAATATATCCAAGTGGGTCATGTAACTGACCTGAAATGAAAGCAAACAACCCCCCCCCCCTCTCCGCTTCCTAAGGGAGGAGGGAGGAAATTTGAAATCTTAAAAAGGAACTCTCTCTTTTATTCTAGATTCGTCCTATGCGTCAAAAATATTTTAGGTTTGCCGGATATACTATTTTCCATTTTCGTAGACAACAGTATAATCAGTTAAATATGATTGCTCATACGTTTCGAAATATTACATCATAAAGTCGACAATAAAATGTTTAATATAGTAAGTACAGTTTACAACTCACTATATCATTAAACTGTCCTTACTATATTATTAATTCCAACCTGGACTTTCCATTACAATAAAATGTTTGTTACAGTAATTTAAGACGAGATACATAACGATATTAAAATCAAAATCCTTCACATCGCGGAGTGGTAATGTAGTTGGCAGATTAATTTTTAAGTGCCGTGAACTGTCTTTGAATCTCTGAGAATACCCATTAAAGAAATATACTAAACACGTATTAAAGGGAGAGCATAATTTCCACCATCCATTGATGTTGTCTACGTATTTGCGTTTCGATTCAAATCAAATGTTTGTAAATCTGTGGGACTTAGCTGCTAAGTCTCTAGCTTACAAACTACTTAAACAACCTAAGGACAACACATACACACATGCCCGAGGGGGGACTCCAACCCCCGACGGTGAGGGGGGCCGCGCGCACCGTAGCACGGTGCCTCAGCCCGCACGGCTATTATACCGCGGCTGTGTTTCGGTATAATGTGTTGTATTACGGTGTAATACGGTAGTTCTTCTCTGGATGCAGTGTACTGCGGCTCGCGATAAAAGGCAGTGCAGTGTGATCGGACTTTACTAACGCTCAACGGAACGGGGACAGGACTTCAATGGTGGCATTAGGTAAGTTTCTCAAGACTCACCGAACACGTGTTTTTATTATTATTATTATTATTGTTATTCAGTGTAAGTGTAATGTATAGAGAATAACCCGAAACCACATAGGTTTTTCTCGTGCAGCGCTATCTACCACGAATGGATACGTCGGACAAACTCTGGATGATTTTTATGAGAAATCATAATTTGCGATTAAAATGGGGATTCCTACCTATGATTTCAAATTTGCACCTGCCTCTCCCCGCCCCCCTCTCTCGGGGTGGAGGTAATTTAATATCAGGTCACGTATATGTCCTTCTTGCCGGCCGCGGTGGCCGAGGGGACTGAGGTGCTCCAGTCACAGTCTGCACGGCCACTACGGTCGGGGGTTCGAATCCCCCCTCGGGCATGGATATTTGTGCCGTCTTAGTTCGTAAGTAGTTCATAAGTAGTTTGTAAGTTTAGAGACTCATGACCCCTTAGTTAAGTCCCATAGACTCTACAAACATTTGAACATTTTTTTGTCCTTCTTAGAGATGTTTATTTTCGGTTTGGAACAGTTTTATGTATGACGTGTAGTCTTAGAATTATTTAGATTTGTCAGGTAAAACGGGACACTCAGTATATGCATACATTTCACATACATGATATGATTATACTTTTAGATAAATTTATCTATTATTTGGATTAATATTATAAAGTGCAGGTACGCATATAGAATTAAATGAAATGTTTGAGAATCAGTGTTCAATATTTCTAAAGTTTTTATTGTGAGACATACGAGAGTTGCATCACAATAGTTCTTTACAAATTGTTTATCAAATAAAAATTATCTTAAAAACAGATTAAGAAGTTCAATAACACAGACAGGACGTTACATTGTCTAGAATAGGGTCCAAGATGAGAATTTTGTCATGGAAACTTTTACTACAGTGGCATCAATCGAATTGTAATGTAGTCCTTCTAAGTTGACAAGATAAAGTGTACCTTGTTGTTGTGGTCTTCAGTCCGGAGACTGGTTTGATGCAGCTCTCCAGAATACCCTATCCTGAGCAAGCCTCTTCAACTCCACATAATAACGGCAACCTACATCTGTCTGAATCTGCTTACTGTATCTATCTCTTGGTCTTCCGCTGCGTTCTTTACCCCACACACTTCCCTCCAACGCTAAATTTACAATCCCTTGATGTCTAAGAATGTGTCCTACCAATCTATCCCTTCTTTTAGTCAAGGTATGCCAGAAACTTCTTTTCTCCCCAATTCTGTTCAGTACCTCCTCATTAGTTACGCGATCCACCCACCTAATCTTCAGCATTCTTCTGTAGCACCATATTTCAAAAGCCTCAATCCTCTTCCTGTCCGCACTGTTTATCGTCCATGTTTCACTCCCATACAAGGCAACACTCCATACAAATGCCTTCAGAAAGGACTTCCTTAGGCTTAAATCAATATTTGATGTTAACAAATTTCTCTTTTTCAAGAACGCTTTTCTACCCATTGCCATTCTGCATTTTATATCCTCTGTACTGCGACCATCATTTGATATTTTACTGCCCAACTAACAGAACTCCTCTACCTCCTTTTTTGCTTCGTTACCTAATCTAATTACTTCAGCATCACCTGATTTTCTTAGACTGCACTCCATTACCCTAGTTTTGCTCTTGTTAATGTTAATCTTATATGCACCTTTCAGCACTCTGTCCATTTCGTTCAACTGCTCTTCCAGGTCCTTTGCTGTCTCTGCCAGAATTACTATGTCGTCGGCAAAACGCTTTGTTTGTAATTTTTCACCGTGAGCTTTATTTCCTTCTTCAAATTTCTCCTTGCTTTCCTTTATAGCTTGCTCAATGTACAAATCGAATAACATTGGAGAAAGGCTGCAAACTTGTCTTACTCCCTTCCTAACCACTGCATCCCTTTCATGCCCTTCAACTCCGACAACCGCTGTCTGGTTTTTGTACAAGTTGTAAATAACCTTACGCTCCCTATATTTGACTCCTGCTTGCTTCAGAACTTGAAAGAGTTTGTTCCAATCAAAATTGTTAATAGCTTTGTCCAAATCTACAAAAGCTAGATATGTAGGTTTGCCTTTTATTAACCTATTTTCTAGGATAAGCCATGAAGTTAGAATTGCCTCCCGTTTTCCTAGATTTCTTCTGAACCCAAACTGATCTTCCCCGTGGTCGGCTTCTACCATTCCCATCATTCAGTAAATAATTCGTGGTAATATTTTGCAATCATGACTTATTAAACCCATGGTCTTGTAGTTTTCATCGGATAAAATTTACTGTCACCTGGTATATAAGATGTATGAGACATGCGAAATACCCCCAGACTGTAAAAAAATGTAATAATTCCCATTCCAAAGAAATCAGGCGCAGACAGGTGTGAAAATTACAGAACTATCAGTTTGATAAGTCATGGTTGCGAAATTTTAAAACGAGTTACCTGCTAGAGAATGGAAAAGCTGGTAGAAGCTGACCTCGGAGAAGATCTGTTTGGATTCAGGAGGAACGTAGGAACCCGGGAGGCAATCCTCACTTATCGACTTATCTTAGAAAATAGATTAAGGAAAGGCAAACCTACATTTTTAGCTTTTGTAGATTTAGAGAAAGCTTTTGAAAATGTTGACTGGAATAAACTCTTTCAAATTCTGTAGTCAGCAGGGGTAAAATACAGGGAAAGGAGAGTTATTTACAACTTGTATAAAAGCCAGACCGCAGTTATTAGACTCGAAGGGCATGAAAGGGAAGCATTAGTTGGGAAGGGAGTAAGACAGGGTTGTAGCCTTCCTCCGATGTTATTCAATTTGTATATCAAGAAGGCGGTGAAGGAAAGCAAGGAAAAATTTGGAATAGGGATTAAAGTTCAGGGTGAAGAAATAAAAATATTGCGTTTTGCTGATGACATTGAAATTCTGTCAGAGACAACAAAGGACCCGGAAGAGCAGTTGAATGGAATGGAGACTGTGTTGAAGAGAGCATATAAAATGAACATTAACAAGAGCAAAACAAACCTAATGGAATGCAACCTTAGGCGATTTTGAAGGAATTAGATTAGGTAACGAAACAATGAAAGTAGTATATAAGTTTTGTTACTTGGGTAGTAAAATAACATGCGATGGTCGCAGTACAGAGGATATAAAATGCAGAATGGCAATGGGAAAGAAAAGCACTTTTGAAAAAAAGAAATTTGCTAACATCGAATATTAATTTAAGGAAGTCTTTTCTGAATGCATTTGTTTGGAGTGTTGCCTTGTAAGGGAGTGAAACATGGACGATAAACAGTGTGGACAGGAAGAGGATAGAGGCTTTTGAAATGTGGTGCTACAGAGGAATACTGACAATTAGGTGGGTAGATCGCATAACTAATGAAGAGGTACTGAACAGAATTGGTGAGGAAAGGAAGTTTTGGCATACCTTGACTAAAAGGAGGAATCGCCTGGTAGGACACATTCTTAGACATCGAGGAATCGTAAATTTAGCTTGGGAGGGAAGTGTATGTGGTAAAAATCGCAGAAGGAGACCAATAGACGCTTATAGTAAGCAGATTCAAACAGATGTGGGTTGCCGTTCTTATGAGGAGATGAAAAGGCTTGCTCAGGATAGAGTAGGGTGAAGAGCTGCATCAAACCAGTCTCCGGACTGAAGACCATAACACAAAATTTACTGTTATGATTTTCATAACGGAGTTAAGGAGAAGGAAGACTGATAAAGGTTCAAAACTCGCGCACAATTTGTTTACGTTTTATTACGATCGCTACGGCAGAGATTATTACGTCGCTAGACTGCGAGCTGCTAGTCAAGTGATATTACAGATTCCTAGCCTGTTGGGCAAGCAGCTGATTTTGCTGCCTGGGACGGACCAGCAGGGAGGGAGGGAGCTGCAACGTTGGGCGGGTAATGGAATTCCTGAGGGAAATACGGCAGGTCGGCGAGCGGGCCGATGAACCCGAGACGCCGATGTGATGGATTCCGTGCCTGCTGGCCGCTGTCGAACGCACTGCCAGTAACCGACATAATCATAACTCGCCGCGACAGCAATGACTCCTGCACACTCAGTTCTCGGGACCATCTTAGGTTTTTTTAGTGCTTTCAATGCGGTTAGCCGCAAAATTAGGGTTGAATCACGCTATTATTCACATCTTTGTGAGACATAATTGCAGCCTTTCGAACGGGTCCAAGTGGAAAGCCTCAAAGAGAGAAATCTATCGACTATCTTCGATACATATTTCTTGATCTTCGGTATCTTTTTTTATTAAGCATAAGGGAGTTAACTGCGGGGTTATCAGTCCCTAAACTTACAAACTACTTATGAACTACTTACGAACTAGGACGGCAAAAATATCCATGCCCGAGGGGGGATTCGAACCCCCGACCGTAATGGCCGTGCAGACCGTGACTGGAGCGCCTCAGTCTCCTCGGCCACCGCGGTCGGCTCTTCGGTATCTGAAAGAGAATTGTAGAGTGTCACTGAAAATGTCAGGCACTCACTACAGAAACGAAGCTGCTTCTACAAGGTGCGTCTGAAAAGTTCGGTGAATGTGTAGCGTAGGGAATGTTGGGTGAAGCTGTAGCTGTGGCCGAATAAAGAGAAGATGGGAAAATTACACTTCAAATAGTGGCCGACTATCATTGTTCCCTGACAGGTAACTCAGCTGCATATCTTCTGTCCCAGGCGGTCGGACTTCGGGGTTTCAGCGCCTGGTAAAAGGTTTACAAAAAGGGACAGTTAGGGAAGGTACAGAAAAATTGAAGGTCTGGATAGCCAGTCGAAACATATATTAACAACAAAGTACATAGAGGCGAGGTAGCCCTGTCACACATTTCCATAAACCCTCAGACACTGAAAGCAGCCTTTGGGTGTGTGGTAGACTTGTTGTAGGTCAAGTCGCAAAATACATACAAGAGTGAGAATATAAATAAGAACCAGTTCTCGGAGATAGTTTAAGACGGAAGGTAAGAATGAGTTCCTCGCACGATTACAAGAACAGGGGTCGGACCTAGGCATCGAACATGTTACATACCAGAAATACAGTTCCCCCCCCCTCCCCAAAAAAAAGGGGGCGCAATTGCAGAAGTAAAGCGATAGCGTCCACGGAGGATGCTAAGTATGTCGTGTCGGTGATCATGTCGAGTCCGGCGCGGAAGTCTAGGACAGGCTGCTTGCTCCCAAGGTAATGGGAAGCACGTGTCATTAAACGACGGTAACTGCTGTACGCTGATCTGCCGATGTCGATACCTCCAGGAACTGCAACGGAATGGGACTCGGGAGCTGCTCTCCAGGCTATTTAAAGAAGTCACCACTGCATTCGTGTGCACCTCCGCGGTTGCCGAAAAGGTTCCTGTAGCCAACCTAACAGAGGACGGAAGACTCACCGTTACCTATCTTGTGGCCGCCGGCAGTGGCGGAGTTCCAACTGTCACGTTGGGTGGCCTGAACTGGCGCAGATTCGCCACAACGTGCTGTAACGGTTTGAAATAAAGGTCGAAGGGAAACTAAACAGGATTTCGCCATCTTGGCCATTTTCTGTAATAATTAAATGTGCAGTGCCAAAATTATTTTGCTCCCTCCAACCGATGTTCCTCTATCAGACATTACATCGGTAGTGTGTGGGCCCGGGAAAATTAGTTTTATGCCTATACACGTTCGATGAAATTTTAATGGCTATTAATTAACAAAATAAACGGTCTCTGTGTGTCTAATATATAAAGCAGAGTGTCCGTATGTATGTGCGTGTTGCATACAAATCTACAGTTTTGAACCCATCTTTTTCAAATTTTGTACACGTAAGCTTCAATCCATGAGGACGGTCGCCGTAAGTGTAAGAATCACGTACGATACATAGTTCACGAGATATGACGTCATAAACAATGAGATGCGTGGAAAACACTGCATTTACCGACAATGCTGCTCATTTTCTCCTAAACCACTGGACCGATTTCAACCCAATTTGGTACATATATTCCTTACCGTGAGGTAACAATTGCTGCAAGGTTAAGAATCACATACGACACTTTCTTCAGAAGATATGACGTCATAAACAATATGATTCGCAAATAAACTGCTTAATAATGCGACGAGACTTTATAAGTACGCTGTATAAGAATGAGAGTACTTAGCGACCTGCAACAAACTTTAAACATAATTTCAAACCTTTATTAAACTTTTTCTCGCTTTACTACTTACTACTTTTCCGCCGTTTATCGAGTAAAATTATGGCATTCGGTACGACGTAACAATTTATAATTTGTACACTGCAAATTGTAGCCGCAGGAAATTTCACAGTCAGTATACACAGCTATAGTTGGATGTACCTTCTAAACTGAATCACAGTACGACACGTAGTTCATGAGATATGAGCACATAAGCAGTAACGTTCATGTAAAACCGCTCCATGAAGCACAAATTTTATTCTATTACTTCTTTACTACTTATTACATTTCCAACAGATTTTAGAGGCATACAGCCCTTATACAAATGAATATATACCTGAAAATTGCAGGAATAAATAAATAAATAAGTACCCGGGCAGCGCTGGGTTTTCAGCTAGTAGTCAATAAACTCGGGATTTCATCAGGGTTCAGAATTTGTAATTAAATTTTACGTATTATTATTTAAAATGACTCTTCAGTTACCTGAGGACTGGCCTGGCAGATTCTGTGGCTTTGCCACGTGTCTTTTAGCGTTATTGGAATTCAGTGCGTTACAAATGTTCTAAAAAAATGCAGGAAACAAGAGTTACAAACAAAATACCTTTACCTGGCCTTCAAAGTCATCGCCATTGACTACAACACTATTTTGATATTGGTTGTACATCTTGTTGAACCGAACGAAGCGTTGAAGTCACGCGTTCTTGGATCTCTGCTGATCTTTGATTAGTGTGGGATAATTCTCAAAGACAGCCATCGATCATCTGTAAGCATCCGATATTGTCCGGGAGTGTCAATGTGGACAGTCGACCCAAACGTGGCTCATCTTCGACACCTTCTCTATAGCGTTTAAATCACTCAAGTACCCACTTGTTTCTTACTACATCAAAACCATAAAATTGGACTAACATCCCATGCATCTCGGTCGCTATTTATCCTAATTAGAAAAAAAACTTGATGTTAATGCGTTGCTCCATTTTGAGCTCCATGTTGTAATGACACGAGTTCTCACACTGACCCTGTTTGCTGTGTCGCAGCGTGTACCACCGCTTCACTGCAGTGCGTTGCACGGTAGGAGTCGCTTGTTGACATGTGCCTCATTGTGTATGCGCGGGCACCTAATCCTTCAAAGCTCGGTTTGTAAAATAGGGGACCATTCACCGAACTTTTCAGATGCACCTTGTAATACAAGAGACTATAATTATGAGGCCTGCACCTAATGGAAGAATAAGTCAGAGGAACACCTCTATATGGTCGACTATGAATTACCTCCTGCAGTCGGAGAACTGAGTTGTGGGGCCATCTTGATCACAGCATAGCATTTACGTCTTGACGGACCGAAAAGAAGGAATGTCAAAGTGGATACTAAGCTATTGCAGGAGCGATAATTGTAAAGTCCCAGAGGAACAGGGACATTGCAATTTGAAGTTTAGATTGGTATACACCAGTGAATAGTTATCCAAGGTTCGATTACCAATACTCAGAGATGTGAAAGGTAAGCTCAACCTAAGCACATATTAAAAGCTAGGAACGCATGTTCGTCTTTGCAACTGTAAGAGCCATTGCATCTGCTGAACAAAGGCAGAAGCTCAGACCAAAGAAATTTTCAAATCTTTGTAAATCTATGGCACGTACCTACTCTGACCATCAGTCTCTAGGCTTACAAACTACTGAAAATAACTTATACTAATGACAACAAATACCACCATGTAGAAAGGGAGGACTCGAACCTCCGACGGCGAGCAGCAGCGCGCTCCGCAGCTAGGCGCCTTTGAACGCTCGGCCGCGGTAGCTCATAAGCATTTTAGAGTCTATGTTTACCAAACATTTTTATCTTATTTTACTCCATACTGCCCAGTCCCAAGAATGGAAACAAAGCAGTTTGCACAAGGAGAGATTTGTTTCACAGAATCGAAGCAGTGCTCATACTTGTTAAATTGGTTTCTTAGGGCCCAATGTTACTTTCGTTTCAGGCACCAAATGCCGTGTCGCTAAATACTGTCCAGTCCTCCCGGACATAGTGTACATCATAAGGATAGGCTGAAAGCCACAAATAACACCGGTATTATAGATTCTTCATATGAAATAAAGTGTAAAAATGAAGCAGAAATTTCGTACCAGTCGTAAATATTTCGCATACGGCGATATGGCATTTCGGCTGCTAGCATTGTGGGAAATGGACGGGGAGGTGTACAGTTAATGTCTACGAGGTTGTGCAGCATTTCCTGTATATTAACAAAGAATGTTGAAATGTTTGTATAGTTTATAGGACGTAACTACGGGGTCATCAGTCGCTAAACTTACAAACTACTTATGAACTAACGAACACAAATATCCATGCCCGAGGGGGTTCGAACTCCCGACCGTAGTGGACGTGCAGACCTTGACTGACGCGCCGCAGTCCTCTCGGCCACCGCGGCCGGCGTATATTGACACTTCACACTCCCTTGATACACAGTTGACTTTAGGCATGAATCCTTTCATCATCGAAGTAGATCAATTTCCTGTAATACGGGCTTCTAGAAGTAACGATAAGCAGCTGAAAAATGCACCTGTCTGAGCACAAAAAAGCCGAACATGTCCCTGTTGAGACAGCATTGACAGAAAAGAGGGGCACCAGTTCTGTCAGTCAAGCTCTGTCTTCCTCTAGAAAAATTATTTTCTTGTAGCTACTATTTCACACTTTTTATCTCTGATGCACCGAACCTTACACTACAGTGTAGCAAAGCATAAATAGTTTATTTTTATTTTTATTATTTTTTTAACCGTAACTGACTCACCTTCAATATGACTACTTGCTTTTCAGTAGAACGTTTTGCTTGGTAACTCTCTGAGAAACTGATAGGGTAGTTACTTACGCGTTTGGTGTGTCACTCAATTACGAACAACGTGAGATACTGTCTGTACAACTGCACCCCGCGTGAAGACTGCTACTGAGGTACCGATGACACCTGTAGTAATAGTAGTTGTTCGCTAATACGCATTCATGTACGGGACGATGTTTGTAAGTGGTTCACACACTGGACATGCATTCGGAAAGCAGTTCAAATTCTGCATAATCCGTGTAAGATTATGTTTTAATGGTATCGCTGACTCGCTCACAGCAAATACGGCGTTTATTGCTTCGCAGAAGAGTAGGTCGATTGTCTTTCTACTTCTATGGTTGTGATTTGTCTCTGATTAACTCGTTGTCCACGGGGCTTTCCTCCTCCGTTCCTGGAACATTGATGTTGTCTCTCACACGCTATTGGCACAGGATTCACTAAAGAGTAGGGTATCCATCAGTCGCTGGCGAGCAGTGGTTTTCGCGTCTGTCGGACAGTCCGTTGTTCCTGCTGTTGCTGTAATTGAGTGGCCAGTTTCTGCGTACTGCGCGTCTATTTATTTGCTTTCGTGTACCCACTGCTGCCAACAGTTGCAGTGTCTGCTCTATCTCCGCGAAACGAGAGCTCCCGCATCCGCGCAGCAGCGGAAGCTGTTGCACGCGTCCGGCTGATGGATTTGCAGCCCAGTTTGCCCCAGGAGGGCTGGCGCTTGCAGAGTTCGTGCCGACGCACTAATGGGCGTGGCAGTTGGCAGCACTACTGGGTCGCGCCCTGTGCCCATCCTGTCGATGGGACTCCATTTTCACATAGCATTGCCGCTTTGTAAAAAGATAAAAAGAGGAAATGAGGAGATTTACATGGAGACATTCTCGCTCCTATCTTACATCTTATAAAATAGGCTGTATGTATGTGTCTATGTATGTATGTATGTATAAATGTTACACATCTCCTCCTAAACTACTGGACGGATTTCAACCAAACTTGGTACACATGTTCCTGAATCAGGCAACAATCGCTGTCCGGGCAAGAATCACCAACGACACATACGTTAGAAGATATGACGTCATAAACAATGAGATGCGTGAAAAATTGCTGCGTCAAACGACAATGCTGCACATTTTCTCCTATACCACTGGACCGATTTCATCCAAATTTGGTACACATATTTCGCACGTGAGGTAACAACTACTGTAGGAGTACTATGTACGACACATGGTTCATAAGATATAACGTCACGAACAACAACTTACAAACTACTTACGAAGTAACTTACATTAAAAATGATACAAACATCTATGCCCGAGGGAGGATTCGAACTTCCGACGCGGGAGGTCGCGCGGTAGGCAACGTGGCGCTCCAGGCCGCTCGACTACTCCCACGCGGCCAAAATTTACAGACGTAATTGTTGTCCACCAGGGACAAGAACCTCGCTTTTTCAAATATTTCACACAAAAAATGCGTTAGTGACACCAAAAAAAGCCGTTTGTAATTTAATTTTAATTACAAATAAACCGTTCATCTGACACGAGAATTGAATAATCGAAATTGTAGAAGAGAAAATTCTCTAAAATGTTGCTCTCTTATGTTTATCTCCTATCGTTTCAGAGATATTTGCAAAAATAACGGAGATTTGGCACCCTCCATTGAATTAACGAAAACCAGCCGTTCGGAGATGTCACGTGACATTCCTCGCTCAGAACTCTCTCTGGCATACGCCATCTTGCGTTACGTATCTGATGACTTTCTTATTGTAACTGACACGTGGTCATTTCAAAGCAAAGGCACAATGAAGAATTAACAAAAACACATCGTTCTTCGTACGATAAATGATAATCTAGTGTCTAAAACTGCCATATTAGCATCAGTTATCATGTTGTTAGCCATAGCGTAATGGTTAGCGCTTTGGATTGTAATACTTACTCATGGTCAGTGGTTTGGATCCCGCCAATACCCAAAATTTTGTTTTCTCCTTTTTTCCTAAAAGGAAAAACTATGTTATTCGATGTTTAGAGTTGTTCATATGTAAGAATGCTCCCTCTAAAATGCGTGTTTGTTCTATTTCGTGAACATGCTGTGAAATACGTAATAACGAATTGAACAATGATCTTTTGAAGCATATGCACGTAAACTGTGGAGGATGAACATTCTGAACAACATGCTGATACAGGTAGTTTCGTATATAACGAAAGTCGTAGATTTCTGTGGCAAGTCTAGTTCCTTAATGAAACGGAAGGAAAGTGTATACATTGCAACAAATTACCTTGTTTTTGTTTTCTGAGCATTTATTCACTATTTATGGATTATATTGAAAGTCATTAATTATAATCAATTCATCTACTAAAATGTTTGTCTTCGACATGGTTGCAATGGACGATTTTAACGTAGATGATATTACCTTCCCCGTATTTCAGATGACTTCGTTCAAGTTACTCTGTTTCAAACCATGATTACGTTTTCATATACAGCTAAAATCACAAACGGAATCAGTATGGTAATACTGAATTCCACATAACTCTAGTACTTAATATATATACAAAGATAGTACAATCAATAGGTCAATTACAACAGTCATTGTAACAGTATCTCCCCAGTTTATGTACATGTGATAAAGAAGTCTATGTTTATAATTCGTTGCTATGTATTTCATGGCATGTTCTGCAGAATATATTTGTATTCGGTTAACAAGAGTGTGTGATAGCCTTTTAGGAAGCAAGAGGAAAATTAAAGTGGGCAAAAATTTTTACAGTGGTGGATATAACCAACACTGTCGTTTGTTCATATTCGTTCTGGGTTGTACGTTGAGAGTTTTCGTCAGTATTTTATTACAGATGCCGTTGAACCAACACCGTTTGAAGAGAAGGCCTGTGCACTGCCGTGCCACGCCACGTCACGCAGAGTAGCTCGCGATCGCGTAGCTCACTGGTTAGTTGATGGGGCACAGCCCACCGCCTCACTGCGGCCAGCCAGTCAGCTACGCGATCGCGTCCTACTCTGTGTGATGTGACGTGGCACGGCAGTGCACAGGCCTTCTCTTCAGACGATGTTAGTTGAACCATCTTTCGTTTTCTCTCATTTCATTGGTTCTTCGGTTTGAACGGGTATTTTGAGGACGTTGGTTTGTTTTGTCCTATTTTGATCATTTCGGCTAACTCAGTTCTCTCGTTAAAGAGGGTATCGAGCTACCATTCCGGCAACCCTCTGACCGAGCGCGCTGAGCAACCGCGCCCTAACAAGTTCCGAACCACCGTGTAACATGTTCGTACATCACAAACTAATTCTTCGACTGTTACGCTATGGCGAACAGCTGCGAGAGTATTCCGTGATTCGCGTAAAATCGATGGCAGTTGTTAAATAACCAACCAACATTAAATTATAATTTATTGTCCTAAGAACGACGTGTTTTTGATAATTTTCAGTGTTCCATGCTTTGAAATGAAACGCTTGAGTTATAATAGGAAAATATTCAAGTAGAGAAAGCAAGATGGCGTACGCAAAAGAGATTTTGGGGCGAGGGATGTCACGTGACTTATTTACCAACGCCAAAGGTACGCTGTGTGCCATCCAGGCTATAGTCACTCGTCCGAACGCCAAATGTGCGCTACATACGTTCCAGGCTATAGTCATTCGCAAGCAGTAAAGGCAAATAAAATAATTTAATTTTGACAACATTGTCAGAGGAGGAAAAACAGCGATCTATTTGGTATGATCAATATTACAAGAAAACAGTCTCTATCGCAGAAATTAACAGTTTCAATTAACCGGTTTCGACCTGATGTAGGTCATCTTCGGAATTACAAGTAGCCCATGTGGTAAGTGCTGCACTCGGCTGGGCTGGGCTGGAACAGTTACCTGCTGGCAGCAGAACAGCCCTGGATAGCCCAGCCCAGCCGAGTGCAGCACTGGCCACATGGGCTACTTGTAATTCCGAAGATGACCTACATCACGTCGAAACCCATTAATTGAGACTGTTAATTTCTGCGATCAAGACTGTTTTTTTTTTTTTTTTTTTTTTTTTTTTTTTTGTTTGTAATATTGAAAGAAAATAAACTTTGAAACTTGTGTCCATTATGGATGTGTGGAACCTGCGACTGTGATGGTTAAATGAATCAGGAAATACAGCGACCAGTCACCTTTCTTATGTATTTATTTACCACGACCGGTTTCGAACTGCCTGTCAGTTCATCATCAGGTGATATACATTTTATAGTTTGTTCACAACATTGTGGAACTCGTTAGTTCACGCTTTCCACGTGCTTTACAAACGTTGGTAAAACATGTGGAAAGCGAGTGTTGTGGTGAAGTGTGTGTTGTGGCCAGCTTTTGAGCACTTCATCATATCTGAAATGCACGATAGATCACCGATCGTCTGACAGCAGGGTGAACTAACTCCAAACGAGTTCCACAATGTTGTGAAAAACCTATAAAACTGTATACTACCTGAAGATCGGTAATTCG
The DNA here is from genome assembly GCA_026315105.1 of Locusta migratoria. NCBI lineage: Eukaryota > Metazoa > Arthropoda > Insecta > Orthoptera > Acrididae > Locusta > Locusta migratoria. The sequence goes on from CM048751.1 coordinate 28,018,342, forward strand.
AAACCGGTCGTGGCAAATAAATACAGCCGCAGTGGAGTAGCCGAGTAGTCTAAAGCGTCTCGCTGCGGAGCGCGCGGTTACTTGCCGTGGAGGTTCGAGTCCTCCCTGGGACATGGGTGTATGCGTTTGTCCTTAGGTTAGTATACCTAGTTTAAGTAGTTTGTAAGCTACGGACTGATGACCATGCAGTTTGGACCGTTAGATTTATAAACATTTGAACATTTGGAAATAAATACATAAGAAAGGTGACTGGTCGCTGAATTTCCTGATTCCCTTAAATAAACTTTGAACTAGTAAGGCAAGAGGCAAGACAGGTGATAATATTTTAACGGAAAAATATAATGCAAAAGTGAGAGAGATATTAAAATAGTTAAAAGACGTAAAAGTTCAAAAAAGAGTATGTTTGTCAAAGCTAAACTCAAATATCATATAATTTTGGATATTTGTTGAAATAAGGTCAGAAAGAATATTACGTGTTGGTTGCGCAGATAATACCACAATAGTAGAGTCTCATCATATAACTGTAATTTTTCATTATTTAGATTGTTATTTTGGTCCGAAATATTTGCAAAAACTAATAAAACTACAAATCTAAAGTTGGCCATAAAATACGTCAGTATGATGTTTTTCATCATATCCGCGAGCGGACCGGATACTGGAGATCCCTACGAAGTGTCAGCATCCTGCGATGTATACAACCCGCTGCGCAATATCCCTCAGTATTATAACAGCCCAGCTTTTACTCCTTGTGTGAACCGAAATATTTTGAAGATGTTTCGATTTAATTGATGGATTCTAGAGACGTATTTTGAAGAAATTTATTAAGGTGAATGCTTGATATTTTTACAGTTTTTTTTTTAGAATTATATTTTTATTTAATTTATTATTATTATTATTATTATTATTTTGTGATTCAAATAAACATCTATTGAAATGATAGTATCTCTTTACACAGCTCACAAATAATACAAAAGTTTACTACGTCAACATCACGCAACTGAGGACTTGGATGCAATAACAACGTCAATCTACTTACGCAGTTATTGCATAAGCTACAGTTTTATCACAACTGAACCCTGCTATTAAACGAGCCTGGTCTTAGTTCCGTATGACGTTCCTACAGGTCAGGAGCTGTCAAAAACTGTCAGCGCGCTCTGTGCTGTAATTGCGAAGATATAAAACTGCATGAGAATCGGGAGAAGGAGACAATGGCTTCTACTAGCAGAGTGTTAGAATTGTGCTGTTATTGCGAAGATATAAAACTGCGTGAGAATCGGGAGAAGGAGACAATGGCTTCTACTAGCGGAGTGTTAGAATTGTGCTGTTATTGCGAAGATATAAAACTGCGTGAGAATCGGGAGAAGGAGACAATGGCTTCTACTAGCGGAGTGTTAGAATTGTGCTGTTATTGCGAAGATATAAAACTGCATAAGAATCGGAAGAAGGAGACAATGGCTTCTACTAGCAGAGTGTTAGAATTGTGCTGTTATTACGAAGATATAAAACCGCATGAGAATCAGGAGAAGGAGACAATGGCTTCTACTAGCGAAGTGTTAGAATTGTGCTGTTATTGCGAAGATATAAAACTGCATGAGAATCGGGAGCAGGAGACAATGGCTTCTACTAACGGAGTGTTAGAATTGTGCTGTTATTGCGAAGATATAAAACTGCATAAGAATCGGGAGAAGGAGACAATGGCTTCTACTAGCAAAGTGTTAGAATTGTGCTGTTATTGCGAAGATATAAAACTGCATAAGAATCGGGAGAAGGAGACAATGGCTTCTACTAGTGGAGTGTTAGAATTGTGCTGTTATTGCGAAGATATAAAACTGCATGAGAATCGGGAGAAGGAGACAATGGCTTCTACTAGCAGAGTGTTAGAATTGTGCTGTTATTGCGAAGATATAAAACTGCATAAGAATCGGGAGAAGGAAACAATGGCTTCTACTAGCAGAGTGTTAGAATTGTGCTGTTATTGCGAAGATATAAAACTGCATGAGAATCGGGAGAGGGAGACAATAGCTTCTACTAGCGGCGTGTTAGAATTGTGCTGTTATTGCGAAGATATAAAACTGCATAAGAATCGGGAGAAGGAGACAAAGGCTTCTACTAGCAGAGTGTTAGAATTGTGCTGTTATTGCAAAGATATAAAACTGCATAAGAATCGAGAGAAGGAGACAATGGCTTCTAATAGCGGAGTGTTAGAATTGTGCTGTTATTGCGAAGATATAAAACTGCATAAGAATCGGGAGAAGGAGACAATGGCTTCTACTAGCAGAGTGTTAGAATTGTGCTGTAATTGCGAAGATATAAAACTGCATGAGAATCGGGAGAAGGAGACAATGGCTTCTACTAGCGGAGTGTTAGAATTGTGCTGTTATTGCGAAGATATAAATCTGCATGAGTATCGGGAGAAGGAGACAATGGCTTCTACTAGCGGAGTGTTAGAATTGTGCTGTTATTGCGAAGATATAAAACTGCATAAGAATCGGGAGAAGGAGACAATGGCTTCTACTAGCAGAGTGTTAGAATTGTGCTGTTATTGCGAAGATATCAAACTGCATGAGAATCGGGAGAAGGAGACAATGGCTTCTACTAGCGGAGTGTTAGAATTGTGCTGTTATTGCGAAGATATAAAACTGCATGAGAATCGGGAGAAGGAGACAATGGCTTCTACTAGCGGAGTGTTAGAATTGTGCTGTTATTGCGAAGATATAAAACTGCATAAGAATCGGGAGAAGGAGACAATGGCTTCTACTAGCAGAGTGTTAGAATTGTGCTGTTATTGCAAAGATATAAAACTGCATAAGAATCGAGAGAAGGAGACAATGGCTTCTACAAGCGGAGTGTTAGAATTGTGCTGTTATTGCCAAGATATAAATCTGCATGAGAATCGGGAGAAGGAGACAATGGCTTCTACTAGCGGAGTGTTAGAATTGTGCTGTTATTGCCAAGATATAAATCTGCATGAGAATCGGGAGAAGGAGACAATGGCTTCTACTAGCGGAGTGTTAGAATTGTGCAGTTATTGCGAAGATATAAAACTGCATAAGAATCGGGAGAAGGAGACAATGGCTTCTACTAGTGGAGTGTTAGAATTGTGCTGTTATTGCGAAGATATAAAACTGCATGAGAATCGGGAGAAGGAACCAATGGCTTCTACTAGCGGAGTGTTAGAATTGTGCTGTTATTGCGAAGATATAAAACTGCATTAGAATCGGGAGAAGGAGACAATGGCTTCTACTAGCAGATTGTTAGAATTGTGCTGTTATTGCGAAGATATAAAACTGCATAAGAATCGGGAGAAGGAGACAATGGCTTCTACTAGCAGAGTGTTAGAATTGTGCTGTTATTGAGAAGATATAAAACTGCATAAGAATCGGGAGAAGGAGACAATGGCTTCTACTAGCAGAGTGTTAGAATTGTGCTGTTATTGCGAAGATATAAAACTGCATGAGAATCGGGAGAAGGAGACAATGGCGTCTACTAGCGGAGTGTTAGAATTGTGCTGTTATTGCGAAGATATAAAACTGCATGAGAATCGGGAGAAGGAGACAATGGCTTCTACTAGCAGAGTGTTAGAATTGTGCTGTTATTGCGAAGATATAAAACTGCATAAGAATCAGGAAAAGGAGACAATGGCTTCTACTAGCAGAGTGTTAGAATTGTGCTGTTATTGCGAAGATATAAAACTGCATGAGAATCGGGAGAAGGAGACAATGGCTTCTACTAGCGGAGTGTTAGAATTGTGCTGTTATTGCGAAGATATAAAACTGCATGAGAATCAGGAGAAGGAGACAATGGCTTCTACTAGCGGAGTGTTAGAATTGTGCTGTTATTGCGAAGATATAAAACTGCATAAGAATCGGGAGAAGGAGACAATGGCTTCTATTAGCAGAGTGTTAGAATTGTGCTGTTATTGCAAAGATATAAAACTGCATGAGAATCGGGAGAAGGAGACAATGGCTTCTACTTGCAGAGTGTTAGAATTGTGCTGTTATTGCGAAGATATAAAACTGCATGAGAATCGGGAGAAGGAGACAATGGCTTCTACTAGCGGAGTGTTAGAATTGTGCTGTTATTGCGAAGATATAAAACTGCATAAGAATCGGGAGAAGGAGACAATGGCTTCTACTAGCAGAGTGTTAGAATTGTGCTGTTATTGCGAAGATATAAAACTGCATAAGAATCGGCAGAAGTAGACAATGGCTTCTACTAGCAGAGTGTTAGAATTGTGCTGTTATTGCGAAGATATAAACTGCATAAGAATCGGGAGAAGGAGACAATGGCTTCTACTAGCAGAGTGTTAGAATTGTGCTGTTATTGCGAAGATATAAAACTGCATAAGAATCGGGAGAAGGAGACAATGACTTCTACTAGCAGAGTGTTAGAATTGTGCTCCAATTGCGAAGATGTAAAACTGCATGAGAATCGGGAGAAAGAGACAATGGCTTCTACCAGCGGAGTGTTAGAATTGTGCTGTTATTGTGAAGATATAAAACTGCATGAGAATCGGGAGAAGGAGACAATGGCTTCTACTAGCGGAGTGTTAGAATTGTGCTGTTATTGCGAAGATATAAAACTGCATAAGAATCGGGAGAAAGAGACAATGGCTTCTACTAGCAGAGTGTTAGAATTGTGCTGTTATTGCGAAGATATAAAACTGCATAAGAATCGGGAGAAGTAGACAATGGCTTCTACTAGCAGAGTGTTAGATTTGTGCTGTTATTGCGAAGATGTAAAACTGCATAAGAATCGGGAGAAGGAGACAATGGCTACTACTAGCAGAATGTTAGAATTGTGGTGTTATTGCGAAGATATAAAACTGCATGAGAATGGGGAGAAGGAGACAATGGCTTCTACTAGCGGAGTGTTAGAATTGTGCTGTTATTGCGAAGATATAAAACTGCATGAGAATCGGGAGAAAGAGACAATGGCTTCTACCAGCGGAGTGTTAGAATTGTGCTGTTATTGAGAAGATATAAAACTGCATAAGAATCGGGAGAAGGAGTCAATGGATTCTACCAGCAGAGTGTTAGATTTGTGCTGTAATTGTGAAGATATAAAACTGCATGAGAATCGGGAGAAGGAGACAATGGCTTCTACTAGCGGAGTGTTAGAATTGTGCTGTTATTGCGAAGATATAAAACTGCATAAGAATCGGGAGAAGGAGACAATGGCTTCTACTATCAGAGTGTTAGAATTGTGCTGTTATTGCGAAGATATAAAACTGCATGAGAATCGGGAGAAGGAGACAATGGCTTCTACTAGCAGAGTGTTAGAATTGTGCTGTTATTGCGAAGATATAAAACAGCATGAGAATCGGGAGAAGGAGACAATGGCTTCTACTAGCGGAGTGTTAGAATTGTGCTGTTATTGCGAAGATATAAAACTGCATGAGAATCGGGAGAAGGAGACATTGGCTTCTACTAGCAGAGTGTTAGAATTGTGCTGTTATTGCGAAGATATAAAACTGCATGAGAATCGGGAGAAGGAGACAATGGCTTCTACTAGCGGAGTGTTAGAATTGTGCTGTTATTGCGAAGATATAAAACTGTATAAGAATCGGGAGAAGGAGACAATGGCTTCTACTAGCAGAGTGTTAGAATTGTGCTGTTATTGCGAAGATATAAAACTGCATAAGAATCGGGAGAAGGAGACAATGGCTTCTACTAGCAGAGTGTAAGAATTGTGCTGTTATTGCGAAGATATAAAACAGCATAAGAATCGGGAGAAGGAGACAATGGCTTCTACCAGCAGAGTGTTAGAATTGTGCTGTTATTGCGAAGAAATAAAACAGCATGAGAATCGGGAGATGGAGACAATGGCTTCTACTAGCAGAGTGTTAGAATTGTTCTGTTATTGCGAAGATATAAAACTGCATGAGAATCGGGAGAAGGAGACAATGGCTTCTACTAGCGGAGTGTTAGAATTGTGCTGTTATTGCGAAGATATAAAACTGCATAAGAATCGGGAGAAGGAGACAATGGCTTCTACTAGCAGAGTGTTAGAATTGTGCTGTTATTGCGAAGATATAAAACTGCATAAGAATCGGGAGAAGGAGACAATGGCTTCTACTAGCAGAGTGTTAGAATTGTGCTGTAATTGCGAAGATATAAAACTGCATGAGAATCGGGAGAAGGAGACAATGGCTTCTACTAGCAGAGTGTTAGAATTGTGCTGTTATTGCGAAGATATAAAACTGCATGAGAATCGGGAGAAGGAGACAATGGCTACTACTAGCAGAGTGTTAGAATTGTGCTGTTATTGCAAAGATATAAAACTGCATAAGAATCGGGAGAAGGAGAATATGGCTTCTACTAGCAGAGTGTTAGAATTGTGCTGTTATTGCGAAGATATAAAACTGCATGAGAATTGGGAGATGGAGACAATGGCTTCTACTAGCGGAGTGTTAGAATTGTGCTGTTTTTGCGAAGATATAAAACTGCATGAGAATAGGGAGAAGGAGACAATGGCTTCTACTAGTGGAGTGTTAGAATTGTGCTGTTATTGCGAAGATATAAAACTGCATAAGAATCGGGAGAAGGAGACAATGGCTTCTACTAGCGGAGTGTTAGAATTGTGCTGTTATTGCGAAGATATAAAACTGCATAAGAATCGGGAGAAGGAGACAATGGCTTCTACTAGCAGAGTGTTAGAATTGTGCTGTTATTGCGAAGATCAAAAACTGCATGAGAATCGGGAGAAGGAGACAATGGCTTCTACTAACGGAGTGTTAGAATTGTGCTGTTATTGCGAAGATATAAAACTGCATAAGAATCGGGAAAAGGAGACAATGACTTCTACTAGCAGAGTGTTAGAATTTTGCTGTTATTGCGAAGATATAAAACTGCATAAGAATCGGGAGAAGGAGACAATGGCTTCTACTAGCAGAGTGTTAGAATTGTGCTGTTATTGCGAAGATGTAAAACTGCATAAGAATCGGGAGAAGGAGACAATGGCTTCTACTAGCAGAGTGTTAGAATTGTGCTGTTATTGCGAAGATATAAAACTGCATGAGAATCGGGAGAAGGAGACAATGGCTTCTACTAGCGGAGTGTTAGAATTGTGCTGTTATTGCGAAGATATAAAACAGCATGAGAATCGGGAGAAGGAGACAATGGCTTCTACTAGCGGAGTGTTAGAATTGTGCTGTTATTGCGAAGATATAAAACTGCATAAGAATCGGGAGAAGGAGACAATGGCTTCTACTAGCAGAGTGTTAGAATTGTGCTGTTATTGCGAAGATATGAAACTGCATAAGAATCGGGAGAAGGAGACAATGGCTTCTACTAGCAGAGTGTTTGAATTGTGCTGTTATTGCGAAGATATAAAACTGCATAAGAATCGGGAGAAGGAGACAATGGCTTCTACTAGCGGAGTGTTAGAATTGTGCTGTTATTGCGAAGATATAAAACTGCATGAGAATCGGGAGAAGTAGTCAATGGCTTCTACTAGCGGAGTGTTAGAATTGTGCTGTTATTGCGAAGATATGAAACTGCATGAGAATCGGGAAAAGGAGTCAGTGGCTTCTACTAGCGGAGTGTTAGAATTGTGCTGTTATTGCGAAGATATAAAACTGCATGAGAATCGGGAGAAGTGAGACAATGGCTTCTACTAGCGGAGTGTTAGAATTGTGCTGTTATTGCGAAGATATAAAACTGCATAAGAATCGGGAGAAGGAGACAATAGCTTCTACTAGCAGAGTGTTAGAATTGTGCTGTTATTGCGAAGATGTAAAACTGCATGAGAATCGGGAGAAGGAGACAATGGCTTCTACTAGCTGAGTGTTAGAATTGTGCTGTTATTGCGAAGATATAAAACTGCATGAGAATCGGGAGAAGGAGACAATGGCTTCTACTAGCGGAGTGTTAGAATTGTGCTGTTATTGCGAAGATATAAAACTGCATGAGAATCGGGAGAAGGAGACATTGGCTTCTACTAGCAGAGTGTTAGAATTGTGCTGTTATTGCGAAGATATAAAACTGCATGAGAATCGGGAGAAGGAGACAATGGCTTCTACTAGCGGAGTGTTAGAATTGTGCTGTTATTGCGAAGATATAAAACTGCATAAGAATCGGGAGAAGGAGACAATGGCTTCTACTAGCAGAGTGTTAGAATTGTGCTGTTATTGCGAAGATATAAAACTGCATAAGAATCGGGAGAAGGAGACAATGGCTTCTTCTAGCAGAGTGTTAGAATTGTGGTGTTATTGCGAAGATATAAAACTGCATGAGAATCGGGAGAAGGAGACAATGTCTTCTACTAGCGGAGTGTTGGAATTGTGCTGTTATTGCGAAGATATAAAACTGCATAAGAATCGGGAGAAGGAGACAATGGGTTCTACTAGCAGAGTGTTAGAATTGTGCTGTTATTGCGAAGATATAAAACTGCATAAGAATCGGGAGAAGGAGACAATGGCTTCTACTAGCAGAGTGTTAGAATTGTGCTGTTATTGCGAAGATATAAAACTGCATAAGAATCGGGAGAAGGAGACAATGGCTTCTACTAGCAGAGTGTTAGAATTGTGCTGTTATTGCGAAGATATAAAACTGCATAAGAATCGGGAGAAGGAGACAATGGCTTCTACTAGCGGAGTGTTAGAATTGTGCTGTTATTGCGAAGATATAAAACTGCATGAGAATCGGGAGAAGGAGTCAATGGCTTCTACTAGCGGAGTGTTAGAATTGTGCTGTTATTGCGAAGATATGAAACTGCATGAGAATCGGGAGAAGGAGTCAATGGCTTCTACTAGCGGAGTGTTAGAACTGTGCTGTTATTGCGAAGATATAAAACTGCATGAGAATCGGGAGAAGGAGACAATGGCTTCTTCTAGCGGAGTGTTAGAATTGTGCTGTTATTGCGAAGATATAAAACTGCATGAGAATCGGGAGAGGGAGACAATGGCTTCTACTAGCAGAGTGTTAGAATTGTGCTGTTTTTGCGAAGATATAAAACTGCATGAGAATCGGGAGAAGGAGACAATGGCTTCTACTAGCGGAGTGTTAGAATTGTGCTGTTATTGCGAAGATATAAAACTGCATAAGAATCGGGAGAAGGAGACAATGGCTTCTACTAGCGGAGTGTTAGAATTGTGCTGTTATTGCGAAGATATAAAACTGCATAAGAATCGGGAGAAGGAGACAATGGCTTCTCCTAGCAGAGTGTTAGAATTGTGCTGTTATTGCGAAGATATAAAACTGCATGAGAATCGGGAGAAGGAGACAATGGCTTCTACTAACGGAGTGTTAGAATTGTGCTGTTATTGCGAAGATATAAAACTGCATAAGAATCGGGAAAAGGAGACAATGACTTCTACTAGCAGAGTGTTAGAATTGTGCTGTTATTGCAAAGATATAAAACTGCAGTAGAATCGGTAGAAGGAGACAATGGCTTCTACTAGCGGAGTGTTAGAATTGTGCTGTTATTGCGAAGATATAAAACTGCATGAGAATCGGGAGAAGGAGACAATGGCTTCTACTAGCAGAGTATTAGAATTGTGCTCTAATTGCGAAGATATAAAACTGCATGAGAATCGGGAGAAGGAGACAATGGCTTCTAATAGCGGAGTGTTAGAATTGTGCTGTTAACGCGAAGATATAAAACTGCATAAGAATCGGGAGAAGGAGACAATGGCTTCTACTAGCGGAGTGTTAGAATTGTGCTGTTATTGCGAAGATATAAAACTGCATAAGAATCGGGAGAAGGAGACAATGGCTTCTACTAGCAGAGTGTTTGAATTGTGCTGTTACTGCGAAGATATAAAACTGCATAAGAATCGGGAGAAGGAGACAATGGCTTCTACTAGCGGAGTGTTAGAATTGTGCTGTTATTGCGAAGATATAAAACTGCATGAGAATCGGGAGAAGGAGTCAATGGCTTCTACCAGCGGAGTGTTAGAATTGTGCTGTTATTGCGAAGATATGAAACTGCATGAGAATCGGGAGAAGGAGTCAATGGCTTCTACTAGCAGAGTGTTAGAATTTTGCTGTTATTGCGAAGATATAAAACTGCATGAGAATCGGGAGAAGTGAGACAATGGCTTCTACTAGCGGAGTGTTAGAATTGTGCTGTTATTGCGAAGATATAAAACTGCATAAGAATCGGGAGAAGGAGACAATGGCTTCTAGCAGAGTGTTAGAATTGTGCTGTTATTGCGAAGATGTAAAACTGCATGAGAATCGGGAGAAGGAGACAATGGCTTCTACTAGCGGAGTGTTAGAATTGTGCTGTTATTGCGAAGATATAAAACTGCATGAGAATCGGGAGAAGGAGACAATGGCTTCTACTAGCGGAGTGTTAGAATTGTGCTGTTATTGCGAAGATATAAAACTGCATAAGAATCGGGAGAAGGAGACAATGGCTTCTACTAGCAGAGTGTTAGAATTGTGCTGTTATTGCGAAGATATAAAACTGCATAAGAATCGGGAGAAGGAGACAATGGCTTCTACTAGCAGAGTGTTAGAATTGTGGTGTTATTGCGAAGATATAAAACTGCATGAGAATCGGGAGAAGGAGACAATGGCTTCAACTAGCGGAGTGTTAGAATTGTGCTGTTATTGCGAAGATATAAAACTGCATAAGAATCGGGAGAAGGAGACAATGGCTTCTACTAGCAGAGTGTTAGAATTGTGCTGTTATTGCGAAGATATAAAACTGCATAAGAATCGGGAGAAGGAGACAATGGCTTCTACTAGCGGAGTGTTAGAATTGTGCTATTATTGCGAAGATATAAAACTGCATGAGAATCGGGAGAAGGAGTCAATGGCTTCTACTAGCGGAGTGTTAGAATTGTGCTGTTATTGCGAAGATATGAAACTGCATGAGAATCGGGAGAAGGAGTCAATGGCTTCTACTAGCGGAGTGTTAGAATTGTGCTGTTATTGCGTAGATATAAAACTGCATGAGAATCGGGAGAAGGAGACAATGGCTTCTACTAGCGGAGTGTTAGAATTGTGCTGTTATTGCGAAGATATAAAACTGCATGAGAATCGGGAGAAGGAGACAATGGCTTCTACTAGCAGAGTGTTAGAATTGTGCTGTTATTGCGAAGATATAAAACTGCATGAGAATCGGGAGAAGGAGACAATGGCTTCTACTAGCGGAGTGTTAGAATTGTGCTGTTATTTCGAAGATATAAAACTGCATAAGAATCGGGAGAAGGAGACAATGGCTTCTACTAGCAGAGTGTTAGAAATGTGCTGTTATTGCGAAGATATAAAACTGCATAAGAATCGGGAGAAGAGACAATGGCTTCTACTAGCAGAGTGTAAGAATTGTGCTGTTATTGCGAAGATATAAAACTGCATAAGAATCGGGAGAAGGAGACAATGGCTTCTACTAGCAGAGTGTTAGAATTGTGCTGTTATTGCGAAGATATAAAACTGCATGAGAATCGGGAGGAGACAATGGCTTCTACTAGCAGAGTGTTAGAATTGTGCTGTTATTGCGAAGATATAAAACTGCATGAGAATCGGGAGAAGGAGACAATGGCTTCTACTAGCGGAGTGTTAGAATTGTGCTGTTATTGCGAAGATATAAAACTGCATAAGAATCGGGAGAAGGAGACAATGGCTTCTACTAGCAGAGTGTTAGAATTGTGCTGTTATTGCGAAGATATAAAACTGCATAAGAATCGGGAAAAGGAGACAATGACTTCTACTAGCAGAGTGTTAGAATTGTGCTGTTATTGCGAAGATATAAAACTGCAGTAGAATCGGTAGAAGGAGACAATGGCTTCTACTAGCGGAGTGTTAGACTTGTGCTGTTATTGCGAAGATATAAAACTGCATGAGAATCGGGAGAAGGAGACAATGGCTTCTACTAGCAGAGTATTAGAATTGTGCTCTAATTGCGAAGATATAAAACTGCATGAGAAACGGGAGAAGGAGACAATGGCTTCTAATAGCGGAGTGTTAGAATTGTGCTGTTAATGCGAAGATATAAAACTGCATACGAATCGGGAGAAGGAGACAATGGCTTCTACTAGCTGAGTGTTAGAATTGTGCTGTTATTGCGAAGATATAAAACTGCATAAGAATCGGGAGAAGGAGACAATGCCTTCTACTAGCAGAGTGTTAGAATTGTGCTGTTATTGCGAAGATATAAAACTGCATGAGAATCCAGAGAAGGAGACAATAGCTTCTACTAACGGAGTGTTAGAATTGTGCTGTTATTGCGAAGATATAAAACTGCATGAGAATCAGGAGAAGGAGACAATGGCTTCTACCAGCGGAGTGTTAGAATTGTGCTGTTATTGCGAAGATATAAAACTGCATGAGAATCGGGAGAAGGAGACAATGGCTTCTACCAGCGGAGTGTTAGAATTGTGCTGTTATTGCGAAGATATAAAACTGCATGAGAATCGGGAGAAGGAGACAATGGCTTCTACTAGCGGAGTGTTAGAATTGTGCTGTTATTGCGAAGATATAAAACTGCATAAGAATCGGGAGAAGGAGCCAATGGCTTCTACTAGCAGAGTGTTAGAATTGTGCTGTTATTGCGAAGATATAAAACTGCATGAGAATCGGGAGAAGGAGACAATGGCTTCTACTAGCAGAGTGTTAGAATTGTGCTGTAATTGCGAAGATATAAAACTGCATGAGAATCGGGAGAAGGAGACAATGGCTTCTACTAGCGGAGTGTTAGAATTGTGCTGTTATTGCGAAGATATAAAACTGCATGAGAATCGGGAGAAGGAGACAATGGCTACTACTAGCAGAGTGTTAGAATTGTGCTGTTATTGCAAAGATATAAAACTGCATAAGAATCGGGAGAAGGAGACAATGGCTTCTACTAGCAGAGTGTTAGAATTGTGCTGTTATTGCGAAGATATAAAACTGCATGAGAATTGGGAGATGGAGAAAATGGCTTCTACTAGCGGAGTGTTAGAATTGTGCGGTTTTTGCGAAGATATAAAACTGCATGAGAATCGGGAGAAGGAGACAATGGCTTCTACTAGCGGAGTGTTAGAATTGTGCTGTTATTGCGAAGATATAAAACTGCATAAGAATCGGGAGAAGGAGACAATGGCTTCTACTAGCGGAGTGTTAGAATTGTGCTGTTATTGCGAAGATATAAAACTGCATAAGAATCGGGAGAAGGAGACAATGGCTTCTACTAGCAGAGTGTTAGAATTGTGCTGTTATTGCGAAGATATAAAACTGCATGAGAATCGGGGGAAGGAGACAATGGCTTCTACTAACGGAGTGTTAGAATTGTGCTGTTATTGCGAAGATATAAAACTGCATAAGAATCGGGAAAAGGAGACAATGACTTCTACTAGCAGAGTGTTAGAATTGTGCTGTTATTGCAAAGATATAAAACTGCAGTAGAATCGGTAGAAGGAGACAATGGGTTCTACTAGCGGAGTGTTAGAATTGTGCTGTTATTGCGAAGATATAAAACTGCATGAGAATCGGGAGAAGGAGACAATGGCTACTACTAGCAGAGTGTTAGAATTGTGCTGTTATTGCAAAGATATAAAACTGCATAAGAATCGGGAGAAGGAGACAATGGCTTCTACTAGCAGAGTGTTAGAATTGTGCTCTAATTGCGAAGATGTAAAACTGCTTGAGAATCGGGAGAAAGAGACAATGGCTCCTACCAGCGGAGTGTTAGAATTGTGCTGTTATTGAGAAGATATAAAACTGCATAAGAATCGGGAGAAGGAGACAATGGCTTCTACTAGCAGAGTGTTAGAATTGTGCTGTAATTGTGAAGATATAAAACTGCATGAGAATCGGGAGAAGGAGACAATGGCTTCTACTAGCGGAGTGTTAGAAGTGTGCTGTTATTGCGAAGATATAAAACTGCATAAGAATCGGGAGAAGGAGACAATGGCTTCTACTAGCAGAGTGTTAGAATTGTGCTGTTATTGCGAAGATATAAAACTGCATAAGAATCGGGAGAAGGAGACAATGGCTTCTACTAGCAGAGTGTTAGAATTGTGCTGTTATTGCGAAGATGTAAAACTGCATAAGAATCGGGAGAAGGAGACAATGGCTTCTACTAGCAGAGTGTTAGAATTGTGGTGTTATTGCGAAGATATAAAACTGCATGAGAATCGGGAGAAGGAGACAATGGCTTCTACTAGCGGAGTGTTAGAATTGTGCTGTTATTGCGAAGATATAAAACTGCATGAGAATCGGGAGAAGGAGACAATGGCTTCTACTAGCGGAGTGTTAGAATTGTGCTGTTATTGCGAAGATATAAAACTGCATAAGAATCAGGAGAAGGAGACAATGGCTTCTACTAGCAGAGTGTTAGAATTGTGCTGTTATTGCGAAGATATAAAACTGCATAAGAATCGGGAGAAGGAGACAATGGCTTCTACTAGCAGAGTGTTTGAATTGTGCTGTTATTGCGAAGATATAAAACTGCATAAGAATCGGGAGAAGGAGACAATGGCTTCTACTAGCGGAGTGTTAGAATTGTGCTGTTATTGCGAAGATATAAAACTGCATGAGAATCGGGAGAAGGAGTCAATGGCTTCTACTAGCGGAGTGTTAGAATTGTGCTGTTATTGCGAAGATATGAAACTGCATGAGAATCGGGAGAAGGAGTCAATGGCTTCTACTAGCGGAGTGTTAGAATTGTGCTGTTATTGCGAAGATATAAAACTGCATGAGAATCGGGAGAAGTGAGACAATGGCTTCTACTAGCGGAGTGTTAGAATTGTGCTGTTATTGCGAAGATATAAAACTGCATAAGAATCGGGAGAAGGAGACAATGGCTTCTACTAGCAGAGTGTTAGAATTGTGCTGTTATTGCGAAGATGTAAAACTGCATGAAAATCGGGAGAAGGAGACAATGGCTTCTACTAGCGGAGTGTTAGAATTGTGCTGTTATTGCGAAGATATAAAACTGCATGAGAATCGGGAGAAGGAGACAATGGCTTCTACTAGCGGAGTGTTAGAATTGTGCTGTTATTGCGAAGATATAAAACTGCATAAGAATCGGGAGAAGGAGACAATGGCTTCTACTAGCAGAGTGTTAGAATTGTGCTGTTATTGCGAAGATATAAAACTGCATAAGAATCGGGAGAAGGAGACAATGGCTTCTACTAGCGGAGTGTTAGAATTGTGCTGTTATTGCGAAGATATAAAACTGCAGTAGAATCGGTAGAAGGAGACAATGGCTTCTACTAGCGGAGTGTTAGACTTGTGCTGTTATTGCGGAGATATAAAACTGCATGAGAATCGGGAGAAGGAGACAATGGCTTCTACTAGCAGAGTATTAGAATTGTGCTCTAATTGCGAAGATATAAAACTGCATGAGAATCGGGAGAAGGAGACAATGGCTTCTAATAGCGGAGTGTTAGAATTGTGCTGTTAATGCGAAGATATAAAACTGCATAAGAATCGGGAGAAGGAGACAATGGCTTCTACTAGCTGAGTGTTAGAATTGTGCTGTTATTGCGAAGATATAAAACTGCATAAGAATCGGGAGAAGGAGACAATGCCTTCTACTAGCAGAGTGTTAGAATTGTGCTGTTATTGCGAAGATATAAAACTGCATGAGAATCCAGAGAAGGAGACAATAGCTTCTACTAACGGAGTGTTAGAATTGTGCTGTTATTGCGAAGATATAAAACTGCATTAGAATCAGGAGAAGGAGACAATGGCTTCTACCAGCGGAGTGTTAGAATTGTGCTGTTATTGCGAAGATATAAAACTGCATGAGAATCGGGAGAAGGAGACAATGGCTTCTACCAGCGGAGTGTTAGAATTGTGCTGTTATTGCGAAGATATAAAACTGCATGAGAATCGGGAGAAGGAGACAATGGCTTCTACTAGCGGAGTGTTAGAATTGTGCTGTTATTGCGAAGATATGAAACTGCATGAGAATCGGGAGAAGGAGTCAATGGCTTCTACTAGCGGAGTGTTAGAATTGTGCTGTTATTGCGAAGATATAAAACTGCATGAGAATCGGGAGAAGTGAGACAATGGCTTCTACTAGCGGAGTGTTAGAATTGTGCTGTTATTGCGAAGATATAAAACTGCATAAGAATCGGGAGAAGGAGACAATGGCTTCTACTAGCAGAGTGTTAGAATTGTGCTGTTATTGCGAAGATGTAAAACTGCATGAGAATCGGGAGAAGGAGACAATGGCTTCTACTAGCGGAGTGTTAGAATTGTGCTGTTATTGCGAAGATATAAAACTGCATGAGAATCGGGAGAAGGAGACAATGGCTTCTACTAGCGGAGTGTTAGAATTGTGCTGTTATTGCGAAGATATAAAACTGCATAAGAATCGGGAGAAGGAGACAATGGCTTCTACTAGCAGAGTGTTAGAATTGTGCTGTTATTGCGAAGATATAAAACTGCATAAGAATCGGGAGAAGGAGACAATGGCTTCTACTAGCGGAGTGTTAGAATTGTGCTGTTATTGCGAAGATATAAAACTGCAGTAGAATCGGTAGAAGGAGACAATGGCTTCTACTAGCGGAGTGTTAGACTTGTGCTGTTATTGCGGAGATATAAAACTGCATGAGAATCGGGAGAAGGAGACAATGGCTTCTACTAGCAGAGTATTAGAATTGTGCTCTAATTGCGAAGATATAAAACTGCATGAGAATCGGGAGAAGGAGACAATGGCTTCTAATAGCGGAGTGTTAGAATTGTGCTGTTAATGCGAAGATATAAAACTGCATAAGAATCGGGAGAAGGAGACAATGGCTTCTACTAGCTGAGTGTTAGAATTGTGCTGTTATTGCGAAGATATAAAACTGCATAAGAATCGGGAGAAGGAGACAATGCCTTCTACTAGCAGAGTGTTAGAATTGTGCTGTTATTGCGAAGATATAAAACTGCATGAGAATCCAGAGAAGGAGACAATAGCTTCTACTAACGGAGTGTTAGAATTGTGCTGTTATTGCGAAGATATAAAACTGCATGAGAATCAGGAGAAGGAGACAATGGCTTCTACCAGCGGAGTGTTAGAATTGTGCTGTTATTGCGAAGATATAAAACTGCATGAGAATCGGGAGAAGGAGACAATGGCTTCTACCAGCGGAGTGTTAGAATTGTGCTGTTATTGCGAAGATATAAAACTGCATGAGAATCGGGAGAAGGAGACAATGGCTTCTACTAGCGGAGTGTTAGAATTGTGCTGTTATTGCGAAGATATAAAACTGCATAAGAATCGGGAGAAGGAGCCAATGGCTTCTACTAGCAGAGTGTTAGAATTGTGCTGTTATTGCGAAGATATAAAACTGCATGAGAATCGGGAGAAGGAGACAATGGCTTCTACTAGCAGAGTGTTAGAATTGTGCTGTAATTGCGAAGATATAAAACTGCATGAGAATCGGGAGAAGGAGACAATGGCTTCTACTAGCGGAGTGTTAGAATTGTGCTGTTATTGCGAAGATATAAAACTGCATGAGAATCGGGAGAAGGAGACAATGGCTACTACTAGCAGAGTGTTAGAATTGTGCTGTTATTGCAAAGATATAAAACTGCATAAGAATCGGGAGAAGGAGACAATGGCTTCTACTAGCAGAGTGTTAGAATTGTGCTGTTATTGCGAAGATATAAAACTGCATGAGAATTGGGAGATGGAGACAATGGCTTCTACTAGCGGAGTGTTAGAATTGTGCTGTTTTTGCGAAGATATAAAACTGCATGAGAATCGGGAGAAGGAGACAATGGCTTCTACTAGCGGAGTGTTAGAATTGTGCTGTTATTGCGAAGATATAAAACTGCATAAGAATCGGGAGAAGGAGACAATGGCTTCTACTAGCGGAGTGTTAGAATTGTGCTGTTATTGCGAAGATATAAAACTGCATAAGAATCGGGAGAAGGAGACAATGGCTTCTACTAGCAGAGTGTTAGAATTGTGCTGTTATTGCGAAGATATAAAACTGCATGAGAATCGGGGGAAGGAGACAATGGCTTCTACTAACGGAGTGTTAGAATTGTGCTGTTATTGCGAAGATATAAAACTGCATAAGAATCGGGAAAAGGAGACAATGACTTCTACTAGCAGAGTGTTAGAATTGTGCTGTTATTGCAAAGATATAAAACTGCAGTAAAATCGGTAGAAGGAGACAATGGGTTCTACTAGCGGAGTGTTAGAATTGTGCTGTTATTGCGAAGATATAAAACTGCATGAGAATCGGGAGAAGGAGACAATGGCTACTACTAGCAGAGTGTTAGAATTGTGCTGTTATTGCAAAGATATAAAACTGCATAAGAATCGGGAGAAGGAGACAATGGCTTCTACTAGCAGAGTGTTAGAATTGTGCTCTAATTGCGAAGATGTAAAACTGCTTGAGAATCGGGAGAAAGAGACAATGGCTTCTACCAGCGGAGTGTTAGAATTGTGCTGTTATTGAGAAGATATAAAACTGCATAAGAATCGGGAGAAGGAGACAATGGCTTCTACTAGCAGAGTGTTAGAATTGTGCTGTAATTGTGAAGATATAAAACTGCATGAGAATCGGGAGAAGGAGACAATGGCTTCTACTAGCGGAGTGTTAGAAGTGTGCTGTTATTGCGAAGATATAAAACTGCATAAGAATCGGGAGAAGGAGACAATGGCCTCTACTAGCAGAGTGTTAGAATTGTGCTGTTATTGCGAAGATATAAAACTGGATAAGAATCGGGAGAAGGAGACAATGGCTTCTACTAGCAGAGTGTTAGAATTGTGCTGTTATTGCGAAGATGTAAAACTGCATAAGAATCGGGAGAAGGAGACAATGGCTTCTACTAGCAGAGTGTTAGAATTGTGGTGTTATTGCGAAGATATAAAACTGCATGAGAATCGGGAGAAGGAGACAATGGCTTCTACTAGCGGAGTGTTAGAATTGTGCTGTTATTGCGAAGATATAAAACTGCATGAGAATCGGGAGAAGGAGACAATGGCTTCTACTAGCGGAGTGTTAGAATTGTGCTGTTATTGCGAAGATATAAAACTGCATAAGAATCAGGAGAAGGAGACAATGGCTTCTACTAGCAGAGTGTTAGAATTGTGCTGTTATTGCGAAGATATAAAACTGCATAAGAATCGGGAGAAGGAGACAATGGCTTCTACTAGCAGAGTGTTTGAATTGTGCTGTTATTGCGAAGATATAAAACTGCATAAGAATCGGGAGAAGGAGACAATGGCTTCTACTAGCGGAGTGTTAGAATTGTGCTGTTATTGCGAAGATATAAAACTGCATGAGAATCGGGAGAAGGAGTCAATGGCTTCTACTAGCGGAGTGTTAGAATTGTGCTGTTATTGCGAAGATATGAAACTGCATGAGAATCGGGAGAAGGAGTCAATGGCTTCTACTAGCGGAGTGTTAGAATTGTGCTGTTATTGCGAAGATATAAAACTGCATAAGAATCGGGAGAAGGAGACAATGGCTTCTACTAGCAGAGTGTTAGAATTGTGCTGTTATTGCGAAGATGTAAAACTGCATGAGAATCGGGAGAAGGAGACAATGGCTTCTACTAGCGGAGTGTTAGAATTGTGCTGTTATTGCGAAGATATAAAACTGCATGAGAATCGGGAGAAGGAGACAATGGCTTCTACTAGCGGAGTGTTAGAATTGTGCTGTTATTGCGAAGATATAAAACTGCATAAGAATCGGGAGAAGGAGACAATGGCTTCTACTAGCAGAGTGTTAGAATTGTGCTGTTATTGCGAAGATATAAAACTGCATGAGAATCGGGAGAAGGAGATAATGGCTTCTACTAGTGGAGTGTTAGAATTGTGCTGTTATTGCGAAGATATAAAACTGCATAAGAATCGGGAGAAGGAGACAATGGCTTCTACTAGCAGAGTGTTAGAATTGTGCTGTTATTGCGAAGATATAAAACTGCATAAGAATCGGGAGAAGGAGACAATGGCGTCTACTAGCAGAGTGTTAGAATTGTCGGGTTAGTGCGAAGATATAAAACTGCATGAGAATCGGGAGAAGGTGACAATGTCTTCTACTAGCGGAGTGTTAGAATTGTGCTGTTATTGCGAAGATATAAAACTGCATAAGAATCGGGAGAAGGAGACAATGGCTTCTACTAGCAGAGTGTTAGAATTGTGCTGTTATTGCGAAGATATAAAACTGCATAAGAATCGGGAGAAGGAGACAATAGCTTCTACTAGCAGAGTGCTAGAATTGTGCTGTTATTGCGAAGATATAAAACTGCATAAGAATCGGGAGAAGGAGACAATGGCTTCTACTAGCAGAGTGTTAGAATTGTGCTGTTATTGCGAAGATATAAAACTGCATAAGAATCGGGAGAAGGAGACAATGGCTTCTACTAGCGGAGTGTTAGAACTGTGCTGTTATTGCGAAGATATAAAACTGCATGACAATCGGGAGAAGGATTCAATGGCTTCTACCAGCGGAGTGTTAGAATTGTGCTGTTATTGCGAAGATATGAAACTGCATGAGAATCGGGAGAAGGAGTCAATGGCTTCTACTAGCGGAGTGTTAGAACTGTGCTGTTATTGCGAAGATATAATACTGCATGAGAATCGGGAGAAGGAGACAATGGCTTCTACTAGCGGAGTGTTAGAAATGTGCTGTTATTGCGAAGATATAAAACTGCATGAGAATCGGGAGAAGGAGACAATGGCTTCTACTAGCAGAGTGTTAGAATTGTGCTGTTATTGCGAAGATATAAAACTGCATGAGAATCGGGAGAAGGAGACAATGGCTTCTACTAGCGGAGTGTTAGAATTGTGCTGTTATTGCGAAGATATAAAACTGCATAAGAATCGGGAGAAGGAGACAATGGCTTCTACTAGCAGAGTGTTAGAATTGTGCTGTTATTGCGAAGATATAAAACTGCATAAGAATCGGGAGAAGAGACAATGGCTTCTACTAGCAGAGTGTAAGAATTGTGCTGTTATTGCGAAGATATAAAACTGCATAAGAATCGGGAGAAGGAGACAATGGCTTCTACTAGCAGAGTGTTAGAATTGTGCTGTTATTGCGAAGATACAAAACTGCATGAGAATCGGGAGAAGGAGACAATGGCTTCTACTAGCAGAGTGTTAGAATTGTGCTGTTATTGCGAAGATATAAAACTGCATGAGAATCGGGAGACAGAGACAATGGCTTCTACTAGCGGAGTGTTAGAATTGTGCTGTTATTGCGAAGATATAAAACTGCATAAGAATCGGGAGAAGGAGACAATGGCTTCTACTAGCAGAGTGTTAGAATTGTGCTGTTATTGCGAAGATATAAAACTGCATAAGAATCGGGAGAAGGAGACAATGGCTTCTACTAGCAGAGTGTTAGAATTGTGCTGTAATTGCGAAGATATAAAACTGCATGAGAATCGGGAGAAGGAGACAATGGCTTCTACTAGCGGAGTGTTAGAATTGTGCTGTTATTGCGAAGATATAAAACTGCATGAGAATCGGGAGAAGGAGACAATGGCTACTACTAGCAGAGTGTTAGAATTGTGCTGTTATTGCAAAGATATAAAACTGCATAAGAATCGGGAGAAGGAGACAATGGCTTCTACTAGCAGAGTGTTAGAATTGTGCTGTTATTGCGAAGATATAAAACTGCATGAGAATCGGGAGATGGAGACAATGGCTTCTACTAGCGGAGTGTTAGAATTGTGCTGTTTTTGCGAAGATATAAAACTGCATGAGAATCGGGAGAAGGAGACAATGGCTTCTACTAGCGGAGTGTTAGAATTGTGCTGTTATTGCGAAGATATAAAACTGCATAAGAATCGGGAGAAGGAGACAATGGCTTCTACTAGCGGAGTGTTAGAATTGTGCTGTTATTGTGAAGATATAAAACTGCATAAGAATCGGGAGAAGGAGACAATGGCTTCTACTAGCAGAGTGTTAGAATTGTGCTGTTATTGCGAAGATATAAAACTGCATGAGAATCGGGAGAAGGAGACAATGGCTTCTTCTAACGGAGTGTTAGAATTGTGCTGTTATTGCGAAGATATAAAACTGCATAAAAATCGGGAAAAGGAGACAATGACTTCTACTAGCAGAGTGTTAGAATTGTGCTGTTATTGCAAAGATATAATACTGCAGTAGAATCGGTAGAAGGAGACAATGGCTTCTACTAGCGGAGTGTTAGAATTGTGCTGTTATTGCGAAGATATAAAACTGCATGAGAATCGGGAGAAGGAGACAATGGCTTCTACTAGCAGAGTATTAGATTTGTGCTCTAATTGCGAAGATATAAAACTGCATGAGAATCGGGAGAAGGAGACAATGGCTTCTAATAGCGGAGTGTTAGAATTGTGCTGTTAACGCGAAGATATAAAACTGCATAAGAATCGGGAGAAGGAGACAATGGCTTCTACTAGCGGAGTGTTAGAATTGTGCTGTTATTGCGAAGATATAAAACTGCATAAGAATCGGGAGAAGGAGACAATGGCTTCTACTAGCAGAGTGTTTGAATTGTGCTGTTATTGCGAAGATATAAAACTGCATAAGAATCAGGAGAAGGAGACAATGGCTTCTACTAGCGGAGTGTTAGAATTGTGCTGTTATTGCGAAGATATAAAACTGCATGAGAATCGGGAGAAGGAGACAATGGCTTCTACTAGCAGAGTGTTAGAATTCTGCTGTTATTGCGAAGATATAAAACTGCATGAGAATCGGGAGAAGGAGACAATGGCTTCTACTAGCAGAGTGTTAGAATTCTGCTGTTATTGCGAAGATATAAAACTGCATGAGAATCGGGAGAAGGAGACAATGGCTTCTACTAGCGGAGTGTTAGAATTGTGCTGTTATTGCAAAGATATAAAACTGCATATGAATCGGGAGAAGGAGACAATGGCTTCTACTAGCAGAGTGTTAGAATTGTGCTGTTATTGCGAAGATATAAAACTGCATAAGAATCGGGAGAAGAGACAATGGCTTCTACTAGCAGAGTGTAAGAATTTTGCTGTTATTGCGAAGATATAAAAGTGCATAAGAATCGGGAGAAGGAGACAATGGCTTCTACTAGCAGAGTGTTAGAATTGTGCTGTTATTGCGAAGATATAAAACTGCATGAGAATCGGGAGGAGACAATGGCTTCTACTAGCAGAGTGTTAGAATTGTGCTGTTATTGCGAAGATATAAAACTGCATGAGAATCGGGAGAAGGAGTCAATGGCTTCTACTAGCAGAGTGTTAGAATTGTGCTGTTATTGCGAAGATATAAAACTGCATAAGAATCGGTTGAAGGAGACAATGGCTTCTACTAGCAGAGTGTTAGAATTGTGCTGTTATTGCGAAGATATAAAACTGCATAAGAATCGGGAGAAGGAGACAATGGCTTCTACTAGCAGAGTGTTAGAATTGTGCTGTAATTGCGAAGATATAAAACTGCATGAGAATCGGGAGAAGGAGACAATGGCTTCTACTAGCGGAGTGTTAGAATTGTGCTGTTATTTCGAAGATATAAAACTGCATGAGAATCGGGAGAAGGAGACAATGGCTACTACTAGCAGAGTGTTAGAATTGTGCTGTTATTGCAAAGATATAAAACTGCATAAGAATCGGGAGAAGGAGACAATGGCTTCTACTAGCAGAGTGTTAGAATTGTGCTGTTATTGCGAAGATATAAAACTGCATGAGAATCGGGAGATGGAGACAATGGCTTCTACTAGCGGAGTGTTAGAATTGTGCTGTTTTTGCGAAGATATAAAGCTGCATAAGAATCGGGAGAAGGAGACAATGGCTTCTACTAGCGGAGTGTTAGAATTGTGCTGTTATTGCGAAGATATAAAACTGCATAAGAATCGGGAGAAGGAGACAATGGCTTCTACTAGCGGAGTGTTAGAATTGTGCTGTTATTGCGAAGATATAAAACTGCATAAGAATCGGGAAAAGGAGACAATGTCTTCTACTAGCAGAGTGTTAGAATTGTGCTGTTATTGCAAAGATATAAAACTGCAGTAGAATCGGTAGAAGGAGACAATGGCTTCTACTAGCGGAGTGTTAGAATTGTGCTGTTATTGCGAAGATATAAAACTGCATGAGAATCGGGAGAAGGAGACAATGGCTTCTACTAGCAGAGTATTAGAATTGTGCTCTAATTGCGAAGATATAAAACTGCATGAGAATCGGGAGAAGGAGACAATGGCTTCTAATAGCGGAGTGTTAGAATTGTGCTGTTAATGCGAAGATATAAAACTGCATAAGAATCGGGAGAAGGAGACAATGGCTTCTACTAGCGGAGTGTTAGAATTGTGCTGTTATTGCTAAGATATAAAACTGCATAAGAATCGGGAGAAGGAGACAATGGCTTCTACTAGCAGAGTGTTAGAATTGTGCTGTTATTGCGAAGATATAAAACTGCATGAGAATCCAGAGAAGGAGACAATAGCTTCTACTAACGGAGTGATAGAATTGTGCTGTTATTGCGAAGATATAAAACTGCATGAGAATCAGGAGAAGGAGACAATGGCTTCTACCAGCGGAGTGTTAGAATTGTGCTGTTATTGCGAAGATATAAAACTGCATGAGAATCGGGAGAAGGAGACAATGGCTTCTACCAGCGGAGTGTTAGAATTGTGCTGTTATTGCGAAGATATAAAACTGCATTACAATCGGGAGAAGGAGACAATGGCTTCTACTAGCAGAGTGTTAGAATTGTGCTGCTATTGCGAAGATATAAAACTGCATGAGAATCGGGAGAAGGAGACAATGGCTTCTACTAGCGGAGTGTTAGAATTGTGCTGTTATTGCGAAGATATAAAACTGCATAAGAATCGGGAGAAGGAGACAATGGCTTCTACTAGCAGAGTGTTAGAATTGTGCTGTTATTGCGAAGATATAAAACTGCATAAGAATCGGGAGTAGGAGACAATGGCTTCTACTAGCAGAGTGTTAGAATTGTGCTGTTATTGCGAAGATATAAAACTGCATGAGAATCGGGAGAAGGAGACAATGGCTTCTACTAGCGGAGTGTTAGAATTGTGCTGTTATTGCGAAGATATAAAACTGCATAAGAATCGGGAGAAGGAGACAATGGCTTCTACTAGCAGAGTGTTAGAATTGTGCTGTTATTGCGAAGATATAAAACTGCATAAGAATCGGGAGAAGGAGACAATGGCTTCTACTAGCAAAGTGTTAGAATTGTGCTGTAATTGCGAAGATATAAAACTGCATGAGAATCGGGAGAAGGAGACAATGGCTTCTACTAGCGGAGTGTTAGAATTGTGCTGTTATTGCGAAGATATAAAACTGCATAAGAATCGGGAGAAGGAGACAATGGCTTCTACTAGCAGAGTGTTAGAATTGTGCTGTTATTGCGAAGATATAAAACTGCATAAGAATCGGGAGAAGGAGACAATGGCTTCTACTAGCAGAGTGTTAGAATTGTGCTGTTATTGCGAAGATGTAAAACTGCATGAGAATCGGGAGAAGGAGACAATGGCTTCTACTAGCAGAGTGTTAGAATTGTGCTGTTATTGCGAAGATATAAAACTGCATGAGAATCAGGAGAAGGAGACAATGGCTTCTACTAGCGGAGTGTTAGAATTGTGATGTTATTGCGAAGATATGAAACTGCATGAGAATCGGGAGAAGGAGTCAATGGCTTCTACTAGCGGAGTGTTAGAATTGTGCTGTTATTGCGAAGATATAATACTGCATGAGAATCGGGAGAAGGAGACAATGTCTTCTACTAGCGGAGTGTTAGAAATGTGCTGTTATTGCGTAGATATAAACCTGCATGAGAATCGGGAGAAGGAGACAATGGCTTCTACTAGCAGAGTGTTAGAATTGTGCTGTTATTGCGAAGATATAAAACTGCATGTGAATCGGGAGAAGGAGACATTGGCTTCTACTAGCGGAGTGTTAGAATTGTGCTGTTATTGCGAAGATATAAAACTGCAT
Organism: Locusta migratoria; assembly: GCA_026315105.1. Taxonomy (NCBI): domain Eukaryota; kingdom Metazoa; phylum Arthropoda; class Insecta; order Orthoptera; family Acrididae; genus Locusta; species Locusta migratoria. Next base: position 28,044,144 of record CM048751.1, read on the forward strand.
AAGAATCGGGAGAAGGAGACAATGGCTTCTACTAGCAGAGTGTTAGAATTGTGCTGTTATTGCGAAGATATAAAACTGCATGAGAATCGGGAGAAGGAGTCAATGGCTTCTACTAGCGGAGTGTTAGAATTGTGCTGTTATTGCGAAGATATAAAACTGCATAAGAATCGGGAGAAGGAGACAATGGCTTCTACTAGCAGAGTGTTAGAATTGTGCTGTTATTGCGAAGATATAAAACTGCATAAGAATCGGGAGAAGGAGACAATGGCTTCTACTAGCAGAGTGTTAGAATTGTGCTGTAATTGCGAAGATATAAAACTGCATGAGAATCGGGAGAAGGAGACAATGGCTTCTACTAGCGGAGTGTTAGAATTGTGCTGTTATTGCGAAGATATAAAACTGCATGAGAATCGGGAGAAGGAGACAATGGCTACTACTAGCAGAGTGTTAGAATTGTGGTGTTATTGCAAAGATATAAAACTGCATAAGAATCGGGAGAAGGAGACAATGGCTTCTACTAGCAGAGTGTTAGAATTGTGCTGTTATTGCGAAGATATAAAACTGCATGAGAATCGGGAGATGGAGACAATGGCTTCTACTAGCGGAGTGTTAGAATTGTGCTGTTTTTGCGAAGATATAAAACTGCATGAGAATCGGGAGAAGGAGACAATGGCTTCTACTAGCGGAGTGTTAGAATTGTGCTGTTATTGCGAAGATATAAAACTGCATGAGAATCGGGAGAAGGAGACAATGGCTTCTACTAGCGGAGTGTTAGAATTGTGCTGTTATTGCGAAGATATAAAACTGCATAAGAATCGGGAAAAGGAGACAATGACTTCTACTAGCAGAGTGTTAGAATTGTGCTGTTATTGCAAAGATATAAAACTGCAGTAGAATCGGTAGAAGGAGACAATGGCTTCTACTAGCGGAGTGTTAGAATTGTGCTGTTATTGCGAAGATATAAAACTGCATGAGAATCGGGAGAAGGAGACAATGGCTTCTACTAGCAGAGTATTAGAATTGTGCTCTAATTGCGAAGATATAAAACTGCATGAGAATCGGGAGAAGGAGACAATGGCTTCTAATAGCGGAGTGTTAGAATTGTGCTGTTAATGCGAAGATATAAAACTGCATAAGAATCGGGAGAAGGAGACAATGGCTTCTACTAGCGGAGTGTTAGAATTGTGCTGTTATTGCTAAGATATAAAACTGCATAAGAATCGGGAGAAGGAGACAATGGCTTCTACTAGCAGAGTGTTAGAATTGTGCTGTTATTGCGAAGATATAAAACTGCATGAGAATCCAGAGAAGGAGACAATAGCTTCTACTAACGGAGTGATAGAATTGTGCTGTTATTGCGAAGATATAAAACTGCATGAGAATCAGGAGAAGGAGACAATGGCTTCTGCCAGCGGAGTGTTAGAATTGTGCTGTTATTGCGAAGATATAAAACTGCATGAGAATCGGGAGAAGGAGACAATGGCTTCTACCAGCGGAGTGTTAGAATTGTGCTGTTATTGCGAAGATATAAAACTGCATTACAATCGGGAGAAGGAGACAATGGCTTCTACTAGCAGAGTGTTAGAATTGTGCTGCTATTGCGAAGATATAAAACTGCATGAGAATCGGGAGAAGGAGACAATGGCTTCTACTAGCGGAGTGTTAGAATTGTGCTGTTATTGCGAAGATATAAAACTGCATAAGAATCGGGAGAAGGAGACAATGGCTTCTACTAGCAGAGTGTTAGAATTGTGCTGTTATTGCGAAGATATAAAACTGCATAAGAATCGGGAGTAGGAGACAATGGCTTCTACTAGCAGAGTGTTAGAATTGTGCTGTTATTGCGAAGATATAAAACTGCATGAGAATCGGGAGAAGGAGACAATGGCTTCTACTAGCGGAGTGTTAGAATTGTGCTGTTATTGCGAAGATATAAAACTGCATAAGAATCGGGAGAAGGAGACAATGGCTTCTACTAGCAGAGTGTTAGAATTGTGCTGTTATTGCGAAGATATAAAACTGCATAAGAATCGGGAGAAGGAGACAATGGCTTCTACTAGCAAAGTGTTAGAATTGTGCTGTAATTGCGAAGATATAAAACTGCATGAGAATCGGGAGAAGGAGACAATGGCTTCTACTAGCGGAGTCTTAGAATTGTGCTGTTATTGCGAAGATATAAAACTGCATAAGAATCGGGAGAAGGAGACAATGGCTTCTACTAGCAGAGTGTTAGAATTGTGCTGTTATTGCGAAGATATAAAACTGCATAAGAATCGGGAGAAGGAGACAATGGCTTCTACTAGCAGAGTGTTAGAATTGTGCTGTTATTGCGAAGATGTAAAACTGCATGAGAATCGGGAGAAGGAGACAATGGCTTCTACTAGCAGAGTGTTAGAATTGTGCTGTTATTGCGAAGATATAAAACTGCATGAGAATCAGGAGAAGGAGACAATGGCTTCTACTAGCGGAGTGTTAGAATTGTGATGTTATTGCGAAGATATGAAACTGCATGAGAATCGGGAGAAGGAGTCAATGGCTTCTACTAGCGGAGTGTTAGAATTGTGCTGTTATTGCGAAGATATAATTCTGCATGAGAATCGGGAGAAGGAGACAATGTCTTCTACTAGCGGAGTGTTAGAATTGTGCTGTTATTGCGTAGATATAAACCTGCATGAGAATCGGGAGAAGGAGACAATGGCTTCTACTAGCAGAGTGTTAGAATTGTGCTGTTATTGCGAAGATATAAAACTGCATGTGAATCGGGAGAAGGAGACAATGGCTTCTACTAGCGGAGTGTTAGAATTGTGCTGTTATTCCGAAGATATAAAACTGCATAAGAATCGGGAGAAGGAGACAATGGCTTCTACTAGCAGAGTGTTAGAATTGTGCTGTTATTGCGAAGATATAAAACTGCATGAGAATCGGGAGAAGGAGACAATGGCTTCTACTAGCGGAGTGTTAGAATTGTGCTGTTATTGCGAAGATATAAAACTGCATGAGAATCGGGAGAAGGAGACAATGGCTTCTACTAGCAGAGTGTTAGAATTGTGCTGTTATTGCGAAGATATAAAACTGCATGAGAATCGGGAGAAGGAGACAATGGCTTCTACTAGCGGAGTGTTAGAATTGTGCTGTTATTGCGAAGATATAAAACTGCATAAGAATCGGGTGAAGGAGACAATGGCTTCTACTAGCAGAGTGTTAGAATTGTGCTGTTATTGCGAAGAAATAAAACTGCATAAGAATCGGGAGAAGGAGACAATGGCTTCTACTAGCGGAGTGTGAGAATTGTGCTGTTATTGCGAAAATATACAACTGCATAAGAATCGGGAGAAGGAGACAATGGCTTCTACTAGCAGAGTGTTAGAATTGTGCTGTTATTGCGAAGATATAAAACTGCATGAGAATCGGGAGAAGGAGACAATGGCTTCTACTAGCGGAGTGTTAGAATTGTGCTGTTATTGCGAAGATATAAACCTGCATGAGAATCGGGAGAAGGAGACAATGCCTTCTACTAGCAGAGTGTTAGAGTTGTGCTGTTATTGCGAAGATATAAAACTGCATGAGAATCGGGAGAAGGAGACAATGGCTTCTACTAGCGGAGTGTTAGAATTGTGCTGTTATTGCGAAGATATAAAACTGCATAACAATCGGGAGAAGGAGACAATGGCTTCTACTAGCAGAGTGTTAGAATTGTGCTGTTATTGCGAAGATATAAAACTGCATAAGAATCGGGAGAAGGAGACAATGGCTTCTACTAGCAGAGTGTTAGAATTGTGCTGTTATTGCGAAGATATAAAACTGCATAAGAATCGGGAGAAGGAGACAATGGCTTCTACTAGCAGAGTGTTAGAATTGTGCTGTTATTGCGAAGATATAAAACTGCATAAGAATCGGGAGAAGGAGACAATGGCTTCTACTAGCAGAGTGTTAGAATTGTGCTGTAATTGCGAAGATATAAAACTGCATAAGAATCGGGAGAAGGAGACAATGGCTTCTACTAGCGGAGTGTTAGAATTGTGCTGTTATTGCGAAGATATAAAACTGCATGAGAATCAGGAGAAGGATTCAATGGCTTCTACTAGCGGAGTGTTAGAATTGTGCTGTTATTGCGAAGATATGAAACTGCATGAGAATCGGGAGAAGGAGGCAATGGCTTCTACTAGCGGAGTGTTAGAACTGTGCTGTTATTGCGAAGATATAAAACTGCATGAGAATCGGGAGAAGGAGACAATGGCTTCTACTAGAGGAGTGTTAGAATTGTGCTGTTATTGCGAAGATATAAAACTGCATGAGAATCGGGAGAAGGAGACAATGGCTTCTACTAGCAGAGTGTTAGAATTGTGCTGTTATTGCAAAGATATAAAACTGCATGAGAATCGGGAGAAGGAGACAATGGCTTCTACTAGCGGAGTGTTAGAATTGTGCTGTTATTGCGAAGATATAAAACTGCATAAGAATCGGGAGAAGGAGACAATGGCTTCTACTAGCAGAGTGTTAGAATTGTGCTGTTATTGCGAAGATATAAAACTGCATAAGAATCGGGAGAAGAGACAATGGCTTCTACTAGCAGAGTGTAAGAATTGTGCTGTTATTGCGAAGATATAAAACTGCATGAGAATCGGGAGAAGGAGTCAATGGCTTCTACTAGCGGAGTGTTAGAACTGTGCTGTTATTGCGAAGATATAAAACTGCATGAGAATCGGGAGAAGGAGACAATGGCTTCTACTAGCGGAGTGTTAGAATTGTGCTGTTATTGCGAAGATATAAAACTGCATGAGAATCGGGAGAAGGAGACAATGGCTTCTACTAGCAGAGTGTTAGAATTGTGCTGTTATTGCAAAGATATAAAACTGCATGAGAATCGGGAGAATGAGACAATGGCTTCTACTAGCGGAGTGTTAGAATTGTGCTGTTATTGCGAAGATATAAAACTGCATAACAATCGGGAGAAGGAGACAATGGCTTCTACTAGCAGAGTGTTAGAATTGTGCTGTTATTGCGAAGATATAAAACTGCATAAGAATTGGGAGAAGAGACAATGGCTTCTACTAGCAGAGTGTAAGAATTGTGCTGTTATTGCGAAGATATAAAACTGCATAAGAATCGGGAGAAGGAGACAATGGCTTCTACTAGCAGAGTGTTAGAATTGTGCTGTTATTGCGAAGATATAAAACTGCATGAGAATCGGGAGAAGGAGACAATGGCTTCTACTAGCAGAGTGTTAGAATTGTGCTGTTATTGCGAAGATATAAAACTGCATGAGAATCGGGAGAAGGAGACAATGGCTTCTACTAGCGGAGTGTTAGAATTGTGCTGTTATTGCGAAGATATAAAACTGCATGCGAATCGGGAGAAGGAGACAATGGCTTCTACTAACGGAGTGTTAGAATTGTGCTGTTATTGCGAAGATATAAAACTGCATAAGAATCGGGAAAAGGAGACAATGACTTCTACTAGCAGAGTGTTAGAATTGTGCTGTTATTGCAAAGATATAAAACTGCAGTAGAATCGGTAGAAGGAGACAATGGCTTCTACTAGCGGAGTGTTAGAATTGTGCTGTTATTGCGAAGATATAAAACTGCATGAGAATCGGGAGAAGGAGACAATGGCTTCTACTAGCGGAGTATTAGATTTGTGCTCTAATTGCGAAGATATAAAACTGCATGAGAATCGGGAGAAGGAGACAATGGCTTCTAATAGCGGAGTGTTAGAATTGTGCTGTTAACGCGAAGATATAAAACTGCATAAGAATCGGGAGAAGGAGACAATGGCTTCTACTAGCGGAGTGTTAGAATTGTGCTGTTATTGCGAAGATATAAAACTGCATAAGAATCGGGAGAAGGAGACAATGGCTTCTACTAGCAGAGTGTTAGAATTGTGCTGTTATTGCGAAGATATAAAACTGCATGAGAATCGGGAGAAGAAACAATGGCTTCTACTAGCGGAGTGTTAGAATTGTGCTGTTATTGCGAAGATATAAAACTGCATGAGAATCGGGAGAAGGAGACAATGGCTTCTACTAGCGGAGTGTTAGAATTGTGCTGTTATTGCGAAGATATAAAACTGCATGAGAATCGGGAGAAGGAGACAATGGCTTCTACTAGCAGAGTGTTAGAATTGTGCTGTTATTGCGAAGATATAAAACTGCATGAGAATCGGGAGAAGGAGACAATGGCTTCTACTAGCGGAGTGTTAGAATTGTGCTGTTATTGCGAAGATATAAAACTGCATAAGAATCGGGAGAAGGAGACAATGGCTTCTACTAGCAGAGTGTTAGAATTGTGCTGTTATTGCGAAGATATAAAACTGCATAAGAATCGGGAGAAGAGACAATGGCTTCTACTAGCAGAGTGTAAGAATTTTGCTGTTATTGCGAAGATATAAAACTGCATAAGAATCGGGAGAAGGAGACAATGGCTTCTACTAGCAGAGTGTTAGAATTGTGCTGTTATTGCGAAGATATAAAACTGCATGAGAATCGGGAGGAGACAATGGCTTCCACCAACAGAGTGTTAGAATTGTGCTGTTATTGCGAAGATATAAAACTGCATGAGAATCGGGAGAAGGAGTCAATGGCTTCTACTAGCGGAGTGTTAGAATTGTGCTGTTATTGCGAAGATATAAAACTGCATAAGATTCGGGAGAAGGAGACAATGGCTTCTACTAGCAGAGTGTTAGAATTGTGCTGTTATTGCGAAGATATAAAACTGCATAAGAATCGGGAGAAGGAGACAATGGCTTCTACTAGCAGAGTGTTAGAATTGTGCTGTAATTGCGAAGATATAAAACTGCATGAGAATCGGGAGAAGGAGACAATGGCTTCTACTAGCGGAGTGTTAGAATTGTGCTGTTATTGCGAAGATATAAAACTGCATGAGAATCGGGAGAAGGAGACAATGGCTACTACTAGCAGAGTGTTAGAATTGTGCTGTTATTGCAAAGATATAAAACTGCATAAGAATCGGGAGAAGGAGACAATGGCTTCTACTAGCAGAGTGTTAGAATTGTGCTGTTATTGCGAAGATATAAAACTGCATGAGAATCGGGAGATGGAGACAATGGCTTCTACTAGCGGAGTGTTAGAATTGTGCTGTTTTTGCGAAGATATAAAACTGCATGAGAATCGGGAGAAGGAGACAATGGCTTCTACTAGCGGAGTGTTAGAATTGTGCTGTTATTGCGAAGATATAAAACTGCATAAGAATCGGGAGAAGGAGACAATGGCTTCTACTAGCGGAGTGTTAGAATTGTGCTGTTATTGCGAAGATATAAAACTGCATAAGAATCGGGAGAAGGAGACAATGGCTTCTACTAGCAGAGTGTTAGAATTGTGCTGTTATTGTGAAGATATAAAACTGCATGAGAATCGGGAGAAGGAGACAATGGCTTCTACTAACGGAGTGTTAGAATTGTGCTGTTATTGCGAAGATATAAAACTGCATAAGAATCGGGAAAAGGTGACAATGACTTCTACTAGCAGAGTGTTAGAATTGTGCTGTTATTGCAAAGATATAAAACTGCAGTAGAATCGGTAGAAGGAGACAATGGCTTCTACTAGCGGAGTGTTAGAATTGTGCTGTTATTGCGAAGATATAAAACTGCATAAGAATCGGGAGAAGGAGACAATGGCTTCTACTAGCAGAGTGTTAGAATTGTGCTGTTATTGCGAAGATATAAAACTGCATGAGAATCGGGAGAAGGAGACAATGGCTTCTACTAGCGGAGTGTTAGAATTGTGCTGTTATTGCGAAGATATAAAACTGCATGAGAATCGGGAGAAGGAGACAATGTCTTCTACTAGCAGAGTGTTAGAATTGTGCTGTTATTGCGAAGATATAAAACTGCATGAGAATCGGGAGAAGGAGACAATGGCTTCTACTAGCGGAGTGTTAGAATTGTGCTGTTATTGCGAAGATATAAAACTGCATAAGAATCGGGTGAAGGAGACAATGGCTTCTACTAGCAGAGTGTTAGAATTGTGCTGTTATTGCGAAGATATAAAACTGCATAAGAATCGGGAGAAGGAGACAATGGCTTCTACTAGCGGAGTGTGAGAATTGTGCTGTTATTGCGAAGATATACAACTGCATAAGAATCGGGAGAAGGAGACAATGGCTTCTACTAGCAGAGTGTTAGAATTGTGCTGTTATTGCGAAGATATAAAACTGCATGAGAATCGGGAGAAGGAGACAATGGCTTCTACTAGCGGAGTGTTAGAATTGTGCTGTTATTGCGAAGATATAAACCTGCATGAGAATCCGGAGAAGGAGACAATGCCTAATACTAGCAGAGTGTTAGAATTGTGCTGTTATTGCGAAGATATAAAACTGCATGAGAATCGGGAGAAGGAGACAATGGCTTCTACTAGCAGAGTGTTAGAATTGTGCTGTTATTGCGAAGATATAAAACTGCATAAGAATCGGGAGAAGGAGACAATGGCTTCTACTAGCAAAGTGTTAGAATTGTGCTGTAATTGCGAAGATATAAAACTGCATGAGAATCGGGAGAAGGAGACAATGGCTTCTACTAGCGGAGTGTTAGAATTGTGCTGTTATTGCGAAGATATAAAACTGCATAAGAATCGGGAGAAGGAGACAATGGCTTCTACTAGCGGAGTGTTAGAATTGTGCTGTTATTGCGAAGATATAAAACTGCATAAGAATCGGGAGAAGGAGACAATGGCTTCTACTAGCAGAGTGTTAGAATTGTGCTGTTATTGCGAAGATGTAAAACTGCATGAGAATCGGGAGAAGGAGACAATGGCTTCTACTAGCAGAGTGTTAGAATTGTGCTGTTATTGCGAAGATATAAAACTGCATGAGAATCAGGAGAAGGAGACAATGGCTTCTACTAGCGGAGTGTTAGAATTGTGATGTTATTGCGAAGATATGAAACTGCATGAGAATCGGGAGAAGGAGTCAATGGCTTCTACTAGCGGAGTGTTAGAATTGTGCTGTTATTGCGAAGATATAATACTGCATGAGAATCGGGAGAAGGAGACAATGGCTTCTACTAGCGGAGTGTTAGAATTGTGCTGTTATTGCGTAGATATAAACCTGCATGAGAATCGGGAGAAGGAGACAATGGCTTCTACTAGCAGAGTGTTAGAATTGTGCTGTTATTGCGAAGATATAAAACTGCATGTGAATCGGGAGAAGGAGACAATGGCTTCTACTAGCGGAGTGTTAGAATTGTGCTGTTATTGCGAAGATATAAAACTGCATAAGAATCGGGAGAAGGAGACAATGGCTTCTATTAGCAGAGTGTTAGAATTGTGCTGTTATTGCGAAGATATAAAACTGCATGAGAATCGGGAGAAGGAGACAATGGCTTCTACTAGCGGAGTGTTAGAATTGTGCTGTTATTGCGAAGATATAAAACTGCATGAGAATCGGGAGAAGGAGACAATGTCTTCTACTAGCAGAGTGTTAGAATTGTGCTGTTATTGCGAAGATATAAAACTGCATGAGAATCGGGAGAAGGAGACAATGGCTTCTACTGGCGGAGTGTTAGAATTGTGCTGTTATTGCGAAGATATAAAACTGCATAAGAATCGGGTGCAGGAGACAATGGCTTCTACTAGCAGAGTGTTAGAATTGTGCTGTTATTGCGAAGATATAAAACTGCATAAGAATCGGGAGAAGGAGACAATGGCTTCTACTAGCGGAGTGTGAGAATTGTGCTGTTATTGCGAAGATATACAACTGCATAAGAATCGGGAGAAGGAGACAATGGCTTCTACTAGCAGAGTGTTAGAATTGTGCTGTTATTGCGAAGATATAAAACTGCATGAGAATCGGGAGAAGGAGACAATGGCTTCTACTAGCGGAGTGTTAGAATTGTGCTGTTATTGCGAAGATATAAACCTGCATGAGAATCGGGAGAAGGAGACAATGCCTTATACTAGCAGAGTGTTAGAATTGTGCTGTTATTGCGAAGATATAAAACTGCATGAGAATCGGGAGAAGGAGACAATGGCTTCTACTAGCGGAGTGTTAGAATTGTGCTGTTATTGCGAAGATATAAAACTGCATAAGAATCGGGAGAAGGAGACAATGGCTTCTACTAGCAGAGTGTTAGAATTGTGCTGTTATTGCGAAGATATAAAACTGCATAACAATCGGGAGAAGGAGACAATGGCTTCTACTAGCAGAGTGTTAGAATTGTGCTGTTATTGCGAAGATATAAAACTGCATGAGAATCAGGAGAAGGAGACAATGGCTTCTACTAGCGGAGTGTTAGAATTGTGATGTTATTGCGAAGATATAAAACTGCATGAGAATCGGGAGAAGGAGTCAATGGCTTCTACTAGCGGAGTGTTAGAATTGTGCTGTTATTGCGAAGATATAAAACTGCATAAGAATCGGGAGAAGGAGACAATGGCTTCTACTAGCAGAGTGTTAGAATTGTGCTGTAATTGCGAAGATATAAAACTGCATGAGAATCGGGAGAAGGAGACAATGGCTTCTACTAGCGGAGTGTTAGAATTGTGCTGTTATTGCGAAGATATAAAACTGCATAAGAATCGGGAGAAGGAGACAATGGCTTCTACTAGCAGAGTGTTAGAATTGTGCTGTTATTGCAAAGATATAAAACTGCATAAGAATCGGGAGAAGGAGACAATGGCTTCTACTAGCAGAGTGTTAGAATTGTGCTGTTATTGCGAAGATATAAAACTGCATGAGAATCGGGAGATGGAGACAATGACTTCTACTAGCGGAGTGTTAGAATTGTGCTGTTATTGCGAAGATATAAAACTGCATGAGAATCGGGAGAAGGAGACAATGGCTTCTACTAGCGGAGTGTTAGAATTGTGCTGTTATTGCGAAGATATAAAACTGCATAAGAATCGGGAAAAGGAGAAAATGACTTCTACTAGCAGAGTGTTAGAATTGTGCTGTTATTGCGAAGATATAAGAATCGGTAGAAGGAGACAATGGCTTCTACTAGCGGAGTGTTAGAATTGTGCTGTTATTGCGAAGATATAAAACTGCATGAGAATCGGGAGAAGGAGACAATGGCTTCTACTAGCGGAGTGTTAGAATTGTGATGTTATTGCGAAGATATAAAACTGCATAAGAATCGGGAGAAGGAGACAATGGCTTCTACTAGCAGAGTGTTAGAATTGTGCTGTTATTGCGAAGATATAAAACTGCATAAGAATCGGGAGAGGGAGATAATGGCTTCTACTAGCAGAGTGTTAGAATTGTGTTGTTATTGCGAATATATAAAACTGCATGAGAATCGGGAGAAGGTGTCAATGGCTTCTACTAGCGGAGTGTTAGAATTGTGCTGTTATTGCGAAGATATAAAACTGCATGAGAATCAGGAGAAGGAGACAATGGCTTCTACTAGCGGAGTGTTAGAATTGTGCTGTTATTGCGAAGATATAAAACTGCATAAGAATCGGGAGAAGGAGACAATGGCTTCTACTAGCAGAGTGTTAGAATTGTGCTGTTATTGCGAAGATATAAAACTGCATAAGAATCGGGAGAAGGAGACAATGGCTTCTACTAGCAGAGTGTTAGAATTGTGCTCTAATTGCGAAGATGTAAAACTGCATGAGAATCGGGAGAAAGAGACAATGGCTTCTACCAGCGGAGTGTTAGAATTGTGCTGTTATTGCGAAGATATAAAACTGCATAAGAATCGGGAAAAGGAGAAAATGACTTCTACTAGCAGAGTGTTAGAATTGTGCTGTTATTGCGAAGATATAAGAATCGGTAGAAGGAGACAATGGCTTCTACTAGCGGAGTGTTAGAATTGTGCTGTTATTGCGAAGATATAAAACTGCATGAGAATCGGGAGAAGGAGACAATGGCTTCTACTAGCGGAGTGTTAGAATTGTGCTGTTATTGCGAAGATATAAAACTGCATAAGAATCGGGAGAAGGAGACAATGGCTTCTACTAGCAGAGTGTTAGAATTGTGCTGTTATTGCGAAGATATAAAACTGCATAAGAATCGGGAGAGGGAGATAATGGCTTCTACTAGCAGAGTGTTAGAATTGTGCTGTTATTGCGAAGATATAAAACTGCATGAGAATCGGGAGAAGGAGTCAATGGCTACTACTAGCGGAGTGTTAGAATTGTGCTGTTATTGCGAAGATATAAAACTGCATGAGAATCGGGAGAAGGAGACAATGGCTTCTACTAGCGGAGTGTTAGAATTGTGCTGTTATTGCGAAGATATAAAACTGCATAAGAATCGGGGGAAGTAGACAATGGCTTCTACTAGCAGAGTGTTAGAATTGTGCTGTTATTGCGAAGATATAAAACTGCATAAGAATCGGGAGAAGGAGACAATGTCTTCTACTAGCAGAGTGTTAGAATTGTGCTGTAATTGCGAAGATATAAAACTGTATGAGAATCGGGAGAAGGAGACAATGGCTTCTACTAGCAGAGTGTTAGAATTGTGCTGTTATTGCGAAGATATAAAACTGCATGAGAATCGGGAGAAGGAGACAATGGCTTCTACTAGCGAAGTGTTAGAATTGTGGTGTTATTGCGAAGATATAAAACTGCATGAGAATCGGGAGAAGGAGACAATGGCTTCTACTAGTGGAGTGTTAGAATTGTGCTGTTATTGCGAAGATATAAAACTGCATGAGAATCGGGAGAAGGAGACAATGGCTTCTACTAGCGAAGTGTTAAAATTGTGCTGTTATTGCGAAGATATAAAACTGCATGAGAATCGTGAGAAGGAGACAATGGCTTCTACTAGCGAAGTGTTAGAATTGTGCTGTTATTGCGAAGATATAAAACTGCATGAGAATCGGGAGGAGACAATGGCTTCTACTAGCGGAGTGTTAGAATTCTGCTGTTATTGCGAAGATATAAAACTGCATGGGAATTGGGAGAAGGAGACAATGGCTTCTACTAGCGGAGTGTTAGAATTGTGCTGTTATTGCGAAGATATAAAACTGCATGAGAATCGGGAGAAGGAGACAATGGCTTCTACTAGCAGAGTGTTAGAATTGTGCTGTTATTGCAAAGTTATAAAACTGCATAAGAATCGGGAGAAGAGACAATGGCTTCTACTAGCAGAGTGTAAGAATTTTGCTGTTATTGCGAAGATATAAAACTGCATAAGAATCGGGAGAAGGAGACAATGGCTTCTACTAGCAGAGTGTTAGAATTGTGCTGTTATTGCGAAGATATAAAACTGCATGAGAATCGGGAGGAGACAATGGCTTCCACCAACAGAGTGTTAGAATTGTGCTGTTATTGCGAAGATATAAAACTGCCTGAGAATCGGGAGAAGGAGTCAATGGCTTCTACTAGCGGAGTGTTAGAATTGTGCTGTTATTGCGAAGATATAAAACTGCATAAGAATCGGGAGAAGGAGACAATGGCTTCTACTAGCAGAGTGTTAGAATTGTGCTGTTATTGCGAAGATATAAAACTGCATAAGAATCGGGAGAAGGAGACAATGGCTTCTACTAGCAGAGTGTTAGAATTGTGCTGTAATTGCGAAGATATAAAACTGCATGAGAATCGGGAGAAGGAGACAATGGCTTCTACTAGCGGAGTGTTAGAATTGTGCTGTTATTGCGAAGATATAAAACTGCATGAGAATCGGGAGAAGGAGACAATGGCTACTACTAGCAGAGTGTTAGAATTGTGCTGTTATTGCAAAGATATAAAACTGCATAAGAATCGGGAGAAGGAGACAATGGCTTCTACTAGCAGAGTGTTAGAATTGTGCTGTTATTGCGAAGATATAAAACTGCATGAGAATCGGGAGATGGAGACAATGGCTTCTTCTAGCGGAGTGTTAGAATTGTGCTGTTTTTGCGAAGATATAAAACTGCATGAGAATCGGGAGAAGGAGACAATGGCTTCTACTAGCGGAGTGTTAGAATTGTGCTGTTATTGCGAAGATATAAAACTGCATAAGAATCGGGAGAAGGAGACAATGGCTTCTACTAGCGGAGTGTTAGAATTGTGCTGTTATTGCGAAGATATAAAACTGCATAAGAATCGGGAGAAGGAGACAATGGCTTCTACTAGCAGAGTGTTAGAATTGTGCTGTTATTGCGAAGATATAAAACTGCATGAGAATCGGGAGAAGGAGACAATGGCTTCTACTAGCGGAGTGTTAGAATTGTGCTGTTATTGCGAAGATATAAAACTGCATGAGAATCGGGAGAAGGAGACAATGTCTTCTACTAGCAGAGTGTTAGAATTGTGCTGTTATTGCGAAGATATAAAACTGCATGAGAATCGGGAGAAGGAGACAATGCCTTCTACTAGCGTAGTGTTAGAATTGTGCTGTTATTGCGAAGATATAAAACTGCATAAGAATCGGGTGAAGGAGACAATGGCTTCTACTAGCAGAGTGTTAGAATTGTGCTGTTATTGCGAAGATATAAAACTGCATAAGAATCGGGAGAAGGAGACAATGGCTTCTACTAGCGGAGTGTGAGAATTGTGCTGTTATTGCGAAGATATAAAACTGCATGAGAATCGGGAGAAGGAGACAATGGCTTCTACTAGCGGAGTGTTAGAATTGTGCTGTTATTGCGAAGATATAAACCTGCATGAGAATCGGGAGAAGGAGACAATGCCTTATACTAGCAGAGTGTTAGAATTGTGCTGTAATTGCGAAGATATAAAACTGCATAAGAATCGGGTGAAGGAGACAATGGCTTCTACTAGCAGAGTGTTAGAATTGTGCTGTTATTGCGAAGATATAAAACTGCATAAGAATCGGGAGAAGGAGACAATGGCTTCTACTAGCGGAGTGTGAGAATTGTGCTGTTATTGCGAAGATATACAACTGCATAAGAATCGGGAGAAGGAGACAATGGCTTCTACTAGCAGAGTGTTAGAATTGTGCTGTTATTGCGAAGATATAAAACTGCATGAGAATCGGGAGAAGGAGACAATGGCTTCTACTAGCGGAGTGTTAGAATTGTGCTGTTATTGCGAAGATATAAACCTGCATGAGAATCGGGAGAAGGAGACAATGCCTTATACTAGCAGAGTGTTAGAATTGTGCTGTTATTGCGAAGATATAAAACTGCATGAGAATCGGGAGAAGGAGACAATGGCTTCTACTAGCGGAGTGTTAGAATTGTGCTGTTATTGCGAAGATATAAAACTGCATAAGAATCGGGAGAAGGAGACAATGGCTTCTACTAGCAGAGTGTTAGAATTGTGCTGTTATTGCGAAGATATAAAACTGCATAACAATCGGGAGAAGGAGACAATGGCTTCTACTAGCAGAGTGTTAGAATTGTGCTGTTATTGCGAAGATATAAAACTGCATGAGAATCAGGAGAAGGAGACAATGGCTTCTACTAGCGGAGTGTTAGAATTGTGATGTTATTGCGAAGATATAAAACTGCATGAGAATCGGGAGAAGGAGTCAATGGCTTCTACTAGCGGAGTGTTAGAATTGTGCTGTTATTGCGAAGATATAAAACTGCATAAGAATCGGGAGAAGGAGACAATGGCTTCTACTAGCAGAGTGTTAGAATTGTGCTGTAATTGCGAAGATATAAAACTGCATGAGAATCGGGAGAAGGAGACAATGGCTTCTACTAGCGGAGTGTTAGAATTGTGCTGTTATTGCGAAGATATAAAACTGCATAAGAATCGGGAGAAGGAGACAATGGCTTCTACTAGCAGAGTGTTAGAATTGTGCTGTTATTGCAAAGATATAAAACTGCATAAGAATCGGGAGAAGGAGACAATGGCTTCTACTAGCAGAGTGTTAGAATTGTGCTGTTATTGCGAAGATATAAAACTGCATGAGAATCGGGAGATGGAGACAATGGCTTCTACTAGCGGAGTGTTAGAATTGTGCTGTTATTGCTAAGATATAAAACTGCATGAGAATCGGGAGAAGGAGACAATGGCTTCTACTAGCGGAGTGTTAGAATTGTGCTGTTATTGCGAAGATATAAAACTGCATAAGAATCGGGAAAAGGAGGAAAATGACTTCTACTAGCAGAGTGTTAGAATTGTGCTGTTATTGCGAAGATATAAGAATCGGTAGAAGGAGACAATGGCTTCTACTAGCGGAGTGTTAGAATTGTGCTGTTATTGCGAAGATATAAAACTGCATGAGAATCGGGAGAAGGAGACAATGGCTTCTACTAGCGGAGTGTTAGAATTGTGATGTTATTGCGAAGATATAAAACTGCATAAGAATCGGGAGAAGGAGACAATGGCTTCTACTAGCAGAGTGTTAGAATTGTGCTGTTATTGCGAAGATATAAAACTGCATAAGAATCGGGAGAGGGAGATAATGGCTTCTACTAGCAGAGTGTTAGAATTGTGTTGTTATTGCGAATATATAAAACTGCATGAGAATCGGGAGAAGGAGTCAATGGCTTCTACTAGCGGAGTGTTAGAATTGTGCTGATATTGCGAAGATATAAAACTGCATGAGAATCGGGAGAAGGAGACAATGGCTTCTACTAGCGGAGTGTTAGAATTGTGCTGTTATTGCGAAGATATAAAACTGCATAAGAATCGGGAGAAGGAGACAATGGCTTCTACTAGCAGAGTGTTAGAATTGTGCTGTTATTGCGAAGATATAAAACTGCATAAGAATCGGGAGAAGGAGACAATGGCTTCTACTAGCAGAGTGTTAGAATTGTGCTCTAATTGCGAAGATGTAAAACTGCATGAGAATCGGGAGAAAGAGACAATGGCTTCTACCAGCGGAGTGTTAGAATTGTGCTGTTATTGCGAAGATATAAAACTGCATAAGAATCGGGAAAAGGAGAAAATGACTTCTACTAGCAGAGTGTTAGAATTGTGCTGTTATTGCGAAGATATAAGAATCGGTAGAAGGAGACAATGGCTTCTACTAGCGGAGTGTTAGAATTGTGCTGTTATTGCGAAGATATAAAACTGCATGAGAATCGGGAGAAGGAGACAATGGCTTCTACTAGCGGAGTGTTAGAATTGTGCTGTTATTGCGAAGATATAAAACTGCATAAGAATCGGGAGAAGGAGACAATGGCTTCTACTAGCAGAGTGTTAGAATTGTGCTGTTATTGCGAAGATATAAAACTGCATAAGAATCGGGAGAGGGAGATAATGGCTTCTACTAGCAGAGTGTTAGAATTGTGCTGTTATTGCGAAGATATAAAACTGCATGAGAATCGGGAGAAGGAGTCAATGGCTTCTACTAGCGGAGTGTTAGAATTGTGCTGTTATTGCGAAGATATAAAACTGCATGAGAATCGGGAGAAGGAGACAATGGCTTCTACTAGCGGAGTGTTAGAATTGTGCTGTTATTGCGAAGATATAAAACTGCATAAGAATCGGGGGAAGGAGACAATGGCTTCTACTAGCAGAGTGTTAGAATTGTGCTGTTATTGCGAAGATATAAAACTGCATAAGAATCGGGAGAAGGAGACAATGTCTTCTACTAGCAGAGTGTTAGAATTGTGCCGTAATTGCGAAGATATAAAACTGTATGAGAATCGGGAGAAGGAGACAATGGCTTCTACTAGCAGAGTGTTAGAATTGTGCTGTTATTGCGAAGATATAAAACTGCATGAGAATCGGGAGAAGGAGACAATGGCTTCTACTAGCGAAGTGTTAGAATTGTGGTGTTATTGCGAAGATATAAAACTGCATGAGAATCGGGAGAAGGAGACAATGGCTTCTACTAGTGGAGTGTTAGAATTGTGCTGTTATTGCGAAGATATAAAACTGCATGAGAATCGGGAGAAGGAGACAATGGCTTCTACTAGCGAAGTGTTAGAATTGTGCTGTTATTGCGAAGATATAAAACTGCATGAGAATCGTGAGAAGGAGACAATGGCTTCTACTAGCGAAGTGTTAGAATTGTGCTGTTATTGCGAAGATATAAAACTGCATGAGAATCGGGAGGAGACAATGGCTTCTACTAGCGGAGTGTTAGAATTCTGCTGTTATTGCGAAGATATAAAACTGCATGGGAATTGGGAGAAGGAGACAATGGCTTCTACTAGCGGAGTGTTAGAATTGTGCTGTTATTGCGAAGATATAAAACTGCATGAGAATCGGGAGAAGGAGACAATGGCTTCTACTAGCAGAGTGTTAGAATTGTGCTGTTATTGCAAAGATATAAAAGTGCATGAGAATCGGGAGAAGGAGACAATGACTTCTACTAGCGGAGTGCTAGAATTGTGCTGTTATTGCGAAGATATAAAACTGCATGAGAATCTGGAGAAGGAGTCAATGGCTTCTACTAGCGGAGTGCTAGAATTGTGCTGTTATTGCGAAGATATAAAACTGCATGAGAATTGGGAGAAGGAGACAATGGCTTCTACTAGCGGATTGATAGAATTGAACCATGTGTGTAATTCTACCGATTATGTGTCTTCTGTATCAAGTGACAGTGATTCATATGTGTCTGGGGTACGATAAGTGCGAATGATTGTTTTACACCTACAGGTAGAGGGAAGAAAAAAAAGCGACCCAAACTGTTAGGTACGAAACATTGCCAAACGAGCGCAAAGTATTGGCATGGGTTACATTTTAGTCACCACTGGAAGAAAGTGAAGAAGGAAGTATTCCGAAAAGTGGCTAAATGCTGTAACAAAAGGTAAATGCTTATCATAAATACTTCAGGGTAAACAGTGAGCATTCTTTTCGCCAACCAAGAACTATTACGTGTGATTATTTTGCAGTATGCGAGATTAAACTCAAATCGCAGCTTGGTCTAAATGTAGAAAAATGTAATGTGATGCGCATGAGTAGGAAAAACAATCCCATAATGTTCGAATACAGCATTAGGAGTGAGCTTCTTGATGCATTCACGTCGTTCAAATATTTAGGCATAACACTGCAGAGCGATATGAAAAGGAACGAACATGTGAGGACAGTTGTGAGTACTTCATCTGTAAAGGGGACCGCGTATGAAACGCTTGTATGGCCACGTCTTGAGTATTGCTCAAGTGTTTGCGACCCGTACGTAGCAGATCAGTTTAAAGGAAGACATAGAAGCAATTCAGAGGCGAGCAGCTAGGTTTGTTACTGGTTGGTTCGACCAATGCGCGAGTGTCACGGAAATGCTCCGAGAACTCAATTGGGGATCGCTGGAGGAAAGACGACATTCTTTTCGTGAATTTTTGTTGAGAAAATTTAGAGGGTCGGAATTTGAACCTGAGTGTAGAACGATCTTATTGCCGCCTACTTACATCCCGTGTAGTGATCACAAAGACAACATAAGAGAGATTAGTGTTTGTACGGAGGCATATAGGCATTCTTTTTTCCCTATATTTGGGAGTGGAATTGGAAAGGAAATACCTAGTAGTGGACGAGTGTATCCTCCGCCACGCACCTTACGGTGGATTGCGGAGTACATACGTAGATGCAGATGTAGATGAAGAGAAATTGGAGTGATGTAACTGTCGCCAGTAAATCGAGCCAAAACGACGCAATAAGCCTTTGCCATACATTTATTTATGACTGTGGAAGATGTTTTTTAATATCCGTTGTAGGTCCATAGACATTCTTGGTGAAAGCGTTGAGTGGCACACCCTCTACACCAAACCTGTCAGAATCATTGAGCTTTATGGTAAAACATTAACAAGGGATGTTAACTGTTCTAATGTTAGTTTGTTTACAGTATCGAAGATATTAAAGATCAAATGTTCAAATGTTTGTATAGTCTATGGGACTTAAGTACGGGGTCATCAGTCCCTAAACTTACAAACTACTTATGAACTACTTCGAAATAGGACGGCACAAATATCCATGCCCGAGGGGGGATTGAACCCCCGACCGTAGTGGCCGTGCAGACCGTGACTGGAGCGCCTTAGTCCCCTCGGCCACCGCGGCCGGCTATTAAAGATCCTTCCGCCTCCAACCATCATTTACGAGGGTCACTAAAAAAGAAATTCACAATATTTATGTTTAAATAAATTTTATTCTACGTGTTTGATAGTTTTACAGTGTGTAGATACATCCTTTAGGAACATTTTTTCATTTCTCCACATAATCCCCAACCCTCTCAACTGCCTCACACCATCTTGGAACCAGCGCCTGTATACCCGGACGGTAAAATTCTGGACCAACACGTTGGAGCCCTTGTTAGGCACCGTGCACAAGGAAGTCATCATCTTCAAATTTTGTTCCACGAAGAGAGTCTTTCAGTTTCCCACAGAGATGATAGTCACATGGAGCCAGGTCAGGAATGTAAGGCGGGTGTTTCAGTGTTGTCTATCCGAGTTTTGTGATCGCTTTCATGGATTTTTTGACTGATATGTGCCCGTGCATTGCCCTGCAACACCAAAACATCCTGCTTTTACCGATATGGTCGAATACGACTCAATCGAACTTGAAGTTCATTCATTGTCGTCAGTTATGGATCAGAATTTAAAGTGGTTCCTCGTGGCATGATGTCCAAAAGAAAGAGTCCTTCGGAATCGAAGAACACCGTAGCCATAACTTATTCATCAGAAGGTTTGTTTTTCAGTTTCATTTTCTTAGGACCAATTACATGATGCTACTCCGTTGATTGCCGTCTCTGGTAAAAAATGATGGACCCATTATTTCATCACCTGTCACAATTGTTCCAAGAAATTCATCTCCACCATTCCCGTACTGTTCCAAACAGTTTTTCGTGTTTCTTTATGAGCCACTGGCAACATCCTGGGAACCCACCTGGCACATACCTTTCGTAACGCCAACACTTTCAGTATTCTGCAAAATGTTCTTTCCCCTATCCCAATGTAGCGTGACAATTCGTTCACTGTGACGCGTCTGTCAGCAGTCACCACTTCGTCAACTCTCTGCACGTTGTCTGCAGTGTGTGCAGTACGAGGCCTGCCGCTGCGAGGACAGTCCTCAATATAGGCGTGCCCGCTTTCAACACGTAACCTGCTTGCTCACCGAATAACAGTACTGCGATCGACAGCAGCATCTCCATACACCTTTTCCAGCGTCTTGTGGATGTTTCCCACTGTCTCGTTTTTACAGCACAGGAATTCAATGACAGCGCGTTGCTTCTAACGAAAGTCAAGTGTAGCAGCCATCTTCAAGACATGCTGTGACGGCGCCACTCACGTGAACAGGTTGAACTAAGTTTGAAAACATGAGGGAAGGATGTATGTAAACATTATAAGACTTTCAAACATGCAGAATGAAAACTGTGTTTTTAAACCTCGCATGATACCTGGGGTCTTTTTAGACCCCAAGGCTTATTTAATTATAAATATACAGATTTATTGTGGGTGTGGACAACTCGTCTTTCAGATTTGCTATCAACGGACTTTTTATTATAACTGGGTAAAATATTTATAGCTATATCTTATTTTATAGTACAACAATTTGAAATTTTTGAAGTGGGGTCAGAAAAAAAACCAGCTACAAAATAAGCGATCTTAAGTGTTATATAAGTTTTGTTACGAAAATAATTCTTGGAAACAATGTACCTTATAAACCGTCATTTATTTTGTTGTAAATAATGAATAGAGAATATAATTACGTGCATTGTTACGAAAAATTGACAGTTTGTGCAAAGAAAACGTGGTGTTATAGTTTATTCGTAATGGATAGTAATATACTTTTTGCAAGGGGCTACAGTCTCAAACAGGCTTCGGCAGATTTACAGAAGTCTGACAGTGATAAAGAATCAATTTTTGGAAACGAGGATGATGGTGATTCTGATAGAGATATAATAGAGAAAGATTTCGGAGGTGAAATGGATGTGTACTGTGAAGGAGATAGCATTCAGGTAACTAGAGCTTCTACTTTGGCGTATATAAGTGGACACATAAGACAGCACAACCTGATATGCGTAAGCAGGTTTCAAGGAATGTAATACTTGAAAATGCGGATATTCCACGTCACCTTTACAGAAAAATCAGACTGTTTCAGACTTTTTATCACCAATCGACTGCAGAGTATAATAGTAATGCATACAAATAATCATGCAAAAGATAATAAAACTATGTACCCAACTTTGAACGTCGAACTGAACTGGATTTTCTAATAAAATTCCACGTAAAAGATTTATTTATTTATTTATTATTGAGATTTTCCTCATTACAGAGGTTTACCTCCAACATAATTTTTCGCCCAGAAATGAATACACCTACTACACAAGGTTTTACACTAATTATTCACTATATTCCTCCAGGTGTCTCTATATCGTGTGTCCTCTTCTTCTGCGCCCAGTCTTCTGCACATTTTTGATCCAGGTGGTCACAGGTCGTCCTCTTCTTCTTCTCCCCTCCCGTTGCCACTCCAGTACCAGTTTCGGTATTCTGGTGTCCTCCATTCTTCGTACATGTCCGTACCACTGTAATTTCTTTCTATCTATCACCTCATCTATTCTTTCTATTATTTCCATCCTCTTTATTACTACGGCGTTTCTTCTTTTTTCTTTTCTGGAAATTCTGGCCGATCTTCTCCAGAAATCCATCTCTAAAGCTAGTGCCATCTCTTGGTGTGCTTCTGGTTAATGATCCAGGTTTCCGCTCCGTAAAGAACTGCACTCTCAAATATATATATATATATATATATATATATTCTGTTCATTACATTTCTGCTCCACGTAAATGATACTACACATAATACTAATAAATTACAATATTAGTACATAGTCTGTGGGTTATTAATATTTTGTGTTACAATAATATTTGGAACCAAACAAACTAAACAAAACATGTTTTCATATTTGAAATAAATGTAGTATGTAATTACAACTTCTATGTAACTTAAATACTTGAAGAAATTGTGTAGTTGTAATATCAACTTTGTGCATCAGTTTCTCATTACATTATATTTATATATAAAGAACAGTCGAGAGTGCCAAAATTTATTGTTTTTCCGACTAGTTTCGGTCTTCTTTTAGACCATCTTCAGGAAATATAGCTCCACTGATGTTGTGGAGCTGTCATGAAACTTGGAGCCTTCAAGTGCGTCACAGCTCCACAACATCAATGGCGCTTCATTTCCTGAAGATGGTCTAAAAGAAGACCGAAACTAATCGGAAAAAAATAAATTTTTGGACTTTAGACTGCTCTTTGTATATAAATTTAAATAAGAGTGCTGTTGGACAATAAATGAAACAAAAATGTTTCCAAAGATACATTATATTTCCTTTTTACGGACAAATTTAAATGTTATCTGCATAAAGTCGCTTGAATCACTTTGGCGTCAAAAAGACCACAGACATGCAATGCGTTTTTCTAGAGCTGATACCAAGCGAGGGTTAAAAATAGTTTGCATTTCGTTTGGAGTGACCCTCGTAGCATGGTGTCAGGCATGAAACAAACGGTGTTCTGAAGGCAAGTGGGGAAAAAGCCGGCAGCGTGACTCGGTGCGGTGTTATTTTCAGTGCGCGGTGCGGTCTTCTGATCGCCAGCGGCGCCGTTAATCAGCTCAGCTCAGCTCAGGTGCGTTCCAGTGGGGAGGACGGCTTTTAATGCGGGTGCAGGGGAGCGTGGTCGCCCCATAGAGGCGCGCCGGGGCGTGCCACGCCCACAATGGCGGAGCGCAGCGCCGCGCCGCAATCCTCTTTTTAACGGCGCGGCTGTGACGCGGCCGACGCGCGACGCACGACGCACCCTGCTGCGGCGCGACGCACAGCCGCGAGAGCCAAGAGGCGCGCGCTGCCCCAGCCGCTGCCGCCTCCCACCTAGCACAGGCTAGGCTGCTCCGCGAGCAGGAGCGCACACGAGCGCTCACTGCGCCAGCTCCGAGCTGCAGTGGCGGGGGAAGCTGACGTCACGCACATTACTCGGCCGTCACAGGTAAACAGACGCCTTCGTTTGCTTCTCGCTTATGTGTAGTTGTGCATACTACTCTAGAGCCAGCCCACGCATTACAATGTACTGTAGCGTGCAGTTATTCTCTGCAATGAAAAGAATAAACAAGGAAAGGTGATTGTTTCAGAAACAGTCGCCTCGGACGCAGAGGATACCGTGCTGACGGGTGTGGTTCCTTTAGAGGGGTGCTTCTCCACTGTTGGTCGAGCTGATCTCTACGAGTTTACGAGAGTAACTCGGGCGTCCCATCCTTGATTATCGTGAGTGCACTCGTGCACTCGCCATAATCCATTGTAGTCTAGGGCAACGCCGGCCGCAGTGGCCGAGGTGACTGAGGCGCTCCAGTCACGGTCAGCACGGCCACTACGGTCGGGGATTCGAATCCCCCCTCGGGCATGGATATTTGTGCCGTCGTAGTTCGTAAGTAGTTCATAAGTAGTTTTTAAGCTTAGGGACTGATGAACTCGTAGTTAAGTCCCATAAGCTTAACAAACATTTGAACATTTGAACATTTTCTAGGGCAACGTCCCAGAGATAAATTAAATTTGTCCCAATTTCCCGGTTCCGACCATGGTTTTCGGGAGGTTTTCCTTGGTTGTAAGGCGTATGCCGGAACTGGTAAGCCCCTCCCACTTATTCCCAATTGCGATCCCCTCTTTACCTCTCTATCAGCTTGTCTGATAATTGGCTGAATATAATCGCAACTCTTTATGGGCCGGATCTCAACCAGCCCGCTCCACCCTCGGAGTGGAGAATGAAAAGAATATAATAAGGTTTCAGAACCCTACAATCAAGAGTATGCTGTGCATCGCTGCAGCAAACAAACCTGATATCTGTTCACCTGCGCCGCAAAAAAGTCAATAAATCCTTTGTTAGTTGTACAAACGTTACCCGTCATGTCCTGTTTAGTTGCCACTTCCGCATAATTGGCTCACGATGTTAGATTTTTATTGCCTTAATTAGTAATTCTGACACCTTGTAATAAATAAATAAATAAATAAGAAAAATCAACAGCCCCCTTCTTTGCTTGTATGTCTCGCAATTTTTGTTAAGAAGCTAATAGGTACCGTATTTTCTAGCACTGTCTTCCAAAATTGAAATCCTTAGTATTTGTGCCATTTCTTGTGATTAATTCTGGATCGGCCGCTATATAAATTATTGTTGCTACAGTTTAGCGAGTTAGTGTACGTGAACACTTATGACAGGCAGGTAAATCTAGTTATTGGTACTAATTTGCCCGAAGTAAGCTATTATGCCTAAACACAAAAGTACCAGTTCTTTGAACTTAAATTTAAAAAACTCTTTTCTCCAAAACAGTTCATTGTAAAATGTATATTGTCACATTTACGATTAACATGGTGGAACCTGCCATGAAATTCAGCGTGATAAATCAGTCATAATCTGACCTCTTTTGCTACTCTAGCAATAACTTCTAAAATCAGTTACACCTTCATTAACTGATAATGGGAAAATTCTTTATACAATTCAAAGAAATACACCACGTTGGTTACATGAAACAGGCATTTAAAAATCTAAAATAATGCCACCATTGCCGGCCGCGGTGGCCACGGGGACTGAGGCGCTCCAGTCACGGTCTGCACGGCCACTACGGTCGGGGGTTAGAATCACCCCTCGGGCATGGATATTTGTGCTGTCCTTAGTATAAGGTAGTTCGTAAGTAGTTTGTAAGTTTAGGGACTGATGACTCCGTAGTTAAGTCCCATAAGCTTAACAAACATTTGAACATTTGAACATTTTGCCACCATAAAATGCTTTACTGAATTCCAGTCATGGAATCAGACCGTTGACAATTAGCATCACGTAGATTTTACATTAATTATAATAGTCATAGATGAGCATTAACCAGGTGTCACAGGTACCACATTTTCATGGAGAAAAATGGCGGTCTCAGATGTAGGCTAACTATTTAAGAATGAGTTGTGCCCTTGGCGGGAATTTTCTACATACAAATGTGTTGTTGTTGTGGTCTTCAGTCCGCAGACTGGTTTGATGCAGCTCTCCACGCTACCCTGTCCAGTGCAAGTCTCTTCATCTGAGGATACGTTCGGTAACCTAGATCCTTTTGAATCTGCTTGCTATATTCGTCCCTCGGTATCCCTCTACGATTTTTACCCCACACGCTTCCTTCTAGTGCTAAGTTGACAATTCCTTGATGTCTCAGAATGTGTCCAACCAATCTATCCCTTCTCTTAGTCAGGATATGCCAGAAACTCCTTTTCTCCCCAATTCGGTTAGGCAACTCCTCATTAGTCACGTGATCTACCCATCTAATTTTCATCATTCGTCTATCATTTTCTTCTATCATCTTTTTATCTGAACTCCATATCGTCCATGTTTCACTACCATACAATGCTACACTTCAGACAAATGCTTTCAGAAAGGACTTCCTAACGTTTAAATTAATATTGGATGTTAACAAGTTTCGCTTCTTTAGAAACGCTTTTCTCCCATAGCCATTCTGCATTATATATCTTCTTTACTTGGGCCATCAAATGTTATCTTGCTACCCAAATAATAAAATTCATCTACTACTTTTATTGTCTCATTACCTAATTTAATTCCTTCAGCATCGCCTGATTTTCTGACATTACATTCCATTTTCTTCGTGTTACTCTTGTTAATTTTCATCTTATATCTTCCTTTCAAGACACTGTCCATCCCATTCAATTGCACTTCCATATCTTTTGTGGTCTCTGACAGAATTACTATGTCATCGGCAAACCGCAATGTTTTTATTTCTTATCCCTACACTTTAATGCCCTCTCCAAATTTCTCCTTCCATTCCTTCACTGCCTTCTCAATGTACAGATTGAACAACATACAAATATCTACATACAAATGTAGCTAACATATCTAAATTTTATTTAAGGTTGAGAGCAGAACGATAAGTAATTTCATTCTCGAGACATAGGGTGTTATGTCCGCTGGATAGACTCGGAAAGTACGAGCATTTCTGTACACATGGACTTGGCGGCTCTACGAAATATTTGTCAACCGAGTTTAAGAAAACAGTTTGTTTTGTAGCTGAAGCCTATTATTGTTCAAAGCTTGCTTATCTTTTAAACAGTTAATTCCTTCAAAACGAAGTAAATTTGGAATTAAGACAATCATGTTGTGCGACTGAAAACCTGGATACGTCTTGGATTTCATTGTAGACACAGGCACAACAACAGAAATTGAAATCCGTAATTTACTAGAAACCGGTATTTGTAAAAGATGTCTCAAATATAGCGTTCATTATTTTCACCTTCTCACAAAAGTCGCCACGTTTACGACAGTTATTTAGACCATTGGAAAACAGTAGGTGGCTATAATTTTTGTTTCTAGATCGCTATGTTGCCAACCTATGAAGTATTATGTTTTATGTTCAATATGCATTTACATTAGGAGATATAAGAATCAAAAGTTTAAACTTCTTTTGTGGCGTGATTTACGAATTCAACTTTGATTCAAATTATCTTGCATTGTTGGCCAGCTTTGGATGACTGAGTACATCTTTTTGCAATTAAAAATAATGGCCTTTCTAATCATCCCGGCTTGGAAAGTTTTATACAACACAGATTTTTTGCAAAATAAGTTTGAATATACTGCATTTTTATCCATCTCTAAAATCTTCAAATTTGCACCTAATTTATTCAGTATTGGAAAGCGGCCGGACTTATAACAACATAAAATTTTTAGGAATTCACGCTCGCCCTGCGCATAGTCGCACATGGCGTCAAACAAATGACTATATCTCGACCAGTATTGCTTCCACGAATCTTAAAGTTTACCAGTGTACATTGGGGACATCTTGCATTGTTCACATAAAATTGTTTAAATTGTTCGTGGTGGTCGAGCTGGAAACTGTTCCGAAATTAGGCGATTTGACACGGAATGATCCAGGAGTTTCATGTTAGCAGCTTAAGCAGTTATTCGTACATTATGTCTATCGAGCAATCATTTGCAGATTAAAAGCCATGGAATAAGTATCCAGATATACTGCGTTTACTTGTAACGACAATGACCACACTGACTGCGAGACTGTCGTGGCCGCCTTGGTTTCAGAAACGCTCATCAGGCCAGGACGAGGACGGCCGAGCGGAGGGCTCAGACACACAGATTACACCGCGGAGAGGAGAGGAGGTGACTGCCAGCGCAGGCATACGGGTGAGGCGGCCGCAACGGTAGGCTTGACTCGGCCAACTGGAGACGCAGTTGCAGCACTCAAACGGTTTAAAGCAGTTCGAATTGGTGTCAAATATATGAGAGAGAAAAAAAAAAAAACTATGTTTCATTTTTCGGAACTCGTTCGCCACCTTAGGTCTCGGGCAAAATAAATGTGTACCACATCTTGTTTCGTACCTAATTTGCATATAAAATGTGGCAACCTATGTAACGATTACCGTTTTCCCCAACGTAGTACATCGAACCTTAATTACAGCTTGTATGGAACGCAAATTGGCAGGTAAATATAGACACAGCATAAAGAAATTCGGTGCAATGCTACAGGTGTGTGTGTGTAAGTTTTGTATAACATACGTACACTTGTCTACAATTATTTAGAATCAATTCTAACCATATATATATATGGTTTTATATACCATATATATATAACCATATTCTAACCATATATATAAAAAAAAAAACGTCCCATATTTCGGAAATCGTTCGCCACGTAAAGTGTCTAGGCGAAATAAATGTATCTCTTCATACAGACAATGTTTGAAACAGCTGACAGACGTACTTTAAAAAAATCCACATGTTAGATAATAAACGAAATGTAACACACAAATACATATCGTGTTCTCTCGGAAAGCTACATAAAACAATTCTAACAGTCCTATCGATAAACATATGCTAATTTTTTAAACTAAATTTCATTACGTTTTATTATTTTAAGCAATCTCACTCCATGCTTTTCGTTTAGACTATGTTCGCAACAGCTGATGGCCGTGTTTAAAAAAAAAAGAAAAAAACATAGCGTCAGTTAGATAATTAACAGGCTGTAACGGTAAAATAAAAAAAAAACGAACTTGTGTGTGTATCCATCTTAACTAACACTCCTTCGATGTCCAGATGCAGCAGCAGCAGGAGCAGGAGACATATTGTTTATAAAAAAATTCGAATACTGACGTAAATAGCAAACATCGGCAAGGACATATTATGATTCAAGCACAACGTCTGTATAGAAACTATATGTTTCGATCACCACAGCTTACACACAGTATTTTACCGACCATCCGTAACAGGCGACGAGATCACAGTCTGTCATTCAACCGCCGTCATACCCGCAGCGTGCCAATGTGACAAATGTCAGGAATTCATCTAAATATAAATTTTACAAAAATATAAAACTTTTAATATAAATTTAAAACTTGCAATCTAGCGCGGACTTCAATGCGAGAAGCTTATAATACGAGGCGCGTCCAGAAAGTAAGTTCCGTTTATCTCCGCTGCAGCGCTGCGATTGCAGTTACGCACATGCGGTGTAGACGATGTGTATCAAGGAGATGAACGTGCGCCATTTGGAGATCGCTGTCAGTTACGTACGCTTTGTTATGCTTGTTTGAAATGTCGGCGATGATTGAAACTCCCGCCGCCTGTGAAATCAGGTCGGTGATTTGGTTTCTGAATGCGAGGAAAGTGAAACCAAGTGAAATTTGCGATGTTTACGGACAATGTGTTTAAACAATGTTTGTTAAGCTTACGGGACTTAACTACGGGGTCATCAGTCCCTAAACTTACAAACTACTTATGAACTACTTACGAACTAGGACGGCACAAATATCCATGCCCGAGGGGGGATTCGAACCCCCGACCGTAGTGGCCGTGCTGACCGTGACTGGAGCGCCTCAGTCACCTCGGCCACAGCGGCCGGCTCCTTTAGCTCCTCATATATTTCTTCGATCTCCTCATCATCGGTAGAGCTAGTTGGCATATAAACCTGTACTACTGTTGTCGGTGTTGGCTTCGTATCTATCTTGACAATGATAATGCGATCACTGTGCTGCTCATAGTAGTTTACCCCACCCGGCCGGCTGTTTACGGACCAAATGCGATGAGTGATTCGATGGTGAGAAGATGGGTCCGACAGTTGAATGGCGGGTGTAGTGATGTGCACAATGAAGAACTAAGTGGGCGTCCACCTTTGGTTCAAGAAGCACTGGTTCACGCGATTGATGACAAGATCCAGGAAAACCGTAGTTATACAATTAGTGCTCTCGCTAAGGACTTCCCCCAAATTTCACGATCACTGATGCATGAAGACACAGGCGGCAGATTTCTATGAAGAACGTATACAAAACCTAGTACCACCCTATGACAAATGCCTGCAAAATTTCGGCAGTTATGTGGAAAAGTAGTTTAAGAGTTATAGAATTTTGTGCAATAAAAATTCTTCTATCTGTGCACAATTTCATTTTATTACCAAACGGAACTTACTTTCTGGACGCGCCTCGTAGTTTCGACAACGAAATACTGTCACGTAAAGGTAAAGCAATCAACAATCCGAAGATTGGTTTGAACACCTCAGTGCTTTACTAGGCAGGTCCTGTTTAGAGGTGGTATGCCGTTGCTGTTAGTTTTAATCAGCTGAAGTGGGTCAAATGTTGTTGTAATGATTCCCAAACTAACTCCAGTACCATATAGGCGACACTCTCCTCCCGGAATTACGACACAACACCATCTGCTCTTCTTTGTACTCTTTCGATTTTCTCCGTCGCTCCCAAGCTGTGCAGCAACATTCCAAAAGGGGAGGTACAAGACAGTCTCTTTAGTTTCTGTTACATCTTTTTGGTCTTTGGTTCACTTTCCCAAGAACATACTCACTGTACCTCTTCCAATTTCATTCTGTCGTAATAGAAATTCCTAGGTATTTAGTAGAATTTAATACCTTCAAATTTGTTTTATTTATCTTGTAATTGAAGATTAACTGAGTCCTTTTAGTACTGACGTGGACAATCTCACACATTCCATTACTTCGGATCAATGGCCAATATTCGCATCACACAGGCATCTTATGTAAAACTATCTGAAGTTTATTTTGATCTTCTGAAGACTATACTAGACACTAAACGACTTCATTATCTGCAAACAGACTAAGAGGTCTGCTCATATTTTCTTATAAATCAAGTTTATATGTACAAAACGACACATGACCTCAAGAACGCCAGATATTATCACACTCCAGGTGTTAACTTTCCATCAATAACTACGAACAGTGTTCTCTCTGAGACAAAATCTCCAATCCAATCTTGTATCTGAGGCAATACTAAATAAACAAACAGCTAAATTAAAACCCTTGTGTAACGTGCAGTCCTAAAACACTTCTGGAAATCTAGAAATACGGATTCAATTTCAGATCCGTTGTAGAAAGCACTTGTCATTTCATGTGAGAATAGTGCTGGTTAAGTTTAACAAAAACGTTATTTTTAAAATTCGTACTAAACAAAGATGAGTTTCGAAAATTATTCTCTACCAGTTTCCGTGTAATCCCCCGAATCCGTTTCTTGTTCTTCTTCTCGTTTTCTCCCTCTTATTTTTTTTAATTTTTTTTTTATTTGGCATCCTATTTCCTTTCTTCTATACTAATGTTGTAACTTGTTTTGTGTACCGAGGAAAATCAGTTACATCGTTTGTAAATTTATTTCGTAGAAGTCTGTCTGTTGCTATCAGCAATATCTCTCTGAATTGAAGCTCATATGGGCTACTCTTTTATTTACAATTTAAAAAGAGTGGAGACTGCCTCTCAGGACGGCGTTAAGCAGAATTTTCTTTCATTTTCTGTTCAGATATCCGTTAGTTTCTTTTTAGCGTATTTGGGAATTTTGATATGCAGTCTCGCTTCGATACACCTGTCTTCTAAAATCCCTGTATGCTCATTATGAGCTCAGGATTATTTGTTGCTAGAATGGCAAGAGTGTTTTGACAACGGTTTACTATTTGAGTTGGTTCATCGACTAACTGCTCGAAATGATTTTCGGGGAAGACAAGTGGCAGAATTTCGGACGATTCGGACACAGACACAGATACCCTTGTACAGGCGAATGTTCCACATATTTCACATTTCACGGGCATTACTTACAAGGATAATACTTGGGCTCGAACAAACATATCTGTATGAACGTTTGGTTACAGTATCCCTACGTACACCTGAATGTGCTGGTGGGTGTCGTTTTTATGCAAAACTTTGCAATCATTCTCTAGATAGCACTGTAGATGTAATTGTAGACGCCATACGTAATGCAGATATCTTAACTATAACTTATGTAATAATCGTCGTACATGTTCTCTAGCGTATTATCATCAAAAGCCGCGATGATAGTTGCAACTTTAACCTTCTTCTCGGAAGACTGTTGGTATTCATTGCCACTGCTTCCATCGCCTCTTCCCACACTTACCGTAGCACTAACGCTAGAAATGAGTTCTTCGTCTTTATCATCCCTGTTATCATCACTATGTGTTAGTGTTACAACAGTATCTAAGTTATGCTCATATTTCTGTACCATAACAGATACGAGAAAGCATGCGAATGATTCATCTTCTACACTAATACCATCTTCATGAAGAATGGTTTTTCATAACTTCATCTCAACCAATCGCAATACTTTAGCAGGATTGATTATCAATCGCCGCTCCATCTGACGCTTCACCACACAAATAACATCACAAAACGCAGTTTCGGAGGCACATTGCACCGTCCCTAATGGCGAACCGACAGGTCAAAGTGCAATGCGGCATGGCACACGCAGAGGCCTCTAACAGACGACTGCAGAGTTTAGCAGATGCAGGTGTATCACTAATACAATAAGGGATCTTTACATTATCTTACGATTTTGGTGTATATGTGTTTGTTCCAGTCCACGTACTTTCCTTGTTAGTTAAAAATTATCATCACACTCATCCATTATTATCTGAGAGTCCTAGCCACGCAGAAAGTCTGGTAAAGGTACCTATAACGGCAAATGATCGACTGCTATTTCTCTCTTCTAACCAGGTAGACCTGCGAACGTGAACTCTATTCGTTGTAAAGCCACTACCGACGTTTTCTCCTCCCATTCGTTAGCCGGATATTTAATTATCCATCTTGAGGTGGCCAACATTCTACAGGACGCTGAATTCCTAACCTGACTTTCCTAAATAAGGCACTAAAATAAAGTAAAAAAAAAAAATAAAGAACTGTGCTAGCAGAAGGCACCGAGAGTAAAATTCTGTGGCAGGAGTATTTTAAACATTTCTCGAGGCGGTGCATGAAGGAGCGACGCAAAGTACGTGAAATCTCGTCGGCCATGAATTTTACATCCTCCCTAACAGGCCGTGGGCAGCGCGACGCTGGACTCGCAGAAGACTCGGCAGGTGCCAAGAGTCCTCTCCACATACATACACACACACACACACGCACACACACACGCACGGTATCCCACCCTCCGCGCCGTTCTGCCTTCCGCGTTGGTATATTTAAAAGCTCCGCTAATGCGTAATGCAGGAAGCTCTTCCTGTTGCCAGGCATATTTCTCCTCCGTGCGCGCCAATTACTAATGCAGCTGCGGTTTCACAGGTGCGCATGTATGCGCCTCAAAGCCCTTCCGGGCGTCCTCAATTATTAAGGAAACTTACGTGTCGCACGGCCGCACCTCCAAGGCAGCGACAAGCGACTCCTTTTCAGCGATTTCTGCCCCTGCAGCTGCTTCAGGAGAGCGAAGACGGTGCTCGGCTCACAGACCAATGAAAGCATGCGAATTCTGTATAGTGACCACTCGCGTTATGTACGTCATCAATTTTTCTTTCGTAAATGCGGATCGAAACCTCTGCAACCTCAGAACGGTATATAATCAAAATGTCTCCAGTTACCCTGTGGCGTATACAGGGTGTTTTATAGTGAATAGTAAATGGTTTAGGTGGTCATAGGATAGAGAACTGCATGTGACATGTAAAGAATGAAAGAAATTTCCAGCACCTTTTTAATTAATGAAGTGACCGATTTCAGTGCTATATTCGCATCATCTTGAGGCTCCCGTTATGAAGAGTGAAAGTAGCCTCTTATTAAAATAAGCAACATCTCGGACAGTTGAGATCTGAAAATGTAAGTTAAAACGCTCACTGCTTCTCTAAATTACTTTGTGAGTGGCCACAGTACATGCGCAACGGAAATTAATCTAATTCCTCACCCCTTAAGGGAGTAGCCAACGTTTTAACAAACTCAAAATCAACGTTAAAATATAAATGAATAGATAATTAAACATGGAACAGGGAGCATGAAATCACAAAGCAGAGGTTTGATACTTTAAAATCATAATCTATTCAGAAAAATGAAGAAGCAAATAAATGAGGGAGACCAAATTAAGCACACAGCTTGTACAAATATCAATCAAATCATAAAATTACTGCCTGTAATGAAATTGTTTCAGCCCTTTTTTTTAATGTGAAGATAATGTGGGAGGAAATTTGCAAATACACGATGAGTAGCTGAAAGCACATTCATTCATTCACAGCCATGCAAATTATGTTTAGCGGTACATTACTCTCTGGGAACACTTGAAAGCAGCAGCAAAATGAAATTTCAGCAGCATCTTGCTGAGATGGTAGGTGTCTTGATCACAATTTTTTAAATATACTGGCACTAAACAAACTCATGTGCGGAGAGGCAGTGACTGACTATTCTTAAGTACCAAGTGGTGTGCGACCAAGCCAAATTTCATAACATTTACAAACATGAATTAATTTAGAATAAGAAAGTAAAGCACACGCGAGATTTCATATAGTAGAAAGCTAATGTTAATAAAAGCATGGCTGAAGGCTGCAGTAGCGACCATTATGAAATCACATTGAGCAATTAGTCGTATAAGACAAGATAATCTAAGAAATATTTAGCATACTTGCAGATACAGAAAGGATGCGAAAAGTCAGTTAAAAACAGCAAGGAAATTCAAACATACTAAGTTTACACAAAGGCTGAATGCCACACACATGTATTCTAACTTGAGCAAAACCGGAAACACAATCATCACTGGAATGCCAATGCAATTAATAAATTTACACTGAATTTACTCGAGTTCTGTTAATTAAGAAACACTTTGTCTTGCATAGCAAAAGTATTACTCAAGAGAACTATCACTGAAGAACCAAGACTGCCTGATCACAAAGAAAGCAATGTCCTAACAGCATGCCTTCCCCTCAGCATGACTCAGTGGAGTACTTACTTCCACAGTCATTGGAGCCAGAATAAAGAGTGAAGAGTGTAGCACTAAGGTCATGGAACAACCTCCCCCTGCCATACACCGGATGTAGAGCGCGATAAAAGCGACGCAGTGCGCGTTCAGAGACTAGTGTTCACCAATCCTTGCCACCTGGCCAAGACAATTCCCTCCTAGAGAGGCCTCCTGTCACCTCTTTCATCCAAGATTAGGTTGGTACGACAGAACACGGCCACCTAGCCATCTTGCCAAGCAAGCTCGTCTCTGGCCACCCAGCAGACGCTAGCGCAGACGACAAACGAAGCCAGGCGTTCTTAACTAAACCAAAACAAGGCCTAAAGCGGGAGGCGGCGAATGTAAGCCGTTGCGCAGCAGTCAGTCAATATTAAAAGCAACCTTCCACATTCACACGAACACACAAATTCAGTCACACGGGTGGAAACATATATAAACATGGGGCATTGATCATTAATAAGAAGAATAAAATAATTAACACACACATAAATAACATTAATGGCACAGAAACAAGGTTAACGAATAAATACTAATGGAACACGACCACACAATTAGTGGACATGTTTCAAGAGAATTAAGCACGTAACATGTGTCCTGTTTTTAAGGGTTACATAAATGCATTTTCATATTGAGTATTGGTACAGCGTCTGCTACGGTTTGATATACGTTTTTATAGAATTTCAGTTATAGAGTGTTGATGTTGAAGATGTCAGGTCGTGATATAGTTTACAGTGAAGTTTTCATTGTGATTTTCTTGGCTAAGTTGTAACAAAACAAAAGAATAGATATTTTAAAATGTAATTTTAATTATAATCCGTCTTTTCAGAAGATCAATAACAGCTGCAAAATGTTTTAGATGTGATATCTGCAAGTTGTAAAAATTCGAAATATACCGTAAACAATGGAAAGTGTGCAGTTATCCGTATGATCACTAAAAGAAATCCGTTAAACTTGCCCTTATTGCGATTTTGTTGCTACGTGTAGCATCGCTGCAATCTATCGAAGAACATGACGACTTGATCTTGCGCCATACTGCAAGCAGGACATCTAGTCACAGTCAGACAATTGCCATGAAAATTACTTGTCTGGTTCCAAGTACGTCATACATTCAGCGATCCACAATGAAGCTTTTAGAAAGTTTTATCTGAAATTGTTAAAATCTGTAGCTAGCGTCCCTAACGCGTACGTTCTCTTGTCATTCATGTCTTATTCATTTTCTTTTGTAGAATGTCGGCATGGTTCTACTAGTTTAATATTTTGTTTGATTATTTTATTTTCCTGCATTGTTGCCTCCTACCATTGTAGGTCACGTACCAGGTTTATGTGCTCTCCTATTCAGGCCATATACTACTCAGGGTTTTCATCGGCTCTTCAGCCACACCGACCACCCGCATTTTTTCCGTTTCTACCTACTATAGACGTGCAGTTCTCAGTGTCATTTCAGCTGACAATGATACCACGTGGCTACACAAACAGTCACAGAAGTTCATTTTATCAGCCCTCTGTGCCTTCCTTGTAAGTGACTTCTACATTCAGTTTTATCATTCTGAGTGACAATCCTTTCTACTACCTACCGCCAGCGTTACAGCATTAACTGCCCAGGACCGACGAGTAACCATGTAGTCCGCACAAACCAACTGAGATATCCATACTTTGGTCAAGGTAACGATCATTCTATCAGCCACTCGCGCTGATCGTCTTACGGGTCTTGATGATGGATGAACATGCGGTTATTTACGGTGGTCAGGGTGGATGGGAGCCCTGTAACAGTTCGGTTTCTTACGCTACTGACGACGCACAGTGACTACTCTTCCCGGCTGCCGTTTAACGGTCGGCAGGTACTCCTGGGCAGTTTATAATCTGAAACCTTTCGATTTCACTTATTACCCGCAACCGAACTGTTACAGCTGCTCTTTGTTTCCTCTTTCGTCGCTGATGATAGCGTCTACCACTCTTTCCATCCATTATACACGAGATATTGCTTCTCACTTGTAACAGCGCCTCCCAGGTATCCGTTACTGAGACACTATACTTAATCGCTTGTGCTACCACACCGTACAGTGAATCACATTGTAAGAGTACACCTGTCGCTGTATTTTACAGTTTGATTTAACGTAATGTATATATTGTCTTAAATTTGTTCATTTCACGTATTTTCATTTCTTGTATGCTAGATATATTTCTTATGTATCGTCATTTCCTATATTGAATCATATAGTGTAAACATGTACTGTATGTGTAAACCCGCATGAATGCACGGACAATCTTACGCTGTAAGTTGGCAAGGCGCCAGAGAAAATGTTGAACCTGTTGTAAAGACTGTCTTTGGTACAGAACTAGAAGCTGTGAGTGTCGCGCTGCTGAAGCAGTCGCGGTGCGGACTCGCCAAAGTAAACACATAAATGTTTTGTTTATGGTGCAGAGGCACGGTAGGCGCAGTGTGGCGCGAGTTTAATGCAACTGCAATAAGCCTGAGAGGCGTACTGTTTAATGTATTGAAGGAAGTGCGAAACAAGTTTATTTATACTCGAAAGTGATCAGTGTAATGTTTTTTCATGTGTGCAAGAAAAGTAATTGTTTGATTATCAAGTCTATTGTCACCGAGAGTGATCGTTGCTGTAATTACGGAGATTAGAAGATGTATCGAGGTGATATCAATGCATGGAGATATCAGCCAGACGAGCTGAACAAAGAGTTGTCGATAAAAATATTTTGAACCAGCAGTAAGAGTATCTATTGTAATCATATCTGTCTTGTATGGAAATCACGACGAAGACGACGAAAAGAGATGAGTACTTTTGTAACATTTTATTTTGTATGCATGTAAATGTAGTGTCAACCCAATCAGAATTTTGGTTCAATTATATATGAGTTATTTTGAAGCCAGTCTTAATTTTGTAAGTAGTTGTAGTCACCCCATTACCACCATTATTAGAATTATGTTGATTATGCAAGCCTGTACATTGACTAACAAGTTCAATCATTTTTCAAAGTAATTACGATCAGTTTTAAAGAAATTGCTAGACGAATTAAAGAGTTGCTAAATGTGTTACAACACAGAGACTAGTAATTAAAGTGCAGTGCTGTTCTAAGTTTTGCAATCAATTATTAAGCCAAAGATTTTAACTTGCAAGAGAGTTTGCACGTAAAGTTGGTTTCATTTATATAGAAAGTAACCAGGCTAACAGTAGGCAAAATATTATAGTTGATTAACCAGACTTGACGAAAGTAATTTTTATGAAATACGCTAAATGCCAGACTCTGCTCAGCCAGTTACACGCGTACGCTACCCAGGCCCTGGAACCAATGTGTTATGATCTGTGCTGTTAGTGAAAGAAGCAATAGAAATTCGTTTGGGGACGAATTTAATTAACAGAGACAGTGGCTTCAGTTTAGATAAATCATGGAATCCGCCACTTTCTTTAATAAATTTACAAAGACGCCGCCATAACACAGATCATATCACATCGATTTCTCCGCAATAATCGACCATTCAGCCAAGGACATAATTTACACACACGTGTACATCCTTGCCGCCGAGTAACGTCTTTGGCGCCTTGTTGTATCTGTGGCCGTATGCGCAGTAGCGCGGCCCGCGCGTTTATAAGCACGAAGCGCGTGCTGGAGCGTCAGTCTTCGACTCTTTCTGAAGATGGCTGAACGTTTCTCAGCCGAAATATTAGAAGAAGTAAACTTTATGCGGCTGCACGCCCGAAACTTCTTTGAACGTAATTAACACAGTTATCACTGCTACTGTGAATGTCACATAAACGAAACGCAAGAGCTCCAGTGCCTAGTAAGCAGGAGGAATCGGGTACAAATCTCAGCTGCTGTACAAGACAAATATCATGCGTATAATGGCTAGTATAAGACATGGTCATTGGAGAC
The DNA here is from genome assembly GCA_026315105.1 of Locusta migratoria. Taxonomy (NCBI): domain Eukaryota; kingdom Metazoa; phylum Arthropoda; class Insecta; order Orthoptera; family Acrididae; genus Locusta; species Locusta migratoria. Next base: position 28,082,972 of record CM048751.1, read on the forward strand.
AGAGCACATGAGTGAACTGGGAAAGAGACCGTCGGACTTTTATGTCTAGCGATTTACGTAAAAATTCAGGAAACCTTAATGTTGATGTTTGAACAAAGTTTCCAACCGCCGTGCTCCAGGATGCTTATCCTTGATCTCGTCAGTGCGCCCTCTCTTTGGGAGTCCAGTGGCTCTATTTCGACTTCTTCTGGCCTCAACTTTTCCTAACATTGTGCCTTTCATTGATTTTGGTTTCTACGTACAAGGCAGAGATGGTGAAGGGATGACACAAAGCCCTCATCTAATGCATCACCTCTGCGCTAGTTACAATTCGTTCGTCGCCACTGATATCGCTACAGGAGCAGCGACAGCGCCGGTTAGATGGCGGTCGCAGTTGAGGGTGGTGGCGGCCTCGTTGGTGATTGGCCGCTGGGCGCGACCACAGGTGTCGGCCGCTCGATGAGGCCGCCATTAAGTTGAGTTACTGGGGGGTGGGGAGGGGGGGGCTAATCAGGGCCCTGAGTTACTGCGGCGCCGCGACGGCCCGAATGCTCCCCCGCGAAGAAGCCACCGGTCAGGCAGTTACTGTGCCGCATTTGTGCCTCATCTCCCGCAGGGGACCGCAGTAACGAGCTCGTTGGTTCTCCACTACTTTTATACAGCTCAGCCGTTCGCGAATTTTACATGATAATTGTATTGAACAACTTTAATTTTTATTCAGATTTCTCACGAATAAATTTTGAAACTTTATTTGATCAAGCTACTACGTAACTGAATATAGCTCACAGGTATTTTCTCAATATGCGAAAGCGATCGATATCATATAAATATCAGATATTAATCCATTACTGGAGATTGTCCCGCTTTTGTGACGCAAATTTTTAATTTAATTCTTTATGCGCAATGTAACTTTTAGCGTTGATGAATTGACTTGTATAATGCCTGGAAATACCAAATAAATAATTTTTCTTTAATTAGTTAGGTTTAGGAAAGGACTTAATTTGCCTGTTTTCTGTACTTCCTCTTAGCAACACTGTTTGTCCGCCGGTGGCTGCAATGAACTGTTATTTAGTAGTTCGATTGTGTTTATGACTATACGAACATTCATGTAAAATTCAATATTTCTTAGATATCTGAAGTAAATGCAATATAAATTTATTTGTTTGTGTCCCAATAATGGGACAATAGCATGTCATATGATCAGTATTTTGCTGAAGTGCCTTATTAGGGTATAAACGTGTTATATACAAAATTTACTGTATGCATTCTTGAGATCTGATTTGTTTATATTTTATGAGTTATTCCGTCATCCACATTTTACGATTCCAAGAGAATAAAAACACACCGCATGGACTTACATTTGAAGAAATTATAGCGGAACTGCATAAGGAGGAAGTTAATGTAAATGTTCAAATGTTTGTAGAGCTTATGGGACTTAACTACGGGGTCATCAGTCCCTAAACTTACAAACTACTTATGAACTAGCTAACACTAAAGACAGCACAAATATCCATGCTCGAGGAGGGATTCGAACCCCCGACCGTAGTGGCCGTGCAGACCGTGACTGGAGCGCCTCAGTCCCCCTTTTTATTTTTTTTATGGGTAGTTCTCTTCGTTGCGGACGCTGATCATTTTTGTTCGTTCGTGTTCGGTGTGTTGTTGGCTCAGTTTTTTTATTACAGAGGGTGTTGCCCCCCTGACCGGGTGCGCTGAGCCACGGCGCCTGGCGTCCCCTCGGCCACCGCGGCCGGCAGGAAGATAATGACTTAAAACTAGTGTTTATTCCTTTCAATGCAGATAAAATATCAGATAAAGGAGATATTGTCGAAAATGTCTCAAAAATTTTACAGTTTATTGAAACAACCTTTTCATTCGTTTGTCACCAAAAAAAAAAAAAAAAAAAAAAAAAAAAAAAAAAAAAAAAAAAAAAATTAAAAAAAAGCTGCAAGAAATAACTAAACAAGTTGTGGCAGGTTAGAGTAGTGGGTATGAGGTTCAAAACCCTTATTTATTTATAACATCTGAAAACAAACATACGGTATTTTACTAATTCCCTAGGTACGGAAATTAGGCCTAAACTTCGTAATCTTAATTTGGTTACTACCTTCGTTTTCTTTTCTTTTTTATATGTTCATGTAGGACCATTCTTCCATTATCTGATGTTGGCGCCGTTGTCATCTGCAACCAAATAATACCACGTGAACATTTTTGTGATGCATTTACAGCATACTTTGTGTGTGAAAAGTTACTTTCGTGTAGGGAATTTTCATGCTTTAACCCTTAGTGTCTATTAATTACGATTCGTTACGGCATATACTTCCTCTTCTGCGTTTTTGTGAGCCACACACAACCAACACACACATTGTGCAGTATCGTTGCTGTCACAATCAGTTAAAATTTTGGCAAATACGGACTGTGTAAGCCTTGTTATAGTGTGCGTTGAACATGAAGAACGATTTTCGTGTACTTGAGTTGTGGAAGGGCAAAAATATTCATCAGAAGAGTAAATAAAATTTAATTCATCCTCGTTGTCACTGTTTATAAACAGCCTTTCTTCTTCGAAGTCGCGCTAGCATTTTTTGCAACTGGTTTGTACACACGTCTTTAGCAGTTAAAGAGTTAGTATGATGTCTATTGTGTGTTGTTGTTGTTGTTGTGGTCTTCAGTACGGAGACTGGTTTGCTGCAGCTCTTCACCCTGTTCTAGCCTGAGCAGGCCTCTTCATCTCCTCGTAAGAACGACACCCTACATCTGTTTGAATCTGCTTACTGTATTCGTCTCTTGGTGTCCGTCTGCGGTTTTACCCCACACAATTCTCTCGACCGATAATTCAAGATTGCTTGATGTGTAAGAATGCGTCCTATCAATTGATCCCTTCTTTTAATGCAGGGTAAGCCAGAAAATCCTTTTCTCTCCCATTCTGTTCAGTACCGCCTCATTAATTATGCGATCCATCAACCTAATTATCAGCAATCTTCTTTTACAGCACATTTCAATAGCCTCTATCCTCTTCCTGTCTGCACTGTTTATTGTCCATGTTTCAGTCCCATACAAGGCAACACTCCACAAAAATACCTTCGCCAAGGTGGGGTGGACTGCATACCTCAACGATACAAATAGCCGTACCGTAGGTGCAACCATAGCGGAGGGGTACCTGTGGAGAGGCCAGACAAACGTGTGGTTCCTGAAGAGGGGCAGCAGTCTTTTCAGTAGTTACAGAGGTAACAGTGTGGATAATTGACTGATCTGGCCTTGTTACATCAGCTAAAGTGTCTTTGCCACACAATTACTGCGTACGGCTGAAAGCAAGGGGAAACTACAGTCGTTACCTTCCCCGAGGATATGCAGCTCTACTGTATCAGAGCTGAAGGGCATGAAACGGATGCACAGGATGGGAAGGGACTAAGACAGAGATCTAGCTGCCGTATTCATTCCATCCATTACAACATTAAAAAGTGCCGGGGATAATGTACTTCCTTGTTTAACTCCTTGTGTTATTTCGAATCATTCAGAGCTCCTCAGTGGTATCCTCTGTACATTAATGAACCCATCTTCTACACCTATCTTCATCATTTCTTCCCAGAGTATTTCCCTTTTAACTAAGTCATATACCTTTTCTAAGTCTATAGAAGCCATTATCACACTTTCGTTATACTTTTTCTCCCATCAGCTGACGGATAGAAAATAAGCTCGATCGTGCATCTTTCATGATGTTCCCCACTCATCTCCTTTTATGTCTTTTCATTTTCGCATTATAGGTCAAGAGTAATGTGTACCGAAAGTAAGGTATGAAAATACTGCCCATTCACATACAGGTGCCCTTAACCTGAGCTCTGACACGTGTCGGATGCAGTGGCACACTCCGTCATCCAGAGACAACGTGTATCGTTTGCAAAGTGTCTGGTGCATTTCACACTCGTCTAGCGTGTTCGACCCCCCGCCGCCCCGCAGACAGACACGCGACGTTCCGCAGGTTCCAGCGAGCGCACCTCCACCAAGGACAGGGACACTCTGTTATTACTGTGAGTACCGCGCGGTGCTCTGATTAACTGTGGCTACATGGGCCCTAATTGCGGTCGGCCAAAGGCTTACGACGGCAGCCGCCACTACCGGTAGGTCAGTGCTCTAAGCCGCCAACAACGGGCTTCGGCCAAACTCCTTTGTACCCCACTCCAAGGCTCGCGAGTGCATTACGTTCCTCCGTTTAATCTTTCCTAGCCCCTACACATATCTCATGTACACCTGTATATACGTCAGTACTCTGTAATTCCCACCATAGTGCCCGGGAAATGATATATTGAACCACAGCTCCTAGAGGATTGTTTATGTACTCTCGCGTTGCTCCCTGAAAGCCTTTGCGTATGTTACCGAGTAATATACACTCCTGGCCATGAAAATTGCTACACCACAAAGATGACGTGCTACAGATGCGAAATATAACCAAAAATGTTCAAATGTTTGTATAGCTTATGGGGCTTAACTACGGGGTCATCAGTCCCTAAACTTACAAACTACTTTTGAACTAACTAAGATTAAGGATGGCACAAATGTCCATGCCCGACCGTAGTGGCCGTGCAGACCGTGACTGGAGCGCCTCAGTCCCCTCGACCACTTCGGCCGGCGAAATATAACCGACAGGAAGCAGATGCTGTGATATGCAAATAAATAGCTTTTCAGAGTGTTCACACAAGTTTGGCGCCGGTGGCGACACCTACAACGTGCTGACATGAGGAAAGTTTCCAACCGATTTCTCATACACAAACAGCAGTTGACCGGCGTTGCCTGGCGAAACGTTGTTTTGATGCCTCGTATAAGGAGAAGAAATGCGTACCATCATGTTTCCGACTTTGATAAAGGTTGGATTGTAGCCTATCGTGATTGCAGTTTATCGTATCGCGACATTCAGGCAATACGGAACGCCGTACTGGATTCCAACGGCATCGTATCACTAGCAGTCGAGATGACAGGCATCTTAATCCGAATGGCTGTAACGCATCGTGCAGCAACGTCTCGATCCCCTAATCAACAGATGAGGACGTTTGCAAGTCAAAAATCATCTGCACGAACAGTACGACGTTCACAGCAGCATGGACTATCAGCTCGGGAACCATGGCTGTGGTAACCCCTGACGGTGCATCACAGACAGGAGTGCCTGCGATGGTGTTAGCAACGACGAACCTCGGTGCACGAATGGCAAAACGTCACATTTTCGGATGAATCCAGGTTCTGTTACAGCATCATGATGGTTGTGTCCATGTTTGGTGACATAGAGGTGAACGCACATTGGAAGCGTGTATTCGTCATCGCCATACTGGCGATGCCATTTATTACAAGTCTCGGTCACCTCTTGTTTGCATCGACGGCACTTTGAACAGTGGCTATTACATTTCAGATGTGTTACGACCCGTGGCTATACCCGTCATTCGATCCCTGCGAAACCCTACATTTCAGCAGAATAATACACATCCGCATGTTTCAGGTCCTGTACTGGCCTTTCTGGATACGGAAAATTTTCGACTGCTGCCGTGGCTAGTACATTCTCCAGATCTCTCAGCAACGTCTGGTCAATGGTGGCTGAGCAACTGGCTCGTTGCAGTACGCCAGTCACTACTCTTGATGAACTGTGGTATCGTGTTGATTCTGCATGGGCATCTCTACCTGTATACGCCATCGAAGCTCTGTTTGACTCAATGCCCAGGCGTATCAAGGCCCTTATTACGGCCAGTGGTGGTTGTTCTGGGTACTGACTTCTCAGGATCTATGCATTCAAATTGCGTGAAAATGTAATCACGTGTTAGTTCTAGTATATTTTGTCCAATGCATACCCGTTTATCATCTGCATTTCTTCTTGGTGCAGCAATTTAAATCGCCAGTAGTGTAGTCTCCCTGGTCAATAATTGCTGAGTCACCTTGTAACATTGGGTATAAATACCATAATTTTTCGAGTTATTTAATTCAAAACTAGTGGACCCGTGCGACTACTTCGCACCGTTAGTGGAATGAGAAAAAAGTTGGGAAAAATGGAAGTAAAGTTGAATGTTCACGCATAGCTTTGAAAGCGCAAATGAGAGCTTGATCCGCTGAGTGTTTTAAGATCAAAAAGAACTGCGTACCTTAATTAGAACTGTAGATATCGTAAACAAACCGATTACAATATTCAATGAAAGGACTGAAGGATACCGTGTTTGAATAAAAATGAAGGATGGAGAGACTTAAGTTAATTGTGATACTTGATGATAAATCTGCGAATAAATACCTGTCGTTTAAAGAGAAAATGAAGGAAATCGGACGTATAGAAAGGCCTGACCGACTGACTTTAGTTCACAGCAAGGACATCCCCATAAGAAATATACAGAAGGAAATCGCGTTTGTGTATAGAAAATGGAAGGCGAGAGTTGTGTAAATTCTGATATTTGATGACAAATCTGTGGATAAATACCTCTCATTTAAAACAAAAATGAAGGAAATCGACCGTGTAGTTTTTTTCTGGCCGACTGACTTTAGTTTTCGTAGATTCTTTTATTATACAAGATTTTTTTTTCCGTAATCGATATATAAAATTTTAGGTATCAATCTTGATTTATTCTCATGAAATGTGGTGTATGTGCGTAACTTATTTGAAGCATTTGTTAAGTTAAAAATAATTTTTCTATACCTTGATAGTGCAATATTTTGATGGTAATTTTTATTGCTATAATTATAAAAGTATTGTCCAGATACAAGGTATATCGTAAGATATCCACGATGCTGACGTCGAAGGTGCCAAGTTTTGGCGCGTAAGAAAGAGGCAGGAATACGAACAGTGTGGTTTAACGAGGAGGGTGTCGAGTGCAGACCTCCAGTAAGTGAGCACGTATGTGGCGAGACGTAAGAGAGCAAAGCGGAGGCTTTGAATTGTCTCAAGAGTTTCCAGAAATTAACCTCGGATGCTGGTAGAGTGTTTATTCTATCGTGGCATTCAGTAATGGGCATAATGTAAATTTTTTCATCGACAAGAATATTGTGCCACACAGCAAGAGCAACACGATTGCCGAAGATTCGCCTCTAGATGTGCAATCCCGAAACTGTTTGTCCGCAGCAAGGGATACTTGACAAGGTAATGTACTTTTAGAATTGTAGCGCGAATGGATCAGACAAAAAGTATTGATTTGTTGCACTAATCAATAAATTGAACTAAAAATTTGAGATAACCCTATATTTATCCATGTACTTTTCTAGGCAGGGTCCTATCCGTGTGTGTAAATATCCGACGAAAAATGAAATAATTTTCTTAATGAGCTAATTAATAATTTGAAATGCTTAGTTCCATTTTTGTAGTAGGTAATTAAAAGTAGTGAGAGACTGTTACATTTTTGTTTCCGTACTAGTCAAAGATTGCACTTCATGTTTCAAATTGAATTTATTGATAAACAATTAAAACAAAATAATTGAAATAACAGTAAATAATTTCAAGTGCCATTATTGGTCAGTTGATAATCGTAAACTATGACTGATTACTTCAAATCAGTAGTAAAGTATATTTTCTTTCTCCAATCTTAAAAAAGCCAAATTAATAAAAATAGCACTTACTAAAAATGATAAAAATAGCTTAAAGTAACTGAAAATTTTATTAAAGTAGCTCAAAGTTAATGAAAACTGTGGAACAGTGTACTATACGAGTTTCAGGGTTACCACCGTATCTTTACAAATTTGTCAATAAAATTCCACTAAAATTATTTACATAATGCTTAATTAAAAGGTATTTCAATAAGGGTTAGTGGTTGGTAATTTTGTGTATTTTATGGATGCAATCCAGAATTGACTAAACTATGGGCACCTATGTCCTAAAATTCCTTGTTCTTTCATATTCGGGGCTATATTTAAGTAGTAAACAAGTGATTTGGTCTGCCTTCTCCTATATATTGCTTTCCATAGAGATCATTGTGATTTGGACATAACGCTTTCTACTTGATTATAATTAGTTGTTTTAACGTAATATTTATAACAGATTTGAATCAAGTTATGAATAATAGTTGGAACATTATATTGTCTTATGCAGCTGGCGACCTTATAAATAACATTCAGTAAACTGATCAATTCTTGTACATAATATTTTGTCCCCGTTTAGCAGATAGTCTGTTCAAAGACAGATACGTGTCAAGAGTCTGTTATTCTTAGGTACACACACGGTCAAATAGAAAAATCCCACCATGGATTGTCCTGTTACATTCTCTTTAGACGCGGTTTTAAGTTGTTTGGAGTGATTGGTATTTATACACAGAGGTAAGAGGCTACAACCTTATCGAAGCATTGACTTCACTGGAACGATTATTCGACATGAATCCACTGGCTGAATTGAAATGTAGCCTGAGGCACTTAATAGAAATACTGGGGGCATTGTAAAAAATTACTGAACTACGTAGGAGAAATGTTCGGAATTGAATAAAAGATGGAAATTTTTGTACGTCATTTGCTGAATTGTTTCACCACTGTACAGATCGCTACCGAGCCCGCACTCGATAAAAAATTAGCTCTCACCAGATACAAGCAGATACTTCTCTATTCTATTCAGTATTAAAATTGCTAGGTAGCGTTCAACAGTTTGTACGCTCGCCAAATTGCATTTTTGGATGCGATCCGGAATTTTCATGGTTACCACGCACAATACTCACAAAATCCATTCACAATTTCATGTGATAAAAATTCCTTATTATTTAATAGCATGTTGAAACAGTGTTATTGTGCGTTTTATAGTATTTAATACCTTAATTTGGCGGCTACAGGAAGACAACCAACACGGCATGCATACTCTATCTATTGTAGGGCGATAGTCTCTCGCAGCTTCTGAAGGAAAAATATGACGAAAATGCAGAAACAGGATTGCTCGACAAATTATTGAACCGACCAGTGAGAATGAAGAGCGCTTTAGCGCCACCACTCAACCAACGAGTAACTGACATTCAAAATGACAAAATCGAAAGAAAGAATTCTGTATAACAAAATATTGATTGAGGAACTTACAATTGAAAAGGCAATTTTTTGTCGTCACTACATTAAGCCGGCCATTACTGTAGCAAATTCTCGGTAAACATTCTTTTTAACTTTATTGTGTAGATAGAAATTTTCACGTTTCTACTGTACTTAAAACGCTCATCAATGCTTTACAATTATTAATACCAGTGACAACTTCCCATTTAATTATATTTGTCCAAAATGTCCATCTTTAAACGAGTCAACACTGTAAATACCGCACATAAAGAACAAAATGAAGCTATTCCGATAATTTTTAAACATTAATACACATAAAGTATTCATCTACCATGCAAGATTCATATTCGCTGACAGCAACGTTTCTAACGTCCGCAAATAATATATATTTCTGTGTGTGTTTGTGTGTGTGTGTTCTTTTTTTTAGGGGGGCATGATTAATGTAAACATAAGTAATTTTAAGTAGACAACACATGATATTTTTTTAAAAGTAGCAACCCTTGATACTTTGTATCAGTTTTGCTCCTCATAAAAATGTTCAAATGTTTGTGAAACTTCTGGGACTTAACGGCGGGGTCATCAGTCCCTAAACTTACAAACTACTTATGAACTAACTTGTACTAAAGACAATACAAACATCCATGCCCGAAGGAGGAGCCCACGAGGCTGCTGCTTATCTTCAGAGGTTAATTTGCGATGAACCTCCTTTTACTTCACTGAGATCTAGATTTTTTTCATTGTTGGCATTAAATTATATAAAAAACATAACTTTTTTTTTTTTTTTTTTTTTTTTTTTTTTTTACCGGGTAAACTTCAGACCTCTAACACCCCAGTCCCCTCACCAGTACCGGGGAATATGACTGTCTTTCACGGCGATGCCTTCACGCATCATTCATTCGGATAATTCAGACACCGTACTTAACTTATCTGTTTATATTCAGCTTTTCGGAGGTAGTGGGGGGGAGGGAGGGAGAGTAGGGCAGGCCCCTTGGGACCCACACCCTCTCTCTTATAAGCAATCCTTAGCCACCTCAACAATTATGAAACACGTCCACTGAATTTGTGTTTGTGTTCCATATGTTATTTCACACACATAAATGTATTACTACCGTCGTTGCTCAATTTAAAATTCATCTGTTTTCTCATTCAATGAACTGACTAGCGTGCTAATTAATTTATTTAAAATGCAATTTATATTCTTGCCCAACACATTTATGAATATTTTCCTCCAATGTGTGAGTATTTATATATATGTATGAATGTGGAAGGTTGCTTTAACACTGAATAATTGCTGTGCAATGACTAGCATTCAGTGCTTCGAGCTTTAGAGCCTCGTCTTGTAGTTAGTAGTGCATGCCCTCATTCATCGTCTGCTCAGCCTTCTGCTGCAGGCAAATACAGTATTTGTAGAGAAGATGGCCGGTCGTTCTTGTTCTCGTAAGGTTGTGCCAACCTTTGTACATCTGAGAGGTTACCTGAGTAAGCCGCTCTGAGCTGTTAGGGGAGGTTACAGTGTTTCCCTGGTAGCTTAAGTTGGCAGTGTACTGAGCTAAACGCACCCTAGCGGAAGTGTGGCCAGGGAGCGTCCTGGGCGTGGTTTGGGCTTCTTTCTTCCTTGGGCCTTCGCAGGGAGTACTTGTCTGGGATCATGCTGAGAGGTGTGCATCTAGGTAGAACTAAAACTTCTTCAGATTGCTAATTTTGTGCATAGAAATTTTCTGAGTAATTCTTTCTGCAAGCGGGGAGAAATGTTCAGTGGTTATCTGAAGTTACTTAAGTCTAGTAAATGTAGCTTCACGTTTTTATTTTAAATTTTATTTGAGTTTCTTGTCCTGTTGCGACCGAACGCACAACGTGCGTTCGCAACGGTCTGTGTCGGGCTTCAGCCAAGAGCACCAGTTGGTTACTTTCTTGTTTTAATTTGTAAATAGGTTTTTTTTCCTTATTTAATTCTACACATGTATTTTGTAATAACTTTGGTACTGTTGTGCAGTTACTTTCTTTGTTCGGTACTGCACGTGCCATTTAGTGATTTTGTATATGCCTCCTCGAACATGAATCTGCTAGAGGATTAGTTTTAATTTTATCTGTGTAATCAAGACGACCGCCATCTTTCCTGCTGCTGCTAGCATCGCCGTTGTAGGATTGCAGTTTGAGTAAGTGTCGCTAACCATTGGCGTGTGATTGAGTTTTATAATGTGTGTGTGTGTGTGTGTGTGTGTGTGTGTGTGTGTGTGTTTGGTTTTTTTTTTTCCTTTTTTCTTTTTTTTTTTCTTTTCCTTGTTAAATTCCTGTGTGTATGAGAATGTTTTCCACATATCTCTACGTTCCTATAAAGGCAGACTCAAGTTTTATTATGGGCAATACTAATAGTAACTTGTGTAACGAAACTGTACCGGTGGTGCATTTCTTGTAATTTATCTGGTCTTCCCCCCCCCCCCCCCCCTATGTTTTTCTCAGAATACAGAGAATTAATTTAAAATTAATTACTTCCTGTGTTCCTCATTTCAGACCTCTCATTTTTCTTAATAATGAATTCCGTGGTTTTATTGTGTTTCTGCTAACATTTGACTGCTCGCTCACGAGTTAATCAGATAAATTTACGTTGCGCTGAAACAGGGGCTAATTTAATTTTTTTCGTGGAGCGGCCATTATTAAGTTGTCGCCATGACCAGAAAGTGAGTTTAATCTTTTGTGTGCTGAAACTGATTTTCTCTGGCGAGGAGTATAGTAATTTATTTAGATGGTTTGTGGTTGACAGTGTATTTGAGTTCTGTTTGCAGTCGAATTACGAATCCGGGTGCCACAGCCAGGTTATTTCATGATATAATATTTTTACTTAATATGTTTACTGAGAGTTCAGTTAGAAAATTAGTTACAGCTAACTTGCAATTTATAACTACCACAGCCAACTTGTTTCAATGTTTATGGACCTTGCAGACGAATTCGTATGCTACTGCAATCTACATTTTCTTCATTCAACTACAGGCGCGGCGTTAATCAGAGGTACATACAGCCTGTAGAACAGTATTCATCGATCCAGAAGACAGGGTTCATCGAGTGAGGAATGTGTTACGCTACGCAGAACTAGGTGGACACCTTATCTTAAGACTTCTCCATTTATTAAGACGTGAACAATAAAGGAATTTGAAGTATTCACTATGGCTGGACTTTATCTGACGGGAATTATTGTACTTATCCAAGGCCCAAAGGCGAGTATTCATTTTATTGTAATAAATTTCAAGTGTTTCTAAAGTTGTGTGATCTTCTTGTTAGAGTCACCTTACTAATAACGCCCCCAAAACTGTTTCCCTCTCAACGTATTGAAGTCGAAGTATCCTAATTGCAATGACAGGTCCGAATATGGACGTTTCTGTAAAAGGTGTGCCGGATTCCATGAGCCTCCACAAAATGATGTGAGACAATTGGCAGGATTATATTATTATTACTAGCCAAACACCCGGCGTGGTCCGGGTATTTATTTATTTATTCAAGCCTTGAGTTAGTACTTCTTCTATGCCTTCTCTCTCCGACCTTTTTTTCTAATAACATGTTTCATATATCAAAGAATATATAAGAAATAAGGTTGTCTTGCAAAATGTTCAAAATTATAAGTGCAGTATCCAGACAAAGACAGTAATCAAAATACAAAATATATGTAACATTCATACATTTATATAATTCACAAATTTTCTGTAAACTATACTTCTTGTCATTTGTCCAGGATCTAATATGAACAATTTCTTTGGTGATCGCACCCCTGAGAAAATGACATAAAGTTGTCCGTTTGAGAAACATGGACATGGAAGTTAACGGCTAGATCTGTTTCATTCTCTTACTTTCCTGGTAGCTCTATAGAAGTCTGTTGCTTTCACCAGTCGTGTGAGCTTCACATTTCAAAGTTGGTTCAAAGCTGTCAAGAACAGTAATCTTTCAGGAATTTCCTTAAGATGATGTAACACAGGAGTGTTTTACTGGGAAATACATAAATGTATTACTGCCGTAAAACGGCATTCCCCAGGAAAGCGTTATAGGTCCCCTACTCTTCCTTGTGTTTAAAAACGATTTTGGAGACAATCTGAGTAGCTGCCTTAGACAGTTCACGGATGATGATGTCGTTTATCGGTTAGTGAAGTCATCAGAGGCTCAAAAGCAACTGCTAAGCAATTTAGACAAAATTTCTACATGGTGCGAAAATTGGCACTGGACACTAAATAAAGAAAAGTGTGAAGTCATACACGACCACTAAAAGAAATCCGGTGAACTTCAATTATGCGATAACTCAGTCAAACCTTAAGGTCGTAAATTCTACTAAATACCTAGGAGTTACAACTACGAACAACTTAGACTGGAGAGAACACACAGAAAATATTGTGGGAAGGCGAACCAAAGATTACGTTTCATTGTCAGAACGCTTCGAAGATGCAGCAGCTCCACCAAAGAGACTGCCTACATCACACTTGTGCGTCCTCTCCTGGAGTACTGTTGCCTATTGTGGGACCCTTACCAGGTGGGACTGACGGAAGATATTGAGAAGGTCCAGAGAAGGACAGCTCGTTTTGTTTTATCACGTTACGGGGGGGTCACGGAAATGTTACTCGAATTGGGGTGGAAATCGTTAAAAGAAAGACGTTATTCATTGCGGCGTGATATGTTTGCGAAGTTTCAATCACCGACTTTTACTTCCGAATGTGAAAATATTTTGCTATCACCCACCTACATTGGGAGACATGAGCATCCCAATAAAATAAGATATCAGATCGAAAACGGAACGATTTAGGTGCTCTTTTTTCCCGCGCGCTATTAGAGAATGGAACGGTAGAGAAACGTTATGAAAGTGGTTAATGAACCCTCTGCCAGGCACTTAAATTTTATCTTCAGAGCACCTATGTAGATGCAGATGTAGATGAAAAACTTTGGGAATGGTGGTAGAACTTTGGGGCAGTGCGAAATTTTCAGTTTCAAAGCTGTAAACTGCTATTCGTTTTCAACTGCTGCGTAATTTCAGCACCACCTCTACGCGCCAGTTCGAACCGAATAACATTGTTGAGAGCTTTGAAACTGAAAATTTCGCGCTGTCCCAAAGTTATACCATCAGGGCCAAAGTTACTACATTTTACGGTACGTGGTACATCATGTTATAGGTTTTTTACCCATCGCAGTATATATGATGTTATTTTTATTGAATTATGTGTTCCACAATTTTACAGTTTTGCAGTTATATACTCATTTGTATAAGTGCTATACACGGTAAAATCCGTTGCGAACGGTGTTAGTTGTAAAGAGTAATAAATTAAAATCTTATGCGTGATGGTGCGGTTTTCCATGAACGTTACTGTTTAAATACTTATATCTCATGAACTACGAGTCGTTATGTAATACAATTTGTAAACTACATTCAGCTGTATGTGTTTATACCATCTGTAAAATTTCGTGCGACTCCAGTTTGTAGTGTAGATATTATAAACTGTAACATCATACCGAATGCCGCATTTTTTCTCCATGAATAGCGGAGAAGTAGCAAGCGAAAAACTTTTTCCTTTCATTATTTTTATGTGGCTGTCAGCGATAAAAAGTTCAATAAAGGTTTTAAATTATGTATCAAAATTGTTGCAAGTCGCTAAGTGCTCTCCTTCACAAACAGTGGACTCAAAGTCACACTATCACGTGCCGCAAGACGGGGAAATATTCATTGTTTATGACGTCATATCTCCTAAACTATCGGCCATATCGCAAAATACGTTCCTAACTGACGACCTATAAACTACATTCCTGCCAAATTTTAGCTTCGTAGGTGAAGTAGTGTACTTGATTTTGTGTTTAGTTAGTGTGTGAGTGAGTGAATAAGTGTCCTTACGCTTTTATATAGATAGAAATTATTATTGTTTTATCTAATTCACTGTTGTCCAGAATTAAAGCAACATACAGCTATTTTCCTGTCCTGTGCCGAAATCACGATATAATCATGCAAAATGTCTATATAGTTATGTTCCACACGGAAAATGACAATCTGGTCAGCGTAAAATCATGAGTGTTGACATCAGGGTACCTGTCGGACGGAATAGGGTCTGCAAAATAGTCCCACATCCACATCCGCTGTGTTGACAGACACAAACTGTGTATTATGCCACAGAGATGAATCCAAGGCCCCAGTGGAATTTCACAGAGAAGATGCAAGCAGGACGGTTTCAAACCGATGTGGCCCGATTGCTTGATGTGAATCGTTCTCTTCTTTCTACGAAGTGACAACAGTTTTTACCAATCGTAGCTGCGACTCGAAGACTAGGGCAGGGTTGACCATAAGTGACATCACAAATAGCAGACCGTTATTACGCTGTAAATGCTCGTCGGTTTCGCCGTAGTAATGTAAATCAAAGGCACTTGAAATCGCAGCAACCACTGTAAGAGTTCTATGGAAGCAAACAGTATACAGACGGTTTCGAAAGAATGGTCTTTATTCTCAACTTCTGACGCGTCTCTACAGTAGGAAACGTTTCGACTGGAGTTGTGACAACAACACAGTGACCAACGCCACTTTTCATTTCTGTTTGTGTCCAGCATGTGCTATAATGTAACGAATTACTGTTTCTTGCTGTTTGTACTCTTTTAATTACTAATGTGCGTGTTGTCTTTTATGGATTTGATGTAATTGCAATGTCCTGTTATGCTGTTTGTGTATCAAAAATAATTTTGTAAGGAAGTATACACGCTGACTTAGCAAGGGCTTTGATTTTGTGTAGTCATCTGTCAGTATGGAGTATTATCGCTGGTAGTGCGGAGTTGGGCAATGAGAGAGAGCAAGAGAGAGAGAGAGAGAGAGACAGACAGAGAGAGAGAGAGAGTTGGTGTTAAGAGGTAGTAATAGTTTGTCAGTATGCGTAATGATGTATTGTAAAAGCACGTGGCTAAGTTCGTGTGTTGGCTTGGCACGAGAAGAGGAAACTGTGAACAGGCAATAGTATTTATTTGTCTGGACATAGCCTGATAAATCAGCAAGTAGGCAGCAAGATGAATGCTGTAAGCCCAAACGTGGAAGTATGTTTCGTCGCTAAGAAGAGCCTGTCTTCGCCAATTGTAATAGGCCAACAGTCGCCAGCAGCAGCACCACACTGCACACAAGAGAATTAAGATCCAGCCAATTACCGGAATTAGCAGGTATGGTTAACCAGCGTAGAGGTGGTACGTTTCAATAGTGAAAACTTTTAATTTCGAACCTGTCTTAAAGACTTCATAATCCACAGTCATTGCCCAGACAGGTTCCTTCCTCATCCATTGTTTTGCCTAGGATGCATTGAAAATTATTGAAAACTGTTAATCTGATTGTCCAATAGATTTCGGGAATGCAGCCGCGTAAAATTCACTTCTTCTGCTGGTATTTCGGCCGCGTACCTTCCGGCCATCTTCAGAGTGAGTCGAAGACTATCGACGAGGTGCCGGGCGCGGCCTTATAAGCCTGATGGCGGTGGCAATGCGCGTGCGCGTCACAGATGCTGGTTTACTGCATATCGAAGTACTCACACGCGTGCGCCCCCCGTGGCGGGAGCGCTCCGGTGTTCACTTATCGATGTATGCTCGGCGGCGGCAACACCTTCACGTCTTCTCTGTGATTTCAATACTCCAAGTGCAGGGTTCCAAACTTTGCCTAAATTAAAACCTTTATCTCTGTTTAATAAGTTGTTGAACAGTCTAATTTCAACACATTCCTTAAATACAGCATACCAAAACGAAGATATGGGTGTCAAAATCTTCACATCGCTATAGTTCATTGAATGACCAGTTTCTATGCAATGTTCAGCCACAGCTGACTTGTCTGGCTGCAATAGGCGGGTATATCTTCTGTGTTCAACGCATCTCTCGTGGACAGTGCGTATTGTCTGGCCTATTATCACAATTTCCGCAAGGGAACTGGTACACCCCTGACTTGCGAAGCAACAAATCATCCTTCACTGACCCTAGTAAGGCTGCAATCTTCACTGGTGGTCGGAAGATAACCTTAACACGATGTTTGTCGAGAATGCGGCTTATCTTTGACGAAAGAGCGCCCACGTTAGGTAAGAAGGCTCTTGATCTATAACTATTATTTTCGTCTTCTTCTTCCACGTCTCGTGCTTGCATTCTTGGACTCACATCGAATGCTCTGCAAATCTGTTGCTGCGAATATCCATTTGCTTTGAAAATGCTCTTCCATGAAGAAATTCGCTACCAGAGGGGATAGGGGGCTTCCCATAGCAACTCCGTCAATCTGCTCATAAAAGTCACCATTAAACTGGAAATAAGATGACGTCAGTACATGTTCAAATAATGCGGTGATATCCTTGTCAAAATGTTGGCCAATTCTTCATGGAAGACTTCGAGGACAAGGCTCTAGACTCGGCAAGTTTTAAACCAACGGTCTTCTGGAGATACGTGGATGACACGTTTATAGTATGGCCTCACGGGAAGGACGAGTTACATCGATTTCTTGACATCTGAACTCCATCCACGCTAATACCAAATTTACTATGGAAATGGAAAAAGATGGCTGCCTCCCTTTTTGGATTACTTGTTCGTCGAAAAGCTGATGGTACATTAGGACATGCAGTATATCGGAAACCAACCCATACGAATCTGTATTTACATGCCAGTAGCTGCCATCATCCCTCACAAACCGCAGGGGTCCTTAAGACATTGGTGCACAGAGCACATTGTATATCAGACGATGACAACTTGCAGGAAGAGCTCACACACCTGAAGAGCATTTTCGAAGCAAATGGATATTCGCAGCAATAGATTTGCAGAGCATTCGATGTGAGTCCAAGAATCCAACCACGAGACGTGGAAGAAGAAGACGAAAATAATAGTTATAGATCAAGAGCCTTCTTACCTTACGTGGGCGCTCTTTCGTCAAAGATAAGCCGCATTCTCGACAAACATCGTGTTAAGGTTATCTTCCGGCCACCAGTGAAGATTGCAGCCTTACTAGGGTCAGTGAAGAATGATTTGTTGCTTCGCAAGTCAGGGGTGTACCAGATCCCTTGCGGAAATTGTGATAATTCATATATAGGCCAGACAATACGCACTGTCCACGAGAGATGCGTTGAACACAGAAGATATACCCGCCTATTGCAGCCAGACAAGTCAGATGTGGCTGAACATTGCATAGAAACTGGTCATTCAATGAACTACAGCGATGTGAAGATTTTGACACTCATATCTTCGTTTTGGGATGCTATATTTAAGGAAGCTGTTGAAATTAGACTGTCCAACAACTTATTAAACAGAGATAAAGGTTTTAATTTAGACAAAGTTTGGAACCCTGCACTTGGAGTATTGAAATCACAGAGAAGACGTGAAGGTGTTGCCGCCGCCGAGCATACATCGATAAGTGAACACCGGAGCGCTTCCGCCACGGGGGGCGCACGCGTGTGAGTACTTCGATATGCAGTAAACCAGCATCTGTGATGCGCACGCGCATTGCCACCGCCATCAGGCTTATAAGGCCGCGCCCGGCACCTCGTCGACAGTCTTCGACTCACTCTGAAGATGGCCGGAAGGTACGGGGCCGAAATATCAGCAGAAGAAGTGAATTTTACGCGGCTGCATTCCCAAAATCTGTTGGACTGTACATTACGCCGTGAAAAGTTGAAAATGCACAACTAATCTGATTGATTGTGCCAGTTCAACAGTAATTAATTTCTTCAGACAAGGGTCAGTAAATCCAGTTAAGCAGCTGATCGTATAATTTCACAAGTCTGAATTAAACTGGTAAAACAGTTTTACTGGCAAAAGATGTTTTTCGAATATATTAAAAGTAAAACTGCTGTTCATTGAATTTTATTTAATACCGAAAATTTTACCAATCACTGATGATAAGTGTAACAATTTACTGTTTAAAATTAATGTTACGTGACAGTATATTATTCATTTCATTCTCACAGAAAGACAGAGTTTAGCTAGATAGTTGATTATTTATTTCAAATTAATCAAAATTATCGCACAAAGTCATCACCTATCAGTACAATTTGCTGTTAACTCACGACTTGAATATAGCTAAAGACACTTGTGGTAATAATTGCTTTATATATATAATTTTTTTCGTTTTTTTTTTTTTTTTTTTAGAATCTGAAGATGTACAAAAAAATGTTCAAATGTTTGTAATTCTATCGGACCAAACTGCGTGGTCATCAGTCCGTAGCTTACAAACTACTTAAACCTAGTTAAACTAACCTACGGACAAACACACACACCCATGCCTCAGGGAGGACTCGAACCTCCACGGCGAGCAACCGCGCGCTCCGCAGCGAGACGCTGTAGACCGCTCGGCTACTCCACCGCGGCGAAGATGTACAAAGTGAACACTAACGTCAGATGTGCATATCTTTTCTTGTTTGCTAAAATCGCCTTCGGTAATCGTGTTAATGATCCTTTTGTCTGTGCATAGTGTATTGAATCCGGATTTGACGCATATGTTCTGATTGCTTCCTCTCCCAATTTTCGTAGCTTATTAAACTACTAATGAACATTGTTGTCATTAATTTTCTATTAAATATTTCTGCCCGTGCACTGAGCTAGCGACCGTGAAAGCATTTATTCATTTTTACAAATTATATAACTCATTGTGTTTGTTCTGCATTTTAATTTAAACACGAATTAATTTTATTTCAAATTTTCTTTTTTTGACAGTTATCGATCGTTGTTGCCAACCAAAACGGTGCAGCAACGTTCCGGTTATAACCTCCACTACATCATTGGACTCATTAAATATAGCCTTACCATATAATTAGAATCATTAGGCACATGGGTCATTGTTCTAATTATTTCGTATTAACCGATGGTCTAGGGTTGGGGAGGTTATAGAGTTCTCATTATAATGCCTGAACGGTCGAACAGTGGGCCAATATTATTTGCATTGACCCAGACTGGAGAGTGGTTCTCGAGGCATCCACATCCACCAATCAGTCTTGTAGACTTGGGAGCAGTCCAGTAAAATTACATCTCACAGAGACAGGCAGCACCGCCACTTTCCAAGACTTACGAGCAGATCTGTATGAAGAATGGGCATTATTGCCTCAACATAAAGAATCGAGGGAAAGGCTTTAACGTCATGTCGTTGGAGAGAGAAAGCACAAGCTCCGATTGTTTAGTTTAGCTCAGTTTGTGGTGCGGAAGAAAATCGTTCATAACCTTCGAAAGAAACAATCCTGGTATTTGCCATGATTAATTTAGGGAAATTTAAGTCTGGATGGAAGGAGATGAAATTGAACCGCCACACTCCCGAATGCGGGTCCACTGTCCTAACCACTATGCCATATCGTTCAGTGAGTTTCTCAACATAGGACTAATATCATTCTCTCTTTACACAGTTGTCGACGGACCTGTATTGCTACCAGAAGCGCTCACATCACATTTTGTGCACATTAACGAGTTATTGGAAAGTGTGTAGAAAAACGTGTAGCTGTAGAAAACGACAAAAAGTTATACCTACCGCTACGCATATTGCAGTTGTAAAATAGTGTTCGCGTGTAATACAACTGTCCAGTAGCACTGTTGGATGATCGACGAATTACAATGTATGCTGTGATACTACTGACACGTTAGCCACAACGATAATAAGATTTTTTTTTATGGTGGGCTTTCCATATATCCAGCAACTCGGTATACAACTGCTGGATGATGCTTGGTACATGTGAATGTGCTGTAATAGACCCTCTAACACATGTAATAGGTATTCGATGAAATTTAAATAATGGGAAGCGTGCAGGGACTGAAAAGCTCCTGCCGTCTCTAAATATCTTCGAAATCAAGGTTGATTACACCTATGAGAGCTTCTATCTTTTCCTGTTTAAGCTTTTCATCATCCACGTTTCTTTCATGTACAAGGCTACAAAGCAGACATACGTTAAAAAAATCCTAACACTTATATTAATTTCCGATATCCAGAAATTTCTCTTCTTGAGAAATTCTTTTCTTTTCATACTCATTCTTCTTTTTATGTCTTCTGTACCCAACCATCGTAGGTTAGTTTACTTCCAAGTAACAAACCTCATCCACCACATTTATTGTATCGATTCTTAATCTAATTTCCTCAACGTATCCTGATTTAATTCGACTACATTGTCCTACCTCGCCTCTTAATGTTCACCTTAAACTCTCCTTTCAAGACCACGTCCATTCGGTTCGGTTGGTCTTCCAGGTTCTTTCCTGTCTGTAACACAATGACAATGTCTTCTGAAAAACGGAAAGAATGAGAGAAAATAGGTTTTCCCTGTCGCCGCGGCGGGCTGGCCGAGCGCATTGAGACGCTATGCTACGATGCGCGAGACTGTTCCCCGTTTGCGTTTCGAATCCCACTTGGGCATGGATGTTTGTGCTGTCTTCAGTATAAGTTATTTTATATGTAGTTTGTAAATTTAGGGGCTGATGACCCCGCTGTTAAGTCCCATAAGCTTAACAAACATTGGAACATTTGTTTCCCCTGTCGACTGTGCTCAGAGTTGCGAATGAAAGGAAAAAAAATATAATTGTACATTATCTTCATTTTTCTACATAATTTCCAAGTACATTGAGACATTTGTCATACCACTTTATAAGCTACAAAAAGCCGCCCATGAAAAAATCAGATCGTTGCATATGGAAGAAGCGTTGAACCTGTTTGACGTCAACATTGCTTTCAAAGCGCCTTTCGCCGAGAGTCTTCTTCAAAGCTGGAAACAGATGGAAATCACTTGGTGCGAGATCAGGACTGCATGGCGGATGGTGTAGGCGCTCCCGACCAAGAGTTGCAATATGGTTTTGCGTTGGCATGGCCGAGTGCGTTCTCGCATTGTCATCCAACAGCAGAACACCAGATTTGAAGAGTCTCGGTCGCTTTTTCCGAATCACCTCTTTCAATTTCGACGGAATAGTACACTACCGCGCAGCATTGGTGGCTGCATCCTCCAAAAACTCCAGCAACATAACTGCTTGGTCATCCGAGAAAACGCTGGTTGGCACTTTACCTACAGACGGACTGCTAGTGAACTTATTTCGGACAGGTGATGACGGATGTTTCCACTCCATGGACGTGGCCTTCGATTCGGGCGTGTATTGGTGGATCCACGTTTCACCCCCGTCACAATCCAAAACAGAAAGTCATTGCCATATTCATGGCCGACATTTACCCACTGGTGTATCACTGTCTTGCACGTGTGCGTTCACCTGCTGTGTCGTCTTTCGCCCACTGCCGTGCAACGCCCTGTTTTCCTAGACGGCCTTTTTAAGTTTATAAAGCGGTATGACAAATGTCTCAATGTACTTTCATACACAACTCTGCCCACAGTCGACAGAGGAAACTTAATTTGCAATTCACCCTCGTATTTATTTCTTCTCGCTGAACCTTACTTCCGTTTCCCCAATTCTTCATGCTTTCCCTTCACAGTTTTCCAACGTTTACAGAATGAAGAGCACTGTGGAAGGCTTCAGGCCTGTCTTATTCCCTCCGTAACCAATACTCCTTCCATTTCTTTCGACCCTTATAACGCCTGTCTGGTTTCTATACAAGTTGTAGATATATTACCGTTCCCATTTCCGTTTTCCGACGACAGTGTTATTCTGTTGGAGACAACAATGGAACGGAATGAACATTGTCTGGAAATGTGGGTATAAGATGAACATTAACAAAAACGAAACAATGCTAACAGAATATAGTCAAAGTAAAGCAGATGGTGCTGAGAGAGACAGAAGGAGAAACGAGATAACAAAAAGGGTCGTTGAGTTTTGTTATTTGGTTAATGAAGTAACTGACGCTGGTGTCAGTATAGGAGTCTTAAAATGCAGATGATAACAGCTAGAAGAGCATTACAGAAGAAGAGAAATTTGTTAAAATCCAATGTCAAATGTTTGTAATTCTATGGGACTTAACTGCTTGATTATTAGTCCCTAGCTTACAAACTACTTAAACTAACCTATTACAACACACACATCCATGCCCGAGGCAGGATTCAAACCCGACGCGGGAGGCCCGTGATCCATAACGTGACGCTCCAGACCGCTCGGATACTCCCGCGCGGCAGAAATTTGTAAAATCGAATATTAATTGATGAGTTTTTTTTCTGAAGATATTTATTTATAGTGTAACCTTATACGGAGGAAATTAAATATGGACGATAAATAGTTCAACCTAAAATAAGATAGATGCTTTTGAAATACAGTGCTAGAGGCGTTTACTAATGTTAGGTGCGTAAATCAGGTAACGAATGAGGAGGCACTAAACGTAATTGGGGAGAAAGGAAATTTCTCGCATACCTTGACTTAATGAAGGTATCTATTGATAGCGCACATTCTGAGATATCAACGAATCGTTAATATTGGAGGGACGTGTGTGAGGGAAAAATCGCACAGGGAGATCAACAGTAAGCAGGTTCATACCCAGAGATGAAGAGACTTGCACGGGTTAGAGAAACGTGGAGAGCTACTGTTATTTTTTTATGACTACAATCTCTTCAGTAGTCCCCGCCAAAATATTCTTTGGAATATTTTGCTGAAGACGAAGTTATCATCACATATCCACACAGCAGAATTCATGCCGTCGGTAAAATTAACTACTTTAGTTTCTCCTTGCTTTCAGTTATTCAATTAACTCCATGAAACAATACGTTAACTAACGTTCCAACGAGCTCAGTCAACCATCTACACTGCTGACCCGGCAACTAGTGAAACGGCTACTCCTTTTCAGGAATGTTCCTTCTCCGCAGATACCTCTACATTGAGGTTTCAACCACTATCTACGTCGTTCAGGCATGCAGGATACCCCACCTCGCTTATATCTGCGGTTCATATGGGTGAGATAATTCCTTAATGATTAAAAACTTGTTTAGCCCATATTTCGTAAATGTAACCGCATTCTTATTAGAAACTACAAACAGTAATTTTATTTTTCTCTATGCTTTTTCCTTTCAGTTTATAAATTTATCCGTAATCTCGTGCTTATTAGATTCAAATTCGCGTTTAAACAACGGTGTAGTCTTCATTTGAGCGCAGTACAGATCACCGCTGCTTTTAAGTGTAACCGACGTCTTGCTAGAAGCGACATATTTTTTGCCTGTTCTGTGAGGTTCTTCTTTCAGTTTATTAAATTTGTCTTGTGTTCGCGTGTCTTTTAGATTCAGTTTCGCGTTGAGTACCTTGTTAGTGTATTCGTCCGCCGTATCAATCCGACATCGACTGTTTTGTTTTAGTTGGAATAGCAGAAGTTACATTCGTATTTGTTTACCTTACTTACTCTCTTTCCAGTCAACATTGTATCTTTCTAGTCGTTAGTTTCTCTGGGTATTGCAGTCATGAGTAGCGATTGTGTCTACTGTGTAGGTATGCTGAGTGAGCAGGTGAGTTCGCTCCCAGCATCGGGCTGTGCTAACCTCGGTTTCACAGCTCACGGCTGCGGTCGTGGGGAGTCGTTGTTGCTGCCCGAACTGCTTGGAAACCGAACAGATGCCCGGCGTCTCCAACGATCGGCTCGCGGCGGCGAAAAGCCCTGTTATTGCTTTCAATGAGGCAGACACCCCACCCGTGGTTTCGTGGGAGGTCGCTCCAGTGCGTGGCAGGCAGCGAAAGACATTCTGGCGGACCGTTCGTCTTGCGAACACGTTTAAGGCGCTGTCTGTTTCGGACAATTTTCCTGAGCCAGATGATGTCGCTTATTCTGAGGTCACCACGCGGACTGCAAAACCTGGGCTATCACAGAGGGTGGGTTTGCTTGTTGTTGGGAACTCCAACGATAGACGGGTAATGCAGCCCCGTAGGGAGACGGCTGCTAAGGAGTGGAAGAAGGCAGACGTGCACAACGTATGAATATCGGGTGTATTCACTGAAGAGTGAAAAGGGTCCTTGCGGATGCCATGAAGAGTACGGGGTGCAGCAGGGGTAGTTCTCGTCGGCACCAATGATGTGTGTCGCTTTGGATCGGGAGAAATTCTTTCCGGTTTCGAGCGGCTGTCATAGGTGGTAAAGACTGCCAGTCTTGCTAGCGAGACGAAGGGAGAGGTCAGAACTTGGAGCATCATTGACTGGCCTGACCTCTGGTGCAGAGCCTAGTCAGGGGTCTGAGTCAGAGGCTCAGACACTTCTGTGACCGTGTAGATTCCTCGACTTGCGCCATCGGGTGGTGGGTTTCCGGGTTCCACTGAAAAGGTCAGGAGTCCACTACATGCAGGAAGCGGGTACACGGGTAGTGGGGGCTGTGTTGCGTGGACTGAGCGGCGTTTTAGGTAATAGAATATACGAGTATTTTCAGTGTCTAGTCACAATGTTCTATCGATCATGTTAGCCGATCGATCATGTTAGCTGCGGCGGATTAGCCGCGCGTACTGGAGCGCCGTGTTGCGGTGCGCGCGGCCGTCCGCCGTCGGGGGTTCGATTCCCTCCTCGGGCATGGGTGTTTCTGTTGTCCTTAGTTTAGTTTATCTTAGGTTAAGTAGTTTGTAAGCTAGGGACTAATAACCAAGCTGTTGAGTCCCATAGATTTACAAACATTTGAACATTTTTGAACATGTTAAAAGAAATCGCTCTGTCGTGTTTTACTGCGAGCTTTAGATTTGCCTGCTGTTTTGTATGATTTCTTGCAAACATTTCGGACAAATATAATAAAAATATAAATAATAGAAAATCAAGGACGATACGATTACACCTTTACTATTGTTATAATATCTACGCATTCAACCCGGAAAATTCGGTCTGATCGTATTTTAACGAACAGCCAAAATTATTTGATTTTTAACTTTGACAAACAAACGCTTTCAGAGATATTAGCAAAAATTGACAATGTCTGTATCGTGTGCCACGTTTTAGGTCGCGCAGTTGATCCGATCGGTACCAATTTTACAGACGTAAATGTTGGCCGCCAGCAACTATAACCTCCGTTTTTTAAATTTTTAAGACAAGGAATAGGTTAAGAACACTAAAATTAGCCCGTTTATTATGCTTTTTTAACTGCAGGAAAATTAAGAGCAAATAACGCCTTAACCGTTCTTCCGAGACGAATTTTTTGAACGTTGTCAACTGTTATTTTAATATCTCTCCCGTATTTTCACCACCTTTTTGCGTTAAAATATTACACCTGTCTTGCCGTTGTAATTTATCCTCTTCTTCACGTTTTACTGGTTTACGTAAAATCAAGTGGCAGTTTCAAATTGCCGTTATTTTTGCGAATACCTCTGTAACGGTGCGAGTTATTTTCTTCTTTACAGATTCGTTTACTCAATTTTCGTCTCAGGTAAACTACTAGGGCGTTATTTGCAAATAAATTTCTCCTGTCAAAAAGGCATCACAAGTGGCCTATTTTTAGTGATACTAACCTACTTTTTGTCCGAAATATTTGAAAAAGGGAAGTTCTGATTGCAGGCGGCAAACAATTTTCTCTGTAAAATTTGGTACCGATCGATTGAACGGAGCGACCTAAAAAGTGGGAACACGTTACAGACAAACAGACATTGTGAAATCGCCATTATTTTTGCAAATATTTCTGAAATGATGCGAGATATAAAGCAGAAACCGTAACAGAGCAAAGTTGTAGATAATTTTCTCCTCTGCACAGTATAGATTCGATTATTGATTTTTCGAGTCAGATTGACGGTTAAGCCGTTATTTTCATTTAAATTTCGAGTTGTCAAAAAGCGATCGCAAAAGCCCACTTTTAGTGTTACTACCGTAAACAAAGGTGAGCCAAAATTACTGACAACTTTCCATCCCTGAATATGTTCAACCAAGATTCTAATTGACTAGGGATTTAAGTATGTGAAAGATTTCAAGCTTTTTTTCGTATCATAACTTACAGTGCGAGTTCAAACTTTAAACCTGCTTTAGTTGCTGAGAAACCCACGATGCACTGTGACTTTTAGGTACCTAAATTACGAATTACGGGTGAGTGTCGTTGCAAATAGGCTTTTTTTAATGCGTTTTTAGGATGATATTCTCGGGAAACCTTGAAAATATATTCGACATCAATATCCAATTTTCAGATCCAGAAGTTCGGAGCTACCGTATCAATCTCTTTCGCTGCTACAGACGTTTTCTTTTGCAACCCGGGCTGAGCATGGGTTTGTCCTTGTTACACTGATCTGTGCTGAGACAACGTCCTGATCGCTATGAAACTTATGATCCCATTTTAACGATACTGCTCGGCGAAAACAAATTATTTTCGCATATCTTGCAGTTTCATGGAGATGTCTGCAACACTATCTGTCCTTAGGCAATGCATTAAGTCATTGGGGTCATTCAAAAATTTCTACTGCAGCGGGATACGAAGCTGCTTCCTGTTTAACTATGTACTGAGCAAAATTTTAAATAATTAGCAGAGGTAAAAACACAGACTTTAGCTAAGCGTGAAAAATGAAGAAAACTTCGAAATTTTATTTAAACTGGGAATAAGGTGGCAGTCCGCAGTGGCCGAGCGGTCTGCGGCGCGCCAGTCACGGTCTGCACGGCAGCTGCGGTCCGGGGTTCGAATCCTCCCTCGGGTATGGGTGTTTGTGTTGTCCTTAGTGTAAGTTTAAGTTAGTCAAGTAATTAGTGTGTAAGTCTAGCGACTGATGATCATGAAGTTTGGTCGCATAAGACCTCACACACATTTGAAATTGTTTTTGGAATAATGCGCTATGGTTCCCCCTCGAAAAATATTTTTACAGCTAATGAAGTCATCGGCGTAGTGTGCAGGGTTCTGTCCACCTGTATTTTGGTAATTTCTATGAAATACTTAAAACTCCATGTCTCCATGTTAAGGAACTTGTTGTTATGGTCTTCAGTCCGGAGACTGGTTTGATGCAGCTCTCCACCCTACTCTATCCTGAGCAAGCCTTTTCATCTCCTCATAAGAACGGCAACCCACATCCACTTGAATCTGCTAACTATACCCGTCTCTTGGCCTCCCTCTGCGATTTTTACCCTACACACTTCCCTCCAATGCTAAATTTACGATTCCTCGATGTCTAAGAATGTGTCCTACCAGGCGATCCCTTCTTTTAGTCAGGGTATGCCAAAAATTCTTTTTCTCGCCAATTCTGTTCAGTACCTCTTCATTAGTTATGTGATCTACCCACCTAATCTTCAGCATTCTTCTGTAGCGCCACATTTCAAAAGCCTCTATTCTCTTCCTGTCCGCACTCCTTATCGTCCATGTTTCACTCCCGTACAAGGCAACACTCCACACAAATGCCTTCAGAAAAGACTTCCTTACACTTAAATTAATATTCGATGTTAGCAAATTTCTCTTTTTCAAGAACTCTTTTCTTCCCATTGCCATTCTGCATTTTGTATCCTCTGTACTACGACCATCGCATGTTATTTTACTGCCCAAGTAACAAAACTCATCTACCACCTTCATTGTTTCGTTGCCTAATCTAATTCCTTCAGCATCGCCTGATTTTTTAAGACCGCATTCCATTATTTTTGTTTTGCTCTTGTTAATGTTCATTTTATACGCTCTCTTCAATACACTGTCCATTCCATTTAACTGCTCTTCCAGGAGACTTTAGTAGCTCTGAGGGTATGTCATCTACTCCTGGGGCCTTGTTCCGAACTAGATCTTTCAGGGCTCTGTCAAATTCATCTCTCAGTATAATATCTCCTATTTCATCTTGATCTATTTCCTCTTCCCTTCCTACAACATTGTCTCCAAGTTCATTACCTTTGTAGAGCTGCTCTATGTACTCTTTCCACCTTTCAGCTTTCCCTTCTTTGCTGAGAACTGGTTTCCCATCTGAGTTCTTGATATTCGTAGAATTGCTTTTCTTGTCCCCAAATGTCTCTTTGATTTTCCTGTAGGCAGTATATACTTTTCCCTTTCTTATACATTCTTCTACAGATTTGCATTTGGCTTCTAGCCACTCCTGCTTAGCCATTTTGCACTTCCTATCAATCTCATTTCTTAGTCGTCTGTACTCCGTTTTGCCTGTTTCATTTACTGCATTTTTATATTTTCTCCTTTCATCAATTAAATTTAGAATTTCCTGTGTTATCCAAAGATTTTTTGTAGGTCTTGCCTTTCTACCTATTTTGTCCTCTGCTGCCTTCACTATTTCATTTCTCAATGCTACCCATTCCTCCTCTACTGTTTTATTTCCCCCTGTTTCTGTCAATTGTTGCCTAAATCTCCCTCTGAAATTCACCAGAACTTCACGTTCCTTCAATTTATCCAGGTCCCATCTCCTTATTTTCTTACCTTTCTGCAGTTTTTTTTTCAGTTTCAGCCTGCACTTCATGACTAACAAGTTATGGTCAGAGTCTATATCTGCCCCTGGGTATGTCTTGCAGTTTATAACCTGGTTCCGGAATCTATGTTTTACCATTATAAAATCTATCTGATACCTTCCAGTGTCTCCTGGTCTCTTCCACGTATACAACCTTCTTTTGTGATTGTTAAACCAGGTGTTTGTTACAATTAAATCATGTTCCGCGCAAAATTCTACCAGGCGACTTCCTCTTTCATTCCTTTTGCCCAGTCCATATTCACCTACTATTTTTCCTTCTCTTCCTTTTCCTACTACCGAATTCCAGTCTCCCATCACAATTAAGTTTTCCTCTCTCTTAACTGTCTGAATAATTTCCTTTAGCTCAAAAAAATGTTTGTTAAGCTTATGGGACTTAACTACGGGGTCATCAGTCCCTAAACTTACAAACTCCTTATGAACTACTTACGAACTAGGACGGCACAAATATCCATGCCCGAGGGGGGATTCAAACACCCGACCGTAGAGGCCGTGCTGACCGTGACTGGAGCGCCTCAGTCACCTCGGCCACCGCGGCCGGCTCCTTTAGCTCCTCATATATTTCTTCGATCTCCTCATCATCGGTAGAGCTAGTTGGCATATAAACCTGTACTACTGTTGTCGGTGTTGGCTTCGTATCTGTCTTGACAATGATAATGCGATCACTGTGTTGCTCATAGTAGTTTACCCGCATTCCTATTTTCTTATTCATTATTAGTCCTACTCCTGTGATACCTCCAACTGATTTTGTATTTATAATCCTGTATTCACCTGACCAGAAATCCTGTTCATCCTGCCACCGAACTTCACTAATCCCCACTATATCTCGCTTCAACCTATCCATTTCCCTTTTTAAATTTTCTAATTTTCCTACTCGATTAAGGGATCTAACATTCCACGCTCCGACCCGTAGAATGCCAGTATTGTCTTTCCTGATGACAACATCCTCCTGAGTAGTCCCCGCCCGGAGATCCGAATGGGGGACTATTTTACCTCCGGAATATTTTACCCGAGAGGATGCCATCATCATATGTTCATACAGTAGAGCTGCATGTCCTCGGGCTGTAGCTTCCCCTTGCTTTCAGCCGTTCGCAGTAAATGTGTGGCAAAGCCACATTAGCTGATGTTACAAGGCCAGCTCAGTCAATCATCCAGACTGTTGCCCCTGTAACTACTGAAAAGGCTGCTGCCCCTCTTCAGGAACCACACGTTTGTCTGGCCTCTCCACAGATACCCCTCCGCTGTGGTTGCACCTACGGTACGGCTATCTGCATCGTTGAGACACGCAAGCCACCCCACCTCGGCAATGTCTGTGGTTCATGGGGGTGGTTAAGGAACTTAATTAGTGAAAATTTTTTGTTTTCAAATTCAAATATTACTAAAGCTATGGGACCAAATTGTAGTAGTCATCAGTCCCTAGACTTATAAACTACTTGTACTAACTTATGTGAAGGACACACACCCATGCCAGAGAGAGGACTCGAACATCCGACGGGGAGCAGCAGCACATTCCGCAGCAAGGCGCCTTAGTTCGCACGGTCCTACAAGCTCAGCTGATTTTTACACTTTTCTCATTCCAGTATCTTCGCACAATAAACGAATTAATTTATATTCGTTATTTGTCACACCGTAAGTGCCGAAGTACACAAACTGTCAAAACGTACCTGGCCTACAGACTGTAGCAGAGAAAAGAAGGAAACTAGCTGAAAAATGCTCCTGCCAGAGCCCAAAAATGACGAGTCAATGTTGATATAACTTGGTGTCATCCAGCTAACTATGTTCGTAAACCTTTTCAGAACATTTTCTCTTTTAAATGATAAAAGTGATATATATGTACCACGTTAACTTATTTATGAAGCAGTTAGTAGTTTGAATGAATTTTATACATTCTTTACTGAAACGTTTCACGTCTGTCAATATTAGTTGCAAAGATATTGCTGTTACAGGAACTAAATGACAAACGACGAACGTTATCAGGATTTCTGATAATGGAATCTATTTTGATTCGTATCTTCGTTATGATACGATTCTTGTGTGTTACACCAGAGGATTGAGTACAGTAATGTTATTGACGAAAGGTTGTGTTTTGTGTCTGCATGTGAAATAAAAATAACAGCAATTAACCTGGAAACAGAAAGGTCTTGTAATATTTTTTTAAAACATGGTACGTAAAAATATCCAGACAAATAAAATAGTTCATCTAAACCGTCATAACAGTTCCAGTCAGTTTAATTAAAATAGTGTAATTCATCTAAGTTTACAATCGGAATGATATGGCATAGGCGAATACGTCGTAATGGTTCCATTCACTTTAATTAAAGTCTTGTTGCAATACATCCAGAGTCACGGTCGCAACAATACGGTTCAGAATAAATTTTACAAGATCGGCTTCACGCAGAATACCTAAATTATGAATTAATTCCCCTGCTCAAAATTCAGTTGGTCATTAGCGCATCGCGCGGAAATTACTGAAATATTTAAGTGCTGGAAATGAACAGACCGTCAGTGATAAACGCTCCGTTAATAAATGATACGCTTGAAACTAAAATCACAGATAACGCCAAAACGTGGGCAGCGGAAATTGTAGGTCCGTTTGAGGTAAACATAACTTGAAATATGCTGCTAACAGACCTCTACTGGTATCTGTCATTGATAAACAAATGACTGACAAGTGACTCGCCTTCATTTATGCGCATTTCTATCACAGGCAATGAAAATGAGAGTACGTCCATGTAATACGTTTTACTAGTTAAACTACATTCCATAAAAAAATGTAAAGGAACGGACACTTGAAAAACAATTTTTAGGCAGATGACAACTTTAAAAATCAGTTATTGTGTGAAGAGTTAGAATTTAAGCAGTTTGTTAGGTTCATTGCAAATCGCTGTCATTATGAAATATTAGATGAATATAAACTGAATTTTTTCACACTTTCACGAAACGATAAAATTACACGCATTTTAATCATATTTTGTAATAAATGCAAAATTTATTGGGACACGATCACTAATAAAGAAGTAATAAAATGAAACTCCATGGCTTCATTGTGAATCGTTTTCAGAAGCTAGTAAAGCACGTAAAGATTGAAGACGCCATATTTTCTGATCTACACAACAAATTAGTTTTTTATGTTCAGGCCGTAGCAGTAGCAGCAAGTGGTATGTGTTTACTGGGCAATGAAGATCTGGAAAAAAGATGATCGTGGAATAAAAATAAAAGAGATATATTTAAACTGCCGCGGTGGAGTAGCCGAGCGGTCTAAGGCGTCTCGCTGCGGAGCGCGCTGTTGCTCGCCGTCCGAGGTTCGAGTCCTCCCTGGTGCATGGGTGTGTGTGTGTGTGTGTGTGTGTGTGTGTGTGTGTGTGTGTGTGTGTGTGTGTGTGTGTGTGTGTGAGTGTGTGTTGTCTTTAGATTAGTTTAGCATAGTTTAAGTTGTTTGTAAGTTACGGACTGATGGCCACGCAGTTTGGTCCGATAGATTTACAAACATTTGAACATTTATATATTTGAACTATCATTCTTCCTTTCATTCTCGCATTTCCAAAGTATGTTTATCAAATGAGAAAGTTTTAAGTCGCTCATAAGGCATGTATATGTGTCCTTTGCGTTACCCAGACAGAGGTGACGTTTAGTTTATTTTCTGAATCTATCAAGTAAGCCTATGAGCGCTCCTTTGACAAGTAGGGGTGAGAGGAAATGTCCCAGTGGGTTTGCACCGGTGAAGGACAGTGTTGCCAAGTTCGTGGTATTCCCACTAAATCTGCTGTTCGAGTACCTGTCTAGTGGGCAAATTTTGCATGTAGTGGCTAGTGAGAATTATGGTGGATTTTAAAAATATTTCGGTGCTTTTATAAAATAACTATATTTAAAAACACTTGAAGTCAGCAGCATTCAGTACCAGCAGTATTTATTTTTTCTAACGTCTCGTACCTCCTGAATTTACATCACCTATTCATTTATAATATAAGGACTTTTGTCTTTGTTTCCTTTTTTTGTGCGCCATTATTGTTATGCGCGCTTTTTTATTTAATCGTGTCAGAAACGTACATTATAACTTATAGGATATAGAACGGGACAACAAAATACAGAATGAAATATGCGTCTGCAGGCATACTTCATATTGTGTGGACGCCTATATGGGACAATTTTAGATAAGTCTACCACTTTTCCCCATGAAAATACGGGACACGAGGCTCTAGACAAACCTCCAATGATAATATTATATCTTTAGTTATTATAACTAATGTAAAAGCTCCGTGATCCTGAATACCAACGATTAGGTTTCATGATAACGTATTAATGAAGCATGTTTACACTTTCAATGTTATACATTTTTTTAAATGCCTGTTTCATAGAAACAACGTAACAGAAACTATTCGGAAGCATAAAAAGGAACTAAAATATCGACCTGCAACTTCTCATATTTGGTTTAAAAAAGTCTGTTCTAGCTTTAAACACGAGGAATAATTTGAATTGTCTCATATTTTTGGTTACTCAACATACTCAGTGCTTGAAATAATTACAATATAGTGGTTTTGTTAAACGAAAAAAATGTTGTGGTTTCTGGTGTTTTTTTTAATAAGCTTTTTAGTAGGAAATCCCATTGCGCTGTTGGCAACACTGGTGAAGGACCAGCCTCTGTTATCGGACCCCGAGCGAAACTCACGAAATTCCCGGACACAAAGTTACGTAGCTAGTTCCTGCACCTCAACTTGCGTATGCGCGAAACCTCCCTGAAAATAACATCACCGTCTCATACTTACTTTCGGTGCACTGAAGATTTATCAGGAACATTTCGTAGTTTTTGCAATATCTGGATATCAGATAGTGGCTCTCCTGATCAATATGAGTGACACTTTCAGGGAAACTGACCCTCAGGTTCCAACAGCGGCCATTGTAGACTTAATCAAAAAATGTTCGAATGTTTGTTAAGCTTATGGGACTTAACTACGGGGTCATCAGTACAAACTACTTAAGAACTACCTTATACTAAAGACGGCACAAATATCCATACCCGAGGGGGGGATTCGAACCCCCGAACGTAGTGGCCGTGCAGACCGTGACTGAAGCGCCTCAGTCACTTAGGCCACCGCGGCCGGCTAGACTTAATCGACCACCATTTGAGGGGGCTCCCACATCGATATTTGGCATCCAGTATAAGATGTCACACATTCTTGACTATTATTTTAATCGCACTTACGTGTTCAAGTCTGGCACATCTCTGCATCACACGGGTCGTCTAACATATGATGCGTTAATCGGACGTCCGTCAGTCCACAAACTGGAAGCTTGGTTTCCGGAAATAAACTGGCGACAGGTGTGGACCAACGTATTCCACCCTTTCCTGCCGTCAGAATTCCGCAGCCTTTGGTATAAACTGGTGTACAATGTGTTGCCGACGAACGAAAAAATGGCCGATACACACCTCGTGGCCTCCCAAAATTGTGCACATTGTCAAATTCGGGACACCAGGAAACACAGTTTTGAATGCCGCCGGGTGTCTACCGTGTGGGGAGCTCGCGCTAGGAATACTGGCCCTCATCAGTAGTACTGATACCAGGAATGTGCAGGTGGATGGTTCGCGATCCCTGCCGTGAAACCTCCACGCACAAAATACAACTCTACCGCCTGGTTAGTGCGGCATACGTCCTGTCGTTCTTCAGCTTCAGCAGTCGGATGATATGATGATATGATAGTATATAAACTAGCTTATGAGCATTTTCACACACACATTTCACAGCACTGCGTGTTTATAATTTTATATTTCAATGTCATAACAGTTATTTGAAATGTCACTGATTATCTTATGATTTCATGATTTTATTTTGTAATTATATATGTTACATTAGTGAAATATTCAAAGAAGATACACCAGTTTGATATTTTTCAAAGCAAGCGGGCGATTTAAATTGTCGAGAAATATATATGCCAAGATCGCTTGTTGAATATTTTATTTCAGATAACCGGTTTCGCCAAACTTAGTTGTCATCTTCAGATCTGCATTAATCAATATTTTGTATTGTGACTATTATATAATTATTCCATTGCAAAGAAAATATATATAGGGCAAACATGTAAACATATTTTCCTCATCTCTCTATTTAAAAAATTTGTTCACTTCAGTGGTGTTGCGTGTAGTCATAAATAATATTTGGAGAGGTGCTATTTTTATTAACAGCCTATCGCGATTTCGGTTTATCGTATCGTGACCTTGTTGCTCGCGTTGGTCGCGATCCAATGATTGTTAGCAGAATGTGGAGTCTCTGGGTTCAGGAGAGGAATACGGGACGCCGTTCTGGGTCCCAACGGCATCGTTTCACAAGCAGTCGAGATGACAGGCATCTTATTCGCATGGCTGTAACGGATCTTAGAGCCATGTCTTGATCCCTGCGTCAACAGATGAGGACGTTTGCAAGACAACAACTATCTGCCCGAACAATTCGACGACGTTTGCAGCAGCATGGACTATCAGCTAGCAGACCATGTCTGCGGTTACAATTGACGCATCATCACAGAAAAGAGCGCCTGAGATGGTCTATGCAATGACGAACTTGCGTGCACGAATGGCAAAAGTCATTGTATTGGATGAATCCAGGTTCCGTTTACAGCATCGTGATGGTCGCGTCCGTGTTTGGCGACATCGCGGTGAACGCACATTGGAAGCATGAATTCGTCATCGACATACAAGCGTATCACCCGGCTTGATGGTATAGGGTGCCATTGGATGCACGTCTCGGTCACCTCTTGTTGGCTCTTACATTTCAGATATGTTACGACCCGTGGTTCTACCCCTCATTAGATGCCTGCGAAACCGTACATTTCAGTAGGATAATGCACGACCACATGTTGCAGGTCCTGTATGGGCCTTTCTGGATACGGAAAATGTCCGACTTCTGCCCTGGAGAGCACATTCTCCAGATCTGTCATCAATTGAAAACTTCTGCTCAGTGGTGGCAGAGCAACTGGCTCGTCACGCCAGTCACTACTCTTGATGAACTGTGCTTTCGTGTTGAAGCTGCATGGGCATCTGTACCTTTACACGCCATGCAAGCTCTGTTTGACTCAATGCCCAGGTGTATCAAGGCCGTTATTACGGCCAGAGGTGATTGTCCTGGGTACTGATTTCTCACGATCTATGCACCCGAATTGCGTGAAAGTGTAATCACATGTCAGTTCTAGTATAATATATTTGTCGCATGAATACCCGTTTATTATCTCCATTTCTTTTGGTGTAGTAATTTTAATGGCCAGTAGTGTATTTGGTTTGGTTCACTCTGTCCAAATTTTCTTGCTATTCTTTCCATTAGCGAAATAAAATGCAATAATAAATGAAACGTGAGTAATACGTGAAATATGGTAACTTACTTCAGTTCAGAGGCACAGGAGAGACCTGCGAACGCATTCCAACATTGCATCGACCACCTAACGCAGAGGATTCACCAGGACAGTTTCCCGCGGAATATTCACGTGTGGCAAGGAGTCCATCACTCCCTCTACAACCGGAAGCCGATGATTCAGCTATCAGGCCACCAACCGAGCACCCCACGTGACAGCACAAACGTAACCAGCTCGAAGCAACATAACCAGTAGCCAATAACCTTGGGTATTGACCTCCCGAACAACGTGACGATTAGTCTTTCTTGAAACTGTACAGTGTGACAGAAGAGACGACCCTGATATCGTTCACCTCCTTCCAGGTCCATCAAATAAATACCACGGCCAAGAACTCGCCAGCAGGGGGTTAGTATCGTCAATATTGGCAGTAGCAGCATTATTAGCAGCAGCAGCAGCAGTAGCTGGAATTGGAGTTCCAGGGGTGATCAGACACCGGCAGTGACAGTTTGAGTTGAAGGTGGTAGAATCTGGTAGCCAGTAATAGCGTTCGGCAAGGATGAGAGATGTCAGCCCATCTCTCATCTTTATTGACTGCTTTTATCGTCTGTATAATGCTGTCGGAAACGCAGTGCAGGGAAGATTTCGGCAGAGGTGATAAACAAAGCTGACTTTTTCTTGACGGGGAAGAGTGGAATTCCGGTGAAGGCCCTCTCTACCTGCGACCGGGGGCTCGCCGTAGGGGCCGCGATAGCAAGGTGCCTCTGGCCACAGACACAGACAAATATATACAGACTGGAAACCTCCGTAAGGGCCCGGTCCTACGCTCAGGGGTGCAGGGAGGGAGGGTTTCCAGCAGTTCCGTAAGAAGTCCCATGATGGAACTGCGGTCACAAGTAGCCCTTTAAACTGGCCAGAGAAGGCGGCAGGTAGCGGCTGCCCCCATCACCACCTCCCCTCAAACGCCACCAAGCCGGACACAGCCGTGGCCTCGTGGCAGGCGGCACGAGCTCTCCCCTCAGCCTCCCCTCCACGCTACCCTCTGACGTGTGAGAGGCACCCTAAGCCAGCGAACCGACACCTGCTAGCATCTTACGGAACTACTAGGGGAGCGTAGGACAGTGGTTTAGGGGGGGCTTCTCCTCTGTATGTTACTCTGTGCTCTGGCCGAGCGGCAGCTTGTAAATGTGTTAGCCTAGTGCCCCAAAACATATTTGTCTGTGACCAAACTGAGGAGGAGGAGCAGTATTGTCAGGTCTCTTAGAACCGCTCCTTACACCAGTTCTGCATAATAGTGGGATTGTGTTGTTAGGAAAATAAACCCTGCACTGATATTCCGGTTCAATTATTCCGTTACGAATATTGTATCAATTCATGACAGGGGTTTTTGACTTGTCAGTCGGTGTTAAATTCAAGTTTTATAGTGTTCAGTGTAACGTCTTAATCTGTTAGATTATTCTTTCTTATTTGTGAAATGGGATGTTCCATCTAGTTTGTGTTTTGTATTTGTTTTTCATTGTGAGTTTTTGAGTCAGAAATACTTACTGGCAATAATAAACTTATTGTTAGAAAGTAAGGATGTTTTTCTAACATTAATAGCTGTTAGATCCCAGGTAGTTCATTAGATTTTTTTTGTGTGGAGAAATTTTTAATGCCTCTTGCAGGAAGTGGAAGGGTGATTGTCAACTAGGATTGAATCAGGGCCATATTCAATCAATCAAATTAATTTTAATATCAGTCATTAAGTTTATTTCACAGTTATTAATTCACAGTCAGCTGCACCTGTCTATCATTCCAATTTAATTCACATCCCCACTTAACATTACCGTTCCCTGCCAGCAATTTCTCCCATATATATAAACTTTACAAGGAGATCAAGAACAGCAGAGAACTTACCCAGGGTGACTGACCAGAACGATATGATTCAGTCTGGTCGTGTAAGTCAACTGTGATCTCCATCAAAGGTTCTGCAATTCCAAGACGTACAGCCGGGAGAGCATTGGTTCGATCCCAGGACAAGGACCAACAGCCTCCCCGCCACGCTGCTGCCTCTGGTCGAAGCACAACTCAACACTTGTGGACGAAGATGAAGGGAAAATCACACAACACCACCGCCACGAGGTACTTCCGCAGGATTGTAAGCCTTCTTAACGCACGTTCAGAAGAGTAGTAGCTTCGATGGCCACCGATGTTCAGCTGACCAGCAAGAAGCACACACGCCGCCAGCGTAATCACAGTACATGGCCCACGGACACACTTTGCCGCCGTAGTTCTCACCGCCAATGCCGACGACACTCACCAATTCATTACAGTAAGAATAATGACTGATTTATTTTTTAATTAATGTATTTTGTGTAAATTCTGTTCCAATTTCGCCTCATACCCGAGCCAAGTGAAATGTCCCACTTACCTACATGTTTATAAGAGTCACTACAAAAATGCATTCCTGAAAATAGAATGTTACTGTATAGTCGGAGCTTGCCATCCTGACAATAGGGCAATGCATTCAGTTGTTGTTAATTGTTCATTCTTTAACAAAAGACCTAATAGAACTCACCTTCACAAGAGGTGTCTTCAGATGTGTCTTCACTTTGGTTACGTCAGTAATAACAAAAAACATAGACTGTCCTTAG
This sequence comes from Locusta migratoria, assembly GCA_026315105.1. Lineage (NCBI taxonomy): Eukaryota > Metazoa > Arthropoda > Insecta > Orthoptera > Acrididae > Locusta > Locusta migratoria. Next base: position 28,122,099 of record CM048751.1, read on the forward strand.
GCCTCGAATCCAGGTCTGCCACTTACTAAAGAGCTGAGCTAACCCATGCACCATCCAGACACGTTGGGTTCAGACACCTGCACGCAATAATCAAGGACGTACCCTATCAGACCCAAATTCTCATGTGTCGTCCTATTTTGACCATTGTACTCCAAGGCACCCAGCTAAACCTGTATTTCCGCCAGGAGTCGGGTCCTCTAGGTGCACCCGCATTGAAAAACAGCATCAAACATCTGTAAGGTAGATTATAATTACCTAGATACGTGTAGGCTAAAAGGGCTGCAATATTGGCGTAGGAACGGAAAGTAATTGGGAAGGGAACCTTGGACACACTACAGTGCTGAAGACGCATGAAATATCACCGCATTGAAAATGCATAAAAACTTTTGGGATATGTAGAGAAAGGGCAGGGATTATTGGGACACCTTTTGCATTTTTTAAATTTAACCTGATTAACAATTTGCTCATGGCAGGGAGTGATCTTATAAATGTATTTTGTGAATAATGAAATGCGAAGATCGCGTTATTTCGTCTTTATTTATAACAGACGACCGGTTTCGATGTACACAGACTTCATCTTCTGGTCTCTGCACTTATTGTCACTCACAACTGTACAGTATGGTGGTTTTTTTATGTATATATGACTACACGAGTTTTATATCTGACAACCAAACGGTATATTTTAATGTGTGACAACCCACCAGTACAATCCATCTGGCTACAATATACATTTATGTAATGTTACTATTTAGTGCAGAGACCAGAAGATGATGTCTGTGTACATCGAAAGTGGTCGTCTGTTATAAATAAAGACGAAATACCGCGATCTTGGCATTTCATTATTCACAAAATAATTTAAAAAAAAGAGTGACATCTGATATTCCTTGTCGTTAAAGTAACTTCTGAGACTTCTGCGTATTTTGTACAGGATATTAGGCAACAGGCAGTTGCTGAATAGGTTGTCAGAGCAAAAATAAAAAGGTTATTAGCACTGGAAGGATCTGAAAGTAATGTCGAATCCAAATATCATAAATCTGAATCAAGTACAAAAGTTCATTTAATTTGCATTCGTAGTATATATAACAGAGAGTACAGTATCCCATGTGTTGAAAATGGCAGCATACTGACTGAGAAAGTGCGTATAGGACACATTTTTTGTTTGTCATTTCTTTTGGAAACTAATAGAATCTTGACTGTATGTAACTAGTTATATATACCATGGTACCATTCATAAGAGTGGGACACTGCACCCTCCTTTCCTTGTATATTCTAAGAGAATTGCCTATGCAAATAGAGACTGATTGTATCTTGAGTTTGTCTGCTCTGTGAACATTCGTTGGCATTCTGGTGCTCTTTTTTGTCGTTTGTGGATTTCATTTAGCAGCCTTTTTGGCCAATTGTTACAAGTTCTGAAGTAAGGTTAACTGTGTTCCCTCAATAATGGATTCCAATAATATATTATACGGGGACCCTGTAACTGAATCAGCTGAGCTTTTGGCTCTGCCGCATCTTGAAACTGTACTCCCACGAATAGGAAACTGTGGTGGATCTTCAGTAGTAATATAAGTTCCTGTAACTCCACATTGGGCTGTTTTCCAGATATATGGTTCTTACAAGAAGAGAGATTCAAATTATCCGATTTTGAGGGAGTGTCGGGTATCGATGCCGAGACTTAGCTGTCGGATGTTGTGGTTGAGGCGTCAGAATTTACCACTGGTAAACACAATTATTCATGTGCAACATTACCTATACGACAACAATTTCGCTTACTCTAAACAATTATTCTTTACATTTACTTAATTAACTTAGTATTAATGCACTGAAGGAAACTTGAGACTGACATATATCTAGATAAATGTTTCCCAATCTCGTTCCTGATAGGACTCACAATTCTTAAGAATTTTAAAAATGTGATACGAACATAACTGAAGGAAAATTTAATTCCACGGACTAAGAAATTTATTTTATTCAAATTTAGTGGTAGACTCAATGAGATTTTAGAACTGGTTTTATGCTGATGATAGTATTTATAATTTACTTGAAAGCATTAAATTACAGGCATAAATCGTTATGCCCTCAAACTTTGTGTCTATACGTCTTTGAAAAAAGCAACAAGAAAATGAACACTCACTTAGACGTGAAGCTCATTAATTTCTTCTAAACTATATTATGTAATCACTAGATATCGTCCCTTTATTTTCGATCCAAACTGGTATCAGGATTGACTCTTTAAAAACGTTTTAGACATGAGTCACATTATTCATATTATTATTATGAAAATAATAAGACTTATATTTCGTCTCATTCTCTAAGATAAACAATACATTCGCTTTGGTAATAACTGAAAAATAGAAACGTCCCCTTCTTTCTCTATTCCTCTCTGGTCAGTGATAATTATTCATTGCCCCTTCATTATCTGTCTCTGACTAGAGAGGAACAGAGGATCGGCACTTTTTTCATTCTCTCGTTTTTGTTCTTCTAGCGCGAAGAATGAAGATTACTTCTCTCCAGGTTTATCTGTATCGATCAGGTACGTGAGTTTCGCATAGCTTTCAGCTTATTAAATCATTTAAAATTATTCATTTCCTTTGGTCTTATTTAAATTCACTCTCCTCGTCCAGTTTCTGTATTAATATGCAGATCTGATTTTGAAGTCATTTTGCGGGTTTGGTTTGGTGCCGTCATTAGCGTTGAAATTAATCATACCTTTTGTAATCTTCTTTCATACCGGACATTTTCATAGAACCTGCAGTCTTTTCACTATTTTAGCGAGTCCGAATATTTGCATGTGAAAAAAAGTTACGCTTCACGGTCAGGATTTCAATTTATTGTAACACACGGCCAATGGTACCAATCCAAGCTGTGCTGAAATAGCGATCTGATTGCCAAATAGGAAACCACGGTAAGATTTGTGCCTATTTTACACTTTTTTAAGCATAACCAACACCTGTCGACGAGAGTTACAACTAGACGCGACTATCAATAGATGCAGTCTTGCTGTTTTATACCATTATCTGCCATTCTTTTACGATGTACTGCTCATTTTCGGATCCCATCATTAATTTCTTTATGTCAATTAATTCGAAAATCACTAACCATTTTCTGGTCTGCACCGATGCTGCATATCTTGTAAGGTCGACGTTCTGAAATTAGTGATTCATTTTAATTTTAGTTAAATTATTCTACAAAGGATAATTGTTTCGTGTTTTCGGATCTTAATTTTAAGGCGTATTTTACGTCCTTTCCTTGTTTCTTGTAGTACTTGAGAATGTGATAAGGTTAGTTCCGAAACATGACAATTTTATGTAACTGACAACTGATGCGAGAATTGGCTAGATACATAGTGTATTTGTGTGAGGGCATCAAAACAGGATAACCGTAAGTTTGCCTGCGGAGTGTAGACGTGTAGATCTAGATATGATCTTGTGATATTCCTGGCCTATGGCCACTTCATATTTCTGGCCACTGGCCGTTTCTTTGCTAACATTGTACGTGTCTTAAACGCGGAAGAAAGACAGAAGTGCGGCATATGTTGGACTGCGGGGTGGGGAGCAGTAGCACATGGCACAGTAGGTGCTGGTTCCCCTGGGAAAGCCGCCTATGTTACTGGTACTCTCCTCGCATTGGCTACTGCATTTCATGTCATGTGATTTATTTTGATATTAGTTTCATTTATTATTCACTGACTATTAATTATTCACAGCTGAGAATTTGTTATAAATATCTCTCAAGGACAGGCTAGGTTTTGACAGTTTAAGGTGTCTTCTCCTATTGCAACAAGAGAAGAACGATATTGCAGAAGGCGAGCGACGGCCATGTTTTGGCGCTAAATAGAGCGTCGGTGCCCTTTCGCACCGCGCCGCTGATTCAGTCTCGAGCTGACCGCTACACGCGCCGGTCTGCGCCGATAATAAGTTTAGTAGTTATGTTAACACTCGAGGTCTCACTATGAACTACGGGCAGCATAGGCCGTGTAGTATTGATAATAGTTGCTTATACAGGAAGTAATCCTCATGTTAAGGAGTTTATTAATTACTATCATCTTGCAACTAGATGAAATAAATGGCATCCCTGACAATCGAATATCTCGCGAATCGCTTCTTGTACTTCCATCTCACCGAACGTATTCTAGCCTCACTCGTATACTGAAGAAGATCCAACGACCTGTGTGCCGTCTTCTGCGCTGGGGGCACACCTATAGAAGACAACTGGTCAGTCGGAACTCTATTCTTTCCATAAAAAAGGACAGCAACTACCTCGTGCGTACTGTAGGGCGTACAAACGCACACTGCTACGCAGCAACATACTTAAGGTTGTGGAGATTTAGGGGATTTTAAGAAAATGTTCAAATGTTTGTTAAGCTTATGGGACTTAACTACGGGGTCATCAGTCCCTAAACTTACAAACTGCTTATGAACTACTTACAAACGAGGACGTCACAAATATCCATTCCCGAGGGGGGATTCGAAGCCCCGACCGTAGTGGCCGTGCTGACCGTGACTGGAGCGCCTCAGTCACCTCGGCCACCGCGGCCGGTTTAGGGGATTTGTGGGAAGAAGCAGTGAGGAACTTTGTCATCCGAAACTAACTTCTCCCTCCGCAAAATAAACTCTAAGGAAGCTTTTAATCTACAGCTTTTATATGGCTCGCTATTAAGCTAATAAGCATCATCATGTTAATCAGTCTAAGTTTGCTGGCGCAATTCGAGTCCCTTCGTGTGCGCGTTGTAACACAGATCACCCCTGCTGTGATGTGCGGCACGTTGTACGGTGACTCAGTTTGAAATGTTGTGCGAATCGGCAGCAAATGAAATTCTGTATTCCTGCTGGCGCTCGGTCGCTAACAGCCCCTAGACGGCGATAACGGGTAAGCGCTCTCTCCTTCAGACGGCGACGTGACTTCACTTCATTCGCACTCTAATATTATACTCTGTAGTTCGTAGCGACATTTTGTAATAATCGGCAACGTGGAGCTTTATTCATCTCTGTAGTCGCTTCAGCAAAACTCACCCCCTCCACAAATTCGTCTCCCTCCCCCCTCTACCTCTCTCTTTTCTGACCTAGTTGCTGCCAACAGACAACAAAGCTGTCTAAATGGAGAACATCATAATTTTCCCCTTTCTTGTCCATGAGTGAATTGCTCGCGGGAGGTACAACTGACGGTCAGACTTCATTTATTTAAATTTTCCGTGATGTTCATTTTCGAGGGCTTTACGTGAACGTAGCCAATAACATCTTCTCTTACCTTCCGCGTAATATACACTGCCCTCCATAACTTGGGAAACACCATTCTGCGTATTACAACGGACCAAGATGGAAGCGATGTATGTAAATTATTGGTTGGAATACGGAATAGCAAGGTCATATAACCGTTAATAATGACACAGTATTGTGCACTTAATCATTGTACATATACATACGTATTGGAACATACTAGTATTGGTTCGTTTTTTGTAAACCGACGTTACCTGTCCAAGCAGTTCCACTAGACAATCCAGGTGGCACGGGTAGATCGCATTGGCTATGTAGAGGTACACTGTTTACAGTTCTATTCATTTGTTTGTTTGTAAATCAATCGGACTCAAATGTTGGGTTATATGTCTATAACACTACCAGCGGGTTACGTAAACTATCGCGACAGTAAAATAAAGTTGAATTTTTTTTTTACGTAACAGAAGTGAGATATTGGTGGGTTTCGTGACAATAAAATACAAAATAAATATTGATCGAGAGGAAAATGAAACCTGAATATGAAGAACGTAATGGAGATCAAATAATAATGATAATATGCCTGGTAGAATTTAGAATAACTGGGGGGTCCTTGCAGGAAACGTTATAAAAAAAAAAAAAAAAAAAAAAAAAAAAAAAAAAAAAAAAAAAAAAAAAAAAAAAAAAAAACGACACACAGGTACTTACGAAAATACAGCATGCGCTGGAATTTTATAACCCTTGTAGGCTCTGAAATTGTTAAGCTGTTTACAAGTAAGTACACTTTTTGTCGTAATAAGAATTGGTAGCCAACAGTACGTAATAATGTCTGGGCCGGATTTTGTTATACGTGATAATATTTTCAACGGGGCGCGTGGCGCTGAATTTATATGAATCAAAGCATCGGACTTCCAAGGAAATGTGAAAAAGCTTTAGGTTCTTTATGATGGGTCCCGATGGAAAGTTAATGAAACATAAATCATTGATTTTAGACTGTAATGGCGCCCCGACTTTGTCGTACACATTACCTGCCTATATATTAAAGAAAGCAACTAAATTTAATAAAATATTTAAACAAAAGGGAGGTAACCCATTGCAGTTTATATATGAAAAACTGCAATGGGTAAACTGAAATTAATTTTTAATAATAATAACTGGTGGGGCCACACATAATACGATGATGTTCTTTCGAAACTGAAGCTGAGTCCCAATTAATTTGATTTTGTCTCCTCCGCTCTGGAAAGCGATATGCATATGTAGGGTTTAAGTAAATTATTCCACTGACCAGAGGGGACAAGCACTGGTTGCAAAAAAGGCGTAAATTATTTATTTTGTATCGTTACAAGTCCGTAGCTAACAAACTACTTAAAGTAAACTGACCTAAGGACAACATAAACATCCATGCCCGAGGGGGGGACTCGAAACCCCGACGGCGTGCGGCAATTCACTTGTAGTTGCGTTTGTATGAAGGTACAACGTGCCGCGAAAGTAATTGAAAATGGCCCCAAAATGACATATTCATCATGAATCACGGGTAATGATAATCACTTTGCACCAAGAAGGCACTACTGTCCGATAAATAGTAAAGAAACTGGACATTTCCATCGGCGGAGTTGTCAAAACCATACACCGGTACACCGGCATCGAGAAACAGGGGAAGTATGAAGACCGTCCTCGCTCAGGAGCACACAGGAAAACATCAGATCGCAAGAAAAAGTATTTGGTAGTGACCAATAAACATAATAGATGAAAAACTGCTGAACTAAACGCAACGAGGGATACACCGGTAAGTGAGTCAACAGCGAGACGACGCCTGGGTTGTAGCAACAAGGAAACCACTGTTGCGCACCGTTAACAAATGGGCTAAGACTCACCAACATTGGACAGCGGGGGATTGGGAAAGAGTCTTATTCACTGATGAATCCAAGTTCGAAATATTTGGAAGTAAACGTCGTCAATTAGTACGCAGTTTACCCCATGGCGCTTGAATCCTCAGTGCATAATTCCAATTGTAAAGCTTGGAGAGAGTTCTGCGATGGTATAGGGATACCACTCTCCAGGGACATGCTAAGACATCTGGTTTGCGTCTGATTGGCAAAGGGTTTGTCTTGCAGCAAGACAACGACCCGAAACATACATCTTTCTTGTGTCAGAACTATGTGAAGTCCCTAGAGCGTAAAATACTGAAAAACGTGGAATGGTTGACCCAATCCCCTGATTGTAACCCAATCGAGCTACCATGGTATGAATTGGACAGGAGGAACCGAAAACGGGGAATAATGAGTGGGACACAATTGTGGGAGCTCCTGCAGCAAGAATGAGGATTAATTCCGACAGAAGCCTTGGTAAAGTTGACCTAGCGCATGACAAGAGTGCACAAGGCAGTGATGAAAGCAAAGTGTGGGTATTTTTAGTATCGAAATTTAATTGTTGCTTCTTCCTGTGTATTATTTGAGCTTAATAATCATTTCAAGAAACAACATGATGCATTTTCATACTGTATTACCTTTCACATTGTCTATATTAGGTGTTTCCAAAGTTATGAAGGGTAGTGTAAGTCACCGGATCCTCGTTGTGAAGCACGACGCTTGTCTCATTGTTACGTCATTAGTAGTTTGACGGTAACGTTCTAACGTTTCACTGTACATACGAAACACGCCGCTCTTCTCTACACCTCACGTATCTCCTCCGTAAATCGTCATCACGCACCTCTTCAGTACATCTATGTCCCAAAGGTCCCAGATTGTGTGTAATACTCGAGAATTTGAGATATTGTGAGGGGGGCGGGGAGACTGTATTTTTACTTGTGGGCTCTCTTGAAACAGGCGATATGCTAATTAGTCATTAATATTAAAATTATTACTACGTATGCCAATTACTATTTGATAAGCAAGTTAGTATTTGATATAGAATGGGGTACTGATATTAATCGGCACATTTTTATTTATTTATTTATTAATTTTTAGGAGATCGCCACTAGTTTTGCTAAATAAAGAAAGAATAATCGTGGGCTGTCTGAGTTCAGTGGCTTGCAGAAGTTACTTGATCAAATATTTACTTACTCAATTTCTACACATTAACAACAAGCCAATCCCTATATGACAATTTTGGAGTATTGCTGTCACTGTGAGATCCACACCAGGTGGGACTGTCGGAAAAGGAGGCGCGTTTTGTATTATCGCTATATAGGGGAGAGAGTGTCACGGAAATGATACACGAGTTGGGTGTGGAAATAATTAAAAGAAAGGCGTTATTTCTTGCGGCGAAATTTACTTGAGTGATTTCTTTCACAAACTTTCTCTTGAGAAAGCGAACATATATTGTTAGCACCCACCTACATAGGGAGACATGACCATTATAATAAAATAAGAGACATCAGATCGAAAACAGAAAGATTTAGGTGTTCCTTTCTCCCGCGATCTTTTAGGGAGTGGAAGCAGAGTCTAACACATAGTCACGAAACACACAGTGAATTTTTGCAACCTCGCGACTGCAGCGCTGCCAAGCGGCTGGATCGTAAATACATTCCGCGAAACGATTGAGTAATGAATGTGTATCTGGAGTGAAGCAGCACATTCAAAATACTTCATATTTAAGATCTTTTGTGACGCTAAAAATAGTACCAACAATCAAACATGTAATTCGGAAATCTCTCATTTGCAAAGGATGCTCAGAAATAAAATAATAATTTTATCAATATCAAGTGTTCACTTAAGATGATTTGTTATACTTGTAGGCATAGAAGTAAATCTTTAACAATTCATTCATGTCGAAACGTCTGCTCTTAATCAGAATCATAAATACTTGACCACTATTTCATGATATTACTGCTGTATGAAAGTAATGTCTGAATGCTTCCAGTAGCAGTTATCAACTATTTCTGTAGAGCCTACTTAGTTTCGCACCTCAGTTCCACAAAAATTATAAGCCTGTATACCAGTATATTTTGGCGGTTACCTACTAGTTTGATAAAGTGAATTCACAGCCAACAAATAAATAACATGTCCATATATAAACTTTTAATATTAACATGTCACATTCTTGAAGATATTCAGTATGATATTTACCAAGTAGCTAAAAAAATTATGATAGGCACAGAAGGAAGAACAAGGTGAAAAGAGGGTTTAAAGGCGATGTAGAGTCTAGTGTTCTACAATGTAAAATCGCATGTAGTTTTGAAAATATTACAATGTCCGAAATCCGCTAAAAGAAAACTCATGCAACATGTCAGTACGTACCGAGCACGCGAACATAACCATAATAAGTTACTTTTATACTTGAGCACATCAGGTTTTGATTTATTCTGCTTTCAAAAACTTTTTCGACCATATGATTACAACTCATGTATTGTGAACTGTATGAATTACACTGCACCCTCAATTCGTTATTATAGACTGCCTTTAACAGAAACAGTGATATTACTTCAATGGCGTTTTCATATTTGTATTAGAAAGTTCCCAGCAACCTTCAGTAACTAGGAAATATGAAAGTAACAGCATTGAAAACAGCATCTTCTCAGTTTATATCGCGCCATTCCCGTGTGACTCCCTACTAGCCGCTTGGGGCGCTAGTATAGCTTCAGCTGCAATCTTTCTCCCCCCCCCCCCCCCTTGAGAGTTTCGGGACTGTCTGTGATAGATTGTAGTGCAACTATAGAGAAATATCATAACAGTAGTTCGATAAACCAAAGCAAAATGTTCAAATTTTTGTAAGTCTGTTGGGCTTAACTGCTTGGTTATTAGTCCCTAGCTTACAAACTACTTAACCCTTTATGGGTTTGTGGTCAATATTTTAACCACACGATATAAGGTTCAAAATCTCTGCTAACTGATGCCTGTCATAGACCCTATCGCATTCAGCTACTGCGCAGGGATGATCTTTGGCTAAGAAAGCGACCACAACGAGCTTACATTATTTTATCAACAGATGGCAGAAGTTGTTATTGTTGGTGTTTGATAAAGTAACCACAAAGCGGCGTAAGTTTTCGATGAATGGCTTATGTCGTAATTTTGCTAGTAAATCTTTATATTTTCAAAATGAAGTCGATTTATTACGATTTTATGTTGTAATATAGATATGGTGAGAGTAATTTGCCTCCATAAGTACCATGTCTAGTGCAAATGCTACTGAAATGATCGTTTTTGTTTCGTGGATGCCAGGAGAGGTAGGTAACCTCAATTTCTCTCGAGTTTACGTAATATTTCGCTTCTAAACAAATACTTCTGCACAGGTTATATTATGTTATTCTGTTATGTGAGTACGTACTTGACAATTTTATCAAACAGTTTCTGAAATTTAATATTTCTCTTAGATGTTATATGCTATTCTGAAGAAGCTGCATTTCACGTTAGAAAGGAAGGTGAACGATTTTTGAGCAGTGAGCTGTATGTAGCACGGGAAGCAGAAGTACTAGTTTTCTGTGCAGTGATTACGTCTAATTTTGTTGGTAAGTCTATACACTTACAAAACTAAATCGATTTATTATCATACTATAGCATAATGTACATTCAAATAAGATGCCCTTACAGTAATTGCAGTTTCACAATGAAAACAATATTTTTTTTTTTTTACAAATTAGGTCATAAGGAGTTGTGCATTTTGCAGTACACGAAGCAAACCTAAGTTTAGTAAGTTGGCATGCACTACCTGCAATGTAGCTTTGTGTAGGCAATGCTTTGGACCCTTCCACCAGCAGAACTAAACAACTGAACAAACGTGATATGTGATTTTATGCATGACTCTTTTTTATGTATTTTTATAGTTATCTTGTATCACTTGCAGTGTAACTTTGTGCAGGTAATGCTTTGACACATCTATGTATATTTTGTATGTATTTTTATGTATGTATGCAAAATAAAAGAAAGTAAACGACAAATAATGATTTTTATTTCTTCTTATTTACTTCTATTATCATAAAATACCTCATTTTCATGAAGTGGTTAAATTATCAACCACAAAAGTAAGTGTTCCACAGAATGGTTTGTGGCCAATATTTTGCCAAGTTTAAAAATTCGTACTAATTACTAATAAAATAATTTTCAAATCTCAAATATTTTTTGTGTGTTTGGGTAAGATAAGTAATTTGACTAACTAAATTTCAATTTTCTGTTTTAACAATAAAATTTTGCCCTATAAACGGTTAAACTAAGTCGAACTAACCAAGGGCAACACACACACACCCATGCCCGAGGGAGGATTCGAACCCCCAACGGCGAACGGCCACGCGCAACGCAGCACGATGCGTCAGTGCGTACGGCTATTCTGCCGCGGCGTTCGATGAATCCTCTGCGACGCACTTAAATGTGATTTGCAGAGCATTCATGTAGATGTAGAAGTTGGTTCCCACACGAAGAAGTAACATGTTCCAGGCAAGTTTCGCACGCATCGGTCCTCCACATCGGCTGCAGGGAAACGATTATCAGCGTTTGCGTCTGTATCTGCGGCCATCTGAGGTTCGTTCCAGCAGCTGCCAGACGGCTACTTTCAAGCGCTAAGAGGCAAGTGTTACTGCGCATGCGTGTTACTATGACGTAAAAACCCTTGTTCGATACTTGCACTGCCGGAACCCAATTTGCACTGTTTTCTGGCTGCAGGCGAAGGTGAGTTTAAAGGAATAATTAAAATACTTTCCTTCCTAATAACGAAGTGTAAACGACAAATATCTGATCTCAAAAATTCAAATGTTCAAATGTTTGTATAGTCTATGGGACTTAACTACGGGGTCATCAGTCCCTAAACTTACAAACTACTTATCAACTACTTACGAACTAGGACGGCACAAATATCGATGCCCGAGGGGGGATTCGAAACCCCGACCGTAGTGGCCGTGCAGACCGTGACTGAAGCGCCTTAGTCCCCTCGGCCACCGCGGCCGGCTATCTGATCTCTAGTGGGATTTCAGTGACTTGGAAATAATCGAAAAACACGCTACAAACACACACGTATCACGTGATGGATACCCCCCACTCTAACTCACAAGGAAAGTACATTGGCTCGAACAAACATATCTGTATGAACATTTGGTTACAGGATCTCTACGTACACCTCAATGAGCTGGTGGGTGTCGTTTTTCTTCAAAGCTCTGCAACCATGCTCTAGATAAAAATGTTCAAATGTTTGTAAAGTCTATGGGACTTAACTACGGGGTTATCAGTCCCTAAACTTACAAACTACTTATGAACTAGCTAACACTAAGGACGGCACAAATATCCATGCCTGGGAGGGGATTCGAACCCCCGACCGCAGTGGCCGTGCAGACCGTGACTGAAGCGCCTCAGTCCTCTCGGCCACCGCGGCTGGCTGCTCTAGATAGCACTGTAGATGTAATTGTAGACGCCATACGTAATGCAGATATCTTAACTATAACTTATGTAATAATCATCGTACATGTTCTCTAGCCGTGATGATAGTTGCAACTTTAACATTCTTCCTGCCGCTGCTTCCATCGCCTCTTCCCGCACTTACCGTAGCACTACCGCTTGTAATTAGTTGTTCGTCATCAGCATCCCTATTATCATTATTATGAGTTTGTAACAACAGTATCTAACTTAGGCTCACATTTATGTACCATAACAGATACGAGAAAGCATGCAAAAAATTCATTTTCTACACTAATACCATCTCCACAAAGAAGGGTTCTTCGTAACTTCATCTCAGCTAATCGCAATACGTTTGCAGGATTGATTAGCAATCGCCGACCCATCTGACGCTTCACCACATAAATAACATCACAAAACACAACTTTGGAGGCACACTGCACCGTCCCTTCTGGCGAACCGACTGGTCAAAGTGCAACGCGGCATGGCACACGCAGAGGCCTCTAACGGACGACTGCAGAGTTTTGCAGATGTGGGAGTATCACTAGTGCAATAAGGCATCTTTACATCATCTCTCATACGATTTTGGTATACGAGGCGCGTCCAGAAAGTAAGTTCCATTTGGTTATATAAATCGAACGGATATAAATGCAGAAAAAATATTGATTGTACAAAAACAAGAGTTAAACTACTTTTCTACATAGCTTCCGAAATTTTGTAGGCTATTTTCATAGCATAGCATAAGGTTTTGTGTGCCTTTTTCATAGTATGTTGCCGCCTGTGTATTCAACCATGTGGTAATATGTTCTTTCAGCTCGTCATCATCGTTGAAGTGTTGTCCACCAAGGACAGATTTTAGATGTAAGAAGATGATTACTGTCAAAAGATAGTTTTTCATGGTAATGCCTAATCTCACGCACCGAATGTGGCCAAACAATTCTTACGGAAATTTCAATGGGACCTGTTTGATCATCCTCCATACAGCTCGGACACTCCTAGCGACTTCCATCTCTTCTTACACCTAAAACCTGGCCTTGGTGGTCAACACTTCAACGATGATAAAGAGCTGTTATCACATGGTTGAATACACAAGCGGCAACCTTCTGTGAAGGATGCATGCAAAACCTTGTGGCACGCTATGGCAATTGCCTACAAAATTTTGGCAGTTATGTGGAAAAGTAGTTTAAGATTTGTAGAATTTTGTGCAATAAAAATTTCTTCTGTATCTGTGTACAATTTCATTTTATTACCAAACGGACCTTACTTTCTGGACGCGCCTCACATATGTGTTTGTTTGAGCCCAAGTACTTTCCTTGTCAGAACTTTCGGCGCAAGCTCAAAATTGGCAGCTTGACCGCACAAGATATATTTTTCCAGGTAGCGTCTGGCTGCTTGCAGCAACTGCTGGAATACCAAACAGCCACACTACAGAAGCGGGAAAAGGCGCTGCTGGAACACAATTTCAGCGTTGCGCATGCGCGTCAAGGAGTCTGTGCTTGCTGGAACGAACCTCTGGATATCCACATCTCCTTAGAAAGAGGGAGAGATAGCCCGGTATAGCGCTATGGCTGCCACACTAGCCGAGCCGCGCCAAACACGCTACAAACACACACGTATCAAGTGATGGCTATCCCCCACTCTAACCTTATCTGTGCAAATTGGCAGCTTGACCCCACAAGATATATTTTTCTGGGTCAAGTCTGACTGCTGGCGGCAACTGCTGGAACACCAAACAGCCACACTACACTCCAAGTAGCCAGAAGAGGTAGAAGGCGCTGCTGGAACACAATTTCAGCGTTGTGCATGCACGTGAAGCATTCTGCCAGCTGCCGGAACGAACCTCTGGATATCCTCCGTAGAGAGAGGGAGAGATAGCCCAGTGTGGCGCTACGGCTGCCGCGCTAGCCGAGCCGTGCCAGAGATTGCAGTGACTTCGAAGTAACCGAAAAACATGCTACAAGCACACACGTATCACGTGATGGCTATGCCCCACACTAACTCAGACCTTTCTGCACTTGCGCTAATTGGTAGCTTGTATGCGCCAGAGATATTTATCTGGGTAGCGTCTGGCTGCTTGCGGCAACTGCTGGAACACCAATCAGCCACACTCCGAGTAGCCATAAGAGGGAGAAGGAGCTGCTGGAACACAATTTCAGCGTTGCGCATGCGTGTCAAGCAGTCTGGCAGCTGGTGGTAGGAACCTCTGGATATCCTCCATAGAGATAGTCCGGTGTGGCGCTACGGCTGCCGCACTAGCCAAGCCGTTCCAGAGATTGCAGTGACTTGGAAGTAACCGAAAAACATGCTACAAGCACACACGTAACACATGATGGCTATGCCCCACACTAACTCAGACCTTTCTGCGCTTGCGCTAATTGGCAGCTTGTCTGCGCCAGAGATATTTATCTGGGTAGCGTCTGGCTACTTGCGGAAACTGCTGGAACACCAATCAGCCACACTCCAAGTAGCCAGAAGAGGGAGAAGGCGCTGCTGGAACACAATTTCAGCATTGCGCATATGCGTCAAGTAATCTGGGAGCTGCTGGAACGAACCTCTGGATATCCACATCTCCTTATAAAAAGGGAGAGATAGCCCCGGTGTGGCGCTATGGCTGCCACGCTAGCCGTGCCGCGCCAAACACGCTACAAACACACACGTATCACGTGATGCCTATCCCCCACTCTAACCTTTTCTGTTCATGAGAAAATTGGCAGCTTGACCCCACAAGATATATTTTTCTGGATCAAGTCTGGCTGTTTGCGGCAACTGCTGGAACACCAATCAGCCACACTCCGAGTAGCCATAAGAGGGAGAAGGAGCTGCTGGAACACAATTTCAGCGTTGCGCATGCGCGTCAAGCAGTCTGGCAGCTGCTGGAACGAACCTCTGGATATCCTCCTTAGAGAGAGGGAGAGACAGCCCAGTGTCGCGCTACGGCTGCCGCGCTAGCCCAGCCGCGCCAGAGATTTAGAAGCGGAGTGGCAGTGAAGGGCGGATATCTGACGCGCGGATCGGAACGGCGGTTAGTCGTAGTCAGGCCGCAATATGCCGCGCGGTCTGGGGGACGCTCATAACACGTCGGCGCCGAGTCAGCCCGCAGACGGCGCCAATAAAACGGCAGAGGCGCGGGGGCGGAGGGGCGGGGGTGGAGTGGGGGCGGTGGAGGCGGCGAAGGCGGAGGCGGCCCTGACACCCCTCCATCCCTCCACCTCTCTCTGTCTCTCTCTCTCTCTCTCTCTCTCTCTCTCACACACACACACACACGACTTCACTGCAACCTGATATCCTGTACTACCGCACTGACTAGGTACGGCTTACCAAACACCAGATTAGGAAATCTGCAAGGCAACACATTTAGCAATGCTTCTGAACTGTTGCAAGGAATTCTTCGTTATAGAACCGGTACAGGGAAAGTGGCCTAAATAGTACCATCTAATATATAGACGGTGATCCATAAATGAGGAAAAATATTTCATGCAAATTGTCATCCACTGAGCTACCAACGCGAATTCGTTTTCCGCATGTTCCTATGTCAATAAATGACAGTGCAATGGAACGGTAAAAGTCTGGAAATCTGGAAATATGAAGTGGACTTTAGGGTGTTACTGTGTGCGCTGACATTGGCCAAGGGGACAGATCGGCAACAGGGCACAACATTCGAGTGTTGTAGGTAGTCTAGCCGCTCACGAGAAGGCGAGGTATGCGCCGTCAAGTGACGGTTTGCGTGACACTGTGAGCATTGACAGCGTTTACATCTATCTCGTACCGTTTCCGCTGGTGGTATTATGTATCGTGGCTTGTTGGTACAGGAAAAGAAACTTGTGCCGTGTTGCCTTGTTGCGAATCTGTCCCCTTGGCCAATGTTGGCACACACTAACGCCCAAAAGTCCACTTCAGATTTCCAGATTTTTATATTCCATTACATTGTCATTTATTGACATAGAAACATGCGGAAAACGACGTTTCTAGCTCAGTGTGTCACAATTTGCAAGAAATATTTCCTGAATTATAATTCGCCCTGTAGTATACACTCTACTCACACTTTGTAAACCTCACAGACACTAAGCTTACTGGTGAACATACACAACTACTACAAAAATGTCATGTGTAATCAAAAGGTCAAGTTTTGATGATTCGTGTGTTAGAAACTGTAAAAACTGAGTTTCACCGTATTATAGCATCAATTTGTATTCTACAAGCCATGAACTTGTCTCTTGAACTGTGTATTTCCTGATAGTCTCAATATTACAACTAACGTCCTTCACCACGAAGATGGTATCATCAGGGGAGAAAATATTTTACCATTACATGTAATTCACTTCATGTTTCGTATCAATGACGCTATTAATTTATTTAACTATTAATTCAAATTCCTAAGGAAGCAAGTGCAACAAATGTAAAAAAAAAGAACTACCAGTTTAATAAGTCATGGTTGCAAAATAATAACACGAATTATTTATAGACGAATGGAAAAACTGGTAGAATCCAACCTTGAGGAAGATAAATTGGGATTTAGGAGAAATGTAGGAACACGCGAGGCACTACTCACAACTCGTCTTATCTTAGAAAATAGATTAAGGACAGGGAAACATACGTTTTTAGCATTTGTGCAGCTGGAGAAACCTTTTGACAATGTTGATTGGAATACACTTTTTCAGATTCTGAAGGTAGTAGGGGGAAAATATAGGGAGCGAAGAGTTATATTCAACTTGTACAACAACCAGACAGCAATTATAAGAGTCTAAGGACATGAAAGGGTCGCGGTGGTTGGGAAGGGAGTAAGACAGGGTTGTAGTCTCTCCTCAATGTTGTCCAATTTATACATTGAGCAAGCTGTGAAGGAGTGCAAGGAGATGAAATTTGGAGAAGGAATTAAAGACCAGGGAGAGGGAATATAAGCCTAGCGGTTTGCTAACGACGCAGTAATTCTATTAGCAAAAGGCCTGAAAGAGCAATTAAACGGAATAGACAGTGTTTCGAAGGGAAGATATAAGATGAACTTTAACAAGAGTAAAACAAAGGTAATAGAGTGTAGTGTCAGAAAATCAGTCGATGTTGATGGAATTAGATTAGGTAATGAGGCATTAAAAGTAATAGAAGAGGTTTTTTATTTAGGGAGCAAGATATCTTCTGATGGACGAAGTAAAGAAGATATCAAATGCAATATGGCTACGGGAAGAGAAGCGTTTCTGAAGAAGCGAAATTTGTTCACATCCAATAGTAGCTTAAATGTTAGGAAGTCCTTTCTGAAAGCATTTGTCTGGAGTGTAGCATTGTATGGGAATGAAACATGGACAATAATAAGTTCTGACAAATGTGGTTCTACAGACGAATGATGAAGATTAGATGGGTAAATCACGTAACTAATGATGAGGTGTTCAAGTGAATTGGGGAGGAAAGGAGTTTCTGGCATATCCTAAGAGACGGGATTGATTGGTGGGGCCACATTCTGAGACATCAAGGAGTCGTCAACTTATCATTAGAAGGAATTGTGTGGAGTAAAAATCGTAATGGGAGACCGAGGGACGAATACAGTAAGCAGATTCAAAAGGATGTAGGTTGCCGAACGTATTCTCAGATAAAGAGGCTTGCACAGGACAGGGCAGCGTGGAGAGCTGTATCAAACCAGTCTGCGGACTGGAGACCACAACAACAACACAACTATTAATTCTCTTGTTATGCTTATTTTCATTGCCAAGTACGTTTTCACAACCATTTACTATTCTAGTGGGTTTATGAACTAACTGCTCGAAGTAATTTTCGGAGAATGCTTTCAATATAGTTTCGAACGACGTTTTATGCTTGCCTCCAGTTTTGAACATGTAATTTTTGAAACTTTTCGACGATAAGTTAAAGTCGGCGCCAATTGAAACTGTAGGCTTTGGGTACAATTTTTAAATTTGATCCAAGCTGCCTTTGAACATGTCTGCAATCCAATCTTCTCAGTCACAGAGTCGGTAAAAAGAATCAATTATTAATATATTCCGATTTTCAGATATAACCTCTAACCGTACCAGCTCACAGGAACTATCTAATTCAATTTATGTACAAAATAAACCTCTAATGACAGCAATAAATACTCCATCACGTGTTTTATTTATTCTATACTTTCTGAACATCATTTGTCCCTTTGTAAAAATTTCAGCCAGCTTTAGCCAGCTTTTGGTACCTATAACAATTTGACATTCAGGACTTTGCATAAGAGCTTGGAGCTATGGCACTTCCCCCACACAGCTACCCCCACACAACTGTGATAAGTGAGACTGAACTGTTCAGATTTCTATGTTTTAGATAAAGAGTAGGGTAATCATTTGTGGAAAGCCCATATTCAGGATCTCGATTATAATCTAATTTCTGCTTGATTTACCACTAGCACGATATCTGAAATCAGTGATTTCTCAATACGAAAATCAGTCTACTACGCTTACTTTTGACACGCTACAACGAAGAAGGCACGGGGGATGCTACTTGGGTATCATACGAACCTCTGAAAAAAGAAAAAAAAGAAAAGAATGAAAGAAAAGGCAATGGAATGGAGGCATACTTCATCCCCAACGAAAGTTAAGCCTAAGCAAATCTTGACACCTTTGAAAAGTCATGTTCACCGTTTTTTGGGACAGAAAAGGTATTTTTCTGATTTATTTCTTACCACGATGCCAAACAATCAATGCACATGGTTACTGCGAGACCATTAAGAAATAGCGCCGTGCAATACAGAACAAGCGCCGAGGATTACTGTCAAAAGGTGTTTTTTTTTTTTTTTTTCACGATAATGCCCGACCTCACACGGCGAATGTGACCAAACAATTCTTACGGGAATTTCACAGGGACATGTTTGAGCGGATGATTACACGATTGGCAATTTGCATACTATGTTAAGCAAAAGCACGTCTTATATACATATCATTATTTATGATGTTACCCCTCCTGATATATTTTTGCGTGTGTATTCACTTACGTACATAGCTATGTCAAACGAGAAATTAATGTGGAATAATATTAGAAATGAAGAACTAATAAAGTAATACGTAATGCCCGGTGTTTTATACTGCAGAAGGTAGTTATTGACCCTTCTGTTTATATCGTCGTAACTGCTGAACTATGTGTGTAAAGTGATATAATTTTGAACTTTCATTCAGTCATTCCTATACATACCATCTATAATTCTGTTGCAAATGATGCTGGTATTTAAAAAAAGGCTAACTTTTGTGTATCTGGAGAACGAAAAGATAGTTAGCGACAAACGTTTCTTCGTTTATCAAAATAATGCCGTAATGCGTTGAATTAAACTGTATTTTAATATCTTCTCATCGCAAATCTAAACCGGTCAACTGAAAGTAAACTTTTATTTAACGAGATCAGAGATGTTATAGTGAATATTAAATTAACCCTTGGGAGTAGTATTCCAAACTAGATAAAGTTTATTAATGGTCTGTAATTATATGTGAAGTTTGTTGGGAGTGTCTCACAATTAGCGGTATCGTTTTTCAATAATTGATGAGCTGATTCGGAAGATTTGAACGTCATTAACGTTAAGACAAATCGCATTACAATACTTACACAAGTAGATTATGATGGTATTTTTAAGTTTTTAAACTCGATCAAGAACTACACTAAATGCAAATTAAAATCTTAGTTGTCCCTATAAGCGTCAGACAGGCATTCTGGAACAAAAACTCCAGAACACAGGAAATCGGAATCGAAATGAATATTGTAGGATACGTTGTTGAACTTTGTACAGGATGCGATGTAAGGAATAATTTTACCACGCATCAAATATTACTTCAATTTCGTGGCAGTCTTTACAATCCTACGAAACACAGATAAGGGCAAACATGGTGTCGTTATGTTAGTTACTGTATGTAATGTTCCCATGTTAGTCTTTCATTGAAGTACTGACAGAGATATTCCGACAATTCTAAGTACTTAATTTAGTATGTACTGCAAATGTGCATGAACTATTTATAAACGCAGCATAAAATTCTTCGTACTCTATTCATAGAAATATGAATAAGGCAAATAAATGGCAACCTACATCCACAGAAATAAACTGCGTTTATAACTCATAAAAGCTTCGAATGTGAAATGGAATTCTGCGAAATTTTCTCGTGCTTTTAACCGTGTAGTACCTCTCAGCTCACGGAACTGCCTCGGAAATCTCATCCTTTTCATCGACAGAAGGCGGAAGTTTGAAAAGAGATGCATCTTCAGCAATATTACGCGTCGGGGAAACCTAAATATTTCCGTTTCATTTATACGTTGCGTTAAATCTTGACGCACCGTAGGAAAATGCTTGCGTACTTCCGCGATAGCGAGTATCAGTCGGTAAGATGTTTTAGGAACTGAGTTCGCCTTTTAATATGTTTCTCTATTGCTCTCGTTAAATATGTAACATCACTTACCAGTACGTGACTGCTGTAAGAACTATCTTAATGGAGAACTTCGTTGTTGTCGTATCCAATATTCTCGTACGTGTACTTTACGCAAATGTTCTTTATATAGACGTTACCAAACAGTGAACTGAAGTTCGCGTCGTTGTTGAACACCCAATGTTGTTTCCGTAGTGACTGAGAATCATAGGGGGACAAGAGGACAAACACAAAAGTCCCCGACAACAGTGAAAGAACTTTTTCGCATTTTGGATGGATATTTTACTTTGTTTTGATGTAGTACTTCGTTTTGATATTTCACTAATTTTGTATGTCACAAATGTATTCTACAAGATGGGAGAAAAAACATCGTCTGGAGCTCTAACCCAGTGTCTGTGATGCTGCTCTCCTCTCGGCGGCAAACTAAAATGCGGCCATCATTTTCAGACAAACTGAATATGGATTCATCCTGTCCAGTGTGACATTATTCCACACTCCTTTGTTATTTATCACGTTTCTAAACACTAATAAAAACTAGGTAGAGAAGTCTCCGGGGAGCATGTAACGAATGCCGAAATAAACAGTGAAAGTCTGTCTCCCCTTAGACGGAAGGCAGTTACGATTAAATGCTTGACAATTACACACACACACACACACACACATTTTCCGGCTCGTGAATCGCTCTACAAATTACTAGTGACCATATAAATGTCTCTCAGTGTGACGACGAAGTGTAAACACAATGTAAGTTTACAGAGTCAAAACATTAGGTGATATATATACAACTAACAATTTTACAGAGTTTGTTCCGCGTACAGCGAACATTGCCTTCCACAATCTTCATGTTTGTAGCACAACCCTATAGATTTTTTAAAATTTGGAGAGCGATATTTCCAATCATTTCATTAAGGGCTACAGTCAAGATCGCTTATCATCTTATATTTCGAATACCAGTTACGGCAGCTTTTCTGATGTGATGAATGAAATAAAACAACAGTTCAATCTGCCGGAACCGGTAATCTAAATATAAAATGATGATCGATCTTGGCTGTTGTCCGTAAGAATCAGATTTTGACACTTCTACTGTTCTTATGAAAAGGGGTACCAACACTTAAACAGACAGACAGACAAACCGTTATTTCAGCGCAAAGTTCCTAGCGAAAGGGAAAGAAACGCAGGTGATTCCCGTTTATAAGAAAGGTGAAACCTAATTACAAGCCAGTTTCGTAGCCATCAGTTTCCTGTAGAATTTTGTAGCATATTATCAGCTCGGATACAGTTAATTTCTTGGAGACGGATAAGCTTCTTTCTATGAATTACCAAATACCGTTCGTCTGAAACTCACCTTGCCTTTTTCTCACATGATATCTTGCGAGTCATGGATGAAGGGCAACAGGCGGATTGTGTTTCTCTCGATTTCAAAAAGGCATTTGATGTGGTGCCACACTGAAGACTGCTAATGAAGATCGAAGGATATGGGATAGGTTCATAGGTTATTGACTGGCTGGAAGACTTCCTAAGTAACAGATCGCAGTATGTTGTTCTCGACGGCGAGTGTTCATCAGAAATGAATCTATCGTCAGGCGTGCCCCAGGGGAGTGTGTCAGGACCACCATTATTTTCTGTCTATATAAATTATCTAATTGAGAGTAAACTGTAATTTGTGGCTGTTTGCTGATGATGCTGTGTTGTGTGGGAGGGTGTCGTCATGACTGGAATAGCGTACAGGATGACTTAGAAAAAATCTACTACGAGTGAAGAATGACAGCTAGCTCTAAATATAGAAAAATATGATACACATCATTAGGAAAAACAATCCCACAATGTTCGAATGGAGGATTAGTAATGAGCTCGATGCTGTCGCGTCGTTCAAATATCCAGGTGTAACATTGCAGGGTGATATGAAATGGATCGAACATGTAAGGACCATTGTGAGCAAGGCAGACAGTCGACTTGTGTTTATTGGGAAAATTTTAGAAAGATGTACTTCATCTGTAAAAGGAGACCACGTCTTGAGTATTGCTCAAGTGTTTGGGTCCCGCAGCAGATCAGTTTAAAGGAAGACATGGAAGCAGTTCAGAAGCGAGCCGCTTGGGTCGTTGCTGACAGGTTCGACAGATGGGCGAGTGTCACGGAAATGCTCCGGCAACTCAGTTGGGGATCGCTGGAGGAAAGACGATGTTCTTTCGAGAAAATTCTGTTGAGGAAATTTAGAGGGCCGGAATTTGAAGCTGAGTGCAGTACGATCTTGCTGCCGCCTACTTACATTTCGCGTAAAGATCACAAAGACAAGATAAGAGAAATTATGGCTCGTCTAGGGGCACATACACATTATTTTTTCCCTCGTTCCATTTGGGAGTGGAATAGGGAAGGAAATGCCTAGTAGTGGTACAGTGTACCCTCCGTCACGCACCTTACGGTGGCCGGCCGCAATGGCCGAACTGTTTGCGTCGCGTCAGTCACAGTCTGCACGGGCGCTACCGTCGGGGGTTCGAATCCCCCATCGGGCATGGATGTTTGTGTAGTCTTTAGTATAAAGTAGTTCATAAGTTGTTTGTAGGTTTAGGGACTGATGACCCCACATTTAAGTCCCTTAATCTTAACATACACTTGATTGTGGAGTATATATATGTGGATGTAAATGTATAAATACCGAGCGAGGAGGCGCAGTAGTAACACACTGAACAGTGGTTCAAACCCACCTCCGATCATCCAGGTCTTCTGATCTCCCTAAATCGCCGGAGGCAAATGCAGTGATGATTCCTTTCTAAGAACACGGCTCCATCTCCAATGTCCACTGTGTCGACGGAATGTTAAACTCGGATCTTTATTTCGGAAGTGAACTGATCAAATGTTCAAATGTTTGTTAAGCTTACGGGACTTAACTAAGGGGTCATCAGTCCCTAAACTTACAAACTACTTATCAACTACCTTATACTAAAGACGGCACAAATATCCATGCCCGAGGGGGGATTCGAACCCCCGACCGTAGTGTCCGTGCAAACCGTGACTGGAGCGCCTCAGTCTCCTCGGCCACCGCGGGCGGCAAGTGAATTTATGCTATAAGTGTTACGCCTTTACCTAAAACGCAATACAAAACCTACATTGTATAATTTGTGACTCAACGGAACGAGTGTATACTGATACACTTCGAGTACGTGAAAAACTAAATCGTTTCGTAGCGAATGATATTGCTCTGGAATAGCTATACTGAATAGTACATTGCAGGTTTGAATCTTTTATCCTCAGATGAATGCTCACCGAATTGACTGCTTCATTAATGAAAGCATCACAGTATATGTGGTTGAACTTGTTCAGAAATCAGGCGCAAGGTAGCATCCGAGTTTTAATTTTCGGCTGTCAGGTGTTCCCATTTTTCACGGACGTCGGAGTAAATGTCAAAAGGTCTAGGGCCGCCGTCCCTGTGTTCGCCCGTCCCTGGTGCACGGCCGCTAGACCATAGCGCACTCGCCGGCGCCTGTTGTGTGGAACGGCATCACACACAGAGCAGTCCTGCTGCAATCGCGGCACACTGCATTCGCAAGTCCCGCTGAAAGCCGGCTACCGCATGAAAAAGTGTGTGCCGGATCCGGTTGAATAACAGGGGGGTGTGCGAGAAATTCCAGCAATTTGCGACACATTTATTCCTCTGCCAGCACACATTTATGACGCTGGGATCGCGCGTATGATGTAAATAACAGAACTTCCTCGTACACAAAATGTGTCGCTTCGAGAGACGCACATCAAACGTGGGAAAATTATTAAATAATGTCGCAACATAAAATTGCATTTTAAAAAAAACCATCGGCTGTTTATTAAGAACCTTATATATAAACCAGTTTCGGCCAATAGGTGTTAAACCTGAATGGTAAAATGTATCAAATAGGATACAACTAGTTGAGACAAACAGGAGTCAGTATAACTAAGAATATTAAAAATACAGTGGTCATCTTAGATAAAACCTATCAGTTGACACAACATTAAAGGTAAGAACAGATTATGAATACAAATTCATTAAGTGATCATCTTAGATAAACGCTATCAGTCAACACAACATAAAAGGTAAGAACAGACTATGAATTTTTATTCATCTTCCTGTTCTCTTGGACACCGTATCTCTGAACAGGAGAATGGTCATGTGGTATCAGCATGACGGATATCCTGCACATAATGACTTAAGAGGACGACGACTTCTGAACCGTAAGTTCCCTGGTAGGTGGATTGGACCTTACACCGCTGGATTTTTTTTCTTTGTAGAGCAGTGACGGATGCTGTTTACCAACATGAACCAACAACACCAGAGGACATGAAGCAACTCATTATTGATGCTTGTAGATCAAAGAGGAAACAGTAGCACGAAGTAGGGCATCCTTCAAAAGTTCAAAAAGTTCAAATGTTTGTATATAGCTTATGGGACTTAACTACGGGGTCATCAGTCCCTAAACTTACAAACTACTTACGAACTAGCTAACACTAAGGACGGCACAAATATCCATGCCCGAGGGGGGATTCGAACCCCCGACGGTAGTGGCCGTGCAGACCGTGACTGACGCGCCTGTCCCCTCGGCCCCTGCGGCCGGCGGGCATCCTTCATCCGCAGAGTGACCCTATGTATGCAAGCCAATGGTTATAACTTTGAGCAGGATATGTGATCGCTATCTTTAGTATGTAGTGCTGGTATCACAATGCACGTTTCTACAAAGGGCTATTTTACCCAGTGTTGTTCAGAAACATTTATTTGAAACAATTTTTCATGTAACGCATTAGATCAACTTAACATTGATAATTATGTGATAATAAAACTAATTGGTTAAACATGTTTACATTCATCTTCCATGTCTTACCTGAACTTGCCAAATCAAAACATTTTTACTCAAACAATGGTAAAACCTTTTGTCCACTTGCTCGTTTCACTAAAACCATCGACATGAATTTTACTATTATGGGTGAATGATTCACTGTCACTTGCGCTAGATCTACAGTAAAGTAAAGTTTTAACGTTGAACGGCATTACCTTTTTAGTAACGGATTAACGATAAGCGAAATTAACTTTGTGACTAATGTTGCGGTGCACAGATATGTTACAGAACCGCAGCACCCATAGCCTATGGGATAAATACCTGCTGGAATGTACGACTTTAATGCAGGATGGCAGCAGACCGTGTTATTCGTTTCAGACCTCTTGGTAAGTATGGAAGTGCGATTACGCATGTCAATCACATCGCGATTACGGGCAGCATGGGGTTCACGTCTGAGCCTCAGGACGTGGCCGGCCGCGGTGGCCGAGGAGACTAAGGCGCTCCAGTCACGGTCTGCACGGCCACTACGGTCGGGGGTTCGAATCCCCCCTCGGACATGGATATTTGTGCCGTCCTAGTTCGTAAGTAGTTCATAAGTAGTTTGTAAGTTTAGGGACTGATGACCCCGTAGTTAAGTCCCATAGACTATACAAACATTTCTCAGGACGTGCGCTAGCAGCGCATTTCGGGTTTTTCAAGCGTCAACTTTGCGTCGCAATATCTCGGGATGTAATTGGAATATTGCGATGCAATCAACGCCATTGTTTATGTGATTTGTCATGGTATGTATTGCTGAAGAAAAAAAATAGGGTTTCCATTAAAAAAAACATAAGTTTGTGTTAAAAAGACACATTTGCATTCGTTTTAGAATGTTTGCAAACATGTACATTCATGAGCCCCAGCCGTACATTGATACCGGTGAAAGTCGTTTTCCAATAGCTGTTATTGTTCCAGAGATAATTTGGGTGGACAAGATAGTTGGGACACCCTGTGTAAAGAGCATACTGCGCTGTGGGATGGCTACAGCATGACAATACTTTGAGTATAAATGATCACTTGGACAAGAGGTATCCAAAGCGCTTGACCCCTTATCTCTCTGATCAACAGAACCGGAGATATGGGCCCCTCGAGGACAGGCAGTTTCACAAGTGGCGTTTTCGAACGTATTGTGATTAAAAAACAATACCATAAATTCTGGTGTATTTGTCGTCTCCTGGCTCAAGTAAATAACCCCTGCATCTATTTTAGTAGATACAATATGGAATCGTGCAAATTATTGACATAATGTTAATTTCTACCTTCAAGTGTGATAGTTACAGTTTACGTTAAAGTATTGTTCTCATTCGTGTCAACACGAAGTCTGCCTTACATAAATGGAAACTGGTTTCTCAAAGATCCTAAAAATGTCATTACTGTTGTGACGGAAAGATTTTTATAACAGCCTCCGTCTACGTACGCACGTCATTGTTGATAAACTTGACGATGCAGTTAAACGTGGTTAAATTGTGCGACTCTGATCTTTCTTGAAACTTTGAAAGCACCTTGTCATTATATACACAACGAAATGAATCATGAAACTTCCGCATTAGATGCCGTATAGTCTCTTATCATAGCTATAATAAATTACAGAGGTACTGCTGTTGTCTTCGTTTTATAACTGAAAGATAGCTAATAACTCTGCTACTCCTATCGCAGCAATCTTTTGTCGTGCTCTCTTGTCGTAGTTCTGAGAGAGACGCGTCCAACAACGTATTACTCATCAAAAACCGATCAGTAGTTTCCGGAAAGTTTGAAGATGAAAGATGATGGAGTTCGAGTAACGAAACAAGTTCTTTCCAATTTCCCTTATTACACGCTTATCAAAAATTTGATAACGGAAAGCTCCACGAGCTACTTTGCCCAAGCTGACGCCCTGGAAAATTTTGTGATTCGATTAATTCATTTTGCAAAAGATGTCATTTGAGCTAAAATTGATGTTCCACTAATGGCACCATTTTTATGTCCATCTTTACGATTCAAATGCAAAAAATCTTTTTCTTCGGTGTACATGAAACGGGTAACTTTTGCACTGTAAATTTGTACCAAGGTCATAACAAAATTATTTATTAAATAATGATTATCTGTGGCTGAGTTACGTTTCTTTAAAGTAAACTTGACAGTATGTAATCAGAAGATTATTTTTCGTACAGTACAGTAGTTGTACTGTGCTTAATTAATTTTTATGAACTAATTTTGAAGAGCTTCTAAATGACAACCCATCTCTAATTCGATAGCTATTTATCTGTTGTACACACAGGTTTGGAACCAGAATGGAAAAAAAACTCTAACCGCAGCTCAACGTTAGGCGAATATATGCTGCACCAAATCAATGATGTAAAAGAAGGAATGAGCTTTCTGACTTATATGGAAACATATTATTATCAATGTCTGATGTCAGATTGCATATGGATCACATGTTCTGTTGTGTGTTGAGCATCATTTGTCACTTGATGCCTCATTTAGAGCACCTCGAATATTATGTCACTTTATGTTTTATCACATAATATACCACATCAGACACAAATGTACCATACAAAAACTTCACATATCACGCACTACTGTGGAATGTGAAACATATCACTTTGCACGTGAAATGTCATTTTGTGCCACATGCCATATTCTGTCATGAAACTTTGTGTTGTGCTGAGACATGTCTAGATGCGACACATGACACTGTGTCATAACAGAATGTAACACGATGTACCAATGCCCCACATCATTTCACATAGTACAACAAGTTACGTCATGAAACGAAGACACCATTAGAAGCAGTGTGTACCAGGACCACAGAATGATTAAAAAAATCAAAACAAATTTCAGCATTAGTCGTAAATTAACATTTATTTGTTATTGCTAATCGATTTCAACTATGGAATAGTCACCCACCTCAGTGCAACATACACAATCGAATTGAGGCATGTCAGGTTTTAATATCCACAGAATATATGACATCAAATGCGATTGGGCAAAGCTGAAAATGTGTACCCAGCCGGGATTCGAACGCGGGTCTCCTGCTTTCTAGGCAGTTGCGCTGACCCCTACACCACTGACCCCTGGGGACACAGTGATCACCGCACCTGCAAGGACTACCTAAGCACGCCTCCCGTCAGATACAAATTCCCAGCTTCACCCTGCCCACAGTACTCAAACT
This sequence comes from Locusta migratoria, assembly GCA_026315105.1. NCBI lineage: Eukaryota > Metazoa > Arthropoda > Insecta > Orthoptera > Acrididae > Locusta > Locusta migratoria. Next base: position 28,150,980 of record CM048751.1, read on the forward strand.
ACACTTAAAATCGCGTTTTTATATAAAAAGAGTATTTCTGTAAAAACAAAAATTTACAAATACTGCATCTATGTATATCAACTCAAGAAGCAGAAACCTCTCTAAATCTAATAAAGCAGAGTGTCCGTATGTTTGTGTGTACGTATTGAATACAAATCTACAGTTTTATTCCAAAGTTTATGAAATTTTGCACACGTAAGCTTCAATCCATGAGGACGGTCGCCGACTGTTAGGATCACGTACAACACATTGTTCACGAGATATGACGTCATAAACCATGAGATGTGAGGAAACTGCTGCATCAAACGCCAGTGTTGCACGTTTCTTCCTCCCGCCCGTTCATCCTCAACCAATCGGCGGGGCGGAGCGGCTTGTCTGTACCTTTAAGACAAAATTAAACAAATACGTCGAAACTTATTAGCTCGATGGCAGCTTGCTCCTCTTCCTGTCTGCCTTCAAAATTAAATGTTCAAATGTTCGTAAGGCTTAAGAGACTTGACTCCGGGATCATCAGTCCCTCAACTTACTAACTACTTATGAACTAGCTTATACTAAAGACGACACAAACATCCATGCCCGAGGGGGGGGGGGGGGGATTCGAGCCCCCGCTGTACCGATTCCAACCAAATTCGGTGCACATATTCCTTACCATGAGGTAACAATGCTGTCGGGGTAAGAACCACATACGAAACATGGTTCATGAGATACTACGTCATAAACAGTATAGTTGCAAGAAACTGCCGCATAATGTGACGAGATTGTGTTCACGCACTGTATGAGAATAACAGTACTTAGCGACTTACAACAAACTTTGAACATAATTTCAAACCTCTATTGAATTTTTTCTCGCTGAAAACCGTAGCAAAATTATCAATGGAGAAAAGTTTTCTGCTTACTACTTTTCCGCTGTTCATGGACTAAAACTACGGCACTCGTTAGGCGTTCATCATCATCATCAGCCTCATTAGAGACTGATTATGCCTTTCAGCGTTCAGTCTGGAGCATAGTACCTCTAATAAAATTCCTCCATGATCCCCTATTCAATTCTACAATATATAGTTTCTACATTACAAATTGTAGCAGCAGAAAATTTTACAAACAGTACACACACTCAAATAGCTGATTGTTCCTTCGAAATTGTATCACAGAAATGTTCAATTTTTTGTAAATCTATCGGACCAAACTGCGTGGTCATCAGTCCGTAGCTTACAAACTACTTAAACCTAGGTAAACTAACCTAAGGACAAACACACACACCCATGCCCCAGTGAGAACTCGAACCTCCACGGCGAGCAAAATTGTACTACAGTACGACACGTAGTTCATATGAGCACATTACGGTTTATGTGCTCATATCTCATGAACTAAGTTAATAGAAAATCGCCCTATCACGCACCAAATTTTAATCTATTACTGCTTTACTACTATTTGTATTCGCAACAGATTTTACAGACATACAGCACTTATAAAAATTAATATATACCTGAAAAAGTATACATCTGTAAAACTTATAACTCAATAAATATGAGATCGTACGAATTCTGTATGTCATTTATATTTTGAAAACTATCTTTCTTTGTTTGGATATTGCACGTATAATTTTGTACATCATGCAAGAGTCTTATGTGTTATATATTCTCCGATAAATATATGTTTTTAGAAAAAAGGATCTGGACACGGAGAGAAACGATAGGAGAAGTACTAACTCATGGCAGGAATAACTAAATAAATACCCGGGCAACGCCGGTTTTTTTCTAGTCTTCTTTAGATATAAAACAGTGTCCGTATGTTTGTGTGTACGTATAGCATACAAATTGTTCCAATCTTTATGAAATGTTGTACCCGTAAGCTTCAATCAATGAGAATGGTCATGTAAATGTACGAATCACGTACAACACATATTTTACGAGATATGACGTCATAAACAATGAGAAGGGCGAAAAAATGTTGCCTTAATCGACAAAGCTGCTCATTTTCACCTAAACCACAAGACCGATTTCAATCAAATTTGGTACCCATATTCTTTATCTGAGATCAAAATTGTTGCAGGAGTAAGAATCACATACGACATATGGTTCAGAATTTTCTATCCCATCCTCGTCGCCACTTTTGTATCCCAGCCTCGTCGCCACTTTTGTCTCTCGTTCTGCCAGTTGTTGGTGTTGGTGGCCGAGGAGAAAGAGACTGACACAGGAATAAAGGATGCATGCGTGTGCAGGTATGGAGGTGACCAGCCGGTCGGACAGCAGAAACTAGAAGAAATACTAGAGTAAATTAGAACGAGATATATATTTCATAGAGACTTAGTAATACTTAATTTTTACATAGTTCTCGGCTGCAGAATGCTGATACATAGATTAGATAGAGGCCTCCCTACTGATGAGTCCTAGTGCCTATCCGATAGCTAAGTCTTAACTGGTGCCTATCTGATTCCCAAGTCTTAACTGGTTCCTATCTCTGTTCCAAGTGAACGATGCAGTCCAGTGTTGGCCACGAGTGTAGTTGCAGCAGAGGGCGCTCGTGGCTGACATCGTAAGAACGCTGCGCCGTGCATGCATGGCGGCGCGCGGCGAAAGTAGGTGGCCCGCACTTTAGTCTTGTGCGACACCACATCCCTCGCCCCCAAACCGCTGCGCTGTCGTGGCGTAGGGCTAAGGGCCAAGACGATGACACTGGGAGGAGGGCCTGGGCAGGGGCGTTACTGGTGGGACAGGCGTCTGATAAGAGCGATGGTGCCCGTTTTTCAAATTACTTCGTCTAACATGACGGAGTGACAATTGTGTCGCACTTTTACACTGGCTACTATTCACTGTCTGTTCAGCAAGGCAGGTAGAATTATAAGAATCACTTGGGCTAGACTGAGAACTGTGACTACGAAAGCGTCCATTGTGGCACACTGAATTTACACTGTGGCTTTGCATTTCTACATCTGCTAAGTCAAAAGTATCATGCGCTTCAATAAGCTGCAGTACACTGTCTAATGAAGGGTCAGACTGTTTCAGAATTGCTGCCCTAATTCTGGGGTCCTGAATGTTCTGCGTAATTGCATCCCTCAACATAACGTCACTATAAGAAAGTCCACAAGAGCAAGTAAATTTACATTTCCAGTTAAGCCCTTCAACTCAGTGATCCATTCCTAGTGTGAGTGCTGCGGTAATTTTTTAAGTCTGAAAAATCGGTACCGCACCGCAGCTATGAGAACTTTTTTCTCATAATGAGCATTCAGTGCTTCTACAATTTGATCGAATTCTAGATCACGAGGAGATGCGTGGGGGAAAAGTTTCTGCAGTAATACAAAAGTTTGAGTGCCCACAATCGATAAGAAAAGGTTCTATGACCTGTAAGTTGATGAGCCGCGACGAGTTCTTGAAATTGAGCGAAGTAGTCGCTCCATTCTTCCTCATGTTCGTTGTACTGGCGAAACGTAAAAAGCGTTGCGGCTGCAGATGTGGGCGGCTGAAGCAGCGGCTGGTGTTGTTGTTGGTGAGCCTGTGCCGTCAACTGCGACACCGCTTGAAGTAGTTGCGTGATTTGCGCCATCTGTAACTGAATAATTTCCATTAAGTTTGGGTTCGGGGTAGTGGCCATGCTGACCGATTAGGCGCCGCGCATACAAGTAAATAATAACAAAACACAAATGCAATAAGAAAGAGGACGCTCTGCAACAAAAAAGTTTACAAAACACATAACCGAATATGTTGCCCCAAAAATCTTATAATAAGGTTGGGTGGGCAGGAGCAATTTCTGCTTGCTCCAACTGCTACTGTCTGGCTGCTGCAAGCGGGCTGGTCCACGGTTCTTCTATCACTCCTCGTCGCCACTTTTGTATCCCATCCTCGTCGCCACTTTTATGTCCCAGCCTCGCCGCCACTTTTGTGTCTCGTTCCGCCGGTTGTAGGTGTCGGTGGCCGAGTAGAAAGAGACTGATGCAGGATAAAGGATGCACGCGTGTGCAGGTACGGAGGTGACCAGCCAGTGGGACAGCAGAACCTAGAAACACTAGAGTAAATTAAACGAGATATATTTTTCATAGAGACTTAGTAATACTTAACTTTTACATAGTTCTTGACTGCAGAATGCTAATACATAGATTAGAAAGAGGCCTGCCTACTGATGAGTCCTAGTGCCTATCCGCTAGCTAAGTCTTAACTGGTGCCTATCTGATTCCCAAGTGTTAACTGGTTCCTATCTCTGTTCCAAGTGACCGATGCAGTCCAGTGGTGGCCACGAGTGGAGTTGCAGCAGAGGGCGCTCGTGGCTGACATTGTAAGAACGCCGCGCCGTGCGTGGCGCAAGTAGCTGGCGCGCACTTTAGACTTGTGCGACACCACACAGAAGATATAACGTCAATAGGATTTGTAAGAAGGTGCCACATAATGATACAAAACTTAATAAATACACTACACAAGAATGACAGTACTTAGCGATTTGCAACGAACATTAAACACAATTTCAAACCTTTATTAAAATTTTTCTCGTTGAGAAGCACATCAAAATACTCATCATCATAAAGGCTATGTCTTTTCTATTTAGTCACGTCCCTCTCTCCATTGTCATCCTCTTCAATTCTTCATACGATTTTATTCTCATATCTTCTTTGATGTTATTAAAATACATTGTTCTTGGCCTGCCTCTTGGTTTTTTCCCTAAAACTTTTCCTTCAAATCAAAATACTGAAAGGAAAAAGGTTTTAATCTATTAATTCTTTACAAATAACTCTGTTCGCAACGGATTTTACTGACATACAGCACTTATAAAATAAATATATAACTGCAAAATTATAATATTGTAGAACATATAATTCTATAAATGTGAGTTTATATATACTGCCATGGGTAAAAACCTGTCACATCATGCAACACATATTCCGGTCAGCTTAAGGAAATTCCTGGGAAGCTGACAGTAGTGTTGACAACTTTGAGCTCTGAAGCGCACACGGATGCAGGTTTTAGCAATAGACTTCTACAGAGTTATATAAAAAAGAAATAGAAAGAAACAGAGTACATCCAACGAATTCCCATTATTCACGACAGATCTGGCGTTTAACTTCAAGAGACTGCAGTTTCCAGTGAGACTTGCATTTTCTATTACGATTAATAATCCACTGTGCAGTCTATTCAATACTATGGAGTTGATTTGACATGCCCATGTTTCTCACACGAACAACTTTATTTCACTTGCGCAGGAAAGTTATTCATATTACAAGTAACAAGAAATATTGTTTATAGTAAAGTTGTGAATTAAATGAATCTATGAATGTTACATGTCATTTCTATTTTGATTACTATTTTTCTTTGTTTGGATACTGTACTTAAAATTTTGTATCTTCTGCAAGAGAACCTTATTTCACATATATTCTCTGATAAATGTAACATGTCGTTAGAGTAAAGGAGATGGACAGAGAGAGAAGAGATAGGACAAATACTAACTGAAGGCTTGAGTAAATAAATAACTGGTTTTCAGCTACTACAAAATACAATCCAAATCGTTATATCCGTTTCCGGGATACGTGAACTATAAATGTGCATGAATTGCTCGTTTAAATATACTATGGTACATGGAAACTTTATAAACGACGTATGTTTATTGCACTGCATCAGAATCGCGTAAGAAGTAAGTAATTTTTCATCATACTTTGATTTATTGATGTTAAGCGTGAGATCGGCAGCTGTGTATTGAGCTGCGTTTCGTTTCTGTCATCTGTAATTCATGAGTAATTAACGGCTCACGATCTTCGTTCTGTGCTTCCGCCTCCATGACTGGTTTCTGGCTTTCGAATACATTCGCTCTATTCGGCAGTTGTCTTCGAATCATGAATCGTTGAATGTTGTAATCGTCACGAGACAGTCGATTCGTTTGAACGACGATTCGTCCGGATCACAATTAGATTCTGACGATTCTTTATTTGTATTCCTTCAAATGAACGACTCATTCACAAATCGGCACAACTCTACTGTGTACATCGCAGGATGCTGGAACTTCTGGGTATGTGTAACAGGTGCGCTCGCGGAGTATCATGAAAATAGTGACAGTTCCACTTCCTGGCATCAGGCGAAAAATATGGCGACGTTGCTAGAGTTTATTAAGTGTTTGTTGGTGTAAAGAGTTAAGAAGTTTTCCGAACGAACTGGAATGGCTATTGAGAAGAAAGGCCGTGCACTACTGGAAAGGTTGTTGTATCATAACAGTAGGCAGCGCAGTATTAGAGGAATATCGGCGACAGAACCAGCTGCTAACGGGCCCGATGTCAATAAATGTTCTAAAATATATGATCCAGAAATATCAAGAAACTGTTGATTTAGATGGTGCATTAAGGAGAGGGAGACATCCCATTCGCACTGAGGATGTTGAAGTTGTGGGCTGCAACTATAGTGGACCGTACTGTATGTAACGATACATGATTAAATTAATTTTTTTTATCGATCAGCGACGCTTGTCGCCATGTTTCCCTCCTTATCGAAATATTTTATCTGTGGAAACGTTTTTTCGCTCGTCTTTCGTTTCTTCCGGCGTGTCGAGAGGACGGAACCGCGATCAGACCCTCTCTTGTTTGAGGCTATTAAGTGTCGTGGGCTTGTATGCAGACAGCTTTGTGATGTAAGTGTGAACGCTGTTACATTTTACTTTAAAATATAACCTCTTTTCTTAAGAGCAATGTCTCCAACCTGTTTTCATTTAATAATGCCACGTCCTTTCTTACCTATTCATTTTTTTTGGGATTTTCAGCTCCTCGATATTCCGTCGTAACATGGTGTTCAGACGCAATCACTTTCGCTTCGTGTATTGCCTTGATCCAGATCAGTTACTTTAAATCATTACCTTTTCTCCTTTTTAGAACCTGCACTCGTATTAACAGTTTCGCGAAGTCCTATAGATTTTCTGTATTTACCTTATCAAACATTAGTACACGGTCCGTCAACAATGACTTACGAGGCGAACAGTCTGAACATTATTTTACTACAGAAAGTATCGTAAAGTGTATCTAAACCATTCAACAGCTTAACAGTTTCTTCTGCTGTGATCAACATTTCCAGAAAGAAGCTATATGGGTATTTTCGTAAGTTTTCTCTATAGCGTTATTTTTGTATGTTGCCTCAACCCCAAACTGTATTCGGCCATTTCATTCTATTCAATAATTTGGTGTATTAATTTCATCCACCCTTTTCAAAAGTATTTAATCAGATTTTTATCCGCTCTTTCTATGATCGAAATTTTAATAAAAATCCTTAATCATTTAACCGCGGAGTTTAACATTAATGCGTACAGGCAACAACACAAAAGTAATGTTACGCATAGAATTGGCGACCGTGACAGGACTCGAACCTGCAATCTACGCCTTAATTTTTGTAGCCTGTGTTAGAGGTGTGGCACAGGAATTGTCTGCTCCCTGGCCGACAGTTCAAAATATTTTGTGGCGCATTTTACACTGTTTGCCATGCAAAATTGATAATGCGCACCAAATACTGACACAGATAGGCTCTTACGCCGTGCCTTTGTCATTAGGGCATATTCTATAGAGCATAGACGGATGAGGCAAATTTTACTCTGCACGGTGCCCTGAATGCACTGAACTGTCGTATAAGGGGTTCTACTCCCCCCACCTGTTCAGGAACATCTACTGCTCTCAGCTTATGTAACTGTTGTGCGATTTAACAAACTGCTTTATTCTCGGTCCGATTTCACATCTTGGGCCTTTTAGGTGTACTGTAACAGCTGCATGTTATAAACACTTCTTCGTTCAACACGTGATTCTAGCTCTGCAAGAGTAGAACCGTAAGCACATCACAGTTTTCATGTAAGATGAGGCGACACCGCAGATCGCTCATTCGGTAAAAGATGTGCTTCCAGAACCTTCGGTGACGTTCGCGTCACCTCCAGGCACTTGCAAGATGTATGGCCTATCAGATACCCCGACATAATTCCATACGACTTCTTGTTGCGGGAATATTGACAGGGCTGTGTCTATCAGGGCTGAGTCTGTCTTCCTGACTAAAAGGACAGCAAATCCCACATTACATCGGATATACAGCTGACAACTGTCCACCATACCTTGTTACGACTGCGGTATGTTGCTGAGTAGCCCAATAAATGTGCCAGAACCATTTAATATTACCATATAGCAAGAGCCCCATAAATAACATATTTTATAGTCATTTGAAATATTAAATCAGATAAAATGTAATTAGGATAAATATTCAATTCATTTTTTCTGCCTTGAGCTACGTAAAAGATATACAAAGAAACTCTAATTATAATATCAGTGTAACTAATTAAAATCTCTGACTTTTATTATAAAAGTAATAATCCCATCGTACTCGCTCTCTGTTCTAGTGTCTTCTCTGTTCTAGTGTCTGCTCTGTTCTATTGTCTGCTCTGTTTTGATTGCTCTGTTGTCTGAATTGTACTGATAAGATCTGCCACTACAATATGCTGAAACGAACATTATTAACTATTGATTATTGTTCTTAACTGATTATACAAAATCTTCAGATATAAAATGGATACTCAGGTATGCAGTAATTGCTTTCTGTTCAAATTAATAAATCCCCTTATTTAAAGTTAATTTCAGTCAGTTGTTCAGTTATTTATTTTTCCAGTCCCTCAAGTTAGTGATAATGCTGTTTTCAGGTATAACTAGCTATTACGACTTTGGATGGTTCGGTAGTTAAACATGTTAAACTTACGTATCTCGCTAGCTTGCCATAGTATCTTTGACTCTAATTAAACATTTTGCAATATTTATTGGCTTAGAACCTGCAATCACTTTTATGTAATGAACAGTTCGAAGTCTGATTAGCCATTAATCTGTATTAATTATTAATTTTCATTCACTAAATTACCTTCCTTCAAAATAATGCTACACGTGGATTGAATCGTAATATTCCAAACCTCCATCCAATGTCAGCGGATAGTTACGCGGATTACAACCAGTCTCACTACAGCTTATCAACGAGATCAACTACACCGCTGTTTAAGGTAACTATTCGTCGCATTCTGTAGGTTGCTTGCTCTGCAAGATGTTTTAAACCATTAAATGTTTGGCCATTTCACTTCATTTCATTTTTTTAAATTAACAATTCGTCTAAATTGGAGGCTTAGTCACTGATTATTATTTTAAAATAGTTCAACAACTTCTATACGGCCAATTTTTCAAACCTAAATAGTCAGGCAAGCAATTACACTACAACCATCGTTCTCATGTGATTGATCCTTCCTTTCCTATTTATACACTCACATCAGATTCTCAGAATTACAGCGCAATACTTTTACACACCACGAGATCAGAGAAATCGGAGAGATTAATGTGCACACGGAGGCATATAGCCAATCATATATTCCCGTGAACCATACGCGGATGGGATAAGAAGAGGTGACAATCGTACGCATAGTGTCCTCCGCCACACACCTTGAGGTGGCTTAAGTAGTAAGGATGTAGATGTGCCAGGCTTGAGTCAACTCCCAACCAGTCATATTTTACAATAATTTAGCCTTTGCCTGCCGGCATAGCAGCTAGCGATCTCAGTCCCTGTATCCGCTAAATGGTCTTCATATGAGGGGCGTTTGAAAAGTTCGTGCAAAGTCTGAGAGATGGCATCACCGGTGCGTATCGAGGTCATGTTTATTTAGTAGCATCTTTGGAAAGTTTCAGCCATATTGGTCTATTTCTTTATCTTTGGCATTCGTGTGAATCAAGTAATTCGAGTGATTGTCAAAGAATGGACGAAAATGAATTTCGTGTGGTGATTAAACATTACTTTATCTGAAAGGCAAAACGCCTCAGGGGACTAAAGAGAAGATAAACATTATGGTGAGCTTCTATTAGAACACTTCATAAGTGGTATCAAATTTTTCGAAGTGTCCATATGGACACAAGTGACGCTGAACGTTCTGGACGCCCTGTGGAGGCTACGACTCCAGACGTTATTGATAAAATCCACGATATGATTATGGATACCTGAAGAGTTAAGGTGTGTGAGATTGCTAGTGCTGTGAGCATCTCGAATGAACGGGTACATAATATTTTGCATAAACATTTGGACATCAAGCTATTCGCAAGATTGGTGCCCCGACTCATCACGCTTGACAAAAAACGTAATAGTGTGAAGTATTGCAAGGAAGCTTTTGCAGCTGTTCAAGAAAAATCCGCAGGAGCTTAACCGTCGTTTCGTCACTGTGGATGCAACGTGGATACATTACTATATTCCTGAGACCAAATAACAATCTAAACAATGTGTTACCAAGGGAGGATTTGCACCAAAATAGGCGAAGACCGGTCCTTCGGCAGGAAAGGTTATGGCGACGGTCTTTTGGGACACGCAGGGGATAATCCTCATCGACTATCTGGAACAGGGTAAAACTGTTACATGTGCATATTATTCGTTGTTATCGGACCCTTTGAAAACCGAGCTGCAAAAAAATAAAAAATAAAATAATAAAAAAAACGCCGGCGATCGGCCCACAAATAACTCCTTTTCCATCACGACAATGCACCAGCTCTCACCTCAGCGGTTGCGGTCGCAAAATTATTGGAAATAGGATTCTAACGCGTTTCACATCCTCGCTATTCTCCACACTTGGCACGCTCTGACTACTATTTGTTCTCCAATTTGAAAAAAATTATGCTGGCGGGACGAAGATTCCTGTAAAACAAGAAGATGATTGCAGGAACTAATAGCTATTTTGCAGGCTTGGAGAATTCCTATTATTCGGAAGGGATCAACAAATTAGAACAGTAATATGACATTTTTAATATAACCACCTTTACTGCTGCTTATTAGCTTTATTTAATTGTCCACTACAGCTGTTTCGCCGTATTTGGCATTGTCAAATGGTCTGCAATAGTTAAATAAATTTTGTGAAAATATTTTTTCGAAACAAATAGGGAGTACATTATACAGTTTTAAATTTATTACTTACTTTCTATTTGTTGCTAATATACACACAGCATCTGTACCTCTATATGATTTTAATAGGTACTTTCTTAGAAAGTCGTTTTTTAAAAATAATTTTTATTGTAATGACTTTCTTGTTTGACAGCTATTTTGATGCTATGTGTTTACAAAGATGTTCTATTGCATTATATCTTTGGTAAAGATCTAGTTTCTCTGAGATGATTAATTTCGAATTTTGTGATATCTTTGAATGTCAATGTATTTACAAATGTTTTATATTTTTGATTTTGTAGTGTCTCCGATTATGAAATAGTGTATCTTTTTGGTTTTTGAGGTATTGCTTGCCATTTGGAATTTTGTAATATCTTTGAGTATGAAAATGTGTTTCTCTGGTGTGTGAGATATTGTATGTTAATCGAAATTTTGCGCTATCCTTGACTGTGGAACATTACATCTCTGAATTTATCCGTTGTCAAGCCCAATTAGATCGATAAAATTTTGTAAATAAATTTTGTGTTTAAAATCTGTGTGTTCATTGAGAATTTCGTTAAGTGAAGCTTCCATGTGTATGTGTATTTCTAATTCTTTTATGAAAAAAAAATTAGAACACCATTGGACGAAGTGTATAAGACTGTGTCGAAAAATAAAGAATCGTGTTCCCCAAACACGTTAGTAGTTTTTATGTTTGCCCCTCGTACTGCCCAGTTACCTAAATGTGAAATACCGTCGTAAAACTAGACACCTCGTTAACTTTCACTGCCGCATTACACAGCCACACGTAGCGCAGCACCTAGGGTAAACCACCAGATCTAATAAACAGCCGCAACGAGTCCACCCTGGTCGCAGGTAGGGCCTAGTACTGCACTGATTGGGAACTGAACCATCATTAGCGCATTACTCGAACGGCAGCAACCGTGCGCTCAGATTACCCGGTCATTAGGATGTACGTAAGCGTACTGCACCGTAGCTACTGCAGATGCTGTCCATTTTGTTGCGTGTTGCAAATTGTGCTTTCATTCCTTTCACTTAATGATTCCATTAACCGTTACTGTACATAGCTACCTTAGTACCTTTGTATATGGATCGAGGAAACGATGTTTCTAATGTAAAAGACCGCAGTAAATGGTTCCAGGAATCAGATAGCGTTAATGTCACGATATTCTTAGGGTACCCAACACCACGACGATGATATCCATTTCTAACGATTTTCTTCTAACTTTAATCTTTCAATATTCCAAAAGCACGCTACCCTTCAAAGAGTAATTAGAAACCTTCTAAGTACGTGATATTTCAATTAGGTTGAAAATCAGAATAACACACATTATTGTAAAGGTTCGTCTATATTGCCATACTGCAATATCGAGAATAATTGAAACAAAATAATTGTATTTGTATATAAAGCCACAAAAATTTACGTTTTTTTTTTTTTTTTTTTTTTTTTTTTTTGTAATGTAGAGACGGAGAAATAGATGAATGGTTTGCTTGTGTGGCCATCGTCCGCAGCAAACGTCGAATAACTTGTTTCTCGAAATGTAAACGCCGCCTTCACGTTGCAATTTATCTATTTTATCCAGTAGCTTATCGCCGTCTTCAATTTCAGAGAAGCGTCAGTGGGTTCGTTTATCTAGACATTAACAGATTATACGCAAACAAGCAGAACGTTTGATGTCAGATATAAGGATTATATTAAGGCCTGGAAGTATGGAACAAACGGCTACGAGAACACAACTGCAAACCAACATCCAATTAAGAAGCCATGAAACAATAACAGGCTCCTTCTACAACTACATGAAAATTACCGGATCGAAAAACAGCAGAAAAGAAAGTCCTGTTAAATGATCAAGTACACATGTAGAAATTTCACAGCTATCTGTCGTATTATTTATTGGCAGATCTAGATTTCGATAACTGTGTGGTCATTATCAATGCTTAGAAAACGATTACAATACATAAAACATCTCGTCCTCCATGTTGGAGGTTGCGTTCGTACTAATGCAGCTGTTACAATAAAAAAGGAAAAAAATATTATTTGTTTAAATGTAAGAGCTGCAGCAGTACGAACGCAACCTCCAACAAGGAGGTCGAGATGTTTTACGTATTCGTTTTTTAAGACTGATAATGACCACAAGGTGCTCGAAATCTAGATCTGCCAGTATATTTACTTACGACTTAATGCTGAAAATTTCTACAAGTCAAATACAGTCGTTGAGCACAAGTTCCACCACGGAATCAAGCCTGATAAAAGTACACATATGACACAACTAACAGCTTACAGTTAAAGATGGCATAAAGGAATGACCCAACCCCTTCACTCTTCCAATAACCCTTCCATAAAATATTTAATTAGGGGTTCGAACTATCCAAGCACCAAATAATTTCTGTTATCATGTACCAGAGATAACAGTCACAGACACACTCACCCACCAAACTAATCTCTCTCTCTCTCTCTCTCTCTCTCTCTCTCTCTCTCTCTCTCTCTCTCTCACACACACACACACACACAAAAGCACGCATCTAAACGGCCAACCTAATGGCCAACGTTAACAGACTCACCGTTAATTTGGAAACACATGGGAAACAAATGAGTTCCCAAAATAGTGACAGCTGAGAGCCTGTGAAACGGACATTTGAACAGCGATGAAACGCACAAAAATAGTGTAAGTGGAAGAGTTATACTACTTCGGCCTGTGACCAGATGGAAGAAGTGACAAAGACCATTTTTTCCTCTGGACACATATTCCTAGTCTCAAAATAACTGTCTGTTATAAAACCAATGTTTTAAATTCTTTATGAGAAAATTGGCTAAACTTTCTTTACTATCGAGAGTCAACTTTTCACGCTTTACACTTGCTGTTTCTGAAGTAATTTCTGTATTAAATGATTTAAAAGGTAATTTAATTTCGAAAGGTGAAGATGGTTCATAACATCAATGTCACACCCATTCCTTGTGCATTGAAAAATAGACGCAGGACCTCCGTACATTTATCAGACTTAAATCCACTGAGATTTTTCGAGACTGCTGATTGATAATGAAGGATTGCCCCTATGGACGAATATTGAAAGACAACTTGAAGATTTCATTCGAAAATAATAATATGTATCACCGAAAATACTATGAAAGTTACGGGAGTTGGAAAAGAAATTATAACCAAGTGACTGTTGGGTAGCAATTATTTTACACTGCAATACAAGCAATGTGTCTTATGCCGATTATCTTAAAATATTAGAACATCGTTTTTGTTTTCCTGAACGTAAGGTCCCATTCAACGGGTCTTCTTTCTTTTCATATTAAGGGAATAATGACGCTCATATTATATAGACTTCATGGTTATTAATAAGGTGAAATTTAATCACACAAACTTTATCAAAATATTGCGCAGTAAAACGAAATTATTGACTTGCTGAAGAAGATTCATTCCTCAGCAAAATATCAATGAGGAATGATTTCTGCTCCAATAATTATACAGATTGTTGAACTGGAGTGAATTAAGACGTGCTCTATACATTTCTAATGTTAATTTCGATAGCTTCCTATTTATGATGATAAAAATTGATGCATTCTACTTTTGATCCTTATTTAACTAATAAATATTAATATATTTATTATTATTTTTTGAACCTTATGGTCATTTATGGTAAATAATAAAAATATTGCCCTTTCAAACAATTACTTTCGTCGCCGCTTCATTTCTCTGTACTTCCGTCGACTATGTTTGCTCTGAATATGGACGTAGAGGAATACATTTGACACTGATATGCACTGTGGTGACCTGAGATATTTCACAGATAATCACAGCTGATTGAAGATTCTACTAAAGGGGACCCCTTTTTTTCGTCCCGACTTGAAATGAGAACTCCTCCTACACTGGAAAACTTATCACACGTCGTCTGTTACATTCGTAGGTGTTAAATTTTTATATCTTATTTTATCGTCTGTTTCATTGGATGCCTTACAATATTATCGTGTAAACCATGAAATCGTTCATGGTATTATTATCTCTATTATTCCAGAAATTTCACTCGTAATAACATACCATAAATGTAGCTGACTCACTTTATCAAGATTGCTTCGGACTCGAGAATAGAATCAGTTGAGTAAGCAACCGCAAACTATTTTCATGAAGGCGTTTCACAGTGGCTATAGCTATTGCTTCTGAAATAATAGTCTACTTACTTTTTTCATTTATATTTATTGTATCTAATGACCTTCGTAGCTGTTAGGTTAGACTGGAAAAATTGAGCCGGTTTGTTTATTACTGGTGATAAGGATCCTACTTCCTGTACACGCACTGAGAAATTTGTATCTCAGTTCTGATCCTCTTTGTTTATAATGCTGGCACACTTGAAAATTATTCTGCTGCATGGGGTAATGTTACCGGATAAAGAGACAAAATTTTGGTCTAGATTCGACTTTCTCGGCAGCAAATTAGTCACAGTTTCGATAAGCTGCTCTACACAATTATAAATAATAATCGTTCATATTATTTTAGAAAAAATATCATTAGCCATACCTAGTAAAATGGATACATTCATACACCATCTCGTAATGCCCACAAAATCGTATAAAGTTTCTAATATTTCTAGACTGCCTTCCCGTTAGGCAAAGAGAACAAAATTCGCCAGAGGTAAGTCTTGTAAGAGCCGGATAATTTGACTTCCGTTATGAGACCAGCGAATTCCCAGGCGTATGTCCACCGGCAAGCGCTTTGCCGTCGGCTTCTGTTGGTGGATGCGTAAGCCGCAGCTAAAGACGCGAAGAGCAGCTTTGACTCTTAATGAGAAATTCGTTTATCCGCGCGGGACGCACTTCGAATAGCGGCCAGGACTAACTTGTTCCCCGAGAATTAATTACACAGAGCCGGACTGTGTGCTCAACAAAGTAAAGGTTGCACCGCCTTGCTCAGGGCACAAAACTAGATTACCTCATCAAACAGACTGAGGCGGGCAAATAACTGCCACTAAATCTGTTTGCAATTAAAGATCGAAATAGCTCTGGGTTTGGGACTGACCAAAATGTAAACTTGCCGTTATGATCCCTGTGTAAATTATATTCCTTTCTGGCGCTGGAGACTTTAACTCAGTGCATTGACAGTAGTTTTTGATCCTCGGTTTAAGTATTAAAATTTGATTATGAGATATATAGAGCTGCATTTCCTAAAACTGAACTACGATATCGGTGCAAACGCTCTCGGCGCAATTGCCGAACTCTTTGTTCCAGGTAACAATGAACATCAGTGTTACTGAACGTTTGGCTTACATTCCGCCCTACAAGACCCAACATATCATAAAGAGCCATGCACTCCAATTTGCTTTCTGCTAACCCTCCCCCACTACCGATTCCTTATCAGATTATTTCACTCCTCTCTATTCTTACCCACATTATACATTTTCGAACAACCTACACCATACGCAAATTTGGTACTGATAATTCTCTAGTTTCCGCTACATTTACTCATTCTTGGTCCCTCCACCAACACCAGATACAGACTGTTTGCAACACGAGTTCCTACACTCTACAAACGGCTGCATAGTAAGAACTCAATCACGTGGTGACAGCCTGATTGGCTGAAATATAGTGAAATAATCGGCATATACAGACTGTAGTTAGATTGTCCATTGTGCTCGCCGAGACTGTGCATTGTATTCACCCAGACTGAACATCATGTTCACACAGACAGTGCATGAAGTTCACGAGGACTGTGCATTGTGTTCATTCAGACTGTGCATGATGTTCATCCACAATCTGCATGTTCATCCAGACAGTGCAACCTCTTCATCGATACTGTGCTTGATATTCATTCAGACTGTACAATTTAATCATCCAGAATGTGCCTCATATTCATCCAAAATGTGCAATGTGTTCGTCAAGACTGTGCTATGTGTTCTTCCAGACTGCATTGTGTTCATCGAGACTGTGCATCATTTTCATCCAGATTATGCTTATGTACATCCAGATTATGCATCATGTACATTCAGATTATGCATCATGTTCATCCAGACTGTATCGTGTTCATCCAAACTGTGCATCATGTTCATCCAGAGTTTGCATCGTGTTCACCCAGATTGTGCATCGTTTTCATCCAGACGGTGCATCGTGTTCATTAAATAATGTGTAGTGTGTTCATCTGGACTGTGCAGTGTGGTATGCAATCTAGTTAATAGAGCTAGAATCTAGCAGACATATTGTATAAAATGCCATGCTACGCAAACAGCACCTAAAGATTCGCTCACGGAGTGACGCTTCAAATTTTGGTCAACAGTGGAACTTTGAGGTTTCAACAAAAGATCTTTGGACTTTATTTTATCATTGTACATAAACAACGCTATATTTTTGTACTCTTTTATTTCTAATAGATTACACATTTGTTATAGTTGCAGGATCTTTCCATTAAAGTGTGCCTATGTGGCCTTGCCAAATAACACCCCACAACAGACTTAGCTACTGACTGTTGTGTGTGGTAGCAGCAGATGCTACACACACTGGAAATAATCGCCCCTATTTAGAACTGATTGGACGAATGTTCATAAAGATATTCATCATTAAATGTAAGAGAGACCTTTTTGTATTTTCATGCCGAATCCCTTGTATCATACCATTAGACACATTAAGCCGTATGCAGGTTGACAGTGATTCAAATCCACATCCAGACATCTATCTATGATTTCCGTTAATGCCCAGATGATTCCTTTGAAAGGCCCCGTCCAATTTCATTACACATCCTAAAGAAAAATCAATCCGATCGTGAGCTCTGTCTCTAATGACCACGCTGTCAACGGGACGTTAAGCGTTAAGCTTCTTTCCTTCCTTAAACTGATTGTCAGTGAGAAAATTAAGTATGTGGATTAGCAATACTTCGTAAATGTAAATATTGTGGATAATATGGCAATACAGCTAGTTGTAGTTTTATAGATTACTGAAAAATTCGGGGTTCTCACATTATCCACTTACAGAGGGTTGTAAGTGTTGTTAGAGGCTTGGAGGGACGCGGTGGAGTGGCCGGGCGATCTAAGGCGCCTTGCTGCGGATCGCGCGGTTGGTCGCAGTCAGAGATTCGAGTCCTCCCTGTGTTGTCCTTAGCATAAGTTAGTTTAAGCCTACGGAGTGATAACAGCCGCGCGGGAATAACCGAGCGGTCTGGCGCGCCGGGTTACGGATCGCGCGGCCTCCCGCGTCGGAGGTTCGAATCCTCCCTCGGACATGGATGTGTGTTGTCCTTAGGTTAGTTTAACTTATTTTAGGTAGTTTGTAAGACTAGGGACTGATGACCAACGTAGTTTGGTCCAATAGGATTACAAATATTTGAACATTCGAATAATAACAGCAGAACTTAAGTCCATTAGATTTACATTTTTTTTCTTTGATGAAAGGAAGCTGTTGTTGTACTTTGTTTTATTTGCTTTCGCTAGTCTTGCCCTCAGATTACAAAGAAATTTTTACAGTCCGTGAAATTATTCGTCATTCTTTTATGTTCGTAACCCCCTGAAAGTGCAGATAATACATTGTACGTATCGCAGAGAAAACGGAACTGAAGAACTTTAGAAAACGGAATTGAAATTTTGTCTGCGTCTGAGTTCTTCATTCCTTGATTGCCAAGAAACAAAATTCAAAATCTGAATTTTTTGTGTCAGCTGGAACTACTTCTACCGCAGATCCATTCTGGTTATTCATCATACGAATATAAAAATCTGTGTAATGTCCGCAACAGAGTTGGTAATTGACATACTGACATGGCTTTGCCTCTGCTGAGGTAGGATAAAGCTGCGACTGAACTGGAATAGGAGGTAGTTCTTTTGATGAAGGCCAAAGGTGTGATTCATACCATGTGGTTGGTGGCTGCGGTCATCTCTTTAGGTTTGACTCTCAAAACGGGTGCATTTACCTATGCTTTTTCCGGTTATCTTGCTGTATAAAATGCTGTGTGTAAATAATTCAAAACTAAATCTAACCATAAATTTAATTTTAGTTCGGGTTCACAATACCCGTTAATGAAATGAAAACCATTCATTTCTTCCCTGGGTGTTTTTTTCAGCATATAAATAGAGTTATGGACAAAATATTCTCCGGCAGGGTTCAAATGAGAGTATATTAGTTTAAGTCAATTTCGATTAAAAAAAGTCAGTGTTGGTTTAGGCCTTTTAAAGGCTGTGAGAACCAGTTCTTTAGCGTACGGCAGATAGTGTAGAAGTGCTATGAGTATAACAGGAAATTGTATCTATGTCTTATGGGCGTAGAAAAGGCTAACTATCGAGAGGGAAGCTAGTGTCAGTTCTACAAGATTATAGTAGGTGGCAAAGTTCCGTAGGCAATTTAAGGACTTTACATAGATTGTCAGGCAGCAGTTAGTGTAGACGGTAAATTGAGTTCATGTTTCGAGTAAGGCAAGGCTGTAAACTGTCACCATTGTTATTCATACTATTTATGGATCAATGTTGAAAATAACAAACTGGAAGGATAATATTAAATTAGGTGAAACCAAAATAAGCAGTCTCGCATTTGCGGACTACATATTGGTGAGAGGTTGCAGTCTAATACTTCAGTACTATGTAGCGATATAAGCAATTCTTCCAATATACGCGGTGCTTGCCGCTTTTGACTTCGTTTTCCTTGCAAAGTAAACCCTGGTCAGTTTTTCTTTTCGCTACTCAACTTATCACGTACTACCTGGAAGGAGATTGCAGGCAGTAGTCGTAATTCCTTGTTAAGCTTTTGATGAGTTAGGATGCCGCTGTTTCTTCGAGACCTGCATTAAAAATGTTAGAGTGAGTTGTCATTGTCTGTATTTTTTTTTTTTTCCTTTGATTATTCCCCCATAGTTAATCTTCAACTTGTGTACATTCATTCATGATTGCTTTCCTAATCCCCAATTGATGTTTTTCAGTATTATAGTTGTCATCATATCAAGAGGTTTGGGCGTAACTTCACGTTATAGGTAATTCCCATTGTCTAATATCACAATTTATTGCATACCATTTCTCTAGTAAAAGAACCTGTAATCGATGAGCTGTTTTGAGGTAACTTCTTGTCACTTTTTACAGTGATATTTTGAGCCTATTGTCTCTAGCTTGATTGTTACATTCGCCATTTCAACAATTTATTCATTAACGTTGCCGTTTGAGCGCTTTATTTATCAGATTGATATTAGTTCCTTTTTAATCTTAACTTTTTCACTTGTAATTCCTACATGTTCAATATACGTAATTTCGTGATTTTTTTCTAAATTGACCGATACAGACAACAGAGCTGGCGTATCGCTATAGGTACATGAGAAGAGTGACAGTTATGGTATAAAGATCAGCGTCTCCAAATTAAATGTAATATCTGTGGGAAATAAATTTAAATAGATTGAGTGCCAACAAAGGAACAAAATTAGGGCAGATGCACTGTTTCAAGAACTTAGGATGTAATTCCTCGCAGAATGGCAATATACTGAAAGAATTAGATTGAACGTGTATCAAAGTTAATACAATGTATTTGGCTACGATCTTTTGCTAGAAGGAAGCCAGTACCAAATCTAAGTTAGCAGTGCACCATTCACTTTTTCCTCTATGTGATTTAAATCTGTGTGGATACAGATAACCTTATTAATAAGGTTCAGGTTAGAGATATGATAGTAGCAAGGATGGTTGCAGGTAGATGGGAACAATTGCAGAAGGGTGTCCATAATTAGGAAATAAAAGAAAATCTGAGAAAGAACACCATATATGAAATAGAACGAACAGGCTTAAGTCGCGGGGTGATGTTATACGCGTGGGAGAAGCAAGTTAAGAGCGTCAAGGGTTCTTCACTAAATGGCAAGATGAGTCAAAGTAGTCCAAGGTGAAAATACTTGGATTCGGTGAAGAATGGTTTTTATGTAACAGGCTTAACATCAGACGAATCATCAATGTTAGCATTGATAGTCAATCATGAAGGCATCTTATTAGGTGAACTACACTCGAGACTGAACGGCGAAAGGCATGATCAGTCTCTAATAATGATAATGATGATGAAGGGAACTATTAATAATTACGACGTACACGTCCGATAGAAAAGAAATCGCCATGTACTGCTGCAGCTATTGTAAACACAGATTTCAAATGTGGTTTCTGAGTCTCAGGTACTAGTTGACTTATAATCAAACAACATGGCATAGGAAAATTTGTTTTGGCGAGGACTCGAACCCGAGACCTCCTGCGTACCACACAGCTTCGCTAACGTATAAGGCATTAACTTTTAATAAGGAAAAATATATTATGATGGCGCCCTAGACCTGCCGAAATAGGCCAAAAAAGATTTTTTGAGTAATCTTAAGCAACCTGTGCTTTTCTGTAGATAAAAAAAAATAATAATGAAAAAAAAAATAGATCGCCCAAAGTCTGTCCCAATGTCAAAGGTATATATTTAGGTTTAATTGATTTTATTTAAATTGATGATTAAGTGCCTATTTGTTAATTGTAAATTTCGGATTGCTACATCAATCATTTTAGTATTTACCTTTTATTTCAGGAAGAAAGTTTCGCCGCTGCGGAGTGGCCGAGTTCTCTAAGGCGCATTGGTGCGGAGCGCGGGGTTGCTTGCCGTCGGAGGTTCCAGTCCTCGCCGGCTGCGGTGGCCGAGGGGATTGAGGCGCTCCAGTCACGGTCTGCACGGCCACTACGGTCGGGGGTTCGAATCCCCCCTCGGGCATGGATATTTGTGCCGTCCTTAGTCTTAGCTAGTTCATAAGTAGTTTGTAAGCTTAGGGACTGATGACCGCGTAGTTAAGTCCCATAAGTTCTACAAACATTTGAACATTTCCAGTCCTCCCCTCGGGCATGAATGTGTGTGTGTGTGTGTGTGTGTGTGTGTGTGTGTGTGTGTTGTCCTTAGTATACGTTAGCTTAAGCTGGTTTAAGTAGTTTGTAAGCCTAGAAACATAAACGCAACACTCAAGTCTCTAAGATTTACAAACATTTGAACAAAATTTCTGGAAAGAAAAATTCAAAAGTGATTTAGAAAACCGTAAAAGTGACAACAGAAAGAACAAAAGCGCGATTCATCATTCTATTTCCTTATATTTCTTACTCTACCTGTGTAACAGTCACGTTTAGATTTTAGGGTTTAAAAGATATTAATTTTCAGAGAGGGTGCCACTCACTACAGAAAACCGTATTAGATACAGCTTCATTATGATTTGAACTGAAAGCACTCAATACTTTTTGGAAGGAAACAAGTTATATCTATACTAAAAATACGAAGGAAGGGAAAGGAGGTCAAATAAAATTTAACATTTTCTGACCTAAAATTGACCATTGCTTCCCGACAAATTTTTATATTAAAAATGTTTTGTTAGTTTGTGTGTGTTTGAAAGTCTCAATAAGTTCTTCACCGACTGAGCTTCAAATATGTCACAACGTTGCAATGTAACACAGGAAGGTTTTTAAATGTTCAAAATGTTTGTTAAGCTTATGGGACTTAACTACGGGGTCATCAGTCCCTAAACTTACAAACTACTTATCTACTACCTTACACTAAGGACGGCACAAATATCCATGCCCGAGGGGGGGGGGGAGGATGCGAACCCCCGACCGTAGTGGCCGTGCAGACCGCAGGGAGGTTTTTAGATACCTATTTATTTTATATATTACACGTAACCTATATACGTGACACTTTTGTGATTTGTGGCAACAACGAAAATCATGTGTATACGTAGCCATTAAGAGAAGCTAAAGGAAGCAGATGTTTTCATATTTATAGCTCTGATAACGCTTTAAATTTTCCAGCTCCCAAATAAGTGAGCGCCCAAAATTGAAATGGTACCAACTTCTGCCGCGGTGGAGCAGCCGAGCGGTCTAAAGCGCCTCGCTGCGGAGCGTGCGGTTGCTCGCCGTGGAGGTTCGAGTCCTCCTTGGGGCATGGGTGTGTGTGTTTGTCCGTAGGTTAGTTTACCTAGGTTTGAGTAGTTTGTAAGCTACGGACTGATGACCACGCAGTTTGGTCCGATAGATTTACAAACATTTGAACATTAGAACCAATTTCTGCCTTGCTTACCGGTCGGGTGCGATGGTAAAAATGCGAAAATAAAGTAACGGCTTTTCGTGGATACGCATTTTAGATACATTCTGTTTAATGGTTTATTTTCAGTAAGATCGATCATGATACTAGCAGTGTAAATAAAAACACCATAGAAACGAATTCTGAACAAAACGTTGTTTATAGGCGTCGTTATTTTATTTAATTTTATGTAAGAGTAACTTAGTTTCCAGCTGATAACAAATAATTTGAAACAATTCCCTAATTTTTAATTTCTTTATTTTATATAGGCATGGTGAGCGAAAGATGATACGTGCATAGAGATAGATGGAGGAGGAGATTGACGATGGATAGAAGGAAAGGGAGTGAAGAACAGAGGCCGGGGATTAGACAGACGGAGGATGAAGGGAAAGATAGTGGGGAAGCAGGAGATAGACATAGCGGATGAGAAATAGATGGAAAGAATGTAGAAAACAATAGCTTTCTACAAAGCTGAATTACACGTCACATGGTCCACAGTCGGTAAACTGATCTGTATGTTTATGGAGAAAACGAATGACAAAAAATGTATTTTATTTTATGGGTAGAAAATAATATCTTCGAAACTATACATTTTATAACTTTCGTTTCACATAGCCACAGTAGCCTAAGGAACGATATTGATGTGATTGAAGCATTCTCTCGGTGATTCTACGTTCTCATGAGTTACAGTATTTCCTTTTCGAAGCGTGGCGGGGTTTAGCTAGTATATTATACCAGCTAGAAACCCGTTGCGCGACCGATAATTCTTTATTCCGTTCATTTATTGGTGCATATCCTCTTCCCTATCTCTGTGTCCATTTCCTGTTCCTTCCTCTCTCCCCCGTCGTAGCAGTGTACGCGGTGTAGCAAACGCGGATTTAGTCGCCAATCCAGGGAAAATCAACCTTATGCGTCTCCAAGTACCTCTGTCAGCCACATAACTGCGGTAGACTCAGAAGTGTACAAGTTCCCCTTCCAACGTGCGTGCTCCTATCGACGCTGCAAGCATTCATTCGGCTCGGCCAGTCGTCACATAAGACCTAGAGTGCTCGTTTACCAAAGCACGGTGGGCGGCGAACTTTCGTTTCGGCAAACCTGGCAACTTTTACGCGACACGTTCAGCTTACTAAATGTGAGAGCAGGCCGCGCTGTGAAGCCATCGTGGCAGTAGAACTATCAGGTCATGTTTGGGTAGGCAGTTACTCTCCATGTCAGCCATAATAACTTTAGAAGCAGACTTCTGAATAAACCGACTCTCGTGTACATTCAGGGGTTACGAACTATTTGACACCTCACTGGTAATTATATTCAGCATAGGTAGGGAATACTGGATAAAACTTTTACTAACAGACCTCTCAGTGGTTATATTTTCACTACCGGATGGATTAGTATTTTGTGGTAATAATGAAATTCTTGGTTCTCAACATAATTGCAACTATTATGGAATTTTGGAAGTTATCTAGTCTAGTCTAGTCTAGTCGTTATTCAATTTGTACATCGAGCAGGCGGTGAAGGAAAGCAAGGAAAAATTTGGAATAGGGATTAAAGTACAGGGGGAAGAAATAAAAACACTGCGTTTTGCTGATGACATTGTAATTCTGTCAGAGACAGCAAAGGACCTGGAAGAGCATTTGAATGGAATGGACAGTGTGTTGAAGAAAGCATATAAAATGAACATTAACAAGTGCAAAACAAAAATAATGGAATGCTGTCTTAGAAAATCAGGCGATGCTGAAGGAATTAGATTAGGGAACGAAACAATTAAGGTGGTAGATGAGTTTTGTTACTTGGGTAGTAAAATAACATGTGATGGTCGCAGTACAGAGGATATAAAATGCAGAATGGCAATGGGAAGAAAAGCAATTTTGAAAAAGAGAAATTTGCTAACATCGAATATTAATTTAAGTGTAAGGAAGTCATTTCTGAAGGCATTTGTGTGGAGTGTTGCCTTGTACGGGAGTGAAATATGGACGATAAGCAGTGTGGACAGGAAGAGAATAGAGGCTTTTGAAATGTGGTGTTACAGAAGAATTCTGAAGATTAGGTGGTTAGATCGCATAACCAATGAAGAAGTACTGAACAGAATTGGTGAGGAAAAGAATTTTTGGCATACCCTAACTAAAAGAAGGGATCGCTTGGTAGGACACATTCTTAGACATCGGGGAATCGTAAATTTAGCATTGGAGGGAAGTGTGTGGGGTAAAAATCGCAGAGGGAGACCAAGAGACACGTATAGTAAGCAGATTCAAGTGGATGTGGGTTGCCGTTCTTATGAGGAGATGAAACGACTTGCTCAGGATAGAGTAGGGTGGAGAGCTGCATCAAACCAGTCTCCGGACTGAAGACCATAACAACAACAACAACATCTAGTCTATCGAAATATGGTATGTAGACAAGGGAAAATTTATTTCTTTTTAAAGACAACTGAGAAAATTATTTACTTACTGTAAAATAAATGTTCAAAAAAGTCTGGAAATGTAATTATATTAAGCTAAATGTTCTAGAATATTCAGCTATTAGACAGCAGACATAACTCATACTGATCAGCTGACTCTACTGCTGATCAAAGTAACGTAAAATAAAAAATCTACAGAACGTGTTGAAATATATACAGGGTGTGCATAAAGTCCGGAAACATTTACAATTATTTATTACACAAGAACCGAAGGTTGTACAGATATCAAACATATGACATTTTGAAGAGAAACATGAAATTTACAATATCGGGCATGGAGCGAGCGTCCCTTGTCGAAAGGAAACAATCGTGGCTCATTGGTGTACTGGAAAACACGCTCAAGAGGCTGCAAAAAGTTAAAGTAGGATTTATGAATATCCAGTGAAAGTGTTCTCGGCGAAGAAGAATGCCCCGAGCAGTATTCCACGTGACAAGACATAAAAACATTTACGTTTGGGGAGTCACAATCAAATTCAGTGCTATCGTGTGGGTGCTTTGTACCACAGATTCTACAATTATGCATGTTCACATTCCCATTATTGTGAAAAGTGACTTCGACGCTAAAAGTTAAGCGATCAACAATACCATCCCCATCATCATTCAATTGTTCTAACTAGGAACAAATCTCAAGACGCTTGTCATCGTCGTTGTCATTGAGCTTCAACACTAGCTGCAATTTGAATGGTTTTATAGTTTCTGTCGCATGACTTTATACACTGTCAATGGAGCCATTTCTACACCACTGACCATTAAAATTGCTATACTAAGAAGAAATGCAGATGATAAACGGGTATTCACTGGACAAATATATTATACTATAACTGACATATGATTACATTTTCACACAATTTGGGTGCATAGATCCTAAGAAATCAGTACCGAGAACACCACCTCTGGCCGAAATAACGGCCTTGATACGCCTGGGCATTGAGTCAAACAGAGCTTGGATGGCGTTTACAACTACAGATGCACATGCAGCTTCAACACGATACCACAGTTCATCAAGAGTATTGACATGCGTATTGTGACGAGCTAGTTGCTAGGCCACCATTGACCAGACGTTTTCAATTGGTGAGAGATCTGGAGAATGTGCTGGCCAGGGCAGCAGTCGAACATTTCCTGTACCAGAGAGGTCCGTACAGAACCTGCAACATGCAGTTGTGCATTATCGTGGTGAAATGTAGGGCTTCGCAAGGATCGAATGAAGTGTAGAGCCACGGGTCGTAACACAATGTAAGGACACTGTTCGATGTGCTGTCGATGCGATCAAGAGGTGACCGAGACGTGTAACCAATGACATCCCACACCACCACGCCGGGTGATACGCCAGTATGGGGATGGCGAATACAAGCTTATAATGTGCGTTCATCATGATGTCGCCAAACACAGATGCGACCACCATGATGCTGTTAACAGATCCTGGATTCATCCGAAAAAAATGACGTTTTGACATTCGTGCACCCAGGTTCCTTGTTGCGTACACCATCGCAGAGTCAAGGGTAACGGCAGCCATTGTCTCCGAGCTGATAGTCCATGTTGCTTCAAACGTCCTTTAACTTTTCGTCCAGATGGTTGTTGTCTTACAAATGTACCCATCTGTTCACTCAGGGATCGAGACGTGGCTGCACGATCCGTTACAGCCATGCGGATAAGATGCCTGTCATGTCGACTGTTAATGATACGAGCCCGTTGGAATTCAGCATGGCGTTCCGTATAGCGTTACTGAACCCACCGATTCCATATTCTGCTAACAGTCATTGGATCGCGACCAACGCAACAGTGTCAGTCGGAAACGTGATGGTACGCATTTCTCCTCCGTACACGAGACATCACAACGACGTTTCACCAGGCAACGCCCGTCAACTGCTGTTTGTGTCGTATGAGAAATCGGTTGGAAACTTAACTCATCTCAGCAAATAGAAGGTGTCGCCACAGGCGTCAACCTTGTGTGAATGCTCTGAAAAGCTAATCATTTGCATCACGGCCTCTTCTTCCTGTCGGTTAAATTTCGCTTCTGTAGAACGTCTTCTTCGTAGTGTAGCAATTTTAATGGCCAGGATTGTAGTTCACCGGATGCACGACGCACCTATTTTATTTGGACTCCTTATGAATGTCGCTCGTACGATCTACACATTCCCTTCACTGACACTGAGACGTCCGCTTTTCCTTGCCTGGCACAAGCAACCTGTCATAACGCATATGTTGTACCAGTGGTAAATGGCGCGGAAAAGTACTGCACTATGCGACGTCTGCTAATAAACCATTGAACCGATTTCAACCAAATTTGATGCACATATTCCTTCCATGACGTAACAATTGTCGTAAGGGTAAGACCTGCTAATGACATATAGTTTAGGAGATATGATGTGAAAAACAATTATAGGGTTAAAACCTGTGGCATCATGAACATGCGAATAAGGACACTTTATTCATTCTAAAATCTTCATGAGATTTTGGTCACTTGATCTTCGAAACAAGAGTAAGGTCACTATCACATAAAATTTTGGATGGGGCATGTCGAAGGATATAACTTAACAAATGGACTTCGTCAGATTCTACAGTTGTATTCCGATCCTGATGAAATGTTTAAAATGTGATTGAACAATTCAGTTTATCAGTGCAGTGTTAATATATTCAGGTAACATACAATCAATTCAATTAATTAGCGTGACTAAACAGTTAATTTTCAGATTACGGCGAAGTTTCGAATAGAATATTTTTTTTGATAATTGTGGGAGCTCTCCCTGAATGTTACTTTACATTTTTCACGGTGATAATCATCAAAGAAATATTTAAAACATAAATATTGTTCACACTATGTGAATTTTATGTAAGTAGTTTAAAGTAAGACCTTTTTTAAAAAATATGATTCAGTGGAAAGCAGATTTTCAAATGACGATTTTTTGTCTGTCAGCTTTGATGCATACCAAGCGTACCGAATCATTGGGGTGAAAACCAACAGCACAAGGAATTTGTTGTTACCAACGTGTGGTTTTAGTGCGAATAATAAAATGAATACATAAATATAATTCATAAAAATTAATGTTTGTTTGTCTTTTTGTTCGTATTTTATGCACGGCCATACCGTACATACGATAGCGATAAAACTGTGTCAACTGATTGCGTGTACTCGCGGGAAGGTTATAAAAGCTAAAGCAGTCAACAATCCGAAGACTGATTTGTACACCAAAGTGCTTTACTAGGCATGGTATGCCATTGCGTTCCTCCGATCTTAGAACTGACTTACCCAGCCAGTTATAGGGGGACCTACAGTTTAACGTGGGTTCCGAACCACGGTGCTATTTGATATTTTTCACATCAGCAACACTGCCAGAGGTGAAAGAAGTGGAAAGTAACAGATAAAAATCCCAGGACTTGGCGGGGATCTAACCCGGGATTTTTGGATTTGTAGTCTGTGCTACCGAGCCGCACCGAAGGTTATTGGCATAGTAAAACTACTTCTTTTGGTGCATGGCAGAGGGTGCTTTAGAAATAGTTAATTCGTTGCTTACACTTTCATTCTGAAATGGCTGGACGGATGTGAATGAAATTTGGAGCAGGGGTAACTTATACACTGCACTAACACATGGGCTGCCTTTCGGAATCTACAGTACGGTGCGTGTCGCAGGCTGCCTTACAATGGGTTAATACGTTTGCTTCTCTTCACATTGAAATAACTGGACGTATTTGAATGAAATTTCGAATGAAGATAGCTTGTACCGAAACACATATCATTATAGGTAGCGAAAGTTGGCTTAAGCCGGAAATAAGTTCAGCAGAAATATTTGCAAAAGTTCTAAGTGTTTTCAGAAAGGATAGATTAAAATAACTAGGTAGAGGCGTGTTTGTCGCCGTCAAAAGTAGTCTGTCGTGTAGTGAAATTCAAATTGATAGTTGCTGGTCGGCCGCGGTGGCCGAGGGGACTGAGGCGCTCCAGTCACGGTCTGCACGGCTACTACGGTCGGGGGTTCGAATCCCCCCTCGGGCATGGATATTTGTGCCATCCTTAGTCTTAGCTAGTTCATAAGTAGTTTGTACGCTTAGGGACTGATGACCCCGTAGTTAGGTCCCATAAGTTCAACAAACATTTGAACATTTGATAGTTGCTGTGAGTTGTTATGGGTAGAGGTAGTACTCTAACTTCGTAAAAAGTTCATAATAAGTTCCTTTTAGCGACCCCCCGACTCTGACGATACAGTAACAGAAAGGTTCAAAGAAAACCTGTGTCTAATTGCAAACACAATAACAGTAGGCGGTGATTTTAATTTACCCTCAATCTGTTGGCGAAATCTGGAGGTATGCATAAAACATGGTGTGAAATTGTATTCCACGCATTCTCTGAAAATTACTTCGAATAGTTAGTTCATAAGCCAACTAGAATTGTAAATGGGTGTCAAAACACACTTGATCTCTTAGCAACAAATAATCCTGAGCTGATAACGTGCATCAAAACGGAAACAGGTTCTAGTGAATACAGAGCAGTCGTAGCGAGATTGAATATCGAAAGTCCCAAACTTACCAAAAATAGATGAAAAGTATATTTGTTCGGGAAATACAATACGTTGCTTATTGGAAGACAGTTTCCACTCATTTCTAACACTAAACGTAAGTGTAAACGAGATGTGGCTCAAATTCAAAGAGGTGGTATCGACAGCAATTGACAGTTTTATACCAAATAAATTAATAAAAGAAGGAGGTGGTCTCCCTTTGATCACAAAACAGGTCAGGACACTGTTGCGAAAGCAACGGAAAAGGCACGCTAAATTGAAACGATCACAAAATCCCCAGGATTGGCGACAAAGTTTGTAATAATCGATGGTAAGGTATCGACTAAAACAATGGTGATCTGGATAGGGGATTTCCTGTCAGAGAGGACACAGTTTGTCTTAATCGATGGTAAGGCATCGACTAAAACAGAGGTGATATCGGGCGTTCCACAGGGTAGTGTTATTAGACCTACGCTGCTCCTTATTTACATAAACCATTTCGGAGAAAATTCTAGGCAGCTCTCTTAGGTTGTTTGCAGATGACGCCGTCATTTACGGTCTTGTAAAATCATCCGAAGATCAAACCCAACTGCAGAACGATCTGAATAAGATATCACTATGGTGTAAAAATTGGTAATAGACTCTAAATAACGAGAAGTATGAAGTCGTCCACATGAGTGCGAAAAGAAATTGGTTAAAGTTTCTTTACAATATAAATGAACCAAAAGTGAAGGCCGTAAATTCCACAAAATACGTAGAAATTACTGTTACTTCGGAGTTAAACTGGAATGAACACGTAGATAATGTCATGGGAAAGGCGAAACAGAGACTGCGTTTTGTTGGCAGAACCCTTAAAAGATGCAACAGAAATACTAAAGAAACTGCATACACTACGCTTGTCCGTGCATTTTATGGAGTATTGCTGCCCATTGTGGGATCCTTGTCAGGTGGGTTTGACAGAGGACATCGAAAGAGTCCAAAGAAGGGCAACTCATTGTGTATTGTCACGATACAGGGGAAACAGTGTCACGGAAATGATACAGGAGCTGGGATGGGAGTCATTACAACAACGGAGCTTATCGCTGCGGCGTGAGCTAATCACGAAACTCCAATCGCCAACATTACATAGGTAGAAAAGATCATCAGAATAAAATACGAGGAATCAGAGCTCGAACGGAGAGATTCAGGTGTTCTTTCTTCCCTCGTGCTATTCGAGAATCGAATGGGAGTCAAGTAGTGGTTCGATGAACCCTCTGCCAGGCACTTAAATGTGATTTGCTGAGTATCCCATGTAGATGTAGATGTAGATTAATACATTGGCTACCTTTAGGAAGCCACTGCACGGTGCGTACCTTTCAGTCGGTTAACACGTTTGTTACTCTTCACGTTGAAATGGGTGGACTGAATTGTATGAAATGTGGAATGGAGATAGCTTATACCTCGAATTAATACATGGGCTACCTTTCGTAAACCTCTATAGGTGAATGGCGGAGGGTGCGTTACAACAAACATCCAAATTGTTTGTCTGGTCACCAAGAAAGTCAGCACGTAAATTTTCATGAAGGAGATTTTTACAATCTCCAAGCCAGTAAGTTTTCTGTAGCACATAAGTTGACGCTGACAATTCTTTGCTCTGAAACAATGAGTTATAACTTTACTAAGCATCAGCTGTTAGCTTCGTCTTATTACACGTCTTACCGCTGCAACTTCGATTATATTTAATAGTGCTGTGAGGGAAGTGTGTTGCGTTGTTGTGTTACTTTATAGGTTGCGTTTGATGTTTATTTTATTGTTTAAAACATGCTTACTGAAGTGCAAAGTGGCTAACTCAGATTTGAGTTTAGACGCCAAATGAGACACAATTAAAAACGTTCTAATGTTTGTGAAGCTTGCGGGACTTAACTGCGTGGTCATCAGTCCCTACACTTACAAACTAGTTATGAACTACGTTATACTAAGGACAGCACAAACATCCTTACCCGAGGGGGGATTCGAACCCCTGACGGGGAACGGCCTTGCACATCGCAGCATATCGCCTCTATGCGCAAGGCCGCTCGGCCGCGGTGAGATACTATTAAAAATTATACTAATATTGTTGCGATTTCAACACTACATATTATCTGAAGGTTTGATACATCCTACGTAGTGGAGAACATCGTCGTTAAAAGGTATTACGTGTTCCTGAAGTCAGTTAATGAAGCTTACAAAAGTGTTATGGAAGAGTTTCAACAGGCCAGCTTCAATTATGAATGTTTCAGAAATTGTATTAAAAGTTTTTGCTATTAGCAAGGAGAAAGCGAAAATGCTGCCGAGCCAATTGTCAACTCTGCCTGCCACTCCGAAATGTGTTACGCTGCAGATTTGAAGAGAAACATCCCGTGGCCTGATTACCATGTCCGGCGCAAACTTTCGCCGTAGCAGGAGTTAACTATGTCTCCCTCCCTCCCTCTCCCCCCCCCCCCCTCTCTCTCTCTCTCTCTCTCTGTCACACACACACACACACACACACACACACACACACACATACAAATTTAAAGTCAACTGTTTGTGTACAGAGAAACTTCTAACAATCAAATATAGTCTCGAATTATGGCATAAAGAGCTTGATCTAGGGAACAATATCAGAAGTAACATTCGCAGTTTTAGAAATATGCAACTGTAGAAAGATCCGTTCAGTTCAGTCATGAGAAATTGTAATAAATTTACAAAATGTTCAAATATTTGTAAATCTATGGGATTTAACTACTCAGCTTAACTGTCCCCTAGGTCTAGAAACTTCTTTCACTAACCCAAAGACTACACAAAAACACACCCACAAACAAAAGTAAGCACGAGAGAGGACTCGAACCTCCAACCACGCGCAAGGGGTCTTACAGAGCTCGGCCAATCCACCGCAGCAATAAACGTACAGAAATCATTCAACTTGTACTGTTGATCTCCACATATAAAATATTATATTGCTGAGATTTTGGTGAGTGGGAGTGAATCTGGTGACTTCTGTCTTGTGATATACTCTAATTTATTATTTCTTCTGATACTGGGAAACAGTATCATAGACTCTATGGGGAATAGTTGTAATAAAGAGTTTTTGTATATGCTGAATCAGCTACGAAAGACCATATCCGCAACGATGAAATGGTGTCCACAAGAAAGCTACCTAACTTCCAAATACAATATAAAAATAAGAACCTTTGGAACCTGTCCCAGTTTAAGAAACCATGGAGAAGAAGGTTGAAACCTTTGTCTAACAGACATTATAGTGTTGCAGCGAATTGCTTCTATTTTAAATGATATTTATTATATTATTACTAGCTGTTATCCCCGGAGCGTTGCTGCCGCAGAAGAAATAATCGTACAAATAACGCTTGAAATTTGAAAGTGTCAGCTTGCTTAATTACGAATTATAAAAATAAATATTAATTTCATAGTCGATAACCAATACTGTTACTGAATTTTAACGATACATAAAGGATAATTATAAAATACATTAATTTCATTTTGTTGACTTCATTATTCAAGAAAAAATAAATAAATAAAATAAAATAAAATAAATTGGCTGTCTGAGTCGTGAGCACCCAACATGCAACTGGCCGTGTGAAAAACATGGATTTTCTATACTCAATACACATGAACTGACTGACCTTGAGCCTTGTTGATTGAAAATGCAGTTCGAATGGAGAACTGCAGTCGTTTGACATCGAATGGCATGTCGGTGGGGAAAAATGGGAATGCGTGGAATCAGCACATCTTCTCCTTTCTACTTTCCAGTATGGACAGTTGCCTCTATGACATTCAGCGACCAGGTCGCACCTGAAGAAGGTTACGAGCTACGTAGCCAAAATATTGTGCAAGATTCTACACTGTTATCCGACAGAACACCCGACAACCAAGATGTCATAAGATCGCCGGGAAAGGTTGAAGAGTTACTGACGGTATTTTGATCTGAACTGGGTCAGACTGACAGATATAGCTTCGTTTTCGTCTTACAGGAGACCTTTATTCCTTGAGTAAACCATGGCGTATTTGACAATAGTCAAATCTGTGTTGGTTGTAAGGGATAGCGCTTTTTAAATAAGTGAAGGATATTGTTTATTAAATTGTTGTATTTCTCATTCATGCTGTAGTATGTTCCACCCTGTTAAATTTGTTATCGATCTGTAATCCCAAGAACTTAATGCTCCTCACTTCTTCTATCTCCTAGTCACCACACTTTAGTCATAAAGTGGCAGGAAGACTTTTAAAAGTCTTGTACCGCAAAAGTGTGTTTTTACAGGGTTTAGCGAGGGAGAATCAGCCAGGAACCGTTTGTATGAGCATGAAAATTTAATCAGGTGACCTTCCTAAAGCTACACTTATTGAAAATTTCAGCAACACTGAACATATCTGTTACCCGTATATCATCTACTCTTAATTCTATACGCTGGTCTTCATCTTTGGTACTGTGTTTTCCTTCACTGAATCCCTTATCGTCTTTGTTATCTGATGGGACTATCATACACAGATAATGCATTTGCCTTGATGTCCGTATTACCATCTTCAATAGTTTTCAGTATGTTCAAAACGTTTGTCAACCTTAAGGGACTTAACTGCGGGATCATCAGTCCCTAGACTACATATGACCTACCTCATACTAAAGACGACAAACATCCTTGCCCTAGGGGGGATTAGAACCTCCGACGGGGAAGTTTTCAATATCTTTTGTAATGATGTAAAGTATTTAGATCTGAACTGGATCCGAATGACAGATATAGTTTCCTTTTCGTCTTACAGGAGACCTTTATTCCTTGAGTAATCCATGGCTTATTTATAGGCAGTGGTCAAATCTGTGTTAGTTTTAAGGGAAAGCAGTGTTTAAATGACGGATATTATTTATTAAATTGTTGTATTTCTCATTCATGTTGTAAAGGACTGTACACATCAATACAAGTCTTTGAGCATTATTCTAAACAATCAATCATTCGCTTACTGACTATCCCCTCGAACTCAGATTTGATAGATTTCATATCCTGATTAGTATAAACATCTTGCAAAGGAACTACATGTAATGGTCTGAAGTTATTGCTTGTTTCAAAATATAATTTCGTTCATTATACATTACTGTAAAAATATTATCAGTGGCTATCTAGTGCCCTTAAATGTCTTATTTGTAATGTTAACTGTATGAATTAAGGTGAATCACAATGCTACTGACTGCAGTTTCTTTCTACTAGGAGAGTTATGACGAAAGTTTACATTAAAATCAGCAGCCAACATTAATTCGTTCTTAGTTGTTGTCAAATGGGCTAATAGAGCTGCAAAGTGATTTATGAACAAATTAAAGTTGTCGTTTGATATACTGTTACACACTTGCTATTCCCTAACATACAGCATAGCGTCAAATGCACCCTCTTAGGAATTTTAAAGACAGGGATGTCTGAAACCGCTACATTTATTGTAACATTAACGGTGACGAAATGTTACTAACTGGAGAAAGCGGTAGGGAAGGAATAATTTTACAGCGAGCTCCTATCATGTATAAACACTTACGCCTGGAGTTCGGCATATCTGCACGAATATCGAAAATCAGTTCAGTTGCATTGAGTGAATATGTCAAACTACACAAGCACGAACATTTTACCCAGAACATTTTCATCAAAATCGCTTGAAAATTGCAGCCACCAAGTCCGCATGAATAGGACTTCGCACACAACGTAGGCCATTTGGTTATATATAACAGCCTATATCTAAAGAACGAAATGAGATACTGTTCTGTTCTCAATTTTAAATACCTGCAATCCATAGACAACAATATATGATCTAACTTCAACCTCAAGCAAAGTTTAGGTGTTAGGTTTTACCTGTCCAAACTAGTTAAAATATCATGCTTTACTATATTTGATGCATCACAGCTATGATAGTTACAACTGAAAGAAACTCAAACTTTCATCCATGGAAGATTTTAGGTTGTAAGATGTGCAATTATATATTTTTAATTGGTACAGAGTATGTAGTATCACACAGCGACCGCGAAGCCAGATGCTTTGAGAATGACGTCATGCTTTGTAAACAATATTTTTATGACATTCTCTGGACTGTAGACGTTAGTGGGCGCAGTCAGTCTCGCCTTCCGAACAAACAATTGAACTTAGTACGTGGTTCGGACGAAAATTCATCTCTGTGCATGGGTCGCAATATTCCATCGTACTTCGATTCAGCTACTCAATTACTGTATTTCCCCATTTTAATGGTATACGCTATGGTAAATGTGTACGAGTGAGAATGCACGCGGATATATAATGAACAATCTGAGTAGAAGAAATAATTTATAATGGGATAATAAAAGTAGGAGAAAGACAAATGGAAGAACACGAATTAAAAGACAAAATTAGTGACATATATGTTTCTTTCGCAAAGCTGTCGAAAGTGTGTCAGAGCCCCAGTATGCTGAGTAGAACTATGATTTTAATATTATAATGCATGACTTTCATCCACGGCAGACCGTCAATGCACAGTATATTTTTCTTTTTCGGAGCATTACCTGCGATTAGCTTTGCGAAAGAAGCGCAACCCACCCATCAATTTGCACGACAATGCGCGAGCGCGATTTGATTCCGAGTATAAAGGAACCACTTCGTCGGATTCGCTTCAGAACTGTTCCAGAGACAGTTCCAGTAGACCGCTTCATTCGCACCATCAACAGAACAGGCTCTGCTAAAGGTAAAGGTATACTACGGCTTCCACATCGCTGTCAACGGGTTCTACACAACACTGGTGACTACTTTGAGAGAAAGTAACAGGTGCAAATACGTAACGCTTTTGTACCGGTTGTGAATAAATAGTTGCCACTATTTTAAGTTCCAACCTTCGTATATACTACGCGATAAAACACAAGTGTCCACGTGTGATGTCAATCAGGTAAGTTTCCCATATGAAATATCCCTCTCTTTCTGGCGACAGTGTGGTCATTAGAGACCTAACATACGCTCGGATTGCTTTGAGAAAAGAAATCGGCAGTAACCTTTCGAAGGAACCGTACCTGCATTTGCCTATATAGATTCAGGAATACCATGCAAAACCTATATCTCGATGCCCGAATACGCCACCTTGCTCCGTACAGCAACTTGAGAAAGTTCGTTTTCTGACAAAAACCTTCGGACCGAATTAGAATGTAATACTCAAAATATGTACAAATAATTATACACTTGCCGCGGTGGAGTAGCCGAGCGGTTTGAAGCACCTCGCTGCAGAGTGCGCGGTTGCTTGCCGTGGAGGTTCGAGTCCTCTCTGGGGCATGGGTGTGTATGTTTGTCCGCTGTTTAGTTTAACTAGTTTTAAGTAGTTTGTAAGCTATGGACTGATGACCACACAGTTTGGTCCGATAGATTTACAAACATTTGAACATTTAATTATACACTTAATTCTCAAGACAAGTTATTCTATATCATATACCAGTGGCGTAATATGTTCCTGATGTCAGTAAATAAAAGAATGTTCATGAAAATATGGTAACTCAACAGCACATAATTCAGACCACAACTGTAGTGATTTATAACATAATACTAGAGGGATAAATTATTTAAAAATAAGAATAAAATATACCCATAAAGTTGACCAACGGTTCTTTTCAGCTGAAGCTGCCTAAAGGATTGAATGTCGACTGTTGTAGAAGTAGGTGTAGTCGCCCTTTAGATACTGGAACCTCCACACTCTAATTCAAACGTTAGTCACTCGGGTGTATGTTTTAAAGGAAGTTATTACAACAGTGGATTTTAATACGCACACAGACCATATTATTATGTAAGAATATTTTAAATTGCAAATGACCTGCTGCACAGCCGGGATGCAACACGCCGTGCTACATGGATACAGACTGTTGAGTCACTCAATTTACAACTTCCAGCAGAGAAGCATTGTCATTACTACAGAAACAAGGAGGAAGCAAAACGAAGGCGAGCGCAGCACATCTATTATCCACATCTAGAGCACCAAGAGATAAAGACTTCACTCGGTAAATTAAACGCAAACTTAGAGCTCTCGAAACAAACTGTGCTGGACGAGCAGAATACAGCCGTCCTCTCACAACATCAGAAATCACGGCCGCTCTGAAGGATGTAAAACCGGGAAAAGCTCCTTGAGGCGATAGTATACATCCAGAAATTCTCTTGCACTGCGGTAAGTATGCAAAACGATAGCTGGCAGAGTTCTTCACAGACGTAATGGAAAGAGGCGTAATACTACCAAAAATCAAACAGTCAAAAATCATCGCTATACTCAAACCGGGAAAAACGCATGACGATCCAAAGAATTATTGCCCTATTGCATTACTGTCATCTACAAGCTTCTTGAAAGGCTATTATATAACAGAATAAGCCCAATGATTGTTGAGAAACTACCAGTGGGGCAAGCTTTCTTCCGTTCATCACGAAGTTGTGCTGAACAGGTCCTGTCTCTGACCACCTTTATAGAAGCAGGATACTAGATGAAGATAAAAACATCTGCTGCCTTTATAGATTTAAGTGCAGCCTACGATACAGACATGGTCTGATTTATAAATTCCTACAGGTGATCCCATGTCAGAAAACAGCAGAGATTATCGACAATATGCGTAACTGCAGAAATTATTCTTTTGTATTTGGAATAGGTATCAGCGCCCCCGAAACACTAAATAATGGCTTACCACAAGGTTCTGTGCTTGCTCCCATTCTCTTTAGCTTGTATTTATCTGACATGCCTGAAACACAATCTAGAAAGTTTGGTTACGCAGATGACTGGGCCATTGCTACTCAGCACAGTATGTCTGAAAGAACGGAAGAAGTCCTCAGTTCAGACTTGAACAGACTAGGAAAATACTTAGGCCAATGGAGATTACTGCCCATCCCAAATAAAACAGTAGTATCCTGTTTCCACCTCTGCAAAAGACTTGCCGACAGAACCCTAAATGTTAATTTCGAGGGAAAAAGACTCCACCACAACACACATCCTAAGTACCTAGGCGTCACTTTGGACCGCACACTCTCCCATAAGGATCACCTCACAAAGTTAGCCCTGAAGCTGAGGAGCAGAAACAATATATTTCACAAATTATGTGGTAATAATAGGGGATCTTCTGTGGACACGCTGCGAACTTCAGCTCTTGGACTCGCCTACTCGGCTGCAGAATATTGTGCACCTGTGTGGCTGAACAGCACACAGAAAGTCGACACACAGCTGCGCGTTATCAGTGGGACAATCCGATCTACTCCCACTTACTGGCTGCCGGGACTGAGTCATATCCCACCGACAGATGCCAGAAGGAAGTGCGCCCTCATGCGTGAATGTCAAAAGATCCTGGGTAATCCTCAGCTACCACTGCTAAATGATGTAGCCCACGCCGAACAGAGAAGGCTACGATCGAGACATCCAAGCCATTATTACAGCCAAGAACCTATCGGAAAGCAAGTTGGACGTCCTCCAGTCACGGATTGAACAATGGCGACAAAACTGCCCTTTACAGTGCCGAAGCCTGCCCTGCGTCGAGGAGAAGCCGCCAGGGTTCCACCAGCCCCGTGCCGTGTGGACAACCCACAACCGAATCCGCACCGGACATGCAGATTGTGCAGACACTATCCACAAATGGCGAAATGTGCAGCGTATTGTGCAGGAGTGCAGAAAAGGCGCATATTGTGGTACATTCAGTGACATTTTATTTGGGACAATTCTGTAAAATATATAAAAAAGTCTGGGCGTTTGCTTATAAATCAATAACGCCGAAAATTGTTACATAATCTAAGGGTAAACATTTGTAATTTGTAATCTATAACACATGTCACATTGTTATGTTTCAAACTGCCAAACGCTATATAAAAATAAATAATAAATAATTTTAAAGTACATTATATACGGTCTTATAAAGGTCATATGCAGCATATGAAAACATAGAAATCGAAGGTACTATTTTACCATAGTCAGATCTAATATATAAAAATGAATGTTTGTGTGTTCTTATTTTATGCGCGCTCCTACCGTTCAGCTGATTATGATGAAAGTTTCTCAACATATTGCTTGCACGTTCGCGATGGTAACAGGCAGCATTAAATGACTGTACGACAGATAATTCAGGGGATATGACGTAATAATGAAATGCGCGGAAACGTGTTGCATCACGCGACGTCTGCTTCTAAACCACTGTTCCGATTTCAATAAAATTTGGTACATTTATCCCTTCCAAGAGGTAACAATTGATGTAGGGGTAAGAACTGCTTACAACGTATAGTTCTGGATATATAATGCCAAAAACAATTATATGGTTGTAAACCTGTAGCATCATGCGACATGCGAATAAGGACACTTTATTCATCCTAAAATGTTCATAACATTTTGGACACTTCACTTTCAAAACAAGAGGAAGGTCACTGTCATATAAAATTTTGGATGATGCATAACGGAGAATACTTTACATATGGACTTCGTTAAATTCTACAGCTGTATTCCGATCCTGATGAAATTTTCTAAATCTGAATGATCAATTCAGATTATCATTGCAGTATTAATATATTCAGATTACCTATAATCATTTCAAATATTTAACGCGACTACACGCGAGGCTTCGGATGAAATAAAATTTCTGAAAATTCTCTATGAAGTTCTCTATGGAAGTTAGGTTACATTTTTTCAGGGTGATAATCATCAAACAAACATTTAAAACAAAAATATTGTTCACACCATGTGAATTTTATGTAAGCAATTTGAAGTAAGACTTTCTGCTTTTAAAAGATATGCTTCAGTGGAAAGCATACGTCATTCAGATTTTTAAATGACGGTTTTTTGGCTGTTAGCTTTTATGCATATTAAGCGAACCGAATTATTGAGGCGAAAACGACAAGCAGAAGGAATTTGTTGTTACCAACGCATGGTATTAATGCAAATTTGAAAGTAAATACATAAATCTAATAGATTAAAATTAATGTTTGTTTGTTTCTATTTTACTTAGTATTTTATGGACGGCCATACCTTACATCCGATTGCGATAAAACTTTGTCAACTCATTGGTTACATTCGCGCGAAGGTTATAGGCATACTAAAATTAACTTTGCATGGTGCACGGCGGAGGGTGCTTTATAATTAGTTAATTCATTTCTGAAATGGCTGGGCGGATATGAATGAAATCTGGAACAGTGGTAGCTTCTAGCCTTATTAATACATGGGCCATCTTTCGTAATCCACCGTATGTTGCGTGGTGTTATGCGTTAAAATGTTTGCTACTCCTTCATTCTGAAAGGGATGGTCATATTTGAATGAAATCTAGAATAGATAGTTTATATCCTGAAAGTATACATGGGCTACCCTTCGTAAGCCATCGTACGGTGAGTGGCGGAGGGTACCCTACTATGGATTAATATATTTGTTTCTCTTCACACTGAAAAGCTGGTCGGATTTGAATGAAATTTGGAATACAGATTATACCGCAAATTAACGCATGTGCTACCTGTAGGAAGCCACCGTACAGTGCATGGCGAAGGGTACCTTTGTTTGTTAATCTTTACTCTGAAACCAATGGACGGAATTGAATGAAATGTGCAATGAAGACAGCTTATACCTCGAATTAATACATGGGCTGCCTTTCGTAAACCTCCGTAGAAGCATGGCGGAGGGTACATTACAACGGCATGAAAGTCAGCACATAGTTGTATGTTTTCATGAAGGAGATTTTTTTTATCCGCAGGAGAATGAATTCAGCATTGCGTAGGGTACCTTGCGACTTTGACACCGTTTGAGCAATCACCATGAAATTGGCGCAAATATGTTTGTCTTAATATATAGTGGGGAGAGGAGTAGGTGGAGTTGGGGACAGACAGACAGGGGACGGAGGAGACGGACAAAGAGAGGGGAGAGGAGGGGACGGGGGAGGAGCAGATGAACAGAGAGAAGGGAAAGGAGGAGATGGGCAACGGAAGATCGGAAAAACCATGTATTTATGTTTCTTCTGCGGTAGCATCACGCCGGGTGCCAGCTAGTTATAAAATAAAATATTGTTATCCTTAGGTCAGAACTAAAGTAAACAAGCACCAGTTTGCTGCTACATATGAATGTATGCATTCCGTAATAGAACCCTTTCTGATAAAGTGCTTGGTTCTCAGGGTCCTTCTCTTAACAATAAGAGCCAGATAAAATATATGCCAAAGTTAATATAAATAAAAATAAAATTAATATAAACTTATTTGGTTAAAAATGTGTGGGAGTGAGAGCTGAAGTCGTTA
This sequence comes from Locusta migratoria, assembly GCA_026315105.1. NCBI lineage: Eukaryota > Metazoa > Arthropoda > Insecta > Orthoptera > Acrididae > Locusta > Locusta migratoria. The sequence goes on from CM048751.1 coordinate 28,193,042, forward strand.
AGTAAAATGACCTTCTGTCTTAAACTGAAAAATATAATAGAAGGATGAGACCAAAGATCAACCATTCCACAGGAAATCATGGGATAGGTTAAAGAAATATCTAGCTCTGAAATTTAGCAGCTCATTTATGCAATCATGGTTTATTCTTGTGATGTGTGTTGATTTTTATTTGTTCTAGTGCATTAAGTAGTTGATCTTTCAGTACATTGTGCAAGATTTTAAGTCTGTCAGAAATAGACCCTCCTGAATGATTGCACTTATCGGAATGTTGAACAAAACTCTATTTCTTGCGTTCAATACCAGTGGTATGTTCTTAAAAACGCGTTAGAAAGCTACGGCCAGTTTGTCCTATGTTTCATTTACCACAATCTTTACATTGTATCTTGCATACGCCGAATTTTTGGTACCTTTTAGACGCACCAATTGTTTGTTTAACTTTAACCTGAAGTAAATGCTATGGTTAGATTGAAATTTTTAAACAATCTGTTTATCTTACCTGAAACAAACCCCACCTATGGTACTTTTGCACAGCTCCTTTTTGAAACTGTTGTACTGTCATTGGTGTGTTGTAATTTCTGGTATCACAAATGGAATTTGCTTGCTTTAAAGTTCTTAGCTATGGCTATGTGTTTTAGAATTTTAATTTCAGTTTTGATGGCTTCTGGTTGCAGAGATAGTTTCAGTATTACACGGATTGTAGTACGAAAGAAAACTTTCTTATAATTTAATTGGTGACATGAAATAACATTGGTTATTATACCTGTAGCAGTAGGTTTCCTGTAAATCATGTTTATCATTTTGATTTGTAATTGTAATATCTAAGAAATTTATACTCCCGTTACCTTCTTGTCCTACTGCAAATGCCAGTTTGGGAAGCATGTCATTCTATTTATTAGTTAGTATATCTATCTCTTCTTTAGAACCTTTACATGAGTGGATCATCGACATATCTTTTGTAATAAATAATTTTACTAGCTGTTTCTGGATTATTTTTGAAAAATTGTAATGCAATATAGCTTACAAATATGTTGGCTATTGGCCCTGCAAGAGAATTTCCCATGGCAAAGACATCTTTCTGTAAGTATATTTCATTATTAAAGTAGAAGTAGTTGAATGCAAGTGTAGATTCAAGAAGCTCAATGAATTCAGTTATCTCTTCAGTGTTCATTAGTTGATGATTGATTAACTTCTCTTTAGTGAAACTGTTAGCCCCACAAAGAGGTATACTTGCATAAAGGTTAGTAACGTCTAATGAAGCATAATTTGCATCATCTTGAATTTGTACATTAAAATTGCTTTGGCCAATTCATAACTATTCTTAGTGCTATAATTCTCTTCAAAGATATACACATTTTTAAGGATTTCATTAAGCTTCTTGTTGTTGTTTTAAGATGGACAGTTCATGTTATTAACAATTGACTATAGGAATGTAAGCTTTATGTAGCTCAATTTGTGACTTCAATTTAGGTACTAAGGCGTTCATAACTTTGAATGATACTGTGTATTTGTGTGAAAACAGAAAATTATTGTTATCAATCTACTCATTAATTGTTCTCTGAAATTTGCCAGTTGGATCCTTACTGACCTCCATTATTCTAATCAAAAAAATTTTATTACTTAAGATAAGACAATCTAGATCGCAATTTGTTGCTTCTATTGCTGGCAACCGGTTTCGGTTCTATGGAATCATCTTCAGGCCTTTGGCACTGTAATATACCAAAGAGAGACTTAAGTGATACCAATAATTACATTCTACATTTAATAGTAAAATGGTTAATAAAATGACAATAGTTTTTACCCTTGTTGGTGGACGGTGGCGGTGGCCGGAGTAGGCGTCAACTGCTGTTGGTATCACTTAAGTCTCTCTTTGATATATTACAGTGCCAAGGCCTGAAGATGGTTCTATAGAACCAAAACCGGTTTCCAGCAATAAACGCACCAAATTGCGATCTAGACTATTTTAAGTATTACAATTTTTAAGATCGCTGTTCCAAGAAAATGCTTTCAAATATTAAAAAATTTTATTGCTTTAGAAATGTAGTCATCTTCGCTTATAATAATAAGCTTTGACTAGAATTACATTGTTAGTTGTTAATTTATGGTTAATATTTCTAATAATGTTTTCTTCATGAGTATTTCTATTATTTTTACTTTTTGTAATAATAATAGTTTTGAGAGCAATTTGACTCGAACATCCGACGGCTAGCAACAACGCGCTCCACCATGAGGCGCCTTAGAGCGCTCGGCCACTCTACAGCGGCTGTCTACACCTAAACAAGTTTGAACTGCGAGGATATGGGACAATGGAGGGTTGACACTGCATTCACCGGTGTGTGTGGCAGCGGGAAATTGAATCAGAAGCGGAGCGTGGTAGTCAAGGCACCGCCGCGTAAAGCGGAAATCCGGATTCGAGCATCGGTCTGACATATATTTTCAACTGTCAGCGGTAGCGTCAGCGTTAATGTATTTCAACTCTCTTCAGCAGCTATTCTTCCGATAGAAAAACACGACCGGTCAAGACACATTTTCCCTTCTCACGTACGAGTTAGGCAAATGAACTGCAACACATGAATAATTTCTTTAATCAGTTCGTTTAATTTACTTTTCTGATCATGGACATAACCGAAACCGGTAAAGATATGAATATAATAAACTGATGATGGTTGGCAAAATATATTTTTAAAGATGTGATAGAAAATTCACTTTGCTGTAGTTCTCCATAGTTTCCTTTTCGCCATTTATGAAGGGATGTACCACGTCAGCATTTTTACATATTTCTGGTATTCTACCACAGTTTAGGCATTTGTTAATTACAGTAGTATCCTCCAAGCTTCCATCAGGTAGCTTCCACCTAGTTTCAGCATTTCATTTGTTGTTATATTCCTATCAGGAGCTTTCCTGCTTTTTAGTTGTTTGAGTGTATTTTCAACTTCAGCAGTTATTACTTCCACTTTTTCTTCCTTTGTACCTGCTAACGTTGCTTGTTCATACTCAGGTGAACTATCGGTTATCGTAGTATACAGCACTTGGTAAAAATCTCTAACATTTTTAATAATATCGTTTCTGTTTGTGACTATCTCTCGTTTCTTGTTTTCGAGTTTAACAATTTTTGTTCTTCCTCTAGACATGTTTGTCTTTAAAAATATTCATGCTTCGACTGTTCCCAATCGTCCGTATTAACAGGTTGTTCTTATTTTTCCTCAAATCTTTTCTTATTTCTTTCCGGATAGTCTTATTAAGCGTTCTATATTCTAGTGTGTATGTCAAATTTCTTCGTTTTTTCGATACGTTGTATGGTATTAACTGAAAGTCTGCTCTTCTTTCACTAAGTAGCACTAAGCACATATATTTTGCAAATGTTTATTCCAAACAAAACTTATCATATATATCAGTAAATAGTGGAAGAGATAAATGTTGCATATCGTTCGAGTAAAATTATGACTCATCATCAATGAGGACTTTGAGGCTAACATTACTACATATGTGTATATAACAACATTTACTGACACCTACACATTATCGTAAAACAATACGTGAAAGATAATAGCTACAGTATGGTCTCTGTCTATTCATGGTTTAAAAACATCTAAAATCTGTAATGTATATAGTAGCTCAAGATCTAATTCAGCTACTTATTGGTGCTAGACCTCTATAAAGAAAGCAGTTTTGTGTCTGCAATAATTTCAAAATGTGATTTAGTAAAATAAATAAAAGTTACTGTTCGTTAGCATGTCTTACGACTTTTTCAATGTCCGTTTGTTCAAAACCGTTATTATCATAAAGTTATATAAATATGATATATTCACAGCCACATAAATTGTGTGCACTTCCGTAGAAATTTCAGTCATATCAACTTCATGCTACTTCAAAGATCCTGATTGTGTAATCTAGTGTCTGCGTGAAGGCATCGCCGTACTACAGAGTCATACTTTCCTGCATTGGTGAGGGGAGTGCGAAGTAAGTGATGTGAGGCTAGTGCCAGTTTCTTTGAAATAGCTATATTTTTATGATTTAATGTAAGCAAGAAAAAAGCTTGATCTTTGTAATGTAAAAGGGTCCTCAGCGTGAATTGTCCCTGAATACTAGTAGCAAATGTGATACAAAATATTTTGCGATATCTACTTAAAGTAACTTATTTTTACATTACCCTTTCCCCCGACTCCCATTTGCATATGATATATTCCCTAATATTCTCATATTTACTCTTATGCCTCCTAACGGTATTTCCATTTCCCCAGGATGTAAAACACATTAAATTCCTTCATTTTCATGTACTGTGTTAGTATATAGTACTGGTCCAAATTATTTCTACGATTAATTCCGTTTCTTTGTAACAGATCTTAATTTCCTTATTTCGCAACGTCGGCATCTATAGTTTTACATGAAGCACACTAGCGTCATAGTCCACAATGTCGTTTCTGTTGACCAATTTCAAAAGAGCGACGATAACAGAGCAAAACCTTCAGAAGTGAAAAGAAAAATTACAGATAACCGTGCTACATCTGCATAAATATTTGAAAATCACCTTGAAGTGCAACGCAGAGGTTTCATCGAACGGGTTTTACGATACTTTTATACGGTTCCAGTCTCTAATAGAGCATGTGAAAAACACCCAGTTTTTGAACTAATATCACTTATTGTATTGTAATCATCATGTCTTCCTTTGTAGACAGATACCATCAAAATATGTTCGCATTAGGAAGAGAAAGCTGGTGCACAAAATTTAGCAAATAAATCTCGCAGCAACGAATAACGCCTTTCTTTTAATGATTTCCACCCCCAACTCGTGCATAATTTCTGTGACACTCTCGCATGTTGCTGAGTAATTCGCTAGAGAACGAGGTTTTAAAAAAAGGGTCACCGAAAAGCAGTCAGTACATTGGAGTAAGAGTGTTTTTCAATTTATTTATTTATTTATTTATTTTAATTCAAGCAGGTAGTACTGCAGACACACTCGAAAATGTTAACTAATAAAAGTTATTTCTGAATGAAATACGCAAAACATTCAGCGATTCGGAAACGGTTATACCCACACCATGGCTTTTTATCGATGTACTTGTCTTAGTAACTTAATTTTTTTTTCTCAAATTTGGGGAAAGTATCTACATTTGCTGCACGAGAGTTGCGCGTTAAATGTTCGATATATATATCGGTAAGTATCGACAACTTCGACGTGTACCGCTTCTTGGAAATTACCAGAAGAATAACACCTGGAAAAATTATAGGTATGGAAGAAGTCTTTACACATTTTGATGGTGAGATTTCAAAGAAATTGTTTAACAAAAGAAACTTTTGCTAAAAACCCACCCGGACTATTTTTAGGATTCAGCTAAAAGACGGCGTCGGGTAACCCTGCTTCTCAGTCCCTCTTGTTCTTCCAATTTGTCAGTCACAGTCGACGATGTCCAACAGCTAAAATCTTTGAAGCATGATAATATACCCATAAAAATGTCTCATTAAAGATACTTCTTCAAACTCTTGACAGAAGGGCGCAGTAATTGGCTTTATACTAACAACTGAGAAAATTTTAAAGGGAATGTTTGCAGTGATCGACAGACACCGGAATTTTAAACATTTTCATGTTTAGACAGAACAAGCGGCAAAAGAGACAGAATCATGGCATGCATCATGTGTGACAGTCCTGTACACTCTTCGATAACTTCTTGACCGAAGCGAAGTAATTTTAATCATGAAGTCCGTCACATGTCGGTACAGTGTTGTGCTCCTCTGTCTTGAATGTGTTAGATGCCGAGGCGTGTTAGTTTATTGTACAGTGGACCCACAATTATGCAAAGTGAAACACTGACTAAATGTGAGCAAACCGCAACACGCAAAAAGCTAATAACCTTCACACTTGCCACAGCATTATTAAACAACGCATGCGGTCAGAAAGGGCCTGCGCAGTATAATGTCAGCAACGAATATACGTATATTCAAAGAGACGACCACAGAACATAAGCCCAGCTCTGCAAAAAAACAGGCAATAAATGCACAGGGACGAGGTCATTATACTGCGGTCACTACAGACTTGTTGAGAGATGGATGGGTAGTGCCGTACTCCAAAATGTACGAATGATAGTGGGAACATTTGTACCCCAGAAGCACGTAGAAGTTCTCATCTAAAAGGAAAGCAACATTCTTTGTTATTGTCTCCTGTTAAGTGTTATCTGAACTAAATTTAACATCAAAAGTACTTACTTATCGCATATTCAGTTCATTGAAAAAAGGAAAATATAAATTCACCACGGAATACAAATATCATGGTTCAATTCGAAGATCCGAATAGAGAGGAAAGATTGCAGAAAAGATATTCCATTTCTATAAGATTTTGTTCAAATGTTTGCTAAGCTTAAGCGACTTCACTGTGGGGTCATCACTCCCTAAACTTAGGAACTACTTATGAACTACCTTATACTAAAGACGACACAAACATCCATGCCCGAGAGGGGATTCAAAACTCCCGACCGTAGGGGCCGTGCAGACTGTGACCAGCGCGTCGCAGACCGCTCGGCCACCGAGCGGCTTTATACATTACATATAGTATTTAATTTTACCTATTATCGCCTTCATTCCCTTTAATTATTACTCTACACTCTCTGTGCAATCAACATCTCATGAAATGCCACTGGACTACATTGTGGCGTTAACATTCAAACATGTTAAACATAAAGGTTCAATGTCTGATCGCATCTGACTTGTATACTGTTAGAATGATCGTAACTGAAATCGGAAGTTCGGACATTCAGTCAGAGATACATCTTAACATCTCTCTTTGCGTTCATTGTTAATGACAGTATTTATTTTTTTAAAGAATTTTCGTTTGATGTATTTCCTATGCATGTTTGTGGTATGTATAGGAATTTTCGTTTTGTTTGCATTCCTCTTATTTATTTTATGTCTCTATGAGTTAGGATTTCTTATCCACTTTTATCTTTGCGATATAGTTGGCTAAATAAGTCTGTATCTATTGCTGGTTGTTATAAAACTAGTTTATATAAATTTATCATAGTCATGTACTATCATGAATGTAACGTTACGATTCTGTTAATAAAGTGACAGTGTGTCATCCTTATACGGGAAACAGTATACATATTCCTTAATTTTCATGTTGTTAGCGAGAGAGAAATGTTGCTCTAAACTTCTGGTTTGAATAACTTTTTGATTTCAGCAAATTATTTTACCCCAAGATCTCTCGACAAGGATACCATCGAGCATTTTTAGTATATGATTGATGATAACTTACTGGTTATAAACTGCAGATTAAAACTTAAAAGACTGCAAAAAGGTAGAAAATTGTGGAGATGGAATCTGGACAAATTGAAGGAACCAGAGGTGGTTCAGAGTTGTAGATGGAGCATTAGGCAAGGTTCGGCTGAAACGGAGGAAAGTAATACAGTAGAAGAAGAATGGGTAGCTCTGAGAGAGAACGTAGTGAAGGACACAGGCATCATATAGGCAGAAGGACAAGTGCTAATAGAAATCGCCGGATAACACAGGATATACTGGACTCAATTTATGAGAGGAGAAAATATAAAAATGCATCAAGTGAAGCAGGCAAAAGGGACTACAAACGTTTGAAAAATGAGACTGACAGGAAGTGCAGACTGGCTAAGCAGGAGTGGCTAGAGGACAAATGCAGAACCATAGAAGAATATATAACCAGGGGACAGATAGGTACCGCCTACAGAACAATAATAGAGATATTTGGAGACAAGAAAAGCAGCTGTGTGAATATTATGAACTCAGGCAGAAAATCAGTACTAAGCAAAGAGGAGAAATAGGGCATGTACAAAGGAAATAAAATTCAAGGTAGTTTTCCAGAAATGGAAGACGAAGTAAAGGAAGCTGAGATAGGAGATACGATACTGCGAGAAGAATTTGACAGACCGCTGAAAGAGTTGAGTCGAAACAAGGCCCGTTGAGTAGATCAAATTCCATCTGAACTGTTGATATCGTTAGCAGAGCCAGTAAGGAAGAAATTGTTCCATCTGGTATACAAGATGTATGACACAGTGGAAATACCCTCCGACTTCAAGAAGAATATAGTAATTCCAATTCCAAATAAAGCAAGTGCCGAAAAATGTAAAAATTACCGAATTATCGTTTTAATGAGTCATGGTTGCAAAATACTAACACGAATAATTTACAGACGAATGGAAAAACTTTAGGAATCCAACCTTGGGGAAAATCAGTTTGGATTTAGGAGAAATGTAGGAACACGGGAGGCAATACTCAAATTACGACTTATCTTAGAAGATAGGTTAAGGAAAGGCCAACCTACGTTTCTAGCATTTGTAGATTTGGAGAAAGCTTTTGACAATGTCGACTGGAATAAACTCAAATTCTGACGGTAACAGAGGTAATATATAGAGAGCTAAGAGTTATATTCAACTTATACAAAAACCAGACAGTGGTTATTATGGCATGACAGAAGCCCAGAGGTTGGGAAGAGAGTAAGACGGGGTAAGTAGCCTTCCCCCAATATTGTTTAATCTGTACATTGAGCAAGCAGTGAAGGAATATAAGGATAAATTTGGAGAGGGAATTAAAGTTCAGGGAGAAGAAATAAAAACTTTGCGGTTTGCCGATGACATAGTAATTCTGTCAGAGACCGCAAAGGAAGAGCAATTTAATGGCATGGACAGCGTCTTGAAAAGAGGGTATAAGATGAACATCAACTAGAGTAAAACTGGGATAATGGAATATAGCGTCAGAAAGTCAGGCGATGCTGAAGGAATTAGATTAGGTAATGAGACAATAAAAGTAGTAGATAAATCTTGTTATTTGGGTGGCAAGATAACTTCTGATTGCCGAAATAAAGAAGATATAAAATGCAGAATGGCTATGGGATAAAAAGCGTTTCTTAAGAAGCGAAATTTGTTGACATCCAATATTAGTCTAAATGTTCGGAAGTCCTTTCTCAAAGTAATTGAATAGCATTGTATGTGAGTGAAACATGGACAATCAGGAGTTCAGACAAAAAGTGATGGAAGCTTTTGAAATGTGTGGCTACAGACGAATGACGAAGATTGGTCGGATAGATCACGTAACTAATCGAGAGGTGCTCGACAGAATTGGGGAGAAAAGGAGTTTTTGGCATATCCTGAGTAAGAGAAGGGATAGATTGCTGGTCCACATTCTGAGACAACAAGGAATCGTCAACTTAGCATTAGAGGGAAGTGTGTGGGGTAAAAATCGTAGAAGGAGACCGAGGGACGAATACAGTAAGCAGATTCAAAAGGATGTAGGTTGCCGAACGTATTTTCAGGCGAAGAGACTGGCACAGGACAGGGTAGCGTGGAGAGCAGCATCAAACCAGTCTGCGTATTCAAGAGAACAACAACACAAGGACGCCGGCCGCGGTGGCCAAGGAGACTGAGGCGCTTCAGTCACGCTTCAGTCACGATGCTTCAGTCACGGCCACTACGGTCGGGGGTTCGAATCCCCCCTCGGGCATGGACATTTGTGCCGTCCTTAGTCTTAGCTAGTTCATAAGTAGTTTCTAAGCTTAGGGACTGATGATCCCGTAGTTAAATCCCATAAGTTCTAGAAACATTTGAACATTTGAACACAAGGACAACTGAAGATTCAATATTCCTGCAAAAAACTTTTGAGTTCATGCCGAGCGGAGGAGCTACTGTACGCCGGGCACAAGCAAGTCCGCCGCTATATCAGAATGTATTTATTTCTTTATTTTTTTTTTTTTTTTTTTTTTTTTTTTTTTTTTTTTTTTTTTTTTTTTTTGGTACTGTAGCGTCATGTGAAAGAACAAAAGACTACTACACCACATCGAAAAGGTCGTGGTAGAGCAGTGATTATTAGAAAAACGAGCTCCTACGATCTTGAAAGAGACCCCGCAATACGTGTGCTAATCCTGGCTTGCCGATACATAATTAAATAAGGTCTGTGGACGGGGTTTCCGGTTTGTAGACAGAATGTGCCTGATGTTCAAAGATAAGCGGCGTTTCCATCAAATACGTGACTCGAGTTAGCAGTGCTACTATCGAGAAGGTAGACTAATCTGATTTCGGAGTAAGTCTCAAGTTACGCATAACAGTGCCCGAAGATTTATCTCTGTATTGACAGTTTGAAATAAAAGGTGCGTCCTACAAGTTCGGTGGGCTCAGGGACTTTGAGGGACATCTCAACAAGCGTCCCCTATCGTGCAAACCACGACATTGAAGCGGTAGTACATGCTGCGACCCAACTAACAGGATCAGCGAGGAAACTCATGTCATTGCATCAAAACTCAAAAAGAAGCAATGCGTTAACATCGAGTTTTGTTTTAATATTAGGAAAAAACGGCGACGGAGACCCATGGAATGTTAGGGCAAGTGTGTTGAAGCATAGATTAAAAAAGTGTGTAAAACACACTTACTTCAGCCAACGTCGCTAGTTTATTTGTTGGGTTTTTTACCGGTTTTGATGAAATATGACATCACCTTCCGAAACAATTTTTATAATAGTTTTCTCCTATTTTCAATAAAATAACGATTGACAACGTTCTTTTTCTTATATTTCATTTTCACAAGTAACTCTTTATTTTATTGAAAGTAGGAGAAAGTTGTTATAAAGAAATTGTTTCTGAAGATGATGACACTTCATCGAAACCAGTAAAAAAAATAAAAATAAAAATAAAAATAAACCAGCAATCTTGGCTGAAGTGTGTTTTGATCGCTTTCCATAGGCATAATATGCCACTTAACCATAAAGTGTGTGTGTTTGGCCGTTTAAACGCAGATGTCGAGAATCACAGTTTCAGACAACATGGAAAGAGAGCGGTTCCAGAGAGCCAAGAACGCATGACCTCAGTGCTTAGAGCGAGTATACAAGAAGCGTTTGCTGACAAATTCCAACAGCCGTAAAACCCATGTAAGAAGTGTATTGTATCCAATGGCGATTAAATTGAAGGCCAGTAATGGTTTTTATTTTGTAACTCTTGTTTCCTATATTTCCTGAGACCATTCATCGAACTTTCCAGACGCATCTTGGAAGGAAGGAAGGAATTTTAGGGTTTAACGTCCCGTCGACAGCGTGGTCATTAGAGACGGAGCTCGCGCTCGTATTTTGTGGGAAGGAATGGGGAAGGAAATCGGCCGTGCCTTTTCGAAGGAACCATGCCTCGAGTTATTTGTGAAAACCACGGAAAGCCTTAATCTGGATGGCCGGAGGTGGATTTGAACCACCGTCCTTCCGAATACGAGTCCAGTGTGTTACCACTGCGCCACCTCGCTCGGTGACGCATCTTGTATAACGGACATCGAGGACTTCGAAGTTTAATATACGACGCCTGGACTTTGCTGCCATTGTACTTCTACAATGCCGGGTATTCATTTAATTGTAATAAATTTCCAATGTTTACTACACTTTACTACAGTTGTATGTACCTACGCACGCAAACCATATAATAACGCCCATAACCGTTATCCCTTAGTGTAATTTTGTTTAGGACACTAGCATTTCGTGTCGTTCTAGTATCATTTTCACAGAAGAAAGATACATATTCCATTACAAAATGAAATGTAAATAACAAATAGGGTAAAACACAGAACCTGATCCACCACATAGAGTTAACGAAATAAAAGAAGCAAAAAGTACCCTAAAAACCAGACAGTGAACAAGACTGCATTACAGCCAAAATCTACGCCATCAGTTGAATACCTCCGAAGTAAATAATGATAACCCTCAACCTTTGTATTTTTAATATATATGGCGCAAAAAATCATATCCGACAGAATGTTTCGTTTTCTTCAAGTAGTGCATGAATCTGCAGAGAGATGGCAAATATAAATATTAAAACAAAACATGTAATAGAAAATATTTTTCAGGCATACAATTCATCATATTTCAGATATGTTTCGTTTTCTTCAAGTAGTATGTGCATCTGCAGAGAGATGGCAAATATAAATATTAAAACAAAACATGTAATAGGAAATATTTTTCAGGCATACAATTCATCATATTTCAGATATTTATAAACGAGGGTTATCATTATTTTCCCCCGAAGTGTTCATGTTTTGAGACGTAAGGGAACTGAAAAGATGCAAGAAGAATGGTTAGTTGCTCGTCTGCAACCTTCGCACAATAAAGGTGATAAGCAAGACATAATAATTACAGACGAATATCTCTGTTGACGCTCACGTAAAGTCATTCGAGAACTCGGCATAAAACAACTAGCAAACCTTTATTTGTGAAACACAAACACCAAATCAAAAGTAACGTTTCTGGGTGAAATATCTAAGGCATTAGACATTAAAAAAAAGTGTAAACTAATGGTGACGGTCTGTCGTCACTCCTTATCTGCCTTATAGAACGGAGAAAGAACTAAATGAATATAAAGCTATGATGGATAAAACATGGAACTAACAAATGTATTCAATTTCACAATGCAGGATTTGATAATGATTCTGCCAGTCTTTCTGAAAAAACCTAGCAACTGCAGACATGCAAATGAATCTCTTACAATAAACAACCAATAAATCAGGCTTTAGAATTTATGTAGAAAAGAAATTCATTACGAACAGAAAACATCCTAGTAACAGAGATTTGGCAAATAAAGTAGAACATGAATTTAAATATTTGGGATAAATTATTCAGGAAAATAGCAGGGAAAAATTCGACATAAAGATTGCGTAAAATGGAGATTTATTTATTTATTTACTCATTAATTAACCTGGTAAGATTAGGGCCTTCGGGAGCTCTCTTATACCTAACCAGGCATTTTACATATTTTACATTACCGAATTCCATAAGTTACACTACATCTACTGAAATTAAAATTTCCAATCAGTACAGGTAACAAAAGGAGATACACACAGTTTATATTCGTATTTGAAAAATCATTAACATGGCAAGTATTACAATACGGAAAGGTTTTAATTATGGCTGTTAGCAGTAATGGGCATGAGGAAGGAATGGGAAAGGGGGAGAAAATGGAGTGTAATAATTCATAAGGAGATATAACTGAAGAGGAGATTATGGTGAAAGAAAGAGGAAGAAGAGACATAACGGAGAGAAGAGGATTGATATTACTACCACACAGAGAGAAACCTGACTGTATACGTTAGTTTTGGCGGAAGTTTTAAGAGCACGACGTCAAGAAGTGTTTCAACTTTTCTTAAACGTAGTAGAAGACTGAATAGTGCGAAGAAAGCAGGGCAGCTTGTTTTCAGAGACGAAATGCAGAGACAGCGAAGGAGTTTGCAAACGTTTTCGTTTTATGAAAGGGCACAGCTAGGGTACTACTACATAAGTAGGATCTTGTGTTAATATTATGATGGCACGAACGATGGTTAAATTCTCAGGCGAGGTACTATGGTGATTGCTCACTGATCAGTCGATGGAGATGGTATATGGAATAACGAGTACACATTTACAACAAAAGGTATCTTAAAATACAGCACTATAACACAGTAATAAAGCTGAAATGCCTTCTTGCAACTGAATATTCAGTACTGAATAAGAAATACATAAACCAGAAGTCCTAAAGAGAATAATCATTAGAATAATACGTGGCTCACAAAAAATATACAGGTATGGAAATTAAAAAGTAATGAAAATGGTTATTGTATTATATAAAAACTAGCTGCAAATACCCGACTTTGCCCGGGTTTAGAATAAGGTTTTCTGTAAAAGCGTACAAAACCGTTTATTTGCATGTGATAAAAAGGTACATTTATGTTAAGTAAAGAACTCTCTCCCATGCACCGAACGAAATTTTATGCAGACAGTAATCTTCATCTTGTTTTCAAGGTCAAGTATACAAAATTTTATCACGATCGGAGCAAAACTGTGGATTTTGACGAAATCCATAAGTACCCTCCACCATGCACTGAATGAAATTTTATGTAGACAGTGCCCTTCCTCTTATTTTGAAGGTCATTTCTGCAGCGTTTCATCAAGATCAGTGTGAAGATATAGATTTATACGGACACATTGAAAACGCATTTTTACTTTTTCTCAAATTTTCCGGTTTATTATCCAAACAATGGAACGAAACCTGTTTAAGAACTTTCCCCATGTAATTCTGTGTACGTGTACCAAATTTCAAGCTATTTGGTTGTATGGATCTTGAGTTTTAAGAGATTAAACAGACAGACAACAAATGCATCTTATAAGTATAGAGATAAGTGAAACACTGCAGAAGATGCAAATGCTACTTTTTAGACATCTGTACCGATTAGTCGAACAGATTTTTAAATATCTTCGTGGCAAGAAGTCATCAATAGGAAGTAGAAATATTAAAACACATCCACTGTTCAGTCCACTGAAATAAATTCAAAGGCAAAGTTTATAATTTGTGCTGAACTAAGATTCGAAACCGGATTTCTGGATTCGTACCCAGACACTCATCCCGTCCTGCCAAAAGTTTCAACCCATCGAACCATACAACGTTAGCGTTCTCTAGCCATTACTTCCCCTTGCTCTCAGTTCCAGCTGTATTCCAATTCTTGTGCATCCTCAATGATACGGTCAGTTGTCTGTTGGAGGCTTATATACGTTTATTCATATGGTCTCTGTTCTTTCGGACGTCTCCGAATTAGGGTGGAGCTAGGATGTTATTGTTGTTGTTGTGGTCTTCAGCCCGCAGGCAGGTTTGTAGCAGCTCTACACGCTATCCTGACCTATTCAAGACTCTTCATTTGATAATACGTTCGGCAACCAACATCCTATGGAATCTGCTTACTGTATTCATCCCTCGTTCTCCCTCGATGGTTTTTATCCAACACACTTCCTTCTAATGTTGACAATTCCTTGATGTCTCTGGATGTGTCCAACCAATCTATCCCTTCTCTTAGTCAGGATATGCCAGAAACTCCTTTTCTTCCCGATTCGGTTAAGCCCCTCCTCATTAGTTACGTGAACTACCCATCTAATTTTCATCATTTGTCTGCAGCACCACATTTCAAAAGCTTCTATCATCTTTTTATCTGAACTCCTTACCGTCTACGTTTCACTCCCATACAGTGCTACACTCCAGACATATGCTTTCAGAAAGGACTTCCTAACATTTAAATTAATATCGGACGTTAACAAGTTTCGCTTCTTTAGAAACGCTTTTCTTCCCATAGCCATTCCGCATTTTATATCTTCCTTACTTCGGCCATCAGAAGTTACCTTGCTATCCAAATAACAAAATTCACCTACAACTTTTATTGCCTCATTACCTAATCTAATTCCTTCAGCATCGTCTGATTTTCTGACATTACATTCCATTGCCTTCGTTTTAGTTTTGTTAATATTCATCTTATATCTTCCTTTGAAGACACTGTCCATACTATTCAATTGCTCTTCCAGATCCTTTGCGGTCTCTGACAGAATTACTATGTCATCGGCAAACCGCAATGTTTTTAGTTCTTCTCCAGCACTTTAATGCCCTCTCCAAATTTCTCCTTCCATTCCTTCACTGCCTGCTCAATGTGCAGATTGAACAACATTGGGGAGAGGCTACAACCCTGTCTTACTCCCTTCCCAACCTCTGCGTCTATTTCTTGCCCTTCGACTCCAATAACCGCTGTCTGGTTTTTGTATAGGTTGAATATAACTCTTCGCTTCTATATTTTACCCCTGCTACCTTCAGAATTCCAAAGGCTGTATTCCAGTCGACATTGTCAAAAGCTTTCCCCAAATCGACAAATGTCAAAAATATAGGTTTCCCTTTCCTGAGCCTATCTCAAAGATAATTCGTAATGTGAGTATTGCCTCCCGTGTTCCTACATTTCTCCTAAATCCAAACTGATCTTCCCCGAGGTCGGATTCCTCAAGTTTTTTCCATTCGCACTAGGATAACTATCTAACATAATATGTTGTTTTAGGCGGTATTTCCATTATGAAAATCTGGAAGACTTTGCTCCGAAGAAATTAAATTAATTTTATTACAAGATACTTTGCACTTTAATTAGAGACGTCACATCATTTAACAGAATCTAAATCCACCTTAGGAAAGCCTGCCAAAATTTAATTAATTCCGGGAAATGAGTTAATCTGTGCCGCTTTTCAGAGTATTGTGCGTACAGACAAATGAACGTCTCATTAACAGTCAAAGCTGCTGCCCGCATATTCATTAACTCCTTACACATTCACGAAAATTAAAACTCGCCCTCGTCGTTTTAGTAAGCGAGGTCATCCGCAATTTCCTTCATCTTCTTAAACGTTATTTCAGGAACTAAATCTTATTGCGACGGAAGTATTGAAAGTTTTCGTCGGTTAATGGCATTATAATTTCATTTTTAAAACTTCAGGCCAATTTATTTTCCTAACACGGTTTCTGAAACCAAAGTAGCGAACCTTTACGGCAATTTTGCTATATTAATAGAAAGAAAAATTACCAGTCAGTTATATTTTTCTTTGTTATAAGGGTATATCTAAGGGCCACGGAATCTGTATCTAGTGCACTTATTCTAATATTGTAAGGGGCATTTATGTAAACAAAGAAGCCAAGATCGCTTGTTTAAAATTTACTTACTGACTCTTTGTTGCAATCTTCAAGTCTATTAGTATTTAATACTCACATATTAATACGTCGTCTTGAGAGGAAGAAAACATAACGAAATATTACTTTGTGATTTGTAAATAATAATAAAATTTAAGGTTTCAACATACATTTGCCGAAACCTATCTAAAGAAACGAATTATAAACTGGCCTCTCTGCTTACACCGTTTCACGTTACTTATTCTAATGTTGAAAATAGCGGGCAGAACCCTCATATCTGAAAGTGACTTGTGGTGGAAATGTACATAATTTTTCAGATTTAACGTATCTAAAACAATTGAGACTTCTGCTTCAGTTTTCCATATTGTGTAGAAGCATATCACCATTGAATTTAAGACCTATTTATTCTAAAATAAGTGTAAGCAACACTATGTACTCACTGTTTTAATAGTAAGCAGTTTTTATCATTATAATATTTTGTTAAGGGGTTTTATTAAAGGATATATTGCTATATGGAGTATTTATATCTATGAGGCGAATTTCATCTCATTTGTTAGCAGCACACTTTAATATTTTCCACTCATTAGTAAAATATTTCCCACAATACTGATGACTGAAATCAAAGTGCTATTTGATAATCAAAATATTGATACTTCATTAAACGAGGTACGTCCATTCTCCTTAACTAGGATAGGAGAAAGATATTTTATTTTATGAACCTTTACTTCTGATCTAATAAAAGGCGTACATTAGTTCATTACTATTGTAAAATAGTAAAATCTTTTTTTTTTTTTTTTTTTTTTTTTTTTTTTTTTTTTTTTTTTTGTGAAACAGTGTCATGCATTCATGTTAATGTTATTTTTCTCAATACCTTTTCGTTACAAAACACATTTTTCTTAAGCTGTTACAACCACCTAAGCCTTTTAACAGCTCATGTTACAATTGTATCTTCATATTATATTGCAATGTACGTGTATGCACAATGGTATGAAAATACAAATGGAATTAGTTTTGGACCTGAACATCATCACAACACATTAACACAGGTCTGTAGGTTTCCTAATGACTTTACACTACCAATTCCTGGTACATGGATTCAAACGAGAATTCCATCAGCATTACACACACCTTACGTAACATTTAATTATGAAATTTTGTTAATTTACAGAAATATTTATTATCACAAGAATGATATCAGAAAACTTTTACTACGTGAAACTTCATGAAATAATCGTAAATTACACTTTCAGCATTTGTTTACATAAAAGAAAAGTGAGAAAACATTACCGTGGTAGTAGGTATGTCTAACTAGCGAGAAAGAAACTTCATGAAAAACCTATATAGATTAACGTCGGAGATGAATGTTGAGTAGAAGATGAAAAAGACAAGTTTAACACGCAATTGATTTTAGCTAACAGAACAGGAAAAGAGACAAAGCAGAGACGTTCTTTTAAGTTCACTAATCATAGTGGCGACGACACATTACCCTACCGGTATTTGCGGCTTCTGTTGTCATGATTGCAGCAGCTTACTGCGTGACCAGTCTGTGCTTACAGACATGTATGCTCCTTGAAGTTAAGATATAAACCGCCCAACGCTGAAATAATTATGCCGAGAAACCCTACTGCAAGTAATTTTAATTGAGGATGGACGATGGTCTACGTCGGTAGAAAACATACTCTGACTGTAAACTTTTTCATTGACTGCCAAGAAAATTTTGAACTTACTCTAACGGCTTTGAATTACGTGATCCAGAGTGAGGTTGATAACAACTGCACAGTGAGATGAGATCCTGTATTTTTTTATTGAAAACCGTAATCATTTGCTTGATCAAATTGTGCTATATTTGATTTAGACACACACAAGTAAAAAATAAATAAACAAATAAATAAATAAACGAAGCTCAAGGTTTTACATGTCACATAAACAATACGCTCACTACAAATGAGACATTTAAGTGTTTGTCTCACAGAAATTGGTGTGAATTGAGGCATAACGTGGTGTCCATCAGACATACTGACACATCAGCAGTCGAAGAAAAAGGAACCGTCCTTTTTTCTGCGTCCCTGATCTGAAGAGAGAAACAAGTCTCCATTCTCTGGCACACAACGGTGGAATACGGCTACCAATCGCGGCCCAGACGGTTTCACAAGTTAATATTTTTGGCTTCACCCTTTTGAGGTGGCCTATGGCATTTAAACAAATTCTGATCGATGGCGGGAACATCGTTCCGCCCCATCTTACGATACAGACATCACGCCAGTAAGAAAAAAGTTTTCTGAGACAGCTACGAACGGAATTTTGCTGAGCGAGAAAATTTTATCCATCACCTGCAGTAAAATTCCTTCCTAACTATCATAAAACTAACATTAATAATACTCATAACTACGTAATAATTTAGTGACAGTACTGACAGTTATTCAATACTGAATTAATTAAGTTCGAAATTAAATGTAAAACTCCAACATCCAGGCCTGTAATGCACAATGTTCAAAAATTTATGTTTGAATCACGTCTATCCTGCTCTTCTGTTTTTAACTGGTGTTCGTAATTTGAATGAAAGTATCAAGCAATTTATTGACGTATTTCAACATCAATCCTATCACCTGCAAATTTTTCGAACTTCTTTTGCTTTTAGTTCGACATTCAATTATTTTAACGTGTTATAATACATTTACAAGCAATGATAGGTAGTTGATATCAGTAAAGTAAGTCTTAGGAAAAATCGATAGAAAGATTGACGCTAGGTTCAGAGAGCATGTCGCCTTAGATATAAATAACGGAAAGAAAAATCAGATTTCAGTGCTCACCTTGATGAAAATGGGCATAGCATCTCGATAGTTATGACATCTAGACAAATTTGAAGAAATTTGGATCTTTTACCTTCATGTGACAATTCACACACGACAACTCTTGATAAGTAGATGATCACGAGATGCTCATATATTTGTGAATTATTAAAAATCCATTGACAATTATTTACTCCCAGGCGAAAGAAGTAGAAGAAGCAATGAGCAGACATTAACTGCATTTTCATGATTATTCCGCTTACAGATTGCACATCAGTGCATAGTCTCTTTGGGGACAAATTTTGGGCACTTCTATTACGTTACAACATATTGTCGACCATCAGCTGTTTATTATAGTTATAACTATATCAAAATCAAATGTTTGTAAATCTATCGGACCAAACTGCGTGGTCATCAGTCCGTAGCTTAAAAACTACTTAAACTGAGGTAAACTAACCTAAGGACAACACACACGCCCATGTCCTAGGGAAGACGTGAACTTTATAACTTTATCTATTTCGGTTTTAAACCATCTTCAGAAATGTGAACTAAACGGACTGATTACGTTGGTACATTCTCTGCTACCTTATCCATGTCAATAAACTTTTTATTCATAGATATGAATTAGGTAGCAGACAGAGTATCAACGTAATCAGTCCATTTAGTTTACTTTTCTGAAGATGGTTTGAAACCAAAATCGGTAAAGTTATAATTAACAGCTGATGGTTCACATTACGCATTTAAAAAAATATATATTACGGCTGTTACCCTCAGCAGACTGTATAAACTACATTGTGTGTGAATGTTAAATAGTAGAGATGGATTTTATAGTACGAAGGGTGTAAGTTTCTGTTGATGTCATCTGCTGTTATTATAGTTTGCTGTGTCATTTTCTACCTATCATAATTCCTATTATTGTGAGTAGGATTTAGTATTGTCTAAATATATTTGATAATGGGCCGTTCCAACAATATTATTGCATAAGCAACTGTAATATTTCATTACTGCGTGAGTACAATATAAAAAGGTCATGTAATATGGCATGCACTTTAATTTATTGCTGGTTTTTGTATTTTTATAATACTGTTGAGAGTCACACAGTGACTCCACATCTGAAAACGTTATTGCAGCTGATTTCTGTAATTTGTTTGCAACTTGGAAAGCGATTCACTGGGACACATGTCGATTCGTCTTGCAACGAATTCTTATAAATCATCAGGTAATATAAGCTCCACACTCTAATCGTGTATTCGACATCATTCTTAGCGTTGTCATATAAACTAATGAGAAAATCTGAAAAAAGTTGTTTTTAGTGTCATAGATATGGAGTATGATACGGTAACCATACAGTAATGTAGTGTTCTGATAGAATTATTCGTCAAATGTTTGGAATATCTTGTGACATTAGAGAAAAGTGTTTTTTTTTTTTTTTCGTATTATAAACATCAGTTGCCCAATCTCATTAAATCCTTTTCCTGGCACTAAAACAGTTCATTTTAAACCGTAAATTCATGTACAATGTAACGTGTACCAATAAAAATATGGTAAATGCACTCAGAAAAAATTTTAGTAGAATTAGGAATGAATGTGTCATGCTTATCTCACCATTTCCGAAATACTGGAAGGAAATAGATAGTACATGCCGTCCCTCCCATTTCCTATCAAATGGGACAAGTTTAGGACAACATTACAGCGATACAAGAAGTACCCATCATATTTTTGTTTTCCGTAAACGTTAGTTGTTGAGAAAATTACGGGAGGTGTACGGAAGGTGTATTTCCGTCGTTTGTGTGTGTGTGTGTGTGTGTGTGTGTGTGTGTGACATAAGCGCTTCGCTACTTTATTTGTGAAGCATAATCAGTGGCCTGTAATACATGTATGTTTTTGTATATTATGGCGGCACAATTATAAATATTGTTTTGCTATGTTTCACTGTATGACAGTTGTCAATCTTACAGTTTCTTAAATTCTGATGCACTAGGTTAGAAACTACTTCTGTAGCACCAGATTTTGAGATGTTCATTCAATATTTTGAGTTTGTGTGTCTTCATGGAGCTTTATTTTGTGTCCCAACTTCGTCACCGCTTTTGTGTCCCAGCCTCGTCGTAGGTGTCGGGGGCCGAGTGGATGAGACCGACACAGGAATAAGATAGCACGCTGGTGCAGATACGGAGGGGAGCAGCCAGAAACTATAAACACTAGAGTAAATTAGAAAGAGATATATATTGCACAGAATGTAACAATACTTAACTTTTACATAGTACTGCAGAATGTTGATACAGAGTTGTTAGAGGCCTGCCTAGTGCCTGTACGATAGCAAAGTCTTCACTGGTGCCTATCTGATTACGAAGGTCCTAACTGGTTGCTATCTCAGTCCGAAGTGACCGGTCCTTCAGTGGTGGCCACGAGCGGAGTTGTCGCAGAGGGCGCTCGTGGCTGTCGTCGTGAGAACGCCGCGCCGTGCGTGCATGGCGGCGCGCGGCGAAAGTAGGTGGCGCGCACTTTGTACTTGTGCGACACCACACTTTAGTGTGTTCTCCAGTGGATGTATATGTTGGTTCTTGATGAACACGTTTGTATAGTCACTTGACTGTGAATTCGTTTTGTGAGGGTTTGTTTACAATGTGTTGTGTTGCCAATTGCCGCTTTTCATATGTCTGTTGTTAGTGTTCCTTATAGCTCCGAGTGCATCAACAGGTTTTTGTTTGTGATGTTCTCTGTGCAGATATGTGTGTGTGTTTTATTTTTTGTTAGTTTTGTGAATGTCAGAATTGGAGCAGGAGGGGACAGGAAAAAAACAAGGAGGGAGGGCATTTAATGTTTCATTATTGGTTTTCACTTTTTTTGGGAAGCTTGATCAGTGAGTTGTTATGTAAGTTGAGCTTATCATTAATCACATTCTTATTCATTACCAGGGCCCTTTGTACATCAATGTTTTCCTATACTGTCAGGAGTTTTCTGTCTCAATTATTGATCCTGATAATTTGTTGTTCCATGTTGGATGCTTCATATCCGAGTTCCGTCAGGTGTTTTGCAATGGTGGAATGGCTATCTTCATACTTCCAGCTTCTTATATGTTCTTTATATCTGGTTTTGAAGTTTCTGCCTGTCATTCCCAGATAGACTGATTTTCAGTCTTAGCATTCTAGCTGGTATATACCTGCCCCTTCACATTTGTCATGTTTGTTTTTTGCAACTGTGACAGACGTGTGTTTCTTCTTTTGTAAGCAATTTGTAAACTTTGTTTCTTTAGGGTGTTTGCTATTTTGTGTGTTTATATGTGTTTGTATGTTACAGTGTACCATTTATTTTTGCAGTTTGTGTCATCAGTGTTGTTGTTTTGTGTGTCTGTGTGTGTTGACGTGACAGTGTTTGTGAGATGTTTGGGTGTTTCCTTTTTGCCATTTTTAAAATTTCTTATTAGTTGAATTTTTATTTTTTGGTCGAGTCTTTCTACTGTTTGGATGTTATAACCGTAGATTTTATTTATAAGTTTTGTTTGCTTTAATTCTTTCTAATAGTTTTCTTTTTTAGTGGGACATTGTCCAGTCTATGTAAAACGTGCTCTAGTGTTGCTAGTTTTTGATTATGGAGGTGATTAGATGCTGTATTCATGATCGTATCTGTTGCTGTTGATTCTCTGAAGATTCGCTCTCTTTATTGTTATTTCCAAGAAGTGCAAGTTTGTTTCTTTTTTAATTGTGAATTTTGCTGTGTATACCGTTTATTTCTGTGTGGAGCTGTTGTATTCTCTCTGCTGCTTCATCTAACACACATACTATGTCATCTACAAATCTGTACCAGTAGACAATTTTGTAATTTTTCTCTGTGATGACTGGGTAAAATTTAAAATTATCTATATGGTTGATGAACATATATACCAGTGTTCCTGATATAGAGGATCCCATTGATAGTCTGTCTTTTTGTAGGTTTTTAAAGTTTGTAAATTTGTTTTTCCTTTTGGGTGGGTGGGGGCGGGGGGAAATGGTAGTAGTTTTGGAATTAGACTACCTTAAGCGTTTGGGTTATTTCCATGACATTGTCTGACGGTAGGTTGTTATGAGCTGTTCCATTTTCTTTACTGTATCTATGGTGGGTATTGAGGTATATATGCTTCCTATGCCAAAAGAAATGAGAGTTGCTGTTTGCGAAATGTGTACTTTTTTATTTGTGATATAAGTTCATTTGTGAATTTCACTGTCCTGTCGTTCTCCATTTCAAAAAGTTCCATCAGGAATTTTTTCATTTTTTTTTCCACATTTATGATGGTGCATTCAGGGTAGTTGATTAAAGGTTTCATTGAGAGGTTTTGTTTATGTACCTTCGGTTGTGTTAGTTTGGATACTTTTCGGTTCTTCTGTGTGATGTTTTTGTTTTTTTGTGAATATATGTTTCATAGCTTTGAGGTTGTGTATTATGTGCGTTTCGAAACATACTGTTGGATCAGATATCAGTTTTGTAATGTTGTTGGACGCTGGGTATGAATTCTATGATTCGTTATATATATAGCACTTTTTGATCAGATCTGTGGCAATTCCTTTGTCAGCCCTGGTGACTATGACGTTATTGGCGTGGAATTCCCTTTTAATTTCTTGATGGTACTGTTTTATGTTCGAAGTGTTCTGTTTTCCTCTTGTGATTAATTTGTTTGTTTCATTCTTCACTAGCTCTCATGTTATCCCTACATTTAGTGCTATTTTTTCGTTTCTCCTCTTCTATTGGTATGTTGTCTGTTTTAACAATCAAATGTTCAATGTAGTTATTGTCTACTTTTGTCCTAATATTGTGTTTGAGCTCTTTCTCTAAAAACTGTGTTTCGGTCTCTGTTACTTCTGTATGTCTGAGATTTATTCAGTTTGGGGTAGAATTTTGGTTTTTCTGTGTGGTTATCTTCGCTGTGTTTTTCTTCCTGTTTGTATCCTTCCTCTGCCACTGTTAAGTGGCTGCCGGAATAAAGACGTAGATTCACGAAGTCAACAATTATATTGTATCCATGAAGCTTTCACTTCGTTTCTGTTAATAGTGTTATCTAAAAGTGGTCAGGATAAAATCTTGTCCTTGCTAAAAAAACAGCCTCAATAAATTTAATTGCATGATCCTCAAACTGTACCAGTCGATGTAACAGGTATTTTAAAACGATAGTTCCTCTCGTGTTCAGCTAATTTATTTTGTGAATTCAGAACATATAAGGCCACCAAGGCATATGAAAAACGTTTTAACTATATGCTTCCCCAAATTCTTATGAATAGAATGAATAAGGCATGTAATGAGGTCTCAAAGAAACAGAAGTTTTATGAAATTTGAGCAAAACGTACGATTTGTATAAGAATCCTGTCACCAGTAGCCTGAGCATATTTCGAATTGTACGACTCAGAAAACCGTAAGGGTGTGACTTGGAACACATCCTGACTAACGACGATTGGTGACGTCAGCTGTCTATCTTCAGGGAAATGCCCTGAAACAAACAGGAAATAACTACACGAGCATCAGGGAAAATACCGAATATCTCGAACATACGGGCGAAATAACTAAAACAAACACGGCCAAATGCCTCGTTAAAATCGAGATAAATAAAGTCACTGTCAACAGAAACGACTGCAACAATCGGAACTACATTTCCATAATTGGCTATTTTAGTAAAACTCGCGCGACCAGAACAGCACACGGCTAATGTTAGCCAGCACTGGTAATCTGCTATTAATGTCTCGCAACAACATTGTAAACAAAATTAAGGAGACGGCAATGACATAGCCAAAGTGTTTCAGTATCAACACCATGTGAACCACTTGAAGACTGCAGGCGTTCTTCTCCCCTTCGCAACGCCGTTTAACATCGCCGTAAACGTCGCATTACCCACGGACCGAGAACGAACGTAAGACTCTCCAAGGAGTCGTCCGACCCGGGGATTTACGGCAGAGGGAAGCAACAAACGGGTAACAACACTTAATCTCGCTGAAAGTTGAACAATGTGAAGCGTTTTAGTCTGGCCTGGGCCACCCTCTTTGGGCTAAAAGGGCATCAACGTCAACGGGACGAACACTCACATTCATCAACTTCCATACCCTGCAAGCGAATTCACGGTGTGTAGCCAGGGCCGGCGGAAGGGGAAAATATCACCCGGGCAAAGAATCAATATGGCGCCCCCTACAACCAATTGGTATTACTGACTTTAAATTTGCTATGCTACCTTACAGATAGCTGCATTTAAAGGATAACTCCTTGAACTCTATAACTATAAGAATTATCAAACTGAGTAAGATCTTAACTTTTGTCAGTTAAATACACAGAGTAATTTTTGGTTAACGATATAGGAAACAATTATTTACACATGAGCATGCAGTATATTCTACGTCACTGATTAGAAATTTACAGAACGATTCAAGAAACAACGATTTATATGAAATTAAAATTGATGATGCCATACAGCATTTATTTACACATATATAACTGCGAAAGAGAACACATTTATGAACAAAAGAATATACAAATATATTTTGTAACAGCATTGTACAAAGATTTCGTAATACAAATACTACAACCGGTGATATAATTTTATATCTTTATACAGTTTTAATGCAAATTGTCCTTTGAGTTGTTTAGAAAGCTAAGTAAAGTTAACTTTCTGTGCCCCTTTTCTGTGCAAAGTCTTTAATTAAAGTTGGTTAATACACATCTAACGAGTAAAAGTCTTATCGCTTTGGTACATGTATCAAGCACAAGTGTTGGTATAGAATGTAATTATTGCTACTTATATCAATGGGGAAAGAACTTTCTCTGAGCCTGAAGTTCGCCGCCTATCTGAGAGGTCGCCACCCTACCCACCCCAGCCTGCTAAGACGCTACGTGTGTAAACACCTCTTCTCTATTAAACGTAATAAACTGTACTGTGTTGTTATCTTCTGAAATATTTGTTGATTTCTTGCTGGTTTCCTCATTCTCTGGTTCTACGTTTTCATTGCCATTACTGTCTAAGAAGTACGAAAGAATTTCTTTAATGCTGCTGCCTGTTTCTCATTTTCAGCTGCTAATTGTGCTCCTCTTTTTCTGTATACTTTTCAGAAGACTTCTTTTTTTATGACGTTGATAAAGAACACATTAACGCAACGATTCTTCTATTAAGAGTCGAAATTCAGGAGACAAAAGAAGAACACGCACACCATGAACCCTGCATAACATGAACATGACTTCTGATTTATAATTTTCTTTCAGGAGACATTTGACAGTACAAACAGGACTAATTTCTTTTTTGCTGCCGGTAACTCAATATTGTTTGTGTGTATTGTTAGAGTGGCCGACATAGCTTTGTTGTAAGGAGTGCATTGTCGGCACCGCGGAGGTTGTAATTGGCAGAGCGTGTTATTGTTGCTCAAAACTCCCAACAATAGCCTTTAGCTTTATCAGCGATTTTTGTATAGACTAAGTAGGTGAAGGGATGAAGGGATTTCTCTATAGGAGATTCAAGAAGAAACCGGGGTTGTTATAAAGAGTGAGGCTTATGGCATGAGGTAGTAACCAATGTTGCTACACAATTTATGAAAAAGTTAGTTTTTAGTTCACTGTTTACAATAATATAAACTTAGCAAGGATTTTGGCGCCCCCCAAACTCTCCCGGCTCGCCCGGTCCTTCCGCCGGTACTGTGTGTAGCGTAGCGTGTTCTGTGTACCACCGTCACTTTCCCCCTTTAATGTTCCATTCGTGTGTGGTTCTTCGTTGAAACGACTGTTGGTAAACCTGTGTGTGGGCTGGAATGTCTCCAATTTTAACCCCACTGTAATTTTTTATGTGAGATATACGTTGGAGGAAAATTTATATTTCACTGATTCTTTTAGAAATGTTCGCTCTCGGAATTTTGACAGTAACCCATATCGTGATGAAGGACGTCTATCTAGTAGTGTCTCTTAAATAAAGGTGCTGATCTTCTTCAATTTTCTGTGCTTACTGAATCGGTGCTATCTGATAAGGTCTGTCGTTACCTGATTGCCGTAGAAAGCAATGAAATAAAAGTATTTTAAAGAGTATTATTCGGCTTTTTTTTTTTTTTTTTTTTTTTTTTTTTTTTTTTTTTTTTTTTTGATAAAGGGAGTTTTGGTTGAGAACGACATATAGAAATGTGACAACCTGATAACTCCTCCATTTAAATGCTGGTCATATGGTGAAACTAATCTGTGGATGAAATCTGAATTAGATATCAATCCATGTCGCCAATCTCAACAATACCTGGTCTAGGCCGTGCATTACATAAGTATCAAAATATTTCCGCTGGTAGCGGAACTTGCGTAAGAACACGGTGATAGTAATAATCGGACTCGGGAGATAAAAGAAAATTACAGGTTCTAACTATCGTCCCATAATTGATAACGCATTGTGTTTATAATGGCGGCATAAGAGACAGGGTGTGAAAATGGCGGCCAAATTACAATTATTTATGAAACATAATTACTGGAAACAAATTGAAGAAAAATTTCTTTTAAATGATGATTCCAGAAAAAATCTTTCAGCAATTTATTTAAATAAACCATATGCAACTTACATCATTTTCTGCAGCGAATAACAAGAATTGTATGAGCATGTTAGATTCTAACGGCGGTTGTATTATTCTCCCCCACCCTGATCAGAGATTAATAGACAGGGGTGAAATAAACATCCCTAATCACAGGAGAGCAGCAAAAAGGGGAGAATAAAAAGAATCTTTATTTCTCTTTTGGGACCAACAACAACGAAGAATAATGAAGTACTGACCGAACAAGTGTATCATGTAGGGTTTCCTTTGTCAACGTATCAACTTCCTGAGGAGTCTTTCAAAGAAATACACGTGCCATGTTATCATCTCACATTACATGTAACAGAATATTCACATACGAGGGAATACGCAGATGTCGCTAATGCGACACGTTCAGCGCATATTATTCCTCCTTACGTTATTACGGTGTTAATGTGGCAGAATATTGTCTTGGTTTTATTGTTTATTTTATTTGCATTTATTTTGGAATGAAAATCTTCGGATTTCGGCCACCGGAAGATGAAAGACGGCTGTCTGCCGTCTTCCCTAGGTTTTTAAATTTGTAATTTGTCTAAGTTCACTAGACGGGCTTTTTTGCTAAACGAAAACCCCTCTAGTTCCCAAGCATGAGGAATAGCGTTTCATTTCATGTTTTTAAATGTTAGTTTCTGTAATATTGCTGGGATTTTATTATGCTAATTATTTATAATTGTGTCTATGAATGTGGCAATGGGAACGGTTTCTCCGTGACGCCACTGTCCCTGTGAGAATGTGTACTTGCTTTATTCTGTATGTGCACGTATGAGAATCTTCTAGTGTGGGAGTCTGAGTGTATGTATGAGAATTTTCGTCGTCGGCTGCCTGCTGCTCGCTACTAGTGTTTCTCTGCCTTCGTATTGATAGCTAGTCGTTACCAACCTCTGCTTTTAATGCTACCAAAGAGGTTCCCCCCCACCCTTTGGTTACAAGTTGGGTTGGCAATGGCCAGTAGCGAACCTCCGTAGCACGTGCGAGCTTAAGCTCTCCCCACCACCTCGTTTTTTCTGGGTTTTTACCGATTTCCGGTGGATTTCCGGTGGTGGCGGGGGGACTGGCTGGCCGACTTGGACATTCTGTGGCTGCGCTTCGAGCTGGTAAGATGTTCTGATTTTCTTTCCTCCCTTGAGATGGTAGCGATTCATTGTCTGGTTTGTCTAAGTTAGACGTCACAAATTAGATTCATTTCTCGGATTAAGTTTCTTCGATCATTTATGGAAGTTTATTCAATTTCAATACGGTAATTTTGCATAGGTAAGTTTGGTGAATATGTAACTAATTCGGTTTAATAACGGCTGAAAATTCTCTTCTGTCGCTTGATCACGTCTACCTTTCTCGCCAAGTTCCACTGGATGCACGCTTGCATCTGCACTGAAATAATTACTATGACTATTTTGGTCTCACAGCAAAGCTATTCGATGCAAGTCTCAAAAATTCTCAAGAAAATCTGTTATGAAGTTTGCCACATCTGGCGGTGTAGCTCAAGTGGTAGCTTTATGGCCTCACATCTGTAGAGTCGATGATTCGGATCCCACTGTGGTATACTTTTTTCGTTTTCGAATTCAGTTATATAAAACATTTTGGGATCTCTAATTCCACGTGTTGTGTCAGTTTTTGTTTGTGTGAGTAGACGAGCTGAAAACCTTGTCGTCAGGTAAAACGATGTTTCAGAAAATTAGGTGCTTGGAAAGCCATTAGTTGCTATGGAGCTGACTTTCCAAAATCAGTCTCGTAGCTCTTCACAAACTGAACAATCAAAGACTACGGTCTTCAACTAATAGTGAAGCCAATACTGTAAAATCTTGTAACTTTCGTTATTTGATTGAAACCATCATTATTTAAAGCCTTTTATAAAATATAGAAAATTACGAATAAACAAAAATGCGTACAATTAGATAATAAAATTATATAAGTATTCGGACACAACGAAACAAGTATTAAAAAAGGAACTGTAGCGACAGTACTCGAACCACCGGCAGTAAGGTCGTTACGCCATAACGCTACCTATTCTTCCTACACCGACAGATACTGGAATGTATTTGGGAATTGTGTAGGATGGCTGGCTTAGGGCCGTAAGGTACCAGGTGTTAAGAAATTTTGTAGCTGGGAGGACACGTCATAAGTCGAATGGGTGGGAAAACATAGCAGATGGTGGTAAATAAAACATAAAGTACCGTGTCTAAAATGGGTTCCACGTACCTGATGCAAAGTCAAAACGGAAGCATGTATCAACCATTCGTGGACTTCCAGAAAGCTGGGCTGCACGTGACGTATCTACTTACTTACCTCTACGAAGAATAGACTAGAATGCCATAGGAACTGAAAAATAGCGGACAGAGCTGACAACCAACACTCTTAGCGCTCTGATGGAGCAGAAGTCAAGGACATTCTTCCCGAAAGGTGTTGCAACGGAACTGTCCCACTTCCTGTATCGGAACACGCTTGCAACATAAAGTGCCCGAAAGTGAAGACATCATGTATACAATGATATAAGACGTTTCAACGGGAAATACTGGTCTGCTATCCTGCAACTATATGTGTGTGTTGGTGGACGGCCGAAACTAGTTCATGCTATTTAACGAATCAAACCATATCCCACCAAGGTACATCTACATCTACATAGATACTCCATTCTCTAATAGTGCACGGGAAGAAAGAACATTAAATCGTTCCGTTTTCGATGTGACTTCTCATATTTTATTAGGATGGTAATGTCTCCCTTTGTACGTGGGTGCTAGCAAAATATTTTCACATTCAGAAGTAAGAAGCGGCGATTGAAATTTTGCAAATAGATAGGAATGGGTCGAAGCCCGATTTCACTGAATCGAATGTGAATACCGAATCTTAAATAACACATGTGCCAAAATCCGAACCCGAATCAAATCTTCCGAATCTCGAACCCAAATAATCTGTCAACTCAAGTACATATATGTAAAAAGAATTACTA
Organism: Locusta migratoria; assembly: GCA_026315105.1. NCBI lineage: Eukaryota > Metazoa > Arthropoda > Insecta > Orthoptera > Acrididae > Locusta > Locusta migratoria. Next base: position 28,223,747 of record CM048751.1, read on the forward strand.
CCCTATCACAGCCAGTGGTGAAGATAAAGCCTTCTGGGATGGATCCCAAATGACAGTATTACAGTAAGAAACTTGTAGGCTATGAAACATTTAGAGATATATGTTGCTTAGATGCTCTGAAAGATAATAAACTTTCTTCACTATTATTACAAACTGTTTCATTTTGATGAAATAAAAAATAATAGCATTATGAAGACCTAGAAAGGAAAGGATTACGAATGTTTTTCCTTCTTTTTTCAAAGGGGAAGAATCAAAAATAAAACCCGAAAACATTAGATGTTTTGGAAGTTGCAAAACTAGATTCTTAATAAAATAGGACGTGTAAATGTTAAATAATTTTATAGTGACATATCAGGCATTCCATAAATAACAGACAGGACAGTCAGACAGAGAGAAATCCGCGTTTATTCGAAGTGTGTTTGTGTGTACTTGTTATTGCCATAGTACCGGAGGTTAAGCAAGGGTATTTTGTGGCTTTATTTATTCTTTCAAAAACTTTGATCACGTAACTTGTCTGCACAGAATTTATATTCGTAGAGGATTTAAAAATCAGTACTAGTAGTCAGTTGCCGTGCTTCATTTCTAACTATTCCCATTCAGAATAAGAATAATAAAAATGCAAACATTAACGTGATACGTATATTCTCCCGCGTTCGGTGTTGTCTTTCGACTTTGTTACGCATACGGAATTTAGGCCTAAATATGGTAACAGCTAACACGGAAGATTAAATTGCGTAATGTTTACATTTGTATTATTCTTATGGCGAAGAGAGTGTGGAATTTACGAATCACGATTCATAGGAACAATCCGTTGCCCCTAAGAGACAAACACGTAAGTTGTAGCACGAAAGCAGTGGTTGTAGCGTGACGCATATTGACGCAATACAGGCTTGCCAGTCGGCTTTACGTAGTAGCTTTCAGATGAGACTTCAAATATGCGGCAAACAAATGCGGAAATATAAAACAATTTTATTACACTTATAATACAAATTTTACGAAATGTTTATAATAGCAATTAGATACGGGTACGGTAATTCTGAATCACTATCACTTGATTCCTTGTTATTTAGTTCCTTCGTAGAACAGAGCATCATCCCTCGTACAATGTAGTGACTTTTGATATCGAACACTTTTAAATGCCTGCTACGCAATCTGATTTGGAACCCACATCCATGTATCATCATTCTATTGGCACACTTGCACGTTTTACACGAACTGCTGGTGTCAGTTGTCTGTCACTTTTCGAAAGGCAGTCGGTGTACATGTGCTTAAGCTTGATCTTAAACGATTTATTGAAACAGAAGTCAAGTGGTTGACTTCATCCCGCATTCACGGCGCACAATTACAACTTTTTTTGCCACTTAATAAATAACTTTCTTCTTGAAATCGTAGTGCTTCATTATACTTCACATACCCTAGCACTTTACAAAATTCGTCGAAACAATACGTACGTGAAATGAGAATGAGGCAACTCATGGAAGAATCCTAAAGCCTTATGTATTATTGATATTTACGTAAAGAAATTTATGTTTGTTGCTACTAACATTACACAGGCTGCAACATTTTATATTTGCGCCTGCAAAGCATTTTTGTGTAGCACTCGGGTACGAACTTATCAACTAAGGTGTTTGCTAAAGAAAGTACTAATAATACCACATCCTGTGCAGTTAATTGAAAAATATATGAAAGGAAGATCTAAGAAGAAAGTAATTTTTAATGAGTGTTGCATTCCAAGAAAGTTATTACTTAATAATTCTTCTCAGCAGTTCATTCTTTAAGAGAGCCCCCCCCCCCCCCCAACCTTTTGCCACTTCAGTGATACTGCACACAAATATTGCATTACTTGTTATACAGACCGAATACTAGGATATTTGGAAGACTGATCAATTTCTCAGACACAGTAAAGCGCTGTTGTTTATTTCCCAAGACTTTAAAATCTAATTTCAGTACAGAAGTGGGTCTAGTGAAGAAAATTTTTAAATATACGACGTTGTTAACACTTACGAATTCATTTTGCCATAAAATCAGCGGTATAAAGAATTATATGTTTTCTGAGTATTGCCATTCATATTATATTACATTCGTCTTTTTACGTCATCTTAAGACTTCAGAAGGTATAGTGTAGCAGAAAACCTTCAAGGAACAGAAAACTGTAATTATCAAGTAAAAATGTTTGGTGAGGAGATACGCGGTTAAGCCGACCGATAGCGAGAAGGTGGATATTCGGTTTCGGTAGCGGTCCTGCATTATGGTATAATATTTTGGGGTAACTCTTCAAGTCATTCAAAAGTCTTCAGAGTCCAAAAGCGTGTAATACGTATTATTTGTGGCGTAAATTCACGGACGTCCTGTAGAAGCCTCTTCAAAGAATTGGGTATATTAACTACTGCCTCTCAGTATACTTATTCCTTAATGAAATTTGTCATTAATATATCCCTTTTCCCAACAAACAGTTCAGTTCATACATACAATACTAGGAACAAAAATGATCTACACAAGGACTTAAAAGCGCTTACCTTAGTTAAAAAAAAGGGGTCCACTACTCAGGAACACACATTTTCAATAATTTACCATCAAGTATAAAAAAATTAGATAGAAATAAAGATAAGTTTAAGAGGAGCCATCACGGAATTTCTAAATTGTACCAAATGATGCGTGTATTCATGCTATATTAGTATTATTATATTATCAGCTCAAAAAAAGAAGAACACTTAAAAATGTACGTATCTGGATTTATATTATTAGCATTATCTATTATTCAGTTTGTAAATTTTGTTTCTTGACATGTTTCACATCCACGAGGATCTCATCAACATGGATGTACGAAAAGAAAAACTAATCTTATGTAGTCCGCTGTGGATCTAATAAAATTTCATGTGCAGATGTTGAATTATTTTAACGGCATAAACAGGTAAGTCTTAAATATTTTCCATTAATTAAGATGCATAGTCAATCACTGATGTCTGTTCTTTCGAACATCTCTCTTGCACTAGACAAATAAATTTTATGTGCATATTGTTGAGGCGAACGTCTTATCCCAGCTATTTCGTACTTTAGAACAAGGGATCATTCAGTTAAACAGTAAAAGATCGTATCTGTGGTCCCGAAGTTAGCAACAAATGTTTCCGCACGTATTTTTCTGTGTACCAGTCAGTAACAACAACCTGATGAATTGTATTTACTGTGGACAATGTGAGCAAAGCTGAGCAAACCTTTCCTCGATGTATTCGTAATCAAACATGTGTTCGAATGTTCAAAATATTCAAATGTTTGTAAAGCTTAAGCGGCTTAACTGCAGGGTCATCAGTCCCTAAATTTACAAACTACTTATAAACTAACTTATACTAAAGAGGGGGCAATCATCCATGCCCGAGGGGGGGGATTCGAACCCCCGACGGGGAACAGCCTCGCGCATCGTAGCATAGCGCCTCAATGCGCTCGGCCGCTCCGCCGCGGCGTGCTCGAATGCTTATGCCCTAAGGTGTGCAGATAAACAACAGTATTCTGTAAAGAAAACAAAACGTTCAAATATCAAATCAGAGAATAATTAAAACCCTGTATGGATGTACAAAATAGAATAAGTTTTCCAGTCAACTTACAAGTAAAGCTTTGTTACCCGTAGTCAGCTTTCAGAAAAACCTTTCACTCCAATAAGGCTCAAAGCGAACACGGATAAGAAGAAAGAATTCCAAGACAAATGCGGTGCAACAGCCCCAAACAGGGAAAGTTTTCCTCCAATTCGCTAACAAGATCACGGATTTAATTGAAAAACTTTGGGCGACCCGCGGAGTTAAAACGATTTTTGAGCTCACTAGGAAAATGGATGGATTCGTTAGAACTGAATCCGACGTACGTGCTCCACTGGGAAGCGCTCGTGTGTACAAAATGCCGTAAATTTATGAGAGAGTATAATGTATTTAAACTACTACTACTATTACTACTTGGTTAGCCGAATACGACAGCAACTATCACTCTGAACAAGAAGTAAGCGTTTTCGGTTAAGACCTTTGCAGGAGTAAATAAAACTGACGAACGTAATCACAATAACATGCGTTGTAGCAAATATTGGCCGAAGAAGAAATGTAATTTTGAATTTTACGCTCAACAGTTGATTCAATTGATTAACGTATCTAAATATAAAGTAAAACTTTTCATATCATCTTTAGGTTTTCTGGCGGTTTCAAATAAGTTTGACCAACATTTTGCATTTCTGAGAGATGCAAAATACCAGTGCAACATAAGAACAATAAATTGTAATTAAGACCACGAAATATGAAACTTGATTTAAATATACCTATGTTGTTTTAATCGAATATAGCGGAAAGATCTACGAGTGATTAAAGTTGTTACAATTACTTACACTGGAAACTTACTGCGATTGATTTTTCAGTCAATCTGCTCAGAAGTTATACTAGCAATGAAATTCTTAGATTGTTGAACTGAGGAGTAAGCCAAACTGAAACTAACAACTTACTTCAAATGTAGAGAGATGAGAAATAAACGTTATCTCCCTTTCAGGCAGAAATTTAATATCATATGGATATGAAATGGGATTTTGAAATTCGCTTAAAGGTAATAAGAGGATGAAAGCTTCCCTTTGCGAATGGAACGTCTAGCTTCCCAAGTATTAACGCTTCATCGAAATATTTCATTTGGTTTAGGTTCAGTATTATCATACCGCCTGAGAAAAATTGGAAAGAAATCTATATAATGAAATAGACTTTGAAATAAATAAACATTTCTTCGACTCATCTCCTGTTAGTTCATCAGAGGTCGTTCTCATAGCTGACACAGTTGACGAATTGATGATTCCTCTTTACAAGAGAATGTCACCGTCCCATTCAGTTTTATGTTCAATATAATTATGTGAAATGTAACTATGTCAACAGAGTTCTTTTGTGTTTTACTTCTTTCAATAGTTATCGACAACAGCCCCGACAATTACCACATTTAATTTTGCAGTGATGTGGTAGGACGCTTAAAAATATGAACCTGCAACTAATGCTTCCAATATGATTTTTTTTCTTTTTTTTATAGAAGAGTTTACATTAAAATTATCCCAAGAGTGCAGACATGTTTCCAGATGTGGAGTCAATCACCTGTCATATGTATTAACATTAAGATGTAATTCGAATTACATTTAATTCAGTAATCAGATGGCCAATCCCACTCAATCTTCTCACATAATGCTAGCAGACAATTTCACAGTTGACAACAGATATAAGCGTACAGGAGGATTTAGTCAAAGAAAGTTCAGGACGAACAGTTCTGATCTGAAAGTAAACGAAATGAGGAACCGTAAAATAATGTTCAAACGTTTGTAAACCTAAGGGACCAAACTGTTAGTGTCATCGGTCCCTAGATTTACGAAATAACTGAAATGAGTTACGCTGAGGACAGCATACACACACACACATCCATGCCTGAGGGACGATTTGAACCTCCGGCGAAAGCGGCGGCAGCATGGCGCCTTAAACCGTGCGGTCAGTCCCACGCGGCTGCGCAGTCCTAATTTTCTGCGAAAATAAAACCGATATAGTAGATTATAGAAGTAAACTATGTCAGGCGGGAGTGGCCTCGTGGTCTAAGGCATCGTGCTGCGGACTGGCAGGTCACTTCCGCCGGAGGTTCGAGTCGTCCCTGGAACATGTGTGTGTTTGTGTGTGTGTCTGTGTGTGTGTGTGTGCGTGAGTTGTCCTTAGTGTAAGTTTTTAAGTCCATGGACGGATATTTAAGGTTCATTGATCATTTCAGTTCATGTAATTTGATGTTACACATACAGTTTCTTTTCAAAAGTGGTTTAACGACCGAAAATGCTATATTCTCGTTTATCTGTGAGGCTATTGATGGAGTAAATAAGATGCTAGTAACATTGGGTGTCTTCTTTGATTTAACAAAGGCGTTTGATTGTGTTGATCACAAAATATTGTTGCAGAAGTTGGAACATTATGGAATAATAGGAGCAGTTGTCAATTGGTTCATTTCTTACATTAATAACAGACAGCAGAAAGTAATTATCTACAGTGTTGAAAATTGCTACGACGTGCAGTCACAATGGAGCACTGTTAGATGTGGGGTGTATTTTGGGACCGCTGCTGTTTCTTATGTATGGTATATAAATGATATGCCTTCGAGTATAACAGGTATTTGTTTGGTGATGATACCAGCAGTGAAGGATGTTGTTTGTAATATGGACACACTTGCTGTTCAACAGATAAGTTCATGGCATGAAGAAAATAAATTGAGGCTAAATCACAGTAAAACTCAGTTTTTACAATTTATAGCACAAATTTCAACAAAATATGACAGTTTGAGTGCACACAATTGGCAAATGATAAGAGAGAACAGTTCAAACTTCTAGGTGTTCAGGTAGACAGAAAAACTGTCGTGGAAAGCCCATATCCAGGATCTTGTCCAAAAACTAAATTCGGCTTTATTCACCATTAGAACAGTATCTTAAATAAGTGATTTTTCAACACGAAAATTAGTCTGCTATGCTTACTTTCATTCACTAATGATTTACAGCGTTTTATTTATTTATTTATTGGTGGGGGTAACTCGACTTATTCAAAAGGATATATCTAGATCAAAAACGGGAAGTTCGAGTAACGTATGGCGTAAGTTCGCGAACGTCGTGTCGACCTATTTTCAGTAGTCCGGGATTTCTTACATTACGTATTTTCTTTAATGTAGTTTGTTGTTAAGAATATCAGCTTATTCCCAGGAGTTAGCAGTTCACTCGGTGAATACTAGACACATATGTAATGCTACAGTTTCATCAATTGACTCTTGTGCCGAAAGGCGTGCAGTATTCTGCAGCATCCATTTTCAGTAATATCAAGTCAAGTGCTACATCGTGGCTTACGCCTTTTATTTTGTCAAAGAGTTCCTGGATAAATTAAAATGTTAAGGTAATTAATTTTATTCGTTACTGATTCTTTTTACTTAGTCTTTAGATTGTCATTTATTTAGGACACCTTTAAGTTTTCTATTACCTTTTTCGTCTTAAAAATCCATGTACTGATTTGTTCCACGACCACTGTAATGTCCTTCCAATTTTTTTCGCCGAAATCGACGATTGGATAGTTTAACGGTACCACCAATGTAGACGCATCATGTAACAAAAGGTGTCTGTGTATACAATCGTAACAAAGAATATTTATTTTAATATGTGTTACTATCTTTGTACAACTAAAATATATAAATGTAATCTTGTTGCAAGGAGGTTAGAATACAGGGAGACGCCATTATGCCGAAAAAGTGAAGCCTGCCTCCGCAATATTGGTCAGTTTTGGAGAATAGTTCGTATTATAGAGCTAGTGTTTTACATCACTTAAAACAGGAATAAAACGTCCAATGGTTTTGCCGTGATGTACAACGTCTTAAAAGAGTGCAAATTGGCCGTTAAAAGTTGAGTTTTGAAATATATTATAATGAGTATTTATCACTAGTTAATCAATAAAGTATATTGTTTGAAAGTACATTCTTTGCCGTGACTGTCCGTTTAATGCATTAACAGCAAGAGGGCCGACTTAACGCACAGTTTTAACGGAGAAATAACATTCCTGAACTGGCCAAGATGGTGGACTGGCTTCAACTGACGCATGTGCTAGGCATAGATAACGCCACCTCCCTTTATTCCACAGACATACATATGTCTGTACTTTATTCTAACATCCTTGTCTTGTTGTATCTGGTTCTATCTTGTGTCTTGTCTGCTATGGTCGATTCAGATGTCTTGACGAGATTGTTTTGATGAAAATGAAGGACGCATTGTAATGAGCATTTGTTTCAGCAAGAAGCTAACGACACAGATTGCATCAACTGCCGCCATTACGTGGCAAATATAGAATTCCTAACTGATAAAGCAAGGATGGGTGGAAAATAAGGCTTAATAATAAAAAAAATAATAATATTATATTTCTGATCTGCAAAACCAAACTGGACTTATATAAAAATTACGCCAATTTCTGTGGTAATATGGTAAAATCACAGACATATATTACTAGACCGTTGATATCGTATACAGTGAGGTCTCGCAGCCATATTTCTATACTATTACGTGTGAGTAATCGTGTGAGTTATTACAAAAAACAGTAGTAACAATACGGATGAACTGACGTAACTATGCTGTCCTAGAGTTTTGACATGTAGGAAGTTCGTGTTTTGTATACGGCTGAAATTTTTTTAAGATTGAGTAAGCTTAAACAAATACAGTAATGAGTTTCATTGATTTGCTGTTATTATTAATCTGTTACCAATTTCATTCAACTTCGGATTTTCTTTCAGTAGTATGGTCATTATAAAGTGTACCCTTATTCTTTTGAGAGTTCTTACGAAATCTGTGTCTGCTTTGACGCACACACTGAGTCGCGTTTCCTGTTTTTATTAATCTGTCTCCAGTTTCGATCAACTTCGGTTTTTCTTTTAATAGTATGACCATTATAAATGTGTTATTTGTCGGGGATAACACATAGCTTTTTTCTTGTTAGTGTTTTTCAGATAACTACTTCTACTTTAACTGTAAGTAACGGTAAAATTTTACCTATCATCCCGCTGACGTGTCATGATTATGTTGGCAACGCAACAAAATGGTACAACATCTTTGCCTAGATGTTAATGTTAATGTTTAACCGTACATAACATGTTCTTCTCATAACACGATTCGAAAATGCGGAAGTGTTAGCTCAAATGCAAGTCATTGTTCAAACTGACTAGTAAAGTTTACAACGTCATATCGTGTCAGAAGATCACAGTAGTACCACACGGAAACTTTTTGACTTTAGGTGAGGCAAGATGGCGGCATCAAACTTCAGTCACAGAGGCAAGTTTGCTAGTCTAGTAATGTATGTCTGTGGGTAAAATGAGATATCTTAAAAAGATCTATAAATTACAAAGTGCATAATTTTTCATCGTGACTATTATTATCATTCTGAGTGAGAAGTGAATAATATTTCATTAAATAATTTCCTGGTAGCCATATCTTAAAAAGTGAAAAGACGGTTTTCAGTTAGCTTCAGTGAATTCAGACTTTGCGATTTTACTTCACGTTGGACATTCAATTAAAGTTTCAATCATATACGTAACTGAGAATAATATTCAGAATCTTATATGAAGGATAGGTTCCAAATTGATTTCAATAGGAAATATTAATAACATTTGCCTTTGTCCATTATTTTTATAGCATTTAATGTGGGAATACTTGGTAAGAATACTCGCACCAGTTGAAGACCTTCAACTAAAATTTAACCTGAATAATCACGTCCCTGAGGAAGTTTATGTTTCATCCATTTACTGAGCTAGCTGGCAAACTAAATAAATAATATAAAATACAAAGACAGTATTTTAGAATATATTGTTACAAACCTGGCCACTTACAAAACTACGAAGTCTTCGTCCTGAGTTAGGTCCTGCGGAACAGAAACCCATATTATTAATATTTTATCATTATTACGACTATAGCAGTTTGGTCCAATAGGATTACAAACATTTAAACATTTTTATGTGAATAATACGCAAATTTCAGACGATTCAATGGCTGGAGTCGGAGCGATTTAAATTATCACATGAGGGCGAATAAACGAAGGCGGCATCTATGTACATTCTTTATACATGTACATAATAGTCATGCTATGAAGCAATATGGGCGAGTCTTGTAAGGCCTTACGGTGATAGTTTTAGTCTTGAACCCCTCCGTCGTGCTTAGGGAGCAAGGTTAGGGCTCCGTTGGGGCGCTGCCTCCGTGATGCATGAAACAGACTGTGGACACGTCCACTACCTACCCGCGCGTGCTCCAACAACTAAGTTGGGGCTTCATAGTGCCTTGTGGTGTGCTCTGCAAACGGCGCTCTGGTCCGTAGTTGGCAATACTGGGAAGGTCCTATAAAATTCATTCAGGAAGGTCTTTCAATTTTTTTTATCGACCGCTAGAATCGCACATACTAGTATAATCGTCAGACATTGCTGTCAATCTACTATGTGTAGAATACAACGATGATGAGGAGTTCAATGGCAATGACACAGAAACGTAAAATGGCAGAGTGCTGTCAACCACTGGCAGTGGTACAACTACAAGGTGGGATGTTACGTTTTGAGGAGAGAGGACCAAATGTCGTTTCACAGATCCTCCGAAACCACTTGACATTTTCACATAACCGTTTGATGATTTCAAATGTTTGTAAATCTATCAGGCCAAACTGCGTAGTCATCACTCCGTAGCTTACAAACTACTTATACTAAGGTAAACTAACCTAAGGACAACACACACACACACACACACACACACACACACACACACACACACACACACACATACACATGCCCCAGGAAAGACTCGAACCTCCGATGGCGAGCAACCGCGCGTTCCACAGCGAGACGCCTTACACCGCTCGGCTACTCCACTGCGGCGTTTGATGATTGGTTGTTAATGATAATAACTAATGAGACGAACAAATTTGCTAAACCGTTTGCAACTTCATACGTGGTCACACTGAAATAACGATCGTGTGTGGGTAATTGGATACCGAGGAACAATGTAAATACATTATTTTTTGCGCAATGTGATTTCTTTATTGTACAGTTCAGAAAAGGCGAAGGAATACTTCAAAAGGTGTATGTACGAATTTGTTCTCTACAGAATCGTTCTAGTAATGACAACGAGAAGTCACAAGCCATCTCGTGATTCGGTACTACGTGATTTTGAGCTTTTATCAGTTGAAGACGGGCGCATTCTCTATTGTAAATGTAGTCGATAACACAATGCCCCAAAAATACCGGGTAATCAAAAAGTCAGTATAAATATGAAAACTTAATAAATCACGGAATAATGTAGATAGAGAGCTGAAAATTACCCACACATGCTTGGAATGACATGGGGTTTTATTAGAACAAAAAAAAAAAAAAAAAAAAACATGCAAAAAAAGTTCAAAAATATCCGACAGATGGCGCTTCCTTTGATCAGAAAAGCAAAATAACAAATTAAGACAAGCAAAAATCATGTTCTTTACAGGAAATGTTCAATATGTTCACCATCATTCCTCAACAATAGCTGAAGTTGAGGCATAATGTGAACAGCACTGTAAGGCATGTCCGAAGTTATGGTGAGGCATTGGCGTCGGATGCAGTCTTTCAGCATCCTTCGAGATGTCGGTCGATCATGATACACGTGCGACTACAGGTAACCCCAAAGCCAATAATCGCACGGACTGAGGTCTGAGGACCTGGGAGGCCAAGCATGACGAAAGTGGCGGCTGATCACACGATTATCACCAAACGACGCGCGCAAGAGATCTTTCACGCCTCTAGCAATATAGGGTGGAGCGCCATCCTGCTTAAAATCATACGTTCCAGCAGGTGTTTATCAGCCAGGCTGGGGATGATGCGATTCTGTACATATCGGCGTATCTCTCACCCGTCATGGTAGCAGTTACAAAACCAGAATCATGCAGTTCCTCGAAGAAAAAAGGCCCAATGACGGCAGATGTGGGAAATCCAACCGATACCGTGAGTGGAGTTTCCACGACAGCTCTAGGGTTTTCGGTAGCCCAAATTCCGCACTTGTGAGCGTTGACAGACCCTCGGAGCGTGAAATGAGCTTCGTCGATCCACAACACAAAATGTGTCAGGCATGCCTTACAGCATTACTTAGAGAGTAAATATCTGTCTTCTTTGCCAAGAGATCTAAACTAGTCCGAAAGTTTGTGGGTCACATTCAAGAGAATTAGACCAAGAGAAATGTGCACAAATTCGTATCAAACTCTTAAACAGATGAATGTCCGTCGCACCTCAAGATGTCGGCCAGATACGCCGACGAAATACTGTGCACATTATTTGATTAAAAGTCTTGGTAGAGAGGTATGCAGCCTTCATGATAATGTTTTAATGATTCTAAAATTGCTTAGAGAGTGCTTGAATAATCAGTTAGAAGTTGTTAGTAGGTTATTTATTGTCAAAACACGTTTAGGGTTAGCCCATCAATCAAGTTACCGATGTAATATATATTTGATGCATTTAAATTTGTCATTTAAAATACTGTTATTATATGTTTCAATACAAGAATAAACATCAATTGTGATTATGATAATTGAAATATCAGTTTGACATTAAATCCACACAAAATGCAAGGGGTCTTAGTTGCTCACAAGAAATTCATGACACACCATCACAGAGACTGTCTTGCACCATTAACCCTGAACGGCACAGTTATACCTCTCTCTTACTCGGCAAAGCGCTTAGCAATAATTTTTGACCCACACTTAGACAGGACTGAACACACAACGGCAGTCCGTAAGAAGAGCGTCACTCCACTCTGTACAGAGATACAGAAAAGTGTTTACTCTTTAGCAGAAAGAAACTCGTGGGGACAATAATAATCCCTACACTAGAATTTGCTGATATTATTGAAGGCCTTTCGTGCGGAAGCTCACGTAGACTAGAATTGTCGATGACTACTAGTGTACGATTCATTTGCGACGTTCTTAATTTCGATCACATCACTGTAGCTAGCAAGCATTTGTCACGGATTCGTGCTGATAAGCCTAGAGATTATCATAAGCTATGCTTGGTCTGTCGATTTCTTAATCCTTACACTGCCTCTTGTTGATCGTTAACTCTAAATACGCAATCTCAGCTGTACAATAGAAACACCAGATACCAACAAAGAAAAAACAAATTATACGATATCACAATACTGCCACGTGTTCTAAATCTTTTTCCATATCAGAAACCCAACATCCTCAAAATATCAGAAAAATCATGTCCCTCCCAGACTCCAAAAGACAACTAATGGCCCACCTACTGTCACAATAGCCATCTCTCCGTAACTTACTCTGGCCATTTCATGCTATCTCTCAATTTTCCTTTCCCCTATGTCGGCAAAATGTCTATTTATTTTCCACCCTTTTCTAAGAGCCTAAGCCACTGTATTTTCCTTCTCATTCTCTCCTTCTTGTAACACTAGATATTACTTCGATGTGTTAATGTATTTTATTTTAAATGCCCTGTAATATTTTATAGCTATACGTTTATTATTATTGACGGCTTTTATTATTATTTCGGTGTTATTGTGATTTTTTTTACAATACTTTTGTATGTGTCGTTTCCTGGTGAGATTTAACAGAGGGTCTAAAGACCCTAATTTGGTCAGACTAAATAAGCAATAAATAAATCATTCCGTATTCGATCGGATTTAGCTTATTTTGTTATGGAGATCATGTGTCCTTATGTAGGTGGGTTCCAAAAACACATGCTAGAATTGGAAGAGATAGATCTCGCAACAACGAATAACGCATTTCTTTTAACGATTTGCGCCCTAACTAGTGCATTATTTCTGTGATACTCTCTACCTTGTATACAGTGTCAAGAGCATTCCGCAATTCTAAAAATACGGAATCTATTTGACTTCACTTGTTAGTAGCACTCATGACATCATGTGAGTTAAGAAGTAGCTGTGTTTCACAAGTACGTTACTTTCTGAATCCGTGTCTACAGGTCTTCAGAGTAGTTCACAGTATTTGAGGAAAGTATACGTTCTAAAATCCTGCTGCAAACCGTTATCAGTGATATAGGCTTGTAATTTGCGGATCACTCCTACTGCCTTTTTTGAATATTGTAGTAGCCCCGGTCTATGGGTACGGATATTTCGGTGAATTGGTGTAGTTGTGAGGAAGGTTTAGTTAGCTGCGACCCGATTCTCGCAACTGATTAGGCGACACACGGGAAACTTTATTTAGGAATAAGGTAGTTCATGTGTGGTACCCTACTAGAAGGTTAAACAGTCTCAGAAGTGTCAGTTACTGAGAATAATAGATTACAGCGGGAGATTCCCTTGTAGTGTTGCCTTCATGATTTAAGTTTTGGTGTTGTAAGGATTTGGATTAAATACCGCATGTAGAATTGAATAAATTATTGAATATCAAAGAATTAAATTTTTAAATATGATGTCAGACTAGAGCCAGGATATTATAGGCGTAAAAAAAATGCGGTTGTCATTGTTGAAATTAAGACAACATCGGAAGAGATAGTGGGAGCACCACTACAAAAAATTCGCTGAATAGTTACCTTCACATTCAGGATGAGGCGTGGATCAGCTGCAGACATTGTTTTGTTCAGGAATAGGGAATGAAAGTAAACTACCCGCCGTAAATCGATGCTTGGTTATCTTACGCTTCGCGTAACAAAGTTTCACGACAGCGTAAAGTTACTGACACAATAGGGAAACAAAATTATAGAATATCGGACTTCGCCGAATAAAATCATTAATTGCAGGTTCTGGAAAACAAATCAGTTTAAATTGAATGTAGGAGAGGGTTGAGTTTGAACCAAACTTATGCAATCGCGAAACGAATCTCTTTACGATTGACTGCAGGTTACTGAAAATAATTAATAAAAATCTCACAGACGTGTTTTACGGCCCACTTTAGATTTGTAGTTTTGTAAGTTTTAGCAAACATTTTGGACCAAAATAATAATGTAAACAACAAAAAATTAATTAATAAGAATGTCTGAATCCCTTTTAGGAAAACACAAATTTTTAGGTAGTGGCGGGTTTAGAACCACTGACCTTCAGGGTCACAGTCCAACGCATTGGCCACTACACTACGTCCAACACCCAAAAGTCACATCCTTTAAACTCATACTATTGATGGCTGTTATTAACTGATGGAAATATGGCATTTGTAGTCACTAGGTTATCATTTACCGTACGAAGAACGACGTGTTTTTGTTAATTCTTCAGTGCGCCATTGCTTTGGAATGAAAACGTGTAAAATAAGAAAATCATCAAATACGGAAAGCAAGATAGCTTATGCCAGAGAGAGTTCTGGGCGAGGAATGTCACGTGACATCTGCGAACGGCTGGTTTTCGTTAATTCTGTGGAGGGCGTCAAAACTCTGTCATTGTTGCAAATATCTCTCAAACGATACGAGATATGAAATTAAAAAAAAAAATAAAAAAAATAAAAAAAAAACATAAGGGAACAAAGCTGTAGAGAATCTTCTCATCTACAAATTCGGTTATTCAATTTTAGCGTCAGATGAACGGTTTATATGCAATTAAAATTACATTACTAACGACCTTTCTTTGACATTATTAACGTATTTCGTGTCGGAAATATTTGAAAAAGCGAGGTTCTGGTCTCTGGTAGCCAACATTTATGTCTGTAAAATTTGGTGCCATCGGTTGAACGGTTCGACCTAAAACGTGGGAACACATTACAACCAGACAGACATCGTCAAATCGCCGTTATTTTTGCAAATATCTCTGCAACGATGCAAGATATGAAAAAAAACATAACAGAGCGACGTTGTAGAGAATTTTCCTCTCTACCAATTAGGTTATTCAATTTTCGTGTCAGATGAACCGTACGTTTGCAATTACAATTACATTATAAACGGCTTTTTGGCATTACTACCGTATTTTTTTGTGCGAAATATTTGAGAAAGGGAGGTTCTGGTCTCTGTCGGCCTACAATTATGTCTGTAAAATTTGGTGTTGATCGGTTGAACGGTTCGTCTTAAAAACGGGGAACATGTTACGGACAGACAGACGGGCGGTCATACATCCGAAAATCGCCGTTATTTTTTCAACTATATCTGAAACGATACGAGATATGAGAAAAACATAATGGAGCAAAGTTGTAGATAATTTTCTCCTCTACAAATTCGGTTATTCGATTTTTGTGTCAGGTGAATGGTTAGCCGTTATTTTTATTTAAATTTCGAGCTGTCAAAAAACGATCGCAAAGGCCCACTTTTAGTGTTACTACTGTAACCCAAAGTGGGCCAAAATATTATTGGGAATAGGAGAAGGACATTTTGCATTTAAAAATGTTTGAACTCAAACTGGGGGGTTTATTACAATAACAATAAATACATAATGCTCACACTTACATTTTAGTAGAGCAGAGAGTATGAGGAGGCGCTGATCAGTACAAGAGTGGAGAATAGAAAGACGAAGAGCGCTTCCGTTCTCTCTCCAGGCTGGTTGAAAATGATTGGTAATCGCAAAACAGAGATATCTATTGAAGTGGGAAAGGATACGAAAGCGACAAGCGTCGCAGATATAATTTTAGTAAAAATATTTAATGTAATGCTACAACCTCGGTGATTTTGTACTTATCTGTTAAACCGCAGTAATTGCGAAATGTGGCAAAATATTTGGCATTTCGAAACATAGCAAAAACATTTGTCATTGTACTACATAGTTACGGATCTAACAGCAATGTGTGTCACGTACATAATGCTTAGTGTAAACGACTGCGGAACGCCTACTCGAGTCCTCGGCAGAAGTGGAGGGCTTACGTCCTAAGTGATCTCGACAATAGCAAATTATTATGTAACCGGCGTCCTTAAGTGAGCATACAAACACTCGTACGCGCGCCTAAGTAAACGGTGAGGTGCTTCTGACTTGGCCTTTGTCCCAGTGCCACAGTGGAACATCACCCAGTGCAGGCCTCCCCACGTATCTGCACACGGCGGCCGAATACACTCTTGTAATCACATCGAAGAAGTCAGTCCACGGTCCGACACAAGTGATGAAGTTAGTGTAGAATAGATTCCTCAAACGCGAAAGTATTTCGAGGTGTAGTAGCTTAGGTTGTGTGACGCCGTACTGATTCTACATTCGCTTTCTTCTCAACGATCGAGCAGCGGAACGTTATTTACGGTAAGTTTGCTTCTTCAAATACTTCATGGTATTCAAACTTTAATTTTCGCTATGGAATGTCGCTTGTTGCACAATAACAAGAACAGAGTACGTTACGTACATTGATTACGTTGATACATACCCGCAGTGTACTAGCTAGTGTAAGATTTAATTAAACCCGGAAACATTTTCGGACAGAGCCCGAATGAGTATTTATTCATTTCTTATGTTTGTATTACTTGTTTTTCACTTTCATTCCATCGCTTTCTACCCTTCTCTGATCCATTTCTATTTAGTTTTCTGTGAACTGTGTGTTGTACTACGTTATAATTTCGAAAGTACATTCAGTGGTACATAATGTCTGAAGAATATTTCGCGAATAGAGCTAGTACAGAAGCCACGGTGGAGTAGCCGACCGGTCTAACTCGCCTCGCTGCGGAGCGCGCGGTTGCTCGCCGTCGGAGGTTCGAGTCCTCCCTGGGGCATGGGTGTGTGTGTGTGTGTGTGTGTGTGTGTGTGTTGTCCTTAGGTTAGTTTACCTTAGTTTAAGTACTTTGTAAGCTACGGACTGATGACCACGCAGTTTGATCCGATAGATTTAAAAACATTTTAACATTCATTTAGTACAGAAGGCATAATAACACGAACCTTTATGCGTGTACCAAATGTTTTTCACATACATAATTATTTGCGACCTCACACCTGATGAACTGTTTGTAGTACTATAATATAATCTCGGAAGTACTCGGCTCAAAATGATTAGGATATCAGGTGATACATCATACACAATATAACAATAGTAACAATAGTAACAATAGTAACATATTTCATTCAAATATTGGTTACAATGTAATTTTTGCGTGATACAGTACGATGTTTAGCTGTCTAAACTCTTTACGTTTACATGGCGTTTACTTAGAGCGAGGGCTACCACTGTGAACACGTCATTCTTGTTACCCTCTAATATGGTGTTATCATTTAGCTCTTGAGGGATGTTTTGCCATTCTTCCATTTGTCCAATATGCGGAAGGTGCAGGTACGGCTGCAATGCGTCTGCCAAGTCCATCCCAGACCTGCTCAATCGGGTCTAAGTCCCGTGAACAAAATTGCCACTCCATTCGTTCAATTCGCTCATCTTCAAACATTTGGTCTACCAGTGCAGCTTTGTGGAAACGACCGTTATCGGAGATCATACGGAACTCATCTCCATTGGCAGTAGCGCAGGGCTCAACAAAAGGAGTAGGCATCTCGTCTCTATATCTGTCAACAGCCAAAGCGCCATTCTGCGTGACATTAAGGTTCGCATGCCCGCCAATACTGACCCCTGCCGACACTATTCGTCCATCACAAAGATATCATGATGTATTCTGTAAGTAATGAAATACCAAGATCGCGGTATTTCGTCTTCATTTATAACAGACGACCGGTTTCGATGTACATAGACATCATCTTCTGGTCTCTAAGAGCGAACATAAAATGCACGGTTACAAAAAAACCAACAAAGGAACATGTCACATAACTGTATGCTAAGGTAATCATATTTCAACAGTTTTTTCTCACATACCTGCACTAAATTATAACATTATTACGTAAATGCACATTGTTGCCAGTTGGATAGTACTGGTGGGTTGACACACATTAAAATATGCCGTTTGGTTGTCAGATATAAAACGCGTGTAGTCATATGTACATAAAAAACCACCATATTGTACAGTTGTGAATGACAACATGCTACTAACAAGCGGCGTTGTAATCACTATAAAGTCACCTTAAAATGAAACTTTATGTAAATTAGAACTTGATGTAACAGATGTAAATCGACGAACCCTGGCAGTTACATCGGCAATTTCAAATTTTATACTGTAGTTTCACAGTACGTGCTGTATTTTACAAGTTTGCTGAGTGCTGTTTTTATTCCTCAGCTTATCGTAATTTAAATAACGAAACTCTTTCTTGGGTATAAGTAACTTAAAATTTTATGCAACAAATGTAAATTGACAATTGATAACAGTTGTAAGGATTTCACATACAATAGTGCACTCTAGCGGCATGTTAAGGAAGCTTTATAGTGATTATAACGCCGCCTGTTAGTAGCTTGTTGTCACTCACAACTATACAGAATGGTGGTTCTTTATCTATATACGACTTCAAGAGTTTTATATCTGACAACCAAACGGCATATTTTAATGTGTGACAACCCACCGGTACTGTCAAACTGGCTACAATGTGCATTTATGTAATAATGTTATAATTGAGTGCAGGTATTTGAGAAAAAACTGTAGACATGGGATTACCTATGCATACAGTTATGTGTCATGTTCATTTTTTTTTCTTTTTTTGTACCCATACATTTTATGTTCGCCCTTAGTGACCAGAAGATGATGTCTGTGTACATCGAAACCGGTCGTCTGTTATAAATACCGCGATCTTCGCATTTCATTATTCACAAAATACATTTATAAGACTAAGGGGGGGGGGTGTCTAAGGCGCTTCAGTCACGGTCTGCACGGCCACTACGGTCGGGGGTTCGAATCCCCCCTCGGGCATCGATATTTGTGCCGTCCTAGTTTGTAAGCAGTTCATAGGTAGTTTGTAAGTTTAGGGACTGATGACCCCGTAGTTAAGTCCCATAGACTATACAAACATTTGAACATTTTTTGAACATTTATAAGACAGCTCGTGCCATGAGCAAATTATATAATATAATGTTTTCTGCGTATAAGGAGAATTTGTCCGAGTTCCACTTTCTCTCTAGATGACATAACGATGATGGTACGGCTGAACATAAAATCTTGACTCATCTGTAAACTGAACCAGCACCATCCTGTTATCAAATATTATGAATTATTCCGAACAGAATAATCTATTGACCCAAAGTCAACAATGATTTAGAAAATATCGTTCATGCGGAAGACAACTAACTCTTTACTCACACGAAGCGATGAGTGCTGTCGGCAAGGGTTCGCAAATAGATTCCAGGATTTGACACCGTACCTCACAAACGGCTTTTAATCAAATTGCGTGGTTATGGTATATCGACCCAAATTTGCGACTGGATAGGTGATTTCCTGTCAGAGAGGACGCAGTTTGTATTAATCGATGGTAAAGCATCGACAAAAACAGAGGTGATATGGGGCATTCCACAGGGTAGTGGTATAATTTAAGCAGTTCTCTTAGGTTGTTCGCGGATGACGCCGCCATTTATCGTCTACTAAAATCATCTGGAGACCAAATCAACTGTAGTATGATCAGAATAAGATTTTAGTATGGTTTAAAAATTACCAATTGACTCTAAATAATGAGAAGTGTGAACGAAAAGACACCCGTTAAACTTTGTTTACAAGATAAATCGATCAACACTGAAGGCCGTAAACTCCACAAAATACCTAGGAATTACTATTACTTCAGACTTAAACTGGAAAGAACACGTAGATAATGTCACGGGAAAGGCGAACCAGAAACTGAGTTTTATGGCAGAACCCTTAAAAGATGCAACAGAACTACAAAAGAAACTGCATACACTACGCTTGTCCGTCCATTTTTGGAGTATTGTTGCCCAGTGTGGAATCCTTATCAGGTGGGTTTGACGGAGGACATCAAAAGAGTCCAAAGAAGGACAGCTTGTTTTGTATTGTCTCAATACAGAGGAGACAGCGTTACGGAAATGATTACAACAACGGCATGGGCTATTTACGAAACTCCAATCGCCAACATCCTCCTCCGAATGCGAAAACATATTGTTGACTACCACTTACATAGGTAGAAATGATCATCAGAATAAAATACGAGAAATCTGAGCTCGAACGGAGAGATTCGGGTGTTCTTTCTTCCCACGCTTTTCGAGAATGGAATGGGAGATAAATAGTATAAAGGTGGTTCGATGAACCCTGTGCCAGGCACTTAAATGTGATTTGTAGAGTTTCCCATGTAGATATAGACCGAACGATGATGTTCTGGCTGAACATAAAATTTTGACTCATCTTTGAACTGAACCAGCACCATTCGTTACGACAATTCTGTTGTTCATCCGCCAAGTTTTTGTTGGCTAAACGGAGTCGTGGCTTTAAAGGGACACATACAATAGGAATCCGCGCGTTGAGACAACATTGATACTGCGTCTCCTGTTGCTGCCTGGAAGGTGAGTTGCAGCCTCCTGTCTTGACGGACTGTTAACTTGCTAATGTTACCCATGGACGGTCTTGTCCTTTCCTGTTTTCAACGGTTCCTGTTGTCTGAAATCGCGTCCACATTTTGTCTGCCAATAGCTGCAGCCACCACGCTCTGTGTCTGTTACGCTTGCAACTTTCCTATGGCTCTCCATGCCATAGCTTCAGGTCAGTCACGTTGTCGTTGCATTCCACTACTTGCTCACTACACCACCTGACCCCAACTGCTTGTGTAATTCGTTTGTTAGAGGAAACACAAGCCAACACCAACCATCAATGCACGAATTTTCTGTTATTGCCACTGTCTCGGTTGCGGTAAAGGTATTGTTTCCACTCCGTAGAAGCGACAGAAAGAGTGGATCCACTTCACTCTGCCGATGACAATACGTCAGCACCTAGATGTCTCAACTGATTCCCTAATTGTTTTGATCAGTTACATTCAATAGTATGTGTGTATTCTGCCTGCAAAAGTCTTACAAACGCAATTAGTAATGTAGAGGCAATAGATTGTAACGTCATGTCAAATGCCGTAGTTTTGCTGCATGAACATCGAAGACAATGTAAGGGATAAACTTCTTTCCTTTCATCATATTCTTGTGTTTGTCAGCGAGCAAAACTTTCGGAAAGGTTTAAAGTAATGTGTAATGTTTGTTTCAGGTCGCTTAGTTTTTCATTCTCAAATAGTGGATGAATAAAGTTCCATTAATCATGCGTCGCATGATAGGGTAGTTTTCACTGTTTATGACGTCTTAATCTCCGTGATATATTTAGGAAAGTGAAAAGGTGATTTTTTACGTATTGTTAAACAATATTTGTACTAATAGTTGTCGAAATCGTACATGTAGTTAAGGAGCTGTAGAACACACGAAGACACACACTAATACAGGGTGAGGCCCTCAAAACTGTTTTTCAGAATATTTGGAAGAGTGCAAATCGGTTTAAAAAAATTGTAATGAAAATTTTTCATTTCGATGAGGGACAGCTACTAACACAGAGTTTGATCAAACTACTTCACCTCTCGGGGGTTTGAGGAGGGTGGATTTGAAATCTTAAATAGGAACACGTATTTTTACTGCAGATTTGAAGTCTCCATAAAAAATGTAACTTTCGTATGAAACATTTTTTCCGTTCCATGGTAGATGGCGCTGTAATCGGTAAAAATAAAAATGAATTGTACATTATTAAAAAGCGATAATATCTCGAACAAACATGCATTGGGCTTTTTCACCAGGTTTAATGCTTCCAGTTACAGCAAAGAGTTGGACAACTGTGCGAAAAGGCGTTGCTGGCTAAACATTCCTATCAGGAAACAGATTAGCATACATCTGACGAGCTTCTCCAACATTCCTAAGAGCCTCAAAGTACGAGGAAATGATATCTACTTTGTCTGCAAGCGTTAACATCGTAGAGAAATTGCGTAGAGATGTGTATAGTGAACAGTCTGACCACAGACTGGGAGCATTATCACAGTCCGTGATTCATTCCATTGTGGAAGGTCTCACAGATGAATTATCAAATATACAAAAAAAGTCCACTTTGATTTGTGTTCTTCTTTTTTTAAATTTTATTTATTTGTTTTGAGCCAATGCCGTTCTTCAACAATTTTCAAATCATTTTTATCTATGCAAATTACAGCACCATATATCATGAAACAAAATTAACGTTTCATAAAAAAATTACACATATTTTCAGAAATAATCCAAACCTGATAATAAATAGGGGCTCCTATTCGAGGTTTGAATGTCACCGTGACAAAAGTAGAACTGAATACAAAAACTTCGAAAGCAGTAACAGTCAATGATAAGACTAAACTGACATATAATGAACAGCTAAATCAGAAAACCGTATTAATTAACAATGAAGAGAGAAAGCCAGTTGAAGAAAAACAGCAAAATAGTTATATATTATTGGTATTTTGAAAACTCAGATTTCAATGCGCCTGAAACGTTAAATTAGAAATTACTTTTACAATTAGTATGCGATATTAATCGCCGGCACTGAGAGATGGTAATTTCATTTGAATGCCATTCACTAATTGAGATTTAATCTCCTTGTAATGAAGGGATACCTCGTAACATTTGCTAGGACAGATAACAAAACTCATTAATAGAAGAGGGAACAGATCGGAGGAAAGATGTAAAAACGCCTGTAACGAAACAAATGCTCTGCCTAATAAATTTATTAGGAAAATATTCACGAAACGAGAGTAGTATGGGTCTGTAACGGAAAAATCTTGTTTGGAGCGTAACCGATGTATTCAAGTTACAAACATTTCGCGGTAACTAGCTCGGAACAAATACTAAACAAAGAAATTGTTTGGAAAGTATTGGAATCCAACTAAAACGAAAACTTGTTCAGGTTTTCAATTAATAATTTGGAACAAAAAATAAATTGTGCTTTGAACAAAACATTTACTTTGAATTTTTTTCTGGAAAATATTTTATATATATTTTATAAACGAAAACAAAGGCATTTTATAGGTCGTGATTAAGCTTACCTGTAATTGATTATGCTATGCCTAATTGTATTTCACCACATATCAGTGTACACAATGTCTGAGACACGATATGATGGCGGTACTTCACTTCCAGATATTGTGAAAGAAAGACAGTTGATGATACGCTTCCTCTATCTAGTAGGCTTGTGTGGCTGCACTTGAATGTTTCCACTTTCTATAAAAGGAATTGGAGCTGTACAAAGATTGTCAGGTAACAGTTTTGCTTCCAATATGAGAAGAGAGACAGGGATACGACGACAAAATTATTTATTTTGCGTCACGTGGTAAAATATTATTAAAATAAAATTCTATTAGAATGTTTTGGCTTTCACAGCATCTTCTCAGAATCAATGCCCAACATTAAGGAGTGATTGTCTGTACAAACAGACGATGATCAACCTAAAACAATGAAAATGTTTCCATTCATGATAATTTGCGAATAAGTTAAAACTTTTTCTGAATACTACGTCATGAGTTGCTTTACTGTTAAAATAGCGAAACATATATTATCGATCAAAGATAAAGTCTAAATATTTCTTTGAAAAATCATATGTAATAAATATTTGAAACATAAAGCATCATGTATGGCAACGGTACCTCAGTTTATCCAGTTATCTAGAGGAAGTAAAAAACCTGTATAGTGCTGCCCCATAGCGGAAGAAACTACAATCAGGTTCAGACGCGTCATGACTTTTTAACGCCACAGTCATTTTTTATGGTTTCATTTTCATTCCGACAGTCATAATATCAGCAGATCACTGCTGTAGAGTATGTTACGAGTAACAATATTTAAATCAGCTTGGTATATTAGCGTATTTGTCGAACCTGTTTTAAACAAAAAATTTAGGATTTTTTTTTTTTTTTCAATTAATAACTGAGGCATGTTGTCACGAGGTACTACCGTATTTTCGCGAATTACAGTTTTGGAAGGATGTTCTACCATACAACACGTCCTTTTTTTATTGTAATCACGCATGGTGAGAAAAAAGTCAGAACGACAGGAAGGGGGAAAGAGTATGGAGTACCTATTCCTGCGCATGTGTTTTTGTCACCAAATACATTCTATTGAATACCTTTAGATTATTGTATGAATATTCTGAGGGAAATAACATTTAACATAACTTTAATAAATTATCTAAATAGCTGGAAAGGAATGTCTCACTAGGTTTATTAAAAGAAATCCATTCGGAATGTTGAGGGTACTAGATTGATTTAAGCCTTTAACCTCAATTCTGTAATGGAAGTCCAGAAATTCTATAACATAAGCTGTAAATGCGAATAGAGACAATTTGAATCCGTTACGTTACAATTTTACTTCACCAGTAAAATGATTTATTGATTGTTTGCTCTCTGTCGAAACTCCAATGAGCTGTGAAAAGTTTAGATTTTTAAATTTAAATAAATGCAAATTTTCCAATATTTTCAATGGCTTTATTTTAATTCTTTTTGTTTTCTCTATTGTATTGAATTACCCTGCACATTGGTGCAATACCGTCCAATGTAACATTTTTTTTTTTAACCAGCAGAAATGTAGAAATATTTAATATACTAAATATGGAACCAAAAACGTGTGAGGAATTGTCTCTTGAATATAATTAAGGTGTTCAGTATTTTGGCTAACTACGAAAAACGAGATATATATTAAAGTGGCTTAGGTGCAAGGTATTTCCTTACTCATCCCTACATTGGAATGTTATTGCTTGAGTCCGAGCGAAACATGGTTTGTGGCCGAAACTGAAAGCGTAACCGAAACTTGCGTAATTATGTTAAAATTTCTGTACGAAGATTAAAAAATACAATTTTGTGTTTGTTTTACGGTTTTGTTTATTTTGTGAATCGATTTTCGGCTTATTATGCCATCATTAGAAATTTACTGAAGTTCAGTCAAAGAACTTGTCAGTAAAACAGAAGATATGTTACATACTGAAAAGAAAATTAACTTCTTTGATGGAGCAGTACCAGTGTAAATAAATATTTGAATCTAATCTGTAAATTAATAGTACTAAAAAAATGAAACATAAATACCAGACATAGGGAAACAGTGCAAACATAAATTCTTACAACATGACTACAGTGAATAAAAATAAAATTAAACAAGAATCTGATGTTTTAAGGGGTGTTCAAAACACAAGGTGATGCAAATATTACAAATATTAGAAACCTGAAACACTATTATAACTAAATAAACAAATAGACAAAATATTGTATCATTGTATCACACCAGCTTTGAATCTTTCTTTGTTAGTAGTAATATGCCAAATTATTTTGTACTCTGTCCTTACAGTAATTCTTTATTTAATTAGGAACACTATAATTGAATATGTTTATCTTCACCATTTTTCAGTTCGACGCATACCTCCGATTTGTAAGCTTCTCAATTCTGCAATGCACCTACCTATACCCTCCTATCCCCTATATTTTTGTCTTTCTTTTGACTGAACTTCAGTTAATGTCTGATGATGGTCTAAAAAGCCGAAAATCGATTCACAAAATAAACAAAACCGTAGAACAAACATAAAGTTGTGTATTTTAATCTTCATAATGAATACGTTCTACCAAGAAGCGACGAAAGAATCAGTTAACATGATTAAAATTTCTGTATATTTCTGTTAGACCACAAACCACTAGTTTTTCCAAATTTTTCAAGATCACCTCCCTGTACGAATCCTTCTTGAGTCCGTACAAGATAACATGGAGGGCGAACAGGTTTAGACAAATCGAGGGTACTTTTATTAAAGTACTTCAAAATTGGATTCTTTTCTCCTCGTTGTGCCATTTTCTACCTAATAATGAAAAACTAATGGAAGTTAGATAATAGGTAAACTGAACTGAACAAATTATCTGAGCATATTACATGAGTCTTATTTAATTGCTTTGCACTTTTTAAAAAATATTTCATACAGATTTGTTCTGCTTCGAATGACCTACTGTTTACATCTAAAAGTTACAGAGACCAAGCTACAGGTAACGACATTCTGACATTAACGAAATAAAATTAAGTCACTGGCAGTAGCTGGCCTTTTATTTAGATTCATTCATACATTTATTTATTCCTCGGGAATCTGTAAAAAAAAAAACTTTCGATCAGTTTGTTGTCGGTAATTACTGCACCCATATGTGGCACAAATGACATCTCTATCAGCCATTTCAGTACATAAATAAACTGAAACTATCATACAAAGCGGCTATAGTCTGTCTGTTTACATACGCGCATCAGCTGGTGTGCATTTCACGCCACCAGGGTATGCTGCAATCGCTGTCGCACTCTTTTGAACAGAGTTTCCACTATTTTCTTTTTACGTCATTTGGTAAAACACAGAAGCTGATCCATCACATGGACTTGACGAAATTAAAGAAGCAAAAAGTATCCTTGTACATAAAACGCTACCAGTGGAGGTAACAAAGAGTGCAGGGCTACAGACGTAGCCTTGGTTTACAATTGGCCATGTGATAAAGCAAACAAAAACAGCTGTAAATTAGGAGGTCCGTAAGCTGTCAGCAAACACGATGAAGCAACCAGTCATTGTTCCCGTCGTATTTTTCTGCCACTGACAGCTTCCTTCTGCGGCCTTACACCATCATTCATAAACATGACTTGAATTTCTCTGACGCTAAAACGGCTAAGTAAAGGCTTATCGACTTCCTTTAAGTTATTTAAACTTGCTTTGTATTGTTCAACTACAATAAGGATGGCAATGTTTCCCGTCCTCAGGAAGACCAAGGTTTAAAGCAGACGTGCTTAAATACTTCGGTAAGTCACTTCCTAATTATTTAGCTTTCATTCTTGAACGCAAGCTGATTTGTGAAGAGGACGTTACAGGTAATTATCCTTTAGTACAAATGTTCAAATCTCTGCTCGTTGGTCCCTAGACTTACAAACTACTTAAAGAAACTTATACTAAGGGCATCAAATACACCCAATGACGAGGGAGGACTCGAAACTCCAACGGGAGCGGTCACACGGTCCGTGACTTAACGCTCAAGACTGCACGACAAATCCCGCCAGACTATCCTTTAGTAATTACATGTCGAGCTCACACGATATGCAGTGAAAGTTGACGTGTTATTGTAAGTCATAGATGCCTTTATCTGCTAGCTTCCTGCCGCGTGATAGAAACGACTTTCAGTGTCTGATACTATAAGTGCGATCATCGGCAACCTATCGGGTCATTTCGACGGCAAACCGCGAAGAAACACGCGATAATGTTTTGGAAAGTTAATAATAAAGAATCAATTGACACTAAATGATAAAAAAATGTGAAGTCATTGGCATGAGCACTAAATGAAACCCGTTAAACTTCATTTACACGATAAATCAGTCAAATCTGAAGCCCGTAAATTCAACTAAACACCTAGAAAATACGATTACGAACAACTTTAATTGGAAAGAACACATAGAAAGATTTTGCAGGGAAGGGAAACTAATGGCTATGTTGGACTGGCATAACATTTACAAGATGCAGCAGTTATACTAGAAAAATTGCCTCACTACAGTATTACTAAGCATTGTGGGATCCCCACCAAGAGCGACTCACGGGGGGAATTGTGAAAGTTCAAGGGGAAAGTGTCACGGAAATGATGCACGAGTTGGGATGAATATTATTAAGAGAAAGGCTTTATTGCTTGTGAGGAGACCTATTTGCGAAATTACTTTTAGCTTCTTCCTCCTGAGAATTTTGCTAGCATCCCACTACGTAGGTAGATGCGATTATCATCATAAAATAAGAGAGAATAGACCCGGAAACTATAAGATTTAGATTTTACTTTTTCCCGCGCGAAGTTGGAGAATGGGATGGCAGAGAAATATCTTGAATTCCGTTCGATAAACCCTCTGCCAGGCACTTAAATATTTGAGGACATCATTTCCATGATTCCTATCTCGTCGCATAGCCACGTGCCACATTGGCAGAACACAATGGACTCTTCTTAATTTACATAATTGAGTTTTTTTATGCAGAGTCAAATAGTTGAAATCTACAGCGAAGTGTTTGTTGTTTGGATTCTGAAGAGGACTAAATTGCTAGGTTTTAAGTCTTACACAGAAGAGTGTTCTTGTTTCAACAGAAGAATATTTTAACAACTATTGATCGGATTAATTCGTAGTCGGAATAAAGTATTAGAACAAAAATAGACGTAAAGGTAGTAAATTTTATATTTCTTTTGTGGGGACGTAACACAGTGCTACAACAGTTCAATAGTGAAATTTCGTGCGATGTAAATTCTATGATTCTGAGTTTGAACTACAGTTAAAATTCTTGTTTCCAAATTTTTTGCCGCTCGTAATGAATGAGAGACGTTATTAATAGCGAAGTTACAGAAGAGATGTGAACAAATGATGCCAGCTTCGAACGAAACTTACCTAAAGTTTAGTAGACGAAGATACATCTACATATTATACATGGATAACCAGCAGCCGGCCGCGGTGGCCGAGGAGACTAAGGCGCTCCAGTCACGGTCTTCACGGCCTCTACGGTCGGGGGTTCGAATCCCCCCTCGGGCATGGATATTTGTGCCGTCCTAGTTCGAAAGTAGTTCATAAGTAGTTTGTAAGTTTAGGGACTGATGACCCCCTAGTTAAGTCCCATAGACTGTACAAACATTTGAACATTTGATAACCAGCAAGTCACATTGAAGCGCATGGCGGTGGGTTCATCGGACCACTTTTATGATATTTCTTCTCTACAGTTCCATTCTCTAATAGATCGCGAGAAAAAGGAACACCTAAATCTTTCTGTTTTCGATTGCATTTCTCTTATTTTATTATGATGGTCATGTGTTTCTATGTAGGTGGTTGCTAACAATATATGTTCGCATTCAGAACAGAATATTGCTGAAAAAATTTAAATCCTTTCGCAACAAATAACGCCTTTCCTTTAATGATTTCCACCCAACTCGTGCATCATTGCTGTGACACTCTCTCTCCTACATCGCGATAACACAAAACGAGCTGCCCTTCTCTGAGTTTCCTCTAAATCGTCTGTCTGTCCCACATGGTGTGGATCCAACAATGCACAGCAATACTCCAAAATAGGATGCACAAGTGTAGTGTCGGCAGTTTCTTTAGTAGAATTGTTGCATCTTCTAAGTGTTTTATAATGAAACGTAGTCTTTGGTCCGTCTTCCCTACAATATTTTCTGTGTGTTCTTTCCAATTTAAGTTGTTCGTAATTGTTACTCCTAGGTATTTAATAGAATTCACGGCCTGTAGGTGGGTCTGATTTATCGTGTAAATGAAGTTTAACGGATTTCTTTTAGTGGTCATATGGATGACCCCACACTTATCATTATTAAGGGTCCAGTGCCTATTTTTGCACCTTGAAGATGTCTTATCTAAATCATTTTGCAGTTCCTTTTGATCTTCTGGTGATTTAACTAACCGATAAATGACAGCATCATCCGAGAACAGACTAAGAGAGGTACTCATATGGTCTCCTACATCCTTTATAACAATAAAGAATAGTAGGTACCCTATAACGCTTTCCTGTGGAACGCCAGATGTCCTGTTCTCCTCGATGACTTTCCGACAGTTACAACGAACTGTATACTTTGTGACAGGAAATCACGAATCCAATCGCACAACAATGGCGATATTCCATAAGCACGCAATTTGATTAGAAGACGCTTATGAGGTACAGTATCAAAAGCCTTTCGTAAATACGAAATCTATTCGACATCCCTACTTCATGTGAGTAAAGACCTAGATGTGTTTCACTGTAACGATACTTTGAGAATCCGTGTTGACTATGGGACAATAGGTCGTTCACTTCGAGGAATATCATAATATTTGAGGAAACTATACGTTCTATAATCTTGTGCAAACCGACGTCAATGATGTAGGACTGTAATTGTGTGGATCACACTTATTGCGTTTCTTGAATATTGGAGTGACCTCTGCAATTTTCCAGTCTGTGGGTACGGGTTCGCTGAGCGACTGGTTGTACAATATATGGTACCTAAGTATAGGGCTCATGCATCAGCACACTCTGAAAGGAACCATATTCTTATACAGTCGGGTTCGGGATAATTATATTTGTTAAGTGATTTAAGTTGTTTTAATACTCCAAGGGCATCTATTTCTAAATTAGGCATGATGGCAGCTGTTCTTGATAAGAATCCTGGAGTAAGTTACTGATTGTATCAGAACTATAAACTGATTGCTCATTGTATGAAACAAGATTTTCCAATGTTTGTGATATGTCGCGTTTTGCAGCTCTTAAATATTGAAGAAAAGACATTTTTTAAATATGCACCAATGCTGCTTTTATTTGAAATGCTGACGACTAGTTTCGGGCTTTGCCCATTTTCTAAGTCACCTATTACAGAGAACAAAGTGTGTTTTACATGAAAATACATTAATATAGTAATGTTATATTGATTATACAGGTTGTAATTACTTACAGTCATATACATTTATATTTGGTTACTGTTTAGGTCACGCTGTTTGTCGTAATTACTTTGGTGTAATTTACAGAGCTGTTGATCCAAAGATGTTTTATTAAATATACCTTTTTTTTTGCTTAATTTTTGTTTGTAACAATATTGTTGGTTATATGCAGTGTGACATAAACAGTACCATGACAAATATCGTACAATAAATTTTAGATTTCATTCCGAACTATTTTAAGTGTAATAAATTGATTTGAAACCTATATTGTAATACAGGGATAATATTGCGGTGCTACTATAATTTATCGCGTTTCGTTGCATATTTTGAAGTATATTACGGTAGGATGGACTGTACTTTATATGCTGGCCAAGGTGTTATGGAAATTTTCGATGAATTTTTTATTGCGCATTTCTGTTTGTTCATTTAACATTTGTTCTGGGTACTTAGTCATATGTGTATAGATTTGTAATTCTTCTAAAACGTCCATTAGTTGCCCTTTGCTTACAATATGTAAAATTTTGAGATTTTCTTCTATACTCTCAGTTGAATGTTTACTTTCTCTGAGGTTTGTGCCGAATGCTGAAACATTATTTTCGCTTGTATTTATATGCTCTCTAAATCTAATTTTGAAAGGTCTGCCTGTCTGTCCAATGTAGGCTTTGTCACATTCATTGCATTCGATTTTGTAAACTCCAGATTGACTATAGCGATCAATTTTTTCTATTTTATGTATGATATTGGTTCCTAAAGTGTTGTTAGTGTAGAAGCTAATTTTAAGATTTGTTTTCTTCAGTGCATATTTTATTCTATCTGAAATTTGTCCCCAGTATGGCAGTATGACTGTATCTAAATAATTAAAAGGTTGCTTCAAATTTCCGCTGCCAGTCAAAAATACGATTTAAGTATTAAAAATATTTATTTGTGACATGTTTCGATGCTGTGCATTACAATCAGGCTATAGGCATACAAAATGTATTACTAAAGGTATGCATTAAAACTAAATTGACAGTATCTTGATGTTTGTGGCAATGAACCTGTGAAAACAGAAAGATTTCCTATGTGAGGTTATGTTTCTTTATGGGCTGAGATACAGTCTGTTCATAAAGGTGTTTGTTTTATCACTTACATTTGTGTTGAGTAACTATCTTCTTCGTTTGACTGAGTGCATATCACTTATATTTTTGGGCTTGTTAACTTCATAACACAGAATTTTTGCCACAATATCGCTGTCATTACAAGGCTGACACAGTAAAAACGATGGCAGTCAAACAATAGACAAAATATCCAAATTTTTCAAAACCACAGATATCATCTTTGCTACCAACAACAATTTGAAACAGAAACTCATTCACGACATCACAGAACCAAATAACATAATTAATAAATCAGGAATTTCTACAGTTACTTGCAGCTTTTGCAATAAATATTACATTGGTCAGATAGGCAGGAACTTCAAAACGGGCACATTGATAGTTTCTGACTTGACAGAAATCAGCAATAGCTAAACATATAAATGCAACAGCACAGCTTTGCAATAGAAAACGATCTCAAAGTATGGAATGCTCTGGAAAAGAGCTGGAATCACTTCAATCATTTCCAATTCTTCAGTAACTTCAATCGCTCTTTTAAAATAGCATATAAAATAATAAAGTACACACTATCCTGTGTCCATGTATTTCTCAACTATGTATTGCGGCATATTTGCATTTACTATGATAGGTGTATTATATTAAATATTTACATCTCGTCAATTACATGTAGCACGAGCAGCAGACGATATTTGAAGCAACTCTCGACGCCAAATATCGACTAATCGATGCAAATTTTGTTTTGACCGCCATTTTGTTTAGTGTGTCAACCTTGTGATGACAGTGATATTGTGTCGAAATGTGGTGTGTTGTGGGGCTAGCAAGCCCAAATATCTAAGTGCTATGCACTCAGTGAAACGAAGAAGAGAGCTACCCAACATGAATGTGAGTGATAAAACAAACATCTTCATAAACAGACTGTATCTCATCCCATAACGAGACATAACGTGGTCATCTTTCTGTCTTGACAGGTTCATTGCCACAAACATTAAGGTATGTCAATTAAGATTAAAGTATACCTTTAGTAATATATTTTGTATGCCTATAGCCTGATGATGGTGCACAGCTAACAAATATTGTTAATACATAAATCGTATTTGTGACTGGTAGCTTATCTCGTGCACCAATATGACTGTCGCTGCCTCTGCCTCATCGCCACCACCTTCTCGCCAAAGCCGTCGTCGCACCGTGGTTGTCCAACAACACAACAGGCCTTGCTACAGGCCTCAGAACAGGCCTGGTATGTATGACGTAGCACAGCCTGTTGTGAGGCCTTGTCTCTAGCGGGTGTTGGGTTGTCTCAGTCACGAGCAACATATCCGCGGTCACCTGCCTCTAACAGACATCCACCGGCTGGAAACTTTCACTTTATCTGGCCTTTTTCCAGCGACCATTGAGCCATATGTCCAAATCACCACGCCCTCTCCCACTACCAGTAATGTTTATTCACTTCCATATCGGTCCCCTAGCTTCATCACAAAGAGTTCACATTAACCAGACATACCACCTCTTTAGGTACCAAATTGACTTTATAATGGTAAGACTTAGATTTCTAAAGGAGGTCTTACATTGTACGACGAATCCAGGGGCAGTTATAGACTCTGACCATAACTTATTAATTATGAACTGTAGAGTAAAACTTTAGAGACTGCAAAAGGGCAGGAAAGTGATGAGATTGAACCTGGATGAACTGAAAGAACCAAAGGTTGCCATCAGTTTGAGAGGGAGCGTTAGGCAATGATTGACCGAAACGGCGCAAAGTAATACAACAGCAAACGATTGAGTAACTTTGAGAGGTAAAGTAGTGCAGGCTGCAGAGGGTCATACAGGTACGAGGACGAGGCGTAATAGTAATCCTTCCGGTAACACACGATACAATGATCTTCTTTTATGGAAGGAGAAATTATAAAAAATGTTCAAATGTTTGTTAAGCTTAAGGGACTTAAATACGGGCTCACCAGTCCCTAAACTTACAAACTACTTATGAACTACCTTATATTAAATACGACACAAACGTCCACGCCCGAGGGGCGATTCGAACCGCCGCACGTAGCGGTCGTGCAGTCTGTGACTGGTGCACCGCAGATTGCTCGGTCACTGCGGCCGGCTGAGAAAATATAAAAATACAGCAATAATGGGAATATTGACGGTTGAAATGAGGTTGACAGAAAGTCCAGATTGACTAATCAGACATGGCTAGGGGATAATTGCAAGTGTAACCAGGGGAATAATAGAGAAAGTAGGAAAATGAAAGAGACGTTTGGAAACAGAAATGCTCTTGTATGAATACCAAAAATGTTCAAATGAACAAATATTTGTATATCTAAGGGACGTAACTACATTGGTCATCAGTCCCCAGCTTACAAGTTATTGAAACTACTTGATGTAGCTTATGCTAAGGACAACAGAAACACTATGCCCGCGGGAGGACTCGAACTCCCGACAGCGGGTAACCGTATGATCCGCAGCAAGGCATGAATATCGAGAACTTGGGTGGAAAATCAGTACTAAGCAAAGAAACGGAAAATGAAAGGTGAAGGGAAATTTAAGACAGCTAGAAATGGAAGTAGATGAGGATGAGATTGGAGATACGATACTGCGAGAGGAATTGATAGACCACTGGAAGATTTGACTCAAAACAAGGTCCCCGGAGTAGAAGGAAGATATTCCCTCTGTACTGGAAGAGCAGTCATAAGGGAGCTGTTCCAGCTTGAGTGCCAGATGTAAGAGACTGGGGAAATACCCTCAGATTTCTAACACGACGAATGGAAAATCTGATAGAATCCGACCTAACAGAACATCAGTTTGGATTTAGGAGGAATTTAGGCACACGTGAGGCAATGCTCA
This sequence comes from Locusta migratoria, assembly GCA_026315105.1. Taxonomy (NCBI): domain Eukaryota; kingdom Metazoa; phylum Arthropoda; class Insecta; order Orthoptera; family Acrididae; genus Locusta; species Locusta migratoria. The sequence continues at coordinate 28,258,374 of CM048751.1, forward strand.
CATCAAGGCTTATCTTAGAAGATAGGTTAAGGAAAGGCCAATCTATATTTTTAGCTTTTGTAGACTCAGAGACAGTTATTGTATTGACAGCAATGAAAGGGACGCAGTAGTTGCGAAGGGATTAGATAAGGTTGTAGTCCTTCGCTAATCTTTTCCAATCTGTGCAATGGGCAATCTGTGAAGAAAATTAATGTAAGGAGAAATTTGGAGAAGGAATTCAACGAGACGAAATAAAGTCTTGCGATTTGCGGATGACATTGTGATTTTTTCAGAGACAGCAAAGGACCTGGAAGAGCCGATTTAACGGACTGAGCAGTGTCTTCAATGAGCTATAAGATGAACATTAACAGGAATAAAACAAGGGTAGTGGAATATGGTGTACGAAAGTCAGGCGATGCGGAAAGAATTAGATTAGGTAATGAGACAATAAAAGTAATAGATGAATTTTATTTTTTGGGAAGTATAAAACTTCTGATGCCCAAAGTGAAGAAGGTATAAAATGTAGAATGGCTATGGGAAGTAAATCATTTCACGAGAAGCGAAATGTGTTGTCATCCAAAATTAATGGACCGTAAATGTTACGAAGGCCATTGTGAAAGCACTTATCTGGAGTGTAGCGTTGTAGGGGAGTGAAATATGGGCGATAAGGAGTTCAGACCAAAGAATGATGTAATATTTTGAAACTTGGTGCTGCAAATGAATACTATTTATTTAGCGTATGGCAATAAAGATGAACTGCAACTAGCAATCATGTGTTTGATTTTACAAAATGTACACCAACAACAAAAAAGTACATTAACTGCATAATTTTACAAACAAAAAAAGAGGTAAATAATTAAATCTACAAATTAAAATCTAGGTTTTCTTTCCATTCAAGGGCTGCCTCTGTTACTTCAAAGAAATCTTCTAAATTTCCTTGATAAGCTCTTCTGCAGCAGATTGTAACAATGTGGTTAATTGTCTGGTGCTCGTTTCCACAGTCACATTGCGAGGATGAAGCTTTCCCCAACGATGGAGGTTTTCAGCACAGACGCCATGCCCTGTGCGGATCTTATTAAGTGTTTTCCAGGCACGACTGGGTAAATCATTCCAGCTGATCTTGCGTCAGGTCTTTGGAGGGTCTGATATTTCTCACAGGCAACATTGTTCCACATTTCTGTCCACTTTCTTTTAATGTTGAATCCAGTTGCCTGCAGTGATTCTGCCAATAAGATGGTTGGTTGCCTAAATTTTAGACGGCTCATTCTGAGAGCAGTCACATCATAGTAGAGTGGAAGTTCGGGGATTTTCAGTAATTTTTCGTATTCCTTGAGAAGGGCGTTCTGTCTTCGAAGGTCTGGAGGCTCAATGTGACTTAGACTTGGTAACCAGTGAACAGGAGTATCAGACAGGGTTGCAAGGGATGGAGCCTTTCTCATTGCCATACATTCGAAACTTTCTGAAAACTACATTGCACCAAGATAATGTGCAAGAACACGTGACACACAGTCTGCCATTCTTCTACGTTGCCCATCTGATTGCATTGGTGTGTTGGCCTACGTGTCCTTCTGATTTCTGGTCTACAGAAAAGTTTGGTCGATGGTAACACAACGACTGATCCACGTCACGACACCCGCTACGGCACCAGATCAACTTCGGCAACATATGGAAGTAGCGAAGACAACTGTATCCCAGAAACACATGCACATCTTGATTCATTGCCTAGATGTGTAATAACGGATATACTGTAGACTTGCGCATAATAGTTCGCGATCGGGAGCGATCACTTTAGTTCGCGGCCGCGAACTACTTCGTTCTTTTAGTTCGTCCGCTCCCAGTGAGCGGCGTGGTCTGTTTTGTGTCCCGACTTCGTCGCCGCTTTTGTGTCCCAGCCTCGCCGTAGGTGTCGGTGGCCGAGTGGAATCAGACCGACACGCTGGTGCAGGTACGGAGGGGAGCAGCAAGAAACTATAAACACTCGAGTAAATTAGAAAGAGATATATTGCACAGAATGTAACAATACTTAACTTTTACATAGTACTGCAGAATGTTGATACATAGTTGTTAGAGGCCTGCCTAGTGCCTGTACAATAGCAAAGTCTTCACTCGTGCCTATCGGATTACGAAGGTCCTAACTCGTTGCTATCTCAGTCCGAAGTGCGAAGTGAACGATGTCCTTCCGTGGTGGCCACGAGCGGAGTCGTCACAGAGGGCGCTCGTGGCCGTCGTCGCGAGAACGCCGCGCCGTGCGTGCCTGGCGGCGCGCGGCGAAAGTAGGTGGCGCGCACTTTGTACTTGTGCGACACCACAGTCTGCGCATGCAGGTGGAGGCAGAAGTTCCCCCACCTAGCTGCTTCATGTCTTTGCTGCTTGAGCCGATAACGACATCACCAAACCAAAAGAAACAGTTTGTGGATAATTTCTCGCGTTTAAGTTTAGAGTTATCTCTATATCTTGGCATTAGGGAATTTATTAGTCAGATATTGCAGAGTGCAGAATACTTAAAAGCAGAAATTTTGTAGCAATGAACTATGTAATCTAGCAGGCAGACGCTAACCTCGAAATGGCTCTCATCAGCAGAAGGCAAACACGTGATTTTTAATTCTGTTCGCGACCTATCGCGCATATTTTAGTTCGCGACCTATCGCGCATATTTTAGTTCCGGACCTATCGCGCATATTTTAGTTCGCGACCTATCGCGCATATTTTAGTTCGCGATCTATCGCGCATATTTTAGTTCGCGACCTATCGCGTATATTTTAGTTCGCGACCGGCAGCTCTCCTTCGCAGCTCGGTCGGTCTTTTTAAATCGTCCGCTCGTTTTGGCTTTTGCTACCGCTACTAAAACTACAGCTGAGCTGCATCTCAGCTCGAAATTACGGCAACTGGCAGAAGGGAATCATGCGATTCTGCGTGCTCTCGCCTCCTCTCGCTGTTACCCGTCAGTCTCCGGAAAAGGAGCGGACGAACTAAGAGGCGAGGGATTTGCGATATAGTTCGCGTAGTTCGCCTGTGGGAGCGCTCTTCCGAACTAGTTCATTCGCGAACTACACAAGACTAATATACTGGTGGCAACACACACCACGGATACCATCATATTCCTCGTTTCACACCGGGCTGCATTTCTAATTATGTGATCACTGAGCTGCGGTGGAGTGGCCGAGCGTTCTAAGGCACCTTGCTACGGAGCGCACGGTTGCTCACCGTCAAGGGTTCGACTGCATCCGCAGACATGGCTGTGTATGTTGTCCTTAGATTAGTTTAACTCAGTTTATGTAGTTTGTAAGCCTAGGGACTAATAACCATAGCCTAGAGATATCTATGGAGTGAGCATTAGGATGCGCAGAACGAGAAGTCTGTCGGCAACATCTTCTGTACTCAAGTCACGTGGTAGGGGAACAGCGTGCTACAGTTCGTACTCCGCTCAGCGTATTACGAGCGTTATTACTTCGCTAGTTACACACGGGACAACTTCTGAAGTATCACAAAACTTTGCCTATATATTTATAGACATCTTAAAAATGTGATACCTTAGACGAAGTTAGTTTAAAAGCGCAAAGGTCTAGAGTATTATACTTTTTAGTGCCGTAGCCGAGATACCAAGTTATTTACATTCTTTCCGGCTTGCTTTTTAAATAAACTGAAAATCACAACTATGGTAATAACAACACATATCGGCATCTTTTTTGTCGGCGATTTTGTTGATGACAGTCTCAGCAACAGATACGGTGCTAAGTCAAAAAATGCTGCCACAGAATCACGTTTCAACAAGGCATTTACTAAACTTTTCTATCAAAACATTCTCCTGAAAAAATGTCTACAGTATCCTTCTGAATAGTTCACAGGGAGAAAATTGTTCCTTTTTATTTTTTTGGGACCATATTTTTCCTTTTCATCTTTCGGAAAACCAAAATACCAATTAACATGGTGTAGTTAATTGTCTTAGAAGCACGCAAGGGTCTGACAACCCGCGTGAAACGGAGGAAGTTAATCTGCCATGTATAAATTTTGTCTGCCGTTGAATTTTGGACGAATGCGTATACATATATTGACAATTCAGACATGCTTTACAGTTATATAACATTTATCTCGTAACAAAGCAGTCAAACGTTCACAGAAATCAGCGCCACAGTGTAACTGCGTATCTAAATTTTTCGGTTTTTGTTATACCTCCTATCAGTACTACTTTACAGAACAATACTGCACCATAAATGCTCCTCAAGCAAAACTCCGTGTCTCAGAGGTAGAACGTTAAACTCCTAATTCGAATGGCCGCGGCAGAGTGGCCGAGCGCCTTGAGGCGCTATGTTCCGAAAAGCGAGGCCGCTCCCTGTTGGGGGTTAGAATCCTCCATCGGGCATGGATGTTTGTGATGTATTTAGTATAAGTTCACAAGTAGTTTGTAAGTTTAGCGACTGATGACCCCGCAGTTAAGTCCCATTAGCTTAACAAACATTTGAACCTTTTTAATTCGAATGTCTTGGGTTAAAGGTTACACGCACTTATTCCGCGTCTGTAAACAACATCGTTTACTTGAAAAATGCCTTTCTACACCGTAGCCCCTCCTCCCCCACCAGAACCTCCTAAAGACTTTTTTAATTTTATTATTTTTATTGTTTTAATTTTTAATTTTCTTTTTAACAGTTTGGCACCGGAAATTTTAAATACTAAACATGTAATAAATCACAACGTAACTATAATTTGCCAAGCACAAGTTAACGTAAAAATGGGCCACCAACGTGATGCCGCCACTGAGAACTTGTACTGCTGTTTCTGTGAGCGGTTTTAATACCGCCGTGACAAACTTGGATGCTGCCGCTATTGTTATGCTCAAGTTATGGGCTGATACTCCATATGCGTCGACCCGCCGGTTAGCAAGTCAGAGGCGCAACCGAATGGAATCCATGAGCAACAATAGTGTTATTTTATTAAAAGAATTTTTTGTCACAGTTGCACTACAGTATTTAGGAGTTGGTAACTAGTTTCGGACTTGTTCGTCCATTTTCAAACCATAGGCTTTATTCCAACCGTAACAATGCACTGCATGGAGCAAATGACTGATAAAATCTATACGTTGTCCACTGTTAATACATTATTACATTGAAATTTAAGATAGGTTAAAACAGATGATGCGTTCTCAGGTCTCCTCCGTCAAACCAACCTGGGCAGCAATACTCCGTAAAAGGACTGACAAGCGTAGTGTATGAAGTTTCTTTAGTAGTTCTGTTGCGTCGTTATGGGTTCTGCCAATAAAACGCAATCTATGGTTCGCCTTTCCCACGACATTCAAAATGTTCAAATGTTTGTTAAGCTTATGGGACTCAACTACGGGGTCATTAGTCCCTAAACTTACAAACTACTTATCAACTATCTTATACTAAGAACGGCACAAATATCCGTGCCCGAGGGGGGATTCAAACCCCCGACCGCAGTGGCCGTGCAGACCGTGACTGACGCGCCTCAGTCCCCTCGGCCACCGTGGCCGGCCCCACGACATTATCTACGTGTTCTTTCCTGTTATAGTAAGAAGTAATAATAATTCCTAGGTATTTTGTGAAGTTTATGGCTGTCACTTTTGATTGATTTACCTTGTAAACAAAGTTTTACGGATTTCTTTTCTTATTCATATGGACGACTTCACACTTCTCATTATTTAGAGTCAATTGCCAATCGTTTTGCAGTTGGTTTTGATCTTCAGATGATTTTACTGGACGGTAATTGACGGAATCATCTGCAAACAACCTAAAAGAGCTACTTAGATTTCCTCCTAAATCTTTTATTCATTGTGTTGGAACCTGCGACTGTTTCTTGAAATAGGTTTCAGAAATTATTGCAACCAGTCGCCTTTTGTTTCTTCTTAATGAAGATTTATTTAACCATTACCGGTTTCAAGCTGCCTTGCAGCTCATCATCAGATGGTATACATTCAGTGCAAATTACATTTGTATCTGTGGCAGGGCAGAAAACGAGAAAAACAAAATATGGACAGATTAAATATGAAACGGATAACTGTAAGTAACGTCTTGAAGACAGACTGATTTTGTAATTATTAAGTGTAGCATACCAAAAATGGTGTTTACTTCTACCCTGCCACAGAAACATATGTAATTTGCACTAAATTTATACCATCTGATGATGAGCTGCTAGGCAGCTTGAAACCCGTAATGGTTAAATAAATCTTCATTAAGAAGAAACAAAAGGTGACTGGTTGCAGTAATTCCTGAAACCTATTTCCCCTAAATCGTTTATGTAGATAAGAAAAAGCAGAGGACCGATAACACTACCCTGTGGAACGCCCGATATCACCTCTGTTTTAGTCGTTGCCTTACCATCGATTACTACGAACTGTGTCCTCTCTGCCAGGAAATCCCCTATCGAGTCGCAAATTTGGGATGATATACCATAGCGACGCAATTTGATTAAAAGCCGTTTGTGAAGTACACCAGGAAGAGCTGGAGAAATTCTCATTTCGCTGGCTTTTTTTTTTTTTTTTTTTTTTTTTTTTAAGAAGGCACTTCCACGCATAGAGGCGGAGCGATAGGGGAAGCTACATTGCGTAACTAGCGGCCAACCACCCGCATAAAGAATTAACATTATTGGCTGTCAGTTCGGTAATGGACTGGGGTGCGCAGAACGGCTGAAATCTGAGCCGCCTTCGTAGGTGACGCCGACTATAGTTGTAATACGTGTCTTGTTTCCGGCAGGTGCGCCCCTCGCGCGGAGTGACGTCAGCAGCCGGCGACCATGGAGGTGACGTCAGAGCCAGCCGTGCCGGCCAGCCGGCTCTTCTTCAGCGTCGCCGACTACGCCGTCTTCAGCGCCATGCTGCTCGGTTGTGTCGGCATCGGGGTCTACTTCGGCTTCTTCAAGGTGGCCGTCAACGCCGAGCAGTACCTGTTGGGCGGCCGGCGCATGGCCATATTCCCCGTGGCTGTCTCTCTGGTGGCCAGGTAAATGAACATGTCTCTACATGGCACCGGAAGCTAGGCACAGTCACAGAAAGCTATTCAGGTGAACACCTCCGCACGTTCACCGGGAACTTTAGTGGTGGCATTCGTTCACCTACAAATTACTGTTTAAGAAAAAAAAGTCAGTTTTTGTGGCCATCTTCCACAGCAAGTATCGAATTATCCGTTTTTGGAAATGAAATCGCCGTTTTCCTGCTGGATTTTATTTTGCACAGACGCGTTTCGTCGTCCTCGGCGTCTCTACGGCGTTTGACTCCGTGTGGCACGATGGCCTAGTGTACAAACTGTTCAAACACGGCTTCCCAACGTCACACGGAGTCCTCCTAAAGTCCTACCTGGAGGGAAGGACCCTTCATGTAAGAGCTGGAGACGGCCAGTCCACAGAACGGCCAATACATGCGAGAGTACCGCAGGGTTCAATACTGGGACCCCTGCTGTACTTCCCGTACACTGCGGACATGCCACGTTTTGCCCAAGTGCAGTTGGCGCTATATGCAGGCGACACTACGCTGTATACACGCAGCTTCAACGCTGTGATGATGCGCCAAAGACTCAAATTAGGTTGCGACGCACTTGGCTCTTGGTTCACCAAATGGAGACCAAGAGCCAGGCCGTCGTCTTCGCGAGAAGGAAGATCCCTGACCTACACCCAGTGACAATAATGAACAGGCCAATAGCCTGGAGCACAACCGGGCGGTACCTCGACCTCTAGGCTCACGTGGCAGCCCCACATACGGGACATAAGGGGTAAAGCATTGGACAGATTAAGAGCCCTATACCCGATTCTCAATCCCCAATCGAAACTTCCCCCCAGCATGGGATTACAATGTACAACGCAACAGTAGGACCCATGTTAGAATATGGAGCCACAGTGTTTGGGAACGCCGTCCCCACCCACATAAAGTTATTACAAACAGTGGAAAATCGCGCACTAAAAACAGCCTTAAGACTCCCAATGGACTACCCAAGAAGGCAACTGCATGAAAGCACGGGAATCCAAACGCTGCTCCAGAGATTTAGAAAATTAGCGAGAAACTTCTATGATACAATAGAGAAATCTCAAAACAGCGTAATTAAAGCAGTGGGTAAGCCAGTGCACTATAGGCCAACGACACGGTGGCCTGATAAGCTGAGAGAGGGAGATTAGGCACATCTCCACCCAGCCCATAATGTAACACACACACACAATAACAATAACAATGACAAATACACAAAACAATACCAAAGGAGAATTCACACAGGCAGGTCCACAAGTATACAAAAAAGAGAGGAACTGTAGGAACAACTACACATGTTTAAACTGCACAAACGCCAAGCCATGTTGGCTTGCTAAGATACAGTCGCAGTCGTCGTAGCATGGAGTACATGAAGAGCTTGCAAGATGGATCGGACTACTCTACCATGATCCGAAGAGTCGGATACAATAAGCTGACACACTATCAGATGACTTTCCTGTTTCTGTAGGAGTACTCAGGGATTTGCTTGCCGTGGAAGATTAACACATTCAGTTAAAATTGGATGTTCAGTGACTTTCACAAAAGGGTGTTCTCTCAATGGAATACGGAACTTGTGTCAGTGGACAGTGCCCGGTGAGCAGGCATGTCAGTGTCACTTCATGCTGCCTCTATGACTGATAGGGGGTTCGCTGCGGCCGGACATATGGTTTAGCCAACTGTAGTTTTATCACCTGTCACTGTCAGCCACGTCTCACAATTGAAGAGACTTCTGCTGCAGCACAGAGAAGAAGTCACTGCAGGCCTCCCTGGCGACCACATCAGCCGCCTCATTGCCAGCAATGCACACATGCCCCGGTACCCAAAGGAAAGAAACCTCCTAACTCTGCATTGGAGGAAGTTCTGTTGCTAATAAATCAACTGTAATAGCGTCAGATGGATAGATGTTGTGCAGTGATTTTAGGGCACTATGGTAATCGGAGCAGAGAATAAATCATTTACCCAGAACACGCCGGATTTGTTTTATTGTCTTGAGGATCGGATGCAAATCTATTGGAAAAAAAGAGTGGGCCAGGATATCTCAGTGGGTAAAGCGCTTTCCCATAATTGGCAAACGTCCCAGGTTCGAATCCTGATCCGGCACACAGTTGTAATCTCAGATTAAGTTTCGTATCACGGCACACTCCACTGCAGATTGAAAAAGTCATTGTGGAAACATCCCCTCGGTTGTGGCTAAGTCACGTATCTTCGAAATTCGTTCTTCCAGGAGTGCTAGTCCTACAAGGTTCGCAGGATAACGTCTCTGAAGTTAGGAATGTAGCAGGCGAGGTACTGCCGGAAGTAAAGATGTAACGATATGTCTTGAAGTGTATCAGGGTAGATCAGTCTGTACAGCGCTTTCCCGCGCTGTAATTTTCAAAACAACTCATTGTCGCACATATATTTTATCTCTTTTTAATGAGATGGAATACACATGGGAGAAACTTTTGTCTAAAAGTTAACAAGACCCGCTCTCGCAATTAAAAGTAAAGGAGCCACAGACATTGCCGAGGTGGGGTGGCTTGCGTGCCTCAACGATGCAGATATCCGTACCGTAGGTGCAGCCACAGCGGAAGGGTATCTGTGGAGAGGCCACACAAACTTGTGATTCCTGAAGAGGGGAAGCAGCCTTTTCAGTAGTTACAGGGGCAACAGTCTGGATGATTGACTGAGCTGGCCTTGTAACATCAGCTAATGTGGCTTTGCCACACAGCTACTGTGAACGGCTAAAAGCAAGGGGAAACTACAGCCGTTGCTTTAACCTAGAACATCCAGCTCTACGGTATGAATATATGACGATGGTATCCTGTCGGGTAAAATATTCCGGAGGTAAAATAGTTCCCTATTCGTATCACTGGCCGGGGACTACTCAAGAGGATGTCATCATCAGGAAAGACATTCTACGGATCGGAGCACTTATTTATTTATTGGTTTTTTTCTGTTCCTTAGGACCCAATTGAAGAATGAGACTCCATGGTCATGGAGCAAGTCAATACATTAATTGTTACACAAGAATGGTAATAGTAAAATTTTAAGTAGTCCTTAGCACACGACAATCTCAAGACAAAGTGAAAAGAATCAATAAAGAAAAAATAAATTAGCTTAATTGTTTAACTTTTCTAGGAGTTCCTCGACAATAAAAGGAGTGAGCCATGAGGTAACTCTTCAATTTAGATTTGAAAGCGTGTGGATTAGTGCTAAGATTCCTTAGTTCTTGTGGCAGCTTATTGAAAATGGATGCAGCAGAATACTGTACCCCTTTCTGCACAAGTATTAAGGTGGTGTGATGCAAATGTAGATTCGACTTCTGTCTAGTATTCACCGAGTGAAAGCTACTAACTCGTAGGAATAAGCTGATATTATTAACAACAAACGACATCAAGGAAAAAACGTATTGTGACGCCAGAGTCAAAACTCCCAGACTACTGAAGAGGGGTCGACATGACGTTCGCGAACTTACACCAGATATTGCTCGAACCGCCCGTTTTTGAGCCAGAAATATCCTTTTTGCATCAGGCAAGTTACCCCAAAAAACAATGCCGTACGTCATGAGTGAAAGTAAGCGTAATAGACTACTTTTCGTGTTGAAAAATCACTTATCTCAGATATTGTTCTAATGGTAAATATAGCAGAATTTAGTTTTGGAACAAGATCCTGAATATGGGCTCTCCATGGCAGCTTATTGTCTATATGAACACCAAGAAATTTGAACAGTCTCACTTATCACATGCCCATTATGTGTAATCAGAATGTCAGCTTTCGTCAAATTATGTTTTAGAAACTGCAAAAACTGAGTTTTACTGTGATATAACAACTTGTTTTCTACTAGCCATGAACTTATCTCTTGAACTGCATTATTTGATACTGTGTCAATATTACGAGCAACATCCTTCACTACCAAGCTGGTATCATCAACAAACAAAAATATATTACAATCACCTGTTATACTCGAAGGCATATCATTTATATAAATAAGAAACAGCAATGGTCCCAAAACAGACCCCTGGGGCACCCCATACTTAATTGTGCCCCATTGGGATTGCACGTCATAGCCATTTTCTACACTGCGGAGAATTACCTTCTGTTGTCTATTATTAAAGTAAGAGGTGAACCAGTTGTGGGCTACTCCCCGTATTCTACATCTACATGGGATACTCTGCAAATCACATTTAAGTGCCTGGCAGAGGGTTCATCGAACCACAATTATATTATTTATCTCCCATTCCATTCTCAAATAGCGCGCGGGAAGGAAGAACACCTGAATCCATAATGTCCCAACTTCTGCAACAATATTTTGTGATCAACACAGTCAAACGCTTTTGTTAAATCAAAGAAGACGCCTAATGTCCGTAGCCTCTTATTTAACCCATCAAGTGCCTCACAGAGAAACGAAAATATAGCGTGGAATGTTAGATCACTTAATCGGGTAGGGAAGTTAGAAAATTTAAAAAGGGAACTGAATAAACTGAAAATAGATATGTGGGGATTAGTGAAGTTCCGTGGAAAGAGGAACAGGTCAGGATTATTAATACAAAATCAGTTGCGGGTATTACAGGAATAGGTCTGATAATGAATAAGAAAATAGGAATGCGGGTAAACTACTATGAGCGGCGCAGACATCGCAGTTTAGTAGTTAAGACAGACACGAAGCTAACACCGACCACAATAGTTCAGGTTCATATATGACAACTAGTTCTACCGATGATGAAGAGATCTAAGAAACGTATGAGGAGGTAAATTATTCAGACGATTAAGGGAGCGGAAACTTAATTGTGATGGGAGACTGGAATTCGGTAATAGGAAAAGGAAGAGAAGGAAAAATAGGAGGTAAATATGGACTGGGCAAAAGGAATGAAAGAGGAAGCCGCCTGGTAGAATTTTGCACGGAACATAATTTAGTTATAACAAACACCTGGTTTAAGAATCACAAAAGAAGGTTGTATACGTGGAAGAGACCAGGAGACACCGGAAGGTACCAGATAGATTTCATAATAGTAAGACATAGATTTCGGAACAAGGTTTTAAACTGTAAGACTTACCCAGGGGCAGATATACTCTCTGATCATAGCTTATTGAACTATAGGCTGCAATTGAAAGCACCTCAGAAAGGTAGGAAAATAAGGAGATGGGACTTGCATAAATTGAAGGAACCTGATGTTCATAAGAATTTCAGAGGGAGCTTTAAGAAACAATTGACAGAAACGGTGGTAAATAAAACAGTAGAAAAGGAATGGGTGGCGTTGAGTGATGAAATAGTGAAGACAGCGGAGGACAATGTAGGTAGATAGGCAAGACCCACAAAAAAATTCTTGGATATTACAGGAAATTCTGAATTTAATCGATGAAAGGAAAAAAATATAAAAATGCAGTAAATGAAACACGTAAAATGGAGTACAGACGACTAAGAAATGAGATTGACAGGAAGTGCAAAATAGCTAAGCAGGAGTGGCTAGAAGGCAAATGCAAGTCGGTAGAAGAATGTATAAATAGGGGAAAAATAGATAATGACTACAGGAAAATAAAAGATAATTGGAGGCAAGAAAAGCAGCTGTATGAATATAAAGAACTCAGTTGAAAAACCAGTTCTCAGCAAAGAAGGGAAAGCTGAAAGGTGGAAAGAGTACATAGAGGGGCTCTACAAAGTAAATTATCTTAAAAAATAACATTGTAGAAACGGAAGAGGAAACAGATGAAGATGACATAGGAGATACCATATTGAAAGAAGAATTTGACAGAGCACTGAAAGACCTAATCGAAACAAGCCCCCTGGAGTAGATGACATTCCTCAGAACTATTAAAGTCTCTGGGAGAACCAGCTACGACAAAACTATTTCACCTGGTGTGTAAGACGTACGAGACAGGCGACATACCGTCGGACTTCAAGAAAAATGGAATAATCACCAGTCCTAAGGAAGCAGGTGCCGACAGGTGTGACAATTATAGAACCATCAGTTTAATATGTCATGGTCGCAAAATTTTAACACGAATTATCTACAGGAAAATGGAAAGGCTGGTAGAAGCTGACCTAGGGGAGGATCCCTCTGGATTCAGAAGAAATGTAGGAACAAGGGAGGCAATATTCACTTTACGGCTTATCTTTGAAGATAGATTAAGGAAAGGGAAACCTACATTTTTGGCTTTTGTAGATTTGGAGAAAGCGTTTGATAATGTTGATTGGAATACACTCTTTCAGCAGTATTAATAGGGAACGGAAGGTTATTTACAACTTGTACAAAAACCAGGCAGAGGTTATCAGTCTTGAAAGGCATGAAAGGGATGCAGAGGTTGGGAAGGGAGTCACACAGGGTTGTAACCTTCCTCCAATGCTATTCAATTTGTACATTGAGCAAGCTATAAAGGAAAGCAAGGAGACATTTGGAGAAGGAATTAAAGTTCAGGTTTGCCTATGACATTGTAATTCTCTCAGAGACAGTAAAAGACACGGAAGAGCAGTTAAACGGAATGTACAGTGTGTTGGAAGGTGCGTATAAAATGGACATTAAGAAGAGCGAAAAAAGGGTAATGGAGTGCAGTCCAATAAACTCAGGCGATGCAGAAGGAATTAGATTAGGTAACTAAACAATAAATATGGTAGTTGGGCAGTAAAATAACATGCGATTGTCGCAGTATAGAGGATATAAAATACTGCATGGAAATGGGCAGAAAAGCGATTTTGAAGAAGATAAATTTGTTACCATCGAATATTAATTTAAGTGTAAGGAAGTCCTTTCTGAAGGCATTTGTGTGGATTGTTGCCTTTTATGGAAGTAAAACATGGACGATAAACAGTGTGCTCGGGAAGAGTCTAGAGTCTTTTGAAATGTGGTGCTACAGAAGAATGCTAATGATTAGGTGAGTGTATCGCATAACTAATGAAGTGGTACTGAATATAACTGGGGAGAAACGGAATTTTTGGCACACCTTGACTAAAAGAAGTGATAGACTGGTAGGACGCACTCTTAGACATCAAGGAATCGTAAATTTAGCAATGGAGGGAAGTGTGTGGGGTAAAAATCGCAGAGAGAGACCAAGAATGAATACAGTAAGCAGATTCTAATGGATGTAAGTAGCAGGTCTTCTGAGGATATGAAAAGGCTTGCTCAGGATAGGGTAGGGTGGAGAGCTGCATCCAGCCAGACTCCGGACTGAAGACCATACCATCATCAGAAGAAGAAAACACCAATACAACTATTTTTGGCATCAGCGTTTTATCCGCAGTCCCTTTTAATATGAAATTTGTACACTGTCGTTTCAAAATGAAACAAGTTACGCGATTTTTGGTATCACCACTTCCCCTGTGTATATTACATATATTTTTATTTTATTGCTTTTATGGACAACAGTGGACCACCAATACTGTACCAGACAATTCAGTTTCATGAATCAGGACTCCCTCTTTTCAGGTGGTCAAATACTTTTTCATTCTTTTAGATCGTGCCCCTCTCTTCATCCGAAATCACATTTACCCTTCTCTGTTTCTTAATTTTTATTAGCAGTATGATGCGTTTATCCTGAAGTCTCTTCAGAGCGTCTTTATTGCCTTTCTCATTCTCCATCGTAATCTGAAATTCGATCACGTCATTCCCTATCGCTGTGATCCATCTAATGCCGCTATAACGCCCCTCTTATTATTATATGACTTCTCAGTTATTCTCCTTCTAATTCCTTTCTCTGCTGTCTTCGTCAAATGTCCTAGGTAAGACATCCGGTCACTGGTTCTATTTCTAAATATACTTTTTCATTTCAAGCTATTGTCCAAACTCTGTCTTTTGAGTGCTTTTTATATATGCATGTCATGACTATCCTTTCTATGCCGGCCGCGGTGGCCGAGGAGACAGGCGCTTCAGTCACGGTCTGCACGGTCACTACGGTCGGGGGTTCGAATCCCCCCTCGGGCATGGATATTTGTGCCGTCCTAGTTCGTAAGTGGTTCATAAGTAGTTCGTACGTTTAGGGTCTGATGACCCCGTAGTTAAGTCCCATAGACTATACAAACATTTGAACATTTTTTTCTTCTTTCTATTTTGAGTAATGTGTCTATCGGGACAGTGTTCGTTGCTTTAAATTAGTTTCGCTAGGATATGTTATTTGCGTCTGTGCGACTGTTGCTTAGTGTTTCGGTTTGTGGCTATTGAGAAGCTCTGTTTCTATTATATGTATTCTTGGTAATAAGACATGTTTCAATCTGTCTATTCCACTCTACGATGATAGTTTCTCATCCAAGATTTGTGTTGTTATTCTCCCTATTATTTAAAGTTTTCAACAATATTTATGCCGCAGTCTTCCATTTTAATTATGTTTGCTAGTGGCATTTCCGTTAGCATTATTTCTGCTTTTACAATATATACTTTGAGGCCAATGTACTGGGCTATTTCCTGTAATTTTAGTGTTTGTTTCTTGGTTTCTGGAATGTTGTTAGCAATATCATCAGCAAATACTAAACCAACTTTACGTCTTTTTGTACTCGAACTATAACGTTCTTTGGACCGTTCTTCCAGCACTCCCTCATTACGTATCCGAGGGCACAATTATAAAGAAGTGGTTGTAGCAGCGTCGGGAGTATGGGGGGAGGAGGGAGGGGAGAGATAACGGGGGTGGTTTCCAGCGGTGTAGGGGCGCAAAGTAAGAAGCCGTGGGCGGGGAAACAGGGAGGGTAGATTTTTCGTTCCTGTTTTTCAGTTTCATCGATTCTGGGGTGACCTCCTAGAGGCATACAAAGATTCCGGAAGAACAACTTACAATGGCAAAGTTTTCGCATTTCGTGACTTCGCTCTTTTATTACTGTGATGCCACGTTATTCGGTACGCTTTCGACACTGTGGTGGCTCTTTCACAATTAGCTTCCGTGTGCAATCCAGGTGGTACAATGATTTCACCCAGATATTTGAAGAAATACAAGTATGTCATTGTGCCATAATTCGTCTGTAGTGGGGATTTTTGGATATCCTGGTGTCCGTTAGCCATGCAATGTCTTCTCATACGAAATTTAGAGGCCTGTTATTGATTCCGTCTTATGTATAATGTCACTATGGCATATCTGGTTTCTTCACGAGTCTTGGTAAATATAGCTAGGACATCATTTGTTGCAAATGTAGGTATGTATAATCTACTTGAAATTATATAGCTTATTTTTGTCGAAATTTTATCCTAAATATCATATGTAAATTTGAAATAAATCCATGACATACATTTCGAGAATTTTGATAAAAAAAAATATAGAAATATACCGTAGTAGTCTAAAAATATGTACATATATTTACAAATATTGCCGTATCTCTGCCGAAAGTTTATTAGATACTATACTAACACTTTAGAGTAACTGTCATAAAGTTTAGGAGATAGTTGCTAATAGTATTTCCTTCCTAGTTCGTAAGCACTCACCTATCTATACTTTTTATTTGTGTGTGTAAGAATTTGGGGTAAATCAGTGAACAGTCTTACAGGAAAATGTATATTTCCTGTCCATCCAAATGTTTATTAGAGCTATGTGTAAACGTTTGGACTAAATTGGTCAGAAATTTTTCGATAATTTTGGCAACAATGATAAAGAGTGTCTTGTTTCTATATAGTAGTACTGTACAGGTATACTGTATGAAAATGTGTTGGGAAGGCATTAATGGGAAAGAAGTAATGAATTAAAGCGTCATACATGACTGATCTTGACTTTTACTGCACGCCAACGTAATAGGAATTTAGTTTTCGTAAGTATCTAACTTGTCAGACCTCGTTAACTACGTCCCACACTGTGGTATACTTTTGTTGGTGCTTTCGTTGATAATTGTAGATACCGCCTGCAAAACGTGTTGCGAATAGAGTTAGCAGTGAAAATGTAATACATGTCCATTAACGGCAAATTGCACCGCGAGGTCCTACCACATAAGTTTGTGTTAACTCCCACAGTGATTTCTGCCGTCATATCACAAAGTGTTGCTAGTCTGTTAGCGCTGATAACTCTAGGCAAACGACACTACTCTCTGACATCAACGAGCATTACGCTGACTGTGACGAGAGCTAACACCTGAAATTTGGTTCTCTCGGCACATCCTGACACTGTAGATCTCAGAACACTAAATCTCCTAACGGTTTCGGGAATGGTATGTTCCATGATTCCATCGGAAAAAAAAAAAAAAAAAAAAAAAAAAGCTCTGTAACTTGCAATAAAATTATCGGAATCAATTTCACCTCAGTGTCGACAGTACAGTTGACAGCTGTGCCCTGTTACACCTCTTCTACTAGGTACTACCTTCATTTGCAACCTAACACTTCTTTCACCTCCTTATTTTTATCAAGTACAGGTAGCAATCTGTCCATCAGGTTCTTACCGTATCATATGAGCTGCTGTAGGAATATGATGGGATCATCAGGTGGAACAATTGCATCTACGTGTACATCCATACTCCGCAAGCCACCCGACAGTGTGTGGCGTAGGGTACCTTGAGTACCACTATTGGTTCTCCCTCCTCTTCCAGTCACGTATTGTTCGCGGAAAGAAAGATTGTCGGTATGCCTCTGTGTGGGCTCTAGTGTCTCTGATTTTATCTTCAAGATCACTTCGTGAGATATACGTAAGAGGGAGCAATATACTGCTAGACTCATCGGTAAAGGTATGTTCTCAAAACTTCGACAAAAGCCCGTACCGAGCGACAGAGCGTCTCTCCTGCAGAGTCATCCGCTGGAGTTTATCGATCATCTCCGTAACGATTACCAAATGATGCTGTAACGAAGCGCACTGCTCTCCGTTGGATCTTATTTATTTTCTTTATCAACCGCACCCGGTACGGATCCCACACCGGTGAGCAGTATTCAAGCAGTGGGCGAACAAGTGTACTGTAACCCACTTCCTTGGTTTTCGGACTACATATCCTTAGGATTCTTCCAATGAATCTAAATCTGGCATCTGCTTTACCGACGATTGATTTTGTATGGTCGTCCATTTTAAATCACTCCTAACTCCTACTCCTAGATAATTTATGGAATTAATTGCTTCCAGTTGCTAACCTGCTATAGTGTAGCTAAATGATAAAGGATCTTTCTTTCTGTGTATTCGCAGGACATTACACTTGTCTACATTGAGCTTTAATTGCCATTCTCTGCACCATGCGTCAATTCTATGCAGATCCTCCTGCATCTCAATACAATTTTCCATTCTTACAACCTCTCTATACACACTACTGGCCATTCAAATTGCTAAAACAAGAATAAATGCAGATATAACGGGTATTCATTGGGCAAATTTATTATACTAGAACTGGCGTGTGATTACATTTTCACGCAATTTGGGTGCATACATCCTAAGAAATCAGTACCCAGAACAACCACCTCTGTCCGTAATAACGGCCTTGATACTCCTCAGCATTGAGTCAAACAGAGCGTGGATGGCGTGTACAGGTACAGATGCCCATGCAGCGTCAACACGATACTACAGTTCATAAAGAGCAGTGACTGGCGTATTGTGACGAGCCAGTTGCTCGGCCACCATTGACCAGACGTGTTCAATTAGCGAGAGATCTGGAGAATGTGTTGGCCAGGGCAGCAGTAGAACATTTTCCATATCCAGCATTATCCTGCTGACATGTAGGGTTTCGCAGGGATCGAATGAAGTGTAGAGCTACGGGTCGTAACACGTCTGAAATGTAACGGCCACTGTTCAAAGTGCCGTCGATGCGAACAAGAGATGACCGAGACGTGTAACCCCATACCACCACGCCGGGTGATACGCCAGTAAGGCGAAGACGAATACACGCTTCCAACGTGAGTTCACCGCGATGTCGCCAAACACGGATGCGAGCACCATGATGCTGTAAACAGAACCTGGATTCATCCGAAAATATGACGTTTTGCCATTCGTGCACCCAGGTTCGTCGTTGCGTACACCATCACAGTTGTTCTTGTCTGTGATGCAGCGTCAAGGGTAACCGCAGCCATGGTCTCCGAGCTGATAGTCCATGCTACTGCAAACGTCGTCGAACTGTTCGTGCAGATGGTTGTTGTCTTGCAAGCGTCTCCATTTGTTGACTCAGGGATCGAGACGTGGCTGCATGATCCGTTACAGCCATGCGGATATGATGCCTGTCATCTCGACTGCTACTGATACGAAGCTGTTTGGATCCAGCATGGCGTTCCGTATTGCCCTCCTTAACCCTCAGTTTCCATATTGGATCGCGATCAAGGTGAGCAGCAATGTCGCGATACGATAAACCGCAATCGCGATAGGCTACAATCCGATCTTTATCAAAGTCGGAAACATGATGGTACACATTTCTCCTCCTTATACGAGGCATCACAACAACATTTCACCAAGCTACGCCGGTCAACTGCTGTTTGTGTATGAGAAATCGGTTGGAAACTTTCCTCACGTCAGCATGTTGTAGGTGTCTCCACCGGCGCCAGCCTTGTGTGAATGCTCTGGAAAGCTAATCATTTGCATATCTCAGCATCTTCTTCCTGTCGACTAAATTTCAAGTTTGTAGCACGTCATCTTCATGGCGTAGCAATTTTAATAGCATCATCCGCAAAAAGCCTCAGTGAACTTCCTATGTTATCCGCAAGGACATTTATATACATTGTGAACAGCAATGGAACCACGACACTTTCCTGTGGCACCCCTGACATCACTCTTACTTCCGATGACTTCTCACCATTCAGAATGACATACTGCATTCTGTTATGTAGGAACTCTTCAATTCAATCACACAATTGGTCTGATACACCATAAGCTCTTACATTTTTCATTAAACGACTGTGGGGAACTGTATCATACGCCTTGCGTAAGTCAAGAAAGACAGCATCGACCTGAGAATTATAAGGCCTTCATCTCCATGTTTTCGTAATCAATGACCGATCTATAAAATTTCATGCATGCAGCCCCCTCAATCTTGATTATTCGAATATTTCGGCTGAGAATTTTCACAATCTGTGAATGCAACGACCTGTAGTAGCAAAAAACTGTTTAAAGACATGTTCAAATGTTTGTAAATCTCTGGGACCTAACTGCTTGGTTATTAGTCCGTAACTTGCAAACTTCTTTAACTAAATTAAACTAACCTAAGGACAACATACACACCCAGGCCCGAGGGAGGACTCGAACCCTCAACGGCGAACGGCCGCGTGCACGGCAGCACGGCGCCTCAGTGCACACTACTATTCCGCCGCGGCAAACCGTTTTTAAGTCATGTAATTAAAAATTAAGAATTTTTTTCCCTTTCCTTGCTGTATAACCTTAAGTCTTGAATTTTATGAGTCTAACAAGGAAATTACTTAGGCTCGAACAAACAGAAAAACACCAAAATCGTATGATAGCTAATGTACAGATCTCTTATTACACTTGTGATACTCCCGCATCTGCAAAACTCTGCAGTCGCCCATTAGAGGCCTTTGCGTGTGCCATGCCGCATTGCACTTTGACGTGCCGGTACGCCAGTAGTGACGGTGCAGCGTGCCCCTGAAGTTGCGTTTTGTGGCGTTATTTGTGTGGTGAAGTGTCGGGTGGGTCGGCGATTGGTAATCAATGTTGGCGGTCTGACGAGTTTCGTTTACAGTTGTATCGTGTGAATGGACCACTCCATGAATCCACGGTCACTGATCATTAGCAGGTTACTATTGAAGTAGCTGGAGGATCCGTAATGGTGTGCAGTTCAGTTGGAGTGATATGGGACCACCGAAAGTATAATAATAATAATATGGTTTTCTTTTCCGCAGGACCTAATTGAGGAGTAAGACTCCATGGTCATGGAACAAGTCAATACAAACGTTTAAGACAAGAATGGTAATAGAAAATTTTTAAGTAGTCCTATGCTAACGACACTCTTGTAAGACTACGTGAAAAGAAACAATAAAGAAAGAAAAAGAATTAACTTCATTGATTAATTTTTCTAGGAGTTCCTCGACAGAATAAAATGAGAGAGCCATGAGGTAACTCTTCAATTTAGATTTGAAAGCGTGTGGGTCAGTGATAAGATTCTTCAGTTCTTGTGGCAGCTTACTGCACCCCTTTCTGTACAAGTGTCAAGATGGCGTGATGTAAATGTAGATTCGGCTTCTGTCTAGTATTCACCGATTGAAAGCTACTAACTCGTGGGAATAAGCTGATATTATTAACGACAAACGACATTAAAGAAAGACGTGTTGTGAAGCCAGTGTCAAAATTCCCAGACTACTGAAAAGGGGTCAACATGAAGTTCGTGAACTTACACCATATATTGCTCGAACCGCCCGTTACTGAGCCAAAAATATCCTTTTTCTTTCAGTCGAGTTACCCCAAAAAATAACGCCGTACACCATAAGTGAGTGCAAGTAAGTGCAGTAGACTACTTTTCGTGTTGACTAATCACCTATTTCAGATATTGTTCTAATGGTAAATAAAGCAGAACTTAGTTTTGCAACAAGCTCCTGAACATGGACTTTCCACGACAACTTACTATCTGAACACCTTGAAATTTAAACTGTTCAGTCTTCCTTGTCATATGCCCATTATATGTAATAAAAATGTCAGATTTCGTCAAATTATGTGTTATAAATTGTAAAAACTGAGTTTTACTCTGATTTAACATCAACTTGTTTTCTACAAGCCAGGATTTATCTCTTGAACTGCATTATTTGATACTGTGTCAATATTACGAACAATATTCTTCACTACCAAGCTGGATCATCTTCAAACAAAAATATTTTACAGTCACTTGTTATACTCGAAGGCATGTCATTTATATAAAAAAAGAAACATCAACGGTCCCAAAACAGACCCCTGGGGCACCCCACACTTAACTGTGCCCCATTGGGATTGTACCTCATAGCTATTTTCAACACTGTGGAGAATTAACGTTTGTTCAAAACTCAAAATGTTCAAATGTTTGTTAAGCTTATGGGACTTAACTACGGGGTCATCAGTCCCTAAACTTACAAACTACTTATGAACTACTTACGAACTGCCGGCCGCGGTGCCCGAGGGGACTGAGGCGCTTCAGTCACGGTCTGCATGGCCACTACGGTCGGGGTTCGAATCCCCCCTCGGGCATGGATATTTGTGCCGTCCTTAGTTGTAGGTAGTTCATAAGTAGTTTGTAAGTTTAGGGACGGATGACCCCGTAGTTAAGTCCCTTACGCTTAACAAACATTTGTACATTTGAACTTACGAACTAGGACGGCACAAATATCCGTGCCCGAGGGGGGATTCGAACCCCCGACCATAGTGGCCGTGCTGACCGTGACTGGAGCGCCTCAGTCACCTCGGGCACCGCGGCCGGCTACCGTTTGTTGTCTATTATAAAAGTAATTCTACATACGACTCTGACAAGTGACATGTACGTACGTATCCTGGCTGACACATGCAGTAAGACATGTCCATTGAGTATTCCGACGGATTTGGAAATCCCAGCAAGACAGTTCCAATCCCAAACGTGCTGAATTGCTACACCGTGTCTCCTGGAACACTCTTCTGAGTTTAAACACCTCCTTGGCCACCAAACACCCCAGATATGAACATTATTTACAACAAATCTCCACCCGTTCGTCCTCTTGTGGCTTTATGGATATCCCTGCAGGATGCGATGCTTCAGTTCCGTCCAGCAACATTTGAGACAAAAGTCGAGTCGACGCGACTTGTTGTAGCACTTCTGCGTCATGGCAGGGGACCTACTTTATGACTCAGGTTTCTTTGGATCTTCAGAGTATAAGAGCGTTTGCCGCCTGAAGTTTGGATCTGTAAACAGGATGAAAAAGCAAAGCATTGCCATGTCGATCACTATTACAAAACTCAATTGAATATGCATACAGAATTCGCAGTTTGTCTTCCGCCCATTTTGGTATGATTGTCACAACATTAGTGTGGAAACAAATTGAATTGCGCAAAGTTAACGAATGACCACTGCTGGTGCTATTCATGTCCTCAAATGTCTAAGTAATTTCAAATTCACGGAATATTATATATATACAGGTGGCGTCTGTTCCGAATGAACAGACGTCACTTCTGATCCTGCAGTTGTTATTATTTAATATTCAGAGAATATATGACATCAACTGCGATTGGGCAAAGCTGAAAATGTGTACGCAGCCGGGATTCAGGCCCGGGTCTCCTGCTTTCTAGGCAGTTGCGATGATCCCTACACCACTGGGGACTCAGTGATCACCGTACCTGCAATGACTATCTAAGCACGCCTCTCTTTCGTTAGTGGAGCGTAGTGGGCAAGTTTCTGGCCCTTACTGTTACGAGAATTAGTTTTATAACTACGAGTTTGAATACTATGGGCAGGGTGAAGCTGTGAAATTGTATCTGACGGCAGGCGTGCTTAGGTAGTCCTTGTAGATGTGGTGATCAATGTGTCCCTAGTGGTGTAGGGGTTAGCACAACTGCCTAGAAAGCAGGAGACCCGCGTTCGAATTCGGGCTGGATGGGCATTTTCAGCATTTCCCATTCGCACTTGATGTCATACATTCCGTGAATATGAAAGAATAACAGCTGCAGGCTCAGAAGTGACGTCTGATCTTTCGGAACAGACGCCACATGTATATGTGTCGAAACAATTGTTCCATGTTTCTGCCACCCGCAGCCCGGGGGGTGGGCAGTATTTCCCCGTCCGGTGCAGTATGCCTTCTCCCTGCCGCCTCTGGAATCGTCGCTGTGGTTAAAAGTACAGTGTAACTGCTTTGGCTCTACCAACAACACCAGCAGTCTTACAGGTGTACTACTGATTGTATTTCCTTCTCGTACACTGTTAACAAGTATGCACGAAAGTTACTCAGTACATTCTGGCAAGCAGATTCGAAAACTTAGGTCTTTAGAAATTTTGAAATAAAACAGCTCTCACATGCTGTATGTATTCTGAACACTGTGGATTGTGTAGCATTACACGAAAAACAATTGCGTAGACCCAGTATTTTCTGTTGGTGATTACATGTCCTCGTGAATTTTATTAAAGACAGATCATCAGTAGATGGATCTAATACTGTAAATTGGTAAATACAGTTGTGTTCAGTGAGATGACAGAGAGCTACACGTGTAGCACAACTACTCCATTTTTTCGCCTCACCCGCGCTCTGCCTTCACAGCTTCATTTCGGGCATCACACTGCTGGGCACGCCCACGGAGCTGTACCTGCGCGGCACGCAGTACGCCTTCATGAACGTCTCCATCTTCACGGCACCGCTCTTCATAGGCTTCGCCTACCTGCCAGTCTTCCACGGCCTTCGAATCACCTCCACCTACGAGGTACGTACCCATTCGCATGTTGGATGCACCTGTTTTCTGTCATTGTTAAAGGTTTCTTCATCTCCGTGTCGTTTTTTCTCATACGTTCATCTCCTTCTCCTAGAGATTTCCATCGATTTTTCGCTCGCCACTGCGTCGTCCGTGTCGTCACATGCATCCTACTTAGGCTTTCTCACTTTATATACAGACGCTTTTTATCAATAATTTTAAAATCCAATCAGGCAGAAGGTAATCGACAGTCGTTTTGATATGGTTTGTAAGAGTAAAATAGAAGAATATAAATTAATGAAATGCAGCAACCAGTTGCTTGTGGTTATTTATTTTTAACTTTAACGACCGGTTTCGGGCCCTTGAGTGCCCTTCTTCTGGTCTCTATACAGACAAACAAGTGCATTGGTATACAATAAGGCTATAGAACGTACAAAAGTCGGTTACAGAAATTAGAAAGGAGTTTCGAACCAAATAGATTGTAATAAAGATAAGTTCATATAATGGGATAAAATTAACACTTACATTTTTGTACTGTTGCTTAATGAATGTACATGCTAGTAGGAGAATCAACGCTAAGTGCAGAGATTATGCAATCAATAACAATCAGGTGCTAACAAAGTATCTATGGATGAGGCTTATAGTAAAAGAATAAAGATAAATAAGGAAAAAAGGCTATGGGAAAACAATAATACTCAAAGTAGTTGAAAAGAAAAGCATAAAGAGAGGAGCAGGTGACTGATAAATCAGTCGCCTAGCAGATTAAAATTCAGTAGTCTAAGAAGTACAATGATAAGTGGCGCCATAGGCGGAATGTTTCAGAACTACCACCTGTGTCTACTACTGTGTCAGCTGGTAATTCTGAAATATTCCGCCTATGGCGCCACTTATCATTGTACTTCTTAGACTACTGAATTTTAATCTGCTAGGCGACTGATTTATCAGTCACCTGCTCCTCTCTTTATGCTTTTCTTTTCAACTACTTTGAGTATTATTGTTTTCCCATAGCCTTTTTTCCTTATTTATCTTTACTCTTTTACTATAAGCCTCGTCCATAGATACTTTGTTAGCAGCTGATTGTTATTGATTGCATAATCTCTGCACTTAGCGTTGATTCTCCTACTAGCATGTACATTCATTAAGCAACAGTACAAAAATGTAAGTGTTAATTTTATCCCATTATATGAACTTATCTTTATTACAATCTATTTGGTTCGAAACTCCTTTCTAATTTCTGTAACCGACTTTTGTACGTTCTATAGCCTTATTGTATACCAATGCACCTGTTTGTCTGTATAGAGACCAGAAGAAGGGCACTCAAGGGCCCGAAACCGGTCGTTAAAGTTAAAAATAAAGAACCACAAGCAACTGGTTGCTGCATTTCATCAATTTATAATCTGAACAGTTGCTGAAATGGATAAAATACTTAAACTAGAAGAAACAATATTCTTATTTCACTTCAAATGTTGTACTAAAAATTCGTGTCTTCTATTTTATAATTTTTGCATTCAGTTTTTTGTTGTCACTAATTTCACATACTTCGCTATTCGGAAGTTACAAGATTTCACAAAGGAAATAGCACTGAATTGTGGGTATTTAGAGGCTGTAATATCTGTGACAAATAAAACCTCTAGTAGCTCATTGACAATGACAGTCCGATTCTGAGTTACTTATGATAACAATCAAAGCTAAAATTACTCACTATACACTACTTCTGCTGTCTTTTTCTTTGTGTGAGAGAATATTAATGAATTAGCGCACACGATTCCGTTCAGCAAGACAGTCTTGCTTTCTTTCATACAAAGGTGTTGTGTAGAATCGTAATGATGATCTATTAACCTCACATTCTAACTAATTATCAATTTTGTAACCTTTCAACAAGAATAAACGTATAATTACAAAATTTTGTGAGACACAGAATTGTTCTGAACTAAGATTAAATTAAGACTACCATTCAAAATGTAGGGATATGTACACGCAGTATGTACGTTCGTAAAAATATTCTTATCTGTAATAAAACGTTGCTCACAATACCGACTTCTGCGTATAACACTACTTTTTTCTCATTTTCCATCCAAACATCTACATAAATCCGCTTTCATATAGATAGCAAATCAAGCAACTGAAAAAATGTTCAAATGTTTGTTAAGCTTATGGGACTTAACAACGGGGTCATCAGCCCCTAAAATAACAAACTACTTACGAACTACCTGATACTAAGGACGGCACAAATATCCATGCCCGAGGGGGGATTCGAACCCCCGACCGTAGTGGCCGTGCAGACCGTGACTGGAGCGCCTCAGTCCCCGCGGCCACCGCGGCCGGCCAAGCAACTGAACTCGGTAATGGCCTAAACCTACATGTGTGATGGCGGTCCTTGCTACTAGTACGTCGGCAGCCCATAGCGGCAGCCGCATCGCTTTTAATTTTTTAAACCGCAAATATTTACTTACGATATATTTTTACAAAGTTAATGTAATTTTATACGACATGAACACAATACGCTTTAAGTGCTATCGTCTCATATCAGAATTTCATCCTTATGATGAATACATCCATAGATGGTGTTGAAATCTAGATTGAGTGTAATTATAACAAAGCGACTTATACACTAAATATATATCAATGTAATTGCTAGCAGGAAATGCCAAATAGTGTGCATAAAAAATGTTTAGATGCTGTACTCACAACTATATATCACTCCCAGTAAAGTATTGCATGACTGGTAATTATATAATGCTAAAATGCTACTATTTATCAGTAACTAAAATTTTAGACATGTAGTGAGTGATAATACAAATTAGGGAAGATGTCCCCTCCTACCTATAAAATCGCTACAGCTAATATCTGTTACTGCAGTCAATATATACAAAGAATTGAATATTGATAATTAATGTAATAGTCGAAATAACACAATTAGCTGGTCAACACAACTTTTTATAAGCCTGACATATATACAATGCTATTTATTTTCATTTCTTTATGTTTTACCCTTCGCCTGTCTATTTATTGAAATATTGTACAATGACAAAAGTATTGTTTGTAGAACTATCTGGAAACGTCTTATACAAATCTCTTAATTAATGAAATCTATCACTTGTTTTAATCACAGTATCACCGAGAAACTGTCCTACACTGATTCCTAGGCTGGCTACATCGTTTGTAACTTCACACGCAACATGTATCACCATTGAACCACACGATTCCGGATCCGACGTAGACGGTATCATTAGAATGACATTGAGAGGGGGTCAGCAGTATCATCACACTTTGCATTAAATGAATTTAAAGATTGAACATCTTCCTTTTGTGCTTAGTGATACATCAACACTCGGTTTTAGGCTTACATACAGTAATCAGTAGAAGCGTAACTCCCATCTCTCTAGCCATCTGCTGAGACTATATATATATATATATATATATATATATATATATATATATATATTTCCAGAAAGGACGAAAGGTATTTCTTCAGTAAAAAACCGTTTGATTACAAATTGTTTTATTACGTATTTAATGACGCGTTTTGCCCTTTAGCAAGGCATCTTCAGATTATCTTCGTGACAGAATTTACACAAAATTACAAGGCCTAATTTACACAAAATAAGCCCATGTCCCATTATACCCGTTTTGTAATTACCCCTTGTAATTTTGTGTAAATTCTGTCACGCAGATAATCTGAAGATGCCTTGCGATAGGGTGAAACGCGTCATTAAATAAGTAATAAAACAATTTGCAATCAAGACGGTTTTTAATGAAGGCGTATTTATTCTCACTGATTGATGTACACCAAGTCTGGAACTCATTTTATTATGACGAAAAGTAGATTTCTATTGCATAAACTAGGTCCTGTTAAGCATTTAACCACTAACGGCCGGTTTGTCAATGTCTCGTTAAGTTCCGGTTAAGATTTTAACTTGTAGTTAGCGGAGAACTGCGTTTGTCAATGTTTCGTTATGAGAACCAGACGTTAAAAGACCTCAAACCGGCCGTTAACTTAACGAGTAAAATTCTGTTCGTTACACTGCGAATGACCAGTTAAGTTAGAATCTGTACGAAAATGGCAGGATTCCAAAGCGCTAAAATACCGCAATATATTCACTTGATAAGACCGCTTTATCGAACAAAATAACAGAAGCAATACATGTATGAAAAACTAGTGTGGAAAGCAGCTTCAATGAAAAATTTTATCGTCATATTTCTCGCCCCATCAATATCAGTAGTTAGCAGATGAGTTTGATATATAGCGGATACGCAACATTATCTTAAAATTATTGTTGCGATATCAAAATCCAAATTTATGGGTAACGACTAGTTCAGTGAGAATCGGTATGATGAAAATGGTTAGAATAAGACATTTCGTTGACAATGAACACGATGTCAATATTTTAGACGATCTAGAGATCATTGCTCCTATAATGCGACCTAGACGTATTTACGTTCGCCCAAATCATTTTGAATGCTGAGATGATGAAGAATTTGTTACTCTATTTCGTCTTGGAAACGCTACATGAAAAACTCCACAACCATTTCAAGAGTCCAACAGATAGTTACGTATTTTGTAAGTTATCTGTCATAAAAGAAAACAGAATACATTATTTGAGCCTGCAAGCTTATTGATTCTGTATTTGGTTAAATTGTACCACGCTTCTCGCCGGGCTGCAGTGGTTACATTGGTACCAATGGTAATGACGGCAACTCAGACGACCAATAAATGTTTCTTTTTCGTGACAACTTCAATTAAAACATTTTTTGAACGGACAAGGATACATACAAGAACCTGTCAATCATAGAGCAGGTACAGTATTAATTTTTCTGCGAGGTACAGTATTAATTTTTCGTGAAAAATATTAACACAATTCTACACTTCATTGTTTATCTGTTGCCAAATGGAGTCCGGCGAGATGCGTCGTAAAATTTGACCCAGTATTTTCTTATGCTTGTTGCGCCTAGTGTGAGGCCTAAAATGTGATTCCTTCCTCCGATCTACAGGAACAGTATATAATTTGCCACACGCGATAATGTCGCTTTTTTTTCTTCTCCTTCCATGTCGTAGCGTCCGGTTTTTTACATTCCAGTGCACCCTAATATTTCTATAATGAGGACACAACACACTCGCACTAACTTCTTATAAAATTCGAGCTTCTTTCACGTTTGTTTTCCATAATGCCAATTAACAACTATCTGCTAACCTCTTCCCTGATAGTTAAATAAGGGAAACAGCTGTTTATTTAGACGTCACTTTTATTTGTTTCTATCGCCAACCTAGTCGAAACATATCGTAACTTCTCGTTTTCTCCTGGTTTGCAAAAGAGATGTGTATCTGGCAATGACAAACGCAATGCACTTAACGAGCACATTTAACTGGACGTTAAAGACATCTTCTCGTTTACTAACGAGAAGATTAACGAGAGATGGACGAACCGGTCCTAAGTCGGTGAAATTAGGAGATAAGGCCATTTACAGAACGTAGTTTGTGTTGTGTCCTTCCTGTTGGACATCAATAAAAAGGTTCGTTGTCACCCACCGGATTAAGGGCGCTATGGGACCAGCAATAAGCACCAAGATTGATTAGTGATATGTGTACAAATGAGATATATTGCGATGCTCAACTTATATACCCTGAGGCCCGTGCGGGCATCAGTAGGATACACATTCCAAATAAGACTGTCCAAATAAGAAAAACTCAATGTCCTCTTGTATTCACATGGATTAACAGACAGTCTCTTCTGAGAGCAGACTCTACTACTACTGTTCGCGCACCAGGAGAATACTGGACGGCGATGCGGACTGTACTGTATACATTACCAACTGACCCAGACCAACACCACCTAGAGAGAAGGCCGCGGAGCTCTCGTGCGACGTCAGGCAGAGTAGGTTGCGCGCGCATAACTACTGTTTTTAAAATAGTAAGCTTATTAAGGCAAGGGGAGGGGGACAGTATGCATCTGGTTATTTCCTTGTCAGAAAAAAAATCCTGAAAAGACCCTGTCAGTACCGTATGTGTACAAAGTATACACGTGATGTAAGCTGTCAGCATAGTAATAAGAAATATTTTAAGGTGATGCACAGTATGTATAACCCAGACTAATGTACATGATGAAGTTAGTACTTGACAACCAACTCAGGACGATATGTCTTTCCTTTATTTCCTCTATGCAGCTGAACTATTGGAATCCTAAAAACGAAAAGCTATTACTTCATTATTTACTTTCATATTTCATACGCTCAAGTAGTAATGTTATTAAATTCATAAATTTCCAGGTGAAAATGAATCCATGTTCATAGCTGAAAGATGAAAAAAAAAACAAAAAAAACAAAAAACAGCGATATGAGCAAAGCAAGTACAATGACATTAACTGAAATGCATTATAACACCTCCAAAAGAGAATCGCCTATTTTGCTATGTTGTTGTTGAAACGAAATCCTGCACCGACAACACTGTGGGGCATTACGGTCGGGTATACAGGCAGCATGGCTCAATATTCCTCCATAGTCCGCGTCACGTAGAAGGCTGCGTAGTTTTCAGCCGTTCTGCGCATCCCCCTCCATCACCGCACTGGCAGCCAATAGTATCCATTCTGTAGGCGCGTGGCTGGCCGCGAGTTACGCAATGTTTCTCCCGCAGGCTGAACTGTTAGCGCTCGGCAGTAACTACTCCCTTTCATATTTCCCCTATCGCTCCGCCTCTCTGTGCAGAAACACATTATTACATGATGCCAGCTATAGTTGATTTAAACGAAGTTGTGTTGACTCCTAGCTACTGGCGCACTTAAGCGGAGAAAAGGAGATACGTCATTGTATTGGGAGTTAGCCCACGGCTTTTGTCACCTCAGTGTATAAAGGTTTTGATGAGGACGCTTGTGAGTATCAAAACTGTGGCGCCGCAAGTCTAACGCGCGCCACCAGGTTGCAGCAGTAGCACTGCGGTCGATAGATCGAGGCGTCGACGACGGATCATCGGTGATTGCGCGTCATGACTCTGGAGAGTATATATGCGCCGACGCCATGCGCAAAGGGGGCAGTCTACAACCTAATGTTCGCCGACTCATCGTCTACGCAGTCCATGATAGCCGTCTGACCACCACCACCTAGAGAGAAGGCCGCGGAGCTCTCGTGCGACGTCAGGCAGAGTAGGTTGCGCGCGCATAACTGACTGGGTAGCCACTGGGGCACGGCCCACTATGCCGAAGCAGCGAGCCAGTCAGCTAGGCGCGCGCAACCTATTCTGCCTGACGTCACACGAGAGCTCCGCGGCCTTCTCTCTAGGTGGTGGTGGTCAGACGGCTATCATGGACTGCGTAGACGATGAGTCGGCGAACATTAGGTTGTAGACTGGCCCCTTTGCGCGTGGCGTCGGCGCATATATACTCTCCAGAGTCATGACGCGCAATCACCGATGATCCGTCGTCGACGCCTCGATCTATCGACCGCAGTGCTACTGCTGCAACCTGGTGGCGCGCGTTAGACTTGCGGCGCCACAGTTTGATACTCGCAAGCGTCCTCATCAAAACCTTTATACACTGAGGTGACAAAAGCCGTGGGCTAACTCCCAATACAATGACGTATCTCCTTTTCTCCGCTTAAGTGCGCCAGTAGCTAGGAGTCAACACAACTTCGCTTAAGACAACTATAGCTGGCATCATGTAATAATGTGCTTCTGCACAGAGAGGCGGAGCGATAGGGGAAATATGAAAGGGAGTAGTTACTGCCGAGCGCTAACAGTTCAGCCTGCGGGAGAAACATTGCGTAACTCGCGGCCAGCCACGCGCCTACAGAATGGATACTATTGGCTGCCAGTGCGGTGATGGAGGGGGATGCGCAGAACGGCTGACAACTAGGCAGCCTTCCTACGTGACGCGGACTATGGAGGAATATTGAGCCATGCTGCCTGTATACCCGACCGTAATGCCCCACAGTGTTGTCGGTGCAGGATTTCGTTTCAACAACAACATAGCAAAATAGACGATTCTCTTTTGGAGGTGTCATAATGCATTTCAGTTAATGTCATTGTACGTGCTTTGCTCATATCGCTGTTTTTTTTTTTTTTTTTTTTTTGTTTTTTTTTTTTCATTTTCCATCTTTCAGCTATGAACATGGATTCATTTTCACCTGGAAATTTATGAATTTAATAACATTACTACTTGAGCGTATGAAATATGAAAGTAAATAATGAAGTAATAGCTTTTCGTTTTTAGGATTCCAATAGTTCAGCTGCATACAGGAAATAAATTAAAGGGAAGACATATCGTCCTCAGTTGGTTGTCAAGTACTAACTTCATCATGTACATTAGTCTGGGTTATACATAATGTGCATCACCTTAAAATATTTCTTATTACTATGCTGACAGCTTACATCACGTGTATACTTTGTACACATACGGTACTGACAGGGTCTTTTCAGGATTTTTTTTCTGACAAGGAAATAACCAAATGCATACTGTCCCCCTCCCCTTGCCTTAAAAAACTTACTTTTTTTAAAAACAGTAGTCTTAAATATCTATCACAGGAATTTTTTGTGTTTACGAAGCTATTATCAGTCATCTGTGATTGTTTCAACTTTTCCACAGCTTCACCAGTGGAAAATGTTAGGAATTTGTTGTACCGATTCACTTGATTTTTGATCTTTTTGAAATTCATGTGGAACTCTTTAAAAAAAAATGTTGCTTATGCTTACAGTTATAAATCAGTACCTATTTCATGATGTGATAATTTCTGTTGGGTATTAACTTCTCCGGTCATTAATATATGTGCTCAATATATTATTTTTTATTGTATTTTATTTTTGATGTATTATTAATTGTTACTTTGTATTTTCTTACAGTATCTGGAGATGAGGTTTGGAAAGAGCGCCAGACTGTTGGGTTCGTTCCTGTTCATAGTTGGCATCGTAAGTAGCACAAGCTCGTCCATTATTTTCCCTCCATTTGTGATTTTTATGTGTCAGCAGATTCGAGTTCATTCTAGTTTCATGTAATTTACCAGATCGGCAAAAATTTACACTAGAATCTAAAATTAAAAGAAAACAAAAGATGATCCATTATATACGAAACAGACAGTAGAGTAGAGAGGTAACCTTCGTACACTGTTTGGTAGAAAAAATCAGTTTGCAACAAAGAGTGTGCTGCTTTGTAAGTATCAGAGTGATTAAAACTGTTTAACAGACCGGTTTTAAGCAATGATTAAATACTTCAAGACTCCGGATTTTAGCGCATGGTCCGATATTCAGTTTAAATATGACAAGAAGTCGCAAAAGCATCCTAAAATTTACTGCTCATTAAAATCTAAGGCTCCATGACATGATTCCTGCAGAAACGCTTTTGCATGGAAAGTTGCAACCAATTTCTGTGACGTGACATTAACAGAACTGAACCGGTGAGAGAAGGTCGTGCATCGTGCGCATAACACTTCGCAGTCAGATATCATCCGTATTCCTGTTCTCCTGGAGGTTTCTGCACACTTCCAAAGACCTATAAATCAAACAGTAGATCACACAATCCAGTACGTCGCGTGCATACTTATTATAGTTTGCAAACTGAATACTCTGTCACCTATGACTTCTTAAAACTTCATACCATAGCAGATCTCGAAACCCAGATTTGGGATTTGCGGTGTGCACTATCACAAAATAGACATCCAAAAGTGCCTCATGTCAACTAACACTTCCAAATTTCGGTGTCCCGGTATTATTTCGCTACTCTTATAAACAGCACACGAAGCCTCTTCCCAAATATCTGAGAATTAGTATGCTTTCTCCATGCATGTAACATTCTGAAGCTGGATGCAATACGTCCTACTCTTATGATGTTCGTGGAGGAGATATTTTACGGTGTATTAAGCGTCGAAATACAAACGCAATTTTCGTAATGATATTACAGGTGAAGGAGAGCAGGAGGGATTAGTTTATGATCATCGTAAAAACAAATTCGCTAAAAGAACAGAATATGTTAGATGTAACAACATTCAATTTTAGCAAACTCGTATAATACTAACACACTTTCAAGAACATAGTTACCCAAAAGTGAAACACAAAAAACTAAATATACCCTTTTTCTTGATTGTAGTTGAATTTTACTGGTAATATAATTTTAAAATAGCTGTAAATGTGTAAATGCGATCCTGAAGCTGAAAATTTTTGAATATCACATTTATTAAAAAAGGCGCATTGAATCATAAGATTTATATATTTGCATTAAGTTTAACTGAACGTTTTAAACATTTATGATATCTGGTATAACCACTAAAATAATTAATGTTTATTTCAGAATTTTTAAATATGGTGCACCTGACCAGATTATAATATTTTCAATATGGGCATCTAGCCTCCCACCCTTTTCCCACCTGTGACGGTTAATAACAGCTTTGAGTAAGTTACATTAACTAGTTCAGCTAGGCTACATTCGTGAAATTAAATAAAGAAATGAAGCAGCGACATCAAATTTTCAAACCTTTGTGTTTAGAGGGCTATAAGTAATTGATAAGTTGTATGCTTCCGAAATTTGTAAGTTATATGCTAGAGGCCAAAACGAGTTCACTTGTAATGAGGTAATACTGCTAAGTTTCATGATTTATATGTAAGTTCAATTATAGAGGTTACAAAGGTGCAGGTGTGATGAAATATCTAATGCATGAGCCTCCAGTAATAGGTCACGAGATTACAGCAGATTATAAGTGAATATATGGTGGCTATAATTCGTCCTGCTCTTTCATAAAAGTCTATCTGCTTTGTGTTCCTGTTTCTCAGCTGATAAGTATGCTTCACAGTGGCCAAAATATCCGACATATTTAATATATATTGTCATAGCGTTGACTGTTAACCTCAATCATGTAAAGACTAAGTACTGTCATAGAAATAATTATTTTGTGTTACAGATAACGTGGATTCCAATTGTTATATATATGCCTGCCCTCGCCTTTAATCAAGGTAAGCCGAAAATATTTATCTATATATATTCATTCCACTGTATTGAATCAACAAGAGAAATGTTACCCCATATCCTGATATTTTTACATCCGTTATAAATTTGTAGTACATTATAATAAGTAATTATAGAGTGGCCAAAATTTAACCATGCAGTAAAAATCCATTATTTAATTTTAGTTTTGTTTTACTACACATTTCAGTGAGATTTTATTAATTAGAAATGTTGATAACACTCAGTGACTTTCCGAGAGTCAAAAATAATTGTTTGGAGAGAGAGCAAATGTAAAACGTTTTAGTGTCATTTTTCCTTTCAGAAATATGGTTTCAATGCTTTTGTTTTCTCGGCACTCTGTTGCAAGTTCCTGGACTTACTGTAGAACCCAAACAGAGTGGAAAAATTTGAAACGTGAAATTTTGCTATGTCTTATATTAGTGTGAGCCACTTATGGCAGGTGAAATATTTCAAGTGATGAATGTATAATATGCTTGTGATGAGTACACGTTTACGTCAAATATTTGCTCTATGTACCCGTCTGTTGGTAAATTTACATGAAATTAAGATTACGTTTTAAGCTCACAGTACTGTCTGCAGATGCAGTTCCTGTATGAGCGCATATCATTGTTTCTCTTCTCACCTGTCGTCTTTAAATAAATGTCGAACCGCTAGTACTCTGCGCAAGAGAAATTCGAACCTCCGAAGGAGAGAGACCTCGCGCAGGGGACATAGCCTCTGAATCCGCTGGGCCACTCCGCCGCAGCTCTTTATGTTGTTGTAAAGACACATATAGGCAAAAAGTAAATGATGATCACTTTATAACTACTGACATTTTTTTCAAAGAAATTTTTTAAAACAAACAAGATTTCAAAGTATAAAACAAACATGAAAACTCAAATATCAGATTTTTTTATGTTCCACAATTTATCATGTTGTATTTAATAATATAAATTACCTTATTATGAGACTAATATTTATTACTACTATTCAAAGTTTATTGTCCGTTTTACATATGTACGCGCATCTGCCATTTCTTCATTACTATCTTACCTATCTCTGACTGATCAAGGATTGCGAATTATTCGCATGGGCCATCTAGTTTTTATTTATTTAAGAAATAGTTTTCGGATTATTAGGCCATCTTCAGGAAGGAAACTAGTTCGTAAATAAACAAAAATTGGTAGAAAGATTGTTTGTTTTCAACCTGAAATATTGACGGAAGAATCCATTTATATCCTTATAAAACTAATTTTCGCAGGCAATCTAATATCAATAAGGGCTTACGTAGCCAAAAGAGTGGCATCTCGTCGGAAGCAGTAATTATTCTCAAAAATTTTCGATATGGCTAACAGACGTGAGTGCTGTTCGAGCCGTTAATTTCAATTGGTGGACACAACCAGATTCCCCTTGCATCGTTAAGACGTGCCACAGCCTCTGGTTGTGACAGAACTGATGCATCCACCGACCCAAGGTCGTTAATTGATTCGATCGATGCCTTAACGATAATTGGGACGGTATTTTGCAATAGCGCAAATTGAATACATGGGAATAATACAAATATGAGACGTTCTAACAAGGAGACCACATGGGTATCGGATTTTAGAATTTTTTGATATTTATGGCACGTGAAGTTCAGAATACAGATAACAATCATCTAAAGCTATTCGACCAAACTCTCAAAAAATATCGAAGAAATCGACTCTGAAGTTTTGCAACTACACGTATGCACCAATAACTAAAAGAGTTGCACCATCTGTGGATGTAACTCAGGTGGTAGCATTACAGCCTTGAAACCATAGGGTCGGTGGTACGAATCCTACTGTGACAAATATTTCTTTTCGTTGTGTTCGGATACTTACACAATTTTTATAACTAATGGTAATTTTTACGAAAAATGCACGTATTTTTGTTTATTCGTACATTTCTATATTTTATATAAGGTTGTTAATCATGACGGATTCATTCAAAAAAAGTAAGTTAAAGTTTTATTTGGCTTCACTATTAGTTGAAGACAGCAGTCTTTGTCTGTTTAGTTTGTGTTTGTGGAAAGTCATATCGATAGCTACTACAAACTTTCCATGTAGCTAACCCATTCAGCCAACGTTATACGTGACGACAAAGTGTTCAGTTCGTCTACACACACACACACACGAAAATAGACATTACATTCGAAAATAACAGAAAAAATATTTGTCACAGTGAAATTCGAACCACTGACTGAATGTTTGTGAGGCCAGAACGCTACTGGACGGATACTGCAATAGTGTTTATTATTGCTACTTATGTCTACTTTCAAAATTTCAAAGTCGATTTTCTCTAGAATGTTTCAGAGTTGCGTCGTATGGCTCCTGCTGACTGTTATTGAAGTTCTGAACTTCACGTGTCATAAATATAAAGAAATTTTAAAATCCGATATTCATGTGGTCTGCTTTTAAGTGCCAAATTTAACATTTGTCAGTAGATTGAAAATGTGTCTTATTACTGTCTAACAAATTTGTATAAACAGCTGATAACATTTTCTGATATTTAACTGTTTTATTATTATTATTTTAGTCCCAGCTGCTGATGGGTGTTGAAATAATACTACATGGACATACGAAAATTTATTCTGGGACACAAATTATTTTAATATGTCCACGTAGTATTACTGAAACACCTACCATCAGCGGAGACTAAAAACGGAAAAAATATGCACAAAAATAATAAATAATAAATAATAAATAATAAATAATAAATAATAAATAACAATTTTGTAGGTATCATACCAGGCAACTGACAGGTTATATGTGGCAATAAGGAAGTTTCTACGTTAAGTGTCCTTAATACTGACGCTGTGCATTTGGTTGGTGGGGAAAAAAGTACAGAAACACGATAGTAATGCTTCAGCTAGAAAAACTGTATCAACAACAAATTTTTTCGCGGCTTTTCAATTTTGTAACTGAGAATAGAAAATTTAAATTTAGAAAAGGAAAGCTTTTCAGTACTAACTTCCTGACACAGTTCCAACCTTGACATCAGACGTTGCAAAACGTCGAACGTATATAATATGATGATGAGGACAATGATCCTTTCTTTAGTGAGGAGGTACTCTTAGGCCCTTACACTTATAGGAACCAGTTTACGAAACTACGAGTATGGGTAATAGTGGACAGGGTAAAACTGAGAATTTGTATGAGACGCGTGGAGACGTCTTAGACAGGATAGGATAGGATGTTTAGGGCGCACAACAGCAAGGTTTTTAGCGCCCTAACAAAATAATTGGAGGACAGTAAATAAATAATAACAGGCAATAGAAGGATGTAGGTATTGTCGACAACACAAACGCACAAACACATATTGCAAATCAGCGATATAAGGTGGCATACTGAAGTATACAACCTTAGATGTACTTAAAAAACAATATCAGAGTAGAGAGGTACTCTGATCTTTGATGTTAAAGTTATCAGCAAGCCCTCCGAGAGAGACGTCTTAGGTAATCCGTACAGGTGTGGTGTTCCCAATGGTGTATTGGTCAGCGCATCTGCCCAGAAAGTAGGAGATCCGCGTTCGAATCTCACTGACTACACATTTTCTACTTTACCCATTTCGCAGTTAATGTCTTACATTCCGTGAATATGAAGAGGTAATAACCGCAGGATCAAAAGTGTCGTCTGTTCTTTCGAACTTGAGTTCCGATATTTTTGGAAATTGAACTACTAAGGGGGTACAATAGAGGATCAAAAATTCTTTTCGAAAACACATTGTTGTCAAGCGACCCCCACAGACTACAGACATTGCCGAGGTTGGGTGGCTTGCGTGCCTCAACGATGCAGATAGCCGTACCGTAGGTGCAACCACAGCGGAGGGGTATCTGTGGAGAGGCCAGACAAACGTATGGTTCCTGAAGAGGGGCAGAAGCCTTTTCAGTAGTTACAGGGGCAACAGTCTAGATGATTGACTGAGCTGGCCTTGTAACATCAGCTAACATGGCTTTGCCATGCAGTTACTGCGAACGGCTGAAAGCAAGGAGAAACTACAGTCGTTACTTTTCCCGAGGACATGCAGCTTTACTGTATCAATATATGATGATGGCGTCTTCTTGGGTAAAATATTCCGAAGGTAAAATAGTCCCCCATTCGGATCTCCGGGCGGGGACTACTCAGGAGGATGTCTTCATCAAGAAAAACAAGAGAGGCATTCTACGGATCGGAGCGTGGAATGTTCTAACCCTTAATCGCGTAGGTAAATTAGAAAAACTGAAAAGAGAAATCGATAGGTTAATGTCAGATATGGTAGGGATTAGTAAAGGTCTGTGGCAGGATGAACAGGATTTTCGGTCAGGTGACTACAGGGTTATAAATACAAAATCAGTTGGTGGTAACGCAGGAGTAGGTCTAATAATGAATAAGAAAATAGGAATGCGGCTAAGTTACTATGAACAGCGTAGTGAACGCATTATCTTACTAAAGTTGACACAAAACCAACACCGACTACAGCAGTACAAGTGTATATGCCAACTAGCTCTGCTGCTGATGATGATAACGAACAAAATTACGAGGAGATAAAAGAAATTATTCAGAAAATTAAAGGAGACGATAACTTGATTGTGATGGGGGACGGGAACTCGGTCGTAGGAAAGGGAAGAAAAGGAAATGTAGTAGGTAAATACGGACTGGGAAAAAGGAATGAAAGAGGAAATCGCTTGGTAGAATTCTGTGCAGAGCACAATTTAATGATCACCAACACTTGGTTTAAATATCATAAAAGAAGGCTGTATACATGTAAGAGACCAGGAGACACTGGACGGTACCAGATTGACTTTATAATGGTGAGGAATAGATTTCGGGACCAGGTTTTAAATTTTAAGGCATTTCCAGGGGCAGATATAGACTCTTACCATAACTTATTAGTTATGAACTGCAGATTAAAACTCAAGAGACTGCAGAAAGGTAAAAAAGTTAGGAGATGTAACCTGGACAAATTGAAGGAACCAGAGGTGGTGGAGGGTTTCAGAGGGAGCATTAGGCTGAAACGGGAGAAAGTAATACAGTAGAAGATGAATGGGTAGCTCTGAGAGATAGGGTAGTGAAGGCTGCAGATGATCATATAGGCAGAAGGACAGGGCCCAATAGAAATCCCTGTATAACACAGTATATACTGAACTTAATTGATGTGAGGAGAAAATATAAAAATTCAGCAAATGAAGAAGGCAAAAGGGAGTAAAGACGTCTGAAAAATGAGGTTGACAGGATGTGCAGACTGGCTAAGCAGGAGTGGCTTGAGGAGAAATACAAGAGCGTAGAAGAATGTATAAACAGGGGAAAGATAGATACCACCTACAGGAAAATAAAAGAGACATTTGGAGACAAGAAAAAGAGCGGTATGAATATCAAGATCTCGAATGGAACACCAGTACTAAGCAAAGATGGGAAAGCTGAAAGGTGTAAGGAATATATAGAAGGTACGTACAAAGGAAATAAACTTGAAAGCAGTATTCTAGAAATGGAAGATGATGTAGAGGAGGATGAGAGAGGAGATACTATACTGCGAGAAGAATTTGACAGAGCACTAAAAGATCTGAGTAGAAACAAGGCCCCTAGAATAGATGACATCCCGTCTGACTGCTGATATCGTTAGGAGAGCCAGTCATGAAGAAAGTGTTCCACCTAGTACGCAAGATATATGAGACAGGGGAAATAACCTCCGACTTCAAGAAGAATATAGTAATTCCAATTCCAAAGAAAGCAAGTGCAGACAAATGTGAAAATTACAGAACTGTTGTTGTTGTTGTTATGGTCTTCAGTCCAGAGACTGGTTTGATGCAGCTCTCCACCCTACTCTATCCTGAGCAAGCCTTTTCATCTCCTCATAAGAACGGCAACCCACATCAATTTGAATCTGCTTACTATACGCGTCTCTTGGTCTACCTCTGCGATTTTTACCCCACACACTTCCCTCCAATGCTAAATTTACGATTCCCCTATGTCTAAGAATGTGTCCTACCAAGCGATCCCTTCTTTTAGTCAGGGTATGCCAAAAATTCCTTTTCTCACCAATTCTGTTCAGTACCTCTTCATTAGTTATGTGATCTACCCACCTAATCTTCAGCATTCTTCTGTAGCACCACATTTCAAAAGCCTCTATTCTCTTCCTGTCCACACTGCTTATCGTCCATGTTTCACACCCGTACGAGGCAACACTCCACACGAACGCCTTCAGAAAAGACTTCCTTACACTTAAATTAATATTTGATGTTAGCAAATTTCTCTTTTTCAAAAATGCTTTTCTTCCCATTGCCATTCTGCATTTTATATCCTCTGTACTGCGACCATCGCATGTTATTTTACTACCCAAGTAACAAAACTCATCTACCACCTTCATTGTTTCGTTACCTAATCTAATTCCTTCAACATCACCCGATTTTCTAAGAGCGCATTCCATTATTCTTGTTTTGCTCTTGTTAATGTTCATTTTATACGCTCTCTTCAACACCCTGTCCATTCCATTCAATTGCTCTTCCAGGTCCTGTGCTGTCTCTGATAGAATTACAATGTCATCAGCAAAACGCAATGTTTTTATTTCTTCCCCCTGAACTTTAATCCCTATTCCAAATTTTTCCTTGCTTTCCTTCACCGCCTGCTCGATGTACAAATTGAATAACATCGGAGAAAGGCTACAACCCTGTCTTACTCCCTTCCCAACTGATGCTTCCTTTTCATGCCCTTCTAGTCTAATAACTGCAGTCTGGCTTTTGTACAAGTTGTAAATAACTCTCCTTTCCCTATATTTTACTCCTGCTGATTTCAGAATTTGAAAGAGTGTATTCCAGTCAACATTGTCAAATGCTTTCTCCAAATCTACAAAAGCTAAAAATGTAGGTTTGCCTTTCCTTAATCTATCTTCTAAGATAAGACGTAAAGTGAGTATGGCCTCCCTGGTTCTTACGTTCCTCCTGAACCCAAACTGATCTTCCCCGAGGTTAGTTTCTACCAGCTTTTCCATTCTCCTGTAGATAATTCGTGTTAAAATTTTGCAACCATGACTTATCAAACTAATGGTTCTGTAATTTTCATACCTGTCTGCGCCTGATTTCTTTGGAATGGGGATTATTACATTTTTCTTAAAGTCTGAGGGCATTTCGCCTGTCTCATACATCCTACACACCTGTTCAAATAGTCTTGTCATGGCTGGCTCTCCCAGAGACTTTAGTAGCTCTGAGGGTATGTCATCTACTCCTGGGGCCTTGTTCCGACCTAGGTCTTTCAGGGCTCTGTCAAATTCATCTCTCAGTATAGTATCTCCTATTTCATCTTGTTCTACTTCCTCTTCCCTTCCCACAATATCGTCTCTAAGTTCATTTCCTTTGTAGAGCTGCTCTATGTACTCTTTCCACCTTTCAGCTTTCCCTTCTTTGCTGAGAACTGGTTTTCCATCTGAGTTCTTGATATTCATAGAGTTGCTTTTCTTATTACAGAACTATCGCTTTAATAAGTCATGTTTGCAAAATACTGACACGAATAAATTACAGACGAATAGAAAAACTGGTGGAATCCGACCTTGGAGAAGATCAATTTGGATTTAGGAGAAATGTTGGAACACGGAAGGCAATACTCACATTACGATTTATCTTAGAAGATGGGCTAAGGAAAAGCAAACATACGATTTTAACGTTTGTAGATTTGGAGAAAGCTTTTGACAATGTCGACTGGAATACAATGTTTCAAATTCTGAAGGTAGCTGGGGTAAAATATATGGAGCGAAGAGTTATACTCAACTTATACAAAAACCAAACAGCGGTTATTAGAGTCGAAGGGCATGAAAGGGACGCAGGGGTTGGGAAGGGAGTAAGACAGGGTTGTAGCCTCTCCCCAATGTTGTTCAATCTGTACACTGAGCAAGCAGTGAAGGAATGCAAGGAAAAATTTGGAGAGGGAATTAAAGTTCAGGGAGAAGTAATAAAACCTTTGAGGTTTGCCAATGACATAGTAATCCTGTCAGAGACCGCAAAGAATCTGGAAGAGCAATTGAATGGAATGGACAATGTCTTGAAAAGAGGTTATGAATATCGACAAGAGTAAAACAAGGATAATGGAATGTACCGTCAGAAAATCAGGCGATGCTGGAGGAGTTAAATTAGGTAATGAGGCAATAAAAGTAGTAGACGAGTTTTGTTACTTGGGTAGCAAGATAATTTCTGATGGCCGAAGTAAAGAAGATATAAAATGCAGAATGGCTATGGGAAGAAAAGAGTTTCTGAAGAAGCGAAACTTGTTGACGTCCAATATTAGTTTAAATGTTAGGAAGTCCTTTCTGAAGGCATTTGTCTGGAGTGTAGCATTGTATGGAAGTGAAGCGTGAACAATAAGGAGTTCAGACAAAAAGATGATAGAAGATTTCGAAATGTGGTACTACAGACGAATGATGAAGATTAGATGAGTGGATCACGTGACTAATGAGGAGGTGCTTAACCGAAATGGGGAGAAAAGGAGTTTCTGGCATATCCTGACTAAGAGAAGGGATAGGTAGGTGGGACACATCCTGAGACATCAAGGAAACGTCAACTTAGCATTACAAGGAAGTGTGTGGGGTAAAAATCGTAGAGGGAGACCGAGGGATGAATACAGTAAGCAGATTCAATGGGGTGTAGGTTGCCGAAAGTATTCTCAGATGAAGAGACTTGCACAGAACAGGTTAGCGTGGAGAGCTGCATCGAACCACTCTGCGGACTGAAGACCACAACAACAACAGCAACAACATTGTTGTCAAGACAATTTAGAAGCTAGGACTGCAAAAATTGGTATTTGTATTGTTCGTATTGTTCGGTATTTTTGGAAATTCAACTATCAAGGGGGTTAAATTGGAGATGAATGTTTTTCGAAAATCTTTTGCTATTAAGGCAATATTGAAGCTACAACCACATAAATTGGTATGTTTTCTTGCTCAGAATTAAAAAGATACGTGTTTCGGTATTTTCAGAAAATTTATAATTTAGCGAGTGGAATAGGGGAAGAAACATTTTTTTGAAAATACGTTTTGAAGCGAGAATTACAAAAAATTATATTTGCATACTTGGATCGAATTGAAAAAAAATGTTGGGGTATTTTTCGAAATTCAACTATTAAGGGATGCCATAGGGGGTTACAAGTAGTAAAATCAAATGTTCAAATGTTTGTAAATCGTAAGAGACTTAATTACGGGGTCATCCGTCCGTAAGGCTTACAAACAAATTAAACTAACCTAGACTAACTTGTGCTAAGGACAACACAAACGTCCATGGCCGAGGGGCGAATCGGACCCCCGATGGCGAACAGCAGCGCGCTCTGCAGCATGGCGCCTCAATACGCACGGCCATTCTGCCGTGGTTACAAGTAGTATCACAACATTTCATTATGGTAGTACTTAAGCTATATCTATGAAAATTTATATTAAAAGGGAGAAACAACTGGCGCAGACAAACCAGCCTACGTATGCGAAGCAACGGGCGTTAAGCTAGTAATGGATAAAGATAGTGTGCATGTGACGCATTCTTCAGAACATCTGGCATGCCTGACATTGCTTTGCACTTTCAGAAAGTCTCTCCAAAACGTGGAAAACGACGTCACAAACAAGATACGTGTAACGTTCTCGTACAAAACGCACGGTCCGTGTACGGCCATCATAAGTAAAGATTCAGAAGATAAAATGTAGCTGATAAAATATGTTTCTGAAAAGAGATTTTGTAGGTCTTGGGACATTAGTTACTTAACAAAATAGCGAACGATTGTTTTTAATCAATGAATAAAATTGCAAGTAAGAGGGGA
Source organism: Locusta migratoria (assembly GCA_026315105.1). NCBI lineage: Eukaryota > Metazoa > Arthropoda > Insecta > Orthoptera > Acrididae > Locusta > Locusta migratoria. Next base: position 28,303,199 of record CM048751.1, read on the forward strand.
AGTTGGCAGACGGGAAGTCGGACAGTTCGATTAAAAATTACATCTATTTTGAAACCAACACATTGAAATGTGAGGTATCCTGTCTTTGAAATACTGTTAAAACAGATGGTAAAATGTAACCTCACTTAGAATCCGTGTGGCTGCAGGACAAAACAAAAGTAAATGAGCATTCTGTTGACTTAATGAAAGAGAAAGTACGTAGACAGAGGAATGTAGCCTTTAAGCCAAAAGAAAGAGCTACATGAGCCCAAGCAGAGGCAGCACAAAGCACTCCAGTGAAATGATTTTTAACTTCAGCGGGCCTAGCGTTCTGAAAGCAAACCGCTGCATTCCTAAAAATCCGCGACGATTGGAGTAACGTGTTGCGAAACTGAGCAGAGGCATCTCATTGTCCGATTCACGCTTCGTACGTTTTGTAATGGCGATGACTTGTCGAGGGAGGAAAAAGTTCTGTTGCAATATTTATTTGATGAAATTGCAGACGTTTCATAACATACTGCAATAATGTTACCCACCTAATTCTTGGGAAGGAAGCGTAGCATGGATTGATGTGATAGTGTTGCTTGTAGTTATTGACTGAGAACAAAACGTCCATACCAGGCATGATTCGGATACGTGCCGAATGGTTTAGAGACGAGAAGCGATAGTTTCGCGGCAAGATGTCTATATCAGGTCATGAGAAAAATCTAACCCTTTGTTTGCACAAAGGGCTTACAGGTGAGAGAGACGAGCCACTCCTGCCATGTTGGATATGGCTCTCCGCAGTTCTTACAAAGTATTCTTAACACTTGGAACAGCTGCAGGCCGGTGTTTAGGACGGTAGCGCACGTGTTACCTGTATTTTAAATATTTCTGTACATCATGGCACATAGTTTTTAATGTAACAGTGTATGAAATAATCAGTGCAATGTGATCAATTAGAATTATTTAAGTCGTGATTTATTTTATTTTATTTATAGTAATATTACATGTTTGATGGTTTGATTCAGGCGGTTACATCAAATGTTTTTACAAACATAAGTACAGTATGTAAGTTGACAGGGTTTACAAAGGAACAAACAATTTTGTACATTAGGAAATCTTAATTAATTACAAAAATTGTAAAAGTTTTATACATTAGGAAGTATTATTGAATTACAAAAATTGTAAAAGTCAGTAGTGTATTTATGTACTAAGTCATATTTACTGACGGGCCATCCTCCTCCTTTGGCAGCTATTTTTTTCCTGAGATGGTCCCTCTCTTTCAATAAATTGCAGCAGTCAAAAAGCACATGATCAATCCTTTGGACAGCACTGTTACATGTGCACGTTCCGTCTTCAATTATTTTGAACCGCTGATAGTAGGCTTTGTTTCCCATGACCTGTTAACATAGCTGTAAAATTCGGAGATATTGGAAGTTTAATCATTAAACGTTGTCGAATCGTAGGAAAATACGGTTTAGTGCTTCCCCCGTTTTTTGTTCTGTGCCACTCAATGTCCCATTTGTTCCTAAACTCTTCTCGAAGTTTCTTCTTTACGGCACTTGTAGGTATTTTGTGATAGCGTGTTGACTGTCGTGATCGAGCTGCTCTTTTAGCAAGGTTGTCAGCTAGTTCATTTCCCCATATCCCTTGATGTGTCTTAACCCATTCAAAATGCATCAGCCAGTTGTGTGTCTGCAACCTGATTTTACTTCTTATTTCTTCAATCAACAAGTTGTGGTTCTTCGGATTTCGCAAAGAGTCCGAAGTAATCCTGCTGTCGTTGTGAATTACTGCAGTTGTATCAGTATTCGAGAGATTATTTATGAACTCAAGAGCATTGACGATGGCAAATTGTTCCGCTTGATTGTTTGAGCATTCATTAGACAGTTTTAGCTGTATCTGGTAAGTAAACCTCTTATTAACAAATATTGCTATCCGCGAACCCACTCCGTCGTCTGACTTGCTTCCATCTGTGTATACTTCAACAGCGTAGCTTTTGCTGGCGTCCTTCTCAATTATCATTGTAAAGTCTGCTGGGTGTGCCCAGCTTCTGTACTCTAGGCCGATGTCGATTGTCTGTTTGGCTTATTTGGTTTTGACCAGGTTATAATATTTAGCTATTTCCTGTATCTTAAGTGTTATAGGCATGAGACCTGAAAGGTCACAAAGTGCTTCGCTGGACGTCGTTCTGTAAGCTTTAACCATTTTTAAATTGATTAATCGTTGGACTCTATTAATTTTGGTACGGTTGTATTGTCTCTCCAGTGCGGCTATCCATATCGGTGAGCCGTACGATAATATAGGCAGTATTGCTTCTTTATAAATAGTTTGCAGTGCGGTAGCCCGCAGACCCCAGTTGAGTCTTGCTGATCTGGAAAGAGCGCGATGTACCTTCAAGAAATGTGTTACGTACATGTTATTTGTTGCAAGGAGAGAGTTACGCCAATAATCACAATCACAATATCATCCACCACGCCCGAATGAGCCAGCGAGCAGCATGTCCACTGCAGCCATTGGGAAACAAATATGAAGACGCCAGTGTAGTGGCTTTCAGAAATAACCGCAATATGTGAGGTATCTGAACATATCCAACGACCGAGCAAGGTGACGCAATGGTAACACACTGGAATTTGCATTCGGGAGGAAGGTGGTTCAAATCCACCTCTGAGCATCCTGATTTAGGTTTTCCGTGCTTTTCCTAAAATCACTCCAGGCAGATGCCTGGATCGTTCCTGTCAAAGGGCAAGGCCGATTTCGTTCCCCATCCTTATCCAAACAATCCGAGTGTAATCTCCGCCTATAATGACCACGATGATGACGAGACGTTAAATACTAATCTTTGTTCCTTCCATCTACGACGACAAGTTCTGATCAAGAAGTTAAGGAAGGATTGTTATACTCCATTGTTACGTTTGGCGAAACGTGGGTGCTTCATTTCACTGGCGAAACGAAAGAAACATCCAAATAACGGCATCACTCAGGTTCACCAGTGGTAAAGAAGTCCAAAAAACTCCTTCTGGAACCATAAGTGGATACTGTTGATGATTCCATGTAACCTGGAGAGGACGACTGATGAAAGATGCATATCTGCTTTAAGTCAACGCCCGACCTAGATTCTACCGCCAAACTCAGGAACATTTTATAAATTTCGGTTGGACTGTCATGCAACACCCATCATACAGATCTGATCTCGCGACTAGTGAATATCACTTTCTTCTTGGGGTTAAGGGAGTTACACGAAATTGAAATTTTAATAACACTACTATGGCTGAGGGCCAACAGCCGTGCCGCAGTGGATACACCCGTTGTCGTTAGATCACCGTAGCTAAGAATTGTCGAGCTTGGCTGGCACTTGGATGGGGAACCATTCGGATCTGCCGAGTGCTGTTGGCGAGCGGGCTGTACTCAGCCCTTGTGAGGCTAACTGAGGAGCTACTTGACTGAGAAGCAGCGGTTCCGGTCTGAATAACCTACAAAACGGTGGGAAGTACGGGGCGCTGACCACGCCCCCCTTCCACACAGCATCCGGTAACACCTTCGAGCGGAGGATGACACACCTTTTGACAAAGTTGCTATAGAAGCTCGTTAAGTTTAAATATTGTTGGTAATAGTCAGCTTTGCTAGTTGTCACTGTCCGGAGATTCATCTGCTCCACTTCAGGGTGATTTGAAAGGGCGTAGTTGGTTGGTGTTTCAATAATAAATTGCGAATATCATCCACATTAAATATCTGATTTACAATTAATAATATTACATTAATATCTGTTTCTTATCTGCATGCAAAGATAGAAGTCAGAGAAGATTAAACATATGATAAAATTAGTCACGTCTTTTTAGTTTCTCTCTAGTTTCCACTATCGTCAGCTACCAACAACCTTATTTACAAAAATTTAATCTCTGAATGTAATATGCTTAAAGATATATGCTAATATTTACAGAGTTTCTTTACACGAATCTACATCCTTTGATTATTTACAGAACTGACAGTCTTACCTAATTTCATGATCATAATGAATTATCTGGATTAGGGAACACATCAAACATAGTTCATGCTTTGTGAATATACAAATGTACAACAGTATTACATTGAAATATCCACGTATTACAGTACAATGTAGTAATTAATTGCAATTGTCAAGCGATAATATTGCTATAGCTATTGTTCATTGATGAATCTTTATAGGTGTGATTATTTATGATGGGGAGTATTCCGACGTATACCAGGTAATATAGAGGACATTTCTATGACAAATTAAATGAAGAAGCCTTGGCAGTAAAAATCTCTTTCATTTGTTGTCTAAAATTGATTTCAGTTACTTAGCAACCACCTTCAGTGCAAATGCAGAAATTCACAAGAGATGTCACGTGAATTATAACATTACACATAGATCTGACATATTCCACAATACAATGTCAAGGTACTGCATAATCGTTTTCTGCGTCAGGTAGCCATTAAATGTACACCTGTAACAGAAAATGATTATACTGCACTATATTGACATTGTATTATTGAATACGTCAGATCTATGTGTAATATCATAATGCACGTGACGTCTCTTGTGAATTTATATATCTGCAAATCGATTTGCGACAATAAATGCAAAAGATTTTTACGGCCAATACTGCTTCATTTAATATTTGTAATAATCATTTTTTGGCCGTGGACCACATCCTTCTAGATAATGAAATAGAACCTTTATAGTTTCATTGCTCATTAATTATGGGGTAACAATACTTTGGTTTATCCATTAAATTATATTTTGTCTTTGTAAACACATTATTGTCCTAGTTCATGGTCGGTTCTCGAAAACTACGCTATTCATCTAGTGGCTAGAGGTACAAAGCTGGATATTGAAGTATTGGATACCGGTGTAGTCAGAAAACCATGGTATCCATAAGAAGTGTCCTCTGAAAGCGCTAGTTCCGTTACAGGACACAGTAATTAGAGCAAAAAATTCGTAGAGAAAGATGGTGATTATGTAGAAAAGTTGAGCTAAGTTTCTTTTTTTTTCAACGATTTAAACTGCTCTGGGAATAAACAAGGTAAATTCATTTCATTTTCTTCAAACGAAACCGTTATATGTTTCATTTAATTTTCATTAAATGGTACTAATGTACATCATGAGGTTGCTCTTTATTCAAATGATCTGTAAATATCGTAGGAATTGAATCGCTGCTGTAAATTGCACGCACTCTAAGAATAACACTGCGTTTTAACGTGACTACGCACTTATGTGCTAGTTGTAGAGCGGGTGTCATTTGCAGTATTGGGTCTTACGCGCTAGGAAGATCATGTGAGCTGTTCACAGAGCGACACGAATGTCTACAGTGTTTGCGGGCAGCTTATGTGCCCATCCCTTGCTCTGAGCCAGCAAGATCTGCCACGCTAAGAATATAAACCACCGAAACAAAAATGTTATCTCTATGTATAAAAGTAAGTGTCCCGATTGACTGACTGATTGACTGACTGACTGACTCATCATCGCCAAGCCCAAAGCACTGAAGATAGAAACTTGAAATTTGTGGAGGGTGTTGATCGTATTCTGTAGGCGTCATTTAAGAAGCGATTTTTCGATATTCCGTCGGTAAGGGGGTAAAATATGGGAGGAAACATTTTTTGAAAATACACAGATATGTAGGCAATTTTGAAGCTAGAACTACAAAATTTTGGATTTTAATTCAGGGTTCGAATTTAAAAGACACGTGTTTCGGCATTTTTTGAAATTCGACAAATAAAGGGGTAAAATAGGTGAGGCAAAAAATTGATTTTCAAAAATATGTTGCTGTTAACTCAAATTTAAAGCTACAACTACAAAACTTCGGATATGGAATCTTGGTCAGGATTAAAAATCCATGATTTTTAGTATTTTTGTAAATTCAACAAGTAAGAGGGTTAAATAGAGGATCAAAAATTCTTTTTGAAAACACGTTGCTGCTGATACAATTTTGAAGCTAGAGCTGCAAAAATTGATATTTGTATAGTTGGTTAGACGTTAAAAAATACATGTTTCGGTATTTTTGGGAATTCAACCTTCAACGGGGTTAAATTGGAGAGGCTGTATTTTCGGAAAATATGTTGCTATTTAGGAAATTTTGAAGTTAGAACTACAAATTTTCGGATTGGGATTTGGGTTCGAATTTAAAAGACACGTGTTTTGGCATTTTTTGAAATTCAACCAATAAGGGGGTAAAATACGAGATGCAAGAATCGATTTTCAAAAATATGTTGCTGTTAACTAAAATTTCAAGCTATAACTACGAAACTTAGGATATGGGCTCTTGATCAGGATTAAAAAGACACGAGTTTCGGTACTTTTGGAAATTTAAAAACTAAGGGGGTAAAAGAGGAGATCAAAATTCTTTTCGAAAACATTTTTGTTGTCATGACAATTTTGAAGCTATAGTTGCAAAAATTGGTATTTGTGTTGTTCGTTATGATTTAAAAAATACGTGTTTCGGTATTTTTGGAAATTCAACCATCGAGGGGGTTAAATTGGAGACGGGATGTTTTTCGAAAATCTGTTGCTACTTAGGCAATTTTGAAGTTAAAATTACAAATTTTCTGATTTGGATTCGGGGTTCAAATTTAAAAGACACGTGTTTCGGTAGTTTTGGAAATTCGACCAATAAGGGGGTGAAATACGAGACGCAAAAATTGATTTTCAAACATATGGTGCTGATAACTCAAATTTCAAACTATATCTACGAAACTTAAGGTATGGATTCTTCGTCAGAATTAAAATGAAACAACTGGTGCAGACCAACCAGCCTACGCATGCGAAGCAGCGGGGGTTCAGCTAGTTTTTTATATAACATCGTAGGCATCTGCGGCCAGAGGCGATTGACATAAACGTATTGTGGGGATGGCATTGTGTGATATCGTAGAAATCTATTTGCCTGGTCATGGTTTCAGTGCGACTACTACTTCAAACACGTCGACACCTCCACGCCAGACAATGGCAACGGAATTTCCATACACCACCAGCACCTGAATCGGATTACCTCCGAGTGTAGCGTGCCCGGAATGCCTTACGGATTATACGGTCCACACTGACGCAGACGTCATTTTGTTTACATGAGGTGTGACAGGTGGTTCATCACTAATGAGGTATGCGATATCAGGTTGAGGTAAAATAAAGGAAAAGTGACAGTGAAGACTGCCCCTACAGTCAGTTCAGTATGAAGTGTCACCGCTTCTAGCAAAAACGCGTATAATCGCATAAAGGTCCCGTGTCTAAGAATACAGGGAAAGGTTGCCGATATTGGACCATTTTTTTTTTTATTTCGATATCTCAAGCCTACATTATCTAATCGAAGCAAAATATACTGTAAATGAAGCTATATGTTGTACACATTCATCTGCTAGTATTATTCTTTAAAAATGTATAAACGGTCCAAATTAGAAAACAGGTTGCCTAATTTGGACACTTCAGTTGCTTAAATTGGACCAGAAATTCAAATAAAGCCCGTAATATTAAAAAAGTAAAAAATAAAAAAAAAAAATAAAAAAAAATCTACATTTCAACATCTGGCCACTGATGCTTCTTCTGGCTGACGGAGGAAAAGCTGTGGAATTCGTCTCATAAATGAATAAAACCACTTTCTTCCCGACATTTGTTTTCTCTGTTGAAAGATTGTGAATCCAAAAACAAGTCCTCAAATAAAGGGAGGTAATCTGTGACAATTTCTCCATCCCAGTCGTAAATGTTGATTGTCTTCGGAATAACTAAACTTCATATGAGAATGTGTTTTTCCCATCAAGATGTCTCTTTATTGTACGTTTTGGTACTCCATATATACGAGCACACTCGTTAAGTTCATGGTTACCTTTTCAGTACGCTGCCACAGCGACCTTCAGTTCATCTGTCCATTTTCCGTACAGTCCCCTTTTTGTCATCTTGCAAACCTAAAAATATTTCCATATTTAATACTCATTTTTAATTGTTTTGCCGTCTTGAAAAATATACTTAGAAACGTAACATGTATCTATTACCTACTGTTAAAATGACGTTAAGTATTTATTATTTGTTATGAGTAACCCCTAAATTGGACAGGTCCAAATTAGGAAACAGCCATTGGTCCAACTTCGGTAACTAGACGCCATATAAATAAAGATAAATGTTGCGATATTGAATTATTAGCTAATGAATGACACTTACGAACTATAGTGCTAATGATTTTTACTTACTTTTACAGCAGAGGGAATCTTATGATCTGTAGCAGAAAACTTGCAGCGACAATGAAGAAAACGCAATAATGGAATCTGTTCTCACTCCAATGACTATTGTGGACTGCTGACTGAGCCAGGTGGCCTCGACAATATTTCTCGCCAGTTGAGCCAACTTAACACTTCAAGTTACCAACTCACAGTCAAATACGTAGGTGGACCAACTTAGGCAACGGCCAAACTTCGGCTACTCTTCCCTACGTTAGACTGTACTTCGGCAATTATTCTTGCAGGAAGTGACGAACGAGTAACTATCAACTTCATCATATCGCATACACACACACATAAAGAAACTATTACATCACCTTGGTTCCAAGATCACCTGAACACTGACGTTGAAAGTTTATATTGCTGCTCCGTCACTGTTACAGTTGTTAAATTTCGACTGGGACGGTTTGAAAGAGTTGGAATGTCCATAAAGGATACGTCTCTTGGGATACATTTAATGATTTATGAACGTTCTAAGGTATTGTGATTTTCTGAGTGACCTATGTCGTTGTTAACGTTGATAACACAGTGTTCACGGCGCCATTTTTACTAACAGGTTCGTCTATCGTTACATCTACTCATAAATTCTACATTACGTAAGGGTGTCAGGGTACTTTTGTCAATCCAGGGACATAAATTAAGCATAATCACGGTTTGTTTCTTATTGTATTTCAGTGACCGGCATCAATGTGCACATAGTGACTCCGATCGTCTGCGCTGTGTGCATCTTCTACACTTGTGTGGTAAGTAAATTTTCAATTCTCGATTCTCAGAAAACCATGTATTCTAGCTCGATTACATATACACACATCAGCACAACACTACTTCAACCTTCCTAATAGTCGGTTTGTCCACCTACGGGAAAGATAGCAGCGGCGACGCACCTTATCGTGGAAGAGATGATGCCGTGGCAGGTCATTGGAGAGAAGTGCACCACACCTTCACACAAGTCACCTCATTCCCTTAAATTTCGAGGAAATGGGGAAGGGGGAGGGATGATTTCTCTGACGCCAAGGATCTGATCGATTGGGCTGAGATATCGTGAGCTGGAAGAGCAGCATATCATTCACAAGTCTGCACTGTGTTCTCAGAACTACTTCACACACAACTGGGCTCGTGACACGGGGATTATGTCATTGCAAAATTCCACTGGCTCTGGAAAACAAGTCATTAAGGGAATGACGTGGGTTAGAACCAGTTTACGATACTTCGACCACACGGTGACTTGCAAGACCTAGACTTGACCCTTGGATGCCCGGTTCAACGTTTTGCAGAGCATAACTAATCTGCCGCCAGCTTGTCTGCAATCAATGGCACACATGTCAAGCATTTGTTCGCCTGGAAGATAGTGGATTTGCAGCCTCCCATCCGTACGATGAAGAAGGTATCACGATTCATCGGACTCCATAACGAATTGACACTGCATTATCTTCCAGTGACGATATTCATGAGTCCAATTCAGCTGTAGCTGCCGTTGTGGTATTCAGAACTGCGCCAATATATTTTATTTCACGAAATTTTGCGGAAATATTCAAATTTGGTACAGGATACTCTAGAACTATAGAATAACGAGCCAGAACTTCGAAAAAAAGTATATTCCAAGTAAACTCTGTGCCAACTTCACACGACTCTAGAGCAATATTGTACAGTTTAAGTCCCTCATTTATGCAATTATCTCATGAAGTATTACCTGGGCCAAAGAATATCATTAGGATTTTCGGTATAACTCATTGGCAGCTGTTTAGAGCTGTGATCGGAACTATGTTTGCGCTAAAAGGCAAAGAATTAGTTTGAAAAAAACTAGAATTTGATGCATATTTTTTTTTTTTTCTTTTTTTTTTTTTTTTTTTTTTTTTTTAATTTCTGCAGAACTACTTCAATTTTGTGCAGAGAACTCCTGAACGTTTGCATATCTGCCTAGAACGCTGAAATATTTCACTTTTATCCAAATAAATAAATAAATAAAAAATAAAATAAAAAAGGTGCCAATTCACAATAGACTGAAAATGGATTCCCCACTATTGCAATTATCTCGTCAAGTATAATCTGCACAGAAAAATGCCATTAGGATTTCCTGTAGAATTCTTTGGGAGCTACCAAGCGAGGTGGCGTAGTGGTAAGACATTGGACTCGCATTCTGGAGGATGGTGGTTCGAATCCCCATCCGGCCATCCAGATTTAGGTTTTCTGTGATTTCCCTAAATCACTCCGGGCAAATGCCGGGATGGTTCCTTTGAAAGGGCACAGCCGATTTCCTCCCACATCCTACCACGAAACTCCGAGCGTATGCTCCGTCTCTAATGACCACGCTGTCGACGGGACGTAAAACCCTAAGCTTCCTTCCTTTCCTCTTTTGGGAGCTACTTAGAACTGTGATCTGAGCTATGTTTGCGCTAATAGGCTAATAATTATTTTGAAAAAAATTGTATTTTTTCATTTTTTTCTAAAAATTTTTCAGAACTATATAAATTTTGTACATAAAACTCCAGAACTGATGCGTATCTGTCTAGAACTCTGAAAAAGGGTGGCAACTTCATAGGACTGTGTTAACGTTGACCCGCGCTTGGTTCGCCGGCTGTGGAGGATCGTCGTTAGGAGTATTTGGTATAACGTGTGTCCAGACACTCTCGTCTTCTCCCGAGCATTAAAGTCTTACTTTGCTTTCGCCACGGTTCGCCGCCTGTTGTGTCAGTCTGGCCACCGAACAACTTGTTACACTTATGGTGGGGAATGGCCACCTAACGCAATGTTTGGCAGAGGTTTCACTTTAGTTTCGCCACTTGTTGACGACATTCATCACACGACTCTTGAACACCCTAAAAGTCCGGCAGTTTACAAAATCTCATGCCAAGCGTAAGGGCCGAGAAGATACTAACTCTTGAAACTCATTTATGCAACGACCAAATGGCCGAAAGTTTCTAGGCGTCGTGTCAGAGTCTGCGAGGTCGCGCCCTCCAGAGATTCGAGTCCTGCCTCGTGCAAGGGTGTGTGCGTTGTCCTTATATTAGTTTCAGTTAGTTCAAGTAGTTTGTTAGCTTGGAGATTGATGACAACAGTAGTTTGGTCTCATAGATCCACAAATACTTGAACATATGAAAATCATATCTTACTTTCTACACACAAACAGTATGCTCAGTGGTACTACGTGTACCGTCCGTACGTCGACCTAACAGACGTTCCCTCTTCAGATGTCGCAGCTATTGATTGGAAGAGTTTATATCGATAGATGTTAGATGGTCATATTGTTGTAGCTCATTAGAGTCTCCACGTAGGTATATTATGTGTAGTAATTTACAGAAATATTTACTGCGGTGCCGTCGTAGAATATAGCTCGTCTGGATCCACCACCTTCATAGTACATACCAATGTCTCCTGAAGCATAAATATAATTTTTTATTCAACTTCGTAGGCTTCCTGAGCCAGAGGCCGTTAACATGTAAGTTTTGTGAGTATACTGCCGCGTCATATTCTAGAAAACTGTTAGCGATCAACGAACGTTGCTACCACAATTACAGTGGATGTTTCTTGTGTCTCATTCATACATAAAGAAATAAACTACTGCAATGAGTTCAAAACGTTGCTTTCGTCGGCGATAGTTATATAATAATGCACTACCGTATCCAAGAAAATTTCATACTAATCGGAATTTCTGTTGTCTATTGTCACATACTTCATTATTTATTGGAGAAAGAAACAAAAATACAGCATTTTTTCTCGTAGGAGTATACGGCAAGAAGGAAGAAAAAATAGTTAATTATTGCGCTTATCGCGTCAGAACATGGCCGAAGCGTTACGTCTACTTTATTGTATTACTTTTTAATTTATATGTTATTAAATTATATAAAACAATCGAGTAGTAGCTTGCTGTTGAGATAGGACTTTTTATGAAAGTCAAATAAATTTAATGAATATGTGTCCAAATTTGATTAAAGCAGAATATAGTTTTGATGCGCAGTTCGGTTATGCATTGTCCAATCACAGATGAGTAAACTTCGGGTGGCTTTTCTCACAGGAGTAGTACCGACTGTACCACCTGTTTATCGTACCTCATACCGCCCTCGCCAGCTTTATACAAATCAAATGTTTGTATAGTCTATGGGACTTAACTACGGGGTCATCAGTCCCTAAACTTACAAACTACTTTACTAACTAGCTAACACTAAGGAAGGCACAAATATCCATGCCCGAGGGGGATTCGAACCCCCGACCGTAGTGGCCGTGCAGACCGTGACTGGAGCGCCTCAGTCCCCTCGGCCACCGCGGCCGGCAGCTGTATACAGTTCTGTTCTGACTTGCCGTGAGGAATTTGAATATGACGGCTGAAAGCCAGAAGTACCACAAATAGCTTTCTTTTAAGAAATCTTCGTGTATAGGCGACATACATTCCTAAAACGTTTTTATAGATTGTGGTTTATCTTCTGTATCACTTAACAGGATAAACAACATTCAGGTATATAACAAATCAGGAATGCCTTTTGAAACTTAACAAAATTTTCAAAGACGAGACACACAACTTAGTTACGTAAAATGGAAGACACTGCCAAGCATAGCCAAACAATGAGCGTTACTTAGCGTGGGATGGCGCACTTTCAGAATAACACTACATGTAGAACACGTTTTTTAAATCTGTATGATGCAATTGGTGTCGATGACGAGTTCGGATGCCCTTATGTCTTCTGAATGGTTGATTTAATCAGTCGACGGTGAAGTCACTGTTCACTGATATATGTTAGGAGGTAAGATCAGGCGCTTTTAATCGGGCCCTTTCAGTGCGCCGGCCGCGGTGGCCGCGGGGACTAAGGCGCTCCAGGCACGGTCTGCACGGCCACTACGGTCGGGGGTTCGAATCCCCCCTCGGGCATGGATATTTGTGCCGTCCTAGTTCGTAAGTAGTTTGTAAGTTAGGGACTGATGAGCCCGTAGTTGAGTCCCATAGACTATACAAACAAAAAACCTTTCCGTGCAGGTGAGTGAGTTGCGTCGTCTATTTATTTTTAGAGTGTAGGCGACGTGATGGATGGGAGTAGCGTGTAGTTTTGTGTTTGTGTTGTAAACCTATTGGTCACCCGTCCCTAGACATTCATCAGAGATGATGATGATGATGATGATGATGATGATGATGATGAGCGACACTGAAAGAACACACAACCCGATCATTAAATCGTCTGCAAAGAGTGCTGTTTATAAACACTTATATTATCAGCAAGACACATTACATAGGAGCCGTTTTACCAATTTCTTCTGATATAGCACACAAAATTTTAACTGCCATATACTGGTACGTATGGAGAGGCCACATTTTCAAAGTCTCCCTCCAAACAATGACTTTGCCTCGCACTGATGGAGGCTTGGCAGTCAAGGATGTTCAATCACAGTGCACTGCATTGTTTATTAAGCAAACCACAAAAATTTTACAGAGCATCCAACTTGGTATTACCAAATACCTTTTTATTACATTGGCCCCGAACGATCAGAGGGCGCCAGTAAATGTGGGACACATTAATGCTCAACTGGCCTATGTCTGTAAATACTATACAGAATGAAGTTATTTACAAGAAGCTGCTCAGAGATATACCACTTCGAAGTTGTACATTTCACTGATTAGGGAACACCCACGAAACCCTATAGAGCTAAAATATTCAAACAAAAAGTGGATAAATATCTGGAAAAACATAAATAATAAGATCCTTACGACTGACGAGCAAGCTGTGTGGTATGACATTGTTAATGAAAAAGTTCCAACAGGAGAAAAACTGTATAAAATTAAAATGAAACCTGACCCATATTGTGACCATTGCCAATTGGTAGACACAATAGCACATACATTTGTTTGCAGAGACCGAAATACCATCTGGAAGTGGACCCGAAAATAGCTAGCAGTTATCAACAGGACGTCGGAAAATGCAATAAAGGTAGAGGATATACTGTATCCAGACTGGAATCTATACCCTAGTATGAAACACAACAGCTATCTTTGGCTACTTGGAAAATTTATAAACTACATCATTAAAAACAAAACTACAACATTAGAAGAATTTGTGATGTATATTAAAGAAGAGCACAACAAATTACAGAAACTACCAAAATATAAACAACAATTTCAAAATTTCCTATTTCCTACCCTGAAATAAGAATGTAAATAAGTTAAATGTGAGGAGGTATCACTAGATGTGCAACAATGAGTTTCTGAAGCTGCAACAAACCAACAGAAGATGAACAACATACAACATAATGAAAATATAAAATAAATTTCAGAAGCAATAGTAGATAATTTGTTTTCACATATTATGTATAAATGTTTTGTATAATAATAATAAAGGGTTAAAAAATGTTCAAATGCGTGTAAATCAATTGAATCCAACTGCTATGGCAATCTGTCCTTAGACCTACACTAAGGACAGCACACACATCCATGCCCGAGCCACGGCGGAATAGCCGGTCGCGCTAAGGCACCTTGTTACGTTGTGCGCGGCCGTTACACCCCGGAGATTCGAGTCCTCCAAGGGTATGAGTGTGTGTCTTGTCCTTACGATAATTTAGTTTAAGTGGTTTATAAGTTTAGGGACCGATGACGACTGCAGTTAGGTCCCATAGCTTTACAAACATTTGAACATTTTGAACATGCCCGAGGGAGGACTCGAATCTCCAGCAGAAACGGCCCCCCAGTTCTTTGCATCATACCTTATACCACGCGGCTAATACCGCGCGACAGTCCCGATGTGACCGACTGGACAAGACGTGAATGTGAACAGTGTAACTTAATGCTTGTAACTTTCTTTTTGTAGGCCTATGGTTTGAAAATGGACGAACAAGTCAGAAACTAGTTACCAACTTCTAAATAGTGCAACTGTGACGAAAAAATAAATGGTTTTTCATATTTATATTTATTTACGTACTAGACGAATATGTAATAAAAATAGGGGTACCTATTTAAAAAAAATGCAGTTGATATCCGTTTGACCTTTGGCAGCGACATCTACCGGGCCAACCATAGCGCCATCTGTTTTCCCCCTTCAAACTAGAAAAGTTTTGTTCTTCGTAGTTTTTTCGTTTGATGCTTATTTCGTGAGATGTTTGGCCCGGTCAGTATCAATGGACCACCCGGTAGAATTCAGTAAGTACAGGATTTAACGTACCAAATCAGCGACAACAGTTGTAGCTGAAGGAAAAACTTCAAAAATTTGACAATAAAACGACAAAAGCAATGAATTTGTTTTCCAAGAGGGAAGAAGCCAATTCCACAATTGTTGCTAGAGCTAAACCACAAATGGCAAGAATCATCAAAACATTGTCTTTTTAAGCTAAAGTAATTGCATTCGACAGAATATGCACGTTTAAGAATGACGTGTGAGGTGTAAAAATGAGGGAATCATTAGACTCCACACCGAATTGAAACACGTCAAAGAATTCCCGTCACAGTAAGTAAAGACCATAATAGAAATTTACTATTCTCTTATGTTTACAGTCGACTTAATTTCAGCGAAATGAGCTTGACATACACACATATTCGTATAGTTGTTCTTTATAGCACTATATCAGTTAAATTCGGTTCTTTTTGCATGAATTTCAGTATTATATATGTCTCTTGATATTTTACTAATGCCCGTAACGCAAAAATTATACTATTTCGTCAATTACGTACAAAAACAATTATAAACAAACATAATTACTTCAGCGGCTTGGCCACCGCTAGGAGCACTAGTGTCATTGAATCTGTCATTTGGTAATGACTTTTAAAGCAGTGAGTGTCACGACTGTACATGTTTGATGTGGTACGATTATGTATGTTTTTTTTATTTAATTAATTAATTTATTTATTTTTCTTTTTCCCTCTTGTTGTTTTGTCCATGTGCTTCTTGATACCTTTAAAACATTTTTATTTCTTTTTATTATTATTCTTGTTTTTAATGGACGGTTGTGGCAAAAATTGTGAAGCTGAAAATTGTCTGTGGGCGCTATCTCAACCAATTGTCCAGCATAGTTACTACAGTTTATTTGCGCATTTACCTATCTAAGGAATCTGAGTTTTCAAAATTACCTCTATTGAACCTTTCTTATTAATTTCCATTCTGTCACTGTTTATTTGCCAGATCTACCCCATTCATTCAGTAGTTGTTGTTGCGGTCTTCAATCCACAGACTGGTTTGATGCAGCTCTCCACGCTACCCTGCTCTGTGCAAGTCTCTTCATCTGAGAATATGTTCGGTAACCTACATCCTTTTGAATCTGCTTACTGTATTCGTTCCTCGGTCTCCCTCTACGATTTTTACCCCACACACTTCCTTCTAATGCTAAGTTGAGAATTCCTTGATGTCTCTGAATGTGTCCTACCAATCTATCCCTTCTCTTAGTCATGATATGCCAGAAGCTCCTTTTCTCCCCAATTCGGTTAAGCACCTCCTCATTAGTCACGTGATCTACCATCTAATCTTCACCATATAATATTTGCCAGTAACAGATTGCCCCAGTGCTGGTACGATAAGCAGGTGGACAAGGCAGGTTATTAATTATCGTTTCTTACGTGCCGCAGTCGAGATTACTGGTTAGTCTGCCTTTTTGTGGGATTTTTCATTACTATTTAGGATAGGGTGTGATAATCAGCAATTTTCGACCACCGACATACAGTTCGAGCAATCGTTATGGTGCTGCTCGTCATCCAAGAGCACAAACCTCTGGCCACATGATTTTTTTTATACATGCAGTATCCTCGACGTATTATTTCTGTAAGCCATTTCTTCCACAGGTGAACATTATTGACAATTGTATAGTGTTTTGTCTAGGCAGTGTATTACAGTCAGTGTTTTTTACTACAGGGTGGCCTCAAAGCGGTCGTGTGGACTGACGTCATCCAGACGGTGCTGATGTTCGCGGCGGTGATCCTGGTCGTCGTCAAGGCCACCGTCGACGTGGGCGGACTGTCCACCGTCTGGCAGAGGAACGTGGACAGCGGCAGGGTCGAACTGCCTGAGTAAGAGGACCATCCACTCTCCAAACAACTAACGTGGTGCCACATCTATACATGAGTAGTCGACCCGGCAATGCTTCCCAATTGCTAATATGTATGTACTCTTGCTTTGAACGTCAAATGTGAAACATTTTATCGCAATCGTACGAATGATATTGATATCCCCCCCCCAAAAAAAAAGAGCTCTTTCAGTTTTCCACGAATTTTCCTATTTTCTGGCCAACTATTCCTAACTTTTACTTCACTCAGACCTTCCTCTCGCTTTGAACGTCGAATGTGCAAGATTTTATCGCAATCAGATGAATGGTATTGATATTTCATAGAAAATTCTCTTTGTATTTTTTTCTGAATTTTCCATTTTTCCGGAAAACGTTTAAAAAATTTTATTTCATAAGAACGTTACCCCTCCCCCCAAAAAAAGAGCGCTTTCAGTTTTCCACGAATTTTCCTATTTTCTGGCCAACTATTTCTAACTTTTACTTCACTCAAACCTTCCTTTCGCTTTGAACGTCGAATGTGCAAGACTTTATCGCAATCAGATGAATGGTATTGATATTTCATGGAAAATTCCTCTTTGTATTTTTTTCTGAATTTTCCATTTTTCCGGGAATTTTTTGAATTTTTTATTTCATAGGAACGTTACTCTTGCTTTGAACGTCAAATATGGAAAATTTTATCGCAATCATACGAATGATGTTGATATCCCATTGAAAAAAGCTCTATCAATTTCTCGCGAATTTTCAAATTTTCCGGGTAACTTTCCCAAATTTTTAGTTCATAAGAGCGTTTATCTTTCGTTGAACGTCAAATGATCAAAATTTTATCGCAATCGCATGAACGGTTCTCAACTAATAGTGTTGAGTACATTTAGAAACACACTGAAAAAGGAACTTGGTTCGAATTTTGCGACTTCACTTTTTAACTGTCCATATTTTTTTCAACTCAAAACTGTTCCAAGACCATAATGAACAAAGTAAACGTTAACTACCCCTCTAGTCGTGCGATTAGTCACTTATAGTTCTGAATTAAAACAAAAGCAAATTGAAAAACACACTTTCAGTTTTTCTCATATTTTCCAATTTTCGGGTAGATTTTCCAAAAAATTTATTACATACAAACCTTGCGGCAAGTGATTTTTATTCATAGAAAAAAATCGCTTTCGGTTTTTCCTAAATTTTCCTACTTCCCAACCTTCCTCTTTCTTTCAACGTGAAATGTACAAAATTTTTATCACAATTGTACGAACGATTTGATAGCTCACTGGAAAAAGATGTTTTAGTTTTTTTCCGATTTTCTTCTTTTCCGGACAACTTTTCCATATTTTATCACCATTTAAACCTCCCCTGGAATTACACGAATATTTCAAGACTAAAATTAGCCAAAGTCGGTTCAGCCGTTGTCGAGTTTCAGCGATACTAACGAACAGCACTTCATTTTTATATATGTAGGTATAGGGTGAAAGGATTGATCGAGGAAACGATATGGGACAAAAATGGTCCGAAGACATTCTGTACAGAAATGCAAGAAATCCATGATAGAAACCGTTTATTCATTCAAAATTACAGAGACTTTGGTATAATACTGTACAATGCAGGCCGACTGATAATAACTTTCATGTGCCTCAAGGCATTTACATCTACATATGTTCTCCGCAGTCTACCGTAAGGTGCGTGGCGGAGGGTACACAGTACCACCATCAGGCACTTCCTTTCCTGTTCCACTCCCAAACAGAACGACGGAAAAACGAAGGTCTATATGCCTCTACGGGCCCTAATTTCTCTTGTCCTGTCTTGTGATCTTTACGCGAAATATCTATATCTACATCTACTAGATACTCTGCAAATCACATTTAAGTACCTGGCAGAGGGTTCATTAACCACTTTCATAACTTTTGTCTACCGTTCCATTCTCTAATAGCGCGCGGAAAGAAGAGAACACCTAAATCGTTCCGTTTTCGATCTGATTTGTCTTATTTTATTGGGATGGTAATGTCTCCCTAAGTAGTTGGGTGCTAGCAAAATATATTCACATTTAGAAGTAAAAAAAGTCGGTGATTGAATCTTCGCAAACAGATCACGCCGCAATGAATAACTTCTTTCTTTTAATGATTTCCACCCCAATTTGTGCAACATTTCCGTGACGCTTTCCCCCCCGTAACGTGATAAAACAAAACGAGCTGCCCTTCTCTGAACCTTCTCAATATCTTCCGTCAGTCCCACCTGGTGAGGGTCCCACAATGACCAACAGTACTCCAGAAGACGAAGCACAAGTGTGATGTAGGCAGTCTGTTTGGTGAAGCTCGAGCATCTTCGAAGCGTTCTGCCAATGAAACGTAATCTTTGGTTCGCTATCCCCACAGTATTTTCTATGTTTTCTCTCCAGTCTAAGTTGTTCGTAATTGTAACTCCTAGGTATTTAGTAGAATTTACGACCTTAAGGTTTGACTGATTTATCACGTAATTGAAATTCAGCGGATTTCTTTTAGTGGTTATGTGTATTACTTCACTGTTTTCTTTATTTAGTGTCAATTGCCAATTTTCGCACCATGTAGAAGTTTGGTCTGAATCGCTTTTCAGTTACTTTTGAACCGCTGTTGACTTCACTAATCGATAAACGACAGCATCATCCTTGAACAGTCTAAGGGAGCTACTCAGATTGTCTCCTAAATCGTTTATAAAAACAAGGAAGAGTTCGGGACCTATAACGCTTCCCTGGGGAACGACAGATATCACTCCTGTTAAGAAGGCGGCAGAAAGATCGTTGAACACTCGGCTTAAAATTCCGGCCCTCTAAATTTCCTCAACAGAAGTTCACGAAAAGAACGTCGTCTTCCCTCTAGCTATCCTCAATTGAGTTTCCGGAGCATTTCCGTGACACTCGCACATTGGTCGAACCTACCAGTGACGAACCTAGCTGCTCGCCTCCAAACTGCTTCCATGTTTTCCTTTAAACGGATCTGCTGCGGGTCCCAAAGACTTGGGCAATCCTCAAGATGTGGTCAACCGTTTTATAGGCGGTCTCCTTTACAGATGAAGTACATCTTCCCAAAATTCCCCAAATTAACCGAAGTCGGCTGTCCGCCTTACTCACAACTGTCCTTACATATTCGTTCCATTTCATATCGGTCCACAATGTTACGCCTAGATATTTGAACGACGCGACTGCATCAAGAAGCTCACTACTAATGCTGTAGTCGAACTTTATGGAATAGTTTTTCCTGCTCATTTGAATCACCTTACAATTTTCTACATTTAGAACTAGCTGCCATTCTTCACACGAACCAGAAATTTTGTCTAAGTCATCCTGTATGATTTTACACTCAATTAATGACGACACCCTCCCATAAACCACAGCATCATCAGTAAACAGCCGCAAATTACAACTTACTCTGTCCATCAGATCATTTATATAGATAGAAAATAATAGCGGGCCTATCACACTCCCCTGGGGCACGCCTGACTATACACCCTTCTCTGATGAACACTCGCCGATGAGAACAACGTACTGCGTTATATTACTTAGGAAGTCTTCCATCCAGTCACAAATATGTGAACCTATTCCATATGCTCGTATCTTCGTCAACAGTATGCAGTGTGGCACCGCGTCAAACGCCTTTTTTCAAATCCATAAAAGCACTATCTGCCTGATGCCCTTTATCCATGATTCGCAAGACGTCATGCAAGAAAATGGCAAGCTCAGTTTCACACGAACGACGTTTCATAAACTCGTGCTGATTCATAGAAATAAGTTTTTCCTTCTCAAGGAAATTTACTATATTCTAACAGAATATCCTCGAAAATTCTACAGCAAACTGATGCCAACGATATTGGTCTCTGATTATGTGGGTCAGTTCTTCTACCTTTCTTATAAACTTGAGTCACCTGTGCTTTTTTCCAATCACTAGAAACTTTGCGGTGAATTAAAGATTCGCGATAACTGCAAGCTAAGTAAGGGGCCAATGTCGCAGAATACTCTTCGTAAAATGCTGGCGTTCGAGCAGTAGCGGGTTCTGTCTCACGCGACCACATCGGCCTGGCTACATCCGAATTTTATCACTGCTGTACGAGTAAGCTGCACATTTGGAATGGACTGTCCGCACACGGTACTACTAAGATGGTCGCATAAACAGAAATTTCACGAGCTGAGATCCATTGCACGAATAGACCTTCACATTCGATTGATTTACCTTGTAAACAAAGTTTAACGGATTTCTTTTCGTACTCATGTGGAGCACTTCACACTTATCATTATTTCGAGTCAATTGCCAATTTTTACACCTTAATGATATCTTATTTAAATAGTTCTGCAGTTGGTTTTGATCTTCAGATGACTTTAATAGACGATAAATGACGGCGTCATCTGCAAACAACGTAAGAGAGCTGATCAGATTTTCTCCCTAATCGTTTATGTAGATAAAGAACAGCAGAGGACCAAGAACACTACCCTGTGGACTCTTAGCTGTTGAGGATCGGTAAGAAGGTTTGCAATGATCGAGGAAGCGATGCAGAAAACATAATGTATGGTAAGTTCGACGCTTATCTGCACGTATCCAAGATAACTGCTTGTATGCGGGACTGATATGGTCGTAGAAGCGTAGTTTACAAATGTATCGGACACAAGAATTCATCGCCTATCTGAATTTTCGTGTGACAGTCCTTGCAGAGTAGCATCACCAAAATCTAGGATGTGTCTGAACGATCTTCTTTTTCAGCTTCAAAGGAAATAAGTGACGTATATACCTTCTTACAGACTCTCGTTGTGTGCTCTGACCAGTCTAAGTGCTGATCAAATATTACATCTAAGTTCTTTGCTGAATGAGAAAAGCGTATTAGTATGTCGCTAAGTATTAAAGGTGGAATAGTTTCCCTAAGCTGTGGAGTAATGAGTCTTTTATGGGCCACTAAGATTGCCTGCGTTTTCATGGATTCAGTTTCAAGAGAATGCTACGTGCCCTTCTCGATAGAGAAAGTAAGTCCACACATGTTGTTTCAGTTTCTTGACAGGGTGTAGTGGTGTTACCGGGTATTAACAGTGCTTGTGTATGCTGCAAGCTAAAACACATATGCCGAATGTCTACGTTATTGTCATACAATTTGCCAATTTCTGATTTCGTTACCAATAAAGAGATATGCAATGTTTTTGTATATCTCAGTTCACTTTTATTTAAAGGGTCATGAATCTCTAGATCATGGTGATGTAACACTTTTTTGATTGTGTCTATATGACACTGTCACTATGCAACTGCTGGAGGCGTTCTTGTTATACCCTTATACAGACGTTAATAGCAATGAAATCCATTCATACACAGTGACTTAAACTCCTAATCAAAATGTCATTTGCAACAACAGTAGAGTATATTCCAGAAAAAAGAAATGGGAAAATGGACAAAGAGAAAGAGGCAGCAGATGGACAGAAATAAGTGGGATAATGTAATACAGAGTATAATGGAGGGAAGGGGAAGTACCTTCAAATAGACAAAGAGAGCTTTCAGAGACTGGAGAATGGGAATAATGTTTAAACTGCCTCTCTGTGAGCTGCAGTATGGACATTTTTGCTATCTCGACCACACTTCGCTATTATAATTGTATTCAAGTGTGACAATTCGAAATAGTTTTTCAGAGTAAGAATTCATCGGAGGCAAACTGGTTACTGGTTAGATTTATTATACAAAATACTATTTCGTATATTGTATAAGAAATAAAACATGTGAATGTTAAACAGACTTTACAAAATCAAATGTCACCTTAAAAGTGGAAGCTTTTACTGCGAATTTCATGTCCTGCTTGTTAAGAGCAAACACAGTGAAACTCTGTACTAGATGCGAAAGGAAAATACCGCACTCTCCCGAACTTATTTTCAAAATAAAGGGGAAAACGTCCATTCTAAAAAGAATCTGCTACATTACAGCGTACAAAACCAGTGTGGTTGCTGACTTCTTTATTTTTAATTGCGAACTTATTTCAATAATTTCATATACTGTGATGTTAAAAAGCAGTTTAATTTAACATAATATTCAGGATTTATGTACAAACACGCAGCGCTACAAAAGGCTTTTCACAAATTTTGCGAATCAGTATGGAGAAATTTTTACCTCATCTGTTGTTGACTTTATGGTGATTATCACTAAGATGTGATGGAAGGAAACTGCACACCAAAATTAAACGAGAAATACATATCTTGAAAAAAGCAAATACATTTCCTTAAAGCTTTCTTCAGTGAGAATATCATATCTTTAGAAACTAACAATATAAGTGTAGATCAGATATGGCTCACATTCAAAGGAATTACAGAAACAGCTATTGAGAGATGGTTACGAAATAAATTAACAGATTTTTTCCATGTAAATTAACAGAAGAGTATACAAAATATGCTAGATCACTTTTCCAAAGCCACAGAAACAAGCAAGCCAACTTTAAACAAACATAAAATCCGCAAGACTGGCAATCTTTTACAGAATCTCGAAATTGAGCTCGAACTCCAATGCGAGAAGAGATTCCCCAACTAAATACTGTCACGTAATTTAGTAGAAAATTCTGGTCGTATGTAAAGTGTATCGGCGGCGAAACACTTTCAATACCTTCACTACGTTATAGCAACGGTGATACCAGTGGTGACAGAAATTACGTACAGCTTTCCGATGTTGCAGTAACAAAGAAAACGAACCTGATACTTCAGACTTAGAATCAACAACAGCAGCCATCATAGATAATTTATTAGTAGATGTTCAAATGTTTGTAAATTTATGGGACTTAACGACTGGGTAATTAGTCCCTAGGCATACCAACTACTTAAACTAAGGTAAAATAACCTAAGGACAATACACACACAGGCACACGCACACTCACACGCACACACAAACACACACACGCACGCACACACGAGAGAGAGGACTCGAAATTCCGACGGCGAACGGCCGCACGCACAGCAGCACGGCGCCTCAGTGCACACTGCTATTCTGCTACGGCATTAGTGGATGTCCCTGGACTATAAAAACAACTTAAAATCACTTAGCAAAAGTAAATCTCCCGTCACGATTGTATACCAGTTAGGTTTCATAGTGCACTCCAACCTAGCTTTTATACACATACGCTTGATCAGTGAAAGAACCATACCCAAAGACTGGCAAGTTTACAGGTTTATTCAATATTCCAGAAAGCCAATAGGACTGATCCGCAAAATTACAGACCTACATAATTAACGTCGGTTTGCAGCAGGACTTTTTTTCTTTTTGTACGACTTCACACTTCTAATTATTTAGAGACTTTTGCCAATTTTTACACCATACTGATATCTTATTTAGATCGTTCTGCAGTTGGTTTTCATCTTCAGATGACTTTACTAGACGATAAATGACGGCGTCATCTGCAAACAACCTAAGAGAACTGCTCAGATTTTCTCCCAAATCCTTTATGTAGATAAGGAACAGCAGAGGACCAATAACACCACCCTGTGGAAAGCCGGGTGTCATCTCCGTTTTAGTCGATGCCTTACCAACGATTACTACAAACTGTGTCCCCTCTGACAGGAAATCCCCTATCCAGTCACAAATCTGAGGCGATATTCCATAACCACACAATATGAGTACAAGCAGTTTGTGAGGTACAGTATCAAAAGCCTTTGTATAGAGACATGATCATCACGATAAGACAAATCAGATCGAAAACGGAAAGATGTTGTTGTTCCTTTTTACTGCGTTCTATTTGAAAGGGGCGGTAGAGAAATATCACGAAGGCATTTCTATTCACTTTCTGGCATGCACTTACATGTGATTTGCAGACTATTGCAAAGTACTTTCGTAGATGTTGTTAAGTAAATATAAAACTCTTCTGCGGAACACTTAAAATGATATTTTACGAGATATCGGAACCTCATTTCACACAATGAAGTGACACATTGGATATGTTCTTAATATTATCCTGCAGTTATTGTACTATACATGTAGAAGGCGGATCTATGCTTGTCATCAGTATAACTTAAGATTATCATTTTCCTAGCTGCAGAAGATCTTATTTTAGTGTCATCATGTTCTTCGTAGTCAATAAAGCACGGAATATTTGTAACAAACTTCTCAGGTGAACCCCTCTACTTACTATCCAAAACATGACCAAATTCTTGCAGGAGTTCCTGAAATTTTTGATAAATTACGATGACAGTCTAGGTTTATAATGTCAAGAAAATATGTTTCAGTGTGATGTAATTAGAATTTAACCATTTGACACACAGCCGGCTGCGGTGGCCGAGGGGACTAAGGCGCTCCAGTCACGGTCTGCACGGCCACTACGGTCGGGGGTTCGAATCCCCCCCTCGGGCATGGATATTTGTGCCGTCCTAGTTCGTAAGTAGTTCATAAGGAGTTTGTAAGTTTAGGGAACGTTTGCAAGACAGCAACCATCTGCACGAACAGTTCGACTACGTTTGCAACAGCATGGACTAATGGACTATCATCTCGGAGACCATGGCTGCTGTAACCCTTGACGCTGCATCAGACAGGATAGTCCCATAGACAAAAAAAAAAAAAAAAAAAAAAAAAAAAAAAAAAAGACCTTGTACTGCTAATCTTGGTGAATTTCACGATTCTTTCTAAATCACGGTGTGTAACATTTGTGTTATGATGAGTGACATTGGGACAGTCAAAACGTGTAAATGGTTGTATCTCCTGATTGAATAGTTTCATAATGTGAAATATTTTATATAGGTAATGGACTGTACACCTTAATGACGAAATCATCTCACCATGTACGTCTATCTATCCTAGATAACCTCGAAGACTACTTCATATGGTTTACACCACTAGACTGTGTGATTCGGGAGATGGTGCAGGTGTATATTTCATTAAGGTACAAAGCAGTGGGTGACTATTGCGATCAAAAATCCGCGAAACTGACCAGTAAATATTCTCAGTAAGTTTGACATATTCCATGACTTACAAACATTACCGTACATATGGAAATTCGCTTATTCTTTTGCGGTTTCATCATTCAGACTTTAATGACGTTCAGTGGGACGTCTGTTTATATAATACTCAAAGGAAAATTAAGTCATTACTTCTGTATATACGCGTTGACAACTCTGATTACTTAATGACAGTAGTCGTATAGATATTTAATTTCCACACACATTTTGCGATTATGAAGAATGCAGCGACTGTTTGTGTTACATAAATTTCTAACTGATACATCCACCCGTTCCTGAGAAAAATTGTCTGCAGGGTCTGACGAATTGTCAATTTAAAACACATTCAACAAAGAGATCAAATGACGGTTTCGTTTCTACCGTTTGAAGTACAGAATTCTCGAAATAAAAAACAAAAAGGTAGCTGAATCCACAGCGCTGTTGCCCTCGGAAGGGCAAGCTATAAGGTTCGAGTTACAATCGGCATTCCGTTTCAGAGTACCACGAATTTTCACTACCGGTTGTCGTGATCGGATAATGTTTCCAACTGATAACGTATACCATTTGATGCTATTTTAATTTACTGGGAACTGCAAAATACAAAACACAGATGTTCGTATTTTTATTTTGAAAATATACACTTCTGGCTATTAAAATTGCTACTCCACGAAGATGACGTGCTACAGACGCGAAATTTAACCGACAGGAAGGCGATGCTATTATATGCAAATGATTAGCTTTTCAGACCATTCACACAAGGTTGGCGCCGGTAGCGACAGCTACAACATGCTGACATGAAGAAAGTTTCCAAGCGATTTCTCATACACAAACAGCGTTGCCTGGTGAAACATTACTGTGACGCGGTTGCTCGCCGTCGGAGGTTCGAGTTCTCCATGGCGCATGGGTGTGTGTTTTTGTCTTTAGGTTAGTTTAACTTAGTTTAAGTAGTTTGTAAGCTACGGACTGATGACCACGCAGTTAGGTCCAATAGATTTACAAGCATTTGAACATTTCATTATTGTGATGCCTCGTATAAGAAGGAGAAATGCATACCATCACATTTCCGACCTTGATCAAGTTCGGATTTTAGCCTATCGCGATTGCGATTTATCGTATCGCGACATTGCTGGTCGCGTTGTTGCGATCCAATGACTGTTAGCAGAATATGGAATCGGTGGGTTCAGGAGGGCAATACGGAACGCCGTACTGGATAGCAACGGCCTCGTATCACTAGCAGTCGAGATGATACGCATGTTATCCGCATGGCTATAATAGATCGTGCAGCCACCTCTCGATCCCTGAGTCAACGGATGGGAACGTTTGCAAGACAGCAACCATCTGCACGAACAGTTTGACTACGTTTGCAACAGCTTGGACTATCAGCTCGGAGACCATGGCTGCTGTAACCCTTGACGCTGCATCAGAGACAGGAATGCCTGCGGTGGTGTACGCAACGACGAACCTGAATGCACGAATGGCAAAAAGTCACGTTTTCTGATGAATCCAGGTTCTATTTACAGTATCATGATGGTTGCATCCGTGTTTGGCGACATCGCAGTGAACTCACAGTGGAAGCGTGTATTCGTCATCGCCATATATAGGTGTATCACCTGGCGTGATGGTTTGGGATAGGCGTATCACCTGGCGTGATGGTTTGGGGTGCTATTAGTTACACGTCTCGGACACCTCTTGTTCGCATCGACGACACTTTGAACAGTGGCCGTTACATTTCAGATGTGTTAGGACCCGTGGCTCTACCCTCCATTCGATCCCTGCGAAACGCTACATTTCAAGATAATGCACGACCGCATGTTGCAGGTCCTGTAGGGCCTATCTGGATACGGAAAATGTTCGACTGCTGCCCTCGCCAGCACATTCTCCACATTTCTCACAAATTTAAAACGTCTGGACAATGGTAGCCGAGCAACTGGCTCGTCACAATACGCCAGTCACTACTCTTGATGAACTGCGGTATCGTGTTGAAGCTGCATGGGCATCTGTACCTGTACACGGCATCCAAGCTCTGTTTGACTCAATGCCCAGGCGTATCAAGGACGTTATTACGACCAGAAGTGGTTGTTCTGGGTACTGACTGATTTCTCAGGATCTATGCATCCAAATTGCGTGAAAATGTAACCATATGTCAGTTCTAGTATAATATATTTGTCCGAAGAATGCCCGTTATCATCTGCATTTCTTCTTGGTGTAGCAATTTTAATAGCCAGTGGTGTATACACTCCTAGAAAAAGGAAAAGGAACACCATGAATTCGTCGACCCATCAGAGAGAAATTTTATTGGCACTTTCTTGAGGATGGATGCAACACACGATCACACCGACAGAGTCATACCAACGTGAATATGGTTACCAGAACGTGTGGAACGTTGACAATAGCACTCCTTTTGCACCAATGCAAGCTGCAATTCTCCCATGGGGACGATCGAAAAGGTGTCGAATGTGGGCTTTCTGAATTACTTCACATGCAATTATCACCTGGTGCTTCAATGGAGCGCGATTTCGTGCTGGTCGCGTAGACAGCTCAAGATGACGTACCATTCGGTCCCAAACATTCTCCTTGGGGGACAGATCTGAGGATCGTACTAGCCAGCACCTTGAAGAGCACGTTGATACATGTGCGGGATACATGTGAACGTACATTGTCCTGTTGGGAAAGCATATCGCCTTGTTGGTGCGTAACGGTAGTTCAAATGTTTGTATAGCTTATGGGACTTAACTACGTGATCATCAGTCCCTAAACTTACAAACTACTTATGAACTAACTAATATTAAGGACGGCACAAATATCCATGTCCGAGGTAGAATTCTAACCCCCGACCGTAGTGGCCGTACAGACCGTGACTGGAACGCCTCAGTCCCCTCGGCCACCGCCGCCGGCATGAACGGTAGCAATGGTGGTTTCGATGTACTGTGCACTGTTCGTTGTTCCCTCGACAACCACCAGAGGACAACGGGCACTGCACTGTAGGATATGGCTCATTGCATAATGATGCATGATCATGCATGCCGTTAGGACGTATTCCACTCAATCTCCAACACTGTTCAGCCTGCCTCCAGTGAAGTTCCCATAGGCGCTTATGGTAGGACGAATGGAGATCTGACATCTTCAGTGGAAAATGTCACTTATGCCTCGGTGCCAATGATGGTCGTACGCGTGTGTGGCGTCTTGCAGGGGAACGCGAAAATATGGAGTGTATACGACAGATGCACACGGGGCCGAAGCCATGTTCGCGGATCATCGGTTAGTAAAGTCATCAGAAGACGAAAATCAATTGCAAACTGATTCAGATAAGATATCAGCAAGGTGGTAAAAATTGGCAATTGATCCTTAATAATGATAAGTGTGAAGTCATCCATATGACCAGTAAAATAAATCCTTTAAAATTCAGTTACACGATAAACAAGTCAAAACTACAGGCCATCAATTCTAGTAAATATCTAGGAGTATCAATTAAGAACAACTTAAATTGGAAAGAAAGCATAGAAAAAATTGTAGAGAAATCCAACCAAAGACTACGTTTCTTATGGCAGAACTCTTATAAGATGCAATAGTTCTACTAAGGGAACTGCCTACACTACACTTGTGCGTCCTATTTTGGAGTATTGTTGCGCATTGTGTGATCCACACCAGGTGGGACCGACGGACGATTTGGAAAAATTCCACAGAGGGTCAGCTCGTTTTATATTATCGCGATATAGGGAAGAGAGTGTCACAGAAATGATGCACGACTTGGGGTAGAAATCATTGAAAGAAAGGCGTTATTTGTTGCGACAAGATCTATTTGCGATATTTATTTCACCAACTTTCTCTTAAGAATGTGAACGTATACTGTTAGCACCTACCTACATAGAGACACACGATCATCCAAATAAATAAATAAAAGAGTAATCATACCGAATACGGAGAGATTTAGGTGTTCCGCTATCGATTAGAGAATGGAACGGTAGAGAAATATCATAAAAGTTATTGGATGAACCCTATGTCATGCACTTCAATGTGCTTTGCAGAGTATCCACGTAGATGCAGATGTAGAACGACCAAGAATTTCGAAAACGCGACTTGTCTCCCTCCGTTAACGCTTTGATTGAAGGCCGATCTGAAATAACTTATAGGAACCAAGCCATATTCCCGCCATCTTGGCCATTTTATGTATTAATTAAGTGGGGTATGCTAAAATTATCTCGTCCCCTCGAACCATTGTTCTTCTGTGTAGATGGTACATCGCTAGTATTTTTGATCCTGGAAAAACTAATTTAGGAACAGACATTGGTGACGATCCGACACAAATTTTCGTCCTTCAATTTATACACCAGCTAGTGAGAACAGCTAAAATTCAGAGCATCTTTTAAATTGCAAATCAATATCCCATTATTTAATTTGGTAGTATTCAAAATGTTAAAATGTTTGTAGAGCTTATGGTACTTAACAGCGGGGTCATTAGTCCCTAAACTTACAAACTACTTATGAACTACCTAATACTAAGAACGGCACAAATATCCATGCCCGAGGGGGGATTCGAACCCCCGACCGTAGTGGCCGTGCAGAATGTGACTGGCGCGCCGCATACCGCTCGGCCACCGCGGCCGGCAATCTAATTCTGGCAACCGATTTACCGACGACTGATTTTATATGGTCGTTCCATTTTAAATCACTCCTAATGCCGACTCCCAGATAATTTATGGAATTAACTGCTTCTAGTTCCGGCTTGGTAGTATTAATTCAGTAATTAAGAATGACAAATTATTAATTAATGAATCGGTCAGTATGAGTTCGCTATCAGTTGACTGGAAATTTAATTTGGAGTTCGAATCTGTGATCAGAATTAAATACTTAATTCTGTAACTCTATTTCTTCCTTTGAGGACGGGTTTGAGCTGTTGCAGACGCTTCGCTACCTATCTTTAAGTGTTTCTCCAAGTCACAGCGTTGCTTTCTATTCCTCAACAAAGCTGCACATTATTACTTGCTCAATATATTTCATTAAAATACATAGTGCTTAAAATTAAACATTCTCTACTTGAACCAATGGAGAGACACTTCTATTTACCGTATTAGTTCTTAACTTTAGATGAATGATGTTCAGATTTTGCGCGGCAGGCTCTGTGCTGTTGTTGGTGTCGTAACTTGTCGTTAGGCGGCGATACTTTAATAGTGACGAATGGTTGAAAGACGAACGTCAGAGTGCATCACCGTTGCAAGCAGTCATCACATGTCTCGACAAGGTGAGAACAGACTTATAGGTAGGGCGATTTTATGAAAACAACAGCGATATTGCTTCTGGTCTTCGAGAATATCGACCCATTAAAGATATACGGAAAGGTCCTGTTTCCACACAGGATTTGAGTAAATGATTCTGAAGATCGGAAGTTTGACTCAGTGGATAATTGATCCAAAGTGTCTGACCACCAAGACTACCATATTTGTACCCGTGTGATTTTTGTCTTGGGGATACCAAATGATAAAGTTTTATCAATGGAATAGTTACACAAACTGGCGTTTGAAGATGAGTATACCGAGAAAAGAAGCCAACGTACTATATGTTTATATTTCGTACCTGTGTATTTGGACACATCCAAAAGAGCAGACAACATTTTCTATGCAGATTATGGTGTATCGCCCCAAGAGTGAGACTGGATACGTAATTTCCTGCCAGAAAGGACACAGTTTGTAGTAATCGATGGTAAGGCATCGACTAAAACAGAGGTGATATCGGGCGTTCCACAGAGTAGTGTTATTGGTCCTCTGCTGTTCCTTATTGACATGATTTGGGAGAAGATCTAAGAAGCTCTCTTTGGTTGTTTGAAGATGACGCCGTTCTTTACCGTCTAGTAAAATCATCTGAAGATCAAAATCAACTGCAGAACGATCTAAATAAGATATAACTATGGTGAAAAACTTGGCAATTGTCTCTAAATAATGAGAAGTGTGAAGTCGTCCACATGAGTACGAAAGGAAATCCGTTGAATTTCGTTTACAAGAAAAATCAATCAAAAGTGAAGGTAGTAAACTCCACTAAATATCCAGGAATTACTATTACATCAGACTTAAACTGGAAAGAACACGTAGATAATGTCGTGGGAAAGGCGAACCAGAGACGGCGTTTTATTGGCAGAACACTTAAAAGATGCAACAGTACTACTAAAGAGGCTGCATACAATACGCTTGTCGGTCCTTGTTTGGAGTATTGCTACCCAGTGTGAGATCTTTATCAGGTGGGTTTGACGGAGGACAACGAAAGAGTCCAAAGAAGGGCAGCTCGTTTTGTATTGTCACGATACAGGGGAGACAGCGTCAGACAAATGATACAGGCTCTGGGATGTGGAATCATTACAACAACGGCGCTTATCGCTGCGGCGTGGGCTACGTACGAAACTCCAATCGCCAACATTCTCCGAATATTGTTGACTGCCACTTGCATAGATAGAAAAGATCAGCAGAATAAAATACGAGAAATAAGAGCTCGAACGGAGAGATTCAGGTGTTCTTTCTTCCCGCGCACTATTCGAGAATGGAATGGGAGATAAGTAGTATAATGGTGGTTCGATGAACCCTCTGCCAGGCACTTAAATGTGATTTGCAGAGTATCCCATGTAGATGTAGATGTAGGCATTATGAATCATGACATGAAGATATTAAAAACATTACATGCTTGTGGACATTTAATCAGATCAATGCGGACACTAGAATAGTTGTGCCTCATGCGCACTAGGCAGTTTCATTGACCACTTCACCATCCGTTCTACTGTAGAACCATTTTCGTCAGTCTCGAACTATGAAATTGGATCTGACGGTCAGCAAGGTAAAGCAGAATATACAGCTGCGGTGACCACTGTGTCAGGATGACGTAATGGTCAAGGAAACTGTTCAAATCCCAGTCCTTCAGATGTGATTCAGTGCCCACAGAGAGCTAATGTCTTTCAATTCCCTTCTGTCACCTGAGGTGTGTGTGTCAGACAATAGTAGAGAATCAGTTGTGCGGTTGCACACTGTCATTTATGCACCTGGTCGTCACGCAAGGCAAAGTTTTTAACCTGAAACTGAAGAAGATACGAAATTAAAGTATGTTACTCTCTCATTTGGGAATATAAACGTTTCTTCCAGTGAATTATCGTCATTACCCTTTCGCATGCCCTGACACATGTTTCCGTAACGTTTAATTGTAATACGATCATCTGTCTCCAATCGACTCAAAGTAATGTAAGCGTTATTCAACCACCCTCATTCATTAGACCTTACATGCATATGTTGCGTTATTGGCCTCGTGTCACGTTACACAAGTCGTAATCCAAAAGCACAAACATCACCCTAATCTAAACGGAAATAACTGTGTCTACCAGGTTCGCCCACACCCTTACAAACCGACAGCGAATTTTGTAAATTAATTAAATGTATAACGGATAGGGCACTCTCGGAGAAAATCCGCTTTTCAAGCAGGGTTATTCAAAACATTACCAGTTTCAAATTAATTTCCTTCTTTAGATGATACACTCAGTTTCACCTTTAAGCATTCAATGACGGAATTCAATATACAATGACGTTCGATATTCTAGTAGGGAGAAATCATCACGATAATAAAATTCGAGAAATCAGAACTTGAACCGAATATTTAGATGTTAATCCTTGTCGTACGCTATTCGAGAGGGGAATTGTAGATAATTAGTGTGAAGCTGGTCCGATGAGGCCTCTAGCAAGCAGTTACACGTGATTTGCGGATAATCATTGTAAATATAGATGTAGTGTTGAAAGGTTCCAGTCAAAAAACCATATATTACTATTATTAATCATCAGTTGTAATGTAGTGAGAACAATTGATAAGGCACCAGGGAATGGCCGCGCGGTTATGGGTGCAATGTCGGGAACTGCGCTGCCGCTACCGCGGGAGGTTGGAATCCTCCCTTGGAAATATGTGTGTGTTGTGTTGTCCTTAGGTTCGTTTAACTTAGTATAAGCAGTTTGTAAGTTCAAATGATTGTGAATCTGTGGGTCTTCACTACTCTGGTTATCAGTCCCTATGCTTACAACCTACTTACATTAACCTAAACATAAACGCGTACACCCATGCCCCAGGGAGGACTCGAACCTACGACAATGAGTAACCGCGCGCACGGCCACTACAACGCGGAAGTTTTAAGTCCAGCGACTGACGACCACACTATCTTGGTTCCATAGAATTAGAGCAATCTACACATCTGAACCTCAAAGTTGTCAATAAATTCAAATGTAAGTGGACCTTTGTCCATTATCACTTGCTAAGATTTAGGTAACCCCTTTCGCGCAACATTTTCGAAATAAAGTTAACGTTGTTCTGTGACGCTGAAGTAAAACAAACTTTGTGTTACTGAAAAGAAAATCATACCTTTTAGACGACCATCAGACATGAATTGTCGAAACGTTTTCTGACTTTGGCCCTATGTGTTTTGGCACTTATTTCGTGGATGAAGTCTCTCTCCAAAGTCACTCAGCCAATGGATACTAAATACACGGACTTTAATAGATGGCAACATACTTCTGATTTTGATTTTATTAGAATCTCTTTAAAGGGTCTACAATCACGACTAACATTGTTGGTAAGTTTGATTTACAAATTTTACAGAAAAAACTTGTAACATGATAACAGGTACCGAAATCGAAATTTAAAAAGGGGAGGAAGGGGACGACCTCGTAGTGAGAGCTGATGAGATGTATATTTTGACACGCAATTACTCGTTAAACGAGAAAAGTTCCTTGAGAAAAACTTTTCAGAAACTTTTATGTAATTTTAGTTCTATTTCATTCGCTGTAATGTATGACCTTATGCATCAATCAGTAAGCCACCCGCTATCGAAACTTTTGAATAAATTTCGTACAGATAGTTGACAAAGAGTGTCACTTTAAAATGACTGTTACGAATTAAGAGAAGGTAATGTTCTATTAGAAATCTAAGATGCTGTATTACCACGTGTCAAAAAATTAGATCTTTAAACAGTATGCTGTCTTTAAAATAGAATGAACAGCGATATGAAACATACGCAGAATGATTAGGCATTTTCCATTTTCACAAGGTATGGAAAACCTGTAAGAAAAAAAATTGTTGAAAAAACGATGTGGAATGGTCCCATACCGTCAACAGTTTTTACAGCTTGAAAATCGTAAAATGTGATTTCGCACTTTTTCCAGTCCGGCCCGACCAGGAATGGCCATACACGCGTGGCTCAAGGTAAATACATATTCGTTCAAATCAAGAGTGGGTGTTTTACCCACTCTCAATTTTGGCCCACTTTTAGTAACACTAAAAGTGGGCCTCTGCCATCATCTTTTGACAGCTCGAAATTTAAATGAAAGTAACGGCTTCACTATTCATCTGGTACAAAAATTGAATAACCGAATTTGTAGAGGAGAGAATTCTCTACAACTTAGCTCTATTATGTTTTTTTCGTATCTTGTAGCGTTTCATAGATATTTGCAAAAATAACGGCGATTTTGGGATGTCTGTCTGTCTGTCCGTAACGTCTTCCCTGTTTTTAAAACGAACCGTTCAACTGATTAGCACCAAATTTTACAGACATGATTGTAGGCCGCCAGAGACCAGAACCTTCCATTTTCAAATTTTTTGGACAAAGAATACGGTAGTAATACCAAAAAAAGTCGTTTGTAATATAATTGTAATTGCAAACGAACCGTTCATCTGACACGAAAATTGAATAACGTAATTGGTAAAGAAGAAAATTCTCTACAATTTAGCTCCCTTATGTTTTTTTCCATATCTCGTATCGTTTGAGACATATTTGCAAAAATAACGGACATTGGACACCCTCCATTGAATTAACGAAAACCAGCCGTTCGGAGATGTCACGTGACATTCCTCGCCCAGAACTCGCTCTGGCATACGCCATCTTGCGTTGCGTGTTTGATGATTTTCTGATTGTAACTTATTACGTTGTCATTTCAAAGCAATGGTGCACTGAAGAATTGACAAAAACACAATGTTCTTCGTACGATAAATGATAATCTAGTGTCTAGAAATGCCATATTAGCATCAGTTAACAACGGCCATCAATAGTGTGAGATTAAGGGACTCTCTATTGATTGATAGCCGTAGCGTAGTCCGCAAGGCGTTGACCTATTATGCTAAACGTCGGTGGTTCGGAACCCGCCACTACCTAAATTCTTATTTTCTAAAAGGGTTTCAGGCACTCTTATTAATTAATTGTTTATTATTTACATTATTATTTTGGTCGAAAATGTTTGCAAAAACTTATAAATCTACAAATCTAAAGTGGGCCGTAAAACACGTCTGTGCGATTTTTTGAGTGGGTACATCCACCGCGGAACCCACTTCAACCGCCGGGCGTGACCGCTGGTACAGATACTGGCATCTCAGCACCACAGAAAGCAAACCACGTGCCTCTGCCGCTCGCATAACTAAAGACATTGCTCTGTTGTATCTAAGAAAATGTATTATATACCTGACACATTATACAGGGACCTTACATTGCATGTTAACCCTTTAATGAGTAGTGTAACTGAGCAGCGACATACCTTATTTTTTTCCATTATCTCTCAAATTGTTCAACATTTTACCACAAATTCATTTGTAGCTGCTTGTATACATAGTGTTACACACGCAGGTAGCTCGTCCTAGAAATTACAAATTGCAGAGTGCTACTGAATCATTTCGACAGTTAGCTGCATTGAGTTACTCCTAACACGTGTGTTTGTTTTCTTTAGTATTCCCCCTTTGTCAAGTAAAAGTAGTCATTAATATACTACTCTTGTATTGTGAGTTACTTTCTAGAAATATTAGAGGCATAATAGTGACTCCTACTGCATAGGGTGCACCATGGAAGCCCTATACAGGGTGTCCCAACTATCTTGCTCACCCAAAATATCTCTGGAACAACAACAGCTATTATAAAACGACTTTCACCGGTATTAATGTAAGGCTGGGGCTCATGAATATAAATATTTTGAAATATTCTTAAATGAAAGCATATGTGATTTTTAACACAAACTCATGTTCTTTTAAATGGACACTTTTGTGTCGAATCCTCGTCGCCATTTTTGTATCTCATTTCCGCCGGTTGTCCTGGGTGTCGGTGGCCGAGTAGAGAGCGACCGACACAGGAAAGTAGGATGCACGCGTGTGCGAGTACGGAGGGGACCAGCCAGTGGGACAGCAGAAACTAGAAACACTACGTTAGATTAGAACAAGATGTGTATTTCGTAGAAATTATATAAAACTTGGAGGGCAGCAGACCAGTGGAATGCAGATACATAGTTTAACTACGTAGAGGCCTGCATACTGATGAGAGTCTTTCCTAGTGCCTGTCTGATTCCCAAGTGGCCGATCCAGTTCAGTGGTGGCCACGACCGGAGTTGGAGCAGAGGGCGCTCGTGGCTGACGTCGTAAGAACGCCGCGCGGCAAAAGTACGTGGCGCACACTTCAGACTTGTGCGACACCACAGACACCTTGAATTATTTGTTCATCAACCTATATTATGATAAATCACACAAACAATGGCGTTGAATGGATCGCAATACGCCAGTTACATTCCTAGATATTGGGAAGCGAAGTTGACGCTTGAAATACGTGAAAAGCGAAGCCAGCGCACTTCCTGAGACTCAGTGGAGAACCCTAGGCTGTTCAGGACGTACGCTAGCCGCACTTTTCACGTATTTCAAGCGTCAACTTCGCTTCGCAATATCTAGGAATGTAACTGGCGTATTGTGATCCATTCAACGCCATTGTTTATGTGATTTATCATGCTATAGATTGCTGAACAAGTAAAATAAGGTTTCCATTAAAAAGAACATACGTTTGTGTTATAAATGACATACGCTTTCGTTTGAGAATATTTCAGAATATGTACATTCATGAGCTCCAACCTTACATTATTATCGCCGAAAGTCGTTTTGCAATAGCTGTTTCTGTTCCAGAGATAGTTTGGTTGAGCAAGATAGCTGGGACATCCTGTATAACTGAGCAGCTATGAACGTTTTGTTGGTAGTAGAGCATAATAATTGTAAGAAATTTTTTGTTCAATATTTCTCTTAGTATGTACACACTATAAATTAATCGCGGTAGCTTTTATAGGTTCAAATAAAAAGTCACGCATTGAAGGGATAACTGAAACAATAATCATCATGCAAGACTAGCACTCCTGGAAGAAAGGAAATGGAATAGACATGGCTTAGCCACAGCCTAATGGATGTTTCCAGAATGAAACTTTCACTCTGCAGCGGAATGTGCGCTGATAAGAAACTTCCTGGCAGATTAAATTTGTGTGCCGGAACCGGGACTCGAACCTGGGACCTTTGCCTTTCGCGGGCAAGCGCACTCTTCCATGTCCTTTCTTCCAGGAGTGCCAGTCTTGCATAGTTCGCAGGAGAGCTTCTGTGAAGTTTGGAAGGTAGGAGGCGAGGTACTGGCGGAAGTAAAATTGTGAGGCGGCATCGTGAGTCGTGTCGGGTTAGCACAGTCGGTATGGCGCTTGCCAGCGAAAGGCAAAGGTCCCAGGTTCGAGTCCCGGTTCCGGCACACAATTTTAATCTGCCAGGAAGTTTCATATGAGCGCACACTCCGCTGCAGAGTGAAAGTTTCATTCTGAATAATCATAGATGTCCTACTTAGACCTTAGATGCAAACGTTTGACCTATCGTGTGTGTTGGCTGGCGTGTTGCAGCCCGGGCTTCGACCTGACGGCGCGCCACAGCTGGTTCGGCTTCCTCGTGGGCGGCTTCTTCAACTGGCTCCCGCTCGGCGTCTCCCAGATGGCGCTGCAGAGGTTCGCCTCCATCGAGAGTCTGCCCAAGGCGCGACTGTGAGTACCAGCCACGCACACACACACACACACACACACACACACAACAGCACAGACTGTCGGCACAAGGTTTAACCACCGTAAACACCGACAGCGGAGTTCCGTAAGTCAGTAATGGATGCTGAACTTTTTGAGTGTCCCTTCAAATCAGGAGGGTCCACCTACATTCAAAGTGGCCGACATGGTTAAGCCAATGAAAATACAGCAAAATTATTTCTAGGCAGACAGGCAAAATACAGTCTCTGACAATATAGTTAGGTGAATAGTCCTGTAACGTTAACGTATATGCAGCACGAATTACAGTTACCTTGATTTGATTTGTTTTTCTCAGGGAAGCCAAAACAGTCTTCGTCCAACCCGCCAATACCCTCAACGAAACTAAGTTTATTGTGCGATATCACTCCCTGTAATATCTAGTAAAGCCAACCAATGCCCTTGAACAGTGCAAGGAGTCCCTTTACCAGTTCTTTATTAGACACAATTTCTTTGGATCTGGTTGTCCCAAATGTTCTGTGCCTTTTACTCTCCAATGCAATGAATTTGAAGATTAGATGTGATACAGTTTCATCACCGTTATCACAAATCCTACATTTAGGGTGCTCTTCTGTTATTCCCATTGTATGTAGGTCTTTTTTGAAATTCCCATGGCCTGTCAGCAATCCAACAATGAGTCTAATCTCTCTCCTGTTCAGGCCCAGGATTGAAGAGCTTCTTTTAAAACATGGTTTTGGCATCATTACCTTGCCATGTTTTTCTTGATAGACTTTGGTCCAATATTCTACGTGCTGTCTTCTGAGCCAGTTACGTAGCTCCAATTTGATCATTGCCTTGGTGATTGTCAGGACAGGTTCCGGTCCAATAAATGGAGTCTCTGCCCCCATCCTGGCTAATCTGTCGGCATGGTCGTTGCCACTGATCCCCGAGTGGCCAGAGACCCACAATAGGTTTACTCTATTGCTTTCCCCTAGCTCAACCAGAACCCTGTGACATTCTGCAACAATTTTAGACCTTGTTGCAGGAGCTGCCAGTGATCTCAGGGCTGCCTGGCTGTCTGAATAGATATAGATGCTACGGTCGTTGTAGCACCTATGCAAATTCTCCTCCACACACGCCCTGATGGCAGTGATTTCGGCCTGGAATACTGAGGCCAGTTTCCCTAGAGAGATGACGCCCCGTATACCCCGGCCCCAACGCCTTGGTCTGATTTTGACCCGTCAGTGAACCAGACAATATCTCCCGTACAGTGTCGAACTATTTTCTCCCACTGCTCCCTACTTCCAATTGCTATATTGAAAGGCTTGTTGAAGCAGTAAGAGGGTATAATACAGTCGGTTGGCATTTCCCCAACCTTTCCTATATTTACCTCACTATTTTAGTGTGTGATTCTGGATATCCCAAAGAGTTTCAGCTTTTGCCAGTATCGAGTCTGTATGCACCAGCCGCTGCCTCCATCTTGACCCAAAGGTGTAATGGGGGCATATTCAACATGGTTTCCCTCCCAGTAGTTGGTGCGTTACTAATTCCGCCTGTTCTAGCTAAGCAACAGTTACCTTACTGCCCTTCCAATAATCACCTTCGTAACTATGCACCACTGCGCTCTGCGATATAAGTCCTGGAAATTTTGCATGAAGTGTTCCTTTCAGACGCACGTTTCGTTTGGTATCGGGAGTATCGTCAAATCTCTTTCCTTTCAAAGCCAGTTTGAGTCGAGCGAATAGGACGAATTTGTATCATAATATCTCGCACCAGTTGTCAATATGATATCACTTTAGTCGTCTCGACATGTTTCGAGACCACATTGTCCCATTTTCAAGTGTTCTGCCAATGAGCAACGTCAAACTCTAAAACATACATAAGTTTCGTGCATGTCCATCACAAAAATTAATTTAGAAGACACTAGTGAGGGAACGTAACCACAATGTTGTTCGGTCGTAAGCAGCATGACAACTGCTCGTACATGTCAAAGATGAAAGGAACAGAGAACAGTTACGGCTATGCCGGCCGCGGTGGCCGAGGGGACTGAGGCGCTGCAGTCACGGTCTGCACGGCCACTACGGTCGGGGATTCGAATCCCCCCTCAGGCATGGATATTTGTGCCGTCCTTAGTCTTAGTTAGTTCATAAGTAGTTTGTAAGTTTAAGGACTGATAACCCCGTAGTTAAGTCCCATAAACTGTACAAACATTTGAACATTTTTGAGTTACGGCTATCGACGATGATGTTGTGAATGGATCGAAGATAGTGTCTAGGTAAGGCGAGGCTTAAATAAACAGTGTAAATTAGAAAAACACGTTCCTATATAATGGTAAACATTTTAGTAATGTCCTCCTTTAGAAATAATGTTTATCAACGAATGCCGTTCGCCCGTTTCACTGACCGGCAGTGTGAACAATATTACAATTTTTATTTCTGCTAAAAGGACTATACATTTCTTGATTGCCAGTAGAACCAGAATCAGTTTCACCTGTGTTAAAAAGACGTGGTCCAAATTGCAGAACCAACCTGATAAATAATTTTCATTTCTGAAGAGTTTTCAGCTTACTGGTTAGTTTCTAGTAATCTTTGACCTACCTACTTGACGACATTGTTTCCTTGATAATATCACATTCTTCTCCATTACTGGGGGGAGGGGGGCGTGCTGATAGTAGCTTGGAGGCTCCTCTTCACCCAAGGGTTTCACAAGAAAGGTTCACAAGAAGATAAAAAGAGAAAAAGCATAGTGATAGAAACTGAGATCGTATATGAAAGTTTTAAAACATAGAAATTTGAAGAGTTAAAATCGTAAATAGCGTTCGCAAACAGTTTAAAAGACACTGATGGTGATACGTGGAATTGACAGTTTGGGATACATATAATAAAAACCAAAAGACAATGAGAGAAAACGGAGACTATACAGGTTTTAAAACACATAAAATGAGTATTTAAAATCGTAGACAGCAGTCACACACAATTAAAATGACACCGGCGTCTTCGGATTTCCCGCCTTGTATTGTGTCGCAGTATTAAAACACACACAAAGCTTTTATACAACCTGACACAATTAGTGAGAGATACGCGAACTTTCGATTTTAAACAGTATTTTCCATGAGTGAATACATGTCATAGGTCGCCAAGAGCTTCAGTCACGTTCTTGGTGATCTATGGCGTGTATTCCATCATGGAAAATAGTATTTAAAAACACACAAAAGTGTTGACACT
Organism: Locusta migratoria; assembly: GCA_026315105.1. Lineage (NCBI taxonomy): Eukaryota > Metazoa > Arthropoda > Insecta > Orthoptera > Acrididae > Locusta > Locusta migratoria. The sequence goes on from CM048751.1 coordinate 28,345,249, forward strand.
TTAATTGGACACTCGATCAAATCTTGCACTGGCGCCACATCGTTAATATTCGCGTATTCATCACAAATAGTTGATTGTTAACAAGTTTAACCTTAGGGTTTAGTTAAGAATCCAAATTAGTTGTAAATAAAGTCACTAGACAAATGTAACATGCCTCTTACTTCTGGTTGTTCTACAAACTTACGAGGAAGAACTGAAAAGTAATGAGTCCTACTTTGTTATTCTTTTCTCGTAATAGGTTGACGAACTGCAATTCACGCATGTTACACGGTCGACTTTCCTGCTTTTTTAGCACAAGTTGCAACAGTCTCCAACTAGATGGCTCCAAATTGCACCGTGTAAGGTGACGGTCTGCACTTTAACTGTACCGATTCGTGAAGAACAACGTACTGTAATCGAGTTTCTAAAACTATAAACCGTGCTTCCATTTATGAGCTATAGAATGATAGGTTCTGTAAACGGTGATGTTTGTAACATCAGTAGTTTGAGACGGCAATAGAGGAGACTTTGAAGGTTTCTCGGCAGTGTCGGACCTGTGCCAGACGGTACTGCTAGCTGAATTTCAGAAGATTCAGAGATGCGCTAAACAATTCGGGGCAGTTTAATTTAGCAAGCGTGAATGCGTCCCTGGGATGATCACCAACTTCAATGGCACACGCTGAGCTACTATGAAATGGGTTCAAGTTTGCTGTAATTCTCTCGTATCTCGATGTTCCGACGCCGCAGATTCAGATGTTCAAATGTTTGTGTAGTTTATGGGACTTAACTACGAGGTCTCAATCCCTAAACTTACAAACTACTTACGACCTACTTACGAACTAGGATGGCACAAATATCCATGCCCGAGGGGGGATTCGAACCCCCGGCCGTAGTGGCCGTGCAGACCGTGACTGGAGCGCCTCAGTCTCTTCGGCCACCGCAGATTCTGGTACACTGTGTCGAAGTGGCAGTGTCGTCTATTCTGAAAACAAATCTCAGACAAACAGTAGTGGGATATCGATCATTGATTGTGCAATGAAAGTCGACCACTATCAATACTGGTTTACGGCGTAAGAATTGCGTGCCGTTTCTCTGATGCTAAATACTGAGAGACATATAAAGTTGACTGTGTGCTGGTTCTAGCCGTTCCAGGTTGATAGGAAATGAAGTTATCTCGCTCAGTGAATAAGTAACAAAATTGCTTACTTTTCATCCGTGCCGTTTATTGCTGATCGCAAAGTGATAATAGTTTATAGCTCGTAACATCGGTTACCATTCCGTAGGTACATGAATGCATGAATCATTTATCAGTTTCGTTCTTGAATACCACCATAGAATAGCCAGGTCTCCTTGTTACATATGTGTAGAATTGCATGTGGAATTAATTAAAAGAAAATTGGTGAATAATTGATATAATTGCAGAGGGATAGGGATATTAGATACTCCAGTTTAGGTTGTCTCATGAGTTCCTCCCTTCTACAACCTCTTCAATGACATGTTGTAACACACCATCTTGACTCAGCAGATGGCCACCCCATGTGTCTGTGTTTGGCGATCCTCTGCAGACAAGGTTTTCTCTTCCTCAGCTTTCTGAGAAACCTCTTCGTTTGGCATCTTGTCTACCCAGGCGATCTTGAGCATTTTTCTGTGGTAACAAATCTATAATGGTGTTTTTTTTCTACATTTCCGCTTCTCTGAGGATCCATGTTTCACTTCGGTACAGCAGCACACTCCAAACAAAATCTTTATGAGCACTTTCCTGAAGTTTTTGTCTAATCCACTGATGTGAAAAGGTTACTTCTCTTGTCGAAAGTATCTTTAGTCTGCTGGATTCGATTTGCAATATCCTTCCTTGATCTTCCGACAGACACGATTTTACTTCATAGGTAGGCAATGGATTTGACGGTCTCCAGGGCACATTGTTCAGTGAGCAATGGGAAACGGTGATGGGTCACACAAGAACATTGTGACAGATGACGATCAATGAAACAAGAGAGCATCAGTGGCGGTCCACAATAATGACTGTAACACACACGGCATTCATTATTTTACGAATTTCAGTCAGGAAGACGTTTTGTGTGGTTAGAAAACGTCACTACAACACGCTATTTCTCATGCATTGACATACGTTACGTGCGGCAGTGCTAAAGACGATAATTCTGAACCTAATAGAGGAAACGGAGTGTAGCTGACGTTACTGAAGCGTTAAAGTCATGCGAGTGATCATCCGATGGTGAAAACTGAACAAATATTTGGAGCGTTATCTATTGGCACTCCTTTCTTAACCTCCAACGATCGCTGTTCCCACACAGGGGATCCATACAGTCGATGAAGTAGTGTTAAAACTGACCTTGACCTAGCAAACAAACTGAGAACATTGTGGTTATTCCCCCTGTTCATTCTGTTTCAGGACAATGTGGATGTTCCTTGCCGGTGCGCTGTCCCTCACCATCATGAGCTGCTACACTGGTATGCTCACTTATGCGGTGTACCATGACTGTGACCCACTCACCACGAAGGTAAGCAACCGGATGAGCATATTACTACTTGAGCTCACCGTTAACAAAAGAGGTTAAAATGAGTGGCGTTCTGAAACACTGTCTCAGCCTATTGACAGCCATTTCCAAGCAGTTACGTTTTTGTTAAACATCTTTGTTCGTAACGTAAGTTAACCAATGGAATACGACATTAAGGGCCGGTTCGTCCATCTCTCGTTAATCTTGTCGTTAGTAAACGAGAAGATGCCTTTAACGTCTCGTTAAATGTGATCGTTAAGTGCACTGCGTTTGTCATTGTCACATACACCTCTCGTTTGCTAACCTGGAGAAAACGAGAAGGTACGATATATTTCGACTATGTTGGCAATAAAAACAAATGAAAGTGCAGTCTGAATAAACAGCTTTTCCCCATATTTGACTCACTACGTTTACATGCAACACATCTTCCGGAAGACGAAAACCGATTTTCGTAAACCGTTTTTCGCTGTCGTGTTTACATGGCATAGCCTGAATTGGATTTCCTAGCTCACTTAACATGGCGGCTGGAAAACAGCTGATTCAGTTCGTTATTTAATCTGCACACTCGCTTATTTTCCTTTATTTAAATACACAGATTTATGTTCACTCTAATATTTATACTTTTATTTCATATTAGAAAATATCACTCTTTGCATGTGTGCCGAAAATTCTTAGCAAGAAAACACAATATGACAAGCCAAGAACGCTTCAGAAACGGATGCGTTTACATAGGCACGAATATCGATTGTGGAACTGGAAAACCGCTTTAGAGAAGCGGATTTCCAGAATCGATTTTGGAGTGTTTACATGACCAACCAGAAGCGGAATTGGGAAATCGGTTTACGAAATCCGGTTTTGGGAGCCCATGTAAACGGGGTGACTATCAGGGAAGAGGTTAGCAGACAGTTGTTATTTGATGCTATGCCAAACAAACGTGAAAGAAGCTCAAATTTGACAAGAAATTAGTGAGAGAGTCTTGTGTCCTTAATAGAGAAATATGACACATTGGAATGTAAAAAAACCAACGCTACGACATGGAACGAAAAGCAAGCGTCCTTGCGGCAAATGAATTCAATGCTGTCCATGGAACATGTAGGACAGCAAAAGTGCTTAGGGCCTAGTACGATAATATACTGCCAAGTGCATAGTTCGTTAGTGCAGGTTAAATTCTACGACGCTTCTCGCCGGGCTGCAGTCGCTTATGTTGGCACCAATGGTAATGATGGCAACTCAGATAACCAATAAATGTTTTTTCGTGACAACTGCAATTAAAACGAGAATTATTTTTTTCTGAACGGCCAAGGGAACATAAAAGAACCTGTCGACCATAGAGCAGGTACAGTATTGAATTTGCTGCGAGTGAAACACATTTTAGGCCTTACACTAGGTGCAACAAGCATAAGTAAATACTGAATCAATAAGTTTGCACACATAGATAATGTATTCTGTCTTTTATTACAACAGATAACTTACAAAATTCATAATTCTATGTTGGTCTCTTCAGATGGTCGTGTAGTTTTTCATGCAGCATTTCCAAAGTGGCTTTTCGAAGACGAAATTGCGTAACAAATTCTGCATCATCCCAGCATTCAAAATGATTTGGACGAACATAAATACGTCTAGGACGCCTTATAGGGGCAATGTCCTCTAGATCATCCAAAATATTGACATAGTAGCAATTGTCAACGAAATCTTGTTCCAGCCATTTTCAAAATGTTCAAATGTTTGTCAAGCTTATGGGACTTAACTACGGGGTCATCAGTTCCCAAACTTACAAACTACTTATCAACTACCTTATACTAAGGACGGCACATACATCCATGTCCGAGAGGGGATTCGAACCCCCGACCGTAGTGGCCGTGCAGACCGTGCCTGGAGCGCTTCAGTCCCCTCGGCCACCGCGGCCGGCAGCCATTTTCATCATACCGACTCTCACTTAACTAGTCGTTACCCGTAAGTTTGTATTTTGATATCGCAACAATATTTTTAAGGTTATGTTGCGTATCTGCAATATATCAAACTCATCTAATGGCTACTGACTTGGATAGGGTGAGAAATACGAATATTTACCAATAAAGCTGCTTTTCATACATGTAGTGCTTCTGTTATTTTGTTCGATAAATCGGTCTTTTTCACGTGAATATGTTGATGTATTTTAGCACTTTGGAATCCTGCCAGCTGGCCGCGGTGGCCGAGGGGACTGAGGCGCTTCAGTCACGGTCTGCACGGCCACTACGGTCGGGGGTTCGAATTTCCCCTCGGGCATGGATATTTGTGCCGTCCTTAGTTGTAGGTTGATCATAAGTAGTTTGTAAGTTTAGGGACTGATGACCCCGTAGTTAAGTCCCTTAAGCTTAACAAACATTTTTTTTTTTCAATCCTGCCATTTTGATATAGATTCTCACTTAACTGGCCGTTAGCCGTGTAACGAGCAGAATTTTACTCGTTAACTTAACGGCCAGTTTGAGATCCTTTAACCTCAGGTTAACTCATAACAAAACATTGACAAACGCTATTCTCCACTAACGATAAGTTAAAATCTTAACTGGAACTTAACGATACATTGACAAACCGGCCCTTAGCGATTTTTTGTAAGGCAGAGAGGGCGAGTGATTACTGTGGACTGCCACTATGGTACTTGTCAGAGCTGGACAGCGTTAGCCAAAAAGTTAACTCCATTAATCATGAACCCGTTACTAAAGTCAACTTAGTTAAGCGTCACTTAGGAACAACTTAACGGAAGTTAACATTCATCGTTATCTCGGAACTGTACTGTGCAGCTATGAAATCTCACCTTCAGTCTCTGAATTTATGTTCGTGCGTTGTACCATTGAAATAGAGCAAATTAGAGTAAGACATAATAGCCTACCTCATATAAAATAACAAACGTTTTAAGAAAAAATTAATATTCCTTACTGCACCCTGTGATCTCAGTGCTGGAAAGAACTGAAGACTTCGGGATAAAGATAAAATATTCCGTTAATGTGTATTAATCGATTACAAACTTTGGGCCGAAGCGCGTCTCCCGTCTGCCCAAAATTCTCACTAGTCCCAGGCTACAAAAGTAGCGTCACTCGACCATATTCCTCAATGTTCACCATCAGGGATTCCCACACGAGGTCCAACGATTTTATCACATTAGCGATGAAGGCTGGAACCCAAAACGCCATCATCGCATGTGAATACTACTTATTCATTGGTGTGAGGTCTGTTCTTTCGAAAGACGTCACACCAATAAGTATTTACAATTAATGTTGATTGTGTAAAAGAGTGTTACAGAAATTGTAATTTCGGTAGGCAAACTGGCATATATGTATTCCTCTGAATTCTACTATTTTTTCTTCTGATAATTGCCTGTTAAGATCATCTTATTTGCAAAGGTGGGACCAATTTTATAACTAGTAACTACTCAGAATTTAACAATGCCCTGTGATTGTTACACATTACTGAAGCTTAGAATTAAATGAGTAAAAGGCACCGAATGATAATGTAGCAAATATAACATAAAACATACATAATAATGGAAAGTCCAGGTTGGAATTAATAATATAGTTAGGACAGTTTTCAACTCACCGCAAAGACGTGGTGAAGAGCTGCGACAGGCACATACGAAACACACACACATACAACACATTCAGCTATCGGCCATGGCCTTCTTCAGAAAATAGAACACTCACGCAATCACACAGGCTCACAACACAGTCATACACCATCACTTCCGGCTGCCGCACTTCGAAACATAAAACATACATATATTCACAGCTACTGTGTAAGACTTACTAAAGTATAAAAAATTCGTAAATATCTGCTTAGGTAACTTCATACAGCGTTTAACACTCAGCTGCTCATGTTTCAAAAGTAAATAAATGACAGTGTTTGAGAGCTTTTTTGCTTAACACTTTGACTGCCGGCCATGTAAACCATTCAATACCTTAGAATGCCAGATATTCTGCATGCAGGAGTAAGGCGAGCTGCAATTGGTTTCCTTATCTTCTGTCTGATATAAAGAATTGTCTGCTCTTTGAAATGAGCAAGAACGTCCATGTCCACGCAACACGAAAATAAATCCAGACCTGAACACACAGCAACTAAATCACTTACAACTCTGATGCCAAGGTCCCCACTAGAAACGTCTACACTTCGCAAACAGTCTGTATAAGTCGACCCCTCTGCAGAATGACAACGACATGTTGCTGTGCCGCCCCTCTGTCTTGGCCACCTCTCGGTGGTGCCAGGGGGAATATTTTGCGGTTCTACGTTCATCTTGGAACCACTACCTTCATTTTATGAACCTAAAAACAAAGGAAATGTTCAGAAAATCGAAAAAATAACATACAAAAAGGTTGAAGGATCATCAAACTCGAAATACTCACTAGAAATGTTATGCAATCCAACTTGCACAAAGGCTGGATAATCATCTGAATCATCGATTTCGTCGTCCTCACTGTCATTATCAATAAAATATTTCTCAAATCCATGCAAATTTTCAACCGGCGTAACATACTGAAGCCGTGTCCTTTCATTTACCTACTGAGTGAGCGGACACCACTTTCTACCTGCCCAGTTTCATTCAATGAATGCGACCAGTAGGCCGATTTAGAAACTAAATTTACAAGATCTGTAAGCTGTCTGGTACACTAGATTTACCAAGTAAGGCATTTGAGGCATATCTAGCCCATCAATAAACTTAAAATTGTGTTTCAAAGCACGAAAATGACGATCACCTCAAATGACGTGATCGGCATTCTACAGAAATTTCCGTATCCCGTGAATTGACATGATTGGCAGTCAGAGTGTTAAATTTGATTTAACTTTTAAATCTTCTGCTATGGATGTTGACAGCTGGCTTTTATTTAGAACTCTACTCCCTGCTACTACCTGACTCGATATTCATTAAGTAGCATATACTAAGAGAGAAAGCTGGAGGTACATATTCTTACTTAACTCGGCTGCAGAAACTATTTTAAATAAAAAAAAAAAAAAATTCATCAAAATTGGCACACTTATATCCGAACTGCTTTTGCTTATGCTGAACATTCGTCAAGACAGATTAACAGTGTCACACTCGATAGGATTCAGAACGGATACTTCAACGCACCGTAAAGGACGCGATTGCGAGCGCTGTCCGAGCTGCCACAGACGCCACCCGGGGAGATCAGGGAGGGGGAAAGCACAGAGGCGGCAAACACTCGAGTCCGGCCTGCTTCACAACAGACGACGTGTGCTGTGGAGAACGTGCTGCTTGAGTTCAGGCCACTGGCTTCGTACGCATCTCGCCCATTTTTATCAGCCAGTCATTAGAGATTTTTATTGCGAAATTTTGAATACTGGACGACTAGCTTTCCGGGAGCCACAAGTGGCTTGCGCGCCACAGATTGAGTACCGATGCCAGACCATCTTACAGGAATCCCAAACTGCATCCAAGTACAATGACAGGTGGGAGTTGAGGAAACTTGGATTTCACGGTAGAACGGCTACACTTAAGCGACCTACCACGCAGGTCAATGCCAAACGACGCCTCGCTTGGTGTAAGGGGCGTAACATTGTACGATTGAACAGAGGAAAAAACGTTTTGTGGAGTGACGAATCACGGACACAATGTGGCGATCCGATGGAAAAGTGTGGGTATGGAGAATGCCCGGTGAACGTCATCTGCCAGCGTGTGTAGTACCAAAAGTAAAATTCAGGGTCATGGCTGCTTTTTTTTTAATTTTTTATTTATTTTTTTATTTATTGGCCTTCTGAGTGTTAACTCAATGTAGCCATCTACAACACACAGTGGAAATGTACACATATTTAAATAAACAGACAAAACAGAAGTACATTTTGTCAAAATGGAAAGTGGAAACAAAGCGAAAACTGCTTTACATTACAATTTAAATACTGTTGGAACATTTTCACATGTTTACAAGCAAAACCTTATATTACCAACACACTTGATGCTTATAGATTCTGTACAGTGATCTTAATAAACTTAATTATGATTTTATATACACGAATGTCTTTTGTAAACAAAAGGGAAGAAGCTGACTGGGGAAGAGGATATCCCATCGTCACCAATGTCTGCAGGAAGTTCAAACGTTCTCGGTGAAATTTGGGGGACCTGAACAGGATGTGGTTGACATCAGCTTCCGTTTCAGGATCACACTCACATGCCGCCGAATCGTAGACGTTGATCCGATGTAGATGTTTTGGATAAGAGGCGTGATTGAAGCGAAGACGAATAATGGTAGCAATCGCGGATCTGTCCATATGAATCCTCATTAACCACGGCTGCGTAGAAATCCGAGGTTGCAGCACAGCGTAGGAAGCGCCTTTCGTTTCTTGGGAAACGTTCCACATCTGTTGCCACTGTTGATTGGCGTATTCCTTGACCGTATATAAGAAGTCTGTGTATGGTAGTTGTAGGTCCAAGACAGTGCCTAAGGATGCCGCTTGTTTAGCCATTGCATCAACCTCCTCATTATATATATATATACATGTGGCGTCTGTTCCGAAAGAATAGACGTCACTTCTGATCCTGCAGTTGTTATTATTTAATATTCATAGAATATATGACATCAACTGCGATTGGGCAAAGCTGAAAATGTGTACCCAGCCGGGATTCGAACCCGGGTCTCCTGCTTTCTAGGCAGTTGCGCTGACCCCTACACCACTGGGGACACAGTGATCACCGCACCTGCAGAGTCTACCTAGGCACGCCTCCCGTCTGATACAAATTCCCAGCTTCGCCCTGCCCACAGTACTCAAACTCGTAGTTATGAACTAATTCCCGTAAGCGTAAGGGCTTCAAACTTGCCCACCCCTCCCCACTAACGATAGGATCATTGCAGATACCAGCGTGAGAAGGAAACCCACAGTAAATTAACTGTCCGTCCCGTATTTGTACAGCGAATATATGCCGAAATCACATCCAGAAGGTCGTTGCTGTTATGGTTGGGGCGTGTTTCTCACGATGGGGGTTTGCATCCCTTCTTGTTTTGCGTGGTAGTGTCACAGCACAGGCTAAAACTGATGTTAATTTCAAAACGGTACTTATTTAAAAAAAAGACTTGCCTCTTATTTTGCCTGTGAGTTTAAGTCATTGTCTTTAAATTTAGCATTTAAGATGGAGTAATAGAAAATACAGTCTCGTGGGTTAGGAATTTCATTACAGAAGAATTCAAATGACCGGTTCCAGGCCAAATAGCAACTATCGCTAATATAGACCACGCTGAGGTTCCCGTGGTTAGTTTACGCCACAGAGAGGCAGAGCAGTGAGCGAGTGTCCAATAATCGGCCCTCCTCCCTCAAACTGTTGCAGCAAGCGACAGCCAAGGACCAGCTGCTGCCTCTGCTGGTGATGCACACCCTCCAGGGCCTCCCAGGGCTGCCAGGCATCTTCGTGGCCGGCGTCTTCAGCGCCGCGCTCAGGTAAGTCGTCACCCACTGTCCTGGCGGTTGCTGCTGCTAACATACTTTCTCCTGGTACAGGACACTGTTGCAAAAGCTAAGGAAAAGGCATACTAAATTTAAACGAACACGGAATCCCCAGGATTTCCGATCGTATTCAGAAGCTCGAAATTTAGCGAGGATTTCAATGCGAGATGCCTACAATATTTATCACAACGAAACTCTTTCTCGTAATTTGACTGAAAACCCAAAGAGATTTTGGTCATATGTCAAATATACTCGGGGCAAATCACAAACAATACCTTCACTACGTGATAGTAATGGCGATCCTGCCGATGACAGCGCTACTAAAGCAGAGCTTACCGAGCGACGTGGCGCAGTGGTAACGCACTGGACTCGCATTCGGGAGGATGGTGGTTCAAATCCACCTCCGGCCATCCAGATTTAGGTTTTCCGTGATTTCCCTAAATCACTCCAGGCATATGCCGGGATGGTTCCTTTCAAAGGGCGCGGCCGATTTCCTTCCTCATCCTAACCCAAAAACTCCGAGCGTTAGCTCCGTCTCTAATGGCCAAGCTGTCGACGGGACGTTAAACCCTAAGCATCCATCCATCCAAAGCAGAGTTACTAAACTTAGCTTTTAGAAAATCATTCACCAAAGAAGACGAAACCAATATTACAGATTTCGAATTACGAACAGATGCCGTAATGAGTAACATAGAAGTATATATCATCGGAGTAGTGCAGCAACTAAAATCACTTAACAAGGACAAGTCTTCTGGTCCCGATAGTATACCCATTATATTTCTATCTGATTATGCTGAAGTGAGACCTCCTTACTTAACAGTCATATACAACCGCTCTCTCATAGAAGGATCTGTACCAAAAGATTGGAAAGTTGCTCAGGTCACACCTATATTCAAGAAAGGCAGTAGGAGTTGCGCACTAAACTACAGGCCTATTTCATTGACGTCAATTTGCAGCAGGGTTTTGGAACATATCCTGTATTCAAATATTATGAATTATCTCGAACAGAACGATCTATTGACCCAAGGTCTACAGGGATTTAGAAAATATCGTTCATGCGAAACACAACTAGCTCTTTATTCACACGAAGTGATAGGTGCTATCGACAAAGGTTCGTAAATCGACTCCGTATTTCTTGATTTGACACCGTACCTCAAAAACGGCTTTTAATGAAATTGCGTGGTTATGGTATATCGCCCCAAATTTGCGATTGGATAGGGGATTTCTTGTCAGAGAGGACACAGTTCGTAGTAATCGATGGTAAGGCATCGACTAAAACCGAGGTTTTATCGGGCGTTCCACAGGGTAGTGTTATTGGTCCTCTGCTATTCCTTATTTACATAAACGATTTAGGGGAAAATCTAAGTAGCTCTCTTAGGTTGTTTGCAGATGATGCCGTCATTTACCGTCTAGTAAAATCATCTGAAGATCAAAACCAACTGCAGAACGATATGAATAAGATATCAGTATGGTGTAAAAATTGGCAATTGACTCTAAATAATGAGAAGTGTGAAGTCGTCCACATGAGTACGAAAAGAAATCCGTTAAACTTTGTTTACAACATAAACCAATCAAATGTGAAGGCCGTAAACTCCACAAAATACCTAGGAATTTCTATTACTTCAGACTTAAATTGGAAAGAACACGTAGATAATTTCGGAGGAAAGGCGAACCAGAGACTGCGTTTTATTGGCAGAACCCTTAAAAGATGCAACAGAACTACTAAAGAAACTGCATACACTGCGCTTGTCCGTCCATTTTTGGAGAATTGCAGCCCAGTGTGGGATCCTTATCAGGTGGGTTTGACGGAGGACATCGAAAGAGTCCAAAAAGGGCAGCTCGTTTCGTATTGTCACAATACAGGGGAGACAGCGTTACAGAAATGATACAGGATCTGGGATGGGATTCATTACAACAACGGCGCTTATCGCTGCGGCGTGGGCTACTTGCGAAACTCCAATTGCCAACATTCTCCTCGAATGCGAAAATATATTGTTGACTCCCACTTACATAGGTAGAAATGATCATCAGAATAAAATAAGAGAAATCAGAGCTCGAACAGAGAGATTCAGGTGTTCTTTCTTCCCGCGCGCTATTCGAGAATGGAATGGGAGATACATATTATAATGGTGGTTCGATAAACCCTCTGCCAGGAACTTAAATGTGATTTGCAGAGTATCCCATTTAGATGTAGATGTAGATGTACCAGTCCATGTCAACCTTTCATTCAAATGTTCAAAGGTTTGTATAGCTTATGAGACTGAACAACGAGGTCATCAGTCCGTAAACTTACAAACAAATTACGAACTTTTGTTCATAAGTGGACCTGCAGCAGTGAGTATATCGTAATATGACATTTTAATAAATATAATCACCTTTACTGCTGCTTATTAGCTTTATTTAATTGTCCACTACAGCTGTTTCGCCGTATTTGGCATTTTCAAGTGGTCTGCAATAGTTAAATAAATTTTGTCAAAATATTTTTTTTCGATCAAATAGGCAGCATATTATACAGTTTTAAATTTATTACTTACTGTTTTTTTGTTGCCAATATACACATAATCGGAGTCACTACAAAATCAAACGTATAAAACATTTGTAACAAAGATATCACAAAATTCGAAATTAATCATCTCAGAAAAGCTAGATCTTTACCAAAGACATAATGCAATAGAACATCTTTGTAAACACATAGCATCAAAATATCTGTCAAACAATAAAGTCATTATTTTAAAAATTATTAAGAAACTACTTTCTAAGAAAGTACCTATTAAAATAATATAGAGGTACAGATGCTGTGTGTCTATTGGCAACAAATAGACGCCGGCCGCGGTGGCCGAGGGGACTGAGGCGCTACAGTCACGGTCTGCACGGCCACTACGGTCGGGGGTTCGAATCCTCTCTCGGGCGTGGATATTTGTGCCGTCCTTAGTTGTAGCTAGTTCATAAGTATTTTGTAAGTCTAGGGATTGATGACCCCGTAGTTAAGTCCCATAGACTCTACAAACATTTGAACATTTTTTGAACAAATAGACAGTAAGTAATAAATTTAAACTGTATAATATGCTCCCTATTTGATCGAAAAAAATAGTTTCACAAAATTTATTTAACTATTGCAGACCATTTGACAATGCAAAATACGGCGAAACAGCTGTAGTGGACAATTAAATAAAGCTAATAAGCAGCAGTATAGGTGATTATACTTATTAAAATGTCATATTACGATAATTACGAACTAGCTAACAGTAAGGACGGCAAAAATATCCCTGTCCGAGGGGGCGAACCCCCGCCCGTAGTGGCCGTCACTTTTCATTAAAGAAGCTGTTTCCGGGAGAAGTGGGCGGGCGAACTGATCAACAGATTTGTTATGTTCGACAACAGCCAAGATCACCAATCATTATTTTTGTTTGCGTGACTGGTTTCGGAAGATTATAATGCTAATGATGGCACATTAATATTGAAATGTAACATTATTATGTTTTAAAAAATAAATATGCCTAAATCTTATTGATTTTGATAGAGGGAGACAAAGTAAAACAAAATAAATCTATTTTTTTTTTACCTTTAACATAAGACGGTTGGCAGAAATTTTTGAAAAAATCAATTTTCAATTTGTTGCAGTATTGGATACTATGTTCTCATGTGAACATTTTTATGTATTTTTTATTCCTGTCCAACAGGTAGAACTGCATTTTTATAAATTTTATGACATCTGTCACTCTGTGATAGTATACGCCCCTTTTCGTAAAAAAGACTATATCTTCGGCACTTTTACTGTTAGAGAGTTAAAATTACTAAAAATTTCCGGTCTGTTATTCCGTGGTCTAGTGGATTATTTTAATAATAAATCCACTAGACCACGGCAAAACAGCCCCGCAATTTTTAGTAATTTTGACCATTCTTGCCGTGAAAGTTTACATTTTACTGTTAGTGAGTTACCGTAAAACGGGGTGACTTGGGACGGTGGAGTGACTCGGGACATTGTTTTTTATTACGTTGGCAGCAGTGGGTGGCCTGAACTGTGTTTTGCTGCTTGTTGCCGTTTATGCGATGGTGTGCTGATGTCTTCAGGTTGAATGGAACAACTTATTATCAATTTAAGTACTACTTTTAAATATTTGAAAATTGTCCAAATAAAGACAAAAATGATAGTGAAATAGGAAGGCCTGCTGGTTGTTATGCATTAATAATGGAAATGTTGTTAATGTTTAAATGAGGGCCCCATTTCTGTCTTTAATAATAACCACATAAAGATACAAATTTAAACCCATATTTTGGACTGAAAATTTCAATATTTCAAATGATAGCAAACTTAGGGTGACTTGGAACATGTTGTTGATTGTCAGAATAATATTGGCCATAAAAGTCTCCTAAGTGAAAACTTCATTGATGAGAAAGTCTCATAAGCAATCAGACATTTATTTTTCTCCAAATGAAAAAGACACTCAAGAAGTGTCTATTTCACAAGTTCTGTGCAAACTATTTCCCCTCTTTGTTCATCGCAGTCGTTACAAGTTCCAGTATGAAATTGCAGAGTAATGTGAAAAAATCTGTATTTAAAAAAATGAGACAATTCATTTTTGTTCTTTTATATGTGAAACACTATTTTAAGGCAATAGCCGCGGCGGAGTGGCCAAGCGCATTGAGGCGCTATGCTCCGATGCGCGAAGCCGTTTCCCGTCGGGGGTTCGAATCCTCACTCGAACATGGATGTTTGTGCTGTCTTTAGTATAAGTAAATTTTAAGTTTAGGAAGTGATGAACCCGCAGTTAAGTCCCATAAGCGTAACAAACATTTGAACATTTTTGAGGCAATAAATATCATGAAAATTTCTTCTGATTGTTTTGTAACTTTTCAACATTTGTTTTAATTTTAATATACCATAATTTTTATTATTTCATCTTAAAGACACCAAAATTGGTGCACTTATTTAAAATGAAAAAAGAAAAACATTTCCACTGTCCCCACTTACCACTTTGGTGAGGTTAATACAGTATTGTGTAAAAAAAATTGTGTGTCCCTAGTCACCCCACATGTCCCGAGTCACCCCACCCAGCGGGCTTACTTGAGACACCAACAAAAACTTAAATTAAAAATTCATGACCAACTTTAAGATAATGTTTGATACATAAATATTATCTACTGTCCAGTGGACCCGCGTTCCTAAAAACGTGTTTGTTGCTTACAGAACATTACAACTATGAGTGTCAGATGCTGTGATAACGGTAAACAATGGAAACACTCCCAGACTAAAAGCTTTAGAACAGTTAGCAGTTAGGCATAACACCCGAACAGAATACTGTAACAATTCTAAGAGAACGCGACAGCTTGCGTATTGACAAGTCAGATTTTGCTGCTTCTCTATCTAAAGATTCCAGAAGCAGGAAAAGGAAGCAGGCAAATGAACCACCTGATTATGGTGCAGGCTGCTTATAACCACTTCTTGGTAACATATCTGTAAGTTTTTCCTAGAATAAACATGTTGTAAAACTTTGTATCATTTTCACAAAACTGTAAATTCTGAAACATTTGCCCCGTTTTCTCAAAAGCTATCAGAGAAACTTCAATGAAAATTTCACTGATAGTATACAACACTGCATTATAGCTGTGGAACCGCAGTCACGTTGATTGCACCAGTAATTCTGCTGTAATAAAAATATTTATAACTTTTTTCAAAACAAAGAAATTTAATGGGCAGTAATTAAATTAATATGTATATTATACATTACAATACCGCAACGGTGTCGCTTCAGTGAGTTTCACAAACAACATTTAATTTTTAGTGAAACTTTCAGACAAATCTGTTTAGTAGTTTCTGAGAAAATGGGACATGAATTTGCTTAATTTAACATTGTCGGTACAGAGTCTACCGTCTCAACTTAGTGCACGCAAGAGAAAACTATTAAAAAACTAATCAGTATGCTGTTCATTTACTATCAGACTGAAAATATGATTTTAGTTAATCCAAATTCCTATCTGACCAAAGATTATTTATTTTTAAGCGTCGTAGTACTAAATAAGAAATAATGTTAAACGCAAATTGTTACATTTCCTATGTATTAACACTGCATTTATCATCAAATGTAAAATATGTACCAGAGCAAATGTAATTAAATAGTTAGCTTCAAAATTTAATGTTGATACCAGAAGTTAGCAGGCAGTGCACCATAATTTAAAGATCGGTAGTTTTTGGCTTTCGCGGAAGAATCCCACTGTTGGAATGCAGAATGCCGATTTATTAAACGTAACCCACTGCCAGCTCAAAATCATTAATCTGATAAAATGTAAATAAATCGGCAGACCTCAGGGACATGATAAATCATGAAAAGTTATATATTTTTTATATTCCGTGAACGGAATCGGTTTTAGCTCCGTACACATCTGCAAACAATTGCATCCGTTCCGCGCCAAGATAGAGGTCGGCGTATTGCTCAAATTTAACATCACATAACATTAAAATTTTTGTAAAATTATGAAAAGAATATCAAGATTGTTTTAATCTTCATAATTAATCGGAATTCTGAACTGAATAACTGTTATTGCAAAACCATCATTTTATCAACAGTCCCTTACTTGTACAGACACGATAGAATGTTCTCCACATGAAAATCTACTAAAGTCAAGAGACTTATCAGTATAAGGTCCCAAACGATAGAGGGGATCTTTCCGTCCGCGCTCCTGGCACTAGCTAAAGACAATTGACAACTGAAAATATTCATTTTTTAGTTTCTCTGCTTTCTGGTTAGTTAAAAATAGTTCTTTGTCTTAGGCGTTGTCAAATTAATGAAATAACAATATCATTTGCGATTAATCTGACATGGTTTTTGTATTTATATTTCGTGTTAAATTTACTTAATTCCCATTTAAAACATTTCTTTTTATTTTTTCGTAATATTATCTATTTCTAGATTAAAAAAAACGTTGTCTGCCATCTTTGCTGTTGTTTTACATGTGTTGTTATGGTCTTCAGTCCGGAGACTGGTTTGATGCAGCTCTCCACCCTACTCTATCCTGAGCAAGCCTTTTCATCTCCTCATAAGAACGGCAACCCACATCCACTTGAATCTGCTTACTATACGCGTCTCTTGGTCTCCCTCTGCGATTTTTACCCCACACACTTCCCTCCAATGCTAAATTTACGATTCCCCGATGTCTAAGAATGTGTCCTACCAAGCGATCCCTTCTTTTAGCCAGGGTATGCCAAAACTTCCTTTTCTCACCAATTCTGTTCAGTACTTCTTCATTGGTTATGCGATCTACCCACCTAATCTTCAGCATTCTTCTGTAACACCACATTTCAAAAGCCTCTATTCTCTTCCTGTCCGCACTGCTTATCGTCCATGATTCACTCCCGTACAAGGAAACACTCCACACAAATGCCTTCAGAAAAGACTTCCTTACACTTAAATTAATATTCGATGTTAGCAAATTTCTCTTTTTCAAAAATGCTTTTCTTCCCATTGCCATTCTGCATTTTATATCCTCTGTACTGCGACCATCACATGTTATTTTACTACCCAAGTAACAAAACTCATCTACCACCTTCATTGTTTCATTACCTAATCTAATTCCTTCAGCATCGCCCGATTTTCTAAGACCGCATTCCATTATTTTTGTTTTGCTCTTATTAATGTTCATTTTATATGCTCTCTTCAACACACTGTCCATTCCATTCAACTGCTCTTCCAGGTCCTTTGCTGTCTCTGACAGAATTACAATGTCATCAGCAAAACGCAAAGTTTTTATTTCTTCCCCCTGTACTTTAATCCCTATTCCAAATTTTTCCTTGCTTTCCTTCACCGCCTGCTCGATGTACAAATTGAATAACATCGGAGAAAGGCTACAACCCTGTCTTACTCCCTTCCCAACTGATGCTTTCCTTTCATGCCCTTCGAGTCTAATAACTGCGGTCTGGCTTTTGTACAAGTTATAAATAACTCTCCTTTCCCTATATTTTACCCCTGCTGACTTCAGAATTTGAAAGAGTGTATTCCAGTCAACATTGTCAAATGCTTTCTCCAAATCTACAAAAGCTAAAAATGTAGGTTTGCCTTTCCTTAATCTATCTTCTAAGATAAGACGTAAAGTGAGTATTGCCTCCCGGGTTCCTATGTTCCTCCTGAATCCAAACTGATCTTCCCCAAGGTGAGCTTCTACCATCTTTTCCATTCTCCTGTAGATAATTCGTGTTAAAATTTTGCAACCATGACTTATCAAACTGATGGTTCTGTAATTTTCACACCTGTCTGCGCCTGATTTCTTTGGAATGGGGATTATTACATTTTTCTTAAAGTCTGAGGGTATTTCGCCTGTCTCATAAATCCTACACACCAGGTCAAATAGTCTTGTCATGGCTGGCTCGCCCAGAGACTTTAGTAGTTCTGAGGGTAAGTCATCTACTCCTGGGGCCTTGTTCCGACCTAGGTCTTTCAAGGCTCTGTCAAATTCATCTCTCAGTATAGCATCTCCTATTTCATTTTGATCTACGTCCTCTTCCCTTCCTACCACATTGTCTGTAAGTTCATTTCCTTTGTAGAGCTGATCTATGTACTCTTTCCACCTTTCAGCTTTCCCTTCTTTGCTGAGAACCGGCTTCCCATCTGAGTTCTTGATATTCGTAGATTTGCTTTTCTTGTCCCCAAATGTCTCTTTTATTTTCCTGTAGGCGCTATCTACTTTTCCCCTTCTTATACATTCTTCTACAGATTTGCATTTGGCTTCCAACCACTCCTGCTTAGCCATTTTGCACTTCCTGTCAATCTCATTTTTTAATCGTCTGTACTCAATTTTGCCTGTTTCATTTACTGCATTTTTATATTTTCTCCTTTCATCAATTAAATCTAGTATTTCCTGTGATATCCAAGGATTTTTTGTAGGTCTTGCCTTTCTACCTATTGTGTCCTCTGCTGCCTCCACTATTTCATCTCTCAATGCTACCCATTCCTCTTCCACTGTTTTATTTCCCCCTGTTTCTGTCAATTGTTGCCTAAATCTCCCTCTGAAATTCTCCACAACTTCACTTTCCTTCAATTTATCTAAGTCCCATCTCCTTATTTTCCTACCTTTCTGCAATTTTTTCAGTTTCAGCCTACAGTTCATGACTAACAAGTTATGGTCAGAGTCTATATCTGCCCCTGGGTACGTCTTGCAGTTTATAACCTGGTTCCGGAACCTATGTCTTACCATTATAAAATCTATCTGATACCTTCCGGTGTCTCCTGGTCTCTTCCACGTATACAACCTTCTTTTGTGATTCTTAAACCAGGTGTTTGTTATGATTAAATCATGTTCCGTGCAAAATTCTACCAGGCGACTTCCTCTTTCATTTCTCCTGCCCAGTCCACATTCACCTACTATTTTTCCTTCTCTTCCTTTTCCTACTACCGAATTCCAGTCTCCCATCACAATTAAGTTTTCCTCTCCCTTAACTGTCTGAATAATTTCCTTTAGCTCCTCATATATTTCTTCGATCTCCTCAACATCGGCAGAGCTAGTTGGCATATAAACCTGTACTACTGTGGTCGGTGTTGGCTTCGTATCTATCTTGACAATGATAATGCGATCACTGTGCTGCTCATAGTAGTTTACCCGCATTCCTATCTTCTTATTCATTATCAGTCCTACTCCTGTGATACCCCCAACTGATTTTGTATTTATAATCCTGTACTCACCTGACCAGAAATCCTGTTCATCCTGCCACCGGACTTCACTAATCCCCACTATATCTAACTTCAACCTATCCATTTCCCTTTTTAAATTTTCTAATTTTCCTACCCGATTAAGGGATCTAACATTCCACGCTCCGATCCGTAGAATGCCAGTATTGTCTTTCCTGATGACAACATCCTCCTGAGTAGTCCCCGCCCGGAGATCCGAATGGGGGACTATTTTACCTCCGGAATATTTTACCCGAGAGGATGCCATCATCATATGTTCATACAGTAGAGCTGCATGTCCTCGGGAAAAGTAACGGCTGTAGTTTCCCCTTGCTTTCAGCCGTTCGCAGTAGCTGTGTGGCAAGGCCACATTAGCTGATGTTACAAGGCCAGCTCAGTCAATCATCCAGACTGTTGCCCTGTAACTACTGAAAAGGCTGCTGCCCCTCTTCAGGAACCACACGTTTGTCTGGCCTCTCCACAGATATCCCTCCGCTGTGGTTGCACCTACGGCACGGCTATCTGCATCGTTGAGGCACGCAAGCCACCCCACCTCGGCAATGTCTGTGGTTCATGGGGGTGGTGTTTTACATAACAAACAAATCTTTTATTAAATGTGGATGTAACAATATTACTCAATTTGGCACTGTTGACTCACTTAAGGCATTATAGTCAATATTATTCACGTAGCTCTGCCCAGAGATGTTACCTACAGCTAAACGCATACTGCCGTGCGGGAGTAGCCCAGCGGTCTGTAACGCCAAGTTACGGATCGCGTGGCCTCTTGCGTCGGAGTTTCGAATCCTCCCTTAGGCATGGATGTGTGTGTTGTCTTTTAGTCTAACTTAGTTTAAATAGTCTGTAAGACTAGGGACTGATGACCAACGTAGTTTGGTCCCATAAGAGTACAATTATGTGAACATTTTGCTAAATAAATATTCATAAAATATTAAGGCTTACATTCACTATTCACGCGGATGTGGTATTACAAAAATTGTCTTTTAGACGCCTTGCGTGCCGATGGACATGGGGCCCTGCAAATCGTACGACAATGGGAGAACATTTTTTTTCGTTTAAACACCACTACTTGAACTGATGAGCAAGGGACGGCTTTGATCTCGGATGCTCGGAACCGCACAAAACCATGATTGTAATAACGGGCAATCATAATAACAGTGGCTTTGTCATTTTCATGCACTGTACCTTAAGTATTATTTTAACAGATTGAAACACGATCTCGTTTTTACGTCAATTAAAAAAAGTGGTTGAGCTGATCAACGGTAACTGCTCAATATTTCGAGGAGATATTTAATGAGGATTTGGCGGCGTCCACCGTGGAGTAATGCGCAGAAAATTTGTTTGTTTGTTTCATTTTCTTTTTTATTATTTCCATTCTAGGCAGTTATCTACTTCTCATTAATTTCCTTTCAACAGAAGCCCGTCATGGAAAAGACGGTTTTACTTGGTTAATATTACAAATAAAAATAAAATAATACCAAAATTAAGGAGAACAAAAATTAAGTTGCGAAATATCCTTTACAACGCAAAGACCACCACCATAACAACAACAACAACAACAAAGGAGGCTAGCACAACCGCGAAAAAACTGGTTAATGTATATATCTCGTAAGCAGGATATCCCAGGTTCGAATCCCGCCCGCAGCACAAATTTAATTCAACAGTCTACTTATATTCCATATCTTTGATATAATGTGACATTATAGTTGTCAGGATACTGAATTATTGTTGATGTTTATATCACCACTGCCTGAGGTACAAGACAGTCTTTCCCATTCATGTTCATTTGAGGAGTGCTATTCCAATGTTGTACAACCTTGGAAACTTTTGATACCTATTTCATGGGAAAACATTGAGGCAGAATTAGTTTGTTGTGGAGGAAACCGTGCTTTACGACATTCCATTTACTCGCACTATCTATATGGCTCCATTAGCTGAGTGGTTAAGGCGTCTGCCAAGTAATGAAGAGGTCGCCAGTTCGAATCCCGGCAGCAGCACCAAATTCAATTCCCCCATTTTTTTACGCCCCTCGGTAATACATAATAAAACTGCATCGTTATTTTAGTTAATAGGATCACATAGAACACGTTTTACAAAAATGTCGACTGTCGTTAGCAATTTCGCTCCTTCGGCAGCTCCATGTCGACTGCGCTGAACTCGATCTCGGCGGTGGTGCTGGAGGACTTCTTCAAGGCGTTCTACGGCCAGGAGCGGCTGTCGGAGCGCCAGACGGACATCCTGCTCAAGAGCGTCGTGCTCATCTTCGGCGTCCTCTGCACGGCCCTCGTCTTCGTGGTCGAGAAACTGGGCACAGTCCTGCAGGTGAGTTCAGCGTCCAGGCATCAGCTGTGATACTTGCTCCGTATCTCTAGCGGTATGTCAAGACGAGTGTACTGCGGAGAAAAAGTTGCCTGTAAGTCATTCGTTACAGCCTCCAGCCACAAGTTAGTGCCAGTGTTATGTGGCAGAGGGTGCTCCGAACAAAGTGGTAGTTACTATTTCGTGTTCTGTGACGCCAGTTAAAACGACCTGCGGGGGAAGCACAGCCTGAGCCCCTTGACAAGTTTAATCTCCCTTTAGAAGATGGCTTTCTGATATTGTGAATAACCGTCTATAGCCTTAATAATGACCACTAGTCTAAATTATTTCTTGGTACGCTATATCTACACAGAAAGACGAAAGATAGTATAGTGTAGGATTGCTGACATAACTGAAACTGCATCCGCAATGTATCCTTCAGTGTGTGGCGGTGAATATTTGTGGCACCACTATCATTTCCCGCCTTTCCTATTCCATTTTCAAACGTTGGGTGAAAAAAAGTAAGGCAAATTTCTCTTATTTTACTTCTAGGTCATTTAGGGGGAGGTATATAAGAGATAGTACGAATCTGGTTCACTCTTCTTGGAACATGCTTTCTCGGAACTAAGAAAGGAAATGCATTTCTGTTTCACAGACTGTTTTGCAGCGTCCGCCATTAAAGTTGATTATATGCGCCAAGCCTCACTCTTACTAATGTGTTTATGTCAGGATGAGGCGTGAAACCTGGCGGAGCGCCAGCTGACGCTAGTAAAACAGTATTAGAGATGAAACATTTATTCAACTGACACTACCAGGAGAAGCCCTCTGTCCCTCCTCCTGTCCATACACTTGCTTGTGGGTCCAGGCTTGGAATCACTGACGTCAGATGCCGTGGTAATAGTTGACCTTTTGATACCGCTGGCAGGCTTACCACCAGAGTGCTAGCTCGTCAACAGGACCATTGTCCTTTAATAAACCAACCAATGAAGACTGATCTGGCCTCAAGCAGGAGCCATATTCAGCGTTGTAAAGCCGGTAGACAGCGGTTCGCCATCTCCCCGGTTGATGGTTAGTTCAAAGCGTAATAGTTGTTGCGGATTACATCTCCTAGTTGCGACTAGTGTATGTACTGCTTGATCTGAGACATAAGCTGGAAACATAGATTAGATCATTGGATCGACGACTATTCTCCTGAGCATCTTCGATTCCAAAGACCAAGTGACTACACTTCTAAAAGCGGGAGTTTATATTCAGAAATCGACTGAAGGTATGTCTTATGAGATCGTTCGTAATGATCGAATGTGTTCTACTTCCGAGTGCAGAGTTCACTCAATGAGCCCTTTAACCGCTGACGTACACTCGGTCTTGTTCACTCTTGTGACAGAGTCACGTGTAGTTATGAAAGGTTTACAAGCTGACGAGTATACCCTCTCTCTCTCTCTCTGATGGTCGTCTGTTGCAGTCAACAGTCTGCTAACTGTAGGCTTTCAACTGGTCGACGCAGCATCTGGCGTCGCATTTTACGACAGAGTCGATGACCTGTTTCCTCTACCTTGACTGGAGATTGCTTGAGCAATCCAAGATTTCAACAAGTTTCTCTGACACAATTTTTCACTGTAACAAAGGTATCATTTGTACCTACATTGTTCATCCTGTCTGATAGAAGCTTCAAATTACAATACATGCTTCACGAATCGAGTATGGCGCACGCGATGCCAAATATCATCGATAGTTTATTCATTATCAGTAATTCACGAGTACGTATTTTTTCTACATCACATATTATATAAAAATAGTATGTTATCTCTGGTATCAAGTAGTGAGCACACATTGTCTTTCAACCACGGTGATCTACATTGTCGTTTGTTTATCCGATAGACAACGATATGGCGAAATTATGATGTTAGGTTGCTACCAACCATTCGCAGCGCCGTAAACAACAGTGTTTCCTGCGTATCTCATGATACCTCACTGCCGTGCGAGATGTATTAGTGGGAAGTAGCACGGGCAGATTGTAGCGCGCGACATGTAAAGGAAGTTACCACCTAATTATTCATGTGTGCAGTTAGCCTCTTGCGGAGAGGATGCACTCATCGTTACGTACAACCGCTTTTTTCGCCGCAGCGCGGTTAGCGACTCTCGAACTGCGTTAATTAATGTACATAGGGCCACGTCCACAGTCGATAGTAGTCTAATAAGAGGTGGTCAGCTCCACTCCCAAGCAATCTTCAAAGTATCCAAGAATCGCGACTGAACACGCTACACCGAAGACACCCTCTCCATAACTTGAAATTTCCGGGTTGAGATGCCGAGGTCCATACGTACAACTTTCCCCTGACGTTTCGCCTTCGACTGCGGAAGGCATCCTCCGAGGTGAAACGGCAGACTGCAAGGGAACTTGAAGGCCATCCAGAGAGCACCTCTGTCAATAACGTGACGTCGCCTGCTCAATGATTTCTGATATTGCCAACATTCTCGATTGAAAACAATCGACTGTTACTTTGTTCCTTTCCCGCACGCATGCAAGGTCGGCATTGTGTTAACCGCGGATTTGGCATGTGTTAATATTTACAGGTTGGCCGGATGCTCTTCCTGCCGCCACCCCATGCACCCCCCCCCCCCCCCCGCCCCTGGAGGATATGTGTACAAATGTCTGCGTACAGTGCTATATGTGTGTGAAAGTGTAAAGTGTTACGAAATGTTTGCGAGTCGTGTAACAGAGGCGGGACCTGGGGACCAGCCCGGTATTCACCTAGGGGGATGTGGAAAACCGCCGAAAAACCACATCCAGGCTGGCCGGCACTCCGACCCCTTTCGTTATTCCGCCGGGCTTTTTCGAACCGGGGCCTGTACGCCTCCCCGTCTCGGAAAGCAGTGCGTTCGACCACACTGCTAACACGGCTGGGACATTAGTCATTTACTTGAAATTAAGTTTTTGTTCTGTCATGTGGATAGAAATAAAAATTTCGGCTGTAGCACTGTATCAGTGAAACCTGATATATATATTAAATATTTCATAGGTTTCTGTTTTGATATTTCAC
This sequence comes from Locusta migratoria, assembly GCA_026315105.1. Lineage (NCBI taxonomy): Eukaryota > Metazoa > Arthropoda > Insecta > Orthoptera > Acrididae > Locusta > Locusta migratoria. The sequence goes on from CM048751.1 coordinate 28,370,176, forward strand.
TTCAATGAGATGCAAAGTAGCAGTAGAAACAGCTTCTTACTTCTTTATCGAAGCGCTTAAATTTAATCTGGCACTGAGTACGAAAATGTGCCTCAGTTTAGTAATATTAATTTTTACGATATTTGTCTTGCTACCCTAAGTCTATTTCCTAATACCAACGAAACTCAAAATATTTCACTTTTTACTAAATAATTGTCAGTATCATGAAAAGTTATTATTCTCAAGTCTAACGTTAACTTGATTCTTCAAATCTCGACCAACGATAGTCAAAGTTCCACCAGAATACCGGTGCTAGTTCAGAAGTCTAACTAGGGATACTGAATGTCACAAACAGTAATTTAAATCCACATATACATTTTTTTAAATTGTTCTGCTCTTTCAAAGTTAATCATCAAGTTAAAATACTTGGTTTATTCTCTCATCTAAAAATAATTAGTTACGTTCTTACCTAGCCACAGTCTGTCACAAAGATAATATTTGAAATTCACCAGAAACCGCTAATTACGGTGAATAAAATATTTTAAGGGAAATAATTTAAAAGCTGCACAGGAATACAGTGTACAAATCATATATTTTCATCCACAATCCCAGTATAATCGAACTAATAACAACCTTAATGAAAGACGAATCAATATGATCGGTAGTGTGATGAGTTGCAATAAGCTAGAGAGAGAGAGAGAAACAAACAATCGTGTAGCTTTGTTATTTATATCTAGTGTGACGTAATAACGTAGCTACCCTATGGAAACTATAACAGGTATTTCGATTTTATCGTTATTCTGTACAAACTACTCTGACGGACAGGTATATTTTATATGCAACATGTTAGAACAATCTACATATACATGGGATACTCTGCAAATCACATTTAAGTGCCTGGCAGAGGGTTCATCGAACCACCATTATACTATTTATCTCCCATTCCATTCTAGAGTAGCGCGCGGGAAGAAAGAATCTCCCCGTTCGAGCTCTGATTTCCCGTATTCGGTTTATTGGGAGAATTTTGGGAAGATGTACTTCACCTGTAAAGGAGACCGCGTATAAAACGCTTGTACGACCTCGTCTTGAGTGTTGCTGAAGTGATTGGGACTCGCAGCAGATCAGTTTAAAGGAAGACATAGAGGCCGTCCAGAGGTGAGCAGCTAGATTTGTTACCGGTAGGTTCGACCAATGTGCGAGTGTCAAGGAAATGCTCCGGCAACTCAATTGGGGATCGCTGGAAGAAAGACGACGTTTTCTTTCGTGAATTTCTGTTAAGAAATTTTTAGAGGGCCGGAAATTTGAAGCTGAGTGTAGTACGATCTTGCTGCCGCCTACTTACATTTCGCGTAAAGATCACAGAGACAAGAGAAATTAGGGCTCGTACGGAGGCATATAGGACAATGTTTTTATCCTCGCTCCATTTGGGAGTGGAATAGGAAAGGAAATGCCTAGTAGTGGTACAGTGTACCCTCGGCCACGCACCTTACGGTGAATTGCGGAGTATGTATGTAGATGTATTTTATTCTCATGATCATTTCTACCTATGAAGTGTGACTTACAGTAGCTTATTGCACTACATGTTAGCACTTTATTTGCTGCTGTCAGATTACGTAAAGTGGCACCATCTTGTCATGTAAATTGCCTGACTTACGACAGAGCTTCTCCTTATTATAAAGAATTTAATTTGTCCTGCTGAGTGCACTGACACATCACTTGATACGAGCCACTTTGTGCCCTCTGTTTCAGTTGTCGATGTCGCTGGCTGCGATGACCAACGGCCCGGTGCTGGGAGTCTTCACCGCCGGCATGTTCCTGCCCTGGGTCAACACCTGGGTCAGTACTTCCTGCCAGACTCGCATTTCTTTAAAATACCGAAGCTATATATTTATTGGAAGACGCACTTACTTCAGTGTAATTTGTAGTACACATGGTAGTGTGCACGTAACATCAACTTTAAAAATGAAGTTCGTTAGCCAGTGAAAGAGCGTTCAACACTATATTCAATGGTATAACTAAATTTCTAAAATGTCAATGTAAGTACTCTTCGTACAGTAAACAAATGTTCACGTGTAGACATGGGATGTATTTTTTGTCCAAATTTCCCCTTTTGTGGTCATTTTATTTCCGAATGTCTTTTTGTTTCTGCACCTGTTAATTATCTAGGTTCTCCGTCTCTCAGTTAGTTGCTCTAGCTCTGGTACAGGCTAATTTCTTAACATATTTTTGCAGACAGATTTTTTTTTCAATTGCTTTAAAAATGCATAAAATTACTGTAATACAGAAATGAGACGAGTCTGAACATCAAATTACCGATCAGTAAAATTTATTTAGATACAAAAATTATAAATTATCACTTCAGGCAGTACACGGCTATTGCGCTTGACTTACACATTCGCTTCAGAAAGATTTGTGGGACAAGTGACACCCACACATCTGATTACATCGTGGAGCGACCCTGCTTTGTGACCCTGATCGCTGTACGCACGATTCTTCGGTCCTCTCGCTTCGTCGCCTTTGGTCTCTCCAAACAAGGTAAGCCTGACGTCGGTGTCAGTTTACGCCCTACTGCTCCAGACATCGGCTGACGAACACTGTGACCGACTGAACTGGCGATCCACTCAGCGTGCAGACCTGCCTGAGTTTCTGATGCTGGTGACCAGCCCCTGCGATAAATGTCTTCCAACGAGACTACCTGCCATTTTGCGCCTACTGACCTCTTATTGGAGTTCAGTTGTGATAATGAAGTCTATTTTTTTATTTATTGAAATTTTCCTCATTACAGAGGTTTAACCTCCAACATAATAATTCGCCCAGAAATGAGTACACCTAGTACATAAGGTTTTACACTAATTATTAAGTATAACTCCTTCAGATGTCTCTATCATGTGTGTCCTCTTCTCCTACGCCCAGTCTTATCGTTGTGAGCTGTACATTTTGGATCCAGGTGGTCACAGGTCGTCTTCTTCTCCCCACAGGTCGCCACTCCAGTACCAGATTCGGTATTCTGATGTCCTCCATTCTTCTTACATGCCCGTACCACCGTAATTTCTTTCTATCCGTCACCTCATCTATTCTTTCTATTATTTCCATCCTCTTTATTACTTCGGCGTTTCTTCTTTTTTCCTTTCCTGTAAATCTGGCCGATCTTCTCCAGAAATCCATCTCTAAGGCTTGTAGTTTCTGAGTATGCTTCAGGTTAATGGTCGAGGTTTCCCCTCCGTACAGAACTACACTCTCAAATGTAGATTTATATATGATTTATTTGTTTCCATAGGACTGAGTTGAGCATTCCAATGACCTTTCGTCCACTGATAATTGTTTTATTAATTTCTGAGTCGGATTTTCCCTCAATTTCTAAAATGGATCCCAAATAGCAAAAAGTATTATTTATTATTATTATTATTATTTTCTTTCCCTCTATGTATAGCTCATCTGGGTCATTAGTCAAGTATTCTATTTTTTGATAATTAATCTTCAGATCCCAATTTTTGTATGCTATTGCTAGTTGATTACACATGTAGTTTGCATCCTCCCCGTCTTGTAGTATGACAACTTCGTCATTAGCAAATAATAAATGATGTAGATAAACTCCATCTCTAATTTTTAACCCCATACTATTACATTTCTGGGATCACGTTCTACGACAAATATCCCTATAGATTTTGAATAATGTTGGTGACATGGGACAGCCTTCCAACAGACCTTTGCTTGTTCTAAATTTCTGTGACAGTTATTACCAGTGTTCACTTGGGAATTATTATCTTTATGTATCTGTTGTATTATTTTAATTAAAGAAGTTTTAATGTTTGCCATATGTAGTGCTCTCCAGAGTAGTTTCGTTGGAACTGTTCCAAGTGTCTATGTGCCGTTTAAAAATGGCCCCCCCCCACCTGATTTCAACGCTACTGCAATGTCGACAGTTATGTGTATTGGCAGCAAAATTGGATCATTTGCTTATGGGATCTCATTCTTCTTACTTGAAAAGATGCTCGTTAATACCTTTCTTCCTCCTGGGTGCGCTATTTTCAACGTTCTTGAGCGCACAAGTTCTTATCGCCATGATAGTTGCAGTTTTTATGAATTTGTGTAATGCCTGGAAATTCCAAAGAGTACACAAGATTTTTCTAACGTATTACTTCTGTAATGAATGCGATAGTCACTATTTTAAACACTTTCTCTTACGTATAATATTTCTGAATGGTCATTGTGTTATCTTTGCTGAACGTAAGAGAGAGCGTCCATTAATTCTCCTTGTCCTTCATCAAATTTCATAGTTTTCATTGCGTAGGATTTATTTCCAGTATCATACATTTCTGTTCGACGTTTGTTGAATTGTTGAATCTTTTATCATTTTTATCATATACTCTCGTTTTAATTAATGTTTGTGAAGATAAAATGTTGTGATATTACGTAAAATGTGCAATAAAAGACTGTTCACTTATGATAGAGAGATATAATTTTAGTTCAGGCGTCGCTGGATTGTTTTTCGATATTAATGGTTTCGATCAGTACAAAAATGTTGCCTAAATTTGTTACAATAGATGTATTAAAATGAATGTGTCGATTTCAATTTATTTTGAAACTATTTAAGAGATTTTCAGCAAAAGTTTCGTAGTTGTTGCAACGACCAGCCGCCGACCTGGATTGCAGCATCCTGCCGCCATTACGTGGCAAACATAAAAATACGAGGCGCGTCCAGAAAGTAAGTTCCGTTTGGTAATAAAATGAAATTTTACACAGATACAGAAGACATTTTTATTGCATAAAATTCTACAACTCTTAAACTACTTTTCCACATAACTGCCGAAATTTTGTAGGCACTTGTCATAGCGTGCCACAAGTTTTTGCATGCATCCTTTACAAAAGGTTGCCGCCTGTATATTCAACCATGTGGTAACAGCTCTTTATGATCGTTGAAGTGTTGACCACCAAGGACAGATTTTAGGTGTAAGAAGACATGAAATTCGCTAGGAGAGAGGTCCAAGCTGTGTTGAAATTTCCGTAAGAATTGTTTGGTCACATTCGGTGTGTGAGGTCAGGCATTATCGTGAAAAAAAAATCTTTTGACAGTAATCTTCTTCTTACACCTAAAATCTGTCCTTGGTGGACAACACTTCAACGATGATGACGAGCTGAAAGAACATGTTACCACATGGTTGAATACATAGGCGGCAACATTCTATGAAAAAGGCACACAAAACCTTGTGCCATGCTATGCAATTGCCTACAAAATTTCGGAAGCTATGCACAAAAGTAGTTTAACAGTTGTAGATTTTTGTACAAACAATATTTTTTCTGTATCTGAACCCGTTCGTTTTATATAACCAAACGGAACTTACTTTCTGGACGCGCCTCGTAGTAACTCCAATAAATCAGGGTCGGGTGGTAATCAGCTGAGTAATTATTTCATAATTTTATTTCAGCTCTTCTGGGACAATGCAGTGAATATGAATGTAATGTTACAAAAATTCTGGTAATATAACTATCTGACAGTGGGCTGTGCCACAGTGGCCAGCCAGTCAGCTGCCGACCGCGGTCTGCTCGGTGTGACATGACACTGGCCGTATTTCGGTGGTGTTTCCTCGTTTCGGCGGCGGGAACTATGGTTCGACACGCAGATGGCGCTCTTATAGCTGTCTCGTTATGCTACCTGTTGGCGGACGGCGTTGAAACCACTATCATTACCCCTAATATGCCCAGTTGGCATCTGACATCATCAGATCAAAATAGGTGCCATCTTTCCTGCAGTACCTTTTTTTCTGCCAAGGTATAAAGGCCAATAAAATTTCAAAAGAAATCGCGATGACTGTTAATGGATTTATCCATCATGGGACAAGACAGTCAGTGTCTTCATGAAAAAATTAAATTCGCCGATGTCTAAGGAACCTCTTCTTGCAATAGATGACCACGAATGTCTTTCTTCGGGACTGAAGAGAGATCGATGCTATAGACAGGATGTGGTGTATGTGGTTCCAGGGGAAACTTGTGCGGCGTATTTGGATCGTCATCTTGATGTTCCATCCTGTCAGCTTGTCGAAATGTTGCCAAGGTTGTTTCAATGTGTGCAGAAGTTTCACTGAAAAGCCCTTATGCGTTCCCTGAACAGTCCCCAATCTCACCGCATACCATTTCGACGTCTTTGTAGACCAGACCGAAGGCTTTAATGTTCGTCAAAGTGTTACAGATTAGGAGCTGCATGTATGGGTAGATTAATGATTCTGTGTACAGTAGCAGAAATATTTTCCATGAACTGTTTGATCGCCTTGTCTTGCAATGGAACAGATGTATTAAAGTTTCGGTAATTGCTTTTGAAACGATAAAAATTAAATTATTTTTCCACCTACATCACGATGTTTACTCTGAAAATCAGGCTTGTATGACAAAGGGTTTATCGAGCCGCTCTCATATGATTTCTCTTCCCTTCCTTTCTCTAATAAAGCGCGAGAAACGTGAATACTAAAATCTGATTCCTCTAACTTTATTATAGTTATGATGTCTAGCTAGGCAGCTCATTGCCAACAAAATATGTTCGCATTCTGGACGGAAAGTTAGTGAAAGAAACTTCGCAAATGGTTCTCCCACAGCAAATAACGGCTTTCTGTTAATGATTTCCACACCAGCTCGTGAATCTTTTCCGTGAAGCTTCCTCCCCTATATCACTATAATACAAAATGAGGTACCTTTCTCTCAATGTCCCCTGTATCTCCCGTCAGTTGTACTTGGTGGGATCCACAAAATGTAGCAAATACTCCAAAATAAGTAGGACTAGTGCAGTGTAGGCAGTTTCTTCAGTAGAACTGTTGCATCTTGTAAGCGTTCTGCCAATGAAACCTCGACTTTCGTTCGCCTTCCGTATGATACTTTCTGTGTGTCTCTGCAATTAAGGTTGTTCGTAATTGTAATTACTTAGTATATTGAATTCATTGGATATTCTTAGTACGACGAGTACATTTTTTTTCAAATGTTTGTATGACAAGTAGCGTCCTTCTTGTTATTCGAAGAAAATTGAGGACACACAGCAAAAAAGTTTTAGCTGTTTACTATCACAAGAAGTTAACAAATCTATTTGCCACCCCATTCTCATTCCTTAGCGTTTTATTACACTTATTAACCCTCCTAAGCCTATCAGTTTAGGTCTGGAAAAATATAAACGAGAAATATTACATCCGCTTGGTTTCCTCGAGATTCGAAAGTGGGTTTTCAGCTTCCCAGTCAGTTACGCTATCGGCGCTGCGGCGAAGGTATATAACCGAGAGTTGCAAAAGTTTCTTTCCTCAATTGCTGGAGATGTACACATTTGTGGACCCCATATATGATTATTAAAAATGCTTAGTCACAATTGTCTATTGATCCCGTCAATTTTGAGTCGATTGCTCGTCATAACCATTAGTAGCGTCTTTTTTTTTTTTTTTTTTTTTTTTTTTTTTTTTTTTTTTTTTTTTTTTCCAAAAAAACGGAGGGGATGAGCACCATGCACAGCCTGGATGAACACTTTACACATTCTGGATGAACTCACTGCAGAGTCTGCATGAACACATTGCACAGTCTGCATGAACACATTGCACAGTCTGTATGAACACATTGCACAGTCTGTATGAACATGTTGCACATACTGGATGAACATGTTGAACAGACTGAATGAACATGTTGCACATACTGGATGAACATTTTGCGCAGTCTGGATGAACACCTTACATATTCTGGATGAACTAACTGCACATTCATAATGAACACATTGTACAGACTGAATGAACACATTGCACAGACTGGATGGACATACTGCACAGACTGGATGAACACTTTACACATTCTGGATGAACTCGCTGCACAGTCTGCATTAACAGATTGCACAGTCTGGATGAACACGTTGCACACCCAGTTTAGAATCTGTAAGTGCTGACTATTTAACAATGCTTCAGACAATCAGATTTCAGTCATGTAGTTGAGTTCATAATGTGCAGCCGCTTGTGGATTCTAGGAACTCGCCTTCCAAAGTGCCTGTGACCCCATGGCGATATTGATACTGGTGCAGTAGTTTTCGGGTGTCTCAGAATACACAGTACTACAGAACTAACAATTTTTTCTCTTTTCCTCTTATGTTTCAAAAGGTGAAATTATGTTTTATGCAATATACATATTTTTAGCAATAAAACATCAGTTGAGAAGTATGTGCTTGAACCATATCGGTCGTTCGTACTGTAAAATGCAAACAATAATCGCTGGCTGGTTGCCTCGCTGCACAGGGCGCGCTGCTGGGCGGCCTGATTGGCCTGCTCTTCATGGGCTGGGTGGTGCTGGGCTCGCAGGCCGTGATGGCCGCCGGCCTCATCACCATCCCCAGCAAGCCCGTGTCTGTCGCCGGCTGCAGCGCGCACCTCCTGCGGCACCTCAACACCACGGCCGTCACCGCAGTCGCCAACACCACCGTCACATCTGACGCTGCAAGGTGAGTACCTAGTGCGGACGTGTCAATTTGCAGATGAGAGTCCATTTCTTCCGGAGTACATATAATCACATTGTGGCTTAATGATCAGATGCAAGTAACTGCTGGTAGATCTTCCTGGTTACGAGGCCGTGGTCCATAAAACTTTGCAGTTTTCCCTGACGTTTCGTCCACATGTGCGGGCACAATCTTCAGAAGGCTTCCTACTCGGCAGTAGGAAGACTTCTGAAGATGTTCCCCGCACATGTTCTGCGCCAGTTTCATGATCTCAGTCCAGGTCTTCCCTCCTTTCTTCGTCCTTCTGCTATTACATTCCTCCTCGAAGTATTCCTTGGTCTGCCTCTTCTCCTGCCGCCTTGTGGCTTCCATTCTAGGGCTTGCCATGGCTTAATCTATGCCCAATCCCTTTCCATTTCCTACGGCGTATCTCAATATCAATGGGTGTTTGACGAGTTCTTCTCCACACTACTTCGTTGGAGATTACTTGTGGCTACCATATTCTCAAGATATTCCTCAAGTTTCTATTCACAAATATTTGAAGTCTGCTAATCAGCTGTTTGTTGGTTTTACATAATTTGCACCCATAGAGCACAGTACCGACTTGACATATCTATTGAATATGAAATATGCGTATTTTTGTATATCAGTTAAGTTCCCTCTATTTCCAGATTAGTCTCAGCATTAAAAAAAAAAAAAAAAAAAAAAAAAAACTGTATGTAGCTAATTTTGGCTAGCAAAAAAAGTCGGAGCAAAGACTTTCTGTTTTACCCTGATGAAAAAGGGCCTTCAAAAAGTTTTGCACCTTCGTGACCATTTTATTTTTTGTAGGAGGAGAATGACATTTTTTGTGAACATACTTGGAACATTTGGCTATACGTTGAGCCTACTCAATGTAACTTCCATCAGCTGTCATGCCTCTGGCCCAACGTTCTTTCCACGATTTAAATGAACTTTGGAAAAATCCTGTACATTGATTTTTACACTATCGCTTTACACAGGAAATAGGGTCTTTTTCACAATCAAATGTTTTACCGCGCAAGTGGGCCTTCAGAGAACCAAAGAGGTGAAAATCAGCCGGACTGAAGGGAGGACGAGGAGAAATTTTCTAACAAATTTTCCTGATTTTCTCTTGCGTCACCAGGGCTGTATGGGGTTTGGCATTGTCATGGTGTAGTCTGATGAGCTGACCCAGAAGCTGTGGTCTGTGTGTCTTGATGACACGTGGCAGCTTGTCCATTGACAAACAGTAATGGTCCAGCTTAGTGGTGGTGGAAATATTAGTTTTTTCCTTCCGAGGGGAATACAGATGGAATACAGATGACGCCACTCCATAGATTGGGTTTTGATTTCAGGTTTGGACAAAGACAACCATGTTTCAACCTGGGTAATGACGCCGTCAAAACACTGTATTAATCTTCAGTAGAGATCTTCATGAGACCATAGCACACATTTTTCCTCGTCGTTTTCATGTCTGTTGTCAATAATCTGGTCACTCAACGTGCACAGATTTTTCTGTATCCCAGTGATCGTACCAGTGATACATACCACATTACCGAATGACATACGAGTCATTACAGCAAGCTGTCGTTTCGTCACACGTCTGACATTTTGGAAGATTTGATCAATGGTCTCCTTATTCACATAACCCACTGGCGTCGATGGCCCTACCACACCGTGGATTGTCCAGCAGAGAGAAATCACCTTATTTAAACCTCTTAAACCACCAATGCATACTGCTGTGATCTACTGTCTTACCCATAAACAGGGAGCAACGTCCTGTGAAATATTGTGGCAGAGTCATCGACGATCTTGAAGAGAAACTCCATCATCGACCATTGTCGTAACCTGACATCTACTTTACGATCCGTTATGGCTCACCTATAAATAAAAGAAAATCTTAATATATATAAAATTGAGGTGTTCGTGCTTATATTTGACTCTGCAACCAAAACTACACATCGCAAACGAATGGTGTTTGTATGTGGTAACAGGTATATCTCCCATTGTGCACTATGGTTGTAGAGGGTTTATAATGATAAGGAGGTGGAAGATATGGGAGTTGAAAGTAAGTGCGTATTACAGAGAAAAAGTAAAACTACGAAGAAAGATTCCGAAGCTTACGAACGAAAGAAATTTTGCGTTTTCCATCGGTTTCTAAAAGAAAATGGCGTTGAAAAGTGAATCTACAGACGGGGTGGAAACTTGAAATTTGTAGACGTTGTTTATCTTACAATGTAGGCATAAGCGATTTTTCGATATTCGCATTCCTAAGGGGGTGAAATAGGGGACGAACGGTTTTTTGAAAATATGTTGCTATCCCGGCAATTTTGAAGCAAGAATAACAAAACTTCAGATTTAGATTTTTGATGTGAATTTTAAAAACATGTGTTTGAATATTTTTGGATATTGAACCATTAAGTGGGTGAAATAAGGGAAAAATCTTTTAATGGTGCTACTAAGACTATTTTGATACTAGACAAGCTAAAATTTGGATTTGGAACCATGGTTAGAATTAAAAAAAATGTGTTTCGGGATGTTTTGAATTCTGCCATCAATGGTGCAATAGGGGATATCAAAATACTTGATTAGGAAAGCATTTTTAAAGTTAAATCTATGAAAATTTGTATTTAAATGTAGAAACAACCAGTGAAGACCATCCAGTCTACATGTGCGAAGCAGTGGGAATTAAGCTAGTACTTTTATATACCAACCTATAGTTAATTGTTCCAAGTATGTTCACAAAAACGTCATTCTTCTTCTGCAAAAAAAATAAATAATAAATAAAAATTTACAGGGTGTCCAGAAAAGCACTCCCTGACTTCAAAATTAAATATCTCGAAAACAAATATCGATAGAAGAATGCAGTAAACGGTATGTTTATTGTGAAATCTGTGAGAAGCTTATACAGCAATTTGAAATAATAGTTACAAAAGCTGCTAACAGATGGCGCTGTACTCTGTACAGCTCATATCAGCATACAAAAGTGAAATAATCGTATGAAAATACTCTTTCCAAACAATCACATCACAATGTTTTCAAAATGTTCACCATTGGCACTACAGAGGTGGCGCAAACGAAGAATGAAATTCGCCATCACATTTCGTAGTGTCTCAACCGAAATGGATTCACATGCCACAGAGATAGCCGATTCAAGCTCGTCCTGCGTGGCGGGATGCTACGGTTAGACCGTGTCTTTCACTGTGCCCCACAAAAAAAGGTCACAGGGAGTCAAATCCGGCGAATATGGAGGCCAATCCATGCCTGCACCAGTAAATTTGGGATATTCCAAAGCAATGACGCGATTCCCGAACTATTCCTCGGGAAAGTGAAACACTTGTTCGGTCCGATGAGGTCGGGCTCCATCTTGCATAAACCATTCACTACCTGATCGATCCTCTAACGCTTGCTGTGTGGCGACAAATTGTTCCAAAATTGCAACGTAACGTGCACCAGTGACCGTTTTTCGAATAAAAAATGGCTAATAATGCCTCTGCTGCATACTGCAGCCCACACAGTAACTTTAGGAGAATACGGGGGTTTCGCTTCACACCAATATGGCTTTTCGAAACCCCAAAATCGCCAGTTCTGCTTATTCACGTATCCATTCAGGTGGAAGTGTACTTCATCTGTAAACCAGATGCAGCCAACATCAAATCCTTCACTATCAATCATTGTGAGCATCTGATTAGCAAAGGCAACCCTTTGTTGCACAGCTCGTACGTGTATGGCCTGGTGCGTTTGAATTTTGAATGGAAACATGTGTAGGCTCTTTCTTAGTATTTTCTGCGTGCTGGAACGCTTCAAACCAGTCTCAGATGCAATTCTACGGACGAATGACATTGGATTTCGCTGAATAATTCCAGAAACTGTGGCGATATTTTCAGGCCTAACTGCGGTTTGCTTGCGGCCAACATGCCCCATTAGATCATCAGTTACGCTGCCTGTTCGCTGAAATTTTGCGAAGAGTATACGAATGGTTTTCGCATCGGGTCCTTTTGGAACATTGAATCGTGCTTGAAAACTTCGCCTTGTTGCCGTAGGACTCTCTTCTAACCTGTGGTACTCTAGCACCAGAAAAACGCGTTTTTCAATGGAGTACATGGTTTCAATCCCTTCCTTCGGTACGCTTACCTCCTTTCACGTTTCAATAGTGGAACTGATCGCTCTGGGCTTCGGATCACTATTTATAGTAGGCATTATGTATGGCGATTACAGTGCCATCTGTTAGCAGCTTTTGTAACTATTATTTCAAACTGCTGTATAAACTTCTTACAGCTTTCAAAATAAACATACCGTTTACTGCATCCCTCTATCGATCTTTGTTTTCGTGATATTTAATTTTGAAATCAGGGAGTCCTTTTCTGGACACCCTGTATGAAGACGAGTGTGTAAAACTTTTTGAACGTCCTTCATACATTCGAACAACTATCAGGAGACTGGTCCTGCCAGCGTAGTGTTGTGTGTCCATGAGTACGTGGTTGTGTTGCAGCTCGGTGCTGCCCATCTACCGCGTGTCGTACATGTGGTACACGACGATGGGGCTGGCGGTGACGCTGGCGGCGGCGCTGGCCATCAGCCTAGTGACGGGCAACCGCGACATGGCCTCCGTCGACCGCAGCCTGGTGACGCCGCTGATGCGCTGGACACTGCCCAAGGGTCGGAAGCCGTCCGCAGCCGCCAGGGTGGACCGCGTGCGCAACACTGTCCCTACCTACGAGGGCTACAAGGTGAGCGGCGGGCCGCCTCTGAACAGCACTTGCAAGCAGTCCTAGCCTCTGCCACTGAGTAACATATACAGAGAAGCAGCCCCCCCTAAACCACTGTCCTACACTCCCCTCGTAGTTCCGTTAGATGCTAGCAGGTGTCAGGCGATTCCCTGGCTTAGAGCCGGTAGACCACACTAGAGACACTTCTGAGGGTGCCTTTCGCACGTCAGACGGTAGCGTGGAGGGGAGGCTGAAGGGAGAGCTCGTACCGCCTGTCACGAGGCCACGGCTGTGTCCGGCGTGCCGGCGTTTGAGGGGAGGTGGTGGTGGGGGACAGCCGCTACCTGCCGCCTGCTCTGGCCAGTTTAAAGGGCTGCTGACCGCAGCGCCATCATGGGACATCTTACAGAACTGCTTCAGCACCCCCACCCCGCACCCCTGAGCGTAGGACCGAGCCCTTACGGAGGTTGCCCGTCTGTATATATTTGTCTGTGCCTCTGCCTTCTCAACTTGGGCGAGTCCATTCCTTCACTTTGGAGGGGCGGCCGCCTCAGCTGCGTGTTGACCGCTGGTCGTGGGGCGCAGTTGACAGCCGGCTCAACAGACGAAGTTTACGGCCTAGCAGGTAACGTGCAACTGAGCCGGCCGACCCTCAGAAACAAAGGAATGGAGTCGCCCTGCACACAACTCGAGAATGCATTTCTGCGCATAGGCGACGACTTTTTGCACGAGGTATACCAACTTGTTGGCACAGATTGTGCAAACATATATTTCGTTTTTGTTGCACCAATGTTTACTCAATGGCTTATTTATATTTAATAATGGAACAGATTGGAATTCAACAATATAATGAGGACAGTTTGCAACTCAACGTAAAGACGTAATGACGATCTGCGACAGGCACGCCGAGGTGGAGTATCCTCCTCGCTGCGGAGCGCGCGGTTGCTCGCCGTTGCAGGTTCGAGTCCTCCCTGGGGCATGGGTGTGTGTGTGTGTGTGTGTGTGTGTGTGTGTGTGTGTTTGTTATTAGGTTAATTTACCTTAGTTTAAGTAGTTTGTAAGCTACAGACTGATGACCATGCAGTTTGATCCGATAGATTTACAAACATTTGACCAGTTTTTTTTTTTTTTTTTTTTTTTTTTTTTTTTTTTTTTTTTTTTTTGCAACATGCTCATAAAAAAGACACACATACACAGACACACACCCAACACGCGAACTATTGGCCATGACCTTCATCAGAGTAATGAACATTCACACAATGACATAGGCTCACTTCACAGTCACGCAGCCGTCATCTCTGACTGCCGCACTCCGAATCACGTGCGTGTTTGTTTTGCTTTCCTCCCCACACCCGCATTCTCACTCCATTCCTAAACTGCAACTCATTTCACCCATCTAACACATACATGCTCCGCAAGGCCGTGCTATATCCATCCTCACCACCGTGACGCAATATTCCTATCCCCCCTCCGCCTTCCCTCCACAATTCCCTCACCTCAGAGCGTTATTCAGAATGCTGCAGCCGGAGATAACGGACGTATGACTGAACTGCGCCCATGTGATTGTGGGAATGTCCTGTATTCTGGAGTGGAGCCCGAGGATTGGAGATCCTCCACTCTCCCCATAGCCTGGTGTCCAACTCAAGAGATCTACTGTTACCTCTGCATCTGTTAGTATTTCTAATATAGGAGTCACAGGTGCGGGAACTGTGATGTGTGCCGTAAATGTGGGTAAGTTTGCCCATTAATACGATCCATCCAGAGATAGTAACTTTTGGAAACTTGACCGGTTATTAACGGCAGAGCGACAAATATGCCAAGGCAAGTGCAAAGGCGATAAAAACCTCTGCGACAGTCGGGGGCAGGTGGTAAGAGCAGTAGCGGATTTCTTGCTATCTGCGACAGATAATGCAAGGGTTTGATTATGTTAGTTGCTGGGTAACGTGCAAGTGCGATACCATTTTCATTGCGTGTTTGTCATGAAATTGTCAATCCATCTGGCACAGGGATGTCTCCATGGGCCATCATCAGTGGCTGCTAGCTGCAACAGTCACGATGGACAGATAAGTGGTCGAGTTTGGTATCAACCTCTAAGTGTGTGGGATTTATTTTTTTCCATACTTGTTCATGTTCCCTGCTGTTACCGGTTAGTCAGCTGTATTTGCTCATCTGGCACAGCCAGTCAGTCTGTATTCTGAAGAAGGCCATGGCCGATAGCTTAAGTGAGATATGTGTGGTTTTTTTTTGTGTGTCTGTCGCAGCCAGTCGGTTCATATTTGCGGTGAATTGTAAACTGTCTTAGTATATAACAAAAGTGTGGAAGAATAAATGTTATTATATTCGAAAAATTATTTTTTTTATACTTCAGACATGATTCACTGTCCGTTTTAAATGTTTTCTTTCATTACAAAGAGTCGGCCATGCTGTTACTCAATGCCTGTTGTTATTTGGCAAGTAGCGTAAATGTGAATTCTAATTGGTATTCCGTGTCTATCATTTGAACTATAACAATGTTTAGATCTTTGTAATGTTTTCGCAAGTGTCTCTGTGCATATGGGCTTCATTTTTACGACGAAAACTTCAAATACTATGTCCTGCATTCATATACAGGGTGACAATTGTTGAACAAAATGAAATGAAACGTAAATTAATTAGAAACTACTGCATGCACACACTTGACTCCACGTGTAATAGTCACTAAAGTTATTCGGTTTTAGAATGTAACATATTTGAGATTTACCTGATCATGTTGCGGCGCATACAAACAGCGAAATTCTGCATGACCCGCTGAAGTGTAGGAATCTCGATGCTGTTGATGACCTCGTGAATAAATGTGTTCAGCTCAGAAATGGTTTTGGGGCTATCGGCATACACCTTGCCTAAAATAAACAAAACAAAGAACCAAAAATATACAGAAATGACTGTTCAGCTCCCGAGGAAATAGCGATCAATCGAGGTCAACCTCAGTGTCATCTCGGTACCCAAGAGTGATAATGCGGTCCCTAACGGTCATCAGACACTCACCTGCTTCGATATACAACTACATAAACAGTTTGCAAGTCACATCGAAGTGCAAGGCAGAGGGTTCATCGAACCGCTTTTATGATGTTTCTCTAAGTTCCAATCTATAAAAGCACGCGGAAAAAGTAACACCTAAATCTTTCCGTTTTCGATCCTGATTTCCCTTACTTTATTTTGATGATCATGACTTCTTCTGTAGGTGGGTGCAAACATAATATGCTCACATTCATAAGAGGAATTAGGTGAAAAAAATTTCGCAGATAGATCTCGTCGTAACGAATAACGCCTTTATTTTAATGATTTCCACCACAACTCTTGAATCATTTCCGTGACACTCTCTCCCCTATATTGCGATAAGACAAAACGAGCTTCCTTTCTCTGAACTCTCTCTAAATCGTCTGTCAGTCCCACTTGGTGGGGATCCCGTAATGCGCCCCAATACTCCAAAATAGGACGCCCTAGTGCGGTGTACACAGTTTCTTTAGTATAACTGCTGCATCTTCGAAGTGTTCTGCCAACGAAACTTAGTCTTTGGTTCGCTTTCCCTACAATATTTTCTGTGTGTTCTTTCCAAATTAAATTGTTTGTTTGTTACTCGTAGATATGTAGTTCAATTTACGTGTAGTATTGACTGATTTATCGTATGAATGAAGTTTGAAAAAAAAAAAAAAAAAAAAAAAGTTCAAATGTTTTGTAAATCTATCGGACCAAACTGCGTGGTCATCAGTCCGTAGCTTATAAACTACTTAAACCTCGGTAAACTAACCTAAGGACAACACACACACCCATGTCCCAGGGAGGACTCGAACCTCCACGGCGAGCAACCGCGCGCTCCGCGGCGAGACGCTTTAGACCGCTCGGATACTCCACCGCGGCATGAAGTTTGACGGGCTTCTTTTAGTGATCATAATGACTTCACACTTTTCATTATTAAGAGTCAATTGCCATTTTTTGCACCATGCAGACATCTTATCCAAATCATTTTGCAGTTGCTTTTGATTCTCTGGTGACTTTCATAACCGATATGTAACAGTATCATCGGCAGACAACCTAATAGAGCTACTGAGATTGTCTCGTAAATCGTTTAAAGAAATAAGGAACAATAGGGGCCCTATAACACTTCCATGGGAAACGCCAGATATCATTTCTGTTCTATTCAATGACTTTCCATCAGTTACAACGCACTGTGTCCTTTCTGGTAGGAAGTCACGAATCCAATCGCACAACTGTGGCGATATTCCATAAGCACGTAACTTGATTTGAAGTCGCTTGTGAAGTACAGAGTCGAAAGCCTTCCGGATATCTAGAAAAACGGAATCTGTTTGACAATCCTTGTCGATAGCTCTCGTCACATCATGTGAGTAAAGAGCTAGTTGTGTTTCAAAAAGAATGATGCTTTCTCCATCTGTGTTGACTATGGGTCAATAGGTCGTTGTCTTCGAGGTAGTTCATAACATTTGAGGAAAGTATATGTTCTAAAATCCTGCTGCAAACCGACGACATTGATAATAGGCCTGTAATTTTGCGGATCACTCCTATTGCCTTTCTTGAATATTGTCGTAATCTGTGCAACTTTCCAGTCTTTGGGGCATAGCTCCACCTTGCTGAAACGCATCTTTTCAAATCAGGGTCACTTTCTGTATTGGAGATTAAATCATCTTCTAACACTTTCACGTTCGTTCAGTTGTCACCGTGCCATCAAGAAATATCTCACTGATTATTCCGTGGGGGGACACTGCACACCACCCACCCACCCATTGAGGATGAAGAGACTTCCCGATCCCAGAACGCGGATTCTTCGACCCCCAAATGCGCCAGTTTTCCTAACGAAGAACCAATCCATATAGAAATGTGTTTCGTCGACAAACCAAAACATATTCACATCAAAGTCCGCATACTAATTCCCACCTACCCTGCAGCAAGTCTTGCAGTTTAAACGTCGTAAAATATACCAAAATATACCGGCCGGCCGCAGTGGCCGAGCGGTCTGCGGCGCGACAGTCACAGCCTGCACGGCCACTACAGTCAGGGGTTCGAATCCCCCCCCCCCCTCGGGCATGGAAGTTTGTGTCGTCTTTATTATAAGGTAGTTCATAAGTAGTTTGTAAGTTTAGGGACTGATGACCCCGCAGTTAAGTCCCTTAAGCTTAACAAACATTTGAACAAAATATACCGTTCTGAAGTTATAAAAATCTTATTTCATACAGTTCAGTAATTGTCACTCTATAGGTATCATCTGTGGTCATTCAGAATCTAATTATGTTTCCTAGTGTTTGGTGTGTAGTCAGAGAACAGTAAATAATGTTCTCGCCATTTTAAAGAACGTCTAGAACTAATTTCTTTCCAGTTTAGAAAAAAAAAAAAAAAAAAAAAAAAAAAAAAAAAAAAAAAAAAAAAAAAAAAAAAACTAATTTGCTCAATTTGTTGCAGGCTGTCAAGATGCAAATTATATTCTCAGACGAACAAAAGACGAAGGAGGAATCGTGATGGAATCACAACTAAACCGGTATCACTCTCACACACCGTGTGTGCGATGAAGATCTCTTCGGTGTCAAAGAGCATCGTAGAAGAAGAAAAATTCAGGGCTCATAAGAAAAACCATAATCAAAACTTTGTCGTGTTACCTAAAAGTGAAATATGTGTAACACGATTCTACGCTGGAAACCCTAATGTTATATGTTTCTTGTGTGTATGTTTCTCAGATTGAGAATCTAAGAAGTGTTTTCATGTAATTATTTGTGTACATTATTTGAAATAAACATACTTAATAAAACAATGTAGTGAATTGAGAAAATTGTAACTGGTATTGAAAAACATCTGATGTCTTGTATCAGCACTTCATACGTTGACTGTATGTTCCAGGACTTCCACCTTCACAAAAAAAAAGTTAAATGTAAAATAATTAAAATCGGATTGTACACCAAAGTACGTATTCACGGCTACTGGGACACATTTAAAGAACATCAAACATTTGCACTGCAGAATTACCTTTTATAATGAGGCAACTGAATAGGAACTGAGGCGAAAATTTACAAAAAGTAGGGAGAGAGAGTGAGAGAGAGACATATCTTTCATTTAGAACATGTGCAATTTCAAAATGCTTTTTAAATGGAAATCGAGTATACATGCTATATCACTATCCCCTTTACTTCTGCCACCTTTCTGTCCTTCTCTGCATTCTCTTTTCTTTCTCCAAAATAGCCTCCCTCATCTCGGTCTGCAACTGCTTCTCCCTCTCTCCCTAGCCACCTTTTCTTCCACCTCCCCATCTCTTCCTCACCTCCCTTCCTTCGACCATCCTTGCCTCTCTTTCTCTGCTTCACCACCTCCTTCCTCTCCCTGTCAATCTCCCATTCAAGCTCTCACTGTTTCTTTTTCCCCCCTCCCTCTTCTTTGTCAATTTACTCTGCCCCTTCTCTCGTAACTCTGTCTAATAGGATATCGTTTACAGTTATATTCAGAGACTTATATCAACGAAAAGTCTTGACCGAATGCTTTGAAATGTTGACTCATGGTTGCGCCAGTATTTCTGCGTGATTCTGTATTCCAGATTTTTTATACACGTTTTACATGAATTTACATCAATTTTA
Organism: Locusta migratoria; assembly: GCA_026315105.1. NCBI lineage: Eukaryota > Metazoa > Arthropoda > Insecta > Orthoptera > Acrididae > Locusta > Locusta migratoria. The sequence continues at coordinate 28,389,918 of CM048751.1, forward strand.
CAATGGAGAAATATTGCAGTAAAAAAATAAAAAAAACCAAATTCTATACACTGGTCAAAACAATTTGTAGGTCTGTTGAGATATGTAGATTCTGAAGTATTGTCATCGGTGGAATGAACAAAATTAGTTCGACATCTTACTCTCTGTTCTGCAAGGTGCAGATAACATTACCGCAACATAGTGATAATAACAAAATAGTGATGCAGAGGGGAATGGTGTTTACTCTGACAAACGAATTACACAAGCAATTCAGAACAGGGTGCAGTGAGCATGTAGTGCAATGCAACAACAATGTGACTTACCAGAAGATATGGCATGGAGAGCATAGGTTCGAAGCGGGACAAACATACAGGGAGGTAGCTGCAGCTATTTCAGTGTCCCAAAGTGTAATTTCCAGGACCTCCTACGCGTTTTCGGACAACAAGAAACGTTACATGAAGGCATGTCTGTGACTTTACGGAAGTAATGTCCGTAGAATCGCGCAATTAGTATAAGTGATGGTATTGTTGAGAAAGATAAAGGACTCGCAGTGGACCGCAGCAAGTGGCAGGAGCAGTTGCCTGACAGCTCAGGTAGAAGTAGTGGGTTAAACCGAGCACACGGTCAAGGGTTTATCTAAACCAGCGGAAATCTGGGAAAGGCCCATGCTTCATACCGAAATCTATTGAGGGCTGTTAGCCGAGCGTTTGTTACGAGAGTGTCTAGGGGACATCTGTGAGTTTCACACACCAGTAATTCTGAATAAAATACTCTATAAAATTATTACTGTCAACGTTAAAACTTCTACGATGTTGGATTAATTACGCAATCTCATGATTCTAAACATAATTTTAATATCTTGAATATTACTAATGTTTATGATAACTATGTAAAATATACAAAAATGAAGCTTAAAATAACCAAATTTTGAATTTATCATGCAATTTCAATAAACTGTGGTTTAGATGATAGCTTATTGTCTCTAGCTATCATCTTGAAAGCATCAAACGTGTTTGTAATTAAGAGTACCTGACATAGTCGATTTGGAGGCGATCTGATCGTTTTATAGTTTTCAAAATGAAATGCCAAGATCGCACATTAATAATTTATTCACTGACGACCGCTTTTGGTGAACTGTGTCACCATCATCTGGTCACATATACAGGGTGTTTCACTAAGTGTGTTTGCCTCTGTAACTTATAAAATAATAGGTGACGGGTAATTTTTATGCGGTAGGTCAACACAAGAAATGTTACACTTTCTGCGGAGCTATGAACATAGTTTATTGTATCATTTTCCAAAGAGTTACACCACAAAGATATAATTTTTAAATGGAATAATAGTTTTTCTATTGTGTATTGGATTAGTTGAAACCAGCTGCGTTCAAATCAATTTAAACTACATTCCTATCACTGTTAGTTTGGGAGCTACAACCCTTCAAAGTTCCAGGGGCGGAGGCTACGATAGCGTAGCTATTTCTGAAAGAGTTCTTTCCACTATGCAAATCGAATTGCTAGGAAAAGGCTACAAATATGCACCCCCTCATACGCCAACCAATAAACAACTGGATGTATTGAAAGTTTATATAGAGTACAACGTAAATAAATACAATCAAATACATACCTGTATTAGAAAATGAACGACGAAATATTAATTCAGCTTGTTCATCACTGTGTGATACTCTATGATATGAGCAGCAAAAATATTTCAAACTGTATTGTTATAGTATATACGAATATATGCCTGACAAAATGTAATAGACATAGGCTCGTATATCATTACTACTTACTGTTGTCTTAGATCACTATTTATGTTATAGTAGCTATTATAGTTATAGTAGCTACTATTTCATAAAATCGAACCTAGTTAGGGCCTTAAACTTACAACTGATTACTGACTAATCTCCAATGTTTACAGATCCGTTTTTGATTGTGTATAGTTTTTTATGGCGTGCAGTGTTAAAAGTAGGTATTTTGTTCTATAAAATACGTCAAAATACGAAGAGAAGAACCGCAAAGGACTCGGTAAAGCTGATTCTCCAGACACGGCTCAAGACACCGCCACTTTATGTTTTGGGATAAATTGCGAAGCGCATATTTGTGTCTGCTTTCTTCAACCTGCCGCTTATCAGAGAAATTTAACTGAAAACTTTATCGCCATATTAAGGTTTTTGTGAAATGTACTCTTTAAGTTCTCTATACTGTGAATGAAATTTTCCTTCATATACTCTATTGAAAAGCATTTTCTTAACCGCTATTCGTTTTGCTTGCCTTACGCGAATTTCTGCTCTCTTTTCTCGTCATCTAAGGTAACTGTAGTTGTACTTAATGCTTCAACACTAAATACAATGGTTGCCGTGCACTTTTGTGAACAAATACCACCGTGTGTTTAGAGCTATTACGTGTAAACGGTGCTTTACTTCTGACGTCTCTGGACATTCCGTTCAGTGGGAATACACCTGGATTTTTGACAGTGTGTGACGTCAGTAACCTTGACGTGAAGTTGCCCACAGTGTGAATCTGGCCTAAGTACCCCCCCCCCCTCCTCCCACCCGTAATTTATTCAGTTTCGGAAATCTAGCGACTTTCTAGGGATTTTACATGTTCAAACTAGCGACATTTAACCTCTCAAGTTGGTCACCCTGTAGTTAGAGCGTACCCTTGTCAGGTGACTTTACGGCGTGAAGGCGAGCGCGTGGTGCTGTCTGGTGCTGACCGGTGGATTCTGGTGCACATCCGCTAAGACCTGGCTCTGTGGCTGCCTTATATGCAATACGACTGCGTAAAAAATAAAAACATTACTTCGAAAAAATAAAGCCCTTTGCAACCTGTCGGCCCACCGTGCAGATTCTTCTATTAGCAATTCACAAACAATGATTTTTCGCTGTATTATCCTCGAAGGACACATTATTGATGGTGGATATCAAACAACAATATTATCGATATGTTCGATCTTGTACTCACGGAATATAATCACACCCAAAACCTTAGATATCAAATCCGGATGTGTCTGACATACCAGTCATAATAGCGCGGCCTGTTCTGCAGATTGTTTTTATAAATGCATTATCGCCATATGTTACGAGTCTGGAGATTAATTTTAATGTCGTCTTGCCAATGCTGTATGTTGTAATTTATACCATTTTTTTCAAGCCCATGTTGTTTTACTCGTGAGCAGAAGATCGTGTTTAAAAATTTGTCTTCATTTTCTTCAATAAGCATTTCCCGCTTCCTGACAGGATATGTTAGCAGAAATTCGTATGTCACTGTTGGTATTCATGGCAAGCGTGGAGTACTGTGTACATTTGTTTTAACTCTGCTGGATATTTTGTTTCCAGTCATCCTATATTAGCCGTTGTTCCCATCTGATTCAGCAACATGCTTAGGTTCGATTCTATGCTTACATACAACTTTACGTAAAGCTGTACTTGCATAAAATAGCCCAATTATATTATAAGTCCAATACCACATAATTTATGTATAGCATGTTTCTTTATTGCAGTTATTAAATTCGGCCATCAAACATATTGTAAAGTAAATCCTTGTACGTCCATTTCTGAGTACGTCAGCTACCCAGCTAATTAACATCTGATTTTTTAAACTACTGTTTTGCGTCCTTTGTAGCCCCTGATATTTTACTGCCATTTTTTTTTAATTTCAATGTGCTTATTGGCTTAACGCTATACTCATACACTCACAATAATAACACTTCTGAAGTTGTTCACTACTATTTGCTGAGCTTCAGATTTTCTTAACTTTACTTGCCAATTTTTGTACTGTATTGCCAACTGTTTATCAACTTGTAACGTGGCAAATTATTCTCGAACTGCCTCGTAACATATTTATAATTCATTCTAATTCAGTTTTATGCTTTTATTTGGTACTAATAAATCTAAAGATAAATTATATGGGGCTACATGCTAAAGACATCCCCCTCTGGTTGTTCTGTTTCTCTGATTGTGTCTGAATCTCTGCGTTACGAGAATAGTCACGGAATTTGTAAGTTCTCTCCTTACACAAGCGGAATGAAATTTCCCGTTCCTCCTAATACCGTACTAACACTCCTGTGTCAGATAAATTCAAAACCAAACAGTAGAGGGACAACTAACTGTTATGTTATCTTCGCCTTAAACTTCCAAGTGAATCCTTGTATCGTCAGCTTCATAGTTAAGCCCTTCCCCATCACATGTAATTTACCAGAGTTGATCACATTGTAATTACCATCTTAATTTCTCAATCAAAGAAACTGATACAGTAATTGACACTTGCCATACGACTTTCTCGAGTCCAGCGGGCCAGAAACACCTCCTTCGTTCATTCTAAGACATGGAACATAACGACTTGGGAAACCCAAGTAATCCCAGTAATCATCTCGCCCTAACTTAAACTTTACGCAGTGGCTACTGGGTTGATGAAATAGAATTTCGCAGATTAAGAATTTATCACTAAATTATTAATAATATTAGAATCCAACGCCTAAATATCTTGTGAACAATACCATTCACAACTACCAGACACTGATAAAATTCAAAATTCACCTATAAGACAATATAAAAAAAAAGTCCGTATATAATTTTCCTCTGTGGAAATTAGAAAAAAAACTGACTATGCTGAATGGTTTAAAAGTTTTATCGTCGTTACTTTATTAATTTTACAAACAAACTGAGCAACATAGGTTTTATTTCCAGCATTACTTAGTGTCAAGTTTCAAGCTACGAATCTAAACGGACAAGTTAATATGGTAGGAAACTGAATTTTTTCAGTTTCTGCAAGATAGCAGCACACGAGGATAACAATCATATTATAAATTCGTATTTATTACTTTACGTGAAACGCAGATAAACATCTTCATTATCTCAGCAGTGTTATTCAGTGAGTCAGAGGTTGCATTGGTGGTTTAAAATGGTGCCAGAAATCCAACCATATAGTAAAGAAAGGCATAGTAAAACTAGTATATATCAGAAAATCTGAACAATAGTACACCTCAAATAAAAGCCACAATACCAGAAATTGCACCTGACAAAAGAAAAACTATAACAGTAAAACTCAGCTGTAGTACACCGGAAATGAAACCCACAAAACCAAAACTTCATTTCTTCACAAAAAAAAAAAAAAAAAAAAAAAAAAAAAAAAAAAAAAAAAAAAACGTACCAGACCTAGTAACTATCTGTAAAACTGACCTTTAATACATGAGAAATGAACCCACCTAAATTAAACCTGATAATCATCCGAAATTACGACAAACTAATAACTGAATTAAAGAAATGTTCTCGGCTTGACAGCCGAGTCAGTGCTTCGTTCTCTGGCAACGTTTCGGCAAGTTTCCGAATTGCAATCTTCAGTCGAAGATGGCAAGTAGGCAAGTAGGAAACTTGCCGAAACGTTGCCAGAGAACGAGGCACTGACTCGGCTTCAACCCGAGAACATTTCCTCATCGAGATCCGCCGAGAAAGTCTAAGTTCACATATAATAACTGAATTTACTAATAGAAATTATAAATGTCTGATACTACATAACTCTGAACTAAAAATACAAATACTCACACATATAAATACGACGGCGATGCATAAGTCTTTAAAATTATCCTAAAAATCACATGATGCATAATGACATTTCAGTCCGCCAATAAAAATACTCACAACAGCATTTTCTTATACAAACACGAAATGCGTAATTACAGAAATGCATTCTCATAAGTATAAATGGGGTGATTTTTAAACATCTTAACCCTTTATTTGGCAATGTTGCTCTCAAGCAACATCGAAATGGCGCGTGGTTTTCTGGAACATGTTTTAAGTTTCATCCTTGGATGGGCAACAGTGCGTGAAACTGAAATTAAAGTTTTCCCATAAAGTGATGTTTCGTTGTATTTTACGAAAAATTTAGCAATAAACTAAATCTTTCGCGGACACTCCAAGCATACGTTACCGAGGTACATGTTTGTTTTAAATTTTGAGACGATATTTTTCGTGATACGTGGAAAACTGCTTACAAAAGGAAAACAGGAACGCATGAAGGTCATTTATTATGGAAAATTGTTGACGAGTTTTTATATGGGAGACGTAAAATGGACATATTTATTGGGACGAGGAGGCCTGGTAGACCACTACAAAATAGACAATAAGTCAAAAGAAGAACGAAACAGCATATCCTGTACCTGTCAATGATGTACAGTATGATAGTTATGACAATCAATCGTCACTTGGCAGATTATGGGCCAAAACGAAATTGGAAGTTTTGTCTTCAGAGATACTTGACTGCAAGATGGGAAACATGGGACTGTTCTGAACTTTGCACCAAAAACGACTTGTTTTCACACGTTTCACGTGGAATAGTCAGAGACACGATATTTCTACAGTCATTAGGACAACACTGTAATACCGATACTGTACCATCATGCGAAGTTCATGGGCAATGTTACTTACAAACCAGAAACTATAGTTTGTAATAAAAATCGTATAAATCATTTCACATGGACCTACACATTTAATTTAAGTAACATAATACATTTTCTTCTCGTGCTTTCTGTGTGTGCCAAATAAAGGGTTAAATAACTTCCTATCACTGTAGTAATAGTTCAACGCAAAACGCGTAGGTAAATAAATAAAGGTATTCTAATATGTATTACTTCTGACGCATTTAGAATACAATCAACGACTAGTAACAAATAAATACAAACTCGTCTATGACAAAATGACATATTATATAACGTAACTAGTGAAAGCGGACAGGTGGTACCGAACGTTCAAGATGACCCAACCGAAAACGCAAATGACGGCATGACGGCTTTTTACAGAAACAGGACTCACCAGTTATGCTGCGATTCCCAAGCAGTCACGCTTCCTCCCGTGATCACGAATATCCGTCCGTCTTACTCGGGCCACTGTGTCGACATTAAGCCATTGGCTATGCCTACTTCGTGGCACGAATGAACCACAAAGCTCAACCCAACGGACTTCTGACGTGCTTTCAGCAGCATTACCCGTATACAGCCTCTCCGTTCTTGTTTGTCACTTCAGCCATTCCGTTACCCGGCAACGGGCCACAGATAAACGCATTGTAGTTATCGATACTACGCAAGAAAGAAATGACGATTGAAATGCCCGCAAAGCTTACAAGGGAACGGTCAGACTTGTCATGCCGAAACATGTATTGATTTTTTTAGCACTGTTAATTAACAGTGAAGGAAGTCTGTATGCAGAATGTTAGCTGTTGATATGACCTGGAAGTCACCTAAAATAATCACGAAAATGGCTATTTTTCCTGCTTGGCACTTTCGGTGACGGCTGGCTACCCCTGGAAATGGGGAGTCGTGAGCTGTTGTTATGGTGAGCGTTGTGCGCATGGTCGGGAGGTGCGGCCGTCTTATCGCGGCGTTCACTAAAGAGGAATATCGTTGCATGGTTTTGGTGGAAAGGGGAAACGAATATTCGTTTCTGTGGCATGCACTTCCTTTTCATTTCTGGTACGTATTTCGAAACATACCGTCCTGAAACTAGTTAGAGATGTTAAAGATATTCTGTACATCTACATCTATACTCCGCAACCCACTTTATGGCGAACATTCAGTCTCCCCTCACAGGTGATGGAAAACCCTGTAAATGTTTTGCTGCTTGCCATGGAAGAAAACTAACAGAGAAAATTATTGTGTGCAAATAACTGCATTTTCCTATCACCGTGACAATATTCTCAAGTTGCAATCAGTCGTACATTATCAATTTTCCTCCCCATGGTTTCAAGATATGATTAAATACGCGTGGCACGCTTCGAAATATACTGACATTAGGCCTGATTCCTTCCTAACGCCGGCCGAGTTTTGTCCACGGACGTCTAACAACGTCTGTGATTCGCAGAGCTGTCATATGTCGTCTTTGCTTGTATGTTCTTGGTGCATAAAAAAACTATGTTTTGAACATTGTGTCAATAATTCGCATTTTTGCGGTAATTACAAGAAATAAAAGTTTGATGTGTTTTAAACCGTATATGTATTTGTGTCTATTTCATAGGTATTTGAAAAGAATGATGTAGATAACATATCAGCTACATTTGTCAACGAATTTATTATTGTCGTATTTAATAATTATCGTACGATCGCTTTCACTGGCGAATCAGCTCTCTCACTGCTGTGGCAGGAGAGCGGCGCGTAGCTAACGCCACCTTTTCCCTAGATGGCGTTGGTATAACATAGCGAGAGAGGTCACGGTTGTACAACAGGCAGTTATAAGCGCGGAAACCATGCGACAATAGTGTCATACTTCATAAAAGTTTTTGCAGTCTTCCAGGTCATTTCAGCAGCTAATACTCTGCATACAGACTTCCTTCAATGTTAACTCACAGTGGTAAAAGTAGCAACACAGGTTTCGACATGACAAGTCTGAGCCATTCCCTTGTTAGTTCTATTCCCTGCGTCTATCTATTTACTTATTTTAAATCTCGTTCCGCTGGAAACAATTCGGAAACAAGTCTCCGTGGTCATGGAATAAGTCAGTAAATTCAATTTCAAAAGAAGAGAAGTAATAGGTAAAGTGAAATGCTTAAGAACCTTATTCAGACGACATGCCTAAGGCTATTGTGGTCTTCAGTCCGGACACTGGTTCGATGGAGCTCTCCTCCCTGCTCTATCCTGAGCAAGCCTCTTCATCTCCTCATAAGAACGGAAACCTACATCCATTTCAATCTGCTTATTGTATTCATCTCTTGATTTCCTTCTGCTATTTTTCCCACTCACACCTCCCTCCAATGCTAAATTAACCCCTTCATGTCTAAAAACATGTCTTACAATCGATCCCTTGTTTTACTCAAGATATGCCAAAAATTCCTTTTCCCTCCAATTCTGTTTAATACCTCTTCATTGGTTACGCGATCTACCCACCTAATCTTCAGCATTTTTCTGTAGCACCACATTTCGAAAGCCTCTATCCTCTTCCTGTCTAAGCTACTTATCGTCAATGTTTCACTCCCGTTCAAGGCAACACTCCACACAAATGACTTCAGAAGAGTTCCTTAGACTTAAATTAATATTCAATGTTAGCAAATTCATCTTTTTCAACAACTTTTTCTTTCCATTACCATTCTGCATTTTATATCCTCTGTACTATGACCGTCATATGCTATTGTACTAACCAAGTAACAAAATTCATCAACCACATTTATTGTTTCGTTACCTAACCTAATTCAACATAGCCTGATTTCTATAAGACTGCATTCCATTACCCTTGTCCTCCTTGCCCTTATTTTGCTCTTTTTAATGTGCATCTCATACGCTTCTTTCAACGCACTGCCCATTCCGTTCAATTGCTGTTCCGAGACCTTTGCTGTCTTTGACAGAATTACAGTGTCGTCAGCAACACACAATGTTTTTATTTCTTCACCCTGAACTCTAATTCCCTTTCCAAATTTCTCTTTGCTTTCCTTCACAGCTTGCGCAATGGAGAAAGGCTACAGCCCTGTCTTATTCCCTTCTCAACCGCTGCGACCCTTTCATGCCCTTCAACTCTAATAACAGCTGTTTGGTTAATTTACAAGTTGTAAATAACCTTCCGTTACATTTCTGTCTACAGTTCTACATTATGTCTGCCTAAGTGTACTTGACTCCTTATCCACTCCCTTGAAACCCTCATCATTTCCTTTTCCCTCTCCTTCCCTTCTGCCTGACGAAGCAGCTAGGCTGCGAAGGCTTGTATGTGTGTTTGTGTGTGATTTTATTTATTTTGTTTGTTTCTATCGACGAGCCGGTCCTTTTGGTGAGTCATCTGTTTTCTATTTTTATTTTTGTTTGTCCCACCGGGAAAGTTTCCCTCTATAATTTTCGTTTCATCAATTTGAATCATATATATATATATATATATATATATATATATATATATATATATATATATATATGGTGAAAATGCAGATTCGATTTCAGCCTGATACTAACAAAGTGAAAGCTGGCAATAATGCTACATCGTCCTGTTTCTGAATCAAAAATGCAGGTTTTGAGTCAGAAGTGTAACCCCAAAAAATAACACGAAACGACCTAAACGAATGAAAATAACCAAAGCTGTCCATTTTTGTTGCTTAACTATCATTTATTCCTAATATTGTGCTTATTGTCAAAAAAGGAGCATTCAGTGTAACCTACAAGGCAGGAAAAATGGATATAACTCTTTAAAAGTGGAAGCGCAGGAAAGATATACCAAACATTTTTGTCATTTCGCCTTTTACACAACTCTATGTTATTTCTAAAAGACAATTCCATACAATTAAATTTCCTTTAATTACAAAAACTCCATTAAGAAACAGTTACTTCATTAATAAGAATAATAATTTAAGGACTTTATAATACAATAATTCATTGAAAGGAGTATTTGTTGAAATTGAATATATAATAATAATAATTAATGTATTTGGTTGTATATCTCCGTTATCAGAAAATCTTTTTTGAGTAACAATATTTTTCTCTTTTTTTAAGGTTTTTCAGAGCAAGGTGAAGCTTATAATTAATAGTATGATGGGTTACAATAATTTTTATTATGAATTTAATTTTGTAATATTTTAATGAAGGTGTATTTGATGGTGATTTAAATTATTGTATTTAACTAATATTGACAAAAAGAACTCAGATAATGCCCGGAACACAAACGCAAATGGACCCTCGGGGAATCTAAATTTTTCCCCCCTTTTTTTAAATACTTACTCTTAATAACAGCCCCGACTCAATATTTTAACACTTGTGAAGACTTAACAGAGAAAAATATCAAAACAGATGATCGGAAGTTACATAAACCGTTTCTTGAAATCACACTCTTCCCAACGAGCAGTATGCACGCAATTAGCTTTTTTTGTGCACAAGTTGTTTGGTTACATGAACCACTTGCTACCAAGCATATTATGAGGGTATTTAACTTATTACAACAATAAATAAAATAGAAAGAGTAATGCGAATTGCACCGTGAAAAGAAGTAGGTTACACATTTTTCAGTCAGTTAACAAACAGTTCAGGATCACAACCTGCCGGTAAAGCGCTTTGAGCATAACCTGGAAGCACACAACAAGAGTAGTCACTCAAAATAGTAAGATCGACATCCACACCCACATACATACTCCGCAATTCACCGTAAGGTGCGTGGCGGAGGGTACACTGTACCACTACTAGGCATTTCCTTTCCTATTCCACTCCCAAATTGAACGAGGAAAAAAAGAATGCCTATATGCCTCCTTACGAGCCCTAATTTCTCTTATCTTGTCTTTGTGATCTTTACGCGAAATGTAAGTAGGCGGCAGCAAGATCGTACTACACTCAGCTTCAAATTCCGGCCCTCTAAATTTCCTCAACAGAATTTCACGAAAAGAACGTCGTCTTTCTTCCGGAGCATTTCCGTGACACTCGCGCATTGGTCGAACCTACCGGTAACAAATCTAGCTGCTCGCCTCTGAACCGCCTCTAAGTCTTCCTTCAAACCGATCTGCTGCGGGTCCCAAATACTTGAGCAATACTCAAGACGTGGTCGTACAAGCGTTTTATACGCGGTCTCCTTTACAGGTGAAGTACATCTTCCCAAAATTCTCCCAATAAACCGAAGTCGGCTGTCCGCCTTACTCACAGCTGTCCTTACATGTTCGTTCCATTTCATATCGCTCTGAAATGTTACGCCTAGATATTTGAACGACGCGACAGCATCAAGAAGCTCACGACTAATGCTGTGTTCTAACATTATAGGATTGTTTTTTCTACTCATGCGCATCACCTTACATTTTTCTACATTGAGAGCTAGCTGCCATTCTTCGCAACAACTAGAAATTTTGTCTAAGTCATCCTGTATGCTATTACAGTCAGTTACAGACGACACCCTCCCATACACCACAGCATCATCAGCAAACAGCCGCAAATTACAGATCCCAACACCGAGGCACGTTATGCCTTTAACAATACTCCCAGACAACGACCCCAGTTCAAACAACACCAGAGACTTATCAACATCAATCAGGTTACCATAAAACATATCAACTGAACAGAAGAAGGGTGATTATGGAAAACAAGCATTCTACCCCTTACGTGGTGTATGTACGTGCGAGCCCAGTACTCCGTGACGTCATGCAGCAATGCCTCTAAGAACAAGTGAGCTAATGGGATTATACGGAATTACTTGCTTTGCAATCAATGAAAGCACTAACCCAAATCGAACAGAATTAATCAAGAAAGACCAAAACGGGGGTAGCTACGGCAGCTTGGACGGTCACAAGGGAGAAGAAATCGCTGCATTGCTTAACGCCCAAAGGGCCAAACAACAATACGCAAATCACGATGTACACTGCAATACACTTACAAATAGCGGCACTGCATATATAGGTGTCAAATACCCGACAGTAACTCACCGCCTAACCCACTAAGAGAAGCACTTGCAACTCCGGAGGAGACCACGAACACTGAACATAGGTATTCGTGCCAATCCAGACAGCATCCGAGCAAGTACTTCCAGTCCAAGATAATGGCACGCTAGCACAGCCAACAGGCGTTAAATGAGAACATGCTGAGACCGTCACCCCAGCGGTTCGAATTCCGCTCCAGCATTCTAATCAACAGCGCGGTGCCATTTAGAACTTCCGCAGTTCTCATTTGAAGCAGACCTCCACCCGAAGTTCAAAGCGGCGGTATAACCCCGTTCGTGCATTACGTCCGCCAACGGTCACACTGTAGCTCACCTCCTACAGATCTATTCGGCAGCACAGCACGTTCTCCCATCAGCACCATGCCGGCAAATGTAATATGTAAAGCAGAGTGTCCGTATATTTGTACGTGTTGCATACAAATCTACAGTTTTCTTCCAATCTTTATGAAATTTTGTACACGTAAGCTTCAATCCGTAAGGGCGGTCGCCGTAAATGTGAGAATCACGTACGATATATAGTTCACGAGATATGACGTCATAAACAATCAGATGCGCGAAAAACTGCTGCATTTTGTGACAATGCTGCTCATTTTCTCCTAAACCATTGGACCGATTTCAACCAAATTTGGTACACAGATTCCTTACCGTGAGGTAACAATTTCTGAATAGTTAAGAATCACATACGGCATATGATTCAAAAGATATTACGTCATAACCAATAGATATCTCAAAAAATGCCATATAATGTGGCGAGACTTTCGAAATACACTGTATGAGAATGACAGTACTTAGCGACTTGCAACAAACTTTAAACATAATTTCAAACCTTTATTAAACTTTTTCTCGCTGGCTACCATAGTAAAATGATGAAAGGAAAAAAGTTTCTCGCTTACTACTTTTCCGCCGTTTATGGAATAAAACTACGGCTCTCGGTATGACGTTACAATTTATAATTTTAAAACTACAAATTGTAGCAACAGGAAATTTTACGGACTGTATACACACATATAGTTCAACGTACCTTCTGAATTGTATTGCAGTACGACACGTAGTTCATGAGATATGACGACATAAGCAATAACGTTCATGGGAAACCGCCTCATCACGCACCAAGTTTTAATCTATTACTTTTTTACTATTAATTGTATTCCCATGAGATTTTACAGATATACAGTCATTATATATGAATATATACCTGACAAATGGCAGGACTACATAAATTAATACCCGGGCAACGCCGGGTTTTCAGCTAGTCTAATATATAAAGCAGAGTGTCCGTATATTTGTACGTGTTGCAAACAAATCTACAGTTTTCTTCCAATCTTTATGAAATTTGTACACGTAAGCTTCAATCCATAAGGACAGTCGCTGCAAGTGTAAGAATCACATACAACAAAGAGTTCACGAGATATGACGTCATAATGACATGCGCGAAAAACTGCTGCGTTTAGAGACAATGCTGCTCATTTTCACCTAAACCACTGGACCGATTTCAACCAAATTTGCTACACACATTCCTTACCGTGAGATAACAGTTGCTGCAGGGTTAAGAATTAAGTACGACACACGGTTCCGAACATATGACGTCATAAACAGTGGAATTCGCAAAAAATTGCCACATAATGCAGCGAGACTTTATAAATGCGCTATATGAGACTGAGAGTACTTAGCGCCTTGCACTAAACTTTAAACATAATTTGAAACCTTTATTAAACTCTTTCTCGCTGACAACCATTATAAAATGATGAAAGGAGAAAAGTTTCTCGCTTTATATTTTTCCGCTGTTTATGAAGTAAAACTACGGCATTCGGTATGACGTTACAATTTATAATTTCTACACTACATATAGTAGCCGCAGGAAATTTTACAGACAGTATCCACACACATATTTGAATGTACCTGTTAAATTGTATCTTACTTCGACACGTAGTTCATGATATATGAGCACATGAACAGTAACGTTCCGCTGTTCATGGACTAAAACTAAGGCATTCGGTGTGACAAAATTTGTAATTTTCACATTACAAATTGTTGACGCAGGAAATTTTACAGACAGTATACACGCATATAGTTGAGTGTACCATCTAAATTGTATCAAAGTACGACATGTAGTTCATGAGATATGAGCACATAAACAGTAACGTTCATGGGAAACTGCAACATCACGCGCAAAGTTTTCATTTATTACTTCTTTATTACTAACTGAATTCCCAAGAGATTTTACAGACATACAGCCCTTATGCAAATGAATATATGTCTGAAAAATGGCAGGAATAAATAAATAAGTATCCGGGCAACGCCTGGTTTTCAGCTAGTAGCTTATAAAGTTAACAACGGAAACTCCATGGCATTTCCATGCAAATGTCAGGCGACACCGCTAGCAGTACCATCCTTAGGTTCGAGTTTTAGACTATACTTGCCTTGGCAACTGTGATTCCGTATTTTATTTCGCTGCGTACGAAAATTACTTTGCAAGGTTTACATTCATCACGCATTTGAGATAATTTTCTTAAAGTGTGGGGCAGAATAAACTGAAGCAATCGTCTCTGCTTTGAACTGTGTAACAGGTGGCGGTTCATGATGTCAGGCAAAAATCAAAGAAAAAATATCCGTAAGTAATAAATCACAATTTGCAAAATTTTTAACAAACTGTTTTTGATTTATGGACACAAATCAAACTTTACAGAGCTCTCATTTATGTTCAATGAAACGAAACGCGTCCTGTGAAAAACTGTCGCATATTATTGTAGTTGCGTCGACGGATAAATAATACCCTTCATAATCTCTACAGCTGATTATTTCGATAAAATTCGAATTGAAAATAACAAAATACATGACGTATGTTTAAACCATATACATGTCCGCCCCCCGTAGCTCAGATGGCAGCGTTGTTGACTACCACGCAAGGGTTCCGGGTTCGATTACCGCCGAGGGACTGTGTGTTGTGTGTTGTCCTCATCATCATTTTCACCATCAGCGACGTTCAATTCGACGAAGTGGTGTCAAGTAAAAAGACTTGCACTAGGCAGCATGTGTTTGATCGAAACGTGTGTTTGAGTGGTTTAAAGGGTTTACAGACGGAAAGGGAGTTGTCGAGGACAAGCCACTTTCAGATCGACTCTCCACAATCACAGTCCCAGACAAAATTGAACGAGGAAGGCGGATGCTTGCGGGTGATCTGTTTCCCCGCCTTATATCAACTTACGCTTTGCAACGGTTGCCAATGGCGATTACTTTGAAGGCCAGTAAAGGTATTCTGTTTGTAACTCTTGTTTCATGTATTTCCTGAGACCATTCACGGAACTTTTCGGACGCACCTTGTAGAAAAATTTAAGGTGATGTTCGAACACAGTATTAGTTCTGTGCTTCTTGACACAATAGAATCGATTAAATATCTATTTGTAATGTTGCAGACCGATATGAAATGGAACGATCATGTAAGAAACACCGTGAGGAAGGTGGATGGTCGACTTATATTTATTGTGAGAGTAAATCCTGGGATTCTTCGAGATAAGCTTAAGTATTGTGGTATGAATCTGACAGTTGACATGATACAGAAAATGTGGTCCTTTGCTGTTCTTAATATATATTAATGACTTGCCATTCGACATTCACGAAGATTCTAAGCTAGTTCTTTTTGCTGATGACACAAGTATAGCTATCACACCTGACAAACAGGAATTCACTGATGAAATTGTAAATGATATCTTTCCGAAAGGTATTAAATGATTCTTTACAAAGGGACTCTCATTAAACTTTGATAAAACCCAGTATATACAAGTTTCATACAGTAAATGGCATGACACCATTAACAAATTTAGATTTTGAACATAAAACTATAGCTAAGGTAGAATATTAAAATGTTTAGGTGTTTGAATTGACGAGGGTTTGATTTGAAAGAAACATATTGAAAATCTCCTGAAACGTTTGAGTTCAGCTACTTATCCTATCATTGCAAAATTGGGTGATAATACATCTCAGTAAATTCAGTAAATTAGCTTACTATGCCTATTTTCATTCACTGCTTTCATATGGGATCATATTCTGGGGCGATTCAACATTGAGTAAAAGAGTATTCACTGGACAAAAGCGTGTAATCAGAATACTTGCTGGAGCCCACCAAGAGCATCCTGCAGACATTTATTTAGGGATCGAGGAATCTTCACTGTAGCTTATATATATATATATATATATATATATATATATATATATATATATATATATTCACTCATGAAATGTCATTAACTATTCGACCCACTTCAAAAGTAATAGCAGTGTGCATAGCTACAACACTAGGAGGAAGGGTGATATTCACTATTGAAGGTTAAATCTAACTTTGGCCCAGAAATGAGTGAATTATGCTGCCACAAAAGTCTTTGGTCACTTACCTAGTAGCATCAAAAGTCTGAGAGATAGTCAACTAGTATTTAAAAAGATAATAAAGGAATTGCTGAAAGGCAACTCCTTCTACACTGCATTTTTAGATAAAACTTAAAAAAAAAAAAACAATAAAAATGTAAATAAAATATCCTTAAAATACTGATTGTCATGTATAGACATCATTTATTAAACTGACACGTTCCACATCATTACGAAATGTCATATATATAATCTATGGACCAAGTATTAATCTAATCTAATCTAATCTTTTGGGAAGATTCGGTTCTTCGATAATGGAGAGTGTGTATAAACACTTGTGCAACCACATCCTGAGTATTGCTCAAGTGTTTGGGATCCCCCTCAGATCGATTCAAAGGTGCCATAGAAGCAATTCATAGATGATATGCTATGTTTCATATTGGTGGTTCGATGGGCAAGTTTTACAGAGATGCTCAGGGTAGTTGTGGGAAACGCGATGTTCTTTTTGATTATCACTGTTGAGGAAATTGAGAGCGCCAGAATTTGAAGCTAACTGCAAACCGACCATATTGCCACAAAATTACATTACGCATACAGACACCAAAGATAATGTAAGGAAAATAAGGCCTCGTACTCGAGGCATACAATGATTCATTTCGCCTTCGCCGCTGTATTTGGTAGTGGAACAGAAAAGGGAATAACTAGTAGTGGTACTAGGTTCCGTCCGCCACGCATCTTACGTTTTATCATGGAGATAGCATGTAGGTGCAGCAGTTCTTTCCCTCCATTGTCAAACTGGTCGAGCTATACTGTTCGTCAGTGACACATCACGCGAAGGTTACTTTCGTTGTATATTTTTCCATAACAGTTTTTTAAAGACACAAATCTGTGGAATAAATAACTTTCAGAACATAATAAAACTACCTGCTATCTTCCCTACACTGCATGAAACTGAATGCCCTGTAAGCATAATGGTGTTTCTTGGTAATGATGCTTAATATCTCCCGAGGGCAATGAAATTAGATAACATCTTGTATTTGTCTGAAACAAAATAATGTTTATCTTTATTATATATAAAGCAGAGTGACCGTGTGTTTGTGCATATGTAATGAATACTAATCTACAGTTTTGTTCCAATGTTTACGAAATTTGTACACGTAAGCTTCAATGCATGAGGTCGGTAAGTGTAAGAATCACGTACAACACATAGTTCATGAGAATGATTTCCAGTCCATGGTGTACAGCTATCAGTGAGAATAAATATTCCTTCAATAAAAAAACCGTCTTGATTGCAAATTGCAAATTAGCTGATAATTTTTACTGAAGGAATATTAGTTCAGGAGATATGACGTCATAAACAATGAGATGCGCGAAAGCTGCTGCATTAAGCGACAATGTTGCTCATTTTCCTCTAAACCAACCACTGGGCAGATTTGAGCCAAATTTGTCACACATATTTATTACGTCAGGTTACAATTGCTATAGAAATAAGAACCATATACGACACACGGTTCAGGAGAGGTAACGACATAAACAATAAGAGTTGCAAGAAACTGCCACATAATGCGATGAGACTTTGTTAATACACTGTGTGAGAATGACAGTACTTAGCGACTTGCAACAAACTTTAAAGATACTTTTAAATCTTTATTGTGCCTTTCCTAGCTGATAACCACATCAAAATGATTAAAGGAAAATTTTTTCTCGCTTACAACTTTTCGCTGCTCGTGGAGTAAAACTACGGCATTCGGTATACTGCTAAGTTTATAATTTCTACACTACAGGAAATTTTAAAGACATTACACAGATGCAGAAGAATGTACGTTAGAGATTGTACCACAGTACGACACGTAGTTCTTGAGATATAAGGACATTAACAGCAACGGTCGTGGAAAACCGTTCCATCACGCATAAGGTTTTAATCTATTACTTCTTTAAAACTCACTCTGTTCGCAAAGGATTTTACCGACTTCGATCAGTTACACAAATGAATATATAACTCCAAAATTGTACAATGCAACACGTATTCCAGTCAGCTTAAGGAAATTCCTGAAAAGCTAACAGCTGTTCCAACGAATACCCATTATTTACGACATATCTGGCTTTTAACTTCAAGAGACTGCAGTTTCCAGTGAGACTTGCATTTTCTATTGCGGTTAATAAACTACAGAGCAATCTGTTTAATACTGTGGAGTTAATTTGACATGCCCATGTTTCTCACACCAACATATTTACGTCACTTGCTCATCAAAGAATTCATTCTTATTTGATTCCGGACAAGTAACAGGATATATTGTTTATAGTAAACTTGTGAGTTAAATGAATGTATCAGTATTTCATATCATTTGTATTTTGATTATTATGTTTCTTTGTTTGGATACTGTACTTTAAACTTTGTTTATTATGCAAGACAGCCATATTGCTTAGATATTGTCTAATAAATATAGCACGTTTAGTATCGCACACGATGCAGGCTCCCCAGAATCCGATAGCCTGCTTGCATTGACTGAGGTCATCGAGGGATTAGCCCCCTGGGGTATATTTGTAATTATCACGTGCTTCATGACTGCTTCACAAGCCGAAGTTTCGACTTTGGCTACCGGATTTGCGGTAGCGTGGTTACAACTGAGGTGGTCAGCCCCAGACGATGTAATCAGGCCGCCCCACTGGAGTACAGACGCCACTCTGTTCTGAGAAGGTTCATCTGCCTTGATGACCGTTGGAATTCGCCAAATCTACTTTGAAATGACAGGCCGTCTCTTCCGCTCATGAAGCGATTGACCTTGTCGAGCTACGATTTAAGTGAAAATGGTAATTGCACGATAGGTCAGGAGAAAGGTTATCGACAGCTCGTTGTGGGTTGAGAAAGTGGTGGTGGTTGAGAAAGTCGACGGTGTTCGTTATTTGGGAGAGAAGAGAACTAGTCGAATACAGAGCAGCAGTAGCGCAGTAGACAGGGCACAGCTCATGCAGAAGCTTCGGTACGCTGTGAAAACAACATATGGCAAGAAAAATCTGTCACGGAATGCCAAATTGCGACACTACACAGCAACTGTAAGAAATGCTGCACTGTATGCATCAGAAACGATCTCACTCTGTAAGAGAGCTTGTATGCAGTTGGAGGAGGAGCGGAAAGTTTTAAGAGACATATGGGGCACTAAAAATGGGGATGTCTGGATACACAGAACACGAGAAGAACTGTACGAAAATTTTGAACCTATATCGAGCGAGATACGGAAAACGAGGCTACGTTTTGTTGGGCACATCATGAGGATGGACGATGAGAGGTTGACAAAGAAGATATGGAATGCAACATGTCATACGGCGAACAACTGGGTGAAGGAAGTCAGAGATGACTGGAAAGCTATAGGGATAAATGAAAGGAAACTGCAGGCACTTGTGCAGGACAGGGAGAAGTATAAACGGTTGGTGGACGGTCACAGGTGGCCGGACACCAAAATCAAAGCCATCAAGTGTGCACACGATCTGGTAGTGCTCGCCAAAAACCAGAGACAGCTGCACCACATGACGAATCGTTTGGTGGAAATGGGAAGTAAATACGGCATGGAAATCAATATAGAAAAATCGAAAGTGATGAGAATATCAAAACGTAAGAAACCCTTGAAGGTAATTGTTGACAATCGGGAACTGGAAAATATGAATCAGTTCAAGTACCTGGGATGTTTTATCACAAAGGATGCTAACTGCACCAACGAAATCCGAGCAAGAATCGCCATGGCCAAAGCTGCTTTCAACAAGAAGAGGACTCTGCTGACCAGCAAGTTGAGTTTGGCATTAAGGAAGAAACTGGTAAAGTGCTACATTTGGAGCATTGCACTGTATGGAGCAGAGACGTGGACCATGAGAAAGAAGGAGAAAAATACTTAGAGAGCTTCGAAATGTGGTTCTGGAGGAGAATGGAAAAGATCAAATGGACAGATCGCATGAAAAATGATGATGTACTGAGAAGAGTAGGAGAGAAGTATTCTGCATACAAGTCTACAGAGAAAGGCCGACTGGATTGGACACGTACTTAGACACGAGGGACTCCTACGCGATGTCATCGAAGGAAAAATAAGAGGAAACACAGGACGAGGAAGGAGGAGGATTCAGCATCTGGACGACATGAAAGATGGAAGGAGATAGAACAGACTGAAGGAAGAAGCTGAAGACAGGGAACAATGGAATCAGAAATTCTCCGTACGACGACATGCACCTGCCACTAGGCAGAATACTATGTAATAATAATAATAATATCACAAGAAGAAATAAACAGAAGAACCGAGAGAATGAAGAGGTATTGGGAAGAAAGAAGACGTGCTAAACAAGCCACACGTGATCCTGAAGGGTACTAACGAAGCAGAAGAAAATGTAGCACGTTGTTAGAAAAAGTGGACAGAGAGAGAGAGAGAGAGAGAGAGAGAGAGAGAGAGAGAAGGGATATGAGAGGTAGTAATTCAAGGTGTGAATAAATAAATAAATACCAGGGCAATGCTGGATTTCAGCTAGTGCTCTATACAGACAAATTACTTCTTGTAAGAGAGAAACTGTACGTTATGAGTGACTAAACCTGAAGACGTGTCAAAACGTCAGATATGAACTGCAAACTAGAGAGTACAAATGTCACGATACCTTTCCCAGTGAAGCATATAACCTGTGAAGGCAGCGTGTGGCGAGTAAACTGTTTTCAGAGATGATTATGAAACGAGTGCTCACCAAGACAAAGGCGCCTCGGTGGGGGCACTGCCGCCTCTTTGGACTTCGGCCCCCGTAGGTCGGTGTCCCTGGAGCGGTAGCGGGTCCCGCCGCCCGCGCTTCAGTCGACCACGACTCCTGGTACCAGGTGAGCCACAACTACACCTGCTGGTGCCTGGCCGACCCACCTGCAAGAACACGAGCGCGGGCGCAAGCAAGCTAGCGGCCGAAACTCCGCAACTGGCGCACACCGGTACAAAGTAAATATATCCAAACTGTACCTACGTCTACATGAATACTGTGCAGGTCACAATGAAGTGCATGGCAGAGTGTTCGTCGCCGGCCGCGGTGGCCGAGGTGACTGAGGCGCTACAGTCATGGTCAGCAAGGCCATTACGGTCGGGGGTTCGAATCCCCCCTCGGGCATGGATATTTGTGCCGTCCTAGTTCATAAGTAGTTTGTAAGTTTAGGGACTGATGACCCGTAGTTAAGTCCCATAAGCTTAACAAACATTTGAACATTTTTTTTTTTTTTTTTTTTTTTTTTTTTTAGTGTTCGTCGATCCACTTTTATGATGTTTCTGTAAAGGTCCATTCTCTAATAGCTCTCGGGGAAAAGGAACATCTAAACCTTTCTGTTTTCGATCTGATTTCTCTTATTTTAGTATGACGATCATGACTAACTATGTCCGCATTCAGAAGGGAAACTTGTTGAAAGAAAATTTCGCAAAATAGTGTAAGAATACTCTAAAAAATGTTGAAAAAAATGTATATTTTGAAGGTGCCTGGTTTATAAGGATATATTTTAAAATATTTCCTTTGTATTTTGTATTATTTATTTAGTTTGTTCTAGGAGGAAGCTACTGTCAGTTCTTTAAGATTATGGTATAGGAGAAAAAATTTGGCAGACAATTAAAGGGCTTTACGTAGACTGTCAGGCAGCAGTTAGTGTAGCAGCTCATGGTTCAGGGTACTTTCAGTGGTAAGACAAGGCTGTAACCTGTCACCACTGTTGTTCATACTATTCATGGATCATAACCGCGGTGGAGTAGCCGAGCGGTCTAAAGCATCTCGCTGCGGAGCACGCGGTTGCTCGCCGTGGAGGTTAGAGTCCTCCCTGCGGCATGGGTGTGTGTGTTTGTCCGTAGGTTAGTTTACCTAGGTTTAAGTAGTTTGTAAGCTACGGACTGATGACCACGCAGTTGGGTCCGATAGATTTACAAACATTTGAACATTTTGTAAGGAGGAAGTAAGTACCAAGACTAAGTTAGCAGTGCACCGCTCTATCTTTCGACCAACTTTGTTGTATGGGAGTGAAAGTTGGGTGGATATAGGTTACCTTATTCATAAGGTAGAGGTTACAGATATGAAAGTAGCAAGAATAATTGCAGGTACTAATAGATGGGAACAATGGCAGGAGGGTGTCCATAATGAGGAAATCAAAGAACAACTGGGAATGAACACCATGGATGAAGCAGTTAGAGCGAACAGACTGAAATGGTGGGTCATGTTACACGCATGGGAGAAGCAAGGTTACTTAAGAGACTCATGAGCTCGGCAGCGGAGTGTAAGAGGAGTCGAGGTAGATCAACAAGAAAGTACTTAGATTCGGTGCAGAACGATTTTGAAAAGGCATAACATCAGACGAGGCATCAATGTTAGCATTGAATAGGGGATCATGGAGGAATTTTATTAGAGGTACTTTGCTCCAGACTGAACGCTGAAAGGCATAATCATTCTCTAATGATGATTATGATGGTGATATTTAGTTTGCCAGCTAGCTCAGTATGTGGATGAAACATAAACATTGTCAGGAACGTGATTATTCAGGTTAAATTTTAGTTGAAGTTCTTCAACTGGTGCGAGTATTCTTACAAAGTAGTCCCACATAAAATGCTATAAAAATAATATTCAATTGCAAATGTAGTCAATGTGGAACCTATCCTTTATATTAAAATTCTGAATATTATTCTCAGTTACGTATATCATCGAAACTTTAATTGAATGTCCAACTTCAAGTAATATCGCAAAGTCTGAATTCACTAAAGCTAAGTGAAAACTGTATTTTAACTTTTAAAGATATGGCTATCAGGGAATTATTTAATGAAATATTATTCACTTTTCACTCAGAATAATAATAACAGTAACTCTGAATAATTATTCACTTCGTAATTTATAGATCTTTGTAAGATACCACATTTTACCATACATTACAACAGAAGTTGGCGTAATTTTTATTTAAGTCCATTTTACTTTTGCAGAGCTGAAATAGAAAATTATTATGTTTTTTATTAAATCTTATTTTTCACTCGTCCCTGCTTTATCAGTTAGGAATTCTATATTTGCCACGTAATGGCGGCGTTTGGTGCAATCTGTGTCGTTACCTTCTTGCTGAAACAAATGCTAATGGCGTCCTTTAGCATTTCATATAAATGATCAGGATATTTCTAACTAATTAAAGTTCGTATACTTATGTCATTTAATACATATATTTTAAGACTTTAAAAATGTTCAAACACATTTACAGACCTCATTACAATGTTTCCTTCATTTTCATCAAAAACAATCTCGTCACGATTATGAATCGACCAGCGCAGATAAGAGACAAAACACAACCAGATACAACAAGACACAACAAGCTACAACAAGATTACTTTTTAACATTACATACATTCATACATTTTAATGGTACAAAGATAATAACACACATTACAATAATTAGTCTTTGTTACGAGTGTATACACAGGCGCCTTTTGTTACGTGACGTGTCTATATTAGTGGTACCACTAAACTTTTCAATCGTCGATTTCGGTAAAAACTGGAAGGACATTACAATAGATCTCGCCGCAACAAATAACGCCTTTCTTTTAATGATTTGCAACCCAACTGGTGCATCATTTCCGTGACTCTCTCCTATATCGCGATATTAAAAAACCAGCTGCCCTTCTCTGAATTTTCTCTAAATCGTCCGTCAGTCCCACCTGGTGTGGATCCCATACTCCAAAGTGCAGTGTAGGCAGTTTCTTTAGTATAACTGTTGCATCTTCTGCCAATGAAGCGCAGTCTTTGGTCCGTCTTCCCGCCAATATTTTCTGTGTGTTCGTTCTAATTTACGTTGTTCGTAGTCGTTACTGCTAGGTATTTAATAAGATTAACGGCTTGTAGGTTTCTCTGGTTTATCGTGTAAATGAAGTTTATCGGATTTCTTTTAGTGGACATATGGATTACCTCACACTTATCATTATTAAGGGTCTATTGCCAATTTTTTCACCATGCATATATCCTATCTAAATCATTTTGCAGTTGCTTTTGATCTTCTGGTGACTTTACTAACTGATAAATGACAGCATCATCGTCGAACAGTTTAAGAGATCTACTGATATTGTCTCCTAAAGGGTTCTAAAAATAAGGAACAGTAGGGGCCCATGGCCCATTAACACTTCCCCAGGGAATGCCAGATATGACTTCAGTTCTACTCGATGGCTTTCCGTCAGTTACAACGTACTGCGTCTTTTCTGACAGTAAATCAACAAACCAGTCACACAATTGTGGCAATATTCCATATAAACACATTATGATTAGAAGACGCTTGTAAGGTACAGAATCGAAAGCCTTCCGGAAATCTAGGAATATGAAATCTATTTGAGATCCCTTATCGACAGCATTCATCACATCATGTGAGTTAAGAGCTACGTGTATTTCACAGGAACGATACATTCTGAATGCGTGTTCACTATGGGACAATAGGTCATTCTCTTCGAGGTAGTTCATAATATTTGAGGAAAGTATATGTTATAAAATCCAGCTGCAATCCGACGTCAATAATATAAGCCTATAATTTTGCGGATCACTCCTATTGCCTATCTTGAATAGTGGAGTGACCTGTGCAACTTTCCAGTCTATGGGTACGGTAAGTTCGCTGAGCGAGCGGTTGTATATCATAGTTAGGTATTGCAAACCGGACGACATTCCATCTTAAAATCTTTTCGACGACCCGTCTTATTACCGACAGAACCAGTGCACCTATATCTGTTTTAAATAAGCATGTAAAATTACTAAACTAAACGACAATAATCATAAATGTCACTGTTTAGACTGACAACTGTGTTAAAGTTTTGGCGAATTTTGTTATTTGTGTTACACAATCTTGTGTGGTAATAAATCTTCTGAAAATCTGCTGTGCAGTTAACACAGAGATATTCAGTTATTCTTAAAAATCTAACATTAAAATATTATAATCATAACCAAATATCTTGTTTAATCTAAAAACTTCATATTTATCAATCAAGAAGGAGCAAGTTTACGATAAAATCTTTCAAGTCAAGCGGAACTTTTTCGTGTTGCAAACCTCTGTACACCGCTTCTACAACCAAAACCCAGCTTTTTCAAGAATTACGATGTTTACTTAAATAACAACGATTAGATTTTCGCATCGTTTTTGTATGGTGGTAGTAACTTTATTTATCACTGTATCAAATATTTATAATCCTAAAGGTAGATTTTCACCAGTACATGACTGAAAAGTATCTAGGAGGAAAATATTTCCAGCTGAAGACCGTATTAATTTCGATAATGTTCGTGAGTTAGGCTCTAGTATATGAGACCGTAAGTCCATGTAAATGATATTTTAACATACAGATTATTTCTCTGTATCTTCTTTGTTTTATATGCCTCGTTTTCTGCGGTTGTACAGTTGCATTTATTCAGTTTGTTCAAAAATATTCAAATGTTTGTATGGGTTATGGGACTTCACTACGTGGTTATCAGTCCCTAAACTTACAAACTACTTACGAACTAGCTAAGGATGGCACAAATATCCATGCCCGAGGTGGGGGATTCGAACCCCCGACGGTAGTGGCCGTGCAGACCGTGACTGACGCCGCAGTCCCCTCGGCAACCGCGGCTGGCTATACAGTTTGTTTAGGATAATTATCCGTCTTTTCCAGGTGCAAAAATTAGTTTAATTAAGACTATATGCATTTCGCTTTATTGGATGGTAGTATTCTAAAGATAATTACCTAAAGATTACTCAAGTTTCTACGTTGTCCTCTTTATACTTTTGCTGATGAGCTGATACTGGTATTTACACTTTCACTATATATTTTCTATTAATCTTCTTTAGCAACCACCAACTAATTGCCATTCCAGTGTCGCTTGGATGTTTCGAGGTGTTCTGTTGTTATTTGCTCGATGTATAAGGATCCTCTTCTAATTTTGTTTATATGTTGTGGGTAGTCTGTAAATACTGTTAATATATCTAATGTTGATCCACTGGCGTGTGTCCGTACTGCTAAATATGTAGGTCGCCACTGCATGAGTGGGTTTCCGTGTATACATGAGTGTGTGTGTTTTGACTGTTTCCTTTGAGTTTTTTGGCCCGACATTATTAGATACGTCCATGTTTAATTTCTGTACAAAATTAACGTCTGTCAGTAAATGGTGTGACAGTATTAAATGTGTTTATAAACAAACAAACAAAAAAGAAAGACCTCACAACGTCCAGGCCAAGAACTCAAAAGCAACAGTAAACACACTCACGCACACCCACAGGTATAAAAATACATACCTTGAAACTCAAACAAACACCAGTTGAATCTCAACAGACAAATTAACAGTGCTAGCAGACAATCCACTTGAAAGCAAAAAAACAAAAAAGCCAATTAAGCTTCCGTGACAACTTCTCTGTTGATTTTATATAATACACTCCTGGCCATTAAAATTGCTACACCACGAAGCGACAAACGCGAAATTTAACCGACAGGAAGAAGATGCTGAGATATACAAATGATTAGCTTTCCAGAGCATTCACACAAGGTTGGGGCCGGTGGCGACACCTACAACGTGCTGCCATGAGGAAAGTTTCCAACCGATTTCTCATTCACAAACAGCAGTTGACCGGCGTTGCCTGGTGAATCGTTGTTGTGATGCCTCGTGTAAGGAGGAGAAATGCGTACCATCACGTTTCCGAATTTGATAAAGGTTGCGATCCAATGACTGTCAGCAGAATATGGAATCGGTGGTTTCAGGATGGCAATACGGAACGCCGTGCTGGATCCCAACGGTCTCGTATCACTAGCAGTCGGGATGACAGGCATCTTATCCGCATGGCTGTAACGGATCGTGCAGGCAAGTCTCGATCCCTGAGTCAACAGTTTGGGACGTTTGCCAGACAACAACCATCTGCACGAACAGTTCGACCACGTTTGCAGCAGCATGGACTATCACCTCGGAGACCACGGCTGCGGTTACCCTTGAGGCTGCATCATAGACAAGAGCGCCTGCGATGGTGTGCGCAACGACGGACCTGGGTGCACGAATGACAAAACATCATTTTCTTCTAATGAATCCAGGTTCTGTTTACAGCATCATGGTGGTCGCATCCGTGTTTGTCAACATGGCGGTGAATTCACGCCGGACGCGGTGGACTGCTGCTCGTCAGTCACGGCCTGCACGGCCACTACGTTCGGGGCTCGAATCCCCCCTCGGGCATGGATATTTGTGCCGTCCTTAGTGTTAGCTAGTTCATAAGCAGTTTGTAAGTTTATGGACTGATGACCCCGTAGTTGAGTCCCATAAGCTATACAAACATTTGGTGAACTGACATCGCAGTACTGGCGTATCACCCGGAGCGATGCTATAAGGTGCCATTGGTTACTCGTCTTGGTCACCTCTTGTTAGCATCGACGGCACTTTGAACAGTTGCCGTTACATTTCAGATGTGTTCAGATGGCTCTACCCTCCATTCGATCCCTGCAAAATCCTACGTTTCAACAGGCAATGCACGACCGCAAGTTGCAGGTCCTGTACGGGGCTTTGTGGTTAAGGAAAATGTTCGACTGCTGCCCTGGCCACCACATTCTCCAGATCTCTCACCAACTGAAAACGTCTGGTCAATGGTGGCCGAGCAACTGGCTCGTCACAATTAGCCAGTCACCACTCTTGATGAACTGTGCTCTCGTGCTGTAACTGCATGGGCATCTGTACCTGTACACGCCATCCAAGTCCTGTCTGACTCAATGCCCAGGCGTCTGAAGGCCGTTATTACGGCCAGAGGTGGTTGCTCTGGGTACTGATTTCTCAGGATCTATGCACCAAATTGCGTGAAAATGTAATCACATGTCAGTTCTAGTACAATATATTTGTCCAATGAACACCCGTTTAACACTGCATTTCTTCTTGGTGTAGCAATTCTAATGGCCGGTAGTGTAGTGTATGACTGCCCCCCAGAGGCTGACTAGACTATATGCCAGAATTCCCTACTGCAGGAATTTGTAATGGTTACTGAGATTAGAACATGTAATATCCCAGTCAGTATTTAGCAGTGTTTCAACTTAATATGAGAAAAAAGGAGGGTTTTCATATGTTAACAGTATGGATATCAATCCCAATATCAAGAACGCATGATTAGACTGATCTCGAAGCCATCTGAAGATCTACAATACAAAAGAGATTCATATAAAATTTGAACAACGTACATTACATCATTTTAGAAATTCACCTTATGATAGGCAGCCCTATGAATCGTTAAGAACAGAATCTTGTGTTATGAGGGATGCACAGAAAAGTAATTATTTTGAACAATCAAAATTAATTAAGCATATTTACACATCAACATTCCCGAACGTCATCATGAACACTGGTCAAAATAATTACGGGATCAGTTGATATATCTAGGTTCTGAACTATTGTCGTCGGCAGAATGAACTAAAATATTTCGACGTCTTCCTGTCGGTTCTACGGAATGGTGACAACAACATTAGGGCAACAGAGATAATGGCAATATCAGAAAGTTGCTTGCGGAGGGGGTTGTTGTATCGACTTTACGCATTATCCTTCACCGCATTTATCACAGCTAATATTAAATCAAGTGTCGGTATACGCTGTAAGAACTTGCATATTGGCCTATGTACGGTTTTGATTTAGAAGTTTGGCTCGATGTTATCTTAGGGTCAAACTTACATGTCTGCTTTCATGCACCAGCAACTACCTTAGTTGCAGATATAATATTTTACCTGTGATCCTGTAGTTAAAACCACTCTTCGCATAGGCAGTAGTTTGCGAAACAAGTAATAATTATTGCATAAACAACTGGTTCATTAATAAAACCGGTTTATTCTAACGTGTCCAAATGCTGTACACAAAGTGAGAGATTTAGTTGAATAAGGTTCATGCAATCAAACTGGTTCCTTATTGGAAGTGTTCAGATGAAATATTCATCGTATGTTGAATAATGTGTTAAGCAGTTGCATTGTCTGCGATAAGAAAGTGCTAGCACTTTTCCCCAACAAAGTAATCATAGTTTTAAGAAACGCATAAATTCTGTATATTTCGCGAGCACTCAACATGAAATTGTCAACAACTAAAACTATTCCCGAACACCATTTCTACACTCGTAAGTTCTTGTGTAAGGCCGGATCCACACATTGGACCCAACGTTGGCGCCAACAGTGTTCGTCCAATGTGTGGATCGGTGAAATAACGTTGGAACCAACGTTGGCGCCAACGTTGGTACGTCTCCGTTGCTTGTCGGTATTTCGACCAAACATCAAAGGACGTTGGGCCGATATGGGTACGTCGTACACACATTGGCGCCAACATTTCATTCTGTCTTTGTCGTCTGCTCATCTCGAAACTGTTTCTTTCTTCGTTCGTTCTTCGTCGCCGTTTTCAAGTTTCGAAATGTCTTTGTAACTATTAGAACTGTATCATAAAGTGATTTATTTGTGAAAGAAACCTCAAAACACGAAATGCCAAAGCAAAACTTAGGCATGAACTGTGAAATTGAAAACTTTTTAGACTTTCGACACACTCCATTACTGAATTTAATTTTTAAAATTAACAGTACAATACTTAACATTTCCCGTCAAGTTTTAAATATTGTTTTGCAAACTTCAAGCACTACCAGTGATATCAATCACATGGTTATTTTAAAAGGGAAGTGGAGGCTTCTAAAACTGTCTCCTTTAGCAATAAATAGAAGCGTAATACCAAAAGAATAGCATCCCTCCAAAACATCTTTCGTTTTTATTTTTATTTCAATCATTTAAAGTAATAATGTATCGTTTACTTTTAGCATATTTTAAAAATTAATGATTTCGTACCGTAATTAATGTTTGGTAGGAAGTGATACAACACCCCATCATCTTATACGTATGTTTCCCATTTTGGTTTACGATGAAAAAATGTAATTATTCACACTCAAAAGCGTTAACGCATGGGCCGCGATTTGAGCGTCAGATATGTTTACGTTGGCTCTCGACGATGTCAACTGAATGTTGGCTCCAATGTGTGGACGCTGCCTCAAAAATATTAGCCAATGTTGGCGCCAGCGTTGGTACCAATATGTGGACGCGGGGTAAAACATAAACACATGTAAGCTACAGTGATTTTCACTTGTTCACGCCAAAGTTAGAGTCCCGAGAAGCGAGAGTTCGCTGCTCAAATCTTAACGCCGGCCGCGGTGGCCGAGGGGACTGCGGCGCGTCAGTCACGGTCTGCACGACCACAACGGTCGGGGGTTCGAATCCCCCCTCGGGCATGAATATTTGTGCTGTCCTTAGTGTTAGCTAGTTCATAAGTAGTATGTAAGTTTAGGGACTGATGACCCCGTAGTTAAGTCCCATAAGCTTAACAAACATTTTCATTTGATCAAATCTTAGCACTCTGACCGATCGTATCACTCCCATCATCCACGAGGGTCCTCCTTCTGCCAAGACAGGACAAGGTTTTCTCTCATCTCCTCCCTCTGAAACACACACTCCGCGCCATTTCTGTTCCTCGGCCGATTCTGCAATTCATCGATTCCCATCGCTTCTGAAATCGTATACATCTTACTTAACACGAGATATTTGTATAAGTAAAAACTGACCTTCAGAAACTACTTCCTTACTTATATAACAAATACGGAAAATACTGTTAATTAGTATTACATTAAGTCTGAAATTAATAAATAGACAAACAAACTTTCATGAACTTGACCGTTCCTGTCACATAATTATTACCTAAATTACTGTCAAATTTTACCATGATGCTTGTTATTTCAGTGTTACTGTAGAGATGACCGCTTTATGTTTCCATCATAAATTTATATCCGTTAAAATCAGCCATTAAAATTAATATGTAGACGTGTGGCGCTTGTAAGATAATAGCTAGAGACAATAAGCTATTAGGTAAACTAGAGTTTCCTGAAATTGCATGACACATTCAAAAGCTGCTAATTTTAAGCTTGATTTATGTATATTTTGATTTACTACTCATAAAGATTTCTAATTTTTGAGATATGTAAATTATTTTTTAGAATCATGAAAGTAATAGTTCCGACATCGTAGATGTCTTTAACGTTGATAGTAAGCAGTTTGATAGATTATTTTATTTTATTCTGAATTATTGGAGTATGGAGCTCAAAGATGTTCTCCAGAATCCCTTGCGAAGCGCTCGGCGAAAAGCCCTCGTTCGTATTGAATCCAAAACATGAGCTTTTCCCCGATGTCCTTCGATGTGTACAAACCCGACAGGCTGCACGGTTTAACCCACTGTACCCGGCCTGTCTGGCAGCTATAATAATAATAATAATAATAATTATTATTATTATTATTATTATTATTTCGTGTCGATCATTGGCCTGGCAGCCTCAACAGCATTCCGTGTTCCATTGTCGGCCCTTTATCTTTCCACACAATACCATTACTTACACTAATTGACCGTCTCTACAGACATTACTTCCGTAAAGTCACAGTGTTAACTTGAGTTTACGCTACCAAACGTATTACACAAGCAGTTGGGTTTACATAGTGTAGTGAGCAGACAGTGCAATGCAGCAACAACATGACTTACCCCAGGCCATGGCATGGAGCGCCTTAAGAAGCGAGAAGTCACAGAGGAGGGTGGCTGCAGATGTTGGAGTGTCCCAAAGCGTAATTTCCAGAACCTGGACAGGATTTAAGACAGCGGGAACCAGGCCAAGACTTTTCAAGGGTAACCTTAGCAAGAGATTATCTCTGGTTATCAGCCTGTCGAGACTGGGGGCTGAATGCAACTCAGCTGCAACGCACCCTCCAGGCAGCAGCAGATCACGGAATATCAACAAACAAAGTCCTAAATCGCCTTCGGTAAAATGGCCTGTAACCACGGAGGCCTATAATGTGGCCGCGACACTGTTTAGCCCAGAGAAACTTGGCGGAGGAACTTTAGGATTGGAGTCGAAACGAATGTCGCCGGGTTCTGTCCACAGATGAGTCAAGATTTTGTGTTCAGCCGGACAATCGTAGTTCCCTCATCTGGAGAGAACGAGGAATTCGAAACTATCTTGCAGGAAATGTCACATCATAGTGGTGGACGAATAGTGTGGGCAGGAGTACCGAGCTATATATCGTTCATAATGGCGCTTTGACTGCTCGGGGATGTAGAAACGAGATCCTTCGATCTTTTGTAGTGCCCTTCGGTAACGCCATAGGAGATGGGTTCCTTCTGCCGGACTATAATGGTCGTCCGCACAATGTTACACTGGTGGAAATCGTCCTCTAAGCTGAGCGAACTGAATGAATGGAGAGGCCAGCTTCTTAACTGGACTTAAGCCCTATTCAGCTACATCTACAATTACATGGGATACTCTGCAAATCACATTTAAGTGCCTGACAGAGGGTTCATCGCATCACTGTTATACAATTTTATCTCCCATTCCATTCTCGAATAGCAGGTGGAAAGAAAGAACACCTGAATCTCTCCGTTCGAGCTCTGATTTCTCGTATTTTATTCTGATGATCAATTCTACCTATGTAAGTGGGAGTCAACAATATATTTTCGCATTCAGAGGAGAATGTTAGCGATTTGAGTTTCGTAAGTAGCCCACGCCGCAGCGATAAGCGCCGTTGTTGTAATGATTCCCATCCAAGATCCTGTATCATTTCCGTAACGCTGTCTCCCCTGTATCGTGACAATACGAAACGAGCTGCCCTCTGTGGACTCTTTCGATGTCCTCCGTCAAACACACCTGATAAGGATCCCACACTGAGCAGGAATACTCCAAAACCGGACGGATAAGCGAAGTGTATGCAGTTTATTTAACAGTTCTGTTGCATCTTTTAAGGGTTCTGTCAATAAAACGCAGTCTCTGGTTCGCCTTTCCCACGATATTATCTACGTGTACGTTCCAGTTTAAGTCTGAAGTCATAGTAATTCCTAGGTATTTAGTGGTTTACGGCCTTCATATTCGACTGATTTATCTTGTAAACAAAGTTTAACAAATTTCTTTTCGTACTCATGTGAACGACTTCACACTTTTCATTATTTAGAGTGAATTGGCAATTTTTACAGCATAGTGATATCTTATTCAGATCGTTCTGCAGTTGGTTTTGATCTTCAGATGATTTTACTAGACGGTAAATGACGGCGTCATCTGCTAACAACCTAAGAGAGGTACTTAGATTTTCCCCTAAATCGTTTATGTAAACAGGGAACAGCAGAGGACCAATAACACTACCCTGTGGAACGCCCTATATCACCTCTGTTTTAGTTGATGCCTTACCATCGGTTACTATGAACTATTTCCTCTCTGACAAGAAATCCCCTATCCAGTCGTAGATTGGGGCGATATGCCATACCCACGTTATTTGATTAAAAGCCGTTTGTGAGGTACGGTGTCAAAAGCCTTGAGGAAATCAAGAAATCCGAAAAGACTTTGAGAACCCTTGTCAATAGCACCCATCACATTGTGTGAGTAAAGAGCTAGTTGTGTTTTCCCATGAGCGATATTTTCTAAATCCGTGGTGAACTTGGGCCAATAGATCATTCTGTTCGAGATAATTCATAATATTTGAATAGTTCCAAAACCCTGCTGCACATTGACGTCAATGAAATAGGCCTGTAGTTTAATGGGTTACTCCTACTGCCTTTCTTGAATATTGGTATGACCTGTGCAACTTTCCAATCTTTTGGTACAGATCCTTGTTTGAGAGAGCGGTTGTATATGGCTGTTAAGTAAGGAGCTATCGCTTCAGCATATACAGATAGAAATCTAATGGGTATACAGTATGGACCAGAAGACTTGTTCTTGTTAAGTGATTTTAGTTGTTTCACTACTCCGATGATATCTACTTCTACGTTACTCATTACGGCCTGTGTTCGTAATTAGAAATCTCGAATATTGGTTTCGTCTTATTTAGTGAATGACTTTCTAAAAGCTAAGTTTATTAACTCTGCTTTAGTAGCACTGTCATTGGCACGATCGCCATTACTATTACGTGGTGAGGGTATTATTTGTGTTTTGCCCCTAGTATATTTAACATTTGACCAAAATCTCTTAGGGTTTTCAGTCAAATTACGAGAGAGTTTCGGTGTGATAAGTATTGCAGGCATCTCGCATTGAAGTCCTCGCTAAATTTCGAGCTTCTGTGTAGGATCGCAAATCCAGGGGATTTAGTGTTCCTTTAAATTTAGCATGCCTTTTCCGTTGCTGTTGCATCAATGTCCTGACCTGTTTTGTGTACCAAGGGGAGCTCCTCTGGGATGCATCTGGCAGACGGAATGCAACCAGACCAGCTTATTCCATAACGGTTAAAGACTTGGATACTGCACTCAAGTAATAATGTCCAAATATCCTTCAAGAGCTGATTGACAGTCTCATACAGTCCACACCACACAGGTCTGCAGCTGTACTGGCCATCCGAGGTGATCACACAGTATATTAGAGGGCAACGATAATGTATAATGTCTTTTTCAGTATTATGGTAGCCCCATGGTGCCTCGCTCTAACGCCATGTGAACCTCAATTATAGATTGGAGTACTGTACCACATAAATACTGTACCCAGTATCTTAATTAAAATACGTTACCACATGTATATGTTATCGCACCAGATCCCTTAATAGTTTTTAGCTGT
This sequence comes from Locusta migratoria, assembly GCA_026315105.1. Taxonomy (NCBI): domain Eukaryota; kingdom Metazoa; phylum Arthropoda; class Insecta; order Orthoptera; family Acrididae; genus Locusta; species Locusta migratoria. The sequence goes on from CM048751.1 coordinate 28,425,197, forward strand.
TTATTAACTTAGCTGAATGTATCTAGTCTGACATTTGATAAAAATAGGTAGTCTTTAATATATTGTTTATAGTTTATAGTGTTTAAGAAATAAGTCAACATAAAATCAGGTAATGTTTTTCCTGCCGCGGTGGAGTAGCCGAGCGGTCTAAAGCGTCTCGCTGCGGAGCGCGCGGTTGCTCGCCGTGGAGGTTCGAGTCCTCCCTGGGGCATGGGTGTGTGTTTGTCCGTAGATTAGTGTACCTAGGTTTACGTAGTTTGTAAGCTACGGACTGATGACCACGCAGTTTGGTCCGATAGCTTTACAAACATTTGAACATTTTTTGAATGTTTTTCCTCTTTCCGTCATATATGTACAGTCATACACCAGGAATGAAAACCATACGGATGCCCCATTAATGTAAACTATCCAGCGAAGCTGAAGAGCCGGTAACACTATACACTGAAATATGAAACAAGGCCACAACCATTTTCTATCTTCCAAAAGTCCTCTCCCATAGCTCAGTCGACAGCATCGCTGACTACCAACCAGAGGGCCTGGGTTCGATTGCCGGAAGAGGACTGTGTGTTGTTTATAGTCCTCATCACCATTTTCATCATCATCGACACACAAATTGCCAAAAGGTGTCAATTCAAAAAAATGCACTAGTCGGCCGAACAATCCCAGATCTCCCGACCAAAAATACTATACTATCATTTAATTTCATCTCTCATGAAAAAGTGACAAAAGACTATCACCAAACCTGCATTACATTTAGCCACTGTTAAACAACAATAATTTCTAATTTGTAACATGGTATGCTACGAATAGTTGTTGCTTGCATATAGCCATAAATGGTCCTGCATTATACTTACAAATGAAATCTCATCCCAGTGTCTACGTTAATCACGTACAACCGTGCCTAGGTATATATGAGTGGCTCAAAGTCTAAGTGCATACCATGGAGTTGTCCGTGGATGTTAAATATATTAAATTTTATTATTTAGAGATAATAAGGTTGAGATATCAAGTACAGTGGGCATTGTCTACTGCTCTTATTAAGATCTGCATTACCTGTGATACTTGCTATATTAAATAATTACATTAATATGATAATACGATTACGTATGTAGCACAGGCGTTACGAAAAGTTGCTATGCTATGTAAAATGCAATACAATCGTAAACCAAATCTTAGCTGCTTTTCGTTACAAAGTCTAGGTACAATTCATAGGCCATGATTGTACATGACTATTATTAAAATTTGCATTACAATTGGTTATTGATGAGATCAGTCACTAAATATAACTACTTGAATGTTATCAGGCTTGATTCCATATTGGAATGAGTGCTCCACGACTGTATTTGATTTGTGGTAATTATTCAGCAATCAGTCGTCATGACGACTGATTGCTGAATAATTACCACAAATACTTGAATGTTCCCCGTCGGCGGTTCAAATCCTCCGTCGGGCATGGAAGTTTGTGCTGTCTTTAGTGTAAGTTAGTTTATAAGTAGTTTAGGGACTGATTATCCTGCAGTTAAGGCCCATAAGCTTAACAAAGATTTCAACATTTGAACTACATGAAGGCCATCGCACGTCACATGTTCTGAAAGGTGGCCATGTATATGAAATGCACATGATATCGTAGCTTAAGGTCTGGCGACATACTGTAACGAGGTCAAGAGGCATACTTTAGTCCTCGGACGAGGATCATGCCGTAGTCCAATGTCTATGCATACATAGTAACTCATAAGCAAGGTGTTTGTCACAGACCGAAGTCCAAGAGTATAATATGTAAGTGATAGCCCAAAGCCTAAGTGTGTGACAAGGTTCAAGACCGACAGTTCATCATAACTCAAGGACAGGACAAATATCATTGCCGAGAGGCTTAGCTGAATATCATTACTCCAGGTCTAAGTATACAGTGTAGACCCAAATCTAGGTACACTATGTGGCCAAAGGAATAAGTACAGTAAATTGCATTGCTACAGTACACAGCAGTTTTGTCCTTTATGTTAACTAAAATTACATTTATCAGCGACTGTACTATATTAGATTTTTTTTAAACTACAGCCCTCAGTCGCAAGTTACAATTGAATATGTTACCTAGGTTTTAATGTCACAAAGGATACCTTCTTCAAATATGATTAGATCAATACTTGTTCCATAGATCATGAGTATGACACTTCGTAATGATGCAGAACGTGTCAGGTTAATGAAGGGTGTCTGTATGAGTATAAGACGTTACATTACACAAAATATTAACAATATTTTTTCAATAATTTTTTATTGTATTCATTTACTAATTTATATCTACAATCTCATCCAGTGAGTAGAAGGAGTTGCCATTCAGAAATTCTTTTAGTTTATTTTTAAATGCTAGTTGGTTATCTGTCAGGCTTCTGATGTTGCCTAGTACGTGACCAAAGACTTTAGTGGTAACATAATTAACTCCTTTCTGTGCCAAACTCAGATTTAACCCTACAGAGTGAATATAATCCTTTCTCCTGGTGTTATAGCTGTGGACACTGCTATTGCTTTTGAACTGGGTTGGATTATTAACAACAAATTTCATAAGTGAATATATATATATATATATATATATATATATATATATATATATATATATATATATATATATATATACTGTAAAGTTACTGTGAGGATACCTAAATCCTTAAATAGATGTCTGCAGGATGATGTTGGGTGGGCTCCAGCAATTATTCTGATTACGCGTTTTTGTGCAATGAATACTTTTTTTACTCAATGATGAATGACCCCAGAATATGGTGCCATACGAAAGCAGTGAATGAAAATAGGCATAGTAAGCTAATTTATTGAGATTCTTATCGCCAAAATTTGCAATAATCCTAACAGCATACGTAGCTGAACTCAAACGTTTCAGCAGACCGTCAATGTGTTGCTTCCAGTTTAATCTCTCATCAATGAGCACCACTAAAAATTTTGAAAATTCTACCTTAGTTAAAGACTTCTGTCAAAATTTATATTTATTACTGGAGTTGAGCCATTTACTGTGCAGAACTGTATATAATGTGTTTTATCAAAATTTAATGAAAAACCGTTTGCAGAGAAGCACTTAATAATTTTGTGAAAAACATTATTTACGATTACATCACTTAGTTTTGGTTTTTTGGATGTGATTACTATATTTTTATCATTAGGAAAAAGAACTAACTTTGCATCTTCATCAATGTAGAATGGCAAGTCATATGAGGTAAGAATCAAAGAAATTAAAATTACAATAACATATCTTCCGTTGACAGATAGTAACGCCATAAAATAGGAACAGCAGCAACAGTCACTAGAGGCTGCATGTAGTCACTGCAAATGTTCAAATGTTTTGTAAATCTGCGTGGTCATCAGTCCGTAGCTTACAAACCACTTAAACTAATCTAAGGACTAACAAACACACCAATGCCCCAGGGAGGACTTGAACGTCCGACGGCTTAGTCACTGCGATGGTTGAAAAGCAATTGGATGTGCTAGTGTACTAAGCGGCTATACATGCTTGTCGCCATCTAGTGGGCAAATTGATAATCTATACAGCAGATAACTTACGTACCAGGAAGGTAGGCGTATGAAAGCCTCCACCTAATGATTTACAAAAACTGGACAAGTGGTGAAGGCACGACATATAGAGTAAAATTGATAAAATACAAAAACAGAATTTTTTGAGCAGGGTCACGTAACAACCTTAGTAGATACATCAGACAAACAAAACAGCAGACGTGATATCAAGGGGAAAAAGCATCTGAGAATCTGCAAGTATTAGTCCATCCAGGATGCCTTTGATTTTCTAAATCAATATTTTTAACGCAATTTTTACGACGTAGCTGCAGTTGTTCATTAAGAAAAAGTTCTTAATTTAAGGACGAATGTTTAAAAATTTATAATTCCTCCCAAATATCGAGCTTTGTTCAAGGTCACAACATTATAAAATGTATTGACTGGCAGTTCCACCTGGCAGACGCTGATATATAGGCATGGCGCCACATGTGAAAACGTTTTTCTATAGCAGCAGCATACTAAGGTTATTGCTAGTACAAATGTTCAAATGTTTGTAGAACTTATGGGACTTAACTACGGGGTCATCCGTCCCTAAGCTTACAAACTACTTATGAACTAGCTAAGACTAAGGACGGGCCAAATATCCATGCCCGAGGGGGGATTCGAACCCCCAACCGTAGTGGCCGTGCAGACCGTGACTGGAGCGCCTCAGTCCCCTCGGCCACCGCGGCCGGCTATTGCTAGTACGTTCTGATAGCCGATGTCAGTATGTGTGTGTAACGTTCTGATGTGTGGTTTAATATATTTTGCACATACTATTCATTGTTTTAAAAAGAGCAGACAGTATTGTAGATTAAGGCCATGTGTATCACTTATTACTTCAAAGACGTTGAAAGAATATTGTTTTATGGTATGTATAAGACAGAAAATGCTCAAGTAATGTCATGTACGAGCGTTGGAACTTAAATAATGGCAACACTGCTGTGGAGACATTATGCAATGGAATCTATTATCGTCACTGATATCACATGTTGATCAAATTTTTCACGGGTTTCCAGCCGGATCATTCTTTCATCTGAACACAATATTTCTGCGGTCCAACTGGCCGCCATTATCAGGTGAGGAAGCTAAGCCGCTCTCGCCGTGACTGAGTGAAACTGTGGTATGGCTGGCTCTATATACGCAACGAAAGTACGAAGCTGCATGTGCTAAGAACGGAGGGCGCGCGTTTACTCGTAGCTGTTGGCCCCTGGCGCGAGGGAAGTTGTAGCGCCTCCAGTGGTGCGTAATGTAAAAAACAATAGATCGTTATAGATTGTCATTCGTTGCTATTTGATGCCGATGCCGATGTTTCTTTAGGTCTGATAACACAGGATTCCACGATTTACTCAGAAAACCACTGTCACGATTAATTGTGTTATCTATTATTCTGATTTCAATTGATTCTTTCAAAACACAATCCCAGTAATGTGTTTGCAACAACTTGTGTCTCGTCGTACAGCATCCTGTGTCCCTTTGAAACACAGTGTGCAGCCACCGCAGGAGTCGCACCACCAACATAACAGGCTCTGCCAACGGTATACTACACCTTCCATATCGCTGGCAACGGTTTCCACACTAGGCTGGTGACTACTTTGAAGGACAGTAATAGATGCAAAAGAAAGTACCGCTTTTGTATCGGTTGTGAATAAACAGTTGCTACTATTTAAGTTCCAACCCTCGTATACCGTTCATAGTTTACTTGCAGTTTTCTGTATTGTAGACTGAAGGTAACTCAGATATGGAACCCATTAACGTGTTTCATTATACATACACGTTATTCTTTGTTGTTACCTAAAAACTCCTAAAGTTATTTACAAATTCACCCAAAACTTTTACACTTCATACTTATAATGGTGTAGTGTCTGTCCGATAGAACAGACACTACCCATTATAATAAGCACTTACACACCAATACGACGTTAGCTTCACTTATTTCACCGTAAATGCGGCCATACGTTGGACAAATGTTCAAAAGTTTGTAATTCTATCGGAACAAACAGCGTGGCCAACAGTCCGTAGCTTACAAACTACTTAAACCTAGGTAAACTAACCTAAGGACAAACACACACACCCATGCCCCAGACAGGACTCGAACCTCCACGGCGAGCAACCGCGCCCTCCTCAGCGAGACGCTTTAGACCGCTCGACTACCCACCGTGACATACGTTGGACCTCGCATAGAAATCCGTAATGGCGAGTGTGATAGGGCATGGACGATAGGGGTGCCATAACCATAGCGAGCGACTCGTAGAGCCCGCCGCGGTGGCCGAGGAGACTGAGGCGCTCTAGTCACGGTCTGCACGGCCACTACGGTCGGGGGTTCGAATCCCCCCTCGGGCATGGATGTTTGTGCCGTCCTAGTTCGTAAGGAGTTCATAAGTAGTTTGTAAGTTTAGGGACTGATGACCCCGTAGTTAAGTCCCATAGACTATACAAACATTTGAAACATTTTTCGACTCGTAGAAGTTTGAGAGAGGTGGAAGCTGAGCACGGGTAGCCAAGGGGTTAAGACAACCGCTGGCCCGAAGCGGCAGACCCGGGCTCGATTCCCGACCCGGGTCACATTTTCACTTGTCGTCATTGTTTAACTTCAATGTGCTAATACAGTCACTGTCAGTCCTTTCCTTCCTAATCCTTCTTCCTTCCCCTCCTTCATAAGTAAAAAATGTTCAAATGTTTTTATAGCTGATGGGACTTAACTACGGGGTCATCAGTCCCTAAACTTACAAACTACTTATCAACTAACTACAACTAAGGACGGCACAAATATCCATGCCCGAGGAGGGATTCGAACCCCCGACCGTAGTGGCCGTGCAGACCGTGACTGGAGCGCCTCAGTCCCCTCGGCCACTGCGGCCGGCTACATAAGTAATTTGGAAATACTTTACACTTTATGTCTGACACAGGATATAAATTCCCCATCAATTGTAGTATAGTAAAACATGTCTTATACACTTGTGACATAACGGATAAATACTCCGTATGGCACATAATTATTGTAACTCAGGAATCGCAACTGAGATCAAAACAGCTGACAATACTCTTAATGTAGACGGCGGCTTGCAGTTGAGCATGTCGTGGGAGCCAGCGATCGGAAGGTTGAAGCGGGCGCGGCAGGCACGCGACCAAAACATTGCCTTTTATGGTCATGTCGCGGAGCACCAGTGACGTCACAGCCAGCAGTGCAGCTGTATAAGGACGACAGCAGCAGTCATTCAACAGGCAACCACTTGACAATGGCCGAGGAGATCTCGGCCGAAACGTCGTGGATAGCCAAAGAAAGCATTTGTATGCATATGTTTCATTTCTATTATGTCACAGCAAAAGAGAAATTCACTTGCAGAAGTTTCTGATTATTGTTATATGACTTTAGATATAGCGTGTGATAGGACGGGTTGAAGGGGTGGCAGAAGACAAAATAATGAAAAAATGGTCGAGCGGTCTGGGGCGCCACGTCAGAGATAGCATGGCCGCTCGACCCGGAGGTTCGAGTTCTCCCTCGGCCAACGATGTGTATGTTTCCAGAATGAAACTTCACTCTGCAGGGGAGAGGCAAAGGTCCCAGGTTCGAGTCCCGGTTCCGGCACACAATTTTAATCTGCCAGGAAGTTTCATATCAGCGCACACTCCGCTGCAGAGTGAAGTTTTATTCTGGAAACATCCCTTAGGCTGTGGCTAAGCCATGTCTCCACCATATCCTTTCTTCCAGGAGTGCTAGTCTTGCGTGTTTGCAGGAGAGCTTCTGTGAAGTTTGGAAAGTAGGAGGCGAGGTACTGGCGGAAGTAGAGTTCTGAGACGGCATCGTGAGTCGTGTCGGGATAGCACAGTCGGTAGTGCGCTTGCCCGCGGAAGGCAAAGGTCCCAGGTTCGAGTCCCGGTTCCGGCACACAATTTTAATCTGCCAGGAAGTTTCGATGTGTATGTTGTTCTTAGCGTCAGTTAGTTTAAGTAGTTTGGAAGTCTAGGGACCGATGACCTTAGCAGTTGGGTCCTTTAGGTTTACAAACATTTGATTTTTTTTCTTTAATGCTTTTGAAAAGTCAATTACGTAGAATGAGAGGGAATAATTTTTTGTGTTGATCATGAAATAATTAATTAATGCTCTTCGCGCTCTATGCTTGACATGTTCTCACAGATACTCTTCTCCGGAGGTAAATTAATCCTCCTAATAAAACGAATATTTTGTTGTGATGATTAGAACGGTACGCCGCCGACACCGTGAGTAAACTTTAAGCAAAAGTACCTTTTAGGTATAACAAGAACTGAACGACACTTATTACGTACAATTTACTGATGCAGTATTCAAAGATTAGAAATATTGTTCTTTACATACTTTAATATAGTTATAAGCAAATTATTTGACTTTCCACATAACTGAATTGCAGTTTCACTGCTTCCTCAGGGATACCTAAATTGGCCTTACTTTGAACAAGTACTCAGTCCCAGGCCTGACGTCATATGTATACGGTACCGTATTATCAAGTGCAGCTTCCTGACGGTCTGTGTCAACATGTCATCTCCACTGATAGTGGCTGCACAGTACACACTAGGTAGTGGAAAAAAACCACCGTTTAGAAAACAGAAGGTGGATTCAGCTCAAAACTCAACCATGCTACATACGAAGTGATGAATCTCCGTGCACAGTGTGTAGATAATAAAAAAATAGTATATATGACTGTGATATACAATAACCAAATTATTACATAAACCTTTGAGGTTTCAAAAACTTCTTTACGATTTAGGTATTTCAAGTGAATTTTTTTTAATTAATGTACAACAAGGTTTCTTAATAAAATCACTGCTAAGAGAGCAATTATTTTAGCAATGATATTTTTAAATTATTTTATTAAGGTCTTTAAAAATGTTTCTATTAAGAGAAAAAACGTGGGCTATGCTTCCTTTTATATGTAATTGTGCAGACCCTAGCCCATTTCTGGTAAATGTGAAAAAAGGGATCAGATAGCAGATTCGCTTGCTGAATCCGGTAATTCACAGTGAAAGACAAATATAGCGATCTTGAGTACGAAGTTTATTCTTTCTTCCAATCGATCCACTTCCCTGAAGTTTAATGTCACTGTGTTTTCTTGGTAAACAGTGGAGGTTCGCAAGCTATCATTATGATGAATAAAACGATTGTTGTCAAGTGCTAAGACCCGCAAAGAAAACTAACGTTGTTTCAAGGAATAATAACTGAAACAAGCCGTGATAAACTGAAGATAGCTTTTGGGTCGTGTGTTATCAGTGATTCTCGTTGCATTGGTAAATTGAATTATTTTTGTGCTAGATGTAAGATACCTATTTTACATCCTAGGTTTTTTTTTTTTTTTTTTTTTTTTTTTTTTTTTTTTTTTTTTACAAACATTTGATCTGAGGAATGGCCAACCTATGGAGGTCACATTTGTCAAGTTACTTGCTTGCAACCTAAACTGAAATACTAAGATGGGTCAATACTCCTCCCCCTTTCATTTCAGAGATAACCACCCATATCTACGTCTACATCTACACTAGTACTCATCAACTCACTTTCAAGTCTTTCTTTTTTTATCTTGTTCTTCAACTTGTCTGCTTCCTGTTTTGTATTCATTTTTAGCAGCAACGTGTTGTTTAGTTCCTGTGAGTAATTATGGGGTTTAAAGGGTGTTCTGTTTAACCTGTGAAGATGTGTGTGAAACTGGCATTTTTATGGGTTAGTTGGGTGATTGAAGGAGTTATGGATCACGGTACTTGTAGCCGTAGGTTTTCTGTCGATCGAAAATAAAGTTGGTTGTTATGTCTTGTTATTCAGAGATCTAAGAAATTTAGCTCCTTGTTTTCTTCAGATTCCATTTTTAAGTGTATTTTCTGGTATGTTGTGTTTCATATTTGAGACGAATTATGTTATCCACATATCTGCACCAGTACGTTACTTAGTACTCTTTTGTTTCATAATGTTGTCAAATATTATGTTTTCTATATGGTGCAAGAAAATGTTGGCTAGAACTCCACTGATGTGAGATCGCATGGGTAATCCCTCTTAATACAATTTTGCTTTGCGATCAGCCTTAGGATGCCTGAGATTTCATCTACAAGTATGTCAATTCATTGCTTTCCAGTTGCTATTCTATGACACGTGTCGTTTCATCAGTGGGTGTGTGTGTGTACAGCGATGTGATGTCAAAAGATACCACTGTTACTGTTGGGAGGATGTTGATGTATGTTCTCAATTTTCTCTACTAGGACTTCTGTGTTTTTGAAGCTCCTGTTGTTTCTGTATGAGTATGTTTTCTGTAGGAAGGTATGCATGTGTCTCCCAAACAGGCAACATTGGATCAAAAACAAATCATTTTTATTTGTTAGGCTATAACAATGTTCTGAAAATGTGTAAATCCTGTGTATGTCGAAAGGAGTGTTGCCCCTGTTCATCATCGTCTTTCTACCTTATACGATGGGTAAAATTAATCAGCACTCTCGTCTCTAAAACACCCATAACGGTTCAATTATGCTGAAACATGATGATTTTTCTGGCCAGGGGAGATGTTTAATATTACTGCCATGCAAAGTAACGTATTAGATTTCGTATGTCGATTGTACAATGAGGTCGTGTTTCAGTAATGTTATGTACACCGTGCTGCCAACTTCCAATCAGCGTTTATGGCTCGTGTATGACGATAAGTGCTTCAGTTGCTTAAGATCGGGTCAAATTTTTAGTCGAGTGCGCATAATTGAAACAGGGGTATCTTACTTCCATTTGAATAATAAACTAGCCAACCAGAAACTTAACATCTATTTCGACGGTATGAAGCTCAAACATAAAAACCACCCAAAAATATCTGGGAGAATTATTGGATCGCTCACTATTAAAAGCCATTTTCAAAACACAGTTGCCAAAGTTAAGACCAGAAGTAACATTATATAACACACGTTTTAGTCATTTTAAATACAATGCAGAAACTGACAAATAAATACAGAAACTATTCCAATGTTACGTATTAGAAGCTTTGAACTGAGCTAATATTCGTTATGATTCGAAGTGGAACAATAAACAGCAAGATTAATTTGAAGAATCCTCAGGAAGTTTTGTACATCAGCAAGACACTCATTCGACCAATACATGAATACTGCTCGTCACTGCGGGACTCGTTCCAGGTTGGACCGACGAGATGAAAACATCGAAAAGACGTTGCGTTACAGATTCATTCAGTAAACGCAAAAGCGCCACGGACGCTACAAAAGTGGCTTTCTGAACCGCGGTATGGGCTGCCGGAACTTTAAATGATCCGAGGGTGTTCAAATGTTTGCTTATGGGACTTAACTACGGGGTCATCAGTCCCTAAACTTACAAACTACTTATGAACTAACTAATTCTAAGGACGGCACAAATATTCATGCCCGAGGGGGGATTCGAACCCTCGACCGTAGTGGTCGTGCAGACCGTGACGGGAGCGCCTCAGTCCTCTCGGCCACCGCGGCCGGTGATCCGAGGGTGTATATTTCCGAAGAGACAACCAGTATATTTCCAGAATGGCCATGATGATAAAATCTCAGAGGTTAGCAGCCATATTGATGCCACCGGCTGCCGTTCTCTCCCCCAATCATATGCGACTGGAACAGGAAAAAGAAATGACTCCACGCACCGTAAAGTGGATTTATGAAGTATAGATGCAATTCAGAAAGTCATATGAATAACCTCATTCGAATAATCTCCAAGAAGGTCGTAATTCATTCTGGGCAGATACGATACAAACCAGATTCATATGTTACAGTCGAAACTCGTTTTTAGTTAGAACGCGTTCCCACTAGATAAAACTACTTTATACTGAGCCAGTTCGTCAAAACGCGTTTTGCCTAGTTAAAACCAGTTTTAACTGACGTTCTCTTTTAACAAGCAGTAAATTACAGTTGCAACAGTATCAACTAGTTTTAACTAGTAAGAGCGCGTTCTAACTAAACTAGACATAACTAGTTTTAACTAAAAGTCTTCCACTCGATCAGGCCGTCTGGTAGAGCAACCAGTCTTGGTTGCCATGATTTATTTTATTTAACTAAACCAGAGAATGAAAGGCCTTGGTCCCCTTGAGCCCAAGTGGAACAAAAACATAATTAAGACACTTTAACACAGTTAAAATTAGGTGTTAGAATTGAAGTTGTCTGAATGAAAGGCCTTGCTCAAGTGGACCAAGGCCTTTCATTCAGACAACTTCAATTCTAACACATAATTTTAACTGTGTGAAAGTCAGTTTGTTTCCTAAAGCTTGTACCCGTTTGAACATTTTCAAAAGTTGAATAGACAAACAGACAGGGAGACAGGCGTACAGAGAAATGTTCCTGTATCGGTCCTGTTTGAACTGATTGTTAAAAGAACCCCAAACCCCAAACAAAGAACAGCTACAAACGTGTTCATAAGTCACATTGTTCTAAATCGTTTCAATCTACTGCAAAATTCCTGACGTTTATAAGGACATTGCCGAGGAAACGTGAAACAACTACATACTTACGGATTTTATGTTATTTCTCGTGTAGTGCTATCGGTCTTTGCCTTAACTCCGTCTTCTGTTTGTCCACAACTTCCATTCACGCGCGATGGTCATAAAGAGACAGTGACGTACGAGATAAGGGGCATTTCCCAAACACACACGCAGTGTTTATTTCCGAGCCACTACTATAAATTCAGACTCTGTGCATGTCATCACGTAACAACTCATTGTTCATGGCGTATCTCTGTACCAAGAACTTGTGGCCTGTAGCCTTGGCGTCATTCATAAGTGTCTATGAGTTCACTACTAATTCTAGACTTTGCGTTGGGGTATCATTTGTCTGATTTGCAGTCTGCAGTTAAATGAAGTGAATTATTTCACTTCAGCTTTGAAGTCAGTCTTGTAAATGAATAAACAAAAGGCTGAAAATACTGTAACAAAGACAAACGTTTTGTGAAATGGTTTGTCGAAAAAAAAGAACCTAAGAAATAAGTTAAACAATGGACGAACTGGACGCGCGTTTGAATAACGAGAGAAATAATGTATAACAATATTACCTCATTAGAGAAATTACTTCTAAACATTATCAATAAACAAATTTGTTGTAAATAATTTTACAATTGAAAGTAGTGTCAGCACTTCTACAATTCTTCTTTATTTATTACTTTTAGACTAATTGTTTGGCACATCGTTTGTCCATTTTCCTAATCAATTTATTGTTCTTAATTATTATGTTAGCTTTCAAATATGAAATTTAATTTTGTCATACAAGCCCTCATGCTGGTCAGTTTCATGACGTATTTGTCTATTTCCCAATCTTTATTTGGCTAGGCGAATTCGGACAGTGTGTAACGTCTAGGAAGTCCAATTTTTGGTTGTTCAAACAACCTCTAGAAAAATGTTTCTATTTCAGCATCACAAATGTAGGTACTTTACTCGTCTTCCTGTTTTTAGTGTTAATGACAAGATAAGAGCTATCACTCTCGTCCTGCATTCTATATATGTTCAATATGTTCACTATGTGTTTACTATAGATAATAACAAAAATCACTATAACGCAAATATTTGACAGATTGTGACAGCCGTAATATTAAAAACACTGGTCATTAAAATTAGCTACATGAACGGAAACTACAGAAAGATATACTGGAGCTAGTGGTAGGAACGGACGTGAGAAAATGGTCTAGGAAAAGTAATTTAGAGAGACTGAGTGAAAGTAGCGAAACAATTTCTTTTTAACTCTTCATATAACTCGTGCGTGAATATTGAAGAAAATTGGGATGTCTTCGAAACGCATACTGTCATGTTATCAAATGGTGTGCCTTCGATATTGAACATGAATTAGTAAAATTTTGTTGGGTGATTGGCAATATTATGATGTAACTTTAAATGCAGTTTTCAAAAGTTTTACTGTAACTTTTAAATTATTACAAATTATCTATATCTATATATTTATGATTAATTATGTTCCTTGTTCTGATAACCTATTAAACAAATCACTTCCAGATTTGAACTGTTTTCTACATCCATGTAAGCAATGATACATAAGCGATTTTTATCCTCTTTTATTAAAAAACATTGTAACATTTTACATAATGTTTGCGTAAATCGGTATACGAAGTCCAACGTATTTATCTATGTATCCATTCTGAAATAAAACATTCGAAAATTTAGCTCTTAGTTTGTGTTTTGCTGCATTCTGATAAGTTTACGGAGAAAATACGAAGGCATTATGTTGCAGCTTTCCTGAATAAAGTATCGTAAAATGTAGTTTTTGTGAAATGAGTTTAAAGATTAAACTTATTTTTCCATATTTTGTGAAGCTTCTGTGACCTTTCGCTTGCATTCACCATTCTCTGTATATTTCAAAAAGTCACACTTCATACCCAAAAACATACTTAATGGCAAGGTATTCAGTTATTATTTCTATTGTCGGTTTCTATTTGCAGGTAAATTAAAATCACTGGTAACATTCACTGACACCTTCAGCTGTAAATATGGACACGTCCTCGATGGTGAACGGCACCGCAACGGCCAACCGCCTGCTCTTCGGCATTGCCGACTACGCCATCTTCAGTGCCATGCTCGTGGGCTGCTCCGGCATCGGCATTTACTTCGGGTTCTTCAAAGTTGCCACCACTGCAGAACAGTACCTGCTGGGAGGTCGACGCATGGCCATCATACCTGTGGCTGTCTCGCTGGTTGCCAGGTGAGAATAACCACCTACGAGCACCGCATCCTGAAACATTTCCTGAAGGCCTAACAGCTACCTTCACATTTAAATCTCTCCATAAACTAGCGGAATAAGAAAATACTTTTCAAAACCTAGAAGCACTTCGATACCAATAAACGCATATACACAATTAATGTGTGGGCAGTTTCTTTAGTAGCACTGTTGCATCTTCTAAATCAACTGCGAACAAAACGTACGTGTTCTTTCCAATTTAAGTTGTTTGTAATTGTTACTCCTAGGTATTTAGTTGCATTTACAGCCTGTAGTTCCGACTGATTTATCGTGTAAATGAAGTTTAACGGGCTTCTTTTAATTGTTATATGGATGACTTCCATTTCTCATTATTCAGGGTCAATTGCCATTTTTTGCACCAAACAGATATTTAATCAAACTATTTTTGCAATTGCTTTTGATCTTCTGGCGACTTTACTAACCAATAAGTGACAACATCGTCCTCGAAGAACCTAAGAGAGCTACTCACATTGTCTCCTAAATCTCTATATAAAAATGAATGTTTGTCTGTATGTCCTCTATGTAATGAGAAACCATTCATTCGATTGCAATGAAACTTTGGTGAACTGTTCACCGTTCGCCCAGGAAGGTTCCTGAGCCAAAAACCAAAGAGTACGACACATAGCTCAGGAGATATGACGTCATAAATAAAGAGAGGTCGCCGCGTGAAATACCCAGATTTATGCGAAAATGGGAGTAGTGAGGGACCTGCAATAAAGTTTGCATATACTTTCGAATATTTATGAAGCGTTTTGTATCTGCCCCCCCCCCCCCCCAAACACACACACACACACAAAATTGTAAAACGAAAAGAAGTCTACCGCTTACAACAGTTTCGCTGTTTATGTCGTAAAACTGTCGCTTCAGGCATGAGCTTGTATCAAATGAATTTAGCATTACATATTTGCATGTTACTATTTATTTTTGTCTGCAAGTTTCCCTTAAATCTGTTTTATCCAAAATTAAGCAATCAGTTTTCTTAATCTCTATCTATATAAAAACGAAAGGACACTCACAGACTAAAAAGAAAATCGCGAAAATTACTTCTACTATGAAGCTGAAATTCGGCAAGAATGTAGTTTATAGGTGAAAAACATCAGCTAAGAAAGTATTTCGTGATAGGTGGATGGAGGGGCACACTTCTCCTACAGACTCACGAAATCTACAGTTTCATTCCGATCTTCATGAAATTTCGCACGCTTGACCTTCAAAACAAGAGGAATGTCACCGTCTATCTTAAGTTTCATACGGTTCATGGGGCAGGGTACTTAGTGAATTCTAGAAAATCCATAGTTTTGCTCCAATATTTATAAATATTTGCATATATGACCTGCATACCAAGAGGAAGATCACTGGGTACATAAATGTTTGTATGGACATGACAGAGGGTACCTTGAAAAAACTTTGTCGCGAGAGGGAAAGTTAGAAACGAACAGAGAGATGGAAGAGAAAGAGGTGGATGCAGCGAAAGGGGGGAAAGGGATGTGGACTACGAGAGTGTAGAAAAAATAAACACCCGGCAACGCGGGGTTTTCAGCTAGGTGTTTATATAAATAAGGAACAGTAGAGGCCATATAACACTTCCCACGGGAACGGCAGATATCAATTCAGTTCTGCTCGATGACTTTCCGTCAATTACAACGCAATGTGTACTTCCTTAAAGGAAATCATGAATCCAATCGCATAACGGTGGCTATATTCCATAAGCACGCAGTTTGATTAGAACACGCTTGTGAGGTACAGTGTCGAAAGCCTTCCGGAAATCTAGAAATACGAAATCTATTTGACATCCCTTGTCGATAGCACTCATCGTATCACGTGAGTAAATAGCTAGCCGTGTTTTACAAGAATGATAGTTTCTGTTATCTTGATAGGCTAAGGAAAGGGAAACCTACGTTTTTAGCGTTTGTAGATTTGCAGAAAGCTTTCGACAATGTCGATTGGAATACACTCTTCCAAATTCTGAAGGTAGCAGGGATAAAATATAGCGAACAATGTGTTATGTTCAACTTGTAAGAAAACCAGAAGGCAGTTATTAGAGTGGCAGGGGATGAAAGGTTCTCATTAGTTGGGAGTAAGACAGGGTTGTAGCCTTTCCCCAATGTTGTTCAATCTGTACGTTGAGCAGGCAATGAAGAAATGCTAGGGGAAATTTGGAGAGGGCATTAAAGTTCAGGGAGAAGAAACAAAAACCTTCCGGTTTGCCGATGACATAGTAATTTTCTCAGAGACTGCAAAGGATCTGGAAGAGCAGTTGAATGGAATTGAAAGTGTCTTGAAAGGAAGATATAAGATGAACATTAACAAGACTAAAACGAGGGTAATGGAATGTACTGTCAGAAAATCAGGCGATGCTGAAGGAATTAGATCAAGTAATGAGACAATCAAAGTAGTAGATGAGTTTTGTTACTTGGCTAACAAGATAACTTGTAATGGCCGAAGTAGAGAAGATATAAAATGCAGAATGGCTATTGGAAGAAAAGCGTTTCTAAAGAAGCGAAACTTGTTAACATCCAATCAAGTCCTTTCTGAAAGCATTTGCCTGGAGCATAGCATTGTATGGGAGTGACACGTGGAAGATAAGAAGTTGAGACGAAAAGATGATTGAAGAATTTTAAATGTGGTGCTAAAGACGAATAACTAATGAGGAGGTGTTTAACAGAATTGGGGAAAAAAGTAGTTTCTGGCATATGAGATGGGATAGATTAGTAGTACACATGCTGAGACATCAAGGAATTGTCAACTTAGCATTAGAGGGGAGTATGGGGTGGGGGGGGTGGGGGTTAAACTGGAGGGACGAATACAGTATGCAGATTCGAAAGGGTGTAGGTTTCCGAAAGTATTCTCAGATTAAGAGACTTGCACAGGACAGGGTAGCGTGGAGAGTTGCATTAAACCAATTTGCGGACTGAAGACCACAACAACAACAACCAAGAGCTCATCCAGCTACAATTTTCGATGCGGTCGCCCATTTTCATCCACAGAAGAGTCAATGATCCCGTGAAAAGTGTCACACGGAGGAGTACAGAGTCGCAATATTGACGCGTTGAAATGGAAACAGGCTTGACTTCGAAGGCAACTGAACACAGCACTTATACTCAATGCACGTTTATTACGAACTCAACATACACGCAGCACCGACTGCCTCTTGGGCAGAGTGCTCTGTTATTTATACACAGACAGAATTTACCAGAAATTAGAAGAACAGTTAACATAAGAAACAAGTAGAATTTACAAGTGAACATAAGAAAGACGTAGAACATTTTGGAATTGTTAATTACAAAGAAAAAAATTTGTGCCGGAGGGCGGGATTGAACTGGCGACCTTCAGCACCGCAGTTCGTTACGCTATCCCCTGCGCCACGCCGGCAGTTTTTTTTTTTTTTAACAAAAACTTTATTTACTAAATGTGTTTACAAATAGTTATAATTTTGTGAAACAAGTTTTCTTACAAAAAGTGAATGAACGGTGCAATTTTTTCTCTTTTCCATGGATCGTTGAGGATTTCTCTTCTTGCACGGAGGATGTATTGTCGAAAGTTGCTCACAGATTCACCTCCCGCAAGGGCGTAGTTGGTGAATGAATATATGAACCAAGTTAGAGTTCTGGTCTTGGACACTGGGAAAGCCTTTACAACCATGTACACCAGTTTCTTCGTGTTGATGTCGTTGACACTCAGAGACAGCAATCCTGCCGATTTAAACTTGATCCATTTCCACAGATCCGCTATTTTGGAGCAGCCTACTACACGGTGGATGGCAGTATCGACCAATCCGCAGTGCTGGCAATACGGGTGACCGGTGAGCTTTATTCTGTGGCGACGGCCAGCAGTCGGGATTAAATCATTTATAAACATGTAAGCTGATGAGCGCAACGTCGAACATATCGATTTATCTGCAAAATTGGACCAGACATTCGGTGTTCGTGGTCTCTCGCGGCATTGCTTCCTCTCCTGGAGAAACAGCGACCCGCTGTTATTATCCCTGTGGAGCCAGCTGCAATGTCCTGGATCTTGACCTTGTCATAGGTCCTCTGTATGTAATTTAATGGGAATCCTTCCTTTCTCCACGATTATCGACGATTGACGTTCCTGTCGTGGCTTCATCAGTAACATTACCGTCCTTAGCGTCCTTGAACAAGAAGCCATTGTCGTCTACGTGCTCTTCAGGATCGTAGTAAGGCTTCATGCGCAGGACGTGAACAATGTCTCTTCGCTTTTGTCGTTTCGACGACGGTTCATAATCCTCAACTTCGTATGTGACGTCTGACAGGCGGCGTATGACACGATACGGACCAAAGTATCGCTTCAATAACTTTTCTGACAATCCAACTTTCCGTACAGGGGTAAAAATCCATACAAGATCTCCTGGGCTGTACACAACAGGTCGGTGCTTGTCGTTATACCGCTGACGGTCCTTCTCCTGGGCGTCCAGTGTCCGTTTGCGAGCCAGCTGTCTTGCTTCTTCGACCCTTGAGTCGAGAATGAATGGTGTTAAGAGATTTTGAGGTCAGTACGTGTATTAACATGGCCGTGTTTACAAATGTGCTAGAAATTAATCAAAGGTATTTCTTGAAGGTGACGATGTTGACCACAGTGCCAGAACTATGTCTCTCTATGTCGTCTCCTACACCCTTGTCGTCGCAAGAACCTGTCCGCCTGCCTCACGGATCGTAAAAACTCTGCCCTCTTCTTTCCTCTTGTGCGACAGCTTCGTGTCTGGCATCACGCTGCTCGGCATCCCCACCGAGCTGTACCTGCGCGGCACGCAGTACGCCTTCATGAAGGTGCCCATCCTGTTCGCGCCCATCTTCATCGGCTTCACCTACCTGCCCGTCTTCCACGAGCTGCGCGTCACCTCCACGTACGAGGTAAGTGACAGCAGTACATTCCATTCCTCTATAACTTTTATTTACTCTATTCGTCGTCTACCAATTTCTTTCTCACACAGCCCCCTCAGCCTCCTACATACATACACGTTCATGAAGGGGTACCATCTTGCACACATGTATGTATACATATAAACACAAAGTCCAGGTTGATTTTACTAAACCCGTGTTCATTCATGCTTTTCCCGTCATGTCTGTTTTTCAACTCATCACCTACTAAGCGATCGTAAATTATAATAAACTTCCCACTGACAAAATCTTGTTGTGATGCATCCACTATGCCGGTACCAGCTTTATATCCCTTCTACCCACCATCTATCAGTTTATACAAATCATTGAGCACCACAGTATTGCCTAATCGCATTCACGTTTCCTGTCCTACAGTAGTCCTTTACCAATTCACACTATTCTTTATTAAAAACTAGCTGAAAACCTAATGGCCGGTTTTTTATTTAATTCTATTTTTTCGTTGTCCGTCCACCCTCCACTTAACACACTACATCCATTTCTTCCTCTCCCATCTCTTTGATCTTTTCCACCTCCCCCTCGTACCCGCCTCCTTCTTGTTTCATCTCCTCCACCCTATCCACCAAAATTCGTATTATATAAAGTGTCACACTCAATTTTTTCACTCCAGATATCTCTTGAACTTCAGTAGATATTGAAAAACGATTTTCACGGTTATGAAAGTTCGACAGAATCTTACGAAACAGTCCAAAATGTAAACGCCATGGTGGAGTAGCAGAGCGCTCTAAGGCGACCCGCTGCGGAGCGCGCGGTTGCTCACCGTTGGAGGTTCGACTCCACCCTGGGGCATGGGTGTGTGTTGTCCTTAGGTTAGTTAAAGTAGTTTCTAAGCCTACGTACTAATAACCGAAGCAGTTAAGTCCCATATAGAGATATTTTCTAAAACGTAAGCAAATATTATTTTCAAAACAAGTGTTTTAAATGCATTCCGCATGTTATTGCTTACGCAGTCAATAGCATGAAAATCACAAAAAGAATGGCGTTGGTTGCATCGCAGTGTATCTTTTAAATCCGGAGAATCTGCAAAGCGAGCCGCGGCGGATTAGCCGTGCGCACTGGAGCGCCGTGCCGCCGTGCACCCGGTCGATCGCCGTCGAGGGTTCGAGTCTCCCCTCGGACATGGGTTTTTGTGTTGTTCGTAGGTTAGTTTACCTTAGTTTAAGTAGTTCTTAAGCTACGGACTAATAACCACGTAGTTGAGTCCGACAGATTTACAAACATTTGAAAATTCTGACATAAATGAAAATTGCAGATAGCGAGCCCCAATATTCAAGCGAGACTCACGGCTCAATCTCGGGAGATTTGGAAACATCGCGCGTTCTGCATTTCAAACGTCAATTTCGCTTCGCAGTTTCTCTGACTGTAATTGACGCACTACGATGCAACCAACGACCGTAGAGGATCAATGGTGCCGCTTCAAGCAGAAGAAGGATGAGGTTATGTCAGGCACTAAACTGCCACCATTACCGAAGTTGAAGACAGCTGGAGTAAACTAAAGAACTCCGCTCATGAAGCTGCACGCTGTATCCTCGGAATAACAAAACTAGGAGGAGGTTCGAATTCCTCCCTCGGTTATGGATGTTTGTGCTGTCTTTAGTAAAAGATAGTTCATAAGTAGTTCGTAAGTTTAGGGCCTGATGACCCCGCAGTTAAGTCCCATAAGCTTCACAGACATTTGAATATATGATTTTGAAACAAGGACGGCTAAGGATCAACAAAGTTACGTGTCTTCGAATTGACAATGTTAAAAATGCCACACGCAACAACAAAACTATGAGTTTCTTGAAGACAAAACATCATATCGTTGGAATGCCTACAAGCAAGCCCATAGAGAGGCGAAAAAAGGCCATTGCTCTCACAACAGCCGACAAATATTCAGAGCTCTATGCGAAACTTGACACACCTGCAGGAGAGCGTGACATCTATCGACTAGTCAAATCAAAGCGCAGAAAAACGAACGACATGCAACATTTTTATGGCATTAACAATGAAATGGACGAGCCGCTGGTTGACCGAAACAAAGGGAGCGCTGGCGGAGGCACTTTGAGACAGTATCGACGGAGCGATTTCCCCATCCACCAATACCAAACGCGTCAGCTGTTAAAGGACCAGAATAGGTAGCTTCCAGTGTAAATAGCAGCTTCTGTATGGGAGATTATTTGCAATGAAAGTTGTCCTGGCTATTAGTTACTAACAGGCACACTGATACAGAATTACTATATTTTTTTATGCCACCACAACGTTTGATGTACGAGTGTATTATACGGAATGACAGCAAACTAATAAAGATGAAACTAAACTACTGAACTCCTGTATAAAGAATAGAAAGTTTCAAATCTGTACACGACGAACACACACAATATTGCAGGTTGTAGGTTCCATTAATATAATCGAAGAGAAGTACACACATAAGTTATGTTGCAAATGTATGAATTTCAATCTAATAATGAAAAACCAGGCATTACTTTAAGCCTTCACAGAATGTATGGAAGACTGTAATTTAAAATGTATCTAAGCATTCAAATGAGGAACAGTCAGACATAACAGCGTGCTTTTGAATAAAACAACGTTTCCTTATTTCAGCATTAAATACGAAACTATTTGGCCAAGAACTGACAAAGGAATCCACCAAAATATCAAAACAATTATTTTATTGCAAATGCAAATGTTTGTAGAGCTTATGAGACTGAAC
Organism: Locusta migratoria; assembly: GCA_026315105.1. Taxonomy (NCBI): domain Eukaryota; kingdom Metazoa; phylum Arthropoda; class Insecta; order Orthoptera; family Acrididae; genus Locusta; species Locusta migratoria. Next base: position 28,447,052 of record CM048751.1, read on the forward strand.
TACAGGGTCATCATTCCCTAAACTTACAAACTACTTATGAACTAACTAATACCAAGGACGGCACAAATATCCATGCCCGAGGGGGGATTCGAACCCCCGACCGTAGTGGCCGTGCACACCGTGACTGGCGCGCCGCAGTCCCCTCGGCCACTGCGGCCGGCCATTATTTTATTATTTCTATATTTTAAAGTATCAGTATATATTTTGGTAAATGCAATAATTTATCCTGTCGCCCACCCTCTTCCTAAAAGGCACGAAAATGAAATATTAAATAAATAAAAACATACTACCAATTTGCGAATTCTACGTTCAATTCAGGCTCCTGTTATACATATACAGTTCTATACAGTGAAAAGTCCCATTGTTCCAGTGCTAGTTGTAGTAACGATTAACGCATCATTATCTGTATGGGTTTTTTCCTAGATTTTCACTGAGACCTCTTCTGGCTTCTGGCAGTAGACTGTGTGTATCGAGTCTCTTCTACAAATTATTATTGTTCTTGTCACGTCTACAATTGTTAATATAGTACACATTTACATTCAACACCTTTTCTGATTTGTATGCACTATATTTGTTTTCTTTTACAGTACTTGGAAATGAGGTTTGGCAAGAGTGCCAGGCTGTTGGGGTCGTTTCTCTTCATCCTTAGCATTGTAAGTACAAAAATCTATGTAAGTAATTCATATCGCTTGTTTATTTATAACTGTTGTGACTACGATTGTGCTCCCTGAGGAATCAACGTCGGATATGGTGCAACTTACGGAAAAGCGTCAAGCCTTGCCCGTCCGGAACTTCTCCTTTTTATAAACACATCTACTTAATTAAGGTTATATCTAGGCGAATCAACTAATATTTTATTGATGTTACGAGTTTGGAAACAGTGTAAATGTCGAACCATCTTTTAGTCTTCTTCTCTAAATTCAGTGGTACATTTTTTCATCTTCTTAAGTGTACGTTTGGAAGAGTAAGATAGACGCGAGGTGACAGCTGATCTCTGAGGACGAATGATCAGTTGTGAGTTGCGGAGAACCCGCCGATCGTTGGCACGAAATGTTGGCCCAGTCGCACGTGGGGTGTATGACGCAGGCATACTTTTTTTTTAAACAGGCGACGCCTTGGACCCAAACTTTTTCCTCTTGCTGTAGGCAACAGTGGACAACGCAATTAGTCTCGCAAACGCTAAGAACTATGACCTGTGAAGATCTTCAGCAGCATACAAATAGCTGTTTTACAACTAACTCCTTCGGTCAATTTTTTTTTTTTTTTTTTTTTTTTTTTTTGCTGTGGGCGTTATAGATTGTTCACGGAGTACAGAAGGCAGCTAAATTATTCACACTCCTCACATTTTTAGACTCGATGAAAACATATTGAGACAGTTTCCAAGACACAATTGAGTGTGTGATTTTTTTTTCGGATATTTTTTTTTTTCATTTTTTACTAACAAGTTTTGAGCATTCTCAGAAACCACTAGAGTACTAATTGAGGAGCTACTTCTGAATTTTTAAACTAAAACTCCTTGTATTTTAAATAGGGTAATTAGCAAGGAAGTGGAACTGGTAAGATACTGGAAAATAAAATTTAACTTAGGTTCCAGAATAGACATTTATTGCAAAACCCAACAACAAACAGGTACTCTCAATTTACAATCTATGCTGGTTTCAATTTATCTTTTCACATTTCTTCAACGAATACGAGAGCTCCATGTGATTCAAATGGACGCCCACCACAAGTGATGGCCGAAGTTGTGTCCAGACGCACTGAGACATGCCTGGCGTCGACGCTGCATCGAACGGCGCACCGTCTGGTATGTTTCTAAGATATTCCCCTTCCGCAGTAGTCTTGCCCACGACGCCCTCCGGCGATGTAATTGTTTCACGCACGAGGCCTTGCTCATACCAACACAGAATAAAAATCGATTGTGGACAGATCGGGTGATCATGGTGGTCATACAACTGGCCGAGTGCGTCGTGCTGAAATAAAATTAAGCGAATATCATTCAGCAAGTCCTGCAGAAACCCTCTGAGGAATACGAAATAAGAGCGACCATCAAGACCGTCCTAGAGACTGGATTGCTCAGTTAAACATCTCCGACGATTTCAGTAACCGAAGCGCTCTTTAGCGACATTTGTAACCCGCTGTTCCCATCTTATTATTGACCTTTGTTGTTAGCCCGACCTATTATCTCCATTTGTACAAGTTTATTGAATTAACTATGTTGGCTGTGCTTTGCAAAGAACTTCATTGTAGCACCGAATGAAGATAAAAATATTATCTTTTCTTTCTTTCAGATAACGTGGATTCCCATTGTCATCTACATTCCAGCTCTCGCATTTAATCAAGGTAAACTATAACTGTTCATTGCATTAATGTTCGTTACTTAAGTGTAATGAGTTTCGGAGTACCATCTGGGCACGTCTAAATATCACTAAGGTATACTGAATATGTCTTTTAATGGAAAAGTCAGCACCAAAAGATGCACACGTGGATCTAAATTCAGTGCAATTTCTATGGCATGTTTATCAGACACAGTCATTGTCTAAGTACTTTGTTAATTGTACAAAATATCCCTCAAATTATCTTGAATAGGCTAACATTGAGTGTATTTTAATGAGCTATTATATAATACAAACATTACCTTCTGTTGAAACTGCAACTTGTAACGTTTGTATACTATATAAGTAACTACGGTTTCATTCTACCGATACTCAGCTTTTTAAGATTACGACGTATGGGGGTTCTGCTCGCTGCAACATTATTCTCCTGGGCGTCGTGGTAGAAATAAATAGTCGATATGTACAATTTTTCACTACTTTTTTAATTTAAATCAAACTTCTCGCCACCAAAACAATACAAATTCAATACATCAGAAGTTAGAGCACACAGTACTTCCACTTTAAAATGCAGACTCACGTAGCTTCCAGAGCACTTGACAAATGACTAAAACTCGAACTCCGACCCCCGAACGCAAGGCGGTGAGGCAAATATATAACCTTGACAATAATGGCGTTACATTAAGCATTGTTTATAACAATAGAATATACTGATTTACAATTAACAAACATAGCAGAAAAACATTTCATATACACAAAAACAATCGCAATAAAAATGAAAACTATACATACAATAATTTTAGATGAAGCAAATATTTTTAAGTCATAATTTCCGATCTTTCTGTTGACAACGAAGTGCGATGTTAAAAATCAATTAATTTGTTAACGAGTACATCACACATGTTCCGAACATATATTGAGCTGTCAATTATCTTGGAAATTCTCAAAATAGGTTCCAAATCTCAAGTGAGACAATATATACAAAGAAACACAATATTCAAATCTCGAGTACATCATTAATTACACAATTATCTGGTCTACACAACTAGTTTATGAGCCTAACGTATATACAATGCTATTTATTTTCATTTCTTTATGTTTTTCACAAAAGCTTTTACAATTCGTCTGTGTAAGTCTTTAAATAACATACAATGACGAAACTATTGTTTATAGAACTGTCTGGAAAGCAAATATATGAATCTCCTAATTAATGAAAACTATCACTCGTTTTAATCACAGTATCACTAGACACTGTCCTACACTGATTCCTGTACACTTACATGCTTACAAATATGTTTCAGGGTAGCTTCAAGAATCAGATAGAAGCAAAGCCACATGTATTCATTACCGACGTGAAAATTCAGTCATAGAGTTTTTCATTTATTAATCCATTTTTAATGTTGGTTCTTTGTCAGTCGACCTTGTTACGTCTGGTGCAACAAGAAAAATGTCAGTAAATGTCTAAATTTGACTCATACTCACTAACAGTATTCAACGGCTGACAGAATGTTTTCTGAGCTACTGCCTTTTCCAATGGAGTACCCTGTTTGAGGGTCTCCCAATTAATCTCTCTGGCATATCCTAACCTAAGAAAAGTACTCCGTATGCATGTTTAAACGCCGTACGGTGCAGAGAACAAAAGGCATCATATCTGCATTTGAACCTGGTGACTTAGAAGACAATCTAATTTTATACGTCACGGTACATGTGATTGAATACGAGTTCATCAAAAGAACCAAAGCCAGCGCATTGCCCTCAGCTACTCAACTCCGTTGCAGCTCGTGGGGGATTCTGAAGTAGTGTCATAGGCTCCTTTATATGTATATCTTCACACCTTATGTTAATAAATGAACGCATTTCTCGATGTTATGCATTGTAAAACCTTGGACGACGTGAATTTTCATCAAGACGCTATAGAAGTTTCGTTCAGGGTAGTTGTTATTTTCTTTCTCAGGTCCGGAAACATTTAGTTTGAAATACTCAGAATTCTGCACTGGTCAAAACAATTATGGGATTACTTGAGTTATCTACGTCCTGAAGTATTGTCATCGGCAGAATGAACTAAAATGGTTCGACGTATTTCAGTCGGTTATACGGCAATCGAAGCTTGGAGTTTAACATCCCGTCGACAGCGTGGTCATTAGAGAAGGAGCATACACTCGGAGTGTTTGGGGAAGGATGTGGAAGGATGTGGAAGTAAATCGGCCGTGCACTTTCAAAGGAACCATCCCGGCATTTGCCTGGAGTGATTTAGGGAAATCACGGAAAACCTAAATCAGGATGGCCGGAGGTGGATTTCAACCACCGTCCCTCCGAATGCGAGTCCAGTGTCTTACCACTGTGCCTCCTCGCTCGGTGGCAATCGAGTTAGGGGCAATAACAGAAAGTTTCTGCAGAGGGGTTAGGTGTTGATTTGTGTTTATTAAATGAATTATACAAACGGTTCGGTACAGAAAGTACAGTGAGCAGGTATTGCAATGCAACAACAACGTGACTTACTGAAGTTGTGGCATGGAAACGGGTCAGACACAGAGGGAGGTGGCTTCAACCGTTGCAGTCTCCCAAAGTTCAATTTCCAGGACATTTCAGACAACAGGAATTGTTAAAAGAAGGTAAGAGCAACGTCGTCATCCAGCAAGAGATGGACGTTATCGCAGTTTAACAGCCCGTCGAGACGGGATGAAAATCAGATGCAACACACAATCCAGGCAGCAAGGGAACGCGTGATATCAACACAAAAAGTCGGAAATCGACTTCGCAAATATAGCCTCTACGCACGGAAGCCTACGGTGAGTGTCCCATTAAAGGCATGACATCGTTTATCTCGCAGAAACTGGGCGGACGAATATCGAGATAGGAGTCGTAACGAACGGCGCCGGGTTCTGATCACACGTGAGTCAAGGATTTGTGTTAAGCCGGTCGTCGTTCCCTCATCCGGAGAGAATTTGAAACTCAGAACAATCCTGTTTATGTGCAGGAAACATCACCATATCTCGGTAGTGAACGAATAGTGTGGATAGAAGTCGTTATTGGCAGACGTTCACACCTTCACGTCGTTCTGAATGGCGCTTTGACTGTTCAGAGGTACAGTGACGAGACCCTTCGACGCTTTGTTGTGCCCTGCGCCGATGCGTTCCTTCTAGTGGACGATAACTGTCGTCCCCACATACCTGCACTGGTGGAATGCATGGTCGAGGCTGAGGGAATTGAATGGAGAGGCCAACTTCTTCACCGGATTTAAGCCTGATTGAGCATGTCTGGGATGCACTTAGCAGACACTTTACAGTGATACCAGCATCTCCCACAACGGTTGTAGGGCTGGATATTGCACTCACTGCAAAATGACCAAATATCCCTCAAGAGCTGTTGATAACCCCAACTGTCCATGCCACGCAGATGTGCAACTGTAATGGCCGTCCGAGGTAACGACACACTATATTAGAGAACAACGAGAACGACTTTTTCACTATTATGCTAGCTCCTATTGTGCCTCGCTCTACCAAAACGCAGAATACACCTCGAGTAAGGAGTTTCACACACAAATTACAACTGTAACCAGTATCTGAATAAAAGACGTCACCATTTACACTACTGGCCATTAAAATTGCTACACCACGAAGATGACGTGCTACAGACGCGAAATTTAACTGACAGGAAGAAGATGCTGTAATATGCAAACTATTAGCATTTCAGAAAACAACACCAACAACTTGCTGACATGAGGAAAGTTACCAACCGATTTATCATGTACAAACAGCAGCTGACCGGCATTGCCTGGTGAAACGTTGTTGTGATGCCTCGTATAAGGAGGAGAAATGCATACCGCCATGTTTCGACTTTGGTAAAGGTCGAATTGTAGCTAAACGCGATTGTGGTTTATCGTATCGCGACATTGCTGCTCGGGTTGGTCACGATATGATATCTGTTAGCAGTATATGGAATCGGTGGGTTCAGGAGGGCAATACGTAACCCCATGCTGGATCCCAACGGCCTCGTATTACTAGCAGTCGAGATGACAGACATCTTATCCGCATGGCTGTAACTGACCGTGCAGCCACGTCTCAATCTCTGAGCCAACATATGGGGACGTTTGCAAGACAACAACCATCTGCACGAACAGTTCGACGACGTTTGCAGCAGAATGGACTATCAGCTTGGAGACCAAGGCTGCGCTTACCCTTGACGCTGCATCACAGACAGGAGCGCCTGCGATGGTGTGCACGAATGGCAAAACGTCATTTTTCGGGATGAATCTGTGTTTGGCGACATCGCGGTGAACGCACATTGGAAGCGTGTATTCGTCATCGCCATACTAGCGTATCACTCGGCGTGATGGTATGGGGTGCCATTGATTACACGTCTCGGTCACCTCTTGTTCGCATCGACGACACTTTGAACAGTGGGCGATACATTTCAGATGTGTTACGAGCCGTGGCTCAACCCTTCAACCTGCGAAACCCTACATTTCAGCAGGATAATGAACAACAGCTTGTCGCAGGTGCTGTACGGGCCTTTCTGGATATGGAAAATGTTCGACTGCTGACCGGGCCAGCACATTTCCAGGTCTCTGACCAACTGAAAACATCTGGTCAATGGTGGCCGAGCAACTGGCTTCTCGCAATACGCCAGTCACTACTCTTGATGAACTGTGGTATCGTGTTGGAACTGCATGGGCATCTGTACCTGTACACGCCATCCAAGCTCTGTTTGTCTCAATACCTAGACGTATCAAGGTCGTTATTACGGCCAGAAGTGGTTGTTGTGCACCCAAATTGCGTGAAAATGTAATCACATGTCAGTTCTATTATAATATATTTGTCCAATAAATACCCGTTTATCATCGGCATTTCATTTTTTTTCTTTTTTAGCAATTTTAATGACAAGTAATGTACTGCAGGCTACAACTGTAGTGGCTGTGACGAATGTGCGGAACACCGACCGTAGGTGTGTAACAAACGAGCAGTACATACTGTGATAGGTGCATCCGCATAGCTACGTCTTGTTGACAGCCGACCGATATCGGAAGATACAGCCTCTGTAGATGTTACTCCCATGGCATCAGTGAACACAGTCCTGCATGATTGCTTAAAAGTCTGCAAAATGCCATCCTGGTGGGAGCTAATAATACGTACGGACGACCTCAGAGACGTGGTGTGCGTGGTATTGAAGATAGGTCTTAGGAAGATCACAATTTATGACAGTATATGGCACTTGGATATTATACTCTGAATCAAAAAAAGAAAAAAATATCTGCACCTGCATGTGACAAGGCAAAACATTTTCAGAGAGTAACTGATAAAGAATTTGAATGTTTTACTTCAGAGTAGCAATATACAGGATTTCTACAATGTATGTAACGTGCTTCAGTGTTGAATGAACAAGTTTCTCGCAATCCAAGGGGTCAATTTCATGATACCACACCTCAACATTTTTTTCAATTAATTCTTTTTTGGTAATGTACCAATGTTTCCTGACCTTTGCTGACCTAATAGCCAATAAATTTTCAGTAGGTTTCTTATCGGATGAATTTGGGGCCTACCATACTCGCTGAATGTAAAGTGCTGAGGCACAATGCTGAACAACCCTAGATCGGTGACAACTGGCATTGCCGTCTTGGAAAATGGACGGCCTTAGGTTTCAGCCAATAAAATGGTTCCTGGTAATATTCAATTCTTCCCACCCCTTTGCAAGTTATTGCTACCCACAGCGTAACACTTTTACCAAAATTCTTAGTTTCCACAACACATTCCTTCTTCTCTCCGAGCTTCATCCAATCTATTCGTCTGAAACAATCACCATACAACAATCTTAAGTTGTCCAATTGTTATAGATCTCAAAAACAATTCTGTCTTGGATATGCTTTTTTGTCATGTGTGGCTTCTTTGCAGGCTTTTCTTTTTAATGTTCATATCTATTTGGCGTGGAACGATATAACTGATATCATGTTGCAACTTGCACGAAAGCTGCCTGGATCTCAATATTCGTCCTTATTTCGCCATTGCTTTCAGATTTCTGCACACTCTTGGACTGGAATCCTTCTTGCGACCACATTTATGCCTCAAACTTGTCATCCCTGTCTCCTTTTGTTTCTTTAAAACATTACCCACTGTTTTATGGTCAATGAATAACCTCCTAGCAATTTCCCAGTTGGATATTCCTTGGTAACTGAATGCAAGAATCATGCCATGCTTCTTTGGAGATAGGTCTTTCTTCCTCCCCACAGCCTAAAACAAACATATATCAATATTAAATTCTCTCAAGATCCAGTAAGCTTTATGAACACAAATCTATTGAGAAACAGAACAATAGCTCTCTAAAAACTTATCGGATTGGATTCTCTTTTTACTGAAGAACAACTGATAAGAAGTCAGACGGAAATACGACTAGACGTATATGGCGGGAAGTTTGTGAACTTCAGGGAAGTGCGTGCCCTCTTGTGACAAATTTTAATGCCTCCTAAGAGCCATATTTGAATGTGTCTCGGAAGCTGGTACCGTGAACACGGCCGATATCAAGATAAATCTTATCATGTTGTTCTATCATTCACGTTACTCCAATTAACCTATCAAAACTGAGCGTTTAATAAGAGAGTCTTATGAAAACGCTGGTACGAATTCAGTTTTGTTAGAAAATGAGTTGAAATTGAAATATTGGGGATATTTTTTGGACTAGATTCTACTCTCCAACACTGAAACGAGATGCCATTTAATTCGCTGGAAGTGCACAGACTTACCGTCAGAAAAAAATTGGGGATAGGATGAGTCCTGAAAACCACTCGCTCAGTGATATTATTCCACAGAAGAATGCAATGAAAACTGCAAGATATCAAGACTTTCAGACGAATCAGCTCGTTCCAATACTTGTAACGAAAACAACTTTGAAGTATTTTCTGTTGCTCATTAATCATCTGATCTGATCCTTAGCTGTTTCTGTGCCTGGTCACATAATCGCTATTCTTACCCTGTTCGAATCTGATAAGTAATCATGATGCCGACCGTATAAAAGGTGTCTTCGACTACAGGTATATTGCGTAGAAATTTTGCAGAATTTTACATTATTGTCAGATAATTTAGTAACCAAGAAACTCAGTAGTAAGAAACTTAAACGCAAATTGTACGTCACTTCAACCGAATTCAATCAAAGTAACCAGTTTTTTTAGCCAGTGTTTGTTCTGAGGTAATGGAGTTAAATGCGACTCCAGGAATTGAAATTTGAACTCCTTGATAGAAGTAGCAACCTACGGTGATTTGTGGGAAGCGGGCGAGCTGAGACGGATCAGTATCGATTCTAACACTTCTGCTTTTTCGCCACAGGTCTTCCTTGCCTCCATCTTCTACGTCATATACTGTGATTCATGTTCCTGTAACGATTATTTCATAACGCTAACATATTTCTAAATTTAACATTCAAAATTGAGCTTAAATTGTTAGTACATAATTTACTGTTTGCCGAGAAGTAAAATAATATAAATGCAGTTCTATTATAAGTATAAATAACCGTAATTTCAACAATATTCCCAACGATAGCAACATACGACAAATATAAAGAAATCGTATACAAGACTCAATCTATTCTGCAGTCTTAGAATTCAGAATAAAAGAAATTATATACTCTTTCTGTTATTTATTCATCAAGTAATCATTAAATGATTTGGCTTCTCTCACTTCTGTTTCAGTAACTGGCATCAACGTTCATATAGTGACTCCCATAGTTTGTGTGGTGTGCATATTCTACACTTGTGTGGTAAGTACGACTTTATATTGGATGTACCTTATCACTATAGACACTTGTGCACGGAGTTGGTGACAGTCTTGAACGACCCTGTAATTTAAAAAAAAAAAAAAAAAAAAAAAAAAAAAAAAAAAAAAAAAAAAAAAAAAAAAAAACTTTTATTGCTTTGATCGAAACTGTCAAGTTGACTTTTTAAACATTTGTAATGTATATTAATGCTAGATATATTACGTCATTGGAGTGTTGCAGTATCTACATATTATGTATATGCACCTAATTACTTGTTATAGTTAAAGTCAGCATGACAATTTGGTTATATTCCAACCAGTCTCCTCAATGGATGAATACTCATGACATCACGATGGTCAATCCACATTAAAGAGATCGCCGATCACAATATAAAGGCGACAGTAATGTACGTAATTGTAACTTTGTTTGTTGAAGATATAAACCGCAGACATTTTTCTTTCTGTTAAAGATGACACCCTGTGTTTTCCGTTAAGTAATTATGTTCATCAATGAAGAAAAGGTAGAGGTGTTACTCATCTAATGATAATGTATTTGGAGCACTAATAACAGAATTTTATTACCAGTACACTACCAGCCAGGATAGATCGAGAATATCGTCACAAATGCGATAATCGATCCTGGTCCAAACATTACAGTCGGCCATCTTGTTTTACAGATAAAATGTTTACATGTATGTGAATAGTTTTCGTGTGATTGCGTCGACGTGTTACAAGATAACCTAGTGTACAGTGAACCAGTATAAGGCACAGCTTGAGCAATGCACCAGAGAGACAGAAACGGTACCGGAAAATCGTAAGTGGAGAACAGAGTGTAATAAAAATGAATCGCAATATAAATATATCACAACTTCTGACGAAAATGTTGGCATGCCATGATTCACAACCATCACCGAGATGACATCACGGCACATCAGTTTAAGACCATCCACTATCCCCCCCCCCCCCCTTTCATTCCTCAAAGCTTAAAATAATCCACATCCACCTCAATAACAAATGTAATATTTGAATGTCTCTTCATATGTAGTAATATATACGATTTTTCTATTTGTAAATTACCCCTGAAAATGGGGCCAACGTGCTCGAAAAGATTGCGTTGTTTAAAATTAAACATCAGCAAATAAAGTGACTGGTACCAGAAATAACGAATATTATGAGGGGAGTTGGAAAATATGTTTCCCTTGTCGAATGTGGTCAGAGTGGCTTACGAAAGAACAAAAATAGAATGAGACATTAAAGATAAGACATATCTTTAACTTTCTACATAATATCAAGGGTATTGAGATTTTTCTCATACAGCTTTATAAGCTTCAAAAAGCCGTCCGGGAAAAATCTGGGCGTTTCATACGGAAGAATCGTTGAACGGCTTGTTTGACGTCAGCATTGCTTCCAAAGCGCCTTCCACCGGGAGTCTTCTTCAAAGTTGGAAACAGATCGGAGTCACTTGGTGCGAGATCAGGACTGTATGGCGGATGGTGTAGGCGCTCCCAACCAAGAGTTGCAATATGGTTTTGCTTTGTCGCCGCCGAGTGTGGTCTTCCATTGTTACCCAACAGTAGAACGCCAGATCTGAAAAGTCAGGCCGCTTTTTCCTAATCACTTCTTTCGATTGTGACAGATAGCATAGTACTGCGCAACATTGGTGGTTGCATTCTCCAAAAGGTCCAGCAACGAAACTCCTTGGGCGTCTCAGAAAACTGTGGGTAGCACTTTAGTTGCAACGAAGTGCTTTTGTTTCGGACAGATGATGACAGATGTTTCGACTCCATAGATATGACCGTCGATTCGGGAGTGTAATGGTGGACCCACGTTTCATTCCCCGCCACAATGCGAAACAGGAAGTCATTGAAATATACACCCAGTGGTGTATCGGTGTCTTGCGCGTGCTATGTCGTCTTTCGCCAACAGCCATTGAACTCTTCTTCCATACACAACGGCCTGATTTTTTCCTGGACGTCTTTTTGAAGCTTATAGAGCGGTTTCACAAATGTCTCAATGTATTTGGAAATCCTGTAGATAAATAGAGATATGTCTTATTTACTTCCTTCGACACTACTACATAATTATATAATTTTTTCTATAATTCATTTCCTCTGTTTAACACATGTTCAGAAACGTATCGAAATGAATATTCACTACCTGGAGGCAGCAATAAACAATTGTAAAAGAGGCAAATGCACACCGCTCATCGATATAACGGATTTTACTTGAAGGTTTGCCTGAGTTCAATGTACAGCAACGAACAAAAGATAGATTCTCCTCATATTACTCAGCAGTATGATAGTGTCTTCAGCACTTTCTCTGTAAGGATAAGCATACGAATAAGGAAATATAAGAATAAATAAGTAAAACAATAAAAAAAGAAATTTCTTTTAATCTATCTCTTTAAAAAAAGTCGATTTGACGTTTCACGCATTACATCAAGTGATCGATCTGTGATATTATTACAGTCATTGTTGAATTTCGTGATTAGATTCATCGAAAGGAGTGCATTTTTACGTGTGATTTGATCTCAAAGCACACTACTGAAAGATAGCTTATCTATCATAATACACCAACACGCGAGCGGAGCCGCGGGTTTAAGCTAGTATCCAATAAACATTAGCCACTACAAAGCATTGTCGGGTTTGCTAGTTGTATATATTTGTCTTAAAATCGTCTTATAACTTCACGCTTTTTATTAATATAAATAGATAGATATACATTGATAGTAGTAAACTGTATTTTTTTTTCATTAAAAATCATATCGCAATCTCCGTCGCGACTTCCCAACGTACTTCAACAAATACTCAACAATTCGGCTCTCTGATTGTTTCAGGGCGGTCTGAAGGCCGTGGTGTGGACTGACGTCATACAGACGGTGTCGATGTTCGCGGCAGTCATACTGGTCATCGTCAAAGGAACTGTGGACGTCGGCGGGCTGGGCGCCGTCTGGCAGAGGAACGCCGACACCGGCAGGATGGAGCTGCCCGAGTACGTACCCACAGCAAACGGCGAGGCCATCTGAGAACTCAATAGCGAATGGTCTACATCTACATCTACATGGGATACTCTGCAAATCACATTTAAGTGCCTGGCAGAGGGTTCATCGAACCACCGTTATACTCTTTATCTCACATTCTATTCTCGAATAGCGCGTGGGAAGAATGAACATCTGAATCTCTCTGTTCGAGCTCTGATTTCTCGTATTTTATTCTGATGATCGATTCTACCTATGTAAGTGGGAGTCAACAATATATTTTCGCATTCGGAGGAGAATGTTGGCGATTGGAGTTTCGCAAGTAGCCCACGCCGCAGCGATAAGCGCCGTTGTTGTAATGATTCCCATCCCAGATCCTGTATCATTTCCGTAACACTGTCTCCCCTGTATGTGACAATACGAAACGAGCTGCCCTTCTTTGGACTCTTTCGATGTCCTCCGTCAAACCCACCTGATAAGGATCCCACACAGGGCTGCAATACTCCAAAAATTGACGGACAAGCGTAGTGTATGCAATTTCTTTTGTGATTCTGTTGCATGTTTTAAGGGTTCTGCCAATAAAACGCAGTCTCTCGTTCGCCTTTCCCACGATATTATCTACGTGTTCTTTCCAATTTAAGTCTGAAGTAATAGAAATTCCTAGGTATTTTGTGGAGTTTACGGCCTTCACATTGGATTGATTTATCTTGTAAACAAAGTTTAACGGATTTCTTTTCGTACTCATGTGGACGACTTCACATTTCTCATTTAGAGTCAATTGCCAATTTTTACACCATACTGATATCTTATTCAGATCGTTCTGCAGTTGGTTTTGATCTTCAGATGATTTTACTAGACAGTAAATGACGGCGTCATCTACAAACAACCTAAGAGAGCTACTTAGATTTTCCCCTAAATCGTTTATGTAAATAAGGGACAGCAGAGGACCAATAACACTACCCTGTGGAACGCCCGATATCACCTCTGTTTTAGTCGATGCCTTACCATCGATTACCACGAACTGTGTCCTCTCTGACAAGAAATCCCCTATCCAATCGCAAATTTGGGGCGATATACCATAACCACGCAATTTCATTAAAAGCCGTTTGTGAGGTACGGTGTCAAAAGCTTTCTGGAAATCAAGAAATACGGAATCGATTTGCGAACCTTTGTAGATAGCACCCATCACTTCGTGTGAATAAAGAGCTAGTTGTGTTTCGTATGAACGATATTTTCTAAATCCGTGTTGACCGTGTCTATTTAAATATACTTGTATTGTCTGTGGTCGAAAATCGACCAATGCTCACTGGGGGTAAAATTTTACGTATCATGTCGGCGGCCTCGCGTGATTATGTTGGCAACATCAACAACACGATAGAAAATCTTTGTCCATTTGTTCGAACCATACAGAATGATTCGATTAGTGTATCGTACAGACCATGAAGTAAACAAATAATGCTGTTCCTGCTTTATGGTTGACAGGTTCTTGTATGTATCTTCGTCCGCTCAGTAAAAATAATTGCCCTCGTAAAGCGAAGATTCCATGAGAAAACATCAGCTTTGTCAATAGATTGGCTAAAATAAAGACTCGCCGGATTCTCACTAATCACTAATCAACATTATCATAGGAGGCCGCTGGTATATTTGGTAAAATTTAACAGGCACTGGGAGGTATGAAACGGTATCTTTTACGTGTTAAGGAAAATGCCTGACAATAACAACAAATAAAAACGGACGTATATACTTCTCATCCCATTTTCGAATTATATAACTTTCATTAGCCTAATATTTGAAATGGAACTATAATTTCGGTGTTCGTATATTTATACAACGCCAAAAAATAATGTTATTTCGATACTGCGATATTCAGCATTCCAGAGCTGACTACATGTCGACTTCGTAGTTCCACCCGAGCACCGCTACATTCTCTCGCGGCGCATCATCCTTTATATCGACATCCATATGAAAACATCCATTTCCTTCAACCACTCTTAATCACTGCGAAAATGAAGCATTTGAACGGCGCAAGACAGGAGTTGGGAGCACTCCATGTTTCGATATTCACTTATTTCAATACGTTATTTTAATACTGCAGATGCGCTGCATTACAGCGTCTTTGGTCGAGACGAATAGCCAATCAGTGAGCTGATTGGTCGAGAATGTAGAACTTGATGCAAGCTGTAGATAGGAAAATTTCTACTTCCTTTTACCACTTTTAATGGCTAAATCAACACATAATATTTATATTCGTGAAATCTACGACAAACAAATCTTTCGTATTATCTAACTTCCATTGGCCTTCTTGTACGAATAAATTAGTAATCTGTACCACAATTTTCGTGTTAGCGTATTTATATAATGATAATTTGCTATTATTTACGTGCCTTTGTTGTCTGTACAGATTAAATGCGCGTTGTTATCATTGTGTAAATTATAACCTTCATTTTTTTCTTGCACTGTTGTGACCCTCGTTATGGGAACAAATTTCGACACGGAATAATAGAATAAAACACTGTTACTATATGTGTAAGAACTGATGTTACGAAAATTAAAATAAAGAGATGTGGAGAGTATGCAGCATTACATTCGACGAAAACAAAACTTCGTACTTCCAGTGTGCGGTACCCACAACTCCGTCTGCGAATACAGTATATGGCTCGGTACTGAAATATTTCTTCTGCCTCTGCTGGAATCTATTATTATCGCTTTCAGTGTTCATGCAGAGTGCCAGCTCTCAGTAGCAGTGACCGTGAATGAAATGCTTTGAATATTCCAACTTCGGAAAAATGCAAAATGTAAACGAAGTGCTGGTTCTACTGCAGTAAATGGAAACAGATATCAAAAAAAGGTGAATGTTAAAGGTTTTGATATTGTAAACTACTAAGCTAGCTCTCCGTCGCAAGCGTACTGCATTATGAAATGAGATCTGGGAAGATGAGATTAAAGAAGAATTGGAAGTTCATCACTGTATTAAACTATATTTCATAAATTGTTGGCTACAGCATACAGACCTTTATTATTTGGAAGGCGGGATGGTGGAGTACTTCAATACAGCGCCCATGGATAGGGGAACAAAAGCGAATAGTCCCATTACCTGATGGAGAAAAAGTGAGTTAGTGGTATTAAGACATTTGAAAAAAGGAATGGCATATATTCCTCAGATTGGTTTCATCTTTCGCAGAGCCTTTCAAACAGAATTAACTTTTCTTTTAGCCCCTACAATAAGAAACACGACAGCTAATATAATGTGAAATGCATATTATGAAACAATATTTCGATATTTGCGTATCTAATTAACTATGGACATTACCTACGATGAACACTTTTTTCTCACTGGCACTGTCACAAATCATATTATTAGTTAATTAATTGTAGTCATAGTAATCTGAACACGTATGAATCGCAGTAGCACCAAAACATTCTCTAAAATTCAGCTGCCTCTGTATTCTCAAGTATCTAATCATACAATGCTGACCTTACAATCCTTACACTATGATATCCATTTATGATAAGTTAATTATCCTTGAAAATCTGCTCATTGGTACTTTCACATTGGCGACCCCTTACGAACAGGTTCATGTCTTGGACTAACTCATTTATCAGTATAATGCGAGCAATGTATATAAACAACTAATATATTAGTCCCTGGTGTGTTTTTCTGCATAACCATTAAACCAACTGATAGCTATTCTCAATACCTGTTCGATTATGTTCTTGAGTGTAAATGAATATACGTACCGATTCAAACAGTAAATTAAAATACCAGAACTGGAAAGGGAGCCAAGTAATAACATTAAAAACATACACTAATGACTTATCACATGAAATTTGAATGCATTTTGCTGAAAGGTGGAAAAAAATTAAACCCCTAATACTATGGTTGTTATTGCTAATTACAACAGAAATAGTAGTTTGGCTCGTATTGAGGCACGCTCGATGTTTTCATTTAATGACCATTGTTGTCGAAAAATCCATAATGAAGCTACGTTTCGCTGTCGTATCTGCTGTTTTACTCGCGAAGGCACGATGTCTGCCCCATTATCAAATTGTCCATTTCTGTGAGTGCTGGGCTGTCCCGGTGCTCCAGTATGACTGATGTGCCCGCTTCCGTAGCTCACTCTACTTTGACTACTTTGCAGGGCGCATGGACTCGATTCCCGTTAAGGGGTCTGGGTGTACACATTGACATGAAAGTCGCCCACGTGTAGTTAAAAAACAGACTTAGGTCTCCTAGCCAATAACATCGTACGATCATTTATTGTAAGTTGATGAGAGTTCCCCACAAAACAGTAGCTAAACATTGGCTAAAATAGAGACCATAGATATAACTAATGAAACTGAACCTGTCTCATTACTGAGGACCGCGTAAAAAGTACTCAGTTTTCTTGTTTCGTCAATTATGGGTAAGAGCCCACGCTTCCGACTTTATACTACAAAGTTATCATGGACTGGCAGACAGTCTCACCCCTAGCGTCGAGACTGTGGGACATAGTGGAATTGTTGGCATCTTACCCATACTTGACGAGGCAACAAAACCGAGAACTTTTGATGCAAGGATTCCATCGCGAGGACTTTGCAACCACTTTACTGATGTCCGTTGTTGTATTAATAAAACATAAAAAAATGTAATCGTCACACTGCTTCAAGCTTTATTGAACAAAATAAAAATGTTAGCTCGAAAAAGTCGTTCCAGAGAAATTTACTTCGTCAGATACAATTTTCAAGTGAACTTCTACAAATCAACAACACCTTTCGAAAAATCAAAATGTGGCACAGCTACAAATTCAAATTTGAATCCTGTAGATAACTGCTGTCAGAGAATGTGTCACACATCTCGACGCGATGTCATATGTTACTGTCGTCAGAGCAGTACTATGAAGTTCTCCACTTTCTAGTACCCTTACATAGTTAAACGTTTTATCTTCCTTCCTTTCCTTATTCACATATTACCAGCTTCTTCACAATTTGTGACAATACTCACAGAGACTTAACAGAAGTTGAGATTGTTAAAGGGCATTAGACACATACATTTATTATCGGCATCAACTGTTTTTTAAGGAAACATCATCCAGTTTCAAGTGAAATGTCTTCTTATTACCGTTTTGATACATTTATTACACTTATTCAGATGTCAGTTTCAGGCCTTTGAGTCATCCTTCAACTGTACTTTGCTGCCCCTTTATGGGACATAAATGTATTTCTTTCTTTTGTAGTTGATACTTTATATTTCAATTGGTAGCATTTTATAGCAACCAGCTGTGTTTATAATTCAGTTATCGACCTGTTAGTATTTTTAGTGATGTTGATATCTTTGTAAAAGTAAGGTACCAAACTGCTGAGGTCATCGGTCCCTAGATTTTCAATCTACTTAAACTAACTTATGCTAAGGACAACTCATACACCCATGTCCGATGGAGGACTGTAACCTCCGACGGGAGGGTGCCTCAGACAGCGTGTCCATTCCCGTGCTACTGAGTTTCACTTTTAGCTTGATCTTTCGTAGTTATTAATTATCTTCTTGTTACCTTTAGTGATAAATACCATTTTCTATACATCGTTACGTATAAAACACAAGGTCTCCGGTAACCGATTGAGTTTCCTTTACCTGCTGTTGTTTGCAGTGCATGTTCTTACGTTTGTGGAGATGGAAAACATAAGGGAGGATTACCCAATAGTGCATAGAAAGTTATCAAGTTGAGTAAATGATGTTACAGGTGAAAATTAGAATCATCAATATGTTTTAGTAGATGTCACTATTCTTTTTTTTTCAGTATCTCAAAATTATGTATCTTACAGTCTCTGAAGGGGAGTTATTGACATGAAAGTAACGAAACTATTGGATTTCCTATTATTTAGTCACTGGTGGTAATGACAACTGTGTCTGGACCTCTAAACATGCAGCAAAAATATGTTTGAGGGAAATACCAGACTGCTGGCAATTGGTAAATGATACAGTGTTGCTCAAATACTTCGTGTTATTATTAATGTCCGACCATTAAAATAAATAATTGCACTAATGTGCCTGGAGGGACTGTTCAGTGAGTAACAGATTTATATATGAAAGCTGCTGTCAGTGAAACCAAAAATCAAACTGAAAGAAAACCAGTTATTCCAATCGTTTTTAATGGAAGTTGGCGGAAAAGGTGACATAAAAAATGCTGTCAAATCCTATAGTCAATAGTGTAGAGAGTGACAAAATTTGCAGCATGAAGATCTCACTAAGCATTGCACTCCTGTGCATATAATAGGAACACAAAGGTCACATCAGCAACAATAATTAAGAGGATTCAAGTAGCTGTTGTGAATATTTTCGACGAATCAGAAAAGGAAAGGGGGTGTAGTTTATAGCAAATTCCTTGGGGATGGAGACTACAATACTTGCAAAAAGTGTAATGGAATTCTTTTCATCTTCCAATAGCAAAATAGCAAAACTTGAATGTGTTGGTCATGTTCCAAACAGAACGGCAACCTTTATAAATGAAGCAAAACCTAAAACATAAAATTCTGTCAGATGGTAAAATTATTGGGGGGTCACTTAACAGACAGAATTATATATGAACTACAGCAGTACTATGGAGTGGCAAAAATAAACAATTTGCAGGAGATGAGGAAAGCCATATGCGAAACATACTTACACCGATAGGTCCCCTGATTCTGTTAAGTTGTTCACAACGTCCTCAGTCATTTCGCAATTGCAGGAAGGTTCAGGGTTCTGGAGTTTGTTATAACAATACAAACTCTTTCTCAGTGACTATTTTGGGAGCTAGAAGAGCAATATATACAAAGACATTCTGAAATTCGGAGAAAATTTCTTCATCGCTGTACACGACTAAAATCGAGTCGCTCAGCAATCTCATATGGTGTCATGTGACTAAGAATGTAGTTGCTGGAATACATACATCGAAAGAGAGAAGTTAGTGAGACTGTTATATCATTGAATTATGGTCATCTGCGTGGAATAAAGGTCCTGGAACGATTTTGTATTGTTACTGGCGTATTACCATCAAAGGTCTTCAGTTTCTGGGCATCGTGCGAATATGCAAGGTTCAGTTTGCTGTTGAATTGAATACCAAGAATACCGGAAAACCAGGAGGAAGAGACCTACTAGGTAGAGGTGTCGAAGAAGAATCATAAAACAACCCAGATTGCTAAGTAATACAACTCTGATAATCAGATAGAGGTATCTGTGAATTTCCATAATCAATTACCTTAATCGCAGTTTATATCCTTTGACATTTTCAATATGTACTTCTATAACACAAACCAAAGATATTCATACTTTCATAAAAGTTTAAAATCGTTGATATTCAACTGGAATCGTGAGAAGAACTAACTTATTCAGTGAATCAGAGAGATTTACATAAAAGCCCGAACGGAGTGATTCAGCTGTTCATTCTTCCCGCGCGCTATTCGAGAATGGAATGGGAGATAAAATAGTATAACGGTGGTTCGATGAACCCTCTGCCAGGCACTTAAACGTGATTTGCAGAGTATCCCATGTAGATGTATATGTTCCGAATTAAAAACACGTTAGGGGCAAAAACTATATAAAAATGATACCAACGAAAAAAAATTAGTTAAAAAGCTAACAATGTATGCTGAAAACAGCTATCAAAATTTCAAAGTTATACCTGAGAGATTTCGGGACAAAAAATGTACATAAAGCTAACACACGATATTGTCAAGATATCGCTTTCCAACTCCCATTAACGGCTACGTACACCCATGATTTTTAAGCAGTTCACATCTATGTAAGTACCTTGTAGAATTAATATTAAAAATTTCTACTTAATATTCAAATTTACGTCCGCCACGTTTTATTTTCAAAGTGTTTGTATGGTGTCTTAGCGGCATATCTTATTTCGTAGTACTTTGATTGCCGTATCTTACGATATGTGTATGCTGTGCTTTGCAGCCTAGGATTCGACCTCACCATTCGCCACACCTGGTTCGGCATCATAGTGGGCGGCTTCTTCGGCATGCTGAACCTCGGAGTCTCCCAGATGGCGATCCAGAGGTTCGCCTCCATCGAGAGTCTACCCAAGGCACGACTGTGAGTAAATGCCGCCAATACCCAAAAAGCTGGTAGCACAAAAGATGACCATTCAGCAAACTTATAGCACCTTCAAATCTTTTTTTATCCTTAAAATTAATTATGAGCTATGAAAGGTTTCTCGTCTTACGCTGACTCCAATTAGGACAACTGTTTCATACCAAATTCTTTTCGATTATTTATAAAGCATCTGTTGTCGTTATGTCAATGCCTTTACATAGGTTTGTACATTTAGTTTTGCGTACATCGATCAGAACAGATTTTAACTTTTTGTTCTGTGTTTTTAAGTTGGTGTACAATTCACGTACTGTGTTAATGCCTCTTCTTTCCGACCCACTGCTGTTTCTTATCGTCTTGTTGGCAGGGGTTCACACCGTAACAAAACATGTTAATTTTTATCCTCTTTTATGTCAAACATGCTGTGCTGAAAGATGAATATTTTTGAGTAATAAACGTTAGATTAATCACATCATAACACGAAATAGAGTTAATTAATCTAATTATATTTGTATGTTGCAAAAACCGATGAAGATACAAACAGATTCACGAGGATGTTCCTCATGGGGGGTTCGAATCCCCCCCTCGGGCATGGATGTTCGTGACGTCCTCAGAATAAGCTAGTTCATAAATAGTTTGTAAGTTTAGGGACTGATAACCCAGAAGTTAAGTTCCATAAACTGTACAAACACTTGATTTGAACGTCCTGGAGCCACGTTGACAATATTCGAATAACTTGGTCATTTGAACCGTCATAAAGTATAAACAAACTATCCAAACATACTCATTTAGTTGGTGAGGCAGCAATATTTGTTCAGTCATTCAATGCACAGTGTAAGAATAGAACGTGACGTTTGTAAACATTATATTAAGTTCTCTTTTATGACATACGCACTATATTGACAATAGTGCTACTTCTAGTTATTACCAGAACAATTCTCAAATCAGTCACAATATATGTGGATTAAATAAATTCCAACAAAATTCGACTTCCAAGTCGGGGATAAATTTCAGTGCTCATTGCAAGTTTTCTTCTGCAAATAAGGTGAGCGGAATCTTGTGAGGATTGTAAAAGTTTTAGTTCGTAGAGTTCCTTATGAACAAATGATCGCACGTGGACTGTTGCTTTTCCAAAAAGGACTTGCAAGGCGAATACTAGTAACTCAGAGCGATGTGGTAAGCAAAATGCCTACTACATCACGCGACAATCTTGCAGATTTTGTTCTAAATCATGGGACCACATTTGGTACACATATTCCTTACCGTCAGGTAACAATTGCTGTATGGGTAAGACCACGTACCACACACGTTTCAGACGATAGGACGTCATCAACAATAGAAGTCTAACTGTAACATCATTGGACGGGACTAATCATACACTGTATGAGTCCGAGAGTACTTAGCGAATGCAACAAACTTGAAACATAATTTCAAACCTTTATTATACTTTTTCTCGCTGACAACAAAACGAAAAAACGAAAGAAATAAAATTCCCCGCTTACCAATTTTTCCGCTGTTGATGCTGTAAAACTGCGGCTGTCGATATGAAGTTGTGTTGTTGTAGTTGCGGTCTTTAATCTGCAGACTGGTTTGATAAAGCTCTACACTCTACCCTGTCCTATGCAAGCCTCTTCGTCTGAAAATACGTTCGGCAACCTACATCCTTTTGAATTTTCTTAATGTATTCGTCCCTCGGTCTCCCTCTACAATTTTTACCCCACACACTTCCTTCTAATGATAAGTTGACAATTCCTTGATGTCTCAGAATGTGTCCTATCGATCTATCCCTTCTCTTAGTCAAGATATGCCAGGAACTCCTTTTCTCCCCAATTCGGTTAAGCACCTCCTCATTATCTAAGTGATCTACCCATCTAATTTTCATCATTCGTCTGTAGCACCACATTTCAAAAGCTTCTATCATCTTTTTTACTGGTCTCCACATCGTCCACGTTTCACTCCATAGACTACAATGCTACACTCCAGACAAATGCTTTCAGAAAGGACTTCTTAACATTTAAATTAATATAGGATGTTAACAATTGTCGCTTCTTTTGGAAATGCTTTTCTTCCCATAGCCATTCTGCATTTTATATCTTCTCTACTTTGGTCATCAACAGTTATCTTGATACCCAAATAACAAAACTCATGTACTACTTTTATTGTCTCATTACCTAATCTAATTCCTTCAGCATCGCCTGATTTTCTGACACTGCATGCTATTCCCGTCGTTTTACCCTTGTTAATGTCAATCTTATATCTTCCTTTCAAGGCACTGTCCATTCCATTCAATTGCTCTTCCAGAACCTTTGCAGTCTCTGACAAAATTACTATGTCATCGGCAAACCGCAAAGTTTTTATTTCTTCGCCTTGAACTTAAATGCCCTCTCCAAATTTTTCCTTGCATTCCTTCACTGCTTGCTTAATGCAGATATTCAACAACATTGGGGAAAGGCTGCAACCCTGACTTACTCCCCAACCTCTGCGTCCCTTTATTCCCCTTCGACTCTAATAACTGCTGTCTGGTTTTTATATAGGATGAATATAACTCTTCGCTCCCTATATTTTACCCCTGATACTTTCAGAATTTGAAAGAGTGTATTCCAGTCGACATTGTCAAAAGCTTTCTCCAAATCCACAAACGCTAAAAACGTAGGTTTGCCTTTCCTTACCCTATCTTCTAAGATAAATCGTAATTTCCTGTATTTCTCATAAATCCAAACTGATCTTCCATGAGGCCCTTTTCTATAAGTTTTAATGTCAGTATTCTGGAACCATGACTTGTTACTCTGATAGTTCTACAATTTTCACATTAATATTGTCTGCATTTGCTTTCTTTGGAATTGGAATTACAATATGCTTCTTGAAGTCGGCGGGTATTTGCTCTTTCTCATACATCTTGCATACCACGTGATACAATTTTTTCGTGATATCAGTAGTTACGGAACTTCATCTACTCCAGGGGGTCTTGTTTCGACTCAAATTCTCTGTCAAATACTTCTCGCAGTATCGTGTCTCCTATCTCGTCTTGCTCCACTTTGTCTTCCATTTCTATAAAACTGCCTTCAAGTTTATTTCCTTTGTATAGTCCCATTATATATTCCTTCTATCTTTCAGCTTTCCGGTCTTTGTATAGTACTGGTTTTCCGTCTGAGTTCTTGATATACAGCTGCTTTTCTTGTCTCCAAATATCTTTTATTTTCTTGTAGGCGGTATCTATGTTTCCCCTAGATATACATTCTTCTACGGTTGCTTAACTAGTCTGCACTTCCTACCAATCTCATTTTTCCCTTTTGCCAGCTTCACTTGCTGATCTTTGTATTTTCTCCTCTTATTAATTAAGTTCAGTATCTCCTGTGTTATCAACGGCCTTGTCCTTCTATCTGCATGATCCTCTGCGGCCTTCACTACTTTATCTCTCAGAGCTACCCATTCTTCTTCTATTGTATTACTTTCCCCCGTTTCATCCAATCCTTGCCTAATGCTCCCTCTGAAACTTTCAACTACCTCTGGTTCCTTCAATTTGTCCCGGTTCAATCTCCTAACTTTTCTACCTTTCTGCAGTCTCTTAAAGTTTAATCTACAGATCATAACCAACAAGCTATGCACAGTCTATATATGCCACTGGATATGTCTTACAGTTTAAAACCTGGTTTCTAAATCTATTCCTTACTATTATAAAGTCAATCTGGTACCTTACAGTGTCTCCTGGTCTCTTCCACGTATACAGCTTTCTTTCATGATGATTAAACCAAGTGGTGGTGATCATTAACTTCTGCTCTGCTCAAAGTTCTACCAAGCGACCTCCTCTTTCATTTCTTTTTCCCAGTCTTCTTACTCTTCCCTTTCATAACACCGATTTCCAGTCATCCATCTCTATCAAGTTTTCGTCTCCGTTAATTTTCTGAATGATTTCTTTTATCTCCTCATACATTTATTCGATATCCTCATCTTCGGCCGTGCTAGTTGGCATGTAAATATGCACTACTGTGGTCGGTGTTGGTTTTGTGTCTATCTTTGCTACGATAATGCGTTCACAATGCTGTTTATAGTAACTTACCCCTACTCCTATTTTCTTATTCATTATCAGACCTACTCCTGCGTTGTATTTATAATCCTGTACTCATCTGACCAGAAATCCTGTTTATAGTGCCACCGAACTTCACCAATCCCCATTATATCTAACTATAACCTATCCACCTTTATTTTTCACGTTTTCTAAATTACGCGATTAAGGGTTAGAACATTCCACGCTCCGACCCGTAGAATGCCTGTTTCGTTTTTCTTCATCAAGACATCCTTCTGAGTAGTCCCCTCCCGGAGGTCCGAATGGGGGACTATTTTACCTCCGGAATATTTTACCCAAGAAGACGCCATCATAGTATAGTCATACAGTAGAGCTGCATGTCCTCTGGAGAAGTAACAACTGTAGTTTCCCCGTGCTTTCAGCCATTCGCAGTAACTGCATGGCAAAGCCATGTTAGCTATGTTACAAGACCAGCTCAGTCAATCATCCAGACTGTTGCCCCTGTAACTACTGAAAAGGCTGCTGCCCCTCTTCAGGAACCACACGTTTGTCTGGCCTCTCCACAGATACCCCTCCGCTGTGATTGCACCTACGGTACGGCTACCTGAATCGTTGAGGCACGCGAGCCACCCCACCTCAGCAATGTCTGTGGTTCATGGAGGTGGGATATGAAGTTATAATTTATAATTTCTACATAAAAAATTTACAAGCAGGTAATTTCACATACAGTATGTATGTATAGCTGCATGTACCGTCGAAATTGTATCACAGTTCTACACGTAGTTCATGAGATATGAGGAATAAACAGTACCGTTCGTCGAAAACCGCCCCATCAGGCGCCAGGTTTTAAGCTATTATTTCTTTACTACTAACTGTATTCGCAACTGATTTTATAGACATACAGAACTTATACAAATGAATATATACCTCCAAAATAGTACAATTATACAACACACAGTTCAATAAATATGAAATCATAAACACTGCAATGGGAAAAACCTGTCACATCACGCATCATATTTTAAAACATATCTTATTTGCTATTAAGACACTCCTCCATTCCTGTCAGCCTGAGCAAATTTCCTTAAAGCTGGCAGTGCTGCGACAACTTTGAACTGTGAAGTGCACACGGCTACAGTGAAGAGATAGGAGAGCTCATGGTTTCAATAAATAAATAAATTCCCAGGTAACGCCGGGTTTTCATTTAGTTTTAAATATATACAAAATCATTACAAACTTGTTTTGCTATCAGTTCATGTAGAACACGTGCTGTTAATGTAAATATAGGTCTTTAAATGTGTCAATCTTGACCCTTAACTACATAATTTCGTTAAAATCAGTATTATAAATGGGCAAAACACTGATGTTGGCATTATGAGATATTGACTGATTTACGATTAAAAGCTAGTAATAGAGTGAACAATTAAGCTGATAATCATTATTAATATGCGTAATGGAAGTATACTGAAAGTAAGAGTCATATCCTGTACAAAATTTCCGCTGTGAGAAAATAAATATTATTATTTTTTTAATGGTCTCTAAAAGTTTCACCACACTGTCAATAATTGTTAGAAATACAAAATAAATCATTTCTGATAACAGACAGGGCAGCACTTTCGCTGTAATTAATAAAATTAATTATGTCTGTCAATATTGTGGCTTACAAGTTACACCTATTTACTAAATTTCTTGAATTCCGATGGAACCTGGGGACCTAATGCTACACAGAATCTATATCTATAAATGTGAATGTCTGTTCGGTGTACGTTTATCACGTCTGAACCACACGACATAAAGAGCTAAAAATTTGTACAGTTACTAATGTCTACCCGTGGAAGGCTTTAGGCACGGTTTTATGGCGATCGGATAGCTATTTATATATATATATATATATATATATATATATATATATATATATATATATATATATATATATTAATGTGAATATCTCTTCGGTGTACGCTTATCACGTCCGAACGACAAAACGCAGAGACTTAAATATTTGTACAGTTACTAATTTATACCTGAGGAAGATTTCAGGCAAAGTTTTTTCACTATCTGATAGATATTTAGTAATTTGAAGAATATAACACGAAATTTGGAACAATAATTACTCATTGAAAATTATATTTACTCTTTGAAAATGGTTTTATTGGTTGCATTGTTGCTTCAGTGTTGATAATGATAAAATGGTGGAGTATATTGGGATATAAAATTCTGCGTGTGTGTATGTGTGTGTTAATATTTCGCTCTGCAGCGAAATATACAGAACGCAAACGAATCGTCTGTATGTAATTGTTGTCC
Organism: Locusta migratoria; assembly: GCA_026315105.1. Lineage (NCBI taxonomy): Eukaryota > Metazoa > Arthropoda > Insecta > Orthoptera > Acrididae > Locusta > Locusta migratoria. The sequence goes on from CM048751.1 coordinate 28,474,476, forward strand.
CAAGTCTCCCGTTGTACACCATAACAGTTCCATGGTGATAGCTATAAGGGGGTCGAAGATTTGGTAGTTGAATGTCGTCAAATTATAAACAAATTCCGACTGAAGGCTAGCAATGACGTTTGCAACTCTAGAGCAAGGAGGTTACATACAGCGAAACGTGATGCCACAGACCATATCTTTGACCTATGCGTGCTACAATGTCTGAAATATAGCTTATCTATCATAATCAACCAACACACGAGCGGAGCCGCGGGTTTAAGCTAGTATTAAATAAAAACACGGTAGTCACTTTTATGCTGAAATAATATGATATCCTATATTAGTTAACTAATAGTGCGCTCACACTTACCTACCTGTTACATCTATCTTTAACAACCGAATATCGGTTCGCGAAACAGATCAGAGAACAATACTGAAACTTACAATGCGGTTCTCCGAATGAGGCTAGGACAATAAGACAATGGATCATAGATACAATGGCCTTTATATTCCACAGTAGCAATTATCTGTGGCTTTTTTATTAGTGACCAATGATGCTTTAAACTAGTGGGATATCTCTGTTAACGTTTCTGTGCATTTTTCAGCTAGATTTATCCGCGAAATTATGGACAAAAACTTCTGTCCATAAAATTTGCGCACAAAGATTTGGTCCCGTAAATGCAATGAAAAAATCTGGCAATGAGAAATACTTCGAACGGCAAGAAATAAAAAATAAAGATGGACGGTTTATTTCCGTTAAAAGAATTGCAACCAGCTGCCTTTGTGGATGTTTTTTATTAATCCAGATCTAGTTTTCGAGCCACTGCAGGCTCATCTTCAGTGGATATTTTACAGGGATATCTGTTTTCCGCTAAGTGTAGGTATATGCTGTCATGGTGGTTCTGGTAACATAACTGTACTTTAGTAAGCGAGAATAGAATGAACCGGAATTAAACGTATTGTAATTTTATGTACTTACTGTGTTCTTATTGTAGGTGTACGTGTAACCAAGTTATTTATTGGGAACTGACGTTTTTTATACAAGAGAGCATTTTTGCTACACTAAGCGATACACATTTTCAAAATATAAATACTGAGTGTGGTGCAAAGAGAATGGCTGTGGTAGATGTTGCACTTCAGTAATTAATGTTCAAATGTTTGTTAAGCTTATGGGACTTAACTACGGGGTCATCAGTCCCTAAACTTACAAACTACTTATGAACTACCTTATACTAAAGACGGCACAAATATCCATGCCCGAAGAGGGATTCGAACCCCCGACCGTAGTGGCCGTGCAGACCGTGACTGAAGTGCCTCAGTCTCCTAGGCCACCGCGGCCGGCAGTAATGTTCTTTGCTTTGAGACATTGTGAATGTATAAAGAGTATGTAACAATGTCTCAAAGCAAAGAACATTAATTACTGAAGTGCAACATCTACCACAGCCATCCTCTTTGCACCACATTCAGTGTTTATATTTTGTAAATGCGTAACGCTTAGTGTAGCAAAAATGCTGTCATGTGTAAAAACGTCAGTGCTCAATAAATAACTTGGTTACACGTACACATACAATAAGAACACAGTAAGTACATAAAATTATAATACGTTTAATTCCCGTTCATTCTGTTCTCGCTAACTAAAGTTCAGTTATGTTATCAGAACCACCATGACAGCATAAACCTACTCTTAGTGGAAGATAAATGTTCCTGTAAATTATCCACTGAAGATAAGTCTTCAGTGGCTCGAAACCTAGTTCTGGATTAAGTAAAGAAACATCCAAAATGGCAGCTTGTCACAATTCTTTTAACGAAAATAAACCGTCAATTTAGGCTATAGCTGCAGTTCGTGTCCGACATGGATATCTTGAAAAATAATAATGTTTTGAAGTAGACTGCTATTAAAAGTAGTGGTTGTCACAGTTTCAAAACCTAATGCACCCACAGAATCCTCATAATGACATTCACTCAAGTGAAAGCTAACTTAAATGTATGATTTTCACACAGAATATCGACATCTAACCTTTCTTTTCTAATAACTGTCATTTTTTCAATTAATTTAAATCGCTTCTTACTTTTTGTCCTTCGCAGAACGATGTGGATGTTCCTGATCGGAGCAATGAGCCTCAACTTCATGAGCTGCTACACCGGCCTTCTCAGCTTTGCCACCTTCCACGACTGTGATCCGCTCAGTACTAAAGTAAGGAAAACTAAAGTTTCACTGTGGTAGTTCTGGATGTAGCGTTCACTTGTAAATGTTAAAGATAATATTAATTCTTGCAAATCTATTCTCTTGATGCACTTCTTGAACGTTATTAGAAATATATGTAATGCATCTGTACAATAATCATACTACACTCCTGTCCATTAAAATTGCTACACCACGAAGATGACGTGCTACAGACGCGAAATTTAACGGACAGGATGAAAGTGCTGTGATATGCAAATGATTAGCTTTCCAGAGCATTCACACAAGGTTGACGCCGGTGGTGACACATACAACGTGCTGACATGAGGAAAGTTCCCAACCGATTTATCATACATAAACATCAGTTGACCGCCTTTGCCTGGTGAAACATTGTTGTGATGCCTCGTGTAAGGAGGATAAATGCGTACTACCACGTTTCCGATTTTGATAAAGGTCGGATTGCAACCTATCGCGATTTGCGGTTTATCGTAATGATCGCGTTGGTCGCGATCCAATGACCGTTAGCAGAATATGGAATCGGTGGATTCAGCAGGGCAATACGAAACGTCGTTCTGGATCCCAACGGCCTCGTTTCACTAGCAGTCGAGATGACAGGCATCTTATCCGCATGGCTGTAACGGATCGTGCAGCCACGTCGCGATCCCTTAGTCAACAGATGGGGACGTTTGCAAGATAACAACCATTTGCACTTGCACGAACAGTTCGACGACGTTTGCAGCAGAATGGAATATCAGCTCGGAGACCATGACTGCGGTTACCCTTGACGCTGCATCACAGGCAGGAGCGCCTGCGATGGTGTACACAACGACGAACCTGGGTTCAAGAATGGCAAAACGTCATTTACTAGGATGATTACAAGTTCTGTTTACAGCATCATAATGGTCGCATCCGTATTTGGGTACATCACGGTTAACGCACATTGAAAGCGTGTATTCATCATCGTCGTACTGGTGCGTCACCCAGCATGATGGTATGGGGTACCATTGGTTACACGTCTCGGTGAGCTCTTGTTCGCATCGACGACACTTTGAACAGTGTCCGTTACATTTCAGATGTGTTACGACCCGTGGCTCTACCCTTCATTCGTTCCCTGCTACATTTCAGCAGCATAATGCACGACCGCATGTTGCAGTTCCTGTACGGGTCTTTCTGGATACGTAGAATGTTAGATTGCTGCCCTGGCCAGCGCATTCTCCAGAACTCTCTCCAGTTGAAAACGTCTGGTCAATGGTGGCCGAGCAACTGGCTCGTCACAATACGCCAGAGACTACTCTTGATGAACTGTGGTATCGTGTTGAAGCTGCATGGGCATCTGTAACTATACACGCCATCCAAGCTCTGTTTGTCTCAATGCCTAGACGTATCAAGGCCGTTATTACGGTCAGAGGTGGTTGTTCTGGGTACTGATTTCTCATGGTCTATGCACCCAAATTGCATGAAAATGTAATTACATGTCAGTTCTAGTATAATATATTTGTCCAATGAATACCCATTTATCATCTGCATTTCTGTCGGGCCTGGTGGTCTTTTGGTATAGCGCTCGACTGGAAACCGAAAGGTTGCGGGTTCGAAACCCGGTCGGACCTCGGATTTTTTCGGTCTGTACTTTAACCCATCCTTCACCTCTCAATGATGTGAGGAGTCGCCAGAAACGACACGGGGTTCGGATTCCACGTTAAGCTGTAGGTCCCCTTTCCTTTCCCCGGTTGGATAACTGGGGTGGGCTAAGGACACGCAAGCCGCCGAAGTGGAGTCCAATTGAAAGACTTGCACCAGGCTAATGAGCCACACGAAATTATTATTATTATCTGCATTTCTTCTTGTTGTAGCAATTTTAATGGCCAGTAGTGTATAATATATAAGGAACAGCGAAATAAAAACGAGACGTCGAAAAATTTTAAGTAAACTCTTTCTTTCATGAAAAGTAATGTCCATAACTATTGTTAATCATAGGTTGCTCGGAAGCTCCAGTTAGAAATTTGTAGAATTTTTAGAGGGGAGAGAGTATAATTTATTGTGATAGGCAACGTAGTCCTGCAATGACATCCAGTGACTCTATGGGCTTATTTCACATTTGAGACTGTGAAACGAATGTCTTCAGCTGCAAGCTTTTTACTTTCCTTATTATGTAAGGAGGTAGTATGGATCGAAACAGCAATAAAATTCCTAACATACAAGGGCTGTAAAATACACAGCATAGCAGCTATAAACATGTCTTGACCTTCGATAGTATGAACACGTCTCTTCAATTGCTCAAGTGCTCATAGTTCTGCAGTTATGCATTGATAAGTCCGTTTTTGACTCCTTTTGACCAATGCTACCACGTCCCTTGATGTGGAACTCAAACAGATTTGCTTCACAGAGTCGAAGTGCACACAGCATCCTACAAGTGCCCCAAGGTTGTAAAGTGAATTTCTGAACATACTGTATAGATCACTGCCAGACACGACAGTCAGTGGCTTCATGAAAAAAATGTTCGTGGTAATTACGGAACCATGATTTTTACCAAGAAGTGCACCGCTAAGCTCTCTCTATATATATAATTGTAAAATAAAGCAGCCCAACAAGTTGTGTGCATACATATACTAATAATAAATCTGTAAATGTGTAAATGTGGGCCTGTCGTTGTTCAATCTTCAAAACTATTGGTCGAATCTTCATGCGGTTTTCAAAGTAAACATAAGAAACGTTTGGGTCAACATGCAGGCTTAATTTTATCAAAATCGGATCACGGAAAGAAAGAATATAGCAATTTGAAATTTTTTATCTATGACCGTCATGTCTGTATGTATCTTTGAACACATTTATCTCCAAAACTACTTGAAGAATTTTCATTGGGTTTTCACACTAACTTCAGCATCGTACTGTTACATAGAGGCTTCGGTAACTAAAATCGGATCAGAGAATATAACATAATTTAATCATTTCTTTAAAAGCCATCATGTATGTCTGTTCGATGAGAATAATCTCCTAAAGTACTACATTAACTTTCATGGGTTTCCACAGGTAAATTGAGAACAGTTTTGAGAGTATCGTAAACTAGGCTTCATTTCATCAAAATTGGACAGTTTGAAGGAAAGATATCGTAATTCGTTGTTTCTGGTGTATGCTATGCTTGAAGTACATCATACTATAGCATAGATCCGATAGAAGCGCTGTTACTTACCTAGTGTACCAAATAACTAATATATGGCGATGCTGCGTTTTTTATTCTCATAAATAATGTGTAATACACTGAAACAAGGGCTACGATTTTCGTTACGGCAGCGGTGTAGGGTACTGATGTTGAAAACGGCCGTTGAATCCTTTTTGAAAAATACAATGAGGGGAATAATTCTTTGTGTTGATGATAAAATAAATGTTGTTCCGATCAGTAAATTAATGATCCCCCTCAGACGAATATTTTGGTGCCAACGATAACATACTAAACCGCTGCCACTGCAAATAAAATTTCACCTTGGTACGATACAAAAAATGTTTTTACTAGCTATATCTCGTATGCCTTGCAATGCCATGGAAAGAAAATAAGTGCTTCTTTCCTCGGGTATCATTTGAATTTAAAACATAATGACGTAACTCGCGTCTATCGATGTTTTCATTTACTAAGACTTTTTTGCAAGGTAACACGAATGTATGTAGTTTCCTTTCTGATTTCAGTGCTTACTTATTACATCTTGAGTCCATTCTGTTTAGGAATGCCTAGAAAGTGGTGTAGTACAGTTCAGAACAAATAGATGCCCTGTTAGTCGCGTAGTGCACCAAAGAACTAATAGCTGGCGCTGCTGCATTAATTTTTTTTCATTATTATGTTTTTTTGATGGTTGTGTTATAGAAAAGCAACGAGCCATTAAAGGTGCAGTCGGTTATGTAGTGCTGTAAAGAAACAAAACATGATCATGTTGTGCGTATTTCCTCAGTAACAGAAGCATTTTGAATTAAGGGCCCCAATCTTATCTCTGCTAATGAAAACTAACATTGAACAGCGAGTTGCTGATTACACATTGTATATTCACAGTTTAACGACATTTCTTTCTTCCCTTTCTGATTTCGGTGTATCCTCATTATATTTTTAGTGAGTTCTGTTTAGTAATGCCTCGAAAACGCCATAGTACAGGAAAGGACAATGTGAGGCGATGTTACATAGTACACCACATAACTAATTACGGCGCTGCTGCGTTTTTTTCATGCTCATAACTATGGTGTAATACACTACAAGAAGGGGTACAATTTTTCTTATGGCGGCGACGTTGTGTGCTGATGTTGGCAACGGCCGTTCAATGCTTTTTCAAAAATCAGTCACGTAGAATGAGGGAAATCATTATGTTCACGATGAACTAAATAATTTATGTTGGCCGCGGTGACCGAAGGGACTGAGGCGCTACAGTCACGGTATGCACGGCCACTACGGTTGGGGGTTCGAATCCTCCTTCGGGCATGGATATTTGTGCCGTCCTTAGGATTGGCTAGTTCATATGTAGTTCGTAAGTTTAGGGACTGATGATCCCGTAGTTAAGTCTCATAAGCTATACAAACATTTGAACATTTTTGAAATAATTTATACTGTTCTGGTCAGTAAATTATTCTCCTAAATCGAATAGTTCATTGCCAACGATAGCAAACTAAACCGCTACCACTGCCAGAAAAATTTAACCCAGGTAGGACACAAAAAAAAATTTTTCCTAGCTGTATACCATATGCTTTGCAATGTCATGGAAAGAAAAGGAGTGCACCTTTCGACGGGTATAATTTGAATTCTATTCGCATCTATTTATGTTTTCCTTTAGTAAGTATTCTTTGCAAGGAAAATCGAATTTATCTAGTTTCCTTTCTGATTTCGGTGTGTACTTATTAGATCTAGAGTCCCTTCTGTTTATGAATGCCTAGAAAACGGTGTAGTACAGTACAAGACAAATAGAGGCCCTGTTAGTTACGTAGTGGACCAAAGAACTAATAGAAGACAATGCAGCTTTTTTTCATGCTCATTACTATGGCGTAGTTCTCGAAAACTAGTTATGGTATCATACCTTTAATATCCGTTGCGAAGCACGGGTGTACAGCTATCTATTACAGATCTGTAATCTACTAACCTACTTCACGGATTTACATGGGGCAACTTCGTTTCATAAAAGTAGGATCACGGAAAAAAAAAGTATCGTAATTTAAAGTTCTGTTTCTACGACCGTCATGTCTTTCTTCAGCATTCGTCGAGTTTTCGATAATAGGAAGCACTGCACACCAAATAATTACATTGTCCCCAGTGTAACACTGCAACGTACTAATACTTCAGCATACACTTGCAGTTTAGTACTACACCATAGAACCAGTACAGGGCGCTGTTATTGTTAGTATTTCTCATCTGAACGATTGAAGTGTTTTCAGAAGTTTACGGCAAAAAGGCATTTACAAACCGCAGTCTTTCAGAAGGATCGATCCTTGAATTTCTAGCTGTTGATTTACTGGTTATTCGTATAAATAAAGGCACGATGCCTGTTTGCCCGAGTCTACTCCATTCACCCCACTTAAATGTCTGTTATATATTGATTGAAATAGGGTGGGTTACAGTACCATCACCTTGGCCTAATGCGATCAAACTGGCTAATATGGCTCACTTTTGGTTAGTAACACAAAAAGTATGTAATAAATATACAGGAGGGGTAATCTGGAATAAACTTCATTTTAATGTTTTGCACATAGATTTTCAACGATTAAAATTATGTTTATTTCTGGTTTCCCCTCCTGTATATTTGATGATGATTGTTTTAATGGAACATTTTAATTGAACTATCACAGCAGAGCCTAGGATGATAATTGGTACGTGCTTGAATATAAGTGTTACAAGTAGAACATATTTCAAGTCTGTATCAAAACATTGCAACTTCTTCGAGATAAACAGTGAAGTCTGAAGATGGTCTTATAATCCAAAACCCAGTTCACGAATTAAACTTGTGAAACATGCTCAAAATTGTGATTTTTAATTCAATATTATGATATTGCCGCGGCGGAGTGGCCGAGCGCATTGAAGCGCTATGCTCCGATGCGCGAGGCCGTTCCCCATCCGGGGTTCGAATCCCCCCTCGGGCATGGATGTCTGTGCTGTCTTTAGCATAAGTTATTTTATATGTAGTTTGTAAGTTTAGGGACTCATGACCCCGCAGTTAAGTCTCATAAGCTTAACAAACATTTGAACATGTGATAATGTTCCCCTAGAACCGATGGAAGAATAAGTTACAATGACAATATGTTTATCATACTCCTCACAGTTACCGTAGAAAATGCAATATTCCAACACGATGCCGCAACACCTACAAGGCAGTCTGCATCAGGATCACCTCGGTGAATGTCAGTACACTCACATATCAGGTGTATACATCCATACTGCCTTACAGCTACCTTTGTTACTTGTAGTGTTTCTTTATCCTTTCTTGTGTTTCAACAGTAGCACTATGTACATGGCAGTAGCCTGGCAGCAGTTCGATGAGCTGCTGTTCAGCCGAGAGAAATGAAAATATGGACATTAAGAAATTTAAAAATAGAACAGGAGATAAAATAAAGGTGAATTTACATGGTGACAATTTGAAGTACTGACAGCTTGACAGGTGAATAGAAGCACATTTAGTCTGTTAAAACGAAGAGCCACGGTAATTTTAAAAACATACAGTATGACAGCAAACACAGGACGGCGAGCACTCGGAGGCACAATATTAAGACACATGATGCGACTCTTCTTTTTTGGCAGCGGACGCAGATAAAAACACACGTACTGTAGCACTGCACACACACAACACTGAACGAAGCACTGTTAAAACTGACGTCGAAGGACCCTGCGGAGTAGGGGAAGGCGTAAGGCGCGGGGGAAGAAGAGAAGAGGGGGGGGGGGAAGAGGCGGGGAAGGAGGTGTAGGGACTCCAGGGTATGGAGGGGGATAGCCAAGCGAGGGGCGGGAACAGGAAGGGTAGGAGAGTGTGAGCGCTTCATCTGCAGCGAGGGATCAGGGTTGGTAGGATGGGTATATGTCGGGAAGGAGGACGTCATCAGGAAGGGGAGGTGGTAGAAGTTACCCTGAGGTGGGTCATGGAGGATGTGGAGGTGAAGGGAGGGAGGGACACAGCGGTAAAGACGTGGCAGGGGCATGTGGTTGGTGAGGATGGAGTAGACCAGGGGGTTGCGGGAGTCTGTCTTGCGGTTGGTGTAATGGATCCGGATGTGTTCAAGGTATTCACGGAGAAACGGGATAAGGTCATATAGGATACACGTGGGGGACGGGAGACGGATGCGATAGGCGAGGCGGAGGGCATGGCGATCAAGGATTTGGAGGGTTTTGGGGGGCGGAAATCCAGGCGAGATGGAAACTGCAGATGACAGGACGCATAAGGGAGCGGTAGGTGTAGAGGATGGGCTGAGGCCCCACATCCGGTCGGTAAGGAGTTGGAGGAGATTAAGGCGGGAGAGGACTATCTGGTAAACGGATCGGAGGTGTGAGGTGGTACGACCTATAATGATTGCCTGGGATTTGTCGGGATTGACGGAGAGGAGCCACCGACACAGACAAATATATACAGATGGGTAACCTCCGTATTGGCCCGGTCCCACGCTCAGGAGTGCGGGCGGGGGGTACTGAAGCAGTTCCGTAAGATGCAGTCAGAAGCAGATCTTTGAACTGGCCAGAGCAGGCGGCAGGTAGCGGCTGTCCCCACCACCACCTCCCCTCAAACGCCAGCAAGCCGGACACGGCCGTGGCCTCGTGGCAGGCGGCACGAGCTCTCCCCTCAGCCTCCCATCCACGCTACCCTCTGACGTTCGAGAGGCGCCCTAAGCCAGGGAACCGCCTGACACCTGCTAGCATCTTACGGAACTACGAGGGGAGCGTAGGACAATGGTTTAGGGGGGCTTCTCCTCTGTATATGTTACTCTGTGCCACCGATTACACCAGGAGGCGAACTCGGTGTGTTGGGAGTGGAGCAAAAACTGGGATCGGGCGAGGGAGGGGGCGAGGGCTAGGAAGGCGGTGTCTTCGACATATTGGAGGAGGTAGACAGGAGGCTGGGATTGGGGCATATCGGTGGCATAGATGAGATAAAGGAGAGAAGAGAGGATGGACCCTTGAGGCACCCCGATGGAGAGGTAGAACAAACGGGAGTCGAAATTGCAAACTGTAGTAGTGCTTTTACTCACTTTGCGTTAAAAGTAATCAGGAGAATGACGTTATAGATGAGAATCCAATAGCTTTTTAATTTTCAATCACTGGTATCATTTTTACAGCGTTTTGAGAAACGCCCTGCCTTTGCCTATAAATAATGTGACAGCCCTGGTATTAAGTGTATTCTAACAACAGCACTTTGCCCCTTGCAGCAAGCGACGGCCAAGGACCAGATCGTGCCCCTGCTGGTGATGCACACGCTGCAGGGCTGGCCCGGCCTGCCTGGCGTCTTCGTCGCCGGCGTCTTCAGCGCCGCGCTCAGGTAAAGAAAGTCTCCTCCCTGTAGCAGGCGTATCACAACACAACTCCCTCAATGACCTGCGTAGCAGGTGCCTTCTGCTCTCCTGTCCTCCTCTGAAGTAAACATTCTCAGGATTAAAAATTTGAGGCAAGAGACACTCTCTGATAGTTTTATTTATGGTTACTTGAAAATTGTTAATAAAATAGAGTTTTCAATTAAACAAAGATTGTTATAAAAATTGCTTCATCTGTATCTGAGTGGCTTCTTAAGGAATCGTGTCATATGTTGTGTGTGTTGTGGGTGTTTTTCAATGAATCTGCTCTTTAACAAAACTGTCTGAATAATAAGAATTAAATTTTCGGTGTAAGTTAATGAATGCAATTAATGTCTCACAAGGAAAGTACTTGGGCTCGAACAAACACATATACATCAAATCGTGTGAGAGATAATGTAAAGATCCCTTATTGCACTAGTGATACTCCCGCATCTGCAAAACTCTGCAGTCGTCCGTTAGAGGCCTCTGCGTGTGCCATGCCGCATTGCACTTTGACCTGTCGGTTCGCCAGTAGGGACGGTGCAGTGTGCCTCCGAAGTTGCGTTTTGTGACGTTATTTGTGTTTTGCTAATTAATCCTGCTAATGTATTGCGATTAGTTGAGATGAAGTTACGAAGAACCCTTCTTCGTGAAGATGGTATTAGTGTAGAAGATGAATCATTTGCATGCTTTCTCGTATCTGTTATGGTACAGAAATATGAGCATAAGTTAGATACTGTTTTTACAAACTTATATCAATGATAATAGGGATGATAATGACAAACAACTCATTGCAAGCGGTAGTGCTACGGTAAGTGCGGGAAGAGGCGATAGAAGCAGTGGCAGTGAATACCAACAGTCTTTCGGGAAGAAGGTTTTCGATGACAATTCGCTAGAGAACATGTACTATGATTATTGCATAAGTTATAGTTAAGATATCTGCATTACGTATGGCGTCTACAATTACATCTACAGTGTTATCTAGAGGTTGGTTTGCAGAAAAACAACACCCACCAGTACATTGAGGTGTACGTAGAGATTCTGTAAGCAAACGTTCATACAGATATGTTTGTTCGAGCCCATGTACTGTCCTTGTCAATTCAACAATTATTCCTGTCGTAGCTCACTTGTGAGTGAACGCTAATTTGTGGCATACCTGTGGGAAAGGGAACAGCATATGTGACACTGCTCTCAAAATTACAGTTAAAGCTGCAACTGTTGCAAAATCAAAGCTAAGTACTGAATTCGCAGGTGTGCAATGCGAATCCATTAATTACACAAATACAAAATATCTCCGTCTCTGTAGTCTTTTTTATTTTTATTTTTTTTATTTTTATTTGTTTATTTTTTATTTAAATAATTTGGATTAGTAATAAATGTTCCACACGAAACAGTCTGAAGGTTTCACTTTAAAATCACTTTATACTTTCTTCATAAGAATGATGGACATGAAGCATTAACTACATTGATAGTTTTACATTTCTTTACAGAAAGCCTTTTATTTATTTATTTTTTTTACCGTGATCAAAAACTAACTAGCACGTTAAGCACTGTAATCAAAAAATCAAAATGGTCCATATCATGTTTTCTCTTTTCTTTAATACAAAAAAAATCATACTAAACACCTGCGAAGTTTTTACTTTTCATGCTGAATGTCTGTCAGAAGTGGACTACAAGTACGCGGAGAGCCTAAGAATGAAAATGATGATTCTCCTTACCCGGACTTTTTTCTAATATCAGATCTCTTTCAATCATCGTCAAATTCTCCAGATTTGGTTTTACCTCATAATCCGTAGAAAATAATTTATCCTTATTATTGCACTTAAAATATACGTCTGTTCAACGCTTACACTGCAAATTTGAAACTTAACTCCATGACTTCCTGCACAACACTCTGCCAGTACTCACTCGTCGGTGGCGAGCAGCGAATCCTACCAGCTCAAACGCGGGCATAACTGTAGACTGGGATACCACCCGTCTGCATTGACCGATGACGTCATCAAGATGCCGGAAAACCAGTACACGGGATATCTTAATACTTCTGTATTGTAGATACCAATAATCTGTAGTTATTATAAATAACAGAATGTACCATCGATCACAGGTCTTAGCCCAAAGCCGGCCGCGGTGGCCGATGGGACTGCGGCGCGTCAGTCACGGTCTGCAGGGCCACTACGGTCGGGGATTCGAATCCCCCTCGGGCATGGCTATTTGTGCCGTCCTTAGTGTAAGCTAGTTCATAAGTAGTTTGTAAGTTTAGGGACTGATGACTCCGTGGTTAAGTCCCATAAGCTATACAAACATTTGAACATCTTAGCCCAAAAACTCGCGCCTTCGGCACTCACATACGAAAACTAAAAATTCTCTCGGTTAACCTACACCTAACCATCAGAGCGAAGCTAGATATCACTTTTTAAACACAAAACATTAATGTTTCTTTTTTTTAAAACGAACTCTCGTCTTTAACTCAACTACCACATAATCACTCACGCCTTCTACAAACGCACCTGAAAACTACCGCCTGCGATGACGTCACGCATCAAAGCTGACGGGCGGTATCCCCGTCTACAGGTGAGCCCAAAAGCGGAGCAGCCAAAGATATCAGTCGCAGACATTCAACATGGCAGACCTCAGACTAGCTTCCCTTGCATTTCATACTATTGTGACTGAAAAATACCCTTTTTTGCACAACACGAACTCATTTACACAAGTTAGTATTACAATTTCCTGTAACAAGTGTACGTCGTCACTGAATAGTATTTTGACAAAAAGACGTTAGGAGGCACAAGATAAACCACGTTCCTACTTGCGTTAAAAAAGTCAACACTGTACAGTAGCATCGTGGAACGCCACTCGAAATCTTAAGAGTCCACAAGGTCAACTTTAGGAATCACAGAGGAATATTTAAAAGTCCAACAAAAGAAAGTCCAGAGGTAAAAGTCCCTAGAAGCGCCAGAGTCCACTGCAAACCGAGTGTAGATCCACAGTACTAGTCCAAGAGAGCCCTGGGGAGTAGCGGTGAAAGTCTCCGTCAGGAGGCGTGTCCTTCCGTAATCGGCATAGGGAGGGGTTGCGAGCCTGGATACAACTGGTTCCAGCAGTGCTGCCTTACAGCGATCTGCGCCTGTAGCTGCACCTGCAAGAATCAGTGCACACTAGAAATGTTGTCATCCATAGAGTACCCGTAGGTGACTACCGTCTGCTAATCTTCGTATTTGGTTGTGTGCCGATTGAGTTACGCCTTCGAGGTAGGCTGCCTGGAACACTTATCGGTTGTGTGGTTTGTCGGCGCACAGGTGCTATCTCGAATCCGGCATAACAGTTACTGATCTTGTCTTTAGTGTGCCTCAAAAACCTTGCCAGCATAACTAAACGGAGCTAGTGGTGGTAACAAGCTGCTAGCAGTCGTGCAAATTACAAAACATTTTAGGACTGAACATACCAAAGATTTTCCGAAAAATAGATTTTACATTGAAGGCAACCGGTAATCCTGTTAGAAGAAAGTGTAATTTTTGCAAACGAAAAGTTAGTATCCGACATTTTGTCGGTAGGAGAGTGATCACAAAAGAGTTTAATTGAATGCCTGTTTCGAATACAAGCATAGCTCACATTTATGATAATTTATATTTCATTTTCATGCGACTAGTTTCGACAAACTCGTCGTTTTCAACTGATTAATAATGAAAAACACTAAATACGCATAGCACATATCTGAAATATTCATGCACGTCACATCACCTTAAGGTCAAACGCATAATATTTACGGATTCTGTGATCACTTGAGATTAACATTGGAAAATTACACATGTGCAATATGTTGCCGCCGGCCGCGGTGGCCGAGGGGACTGAGGCGCTCCAGTCACGGTCTTCACGGCCACTACGGTCGGGGGTTCGAATCCCCCCTCGGGCATGGATATTTGTGTCGTCATTAGAATAAGGTAGTTGGTAAGTAGTTTGTAAGTTTAGGGACTGATGACCCTTAGTTAAGTCCCATAAGCTTAACTCAGAAAACAAAACAAAAATATGTTGCCTGCCTTCTTAGGAAACACATGACATATGTGTCATTTTCCAATGTTAATCTCATGTTATGATAGAATCCATGAATATTATGTGTTTGATCTTAAGGTAGAGCAGTATTTTGACACGCATAAATATTGTAAATATATGCAATACTTATTTTCAAATAGTGTTTTTGATAAACATTAATTTAATTTTCCGTCGGTGCTTCACAAAACATGATAATATTATGAAAAAGGAAAATAAGAACATCATTCAGAATTTTCAGAATGGCGTTTTTGACTATTAACCACTTGAAAATGATGCGAATTTGGCGAAACAATGCGTATAAAATAAAATATAAATTATCATGATCTAGGCTTATGATCGTAAGAAACATTTTAACTAAAAATAGATAGGAACCACAAATGATTGTGGATATGCTTCATGTCGCAGACTCTCAAAGAGGTGAACTTGATGGTACGCTGTTAGTCGGTGCATCGGTGACGAAAACGATTGCACTGCTTAACTTTTTATTAATGGCAATAACCTCAGCAATAAAACCGTATACAAAAGAAGATAGAATATCAGTGGAGAACAGGAATAATCGGCGAAACCCGAAGTTACTAATAAGACGCTATGAGCATTAAGAACGATTGTGGGCAGAAAGTAGGGCAACTGCAAAACTCAACACTCAAGTCAGTAATACTGTTTCGATGAAAACGGCTCTACAATAAAATTAATGGAGGACCTGAAGTTACTAAACCATTCATAACGAACGAAAAGCTGTGAAGGAATTGGTGTTATGATAATAAAACCTAGATTTCGATTACTGGAAGTATGTGGTGTGGTCTGATGAATCATCGTTTACTATCTACAATCAACTGGGTTTTTGTATCGAAAACCCCAAAGACGCTGTATCCTTCATGCAGTCATAGAGGTGGTTCCGTCATTATTTGGGCATCTATATCTAAATTTATACTCTAGAAGTCACATTGAAGTGCATGCCAGATAGTTCATGGAACCAATTTTATGATATCTATACATCCTATAAAATAGGCTGTATGTATGTTCTACACGTCCTTACCTACTGGAACGATTTCAACCAAATTTGGTACTAATATTCTTTAATGTCAGGAATCATTTGCTATGAAACATAGATATCGGTCGCAGTGGCCAAGCGGTCTGCGGCGCACCAGTCACGGTCTGCACGGCGCTAAGGTCGGGGCTTCGAATCCCCCCTCGGGCATGTATGTTTGTGCCGTCTTTAGTTAAGTCCCATAAGACTTACAAACATTTGAACTTTTTTTTTAAACATAGCTCATACGATATCACGTCATAAACAGAGAAAACTGTCCCATCTTAAGGAGTGTGATAGCGTGATTTTATTCCTCAACTATTTCAGAATGGGAGCACTTTGCGACTTTGAACATAATTTCAAATATGTAAGAAAATTTTTCTCGCTGGCAACCCTAACAAAATGATGAAAGGAAAAATGTTTATAGCTGACTACTTTTCCAATGTTCATGATGTATATCTACGGCATCTGGCATGACGCTACAACTTGTTTCTTGGCAATCTACCATTATATCTGTCGCCCAGCCACAATGAATTTAAGTTGGCTCTCTCGACGTTGTTATAGTATACTTACTAATTATTTGGGGCATGTGCCGTCGATGCCTTATGTTGTGAAACTTTTTAGTGATAGTTATGAGAAACCTAGGCCATGTACGCTTTCTATGGAACAAAGATCAGTCTAATTTTAGACAATTTGAAACATAAGAGTTCAAATAAAGGTAACATAATGAAACCTGTAATCTCAAATGAATGGACGTATAGCGATCTTCACTACTGAGTTCTTTTGTTCTACGGACACACTTCAGTATCAGAGTTGTTTACTGATCGTTCCAGCTCGATGTCGACAGCGCTAAACTCGATCGCCGCGGTGGTGCTGGAGGACTTCGTGAAGACGTTTTTCGGTGAAGACTGTCTCTCCCGGCGCCAAACAAACATACTTCTGAAGAGCACCGTAGTCGTTTTCGGTATCATCTGTACCGTTCTCGTCTTTGTGGTCGAGAAACTTGGCACTGTTCTGCAGGTGAGTAGACTCGTGGACTACAACACATTCACAATTTTACAACCATAATTTTTATCAACTTCCTGCTAATAACTGATTTACGTCTTCAGATATTCTTCCTTGTCCGTAATGAAACGAAGCTGTTTCATATTTTATTTCTTTATTTTCTCCCTTCACAACCAAACTCAAAATATTTTAAACTTCAGCGTAATACGAACCACAAACAGAGGTGGAACATTCTCTCGATTTTGAAAGAATCTTATCTGTGAAAGAAACAGCTATCGTATTTTTCAAAAGGACCATTTACGTTAAGGGTTTTTTGTAATTTCTTTGTGCTACGTGCATCACCATTCGAGTACTTTGCGTTTTTCCACAATTGTACTTCCATTTGTTGCTTAGTTTTCCATCCCTAATTTGTACAAAAATTATTATGACACTTGTAGAATATCAGGTAAAAAAACCATTAAGTGTTCACGCGTTAATTCAACTACTTTAAAAGCCATAGGCACAAATCATGGGGCAGTAACCGCATTAAAAGCGTTTTTACCACGTTTCACAGGTAAAACGTAAATAATATTACAGCTTTCTATTTCATGTAGTGAATAACATAATCCAATTTTCATGGGTGCAGATGTTTTAAAATTAATTAATTTTCAATCCCTGTACCTATTCACCATCTAAAGTTTCCCTGCGCGCAGAACATTAACAATTTGTGTTATCGACAATGTTTTTCTGACTCACTTTCACTGTGACAGTGTTTTACTCCTGCTGGGTTTTATGTGAGCCACATAATGTACTACTGTAAAAAATGGCCATGTTTTAACCGGATTTAGTGCTATCTATGTCCCTCTTATTATAACGTAAATAATGTCCTTTTATATATTTTTGAAGTATTATCTTAAACTGAGAAGAAAAAGTAACATGCCGTCAGAGAAACAGTGTACTTGTTCTTGTTTTGTCATGTAAATTTATGTTAATTTGTCTTAAATGGTCAGATATTGTATTTACAGATTTGAGGCAAGATCATAAATATGAATCCACTTCATTAGCGCCTCTTTGTGCAGTGTGTTCTACCTGAAAATATATGTGTCCTTAATCATGTTAACAATCATGCTCTTCTACATTATTTGAACGACGCGACTGTATCAAGAAGCTCACTGCTAATGCTGTATTCAAACATTATGGGATTGTTTTTCCTACTCAGGTGCATCACGGTACTTTTTCTACATTTAGAGCTAGCTGCCATTCTTCATACGGACTAGAAATTTTGTCTAAGTAATCCTGTATCCATTACAGTCTATTAATGGCGACAGCCTCCCATACACCATAGCATCATTAGCAAACAGCCGGAAATTATCAGTTACTCTGTCGATCAGATCATTTATATTGATAGAAAATAATAGCGGTCCTATCACACTCTCCTGGGGCACGCCTGACGATACACTCGTCTCTGATGAAGACTCGCCATCGAGGACAATGTACTGCGTTGTATTACTTAGGAAGTCTTCCATCCAGTCACAAATCTGTGAACCTATTCCATAAGTTCGTGTCTTCGTTAGCAGTCTGCAGTGTGGCACCGCGTCGAATGCCTTTTTTAAATCTAGAAAAACACTCTCTGCCTGTCGCCCTTCATACATGGCTCGCAAGATGTCATGTGAGGAAAGAGCAAGCTGAGTTTCACACGAACAATGTTTCCTAAGCTCGTGCTGATTCATAGAAAGAATCTTATCTGTCACAATGAAATTTACTATATTCGAACTGAGAAAATGCTCCAAAATTTTACAGGAATTTGATGTCAACGATATTGGTCTGTAGTTATGTGGGTCAGTTCTCTTTCCTTTCTTATAAACGAGAGTCAACGGCGTTTGTTTGTTTTTTTTTTTTTTTTTTTTTTTTTTTTTTTTTTTTTTTTTTTTTTTTTTTTTTTTTTTTTTTGCAAACACTAGGAACTTTGGGCTGAATTATAGATTCGCGTTAAATGCAAGCTGAGTACGGGGCCAGTACCAGTACCGCCTGGTATTCCATAAGGACGAGTTCATTGTATTCAACAGAGCTGCTTCTCTACACCGGAAATACCTACTACTATGAACTCCATTTGGGAGTTAGTGCATATTAGTTAAATGATGGTACGTTAGTACGGTTCTCCTGCGTGAAAGATTTCGGACATGTCCAAAAGAACAGACACCATGTCAGTAATTGTAATTTCATAGAGATCGTTTTCCTTACTCTGTTATTGCATACCATGTGAATGATGTTGACCAAAGACTTTGATTACATTCGTAATTTAGAATACCATCTGTAACATGGTAGTTTATTCTTGCAACACACTTTTAATACAGTCTTTCAATATTGTTGCTAACTTGACCGTCAGTACTTTTGCTTTTTCATGTGCTGCGAATTGAGTGTCGAAGAAGGAGGTCTAGACGTCAGCAAAGTGGCGATAAAAACTCTCTTTGAGGAAGCAGGGGTTGGGTGGTTGCATCCGAGACCCTGCGGCCCAGAGCCAACTTTCTCCTCCTCCCAGGCACACAAATACTTCCTGGCCCGTGTATCTTTCAATGACAGTGCTAAAGCTATCTAAACATTACGCAAAATCGGTTGGCACTGACGTCCTCGAAATCAATTGTTTGTTACCAGCTGGATAACAGAAAAAGAGAATAGCAGAATGGCGTATAAAAGTTCGCGATACTAACGTCTGTAGTCTGTTCTTTCATTCTACCAATAAATGATTTGCGACCTTTTCCCACACAAACAGTACTTGTGTACTCTCTTCCTGCGTCGTGCGGAAATGAACGTGCGCATTTGGACGCATGCTATGGATTGTGTAGCCGCTCGCTTCGGGACTTCGAGTCCTCCTTTGGATATCGGTGTGTGTATGTTGTCCTAAGCATAAGTGAAAATTAGTAGTTTGTAAGTCTAGGAACTAATGAGCTCATACGTTTGGTCCCTTAGGTTTTCAAACATGTGACCTTTTTTTTTTTTTATTTCTTTTCAATCGTATACATTCATTTTTGTTGGTGTCCATTAACCCAAGATTACTCATAATTCACATTTGAGAACTAACATTTTTTTTTCTTCAAATGCGTCTTCCATAGTAGCGATTTTGACCCCAGATATAGACGAATAACGTAATCACGACAGACATTTACAGAGCTGTTCAAGCAATAAGCTCTGGACCTAATTGGATATGAAAGCTCAATATGCAAGCATCCAAAACAATCTAATTTCCAGAGCCTTAATGAAACGGCTTTAACCCTTCATCACACACTTTTTCAATCGCAAATCATTTTTTTAATACTATAATTTGTTCAAGGGTGCCAAGAAAAATGTAAAAAAAAAAAAATTATACAATTTATATTGGGGAAAAATAGTGTATTTCTTAGACTTTGCATTTATGCAAAACTGCGTTAAACTTAACTTATTCATACTTAACACTTTGCACTTATACAAAACCTTGTGAAATGGACATACGTTATCCATGAATGTTCCTGCTTTGAGCTATAAAAATGACCATCAAAAGAGAGCACTAGCACTATGTGCTGTTCTGAGATTGCTACAAAGAGCAATACACATTTTCATGTTAAAATTATAAATACTCTGGAAGGATTACCAATACTATTAACTTTCAAGATCATTCTTTCTTACTAATAACTTACTTAAAATATTGTTAAACAATATATTTGGACAGGCAGCTTCTACTTTTCCTACTTTCCCCATTCATATTTAATTATGTTAAAGTTTATTAATTTCAAAATGCCTCTTTTCTGTTCATTGTTCCATTAAAGTTTCTGGTATTTTGTTTCACAGTTCATATCGGTTATGTCAGTATCGAAAGATAGATACAGTAGCCCCTCTTAATCAATTAGTTTTAGTTTGCAATACGTAACTAACTGTTACTGATCATAATTACGTTCCTAACAAATGTATTAAAGCATTCCTAATTTGTTTCACTATAATGTATTCGTAATCTTTTATATTTTCTTCAGACGGGGGGTAAATTGTACACTCTGCTATTCATTCCCCTGGTACGCGTTCTCTTACTCCACATAATGGGTTAATAACACGCAAATCGTCTTCTAGAAAAACTTTTATTACTCTTATAATTATGATTCAACGACACTGAAACTTTTGCACGATATTACAACAAAATTGGAGTAGGCGTTACACTCACAACTGAGTACCCTTTTTAAATATTTGGTGTAACGAAAAAATCATACTTGAATTCCTATCTATCCTACAGCTGCAGAATCTTATCTTTCCATGTAAACTAGGCTGACAACTCATTCGTATATCACCGTATGTAAATTATAACAAATCTGTCGGCTGTGTAAAACCGCAATATATGAAACCATCGCTCAATAAATTTCGCATTTTGACCGTTACGATCAGTTTTACCTGGCACTACCATATGGAGTACTTGGATTTACATATTTATTGTGCTCATTTGCATTTTTTACAGCTGTCCATATCGCTGGGCTCCATGACCAGTGGACCGGTTCTGGGCGTCTTCTCCGCCGGCATGTTCCTGCCCTGGGTGAACACTGCCGTGAGTACCGCGGCGGATCATAAGTGACATATTTTGTGAATAAGAGCTCATCCAGTGTCTGTGTTTCTAGTTTTTACGTGTTTAAGACAGGTAGTATGAATAATATAATGAACGCATTATCGCTACTACTGACCCAAGTAATACAACTTTATATGACAACTAGCTCTGCCGATGATATATATATTCAATTAGGTAAAAGAGGTTATTCAGACAGTTGAGGGAGAGGAAAAGTTGATTTTCATAAGTGATTGGAACTCAATAATAGGAAAAGGAAGTGAAGAAAAAATAATCCCAATGGCATATTTTACGGCCCACTTTTGATTTGCCTGTAGTTTTAAGAAGTTTTGCAAACACCTCGGACACAAATAATAAAAATAGAAATAAAATTGATGGACGATACGATTGTGCCTCTACTATTGTGATGATATCTACGCATCCAACACGTAATATTCTTTCTGGCCGTATTTTAACGAACAGCAAAAAGTATTTGATATTTCAGTTTAGCTTTGACAAATATACTCTTTTTTTTTTAATATTACTTCTATAAACTATTATTTTAATATTTCCCCCAGCCACGCGGGAGTAGCCGAGCGGTCTGGAGCGCCACGTTACGAATCGGGCGGCCTCCCACGTCGAGGGTTCGAATCCCCCTCGGACATGGATGTGTGTGTTGTCCTTAGGTTAGTTTAAGTAGTTTGTAAGTCTAGGGACTGATAACCAACGTAGTTTGGTCCCATAAGAATTACAAACATTTTAACATTTTTATCTCCCCCACATTTTCATTATGACTTAATTTACTTATCTTAGGGAACGAGATCATTGTATAAATTGAATAGATGCCAAGATCGGAATTTTTATTTTATTCATTCACGACGAACGGTTTCGGCACTCTAGTCTCATTGTAATTAAACTGCTTATTATAGTGCTGCACATAAAATCTGGCAGGTGTACTGCATTATAGTTATACAGGGTGGATCTAAATTCGCGCAGTCGCAGTCGCAGCGCAATTCCTCACATGCTAACAATAAAAAAAAAATGTCTCTCACAAAATTTCGTCCTGCGCACATTTCCGGCCGTAAATGAACGTCGAAGATGAAGATGGGTGTGTGTGCCATACGTCAGTGTGTTTCAGAATTACACTACTATACCAACAAACTTCTAGGAGATTTCGGGGCTGTCTTGACGAAGAAAGTGAGCATAAGAGGCCATGCCCGGAAACGTCATCCAATGACGCTACAGAGCGTCGAAGTTGCTGGAGGGGATGTCTAGCGGCAGGAGCTGGTGCCTGTAACTTGAACTCTTGGAACACATAGCCATCTCAGTCTTTGACGTCCATTTACTGGCGGAAATATGCGCAGGATGAAATTTTGTGGGAGACATTTTTCATTGTTGGCAGGTCAGGAATCGCGCTGCGTACCCCGAGTGCGCGAATTTAGATTCATTCTGTATAGAAAATCATGTGCTGGTGGATAGATATAAAATGAATGTCTGGTCAAAATTAAAACAATAATATATACATAAAATAATAACCACCATGGTGCACATTATCAAAAACACGTCGTTTTTAGGACAATGAATTACAATCTAATGTCTAAAAACGCCATATTAGCTGATAACACCTGCCATCGATGGTACGAGGATTACGAATTTCTCTCCCAGCTGTTGTTCGGCGTAGCGTAATGGGCGGCGAATTAGTTTGTGATGTAGGAACATGTTAGACGGTGGTTCGAAACTTTCCGGGTGCGGTGGCTCACCGCGCTCGGTCAGAGTGCTCGACGCCCTCTGCCACGAAAAAATTGAGTCAACGACGAAAAGATCAAAATTAAACGAAATAAACCAACGTTCATAAAGGACCGAGCAAACCGGAGAACCAATGAAAAGAGAGAAACAGAAAAAGGACTTGACGCTATATGTAATAAAATAAAAACTGAGCACAATCCTCAACAAACGACCCAGGACGAACATGAAAAAACGACCGCAAAGCATCGTTCTACTTGAAGAAAAAATATAGATATATAAAAAAAATTTAAAAACCGCCACTGGCATTTTTCCTCTTGTTTTCTAAAATATTTTTTAAACACTCTTGTTAATTGAACACAACTATATCCTGCAGGATTCTGAGTGGTTCAAAGGTAACAGCGCTTTCTCTGAAAAATGCATTTGTTCTATTTTCGAAACATATAATGAAATACATGACAACGAATTGCAAACATAGACTTCCGTACCATATGCACACAAACTTGGGAGATACTTTACTATGAATGTTGTAAATGACGTAATGACAATAGTAACTTTGTACATAGATTGAGTACTAGAGCTTTGTGGAATTCGGTATTACCACACTTATTCCGTTTGTTATTTTAGTTGTAAAAGAAAACGTAGTCACGGTTTGAAACAGAATATTTGCTCTTTATTTTATCGCGGAACAAAGTAACATGAACAAAGTCATATTTGAACTACAGAAAAGGTAAACCAATCTACGTTAAAAGCGTACGTAGCAACCATGCCAAAGACAAACATTTTAGCAGATGCATAGATTCTAATTAATGACTTTCAACATATTCCATTAATAGTGAACAATTGCTTCGGGAAACAACAGGTAATTTGTTGCAATGTATACACATCTCTTCCGTTTCGTTAAGGAACGTCAGTAGCCACAGAAAACTAGGAATTTATATATGAAACTACCAGTCTAGAATATTCATTACCACACTATCGCCCCTGTGTTGTGCAAATCCTTCACAACACCAGTGTTCAATTCGTTGTTACGTATTTCACGGCATGTTGAAGAAATAGAACAAACGCACATTTCAGACGGAGCACTCTTACACCTGCTTAACTCTAAACATTGCAAGAGATAGCTCTATTTAATTAATAAGAGTGCTGGAAATCCTTTTAGGAGCCAAGGCGAAAAAAATAATGGTATCGGCGGCTTTAGAACAACTGACCCACTTGGGGTCGTATTCAGCCGGCCTGGTACGAGACTTTAGATAAAGCCACTTGGGTGTCGATAAATATGAAATGATGAGAACAACAACCAGACCCCCAGTGGAGAAAATCTTTGACCGGACCAGGAATTGAACCGGAGGCCAATGCGTGGCAATCTACCACGGTGTCCACTGTACTATGGAGGCGGGCATGGGCAACCTGAATCCAATTTTTAAAATGGATTGGATGCTGGAGTGATGTATGCATTGAAATCAGCAGTTTCCGCCAAGTTCATTCCTGTAAACAGGTTCAACATGGCAGTTACGTTTCCAAAGTTAGAGAACAAGATCATTCTTTTACGAAAGATATCTTGCTTAGTGATGAGGTGAATTTGTGTCACTGGTGAAGTGAACTGTCACAACCACAAATACTGGAGTGACGAGAATCCACACTGGAGGGAACCTTCAGAGGTAGTTGGTGATGTAAAAGTTATGATGTGATGTGGAATATGCGGTACCCGTGTAATGGACGCATTTTCATGGAACAGAACCTAAATGCACAATGCTACCTGTAAATGTTGCAAGAAGTGTTACTCTTACCTCTGAATTAAGATAGTAGGTTTCTCTCTACCACAATGTAGAGCACTTGTTCGTCATTGGTTTGATGGTCGATTTCTTTGTTATTGGATTGGGTAACTTGGTTCTGTGGAACGGCGATACCCATCACCAGATCTCATACCGCTTTATATCTCTTGGGCCATTTAAAGCAAATCGTATGTGCAGAGAAAATAATATACAGACGCCATCTATAGCAACGCGATAAAGAAGCGCGTCCAGCTTTGTGAAAATTCTTTTGCGGGTGCACAATGATTGTGCGTTAACAACGAGAGACAGCATGAACACATAACATTAAGTGGTTGTTCTTTATGGAGAACAGTCCAGTCTGAATCTCCAAACAAAATTTCTTTCAAGCATCCCGTTAGCAATGCAACGCATCCCATCACACTTCCAAGTCTTTCTCCACTACATTAAGGGGATTTCGACGTGAAAATAACTGAAAAATACGAAAAAAATTACCTCCTTATGGAAGACAATTTTTTTCCGTTTCCAAAAATGTATGTTTTATTTACTTTTAAATATTTATTATAGTCTTAAACGCTCCTTGAACAATGGCCACGCTGACGCCTCAGGCAAGGAATATCACCGTAAACATCCCATGCCTGCCACTGCCATGGAAACAATGAAGCCAGTATACCATGTAGATAAAAAAATTACGTACCAAATGTCTACATGGCCGTACACAAACTTACAAACTACTTATGAACTAGCTTATACCAAAGACGGCAGGAACAACCATGCCGCTACAGCCGGTTTGAGTTAATGTCATTAAGTTTTGGTACAAAATCACAACTTCTTCCGCATTGTAGATCAAGAGTAATGTGCACCGAAAGGAAGGTACGAAGATGCAGCCTGTTCTCTTCCAGATCCTCTTAATCTCGTCTGCTAACGTCATATCCGGTATTCGAAGTCTTTTAGTTTCCGTGCCTTCACTTTTAATTTGACCTTTTATTCCCTCATTTTGATTTTGATTCCCTCATTCTGAGTTCTAATTTACTGCAGTGCGCCCAATTTATCGATAATAAACTGTATTTATAACAAATTTCCTAACATGTCCCTCTGAATTTCTGCTACTCCCCCTTCACTGTGTCGCTGCTCAAATCCGCACTCGCTAGGCGACTACTTAAATTGCTTCAGGCAAAGCCAGCAAACTGCCACGGCGCGAGTGCTGCTTTGACTTGACTAGTGCTGCTCTGCTATCGCCTTGCTGCTGTATAGTCCACGCCCGCTTCTGTCGTGTGGCCGGTGTGCTGCATCAAAGTGCAGACGGCGATCGCGTGGCGCTCTGCAGACGGAGCTCCAAGCACGGGCAGCTCTGCGCTGGAGACGACGGCGTTGCTATGGAAACGGACTCGCGCTACCCGATCTACTGTGCGCTACTGCTCGGATCTCTGTGAGGACTCGACGTGCCGTGGCCGTTATGCTATGGAGGGCGCGAGACCCCGGCGAGACACAACACCTCGCGCTGCAGCACGTAATCCCCCTGCCAACCGGCACCTAACCAACCTAAAGCATGACTCTATCTAGTTTCCCAGCAAACTAGATCCAGAAATAGAGACTCCAACTGCTAGCTCTCAACCGACAAGAAGCATTCCATCTGCAACGCATCCCATCTTGCCTCCAAATATTTCTCCACTACATTAACCTTTTATAAGGCAAAACTTTATTTTTGAAACAGATAATTGAAATGTAGCTAGTTAAATTACTTACCGTAACCAAACACATAAAATATATTTGATATATGAAAATACTTTTATTATTAATTAGTATAAATTTTTAAACTTTGCAAAATATTGACCATAATCCATTCTGTGGAACAATTACTTTTGTGGTCGATAATTTAACCACTTCATGAAAATGAGGTATTTTATGACAACAGCAGTAAATAAGAAGAAATAAAATCTTTATTTGTCGTTTCCTTTCTTTTATTTTGCATACATACATAAAAATACATACAAAATATACTTATATGTGGCAAAGCATTGTCTGCACAAAGTTACACTACAAGTGATACAAGATAACTATAAAAATACATAAAAAAGAGTCATACATAAAATCACATATCACGTTTGTTCAGTTCTTTAGTTCTGCTGGTGGAAGGGTCCAAAGTATTGCCTACACAAAGCCTCATTGCAGGTAGTGCATGCCAACTTACTACGCTTACGTTTGCTTCGTGTACTGCAAAATGCACACCTCCTTATGAACTAAAAAAAAAAAAAAAAAAAAAAAAAAAAAAAAAAAAAAAAAAAAAAAAAAAGTTGCTTTCATTATGAAACTGCAATTACTGTACACGTAAGAGGTGGCCGCGGCGGATTAGCCGCGCGTACTGGAGCGCCGTGTTGCGGTGCGCGCGACCGTCCGCCGTCGGGGGTTCGAATCCCCCCTCGGGCATGGATGTTTGTGCCGTCTAGCTAGTTCATATGTAGTTTGGAGACAGATAGCCCCGCAGATAAGTCCCTTAAGCTTAACAACATTTGTACATGTAAGAGGCAGCTTATTTGAATCTACATTATGGCATAGCATCATAATAAATCGATTTAAGGTTGTAAGTGTAAAGACTTACCAACAACATCAGACGTATTCTCTGCAGATAAAACTAGTACTTTTGCTTCCCATGCTATATACAGCTCACTGCTCACAAATCGTTCACCTTTCAAATGTTCAAATGTCTGTAAATCTATCGGACCAAACTACGTGGTCATCAGTCCGTAGTTTACAAAGTACTTAAACCTCGGTAAACTAACCTACGGACCAACACACACACCCATGCTCCGGAGAGGACTCGAACCTCTACGGCGAGCAACCGCGCGCTCCGCAGCGAGGTGCTTTAGACCGCTCGGCTACTCCACCGCTGCGTTCACCTTTCTTACTAACGTGAGATGCAACTTCTTCAGAACAGCATATAACATCTAAGCGAAATACTAAATTTCAGAAACTGATAAAATTGTCAAGTAAATACTCTGATAACAGAATAACATAATACAACCTGTCCAGAGGTATTTGTTCAGCAGAGGAATATTACATAAACTCTAGAAAAATTGAGGTTATCTATCTTTCCTGGCATTCGCGAAACAAAACCAATCATTTCAGTAGGATTTTCACTAGACCCACTAGATATCGTACTTCTGGAGACAAATTACTCTCACCATATTTATATTACAACATAAAATCATAATAAATCGACTTCATGTATAGACTTACCAACAAAATTACGACATCGAAAACTTACGCCGCTTTGTTGTTACTTTATAAACCACAAACACTAACAAGTTCTGCCATCAGTTGATAAAATAATGTTGTGGTCGCTTTCTTAGCCAAAGCCGCGGTGGAGTAGCCGAGCGGTCTAAAGCGTCTCGCTGCGGAGCGCGCGCTCGCTCGCCGTGGAGGTTCGAGTCCTCCCTGGGGCATGGGTCTGTGTGTTGTCCTTAGGTTAGTTTACCTAGGTTTAAGTAGTTTGTAAGCTACGGACTGATGACCACGCAGTTTGGTCCGATAGAATTACAAACATTTGAACATTTTTTATCTTAGCCAAAGATCATCCCCGCGCAGTAGCTGAATGTGATAGGGTCTATGACAGGCAGCAGTCAGCAGAGATTTTGAACCTTATATCGTGTGATTAAAATATCGACCACAAACCTATAAATGGTTAATAACGTCATATCAACTATTAGAAGTCTTTTAGTCTCCTTCGATACTAAACAGTACTACAAGGAAATGTTCAAATCTATGTCAAGCTTAAGGGACTTAACTGCGGGGTCATCAGTCCCTAAACTTACAAACTACTAGTGAACTACCTTATACAAAAGACAACACAAACATCCATGCCCGAGTGGGGATTCGAACCCCCGGCGGGGAAAGGCTCGCACATCGAAGCATAGCGCCTCATTGCGGTTTGCCACTCCGCCGCGGCGTGCTATAAAGTCGGGTTCACACAAGCAACTAATGAAGTGCTATAGATTGTTGCATAGTGAAGTTGTAGCTCAGTAGCAAGTGTGAACTTCCAGTTTCTAGTAGCGCCACTTAAGAGTTGCTACTTTTTCCACGCAACCAAAAATTCAACTTCGTTGTAATTTGTTTCGCCACTTTCTTTCCGCCACCACCAAATATCGACATCGAGTGTCACCTCGCGGGGTATTTCTAACCATTTTACTGCGTACCGGTGTTTTTGCGTTCGAGGTTTAAGTTTTGGCGTCTTTCTTTGCGGCTAAAATGTCGAATAAATGAAGAAAACACTTCGTGTGCTTGTGGAACAAAGTGTAACGGTCGTTTGGGCGCGAATGAAATGTGCCGTTGCAAATCGTGATCAGATGACACTGCGGACGCCATATTGCAAACTGCACAACTAAGCAGTATTTGTGAAGTGTGTGTAAACGACAGCTCACAGTGCAACTGCAGAAAGACACGCGTTGTTGTCTCAATTGGGTTGCTTGTGTGAACCCAGCTTAAGGGACGCTTTACAAATACAAAGGCCACAGCTGGTGATGCGTCTGTTATTTACTGACGCGTTTCGTACTCATCATCGTCAAAAGATTCTGACGATGACAAGATCGAAACGACCTGTGGCCTTTGTATTTGTAAAGCGTCTCTTATAGCACTGTTTGAAAACGAAAACATTGGTGACTTCATGACACGTTGGAATTTTAGTCTCTTTGCCTTCATTTTTCATTTGGTATGATAAAAAAACTCTTTACAGATTATTTTGATGCACATTATATTTATAGCATATACATTGTTTTAAACAGTAGGTGAAACCAAGCAGTATCGGATAAGGAAAGGAACCTAATTTTGGAACGGTGGGTGCACCAATCTGCCATTAATACATTCGAAGTTTCAAAACTTTATTACAATTAGAACATATAAATACAATAACCCAGAAGAGGTCTTCTTGCATCTCAGCTTAGACCTTCCTCAGGTTGTGTTGCTTTCACTGCGATCAATTCACGAAACCAAATGAGCAATAACGAATTGTCAACACTGCAATGATCATGTGTTTCTATAAATCACGTTCGCAACTGCAGCTGATTTATGATTCAAATATGTTTTTTAGGTGTAGAAAAGGCTTATGATCGTGTTCCTAGGGGAAAGCTATTGACAATTCTACAATATTATGGAACAGGGGGACAAACGTCTGTAGGCAATTAATGGTCTTTACGTAGATCGTGAGGCAGCAGCTAGAGTTGACGCTAAATGAAATTCATGGTTCACCGTAGGTTCAAAGGTAAGAAGGACAGGTTTAACCAGGGCAATATATATATATATATATAAATAAATTTTGACGCTTCCCGTCAGACACAAATTTGCAACTGTACCCTGCCCACTAGAACTCAAATTCGTAGTCACTTTGTAATGATTCCTGTAAGAGTAAGGGCCTTGGAGTGCCTCTGGTTTGAGTTCTAGTGGGCAGGGTACAGTTGCAAATTTGTGTCTGACGGGAAGCGTGCTTGAGTAATTCCGTGCAGGTGTGGTGATCGCTGTGTCTCCAGTGGTTAAGGGGTCAGCGCAACTGCCTAGAAATCAGGAGACCCGGTTTCGAATCCCGGCTGGGTACACATTTTCAACTTTAACCATTCGCAGTTAATGTCACTCATTCCGTGAATATCCACAAATGTGCTGATCTGAAGCGCAGCATATCAACAGAGGTAGCCAGAATTGCTACGGACGTGCTTCGTTCTGTTGTGCAGAATGCAATCTTGCGCTTTCCGACTCCTCTTGACACTAATGGGCGACATATTCAGCCCCTGATGTACCGTAGCAGCACATTAATGTGTTTCATTTGAATTGGTTCTGTATTATTACTCTTCCCTATATCCTTGACATTAATACTAGCAAATCTGGCAATCGTGCGGTAATTATATTCCGTGT
This sequence comes from Locusta migratoria, assembly GCA_026315105.1. Classification (NCBI taxonomy): domain Eukaryota; kingdom Metazoa; phylum Arthropoda; class Insecta; order Orthoptera; family Acrididae; genus Locusta; species Locusta migratoria. The sequence goes on from CM048751.1 coordinate 28,505,156, forward strand.
TACAACATGTTAAACAGGGCATGTTTAGTTGTAACTCACCGATTTATCTATTTTTGGTAATGAGACTTCCGTCTTCTTGCTACAGTCTTTTTATTCCGTCGATACGCGTTTCGCCCTCTAATTTAGGACATCATCAGTGGACTACATACTTCGAAATTACAATCTTTGGATTTTATAGTCTCCTGATTTTCATGATGTTCTTCCCACATGGTCATTGATTAAATTCACACACCTTCGCCACGATTTGGGTACTTCCATATTCATTTTATCACTGTTTACTGTTACACAAATTGTCATGAAGCTGTATGAATTCAACCTGTGTCCACGTAGGAACCACGCGATACAATTTGCGAGACTATAAAATGTGAGTATGCTTTATTTCGATAAAAAAATATAGTGAACTCTATTCTTTATTTATTTCGATTAAAATATAGTGAACTCAACATAATCTGTTGAGCGTACATAAGTTAGCAAAAATGTAATTTCTAGTTACGTACACCACTGATGATTCCCTAATATAGAAGGATAGTTTGATAAGTGTGGTGAATTTGTATGAAAGAGCGGCAACTTTTCTGAGGCTGCACTGTTGTTGGTAAGCCGGATATTTCCACAGATATTACAGCAAGTTTCAAACGTCAGCTGTTATTAGTTGTTTGTTGGCTGCCAGATGAAGTGGTAATTGCGCAGTTTGTTCCTTATAATGGAGAAAACGACTGTCGTGCGGTCATTAAACATCTTCATTTGAAGGTTTAGAAGATCAAATCCGAGTTGGATGAGGTACATGTAGGTTCTGCACCTACACTGAAGAGCATTTACTTTGGATCAATGCGTTTAAACGTGATCGGAGCAGCACGGAAGATGGAGCACGCTCCGTCGGCCCGATGTGGCCACCATAAAGGGAACAATCGATAAGGTGCATGATAAAGTAATGGAAGATCGAATATTAAAAATTAGCGGTATAGCTAACATTGTAGGCATCTCAACTGACCGACTGCATTACATCGTCCATCAAAAACTGGCCATGAAGAAGCCCTTTCAGCGGTGGGTGCCTGCTCACTTTGGACCAAAAACGGAAACTAAAGAACATTTGTGGTCAGAATCTCACACTGTGTTGACGCAGTCTATAGGAGTTTTTGCAGAAACTGTGGATGAAACCTGGATCCACCGTTACACTCCAGACACCAAACAACAGTCCAAACAATTGACGAATAGTGGGGAGAGTGCACCAAAGAAGGCAAAGTCTGTTTTGTCAGCTGGAAAAGTGATATCCAGTATCTTTCGGGATTCCCAGGGTATAATCCTTATAGATTACTTCGAAAAAGGCAGATCCATAACTGGGTTACTCTGCTGGATCGTTTGAAACAGTAGCTAGTTGAAAAATGTCCAAGATTGGCCTAGAAGAAAGTGCTGTTTCATCAGGACAATGCTCCAGCCCAGACAGCAGCTATCGCAAAGGCAAAAGTACACGACTTGGGATTCGAATTGGTTCCTCAGCCAACCAATTCACCAGATTTGGCTCCGAGAGACTTCTTCTTAATCACAAACACGAAAATTTGGCTTGCTGGACAGAAATTTTCATCGAATGAGGAAGTGTTCGCCGCTGTGATAGTCTATTTTACAGATTCTGACAAAGCAAAATTGGAAACTCGCTGGACCAAGTGTATAACCTTGGAAGGAGACAATGTCGAGAAATAGAGTGTTTTCGCCTTTAAAGCAATTTTTCATTCTATTTTTAGCGGACTTATCAAACCGCACAGCCGAGCGAGGTGGCGCAGTGGTAACCTACTGGACTCGCATTCGGAAGGATGGTGGTTCAAATCCACCTCCGGCCATCCAGATTTAGATTTTCCGTGATTTCCTTAAATCACTCCAGCCAAATGCCGGGATGGTTCCTTTGAAAGAGCACCGCCGATTTCCTTCCACATCCTTACCCCAACCTTCCGAGCGTATGCTCCAATGACCACGCTGTCGACGTGCTATCTCGCGAATTTTTAATCTTCGATCTTCCATTAACATATCATGCACCTTGTCGATGGATTCCTGTGTGGTGACTTCAACGGGCCGACCGGAGTGTGTTCCATCATCTTTGCTTTTCCGACCACGTTTAAACTTATTGATCCAAAAGTGAATGGTCTTCCGTGTTGGTGCAGAACCCACATGGAGCTCATCCAACTCGGATTTGATCTGTGCATCTGTCTAAACGTTAAAATGGAAATGTTTAATGAACGCACGATAGTCGTTTTTCTCCACTCCAAAGAACAAACTACGCAAATACCACTTCAGCTGGCAGCCCACAAACAACTAATAACAGCTGCCGTCTGAAACTTGCTGTCAAATCCGTGGAAATATTCGGCTTACCAACAACAGTGCAGTTTCAGAAAATTTCCCGCTTTTTCATACAAATTCACCAGACTTATCAAACCACCCTTCTATATTAGGGCATCATTAGTGGATTCCAAAACATGAAATTACATTTTTGCTTACTGATGTACTCTCAACAGATTATGAAGAGTTCACTATGTTCTTATCGAAATAAAGGATAGAGTTCACTACAGAACTCACTATATTTTTTTATCGAAGTAAACGATACTCACATTTTATAGTCGCGCAATTTTTTATCGTGTACTTCCTACGTGAACGCTGGTTAAACTTCAAGCTTCCTTCCTTCCTTCCTTCATACCGCAGTCTTACGGCGACCTGCGTATGGAGGAAATAAAATAATTGCAGCAAGAAAAGGGCAATTTCACTCCGTAAACCAAATAATTCTGCTCTTGCCGCAGAAGATGGCCATAAAACAAACTTGATAACTTGCATGTATTTTCAGAGCTGTTATTTTTTAATTAACAATGCACATGCAATCTGAGCCTGCTGTCGCGTGTTGCAGGGCGCCATCCTGGGAGGCATGGTGGGCCTGGGCTTCATGGGCTGGGTGGTGCTGGGCACGCAGGCCTACATGGCCAGCGGCCACCTCACCATCCCCGGGAAACCGCTGTCCATCGACGGCTGCAGCGAGCAGTTGCTCAGGGCCGCCAACGTGACGGCCGCCGCCGTGGACACCACGCCCGCGCCCGAGCTGCTCAGGTATCTCACGAGAACTGGAGGTGTTGGGGGAAACGTTAGGAGGTTCATGCTATAGCTCTTAATGTAGCCACAAACACCGAAGTCAAAGAAAGGAACAAAGCCGTAACAGGTAACAAAGATATCTACACAATTGTTGTTATGGTCTACAGTCCGGAGACTGGTTTGATGCAGCTCTCCACAATACCCTATCCTGAGCAAGCCTCTTTAACTCCACATAAGAACGGCAACTTACATCTGTCTGAATCTGCTTACTGTATCCATCTCTTGGTCTTCCTCTGCGGTTTTTACCCCACACACTTCCCTACAATGCTAAATTCACGATTCCTTGATGTCTAAGAATGTGTCCTACCAATCGATCCCTTCTTTTAGTCAAGGTATGCCAGAAATTTCTTTTCTCCACAATTCTGTTCAGTACCTGCTCATTAGTTACGCGATCCACCCACCTAATCTTCAGCATTCTTCGGTAGCACCACATTTCAAAAGCCTCTATCCTCTTCCTGTCCGCACTGTTTATCGTCCCGCCCATGTTTCACTCCCATACAAGGCAACACTCCACACAAATGCCTGCAGAATGGACTTCCTTAGGCTTAAATCAATATTCGAGGTCAACAAATTTCTCTTTTTCAAGAACGCTTTTCTACCCATTGCCATTCTACATTTTATATCCTCTGTACTGCGACCATCATTTGTTATTTTACTGCCCAAGTAACAAAACTCATCTACCACCATTGTTTCCTTACCTAATCTAATTCCTTCAGCATCACCTGATTTTCTTAGACTGCACTCCATTACCCTTGTTTTACTCTTGTTAATGTTTATCTTATATGCACCTTTCAGCACACTGTCCATTTCGTTCAACTGCTCTTCCAGGTCCTTTGCTGTCTCTATCAGAATTACTATGTCGTCGACAAAACGCAATGTTTTTAATTCTTCCCCCTTCTCTAAATTTCTCCTTGCTTTCCCTTACAGCTTGCTCAATGTACAAATTGAACAACATTGGGGAAAGACTACAACCCTGTCTTACTCCCTTTCCAACCACTGCATCCCTTTCATGCCCTTCATCTCTGACAACCGCTGTCTGGTTTTTGTACAAGTTGTAAATAACCTTACGCTCCCTATATTTTACTCCTCCTTTCTTCAGAACTTGAAAGAGTTTATTCCAATTAACATTGTCAAAAGCCTTCTCCAAATCTACAAAAGCTAGAATTGTAGGTTTGCCTTTCCTTAATCTATCTTCTACGATAAGCCGTAAAGTGAGTATTGCCTCCCGTGTTCCTACATTTCTTCTGAACCCAAACTGATCCTCTCCGAGGTCAGCTTCTACCAGCTTTTCCATCCTTCTGTATTTAATTCGTGTTAACATTTTGCAACCATGACTTATTAAACTGATGGTTCTGTAGTTTTCACACCTGTCTGTGCCTGCTTTCTTTGGAATGGGGATTATTACATTTTTCTTAAAGTCTGAGGGTACATCGCCTGTCTCATACGTCTTACACACCAGGTGAAACAGTTTTGTCATGGCTGGTTCTCCCAGAGACTTCAGTAGCTCTGAGGGAATGTCATCTACTCCAGGGGCCTTGTTTCGACTGAGGTCTTTCAGTGCTCTGTCAAATTCATCTCTCAGTATAGTGTCTCCTATTTCATCCTCAACTACTTCTTCTTTCCTTCCTCCAACACTGTCTCTAAGTTCATTTCCTCCGTAGAGCTTCTCTATAATCTTTCCACCTTTCAACTTTCCCTTCTTTGCTGAGAACTGGTTTTCCATCTGTGTTCTTTATATTCATACAGCTGCTTTTCTTATAACCAAATATCTCTCTTATTTTCCTGTAAACTATATCTATTTTTCCCCTATTTATATATCCTTCTACATCCTTGCATTTGGCTTCTAGCCACACCTGCTTAGCCATTTTGCACTTCCTGTCAATCTCATTTCTTAGTCTTCTGTACTCCATTCTGCCTGTTTCATTTACAGCATTTTTATATTTTCTCATTCCATCGATTAAATTTAGTATGTCCTGCGATATCCAAGGATTTTTGTAGGTCTTGCCTTCCTACCAATTTTGTCCTCTACTGTTTTATTTCCCCCCGTTTCTGTCAATTGGTGCCTAAAGCACCCTCTGAAATTCTCAAGAACTTCAGGTTCCTTCAGGTTATTTAGGTCCCATCTCCTTATTTTCCTACCTTTCTGCAGTTTTTTCAGTTACAGCCTACAGTTCATAACCAACAAGTTATGGTCAGAGTCTATATCTGCCCCTGGGTATGTCTTACAGTTTAAAACCTAGTTCCGAAATCTATGTCTTACCATTATAAAATCTATCTGGTATCTCCCGGTGTCTCCTGGTCTCTTCCACGTATACAACCTTCTTTTGTGATTCTTAAACCACGTGTTTGTTGCTATTAAATCATGTGCCGTGCAAAATTCTACCAGCCGACTTCCTCTTTCATTCCTCCTGCCCAGTCCATATTCACCTACTACTTTTCCTTCTCTTCCTTTTCCTACTACCGAATTCCAGTCTCCCATCACAATGAAGTTTTCCTCTGCCTTAACTGTCTGAATAATTTCCTTTAGCTCCTCACTTATTTCTTCGATCTCATCATCGGCAGAGCTAGTTGGCATATAAACCTGTACCACTGTTGTCGGCGTTGGCTTCGTATCCATCTTGACAATGATAATGCGATCACTGTGCTGCTCATAGTAGCTTACCCGCATTCCTATTTTCTTATTCATTATGAGTCCTACTCCTGTGATACCCGCAACTGATTTTGTATTTATAATCCTGTACTCACCTGACCAGAAATCCTGTTCATCCTGCTACCGAACTTCACTAATCCCCACTATATCTAACTTCAACCTATCCATTTCTCTTTTTAAATTTTCTAACTTCCCTACCCGATTAAGGGATCTAACATTCCACACTCCGATCCGTAGAATGCCAGTATTGTCTTTCCTGACGACAACATCCTCCTTAGTCCCCACCCGGAGATCCGAATGGGGGACTATTTTACCTCCAGAATATTTTACCCAAGAGGATGCCATCACCATCTGTTCATACAGTAGAGCTGCATGTCCTCGGGAAAAGTAACGGCTGTAGTTTCCCTTTGCTTCAGGCGTTCGCAGTAACTGTATGGCAAAGCCACATTAGCTGATGTCACAAGGCCAGCTCAGTCAATCATCCAGACTGTTGCCCCTGTAACTACTGAAAAAGCTGCTGCCCCTCTTCAGGAACCACACGTTTGTCTGGCCTCTCCACAGATACCCCTCCGCTGTGGTTGCACCTACGGTACGGCTATCTCTTTCGTTGAGGCACGCAAGCCACCCCACCTCCGCAATGTCTGTGGTTCATGGGAGTGGCTACACATATTACAAAAATGGAAATATGTATTACATAAAACAAGAACACAGAATGCTGTTTTTTCATGCAGACAACAGGTTTCGGCTGTTTCTACTGTGATCATCGGACACTTTTAACATGTTAATAAAAAATGAAGTATTTTTTCCAGCACTATCTTTGACATATAGTGAAAATAAAATGTGTTCCACATCTGTCTACTATACTGATGGACCTTAATCATCTCAAAACGTATACTCAATACACATACTCAAATATAAATGATGAGTCTCTATCGCCACCAAGATTAACTCCGAAAGTATGATAGGAGCTGAAAAGTTTGTGCGACGAAAGTTGCATGGGACAACAGGGGCTAGAATATTGCGTTGGCTTTTTTATTTATTTATTTATTTATTTTGGGGAGGGGGGACGGGTGGTTTCAGAGATATGAAGGTCAACTTTCTTTTTACAAAAAAATAAATAAATAAAATAAAGTAAAAATAAAAATAATAAAAAAGCTACCAGTTGAAAGAAATTTCAGGCGTGCAGCCGCATAAAGTTTACTTCTTCTAATATTTCGGCTGAGAAACGTTCAGCCATCTCAGAGAGAGTCGAAGACTGACGCTCCAGCACGCGCTTCGTGCTTATAAACGCGCGGGCCGCGCTACTGCGCATGCGGCCACAGATACAACAAGGCGCCAAAGACGTTACTCGGCGGCAAGGATGTACACGTGTGTGTAAATTATGTCTGTGGCTGCATGGTCGATTACTGCGGAGAAATCGATGTGTTATGATCTGTGCTGTGGCGGCGTCTTTGTAAATTTATTAAAGAAACTGCCGGAATCCATGATTTATGTAAACTGAAGCCGCTGTCTCTGTTAATTAAATTCGTCCCCAAGCGAATTTATATTGCTTCTTTCACCACTGAGTCCCAGAAAGATGAAGTGGAAGCTAAAATTTTGACGTTTTCGTACGTAATGGAGTGTCCAGTATCAAAACAGTGCTCTGCCACTGCCGATTTATTTGGTTGTAAGAGACGGGTATATCTCTGGTGTTCCGTGCATCTTTCCTGGACTGTACGTGTCGTCTGTCCTATGTGCGAAAGGCCACATTCACATGGGATCTTGTAAACCCCGGCCTTCCGGAGCTCCAAATCATCTTTGATAGAACCCAAAAGTGCTGCTGTCTTTGGTGGGTGTCGAAAAATTACTTTAACATCGTGTTTGTTCATAATCCGTCCGATTTTCGACGACAGGCTCCCAACAAATGCCAGAAAAGCCATGGATTTAAAACTTTTTGCATCATCTTCTGTATTCTTTGCACGTACCATTGGCTTGGTACAAAAAGAGCTACCAGTTCGTAAATTACAGTCTCAAATGGATCTGAATATTTCAAGAAAGGCAGTAGGAGTAACCCACTAAACTACAGGCCTATTTCCTTGACGTCAATTTGCAGCAGGGTTTTGGAACATACCCTGTATTCAAATATTATGAATTATCTCGAACAGAACGATCTATTGACCCAAGGTCAACACGGATTTAGAAAATATCGTTCATGCGAAACACAACTAGCTCTTTATTCACACAAAGTGATGGTTGCTATCGACAAGGGTTCGCAAATCGATTCTGTATTTCTTGATTTCCAGAAAGCTTTTGACACCGTACCTCACAAACGGCTTTTAATCAAATTGCGTGGCTATGGTATATCGCCCCAAATTTGGGATTGGATAGGGGATTTCTTGTCAGAGAGGACACAGTTCGTAGTAATCGATGGTAAGGCATCGACTAAAACAGAGGTGATGTCGGGCGTTCTACAGGGTAGTGTTATTGGTCCTCTGCTATTCCTTATTTACATAAACGATTTAGGGGAAAATCTAAGTAGCTCTCTTAGGTTGTTTGCAGATGACGCCGTCATTTACCGTCTAGTAAAATCATCTGAAGATCAAAACCAAATGCAGAACGATCTGAATAAGATATCAGTATGGTGTAAAAATTGGCAATTGACTCTAAATAATGAGAAATGTGAAGTCGTCCACATGAGTACGAAAAGAAATCCGTTAAACTTTGTTTACAACATAAATCAATCAAATGTGAAGGCCGTAAACTCCACAAAATACCTAGGAATTACTATTACTTCAGACTTAAACTGGAAAGAACACGTAGATAATATCGTGGGAAAGGCGAACCAGAGACTGCGTTTTATTGGCAGAACCCTTAAAAGATGCAACAGAACTACTAAAGAAACTGCATACACTGCGCTTGTCCGTCCATTTTTGGAGTATTGCAGCCCAGTGTGGGATCCTTATCAGGTTGGTTTGACGGAGGACATCGAAAGAGTCCAAAGAAGGGCAGCTCGTTTCGTATTGTCACGATACAGGGGAGACAGCGTTACGGAAATGATACAGGATCTGGGATGGGAATCATTACAACAACGGCGCTTAACGCTGCGGCGTGGGCTACTTTCGAAACTCCAATCGCCAACATTCTCCTCCGAATGCGAAAATATATTTTTGACTCCATCTTACATAGGTGGAAATGATCATCAGAATAAAACACGAGAAATCAGAGCTCGAACGGAGAGATTCAGGTGTTCTTTCTTCCCGCGCGCTATTCGAGAATGGAATGGGAGATAAATAGTATAATTGTGGTTCGATGAACCCTCTGCCAGGCACTTAAATGTCATTTGCAGAGTATGCCATGTAGATGTAGAATATTTGGTGTAGGTGCAAATGCTACAGTGATACGTTACCTTACATTGTAAGGGGCCTTTTCTAATGTCTAAGTAATTAAAATGTGTACGTAACTCCCCAGTCGCCTCAGCAGGTAGTTGTCCACTTGTTGCAGCGAGGTGCCGTACATCTTCCGCGTGTCGTACATCTGGTACATGCTGATGGGGCTGCTGGTGACGCTGGCGGCGGCGCTGGTGATCAGCCTGTTGACGGGCCGCCGCGACCCCGCCACGCTCGACCCGCGCCTCGTCACGCCCATGATGCGCTGGGTGCTGCCCAAGCACGGCAAGGCCGCCGCCGTCCGCGCAGACCGCGCCAGAGACACCGTGCCCACCTACGGCGGATACAAGGTACTGGCACCTCAGGCTGCCTCAGCTCATCCGTCTCCTTACTCTTCTAAGGCCGGATCCACAAATTGGACCCAACGTTGGCGCCAACAGTGTTGGTCCAATGTGTGGATCGGTGAAATAGCGTTGGAACCAACGTTGGCACCAACGTTGGTACGGCTCCGTCGCTTGTCGGTATTTCGACCAAACATCAAAGGACGTTGGGCCAATATGGGTACGTCCTCCACACATTGGCGCCAACGTTTCATTCTGTCTTTGTCGTCTGCTCATCTCGAAACTGTTTCTTTCTTCGTTCGTTCTTCGTCGCCGTTTTAAAGTTTCGAAATCTCTTTGTAAATATTAGAACTGTATCAGAAAGTGATTCATTTGTGAAAGAAACCTCAAAAACGAAATGCCACAGCAAAACTTAGGCGCGAACTGTGAAATTAAAAACTTTCTACACTTTCGACACACTCCATTACTGAATTTAATTTTTAAAATTGACAGTACAGTACTTAATATTTCCTGTCAAGTTTTAAATATCGTTTTGCAAACTTCAAGCACTACTAGTAATATCAATTACATGGTTATTTAAAAAGGGAAGTGTAGGCTTCTAATATTGTCTTCTTTCGCAAGAAATCGAAGCATAGTACCAAAAGAATAGCATCCCTCCGAAACATCTTTCTTTTTTTATTTTATTTTCAATCATTTAAAGTAGCAGGTCTAAGATTTTATAATATGTATCGTTTACTTGTAGCATATTTTTAAAAAAATAATGATTTCGTACCGTAATTAATGTTCGGTAGGAAGTGATACAACACCCCACCATCTTTTACGTATGTTTCCCACTTTGATTTACAATGACAATATGTAATTATTCACATTCAAAAGCGTTAATGCATTGGCCGCGATTTGTGCGTCAGATATGTTTTCGTTGGCTCTCGACGAATTCAACTGAATATTGGCTCCAATGTGTGGACGCTGTCTCAAAAATATTGGCCAATGTTGGCGCCAGCGTTGGTACCAATGTGTGGACGCGGGGTAACTGTTTGTAGTGTCTTTCATTTCAGGTCACAACCAATAGGTTATGGTCAAAGTCTATATCTGCCCCTGGATATGCCTTACCGTTTAAAACCTTGTTACGAAATACGAGGTGCATTCAAGTTCTAAGGCCTCCGATTTTTTTTTTCTCATCTACTGCTCACACAAAATCGATGAAACTGGCGTTACTTCTAGAAGTAATCGCCCTGCAGACGTACACATTTTTCACAACGTTGACACCATGATTCCATGGCAGCGGCGAAGGCTTCTTCAGGAGTCTGTTTTTGACCACTGGAAAATCGCTGAGGCAATAGCAGCACGGCTGGTGAATGTGCGGCCACGGAGAGTGTCTTTCATTGATGGAAAAAGCCAAAAGTCATTAGGAACCAGGTCTGGATTGAAAAATGGCATCTACGTCTCATCCATTGTCACAACTGCCGAAAAGAAAGTCTCATTCGTGCTGTCGTTGCGCGTCAACATTGCTTGGGAACATGCCACCCGGGCAGCCTTGTGGTCGTCCGTCAGCATTCGTGGCACCCACCTGGATGACACTTTTCGCATTTTCAGGTCGTCATGCAGGGTTGTGTCCACAGAACCAACAGAAATGCCAATTCTGGAGGCGATCTGTTCAACAGTCATTCGGCGATCCCCCAAAAAATTCTCCCCACTTTCTCGATCATGTCGTGAGACCGGCTTGTGCGAGCCCGAGGTTGTTTCGGTTTGTTGTCACACGATGTTCTGCCTTCATTAAACTGTCGCACCCACGAACGCACTTTTGACACATCCATAACTCCATCACCAAATGTCTCCTTCAACTGTCGATGAATTTCAATTGGTGTCACACCACGCAAATTCAGAAAACGAATGACTGCACGCCTTCAAGTAAGGAAAAAGTCGCCATTTTAAGTATCTAAAACAGTTCTCATTCTGGCGGTAACATTCCATATGCCGTACGGTGCTGCCATCTGTGGGACGTATTGACAATGAAGGCGGCCTCATTTTAAAACAATGCGCATGTTTCTATCTCTTTCCAGTCCGGAGAAAAAAAATCGGAGGCCTTAGAACATGAATGCACCTCGTGTATCTCTTACTGTTATAAATTCCATCTGTCCCCTCCGAGTTAGACTTGCGCATAATAGTTCGCGATCGGGAGCGCTCACTTTAGTTCGCTGCTCTGCCGCGGACTAGTTCGTTCTTTTAGTTCGTCCGCTCCCAGTGTCGGCTAAGCGGCGTGGTCTGCGCATGCAGGTAGAGGAAGAAGTTCCCCCACCTAGCTGCTTCATGCGCTTGCTGCTTGAACCGCTAACGATATCACGCAGACCAAAAGAAACAGTTCGTGGATAATTTCTCGCGTTTAAGTTTAGAGTTATCTCTATATCTTGGCATTATGGAATTTATTAGTCAGATATTGCAGAGTGCAGAACACATCAAAACAAAAATTTTGTAGCACTGAACTGTGTAATCTAGCAGGAGACGCTCACCTCTCATCAGCAGATGGCAAACACGTGATTGTTAATTCTGTTCGAGACCTATCGCGCATATTTTAGTTCGCGACCTATCGCGCATCTTTTAGTTCGCGACCCATCACGCATATTTTAGTTCGCGACCCATCACGCATATTTTAGTTCGCGACCTATCGTGCATACAAGGCGCGTCCAAAAAGTAAGTTCCGTTTGGTAATAAAATGAAACTGTACACAGATACAGAAGAAATTTTTATTGCACAAAATTCTACAACTCTTAAACTACTTTTCCACATAACTGTCGATATTTTGTAGGCACTTGTCATAGTGTGCCACAAGTTTTTGCATGCATCCTTTACAAAAGGTTGCCGCCTGTATATTCAACCATGTGGTAACAGCTCTTTATCATCGTTGAAGTGTTGACCACCAAGGACAGATTTTAGGTGTAAGAAGAGATGAAAGTCGCTAGGAGAGAGGTCCGAGCTGTATGGAGGATGACCAAACAGGTCCCATAAAAATTTCCGTAAGAATTGTTTGGTCACATTCGGTGTGTGAGGTGAGGCATTATCGTGAAAAAAAAAAAAGTCTTTTGACAGTAATCCTCTTCTTACACCTAAAATCTGTCTTGGTGGACAACACTTCAACGATGACGAGCTGAAAGAACATGTTACCACTTGGTTGAATACACAGGCGGCAACATTCTATGAAAAAGACACACAAAACCTTGTGCTATGCTATAACAATTGCCTACAAAATTTCGGAAGCTATGTAGAAAAGTAGTTTAACAGTTGTAGATTTTTGTACAATCAATATTTTTTCTGTATCTGTATCCGTTCATTTTATATAACCAAATGGAACTTACATTCTGGACGCGCCTCGTATTTTGGTACGCGACCTATCACCCCTATTTTAGTTTGCGACCGGTAGCTCTCCTTTTAGGTCGCAGCTCGGCCGCGAAGTAGATCGCTCTGTCCTTTTGGCTTTTGCTACCACTTCTAAAACTATAGCTGAGTTGCATCTCAGCTCGAAATGACAGCAAGTGGCAGAAGGGAATCACGCGATTCTGCGTGCTCTCGCTGTTCCCCGTCAGTCTTCGGAAAAGGAGCGGACGAAGTAAGAGGCGAGGGATCTGCGAACTAGTTCGCGTAGTTCACCTGTGGGAGCACTGTTCCGAACTAGTTCGTTCTCTAACTACACAAGACAACTCCGAGTGTCTCCTGGTCTCTTCCACGCAAACAATCTTCTTTCATTTTTCCAGTACCTCGCTTCCTATCTTCCAAAGATCACAGAAGCTCACCCGCGAACTTTGCAGAACGCTTGCCTGTGAAAAGATTCCGGCGAAGACCTATATAAACAACATAGACTGGCCACAGCGTCGCCATACTTGTAGCCAATAGGAAAGGTTGCCGCCATCTTTGAGAACGTCACGCCAGGTGATAGTGGGCGTTTGCTGACACTGAATCATTTAGTGTAATGTTTAAAATAGTTGAACTGTTGCATTATTTGGAGATGTTACTATTAATGTCAATAATCGTTTTTATTTGCCGACCTATCTTCCCTATAAATACAGGCGAATTTCTTTAAAATCTTTAATTACCTTTATTCTGCCTGTGGTCCAAATGATGTTTCATTACGTATTTATCGAGCTCTCCACAATTCGACGTTTGCTTGGTACTCTCCTTACAGTTTTGGTTTCTACAGGTGCTCAGAAAACGAAAATATTGTTGGAATTGCATTTGCCAGTAGCCGCTTTCTAATGGTGTTAGCATCCATGAACGTTTCTTCAAAATGACAACAGCATATGTAGGTATATTTTGTAGGCTGCCACTTATCACGCCTCATACTGGCTACCCATTGACTTAGAAACTCCTTGTTTTTCAAAGGAAATCTTTATAAAGAATAGTTTAATTACAGTTCATATACCTAGGCTACTTACCCAATGGTTAACACGCATTTCTATACTATATAAACAACTGTCAATAAGTTAAAACACAGAAAATACAACCGTTATCTGCCTAGATTTTTTAATTTATTATTTATTTATTTGTTTATTTAGCCTGATCACATTAGGGCCATCAGGACCTCTCTTACATCGGACCAGGGTTTTACACATACAGTATTTCTTTACATTTGAGTTACCTACCACATACAATTTTTTTACAGATAAACAATTAATAACATAATTTATACAAGTTGACTACATGTAAAGGGATGTAAATAAAAGGTATTGACTTAATTCTAATAGGATTAATACTAGTAGTACCACTGAGACACATTCTGCTGCTGTTGGTGTAATAATAGAAGTAACAACATTGGTATTAGCAGATACAGGATGTACTTTTGAATATATCGAGACTGGTTAAGGCAAGGCGAATTCTGACAAAAGGAAGTTAAGAGCAATGGCAGTAGGAGAATATCTGGGAGGAGGAATGGATGTGACGTACCTGTACCGTAGGGGATTAAAGACTGGCGTAATTATTGTTTTAGTAGATAATCCATTAACTGTCGTTTGAAACTGGCAGTGTTATTTAGTTCTCTGATATACTGAGGTAGATTGTGCCAGAGCCTGGTTCCTGCTACTGAAGAGGATTTTGAGAAACCGGCTGAGTGATGGATAGGGACAGAAAGGGTTTTGCTCTGACAGGAACGAGTAGTTCCGTTATGTTGATCAGATAAGAGTGCTAAGGTCGAGGAAAGATATGAGGGACAGTGTACGTTGATAAGAGACTAGAGGAAACAGAGTGTATGAAAATCTCTGCGCTTGTCAGCACGGAGCCAGGATAGTTGCTTATAAGATGGTGAAATGTGATCAAAGAGACGGATGTTACATATATACCGAACGCAGGCATTCATGATTTAATGGTCGTGAAGTAAACATAATTTTGAAACTTGGTAAATGCGAAAGTTAAGTATAATGAATGTTTATAAACAAATACACACTGATACACAACGACCTATATAATTACATATATCTTTCCTTATACCTACCTGAAGTATGATATTCCAACAGTTTTATCACTGCGGTTGCTGCAGCTGTACGCCGAACATACACTGGGAATGATTTACCACTAATAATAGCGCTTACACGTTAGTTTAGATTACAAACAGAAGCGTCTGCTCACGCTGCTACTTCAAACGTATCGTTCTCAAATATGGCGCCCAATGTTGCTTAGTGCTGCCACCCAGAGCGCTGTAGCGTACCTATAGTCTCTCTATGTTGTTTATGCACCTCTTTAGATTCGAATCATGGTCCAGCACAGAGTTTTAATCTGTCTGGAAGTTTATTTCATTATTCTTAAACCAAGTGTGTGTAATTATTGAATTGTGCTTTATCTAAAATTCTACGTCTTTAATTCTTTTTCCTCAGTTCATAGTCACTTGATAATTACCCTCCTCTTTTTATCTTCCGTACTACTAAATTCCAGTCCCACATTAGAATCAATTTTCCTCTCCTTTATCTGAGTACCTTATTTCATCTCCTCATATATTTCTTCAATTTCCACATCATCGCCAGTGCTAGTTGGTATATAAACTTGTATCAATGTTGTTTGATTTTCTGTCTGTCTTATTTAACTCGTAACTTTTAAATATTAATTTATTTATTCTTTAGGAGATACCCTCTAAAGGTAAAAAATCTGTAATTTATTAAAGGTTATAAGTACTAATAAACTTAAGACCAGAAATTTTTGATAGCATTTCAGTTTTTTTTAATAATGATTTTAGGTTTTGTATTAAGATGATTAATTTAATTTATAATTTATTGTAATAATAATGCAATTAGTATACTTACTTTGTTTATATTTTTTGTGGCTACGATAATGCGTTTACTATGCTGTTAGTAGTACCTTGCACGCTTCCTTATTTTCTTATTTATTTTTAGACCTACTCTACATTGGCGGTTTAATTCGGTTGAAAAATGCAACCAGCTACTTTTATGGATGTTTTTATTCCTAGTTTCCGAGACACTACAGGCTCATAATCAATAGATACGTTACAGGAACATTTATTATCTCCTACCAAGTGTAGGTTTACGCTGTCATGGTGGTTTGTGTTTAATTATAGCTATAAGTGTAACCATGGTTTCTTTAACAAAGATTTTTCTAACCACAGCTTACCCTGTTTGTTGACGATATCTAAATTGTTGTATACAAACAGCGATTTCTGTCGTGATTCTTGATTTCGGAATGCATTCGACATAGTCCCACACTGACTTTAAGTGAAGAATATAAAGGCCTTCTTAATATCAACCCAGATTTGTTATTACATTGAGCAATTCCTAAGAGAATTCGGTGAGTTCCTTTCAGTGGAACGAAGCTGAGGATTGATGGTCAGTATAGGGACGGTGAGTTGGCCGTGAATGAAAACACGACTAAATGTACCGTGTTGAGGGGTCTGTCGAACTTCACAACTCAGAGTATAGTTTGGATCCGATCTTAAGGCCGTTTAAACACCTCGGTAATACCGACCTAAACAGCAGTGTGAATAAAGATAGACACTTATTATTACTTACCTATAACGACAGATTTCACTTTACCTAGGGGGTCAACATGAAAAATTCAAAACCGGCAATGCAAAAACAAACAACGCGTTGTCATACATGCACGTGATCATAAAGTCTTTGACAACTTTCTGTGTACCTGGATCATACGCAAGCGTTTTTCAAAATCTCTATTATACAGTGCCCTTCTTCCTCTGTTTTCAGGCTGTGAAGATGCAGATTATCCTAGCAGATAACGAAAAGACAAAAGACATCAAAGAAGAACCGTGAAGAGCACACTGTGCGTCTTCGTCCGGAGCAAAGTGTAATGACGCCCAAGGAAGGCTGACAACTGCAGGGGCGCAGAAAACCTGGCAAGACTGTCTCTAATAGAAGAACAGAAGCTTTATTACGTTTACTGGACGACTGGCATGTCCGAATTATTTGTGTCCACTATTATGTAACAGTACTACTTAACTGTAAACGCATGTCTGTTCAACTATGTAACGAAATAGACTGACCTTTGATCGCCATTTGAGAGAATGAAATAAACTTATTACACACTTTGATCGTGATAAGATTATTTTAAACTGATAAATTTACTTTGACAATAGATTAAATGAAATTACCTTATAAGTGAGAACAAAAGGTAATGTGGAAAAGACATTTCTTAAATATGCACCAAAGCTGCTTTCATTTGAAATGCTGACAACTAGTTTCGGGCTTTGCCCATTTTCTAAGTCACCTATTACAGAGAAGAAAGTGTGTTTTACATGAAAATACATTAATATGGTAATGTTATATTGACTGTACAAGTTGTAATTACTTACATTCATATATATATATATTTATATTTGGTTACTGTTTAGGTCACGCTGTTTGTTGTAATTACTTTGGTGTAATTTACAGAGCTGTTGATCCAAAGATGTTTTATTAAATATTCTTTGCTTAATTTTGTTTGTAACAATATAATTGGTTATATGCAGTGTGACATAAACAGTACCATGACAAATATCGTACAATAAATTTTAGATTTCATTCCGAACTATTTTAAGCGTAATAAATTGATTTGTGTCCTATATTCTAATACAGGGATAATATTGCGGTGCTACTATAATTTATCGCGTTTCGTTGCATATTTTGAAGTATATTACGGTAGGATGGATTGTACTTTATATGCTGGCCAAGGTGTTATGGAAATTTTCGATAAATTTTTTATTGCGCATTTCTGTTTGTTCATTTAACATTTGTTCTGGGTACTTAGTCATATGTGTATAGGTTTGTAATTCTTCTAAAACATCCATTAGTTGTCCTTTGCATACAATATGTAAAATTTTGAGATTTTCTTCTATACTCCCAGTCGAATGTTTACTTTCTCTGAGGTGTGTGCCGAATGCTGAAACATTATTTTCGCTTGTATTTATATGGTCTCTAAATCTAATTTTGAAAGGTCTGCCTGTCTGTCTAATGTAGACTTTGTCACATTCATTGCATTCGATTTTGTAAACTCCAGATTGACTGTAGCGATCAATTTTTTTCTATTTTATGTATGATAATGGCCGCGGTGGAGTAGCCGAACGGTCTAAGGTACCTCGATGCAGACCGCGCGGTTGCTCGCTGTCGGAGGTTTGAGTCCTCCCCGGGCATGGGTGTGTGTGTGTGTGTTGTCCTGAGGTTAGTTTACGTTAGTGTAAGTAGTTTGTAAGCTACGGACTGGTGACCACGCAGTTTGGTCCGATAGATGTAAAAAAAAATAATAATAAATGAAAGAGAGAGAGAGATAGAATGTCGGTATAAAAGATGAGTCTTGGAAAGGCAAATAATTGCATGAAATCACCAAGTTAATGGTTCCTGTTATTTGAAGGACATCGAAATAATTAGTCACTAATGCTCATTTGTATTAACAGTGTACAGAACTACGAATTAGTCTTCCATAAGGTTCTATTGATATTTACTGTTAAATGTAATTAATGAATTATACTAACCACAACAGTTAATATGAAATCATTGTGAAAGCTAATAATAAATTACATTTTCGTAATACTGGTATTAGATCCTAAAGCGGAGTTCGTATCCAAGTCATCCACAGATATTCCTCAGCAAACAGGCAATACTTTTCAGTTTCATTACTTGTGAATTAATATCAGATTTGGTTCCAATTCAAATGTTTGTAAATGTAAAGGACTTAATTGCTGCGGTTATCAGTCCCTAGGTTTACAAACAACTTCAACTAACGTTCGCTAAGGAATACACACACACACACACACACACTAAACTCGAGCTCCGCGGCTAGGCGATTTAGAACTCTCAGCCACTCCACCTCGATTCAGTTTTTGTATCACAGAATTTTATCACTTTCAAACACTTACAAGTAAATTTATTTTCCATTGAAAATTATTTTATAAAACTGTATTAATGTATCAATTACTCGGAAAAATTAGTACAGCAAGGAAACCACACTATTGTTTCTTGACGCTGAAATGGAAATGCTCAACAAAATCTGATGACAGAATTGAGAATAACGACATTACATGTAAGTTCAGAATAGTTTCGAAATGAGTGTATAAAAACTCCTCTAATTCTAGTTCCAACTAGTAAATTAGTTGCTGAATTTTTGTACTCAGGGTAGCTCATGTCATTGACTGGATGAACAGTGGAATGAAGAATGATGAATAAGTACATAACATATAAGAAGACGTGGAAACAGTACTTGGCCTGCTTTTGGGAAAATACAGAAGATTTGTTTGAGCTGAGATTCTTCTGTGTCTCAAAAGCCAAGGTTACAACACATGTGTGTTTTCATTTTACAGCTATTGTAACACCACATGAACGTATAATTCGAGATTCTCCGAATCTCGAATTGCTAAGACAGACAAAAATAAACTGCTGTATTACAGAATAAGCTATATTATTAGATACCATATGAAATAATGGAAAATTGAAGTCAAGTGAGACATATAGACGGAATATAACTGGCAGGTAGGTTAAAGAAAGTCTGGACTGTATTCTAAGAGATGAAGTAGAGGAAGTGATTATTTAGAAGGTGAGCATGTTTTATTGTCAAATATTATCAAGAGTTTGTAATCCGGAGGCACCAAATAGCCGGAATCATCGGTCCGCGGTATTTGTTAGCAAACCAGCAGTACCAACACGGAGAGATTCTAATGGATTTTCAATTGCTGATGGTATTGATGAACTCACAAAATTCTGCGTATTTTTTAACACTGCCATTGCCTGCGGACAGGCTAAAATTTGTTTTTGCGAACGTTTCCGTTAGTATATCTGTAGTTGGAATTTCATAAGACTTTTAGGTATATTGCACCTTTTTCTTTATACACGCTATTTTTGGTACTGATAGTGTCAATACTGAATACACATTTGATATTTCAGTTCAGTAGTGTTTATTGCAGGAGGAAAATTGTAAAATAAATCCAGTATAGACATACATAAGCAAACAAGTAATCTTTCTATTTAATTCTTTTTTACATCATATTTATAACACGGACAAACAAACGAGATACACAGCCCGATATTTCATTCGATGCTCTCAAATGAGGTGGAGTTCCTCGCAAAAACTCAACTTCAAACAAATCTTGACTTAGCACTATTTTCAGATTACATATAATCTGAACCGTCAGCAAAATATTTACGTCCTATCTAGACTCATCAAGGACTTGTTGAATGAAAAATGGATCGTCGCCAAACAAACCTCGAATGTACGGTAAAATTAATGTCTCAGTCATCTTCAAGTAATTCTTTCCAGTAAAAATGAAAAGTAAAATCAGTCCCAACATCTACATTTACATATACATACATATTCCGCAATCCACCGTAAGGTGCGCGGCGGAGGGTACACTGTACCACTACTAGGCATTTCCTTTCCGATTCCACTCCCAAATAGAACGAGGAAAAAAAGAATGCCTACATGCCTCCGTACGAGTCCTAATTTCTCTTATTTTGTCTTTGTGATCACTAAGCGTAATGTAAGTAGGCGGCAGCAAGATCGCGCTACACTTACCTCCAAATTCCGGCCCTCTAAATTTCCTCAACAGAATTTCACGAAAAGAATGTCGCCTTCCCTCCAACGATCCCCAATTGAGTTGCCGGAGCATTTCCGTGACACTCGTGCATTGGTCGAACCTACCAGTAACAAACCTAGCTGATCGCCTCTGAACTGCCTCTATGCCTTCCTTTAAACTGATCTGCTGCGGGTCCCAAACACTTGAGCTATACTCAAGACGTGGTCTACAGGCGTTTTATACGCGGTCTCCTTTACTGGTGAAGTACAGCTTCCCAAAATTCTCCCAATAAATTCTCTGCCTTACTCACAACTGTCCTTACATGTTCGTTCCATTTCATATCGCTCTGCAATGTTACGCCTAGATATTTGAACGACGTAACAACATCAAGAAGCTCACTGCTAATGCTGTATTCGAACATTATGGGATTGTTGTTCCTACTCATCAGCATCACCTTACATTTTTCTACATTGAGAGCTAGCTGCAATTCTTCGCACCAACTAGAAATTTTTTCCAAGTCATCTTGTATGCTATTACAGTCAGTTAAAGACGATACCCCCCCATACACCACAGCATCATCAGCAAACAGCCGCAAATTACAAGTTACTCTGTCCATCAGATCATTTATATAGGTAGTAAATAATAGCTGTCCTATCACACTCTTCTGTCGATTCAATCGTCTCTGATGAACACTCGCCGTCGAGAACAACGTACTGCGTTCTATTACTTAGGAAGTCTTCCAGCCAGTCACAAATCTGTGAACCTATTCCATAAGGTCGTATCTTCGTTAGTAATCTGCAGTGTGGCACCGCGTCAAACGCCTTTTTGAAGTTGAGAAAAACACAATCCGTTTGTTCCCCTTCATCCATTGCTCGTAAGATGTCATGTGAGAAAAGGGCAAACTGAGTTTCTTATGGACGATGTTTCCTAAACCCGTGCTGATTCACAGAAAGAAGCTTTTCCATTTCGAGGAAAGTTACAAACAAACGTGAAGCCCTGAAGTTTCGCCCAACATGTGAATTTCTTAGGGCACAGGACATACAGTTATGTCTGTCCACAGTATGTTTACTGTGCATTATTATCAAACCACACCACCGGGGAATTTGTTTCATTCCAACCTGCGCGAGGTACCATTCACCTGGTACCGTGTTTATCACAAAACAGCTGGCTACCATAAAGCCAGCTGTTAATACCAAGTCTTAAAACTTAACCCTGTAACCAACGAGAATTCAAATTCCGTGTAGCCGCGGTGGTGTGGCCGAGCGCTCTAAAGCGTCTTACGGCGCAGTACGCGGATGCTGTCCATCGGAGGTTCGAGTCCTCCCTCAGACACGGGTATGTGGGTATTTGTGATGTTCTTACACTAAAGTTGTATGTAAGCTTAGAGAGTCATAACCTCAGTAGTTAAGTCCCTTCGATTTACAAACATTTTAACATTTTTAATTTCCGTGTAACGTCGATTTGTCACATGGTGCCACTTTATTTTACTTTTCGTGGTGTTGCAGTCACTGGCGCATAAAGGAATCCAGAACTGTCGTTGGATTAGTTCTTAATGTACACTCCTGACCATTAAAATAGCTACACCATGAAAACGACGTGCTACGGACTCGAAATTTAACCGATGATGCTGTGATATGCAAATGATTAGCTTTTCAGAGCATTTATACAAAGTTGGCGCCGGTGGCGACAACTGCAACGTGCTGCCATGAGGAAAGTTCCCAACCGATTTCTCATACACAAACGGCAAATGACCGGCGTTTCCTGGTGAAACGTTGTTGTGATGCCTCGTGCAAGGAGGAGAAATGCGTACCACAACGTTTCCGACTTTGATAAAGGTCGGATTGTAGCCTATCGCGATTGCGCTTTATCGTATCGCGACATTGCTACTCGCGTTGGTCGCGATCCAATGACTGTTAGCAGAATATGGAATCGGTGGGTTCAGGAGGGGGGGGGGGAGGCAATACGGAACGCTGTGCTGGATCCCAGCGGCCTCGTACTACAAGCAGTCGAGATATTCATCTTATTCACGGCTGTTACTGATCGCCGGCCGCAGTGGCCCAGCGGTCTGCGGCGCGCCAGTCAAGGTCTGCATACCAAAGTAAAAATTTCAACGATCGCAATGAAACATTGAATGCAGACGTCAAAGTCCTGAACACATATTACTCCAAGTGGTACCTACATCCAAACCCCAACAAAATAACCAGCACTAAAATGCACCTTAACAACAGAGAAGCACATACAAAATTACAGCTCACTATGAACGGTCAGCAGATTAGACATGAGAACAAGCCTAAATACTTGGGTGTGAAATTAGATCGCACTCTATCATACAACGCACATTTAGAGGACACAAAACAAAAATTAAAATCCCGCAATGCTATCCTATCTAAACTAGCGGGAACGACTTGGAAATGTGGAGCGAGTACTTTGAGGACATCAGGACTAGCTCTTGTCTACAGCGTAGCTGAATATTGCTCGCCAGTCTGGATGAGAAGCGCACATGTAGCTAAGGTGGACGTCCAGCTGAGGGAGCCTATGCGAAGAATCTCAGGTACACTCAGGGCCACCCCCTGTGCTTGGCTCCCTCTCCTTGCTAACATAGAACCCCCCCCCCCCCCTTCTCCGAGATGAGGCGATCACAGCTAGCCATAAGAACCCACCAAAAAGTCCTAGGCAACCTGGACCTACCTATCCATGAAGATCTAAGAGCTACAGACAGTCTTAAATCCAGGACAGCGTTTTGGAAAATCAGCGAAGAGCTTCAAGAGTTCAACTCAAAAACAGCCTGGAAAGAACTGTGGGCTACAAGTGCACTCAAGAATAGCAATTTGTTGGATGACCCCAACAAAAAGATCGAAGGGTACAGTCGTCCAAGAAAACTGTGGACAACCCTGAACCGCGTGAGAACTGGTGTCGGCAGATGTAAGCAATTAATGAAGAGATGGGGCCTGACAGAGTTCTGAATGTGAGTGTGGTGAAACCCAGACAATGGACCATTTACTCGCATGTGAAGTGTACAGTTATAATGGTGATTTGAAAGACTTACACAGACTCAGTGACTCCGCGTTAAAGTGGCTTGAGAAAATTTGTAATGTAGTTTAGTACTGTAAGAAAAAAGTTCAAATGTTTGTAATTCTATCGGACCAAACTGCGTGGTCATCAGTCCGTAGCTTACAAACTACGTAAACTAACCTAACCTAAGGACAAACACACACCCATGCCCCAGGGAGGACTCGAACCTCCACGGCGAGCAACCGCGCGCTCCGCAGCGAGACGCTTTAGACCGCTCGGCTACTGCACCGCGGCATACTGTAAGAGCCTGGTATTGTTTATAATAGCTGTATAAGGACAATGTAATTAACTAAAGAATATTTGCCTTTGTATACGCTGAACGAGTAAATAAACGGTCTGCAGGCCGCTGCGGTCGGAAGTTTGAATTCTCCCTCGGGCATGGATGTTTGTGCTGTCCTTAGCGTAAGTTAGTATAAGTTAGTCAATTAATTAGTGTGTAAGTTTAGCGACTGATGACCACAAAGTTTGGTCGCGTAAGACCTCACACATTTGAACATTTTTGTAACAAATCGTGCAGCCACGTCTCGATCCCTGAGTCGACAGATGAGGACGTTTGCAAGACAACAACCATCTGCACTAACAGTTCGACGACGTTTGCAGCAGCATGGACTATCAGCTCGGAGACCATTTCTGCATCACTTTGAAGCTGCATCACAGACAGGAGCGACTGTCGATCGTGTTCGCAACGACGAACACAGACGAACCTTGGTGCACGAATAGCAAAACGTCATGTTTTCGGATTAATCTAGATTCTGTTTACAACATCATGATGGTCGCATCCGTGTTTGATGAGATCGCGGTGAACGCACATTGGAAGCGTCTCTGTAACCTCTTGTTCGCATCAACGGGAATTTGAACAGTGGCCGTTACATTTCAGATGTGATATGACCCGTGGCTCTACACTACATTTGATCCCTGCGAAACCCTACACTCCAGCAGGATAATGCACGACCGCATGTTGCAGGTCCTGTACGGGCCTTTCTGGATACGGAAAATGTTCGACTGCCGCCCTAGCCAACATATTCTCCATGTCTCTCGCAAATTGGAAACGTCTGGTCAATGGTGGCCGAGCAACTGGCTCGACACAGTTACTGTTCTTGATGAACTGTGGTATTACGACTAGAGGTGGTTGTTGTGGATACTGATTTCTCAGGATCTATGCACCCTAATTGCGTGAAAATGTAATCACATGTCAGTTCTAGTATAATATATTTGTCCAATGAATACCCGTTTATCATCTGCATTTCTTCTTGGTGTAGCAGTTTTAATCGTCAGCAGTGTAACTGTGAAATTAGTTATATTTATATTGATGTTATTGACAGCTACATTGATAGTTAAGGCAGTGTAAACAACCTAATATAACCTGACGATGGGAATTGGATAGAATCAGGCCTACAGTACTAAATAATGTATTCATACAGCAGAATCTATGCTACACCAGTACGATTTAAGAATGTCCCTATATGACGCTCCTGTACTATATGAGTACTAGAGGTTGTTATTTCTTTTGGACAGCTCAGCAAGGCGTCAGGCTCCGCTGATATGTCAGCAATGATTCAAGTTGCATATTTAAGATTGTCTGTGTGCTATTATCCTTTAAGATTTTAGTTTTAGCAGGATGCAGGTGGTGTGTACATATCCCTAGAACATGCTTCGTGAAATTTTGACAATCACCCATGGTTGGCAATGAATGGGTATCATTTAGTTCCAGTATCAGTAACATAAAGAAAAATTGACAAAGAGTAAATGAATCGATGAAATCAGAAGCACCTCATGTCCATTAGCAAAAACTTTTCAAGAGAAGCAAAAATGTAATAGAAATAAAAAATAATTGAAAATTGTTGAAAAAATTTCACATTTTCAACGATATGGTGTGTGATTCTTGAGAAAAAATTTTGTACATATCTAATATAGGAACCGAAATATTAATATAGTTACTAGACATGAGTTTGGATATGAGGGGGTTTCTACATCAAATACACTCCTCGAAAATAAAAATAAAAAATAAAAAAACTCCACGAATTCGTCGACCCAGCAGAGGGAAATTTTATTGATACATTCTTGAGGTTGTGTACAACACAATATCACACAGGCAGAGCCGTACGCACGTGGGTACAGTCACCAGAACGTTAGTACCATGTATACCATCCTTTTACAGGAATGCATGGAAACGATTCCGCACCTCCACAATCGTCTTCATGAAGAAGTTGCACCCTGCATTGCTGAAAAACGAGGGTATACCCGATGCTAGCGTCGACATTGAGCATGCTCTGGTAACTGTACTGACGTACGGATGATTGTGAATGCGAGACCGTATGTTGCATACAGCCTCACGAATGTGTCAATAAAATTTCGCTTTGCTGGGTTGACGAATTCATGGTATTCTGTTTTTTTTTTTTTTTTTTTTTTTTTTTTCATTTTCCATGAGTGTAAATTATAAATATGTCATTATGGGTGGTTTTTTTAATGAAATAACAAAAAATATACAGGGTGTCTCACGAAAGACGCCTGCCAGGTGTCCGCGGATCGCGTGGTACGGCTCCCGGCCGCCACCACCGCATCCGCCGACCATGGCAACGCCCGATTCTGGGACTATTGCGCCGCAGGCGCATACACGAAGTATATAAAACATTGCCATCTGAGTAACCTAAGCTTACCTTTATTTACAGTACATGTTCCAAATGATGTCCCTCTATGGAAAGAGTAGCCTGACATCTCTTGAACACATCTGCGAATACGCGACGAATTTCGGCTGCAGATATCTGAGAAATGACTAGTCGAACATTTTTTCACGAAACAATAAATTCTGACTGGTATGTGAACAATATCCTTTCACCCAACGAAAAGGTGTATGGTTATTTCATGCAGGACAATGCAAGACCACACATTGCCAACGCTTCTATGGCAGCAATACAAAGTGTTTTTGATGATAGGATAGTTGACTGGCTTCCTCATTCTCCAGATCTAAATACCTGTGACTTTTATCTTTGCGGAATGTTAAAAGACAAGGTGTATGCAAGCTATCCCCATACACTCGAAGAGTTGGAAGACAAAATTCGACTAGTCATTGCCCAGATTTCGGCAGCCGAAATTCGTCTAGTGTTCGCAAATATGTTCAAGAGATGTCAGGCCGCTCTTTCCATAGAGGGACATCATTTTGAACATCTACTGTAAATAAAGGTAAGCTTAGGTTACTCAGATGGCAATGTTTTTCAGACGTTAACTCAGTGTACGCGCCCGCAGCACAATAGAGTCCGATAATCGGGCGCTGCCGTGGCCGGCGGATGCGGTGGCGACGGCTGGGAGCCGTACCGCGCGATCCGCGGACGCCTGGCAGGCGTCTTTCGTGAGACACCCTTATTACAACATGTTAAACAACGTATGTAAAATACAACAAATATTGTGAAACATGCAACTCTTCACATCCCCTCTCCATTTTTTTTCTCTGGTTGTGGAAAGCCCAAATATCTAGGCGAAAACCCTCTCACCTGAGGTTCTTCAGGCAGGTGAGGCAGAAACTTCTCGATATCTTTCATTTTCTCTTGACGTATGAACATATTCCCATTGTAAGCTCTTTATGTAGGATGAGCAGGAAAAACCCTTTCCCACACATTGAACGTAGATGCTACGAGACCATCTATGAAGGGCTTTGCTGTCATTATACCTCTCATGTTTTTCTTAAACACAGACTGGTTTTACTGTGAGACCTTAAATTTAATGTTCTTGTATGATGTCGTTCACATACTTAGGAAGTAAAATTACACTGGATGGCAAAAGCTCAGCAGACATTTTGCGCAACCTGACCTAGCCTTCATCAATAAACAGATGCTTCTTATATCAATAAATACAAAAGAAGAGACCAAAAAAGCATTTATAAAATGCTATGTGTGAAGTGTGACATTGTATGGCTCCGAAACTTGAACACTCGGCGTTTGCGACAAGAGAAGACTAGAAGCATTTGAAACTGTTCTGTGCACAAGAATTATTTCTATCTCAGTTAACTCAGATAGCACAGAATTATTTTTGGTTTTAATTTCAGTAGGTATCAATTACCATCATATGACTGTACAAAAACGTTATAAGCGATTGTTTTCACAAACACACGATTAGTTTTGAAATATTGTCATCTTTTTGGGAAGGATGACAAAATGAATCACATATTTTTGGAAACATTTTTGTTTCATTTATTGGTCAACAACACTCTTA
This sequence comes from Locusta migratoria, assembly GCA_026315105.1. Classification (NCBI taxonomy): domain Eukaryota; kingdom Metazoa; phylum Arthropoda; class Insecta; order Orthoptera; family Acrididae; genus Locusta; species Locusta migratoria. The sequence continues at coordinate 28,532,897 of CM048751.1, forward strand.
TTTAAATTTATTTATAAAGAACAGTCTAGAGTACAAAAAATTATTTTTTCTGAATATTTTCGGTCTTCTTTTAGACCACCTTCAGGAAATACAGCTCCATTGATGTTTTGGAGCTATATTTCCTGAAGATGGTCTAAAAGAAGACCGAAACTACTCGGGAAAAAATAATTTTTTGCACTCTAGACTGTTCTTTATATATAAAGACAAGATGAACTTTCATCTGATGAATCATTATTATTAAAACACAGTTTAAGATGAAATATATGCATATAAAAGTCGCAAAAATTAAAGAATGTTCAAGAAATACCAACCTAACTTCGAGGCAATCTTCAACATCTTTTGCATCAACCTCAGCTTTGCAGCCATATCGCTGTGTCAATCAACAATAAAAACCGGGATTTATCTGACATGGAGTAGTAGATTCAAAGAAATGAAATACGACACTGCGTGCGAATTGGTAACTATAAGTATGAAAAACTAAGCTACCATTATCGCCTATTGGAAGGATGTCAGCGCTATCTGGGTTAATGAGAATTGATCGATTCAAATGGATTGTAGGTTTCCTCGGGAGAAGTAAGTGCCCAGTAGGGTAAGGTGGTACAAATTCGATATAGGTACAACTCTGATCAACATAAATTTTCGCGCCATTTGTCAGTCTCGTAGTGTCCCGTTGTGTGGCATTGTAGCGTAGCAAGTTCCTACAGCTCCTCCTGAATTTTCCAAGAATACACCACTTTGTGCTACGGAGAGAGAAATTTTTTCACGTTAGGAGGTAAGTGAAGCTACTTAGTCTAACGAGCTCTTATAAATTTTCTATTTAAGGGTGACTAGATTCTCAACCCAAAATGCAATGTTTGGTACAACGAAGTATGCGTTGGTGCCTGACGGAAAAAGTGCTTCTTATGTGGAAGATGCCCTTAGTCAAAATTCTACTAGGAAGTGATCACAATTGTACCTAGTGTGGTACATTTTCGATCGATTTTTCTCAATTATGTAACTGTTGTGTGTGTCTATACTGACATTTGTAATTGTCTAATATTTGTGTATCATATTAGTTAAACATCCAAGAACAAGTGCTAGAATTAAAATTAAATCTTTTTCCAGTTACAATAACATTTGTCCGAAATGGTCGAAATTGTACCACCTTAACCTAAGCGGAATATGGATTGAAAAAAATCACGGTTTGATAAGTAATTACATCTGTAGAAACTAACTGTTGCTCTCTAGATTCGAAAAATAGAGCGCAAATGACGACAGATGAAAGTTTATTAAATTCGTAAGTCTATCAAAAATCGATGCGTGAAAGATGTACCCCGAGCGGTCTAAAGCACCTCGCTGCGAAGCGCGCGGTTGCTCGCCGTGGAGGTTCGAGTCCTCCCTGGGGCATGGGTGTGTGTGTTTGTCCGTAGGTTAGTTTACCTAGGTTTAAGTAGTTTGTAAGCTACGGACTGATGACCACACAGTTTGGTCCGATAGATTTACAGACATTTGAACAATTTGAAAGATATGCCACCAGTATACCTTAGAAAAATATCTTCGTAAGTCTGAGTGGAACTAGATGGACTTGTAGTGAGTAAAAGCTGTAGGGGAAGACAAAAACTGGAATCACCCTGCATATACGAGTCCCGATACCTTCATGGTCGTATTCGGGTTTTACCGCGATAGAGGGAACTTTTTTGTCGTCAGCAAAGAACACGCCCGCACCAGTAGTCCCTCGTTCCATGTCCTAAAATTCAGCCATCTCTTGGTACCAAGAATAATTGGACAAAATAAATTTCCTTTAACGCGACGTTTCAGACACATATTTCATTTCAGCTCTCTCTTCTTTCTGAGCTAACGAAATATTTTGCATTCTGTCGCAATTTGATTTTTTGTATGTCCCAACAATTTTAAATGAATACCGGGAAAAAAGCTTAATAATCTGATGAGCATTTGGGGGGGGGGGATGACATTATCATCCGCTGCAACAACAGCTTTACAGACGTTCCTTTTGAGATGAAACGTTCGTAAAAGAAACTGATTCTACGATACTCGCTTTGACAGAGGAATCAGGGATCTAAGCTTTTTCGCAGCACTGAATATATAATCCGTGTGCAAGAAATTTTGTGAATACCGTTTGGAACTTCGTAATCTTCTTCTTCGATCCATAGCCTATGAGTAGATGTAAGATAGTAAATGATTCGCGGTAAATAAGAAACTTACTTAGAAGTTCATGCACTATGCAGTATTTTTTCAATGAACTAATGACATCTCATTTACTGCTTCGTAATCAGTACTTTAAGGAAGATGCATCATTCTGTCAAGGATATAATGACATTTCATTTACAAAAACTTACTTCTCTCACCCCCACTGTGACCACTACACAGAGTATTGTGACCGAAGGTCGGACTGGGTCGGGAGCGACACGCGAACGACCGACCGGCCAAGCTTCGCCGCCAAGCGTCGCCGCTACACGAGAGCACAGAGGCGAAAAACAATGACAACAACTAAATGGGAAAGACAGACCAAAGCGTAAGCCAATCGAAACCGTGATGGAGCCAAGTACGATGCCAGATAACAACAGAATGCCGAACGAATACCGAGCGCATTCAACACAAGACTGAGGAGCGAGCTGCGGCTCCGGGTCCTAAACAGTGCGGCTCTCTGCGCAGATGACCGGCGCGGTAGGCGCGCCACGGCGTGCAGCGCTCTGGTGGCGATGGCAGCGCTAGTAGGTTGTGCGCGCCGCCTAACAGCCGCTGTCACAGTCCATGTGGCCTGGAGGGCTCTCAAACTCATTGGGCCAGGATACCAGATCCCTCCCCTCTGAAATGGGCGTGTAGGGATGGAAGCGCCCAGGACGGTGCTTCGGAAGGTGGACCGATGGCACGAGTGGTGTCTTGGTGGCAGAGCCCGGTAAGTCAGGTTCGGATGTTGGGCCTCCAGAGAGGTAAACGGATGTGTCGGTGTGGAAGGCAATTGCCGAGAGGGTGAATGTGGAGGTGAGCTCTCTACGTCCATGCCTGTGTCCCCTGGGGTTGCCGACGGCGCCCCGAGGCGCATATGGAGTCCCTGTGGTTGAGTTGTGTCGGAGGGTGATCTGCCCTTTGAGCACAGTCGCGGCTGAGAGTGTGTCACCTGTGTACCTGCATTGACTGGAGCCACGGACAACATCCCAGAGCGTAGATTGTAGCCGTGGGTCGGGGGAGTGGCAATTATGGGGGCTCCAAGTCTGGGTGTGCTACTGGTTGGGATGATGCAGGGAAACTAGGACGAAGCTGGTTAGTATGTCGGCGCTCCAAACCCCTCTGAGTGTTGACAGAGAGGAGGCGTCGCCTATGAGTGGCCACTACTGTAGCCAGCACCCACAAGGGCTTTCTACCATATGAACAGGCCCACACAGTGGAACCTGGCGCATATCGCCCAGTGTACCAGGTCCTCAGTTCCGAGGGCTGTGGGGCCAAGAGATGGAGAAGGTGCGTGACTGTCGGCCGTGGAGGAGTTCTGCCGGGCTACGATACTGGGTAGGGGTAGTTCTGTAGGTACTCAGGAATATTGTGAGGGATGCTGTGGTGATGGATGTGTTCACAGATTTCAGCATTTGTTGTTTGAATGTCCGCACCAGCCGCTCATCAGCGCCCTTGGAGGCTGGGTGGAATGGGGGACTAAACAGGTGTTTGATGCCATTGGCATCACAAAACTGACCAAAGGCCGTCGCTGTAAACTGGGCAGGGAGAGAAAGATTGGCTAAAGCAGCCTGGTGCTTAGCACAAGTGGAGCAATGGCGGACGACCGCCTCCACATCTTTGTTCAGACCTGGCCAATAAACGTGTCTCCTGGCCTGGGATTTCATACCTGACATACCCCAATGCCGTCGATGGAGAAGATCCATAACCTTCGCACGTAAAGCAGGTGGGATAACCACCCGGTGGGTATCGCCTTCAGCATCGAGTAGGAGAACACCATCAATGACAGACAGTCGCTGAGAGAGATGGGACCAGACCTGTGGCTGTGAAACCATTGACTTCGGGAAGTAAGTGGGCCACCCATGAAGCACATGATGGATGACCTGTTATAAGAGAGGGTCCTGACATGTGTCTGCAGCAATGTGCATGGCTGTGATAGGGAACCCATGTAAGGTATTTTGTCGTTCCAGATCAATGTGGAAACAGGAGACTTCATGTCGGTCAAATGCTGGGTCAGGTCCTGAAGGCAGACGAGAAAGAGAGTCTGCATTGGCGTGTTATGTAGTAGGCTAATACTTAATGGTGTAGTTGTATGAACTAAGAAATAGAGCCCAATGCTGTAGTCTTTGGGCTGTACGCTCTGGGAGCCGAGTGTGCGGCCCAAATAGATCTACCAAAGATTTGTGGTCTGTAATGAGGGTAAACTTGGCCCCAAAAAGATACACATGGAATTTCTTAACCGCATAGACGATCGCCAACGCCTCCTTTTTTATCTGAGAGCAGTTCTTTTCAGCAGGCGTCAGTGTCTTGGACACATAGGCTATCGGTTGTTCAGTACCATCATCATTGCGGTGTGCCAACACTGCGTCTGCTGCCAAAACAAGGGGACGTGACAGAAAAAAGGGCGTAAGGCAGGGTGCCGAACGCAACTGGCGCTTTAGCTGTTGAAAGGAATGCTCACAAGCATCTGACCACTGGAACGGAACACCTTTCTTTCGGAGACAGTTGAGTGGGTGCATAATGTGGGCTGCTTGTGGATGAACTTTGCATAATAGTTCACCTGTCCCAAAAACGCCTGCAATTCCTGTAGGTTTTGGGTGTGTGGTAGAGTATCGACTGCCAATACATTGCGATCTGTGGGCTGGATTCCGTCTTTGGAGAGCAAGCAGCCAAGGTATTTGACCTGTTCCTGGAAAAACTTACATTTATGGAGGCGGCACCTGAGCCCAGGTGCTCAGAAGATTCCACCGATTGTAATTTATAGCTGCTCTAACCACGTCAAGCTCTGCCGAGAACGTAAGGAGATCATATCCGGAGGTTTGAGAGCGGCATACAACGGGGAAGGTGTCAAATTCTTTGTAGACACCATGGACGACTACCATACGGTATTCACTTATTGGAAAAATAAGGAAATACCGTTTCACACCTACCAAGACGGCAACAGCAAAGACCTGAAGGTGGTGGTCAAGGATTTACCACCCACAATGACTGAAGGAGGGATAAAAACCGATTTAGAAGACCAGGGTTTCATCATCAAACAGGTCCACCAGTACAAGAAGAAGGAACAGGGGAAACTCCATCTGCTACCCGTTTACGCCGTTACACTGCTGAGGACCGACAAAATGAACGAAATTTATGCCGTTCGCTACAACGTCTCTACCAAAGTGCGAGTCGAGGATTATCGCTCACGAAACGAGCTCACACAATGCAAAAAGTGTCAGTGCTGGACTCACACGACCAATTTGTTACCAGCCAGATGCGTTAAGTGTGGGGATATACATCCCAGCGAAGACTGCACACTGGAGCAAAACGCGACACCTAAGTGCGCCAACTGCCAAGGACCGTACGCAGCCTCCTGGAAAGGATGTGCAGAGTTCCAAAAGACGTTGAAGAAATACAGGCTACAGACTACAACCAAACAACAGAGGAGGGGACCAGCACCGTCCAACACTGCGATGGAACTGGTGGTGGCCGACACCACACGTCCACCACCCTTGAATACTCCACCAAAGCAGACTACGGAACCAGCACCACAACAGGGAACACATACATATGCTTCTGCACTACGAGGTCACCGACGAGACCACAGTAGGACCAGAGTACCGAAAGATAAGGACGCAGATGCAGCATTGGCAGAAGTAACAACAGTGTTAAAGTTTCTCAGCAGTCAGAACTTCTTCACCAAGCTTGTCACTGCCGGCAAGAGAATGCCGACTGCTAAGGACAAACATTCAAAAATTGTAATTCTGGTGGAAACACTAGCGTACTGGAAGGGTTGGAGTAACGCCATGGGGACCCAAACGAGAGACCTGAAGATCTGCATATGGAATGCTACTGGAGTACGAAGGAAAAGGGATGAATTACAGGACTTCATCGCCAGGCATAAGGTCGATATAGCGCTGCTGTCAGAAACACATCTGAGACGACACCAACACTTCAAGTTGCCGAACATGATAGGCTACCGGACCGACAGACCAGCGAGAGGTGGTGGGACTGCCATCTCCCTCCGCCGCTCAATCACACATCGCCACGTCGACTTACCACAACTCCAACAGTTGGAAGCGACAGCAATTTCCATTTGGACTGATCTAGGCGAGGTCACACTGGTGGCAACATATCTTCGACCCAGGGCACAACTGATAAGGCAAGACCTCGAAAACGTGCTTGCAACAAAAGGGGAAAACATTCATCGGAGGTGATTGGAATGCCAAGCACCCGACTTGGTATACCCATTTCACCAACCCAAGAGGAATACAGTTGCATCAAATGGAACAAGACATGGATTTGGAAGTATGGGGACTTAAGGAGCCAACTCATACGCCTGCAGTGCAGAATCAACAACTGGATGTACTAGATATAGCCATTACGCAAGGTCTCGGCATCGACCCACGACTGGTCACAATCAATGACCTATCATCCAAAATGTTCAAATGTTTGTATAGCTTATGGGAATTAACTACAGGTTCATCAGTCCCTAAACATACGAACTACTCATGAACTAACTAAGACTAAGGACGGCACAAATATCCATGCCTGAGGGGGGATTCGAACCCACGGCCGTAGTGGCCGTGCAGACCGTGACTGGAGTGCCTCAGCCCCTCGGCCACAGCGGCCGGCGATCTATCATTCAACCACGATCTGGTGATGGCAGTGCTGCCACGAAAGGGATACATACGCGCAAGAAGAAACTTCCAAGAAAATAATTGGGATCAGTTCAAGAGGTTCCTGAACAATAATGTCCCGCCAACGTTACCAGTAGCAGCTCCTGTACAAGTTGACTATGCTGTGGAACTGCTCACGAAGAAAGTTCAGAAAGCACATAACAGATCGCTCATCACAATTACAGAAGATACACACCAACTGGAACCACTTCCTCCACTACTGGAGGAATTAAGGAGCAAATGAACCGGTTCAGAAAATTATGGCAACGCACCAGAAATCCAGCGTACCGGCGACAGAAGCATAGACTGGAACGACAACTAAGACGGCACCTCCTTGAAGTGGGAAGACAAAAATGTCTACCTTTCTTCTCCAAACGAAAGACGAATGGAGGCTGGTTAAGAACATAAGATCGGAACCCACACCGAAGAGGCCACTGCGAACACCACATGGACTAACCGAAGACCCCTTGAGAAAGGCGGAAACGAACAACAAACCACACTACATAGGGAGCACCTGAACCCTGCACAACGAGAACATGAAGTTACCACGATACGCCTAGTCAACCAATTCCTCGCGTCTGACGACCGGACCCGCCCACGATTCACGACGCCCAGCGAAGTTCGCAGTATAATCAAGAAACTCCATCCTAATAAGGCCCCGGGGGCAGATAAAGTCAGTAACTGACATCTAAGGAATCTCCCGAGGAAACCACTAGTCCTCCTCACAAGGATCTTTAATGCATGCATGGTAACGAAATACGTGCCCACAGCATGGAAAATCGCTAAGGTAGTCCTAATACCAAAACCCAGAAAAGACACTACACAGCCATCGAACCACAGGCCAATAAATCTTCTGAGTGGCATGGGGAAAACATTGGAAAGAGTGTTACAGACACGGATACTGGAACCCTTGGTGGAAGACGGAACGATACGAGCGGAACAGTACGGCTTCCAATGGAAACTGTCAGCTGAATTACAACTCTTAAGACTGGCCGAGCACATCACCTAGAATTTGAACGTGACCAAGGCGACTGCAGCAGTCTTCCTGGATGAGGAAAAGGCTTATGATAAAGTCTGGAGAGACCTTCTCATTAGTAAACTCCACGAGCAGAGAACCATCCCAGACTGCTACATGAAGCTAATTGCGAGTTAACTGCGTGACCGGAAGATGATGGTGACAGTGGATGGACAATCTTCGGACACTCGACCTGCATTAGCCGGACTACCTTAAGGTTCGGTGCTCTCTCCCATCCTGTTTAACGTGGATGCAAACGACATACCTACGGTGGAAGGCGCACAGATAGCACAATTCGCTGACGATGCAGCGTTCCTCACCAGCGGACGACACGTTCAAGCCAACATCAGATGTCTCCAAAGTAAACTGGATGCAATGGAGTACTGGTGCAAAACCAACAAAGTGCTACTGATTCGGCAAAAACAACTGTCATCTACATTACTAAGAAGCGTCCACGATTTCCAGCCAACCTGAAACTTTACGGACAAAACATACCATGGGGAGATACGGTGACATATCTAGGGGTCACCTTAGATCAGCACTTTTTCCTTCATAAACACGTCGACGGCTTGCGGAATAAAGCGTACGCGATGACGAAGTGTCTACTGCCCTTCTTCTTGAGCACTGACCTGAGTACTGGCGCCGAATTACGCTTGTGCAAAGCCACGGTTCTTTCGAAGATGCTTTATGGCAGCTCAGTCTGGGGACTGGCCAGTGCCACTCAAATTCAACGGCTGCAGGTGGTACAGAACAAAACCTTACGATTGATCCTCAGGGCAAAGAGATACACACGGAATACCAACATCCATGAGGCGCTCCACATGGATACTATCATGGGAGCCGTCCAAAAAAGAGCGACGAAGATCCACCACAAGATTGATCAACTACGGGATACCGTACACAACATCCGCACATTGGGGAGGACAATGCCACTTACATGGCATAGATACAAAGTGCCACGGGCATTGACTAATCGATAAAGACTTAAATTAGATGTAAATACCAAGTTTAATTGAAAATGTAATTAATGGACCAAAATAAAGGCCCTTACAAGTTAACCCCTAAAGTTTATTGTAATAAATAAAGTTATAGTTATCCCCCCCTATCCTCAAATATGAAGTGTACATCGTCCATGACAATGGTACTTCAGTCGGAAAAAAAAGAATCGTATACGTCCTGTCTCCGCGATATAAAACGCTTCTCCTGCGATAAAAATACACTCCTGGCCATTAAAATTGCTTCACCATGAAGATGACGTGCTAAAGACGCGAAATTTAACCGACAGGAATTAGATGCTGTGATATGCAAATGATTAGCTTTTCAGAGCATTTACACAAGGTTGGCAACGGTGGCGACACCTACACCGTGCTGACATGACGAAAGTTTTCAACCGATTTCTCATACACGAACAGCAGTTGACCGGCGCTGCCTTGTGAAACGTTGTAGTGATGCCTCGTGTAAGGAGTAGAAATGCGTACCATCACGTTTCCGAATTTGATAAAGGTCGTATTGTAGCCTATCACGATTGCGGTTTATCGTATCGCGACACTGCTGCTCGCGTTGGTTGCGATCAGATGACTGTTAGCAGAATATGGAATCGGTGGGTTCAGGAGGGCAATATGGAAAACCCTGCTGGATCCCAACGGCCTCGTATCAGTAGCAGTCTAGATGAGAGGCATTTTATCCGCATGGCTGTAACAGAATGTTCAGCCACGTGTCGAGCCCTGAGTCAAAAGATGGGAACGTTTGCAAGAACGCAACCATCTGCACGAACAGTTCGACGACGTTTTCAGCAGCATGAACTATCAGCTGTGGTTACCCTTGACGCTGCATCACAGATAGGAGCGCCTGCGATGGTGTACCCAACGACGAATCTGGGTACACTAATCGCAAAACGTCATTTTTAGGATGAATCCAGGTTCTAACTGGTGTATCACCCGCCGTGATGGTATGGGTTGCCATTGGTTTACTCAACCTGTTCGGATCGACGGCACTTCGCACAGTGACCGTTAGAATTGAGATGTGTTACGACCAGTGGCTATATCCTTCATTCGGTCCCTGTGAAACTCTACATTTCAGCAGGATAATGCACAACCGCATGTTGCAGGTCCTGTACGGGCCTTTCTGGATACGGAAAATGTTCGACTGCTGCCCTGGCCAGCACAGTCTCCAGATCTCTCACCAATTGAAAACCTCTGGTGACTGGTGGCAGAGCAACTAGCTCGGCACAATACGCCAGTCACTACTCTTGATGAACTGTGGTATCGTATTGAAGCTGCATGGGCATTTGTACGTAATAGACCATCCAAGCTGTGTTTGACTCAATGTCTAAGCGTATCAAGGCCGTTATTACGGCCAGAGGTGGTTGTTGTGGGTACTGATTTCTCAGGATCTATGCACCCAAAATGCGTGAAAATGTCATCACATGTCAGTTCTAGTATAATATACTTGTGCAATCAATACCCGTTTATCATCTGCATTTCTTTTTGGTGTAGCCATTTTAATGGCCAGTAGTGGACTTTGAATATGCATATAAAATGATCTGATAGAAAAACTAAACGAAGAATGATAGTTTAAAAACACTTTTCATTTAATTTACGTATTTACTTTTTTTTACGGCGAGCTTTTATCCGGGGGTTCACTGAAACGGAGAACACATACCACTGACTCTTAAGCATGAAAAATATGCAGGGTGTCTCACCTAAGAGTCGTGAGGAGCATTTTCTCCTTTGTTTGAGCAGATATTTGCAATTTAGTTCTTGCGATATGTAGCTGGACTCAGACCAAACAAATTCTGCTGATTACGTCATTCCTTCAACACCCAGCGTAGATGTAATGGGTCGCTTTGTTTCCCGTCACGAACAAAAAGATTTTTAAAGCGAAATTTAGCACATTAGTATAGTGTAATATTCGGTTTATCGAAATGTATGAATAGAAACAGTAAAACATGACAATTAACCAATTCTTCGGAAGCGGCTGTGTAGCGCTTCCATAAGACAGTAGCAGACGCTGCTCAGCGAGACGGCACACGTGAGATGGGGCACATCGGGCGCGGACGAAGTGGTGAGCACATGTGAACCAATTCTTCGGTGTCTGTCATGGCTATCAAATTCGTTGGACATCGGCTCAGAGCAATGGTAGTCGCCACAGTAGTAATACAACACAATGCAGCATCATTTTCAAGACGACTTCACGCAAGGCCACGCGTCACAGCTTCTGTATACCTTACACCATAATATCTGTCGAATTATACGAAGCTCTTAGATTATTAAAACACAGAAGAAAGTAGACAAATTTGCTTCAATTTAGCTTATTTACCACACTTATTAGTGACAAGACTATACTGTACATTTACAAAACAATTCCTGAGCAACAGAACAGTTAATACATTACTTAGTAGCTATTAAACCAACTTCTTGTAACTGATTTACATTCCATAATTAACATAAAGCCTATTGATTCTTCATTGTGGAGTAGTAATCCATTAAAAGTCCACATACTATAAATAAAATGATAAAAAATGTACAAATGTTTGTGAAGCTTATGCGAGTTAACTACTTATGAACTACCATAAACTAAAGACGACACAAACATCAATGCCGGAGGGGTGATTCGAACCCCCGACTGGGAACGGCCTCGCGCATCGCAGCATAGCGCCTCAATGCGCTCGGCCGCTCCGCCGTGGCCCAGTTCAAAGTAAAGTAGACTTCAAATGCTTAGAGCACAACAAAGGGAAACAGAGAAAGAGGAATCAAAACTTTATCAGCATTTCATTGGGGCCGTACATTACTGCAGGTGTTCGAACAAACCACCGTCTTGTCCTCTACATCGATCCAGTCTAGAGTGAATGCTAGCTATAACGCGCGGTACATCATAGGACTCTTTAAGTACATTTGAGGCCTGACTGACACGATTTTTCATCTCGTCACTGTTTTCATATTCTTCTGCGTACGCCATATCTTTTTTTGTACCCCAGAAGTAGAAGTCGAGGACGGACAGGTCGGGCGATCTGCCGGCCGCGGTGGCCGAGGAGACTAAGGTGCTCCAGTCACGGTCTGCACGGCCACTACGGTCGGGGGTTCGAATCCCCCCTCGGGCATGGATATTTGTGCCGTCCTAGTTCGTAAGTAGTTCATAAGTAGTTTGTAAGTTTAGGGACAGATGACCCCGTAGTTAAGTCCCATAGGCTATACAAACATTCGGGCGATCTAGCTGGCCACTGTACATCCATATTTGGGGAAACGATCCCGTGCAGCTTAACGCGCAGAAGCAGTGAGTGGCTGGGTACACCATCCTGTAGCATCCACATCATTTGACTCGTTCTTAAATCAATATCGTCGATCAGAACAGGCAGTTCATTCTGCAGGAAATTGGTGTACATTGCCCCGTTCAGCCTGCCTTCAAAGAAACGAGGCCCGGCAACACGCTCACCGATGGTACCACCCCAGCAATTGACGGTCCACCGGTGTTGATGATCTGCCTCGGGAACCATTGGGGATTCACGGAGGCCCAAAAATGATGGGCAGTTCGATTTGGCACGCCTGTGCTGCAAAACGTTGACTCGTAGGTGAATAGAGTCTGTTTAAAAATCTCAGGTAGTTGCTTTAATGCTCATTCACTAAACGTTAGCCTGTTGGCCTTGTCATACACTGAAAGCCTTTGGTGCACATGCTGGCGGTATTGGTGCTTTTTAGCGTCTTTCAAAACGCGATGCACCGGACAACGTGAAATTTTTCACTCTCTAGCGAGCGTCCTTTCACCGCTGTGTGGATTTGCATGTACCATATCCAACGTTATTGCACTGTTACGATTGCGCACAAGCGTGCTTCGCTGGCGTTTCGCCGGGCGCAAATCCCCAGTGTCTCGAGCTCGATTTACTACAGCCCGCAACGTGTCTGCACAGGTTTGTCTTCCTTCTAGTTCCGGGTACTTCTCAGCGTACATCCGAGCTGCCTCCCTGGTGACTTCATTACACATCCCTACAATTCGTAGTACGGAATCTTGTCAGAAAGATACTGTATATTAGAGTAACAAGAATTAAACAGGATGCTTGTACAAGTTAACGCTAGCAGCACTTACCCTTTACCAAAATAATGTCTTAGTTGTAGAAAAGACATGTTAGAAGGTGTGTGCATGTTTTCTTGTGCAGTGCGGCATGGCCGAAAGAAAACTGACTAGGGAACCTCTCCATCGCAGCCCCCTCAGATTTATTTATAAGTTGGCGCAGGGCATAGGCCGTGAAAAATGAAACACGTATTAATCGAGGCAACTGGAAGAAGTTGTGTGGAAATATGAAAAAATAAGCAAGATATTAAAACTGAAATGTCCATGTGTAAGATAAGCAAAGTCGAGCACATCGTAAGCGTAGGAGTGCTCTGGTCCTGTGAGTAGCGTCAGGCGCTGTCGAGCAAGAAGTCCTTCCCTCAAACGAATTTTTAAAATTATTTTCGCAAAATTATGATCTGTCCGTCCGTTCACTGACGTCTCTGTTCGCTGTAATCAGTTTAGTGTCTGTGATTTTCGAGCGCACCGCAAAACAGTGCGATTATCAGACGACAGGAAGTGCCTCTCCAATGGGAACCTAAAACATTTCATCACAAGGTGATAGGTCAACCAATTCCTCCACAGGAAAACACATCTGATGTATTCTATACGGCACTGGTGACGGTATGTGCGTCATATGACAGGAATCTCTTGCCTATCCATTTGGTGAATGGGTAAACAGATTCTACCTTGTCCGATTTAGGTTTTCTTGTGGATGTGATAATCACTCCCATAAAAGTGATTGAAATATAAAAGTTTGTCAAAAAAACTGCAACAAATGAATGCAACAGTTTCACAGTCTGAAAATGAAAAAAATTCCGCCTGTGAAAGGCTCAAACCACGGATCTTTCGCTCTGCAGTTCATCACACTAGCCACAGGACTACGGCGCTCTTGTGCTCACTGTATGCTCTACATATCTTACGCATGGACTGCTTAGTTCTTATATTTTGTTTATTTTTTTCATAGTTCGACACAACCTCTTCCTGTTTTCTCGATTGATCTGTGTTCAGTTTTTCAACGCCTAACCACTGTGGCCGCGGTGGAGTAGCCGAGCGGTCTAAGGCGCCTCGCTGCGGAGCGCGCGGTTGCTCGCCGTCGGAGGTTCGAGTCCTCCCTGGGGCATGGGTGTGTGTGTTTGTCCTTAGGTTAGTTTACCTAGGTTTAAGTAGTTTGTAAGCTACGGACTGATGACCACGCAGTTTGGTCCGATGGATTTACAAACATTTGATTTGATTTATCCACTGCGCGAACTTATAATTAAATCTGAGGCGGGTGCGACGTGGAAGTTCCTTTGTGAGATGCGTCCGCTGCCAGGCTACACTGTCGTACAGGACTTACTGTATGGGTAAACGTGTTCACACCGTCTTCCTTGCCCGAGTTGCCTCGTCGCGTGCGCCGCCACGCTTCGCGCCGTCAGCTACTGCCTTATGAAAGCGCTACACAGCTGCTTCCGGGGTACTGGTTAATTGTCGTGTTATTCTGTCTCTATAAATACATTTAGATAAACCGAATATCACACTAGACTAATTTGAGACTGGTCTATCGATTGAGCACAAAAATTTCGCGTTAAATTCATTTTGTTCTTGACGAGAAACAAACCGACGCTTTACATCTACACCGGGCGTCGATGGATTGGCGTGAGGAGCAGAATTCGTTTGGCCTGAGTCCAGCTGCACATCGCAAAAAACGAAATTGCAAATATCTGCTCAAACACCAGAGAAAATTCACCTGATGGCTCTTAGCTGAGACACCCTGTAGAGCCTCGGTAGGTAAGGACTTCCCAACGCCTGAATGGAGTGAGTTCCGAGGGGCGGCTTTCCTTCAGGAGCCAAGACGCCCCGTCTGAGACGTCCGGCGCAGTCTGCGGGCCTCCATTCGGCCGAGACAATGGCGCCCGCGACACCGCCCGGGAGGGCTGCCAACATTACAGTGAATAAAGTTACCGCCGCAGCCGCAGCCGCCGCCGTTTATCTGCCGGAACGATCGCCCGGGGCTCAGCAGGACTGCCAACGTCGTCATCATTCTCTGCGCATTACGCCTTTTTCTACCCCCTATCCGTGACGCGTTTAGTGCTAAGCGCCTTGTACCAGCACCCCCTACAGAAGAAAGTCTGCGCACGACGTCACAACATGGCCTCGGTGAGAGGCTTAGAGTCCTCTGAAAGATTGTAAACATTAGCAGTGCACGCTGTTTATAGTGCTTTCTTTCGTTCAGGAGTGTATTTATTACGTAACTTGGTGTTGTGTACGGTGTAATCGCTACGTTGGATGATTTGTGTGTGAGAGAACAACGTGTGATCTCTTTTTTTACTGACAAAATGCCGTTTGGCTGTTCTGTGCCAAAATGTAGAGGAAATTAGGACTGTGGCCCAAACGTTACCGTCTTTAAACGTCCGGAGAAGAAGAAATGGATAATTTGGCTCCTTCTTCAAGTTAATGAGTGAGTTTTCGTTTTTGTTTAACCTTATAAATGAGTTTTAAGTCATGACTGTTTACCAATGGATATTGCGATTCGTTTTATTTACGCAACCACCCCCATTAGCTTATTCTTCTCCGGACGTTTAAAGACGGTAACTTTCCTCTACATTTCGGCACAAAACAGCCAAACGGCATTTTCTCAGTAAAAAATAGTGTTTACGTTGTTCTCACACACACAAATCGTCCAGCGTAGCGATCACACCGTACACAACACCAAGTTACGTAATAAATACTCTCCTGAACGAAAGAATGCACTATAAACAGCGTGCACTGCTAATGTTTACAATCATTCAGAGGATTCTAAGCCTCTCACCGCCGCCATGTTGTGACGTCTTGCGCAGGCTTTCTTCTATAGGGGGTGCTGCTTGTACTGACAGTCCATGGCTCCTGACTGCAGAGTTCTATGGCAACCACTGCTGACACTTTGGGTAAAAACCGTCGGCAAATCTGACTTAATCTATATCTAATAAATTTGAATGTCTGTTCGGTGTACGTTTATCACGTGTGAACCACAAGACATAAAGAGCTAAAAAATTGTACAGTTACTAATGTCTACCCGGGGAAGACTTTAGGCACGGTTTTATGGCGATCGGATAGCTATTTATATATATATTAATGTGAATGTCTGTTCGGTGCACGCTTATCACTTCCGAACCCAAGCCATAAAGAGCTAAACATTTGTACAGTTACTAATTTATGACTGAGGAAGGTTTTAGGCAAGGTTTTATAGCGATCTGATAGATATTTAGTAATTTGAAGAATATAACGCGAAATGCGGATCAATAATTACTCTTTGAAAATGGTTTTATTGGTTGCATTGTTGCTTGAGCGTTGATAATGATAAAACGGTGGAGTACATTGGGATGGAAAGATCTGTGTGTATAAAATTCTACGTGTGTGTGTGTGTGTGTGTGTGTGTGTGTGTGTGTGTGTGTGTTAATATTTCGCTCTGCAGGGAAAACTACAGAACGCAAACGAATGGTCTGTGTGTAATTGTTGTCCGACGTCTCCCGTTGTACACCATTGCAGTTCTATGCCGATAGACATAAGGGGGTGGAAGATATGGTGGTTGAAAGTCGTCAAATTATTAAAAAAAATTCGGACTGAAGGCCAGCGATGACGTTTGCGACTCTATAGCAAGGAGGTTACATACAGCGAAAAGTGATGCCACAGACCATATCTTTGGTCTATGCGTGTAACAATGTCTTCCGCTCTTTCTCTGTAAGGATAAGCATACGAAAAAGGAAATATAACGGTAAATAAATAAAGCAGTAAAAAGGGAATTTCTTTTAATACATCTCTTTTTAAAAAAATCGATTTGAAGTTTCGCGCATTAAGTGTCATCCACCAACACGCGAGTGGAACCGCGGGTTTAAGCTAGTGTGATATAAGATGCTAAAATCTATTAAGGAAACTGCAAATGAGTCTAGATCACTGGTATTTGTAGATGATGTTGTAATATGGGGAGAAACATAAAAAAGAAGTGCAGAAGAGCCTGGCTGTTTGGAACAATAAATTTAAAGAATTTAACCTGAAAGTCAGCAAGACCAAGACGGTTGAGATGACCATAAACAGAGAGGGAACAAGTTCAAACATCTGCTTGGAGGGAACAAAAATTGAATCACATTCCCACTTTCAGTACCTTGGAAGTATTTTCTCCAAGGACAACATCATCCGGCAAGAAATCCTCAACAGAACACAAAAAGCATCAAATTTCTACATGCAAGTTCGGAATCTACTCTGGGACAAAAAAGTACCCCAGGCAGCAAAGTTAATTTTGTATAACACTCACTTTGCTCCAATCCTTATATATGGCATGGAAGCTTGTACATTGTTAAAAAAGGATTATGATCCAAGCTACATAAATGAGGTTTATCAGGACTATGAATCAAAGTACCAGGAGAGACAAGATCATAAATGAGGTACACAGAGAAACAGCTGGTATCAGGGTGCTTATTGCGAACATCTTGGGGAAACGAAGACTGCAGCGGTATTGTAATGTATTGAGAATGGATAGCACAAGAACGGCTAAAAAATACTTCAGAATGGAAGTGGGAGGAAGGAGACAAAGAGGAAGGCCAAGGAGACGATGGATAGCGGCAGTACAGTCAGAAGTAGAGAAGAACGGTTTTAACTGGGATGATGTACAAAACCAGATGGTATATCAAGATCGGATGAGATGGAGAGCGCTTGTTAGCTACATCCGTGAAAATGGAGATGGAAAATAATGATGATGATGATGATGAGTGACAAAAAAAGCACAAAGTGGCACGTTGAAACACGTCCAGTGAATGTGTGATCGTGTTCCATTTTTGAGTTACTCATTAACCTAAAGTGTTTCTGATCCATTAATATTGTCTATTAGTATGTTAATTATTTTTATTCTGTTTATTAATGATCAATGCCCCACGTTTATATATGTTACCACCCGTGTGATTGAACTTGTGTGTTCATGTGAATTTGGAAGGTTGTTTTTAATATTGACTGACTGCCGCACAATGGCTTACAGTCACCGCCTGGCGCTTTAGAGCCTCGTTTACTTTAATTAAGAACGCGTGGCTTCGTTTGTCGCCTGCGCTAGCATCTGCGGGGTGGCCAGAGACAAGCTTACTTGGCAAGGTGGCGACGTGGCCGTGTTCGTAGTGTGGTGCCAACCTAATCTTGGACGAAAGAGGTGACAAGAGAGGAGGGAGGCGTTGAGAAGGGTATTATATTCATCAGGTAGAGAGGGTTGGTAGACACTATGCTCTGAACTCGTTGTGTATGGGTTTTTAGCGCGGTCTACATTCTGTGTCTGTTGGGGAAGGTTTGGGCGCGGCCTTAGAGCTTCACTCTTGCTGCAACTGTGCAAGTATTTCGTCGAATCATGCTAAGGGGAAGGCATGCTGTTAGAACTTTGCTTTCTTTGTGATCAGGCAGTCTTGGTTTATCATTGATAGTTTTCTTCAGTAAGTCTTTCGCTATGCGACGCGAAGTATTTCTTAATTTACAGAACTCGACTAATTCGGTGTAAATTTAGTATTTACATTATCGGTCTGGTGATGATTTTGTGTCCGGTTTTTCTCAAGTTAGAATACTCGCGTGTGAGCTTCAGCCTTTGCGTAAACTTAGTAGGTTTCAAATTTTCTTCTTGTGTTTTAACTAACGTTTTCACGTCACAACTGTATCCACGTGTCTGATAAATATTTTTCAGATTTTCTGTTTTTATTCCGTCTTTTCTCTCTTGTATGACCGATTGTATCACGTGCTTTCGTAACGGTCATTACTTTGGTGCCGGCCGCGGTGGCCGAGGTGACTGAGGCGCTCCAGTCACGGTCTGCACGGCCACTATGGTCGGGGTTCGAATCCCCCCGCTGGCATGTATATTTGTGCTATCCTTAGTGTTAGCTAGGTCATAAGTAGTTTGTAAGTTTAGGGACTGATGACCCCGTATTTAAGTCCCATAAGCTCTACGAACATTTGAACATTTTTAGCGTTAAAATCAAGTTTTCAGTTATCTGATAATGAATAATCAACGCAATTTCACTGTTTGAAAAAACTTTCTATCCATTGACTGTCAGTTAACACTAAGAGGGTCGATTTACTGCAGAGTTTCGATGGAGAAATTGTACTCTGTTACAAACCCGCGAAGTGTATTTACAACAGATCCGCCGTGAAAGCTTGAAAAGTCGCATCTGGTGCCTCTACGGGGAGGAGATGGCCAACGATATTCATGAATTTGACAAGTTACGCAAGAAAAGAGGTAGACTGCTGTGCTCTATGGCCTTCTTATTGAGATGTCGTGACAAGCAAACAATCCCGACGTTTGCCAAATTTAAACATTACATTGACTCTGCTGCCGCTGCGAGAATTAAACGACGAGCTAGTGCTGCCCTAGTGAGAGAGAGGGTACGTTATACGCGGCGGGAACTGCACTTGCTGTCCAAGAAATTACTATCACTACATCTGAAGATCTCTTCAAGGTTGTCAGCTGTATCCTGGGATTGGATTGATAGCTCTACCTGGGCGCTAGCTGACTGGACTGAACAACAAATGAAGAACCGACAAATGTCAAAATACAATCGTCTCGAGGCCCAAGCACAAGAAGAAACTAGAATTCGTCGACGCACCGTGTTTAATCTCACGGATAGAATTTTGGACGACGCAGCCGTTTCGGTGCTCGAGAAGGGTTTGAATTTTGCACCAACACCAGGGACAGCTCCGGTTCGAGAAGTTATATCTGGGATAGAGCGAGCAATTTTGAAATTTCCCAGTGACGTAGCAGAAGAGATTAGGAGAGACGCCTGCAGAATCCTGACCAAAGCTCAGCCGAAGAAGTTTAATATCTCTTCAGCAGAAAGGAAGGCTCTGAGTGACTTGAGAGCAGACAAAAACCTCGCAATTTTACCTGCTGACAAGGGGAACGCCTCTGTCCTTCTCTCAAGAACTGAGTATAACTCCAAGATCGAGGCACTGCTTGACGACCCTGCATATCGCAAGTTGAAAGAAGATCCGACTTGCAAGATTCAGAGGAAAACATTAGACCTCATTAAAAGAGTTCTATTCCAAATAACCTTAGGAAAGGCCTGCGGCAACAGGCTGCAGTTCCTCCGAGACTGTACGGCCTACCGAAGATCCATAAGGAAGGGACTCCTTTACGTCCAATTGTGAGCAACATTGGTGCGCCTACCTACTTCTTGGCTAAATATCTTGCTTCTTAGTTGGCACCACTTGTAGGCAAATGTGAACACCACATCAAAAATTCGGAGGACTTCATACAACGCCTAAGGACTCTTCTACTACAACCAACAGATATCTTGGTCAGCTTCGACGTCGTTTCTTTATTTACTAAAGTACCTTTACAGGACTCACTGCAGCTCATCAGCAGTAAGTTTGAGAAAGACATTGTGGCATTGTTCGAGCATGTGCTTACCTCAACGTACTTCTTATTCAATAACCAATATTTTGAAAAGTTGACGGAGTCGCCATGGGGAGTCCTCTATCTCCCATGGTGGCCAACTATTTTATGGAAGACTTTGAGGAAAGAGCACTACTGTCAGCGCGTCTGCAACCTTCTTGTTTCTGGCGCTATGTGGATGACACATTTGTGGTGTGGCCTCACGGAATAGAGACGTTACCCACTTTTCTTCAGCATCTGAATTCACTCCATCCAAGTATCCAGTTCACCATGGAGTTGGAAAGAGACGGAAGTTTACCTTTTCTGGATGTTATGGTAAAAAGAAAACCTGATGGTACGCTGGGCCATAGTGTCTACCGCAAAGCGACACACACAGAGCTATATTTGCAGGCCACAAGTTGTCATCATCCTGCACAACGCGGTAGCGTCTTACGCTCTTTGGTACACAGGGCACATGTGGTCTCAGATACTGACAGCTTGCCAGGTGAACTACAACATCTAAGAACTGTATTCCAGCAAAACGGTTATTCTGAGCGAAAATACGCAATGCTTTTCAATTGAAGCAATTTCAACGAAAGGATGTTGATGAAGATTCGGAGGCACCCACTGTAACGGCGTTCTTGCCTTATTTTGGTGGCATGTCATCTAGGATAGAACGTATCCTGAAGAGACACGACATCAAATGTGTGTTTCGTCCGCCATCAAAACTGAGGAATATATTGTGCTCGGACAAAGACGAACTCGGCCTTCGCAAACGCGGCGTATATAAAATACCATGTCAGTGCGGAAAATCTTATATAGGGCAGACATGTCGAACTGTGCAAGAACGCTGTACTGAACACCAACGCCACACACGCCTAGGACAACCCAGTAAGTCAGCGGTAGCAGAGCACTGCCTGAACACAGGTCATCGGATGTGTTACGAGAAAACGGAAGTTCTATCGTCAGTATCATCATTCTGGGACAGTATTTTTAAGGAGGCCATACACATCCGTACGGCGGATAATCTTATCAACAGGGATGCAGGTTTCCAGATGAGCGCAGCCTGGAATCCACTATTGGCTGCAATCAAAGCAAAACAGGAAAAAGGAGAAAATCGGAAACACGGAGGAACGCAGCGCAACGCAGATACTTAGTTCCAATTTCCACCACAGGAGCGTCCTGCAGCACATCATTGCCCACAGCGCACGCGCGGAAGACACCTCCTCGGCTCCCAGCAGGGGGCACCAGAAGCGCCGCCGCCGACCAACACTGAACGGTCTCTCGCGCATGCGTAATCTCTGCACACGCCCTGATAAATACCGCCGCTGCCGCGCAATCACCATCAGTCGCGCCTTGAAGTACTGACAGCTACCACCACCTGAAGATGTCGAACGGTTGTGTCGGCGAAATATTGTGGGAGATTCACAATGTCATCCGGCGGCAAACCCGCGAAGTGTATTTACAAGAACTGATGTGTTTTCAATCGCAGGTAATTGGAGCATGAAATAACAATACACCTGAAGTAATGTGCGAAAGTGATTGATACTGTCAACTGGACAGAAACATTAACGATTATAGTCACATTGATTCTACAATGAGTCGATGGAAATGTATAACTGGATTAAACTTTTTACATATTGTTATCAAAATAGGAGGTTACAAAATACTGCTTTTTACGTTTCTATAATTTCTATCTTGATTTATTTAGTTTATCAGTGTACAAAACTGAGTCAATTCACATTAAAAACTTCTAATTTTACTCACTTTCAAGGAAAACCACGTTTGTCCTACAATTTTATTATGGCAAAATTGTTTTCATAACAGAACACCTACGGGCTCTTGAGACAGTTTAGCTGTATTTCCTGTGGATTCCAAATCCCTGTACTGAACCCGTTAAGTGCTATATAGAGTTGGTTTCTAGTAGGTGTAAGAAGATGAAACAAAAACCACATCTTAAGTAGGACTCTGTAACGATACATAGTTAATATTTATTTTTTTATGGATCATCGACGCTTGTCGCCGTGTTTCCCTCCTTCTCGAAGTATTATCTCTGAACGGGTTTTTTCGCTCGTCTTTCGTTTCTTCCGGCGTGTCAAGAGGACGGAACCACGATCAGACAGTCTCTTGTTTGAAGCTGTTAAGTGTGGATTTGAACACAGACTGCTTTGTGATGTGTGAGTGCCTGTTACATTTTACTTTAAAATATGCCCTCTTTTCTTAAGAGCAGTGTCTCCACCCTGTTTTCATCTAATAATGCCCCGTACTTTCTTAATTATTCATTTTCTTTGAGATTTTCAGCTCCTCGATAGTCCGTCGTAACATGATGTTCAGACGCCATCACTTCCGCTTCCCTACATTCGTATTAACAGATTCGCGAAGTCCTATAGATTATTTGTTTGTTATTTGCCTTATCAAACTTTAGTACACGGTCCGTCAACAATGACTTACGAGGCGAACAGTCTGAACATTATTTTACTGCGGAAATTATCATAAAGTTTATCTAAACCATTCAACAGCTTAACAATTTCAGCTGCTGTGATCAACATTTCCAGGAAGAAGCTATTATTGGTACTTTCCGTAAGTTTTCTCTGTAACGTTATTTTTGTGTGTTGTTTCAACCCCTACCTGTATTCGACCATTTCATTCTATTCAATCATTTCGTGTACTAATTTCATCCACCCTTGTCTAAAGTATTTAAGCAGATTTTATGCGTTTTTTCTATGGTCGTAATTTTAACAAAAATCCTTAATCTTTTAATCGCGGAGTTTAACTTTAATGCGTACAGGCAGCAACACAAAAGTAATGTTACAACTCCCAACAGTAATACAGCGAAATCCGTGTAGTGCAATAGTTACTTCGTGATGTGGTACAAACACATGGATGTACAGAGAGAAAAACAGAAAATCTAAAATTAATTGGTTTGACTTGTGTTTCTGTTATAAAAACCCTGCATATTACGTTTTCTTATACACCTCTTATAGCCATCGTCCTCGTATATAGGGTGATACACAAAGAAATGCAAATATTTTATAATCCAATACTCTGAGAATTTTCAGCTATCAGTCGATCTTTTTTAAAATTCTTTATTGGCAAATCATGATTTCGGCCAGTAACTGGCCATTATCAATGCATGTGTGTAACCTCACACCACGCCAAGTATGACAACTGGCCGAAATCATGATTTGCCAATAAAGAATTTTAAAAAAGATCGACTGATAGCTGAAAATTCTCAGAGTATTGAAAACATATCACAGTCGTGGAGCGCAAACCATGGAAAGTCACCTGATAAAATATTTTGATATGTTATTCTACAAGTGAAACTAAAGAAAAGAGTTCACATAAATATAGGTCCGCAAATGAAAGTCACACCCAAACCTTCAGATGTCAGACATTCAGATCCGTACCAAACTTTGTATATCGACAGAGTATCAACCTAAACTTCTATATAATTCGTGATTTTTGCTACCGTCCAGTAGAACGAGCGTAAATTATAATGATAAGTATCAGCTAACCTCCGGAGTAGAGGAAAAGCGCGTCTGTGAGGGGCAATCACGTCACGCCATCCTGGGCTAGTTGGTTCGAGACTATTGAGGTAAGAGCTCCATATCCTCCAGCAATCCAAAAGAAACACAAAGTCTTAAATTGGAAATGTGTCTGGTCTAATTTTGCAGATAAATCGATATGTTCAACGTTGCGCTCATCAGCTTACATGTTTATAAATGATTTAATCCCGACTGCTGCCCGTCGCCACAGAACAAAACTCACCGGTCATCCGTACTGCCAGCACTGCGGATTGGTCGATACTGCCATCCACCGTGCGGTAGGCTGCTCCAAAATAGCGGATCTGTGGAAATGGATCAAGTTTAAATCGGCAGGATTGCTGTCTCTGAGTGTCAACGACATCAGCACGAAGAAACTGGTGTACATGGATGTAAAGGCTTTCCCTGTGTCCAAGACCAGAACTCTAACTTGGTTCATGTATTCGTTCATCAACTACGCCCTTGCGGGAGGTGAATCTGTGAACAACTTTCGACAATACATCCTCCGTGCAAGAAGAGAAATCCTCAACGATCCATGGAAAAGAGAAAAATTTGCGCCGTTCATTCACTTTTTGTAAGACAACTTGTTTCACAAAATTATAACTATTTGTAAACACATTTTGTAAATAAAGTTTTTGTTTAAAAAAAAAAAAAATTTGGTAGAGCGTTAGCTTGTCGTGTGGAAGGTCCTGGGTTCAAGCCCCACCTCGCCCTAATTTTTTTCATTGTTTAAACTACAGTACGTTGGAAATTGTTAAAAGGGGCAACGTGTTCCTCATATGTAAAAGGACTGTTTCGATTTTGTAGCAATGTGTTATTGGCAGTTTACTCTTGCTTCGTTTTATTTGAAAGTAGGAAACCTGTACAGTGTTATTACTTTACTTACGCTTATTGTTTTTAACATTACTATTATTTTTGTTATTGTTATTACTGTTATTACTATTATTACTATTAATACAGCTGTATATGTGATTCATATGTTCCGATTATGTTTGTTTATTCTGTGAAACTACGAATAAACCCTACAGATTTGCTACTTTCAAATAAAACGAAGCAAGAGTAAACTGCCAATAACACATTGCTACAAAATCGAAACAGTCCTTTTACATATGAGGAACACGTTGCCCCTTTTAACAATTTCCAACCTACTGTAGTTTAAACAATGAAAAAATTTAAGGCATAGGTGGGGCTTAAACCCAGGACCCTCAGCACAACAATCTAATGCTCTACCTACTAACCCACGGAAGCGTGACAGAATTATGTCTCACATATACGCTTTTCCTGTATTACGTAGGTTAGTTGTTACTTATTATTATAGTTTATGCATGTTATACTGGACGGCAGCACACAGCACGAATTATATAGAAGTTTCGGTTGATACTCTATCGATATACAACGTTTTGTACGGATCTGAGTGTCTGACATCTGAAGGTTTGGGTGTGAGTTACGCCTAAAAATGGACTTTGCCGGTAATTTAGCAATCTTGCTAATATGAGGTTATCGAAAAACTGTAGCCGGCTGCGGTGGCCAAGGGGACTGCGGCGCGTCAGTCACGGTCTGCACGGCCACTACGGTCGGGGGTTCGAATCCCCCCTCGGGCATGAATATTTGTGCCGTCCTTAGTGTTAGCTATTTCATAAATAGTTTGTAAGTTTAGTCTTTTTAAAAACTGTACGAGGTTGTAGTAAAGCACGATTTCCACTCCCTTCCTTGTTATAGATCTGGTGAATCTAATAAAACATATCCCAGACGTGTATCTGGAAGAGCTTCTAGAAATTCCAGAGAAGCAAAGAAATTATTTGGTAAAGTTTGAAATTTGTTAACTACTTTGCTCAGTGCATTCACACACGTGAAGCTAAATGTATTGAACTCGGTGGAGCCATTTTTGAACATTTATTGTGAATGTATTGTGAAACTGTATGTACACTGTACAACATAAAACTGAACTTTATATCCATTTTTTCCCTTAACATCAATTCACGTGTTCTATGGTATCAATAAAAGCAGATTATCTGACACGTTCATAGAGTTTAATTAACTTTATTAGCAACATTTTCCGCAATTAAATTCTGTACAACTTCTGTTAAAAACTTCGTGAAATGTTCTGGAATTAAAAAAAAATGGGCAAAGTAGTTCAGACAATACAAATTTTTCTGAATTATTACTTTACTTCTCTGGAATTTCTGTATAAATTACTGCAGATTATGGGACATTAGATCCACCAAACCTATCACAACAAAATAAATCGAAATCGTGCTTTTACTGTAATCTCGTGTAGTTTTGCGATGGCTTCATGTTAGCGAGTTTGCTAAATTTCAGGCAAAATCTTTTATTAGCTGTAACTCCATAACAAAACATTTGCGGACGTATGTTAATATCAACTTTTTTAGTTTTACTTGAAGAATAAAAAAACGTAAAGAAGTCAACAATCCGAAGATTGCTTTGAAAACCACAGTGCTTTACTAGGCATGGTCCTGTTTGGAGGTGGTATGCCGTTGCCTTCTTCCGACCTTCGAACTGACTTACCCAGCCAGTTATAGGAGGACCTACAGTTTAACATTGGTTCCGAACCACGGTGCTATTCGGTATTTTTCACGTGAGCAATATTGCCAGAGATGAAAGAAGTGGAAAGTGACAGATAAGACCGTGTGGGAAACGAACCCGTGACTTTTGGATTTGTAGCTTGGCACTCTATCACTATGCAAGCGAAGCGCACACTTGTAGAATAACGTATTGAAATATTTGCATACCTTAGAGAATCACACGTGAATGACTGGAAAATCGGTCAGTTGTCGGTAGTTTCGTGTTTATGAGAACTAACAAGGGCTCGAACAAACATATTTGTATGAGTGTTTGGTTACAGGATCTCTACGTACACCACAATGTGCTGATGGGTGTCGTTTTTCTGCAAATCTCTGCAACCATGCTCTAGATAGCAGTGTAGATGTAATTGTAGACGTCATACGTAATGCAGATATCTTAACTATAACTTATGTAATAATCATCGTACAGCGTATTGTCATCAAAAGCCGTGATGATAGTTGCAATTTTAACCTTCTTCTCGGAAGACTGCTGGTATTCACTACCACTGCTTCCATCGCCTCTTCCCACACTTACCGTAGCACTACCGCTTGCAATGAGTTGTTCATTATCATCCCTATTATTATTATTATGAGTTTGTAACAACAGTATCTAACTTATGATCATATTTCTGTGCCATAACAGATACGAGAAAGCATGCAAATGATTCATCTTCACGAAGAAGGGTTCTTCGTAACTTCCTCTCAACTAATCGCAATACATTAGCAGGATTGACTATCAATCGCCGCCCCATCTGACGCTTCACCACACAAATAACGTCACAAAACGCAACTTCGGAGGCACACTGCACCGTCCCTACTGGCGAACCGACAGGTCAAAGTGCAATGCAGCACGTCACACGCAGAGGCCTCTAATGGACGACTGCAGAGTTTTGCAGATGCGGGAGTATCACTCGTGCAATAAGGGATCTTTACATTATCTCTCATACGAGTTTGGTGTATATGTGTTTGTTCGAGCGCAAGTACTTTCCTTGTAAGGATAAAAGTGATTGTATAAGGAAATTAGCATTATTTCTAATAAAATTTTCTTCCATAATCTCTACAGTTTTTACACATACCTCAAAGCAGACGATAATAAATCGATGAATAGGCGATAAATCGATGCTGGACACGGGCGGTATTCCTGCCGGCCGCGTCACGTGATGCCCGCAGGTGCTGAGCTCTCGCTTAGACGCTTTGAGGCCGCGATCGTATTTCACGGGGATAGCCTATCAGCCGGGACGCGACCCGCGCCCCTAATGATCGACGGCCGGCCGCGCCGCGCGAAGTCTGCGCGGGATTTGCGCGCCCGTTATGCAGCAGATGGGAATAATAATGGCGGACGCGGCCCGCGTGAATTACGCACTGCCGCGCGCAATTTCGCCCGCGGCTCCATCACTCCGGCCCCCTGATTAGTGCCGCATTGACCTCCCGCCTGCGCGACTATGATTACTCGATAAATTTTTATAACAGTGTGATGTCTGCGTGTTCATTTATTCCGCGTATCACTTAGTGCGGAACGAAATTCGTCCCTGCAGAACCTGTGGCGTTGGACGTCTGCTGTAGCAAAGGCAGGACATTGTAATTACTACTCCGTGGCACCGACTGCACAAATCAGAACTTTTTTTCGTTATTTTTACCTTTCACAACATTCTACATATAAATATTTTTTTCAATAATTATTTTGCAGCCAAGATCGCATTTTTCATTTATTATGTTACCGGTTTCGCGTGCTCGGCGCCATCTTCACACCTGTCGTAATTTACATAATTGAAGCGTCACCAAACATAAAATTACTAGTCACAAATAAAATACATACATCCATCCTCTAATGGTTCTGTAGCTTCAGAACCACTAGAAGATGGATGTATATATTTTATTTGTGACTAGTAATTTTATGTTTGGTGACGCCTCAACCTGGATGTACTCTTTTAGTATATAAAAAATGTTGTGAAGTTATGTTAATTGCGGCAGGTCTGAAGATGGCGTCGAATACGCCGAAACCGGTAACATAATAAATGAAAAATGCTATCTTGGCTGCAAAATCGTTATTAAATAATTATAGATCGCCCCATCGAACAATGAGTTCCTTATATATAATAATTTTTTCGTAGCCTTCATTGTATAAATTTTACTAGGGGAATCTACATTATATACTGCAAGGCAGAATACCACAGTTTTTCAGTTAAAATAGACGTAACACAGTAAAAGCAACAAATATTTTTTTTATTATTGAAGGTGCTCTCCAAACATTTCTCCTCGACTGACACTTTCAACTAATACACTCCTAGTTTATAACGTTTCTGCTTTCTAATTAACCAACAGTAAGTGAATAAATACGAACTGAAATTAAAAGAAACCAGAACCGAGATATATAATTTTTAAAACGAGTAATTATTATCAGTGAAGAGTTGTGAAGAGGGTTTTTTTCCTACTTCTTCAATTTTGGACCCACAGCAAAAATACATCGTAAAACGACATTGAATGTCCTTTTAACGCTGATAATTATTTTATTTTTATTGCTACCGCTGTTTCGGCCTTGAACCATTTTCAAGCAATCAGTGAATGAACATGAATTGCAAATTTTAGATTTACATATTGTTACATAAACCGAGAGATAAATATCATAAACGTTTTGATGCTACATGCAGTATTTACCTGTCAAAAGCTTACTGATATTGTAAGGAGTCAAGTCATTTAAACGCATTGTCCTACATAGTGGGACCTGTAACACAGTATTTCTTGCTTACAAGTGATATCTGATATGTTAATTACTTTGTTTATTGCTTGGAAAGAAATTATTATTCGAAGTACAGAATTAAATCTTGAGTGCAATAAATAGCATTTCTCGAGGCTGAAGGAAGTAACAGTTCATACATATACACTGAGGGAATATTGTTGGTTACAATTTATCAGTTAAAATACCATTGCAGACAGTACTTGGCCACAATTTCAGATGCTTACAAGTTATGGTGCTGTGGTGTCGCACAAGTCTGAAGTGCGCGCCACGTACTTTCGCCGCGCGCCGCCATGCAAGCACGGCGCGGCGTTCTTACGACGTCAGCCACGAGCGCCCTCTACTGCAACTCCGCTCGTGGCCACCACTGAACTCGATCGGTCACTTGGATGTAGGACCGGCACTAGGACTCGTCAGTAGGCAGGCCTCTACGTAGCTAAACTATGTACCAGCATTCCACTAGTCTGCTGCCTTCCAAGTTAAGTATTGTATAATTTCTACTAAATATACATATTCTTCTAATCTAACTTAGTGTTTCTAGTTTCTGCTGTCCCACTGGCTGGTCACCTCCGTACCCGCATACGCGTGCATCCTACTTTCCTGTGTCGGTCTTACTCTACTCGGCCACCGACACCCAGGACAACCCGCGGAAGCGAGACACAAAAGTACTGGTATTAAATCGGGCGACCTTGCGGGCCATGAATGAGGACCATGGCGCCCCAACCATCTTCCTGCAAACCTGTTGTTTAGTTTTTCCACAACAGCACGCGCAGAATGGACTGGGTGACCATCGTGCTGCATCCACATATGGACTCTCGTGTCTAGACACACATGTTCAAGGAGACCACCCAAACTGTCGGCTATAAAAGCGCGATAAAACTCACCTGTCAGTGTACCTGGGAAGTAGTGTGGACCGATGATTTCATCCCCAATGATTCCACACCACACGTTAATAGACCACCTACGTTGACGGTCGACGGGTCGTACCCACCGAGGATTGTCTGCGGCCCAGTAGTGGATGTTATGGCGATTCACTGCACCATAATTTGTGAACGTGGACTCATCAGAGAACATAACACTTTGTAAAGACTCCAGCGTGAAATTACGAATGGCCCACTCACAGAATGTCACTCTTGCACGGAAATCGTTCCCATGCAGCTCCTGGGTCAATGACAGGCGGTATGGGTGAAACATGTGGCCGTGTACTATACGCCACACAGATGTGAGACTGACACCAGCGACTGCAGGCACGGGTCGTAAGCTGACATGAGGATTGTGGTGTAGTGCAGCTAAAACAAACACCTCCGTCTCCTCACTTCTTGCAGGTCTTCGTCTGTTACTGCGGCGCATTACCAAGCTGCCTGTTTCCCGAAGTCGTTGTTCGGCACATAAGAACGTAATGGCGCCGGGGCTCTTCGCCTAGGATATCTCACGACATACGCGCCGCGGTGGAGTAACCGAGTGGTCTAAAGCGCCTCGCTGCGGAGCGCGCGGTTGCTCGCCGTGGAGGTTCGAGTCCTCCCTGGGGCATGGGTGTGTGTGTTGTCCTTAAGTTAGTTTACCTAGGTTTAAGTAGTTTGTAAGCTACGGACTGATGACCACGCAGTTTGGTCCGATAGATTTACAGACACTTGAACGGCATACGCCGTGGCTGCTTCAGTGGCATCGTGTAGGCACTCGCCGAGCATCAGCAACATGTCAACGTACTAGTTGTTCGTGTATGCCATCGTCATCCGATGTCAGTAACTGTGGTATATTGAGCGCCGGTTGTTTTTGTGGCTCCAACTGTCGGGTATACGGCCGTGTGCGGCGACAGTCGGCAGTCTAAAAGCGCATCGAGGAAACTTCTCGCTCCGTGACACCTGCGACGTTACAACTCAGCCGCACCACATTTAGAAAATGTTCAAATGTTTGTATAGCTTACGGGACTTAACTACGGGGTCATCAGTCCCTAAACTTACAATCTACTTATGAACTAACTAAGACTAAGGACGACACAAATATGCATGCCCGAGGGGGGGATTCGAACCCCCGACCGTAGTGGCCGTGCAGACCGTGACTGGAGCGCCTCAGTCCCCTCGGCCACCGCGGCCGGCCCACATTTAGAAGCCGCATTGCATTATGCGCAGCGCTTGTGGTATCTGCCCCTAAAACTTTGGGGTTGTAGCTCCCAAACTAACAGTGATAGGAATGTAGTTTAAATTGATTTGGACGCAGCTGGTTTCAACAAATCCAATGCACGATAGAAAAAACTATTGTTCCATTAAAAAAAATTATATCTTTCTGCTGTAACTCTTTGGAAAGTGATACAATAGGCTATGTTCATAGCTCCGCAGAAAGTGTAACATTTCTTGTGTTGACCTACCGCATTAAAATTTCCCGTCTCCTATTATTTTATAAGTTCCAGAGGCAAACTCACTTAGTGAAACACCCTGTATATACAGGCCACCGTGGCTCGTCATTTTTAACTGACTAAATGTGGTTTTAATCATCTGCCTATTGTAATGTATTTCAAACTGTCGCCTTGTCTATGTTATTGTATCTCCGTTGTTCTATCTCATGTTATGCATTTTAATTCTCACCTCATCTATGTATTTTAATACCTCTCGGCTGAAGAGCAGCCTGTGGTGATGCTGCCAGTGTCACTCTGGTGTGAAATACAATAAAGGAAAAACGCACTGACGTGTTTTACGCCCCACTTTAGATTTGTAGTTTTATAAGTTTTTTGCAAACATTTTGGACCTAAATAATAATCTAAATAATAAAAAATTAATTAATAAGAGTGTCTGAAACCCTTTTAGGAAAAAAAAATTAGGTAGTCGCGGGTTCCGAACCACGGACTTTTAGCTTCATAGTCCAACGCCTTGGCCACTAAGTTACGGCAATCAATCGAAAGATGATACTATTGGTGGCCGTTGTTAACTGATGCTAATATGGCATTTGTAGACACTATATTATCATTTATCGTACAAAGAACGATGTGTTTTTGTTAACTCAAAAATGTTCAAATGTTTGTATAGCTTGTGGGACTTAACTACGGGGTCATCAGTCCCTACACTTACAAACTACTTACGAACTAGGACGGCACAAATATCCATGCCCGAGGGGGGATTGGGACCCCCGACCGTAGTGGCCGTGCAGACCGTGACTGGAGCGCCTCAGTCCCTTCGGCCACCGTGGCCGGTTTTTGTTAACTGTACAGTGTGCCATTGCTTTGAAATCATCAAATACGCAACGCAAGATTGCGTATGCCAGAGAGAGTTCTGGGCGAGGATGTCACGTGACATCTCCGAAAGGTTGGTTTTCGTTAATTCAATGGAGGGTGTCAAAACTCCGTTATTTTTGCGAATTTGTCTCAAACGATACGAGATGTGAAAAAAAAGAAAAAAAAAAAAAAACATAAGGGAGCTAAGTTGTAGAGAATTTTCTCCTCTACAAATTAGGTTATTCAATTTTCGTGTCAGATGAACGGTTAAGCCATTATTTTCATTTAAATTTCGAGCTGTCAAAAGACGATCGCAAAGGCCCACTTTTAGTGTTACTACCGTAACCTAAAGTGGGCCAAAAGAAAGCGGCCACTGGCTGTGGTGCCTCAACTGTCACGGCCCGCAAAGTCTGGTCGGAGCGGCGCGGCGCGGTTTGGCGAGGACGCGGTCCGCTGTTTAATTACTCAGCAGCCCAGCAATCTCTAAACTTCGAGCGCGCAGATAAGCACTTAGCGTTTAATTAACATAATCTCGCCCGCGGCCACTGCCGGGGGAGCCGCCGAGCCAACAGTTTGTTTCCAGGCGCACGTGTTCCTCCCCCCGTACACGTGTTCCATGCACTTGGTTCGCCTCGTTCACGTCCCAAACTGATCTCTTACTGCGATGAAAAGCAATTCAGTTTCCAATGAAATGCATCTTTAACCATCAGCTGTTTTATAAAAATCATTAATATCGACACGTTTCGGTCCAAGACCATCATCGTACATAAACAGTGTATTACAACAGGTTACTCAACAGCACTAAATAAAATACATCTGGCAGGAAACACCAGGAGTCACTTCCACTTCTCGTATTTTATGTTTATTCTGACTGCTATGATAATCTAGTATGACGGTTGTAATTTTATTGTGTAAGGAAAGAAAAGAGAGTGGTTTTGTTAGGTTTTTGTATAGCGAGAAGGTGTGAGTGGAAAATAAAAAATTAAAAAAAAATTGGCTGCGTGTTAATAAATGTGTTGTTGTCGTAGTAATGATTGAGTAACGTAAGTAACCTGATTTTAATTTCGTGGTTACCTTCTTTAAACTCATAATCAGTGCAAGTGGTGTGATTAAATTTTGAAATAATTAGCAAAACCATTAATGTAATTAACAAAAACTATCGCCCTATCTGACAAGCTTTTCGAAAGATCACTCACCTTCCCTTTTGTTGCAAAGTCTCCAACGGAGACTGTGCACACACTGATCGTTGAAAATGAACTACCGCGTATGTGCAATGTGTACAGCTTAATTAGTACGCCTGTGG
Organism: Locusta migratoria; assembly: GCA_026315105.1. NCBI lineage: Eukaryota > Metazoa > Arthropoda > Insecta > Orthoptera > Acrididae > Locusta > Locusta migratoria. The sequence goes on from CM048751.1 coordinate 28,566,502, forward strand.
TAGTCATAACTTTGAAAATAGTAAAAGTAATAAATTCAGTAGAAAGTGGTTAGCAAATGGGTGCAGTCCAACCACTGCAGTCAGTATTTGATAAAAATTAATACTATTATGTAAACAACAAAATTTACGTAATTCAGGCTTGGTGGATAAATGCATACGATAATTGTGTTTGGTCCTTTATAGGATAGATGTGGCTGTGATAACTATTGTTGAACTCAATTTTGAAAAATCTGTTAATCATAAAATCTGAAGTAATTACTACAATAAGATTTGATTGCTTTCCTTATTTTGTAAAATGTTCATGAAGAATTAATTTTACTGTTGGTTGATTCAGTATCGTAACACTGGCATGCACCAATCTATGATCGAGTATCGTCAAATTTAGCAAAATAGTCTCAATCAAATAATTAACACTGTCTCTATTCTTTACGTGAACTCTCTCTCTCATTCTCAAAATGATCGTATTGAAACATTGATTAACTAAGTCAAAGTTCTATTACTGTTGTTATACTGGTCAAGAGTGGGTAACTACTTGTTACAAATAAGATAGAAAGAAGTGTAATCTAATTTCTTATATCTTGGTAAGATTCAAACATGCATTAAGTGATTCCTGGTGTTTTCAGCCAGATGTATTTTATTTAATACCATTGACTAACCTGTTTACATACCTTTTAGCCATGATGATGGTCCTGAACGGAAACTAATCGATGTTAAGGATTTAATAAAACAGCTGATGGTTGAAGATGCGTTTTATTAAATACATGTCGGCTGTTAGCACTCACCTTACCAAAACGTTTAAATTTGGTTTCCCTTATGAAAGATTTGCGAGATGGCGGTTAAATTATGACCTTTCACTTCATAAATTCCGTTGTAAGAGTGGCTTACGTAAGACATATGTAATTCTCATGAAGTATTTAGAGAAGAAAGTACAGCTGCACTCGTACGTCTAGGGTGGTTATGAGAGTGATCCAACGTCTGACAATCAATCAAGTGGAAATCACTTTAATAAAAAAAAAAAAAGAGAAGAAGGAAAAAAATCATCCAGTTTTATTTCAATAACAGGCATGACAGTTCCGAATTCTTTGAACTCTTATAATCTTCGCCAAAATCGTTTGCCAAGTTTACAGCAAAACAACTGCCACATGTTAACTGTCACTAAACTGGATATGCCTCGAAGTATGATAAAAAAAAGGAAAACCTTAACTTTGAAAAACGAGAAAGAAGGAAAGGAGATCTAATCTGTTTCTGTCGTTCTGAAATTTCATTTGGTTATTAGGAGCCCTGCAAGCTTAGTTTTTTCTGTTAATGCAAAGATGGCTACTGCTCGAGAAAAAGAGGTCAGGACAGCACACGAAAGCATCACCACAAAGGAAATTCTCGCGAAGTAACTTGTCAGTCGGTGTTAAATTCAAGTTTCATAATGATCAGTGTAACGTCATAATAATTTCGATTATTCTTTCATATTTGATGGTAATTGTAAACTTGTATGTTCAATCTAATTTGTGTTTTGTATTGGATATATATATATATATATATATATATATATATATATATATATATATATATATATATATTGCTTAATGGTAATAATAAACATATTGTTAAAAAGGGAAGGATATTTTTCTAAGATTAATAGTTATGAGATCCTAGCTACCTTATTAGATTTTTGGTGAGGAAAAATGATTAATTCATATTTTATGTCGATTGCAGGAAGTGGAAGAGAAATTGTCAATTAGTATTGAATCAGGGCCATATTCTTCAATCAAATGATTTTTAATATAATGATTTATTATCACAGTTATTAATTCAGGGTCAGTCACTACTGTCTCTCATTCCAATTTAATTCATATCCCCACCTTACATATTTAGCGTCCCCTGCCAGTTTCCGACACCTCGTTTTTTTTTTTTTTCTCTAAATCCCACACACTCGTCACACTTTACAAAGTTACGTTTCTCTGCAGCATTAGCCGGGTGGCGTTGTGATGAGCTGAAACTGATAACTTGGAGCAGATAATTAAATGAATCAGATAACTTTGTGCCGTAGCGAGAGTTATTACTACGTTTCGCGGAATGAAGTTTCGGGACCGTGTTTAAACCAGTCACAATAGACGAATAAATCGAAAAAATATCTGGCTTCGGAGGATTACAGACTCTGAAAAAACAAGACCAGCATGAAATGAATGTTGAAAAGAGACAAAACGGAGTTAAATTAGAGTGCAATCGCGAAGCGAACAATAATGGCGGCCAAGCATCTTCGAACACGGTTTGCTGAGAACAATGAAGAATGGCAATTAATTACACAAAGATGGCTCATTTCTAATCGAGAAATCAAAAGCATGGATTAATCTAAAAAAAGGATTTATTGCAATTAAATGAAAACGGTGCTCACTCTTACTTACTTTTATTATAATTACTGAGAAGAACAGGCGTCCGATCAGTTTCACGGCGTAGAGAAGAAAGACGAGGTGAGCTTTCTTTCTCTCTCCAGGTCAGAGGAAAAAAATTGACCAGCAAAAACAAAAAGTGGGCAGAGGTACACTTTGAAGTGAGAAGGTATACGCTGGAGACAAGCGTCGCTGATAATTTACGCGGAAATATTTAATGTAGTACTACAATTTGTTAAACATGCAATTCGAAACAACTGTAATGTTCAACTTCCTGATATGTGGTGTATCAATCGTTGGTATAAACAAATGAAAGAGAAACGGTATTTGTGCAAAGGCAGAAGTTCTGGACGCCCGCGCACGGATGAAGAACATGTTGACCAAGTTGAGAAGCGTATGCTAGCAGTCCAAGAAACCTGACCCGCCGAGTATGCAGAGACCTGCCAAGTGCAAAAGCGACCATTTGGCGAGTCCTGAAGGAAAGATTAGTGATGAAATCTTGTCGTCTGAAACTGGTTCAAGCATTTTCAGAAGCTGATGAGGTGAAAAGGCTATAGTTCTGCGAGTTTGTTCTAGAACAACTAGCAATCACTTCTTCATTTCGAATATTTTTTTAGAGATAAAGCTAACTCCACTAAGCGAAACTATTCAGTATGCTCTTCCTGTGCTACATCCGGGACTGAACTTATTGGTTCCTTTTTCCTTCGAAAGTGCAACTGTAACTTCCAAACCAATCTGTAAATATTGCAGAATTTGCTGTTCCATCAGCTTAACGAAGAAGCACGTCTATTCGTATTCTACCAGGATGGGGCACCACCTGACTAATACTCATCTGTCGGTGCCCATTTGAACGAAAGTTCCCCAAAGCAGTGGATCAGCCGCCTGGCAGTTAGTGAAAGAGCTTGTCATCGTTGACCTCCAAAAAACCTTGAAATCATCCCATTCTCATGTGGGCACGTTAGAGACATTGTGTTTGGACTACATATACGACCTAACATTCAGCAACTAAAACCAATAACAGGTGCAGTTATTTAAACCATTACGCCTGAGATGCCTCAGAGATTGTGTAACGAGTTTAAGTATTCGCTTTATGGCACTTGAACTATATATAAACTTGTTTTCCACTGAAGAAAAACTTAGTAAGTATTCTTCACATTGATTAATTACCCGTTTCTTTAATAAATACATACTTTCAAAGTTGTGGTTATAATGTTACTGCCTGCCTGGTTTATGGATTTTTTTTTGGGGGGGGGGGAATTGTTGAACTCTAAAAATGGCCTAAAAATGATAGTTGAATACAATTTGGAACATAATTTGAGCATGAAGGTCTTAAATAAGTCGGCTAGTAGCACTGTAAAAATTAGGAATAAAATTACCTTATTCTTCTAGATGAAGCTGCTTCTTCGACATTCTGCCATCGAATATGCTGTAAATTTAATATCCTTTTATTGGTAACTTCTTTCTAGAGTGATTCAGACCAATTATTAACATTGCATAATCCACAATAGGACTGAGTAGAATGTTCGAGATCAAATAGTAACAATGGAAATTTATATATATATATATATATATATATATATATATATATATATATATATATATATATATATATATATATATATATATATCAGGAATACCTACCAGACTTCGGGAAAAAATTAAACTGCGGCAGAATGGAATGATTTCAGGTTCTACCTATACTGTAAATGAGAAATAGAGAACTGTTTATTATTCATGCATTATTCATAAAATGTTACAACGGATTGTACATCATGGAGCTCACCATAATGCCGTCCGAATCGCCTTAAGATTAAGCACTCAAACACTAACGCCAATTTGAGAAATAGTGTGAATGAAAAAAAAATCATTTCAAAGGTAGTTTTTACCCTAATTTATTCAAATTAATCTCGAAAACAGACGTACATTATAAAGGTGAAATTTGGAGGTGTAGGAATACACACGTCCTTCCAATACTACGGAAAGAGCAGAACAGTTGAAGTTTTGACGTTTTTCTTTCATAGAGACGGAATAAAACAAAGTCAAACAGCGAGGTTCCTTTTGCGGCGGAAAGAAAGACACTGACTCGAGCTAAAATTAAATCTGTGACCTACCCAATGACAGTGGAACTTAGAGTTTCTCAGGATTGTTGCTAGACTTTAATTTTTACTAATCGACTGTGCGACTTAAAAACTATTCAGTCAAGTTTCCATTTTTTGGTGTGGCAGCCTTATAGGACTCTGAATAGCTCTGTAGTCAGGTGTAATAAATATTCACTGACAAATATTAGGTGGAATAAACATCAATTTAGTTAAAAGTTAAAAGACGACCGTCTGTCATCTTCCATATATTTTTGTATATTTGTGTAAAGCTATAATTTATTTATTGTCACTAGATTATCATTTAGTTGAAACTTGAACCCCACTCTTCTCAAGGGTTTTGAATAGCATTTTTTCATGTGTTAAAATATTAGTTAATATTGCTAGGTTTTTTCTTATTTTCTTATGTTAATAATTTATTGTTATATTAATTAATGTGGCATAAGTACGGCTTCTTCGCTATGCCAATTTTTCTGTGAGGCTGTGCAGTTGTTTTACTTTTAAGTGGGTGTGAGAATCTATGACTGTCTGAATGTGCGGAGTGATAGCTCGCTTTGCATCATTCTCTCTGGCTCAGAGTCGATAGCTACTGATACTACCAAAGAGGTTTCTACACCCTTTGGTTATAGTCCAGTCAGCGAGCCTTCTCTAGTGCAAGTCTCGCTGTCCGTCCCCACTAACCGCTGTTTCTTGGATTTTCCAGCTTCCGGTCGCTTCCCGCGTCTGATGGGCGCTCGGTTTGATCATTCTGGGCTGGTTGTCTGGTGAGGTAAGTTTGGTTCTGCTCTTGTTTTTGGAGATGGTAGCTTTTTATTGACCGGCATGTTTAACTTAGATTCGTGAACTTAGAATCATTTTTTAAAATATTTTCTCCAATCGTGTGTGGAAATGTGTTCTCGTTTTTCAATTCAGTGATTTCCAATAGATAAACGCGGTGTGTGTGATTCTAGTTGAAGTTTGATAACGGCCTGGTATGTTAAAACTTTTTGTGATCATGTGGCGGTGTATGAACTCTGTGGAAATACTTTCTAGCTTTGTGGGGCCCAATTTCTAATAGGTGATATGTTCATTTTTATACAGTGCATGTAAAATTCTTCTCATCGTTTCCTTCCATGAGTGATATGTGTTCCACATGGTTGGTTCAAAGAACAAAGCCTTTAGCTTCCACTCTTGATTGTTCCATGCCCATCAGGCAAGTAACTATGCGGGTATCCTTCTGATTTCCACTAATATATCGCGATCTTCTCTCCACGCCTGTTTTAATTTTGCGGTTTCTTCTCCGACTTGTAGTACGCACCCTGTCTTTGTCAGTAATTCTCTCTGAGCCTCGTACAACCTCCTTCAATGGCTTCCATATCTAATTCTATGGGTTGCAGTGCTGTAATTCATAATTTTATTTTCCGACTTTGTACTTATTTCACTTTTACGATTTTATTGAGACTGGACTTCATCCGTCTCCGTAAGCGCTCCCTATCGCGTGTAGCTGCATTTCTTTCGTTTCTTCATGTAATTCTAAACATTTCTATGGGTTGCATGCCGTAATTCTTATTTTTATTTTTCCGACTTTGTGGTTTTTCTGAGACAGGACCTCATCCGTCTCTGTAATTGCCCCCTATCGCATGTAGCTTTATTTCATTCGCTTCCTTATATAATTCTAAGCATTTCTATGGGTTGCATGCTGTAGTTAATTTCTTTATTTTTCGGAAACAATTTATTCAATTTTATCGGTTTTTGGAACCACGTGCGTCCGAGCTCCGACGTCCGGGATTTGCAGCTAGTCGCCTGGATTCACGCCACTTCTCATATAAAAAACCAGTACCTAGATAGATTTCTAACAGACTGCAACTTAATAATCCACCGTGATATTGTATAATGAATCCGATTTTCAACCACTTCACCTTAAGTGGAGTGCGTTCATGTAACGCAGCCGTGCGTCGCCGTTAGCGTGTTTGCTCGCAGTCCAATTCAGATGTAATTTAACTTGGCTATACACATGCACCATCTCAAAACAGACACGACAGACCAGAGCCAAAGTGTTTTTGTATATTGTGTTTTGTGCTACCTGCGACTTGCTGAATTTCGCCTACGAAAGCGGCGCCTGCTTCCGCCTCGTCTCACCACGCTGATTTTGGTGAGTTTCGCTGTGGCATTGCGTGTGTGTGAGAAAATGAGTGTTGTTTATTAACCCTTCCCCCAAGTAGCGTTAAATCATCTATAATTTAGACTGGGCACCGTTCGCATTAATCCACGTAAGAGATGCATTTTTATTGTATTAACAAAATTGGTGCCCCATTTTGCTTGTTTTCTATCTGAATAAACAAGTTTAAATTCAGTATAATCCGTAAATTGCCTATAATGCCTATAAATTGTAGTTTTAGAGCACCTTCCCTCGTTTATTTAATATTGCTCTTCACGAGTGCTGAGAACAAGATCACATGCAATTTATTTACGACTAAATTCCGTTGTGCCATAAATGTTTTCTTAGCCACCTTTCTAAGATAACTTTAATTGTGGTGGCTTGCTTATTAATGTCTGTATGTAATAACGTGTGAGCTGCTATGTATATTGACCACTGTAGCATTAATTTCTTGTTATTGAAGTAATTTGAAACGAGTCAGTTCTCAGTTTGGGCCAGGGAACAAGGCTGTGTAGCAGGGAGTAACCGGTAGTTCACGCAGACCTCATTTGCTAATTTTAGTAGTAAAGTCAAAGCTCATGTTTCGTACAGTGGTCGACGTTTAAAGTGAATGTGTCGTTTGTGCAATTTTTTTGTTCCTGCCTGCATTTACTTAAAGCTAAACATTCTGGGGACATTGTAGCAGGTGTGGCTGGCCCCTAGACACGACGCAGCCAGTGTGTATTATAAAATAGGGTTGACAGTCGCACTTCACATAGCCCCAAGCAAACACAGGCTGTGAATGGGTGCTTTGTGTTGTTTTATCTTTTTTCGTGTCGTAGCACTGGGGCCTCGAGCCAACTGAAGGAAATAACTGGTAAAATTGTGTCGTCCTGCACAGAATAGTGTGCTTTTTTCTCGTTTGTGTTTGGAAAATCCGTGTATGAGCTCCCAACAAACCCTAATTCCTCTGATCTTATCTTTGTGGTCTTTACGCAATATGTAGGTTGGCGACAGCAGAATGTTTCTGCAGTCCACTTCAGACTGGGCCCTCTAAATTTCTTCAAAGTGTTTTCCAATAAAAACGTCGCATTTCCTCCAGCAACGCCCATTTGAGATCCTGAAGTATCTCAGTAACTCTCGCGCATTGATCGTACCTACCAGTAACAAACCTAGCGGTCCGCCTCTAAATTTCTTCTTTACCTTTCTAAAAGACGAGCTGGTGGGGAAGCCAAACATTTGAGCAAGTGTTTTAAATGCGGTCCACTTTACATACTCTTCCAATGAACCGAAGTCGACCATCTGCCTTCCCCACAACTGTTCTTATATGTTAGTTCCATTTGATATCACTGTGCAGCGGTACGCCTAGAAATTTAATTGGCACGACTATTTCAAGCAGCACACTATTAATGCTATTTTGGAACATTGTCGGATAGTTTGCTCTACTCATCTGCATCATCTTACATTTTTCTAGATTTAGAACTAGCTGATTTTTCTCACACCACCCATAAATTTGGTCCAAGTCATCCTGCAGCCTACGACAATGACGACACCCTCTTGTACACCACAGCATCATCAGCAAACGGCCGCAGATTGCAACTCACTCTGTACGTCCAGTCATTTATGTAGGTAGAAAATAATAATGGTCCTATCACATTTCTATGGGGCACTGCTGACTACACCCTAGTCTCTGATGAACACTCGCCATCGAGAACAACGTACTGGGTTCTATTACTTAAGTAGTCTTCAAGCCACTCACATATTTGGGTACCCACTACATATGCTCATACCTTCGTTAGCAGTCTGAATTGTAGCAACTTGTCTAACGCCTTTCGAAAATCGAGAAGTATGCAGTCTGCTTGTTCATCCATAGCTCGCAAGATGTCATATGCAGGGTTTCGCACGATCGAAGCTTCCTAAGACCGTGCTGATGCATGGACAGGAACTTTTCCGCCACAAGGAAATTTTCTGTATTAGAATTGAGAACGTGTTCAATAATTCTACAGCAAACTGATGTTAATGATATTGGTCTGTAATTGTGACCTGCGCTTTCTTCCAGTCGCTTGGAACTTTGCGCTGGCTCAAAGATTCGCGATATATGCAAACTAAGTTAGGATCCAATGCCGCAGGTGCTCTTTGAAAGGCCAGATTGGTATCCCATCTGTACCTGGCAACTTGTTTGTTTCTCTAAACCGGCTAGGTCTATCACTATGTCCTCAATTTGTGAGTTAGTGCGATTATCAAATGATGGTACGTTTGCATGGTCGTCCAGCGTCAATGATTTCTTGAACGTTGAATTTAAAACGTCGGCCTCCATTTTGCTGTCTTTTGTCACCACCCCAGAATGTTCGACGAGTGACTGAATAGAGGCCATTGTTTTGCTTACCGATTTTTCGTACGAACACAATGTATTCGAGTTTTTGCTAAGGTATGACGGTCGTAGTTATTGTATGCTTTACGCATTGGTCTTTTTATAGACGCGCAAATCTCTACTAACTTTTACCAGATTTGATTTCCTTTAACGTGTTTGAACCGAGAGTGCAATTGCCTATGTTTTCTCAACATTTTTTCGAATATTATTGTTAAACCACGGTGGGTCTTTTCCATCCATAATCCACTTTGTCGGTACATATTTATCCAGTCCTTTATTTACAATCCATTTAAATGTTGCACATAATTCCTCTTGATCCACCATGCCAGAACTAAACGATGTCCATTCATTCTTTAAGTGGGACAACCGCTTACCTCCTCTTTCTAGCACAAACACACTCCTAGCCTTCTTGACCGGTTTATTAACTTTGTTGACCATTCTCGCCATGACGACATCGTGATCACTAACCCCTTGTCTCAAAAATGTTCGAATGTTTGTTAAGCTTAATGGACTTGAATGAGGGGTCATCAGTTCCTAAACTTACAAACTACTTTATACTAAAGACGACATAAACATCCATGCCCGAGAAGGGATTCGAACCCCTGACCGTAGCGGACGTTGCGAGAGTGAAGATCGGGGTGAGAATTTAAAATGGGGAAAGTTTAATTTTTAAAACTCACAACCACCAACTGCGAACCAAATTCCTACACATGCAAAAACACTGGATCTGTGATTGCTACTGTTTGACTCGTTTTTTATGAGATGATATCAAACGTTCGCAGCTTTCCTTCTCTGCATATGATTAACAAAAAAATTCATAATAAAGTCAAGTTCATGAGAGAAAAGGGTGTACTAATTATTATTTTTGAAAACACGTGAAAGTTCACTTAATGTTGTTTATTTCACAATATTAGAACCCTGTGGCTGATACGTCTGTACGTCAACACATTTATCAAATAAAGTTATAGCTGGTGATCCCCAGCCAAAAATGAATATTTGTCGCAAATTGTTTTCACACCATGTGGCTGTCTCAAACACCGTTCATGTTCGTGCCTATGCGACGACACGTGTTACATTAACAAATCACAGTCACATTAATTCAATGCGATGCACACTTTGTTCCACCAGCTAAATATTCACAACACACGGTAGCACTCGATTCAACTTGGTGCAGTCTACGACGAGCAACCACACGTGGCGATTGCCACACACAAATCTAAAGTCTTCACCTGGCGAAACAGATGCCGACTGCCTAGAGCGACGCCGCCTGGCCAGCTACTCCACGTGCTCCCGTTTCGTCACTTCCTGCCCTCGCGCGCGCGCGCGCGCGCGCGCCAAAAGCTCAACCGCCGAGTTTTTCCCCTACGTCATCAACTTCCCCATGTGAGCTGTTCTAACCGACTTCCAACGTACAGCGCTCAGCCAATACACTTCTAAAACTTTACGTAAAATCAAAATAATTACACTACACATTAAATAAATGTCTTCTTAGGTTTTTATATTGGTATAAGCATTCTTTGTACTATTTATCATAATTTTCCTTATATCACAGATAAGTGATTTAACTGAATACTTCAAAATAAAATACACAAGATTAATTGAAAATAAAATGAGACATAGTTATTATATATTAATTTTATAAACAAACATTGCCATGCTAGTTGTGTAACTGTATTTTATTCATTGATAATTTATTACTTTTCATTGTCAGTTAAACATATTACGCAAGATGTGACTATATCAGCTAATGTATTGTTTATTCATCAACAGGCTATTTTGTAATGAGGGCCTTAAAGGTTCCTAACTGCATCTTATTACTTCAAATGCAAGTAGTATTAGAATATTTTATTTCACGCTGTGCACTGCACTGCACCTGGCACTCGCCATTGTCCCTCTCTCCCCTCACCGGAAACGAGCCTGGAAAATACTAAGCTGGAACAAGCCACCAACGTCGGCCTGCTCGCTGGCCTCAGCTACAAGCACACAGCAAATCTCAACGTGGAGAATTTCTACCTTTGGCCTAACTATAAATTTTGTCACCCAACTGTGTACACACATTGCTACCATAATTAATAAGATTACAATTGTGTTACATTTGGTGCATTGGCATGGTCAATGTTTGCAGTGAACTTCATACAGTTTAATTATCAAATGCTATTAATTACCAATATTTCTATTGGGCGGTAATCTCACAACGTGCAGACTATGACTGGCGCGCCGCAGACCGTTCGGCCACTGCGGCCGGCCCCCTTGTCTCTACAATGACATCACTGGCAAATATTTAAAATATTTTCATTTCGCGTGGGCTAACGACTTAACCGCTCAAAGCAGTGTTAGGAAACCGTGTTCAACAGTAGTTCACTAGACTGTTTGTCTGTAGCCCGTGTAGTGATGCTATAGATGTCCTAGTCTATAGACGGCAGGTTAAAGTTGCCGCCAATTAATAATGCTTGGCGTGGGTACTGTAACACCACATCGCGACCATACCATTAGAATCACCATATTCCAACATTTTTCATCGTTACGTAATTTTAATTATTTGTTTAGATGCAGAAATTTCTCATTTTTGAAAATTTTTAGTTAATTCAAATTAGATCAGAGGAATTCAGAATAACAGTATCCAGGGAATTCGTAGGTCAAAACACCTCGTATATCAAAGATCATTTGTCAGGTTGCTATTATAAATAGTACCTGCAGTTGAATTATTCTCTCTATACGTTACTTGCTATCTACGTTACTTGCTATCTACGTTACTTGCTATCTACGTTACTTGCTCTGTACGTTATTTGCTCTCTATGTTACTAGATCTCTAAGTGTGATAGCTCTCCGTGATTAGTTTCGAGGTATTATACGTGGTTTATTTCGAAGATAGGAAGGAACCGAGAGAAAGTATTTATTTATTAATATAAACTTCCATATCGTGATCATACGCGAATGCGTACATTATCTTTGCACTTTGATCGGGATAGGCTAGGACGGAAGAATTAGAAACTTCTGCCTCCCATAACAAACTAATTAACATTCGTGATTTTGGAATTTATACTTGTTGTCAAGTTTAATAAAATAACTTTAAAAAAAAGGAATCTGGAAGGGTTAAAGTTTGTAAACAATGTAACAGGATACAGAGACTTTAATATAAATGAGATTTTGACGAAATTATTCACGCATTGTAAACTCATAAAGTGTTTTCTGTGAAAGTGATTTTCTTGTAAATATTAAATTCAAAATAGAGAATCTGTGATACTTAAACAAGTCTTAAACAATTATTCAAGTATTTAGTTCTCTAATATTGTCCAAGAAGATTCTAAAAATGAACATATATTTGTGAAATTCGTAATGAATCAGTTAATATGTGAAAGAAAATATCTAACAGTTTTGATTAGAAGAAACTTATAATGAAATTTTTCTAATGAATAATTCGATAGAATGGAATCAGGTACAAATGATATCTTTTGTGACGGGCTTCAAACTGTCTGAACTACCGGGATTCAACGATTAAATTTTTTCGGTTTATTAAATATCATCCCCTGAGAAACGGAATTTCATGCTCAAACATTACACAAAGTCTTTAATTTTAATTGATACGCAGAACCAATATTTACAGTATGAAAAATTGAACAAAGATATAAATTTTATTAATTACGAAGGTCTACCAACTTGAATTTCATACTGAGGTGACAAATAAAATTTTGAACCCATCCATCCACTACAACTGTGAAAGTCAAGCCGAATTTACAGCTTTCAAGTCACAAGCTGAAACCAAAATACTAGAAAACCAACGTGAAGCCCCTCGACGAGACATAGTACCTATGCACTATTAAGATTAAAATTTTTTGAATAACGGAAACTGAATGGTCGATAAAAGCAGCCAGCCATTAACGGTGTGGTTACCAACATAAGAACTAGCAAAGGAAACAGTAACAGTTATCCAAATAAGAGCTATTGTCTGGCAAATACAGTGTTTCTACCCTTCATCGTGCAGCACTGGACGTGCGTGGAGATGCTTCAGGCTTTACGCTACGCAGTGTCTCGCTTGTTCGGTACACGCGGCAGACACGCGCTGCTGATGGCAGAGAGGCCATCCCGGCGGCCCGTTGCTCGGAAGTGGCCACAACGTCTGTTTAGGGCGGTCCAGGGGGCGGATCTGCGGCGCGCCCCCAGCCGCCTGAATAAAACATGGCTCCGGGGAGGCGTCATATCCCGCGCCTGCGCCTGCGCCGCGCCAGCGAGATGACCCCGTGATGAGAAAACTGCCGCCTCGTACGCTGCTCATCCTCCGAAACAGCGCCAACTGCTACAAACAAGCTCCGCAGCTAGTGGTGTTAACGCATAAATAAGCTTCAGACCGATTTCACTTTTACCGGCATTCTCGAAAATTCTAGGAAAGGTAATGAACGAGCAACTTCTCAGCCACCTAACCTCAAAAGACATATTGTCTAGAACACAATTTGGATTTCTGAAAGGTTCTGATATCGAGGAGGCTATTTACACATACAGTGACAATGTATTAATTTCATTAGATAATAAATTACAAGCAGCAGGTATTTTCTGTGATATAGCAAAGGCATTTGATTGTGTGAACCATAACATCTTTTTAAGTAAATTAGAATTCTGTGATGTCATGGGAATTGCTGCAAAATGGTTCAAGTCGTACTTTGCTAACAGGGAACAAAGGGTCTCAGTGCAAGGGACTAGTGAATTAAGCCAACAGTCATCATCAGATTGGGAAGAAATTAGTTGTGGTGTCCCACAAGGAGCCATCTTACGGCCTTTGCTTTTTCTAGTCTTTCTTTACAATTTGATAAAATAATAATAATACTACACATACATACATTTTTACAAGCTAATAATATAATAATAATAATAATAATAATAGTATGAATACGGATACATGCAGCATATGGTACAATTTAGAAATTCAGTAATGGAGTAGAAGGAGTTGGCCACTAGAAAGTCTTTTAGGCTCCTCTTAATCTGATCTTTATTTGTAGCTAAATTATTTCTGGTTGTTGGTAAATTATTGAAAATATGTGTTCCTGAGTAGTGAAGTGGATCCCTTTTTGAACTAAAGCAAGTGCTTTTAACTCCTTGTGTTGATCACTTTTGTTCCTAGTACTGTAGATGTGAACTGAGCTGTTTGTTGGGAAAAGGGATATATTATTTGATTGTCTGAACCATAACATCCTTTTAAGTAAATTAGAATTCTATGGTGTCACGGGAATTGCTTCAAAATAGTTCAAGTCGTATCTCACTAACAGGAAACATAGGGTGGCAGTTCAAGCGACTAGTGAATTAAGTCAACAGTCATCATCAGATTGGGAAGAAATTAGTAGTGGTGTCCCACAGGGATCCATCTTAGGGCCATTGCTTTTTCTTGAGTACATTAATAATCTCTCATCAGTTACACAGCCAGAAAAAGAATTCGTTTTGTTTGCAGATGATACAAGTATTGCAACGAATAGCAAGTCAAGCATAGTTTTGAAAAGGTTTGCTACGATATTTTCATCAACATTAATAAATCGTTTGACGCCACGTCATTGACATTAAACTTTGAAAAGACTCCACATGCATTTCAGAACATGTAAGAGATTCCCATCCAATATATGCATAAAATATGAAGAAGAGCAGATAGAAGAAGTCGACAGTATAAAATTCCTGGGATTAAAGCTTCATAATAAATTCAGATGGGAGGAGCACACCACAGAACTGCAGAAACAACATAACAAATCTGTATTTGCAATACGAGTGGTATCAAAGCTTGCATACTTTGTTTACTTTCATTCCATAATGCCATATGGTATATTTTGAGGTAACTCTTCAATTCAAGCAAAAGAATCCAAAAGCGTGTAATACGTATATTTTTTGGTATAAATTCAAGGACATCCTGCAGAAGCCTCTTCAAAGAACTAGGTATATTAAGTACTGCCACTCAGTATATTTATTCCTTAATGAAATTTGTCATAAATAATATATCCCTTTTCCCAACAAACAGCTCAGTTCACACCTACAATACTAGGAACAAAAATGATCTGCACTAGGACTTAAAAGCACTTACTTTAGTTCAAAAAGGGATCCACTACCCAGGAACACATTTTTTCAGTAATTTACCAACAACCATAAAAAATTTTGCTACAAATAAAGATCAGATTAAGTGGAGCCTAAAAGACTTTCTCGTGGCGAAGTCCTTATACCCCACCGACGAATTCCTAAATAGAACCAAACGATGTCGTTTGGTTAGTGCCCAAATCGCCAAGGGGCCGCTCACCACCCTATTCCTTACTGAACCCTGTGGCACACGTGGAAGGTCAGTCCTTTCCCCTGCAGTACTTTATCTGTCTCTTCTGCCTTTCTTGCCCACTGGTCTTCCAATTCTGTTCCCTCAATATCCACTTCTAGTTTTTTCTTCTATCACACATTCAGCGACAGATACCTTCAAAGTATTATAACTGCATAAATGCTCTACCTTCTGAGTTTAATGCCGAAGTTTCCACTTCACTTTTACTATTGCCGCTTTTCGTTTTAATTTCGCTGAAGATTGTTTTTGTTTATTTCTGGGCGTTGAATCAGACTTCCTGTCGACGATTTCTATTTCAATTTCCAACCATTTTTATGCAGCCATTTTGCCTATATTTTTCTGCACTTCGTATTTAATTCATCCCTTAGTAAATTATAATTCAATATTCCTAAGTGTTCCTATGCATTTCTTTAGTCGATTACTTGAAATTATTTTGTTACTGAAGGTTTCTTCGCAGTTACCTTCGTTGCACCTATGTTTGACAGTCCAGTTCCTTTGGTTACTCTTTTTTAGAGATGGCCATTCCTCTTCGACTGAGATGCTTACTCTGATATTCATTATTCCAAAGTCTACAGCATTATAAAACTTCTCACGTTTCTCAGCATTCCTCAGTACTTTACTATCCGTCTTGCTGCCAAATGGAATCTAAAAATGTGCAAATCATAGTAAACCGAAGGGACCAAACAGCTGGGGTCATCGGTCCGTAGACTAACGAAGTACTTACTCTAACTAAATAACGTATGCTAACAACAGCACACGCATCCATGCCCGAGTGAGGACTCGATCCTCCGACGGGTGCAGTCGCACAATCCATGACATTACGCGGCCATTCCCTCGCGACACACAGAATCTACAGGACTAGTCTTTTCAATCCCAGTCACCAGATTGTAATTTGAGTCAGTATTTGCCCCCGAGTACGTTTGAAATCAGTTATCTGGTTTCTGAATCTGTGTGTTCAAATGTTTATAAACCTATCGGACTCCACCGCGTGGTCATCAGTCAGTAGCTTACAAACTTGAACTAAGGTAAACTAACCTAAGGAGAACGCAAATACCCATGTCAGAGGCAGGGTGGGCGACTCGAACCCACGACAGCGAAGGGCCATGCGCACCGCAGCACGGCGCCCCAATGCTCACGGCTAATCCGCCGCAGCCAATCTCTGTGTAAATGCGTTCCGTGCAACTAGGCATTTTCCTTCTAGTAAATCTGCCCCCTTCCATTCTTATTTTTCTACCGTGTATTCGCTGGATATCACGGGCAGAAATGTGTTGAAGAACTCAATTAAGATTTCTCCTTTCTCATGCCCACTATGTATCCCATATTTACCTGTTGCTCTATCATATAATCACTTACTACCAGGTTACAGTCTTCCATAATTAACGATTATCTTCAATTTGTATATAGTAAATTATGCGCACAATACTGCCACTCTTTTGCTTCTCATAGCATAACCTACATCTGAGCTCTTGTTATTGGTAATTAGTAAATTTGTAACATATGTTAAGCAACTGACTAAGCTCTGCTGGTGCTTGAGATTGGTACATGAACCGCCGAAACTGGTAGCTTTGAGTTAATAAAGTAAACAGCTGTGGTTAACATGTCATTTTACAAATTATGGGTAATAGCCTGCTGTCGTTTATGATAAGAACAAAGCTGTTACTGATTAGTTCATAGGATACAGGGTATCCAGAAAAGGGCTCCCTGATTTCAAAATTAAATATCTCGAAAACAAAGATCGATAGAGGATTGCAGTAAACGGTAGGTTTATTGTGAAAGCTGTTGTTGTTGTTATGGTCTTCAGTCCGGAGACTGGTTTGATGCAGCTCTCCACCCTACTCTATCCTGAGCAAGCCTTTTCATCTCCTCATAAGAACGACAACCCACATCCACTTGAATCTGCTTACTATACGCGTCTCTTGGTCTCCCTCTGCGATTTGTACCCCACACACTTCCCTCCAACGCTAAATTCACAATTCCTTGATGTCTAAGAATGTGTCCTACCAATCTATCCCTTCTTTTAGTCAAGGTATGCCAGAAATTTCTTTTCTCCCCAATTCGGTTCATACCTCCTCATTAGTTACGCGATCCACCCACCTAATCTTCAGCATTCTTCTGTAGCACCACATTTCAAAAGCCTCTATCCTCTTTCTGTCCACACTGCTTATTCGATGTTAACAAATTTCTCTTTTTCAAAAACGCCTTTCTACCCATTGCCATTCTGCATTTTATATCATCTGTACTGCGACCATCATTTGTTATTTTACTGCCCAAGTAACAAAACTCATCTACCTCCTTTATTGTTTCGTTACCTAATCTAATTCCTTCAGCATCACCTGATTTTCTTACACTGCACTCCATTACCCTAGTTTTACTCTTGTTAATGTTCATCTTATATGCACCTTTCAGCACACTGTCCATTCCGTTCAATTGCTCTTCCAGGTCCTTTGCTGTATCTGACAGAATCACTATGTCGTCGGCAAAACGCAATGTTTTTAATTCTTCACCCTGAACTTTAATTCCTTCTCCAAATTTCTCCTTGCTTTCCTTTATAGCTTGCTCAATTTACAAATTGAACAACATTGGGGAAAGGCTACAACCCTGTCTTACTCCCTTTCCAACCACTGCATCCCTTTCATGCCCTTCAACTCTGACAACCGCTGTCTGGTTTTTGTACAAGTTGTAAATAACCTTACGCTCCCTATATTTTACTCCTGCTTGCTTCAGAACTTGAAAGAGTTTATTCCAATCAACATTGTCAAAAGCCTTCTCCAAATCTACAAAAGCTAGAAATGTAGGTTTGCCTTTTCTTAATCTATCTTCTAGGATAAGCCGTAAAGTGAGTATTGCCTCCCGTGTTCCTACATTTCTCCTGAACCCAAACTGATCTTCCCCGAGGTCGGCTTCTACCAGCTTTTCCATCCTTCTGTATATAATTCGTGTTAATATTTTGCAACCATGACTTATCAAACTGATGGTTCTGTAGTTTTCACACCTGTCTGCACCCGCTTTCTTTGGAATGGGGATTATAACATTTTTCTTAAAGTCTGAGGGTACTTCACCTGTCTCATACATCTTACACACAATGTGAAACAATTTTGTCATGGCTGGTTCTCCCAGAGACTTCAGTAGCTCTGACGGAATATCATCTACCCCAGGGGCCTTGTTTCGACTTAGGTCTTTCAGTGCTCTGTCAAATTCATCTCTCAGTATAGTATCTCCTATTTCATCATCATCATCATCTACGTTCTCTTCCCTTCCTACAATAGTGTCTCGAAGTTCATTTCCTTTGTAGAGCCCCTCTATATACTCTTTCCACCTTTCAGCTTTCCCTTCTTTGCTGAGAACTGGTTTTCCATCAGTGTCCTTGATATTCATAGAGCTGTTTTTCTTATCTCCAAATGTTTCTTTTATTTTTCTGTAGGCTGTATCTATTTTTCCCCTATTTATACATTCTTCTACATCCTTGCATTTGCCATCTAGCCATTCCTGCTTAGCCATTTTGCACTTCCTGTCAATCTCATTTCTTAGTCGTCTGTACTCCATTTTGCCTGTTTCATTTACTGCATTTTTATACTTTCTCCTTTCATCGATTAAATTTAGTATCTCCTGTGATATCCAAGGATTCTTTGTAGGTCTTGCCTTCCTACCTATTTTGTCCTCTGCTGCCTTCACTATTTCATCTCTCAATTTTACCCATTCCTCCTCAACTGTTTTATTTTCCCCTGTTTCTGTCAATTGTTGCCTGAAGCTCCCTCTGAAATTCTTAAGAACTTCAGGTTCCTTCAATTTATCTAGGTCCCATCGCCTTATTTTCTTACCTTTCTGTAGTTTCTTCAGTTTCAGCCTACAGTTCATAACCAACAAGTTATGGTCAGAGTCTATATCTGCCCCTGGGTATCTATTACAGTTTAAAACCTGGTTCCGAAATCTATGTCTTACCATTATAAAATCTATCTGGTATCTCCCGGTGTCTCCTGGTCTCTTCCACGTATACAACCTTCTTTTGTGATTCTTAAACCAGGTGTTTGTTATAACTAAATTATGTTCCGTGCAAAATTCTACCAGGCGGCTTCCTCTTTCATTCCTTTTGCCCAGACCATATTCACCCACTATCTTCCCTTCCCTTCCTTGTCCTACTACCGAATTCCAGTCTCCCATAACAATTAAGTTTTCCTCTCCCTTAATTGTCTGAATAATTTCCTTTAGCTCCTCATATATTTCTTCGATCTCCTCATCATCGGCAGAGCTAGTTGGCATATAAACCTGTACTACTGTTGTCGGTGTTGGCTTCGTATCTATCTTGACAATGATAATGCGATCACTGTGCTGGTCATAGTAGTTTACCCGCATTCCTATTTTCTTATTCATTATCAGTCCTACTCCTGTGATACCCCCAACTGATTTTGTATTTATAATCCTGTACTCACCTGACCAGAAATCCTGTTCATCCTGCCACCGAACTTCACTAATCCCCATCTATATCTAACTTCAACCTATCCATTTCCCTTTTTAAATTGTCTAATTTTCCTACTCGATTAAGGGATCTAACATTCCACGCTCCGACCCGTAGAATGCCAGTATTGTCTTTCCTGATGATCACATCCTCCTGAGTAGTCCCCGCCCGGAGATCCGAATGGGGGACTATTTTACCTCCGGAATATTTTACCCAAGAGGATGCCATCATCATATGTTCATACAGTAGAGCTGCATGTCCTCGGGAAAAATAACGGCTGTAGTTTCCCCTTGCTTTCAGCCGTTCGCAGTAGCTGTGTGGCAAAGCCACATTAGCTGATGTTACAAGGCCAGCTCAGTCAATCATCCAGACTGTTGCCCCTGTAACTACTGAAAAGGCTGCTGCCCCTCTTCAGGAACCACACGTTTGTCTGGCCTCTCCACAGATACCCCTCCGCTGTGGTTGCACCTACGGTACGGCTATCTGTATCGTTGAGGCACGCAAGCCACCCCACCTCGGCAATGTCTGTGGTTCATGGGAGTGGGTGAAAGCTGTAAGAAGTTTATATATCAGTTTGAAATAATAGTTACAAAAGCTGCTAACAGATGACGCTGTATGCTGTAGAGCTCATATCAGTATACATAAGTAAAAAATAGTATGAAAGCACCCTTTGCAAACAATCACATCACAATGTTTTCAAAATGTTCACCACTGGCACTACAGAGGTGGCGCAAACGAAGAATGTGTGTCTCAACCGAAATGGATTCACATGCCACAGACATCGCCGATTCAAGCTCGTCCAGCGTGACGGGCTGCTTCGGGTAGACCATGTCTTTCACTGAGCCCCACAAAAAAAGTCACAGGGAGTCAAATCCGGCGAATATGGAGGCCAATCCATGCCTGCGCCAGTAAATTTGGTATATTCCAAAGCAATGACTCGATTCCCGAAGTATTCCTCAAGAAAGCGAAACACTTGTTCTGTTCGATGTGGTCGTGCCCCATCTTGCATAAACCATTCAGTACCTGGTCGATCCTCTAACGCTTGCGGTGTGGCGACAAATTGTTCCAAAATTGCAAGGTAACGTGCACCGGTGACCGTTTCTCGAATGAAAAGAGGGCCAATAATGCCTCTGCTACATACTGCAGCCCACACAGTAACTTTAGGAGAATACAGGGGTTTCGCTTCACACCAATATGGCTTTTCGGAACCCCAAAATCGCCAGTTCTGCTTATTCACGTATCCATTCAGGTGGAAGTGTGCTTCATCTGTAAACCAGATGCAGCCAACATCAAATCCTTTACTATCAGTTGTTGTGAGCATCTCATTAGCACAGCTCGTACGGTTATGGTTATGGCCTGGTGCGTTTGAATTTTGAATAGAAACATGTGTAGGCTCTTTCTCAGTATGTTCTGCGTGCTGGAACGCTTCAACCCAGTCTCAGATGCAATTTTACGGACGGATGACATTGGATTTCGCAGAATAATTCCAGAAACTGTGGCGATATTTTCAGGCGTACATGCGGTTTGCTTGCGGCCAACATGCCCCACTAGATCATCAGTTACGCTGCCTGTTCGTTGAAATTTTGCGAAGAGCGTACGAATGGGTTTCGCATTGGGTCCTTTTGGAACATTAAATCGTTCTTGAAAACTTCGCCTTGTGGCCGTAGGACTCTCTTCTAACCTGTGGTACTCTAGCACCAGAAAAACACGTTGTTCAATGGAGTACATGGTTCTAATCTCTCCCTACGGTACGCTAACCTCCTTTCACGTTTCAATAGTGGAACTGATCGCTCTGGGCTTCGGATCACTATTTATACTAGGCGATTACAGCGTCATCTGTTATCAGCGATTGTTCAAAAAAATGTTTATATGTTTGTATAGTCTATGGGACTTAACTACGGGGTCATCAGTCCCTAAACTTACAAACTACTTATGAATTACTTACGAACTAGGACGGCACAAATATCCATGCCCGAGGGGGGATTCAAACCCCCCGACCGTAGTGGCCGTGCAGACCGTGACTGGAGCGCCTTAGTCCCCTCAGCCAACGCGGCCGGCTAGCAACGTTCGTAACTACTATTTCAAACTGTTGTATAAACTTCTTACAGCTTTCACAATAAAATGCCGTTTACCGCATTCCTGTATCGATCTCTGTTTTCGAGATATTTAATTTTGAAATCAGGGACTCCTTTTCTGGACATCCTGTAATTCTCTGCACTAACTTCCGTCTCATAATATATCGTACTCCATTTATACCATTATCTGCTGCAGCTGATATTATTCTACATAATTCTGCCAGGCACCCTTATCATCCATTCCACTTAGTTCTGACATCAAAACACAGGGTATCCATAGCTAAAAGTTCCAGTTTCAAAATGGCACGGCAAGACAGTCATTAATGACATATTATGCCAAATTTGAACAGCAGTTTATCGACGAAGCCGAAAACATTGTAAGAAATAAAATTCTCGAAAATTTGGCCGAGATATGGAGCTGTAAGTGTCACTATATGCATACTAATAGATGTGGGATACACGACTTTTCCTCAGACTCCCACCATAACTATCTCCATGCAAGTGCGCCAGTAGCCCTGCAGATGTTCCAGACATTCGAGGGTGTTGGTCCGATGTCTGCTAACGGTCTGGAGAAAATGATTACAAAATGTATTTGGTGGAGGTAGGAATTCAGTCGAAGATGTGGCCACAGATATGTTGGAGTGGTCGAGCGGTGATGTGCTGTACATGGGAAACTGCCCGAACATTGTCCAACATTGGACAAGCCCTGCACTGATATCTATACTAAATAACCCATGATCAATAGTTACTTGCCGCGCGGGAGCAACTGAGCGGCCGGCCGCGGTGGCCGCGGGGACTGAGGCGCTCCAGTCACGGTCTGCACGGCCACTACGGTCGGGGGTTCGAATCCCTCCTCGGGCATGGATATTTGTGCCGTCCTAGTTCGTACGTAGTTCATAAGTAGTTTGTAAGTTTAGGGACTGATGACCCCGTAGTTAAGTCCCATAAGCTTAACAAACATTTGGAACATTTTTGGCAACCGAGCGGTCTGGAGCGCCAGGTTGTGGATAGCGTGCATCCCGCGTCGGAGATTCGAATTCTCCATCGGGTATGGATATTTGTGTTATCTTTAGTATAAGTTAGTTCATAAGTAGTTTGTAAGTTTACGGACTGATGACCCCGCAGTTAAGTCCGATAAATTTAACAAACATTTGAACATTTTTTTGAACAGTTGATTCCTGGCAGCAAGAGGAAACATTAGCTCTGGCATTTCTCGCTCGCATGGAAAGTGATAATGAATAGCCATGGAACATTATAAGGACTGATGAAGTCCATTTCGATCTGCAAGAACATGTCAATACGTTGAATTCTACAATATGGCTAACTGAAAGACACACGTCAACGTGAACCATGTACGTCTGCAAAGGTGACTGGTACTGGTTGAAGGCATCGCAGGGCAATATAAGTTGGACGTTAGTGGGCTCTGGCTTAATTTTCAGCCGGCCGCAAGTGCCGAGGAGACAGGCGCTCCAGTCACGGTCTGCACGGCCACTACGGTCGGGGGTTCGAATCCCCCCTCGGGCATGGATATTTGTGCCGTCCTAGTTCGTAAGTAGTTCATAAGTAGTTTGTAAGTTTAGGGACTGATGACCCCGTAGTTAAGTCCCATAGACTATACAAACATTAAATTTAACTTAATTTTCAGTCAATAGCCGGTCGTTAGGGTTTTCGAGTAAATGAGTGTTGTGCACCTTGCTATCTTTTTGGTCACTGGTAAATTTTATGTAAATCTTTTATGCACCAACGTCATCCCAACCCTCTAAAAGTATTGATGTTCAGCCAGGATCATTTTATGTAAAACGGGGCTCCGCACATTGCACAGCCAGTGAAGCGGTTGCTGCAGAGTCATTCTCCTACAACCAGGTCGTTCAGTTCACTTGGTCTTAACCGGCTTCACTTCTGGTGGTGAGGTTACCTGAAAGATGTTATCTACAATGCTCAAATTACAAAATCAAATGTTTGTATAGTCTATGGGACTTAACTACGGGGTCATCAGTGCCTAAACTTACAAACTACTTATGAACTAACTAAGACTAAGGACGGCACAAATATCCATGCCCGAGGGGGGATTCGAAACCCCGACCGCAGTTGCCCTGTAGACCGTGACTGAAGCGCCTCAGTCCCCGTGGCCACCGCGGCCGGCCTCAAATTACAAAGGTAGCTGACTTGAAGGCACGCATTGCATAGTACATTCAGAATGTGAGCCCGTAGACACTTATATGTGTTGTATGACTTGTTGTTAATCGATTTCAACTTTTAGCCGAAAACGGTGAACTGCATTAAACATGAGACGTAGGGGCATGAAATTATAAAGCAGAGGTTTGATTAAAACCATAATCTATTCAGAAAAATGAACAAGCAACTAAATGTGGGGAGACCAAATTAAGCACACACCTTGTACAAAAGTTAATTAAGTCATATAATTACTGCCCATTGTAAAATTGTTTTTGCCCTTTACGAATATGGATGTAAAGCGGGAGGATATTTTCAAATACACAATGGGTAGCTGAAAGCACATTCATACATTCACAGACACACTCATAATGCTTGGTGGTCCATTACAATGCTGGACACATGATAGCAGCAGCGAAACGAAGTGTTGGCGGGGTCTTGACAAGATGGCAGGTGTCTTGATCACAAACTTAATTATACTGTACATGTTCCAGGAGGCAGCAGCTCACTATTCTTAAGTACCACATGCTGTGCGACCACAACGAATTTCATAGCATTTACAAACAGAAATTAATTTAGAATAAGAGAGTAAAGCACATATGAGATTTCGTATAGAAGAAAGCTAGTATTAATAAAAGCATGGCTGAAGGCCTAAGTAGCGACTGTTACGAAAGCATGTGGTGCAATAAGTCATACAAAACGGGAAAGACAGGCTCAATCTAGAAAATCTGAGATATATCTAGTATACTCGCAGATACAGACGCTACATGAAAACATTAGTTAAAAACACAAAGGAAATTCAAACACAATACGTTTACACAAAGGCTGAAGGCCACACACCTGTATTCTGACTTGAGCAAAACCGGACACAAACTCATCATTGGAATGAAAATGCAAGTAATAAATTTACACTGAATTTACTAGAAATCCGTAAATTAAAAAACACTTTGCCTCACATAGCGAAAGAATTGCTCAAGAGAACTATCACTGAAAAACCAAGACTGTCTGATGACAATGAAAGCAAAGACGTAACAGCCTGCCTTTCCTTCAGCATGATTCGGTGGAGTACTTACTTCCACAGTCATCGGAGGCAGAATAAAGAGTCAAGAGCGAAGCTCTAGGGCCACGGAAAAAACCTCCCCCTGCCATACACCGGATGTATAGCGCGCTAAAAGCGACTCAGAGTGCGTTCAGAGACTAGTGTTTACCAACCCTTGCTACCTGGCCAAGACAATTCCCTCTACAACCGCTCCCAGAGAGGTCTCCAGTCACCTCTTTCGTCCAAGATTAGGTTGGTATGACACTAAGAATACGGCCAACTCGCCATCTTGCCAAGTAAGCTTGTCTCTGGCCAGCCAGCAGACGCCAACGCAGACTACAAACGAAGCCATGCGTTCTTAACTACAGCCAAACAAGGCCTAAATCATTGCGCGGCAGTCATTCAATGTCAAGAGCAATCGTCCACATGCATACGAACACACAGGTTCAATCACACGGGTGGAAACATATATAAATATGGGGCAAACATATATAAATATGGGGCATTGATCATTAATAAAAAGAACAAAATAATTAACACACAAATAGATAGCATTAATGGCGCAGAAACACATTAGGTTCATGAATAAATCAAAATGGAACACGACCACACATCAGTGGACTTGTTTCACCTTGTGGGAGTCCATTCTTTTGTTGATACCACTTACTACAGTTGTTCTGTAGGTCGAACTGGAAGCGTTTTACAGTTTATGCGGTTTTCGGCCTTAGGACACTTCAAAACCAATGTTCCCCCATCTTATGTTCCGCGACTTTGCGGTGGTGATTGGGCTTTGTATTTAAGAGGTCTTGTATTTCGTGCAGTATTCACAGAGACAGAATTTTTGTATGGGGCAAGTTCCGTCTTGTTTCGTATTCATGTTGTGCATGCATCAATGTAGTTTAGGAGATTTTTCTGTTTGCCCATTATTTTGAACGATGAACGTAATTTCTAGCTGGACGCTATACCTGTATTCCTACAAGGCGCCAGACGATTTTTGAACATCAGCATAAATTTGTCTTCTGTTCGACGACTACAAATACTTGTCTAGTGTCTGTTCTTTCCGACATGTCCGAAGAAACAGATACTATCCGTAGAAAGGTACAGAATATCTGTGCATCATCTTTCAAAAGATTGCAGAACCCTTGGCATAAGTTACTTGTAACAGCATCTATTGGATAATGTACAATGTATGACATCCAGTTACTTTAATGATCAAAGAGCTAAAAATCTACATCGAATAATTTATCAAAATATTTGTAAGTTATATAGTAAGATTCAGTTCTACTCCTTCAAAAACGAAATGATGTACTGAAGAAATAATATTGTGTTTTAGGCAACGTAGGCCAAATTTGCTCCACAACACGAAAATAAAATACAAAATTATCAATTTAAGACAAGAAAGTGGATGAAAAATTGGCCATGTTACACACTGCTGTTGCGCTACTTAGGAGGTACTAAATGATTTAGTCTTAAACAGCATGTTATCGCGAAACACATAGTCATCACACATACCCATTTTAAAATTTTTGTTAGGGACAATGGAGGACGTTGTCCTTGAAATAAATTAAAAATTTCAAATCTATCACCCCTATCAAGGGTTTCAGGAGGTTTTCCTTGGTTATCTCCTATAAGAAATTTCCGAAATGCAATACTCTATCCCCCTTCCAGCGTAATGGAATGTCAGAGGAATAGGGCGAAGTCCTGCAACACTTCCTTTTGCTCATACGAGTTGGTAGGAAAAGATGCAATAAACACTTAAATTCCTCAGAACGATGCGTTACGGAGCAAGAGCTCCGCCTGAAACTGATGCCTACTCGTGTCCGTCCTTACAGTAATTAGAAAACACTGTGTACATCGCTCAAACTTAAATAGAAAAAAAACCCAACATCTCTCTACACATTTAACTGAAATTAACAAGTGAGCTCTTTGTCTCCATCTAATCCATTCCCCACCATCTTCAGGAGAATGAAACATGCCAGCGTAAGTTTGTACAATAACTCATTCTTGTTTTCGAGGTAACAGGATGGCGGCGTTTGTTCCCAATGAACAGAGAGAAACGGGGGCGTGAAGAAATTCGGGAGGATAGAAAAAAATAAAAAGAACGAGTGCGCAGTGGCAACTCGGGCGAAGTTTCTTAATTGAAATTGAATAATTAACTTCGTAGTTCCAAACTAATTAAAAAATAACTTAGGGTAATGGATGTCGGAAACGTCTGCCCGAATTACGAGCAGTTATTAGATCTGGGAAGTGCTCATCTGGAACTTCATATTACGTAAATTGTCTTTTGCTGTACCTGCATATTCGAGGAAAAGTGCTGCGCGTATTTAGCAGTTTATTATGTTGGTGGGCTGATCTGTGTAGGAAGTTGTGAATTTCATGCAAGGATTGGTGTGACATTGAAATTCAGCACAAAGTATCTGGACGTCATAACGTTAATGAAGAAGACAGCTATCTCTTTTCTACGTTGATGAACAATTTTCAATTTTTTTTCCTTACGGCTATACTGCTCTGGATGTGAAATGTTAGTTGTTAAGAATGAAAATGGGAAAGCTCAGTTTCAGGAATAGATGAGTGATAGCTCTCTTATCCCATAAAATATGGAATTTTGCGCGATATAGCTAATGACCATGCCTCACACCTCACAATTTGTGTTACGTTATAAATTTTGATACGGAAATGCTATCCTAACATTATATCTACATCTACATGGGATACTCTGCAAATCACATTTAAGTGCCTATTTATCTCCCTTTCCATTCTCGAATAGCGCGCGGGAAGAAAGAACGCCTGAATCTTTCCGTTCGATCTCTGATTTCTCGTATTTTATTCTGATGACATTTCTGCCTATGTAAGTGGGAGTCAACAATATATTTTCGCATTCGGAGGAGAATGTTGGCGATTGGAGTTTCGTAAGTAGCTCACGCCGCAGCGATAAGCGTCGTTGTTGTAATGATTCCCATCTCAGAGCCAGTATCATTTCCGTAACGCTGTTTCCCCTATACCGGGACAATACGAAACGAGCTGCCCTTCTTTGGACTCTTTCGATGTCCTCCGT
This sequence comes from Locusta migratoria, assembly GCA_026315105.1. NCBI lineage: Eukaryota > Metazoa > Arthropoda > Insecta > Orthoptera > Acrididae > Locusta > Locusta migratoria. Next base: position 28,594,558 of record CM048751.1, read on the forward strand.
CAAACCCACCTGATTAGGATCCCGCACTGGGCAGCAATACTCCAAAAATGGACGAACAATCGTAGTGTATGCAGTTTCTTTTGTAGTACTGTTGCATGTTTTAAGGGTTCTGGTTCGCCTTTCTCACGACATTATCTACGTGTTATTTCCAATTTAAGTCTGAAGTAATTTGTGGAGTTTACGGCCTTCACTTTTGATTGATTTATCTTGTAAACAAAGTTTAACGGATTTCTTTTCGTAATCATTTGGACAACTTCACACTTCTCATTATTTAGATTCAATTTTCAATTTTTACACCATACTGATATCTTATTCAGATCGTTCTTCAGTTAGTTTTGATCTTCAGATGATTTTCCTTGACGTAAATGACGGCGTCATTTGCAAACAACCTCAGAGAGCTACCGAAAGTTTTTCTTGCTGTCAGCAGTCATAATCATGTAGAATTGTGTATACAATAATGCTTACCCATTTGACTGTTATTTATTTCATGATAAATTTTACTAAGTACATTTTAAGAAATTGCAATTAAGATACACAATATAAAAAAGGCTAGAAAACCCGAATAGAACCCCTGAAGAACAGAGGATTGTTGACCGACCGCCGATGATGAAATAGACATTTCAGTACTAGGATATAATTGCAACACTGTTAACATAGTGGTTAACAGAAACTAAGGCTAAAAAGCCTTTAGTAAAACGTGTGCGTTTTATTTCTTACAACCAGTACAGCCAACTGATACTTCGGCATAGCACTTCGCATTTAGTGGTAAGAAGTTGAAAACGTCCTTCTTGTAAAACTACTGTCCTTGCCTGTTTAGCCACGTTTGAATAAAAACGTCGCTCTCGTAGACAGTGCTTTAAGTGAGGAAAATTGTGATAGTCGCTTTGAGTGAGGTCCAGCCTGAAGAGCGAGAGGGTGATCGATGACGTCACTGCGTAACTGCTTCAGTTGCGTGGTGGCACACAATAGACATGTGGCCACAGGACAGTGAAAGAGCGAAGTCTGGGCAAATCTTCTCCCACAAATGCGGCCACCGGTGGTTAGATGTGGCCTCACGCACCATCTGCACGGCACCTATTACGTGGAAGCAGCTATACAGAGTGAATCACCAAACACTTGCACCGCAAATATTACGGAAACTGAAAGTCCGATTGATGTGCGGTTTTCACATTATGGATTGGTAGTCAGCGGCTCGTATTTTTAGCCAACAAACAGATGGTAATATTACTTAGAAAGTGTATTTTTATGCAAACATACAATTTTTTAAATGGAACAATGGCTGTTTCTATCATACTCTGGAATTTTTGACACCAACTGTGTACAAACAATTTTGAATGACATTTTTATAATGTTTAGTTTGGCAACTACAACCGTTCCAAGTTTCGGGGGTGGAGGCTGCGATAGCGTAGCTCACTGGACGAGTGGTTAGCCTCTGGGGCAGGGCCCACTGTCTAATGACCACCAGCCAGTCAGCTACGCTGTCGGAGCCTCCGCCTCCAAAACTTTAAATGGCTGTAGCTGCCAAATTGTTATTATTATTATTATTTCTCTGGTTTTACAATGAAAGTACATTTTTCCAGCACCTATATTAGATTACATTAAGTTATGAATTATTGTTCTCCACTCTTCTCTGTCCACCCATAAGTCCTCAGGAATGTTGTTCTTCCTCATTACTGACTGAGCTTCGTTCATCCATGTGGCAGGTGGTCGTCCCATTTTTCTTCTTCCGTTCGGTATCCAGTCTAGTATGCATTTTGGAAGCCTTTCTCGTCCCATTCTTCTGGCGTGTCCATAACATTTTAGATGTTTGTGCTCGATGAATTCAATAATTGAATTTTTACATTTCATTTTTTCTCTGATTACTTCATTTCATATTCTTTCTCTTTTTGATATTCATGATGAACGTCTCCAGAAATTCATTTCTGTAGCTAATAATTTTGATTTCACTTGTCATTTTGTTGTTCACACTTCTGAACCATATGTAATAATGCTCCGAACTATTGTTTTATATATCCTTGTTTTGTTATCTGTAGTTATATGTTTGTCCCAGAGAATTCCATTCAACAAGGAAATTGTAATCTTTCCTGCATTTATTCTTGATCTAATTTCTTTTTCTTGTTTCCCAACATTTGTAATTTTCACTACTAAATATTTATATTCCTCTGTATTTGTTATTGTTCCCATCCATTCTTCTAATATTAAGTCTTCATTTATTCCACCAATTACCATGTATTTCGTTTTATTCATGTTGACATTTAGGCCTACTTTTTGATATTTCTGAATTAGCTTCCTGGTCTTATATTCTATGTCCTCATAGTCTTGGGCTATAATCAGTTGGTCATCTACAAATTGCAATAAATATATTGTTCTGTCATTTATTGGCATTCCCATAGTTTGACATTTTTGCTGCCAAATGACAAAGAATTTTGACTGACATTTTTTATCACGCTGCCATACTAAACGTGATAAAAATGTCAGTCAAAATTCCTTTTACATAGGTGGTGTCCAAAATTCCAGACCACGATAGAAACAACCATTCTTTCATTTGAAAAATTGTATGTTTGCATAAAAAACACACTTTCTAGGTATTTTTACAGTCTGTTTATTGACTACCAATCCATTCTGTGAAAACCTCACATCAATCGCTCTTTCCGTTTCCACAATATTTGCGGTTCAAGTGTTAGGTGATTCACACTGTATACTACTCCTCTAACATCAGGGTATTGAACCTCTTAAATATCCAAACAACAACAACAAATCTAACATCAGGTCTCCGGTCGGTGTTCTATGCGGAGAAACCTGAAGTTTAATCCAGGACATTGGCGCAAACACTGGTAATCAATGATTTTGGATCACCACCGCTCATTTCCCTTCTGCCCTAAGGAAAAGGGAAAATTACGAATTCGAAATATAGAAACATTTCGACCGTTTCAGGGCGTTGAAATAAATTCAACTACGAAGTTGAAAATTTGAGCTGGACCGGGATTCAAATCCGGTTTTCCCACTTCGGGGCATCGGTCGCCTTAATCTGTTGGGTTATTTAATATTCATAGAATATATGACATAAACTGCGATTGGGCAAAGCTGAAAATGTGTACCCAGCCGGGTCTCGAACCCGGGTCTCCTGCTTTCTAGGCAGTTGCGCTGACCCCTACACCACTGAGAACACAGTGATCACCGCACCTGCAAGGACTACCTAGGCACGCCTCCCGTCAGATACAAATTCCCAGCTTCGCCCTGCCCATACTCTTACGGGAATTAGTTAAACTACGAGTTTGAGTACTAAGGGCAGGGCGAAGCTGGTAATTTATATCAATAATTTTAAATGCCGCTCGCGGTGGCCGAGGGGACTGAGGAGCTGCAGTCACGCTCTGCACGGCCACTACGGTCGGGGGTTCGAATCCCCCCTCGGGCATGGATATTTGTGTCGTCCTTAGAATTAGCTAGTTCATAAGTAGCTTGTAAGTTTAGGGACTGATGACCCCGTAGTTAAGTCCCATAGACTATACAAACATTTGAACATTTTTTGAATTTTAAATGGAAATTTGTCAACAGTACGTGACGGTCGCTGATCGTGTTTGTTCTGTGTTGCTCGATGTGTTCTTGGCTCAGCCTTTTTCTTACAGGCTGAGCCCTCTGAACGGGCGCGCTGAGCCACTAGGCCAAGCATTAGGGAGAAGTGCTTGCGAAAATTATTACCTGAAAACAAAAAATATGAGCGTGCAGGAGATTAAATTTCAAATAGAGTGTCTATTTTATGAAACACTAGCCTAGATGGCGAAATTTACCTAAAAAATTCGCAAAGTTCCCAAAATCGGTTTTTATTGTATAAATAAAAAAACTATAACACCGATCGGAAAATGTTAAATTAGAATGTTGTAGCCTTGAAGATGACCTATCGAATGCTTTTTTGTATGTATCAATTGATTTGATACGTTCCGAGTTACATCGAAATAACATTTAAAAATCATTAACAGCTAGATTCCTGATAACTGGAGAACATCCACGTTTACAAGCTTACTATTTACCACAAGTATGTATTGTTTCCTAGTGTTTCTAATCGATTGGTAAAGTGAAACTTCTAAGCGGACAAAGAAATATATTTATCTTGGCTCCAGAAGGTCGTACAGCAACATTATTGGTTTTAAAATCTGTGTAAAAAAAAAGTCAGCAACATAGTTCTTTAACAGTTGTTTTCATAACATAGAAACAGAAATAGTCAGTTGAAGAAAACGGCCCGAAAAAAGTTCACGTTTTTTATACTCTGTCCTTGGTACTTATAATTAACAAAATCTAAAAAAAAATATTTAATAGTATGATATTACAACTCTTCAAGGAGAAAACAGATGGAGGACCGTTAGTCTAGGTGGATCCTCTGACCAACTCTAGCCAATTTTCTAGGAAACAGTACTGGATATTTTTAATTTTTTCGAAAAACGCCTTTTTCGACTTATTACGTTCCAGTAAATAGTAGGTGTGCAAACGTGGACGTTGTCGAGTTATAAGGAATCTAGATTTTTAATTAATTTAAAGTGATTTTTCTACATAACTCGAAACGTATCAAATCAATCGATACATACAAAAAAGCACTCGATATGTTATCTTAAAGTCTACAACTTTCTAATTTAACATTTTCCCATCAGAGTTATCGTTTTTTATTTATTTAATAAAAACCTTTTTTTTTTAACTTTGCAAATTTTTTCCCAAAATTTCGCCATCTAGGCTCGAGTTTCATAAAATAGTAACTCTATTTGGAATTTAATTTCCTACAAAATGTTCAAATGTTTGTAGAGCTTATGGGACTTAACTACGGGGTCATCAGTCCCTAAACTTACAAGCTACTTATGAACTAGCTAATTCTAAGGACGACACAAATATCCATACCCGAGGGGGGATTCGAACCCCCGACCGTAGTTGGCCGTGCAGACCGTGACTGGAGCGCCTCAGTCCCCTCGGCCACCGCGGCCGGCTAATTTCCTACACACACACACACACACACACACACACATATATATATATATATATATATATATATATATATATATATATATATATAATTTTGTCTAGAGGTAATGACTTTTGCAATTTTAACATTACGCCGTGACAGAATGCTTGGACTACACGGCGCCCGGATACCTCGGCACGGCCATTGACACTAAGGTGGCGGGAGTATCACTACAAACGGCTCAGTGGCGGCGCTAGGCGTCGGCGACGTCGGCCACCGCCGACGGCCTCGCGCCTGTGGGGGCCTCGCAAAATATTGTCAAAATTTTAGTTTTTTTGTTCCTTTTTTACATTTGATGTTTAATGGCGGTTTCCAACGTCTAGGTTATGTAGCGACGACCTACATCTAGCTTACACTAGCTTAACAAATGGACGAACACAACATGCGTACCCAAGGGTGGGATTCGACCCACGGCGAGAGCGATTTCGCTCACCGTGGTATGATGCCTTAGTGTGCTCGGCCATTCCCGGCAGCAGACCAAGTATACAGTATGAGTGCAGCAGTGATGCAATTTTTAGTTAAATAGTTGCAGAATAATTTCTTTAGTACATTTTAAAAAACGACTTGGAAGAAGTATATCCAAATGTTTGTATAACAATCAGAATCTTTCTCAGTTCCAGTCAGTACAGCTTCGGTCGAGAGAAGCTTCACAAAGTTAAAATTGATTAAGTCTAACTCGAAAAGCACAATGATCCAAGAAAAACTATCTGCGTTGTCAGTACTATCAACTGAAGCCGAAATAGCGGCTAGTATCAAGATGTGGTCTTAAAAAATTCAGTGAGACGAAAGGGTGAAAAGTTCCTCTAATTTGTGTTTGTTTATCGTAATATTTGTCATTGCAATAATACTCGTATATTATACTAATAGAATTTTAATATAATGATTATTGATGTATAATTCAGCTTATTTAACATTTTCTTCATTGATGAAAAAGTGAAAAGGGCCTCGCAAGACGAGTGCGCCGACGCCCAGTTTTCGTCTAGCGCCGCCACTGAAACGGCTCAACGTACGGCGATGGACTTGGTCTCTGTGCAGACCATTCCGTCTTCATTATTGTGATCAGAAAGCTAAAACTGGACACGGTCCTTTTCCAGGATCGATCGCATTCCAGTTCCGAACCGGTGACGGTCGCGCGGCACGCCTCTTCCCAATTCGCAGCTTTGGTTTTGTGTCAGGACGGGCTGTAGGACGTCCGCGCCGGACTGTAGCTCGTATCTCTCCGCCGGCGGAATTGTTCCTGCGCCAGGGCGTGCACGCGCCCGCAGGAGCTGGGACAATGGCGGACAGTGAACAGGGAGCAGGCCGGCCAAACACTCGCTCTGGCGCGCCACGGCAAATATTTCATATCGGCGCCGGCGGCCGTCGCGTCGCCGGGCTCTATTTATGGCGCTCAGGGAGCAGAAAGCCCGCTAGCGCTCGTTTTATTTCCAGTCCTCGCCCCGTTCTCACAGTTACGTGAGCAGCAGGCCGCCGTGTAGCTCACTTTGTTTGTGTGGCGCTGCGTCTAGTGTGTTCCGATGTACGCTGCGAGGTAGAAAAACGAGTCAGGTCTGTTAAGCGAGACGGTGTAGAGCAGCGGTTCCCAAAATGTTTTCCGCGGTACGCTAAGAACTCGCAGCGATTCCGTGATAATTTTTTTTCCTTTATTATTATTTTAATGCCCGAAGTGGGCAGGCTGACACCAGCATTCAACACTGCTCTTTAGCCTACAGAATTTATACAATTGTTAAGATGAAATGTTAAAACACCATGGAGATTTAAAATAGACTTCGTAAGATTATAGAGCGATTGTTAGAGTCGAAGGGACGCAGAAGTTGGGAAGGGAGTAAGACAGGGTTGTTGCCTTTTCCCAATGTTGTTCAATCTCTACACTGAGCAGGCAGTGAAAGAATGCAAAGACTGGAAAGTTGCCCAAGTTACTCCAATATTCAAGAAAGGCAATAGGAGTGATCCTCAAAGTTACACGCCTATCTCATTGACGTCGATTTGCAGTAGGATTTTGGAACATATACTTTGTTCGAATATTATGAACTACCTCGAAGAGAACGACCTATTAACCAGTAGACAACACGGATTCAGAAAGTATCACTCTTGCGAAACACAGCTTGCCCTTTATTCACATGAAGTGTTAAGTGCCATCGACAAGGGATCTCAAATCGATTGCATATTTTTGGATTTCAGGAAGGCTTCTGACACTGTACCCCACAAGCGACTTCTTATGAAATTGCGTGCTTATGGAATATCTCCCCAATTGTGCGGTTGGATTCACGATTTCCTATCAGAAAGAACACAGTTCGTTTTAATTGACGGTAAGTCATCGAGTAAAACCGAAGTGATATCTGGCGTTCCACAGGGAAGCGTTATAGGTCCCCTACTCTTCCTCGTATTTATAAACGATTTAGGAGACAATCTGAATAGCTCCCTTAGATTGTTCGCGGATGATGCTGTCGTTTATCGGTTAGTGAAGTCAACAGACGACCAAAAGCAACTGCAAAGCGATTTATACAAAATTTCTACATGGTGCCAAAATTGGCAATTGACACTAAACAAAGAAAAGTGTGAAGTAATACACATGATCACTACTCTCCTGGAGTACTGTTGCCCCTTGTGGGACCCTCACCAGGTGGGATTGACGGAAGACATTGAGAAGGTTCAGAGAAGGGCAGCTCGTTTTGTTCTATCACGTTACGGGGGGGGGGAAAGCGTCACGGAAATGTTGCACGAATTTGGGTGGAAATCATTAAAAGAAAGACGTTATTCATTGCGGCGTGATCTGTTTGCTAAGTTTCAATCACCGACTTTTAGTTCTGAATGTGAAAATATTTTGCTAGCACCCACCAACTTAGGGAGACATGACCATCCCAATAAAATAAGAGAAATCAGATCGAAAACGGACCGATTTAGGTGTTCTTTCCTCCCGCACGCTATTAGAGAATGGAACGGTAGAGAAAAGTTATGAAAGTGGTTAATAAACCCTCTGACAGACACTTGAATGTGATTTGCAGAGTATCTATGTAGATGTAGATGAAGGCAAGGAAAAATTTGGAGAAGGCATTAAAGTGTAGGGAAAAGAAGTAAAAACATTGTGTTTTGCCGATGACATAGTAATTGTCAGAGACCGCAAAAGATCTGGAAGAGCAATTCAATGCAAAGGAAGATATAAGATGAGCATTAACAAGGGTAAAACGAAGGTACTGGAATGCAATGTCAGAAAATCAGGCGATGCTGAAGGAATTAGATTAGGTAATGAGACAATAAAAGCAGTAGATGAGTTTTGTTATTTGGGTAGCAAGATAACTTCTGATGACAGAAATAAAGAAGATATAAAATGCAGAACGGCTATGGGAAGAAAATCGTTTCTGAAGATGCGAACTTTGTTGACATCCAATATTAGTTTAAATGTTAGGAAGTCCTTCTTAAAGCATTTGTCTGGAGTGTAGCAACGTATGGGAGTGAAACGTGAACGATAAGGAGTTCAGATAAAAAGATTATAGAAGCTTTTGAAATGTGGTGCTACAGACGAATGGTGAAAATTAGATGGGTAGATCACGTAACTAATGAGGAGGTGCTTAACCGAATCGGGGAGAAATGGAGTTTCTGGCATATCCTAAGAGAAGGGATAGATTGGTTGGACACATTCTGAGACATCAAGGAATTGTCAACTTAGCATTAGAGGGAAGCGTGTGGGGTAAAAATCGTAAAGGGAGACTAAGGGACGAATACAGTAAGCAGTTTCAAAAGGCTGTAGGTTGCCGAACGTACTCTCAGATGAAGAGACTTGCATAGGACAGGGTACCATGGAGAGCTGCATCAAACCAGTCTGCGGACGGAAGACCACAACAACAATAACAAGATTGTAGAGATTAAGATATAGACACAGGCCATAAACTACATTCAGTCTTTAAAATGTTGGCTACAGTAGCATAAAATCACATCGATAGACACAAACACGGGTAACGGAGAACTAAATGGTGACACTAGATAAAACACACTAGCGACGCTTGTACTCACTGCAGTGGTCGCAAGGAGTTAAAAGTCACTGGATAGACGTACTGCACAACACTGTTAACGATGCACACGTTAAAACCGTTGTACTGTGGGCCTCGCAGGGGTGGAGTGATAAAGTGCGAGGGAGAGAGGAGAGGAGGGGAGGTACATAAGGTCTCCGGGAAAGGAATATCGGGACGCAGGGCGTGATCTGGAAGGAGGAGGTGGCGAAAATGACACCAGAAGAGGATGTGGAGGGTGTGGAGGGGCAGAGGGGAGGGATACAGTGGTGTAGGCATGGCAGAGGCCCTGCATTGGTTAGGATGGAGAAGATCAGAGGGTTGCGGGACTCTATTTTACCGGAGATATACAGGATATGTATATGTTATATGTTCACGGAATTGTAGAAGGTGAGGGATAGATCATAGAGGATCCGCATGGGGGAGGGGAGGGGGATACGGTAAGTGAGACAGAGTCACGATAAAGTACAAAACTCAAATTTGTTGTTGTTGTTGTTTGGGGATTAGAGGGGACTAAACTGCATGATTATCAGTCCCCTGTTCCTAGCGAAGTCAAGACATCCAAGTAGGAAAAGGTAAAATACAGATCAATACCCGGAAGGGCACACTGTGGCTATGAACTTGATACTCTCAACAACACTGAAGTAGACGGGAATAAGAGAGATAAAGTGCTGAACTAATGTAAAATAGAGCAGGGAACAGTGGCTGGCTGATCACAAACAAATAAAAGAGGAGCCAGTCACTCTGCACAGACTAAAAACTCAGGTAAAAACAGGGTAGAAGTAAGAATAACGTCAGGTTAAAAGATGAGGTGGGAGCCTGAGACACCAGGCACAAGCCCACCACTAAATAGAATGATAAAATCCAGCTGCGCGTATAAAACCTAAAACACTGTCAGCCATTGAGGCATTGTCAGATAAAATCAAGGCAGGCGCAGGAGGTAGATTAAAAGACTGCCGCAAAGCGGCTAAAAGTGGATAGTCCGACAGGATGTGGACCACTGTCAACAAATTTCCACAACGGCAATTCGGTGGGTCCTCTCGACGTAAAAGGTAGCCATGTGTCAACCACTCAAATTTGAAATGTACTGTACAGTAAAACCAGATGAGGCGAAATCTGGTCTGACGGCATGTAGAATCATTCTCGATTTTGTAACAATTTTGAATAAAGTGCCACTTGTTTCAGTCAATATATAAGTTTGGCCTGAGCCTCTGTTTAACTTTCACTATTACCCCGTCACATTTAAGATTTACATGTTTGTCTTTTTTTTTTTTTTTTTTCTTTTTTTGAACCCCTCAATTGTTTGAGCAAGAAGCTGTTGGTCATCTGCCACCTTACATCAGCTCATTTTTTAATAGGGAATACACCTCATGTGATACGAAGCCACGGCTCAGGGATCATAACTTTATTGTTGTGCTTCCTCTTCCCATCACAATAGGCCCCCCAAACTTACATAATTTTAACGATGTGTATTTCACGTTTGTGCTCAAAATCCTTCACTGGCAACACTTTCTCAATATTATTGAGACAGCATAGCTCAATTTTTATGAAGGGGACCTCCAAAGATTTCTTGGCACCATTTCACGCTGAGCTGCTAAATTTCGTATGGTAATAGGGAGGTGTGACAAGATTTTAGAATACATATCATGACTTTTATCATTTCAACGTATATTGCCCGTCTTGTACTGAAGTGTAATGATGTAGCGAATATCTTGGCAGAATATCGTGTGAGGCCTCCTCTTCTCCTGCATACTGGTATGAGACATCGTGGCAGTGAAATTACAGGCCCTGCTACTCCTCAGCTGACCCCATATCATTTGCCTATCGGTGGCCAATTCTGGTATCTTTGTGGCTGCAGAATCCGTGGCACTGGGTTTGCGTTTAATGTCACCCTAGGTATGCTCGATGGAGTTGAAAGCTGAGTTCTAGGGTGCCCATCTCAGTATTCAACCTCCCCTGCATGTTCGTGTAAGCTTTCGTAGTCTGCTTGGGAGCGATGCGGCGGCCTTTTACTACCTAGCCGCGGTGGAGTAGCCAAGCGGTCTAAAGCGCCTCGCTGCGGAGCGCGCGGTTGCTCGCCGTGGAGGTTCGAGTCCTCCCTGGGGCATGGGTGTGTGTGTTTGTCCTTAGGTTAGTTAACCTAGGTTTAAGTAGTTTGTAAGCTACGGACTGATGACCACGCAGTTTGGTCCAATAGATTTACAGACATTTTTATACCTTGAAACAGTGCTGTCGGGTAGGAAGGTCAAAGATTGGTTTTGACGGCACCCCAGTAGCGTAACATATCGCAGACGATTCATTCCAGAAAACTAGACAACCTATTCCATAGCAGGAAAATGCATCTCATAAAATACAAGAGACATCACTAACATAGACCACACCTTCTCAGCTGGCAGGATGTGTCGATTCATGTAGTCTGGGCTAGAACAGGTACCTCCCTTAGGCGAGATTCAGTTGCAATCATCTGTCAGCCGACCATATAACGTTTCATTATTGATCCAGTGTCTATCCCTGACGATTGGCGACAAATACAAGCCATTATGCCTGATGTCATTTTGGTAAGCGCGACAGCCGTGTGCGGTGCTGGCTACCATACACCATGTAACCCACTTTCTTACAGTCCTGACCACTGGGAGGCGTGTCCTGACGGGCTGCGTTGAGTTGAGCCATGATCTGTTGCTCGGTCGCCCTTACTTATAACTACTACTAGTCCAGCCTTTAACAGCTAATCCAGCGTCCTTTTTCTTCTCGCTTCTCTTTTCGGCCAAGCCGGAGAACACGTGAACGAGATGCAGCATGAAAGCCAAGAAAAAAGTGGATATTTACTCCCTTTCCTCGACAGAGAGTGTCCATGTGCGACTAGAACTAGAGCTAGGACACCAACAGTCTGACCTAGCAGCAGCAGTTTTAGCAGACGCCATTCAAACGGGATATAATGGTCAGTTCCTGACGGTTTGGGAATTTCGTTTTCGGCAGTATTGCAGGAATTCAGCTTCAGACGTTCAGCCGGGTGTAGGGTGTTTCGTGACTGGCTGAATTGGGACACCACAGTTCACATTCCACAACAGACGAACCACCGCCCGTTTATCCACATTTGACGACCAGGAGCAGCGACATCTGACCTGCAATAGCAGTACTGACAAAAGGGAAGCTTGAAAGAATTACGAGACCAGCTCAAGATGACGTTGCATTTTACACAAATCAGTTCCACAGCTGGTCTTCTGTTCAGCTCCATGCCGCACTCCTGTCAGTTGGTTTAGCTTAGCAGCCACCTGCAGCACAGCTAGTAATATGCAATAATTCGTCGCAGATTAGTTACTTTTACTGCAATATCCCTCACTGCATCGAACTGTTCTTACAAGTTCCAGCCTACAGACTGGAGATTTAATTTTGACCTTGTGTATTCCTAATGGATGAAAGCATCAGAGGTAGCCTTCCATTCACAAAGATATACAGTACAAGAGAAACGGTTCATATGGACAAGAGTCATTTATAATTTGAATATAAATGGAGACGGCATTAGAGGATGATAGTGTCATCCCTCAAGTTCAACATCTACTCTGTACCAATTTTCAGCGCTCAGTGAAAGATATACTGTAATAAATATTTTCAAAATATTTTAGAAGGATTACTTCACTATAAAAGGAAATGGCAATGACATAGGACAATGACGGGTTAACAGCATTGTTTAAAGTGAGTATGGTAATTATTCTCGAAAATAACAAAAGTCTACTTTCACTTTGATGGAAGATTGCCGCTAAAATGTGGCTCACCAATCTACATCGATACTTCTTCTCGTTGCAGCAATCCTTGTTGAATAGGCGGCAAAGATGATGTTCTTTGCAGAAAATGCTCAATATGTTCATCATTCCTCAACAAAGCTGTAATTGAGGAATAATGTTGTGAACAGCACTAAAAAGCATGTGCGGAGTTATCGTGACGTATTGGCGTCGGATGTTGTCTTTCAGTATCCCTAGAGATGTCGGTCGATCACGATACATTTGCGACTTCAGTAACACCAAATCCAATAATAGCACCGACTGAGATCTGGGGATCTGGGAGGCCAAGCACACGATCATCACCAAATGACGCGCGCAAAAGATCTTTCACGCGTATAGCAAACTTTTTTTTTTGTCCTAATAAAACCTCATGTCATTCCAAGCATGTGTGTCAATTTTTATTCTTCTGTCTACATTATTCAGTGATTTATTAAGTTTTCAAATTTATACTGACTTTTTGATCACCCAGTATTTTATTTCCTGTGCAATTTTAAAAATAATTTATAGACTAATAAATTAAATAGTACCATCCCTAGTACCACAGACTGGCTGCGCCACTGCTTTTGATCACATAGTGCGTACGTTTCAAAAGTAATCGATACAAGACATGTCACACATGGACAGTACAGGAATTTAAAATTACGAAAATAGCCAGGAAGAAATAAATTATGATATAACATGCTGATATGTGGAGAGAGGCCGCTTCGGATCTGACTGCCACCGTGTCGCAGGGGATAGCGTCACAGACTGTGGTGCTGAAGGTCGCCGGTTCAATCCAGACCACCGGCAAATATTTGTGGCGGGCGCCGTGGCTGAGCGCGCCCGGTCAGAGGGCTGAACGTCCTCTGTAATAAAAAAAGCTGAGCCAAACGATCAACGAACGACCAAGAACGAACAATGAAAACGAGCGCAAATCATATATCTACCTGGAAAAAAAAAGCGCCCGGTCAGATGGCTCAAAGTCCCCTGTAAAAAAAAAAAAAAAAAAAAAAAAAAAAAAAAAAAAAAAAAAAAAAAGCTGGGTTAACAACACACCGAACAAGAACGATCCAAAAAAAAAAAAAAAAAAAAAAAAAAAAAAAAAAAAAAAAAAGCGTCCGCTACAACGAGAACTACCCAGGGGAAAAAAAGGTGGGTTGCACAGTGGTAGAGTGCCAGATTACAAATGCAAAGGTCGCTGGTTCGATCCCCGCCAGGTCCTGAGATTTTTATCTGTCGCTTTCCACTTCTTTCACATCTCGCAGTATTGCTGATGGGAAAAATACCGAGTAGCGCCGTGGTTCGGAACCCACGTTAAACTGTAGGTTCCCCCTATAACTGGCTGGGTAAGTCAGTTCGAAGGTCGGAGGAAGACAACGGCATACCACCTCCATGCCTAGTAAAGCGCTGTGGTGTTCAAACCAATCTTCGGATTGTTGACTGCTTTTTACCTTTTTATGGGGAGGGATGAAGAGAGGAGGGGCCGGCCGCGATGGCCGAAGGGACTGAGGAGCGTCAGTCACGGTCTGCACGGTCACATCGGTCGGGGGTTCGAATCCCCCCCCCCCGGGCTTGGATATTTGTGCCATCCTTAGTGTTAGCCAGTTCATAAGTAGTTTGTAAGTTTAGGGACTGATGACCCCGTAGTCAAGTGCCATAAGCTATACAAACAATTGAAACATTTGGAGAGAGGAGGGTGTCGCAAACAAATATTTTCTGCGTCCCATGACGTTTCACGGTATTTTCTTGTTACAGTAGAACCTCTCAAACTCGACTCCCGAAAACTCGACATTCCGTAAAACTCGACAGGGCTGTTGAATTAATAATTTTTGTTTACATCGCCCATAACTAAAGCTTTCATCAGTACATAGGCCGCCTGAGAGCGCTAGAGACTCAGACTAAGTTACTGGTTTTTATAAGGTCGTTCAACGCTCCCTTTACCTGCCCAGTTGGGGCGGGCTATTGTTTGCGCACATTCGGGGATTTCTTTGGCCACTTTCCTTATCGCGAGACCGCGCGCTGACGTGGGATTCCCGGGCAGGTCATAAACTAACCTCGCTACATTGTCGTCACTGGGCGTTCAGTTGTTTGTTGAGATACAGTTGTGGTCAGTCGCTTTTGTAGGAGAGTGGTTGACAATTGTTTAAACGAGTTTTGTGCTGGAATATAGAGCGACAGTATGGCGGAGAATAAGAGGAAACAAGTGTCAGTATCAATGGAAGCAAAGTTTGGTGCCCTAAAAAGACTTGAGCGTAGTGAAAGCGTAAATAAAATAGCGTTGGCCTTGAACATCGGTAGGTCTACTGTGCTCGGTTGGAAGAAAAAGATATCTGAAATTGAATCGTGATGTTTGAAAAGACAGTGTAGAGAATCCATCGCGGAACGAAAAACCATGAGAACCATTAGGAGAAGATGAAATCATCGCATCTGTCAAAGGGTGTGACGTAGAAGGGGACGATTCGGAAGAAGAGGAGGAAGAGGCCCATCGACAAGAAAGAACAGTTAGCCACAGTGAGGCTGTGAAATTTATTGTAGGGACATTGCAGTACTTAGAGCACCAAAATGCTACTGGAATGGAGATTCTGTTCCTCAGGCGACTCCGTTATCAAGCTACAAGACGCCGTGTGGAGACAGAAAAGCAGTCTTCGATCACAGGGTTTTTCAAACGACTTCAGTAATTTTCCATTACACTTTTCTTCTAGTGTTCAGAAAACTTCCCATAACTAACTGTGATGGACATTTTATAAGCAGCATTAACAACTTCAGTAATAATTGTAATGAACACTGTATTTTCAGATTCTACTAGGCCTCTTGTCTCAATTTTTGTTTTATCTTTTGATTACAAGTTATAAATGTTGATAGAAATATATAATTGTATATAATTAATCAATAAATTTACAATTTTAATACACTAAATAAGCGTTTTTATTCAACTCCTAGTTATTTTTAAGTTCCCTTAAACTCGACAACCTCAAAAGTCGACAGCGTATAAGTCCACATTGTGTCGAGTTTGAGAGGTTCTACTGTATTTACAAAAACCGATGTGGCGTCAGCACACAGAGCCCGGCGCTGTGGGGACTGTAGTACTACTACTGCTACTGGGAGTATGTGGGAGTGCGTCCCTGGCGGCTGCTGCTGCGGCTGCGGCTGCGGTCCCCGCAGATAGGCGGCGCCATTCTGGGCGGCTTATCTGCCTAACAAGGCCCCGCGGCGGCCGCCCCGCTCCGCGCAGCACACGCGCCGCTATCGCGACTGCTCGCCGCTTCCGCCCTGCGGGGCCGCCGATAGCCCAGTGTAAACACGCCTACACTCGTTATACCGCCGCCGCCGCCACTAATGGAATGACTTCACACGAGCCGCCGACGTCTGCGCGCCACATTGTTCACTGAGCACTGCGTGCGGCCTTTTCAAAACGCGGCTCCGGTTACAAAGCCGTAACTGCATATTTAGCTGAACGCGGTGGTATTCCCTATTACTGCTTTCCTCTGGGATGTATACACTGTTGGCTAACTGGAAAATTACACGCTTGGCTAGGAAAAAAAGAATTCCCATGTAATGTGATTATTCACTGACGTTTCTGTGTCTTGTAGAATTTGTTACTTTCTAAGTTCTTCTTAATATTTCGGCAAGTGTATTTGTTTCCATCTACAGATGTTTCCTTATTGTGTGATTACTGTTGCACGCAGCTCTGTAGTAGGAGTATAGCGGTAAAATTTTCTAAGGCTTGGGTTGATTGCTGTGGAATCGTTACAGGTGTGTCGACAGAACGGGGAACGGAAACAGTACATCTACATCTACGTACCATACTCTGCAAATCACATTTAAGTCCCTGGCAGACGGTTCATCGAACCACCGTTATACCATTTATCCCCCATTCCATTCTCGAATAGCGCGCGGGTAGAAAGAACACGTGAATTTATCCGTTCCAGCTCTGATTTCTCGTATTTTATTCTGATGATCATTTCTACCTATGTAAGTGGGAGTCAACAATATATTTTCGCACTCGGAGGAGAATGTTGGCGATTGGAGTTTCGTAAGTACCCCACGCTGCAACGATAAGCGCCGTTGTTGTAATGAGTCCCATCCCAGATCCTGTATCATTTCCGTAACGCTGTCTCCCCTGTATCGTGACAATACGAAACGAGCTGCCCTTCTTTGACTCTTTCGATGTTCTCCGTCAAACCCACCTGATAAGGATCCCACACTGGGCACCACTACTCCAAACATCGACTGACAGGCCAAGTGTATGCAGTTTCTTTTGTAGTTCTGTTGCATCTTTTAAGGGTTCTGCCAATAAAACGCAGTCTCTGGTTCGCCTTCCCCACGATATTATCTACGTGTTCTTTCCACTTTAAGTCAGAAGTAATAGTAATTCCTAGATATTTTGTGGAGTTTACGGCCTTCACTTTTGATTTCTTTTCTTACTAATGTGGACGACTTCAAACTTCTCATTATTTACGGTCAATTGCCAACTTTTACACCATAGTGATAACTTATTCAGATCGTTCTGCAGTTGGTTTTTATCTTCAGATGATTTTACTAGACGGGAAATGACGGCGTCATCTGCAAACAACCTAAGAGAGCTACTTATATTTTCCCCTAAATCGTGTATATAATAATAAGCAACGGCATAGGACCAATAACACTACCCTGTGGAACGCCCGAATCATCTCTATTTTAGTCGATGCCTTATCATCGATAAATGCGAACTGTATCCTCTCTGACAGGAAATCCCCTATCCAATCGCAAATTTGAGGCGATATACCATAACAACGCAATTTGATTAAAAGCCGTTTGTGTCGTATGGTATCAAAAGTAGCTACCTTGCGTCGTACTTACTGCGTCCACCTGACAGAAACGGACGTACACGCGCCGGAATGATTAGCACGCATCTGTGGAAGTTAAAAGGAGCCGAACGAGCTTGCGGTATCACGACACTGGATTACGTGAAGGAACAATGCATAAGCCGGAGCCTTCTGAAATATCGGCCGCTCCACAGACGCCATATATACTCAAGCACGTGAGCTCATAGTCAGTCGGTCAGACGAATCGATGGCTTACCCTTCATTAGCACACGATTCCCTAACATGTACCGGGTGAACAAAAAGTCAGTATAAATTTGATAACTTAATAAACCACGCAATAAAATAGACAGAGAGGTAAACATTGACACACATGCTTGGAATGACATGGGGTTTTAATAGGACCCAAAAAAAAAGTATTGCTAGACGCGTGAAAGATCTATTGCGGGCGTCGTTTGGTGATGATCGTGTGATCAGCCGCCACTTTAGTCATGCTTGGCCTCCCATGTCCCCAGACCTCAGTCCGTGCGATTATTGGCTTTGGGGTTACCTGAAGTCGCAAGTGTACCGTGATCGACCGTCATCTCTAGGGATGCTGAAAAACAACATCCGACGTCAATGCCTCACCATAACTCCGGACATACTTTACAGTGCTGTTCACAACATTATTCTTTGACTACAGCTATTGTCGTGGAATGATGGTGAACATATTGAGCATTTCCTGTAAAGAACATCATCTTTGCTTTGTCTTAATTTGTTATACTAATTTTTGCTTTTCTGATCAGATGAAGCGCCATCTGTCGCACATTTTTTGAACTTTTTGCTAATAAAACCCCATGTCATTCCAAGCATGTGTGTCAACTTTTACCTCTATCTACATTATTCCGTGTTTTTTAAGTTTTCAAATTTATACTGACTTTTTGATCACCCGGTACTAAGGCCGGTACAATTCTGTTATCCAATTACAGCACTCTTCTACATCGGGTGATAACCGACGGGGTGCCGACTTCTGCGCAACTTAGACTACTGCGCTACAACCTACTACTGATGCGGAGGAATAATCTGGAAGGACTTCCATGGCCTGCACAACGAAACCTCAGCGTTCCTAGGAGAGACGCCTACCTGCCGGTAGGCCAGGAGTCAGCGCACATCTCGACCACACGTCAACCATCAACGCGGTCCAGTATGCAGATGAGGCGAGACAGCACGTAGGGTTAGGAACGAGAACCACCGGGCGGGATGTGTGAATCTCTCATTCAAACGTTACAAGTACGGTTCACAACAAACGGCGTGGCAGCAAGGCGCCTATCTCCGCCCGCTGAGCTGTCGCACTGTCAAGCCCTTTCTAAACGAGACGTGCAACACGCACTAGGAAGTCGTTGTCAGCTGCAGCGCCCCTTGCGATAGACCGTCGAACTACAAAGAAACGTTCAAACGGTACACATTTGTTGAGTCGAATACTTCGTTTGTTGTCAACTCAACAGCAAATTAATCGCCGCATTAACATCACTTTTCGAAGCTGTACGATATATTGTGACGATTGAAACATTTATTTGTGTTTTAGACTGCCACTATGAAACTTTATTTAATTGTTTTTGTGCAGTTCATGCGTAACTACGTCGCTCACATGTTTAACGTCATCATTATAAAATACTATTACATACTGTTGATCTTCAACGGTGGAATGAAAAATAATGTTATTCATTTATTTATATTTACTGAAATAAATAAGGTAAACAAGAAAACTAGAGTACATTTTCGGTATTTTCTTTATGAAAAATTTAACATAAATTAAACAGTGATTAGAACACACTTTTAAAAAAACATTCTGAGGATACAAATTCGATTTTCTGAAACAAAACAAGTCATCCTACATTGTTTATGACAATGAACGTAAGTGGTACTTTCTTATGAATAACTGATTCACTGTGACATCTGTTAACGATAGGGGGTACCGACTTGGATGGTAAATGGGATTGGCACTGGAATGTGCGTGTGTCATCTTCAAAACTCCTAATATGTGGATTACCATGTTCTTGCTCACAACTCTTCAATTATACCATGCTTTTAAGAATTACTCAATGTGGAACATACAAAACATGTAAAGATTTCATGAATTAAACTCTGAGCGAATTTGAAGTCTTAATACGTACCTTGCTGCTACACTGCTGCTCGACTGCCTGGGCTACATACTGTCGGATATCTGTAATGTCTCATAAGTCACTCCTTAGTTTCAGCTGCAACAGCAGAAGCTAGTTCAAATGTTCAAATGTTTGTATAGTCTATGGTACTTAACTACGGGGTCATCAGTCCCTAAACTTACAAACTACTTATGAACTACTTACGAACTAGAACGGCACAAATATCCATGCCCGAGGGAGGATTCGAACCCCCGACCGTAGTGGCCGTGCAGACCGTGACTGGAGCGCCTCAGTCTCCTCGGCCACCAGGGCCGGCTGCAGCTAGTTACGAAGTCTGGGGGAATCTGTGGTGGGAATAAAAGGTGGTAGACGTCTGAACGAGGTAGTCATTCAAGACTGGATGCTAAAACTTAAAATTACTAGCAACAGCAGTGTCGCTGATGCTTGAAGATCGGTAAGACCACCGACTTCTAGTACAGCAGAGAGTGTTTGACAGATTTCATGAAATATTCACTAAAAGCCCTAAGAAATCACTGCAGATTTCATGAAATATTCAGAAGAAGCCCTAAAAAATCAGTGCCTCAAGGATCTCACGGAAATGGTCTTTCATGTTACGCAGTTGCAACAATGCTTAAGAAAGTTTTCATTTTTAAGCTGTGGAAGTTTAAATGTTCAAATGTCTGTAAATCTATCGGACCAAACTGCGTAGTCATCAGTCCGTAGCTTACAAACTACTTAAACCTAGGTAAACTAACCTAAGGACAACACACCCACCCATGCCCCAGGGAGGACTCGAACCTCCACGGCCAGAAAGCGCGCGTTCCGCAGCGAGACGCTTTAGACCGCTCGGCTACTCCACTGCGGCTAAGCTGTGGAAGCCACATCATGTGAACCAGTTATTTCTTGATAACCGTGACAGAAGAAATGGGTTTAGAGTAGTTTTCTAAGATTGGTATTATGCCTGGTCTAAATATTTTGAGCCGCGTCGGTTAAGGACTGATGACCCTGCAGTTAAGTCCCATAAGCTTAACAAACATTTGAACATCTGAATATTTTCAGATCACTGTGTGGAGTTTTCCACATTGGAGAATTTTTAAATAGCCGAAACTGCCATTACTTTGCAGCCTACGGTCACACAAAGCTGCTGGAAAAGTGTAGGGACATCGGAAGGTGACAGTGAGGTATAGGATCACGTCATCCGAAGTTACTGGGCTCTTATCTGTGCAGAAAACTAAAAATCGCGAAAGGTACCTGAAAATGCTGCAAGATGATTTACGACCAATAACTTCACAACTGAACAACCCCCGTTTGGAACACCTGTCCAAATAACGACTGTGAATGTACGCATGATTATTTCCCACGCTGTTGGATTGGCAGACGAGAGGCACATGAATTGCCTGCACAGCTGCCATGATTTAACCCCCTGCAATTTTTTTCTTTGCATTGGGGTTAAAGCGAAGATTTGAAGGAGACAGTCACAGAACTTGAATGAATTCGAATCAGTAACATCTGATGTGTTAGCCAATGGAGTTGGGTTACTTTGTTGGGATACGGGGACTACACTGCTAAGGTTATCAGTCATCCATTGGGAAGGGGAAGGAGTGAGGATAGGAAAGGAGGGGAGGGGGAAAGGAACTGCAGTCCGGGAAGTAAAGAAGGAAGGAAGATTGCATTAGCTCGGGGCCCCGTGCTCACCGCACACGTACTGACGAAAGAAACATGAGCCCCCTGTGGGTGTTAGCCAATGTAGTACGTAATATTTTCAAGGCAGCGGTATCGCAGTTACCAGTTCGTTTGAAAAAAAAAAATGCATAGATAATGCTGGAACTAATGTGGATGTTTAAAATAGTGTTAGACACAACCTCAAGGAATGCTGTTACTGATAAAAGTAGTTCCACAGAAAATGATTCGTAATCAAGGAAACTGCAAATATTTAAAAATTGGGAGTGCCTTAACAGATACCCTGCAGTTACTGGAGCCCAAACCACCCCCTTCCTTCACAAACATTCATGTGTATGACAGTGCTCGACGTTGAAAAAAGTAAAATTGATCTTTGGATGACGTCCAATATCCTCCGTTTCATATCAGGAGTAAACATTCGAGGTACCCTCTGTGCACTCAGAAGGTCGTCAATTGCCTTATGCGGTCGTTTACTCCGAACTCCGACACACGCATTGAGATTGGCACCAGCGTTCCTTCATTACGAGTACAGACAACCGAACATCGCATGTTACCGAAGTCAGTACAACCACTGCCGTACACAGTTTTACTTCTTGTGTAAGTTCAACTATAGGCACTTTTTGTGATAATAAATATCTGTTTCAAAAGGTAGAGAGCAACCGGCATTAATGGATTTTAGTCTCTAGGGTCTAGCAATGTTTACTCCTTTTGAAAATCGAATGTTAAAGTACGGAAAACCTACCACATATATTATTATTAGCCGGCCGCAGTGGCCGAGGGGACTGAGGCGCTTCAGTCACGGTCTACACGGCCACTGCGGTCGGGGGTTCGAATCCCCCCTCGGGCATGGATATTTGTGCCGTCCTTAGTTGTAGATAGTTCATAAGTAGTTTGTAAGTTTAGGGACTGATGACCCCGTAGTTAAGTCCCTGAAGCTTAACAAACATTTGAACATTTTTTAAATTATTGTTATACATCATTCATACAATACATTCGCAGTCTCACCTGTAATTCAATCTTAAGAGCAATTGTAAGGACAAAGAAATAACCGAGAATCTATCTTCTTTGGTAAAGATATATGTGGAACATTGCTTGCAAATTACCAGGCAGGAATCAGGGGTTGCGTGCAGCTAGGGCGTCTCTTATGGTTTTCATAAGACACCTGTAATTGAGTACAGCGACGATGCGGGACAATGGATGGCGGTCAGTATGGAGACTGGAACTCAGATGAACAATGGTCATACTTGAAAATACAAAATTCAATAATAATTCACCGTATTGTCCAACAGCAAATACAAATATATTAATGAACGCAGAAAAATTAGCCGCATCTCATGAACCAACAATATTTTAAATGTCTTGAAAACTACAAATGTTGATTTTCACGTTATCCGACTATGGAAAATTAATTTCATTGATCTATTACAGCAAAGTAAACGAAACACCACTGCTATCTAACTATCATAAAAGTGAAACTGATTGTAGACTTTATGATACCGCAAAATGTTCCAACAGAAAAAAATATATAAAATTTTGTTATCAATGTTATTTGTATGCACTGCCATGAAGTGTTCACCTTGTAGAAACGCATTCAGTGTAACAGTTGGAGAACAGTAGAATTTGTGTGACTTTAATACATGTTTCTCTGCTCTTGTGATTTCTAAGAAAAAAGAGACCAATTGAAAACTATTCCGCCAAAAATTTTCCGAATACGGATCTCTTCAACTTCTTTTACCGAAACAAAAATGTTTGGGTTTTCGCTTGCATTGTATCTTAGCCTGCCGGATAGCTCTAGTCCGATTTCGATGCGTCCATTTACAGTACTCATCATTTACGTCCTCTTGTCTTCCCTCGAGTACACGAGTTGTTTCCTGTGTATGTGCTGTGCTGTGCTGTGTTGTATTGTGACATACCGGCTACCACCGACATATCTTTGTTTTCCAGACAGTAGGCCAGAGTTTATACCTCCATTACTTGCCCGACTTGCTTTCAGTCGGTTTCCGGTTGTTACGACGCGGAAATAAATACCAGGGCAGCGTGAACACACCGACCACTAATAATTCCTTGGCCAACAGACGGATAAAAGCCATGAATAATAAAGCGTCATTTCCTGTGTTTCTTCGGTACTTAATCTCGGAAAGAACTTTCACTATGTTGGAAAGAAATCCGTGCAGTCCTCCCTGTTAAAGATTTAGAATTCTGCATGCTCGTTTAAACTATATTTTTGTATAACGCATGACGTTAATCATTGCATAAAATAATTATATTCATCACGATAATTCAGTGAGTATTCATGGTCCATCTTTTCAGGCCGAAAATGAGGGGGATCCAAACACTTCACAAAGAACTGTTGAAAATATACTGACCCCTGTGTATTAAGAATCAGCTCATCACAACCCAACTGGTGATATTGTATGAAATTTTGCTATTCATGCAATGGGTGATCCAACTAAAGGGGATTTCTATCGTTGACAAATCGCTTTCAGACACAATGTTTAATTTTCCGTAAAAAAAGTTGACATTTTGCAATTGCTGTCATTCACCCCGTTTACATGGGCTCTCAAAACCGGATTTCGTAAACCGATTTCCCAAATCCGCTCTCGGTGGTCAGGTATCTGTCTTCTACATTAACAAACAATTTTCAATTTCTTTCTGTAGGTCTTTACCGCTGTGGATGTGAAATGTTAGCTGTTAAGAATGAAAATGGAAAAGCTCACACTTTCAGGTGATAGACTGTACAGTGACAGTCAACAAAAGAATTAAGTATGCGCGGGTCTCATTTTCAACGAAACATCTCTGCGTTACTACGTCTGTCGGGGTGACGCGTATAAGGTGTTATTTGCGTTTTCAAATGCGTGCGGTATGTTATGCCTAGAAATACAACACGTTCGGCAGTCTCCGACCTTTAACAGGTTGAAATAACAGCAGTGTAATACAGTACCTAATAAACAGCAATCTAGGAACAGGAGGTTGTCGATTACTGAATGGTGACAAATGTATTTCCTCTCTCTAACAATGTTGTAGTCTACAGACAATAGGTTATGCATTAATAATTGTGCAGTAGGTGGTGATGGTCTCTCTTCTATTCATCTTCACCCCGTTTACATGGGCTCCCATGGTTGGTCATGTTGGTCATGTAAACACTCCAAAGTCGATTCTGGAAATCCACTTAAGTAAAGCGGTTTTCCAGTTCCACGATCGATTTCCGTGCCCATGTAAACGGAACCGTTTTTGAAGCGTTCTTGCTGTGTCAGATTGTGTTTTCTTGATAAGAATTTTCGACACATGTGGACAGAGTGACACTTTCTACCGTGAAATAAAAGTATAAATATTAGAGTGAGCGTGAATCTGTGTATTTAAGTAAAGAAAAATAGCGATTGTGCTGACTAAATCAGGAGCAGAATCAGCTGTTTCTTAGCCGCCATATTAAGTGGGCTAGGAAATCCGATTCAAAATCGGTTTTCGTCTTGCGGAAGATGTGTTGTGTTGTGTGGACCTTGCGGCGACGGAAGGTATAAGTTTCACAGGGGCTACACACAATAGAAAAGGTGTTAAAAGAAGTACGTGGTGGCTGCTAGTTGGCGCTGAAGATACTGCGCTCTGTAAGAGTTGCAGTTATTAGTTACACGCAAAACATTTGTTAAACGTGATACTCAAGTTTTAAGTTATCTCTTATCGAAATAGTTCGTGGAGTTTTGAGCTATTTGAAGAAGCAGAATCTACTCAACAGGACCCAGTCATAGAGTGATGCTTGTCAGCTGCTAAATACAACTGCTGCAGGAACGATAGGACTAAGGATGCGATGTCTATCGCCGCTAAATATTCTGGTACGCTATGAGTTCTTTTTAGCGACTGCTCTTTATTCACGGGTGGAGAGCGGTGCGGTATGCCCGACCGGGACTCGCGATGGCGCTACAGTCGCATTCCTGCGATCACTAAACTACCTAGCTGCGGTTGACTCAACGAGCTTAAATTTCATAGAGTGGCCGACACACGAGCTACAGCGCGCTTTGCGGCAACCTGTGTAAACTCGGCCGCCATATTTTTGGTGGTCAGTACACTTGAGAGTAGTCTGTCAATCGTATGTTGTTGTTGAGCTCGAAGTGTTGTATTTAGCATATATTGTATTCAGTGTCTACTGTCTGTACAATTTTGCTGCTGAAATATGCCTAAAGTGTGTTCAGCATTTAAATGCACAAATCGAAGTGATAAAACAAGTACTGCGTGTAAGAACACCGGATGTTTTAACTTGTTTTATCTCAATCTGTCTACACTCAAACAAAATTCCTAATGGCACTCAGTTGCCTCAAGAGTGAAGCTTCAGAAGATCTATCCTGCAATTCCCTTGAAGTGTACACCACAAAAACAAAATGGTCAGTTTTCTATCTAGTGTTATTGTGTTTCTGAGATATTTCTTCTTCTGTCGCTCCTGTGGTTGATGAAACTACACTTTTGAGTGTCGACATCTTCTTTAAAAATATTTTATTTTTTGTTGATAATACTTGATCGAGAATAGTAGAAATGCAAGCAGTGCAAAGTGTGGAAGCATTAGTGACAGCCAGAATTTGCTACAAATCTGTACTTAATAATAAGAATTATATAATTTCAACATTGTATATTCATAATTCGTATTAGTTACACTATAAGCTTATTTCGACTTAAAAGTCATCTTCAGGTGTTACGGCACATTCTGTAATGCTGTACATTTCGATATTATTCTGACGTGATGTCTTTTTTTTTTTTTTTAATTCACATATACATATATATTAATATCACGTAACTTATAATTTTGTGTTGTCATGCGAGATATTTTGAAGTAAATAATAAAATAAAAATAAAAATAAATAAAAAAGAAATCACGTCACAATAATATCGAAATGTACAGCATAACAGAATGTGGCGTAACATCTGAAGATGATTTTTAATCCGAAATAAGCTTACAGTGTAACTAATACGAATTATGAATATACAGTGTTGAAATTATATAATCCTTATTATTAAAATGTCGATGTATGACGTCACTAACACTGTGGGCCCTGCAGGTAACAAATCTGTACTTATTTCAGCGTGGCGACAACGAAAGTTATGAATGATACGTTATTTCAACGTGCAATGCTTTTGTGGCAACTGACCTAGGAATATTTTTGTTACAATATTCTGTTGTCACTTTCGTCTTCGTACTAAAATTTCACGTACCAAACGTTACTTGTTTCAGCATGGCAACAAGGGAAGTTATTAACGACACCTTAAAAATCAAACGTTTGTAAGGCTTGTGGGACTTAACTGCGGGGTCAACAATCAGTCCCTAAACTTACAAACAACGTATGAACTAGCTTATACTAAAGACGGCACAAACATCCATGCCCAAGGGAGGATTCGAACCCCAGCAGGGAACGGCTTCGCGCATCGTAGCAGAGCGCCTCAATGCGCTCAGCCGTTCCGCCGCAGCTAACGACACCTTATTTCGATGTGGAATGCTTTTGTGGCAGATGACGTAGGCTCATTTTAACTACAATATTTTGTTGTCACATTCGTCTTTGTACTCAAATTTCGTCCACCAAAGTTTACAACCAAACCCTTTGACAGCAATTTTACAAGTTTGTAGACTTAATAGGTTTAGTAACCACAATATTAGTGTATACTAGACTTTGTGAAAGCAGGTAAAGATCCATAGTCATGACTGTTCGTCATAAGAATTACTGTTCACCGTATGTTTAGCAGCTCGTTTAGACCATGTACTTGCATTAAAATCAATACAGATATTTTCGCAGCGGCACTTTCGTTGTTATTGCAAACCTCAGCTAATTGTTATACTTCGAAATGGAACTGTAATACTGAGAGGTTGGTGATATTTCATTACCACATTTTTAGGAAATTTACTACCAGGCTTGTCAATTCGCAGCTTCGAAAAAGTCTGACGGAACATGATGCGTATTCAATAGTCAATCTTTGTTTAAAACGTGCAACTGTAAGTAGGTAAAATTCGCTAGTGGGTGTGGCATACCAGCTTTCAGCCGAAACCGCAATTAACATGGCATAAGGCGCCTCGCTGCGGTGCGCGCGGTTGCTTGTCGTCGGAGGTTCGAGTCCTCCCTGGGGCATGGGTGTGTATGTTTGTCCTTAGGTTAGTTTACCTTAGTTTAAGTAGTTTGTAAGCTAAGGACTGATGACCACGCAATTTGGTCCGATAGATTTGCAAACATTTGAAGATTTTTTTAACATGGCGGACGCCAGTTCAGTTTGCCACAAACATGGTGGACCTATCACCACTCTATGAAAATTAAGCTCGTTGGGTTGACTACATGTAGTATCGATCTGTGATACGACAAGTTGCTTAAAAGAGAGGCCTAGAATGCGTTTGTGAACATCGAGATAATAGCCAGATGTCATTAACTTCTGGAAAGGAACTGTTTTCGGCAGTTCGAAATTGCCGAAGTCCAGAATATACAATTGGAACACAGCTGCTCGTAAGCGAAATAAAAAAGATATGACTCTGAGGAAAAGAGGCTGCATTTGCGCACCTCGGTTGAACTAAAAGTGTTACTAGTCATACAAAAGTTGAGGATGGACTGCTCCTACCTATGTTTTCCTATTTCTGGATTTTGAGCCATTTTACTATGCAGAAACTACTGTTTCTCATAATTAACAATAAAGACGATGATATTCTCTTGGATAAATATTATGTATGTATAAAAATATCTTGTTCGGATCCCCAGTGGAGATCACAAATCAAATGAAGGTAGTAAGTGTGAACGGAATGGGATATGGTTGTACCCCCGTGTTATTCAATTTGTAGTTTGAGCAAGTAATAATGTAAATAAACAGAAATCTATTGTACAATAATAAAAACGTACAGAACGTTAGACATCATGCGCAGGAAAAAAAGCGAGATGTTGTTAATTAATATATATTATAGATCACACCAATGATTGATTTATCTATACAAATTATAAAAACCGATTGCTTGTGTGTGTATGTGTGTGTGC
Organism: Locusta migratoria; assembly: GCA_026315105.1. NCBI lineage: Eukaryota > Metazoa > Arthropoda > Insecta > Orthoptera > Acrididae > Locusta > Locusta migratoria. Next base: position 28,622,937 of record CM048751.1, read on the forward strand.
GTTCCATGTCTCCTCCTAAAGTGCTAGGTACATATATTCCTCACTATCAGTTAACAATCGCTGGGAGGATAAAAACGACCTACGACTCACAATACAGGAAATGTGAGGTCTTAAACAATGAAATTCGTGAAAAAGTGCCAATCATTTTTGGTGAAAAACAGTCTTAGTTGCGTAAACTTGATGTTTTATTTATTTAAACATGACTCGTTTCGCCTCTTCTTGGCATCATCAGATGTTGAAAAGGGGGGGGGGGGGAGGGGGGAACTTTACAAACTTGTTTAAAACACAAGTAAAATATGTTAAACCTTTCCTAAGCAAGAAATAATTGCAAAAGGCAGGGTGCAGACTGATAAAACAGCAGGCCACATAACCACATTCACGTGTTTGCCGTGGAGGGGATGAAAACTGAACTAATAAAATACCGCTAAAGGGCGTAACTTAATAAATAAAATTACTTAACTCTGGATTTGTAGAGCGTCAAATTATTAAAATTCAATAAAAATAGTTGTAACTGTTGCTCAATAATGGGGGTAACGAAGTCAATGGTAAAAGTTAACTCAGACGCGCGAAGCTTTGTTTACTCACGTAGAGCCGACCCGTGCCACAACCCTACATTGCTTCCGCTCTCGTGTCTTGCCAGTAACTGTTCAAACTAGGTGCATCTAAGGTGCGCAAGTGGCTCGTAGATGGCGCGCCTGTGTGTGACAACGTCTACAGATTTGCATGTTTCATGCAAAAATATGGAGTGGAGTGATTTTAACTGCCAATCATGTGATAACATTACACATACGCCGGTCGAGGGGACTGAGGCGCTCCAGTCACGGTCTGCACGGCCACTACGTTCGGGGGCTCGAATCCCCCCTCGGGCATGGATATTTGTGCCATCCTTAGTCTTAGTTATTTCATAAGTAATTTCTAAGTTTAGGGACTGATGACCCAGTAGTTAAGTCCCATAAGCTGTACAAACATTACACATACCTGCCATAATTATTGGACAGATCTCAAGCAAATTCAGTATAACTATTCTTTGTAGCCTGGAAACAGTCGGTGTTTGGGTACAACGAGCCTAGGGTTCATCAGGAGATATGACGTCATAAATAATGAGTATGATAAAAAATTTACCGTATAATTCGAAACGTAAATAGCCAGATTTTATTCATCCACAGTTTGAGAATGAGAGTGCTTAGCAACTTGCAAAAAAAGATTTACACATAATTTCCAACGTTGACGAAACTTTTTCACGGTGTCAATCCTTGCATAATTATGAAAGAAAAGAAGTTTATCGCTTACTACTTTTCCGTTGTTCGAGTAAAGAAACTACGACAGTCTGCATAACGTTATAATTGATTACATCTGGTCTGCTAATTGTTTTCGCAAATCATTTTACAAACAGTGTGCACTGAATGTACCTTAGAAATTATATCATAGTTTGACAAATAGTTCAGTACACAGGACGCCATAAACAATGAGGTTGCAATTTATGACGACTATACTACCAACACTTATCGCAACTAATTTCGCAGACATTAGGAATGAAACTAACATGGGTGGAGAATAGGGTAGATGGTGATGGGTAGAGGGGAAGATTGAATACATAACAGTTGAATAAATACACCCACCGGCAACGACGGCGAATGTCCTAGTTTTTAGTTTTTGTTATAGGATGAAAATTATGCACAATTGCTCCGTACCATTAAATTTTCCCTGACTAGTATGGTGTCTTCTGTGACGTTAAGTTTTCTCAAATCCCTTTCATCTCTTCCAGCCATCCCGTGGTATTCTTCAATTTGCAAATGATATTGGACATTTTCTTTGTCAGCCTATTGTCACTCTTTCTGTGAATGGGTCCGAAAAACTTTAATCGCCTCTCCCTTATTGTGTCTGTGATGGTTTCTATGTTTCTGTAAAAATCTTTATTTCTTCTTCTTCCTTGTTGTTTTGTGGTACTAAAACTTCTCTGGGTATTTTCCTTTCTCTCTTTTCTAGCTCTTCTTCTTCAACTTTTTATTCAGTGTTACGCATTCTGATTCATAGTGCTTAATTTTTGCCTGGAACGATACTTCCATTACATCGTTTTTGGGTGAGTTTGCATCCTAATTCCAATTTCCTTGATCTTTCTTTACTTGTGGTATTATCCAGTCCATTTGATCGTATCCATACTTCCAAATACTTAAACTTCTCAACTCTATTAATGTTTCTTTATTGTGTCTGTAGATAGTTCTCTCTCTTGTGTTTATGTTCATTGTATGCCATTTTCTCATATTATATTTGTAAACCGGTTTTGGCTGTAGTTCTGTGAAGCGTTTCTATCATTATTTTTCCATCTGTTTTTTCCTTATAAATTATTGCTATATCGTTAGCAAAAGCGAGACATATCACTTCATAACTTCCCCTTCCTTATCTTAGATGAATGCATTCAATATTTTTCTCTTTTAATTCTCTCTCCCATTCGCTCACTACTTTGTCTAAGACTAGATAAAGAGAATTGGTGAGAGTCCATAGCCTTGCCGAATTCCTGCGTTAATTCTGGAAGGTTCAGAAACTTCTCCAAGAAATTTAACTTTTGAAGTTGTGTCTGTGAGTATTCAAGCAATTTTCTGTAGGTTTTATGGAAACCTGCTTCTTCCAGTGTTCGGAATACTGTTTTTCTAAGGAATGATAAACTTTAAAAAAAATCTGCGAATGTAACGACTGTGTTGTTTTAAGATTAAAGATTTGCTCTGGGCACGTTCTACTTTTTATGGACCGCGCTTGGCACCCTCGAGTTGTGTGTTCTGCTTGTGTTTCTATGTTATTCATCCTAGCTTTAGATAGAATCTTGTATTTGCCTCGGTAGTAGTTGGTATCTGTCCTAACTCCCTTCATTAGTAATTGGGTGAATTATGTCTTGTTTATGATCAGCCGGTACGCTTTCTTTTTCCCAGCAATCTTTAATAACCTCACAGATGGTTTCAGCTGACCGCTTCCCTCCTAGTTTTCACTAGTTTTCACAGCTCACAAACTATCCCGTCTTCACTTGGTGCTCTGTTGTTCTTTAACTGGCGAATGTATTTCTCTGTTTGATACAGTGACGGTGGTGCTGAAGGGGGTTTTCCTTAGGAGGCTTACAGAAAGTTAGTCGTTGTGTCGGTTCTTCGCAGGTAGAAGGTTCTTCAATTACTTAGCAAGTAATTACTTTCTAATCAGTTTGCCTGTCGAGTCTTTGAAGTTGAGGGTCATGGCTTGTACCCTGTAATTTCTTCATTGAAAACTTTCAGGAAATCCCTAGTATTGCTCTGTCTGAAATTTGTATCTATTACCTCCAATCTTATATATTAAAAAAGAAAAACAGAATATATGAAAAACTGAAGTCATCCGGCCAAGCCGTTCTATCCAGCCGGTTGCATTCATTTTTGTTTTAAACAGAAGGTTCATCATAGATTTGTCATCAACTATCAGAATTCACTTAACTCCTACCTTTAGTTATTTATATTCAAACACGACATTCTTCTGTCCTTGCTGTGAATATTTTAATAGGTTGTTTTACTATATCTTCGGTTCTAATTAAAGTAGGTAGTTCTCTATCACCTAAGAAAGCTCAGTGAATCATACTCCCTCATTTGCAGTTTTAAACACTTGCATTGTTTGATTCTGAAGAAAGCTATGTGTGCTCATAGCTACGGTTGTAATTAAGGCACGGTAAGTCGTTTTAGTCCTTAGAACATTCGACAGATCCAGATCTATCATTGGAACGTTTAAACACTTACTTCATTTGATTTGGAAGAAAGTTATGAGTGTACATTCAACTTGATTTTCGTTTTGTCGCGCTGTGGAGTAACCGAGCCGGCCGCGGTGGCCGAGGGGACTAAGGCGCTCCAGTCCCGGTCTGCACGGCCACTACGGTCGGGGGTTCGAATCCCCCCTCGGGCATGGATATTTGTGCCGTCCTAGTTCGTAAGTGGTTCATAAGTAGTTTGTAAGTTTAGGGACTGATGACCCTGTAGTTACGTCCCATAGACTATACAAACATTTGAACATTTTTTTGAGTAACCGAGAGGTTTAAGGCGCCTGTGTTGTGAAGTAAATACTTAGCATGAAGAATAAAGCTGTAAAATGTTATAAAGGTATATTTTACTATAAGATTTTAAGTCTTTACATTAAAGTAATGATGAAAACAATTACATCAATGGATGATAAGTACGGAAATGACACTCACCTTACAAACTGTTATAACCACATACCTATCATATGTATAGGAAAAAGCTGCGAGAAATAGCTGTTTCTCAGACACGCACGGTGCATGTAGTATCACTAAGTAAGCCGTCCGTGTGTAGAATGGGGCAGTATACGAGCTATATCATTTTGACTGATGGCAGTTTGTGATGGTCCGGAATCTCAGCACGACCTTTCCGGACACAACACGTTTTTTAGGGTGTTAGAGATGTGCTGTTGGGGAATGTCTTCAACAATGGCGAAACCACGTCCAAACGTTGAGGAGTAGGGCGACCATCCTTTTTTTTACATAAGTTGGGCGTTGTACGGTGACCAGAGTGGTAGAACAGCACAGGTGGCGGTCTCTGACGGAAGTAACATCAAATTTTTATGTTGGGCAGGGTAAAAGTGTGTCTAAAGCTCACAAGGTAAGTACTTGGGCTCGAACAAACACATATACACCAAAATCGTATGAGAGATAATGTAAAGATTCCTTATTGCACTAGTGATACTCCCGCATCTGCAAAACTCAGCAGTCGTCCGTTAGAGGCCTCTGCCTGTGCCATGCCGAATTGCACTTTGACCTGTCGGTTCGCCAATAGGGACGGTGCAGTATGCCCCCGAAGTTGTGTTTTGTGATGTTATTTTTGTGGTAAAGCGTCAGATGGGGCCGCGATTGCTAATCAATCCTGCTAATGTATTGCGATTAGTTGAGATGAAGTTACGAAGAACCCTTCTTAGTGAAGATGGTATTAGTGTAGAAGATGAATCATTTGCATGCTTTCTCGTATCTGTTATGGTGCAGAAATATGACCATAAGTAAGATAATGTTCTTACAAACTCATAATAATGATAATAGGAATGATAATGACGAACAACTCATTGCAAGCGGTAGTGCTATGGTCAGTGCGGGAAGAGGCGATGGAAGCAGTGGCAGTGAATACCAACAGTCTTTCGGGAAGAAGGTTAAAGTTGCAACTATCATCACGGCTTTTGATGACAATTCGCTAGAGAACATGTACGATGATTCTTACATAATTTATAGTTAAGATATCTGCATTACGTATGTCGTCTACAATTACATCTACAGTGCTATCTAGAGCATTGTTGCAGAGCTTTGCAGAAAAACGACACCCACCAGCACATTTAGGTGTACGTAGAGATCCTGTAACCAAACGTTCATACAGATAGTTTGTTCGAACCCATGTACTTTCCTTGTCACTGACATTGAGCCTCCACAGTGCGAGCGTGAAGGTCGAGGTGAGAGTTCAAAATAGGGAAAGTTTAATTTTTAAAACTCACAACCACCAACTGCGAACCAAATTCCTAAACATGCAAAAACACTGGAACTGTGATTGCGACTGTTTGACTCGTTTTCTAGGGGATGATGTCACATGTTCGCAGCTTTCCTTCCCTGCATATGATTAAAAAAACAAATTCATAATAAAATCAAGTTCATGAGAGAAAAGGGTGTACTAACTACTAGTTTTGAAAACACGTGAAAGTTCACTTTATGTTGTTTATTACACAATATTTGAATCCTGTGGTTGATACGTCTGTACGTCAACACATTTACCAAATAAGGTTATAGCTCGTGAGCCCCCAGACAAAATGAATATTTGTCGCGAATTGTTTTCACACCACGTGGCTGTCTCAAACACTGTTTATGTTCATGCCTATGCGACGACACGTTTTACATTAACAAATCACAGTCACTTTAATTCAATGCGATGCACACCTTGTTGCACCGACTAAATATTCACAAACACACAGTAGTACTCGATTTAACTTGCTGCAGTCTACGACGATCAACCACACGTGGCGATTGCCACTCACAAATCTCAAGTCACCACCTCGAGATCCACATGCCGACTGATGCAGAGCGACGCCGCCCGGCCAGTTCTCCACGTGCTCCGGAGTCCTCACTTCCTGCCCTCGCGCGCGCGCGCTAAAAGCTCAACTGCCAGGGTTTTTTCCCCTAAGTCAACAACTTCCCCATGAGAGCTGTTCTAACCGATTTGCCAACGTACAGCGCTCAGCCAATACATTTCTAAAACTTTACTTAAAATCAAAATAATTACACTACACATTAAATAAATTGTCTTCTTAGGTTTTTATATTGGTATAAACATACTTTGTACTATTCATCATAATCGTGCAATTTCTTATGTCACAGATAAGTGATTTAACTGAATACTTCAAGATAAAATACACAAGATTAATTGAAAATAAAATGAGAAATAGTTAATATATTATTTTTATAAACAAACATTGCCATGCTAGTTGTGTGACTGTCTTGTATTCATTGATAATTTATTACTTTCATTGTCAATTAAACATATTACGTCAGATGTGACTATATCAGCTAATGTATTGTTTATTTGTCAACAGGCTATTTTGTAATGAGGGCCTTAAAGGTTTCTAACTGCATCGTATTACTTCAAATGCCAGTAGTATTACAATATTTGTGCATTGCACTGTTCCTGGCACTCGCCATTGTCCCTCTCTCCCCTCACCGGAAACGAACTGGAAAATCCTAAGTTGGAACAAGCCACCAACGTCGGCCTGCTCGCTGGCCTCCCGTCAGCTACAAGCACACAGCAAATCTCAACGTGGAGAATTTCTACCTATGGCCTAACTATAAATGTTGTCACCCAACTGTGTACATACATTGCTACCATAATTAATAAGATTAGAATTGTGTAACATTTAGTGCATTGGCATGGTCAATGTTTGCAGTGAACTTCATACTGTTTAATTATCAAATGCTATTAATTACCAGTATTTCTATTGGGCTGTAATCTCACAATACCCCCACTTGCGGCATCAAAACCATGTGCAGGATGGCGCAAGTAGCACCAAAATTAATACATTCAAATGAGCAAAATTTAAAATTACAAAATTATTGAATCGGATTGACTCAAACACTATGCCAATTATGACCTCAACTAATGCAAAAAAAAAAAAAAAAAAAAAAAAAAAAAAAAAAAAAAAAAAAAAAAAAAAAAAGATAAATAAAAATAAACAGGGCAGTGAGAATATTTCCCAATATTTGTACCATTAAGACCACTTATAGTGTATGCATATTTTTAAGAAAAGAATCCTTATAACTAATTACATCCATGAAATTTAAGTGTGCCTGTTCTTTATATACAGAATTGGCACCAAATTTATAATATAATTAACCTTTAGTCTTTATAGGACCTTGTCCTACATGGAAAAACTAGAATTATCACTATAAAAACTTTTGACGGTGTACACGCCACTTGTTTAAAGGAAATCTCTCACCACTTTGACACTGAGAACCCCAGAGTCATCGTTGCAGCAACTCTGGTCCATGGTGTATGGTCCTATGTCTCCGTCATTTCAACCAACATGCTGTTGCAGCTTAGATTCATGGCACTGGATAAAGCGTTCTTGTTCACACACGTCATATGCACCCTAGATGGAACAGGAAGAGCAGAAGGCACTCATTAGTCAACATAGACAAAAGTTTGTCTGGACACCAGGATTCGGTTGGATTAGTATCCCACCCCTCTGCCATCCAGACTTGGTGCAATTGAAACTAAGCATTGAGACATGTACAGTAACATGTAAACCAACAGAATTAAGAACTCAAGATGGCTGGTGTTAGTCATTATCAGATCAATCCAAACCACCATGCCTGCACTCTCATCAGCCATAGCTTCAGATGAAACAGACAAGAGAATATGTGGCCTACTTGGAGTATTACTCCATTAAAAAAAAAAAAAAAAAAAAAAAAAAAAAAAAAAAAAAAAAAAAAGACCTGCCTATGTCAAAAATATATCTTAAAGCTCTTATAATACTACCAAAAGAATGTTATCATAGAGAATTTTCTCTTCTATCATAATGACACCTACAAATATAAATACAAATCCTACCCCCTCGCACCAAAAAAAGATTATTTTTGCTGGTGTGAGAATAAATTTGGATCCCTGTCATCAGCCTCATGTGCTTTCCTCAAGTATTCCCCACAATAAAATATCTAAGTTTAAAGTCTAATTTCAAAATTAGTTTCTCACAAAACCTCTACATTTTTTAAATAAAGTATCACCAAACCCTATTGATACTCAGGCTAGACAGCAAAATAGTTCTCGTCAACTGTTGTTGCAGAAATTGTTCAGTCAAGAGTTGAGCACCATTAAAGAAACCAAAATGTGTTATCAGAAACAGTTTAATATAACAATGCAGAGCATTCCATATTAGATACGTTACCTACCAAACACTCAAAGAGCCAGACATTAAAGAGCAAACACTTTCTCTCATTGAAACATTTCTCAATCCAACCCACCTTTAGCCAAAACTACCACAACAAACATACATTCCTCACTTCTGACCCATATGGTCAGTCACACCCACATATGCAACACTGTCAGCTGACATTTTCATCACAATTTATCTAAGCCACAGACCCCACTGCCTGCATCAATGTCCACCACTTTCTCATTCTCCGAGTCACCCCACAACTCACACCACATAGCCAACCCTGCTCACATATACACACACATAAACAGTACACTCCCACTTTATCCTTTAGTGTTAGCATACACACATACACATATGTACAGTATTTACTTCAGGTACCACTGTTGAACTGCAAAAACTGAAGTTAGCATATATTTCAACAACAAGAAAAGGAATATATAAAGAAAGCATGTAAACGTGACCCCAATGCTTAAATCTAAACACATACATAAATACTAACACAGACCACAGAATAAATATACACAAATTATTAACCTACTATCTACAATGCATTGAATCTATACTTCATGACATTTACTTGTGTAAACATGCCATTAAATCTTTATCATTTACAAAATTTTTGAATTTCACCCTCTTCATGCATCCCTCCAGATTTAATTCTAGCACTTTATCCTTATAGTCTAGTTGTGCCCTGTATTTGCACAAAAAATCATTTCTCAACACTAAATTTATGCAAAGTCCCTTTATGACAAGTAAACCTTGACTAAACAATTCATTCTCAATCATCAAGTCTAACACTACTTCCTTATTCACTGGTTTTCTATAACTGTCAGTAGCATTCTTTATCCGTACCCCAGTACAGTAACTGGAAACTCTACTGTCCCTGTACTCTTGATTTGATTGTAGAAATACTCTGAAATACCACTAATTGTACTTCCAATATCAATCAATGCAGTTTCACAGACCCCTTCTACCTTAAAATTTATAATGGGCTGTACATTTTCAATGACATCTTCCTTAAGTTCATTTTCTGCCAACAAATCCTCCTCAATTTCTTGCATACAGTTCTTAACCATAGTATTTACTTCCCCTACATAACAATATGGTTGTATGTCCTCATCATTTCCAAATATTTCACTGAATGCTTTCCCAAATTCTGAGTTTATTGCACTCAACTCCCCAAGTTTCCTTGCATACCCATATTTCTCTTCTACCCATGTCATTGGCTCCACTGATTTTAAATGTCTAAGGAGTTGGACCCAATCATCTGGACCATATTCACTTACTTCTTTATCATTGGCATGGTCAATGTTTGCAGTGAACTTCATACTGTTTAATTATCAAATGCTATTAATTACCAGTATTTCTATTGGGCTGTAATCTCACAACAGCCAACGACACATGCAGGTGTCAACTGCGACTGAAATGGGCACATGGCCATCTTCACTCAATGCTGGCGCAGTGATAGAGCGTTGCATGGTCTGATGAATCTCAATACGTTCTTTATTATGCAAATCGTACTGCATAACGGAGAGAATCTCAGTTGTGCTCTCGGAAACATTCACGTCAGCATCCATAAATCCAGTAGAGGTTGTGCAATGGCAGTCAAGAAGCATCGTGCACTTGTTGCAGACTATTCACATCCCTTCATGACGATCATGTTTCCCAACATCAATGGTATTTTCCAACAAGATAGTACGGCGTGTCACAAGACCAGGTGCGTGATGGAGTGGTTCGCGGATCACACTAGGGGGTTGCAATTGATGTGCTGGGCCCCTAACCCGCCAGATCTTGTATGTAATTGAACGTACATTTAGAGCTCATCACCCCCTCCCCTTAACGGTAATTACGTGACTTCCGTGTACAGATGTGGTGCCAACTCCCTCCAGTGACCTACCAAGCACTATTTCTTGCAAACCAAAACCCATCGACGCTGTTATCCATGCGAAACGTAGACCTCGGGCTGTGAGACAGATGGTCAGTTCTGGCTGATCATTGTATATGAAAGCATAAAACGAGGTTTTCTGTTCGAAAAAAAAATCTGTATCTGAAGGAGAAGGGATATGAAACTCTGACTGAAAATATATATTACCCACGAGAGTTTTTGATATAATGTAAATGTTATCGCCAGAAATACTTCTCGGAAAGTATGTGAAATCCATTATTGATTTTACTAATCGGGTGGCAAAGGACAGCAACAAACTAATAGATGACATTTTTATAGACCAAGATAAGTTCAACAACAGAAACGTCCTGTTGAATATGGTCTTTCTGATGTGGTACATAGATAGTTACAATTAATGACACAGCTCCATACAGTCTTCGAAAGTAGTCCATTCAATTAATTATTGAACAATTAAAAATTTCAGATAAAGTCAACAGCAGTTAGTTAGGATGGGAGATTAAAGGAGCCAAATGCTAATTAAATGTAACTTATTTTATGGTATATTTTCAAGCGTTTTTAAAAGCTGTATCACTAAGAAAAAAGTTAATTGTAATTGTAACAAAAAAAAAAATGTAAAAATCCATGGCTTACCAAAGGTATTAAAATATCTTGTAACTGGAAAAGAGAATTATATCTAACAGCAAGAATTAGTAATGACCCAGAAACAAGCAAATATTATAAGAAAATACTTTGCTACATTAACAAAAGTGAAGTCTAAAAGCATGTGAATCTTGTCCAAGAGTAGTACTACTGATTACGAAATTAAAACAATTTGGAATGTTATTGAAAGGGAAACAGGGCGACCAAAAACACACGAAGTCTGCATTACCACCAAACTGAATGAAAAATTTACTCACAAGAGAAGCTGAGCATGTTTATAATGGCTTTTTATGGAAGAGGGCATACACGTGCAATTTGATATTACTGAAATTCCACACAACTCTCCCTCTGAAATTATAACAATAGGAAACTCACTAAAAAGTAAACGCTCACATGGAATTGGCATTTCCAGCAGAGAACTAAGAGCTTGTTCCAAACAGCAAATAATTAGGATTTTCAGCCACATGCATAATAGCTCTCTGTAGCAAGGTATTTTCCCCCATAGAGTGAAACTACTAATGTAAAGCCATTTCATAAGAAAGAAGATAGGCCCGATGTCAACAACTACCGCCCAATCTCATTTCTAACTTCTCTATCCAAAATTCTTAAAAAGTGATTGATTCAAGAGTAGCGTCTCGTAGTTGTAAAAATAAAGTCACGAAATGTGAGTTCCGTGCAGAAACGCTTTTCAACAGAAAATGCTTTGTATCGTGTTACTGATCAAATATTAAATGTTCTGAAGAATCAGACACCACCCATTGGGAGTTTTTATTATTATTATTATTATTATTATCTTTGACAAGATGCAAGTGGTATAGTCCTGAGGGGGGGTAGGCTGTAGCCCCACAACGCCCCCCCCCCCTCCTGGCTGTACCACTGCAATATAAATATTCTCTTTTGACAGTTGTTATTAATAACCCAACCTTATTCAAAAGTACTGGCAGCATGGATGACTACAACACTAGGAGAATGATGTTCACTACCCATGTTAAATAATCTAAATGGTGGCCCAGAAAGGGGTGAATTATGCTGCCAAAAAGTCTTTGGACACTTACAATATAACATTAATAATCTTACAGATAGTCAAGTACCATTTAAATAGAAATTAAAAGAATTTTAGAATGACACCTCCTTCTACACAGTGGATGATTTTTAGATATACATTGTTAATGGCACAATAATAAAAAAGACAAACTTTTAAAAATATATATATGCCAATATTCTGTAAAGACACCTTTTCTTATTAACTGAAAAATTTCTCATCAATACCAAATGTCGTATTCATGAGCTATGGAACAGGTATTAATCTATTCTAATGTAATCTGTGATTGAAGTATAGCTTAATATTCTTACTCTTACTCTTCTAGCGTGACAGACCAGTCTGTTTCTGGCCGCATCTAGGAACCTCTTCCACAGTATGATGTACTTAGTATCTTCTTCCCTCTCTCACAGTACCTGGTCTTTCATTTTGACCGCCCTAGATGTCTGCGTCCTTCCGCCTTAAAACTCCAAGACTCCTCTCAGAATAGATCTCTGCAATCTCCCATAGAAGTGACCTGCCCATCTTAGTGATCTTGTCTTGGCTTCAGTAACAAGATTTGATTCGTTGCACAACTCCTTGAGCTCCCTTTTATCCTTCTTCGCCTTTACCCTCCCTCACATTTTTGTCCAAATATCTTTGGCAGAATTTCATTTTCAATAACTTCTTTCTTTCTGTCTGTATGTTTATCTATTTTCCATGTCTCTACCCAATGTAGTAATACTGGCCTGATTATGGTTTCCTACATTTTTAATTTAGTTTCTCTTGGAAAAATTTTGGATGACAGTAGTATAATTAATGCTCTGCTGGACTCAGATTTGGCACTCACCCCTCAGTTTCTTTGTTTGTTTGGTTATTTTTTTCCCTACTACAACAGATATTTCAACTCATCTACTTCTTCAACGTGTGGTTATCGGTCTATAGAGTTCCCTACCTTTTTGTTCTACAGTTTCTTTTTAGCCTCATGAATTTTCTCTTTTCATCATTTACTTCTAATCCCACTTACTTTTCTTTAAGAAAGAGCCGTTTTGTCAGTTTTTAAGGTCATCCACATTTTTATCGATTAGTACTACTTTATTCCAAAGGACAGTACACTTTTTTGGTTCCTATTTTAATTCCCTCTTCTGCTTCACTTGCTGCATCCAGTGCTTAGTAATACAATAATAAAGAGGAGGAGTGATATTCCATCTCCTTACCTGACTCCTGTTTCTATATCTAACGCCTTGGATTACTCGTCTACCTTTCTTCCCATTCGAGCCTTTAAGTGTAACTTTCACAAGATTTGTAATATTCTTCGGTATTCCATATTTCTGCAGTTTCTCCCAAAACTTATCTCTGGAGATACTGTCATAAGCTTTCTTATTGTCCCAGTATTTGAAATATGGCTTATTTCAGTATGAATATGTGGTAAATAGTTGAACAGTTCTTCATAAATTCTGCTTGTTTCTCATTCATTACCTCTTTTAAATATGGTTCTATGTTTTCTGGATAAGCTTAGAGAAAACTAATTAAAGAGATGAATCCGTAATTCCTGCATTGTTAAAATGCTGAATTCTCTCTCCTGTGTTGTTTGTCTCCCTGCCCTGTTTATGGTAGCTTCTGTCCACTTCTCTGCCATTCTTTCATCGTTCCAGATGTTTGTAACACGTATGTATATTTATTTTGACTCTTTTATTCCTCCCTTTTTAAACAATCCAGTTGCGATGCCTTCTCTCCGTGAAGCTTTGTTGATTTTTTAGTATTTTGATAGCGTTTTATTGTCTGTTTAATAGTTGGCGGTTCAACGAATGAATCAGTAGTGTGATATTTATGTTGCTGCTCCCTTTCTGAACTTCCATCTTCAACATTTAGCAGCTTCTCAAAATATTCCATCCAAATTTCCATACCTTCGCAACTTTCCAGAACTGAATTGCCACTTTTATCTTTAATGCCATACATCCTTTTCTGAAAAACCTGACTGATCTGTAAAAATGTCTTGCATTCTCTGCACTTTTCTCCTTCTCTGCTCTTTAAATTAAACTTTCCACATTTTCTCTCTTTTTCCTTCTGAGAAGATTTTTCGTTTCTCTATATCTATTTTCATACGTTCTTTTACTTTCGTTGGAATCCTCTTGTAGGTGTTTTACTTTCTCTACTCTTCATTCTTTCACGTTTTGTCCAATTTCTTTTGTAAACCACGGATTTTTCTTCCTTGTTTTTATTTCTAGAGTCTCATCTTCCATAATTGTTTTTACCATTTCCCAGTGGGTTTCAGTGTCGAAGTTGTTATAACATTAAATTTGTTTTGCAAATTTATGACAACTCCTGAGCTTTACCCTTATCTTTAAGTCTGTCTGTGCCAATGTTACGATCTTTTTGTGTTCTTTACACCCGTTGGATTTTCTGTAGCTGTTCTTAGCGCACCTCTGGTAAAACTGTATAGTGATATGTGCCTACCTTGGCTACCCTTATAGTATTCACATTTATTATACCGCTATTATGCCTCTGATCTACCAGAAGACAGTCCATTTGGCTTTTTGTTCTCCTATCTGGTGATACCCAAATTATCTTGTGAATTACCTAACGAGGACAGTCTATGCTCACAACCCTTGCACAGCTTATAAGCTTCACTCCATTACCATCAAGATGTAAGCTTGTCTCTGCTATTCCTTTCCAGATGATCTCCCTTCCAACTTTAGTACTGCCATTTCCAACAATGACTTCATATCTTATCCTGGTGTCTTACTAATTACCTTTTCGAGAATTTCATTGACGGTATCTTTCTTTTCATCCTCCTCCTCCTCGGATAGAGAGTACAGCGTAATTACTGTTATATTATTGAATCTACAAAATCTCATGACATCTGTTCCACCATCAGTCGGTTGGAAATCAATTACTGCCGCTGCTAAACATGTTCTTATCATAAAACCTACTCCCTTTTGGAATTTTCCATCCCCATATCCACTGTAGTATAGAATGTGTCTGTATGTTCCCAGTTTTCTTGTTCCTGGATGTCTAATTTCTTGGTGCTGTAAGATCCATTTCATATCTGTCAAGTTCTTCTGATAGAATACTGAAAGCCCCAGGTGTTGCCACAGTTATAATGTTCCATGTTCTAAATCGTAAGTCCTTGTCCATAAGCGGTTTTCTATATCCTTTTTTCCATTTTCATCTGTGGCATTTATTGACGTTTCGTACAAGTTCTTTTTTTTTGGGGGGGGAGGGGGGACAGATTGCTAGCCCAGTGCCCAACCCCCAACCTGGAGGACTAGTCCAGTTAGTTTTTCTCAGTGAATATTTTATTTCTCCCCCCACCCTCCGACTCTCCTGGTGGCAGACCGAGCGACATTCCCCATTTCCAATGGGGACGCACCCGATGGAGGTAACTGGAAAATCTCCGCATGATGTAAGCTAAGTGTCAACAATAAGCGATGTTGACAAGAAGAGGAGAGAAGTATTTGAAATATGGTGCTACAGAATAATGATAAGGATTACGTTCGTCTGATTTACGTTAAGTAGTCAATGAAATGAGAGAGAAATAAAAGTTATGACACTCATGTACTTAAAGAACGAATGAGTTAATAGTAAACACTTAAGGCATCGAGTAATAATCAATGTTGTAGTCGAGCCTTGACTAGAAAACGCGAGTTCAGACCTTAACCACAAAAGGCGGGTTTAGTAGCATGTAGGTTGCAGAAGCTATACTGAGATTAAAAGACACGATAAGCTTCAAGAGCTGTGCCAAATCAGTCTTCGAACTTTAGTTCAAAATAACACGTAGAGCTTCCCTACTTTCAACAATGAAAACATTACCACAGATTTTTTTCTAGTAATTTCTGAGAAAAGAATATTGGGAGGAATACGTCCATGAAAGGCAGAAGGTCTTCTGATGTTTATACTTTGCAATAAAATCTAAAGGAATGCATGCATCTGTACTGTTTTTAAACAGGTAGAAACAAAATCAAAACATCACCAGGATACAAACGCATAATACTGTGCAGCAGCGGCGTATATTGGAGATGGTAGCGCAAATTTCATGTTTGTTCTCCCATAGCGCACGTCGTGCACTTGATACGTGACAGCGTCACCTGTCAGCCAGTGTTTGAATAAACGCCGACGGCTAATAGTTTGTCACCACATTGTTTGCAACGATTTAAATGTTACCTCTTTGCTCCGTTGGAATGCGGAGAATTCCTTGTGCTACCAACAACATTGCACTGCGCCCGCATTGTCATTTGTCAGCGAAGGTATGTGCGAGTAAAAAGTGCGGTTGTAGTGAAAACGCCAGAGGGGACGAAAAGATTCTCTCTTTCTCTCTCTCTCTCTCTCTCTCTCTCTCTCTGTGTGTGTGTGTGTGTGTGTGTGTGTGAGAGAGAGAGAGAGAGAGAGAGAGAGAGAGAGAGACGAGTGTGTCAGTTTTTATACATTCGAGCTGGAGCCAGTAACGTTCATGATGTTACCCACATTTTGTTCTTCAGTGAGTTGTGCAGCCCTCGGATCTTATAATTCATATTGATACTAACAGAGTAAAAGTGCACTCGAGTATACAGTAGGCGGTGAATGACATCTAACCAATAAGGAGATACGACTACAAAAACACATTTGAAAACGTTTTTCAGGCACTGCTTCAGTCACTTTATATATAAACTTCGATGATTTAACACAGCAACATATTTCGAGACACGGAAGTCATCTATTGGCCGTAATAAAAATACAAAAACATTTACCAGAAGTCTACATAGAAAGTAAAGTTGTTCTGTATGGATTTGGCAGTGCTGTCATCATCGTGCAGAGGATGATAAACATAACCCAGTATGAAGGTTTATTTACTTTATTTGTCAGTGATCAGTTTAATTTTTGTTAAATAATCATTTTGTTAACATGAAGCTGCTAGTTTCTTCTCGCTATGGCTCGTTGGGTCTGTTCAACCACCGTTTATAAACTCGTAAAGGAGACTTAAAACAATTCATGGCATTGTTATTCAAAGAGTCGTAGCGATTTATTTAAACTGGCACAGCACAAGAAGACCGCGACTTCATATGAACAAAGTGAGGAGAATTTTTTTTTTTTTTTATTTCACGTGAACAGCAGACTAATTGACGAAGTTAATATTGTCGTGTATTATCAAAATATCCACGGGTGTACTGCCGGTCTATAGTGTCCAACGGGACACTATAGATCGGCAGAACACCCGTGGATATTTTGATTATCAAATACGCCGGGAGAAACTGAAGAATCAAATTGTCGTATTTTAATTCCCAGCAGTAATGCAGCCGGTGAGTAGGGGGGAGGGGGGAGGTAAGGGACTACAACCCCCCCCCCCCCCCCAACCTCCATAGGATTTCTGAAAAGAGAACTAACAGAGAGAGATAAAAACAAGTTTTCTTCGTCTACTGTTACATGAAATTCGAACCCTCTTTTGGTTTCGGTTTTAAATACAGGTAAAATTTGAGGCACGCAGACCACCATACCGATACCCTGATTTCGTCACTACTTCCCATTATCAAGCATCGTCTGACGCCGGCTACGATGGAAATTTTTGACGCGTCTATGTATCATGTCAGATCTCCTGAAGTATGTGCCGTGCAGTTTTCCTGATTTATTCCTTGTTATGTATAGGTATTGCCTGTAAAGTGTGTTAGCAATAGAGATAGTAATTACACAGTAATAAATTAAAACGTGATGATAATGCCGATGTTTGACTACATACTGCAAATGAAGAATGTGATAAACCTTTGTCCTGGTATTATTTTGTGGAGGATTGTTAGCGAGAAAAAGTTCCGTTAAAATTTGAAATTGTATCTGAAGTTTCTTAGAAGTCAAGTAATGGATCAATAATATTTCATCGCCTTCCGTTGAAAGAGAAATACACAGATTATGTTAACTTAACGTGAGATTTTACCTGCTAATGAATAGATTGTAAGAGTAAATTTTCAAATTGGGTGAATAATAACGCAAAATATTGAAAAACAAATGTTTGTTGCCCCTTATCGTCTGCAACAGCGATCTGAAGGGATGGACAGGCCCCCAAAATTGGATTTTATATTGTTGCGTCCTTCTCTTTATCCAGAGGACGCCAGACGCTAATGTGAAGACTGTAAAGAAATGCTCTAAATCTACATATACTTCTGTTAAAAGTTTTACTATTGTTTTTGTAGCCTCGAGATGAGGGTTTTCTCTCTAAATGTTTGGCTTTGTTACGTAATTTAAGTAAACTGGTATTGTTTGTGATCGAAATGCGAGCAATTATGTTTACAACGTAACGAAAGTAATTTTTTGAATGTAATTGGAATTGATAGGTATGCAGATTCTTAGTTCCTCACTAGAGCCTGAATTTACACATAATAAAGGAAGCAGCAATTCCCAGCTATTCAAAACGAAGTAATGAAAAATGAGGAACTTACTTGAATTACCCGGTAGCAGCTGCAGGCCTTGTAGTTCCACCCATTCTACCGCTAGATGGCTGGCGTGTTGGATCTACCTTTCGTGACATACCATCGCCTGATGCCCCCTTCACATATGAAATCATCCACTTCCTTTAACCAGCCTTAACAGCTCCATACACATATCACTTTTCTGTTGTGCCCATCCATGCCAAAGCTCCTCTCGAATTATATAAGCTTCATCAGCCTCATGTTCGTGTAATTACATAACGCTAAAAAAATAACGATTTTTAGGTTAATGCAATATTTTTATTTCCGCCGCGGTCGGGTGGCCGAGCTTAGGCGCCGTGCAGCGAAGCGCGCGGTTGCTCGCCGTCGGAGGTTCAGTCCTCCATGGAGCATTGGTGTGTTTGTGTTATCCTTAAGTCAAAGTTAGTTTCAGTAGTTAGTAAGTTTAGTGTATGATGTCCGTAGCAGTTTGGGCCAACAGGTTTACAAAAATTTGAACATTTGGTTTTGCAACCTGCTCTACCTATAGATGGCACTCGTGCTAGACCTTGTAATGACTTTAGTATTACGGAATTCGGTTGATGGTAAAGTGAAGATCTGGATATCCGCCACAATTTCGTATGTAATAAATTTTAACTTTGTATAACTATAAATATATATTTTACAGATTGCTTATGTATACACCACAAAAATGCTTTGTCAAAGCATTAGCTTTGCTAGCTGGATCTTTCTGTTAAAATACTCTTGTATGTAAAAGTTCAGATCACAACATTATGTAATTATTCATATTATTAGTGGAATATACTCACTAAAAGCCGCGCGAGAGTAGCCGAACGGACTGGAGCGCCACGTTGCGGATCGCGAGGCCTTCTGCGTCGGAGATTCGAATCCTCCCTCGAGCATGGATATGTGTATTGTCCTTAAGTTAGTTTACCTTAGTTTAAGTAGTTTGTAAGCTACGAACTAATAACCAAGCAGTTGAGTCCGATAGATTTGCAAACATTTTTTGAACTCACTAACAATACCAGATATTACTTGAAATATACTAAACAGTTTGATATAGCCTGTTTGTGTTAGGATCTAGCGATTGTATTAATAACAACAAGTTTCAGTTACGTAAACAAACCGTCACTTCTCTAATCGTAATTTGCATATAAACCTTGGTTTTGATTTGGTACGTTACCACTTTTGGTCCATACTGAATAATTTACTTTGCTTCTTTTTTGTGTTGGACTTATATATGTTTAATATACACTGAAATACAGTAAATGCATGGTAACAGTTTTGTTGTGGAACATTCGAGAATGCAATATTATGAATTTATGTATAAAAACGCGCGCGAGTTAGACGCAAGTCAGTCATGATCAAGATGTATTCATGTACTCAAAAGTCATTATTAAGTCATGCTCCGATACTCAAATTATGTAGTAAAGTCATGCTGTGAAGTTGTGATGTAGTAATTTCATTCTGATGTAATAAAAGCAGTTAATATAACATGAAGACGCAATTCGTAGTTCCTTTGACGTCCAAGAACCCAGCAAACGTAGTAAATGTGATTGAATAATAATGGGAGGCAAGCTAACAGCATGAAAGAACAGGTGATGTAATGTATTTCCTAATATAATAACTAAACCAATACGTTACAAGCTGTATCTTTCGTGGCTGATAGTGGTCTAATACTCCATTTATACATGAAAACCTATACTTACTTTAACCACTCTCAAAGGCTGCGTACACACATCGGCTTTATAGCGTGCCTGCGCTTTATTGTTCAAATGTTTGTTAAGCTTATGGGACTTAACTACGGGGTCATCAGTCGCTAAACTTACAAACTACTTATCAACTACCTTATACTAATGACGGCACAAATATCCATGCCCGAGGGGGGATTCGAACCCCCGACCGTAGCGGCCGTGCAGACCGTGACTGAAGCGCCTCAGTCCCCTCGGCCACCGCGGCCGGCTGCGCTTTATTAAGAGTTGGATGTGTATTAAGAAACGATGCATATAAATTTAGAGAGAACGTGTAATAAAGTATTAAAAATGCATTCCGATACTGCACTTAAAGAACATTAGAAGTAAAACATTTATAAAGTTACCATGTAGGGTAGAGCAATTAGACGAATTTCACTTAAACGTCAACGAAATAACACAGTATCGGTATGTGAAGTACACTATAATAATTTAAAACTCTGCTTGTAAGCTGTAGTACGTCAGTTCTCTAATACTTAAAAGAAGTGTAAAGCAGACAGAAATCTAGACGATATCATTTCGATTATGAGGACAAGGAAAGATAAATATCAATATACGAGCTGTCAAAAATTAACATACTAAATACTGATGCCGACGATTAACCGAATGAAAAATATCGATATTTCGATGTTGTAGAACCACTTTTTTTGTAAAAGAACACTGTGACTTAAGATTGCACATGTTATTTAAATCTGTAAATGTAAGTTTTATTAATCTACAAAAGATTAAAGTAAACTGAATTTAACCATAAATTATTTCACATATATATAATGAAACGTTTTTCAACATACTATAGCACTGCATTCTAAAAACAGAACCGAAAATAGATTTTAAAACATCCAAATGTCGATAATTTGAATGAAAAAATTCTGTTCCAAAATTTTACATTTTCGGTGTCCCCGATACACCAGGCTTCATGGCACGAGGAAATGCGAGTATTAGATTAGAGTTAGCTTCTTTTTGTAAAAAAAAAAAAAAAAAAAAAAAAAAAAAAAAAAAAAAAAAAAAAATATATATATATATATATATATATATATATATATATATATATATATATATTACACTTATTTTGCACTCCCACACATTAGTTGTTCCTAATAAAAATGAATGTCAAATGTTTGTAACCCTAGACTTAGAAACTACTTACACTAAGGACAACACACACACCTATGCCCGAAGCAGAACTCGATCCTCCGACCGCGAGCAATCACGTGCTCCGAAGCAAGACGCTTTAGAGCGCTCGGGCACTCCACTATGGCTGTTTGTAATGCTAAATATATTTTGAATACATCCATCCACTCCCCGATGACAGGAATTAATAAACAAAGTACGGCCAACTGTAAACACGCATAAAATATGGCATTGAGATCCCTGACGTTGCTGAGCCACCACGGACGTGCTATCAGTGCTCACAACACAGCCTGCGTGAACGCAATACATAGCTCGGCCCCTCTACGCCTCGCGTGATGAAAGAAGAACTTTTTCCTTGACTTTTGATCAGCATAGCTAGTCAGAGTCTATGTTCTCCAAAATTCAGCTACTCGTAAAAAATCGCCACAAAAGACCTTAACAGCAGGAAACAATACTACATTCTGAAAACATACTGTGCATCAGGGCTGGTTTTTTACTATGTAAATCTCAATTCCTGGCAGGGTGAATGTACTTAGTACGGTGTACAGATGTTTCGCAATCAGTTATTCAACATTTTGTTAAGATTGGGTTTTGAACATTTCTTGTTGTACCTGTACACTAGCTGTTGCCCTCCGTAAATTGGGGACCATTTCAAGATCACAAGTAATTAACTGTGTTAACAAAAAAAACTAAGTTCCATAAGGTACACACTACGTTTACATGTAACACATCTTCCGGAAGACGAAAACCAATTTTCGTAAACCGTTTTTCGCTGTCGTGTTTACATGGCACAGCCTGAATCGGATTTCATAACCCACTTAAGATGGCGGCTGAAAAACAGCTGATTCAGTTCCTGATTTAGTCAGCACAATCGCTATTTTTCTTTACTTAAATATACAGATCCATGCTCACACTAATATTCATACTTTTATTTCACATTAGTAAATATTACTCTGTCCATATGTGCCGAAAATTCTTAACAAAAAAAAAACACAATCTGACAAGCTAAGAACGTTTCAAAACGGTTTCGTTTACATGGGCACGAAAATGTAATGTGGAACTGGAAAACCGCTTTAGAGAAGTGGATTTTCAGAATCGATTTTGGAGTGTTTACATGACCAACAAAAAGCGGAATTGGGATATCGATTAACGAAATCCGGTTTTAGGAAACCATGTAAACGGGGTGACAGAATACCAGACGTGTAACAGCCTAAGGGACGATGTACACAAGTACAAACAAATGTAAGTACATCTTTACTAATGGGATCAGTAACATTTTTTAATTTTGAAATTTTATTTGTATGTACTACCCGAGTTTCGGGAGTTTTGTCTCATCATCATCTCATATTACAATCAAATAAAATAGTTACATCTATTATGTAATGAAATGGCTACCCTACATCTTTACTAAACCATAGGCCTAATACTAAATAGATACAAGTACAAATAATAAGTACCAGAAGTAAGTATAAATAACCCCACAGCTGCTTCTTTTACGCTGCTACTGATCCTACCTTAACGCCTATAGTATGCAGCTATAATGTTACGCCTCTCCTTCCCCCGCAGTTTCTCCAAGGTACTAAAATCACACCGCCGTTGCGCACATCTACGGCTTCCATATTGTACAAGTTGATTCAAAATCCACCGTATAATCCACGGAGCCCACTTACACTATACTATAGCCCCTTCTTGGATTCCAGGGTTTGTAATGCAATTTCAAAAGACAGCGTTTTAAATGAAAATTTACGGTGGCAACGCTCCAATATTTGATCGAGATGCGCCTCGGTTGCACAGTGGTAGAGTGCCAGACTACATATCCAAAGGTCGCGGGTTCGATACCCGTCAGGTCCTAGGATTTTTATCTGTCACTTTCCACTTCTTTCACCTCTGGCAGTATTGCTCATGTGAAAAATACCGAGTAGCACCGTGGTTCGGAACCCACGTTAAACTGTATGACCCCCTATAACTGGCTGGGTAAGTCAGTTCGAAGGTCGTAGGAAGGCAACGGCATACCACCTCCAAACAGGACCATGCCTAGTAAAGCACTGTGGTGTTCAAACCAATCTTCGGATTGTTGACTGCTTTACCTTTTACTCTCAAATAGCACATGCCGATAATAACGTTTTTCCATGAAGTTTTACCATCAAAAATTTTAAGAGCTGCTGGCTTTATTTATTTTATAGGTTTATTTCCCTCAGCAAGGAAACGAAACGATATAATGCACGACATACATTCAAAACATTTTACTACTCGTCTGTCATAAATCGCTCTATAATTTTTTGGTGGTAATTTGATATGGTCTTCCACGATGGAACAAAAAAATTTAACAGTAGAGAGCATTCTGATTTTTGAACTCTGCATGAAGAGAGAGACGTGATCACAAAGGTCATCTGTAATAATTATTCTGCTTTCCTGGTATCCAGTAAAGATTATGAGATTTTTCCATCCAAATTAACTTGCGGTTTTTAATTGGCCATTCCGGCCGCGCGTAAATTGCAACTGTGTCAGCTGTGATGGAATACATTAGGTAAGCCGATTAATGGCGTTCGGCTCGTGGCGCCACGCCGACTGAAATCACATTACGTTAATCAGTTTTTGGTGTCTCCTACCAGAGAGGTCTTACTGGCTAAATGTCGATGGCTCAAAAAAACTGTGACGTCTGAAATCATAGCTGTCGCGCTGTGACAAAAAAGGAGATAGAAAGAGAGAAAGGAAAAGAATGTAAGCGCATGATCACATGCACAGTGAAAAACCATTAAATCGTTTGTGGTTGGACGGTGAAGTCCTATTTTTAATAACGAATTCCGTTGCCCCCGATCACTTCCTTACTAGAACATACCTATAGTACTAAACGTCTAAATCTTCCACTCGATTCCCGATGAAGGTTACCTGTGTAACAACTTTCAGGGGTTATACAGGGTGACTCTAAATTCACGCACTCGGGGTTCGCAGCGCGATTCCTCACACGCTAGCAATAGAAAAATGTCACAAAATTTCGTCTTGCGCATATTTCCGGCAGTAAATGGACGTCGGAGATTGAGATGAGTGTGTGTCTGATATGTCAGTGTGTTTCAGAATTACACTACTACACCAACAAACTTCTAGGGGATGTGGGAGGTGTCTTGAGGAACAAAGTGAGCATACAAACCCATGCCCGGAAACGTCATCCAATGACGCTACAGAGCTTCGAAGTTGCTGTATGGGATGTCTAGCGGTAGGAGCTGGTGCCTGTAACTTGGACTCTCCGTAGCGTCGTTGAATGGCGTTTCCGGGCATGGGTTTCCATGCTCATTTTGTTCCTCAAGACGCCTAGTACATCCCTTACAAGTATGTTGGCGTTATTATGAAACACACTAATGTATGGAACACACAGCCATCTCAGTCTTTGGTGTCCATTTACTGGCGGAAATATGCGCAGGATGAAATTTTGTGGGAGACATTTTTCATTGTTGGCAGATGAGGAATCGCGCTGCGAAGCCGGAGTGCGCGAATTTAGATTCACCCTGTATAAAAGAATTACTTTACATTATCTGTGTCTTAAATTAAGAGCTGTAACAGCATTTTCAATTAATATTATTACAATACATTTTATTTTTATGTAATAGATTTTAGCTCCGGTGACGTTACACCCCAGGAGTAATCCTAAGTTATACAAACGTTATAGCGAAGTTACTGTCTGCTTATCTAATTACGAAACGATTAAAAATAGTTTTGTCAAGTCTGATAGTGGAATCCTTCAGAAAATTGATGCTCTAATAGTGTAATCTTTTCTCCTGATCAAAGGCAATAGATTGACTCAAAGTCGATATAAATTACTGTACTCCATATTCGTATGACTAAATGAGAATTGCTTCTTGATTTTAGTCGTCTTTTTTCTGCCGAATGTGTGTCACATTCGTATGAACACTGTCTCCAAAAGTGATACTGCTGCGTCTGGGCTGCTGAGAGGCAAACTGTAAGCACAGCACACAAGATAATGCTCACTGAGACGTTTCAGTGGAGAAACAAGTGAATTTTTCCCGGCGACAAAAATGTTCAAATGTTTGTACAGCTTATGGGACTTAACTACGGGGTCATCAGTCCCTAAACTTACAAACTACTTATCTACTACCTTATACTAAGGACGGCACAAATATCCATGCCCGAGGGGGGATTCGAACCCCCCGACCGTAGTGGCCGTGCAGACCGTGACTGAAGCGCCTCAGCCCCCCTTTTTCTTTCTTTTTTTTATGCTGTGGCCAGGATTCGAAACCAGGATCTCCTACTTACGAGGTAGTCGTTTTAGAACACTTTTTTATATATCTTTCTCTCTTCTTCCTTCGTAAATTAAATTCTTGTCTTCATTTGTTGAATGGACTAAAATTTCCTCCTTCGTTTCTTTAAAGGTGAAGACAAAGCAGTCCTTTAACCGTTTTATAATTTAAGAATGCAACTGGAGAAAAAAAAGGAAATAATAATGACTTCAATGATTTTTAATATTTCTCCTCTGAGGTATGATTTCCTTCAGCGATCTGAAACATAACTACTGACAATTTCTGAAATGTAGAATAAAGTACTTTTTTCGGTTTCTTTCTCCTTACTGGCGATTTCAAAGTTCATCTTCGCCAGGTTAAATGATTTAGTTTCCACACGTTTCCGTGTCCTTTATCAGGTTCTTCTTTATTTTCTCACTTTGTTTATCTTCTCTAACTCAGAAATGCGTCAGCGGGATGGAACACCGCTTTCTTTAGTGATACAAAAGAAAATAAATTCTTGGTGATGTAACGGTTTATTCGTAAGGAATGATTTTTATGTATAATATGAGGAGTAAACTAAAATAAGGTAAAATTAAAACGTCTCTCTTCTAGAGCCAAAACGTGATGAGATGAAATCTTTGCCTTTTAAAAAATGATTCTGTTCGGCAATAATCGTTCCATAGTTGATCGTTATATTTGTTTTTCTCTTATGTTCCTAATTTTGTTTATATATTTTCACCTTTTTGTTTTGTATGCACAATCAGGTATAACGTTGTAGTTGTAATTCACATGATGGTTCTATTGAGAAAGTTTGCGTATTGTTTTCGATAATCCTTTATTTGCAGTAGTTTGTGGCGCTGTAGTTTAATGTACGTCCAGAAATCTCCTTCGCTCTTCTCCATGTTTGTAAATATGTAAAACACAGCGTGTCCCTTTAACGAGTTCACTGCATTTTGCTTCTTTTGAGAGTAAAGTTCTTCGTCTGGGTGTAGGACGCTCGCGGGTGTTATGGTGTGCGGCGAAGTTCGTTGCATAAATGCAAGTTTGTACCTGAGGGACTGCCAAATATTGTGGACGTTTTTGCAGACAAACTGATGTTCGTCTGTGTCATTCAGATTACAGGTTGGGCACAAGGAAGAATTTGCTAGGTGTATTTCGTGGAGTATATGGTTTGTTGGGACTTTTCGGTTGACAGCATAATACCACTGCGCCCTCACGTTGGTTGGTTGGTATGTGAATGTTTCTCCAGATTATTTTCCAATTTAAGTCTTTATACTTCTTTTCAATGACGTTTTTACTATGAAACTGCAGAAAGTTTCTGTAGATTGCTTTGACTTTATACATGTCCTTCTCTGATATTCTCATACTGATATAGCTATATTCTGTTAAAAAATGTTTCAAATGATACAATTCAGTGGGAATGTGGCTAACATCGATTGGAGCAGCACAGTTGGGCGGCGCTATTTCATTTAATAGAAATGCCGCTATGGTGTTCGGCATTTTGGTCCACAGTTTGTACGTTTTGCTAAGGTACAGAGCTTGTGCTTTGTCATATACATCCATTAGGTTAAGGCCACCGTTGTCGACCGATAGTGTTAAAGTTTCGTATTTGACTTTAAAAATATTGCCGCGGCTGACGAAGTGGCCAAAGGCAGCTAAGATCCTGTCTGCCACAGTCATCGGAATTGGCAAGACTTGGGCCACATAATTTATTTTAAGTGTTAGATAGGTATTCACCAGTTCCACTCTTTGTATTTCATCGAGTGTCTTGAGTAGATTTTGGAATGTACTGGCACGCATGCTATTAAGTTTTAATTCAGCTCAAAGTTCCTAGTGATTGGAAAAAAGCGCAGGTGACTCCCGTTTATAAGAAAGGAAAGAGAACTGACCCACACAATTACAGGCCAATATCGTTGACATCAGTTTCATGTAGAATTTTGGAGCATATTCTCATTTCGAATCTAGTAAATTTCCTTGAAACGGAAAAGCTTCTTTCCATGAATCAGCACGGGTTTAGGAAACATCGTTCATGTGAAACTCAACTTGCCCTTTTCTCACATGACATCTTGCGAGCCATGGACGAAGGGCAACAGACGGATTGTGTTTTTCTCGACTTCAAAAAGGCGTTCGACGCGGTGCGACACTGCAGACTGCTAACGAAGATACGAGCTTATGAAATAGGTTCACAGATTTGTGACTGGCTGGAAGACTTCCTAAGTAATAGAACGCAGTACGTTGTTCTCGACGGCGAGTGTTCATCAGAGACGAGTGTATCGTCAGGCGTGCCCAGGGGAGTGTGATAGGACCGCTATTATTTTCTATCTATATAAATGATGTGATGGACAGAGTAAGTTGTAATATGCGGCTGTTTGCTGATGATGCTGTGGTGTATGGGAGGGTCTCGTCTGTAACTGACTGTAATAGCATACAGGATGACTTAGACAAAATTTCTAGTTGGTGCGAAGATTGGCAGCTAGCTCTCAATGTGGAAAAATGTAAGGTGATGCGCATGAGTAGGAAAAACAATCCCATAATGTTCGAATACAGCATTAGTAGTGAGCTTCATGATGCTGTCGCGTCGTTCAAATATCTAGGCGTAACATTGAAGAGCGATATGAAATGGAACGAGCATGTAAGGACAGTTGTGAGTAGGGCGGACAGCCTACTTCGGTTTATTGGGAGAATTTTGGGAAGATGTACTTCACCTGTAAAGGAGACCGCGTATAAAACGCTTGTACGACCACGTCTTGAGTATTGCTCAAGTGTTTGGGACCCGCAGCAGTTAATTTTGAAGGAAGACATAGGGGCGGTTCAGAGACGAGCAGCTAGGTTTGTTACCGGTAGGTTTGACCAATGCGCGAGTGTCACGGAAATGCTCCGGCAACTCAATTGGGGATCGCTGGAAGAAAGACGACGTTCTTTTCGTGAATTTCTGTTGAGTAAATTTAGAGATCCGGAATTTGAAGCTGAGTGTAGTACGATCTTGCTGCCGCCTACTTACATTTCGCGTAAAGATCACAAAGACAGGATAAGAGAAATTAGGGCTCGTACAGAGGCACATAAGCATTCTTTTTTTCCTCGTTCAATTTGGGAATGGAATAGGAAAGGAAATGCCTAGTAGTGGTACAGTGTACCCTCCGCCACGCATCTTACGGTGAATTGGGGAGTATGTATGTAGATGTAGATGTAGATGTATTCTTCTGTAATTTAGTGCAATTGTTTGATGGATTTGGGGCGTGTATTCAATTCCAAGGCACTTTTAAGTGGCAGTCTTTTTTATTTCCCCTTGGATGGGATCTCCTAATCCTCGTCCGATATCCATTATAGCGGATTTTCGCCTGTTCAGTTTGGCGCCAGACGCGAGTAGTCCCCTCGGCCACCGCGGCCGGCTCCTGGCGACACCGCAGGCAATTACCTATCTAAATAATGTAGATGTAAATTTGTCTGCTGATCATGTATATGGCATACGATACATAAATACTAAAAATTAAGTATTATATGCGCTACTTTGTAGTTACAGGTAGTTCAGATTAACCTTCCGCAGTTTTCACAAATGACTGAGCACACTTTTCGTGCTGTTTGGTTACTAAGAAACTTTTCAGACTGAATCGAAACTTGACAGACTGAATGAAGAATGAAAATAAGAGAGCAATATTATTATTTTGGCTTAGGTTTCCAACACTAAATATTTTCTAAGAAAAATATATTCCAAGTGTTGAAGTAAACTACTCTGCTAGGACAGTTATCAGTCACTTTATAGCTCAATGGTTGCTAGCATAGTGGCTCAGCGCGTTCGGTCGGAGGGTTGGCCGTACTCTGGAATAAAGAAACTGAGCCAAGAACTAACCGAACAGAGAAGAAACACGATCCACGACTGCAAAAGAAGCGAACTATCTACAGAGCCAGAAAAAATGGTTAAAGGGTCAGCTGACAAATCTTGCGTCTGGTGTTCAAATCCCAGCATTTTTCCCCTTCTCTTGATGTCCCAGAAAGTATGAGATATTCTGAAACTGAATGGAATTATTACAAGAGAATGTTATTAAAAATAGCTGCATTCATTAGTTTCTTTCAAAAAAGCATTTTATTTTAAATACTATTAGTTGATGTATCATGTAGGGTGTTACAGGTGTGACACTTTCCAGGTTATCAAGATGTGCCTGGATAACCCTATTTTAATCACCTTAACGTGCACACAAAATTTCCTTGTCTATTCGCAAGCAGCAGCAGTTACTGTAATGCCTTGTATAAAACTCTTCGGTTCGCAGTCCAGATATCCTCTAAGAAATATATGTTGATAGTTCGGATCTGCGTCGACAGAGAATTCGAACTGTTTCCAGAAATGAGACAATGCTCACTGTCCCCAGAAAAGTCTCTGACTTATTCTCTGGTAGTCGTACACTGTGACTTCACGACTGTGTAGAAACCCCAGAGGTCGTCCTGCCAGTTGCACCCTCTTCTCTGAATACTGTGTTTTGCCTTCAGTGTCGCTTCTCGGAATTTGTATAATCATCATACGCTATAAAGTCGAATTCATATTCCGTGTCATCAAGTAAGTCTTGCATCGTGTCAAATTCAAATGTTTATAAATCTATCGGACCAAACTGCGTGGTCATCAGTCCGTAGCTTACAAACTACTTAAACCTAGGTAAACTAACCTAAGGACAAACAAACACACACATGCCCCAGGGAGGACTCGAACCTCCACGGCGAGCAACCGCGCGCTCCGCAACGAGACGCTTTAGACCGCTCGTCTACTCCACCGCGGCTTGCACCGTGTCGTCCAAGATCTTTAAACTATCGAAAGTTTCCAGAAAACGACTGGTAACGAATTATACTTCACTGTTGGGCGTGGTGTCGTCAAACTGATCTATTAGATCAACCAAACGCGTAGCGTTTCAACACTATGTTCATCGTTTACGTACAGTCTAACATATACACTCATGACACTACCGCAGATTTTTGTTATATTCTGCGACAGCAGCGCTCCAAGCGGCAGGCAAGCTACATTTCTGAATACGATCTTGGATGAGAACGAATAGTAACGTTTATATTCATTTTAACATATTGCCGCGAGAGACGACGAACACCAACTGCCGGCGTGGCGCAGGGGATAGCGTCACGGACTGCGGAACAGAAGGTCGCCGGTTCAATCCCGCCCACCGGCATAAAGTTCTTTATTTGTAATTAACAATTCCAGAATGTTCTACGTCTTTCTTATGGTCACTTGTAAATTCTACTTGTTTCTTATGTTAACTGTTCTAATTTCTGGTAAATTCTGTCTGTATATAAATAGCAGAGCACTCTGCCTGAGAAGCAGTCAGTGCTGCGTGTATGTTGAGTTCGTAATAAACGTGCTTTCAGTATAAGTGCTGTATTTAGTTGCCTTCGAAGTCAAGCCTACTTCCATTGCAACGTGACATTGTTTGGTGGTGGTGCCGGGTACACTGTGCAACAGCTGCATCACCGTGGCTCCGATTAGGCAACGTAAAAGCCGTCGCTTACACGGACTGGAACCGGAATACAGGGGATACACCGAGTACATCCTTCCAAAAGTCCGTATTATCAGAAGAACGATGGAGACGAAACCAGCAATAAGCCAGCTGCACATCAGACACCCGTCGGTGTTCTCTGGAGATGCTGGACAGACCCCAACAAATGGCTAAAAGGGTTCGACCGAGTCGTCAGTTCCGTTTGAACCGCGCTAGTGTGCGGACGCTGTGTACTGCCTGCGCTGCGTTTCCTTGTTTACCTTTCTGGACTTGTGTTTCACGTAGTGTTGTTATTTCTTGTGTCCATGTGTTTTAATAGTTTTTGCTTCATAGTGCTACTGTTCGTCGTAATTTCGGTTTTCTAACCGAAATTTTCAGGATACATCATGTCTACTAACGCCAGGAAAGACCAGCTTGTTTTTGCTTTTGACAAGCAAACCCGACCGGTACAGCCTACGGCCCTGGAAGTAGGTGACTGTATTGTAAATGTACTTGGTATCAGTATTGATTCTGTTCACACAATGCAATTAGATAACGAACAATATTGTGTCTTCGTCAAATTTTTCGATCATGTGAGTATAAAAAATCTGTTAGCCAAATGGGGAACGGAAGTTGAATTCATGCATAGAGATGGAACGAAAAGCAGGGTTTCCATATGGCGTGCTGATATAGTGTATAAAACTGTCAGAGTATTGAACCTTCCGATAGAAATAGATAACGACCTGATTAGAGAGGCTCTTTCGAAATATGGGGATATTAAGAATGAAAGATGGTCGCGACATTACAATCTTCATTGTTTCAATGGTATTCGGTCTGTTGAGATGGACATTAAGTCAAATATACCATCCCACATAACTGTAAGCGGTTATAAGGCCCAAATTGTTTACAACGGACAGGTATCAACATGTCACGTGTGTAACGAAACCGGTCATTTGAGACAGGATTGTCCGCGCCGAGTTTACGTTCTAAAAAATAATCTGACGCAACGGCACAGGCTTACGTTAAATGACGTGTTACTGAATAATACCCCCGATCAGCTGGTTGGAGCTGTTAATGTATCGTGCCCTTCTGTTATCCCTCTTGAAGACACAAATCAATTTCCACCCTTGGCACCGAAACAAAATTCTGTTTCTACTGTTTGCGACAATGAAATCTTACCGAAAAAACGTCCTCTGGAGGCAACTGATAGTTGTACAGATGACGATGAATCCGACACGTCCCACTCGGTACGTAAACAAAAACCGTGCGATGATGAAGTAGATTCTCAAACACGTGAAATGAGGATGGATACTGATTTACAAGTAGATAATCAGCAGTCTGTAAATGATAAAGAAGAAGGCGTAGTTCACACTGCTGTGCACGAATCAAAAATAGAAGTTGCTGCCTGTCAATATCAGCAGCCTTCTGTTAGTGAAAGCATCCAGGACGAACCTACAACAGTATCCGCGACATCAGCTTCTCAAAATCTCAAATCGGATGTACCAAACAGAGAGCTGGACAGTGCCGGCCAAGATGTAATCGTGGCCAGCACAGAAGGAAGGACAGTAGCAGTAGAAAATGCGGAAGCGAACACAGTTGCTACAGACGTCCGACGTAGGAAACTGAAACCACAACCGAATTTGAATGTAGAACGGAGATAGGGGAAGCCAAAATCCGGAAAGAGTGAGACAAATCCGAAAAATGTCCGATACGAGACGGTGAGGCACGAGTCATTGGAGGAACAACCTTCAGGCTCGCAAGGAAACAAACCCGTTAGTGATACCGGTGGGACATCTCAAAGTGTTAAGAAAATAATGCAATAATACTAAAAGTCCTGTCACGATACTTAACGTCGAATATACCAGGAAACGTGTATTCCGCTACCAGAAAATCAGAACACAGGTAGTTTTTTAACAGCTGTATACACACTCGAATGACGCAGTCGTATACCGTCACCACTATAAACATTAACAAAATTACCTCTGAATTGAAAATATCAGCTCTTAAAGAATTTCTGTACGAATCGGCGACTGATATTGCTCTGTTGAAAGAAGTTCTTATTTCAAATTTGTTTATTCCGGGATATGTTAGTTACATGAATGTTTCACAAGAATCAAATGTTGGCACAGCAGTCTTAGTAAGGGAGGGCATCCCTGTAACAGAAGTAGAACGTTTGGAATCTGGAAGGGGACTGGGGTTAAATATTAATGACGTTAATGTTGTAAACTTGTACGCTCCTTCAGGAAGTTCGCGCCGAGCTGATAGAGCAATGTTCTTTAAAAATGAACTTATATATCTGCTCAGGAAGAATCCAAGTCGTTTAATACTGGGTGGTGATTTCAACTGCATTTTAAATCGGAAAGATCAGATCCCCAATTTTAATTTTTCGACTGAATTGAAACAACTGGTTACTGGTTTAGAATTAAATGACGCGTGGGAAACTAAATACCCCACAATTGTTGAGTTTACTTATGTAACTGCACACTCACGAAGTAGAATCGATACACTGTATATCTCCAAAAATCTTGGAATTTCCTTGACGAAAGTAGAAACGATACCTACGTATTTTTCGGATCATTCAAGCGTCTTAGCTTGCTTAAATTTAACGCTACAGCCCGTACGTAGATTCAGGAATCAGTGGACCTTAAATGTATCTTGCTTCCACACCGTGACTTAGAAGATCAAATTAGTGAAGCCTTGGCAATTTGCGTGCGTGCCCGTAGTCGACATGTTTCTACTTTAGATTGGTGGGTTAAAATGGCAAAGCCGAAACTGAGGAAGACACTTATGCAGTATAGTGCACAAACCGCTGGGTAACGGAAAAGTACTATAGAATATTACTATTCGATGTTGAGAGAATTATATGATCAGGTCTCATCCGGGTCCACAACACGGCTAGCAGACATTAAGAGAGTAAAAGCCAAGTTACTAGACATCAAACGGAAACAACTAGAAGGAGTGAAACTAAAATCAAAGGCTAATTCAGTATCAGAGGACGGAACGGCTTCACTTTATCACCTGGTGAAGCATGCCAAAAACAGGAGATGTACCCTTATTGATGAACTTCGAACAAACCATGGCACGATCCTCAGAACCCAGCAGGAGATCATGAAAGAGGTCTATTGTTATTATCAGGAGCTATATTCTGATAAACCATGCTGCGAGGCGGCCTTGGAAGATTTTCTCGCCGTAATAACACCACAGTTGACGGAACATGATAATGAACTTTTCCTTGCACAAGTCACAAAAGATGACATCTATGACATACTATGCACCTCGCCACCCAAAAAATCCCCAGGCCCGGATGGTCTGCCAGTAGAATTTTATATACGCTACTGGCCAATATTGGGAGGTGTAATTACGGATGTCGTGAATGAAATCATGCAGGGCATAGTAATACCAACTGAATTCAAAGAGACTAAAATTGTACTAGTCCCAAAAAATAGAGGGAAAAAAGATTTGAATAACTTCCGGCCCATATCGTTACTAAATTCGGATTACAAAATAATAGCGAGAATACTAAACAAGAGAATATCTTTATTGACAAATAAAGTTATTAGTAATCATCAAAACTGCGCAGCAGGCAAAACAATTTTTCAAAACATAGCAGAATTCAGGGATGTAATCGCATTAACTTCCGTAACTAACATAAAATGTTCCTTAATTTTCTTTGACTTTTATAAAGCTTTTGACTTGGTGAGTCACACATATCTTTGTAAGACATTAAAAAATGGTTTCAATGTTCGTGTCATACAGTTGATCAAGAATGTTGCTACAGATATAAGCGCAAAAATAGCGGTAAACTGCCAAACAACTAAGCCGTTACAAATAAAACGTGGGATACCTCAAGGTAGTCCTCTGTCTATGTCCTCATTTGCTATTTCACTGGACCCTTTTCTGAAACAAATTCATGCAAAATTAACAGGTATAACGATAGCCGGGCATAAAACTACGATAAGAGCCTACGCTGATGACTTGGGAATCATCATAAAGAACAGTAATGATGTAGATACACTCGCTACAGTTATTAAAAAATATTGTTGTGCATCTGGGTCAAATGCAAATGAAAAGAAAAGTAAGATGTTAAATCTCAGGGGCTTCGATCATATTAACATTGATTGGGCGACATTAGTAGAGCAACACAAAACGCTTGGCATCACTCTGACGCCGTGCACTATGAAAATGACCGCCTTAAACTGGAAAAACACAGCAAGGAACGTGCAAGGAGCCATAATCGAAAATTTGTCACGATATATGAACCAGGTTCAACGGACAAAGTACATAAACTCGTGTATCCTTGCAAAAGCGTATTATACCGCTCAATTATTTCCCCTCCCCAAAATGATAGCAAGGGAAAGAATGTCAAAAATTACAAGTTTTTTATGGAAGGGAGAAACGTTTCGAGTACCTGTCCAAGTAGCGGTATTAGATCCTAAAAATGGTGGATTAGGACTAACAGATATCTCCAACAAAGCATCTGCACTTTATATTAAACGCCAAATGGAATTTATCAGAGCAAGACCAGGGACCATTACCAGCCAACTCTTTCACATTGTGACACCGCACAGCTTAGATCCTCCTGTTGACGTACAGAGAATTAATAGGCGACTGCAGCACGTGAGGGCTTTCTACATCGAACTGAGTTACCTGAGTAACGAAATTAAACATTCGTCACAGATAACGACGAAAGCTTTTATACAGGAACGGAAAGACAATTAAGGTAGAAATAAAATAGAAAAAAAGTTTCCGAACCTGGACTGGACCACCATCTGGAGAAATATTAGTTCTAATACCCTTTCGTCAGATGTGAAAAGTGCATGGTATAAGGCTATCAACAACGTAATTAGCACGAATGAAAGGCTGTATGATATCGGCATTAGCGACACCAACATGTGTAGAAAATGCCATCTAGTCGACACAGTTATACATAGGTACACTTGCACCGGCAATATACAGATTTGGAAATGGGTTCAAGAAAATATAGCATTTATTACGAGGACTTCACCAGCGGCTATATTGATAACGTTGCTTCGTAGACCACAAGAACGTTATTTCCCAGAATCAAAGAACAACGCCGTCCACTGGCTACTGGGTCATTATGTAAATTACGTGGTCAACAGGCCGGGAACAGAAAGTACTATCGATTTTCTAGTGTACTTGCAGTGTGAATATCACAAAATGTATAATTATAAGAATTACAAGAAAAATTTTGGAAACATGTTAAAAATTGTGTTTGAAAGATTGGGGATAGGGTAAAGTCAAATAAAGATTCATAATGTCTAACACATGGAATACGAAAGTGTTGCAAACAGATGAACGTATAAAATGGATAACATTTTACCTATCGTTATTGTTCATAATTACCTTCACAATGTTTTCGTGTTTTTCAAATCCATAAATAAGATGCATCATAAGCAGAAGTAATGCTGCCTTAGAATAAGATAAAATTTACGTTCAAATAATATCGACATTCGTGTAAAAAACATAATACATATAACCTAATGATAATAGCGACAGCGGTAAGACGGCATTTGCTGTAGTATTCTGAGCTGCGGTCATCACGAGTGGCTATTAGGCTGCTACCTAAAAAAAAAAAAAAAAAAAAAAAAAAAAAAAAAAAAAAAAAAGAAGAAGAAAGTTGCCAAGTATAACACGTGGGATCATACGATGTGCTTGGCCAACGTTTATTTCTATCTGGATGGAACAGCCCAGCAATGGGCCCAAAGACACGGTGAGCCGACACAATCGTACATACAGAGTGTTTTGGCCCTGTGTAACGTAGTCAATCCAAACATGACTGAAGCGGACAAAATCACACACCTGATGAAGGGAATTGCAGAAGATATGTACCAAGCTCTTCTGATAAAAGACGTCGCTACGACAGAAGAGTTCATCATGTGGTGCCAGCGTATTGAAGAGATGCAACAAAGGAGGGTTGGACGCAAGAAGTATGACAGACTTCCAAATGTAGTCCCTATGGCCGTTGTGAAAGACCAGCAGGACTTGGCTTCTCTCATACGACAAATCGTGAGAGAAGAATTACAACAGTGCATGGCAGCCGGGACTATTAGACCGAGTGAGCATCAGATTATGGCCATGGAAGTGAGCTCTGTAAGTCACGAGGTAGCCGACGCCGCTGAGGACGAGGTATTTCAAACATTAGCTCCTGTCTGCCCCGTCAATCGCACCCGACGTGAAGAATGGCGGCGCCCTGCTATGACTTACGCTGCAGCCGCCAAACGGCAACCCATGAACCGACCGACGCGACCACAGCCAACTCCCCCGGTAACTATGACGCCCCGCAGAAGAACAGACGTCTGGAGGACAGAAGACAACACACCACTGTGGACGCCCTGGACATGTCGTACGCTACTGCAGAGAGAGGAGGATCTAACTTCCGCACCAGTGCTAGCCTTGTACGACGAGAATGCAGAAACGGAACTTCACACAGACGCCAGTGGTTATGGGATTGGTGCAGTGCTTGTACAAGTTCAGGAAGGTTGTGAAAAAGTGATAGCCTATGCGTCAAGAGTACTCTCAAAGTCCGAGATAAACTACTCTACAACTGAAAAAGAATGTCTCGCGGTTATCTAGGCTATCAACAAGTTCCGGCCGTATTTATTCGGCAAACCATTCACCGTCTTGAGAGACCACCATTCTTTGTGTTGGCTGACTAGCTTGAAGGATCCATCAGGTCGACTAGCAAGATGGGCACTAAGAGTCCAAGAGTACGATGTCACAGTGGTATTCAAGAACGGGCGCAAACACAAGGATGCCGACTGCCTTTCGAGGAATCCATTAGTGGAACACAACAGCATTAATGAAATTTCAGCTCTCACTGAATTAGATGACATTACAGCTGAACAGAGGGAAGATCCAACACTATTAAAAATGATAGAGGCCTTGGAGAAAGGAGAACCGACCAATGGGGAGTTCCAACTTATAAACGGAACATTGTACAAGAGCAACTACGATCCACTGGGCCCCAAATGGCTACTTGTTGTTCCAGCTCATCTCCAGCCAGCTATTCTCGAATATTTCCATGATGCTCCAATATCCGGTCATCTGGGATTCGTGAAGACCCTAGACAGAATCAGACGCAGGTATTACTGGAAAGGTCTCTACCGATCTGTCAAGCACTATGTGAGTCACTGTAAAGAGTGCCAGCGACGGAAGCATGTGCCGCAATTACCTCCAGGACATCTCGTACCGATTCCGCCGGCAGCAGCTCCATTCCACCGAGTTGGGATCGATCTTTTAGGGAGATTCCCGAAGTCGACAACCGGTAACTGTTGGATAATAGTCTGCACTGACTACCTCACATGCAACGCTGTCACCAAACCTGTGGCGGCTGCAGAAGCTCCAGAGATCGCAAAATTTCTTGTAGAAGACATTATTTTGAAGCATGGAGCACCACGTGTCATGATATCTGATCGTGGAAAAGTATTCCAGTCAAAACTAGTATAAGAGGTAATGTCACGGTGCAACATTGTCCACAGAATGACAACTGCATACCATGCTCAGACAAATGGTCTTACGGAACTTTTTAACAAGACGTTAGCCGACATGCTGTCGATGTACGTCGATGTTGAGCAGAAGGATTGGGATACAATTCTGCCAGTCGTGACATTTGCTTACAATACCGCAAGACAAGACACCACAGGCTTCGTTCCGTTTTTCCTGCTCCATGGCCGTGAAGCTGAGACGACAATGGATACACTGTTCCCGTTCCAACCGGACGACACTCAGGATGACTATGTCAAACAGCTAATCACCAGGGTCGAAGAAGCAAGACAGCTGGCTCGCATACGGACACTGGACGCCCAGGAGAAGGACCGTCAGCGGTATAACGACAAGCACCGACCTGTTGTGTACAGCCCAGGAGATCTGGTATGAATTGTTACCCCTGTACGGAAGGTTGGACTGTCAG
Organism: Locusta migratoria; assembly: GCA_026315105.1. Taxonomy (NCBI): domain Eukaryota; kingdom Metazoa; phylum Arthropoda; class Insecta; order Orthoptera; family Acrididae; genus Locusta; species Locusta migratoria. The sequence goes on from CM048751.1 coordinate 28,661,825, forward strand.
AAAAGTTATTGAAGCGATATTTTGGTCCGTATCGTGTCATACGCCGCCTGTCAGACGTCACATACGAAGTTGAGGATTATGAGCCGTCGTCGAAACGTCAAAAACGAAGAGACATTGTTCACGTCCTGCGCATGAAGCCTTACTACGATCCTGAAGAGCAGGTAGACGACAATGGCTTCTTGATCAAGGACTTTAAGGACCGTAATGTTCCTGATGAAGCCACGACAGGAACGTCTGTCGTCGATAATCGCGGAGAAGGAAAGGATTCTCTTGAACTGTCATACAGAGGACCCATGACACGGTCAAGATCCAGGACATTGCAGCTGGCTCTACAGGGATCATAACAGCGGGTCGCTGTTTCTCCAGGAGAGGGAGCAATGCCGCGATAGACCACGAACACCAACTGCCGGCGTGGCGCAGGGGATAGCGTCACGGACTGCGGAGCAGAAGGTCGCCGGTTCAATCCCGCCCACCGGCAAAAAATTTATTTCTTTGTAATTTACAATTCCAGAAGGTTCTACATCTTTCTTATGTTCACTTGTAACTTCTACTTGTTTCTTATGTTAACTGTTCTTCTAATTTCTGGTAAATTCTGTCTGTGTATAAATAGCAGAGCACTCTGCCTGAGAAGCAGTCAGTGATGCGTGTATGTTGAGTTCGTAATAAACGTGCTTTCAGTATAAGTGCTGTGTTTAGTTGCCTTCGAAGTCAAGCCTACTTCCATTGCAACGTGAGGAACATTATGAAACGTATGTAATGCCATAAAAATAGGTAACCTACAGGCTTCAACTGAATAATTTCGTTTCATATTAAAAATATGAAAAAAATATGCTAGGAAACAGCAGAAGACCTTCTTTTTGGCAGAAAGACTTCGCTTTTCTACTAAGAATGTTAAGGTTGCTTCACTTCAATTCCAGTCGAATCAGTGAATCTTGAACGTAAGAAACGTATATAGGATGCAATGACTACGATGTTTAACGAGCTAAATCAGCCACCACAGCTGTAACTGAAAGAAAAATTCACAATAAAACGGCAAAGGTAATGAAACTGTTTTTCAACAAAGAAGGAGCCTATTCCACAATTGTTGCTACAGCTGAACAACAATCGGCAAGAATCTTCAAAACATTGGCTTTTCAAGCTACAGTAATTACTTCACAAGGCGGCGAAAAATTCTTCGTTTGTGTGGCAACAATGTCCATAGTTGCTTTCATAATTATGAATAGCAGTGTTTGTCCGTCTTTGCAACTACAATAAAAATGCGATTTTTCTCACCATACGCGTTTCGTTTTAATGATAGTAAAACTTCTTCAGTGATCTGTAATAATAGAAATCTACAGTTTGTTTTCTTTGTAGATCTAAAACGGTTCGTTAACGAAACATCAAAAGTAGGCCTAACGTTTTTTACTTACAGAAATTTTGTCTTCTTTTCACTTCACATCATGGAATGCCGAAAAAACGACACAGCACGAAGAATCGGCGGTACTGCATGAAACAGATCGGCATCCCATGATGTGAAGTGAAAAGAAGACAAAATTTCCGTAAGTAACATAACGTCAGGCCTACTTTCATGTTTCGTTAACGAACTGTTTTCGATCTATAAACAAAAGAAACTGTAGATTTCTATTATTATAGACCACTGAAGATGTTTTACTGTCAGTAAAACGAAACGCGTCTGGTGAGAAAAATCGTATTTTTATTGTAGTTGCAAAGACGGACAAACACTGCTATTCATAATAAATACAGTAATTACACTCAAAAGAACATGCTCGTATAAGAGAGACGAGTGAGGTGTAAAAACGTGCGAATTGATACGCTTAAAAATAACACAGCCTATTATAGCAAGAAGAGACCATAATAGAAATTTCTGTTTTTCTTGTGTTTATATTCTACTTACCTTCAGAGGAATAAGCTGCAAAAATACAAATGTTTGTAAGTATTTGTTCATGACGAAGTTGGTCTTTATACCACTGAATCAGTTAAATTGGACTGTTCTTGCATTAATTTCCGTATTATGTACGTCTCTTGATATTTTACTAATGTTTGTAACGCAAAAATTGTACTAACTATTTCGTTAATTACGTACAAAAATAATTCTAAACAAACATCAAAGAGCTAGTGTCGTTGAAACTGTCAGTTGGTAACAACCACAGACATATATAACTAGACTGGCAATGCCATATGCTGTATCATTGGTGTCAGTGACGTCTCGCCGCCATATTTCTATACCATAACGTGAAAGCAGTCGTGTGAGTTATTACAGAAAACAGTCGTAAAAATACGAATGAACTGACGTAATTATGCTGTCCTTAGAGTTTTGACATGTAGGAAATCCGTGTTTTGTACACGGCTGAAATTTTTTAGGCTTTAGTAAGCTTCAACACATACAGTAATGAGTTGCACTGATTTGTTGTTATTAATCTGTTACCAATTTCATACAATTTCGGATTTTCTTTCAGTAGTATGGTGTTCTCATAGTGGGTAACACGTACCCTTATTCTGTTGAGAGTTCTTACGAAATCGATAGTCTTCTTTGACGCACACACTAATTAGTCACGTTTCCTGGTTTTATTAATCTGTTTACAGTTTCGATCAACTTCGGCTTTTCTTTTAATAGTATGGCCGTTATAAATGTGTCGTGGATAACACATAGCTTTATTCTTGTTAGTGTTTTTCAGATAGCTTCTTCTGCTTTAACTGTACGTAACGGTAAAATTTTACCTATCATCCCGCCGACCTCTCATGATTATGTTGGCAACACAACAAAATGGTAGAAAGTCTTTGCCTAGTTGTTAATGTTTAACCGTACATAACACGTTCTGCTTATAACACGATTCGAAAATGCGGAAGCATTAGCTCAAATGCAAAACATGTTCAAACTAACTAGTAACGTCATATCGTGTCAGAAGATCACAGTAGTACCGATGCGCCGCGGTGGAGTAGCCGAGCGGTCTAAAGCACCTCGCTGCGGAGCGCGCGGTTGCTCGCCGTGGAGGTTCGAGTCCTCCCTGGGGCATGGGTGTGTGTGTGTGTGTGTGTGTGTGTGTGTGTGTGTGTTTGTTTGTTTGTCCGTAGGTTATTTTACCTAGGCTTAAGTAGTTTGTAAGCTACGGACTGATGACCACGCAGTTTGGTCCGATAAATTTACAGACATTTGAACATTTTAGTACCGATGCAAGATGGTGGCATCAAACTTCAGTCACAGAGGCAAGTTTGACAGTCTAGTAATGTATGTCTGTGGTAACAACTTTCACAGCAGTGAGTGTCTTGACTGTATACGTTAGACTGTGGTTTACGTTTTAACTTAGTGAAGCAGTTGTTTCAGTATCTGTGCTCATGTTTAGTCGTAATTGCAGCGTTGCTAACGGATGGCAGCACTTGACAAGCGTTAAATTAATGTAAAAGTCTCTCGCTAGAGGTCGGCTAAGCGCTTGTTATGTTATCAAATTATTATTTTACGCTCTATTCATATATTACTCCAGCAACTAACATACATTAAGCTGATACATTACACTACTTTGCTGAATGCAACTATGCTGAAGATTTCAAACAATAAATAGAGCGTGTGTGCGTGGTACGTTACGTGTCAAGAAATTCTTCCGTGTAGTACCTCGAAATAAATGTGAAAGTACTCTTGTAGTATAGTACACGTTCCATAAATGTCAAAACCGGTAATTTGGTACAATCCGTGTACATCTAAGGAAACGGCATTGCCATCGATATATATCGAATGTTCGATGTAGTGTTTCTGGACCGGAGATTCGGGCGCTATGCGCTACGCTACAGATCACTTTTTTTTTAAGTCAAGTTAGGTTAGGTATAGGTTAAACAAGAAGATTTTTTTTCTTGGTACGTGAGGGCGCGTAGCGCCCAAGTCTCCGATTCAGAAACACTAAATCGAACATTCGATATATATCGATGGCAATGCCTTTTCCTTCGATGTAGACGGATCCTACCAAATTACCCCAAAACCTCCTGTCCGTGTCGTCCTGTGTTTTACACCAGAAAATGTGTGGGAACAATTACAAAATTGATTTGAACGTCAAGTCACGTACGTAGTACAACTTTATTAGCGCAGAACTCACCAACATATCACAGAAATTATATAACATTTATTATCAACAAATCAGAGATATAACTCAAATCAAAGACTGCATTTAGCGTTCTCCACAAGGTAAAACTGAATCATTAATAGAAAAATTAAAATTGACAATTAACAGTACAGCTTAATACTTTTTAATGAAGTAAAAGGATGTGAAATTCATATATTCAGAAACAAATTAGAAAATGGCTTTAATCAGGCAAAAAATGTTGAGCTTCGTATCGTGAATTGCTATTTCACAATACGAAACAAAAACACGTTAACCTAAAGTAATAATAGGGGAGAATAGGGAAATAGCGAATATTTAAGGCATTTAATTTTTCCTCCAAAATGGCTTGCCCTAATTTTAATTAAATTAGTGCCAATTAAAGTACGTTTAGTGTACTACGGAAAATATTTGTAGTTAGTGACTACTAGTTTCATTAATTTACATATTATAAATCTCAAAACATTTGCACTGTTCGTACTGCCCGCCAAGTCGGGCAATGGCGAACACATGTATTACAATACAAATAACAATGGAAATTAATAATCCTCACAGTATTTCAAAAGTAACACCTGGTTTATTAAACATTTAGGCAAATGTAGTAGAGTATAGTAGTAGAGCTCTTTTATAAGGTCATTTACGATAAGTATTAACAATAAAAAATAATAAGTTTTTTTTTCCCTTGGCACATTCCACTTTGGATAAGGAAAGCACATCAGCCTTACAAATTACAAGTTCCACTTAGTTTTTTACGCAAATGTCACACTGGTACCCCTCTGGAGTGTTCCAGCCAGAGCACAAAGTATGTGCTCGCATTCCACATGAAGAGCATCTGTACCAAAGTTCACCATCCTGGACAAAGTCATCACAGACAAAACACTTTCTTTGTCGCTATCTATATCGTGAAATTCATCATCATCTTACAAATCGACGTCGCTTAAATTTTCTTCCGAAGAGGATTGAAATTCCTTGAGAAGTTTTTTCTTAGCCTTTGGCTCGACTTTCATTGGTCATTTCCCTTTCACTGCAGGGACACCTCCAGTGTTTCTTTGGACCACTTGGCTTTATTTGTTGTGCGTTTGCGATTGCCTGGCATCTGGAACAATTAAATCCCACTGTAAAACGTAAAGAGTAAGCGACAAGTATGGGGAAGGTAATGCCGAAAAAACGGCGGGGAATACCGAGTAGTGTACGCCATTACCTAAAATTAGGACTCCATTCAAAGTAATATCTTGTGAAGAAACGGTTGCCTATTTACTTAAATCTCAACTAAATTCGTATGAAATATGTGTTGGACAACCTATGAGCGCATTATTAAAACATCAACAATGAATAATAACATATACATACCTCAAAACATAAGGTGATGTTCATAGATCGTAAACATTGAAAACGCACTTTCGGCATCCATTAACGCAACTAAACTGGCAAACGCGTGGTTGGCGTTGCGATTATTTCCACTAGACTGCGCCACCTCAGGAAACTAAGAAATTATACATCTGGAGAGGGGAGGATACGTGTTCGGTATTGCCAGTTGTTCGTCATTACCTGGTTCTTCCCTACTTCACATTTTCGTAGCTGCAGAGCCTACAAATTAATAGTGAAATAATAGAATGATTATAATCGTAAGAAGCTCTTGTTTTCATCACACTGATCCTCAAGGAAATGAATACACGTGTGTCCACTATCTCATTTCCATCTCTGAGATCAAGTTACATTATGCGTCATCAGATTACCTTCCTTGCTGAAGGTATGTGCATCCCACGACTAGACTAATTTAAAACTTTGCAGTTGTTAAATAACAGTCGTCGTTGATTGTAAATCCTTATTTAAGCAAATCCACTTTTCAGCTAGTGGATAGTTCATAACTGAAGTAACAGTAACATGTGTGGAACATGTCCATGGGCTAACGAAATACGTAACATCTCTTTATGAAATATTTGCCAGCTATCAAGTTTTAACATTTTACTATGTTCCCATTCTTTGGAACATTCGAAAACATTTTTTTTTTTAATTCAAATGTTTGTAACTCCATGGGACCAAACTACGTTGTTCCTCAGTCCCTAGTCTTACAAACTACTAAAACTAACCTAAGGACAACACACACATCCATGCCCCTATGCCCGAGGGAGGATTCGAACCTCCAACGCGGGAGGCCTCGCGATCCGCAAAATGGCGCTCCAGACCGCTCGGCTACTCCCGCGCGGCATACAGTTGTCACCAGTTTTTATCTTAAATCTGTTGCTCGTAAAAATAACTATTTACCCATCATACTTTCGGGATACATTGCGTGCCATAAACCATTAATGCTAACTGACTGCGTATGCCAACATTACACTGAAACAACGTACTGAGTCACATGACTTGTGGGAGGAAGCTGATTTTTCATCACGAGCAATTTTAATTGGAGTTGACAGTTACAGTTCTCCTAACTTATAGCTGTAATGAAGCAAACATTTTACTAATAAAACGTCTTGTCATATTCCTGTTACATATCTACCAGTACAGATAACGTAATTTCTCTGATATTCCTAATATTAATATGATTATTATTTCTACGTGTGGCAAGATTTTTTTGCCAAGTATATACTGATGCTTAATTACAACATGGCGGGCAGTGCCAAACCCTATACAAAACATATACATCTGTTGACAACGAGCTTAAATTTCATACAGTGGCGATAGGTCCGCCATGTTTGAGGCAAATTGAACTGGCGTCCGCCATGTTATTTGGGGTATCGGCTGACAGCTGGTATCCCACACCCACTAGAAAATTTCACCTATTTATAGTTCCACATTTTAAATAACGATTGACTATTGAATACGGATGTGCATCATTTTCCGTCAGACGTTTTCGAAGCTGCGAATTGATAAGCCTGGTAGTAAATTTCCTAAAAATGCGGTAATGCGGTATTACAGTTCCACGTCGAAGTATAACTGTTAGCTGAGGTTTGCAATAACAAAGAAAGTGCTGCTGAGAAAATATTTGTGTCGATTTTAATGCAAGTAAATGGTCTAAACGAGCTGCTAAACGTACGGTAATTCTTATGTCGAACAACAATGCTCACAGATTGGCATATGTTGTTAATGTGTTGTAAAACAACTGCTTCCATAAGAATGCCAGTATGGTGTTTACTAAACTTATTAAGTCTACAAAAGTGTAAAATTTCTGTCAAAGGGTTTGACTGTGAAGTTTGGTGGGCGAAATTTGAGTACAAAGACGAAAGTAACAACAAAATACTACAGATAAAAATTATGCCACAAAAGCATTCCATGTCAAAATAAGGTGCCGTTAATAACTTTCCTTGTTGCCATGCTGAAACAAGTAGCGTTTGGTAAGTGAAATTTGAGAACAAAGACGAAAGTGACAACAGAATACTGCAATTAAAAATGCGGCTGGGTCAGTTGCCACAAAAACCATTCCACACCAAAATAATGTATCATTAATAACTGTCGCTGTTGCCACGCTTAAGTAAGTACATATATGTTGCAAAGAACACAAATATACAAGTGAAAAGTTTCTAGCTGTTACTACTGGTTCAACACTTTCCACCGGTTACATGTCGACCATCCTCGATCAAGTATTGTCAGCAACAAATGAAAATATTTTTAAAGACGTTGTAGACACTCAAAAGTGTGATTTCATCAACTACAGGAGCAACAGAAGTAACATCTCAAAAATACACCAACACTGGGTAGAAAACTGAACTTTTTGAGGTGTGTACTTTAAGGAATGCAGGATCATCTGAAGCTTCAATCTTTGGGCAACTATGTGCCATTAGACAGGAATTTTGTTTGAGTATAGATTGAGCTCAAACAAGGCAAAACATTTGGTGTTATTGCTTGAAGTACTTGTTTTATGACTTCGATTTGTGCATTTAAAGTCTGAAAACACCTTAGACATATTTCAGCCGCAAAAATTATACACACAATACACAATAAGTGCAATATACACATAATACAGCAGTTCATGTTCAACAACAACATAGGATAGACAGACTCCTCTCAAGAGTACTGAAACAGTGGCGGACTAAGGCTGTTGGAGGCCCGGGGCAGCGGTAAAACGAAATGAGACCCCCCCCCCCCCCCGCCCGTCCACTTGGAAGTACATGTGTTACTATAATAAAGAATTGGAAGCCCCTCAGGACGAGAGGCACGGGGCAGTCTGAAAAAACAGCTTTCGAGATTTTGAGGCCCCAGCAGAACAAGGTGCATAGGCGCTAAGAAAAAAAAAAAAAAAAAAAACTTGGGGTGGTACGCCCCCTCCGCCCCCCCCCCCCCTCCCTTATTCCGCCCCTGGCTGACAACATTTAACATGGCGGCCGAGTTTACAGAGGTTGGAGAGAAGAATGTTGTAAGTCGTGTGTCAATCACTTTATGAAACTGAAGCTCTTTGGCTGACATGCTATCCTTCCCTGCTCAGATACCATAGTTATACATCCAATTTGTATAGAGATCAGTGATGTCTACACAAACTGGATGTATAACTCTGGTGTTTGAGCATGAAACTGCAGCCTGACTACACATTCAGATGTTTTCCACACGTTTTCGTATTGTCCGCCATGTTTAAATTTGGCAAACGAATATCCATCAGTTATTACGTGACAAAGAAGTGCTTCCTTACCTCTTGATCTGATACTTATGTGAATATGCTATGTAATAGACTAACATGGGAGCATAATAAAAACGTCTTTCTTTTCTTTTTCTTGCTTCATACCAGCCATATGTAAATTTGGCAAGAAACTAAATATGAACATCTATGGCTGTCACGCTCACACAGCTGAAGTTCAACATCCAGATAATGTACGGATCAATGATAGAGATCGCTGTATGTATCTCTTTGGTAGTAACATCTGGTACTGATATATATTTCTTTGAGTTCGTCATGTTTTTTGGAGTTAATAGAACTTAAAAGTCCTTGAAATAAGTGTACCGGTAATAGGCGCCGTTCGAGTAATCACCATTTTATTGTACATTTAAAATACCGGGCGCATTTACTTGCAAAATAGAAGCGTTATCTATGTGTAAAAATTCACGTCCTACTGGCGATAAATAGTACGACTGAGTGTCGACAACAGGGTCTCAGCACATTTTGCACTAGTATGGAAGGCGCATCTTATGAATGTTATTAGTTTAAATTGAACTGATTGTTATTACAAGGATTTGCACATATCCATCCTAAACCAGACGGATTCATGTGGCATGTTACAATAAGTCACAACCAATATTGTAGACTTAAATATATGCCAATAACTGGTACACTTACCCTAAAGCATCGAAACTAAGAAAAGATTTAAAATTCAAACAATTTGCTTCAACATACACCATCATTATTTACTAGGCTTTTAATAAATCAGGTCCGCACGTAGCCTTGTTATCGACGTGACTGACCCTCATGCAAAGAGACAACGCATATGATATAATATATAGCTAATTAAGTTCCGTGTTTTCGTCGTATTAAAAACTACATTAGCCGCACATTTTACCATTTGCCATCCCATTCTATTTGGATGATGTTTGTTGCGTTCGACAATGAAGCACTTGAAAGTGAATGACAAATGCAAATTCTCTTTTTTGTAAAGAAATTTACAAAAAGCTATTCGTCGGGAGATTCTGTATTTTGTCTGGAGTCTGAACATCGCAAGAAATGTCGGGAAAATCCAGACTAATCCCAGCCATCTGGCAACCCTACTTCTAACGCGCCACGTCCGACTGTCAGATAACTGATACACAACTTCTGAATTAAACAGCTTTGTTCGTTGCGTGAACTGAGCGCGATGTGCGAGCTAAAAGATAAAGCTTCATGTCCAGCTTACGCAACTGACAGACGACATGCAGCGTTCACGCTAACAGTACAAAACGCTTGTTTTTTCGTCCGAGAAAAGCAGCAGATTACGTTGTAGGTAGAGTTGCTCGCACCGCTGTAATTTAAGTAATGGACAACGTTTCGTGCATGACACGCCGTACTTAGGCTCACAAACTGTCGACGCGTCGCTTTCGGTAATACTATCGAAGTTAACAACCCTAATTTACATCGCTCTCTCTCTCTCTAAAGCAGTCAACAATCCGAAGATTGGTTTGAACACCACAGTGCTTTACTAGGCATGGTCCTGTTTGGAGGTGGTATGCCGTTGCCTTCCTACGACCTTCGAACTGACTTACCCAGCCAGTTATAGGGGGACCTACAGTTTAACATGGGTTCCGAACCACGGTGCTACTCGGCATTTTTCACATGAGCAATACTGCCAGAGGTGAAAGAAGTGGAAAGTGACAGATAAAAATCGTAGGACCTGGTGGGGATCGAACCCGTGACCTTTGGATTTGTAGTCTGGCACTCTACCACTGTGCAACCGAGTGAAAATGATTATGTTATTGGTAGGTAATAGAACAGGTCTTAAAGGACATTTCATATCGTTAGGTGATTAAGGTATCCCTATCATGCTCCTACATTTTATTTATTTATTTACTTTTTTTATTTTTATTTATTTTATTTATTTATTATTATTATTTTTTTTTTTTTTTTTTTTTCTTTAGATTTTCGATTTGACAGGGTTGTAACGCGAGAGATTTTATTGAATATTATCGTTGCTAGACTCTTCATTCTTACGAAAGAAATAATGCTAGATTAAATTTCTGGAATGCGGCAGAATAAAATTAATGTCTTCTGACATTTCGACTATATAACGTTCAGCGCTCGCTGCGCCTTTTAAGCTCGCGCTCCGCACGTATGTGCATGCGGCCACAGATAACCCTCGCCAGAGAGTTTATTGGCGACGGAGAAGTTATTTGATATTTCATTCTTCATTTAGTTTGTATCACAATGCAGAGAATTTATAAGAAACTAGCTGAAAACCCGGCGTTGCCCGGGTGTTTATTTATCCTACACTCTCGTAGGCCACATCCCCTTCCCCCTCTCTCTGCATCCACCTCTTTCTTTCCCATCTCTCTGTTCGTTTCCACCTTTCCCTCTCTCGGCTAAGTTTTCTGCACGGTACACTCTGCCATGTACCATACAAACATTCATGTACCCAGTGATCTTCTTCTTGGTTTAAACGTCATGTGTGCAAAAATTCATAAATATTGAAGCAAAACTATGCATTTTGTAAAATTCCTAAAGTACCCTGCACCATGCACCGAACGAAATTTTATACAGACAGTGACATTCCTCTTGTTTTTAAGGTAGAGTGTGCTAAATTTCATCAATATCGGAACAATACTATAGATATCTAAGCAACACAAACGCAGGGCCACACTGAAAAATGCACTTTGTTGTTCTCAAATATTCCATTTCTATTTCATAAACACTAGTTCTGAAGAGAGAGAGAAAAAAAAAAAAAAAAAAAAAAAAAAAAAAAGGAGGATCTGTGAAATCGGTTGAGACGTTCTCGAGTTATGGTGCTAGCAAGGTATTTAGGGATCCATTTTCATCTTTCAAAGTACCCTCTTCCATGCACCGCATGAAACTTAAGGTAGACGGTGATCTTCCTCTTGTTTTGAAAGTCAAGCGTGAGAAATTTCGTGAAGATCGGAATCAAATTGTAGATTTCGTTATTCTGTAGGAAAAGTATGCTCCGGCATGCACCTATCACAAAATACTTTCTTATCTGTCGTTTTCTACCTATAATCTACATTCCTACCAATTTTCAATTTCATAGGAAAAGTAGTTTTCGAGATCTCGTGTTTGGTGACTGAGTGAGTGTCCTCTCGCTTTTATATAGATAGAGATTAACAAAACAGATTGCATAATTTTGAATACTTGAGAATTAAGGGAGACTTGCAGACAAAAATAAATAGTATCATGCAAATCTGTAATGCTAACTTTATTTGATACAATGTCATGCCTGATGCGACAGTTTTACGGCATCTACAGTGAAACTGTTATGAACAATAGACTTCTTATCATCATTTTGAGGGGTGGGAGGGCGGGGGGTTAGTTACAAAACGCTTCATAAACGTCCGAATTTACATGCAAACTTTGTTTCAGGTCCCTAACTAATCCCATTATCCAAAAATTAACGCATAAATCTGGGTATTCTCACGCGGTGGCCTCTCATTATTTACGACGTCATATCTCCTAAGGTCTTTTGTTTTTAGGCCAGGAACCTTCGTGTACGTACGATGAAGAGCTCACCAAATTTTCACTGCATTAGAATGAATGGTTTCTGAACACATAGAGGACATACAGACAAAATATATATATATACCGATTATTATCAGTAAGTACAAAATTTTTCTCTGTCTATGTATTACAGTAAACAATGCCATCAAGACGCAAAGGGGCCCATTTGAGCCGTCGTGCGTATAATGCAAGAAACATGCGAAATAGTAGAGCAGAGATAATAGAACAAATCTAAAGAGGTAACGAAAATGTGCGAGTGCGCATATGGTAACTGCGTACATCTCAATCACAAGGGGTACCAACTGAACGAAATCAACGTCGACAATCGGAACGGAGACAATCGAGCCGGTTGGTAGTTAACACAGGCAGAGCAAATGACCCACAACACAGCAAGTACATCCAGCATTTACATTGGCTTCTTTCCTTCGTCTCGCATTCGAGTTGGCTAAAGACGAACAGACAAAAAACAACGTGCATTCAATTGCTCGTCTAAATTAATATTGATTTTCTTTATTTCAGTTTTAATACTTTTTAAATTTACTTGTAAGTTTTGACAGATCAAACAATAAATACCATGGTTGCGTTAATGAAATAGATTGTATTGACAAAATTAGGGTTTGGTGAATTTGTATTTTTTTTTATTTATTATTATAATTTTTTTAATCTCTTGTCAACGTCTACAGTGCTCCATTGCTATTTCTGTCATAGATCACATCCTCACAGACTTACAATGCATTCGTTTATCTTTTTATTTTATTTATTTATTTATTTTTAATTATGGACCAAAATATTCACTAGAAATAATGTATTTGACAGAACAACGTTTGCAGTGCCAGCTAGAGAATCTATAGGAAGCTAGCGACTGCAGAATATGAACTGAAAGTTCATATGAAATGAAGTGAAAGTCGGACTACAACGAAAGCATTATCCAAAAATGGCACACCTACAATGCCGCGAAAATTCACGGGCAAGAACAAATAAACCCACTTTGTAAGTAACGAGTATAAGGCCACGACTGAGGCAGATCATGAGATTTTCCCAGTCCCAAAACATAGTTTTAAAAAGTATAAAAGGGGTAACTAGGCTTGGTACCATGCTCTTCCCAATGCAAAGCAAAAATTATATTACAGCTCTAAATCCGTTATTGTGACGATTAGCGTGTAGGTGAAAAAAGCTTTAGAAAATTATTGAACTTCTAAGTTTGTTGGAAATCGTTACCCCGTCTCATCATTATGCAACACTGGATGATTATGAAATGGGTCATTTGCGCACTATGTCAAGCAAAAGTACGTGCTTCAGGCATATCTCTATTTATGAAGTCATATTTCCGAAACTATTTTGCTGTGTACTTATATATTGTAGCAGATATATTCACTTATGCATGCAGTAACAACACATGTAAAATTTATTGGGAAGTACTGTAGTAAAGAAAAGACCTTCACGCCTGAAATTTTTACTGGACGAGAACGTAAACTTTTGACGCGACTACGTATATATCAAGTCTTATGTGCCGTATAGTGATACAATTTTGCTGTTGCATTTAGTGATATACAGGGACTGGATAAATAGTAATGAAAACTATTATTTCCAGAATGAAATTTCCACTCTGCAGCGGTGTGTACGCTGATATGAAACTTCCTGGCAGATTAAAATTGTGTGCCGGAACCGGGACTCGAAACTGGGACCTTTGCATTTCGCGGGCAAGCGCTCTACCACTGAGCTACCCCGACACGACTCACGATTCCGCCTCAAAACTTTACTTCCGCCAGTACCTCGCCTCCTACTTTCCAAACTTCACAGAAGTTCTCCCGCATAACTTGCAAGACTAGCTCTCCCCTAAGGGATGTTTCCAGAATGAAACTTTCACTCTGCAGCGGAGCGCTTGCCCGCGAAAAGCAAAGGTCCAGGGTTCGAGTCCCGGTTCCGGCACACGATTTTAGTCCGCCAGGAAGTTTCAAAACTATTATTTGTCTCTGAAATGACTATATTGACAGAGACGCTTATAGTTACCAGACCTTCAGTATAATAGACACTGTTATTTACGATCTTTTGCTAAATGTGGAGTGACTGAACGTTCCAAGGCACCTCGCTGCAGTGCACGCCACTGCTCGCCGGCAGAGGTTCGAGTCCTCCCTAGGACATGGGTGTATTTGTTGTCCTTAGCATAAGTTAGTTTAAGTAGTTTGTAACTCTAGGGACTGATAACCAGAGTAGTAAAGTCCCATAGAATTACAAACATTTTTTGAAATGTCCGGAAGGCGTGTCTATTTCAGTTGGATTCCCATGTTTATCGCCATTGTACCGGATCCTTCGCAGTGGTTCTTTGTCCAAGAGATCGTAATCAGAGGGACGTACGTTGGGTGTGCACAGTGGACGTTCCATAATCTGCCATGTTAGCGGTACAAGAGTCACGGGACTGCACCAGCCTTGTGGCATCGTGCAGTGCCATGCTGAATGATGAGGTGCTCTTTCTGCATCATCACCCTTGTATGAAAATATTGCCTGCAAAGTGTGTTGCCAATAGAGGTATTATTTAACAAAAATAAATAAATAAATAAATAAAAAGATTAAAAAGTCTTAGCAGTTGCTGAATTTTGCCGTATGCGTAACGATTTTAGTAACCGAAACACCTTGAAAGTAGGCAGCTATAGGCTGAATATCATTATTTATGGATTTTTCTGTGATATTTTGTGAATCTGGAGATGTATTTGCCTTACGGCTTTATTTGTATGTAAAATTCATCTATTATATGCTTCGATAATCTTATTTGGTGTTTGTAATCACTGAACACCATAATATCTTTGTAACTGCTGTGTAGCAAGACCAACTACAATATCTCAGACCTGAAGGCAGGTATCGATAGTCGACAATATGGTGGAATCGTGGGGGAAACAAACTAGCCTGCTTCTGTTTACGTTAGGCCTACACGTGTGTAACATTGTATATACGTAGGTGCTGCGATTATTAACTGAAGTATAGTGTGTAGTATTTATGTGATGTGATGCGAATTTCGTCTAGGATTTGTTTCTTAGAATCTACAGTAAGATTTTTGTAATATAAAGTGTGATGGGTCGTAGTTGTTGTGTGCCAGGCTGTAAAAGTCCAACTACGGTGAAACATACGATACCTCAACATTCAAGTTTCCCAATGAAACAATGTTAATGAACAAATGGATTACGTTAATTCACAGGGACAATTTCGAAGTGAACGATAATACTGTGGTATGCATTAAGTATTTCGAACCCAAGTTTGTGGTGAGGTAAGACATTTTTCCTGTGGAAAACTGAAAACCTATACGTGTGCCACGAAAAATTCCAAAACTAACGAATGATGCATATCCTACCATATTTCCCAACCATCTAATCACTCAATACCAGTTCCTAAGGAGAGGAAGGAACCTGAAGGACGTTTTCAGCAACTTTTGCAACGTGATGAATGTAGTTTCAGTAAGTGGTGTGAAAATGACAATATACCCGACTTTGACCATTTCAATGGAAATTGCTAGAACACTAGAAAAGCAAAAAAGGAAACCTCATGAAGACATTGCAGCAAAAATAACAAAAAGGAAAGAGGCCAAGCTGAGCAGCAAATAAATTCAGCAGTCACTCAGATTACTACTAGCTTGTTACAAAATCATTGGTACGATCTGCCATTAATTTGTATATAACATGGTTGAGGCCTACAGGGGAAACTCGCCATGTAAAATAATGAGATGTGGTGATGTGGAAATCCGAGCATTGTTGATAAATAAAATAATTCAGTGTGTACCTGTTCCTGTTTCTTCCTTTTCCCTTTTGCATATAGTTGACACCATATAACTGAAATATCTTCTTGATTATTTGGACAAAGTGCAGTGTCGATTCACAGGAAATTTTTCACACAAATTTTAATATAAATAAAATATATAGTTATGGGAAAGATGTGTTGCATGGGTGTAAGCAACTTCTAAATCCAAAACTGATTCATTCATTCAGGAATGGAAATAAATTTTTCCCAATGAATTATTTTTCACCTAGGTAAGTGTGATTGTCATGCAGTTAAGACATGATAATGTTGCTGTTAAAGTTTGATATTCTTAATGAGGGAGGGAGGAAAGAGGGAGATTATTCCTGTTGTTAGTGAAGATTGCATTTTCAGAAAGAGTAATCACTGCTTTTACATTTTTTCATTGAGTAGCTTTTATTTTGACACATTGGTGGACATGCCTCTATATTTCAACATGTTTTGGTACTGTTATGTAACAAGATGTGAACTTGTGTTTATGGTCTAACTCAAAGGAAGGTTGTATAACCGAATGGATGAAACTACATTCAAAATTCCCACAGCAGTTTACACCATAAAGGGGGATAAGTCGCTATTCAATTTTCCTGCTGTTCACAGACGGCCACTGACGCGAAATGTGAGGCCTTGGCTTGGCCTAAGATTGCCGCCATCTTGGATTCTGCCTTCAGGTCTGATATATTGTAGTTGGTAGCATCTACGCTACAGCAGCATCTTTGACCGCTGAGGCTGGCAGTGGAGAGTAGGCTAGTGAAAGGGTCGAGTGGAAGATAGTTTTGTCAGTCGCATGGTAGTCACCGTGTTGTTAAGGTTCGGTTGATCGGCTATGATTCACGTGCCTAATTTGTTTTCGCTTATTGGTTTATGTACCTATGAATGTATCCCGCCAGAGGGTGAAGAAATTTCATTTGATATTGGAAGAGGCATTTTGTATTAAGCGGACGAGAATATTTGTATGGAACGGTATTGTACAAACCCATTGTAATCACCATTACTGACAAGTCAACAACAAAGGTATGTATCTTTAGCAAAAATAAATAATGTAATGATTAAAAATTGAAATGTTTGTAATCCTATGGGACCAAACTACGTTGGTCATCAGTCCGTAGTCTTACAAACTACTTAAACTAATTTAAACTAACATAAGGACAACACGCACTTCCATGCCCATGCCCATGACCTCTCGGCTACTCCCGCGCGGCATTTGATTACTAATTTTCTGATTTCAGTTCAACCTAGACACTCATTTTCCTGATTATGGCATTTTTCTATTCTTGTTGCATGGTACGTGTCGAGTTTGACATTTTCTTTAAATGTTTCTTAATTAACTGTGCAAGTATTAATATTAGGACCATTACTAAACAGAGTTCTTGTCACTGAAATCTAATTTCGAAACTAGAGATCGCTCAGTTTCAAATTGTCGTTATAAATTAGAAGCTTTCAACATTTCATCAAATTGTGCGAGGGGGCAGGGGAGGGGAGTCAACGAGATTTGTGGAGTATCGTCAGCTTCAAAGATCAACATACCGTTTACAATGCAATGCTTGACTTATCGTGTGAAAATTAACATTAGATGATACCTCATAATGAGCAGGTCGTGACAGCATTTTAAATTTTTGTTGCTTCTGTCAGCCGCCGAATAAGCCACCCGCAACAAAAATGCCAGGATACCGCAAATCGGATTTTATATTCCCTCAGGTTAATGCCTTTAATCATGCATGATCTAATAAATTTAAAAAAAAAAGGAGTAACAAGCTTTGCATAACTGACAGCCTTCTCTGTCGCCTGATGAGTGCAAACCTTACAGCATTATCTTACAGGAAGTGACAGGGGTCTCCGTGAACTGAGTTTCTGACCCTTTTGCAGGTGTCTCGGCACTTCCGTGCAATCAATTTGGAAACGTGGTTTTCCCTGGAAGAATTTCCCCCACCATTGCTGTCTGCTTTGATGCGGCACAGAGAGAAGTATCGTCATTGCTATTCGATTCACTCGCAGAATCTAAGCTGTACTTTTAGGTTCGTGCCTAATGCAAAGCATCGCAAACCGCGACATATTCGTAAAACACAGTCAAATACTTCAGAAGAGGAACAATAAATATGTAATTGCTACTTGTGAAGAGGAACAATAAATATGTCATTGCTACTTGTTTCACTTGCAGCAATATAATTCGTTTTTTATCAGACTAAAGTTAAAAATAAGCCTTTTAAACATGCCTATATACAACGTGCTTATCCGGTCCTAAGCCTATATGAAATGTGAAAGGAGATCGGTATTGTTAATACAAAATTGTTGGAAAAGACAAAGGTCAATCAGTTTTAACCCGAGATTTCTTTTTAGACCAGTGCGTCACCTGCTATTGCCGCTTCCTTTGAGGGTCGGAAAGGCCACGGCAAAAAATTTGAAAGGAGTCAAAGCAAAGACTGAGTGCAGCATTTTCTTTGACATGCTAACAGCGGCTAATTTTCTTGTGTTTATTTTTCTACGCATCAGCACACAGCTACTGGTGAAGGAGCGAGTGTCAGTGTTTTTTTATTTTTAATTAATTTATTTTTCCTTGTTTTATTTTTCATTCATTTATTTTTTCCCCTTGCACCAAAGTCTACAATATACAATGGTAACACTCAGTGATGTAATTTAGTTATTGTCGTCTGATGGATCCATCGACACAACGTCGCTGTAAGAGTGAGGTTTGTAACTGTTTACATCTCAATATAATTAACGAAATAGTTATTATAATATATCGTTCCAAATATTAGTAACCTGTCAAGAAAGATGAATAATTGTGAAAGAAATGCAAAAGCAGAAGAATCTCTAAGCTTCAACTTAATCACGAAGAAATTCTTTCAAATAGGTCTATAATTTCATAATTTAAAATTATAGCTCACAAAATGCTTTACACATGCATGTACCAGCACATATTGGCTGCCCCATCATAGTTTGGATTATACGTTAGCATCCCGTTAAAGACTGCGACCTAGCGTCAACTACAAATGCACATAAACATTTCTAAATTATTGTTAATAAAAATGTATTCAGCACATTTTATTAAATTGTAATGAGGGTCTAGAAATCTACAAGTGTCGCAACTATAAAATGAAATGTTTTAGACAACAAAATGTCATAAGTTTAAAATGAAATAGGGTAAGGTGATACAAATTCGATATTTGTAAATTCCGATCAATGTATGTTTCGCGCCGTTTGTCAGTCTCGCACTTGCCTTCGTGTGGCGTTGTAGTGTAGCAGGTTTCTACAGCTCCTCCTCTCTTTTTCACGAATACACCACTTTGTGCTATGGAGATATAATTTTTTTCCTGTTAAGAGGTATGTGAAGCTACTTAGTTTAAAGCGCTCTTATAAATTTTCTAGTTTCCACGTGCTTGCAAATTCTTTAACATGCGTTGGTGCCCGACGGAAAAAGTGCTTTTTATGTGGAAGATGCGAGTAAGTGATCTCAATGGTACCTAGTGTGGTACAAGTGGCATAGTTAAAATTATTTCTTTTCTCGATATATTTCCAGTTACGACAACATTTGTCCGAAATTATTGCAATTGTACCACTTTACCGAATTATAAATTTCAAATATAGAGGGTCCAAGGCAGCGCTAAATGCTAGCCACATTCATGCAAAATATAATACACTACATATCGTACAAAATGTTCAAATGTTTTTAAAGCTTATGGGACTTAACTACGGGGTCATCAGTCCCTAAACTTACAAACTACTTACGAACTAGGACGGCACAAATATCCATGCCCGAGGGTGGATTCGAACCCCCGACCGTAGTGGTCGTGCAGACCGTTACTGAAGCGCCTCAGTCTCCTCGGCCACCGCGGCCGTCCATATCGTACAACTGTTACACAAAGTGTCACATATAATAATAAAAGTTGTCACTTTACATGTCACACATAGGCCACACATAACATTAATATACGTGGGGCTAAGACTATCATAAAATTTACGTAAATTGTCACATCATAAACTTCATTATTACATTACAGTGAACGTAGGCCTCGCATTACGGTCCAAGAGCCTGTTTTATGCAGGCTGTGGTCGACAGCTGTTTGAAGCAATTTGTCACGCAGTTAAGCATATTGTGGGGCTGAATGTTTTTCCTACTTAATATTTAAGTTTGAATATTTTTAATCATCCCAAATGGTTTTTGCTTTATGTCAACCCCAAAATGTGTAAGACTAGTTACGGCGTTGTTTCTTTGTTCAAGAAGATTAAACATAGGCGTGAAGCTAGGTTTTACAGTACAATGATCTCCATATATATCTAACAACAGTTCGTTAAGTCAGTTCTTACAGGAGAACACCTTTGTGCATGCCAATCTGAACATATGTGAAGATAGTTAAGGTGCTCATATGAGTAAGTATTCTGAACATAGACCTCGGGCTATGTTCCAACGCTCTGACATGAAATTTTAAAATAGAGATCTGACACAGTATCAAATGCCGGCATCACTTCCGAAGTAAAATATAAGATATAGCTAAATACACCGAGAAATTGCTACAGAAAGTGTTGCATGAAATATCACAAATGTCACTTCACATGTAGCACACAAGCCACATGTGATGTTATATAAATAATACATAAAATATAACACAAAACAAACATTTACCGAATATTACAATGGGCTAAAATGGAGGCCACATGACACTAAACGTAACCCATCCACTTAAGTATAATTTTTCTCTTCATTTTTTTTTTTTTTTTTTTTTTTTTTTGACGCTGAATTTTTTACTCATTTATTGGGAGCAACATCGTTCCCGTCAATTTTAAACGTATGCCTGTATCTAAGGATCTTGTATGTAGACTTCGGGGAAGATTGTAATGAACGTAAACAGCAATGTACCCACCAGCTTTCTAAGCCACTAAATAACGATCTTTCAATTACTGTTACATTCTTGCTTCAGTGCCAAATTCCAAAATAAATTTTCATAACATATCGCACAAATGATGGTTTAAAACTTTCATGAAATGATACAAAATGTCTCAATATGTTAAAAAGTTACATGTATGTAATTACGTAAAAGTCACACAAACGAGCATAAAGTGACACTCTTCGTAAAACTCCATAAAGAATGATCGCACAATGTAGGCTTTCACGGCCAGCGTTCACTTTAAATTTCCGGGCTGATAGGCCGTGGTCGATAGGTAAAACTTTCCCCTAACGTTTCGTCTTCGGCTGCGGAAGACATCATCAGGGGCGAACTGGCAACTGATGCCTTTCGCAGCCGAAGACGAAACGTTAGGGGAAAGTTTTACCTATCGACCACGTCCTATCAGGCCGGAAATTTTGAGTGAAGTCCATAAAGAATGTCACATTTCAATTAATGTAGGCCTGGAAATTTACTACGACAGGCTGTATTAGTCTGTGTATCAAGGTTCCTTTTTGTGTTGTCTAATCGTCTCACCAATTCCAAAGGGCCGAACGTTAGCCTGGGGCTACTTTCTTCGCTCATATAATATTCAGTTTCATTTTACAAAGTCAATTAGTTTATTTCTTAGTTGAAAAAGTAATTGTTGCTGCCAATTAAAAAAAAAGAGGAGAAAACGGACGCGGAAGATCACAGAATTAACTGACTCAGGCTGGGGCTCCACACAGTTTATAAACACTAGCAGAAATTTCTGGACCACTATTTCTAAATATTGTGTGAGTCAAAAGTCGCAGTACACCGTTTTATTTCAAATCTGAATATTCCAATAAGATATAGCTGAGGTTGTCAATATTTTACCGTAGGTACCGAACAAGAGCGCTACCTTGAAATGGGCCGGCCGCGGTGGCCGAGGGGACTGAGGCGCTCCAGTCACGGTATGCACGGCCACTACGGTCGGGGGTTCGATTCCCCCCT
The DNA here is from genome assembly GCA_026315105.1 of Locusta migratoria. Lineage (NCBI taxonomy): Eukaryota > Metazoa > Arthropoda > Insecta > Orthoptera > Acrididae > Locusta > Locusta migratoria. The sequence continues at coordinate 28,683,664 of CM048751.1, forward strand.
CGGGCATGGATATTTGTGCCGTCAGTTGTAAGTTTAGGGACTGATTACCCCGTAGTTAAGTCCCATAGACTCTACAAACATTTGATTTCTTGAAATGGGCCATTGGCGTCTTCGCCTGAATCTGAGGGACACGGTATTCCCCCGGACAAGTCGACCGCGCACAGCAGTAACATCCTTTTCTCGAAGCCGTTAACGGCACTTTCTACCCCTCCATATCTTCGTTGCAGATAAAGCTAGAGGCCTGAATTTTCAGTGACCAAGAATACCTACTATAACTAGCTACATTTACAAATTACACAATTCTATGCCAAAATATTGGGTGTCGAAAATCGCTACATCTGTCACTTACTCCTCACTTACCGATCATCATAGGTACTTCTGGCAAACACACAAAAACGTCAAATTTCGTATGTAGATAGTGTTTAGCCTGTAATGGAAGGAAAAATTCAAACATCCGTAAATATCAATTCCGTGTTCTAACGCCTTTTTGTTGGACAAAACAGGATATGCTATCTAGGGGTCATAGTCTTATGATGAACCACTGTGGAAAATGTATTTTTTTTTTTTTTTTCGTTTTAACCCAGATACATCAGAAATAACATGTGGTTCGAATTTCAATTTAAACTGTATCTGCAATCAGTGCAAAGGTGGATTCTTCTGTGTTCACGTACAATCAAGTACAGTTAGCACTTTGGAGAGTGAAAAGTTGGGCGGATTACATGAAACGAATGTCGATTTCGTTAGTATCATAAATCAATAGTCTTCGATCATTGCATCTAGTACACATCGACGCATTTGCCGTCCAGACTCGTCAAAAATTGTTATACCATAGCCTCTGAGAAGTACTGTGTTTAGTAAAGCCTACGAAATTACATTTTATAATGAATATTTTAAGTCTATTATCTAATTAAACATAATCACACAAGAATGAAGTATAATGACATTAAAAAAGTACAGCAGAGGTTTGATAGTTTAGGGACGCCAGGACTGCTACGAAATACTGAAACTTATCTGGAAAAATGAAATAAATCGATGTTGAAAAGAATATAGGTATGTAACATGAGCTTTGCTATCTTTGGGCACGGCAGTGCCCCCGCGAAGTCGAGTACAAAACCGTTTTTCTCGAGGCTACTAACAACAGTTTCTACCCTCCTGTGTTTTCGTTGTCGATACATTTTGAAAAAAAAAAAAAGTTCAAATGTTTGTAATTCTATGGCACTAAACTACGTTGGCTATCTGTCCCTATTCATACAAACTACTGGAACTAAGTTAAACTAACCTAAGGACAACGATTGAGGATTCGAACCTCCGACACGCACGCACGATCCGTAACGTGGCGCTCCAGACCGTTTGGCTAGTCCCGCGCGGCCAGATACATACTTAATCCCGATTTTTCGTGACCAAGAGAATCTACTAGAACTAGCTATATTCCCAAAATTATACTATTCCATCTATATCTATAAATGTGAATGTCTGTTCGGTGTACGTTTATCACGTCTGAACCACAAGACATAAAGAGCTAAAAATTTGTACAGTTACTAATGTCTACCCGTGGAAGGCTTTAGACACGGTTTAATGGCGATCGGATATCTATTTATCTATATATATATTAATGTGAATGTCTGTTAGGTGTGCGCTTGTCACGTCCGAATGACAAGACGCATAGACTTAAGTATTTGTACAGTTACTAATTTATACCTGAGGAAGATTTTAGGCGCTGTTTTATAGCGATCTGATAGTTATTTTGTAATTTGAAGAATTTAACGCGAAATGGGGAACAATAATTACTCTTTGAAATTTATATTTACTCTTTGAAAATGGTTTTATTGGTTCCATTGTTGCTTGAGGTTTGATAATGATAAAAGGGTGGAGTATGTTGGGATGGAAAGTAATCGGTATATACACAATTCTACGTGTGTGCGTGTTTTAATATTTTGCTTTGCAGCGAAAACTACTGAACACAAACGAATAGTCTGTGTGTAATTGTTGTCTAAAGTCTCCAGTTGTACAACATAGCGGTTCCATGCCGATAGCTATAAGGGGTTGGAAGATATTATGGTAGAAAGTCATCAAATTATAAAAAAATTCGGACTGAAGGCCAGCGATGACATGTGCGACTCTATAGCAAGGAGGTTACATACAGCGAAATGTGATGCCACAGACCATATCTTCGTGCTATACGTGCTACAATGTCTTCAGCACTTTCTCTGTAAGGATAAGCAATACGAATAAGGAAATATAAGAATAAATAAATAAAAGAGTAAAAAAGAAATTTCTTTTAATACAGATAACGGATTTTACCAGAATACCCTAAAATGAATTTGGACATTACTCTCACCATACGTGTTGAGATATTGCAACACAGGCTATAAAGAATAATATATGTATTATTTATTGTAAATCATTAAGCACTTCACATAATTTTATTATTTTTATTTAAATGTTCATTAAAAATGTTTGTTCCTAAGGATGTATTGTATTTCATTTCATCCTTCAAAACCAGTCTCATAAAAAAGCTATCTTTCAGTAGTGTGCTATCATAATCAACCAACACGCGAGCGGAGCCGCGGGTTTAAGCTAGTACCTTATAGTGTGCGAAACAATGATAGTCGAAAATCGTTACTTCTATAACTCACTCACCGATCATCAAAATTGAAATGTAGTTCTAGCAAGCACAGAAACTTAAAATTCTGTATTTGGTTACTGTTAAGGCTGTACTGGAAGGATTAATGTAGTCTAGCACTGTTTTTATTTGTTTTCAACACTTACTGTCAAGTGACGTGTTACGAATTTTTTATTGCTTGACATAAATAATGTAACAGACACTGTATCAATGTAATCAGTGTGTGTAATAATGGTAAATTCAGGTTGGAATGGTTGTACTTATAAGACGCATTTGTTGTCTGTCTGTGTGACTGTTCTCTTATAACTCAAGATCCAGACAGCCAAATAACGTGAAATTTGGGACACGTACACAAAATTACATGTGGAAGGTTTTTAAACAGATTTCGTTCCATTTTTTGGAAAACAAACCGGAAATTTTGAGAAAAAGTGAAAGTGCCTATTCAATGTGTCCGTGTAAATCTATATCTTCGCAGTGATCTTGATGAAATTTTGCACAATTGACCATCAAAACAAGAGGAATGGCACTGTCTACATAAAATTTCGTTTAGTGCATAGTGAAGGGTACTTACGGATTTCGCCAAAAGCCACAGTTTCGCTCCGATCTTGATGATCACTGGCCAGAAGCAGAAGAGAAGCTCAATTGTAAGCTTGCAAATGAGTGCTTCGAAATGCAAATACGATACACTGAAGTAATAAGCTTAATCCTCTGCTCACAAAGAAACAATTATGAATACTTCAAGCAATGCAAATCTGCACTTGCAACTAATTGTGAGCTAAGTCACTGGACCCTTAACCAGCAACTGCCCACCTGCATCCTGAGCGCAGCTAGAAGAATTCTCGACTCACTTTGCAGCAATCCACAAGTCTCTCCAGACCTTTTTCTCAGGAGCAAATCACAGCAACAGCTTCAAATTTCTCTGCCTCCACCATTACTTCCTTATGAACGTCTTTCCTGCAAAAAAGAAGCTTCTAGAGGTTTTCTAGGGAAAATGTTCAAATGTTTGTATAGCTTATGGGACTTAACTACGGGGTCATCAGTCCCTAAACTTACAAACTACTTATCAACTAGCTAATACTAAGGACGGCACAAATATCCATGCCCGAGGGGGGATTCGAACCCCCGACCGTAGTGGCCGTGCAGACCGTGACTGGAGCGCCTCAGTTCCCTCGGCCACTGCGGCCGGCAATTCAAGAGAGTTCTAGAACGTTTCAACCGTTTGGCGGTTGAAATCACCTCCTAATCGTATCGTCGCCCACGAGTTTCGGCGCGGAGTGGCAGCGGCCATCGGCCTGTGACCTCCCACCGGATGGTCACCGCCTCGCCCTTGTGGTACCGTTAGGCACCCCTCGCTGCTTGCCGCCCTGTCTCACTGACTTGGCTGCGTTCTCGTTCCCAACTGCAAGAAAAGTACTGCATGCTAATATTACATGTTAGCTAGCAGCATCAACCAGTTTTCGCAGTCAACATTAATATTTTCACTCTTCCTACCTATTTTTGCATTCAGATTAACTGTATTAAAAGTGATAACAGTAATTATGTTATAAAAATGTACGTTATTAATTATTAATATGTAAACATAGCATGTAAGGTGGTGAAATTTCCTGCTGCCTTATAACATGACCAGATGATGGTGGCATAGCCCACTGAAACCGGCCATCATTAAATAAACAAGTTTATTTAATCGTGTCTGAGCTACATCTGTAATTAATTAATTGATAGGCTACATTTACTAGGTTACAAATAAAACTAAGTACTAATTATGCATTCCTATATACCAGAGGTGGGCAATGAGCGAGCCGCGCTCTCGGAGCCGCCTGCCTGAGCGGGAGCAGAGCCGCGAGCAGCTGGCGTCCATCACGTAGTTCCTGCTGAAAAGACTAGATGGCGTTACGCACAACCAAAGTGCTAACGTAGCCGCAGAAATGCACCTGGCTGAGTGCGTTATAAAATAACTTATAAAGATAATAGTGCAAACTCTTTAGTATCCAACTTGAATGATCAGATTCCACTGCTAGGGGTATCTCCTGAAAAATGCTATTGTGTTTATAAGTAAGTAACTTATAAACGTAACACTGGAAACTCTTCTCTAAAATGCCCAGCGCGTGCAGTCGAGCCGGCAAATATAAAGATAAGAGCGATCTACGTGCGCCAGCAAAATCTCAGACCTCTAGCGGCAACTAGGATAACTACCGGCCGAGCGCGAACGCTGCTCATTGAGCAAATTTGTGCCCACCTCTGTTATATACAGTCATAGCAGACTCATATGTCTCTCCAGTGTTTTACACACTTCACTGCAACGTCGTAGGCCAGCCACATGTCTTGGAAAGTGCATGGTGCCGGCAAGGATGGGCAGCTCAGCAGGTGTGTCATCGTTTGTTTTTCTCCACATTGGCAGAGCTCGTCTTCTGTGTATCCCCACTTGAACAAGTTATACTTTGATCTTCCCATTCGACACCTAAGTCTATTTAGGCTCTTACATATTATCCATTCCAGTTGAAATCCAGCCGGAAGTTTTTAATTAATGTTCCAACATTGCAAGCTGCATTTTTTCAATTTCTGTGTCCACATCGATTCCCTGGTTGTAGATTGGCTATCATTTAGTGGATGTTCGAATTGAATGAAATCTTTCCTCGATTTTAATCTTGCCACCACTTGCTGATGTCCCAACAGGAGATATCTTCTATCCTCGCACTGTCTGCTTCTTTCAGCCATCGCCAACGTTTGCCTTCTGATCTGTGGGGGAACTATTCCAGAATACGTATAAAGGAGATCACGCTTTGTAGGCTTCAGGCGTCCCGAAATTAATCGACATGAACTGTTCAGTGCTGCATCTAGCTTGTGAGCTTGCGTCGATCTTCTCCATACGGGGCAAGCATATTCAACTGGAGCAAAACACAAAGCCAGGGACGATGAACGCAGAATTTCAGGATTTGCTCCCCAGTGTGAGTTGGCAAGTTTGCGGATTATACCATTACTTGTGTTGATTTTAGCTCTAGTTTTTTTCTACATGTCTCTTCTAGGACAGTGTTCGATCTAACGTGACTCTGAGATAAACTGGGTTTGGGCAATGTTTAAGTTTAACTGAGTTCCATTCCAATTGTAATTCCCTTTCTGCTTCCTGGTTGTTCAGGTGAAATAAACAAGTCTGCGTCTTTGCTAGATTTGGTCGAAGCTGGTTCCTGTTGTAATATTCAGTAAGAACTTCTAGGGCATCCGATAGGTTTCTCTCGATGTGATTGATTGATCTTGATTGGCAGGCAATGGCTACATCATCAGCATAGATAAAACTTCTTGCGTCTGGTGTACTGGTTGGTCAGATTCTGCAATCTTGTAAAAACATTTTGGTTGACGCCTTTGATAGGAGAGATTTTTATAAATGATATTGATCTTTGTTTGGTTGTGTAGCCATCTTCCGCAGCAGCTGTTAAAATTGATTATAAGAGGTAATCCGTCTTACGCTGATTGCAATAAAGAGATTTATTTTACACCAGACGCGTTTCGCTTTTTATTTTAAAAGCATCTTCTGTGGTCTGCAAATGATACAAAATGTTTGTACAGTTTGTTTTCGATACATAGATTAAAAACAGTTATTAAAAAGCTTTGTGCGCATTAGGCCTATGTGTTTTTAACTTGATATTTGGTCTACTCACGGTGTTGTTCTGCTCTTCACATCTCACTGCTGTCTTATTGGCTGGAGTTGGTTTGTTTATTGCGAGGGGGAGAGATCGGGATGAGAGTTTAAATAGGGAAAGATTAATTTTTAAAACTCACAACCACCAACTGCGAACCAAATTCCTAAACATGCAAAAACACTGGAACTGTGATTGCTACTGTTTGACTCGTTTTCTAGGAGATGATATCACACGTTCGCAGCTTTCCTTCCCTGCATATGATTAACAAAAAGAATTCATAATAAAGTAAGTTCATGTGAGAAAAGGGTGTACTAACTTCTATTTTTGAAAACACGTGAAAGTTCACTTTATGTTGTTTATTACACCATATTAAAACCCTGTGGCTGATACGTCTGTACGTCGACACATTTATCAAATAAAGTTATAGCTCGTGAGCCCCCAGACAAAATGAATATTTGTCGCAAATTGTTTTCACACCATGTGCCTGTCTCAAACACCGTCTTGCGACGACACGTGTTACATTAACAAAACACAGTCACTTTAATTCAATGCGATGTTCCACCGGCTAAATATTTGCAACACACAGTAGCACTCTGATATACTAGGTGCAGTCTACGACGAGCAAACACACCTGGCGATTGCCACACAAAATGCTATAGTCTCCACCTGGAGATCCACACGTCGACCGTGCAGAGCGACGCCGCGCCCGGCCAGCTACCCCATTCGCTCCCGACTCCTCACTACCTGGGCCGCGCGCGCGTGCCAAAAGCCCAACTGCCGAGTTTTTTCCCTACGTCATCAACTTCCCCATGTGAGCTGTTCTAACCGACTTGCCAACGTACAGCGCTCAGCCAATACATTTCTAAAACTTTACTTAAAAATCGAAATAATTACACTACACATTAAACAAATGTCTTCTTAGGTTTTATATTGGTATAAACATCCTTTGTACTATTTATTATAATTTTGAAATTTCTTATATCACAGATAAGTGATTTAACTGAATATTTCAAGATAAAATACACAAGATTAATTGAAAATAAAATGAGAAATAGTTAATATATTATTTTTATAAACAAACATTGCCATGCTAGTTGTGTAACTGTCTTGTCTTCGTTGGTAATTTATTACTTTTCATTGTCAATTAAACATATTACGCCAGATGTGACTATATCAGCTAATGTATTGTTTATTTATCAACAGGCTATTTTGTAATGTGGGCCCTAAAGGTTCCTAACTGCATCGTATTACTTCAAATGCCAGTAGTATTAGAATATTTTATTTCACGCTGTGCACTGCACTGTGCCTGGCACTCGCCATTGTCCCTCTCTCCCCTCACCGGAAACGAACTGGAAAAATCCTAAGCTGGAACAAGCCACCAACGTCGGCCTGCTCACTGGCCTCCCGTCAGCTACAAGCACACAGCAAATCTCAACGTGGAGAATTTCTACCTATGGCCTAACTATAAATGTTGTCACCCAACTGCGTACATACATTGCTACCATAATTAATAAGATTAAAATTGTGTAAAATTTGGTGCATTGGCATGGTCAATGTTTGCAGTGAACTTCATACTGTTTAATTATCAAATGTTGTTAATTACCAATATTTCTATTGGGCGGTATTCTCACATTATGTTGTGTGTTTCGGTTGTGTACAGCACTTTTCGACTGGTTTTGTGACGTTTCTTCCGTTTCATCACAGCACATCACACACTTCACTTATTTCGAAGGCATCCTGATTGCATGTCATTTTGTTTTAAATGGAATGCCTTTCGATTTGTTTATACTTCACTACAGTGTGGCTATGTTGTTTTTGTCTGTTCATTTGTTTTTCGTGTGGTCTGGGAGTGTTGCCAACATTATATATTTGTATTTATATACATAAATACAATTGAATTCCACGTGTGTGTGAGTGTGTGTGAGAGAGAGAGAGAGTGAGTGAGTGGGATATATATACAGGGTGTTACAAAAAGGTACGGCCAAACTTTCAGGAAGCTTAATTTCCATATTAAAGCTCATTTTAGTATTTCTCTTTAAATGTAAATGGAAATAATTCGTGAAGACAATTGTCAGAATACACTCTACCTGTGCTGCTACAACATGTGCCTTTACAAGTAGGACACAACATGTGGTTCATGCAAGATGGAGCTCCTGCACATTTCAGTCGACGTGTTTGTACGCTTCTGAACAACAGATTCGGTGACCGATGGATTGGTAGAGGCGGACCAATTCCATGGGCTCCACGCTCTCCTGACCTCAACCCTCTTGGCTTTCGTTTATGAGGGCATTTGAAAGCTCTTGTCTACGCAACCCCGGTACCAAATGTATAGACTCTTCGTGCTCGTATTGTGGACGGCTGTGATACAATACGCCATTCTCCAGGGCTGCATCAGCGCATTAGGGACTCCATGCGATGGAGGGTGGATGAATGTATCCTCGCTAACGGAGGACATTTGAACATTTCCTGTAACAAACTGTTTGAAGTCACGATGTTCAAATGTTTGTAAATCTATCGGACCAAACTGCGTGGTCATCAAAAATGTTCAAAATGTTTGTATAGTCTATGGGACTTAACTACGGGGTCGCAGTCCCTAAGCTTACAAACTACTTATTTTTGTGTCCCAGCCTCGTCGCCGCTTTTGTGTCTCGTTCCGTCGTAGGTGTCGGTGGCCGAGTGGAATGAGACCGACACAGGAATGAAGATAGTACGCTGGTGCAGGTACGGAGGGGAGCAGCCAGAAACTAGAAACACTAGAGTAAATTAGAGCGAGATATATATTGCACAGAATGTATACAATACTTAACTTTTACATAGATCAGTACTGCAGATACAGAGTTGAGCTAGAGTCCTGCCTAGTGCCTGTACGATAGCCAAGTCTTCAATGGTGCCTATCTGATTCCGTAGTGTTAACTGGTTCCTATCTCCGTCCCAAGTGAACGATGTCGTTCAGTGGTGGCCACGAGCGGAGTTGCAGCAGAGGGCGCTCGTGGCTGTCGTCGTAAGAACGCCGCGCCGTGCGTGCATGGCGGCGCGCGGCGAAAGTAGGTGGCGCGCACTTTGGACTTGTGCGACACCACACTTATGAACTACTTACCAACTAGGACGGCACAAATATCCATGCCCGAGGGGGGATTCGAACCCCGGACCGTAGTGGCCGTGCAGACCGTGACTGGAGCGCCTCAGTCTCCTCGGCCACCGCGGCCGGCCGTGGTCATCAGACCGTAGCTTACAAACTACTTAAACCTAGGCAAACTAAACCTAAGGACAACACACACACCCATGCCCCAGGGAGAACTCGAACCTCCACGGCGAGCAACCACGCGCTCCGCAGCGAGACGCTTTAGACCGCTCGGTTACTCCACCGCGGCTTGAAGTAACGCTGGTACGTTCTGTTGCTGTGTGTTTCCATTCCATGATTAATGTTATTTGAAGAGAAGTAATAAAATGAGCTGTAACACGGAAATTAAGCGTTTTCGGACACATGTCCGCATAACATATTTTCTTTCTTTGTGTGTGATGAATGTTTCCTGAAAGCGTGGCCGTACCTTTTTGTAACACCTTGTATATTTAATTTCGGCGAACAGGACGTTCAGATGAGTAATTGCAGGTTTTTTTGGGCATTGGTGGGGGGGGGGGGGTCAAAGGGGAGGAGGCGAGGGTATCGACATTTGCGTTTTTGTGAAAAAAGGGGGGGGGGGGAAGGTTGCCTCTCAGAGTGTTTATTTTTATGTTAGGTGGTCAATAAGCTTGAAAAGTGTGCTGTTTGCTACATTGGTTTGGTCATTTATGAGATGTTTCTATAGGTTTTTGAATATGGTAGTTTTCTTGAAGGGTGAGCAGGTGTTTTTTTGTTGTTGTTTATTCTTAAGATATCCATGTCTGTATCTCTGGTGGTGATTTTATGTTGGTTTTGGGGTTAGTGTTCTGCAAAGCCGGCCGCGGTGGCCGAGGGGACTGAGGCACGTCAGTCACGGTATGCACGGCCACTACAGTCGGGGGTTCGAATCCCCCTTCGGGCATGGATATTTGTGCCGTCATTGGTGTTAGCTAGTTCATAAGTAGTTTGTAAGTTTAGGGACTGATTACCCCGTTGTTAAGTCCCATAAGCTATACAAACATGTGAATATTTTTTGTTCTGCAAATGTTGAGTGACTTGTTTTATATTACCAGCCTCGTACATGTTCTTTATATCTGGTCTCAAATGTTCTTTTAGTCTGACCAATGTATCTTCCATCACATGTGCTGCATTTCAGTTGGTATATTCCTGATTTTCTGTATGGATCTGCATTTTCTGATCCTTGCTTCTCGAAGTAGAACTGATGATGGCAGATGCTCCGATGCTGAAAAAAGAAGTTAAATGGTGTATATATAGTGGGGCTGGAGAACAGTGGGAGGGGGGAAACAGAATGTGCAGAAGCATGTGAATGCTGTTGATCGTAGCACGCCATAATGACCTATGCTGCGCTCTTCGTACATAACTGCAGCTGTGGAAAGGTTTTAAACTAGGATGGACGTAAGAGGGCAGACATCTGCGGTAATATGACAAGAGGACGAGGGCACAGGGGGCGACGAAGAGCAGCGCGACCCGAGCGCGAGCAGCGAGCAGCGGCCTCCCAGAAGCAATTACTGGACGCCCGGCTAATTGGCTGCGGGCTCTCCGGACAGCGAGGCTGAAGCTGAGGCTGGCCCAAGAATGGATCCCAGAGGCGGGCAGGGGCGGTCGCAGAGACGGCCGTCTATAGAACGCAATTTACGTTCCGACCGCCTCCGCAGTCTCCGCACGCGACGTACTACATTGAGAGTGAGGCTTCAGCATGACATGCTAGAAGGCTGTCTAGTCTGCCAATTATATGTCGGAAACCAGCAAATGGAGAAAAATAAAATTTCTGCTGGACGCGTTGGCAGAGAGATAGGATTTCCAGCAGACGCATCTCCAAAGAGAGAAGCTACACTCATGGCCATTAAAATTGCTACACTACGAAGATGACGTGCTAACGACGCGAAATTTAACCGACAGGAAGACAATGCTGTGATATGCAAATGATTAGCTTTCCAGAGCATTCACACAAGGCGCCGGTGACGACATCAGGAAAGTTTCCAAAAAATGTTCAAATGTTTGTATAGCTTATGGGACTTAACTACGGGGTCATGTCCCTAAACTTACAAACTACCTATGAACTAGCTAATACTAAGGACGGCACAAACATCCATGCCCGATGGGGGATTCGAACCCCCGAGCGTAGTGGCCGTGCAGACCATGACTGGAGCGCCTCAGTCCTCTCGGCCACCGCGGCCGGCGGAAAGTTTCCAACCGAGTTCTCATACACAAACTGCTGTTTACCGGCGTTGCCTGGTGAAACGTTATTGTAATGCCTCGTGTAAGGAGGAGATATGCGTACCATCACGTTTCCGACTTTCATAAAGGTCGGATTGTAGCCTTTCGCGATTGCGGTTTATCGTATCGCGACATTGCTGCTCGCGTTGGTCCCGATCCAATGACCGTTAGCAGAATATTGAATCGGTGGGTTCAGGAGGGCAATACGGAACGCCGTGCTGTATCCCTATCACTAGCAGTCGAGATGACAGGCATCTTATCCGCATAGCTCTAACGGGTCGTCCAGACACGTCTGGGTACCTGAGTCAACAGATGGGGACGTTTGCAAGACAACAACCATCTGCACGGTCCCTTTGTGTACTCCAATACAAGCTGTTGCTGTCCGGATATACCTTCCTGGATTTGTCTTCACACTGTGCAATATTTACGCTCCTTCCTCTTTTCCCGTCACTAGATCAGATCTCCTAGATCTTATTGACCAGCTTCCGCGTCCGTTTTTGTTGGTGGGAGATTTCAATGCCCACCACCCCCTTTGGGGCTCTCCACGGCCATGTCCACGGGGCTCGCTCCTGGCAGATATACTGAACCACCTTCAGCTCATCTGCCTTAACACTGGTGAACCAACTTATCTTTCAGACACCACAAATACTTTCAGCCATATAGATCTAGCTATCTGCACTGCCCAGCTGGCACGGCGTCTTGAATGGTCTGCTCTCTCAGACACACATTCGAGCGATCATTTTCCGTGTGTAATTCACCTAATGATGCCTGACACCCTTGAGCATCCACACCGCTGGCAGTTAACGAAAGCGGACTGGGAGCTCTACACGTCACTGGCGGATTTTGGTACTTACCATTATCCTAGTATAGACGACCAAGTGGAACACATTACCACAGTTATTCTGACAGCCGCGGAATGTTCCATCCCCTGCAAGACTTCCCACGCACGTCGTCCCCTTGTCCCGTGGTGGACCGCGGAATGCCGTGACGCTCTGCGAGCACGGCGACGTGCCCTTAGAATCTTCAAACAACGGCCCACGCTCGACAACTGCATCCGATACAAACGGCTGCGGGCCTATTGTCGTCGCCTCTTTCGCGACTGTAAACGCGCCAGTTGGCGCTCATTCTCGAGCTCTTTTTTCCTAGCTAGGAAACGGACGGTGGAGGCGACTCCATTGCCATTTACCTCTCAGAACCGTGAATGCTACAATACCGAGTTTACTGTACGAGAGCTCCACTCTCGTCTTCGCGGTCCTCCGCTCCAGGACCAGATGGCATTCACGTGGCGATGCTGCAACACCTTTCACCAACGAGCTTGCACTTCCTACTGGCCACCTACAACCGCATATGGATAGAAGGCACTTTTCCGCGACGCTGGCGTGAAGCCATAGTCATTCCCATACCAAAGCCTGGGAAGGACAAATGTCTCCCTTCCAGCTACCGCCCCATTTCCCTCACCAGTAGCGTATGCAAGGTGATGGAACGCATGATTCACGGGCGCCTGGTATGGTGGCTTGAAACGCGACATCTCCTGTCTAATGTCCAATGTGGGTTTCGCAAGCACCGTTCTGCGGTGGATCATCTTGTTGCCCTATCTACCTCAGTAATGAATAACTTTTTACGGAAGCGCCAGACAGTAGCGGTGTTCTTTGATCTGGAAAAGGCATACGACACCTGCTGGAGGATGGGCATCCTCCGCACTCTGCATACATGGGGTTTTCGGGGTCGCCTGCCAATTTTTATCCGCGAATTTTTAACAGACCGTGTATTTAAAGTACGTGTTGGTTCGGTTTTATCGAGCACTTTTAATCAGGAGAACGGAGTCCCCCAGGGCTCGGTCCTGAGCGTTGTTTTATTTGCAGTGGCAATCAATTCTATAGCCGATCACCTTCCACTGGGAGTGTCGACGTCCCTATTTGTTGACGACTTCGCGATCTACAGCAGCACTGAGCAAACGGGTCTCCTGGAGCGGCGCCTCCAGCGGTGCCTAGACAATCTCCATGCGTGGAGTATGGACACTGGCTTTCGATTCTCAGCTGACAAGACAGTCTGCATGAACTTCTGGCGGCGGAAGGAGTTCCTTCCCCCGTCCCTTCGTCTGGGCCCCATAGTACTTCCATTTGTGGATACCACGACGTTTTTGGGACTCGTTCTCGACAGGAAGTTAAGTTGGTCTCCCCACATATCCCGTTTGGCAGCTCGCTGTACCCGCTCTCTCAATGTGCTGCGAGTGTTAAGTGGCACCTCGTGGGGAGCTGACAGGTCTACTCTCCTCCATCTGTATCGCACCATAGTTCGGTCCAAACTGGACTATGGTAGCATCGTTTATTCTTCGGCTCGACCGTCCATACTGCGCCGCCTTAATACAATCCACCACCAAGGTCTCCGTCTGGCGACAGGAGCGTTTTATACTAGCCCCGTTGAGAGCCTCTATGCCGAGGCCGCCGAACTACCCCTTTCTTACCGTCGGGAACTCCTGCTTAGCCGTTACGCTAGTCGTTTGTCGTCCATGCGAGGACACCCGACGTACGCAGTTTTTTTTTAACGACTCACTTGACAGTCTCTTCGCTCTGCGCCCGTCTGCTCTGCTACCACCGGGAGTACGCTTGCGTTCGCTACTCGGCCAGCTTGGCGTTACAATGCCTGCTATCTTCTCGACTGGAGAGAGCATCTCTCCACCGTGGCGAAGCCCCGAAGTCCGTGTTAACTTTGATCTTCATTCTCTTCCAAAGGACTCCACACCTCGTTTCGTCTACCAGAGAGAATTTCACGCACTACGGTTTAAATTTGATGACAATTTGTTCATTTACACTGATGGCTCAAAGACAGACCAGGGTGTTGGGTGTGCTTTTGTACTTGGCAACGTCTCTTTTAAATATCGTCTTCCTGAGTGGAGTTCCATTTTTACAGCTGAGCTGTATGCATTATACCAAGCCACACAATACGTCCGGCGAAACTCGCTCAGTAAGACTGTCATTTGCTCGGACTCTATGAGTGCTTTGTTGAGCCTTCGCATCCTATATCCGGCCCATCCCCTGGTACAAAGCATCCGCAATTGCCTTACTTCTCTTTCAACGAGCGGAACTACGGTGACGTTTCTGTGGGTCCCTGGCCATGTGGGAGTGTTGGGGAATGAGGCTGCGGATACGGCTGCCAAGGAAGCAGTTCTCCTTCCTCGGCTATCTACCTTTTCCACCAGCTCTGATGACCTTCGCGCTGGTATCTCCCAGCGTATTATCTCCCGTTGGTATCTACATTGGTCATCCCTGTCAGGGAACAAATTGCGAGCCATTAAACCTGTGCCTGATCTCTGGTCAACGTCATCTCGACCCTCCCGCCGAGAGGAGATTGTTCTGGCCCGGCTTCGTATTGGCCACTGCCGTTTTAGCCACCAGCATTTATTACGTGGTGGTCCTGCTCCCTTATGTGAGCACTGTGATGCACCTTTTACTGTGAACCATCTTTTAGTGCAATGTCCATTTTTTAACCGTCTCCGTCATGATCTGTGTTTCCCATTTGAAATGTCTGACATTTTAGCTGATGACCCGCAATCGGTTAACAGAGTTTTACTTTTTATACATCGTGCATATATGGCGAAAGCCATTTAATTTCTAACCCCGGTTCTTTTTTACTATGGGCAGTGTTGGGCGCTAATGACCACAGCAGTTGTGCGCCCTAAAACCACAAAAAAAAAAAAAAAAAAAAAAAAAAAAAAAAAAAAAAAAAAAAAAAGAACTGTTCGACGACGTTTGCAGCATTATGGACTATCAGCTCGGAGACTATGGCTGCGGTTACCCTTGACGCTGCATCGCAGATGGCGTACGCAACGACGAACCTGGGTGCACGAATGGCAAAACGTCAATATTTCGGATAAATCCAGGTTCTGTTTACAGCATCATGATGGTCGCATCCGTGTTTAGCGACATCGCGGTGGACGCACACTGGAAGTGTGTATTCGTCATCGCCATACTGGCATATCACCCCTTGATGGTGTGAGATGCAATTTGTTACACGTCTCGGTCACTTGTTGTTCGCATCGACGGCACTTTGAACAGTGGCCGTTACATTTCAGATGTGGTACGAGCCGTGGCTCTACACTTTATTCGATCCCTGCAAAACCCTACATTTTAGCAGGATAATGTACGACCACATGTTACAGGTCCAGTACGTGCCTTTCTGGATACGTAAAATGTTCGACCGCTGCCCTGGCCAGCACATTCTCCAGGTCTCTCACCAACTGAAAACGCCTGGTCAATGGTGGCCGAGCAACTGGCTCCTCACAATACGCCAGTCACTACACGAACTGTGGTATCGTGTTGAAGTTGCATGGGCATCGGTACCTGTACACGCCATCCAAGTTCTGTTTGACTCAATGCCGAGGCGTATCAAGGCCGTTATTACCGCCAGAGGTGGTTGTTCTGGTTACTGATTTCTCAGTATCTATGCACCCAAATTGCGTGAAAATGTAATCACATGTCAGTTCTAGTATAATATATCTGTCCAATAAATGCCCGTTTATCGTCTGCATTTTTTCTTGGTGTAGCAATTTTAATGATCAGTAGTGTATATTAACACATTGAAGTCTACGAATTATTTTCCCCAACGAATTAATTCCGAGATCCTGAAGGTTTTATTCCCTTTTTTCTCTTTTCCTCCCTCTCTGCAGCACAATTTGGGACCTGCTAGGTTAGTACGAGGGTTATTCCAAAAGTAAGGTCCGATTCGCCGTAAATATTTGAAAGCGGCGGCAAAGACAAAACACGCTTACTCCTGGTATATGTTGCGCGCCAGTGTCGTTGTTACTGTTGCCGTGTGGTGTTGACAGTGTCAATTCACAATGTTTAAGACAATCAGTCAGCCCGCCGATTGTGAAGTAAGAAACATTTCAGCGGCAGAAATTCATCGGCATATTACTTAAGTGTACGGTCCTAACATAATGAGTGACAGCAAAGTGCGCAAGTGGGTGCGAGCCTTTAATGAGGGACGGGGAAATGTTCACGATGCACCACGCTCCGGCCGACCATCCGTGATATCAGACGAGTCGGTTCATGCGGTTCACTACAAAATTCGTGACGATCGACGATTCACTAGCTAAAGAAGTTTTTTGGCGACAAGCGCTTCGACACAGATGATGAAGTGAAAGAAGCTGTTAAAGACTTGTTATAGTCGCAGGCGATCGATTTCTACGACTTACGCATTCAAAAGCTTGTGTCTAAATAAGTATGGAGATTATGTAGAAAAATAGAGATAGACGTAAGGGATGTCAATAAAGCAATTGCATTGGAAACAAGTTTGATCTTGGTAGTTTGTTTTAACCGGGCCTAACTTTTGGAATGTCCCTCGTAATTTGTCCCTCCTCCGCAGCTGAGTTTTGTCAAAAACCATTTCACTCGATAAAACCAAGCGGTCATCAACTTCAAACACGCCATATTGAATTTGGCATATTTCGTTGTCTTTGTTTTGAAGCTTTTGAGTTATGACAGTGCGTAATTTCAATTATTCATTGAAGATGTACCATGAACGCATCACCTGTGATAAGATTTCTCATTATTATTAACTGTCAGTTATTGATCCATTGACGGTAAAAGTATTCAGGAGATCGAAGGGGGAATTACAAAATTCATCAGACCTGCACATTTTCTCTGTGGTCTAGTCGTCAGAGATGTTCGGTAACAAAGTCAAAAGAATCTCTAATTTTTTTAAATCTTCTTATCTGTAACATATTCTGGACTTTCCTTATTAATGTACGACAATTATGTTATATCCGTTGATATTTACATGTAGTAGTATGTTAAGTCAAGATAATGTTCTTGGATCTCGAAACTTCTGTCTGATTAAATATCATCATCGTTTTACTATCAGCATCATCATTCTAGGCTGATTATGACTTTCACCGTTCAGTCTGGAGAACAGTCCCCCTAATAAAATTCCTCCACAAACTCCTTTCACTACTAACTTTATGTTAAGCCTTTTACTTCAACATCATTCTTGAGCAAAGCTAAGTACTTTTTCCTTGGTCTACTGCTGAACCCATGAGACTCTTTAGTAACCATCTCAGCCGGCTTCTTGTGTGGTGTTCATTACGAGTTTTTCTTTGATTGCCTCATTATGGACCCCCTCCTGCCATTGTTCCTACGTATTAGTACCTGCAATCATCCTCACTGCTTTCACGTCCGTAATCTCAACCTGTATTCACCTAGATTTCACTCACAAATAGCAAACTTGGTCGAAAGATAGAGCGGTGCCCTTCTAGCTTAGTCTTGGTACGTACTTCATCTGGCAGGAAAGAGTAGATTGTAGCTGATAACTCACTGCAGTAGCTTTGCTACATCTTGACTCAAGTTCTTTCGCTATGTTGCCATCCTGTGATAAAATGCAACCTAAGTATTCAAATCTGTCCACCTGTTCTAACTTTGTTCGTCCTATTTGGCGCTCAGTCTGTTTAAATCCCTGTCCCGCAGACATTTCGTTGTGGGAGATGCTTACCTTCATACCATAATCCTGTCCGCCCCAGTAGCGCACGCCGAGTGGCAAAAGCGGAGTCTAGAACACGTATAACAACAACGAACAGACATGCAAGTCGCCGAAGTGGCGTCAACTGAAAAGACTTACGCCCGGCGACCGAACAATCTTACACGGGATCCTTCGACCAAAAATTCCGTACGATCATTTCATTGCACAGCATAATCCTTATTAAAAATTATCTATAAAATTGCTGGGAACGATCCGCAATGAAATTTGCATTCCACAAATATTGACTTGCTTTTTCTATTAATATGTCGGGATTTTACAGAGTGTTGCTGAGCAGAGACCTAAGAAGACAGTTTAAATTTTTGCAGTTGAAATGAAAATTAATAACACCTAGATTCCTCCTTGTCGCAAATACTCTGACGAAAATAAATTATTGCACCTGGAAAGACGACATCGATATTGATCCGCTGACGGCAGATACCACTTGTGGTATGATAGATGCTGTAATATCACCGTACCTAGGTCCTATCTTAATTATTTAGCAGAATTTACATTTAAAAGGAATGTATGCATTCTGGTAAGAAACATTGATATAGAGTAATTTGTATTATTTCTAAATATACTTAACGTCGTTGCCTCAGTATAGTTTTGATGTGGAAGGTTTCCTGCACTTCTTTAAATAATCCTCAGAGTAATCTTTTTCTCAATTTTATTTGCGGAGGCAGGTTCATACACAGATAGCCGTACAAAGCTTCGCTATACAAAATCAACATTCATCTTTTTCTCGACCATGTTACAAACTTCGACTTACAGACAGTTTGAGTGACTGAGAGAGCTAACTGACTATCATGTTAACAATTATGGTTGTACATCACAATTTTTATAACAATCACCAGACATTGAGTAAATTAATGAACCTAATGCAGAATAATAGCAATAACAAAGAACAGCATACTACCTCACTAAGGACGTATATAATAAAAAGTCGATATCCATCAATGCTAAACTGGCTCACTACTCTACAGTAATTTGCCCAGAAGCACTCTATGCAGCAGAATGTTTGACTCTGAAGAAAAAGGCAATGACGGAATCACTGCAAATTACTGAAAGAAAAATATTAAGGAAAATGTTGGAGCCAGTTAAAGAGCAGACAGAATGCGTCATAATAGTGAAATCTATACACACATTGAAAAAAATCACCGATGTAATTACTAAAGGAAGAATAGCTTTCTATGCTCACATACAAAGGATGGATCCCAACAGACTGACAAAAAGACTGTTCAGTTACTTCAGTAAATTACAAATGGATAATACATGGTGCAAAGACGTTGGAAGGGACATGGAGGAGCTCCAAATTAGCCAGCAAGATATTGAGTAAAGACTACCAGTCAGAAAGAAATTAAAGGATGCCAAATGTTTCCAGGAAAAACCGAAGAAAAAGAGTTAGCCAAGTGGACCGCAGAAAGAAGAGAGAAACATCGGAAAATGAAGAGAGAAATATGGAGGAAAAGAAAGGAGAAGCTGTTGAAATAATCGTAGTCCATAGAGGCTCACACGTAAAAGAAGAAGAAGGAACATGATATTTATACAGAATCTCGGAAGTTCTTTGGATTTTTCTTTGGCAAAATCTTGAAGTTGTATTTACAAAAAATCGTATATTTTGTTAGGTGTTTTTCAATTCAATAATGAATGTACAATTTTTGAACATTCACATAGGTTTCGTACAGTACTGGTAAGATTTTATAATATTGGTTTTCTAGTCTGAAGTTTGTAAATCTATAAAGACAAAACTGAACGATTAGTGCTCTTCATATTTACTCGTATTTAATTAGTAAAACCTTGATCTTACTGAAAGTATTGCTGTTTAAACAGTCTATATAACTTGATAGTCACGTTCGCAAGTAATTCTCGTAACTTACACAGTCCATATTTCTCTTTATTTTATTTATTTATGCATTTATTTTAACTGGCAAGATTAGGGTCTTCAGGCCCTCTCTTACACCTAACCAGGCTTACACAGCGTGAACAATTTTAGTACATTACAGACAGACAATGCAGAATACAAGTATTAAAGTAAAAAAAAAAAATACAGATTATTACTAGAATATAATTTAACAATAATAATTAGATAACTTATAATAATAAAAGATCAAAATACTGACAATAATAGCAATAATAATAATAATGACTTTGCAACGAACAGTAAGCATATTTTATATTGTGAACATCAGCCCTTTTACCACTTAGGAATTGCCCCGTTATGTTCTTACAGATTGTGAGTTATTCACATCAAGCCGAGACATAAGACGATAGGACGTGGTGAGAGAGATATAGAAGAGGTAGACTGGTTAGAGGAAGAGAAATAGAATGTTAAGAAGCTATGATGGAGATGAGAGAAAAAGAACTGAGAGGAGCTAACAATGGAGGCTATGTCGTCGTTAATATGTGAATTTTGAGTTTCTATTTGAATGTCGAGTGGTTTAGGGTAAGACGTAAATCATACGGCAGTGTGTTCCATAGTCATATGGCTGAGATGAGGAATGAATCGAAGAAAGATTTAGTGTTGTTCGAAGGTACAGCCAAGGTGCTAGTCGTATCCGATCTTATATCGCGGTTGTGGAATGATGATAGCTGTTTAATGTGAGAAGATGAGTATTTGAGTCCCTGGTAGCTGAGAAATCGATGAAGCAAGCACAGGCGTTTGAAAATCGCGCCACTAATGTGGGCGCATCCAAGCTAGCTGGGTATATGAAGAACTGATATAATCGTACAACCGTATATGGCACACGTACCTAACGCAAGCATTCATCTCTAGCTCGAGGTGTCTCGAATTTTCGCTATTTGTGCCATTCTGAAGTACATCACAATAGTAAAAGATTTGACAAAACAAGTGTTTGGACTAATTTTTGTTTAACTTGGGTTGGAAATATTTTTCTAAATTTTTGGATTGAATATAGGGATGAGATAGATTCCTGCAAGCTACAACTGTTTGCTCTTCCCAGTTTAGGTGTTCATCCAAGATTATCCCAAGGTCTTTTCGCTATGTAGTTTGTGAGTAAATTGTTCTTTCGATTTCTAGAACTTTCTTAATTACGTTTTCCGTTAGGACGTCACAAATGTAGTCCGTTGTCACTAACATGGTTTGAAATGCTTCTAAACATATATATATATATATATATATATATATATATATATATATATATATATATATATATATATAAAGGACTTTCACCGGTATCAATGTATGGCTGGGGACCAGGTATGTACATATTTGGAAACATTCTAAAATGAAAGCAAATGTGTTTTTTAAGACAAACTTACCTTTTTTTTTTTTTTTTTTTTAATGGACACCCTATATTTTTTCTTCAGCAATCCACAGCATGACAAATCACATAAACAGTGACGTTGATTGCATCGCAATATTGCAATTACATCCCGAGGATAATGCGACAGTGCGACGCGAAGTTGACGCTTGAAATACGCGAAACGCGCGGCTAGCGCACGTCCTGAGACTCAGGCGAGAACCCCATGCTGCTCAGAACGTGCGCTAGCCGCGCGTTTCGTGTATTTCAAGCGTTAACTACGCGTCGCAATATGTTGGTGAACGTCGTTTTCCAATAGCTGTTATTGTTCCAGAGATATTTTGGGTGGACAAGATACCTGGGACACCCTGTTACACACCCGATGTAGCCTTTTTTCTGTTAAAGTTTTCATGTTATTTAACACCAATTAACTAATCGATACCGCCATCGGTGCTCATGAGTCCCGGTCTCCCATACTTCATTTAAGCCTGTTGAGGGGTCCAGATTGGTGGTTACATTACCATACACTGATAACGGATTCAGCGTCGTCTGTTCCTCGGTGGGGAAGGTAAGGAGTGAGAATAGGAAAGAAAGGGTAGGTAATGCAGTCCAGGGAGTAAAGACGAAGAAAGACTGCATTAGCTCGGGGCCCCTCGCTCAGCAAGCACATACTCACGAAAGAACCGTGAGCCCCTAGAGGGGGGGGGGGGGGGGATCTTGGATCTTGTTTCATTTCTTTCTTTTTTGTAATTTATAGGTTAGAGTGTTCTACCTGAAGAATAATATACATAGCATCTTATGACGTTTTCTAGTCAGTGTTGGATTTTAGTATCGTATAAGAGGACTTTCAATAGTCGCTACAGTAAACATTTAGGAGTATTTTCTATGCTTTTTATTTTATTGGCAGATAAGGTTGTGTTTTGAGCAGCGTTTGTAAATATTACGGTGCTTACATATTTAAACACTGTATAATAATACATTAAAGCTGTAATCTTTGATAGCATTTTTTTGGAACAGCGATCTTAAAAATATTAATAATTAAAATAAGACATGTTCAAACAACTTACGGGAATGCTGCCGGGTGACGTCGTCGACAACCGCCGATATTTCGGCAGGAGGACACCCTGCCATTCTCAAGGCACAACTGCACTTAAGGAAGCAATGTGCCAGCGTATTTAATACCTCGGTTTTCAAAGGGTAAACAAAGAAGAAAACACACACAGTACAAGTCACAGCAGAGTCAACACAACCAAAGATGAACAAACATCAAAAATATCGATAGTGACTGTTAATCAACAGGTGAGGCAGCATTAATTTTATCCCTCTGTTTTTTTTTACGAGAGACAGTGCCGGATTCCAAGCAGAATTTAAACAAAAATCACCATCTCTGTTTATAAGGTCGCTTGCTAGTTTAATTTCAACAGCTTCCTTAATAACACTATCCCAATAGGTGGAAGTGCATGCCAGGATCTCCGTGTTGTTGTATTCCATAGGATGACCGGTGTCAAGACAGTGTTCTGCAACAGCGGATTTGTTGGGCTGTTGTAAGCGCGTGTAACGTTTATGTTCAATACACCGGTCTTCCACAGTCCTGATTGTCTGACCAATATATGACATGCCACAACTGCAAGGAATACGATATACGCAAACGAATACGATATACGCAAACCAAGATCATCCTTTACGGACCCCAACAGGGCCTTTATCTTAGAAGGCGGTCGAAAAACACATTTCACATCATATTTTCGCAAAATACAACCAATCTTGTTGGAAATACTTCCTGTGGAAGGCGAAAAGGCCGTAGATTTAGGTGCCACTTCATTGCTATCGTCACTCACCCGTTGCACAGAAGGCTGATAGCGCAATACACGTTTTATCTGTCTCTCACTATAACCATACTGACGAAAAGTCTCCTCGAGATGGGACAACTCAGCTGACAAACTTTCAGGGTCTGAAATGACATGTGCCCTGTGAACCAAGGTACGAAGTACTCCTGGACGCTGAGCTGGATGGTGACAACTATCAGCTCGCAGATACAAATCTGTGTGAGTAGGCTTCCTATAAACAGAATGTCCCAATGTACCATCAACCTTCCTTCTGACCAATACATCAAGAAAAGGAAGACAGCCAGTCTGTTCCACCTCCATTTTGAACTGAATATTCGGGTGGATTGAATTTAGGTGTTCCAAAAAACCATTTAAATTCTCACTACCATGAGGCCAAACGACAAAAGTGTCGTCTACATATCTAAGAAAACACGCAGGTTTCAGAGTCGCTGACACTAAAGCACGTTCCTCAAAATCCCCCATAAACAAATTGGCCACAATAGGTGACAACGGGCTTCCCATTGCAACTCCATCAGTTTGTTTGCTGTACCACCTAGATTGGATGGCCTTCCTAAGGTTCACAAACAGAATATTCCTCCGACATATCGTGTAGCTAAACATCTTGCTAGTTTGTTGAGTCCAATGGTGGGCAGGTGTGAACACCACATTAAGAACTCGGCGGACTTCTTACGTCGATTACAGGGATTGCGTTTTGATGTTATGTCTCTCTTCACTTGCGTTCCTCTGTCAGATTGGTTGCAGCTAATTGAGGATAAGTTTGGTGTCGAGTTAACAAATCTTTTTCGACATGTGCTGACTTCCACTTACTTTTTATTCAATGGTCAGTACTATGAACAAACTGATGGAGTTGCAATGGGAAGCCCGTTGTCACCTATTGTGGCCAATTTGTTTATGGAGGATTTTGAGGAACGTGCTTTAGCGTCAGCGACTCTGAAACCTGCGTGTTTTCTTAGATATGTAGACGACACTTTTGTATCTGCGAGCTGATAGTTGTCACCATCCAGCTTAGCTCACAGGAGTACTTCGTACCTTGGTTCACAGGGCACATGTCATTTCAGACCCTGAAAGTTTGTCAGCTGAGTTGTCCCATCTCGAGGAGACTTTTCGTCAGTATGGTTATAGTGAGAGACAGATAAAACGTGTATTGCGCTATCAGCCTTTTGTGCAACGTGTGAGTGACGATAGCAATGAAGTGGCACCTAAATCTATGGCCTTTTTTGCCTTACGCAGGAAGTATTTCCAACAAGATTGGTCGTATTTTGCGGAAATATTATGTGAAATGTGTTTTTTTTTTTTTTTTTTTTCGAGCACCTTCTAAGATAAAGGCCCTGTTGGGGTCCGTATAGGACGATCTTGGTTTGCGTAAGGCAGGTGTATATCGTATTCCTTGCAGTTGTGGCATGTCATATATTGGTCAGACAATCAGGACTGTGGAAGACCGGTGTATTGAACATAAACGTTACACGCGCTTACAACAGCCCAACAAATCCGCTGTTGCAGAACACTGTCTTGGCACCGGTCATCCTATGGAATACTACAATACGGATATTCTGGCATGCACCTCCACCTATTGGGATAGTGTTATTAAGGAAGCTGTTGAAATTAAACTAGCAAGCGACCTTATAAACAGAGATGGTGGTTTTTGTTTAAATTCTGCTTGGAATAAGGCACTGTCTCTCGTCAAAAAACAGAGGGATAAAATTAATGCTGCCTCACCTGTTGATTAACAGTCACTATCGATATTTCTGATGTTTGATTATCTTTGGTTGTGTTGACTCTGCTGTGACTTGTACTGTGTGTGTTATCTTCCTTGTTTACCCTTTGAAAACCGAGGTATTAAATACGCTTGCACATTGCTTCCTTAAGTGCAGTCGTGCCTTGAGAATGGCAGGGTGTCCTGCTACCGAAATATCGGCGGTTGTCGACGACGTCGCCCGGCAGCATACCCGTAAGTTGTTCGAACATTCATTACGCCGGGAAAAGTTAAAATCTCAAAATAAGACAGTTTAGATCGCAATTTGTTTCTTTTGTTTCTGTCAACCGGTTTCGGTTCAACTGCAGTTGACGCCTGCTCCGACCACCGCTACCGTCCACCAACAAGGTACCAAAGGCCTGAAGATGGTTCTATAGAACCGAAACCGGTTGCCAGAAATAAATGCAACAAATTGCGATCTACACTGTCTTAATTTAATTATTTAAACATTAAAGCTATCTGGAGGATAATAGTAATTATTCATTTACAGAGTTTTATGGTGAATGAAGTTATGTACATATTTTTTTTTAAACGCATAAGTTCTGGACGGTTAAGCCATACTTCAACAGCTATGCACCATCCTTTAGTTTCGAAAGGAACGTCTCCCACCCAGAAACAAATAATACTTTCAGATTAATGAAGTTCTTAACAATTTTTGTCTTGTCTTGAAAATGGGAAGTTAATCGGCCATAGATTCTGTTTCAAAGTGTTATTAACTCGCATATGAAGTTCGATAAAACTCCGAGATGATTTATTTTGGTTCCTGATTATTGAAAATGAAATGTTTGTAAACCTGTTGGACCAAGTACCTAAACTTAAAAACTGCTTAAAATAACTTAACTAAGAACAACACATACACTCCTATGCTCAGGGGAGGACTCGAACCTCCGGCGGCTACGGTCGTCCTGATTATTATTGTGCCGTTCAAAAATCAGACTATTAAATATAGTGCTCTCTGGAGGTGGTTGTGTATCTGTGAAGTGTGCCTGTGCGATTGAATAAATAAGAGTATGTGTCTGTTTCTGATAGGGTTACCATATGTTTATCATCAAAAAAGAGGACAGTTCCTATAAAAAAGAGGACAGTTTATTGTTAACATAATGTAAGTTACAACTTTATTAATAAACCACGTAAAACTAATACAAACTAAAACAGTAACTAAAAAATTGCTCAGTCTCTGTTGCAATATTTTATTAGCCAATAACGCGTTTCGCGCTGTTAGCGCATCGTCAGACTGGAAATAGACAAATGTTTTGTTACAGTCCGTGTACCTGGCGGGCAGCGAATCTAATGTGGCTAAGGTGAGTAAATTTGAAAATTCAGACTTACTTGGGCGGAGATGGAGCCACAGACTTCCTTAGACTTAAATCAATATTCGATGTTAACAAATTTCTCTCTTTCAAGAAAGCTTTTCTACCCATTTCCATTCTGCATTTTATATCCTCTCTACGGCGACCATCATTTTTTATTTTACTGCTCAGGTAACAAAACTCATCTACCTCCTGTATTGTTTCGTTACCTAATCTAATTCCTTCAGCATCACCTGATTTTCTTATACTGCACTCCATTACCCTTGCTTTGCTCTTGTTAATGTTCATCTTATATGCACCTTTCAGCACACTGTCCATTCCATTCAACTGCTCTTCCAAATCCTTTGCTGTCTCTGATAGAATTATTATGTCGTCGGCAGAACGCAATGTTTTTAATTCTTCACCCTGAACTTTAATTCCTTCTCCAAATTTCTCCTTGCTTTCCTTTATAGCTTGCTCAATGTACAAATTGTATAACATTGGAGAAAGGCTACAACCCTGTCTTATTCCCTTACCAACCACTGCATCCCGTTCATGCCCTTCATTTCTGACAAGCGCTGTCTGGTTTTTGTACAAGTTGTAAATAACCTTACGCTCCCTGTATTTCACTCCTGCTTGCATCAGAACTTGAAAGAGTTTATTCCAATAAACATTGTCAAAAGCCTTCTCCAAATGTACAAAAGCTAGATATGTAGGTTTAGCTTTTCTTAATCTATCTTGTAGAATAAGCCGTAAAGCGAGTATTGCTTCCTGTGTTGCTCCATTTCTCCTGAACCTAAACTGATCTTCCCCGAGTTCGGCTTCTACCAGCCTTTCCATCCTTCTGTAAATAATGCGTGTTAATATTTTGCAACCATGACTTATTAAACTGATGATTCTGTAGTTTTCACAACTTTCTGCACCTGCTTTCTTTGGAATGGAGATTATAACATATTTCTTAAAGTCTGAGGGTACTTCACCTGTCTCATACTTCTTACACACCAGGTGAAACAATTTTGTCATGGCTGGTTGTCCCAGAAACTTCAATAGCTCTGAGGGAATATCATCTACTCCAGGGGCCTTGTTTCGACTTAGGTCTTCCAGGGCTCTGTCAAATTCTTCTCTCAGTACAGTGTCTCCTATTTCATCTTCATCTACATCCTCTTCATTTCCTACGATATTGTCTCGAAGTTCATTTCCTTTGTAGAGCCCCTCTATATACTCTTTCCACCTTTCAGCTTTCTCTTCTCTGCTGAGAACTGGTTTTCCATCAGTGTCCTTGATATTCAGAGCTGTTTTTCTTATCTCCAAATGTTTCTTTTATTTTCCTGTAAGCTGTATCTATTTTTCCCCAATTTATACATTCTTCTACATCCTTGCATTTGCCTTCTAACCACTCCTGCTTAGCAATTTTGCACTTCCTGTCAATATACATAACAATATAGTTGGAGATGCTTAAGGCGAGCGACATTTAAAGTACTGCACGTGTTGAGTTTTTACGGAGCTGAGTGTCGCGTTGAGCCGTGACGCGTGGAATCAGGATGCCCTGCGGTCGGACAGACCGGGTAATCACCAGTGTCATCTTGTCGTCGCGAATTTATGCCCGCTCCTAATAGGGTTTGTGCGCGCGGATTATGCATGAGATGCAATTAATAATGCCAGATATACCGTGCGTGATTTATGGAGTGTTTGTCCTAATTCTGGACGCCGCGCCGGCGCGTAGGTACGGCTTCATTGACCGCTTCGGCCGCCCGCCACCTTGCAACGCGTTAACTATTTATGTGTCCGCTGTTTAATCGGATGTCCGTCCGTCCGTCTGCTGCCATTTGTGAATCTAGCAGAATAAAAATATGTGCCTTAATTTATGTGTTTACGTAAAATCAGTTGACATTTGAATTTCCGAGACAATCTGTCGCTGTAATGTGGTTATTTTCCAAAACGCGTGACTCTATTTGAATCTCAGAGCTAGCTATTCGTACAATGAAACAGGAATTAAGTGGCAAATATTTAACTCTGTACTGTAGCCCAGAGTCTATATGAAGTGTGTTTGTAAGTACACGAACAATTCGAATGCCAGCGCTCGAAAGCTACTTTATTTGACCAAGTAAATTAGTCAAATGGGAAATGTATCAGTTCAAGCGGAAAATCAAGAAGCTAGTTTTATTTTCTAAAGTTATACAGTTTTCAATTAATTAATGCTCGTCGCGGTGGAGTGGCCGAACGTTCTAAGGCATCTTGTTGCGGGGCGCGCGGTTGCTCACCGTCGAAGTATATTAAAAATTATAAACCAACAGCCGTAACAATAATGATTGTATTATCTGGGAACCATATTCAGCACCTTATTAGTGTCATTTTGAGCCCTATTTTTCTATGGGCTGCTATTTTGTTTCATAGATTAGTTATTTTTTCCTAATTTATTAAACATCAAATAAAATAAATAAATAAAAATTTGAATATATGGTAATCAATCAATTCCTGGTAGAAGTTACGTCCTTCTGTAATTTTATCTCTAGGGGCCTATGCGATGTATTAAATTCTTATATTTATTGTATGCCATTCATTAGGCCATTATATTACTCATGGCCATCTACGTCTAGTTTTGTTTTTGCTTGTTCTTCACTTTTTGTGTGATACAATTGTAATGGGATTTAGAGGCTTGGCTGATGATTATTTATTCTATTTATTTATGGCTTGAAGATGGCAATAATGTGCTGAAACTGGTTGTCAGATAATAAAATTATTATTGTTACAGATGTTGGTTTACTTATTTTGCAGAATATAGTTGTGTTCAATTAACAAGAGTGTGCGGAAACTTTTTAGGTAGCAAGATGAAAAAAATTGCCGGTGATGTTAATTTTATTTTTTTATTTTTTGTTCTTCAGGTATTTCGATGTTTTCTGGTTCTTTGTTCATGTTCCTTCTGGTTTGTTCGTTGAGAATTTTTTTTTTCTGTTCATTGGTTCTTCGGTTTGCTCGGTCCTTTGTGGACTTTGGTTTGTTTTGTTATTTTTTGAGCGTTTAGTCGTGTATTCAGGTTTTTCGTTACAGAGGGTGTCGAGCTCTCTGACCGAGCACGCTCAGCTACCACGCCGGTAACCCTCTGACCGAGCGCGCTGAGCCACCGCGCCCGGAAAGTTTCGAACCACCGAGTATCATGTTCGTGCATCACAAACTACTCCGCCGCCTAATACGCTACAGCAAACAGATGCGAGAGTGATTCGTAATTCTTCTACCATCGATGGCAGGTGTTAACAGCTAACGTGGCACTTTTTCACTTTAGTTTATAATTCGTTGTCCTGAGAACGAAGTATTTTTGATAATTTTCAGTGCGCCATTGCTTTAAAATGACAACGCTTCAGTTACAATAAAAAAAATCGTCATATACAGAAAGCAAGATAGCGTATACAAAATAGTTTCGAGCAAGGTTTCGGGCAAGGGATGTCACGTGACTGATTTCCGAACGCCAGATGTACGATTTGTTCCTCCCAGGCTATAGTCATCCGTAGTCAGTACAGGCAAAGAAAATAAATTAGAGCGAACTGTCAAAGCAAGGCAGGTGATAATAATGTAACGGAAAAAGATAACGAAAAAGTGGGAGAGATATTAAAATAATAGTTTAAATAGGTAATCGTTCAAAAAAGAGTATGTTTGCCAAAGCTAAACACAAATATAAAATAATTTCGGCTCTTTGTTAAAGAACGTCTGAAAGAATATTGTGAGTAGTGTGCATTGATATTATCACAATAGTTGAGTCGTTATCGTATCGTGCATCTTTTTTATTATTTATAATTTTATTATTTTTTCCAAAATATTTGCAAATAATCATAAAACTACAGGCAAATCTAAAGTGGGCTATAAAACATGCCAGTGCGATTTTTAATATACTTTCATCATAATTTGAACCAGACGTTGTCCCACTCTGCACATTAGTATGGAGCTATATCTGTCAGAGGTTCGAGTCCTCTCTCGAGTTCAAATGTTTGTAATTCTATTGGACCGAACTATGTCGAGTGTGGGTGTGAGTGTTTGTCGTTAGGTCAGTTTAAGTTAGTTTCAATAGTCTGTAAGCATAGGGACAGATAATCAGAGTATTTATGTCCCATAGATTTACGAACATTTGTACATTTTGAATTAATACTCGGTTCTAATAGCACACCAAGCACCTCAAGTAACAAACCATACAGATGAATGAAATCGAATCTCTTGAATAATTACACTGCTGAAAACTACATAATTTACTACGCCGTCTTAGAATTTTCTAGATCACTCAAGATTATTATTGAACCAGTGCATATGGGGTACATGAAATGATTACATTTACAGATCTGTAGCTCAGTGCCGTACTGATGCACCAGGAGTCAATTTATACTCAAAAACGCATATTAGTAGGTTGTGTGGACTCCACGTGGGGCAATGCAGGCCAAGATTCTGGGATCCATTCGATGATAATTAATTCGGCAGGAAGCGTTGAACGGTTTGTTTGGCGATAGCATTGATTCCAAAGATCCTTCCGCCGAGTCTTCCTCAAAGCTGGAAACATGTGAAAGTCAAAGACGTTAAAGATAAAGGTGAAGCAACAAAATAAATTTATGATGCGCCCGGGAAACGAACGCGGAGCTTCATGCTTACTAGGCAGACGTCTTACCACTCTTTCTTTCTGGTAGATCTATGTTTTGTGGTCGTTGGTTCAGTTCGTTCCTGGTTGTTCGTTGAATATTTCGCTCATTTTTTATTTTATTTTATTCATTTATTTATTTATTTTTATTATTATGCAGGTCATTTAGCCTCCTGACCTGGCGCGCTGAGCCACGGCGCCCGGCTGCACTAGATCACCGCACAACTAGCGATTAAAGGCGCCTCGGAATAGTCTAAGCACGATTTCCTTCCACGTCACAAACTTTAATTCAGCTTCTGTGTTCCATAGAATATTGCCACTACTATGGAACACAGAAGCCGAATTGAAGTTTGAGACGTGGAGGAAAATCGTACTTAAACTATCCCAAGGCTCCTTAATCGCTGGTGGTGCTATGGTTTAGTGATGAGTCGCGTGCCTAGTAACATGGAGGTGCGGGTTCGATTTCCGACCGCATCACAAATTTTAATTCATTGATTCTCCTTTATCTGTAATGTCTTTGACATGTTCGAGACGAAAAACCGGCTCAGGGTTTGTGAATTTCTATTTATATTTTTATTTTTATTTTCGCTCTCCTGCGAACCATGCAAGATTCCTTTCTTCCAGGAGTGCTAGTCATGCATGGTTCGCAGGAGAGCTTCTGTGTAGTTGGAAAGTAGGAGGCGAGATACTGGCAGAAGTGAAGTTGTGGGGCGGCATCGTGAGTCGTGTCGGGATAGCACAGTCGGTAGTGCGCTTGCCCGCGAAAGGCAAAGGTCCCAGGTTCGAGTCCCGGTTTCGGCACACAATTTTAATTTGCCAGGAAGTTTCATACCAGCGCACACTCCGCTGCAGAGTGAATGTTTCATTCTGGAAATGTTCAAATGTTTGTACAGCTTATGGGACTTAACTACGGGATCATCAGTCCCTAAACTTACAAACTACTTATCAACTAGTTTATCCTAAGGACGGCACAAATATCCATGCCTGAGGGGGGATTCGAACCCCCGACCGTAGTGGCCGTGCAGACCGTGACTGGAGCGTCTCAGTCCCCTCGGCCACCGCGGCCGGCCTCTTTTCCACAGAGTGGGACAGTACCGCGCAGCATTCCTCCAAAAATTCCAGCAACGAAACTCCTTGGGCGTCCCAGCACTTTTGCTGCAGACGGAGTGCTTTTGAACTTCTTTCGGACAGGTGATGTATGAGGCCTTCGATTCGGGTGTGGAATAGTGTACCCACATTTCATCCCCCGTCACAATAGGAAACAGAAAGCTATTGCCACATTCATGGTCGACCTCTACCCAATGGTATATCAGAATCAGAATCTTGCAAATGCGCGATCACCTGCTGTGTCTTTCACCCATAGCCGTTCCACTCTTCTTGCGTTTGCAACACCCAGATTTTTTCCTGGACGGGTTTTTGAAGCTTATAAAGCGGTTTGACAAATGTCTCACAGTATTAAGAAACTACGTAGAAAAATAATGTCTTATCTCTATACTTATAAGACGCATTTGTTGTCTGTCTGTCTGTTCTCTCATAACTCAAGATCCAGGCAACCAAATAACGTAAAATTCAGTACACGTACACAAAATTATATGGGGAATTTTCTTCAACAGGTTTCGTTAGATTTTTTTGGAAAAACAACCGAAAATTTTGAGAACAATTGAAAGTGCGTTTTCAGTGTGTCCGCGTGAATCTCTATCTTCGCACTGATCTTGATGAAATTTTGCGCAATTGAACTTCAAAACAAGAGGAAGGGCACTGTCTACATAAATTTCGTTCAGTGCATGGTGAAGGGTACTTATGTATTTCGCCAAAATCCACAGTTTTACTCCGATCTTGATGAAGTTTTGTACACTTGACCTTGAAAACAAGATGAAGGTTACTGTTTACATAAAATTTCGTTCGGTGCATTGTGGAGAGTACTTTACTTTTAGACATCGACTCATGGACAGTTTTATGTGTCCTGTTCCAGAGTGGGAAAAGACGAAAATCTTTTTGTACATACTCCAAATGGAACTGCCAAAACTTTTGTTTATCAAATTGCTTCAACATAAATGTACCCTTTTATTACATGCAAATAAACGGTTTTGTACGATTCTATATTTAAAAAAAAAAATATAAAAAAAACTTACTTTAAACCCAGGCAACTTTCAGCTAGTCTTTAATACCTCAGTTGGGAAAAAAAATAAAGAAAAAGAGAAAAACCCGTCGACAGGGGATACTTATATACAGGGTGTTACACAAAGAAAGAAAATATGTTATGTGGACATGTGTCCTGAAACGCTTAATTTCCATGTTGGAGCTCATTTTAGTATTTCTCTTTAAATATAAATTGAAATAATTCGTGCAGACAATTGTAAAAATACCCAATTGATTCGTTAGTATGTACTGTACTTCCTCGATTCACCGCCAGTTGGCCCAATTGAAGGAAGGTAATGACTTCAGTGTTTGCGACTCATTTCTCTTCAGTACTAGCATCAAGCACATCAGTACATAGCATCAACTGGTTAGTTTTCATCACGAACGTGCGCTGCTAGAACATGTGCCTTTACAAGTAGAACATATGGTTCATGCACGATGTAGCTCCTGCACATCTCAGTTGACGTGTTCGTACGCTTCTCAACAACAGATTCGGTAAACGATGGTATGGTAGAGGCGGACCAGTTCTATGGCCTCCACGCTCTCCTGACCTCAACGTTCTTGACTTTCATTTATGGGGGCATTTGGAAGCTCTTGTCTAGGCAACCCCGGTACCAAATGTAGAGACTCTTTTTGCTCGTATTGTGGACGGCTGTGATACAATACGCCATTCTCCAGGGCTGCATCAGCACATCAGGGATTCTATGCGACGGAGGGTGGATGCTTGTATCCTCGCTAACGGAAGACATTTTGAACATTTCGTGTAACAAAGTGAAGTCTCGCTGGTACGTTCTTTTACTGTGTGTTTCCATTCCATGATTAATGTGATTTGAAGAGAAGTAATAAAATGAGCTCTAACATGGAAATTAAGCGTTTCCGGACACATGTCCACGTAACATATTTTCTTCCTTTGTGTGTGAGGAATCTTTCCTGAAAGTTTGGCCGTATCTTTTTCTAACAGCCTGAACCGTTGTCACTTGCCACTCATATGTTTTATCGCCCATTTGAAAGTATCATTCTGATCATGAGAAAGGAAAGTTCTGAAATGTGGTGAAGACCAAATAGTCCTTGTATATAGCAAAGTACAGGGACCTAATAACCGGCGCGGTATGCGTTCTCAACACACAGGGGTTGCGGTACAGCGCCATTACCGTTTCTGATACACTGCTGCGCCCACCAATCTCGGCCACAAAATTTCTGTTCGCACGCACAAACACACACACTCCCTACCGCACCAAACGCCCATTGTGTTAAGATTTGCAAACGATCTTGTTTAACACTGTTAGAACAGCAACAACAATAGCAATAGGCCGCTGCAAAGCAATTCGCGATAAACAAGGTGATCCGAACCGCGCGTCGCTCACTCGGTTATGGACAAGCCGCCACTGTTTGGGCTGCCAACCCCCTCGCACCCCCCTGGGAGTACACCTGCTTATTGATTGCTTTGTTTAGTTCAGCCCACGGGCTCGTAGAATGTTCTTGTTGGACGACTCGATTCACAGGCCGAGTTCACAGCAGCGGATAGAATGTGAGTGACACCACGATTATTTTGGCCCACTTTAGGTTACGGTAGTAACACTAAAAGTGGGCCTTTGCGTTCGTCTTTTGACAGCTCGAAATTTAAATGAAAATAACGGATTAACTATTCATCTAACACGAAAATTGAATAACCTAATTTGTAGAGGAGAAAATGCTCTACAACTTTGCTCTCTTATGTTTTTTTTTTTTTTTTTTTTTTTTTTCATATCTCGTAGCTTTTTAAAGATATTTGCAAAAATAACGGCGATTTTAGGATGTATGTCTGTCTGTCTGTCCATAACGTGTTCCCTGTTTTTAAGACGAACCGTTCAAACGATCAGCACCAAATTTTACCGACATGATTCTAGGCCGCCAGAGACCAGAACTTCCCTTTTTCAAATTTTTCGGACAAAAACATACGGTAGTAATACAAAAAAAGCAATTTGTAATATAATTGTAATTGTAATTGCAATCGAACCGTTCATCTGACACGAAAATTGAATAACCTAATTGGTAGAGGAGAAAATTCTCTACAACTTAGCCCCCTTATGTTTTTTTCATATCTGGTATCGTTTGAATCGTTCGAGACATATTTGCAAAAATAACGGAGATTTGACACCCTCCATTTAATCAACGAAAACCAGCCGTTCGGAGATGTCACGTGACATTCCGTATTTGATGATTTTCTTATTGTAACTTACACGTTGTCATTTCAAAGCAATGGCGCACTGAAGAATTAACAAAAACACATCGTTCTTCCTACGATAAATGATAATCTAGTGTCTACAAATGCCATATTAGCATCAGTTAACAACACCCATCAATAGTTTGAGATTAAAGGACTTATCTTTTGTGATTGATAGCTGTAGCGTAGTGGGCAAGGCGTTGGACTTTGACGCTGAAGCTCGGTGGTTCGGCACCCGCCACTACCTAAACTTTTTTCCCCTAAAAGGGTTTCAGACACTCTTATTAATTAATTTTTTATTATTTTGGTCCAAAAGTTTGCAAAAACGTATAAAACTACAAATCTAAAGTCGGCGGTAACATACGTCAGTGCGATTTTTTTCTCCTTGCGCACGTTTCTGCTGTAGAAGACATCGAAATCACTTTCAGGTAGACAGTTCTGGTACTTTATCATATCAGCAATCCAGATACTTCTGCTGTATCTCTTCTACTCCCTCTAGTATACTCTGCGGCTTGTGTCCACGATCATGCGTCTCGAGTGCCAGCAACTCCTACATAACTGTAGTAACTTACATTGCTATGAATTTTACACAGTTGATTCAAAATTTTAAATGTATAAATGTGTGTGTCTTTGTATGTATGTATGTATGTTCCATATGGGCTCCAAGACGAATCAACAGAGGCTGTGATGCTGTCGCAGTAAGTGGAGTGTAATGTCGTTCTGCCATTGGTCGGTGCCATTGCACGAAAGTGACTTTGTAGAAACAAAAACTAGCTTCCCTTTAGTACACTGTTTACTGTTCGCTGTGTTGGCAGCAACTGCATCTGCGACTCCAAAATCCTACCAAAAACTATATATTTAATTCTGGAGATTGTAATGTATAAGGCCTGGAAAGTCTCATTTGTTTGAACAAATGAAGTATTCGATACCACATTCCATCGTAGTATTGTGCCCTAATATTAAATATTTATATTATATAAGCATTTTATGGCGCATCTGGTTGGTCACATTATCACTTTTATTACTTGGGTCTTTTAATTAACTAAATTAATTAAATAATTATTGAACGTTGTAAGCTTAATGTTGGATAATAATGTGTTTGATAATGAAATTGTTAACTAAAAATATTTGAGATTTCCTATAATGTATTGACCGTAATGTAATACTTTGCTGTCTGTAGAATTGATTAGTTGCTTTGATTTAGCAATTTTAAATAATGTAAACATATATTAACACTACACTAATTGTTATTTACTTACGATCTTTTGTATTGTTTTGTTTGGATGTGAAAATCTATTATTGCATTTGTCATAATTTTGTGTACCTTTACGCAAAGCAAGGTTTATGTATGTTTCATAAACAAATTATTAAATATAAAACTTTGTAATTTCCGTGTTCTAGAATCTACATCAAGTATTAATACGCAAGAATTGGCGCGAACGGAGTCAGTCCTAAGTCAGTTGAGGAGTTGTCAGTCTAAGTGTAGTCATTATGTTGTTAATATGCAGTCTTACTTTTATCATTATGTAACAAGCAGTCATCAAGAATGGAAAAATAAATGAGTTTAATACGAAAAGTGTCACATGTGTAGTTTCCTGGACGTATAAAAACCTGACGTTCTACTATTATTTTCAGGATGATTTACAGGCAAGAGAGCAATTTAAAACATCTACCACTGAACAACCGAAGGTGATGTATGGAAAAATAATGGTTTTAGTATAATAGTATTATTATTATTATTATAAAAAAACTATTATAAGATGAACTGGATTCCTATTAACCTTGATGAAGTCAAGATCCGATCATTTCCCTAGTCAAGACTAAAATGACAGGGAATGCTGATTCAGCAAACCAGCCCACCGTCGCGCCTCTCGCAGACGTTAACTAAATGTTGTGGACGGCAAAATGTCCACCGCTCGCTTTATGAAAGTGTCGTAATTACAGTTGAACACTTGGCACAGCGCACTGCTGTTTACGCCACTAGGCAAGCCACAGCGGATCGCTAAATATTTACAGAAGCTTTCGTGTCCTGTATGTGGTTGTCTCCGAGATGGAAGAGCACCTCTCGTAGCAAAGTAAGTCCTATATACGTTTTGGCCTTCCTTCCCCGTCTGTGGGCTGCTCTGGACAGCAAATCAGGAATGCTGTGTGTAACAAAACGCTGGTAGCCTCTCCACAGAGCGCTCCTACAGTGTGAGCTAATTTTAGTAGCCAGTAAGGTGCGCTTTGAAAACTGATGAAATATTTTGCTGCCCGTGTGTCACCTGTCTGTGTTTACTCAATGGCACAAGTGGGGCCGCGGTGGAGTAGCCGAACGGTCTAAAGGACCTCGCTGCGGGGCACGCGGTTGCTCGCCGTGGAGGTTCGAGTCCTCCCTGGGGCATGGGTGTGTGTGTTTGTCCGTAGGTTAGTTTAACTAGGTGTAAGTAGTTTGTAAGCTACGGACTGATGACCACGCAGTTTGGTCCGATAGATTTACAGACATTTGAACATTTGAGCACAAGTGGGTGGGGGAATGAGTCAGTGAGGTTGTCCCTCTGGCCGCCAACACCGTCTTATTTTGTCACAGTTTAAAAGCCTTCTAGCTGGGCCACACCACTGGGAGGTTCCCAGGCATCACCGTCTGTGTTTTCCCCCCAGAAACCTTCTCTCTTCCTAGTGTCGTGTCCTACATAGGAAAGAGGGAAGAGGTAGCAAGGTCAGTCTGCATATCCCGAGCTGAAAGGAGTGACTGCAGAGAGACAGTACAGGCATCTATCTACTAGAGATGCGGATATCGGGACTCGAGGAAATATTCATCATTTACTTGATTTGCAGCTCTTGTTTTTGCCGTGTTTGCAGGAAAAATTTCTGGGTATGACGTCCGCCTGATATGCAAAACACTGTTTTATTATGCACCCAAACTAGTTTCAGCACCTCTATGCCATAATTAGTGGGCTTTCAGTTTATTTCATGCTGTGAAAACAAATTACATTTATTTTACTACTGTGCTATTTGTAAATTTAGGCCTAAAAATCGTCAGTCTTATTTTGGTTTTTACCTTATTTTACATTCTGCGGTCTTGTGGGACCCTTTTTACATACTTGTGTAGTGGTAGCGTTGTCATCTGCAACCAGAATTATCTCTTTTAACAACTAGTGGCTTTTATAACGCTACTTATGGTGCGAAAACGTAATTTTGGTATATGGGGATATTTATATCGTCTGCTTACTATCTATTACTTACAGTTTCTTTTGGCATACACTTCTTCTTCCACGATGTTTTACATAGCACACATGTAATATACATATTTTGCTGACTTTTTCTATCACAATCACTTCCCACTTTAAAAATTCGTCTGTGTTTACTTTGTTAAAGTGCACATGTGTCAGTTGACTTTCAGCTGTTCTCCAGTGGAATGGCGGTAGATTTGAATAATGTTTGTTTTGTCTCTGTGTCTGTGTGAGGTGTGTGTGTGTGTGTGTGTGTGTGTGTGTGTGTGTGTGTGTGTGTGTGTGTGTGTTTTAGCTGTCTGTGTCATCCTTTCTGTACAATTCATTTAATGGGTGAAATAATGTACTTTTACATAGAGTGGTGTATTCGTTAATGACTTATTTTCCTTCTGCTATTGCTTTTTGTATGTGGTAATTTTCTTCTATTGAGAGTTTGTGGTAAAGGTTGTGGCTTGATTTTAATATCTTTAGGTCTGTTTCTATTCTGGTTGGATAATGGTTGTGAGCTATTAGATGGTCTGCAAATGTACTGTGGGAACTGTGACTTTTTAGTGCTCTGAGATGTTCTGAATATCTGGTTTCGAAATTCCTACAAGTTTGTGCAAAGGAAACTTTATGAAACTCTTAGGTACATGGCATTAAATTTATTGCATCCCATACTAAGTTTACTACAATTGGTGTATTCATTTAAAAAGCAAGAAGTATAAATCGGTTGCCACAACAGAAGCCAGTAATTACGTTCCCTAGCAGCATTCCCTAGACAGACGCATTCCCCGAGAGAAACAGATTGTCGTGGAACCCCCGAGGCCGACGGCGATTGTCACGGGCTGGCGCCCGACTCGTCTGACTGAGAACTCCCCCCTTGATCCAAAAACCGGGGGTTTTAACGGCCGGTGTGGTCGCCCCTCTTTTCCCCACTTTCCGACAGTTAACAATTTCCTATTGGCCGTTGCTTTGTTCAACCAATCTAAATTGTGGCTTGCCCTCTCTCTGAGTCCTCTAGCGAACCACGTTTCAGCCCTGTCCCTTCTGCCATTCCCCGCGTGGGGATGTGGCTTGTTTGTGACTAACAAAATCCATACTTGGTAGCAACATTGTTCAGCTGAAAGGAAAACGTCACGGCGCTACCCAGTATGGGCAACAACAACAATGTTTTACGTCAGTTGGCCATGCCTTAGACTCCGCCTTAGGCCACGCCTTAGTGGAGCTGCTAACTTGCAGTTTTTCTTCATTACCCTCTCACTCTAGCCTCGTGAAACCACTGGCGATGATGTTCCAAAGTGACTGGTATCAACTTTGCTACGTACATTAAAACGTGCCTGTTGGCCACAAAGTACTAATGTAACGTCTTACAACAGTGCCGGCCGCGGTGGCCGAGGTGACTGAGGCGCTCCAGTCACGGTCAGCACGGCCACTACGGTCGGGGGTTCGAATCCTCCCTCGGGCATGGATATTTGTGCCGTCCTAGTTCGTAAGTAGTTCATAAGTAGTTTGTAAGTTTAGGGACTGATAACCCCGTAGTTAAGTCCCATAATCTTTACAAACATTTGAACATTTTCTTACAACAGCGTCTAGACGCTGTATGAAATCACGCCCATCTTCTACGAAAGGTAACCTCCACCTTGGACAGTGGCTGAGGGCATCAGCAGTTCGCTAGGAGATTTCTTTACTGCCGACGTCTAGTAAGATATACGTGTCTGTTTTAGCCCGTTATCTGCAATGGTCTCTAATTCGCAGCCTGGAGTGCGTCCCTGTGGCTCACACAGCCTCTCAACAATTCCAACAGTAAAATCAATATATGACACTAGAAAATAAACACGAGATGACTCCTGCACTACATCACACAGAATAATTGTTTGTACATTGGCAGCCTCATAATAAATGTAGCGTTCTTAGATGCAGTGGCTTTTGCAAATGCAGTAATTAATGTCCTTAATTACCAACACAAATGCCATGTGTGGGGTATCAAACTAATCAGATAAGCGATTCAGTTCTGCTCATACACAGAGAAATGGCATGCAGTTCATGACACCTCACAAGGTTAGTATTAAATTTGTGAATATTATATACAACTAGCTAATATGCCCGTGCTTTGCAACGGTTGTTGAAGGAGGGCCTTTGTGTATCATGGCGTTTTGGGGTTCCAGACCTCAGTCAGTAAAAACAGAAACCTTGTTGGATCGCTCGTCAATAAACTCAATTGTCCTTGCCAAGATGTCAAATGTGAGTAAAAGTCATTGTCCGAAACGATGAATCTTTATCAAGTTTTCGATACAGAAGGTGAAACGTGCCAAAATAAGCAAAAAATGTCGTTAAAT
Organism: Locusta migratoria; assembly: GCA_026315105.1. Lineage (NCBI taxonomy): Eukaryota > Metazoa > Arthropoda > Insecta > Orthoptera > Acrididae > Locusta > Locusta migratoria. The sequence goes on from CM048751.1 coordinate 28,724,409, forward strand.
ATTTAATACACGAAGCGAAATCAGTAACACTATGTTCAACGTTTGTTGGTATTAGTAGACATAAGACTGTCTAATTCTGTCACAGACGTTCGCTTCCTTGTTGTACTACCCCATACTTATTACGCAGAAGCGGTATTTATTAGTTCTTTGGTGCACTATAGCGCCTCTATCGCTTGTTCTTCAAGCATAACCTACATCTAATACGATTTACCTGATTCCGCTTTTATGAAACGAAGTTGCTCCATGAAGTAGTTTAGGAGATTAGGTATTTCTAATAGATGAATAGACACTTACTGAAAACACTTAAGATTGCGATGTATCTTTTTTCTGTGATCTGATTTTGATGAAATAATGCCTATGTGTTGCCCCAATCTTAGCTGAAATTTCCTTTCTCAATACGTTTGCGAAACGTGTTAGAAATAAGCATATCTTCATGATTATGATGTAGCTTAGTTATGGAGATTACTCTCTACAAATAGAAACATGCGATTGCTTTCAGAGAAATGTTTAAATTGTTGTATCTTACTTTTTCTGATCCGATTTTGTGAAATGTTTCTTTCTGTAACCGCAAGATACCCTCATGTTTCCTGTGAAAACCCCCTGAAGATTCGTCTATTAGTTTTGGAGATGAAAGAAAAAGGTACACGTGACAGTTGTCGATGATAAACGTTAAATTGTGATGTTCTTCTTTCCTTGATCCGATTTTTATGATACTAAGTCTACATGTAGTCCCAAAGTACGCTGAAGTTACCTGTGAAAACCCCATGCGAATTCGTAAAGTAGTTTTGGAGAAGTGGTTTCTAATAGATGAACAGACAGACACGACGTTCTATGAAAACACTTCGTGATTCTATTTTGATGAAATCATGACTAGATATTGAACCAATATTCGCTCATGTTTCCTGTGGAAACTGCATGAAAATTCGTCCAGTAGTTTTAACAATTGAAGCGAACAGCGACAGGCCTACATTTACAGATTTATTATTAGTATAGATATGTTGTAGCATTGTAAAATTTTGCAGGAATATATTGATTTGTATAAGTGCTGTATGTCGGTAAAATCTTATACGAATATGGTTAATAGTAAAGAAGTAACGATTAAAACGTGATGCTTGACGGGACGTTTTTCATGAACCTTAGTCTTTACGTCCTCATATCTCATTAACTACGTGTCGTACTGTGATACAATTTAGAACGTACATTCAGCTTTAAGTGTGTATTCTGTCTGCAAAATTTCCCGCGAGTGCAACTGGTAGCATAGAAATTATAAATTGTAACGTTATACCGAATGCCGTAGTTTTGCTCCATGAACAGCGGAAAAGTAGTAAGCGAGGAACTTTTTTCCATTCATTATTTTGATGTGGTTGTCTGCGAGAAAAAGTTTAATAAAGTTTTGAAATTATGTTTAAAGTTTGTTGCAAGTCGCCAACTACTGTCACTCTCATATAGTATATTTATAAAATCTTGTTGCATTATTAGCAGTTTTTTGCCATTCCTATTGTTCATGACGTTATATCTCTTGAACCATGTGTCGTATGTGGTTCGTGCTCCTACAGAAATTGTTATCTTTCGTAAGGAATATGTGTACCAAATCTGGTTGAAATCGGTCCAGTGGTTTAGGAGGAAATGTGCAGCATTGTCGTTTGACGCAGCAGTTTCCCGCGCATCTCATTGTTTATGACGTCATATCTCCTTACGTATGTGTCGAAGGTGATACTTACCCCGACAGCGATTGTTGCCTGATATTAAGGAACATGTGTACCAAGTTTGGTCGAAATCGGCCCAGCAGTTTAGGAGGACATGTTGAACATACATACATACATACACACATACAGCCTATTTTATAAGATGTAAGATAACATACATCACTTCTGATAAGAAATTCATAAATGGAGTAGGAGTTGGCCACGAAAAAATCCTTTAGATTGTTTTCAAACGGAACTTTATTGTGGGTTATATATATATTTCAAATTAAATGTTACTGAAAATATGTTTTGCTGAACGGTAGATACCCTTCAGAGCTAAAGTAAGTGCCTTTAAATCTTTGTGAAAGTTACTCTTGTTTCTGGTATTGCTCCAAAGAAATGAACTATCAATTTGAAAAAAAAATAAAAAATAAAAAAAATAAAAAAAAAGATATATTTTAATGACAAATATCATTGGGAAGCACTACTTAGTATCCCCAGTTCCTTAAATAACCCTTGAGTTGACACAACAAATGATTTGATCACACTTTTTTGTACTCTGATAACTTTAGCTTGGTCTGATGAGTTACCCCAGAAAATAATTCCGTGTGACGTTATGCAGCGAAGGTATGCATAACACGGTAACTTTTCTTATTTTTATATCTCCTACATATGACAACAGTCGCATAATAAACAGGGGCTTGTTTAGGTGCTTCAGCAGTTTTGTGGTATGCTCCTGCCAGTTCGATTCATTATCAAGCTGTAATCCCAAGAATTTGACACTCTCAACTTCTTCTATCTCCTTCTCATCATACATTAGTCATATACTGGCGGGAAAGGTTTTACGGGTTCTAAACTGCTCATAGTATGTTTTTAAAGCTTTAGCGACAGAGAATTGGCTAGGAACCATTCAGTAATGTCCATGAAAATTTCATTATCTGACGTTTTTATGGCTTTACATGATTTATTATTTATTGCAATGTTTGTGAGATCTGCAAATAAAACTAAATTGGCATCCAGTAACGTTGCTGATGAAAGGTCATTTACATCAAAAAGCATGGTCCCTATGATGGAAGTCTGGGGATCCACATCTTATTAGTTTTCAACTGGATGAGGCTTGATAGTTCATTATATGTCTCTTTCCTATTGAAACCCTTTGTTTCCTGTTAGAGATTGGAACCATTCTGTATCATTTCTTGCTGCACGCTAAGCTTCTAATTTGCTCAAAAGTATATCGTTATATATGCAGTCAAATACCTCTGACAGATCACAAAACATACTAGTGCCCTTAATTTATTTCTAATGGATTAAGTACAGTCTCACTGGATGTGTAAGGGCCTTCTCAATATAAGAAGCCTTTAAAAATCTGAATTGTGACATACATAATATTTTATTAGTGGTCAGATGTTTGAGAAGACGTCTGTACATTATCGTTTCCAAAAATTTTGAGAATGCAATTAGAGATAAGTTTGATGAAATTTCTTTATATCCCTCCTTATAAAACGGCTTAATTGTGCATATTTCACCAAGGAGGAAATGTTCCACTGATAAAAGACTGGTTTCACAAGTAACTTAAAATGTCACTAGGGACTCAGAGGCACACAGTTTAATTAAGTTTGGTGATTTATTATTATAACCAATACATTTCTTTTAAGGATTTTCTTTTATTGTTTGTTCTTACGTATTCAGAAAATGTGGAATGGTTTGTTCCATTCTTTCAGGCTCTAATGTGTTCTTTATATCTGATATCAAATGTTCTGAAACTTCCTGGCAGATAAAAATTGTGTGCCGGAACCGAGACTTGAACCTGGGACCTTTGCCTTTCGCGGGCAAGCGGTAGAGCGGTTTCGACACACAATTTTATTCTGCCACGAAGTTTCATATCAGCGCACACTCCACTGCAGAGTGAAAGTTTCATTATCAAATGTTCTGCTTGTCTTGCCTATATGTCTTTTATCACAAGTGTTACACTGCAGTTAGTATATTCCGGCTATTTGGGAAAGTCTTTGCATTTTCTCAGCTTCAGGGTGTATTTCTATATATAATTGTCTTTTGTGTATGCTATATATTTTGAAAATGTTGGTTATTTTATGTGTGAGCTCCGGTATGTATCTCACTGTGGACCATCTCGTGTCTTCTCTTATATTTTTTGGTTATTCTGGGTTGTTGTTACGATATTTGGTGTTTCTAATTGTGATTCTGTTTTCTTTAGTCTGATTTTGTGTTTTATGCTTTTATTTTGTCATTTACCTTTGTCACTCTCAATGGTGTAACCATTATTTTCAGTTATATGATTACTATGTCAAGTTGATTTGATAATTTTCTTTGTTGAGTGATATAGTGTTGAGAGTATGGAGCACGTGTCAGAATATGTCTAGATTCTGTGAGAGTGGGTGGTAGGAGGATTGGGGGATAATAATGTCCGATACTGTTGGCTTACAGTTAATTTCAGTCAGATGTCAGTTGTTTTGTTTTTAGATTGTTATATCAAGAAAATAATTTAGTTCTCTTGTTCTCTTTTAATTGTGGGTTTTATATTTTCATGTATGTTATTAATATCCGTATAAAGGTTTTAAATTTTGGTTAATCGTTCATTTATTAAACATGTGATGTCATCCATATATCTGAACCACTATTCTTTTGTTATTAGTTTTATGAAAATGATCTTTTCAGTGTGGTTTATATAAATATTTGATAATGCTCCTGAAATTTGGAACCCCATTCGTAATCCATCTTCTTGTACATAAAATTGATTATTGTATTGGAAGTATTTTAGTTGTTAAGAGCTTTAATAACGTCTTCAGCTGGAAGCTGACTGTGTGTCTTTAGATTTTTTTCTATGATGTCTAGTATTTCTGGTATTGATATGCTGCAATATTTTTTTTATGTCAAGGGAGAGGCATGTTTTGTGTCTGTAATATTTATATCTTTTATTTATTGTATTAGCGATGTATTGTTTTAACGGTTTTGTCTTCTTCTTTTCTAACTTTTCTGCCAGCAATTTTAACATGTATATGGTATATCTGGGGGCTTTTCTGAAATGCACGAAAGGCCAGACTGGTATGTTTTGTTTGCCGGCCGCGGTGGCCGAGGGGACTGCGGCGCTTCAGTCACGGTCTGCACGGCCACTACGGTCGGGGATTCGAATCCCCCTTCGGGCATGGATATCGGTGCCGTCCTTAGTTGTAGCTAGTTCATAAGTAGTTTGTAAGTTTAGGGACTGATGACCACGTAGTTAAGTCTCATAAGCTCTACAAACATTTGAACATATGTTTTGTTTATAGAGTTTATTTTGGCTTTGGAGGATAAGTGCGGTATGATTACTCTGTGTTAGTTCTCTTTCTGTGTTCTTTAGTATGATGTGAATATTTTAGAGCGTATTATCCAGTTTTGTCTGGAGTCTGCCTGATTTATCAGACTTATATTTGTCCAATGAATACCCGTTTATCATCAGTATTTCTTCGTGGTGTAGCAATTTTAATGGCCAGTAGTGTATTTCATCCCAGTGAGGCACGTACATCAGTACTACAAAAAAAATTAAAAATCAAAAGTTTATCATTGTAAAACATTATACTGAATTTGTAATGGAGAGAGCAACTCATTGTCACCCTTTTTTCTCTCTCTTGTTTCCATTTCAGAATTACCTGCTCTTCACAAAATACAGTATAATTTACACATTTTTTACTCCACTAACTGCAGCTACAATTGCGATAGAATCTGGTAACAGTCTACTGTTAATCGGTTGAGGAGAGGTCATGCTCCCTATAAAAATTATGATGAAATTCCTCCACTTATTTTAATGGTGTAATGCAGTATGCAAAATAGAGCGAACATACTGAATTTTCCTTGAAACTTCATACAATTCCAAGCTAAGTATTTCATTTTGAAATTTCAGTGGAGAGAAAATGAAACGGACCGGAAATCGAAATATGGAACCTAAACTTTGGCTTTCAGTTCTTATCGACCCAGTTACAATGGCATGAATCCCTCTTTAGTTACGTAAGAGGTAAAGTTTCACTTCACAACAGAAATTCTGATTCTGGTAACTTTTTTATTTTATTTATTTGCGAACTTTTTCTGTCAGGACGCAGACAGGCATTACACGGGTGCTTTCGCCTTCGCCCACACTCCACTCCAAAAGAAAGCGATCGCGTCCTTCTCGGAAGGTAAACGACAGGTATATGTGTACCCATTATCTGCTGACGTCCGGCCAAGAAGAAAACACGAACCGGCGCCGCAAGGACTTTGTCGCTGGGGAGTCAGCTGCGTAGTGGGGGGTAAGGGCAGTTGATAAATGGACGGAGAAATAACAGATGAATTCCCAGCAAAACTGAATGTCGTTGCGGCCGACGAGGAAGACTTTAACTAATTGTCTGCCGGTTCTCGGCAGTGTACTGTGCGGTAAATAAACTGCGCCTCGCTCCGTCTCTGTGTACCCCTCCCACCATGTTCCCTGCCTTGCTGTCGACAATCAGTTAACCTCGTCATAAAAATGCTCCCATCCTCGGGGCTACAAAATATTATTATTTTGTGCGTGCGTATTAGATAATATTCCTAAGGATTGCGTGCTTATGGAATATCTCCCCAATTGTGTGATTGGATTCACGATTTCCTATCAGAATAGACACAGTTCGTGGTAATTGACGGTAAGTCATCGAGTAAAACAGAAGTGATATGTGGCGTTCCACAGGGAAGCGTTATAGGTCCCCTACTCTTCCTTGTGTTTATAAACGATTTAGGAGACAATCTGAATAGCTCCCTTACACTGTTCGCGGATGATGCTGTCGTTTATCGGTTAGTGAAGTCACCAGAGGATCAAAAGTAACTGCAAAGCGATTTAGACAAAATATCTACATGGAGCGAAAATTGGCAATTGACACTAAATAAAGAAAAGTGTGAAGTAATACACAAAACCACTAAAAGAAATACGCTGAACTTCAATTACGCGATAAATAAGTCAAACCTTAAGGTCGTAAATTCTACCAAATACCTAGGAGTTACAATTACGAACAACTTCGACTGGAGAGAACACACAGAAAATATTGTGGGGAAGGCGAACCAAAGGTTACGTTTCATTGGCAGAACGCTTAGAAGATGCACCAGCTCCACCAAAGAGACTGCCTACATCACACTTGTGCGTCCTCTCTTGGAGTACTGTTGCCCCTTGTGGGACCCTCACCAGGTGGGACTGACGGAAGACATTGAGATGGTTCAGAGAAGGGCATCTCGTTTTGTTTTATCACGTTACAGGGGGGGAGGGGGAAGCGTCACGGAAATGTTGCACGAATTGGGGTGGAAATCGTTGAAAGAAAGACGTTATTCATTGCGGCGAGATCAGTTTGCGAAGTTTCAATCACCGACTTTTACTTCTGAATGTCTAAATATTTTGCTAGCACCCACCTACTTAGGGAGACATGACCATCCCAATAAAATAAGAGAAATCAGATCGAAAACGGAACGATTTAGGTGTTCTTTCTTCCCGCGCGCTATTAGAGAATGTAATGGTAGAGAAAAGTTATGAAAGTGGTTAATGAACTCTCTGTCAGGCACTTAAATGTGATTTGGAGAGTGTAGATGTAGATGTAAAAGAATTGACACTTGTTACCGTTGAACATTGTAACTATATGCTGTGTGACAGGCAAGAACGGAAAGAGGATGTGTAGGAAAAGCGAAAATAATTAGAACAAAAATAATATAGAGTCTAAAGTATTGAAACGCTCTTCACCGTAACAAATTTGCCTCAATTGATTAACAGAAGATAAAAGAAGTGAAGTAATATTACATTGTAAAAATGAAAATATATTTCGATTGTTCAGAATAGTAGATTGATTATACAGTATTTTGGGTGGTGAACCTAAAGGATGTTGAACAAAAACTGGAACAATTTATCCAAACAAGAAAAATAAGTGCTATAATCATGGCCCCGGAAATGTATGCTTTCTGAGCTAAACACGTGTTCATAGGAAGAACTGCGCGACTCCTGGTTGCGAATAGTAGTATATACGTTGCATTAGCATTCTGTAAAACTTCTGCAGGGTATTATCTACATCTACATCTATATAAATACTTTGCAAGTCACACTCAACTGCATGATAGAGAATTCATCGAATCACTTTTATGATGTTTCTCAACAGTTCTACTGGCTCGCGAAAAAGAGGAACAATCTTGTTCAATGTGTAAATTGAGCAAGCTGTGAAGGTATGCAAGGAGAAATTGGGATAGGGAATTGCAGTATAGGGAGAGGGAATAAAAACCTTGAGGTTTGCTGATGACATAGTAATTCTGTCACAAACAGCAGAGGATCTGGAAGAGCAATTGAATGGAATGGACAGTGTCTTGAAAAGAGGGTATAAGATGAATATCAACAAGAGTAAAACAAGGATAATGGAATGTAGCGTCATGAAGTCAAGTGATGCCGAAGGAATTATATTAGGTAATGAGACAATAAAAGTAGTAGATGAGTGTTGTTATTTGGGTAGCAAGATAACGTCTGATGACCGAGCCGTAGCGAGTGGCCAAGCGCATTAAGGCGTTATGCTCCGATGTGCGAGGCCGTTCCCCGTCGGGGGTTCGAATCCCCCCTCGGGCATGGATGTTTGTGCCGTCTTTAGTACAAGGTAGTTTTCATAAGTAGTTTGTAAGTTTAGGGACTAAAGACCCCGCAGCTACGTCCCTTAAGCTTAACAAAAATTCGCTTCTTTAGAAACCCTTTTCTTCCCATAGCCATTCTGAGTATTATATCTTCTTTGCTTCGGCCATAAATCTGATGGCCGAAGTTAAGAAAGTATAAAATGCAGAATGGCTATGGGAAGAAAAGGGTTTCTAAAGAAGCGAAACTTGTTAACATCCAATATTAATTTAAATGTCCTTTCTGAAAGCATTTGTCTGTAGTGTAGCACTGTATGGGAGTGAAACATGGACGATAAGGAATTCAGACAAAAAGATGAAAGAAGCTTTCGAAATGTGGTGCTATAGACGAGTGATGAAGATTAGACGGGACATCACGTAAATAATGAGGAGGTGCTCAACAGTATTGGTAAGAAAAGTTTTTGGCATATCCTGACCAAGACAAGGAATAGGTTGGTGGCACACATTCTGAGACCTCAAGAAATCGTCATCGTAGCATTAGAAGGAAGTGTGTGGGGATACCGAGGGACGAATACAGTAAGCAGATTCAAAAGGACTTTGGTTCTAACCAAGTACTACTGGAGGTCTACTATTCTCTCGAACAGTGGCGATAGTTCTAGGTGCGTGCACAACGACAAATCCAGGCGGGGCGCGTACGTCACGACACGTGATCAGAGTAGTGCACTGGCAGCGAAATATCTAGCTGACTGGCTGGCCGCTAAGAGGCAGAGGGCTATGTCCCAACGGCCAGCTAGTCAGCTAGCCACTGCGCTTGTCCAGCGCTATGGGTAGTTGGGAACAAGCGAATAAAAACAGTCTATTCATTCGGTTGTTCAAAAGCAATCGATACATTTTTTAAGTTCAAATGTTTGTAAATCTATCGGACTCAACTGCGTGGTTATTAGGTCGTAGCTTACAAAGTACTTACACTAATGTAAACTAACCTAAGGACAATACACACATCCATGCCTTTTTTTTTTTTTTTTTTTTTTTTTTTTTTTTCAAGTGAAAACAGTCTGTGAGAACAATCGATTGAATACATTCAATTTGCAGTTTTGTTCATCAACAGAATTTCTCATTCTTTCTTTATAAGTGAAAATAGGCAGTGGTCTATCTGTTGAACCATGTAATCATTTTTTCAATTGAATTGACTCTTTACTGTTTCACACGACTGAGCTATCCATTTATTCTTATGATTAAAACTATCAGGCACTACTTCAATCACATAACTACAGCAGACAGTGTTTTCTGTATTAATACAGTGCAGTAAACATCAAAATATGTGTTTTAAATTTTTTGGTCGAAGTATTGATTTCTATGTCATGTGCTTCATGCACAACACAGACGTTTGTATCGAGTTGTTTTATAACTTGGGACGTTATTTTGTTGATGATTAACACTGTCAGATCAATAATGCTAGCATAATCTTTGCCAAGGCACCAAAGACAAGACAATTCACTGATGAAATAAAACAACATGAACCACAGTCTCACGCTCATTACTCAGCATTACTAATGCTTCAGAAGTGGCTACACGCCATACCAAACGACAAAATGTCGTACTAAAAGCATGTTGTTCATCAACAAAAATGTAGCTTTAAGGACTGATGCACAAAATACTGTATAAATCAACTGTTAATACGTTGTTGCCCAGGAACAACATTGGGAACGAAAGGGCTAATTTGAGGTTAAGCGAAATTCGGTAGGTATTTCTCCTGTTTTTATTATTTTTTTAACGAAATATGATGCTTTTGAGGGGCACTCAGCTCTCTCTCCCCCGCCTCTCATCAGACCAAGATCCTCGCTACGCTACTGAAAGGTACCTTTGTAAAAGTGTATCTATTGTAGATAACTGTACTTGTGACGTCACTAAAACTGGGCATTCAGATTAAGCACAAATAAACTCCTCTTATACCATTATTCAGAAGTGATTACTTGATTAGTTTATACTGTCAATAGAAAACACAGACACGATTTTTTCATATTTTACGTTACAAAATATGTGCATTGTTATTAAGGTTAAACGTAAATACACTAATTTAGCTCTGCAATATCATTAAGAAGTGGTAGTTTGATTAAGTGAGACTGACAATCTATGGAACACGAAATACTGATTTTTTTCTATAATGTAGAAATAAAAAGGAGACATAATTCACGTATGATAAAAATTTGTGGGAATAAAGATATTTCATTAGTTTATAGACAATATGAATTGTCTTTTAAAACGTAAGAAGTATCAAGAACGCTATTTACATCTATTTAGATGTAACGTGAAGTGCCTGTTCATTTCGAAACGCTTTGTGAAATTCAGTGTTTGACCTTTATTAAAACTCACTTTGTCCGATCTGCAGTATTTGCTACATGCATTGATGTAAGGGCGCACAGCACTTTGCAGAACTGCTGCATCAGAGAAAATATTGAATATTTAATACAGTTTCCTGGAGCTATTAACAATGCATTAGACTGTGTTTCGAAAATGTTTCCTGCAGTTGTTCACTTTGTTGACGCACGTGGGAGAGGAACGGAGGCAGCGAAGGGTCGATGTGTTGCACGCGGGGTGAAGGTAACTGCCAACGGAAAAAATACACCATGCGAGTACGCGGCTTGTCTAAGTTTGCCAGTGGCCGACTAACTAAAAAATGGTGGACGTCCTAAAGAGTATTATTTTACTTCCACACACAGTATATGCTGAAACAAAGTGTAATAGCTAATTAAAATATCTTAAACATGGCTGCACACAGCAACGATAGGTGACAACAGTAGCACGTTACGTGCTACTCTACATTTTCCACAGCGACATTTTCAAAGGTGAAATAAGTGAAAATTGACATACAAGTCTCAGGACTTAACGGGAATCGAACCCACGGTCTCTGGATTGATGATCTGGCACTCTACCACTATGATACCGAACAACACAGTTCCTAGCTATTTATCTGAATTTAAGGCCTCTAGATTTGACTGAATTGTCGTTGACATGAAGTTTAACGGATTTTTTTAACTCTCAGATGGATGACTTTTCATTATTTAGGGTCAATTGCTAATTTTCTTACCATGCAGGTATCTTATGTAACGCAGAATCATTTGCTGTAAAGATAAGCCTTAGTGTCTTGAGTGATGGAGTTTGTTATATTGGCGAGACGATGCTTTTAATTAGCAGCAGCAGAAGTAACAGCCAGCCAGTTGCAAATTAAAGTTTGATAAACCGTTCCGCGGTTTCGATTGATATAAATCAATCTTCATCAGAAGATACCTGGACCTATAGTGAATAAGAAAGTAACAATCAAGCTATGTACAAAGCGTATTAAAAACCATAAAAAATTTTAGTATACAGGAAATACGTTACAGGAAATATATTACATTTATTACTGAGGAAAATTTACACTCGTCAATCTGTGTACACATAATGTAAGCCTTTAAACCAAAGGCACGTCAGACATGTAAAATGATAAAATATTCTGTGCAACATAGCAGACTGCGCGGCGTTCTTACTACCGTCTGGCAGTCTGAGCAAGACGCGGACACTAGGTAAACATTACAAGTGGCGCATGCGCCTAGTGACAATGATACAGCGTCAGTAGTCAATACATGTTAATACAAATTATAGGCCTATAATAGGGAGCCACGGACACTTAAATGAAATAAAACAGAATTTTGAGAAAATGACAGCGCAACATATTTTTTGACAATCTTGGTTTAAAGCCTTCGAAAAACTGTCTGCGCGCGAGATGGAGCTGATAATTTAATATGTTGCCATCTGTAGATTGTAAATGTTAAAAATCTCCAACTCCTCCCAAAGATCGAGCTTTCGCCCCTTGTCTTCTTTCTGTAAAACCAAAGTGTCTTCTAGCTTTTTCCGGCCTATGGTTAGCAATAAAAAGGTGTTCAGCGAATGTGGAGGTACGTATATTTACTCCATTCTTTACCAATAGACGTTCTCTATATCTTATCTTCACTACCCTGCCTGTTTGGCCAATATAATTGTTTTGTCGTCCTTATCAGCCTCTGTTTTGTCTTTTAGTAATACAAGTTTTATTTCCTGAAGGATAAAATTATTTAACTTTTATAAAAGTTTGTCTCTTCTCTCTTGTCTTCTCACGGTGACGCCATCTTGTACGATGCTAGCGGTGCTGAGTCCTAGTGTCTGCCTATTTCGTTGCCGATTTCACATCTGGCCGTCCAGGCGCATGGCGTCCTAGATATAGCAGCTAGTAGATGGCGTGCTTCTCGCTTTCTCCCTCCAGGATGCGCGGCGCCGGCGTGTGATTGGCTGCCGGTCGTCCGCTGCCTTCTCCACGATCGTTCTCGTGCGTCTGGCGTGTGGCACTGACTTTACGCCACAACAGTAATAACAGGGACAGTCGTTACATATTAATTTATAAACACCAACATTAAATAACTTATCTCCAGTGTTTCCAAAAGTATGCATAAGGTGTTTCTTCAAACTGTTATCTGTGAAAAAGGATACATTGCAGTAGAAATTCTTTATTATCCATTTGCTCAAAGCTCTTCTTAAATATAATTATTTCGATTTTAACGGCAAAATATACATCCAACCTTACGGTTTGGCTACGGGAAGTCCGTTTCTGGTATCTTAGCCAAAACATTTTTCAGTTCAAATTCTGAATCACATCACAAAATTTGCGATATGTTGATGACATTTTTATTGGATTTGACGGCACTGATGATAAGCTAGATTTACTTTTCAATGCATTCAGTGAGTTTCATGAGAAAGCCGCGGTGGAGTATCCGAGTGTTCTAAGGCGCCTCGCTGCTGAGCGCGCCGTTGCTCGCCGTCGGAGCTTCGAGTCCTCCCTGGGGCATGGGTGTGTGTGTGTTTTTCCTTAGGTTAATTTACCTTAGTATAAGTCGTTTGTAAGCTACGGACTGATGACCATGCAGTTTGCTCCGATAGATTTAAAACATTTGAACATTTTGTTTTAATGTGAAAATTTGCTTTACTAAAGAAAAATAAAACGAAAATGGCGAACTTAATTTTTTGGATCTAACTATTTCAATCGTTGCTCAGTCATTTTGTTTCAATATATTTGGGGAGAAAACTTTTTCAGATAACGTCATACCGGCTGATTCAACGCATCCCAAAGCTCACAAATTAGCATTTCTTTTTTCACTCGGCCATACATCGTATGACAACCACTCCTTTGTCACCAGCTAATCAACAAAATGAACTAAGTGTGATTAAATCTGTCGCTGTCAATAACGGGTAGGAGCATGACATGATAGATGACTTCTCAGTAAGAAAGCATCCCGGAAATGTTCTACTTTAGGCAACGTTCCTTTTTCTTGCAGTAATAAAGATACTAAATTTAATTCCATTCCATTCTTAGGCAACATTTCCTATAGGATCAGACGTCTTCAAATAAAGTATTTTAACTGCAGTATCTTATTTTCCACAGATAACAGTTTGAAGAGATACCTTCTACGTACTGTCGGAAACATTGGAGATGTTCTGGCGTTTATAAATTAATCTGTAACGACTGTCCCTGTTATTATATTGGCCAAACAGGCATGGAAGGGAAGGTAAGATATAGAGAACATCTACTGGGAAACAATGGAGACAATATAAGTAACTCCACATTCGCTTAACATATTTTTGTTGCTAACCATAGGCCGAAAAAATTAGAAGACACTTTGGTTTTACAGAGAGAAGACAGGGGCGAAAGCTCGATCTTTGCGAGGAGTTGGATATTATTAAACATTTGCAATCTAGAGATGGCAATATATATATATATATATATATATATATATATATATATATATATATATATATATATATATATATTGCCTTAAAATCAGAGCTTTCCAAACTGGGTAGTATCAAGGGTGTCGAGAGAAAAACAAATTTAGACTCTAAACAAAACAGCTTGTCACAAAATAACACAAAATATCCTTCTCTCCATACTACCCTGAAGACTCGACTGCAGCTATCATCCTTCTCTTATTAGTGCACATTAATTGCGTGCTCAGCCGCTTGGCGGCAGATATACTTCAGCAGCAGTAGACACTCAGGGTTCGTTCAAGCAACCCCAAGGACGTTAAGACACTCATGGTCCGTTGAAACAGCTGCCAGTTGCTAGATTCTAGGAAACTGCGCATGCGCAGAGCTGCTGCTGACCTTCAATAACATCTCTTCCCATGCGCAGTTTGTTGGAACGAACCTTCACTGTAGTCTGGTTTCCTTCTCAAAAAGCTGCACCTGAGCATTTTTAATGGATTTATCGAAGCCACGTCACCTCGGTAGCGTTTCTTGCAATTAAATGTCAATCAATGACACAGTGGCTGTAAAAGCTGTCACAGATTTTGAAAGCAGTCACAATTGTCCACTGACTAAAGCTATTCAGTAGTGATTGTTGGTTCGAACCCTGGTATGCGTTAATACTTTTCTCTGTTTCCTGTATGTAATAGATTCTGGGACCAGAAATGACATTCATATTCTTACTTGTCACAAATATTTATCCATTTCTTCCGAATAGGTCGCGACTTCCGAGGTCGTGCTGAAGCAAGAACCTAACAATAGAACTTAAATAATAATTCATCACTTGTCATAAATAAAGCCTCTTTATTTCTGAAAATAATGTGATAATACTGAACTGAAAGGGAACAGCCACTGTGGTGTAAATCCGAGCAGCTAATTTCCAGATGCCGTTTTCAATTGGTCCAGCAAAACCGTATCTGGCCCTGACATGTACACACGACAGCGAAAAATGTTCAAATGTTTGTAATTCTATCGGACCAAACTGCGTGGTCATCAGTCCGTAGCTTACAAATTACTTAAACCTAGGTAAACTAACCTAAGGACAAACACACACACCCATGCACCAGGGAGGACTCGAACCTCCACGGCGAGGAACAGTGCGCTCCGCAGCGAGACATTTTAAACCGCTCGGCTACTCCACCGCGGCTCCGAAATTCAGTATTCGTATTTCGGAAGTTTGGTCGCATGTAGAAGAAGCAACTATTACTGCGTGAGTTAGGCATTGTTGTCTGCGGTGTTACTCTGTTGTACATCTCCGTAGTTCCTAATGTTTCCTTTTCTTGCGGTGAGTGTACGTAATTGTTGCAGTCTGCTAGGGTGAAGGTCGGGGTGAGAGTTTAAAATAGGGAAAGTTTAATTTTTAAAACTCACAACCACCAACTGCGAACCAAATTCCTAAACATGCAAAAACACTGGAACTGTGATTGCTACTGTTTGACTCGTTTTCTAGGGGATGATATCACACGTTCGCAGCTTTCCTTCCCTGCATATGATTAACAAAAAAAATTATAATAAAGTAACTGTATGAGAGAAAAGGGTGTACTAACTACTAATTTTGAAAGACGTGAAAGTTCACTTTATGTTGTTTATTACACCGTATTAAAACCCTGTGGCTGATACGTCTGTACGTCGACACATTTATCAAATAAAGTTATAGCTCTTGAGCCCCCAGACAAAATGAATATTTTGTCGCAAATTGTTTTCACACCATGTGCCTTACTCAAACACCGTTTATGTTCATGCCTATGCGACGATACGTGTTACATTGACAAAACACAGTCACTTTAATTCAGTGCGATGCACACCTTGTTTCACCGGCTAAATATTCACAACACTCAGTAGCACTTGATTCAACTTGGTGCAGTCTTCGACGAGCAACCACACCTGGCAATTACCACACCAAAATATAAAGCCTCCACCTGGAGATCCACATGCCGACCGTGCAGAGCGACGCCGCCCGGCCAGCTACTCCCCTCGCTCCCGACTCGTCACTTCCTGGGCCGCGCGCGCGCCAAAAGTCCAACTGCCGGGTTTTTTCCCTACGTCATCAACTTCCCCATGTAAGCTGTTCTAACCGACTTGCCAACGTACAGCGCTCAGCCAATACATTTCTAAAACTATACTTAAAATCAAAATAATTACACTACACATTAAACAAATGTATTCTTAGTTTTTTTATATTGATATAAACATCCTTTGTACTATTTATTATAATCGTGCAATTTATTATATCACAGATAAGTGATTTAACTGAATACTTCAAGATAAAATATAAAAGATTAATTGAAAATAAAATGAGAAATAGTTAATATATTATTGTTATAAACAAACATTGCCATGCTAGTTGTGTAACTGTCTAGTATTCATTGATAATTTATTACTTTTCATTGTCAATTAAACATATTACGCCAGATGTGACTATATCAGCTAATGTATTGTTTATTTATCAACAGGCTATTTTGTAATGAGGGCCTTAAAGTTTCCTAACTGCATCGTATTACTTCAAATGCAAGTAGTATTAGAATATTTTATTTCACACTGTGCACTGCACTCCACCTGGCACTCGCCATTGTCCCTCTCTCCCCTCACCGGAAACGAACCTGGAAAATCCTAAGCTGGAACAAGCCACCAACATCGGCCTGCTCGCTGGCCTCCCGTCAGCTACAAGCACACAGCAAATCTCAACGTGGAGAATTTCTACCTATGGCCTAACTATAAATGTTGTCACCCAACTGCGTACATACATTGCTACCATAATTAATAAGATTAAAATTGTGTAAAATTTGGTGCATTGGCATGGTCAATGTTTGCAGTGAACTTCATACTGTTTAATTATCAAATGCTATTAATTACCAATATTTCTATTGGGCGGTAATCTCACAAGTCAGGATCAACATTAAACATGTCAGTGCGTACGATGAGTTCAGTTTCGTTTAAAATCTACATTTAAGCGATACTTTATTTTCGTCCCCCCCTCCCCCCGTTAGAACCATCAAAATTCTACCATAAAAAAATAAAAATAGAAAAAAAACATTGATATTTATATCATCTTAACAGGATTGTTCCACTATGTCCATTGCCGAGGTGCTATTCCGCTGCATGGAGAGCCTTGGCAGTAGTGGCAATTATCTTTGGAACACAGAAGCTGATTTATAGTTTTTGATGTGGAGGGAAATCGTACTTAGACTATTCCAAGGCGCTTTAATCGTTAGTGATATGGTGGTCTAACGGAGCCGGGCGCCGTGGCTCAGCGCGCCCGGTCAGGGGCTCAACGCTCTCTGTAATAAAAAAGCTGAACCAAAAACACTTCGAACATCAACGAGCAAATACGATTAGTGCCCGCAATGAACGGAACCACCCATAGAGAGAAAAGAAGAAAAAAATGTTAAGACGTCTGCCTAGTAAGCATGAGATTTGGGTTCGATTCCCGGCCGCATCACAAATTTTGATTCAATGCTTCAGATTTATCAATAATGTCTACCATAAGTGTTTATATTAGTGGAAGGGTGTCGCCATGAGGGACAGTTTGGAAAGCACTTCCTTATATTTACTGAGTACTTTTAGATTGGACGTTCACTTCACTGACCCCATGAGGCTAGTTCCAATTTTGCGTGTTTCCAAGGGTTGATGTAAGGGACTACAAGTGCAAGCTTCATTGGGCTCCCACTCGACAACAGTCTAACTTTTTGGTGTGTTGTACTCTCTTACGTTATCTAGTCGTTGCACGCGGCCTGTAACTTGCAGCACTCATAAATTTTCCTTTATTTGGATACTAAGATGGAAGATGTGAACCATACGTCAGGGGGAAACGCACCTCGCGTTCCGTGTCCAGTGCCTGCAGCGAATGCTTCGCCCCTCGCAGATAACGTACGGCCGGCGCAGAAAGCGTGCGGCGCCTTTTGCAAACGCCAGAAAGCCGCCATAAACTGTGCGTCTGGCGACAGCTGGCAGCGGGGCTCCCCAACCCTCCACACCCTACACCACCCACCCCCAGCCCCGCCTCCGTCGTCACCCAACCGAGAGAAATGCTTTCCCGCCCACGAGTCCAACGACCTCGGCAGAAGCGCCGTTCCAAAGTAATATTTTGTTTCCTGCGTTGTTTTGGAGCTGATATTCATAGCGGCTCGTCCCGCATCGAGGAGGAGCGGCAGAGCAACAGAGTGAGTGAGTGATAAAACACGAGGGCGGCGTCCTTTCCTCTGCGAGGTTGGCGGGCCACCGTAATATGTGGAGGAACTGGTTCTGCAAACTGGCAAGTAAATGGGCGCCACTGAATCACGCTGGGGAGCTGATTTCGGCGACGGTTCAGCCCAGTGCGAGGATACCGTAACTGATACAGCGCCCCTTTTTCTTATGAGCGTGCTGTATATGGTCCAGTGATTTGCAAACCGTTTAGCTTGTTACAATATGGTCATTAATCAGCTGTAGCAACGTGTAACGAATGTTTAAATTGCAATGCGGAGCACTTGTGTATATGCTTAATGGAGACATGTCTTGATACCCGCCGCGGCGGATTATCCGCGCGTACTGAAGCGCCGTGTTGCGGTGCGCGCGGCCGTCCGCCGTCGGGGATTCGATTCCCCCCCTCGGGCATGTGTGTTTGTGTTGTTCTTAGGTTAGTTTAACTTAGATTAAGTATTCACAGAATATATGACATCAACTGCGATTGGGCAAAGCTGAAAATGTGTACCCAGCCGGAATTCAAACCCGGGTCTCCTGCTTTCTAGGCAGTTGCGCTGACCCCTACAGCACTGGGGACACATTTTCAGCTTTGCCCAATCGCAGTTCATGTCAAATATTCTGTGAATAGTAAATAATAACAACTGCAGGATCAGAAGTGACGTCTGTTTCTTTCGGAACAGACGCCACATGTATATATGTAATATGCCGGTGACGGGCAATGATCCTATCGTTAGTGGGGAGGGGTGGGCAAGTTTGAAGCCCTTACTCTTACGGGAATTAGTTTCATAACTACGAGTTTGAGTACTGTGGGCAGGGCGAAGCTGGGAATTTGTATCTGACGGGAGGCGTGCTAGGTTAGTCCTTGCAGGTGTGGTGATCACTTTGTCCCCAGTGGCGTAGGGGTCAGCGCAACTGCCTAGAAAGCAGGAGACCCGGGTTCGAATCCCGGCTGGGTACACATTTTCAGCTTTGCCCAATCGCAGTTGATGTCATATATTCTGTGAATATTAAATAATAACAACTGCAGGATCAGAAGTGACGTCTGTTTCTTTCGGAACAGACGCCACATGTATATTTAGATTAAGTAGTTTCTAAGCTAGGGACTGATGGCCAAGCAATTGAGTCCCATAGATTTACAAACATTTGAACATTTGAATCTTGAGACCTATTCCTCGGTACTCAAACGCCAGTGGTATACATCGACATCTGTTGCGATCCGTACAAGTAGCCGCACCAATTGAAGAAGAGGTGATAAGTCGCCCTGCAACACTTCATCCGCCGCGGGGGCCCTCAGGCCGTGTTTATAGTCCGCGGTTCCTCTGCGGCGGAGCAACCGCTGTGATTTTGCAGAGGCTCCGCTCGTCACTCACGCAGCAGGTGTTTGAGCCGCAGTGACCTCGAGCACCCTATTGCCACCTGGCGGCCAGACATACGGCGCACGGATCAGCCCCATTAGCTGCCTTGTAAGCGGTTTGGAAGTAGGGATGGGAAAAACCGACCGGTTAAAACCGATACGGGTATTTTGGTTTTGAACAACCGGTTTTTTCGGTATTTATTTGGTGTCGGTTGTAACCGGTTTTTTTTAGTTATTGCCAAGAACCGGGGGAAAAACCGGTACGACTATTTCCTGTAGTAGTGGTTCAAAATGTGTTTTTTGTAAATAATTTTAAAAAATTAAAACTAGTAGACCCCTATTCCTAAAATTTCCACTGCTGTGAAATATTAGACCATCGCAGTAACTAAGAAAAGCGATCAGTGATAATTTAAGAACAATCCCGGCAGTCAGAAATGCACAACAAACGCGTGGCATAAGAACTTAAGGACTGGTGCAGCTATTGAGGCATCGATGCACCTGTTGCCGTGTGGCGTGGCCTACTAGACGACGCGCGTGCACCGGCAGTATACGAGACTTGCCTCCGTCTGGTCACGCGGCAGTTCCTTGCTGTCGTCGCCAGACATCGGTTGTGTCTTAAATGGCACCATCCCGAGTGTGCAAGTACTTCACGAAGTACGGTAGCAGTGAGGTACAATGCTCCATTTGCTTTAAAAAGCTGAAAACGGGTGGAGGTACTACAAACATGCTGTGTCATTTAAGGAGAAAGCATCCAAAATGTTTCTCGGAAGAGAAGGTAAATTCGATTCATATACCTATTATGTAAGCTTGGAATAATAACTTTTAATGTATTATCATACATGTATTATCAAACATGCTGTGTCATTTAAGGAGAAAGCATCCAAAATGTTTCTCGGAAGAGAAGGTAAATTCGATTCATATACCTATTATGTAAGCTTGGAATAATAACTTTTAATGTATTATCATATTGTTATGCTAACAAGTTTTATTAATGTTATTCTTTGAAAGCGAGGGGCTTTTTTAATAACCAATATGGGTTTAGGTAACATTGATCATGTGGTGCCTCGCGAGGTAGCCTTGCGGTCTGAGGCTCCATATCACGCACTGCGCGGCTGCTCCAGTCGGAGGTTCGAGTCCTCCCTCCTCCTCCGGTGTCATGGGTGTGTATGTTGTTCTTAGCATAAGTTAGTGTAAGTTAGAGTAAGTAGTTTTAAAGTCTAGCGACCGATGACCTAAGCAGTTAGGTCTCATAAGAACTCACACCCATTTGAAAACTCTTTGATCATATGGTAAACAGCTTTCCTAGTTTAATGTGCGTAAAATTACACTGACAACAATAATACTATTAGTCGGAACTATGACTTTATTTTCCTAAATACTTCTGCAGCACTGATTGAAGTTCATTTACTGACTAACTTATACATATATTGTGTATATAACGAGATATTCGTATGGGCTGGCTCACAACTCCAACTTAAGGAGTGTTTGGCTCAATATTCGCAACTGCTGGATGGAATTACTACGCCAGTAAATCTGTATGCTTCGTATATCGTCTTCTACGGACTCCTGGCTAGGTTACACACACTCAAGAAGGCATAGTATTGGGAGGGGACCTTGCAAAATATGGAAAGACTAGTGATTTGTCGTATAACGTAAATTTACCTAAATTTTAACAAAATGTCGTAAGTTTCGGTTCCGGCCGAAACTAGAAGAACGGAAAATTCGATTACGGTTTCTGTTTCGGTCGCAAAACATGTTTCGGTCGAACTCTACTGGAAATAATAGCAATGAAAAACCGCCGGCCACGGTGGCCGAGGGGACTGAGGCGCTCCAGTCACGGCCTTCACGGCCTTCACGGTCACTACGGTCGGGGATTCGAATCCCCCCTCGGGCATGGATATTTGTGCCATCCTTAGTCTTAGTTAGTTCATAAGTAGTTTGTAAGCTTAGGGACTGATAACCCCGTAGTTAAGTCCCATAAGCTATATAAACATTTGAACATTTTTTTTTTTTTTTTGAAAAACCGAAAACCGGTTATTTAAAAAACCGGTTATCTTGAGCAATTTTTACGATGCGGTTAAACTGAAGATGAAAAGAACCGGTACAACCGAAAACCGGTTGTTTCAGCAATAACCGCCATCCCTATTTGGAAGTGCAGCCGCTGGTATTTTGACGCCGCACCTGAAGAGTGGAGGGGCCGCCGCCGCAGCCGTTCCTATATACAGGGCCCACGCTGCCTTATGAGAAACAGCGCACTGCGAAACCGCCGCAATTGCTCCGCCGCTGAACAACCGCGGGCTATAAACACAGGCTAACGGTCGAGTGCACCAACCTCGGTCAAAAGTTAATCGCAGTCAAGTCGGCATTTAACCGTGGTCAACTCAAGTTTCTGGTGCACCGATACCGATCATAGTTAAACGAGGTAGTTGATCGCGGTTAAATTTGATCGCGGCTGACGCCCGGTTTTGTCGAGATGACCAGGGTTATACGAATGTGCAGTATCAAGATGGCGGCGCGTTTTGATGTTTTAGACGGAATTGACAAAGATTTATCTTACCTCGATCATTTAAATCGGGATCAAAACCGGAACGTAGTGATTGTGGAAAGGGGGACTGTTTTGAAGATTACAGTAACAAAAAGTTCGAAGAAAGATTTTGTTTGTCCAAAGAAAGTGTGGTGGTTGTTAAACCAAATCAGTGACAGGTTAGAATGTCCTACCGATAGAAATAACCCTATTTCGCCTATGAACAGACTGTTGATTACATTAAGAGCATATGCAACTGGTGCATTTAACATACTTATTGGTGACAACAGTAACATCTATCGCGTCGACACATTGCCAGGAAGAGCAGTTCGCTGCGCCATAATTAATGAATATTTCCAGTAAGGTAACTATCAAATTCAGAAAAAGTTTTGAATAAAAAATTACGATATGTTCCGTAACTATAATCGTAAAGCTTTCGTGTTATTAAAACATGTTATCTGTATATTTCTGTTACCAGGTGAACATGCGGTGCATGGCAAAATATGCTGTGAATAACAATAACATTTGTGTTGATTTGTTCGAAGCAATAAATCATAATTTATGTAATTATATATATCTGTTTTAGGGTGTTTTCTTAATAATCATTTCTCTTTCCAATATGACTAGATTCGATACAATTTTACGACGCTCCTCGCTAGGCTCCAGTGCTTATGTTGGCAACAGATGAACAATGAATTGTAGAATTGCGTTAATATTTTTCACAAGCTACCGAGTAAATGTTATTTCTGCTCGTTTCACTCGCAGCAAAATTAATACTGTACCTGCTCTATGGTTGAAAGGTTCTTGTATGTTCCCTTGTCCGTTCAGAAGAAAATAATTTTCGTTTTAATTGAAGTTGTCGGGAAAAAATATTTATTGGTCATCTTAGTTGCCGTCATTACCATTGGTGCCAACATAACCACTGCAGCCCGGCGAGAAGCGTCGTACAATTTTACCGTATTTAAAATCTTGTACATACAAATCACGTGGTACTGTCGTCATTCACCAAAGATAGTCGAGAATACACATGTAGGTAAGCTCAACTAACACCTTTGCATCACTTGGGTGCCTTCCATTGCGCTACACGGACTTGATCACGATCAAATGTACGATTGGCTGACGACGGTTTGCTGACCGGTGATTAACGTTGGTGCACCGCAAAGACGTTTTAACCGCGGTTAACTTTTGACAGTGTTCTCGGAACCCTTGATTATCGTGATTTTTGACCGAGGTTGGTGCACTCGGCCATAAGTCTCTTACCTGTCTGCCTTGCGCCGCCCCCCAGCCACTCAGAAGAAGAGGGATCATCTAGATAGGCCGGCGCACCACAGCCACAACAAGCAGTATAGCGGAGGATTAGGTTCAGTCAACAGAGCAAGTACGACGAGCCAGTCGTCTACAGTGACAACCCGGAACACGACTAGTGACTGATGTATTGCAGAACTGTGTACTACGTAATAGGCAGGAGTGAGCCACAAGCACATCTTTTGCAATAAACGTATATGTGAACTAATCGCTTCTTTCAAATGCAGACCTTGTCCACAATCCTAGTTAGCCACAGCCCTCCTCCTAAAGCTACCATACACAGAACAGCAGCCCAAGAGAAGAATATAAAAACTTTTATATATATATAGTTGAAACAGGTCCAGTGAATGTCTCGTCATGTTCCATTTTGTGTTATTCGTTACTAATTGTTCAAATTTTTGTTAAGCTTAAGGGACTTAACTACGGGTCATCAGTCCCTAAACTTACAAACTACTTATGAACTACTTACAACTAAGGACGGCACAAATATCCATGCCTGAGGGGGGATTCGAACCCCCGACCGTAGTAACCGTGCAGACCGTGACTGAAGCGCCTCAGTCCCCTCGGCCACCGCGGCCGGCTATTCGTTACTCTAAAGTGTTTCTCAGCCATTAATATTAGTATGTTAATTATTTTTGTTCTGTTTATTAATGATCAATGCTCCATATTTATATATGTTTCCACCTGTGTAATTGAACTTGTGTGTTCATGTGAATGTGGAAGGTTGCTTTTAATATTGACTGGCTCCCACACAATGGCTTACAGCTGCCGCCTTGTATTTTAGGCCTCGTTTACTTTAGTTAATGCATGGCTTTGTACATCGTCAGCATTGCCGTCTGCTGGGTGGCCAGAGACAAGCTTACTTGGCAAGATGGCGAGGTGGCCTGTTCTTAGTGTAGTACCAACATAATCGTGGACGAAAGAGCTGACGAAAGAGACCTTTTTGGAGCTCCAGGAGAGGGCATTATCTTCTTCAGGTAGCGAGGGATGGTAGACAGTAAGCCCTGAACGCGCTCTGCATCGCTTTGAGCGCGCCCTACATGCGGTGCGTGGAGGGGAGGCCTTTTGCGTTGCCAGAGGCCCCACTCTTGCCACGAACACAGGAGTGAGTATATCGTCGAATCATGCTGAAGGGATGGCATGCTGTTAGAACTTTACTTTGTTCGTGACCAAGCAGTCTTGGTTATCAGTCATAGTTTTCTTGGGTATTTCTTTTGCTATGCGAGGAGAAGTGTTTCTTAATTTACAGAACTCGAGTAATTCAGCGTAAATTTAGTACTTGTATTTTCATTCTGGTGATGACTTTGTGTCCGGTTTTCTCAAGTTAAAATACACGAATGTGGCCTTCAGCCTTTGTGTAAACTTCATATGTTTGAGTTCCTTGTTAATTTTTAACTAACGTTTACGTGTGGTGTTTGTTTCCTTAAGCATGTTAAACTCTTTCTCGAAATTTCTTGCTTGATTCCGTCTTCCCGATCTTGGTATGACCGATTGCACAACATGCTTTCGTAACGGTCATTACTTCGGCCTTCAACCATTCTACGAGGCGCGTCCAGAAAGTAAGTTCCGTTTGGTAATAAAATGAAATTGTACACAGATATAGAAGAAATTTTTATTGCGCAAAATTCTACAACTCTTAAACTACTTTTCCACGTAACTGCTGACATTTTGCAGGCATTTGTCATAGCGTGGCACCAGGTTTTGTATACCTTCTTCATAGAAATCTGCCGCCTGTGTCTTCAACCAGTTGGGAACAATTTCTTTCAGCTCGTCGTCATTGGTGTCGTGATGACCGCCAAGGAAAGACTTGAGATGTAAGAGCAGACGAAAGTCGCTAGGAGCGAGGTCAGGGCTGTACGGAGGATGGTCAAACACGTCCCAGCCAAATCCCTGTAGTAGGATTTCGTCACATTTGCAGTGTGTGGTCGTGCATTGTCGTGAAGCAAAGCAACACCTATTGACAGCAGTCCCCGGTGCTTATTCTGAATTGCACGGCGCAATTTCCGAAGTGTCTCGCAATACGCATCTGCTTTGATTGTTTGACCACGCGTAAGAAGTCAATGAGTAGGATGCCTTTCCAGTCCCAGAAGACTATGTACATCATTTTCCGAGGTGTCATAAGTTGCTTCTCCTTTACCTTTGGTGGGGATGAAGTGTGCCGCCATTCCATTGGTTGCCGCTTACTATCAGGGGTGTCGTAAGAAACCCACGTTTCATCTCCTGTGCATATCCGTCTCAGAAATTCTTCGCCGCTTTCAGCATAACGGGTTAAAAACTCAAGTGCACTACCCATCCGTTGTGTTTTGTGCTGCTCAGTGAGGATCTTTGGTACCCAACGTGAGCAAAGTTTACAGAATTTCAGTTGTTTGGTAACAATTTCTTACATCAGTGATCGTGAAGTTTGGGGGAAGTCCACAGCGAGAGCACTAATTGTAAACCTATAGTTTTCCTGGATCTTGTCATCAATTGCGTGAACCAGTTCTTCTGTAACCAAAGGTGGACGCCCACTTCGTTCTTTATTGTGCACATCACTACGCCCGCCATTGAACTGTCGAACCAATCTTCTCACCATCGAATCACTTCTCGCATTTGGTCCGTAAACATCGCAAATTTGCCGATAAATTTCACTTTCCTCGCATACAGAAACCGAATCATCGACCTGATTTCACAGGTTGCGGGATTTTCAATCAACGCCGACATTTCAAACAAGCACAACAAAGCGTAAGTAACTGACAGCGATCTCCAAATGGCGCACGTTCTTCTCCTTGATACACATCATCTACACATCGTCATGTGCGGAACTGCAACCGCAGCACTGCAGCGGAGATAAATTGAAATGGAACTTACTTTCTGGATGCGCCTCATATTACTGTTACTAGCTTTCTTCTATATGAATTATCACGTGTGCTTTACTTGCTGATTCTAAATTAATTTCTTTCTTTAAATTCTATTTAATTCACAGTGGTCGCACACCACATGGTACTTAAGGATTGTATGCCACTGCCTCGCCGCACATGAGTTTGTTAGGTGCATAGTTTGATTTTAATTGTGCTTGAAGACACCCGCCATCTCGTCAAAACGCCACTGACGCTTCGTTTGCCACTGCTATCAATTGTTCCTGCATGAGTAATGTGTTTCAAGCATTATGTTGTGTGTCTGTGAGTGAATGAATGTGCTTTCCTGTATCCACTGTGTATTTGCAAATTTCCTCCCATGTTACCTCCATATTCATAAAGGGCAGAAACAATTTTATTATGGGCAGTAACTTTATGATTTAATTCACTTTGTACAAGGTGTGTGCTTTATTGTGCTTAAATTGGTCTCTTCACATTTATTAGCTTGTTCATTTTATTGAATAGATGATGATTTAAAGTATCAAACCTCTACTTTATAATTTCATGCTCCCCATCCTATGTTTAATTATCTATTCCTTTTATATATATTATTTGTTAAAACGTTGGCTGCTCCCTTAAGGAGCGAGCAGTTAGATAAATTTCCATTTCACAAGTACTGTGCCCACTCGTAAAGTAATTCAGAGCAGCAGTGAGCATCTTAACTTGCATTTACAGATCTCTACAGCCCAAGATCTGTCAGAAAATTTAACAAGCTACTTTCATAGCCCGCAAATCTCATATGCCTGGCTGAGGGTTTATGGGGCTGCTTTAATAATATTTGTCTACCATTTCATTCTCTAACAGCGCGACAGAAAAAGGAACACCTACACCTTTCCATTTTAGATCTGATTTCTCTTTCTGATTTTATTATGTACGTGGTTGCTAACGAAATATGTTGCTTAAAGAAATTTCGCAAATTGGTCACCTCTGATACCACCCTGCCCGGATGCCACACCTCCTTAAAGTTTGTAATGACTGTTTGTAAAGCTTATGGGACTTAACTACGGGGTCATCAGTCCCTAAACTTACAAACTACTTATGAACTACTTACGAACTAGGACGGCACAAATATCGATGCCCGAGGGGGGATTCGAACCCCCAACCGTAGTGTCCGTGCAGACCGCGACTGAAGCGCCTCAGTCCCCTCGGCCACCGAGGCCGGCCACACCTCCTTAAAGACCCCACCGAACACCTTACCCTCAACTTGTACCTTCCATTGCTTACCGTCAGTCACCTGTGCCAGCATCTACATCTGACCTGGCACCCCACTCCCATCCGACATATTTTCCCATATCAGTCGATCCTTCATGACCTACGTGTTAGCCCCTGAGCTCTGCTAAGCTCCAGGAGTACTATCAGTTCTTTACCAACCTCCAGGGCGACCTCGTCCCCCTACCACAACCCACCCACCCCGAGAGCACCACCACACCTCTCATTGCATCACGGCAATTGGCAGTGATCTTGTACCCATCCTGCTTACCATCGAACATCACCGCCATGCTGCACCTGTACGCCTTCTTGCACCTCGTACCAAACTGGTCCATGAGCACTCCTGTGCCGACTGGGATGCCTACCGTCGCACCATTAATATCCATCTCACAAGTCACCCTTCCTCTTACCATGCCCCCAACGATATTGACTTTGCCGCTACATTCCTTCACCAGGCTTTGACTCACGCTGACCAGCCCCATATTCTCATCAAAGCCATCTCTACAAGCTGTCGTTCTCCTATGTGAATCTCGCCGCCTTTACTGCTCTTTCCTGGGCACCCATAACTGCGACTCACTATGACACCACTGACAGCTCCAACGACATACCCGAAAACTTGTCATCGCGAAAAATCACCGGGACTGGTGACAGACATGCACCCATCTTATCACTACACTCTCCAACTAGTAGCGAGCTTTCCACTGCCTTAGCGGAAATCGCCTCTTGCTTTCGTATTGCCGCCTTCATGACAACCATCTCTTTCTTGAAGCTACCAGTAAGGCCAATCACTTTTCAGAATACCTCTATGACACTTTTTTCTGTTCCTAGCATTCCCCACTTTCCTTATGCCCTATTATCCAACGTCCATGGGCATACTGATACCTCCGCCCCTACACTCGTCTCCAGCTTCCAGTACTTGGGCCACATTCCTACCTAAGAACTCAATGCACCCATTACCGCCACAGATATTCAGATGTCACTCTGCACCAAATACGACACTGCAAGGCACTTCAGGGCCTGACCTTATTCCTTCCATGACGTCCTTGCCACCCTGTATAACTCATTCTCCATGCTGGTTGCTACCCATACCCATGGAAAACATCCCACATCCTAATGTTCCCAAAACCTAACAAACCAACATCCATCGCTTCTTCCTATCGTCAAATCATTCTCACCTCAGTGTTCATCAAGGTACTCGAAACCATCGTTTCTCACCGTATCCGCCACCGTCAAGACCAAGTACTGCGATATCCCGATTGTGGCTTCCAACTATCCTCTCCAGCCAAAGATCAGCTCCTTTATCTCACCCATCTCCTCTCCCTCCATTTGAACTCAATATTGAGAAAGCCTATGGCATTCCATTCAGCTTTTCAAACTTCAGGTCTATACCCTTCCTATTAACTAAATCATTGCATCCTTTCTCTCCAACTGGCCATCCTATCTCACTGTCAGCAACTCCAATGCCCATTTGTTTTGCCCCTCGACTGAGATGCTCTAAGGCTCCATCCTGTACCTTCTGTACTCTGCAGCCATACCCCAACTTACATCTCCCGTCCATCTCCAACAATATGCCGATGACAGTGCCGTCTTCGGCTTCGCCCCCTCTCTCGAACGAACCCAACACCCCCTCAAAAAACGCATCTCCTGTTTTACCTCTTGGTGCAACTAATAGTTCCTTGTCATTAACACCGAAAAACATCAGGTTATTCTCATGGATGGACAGAGTAAGTTGTAATTTGCGGCTGTTTGCTGATGATGCTGTGGTGTATGGGAGGGTGTCGTCTGTAACTGACTGTAATAGCATACAGGTTGACTTAGACAAAATTTCTAGTTGGTGCGAAGAATGGCAGCTAGCTCTCAATGTAGAAAAATGTAAGGTGATGCGCATGAGTAGAAAAAACAATCCTATAATGTTCGAATACAGCATCAGTAGTGAGCTTCTTGATGCGGTCGCGTCGTTCAAATATCTAGGCGTAACATTGCAGAGCGATATGAAATGGAACGAGCATGTAAGGACAGTTGTGAGTAAGGCGGACAGCAGACTTCGGTTTATTGGGAGAATTTTGGGAAGATGTACTTCACCTGTAAAGAAGACCGCGTATAAAACGCTTGTACGACCACGTCTTGAGTATTGCTCAAGTATTTGGGACCCGCAGCAGATCGGTTTGAAGGAAGACATAGAGGCGGTTCAGAGGCGAGCAGCTAGATTTGTTACCGGTAGGTTCGACCAATGCGCGAGTGTCACGGAGATGCTCCGGCAACTCAATTGGGGATCGCTGGAAGAAAGACGACGTTCTTTTCGTGAATTTCTGTTAAGTAAATTTAGAGGGCCGGAATTTGAAGCTGAGTGTAGTACGATCTTGCTGCCGCCTACTTACGTTTCGCGTAAAGATCACAAAGACAAGATAAGAGAAATTAGGGCTCGTACGGAGGCATATAGGCAATCTTTTTTTCCTCGTTCAATTTGGGAGTGGAATAGGAAAGGAAATGCCTAGTAGTGGTACAGTGTACCCTCCGCCACGCACCTTACGGTGAATTGCGGAGTATGTATGTAGATGTAGATGTAGATGTAGTCCGCCTCTTTGCTTCCGCCTCCCTGACGTCCATCTCACCCTTTACGGCTGCCCCATACATCTCAACCCCATCCATAAATACCTCAGTCTTATCCTGGATCATTCGCTCTTCTGGACTCCGTTCAACAAAAATCCCACGCCCGACTGCATCCCTTTAAACTCCACTCCGGCCGAACATAGAACCTCTAGCCTTCAACCATGCTGTATCCTTACCGCTCCCTCATGCGCCCTGTCCTTCGTAGCTTCAACCCTACATGGTTCTCCATTCCACTCCACCCATTACATTCGTCTGTTGTATAAAAATCTCCACTTTTAACCTCCTACTTTACGTATCCACCCCCATGAACCACAGACATTGCCGAGATGGGGTGGCTTGCATGCCTCAATGATGCAGATAGCGGTACCGTAGGTTCAACCATAGCGGAGGGGTATCTGTGGAGAGGCCAGACAAACGTGTGGTTCCTGAAGAGGGGCAGCAGCCTTTTCATTAGTTACAGGGGCAACAGTCTAGATGATTGACTGAGCTGGCCTTGTAACATCAGCTAATGTGACTTTGCCACACAGCTACTGCGAACGGCTGAAAGCAAGGGGAAACTACAGCCGTTACCTTTCCCGAGGACATGCAGCTCTACTGTATGAACATATGATGATGGCATCCTCTCGGGTACAATATTCCGGAGGTAAAATAGTCCCCCATTCGGATCTCCGGGCGGGGACTACTCAGGAGGATGTGATCATCAGGAAAGACAATACTGGCATTCTACGGGCCGGAGCGTGGAATGTTAGATCCCTTAATCGAGTGGGAAAATTAGAAAATTAAAAAAGGGAAATGGATAGGTTGAAGTTAGATATAGTGGGGATTAGTGAAGTTCAGTGGCAGGATGAACAGGATTTCTGGTCAGGTGAGTACAGGATTATAAATACAAAATCAATTGGAGGTGTCACAGGAGTAGGATTGATAATGAATAAGAAAATAGGAATGCGGGTAAACTACTATGACCAGCACAGTGATCGCATTATCATTGTCAAGATAGATACGAAGCCAACACCTACAACAGTAGTACAGGTTTATATGCCAACTAGCTCTGCCGATGATGAGGAAATCGAAGAAATATATGAGGAGCTAAAGGAAATTATTCAGACAATTAAGGGAGAGGAAAACTTAATTGTGATGGGAGACTGGAATTCGGTAGTAGGACAAGGAAGGGAAGGGAGGATAGTAGGTGAATATGGTCTGGGCAAAAGGAATGAAAGAGGAAGCCGCCTGGTAGAATTTTGCACAGAACATAATTTAGTTATAACAAACACCTGTTTCAAGAATCACAAAAGAAGGTTGTATACGTGGAAGAGACCAGGAGACACCGGAAGATACCAGATAGATTTTATAATGGTAAGACATAGATTTCGGAACCAGGATCTACAGTGTAAGACATACCCAGGGGCAGATATAGACTCTGACCACAACTTATTGGTTATGAACTGTAGGCTGAAACTAAAGAAACTACAAAAAGGTAGGAAAATAAGGAGATGGGACCTGGATAAATTGAAGGAACCTGAGGTTCTTAAGAATTTCAGAGGGAGCTTTAGGCAACAATTGACAGAAACAGGGGAAAATAAAACAGTAGAGGAAGAATGGGTAAAACTGAGAGATGAAATAGTGAAGGTAGCAGAGGACAAAATAGGTAGGAAGGAAAGACCTTCAAAAAATCCTTGTATATCACAGGAAGTACTAAATTTAATTGATGAAAGGAGAAAATATAAAAATGCATTAAATGAAACCGGCAAAATGGAGTACAGGCGACTAAGAAATGAGATTGACAGGAAGTGCAAAATGGCTAAGCAGGAGTGGCTAGAAGCCAAAAGCAAATCTGTAGAAGAATGTATAACAAGGGGAAAAGTAGATACCGCCTACAGGAAAATAAAAGAGACATTTGGGGACAAGAAAAGCAACTCTACGAATATCAAGAACTCAGATGGGAAACCAGTTCTCAGCAAAGAAGGGAAAGCTGAAAGGTGGAAAGAGTACATAGATCAGCTCTACAAAGGAAATGAACTGAGAGACGATGTTGTGGGAAGGGAAGAGGAAGTAGATAAAGATGAAATAGGAGATACTATACTGAGAGATGAATTTGACAGAGCCCTGAAAGACCTAGGTCGGAACAAGGCCCCAGGAGTAGATGACATACCCTCAGAGCTACTAAAGTCTCTGGGAGAGCCAGCCATGACAAGACTTTTTGAACTGGTGTGTAGGATGTATGAGACAGGCGAAATGCCCTCAGACTTTAAGAAAAATGTAATAATCCCCATTCCAAAGAAATCAGGCACAGACAGGTGTGAAAATTACAGAACCATCAGTTTGATAAGTCATGGTTGCAAAATTTTAACACGAATTATCTACAGGAGAATGGAAAAGCTGGTAGAAGCTGACCTCGGGGTAGATCAGTTTGGATTCAGGAGGAACGTAGGAACCCGAGAGGCAATACTCACTTTACGTCTTATCTTGGAAGATAGATTAAGGAAAGGCAAACCTACATTTTTAGTTTTTGTAGATTTGGAGAAAGCATTTGACAATGTTGACTGGAATACACTCTCTCAAATTCCGAAGTCAGCAGGGGTAAAATACAGGGAAAGGAGAATTATTTACAACTTGTACAAAAGCCAGACCGCAGTTATTAGACTCGAAGGGCATGAAAGGGAAGCATCAGTTGGGAAGGGAGTAAGGGTTGTACCCTTTCTCCGATGTTATTCAATTTGTACATCGAGCAGGCGGTGAAGGAAAGCAAGGAAAAATTTGGAATAGGGATTAAAGTTCAGGGGGAAGATATAAAAACATTGCGTTTTGCTGATGACATCGTAATTCTGTCAGAGACGGCAAAGGACCTGGAAGAGCAGTTGAATGGAATGGACAGTGTGTTGAAGAGAGCGTATAAAATGAACATTAACAAGAGCAAAACAAAAATAATGGAATGCAGTCTTAGAAAATCAGGCGATGCTGAAGGAATTAGATTAGGTAACGAAACAATGAAGGTGGTAGTTGAGTTTTGTTACTTGGGTAGTAAAATAGCATGCGATGGTCGCAGTACAGAGGATATAAAATGCAGAATGGCAATGGGAAGAAAAGCATTTTTGAAAAAGAGAAATTTGCTAACATCGAATATTAATTTAAGGGTAAGGAAATCCTTTCTGAAGGCATTTGTGTGGAGTGTCGCCTTGTACGGGTGTGAAACATGGACGGTAAGCAGTGGGGACAGGAAGAGAATAGAGGCTTTTGAAATGTGGTGCTACAAAAGAATGCTGAAGATTAGGTGGGTAGATCGCATATCTAATGAAGAGGTACTTAACAGAATTGGGGAGAAAAGGAATTTTTGGCATACCCTGACCAAAAGAAGGGATCGCTTGGTAGGACACATTCTTAGACATCGAGGAATCGTAAATAAAAATCGCAGAGGGATACCAAGAGACGCGTATAGTAAGCAGATTCAAGTGGATGTGGGTTGCCGTTCTTATGAGGAGATGAAGAGGCTTGCTCAGGATAGAGTATTGTGGAGAGCTGCATCAAACCAATCTCCGGACTGAAGACCACAACAACAACAACTTTACGTATAAATGCTGTTGGCTGAAGAGCAGCTTAGCAAGCTGCTGCTGCTAGCATGGCGCACTTCAAAACTTAATACAGGAAAAGAAAGCTGAGGGCCGATAATGCACCACACTTACAAATATATAAATATGGAAATAAAATTTGCCGTTCTTACAAAATTAACACAAAGTGAGTCTAACGACAATGCACTACTGATTAGACGTACTAGGGGGTCAGGCGATAATATGTAATAGCATATTTGACTGTATCAAAATATAAAACGGTAGTTTAAAGCCCGCATACGCTTTGTAAATTCTGGATGTGTGTTGAAAATGTGCCGGCCGCGGTGGCCGAGGAGACTGAGGCGCTCCAGTCACGGTCTGCACGGCCACTACGGTCGGGGGTTCGAATCCCCCCTGGGGCATGGATATTTGTGCCGTCCTTAGTCTTAGCTAGTTCATACGTAGTTTGTAAGCTTAGGGATTGATGACCCCGTAGTTAAGTCCCATAAGTTCTACAAACATTTGAACATTTTTGAGAATGTAAACAGTTTCTCCCAAGGAGATTTCAGGTGTGTTTCTGACCGTTTAAGAATGCTACGAATGTAAAACTTAGAATTATATGAAGCAAAGAAAAAATACATGAATATTATTAACAGTAACAATTTTAGGTTAAGATATTATACCCTTCAGCATTACCTCGTAGTAAAGTGAATAGTCGTTTCATAACACGTATAATAGAAAACCGTGAGTCAGAATATAAGGCACAATCTAATTAATCTCGGTTCTCTAGTTGGTGCTCGGTAACGATTATGAAAAGCTTAACGTTGCGAAAGAAAAATACGGATAAGCTCTCGTTCTTTCTGGAAAATGGAGAGAATAAAGGGCAGTTGTGTAGTTATTATTTTCGCTATATCCAGTTAATTGTTTCATAAACGACCTTCCGTATTTGAAATAGTTCCTGTATAGCTATCCACAAAGTTCAGAGATTTCTCATATTTTGTCTCGTATAATTAAATAAAGATGAGCAGAAAAGCTACAGTCAGGGTTGATATGCTGCAAGCAAACTGTAAAGCCTCGCCCAGACGCCACATCGTATATCGTGGAGCGTCCCGCGGAGGGGTTGCTACTCATTACAGCGCACGTTTGCAATTATCGTACGTCTGTATTTACAAACTACAGTGAATTGCCCAACAGAAGCTACCTCACATTTACCCACTTATCGGGTCTTTTCTCTCGATTAATTCACATTTGAAGCGTGGGAAACTATATTAGTGTAACACTGACTTGGCGATTCGTACTCGATAGTTGCTTAAGGTTTTATAGCAGAAACTAAGATTAAAGTTTTTCAGTAATGGTTAACATTCATTTTCAACAAGTATGGAAGTTACAGATATGTAGATCGTGACAAATGAAAGTGTTGCCATATGTTTGTTACAGGTAGAAACAAAGTAGAAAACTCTACAGTGGAAAATGGCGGCACGTGAGGAGAGGGTCGGAGTGTACTGTGGTACCACGAGGCAAAGGTTCCAGTTTGTGTGAACGAATTTTTTTAAGATAATACAGAAGCAGTTCATAGAAGGAGTATTGCAGTGTTCTACGTGAAGTTACAACAGGACACCAATGTGTTTTACATTCCGCGAATTCTGCGACGGTAGTGTCATTGCTGGGCTAAAGTCGTTGTTTCGAAGCCCTTGCAAATCTTATAGATTCGAATCGCCTGAATTGGTTGTTCCTATATCCTCAGTTCAAAGAACTGAACACGAAAGTTTACACTTGTGTGCCTATATGGTCCACAAAGGCACACGTTACAACCGGATGATGGAATTTGTCGAGCAATTTTGGTTACTGAGGTGCTGGTATGATTCGACAACAGCAATGAATATCACCAACGACTTTTTTCTGAAAATAACAAGTATAATCTCGGTATATGGAGTTCGGAAGATCACGTGTTGTTTTGGGTCACGTTAGGGATTCTTCTACAATGAACGTATGGTGCGGTTTGATTGACAATAGTCACTTCTTCTGTCACTTTTCTCCATTAATATAGTAGGTAAGATCTATCTGGAAATTCTGTCAGAGAGACTGTCAGCCAGATGCAATTTTCAAACAAGATGGAGTATCACTACACCGTACTGCATGCTAGAAGTGTTCAGACAGATGGGTTGAAGGTTGGTCCCACAGCCTGGCCTGAAATATCACCAAACATAAAGCATTTTTCCTTTGTTTCCCATGGCTACCTGAAGTAAACGACTAGCTATATAGAACTAAATCTACATCTACATGGGATACTCTGCAAATCACAATCTGTGCACGTGTTTTTCCGAGAAAAATAGGTCCATCAATTTCCTTGATGTGAACATTTCGCGTGTAAATAGGAAACATTCATTCGGAATTTATCGGAAAAACACGTGCACAGATTGTGTTATAGATTACAATTCTAACCATCCCAGCCAACACAAGAAAGCCTACTTCAATTTTGCTATTAATCGTATACTAAAAATCCCACTTCCAAAGACAAGTTTTGAAACAGAGCTTAATACAATCAAATATATTGCCAAGGTCAACAATTGCCCGCCCAATTTTGTTGACAGCATGTATAATAAAATACTGAGCAAGGAACAGAATGAAAGTAGATCGCCTGTTGTAAACGACATGCATAATAAATTCATCTGTTTACCATACTATGGAAAAATTAGCGACAGAATTGCAGCAGTCTTCAGAAAACAAAAAATTAAAGTGGCATTTTCCACCACCAGTAACTTAGGTAAAATCTTGAAAAACAGTGTCGAGGCAAATAATGTTTACCAAAGATCAGGTATATATAGAATCAACTGTTCTGAATGCAATTCCTGTTATGTTGGGCAAACGGGCAGACGGCTGAAAACCAGATTCAGTGAACACATCGCGGTAGATCGGCACAATGCGGCAGAAAAATCAAATTTCGCTGCCCACCTAATATCAAGTAAACACAAGCCACCAGTTATAACAACCCACATGCAGTTGCTCCATACATGTGGAAAAGGTAAACGCATGGACCTGTGGGAAGAATTCGAAATCTATCGCCATCAGATCTCTAATAAAGTGATACTGCTCAATGAGCAAACGATATCGAAAAGTTCCCATTTCTGGGAGCTATTCAAAAATCAGCTGAGTCCAGCTACATAAAGCTGAAACCAACACATCCACTGGTCGGCCGATATTTACATCTAAACTTCCCACCTGTCACATGCGAGTACCTTTCATACAATTACAAATATTGTACCCATCAAGTATTTTTATGTATACAATAGGAATATACAGTACTTTTAGCACTAGACTACAACATCTGTTATATGTTTTAATGAAAACCCTAACAGACAAGCATGTTTTATAATATAAATGCTCTAAGACAGTTTGGGATAGACGTTGGTTAGCACCATCTGACGACTGTACTTACCACTACAGCTATTTTTTAAAAATTGACATCATTTGATTTTATGATTTTGACTGTGAACAAACTATCAACAGATCATCAGTTTTATATAAAATATTTTAAAAAAGTTGCTGTATATATATATGGTAAGACATCAAGTAGTACACATTTTTACTACCAATTATATATAAACAGTAAACGAGACTCATTAATAAAGAACAGTTTAAAGTTAAAATGCCTACTAAAATTACAATAAAATGTAACTTTCTCTACCATAAATATACATCATATAAATTTGTTATTTATATGAATCTTTAAAGAGGGCGCCTTAGTCACAAATGAACCATGCTGGCGTCAACTGTGTAAGGATTGTAACAGCTGCGTCAGTACAAACGCAACCTCCTACATGGAGGTCGAGATATTTTAAATATTTTAATTTATTTTAAGGTATGTATTTTTATCATTGACTATAACTGAAACTTGTACAATTAGCTTATAATGTGACATGCATGTTATTCTAACTGGCCCTTTGTATTTATTTTAGCATTGATAATGACCACACAGTGGTCGAAATCCGGATTTGCTAACAAATAAAGAATTTTATATTTATGACGACTGATTGCTGAATAATTACCACATAGTGATGTTATTTAGATCGTTCTGCAGTTGGTTTTGACCTTCAGATGATTTTACTAGACGGTAAATGACGGCGTCATCTGCAAACAACCTGAGAGAGCTGCTTTGATTTTCTCCCAAATCGTTTATGTAAATACGGAATAGCAGAGAACCAATAACACTACCCTGTGGAACGCCCGATATCACCTCTGGTTTAGTCGATACCTTACCATCGATTACTACAAACTGTGTCCTCTCTGACAGGAAATCCCCTATCCAGTAGCAAATTTGGGGCGATATACCACAACCACGCAATTTGATTAAAAGCCGTTTGTAAAGTACGGAAATCAAGAAATACGGAATCAATCTAAGAAGCCTTGTCGATAGCACTCATCATTTCTTGTGAGTAAAGAGCTAGTTGTGTTTCGCATGAGCGATATTTTCTACCTTTTCTAAGAACATGGATAGAGAGATAACAAATAATGTTGCTCGTATTACACAACTAATGTTTTCAAACATTTGGCGAATACCGGTAAGGCATCCTTCAAGCAAACAGCACGCATGTAGAATTTAACGGACTTCGTAACAAAACTTCTTGTTTACTGAATTGAGGCAGTCATGGTTGCAAATTCTTTTTCATTATATATGACGCGTTTCACCCTTGTGTGGAATCCTCGGATCATTTAAGAGAAATGTGGTGTTTACTGAAATAAGGCAGTGATAGTTCCAAATTAGGGGCCGGCTGCGGTGGCCGAGCGGTCTGCGGCGTGCCAGTCATGGTCTGCATGGCCGATGTGGTCTGGGTTTCTAATCCCCCTCGGGCATGGATGTATGTGCCGTCTTTAGGGACTGATGACCCCGTAGTTAAGTCTCATTAGCTCTACAAACGTTCCAAATTCTTTGTCATTATATATGACGCGTTTCACCCCCGTGTGGCATCCTCAGATTATTAAAGAGAAATGTGGTGAAACACAATCAGACTGTGATGTAACGATAGCGCTTTAAAATGTAAAATATGTAGAGTGGGCAACTGCGAGACTGAGGGTAAAAAGGGAGACAATGGAGGGGAAAATTTCCCTCTAAAGTTTCCTAAATACCGTCTCAAGGGATACATTCAAGTTCAGTTTTTAATTATGTCTTAATCTAATAACATTATCCTATTTATATGAAAATAGATGTATCAGTGCTAGCTAAAGTACATGTCAAAACTACATATATAGTAGTCAACAATTCAGTTTCCAGTAAAACTACGGTAACGCGCTCTGAACAGTTCATAATGCGTCCTTCAGCGTAGTTCCGCTCGGTAGTAGCCGATGAACGTCATAATCGTTCCTTCTTTCACTCCTACCAATGTCTGCGTAATAGAGACTGTTACCAAGTACTTTTGTTTTCGCTCGAACTGTGTATCATGAGAAGTAGGTTTCCCGTTTTGTACCAGATGCTGATGATGCACCGCCACTTTGCCTTGAAAGCACTGTTTTGCCTCCGCCCCGGGTCTTCGACAGTCTTAGTCCGTCACTGCTTGAAAGACCTCCACATCTACGTAAATATTCTACAAGTCACTTTGAAGTGCATGGCAGAGGGTTCATCGAACCGCTTTTGTGATATTTGTCTACAGTTCCATTCTCTAATAGCTCGCGGGAGAAAGGAACACCTAATCCTTCTTGTTTCCGATAAGATTTCCCTTACTTTATTATAATCATCATGTCTACCTATGTAGGTGGGTTCTATAAAAATACGTTCGCATTCTGAAGAGAAAGTTGATGTACGAAATTTCGCTGACGTGCCAGTCACGGTCTGCACGGCCGCTGCGGTCGGGGGTTCGAATCCCCCCTCGGGCTTGGATGTTTGTGCCACATTTAGTATAAGCTAGTGCAAAAGTAGTTTGTTTAGGGACTGATGACCCCGTAGTTAAGTCCCATAAGCCCTACATTTGAACGAAATTTCGCAAAAATATATTGCCACAACGAATAACGCCTTTCTTTTAATTATTTCCACCCCAACTCATGCATCATTTCCGTGATACTCTCTCCCCTACATCGCAATAATAGAAAACGAGCTGCCCTTCTCTAAACTATAAATGAGAAACAGTACTCCAAAATAGGACGCATAAATGTAGTGTAGCCAGTTTCTTTAGAAGAATTGTTGCATCTTCTAATTGTTCTGCCAATGAAACATAGCCTTTGGTTTGCCTTCCCCACAGTATTTTCTGTGTGTTCTTTCTAATTTAAGCTGTTATTCCTAGGTATTTCGTTGAATTGAGGGCTTGTAGATTTGACTGATTTATATTGTAATGAATTTGAACGGATTTATGTTAGTGGTCATGTGGATGACTTCACACTTCTTATTATTAAGGGTCATTTGTCAATTTTTGCATCACCCATATATCTTATCTAAATCATTTTGCGGTTCCTTTTGATGTTCTGATGACTTTACTGACCGATAAATGACAGCAGCAACCGCGAACAGTCTAAGAGAGCTACTTAGAGTGTCCCATAAATCGTTGTTCAAAATGAAGAAGACTTACGGCCCTGTCACACTTCCCTGTGAAACGCCAGATATCACTTCTGTCCTGCTAGATTACTTGTCGTGAATTCCAACGTGTATGTTCTTTCTGACAGTCAAACCACGAATCCAATTGCACAACTGTGGTGCTTGTTAGGTACAGAGTCAAAAGCCTAACGGAAATCTATAAATACAGAATCTATTTGACATCCCTTGTCGACAGCACTCATAACATCATGTGAGTAAAGAGCATGCTGTATTTCACAAGAACAAAAAATGTTCAAATGTTTGTATAGTCTATGGGACTTAACTACGGGGTCATCAGTCCCTAAACTTACAAACGACTTATGAACTAACTAAGACTAAGGACGGCACAAATATCCATGCCCGAGGGGGGATTAGAACCCCCGACCGTAGTGGCCATGCAGACCGTGACTGAAGCGCCTAAGTCCCCGCGGCCACCGCGGCCGGCTTCACAAGAACGATACTTTCTGAATCCGTGTTGGCTATGGGTCAATAGGTCATTCTCTTCGAGGTAGTTCAAAAT
Source organism: Locusta migratoria (assembly GCA_026315105.1). Classification (NCBI taxonomy): domain Eukaryota; kingdom Metazoa; phylum Arthropoda; class Insecta; order Orthoptera; family Acrididae; genus Locusta; species Locusta migratoria. Next base: position 28,765,192 of record CM048751.1, read on the forward strand.
ATATGAGGAAAGTAATTGTTCTAAAATCTTGCTGCAAACTGATGTCAATGGTATAGGCCTGTAATTCCGCGGATCTCTCCTATATTGCCTTTCTTGAATATTGGAGTGACCTGTGCAACTTTCCAATCTTTCAGTACTGGACGAGTCTGCTTCCAGACAATCACTTTAAAACTGCATTGCGTGGAACGGAAACCTCATGTTTAGTTTCGAAGGAGAAGTCGCTCGCTGGGAAATACTACAGTTGACTCTCACAGCGAGTGGCCAAGAGAAAGGAAGGCTTTAAACAGACAATGGAGAAAATTCGCGCTGGCTGCTGTGTATGTGGTCACGCGACGGTACAATGACTCACTGACTCTTCAACCGTCATTTCCAAAAGTAAACATACAAGGCGCGAGAGCCACACACCGAGGAAAGTTGTGTCAGCTTTTAAAACATTCCTAACAGGTGTGTAACATTAACTCGCTTTTGAGGAACGCATAGTGGGGCGATGAACAGCGTTTTGCTGCAGCGCTTCTCATAGGGCGCTTGCAGCATTGTGTTTGCCCGCAAACTGGGGAGAAATGCCGAAAGATATATACAACTGACCAGAGTTGCTAATTTAGCTTTTTCCGCTAAATCTAGCTTTTTTTGTATTCGTGTTACCGATGGAAAACTGTTTTTCCCGCTTTGGGGGTAATTTTAGCTTTTTGTTGGTATTCTGAGGTTTTTATTTATTTATTTATTTTTATCCAGAATTAAACAAGAGGTTTCCTAGGGAGAAATGAAGGAGATAAAAGAAAAACCGTACACTTGGAGCACAAAGAGAGAGGTGCAACCATTAAATGCATCGTAAATTAATGCATGACAGAACATCATAAGGTAATCTTACATATATAAATAAATTATATCAATCTTCATGTTTGACATGCAGTGAAACTAAGTTTGTCTCAAGATCATCAATCCTCCACATACTTAAAAGTTCTAGTATGTTATTTAGGTGAACTCCGTAACTTATACGTATTTAAAACAGGTGTTGTCTGTGCACAATAGAAGTTTCAAGGATGAGAAAAAATCTTTCTGGTTTTATTGGCTGTCGACATAAAAACAGGAAAATTGACTGAAACATGTTACCGCACAAAAGCAACTGTTTCACTTCATATACTTCTCTTGCTAATTAAAAATATATAGACAAAAAAAAAGGAACTAGCCGAAACGTGTGATTTTGCTGCATCAAACGCGCATTAAAACCAGAAAAATGTTTGACACTGCTTTTCCGATAATTATCTATGTAAGTTAATTCTGAAAACAGGTGGTGCCTGCACACAACAGAAATTTCAAGATTGAGTAGAAATCGCAAACCGAAGGCCGCTATTCTCCGCACAAACCGAGTTGACAGTTACCAATTACAGACTGCTTGTATCAGCCACCGCGCTTTGGAGCATCTGATTCCCAGGAGCCACAGGAGGCGTGGAGAGAATGGGACATGAAGAAACAGCGACAGGAAGCTGATGCAGGTTGCAGCATTAGAGACGTAATTAAGTTTTTTTTCCTGCTATCCCCCCCCCCCCTGTTGGCTTGCTTTCTAGCTTTTTTTAAATTTCTATTTAGCTTTTTTGATCATTGAACTAGCTTATTTCTTCAATTTCGAGTTGGCAACCCTGCAACTGACGGTGCTACCAAAAAACGCTTTTTCTAGTGGCGACTGCCGCTGACAGGACACTAGCCACTGGAGCAAAGATTTGGGCTATCAGACGGTGTGTTTCTGTGAATACTTAGCGATCCACCGAGGTTTTTCCTAGTGGCATAAAGAGCAGTATGTAGTGCCTAGTGTTGAATTGATGTGTCTCGTGTAATTGCGGCACTTTCACAGAGTAAGCAGTGGACATGTTTGCCCGCCCACAACAATTAGGTAATCTCTGCAGACGATAGCAAGAAGGCATTACGGTGGGCTGGTTTGTGGAATCAGTGTGCCCTGCTACGTTAGTAAGTTAGCGGATCGTGACTTCATCAAGATTAATACGAAGTTTTGGCTGATTCAGATCAGCTACAGATAGTTTCTTGATTTTCAGAGTCGCAGCCGACGTACAACGCAGCGAATGGTAATTGTCCGCTAATGCAAGACTAATCTCTGTTTCTGCAAAGTAGCTTCCATGCAACGACACCGACACCAGTACAAGATTGTACTGCATTTACCGTGACAGCCTCTGTCAGTTCATTTTCTTAATTGTAATGTCAAATGTAGGGGTGTTCTCAGCCATCCTCTGTTAGCTATTTTTCTGTTGATAACTGTTTTTGTTTATATTTGCGGTTTGTATTATCAAAACAATAGCATTAACGGTCGAACCCTGTCCTTCATTATTATACGTTATTAAATTTTTTCTAACTTGTCTTTGGTTTTCGAAGCTTTTCTTAAAAAATACACTAGATTTGTACCTCTCAGTAGGACAGTATTTTCTCTTTGCTGAGCCACTGCTTAATACCACATTCCTGTACCTGGTGAGGTCATGTAGCAGTAATTTTTTTCTTTACTACTTACAGGAGTGGTCATTCGGTTCATTCTGAGTACATTTAAGAACCTATTCCCTGTCTTGAATTGAAACGTCCATTGGGTAATGTAAAAGCAGAAGTGGATAATGTGAAAGCAGAAGTGGGTAATGTAAAAGGAGAAGTGGATAATATAAAGAAGGAATTGGGCTTGGGTTTGAACAAATTTCAAGCGAACATGGAAATTACGAGGGCGGAATTAAGTAGTAACAGTGAAAATGTAACATTTGAATTGGAAAAATTTAAATTAGAAGTGGATGGAATGGTAGAATCAAAATTAAACGTTGTGAAGACAGAAGTGAGCAAAACAGGGGAGGAAGTTGATTCCGTTAATAATAAAGTCAGTACATTAGAGATAAATTTAGGTAATAAAATAGAAAAGGTACAGCACTAATTGAACAGCGATGTAATGAAGACTGTGCAACGACAAGATAATTTTGAAAAGGTAACTACAGCTGAAGTAAATAATTTAACGGATTGGATGGCGGATTGTGAAATGGAAATAAAATAATTTTTAAATTAATGACTTTCTTGTTTAACCTAATAAAATAAAATAATGTAGTGGGAGAATTTATTAGGAAAAGGTGCAGATACAGCAAAAAAGTGAGGAAGTGTGACCTGAAATAGGTAATGTAAATGTTAGTCCACTTGCAAATAATCTGTCGTTTTCAGCTGGAAATAATATGAATTTTTCTAATGATGACAATTACCACCCAGTAGATTTTCTTGCCACGTGTAATGATGGATTTCTTAAGGGGATGAGTGACCAGGATAAAATTAAATTGGTAAAAAGACAGCTTGAGGGTAGTGCGCAGTCATGGGCTAATTTAAATAATCATTTGTTCGAGACCTATGACAAATTTGAGATTTGTTTCTTGAAAAAAGTACTGGAGTAAAGCAAAGCAAACGCGGCTTCGAAAGGAATTTCTTAGCGGTCCAAATTTCAAGTATTGAATTGGTTCAATGCGGGAATTTTGTGTGCGCGAACTTTAACGCATTCAAATCGGCCGCTTGGAGTTCCGACGAAACTCACGTTTTAGGGTACAAAATATTGCAGATCAATCGTTGTACACAATACAGGGTGGAAGAAATCGTCTGTCCAGTTTTTAAGATAGGCTGTTGGCACGTAAAATGCAACAGCTTAGAGCTGAGAACACTATAGCAATTTTATGGACCGCTGGGTAGAAGCAGCATGGCTGGACATTCCTGCAGAGAACTTGCAGCGACTTGTCGAAAGCACGTGACGATGTGTTTCTGCGCATAGTCCTGCAAAGTTGGTGTGCGGCTCGATATTACAGGGTAAGCACTGACTTTCATAATTGATATTCAAAATTTCTTTTTTATACGTGTTTCAGAATGGATTACGAACACTACTGCAATATTGTATATGGGTTTTATAGTGGTTAGTTAGCATTCTCTTTTGTTCATTGATTATACAAGTCCATAGTAGGGTAAGGTGGTACAATTTCGATCATTTCGGACAAATGTTATTATAACTGGAAATAAATTGAGAAAAGGAATAATTTTAACTATGGTACTTGTTCATGGATGTTTAATGAATATGTAACATAAATATTATACAGTTTCAAATGTTGGTATAAACACACAAAAATGTTACGGAATTGAGAAAAATCGATCGAAAATGTACCACACTAGGTACAATTGTGATCACTTCCTCGTAAAATTTTGATTACGGGCATCGTCCACATAAAAAGCACTTTTTCGGTCACGCACCAACGCATACTTCGTGGTACCAAACATTGCATTTTTGGCAGAGAATCCAGTCACCCTTAATTAGATGATTTATAAGAGGGCGTTAGACTAAGTAGCTTCACTTACCTCTTTAAAGGGAAAAAATTTATATCTCCTTACCGCAAAGCGGTGTATTATTGAAAAAGACAGGAGGAGCTGTAGAAACCTGCTACTCTACAACGCGACACAACGAGACACTACGAGACAGAAAAATGGCGCGAAAACTTACGTTGATCGGAATTGTACCTATATCGAAATTGTACCACCTTACCCTATCCTACCTATGTGATCTCTCTCTCCTATGAGTTGTTACACCAAAGTGTTTGTACGAGTTGATCGATTTTCATTTGGGTTTTTGTTCCATGACAGGAATAGTTTTATATTTCCTAACATTTAAAATAAACTGCAAACATTTAAACAACAAATTACACTTAGACATTTGCATGGTGAAAAGAAATGGCAGGTATCCCTGAACAATATAGCATGAAATCCTCCCCCTTGAGTACTAACAAATTCCGCCAAATTTTTGCTACACGAAAATGTACAGATCGTCGCTTCAGCTAAATACCTACATTTACATATTGTTTAAGTTCTTATTAACACGCTGTGGGGATGGGAAACCAAGGACTGTGAGCTATTGACAGAAGATACAACAAATCCTCCAAAGAGAGTTCCTACACTGTGCCAGTCCGACATCTTATGGAATACTGTTGCATGATGTAACATTTTACGAGGAAGTACTGAAGGAGGGCATCGAAAAAGTACAAAGCAATGTACTTCGTTTTATTTCTTATGGTGAAATGAGACAGAAAACTTGACGGTTAGTCAAGCGAAGGCTGTTTTTGGTGCCGCGCGATCTTTTCATAATATTTCAGTCAGCAATTTCTTCCTCCAAAGGTGGAATATTTTATCGACTCTCACTTCCATCAAATGGTAAATGTCTGAGGCTGTTATTATTGTTGTTGTGAGGTCATTCAAATGTTCAAATGTTTGTAAATCTAAGAGACTTAACTACGTTGGTTATCTGTCTCTAGCCTTACAAACTACTTACACTAGCTAAAAGAAACTTACGTTAAGGACAACAGAAACACGCATGCCCGAGGAAGGACTAGAACCCCCGACGACGAACGGCCGCACGCACCGCAGCAGGGTGCCTTAGTGCGCACGGCTATTATGCCGCGGCTTCGACGTCATTAATGTGCAGCCTGATCAAAAATGATGCCAACGCTCTTCCTCAAGTGCATGCAATAAATCACACTGTATTTATTTTTGTCAATGACCCTTCATCCAAGATAATGCTGTGTACTCCTGGGGAAAAAATTCGCATTGCAGATTCAATTTTATGAGGTTGCCGAACGTAATCTCAGATGAAGAAACTTGCACAGGACAGGGTAGTGTGAAGAACTGCATCAAACCAGTCTGCGGACTGAAGACCACAAAAACAACAACACCCCATATGATTGTACTTTCAATAACAGCTACAGATTTGGTCTAGGTCAGATGTCAAATAATTCGTCTACCTTGGAAAGTGTTAGTCGAGTTCCACCTTCCTAATAGATTCGTACAATGAGCGGTACCAGATGGGCTGCTGGTGACATATCACTCCTCAAACCACTCAGATACTCCATAAAATGCTGTATTATTCATTTTAATTAACTATTACAAAAAGGAGGTATAAGTAGTACCGTTTCTTGGCTATTGTCAATTTGACAATTTAGAATCATTAACTGCATGAAACAGAAATTTACTTATTATTAAATGAAAAACTTGGCGCAAGGGAACAAAAATTTTATTACAAAATATTCAGATGCCATAGAATTTTGATGATACGGCAGATAACACCTGATCAAAACATGAAAATGAATTTTTATAAGGCGCCCGCGGTGGCCGAGGAAACTGAGGCGCTCCAGTCATGGTCTGCACGGCCACTACGGTCGGGGGTTCGAATCCCCCCTCGGGCATGGATATTTGTGCCGTCCTTAATTGTAAGTAGTTCATAAGTAGTTTGTAAGTTTAGGGACTGATGACCCCATAGTTAAGTCCCATAGACTCTACAAACATTTGAACATTTGAATTATTACAAGCTGTAATAAATTCGACGATTTTTTTCTGACAAGAAAATAGGGTCAGCTGTAATCAGCTAATACTCCAGGAGGATATAGCCCCAAGAGGAAAACATTGATCGTGCAATCGCATCCGATAGAGAAACTAAATTAAACATGCAACTACACGCCTTGGGGTGGTCATCGGCGAAAGTAAATCAATTTATTGGTATTTTTGAAACTTTGTTCTCCCTTAACCGGTTGATGTAGGCGTTTCTAATTATCATAATTGTTGTGTGTTGATGAGTAGACTGAGTATGGTGCTATGGGATGCCACTGGAAGTCATCTGCCAATTCAGGTTGCCCCACAAACAGCGACAAGTGTAATGGTTGCACGTATCATCTCCTCCCAGAATTGAGTAATTTTTGCTCCTCTCCTGCTGGGTGTATGTTCAAAAATGTTCACATTTTTGCAAAGTTTCAGGGACTTAACAGCGGGGCCATCAGTACCTAAACTTACAAACTAATTACGAACTACCTTATACTAAAGACGGCACAAACATCCATGCCCGAGGAGGGATTCGAACCCCCGACGACAGACGGCCGCGCGCACCACAACACGGCGCTCCAGTATACGCGGATAATCCGCCGCGGCTCGGTGTATGCATTGGGTCTCTGCTGACAAGAGTGATTTCTCAGAAGTCACGTCTAAAAATTATTCATCCATAAGCAGAATTTCCCGGAGCTCTACCTAAGGGCCTATTTGCTATTTTGTTGTAAGCCTCCTAAGAAGAATTGTCGAAAAATAATACTCCAACTGGTCGGCATTTCATCTGAGCTGTTCCGAGAATTTTATACTGGGCACCCTAAGTCGTAATCTGCCATCTTTTATTTCTCATTCCACTGTGTTTTGATAACAGATTCTCGCAAAAAGCTTTTACTGGTAGGAGGAAGAACACACACCCAGAATTGTTTGGCTTTCCTCAGAAGAAGCGAACAGATATTAATCTCTTCAAATGGGTTCCCCTTTCACGTTTCTTCTGGAAATCCACTAGGCTTCAGCAGGAAGCTCTTTCACAGAAGAAATCGAGCTGTAAAACGGCCGCGTATTTCTTGTAATCTGACAATGTCAGGTACGTAACTGATTAAATTGTTTAACAGGGAAAACATGTATACCACGCTACAGTTGCTTGTTAAAAAAATCTTTTAATGACCTCACACTTAATGCACAAATAGTTTCGACGCACTATGCTGTCATTCTCAAGTGCTCAGCATTATTAAAATCAACCACAACATGGAAAATTTACAAAAAATAAATGTTAAGACGGGTATGTAAAATAGGATACGTTACAGTTATGAAAATGGCCTTAAGAAAGTTATGCAATATGATTCTGTTGGTATCATTGTTGACAACAGTTGTTTTTCGACCAAGTTGTACAATAATCTGCACTTTAGAGTGGTCATTCCTATTCAACCTTAAAGTAACATTGTTCCAATTTAGGAAAAATGTTATGCAATTTTCGTCAATTCGAAATTTGATAGACCCGTTTGTATGGATCGTCATTTTTCGTGTACTGCCAGAGTTCTGTTTAGTAAGGCATAGCGAAGAATGATATGTACGGGGTCCTGTCTCCACGTCCCGGGAAGGGACGCTTGAAATCACGCGGCAAACGGGGCGGATCGAAACACAAGGTTTGCGATATGTCCAGTGAAGGGAACTTGGCTGCCACAGTTTCTCTGTAATGGAGGATTCGGCACAGTATACGAATTCGTAACGGGACGCGCCAAAGCAGTCGGGCGACTCATGATACCAAAATTTGACAAAATACTTTTAATATATTTTCGCTATTATAATAATACAAATGCCCTGCTACATTCTTCTAATTTTGTAATTCACATTGAACATTCGGAATTTATGTTCATTTTCTGAAAACTTTCGGCTCACGTTGCGATATCTAACATATAAAAATCAATGTTCGTTTGTTTGTCTTTTTGGGCGCATTTTATGCACGACCATACCGTGCATCCGAGTGCAACAAAATTTTCTCAAGTCACTGCCTGCACTCGCGGAAAGGTTATAGACATGGAGAAATTAATACGGCGCATGGAGGAGTGTGTTTTATAAATAGTTAATTCGTTTCTTTCGCCTTCACGCTGAAATGGCAGAACGGATACGAATTAAATTTGGAACAGAGATGTCATATATTAATTAATAAATGGGCTACCTTTCGTAAGCCACCGTATGGTGCGTGGCGGAGGGTGGTACCTTACAGCAGGTTTATACATTTGTTTCTGTTCGCGCTGAAACAGGAAACAACTATACGATTTTAAATGAAATCTAGAATGCAGATATCTTTTGTATTCATGCAGGAACCAGCAGTTTGTTTAATGTTGCAGAATAGAGTGATCCATCAAAAGAAAAAAAATAACGTTATTTTCCCAGGTTATACTGACCAGTAGGTTCCATTTCTGGTGATAAATATTGTTATTTACGAGAACTTTTAATGCAGAATGTATGTGTTAAGCAGAACAGTACTAGTGTTAATTATTATCAGTACAGTAACCAAGTAGCAATTATTTGAATAGTGTTCTGATAGACAAAACTAACTTAAAGTTACATTTTCTAAAGTTTTAGTAAGCAAACAAATCTATTTGCTGTGCCCGCTTTCATCACGTAACCTGCTTGCCCACCGACTAACTGTACTGCTATCGACAGCAACATCTCCATATACCTTTTTCAGCGTCTTGTGGATGTTTCCCACTGTCTGCCCTGGGGCCGAAAACAGCTAAATAAATCAACGAAAATCAATTCTGGTTTTTAATTTTCGTGTGACTGGCGCAAAACATGTTCAATATGCTGTCCTCCTTTTCTGCATGCCTTCGATGCCGCTGAGTACGCAATCGGAACACTGAACACAACATCCTTCAGATGTTGCTTAACTGGATTTGCAATGTGCAGAGGTGCGACATCTTGCATAAAAATGATCCCATCCACACATCCACGCTGCTGGAGAGCTGGAATGACGTGGTTGCGCAAAAGACACTCATAGCGCTTACCAGCGATGGTACAAGTAACAGCACCGGAATGTCTCTTCGAAAAAATATGGCTCTATGATAAATGTTGCCGTAAAGCCACACCTTTCCAGGATGAAGCGTTACTCTTTGATTTGCGTTTGGATTTTCTGTTTGCAACCTCCCTTTCGGTTGTCATCAATAAGACTTGGGCAATACATAACTGAGGGTAGTAAAAGTTTATGGCTCGCTGTCTCCGTTCATAGGGATGAGTTATGTATGTCAGCTTCTATGCCCTAAACAGCTACCCAGTCTGTTTAAACAAGATCAATAATTAATCTGTAGTTTATCCAGTCCATCAATCTGCATATGATGACGTGAAAATATATTTAACAAACGATAAATTAAACCTCAATGACCAACAAAATGGATTCTAAGAAAAAGAAGTGATTTATTCACGAAGTAATTCTTTATAAATGGAGTTTATTACTCTTATTAGACAAGAAACGCGGAGGTGGTCCTACTTTATACATCGGAAAATAACTAAATATTTCTCCAACTATTGTTCATGAGAGGCACAATAAGTATCACACGCACTCGAGAGTAAATGTTCCAAATTATCACTCGTAAGTTAGAGAGTTCATCGAACTTTGCAGTTCCAAGTTAATCCGCGATAAAAGTATTTGCTATAAAAATATGTCATCACGCGAGTACACGATTGCTGAATTATCTCCACAGCCCTAATACCATGCATAGTTTATCACTTTTCAAGCAGAGACTAAGTTTTGCAGTCACAAAAATTTTCTAAGTACACACATGCCTATCTCGTCAAATCACAAGTTCATAACGCGGCTTCAGACCGCCCAGCGTCGCAACCTTTCACCACCACGTCCAAGTTACAAGTCCCTTCCCAAGTGTTCGAAAGCGTGTTCCCTCCGCTCCCAAAATTGTATCCTTTCGCGCATCGTAACGCCTCATCTTTAAAATATAATTTCCCTTCGAAAATATTATACATTTGAATATCACAGAATTAAATGCTTTGACCACCTCTCTACAAATGTTGTTTACATTTAACAAACAAATATATATATTTAACAATATTAAAAACGGTTGAGACTGAAGCTCTTTGCTCAGGTAGCATGTCACTGTTCAAATATACTGCCGCCGCCGAAAAATAGTTACACAATCAATATTTATCATGGTTTTTTATGTAAATATATTCAGTTCTTGTCCGCAAATACATATAATTGTTTATATATAAGTTATCTGCTGCATATCTATTATTTTTAGTGGGCCATGAAATATTTAAGTGGCATTCTACTACATAAAACGAACGTTACTAAGAATATTATTAAATATAATAAAATACTTATATAAATGTAATACGCTTTGCTGGGTTCATGTTTTGTGTTTCTGTGGTGGAATCTATGTTCTGACACAGCGTTTCCAGTTACCGAGCACATTAGGGAAACCCTGACTACCTGTCCATTCACTAGGTTCAAACAGTAAGGCAGCTGGCTGGGGAACCCAACAGCCCGGCGAAACCCGCCTTTCACATGGAAACAATCAGCTTGCCCCTGTATCTGTAATAGTACATGTTGACCATATTTGGACATATACTGTCACATGTACGTGGGCTTCGTCTGTCCATAAAATCTTCCACAGCCATTCCATGCAAGCAAGTAATTCTAAAGCAAAAATTCTTCTTTTCTGGCTGATCAACAGGAAGCAACTTGGATACGTGGGTAATCTTTAATGCATCGCAAAGAAGTAGTATTTTACACACTATGTTCACAGGTTTGTCCAACTTTCGGGCAATCCATGCACTACACGTTTGGACAGTGTCTCCTGCAGTGCTGTAGCATCTTCTTCCACTGATGTTGAATCAATTAGCTTCCTCCCTCTACTACGTTGCACACCAAAAGGAACCCATCTCTTCAAATTTCCGAATCATTTTCTCCAGACTCAAGCCAGTCATCAGACCAATTCCTGTTTACAAATCTTTCAACATCTGGCGACTTGTGCAGTCATCATTATTGTAAAACAGCTTCACAATAAAAACGCGATCCTGAATTGTGACAATTATAGTGAACGTTTCAGACACGATATGAAGAAAAGCCGTGCACCCGACGTGTTTATACCAACTTCAATGGGTCGTGCGCATGACGGGTGCTTTCATCTGCGTATTCTGTCACATACTGCACCAACGATTAATTATCACACTGTTCATTTTTCCTCTACTATAGTTTCCTCCTTCTTGTATAATATTTCGTTGCAATATGACGTCATTCTGACAATGGTGTTATTTTCATAGCGATTTCAAAGTTTAATTATAATCACCCTGTACATAAGTGGAAACAATATATTTGTTGACTCTTCGAGAAACATAGTTCTCGGAACTTTGGAGGAGTCCCTTAACACGATAAAGAATATCGTGCAGCATATGCCAGTGAAGTTTCCTAATCATCTCTGTGACGCTTTGACGTGAACTATGCTGTCGTAATTTTCATGTTACTCTTCCAACTATTTTTTGTAGTGCGCAACGGAATGATCTAATAATGTACTCTTGGAATCCTGCAAGGAAGAAATCGACAGCACGTTCTGCAGAATTCAGAAAGAATTTTTTCGTCTATCGACAATAGGTGAAACTTTATCACTTATGTAGACATAAACTTAGATGACATCTCCCGTAAGAAAAATATTAAATACTAAAAGTGTAACTAGTGAGGATCATTCCAGGTACTAAAGTGATGTCATAAATTATGGAAATAAAACCCTTAAAAAAGTGAAATCTAGTTGTTTAGTAAGGATGATTTTTATGTAGAAAAAATGAAGTTTTGATTTAATCATTATATAAATACGCTAACACGAAATTTGTGGTACAGATTACTAACTTATTCGTACAAGAAGGCCAATGAAAGTTACATAATTCGAAAGATTGTTTGTCGTAGATTTCACGAATATAAATATTATGCGAGCACTTAGCCATTAAAAGTGGTAAAAGTAAGTAGAAATTTTCCTATCTACAGCTTGGATCAAGTTCTACATTCTCCAACAATCAGCTCACTGATTGGCTATTCGACTCGACCAAAGACGCTGTAATGCAGCGCACCTGCAGTATTAAAATAATTGAATATCGAAACATGAAAGGATGTTTTCATATGAATGCCGATACCATGGATGATGCGCCGGGAGAGCCATGTAGCGGTGCACGGGTGGAACTACGAAGTCGACATGTTGTCAGCTCTGGAATTCTGAATATCGCAGTATCGAAATAACATTATGTCTTGGCGTTGTATAAATATACGAACACCGAAATTGTAGTTCCATTTCAAATATTAGGCTAATGAAAGTTATATATTCGAAAAAGACAAGTGAAGTATATACTTTCGTTTTATTTGTTGTTATTGTGTAAGGCATTTTCCTTAACACGTAAAAGATGCCGTTTCATACCTCCAAGTGCCGGTTAGATTTTACCAAATATCCCAGCGGCCTCCTATGATAATGTTGGCAACAGATGCCGAATAGTGAGAATCCTGTGAGTCTTCATTTTAGCTAGTCGCTTGACAACGCTGAAGTTTTTTCATGGAATCTTCGCTTTACGAGGGTACATACAAGAACCTGTCAACCATAAAGCAAGAACAGCATTATTTGTTTACTTCATGGTCTGTACAATACACTAATCGCGTCACTCTATGTGGTTCGAACAAGTGGGCAAAGATTTTCTATCATGTTGATGTTTCCAACATAATCAAGCGAGGCCGCCGACATGTTACGTAAAATTTTACCCCCAGTGACCATTGTAAACACAATTGGTCGATTTTCGACCACAGGCAATGCTAGTATAATTAATTACTTGTAATTCCTGGTTGCAGGATGGATATCGCTATCATTAGGAGGACTAAGAACAATTTAAAAGAAATTAAATCGGCAGAATGGCTGAAGTGCCGCGCCTACTTGACTTCAATTCCGTAAGTTACAGTTGAGGCTGTCGCGTCGTAAGAAATGTTATGAAAAAAAATTTGTTTGCAATTACTGACTAGAAGGGATGGGTGCAATTCGTCTATAGCGTTCGCACAATGTACCATTAACTGCGACTGTTGGCCACTGGCTGCATCGTCTCCGCTGAAAACAAAACTGTTATCTTTCTCTGCCTTGATCGACTAAAGTCGACTGCACTTTCCCTACGCCTTGACGAAGTCAAGAATTTCCTATTTTGGCATGGTACATCGTCAAAAACCAATCCACCATAATGCCACTGAAAATGCGCTCACAAGTGTTAACTAAATTCACTCTGTTCGTCTTCACACCAGAAATACAGTATCGCAGCCAACAAAGTGAACACACCACACAATCAAAAGTGTCCTCAACTGAAGGTACACAGGTGCTCCTCACAGTGTAGTCCTGTACAGGAGTCTTTTTCTCTAAGCACTCATTCTGAGCAAGAGTGCAGCGGAAGGTCTCCTTGAATCTGCTTGTCTCGCCAATTATATCCAGTAGCCTTCCCCCTTCGTAGAACCAAGTCAGGGGCCTTGCCTACCAATCAACTGTTCGTTTTAAAACATGGCATGTGCTGGCCAATATTAGTTCAGTTAACACTTCTGCTAGGCTGGTTCTCTGCCATTTAGCTCTGCTCTCTCTCGTTCTGCCGCCAGCGCAACATCACCGTAAGTGGCCCTCGTGTGATTTGTCCACACCTGAGTCTGCCTAACCAACTGCAGCGTACACATCTATTGCCTCTTTTGTTTCCCTGCTTTTACAAGGGCCAGTATTTTCAGCGAGGTGGAAGGTGGGCTTCACAGATTTCTTCTAGATAAGCTTAAGTATTGTGGTATGAGTGGGACAGTGCACAAATGGTTTAAATCATACTTAACTGGAAGAGTGCAGAAAGTTGAAATAAGCAGTTCACATGATATAGATGAAACAAGTAATTCCTCTAACTGGGGAGTTATCAAAAATGGGGTCCCACAAGGTTCGATCTTGGGTCCTTTGCTGTTCTTCATATATATTAATGAATTCTACATTCACGAAGATGCTAAGCTAGTACTTTTTGCTGATGATACAAGTATAGCAATCACACCTGACAAACAGGAATTAACTGATGAAATTGTAAATATGTTTCAGAAAGTTAATAAGTGGTTCTATACAAATGGACCCTCATTAAACTTTGATAAAACCCAGTATATACAGTTTCATAAAGTAAATGGCATGACACCATTAATAAATTTAGACTTTGAACATAAATCTGTACTCAGGTAGAATATTCAAAATTTTTAGGTGTTTGCATTGACGAGGGACTGAATTGGAAGAAACATATTGAAGATCTCCTGAAACGTCTTAGTTCAGCTACTTATGCTATCAGTCATTGCAAAATTTGGTGATATAAATCTCAGTAAATTAGCTTACTACGCCTATTTTCATTCACTGCTTTCATATGGGATCATGTTCTGGGGAAATTCAACATTGAGTAAAAAAGTATTCATTGCAAAAAAGCGTGTAATCAGAATAATTGCTGGAGCCCACCCAAGAGCAACCTGCAGACATTTATTTAGGGATCTAGGGATACTCACTGTAGCTTCACAATATATATATTCACTCATGAAATTTGTTATTAACAATCTGACCCAATTCAAAAGTAAAGTAATAGCATTGTGCTTAGCTACAACACTAGGAGAAAGGATGATATTCACTATTCAAGGTTAAATCTAACTTTGGCTCAAAAAGGGGTGAATTATGCTGCCACAAAAGTCTTTGGTCACTTACCAAGTAGCATCAAAAGTCTGACAGATAGCCAACTAGTATTTAAAAAGAAATTAAAGGAATTTCTGAATGGTAACTCTTTTTACAATGTAGATGAATTTTTAGATAAAACTTTAAAAAAAATAAAAATTTTAAAAAATCTTAAAATATAGATTGTCAAGTATAGACAAAATTTACTAAACTGACACGTTCCACATCATTACGAAATGTCGTATACATGATCTAAGGAACAAGTATTAATCTAATCTAATCTAATCTACAGTGCGGGGCCTCTCTGGGAACTCCTGGGTCGAAGGGGGAGGGGGGGGCTATTGTGTTGCCGAGCCAAAACCTGCCTTTTTTCTGGCCGCCCAAACAGCTGGCTTCCCAAAAGCCCTGCCTTCTTATGTGTGTCAACAAGTCATTGCTTGTAATGTCCTTCCAATTTTTACCGAAATCGACGATTGAAAAGTTTAGTGGTACCACTAGTATAGACGCATCATGTAACAAAAGGTGTCTGTGTATACACTCGTAACAAAGAATAATTATTTTAATGTGTGTTATTATGTTTGTACAATGAAGTATATAAATGTATGTAATGTTAAAAAAGTAATCTTGTTGTATCTGATTTTGTCTCTTGTCTGCTCTGGTCGATTCATGTATCGTGACGAGATTGTTTCTGATGAAACTGAAAGAAACATTGTAATGAGGTCTGTAAATATGTTCGAACATTTTAAAGACTTAAAATATATGTACTAAATGAAATAAGTGTACGAACTTTAGTTAGTTAGAAATACCCTGATCATTTATATGAAATGCTAAAGGACGCCATTAGCATTTGTTTCAGCAAGAAGCTAGCGACATAGATTGCATAACCCGCCTCCATTATGTGGTAAATATAGAATTCCTAACTGATAAAGCAAGGACGGGTGGAAAATAAGGCTTAATAAAAACAATTAATATTCTGGAATGAAACTTTCACTCTGGAGCGGAGTGTGCGCTGATATGAAACTTCCTGGCAGATTAAAATTGTGTGCCGGAACTGGGACTCGAACCTGGGACCTTTGCCCCTCGCGGGCAAGCGCACTACCGACTGTGCTATCCCGACACGACTCACGATGCCGCCTCACAACTTTACTTCCACCAGTACCTCGCCTCCTACGTTTCAAACTTCACAGAAGCTCTTCTGCGAAACTTGCAAGACTAGCACTCCTGGAAGAAAGGATATGGTGGAGACATGGCTTGGCCACAGCCTTAGGGATGTTTCCAGCTGTGACTTGCAAGTTTCGCAGAAGAGCGTCTGTGAAGTTTGGAAAGTAGGAGAGGGGGTACTGGCGGAAGTAAAGTTGTGAGGCAGCCTCGTGAGTCGTGTCGGGGTAGCTCAGTCGGCAGAGCGCTTGCCCGCGAAAGACAAAGGCACCAGGTTCGAGTCCCGGTTCAGACACACAATTTTAATCTGCCAGGAAGTTTCAAATAATATTCTATTTCAGCTCTACACAACCAAACTGGACTTATATAAAAATTACGCCAACTTCTGTGGTAATGTATGGTAAAATGTGGTATCTTACAAAGATCTATAAATTACGAAGTGCATAATTATTCAAAGTGACTATTATTATTATTATTATTATTCTGAGTGAGAAGAGAATAATATTTCATTAAATAATTTCCTGATAGCCACATCTTAAAAAGTTAAAAGACAGTTTTCATTTAGCTTTAGTGAATTCAGACTTTGCAATTTTACTTCAAGTTGGACATACAATTAAAGTTTCAATTATATACGTAACTGAGAATAATATTCAGAATTTTAATATAAAGGATAGGTTCCACATTGACTTCAATAGAGAATATTAACAAGATTTCCATTTCTATAGCATTTAATGTAGGACTACTTTGTAAGAATACTCGCACCAGTTGAAGACCTTCAACCAAAATTTAACCTGAATAAACACGTCCCTGAGAAGGTTCATGTTTCATACGTTTACTGAGCTAGCTGGCAAACTAAATAAATAATATAAAATACAAAGACAATATTTTAGAATATATTCTTACAAACCTAGCGACTTTAAAAAAAACTTCTGTTTTCCAACATTTTTTAGAGTATTCTTACATGCTTCAGCCTCGAATTTAAATATGTTGCCGTACTTGCGACATGATCCCATAATTTATCTATTAAAGTGTACTTATCTTTCTTAAACATGATCGTACCCCATCGAGTTTATGCTCAAATGTCTTGACGAGTAGAATTTCATTATAAAGTCAGAATATGCAGGAAATGAAAGAAGAACACGACTCCTTACAACGCTTTTGCACCTTGTAAACTGCAACACGGCCTGTGAACGTGCGACCATTAAGGGAGTTGTTGTCATGAAAAATCTGCAGGGTAGCTTTCGCCCGATTTGCTGGTACCTGTCCTGATGAAAGACGAAGCGTTCAGCCTTAACCAGACATCACGCAATACTAGAAAGAATTTTTTCTGCAGATTATCTCGGTAGGATGCCCCGCCGATTCCTTTGGAATGCAATGAGTAAGGATCACGCCATTGCTGTTCCAGAACATGGCCATCAGATTTTTGTCTACAGTGTGCCTACCCAACCCCCCCCCCCCCCCCAAAAAAAAAAAAATAAAAAAAAAATATTGTCACTGTGAGTCAGTGTGCTTCCATTGAGTTGAGTGGCTCTTAGCTACAGGACTTAAATAGGCAACCTTGTCGCATCCACTGTCACAATCGATGGAATGGAGGCTCCATTCTTGCCGTCATCAAGCATCTACATTTCCTGACAACATGCCACGCGTGCACCCTTTTGGTCATCCATCAGCATTTGCGACACAGTTCACATTTTCACCTCCCCAGACAGCACAAATCCTACAGAAATTCTAACTAGGAGGTGATGTCTTCCACAGTCCTCCAAAACAAGACTCAGGCGAGAACCCCATTCTGTTCAGGACGTGCGCTAGCCGCGCCTTTCACGTATTTCAAGCATCAATTTCGCGTCGCAATATCTCGGGATGTAATTGGAATATTGCGATGCAATCAATGCCATTGTTTATGTGATTTGTCATGCTATGGATTGCTAAAGAAAAAATATAGGGTGTCTATTTTAAAAAACATAAGTTTGTGTTAAACACACATTTCCTTTCGTTTTAGAATGTTTCCAAATATGTACATTCATGGGCCCCAGCCGTACAATGATAACGGTGAAAGTCGTTTTCCAATAGCTGTTATTGTTCCAGAGATATTTTGGGTGGACAAGATAGCTGGGACACCCAGTATAGAAAACTAAGCATAGGACAGCTTCCACAGAATAAACAGAATGGTAGTATTCTTTGATCAGGGTGCAGAGCTTATATTTGAATGGACAGTGGTTGAGAATGAAAATAATTAGTGATGTTATAAACTTGAATGCACATCGTACTTCAAGAATGTTTGCTTAGACTGCCAGTTCACGACAAGTGTAGCTACTAAGAAATAAAAGAGGCATGCTGACGCTTACCCGCGTGTAATAAAAGCTTACAGGGACAGCAGATTATGTGAACGGTAGCACTCCATATTTTTCTCCTCGAACGTCGCGGCTCTTGCGCTTGCGGACGCGCATTAGACCGGAGAGAAGCCGCCGACATCGGGGAACTGTTTCGAATAACAGAGGGAAACAAAAGAAGGCAACAAGAACAAGAGAAGTCGCAGGAATTAAGCCGGGATAGCGGCGCGGTGGGGCGCTGATTTACGAGGACAAAGGAACGCGGCCAGCTAATTGCATTTAGGAGCATAAGCCGGCGAGGCCCTCTGTGAATTACGGAGAGCCAGTGCTGCGCTGTGCACCGCTGGGAAGCCCCTAAACCTAAACCCGCGCATCTTTGTTTAGCGTATGATAAAGCGGGTCCGGCCTCTGCGTGCGGTTCATCTTGTAATTGCTCTTATCTAGGCCGCAGCAGCCTTTGAGGTCGTAAAGTGCATTGCGAATCGTCAACAGACAATAGTGCTCCTAACAAAACTAGCCTTTTTCCGCCAAAGAAAAATGCTGCATTACTAAATCCGTTGTCGTATATCTCCTACAATATGCTGACGACACCGCCTTCCTAGGCCTCCCCCCCTCCCTTGCCCGCTCCCAGTTTTTTCTCCAGTCCCACCTCATGGTGGCTCCTCTCCGTCAACCCTGACAAATCCCATGCAATTATCATAGGTCGTACCACCCCGTCCTTCCGTCTCCATGATTTCTACCTTACCCTCCACAACCGCCCTATCCGCCACACCCCCACCCTGAAGTACCTTGACCGTAACCTTTCCTGGACCCCCCCCCACCTCCGCACTGTCCGACAGAAAGCCCTCTCCCGCCTTAACCTCCTCAAACTCCTCATCGGCCGGACGTGGGGTCTCAGCCCCTCCACCATCCTCTACACCTACCGCTCCCTCATGCGTCCTGTCCTTTGCAGCTTCCATCCCGCCTGGATCTCCGCTCCCACATCCTACTATAAAACCCTTCAAGTCCTTGAGCGCCACGCCCTCCGCCTCGCCTACCGCACCCGGCTCCCTTCCCCCACGCGGATCCTGTATGACCTGATCCCGTTTCCCCACCTCCTTGAATACCTCCAGCATATTCGTATCCTCTATACCACCCGTAAAATAGACTTCCGCAATCCCCTGGTCCACCCTCGGCCTCTGCCACGCCTCTACCGAGTTATACCACCTTCCCTTCATCTCCACACCCTCCATGTCCTCTCCCAGGATAATTTCCGCCGCCTCCCCCTCCCTGATGACGTCCTCCGTTCCGACATATACCCGTCCTACCAGCTCTGATCCTCCCCCCCGTAGCTAAAGGGCCACCTCTCCCCCCTCCCCTTCCCCTCCCCCGTTTGGCTACCCCCTCCCCGCCCTGGAGTCCCTACGGCTCCTCCCTACCGCCTCCTTCCCCGCCGTTTTCTTCTCCCCCGCACTTCCCTCCCCCCCCCCCTTCTCGGGGTCCTGGACCGACAGTTTTACCAGTGGTACTTCAATTGTTGTGTGCTGTGCTCCAGTGAAGTGTACGTTTTTTAACTGCATCCACCGCAATCAGACAAATGTCACATCGTGTGTTTTTAAATAGTGTCTCCGTGTACTCGCCGTCCTGTGTTATTGTCGTCCTACATTGTTTTTTAGGTCACCGTGGCTCATCATTTTTAACTAACTAAATGTGGTTTTAATCATCTTTGTACTCCAAACTGTCGCCTTGTCTGTGTCACTATATCTCCGTTGGTCTATCTCCTATTTTGTACTTTAATTCTCAACTCATATATGTCTTTTATTACTCTCAACTGAAGAGCGGCCTATAGTGCCGCTGCCAGCCTGCCTGTGTACTGGCATAAAACACAATAAAGTAAAAAAAAATCTGTTTTGGAAGAGTTTTAGAAGTAGCTGTCAAGTATGCTGACAGAGGTGAGAGACTATGGAAATAGCTCATTGCAGTATGTAGGAAGTGAGATACCAACAGCCGCATGTATAATAAAATATTTATTGTATCACAACCAGTTTCGGCATTCCACTATGCTATCTTAAGGTCCCTACATCGGTGTATAATATCCATTAAATAGGGATATCAAAACTGGTTTCGTGGACTTCTGTCTCTTAGTGGTTGGTTCCCACGAAACCAGTTTTGATATCCCTACTTATTGGATATTATGCTCCCGATGTAGGGACCTGAAGATGGCATAGTGGAATGCCGAAACTGGTTGTGATACAATGAATATTTTATTATACATACGGCTGTTGGTATCTCACTTCCTTCATACTCTTGACCAGCCGCTGTCCCGTTTCCATCAGCAATTATGAATTCAATGTAGCTAATTTCAGTTACATTTTAGACACTAGATAGATAGAAAACATTCGCAAGAGATGGTTGTTGATCTCAATGAAAATGTACAATGGAAAAACTGTTAAATTATGAAAGAATAATGCTTAGATTCAGGAAAGGCAAGTAGTAAAAATGTCTCTACTCTTAATATATATATAAAACAGTTGAACTTCTCAAACAGAACAATACAATGGTTCGACAGCTACCTCAAAAGCAGAAGTCAACAAGTTATTTGTGTGTCAGACAAGACACCATGAAAAAACTTGTGCTATGGAGTTCCCCAAGGCTCCGTCCTTGGTCCATTACTTTTTTCACTTTATATCAATTACATCTCTTCAGTGACTCACTCCTGCAACTACCATCTATATGCTGACATCCAACTAGCCCTAAGAACAGTAGCAGTAGCTGCTATGAATGTAGATCTTTGCTCTGTTTCACGATGGGCACAAAACCTAGGTCTTAAGTTAAACCCCAATAAATCCCAGGTCATCCTTATATTTCATCCAAAGCTAATCAGCGGTATTTTTGTCATGCAGTCCCTGGAATACACCTCAGTGGAACTCAATTACCATTTTAAAAAGGAGTGAAAGATCTTGGGATAATCTTGGGTGAACACCTAAACTGGGAAGGACAAACAGTTGTAACTTGCAGGAAATCGCTCTCTTCCCTATATTCAAAACAAAAATTTAGAAAAATATTTCCAACCTAAGTTAAACAAAAATTAGTCCAAACACTTGTCTTGCCAAATCTTTACTACTGTTATGTAGTTCAACACAGCACAAATAGTGAAAATTCGAGACACCTCGAGCTAGTGATGAATGCTTGCGGTAGGTACGTGTCCAATATACGACTGTACGATTATATCAGTCCTTCATATACCTAGCTAGGTTGGACGTGCCCACATAAGTGGCGCGATTTATAAAAGCTGTGCTTCCTTCATCGATTTCCCAACCAGCAGCACGCCAAATACTTATCTTCTCACATTAGGTATCATCATTTCACAACCGCAATACCAGAGCGTATATGTATAGCATCTTGGCTGTACCTTTACACAACATTTAATCTTTCTCCGTCTCATTTCCGTCTCAGCCATACGACTATGGAACACACTGCCATGTGATATACGTCTTACACTGAACCACTCGACGTTCAAGAGGAAACTCAAAATTCACATATTAACGACGGAATAGCCTCCAGTGTTAGCTCATATCAGTTCCTCCTCTCCTCTATCCATCATAGCTTTGTATCTTACCATTCTGTTTCTCTACTCTTTACCTCTTCTATATCTCTCCCACCACATTATATCTTCTTATGTCACTGCTTGACGTGAATAACTCACAATCTTGTAAACTATTCTGTTTCCCCTCCAAAATAGTGACAAAGGAATGTTCTTAAATGAAAGACGATCTGCTCGAAATCAATTTATTATAATTAAACATAAAAAAAATCAGATGACATTTCCTATCATGTAAAACAAATAATGGTGTTCAAACAATCTTTTACCGGAGTCTCCCGAGGTCCGTACCCCTCAGACGCACAAACAGGAGTCGTCGTGCCCCCTCTCGCTCTGCCGCAGCTCAAACTTGTGTACAAACGTAACGTGTATATTCACCCTGTATGGTATTAACGTCATTTAGAACCTTGTAAGGGATTTTCTGAAATATTGAGAGTCAGATGCGTGTCTTTTATTACGAACTCCGGTATGATCTCTTCTAACGCGATAGGCGACCAAAGGACTAAAATTACAAAATACTCGTATTTAATTTCTGTATATTTTACGCAATAGCAAGACAAACAGTGGAAGCAGCTACTTCCATAATATATCTGGGAATAGAGATAAGGAGCGATCATGAACAATCAATCGTGGGTAAGAGAGATACAGTGAGCTCAAAGATAACTTAGCGTTAGTACTGTGTATTGTGAAGTCGTGACGGTCAACATCATAATGGTGAACGGATAGCTGTCACACTCTACCTATTTGTCAGTATTATGTTCTTACAAAAAATTTAACATTCTGAAATTTCTAATCGTTTCTTATAGATGCTTTCGTAATAACTAAGTCATATATAACGGCACTATGTGCTCTGAAAATTTGAATATTATTCACAAAATATTCGATACATGTAATTAAACGCACACCTTCAACTAAACAGTTGAAAAAGACACGAGTTGTGTAAAACATACACTTAAGTTATATTTTTATTCAAAACTAGTGTTTCTCTCACGTTGCATTTAATGAATAAATTACGCTGTTGTAGCCAAATAAATAAAGATGAACAACGACAGAGTCGATGCGTATGACATAAGCATGATTAACCACACAGTGTACAGATCTAGTCTCCGAGCTCAAACGGAAAACAAGAGAGACAAGAGGCAAATATAAAACAATAGAAATACCGTCTATAGCAGTGCAATTAATTTATTAAACGAAATATGATAGCAACACTAGTTCTGAATAAAATTAAACTCACATATTGGTCTGAACTCTACATCCTCTCCTTTGACTTCTCTACAACCATAAGCGACACAAAGTTCACAGTTAAGTTTTTATTAAACACGATATGTACGGAGTTGCCAACATAGCTATCACGGTTTTCATACATCATAACCACTACAGTTGTGAATCCAGTGATAATAATTGAGATCAAAGAGCAGATAGAAGACTGTATTTCCTTGGAAGAATCAGCAGGAAGTGTACTCCGTCAACGAAGGAATTAGGTTACAAAACTGTCGTTCTGCCAGCGCTTGAGTATTTCTCATCTGAGTGGGATCCGTACTATGTAACTAGACAACATAGAGAAGATCCAACGGAGAGTTCCACGTTTCGCTACGGGCTCGTTTAATAAACGCGAAATCGCCACAGAGTTGATTAGGAGAGTCCAGTGGCAGACGCTGCATGAGAGACATTCTGTATCGCGGTGCGGCATCTCAAATGTTCGAGAGCGTACGTTTCATGGAGAGTGAACCAATGTATTCCTGTCTCCTACATATATTTCGCGAAGCGATTACAAAGATACTATCAGAGAGATTAGGGCCCATACAGGGGCATACAGTCAATTATTTTCTCCACGCACCATACGCGACTGGGATCGGAATAAGTGACAGTGGTATTCAAGGTAGCCTTCACTACACACAGTGAGATGGATTGAGGTACAACTGAGAGATTACACCAAATAAACAACGAAAAAAGAAGAAAACAGAGATTATCGTGTAGTACACGAAACAGATCAGAACTCTGTTGCCAAAGTAACGAAAACGAATTCAAACGAACGCAAAGTCCCCAGATCGGGTGATCCTTTTACAGAAGTTCGAAATTTAGCGCTAACTTCAATACGGGATGTTTACAATAGTTCCGGCAACGAAACTCTGCCTTTAAATTTGGAAGAAGTCACAGATTCTGCTCATATATATATATAACGTTGTTGTTGTGGTCTTCAGTCCGCAGACTGGTTTGATGCAGCTCTCCACGCTATCCTGTCCTGTGCAAGTCTCTTCATCTGAGAATACGTTCGGCAACCAACATCCTTTTGAATCTGCTTACTGTACTCGTCCCTCGGTCGCCCTCTACGATTTTTACCTCATACACTTGCTCCTAATGCTAAGTTGACAATTCCTTGATGTCTCAGAGGGAAGTGCATGGCGCTGGCAAGGATGGGCAGCTCATCAGGTGTATCATTGTTTGTTTTTCTCCACATTGGCAGAGCTCATCTTCTGGGTATCCCCACTTGAACAGGTTATCCTTTGATCTTCCCATTCGACACCTAAGTCTATTTAGGCTCTTCCAGACTTTCCATTCCAGTTGAGATCCAGCCGGAAGTTCTTCATTAATGTTCCAACATTGCAAGCTGTTTTTTTCCGATTTCTGTGTCCACATTGATTTCCTGGTTGTAGTTTGGCTTTCATTTAGTGGATGTTCAAATTGAATGAAATCTTTCCTCGATTTTAATCTTGACACCACTGGCTGATGTCCGAACAGGGGATGTCTTCTATCCTCGCACTGTCTGCTTCTTTCAGCCATCGCCAAAGTTTGTCGTCTGATCTGTGGGGGAGCTATTCCAGAACACATATAAAGGAGATCACGGTTTGTAGGCTTCAGGCATCCCGTAATTAATCGACATGAGTCGTTCAGTGCTGTATCTAGCTTGTGGGCGTGCGTCGATCTTCTCCATACGGGGCAAGCATATTCAGCTGGAGCAAAACACAAAGCCAGGGATGATGAACGCAAAATTTCAGGATTTGCTCCCCAGTGTGAGTTGGTGAGTTTGCGGATTATACCGTTCCGTGTGTAGATTTTCGCTCTAGTTTTTTCTACATGACTCTTGTAGGACAGTGTTCGGTCTAATGTGACTCCGAGATAAACTGGGTTTGGGCAATGTTTAAGTTTAACTGAGTTCCATTCCAATTGTAATTCCCTTTTTGCTTCCTGGTTGTTCAGGTGGAATAAACAAGTCTGTGTCTTTGCTGGATTTGGTCGAAGCTGGTTCCTGTTGTAATATTCAGTAAGAACTTCTAAGGCATCTGATAGGTTTCTCTCGATGTGACTGATTGATCTCGATTGGCAAGCAATGGCTACGTCATCAGCATAGATAAAACTTCTTGCATCTGGTCCAGCTGGTTGGTCATTTGTATACAGGTTAAAAAGTAGAGGGGACAAAACACTACCTTGTGGGAGCCCATTCTTCTGGTTCCTCCAGCGGCTCCTTTGCTCTTGAAATTCCACATAGTATCTTCTGTTGGAGATCAGAGATCTCACAACTTCAGTAAGATGGTAATTTCCTGTCATTTTGAAAAATTTTTCTAGTAGGATTTTATGGTTTATCGTATCATATGCTGCTGATAGATCGACAAACACCACACCAGTTTTTTTCACCCTTCTGAAACCAGTCCTCTATGTATTGTGTTAGGCAGAGGACCTGACCAGTACAAGACTTTCCGGGTCTAAATCCTGCCTGTTGTGGAATGATTTGGCTTTCTAATTGTGGTCCTATTTTATTCAAGATAAGACGTTCGTATAGTTTGAAAGGGCAGCACAGCAGCGATATTGGACGGTAGTTCTTGGCATCGTGTCTTGATTTCCCTGACTTTGGGACTGCTACTACCTTGGCCTTTAGCCATAGCTTTGGGACCGACCTGTTAGCCCAGCAGAAGTTATAGAGTTGTAAGAGCCATTCCTTAGCTATGGGCCCTATGTTCTGTATAAATTCATTAACGACATCATCAGGACCTGGGGCCTTCCTGGATTTCAAGGAACTGATAGCTGTTTCCAATTCTATTGAAGTGAAATATGGCACTGATGGTACTTCATCCACTTGTGGCCTCTTATACGAAGTGACAATCTTGCTGTTTCTGGTTGGTTTGCCATTCAAAAGGAGCTGATGTGCAATCTGATTGGCGGTTACGGAAACTTGATCCTTAGGGGCTGCTGGGTCTTTAGATAATCGTTTTAAGAGATTCCAAGCTCTTCTGCTACTATGTTTCATATCAAGACTCTCCAACATATGTTTCCAGGACTCTTGTCGGTCTTTACTTATAGTTTCAGTCAGCTGTTCCCCAAGTTTTATAGTTTCTACACTGAAAGGGTCGTGGTTGTACTGCTCAATGATATGACTCTTAGTCATGATATGCCACAAACTCCTTTTCTCCCCAATTCGGTTAAGCACCTCCTCATTAGTTACGTTATCTACCCACCTAATTTTCATCATTCGTCTGTAGCACCATATTTCATATGTCTGAACTTCTTATCGTCCACGTTTCACTCCCATACACTCCACACAAATGCTTTCAGAAAGGACTTCCTAACGTTTAAACTAATATTGGATGTCAACAAATTTCGTTCTTTAGAAAAGCTTTTCTTCCCATACCATTCTGCATTTTATATATCCCTACTTCGGCCATCAGAAGTTATTTTGCTACCCAAATAACAAAACTCATCAATTACGTTGATTCCTTCAGCATCACCTGATTTTCTGACATTACATTCCATTACCCTCGTTTAACTCTTGTTGATGTTCAACTTATATCTTCCTTTCAAGACACTGTCCGTTACATTCAATTGCTCTTTTATAGGTCCTTTTGAGTCTCTGACAAAATTACTATGTCATCGGCAAACCGCAAAGTTTTTATTTCTTCTCCCTGAACTGCAATTCCCTCGCGATATTTCCCCTTGTATTCCTAGCGTATTAAAGGCAAAACAATCAGTACCTTCACTACGCGATAGTAATGGTAATGCTACTGATGACTGCTGGAAAAGCAGAGATTCTAAACACAGCTTTTCGAAATTTCTTCACCAAAGATGACGAAGTAAACATTACAGAATTCCAATTAAGAACAGTTGCTAACACGTGTAACACAAGGAGACACCTTCCAAGTAGAGAAGCAAAATAAAAATGTTCAGTTCATTCTGTATACGGATGAGCTCATTCTATAGTATGGTAGCGGCAGAATTAACGTTTATATATAACAGCTCGGTGAACGATGGATCTGAAATTCATAGATTCGAAAGTTGCACAAGTCACACCCATAATTAATTAAGACAATAGGCGTAATGCACAACTTGAGGCCTGAATCACAAACGTCGATTTGCAGCACGGGTTTGGAACATGCACTCTGTGTACACATATTGAATTACCACGAAGGAAAAACAATCTGTTGACTCACAGTAAACACTGATTTCTAAAACACAACTAGCTCTTTATTCATATGAATTGATCAGTGCTATTGAGTTTTGACACAGTACCTGACAAACGGGTTGTAATTAAATTACGTGCTCAAGGAATATCTCCTCAGTTCTGTGAGTGGATTTATGTTTTTCTTTCAAAGTTCCTAGTAATTGATCTAAAGGTTATAGTTCATTTGCTGTACCTTATTTACATAAACGATCTGGGAGAAATTCCCGGCAGTCCTCAAATTGTCAGCAGATTATGCTGCCATTGTCGTCTTGTCATCTTACCTGAAGATGAAAACTAACTCCATAATGATTTAGATATCAGTATGGTGCGAAAATTGACAATTGACCCTAAATAATGAAATGTATAAGGTTGCCCACATAAACACTAAAGGATTCTGTTAAAACTTTCTTTACAAGATAAATCAATTTAAAGTACGTAAATTCAACTAATACCTAGGAATGACTATGAATTGTTACTGAATAATATTAGTGTCCTGTCCGCCTACTACTGCGGCAACACTCATGACACAATGGCATAGCGTGTTGCCAGGCAGCTAGGCAAACACTCCGCGGGATAACGCGAGTTCGCAGAGGGGAGAGGGGGCAGAAAGCAGGGACCTACTCCAGTCCACCGTACACTTGATCGGGAAGTAGGGCAGGTAGATATCCTTCCGCGTGCGTACTTAATGTCGCGCACAGCCTAGCAGCGGCAGTTCGGACGCCGCCGACTGTGGGAACGGAAGAACTATTGGTTCTTTTCACTGACGTCCGAGATTGGTGAACTTGGATGTCATTTGTACTGTAACTGCAAACCAGTGTACATTTGGTTTGTGGATATTTTGTTTTGGTGTAGCACCGACAACCGTTGTTATTATTGGCATACAGTAGGAGAAGTACTGACTTTTTTGGTTTGTTCTAATAAACTGCATTGAAGGAAAAAACGAGTGACTTTACGTCAGATACTTCAATTAGTTCCTCATATTTTCCTTTCTGCCTCTATCCCGTTCTGACATGATATTGCCATTGATACTAATGATGTGGTATGTTAATTTCAGGAGTCACTGGATTCCTTTCATGTCGCCAACCCGTTAACCCCGCTCCGTCCTGAAAAAAGGCAATCTCTGTACGCCACATACGTGCGTGTAGAGCTACACGAGTGAAAGTTTTCTAAATTTTAGCCAGTCATATAACTGATACAGAATTTCGAAAACAGCCATTATTCACCTACTTGGATGTTAAAAACCGCCCAAAAACCCCATCCAGTCTGGCCTGAACACAGAGCCACGTTTTTAAAGCACCAGGTGGATTCGATCCAGGGCCGTCTTTCCTTCCCATATTACACCGCCTGTAAAAGACCCGCTCTTGATTTCAAGAAACATATATTTTACATTGGGCCGCGCGGAATGGCCATCCACGGTCGAACCGAGCTGAGAAAAAAGAGAAAATCACTTTTCCGATATTCACGCTGTAAAAACTGTGTTAAATCTCAGTATAACTCAGGTTTTACAATTTCTAACACATAATTTGAACGAAAGCTGACATTTTGATTACACATAATGGGCATATGATAAGTAAGACTGAACAGTTTAAATTTCTACATGTTCAGATAGACAGTAAGCTGTCGTGGAAAGCCCATGTTCAGAAGCTTGTTCCAAAACTAAATTCTGCTTTATTTACCATTAGAACAATATCTGAAATGAGTGATTTGTCAACACGAAAAGTGGTCTTACTTTCACTCACAAACTCCGCATTTGCTGCCATCAACATGAAATGGACAAAGTATTTTATATCAAAGGCAATAAGATAACGTTTTTACTGAGTAAAATATTTTGTTGATTTCCTGTTGATGGCCGCAATTTTACTGTGTAAAAATGACGTTAGCAACTGCCGAAACCGATAGAACATAACAAAAAAAATTATTTTAGAGCCTTGGCATAAGATTTTTTTTTTCGAAGTACTTAAACCAACCCAAAGACAATACACACAAACACACACACACATATATATATATATATACCCCTGCCGGAGGAAGGACTCGAACCTCTAATGGAAAGCAACCGTGCACATGACATGGTCATAAGTGATTTTTTTCCTGTTCCCAGAAAATGAAGAACTTTAAAAAGAACCGTCACTCTATTCACATTTCTCATGTTAAATACGCAACTTGCAAAGAGGAAAAGTCGAGTTTCAAAATTGGATCGGCAATTCGTAAAATCAGTGGCATTAGTGTATAATATTTAAAAGGGGTTTTAGAAGGTGGTAGAATTGATGAACATAGATAAATAGAATTGGAAAAAATATCCTCCTCTAACACATTTGGTAAGAGTCCCGCTCACAGTACGTATCGAGAGAAAACGCTAAAGAGCGATTCAAAACCGGTCTGCGCAGTTCCCGGCGCTTCACAATAAGCCCTATGCGGTACTCAAAGCGCACTGAAATGAAAACCGGAGTGGTTCTATTTTATTAAATGTTACGTTTTAATCTGAGCAGTGTATTATCGGAATGCGAGAAGCTGCAAAAAAGTGTAATTACACCTCGCGACGCGGCGGCAGCAGCACGTACAAGCAGCGCTGGTACAACGGACCGAACTGGGGCGACGAGCAGAGCGCGAACGACAGGTGGGCAAGTGATTCTGTGTGCGCGCGGCCGCAGGAGCGGATTAAAAGAGAGGGCGTCAGGCGCGGCGGATGTGAACAGGTGCTCCCGCATTCGAAATCCCTCGCGGATGGATTTGTTTGGCCCGGGCGGCCGGCGCTGCGACAAGCTTTCTGCCCGACCAATGCGGCCGGCAGAGCACGCGCATTCACCCCCTCCCACCCCATAGCCGTCCCCACCCTCATACTCACCCCCCCGGTCACTCCACCTGCAAATGGGCCCCGGCACAAATATTGTCCGACAGCCAAAGCCGTCCGCTTTACAATGAAATCTACTGCAGCGTATTTCTGCCGCGACTTTCCATTAGGCGCTGTTGTGCCCGGCGTGCGTTCACCCCCATCGCACCCCCTCCCACTACCGTCCCCCTGTGGGGGAGGGACCGCCGTCGTGTGTGTTCCAGCGCGGGAACACGCCCTCTGCGCGTAAAACTAGCGGGCCTGCAGTAGCAGCTGCGTCCTGTACGTTGCACTGCAACATCGGGCCCAATCGAGTTCTCACCAAACCAGTATCACTCCCCCAACCCCTTCGCACACCCTTCCTACTAGACTTGCGCATAACAGTTCGCGATCTGGAGCGCTCACTTTAGTTCGCGGCACTAGTTCATTCTTTCAGTTCGTCCGCTCCAGGTGACAGCTGAGCGCCATGGTGTGCGCACGCCGGTGTGAAGTTTGAGATGTAATATGCAAGCTACAGAGCTAATAGACAAGCTGCAGAGCTAAGTTACAGAGCTAATAGGCAAGGAACAGAGCTAATAGGCAAGGAACAGAGCTAATAGGCAAGCTACAGAGCTAATAGGCAAGCTACATAGCGAATAGGCAAGCTACATAGCGAATAGGCAAGCTACAGAGCGAATAGGCAAGGTACAGAGCGAATAGGCAAGATACAGAGCGAATAGGCAAGGTACAGAGCTAATAGGCAAGGTACAGAGCTAATAGACAAGCTACAGAGCTAATAGGCAACCTACAGAGCGAATAGGCAAGGTACAGAGCTAATAGGCAAGGTACAGAGCTAATAGGCAAGGTACAGAGCTAATAGACAAGCAACAAAGCTAATAGACAAGCTACAGAGCTAATAGGCAAGGTACAGAGCTAATAGGCAAGCTACAGAGCTAATAGGCAAGCTACAAAGCGAATAGGCAAGCTACAGAGCTAATAGGCAAGGTACAGAGCTAATAGACAAGCTACAGAGCTAATACGCAAGCTACAGAGCTAATAGGCAAGGTACAGAGCGAATAGGCAAGGTACAGAGCTAATAGGCAAGGTACAGAGCTAATAGACAAGCTACAGAGCGAATAGGCAACCTACAGAGCGAATAGGCAAGGTACAGAGCTAATAGGCAAGGTACAGAGCTAATAGGCAAGGTACAGAGCTAATAGACAAGCAACAAAGCTAATAGACAAGCTACAGAGCTAATAGGCAAGGTACAGAGCTAATAGGCAAGCTACAGAGCTAATAGGCAAGCTACAAAGCGAATAGGCAAGCTACAGAGCTAATAGGCAAGCTACAGAGCTAATACGCAAGCTACAGAGCTAATAGGCAAGGTACAGAGCTAATAGGCAAGGTACAGAGCGAATAGGCAAGGTACAGAGCTAATAGGCAAGGTACAGAGCTAATAGACAAGCTACAGAGCGAATAGGCAAGCTACAGAGCAAATAGGCAAGGTACAGAGCTAATAGGCAAGGTACAGAGATAATAGGCAAGGTACAGAGCTAATAGGCAAGGGACAGAGCTAATAGGCAAGCAACAAAGCTAATAGACAAGCTACAGAGCTAATAGGCAAGGTACAGAGCTAATAGGCAAGCTACAGTGCTGTTTTTTACTACTTCATCACCCAAATAAATTAAACAAATCATTTTATTAGAACCTCAACTATTAAATGCCAGTTTGTGACCTGAGAGTGTGTGTAACATGATAAACATGATTTCCAGATAAAGTAATGGTTAAGAGAAGATACGTACATTGCTAGGAAAACAAACAAATAACATTTCATCATAAAATAGGAAAATAAACAAGATCACATGGCCATGAAACTGAAACCTGCTAATATGCACTTTAGGAAAACATAAAGTGAAATAGTATGCTTAGACATATATATTATTGTATATTTGAGTAGGAAGTGGCCATGAAAACACAAATATAATAAATGTTTCGAATATAAACTTGCCAGCATGGGCAGCATTGTAGATTAACTAAGCCTATATGAAATATTATCGTATTCTTAAAAACAGCAAAACAAATGTTTGTAAATCTATCGGACCAAACTGCGTGGCCATCAGTCCGTAACTTACAAACTACTTAAACCTAGGTAAACTAACCTAAGTACAACACACACACCCATGCCCCAGGAAGGACTCGTACCTCCACGGCGAGCAACTGCGAGCTCTGCAGTGAGACGCTTTAGACCGCTCGGCTACTCCACCGCGGCACAGCAAAACAACTGATACTTTATTTCATTATTCCGTACATGGTAGGAACATTTGCCCTTCACTATTTTTCAAGATATTAGTATAAACAAACAATGTATTGTTGTACTTTATAGTTAAGCTTATTTCAGATCTGCAACCCAATATATGAAAGCAGGATTATTATGAAATGATGCAAATTGATAATTAACTTACTTTTGAATGTAAAGCTGCTATTATATTGCCATAACATGGACAAACTAATTGTTTTTCATATCTTTAATAGTTGTAACAATATATGGTATTGTAGGCCAGACTATAAAAGGAGGCCACACAAAGATTGAAAAAGGCAGTCTTGTAACAGCTTTCTAAGCCGCCACTATACCGGTTGGGCACCATTGTACATATTGTTGTAATGCATTGTAGGTTAAAAGTGGTGAAATTAAACATATTCTCAGATACCTGGTTCAAAAATGTTCAAATGTTTGTCAAGCTTAAGGGACTTAACTACGGGGTCATCAGTCCCTAAACTTACAAACTACTTATGAACTACTTACAACTAAGGACGCCACAAATATCCATGCCCGAGGGGGGAATCGAACCCCCGACCGTAGTGGCCGTGCAGACCGTGACTGGAGCGCCTCAGATACCTGGTGTTTGCTCTGAGTTCTTGCATAATTTTGACGCACACATAAAACATAGGACATTTCTCTAGCTGCACGTATTCTGAATGAATTCTAGAGATTCCTGTAAGCAGGTTATGCAGATACTGTGTTTTAAGAAGATTCTACATCCACAAGGTAACTGTCCTGAAGTTTGATGCTGTGGAACTTGATTAAGACATGCAGACCACAATCACTGAGTCGGTGAACAGAACACTGTAAGGTGGTAAAACGTTTTAAGTTCCCCCACCTAGCTGCTTCATGCGCTTGCTGCGTGAGCCGCTAACGATATCACGCAAACCAAGAGAAACAGTTTGTGGATAATTTCTCGCGTTTACGTTTAGAGTTATCTCTATCCTTCCATTATGGAATTTATTAGTCAGATATTGCAGAGTGCAGAATACTTCAAAACAGAACTTTTGTAGCGCTTATAACTTCCCAACCCTATTATTACGGGACAATTAACAATTAAGAATGTACCGTATGCCTAATTGATGTGCTGATGGAAAGGCAATCGTTAAATAAATTATTGCCGATAAATGTAGTGGAGGTTATAACTTGATCGATGCCACTGCGTTTATGTACGAGACATCGAGCGGAAATATGGTAATGAATATGAAAAATATTATGTAAATTATTATTTCTGTTAAAACGTAAATAAACGGCTGAAAAATTATGAGTTTAGTGGAAGTAAACAATTTACGGTCACCACGCTCACTAAATGAGCGAACAAAATTATAATTATAATTATAATTATCATAATTATTTATATTAATTAATGGAGTTTGACTTAATAGGAGGACGGACACAGCAGTTACAGTACGTTAGGTTAAGCCAAGCACAAACCAAACAGACACTACCCCAGCTGAAATATGATAAAGCAATTACCAAGCAGTGCAGCGATCTTACAACTATTATGCATCAATGAGCAACATTTAGCAACATAATGGTTTTAAGGTGTTGTCAAATTATGATTCACCGTAATGCTTATTGTCTTACACACAGCTACTTGAATAGAATACGTAATACTGGTTGTGAGCAACTAATTGTAATGAGGTGATTCTTCAGTTTCTCCCGGCGTATTTGACAATCAAAATATCCACGGGTGTACTGCCGGTCTATAGTGTCCAACGGGCCCGTTGGACACTATAGACCGGCAGTACACCCGTGGATATATTGATTAATTGTAATGAGTTCTTAATTTTAACTGTGAAAATTGTACTTGATTAAGATGTTTTAATAAGGCTTGCTATGCCATTCAAATAAGTACTGCTACTTGCAAATTGTTAACTATACGAACTCCATACTCTCAACAATATTTCGTTAATACTTATCATTTATGCTTTTCAGTGACGGCAAAATTTTAATTAATACTGTAATTAATTTAATTTCTATAAACTGTATGAATTACTCTGTCATTTAGCAAATTGTGGAAATGAATAACTATGCGGTGACGCACACAATAGTTCAGTAACATTCAGTTTTAATTAATAATACCATGACTTCGAATATATATAACACCAAATTAATTGACCACATTCGTCACTGAAATTATCACCTTTTATCATTAGTACTCTTTACTTTCATGATTAAGTCTCGGAATAACAATGATATGGATAGGACCTTGCCTGGTATAAGTCTCAGGTGAGGAACTCGTTAACACAGATTTTCACTAATTCTGGTTCACTATTGATAATATCAGTTCTACTACTTTGGCTAGCCGTACATGCTAATAGATGACTAATTGGCTGGATCTTGTGGTGTCGCACAAGTCCAAAGTGCGCGCCACCTACTTTCGCAGCGCGCCGCCATGCACGCACGGAGCGGAGTTCTTACGTCAGCCACGAGCGCCCTCTGCTACAACTCCGCTCGTCGCCACCACTGGACGACATCGTTCACTTGGGACTGAGATAGGAACCAGTTAACACTTCGGATTCAGATAGGCACCAGTGAAGACTTGGCTATGGGGCAGGCACTAGGCAGGCCTCTAGCTCAACTATGTTACCGGCATTCTGCAGTATTGAGCTATGTAAAAGTTAAGTATTGTATAAATTCTGTGCAATATATATCTCGTTCTAATTTACTGTAGTGTTTCTAGTTTCTGCTGTCCCCTGGCTGCTCCCCTCTGTACCTGCACAAGCGTGCTACCTTTATTCCTGTGTCAGACTTCCTACTCGGCCACCGACACCTATGACGGAAACGAGACACAAAAGTGGCGACGAGCATGGGATACAAAAGTGGCGCCGAGGAGCGATAGACGAACCTTGGACCAGCCCGCTTGCAGCAGCCAGACAGCAGCAGTCGGAGCACGCAGAAATTGCTCCCGCCCACCCACCCTTATTATAAGAATTTTGGGGGAAGATATTTTGTTCCGTGTTTTGTGGCCTTTTTTGTTGCAGAGAGCGTTCTCTTTCATATTGCATTTGTGTTTTGTTATAAGTTACTTGTATGCACGGCGCCTAATCGGTCAGCATGGCCACTACCCCGAACCCAAACTTAATGGAAATTATTCAGTTACAGACGGCGCAAATGACACAACTACTACTACGGTGTCCCAGCTAACAGTGCAAGCAGCTAACCAACAACAACAGCCGTCACTTCAGCAGCCCACACCTGCCACTGCACCGCTTCCTACATTTCGCCAGTACAAGGAAGAATGGAGCGACTACTTCGCGCAGTTTCAGGAACTCGGCGCGGCTCATCAACTGACAGGTCTGATAGTCAAACATTTCTTTCTCGCCGTAGTTGGCACCAAGACTTTCGTGTTACTGCAGAAACTTTTCCCCCATGCATCTCCTCGTGATATAGACTTTGAACAAATAGTAGAGGCACTAAATGCTCATTATGAGAGAAAAGTTCTCGTAGCTGCTGCGCGGTACCGATTTTCCGACTGAAAAAATTACCGCAGCAGTCACACCAAGAGTGGATTACGGAATTGAAGGGCTTAACCCGCAAATGTAAATTTACTTGTTCTTGTGGACTTTCTTATAGTGACGTTATGTTAAGAGATGCGATTACACAGAACATTCAGGACCCCAGAATTAGGGCAGCAATTCTAAAACAGCCTGATCCTTCATTAGACAGTGTCCTGCAGCTTATAGAAGCACATGATGCTTTTGACTTAGCAGATGTAGAAATGCAAAGCCACAGTGCGCCGCAACGGACGCTTTCCTAACCGTAGTTCTCAGTATAGCACTAGTGATTCTTTAAATTCTACCGGTCGTGCTGAACAGACAGTGAACAGTAGCCAGTGTAAAAGTATGACACAAAGGTCGCCCCGTCGTGGTAGAAACAGTAATTTGAATAACGGGCGCCAATGCTCATTTCAGAAAAATGTTCGTAAGTCTTGCCCTCAGTGTGTATCTCGCCATAAGCGTGCACAATGCCCAAGTCGCAACGCAACCTGTTATCAATGTGGCAAATCGGGACATGTACAGTCTGTCTGTATGCAAATTAAAAACTGAAAGAACTGTTCCGTTCGAAACAGTGCTTTACCGAGTGCACGAACAGTTCATGTTGTCAATTTCATAGACGCTGTGGAATTGAACAGTGCTTTACTTGGTTCTCAATTGCAAGAAAGTTCTTCTGTGCCTACTGCAAAACTATGTAGTGCACCACGTAGCAAGCGTCGTCGAGCGCGTAATTCTGTGCAACGGAAAGGGGTTCGGGACAAGCAAAATGACAATGTACAGGGCAAACCTGTAGTGAAACTAGTGCCTTCTGCAACTGCTCATTGTAATAGTGCCCAGTACTGTGTAGATAGTGAAAGTAGATTTGATGTAGCTACTCAAAAGTGTAGTGCAGTAGTTAGTAAATCTGGAGTAGCTTCGCATGCTTTCACGGACGCCGATCCGACGATAGTGCCATCTAGTGACAGTGATATTAATCTATGTGCCGATTCTGCGCCGCTTCCTTACTTCGCGGCCCGCACATGCGCAAGTTTAGTAAACAAGTTCTATCAGACGTTGCCCACATTCGCGCACCTGACGTGTGCCAGAAGCACAAACTGTTTGTGACTCTCTTCCTAGAAAATAAGACGGTGCAATTTCAGCTTGATACTGGTTCCGCTGTTACTTTAATAAAGAAAGATACTTATGAACTTCTGGGTTCGCCAAAATTGTCGCCGTCTCAACAAGTGCTAACAGCATATACAGGTCAAAATATTCCCGTGTTAGGAACGTGTAGCCTGCCCGCCTCTTTTCAAGGTGTAACAAAAACAGTTGCTTTTGTAGTTCTTCAGGCCAAATCTACACATAACATTTTTGGACTAGATGCATTTGACTTGTTTGGTTTATCAATTCAAAGAGATGTGCTTCAAATTTCGTCAGTAGTGCCTCAGGACAAAATTAATGCATTGTGTGAAAAATACAGTGACTTGTTTTCGCCGGAACTAGGTTGTGCAAAAGACTTCGTGACACATGTAACTTTAAAAGTATCTGCAGTACCAAAATTTCGTAAAGCTAGACCAGTGCCTATCGCAATGCGTGATACAGTTGCCGAAGAACTTAAACGTTGGCAAGATAGTGGGGTGATTTCTCCTGTTTCTGCGAGTCAGTGGGCCTCGCCTTTAGTAATTATACCCAATCCGACAGGAAAACTTCGTCTCTGTGCGGACTTCAAATCAACAGTGAACAGTCAAACAATTGTAGACATCCCCTGCCCAGACCTGACGAACTAATGGACAAATTAGGACAGTCTCGCTTCTTTTCCAAGATTGATTTAGCAGAGGCATATTTACAAATTCCGCTTGATGACGAGTCAAAAAAAATTTTCGTCATTAATACTCACATGGGCCTTTTTCAATTTCAACGCCTACCCTTTGGCAGTTCTTCCGCCCCCGCTATTTTTCAGCGTTTCTTGGAACAGCTGACAGTTTCTATACCGTGTTGCTCGAACTATTTAGATGCTATTGTGGTATCCGGACGTACAGTTGAAGAACATTTAGCAAACCTGGAGTGCCTTTTCAAAGTGTTGACTGCAGCAGGTCTACGTTATAATAAAGCAAAGTGTTCGTTTTTTCAAACTGAAATAGAGTACCTAGGCCATGTGATTAATGCCCAAGGAATTCATCCCTTACAGTCACATCTTAGAGCTATCAAAGACTTGCCTCCTCCTAAGAATGTATACGAATTGCAAGCAGTAATGGAAAAGCTTAACTATTATTTCAGATTTATTCCCAATGCCTCTCAGATTGCAGCTCCACTGCATCACTTACTTAGGACGAATGTTCCTTTTGTATGGTCTAAAGATTGTCAGGTTCCCTTTGACAAATTAAAGTCTGCACTACTCAGTGATGCATGTTTGATTCCTTTTGACCCACAGAAGCCTGTAGTGCTAGCAGTTGATGCCTCTTCGTACGGTCTGGGTGCAGTTTTGTCACATCGCATTGTATCTCATGATCGACCTATTGCCTTTGTGTCCAAGCTTCTGACGCCAACGCAACATAATTACAGTCAGATAGAAAAGGAGGCCTTAGCAATCATTTACGGCGTCACAAAGTTTCATCATTATCTCTATTGCAAAAAATTCTATTCGTTGACTGACCACAAGCCTCTCACGTCGTTGTTCTCACCCACAAAGCCAATTCCGCCACGAACGGCACAAAAGCTTCAGAGATGGTCCTTGATATTGCCTAATTATCAGTATGAGATTTTGTACCTACCTACCACTAAACACGTCAACGCGGACACAATTATCCCGACTTCCGGTTGGCCAGGATGTGTCCTTTGATTCTTCGGAAATAGCATGTTGTCAGATAGACTCCAGAGATGCTTCTGCTGTCGCAGATTTCCCTTTGAACTCTCGTCGGGTTGCACAGGAAACAGCTGCGGATGCACACTTAAGTGTGGTAGGATGTTTGTTTGCTCAGTGTGGCCTGCCAGAGCCAAAGACATTGATCGGCCTCTGGTTCGACGTTATTTTGCACAACGTCATGCATTATCTTTAAGTCAGGGTGTTTTGTTGTTACATATGGACAACGACCAAACAAGAGTGATTGTTCCTCGTTCCCTGCAACGTGAAGTGTTACGCCTCCTGCATAAAGGACATTGGGGTATTGTTAGGACAAAGCAACTGGCCAGACGTCATTGTACCTGGGTTGGTATGGACGCTCAGATAGAGAGCATGACGTCACAGTGTACAGTTTGTGCGGAGCATCAGGCGGCTCCTCCGCAACTTTTTTCAGACTGGCCACGCCCCAAGGGACCATGGCAACGTTTACACATTGACTTTGCCGGACCTTTCTGGAATACGCGCTGGTTAATTGTAGTAGACGCTTTCAGCAAGTTTCCTTTCGTGATTGCCATGAACTCAACGACGGCGTCTAGTACAATCAGTGCCTTAGCATCAGTGTTTTGCATCGAAGGTTTGCCTGAAACAATTGTCAGTGACAATGGACCTCAGTTTGTTAGTGCGGAATTTCAACAGTTTTGTCGTGTGAATGGCATTCAGCATATCAACACCGCACCTTTTCACCCTCAGTCCAATGGTGAAGCAGAACGTTTCGTTCGAACATTCAAGTCTAACATGGAAAAGATGAAAGCAAGATCTTCAAATTTTCCTGTCTACATATCGGTACATGCCACGTGACGGCCCGTCTCCTGCCGAGCTGCTACACGGCCGCCGTCACCGCACTCTCCTTCACCTGCTGCAGCCTCCCACGCACCGAGTCGGTTCGTATGGCGCTACGCGTTTTCAGGTTACGACGCCGGTGCTATACAGGGTGTTTGCTGGCAACAAGAAGACATGGTTGCCAGGCATCATTCAGCGCGTGCTCGGTCGCAATATGTATGTTGTACGTTCTTCCACAGGGTCGGAGCTGCGGCGCCACGCAAACCAATTGCGCTTGCACAGGCCGCGCGATCCTGTCTCCGGTTTCTTGATTCCAGACCTAGTTCACCGCCAGGGAGCACAGCCTCATCGCTCGCCGCCGGGTCCAGCTTCCCCGGACTACGAGATCGTACCCATGGAGGTGGACGCGCCTCCTACGCAGTCCGCCTCTCCGCCTCCGTCGCCGCCGCAGATGCCAGCGTCACCGAGAGGAACTCCTGGACCGTGCGTGCCCCCGCCGCCTGGGCCACGCACCTCAGAAGAAGATGACCTGCTCCATCTGGGCGGAGGCGGGTGCCCTTCCGCTGGTTTTGGCGGGTTTCCCAGCGGATCGCAAGGTGTATACCGGGGCGCGGACGGCGTCTCGATCCCAGCCTCAGCTACGACGCCCGTCTCACCAGTAACGCTCCCGCCCAGGCACTCCTCCCAGTGCCGTCGCCGTGGCCCTCAGCCCTACGCCACGACGGCGCGGCGGTTTGGGGGGGGGGGGGGGGGGGGAGGGGTGTGGTGTCGCACAAGTCCAAAGTGCGCGCCACCTACTTTCGCCGCACGCCGCCATGCACGCACGGCGCGGCGTTCTTACGACGTCAGCCACGAGCGCCCTCTGCTACAACTCCGCTCGTCGCCACCACTGGACGACATCGTTCACTTGGGACTGAGATAGGAACCAGTTAACACTTGGCTATCGGATAGGCACTAGGCAGGCCTCTAGCTCAACTATGTATCAGCATTCTGCAGTACTGAGCTATGTAAAAGTTAAGTATTGTATAAATTCTGTGCAATATATATCTCGTTCTAATTTACTCTAGTATTTCTAGTTTCTGCTGTTCCACTGGCTGCTCCCCTCCGTACCTGCACAAGCGTGCTACCTTTATTCCTGTGTCGGACTTCCTACTCGGCCACCGACACCTACGACGGAAACGAGACACAAAAGTGGCGACGAGGATGGGATACAAAAGATCTTACTTTAGTGAGGCGGCGTGCGACGTGTTCAGACATTATTGGCACATAATAAATTGGCACAACAGGCTCTTCTTGGCAACGAATTATTTATAACAAATTTAGGCCCACAATACTCTTCTTCATACACGTATCCACTTGATCAAATATGTACTGTGCCCACAACCATTAAATCGTGCCTGATTAACAATATGCTGTTGTATTGTGCCGATACCACAAGAACTCCTTGCAACAACCACTCGCTACCACTGCCAGTCTCCAATAACTTTTCGCCCCATCTCTCCAGCGATCCAACTCACAGGCAAAGATCCTACTTATCTTACAATGCTAAAATCCCTGACTAGGCCAGCGTGTCTACTACACAGATATAACATTTGATATCGTATTTACAATATTGCAACGTTATCTAAAATTAACAGTATTTACACAACAAAATTGGAGAAAACAAGTCTATGTTAGTCACTGAGCTGCTGTGTTACACACTGAACAATGTAATCTAGCAGGCAAACGCTCACCTCGAAATGACTCATCAGCAAAAGGCAAACACGTTATTTTTAATTCTGCTGCGCGCCCTCTCGCTGTTGCCCGTCGGTCTTCGGAAAAGAATCCAACGAGTTAAGAAGCGAGATACGTTTGGCATAATAGTTCGTGACCGGTAACGCATGTTTTAGTTCGCGACCGGTAACTCTCCTTTTAGTTTGCAGCTCGGCCGCGAAGTAGATCGCTCTTTTCACTTCGTCCGCTCTTTTTGGCTTTTGCTACCGCTAATAAAAGAGCTCTTTCTTTTGTTACACTATGGGATGAGGGTTATATTTAGACACTGCTGAATACCTTAGAAAAGAAACTTTGTGGCAGTGAACTATAAAACTACAGCTGAGCTGCATCTCAGCTCGAAATGACGGTAACTGGCAGAAGGGAATCGCGCGATTCTGCGCGCTCTCGCGTCCTCTCGCTGTTCCCCGACAGTCTTCGGAAAAGGAGCGAACGAACTAAGAGACGAGGGATCTGCGAACTAGTTCGCGTAATTGTCCTGTGGGAGCGCTCTTCCGAACTAGTTCGTTCGTGAACTATACAAGACTACTTTATAAGTAGTTTGTAAGTTTACGGACTGATGACCGCGTAGTTAAGTCCCATAAGCTTTACAAACATTTGAACATTTTTTAAGATATCTGACAAATACTAGTGGAAGTTTCTGAAGATGACATGTGATAATTTTCGTGACGATGTTGATATGGAAGACGAATTTATTGAAAATGAATGCCACAACAGTGATTCATAACTGACAGTTGGGGGATGATTATCAGGAAACCTAATTGATGTTTATTTATATTGCGAAAGATAGCGAAACTCTTTGGATTAGTCAGCCTGTAATGACAGAAAAATGCAAGTTCTAAAACTATTGTTACAGTTTTACTTTGGGCAAAAGATAGCGCGAGAAATTTATATTCGCATTTGGAAGCGTTTCATGTTTTTATCATTGAAAGCATAGTAGAAGACATAATAACTTATACCAGCAGATGGAGTGGAAAAAGATATATTGATACCAACTATTCACGAGCTTCCGATTGTAAATACACTGTAGTAGAATAAATTCTGAGCCTTATAGAGGCATTATTTCTAAGCCTGGAATTTCTCACATATGTGGACGACACAGAGGTGTCAGGACGAAGAGATCTTGCAACAATATTATGGGAACAATGTTTGCAAGAAGTGTTCTCGTCAGGTGGTTGTATGTTTCTCCTGTGTTTCCAATGAGGAAAATGGGAATTTGTTCAGATTGAAGATATTTATCAATGTTGTTGTTGTGGTCTTCAGTCCGGAGACTGGTTTGATGCAGCTCTCCACAATGCCCTATCCTGAGCAAGCCTCTTCAAGCCACTTCCACGTAAGAACGTCAACCTATATCGGTCTGAATCTGCTTACTGTATCTATCTCTTGGTCTTCCTCTGCGGTTTTTACCCCAAACACTTCCCTCCGCGATTCCTCGATGTCTAAGAATGTGTCCTACCAATCTATCCCTTCTTTTAGTCAAGGTATGCCAGAAATTCCTTTCCTCGCCAATTCTGTCCAGTACCTCCTCATTAGTTACGCGATCCACCCACCTAATCTTCAGCATTCTTCTGTAGCACCACATTTCAAAAGGCTCTATCCTCTTCCTGTCCGCACTGTTTATCGTCCATGTTTCACTCCAATACAAGGCCACACTCCACACAAATGCCTTCAGAAAGGACTTCCGTAGGCTTAAATCAATATTCGATGTTAACAAATTTCTCTTTTTCAAGAACGCTTTCCTACCCATTGCCATTCTGCATTTTATATCCTCTGTACTGCGACCATCATTTGCTATTTTACTGTCCAAGTAACAAAACTCATCTACCTCCTTTACTGTTCCGTTACCTAACCTAATTCCGTCAGCATCACTTGATTTTCTAAGACTGCACTCCATTACCCTAGTTTTGATCTTGTTAACGTTCATCTTATATGCACCTTCCAGCACACTGTCCATTCCGTTCAGCTGCTCTTCCAGGTCCTTTGCAGACAGAATTATTATGTCGTCGGCAAAACGCAATGTTTTTAATTCTTCACCCTGAACTTTAATTCCTTCTCCAAATTTCTCCTTGTTTTCCTTTACAGCTTGCTCAATGTACAAATTGAATTACACTGTTTATTAAATACTCTCTAATAATTTGACAACTTTTTAAAAATATTTTCACCTCTAATAATTAACACAATGGAAAATTGTTTTATTAGCGTTTTACTCTCCAGTTTCTCTAAACACGATACTTACGTGAAGACGAAATTACGGTGTAAGTGTCGCGAAATCAGGAGGTGTGAGCACCGGAGGGGTGACGTCACATCGAGAGTGTCGGCCTCAGAGACGGAGGTCGCGATCGCATATTTGTGTAAGGGCGTGAAAGGAAAATGCTCGTGCCCCTTCAGAGGAACCATCACGGCATTTGTATCTAGTGATCTACGGAAATTGTGAAGAACCTTGACCTGGACAGCCGAAGCGGTATTTGAACCACCGTCCTCCCCATTGGTAGTCCAGTGCTTGCCACACTTGGAGATGATGAAATCAGTATTGAGGGTTGTCACCATCCCTGACTAGAGCCGCTGCTATACGCCCCGGTATTGAATCAAAAATGTTCTGAATGTGTTACTGGGCTTTAGCAGTCAAAGCTTCCTCCACATATTGCCAAAGTTCACCTGGTGTAGCAGCAGCTGGTGTATCCCGGTGTAGCGATACACACGCAATTTTACAAAAATAAACGCGGTACTTGCCGCTTTCGAATCCATTCTCCTTTCAAAATAGACCTCTGCCCAGTTTTTAGTTCTCGCTTTTCAACTTTCACCTTCTACTTGTAAGGAGGACGCGAGCAGTCGTCGTTTTCGTTTTTCAGCTTTCGATGAGTTAGGGTGCCGCTGTTTCTTCGAGACCTATATGAAACATGTAGGTCTGAGCTGACA
Source organism: Locusta migratoria (assembly GCA_026315105.1). Taxonomy (NCBI): domain Eukaryota; kingdom Metazoa; phylum Arthropoda; class Insecta; order Orthoptera; family Acrididae; genus Locusta; species Locusta migratoria. The sequence continues at coordinate 28,809,726 of CM048751.1, forward strand.
TTACCTGTGTTTTGTTTTCCTTCTTTTCTCTAAATAAACCCCTCTTAATTAATTTTCAACTTGTGCACACAGTTTCGTTCATGATTCCTTCTCTTATACTAATACTAATTGATTTTTTTTCAGTGTTGCAATTCTTATCATAGCAAGAGATTTTGGCGCCATTGCGCCTCATTTTGCACTGCATGTAATCAGTAATCCCCGTTGTCTAATGTTACTGCTTATTTCATTTCATTTCTCTGGTAAAAGAACCTGTATCCTGTAAAATATTTTTCTCGTAGTCCGGCAGTGCAAATATTTTTCATTATATGATTGAATTCTTGCACGATCTGCCACATATTGTTACTTAACATGTAGAAAACTTTATCTGCGGTAAGAAGTTTCCATGAATTAAATAGTCCATCAATTATGTTTCAACAAATGAGATAGTTTGAGGTCTTGCCACTTTTTATACTAATATTTCGAGCTTATTGTCTCAACCTTGATTGTTACTTCCGCCACTTCATTCCTTTACTCATTTACGAGGGGGAATTGGAGAATAAGTTTTCCCTGCGGACGAGGTTGTGTATAAAAGGAAAAAAATGGAATGCCACATTAAAGATAAGACAAATGTGTATTTTTACAAGTACAAAGAGACATTTGACAAACCGCATTATAAGCTTCAAGCGTTGCACACGGAAGAAGCGTTGAACGGTTTGTTTGACGTCAGCATTGCTTCCAAAGCGCCTTCCGCCGAGAGTCTTCTTCAAAGCAGTAAACATGGAAGTCACTTGAAGCGAGATCAGGACTGTATGGCGGATGGTGTAGGCGCTCCCAACCAAGAGTTGCAATATATGGTTTTGCGTTGCCGTCGCTGAGTGTGGTCTCGCACTGTCATGCAACAGCAAATCGCCAGATCTGAGAAGGTCAGGCCGCTTTTTCTGAATTACATCTTTCAATTTCGACAGAGTGCCACACTACCACGCAGCATTGATGGTTTCATTCTCCAATAAGTCGAGCAACAAAACGACTTAGGCGTCCCAAGAAACGGAGAGTAGCAATTTACCTGAAGACGGAGTGCTTTTGAAGTTCTTTCGAACAGGTGACGACGGATGTTTCCACTCCATGGATGCAGCCTTCGATTCGGGTGTGTGATGGTGGACCCCCGTTTCATCACCCTTCACAATCCGAAACAGAGAGTCATTGCCATAGTCATGGCCGACCTCTCGGTGTCTTGCACGTGCTCGTTCACCTGCTGTCCCGTCTTTCGCCCATAGCCGTTCAACGTTTCTTCCGTATGCCGCGGCAGAAAAGCCGTGTGCACTGAGGAGCCCTGCTGCGGTGCGCTTGGCCGTTCGCCGTCGGGGGTTCGAATCCTCCCTCGGGCATGGGTGTTTGTGTTGTCCTTAGCCTAAGTTAGTGTAAGTAGTTTGTAAGCCCAGGGACTCATGACTAACGTAGTTAAGTCCCTTAAATTTACAAACATTTGAGCATCTGTATGCAACGCTTCTAAAGCTGTATGACAAATGTCTCAATGTACTTCGAAATATGTAGAAAATTGAAGATGTGTCTTATCTTTAATGTCCCATTCCATATTTTTCCTTTCATACGCAACTCTGACCACAGTCGAAAGTAGTTTGCCGTTTCTTTATCATAACTGGCGTTAGTTTCCATTTATCTACAGTTTTTTCAGATTTAATTAATCCATTTTTCGTATACATAATTTCCGCGTATTTTTCCAATTTGGTCTGTACAGACAAAAGAGCCAGTGTAACACTATACCCTGCCAGTCGTTCTGTAATCACCAATTAGAGGTTTCCGATAGGCGACATATCGCGGTAGCAAAAGAAACTGGTGAACGACAAAGACGTCTTGCGTGCCACGTCAAGTCGTGCACTGAAATGTGACAGTGAGTGAACTCCGAAGGAATAGAAGGACAACAAGCAGCAACACTTCAGAGATTAAATCGTGTGCCGGAACCGGGACTCGAGCCTGAGAACTTTGCTTTTCATGGGCAAGCGCTCTACCACTGAGCTATCCCGACACGACTGACGGTCCGTCCTTTACTTCTGCCAGTACCTCGCCACGAGTCCCGGTTCCGGCACACAATTTTAATCTGCCAGGAAGATTCATACCAGTGCACACTCCGCTGCAGAGTGAAAGTTTCATTCTGGACTTCAGACATTTATCGCTGATTGGTTAGTGTACCTAACGCGTACCATCCCTAACAACATCGCTGGCTGCAGGACTAATATGGCTACGCATAAGGCTACCGACTGCGTTTGAAACTCTTGTGCGACCCCGTCTTGGGTATTGTTCAAGTATTTTGGATTCCCACCAATCGGTTTAAAGGAAGACATAAGCAACATAATGCCGGGCTGTTAGGTTTGTTAATGGTAAGTTCAATCAGTGGGCGGGTGTTGCGGAAATGCTTCGAGAAATGAAGTGGAAATCCCTGGAGGAAAGACGACGTTCGTTTTATAAAACACTGCTGAGGAAATTCAAAGAGCCGGAATTTGAAGCTGATTGCAGAATGGTTGTACTGCCGCTAACTTACATTACGTCTAAAGACCACGAAGATAAGAAAGATGTTACAGGCCGCAATTTTTCCCTCGTTCTATCCGGAACAGAAAAGGAAATGTCTAATGGTGATAAGAGGTACGTTCCGCCAATCATATTGAGGTGGATACCATCGTATGGACTTACATGTAGGTGTAGATTGCAAGACTGTGAAACACGTCGACTGAATGAGTGTCGTGTTCTATTTTGAGCCATTCATTGCTCTTAAGTTTCTCTCCGCCATTAATATTGTCTATTTGTATGTCAATTATTTTATTCTTTTTGTTAATGATCAATGCCCCATGTTTATATATGTTTCCACCCGTGTGATTGAACTTGTGTGTTCATGTGAATGTGGAAGGTTGTTTTTAATATTGACTGCCGTGCAATGGCTTACAGTCGCCGTCTCGCTCTTAGGGCCTCGTTTACTTTAGTTACGAACGCGTGGCTTCTCATGTCGTCTGAAATGGCGTCTGCTGGGTGGCCACAGACAACCTTAGTTGGCAAGATGGCGAGGTGCTTGTTCGTAGTGTATAATCATGGTCGAAAGAGGTGACAAAAGAGACCTCTCTGGATCTCAAGAAGAGGATGTTATGTTGTTCAGGTAGCAAGGCGTTGGTAAACTGTAAGCTCTGAACGCGCTTTGCATCGTTTTCAGCGCGCCCTACATCCGGTGTGTGGCGGGGAAGACTTTTGGCGTGACCTTAGGTTTCACTCCTGCTGCGACCGTTGAAGTACGTATATGGTTCGAATCATGCTGAGGGGATGGCATGCTGTTAGAACTTTGCCTTCTTGTGATCAGGCAGTCTTGGTTTATCTGAGATCTTTTCCTAAGTAATTCTTTCGCTATGCGAGGCGAAGTGTTTCTTCATTTACAGAACTCGAGTAATTCAGTTTAGCTTTAGTATTTGCATTCTCATTCCGGGGATGATTTTTTGTCCGGTTTTCGCAAGTTAGAAATCACGTGTGTGGCCTTCAGCCTTTGTGTAAACTTAGTATGTTTGAATTTCCTTCCTATTTTTTAACTAACGTTTTCGCATCGTGTCTGTATCCGCAAGTGTGCTAAATATTTCTCAGACTTCCTGGCCTGATTCCAACTTTCCTGTCTTGGTATGACCGACTGCACCACGTGGTTTCGTAACACTCTTTACTTCGGCCTTCAGCCATGCTTTCACTAATACTAGCTTTCTTCTATATGAATTCTCGTGTGTGTTTTATTTCCTTATTCTAAGTTAATTTCTTTTTGTAAATTCTATGTAATTCATCATGGTCGCATCACACATGGTACTTAAGGATAGTATGCCGCTGCCTCCATGCACATGAGTTCGTTTGGTGCTTACTGCGTTTTTAATTAGTGCTTCAAGACACCCACCATCTCGTCAAAACGCCACAGATGCTTTGTCTTGCCACTGCTATCAAGTGTTGCCACATGAGTATTGTGTCGCAAGCACCGGCCGCGGTGGGCGAGGGGACTGAGGCGCGCCAGTCTTGGTCTGCACGGCCACTATGTTCAAAATGTTCAAATGTTTGTAAATGGTATGGGACTTGACTACGGGGTCATCAGTCCCTAAACTTACAAACTACTTACGAACTAGGACGGCACAAATATCCATGCCCGAGGGGGGATTCGAACCCCCGACCGTGGTGGCCGTGCAGACCGTGACTGAAGCGCCTCAGTGCCCTCGGCCACCACGGCCGGCGGGCCACTGTGGTCAGAGGTTCTAATCCCCCCTTGGGCAAGGATATTTGTGCCGTTGTTAGCTAGTTCATAAGTAGTTTGTAAGTTAGGGACTGATAACCCCGTAGTTAAGTCCCATACGCTATACAAACATTAGAACATTTTTTTTTGTCGCAAGCTTTATGCGTGTGTCTGTGAGTGTATGAACGTGCTTTCCTTTACCTAGTGTGTATTCGCAAATTTCCTCCCACGTTACCTCCATCTTCATAAAGGGCAGAAACAATTTTATGAAGGGCAGTAATTTTAATTCACTTTTGTATAAGGTGTGTGCTTTATTGTGCTTAATTTGGTTTCCCCACATTTATTTGTTTGTTCATTTTATTGAACAGATGATGATTTAAAGTATCAAGCCTCTGCCTTATAATTTCATGATCCCTGTCCCATTTTTAATTATCTATTCCTTTTTTAACATGTATTTTGTGTTTGTGAAAACGTTGGCTGCTCCCTTAAGGAATGAGCAGTTAGATAAATTTTCCGTTGCACAAATACTGTGGCAACTCGTAGAGTATTTCTGAGCTTCAACCCCATTCTAATGAGTAAACGTATCTTGACATTGTAGGCGTAGTTACAGGTTTGTAAAAGGTGGTGTAGGGGCGTTCGGATTCACCGACCCACACTGTGCAACCGGTATCTGCAAATTAAGCTGACGGATCTTTGAGTCAGACTTGTGAGTCGACGTGCAGACATCACTCCTATCTGTTTTGTAGGAATGTTCTCGGTAACGTAGTCCCTTCACAGGCAAGAGAACACATTGCAGTGTTACGGGTAGTTATTTTGTCTAAACAAAATCCGGGATGCCTATTATGGGTCTTTATTACTAGCCACACCATAATACAAGAGATTCCAAGGCTAAGAATTACGAGTTTACTGCTGCTACTGGGAGCATGGTTCGTACGAGGCAGGCCCAGACTACTCCTAACGCCGACTGAATACAGTAGCGCGCAACCGAGACCTCATAAAAACTTCGTACACCTTCGGAAGTATTCGTAAATGTTGGTTACAGTCATCGTAATTCATTTAAGTGTCTCAGTATTATTAAAGAAAACGAAATGATCAGAACCTAATTCTTTTGATCCCTAGTCTGCTACAAAGGTCTGTATGCCACCAAAGCATTGTTAAAAAAAACATTAATGAATTGAAGATGTTAATTCGCACCATATCCTTCCAACTTTACCGGCGTAGAGGCGCGGCGGTCGCAAACGACAGACCGACGAATACGGCGTTCTGGAGCTGTCGCTACCCCACCTCCTCTGCCAGTGCCATATGGTGCGCCTGTGCTGAGGGAACTACAACGGCTTCTTCTGTCGGCAATGCGTGGGCGGGCGACGAGGGGAATCGCCCACGGCCACGCGTTCTCAAGGTTTCACCCAATTTCGTTTAACTCGAGAAAAAATATTCACTATGATTTTTAAAATCGGTGACCGCGAAATTACATTTTACTCATCATAACTCATAAACGTTTTGTTACTTGGGTAGTAAAATAACATGCGATGGTCGTAGTACAGAGGATACAAAATGCAGAATGGCAATGGGAAGAAAAGCATTTTTGAAAAAGAGAAATTTGCTAACATCGAATATTAATTTAAGTGTAAGGAAGTCTTTTCTGTAGGCATTTGTGTGGAGTGTTGCCTTGTATGGGAGTGAAACATGGACGATAAGCAGTGCGGACAGGAAGAGAGTAGAGGCTTTTGAAATGTGGTGCTACAGAAGAATGCTGAAGATTAGGTGGGTAGATCGCATAACTAATGAAGAGGTACTGAACCGAATTGATGAGAAAAGGAATCTTTGGCATACCCTGACTAAAAGAAGGGATTGCTTGGTAGGACACATTCTTAGACATCGGGGAATCGTAAATTTAGCATTGGAGGGAAGTGGGTGGGGTAAAAATCGCAGAGGGAGACCGAGATACGCGTATAGTAAGCAGATTCAAGTGGATGTGGGTTGCCGTTCTTATGAGGAGATGAAAAGGCTTGCTCAGGATAGAGTAGGGTGGAGAGCTGCATCAAACCAGTCTCCGGACTGAAGACCATAACAACAACAACTCATAAACCTCAGGGGCTAGGAAATACTTGGTAATACTAACCTATAACATTCGATTTATGTAGAACTAGCTGAAAACCCGGCGTTTCCCGGGTATTTATTTATTTATTTATTCCTGCCTTTTTCAGGTATATAATTATTTGTATCAGTACCATATGTCTGTAAAATCTCTTGTGAATACAATTAGTAGTAAAGAAATAATAGAATAAAACGTGGTGCGTGATGTAGCGGTTTTCCGTGAATCTTAATGTTTATGTGCTCATATCTCATAAACTATGTGTCGTACTATGATACAGTTTAGAAGGTACGCTCAACTATACGCATGTATACTGTCTGCAAATTTTCCTGCGGCTACAATTTGTGGTGTACAAATTATAAATTGTAACGTCATACCGAATGCTGTAGTTTTACTCCATGAACAGCGTAAATGTAGTAAGCGAGAAACTTTTTTCCTTTCAACATTTTGCTATGGTTGTCAGCGAGAAAGAGTTTAATAAAGGTTTGAAATTATGTTTCAAGTTTGTTACAAGTCGCTAAGTACTCTCATTTTCATATAGCGTATTTATAAAGTCTCGCCGCATTATGTAGCGTTTTCTTGCGATTCCTATTGTTTACGACGTCATATGTTCTGAACCATGTATCGTATGTGATTCTTAACTATGCAGCAATTGTCACCTCACGGTATGGAATGTGTGCACCACATTTGGTTGAAATCTGTCCGTTGGTTTAGGAGAAAATAAGCAGCATTGTCGCTAAATGTAGCAGTTTTTCGCGCATCTCATTGTTTATGACCTCACATCTCGTGAAGTATGACTCGTACGTGATTCTTACACTTACGGCGACCGTCCTCGTGGTTTGAAGTTTACGTATGCAAAATTTGAAAAAGATTGGATCAAAACTGTAGATTTGTATACAACACATACGGACACACTGCTTTATATATTAGATGTATTAGGTGATCAAAAAGTATAAATTTGAAAATTTAATTAATCACGGAATAATGTAGATAGAGAGATAAAAATTGACACACAAGCTTGGAAAGACATGAGGTTTTATTAGAAAAAAAATGAAGAAGTTCAAAAAATGTCGTACAGATGGCACTTCATTTGATCAGAAAAGCAATAATTAGCATAACAAATTAAGACAAAGCAAAGATGACGTTCTTTACAGGAAATGCTCAAAATGTTCACCTTCATTCCTCAACAATAGCTGTAGTCGAGGAATAACGTTGTGAATAGCACTGTAAAGCATGTCCGGAGTTATGGTGAGGCATTGGCGTCGGATGTTGTCTTTCAGCATCCCTAGAGATGTCGATCGATCACGATACACTTGCGACTTCAGGTAACCCCAAAGGCAATAATCGCACGGACTGACGTCTGACGAAAGTGGCGGCTGAGCACGCGATCATCACCAAACGACGCGCGCAAGAGATCTTTCACGTGTCTAGCAATACGTGGTGGAGCGCCATCCTGCACAAAATTCGTACGTTCCAGCAGGTGTCTATCAGCCAGGCTGGAGATGATGCGATTCTGTAACATATCTGCGTACCTCTCGCCCGTCACGGTAGCAGTTTCAAAACCAGAATCACGCAGTTCCTCGAGGGAAAAAAGGCCCGATAACGGTAGATGTGGTAAATCAGAACCATACCGTGACCCTTCGTCGTGCAATGGAGTTTCCACGACAGTTCTAGGATTTTCGGTAGCCCAAATTCTGCAGTTGTGGGCGTTGACAGACCCTCGGAGCGTGAAATGAGCTTCGTCGGTCCACAACACGTTACTCAACCAATCGTTATCTTCCGCCATCTTTTGAAACGCCCACACCGCAAATGCCCTCCGCCTCACTAAATCGCCAGGCAACAGTTCATGATGCCGATGGATTTTGTAAGGATAGCGTCGGAGGGTACGCCTAAGTGCCAACCTAACAGTAGTATATGGAATGCCGGTACGACGTGCGACTGCACGAGTGCTGACTTCCCCATGCATAGACGAAACCTTGCTACAGTCTCCATTTCTTCCTGAACTGTCTCAGCAGCATTACGCCTTGTGCTCGGTCCTCGATCGGCCACTACGGGGTCTATCGTCTAAACAGCCCGTGGCTTCGAACTTCGAAATTGCCACAGCTGCATTTGTCAACGGACCTTTACCCGTTCGAATCCCCTTCCTATGGTGATAGGATCGTAACACTAACTAGCATATTTCGCATTCTGATAATATAGCTTCACTAAAAGTGCTGGTGCATCTGTTTCTCTCTCTCATTACAGCTCCTTTTATACACGATTTTCATGTGCAGTCACTGTTGTTTTGCTGCCCAGCGCCATCCGTCGGACATGTTTTGGACTTTTTTTTTTCTTCTAATAAAACCCCATGTCATTCCAAGCATGTGTGTCAATATTTACCTCTCTATCTACATTATTCCGTGATTTATTAAGGTTTCAAATTTATACTGACTTTTTGATCACCCGGTAGTTTTATCTGGTGCATCCTCACCATATAGTGCACGCTCAACGCAGATAGTATAGGCCCGTGTTCCATTTCCACGGAGCGCGATTATACCGCTCTTGCGTCATTCCAAACAACCAGTACCGGAACACTTCAACAATCAGCAGCGCGCCCATCTAAAACGGCACGCACCTGTATGAAATGAATAGATCATGCCTTACGGTCACGATTCTCGCCGTCTATAAAACAAATCAGTGCTTCACGTAGTCATGCCAATGTACGTTTTTATCTATTGTTGTGCTATTTTGTTATTATGGCAGATTATTAGGTGAGGGCCGCGGCAGAATAGCCGTGAACACTAAGGCGCCCAGCTGCGGTGCGCGTGCCCATTCGCCGTCGGGGGATCGAGTCCTCTCTCGGGCGTGGGTGTTTGTGTTGTCCTTAGGATAATTTACTTTAAGTTAGTGTAAGTAGTTTGTAAGCCTAGCGACCGATGACCAACGTAGTTACGTTGTAACATCTTACCTCTGGGTGGGTGAGATTTTTGATTTGACCGTGTGAGTACCTATGAATAAGACAAAATGTTCAAATGTTTGTATAGCTTATTGGACTTAACTACGGGGTCATCAGTCACTAAACTTACAAACTACTTATGAACTAGCTAATCCTAAGTACGGCGCAAATATCCATGCCCGAGGAGGGATTCGACCCCCCGACCGTAGTGGCCGTGCAGACCGTGACTGGAGCGCCTCAGTTCCCTCGGCCACCGCGGCCGGTTGAATAAGACACTTTTGATTTGTATCGGACTTTGGACAGACTATTTTCTCAAGTGGCACAAAATGCTGCGCACAAGAATTAATCAGTTTACTGAATGTTATTTATACAGTCGCCAGCCTGATAAGGCAATAAAATGTTCAAACTGTTATTCATGAACTGATTCCAATATGTTGCAAATATTTCTTTAAAACAACAAGGTACAAACAGGTCGAAAGCGTCAGGTTTATGAACCAATAGAAAACACTATAATCTCTATGGAAAGCAATATGTAAGACAAAGCAAACCAAACCACTTATTTACTACTTCAATATAGCCCTGAATATGAAAGAAATATTTGCACTGATGAAACAATGAAAGATTTTTGGACGTATGTGATCCTAGTTCAGGCACTTGAGTACACACAAAAAATTACACAAATTTACCAACCACAAACCCATATTTAACTACCTTTTGATTAAGCAGTATATACATAATTTTACGGAAATTTTACTGATGGATTTTCTAAAGATATGGTGGTAGCCCTGAAACTGGTATAGTGCACTTTTCCACTGTTTTCATTGATTTTGAGGAGCATTAACTGTGTTTGCAATTCCTTTAAACTATGTTTATCACTTTTAACAGATACCATCGATATTAATTTAGCTTTTATGAAATTGGAGAGAAAATGTATACTGTACTACTGATTTGACGCAATCAATCAGTTTATGATTATCAACTGACCAATACTATCACTTTAAATTATTAACTGCTATTTCAATCATTTTGTTGTAATAGTGTGTCATTATATTTGATATATGAAGTGCAATCTTTAATTAGTAAGTAAACAAATTGCAACAGTTTCTTATTACTTTGTAATTATGTACCCTGAAAATGGAACTAAGCACTTCAGATTGTTACTTATTTCATTAAGAAGATTATTTAATTTTTAATCTGTTGTCATTTAGGACACTCGGACGTTTACACGCTAGGATAGGATCCTGACTAGGCACATGATAGGGATAAACAAAGATTATCACAAATTTTAGTTAGATTCACTGATTATTGACACAAATCACTTCTTTTTGTCTGATCCATTCGCGCTATTATTCTAAAAGTACATAACCTTCTCAAATGTCCCGTGCTGCGGACGAGCAGTTGTGTGATTGCACAACTAGAGGCAAATCGTAGTCAATCATGGCTCTTGCTGTGTGGCACTGCAGTGGATAAATTGTGCCGGTAATTCCATGCCACGATATAACAGATAGTCAACCAGCATCCGAGGCTAATTCTTGGAAACTCTTGATACAATTCCAAGCCTCCGCTTTGCTGCCTCGCTTAAGTCTCGCCACATACGTGCTCACTCACTGGATGTCTACACTCGAATCTCTCACTAAGCCACACTGCTCGTATTCCTGTCCCTTTCTTACGAGCCAAAACTTGGCGCCTTCCACGTCAGGAACGGCGAAGTACCAATGATTTTACATTATACATATCTGATTACATGCCCTGCGTTTGGACCAGACTACAATCTTCTGACAATTATAACAATAAATATTACCATCAAAATACTGTTCGAACAAGATACATAAAAATCATTTTTAACTCTACAAATACTCCAAAGAAGATAACATACACACCACATTTCACGAAAGCAATTGAGGATCGTTTTCACAAAACTCAACATCTACAAAATTTGAAAAAATGAGTTATATGCATATTCGCGTGCTTATAAGTGATATGTGTCCATTGCAGGACACGGAATATATCGAAACTTACTATTTGCCTGTGTAATCTTGCACAAAAAAATGTGAAATTTTTCTAAACTCGACCTCTACAGAAACCGAGTTTTGTCAAAACTTAACAGATATTGTTTTACTGTTAGGTTTAGTGCAAAGACTTTATTGTTGAAGTTGCATGTTTTTAATTTTACAGGTTGGCTTCAGTGTTTGAAGGTCATTATTGTCGGCGTATTGCGCAATAATGCGTACAACAAATTAGAGATTTTGTTTTCTTGTGAATGTTAGTTGTGCGAGGACTGGCATGTGCACGATTTTAAGACCACTGCTAATAGATTAATGAAAAACAAGCTACCATTCAAATGTCTGAAGCCAGAGTTGTTATTTATAAGAAATCAGACAAAGGTAGTGTCATCTGCAAAGTCAAAACAACATAGGCCCACTTCTCCCCTCCAATCATGGTTGAAGTAAAAAAAAAAAATAAGAACGTCGATTTTCATGTCTAATAACACCTAGAGTGAGTGTCAAGAAAGCTGACGACGAAAGAAACGGTTGAGGTTCTTTGATACATCATCAGAAGAAGCCCAAGAGTTTTATTGAAAGGCCGTAGAGTGTTGTGATCAAAATGACAATGACAATTATTAAGTGCAGTTCCTAAATGAACCAATTTATTAAATTATTACTACTTCAATAGGTTAAACGAACTCATAATACAACTTTTGTAACGTAATTTATCTGTAGATGTTCAGTTTTGGAAAAAATTCATGATTTGTACGTATTTTTTATCTGCAACTGGAAGGTGATGGAAAAGTTATTTCACCCTTATGTATCTAGACATTACGTTTGCAATATAATTCTGTAAAACATTAACAATGTATACTTTTCACTTAATTCAATAAAATGTGTTTCCTGAAAATTTTGTTTTTTGTAATTGTTTAGTTTTGTGAAAACGTTGCTCAATTAAAGATGGATACCTAAAATTTTGTATATAACTTGCAGCAAAACAAAAATTTGGTATTAAATAGTTTGGAAAAAATTATTGAGTGTGTAACACTAATGTTACAAAGTCCCTTAGATTTACGAACATTTGAACATTTGATTACGTGAGAATGAGTGTGATACATCGTTTGCAAACGGTTCATAATAAATCATTGATCTCTATAGTACCTGAATAATGAACTTCAGCTGCCTCAGCGAACCAGCCATAGATATTTATATTTCGTTTCTTGCCAAATTCAAATAAGGCTGCTATGAAGTATTACAAGGAAACGAAAAGGAAATACATTTCGTTTCTGCTCCCAAATTAGATTATTACGTCGGGTATTGACATAAATTTCAAATCAAGGGGTAAGCAATCAAGTCTTTGTCACGCAATAACTGATGGAATTTCGTTTGCCAAATTAAAACATGGCGGACAATGTGAAATCGTGTGTAAAACATTTGAATGTGCGGCCACGCTGCAGTTCTATGCTTGCATATCGTAGTTATACATCCAGCTTATACAGAGGTCACTGTAATAAACAAATAGGTGGTGACTGTTTATCGGTGTCGTACGTTGAACTGAAATGGGAAAGAAATTTTATGCTCAGATTTTCTTAATAGGAAAAAAGCAACTGTATATGTACTTATTTATTGAGAATAAAGTAAGAAATAATTTACACACATATACCACGGAGTGTATTTAAAAGTACTACGATCCTTACACCACGCGTAGTATAAGGTAAACACAGTATACCGCAGAAGAAAGACAATCAAAATTTCCGAAAACAATTGACGCTTCACGTAAATTTATATATGGGTGCCCTAACGTGCTGGCCGACTTGTGCGACTTGAAATAAGTCCACTGATGGTGTGGTTGTGTTCCATTTTGATTTATTCATTACCTGAAGTGTTTCTTCACCATTAATATTATCTATCTGTGTGTTAATTATTTTATTCTTTTAATTAATGATCAATCCCCCATGTTTATATATGTTAATGTTATGTATCTGTGTGTTAATTATTCTATTCTTTTCATTAATGATCAATCCTCCATGTTTATATGGGTTTGCCCCACATTTATATATGTTTCCACCCATGTGATGGAACTTGTGTGTTCATGTGAATGTGAATGTGTGCTCTTAATATTGATTGACTGTCGCGCAATGGCTTACAGCCGTAGCCTCCCGCTTTAGGCCTCGTTTTGCTGTAGTTAAGAACGCATGGCTTCGTTTGTAGTCTGCGCTAGCGTCTGCTGGATGGCCAGAGACAAGCTTACTTGTCAAGGTGTCAAGGTGGCCGTTTTCTTAGTGTCGTACCAACCTAATCTTGGACGAAAGAGGTGACAGGAGGCCTCTCTGAGAGCGGTTGTAGAGAAAATTGTCTTGGCCAGGTAGCAAGGGTTGGTAAACTCTAGTCTCTGAACGCACTCTGCGTCGCTTTTAGCGCGCTCTACATCCGGTGTTTGGCAAGGGGAGGTTTTTCCAAGGCCTTAGAGCTTCGGTCTTCACTCTTCATTCTGTCTCCGATGACTGTGGAAGTAAGCACTCCGCCGAATCACACTGAGGGGAAGACATGCTGTTAGCACTTTGATTTATTTGTGATCAGGCAGTCTTGATTTTTCAGTGATAGCCTTTCGCTATGCGAGGCGAAGTGTTTCTTAATTTACAGAACTCGAGTACATTCAGTGTAAATTTATCATTTGCATTTTCATTCCAGTGATGATTGTGTGTCTGGTTTTGCTCAAGTTATAATACACGTGTATGGCCTTCAGCCTTAGTTAAAAACAGCAAGGAAATTCAAACACACTAAATTTACACAAACAGTTTCATATCGCGTCTGTATCCATGAGTATGCTAAATATTTCTTAGATTTTGTTGTTTAATTCCGTCTTTCCTGTCTTGTATGGCCGATTGCACCAGGTGCTTTCGTAACGGTCATTAGTTCGGCCTTCAGTCATGATTTTGTTAATACCAGTTTTCTTCTATACGAATTCTCGCACGTGCTTTACTAGCTTATGCTAAATTAATTTCTGTTTGTAAATGCTATGAAATTCGGCATGGTCGCACACTACGTGGTACTTAAAAGTAGTGATGATTTCATATAGTGCACAGTATATTTAAAAATTTGTGATCAAGACACCTGCCATCTCGTCAAGACACTGCCGATGCTTCGTTTCGCCACTGCTTTCAAGTGTTCCCACAGAGTGATGTACCACTAATCATTATGTGCATGTCTGTGAAAGAATGAATGTGCTTTCAGTTAGCCATTGTGTGTTTACAAATTTCTTCCCACATTACCTCCATACCCATAAAGAGCAGAAAGAATTTTAATACTGGCAGTAGGTTATATGATTTAATTCACTTTGGCAAGGTGTGTGCTTAATTTGGTCTCCCCACATTTATTTGCTTGTTATGTTTCTGACTAGATTATGATTTTAAAGTATCAAACCTCTGCTTTATGATTTCATGCTCCCCATCCCATATTTAATTATCTGTTCATTTATTTTGTGTTTGTTGAAACGTTGGCTGCTCCCTTAACGAGTGAGTATTTTCTTAAATTTCCGTTGCTCATGTACTGTGATCACTCATAAAGTCATTAAGAGCAGCAGTGAGCGTTTTAACTTACATTTGCAGATCTCAACTGCCCGAAATATTGCTAATTTTAATAACAGGCTACTTTCAAGCTGACAATATTAATGATATTTTTTTTAACAGATAGAAATCAGAAATGCGTCAAATCATTAATCTCGAAGCTTCTTTTGTTGTTGTTATTTTACTTTTGCAATTGAATGTATACCTTCCACGTGCAAGAGTAAAAGTTAAAGAGATTACAATATTTAGTATGAAAACTTAATTTTATGATGCATTGTTTTATAAAGTAGTTGTTCGATGTCTTCAATTTTCCGTCCTGGATTTTGTCTTGTTTTTTTTTTTATGTTTAGATTTTTCTTATTATGCATGTATACTGAAAGACGTATGATAATTGTGGTAAAGTAAAGTCGTATAGCGTGAATCGCTGGTAGACCCTAAAAGGCAGGTTCAGCCGCCTAATTGGAAAGGTTTTCCCTATCCTTCCTTGCCACAGTGTGCCACAGTGTCAGAACTGTGTGCTGAAGTGTCTGTGTTAAGTGTAGGTGAGTGTACTGGGTGCGTGTGTAGTGTGGTGTCGTGTTCATGTTGGAGGTGATGGGAGAAGAGAGAGGGTGAAGCCCGGTGCCGGCACATAGCCTACTCCTCTCGAAAAGCACCAAGAGGCCCGCCCAGCTTAACGTCCCCATCCGACTGACGGATCACCCTCGACAGTGTCCCACTCCATGAGACACTGCGAAGACTTTTGAAATTTAATCCAGGACATTGGTGCAGAGACTGTTTATCAGGGACTTTGCACCAACACCCCTCTAGCACCTCTTCCGTAAGGCGAAAAGGAAGATTGTCAACAGCGCGTGGCGCTCCCAGACGCTTACCCATCCGAGTACTGGCCATACCAGACGGTGGCTACTGCGGTGATCTTGCGGAAACAGGGTTATCCGCGACGGCACGGAAGTTGACGTAATTCAGGTACAGGCATACCTCTGGAGAGCCAATCATTGTAACTTGAAACTCTTCTAATTGGTCCGTGTTTGCGTTACAAATGTGGGGTTGTGGATCCACCATGTTGCAAGGCATTTATTATTTTCATACCCAAACTAATTTCGGCGGAAATCTTCCCATCCTCAGTGGGTTTTTGTATTTAAATTCAAATGTTTGTCAAGCTTAAGGGACTTACAAACTACTTATGAACTACCTTACACTAAAGACAAACATCCATGCCCCAATGGGGTATGATATTACAGATACAGGAGGATGCTGATTGTTTTCTTGTGAAAGGCGGGTTTTGCCAGGATGTTGGGTTGCCCAGCCGGCCGGCTAACAGTTTGGACCTAGTGAATGGGATACAGGTAGTCAGGGTTTCCCTAATGTGCTCGGAAACAGGATTCTAAAAATTCATATAAAATCAGGGAATGATCATGCGGAAAATATAATTATGTGAATGGATTCAGTAGAGACTTGTGAGAATCAAACATCGTAATTACAATTTCAATATCCCTTACAGGTAAAACACCGACAAATTTCAGTACTATCATAATATTATTATAAGACTTATATCTACAATTATTGATACATAGTGTATATCAGTAATAGGTTAAGAAGCAAATGGGCAGCATTGCAACGCGCTACCTATCTTAAAAGATGTACGATGTTATTTTCATATTCTTTCAGTAAACTTTGTTTTACTCTCTTGTTCTGCTATAATAATATCCTTGTGTCAGAAGATAGATTCCATCACAGAAACACAAAATATGAACCCAGCAAAGCGCATAACATTTATATATGTATTTTATTATATTTAATATTATTCTTTGTAACGTTCGTTTTATGTTGTAGGCTACCACTTAAATATTTTATGGCCGACTAAAAATAGTTAATATGCAGCAGATAATTTATATATAAACGATTATAAGTATTTGTGGAGAAAAACAATATATATTTTTATAAAAAGCCATGATAAATTAAATATTGTGTAACTATATTTCGACGGTGGCAGTATATTTGAACAGTGAGACGCCACGCCTAATGGCTATCTGAGCAAAGACCTTCAGTATTGTTAAATATATATTTGTTTGTTAAATGTAAACAACATTTGTAGATAGGTGGTCAAAACATTTAATTCTGTGATATTCAAATGTATAATATTTTGGAAGGGAAATTGTGTTTTAAAAATGACGCGTTAGGATGCGCGGAAGGATACAAATTTCGGAACAGCTTTCGAACGCTTGGGAAGGGACTCGTAACTTGGACGCGGTGGTGAAAAGTTGTGACGCGGGGCGGTCTGAAGACGCGTTAAGAACTTGTGATTTGAAGAGACAGGCATGTGCGGAATTTGACTGTGACTGAAGAACTTAGTCTCCGGTGATAACTGTGTTTTATAACAAATACTTTAATCGCGGATTAATTTGGAACTTTTACTTTCGAAAGCTTGTCATACTTATTATGCCTCTCATGAACAATTGTTGGGGAAATATTCAGTTATTTACCGATGTATAAAGTAGGACCACCTCTGCATTTTCATGTCCAGAAAGAGAAATAAACTCTGTTTATAAAGAATTACTTCGTGAGTGTACCATTTCTTTATCTTAGAATCCATTTTTTGGGGTATTCAGAAGTTTAATTTATGTTTGTTTGAATATATTTTGACGTCGTAATATGCAGATTAATAGACTGGCTAAATTACAGATTAATTATTGATCTTGTGTAAACTGATTGGGTAGCTCTTTAGGGCGTAGAAGCTGACATACATAACTCACCCCTATGAACAGACAACGAGCCATAAACCTTTTACTACCCTGAGTTATGTATTGCCCTATTCTTATTGGTGAGTACCGACAGGAAGTTCGCAGGGGAACGGCCTCGCTCATCGTAGCATAGCGCCTCAATGCGCTCGGCCACTCCGCCGCGGCTTTGTATTTAATCTAAAAGAATGCAGAGAAGACAAGACTGTGGAACATATTCCAGTATAAGGTATACAATTCTTTCTCGTTGTTTCACTGTATAACACATTCATTTTCGTGCCTTTCATCATTAGGCTATTGGCACTTCCATACTGCTGTTTTGCCTTTTATGTGGCGTACAACATGTCGTCTGCAACAGTATGAGGGCCTGTTATTATTAAAAGTTACTACTGTAAAAAAAATTTAGCGTGTTTTATTTTTAGAGGTTACTTCAGTTTGTAGAGGAATCGAATTAAGCTGTGACAACATGAATCGTACCAACGTTCGTTGTTAGTCCTCTGAATGGACTTGACGGAAGGTTCTCGCGCCAGAAGGAAACACATTCCACTTCTGGCAGCTGTCTGAATTTACGGCTTTTTTACGTGTTTCGCGACTGGCGAGACGTGTCGTATTTCGCGAGATTGTTTCTGTAACTGTGGGTGAGTTCTGAAAGTTTGTTTTGACACTTTGCTTGTGATACTGAGTTTATGTGTTATTGTTATTGACACCCTGCATTCTGTGTTAATTCGTCTGTGTTCCAAATTGATGTGTATTCGTTCATTAGGTATTTGCCTTTCATTATGGAGTCCTTTTGAATGTGATAATTTTCTTCCACCGTGAGTTTTCGGTTTTGTCCACCTGTGCTCACAAAACACCGTTTTTTTATTATTATTTTACTGATGGCTTGAGGTTGGCAAAATATTAAACTAATATCTTGTTGGCGTAAAAAGTGTGAATTCCAGTACAAGTAGTCTACAACGGGAGTAAAGTGCCTCAGGTCAGGGGCAAGCGGGTCAGAGTTTGTCCATCCGGCCTCGACTGACATCCGATTGATGCACCCACTCCGGACCGGTCTACAGCTATGGCATAGATCCCAGACGGGAACAGCAAAGGACCTGGAAGAGCAATTAAACGGAATGGACAGTGTCGTAAAAGGAAGGTATAAGATGAACGTTGCCGGCCGCTGTGATCAAGCGGTCTGTGGCGCGCCAGTCACGGTCTGCACGGCCACTACGGTCGGGGGGTTCGAATCCCCCCTCGGGCATGGATATTTGTGCCGTCCTTAGTATTAGCTAGTTCATAAGTAGTTTGTAAGTTTAGGGACTGATGACCCCGTAGTTAAGTCCCATAAGCTCTACAAACATTTGATTTTTAAGATGAACATCAACAAGAGTAAAACGAGGGTAATGGAATGTAGTGTCAGAAAATCAGGCGATGCTGAAGGAATTAGATTAGATAATGAGATAATAGAAGTAGTAGATCAGTTTTGTTATTTAGGTAGCAAGATAACGTCTGATGGCTAAATCAAAAAAGATATAAAATGCAGAATGGTTATCGGAAGAAAAGCGTTTATGAAGAAGTGAAATTTGTTGACATCCAGTATTAGTTTAAAGTTTAGGAAGTCGTTTCTGGAGTGTAGTATTCTATGTGAGTAAAACGAGGACGATAAGAGAGTTCAGACGAAAAGATGATAAGAAGCTTTCGAAATGTGATGCTACAGACCAATGATGAAGATTAGATGGGCAGACCACGTAACTAATGAGGAGGTACTCAACAGAATTTGGGAGAAAAGGAGTTTCTATCGTATTCTAAGAGAAGCGCTATAGTGGTTGGACACATTCTGATAAATGTAGGAATCGTCAACTTAGCATTAGAAAGAAGTGTGTGGGTTAAAAATGTTAGAGGGAGACCGAGGAACGAATACAGTTAACAGATTCGAAATGATGTAGATCGCTGAACGTATTCTCAGATGAAGAGGCTTGCAAAGTAGCGTGGAGAGCTGCATCAAACCAGTCTGCGGACTGAAGACCACAACAACAACACATATTCAGAGATCAATGGACTTCTACATCTACATACTCTGCAAATCACATTTAAGTGCCTGGCAGAGGGTTCATTAACCACTTTCATCATCTTTCTGTAGTGTTCCATTCTCTAATAGCGCGGAGGAAGAAAGAACACCTACATTGTTCCGTTTTCGATCTGATTTCTCTTATTTTATTGGGATGATCATGTCTCCCTAAGTAGGTGGCTGGTAGCAAAATATTTTCACATTCAGAAGTGAAAGTCGGTGATTGAAACTTCGCAAACAGATCAGGCCACAATGAGTAACCTCTTTCTTTTAATGATTTCCACCCCAATTCATGCAACATTTCCGTGACGCTCCTCCCCCCCCCCCCCGTAACGTGATAAAACAAAACGAGCTTCCCTTCTCTGCAGTGGCGTAACTATGGGGGGAGGGATGAGGGGGATAGAAGACCCCCCCAGACCCCCCCCCAAAAAAAGGAGAAGAAAAAGAAAAAAGTAATCGTATAACAGCAATCTAGTAACGGTAAAGATTGGAAATTTGGGGTGTTTCACCATAAGCTTTCATTGGATGGGAGTGAATTAGTTTGTTCAACGGGAGTGGTAAATGGTAGTCTGTCTGGAAACTGACAAAAATTTTGCTCGTCAAGCAGGTCTATCACCCCCCCCCCCCAAAGCCAAGTCCTAGTTACGCCATTGCTTCTCTGAACCTTCTCAATATCTTCCGTCAGTCCCACCTGGTGAGGGTCCCAGAATTGGCAACAGTACTGCAGGAAAGGACGCACAAGTGTGATGTAGGCAACCTCTTTGGTGGAACTGGTGCATCTTCGAAGCGTTCTGCCAATGACACGTAATCTTTGGTTCACCTTCCCCACAATATTTTCTATGTGTTATCTCCAGTCTAAGTTGTTGGTAATTGTAGCTCGTAGGTATTTAGTAGGATTTACGACCTTAAGGTTTGACTGATTCATGGCGTAATTTAATTTCTGCGGATTTCTTTTAGTGGTCATGTGTATTACTTCACACTTTTCTTTATTTAGTATCAATTGCCAATTTTCGCACCATGTAGAAATTTTGTCCAAATCGCTCTGCAGTTGCTTTTGATCGTCTGTTGACTTCACTAACCTATAAACGACAGCATCATCCGTGAACAGTTTAAGGGAGCTATTCAGATTGTCTCCTAAATCGTTTATAAACACAAGGAAGAGTAGGGGACCTATAACGCTTCCCTAGGAACGCCAGATATCACTTCTGTTTTACTTGATGATTTTTTGATTTCATTTGATTTGATTTTCTCAGGGAAGCCAAAACAGTCTTGGTCCTATCCGCCACTGCCCGCACCGAAACTAAGTTTATTGTGCGGTATCGCTCCCTGTATATCTAGTAAAGCCAAACAATGCCGTTGAACAGTACAAGAAGTCTCTTTACCAGTTCTTTATTAGACACAATTTCTTCGGTTCTGATTGTCCCAAATGTTCTGTGCCTTTTACTCTACAATGCAATGCATTCGAAGATTAGATGTGATGCAGTTTCATCACCGTCATCACAGATCCTAGGGTCCTCTTCTGTTATTCCCATTGTATGTAGGTGTTTTTTGAAATTCCTATGGCCTGTCAGCAATCCAACCATGACTATAATCTCTCTCCTGTTCAGCCCCAGAATTGCAGAGCTTGTTTTAAAACATGGCTTTCCCATCATTACCTTGCCATGTTTTTGTTGATAGACTTTGGTCCAATATTCTACGTGCTGTCTTCTGAGCCAGTTACGTAGCTCCAATTTGATCATTGCGTTGGTGATTGTCAGGACACGTTCCGGTTCAATAAATGGAGTTTCTTTTCGATGACTTACCGTTGATTACAACGAACTGTGTCCTTATAGGGAATCGTGAATCCAATCGCACAACTGGGGAGATATTCCATAAGCACGCAATTTCATTAGACGCCGCTTGTGGGAGTTTGGAGTAACCTTGTATTTTGATACGTAATTAGTAACTGTAATATATGGCAGATGACGACAGCGTTCACATAAAATATGATATTCGAAGCGTAAAGGAAACTATTATTTTTCGCAACATACACCAAGAGAACCGCCTGTTTCCTCACAACCGTATCGACGCGTCGGTCCCGTTTATCGCCGTCGCTGATAAGGCGTCGTCCTCAGTGGGCCTTCTCGGTATGGCCCCTCCCTGCGCCCAGGCTGAGTATTTTTGGCTGGCGGTCTCCTTTGAGCAGGCAGAGCTGCGGTGGGGCCTCGTTTATCGCTTTGTGGCGGGACCCGCCCGCCAGAGAGCCGCCTTTCGTATTTGTATTTCACGTGCCGGCAAAATTATTCGCGGCAAAACTCGCCGCGATTATTACATCTGAAATTCTAAACGAGGCGGCGGCGGCTGGGAGCTCATCGCGGGCCTTTGTTGCTTCCGCGGGCAAAGTTAATTCGGCAGAGCGCGCCTTTGTTCTCGCCGCCGATCTTAACATCACTGTGCGGCCTGCACCCGAGGGCGGCGGCGCAATCAGTACCCCGTGCTTACTGGCAGCGGGTCGCCTCGCCGTACAGAAACGTGTGCCAAAGTCGCTGTCTCTCTTTGTTAACTTAATCTGGCGGAAAATAAACTGTAAACGCTGTGTTCTCATTACCCGTTTAAATACGTATCCTACTCTAGGAAAGAAAAGGGACTGCATTTCTTTTCAGTTTATAGCAAATGCAGAATGTTGCTTGTTATTTTCTGTGCGTACACTTTACCGAGGTTCAGTGATCTCCATATTCAATTCCTTTCTTCTGCCTTTCCGTTATTTCTCAGTATCTGTAAACAAAGCTTCTAACTGGTCAAATCAATTACCGTCTAGACCAGTTGTTTCCAACCTGTGGTAGGTAGGTCTGACGTCGTAGCAAATGAAATTTAAAAAAAAAATAGTAACTGTCCTGTATAGTTACTTGAACTGAAATTTGCTGAACTATTAAACACTGAATAATGATAACCTTTTTGTTGTACCTTTTCAGGCTTTCCCAGCGATCTAGTGACATGATGGGAGGTCGGGTATTCTGCCGGATGTCAATGTCTACTCTGCACAATATTTCAGCTACGTAACTCGTAACCTTCATTTGGTGCGACCTGAGACTGCTTTCCAAGTGGACCTGGTCCAGTATTTATGTCTGCTGTTCTAGGTGCTCCCTCTGTGGTCCGCGCCTGTCAGACCCGCCTCTGATCGCTCCATCTGTGGTCTGGTGCTCCGTTTGCGGTCCGCACCCACTCCTGAGGTGTTCTGGGGCGCTGATGTCAGCAAAGGCCCTTTCCATGGAAAGGACAGGGTCAGTGAGTTTCTCATGCCACCCAACATCAAGTTCACCTTAGAACTGGAGAAGAATGGGCAGCTGCCTTTTCTGGATGTGCTGGTAAAAAGGAAAGCAGATGGATCAATTGGCCACAGTGTGCATCGGAAATCAACACACACTGACTTATACCTGCAGGTCAGCAGCTACCACAATCCTGCACAGAAGAATGGGTTCCTCAAGACATTCGTCCACAGAGCACGTGCCTTGTCAGACCAAGAAAGTCTACATTCTGAAATTGAGCACCTTAAAGAAGTGTTCTACAAGAATGGATATACGACAAGACAGATTGAGAGGGCATTTCAACCAGCCCTTTCACCAGATGTTCCGAAACAGAGGAAGAGGAAGCAAAGAAGACAGCTTATCTACCATATGCCGATTCTATTTCAACCAGAATCAGTAGGATTCTACGTAAACACAACATCAAGTGTGTTTTCTTTCCAGCCAGCAAGTTCAGGGGCTTGGTGGGAAATGTGAAAGATGTCCTGGGGTTACGGAAACCAGGGATTTATAGCATCCCTTGGCAATGTCGAATGTCGTACATTGGCCAGACCACCAGAACAGTGGATATCAGGTGCAATGAGCATCAAATGCACACCCGATTAAGGCAAGTGACGAAATCAGCCATTGCTGATCACTGTCTGGAGCTGGATCATGTCATGAACTACGTGACACCAAGATTTTGGCACAGACACCGAGATTCTATGACAGTGTTATTAAGGAGGCAATAGAAATCAAAGTGGCTAACAATTTCATGAACCGAGACACAGGCTACCAGCTAAGTAAAGCCTGGGACCCTGCTCTGGAACTATTGAAGAAGCAACGAGGACAGCACCAGTACAACACAGACACAAGCGCTGGAGGCATGGACATGCAGAACGTTCCCCAAGCAGAGCACCAGGAGGACGCGACTGAAGATACAACGTCCAGGAGCAGGCACAGTGAGCACAGACCACAGAGGGAGCGCCAGGCCGAAGATGAAGCTCTCGGAGGTGGGTACGATGTGCGAGGATCACAGAGAGAGCACCCTGGGTTGCAGCGGACGGAAAACAGAACATCAGCGCCCCAGAACACCTCAGCAAGTGGGCGCGGACCGCAAACAAAACGCTAGACCGCGGATGACACGCTCGGAGGCGGGTATGGCGGACACGGACCACAGAGGGAGCACCTACAACCGCCAATGGAGGGGGAAGGCTGCGGACATAAATACTGGACCCAGTCCACTCAGAAGGCAGTCTCAAGTCGCATCTGATGAAGGTTACGAGTTACGTAGCTGAAATATTTTGCAGAGCAGGCAATGACATCCGGCAGAATACCCGACTACCCATCTTATAACCTTTTATTGCTAATAGAATCCATTAGCCAAAGAACTGATTTTAATAAAATATTCAAGGCTTTATGTTTTCGTAAGTTTTACGTAAAAAGTGGATGAAACAGTATATTGAAAAATAATAAAGTGAAAGAAGAATGAAACTTTAACTCTGCATTGGAGTGTGCGCTGATATGAAACTTCCTGGCAGATTAAAATTGTGTGCCGGTATCGGGACTCGAACCTGAGACCTTTGCCTTTTGCTGGCAAGCGCTCTACCAACTGAGCTATCCCGACACGACTCACGATCCATCCGCCTGCGAAAGGCAAATGTCCCAGGTTCGAGTCCCGGTTCCGGCACACAATTTTAATCTGTCAGGAAGTTTCATATCAGCGCACACTCCGGTGCAGAGTGAAAGTTTCATTCTGGAAACATCCCTTAGGCTGTGGTCCTGCAAGGTTCCCAGGAGAACTTCTGTGGTTTGGAAAGTAGGGGACTAGGTACTAGCAGAAGTAAAGTTGTGAGGACGAATCGCGAGTCGTGTTGGGATAGCTCAGTCGGTAGAGCGCTTTCCCGCGAAAGGCAAAGGTCCCTGCTTCGAATCCCAGTTCCGGTACACAATTTTAACCTAAGTTTAATAAAATGTAAGCTTTTACTAATCACTGGTTAGACTGTCTGTAATCATTTTTAAGCATGAGAGTGGCCTAAAAGTAATATAATTATTGTTAACAACATCTGTCCAGGCCACAATAAACAAAAACTCTTCTATGAATCCCTTCAGTTTCGTCCGTAGACCTACTTACGCAAATTTCATTATGATTTGAATCATTACAATTTATTCCACCGCCATCTAGGATCGCCGTCCAAGGTGAAAAACATTTCTTAAAAATCTTATTTTATTTCAGCACCCGTCCCTGGATCACTTAATAATTATTTACTAGAATCAACTATGAAATGGCGACTGGTGACTGCATTTCAGCGTCCGATATTGAAGATGCTGCAACTGGAGCTAAAATCCTTGATTACTATTGTTGTTGAGAAAAAACAATCTAACAACGACTCTCGCAAAATTATGATAATATCGTCCTTTCAAATCACGACCTGACAGATACAAGAGAAAGATAAGACAAGAAAGATTACACATTCTACAACTGTTTAAATATTACTCGAACAAAGGGCTGAGTTAACATTCACGACGATATTAAAATTTCTTTGTTGTAAAAAACAGTTCATTGACGTCCTTGGTAACACTTTATCTTGACATCACCGCACTTATGTTTTTGATTAGAATTCAATACGGCGTCACTTACTATTAATATCGTTTCTCCAGGGGACGCTACATCCGCAAGACCTAAAAAATGATCAGCGAAGTGTATAAAATTCAAACTGCGAAAGATAGTTAGATTCTGCCTTAACGGAAATGAAAGAGACGTTTGGAGACAAGAAAAGAAGTTGCATGAATTTCAAGAACTCAGATGGATAACCAGTACTGAGCGAAGAATGGAAAGCTGTTAAGGTGGAAGGAATGTACAGACGGCCTATGCAAGAGAAATGAACTTGAAGGTGGTATTGTAGAAAAAGTGGGAGAATTACACGAAGATGAGATAGGAGATACAATACAACGAGAAATATTTGACAGAGCACTGAAAGATCTTAGTTGGTTCAAGGCCCCGGGAGTAGATGATACTCCCTCTGAACTGCTGATATCATTGGGAGAGCCACTCATGAAGAAAGTGTTCCGCTTTGTGTGTAAGATTTATGAGACAAGGGGAAATACCCTCTTTCTTCAAGAAGAATATAATAATTGCAATTCTAAACGAAGAAAGTGCAGAAAAGTGTGAAAATTATAGAACTATCAGTTTAATAAGTCGTGCTTGTAAAATAATAACACGAATAATTTACAGACCAATGGAAAAACTGGTGGAATACGACCTTGGGGAAAATCAGTTTGGATTTAGGATAAGTGTGGGAACACGTGAGCAAAACTCACATTACGACTTATCTTGTAGATCTGGAGACAGCTTTTCACAATGTGGACAGGAAAACACTCTTTAGAATTCTGAAGGCAGCAGGGGTAAAATATATGGAGTGAAGAGTTATATTCAACTCGTTCAAAAGCCAGACAGCAATTATAAGAGTCGAAAGGCATAAAACGGACGCAGTGATTGGGAAGGGAGTAAGACAGGATTGTAGCCTTTTCACAATGTTGTTCAATCTGTGCATTCAGCAAACTGTGAAAGAATGCAAGGAGAAATTTGAAGAAGAAATTAAATTTCAGAGAGAAGAAGTAAAAACTTTGAGGTTTGCTGATAACGTAGTAATTCTGTCAGAGACAGCAAAGGACCTGGAAGACAGTTAAACGGAATGGATACAGTCTCGAATGGAAGGCATAAGACGAACATTAACAGGAGTAAAACAAGGGTAATGGAATGCACTGTCAGAAATTCAAGCAATGCTGAATGAATTAGATTTGGTAATGAGACAATCAAAGTAGTTGATGAGTTTTGTTGTTTGGGTAGCAAAATAACTTCCGATAGCCGAAGTAAAGAAGAAATAAAATCCAAATTGGCTATGGGAATAATTTATTGACATCCAATAATAATTTAAATGTTAGGGAGTATTTTCTTAAAGCATTTGTCTGGGGTGTAGTATTGTATGGGCGTGAAACTTAGTCGATAAGGAATTCAGACGAAAAGATGATGGAAGCTTTTGAAATGTGGTGCTACATTTGAATGATAGAGTTATTTGAGTAGATCTCGCAACTAATGAAGAGGTACTGAGGAGAACTGGGGAGAAAAGAAGTTGGGGCCAGATTTTTACTAAGCGAAGGGATAGATTGGTGGGACAAATTCTGAGACATCAAGTAACTGTCAATTTAGTATTAGAGGAAAGTTTAAGCGGTAAAAATCGCTGACGGAGACCGAGAAACGGTTACAGTAATCAAATTCAAATGGATGTAGGTTGCCGTTCTTATACGGAGATGAAAAGGCTTGCTTAGGACAGAGTAGCGTGGAGAGCTGCTAGTCTGCGGCGGCTGTAAATAAATAAAGGAATCCGTTGAAATTAAGTGATGACAAGCATGTAACTTCGAGCAACGGTATTAGCCCTAGGATTAGCAAACTTGAAAATAAGACAAAAACCGTTAAAACACATTGCAGCAAAAAAGAATTTAGTCTACTTCTAAAAGTTTCTGCTACAACAGTACGTTAAGTGTTTTGATTAAATTTTATTTTTAGTGGGGCACTAGTTTTCCAGCCTTGTGCCCGCTCACGGCAAAGAACTCAGAGTAGTCTCTGGTCGAAAATAGGTTCCGAGCCCCGGCCTAGCCTCTGTACCAGTGTTCGACAATTGGCGGAGCGCGGCCCAACCAAAAAATTTGGAAAGTATTAAATGTGTACACAAATAATTTAAAAATATTTTCTGCATATGATAAATTCGTTTGAGCACGACCATTATAATCCTTTCATGTTGTTGTTGTTGTTGTGGTCTCCAGTCCAAAGACTGGTTTGATGCAGCTCTCCACTCTATTCTATCCTGTGCAATCATCTTCATCTCTTCTTATAAGACGAGGAGCAGCAGCAATAAGAGAGTTCCACAAGATATCAGCTCACAAGAACTCACTTCTGTAGACTCAAATCCATGAAACCACCATGGCCAATGCAAGATGCGCCCCTTGTTTACGATGTCTGTCAAAAATGCAAAGATGTTTGGAAAAAGTTTCCTCCGGCTAACTCTCGACTTATAACTGACCCTACGAAACGTGTGAATGCATTCGGTCTTCCCAGAAAACTATGGACGACCCTGAACCGATTCCGCACAGGGCATGGAAGATGCAGAGCTTGTTTGTATGAATGGGGATACAAAGATGCCTCGGCTTGTGACTGTAGTGCTCCTGTGCAAACTATGCAACACCTGGTTGAAGAGTGTGCACTATGGAAATTTCCTGGATGACTCAGTGAGCTGCATTTGGTGAAAACTAGAGCTGTAGAGTGGTTAAGAGGCCTAGTTATTCAATTATAGTATTTTCTCTGATTTGTTTGTTTGCTTGCTTATATTATGCGTATTTATACATAGTTTTTGTACATGAAATTCTTTATATATGAAAATTTTCAAATAAGACTGTAACAAGACCATGTAAGCCAATCGAATAAAAAAAAAATCTTCATCTCTGAATAACAGTGGTAACTCTCATACTTTTGAACTCGCTTACTGCGTTCGTTTCTCAGTGTCCGTCGGTCTAAGGCTCCTCGCTGCGGAACGAGCGGTTGCTCGCCGTCGGAGGTTCGAGTCCTCCCTGGGGCATGTGTGTGTGTGTGTGTGTGTGTGTTTGTGTGTGTGTGTGTGTGTGTGTGTGTCTATGTGTGTGTGTGTGTGTGTTTGTGTGTTTTGTCCTTAGGTTAGTTTACCTTAGTTTAAGTAGTTTGTAAGCTACAGACTAATAACCATGCAGTTAGGTCCGATAGATTTACAAACATTTGAATATTTGAACATCAGCCGCCCCCTGCTATTTTCAGCACACACACTTCCTTCCAACGCTGAACTGACGACTCCTTTATATATAAGAATGTGTCTCACCAATCCAGGTGCGCATCTAAGCTCTCTGGTGGCCGTGATAAGGGTGTCAATTGGTGCTCCCTCCCCTCCATCGCTTTATCGTCGCAATGACAAAGTATGACTACAATATAAACTAAAAAAAACTAGGGGCGTATTGAGTTCTTTTATTCACAAGCAGGACAACACGTACTATATGAAAGAAGCCATAACTGAATACAGATACGAATGTAAATAAAACATAAATTTAAATAAAATTGAAACCTAGGCCTAACTTAAGAAACAATTTTCCAATAGGTATACATAAACAACGTAAAATATTTAGTATTAAATAAAAATCAAATGCAGATGTATTAGTAAAATTTTCCAAGTATAATATTGAAGAATAAAATCTTGAACGATTTACTGAAACAATGAATCAGTATAAACAAGAATTGTAACTCGTAATTTTTATCCCATTTCATAATGGCTGGCTGGCGCAACAGTAATGGACAAATGATTTAAATCATTAGCATTCTGATGCAAATTTGTAATTATGTGCAATTATGTGTTTCGCGCGGTTAGCCTATCAACAGATTGGTTAAATTTTGCAGATAAAATCATCTGGGGCTTCAGATTCCACCTCTAGCAGCGGTATAAGCTGTTTTAGCATTATTATAAAATAACTGTCACTCCATAATGTCGTCTGGTACACAACCCGCGCAGTACCATTTCTAACAAAACACAGTATTACTTGCAATAAGGTATTTTTATTAACCGGTTTCCCTTTTTTTGGGGGGGGGGGCATCATCAGAGTCTAGGAAATAATTTTGGGCAATCTTTATGCGCCTCATCTTATCGTGTATTATCATATACTAAGCTTCCAGGTTAGTACTGACCTTCGTTAAATATATAACAAAATTTAAAAACCTTCCCCACGTTCTTCATAGGATTAAAATAGATGATAAAATCTTGAAACCTGCATTGCCGCTGCTGAACCCCAGTCAAAAAAAGACGACTATTAGCAAATAAGTATCTAGATTGAGGACAACTACTGAATAACTAAAATATACACTGCTAAGGTTGTATTACCAAATGGGATTACAAAGGTAGCAAAAACCGTATAACAATCTGTAAGTCAAACATTTTATAAACTGCGCATGATAAAACTAGGCCTGTAAAATTTCTCCACACTCATTTTCCAGTTTCTGACGATGCCCCAAAAAGGCTTAACGCGTTAATAAAAATAAATTATTGCAAACAGATTAGAAATTATTATAAAAGTTATCTCAAAACAGTCCACACGTTCAAGTCAAGCGTTGACCTTACCGTGGCACCGGCTCCTCTGTCTTCTACAGGGTCCTTAATGACAACGTTTATAAAAATGCTAAAATAGCTTCCATCGCTATTATACTTGGCATCCGAAGCCCCAAATTATTATATCTACTACATGTAACCAATATGATGATATGCTAACGGCGTGAAATGTATACGTTATAAACAGCTACAATTTGCAACAGAGCATGCTCGCTATTTGAATTGCGTGACCTGAAATTGAATTTTACAAGCTGCTTCCTTTCGGCAAAAGTATTGATAACAGCGTCATGTGAGACATTAGACGTTAACTGATGTTAAATGCTGATTATATTCAAGCCTGTAAAACGTTGTTGTGCTATTCTATTTCTGGATTAATATATTTTTATTGGTTTCAATTTACTAAATGTTCAAATGTTTGTTAAGCTTATGGGACTTAACTACGGGGTCATCAGTCCCTAAACTTACAAACTACTTATGAACTACTTACTAACTAGGGGGGGGATTCGAACCCCCGACCGTAGTGGCCGTGCTGACCGTGACTAGAGCGCCTCAGTCACCTCGGCCACCGCGGCCGGCTCAATTTACTAAAAACGCTTTTCAGTTGCTGAAAGTGAAAGGAGCATTCTTAGAAAAACCCTTAGTGCCGTTGTAACATTTGTATATTTGTCCTCTAATCCATTTTGGCAAATTAAGCTCAATATTTTTGCAGGGTACAGGGATTGCTGTTTTCACGGTTGGTATTTAATTAAGGACTTGATATAAATGCAATTATATTTTTAATTCAATTATTAAGGACATTATTTTATTTTATATATCCGCTAAGTACATTGCCTCGGTTTAATGTCATCATCCTTTAATACCTCCAGCTGAGCCCCATGTAAAAATCAGAAGAAATAGTTAATATTTTGTGATGCATGTAACCAGTTCGTCAATGCAAGGAGAATGTGGTCCACTATTTCTTCAGTAGTGTTACGGAACATGTTTTCAGCGGTCCAGTTCCACACAATCTTCGTCGACCACCCTCTTCCTTTTCCTCTGAATTGAGAATGAATACTGAGCTTCTCACGTCAGCTATATTCTTGTCTTCTGAAATTATATCTATTACCGCTGTTGCGATTGTTCTAGTTTCCTGTTGTGTATGATTAACACCTTGGTGACTGGTGATATCCTCTTTCTGTAAAATTATGTTTACAACATCGAATCGTCTTATGTGCTTTCATCAAAAACAAAATGATGAGATAAATTCAAAACTGCTTACATTTTTTTAAATATTTTTAGATACCGGTAATGTTTTGGTCTCATGGATGGATATCGCACTAGATAAAAGTTCATTTAAAGCGTTGATTACCTCTTACAGATATTGACCAAAGTGTTCATCGGCCCCTAAACCTCCGACGGCGAGCAACCGCGCGCTCCGCAGCACTGTGGTTTGAGCGCTCGGACACTGCATCACAGCCAGATATTTGTGCATTTTAAGATACCTGTACAGGCACACTCTTCAACGTAATCCCCCACGTGTTACTGGAACGATGCAAAATATATATAGAGGCAGTTTATTATTCTAAAATATGCTTCTGCATTACGCGAAACACTTGCAGCAGTCACTGCAACTAAATTTAATGATATTCACGGAATATGTGACATCTAACTGCGATTGGGCAAAGCTGAAATTGTGTACCCAGCCGGGATTCGAACCCGGGTCTCCTGCTTTCTAGGCAGTTGCGCTGACCCCTACACCAATTTTTTTTTTTTCTTTTGTATTCTTTATTTTTTTTTTTTTTTTTAATTCTTTATGTATATATATATATTGTAATATATGACAAGAGGTGCGCCGTAGTGATGCCGCCGGCATACTTAAAATCGTCCAAACGTGTCTTCTCGTTGATTATTATGTTCCGTTGTGGGTTCTGTTCAGTTCAGGTTGGTTGCGTTAAGATTTATCTTCTCATCGCTTGGACGTTCCAGCTGCGAGGCGGGTCGTGAAAGGCACTCCGTAAAAAGTTGGAAAAATATTTCTGGTACTTTGGGTTACGGGTTAGGACGCAGTGTCGTTCATTAAGAAAGTTCCAGTATCCAAGTACTGATTTCTCGCCAGGATCAAAGAGGTATCGGATCGTGTAGCCACGAATCCAATTTACCGAGTGTGTTTTGGTGGTGGGGTAGAAAGTCTCCTCCGGAAATAGGAGCATGTTGATGTCGATCTGGGCGGGTGTTTGGCGAGTAAGGAACGCCAAAATTCGCCGAGCGAGCGTCCAGACATCGTTCGCCTGACCACAGTGGAACCTGTGGCCGTCTGTGTCGTCCACTCCGCAGTGAATGCAGAGGGGTGAATCGGCGAGATGGATCCGATGCAGGCGATGTCGGTTTACTTGTTTTCCGTTCACAGTGAGATACCAGGTTGACTGGACGTCTGATTCGAGAAAACGTTCGTAAATAGCTTTCCATATATGCCGCCATACATACTGTGGATGCTTAATTTCGATCGGGTTGGATGGTCGACACTGTTGTAGCAGATCATATACTGTTTTAGTCTGAGACAAACGAGCAGGTGGTAAAGATTTGTATACATAACTAAGGTCCAAGAAGAATCGTCGGATATGATGGAAGGCAACTGGAATGGCTGCAATCGTCACTGGGGCTACCAAAGAGTCCGGGGCAAAGGCATTGAATAGTATACCGGTGAGACTCTGTGGGCAACGTCGCCAGATTTTTAATTGAGAGCTGACGTAGAGCGCCGTGACTCTGGTCGGCACATGTGTTAGTCCCACCCCACCACGTTCCCGCGGGAGTGCAAGGGCGTCGTATTGCACTTTGAATATCAATCCGGAGCTGACGTAGGAGCCTAACGCAGCCAATATACGCCGTGCCAGGAGAGTTGGGATCGGTAGCACTTGAGCAACATGGGGTATGCGAGAGGCATGATAGACGTTCACATATTGTGTACGTTGAAGTATGTCGAGGGATCGTAGCCGGTGATCTGCCAGACTTCCCCTGATTCTCTGAAGCAATCGCCGACCGTTGATCGCTGCTGAGCGGCGGAGATCGGCTGAAAAATCTATGCCAAGACATCTAACGGTTGTGGCTACACTTAGAGGAGCGATGCTTCTCTCTGGTAGGCCCTCGCCGATGAGCAAGACCTTGGATTTTGAGACGTTGAGCAAGCTGCCTGATGCCTCGCCATAAGTGGCCACCCACGTCAGGGCTGCCCGTACGTCGTTCTCAGTGCGTAGGTAAAGGACGATGTCATCGGCGTAAGCTGTACAACAGAATCGGTTCCCATGTAAACTCATACCTTCCAAACGTTGGCGTAGTCCCTGGAGCAATGGTTCTAAAGCAAAGGCGTATAATATAGTTGAAAGTGGGCAGCCTTGTCGGACGGATCGTGTTATAACCACGGGTGGGGTGAGGCGACCGTTGAACATGATTTTGGAGGTCGCGCCAGTCAGAAGGCGCATAACTACTGCAATAATGTCGCCAGGGAAACCCATGTGCTGGAGAACTGTCTGTAAGTAGGAGTGATCAACACGGTCGAAGGCCTGGCTAAAGTCAAGTGAAGCCAGGGCACCAGGAAGTCGTTGATATCGGGCAAGTGCTATCATGTCTCGATAGCGGCAAAGAGCCGTATGGATATTGTTGTCTCCTCCTAAGGACGTCTGGTCGCAGGATGTGACGTACCGTGCAACTTTCTTGAGTCGTGAGGCCAACAACCGTGTAAATATTTTCATATCGCTGTTAAGCAGAGTTATAGGCCGATAATCTTGTATTCTGGATGACCCGTTCGGTTTGTGTACAGGAATAATTATGCCTTCAAGGAAGGTTTTAGGGACATCAGTCGCTGGGGACATTAGTTCTTGAGCGATCGTCGTCCATGTAGGTGCTAACAAATAGTCAAAACTTTTATAAAATTCAACGGGAATACCGTCGGGCCCAGGAGACCTATTGTTATGCCCCATTTTAATTGCTTCTAGTACTTCATCCGTGGTCACGCCTTCCTGGAGTTCACGTGCCACCTCCACTGGGAGAGTACTTGGAATAAGTTGTGCGACTTCTGAAATCAGTTCTGGCGAATGCGGAACAGCTTCATATAGTCTTGTGAAATGGGCATGAAACGCCTGACCGATGGCGTGTTGGGTATCGTGCCGGTGACCTTCCGCGTCAATCAGGGCGTGTATCAGAGCCCGGCGTCGTTTTTGTCTTTCCTGGATGAGATGGTACATCGACGGATGTTCTTCACCTATTCTATCATTTGTACGAGATCGGATGACAGTCCCTTCCAGGTGGCGGCGCATTATCAAAGAGATTTGGGCCTTTGTACGGTGAACCATCGTCTGCCTGGCTGGTGAGAAAGGCATCGTCACACATTCTCGAAGAATGGAATAATAAAAATTCAAAGTGTTGTTTCGCCATGTCTTGATGTCCCGGCCGTAATTCATCAGAGACTTGCGCAGCGTTGGCTTTGCACAGGAGAGCCACCAAGATAGAGTGGAGTTATAGGCATTACGACGGCGTAAACACTGTGCCCACGCACTTTCGATGATATGTCGACAGTCTGGAGCGGTCAGGTGAGACACGTTTAGTTTCCACAGGCCACGACTATGCCACACACGCTGTCGGACGAGACTAACGTCGCAGATATATGCCTCATGATCTGAAAAGGCTAAGGGCCAGACTTCCGCGTGACGGGTTCCACCTGCGAGAGAGCGGGTGAGGTATATGCGATCCAGGCGGCTCGAGGAATGGGCGGTGTAAAACGTAAAGCCAGGGCGAGTTCCGTAGAGCTTTGTCCAGGTGTCAACGAGTTGTAGTCTGTCGATGACCACGGAGAGAGCCGCACAGGGTGAATGTTGTGGCAGTTGGTCGGTGGGCCCTTGTGTCGAGTTGAAATCCCCGCCAAATACCAAGTCATCCTGTGGACCCATAAATAGCGGCGTGATATCCTCGGCGAAGAATGTATTGCGGTCTCGACGGTGGCTGGAGCCGGATGGTGCATAGATGTTAATGATACGCACTCCAAATACAGTAAGAGCCATTCCCCGAGCAGTGTGGAGGTAAACGACGTCGTCTGCTGGAATGCCATCGCGTAGGAGGATGGCGACGCCGCTGCCGGTGTCGGAGGCGTGTGAAACATAGCCAGTGTAACCAGTAGGGATGAGAAAATCAGCGACAAACACCTCCTGTAGGAGCGCAATATCAACATCACTTGAGTAGATGGTGTCTCGAAACATCGCCAGTTTGTGTGGGGCGCGAATGGTGGCCATATTCATCGTGGCGATACGATATTGCTGCGGATGGACACTTGCAAGGTTTACAGAAGGCGTTGCAGCGGCTCCCGAAAGTCGCTGACTTGCCGTGTCTCCCACAGTTGCCGCAATTCTTAGTTGGGTACCAAATCTGGTGCCTCCATGGGATGCACCCGCTCGGCCACGTTAGCTGTCTGATCCGCTCCTTCG
This sequence comes from Locusta migratoria, assembly GCA_026315105.1. Taxonomy (NCBI): domain Eukaryota; kingdom Metazoa; phylum Arthropoda; class Insecta; order Orthoptera; family Acrididae; genus Locusta; species Locusta migratoria. The sequence goes on from CM048751.1 coordinate 28,845,217, forward strand.
CCAACATCGTCGGCCCATGATGTGGATGTCGATGACGTGTGCTGGCGTTGGTCTGTAACGGACGAGGCGCATGCTCCAAGCGGTGCTGTGAGGGTAAGGTCGTTCTTAGGTGCTGACATCAAGGATGGTATGTCCTGATTTGAGGTATGGTGCGTCACCGTAGGACTGTCCAGTGTGGCAGTATCATCCTGCTGCTGGTCGGAAAATGGTACGTCACTGTCAGACATTCGTTCGGTATCCGAAAAGGTCGTCTGATGGAGGCCGTCAGCGGAGGGTGTTCGACGGCGTTTCTTACGCCTCCGAGGTGACCGCTGTTTTCGGATGTGTTGTTCTGAATCAGAATTTGGTTGTTCCTCTTCTATCGCCGCACCCGTCTGTACGAAAGCGAACGTCGGCACCACACTTAGGTCGATGTCCATGATACCAGCAGAGTCATTCGGAGTTGCCTCTATTGTTGCCGGTTCTGGTGAGGGCGCTGGAGGCGGTGCTGTGCTTGTGTCGTCAGTATTTTCTTCTGCGTTGGGTACAGGCAACGTAGGTTTAGGCGTAGCCTGGAGTTGTATTACGTGGTTCTGTGCAACTGCAGCGTAGGTGACGGGTAGGGACGTGACCGTTGTTGCTGAGGCCACCTCACCTAGTGGTGTCTGTACCAAACGTCGGCGCATACATTCGGACCGGACATGGCCTTCCTCGCCACATCCTGAACATGTTCGTGGCTGGCCATCGTACATAACGATGGCCCGCACACCACCAATCATCAGGTACGACGGAACGTGTTTCTTCAGCTCAATCTGTATCTGACGCACACCATTTAATACCTGGTAGGTCGTAAATGTTTGCCACTTTTCTGCGAGGTGACCAACGACGTTACCATACGGTTGGAAGGCTGCAATGACCGTTTCTTGAGGTACTTCAAACGGGAGCTCAAACACCCGTAGAGTACGTAATCCGAATCCTACATGATCGACCGTTACGGCACCGATGTGTCCATCAGAGTGCTTGAACTTCAGTCCGGTGTTATGTCGTTGGACAACTTCAGTGCATAGCGCTTCTGTCGTCATCTTGATATAGACGATGCTTCCCGTGATTGAAAAGTGTATTCCGATCACGTCTTGTGGGTTCAAACGAAGATCTTCTCGTATGAACTGTTCGATTTCAAAAGCTCTCGGTCGTGGATGTTCAGCCTGAAACGTTACTTTGATCGTCGCACGGCGGTAAGCGTGCGCCATGAGGTTCGTGAATGCGGGACTCAATACACACAAATACCGCGACGCGGAAGTAAACAAACCCCGGAGCGGAGCGTTAAGCGGCGCGCGGCGCAGGTGCGCACGCTAGCACGGCCCAAGGCCAACTGTCCGAATGGGGACACAGTGATCACCGCACCTGCAAGGACTACCTAAGCACCTAGTATGAAGTATGCTAAATTATTTTCTCGTTGTAACATTGGCACTTTTCAGCCATATTGTCTCCATTGTCAGTTTTAGGAAGCGCAGCTTCCCCTTTTCGCTCATGGCATCTTGCGTGCTATGAATAGCAACAGACAGACTGTATGTTCTCGATTTTCTAAAGGCGTTTGACACGATACCGCACTACAGACCGCTAACTGAAGAACGAGCTTATGGAATAGGTACCCAAATTTGCGAGTGGCTCGGAGAGACTACTTCAGTAATAGAATCCATTTCGTTCTCCTCGATGGTGAATGTTCTTCAGAGACTAGGGAATTGTCAGCGGTGCCCCAGCTAGTGTAATAGGACTGCTGTTATTTTCTATCTATATAAATGATCTGACGGACAGAGTGAGTTGCACTCTGCGGCTGTTTGCTGACGATGCTGTGGTGCACAAAAGGGTGTAGCCGTTGTATGACTAGTAGGATGCAGGACGAAATTTCTAGGTGTTGTGAGGAATGGCAACTAGAGTTAAATGGAAAGAAATGTAAGGTGATGCTGGATGAGTAGGAGAAACAATCCCCTAATGTACGAATACAGCATTAATAGTGCTCTGCTTGCCAGAGTCGCATCATTTAATTACCTAGGTGTAATGTTGCACAGTGATGTGAAATGGAAAGAGCATATAAGAACAGTCATGGGGAAGGCGAGTTGCTGAAGAGAAGTGTTAACAGACGAAGAAGGAAGGAAGCTTAAGGTTTAACGTACCGTCGACAGCTTGGTCATTAGAGACGGAGCTAATGCTCGAAGTTTTGGGTAAGGATGGGGAAGGAAATCGGCCGTGCCCTTTTTGAAAGGAACCAACCAGGCATTTGCTTGGAGTGATGTAGGCAAATCACTGTTACCAACAGGGTAAATAAGAGAAGTGACGTATTTTTTCTGTTTCTTTGTGCATTATGGTATCGATCAGGATAGGAGGAGGGTAACCATTGTTTGTTGCTATTTTTTATAATATTTAATTCAATTTGGAACTTTTCTTTACCCATGGTGACTGATGATAAACGATGCATACATCTCAGCACCTCAAGACCCTTCTAAATGTTAATCGCTGATTATATTCAAGCCTGTAAGGCGTTGTTGTGCTATTCTATTTCTGGATTTATATATTTTTATTGGTTTCAATTTACTAAAAACGCTTTTCAGTTGCTCAAAGTGAAAGGAGCATTGTTAGAAAAACCCTTAGTGCCGTTGTAACATTTGTATATTTGTCCTCTAATCCATTTTGGCAAATTAAGCTCAATATTTTTGCAGGGTACAGGGGTTGCTGTTTTCACGGTTGGTATTTAATTAAGAACTTGATATATAAATGAAAGCCGGCCGCGGTGGCCGAGGGGACTGAGGCGCTTCAGTCACGGTCTGCACGGCCACTACGGACATATTTAGGAAAAGTATGTCTGTATGTGGCCAGAAAACATCCTTTTATGTACACAATACTATTGTTCACTATCTTCCCAATGGTAAAAGCAATAGTCCAGCCTTGGAAAAGAGTGGAATATATAAAATTACTTGCAACTGTGACATCTTTTACATTGGTAAGTCAGGCAGGGCAATATCTACCAGATTCAAAGAACACCACGGAAGTCGGAAACTTAGGAAAGAAAACTCAACATTTGCAGACCACCTGCTAAAAGATGGCCACAACTGCAAGGTAACTCATGAACACCTACTCCATATCCAGAAAGGAAAGAAAATTACCTGCTTTGATATATTAAAAATTAATAAACATATGTCAACTTCCTCAGACCTTGTACTAAACGACTAAACACAATGTCCATTTCGCCACTTCTGTGTGCAGAATCGAACCAGGACACATAAACTACCCACTCCTACTCAGCTACCTCAAGTCCCTACTACAGATACATATCCTAATTACTTTCTGTGATCACAGAAGCTTAGCTTCTTACCGGATACCAATTATAATTTATTATTTTGGTAATAATATTGGCCATATAAACCAGTAACTATAATTTAACCATTTAAATTTTTACCTATATATTCACAGATGTTTCATTCAGTTTATTCTCGCCTATCTACGTACAAAATGTTTGACCAGTTAAACTTAATATCATTTGTTCAGCCAATTTCTGTTGTTCAGTTTATTTCTTAGGACAAATTTTGTACTTTATATCTTGTCATATTTTATCAATGTTCATCTCGTATTATCTGCCAATATTTATTGTTATACTAGTCTTGTTTGAAAATTAATGCTCATGTACTATCCACACAGTCTTTGAATGTAAGCTCCCAGCTGTATCGTTGTATTTGTGTACTGTTTACCTGATGATGCATAACAGCCGAAAACCGGTTAGTGAAAACAATAAATTTTCAGAATATTGCACAGTTATCTCTTGTGTTTCATTCAAAATAAATAAAATATTCTGTCAAGAACGGACGGAACATTCAGTGAATGCAATTAAAGTCAGTTGTTTTCTATGAGTACATATTATCTTATGACTTGCCACAGCAGTGTAGATTTAAATATTTTTCACTGTTGAAATTATCTTTGCCACATTGCCAGACACACGTTGCACAAGTGTCATTATAGCTTTTATGCGCACAGGCCATAATTACAGTGTTTCATGTGATATACTATCATTTCAGAATGAGATTAACAAACAGGGTTGATAAGATAAAAAAATATTAAAAACAATGCTGAATAACGAATTCATTTTGTGACGATCTTGCACAGGGTATTTTTGAAGTGCTTCACAATTACCTGGCTAGCCTTACCTGTATCCCGTTGCCCATAATTTTCATTTCCAATCGCCTAAACCAGTTTTACCCACACCCAAACCACTTTTATGGGAAGTGGATGGATATTATGATATCTCCAATGCGGTGCACAGAAACAAGAGGAACAGTTTCCAAAAAGTTAACATATTTTATCAATCAAGGGATTGGAACACACAAGATGTTTGCACAGTTAGGCGGTTTAGCAGTATACCGTTTGCACCACTCGATTGTGTACAAGGGTAATACTGTTGTAAGCACAGCACACAGGTCAGAACACACACGTCAGCATGTCTAGATACAGAACGGTTGAAAATTACGCAAAATGACGTTAACATCAGCCTGATTGACAACTTCATACAATGTTACTTATAGGTCACATAATATGAAATAAAATCTATCACGCACGTTCTGGACATAACATAAATATTCCATTATCCAATTATATTTTTACATTTTTAATTATGTTGGACACTTCGCTTTTCAAATATATTATTCGTATTACACATCTTTCGACAGCTGCAATCATTTATAAGGTTCGGAAGCACTGTACATGGAGTAAATTCGTTGAAGTCGCATTCACATTCTTTCACTACAGTCCAACGTCTTTTGTGGACACATTAAATAAAAAGTCTTATTAACACGACTAGGGTTGTCGTATATCTCTAATAAGTCATCTGTTAGCGTGACATGTAAACGCAGTCTTAGTTAAATGATGAAACGTTTGTAAACCAGAATGAAACTTGCACTCTGCAGCGGAGTGTGCACTGATATGAAACTTCCTGGCAGATTAAAATTGTGTGCTGAAACCGGGATTCGAACCTGAGACCTTTGCCTTTCGTGGGCAAGCGTTCTACCGTCTGAGCTATCCCGGCACGCTTCACGTTCCGTCCTTCACCTTTACTTGAGCCAGTACCTAGATTCCCAATTTCCAGGTAGAGCATTTGACAGCCAAACGCAAAGGTCCCAGTTTAGAATTCCGGTTCCGTCACACATATTTAACGTGCCAGGAAGTTTCATATGAGCGCACATCCGCTGCAGAGTGAAAGTTTAATTCTGGAAACATCCCTTAACCTGTGGCTAAGCGACGTCTCCACCACATCCTTTCTTCCAGGATAGTTTGGAAAGTAGGAGGCGAGGTTCTGGCAGAAGTAAAGTTGTGATGACGGAACTTGAAGCGTGCTGGGATAGCTCAGGCGGTAGAGCGCTTGTCAGAGAAAGGCAAAGGTCCCAGGTGCGAATACTGGTTTCGGAACACAATTTTAATCTGCCAGAAAGTTTCGTTTGTAAACCTGAAGGACCAAAATGATACGGTCGTCATTACCTAGACGTACAAACTACTTAAACTAGCTTATACTAAGGACAACACACATACCCGTGCCCGAAGAAGGTCTCGAACATCCGGCGGGAAATGCCGTCCAGTCTGTAGCACGACGCCTTAGACCACGCGACCAGCCTTAGTTGGTTTCATTCATGTCAAGAAGTTAGTGTTGTCAAGGTAGTTCTACAGATAGCGTTGCCTGTTGCGTATCCATCCTGGAACCATCTTAAAGATCTCTTGTCATTATCCGATAAAAGAATCCCACTTCTCCAATAGTACGGAGCTTGAACCAATTAATAAGCGCAATGAGGAAGTCTCGGATAGTTCCCGTTTGAATAGCGATCTAATGAGACGATTGTTTTTTAATGTAGTACGAATAACGAGTGCAATTTAGTAATGTTGAAGTGTTTATGCAGCTATATAAGGCATATACTAACGTGTACTTCGATCACTAGTGTTACTGTTTACGGTCTACGGGAGTCTGATTACACAGAACAGTGGTGTCTGCGAGTAAAAAGTCCAACCGGTATGTTTTACAGCCCACTTTAGATTTTACTATACTTTCATTATTTTTATTTATTTATTTATTGCAAAGCTGTAATACGTAGTCGCTAACAATGTAAAATCGCATAGCATTAGCTTTGAATATAATAAAATAACCGAAAGCCGCTAAACAATTGAAGGTACACTCGTGAAATGCTGCGTCGAGCATGCCGATTTAATCATAATTAATTCAGTTTGAACAAATCAGGTTGTAAATCATTACCGGTCTAAAAACACTTATGGGCGATACGATGACGACTCTACTTTTGTGATAATATCGATCCACTCAATACGTAATTTCTCTCTGACCGTATTTTAACACACTGCCAAAATTATTTGATATTTCAGAGTGTAACATCGACAAAGACACTTTTTTTTTACTTTCATCTCTTTAAAATATTATTTTTTCAATATTTTAACTTGTTCTGTTAAAATACTATCAAAAGTTTGTAAATCAGTTGGATGTAAGGGGGGACGTGGATGAAAAACACACACTATTTAAAAATGCACCAAATCCACAGTAGTGGAGTTATGGCCATGAAATTTTGCACCACGCTTTACATGACAGTTACACATACATACAAAATCCCGTGATTATACATATTAAACTTTTTTAAAATGAAATTAGAAGTTTTATTTTAAAAAAATAATGTTTGTTCCTTTCTCTCAGAAAGTATTCAAGAGATTTCTACAAAAATTTCTCTGTCTGTTTATCTGTTGTAAGCTTCTCTCATGAGGTTTTTGGAATAGGTCAAATGGAAGCATTTTCATATTTTTTTTTTTAAATATAATTACACAAGTACAATTTTAAGTGCAAGCTAAATTCCAAGCACTTTGCCCCATATCTCAGCTTGCAATCAGAATTTCAAAGCCGGCCGCGGTGGCCGAGGGGACTGAGGCGCTTCAGTTACGGTCTGCACGGCCACTACGGTCGGGGGTTCGAATCCCCCCTCGGGCATGGATATTTGTACCGTCCTAGTTCGTAAGTAGTTCATAAGTAGTTTGTAAGTTTAGGGACTGATAGCCCCGTAGTTAAGTCCCATAAGCTGTACAAACATTTGAACATTTGATTTTAGAATTTCAAAATTTGCTCTTGACAACGTAGGCTTCCACTTGACCCGGGTTCTGCAGTATAAACAGCGGCCACAGTAGAACTGACTCGCGGTCAGAACGTACATAGCATGAAACACCATCCCCTGGAAGCTAGTTGCTAATTTGCTGTTGCCTTCCAATACAGATTTTGCCTACCAATCACTTACAGGGTAGCAAACGTAAGAGCCTGCTGATACGCTACTGCCAGTCAATCACCATCTTAGATTCATGACGTCGGTATTAGATAACCGGAAAATTCACAGTATATAAGGGTTACATTCAGCAGCATCCAACAGTTAACCGCCCTGAAGAGGACCACTGCACAGTTGTCGAAACGTCGGCAATTCATTTTCTAAGTGTTTTAAGAATGACGCGGCCTAATACCCAGAATTGTTTTATTCAAAATGTTTAATAGGTTTGCATAAATTTATATACAAAATTTCATAATTCTAACATTCACAGAATCTCAGGAAAAGGTACATAAACTTTAAAAAACAAACTTTTCAGGAATCACAATTTTAACTTCAACCTAACTTCTTTCCTTATGTCACTTTTTCAGAAGGCACCACATTTGTACTCTGCGTCGTCTTTCTCTTCAAAGTTTCTCTTCTGGTTTCTTGTTGTCTGTCTTCTTTCCTTTACCAGGTCTTCAACTGACTTTCCGCTGCAGGGACGCGCTGTAAATCTAAGTTTTCTCAGGATGCCTTGAGTAAAATTTCCTATCTTGGAGCCCATTCTTTCTAATAGTTTCATCTTCCCGACGTTCCCATCATTAAAGACAAGAACTGCATCATAAGTTGCAATTCTGACAACTGTCGCAGCTGCAATTGTGATTATAGGTTATCGTTTCCAAGGGAGTGAATTCAGAGATTCTGGGGTTTGGGGAGTGAATTCAGAGATTCTGGGGTTTGCTTTCAAGGTCAATTAATCCAAATTCAGTGTACCGAGATTCAATACTACATCTACATGGGATACTCTGCAAATCACATTTAAGTGCCTGGTAGAGGGTTCGTCGAACCACCTTTATACTATTTATCTCCCATTCCATTCTCGAATAGCGCGCGGGAAGAAAGAACACCTGTATCTCTCCGTTCGAACTGTGATTTCTCGTATTTTATTCTGCTGATCATTTATACCTATGTAAGTGGGAGTCAACAATATATTTTCGCATTCTGAGGAGAAGTTGGCGATTGGAGTTTCGTAAGTAGCCTACGCCGCAGCGATAAGCGCCGTTGTTGCAATGATTCCCAGCCCAGATCCTGCATCATTGCTGTAACGCTGTCTCCCCTGATTCGTGACAATACGAAAAGAGCTACCCTTCTTTGGATTGTTTCTATGTCCTCCGTCAAACCCAACTGATAAGGATCCCACACTGGGCAGCAATACTCCAAAAAATGACGGACACGCGTATTGTATGCAGTTTCTTTAGTAGTTCTGTTGCATCTTTTAAGGATTCTCCCAATGAAACGTAGTCTGTGGTTCGCCTTTCCCACGACATTATCTACGTGTTCTTTCCTGTTTTATGTCCGAAGTAACAGTAATTCCTAGTTATTTTGTGGAGATTACGGCCTTCACTTTTGATTGATTTATCTTGTAAACAAAGTTTAACGGATTTCTTTTCGTACTCATGTGGCCAACTTCACACTTCTCATTATTTAAATTGTCAATTTTTACACCATTGTGATATCTTATTCAGATCGTTCTGCAGTCTGTTTTGATCTTCAGATGATTTTACTAGACGGTAAATGACGGCGTCATCTGCGAACAACGTAAGAGAGCTACTTAGATTTCTCGCAAATCGTTTTTGTAAATAAGGTACATCAGAGGACCAATAACACTACCTTGAGGAACGCCGGATATCACCTCTGTTTTAGTCGATTACTACGAGCAGTGTCCTGTCTGACAGGAAATCACCTATCTAGTCACAAATTTGAAGTGATATACCATAACCACGCCTAACTTCTGTAGGTTTCTTTAAACAATAATGAACAGGCCACAATAAGGCAAAATCCCAGGCTTTACCCTTCGTTTAATAAAAGAGGCCACATCAAAATTCAACAACAAAATTACGCCTTGGATGCCATATATTAAATATAATCAAATCCAATTAGCACATAAAAATAAAGTAATTGCCACACAGTTTTTTCACACAATCAATAGATTTCTCAAGCTACACAAATATGTATTGCACTAAACTGGCATTTAAGTTCTGACGATGTTCTGAGAACACCGACCCCTATGATTACACATAAATACAAGACCAAAAGCCACTGGAGGTGGTTAGCAGCAACCGTCGTTCTCACCAACATGCGACAAATCCAGTAGGGCAAATATACAGGATGATAGCCAGATTTTCTTTCCATAAGGTGGACGACAGTGTGGCTACAATACATCAAGCAGACCAAATAGCCAAGGTACAGGAGTAACTCCTTGTAAGGTTGAAAGGTGGCAGTTATTCTGAAATTCAGATCAAGGGACACGGCAGAGTACCAAGGAATAGGGGAAATGGAATTTCAGCTGACAAAATACACCCACTCGCTCTGCAGTAATCGGTAGAGGGGAAGAAAGAACACTGCCTCAAAATACTTTGATGGCCATGGAAGATAACAGACTCGCAAACTGCTAGATAAACAGATAAATACCCTAGTTACACTTAAGAAAACATTCTATTGAAAAGCAAGATATCGCAGGTTCCATAACGCGCCGCAAAAACATTACGAAATCAACGCCGAGACAGCACTCATACTAAGATGGTACTCCATATGGAAAGCAGGCACAAGATGTATAGTAAGTCCGGGAAAGTTGCCGACTGCTCCATTACTGCTATGTTAAGGACTACAGTGGAATGCTCCCGCTGCCGTTTATTTCTTTTGTTCTGTTAAAATAAGTCTCCAAATATCAGTCAGTTCATAACAGGAAAAAAAGAGAAAAACCGACTTTCATTTGTCCACTAGCGTTATTGTAAGTTAATATACTTGTTACTACGATAGCTTTTTTATATATTTACAGCAGTCATGTCGTTATTTGGAGTGGCAATATTTCAATATATCATAAGGCACCTCACTCAGTACGTGTAATACTTTTTAAAGTTAGGTTTAAGAGTAATATTTCATCTACACGATGGATATGCTGCAATGCCAACAAGAGTAAAAGAACCAAAAACCTTGGAAATAATATTATAGACTTACGCTTTCTAAATCAATATGCAAGGTATTTGTACTGATACAAAAATTGATGCATATTTTGCGAAACACCGAGCTACAGTTGTGGCTGACGGGCAGCGAGGTTGGTGACGTGCAACCGTGTCGTTGCCAGTGTTCAAATACAAACACTTCTCATTATGGTAATCTGATCGTTTAGAATAAGAACTGGAGGTTCTGCTGGCTTGTATTGAAACAATTTTTAATAAATGTTTTCCTCAAATTTGTATATAAAATATTGCAGTATTTATAAGAAGGTCTTACAAACGCAAACTATGTGCTTAAAAAATAAAACATATGTTTACCTAAGTTTGTTTTTACAATAAATGGAAAACATGAGCCTATGTAAATTTCTCTTTAACTATTCGGACCCCCCCCCTCCTTTGACAACATCCTGGCTACGTCACTGCAACTGATACTACAAACCATAAAGCATACTTGTGCCAAGAACGACAGAATGTGCCGGCCACAGTGGCCGAGGGGACTGCGGCGCGCCAGTCACAGTCTGCACGGCCACTGCGGTCAGGGGTTCAAATCCCCCCTCGGGCATGGATATTTGTGCCGGCATTAGTGTTAGCTAGTTCAGAAGGAGTTTGTAAGTTTAGGGACTGATGACCCTGTAGTTCAGTCCCAAAAGCTATACAAACATTTGAAACATTCGACAGAATGTCCTGTGAAACAGATAGTGGCGAGAACTAGATTGCGATCCATGACAGAGAAAGGTGACAGGAGTGAGAAGATAATGATCAGGCGAAGATGAAATGAGAGGGAAGGAGTTTACAGAAAGAAAATTGAATCAGCAACAAAAACCCTAAACAAGACAGTACTGAGCGTTAACAAAGGGGTAACAATGCGAAGAAAGGTGTATAAAACTCAAAGCAAGAGCCTCCATGACTCAGTAATATCTGCTTTTCCCCGAGAAAGTGTTATGGGGGTGCTACTGTTCCTTGTGTTTGGAAACGATGTAGGAGAGAATCTGAGCAGCTCTCTCAGTCTGTGGATGATTCTCTTGTTTATCAATTAGTAAAATCACCAGAAGATCAAAAGCAACTGCAAAATGATTTACATATGGTATCTACATGGTGTCGATCATAAGTGTGCCCTCAGAGATAGCAGGCAGAAACGCAACTGATACTAGAAATCATAAATATTACATGCGCCAAGAACGATCGTCAGAGATTTCTTTAGAGGCAGCTATCATCAGATGTCATCAGAGTAAAGGGCTCAGTGGGTTTCGCAGCGTTTCGTTGCTCCCGTATCTGCTAAAAAGAAGAATGGGTTTTAAAAAAAAAATTGCTTGCAGTCGGTCACGAAATCACAACCTTCGACCACTAACCACACAGCCGTTCTTCCTAGGCGGAGAGTAGGTACGTCATTGTTATTCGTGACGGATCTTCTGCCGTAACAGAGTGGCCAAGGGCATTGAGGCGCTATGCTCCGATGTGCGAGGGCATTCCCCGTCGGAGGCTCGAATCCCCCCCTCGGACATGGATGTTTGTGCCGTCTTTAGTATCAGGTGTTTCATAAATAGTTTGTAAGTTTAGGGACTGATGACCCCACAGTTAAGTCCCTTAAGCTTAACAAACTTCTGAACATTTTTTCAACATTTCGAATCTTCTGGAGGCTTTTACAGTGGATGCATCTCTAATTTATTGTTATAAGATATTTTACGAAATATAAGGTGTTTTTCTTAATATTCAGTGCACCAAAAACAATTATGAAGGAAGGATGTTGTCTTCACGTAGAACTTGCGCAGGCGCAAGGCGAGGTGTGAAGTTAACTCCACCGTCTTGCTTCGGTACCATTCATGCGTAACCGCCAGAGCTCGAGTAGCCAGGAGCTGGTGTCTCGACCAGCTCCAACGCCAATGTTAAAAGCGGCGTTTCCCCTCGCCCCTCCCTGCCGCGGGAGCGCCCATATGCTGCCTCCAGGGGGTTCAGAAAGAAAATTGAACAGCAGCCGCGCATTCGCATTACAACGCTGTGGACACTGCCGCCTATATTAAGCGGCCGCGTTACAACTCGTATACGTACTGTCTCCGCGATGTAAAACGTTTCTCATGCGATAAAAATAGTTTGAATGTACAGTACATATAAAATGATCTGATAAAGGAACGAAACGAAGAATGATTAAAAACACTTTTCACTGACTGTTCCGTTGCTTCTTGACAGAATATTTGATACATTATGAATAAAATACACAAGATAACTGTGAGATATTCTGAAAATTTATTGGTTTACGAACCAGTTTTAGGCTGTTACTCCATCGTCAGGTAAACATTACAAGTTTAAGTTTCAAAGATCGCAACTTGCTAGATACATAACTTTCAAAGGAGCTATAACTAACCCGCGGGAAATACTACAATTCACGTTGTGGTGAAAATTCCTGACATTGATAAAATACCTGACAATATAAAAGATAATTACGTTATCCTAAAAAATATAAAGTGCAACAATAGAAATTGTGCAGTGTGTGGTCGTGCATTGTCGTGGAGCAAAACAACACCTTTTGACAGCAGTCCCGGCGCTTATTCTGAATTGCACGGCGCAATTTCCGAAGTGTCTCGCAGTAATCATCTGCTTTGATTGTTTGACCACGCGTAAGAAGTCAATGAGTAGGATGCCTTTCCAGTCCCAGAACACTGTGCACATAATTTCCCGAGGTGTCATGATTTGCTTCGGCTTTACCTTTGGTGGGGATGAAGTGTGCCTCCATTCCATTGATTGCCGATTACTCTCAGGGGTATCGTAAGAAAACCACGTTTCATCTCCTGTTGCTATGCATCTCAGAAATTCGTCGCTGCTTTCAGCATAACGGTTCAAAAACTCAAGTGAACTACCCATCCGTTGTGTTTTGTGTTGCTCAGTCAGAATGTTTGGTTCCCAAAGTGAGCAAAGTTTACGGAATTTCAGTTGTTTGGTAACAATTTCATGCATCAGTGATCGTGAAATTTGGGGAAGTCCATAGCGAGAGCACGAATTGTAAACCTACGGTTTTCCTGGATCTTGTCATCAATCGCGTGAACCAGTTCTTCTGTAACCAAAGGTGGACGCCCACTTCGTTCTTCACCGTGCACATCACTACGCCCGCCATTGAATTGTCGGAACCATCTTCTCACCATCGAATCACTCATCGCATTTGGTCCGTAAACATCGTAAATTTGCCGATAAATTTCATTTGGTTTCACTTTACTCGCTTTCATAAACCGAATCACCGACCTGATTTCACAGGCGGAGGGATTTTCAATCAATGCCGACATTTCAAACAAGCACAACAAAACTTACGTAACTGAGAGCGATCTCCAAATGGCGCACGTTCTTCTCCTTGATACGCATCGTCTACAGCGCTTGCACGGAACTGTAATCGCAGCGTTGCAGCGGAGATAAATTGTACATCTACATCTACATCTACATAGATACTCTGAAAATGACATTTAAGTGCCTGGCAGAGGGTTCATTAACCACTTTCATAACTTTTCTCTACCGTTCCATTCTCTAATAGCGCGCGGGAAGAAAGAACACCTAAATCGTTCCGTTTTCGACCTGATTTCTCTTATTTTGTTGGGGTGGTCATGTTTCCCTAAGTAGGTGGGTGCTAGCAAAATATTTTCACATTCATAAGTAAAAGTCTGTGATTGAAACTTCCCAAACAGATCACGCCGCAATGAATAACGTCTTTCTTTTAATGATTTCCACCGCAATTCGTGCAACATTTCCGTGACGCTTTCCTCCCCGTAACGTGATAAAACAAAACGAGCAGCCCTTCTCTGAACCTTCTCAATATCTTCCGTCAGTCCCACCTGGTGAGGGTCCCACAAGGGGCAACAGTACTCCAAGAGAGGACGCACAAGTGTGATGTAGGCAGACTCTTTGGTGGAGCTGGTGCATCTTCGAAGCGTTCTGCCAATAAAACGTAACCTTTGATTCGCCTTCTCCACAATATTTTCTATGTGTTCTCTCCAGTCAAAGTTGTTCGTAATTGTAACTCCTAGGTATTTGGTAGAATTTACGACCTTAAGGTTTGACTGATTTATCGCGTAATTGAAGTTCAGTGGATTTCTTTTAGTGGTCATGTGTATTACTTCACACTTTTTCTGTATTTAGTGTCAATCGCTAATTTTCGCACCAAGTAGAAATTTTGTCTAAATCGCTTTGCAGTTGCTTTTGATCCTCAGTTGACTTCACTAACCGATAAACGACAGCATCATCCGCGAACAGTCTAATTCAAACGGAACTTACTTTCTGGACGCGCCTCGTATTTCAGGACATCCACTGAAGATGCCTTGTGACAAAGGCAAAACTCATATGGGTGAATTATAAAAATGAAAACCCTTCATTTGCAGTAGCAAAAGGCGTTTTCTTTCAAAACAGTCCAGTGAAATACATAGTATTCAGCTGCTGTTCAAATGCCCACGACAAGCAAGTATAAAACTTTTTATTTTATTGATTTCCTCTTTTGCACGACGAGCTTTATTCCGGGGGTCAGTGAACCGGTGAACACACAGGACGCGCCGCCTAGTTCTCTGTACTGGCTGCCATCGGTCCTCGAACAGCTGCTTGAGCCCAGTGCTGCGGTGTGGAGACAAGTAAGCCTTTTAGGAGGTGAGTGGACGCGGCGAGCAGCTGCCATCGTCAGTACAGCTTCTGTGACGCCCCACACCGAGCTCCCCTGCTTTATTTACCGTGCGGCCTGGCTTTCCAGATGACACTTTTGTTGCCAGCGGCGCGGTACCGCGGCGAGGGAATGGCCGTTCACTGTGCACAGTGGAGGGGGCGCATTGTGTGTGCTGTGCCGCCGCTGCCTCCGGCGTGGCGCTAGCGGGCCGCTCTGTTTGTCCACGTGCAGCTCCTGTCAGCTGCAACACACCGCCTACTGTAGCCAGCCTCCCTCATTACTCCGGTGTCTTGCAACAGCGAAGGTGTCAGGCGAGTCACCACTGCGTACTCACAGCAGCGGATTCATAGGTTTGAGCTAAGGAGCTCAAGACTGTACCCCCCCCCCCCCCCACACACACACAAATCATCATCATCCTGCAACTGCAAAGCGATTTAGACAAAATTTCTACTTGGTGCGAAAATTGGCGATTGACACTAAATACAGAAAAGTGTGAAGTAATACACATGACCACTAAAAGAAATCCACTGAACTTCAATTACGCGATAAATCAGTCAAACCTTAAGGTCGTAGATTCTACCAAATACCTAGGAGTTACAATTACGAACAACTTTGACTGGAGAGAACACATAGAAAATATTGTGGGGAAGGCGAACCAAAGGTTACGTTTCATTGGCAGAACGCTTAGAAAATGCACCAGCTCCACCAAAGAGACTGCCTACATCACACTTTGTTTGCGAAGTTTCAATCACCGACTTTTAGTTCCGAATGTGAAAATATTTTGCTAGCACCCACCTACTTAGGGAGACATGACCATCCCAATAAAATAAGAGAAATCAGATCGAAAACGGAACGATCTAGGTGTTCTTTCTTCCCGTGCGCTATTAGAGAATGGAACGGTAGAGAAAAGTTATGAAAGTGGTTAATGAACCCTCTGCCAGGCACTTAAATGTGATTTGCAGAGTATCTATGTAGATGTAGATGTAAATGTAGATCCTTATAGGCTTATTATGCCTTTTAGCGTTCAGTCTGGAGCATAGTACCTGTAATAAAATTCCTCCATGATCCCCTATTCAATGCTATCATTGATGCCTCGTCTGATGTTATGCCCTTTACTTCAAAATCCTTCTTCCCAGAATCTAAGTACTTTCTTGTTGGTCTATCTCGACTCCTCTTACCCTCCGCTGCCGAGCTCGTGAGTCTCTTAGGTAACCTTGCTTCTCCCATGCGTGTAACATGACCCCATCATTTCAGTCTGTTCGCTATAAGCCGGCCGCGGTGGCCGCGGGGACTGAGGCGCTCCGGTCACGGTCTGCACGGCCACTACGGTCGGGGGTTCGAATCCCCCCTCGGGCATGGATATTTATGCCGTCCTTAGTATAAGGTAGTTCTTAAGTAGTTTGTAAGTTTAGGAACTGATGACCCCGTAGTTAATTCCCATAAGCTTAACAAACATTTGAATTTTGTTCGCTCTAACTGCTTCATCTATTGTGTTCATTCCCAGTTTTTCTTTGAGTTCCTCATTATGGACACCCTGCTGTCATTGTTCCCATCTATTAGTACCTGCAATCATTCTTGCTACTTTCATATCTGTAACCTCTACCTTATGAATAAGGTAACCTGTATCAACCCAACTTTCACTCCCATACAACAAAGTTGGTCGAAAGATAGAGCGGTGCTTCGCTAACTTACAAGGAAAGTATATGGGCTCGAACAAACATATATGTATGAACATTTGGTTACAGGATCTCTACGTACACGACAATGTGCTGGTGGGTGTCGTTTTTCTGCAAACCTCTGCAACCATGCTGTAGATGACACTGTAGATGTAATTGTAGACGCCATACGTAATGCACATATCGTAACTATAACTTATGTAATAATC
Organism: Locusta migratoria; assembly: GCA_026315105.1. Classification (NCBI taxonomy): domain Eukaryota; kingdom Metazoa; phylum Arthropoda; class Insecta; order Orthoptera; family Acrididae; genus Locusta; species Locusta migratoria. The sequence continues at coordinate 28,862,047 of CM048751.1, forward strand.
GTCGTACATGTTCTCTAGCGAATTGTCAACAAAAGCCGTGATGATAGTTGACTGATGGTATTCACTGCCACTGCTTCCATCGCCTCTTCGCGCACGTACCGTAGCATTACCGCTTGCAATGAGTTGTTCGTCATTATCATCCCTATTATCATTATTATGAGTTTGTAAAAACAGTATTTAACTTATGCTCATATTTCTGTACCATAAAATATACGAGAAAGCATGTCAATGATTCATCTTCTACACTAATACCTTCTTCACGAAGAACGGTTCTTCGTAACTTCATCTCAACTAATCGCAATACATTAGCAGGATTGATTACCAAACGCCACCCAATCTGACGCTTCACCACACAAATAACGTCACAAAACGCAACTTCGGAGGCACACTGCATCGTCCCTACTGGCGAACCGACAGGCCAAAGTGCAATGCGGCATGGCACACGCAGAGGCCTCTAACGGACGACTGCAGAGTTTCGCAGATGCGGGAGTATCACTAGTGCAATAAGGGATCTTTACATTATCTCTCATGCGATTTTGGTGTATATGTGTTTGTTCGAGCCCAAGTACTTTCATTATCAGTCTGTTCGCTCTAACTGCTTCATCTATGGTGTTCATTCCCAGTTTTTCTTTGATTTCCTCATTATGGACACCCTCCCGCCATTGTTCCCATCTATTAGTACCTGCAATCATCCTTGCTACTTTCATACCTGTAACCTCTACCTTATGAATAAGGTAACCTGTATCCACCCAACTTTCACTCCCATACAACAAAGTTGGTCGAAAGATAGAGCGGTGCACTGCTAGTTTAATCTTGGTACTTACTTACTTCTTGCAGAAGAGAGTAGATTTTAGTTGAGCACTCACTGCATTAGCTTTCCTGCAGCTCGATTCCAGTTCTTTCACTATGTTGCCATCCTGTGAGAAAATACGTCCCAGGTACTTGAAACTGTCTACCTGTTCTAACGTTGTTCCTCCTGTTTGGCACTCAATCTGTTTAAATCTCTTTCCCACAGACATTACTTTCGTTTTGGAGATGCTGATCTTCATATCATAATCATTGCACCTCTGATCGAGCTCTGAAATATTAGTTTGCAACCTTTCAATTGAATCGGCCATTACAACTAAGTCATCCGCATATGCGAGGCTGCTTATTTTGTTTTCACCTATTGTAATCGCGCCCTGCCAATCTACTGTTTTCAGCATATGATCCATGAATAGTATGAACAACAGTGGTGACAGGTTACAGCTTTGTCTTACCCCTGAAACTACCCTGAACCATGAACTTAATTTGCCATCTGCTCTAAATGCTGCCTGATAGTCTACGTAAAGCCCTTTAATTACCTGCAGACGTTTGCCTCCTATACCATAATCTTGTAGAACTGACAGTAGCTTCCTCCTAGGAACACGGCCATAAGCCTTTTCTACATCTATGAAACATAGATACAATCAGAGAAAAATGTCCCCCACATAAATAATAAAATAAAATAAAATAAAATAAAATCACATTGTGACGTACCCATTCATCGTTTATTTTAGTTAAATTAAAACTTATCTTTGCCACTGGGCCGCCTACCAAGTACTGATTATATTTCAGGGGGCTCCCACTAGCTAGACAAGAATGAGTATGCCCTACTGTGGGATGGGATTGTTATTTTTGTAGGCTTTATAAACATTATCCTGCAGAAACATTTATAGTTGTCTAGAACTAAAATTGACGAGGTTAAAAACAAATTAAATTTGTTAAACACAAACAAATAATTATATACGTAGGATATCCACAGTTAAACAAGTTATACATGTTAAAAGGAACTGTCAAACAGTTAAAATCTTATAAAATAATTGTAAGGTTGAAAACTGATAAAAAGTCCCGTTCTCCACTTTAGCTGTTTTATTGTGTTCCTTTTAGGATTTCACAATCGGTTTCTTGTCTTATAGACACATCAGAGTTGTCAGAGTTGAAGGGCATGAAAGGGATGAAGTGGTTGGGAAGGGAGTAAGACAGGGTTGTAGCCTTTCTCCAATGTTATTCAATTTCTACTTTGAGCAAGCTATAAAGGAAAGCAAGGAGAAATTTGGAGAAGGAATTAAAGTTCAGAGTGAAGAATTAAAAACATTGCGTTTTGCCGACGACATAGTAATTCTGTCAGAGACAGCAAAGGACCTGGAAGAGCAGTTGAACGGAATGGACAGTGTGCTAAAAGGTGCATATAAGATGAACATTAACAAGAGCAAAACAAGGGTAATGGAGTGCAGTCTATGGAAATCAGATGATGCTGAAGGAATTAGATTAGGTAACGAAACAATAAAGGAGGTAGGTCACTTGGGCAGTAAATTAAAAAATGATGGTGGCAGTACAGAGAAAATGCAGAATGGCAATGGGTAGAAAAGCATTCCTGAAAAAGAGAAATTTGTTAACATCGAATATTGATTTAAACCTAAGGAAGTCCTTTCTGAAGGTATTTGTGTGGAGTTTTGCCTTGTATGGGAGTGAAACATGGACGATAAACAGTGCGGACAGGAAAAGGATAAAGGCTTTTGAAATGTGGTGCTACAGAAGAATGCTGAAAATAAGGTGGGTGGAACGCGTAACTAATGAGGAGGTACTGAGCAGAATTGGGGACAAAAGGAATTTCTGGCATACCTTGACTAAAAGAAGGGATCGCTTGGTAGGACTCATTCTTAGACATCAAGGAATTGTAAATTTAGCTTTAGAGGGAGGTGTGTGGGGTAAAAACCGCAGAGGAAGACAACGAGATGGATACAGTAAGCAGATTCCGACAGATGTAGGTTGCCGTTCTTATGTGGAGTTGAAGAGGCTTGCTCAGGATAGGGTATTGTGGAGAGCTGCACCAAACTAGTCTCCGGACTGAAGACCACAACAACAATAACAGACACATCAACAGGTGACTGGAATAACAAAATTTACTGGGAGTTCTAGTTTCTCATAAAAGCTGATACCGCATGTTCCAAGGTTCAAAGCAGGGTCACTGACACGTCATCCCAGCACTATTTATATTAAAAAGCCTAGGGACATAAATATTTTGAAAAACCCATGCTCAACAGGGTCAAGCCTTCCAGAAACCAATTCCTGAACCCGCTGCTGCCTTCGCACGTGGCTTTGTCAAAATTGGGGTTACGACGGAACAAATTGGCTGAACACCTCGCTAGATCATACTCACCGTATGATGGAAAAACTGAATGTAACGCGCAACGTTTTTCGACAGTAGCAACAGACCGCTGTGCAATGCACTGAAGCAGATATTCCTGGCTGCGACCTGCTTCCGTGACCAGACACACTTCCAAGGTAAATTGTCCTTCGTATAAAGTAAGAATATGCACTATATTACTTGTTCTTTAGTTACGCAGACAGAGCGAAGAAGAGATGACTCGAGAATTACAGTAGGGGTGTTCTGACTGACGGACGAGCGTGGAATTCTACAGCGAATGACTATCGAAAATAAGCGCCAATATGCCGAGAACGAAATGAGATATATATATGGATGAGTAATGTAAAGAAATTTTTACTCGTGAAAATGTGAAACTGGTCATTGATCAATAGTCGCTTATTTTCATGAAATAGTTTTCTCCACGTCCATATGGACATATCACACCTCAACACACATAATGATACTACTTACACCCACTCTCTTGGTCATAAATCTGGTATTGTGGTTTTGGGCATCTTCCTGCTGGTCTGAGAAAAGTCTTAGCTCTACAACTGCCCTCACGAAAGGTTCTAACTTGAAAAACAGATGGCAATTAGCGAACAGAATCCTTCGTGTTTCGCTCTATTTTATCAACAATAGTGCTGAACAGAAAACAACAGACATTTTACCTCTTCCAAAATATCAACACAGAAAGTATATACACAAAACAAACGTTTCAAATGTTTGTATAGCTATGGGACCAAACTGAAGTGGTCATCAGTCCCTCGACTTACAAACTACTTAAACTAATCACACAATGTAAACTTTCACGGCCGGCGTTGTCTTCAGGTAAAACTTCCGGGCTGGTACGATACAAGATGACAATCGATTTTTTAATCGAGAATGACGACGTCATCCAAAGATAGCCACACAGCCAGCCTCACGTGAAGTATGGTGGTGCCCTCTATGCCCTCTATAAATGCGAGAGCCCCTCAGACCACAGTGGCAGTAGCCGGAAGACACTGGAAGATGTCTCCCGCAGTTGGAGACGAAACGTCGGGAGGAAATTTTACACCTGGACCACGGCCTATCGGCCCGGAAGTTTTACCTGAATACTTAAACTAACTTATGCTAGGGACAATACACTCACTCATGCCCGAGGAAGGACTTGAACAAACGTTTTCTTAAATTCTATCCTTCTGGACTACCTCTTTATATATAAAATGAAGTGTCCCGATTGACTGACTGACTGACTGATTGACTGACTCATCATCGCCCAGCCCAAACCACTGAAGATAGAAACTTGAAATTTGTGGAGGGTGTTGATCTTACTCTGTAGGCGTCATTTAAGAAGCGATTTTTCGATATTCCGTCCGTAAGGGGGTGAAATAGGCGATGAAACGTTTTATGAAAATACGTAGCTATTTAGGCAATTTTGAAGCTAGAACTACAAAACTTCGGATTTTAATTCAGGGTTCGAATATAAAAGACACGTGTTTCGGCATTTTTTGAAATGCGACAAATAAGGGGTATAATAGGTGACTCAAAAAAATTGATTTTCAAAAATATGTTGCTGTTAACTCAAATTTTAAGCTACAACTACCAAACTTCGGATATGGAATCTTGGTCAGGATTAGAAATATATGATTTTTAGTATTTTTGGAAATTCAACAACTAAGAGGGTTAAATAGAGGATCAAAAATTCTTTTTGAAAACACGTTGCTATTGATACAATTTTGAAGCTAGAGCTGCAAAAATTGATATTTGTATAATTGGTTAGACGTTAAAAAATACGTGTTTCGGTATTTTTGGAAATTCAACCATGAACGGGGTTAAATTGGAGAGGGGGTGTTTTTCGAAAATACGTTGCTATTTAGGCAGTTTTGAAGTTAGAACTACAAATTTTCGGATTTGGATTCGAGGTTCGAATTTAAAAGACACGTCTTTCGGCATTTTTTGAAATTCAACCAATAAGGGGTAAAATAGAGGACGCAAAAAATTGATTTTCAAAAATATTTGCTGTTAACTCAAATTTCAAGCTTTAACTACGAAACTTAGGATACGAACTCTTGATCACAATTAAAAAGACACGAGTTTCGGAATTTTTGGAAATTCAAAAACTAAGGGGGTAAAAGAGGGGATCAATAATTCTTTTCGAAAACACTACGTTGGCAAGACAATTTTGAAGCTACAGCTGCAAAAATTGGTATTTGTATTGTTCGTTATGATTTAAAAAACACGTGTCGGTATTTTTGGAAATTCGACCAATAAGGGGGTGAAATGCAAAATGCAAAAGTTGATTTTCAAAAATATGATGCTGTTAACTCAAATTTCAAACAATACCTACGAAACTTAAGATATCGATTCTTCATCAGGATTAAAAAGAGACAATTGGTGCTGACCAACCAGCCTACGCTTGCGAAGCAGCGGGGGTTCAGCTAGTCTTTACTAAATTTCTAAATTCTAATGCAATTTTTATATTCAAATACATAGGGACGACTGTTGGCACGTAGACGCCGTCCAAATAAAACAAAACTTGCAAACTATATTATATTGTTTTCTACCAATGTAGTATAGAGACTTTTCTTGTCTCTCTTGAATCGCTAAGCCTTTTGGCTGTCAGGTTTTATGATGCACTACTTTACACTGGTCCTACCCAGCATTTTTCCATCGCCATTCACTTGTTAAGGCATTATCACTTACGCCGACGAGTCAGCAATGGTGAATCGCTGGCTGGAGTCACCGTTCTCAGAGAGGTGGTTGTGAGGGTAGCTTTGAACTCCAAGGGCTTCTCGGCACCGGGCAAGCGGCTCACGGCAGCTTAGCTGAAACAGGTAACCAAAGTAGCAGCACATTGTTCTGCGTGCACTGGGGCCTCAGAAGCCTACCGCTTAGCAACCAGCTGTTGCCTCTCGCTACTTTGAGTGAGCAGGCGACAAATTATTATGTTGGTTCAGCTAAGTGGGAAAGTCTCTCCTCATCCTAGGCTCTCATTAGCATTCTTTAGTTTACTCTTTTTCTACAAATACACTTTGACGGTTTCACATGACATTTTAAATCTACATTAATTCTTTTCTTGGGTGGTTGCTTATCTGAACAATCTGGGATTTCTCAACCTTGTTTAGAACGCTTAGCTCCAGTGACTTCGTTTTTCCTTTTAATTTTACTTCAGATGCATCTTTATCTCCTTCGTTTTTCTTTCTTCTATATTCAAAATCAGCACTCAAAATGAATATATTATCCACAAATATCCACATAATAAACATCTTGCCGGCCGCGGTGGCCGAGGGGACTGAGGCGCTTCAGTCACGGTCTGCACGGCCACTACGGTCGGGGGTTCGAATCCCCCCTCGGGCATGGATATTTGTGCTGTCCTTAGTTGTAGGTAGTTCATAAGTAGTTTGTAAGTTTAGGGACTGATGACCCCGTAGTTAAGTCCCTTAAGCTTAACAAACATTTGAACATTTTTTTGAATAAACATCTTAAACTTAATTCCAGACTTCACCCTGGGTTTTTCCTTGCCTTTTGTTTTCTTAAACTGATTGGGGAGTCTCACATCCGCGACGTTTAAGTGATTTGTTGATGCAAAACATTAAATGTGAAGCAAGAAACTTTTGCTCCACAGTACTTGTCGTTTACCCATACTGCACGTTGAAAATCGTTAATGAAGTCGAGACGTACACTGACACTATTGACCTCTGACAGCGTTACACCCCTGTTACTGTTTTTCTTAGGTCCCCAACCGCTTCTTCTTTTACGGCCCTTAGAATGGCGTTCCTGACCCCTTCCTAGACCATGGTCGGATATCAATGTTTTAAAAAATGTCCAAATGTTTGTAGACCTTATGGGACTTAACTACGGGATCATCAAACCCTAAACTTACAAACTACTTATGAACTAGCTACTACTAAGGACGGCACAAATATCCCTGTCAGAGGGGGGCGATTCGAACCCCCGACCGTAGTGGCCGTGCAAACCGTGATTGGCGGGCTGCAGCAATTTTTTAGCTCTAGTGTTTACACTAAGCGAATAGAGTACCATCTTGTAGTGTATGTGTGTTCTGAACGCCAGTGTTTCCTGAGAATCAACATGAGTCTCGTCTGATCATAGAATGAAGGCTTTCACGGCAGGTGTCGTCATTACTTAAAGCTTCCGGGCTGAGATGCCGTGGTCCATACATAAAACTTTCCCCCGACGTTTCGCCCTCGTCTGCGGAAGGCATCCTCGGAGGTAAAGCGGCGTACTGCAACGAGAGCGCGAGTGAGCGTCGTATATATAGGCAAAACAGAGGGCGCCGCTGACAGTCACGTGGTGTCGGCTGTGCTGTGGTCTCTGCTATTGCCAACCTCCTCGATTGAAATTAATCGATTGTCATGCTGTTGCTGCAGTGTTGACATTCATATCTTATCGAGTTTGAGACTTTCTTCTTTTTTGTTAAAATTATTTCGATGTTTAAAAATCTTAATGGCCTCTCTGTACAAACGCGCATAATAATGCGACATCTTTGCTATGACGGACGTCTCGCTAAATTTTATTTCGTGGTCACCTTCTTGAAACACGTGTTCCGCTACAGCCGATTTATCAGTATGTCCGAGGCGGCAGTTCCTTTTGTGTTCGCCCAGACGAGTGTTGACACTTCTTTTAGCTGTACCTATATAAACTTGTCCACAACTGCAGGGGATTTTATAGACACCTGGTGTAGCCAGGGGGTGTCGCGTATCCTTTGCAGATCTTAAAAAATCTTTTATTTTCGTGGTTGGTCTGAAAACAGTTTCCACATCGTACTTGCTTAAAATTTTTCCAATACGATCAGTGACCTTACTGACAAATGGTAGAAAAACTTTCCCCTTGGGTTGTTGTCGTTCCTCGTCCGTCCTGGTTGTCAGTCTATGGCGTAGTGCACGATATATCTCCCTGTCTGAATAGCCATTCTTCTTAAGTGTCACTCTAAGATGTTCCATCTCATCGTCTAAGTGCGCTGGTTCACACATTTTGTGGGCCCTGTCTACTAATGTCTTAATCACGCCTCTTTTTTGTCGTGGATGGTGGTTAGCATCTTTTTGAAGATAACGATCAGTGTGTGTGTCTTTTCTATAGACTTTATGACCCAAAGTTCAGTTGACCATTGGTTTCCTTTTCCATAGTGAATTGAATTCTAGGATTGATGCTATTCAGATGTTACAGGAAGGCATCCAGCTCCTCTTCGCCGTGTGTCCATATAACAAATGTATCATCAACATAGCGATACCATTTGGCTAGTCTTTTTCTGGCTGTTAGCAGTGCCCGTTGTTCAAAGTTCTCCATGGACAAGTTAGCAACAGCCGGACTAAGAGGACTGCCCATGGCCACTACGTCAATCTGTTCATAAAAAACATTCTTATACTGAAAGTAAGTTGTTGTGAGGCAGTGTTTGAATAATGCCACAATGCCACTAGGAAAAATATCCACTATGCATGCGATAGCATCGTTCACTGGGATCATGGTAAACAACGACACCACATCAAAACTGACCAGGATGTTATCAGGGTCCACACTTAATTCCTTTATAATATCGATGAAGTGACATGAATTCTTAATGTGGCTATCAGTTCCGCCAACATATGGTTGCAGCAACGAAGCACGTATTTCAAGAAGGTGACCACGAAATAAAATTTAACGAGACGTCCGTCATAGCAAAGACATCGCATTATTATGCGCGTTTGTACAGAGAGGCCATTGAGATTTTTAAACATCGAAATAATTTTAACAAAAAAGAAGAAGGTCTCAAACTTGATAAGATATGGATGTCAACACTGCAGCAACAGCATGACAATCGATTAATTTCAATCGAGGAGGTTGGCAATAGCAGAGACCACAGCACAGCCGACACCGCGTGACTGTCAGCGGCGCCCTCTGTTTTGCCTATATATACGACGCTCACTCGCGCTCTCGTTGCAGTACGCCGCTTTACCTCCGAGGATGCCTTCCGCAGACGAGGGCGAAACGTCAGGGGAAAGTTTTATGTATGGACCACGGCATCTCAGCCCGGAAGCTTTAAGTAATGATGAGTCTCGTCTGTTTAGCGGAGCGAGGTGTAGAGTCACCGTCTGATCATTCAATCTGATTCGTCTACGGCAAGAATTGGTGGAGGAGAGGTTTGCTGAAACTTAGTTTATGCTCAGTACGTCAGCAGCCACTCCCAGAGTGCACCCTACCACAAGAGGGACATGCCTTTCACCGTCACCATTCTTCCCAAAAGCCTTTCCACTAGCAACCCATGCCCGTACTTCTGGCCACACCCTCTGTCTCAGGCAACCTTACTCTCCATTTCAATAGAAAGCTGTTTCGGGACACGTTCTTCCCATATTACGTCTGTAAACAGATTCTCGGACCGATATTACTAGATGTAAATCGTTATGACTGACACTAACAAAGCAAACAGAGGCAAAAACAAGAGAAACGTTTTGCTTTTACACTATAATATTAAATAATAATAATAATAAGTCTCCCTTCTTAACACTATACACCATTTAATTATGTGTTACTCAACAAACCTCAATGTTTATATTTACCTCAAACAATAGGCATGTCACATATTATAGGGATACTTTACCTCAAACAATAGGCATGTCACATATAATAGGGATACTTACTGAATGAAAGGCTTAATGTAATGAATATTTTGAATTCCCTTCTCCACATTCGTATCTGGATCGACTAAGAGATAGGTCTGACCATAGATGGTTCCAAACTAATATCAAATCTCCTTTCTTAATTGATGGGTTCTTAGCAGTGTTGTCATGCCAATCTTACCACAAATCTTCTTCCGTCTTGATCCTGTAATACTTATAAGATCTTCAAACTGTGGCAAATATTCAACCCATTTTGTGTGTTTTTACGAGCAGTCTATTCTGAGGAGTTTGCCTACCTCAATAAAATACCTCTCTATGTGACTTGCTGCTGCTTGGTAGACACTTGTTCGGTGAGGGATACTCTTCACTGTTGCATCTCTGAGATCTAGGTGCGGGAGACGAATGGGGCCTTTGTCTGACAACACTCCCTGCGAGTCTACGAAAACATCGGCTAACTAATCTACAAGTGGATTCTGAGAACCACGACAAAAACCTAGTGTCCTTCCATGAATATGACGTTAAACTTAACATCTTAACATGTCCTACAGCCTTTGTGGCTGATTGCCATCTTGTCTACATCTACATAGGATACTCGGCAAATCACATTTAAGTGCCTGGCAGAGGATCCATCTAACCGTCATTATACTATTTATCTCCCATTCCATTCTCGAATAGCGCGCGGGAAGAAAGAACACCTGAATCTCTCCGTTCGAGCTCTGATTTCTCGTATTTTATTCTGATGATCATTTCTACCTATGAAAGTGGGAGTCAACTATATATTTTCGCATTCGGAGGAGAATGTTGCGATTGGAGATTCGTAAGTAGCTCACGTCGCAGCGATAAGCGCTGTTGTAATGATTCCCATCCCAGATCCTTATCATTTCCGTAACGCTGTCTCCCCTGTATCGTGACAATACGCAACGAGCTGCCCTTCTTTGGACTCTTTCGATGTCCTCCGTCAAACCTACCTGATAAGAAACCCACACTGGGCAGCAATACTCCAAATGAGTACGGACAAGCGTAGAGCATGCAGTTTCTTTTGTAGTTCTGTTTCATGTTTTAAGGGTTCTGCCAATAAAACGCAGTCTCTGGTTCGCCTTTCCCACGACGTTATCTACGTATTTTTTCCAATTTAAGCTGAAGTAATAGTAATTCCTAGGTATTTTGTGGAGTTCACGGTTTTCACTTTTGATAGACTTACCTTGTAAACAAAGTTTAACGGATTTCTTTTCGTACTCATGTGAACGACTTCGCACTTCTCATTATTTAGTGTCAATTTATTGTATTAATTATACCAGGGACCGGAAAATTATTTCGCCTCCACAAGATGATTGGTCAGCGAAGAAGTCTATGATACTAGGCTAACGGGAAAAATAAGTTTTATTGGATTTAATCTGCGATTAATTTTATCAATTTCGTGAACATTAATCAGACCGAACTTGTAATATACCAAACAATATGGTTTGATTAGGTCGTCATAAAAGTAACAATTATTTTATTTATAGCACTCTCTCTTTGTCATAAAGGCTGGCAATGTGTGAGAAGGGGCAATTCGGCCTGCCAAAGAGAAGCGTGACCGAGGGGCTCATTCTTTCATCTCTTGGTGGGGGAAGGTGAACCTTTGGTAGAAGTCCGTGGAGAGAAAGTTGGAGCGGTTGTTTGCGGCGTTAACTCCTCTCTTCGGCCACTGGAAACGAGGGGTGGGGGGGAGGGGGGGTTAGGGGCTGCACGCCTCCCTATCTCCCCATTCAGGGGCAGGTCCATCACTGCGTCAGCGTTTACCTGCCAGCTCGTTCTGCTGGCCTTACAAAGAGTCGGCTGCATTGTCTAGTGGAACAGCGCTTGTTAAACTTTTCGCCAGCATTACTGATCTGCGAGGCGGAGACTACAATGGGAAAAAATGTCTACAGGTGGTATATTAACCGGTCCTGTATTATTTCCTTTCCTCCTCCATGTTGCCATGGATGACGCACAACAGTTTGCGTTTGTAACGCAATGACAGTGTACGCGAGGGTTGTAGTTAGGCCCCACTGCACTGGGTGAAGAGTAGAAACTCTAAAAGTTCACCAACGTGACCTCTTCTACAGATGTCGTCCTCACGCAGATGATAACACGCAGGTCGGAGTTCTTGATTGAGGCTGAAATTATTATACTATTGGCAGGGACTGATCTAATAACTGAATAATACTTTCTTGTGGGATGCCATCTATTTAAAGAAGGCAGAAAACTAGCAATTTGGCGCGCAAACATGGCTGCCGTGCATCGTCCGTCTGAAATTAATTGTTTTGTTTATAGAATTAACAATTATATGTTTCATCTACGCAGGGCATAGCTTAGCTTTGAGGTGTATTTATAAATTGGGTTTGACTTTGAATACATTATTAGTTTATTAAATATTAACGAAAATATGAATGCGTTTGGCACGCGACCGCCAGTGCTAAAGCCAATCGGCGTCCAGTGCCTGCCGCTCGGGGACTTCCCTAGAATTTGGGGAGACTTGCCAGTGCTCTTTCCCATGAGATCCCGACCTATTTTACCACCTGTCGTGGTTCTCACCAGCTTTTACCATCTGTCGCCTACTGGTCCTAACCGACTGCAATGAAGCAATACTCTTAATATGTTGGCTTTAAGCCAGAAATATTACAAGACTGGCGTCTGTATTGTGCGAAATGTCTGGAAGAACCATGTTTGAGGTATAGAAAGATACTGCCGCGACGGTCCTTCCGGCTCTTTTACGAGGAGAAATCGGCGAAGTACGTTTTGAAAAAGAGCACCCTGTGGTGCAGACACCTGGCGTCAGGACGTCGAATGCCGAGGGAGACAAGTGCAGGTTGCAGTTTTAATGGGCACCAAATTCCACCGACAGTGGTCCAGTTAGCGTGTTTTCGTGCGAAGAGAGACATGTCGTGGAATAACGCAAGCCAATGAAGGAGCTGTAGTGGGACGAAATATTATTCCCGCTACTACCTTACATCAGCTCAGTTTTGCAGGTAAAAATGTTTTTTATGTTGTTAATAATTTTTAACTAATAATTTTTGTATTATGATTTTTAAAAAGAAATGTGTGTGTTTTCCTGTGTTTCATGTGTGGTGACAACGGAGCAATCTACGAGAACAGCGTCTTCTCTGCGGAAGCCAAAGATGAAACAGCTGGCCACCAAATGTCGCAGGTCGACAGCCGCACAGCCAGAGAAGATCCTGTTTCAAGACCTCCGTTGCCAACCGTCACAATTAAATAAATGTATTGTCATAAGTTGTTCATGATTGTATGTTCAGAAAAACAGTTTCAGTCTTTATGTTGAGTCCTTAGGAGAGAGATCAGACTTTGTTATATATGGATTTGTGACTTCAGAAAATAAAACTTTAAATTTTACTTTAAGTGTCAGTGTTTAGAGAACAGTTATTTCAGCTGTTTAGAAGAACAAGCATTTATATATTGTGCTGAAACTATATTACGAAGTTATTTACAGAGTTTTTTTGGGCTTTAGAGAAGTTTAGGAACTTAGCTATAATTTTATTGATTAAAAGACAGTGAGTTCGTATTTTGCAAAGTGATATATATTTTGTCAACGGATTCAACGAACAGTATCTGTGGTTTACAAAACATATGACGAAATTTCAGCAAGAACTATATACCAAATTTTGAACTTTGAAGTATTTTCTTTTAGGAACAGTTTTATTTTCTCTTATCTTGCACAAGGACCTAGAAAGAAACAATCAAAGATTTTTTCTATAATTGAACAGTGACGTTTCAGTTATACTTCAATTGTAGTGGAACGGCCAGGATCGAAGTTCAACGCGATCATACTGAAGAACTTTACTTTTGAACCTACCGGACGTGTCCCACTACATGGCCTAACGCACAGAACGCAACTTAACTATTGACAGTTCAAGACATTAATCTTCTGAGCGTGTCTTTTCAGTGGTCGGCACTCGCTATCTGACAGATCATTGGTTTCAAGAGACTATAGGGCATGGTCCGAGCCCTAGAGACAGCTGAAGAGAGAGAGAGAGAGAGAGGTGCTTTGAACAGAAAAAATTGTTTCTTGGTGTTGCGCCTCCACAGGAAGTGGACGTCAAACATCGTGTTTCACCTCCAAGGAGTGAGGTGTTTCTTATTTTATTCGGTAAGATCTCTCTACTGTGTTCGAAGAGCATTGCGTAATATCTAGTATGAGTAAATCATAGAGCATATGGTCCGGTGAACAACTATCCCGTAGGAAGACTCCGCCCATATTTGCTTCTGAAATCTGATTGGCTCTTACAAGTTATATCAATCCGCCAAAACTCTCCACTATTTTTGTTAATATTTAATACTAGCTTAAACCCGCGGCTCCACTCGCGTGTCGGTTGTTTATGATAGATAAGCTATCTTTCAGTAGTGTGCTATGAGACTCTTTTTTAAGGATGAAATGAAATACAATACCTTCTTTAGAAACAAACATTTTTAATCAACATTCAAGTAAAAAAATAAAATTACGTGAAGTAAGTAGTGTAGATCATATCATGAAATTCAACAATAATGATTGTCATAATATTACAGATCGATAGCTTGATGTAATGCGCGAAACGTCAGATCCATTTTTTAAAGAGATGTATTAAAAGAAATTTCTTTTCTACTGCTTTAATTATTTATTCTTATATTTCCTTATTCGAATGCTTATCCTTACAGAGAAAGAGCTGAAGACATTGTAGCACGCATAGGCCAAAGATATGGTCTGTGGCATCACGTTTCGCTGTATGTAACCTCCTTGTTATAGAGTCGCAAACGTCATCGCTGGCCTTCAGTCCGAATTTGTTTATAATTTGACGACTTTCAACCACCATATCTTCCACCCCCTTATAGCTATCGGCATGGCACTACTATGATGTACAACGGGAGACTTCGGACAACAATTACACACAGACCATTCGTTTGCGTTCTGTAGTTTTCGCTGCAGAGCGAAATATTAACACACACACACACACACAGGTAGAATTTTATACAAGCCGATAACTTTCCATCCCAATATACTGCACCCTTTATCACTATCAACCCTCAAGCAAAAATGCAACAAAAAAAATTTTTCAAAGAGTAAATGTAATTTTCAAAGAGTAATTATTGTTCTGCATTTCGCGTTATGTTCTTCAAATTACTAAATATCTATCAGATCGCTATAAAACCGTGCCTAAACCTTCCTCAGGTATAAATTAGTAACTGTACAAATATTTAAGTATCTGCGTCTTGTCCTTCGGACGTGATAAGCGTACACCGAACAGACATTAACGTTAATATATATATAGATAAATAGTTATCCGATCGCCATAAAAGCGTGCCTAAAGCCTTCCCCGGGTAGACATTAGTAACTGTACAAATTTTTAGCTCTTTATGTCTTGTGGTTCAGACGTGATAAACGTACACGGAACAGACATTCACATTTATAGAAATAGATACTATGATTAATTGAAATACGCCTGTTTATACAGTGTAATTATCTTGTATTAAGTTATGTTTCTGTTATTTAAACATTACTTTAATAGAACGATGAGAGGCGTAACACTCCACAATGTTCCGTTGGCGCCAAAATGTAGCCATTGACGAGGACTGTTACTCCTGCTGCACTCAGTCGAGCTAAGCGCCTCGGACCGTTAACATATCATACCCAAACCTTCAGGTGTCAGACACACAGATCGCTGTATATTGGTAAAGCATGAACCGAAACTTCTATATAATTCGTGCTATGTGTTGCCGTCCAGGAGAACCTTTCTCATACACCTCCATGGTTTGTACCTCGCCTACAGCTTCGGTTACACTTGTCCAGTGGCTCGAAAGCCTCAGTTTCGCCAATGGTCCTTTGTCGTCAATTCCAGGCACTCTTTGATTCTTTCCGTGGTGCCGCAGTAGTATTCACTGACGGCTCCCTTGTGGACGGCCGTGCTGGGTTCGCTTATGTTCATAGTGACCACGTTGAGCAGCATTCCCTACCCTGTGGGACTAGTGTTTTCACAGCTGAGCTGGTGGCCATCTCTCGCGCTCTTACACATTTCCGCAACTGCCCCGGGGAGTCTATAGTTATCTGTAGTGACTCCCTGAGTGGCTTTATCGCCCTTGACCAGTTTACGCCACAGCACCATTTGGTTCGGCCACCACATCTCGGCCATTAAAGATAGGTCTCCAAGACCAGGACCAGACAGCAACTGACCCATAAGGTTCTGGGGATTTGGACCGCGGAATGGGCTGCCTTGAACGTTCGAAATACGCTGCTCATAGTCAAGTCCACCATAGCCGCGTGGAGATCCTCCCTGCGAGTCTCTCGTAGGGAGTCTGTAGTCCTCTGCAGACTACGTATCGGACATACGTGGTTGACACACGGCCACCCTCTACGACGAGAGAACCCACCAACTTGCCGTTGTGGTGCACTATTGACTGTGGTCCACATTCTGGTGGACTGCTTACTTTTAGCCGACTTGAGGCAGTCTTTCACTCTGCCTTCTGAGCTTCCATTGGTTTTATCGGACAATGCCTCTATGGTTGACCGCGTTTTAGGTTTTATTCGCGCAACTGGCTTTTATTGGTCTATTTAGTGGTGGAGCCTGTTTGCCCGCCTCCTCGGGCTCCCACCCCTCCAGACTAATAGGCCGTTGTACTTTTACGGGTTACGACTTGTTTTTGAATTAAGGATTTTAGTGTGTGCAGAGTGGCTGGCTCATCCTGCATTATTCTTGTGATCAGCCAGCCACACGCTTCTGCTGTCCTATTTCAGTTTTCTGTCTACTTGGTCAACTCCTGTCGTGTTCTTTGTTATATGCTATCGTTTTACCATGGACTGTCTCTCTGTACCCGTAGTATACTGAACGTGGTGTACTATGAGACAAAAGGGGAGGTTGTAAGACGTAAACTCTTTGCTAGGAACAGGGGACTGATAACCCAACAGTTGAGTCCCCTTTAAACACCCAACAACAACAACCAGGAGAACGTGCATAAACGGGAAATAATATGTAATGCCTGTCCTACGGAGCACAGGAAAAGAGTATCTGTGGGGGTCCGTCGCGCTGAACTCCTGTAGGGTAGTTGATAGAGCGAATGTTTGTCGTAACAAGGGTATCGGTTCACACCCTGGTGGCGCGATTTTTTTTTCTCTATATGACGTTGCAAATTGTTCTACGTCGAAAAAACGTAAACCGAGTGGTACATGGGACAACATGTTCCTGAAATGTAAAAGGACTGTTCGGATTTTATAGCACTGTGTTATCGGCAGTTTGCTTCTGCTTCGTTTTATTTCAAAGTAGCAATCCTGTAGAGTATATTCGTAGAAGAATGAAACAATTGCACTGTACGTGCATAAGTATTAAAGTAATAATAATAACAACAATAATAAGTGACTGCTAGATGGCAGCACCGCCGTGTTGTGGCTAGAGCGCCGTGTGTTGCCCACACCATCCAGTGTGGCTGACGTTGCTGTCCAGTCCGCACGCTACTGCTACTGCTGCAGCTGACAGCGCTATTTGGGGAAATGAACCTGTGGTACGTTATAGACATTCTATTTTAACAATTTTATTTTCACCGTACTGCAGTTAAAAAAAAGGCTCTAGTCGGGGCTTGAACCAACGACCCTCTGGTCGATGAACTAACGCTCTACCAACTCACGGCCCCTAATGTGCAGTGTTTTTTCTATCACAAATAGAAACATTGGTGAACAGTGTCTTGTTAATAGCACCAGTAGGTGAAAGACTGGAAAAAGTTGGAAACTTTCGTACTCCCTTTCAAATAATTATCTTTCTCGAATTTGAAAGACATTACTTCATCTTTTACTCCTTTTATCCCGCAGTAGAGATCGTGGGAGTTGCTTCTTCAGCTCCAAGTACAGAAGGAGTAACTTTTGCTCTGGGTGCGAAGGTCACTTATTTCGTTTAACTTGTAGACTTGGTGCAAACTTTGGAGCTTGCTCTGAAGGTTGATATTGTGCTCAGGTTTCTAATGAAGCGAGAATAAAGTCTGCAGCCTGCCTTATTAGTAGTACCGCTGCTCTAATTACGACTTGCTAATCGTTTTCATGTCACCTTTGGCCTTCAGTAATTTACCTATACCAGTATACGCAGACTGAAGTGGCACAGACTTTGCAAAGTGGTTGAGGCCATTGGCACTGCGATCTGCCGGGAGTGCAGTGGCTGATTTCTCAGTAGTAAAAAAAAGTGAAGTAGTAACAGCTTCCAATTATTCGGAGCAAGACATTGTTTCGTGGCCGCGAACTTTTCTGCAATCAGCAATCAAGTGCCATCCCACAGATGCTCACCGAGATCTCGTCGTCGCAGCACGTCGGCTTATGTACTGCCTGGAACAGACAGGAATTGCTAACCTTTCGAAAATGTGTTGTCACTTAGAGCCCACACTGAATATTCGAGGCCGACAGCATTTTAACTTCCTGTTTATAAATCGTTTATAGAGATCGAACATCAGAGGAATAGGACTGACTTTTGTATGAATAATATCACTGTCATCATTTTTTAATCAGCAGTAGGAATGAGTAATCATTAGTGTTAGTTATTACTTGAATAGTGTCAACATAATATTGTATTTAATATGTTTGTTTTGCTCGTGATTTCTTAATTCGGGCCTTGTTCGTTCAGAATAAATAGTCAATTTGAACACAAACGTGGTATCTTGAATATCATTCATAAGTACCCAGGCACATATTTTGGAGGGGTGAACGTAGAGTTTGGAACTGACAGCAGACTTGTAAAACGCAGTGGTTCAGATTATCCTACGCATTACATGTACAATATTGTACGTTAGTTCATGGTAATAAGCTTGTGATCAAAGTCTGCAGTCAGGTGATAAATGATAATTAATTAATTGTAAACAATGCGGAATTATCTGTGTCTGTGAGGGTCAGCCACGCCTATGTGTGACCTCTCGACTCCCCACCATTACTTTCCTTTTTTTTACACCTTTCATTAATCACACCCTGTGATGATCCCTTTTTCCCCCTCCCCACACCTTTAACCGTGCACCACGTACAGCAAGATGGCGATCAGTGATGTTCTGGGCGGGTATCATGTAACATCATTGAACCGTTTCTTCAGCATTTCGGCGACGAGTGCAAGTGTATAGACGACAACTCTACATTCCATGGCGCGGTCATCGTCAACGATTTCGTCCATCGTGGCAGTGTTGCACGAATGGATTGGCCTGCATGTTCCTCCGATATGAATCCAATTGAACATGCATGACATAAAGAGAGCAAGCAAGCACATCCTCATCAACCACTAAACCTACAGGAGTTCAGCAGGATAGCCACTGAAGGATGATGTTAGACCAATTTCGGTTAAATGAACTCCCGGGCAGATTGGCACCTAGGATGCAGGCTTGAGTTCTGGCAAGGACTCATGCAAATTTTTGTTGAATAAGGTTGTTAGGCAACGGATTTACCTCAAGAAAAATGATGTAAATTTCAACGAAGTGACTTGTTGGGTTTCGTTTGTCGATAAATTGAAAGTTACATTATTTTATAGATACCAGTTCACCCTATTAAAAAATAACATCGAAATTTTGTTTGGTGAGTGCTGCAAAAATATTATGAAGTGATATTCACCCCCAGGAACCTTCTTTTAACCTGTTGTGATTGTATCGGTGACATTAAGATTCTGCTTACCAAAATTGGCTGTCGGAAACAAATGCACATTACAGCAAATTTCACTACGTTTCACTTGATTAATTTCACTCACCGATCAAAAATTAAATAGGTAATCGCTCCATACAATTTTATCAAACAATAAAATATTCTCTGTTTACAAGCTCGCTGGAGCTCGCCATCAAAAGCATGAGAATTTTATTGAACGTGACGCAAATTGTTAAACCGCCGACATTTTATTGAAGAAATCCATCGCCAATGACTCCGAAGATACAATTTTAACAAACTTTATGCTGTCTTAGAGCATTATACAGTTCTAGCCTCACTGTTTCTAAAACATTCTCTTAATTTCAACTGACTTAGTAAATGCAGCAACAGGAAGTTTCACGCCAAAATAGGAGCACTAATCATTATTCCATTAGCAGGCCCCTCATTTTATTTTTATTTTTTTTTTTTCATTCCAGTCACAAATACGTATAGTGTGCCTTTCAGTGCAATATTGGTACTGAAATTTTCGTTACTCTATTTATACTATAAAAAACCTAAAGAAACGTATGACCAGTGGCAAGATTCAGCGAGAAATTAACATTTCAACAGTGTGATAAATTAAATTTCGTTTCATAAACATATAATTCGGTTAAAATTAGGAGGCGTTTCACGAAGTGATTAGGCACATTCAGGGAAATGCCGCCCTAGAAACGGAGGGGGTAGTTGCGAAAACCGGGAGCGCGGCAGAAAATTAGCGCGAGTAAAATAATTAAGTTACGGTTATGCTGATTTACGGGCTCAGAGTCGCAGTGCAAGAAATTACGCTTATAAATGCATGTGCTCGCGTGTGCGGCTGCTGCGAAGCACGTAGGTAGCCGGCTGCAGAATATCTCGCGTTACGCGGGCGGCAAACACGGGGAAAGTAAATGAAATATCGCGGTAATTGCGCGACGACGAACGAAAGAGCAAAGTACGCCGGCCTCTGTGAGCCTACAGCAGTTTCCATCTCAAACAACGACCACGCGGTGTACAGTGAAACGTGTGAGCTATTTGTGTCATTCGTATTGTTATGTAACCAGCATCTGGAAACAACGTGTACAGTATTTTAGCCCAATAGCGAGCATAATTTTTCAAGATACATAAAACCTTTGTGACTTTCTTCAGTCATTTTTATCCATTTACAATGTGAAGGTAGGAAATTTTTTGTTAGATATATGTTTTACAAGGGGCGTTTGAAAAGTCCCTGAAAAATAAAAACTGTTAACGTGTTTGGGGTAAACCTTTTTTATTGTTCGACAGTCTCCTTTAGACTTACACACTTCGTACAATGCTATTTCTAAATCGTTGATCCCTCCCGAATAATAGGAATTGTCCAAGCCTGCAAAGTAACAGTTTCTGCAATCATCTCCTCGTCTGAATTAAATCTTTCTTCAAATTGGGGAACAAATATAAGTACGAGGTAGACAAGTCTGGAGAATAGGGGGGATGTGAAACGAGCTTTCCTTTATGGCTTGCTCAATGTACAAATTGAATAACATTGGAGAAAGGATAAGCCGTGAAGTGAGTATTGCCTCCCGTGTTCCTACATTTCTCCTGAAACCAAACTGAACCTCCCCAAGATCGACTTCTACCATCTTTTCCATCCTTCTGTAAATAATTCGTGTTAATATTTTGCAACCATGACTTATTAAACTGATGGTTCTGTAGTTTTCACACCTGTCTGCGTCTACTTTCTTTGGAATGGGGATTATAACATTTTTCTTAAAGTCTGAAGGTACTTCACCCGTCTCATACTTCTTACACACCAGGTGAAACAATTTTGTCATGGCTGGTTCTCCCAGACACTTCAGTAGCTCTGAGGGAATACCATCTACTCCAGGGGCCTTGTTTCGACTTATGTCTTTCAGTGCTCTGTCAAATTCATGTCTCAGTATAGTATCTCCTATTTCATCCTCATCTACTTCTTCCTCCCTTCCTACAACATTTTCTCTAAGTTCATTTCCTACGTAGAGGATTATCCGTTGTGAATCCCAAAAGATCGTCGCCTTAACTTTTCCGGTCTAAATCTATTTATTCATGTCTTGAGTTGGTACTTCTCAAACCCCTTCTCTGTCCATCTCTTTTTTTTTCTAAAAGCATGTTATATTTTTCGGAGAATATATTAACAGTAAAATGTTACTCCCTTCGGATTGATGACGTCTGTGTCAGTGTTCATCCGTGCCTTGGACGGAGTGCTAGGCAAAGAATTAGGTTCTAGAATTACGATATATGTTGATGATTTGCTGATTGCAACTTCTTCGTAGGAAGAACTTTGCGAATTATTAGACAAAGTATTTTTAGCTCTGAAACGTGGAGGAATGTCTCTGAAAATTAAGAAATGTGAGTTTGTGAAAAAATAAATAATTTCTGGGGCATATCATTATAACTTTAGAAATAACCAAGATCACCGAGCGAGGTGGCGCAGTGGTAACACACTGGACTCGTGTTCGGAAGGATTGTGGTTCAAATCCACCTCCGGCCATCCAGATTTAGGTTTTCCGTAATTTCCTTAAATCACTTCAGGCAAATGGGATGGTTCCTTTCAAATGGCACGGCTTATTTCCTTCCCCCAACCTTCCCCTAAAATCCTAGCGAGAGCTCCGTCTCTAATGACCACGCTGTCGACGGGACGTTAAACCCTAAGATTCCTTCCTCCTCCTCCTAATCAAAGATCCTCAGTAGTTAGAGGCTATCAGAACCGCGAACGAAACACAACAGCAGTCGTACTCAGGATTGTGTAATTTTTATAGGAAGTATGTGGATGGGCAAGCTTTTAATGACCCAGATCTGTGCAATTTACTGAAAAAGAATAGCGCGTTTGTCTGGACGGAAAAGTGCCAAACAGCTTTCGACCGACTGAAAACAGAACTGTCAAAGAATCAAATTGTATACCATCCAGATTTGAATACACCGTTCCATACGAGAACCGATGCTTGCGATTATGGTATCGTAGTAGATATTTTTCAAGAGGTAAGAGAAGTAGGAGAGAAAGAAGTACGCTCAATAGCATTCACGAGCCGGAAGCTATCAAATGTTCAAATGTTTGTTAAGCTTAAGGGTCTTAACTGCGAGGTCATCAGTCCCTAAACTTACAAACAACTTATGAAGTAATACTAAAGACAGTACAAACGTCCATGCCCGAGGGAGGATTAGAAACCGCCGACGGGGAACGGCCTCGCGCATCGTAACGTAGCGCCTCAGTGCGCTCGGCCGCTCCGCCGCGGCAGGACGCTATCAAAATGTGAAAGGAACTACACCGTAACAAAGAAAGAAGCGTTATCAACCGTCTGTGGTTTCCAGAGGCTTAAAGGTTTCTTGTGAGGGCACAAAGTGACAGTGCATACGGACCACAAGGCCCTTACGTTTCTGAAAACTTGCAGATTGTTGCATGATAGGTTGAAGAGGTGAGCGCTATTTATACAGCAGTTTGATTATGAAATAGGGTAAGGTGGTACAAATTCGATATAGGTACAATTCTGATCAACATAAATTTTCGCGCCATTTGTCAGTCTCGAAGTGTCTCGTTGTGTGGCATTGTAGCATAGCAGGTTTCTACAGCTCCTCCTGAATTTTCCAAGAATACACCACTTTGTGCTAAGAAGAAATAATTTTTTTCCCCGTTAGGAGGTAAGTGAAGGTACTTGGTCTAACGAGCTCTTATAAATTTTCTATTTAAGGCTGACTAGATTCTCTACCCAAATTGCAATGTTTGTTACAACGAAGTATGCGTTGGTGCCTGACGGAAGAAGTGCTTTTTATGTGGAAGATGCCCTTAGTCAAAATTCTACTACGAAGTGATCACAATTGTACCTAGTGTGGTACATTTTCGATCGATTTTCTCAATTCTGTATCTGTTTTGTGTGTCTATACCGACGTTTGTAATTGTCTAATATTTGTGTTACATATTAGTTAAATATCCAAGAACAACAGCTAGAATTAAAATTACATCTTTTCTCAATATACAGTTACAATAACATTTGTCCGAAATGATCGAAATTGTACCACCTTACCCTATGCCACATTGAGGGTGTTAATAATTTTGTAATCGACGCATTATTTAGATTACTACATGATCCCGAAGGTGTCATTCATGAAGAGAGTGGAATTTTTTTTAAGTTGTATCTATGTTTCATAGATCTTAAAAAGGCTTATGACCGCGTTCCTAGGAGGAAGCTACTGTCAGTTCTACAAGATTATGGTATAGGAGGCAAACATTTGCAGACAATTAAAGGGCTTTACGTAGACTGTCAGGCAGCAGTTAGAGTAGATGGCAAATTAAGCTCATGGTTCAGGGTAGTTTCAGGGGTAAGACAAGGCTGTAATCTGTCACCACTGTTGTTCATACTATTCATGGATCATATGCTGAAAACAGTATACTGGCAGGGCGGGATTAAAATAGGTGAAAACAAAATAAGCAGTCTCGCATATGCGGATGACTTCGTTGTAATGGCCGATTCAGTTGAAATGTTGCAAACTAATATTTCAGAGCTCGATCAGAGGTGCAAGGATTATGATATGAAGATCAGCATCTCCAAAACATAGGTAATGTCTGTGGGAAAGAGATTTAAACAGATTACGTGCCAAATAGGAGGAACAAAGTTAGAAAAGGCAGACAGTTTTAAGTACCTAGGATGTATTTTCTCACAGGATGGCAACATAGTGAAAGAACTGGAATCAAGGTGCAGCAAAGCTAATGCAGTGAGTGCTCATCTAAGATCTACTCTCTTCTGCAAAAAGGAAGTAAGTACCAAGACTACGTTAGCAGTGCACCGCTCTATCTTTCGACCAACTCTGTCGTATGTGGAGTGAACGTTGGGTGGATATAGGTTACCTTATTCATAAGGTAGAGGTTACAGATATGAAAGTAGCAAGGATGATTGCAGGTACTAATAGATGGGAACAATGACAGGAGTCGGTGCAGAATGATTTTCAAATAAAAGGCATAACATCAGACGAGGCATCAATGTTAGCATTGAATAGGGGACCATGGAGGGATTTTATTAGAGGTACTATACTCCAGACTGTACGCTGAAAGGCATAATCAGTCTCTAATGATCATGATGATCACGATTTTTTAAGTGATGTATTTGAAAGACGTAGAAGGTAGGAAAAAGATAGAATATATTTGCAAGAACGTGCTTTCATTTAATAAAATTTGTTACATTTTATTAACGTGTTACATCTGCACATACTCCACAAACGTAAGAAAAAATTGTCTTCAGCCCTCTCCAAAAATACTGTTGGTGTTTGTACTACGTCTTGAGATGTTGATTCTGTGGCAGCTCAAAATATACAGGTATGAAAGTTTTACGAAAACACTAGACTGTCGGTCTCTTCCACGTCGATTAAATCGGTTTCTACTGTAAACCCATTGACAGCAGCGCTGGCGTTGCGAATGCGAGAGCTGTTGTGTGGACGATGAAGGCGGTCTCTGACGGCGCCTGTCAACAGAACGTTTGCTTGCCGTCAGTTCACGATCCAAGCACTTGGCCTCTAGGCACGTAAACACTCCCCGAGAGAGTAGCGGCAAGTTTGTAATCAGTGCGGCCTCACGAGTTTATAAACCGTCAAGTGAGAAGCCCCTGCGGGCTCACGGCGGGCAACCCGCAGAACGCAGATGTTGTGCGGGAAGCAGCAGTGGCCGGCGAACCACCAGTTCCTATAGCTTTGTCCCAGTAGCTGCCAGCGGACTCGTGCGCATGCGCAGAGCTGAAACCGAGTGTCAGCAGTGCTTTCTCCCACTTCCGGCTCTTTGAAGTGGGACTGTTTGCTGTTTCAGAGAGAGACCAGGCAGCCAGATGCTGCCCCGCAATAATATTTCGGCGCTCTCGAGCTACCACATCGCATATACGCCGCGTTGTGGTGGGGGTAGTGAGGTAGCCTGCACGTAATCCGTGTTTACGTTTCCTGATTTTTTGCTGATTTCTCTTTGCGTACAGATGTCGGATCGAATGAAAGTTAAACTCATTCCTGTGACCGGACTTATTCACATAATCGAGAAAGCCTAATTTAACATGATAATAAGTAGTTTCATATTTCTCATTGTCAGCCGCGGTGACCGAGGGGACTGAAGCGCTCCAGTCACGGCCTGCACGGCCACTACGGTCGGGGGTTCGAATCCCCCTCGGTCATGGATATTTGTGCCGTCGTTAGTGTTAGCTAGTTCATAAGTAGTTTGTAAGTTTAGGGACTGATGACCCCGTAGTTAAGTCCTATAAGCTACACAAACATTGGATTTGATTTCTCATTTTATTTACAGGTCAAGGGTTAATCATCTTGCAGAATATTATAGTTATTTTTGTCTGTTCTCTAAAGAAATATGGTTCTTATTAATCAACTACAACAAACTGTTCTTTTTCACAGAGGCAATACATTTATATGAAATAACTATATTCCACATAGTTCGTTCGATTTCAAAGACACGTTTTCATTTTATCGTACGTATATTAGTCGAAGAAAATAGGCATCCCAAAAACCACACCGAAAAGAATAATACAGCGTGAATTTTGCAAAAGGAATGCGATCTGAAAACCTAATTATGCTTTTTGTGAGATACTCTTGCTGTATTTTTTCATTTTCATTAAATGAATCAAACTACCAGGCAGGAATGGGGTGAATAGAAAAGTAGCTGGTATTGAGGTTCCTGTCACCAGCATCATAAGGAAACGTAGACTTCATCTTCATCTACATCTTCACAGATACTCTGCAAATCACATTTAAGTGCTTGGCAGAGGGTTCATTCACCACACCTTTTCTCTTCCGTTCCATTCTCTAATAGCGCGCGGGAAGAAAGAACACCTACTTCGTACCGTTTTCGATCTGATTCTCTTATTTTATTGGGATGGTCATGTCTCCCTTAGTAGGTGGGTGCTAGTAAAATATTTTCACATTCAGAACTAAAAGTCGGTGATTGAAACTTCGCAAACAGATCACGCCACATTGAATAACGTCTTTCTTTTAATGATTTCCACCCCAATTCTTGCAACATTTCCGTGACGCTTTCCCCCCCGTAACGTGATAAAACAAAACGAGCTGCCCTTCTCTGAACCTTCCCAATATCTTCCGTCAGTCCCACCTGGTGAGGGTCCCACAAGGGGCAACAGTACTCCAGGAGAGGACGCACAAATGTGATGTAGGCAGTCTCTTTGGTGGAGCTGGTACATCTTCGAAGCGTTCTGCTAATGAAACGTAACCTTTGGTTCGCCTTCCCCACAATATTTTCTATGTGTTCTCTCCAGTCTAAGTTGTTCGCAATTATAACTCCTAGGTATTTGGTAGAATTTACGACCTTAAGGTTTGACTGATTTATCGCGTAATTGAAGTTTAGCGGATTTCTTTTAGTGTTCATGTGTTTTACTTCACACTTTTCTTTATTTAGTGTCAATTGCCAGTTTTCGCACAATGTAGAAATTTTGTCTAAATCGCTTTGCAGTTGCTTTTGATCCTGTGTTGACTTCACACTGGTACGGGCACTTAATGAGAGTGAATAGTGAAAGACCTGCTGAAAAGTATTTCAACCTCAACCTCATAGGAAGAAGACCTCGGGGAACACCAAGGAAACGCTGGATAGAGACTGTAAGATCAGATGTGGAGGAGGAAGGCCACAAATGGGAAGACATTCTGGAACAGAAGATGTATGAAGACAGGAGGAGATGGCGAGCGCTTGTACACCACACCCGGGAAACTGCAGTTGGAAAATGATGATGATGATTAAATTTCTCATCTGTAGCACGTCATCTTCGTGGTGTAGCATTTTTAATGGCTAGGAGTGTAATACGAACGACACTCAAGCTAACACTCACAGTCATCTCCAGACTGAAGACCACAACAACAATGGCTGAAAATCTGGTGCTTCCCGGCTATTTATTTGTTCCACAATCTTGTTATGTCATCTTCTCTCCCCTCTCCTCTCTTTGTCCATCTCTTACTCATTGTGTTTATCTCATCCTTAATGTGTCAGAAGTGGCTACACGCCGCCTCAAACGGCAAAATATCATACAAGAAGCATGTTGTTCACCATCAAACATGCGAATTTAAGCCTTAACTACTATGGACATTGACAGGATCACAATTACTATGGAGGGGTCTCTCAGACTCATTTTTCTTATATATCAGACCAGTGGTTTGCGAAACGTACAGTTTCAAAAAAAAAAAGTTCAAATGTTTGTATAGTCTATGGGACTTAACTACTGGGTCATCAGTCCCTAAACTTACAAACTACTTATGAACTAGCTAATACTAAGGACGGCACAAGTATCCATGCCCGAGGGCGGATTCGCACCCCCGATCATAGTGGACGTGCAGACCGTGACTGGAGCGCCTCAGTCCCCTCGGCCACCGCGGCCGGTCGTACAGTTTCGTGACTTCCTATTATTCATTACACTTCTTGCAAGTAGACTATATTGAAACTTGACTTTTGTTAACAATACAATATTTATAAAATGGCGACCAAGAAAACACTGGGAAATGTGTTGCATATTTTTATTTTATGTGTTCCGAAAATATCGCCATTAGTTAGTTCTTTAATCAACCACAGGCAATTAAAGACTAGAAACATATTTAGATGGAGAAATCCCATTTCAGTTCCGATAAATTGTATGCAAAGTCTACATCTACATTTACATACATACTCCGCAATTCACCGTAAGGTGCGTGGCGGAGGGTACACTGTACCACTACTAGGCATTTCCTTTCCTATTCCACTCCCTAATAGAACGAGGAAAAAAAGAATGCCTATATGCCTTCGTACGAGCCCTAATTTCTCTTATCTTGTCTTTGTGATCTTTACGCGAAATGTAAGTAGGCGGCAGCAAGATCGTACTACACTCAGTTTCAAATTCCGGCCCTCTAAATTTACTCAACAGAAATTCGCGAAAAGAACGTCGTCTTTCCTCCAGCGATCCCTAATTGAGTTGCCGGAGCATTTCCGTGACACTCGCGCATTGGTCGAACCTACCGGTAACAAACCTAGCTGCTCGCCTCTGAACTGCCTCTATGTCTTCCTATAAACTGATCTGCTGCGGGTCCCAAACACTTGAACAATACTCAAGACGTGGTCGTATAAGCGTTTTATACGCGGTCTCCTTTACAGGTGAAGTACATCTTCCCAAAATTCTCCCAATAAACCAAAGTCGGCTGTCCGCCTTACATGTTCATTGTATTTCATATTGCTCTGCAATGTTACGCATAGATATTTGAACGACGCGACAGCATCAAGAAGCTCACTACTAATGCTCTATTCGAACATTATAGGATTGTTTTTTCTACTCATGCGCATCACCTTACATTTTTCTACATTGAGAGCTAGCTGCCATTCTTCTCACCAACTAGAAATTTTGTCTAAGTCAACCTGTATGCTATTACAGTCAGTTACAGACGACACCCTCCCATACACCACAGCATCATCAGCAAACAGCCGCAAATTACAACTTACGCTGTCCATCAGATCATTTATATAGATAGAAAATAATAGCGGTCCTATCACACTCCCATGGGGCACGCCTGATGATACACTCGTCTCTGATGAACACTCGCCGTCGAGAACAACGTACTGCGTTCTATTACTTAGGAAGTCTTCGAGCCAGTCACAAATCTGTGAAGCTATTCCATAAGCTCGTATCTTCGTTAGCAGTCTGCAGTGTGGCACCGCGTTGAACGCCTTTTTGAAGTCGAGAAAAACACAATCAGCCTGTTGCCCTCCATCCATGCCTCGCAAGATTTCATGTGAGAAAAGGGTAAGCTGAGTTTCACATGAACGATGTTTCCTAAACCCGTGCTGATTCATGGAAAGAAGCTTTTCCGTTTCAAGGAAATTTACTATATTCGAACTGAGAATATGCTCCAAAATTCTACATGAAACCGATGTCAATTATATTGGCCTGTAATTGTATGGGTCAGTTCTCTTTCCTTTCTTATACACGGGAGTCACCTGCGCTTTTTTTCCAATCACTAGGAACTTTGCGCTGAATTAAAGATTCGCGATAAATGCAAGCCAAGTAATGGGCCAATGCCGCAGAATAGTCTTTGTAAAACCGAACTGGTATTCCATCCGGACCAGCAGACTTTTTCGTATTTAGCTCTCTCAGCTGCTTTTCTACACCGGAAATATCTATTGCTATGTCCTCCATTTCGGAATTAGTACGTTGATCAAATGATGGTACATTTGTGCGGTCCTCCTGCGTGAAAGATTTCTTAAAGGTTAGATTTAGAACTTCAGCTTTCCGTTTGCTTTCTTCTATTACTGCCCCAGAATGATCAACGAGTGACTGGACAGTGGGCTTTGACCCGCTTATCGATTTTACATAGGACCAGAATTTTTTCGGGTTCTCGGAAAGATCTTTTGCTAAGGTATGGCTGTGAAAATTATTGTATGTTTCGCGCATCGATCTTTTTATAGACGCACGAATCTCTAATAACTTTTGCCTGTCATCATTTGCGTGTTCTTTTTTGAATCGAGAGTGCAACAGCCTTTGCTTTCTCAGCAGCTTTCTAACATTATTATTATACCACGGTGGATCTTTTCCATTCTTAATCGTCTTTACTGGCACATGTTTCTCTAACCCTTTATTTACAATGCACTTAAATTTAGTCCACAATTCCTCTACATTCATAGTCCTGGAATTAAACGATGCCCATTCGTTTTCTAAGTTCGATCCTAGCGTTTGCTTATCGGCTCTTCCCAACAAAAACACGCTCCTAGCCTTCTTGATTGGTTTATGAAATTTGGTCACCATCGATGCTATGACAATATCGTGATCACTAATTCCAGTCTCTACACAGACATCGTTAATAAGGTAAGGCCGGTTCGTGGCTATAAGGTCTAAAATATTTCCATTGCGGTTAGGTTGCCGGTTTAACTGCTCAAGACAGTTTTCGGAGAATGTGCCCAAAAAGGCCGGCCGCGGTGGCCGAGGTGACTGAGGCGCTTCAGTCACGGTCAGCACAGCCACTACGGTCGGGGGTTCGAATCCCCCCTCGGGCATGGATATTTGTGCCGTCCTAGTTCGTAAGTAGTTCATAAGTAGTTTGTAAGTTTAGGGACTGTTGACCCCGTAGTTAAGTCCCATAAGCTTAACAAACATTTGAACTTTTTTTTTGTCCAAAAAGTAGCTAGCAAGACTGCTTGTCTGTACCGCCTTAAATGTAACTAGTGAGGTCCCAATTTATACTCTTAAGGTTGAAGTCTCCCCCGACTAATATTACATGGCCCGGATACCTATGCACTACGTGTGGACTTTCTTTGAATGATTCTAAAACTCCTACAGCAGCACTGGGGAGGGGGGGGGGGGGGCCGGCCGCGGTGGCCGAGGAGACTGAGGCGCTTCAGTCACGGTTTGCACGGCCACTACGGTCGGGGGTTCGAATCCCCCCTCGGGCATGGATATTTGTGCTGTCTTTAGTATAAGGTAGTTCATAAGTAGTTTGTAAGTTTAGGGACTGATGACCCCGTAGTTAAGTCCCATAAGCTTAACAAACATTTGAACATTTTTTTTTTTGAGGGGGGGGGGGGGGAGTCGGTAAAAACACCCAACTATTAACTTTACTTCTTTTAACCTGTTATACGTGCCCAGATAACTTCACAGTTACTTTCAACCTCGATCTCCGTAGAAACAATATCTTCGTCGACAGTGATGAACACTCCTCCTCCAGTTGTGTCCGATCTATCTCTCCGATATACATTCCACGCCTCGCTAAATATTTCTGAACTTGCCACATCATGATTTAGCCAGCTTTCGGTGTTATACAAACATTTGAACATTTTTAATGCGTTGTTGTCCAGGAACAACACTGGGAATGAAACGGTTAAACAGAACAGTGTTAACAGAGGGGTAGTGGGGGCCCTCGTCGCTGGCAGTGCCCGCTGCGTGAGCGCTCGCGGGCGTGCGCGCTCGCCCTGTCGCGCTTACCCAGCCCTGCGGCAGAGGAAGCAAAGAGAATAGTGGGGCGCAGAACGTGGCCGCCCGGCCGTGTAGCAGCGACCGGGCCGACGATAAATCCTGCCGGCAGACGCCCTGGTCTGCTGTCGGCCGGAGGTGTTAGCAAGCGGCCAGCGCTGTTGCACGAGCCCCGAGCTAGCCATCCTGTTTACCAGTCGACACAGGGGATCAAGTAGACACTGCCACTGACATACCTCTTTATATATACTGGGTAACCGCAAGGCATGATCTATTCATTTCATACAGGTGCGTGCCGTTTTAGATGGGCGCGCTGCTGATTGTTGAAGTGTTCCGGTACTGGTTGTTTGGAATGACGCAAGAGCGGTATAATCGCCCTCTGTGGAAATGGAACACGGACCTATACTATCTGCGTTGAGCGTGCACTATATGGTGAGAATGCACCAGATACAACTACCGGGTGATCAAAAAGTCAGTATAAATTTGAAAATGTAATAAATCACTGAATAATGTAGATAGAGAGGTAAACATTGACACACGTACTTGGAATGACATTGGGTTTTATTAGAACCATAAAAAAAGTTCAAAAAATGTCCGACAAATGGCGCTTCATCTGATCAGAAAAGCAATAACTAGCACAACAAATTAACACAAACCAAAGACGGTGTTCTTTACAGGAAATGCTCAATATGTTCACCATCATTCCTCAACAATAGCAGTACTCGAGGAATAATGTAGCCGGCCGCGGTGGCCGAGGAGACTGAGGCGCTCCGGTCATGGTCTGCACGGCCACTACGGTCGGGGGTTCGAATCCCCCCTCGAGGATGAATATTTGTGCCGTCCTAGTTCGTAAGTTGTTCATAAGTATTTTGTAAGTTTACGGACTGATGACCCTGTAGTTAAGTCCCATAAGCTATACAAACATCTGAACATCTGATCTGAATAATGTTGTGAACAGCACTGAAGTAAGTCCGGAGTTATGGTGAGGCATTGGCGTCGGATGTTGTCTTTCAGCATCCCTAGAGATGTCGGTCGATCACGATACACTTGCGACTTCAGGAAACCCCAAAGCCAATAATCGCACGGACTGAGGTCTGGGGACCTGGGAGGCCAAGCATGACGAAAGTGGCGGCTGAGCACACGACCATCACCAAACGACGCGCGCTACAGATCTTTCACACGTCTAGCAATATGGGGATGGAGCGCCATTCTGCATAAAAATCGTACGTTGCAGCAGGTGTTTATCAGCCAGGTTGGGGATGATGCGATTCTGTAACATATAGGCGTACCTCTCACCCGTCACGGTAGCAGTCACCGACGTTTTGCTGTCCATCGCTATCCGTCAGACATTTTCTTTTTAAATTTGTGTTTTTTGTTTTGTTTTGGTTCTAATAAAACCCCATGTCATTCCAACAATGAGTGTCAATTTTTACCTCTCTTTCTACATTATTCCGTCGTTTATTAAGTTTTCAAATTTATACTGACTTTTTGATTACCCAGTGATATAGGATGTTTCAGACCAATGTCCACCCCTTGCAATATGAAAATGGAATACGTTCTAGTAGTAAATATACTACGCCGAATCGAATGTTGGCACTTTCAGCTTCCGATTCCCGCCGGAAGAGGGCTATTCAGAACGGAAGTCAGTCTTTTACGAGATGCCAACTTTTTTTCTTATCTATTTCGATTCTGCAGATTTCAGAGTGACTTGTACTGTGTGTGTTATCTTCCTTGTTTACCATTTGTAAACCGAGGTATCAAATACGCTTGCACATTGCTTCCTCGAGCGCAGCTGTGCCTTGAGAATGGCATTGTGTCTTCCTGTCGAAATATAGGCGGTTGTCGACGACGTCACCCGGCAGCATACCCGTAAGTTGTTTGAACATGTGTTTATGTGTCGATACACTACTTAGAATCCAACTGGGCACATATAACTGCAGGGGGATTGCCTTGCGTTTCAAGGTACTAATGTATACACTGTGTGCACCATAGTAACACATTACATTATTAGATGTGTGTAACATATCCGGCTTTAGATCTAACCACAACAAGTAATTTGTGAATGCCACTTTCCAGATGGGCCATCTCACAACAGAAGGCATTTTGGAGTGGGGAATGGCGATTTAGAAAAAAAAAAAATTCTTCATTTTCGGTATAGAAGCGAAATCAGTAAGAAAAAGTATGTGTTTCCAATTTAAAAAAATCGACTTTCTGTCTGAATACCCACTTCCGGTGGGAATCGGAAGTTTCAGATCCGGCATCGTACACTTATATACCAACTACTAGGAGGAATTGCATTTTACATGTCATACGACTCCCTCGCTTTCAGAAGGGATGGACGGTTCATTTACGAAGATACGTAAATATTTTAATATGTTAAAACTAAAGAAAAAAGTTCATCTAAATACAGGTCCGCAAATGTTCACTTACGGAGCTACGGCTAATTAAAGATTTTGCCTACAATTTAGCAACCTCGCCAATATGAAGACGTCACAAAACGTGTACGAGGTTAAAGTAAAGCACGATTTCCATTTACTTTGTTGTTATTTATGTGGAGAATCTGCAGTACTTTTCCAGAAATTTCAGACGTTACATAAGTAAATTCCATAGAATACACGAGTAAATTTGTTTACTTTCCATTAAGAATGTTGGCAACCGTAATTCACTGGATTTTCAGTTGCCTCCTAACCTGGAAACGAGTTACTTTTCTGTATTGTTTTGTGAAAGAACAACTGTGTATTAATATTTTTTTAATATTTTATGCATGGCTGTTGATTAGCGACTGTACCATATCTAACAGCATATTAAAGTTTTATGCCTAGACACTGCTATTGAATATTGATAACCTTTATTGGCGCATTCTTATCGGCACAATAAGCTTATTTCGGCTATTTAAACGCCATCGTCAGGTATTATGAGATTTTCTTCAATTCCGTTCAATATCGTTGGCGATCTGTCAAAATGTCGTAAACTGTTATTCTATTTTATAAATCTGTATTTACGTGTATTTATGACAGGATCTTGATTTGACGATTATGTGAACGATATTCAATGTGGGTCAAATCAAGATATTGTCATAAACAAACGTAAATGGAGATATATAAAGTAGGAGAACAGTTTACGACATTTTGACAGATTGATATTGAACGGAATTGAAGAAAACCTCACAACACCTGAGGATGACGTTTAACAGCCGAAATAAGCGTATTGTGCTGATAACAATGCGCCAATAAAAGCTATCAGTATTTAACAGCCGTGTCTTGGCTTAAAACTTTAATATGTCATTAAAAGACTTTTTTTACACCTCGGGCCCCACACAAATCAAATTATATCCAATGGAGTTATTTGAAAAATACAACTCTCAGTCGAAAGTTACATTTAAATACGTAACCTAGATTTCGATATCGCTTTTTGACTGTACCAGCGGTTACTGGCAGCCATTTGCCACTGCGCTGTCGTTAACACTTCCTATTTTAGGTATGACTGGTTGATCACGACATTTATTTATTGTAATTTTATTTTATTTTAAGATCTGAGATGCAATTTGTAACCTACGTCCCACTTTGTCTGCATACGGTGTCCTTTGCGACATCGAAACCTAGGTTACGAATTTAAATGTAACTAGCCACTGAGGGCTGTAATTTTTTTTAAATTCTGCGTATTAATTGAAACCACCTAGTAACTTTTGCATGCGTCAGGAGCCTCAGTCGTATAAAAATTTTTAAAAGATTATTTTTCCCCCTCACAAACTGGTTTCGGCTTTAGGCCATTTTCAAGTGCTGTGATAAAAGTCTGACAACTTTTATCACAGCACTTGAAAAGTCTGACAACTTTTATCACAGCACTTGAAAAGTCTGACAACTTTTATCACAGCACTTGAAAATGGCCTAAGGCCGAAACGACGTTGTGACAATAAACAAAAAAACAACAACAAAAAAAGCAGCTTTCAATCAAATGGCGGTCAGTTATTTAAAAAAAAGAATACCCCGTAACTGTTGCAGATTACTTATGAAACAGGGATGCCTTTCACATTTTTAGCAGAGGAATACGTCGTTAGTACTATCACTTTCAAAAATTAAATCCTCTGGCTAAAGGATTAATGAAATACAAATTATTTCTTCCCTCCAATTGAATTACTGCAAATTTACTGCGATACACGTCTGGGACATGTTTTATTAGGTTCATAAGATCAATAACAACAAAATAAGTGTAAATTTTGTTTCACTTTAACCTCGTACACGTTTTGTAATGGCTTCATATCAGCGACGTTTCTAAATTTTAGGCAAAATCTTTAATTAGTCGTAGCTCCGTAAGTAAACATTTGCGAACATAAGGTGATATGAACTTTTTTCTTTAGTTTTACTTATAGAATGACATATTAAAATATTTGCAAAGCGCCGTGAATCACCCTACATATAGAGTGAATCTAAATTCGCGCCCTCGGGCTTCGCAGCGCGATTCCTCACATGCTTGCAATAAAAAAAGTCTCTCACAAAATTTCGTCCTGCACATATTTCCGGCAGGAAATGGACGTCGAAGACTGAGATGGGTGTGTGTCCCATACGTCAGTGTGTTTCAGAATTACACTACCACACCAACAAACTTCTACGGGATGTGAGAGGTGTTTTGAGGAACAAAGTGAGCACAGAAACCCATGTCCGTAAACGTCATCCAATGACGCTACAGAGCGTCGAAGTTGCTGGAGGGGATGTCTAGCGGCAGGAGCTGGTGCCTGTAACTTGGACTCTCCGTAGCGTCGCTGAAAATGGCGTTTCCTGGCATGGGTTTCCATGCTCATTTTGTTCCTCAAGACTCCTAATACATCCCTTACAAGTTTGTTGGTGTAATTGTGAAACACACTGACGTATGGAACACACAGCCATCTCAGTCTTTGACGTCCATTTACTGGCGGAAATATGCGCAGGATGAAATTTTGTGGGAGACATTTTTCATTGTTGGTAGGTGAGGAATCGCGCTGCGAAGCCCGACTGCGCGAATTTAGTTTCACCCTGTATATTTTTAAACTACAAGGTTTCGTGAATGGCCCCGTATTTTACAAACCGCGGTGGCGAGGATGAGGTGGCCGCGCATACACATTGAGGACATGTCAACAAGAGCCCTCTATAGTGCAAAGCACTGCAGTGAAGCGGTGGTACGCGCTGCGACCAGCTAACAATGCCAGTGTGAGATCTCGCCTCATTTCAACATGGAGCGCAAAATGAAGGAACGCGTTACCATCAAGTCTTGTTTCAAATCAGGCAAAAGTCGACAGATACCCACGGGATGTTAGTGCAAGTGTATGATATTAAAGCAGTGAGTAAAAAGTGTGTGTTTGAGTGGTTTAAACGCTTTAGAGACGGAAAGGAAGGTGTCGAGAATGAGCCACGTTCGGTCGACCGTCTCAGACAACATCGAACGAGTGCGACTAATGCTTACGGGTCATCGGCGGCTGTCTTTGAGTATGACAGCAGACGGGCTGAAGATCAGCACAAACAGTGTAAGAACTGAAACTTCCTGGCAGATTAAAATTGTGTGCCGGAACCGGGACTCGAACCTGGGACCTTTGCCTTTCGCGGGCAAGCGCTCTACCGACTGAGCTACCCCGACACGACTCACGATGCCGCCTCACAACTTTACTTCTGCCAGTACCTCGCCTCCTACTTTCCAAACTTCACAGAAGCTCTCCTGCGAACCATGCAAGACTAGCACTCCTGGAAGACAGGATATGGTGGAGACATGGCTTAGCCACAGCCTAAGGGATGTTTCCAGAAACATCCCTTAGGCTGTGGCTAAGCCATGTCTCCACCATATCCTTTCTTACAGGAGTGCTAGTCTTGCGTGTTTGCAAGAGAGCTTCTGTGAAGTTTGGAAAGTAGGAGGCGAGGTACTGGCAGAAGTAAAGTTGTGAGGCGGCATCGTGAGTCGTGTCGGGGTAGCTCAGTCGGTAGAGCGCTTGCCCGCGAAAGGCAAAGGTCCCAGGTTCGAGTCCCGGTTCCGGCACACAATTTTAATCTGCCAGGAAGTTTCATATCAGCGCACACTCCGCTGCAGAGTGAAAGTTTCATTCTAGTGTAAGAACTATTTTTCACGAACATTTGGGAAAGCAAAAGATTTATAGTCTGTTTGTACCATACATGCACAGACGAGCAGAAGCAACCTCGGATGGATGCATCTGGAAATTTCATTAACATGTCTGACCGGTATCCGAAATTTTTTGAAACCATCATTATAGGAGATGAGAGTTGGTGCAACCAGTACGATCCGGAAACCATGCGACAGTCAGTAGCATGGTGTTCATCGTCTTCCCTGTCTCCCAAAAAAAAGTAGGCTGACAAAATCGAAGACGATGTTGATTGCCATTTTCGACATCATGAATTTGTATCCGAGAGTCATACTGTCAACTCGAAAGTTTACGAGGGAGTTTTGAAACGGCTGCTGCAGCGCATCAGGCGGGTTCGGCCAGAGCTTTACCGGAGTGGACAGTGGGATTCCATGCACAGCAACGCCCTTACGCACACTGCGATCCGCGAGCTCAACTTTCTCGCTATACGCAAGGCCAGTGTGCTTCCACACCCTCTTTGTTCTCCAGATGTGGCACCGACAGACTTGTTTCTGTTTCCCTGTATTAAATTAGCCCAGAAAGGCTTACGCTTCGCAACGGTTGCAGATAATTATTGGGAGAATTTTGGGAAGATCTACTTCATATGTAAAGGAGACCGCGTATAAAACGCTTGTACGACCACGACTTGAGTATTGCTCAAGTGTTCGGACCCGCAGCAGATCAGTTTAAAGGAAGACATAGTAGCAGATCAGCTAGGTTTGTTACTGGTAGGTTCGACCAATGCGCGAGTGTCACGGAAATGCTCCGGCAACTCAATTAGGGATCGCTGGAGGAAAGACGACGTTCTTTTCGTGAATTTCTGTTGAGGAAATTTAGAGGGCCGGAATTTGAAGTTGAGTGTAGTACGATCTTTCTGCCACCTACTTACATTTCGCGTAGTGATCACAAAGACAAGATAAGAGAAATTAGGGCTCGTACGGAGGCATATAGGCATTCCTTTTTTCCGCGTTCTATTTGGGAGTGGAATAGGAAAGTAGTGGTACAGTGTACCCTCCGCCACGCACCTTACGGTGCATTGCGGACTATGCATGTAGCTGTAGATGTAGACGTAGATCTAACATCGCGTTCGCGTTCGCGTTCGAGCGAATCCAGAAAAAGCGTTTGCTGACAGTTTCCAACAGCCGTAAACCGATATCAGAAGCGTATTGTAGCGAATGGCGATTATTTTGAAGGTCACTGTAAGGTTTAGATCGGTGTGAGAGGAGGGGATCCTAGCACGTTTCGCCAAATGTAGGATTCAGTGGGGATGGGATCCTGGTATGGTTCGCAAAATGTAAGGTTATTGTGGGGAAATGAATGCAATTGACAGGTAGAGGTGAACGGCCTGTAAACTGATTCTTGGTTTACTGTTGATTCTCGATCTAAATAGAGTCTCCATGAAAATCCATCCCAAAAAATGAATGACGCCGGCCGCGGTGGCCGAGGGGACTGAGGCGCTCCAGTCACGGTCTGCACGGCCACTACGGTCGGGGGTTGGAATCCCCCTTCGGGCATGGATATTTGTGCCGTCCTAGTTCGTAAGTAGTTCATAAGTAGTTTGTAAGTTTAGGGACTGATGACCCCGTAGTTAAGTCCCATAAACTTAACAAACATTTGAACATTTGAACATAAGCTTAACAAACATTTGAACATTTTTTTCTTCTCTGTCGGCGTGGGTCTCAAACACCCCAATATGATGCGGGCTTACTCATTTACGGCCGCGTCGATATGTTTCACGTGGGCCGAATTCTCCCGCACCGGCGCGGCATATTCAGCTGCCGATAGACTCAGTGCCATGGCTGTTGTTCGAAGCTTGTGGGTCAGTACCCCATTTTGTGTTCGTCAGTTTACGAATGATCCTATTCCTGGTGCTGACCTTTTTCTTAGTATCCAAACAGCGTTGTTTGAATGACAGAGTTCTATCCAACTTCACCCCTAGGTATTTGGCCTTTCCATCTTACAAGGAGTTTTCTCTTAGCTTCCTTATACCTCAGATGGAAACTGCAGACTTGCGTCTTAGCTGAGTTGGGTTTCAAATGGTTCTGGTGATAGTAACTGTCAAATAATTCCAGAGCTTTCGTTAACTTCTCCTCCACTTCCTCAAGGGTGCTACCTTGGGCGGCCACAGCCGTGTCGTCAGCATGTATAAACTGCCTGACATCGGGGTGCACTGGCTGGTCATTAGTGTATATGTTGAACAGCACCGGAGCTAATATACTGCCCTGAGCAAGACCATTTTATTTTTTTATTTTACTTTTTTTTCTCCATCTGCTGCTTTTTCCTTTGCAGTGTGACATGGAAGCGCCTGTTCTGTAGTATGCACTGCACGAATCTAGAAAGACCAAAGTCCTTAGTCAGCTGATAAACCTTATGTACCACCCTACTGTGATTGATGGTATCATATGCTGCACTAAGATCAACGAAAGCCACTCCAGTCATCTGCTTTCTTTCGTATCCATCTTCAATTTGCCCAGTACATGAGCGTCCTGGTGTAAATCCAGCTTGTTCAGTCCTTAGGACTTCGTCTACATGACTGGATATTCTATTGAGCACCATTCTCTCGAGGGCCTTGAACAGATGGCACAGCAAGGATACTGGGCCAAAGTTTTTGACATCTGTTGGCTCCTTTCCTGGCTTCAGTAGGGCTACCGCTCTTGCTTTTCTTCACACTCTGGGAATCTACATGGTGTTAATGCAGTTGTTCATCAGGTGTGTTAGCCATCTAACAGTTTCTGGGCCAAAGTGTTTAATTTGTTCGACCCTTAAACAAATCTCATGACACAATGACTATATAGAAAACGAGAGCTGAATATTTCGGTGCGGTCCCTAAGCCATACTTTCCCCCAGAAGTTCGTGAATACTACGCAGTTCCTCTCAGACACAGGCAAATTCTGCCGATACGTTACCAAACCTGGAGCAGTGGCGTGTTCTCGAAGTACAGCTGAGGTGCCGCCTAATGGCTGCCTGCTGAAAATATTCGCGGCCGCGGAAACAACGATTTGCTTCACAGCACAGAAGCTGTTACTCCTACAGTACCATTCGCTGTAAACTCGATAGCTCACAGCGCCCAACGATCTCTGTGATTCCGCAAAGTCTATGCCACTCCAAACTGCGTGTATTGCTACACTAGTATTTATTGGAGGCAAAGGTGACTCCAGAATCGCAAACGAAGCACCAGTTAAGGCAGGCTGGCCTTATTAATGGTCAACCCGAACTCACACAGTATGCTCAACTTTCAGATCGGACTCTGAAGCCTGTACAAATTTATAAGTCCAAGTTGAACACGTAATAAGATCCTTCTCTAGTCGAAGATAAGAGAGAAGTCCCTCCTCCCGCCGAAGCTAAGAAGCTAGTCCACGTCTTTGTTACAACCAGCACTCTCCCGAGACGGGGTCACGCCCATAAGATTCACGAAAGCCAATCAGAGACATTCGCGCGTTCTTGAACATTCTGCCCACACTGCTAGTGATATTTCCACCCTCTGGCTGTGTTCCCACCTAAACCGGCGTACACGCTCGCTGTTGAAGTAATTTTCGTGCTCGTCAAGAAAGAAGGAGAGATATCGCCGATGCTATATATCCCTCATCGGACAGCAGGTGGCTGTCGTCCCCGAACTACAGGGAGTCTTAGCTTAAAACACGAAGGCAGATACCATCTCGTAAAAGAAGGTGCAATAAACGATGGAATTCTCCCGATTTTTGGTCACAGGTACTTCCAGACGCGACACACAATGCTGGCGCCAGCCAGTTGCCCTCGGTCTGGGAAATCGTACTCCCGCTCTCTTCGCAGAGACAATCTAGCCCGCACTCTTAGGACGCCGGTTTCACCTTGAAGATAACCTACGAAATGTGAGCGTCCTAACCTCCCGATGAGTGGCGTCACAGACAGGCACAAAAATTATTTCGATAATTCTAGTGCATGACAACGGATAAACAATCCCACTGCCAATCATAGATAATAGTGCAATAACAAAATTACCACTAATGATTATCCATAGAGACAATCGCATCGTTGATCTGACATAAAAATATGGCAGTAAAATTATCAGAGATGAAAAGACCCAACATATTTCGTTCCATTTCAAATAAAAGCTTTCCCTCAAATGCACAGAATCGACACCACACTAACAAAACGATCATATAGTCTCTCTCTTAACACTCACAGATATATATATTCTCTTTGCAAATAATGTAAACATACTACATCTCTGTAGTGCTATCAAATAAATGTCAAAATCCATGACATTACGTGACATTTATATATAAAGAAGAAAAGAAATCACGTCACAATAATATCGAAATCAACAGCATAACAGAATGTGGTATGTATCATTTCTTTTCCCTCTATTTAAAACAAGTAGGCAGCATAGTACTAAATGTTATAATAACTTATGTATTGCAGGCGTAACACCTGAAGATGACTTTTAAGTCGAAATAAGCTTATAGTGTAACTAATACGAATTACGAATCTCTTGTTGTTGTGGTCTTCAGTCCGCAGACTGGTTTGATGCAGCTCTCCACGCTACCCTGTCCTGTGCAAGTCTCTTAATCTGAGAATACGTTCGGCAACCTACATCCTTTTGAATCTGCTTACTATATTCGTCCCTCGGTCTCCCTCTACGATTTTTACCCCAAACCATTCCTTCTAGAGCAAAGTTGACAATTCCTTGATGTCTCAGAATGTGTCCAACCAATCTATCCCTTCTCTTAGTCAGGATATGCCAGAAACTCCTTTTCTCTCAAATTCGGTTAAGCACATCCTCATTAGTTGCATGATCTACCCATCTAATTTTCATCATTCGTCTGTAGCACCACATTTCAATAGCTTCTATCATCTTTTTATTTGAACTCCTTAACGTCCACGTTTCACGTCCATACAATGCTACACTCCAGACAAATGCTTTCAGAAAGGAGTTCCTAACATTTAAATTAATATTGGAGTTTCACTTCTTTAGAAACGCTTTTCTCCCCATAGCCATTCTGCATTTTATACCTTCTTTACTTCTGCCATCAGAAGTTATCTTGCTACCCAAATAACAAAATTCATCTACTACTTTTACTGTCTCATTACCTAATCTAATTCCTTCAGCATCGCCTGATTTTCTGACATTGCATTCCATTACCTTCGTTTTACTCTTGTTAACGTTCATCTTATATCTTCCTTTCAAGACACTGTCCATCCCATCAATTGCTCTTCCAGATCTTTTGCGGTCTCTGACACAATTACTATGTCATCAGCAAACCTCGACGTTTTTATTTCTTCTTCCCGCACTTTAATGCCCTCTCCAAATTTCTCCTTCCATTCCTTCTCTGCCTGCTCAATTTACAGATTCAACAATAATGGGGAAAGGCTACAACCCTGTCTTACTCCCTTCCCAACCTCTGCGTCCCTTTCTTTCCCTTCGACTATAATAACCACTGTGGTTTTTGTATAGATTGAATATAACTCTTCGCTCCCTATATTTTACCCCTAATATCTTCAGAATTCGGAAGAGTTGATTCCAGTCGACACTGTCAAAAGCTTTCTCGAAATCGACAAACGCTAAAAACGTAGGTTTGCCTTTCCTTAGCCACAAAAAAAAAAAAAATAATAAATAAAAAATGTGGAACAGATAAAAAAGTTTATTATTCAGCATCCATTAAGTTCAGGTGTGTAACGAAGATTGATTTTGTTAAAAAAAAAAGCAGTCAACAATCCGAAGATTGGTTTGAACACTACAGTGCTTTATTAGGCATGGTCCTGTTTGGAGGTGGTATGCCGTTGCCTTCCTCCGACCTTCGAACTGACTTACCCAGCCAGTTATAGGGGGACCTAAAGTTTAACGTGGCTTCCGAACCACAGTGCTACTCGGTGCTTCTTCACATGAGCAATGCTGCCAGGGGTGAAAGAAGTGGAAAGTGACAGATAAACATCCTAGGACCTGGTGGGGATCGAACCCGCGAGCTTTTGATTTGTAGGCTGGCACTCTACCACTGTGCAACCGAGGCCCTCCTTAGCCTATCTTCTAAAATACGTCGTAATGTGAGTATTGCCTCCCGTGTTCCTACATTTCTCCTAAATCCAAACTTATCTTCCCCAAGGTCGGATTCCATTCGACTGTAAATAATTCGTGTTAGTATTAAGAATCTACAGTGTTGAAATTATATAATTCTTATTATTAAAATGTCACTGTACGACGTCACTAACACTGTGAGCCATGCAGATAACAAACTTTTTACTTTGTTTTTTTATTTTTATTTACTTATATCCTTTTTTCATGACGAGCTTTGCTCCGGGGGTTCACTGAACCTGTGAACACGTAAGATGTGCCACTACTGATCCATTGCATGCAAGATGTCATTAGAGAAGAGGACAAGCTGGGTTTCTGCGATCGGTGCTTCTGTAGATTCACGTTCACAACAGACGCGGCGACTGTCCGTAAAGACGTCCTCCGTCGTGAGCGGTGGGACGTTGGGCACAGTAGCCGTGACCGGCCACTGTGGTCCACTGCGGGTGCTACACGGGACACGGCCTGGTAGTGGCACGGACCACGCCGGACTAGGCTCCGTTTAGCCCAAGCCTCGTCCTGCTGCCTTTATTAACGGCCTCCCACCCCACTGACACATACACACACACACACACACACACACATACTGCTGTGCTCCAAAATTTATCGCGGTGTCCAGCTGCAGCAGCATCGCCAGCACCAGCGAGCGGGTTTTTCATTTAGCACAGCTTACGGCCCCGCCCGCACTAACCCTTCCCAACACGGGCTGCGCTGCCTGCTCAGACGTACGGCGTATTTGCACGTGTCGCTGCTGCGTTATCCCACGAGGGCGCGTTGTTAGGACATCCATTCTGTACAAATACGGGGCCTCCGTAAAATCCGCCGGCATTTCAAAAGCTTATAACGT
Organism: Locusta migratoria; assembly: GCA_026315105.1. Classification (NCBI taxonomy): domain Eukaryota; kingdom Metazoa; phylum Arthropoda; class Insecta; order Orthoptera; family Acrididae; genus Locusta; species Locusta migratoria. Next base: position 28,906,330 of record CM048751.1, read on the forward strand.
GGAAGCTATTTAGCACAGAGACTCGTGGTCTTATAGGGTTGAGAATTAACAGTTGAAGATTGTGTTTATTTAACCCTTCTATGCATGACTCATGAGGCCGTTGGGATCCAGCACGGGTCGTAACAAATCTGAAATGTAACGGCCATTTTCCAAGTGCCGTCGATGCGAACAAGAGGTGAGCGAGACGTGTAAGACATGGCACCCCATACCATCACGACAGGTGATACGCTGGTATGGCGATGATTAATAACAGCATCCATGGTCTCCGAGCTGATAATCCATGCTGCTGAAAACGTTGTCGAACTGTTCTTGCAGATGGGTGTTGTCTTGCAAACTTCCCCATCTGTTGACTTAGGGATCGAGACGTGGCTGCACAATCAGTTACAGCCATGCGCATAAGATGCCTGTCATCTGGACTGCTAGTGATACGAGACCGTTGGGATCCAGCACATCGTTCCGTATTGCCCTCCTGAACCCACTGATTCCATATTCTGCTAACAGTCATTGGATCGCGACCAACACGATCAGCAATGTCGCGATACGATAAACTGCAGTCGCGATAGACTAGAATTCGGCTTTTATCCTCCTTACACAATACATCACAACAACGTTTCATCAGGCAACGAGGGCAACTGCTGTTTCTGTATGGAAACTTTCCTCATGTCAGCACGTTGTAGGTGTCGCCACCGGCGCCAGCCTTATGTGAATGCTCTGAAAAGCTAATCATTTGCATATCACAGCTTCTTCATCCTGCCAGTTAAATTTCGCCTTTGTAGCACGTCATCTTCGTGGTGTAGCAATTTTAATGGACAGGAGTGTATTTCAAAGTGTCAGTCTGAGGGCACTTCTCGCGCATGTGTTCAGCGCTGCTTGGCACTTCGTCCTGTCTAGAAGCACACGCGGGATGAACACGCTGCATAGGATGCACACTCTGTCTGCATGCCGTACGCGGTGACTTTTATCTATTCTTCTGCCAGTCAGGTTGCAAGCACGTCAGACAGGGGCGGGATTAACGAAAGCGCGAGGAAAGCCGAACAAGAGAATTGCGTCAACAGTTTTTTCAGTAAGTAGAAGACGTCCACGGAAATGTTCACTGAAATATACAGCCACTCTTCGTCTCAAAGACAATTATTGTTAAAGTTGTGAAATTATACATTCCAATGAGCGTCACAGATACTTCCTGCCAAATACATTCTGCGAAACCTCCGTCTTTTGATATAAGAAATGCGAGCTGAAATGACCAAGTACAGTAGCTCTATCCGTGCGTCAGTTGCGTAAGAAACAAAAAATAAACGAGACTTGTGTCCAAATACCCTTCTCAGTACACTTGTAATGTTTCTGCATGTTACACATCCCATACCTCGTGAATACATTATGGGTTACCAACATTACAGGCGAAATCATTTAGGAACCTTAAGTAAAAATCTCCCGTCGCATGTGCTTTTGTAATATTCTAGTACTCTGTTTTTTAAAGAACTTGGTTGCCATCTCGCTACGGAATATTGTGTTTTGGTACTTTCGTAAATAACAATCACAACCACTAAGAATACATTACACACACTTACGAAACACGCTATTCCCATAAATTCGTTTACCAATATAAATGTAACAACATTACACGCTGTAAGTATTGGACATTTTTTGAACTATTGCACATTATTACATATTTACCTTGTTTTCAAATAAATTACGGCACATCATGTTTCATATATGAGTGGATCCTAAATCAAATATTAATATGATTAAGTAACTCATTAGCATAATCTGTCAGATAATACGAAATTATTGACGAACTTAATAAAATACTATGACGCTAAACAAATTTGTATTTATAATAAATTAAGCCACAAATTAAAACACACCAAAATTACGGATGTGAATGTGAGTATACCGATACACTAATCACAGACTATTGACCTACACAAGTAAACATCATTAATAGAAACAGTAATTTGAGTAGGTCTAAGATGTAAATTTGAAAAGTCAAATATATGGTTGATATTTATGTGACTAGTTCAAATGAAATTATCGTAACTACATACATACATTTAGCCTCAAAACTTAATTATTACAAAACAAATGAAAAAACAAAAATTATGACCAATTTCAAATATTAGTTTAACGTATATATAAAAACTGCATAATGCAATTGTTTCCATTGAGTCAAATGTTTGGAGAGGAGCTATATTGTATGTCTTGCTTAGGCTTTGCTCAAGTTCAGATTGTTTTGAGCTTTGAAATCGTTGAGACGTGACTTTTTGTTGTCTGTTAAGTGATTGCGCAACAAGTACAGAAAACTTTTATATGAATAAAAAATATATAAAAAACACGGTAAAACAACGTGAGGTGTTGATCCCGTCATTTGACATCTATCACCTTTTATTTCCGTGAATACGGTAAACTGAGCTGCTGCAAGATCCGGAATCGTTGGTTTTTTCAACCCAATGGACAACACTCAAGTTAAGTAAACGTTTCCATTAAAGTGAACCCCACAACATCCGTGTATCCTCCTAATAAAACAGCGTTTTGTAAAAAAGACTTTGTTTGAACCTATTATAGGGAGCTAAAAAGAGGAGGAATCTTACTCATTTTTAGGGGCCTGCGGCGTGTATCTGTAGACGCTATCTGGAAACAAACTTTGAAATTAGCTCTGACTTATTCGACCATTTTAATTTCATTTTGTCATGCTTAAATAGCTAATTAAGGAGTCAATTTGTAGTGGGGCTCTACAACTAGAGACAAAATCGTAATAATCAACATTCGAGAGAATCTAAATCAAGAGGAAAAACATTGTTCAGTCAGTCGCTAATTAATGTTTAAAAATGTGCAGCCTTTCATTTAATTAGGCATGGAAATTATGAATTTTTTGTTGCACAGGAGGAATCAAGCAACGCAAGGACCCTGGCATATCTACACGTTTCCCTCGCTATAACTGGTGGGAGTTTATTCGCCGATGTGGATGGACTGCGAGTGCATAGTTCTCTTAACTTTATTGACACGTTCCAGCACATTTTTATGTCAGAATGCAGTGATAACCGTCAATAAAAAATGGTAATGTTCGATTGCGTTGTCAATAATTCCCAGTTTCTGGAATTACTCTGTATATGATTTATTAATTCATTAAACAGACATTGCCGACTTCGTAAAATTTTATTTCGTAAACGAAAACAGTCACAAGCTAAAATGACATCATTATCCAGTCTAAAAATATTCACAGGAAGCATTTACCGGTGGGAATATTACGCATTCGTTATAACCTTCTATGCAAGTTCTAAAAATGTGTGTGTTCGTTTGTTGTGTGTGTAAAACTACTGAATCAAGTTCAACCAAACTTACTACACATATTCCTTATTATCAGAAAACAATATTTTGAGAATAAGAACCATCTATGACATAGATGTCAAGGCATATGACGCCACCAACAATAAAATTCGCGAACAATTGCTGTATCATGTGACAATGTGCCATATCTCTTCCTCAACTATTGGACCAATTACTGGGAATAACACAACGTTCGGTCACAAAAAAAGTCTGTTTATTAATCACTGACAGATTTCGGCTAGTTAACTAGCCATCATCAGTGTCATATCTCCAAAATAAGAAATCAGGATCACATAATCAATACATAACAGGAAAGTACCTCACGTCCATTTTTGCATAATAACATTGAAACATTATAAACGTACCGTAGGTATGTTACGCAAGCTGGCGTTTGACTTCCAAGTGGTGCAAGTTTACAAGGCGCCCCCTATATGAGCGAATTCAGAATACATTGTTTATTATTAAGCAAATTTATCAAAAATAATAAATACATATAAAATATAAAAGAGTATTCTTTTAGAAGTCAACTGTAGCTATCTAGTTAGAGAAGTAATACAAATTTAATTTTATTTTATAAAATTATAAAATGGATGGTATTTTGACACACGCTTGTATATGATCCACACAACCCACAAAGGCCTCTTTATGGCGTCCTTGTTTATCTGTCAATTCGTATTTTTATTTTAAGATATATTTATGAACATCGTTTTTGAAACGATTTTACGTATTTGTACAACTGTGTGTACGCATATTAAGTTAGTCCATAACTGTTTTTATCTGTACGTGTATTACATGATGCCATCCATTCTATCATTTTATAAAATAAAATTTGTGTTACTTGTATAACTAGATAGTTACAATTGACTTATAAAAGAATACTCTTTTATATTTTTTATTTTTGACAAATTTGCTTAATATTAAACAATGTATTCTGAATTCGCCAATATAGGTGGCGCCATTGTTCGTATGAACCAACTGTAGCACTACTCTTTACTATTGTAAACTTGTACCACTTGAATTTAAACGCCAACTTGAGAAATATACCTACGGTATGTTTATAATGTTTCAGTGTTGTTATGTAAATATGAACGTGAGGTACTTTCATGTTATGTACTGATTATGTGATCCTGATTTCTTATTTTGCATACATGACACTTATGATGGCTAGTTACCTAGCCGAAATCGATCTGTGATTTATAAACAGACTAGATCACCCGGTGAACTTCGTATCACTTACCTGTTAATATAAACAATATTAATTTAAATCACATGTATTTTAGACCCAGTAGCTTTATAAGGGCATCATCAGATAGTCTAAGTATCGGCTCGATAGTGGGCGGAAAGAGTGGGCAAATCACGCACGCATGTCCAGGATAATGTTCATGTCACATTCGTGGAAGTTCGGGGAATATATAAGCGGTGATAAAATCTGAAAAAATTGCGAGGAAAATTTAGATTTAAAACATGTAAAACAATGAATTGGTTGTTGTGTTTGGTGCGTCCTGAAATATACTTTGGAAGAGTAAAGTTCGCTTTACACAATCTGAACCCGTATATGAACTGTCAAAGATAAAATGAATTTCTGTTCGTTAGTCTCGCTAAAACTCCAGATCGGCGGTACCGATTTGGCTATATATCATTACATAAACCACTGAATCAATTGTGATGAAATCTACTGTGGAGATAGCTTGAACTCTGAAGTACCGGATAAGATGCTTTAGAAAGTGTGTAATTCAAGATATTTTTTTTTTATTTGAAGTATATAAAGCGAAATTCGAACAATAATTACTCTCTGGAAAAGCTATTTACTCTTTGACTTGTTAACTATTTTTCAGAAATTATAATTAACTTGTAAAAATGCATTGTCCCTTTTATAAAAAGTGGATAGAACGGCAGAACAACAGAAGTACCTGTCAGTTTTCCATAAATTTTCCTATTTTCTGACCAACTATTCCAAACTTTTACGTCACTCAAACCTTCCTCTTGCTTTGAACGTCGAATGTGCAAAATATTATCGCATTCAGATGAACGGTTCTCAACTTGTAGTGTTGAGAACATTTAGAAACACATTAAAAACAGGAACTTAGTTCGAATTTAGCGACCTTCCTTTACACCTGTACTTTATTTTTTACTGAAAACTTTTCCAAGACCATAATGAACAAAACAAAAAAGAATTACCCCTCTCCGTCGTACCAATAGTCAGTTATAGTGTTGAATTCAATCAAAAACACATTGAACAACGCACTTTCAGTTTTTCTCAAATTTTCAAAATAATTTATTTCATACAAAACTTGTCCTATCAAACCGTACTCAAGTGATGCTCTTACAACCATGAGGTAATTGATTTTTTTATAGAAAAAATTCGCGCTCGGGATTTCCTAAATTTTATTACTTTCCGGGCGACTTTTCCAAATTTTTATTTAATGCGAACCTCGCTCTCGCTTTCAATACTGTATGAAATGTACAAACGTTTTGGACGAACGGTATTGATAATTCACTGGAAAAAGCTGTTTAAGTTTTTCCTGATTTTCCTCTTTTCCGGACAACATATTTTATCACCGTTTAAACCGTCCCTGGACTTACACGAAAATTTCAAGACTAAAATTAGCCAAATCGGTTCAGCCGTTCTCGAGTTTTAGCGAGACTAACGAACAGCAATTCATTTTTATATAAACAGATTTTTTGCGACCGAGCGCTGTGTTATTCCCAGTAATTACATCGACGCTCACTGTGCACAACAATCCAATTATGGATTCAAACGTAGTTATTGGACCTAACTTACCAAGTGGAGGTTAACACCACTTACGACGCGTGTTCAGGGGATATGACGTCATAAACAATGGAAACTGCCCAATCGTGCGACGCGTGAATAGCTACACTTTATCCATCGACTATTTGAGTGGGAGCATTTAACGACATCCAACAAACTTTCCATGTAAGTTCAAACCTTTATGGAGCCTTCTATCGCTGACAACGACAGCAAAATGATGAAATAAATAAGTTGAGCGCTTATTACCGTTCCGCTCTTGATGCAGTAAAACTACGGCATTCGCCATTACGTTACAATTTGTCACTTCTATATTGCTAAAATTTTCCGAGCTATTATGCTGCGGTCTTGTGCATTTGTTAATAAAACCCGACGTTTCGTCCTCATGTGCGGAGGACATTCTCAAGGGGAATCGTGCGTCGTTACTGACTGCAGCCGAATTCCGTTTCCGCGTGTTCGCGGGCAGAGGTGTGACGTCAGATATTTGGATAGGCGCGGGCAATTCTCCGTTGCCTATTGCCATTGAAATATGTTCAAATGTTTGTAGAACTTATGGGACTTAACTACGGGGTCATCAGTCCCTAAGCTTACAAACTACTTATGAACTACCTAAGACTAAGGACGGCACAAATATCCATGCCCGAAGGGGGATTCGAACCCCCGACCGTAGTGGCCGTGCAGACCGTGACTGAAGCGCCTCAGTCCCCGCGGCCACCGCGGCCGGCCATTAAAAAAAAAATATATATATATATATATATATATATATATATATATATATATATATATATATATATATATATCTTTGTTAATATATCGGGCTTACCTTCTGGGTCATTAGTCCGTAGCTTACAAACAAACTAAGGCAAACTAACTTAAGGACAACACAAACAAGCATGCCGAATGTGGGACTCAAACCCCCGACGGCGAACGGCCGCGCGCACCACAGCATGGCGTCCCATTGCGCACGGCTAATCCACCGCGGCTACCGTTATCCGTTGTTAGTATCGTCCCATGGAGGAAGACTGGAATTCAGATTTCATTCAGTTTCTCGCCCTCCTCCATCATATTGAAATTTTCGGGGTCTTTTACAATTTCTATATCCTCTCTGTTACCGTCTTTCGTGATATCTGTTTGTGATACCCAAACCTGAGTGTTATCAAATCGTATAAGGTGATCTCCTGTTTGAAATATACGTTCAGCAATAGTTAATCTATCCATCTCTCCGCTTCCATAGTTAACCTTGTGCTCTTCTAGTCGTTTCTTGGTTGTTCTTTTTATGATACCCACGTATACGAGTCCACAGATACACGGGATCCTATAAATTTCACGATGCCATGTGTGATTATTAAGACATTATAACGATAGCGGATGATTATCACTTTCCATATGCAATGGTGATGCTCGACTTTCAGTATGCCTTTGACACGGGAAATCATGGGTATTTACTGAAGACCGTGGAAGCAAAGTACTGTAGCACCAATATCTTGGGGTACCTAACTGCTGAAGGAAGGCAGATGCAAATGACAGATAGTCCAGCCCTGTGACAAAGGAAGAGTGCCATAATAAAATTAATCCGTGATTTTGACATCAGTTTCGGCTCTTACGGAAAATAGCGAATAGAATGATATCGGTCGCTGGCTGATCGGCCCACTACATTACAAGTAGTATAAATTAATTGCCAATTTAATCTCTAAATGTTCAAATGTTTGTAAATCTTATCGGACCGAGCTGCGTGGTCATCAGTCCGTAGCTTACAAACTACTTAAACCTAGGTAAACTAACCTAAGGACAACACGCACACCCATGCCCCAGGGAGGTCTCGAACCTCCACGGCGAGCAACCGCGCGCTCCGCAGCGAGACGCTTTAGACCGCTCGGCTACTCCACCGCGGCCAATTTAATCTCATAAAGTGAATTTTCCCAGAGAAGTAAGAACCTCCACAGGCTTGGCTGACACCTTGACTCCCTACTGGCGGAGGCTATATAATTTTATCAAGTCCCATTTAATTAATACCTAAATGAAGCAATACGGCGTACTCTGGAAAGGCCCGTTTGGCCGTCAGTTTAAATTCGCTTCTTATTCACCAACGGCGGAGAGATACACGCTTTCGCGCCGTTTGGCTGAAGAACCGCCAGTCCAGGTGTGCCAACCGCCCAGGGCGCCGACCCTGTCCGCTCGGACCGGGGGAAGGGCGCAGAAGGCGCGTTGTCAGGTTGGCTGCGGAGCCCCACTTGTCGGCGGAGCGATACAGTGTCCTGGAGTGACGGACACCAAAATGACGGGAGACGCTTCTGATGCCCCAGTCGTGCGCAGTTCTACGCCAGTGCTAGTTGAGCCAGCAGTCGTACGCTATTTATCGGTTATGTTTCCGCCGGGACCAGTAAACGCGTTCGCCAATCAACGGGCGAAAGTGTACGGAATGTTACCGATAGGACTGTAGCCGTTTCCCCTGCCTGGGCTGTTCCGTTAACTCTCAAATATACGTAATGTTTCTCAGCGCTCTCTCTCTCTCTCTCTCTCTCTCTCTCTCTCTCTCTCTCTCTCTCTCTCTGGTAGGAATTGGGCTATTTCCATTTGAATGATTTTATTGAATTGACTTTCATAGTGTCTTGGTCCTGCAGCGAGACTTGTTATTATTTCTATATTTGATTGCAGAAGTAACCGTCTTTAATCTGTAACAGGCTACCTCACATTCCCCTTGCTTAATGAGACAATAACGTGAATTATACCAGGTAAACCTGTTTGCTTACTTGGTTTGTAACTCCTCCGCTGCTGTCCTGTTACTATCAATAGCGCTGAAACCCTGCTATAAGAGACGGAGTTCGATGTCAGCCACGGTCAGGCAGCAGCAGACGATCAGGTGAGGTGTTGATCGCAACTTCTCTAGGGGGAGCAAGTAGTAAGCAGCCATTTCACAGAATTTAGCATTCTGACCAGACAACCACAAGGGCTACAGTACTTCTCGCAACGCTTCGTGACAGTCCTTCCACACCTTCTGTGAAATTCGCAAATAATGGTAAACGGTCAACTAGTGGGACTGAAGTCCATCAATAGCTCCGTCAGACAAGGCTGTCCAGTGTGAATATCTCTATTTGCGACAGCCATAGACACTGCTAACTGCACTGAACAGACAGCTGCAAGGCCTCGCGATACGCAGTAACGACAGCCATAGACACTGCTAACTGCACTGAACAGACAGCTGCAAGGCCTCGCGATACGCAGTAACGACAGCCATAGACACTGCTAACTGCACTGAACAGACAGCTGCAAGGCCTCGCGATACGCAGTAACGACAGCCATAGACACTGCTAACTGCACTGAACAGACAGCTGCAAGGCCTCGCGATACGCAGTAACGACAGCCATAGACACTGCTAACTGCACTGAACAGACAGCTGCAAGGCCTCGCGATACGCAGTAACGACAGCCATAGACACTGCTAACTGCACTGAACAGACAGCTGCAAGGCCTCGCGATACGCAGTAATAAGTTCGTACGTTGCAGTTAGCGGACAACGTGGCCTTTCTAATGAAGACAACGAGTTAGGAACTACTATGGGAATAGCACTGCATTATAGGAAAACTGCAGGAGAACAGCTGAATGTTTTGAGGTCTGGCGTACTGAACATCGGCAACGTCCGTGCAAGGTCAATTAAAGGAGACTGACGTCATGAAGAGTCCGGGAGTGAAATTTACGCATGATATTCAACGCACGGTTGCATTTTAATTACAAGGAGATATTTAATAAAGTTCGTGCTAGCGCATGTCAACAGAACCTGTGATTCCTGGACGAAAGCGTTATAGGTCCCCTACTCTTCCTTGTGTTTATAAACGATTTAGGGTACAATCTGAATAGCTCCCTTAGACTGTTCGCGGATGATGCTGTCGTTTATCGGTTAGTGAAGTCAACAGAGGATCAAAAGAACTGCAAGGCGAATTAGATAAAATTTCTACATGGTGCGAAAATTGGCAATTAACATTAAATACAGAAAAGTGTGAAGTAATACACATGAACACGAAAAGAAATCCGCTGAACTTCAATCACGCGATAAATAAGTCATACCTTAAGGTCGTAAATTCTACCAAATACTTAGGAATTACAATTACGAACAACTTACACTAGAGAGAACACACAGAAAGTATTGTGGGGAAGGCGAAACAAAGATTACGTTTCATTAGCAGAACGCTTCGAAGATGTACCAGCTCCACAAAAGAGACTGCCTATATCACACTTGTGCGTCCTCTCGTGGAGTACTGTTGCCCCTTGTGGGACCCAGGTGGGACTGACGGAAGATATTGAGAAGGTTCAGAGAAGGGCAGCTCGTTTTGTTTTATCACGTTACTGGGGGGGAAAGCGTCACGGAAATGTTGCACGAATTGGGGTGTAAATCATTAAAAAAAAAAGACGTGATTCATTGCGGCGTGATCTGTTTGCGAAGTTTCAATCATCAACTTTTATTCTGAATGTGAAAATATTTTGCTAGCAGCCACCTACTTAGGAAGATATGATCATTCCAATAAAATGAGAGAAATCAGATCTTTTTTTCTCTCCTTATATAAGGAACAACTTCTGTTAATTTCGTTACTGCAGTGAAGGCATAATACTTCTAGTACAAGAGAAAACCTGGAGAATATAACTGCAAGAGGTGAAATTCAGTTTAGCAATAACAATGAATAAGAAGAATTTAATTAAAACAATAAATCCGACAACCACAAAGACGAACATTGAGAGCGAAAGGCTGGGCTAGGAGTGGAGAGTTGGAACTCCCCCCCCCCAGGCCAAAAAAAAAAAAAAAAAAAAAAAAAAAAAAAAAGGAAAAAAATGGTTATGGTGACAGCTGTACGGTAACCAAACGTCCGGATTAATCCGGACATGCCCTCCTTTTCAGCGCTTTGTCCGTGTTCCGGGCGAATTTTTACTTTGTTCTGTTTTTTCGCAAAGTTGAGCGTAATAAAATTACATTTAAAATTAGTCCTGTTCTGTTGCTCAACCGGTCGCAGTGGCCGAGCGGTCTCCGGCGCGCCAGTTACAGTGCACTGCCGCTACGGTCGAGGGTTCGAATCCCCCCTCTGGCATGGATGTTTGTGTCGTCTTTAGTATAAGGTACTTCATAAGTAGTCTGTAAGTTTAGGGGCTGATGACCCCGCAGTTAAGTCCCTTAAGCTTAACAAACATTTGAACATTTTCCTGTTGCTCATTTCTTGAATTCTTTATATACAGGCATTGCCATAAATATACAGGATGGCAGTGCTACACGTGGAGCGGGCCATAAGTGAATACAAAATATCGATTATTTAAAATGTTTGCCAATTTCAGTAGCCGGTTTACATTGCCTTGGCAGTGGCATTATAGGTTTCACGTTAGGCATGTGTGACTTTGTAAACTGCTGTTCATTCAAACCAAGTGAGTTTCTTAAAATATATAAAATATACAGTCTTAGATGTTGTTTCTTGCAAACGTCCTGCCTTCAAGGAAGGAAGAAATGAATTCCAAGAAGATTGTAAAATATGGGGAGCTGGAACTAACGTCTCACTGGCCAATAAAGATTTGAAATAGCTCGACAGACTGTTTTACAGTCATGGTTTTACTTCATGGTTTCTTAAATATTCAATTTATCTGTATTCTGAAGGTTAAAGTGCAATTTCATGCCGCGGTGGAGTGGCCAAGCGCATTGAAGCGCTATGCTCCGATGCGCGAGGCCATTCTCCGTAGGAGGTTCGAATGCTCCCTCGGGCATGGATGTTTGTGCCGTCTTTAGTATAAGGTAGTGCATAAGTAGTTTGTAAGTTTAAGGACTGATGACCCAGCATATAAGTCCCATAAGCTTCACAAACAATTGAACATTTTTGCAATTTCATGTCTGCGGCTGCTACTTTAGTTGCAGACGTTGGTAGCGCCGCGATGAATGGTGGTAGGTAAATGGTCTTCACATTTTCGGTTCGTAAACAGTACATTGTTGTGGACATAATTTTCTTCTTTTTTCTGCGAACAATATTGCAAAACGGTTTTTTTTTTCAGTATATCAGTGCAAATGCAAAAAGAAAAGAATTCTAAAAGAATATTTACACTAATTGTTAAAGAGTGGACTGTGGAGAGGAATAGGTACAACCTTGAATCTGTAAAAAGTATAGTAACCCTCTATAGTACAACTTTTCTCTGAAAATTTGTAAGGTAATATTTTTCATGTATCCCATTTGACTTATAAAGGCAGAATTCAGAACTATGTTGTGTTCATTGGATTTCGAAGTCAAAGGAAGAAATAGGTTCTTGATGTACACATCACTATCCATTTTGGATGGAGCTGAAACTACTGTGGCTGGTCGTCATTTAAAAGACCACCTTCTTATATCTGGAATAGATAATTAAAAATGGCATTTGGAGTGCAAAGAAGATGCAATTTATTGAACTACAAAAATTGAACACATTACAATATTCTAACAAAAAAACGTTACTAAACACTATGAAATATCACAAATTGCAGTGGTAAACTTGTTATTTCGAATTAAACGGGTGAACGAGGAAGGTAAAGAGCGACGTTTAAACGTACAATGTTTCGCACTTGCGGTAGGTGGGCAATATATCGACCACCATCATATAAAGGGGAAGTTTCAAGTGTATCTTTTTCCTGCTATCTGCTAAGCAACCTTACACTTTTGCAAAAAATTGGATCTTCAAAGCAGTATCAATAATTGTTAAGAACTCATTTACTAAATTTGAGTGTGTTTTGAGCATCCTCTTTTATCTTACATTGTCCTACTTTTTGAAGCTGTTTGTCCTCCTTTTTATACGATTGTATCTGGTCACTCTATACAGCTGTCCCGAAGCGGAAAAACCCAGTTTAGAATCCCGATCCAGGAAAAATTTTCACCATTGAATTTATGTCCTGCAATTATCGGGATGGGGGAATATATCGAATTCGTAAATTTCCGCACGTTATTGTCAAGTTATACTACATTACTGGGCTTCAAAATTGCTACACCAAGAAGAAATGCAGATGATAAACGGGTATACATTGGACAAATATATTATACTTTCACGCAATTTGGATGCATAGATCCTGAGAAATCAGTGCCCAGAACAACCACCTCTGGCCGTAATAACGGCCTTTATACGACTGGGCATTGAGTCAAGCGGAGCTTGGATGCCGTGTACAGGTACAGATGCCCTTGTAGCTTTAACACGATACCATAGTTCATCAAGAGTAGTGACTGGCGTATTGTGACGAGCCAGTTGCTCGGCCACCATTGACCAGACGTTTTCAATTGGTCAGTGATCTGGTGAATGTGATGGCCAGGACAGTAGATGAACATTTCCGGTATCCAGAAAGGCCCGTACAGGACCTGCAGCATGCGGTCGTGCATTATCCTGCTGAAATGTAGGCTTTCACAGGGATCGAATGAAGGGTAGAGCCACGGGTCGTAACACATCTGAAATTTAATGGCCACTGTTCAAAGTGCCGTCGATGTGAACAAGAGGTGACCGAGACGTGTAACCAATGGCACCTCATACCATCACGTCTGGGCATACGCCAGTATGGCGATGACGAACACACGCTTCCATTGTGTGTTCACCGAGATGTCGCCAAACACGGATGCGACCATCATGACGCTGTAAATAGAACCTGGATTCACCCGAAAAAATGACGTTTTTCCATTCATGCACCCAGGTTCGTCGTTGCGTAACACCATCGCAGGTGCTCCTGTCTGTGATGCAGCGTCAACGGTAACCGCAGCCATGATCTCCGAGCTGATAGTCCATGCTGCTGCAAACGTCGTCGAACTGTTCATGAAGATGGTTGTTGTCTTACTAACGTCCCCATCTGTTGACTCAGGGATCGAGACGTGGCTGCACGATCCGTTACAGCCATACGGATAAGATGCCTGTCAACTCGACTGATAGTGATACGACGCCGTTGGAATCCAGCACGGCGTTCCGTATTGCCCTCCTGAATCTACCGATTCCATATTCTGCTAACAGTCACTGGATCGCGACCAACGCGCGTAGCAATGTCGCGATACGATAAACCGCAATCTCGATAGGCTACAATCCGCCATTTATCAAAGTCGGAAACGTGATGGTACGCATTTCTCCTCCTTACACGAGGCATCACCATATCGTTTCACCAGGCAACGCCGGTCAACTGCTGTTTGTGTGTGAGAAATCGGTTTATAACCACGCGCGTGCTGGAGCTTCGGTCTTCAACTCTCTCTGAAGATGGCTGAACGGTTCTCAGCAGAAAAACGAGTATTGGATGAGAAACACGAGAAAACACTGTTATTTGAGAGTTAAAAATGTACAGCAAGTTACATTTGACTACTTACCGAGATTTCAATGTAACAAAGGACACCTTCTTCATACAATATCCCTTTCAGACCCGAGGTTGTAGGTGATGTGACATTACTAAAGAGAGGTACATTTACGATACAAAATACTCATTACAAGAAAGAAAATAAATTCATTTTCAAAAATTTTGTATGCACACAAATGTCTGCTCTCGGTCTTCACTACAAATTTCTATTATCTGCACCATCTTACAGTAACATGCCTTTGAAGAAAATGACATAATAACATCACAGGATCATATAAAATGAACTGGCTGTAAGATTTGATAGCTGCATTGTGTAAACAAGGATATCAACACCTTGTCAACAAGTCTTCCTTTAAATGTTCCAATGTTTGTAAATCTATCGGACCGAACTGCGTGGTCATCAGCCCGTAGCTTACAAACTACTTAAACTAATGAGAACACACACACACACACACACACACACACACACACACACACACACACATGCCGCAGGGAGTACTCGAACCTCAAAGCGAGGCGCCTTAGACTGCTCGACTACTCCACCGCGGCCAAGTCTTTCTTGCCGCCATTATAAGTGCTCTGGTAGTTTGCCGACTGCTGGTGCCAGGCAGTGTACGAACATGGAAATAAAACGTGTGCGCGAAATTACAGTCCATCCACGATTGTGTGATGCAGGTTCGAACTTCCTAGAGTTATCGCAAAGAAATAAAGCGAGCAAAACCGGAAACGCACAATTGTGCGTGCAGGGCCTGAAAAGATTATGATATAAAGGGTTAAAATTACATGTCAACTCTAAAAGAAATTAAAATTACAATAACGTATCTGTCCGCGGCAGATATGTTATTGTAATTTTAATTTATTTTAGATTTGCATGTAATTTTTAATCCTTTATCTGGTATTGTCTAAAGAAGGTGTCCTTTGTGACAATCAAACCTAGGTAACATAGTCAAATGTAACTTGCAACTGAGGGCTGTAGATAAAAAAGGAAAAAAAAATACAGACGCGAAAAATTAACCACAGGAAGAAGATGCTCTGATATGCAAATGATTAGCTTTTCAGATCGTTCCCTCAAGGTTGGCGCCGGTTGAGACCTTTGTTGTATCTGTGGGCGCATGCGCAGTACCGCGTTCCGCGCGTTTATAAGCCCGAAGCGCGTGTTGGAGCGTCGGTCTTCTTCAACTCTCTCTCTGAAGATGGCTGAACGGTTCTCAGCCGAAATACGAGTATTGGATGAAGTGAACTTTATGTCGCTGCACGCCCGAAACTTCTTTGAACAGTTATTGCGCCGCGAAAACATGAAGAATGACTCACCTGTTTGTTGGTCGACGAGCGTGATACCGTTATCAGTAATTTTACTGTTCACCAAGTGACGTCTGCTGTCTTCCGATTAAAATCGAAGTTTTTCCAGCTGAGCCATTCTTTTTTACCGGCAGTGTACAAATTCACCGCAAAGGTAGTTTCCGAACGAAACCGAAGCCCCGTGAAGAGACATTTCTAGTTCCTAAGGGAGACAAAGCAGAAATCAACTGTGCAGCCGTTTCCATTTCGGTTCGCAGTAACTGCTCCACCGCCTTCTCCTCCCCGTTCGGGATACAAGCCCGCATTTACATTCCGCGTTACGGTCCTATCTGGAGAATCGCTTTCCCATTACACCGGCGTACCGCCTAACGAAGACGATTCGGAACACGAGAGGCGACATCGGCCGCACTAGGTGGCTGATCTCGCTGCCGCTGCCGCTGCGGCCGCGCTGAGAAAAAGCCACTGGCTGGGGGTTGTGGGGGGTTGTGGGGGGTGGAACTGGAGCCCCTAGCCGTGACGATCCGATCAGGAAGTTAAATTGGCGCCGGCCCCGGGGAATGCGGCCACCGACTCCCGCCGCCCCGGGGGCGCTGTCTGCGTCATAAAACACGCCGTAGCCTACTTCTTCACGCATACGCTCTGCGGGCCTTAATTAACTTCTTCGTCCTCACTCCCTGCAGCGGTCCAGAACCTATATAGTCTCCAAAAGTAACTTGTAGAGAGTTCCTAAATTCCGCGGAAACAAGCTGTAAATGGGGAAAAAGTAATAGTTCTAGTAGCTATTATAGTAAAGATGTAGAATTGCACTAAATATTTTCGCATAAATTACCTGCGACCCTTGTCGCCAGCGTATCCGTTCTCGCTTCAAAGTATACCTCTACCCACTCTTTGTGTTACATCTACATCTACATGGGATACTCTGCGAATCACATTTAAGTGCCTGGCAAGGGATTCGTCGAACCACCTTTATACTATTTATCTCCCATTCCATTCTCAAGTAGCGCGCGGGAAGAAAGAACACTTGAACCTCTCCGTTCGAGCTCCGATTGCTCGTATTTTATTTGGATGTTCTTTTCTACCTATGTCGGAGTCAACAACATATTTTCGGAGAAGAATGTTGCCGACTCGAGTTTCGTAAGTAGCCCACGCCGCAGCGATAAACGCTGTTGTTCTAATGTTCAAATAAATATTCAAATGTTTGTACAGCTTATGGGACTGAACCACGGTTGCATTGTTGCTTGAGGGTTGATAATGATAAAAGGGTGGAGTATATTGGGATGGAAAGTTATCGGTGTATATAAAGTTGTGCGTGTGTGTTTGTTAATATTTCGCTCTGCAGCAAAAACTACAGAACGCAAACGAATGGTCTGTGTGTAATTGTTGTCCAAAGTCTCCCGTTGTGCCACCATAGCAGTTTCATGCCGATAGCTATAAGGGGTTGGAAGATATGGTGGCTGAAAGTCGTCAAATGACAAAAAAATTCGGACTGAAGGCCAGCGATGACGTTTGCGACTCTATAGCAAGGAGGTTACATACAGCCATACGTGATGCCACAGACCATATCTAAACTTACAAACTACTTATGAACTAGCTAATCCTAAGGACGGCACAAATATCCATGCCCCAGGGGGGATTCGAACCCCCTACCGTAGTGGCCGTGCAGACCGTGACTGGAGCGCCTCAGTCCCCTCGACCACCGCGGCCGGCAGCAATAGTTCCAGTACCTATTATAGTAAGGATGTAGAATTGCACTAAATATTTTCGCATTAGTTACCTACGACGCTTGTCGCCAGCGTATCCGTTCTCGCTTCAAAGTATATCTCTGCCCACTTTTTGTGTTACATCTACATAAAAGTCGCGCGGTGTGATTTCTTTACTTTTGACCCCGCAATGTGGAACATGTCGTTTAGTGACTTAATTGTAATTGACGTTTATACCTTTGACACTGCTAGTATACTGCCTTATTTATTTGTTTCTACATGGGAGACTCTGCAAAACACGTTTAAGTGCCTGGCAGAGTGTTCATTGAACCACCTTTATACTATTTATCTCCCACTCCATTCTCGAATAGCGCGCGGGAAGAAAGAACACCTGAATCTCTCCGTTCGAGCTCTGATTTCTCGTATTTTATTCTGATGATCATATCTACCAATGTAAGTGGGAGTCAACAAAATTCCGCGGAAAGAAGCTGTAAATGGGAAAAAGTATAGTTCTAGTAGCTACTATAATGAGGATGTAGAATTACACTAAATTTTTTTCGCATAAATTACCTGCGACGCTTGTCGCCATCGTATCCGTCCTCGCTTCAGAGTATACTTCTGCCCACTTTTTAATTTACATCGACATGACATACTCTGCGAATCACATTTAACTGACTGGCAGAGGATTCGTCGAACCACCTTTATACTATTCATCTCCCATTCCATTCTCGAATAGTGCGCGGGAAGAAAGAACACCTGAATCTCTCCGTTCGAGCTCTGATTTCACGTATTTTATTCTGATGATCTTTTCTACCTATGAAAGTGAGAGTCAACAATACTTCTTGACGAATACGCTCTGCGGGAGGGCGAGCGCGGTCCTTCAAAAATGTTTCAAATGTTTGTATAGTCTATGGGACTTAACTACGGGTTCATCAGTCCCTAAACTTACAAACTACTTATGAACTACTTATGAACTAGGACGGCACAAATATCCATGCCCGAGGGGGGATTCGAACCCCCGACCGTAGTGGCCGTTCAGACCGTGACTGGAGCGCCTCAGTCCCCTCGGCCACCGCGGCCGGCGAGCGCGGTCCTTCATTAACTTCTTCGTCCTCGTTCCCTGCAGCGCTCGAGAACCTATAGTCCCAAAAAATAACTTGTAGAGAACTCCTAAATTCCGCGGAAAGAAGCTGTAAATGGGTAAAACAAGTAATAGTTCTAGTAGCTATTAAAATGAAGATGTAGAATTACATTAAATACTAGCTTAAACCCGCGGCTCCGCCCGCGTGCTGGTTGATTATGATGAGGATGAAGGATGAAATGAAATACAATATCTTCTTTAGAAACAAACATTTTTAATCAACATTATCAGGAAAGTAAGTAGTTAGATCAAATCACACGTAACAATGCACTCGTTTCGGAGAATCCAATCACGAAATTCAACAATAATGATTGTAATAAAACCACAGATCGATCACTTGATGTAATTCGCGAAACGTCAAATCGATTTTTTTAAAGAGGTCTATTAAAAGAAATTTCTTTTTACTGCTTTATTTATTCTTATATTTACTTATTCGTATGCTTATCCTTACAGAGAAAGGACTGAAGACATTATAGCACGCATAGACCAAAGATATGGTCTGTGGCATCACGTATGGCTGTATGTAACCTCCTTGCTATAGAGTCGCAAACGTCATCGCTGGCCTTCAGTCCGAATTTTTTTTTTTATAATTTGACGACTTTCAGCCACCATCTCTTCCACCCTCTTATTTCTATCGGCATGAAACTGCTATGGTGTACAACGGAAGACTTTGGACAACAATCAGACACAGACCATTCGTTTGCGTTCTGTAGTTTTTGCTGCAGAGCGAAATATTAACAAACACACACGTAGAACTTTATATACACCGATAACTTTCCATCTCAATATACTCCACCCTTTTATCATTATCAACCCTCAAGCAACAATGCAACCAATAAAACCATTTTCAAAGAGTAAATATAATTTTCAAAGAGTAATTATTGTTCCGAATTTCGCGTTATAGTCTTCAAATTACTAAATATCTATCACATCGCTATAAAACCGTGCCTAAAACCTTCCTCAGGTATAAATTAGTAACTGTACTAATATTTAAGTCTCTGCGTCTTGTCGTTCGGACGTGATAAGCGTACACCAAACAGACATTCACATTAATATATATATAGATAAATAGCTATCCGATCGCCATAAAACCGCGCCTAAGCCTTCCCCGGATAGACGTTAGTAGCCCTTCTTTGGACTCTTTCGATGTCCTCCGTCAAATCCACCTGATAAGGGTCCCACACTGGGCAGCAATACTCCAAATGAGGGCGGACAAGCGTAGTGTATGCAGTTTCTTTAGTACGTCAGTTGCATCTTTTAAGGGTTCTGCCAATAAAACGCAGTCTCTGCTTCACCTTTGCTACGACATTATCTACGTGTTCTTTCCAGTTTAAGTCTGAAGTAATAGTAATAGGTATTTTGTGGAATTTACGGCCTTCACGTTTCATTGACTTATCTTGTAAACAAAGTTTAACGGATTTCTTTTCGAACTCATGTGGAAGACTTCACACTTCTCTTTATTTAGACTCAATTGCCAATTTTTACACCATAGTGACATCTTATCTAGATTGTTCTGCAGTTAGGTTTGATCTTCAGATGATCTTACTAGACGGGAAATGACGGCGTCATCTGCAAACAACGTAAGAGAACTGCTAAGATTTTCTCCCAAATCGTTTACGTCAAAGAAAAAAAAAAAAACGTTTGTGAGGCACGGAGTCAAAAGCCTTCTGAAAATCAAGAAATCAGGAATCAATTTGAGAACCCTTGCCGATAGCACTCATCGTCTCGTGTGAGTAAAGAGGTAGTTGTGTTTCGCATGAGCGATATTATTTAAATCCTTGTTGACCTGGAGTCAATACATAATTCTGTTCGAGATAATTCATAATATTTGAATACAGGATATGTTCCAAAACCCTGCTGCAAATTGACGTCCATGAAGTAGGCCTGCAGTTTAGTGGGTTACTCCCACTGCCTTTCATGAATATAGATGTGACCTGTGCAACTTTCCAGTCTATTGGTACAGCCCCTTCTTTGAGCGAGCGGTTGTATATGGCTATTAAGTCAGGAGCTATTGCTTCAGCATAATCAAATAGAAATCTAATGGGTATACCGTACGGACCAAACTTGTTCTCCGACTTGGAGGGGAAAGTATTTGCACCCAAACGATCCAAGGAAGTAACGTCAAAATGACGTAGCCGGCCGATCTTGTGAAATTTGTGCGGGTGCAAGTTCTGTCCTGCAGAGACGCCCTTTCGTATTTTCATGTTTTTCTCCTTGTAACTCGCGTGTCGCTATGTCAAAGTAACGGCCCACTGAAGAGGTACCAAAAACACGTCGTTCTTAGTACGATTAATTGTAAATTAGGGTCAATAAAATGCCAAATTGGCGTGTATTGATATTGGTGGTAATGCGGAACAGAGACACTTCATAAATGTGCTTATTCTAGTGCAGTGGATAGACGCGTCATGTTGAGGAGCTGATAAGCGTGGCCGATGGTTCGTTTCCCGGTCCCGACAATATATAAGGGGTGAATCACCTAACACTTGCACCGGAAATATTGCAGAAACGGAAAGTGCGATTGATGTGCGGTTTTCACAGAATGTATTGGTAGTCAGGGGCTAGTATTTTTAGCCAACAAACAGATTGTATTACTACCTAGAAAGTTTATTTTTTTATGCAAACATACAGTTTCTTAAATGGAACAATGACTTTAGATAATAAGAAACTAAAAGTAGAGTGCACTAGCATATCAGTAGTGTTTGTTGCAGCATTCTAGTGCAAGTCGTTTACGAGAGATCATCTTTTTAAACGTTCCCACACCGACACTTGAACAATACCTGTGGTAGCACACACTAAAGACAACATAAGTGCATACACTAGTTATGTGGATTCCAACCAGTAACGCGAAAAATGACCATCAAAGGTTGTGTTCAAAATGACCACCGGCAGCAGAAATACACGCTGTCAGTCTGGTATGTAACGACCGCTGCAGCTCTTGATGGAGAGAGCTGTGATTGTATGGAACCTTTGTCAATGGAGAATGCATAGGACACTTGCCTGACTCGTGCCACTTCATCGTGCGATTGCGCGGGAGCTGACATGCGGATCAACTGCAACAGTAGCAAGAACATCAGTTTCCCCCTCGTCTGTCGTCTCTTATTTCCTTGTGTTACGTTGTCTCGGTGTTACACTACCACTTTCACGTAACTGGTTGAAGAGGTTGATGAATAATTGCCGAATGGGTGACGTCTATTGGGATATCTTGCCGCATACACCGCACAAGAACGAACGGCATTCTTCCTACACTCTCCATACACCATGAGCATGTCGGCTTTTTCTGCATTGGTAAACCCAATCGTACACTTAAGACCTACCACTTGGACTGCTACACACTGACTAGCGAGTCGCAGTACACTCAAGGAACACGCAAGCTCTCTGTAAGCAAACATAACATCATCGTACCTAGCAACTATGCGGGTTGACTCGCACACGCCCTGACTGCCAATCCATTCTGTGAAAACGCACATCAATCGCACTTCCAGTTTCCGCAATTTCCGCAATATTTTCGGTGCAACTGTTAGGTGATTCACCTTGTATACGTGTTGTTGTTGTTTTTTTTTTTTTTTTTTTTTTTTTTTTTTTTTTTTTTTTTTTTACCTTCACTCCTAAAAGTTTTTTTAGACTGTTGTTAATTAAAAGGAATTTACATTCTACAGTATTTCGACATATTTACGTATACAAGCGCCTTCTCTAAAACAAAAAGTGCGTGTTCTCTTTAGTGAAAATGTCGTGAAATATGGACCAACCAGTTGTAAGGATTGTCTCCTGAACTTCCTGCTCATAAACGGAAGAAACATTCTAATAATTACCGTTTTAAATGTTATTCTGATTCATGTATTGTCCTGTCCATAGCAGGTTAAACGTGATTTTATGAAACATTTTCCAGCACCAAAGTGTCCATAGCTGAAATGAATACGCCAGATTAGTTTGTTCACGAAACCTTAAGGGATACATAATACCCAAATACTTTAAAATAAAATACCATTATCTAGACGCGGCGGAACGGCCGAGCGCATTGAGGCGCTATGCTACGATGCGTGAAACCGTTCCCCGTCGGGGGTTCGAATCCCCCCTCGGGTATGGATGCTTGTGCCGTCTTTAGTATAACCTAGTTCATAAGTAGTTTGTAAGTTTAGGCACTGATGACCCCGTAGTTAAGTCCAATAAGCTTTACAAACATTTGAATCATTATCTACTCTGTAAAATTGTCTAAAGACTGTATTGTTCACACCATACCACTTATCATATTAAAGAAACTCAGAAAAAAAGATCAAACTGTATGCATCATGTCTACATAAAATAGTACAAGAACATTTACAGTAAAAAATATAGTCTTACCATATACTAAAGTAATAGCTAAACTGCAGAGTTAAACTATATCAGAAGAAACATTATACCGCAGAAGACAGAATGTGCAAGAAATTTAAATCTAGCAGAACCTAGGTGGTAAAGTGTAGCATTAGGCTTCGTTAACTAACCTGTGTTGCTTATCAGAAATGGGAACAGAAAAAAATGGATCTTAAATCTAAGATATTTCCAGTAATTAAAGATAACACATTTCAGGGCAAGAAAATGTGCAAATTATGGAATATGCACTATATAAATTACCGTTAAGTATTTGTGACCATCAGTAATATATACACCATAATTAGCAGTAACAGTCAAATTCTTATACAACAGTACTAAGTGTGGGTTAATTACAGCGAGATTTTATTTTGTGGCCACGTACTTCTCAGCTTAAAACCTGCAGGTGCCCACGCCACAGCGGCGCAGCGAAATTGCACTGTAGATCGTCGATTGTGTAATGTATGGCTTGCGCGCGCCAGTAGCAAGTGGCAGTTGTATCAGGTTCGCCAGCATAGCGGGAAAGTGTTATTTATAAATCTACCCTGCTCAGAATATTTCATTACGACAATGAAAATGTACGTAATTTTCCATTCTGTTACGAAGTTTATCGTTTTCCAATAGGGGATGGCTCGACTTGCCAGTCAGTATTAAATTCATGTTGACGGTGATCAGTTCAATAAAGCAATGTCGTCGGTTTATTTTTCTTTTTACATCGTATGAGTAAGAATATTGATCTCCATTTTTAATTGAGATTTTTGAGTTATTGCTGTGAAATAATACGAATATTGTGTCGTTTACAATAAACTTATAGCTGAAAAAGCTTGTTTTTCTTAACTTACTCATTTATCGTTAGTTTCCGTTTTAATTCATGTTCTTTTTAGAGGGGAAAGTCAACATTAATGTGAATTATTGTTGTCTTGTATGGGAGACTGGAGATGTAGACGGTTGCTATGTAGGGCCAAACAAGTTATTGATCATTAAAATAAATCAATCAGCAGAATTCAATAACAACTTTATTAATTAAACAATATTAATGATTAAGATAATTATTGGGAGTCACCCGCACCTGTCCATAATTCCTTGTTGTAAATACCCATCAAACTTTTCATTTAACGTCTCTTGCCTCGATTCCTGTCATTTACAAAATACTGACTCACCTCAAACCTTACATGTGCTAATGTGAGATAGTCAGAGATAATAATTTAGACTAAACTCAAGGACTGAAAATAGTACTGTTGAGCATATTGTATTTCAAGACAGGAAAATGTAAGCTTTATTGTAGGCATAAGTTAATGTTCAGAAACTCAGGAATAGAAAGTTGCAGGCGCATTTTGACGCGGAGCCTGTTACCAACAGTCCGATAGTCGGTAGAATCTGCTGATCAGCAATAATCCCGCATCCAGAGCTCATGTGTGTACGACATGTGACGATTCAGCCAGTATGACACACCAACGACTGTGGCGCTATTCACTTTTGTAACAGTGATCATGTATCTGACAAACATGAGCAACACAGGGCAACGACAAAGAGGTTATTCACTGCCCTAGAACCTGGCAATGTGAGCTGAACAGCCTAATAAATACCGTGGAGAACTGGCAGTGAGCAGTGGGTGAGTAATAATAGACAACAGAAGGTAATTATCC
Source organism: Locusta migratoria (assembly GCA_026315105.1). Classification (NCBI taxonomy): domain Eukaryota; kingdom Metazoa; phylum Arthropoda; class Insecta; order Orthoptera; family Acrididae; genus Locusta; species Locusta migratoria. The sequence continues at coordinate 28,930,855 of CM048751.1, forward strand.
GCCGTTTTGAAAATGGCTATGACGTACAATCGCAATGGGGTGCCCCAGGGGTCTGTTTTGGGGGCATTTTGTTTCTTATTTATATAAATGATATGCCTTCGAGCATAAACAGGTGATTGTAAAATATTTTTGTTTCCTGATGATACCAGGCTTAGTAGTGAAGGATATTGTTCGTAATATTGACACAGTATATTTCGCAGTTCAAGAGATAAGTTCATGGCTTGTAGAAAACAAATTGATTTTAAATCACAGTAAAACACAGTTTTTACAATTTCTAACACATAATTTGACGAAAGTTGACATTTTGATTACACATAATGGGCATATGGTGAGTGAAACTGAACAGTTCAAATTTCTAGGTGTTCAGATAGACAGCAAGCTGTCGTGGAAAGCCCATGTTCAGGATCTTGTTCCAAAACTAAATTCTGCTTTATTTACCATTAGAACAATATCTTAAATAAGTGATTTTTGAACACGAAAAGAAGTCTACTACGCTTACTTGCACTCACTTATTTTTTGGGGTAACTCGACTGAAACAAAAAGGATACTTTTGGCTCAGAAACGGGCGGTTCGAGCAATATGTGGTGTACGTTCTCGAACGTCATCTAGACCCCCTTTTCAGTAGTCTTGGAATTCTGACAATGGCGTCACAATACTTTTTTTTTCTTTAATGTCATTTGTTGTTAATAATATCAACTTATTCCCACCAGTAAGTAGGTTTCACTCAGTGAACACTAGACAGACGTCGAATCTACATTTTCATCACACCACCTTGACACTTGTGCAGAAAGGTGTGCAGTATTCTGCAGCATCAATTTCAATAGACTGACACAAGAACTAAAGAATGTTAGCACTAACCCAAGCGCTTTCAAATCTAAATTGAAGAGTTACCTCATGGCTCACTCCTTTTATTATGTCGAGGAAATCCTAGAAAAGTTAAACAGTTAAGCTAATTCCCCCCCTTTTTTTCTTTATTGATTCTTTTCACTTTGTCTTAAAATTGCCGTTTGCATAGGACTACCTAAAATTTTCCATTACCATTCTTGTGTTAAGCTTCATGTATTGACTTCTTTCATGACCATGGAGTCTTACTCCTCAATTAGGTCTTGCGGAACAGAAAACCATATTATTATTATTATTATTATTATTATTATACACGTGTTCGTCATTCTAGAACCCTCTAGCGAGGCACCAGACTAAGCAACAATGACATGGGTGTTGCACTGTAATAATTTAACGTGGAAGACACGACCTAGATGAAAGCTTGGAGGAAGGGGACAACTTGCCCAGGCGGCTGGGGAGGACCAAGGGACTGCGGCCTCAGTCTTGAGTCAAATGTTTAAATGTTTGTAAATCTATGGGACTTAATTGCGTTGGTTATTGGTCCCTAGGCTTACGAACACCCGTGCCCCAGGAAGAAGACGAACCTCCGACGGCGAGCAACCGCGCACTCTGCGGCGAGGCGCCTTAGACCGCTCCGCTACTCCACTGCGGCAAATTGTATTCTTGTACAAAGATATAAAAAAGGCCAAGATCGCTGATAATCAATTTTTATTTACGACGACCGGTTTCGCTGAACTATGTCATCTGGTCAAATAAAATATTTTACAAGGCCATAATCTTGTAATGTCAATCAGTTGTTATATAACAATTTACAGCGCATCGGTGCACTATGTCATTATTGTATTCTGTTGAATGTGTGCAACCTGGAGTCACCTGTGATGTTTGATGATTGAAGATCACTGTCAGACGACGCCAAACCTGGGGGCCACTGGTTGTATACCGGACAAGGGCACTCCACACCGCGACGCGGAGACCAAAAGAGCGGCATGCAAGCACTCAAAGACGAGGAGAATGTCAGTCGGGCGCCACGCTAGGAGATATTGCCGCACTAATCGATCGGCCTGTTCTGTGCGGCGTATTCCGAATAAAACTCTGCTGCCTGCGTGTTGTCGCACCGGCTGGCCGTGGTAACCAGAGCTGTCCACCACATGATGCGTCAAGCCGAGGTCGGATAGCCGGCCGCTATGCGATGGAAGAAACGATTAAAAAAATGTTCAAATGTTTGTATAGCTTATGGGACTTAACTGCGGGGTCATCAGTCCCCAAACTTACAAACTACGTATGAACTACCTTATACTAAAGACGACATAAACATCCATGCCCGTGGGGGGATTCGAACCCCCGAACGTAGTGACCGTGCAAACTGTGACTGGCGCGCCGCAGACCGCTCGGCCACTGCAGCCGGCGAAGAAACGATCAGAACATAAGTAATATACTTGTCTGATGAATATGTTTGGCAACTAAACGTTGATTGTGGAATCATCAGTGTTTCACTTACACCTCACACTCTGAACAAAGGAAAGAACACACTGTTCAGCCCATGAACAGCTACAGAACCTACAAATTCTTTCCTTTTTTTCTTTTTTGAGTTGAGATTCTTTGGCCACCTAAATTGTTGTTGTTGTGGTCTTCAGTCCGCAGACTGGTTTAATGCAGCTCTCCACGCTGCCCTGTCCTGTGCAAGCCTCTTCATCTCAGAATACGTACGACAACCTACATCCTTTTAAATCTCTTTCTGTATTCGTCCCTCGGTCTCCCTCTGCGATTTTTACCCCACACGCTTCCTTCTAATGCTAAGTTGACAATTCCTTGATGTCTCAGAATGTGTCTTACCAGCCTATCCTTTCTCTTAGTCAGGATATGCCTTAAACCCCTTTTTTCCCCCATTCTATTGAGCACCTCCTCATTATGTGATCTACCAATCTAATCTTCATCATTCGTCTGTAGCACACATTTCGGAAGCTTCTATCATCTTTTTGTCTGAACTCCTTATCGACCACGTTTCATTTCCATAGTATGCTACACTCCAGACAAATGCTTTCAGAAAGGATTTTCTAAGATTTAAAGTAATATTGGATGTCAATAAATTTCACTTATTCATAAAAACTTTTCTTCCCATAGTCATTCTGCATTTTATACCTTTTTTACTTCGGCCATCAGAAGTTATCTTGCCTGCCAAATAACAAAATTCATCTACTACTTTTATTGTCTCATTGCCTAATTCCTTCAGCATCGCCTGATTTTCTGACACTACATTCCATTTCCTTTCTTTTACTCTTATTAACGTTCATCCTATACGTTCCTTCCAAGACACTGTCCATTTCCGTTTAATTGCTCTTCCAGGTCTATTGCTCTCTCTGACAGAATTACTATTAAACTGATAGTTCTGTAATTTTCACATTTATCTGCACTTGCTTTCTTAGAAATTGGAATCACTACATTCTTCTTGAAATCTGCGGGTATTTCCTCTGTCTCATACATCTTTCATACCAGGTGGAACAATTTGTTCGTTGACTGGCTCTCCTAACGATAATAGCAGTTCAGACAGGACATCATTTACTCCAGCGGCCTTGTTTCTTCTCAAATCTTTTAGTGCTTTTAGTCCAGTCAACTTGGGCTCAATAGGGCTCCTAGCCGGAAATTTTTGGGGTAGTTTTGATTTTTTCGAGTCCGTATGTTTTTTGGGGTGCTGAGTCCGAATCTGGCATTTCCCAACAAAATTTCGTGACGCAACATTGAAAAAAATGCAAAATTCGAAAAAACATCATTTTTCGGCGGTTTTCTGCTTATAATCGAAAACTATCAGCTTTTCACAAATTTCCTCCCGGTACAAAATTGAAGTCCATAAAATTTCCTACAGATTTCGCTATTTATGTTTTGCTGTCAGACGAGGCGTTCCGGCTCAAGCGCTAATTGAAAATTGGCGTATTTTGGTTGTCTCCACTAAAATCCACTTTTTCCACTCAAGAAGTCTAATTCATAATTATAAGCTGACATTTAGTGAATTCCTACAAGTTCTAAGTCGTATAGAATGTAGACTGGTATCCACTACTTCTCCCAGTTCTCTATGCACACCATCTTTAGATTATATATGTAAAGTTATACGAAATTAAAAAAGAAATTACATGAATTTCAAGTTATTAATAAAATCAGAAATTGTACAAGTTGTCACAGAAAGTTGAAATTCCGAACAAAATTTTGAAAATTTTGTACATATTATTACATTGTATTACACAGAATACATTATTATGTGCATCAATTATATATGCCTCTGTCGTTTCCAAGAGGGTTCTGCCTAAGGTTCTTCGAAGGCGGTGGGTCCTGGCATAGGTGCAGGTTGTTCTGTCCCCAGTGTTCGGGCTACTTCATCTGGAAAATAAAGGAGGTGGGTGAGAAATCAATGACCAGTGAACATATCTCGAGAATTGAAACGAAACAGATCGTGAGATTTGACATACCTTCCACGTGGTGCAGGTGTGTTTCTTCAGCCTGTTCTTTGTCTTCTTCTTCTTCTTCTTCTTCTTCTTCTTCCATCTCATCTACATCAGTGCTGATTTCTGGAAGTTTGACGTTATTACACAGCCCTTCACAGGATGTGCAGATGGGGGAGGAGTGGAGGCCCGCTTTCCTGCATCCACAATTACGTTGGCAGCCGTTCTTGCATTTACAAGAAATGTGTCGGAGTATCGAGTCCGGAGCAGTGTCAAAAGTTGTTGGCACAGGGACAAGACCATTCCTTGTATTTTTCCATCCCCACTCGCTTGGGTCTCTTTGTTGTTCGTCTAGAGTAGCTTTCCTGGGTAACCACAGCTGCACTTGAAAATAAACTCTCAGTGAATGTTGTCGAACAGCAGCTTCGGTGGGGGGTAGTGAGGCAATGTTGGTTTTACTTTTGTAAGAAATAGATACGTATTGCCTGTATCGCAAATCGTTCACGCTAGTCTGATGTCCTTTCCCGTACAGTTTCTTGAGAAACATGTTCCCTGCTTCGGTAATATCATCCTGATGTGCACTAGGGTTGTAGAAAACATCAATGACTGCAGGACTTTTATAAATTTAAGTTTCCCCTGGTTAAACAAAGCAGAAGTAGTGTCACAACCACTCATCGCGTGCAGCGGCAAGATGAGGATTGTAGAGGGTTGGAGGCGCCTTTCCTTTTCCTGGTTTCAAAAAGAAGACGTTCTTTACGTCAGGGCTACACAGACCCATTAAAATCACCAAAAGGTCTATATCTTCTCCCACCACCGTCACGTATTCATTTGCCGGGGCTAAGTTAAGGGCTGTTGTGATAGTTAGTGTATCAGCATCCTCCACAGCTTGCCGTGAATCAATTTTTGCAACATGAAATTTTTCCATTAACATACGTATGAACCGTCCCTTGTTTTTGTAATTTGCAAAGAAACTCTCCTGCGAAACAGTAGGCATCATCGTTTCTGTAAATGATATTGTAGCAGATTGCTTTCTTTGCGCTCTTCTTAATCGTTCTAACCCCTTGGTGCTTTCACAAACTTCGTCAGGGTATTTCTGCATATGTCTGGGTATGGTGCCATTTGACCCTATGTAAAAAAAAAAAAAAAAAAAAAAAAAAAAAAAAAACGCCGTCGATTACATATTTTGTACCATTCATGTCTTCCTGTTCAGTCGGTGAAAAAGCCTTGTACGAGCCCGATTTGATTCCTTTCCTCATCCCATGCTCATCGAAAAGAGGGAAAGTGTAGGGGCTAAGATCGTAACACAAAAATTCTCGCAGCTCTTCATCTGACTCTTTCGTAATGGTCATTCGCTGAAAAAGTGTAGTTGGATTGATTACTACAGCCCTATCTGAATGGAGCTGTTCATGATTGCAAGAGGCCTCACTCTTTCACTTCATTTGAATTTTATTCTTTGGAAATCACCAGTAACAATGCATTGTATGCTTTACATGCCCATCTCTTTGGACAAGTGGCAGTTTATCGTCTGATCTCCGACAACACCTGTGCTTAGTGACATTAGGTCAGTGGTCTCTAGGAAAGGAGAATGCTCGTAAAACCAGTTCAGCAACTTATGTGCGTCAGTGTTGTCTCGCTTTTGCACAGTATCCCTACTGTCAACTGAACAGATAGCCGGTGTTTCATTGTGTTTATGGGTTTTGCAGATAGAGGGTGGGAGCCTTCGTGAATAATAGAGGAACTCGAGACTGGTAACTCAGAAGTCAGGCTGTCACACTGTTAGTGGCTGCAGTATGAACGAGCTGGAAAAGGGTATTTAAACCAGATGGGTCAGTTATAAAACGATATAAAGAGGTCGGGAGAGAATAAATAAAATTAAAATAATTCAGTAAATGTCAGCTTTTAGTAATGAATTATTCTTGAGTGGAAAAAGTGGATTTTAGCGGAGACAGCCAAAATAAGCCAATTTTCAATTAGCGCTTGAGCTGGAACGCCTCGTCTGACAGCAAAACATAAGTAGTGAAATCTGTAGGAAATTTTATGGACTTCAATTTTGTACCGGGAGGCAATTTGTGAAAAGTTGATAGTTTCCGAGTTATAAGCAGAAAACCGCCGAAAAATGGTTTTTTTTCGAATTTTTGCTTTTTTTGCTATGTTGCGTCACGAAATTTTGCTGGGAAATGGCAGATTCGGATTCAGTACACCAAAAAACATTGGGAATTGAAGAAATCAAAACTATTCCAAAACTTTCCTGGTCAAAATACATATTGACTGGACTATTTGTCAAATTCTTCTTGCAGTATTGTGTCTCCTATCTCATCTTCCTCAATTTCGTCTTCCATTTCTAGAATACTGCCTTCAAGTTCATTTCCTTTGTACGGGCCCTCTAAATATTCCTTCCAACTTTCAGCTTTCTCTTCTTTGCTTAGTTTAACATTCTATACTTAGTTTAACATTCATTTTTTCTATACTAGTCTTCCATAAAATTCCCCTGCAAAATACACATCCGGGTCGTCTTCCTGTTGGATATCTAAAGAACTGTCCAATTAAATATGCATCAGTCTATAAGATTAATCCCAAAAGAAAGGTCTCCAATCTTTTTAAAAATTTAAACAAACTTTTATTGACAATAAATGGTAAATCGTTTTTAAGCTTGAACATTTGTTTATTTTTCACAAAATTGCCAATTCAAACGATGCATTTTTGTAAACGCTGTGGCAGTTTTTGTTTCCACGTGTTATACCAGCCCACAGCCATGCTCTTGAAGAAGCGTTGGACCTCATCTTTCACCTCGTTGCCGTCTGTAAAGCGCCTTCCAGCCTTCTTTCAGCATGACAAACAAGGACTGCTTCATCTATGGTGTTCATTAGCAGTTTTTCTTTGATTTCCTCATTATGGACACCCTCCTGCCATTGCTCTCATCTACTAGTACCTGCAGTCATTCTTGCTGCTTTCATATCTGTAACCTCTACCTTGTGAATAAGGTAACCTGTATCCACCCAAATTTCACTCCCATACAACAAAGTTGGTAGAAAGATAGAGCGGTGCACTGTGTGGATTCCTGTAGTCATGTCCTAGTTCATGAACCACGGGCAACGTATGAGTGGCTAAGTAAGTGGTCCTGACAGTTGGGATACCAGTTACTTTGGAATAAGGTTGGGCATCTCGGACATATTCTGAGTCGTGGCCACCGTTGTGCTCAGACGGCAAAGACTACCAAATCCACCGGTTAGTCCCTCAACCGTTAGGGGTAAAACCCAGTGGGGCCCTGGGCAAGTAAGGCTAGCAACCTGCTTCCAAGGTACTTCAATATCATGCTGGCGACAATCAGAGCAAAATGCCTCGGATCTTTGGATTAGATTAGATTAGATTACTTGTTCCGTAGAGCATATATACGACATTTCGTAATGATGTGGAACGTGTCAGTTTAGTAAATGTTGTCTACACTTGACAATCAATATTTTAAGTTATTTATTTATTTATTTATTTATTAAGTTTTATCTAAAAATTCATCTACATTGTAGATGAGTTACCATTCAGAAATTCCTTTAATTGCTTTTTAAATACTAGGTGGCTATCTGTCAGACTTTTGATGCTACTTCGTAAGTAACCAAAGACTTTTGTAGCAGCATAATTCACCCCTTTCTGAGTCAAAGTTAGATTTAACCTTGAATAGTGAATATCATCCTTTCTCCTAGTGTTGTAGATATGCACACTGCTATTGCTTTTGAATTGGGTCGGATTGTTGATAACAAATTTCATAAGTGAATATATATATTGTGAAGCTACAATGAGTATCCCTAGATCCCTAAATAAATGTCTGCAGAATGCTCTTCGGTGGGCTCCAGCAATTATTCTGATTACACGCTTTTGTGCAATGAATACTTTTTTACTCAATGTTGAATTGCCCCAGAATATGATCCCATATGAAAGCAGTGAATGAAAATAGGCGTAGTAAGCTAATTTACTGAGATGTATATCACCAAATTTTGCAATGACTCTGATAGCATAAGTAGCTGAACTCAGACGTTTCAGGAGATCTTCAATATGTTTCTTCCAATTCAGTCCCTCGTCAATGCAAACACCTAAGTATTTTGAATATTCTACCTTAGCTACAGATTTATGTTCAAAGTCTAAATTTATTAAAGGTGACATGCCATTTACTGTATGAAACTGTATATACTGGGTTTTATCAAAGTTTAATGAGAGTCCATTTGTAGAGAAGCACTTAATAACTTTCCGGAAGATATCATTTACAATTTCATCAGTTAATTCCTTTTTGTCAGGTGTGATAGCTATACTTGTATCATCGGCAAAAAGTACTAGCTTAGCATTTTCGTGAATGTAGAATGGCAAGTCATTAATATATATTAAGAACAGCAAAGGACCCAAGACTGAACATTGTGGGACCCCATTTTTGATAACTCTCCGGTTAGAAGAATTAATTGTTTCATCTATATCCTGTGAACTGCTTATTTCAACTTTCTGCACTCTTCCAGTTAAGTATGATTTAAACCATTTGTGCACTGTCCCACTCATACCACAATACTTAAGCTTATCTAGAAGAATCCCATGATTTACACAATCAGAAGCCTTTGAGAGATCACAAAAAATCCCAACTGGTGATGTCCGGTTATTCAAAGCATTTAATACTTCATCAGTGAACGTATATATAGCAGGTGATGCAGTCCCACCTCTAATTGACACGGTTATAAAGAAGCAAAAATGATTTAGTAGTACAAGAGGTAGGTGTTTTGACCTGTGAGCTCTTTCAAACAGAGTACCGAACTGACAGATCGTTCGTAGTTAAATGATTCTGGCATCCACGGAGAAGCGCTGTGAACGGCAATAGGCCCGTTTAAAACTGCAGCGCAGGGACAGCGATAAGCGACACACTGATGACCGAGCAGATCTTGTTAAGGCTGCGAGGTAATAATGGGGCCGTTGTGGAGGCCAGTTTGTTTCGGCGCTAATCATGCCATTACCGGCCGACTGTCACGGCTAGCGTGGTGTGTGTGGCAATATCGCTGGCGCACCGCACACAGAGGGCCTTTGCCACCGGCTACCGACAACACGGACGCCGTCACTGCACTGTGCGCACTGACCAAACACCAGAGGTGACTCTGCTAGCACGCCACGCGCCAGGGCGGCCGCGTCCCACACTCAGGTGGGTGTAAATTTGAGTGGCGCGCTTAGCTTGTGTGACGACACCTGGCAGCAAGCGCCGAGCAGTTGCCGCAGTGCCCTAATGAAACGTGCAAAATAAATAAAAAATAATAATATTAAAAATTCTTTGGGAGATACCCATTAGTCTCCCCCCCCCGTGACTGTGCCACTATTCTGCTATTATCAGAGGGGAACAGCACAAGGGGGGAATGGGACGCTATGTGTTCTTATAAGAATCAGCAGCGGTCCCAGAATAGACCCCTGGGGTGCTCCACACTTAACTGTGCCGCAATGTGACTGCGAGTCATAGCCGTTTTCAACACTGCGGAGAATGACCTTCTACTGTCTAATTAGGAGGTGAACCAGTCTTGAACTACTGACTGTGATTTAACGTTGAGTGCATAGACCATCCCACATACATACATTACTAGACTGACAATGTCGTATACAGTATCATTGGTGTCAGTGAAGTCTCGCCGCCATATTTCTGTACTACAAACATGTATGCAGTTACGTGTGTTATTACAGAAAATAGTCGAAAAAATACGGAGGAACTGACGTAACTACGCCGTCTTTAGAGTTTTGACGTGTAGGAAATTCGTGTGTCGTATATGGCTGTAATTTTTTTAGCTGGAGTAGGTCCCTAAGCTTCGACACATACAGTAATGAATTTCATTGAAATCTGTTATTATTGTTACCAATTTCATTCAACTTCGGATTTTCTTTCAGTAGTATGTCATTTTAAAAGTGTGGTTTCTCACGGAATGTCGTCGATAACACAATCGTTATTGTTCTCAGTGTTTTCCGATAAATACAGTCTGCTTCAAATCTACCTGTACGTAACGGTAAAATTTTACTTACCTCCCGACGGCCTTGCATGATTATATTGGCAACAGCAACAAAACGGTAGAAAACCCTCACCAAAGATGTTGATATTCTTAGAAATCACCAGTGTGACTTTATTAGTCTCTCGTACAGATTATGAGCTACATAAACAATGCTGTTCCTTCTCTATGATTGACAGGTTCTTGTATGTACCCTCGTTCACTCAGCAAAAGTAAGTGACCTCGTAAAACGAAGATTTCTTGTCAAAGCATTTGTGTTGTCACGCGATTGGCTAATGTCAGCGTCACACGATTGACAACATAATCACACGATGCCGCCAGGGCGGTAAGTAAAATTTAGGCGTACGTAACCCATTCTTCTTATAACAAAATTCGACAATGTAGGCCTATATGTCAAATTCAACTATTGCTGAAGTATTAGCTTGAACGCAAATCATGTTCAAACGAACTCGAAAAGCTTACAACCTCACATCGTGTCAGAAGAACGTGGTAGTACCGTACGGAGGTGAGGCAAGATGGCGGCATCAGGGTTCAGTCACAGCAGTGGGGAGGGAGGGGGGTGTAAATTTGAGTCGCGCGCTTTGCTTGTGTGACGTCACCTGGCAGCAAGCGCCGATCGGTTGCCGCAGTTCCCTTATGAAACGTGCAAGCAGCAAGTTGTGTTTTGCGCTCGCTCGTTTCGTGACCTGTTAAGTGTTCGGATAGAAAGTAGCTTTCTTGTATTAGGGAACAATTTTTCCACATATTCTTTCTGTAAATACGAGTAGGAATACTTCGTGTTGTGCTGTTGTGGAGTGCAATAACAGAGGACGCAAGACGGAAGGCATTTTGTACCATCGGTTTCCAAAAGATGAGGAACTTCGACGCATATGGATCTCTCGCTGTAAACGAAAAGACGAGATAAATGTCAAAAATGCCACAATTTGTTCCGAACATTTTTGTGAAGTCGATTACAAAAGAGACTTGCAGAATGAATTGTTAGGATTCATATAATCGATATTTTATTGATAAATTTGTACGTATGAAAGTAGTATGCAGTTCAATGTACATAGTAATTCAATGAGTAAAACAAAACCATTAATGCGAAAATTGGCTGCTATGTTTGCGTTGTAACGAAAGTTTTCTTTACCTAATACATAAAAATGAAGGCCTCTAAAAATGTTAAAATGTTCAAATGTTTGTTAAGCTTATGTGACTTAACTACGGGGTCAGTCCCTAAACTTACAAACTACTTATCAACTACCTTATACTAAGGACGGCACAAAAACCATGCCCGAGGGGGATTCGAACGCCCGACCGTAGTGGCCGTGCAGACCGTGACTGGAGATGAAGGCCTCTGTCCGTATCCTATGCCTGTCAATGTCAGTCGATTGCGATAAACCTCCATCAACTTATTGCATGAACTAGCATCACGCTTATAGACATAGTAAAATTTCGAAATTCGCACTCTAAGGGGGTGAAATCATGATATTATATAAAACAGAAGAGCATTTTCTCTCTGCCTGTCCCCTTAACCTTCTATAACTCGAGAACAACTGAACATATCGTGGTGAGGTTTCTTTTAAATTGTAGATCTCACAAAGGTCTGAAGAAAAGTCCGTGAGAGCATATGTCTAACTTTTACAAGTGAAGTGTACGTACCATTTTTCTCTCCTAAGACGCTAGCGCCAGATGGCTTCAGACTACATAAATAGTGATTGTGGGAAATCTATAAAAGTTAGACATGTGCTCTCACGGACTTTATTTTAGACCCTCATGAGCTCTACAATTTAAAAACAAACCTCATCACGTTACGTTCAGTGGTTCTCGAGTTAAAGACGTTTAAATATTACCTGTGCCATGCAGCGGAATAGCACCTCGGCAATGGACACATTGGAACATTCCTGTTTAAGGTGATATAAATATCAGTGTAAATACAAATATGCTATCCTTGAGACGGATTTTCGTCTCAATATGTCACAGTGATGCGGTGTTTTAGCGGTAAGATGTCTGCCTAGTAAGCATGTTCGATTCCCGGTTCCATCACAATGTTTAATTCAATGCTTCAGATTTATCATTAATGTCTGTGACATATTCGAGACGAAAATCCGTCTCAGCGATTGTACATTTGTATTTACATTTCCTAAATCACTCCAGGAAAATACCCGGATGATTCCTTTCAAAGAGCACGGCCGGTTTCCTTCCCCATCCTTACTCAAAAGTTAGAGCGTTATCTCCGTCTCTAATGACCAAGTTGTCGACGGACGTGAAACCCTATACTTCGTTTGTTCCCAACTATAATTTGCCAAGCACAAGTGAACGTAACAATATTCTAATTTAAATGTTTGTTAACCATATGGGACTTGACTGCGGGGGTCATCAGTCCCTAAGTACTTATAAACTTATTATTTTATTGTGGTGTTTGTTCTTTCGGACATGTCCAAAAGAACAGACACCACACCTATTCGCAGCCATTTGCAAATGAATGATTGCGTGCCTTAAAACAGCCTCTGTCAATCCTTTCCTTCCTAATCCTTCTTCCTTCCTCTCCTGTATCATTCATTTGCAAATACTTATAAACTACCTTATACTAAACACAACACAAACATCCAAACCCCCGACGGCCTCGCGAATCGGAGCATAGCGCCTCAATGCGCACGGCCACTCCGCCGCGGCATGTGACAATGTGTAGCCAACGTGATGCCGCCACTGAGAACGTGTGCTGCTGCTACTTTGAGTAGCTTAGATGCTGCCACTATTGTTACTGCTATGCTGAAGTTACGAGCCGATTGTACATATGCGGCGACTCGCTGCTTAGCAGGTCAGCGGCGCCACCGAGTGGAATCTTATGAACAACAATAGTGTTGACTGCTCGTGGATTCGGGTGTAATGCCGGTGATCTGCGTCATTCAAACACGACATTTCGACACCGTAACTCGGCGTCTTCATCAGATGTCCCTCGAGACTGGTCGACCCACATCTATGCCTAGGCGGCGTCTGGTGCTTTCTATGAGGTCCGCACCCCGTGTGCTCCAGTCTGGCTGTGGCGTCTGACGTAGGATGATCCATCGTCGGTCCGCGCCCGTTGGCGGCCACTCCGTCTCCAGGCGATAGGTGGTATTGAATGTAAAAGAAGTAAATCAGGTGTGCGTCGAATATAAAGTGCACTTACAGACATTACTTGCGATTTTGATGATAAAGAACATTGACTGTGGCGTTCCTAAGAAGAACATTAGACAGAACATTCGAGAAATGTTCATAGTAAATAAAGTAATAAAAATGATTCTAATTGAAATTCACTCGCAGACGTGACTCTTAAGTTATAAAGACTGTGAAAAACAGTATTTCTTACATTGTAATTAGACTGGCACTAATTAAAAATGAAATCTCGTGTAAGATACAAATTGTTCGATTTCGTGTTTATGTATTTTTGAATAACAAAGATAAAAACTATTATCATAAAAACTTATCGGTGTTTGGGCAGAAACTGTGTAAAATTTAGTAAAGTTATTCATTCAGTATTAATTGGTCAACCACGTCTTAAAGCATTTGATTGTTTGTAAATAGAATAGAACTAAATTTACCAAAGAAATAAATAAAGAAGAGGTGTAACATTGTATGAATATAATGTACTTTGTATTCGCTGTTAAATTACGTTGTATCTTTTAATTAACACTAACTGTTGTAATTATAAATCAACATATGTAATTGTTACAACAATCACCCTACAAAATTTGTAATTGTTGACCATATATATATATATATATATATATATATATATATATATATATATATATATATATATATATATATATATATATATATATATATATATATAAGCGCACTCCAGCGTCAAGGAGTTCAGTTTTCACCTGTGTCTACGCCAAGTCTATGCTGAATGAGAGTCTGTATGTCGAAGTGCTGTGAACATTCGAGAAAATTCGATTATGTATATCGATTGCTGGAAACGTTTTCTCAAAATAGAAATTGCTGTAAATATGTTGTGAGTTAGATCCGTGAGAATAAATTCAGAAAATGAGTTTTTGTTAACTTTCATTTAAAGCTATGCACCAATTCTCCCACCTCAACACTAGACACAGGCAGAATTATAAAAGCTAAGTATTTTAAATGTTATTCACTGTATCATCATAGTCACAATATAATCATTAGGTACGAGTGGTAACTATATACCTCACAATATATATTTTCTTCGATGTCGTTTTTTTGTTAACAATATCACTTTTTCCCACGAGTTAGCAACTTCCACTTGATGAGTACTGCACAGAAATCGAATCTACATTTTAATCACACCTCCTTGACTCATCTGCAAAAAGGCGTGCATTATTCTGTAGCATCCATTTTCAAGAACCTACCACAAGAATTCAAGAATCTTAGTACTAACCCATGCCTTTTCAAGTCTAAATTGAAGAGTTACCTCATGGCTCACTCATTTCATTCTATCGAGGAAATTAAAAAATTAAACTCATTCTTCTGTTTCGGTACTGATCCTTTTTACTTAGGCTTAAGATTGGCATGTTCATAGGACTAATTTAAGTTTTTTCTATTGCCATTCTTGTACTAAAATTTTATGGACCATGGAGTCTTGTTCCTCAGTTAGGTCCTGCGGAATAGGAAAGCATATTATTTATTGACATTGTTTAGACCCATAAAACAAGTGATCTTCTGTTTCTGTTATTTTATTCTTCTTCCAGAGCTCTTTCATCATCTCGCTGTGTTTGACTTGACGTTCTTCTGACCATTTTGTCCTCGATGTGTTGGGTTTATCTTCTGGTAAAATTTTCCCAGCTGTTGGTTTTATATCTAAAGGTTTTTCAATTTTCAATGTCTGAGGTTGTAATGTTAGCATTTCTATATTAATATGGACTTGTTTGATCCGGACTATAATTGTTTTTAGTTTCTGTAGGTACATCAGAATTTTCTTTGCTAGTCGTTTGTCATCTAATCTCATGGTATGTCCGTAGTAGCCGTTTGCGAAAATTGGTTTCAATGTTAATTTTTCTGTGATTGTGTAAGATTGTAGACGATATCCTACGAGTTTTGGGCCAAGGCTCTTTCGGATGATTTTTCTTTCAGCTTACTTGATGTTCTCGAGGTCGCCTTTGGAGTTGAAGTTTAAGATCTCGCTGGCATAGTGAGTTTCAGGTTTGATAACTGTTATCTAGTGTCTATTTTTTTATATATATTAATACATTTTTCTTGTAAATGGTCGCGATTTCCCCATATGCTTTCCTCATTTTCAGGTCACGTGATACTCTTTCAGTTCCTGCGGGTTTAATGATTTCATCCAAGTATTTAAAGTTATTAACCATTTTTTATTGTGCCGTATTTTATGGTCAGTTTTTCTGTTTTGATGTGTTTTGTGGCCATGATTTCTGTTTTTAAGAAAGAAATTTGTAGTCCAACTTTTTCAGCACATTCTTTGAGGACTTCAGTTTGATGAATTGCTGTTTTTTCGACTCCGGAAAGTATCAAAAGATCATCGGCAAAGACTAGGCATGTGACATTGATGTTATCCCGATCTTCTTCCTAGCCTGATGGGTCTCCAGATGGGGTAATTTTTCATTTCTTTTCCCCAATCCTCAATGTCTTTATCTAGAAATATACTGAAGAGTAATGGGGAACGCCAGTTTTGATGGGAAAATATTGTAAGATTTCATCGTTGAATGTGGCTTTGGAAGTTCTGTCTGTTAGGTTTTGTTGTGTTTTCGAATCCAGTTTTTTCCGAGTATATAAACCGGAATTGTCAGTCGATGGAGTCATAATCTTTCCTAACCATATCATCATTATTATTAACTATTCAATAATTTTGTCAGAAATTGTTAACTAACAACATTTTTACAACCATATCAATATTAGACCTCTTAATTTCTGTAATCAATATGACTAGGTAATTTCACCGCCACAAAGTGAATTAAGAATAACTATCATAATAATTTGGAAATTCGCAGCGACATAAGAATAATCCTTTATTTCTCACGGCATATAGCACGTTCAAATAATTGACGGGTATGCAGCCAGGTACAAAGTCGACTTTCGCCGACATGTCGGCAGGAGCATGGAAGTTTCGTGCTTAAAGTTTGTGAATGAATGGGGAAGTTACTGCTACAAAGGTAGAGAAATGAATGACTCTCTCTTTGATATTGAATTAATTTTAAATTAGCCTGCTCATCGTCTGACGTGACAGGCGATTATCTGTTATCTGACTGCGTTTGAAACAGTACATTTTATTAAGCACTGTATATGAAGGGAGTTCATTGAACATTAATTAGGTACCTGCCTATGTTGTTGATGATTCCTTCCAAAAATGACAAAAAATATACTTGCATTAATTGAGAATGATGAAAGGGTAGCGTAATGAAATAGTTAATACAATCTAAATATTAATTATCGTAAAATGGATTACATATATGCTTACAAAAACAGTTTGTAGTTCAGCAAAAGACAAAGCTGGGGATCGGGGGAAATAACTCCATTTCTTTGAATGCCTACACAAAAGAAACATGGTTGTGATATAGCAAGTTCTGCAAACCTGTGTCAATTCCTATCATCTACATTTACATACATACTGCGCAATCCACCGTAAGGTGCGTGGCGGAGGGTACACTTTACCACTACTAGGCATTTCCTTTCCTATTCCACTCCCAAATAGAACGAGGAAAAAAAGAATGTCTATTTGCCCCCGTACGAGCCCTAATTTCTCTTATCTTGTCTTTGTGATCACTACGCGAAATGTAAGTAGGCGGCAGCAAGATTGTACTACACTCAGCTTCAAATTCCGGCCCCCTAAATTTCCTCAACAGAAATTGACGAAAAGAACGTCGTCTTTCCTTCACCGATCCCCAATTGATTTGACGGAGCATTTCCGTGACACCCGCCCCAGGGAGGACTCGAACCTCCGACGGCGAGCAACTGCGCGCTCAGCAGCGAGGCGCCTTAGACGGTTCGGTTACTCCAACGCAGCCCCTGTAGCTAAAATGCTGCAGTACATTACAAGTACGTGGTCGGTAGATGATAAGCTGCAACGTCTTGCTGCTGAAGACAAGGAAAACGGTTGCGCCAAAGACTGAAATCCCTTCGCAAAAAAAGGAAACATTTCTGGTATAGATCGAGAAGGGGCGCTGCTGTACAGACGTTAAATAGAACCATGAGTCCCGGTGAATATCGTTGTCGAGTTAATACCTCGCAGTTCTATCGTACACCGCTAGACCAGTTCGTACACCTGAGCAGTTAGGCTCCAAGGATTCAAAGAATGTCTCAGAACTGGCATTCAGACACAGAAAATATAGCTTGGCATGACTAAAAACGGATTCGTCAAATCAAACAGAACTGTTGGTCGCCGTTGCGTTTCCAGGGTTCAAGACAGGCTCGTCTAAATCTCCAAACTTTACACTAGCTGGCACCCAACCAAATTGAGAAATCTGGCGGTAGTCTTGCACAATTAAAAGAAAATTTCCGAAGGCTTTCACACTACATGGAGCCCTCCTAGACACAACTGCACCTTGCCACGCCACGTGACGATCTCCCCCTGACACTCTTCTGCGAAGTAGCTCGCTCTATCTTTCCAAAATTTTCGCCCCCAGGTCTTGCTGACCAATTGCAGCGGCTCAAATTTGCGCGGCAAGCTTAGACAATGGGCCGTAAGAATAAAACGGAGTATCTTCTTTATTCTCTGAATTCCAGAGAACATTGATTGATTGATTTTCTCAGGGAAGCCAAAACAGTCTTGGTCCAACGCGCCACTGCCCGCACCGAAACTAAGTTTATTGTGCGGTATCGCTCACTGTATATCTAGTAAAGCCACCCAATGCCCTTGAACAGTGCAAGGAGTCCCTTTACCAATTCTTTATTAGACACAATTTCTTCGGTTATGGTTGTCCCAAATGTTCTTCAGGCCCAGGATTGCAGAGCTTCTTTTAAAATGGCTTTGGCATCATTACCTTGCCATGTTTTTGTTGATAGACTTTGGTCCTGTGGTGTCGCACAAGTACAAAGTGCGCGCCACCTGCTTTCGCCGCGCGCCGCCAGGCACGCACGGCGCGGCGTTCTCACGACGACAGCCACGAGCGCCCTCTGCGACAACGCCGCTCGTGGCCACCACGGAAAGACATCGGTCACTTCGGACTGAGATAGCAACCAGTTAGGACCTTCGTCATCAGATAGGCACCAGTGAAGACTTTGCTATCGTACAGGCACTAGGCAGGCCTCTAACAACTATGTATCAACATTCTGCAGTACTATGTAAAAGTTAAGTATTGTTACATTCTGTGCAATATATATCTTTCTAATTTACTCTAGTGTTTATAGTTTCTGGCTGCTCCCCTCCGTACCTGCACCAGCGTGCTCTCTTTATTCCTGTGTCGGTCACATTCCACTCGGCCACCGACACCTACGACGAGGCTGGGACACAAAAGCGGCGACGAAGTTGGGACACAAAAGGTCCAATATTCCACGTGCTGTCTTCTGAGCCAATTACGTAGCTCCAATTTGATCATTGCCTTGGTGATTGTCAGGACAGGTTCCGGTCCAATAAATGGAGTATCTGCCCCCATCCTGACTAATCTGTCGGCATGTTCGTTGCCACTGATCCCCACAATAGGTTTACCCTATTGCTTTCCCCTGGCTCCACCAGAACCCTGTGACATTCAGCAACAGTTTTAGATCTTGTTGCAGGAGCTGCCAGTGATCTCAGGCTGCCTGGCTGTCTGAATAAAAAAAAATGTTCAAATTTTTGTATAGTCTATGGGACTTAAATACGGGGTCATCAGTCCCTAAACTTACAAACTACCTATGAACTACTTACGAACTAGGACGGCACAAATATTCATGCCCGAGGGGGGATTCGAACCCCCGACCGTAGTGGCCGTGCAGACCGTGACTGGAGCGCCTCAGTCTCCTCGGCCACCGCGGCCGGCCTGTCTGAATAGATATAGATGCTACGGTCTTTGTAGAACCTATGCAAATTCTCCTCCACACACGCCCTGATGGCAGTGATTTCGGCCTCGGAATACTGAGTCCAGTTTCCCTAGAGAGATGACGCCCTCCAGTCTTGGCTGCACCCCGTATACCTCAACGCCTTGGTCTGATTTCGACCCGTCAGTGAACCAGACAATATCCCCCGTACGGTGTCGAACTATTTACTCCCACTGCTCCCTACTTCCAATTGTTATATTGAAAGGCTCGTTGAAGCAGTATGGGGTTATAATATAGTCGGTTGGCATTTCCCCAACCTTTCCTATATTTACCTCACTCACTATTTTAGTGTGTGATTCTGGATATCCCAAAGAGTTCCAGTTTTTGCCTGTTTTGAGTATGTATGCACCAGCCGCTGCCTCCATCTCCAGATAACATACTCAGGTTCGCATGAATAAAGTGGGTCGGAGAATATACTTCAGCCGGCCGCGGTGGCCGAGGGGTCTGAGGCGCTTCAGTCACGGTCTGCACGGTCACTACAGTCGGGGGTTCGAATCCCCCCTCGGGCATGGATATTTGTGCCATCCTTAGTTGTAGGTAGTTCATAAGTAGTTTGTAAGTTTAGGGACTGATGACACCGTAGTTAAGTCCCTTAAGCTTAACAAACATTTGATTTGAATATACTTCAGCCGAGTATCTCAGCGTGAGTAACAGAGTGGGAGAAGTTGCTCACAGCAGAGAACATCCTCCAATTTCGTATGAATAAAACTAGAGAAGTTTTTCACGACCAGAGAATATTCTCCGATTTCTGAAGTGAGCTCTCTAGCATACTTCGGGCTGAGTAACTTCTATTGAGTTTTGCTGTGGTTTATAATAAAAATTACATTTGTGTTACTTAGAAGGCAAAAAACAAGCTCCTTTATACGTAATCTTTAAGAAATACGAGGGGATTTAAAAAAGTTAATGCAAGTAAAAATATTTTGTTGACGATTAGCTTCCTTCAGAAAAATCGTAAATGTGACAGTGCATTTTATATAGTGACGAGAGTGATGTAAGAGGAATGTTTTCATTACTGACATAGAAATGAAACACAAGTGGATTCAGCTGCGTGTTTTACCCATTTGTATATTTACAGTTGTAAACAGCTACATAGCAAAATAATATTGTTTTTAAATCGGGTGTATTAGTATGGCCTTATGATGTTAGTTCCAAATACAGTGCATACCAAGACTTCGCAGTTATTATCACAAAATAAATATTGCTGCAATACCAGGTAGGCCTACTGAAGTATTGTTTCTATCCAAACCGCTCAGCCTATTCAAGATGCGTTTTCTGACTTCGTAGTCGCAACTTTTGTTATGTTAGAAGTAAGTAGACACAACAGGAAAATTAATAGCTGATTAATTGCATACCTAGCAGCCTGTTTCTTGTAACAAAATCACATGTCCTAACGCTTATTAGCAGACCATTAGGTGCCATATTTAACAACAAGTAGGACTATCTCATGTTAAAAAAAAAAAAAAAAAAAAAAACACCGACAGCATTCCAGATGAATATGTGATGCATTCTTAAAATTTCGTTCGCAAATTGTGCTAACCCCACTTCATTAACAAAAACGTTTTCGCGTGACGAAAATTTTGTATCGTCAGAAGAATACATTTTCGTAAAAAGTGCACATTTAGTCTTAATAATATGGTCCTTCACCACAAACTAATATCTAAACATAGTAAAGTTCTTCCTGAACATGTGGATGCCTACTCCATA
Source organism: Locusta migratoria (assembly GCA_026315105.1). Lineage (NCBI taxonomy): Eukaryota > Metazoa > Arthropoda > Insecta > Orthoptera > Acrididae > Locusta > Locusta migratoria. The sequence continues at coordinate 28,951,811 of CM048751.1, forward strand.
TTTGTACACTTAGTAATTTGCCATATTAAGCTAGTTGAAAGAAATATATCATTCAACAGCTGGACATGACACACGGAGAACTTACTCATGAAAGAGGGTAGGTAGCGAGGATGAACTACCCGCTCAGAGCATATGCTTCGAAGTTTTTATTCATACGAAATTGAGAACTTACTAAGAGAACATTCTTTCGCTCTGAGAATCTTCTCTGGAGTTTCTGCTCTTTTTTATTCATACGACCCAATGTCCCGAGTGGACCTCGCGCATGGATACAGGCGACTGGCGAATCATACGCCTTCTTACCGTTCTCACGTGAGAAAATCGGTCTACCGCCAGAAGTTTTCTTTCCCACGGAAGGGAGCGGTTGCCCTTGTTTGTGCTTCTGCGAAACCTTTTCATTCGTACCTAACGCGCCCCCGTTCTCTTTCATATGGAACTGTGGCGCTCATAATAACTTTCTGAGAAGACGCGTGTCTTGAGGAAAACACTTGGGTGGCTCTTGCTATCCCACGTGGCATCCCGTAGAGATGCGGCTTTGCTTCTTGTTACCTTTCATTGAGCCAGAGGTTCCAATCGTCCATAATTTCACTAGCAACACGTAATCCCACCATCAAAAAAAATTGAAGAAATTGATCCTAACTGAGTTCATATTATTATTCCTACAGACACGGTGGGTTCAATAGCATAATCGACATTTCGGATTAAAGAAAAAATGAGGTACTTCTCAACTTGTTCCACGAGCAAGGATGGAGTATTGCTCCTCAGTTAGGTCCTGCAGAACAGAAAACCATATTATTATTATTATTATTATTATTATCAACTAACAGTCGCGAAACTCTATAGGGAAAGGAGTGCAGCTTTCTTCTGACAACTGAAGCGCTCTAGCGGCCAGTAGGAGGGATCAGAAGAATGCCTTGATACAAACAAAGAATTCCCTATTGTTAATGCTCTTTCTTTTATATCTCCTAATCACAAAACGCAGTGCCTAATTTTCTAATACAATTTTACTAAAGAAATTCCAATTTGCTGCTAAGTTTAGATATTTTTATTAAGTCACAACAGACTGTTTCGGCGCATTAATGCCATTTTCAAGTTACCAGCAGATATAGGTAATAATTTTTACATAGTTTTCGTAGTTGTAATTATAAATCTTATTCTTAAAATAATAACAAAGGTTTTTTTACTCACGTCTAGATGGAATGACGTGCATATATCATCGAATCTGACTGTCTTCTGGGGTTATAAATTTTTTTTTAAAATATTTTAAATTACGTTTGACAGTTCGATGATATATGTTTACATATTATCTTTTGATGGTGACAAAGATGATCTTTTTATCGCTATCAGTTGTAGTTGCGGTCTCTGGTTGTTGCATTACGTTTAAGTGCACAGATTTTGCAATTAATATATCGTATATAAACGTCGTAAAATCGGCGAAAAGTAGATGTTGTTGCTGTTCTGTAATGCTATGTGCAAACTTTTATCGTATTTCTAAAATTTTTTGGTGCTATAAATAAAACAGAAACTTAGACAAATAATAACACTGTTATATCAACAAGCGAAAAATACGAAATTATAAGACTAAAACTGCTGTAGTGGTGTAGAAGTATCACTGTACTTGACGTGTACCTGTTCAAACATAAATTCATAAAGGTCTACAGTATTTCATTAAACTATTTTGACTTAAAAGCAGTTCATCGAATGATCACTGATATTTAACTGTGACATGTAACTAAAAATTGACCCCAAAATTCAATTTAAACACTGTTCATGGAATATGGAGACTTAATTCACGTAATAAATATCTGGATTATTTCCTTTTAATGGCTAGCTCTGAAATAATCTGGACTCTGAGACTCTTTAGTAATTGTACAGACTTCGACCTACACACAACTAGTTCGAACACCACAGAAAGTTTCAAGAATAGGTCTGTCATAAATGTGAGAAGCGATTTCTTTTGAAATTTTGACACTTTCTGTCATATAGACAATTTCAGTACTCACTGGAGATCTTATCAATACACCAGTACTTACGCAACTGATCAATGCAGTAATAATTTGAAATTGCTGTAGAAAATAATTTTCATATCAGTTTTTGTTTCCCATTTCTCCTCTTTAGTATAACTCAGAGCATATTTAAAGAGATTTTCACTGGGCGACATTGAAAGAATGATCCGGGAGCCTTCCCCCAGAAACATTTCAAAATGTTGATGCCTAAAACCGTATTTTGAAGCCTTTTTTTAAATTAAAATCAAAGCTGCTTAATTTTTCCTTAATAGATTTTTATTCATATATGTTTTTAATGACAAATAAAAATGTTTGTGGAACAATACTAAATTTGCACTTTGAAGAAATCATTTATTTCTCCTAATTTTGTTAAACAATCTTTCAAGTGTTTTTGTTGTCTTTTATTTGTTAAGTAGTTAAATAGAATACAGTACCTGTTATAAGTTCACTTTAATTTGATATGGCTATTTAATGAAAATAGTAAAAAATAAACTAATATCAGTTCTATGATTACTTAAAATACCTTCCTGTGCACTTTCTGTAAAAGTTAATAAATCATTATTTGTCTTAAAACCTCATATTACGTTATGGTTCTTCAATTTGTATTTTTTCTCTCGAGAATTCTGTACACCAACGGGAAAGAAACATAATTACAATTTTAAGCTATCTAAGAAAAATACTTAATTCTGAAGAAAATGAGTCATGAGATGCTAGTGCTAAAAACGTCTTTAAAGAATGTGTAACAGTTTTCTTTCAAAGAGTATTGAACAGTAATTTTAAACCTTCACTTGTAAGACTGTAGGTAAAAACAATTCTTTTGCCGTTTTTATAAATGTTTTTATGCATACAAGAAACAATTTTCAAGAAATATTTTAAAATAGGCCTACAACAAAATTTTAAAGGATAACGAAATTACTGGGTTTACAAAATATTTTGATAAAAAGAGTTACAAAGTCCCTACCTAAAATAATCGAAGAACATAAAATTTAAAGGTTACCGTCATTTGCAAAAAACTTTTTCCAAACTCTTGGTCTTGATACAGTTCAAAATCGGGCAGATTCCTTCTCTTGGAACTTCGCCACGGATGGCCTTGGGTCGAAAAAGGCTGTCCCAACACCATTGAGAGCGATGCGCATTCTGGAGTTAAGAGCTTCTCGTGACAGGCCAGTTTGTTTGTTTGATTTTAAAGTCGTCTGTAGTGACTGCTCTTTCAGGACCTGCACTGTGCGGTGTCAGAGAAATATACGACTGCACCAACTTTCTGAGGATCGAGTGAGGTTGAGATACTTTCAAAACGTTGTACAGCTTTCCAGTAGATGATGTCATACTAGACGGAGCAGGGAGTTTTTCTGCTGCAAACAACCCTACAACGTCATCAGTAAAATCTGATACTTTATCTCTACCAAACAGGCCTTCAACGTTTGCACGAACTGCTTTCAGAAGCTCAATAAGATTTTTAGAATTTAATAATCTATTAATCCTACTGCAGCTTTCCTTCTCGTCTTCGGGAAGCCGTTGTAAGATAAACTTTTTGCAGCTCATTACTACCTCTCTTCTCGCTGCTGGCCAGTGTCGCTTTGTTGAAACAAATCGGTTTACTTGACGTCTTCTAGGAAGATCTTCAGTATCTGATTCGTCACTTTCAAGTTCTCTTGCACCTTCCCTTTCCAACTTTTCTTCATATTCACCAGGATAACAGTCTTCTTCCATCAACGATAATGAATCAACAAATATATTTTTAGATACTTCAGTATCAGGGATTGTAACAAATGACCTCTGACAATCTTTTTGCAGTTTTCCCAGACGTTTCAGAAGATCTAGCATAAGACTGGTAAGTCGCTGTTGTTCGCCATCTGCTCCCACAGACGTAGAAACCCACATTGTTGCATTAATGGAAGGTTGTCCAAACTGCTTTGGGTAAATTGTTGAGGTGTTCTACGAACCTTACATCAAAGTGTGCTGGAAAGCGGTAGACAGTTTTCTTGGTTAAATCAGCCAGCTCTTCAAGTTCTTCAAAGCGTAAAGCCGATGACCTTTAAACGTTCCCATGGCTTTTAAATTTGTCTTCCAGTGCTGAACTTCAATGACTGCTGATTCTAAGTCTGACATGGCTAATTCAGATCGATGAGCCACACACCAAATACAAAGTAAGTCTCTTCCTAAGTACTATTTCATTCGAACCCATAGGCCACTGGATTTGCCTGTATTAGCACTCTCTCCATGTGTAGTCAATCTTGTTAACTTATCTTTTACTGTACCTCCAAAGTCTAAATATTCCATAAAACTTTGACAGTTTCATAAGACCTTCTGCCCCTCGCAGACTCGATTTGCTTTCACCTAGAAACACAGATTTCATCCCGTTATCTTCTGTAATGAACCGTGCAGCAATGAACTTGTTGTCACTCAGTATTTGTCAACGAAGCCATCAACCTGAATGGAAAAAGTATTCAGAGGTTTTTAACCGTGTGACCACACCTTCCATTATCACTGCCCCTACAACATCAAGTATCTCGCGATACATTACATGGCTTCTGTGCTGCAATAAAGCTGGAGAAGGAGTGAGAGGAGAAAACTCGGATTCCAAACCATTGTCTTTGCATGACGAAATTTGGGTGTCACTGTGAATCTTTGTTAGTGATCGTGACGGCCAAGAATGAGCAAAAGAGTCATTGTACGACTGTCATTATACACATCCAATGTTAGTTCAATCAGCAATGTTATTTTCTCCTCAGTGTGAGACTTAAGGGTTTTAACCCAAGGGTGCTTACCAGATTGTGCCATCCATTTTTCTTCCATTTCATTAAGGTTGACTGCAGCTTTGTGAGCTTCGCTGCTAAAATGGTCAATAATTCTTTCCAATTTCTTTTTCCGTCACATAGGACGCCATCAGCAATGGGCAAAGTACCATTTTTTGAAAATTTCAGTGCTTCTTGAATATGTTTAGAGCAATTTCACATTTTACACCACAACGTTTATTTCCCAGTTTTACTTTTGCAAGAAAGTCGTAGGTTTTTAACAGCCAAGACGTATCTAACATGTTACCCTTGTACCATTCAACACACACACACACACACACACACACACACACATATTTATTGGATTTTCGGTCTTGACTCTTAGGTAATTATCATAATTGGAAGATTCAGTTTCTTCAAATTCAATTTGTGTATTTGAACTACGGCAACCTGGTTTATTATCGTCACTTGAGATATTGATTGGATTTCAGTTTCATCTTCTTTAATTTCCCGATAGTTTTTTTTATCCAACACAGAAGAAATCCGTTATTGTTGTTCTCTTAACCATGGCGTATGTTCACATAGTTATCAACTGAAGCCATTGAAAAGTTAGTAGCGTGACATACACCTAAAATAAGAAAACTTAATAGTATTTTGTGTAGTGTTGGTTTTAACAATAAATTTTATAGCTAAAATTAGAAGTGAAGACTTTTGTTAATAAACCACTAACAAAACATCAAAAGGGTCTGCTGGCAGGCTCCCATTTCGAAACCAATGCATTACCGTAATTTTTTATAATTTATATTTATGATATATTTATATATACAGTAAAACGTGCTCAAAGCGTAACGTCTATAATTCGGAAATCTCTTCAATTCGTACAAGCATTTCAATCCCGATGCATTGAATACAAAAAAGCGGTACGTGCCTAACATAGATGTCAGTAAGCGTCCAGTCACATGGCGAAGCAATAATAAGGCATGGATGGTGAGTGGTCTTATGGAAGAATGGCTAGGCTCTTTCAATGCAGAAATTAACAAAGGAAATCGCCAAGTTATCCTATTCCTGGACAATGCAAGGTGTCACTCGAATGTGAAGTTGTCAAACGCTAAATTGCCTTGGTTCCCGCCAGGTACAACCAGTCTCACACAACCAATGGATCAAGGGGTAATTTCCACATTCAAGTCTCATTATAGACGATTACACATGCAATCACTTATTCTTAGTGTCGAAAAAGCCGAAAATGGGATTGCTCTTGCACGGTCAGTTTCTGTTCTGGATGCAGTAAATTGGATGGGCTTGGCAGTGAAGGATATATATATATATATATATATAGCTTATGGGACTTAACTACGGGGTCATCAGTCCCTAAACTTACAAACCACTTATGAACTAGCTAATACTAAGGACGGAAAAAAAATCCATGCCCGAGGGGGGGATTCGAACCCCCGGCCGTAGTGGCCGTGCAGACCGTGACTGGCGCGCCGCAGACTGCTTGGCCACCGCGGCCGGCTGAAGGAAATAAGGCCCAAGATCTTCAATAAAGCGGGTTTTGGTGTTCAAGAACAAGACGCTACTGTAACCATCGAAGCTCAATAAAATGCAGCAGCAATAGCTGAATTAATTAATATGCGAAAGATTTCGTGCACCGCAGATGATTGTATTCGAAGTGATGACTTACAGTCAAAACTCATCCCACTTTCAGTTCAGCAACAGGTTTAACAGAAATTCGCAACTCAGAGGTTGATCAGGAAGAAAGAATAGAAGAAGATGAGGGGCAAAATTAATACGCCTGAAGATGCCATTGCATGCATAAACGATGTTATGCAGTATGCAGCACACACAAATTCTAAGCCACCCCGAGCCACCTCACCCTCTCCCCGCCACGCAGTCTGTGGACCGCTGCACTTCCGTGTCAAACACTAGCCGTGCCGCTAGCCGTCAGAGCTCCTCTCTCGCCGTAGCGAGTGTACCTACTTACCTCGCCCCCGTGCAACACACACACACACACACACACACACACACACACACACACACACACACACACGCAGCCTTGAATAAACACAGGATATGTTTTAGAGTACCCAGTATAAATTTAAAATTTCTTTGTCCATTTCTGAAGTGTTTTTCGCTTACACCAATAAGCATATTAACTTGCCGATAAACTCTTCATTCCATTTCACCCTTTTGATATCGCCGGAGGTACGTATTTGTGGAAATGTAAAACATTTTGATGACAGTTGCTTACCACCTCGTGTACTTTCGGTTTTTATTTTGCGTCAGATGACCGTTTTAGTCCGTTTTAATGAAAGAACATGGCAACGAGGATTTATTTTACTGTGCAGAGCAACATGACATCACTTCAGTGCTGCTTCTCTATGCCCATTTAGAAATAGGACTCCTTCTGGAAAAGCAAGGAACACAAAAAGAGAAAGATTTTACTCAAGAGTAAAAGAAAAAAAACTGTCGAAATGCTGGCGTAACTTGCTGACTTTTTCAGTGAAATTAAGTCCGAGTATTTCATTGCAAGGAAATAGGACTAATATTTTGACAGGGTAGGATAAAATTTCAAGTTTCGTCCGAAATCTGGAACTTTACAAACGCAGGGTTCAAGTCGGAGATCTATTGATGATTCAGCAACTGTTATTTAGCATCCGTCTGCGGTTATAAACTCAATTAAGCAATATTCCTCAGCTATGGATAATCACCACGTCAACACTTGGATATTGAGATCATTTTCTGTTGGAGAGGAAATTTTCAAAGATGTTTCAGCTAAAGTAGAATCCTTCTGTTTTCTCGAAAATAGCACATTCAAAATGGAATTTCAAAATTATGACCGTGTTACATTTTGGCGGAAAGTAGAAGCAGAGTATCCTGTTATAGCTGACTGAGCGTTAAGATAGTTCGGTACCACTTACAGATATCGGAGTGGCTTCTCAAAGCTACTGCCAATGAAAAGTAAGACCAGAAACCGTCTCAATGTGGAACATGACCTGAGATGCGCCTTAAGCAAAACAAAACAAAACATCAGACAACTTGCGACTGGTAAACAGTACTCACCTTTTAATGGAATATAATTGTTTCATTGCTTGGATCGAAAGTGTAAAAGATATGTATGTTATGCAGTGTATTATGATTAACGAAGATAGGTAGTGTTTTCATGTATTGCTTTCTTTGATAATATTGTAATGCGTGATTTTTTTGGGGGGGCGGGAGGAGAGAGCGGGGGGGGGGGGGTAAATGTGTTTCCCTAGTAGGTCTTAGGGGTACAAGACTGAAACGTTTGGGAACCTATGCTCTAAAAGATTTACAAGAGGTTATTTTTTAATTCCCGGTACATTTGATATGTCATTCAATAAAAATAAATTGCCGGCACTATCCATAGCCACTGGGCGACAAAATCTCAGCACTGGGCGACACAAGTGTCGCCCAGTTAACATGTTATTTTATGCCCTGGTATAATTATGGAACAGGGGCAGATATAGACTCTGACCATAACGTGTTGGCTAAGAACTGTAGGCTGAAACTGAAGGAACTACAAAAAGGTAAGAAAATAAAGAGATGGGACCTGGATAAATTGAAGGAACCTGAAGTTCTTGAGAATTTCAGAGGGAGCTTTAGGCAACAATTGACAGAAACAGGGGAAAATAAAGCTGTAGAGGAGGAATGGGTAAAATTGAGAGATGAAATAGTGAAGGCAGCAGAGGACAAAATACGTAGGAAGGCAAGACCTACAAAAAATCCTTGGATATCACAGGAGATATTAAATTTAATCAATGAAAGGAGAAAATATAAAAATGCAGTAAATGTAACAGGCAAAATGGAGTACAGACGACTAAGAAATGAGATTGACAGGAAATGCAAAATGGCTAAGCAGAAGTGGCTAGAAGGCAAATGCAAGGATGTAGAAGAATGTATAAATAGGGGAAAAATAGATACAGCCTACAGGAAAATAAAAGAAACATTTGGATATAAGAAAAACAGCTCTATGAATATCAAGGACACTGATGGAAAACCAGTTCTCAGCAAAGAAGGGAAAGCTGAAAGGTGGAAAGAGTATATAGAGAGGCTCTATGAAGGAAATGAACTTCGAGACAATATTGTAGGAAGGGAAGAGGATGTAGATGAAATAGGAGATACTGTACTGAGAGAAGAATTTGACAGAGCCCTGAAAGACCTAAGTCGAAACAAGGCCCCTGGAGTAGATGATATTCCCTCAGAGCTACTGAACTCTCTGGGAGAACCAGCCATGACAAAATTGTTTCACCTGGTGTGTAAGATGTATGAGACAGGTGAAGTACCATCAGACTTTAAGAAAAATGTTATAATCCCCATTCCAAAGAAAGCAGGCGCAGACACATGTGAAAACTACAGAACCATCAGTTTAATAAATCATGGTTGCAAAATATTAACACGACTTATATACAGAAGGATGGAAAAGCTAGTAGAAGCCGACCTCGGGGAAGATCAGTTTGAGTTCAGTAGAAATGTAAGAACACGGGAGGCAATACATTACGGCTTATCCGAGAAGATAGATTAAGAAAATGCAAACCTACATTTCTAGCTTTTGTAGATTTGGAGAAGGCTTTTTACAATGTTGATTGGAATAAACTCTTTCAAGTTCTGAAGCTAGCAGGAGTAAAATATAGGGAGCTTAAGGTTATTTACAACTTGTACAAAAACCAGACAGCGGTTGTCAGAGTTGAAGGGCATGAAAGGGATGCAGTGGTTGGAAAGGGAGTAAGACAGGGTTGTAGCCTTTCTCCATTGTTATTCAATTTGTACATTGAGCAAGCTATAAAGGAAAGCAAGGAGAAATTTGGAGAAGGAATTAAAGTTCAGGGTGAAGAATTAAAAACATTGCGTTTTGCCGACGACTTAGTAATTCTGTCCGATACAGCAAAGGACCTGGAAGAGCAATTGAACGGAATGCACAGTGTGCTGAAAGGTGCATATAAGATGAACATTAACAAGAGCAAAACTAGGGTAATGGAGCGCAGTGTAAGAAAATCAGGTGATGCTGAAGGAATTAGATTGGGTAACGAAGCAATAAAGGAGGTAGATGAGTTTTGTCACTTGGGCAGTAAAATAACAAATGATGGTCGCAGTACAGAGGATATAAAATGCAGAATGGCAATGGGTAGAAAAGCGTTCTTGAAAAAGAGAAATTTGTTAACATCGAATATTGATTTAAGCCTAAGGAAGTCCTTTTTGAAGGCATTTGTATGGAGTGTTGCCTTGTATGGGAGTGAGACATGGACGATAAACAGTGCGGATAGGAAGAGGATTGAGGCTTTTCAAATATGGTGCTACAGAAGAATGCTGAAGATTAGGTGGGTGGATCGCGTAACTAATGAGGAGATACTGAACAGAATTGCGGAGAAAAGAAATTTCTGGCATACCTTGACTAAAAGAAGGGATCGATTGGTAGGACACATTCTTAGACATGAAGGAATTGTGAATTTAGCGTTGGAGGGATGTGTGTGGGGTAAAAACCGCAGAGGAAGACCAAGAGATGGATACAGTAAGCAGTTTCAGACAGATGTAGGTTGTCGTTCTTATGTGGAGATGAAGAGGCTTGGTCAGGATAGGGTATTGTGGAGAGCTGCATCAAACCAGTATCCGGACTGAAGACCACAACAACAACAACATGGAACATGTTGTCCGCCGTTGATTCTAATAATAATGACTGCAGCCTCCCGCCAACAATGGATTTTAAATAGCGGCACCAAATATACTGAAAATGTCCAAAATCTGGGATTAATTCTAAATACTTGAATTAAATGCATAATTTTTTTATGTCACTGTATTTTCAAATAATAAAACAAAATCAATCTTCGTTACTGACCTGAACTTAATGGCTGCTGAATAACAAACTTTTTTATCTGTTCCACATATATTACTTGTTAACAGTTCAACGACTTATTACAAAGAGACCAAATCAAAAGTTACGTATGGATTAGAATCTATACTGCTGTATGTCCATCATGCCTATGCTAAATGAATAATTATGTGATTTGACATTCCGTAAAACAACTTACGGCAACATGTAAACCTCAGTTTACACACAACTGTCGTGGCGTGAGGGTGAGAAGCGCGGGAGGAAGGGGTAGGTGAGGGTGGGGAGGGAGCATAGGGTTGGGAGTGGGGATAGCCAAGCGGTGGGAAGGAAATGAAAGGAAATGTTTGTTAAGGTTATGGGACTTAACTGCGAAGTCATCAGTCCCTGAACTTACAAACTACTTATGAACTAGCTAATCCTAAAGGCAGCACTAACATCCATGCCCGAGGGAGATTGGAACCCCCGACGTGGAACGGCCTCGCGCATCGGAGCATAGTGCCTCAATGCGTTCGGCCACTCCGCCGCGGCAAAAGGAAAGGAGGGGGAGAGAGGGCGTTGCTTTGACGGGGTGAGTATCAGATTTGGTGGGAGGGATAGATTCCAGGACGGAGGGTGACATCCGGTAGGGGGAGGTGGCGTTAGTTACCATGGGAGAGGATGCGGAGTGCGTGCAGGTAGAGGGAGGGAGGGATGCAGCGGTGGAGGTGAGGCAGAGGCCCCGGATTGGTGAGGATGGAGTAGACCAGAGGGTTAGGGGGGGCCACGGCGGAGTGGCCGAGTGCATTGATGCGCTATGCTCCGATGCGCGACGCCGATCCCCGTCGGGGGTTCTAATCCCCTCTCGGGTATGGTTGTTTGTGCTGTCTTTAGTATAAGTTAGTGTATAATTAGTTTGTAAGTTTAGAGTTTTTGACCCTTTAGTTAAGTCCCATAAGCTTCACAAACATTTTAACCTTTCTCTTTCTTTTCGGGGGGGGGGGGGGGGGGTTACGGGAATCTATTTTATGGTTGATGTAAAGGATCCGGATGTGTTCAAGGTACTGCAGGAGATGAGGTCGTAAAAGAGCCGCATGGGGGAGGGGTGCCTGATACAGTAGGCGAGACGGAGGGTATGGCGCTCAATGATTTGGAGGGTCTTATAATAGGTAGGGGGAGTGGAAACCCAGGCAGGATGGAAGCTACAAAGGACAGGACGCATGAGGGATCGATAGGTGTACAGGATGGTGGAGGGGCTGAGTCCCCAGGTCTGATTGGTGAGGAGTTTGAGAAGGTTGAGGCAGGACATGGCTTTCTGGTGGACGGTGCGGAGGTGGAGGGTCCAGGAGAGGGATCGATCGAGGGTGCAGCCAAGGAATTTCTTTATATATAGAAATATTAAAGCCACCGGATGTGGCTGGCTGGCAGCAGCTTGATTGCTGCTCTTCAGCCGATCGTATTTACAATTCTTACAAGTCATTTTGTTAAAAACATAGAAAGGTGATAAAATATGTTGAATTAAAAAACTTTAATGGAGATTAATTTGGAGATAAATACATAGAGCACAGAATTTGAAGGAAAATATATTCAGAATTAGCCATGGTGGTTAAAATCACACATAAATAGAAGTTTAAAATCCAGGGCAGTTAATTCACATACATTGGTAGAGCATACTAGACGACGACGAAGACACTGTCTAAAACCCATGGCAACACATATTTGGCTGTTGCTTACTTTTTAAGACACTTGCATCACTAAACAGATACTGGCACAACACTAACGGTGCACTGCTAAAACTGTAGGGCGCAGGTACCCTACAGGGGATGAGGAAGAGAGGAAAGGCGCGGAGGAGAGGTATGGTGAAGAGGTGGGGGGATGGGGGAGGAATGCGCAAGGACTCCAAGGGTTGGGAGGAGGGGGAAGCTAAACCTGGGAGGGATTGGGACGGGAGGCGTACAACTACAGGGATGTACTGTGGTTGATAGGATGGGTAGATGTCCGGGTGGAGGGCTCATCCGGGAAGTGACGAAAGTTACCCTTGAAGAGGATGTGGAGAGTGTAGAGGTGGAGGGAGAGAGGGATAACCTGATAACAGCGTGGCAAAGGGAGGGAGGGATAACCAGATAATGACGTGGGGAACAGGAGGCGGATGAGGTAAGTGAGGTGGAGGGCATGACGTTCAAGGATCTGAAGGGAGTAATGATGGGCAGGGGAAGTGGAAACCAAAGCGGAATGGAAGCAGCACAGGACAGGACGCATTATGGAATGATAGGTGAACAGGATTGTAGAGGGGTTGAGGCCCCATGTCCAGCCAGGAAAGAGTTTGGGGAGGTTGAGGCTTGAGAGGTCTTTTTCATGGACTGTTTAAAGGTGGGGTTTACAGGAGAGGAAATGGTCAAGGGTTAGGCCTAGGTATTTAACAGTTTTGGTTTGAGGGATAGGACGGTCATGGAGCATAAGGTATAGGTCTCGGGGGAAGGAAGGGGTGGTGTGACCTATGATTATTGCCTGGTATCTGATGGGGTTAACCGTGAGGAGCTAGTGGTTACACTAGGTGGAGACTGAAGGAGGTGTTGGCATCGAGCGAGGGAGGGAGCGAGGGCAAGGAAGGCGGTGTCGTCAGCATATTGTAGGAGGTGGACTGGAGGCTGGGGTTACGGTATGTCTGCCGACGATGGGGAAGAGGGCATCCCGGCAGAAGGGTAGAACAAATGTGAGTCGGAATTTTGTATATTCTGTATGGAACATAACATATTTTATAAGGAAGGAGATGGACAGAGAGAGAATAAATAGTAGACGTACTACATACGTAAATATCCACGCAACGCCGGGTTTTCGGCTGGTATTTATATGTCAGGATACAAACGCTCCCGCACTCGGTTGTGTTCGTCCGTCAAGACGCTGGCCATGCACAGTCGCCTCAGTGCCGGCCCCCTGGTTCGCGGAGCGGCGGTATTTATTCGCCAATTTGGCGTGCGCGGCGTCGGCGCTTAAGCCCCACCCTTCCCATCGGCGCGGCTTTCAGAGCCACATTAGGCCCCCGGCGGCCCCGTTTCGCGGGGAATTCAATGACCCCGCGCCGCGCCCATCGCGTTTGCGCTAACGCCGTTACGCGAGATGCGTTAAAAAAAAAAAAAAAAGCGACGGCCCGCCATTATGCGTCGCTAATCGAATAGCCGACGTCAAGCCATCGACGCTGGTATCCGTCGCGCTGCGCTCATGTTGACAATGCCCGAGTGGGGGGAAAAAATCAAACTGGGTTGTACAACCGCTACAGAAAGCCACAAAAAATTGATTTAATAATGTCGTAACACGGTTCCAAAAAGTTTATATTGACAATATGCTTTTATCAAACAGGTTATCAGACAGTGCAACGTGTGTTTCAGTTCTAAGCGTTGAAACAATCATCTGAATGAACTTGTTTTATAGGAGACCTGAACCACCACGAAGAGGACTGAACCGCCAACCACCTCCGCAAAGAATTACATCTACATAGATACTCTGCAAATCACATTTAAGCGCCTGGCAGAGGATTCATTAACCACTTTCATAACCTTTCTCTACCGTTCCATTCTCTAGTAGCGCGCGGAAAGAACACCTAAATCGTTCCGTTTTCGATCTGATTTCTCTTATTTTATTGGGATGGTCATGTCTCCCTAAGTGCTAGCAAAATATTTTCACATTCAGAACTAAAAGTCGGTGATTGAAACTTCGCAAACAGATCACGCCGCAATGAATAATGTCGTTCTTTTAATCATTTCCACTTCAAATCGTGCAACATTTCCGTGACGCTTTCCCCCCCGTAACGTGATAAAACAAAACGAGCTGCCCTTCTCTGGACCTTCTCAATATCTTCCGTCAGTCCCACCTGGTGAAGGTCCCACACTGAGCAACAGTACTCCAGGAGAGGACGCACAAGTGTGATGTAGGCAGTCTCTTTGGTAGAGCTGGTGCATCTTCGAAGCGTTCTGCCAATGAAACATAATCTTTGGTTCGCCTTCCCCAGAATATTTTCTGTGTGTTCTCTCCAGTCTAAGTTGTTCGTAATTGTAACTCCTAGGTATTTGGTAGAATTTACGACGTTAAGGTTTGATTGATTTATCGCGTAATTGAAGTTCAGCGGATTTCTTTTAGTCGTCATGTGTATTACTTCACATTTTTCTTTATTTAGTTTCAATTGCCAGTTTTCGCACCATGTAGAAATTTGGTCTAAATCGCTTTGCAGTTGCTTTTGATCCTCTGTTGACTTCAGTAATCAATAAACGACAGCATCATCCGCGATCAGTCTAAGGGAGCTATTCAGACTGTCTCCTAAATCGTGTATCAACACAAGGAAGAGTAAGGGGCCTATAACGCTTCCCTGGGGAACGCCACATATCACTTTTGTTTTACTCGATGACCTACCGTCAGTTACTACGAACTGTGTCCTTTCTTATAGGAAATCGTGAATCCAATCGCACAATTGGGAAGATATTCCATAAGCAGGCAATTTTATTAGATTCAGCTTTTGGGGTACAGTGTCAAAAGCCTTCCGGAAATCCAGAAATATGGAATCGATTTGAGATCCCTTGTCGATGGCAACTAATCACTTCATGTGAATAAAGGGCAAGCTGTGTTTCGCAATATTAGGGGAAGGCGGGACTTGACAGGGAGGTGGGGTAAAACTAAAACGGAAAGGGCTATAAGCTACACTTTGTAAGAATACTCTAAAATAATAATAATAAATAAATAAATAATATTTTGAAAGTCGCCAGGTTTGTAAGAATATATTCTAAAATATAGTTTTTGTATTTTATATTATTTATTTAGTTTGCCAGCTAGCTCAGTAAATCGATGAAACATGAACCTTCTCAGGGACGTGATTTTTCAGGTTAAATTTTAGTTGAAGGTCTTCAACTAGAGCGAGTATTCTTACAAAGTAGTCCCACATTAAATGCTATAGAAATAATGTTCAAATGTAAATCTTGTTAACATTTCCTAATGAAGTCCATGTGGCACCTATCCTTTATATTAAAATTCAGAATATTATTCACAGTTACGTATATCATTGAAACTTTAATTGAATGTACAACTTGAAGTAAATCGTAAAGTCTGAATTCGCTGAAGCTAAATAAAACTGTCTTTTGACATTTTAAGATCTGGCTATTAGGAAAGTATTTAATGAAATATTATTCACTTCTCACTCAGAATAATAATAATAGTCACTTTGAATAATTATCAACTTTGTAATTTATAGATACCACATTTTACCATACATTACCACAGAAGTTGGCGTAATTTTTATAAAAATCCAGTATGGTTTTGCAGAGCTGAAGTAGAATATTATTATTTTTTATTAAGCCTCATTTTCTACCCGTCCTTGCTTTATCAGTTAGGAATTCTATGTTTGCCACATAATGGCGGCGGATGTGCAATCTGCGTCTTTAGCTACTTGCTGAAACAGATGCTAATGGCGTATTTAGCATTTCATATAAATGATCAGGGTATTTCTAACTAATTAAAGTTCTTACTCTTATTTCATTTAATACATATATTTTAAGTCTTTAAAAATTTCAAACACATTTACAGACCTCTTTACAATGTTTACTTCATTTTCATCAGAAACAATCTCGTCACGATACATGAATCGACCAGAACAGACAAGAGACAAGATTGTAACGTTCCTGCTATGTTGCACACTCGTAAAAATCAGTTGCCAACATAGAAACACGAAATATCTGACACCTAAAGTAAAACTTCACTACCGGACATGTAAAATATCACAATTTCGCCTTCAGTCTGAAATTCTATTAACACTATTAGTAAAACGCTATTAAGAAATAGTACGTTGATTTAAATATAACTTTGGCTGGCCTTTTACGTAATTTCAGTTTTTAATACTTTCATAAATATTAGCTGCAAACACTAAAAATGCATTACACTTAGTTTCGGAAATTGCTGAACCTATATAGATACTAATTTGTATAAAAACAACAATACTACATGTTATAACTATTGCACAACTTGATTTCATATATACTTTTTGTTTAAATAAATTAGGGCAGACCATGTTTTATATATCACTGGATCCTAAATTAAATACTGATAATTTTCCATGCACTAAAATTAATAATCCGTTTGGTACTAAGAAACTATCTTCGAAATTAACAAAACTACAACAACCGTATACAAATCCGAATTAATAAATAATTTGACCGCAAACTGAAACACATTAAAATTCCATGTCACAATAATAATACGCCTACACAATATTGGCAAAACACATATGTGTGCACTTCGAAAATATGCATAATGTAAATAATTTGACCACTGTAAACACTAGTCAAAAGGATGACTTTAAATTTGTGTACCACATTAAATACAAATTTCATGAAACAAGTACATACATTGAGATAAATAGTCAAAGCTTAAATGTAATGTTTTAATTTCTGTATTTTGGCATATTTAATGTAAAAGAATATTGTTTAATTGTGAATTACAAAACTTTGTCATCAATCTTATTACGCGGTTACGTAGAAAGATGTTTGAGAGAAATCATGTTTGAGTGAGTCTTCTAGGAGTCTTCTAGCAGCCACAAACCTGTAAGCAGCTCTGTTGGCTTGCCACTGCATTTTTTGATTGTGCAATAATGTGATTGATTTAAACGTTGTTTAAGTGGAAATAAAATCATTTCCATATCAACTGACATGTTTCTAATTTACGAAAAGATCCTGTAACATCAAATCTTTTAGTGAATGCCGAAGACAGCTCACAACGCAATGGACCTCAGCCAGCATATAAGATAAGTTCAACTTCACCTACAGTGGAATGACTTTGTTATAGACTGTGAACTAACAAAACTTTCCTTAATTCAGGAAAATATTAGGGCTCAGTTTGAGTCATTCCGAAAAGGGGTGATGGGCGTTAGAAGATACAACCAGATACAACAAGATTACTTTTTTTAACATTACATACATATACTTTAATTGTACATAGATAATAAAAAACATTAAAGTAATTATTATTTGTTAAGAGTGTATACACAGACACCTTATGTGACTTTTCAATCATCGATTTCGGTAAAAATTGGAAGGACATTAGAAGTTAGACTGCTGCCGTCTGCGGATAGCTACGTCAGCTTCGTCAATACACAGCTCACATCGATTTGAAATTGCTGGATCTTATTGTTGGGACGGGTTCTGTGCGCTTTCCAATGTAGGTAAATTTTTTACACTGATTTACAATATTTTACAATTTTCGAGGTTCTAAAACGTGTTTTTAGTGAACATTTGTGGAGAACATATATTTATCACTGATTAGTATATCTTATTAACAAAACAAACTTCAGTGTCAGTAGTCAATTTTCACTAAATACTTTTCATGTTGGCTTAGAATAACGTGACAGCATGCTTGGGGCAAGATGGGGTGGGAAAAGATGGGGAGCTTTCCCATTTGCCCCTACTATTTGTCCAACCGTTATGTACTTATCCTGCTGGTATTGATCAAGTACATTATTCGTCGAATACAGTTTTAAATAAAATGGTATTCGTTATTCCAACTTTTCGTAATTTATTACAAATTATGCCTTACGTGTAATTGTTTTAACTGAAACTCCTTAAAAGATTGAACTATCTGAAAAAATTAAAAGGAAAGAATCCCCCAAAATTTTTGCATCTAAACGAAAAGTCTTCTCAGGATACCAAACAAAGAACTTAATGATAAAGAAAAAGTTATGAACGTTACTTACTTCTTAAACAATCCTTCGCGCTCGAGAGACATTGTCGAGGTCGAATGACAACGGGGAAGAGAGTGAAGACTGTTTTTACTTCCAGGACTTCTCTGGAGGAGGCTGGATACGGTGCACTCGATACGGACGCTAGGGCCACGACTCTTGTGAAGGGATACAAAGTGATGATGAAGAGGCTCTTCACGTCTAATAGGCCTAAATAAAAAAAGGTTTGATTCTACAAACACAAGACTATGATTTTAACCCTTATCTTCGCATTGCTCCGTTGTTATAATATTTATTGAAGCTTTAGATATGAGTTAATGCCTGTTCCTCGTCTTACCTGGCATATGGGACACGACGGTGAATTTGTAGCTTATTTTCCAAATCGAGATATGTGTAACTAAATGTAACAAGTTCGCAGTTTTCTTTGCATGTTATTATAATTCAATCGTTAAATGAACAAATTATAATCAAAATTATATCGATTTGTTTATTTTTGTCCCTTTTGTAAGTGGTTAAAGTTAGCTTCCCCATCTTACCCCGCCTTCCCCTACTTACTTCCCTTCCAGTCCTGAACCCCGACCACTTTCAGGAAGCTACACACCAGTGTGCACTCTTCGAACAACCACTTCATTTGCGTACACTCTTGGAACAACCTGTTCATTCCAGAGTAGCATTTGTACCACACGTCCTGAATTATGTGATGGGAGTTTTACTAGGTCTGTTGGGTAATTTATGTCTGTGAAGGCCTTTGTGAGGTTTTCAGCATAGTGGTTAAGGAAGTCCTCATCACTGCAAATATGCCTTCCACGAGTGGTGAGGCTACATGGGAGGGATTTTTTTTATGTGGAAAGGATGGCAGCAGTCATAGTGAAGGTACTGTTGAGAGTTGGTGGGTTTGATGTGGACGTGTGGATGAAGCCATCAGAGAGATGCAGATTAACATCCAGGAAGGTGACATGTCAGGTTGAGAAGGACCAAGTGAAACGGATGGGTGAGAGAGAGTTGAGGTTGTTAAGGAATGAGGATGGGTTGTCCTGGCCTTGAGTCCAGATCATGAAAATGTAATCAATGAACCTGAACCAGACCAGGGGTTGTGTCCTTGGGAGGCTAAGGTGATTTCCTCTAGATGGCCCATGAACAGGTTGGTATAGGAAGGTGCCATGCGGGTTCCCATAGCAGTGCTGCAGATCTGTTTCTATACTTTTCCCTAAAAGGAAAAGTAGTTGTTGGTTGGGATGTAGTTGTCAAGGGCTATGAGGTAGGAGGTATTGGGCTTGGAGTCTGAATGATTTTGGGGAAGGTAGTGCTCGAGTGTGGCAAGACCATGGGTGTGAGGGATATTTGTGTACAGGGAGGTGGCGTCAACAGTGAAAAGTAAGGATCCGGGAGGTAGAGGAGTGGCGACAGTGGAGAGTCGGTGAAGGAAGTGGTTGGTATCTTTGTTGAGCGATGGTAGATTCCGGACAATAGGTTGGAGGTGTTGATCAATGAGGGCAGAGATTCTTTCAGTGGGAGCACAGTAACCAGTCACAATTGGGGATCCAGGATTACTAGGTTTGTGGATTTTAGCAAGCATGTAGAAAATAGGTCTGCAGAGTGTCTTCAGAGTGAGGAGAGACATGGATTCAGGTGAGAGGTTGTGGGAAGGGCCATAGGATTTTATCACTGAATGAAGGTCATGCTGGATTTTTTGATTAGGATCATCCTGGAATATCTTTTAGGTGGAGGAATCAGACAATTGGCGGAGACCTTCAGCCACATTGGAACCTTTGTCTGCAGGAAGGATGATTAGGTTGGGATCTTTATTGAGGTTGTGTAGCGCTCTGGTTTCTTCTGCCAAAAGGTTGGTATTCTTAGGAAGGGATTTAGGAAAGGATGGTGATGCCATGAAGGGGGTGTCAAGGGGGTGGTTAGGTGGCAATCGGGGTGGATCACGGTTGGATGGTGGTACGAATTGAGAGAGGCAGGTTTTCAAATAAAAATGATCATTCCCGTCGATAATTTTGCAGATTATTTGATATTACATTAATTGTTATCTCTGTTGGTTTTATCATGTCGCACAGTTATTTTATAAACGTCGAAACTTGTAGAATTTACCAGAACAATAACTTACTATTTAAACAATAAATCCGTTAAGTCTCTTTTAAATATGAGAAAGTAATTAGTAAAACAACAGTAATGATTCTGTAGGTTTCAACAGATCAGGAAAGTCCGAATTTAAAATATTATAGAGTAAATAATTTCTTTTCCCTCTACAGATGAAAAATGCGATACCATGACTTATACAACATCACCGAGAGAACTTAGTCTGCTCTATTCAATTATAAATTGATACCATGATCAACGATAATCGAGCTCTCCTGGTTTCCGGATACATAAATCAAAGAACGCCTTTATGATCAATTACATATTTCTTCGAATTAAGCTTAATGGCTTACGAGAAAAACGTTTGTGTATTCGAAGTGGCGAGGAAAAATCGTTACCACATGATACTCCTCTTTCTCGGAGGGGATATAAAAATTGAATGGCGGAATAGTGATGGAGCACAGTTTATCGACTTCATATGTGAAACATTCAGCCTTGAATTGAATAGTGACTCCTCATTTTCGACGATCAAAAATAACACACGCATTGACGCACTTTTCTGACGTCGACTATTAGGAAACAAAGGACTACGTATCACATTTTTCATACCACAAACCCTTGTAGAATTTCACTAATGGTCCATAAATCCCGTATATATAACAATTTTTTATTCATTTTCCTATATAAATACGTTACTTGTGTACCTACTAGTTAACTCCTTATAGGACATCTCAAAGATCTGAATTATTTGTCTTTTTTTTTTTTTTTTTTTTTTTTTTTTTCATCATGTTTGTTCCCATGTCAGTAACATGCTGTTCAAATTTGGCATTTTGAGCAGACTCCATATCATCTATCTACGTATTTCTACGTGTCGGCAGCGTATTGTTCATTTCTTCTCCACACATGCAATAATACCGTTAACCTCGCATACGAATTCGATATGGCAAGTATAAAAGGGCATTTACGATAGGGTCGCTATTTCTACAGCGTGCGATTTGTGGGTATCCATGATACGTGGGGGGAGTGCCCTGGTGGCCGAGGTGGTCGCTGCGACCGCTCGCGCTAAATGCGAAATCTGGGTCTGAGTCCCGGTCCAACACAAACTTCCACCTGTTGCCACTGGACTATTTCATTACCTTTTCTTCCTGCTTCCGTCCTCGCGTTAAATGCAATTACATAGTGACTGAGAACTAACTATATTGTCTGTTATTTCAGAGATGCGTGTCCGAAAGAAGAGACTTCGGAGCCTATACATGTTGTTGTTGTGGTCTTCAGTCCGGAGACTGGTTTGATGCAGCTCTCCACCCTACTCTATCCTGAGCAAGCCTCTTCATCTCCACATAAAAACGGCAACCTACATCTGTCTGAATCTGCTTACTGTATCCATCTCTTTGTCTTCCCCTGCGATTTTTTGCCCACACACTTCCCTCCAACGCTAAATTCACAATTCCTTGATGTCTAAGAATATGTCCTACCAATCTATCCCTTCTTTTAGTCAAGGTATGCCAGAAATTTCTTTTCTCCCCAATTCTATTCAGTACCTCCTCATTAGTTACGCGATCCATCCACCTAATCTTCAGCATTCTTCTGTAGCACCATATTTCAAAAGCCTCAATCCTCTTCCTATCCGCACTGTTTATCGTCCATGTCTCACTCCCATACAAGGCAACACTCCATACAAATGCCTTCAAAAAGGACTTCCTTAGGCTTAAATCAATATTCGATGTTAACAAATTTCTCTTTCTCAAGAACGCTTTTCTACCCATTGCCATTCTGCATTTTATATCCTCTGTACTGCGACCATCATTTGTTATTTTACTGCCCAAGTAACAAAACTCATCTACATCCTTTATTGCTTCGTTACCTAATCTAATTCCTTCAGCATGATCTGATTTTCTTAGACTGCACTCCGTTACCCTAGTTTTGTTCTTGTTAATGTTCATCTTATATGCACCTTTCAGCACACTGTCCATTCCGTTCAATTGCTCTTCCAGGTCCTTCGCTGTATCTGACAGAATTACTATGTCGTCGGCAAAATGCAATGTTTTTAATTCTTCACCCTGAACTTTAATTCCTTCTCCAAATTTCTTCTTGCTTTCCTTTATAGCTTGCTCAGTGTACAAATTGAATAACAATGGAGAAAGACTACAACCCTGTCTTACTCCCTTTCCAACCCCTGCATCCCTTTCATGCCCTTCGACTCTGACAACCGCTGTCTGGTTTTTGTAAAAGTTGTAAATAACCTTACGCTCCCTTTATTTTACTCCTGCTTGCTTCAGAACTTGAAAGAGTTTATTCCAATCAACATTGTCAAAAACCTTCTAAAAGTCTACAAAAGCCAGAAATGTAGGTTTGCCTTTTCTTAATCGATCTTGTACGATAAGCCGTAAAGTGAGTATTGCCTCCCGTGTTCCTACATTTCTCCTGAACCCAAACTGATCTTCCCCGAGGTCGGCTTCTACCAGCTTTTCCATCCTTCTGTATATAAGTAGTGTTAATATTTTGCAACCATGACTTATTAAACTGATGGTTCTGTAGTTTTCACACCTGTCTGCACCTGCTTTCTTTGGAATGGGGATTATAACATTTTTCTTAAAGTCTGAGGGTACTTCACCTGTCTCATACATCTTACACACCAGGTTAAACAATTTTGTCATGGCTGGTTCTCCCAGAGACTTCAGTAGCTCTGAGGGAATATCTTCTACTCCAGGGGCCTTGTTTCGACTTAGGTCTTCCAGGGCTCTGTCAAATTCTTCTCTCAGTACAGTATCTCCTATTTCATCTTCATTAACATCCTCTTCCCTTCCTACAATATTGTCTCGAAGTTCATTTCCTTTTGCCTGTTTTATTTACTGCATTTTTATATTTTCTCCTTGCATCGTTTAAATTTAGTATCTCCTGTGATATCCAAGGATTTTTTGTAGGTCTTGCCTTCCTACGTATTTTGTCCTCTGCTGCCTTCACTATTTCATCTCTCAATTTTACCCATTCCTCCTCTACAGCTTTATTTTCCCCTGTTTCTGTCAACTGTTGCCTATAGCTCCCTCTGAAATTCTTAAGAACTTCAGGTTCCTTCAATTTATCCAGGTCTCATCTCCTTCTTTTCCTACCTTTTTGTAGTTTCTTCAGTTTCAGCCTACAGTTCATAACCAACAAGTTATGGTCAGAGTCTATATCTGCCCCTGGGTATGTCTTACAACCCTATACATATGAAAGTCAATTACCACGAAATATTTGTAAATATTGTACACAAATCTTCCCCGTGAATCACTTTACATACTACTTAAAGCCTAATCAGATTCCCTACAGTAGTTCATGAGATTTTCGATAGATTACAAATGTAATGTTAACTTACAATAAATGGCAAAAATTATTTGTATGTCATGTAATTACCAATTAGCAATTTTGTTTTTTACTTACCTGTGAAACTCTGATTTATCTCAATTCCAGGTCAATGGAATGAGAGTTTTCGAGTATCAAAAAATGACCGTGTCTTTCGATTGCATTACTTTAGAAGCTTCATTTCTTATACCTTACCATATAACTCGATACCTATACCCGGACTGCATCAAAATCACCCTGAAGGCACCACCGTCACAACAACAACAACCATCATTAGTGATTGATGTAAGAAACCCAAAATATTCCTGGAAGAACGGATAGAGGAATGGAGGAAAGACATTGATTAACATAGGTAAGTTGAGGAATAGAAACAATTGCGTACATAAATTCTTTTTCCAAGGGGGAGGGGGGTGAGTCCTGTTCATGTACAATATATTCATTCAAATCAACATCCCAACCTAAAATGAATTCGAAAGTGTCTTAAAACGTCATTTATATGGTGGCTCTGGATGGGAGGTTGTACAAAATTTAGGAAATTATAACAAACTGTTGAATAATATACTAAACCAAGTAAAGGAGTAAAATTGTCCTCGAATACATGTTGTCGGTAACTAATGAATTAAATTTTCTGCTAACTAAACAAGTTCAAAAATAATATATGCGAAGAGAAAAGAAGTCACCCTCTCTCCCCCTCCCACCCCCTCAGAAAGAAACTACCGATACAATGCAGACTTCCGACCAACAGACTCTTAAGCATCCAATGGATAAGCCGTTCAGCTAACTTTAAGTGGATAAACTGCGACACCATCATTTTGTAACGAGGCCGTTGCCGAAGTTCTGTGTGAAATGTTCGGAGTTTGATTCGCCTACATTTATTCCATGGAAGGTCAATAAAGCTAACCTACAGTTCTGCAAGAAAACGGGGAAAACACTTCACTGTTTCTTTCGCTTCGAAAGAATACAAGTCACTTATCAACAATAAAGCTGTGACAAAAATAAAGGAAAGTAAATTTTAGAAAAATGATACTAAAAAATTCGACGCTCACACCCATAAACTTCAAAGAAGGGGCTGAATACACAAATAAAGTTGAATAGTAAACAAAGAAACATAAATGAATAAATAAAGAAAAAAAAACATATGCTCTGCTTGGTCGCGTTTAGATGAAGAGGACAAGGATACCGTGATTCAGTGGGGCTGCGGGTGTTTATTTTAGTGACTTTTGTTGCTGTAAGCATTTTAGAATAATTTTGTACGTGTAGAAAATTAATGTTATGAGCAGCCAGAAAGTAATGGAAAACATACTTCTCTTAATCTTCAATGAGTTTATCCACACTTCACCACGTCGAAAATGAAATGTTCCTAATCTGTATTAAATTCAGAAAACTAGGGAACTACAACGGAAAACGAATTTCAACAGTTCGTAATAAATCTGTATATTGTTTCCAAAAGCACACGCACACATATTAAATATTACAGTAAATTATTCCTATCTGAACAGCACTTTAAAAAGTTCCTTCGTATCTGTATTCCATACGAAGTTCCAAATAATTTGCAATATTGTCTCCATTATCAATTACATAAGTTAATAATACTCGTCTTAACAGTGAAGGAAATGTCTCACCTCTTGCCATTTGAAGTGTTTATTGTCTGCGGGCGGAAACGCGAAATAAAACATCGCATCGGAAAAAAGGCTCCTGTTCACATTCAACGCTTAGAGAACTGATGGAAAAGAACTCCCTCCAACAGTCGTTAACAGCCATCCGAATCTAGAAGCAACCGGATACGTGTCGAGGCACTACGGAAACTAGAGCCAAGAAAACTATGTTAAAATGTTTGTAAAGCTTATGGGACTTAACTTAAAATTTTAATCTGTCAGGAAGTTTCATATCAGTGCACACTCCGCTGCAGAGTGAAAGTTTCCTTCTGGATCAGGATATTGTTTCAATTTGTTCGTCGCGGTGGAGTGGCCGGGTGTTCTAAGGCGCCTTGCTGTGGAGCGCGTGGTTGCTCACCGTCGGAGGTTCGGGTCCTCCCTGGGACAGGGCTGTGTGTTTGTCCTTAGGTTAGTTTAATTAGTTTAAGTATTTTGTAAGCCTAGGGAGTGATAACTGTAAAGTCCCATAAATTTACAAACATTTGAACTTTTTTTCTATTTGTGGTCTGAACTGCAAATTCTTTTAAAAAAAAAAAAAAAAAAAAAAAAGATATTTATAATCGATTAAAAGAATGTGGGCTTTTTAATTTTTTATAAGTAAGACTCATTTCAGCATGGTAAAGGTTGGTGCAGGATAAGTATGAAACTTCTGCTCCAGACGATTATTCAAGTTATGCCATACACACTAGTAACTGATTTTTATTGTTTTAGTCACGTGTGACAGCATTTAACGATGGTTGTAAACGAGAACTGAAAGTGGTCATAAGAAAGAAATATGTATGCCTACTGTGATCTAGGTGGGGATAATGTTTTTATGAATTCAGCTTGCATGAAAAATAGGCAGGAATCATTTTGAATTCTATATTCAGATAGCAGAAAATCGTCTACAAATATTCTGATTTAAGATTATATGTTCAGTGGCTATGTAAATACCACCGTCCGTCTGACTATGTTACCATGTGTACGTACGTGGTTGTCGAACTGGCCCAAGTAAACCTAATCGTTCACTTTCCAGCATTCTGAATTGGTTTGTACTGCTTCTATAAATAAACGTAAATGTTTATAATAGCGAGATGAAACGTGCGGCAATTTGACTTCTCTATTGGCGTGCTGCGAACGTTCCCTCCCCCTCCCCCCCCCCCCAATGAATTTACTTCTAACGGCTACGCCAGACCTCTAATTAATAACGTCGGATAAACCTTGTGCGCACATTTGATCTCCGAGGTCTATCTGCACACAAGAGCCTAGGGCCACTCCGGGCCGGCAATGATGACCATCGATATATTGCTCTGAGCTTTGTGTCACTGTCTGCTGTATCCAGCGATTCGGATATCGATACATGCTATCGAGTTTGCACGCTCGCAGCACCAGGGACGCTCAAATCACAGCGTTTACACCGCTTGTGGCTGCCACGAGCCAGGAAAGCATCTCCCAGCCCCACGTATGATTACGTGGCGTCAATCAGCTTACACCGATTCTGAACACGCCTTGCTGTGTTCGACCAATTGTCAGACCCTCACATTTCTACAGCGACCACTGCGCCGATCTTCGAGAGAATTACTGATCTGGCCGATTCTCCCCTGAAATTGTTTTCGAGTTCTGATGTTCTGTATAACCTACCAGATTTCTATTTTGTTCTATCCATAACAATATACGTTGAGAGATTGAAATTGTGCAGCTTGTTACTCCCTAGGACCCTTATGAAGATGGTCGTAATAATCACAGGGGAGAAGTGTGCGAACCTCCGATTAAAACTCATCTAAAGTTTCTGTAATTATTACATAATTTACCCTGATATACATTCACTCCAAGGTTATACAGGTTTCCAGCCAAGATCGAGTTTTGGCCCACTTTAGGCTACGCTAGTAACACTAAAAGTGGGCCTTTGCGATCGCCTTCTGACAGCTCGAAATTTAAATGAAAATAACGCTTTAACCGTTCATCTGACACGGAAATTGAATACATGAATTTCTAGAGGAGAAAATTCTCCACAACTTTGCTCTGGTATGTTTCTTTCATATCTCTCATCGTTTCAGAGATATTTGCAAAAATAACGGCGATTTTACGAAGTCTATCTGTCTGTCCGTAACGTGTTCAACCGATCAGCACCAAATCTTGCAGTCATAATTGTTGTCCGCCAGAAACCAGAACCTCCCGTTTTCAAAATTTTCGGACAAAAAAATACGTTAGTAGCACTAAAAAAACGTTTGTAATGTAATTGTAAAAGTTTTTCCGGAATCATTAGATTTACTGTGCAAATTTTCTCAAAGGCTGCACAAGAGACATCAAGTTTCGTGTCTTTATGCAGCCGTTGAGGAAATGTGTACAGTAAATCTAATGATGTACACAACTCTACTATCATTGTTTGTATTTCACATCAGTATGGGTGCATGTAATTGTACCGAGATATTTGTAATAAGAGGTAGTAGCTAGAGCCTACGTAGATGTAACATCGAGAGGTATGGGAAATCAGAAGATGACGTCTACAACACGTCGAAACCGGTCATCCTAAGGAATAAAACGTGATTTTAGCTGGAAACCTGTGCAGAATGTTTCCAGATCGTCCCAACTAATCATAAGTTCTTTATATACCAATGTGTTACAGAAATCTGCAAGTTTCACTCAACATTGTTTGACATCTGTATAAATTATTTTGTTGTTGAGATATCAGAAAGTGGACAGTAGATTTTTCCATATTTACTAATTGGCAACAACAGTCTGCCGCTGCCCCTTGTTGAGTCAGTGGTAATACTCAGTTGAAGTCTCACAAAGATTTTATTTTCTAACCAAGATAGCCATATAATATAAATTGATTTCTACTTTTAGCAATGTAAATTGTCAACCTAGATCGATACACTCTAGTAGTAGCAACTACATCTTGCAAATTAACCATGAATAATCGGAAATTGAGGGTATTACAAAACTACAGTATTGCTAGATATCCTCCGCCTCCTTGGTCACCTGAGCACCGATGTGGAATGACGTCATCAAGATGGCGTCGCTTTCTGTTCCAGAACTAAAATGGCCGCCAGAGATAACCCAAGACCATGTCCCCCCTCCTCCTCCAACTCCATCTACCCCTACGTCCATTGGCAATATCCCAGAATTTTTGGCTTGAAAACTTAATTTTCAGCACTAGATGTCAGCACCAAAACACCCTCCCCTCTCACACTATGAAATTGGTGGGAAACACTATCATTCCGCTCCAAAAAACAGCTGGCCCCGGCTTCAGCAGCAGCTACGCCATCCTAGAGGTGTTGTTTATAAGCATTCAACGACAAATGTTTAATCTGCAACATCCGCGCGACTTTTCACACCATCAGTAGTCGAGCGTGGGCTGACAGACTGCATGGCATTAATTACTTTTAGCAGCAAAAGTGGTCACAGTAATTCAGAGTATGTAATTTACTTTATTTAAATTGTAGTTTTTTACGTCACTACCGTTGACGAATACTAAGCAAAGAGGGGAAAGCTGAACGGTGGAAGGAATATATAGAGGGCCTATACAAAGGGAATAAACTTGAAGGCAGTATTCTAGAAATGGAAGAGGAAGTGGAGGAAGATGAAATAGGAGATATGATACTGCGAGAAGAATTTGACACTGCTGAAGGACTTGAGTAGAAACAAGGCCCCTGGAGTAGATGATATTCCGTCTGAACTGCTGATATCGTTATCAGAGCCAGACATGAAAAAAATTGTTTCACCTGGTATGCAAGATGTATGAGACAGGAGAAATACCCTCCGACTTCAAGAAGAATATCGTCATTCCGATTCCAAAGAAATCAAGTGCAGACAAGCGTGAAAATTACAGAACTAATACGTTAAAAAGTCATGGTTGCAAAATACTAACACGAATTATTTACAGACGAATGGAAAACTTGTGGAATCCGACCTCGGGGAAGATCAGGTTGGATTTAGGAGAAATATAGGAACACGGGAGGCTATACATTACGACGTATCTTAGAAAATAGGCTAAGGAAAGGGAAACCTACGTTTTTAGCATTTGTCGGTTTGGAGAAAGCTTTTGACAATGTCGTTGGAATACACTCTTCCAAATTCTGAAGGTAACAGGGATAAAATATAGGGAGCGAAGAGTTATATTCAACCTATACAAAAACCAGATAGCGGTTATTAGAGTCGAAGGACAAGAAAGGAACGCAGAGGCTGGGAAGACAGGGTTGTAGCCTTTCCCCAATGTTGTTCAATCTGTACATTGAGCAAGCGGTGAAGAAATGGAAGGAGAAATTTGGAGAAGGCATTAAAGTGCAGGGAGAAGAAATAAAAACATTGCGGTTTGCCGATGACATAGTAATTCTATCAGAGACCGCAAAGAATCTGGAAGAGCAATTGAATGGAATGAACAATATCTTGAAAGGAAGATACGAAATGAATATTAACAAGAGTAAAACGAAGGCAATGGAATAGAATGTCAGAAAATCAGGCGATGCTGAAGGAATTAGATTAGGTAATGAGACAATACAAGCAGTAGATGAATTTTGTTATTTTGATAAATAATTAAGAAGATATAAAATTCAGAACGGCTATGGGAAGGAAAGCGTTTCTAAAGAAGCGAAACTTGTTAACAACCAATATTAATTTAAATGCTAGGAATTCATTTCTGAAATCATTTGTCTGGAGTGTAGCATTGTATGTGAGTGAAACCTGGACGATAAGAAGTTCAGATAAAACTATGATAAAAAGTTTTGAAATGTGGTGCTACAGACGAATGATGAAAATTAGATGGGTAGATCACGTAACTAATGAGGAGGAGCTTAACTGAATCGGGCCGAAAAGAAGTTTTTGGCATATCCTGACTAACAGAAGGGACAGGTTGGTGGGACACATTGTGAGACATCAAGGAATCGTCAACTTAGCATTAGAAGGAAGTGTGTGGGGTAAAAATCGTAGAAGGAGGCCGAGGGACGAATAAAGTAAGCAGATTCAAAAGGATGTAGGTTGCCGAACGTATTCTCAGATGAAGAGACTTGCACAGGACAGAGTAGCTTGGAGACTTGCATCAAACGAGTCTGCAGACTGAAGACTACAACAACAACAACCTTTGACAGCTGTAAATTCTGTACGATTTCAGTGAAATGCTACGTTTCATAATATGCTACACCTGTTGCATTTCGTGAAACAAACATTGCATATAAAATGTATCGTAAACAGGATGAAAGGACACACTGGTTAATGCAGATTCAGAGATTACCCGACCCGAATAATTTGAAGTCCAAGAACAGAGCATTGCGCCTGCCCTAGTTCAGAAGTGCGAGTGTTGCCAACCCTAGCGGTCTTCGGAGCTTCAATGTGGTGTTGACATCGTCAAAGAGAACCAATGTAATGTAGTTAGGATACAGTAAATGTCGAGATTCATAGCAGCTTAAATCACGTATAATTTATTACGAAAATATTATTTGAGCACGTAGAAACGATTGAGGTATAAGAACTCCACTTTGGACATTTGCAACAACAAACTTCTTTTCACTTGAATATGAAAAGATTAAAATTGTGTGCAGGAACTGAGACTCAAACCTGGGATCTTTGCCTTTCGCGGGCACGCTCTCTACCACTGAGCTATCCCGACACGACTCACGATGCCGCCCCCACAACTTCAATTCTGCCAGTACCTCGCCTCCTACTTTCATATCAGCGCACACTCCGCTGCAGAGTGAAAGTTTCATTCTGGTTTTCACATATTTTCCATTGGATGACTGAATAGATGCCGGCTTGCCAGATGATCGCGACTCGTCTGAATTCTCCCGACATTTCATGTATTGTCCAGACTCCAAGCAAAATACAGAATCTCGTGACAAAATACTTCTGGTAAAGTTCTGGGTAAGAAGTTAAATTATTTTGTATTGCTCGTCAATAGTGTGCGGATAAGTTGTATATTGTGTCTGGCAGGAACGTGCCAGTGTATTCGGTGCAAATGTTACGGCTGTGTGCAGATGGTGTAGCGGGCAACGCGACTGCCTAGTAAGCAGAGGACGTGGGTTCGAAACGCGGCCTAGCACAACTTTTTATGTTTCCCCATTTATTTAATTCAAAGCCCAGTGGCAGCTAAAGTCGAAAATTCCTTTGTTTCTTGCTTGAATAAAGACCGAGTTCATAATTACGTTGAAATCTGATGCAAACTGTTTGAATTTTAAAACTTTTCTGAATTCTATCAAATGATCCAAACTGGCTGGCTCTGTAAAATACACAACCAAGTACGAATGGGAACTTAGAAATTAGATGCAAATAAATTATCTGCCCGTTATCTCCGATTAAAAACCCGTCGAGACAAGAGACTGAATGCAACTCAGCTGCAACGCACCCTCGAGGCAGGAAAAGGACGCGAAATATCAACACAAACCGTCGAGAAATCGCCTTCGAGAATGTGGCCTCTACGCGCGAAGGCATATATTGTGTCTCCCATTAAAACCAGGACACCGTTTAGACCGCAGTAACTGAAAGGAAGAACATCAGGATTGGAGTCGTAACAAATGGCTCCGGGTTGCGTTCACACATTAGTCAATATTTTGTGTTAAGCCGAACAGTCGTCGTTCCCTAATCTGGAGTGAACGTGGAACTCTTAACATCCTGTCTATGTGCAGGAAACATCACCATATCATGGTGGTGGACGAATGGTGTGGGTAGGAGTCAACATTGGCGGAAGTACCGACGTCTATGTCATTCATAATGGCGCTTTGACTAGTCAGAAGTACAGAGACGAAATCCTTCGAACTTCTGTTGTGCCCTACGCTGGGGCCATAGGAGATGGGTTCTTTCTGGTGGACAACGTGCTTGAGGCTGAGGGAATTGAATGGAGTGGCCAGCTTGTTCAACGGACTTAAACCCTTAACAACGTAATATAACTTTTATTGATTCCAAATCGCTGCTTAATATTTTATATTTATTTAACGATCGCCGTTTCGGCTACAAAGCCATCATCAGGTTTGCTGCTATTGTGTAATATAAATGTCGTGATATAATAGAACAATCATAGGATATTATATTTACATAAATTTTGATTTTACATACTTCCTATTATGTGGTTTCCCATAGAAGATCGTTGTCATGCTACCAATATGATACAGTTATAATAAATTGCTGTAGCTGTTATCTGCTAGTGTATGTCAACGATACTTTATGGTTACAATACAGTGATCTGCTAGTGTATGTCAACGATACTTTATGGTTACAATACAGTGATCTCTCCACTCCCATGAACCACAGACATTGCCGAGGTGGGGTGGCTTGCGTGCCTCAACGATACAGATAGCCGTACCGTAGGTGCAACCACAGCGGAGGGGTATCTGTGGAGAGGCCAGACAAACGTGTGGTTCCTGAAGAGGGGCAGCAGCCTCTTCAGTAGTTACAGGGGCAACAGTCTGGATGATTGACTGAGCTGGCCTTGTAACATCAGCTAATGTGGCTTTGCCACACAGCTACTGCGAACGGCTGAAAGCAAGGGGAAACTACAGCCGTTACCTTTCCCGAGGACATGCAGCTCTACTGTATGAACATATGATGATGGCATCCTCTCGGGTAAAATATTCCGGAGGTAAAATAGTCCCCCATTCGGATCTCCGGGCGGGGACTACTCAGGAGGATGTGATCATCAGGAAAGACAATACTGGCATTCTACGGGTCGGAGCGTGGAATGTTAGATCCCTTAATCGTGTAGGAAAATTAGAAAATTTAAAAAGGGAAATGGATAGGTTGAAGTTAGATATAGTGGGGATTAGTGAAGTTCGGTGGCAGGATGAACAGGATTTCTGGTCAGGTGAGTACAGAATTATAAATACAAAATCAGTTGGGGGTATCACAGGAGTAGGATTGATAATGAATAAGAAAATAGGAATGCGAGTAAACTACTATGACCAGCACAGTGATCGCATTATCATTGTCAAGATAGATACGAAGCCAACACCGACAACAGTAGTACAGGTTTATATGCCAACTAGCTCTGCCGATGATGAGGAAATCGAAGAAATATATGAGGAGCTAAAGGAAATTATTCAGACAATTAAGGGAGAGGAAAATTTAATTGTTATGGGAGACTGGAATTCGGTAGTAGGACAAGGCAGTGAAGGGAAGATAGTAGGTGAATATGGTCTGGGCAAAAGGAATGAAAGAGGAAGCCGCCTGGTAGAATTTTGCACAGAACATAATTTAGTTATAACAAACACCTGGTTCAAGAATCACAAAAGAAGGTTGTATACGTGGAAGAGACCAGGAGACACCGGAAGATATCAGATAGATTTTATAATGGTAAGACATAGATTTCGGAATCAGGTTCTACAGTGTAAGACATACCCAGGGGCAGATATAGACTCCGACCATAACTTGTTGGTTATGAACTGTAGGCTGAAACTAAAGAAACTACAAAAAGGTAGGAAAATAAGGAGATGGGACCTGGATAAATTGAAGGAACCTGAGGTTCTTAAAAATTTCAGAGGGAGCTTTAGGCAACAATTGACAGAAACGGGGGGAAATAAAACAGTAGAGGAGGAATGGGTAAAATTGAGAAATGAAATAGTGAAGGTAGCAGAGGACGAAATAGGTAGGAAGGAAAGACCTACAAAAAATCCTTGGATATCACAGGAGATACTAAATTTAATCGATGAAAGGAGAAAATATAAAAATGCAGTAAATGAAACAAGCAAAATGGAGTACAGACGACTAAGAAATGAGATTGTCAGGAAGTGCAAAATGGCTAAGCAGGAGTGGCTAGAAGGCAAATGCAAGGATGTAGAAGAATGTATAAATAGGGGAAAAATAGATACAGCCTACAGGAAAATAAAAGAAACATTTGGAGATAAGAAAAACAGCTCTATGAATATCAAGGACACTGATGGAAAACCAGTTCTCAGCAAAGAAGGGAAAGCTGAAAGGTGGAAAGAATATATAGAGGGGCTCTACAAAGGAAATGAACTTCGAGACAATATTGTAGGAAGGGAAGAGGATGTAGATGAAGATGAAATAGGAGATACTGTACTGAGAGAAGAATTTGACAGAGCCCTGAAAGACCTAAGTCGAAACAAGGCCCCTGGAATAGATGATATTCCCTCAGAGCTACTGAAGTCTCTGGGAGAACCAGCCATGACAAAATTGTTTCACCTGGTGTGTAAGATGTATGAGACAGGTGAAGTACCCTCAGACTTTAAGAAAAATGTTATAATCCCCATCCCTAAGAAAGCAGGTGCAGACAGGTGTGAAAACTACAGAACCATCAGTTTAATAAGTCATGGTTGCAAAATATTAACGCGAATTATATACAGAAGGATGGAAAAGCTGGTAGAAGCCGACCTCGGGGAAGATCAGTTTGGGTTCAGGAGAAATGTAGGGACACGGGAGGCAATACTCACTTTACGACTTATCCTAGAAGATAGATTAAGAAAAGGCAAATCTACATTTCTAGCTTTTGTAGATTTGGAGAAGGCTTTTGACAATGTTGATTGGAATAAACTCTTTAAAGTTCTGAAAAAAGCAGGAGTAAATTATAGGGAGCGTAAGGTTATTTACAACTTGTACAAAAACCAGACAGCGGTTGTCAGAGTTGAAGGGCATGAAAGGGATGCAGTGGTTGGGAAGGGAGTGAGACAGGGTTGTAGCCTTTCTCCAATGTTATTCAATTTGTACATTGAACAAGCTATAAAGGAAAGCAAGGAGAAATTTGGTGAAGGAATAAAAGTTCAGGGGGAAGAATTAAAAACATTGCGTTTTGCCGATGACATAGTAATTCTGTCAGATACAGCAAAGGACCTGGAAGAGCAATTGAATGGAATGGACAGTGTGCTGAAAGGTGCATATAAGATGAACATTAACAAGAGCAAAACTAGGGTAATGGAGTGCAGTGTAAGAAAATCAGGTGATGCTGAAGGAATTAGATTGGGAAACGAAGCAATAAAGGAGGTAGATGAGTTTTGTTACTTGGGCAGTAAAATAACAAATGATGGGCGCAGTACAGAGGATATAAAATGCAGAATGGCAATGGGTAGAAAAGCGTTTTTGAAAAAGAGAAATTTGTTAACATCGAATATTGATTTAGGCCTAAGGAAGTCCTTTCTGAGGGCATTTGTATGGAGTGTTGCCTTGTATGGGAGTGAGACATGGACGATAAACAGTGCGGACAGGAAGAGGATTGAGGCTTTTGAAATATGGTGCTACAGAAGAATGCTGAAGATTAGGTGGGTGGATCGCGTAACTAATGAGGAGGTACTGAACAGAATTGGGGAGAAAAGGAATTTCTGGCATACCTTGACTAAAAGAAGGGATAGATTGGTAGGACACATTCTTAGACATCAAGGAATTGTTAATTTAGCGTTGGAGGGAAGTGTGTGGGGAAAAAATCGCAGGGGAAGACCAAGAGATGGATACAGTAAGCAGATTCAGACAGATGTAGGTTGTCGTTCTTATGTGGAGATGAAGAGGCTTGCTCAGGATAGGGTATTGTGGAGAGCTGCATCAAACCAGTCTCCGGACTGAAGACCACAACAACAACAACAACAGTGATCTCTATACAAACGTGATGTATAACTCTGGTGTCTGAGCATATAACCGCCGGCCGCGGTGGCCGAGGTGACTGAGGCGCTCCAGTCACGGTCAGCACGGCCACTACGGTCGGGGGTTCGAATCCCCCCTCGGCCATGGATATTTGTGCCCTCCTAGTTCGTAAGTAGTTCATAAGTAGTTTGTAAGTTTAGGGACTGATGACCCCGTAGTTAAGTCTCATAAGCTTAACAAACATTTGAACATTTAGCATATAACTGCAGCGTGCCTGCACATTCATATGTTTTGCACACGATTTCGCATCGTCCGCCATGTTTAAATTTGACAAACGAGTTTCTATCAGTTATTACTTGACAAAAAATTGCTTGCTTACCTGTTCATGTGGAATTTAATTCAATATTCGATAAAGTAGGCTGATATGGGAGTGGAATCGAAACATATTTTCTTCTCTTTTTCTTCTAAAGCTTCATAGTGACCATATTTGAATTTGACAAGAAACTAACTATGAATATCTATGGCTGGTACGCTAAGACAGCTGAATTTCAACATCCAGATACTATAGAGATCAATGCTTCGACCATAGATACTGGTCAAAGAATCAATGTTACAATAGCTTGTTTATATTTATACCAACGATATATTAAACAGTTAAAAGTGTGTATTAAATTTTGTCTCTGATTATGATAGGCAACGATATTGCATGCCTCCAACGGTTTGTTTACCATGATATACGAAAATAATTTAGAAGGTGCTATTTGATGTAACATGCGTTAAAATTTTATCACTGGGTGTGTTGTTATTAACCTCGTTCCGCTTTGAATATTTCAATAAAATTTCCGAGGAAACTTTTATGTTTTAGATATGTTTGTTCATTTATTACGAGAAGTGGTTCTTTTTCGAAGTGTAAACGTATCTCCAATTCTTCCAAGATGTTCATTGTTGGTCCTTTACGTGTAGTGTGTAACGTTTCGATAGCGCTTTATTATAACTGTACCATATTGGTGGCATGACAACGATCTTCTATGGAAAACCACATTACAGGAAGTATGTAAAATCAGAATTTATGTAAATATCGTATCCTGTGAATTTTATATTGTCTCACGACATTTGTATTACACAATTGCTGCTAACCTGATGGCTTTGTAGCCATAATGTCCATCGTTAAATAAATATAAAACATTAAGCAGCAACTTGTAATCAATAAAAGTTATATTATGTCGTTAAGTGACATATTTAAGGCTGCAGGACCCACATATTACAAACTGTTGGGATTTAAACCCAAATGAGCATGTCTGGGATGCACTTGGCAGACGCACTGCAGCCAGGTCAGCACCTCTCACAACGGTTGCAGAGCGAATATTTGAAAGTTTCTTGTTGCAAGTTTATTAAGTGAAAGTGAAAGCTTGATGAAAGTTTGTTAAGTGAAAGTTTCCAATTCTTATTAAGTCTTTCTATTTAAATCAAGGAGTTTCTCTAATCATATGTGCGCAACAGATTTAACAAACAAAATTAGGCCCTGTAAGTAAAACAATCTGTATTTCTGTGAACATTATTTCTGATAGTCAGATTCAGTGGCATGTAAGGACTGATTACTTTACTGGTACGTCAACATTTACATTTAAAAGGAAATCTTTTTCTAAAAAAAACTCAACAAGTACCATACAACAAAATAAAAAATGCCACAATGAGGAAAATAAGGGACGAGGTTGAGCTGAAATAAGAAAAATTAGTAATCATTAAGTTATTTATTGAATTAACGAAACATACCTTTGTTGAGTCTTCAATATAATACAATGGTTTTATACAATTCCGTTCCATACAAATATTCTCTTCCTCTTGATACAGAATCCACTGTCCAATATTATACGTTTGTATTCATAAATATAGAGTGAAATAAATCAAACTCAATACAATCATTGCTGACCAATTCAACCTTAGTACACAGCATAGTTGCCACACGTATGTCAGCTAGCCTAGGTCACAATCGACTCTTCTGCTCAACAGCTCACTCGCTACTACTCGCCTCAGCAGTCAAAGAAGCTGCTGTAGCGCAGATGCTACATCGCAGTTGCGAAGACATTATAATGTGCAGTAGTTACAAACATGGACTGATATTATCGATCATGGATGACTTTCACATACAAAATAAAGCTATAAGGCGAATACACGTACAGATTCACAAAAATAAAGCTAAAAATCCATAAATAATGAACTTCAGCCTATGGCTGCCTACTTTCATATTGTACTCAGAATGGCCAAATATCCCTCAAGAGATGATTGATAACCTCATAGTGCCCATGACACACAAGTGCGCTACTGTACTGGTCATCCGAGGTGATCAACGAGAATGACTTTTTCACTATTATGGTAGCCCCGAGGTGCCGCGCTCTATGTAAACACCGTGCAAGCCTCAAGAAATAGTTGAGTCAGCACAATATCCTACTGTATCACACACAAATTACAACTGCAACAAATAGCTGAATAAAATACCTCAAATGAACCCCTAATAATTTTGACCAGTGTATCTGAGAACGTATGACGTAAGAAGTATTGAGTTACATGAAACGAAACCGGTAGGGATAGAGAATATGGTAGAAAGAGAGGGACAGAGCGGGAAGGACTGACACTATGCCAGTAGTGTGAGATGAGTTGACAGTTTGGACAGGACGGGAACGTGTTCGGATAGTCTAAATGCTGCCGAGGTGGTGGCTCGGCCCATTCGCCGGGTGGGCTGTACGTCCACTCTAATAAGGAAAAACATCCGATAACCAACATAGAACAAGCACCATACTACGTCCACAAGGGAGCGATCTACAAAATGGGGAAAAAATGGATAAGGCTTCAGCTGGCCCGAAATGCGAAATCGGGTTCGTCTCGCGGCCAAGCACAAATGTTCAAACTTCGCCATTGAACGTATTCCAGTGTCCTGTAAACTTCGGTGTGTTGGATTATTTGGAGTTCATTACGTATACAACAAATAAATACTCACACGGACATTGCTAGGATCTAAAATTAGCGACTAAATAAATGCAAGCACATGAGTACGTTTTTACGCTCGAGACAACTTACAAATTAAGCCGCAGTTTCAAATGCTCTCATGCAATAGATGAGGAAACGACATTCAGCTTGCCAAAACATCACCGTAATCAGAAACGTTAGCCATCTGAAGGTGTACATGAAATTCCGAAACTGGTCATGCCACTGGGGCATTTGAAAAGTAATCTGTTTATGTTATTCATCAAAATTTAATCATTAAAGACCGGAGATTTATCGAGATCCAGCTTGGACAAAATAACATTAAACCCCTATTTAATTACATATTATTATTATTATTAACTAGTGACAGAAAATGTAAGCTATGATGAACAAATAAGTTGTAGAATACGTACTGGTAAAAGACATTTTGGAAAGATTAAAGGTTTGACTTTGTCCATCTTAATTACGGACAAGGGACTTCAGCAGTATATCTTGTAACGAAAAATAATTCCATCAGCTGTGTTCAGTATATTTATTTAGCAACCAGTTTCGACGGTCAATGCCGCTATCTTGAGGCCCTTAAAATAAGAAACCTCCATATTGCTGGATTACAGTCAATATAACTGGTACCGCACATTCGTCATACACATTAAAGTTTTACTGTGACATGAGAGTAAAACTTTATATGACAGTCCCTGTTGTTCCTTGTTGCTGTAATATTGGACGAATGTGCGATACCAGTTATATTGACTGTAATCCAGCAATATGCAGGTTTCTCACTTTAATGGCCTGAAGATGACGGCATTGACCGTCGAAACTGGTTGATAAATAAATATATTGAACACAGCTGATGATATTTTTCGTTACATTTTAAAGGTTTGACGACATAAAAAAGGAATTACTTTAGAATTAAGAGAAAGATTCATCAAATATTTTCTATGGGCTGTAGCGTCATTTAGCAGCAAATTGTTAACAGTCAAAGAGAAAGCGGGAAAATCCTTGGAACGTTTTGAAATGTGTTTCTGAAGAAAAGAGATAGTGGAATGAGCAGATAGAATGAAGAAGTTTTTTGTAACAATAGAAATAATCTAGTGGTAACGATAAAAATAAGGAAAATATCTTCGCTGGGATACATACTGCTAAGAAGTTGCCTGCAGTTAATTGTTATCGGAGAAAAATTTGAAAAAAAGAGAGAGAAAATAAGTCTTGAAAAGGCGGATGCAAAAAGAGATTAAGTTACCAAACAATTCCGGAAGTATCAGAGGACACAGAAAAGTAGAAAACAACCAATAGACACCTGTCGTAAAACAGGTAGAAAAAACAAGTAACATCTGCTTCAGCAGTATCAGCTACAATTCTTCTTTGTGTTTTTGGTCTTTTCCGCAGTTGCAGTTATACAATTTGTATAGGTTATGGGGCCGTCTTATGCAACTGTTTATTAGTCTACTTTAGACCAGACGCGTTTCGCTTTATTCTAAAGCATCTTCAGTGGTCAGCTATACAAGAAATGGTTTGTTTTCATTATTTGTTTGATTTTTTTACTAAATTCGATCGGTAACAGTTCTCATACAATTGGATTGTTTTGATTCTGAATAAAATGTAATACTAATATTACTCACGAATTTTTATGTTTTCCTCTTCATGTATGATTTGTAGCACATTGCCACTTGCTGTCACTGCTTATGTATACACTATTTACACTTTTTACAGTTATACTTCTTACAAAAGGTTTTGAAAAATAGCCATTTATGTGGCCTGTCAGGCTACGTATGTCATTTGTTTTGTTTTTGTTTATTGTCTAAAATCAAATGTTTGTGTAGCTTATGGGACTTAACTACGGGGTCATCAGTCCCTAAACTTACAAAGTACTTACGAACTAACTAATACTAAGGACGGCACAAATATCCATGCCCGAGGGGGGATTCGAACCCCCGACCATAGTGGCAGTGCAGACCGTGACTGGAGCACCTCAGTCCCCTCGGCCACCGCGGCCGGCTTTTATTGTCGCTGTGTGTGTTATTTGCTTTGGAGTTCTTTGGTTCATGCTGTGAGATGTGTTTTTGTTTCATTTCTGTAAACACAGAAAATAAACAAAAAACAAAACAAACGACATACATAGCCTGCCAGGCCACAGAAATGGCTAATATTCAAAAACGTTGAAACGTGTCCATAAAAAAGTTTTGTAAGAAAATGTCTAATATTGTGCCTCCTGTTTTGTGTCGAGTAACTTGCTTGCAAGAAAATGTATAATATTGCTTCTACTGTGTGTATCGATATGTGTTCTTAACTCTGTGAAGTTTCATCTTTGGCAAAGATTATGCATTGCCAATGCTCGCAGCAGAGCTCGCGCAGAGAGAGAGACTTGTGGTTTAGCTCGCTTAGAGAGCGGTTGAGTTGTGTGTACGGCTCCGATGTAGAGCAGAGGCTGCTGTGCCAGCAAGTTCATTTGATTGTATTTGGAATATTTATATTGTATTTTTTATTACTATGAAAACGTTGTAACACCGCTGGAATGAAGGTAATTGCATTTCATGTCATTAGGAAAAAGTTGTATTATATAGGTAATGTAATGGTGATTATTAATAATAAATAACAAAGTTGACCTTTCTTTCCTGTTTCATTTACGTAGTTAGAAGATTAACCTACTTCCTTCATTCGATAATTAGTTATTTGTGGATTTAAATTGCAGTATTGATTTTGATAATCTTGTTGAACAGATTTCGTTATTTGTGCCGTAGTAAATGATTTTTATGCAACACTGTAGTTAATTGATGATGATACTAAATTTCAATAATCAGGTACTGATCTGCATAAAATTCTCGCATCAAACATTAAGAAAGTGGTTTGTGGTTTTTTAATATCTTTCTCGCAGTCAAATTTTTTTTTTAGTATAGTCAGTGTCTGTTTCATATGGTGACTTGCCACAGCTGTTTTGTTAAAAGATCCGTTGCGCACATAATCAGTTTAATGCACTGTTTCTTATTTAACAATATATACATCAATATCAGGGCAATAATTAAACCAAATTACTGTGTTAATGAACAATCTGTTGTCTGATTTAACGATAGGTTCAACATCATACAACACACATACAGCTTTTAACGTTTGTAAGAAGTATAACTGTAAAAAGTGTAAATAGTGTATATATAAGCAGTGACAGCAAGTGGCAATGTGCTACAAATCACACATGAAGAGGAAAATATAAAAATTCGTGAATAATATTAGTAGTCCATTTTATTCAGAATCAAAACAATACAATTGCATGAGAGCGAATTTTGTAAAAAAAAAAAAAAAAAAAAAAAAAAAAAAAAAAAAAAAAAAAAAAAAAAAAAAATCATGTAATACAAACCATTTTTTGTACAATTGACCACTGAAGATGCTTTAGAATAAAGCGAAACACGTCTGGTCTAAAGTAGACTAATTTTACAGTTGCATAAGACGGTCCCATAACCTACACAAATAGTATCAGCCACTTGGTACTTCATATGAGCTGCACATGCCTAGGAATGATTAATACAGCGTCTCGCAACTCTGCATTCAACATATGACTATGCAACAATGTCTGAGGCGTCTACACTTTCCTAATTAACATGCCTCCGACTGCAGAGCTCTCCGTGCTAGAGAGTCCTTACGGAGACCTTTCCGTTCGTACTACAATGCTTCTTCGCCATTGCGGCGTACAAACCACCAATCTTACGAGCTGCTGTTCCATATCCTGTGGACGTGTCCTTAACTCCGGGCCTCCTCCACCCCGTATCCGCTCTGCCTTATCCCCAAGATAAACTCTTCGTTTCAGCACGTGCCTACAGTACGAAGCCTAATTACTTAGCCCCTATGTAATCTCAAACTTGGCACGGGCCGAAACTCTTAGAGAGATAAACATTTAGAGCGTAATTAATATAAGTGAGCGTCTGTGAACTGAGATGGGGAGGGGGTGAGCGTTGGTGTTGGGATGCGCTGTGCAAACAGGGGGAGGGGGCGGTCGCCCGGCTTGGCTTCCGCCCCTTCTCTGCTGCCAGGAAGTGACGTCGCGGGGTGTTCTGCGACTCGCGCGTCTGCCAAACTTAAGTCAGTAAACGGCAAGGAAATACTTGCCAGAATCAAGTATCAGCAGCGACGAAGGTGGTAAATGTCGAGGGAATGCTGTAACAAACCAGTTTACAGAAGGATTTTTTTCCCTTAGGCTTGATTCCATTTTTTTGGAACGCTCAACGACCACATAATAATGAATATAGTAAATCCGAGTAGCTAAACTCAGGAGGGCGCAAATTTTAACAATGAAGCTTACGAGGGTTGTTTTTTAAGTAAGGGCCGTTCGCGCGTATAGTCCCGTAGTTCGTGCGGACGCCGCAACAAGCCAGCGCGCCACTTGCCGGCATCCTTCCCGTTCACACTGATGCCAGTTGCAGCTCTGTAGCTGACGTGTACGCATCGCTGTGCTACTTTATAATGTTTACGATTATTGAACCTCCCGCCGCGTGTGAGATACGGTCAGTGATACGTTTTTTGACCACGAGAAGCCTATCAGCTGCAGAAATTCATCGTCAGTTAACAGAAGTTTACGGCTTGAATGCAATGAGTGAAGGTAAAGTGCGTCAATGGGTTAGAGAGTTTAAAAATGGCCGTCAAAACGACCATGACGAAGAACGCTCAGGCCGCTCTGTGATCACTGATGATTTGGTGGCTGCAGTCGAAACAAAGGTTCGTGAGGACAGAAGATTCACAATTTCCACTCTTTCTTTGGAATATCCACAAGTTTCAAGATCGGTTTTGTACAAAATTGTATCTGAAAACCTAAACTTTAAGAAACTGTGTTCTCGGTGGGTACCCAGACTCCTCACAGAGGACCACAAAGGGAAGAGATTTGCCACTTCATTTGACTTTTTGATTCGTTACGAGGAAGAAGGGATGATATGTTGAGTCAAAATGTCACTGGAGATGAAACATGGGTATCCCATATCACTCCCGAAAGCAAGCGACAATCGATGGAATGGCGACACACACAACCTCACCCGTCAAGGTCAAAGCGCAAGATTATGGCAACTGTGCCTACTGTGCAACTCTAAAGAAGCTCCGCAGAGCAATTCAAAACAAAAGGCGCGGCATGCTGACAAAAGGAGTTTTGCTCCTGCACGACAACGCTAGGCCTCACACCTTTCAAAAGACTCGGGATTTGATTGATTCTTTTGGCTGGGAAGTTTTGGACCATGCACCATACAGCCCCGACCTTGCTCCTAGCGATTTTCACCTTTTCTGGTACCTGAAAAACTATCTTGGCGGGCAGCGCTTCAATGACGACGATGAAGTGAAAGCGGCCGTGAACTCTTTGCTGTAGGAGCAGGCGGCCGAATTCTTTGACGAGGGAATTAAAAACTCAGTTGTACGGTAGGACAAGTGCTTAAATAAACAAGGCAACTATGTAGAAAAATAGGTAAAAGTGTGTAGAATCAGAAAATAAGTTTTTTTTACAAAAGTATTTGTATCTTTTTAAAAAAATATAAACGGTCCTTACTTAAAAAACAACCCTCGTATTACACTACAGACCAGTGACAAGAACAGCAGTATAATAAGCAACAGAAACACTCTCCCTCAAGAACAAAGGACTAGTAGATGATCTCGAGAGGAAGGAAAGGGTAATTC
Organism: Locusta migratoria; assembly: GCA_026315105.1. NCBI lineage: Eukaryota > Metazoa > Arthropoda > Insecta > Orthoptera > Acrididae > Locusta > Locusta migratoria. The sequence continues at coordinate 28,996,273 of CM048751.1, forward strand.
TGAGGAAGCTTCTTGGTGATCGCAAAAAAATTGGCGAAACATGGGTAAAGATGAGCAATGAGAAGGTCTTTCAAATTATTAAACCAGTTACAAAGGAAATGAGAAAGAGAAGGCTTATGTTCTTCGGTCATCTGGTGAGAATGGATGACAGCAGATTACCGAAGAAAACTTCAGTTTACTTCAAGAGAGGAAAACACCCAACTGTTTGTTGCAAGGAATAAAGAAAGACCTCGTGGAACTTTTACTCACAGAAATGGATGCGATGTATAGGGACAGGTACAGATAGTCAGTAACTGAATACGAGGTTTTTCAGGAGGCCCCAAGAAAGAAGTCCAACAGGAAACTGACGCTGAACATCTGGCAAAAATGGCAGCAGGCAGAAGAGCAGCCCTAGAGAAGAGAAAGAAGAAACTGAATATGAAATAAAATTTGTAACGCGGTCCTTAGTTGGCCAATTCGTCAATTCGTATAAATAAATACACAAAATAAATGCAGTATGCAGCATTGGTCGTATTTTTGTTGTTTTAGCATCTTCAGTGCACCAGTCATCGTAATATCAACTATGCATATCATATGCCATATTAGATTAATTGAACATAGATTTTTTTGAAAATTTCACTATGGTGTCTGACTATGGTTAGACACTAGACTGAAATGTTCAAAAAATCTATGTTCAATTCATCTAATATGGCATATGATATGAATAGTTGATATTACGATGACTGGTGCATTGAAGATGAACATTATATGATCGAAATCGATCTGCTAGAACAATAAAAATACGACCTGTGCTGCATACTACATTTACTATATTCAGTTTACAGCATTTACCTCGTGTATACAAGTGTCGAAATCCACGGGTAATCGACAGGAATGTGGAGGTTTTCCCGAAAAAAAGACAGTACGTCTCACTCCTGAGATTCAAGTAACATTTTAACAGTAGCAATGTACTCACTAGAAAAGATTGGATAATAGTAAGTTAAAAACATATACTGGGGATGGACAATACAGGCTGTACAATAAGTCTTGGAACACTTTCAATTATTTATTGCACAAGAACCAAACATTGTACAGATTCGACATAGGTACAATTCCGATCAACATAATTTGTCAGTCTCGTGGAGTTGGTAGTACTTGCGTTGTAGTGTAGCAGGTTTCTACGGCTCCTCCTGTCTTTTCCAATAATATATATTTTTTCCTGTTTAGAGGTAAGTGAAGCTACTTAGTCTAACGCGCTCTTATAAATTTTCTAGTTGAAGGGTGACTGGATGTGTTGTCAAAAATGCAATGTTTGGTACCACGAAGTATTATGTGTTGGTGACCGAAAGAAAAAGTGCTTTTTATGTGGAAGATGCCAGTGATCAAAATTTCACCAGAAAGTGATCACAGTTGTACCAGGTGTGGTACATTTTCGATAGATTTTTCTCAATTCTGTAACCTTTTATGCCAACATTTGTAATAGTCTAATATAAAGTCTAATATTTGTGTTACATATTCAGTAAACATCCAAGTTAAAATCCTTTCTTTTCTCAATATATTACCAGTTACAATAAGATTTGTACGAAATGATCGCAATTGTATACCACCTTACCCTGTTGCATTTTGAAGAGAAAATCTGAAAGTTAAAAAAAAAATCGATATGCGAACCATGAGTTCGCAACTGCGAACAATATTATAAACACTTGTCTTTGTTTTTCTTCAATTTGACTTTGTACGTTTTAATTATGGACCAGGGGCTCAGCTGTATATCGTGTAACGAAAAATAATACCGTCAGCTGAGTTCAATATATTTATTTAGCAACCAGTTTCGACGGTAAATGCCGTCATCTTCAGGCCCTTAAAATAAGAAACGTGCATATTGCTGGTTTAAAGTCAATATACCTGGTATCGCACACTCGTTCAATATTATAGCAACAAAGAACAACAGGGACTTGTTGCTGTAAGATTGGACGAATGTGCGATACCAGCTATATTGACTTTAATCCAGCAATATGCAGGTTTCATATTTTAAGGGCCTGAAGATGACGGCATTAACCGTCGAAACTGGTTGCTAAATAATTATATTGAACAATGCTGATGGTATTATTTTCATTACTTGTCTTTGTCGTCGTCATGAGCTTCTGCACTAGCTCCAATTTCAATGGTTTCATAGACAGCTTCTGTCGAGGGACTTTCCACATTATCACTGGAACCATTTCGAGTTCATTGTATGCACGGCACACCGATTCCCTTGGACCCTTAGGAATGTCTCACGCGCTCGCCATTCACTTCACTCACACTGGGACGTCCGTTTCTCTTTGCCGGGCATAAGCAATTGTTGTGCCAGTGGCAAATGGCCTTCCTTGCTCGTGGCTTCTTATAAAAAAAAAAAAGTTCAAATGTTTGTAAATCTATCGGACTCAACTGCGTGGTTATTAGTCCGTAGCTTACAAACTACTTAAACTAAGCTAACCTAAGGAAGCCGCGGGCTCCGCAGCAAGGCGTCCCAGCACGCACGGCTAGGCTTCTTGTCGTACTTGGTTCTAAACATCCGTTAAACAGCTGTAGCACACTTGTTTCTGTCGAACTCCAACACACAAAAAGCTCACTCCGCACCTGAACTCGCCATGTTTGCGACTAGCGCTGGCTATCGGCAAATTATGAAACTACGATGTGTCGATATTCGTGGGAGAAAAAAAAATAAAAAATAAAAAAACCACCCTTTCAGGGTTTTTCTTCAGAATGACATATTTATTATATCTGTAAAATGTTTGGTTCCTGTGCAATAAACAACTAAAAGTGTTTCCGGACTTCATTTCCACACTGCATAAAATGAACACCTACCATAAACACAAAATTTGTTTACTATCACCCCTTTACGTGGGCTCCCAAAACCGGATTTCGTAAACCGATTTCCAATTCCGTTTTTGGTTGGCCATGTAAACACTCCAAAATCGATTCTGGAAATCCGTTTCTCTAAAGCGGTTTTCCAGTTCCACAATCGAATTTCGTGCCCATGTAAACGCATCCGTTTTTGAAGCGTTCTTGTATTGACAGATTGCGTTTTCTTGTTAAAAATTTTCGGCACATATAGGCAGAGTGACATTTTCTAATGTTAATATAAATATTAGTGCGAGCATGAATCTGTGTATTTAAGTAAAGAAAAATAGCGATTGTGCTGACTAAATCAGGAACTGAATCAGCTGTTTTTCAGCCGCCATTTTAAGTGGAGTAGGAAATCTTATTCAGGCTATGCCATGTAAACACGACAGCGAAAAACGGTTTACGAAAATCGGTTTTCGTCTTCCGAAAGATGTGTTGCATGTAAACATAGTGTATAACGGAGTTGGCCTACTGCTTTACGAGTAACAGATTAGTAAAGCGTCTTCACAAAGTTGAACAGAATGTTATCCGTTCTTGTTCCAAAACATCCGCCAATTACTACAGCGATGTTGGAGCTGTAGCTGGCCGCGGTGGCCGAGGAGACTGAGGCGCTTCAGTCACGGTCTGCACGGCCACTTCGGTCGGGGGTTCGAATCCCCCCTCGGGCATTGATATTTGTGCCGTCCTAGTTCGTAAATAGTTCATAAATAGTTTGTAAGTTTAGGGACTGATGACCCCGTAGTTAAGTCCCATAAGCTTGACAAACATTTGAACATTTTTTGGAGCTGTAAATATGATCCTCGCTCTCTGTTCTAAAATGACCCATTAACGGTTCATTTATGTTGAAACGTGGAGATTTTGCTGTCCAGCGATGTTTCTGATACTATTCCGACGCTTTACAAAGCACATCTAAATCTTTGCGGTTGTGTGTGTTGGAGCGCATTATTATTTTGGAATATGCCGTTTTTTGTTACCAAGATGTCATAGTGTGAAACACAGATCGACGTGGTCAAACTCATCGTATAAATACTGGCGGGAAAGACAGGTTTTGCAGAGGCAGCCACGGCTGGGCGGTCACCTGCCACCTGGACTGCGCCACTCGTTGACAACAGTGGTAATCAAAACATACACGGGTGTACTGCCGGTCTATAGTGTCCAACGGGCACAATATTTCGGCGATCATACATGTCGCCATCATCAGGTGAACTGACGGACTGAGCTCCTGGAAACGCGCCGGCACGGAGATCAGCACGCTACGGCTGCTCGAAGGGAACTGGGTTCTAGCCCGGTAGCGGGCCATTTAAATACCCTCGGCCCGCGGAGCGACCCCTCCGCGCCCCGCGCCGCCGTCGCGCAGTGGAACCGATTGCGACGGCGTCTGAGATGACGTCGATGTGAGGGCTCTGCCCGCCGTAGTCGTCACTTCGTACGTTTGCTAGATTTACTCTTAATTAACCCAATCGCTGGTTCACAAGCTTTGCTAAGATTATAGCCACAGTAACGGCTTATGAGATCGTCACTAGTGCGAATTTCAAAGGCCTCTCTAATGACGCAGTCCCAGTATCTCGACATCTGTCGACACCCAGTCCGTAGTACGATGCCTTAACCCGCGCGGCTTTTTTGTTACTTTTGGCGCTCCCCACCAGTCCATGAATTTTATTCGGCGGCCAAAAGACAGTTCCAACCTGGTGTTCCTTCAAAATGCGGGCGACCTTCCCCGAGAGTGCACTGGTATACGGAATAAACGCAGTGCCTACCTCCTTCCTCGTGTTTTCATCCGTTTCCACAGGTTGTGCTGTAGTGGTTGGGCGGAGAGCCCGCTGAGTCTGCCACTCTGAGTACCCATTTTTTCGGAATACAGTTCTCAAGTGTTCCAATTCCTGGGGTAGACTCTCCGCGTCGGAGATAGTGTGTGCCCTATGTACTAGAGTTTTAAGTACCCCATTCCTCTGTGATGGGTGGTGACAGCTGTTGCGTGTAAATAAAGATCAGTGTGCGTTGTCTTCCGATACACACCATGACCCAGAGTGCCATCAGCTCTTCTGTTGACCAAGACGTCAAGAAACGGCGCGTTTCCAGGAGCTCAGTCCGGCAGTCCACCTGATGCTGACGACATGTATGATCGCCGAAATAAATGTTCAGATGTTTGTACAGCTTATGGGACTTAACTACGGGGTCATCAGACCCTAAACTTACAAACTACTTATGAACTACTTACGAACTAGGACGGCGCAAATATCCATGCCCGAGGGGGGATTCGAACCCCCGTCCGTAGTGGCCGTGCAGACCGTGACTGAAGCGCCTCAGTCCCCGCGGCCTCCGCGGCCTATGATCGCCGAAATATCGTGCCCGTTAGACAATGTAGACCGGCAGTACACCCGTGGATATTTTGATTGTCAAATACGCCGGGAGAAACTCAATAATCACAACAGTGGTTATTATTGTTATTGCAAAACTGAGTCAGTCGCAGGCTGGAAGCTCTTCGACGCAGCGCGGCCAGCAGCCGGTCATCGCGGTCAACACGGCATCCCCGACGGGAGATGCAACATTCGCGGTGCAAGTGCTAAGTGATTCACCCTATACACAGGGTGTCCAGGAAAGGGCTCCCTGATTTCAAAATTAAATATCTCGAAAACAAATATCGATAGAGGAATGCAGTAAACGGTAAGTTTTTGTGAAAGCTGTAAGACGTTTATACAGCAGTTTGACATAATAGTTACAAAAGCTGCTAACAGATGGCGCTGTTTGCTGTGCAGCTCATATCAGCATACATAAGTGAAATAATCGTATGGAAACACTCTTTGCAAACAATCACATCACAATGTTTTCAAAATGTTCACCATTGGCACTACAGAAGTGGCGCAAACGGAGAATGTGTGTCTCAACCGAAATGGATTCACATGCCACAGTCATCGCCGATTCAAGCTCGTCCAGCCTGGCGAGATGCTTCGGGTAGACCATGTCTTTCACTGTGCCCCACAAAAAAAAGTCACTTGGAGTCAAATCCGGTGAATTTGGAGGCCAATCTATGCCTGCACCAGTAAATTTGGGACATTCCAAAGCAATGACTCGATTCCCGAAGTATTCCTCAAGAAAACGAAACACATATTCGGTCCGATGTGGTCGGGCTCCATCTTGCATAAACCATTCAGTCAGTACCTGGTCGATCCTCTAACGCTTGGTGTGTGGCGACAAATTGTTCCATAATTGCAACATAACGTGCACCAGTGACCGTTTTTCGAATAAAAAAAATAGCTAATAAGGCCTCTGCTGCATACTGCAGCCCACACAGTAACTTTAGGACAATACAGGGGTTTCGCTTCACACCAATATGGCTTTTAGGAACCCCAAAATCGCCAGTATTTACGTATCCATTCAGGTGGAAGTGTGCTTCATCTGTAAACCAGATGCAGCCAACATCAAATCCTTCACTATCAATCATTGTGAGCATCTGATTAGCAAAGGCAACCCTTTGTTGCAAAGCTCGTACGGGTATGGCCTGGTGCGTTTGAATTTTGAATGGAAACCTGTGTAGTCTCTTTCTCAGTATTTTCTGCGTGCTGGAACGCTTCAAACCATTCTCAGATGCAATTCTACGGACGGATGACATTGAATTTCGCTGAATAATTCCAGAAACGGTGGCGATATTTTCAGGTGTAACTGCGTTTGCTTGCGGCCAACATGCGCCACTAGATCATCAGTTACGCTGCCTGTTCGTTGAAATTTTGCGAAGAGCGTACGAATGTTTTTCGCATGGGGTCCTTTTGGAACATTAAATCGTTCTTGAAAACTTCGCCTTGTTGCCGTACGACTCTCTTCTAACCTGTGGTACTCTAGCACCAGAAAAACGCCTTGTTCAATGGAGTACATGGTTTTAATCTCTTCCTTCGGTACGCTAACCTCCTTTCACGTTTCAATAGTGGAACTGATCGCTCTGGGCTTCGGACCACTAGGCATTACGTATGGCGATTACAGCGCCATCTGGTGGCAGCTTTTGTAAGTATTATTTAAAACTGCTGTATAAACTTCTTACAGCTTTCACAATAAACACACCGTTTACTGCATTCCTCTATCGATCTTCGTTTTCGAAATATTTAATTTTGAAATCAGGGAGTCCTTTTCTGGACTCCCTGTATGATTGTCTACATCTACATCTACATAGATACTCTGCAAATCACATTCAAGTGCCTGGCAGAGGGTTTACTAACCACTTTCATAACTTTTCTCTACCGTTCCATTCTCTAATAGCGTTCTGGAAGAATGAACACCTAAATCGTACCGTTTTTGATCTGATTTCTCTTATTTTATTGGGATGGTCATGTCTCCCTTAGTAGGTGGGTGCTAGCAAAATATTTTCACATTCAGAACTAAAAGTCGGTGATTGAAACTTCGCAAACAGATCACGCCGCAATGAATAACGTCTTTCTTTTAATGATTTCCACCCCAATTCGTGAAACATTTCCGTGACGCTCCCCCCCCCCCCCCCCCAAACGTAATAAAACAAAACGAGCTGCCCTTCTCTGAACCTTCTCAGTGTCTTCCGTCAATCCCACCTGGTGAGGGCCCCACAAGGGGCAACAGTACTCCAGGAGAGGACGCACAAGTGTGATGTAGCCAGTGTCTTTGGTGGAGCTGGTGCATCTTCGAAGCGTTCTGCCGATGAAACGTAACATATGGTTCGCCTTCCGCACAATATTTTCTATATTGTCATCTCAATTGGGAAGCCGTCAGCCAAACAACCGCGCCCGGAATAACTCACAGCCACAGAATAAGGAGTATACAGAAAGTAAACTCCCGCTGCAGTCTGTCGTCCAAAATTTAGTGCGCATGCGCGGAAGCGGCCATCTTGAAAAGCAGTAAAAGTGTGATCACTCCCTACTCTGTGGCGTTGTAATGCGCCGTCTTTGTTTGTTAATTGTGTATTTTAACTGCCTGAAGCGCATAAAAGTAAACAAATATTTGGTACAGTGCAGTGCAGTGAAAAAAAAAGAACTGTGTGTCAGTAGTTGGAGCTGTTCAGTTTATATTATGAGCAGCAATAAAAGAAAAGGCGGCCGATGGTGTTCAGTACCTAATTGCCGCGATAATTCTAATACAAATAAGGATATTAGTTTCTTCACCTTCCCAAAAGATGCTGATCAGTAAGTGAACGTCGCTATATGTGTAGTGAAAGTTTAATGTTATCAGTTTCGAATGAGAGCAATGTGTGCAAAATTATTAAAAGTAGCCTTGCTTCTTCTCTTGTCGATAACTCTCGCTGCTGTTGTTGCTGCAGCAGTACAACAGCATCTAAACGTTGAAGTACATTTATATTTTATAAGTTTAACGTTGCAGGGAATAATATATAATGAATGACAAAGAATAGTGCGTAAGTAGGCAGGTAAAATTTTACTTAAGGCATTGGAGGCGTAGTGTGCTAATGTTGGCAACGAATGCTCTTCGGATACTCAAACAAATAGATTAAGGGGAATAATTATGTTATGCTGTTCCTGCTCTGAGGTTGACAGATTCCTCTATATGCCCTTCTCCGATCAGTAAATTAATGATACTCCTAAAGCAAATACAACTTTTATATATGCCCAGACGTCATTAGTTCTGTGTAATCACGTTGTACTGCTAAGTCTGACTCAATATTTTGTGCTAATTTATTCGTGTCAAATAAAACCTGGCAGTTGTAAAGTCACTTTCTTGTTTATAACTAATTCCCCAAACATAACTCCGCGTTATTTGGAATTTTTCTAGAGATAAGCACCAAATAAAACGATCATCGATTCCACCGTACATTTTCGTAGTTGTATTAAAATTTAGGCCTTTTTTTCGTTGGATTACAATTAGGTGCAAGAAGAGGGCGCAAAATAGATGAGAGCATAATGAAAAGACGTTTCCTTTCGTACAAGTCGGTGAGATTAGCTGCAGTTCGTAAAAGCTCCATTTCCAGCCAAAGTACTAAGTGGCTATAGTTCCGCGTTTACTGCTTTTCAATATGGCGTCGAGCGCAGCGCTTGGTAACATACAGATCAAAGGCGCCGCCCCAGCTTTCCCTTCTGTATGCTCCCTATTCTGTGTCACAGCTTTGAGCGCTCTTCGTCCATCAGCCGCTCTAGCCTGGCGATCTCGTAAGTCCAGCGGCGCTGCAGGCGTGGGTGGAGCCCCGGCTTTCCTCGTCGCGACTGCGCAGTCGTTGCCGCAGCCCGGCCAGCGATACGGGCAGCGGCTGATGAGATGGTCGCGCGCTGACACCCTCCCAGTGATAAATCACGCACGCCCGCGGGAAATGCTAATGATAATAGGTTTCGGTCCACCGGCCATTGCGTGCATCAGTATTAATGGCGGCAATCACAGACAAGGCCCTCTAATTGAGGGGTCATTCGTAATTAGCCATTCAGCTCATTAAGCGCAATCTGCCGTGGCGCGCAGTGAAAGAGGCGCGCAAATTGTCGCCAGGTAACCCGCGCGCTCATCTGTCATCTGCGCGCGCACCGCCGGCGCCCGGATCGCATTGGACGTCGCGTTTTGCACAATCCGCGGAAGTACGAAAATTTCGCAGAGGAAGATAGGGTACATTTAACACAACATGCGAAACACAACTAGCTCTTTACTCACACGAAGTGATGGGTGCTATCGACAAGGATTCGCAAATTGATTCCGTATTTCTCAGTGGCGGCTGGTGATAATGTGCTAATGTGCTGCAGCACACTGTAAATATATTACTAAAATTATGCCATTTCTCTTCGAATGCAAGCGAGAATCTCTTGGAATACCAGCCAGATAGCACAATAAAATTATGCCAATTTCCTTCCAATGCGTATTAGAATGTTAGTAATAAGGATGAAAACGCATTTTGGAGCGCTCTCGCCGCGATAGCTGGAAACCAGCTCCGTTTGCTGAAGTGGGATTCAGCCACGCTGGTACGTGCGCAGAGAGGCGGTGCAGTCTTCTGTTTGCTAGTGCGCATGCGCAGACGTGACGTCAGGCCTGGCGACTGTTGTGTGCTGAGACCGACTGCAGCACCAGATCAATATTTCTCTTCCTGCAGCGTGTAACGGCTGCGGAAGAATAGTATATGACGAATATTGCGGCATACAGAGTCAAATAGCGCGCTGGCTCAGGCGTCTTGCTCGTTGTCTTTCAAACCTACCTATGTGAGGCTCGTATTCAAATACCTCTGAGCCTAAATTTTTAATTACTATAAATAAAATTAATATTTTTTAAACGTTATATTTAATACCTGCAGTGAATATGTGCAGTTGGCAACGCTGTTATAGATTCCCCTGAAGGTCTTACTGTAAATACAGTATTAATTGATATTTAATTAAAGGCAATCATACAATGGTTGACTTTTTATTTTAGTATATTTTGTTTCCTGTTTATTTTTGTTATATTGTAGCACACTGATCAAATTTTGTACGAGCCGCCACTGGTATTTCCAAAATGCTTTTGACACCGTACCTCGCAAACGGCTTTTAATCGAATTCCGTGCTTATGGTGTATCGCCCCAAATTTGCGACTGGATAGCGGATTTCCTGTCAGAGAGGACACAGTTCGTAGTAATCGATGGTAAAGCATCGACTAAAACAGAGGTGATATCGGGCGTTCCACAGGGTAGCGTTATTGGTCCTCTGCTGTTCCTTACTTACATAAACGATTTAGGAGAAAATCTAAGTAGCTGTCTTAGATTGTTTGCAGATGACGCCATCATTTACCGTCTAGTAAAATCATCTGAGGATAAAAACCAATTGCAGAACGATCTGAATAAGACATCACTAAAGGCAAAGCAGTCAACAATCCGAAGATTGGTTTGAACACCACAGTGCTTTACTAGGCATGGTCCTGTTTGGAGGTGGTATGCCGTTGCCTTCCTCCGACCTTCGAACTGACTTACCCAGCCAGTTATAGGAGGCCCTACAATTTAACGTGCGTTCCGAACCACGGTCACTATGGTGTAAAAATTGGCAATTGACTCTAAATAATGCGAAGTGTGAAGTCGTCCACATGAGTACGAAAAGAAATGCGTTAAACTTTGTTTACAAGATTAATCAGTCAAAAGTGAAGGCCGTAAACTCCATAAAATACCTAGGAATTACTATTATTTCAGATTTAAATTGGAAAGAACATGTAGATAATGTCTTGGGAATGGCGAACCAGAGACTCCCTTTTATTGGCAGAACCCTTAAAAGATGCAACAGAACTACAAAAGAAACTGCATACACTACCCTTGTCCGTCGTGTTTTGGATTATTGCTGCCCAGTGTGAGATCCTTATTAGGTGGGTCTGACAGAGGACATCGAAAGAGTCCAAAGAAGGGCAGCTCGTTTCGTATTGTCACGATACAGGACAGACAGCGTTACGGAAATGATACAGGATCTGGAATGGGAATCAATACAACAACGACGCCTTTCGCTACGGCGTGGACTACTTACAAAACTACAATCGCCAACATTCTCCTCCGAATGCAAAAATATGTTGTTGGCTCCCACTTACATAGGTAGAAATAATCATCAGAATAAAATATGAGAAATCAGAGTTCGAACGGAGAGATTTAGGTGTTCTTCCTCCCCGCGCGCTATTCGAGAATGAAATGGGAGAGAAATAGTATAACGGTGGTTCGATGAACCCTCTGCCAGGCACTTAAATGTGATTTGCAGAGTATCCCATGTAGATGTAACATGGAGCAATGTAGAGTTTGGATTTTGATGCAAGTTATCATACGATTGTTATTTTTTGTTCAAATGATAGTCGGACCCGAGGGGACTGAGGCGCTTCAGTCACGGTCTGCACGGCCACTACGGTCGGGGGTTCGAATCCCCCCTCGGGCATGGATATTTGTGCCGTCCTAGTTCGTAAGTAGTTCATAAGTAGTTTGTAAGTTTAGGGACTGATGACCCCGTAGTTAAGTTCCATAAGATTTACAAACATTTCAACATTTTGATAGTCGGACCCGATGGTCTTGGGGTAAAGTGCTCGACTGGAAACCGAAGGGGCGCGGATTCGAAACCTGGTCGCACCTCGGATTTTTTCAGTCTGCACTTTAACCCATCCCTCACCTCTCAACGATGTGAGGAGTCGCCAGAAACCACACATGGTTCGGATTCCACGTTAAGCTGTAGGGCCCCTTTCCCCAGTTGGATAACTGGGGTAGACTAGGGACACGCAAGTCGCCGAAGTGGCGTCCAACTGAAAGACTTGCACCAGGCCAATGAGCCACACGAAATTATTATTATTATGTTCAAATGATTAAATGTTTCCAAACCTATTGTACCAAACTGGTATGCTCATCAATCCCTAGACTTACAAACTACATAAACTAACACTAGTGACAACACACACAACCGAGCGAGCTGGCGCAGTGGTAACGCACTGGACTCGCATTCAGAAGGATGGTGGTACAAATCCATCTCCGGCCATCCAGATTTAGGTTTTCCGTGATTTCCCTAAATCACTCCAGGCCAATGCCGGGATGGTTCCTTTGAAAGGGCACGGCCGATTTCCTTCTACATCCTTACCCAAACATTCCGAGCGTAAGCTCCGTCTCTAATGACCACGCTGTCGACGAGACGTTAAACTCCAAGCTTCCTGCCAATACACACACACACATGCCCGAGAAAGAAATCAAACATTAGTGGGAGCGATCAGCCGGTCCTTAACTCGCGCGCCTTTTATTTTTATTTTTATTTATTTATTTATTTATTTATTTTTTTTTTTTTTTGTTACTTTTCGCTAATGTACTGTGACAGAAATTAACATTAATCTTCCATGTGCAGTGAAAAGAATGAATGAGGAAAATATTTTGTTCAAAAATATTCAAATGTTTGTAAATCTATCGGACTCAACTGCGTGGTTATCAATCCGTAGCTTACAAACTACTTAAACTAAGGTAAACTAACCTAAGGACAACACAAACACCCGTGCCCCAGGGGGGGGGGGGGGACTCGAACCCCCCACGGTGAACAACACCGGCTGTTAGAGGGCTAAACGCTCCCTGTAATAAAAAAAGCTGAGCCAACCGCTGAACAAACAAACACGAACAAACTGAAAGAACGACCGCGAATGACAGATCTTAAAAAAAAAAAAAAAAAAAAAAAAAAAAAAAAAAAAAAAAAAAAAGGAGACTGAAGGAGACTGAGGCGCTTCAGTCACGGTCTGCACGGCCACTGCGGACGGGGGTTCGAATCCCCCCTCGGGCATGGATATTTGTGGCGTCCTAGTTCGTAAGTAGTTCATAAGTAGTTTGTAAGTTTAGGGACTGATGACCCTGTAGTTAAGTCCCATAGACTTTACAAACATTTGAACATTTGAACATGAATTTATTGAAATTTAATATTGGACAAAGAAGAAAGAGAAACAGTCACGCACATTGCTCACTCTGCACTTGAGACATCTCGAGCCCTTTCTGTCACTTTCACCTTTTGTATGGAAACTTTCAAAGCAATAGACGCACCTAGCATTTGGTGCTGTCTTTCTCTCTCTCTCTCTCTCTCTTTTCTTCGTTTTCCGTTAAATTGTTGGTGGAATATAGTTCGAGAATCCTCGCTACACTACATGTGTTCGCCATCTTGACCCGCTACAGCCTTCGGTGAAAAATTAAATTGATACTTGTCAGTTCATCTTGCGACATCTACGGTGCAGCACCTGTTGGTAAGATCTCATGCAGTGGACTCCATGGGCTTAAGACTTCAAAAACGATCTAGGGTACTCAGAAATACTTCCAGTAACAGTCGTCCACTAGAGTAGACATTATGTGCCACAGGATTAATATCCTCTACATTTTAATTCATAGTAATTCTTACAAGGGGAGGGTCTGACATGTGGGTCACCGATTTCAGTCAAATTTTTTGTGGATCGTCTATAATGAATATAAAGAGTCAAATGTTCCGGCTTTTTGCTAGACACTAAGTAGTTTTTGAAAAAAATCAATGTTAAAGTTGATGATGTAAAATTGTGTTTTCAATGCGACACATCGAAAGATCGTCTGAAGGTGAGCATTTTTTACTCATTGGGTAAAAAGTTCATGCTTGGATTCTCGTAAACTTGAGCGACTGTCCGAGCGGCATCGCCAGTCCAGCGATCCAGGGCTTGTACTATCAAACTGTGAACCCGAGCTCGAACCTCCATCATGACAATGTTTTCTCTCATATTCACAGAATATATGACATCAACTGCGAATGGGCAAGGCCATGTGTACCCAGCCGGGATTCGAACCCGGGTCTCCCGCTTCCTAGGCAGTTGCGATGACGCTATACCACAGTGTCCCAAGTGGTGTAGCGATCAGCGCAACTGCCTAGAAAGCGCGAGACCCGGGTTCGAATCCCGGCTGGGTATTCATTTTCGGCTTTGCCTATTCGCAGTTGATGTCATATATTCTGTGAATATGAAATAATAATAATAACTGCAGGATCAGAAGTGGCGTCTGTTCTTTAGGAATAGACGCCAGATGTATATATATACAGTGTTTTCTGTCTGGCACAGAACCGCTGTTTAATCGTATATTTCTTTCGACTACTGAGTCAGGCAAACCATTCAGTGTACAAATATGGAACAGCTATCTACGTTTTCAGAAAGAATTTTATTATGTTTATTATTTAGTTTTTACGTGTAGCAGCAAATTATTAAGATGAAATATGGACAGTTTACGAAATAGGTGTTACCAAATTTCCGATATGCGAGAACCTTTTCTTCTCTTATTGAAACTAGGTTAACACGACACGCGAACGCGACTTTAAGAATACAACCCATTTTAATCTCTTCCAATCTGGAACTTTATCGGCGTTTTGTAACACGATATATTTACGGTTAAATATGTGCCCAATGGTCTACTCGTGCATTAAATAACAGCTCAAATCAGTTATAGCATCAGTTGAGATATCTAGGTGCTGGACTATTGTCGTCGGCAGAATGAACTAAAATGGTTCGACGTTTTTCTTTCTGTTCAACGGAGTGAATACAACAACAATACTGCAACTGAGATAGTGGTAATAACAGAAAGCTGCTGCAGAGGGGTTGGTGTTGATTTGTGTTTACCAAACGAATCGCACAAGCATTTTGTTTAAGATAGTTTTTACAATTTCTGACGCATAATTTAACGAAAGCTGACATTTTGATTACACATAATTGGCATGCCATAAGTGAGACTGAACAGTTCAAATTTCTAGGTCTTCATATAGACAGTAAGCTGTCGTGGAAAACCCATGTTTACGATTTTGTTCCAAAACTAAATTCTGCTATATTTATCATTAGAACACTATCTGAAATAAGTGATTTGTCAACACGAAAAGTAGTCTATTACGCCCACTTTCACACACTTATGACGTACGGCGTTATTTTTTGGGTTAACTTGACTGAAAAAAAAAAGGATATTTTTGGCTCAGAAACGGGCGATTCGAGCAATATGTAGTGTAAGTTCACGAACTTCATGTCGACCCCTTTTCAGTAGTCTGGGAATTTTAACACTGACCTCACAATACGTTTTTCTTTAATGTCGTTTGTTGTTAATATTATCAGCTTATTTCCACGAGTTAGTAGATTTCACTCGGTGAGTACTAGACAGAGGTCGAATCTACATTTGCATCGCCGGCCGCGGTGGCCGAGGAGACTGAGGCGCTCCAGTCACGGTCTGAACGGCCACTACGGTCGGGGGTTCGAATCCCCCCTCGGGCATGGATATTTGTGCCGTCCTAGTTCGTAAGTAGTTCATAAGTAGTTTGTACGTTTAGGGACTGATGACCCCGTAGTTAAGTACCATAGACTATACAAACAAACGTACATTTGCATCAAACCACCTTGACACTTGTACAGAAAGGTGTGCAGTATTCTGCAGCATCCATTTTCAATAAGCTGCTACAAGAACTAAAGAATCTTAGCACTAACCCACAGGCTTTCAAATCTAAACTGAAGAGTTACCTCATGGCTCACCCCTTTTATTCTGTCGAGGAACTCATAGAAAAGTTAAACAATTAAGCTAATTCCTTTTTTTTTTTCTTTATTGATTCTTTTCACTTTGTCTTAAGATTGTCGTGTGTAGGACTACTTAAAAATTTTCTATTACCATTCTTGTGTTAAACTTCATGTATTGACTTGTTCCACGACCACGGAGTCTTACTCCTCAATTACGTTCTGCGAAACAGAAAACCATATTATTATTAATAATATTATTATAATGAAGTGAGGAGGTAGTGTGAAGCAACAACAACGTGGCTTACCCGAAGCTGTGGTAGGTAAAGCTTTGAGAAGGTTGCAAGCAGGACAGACACAGAGGGGCTGCAGCTATTGGAGTGTCCCAAGTGTTATTTCCCGGACCTGAATACGATTTCACACAACAGGCACCAAAATCATCCACGGGTAGCATAAGCAAGAGATGAGCGTTATCTCCGGTTAACAGCCCGTCGTGACAGGAGGCTGAATGCAACACAGCTGCAACGCACCCTCCACGACGCGCAATATCAACACACATAGTCCGCACGAAGGTCTGTGGTGTGTGTGTGTGTGTGTGTGTGTGTGTGTGTGTGTGTGTGTGTGTGTGTATGTGTGTGTGTGTGTGTGTCGCAGTAAAACCGCGACACCGCACAGTGGAGCGAATCCCCAAAACGTGGCCAAAACCCCTAGAAGACGTTTAACTCGAGATCGCTGATTACGAATTTGATGCTAAAAATTGTCTAAACAAAATGGCGGAGATAATATAGCAACGTGGCCCATGAAGATCCATAATAATTTATTAATAATAGCGTATATATAGTATTTAGACACCAATAATTAATACGAGGTATCTCCACAAAGTAAGTTCCGGTTTGGTTATATAAAACAAACGTGTACAGATTATAATGTTTTACTATATTTTTAAGTAATTACAGTTCATTCTACCACTTTCAAACATAATACTCAGCTTTTCAACATTTCGATGTATGGGGGTTCTGCTCGCTGCAACACTATTCTCCTGAGGGGTCGTGGTAGAAATAAATACTCGTAGGTACAATTTATCACTTCTTCTTTAATTTGAATTAAACTTCTTCTCCACCAAAACATCCACAATGCAACAGAACTTAGCTGACAGAACTTCCATTTTAAAACATCAGACTGACATAGCTTCCAAAGCACTTGAGAAACGACTAAAACTCGAACTCCCCCAAGCAAGGCGGTGAGGCAAATATATAACATCGGCAATAATGACCTTAAATTATGCATTGTTCATAACAATTCAATATACTAATTAACAATTAACAAACACACAAAGAAAACATTTCATTTACACAAAAATAATCACAATATAAAATGAAAACTGTACATACAATAATTGTACATGGCACATATGTTCGTAAGACAAAATAGCGGTACTTTTTGTATTACAACAAACGGCAATGTTAAATGCCAATTAATTTGTTAATGAGTACATCATACATGTTCCTAACATATATTGAGCTATCAAAAATCTCGGCCATTCTCAGAATAGGTTCAAAATCTCACGTCAGTCAATATATACAAAGAAATACAATATACAAATCTCGACTATTTCATTAATTAACACGATTAACTGGTCAATACAACTTATTTATGAGCCTAACCTATAAACAATGCAATTTATTTTCATGACTTTATGTTTTACATAAGTTTGTACCCTTCGTCTGTCTATTTATTAAAATAATGTACAATGACAAAAGTATTGTTTATAGAACTGTCTGGAAATGTCTTATACAAATCTCTTAATTAATGAAATCTATCACTTGTTTTGATCACAGTATCACCGAGACACTGTCCTACACTGATTCCTAGACTGGCTATTTCGTTTGTAACTTCACACGCAAAATATATCACTATTACACCATACGATTCCGGGTCCGACGCAGACGGTATCGTACTATAACATTGAGATGAGAGGGCCAGCAGTATCGTCATAAGAAACAGAAAAAATATTTATTGTACAAAAATATACAACTATTAAACTACTTTTCTACATAGCTTCCGAAATTTTGTAGACATTTGTCATAGCGTGGCAGAAGTGTTTGTATGCCTCCTTCGTAGAAGTTTGCCGCCTGTGTATTCAACAATGTGGTAACATGTTCTTTCAGCTCGTCATCATCGCTGAAGTGTTGACCACCATGGACAGGTTTTAGGTGTATGGAGAAAGTCGCTAGGACGAGACTGTACAGAGGATGATCAAATACGTTCCAGTGAAATTCCCGTAAGAGTTGTTTGGTCACATTCGCCTTGTGAGGTCGGGTGGCAACGTGAAGGGAAGAAGAAGAGTCTACATCTACATCTACATCTACATCGATACTCTGCAAATCACATTTAAGTGCCTGGCAGAGGGTTCATTAACCACCTTCATAACTTTTCTCTACCGTTCCATTCTCTAATAGCGCGCGGGAAGAAAGAACACCTAAATCGTTCCGTTTTCGATCTGATTTCTCTTATTTTATTGGGATGGTCATGTCTCCCTAAGTAGGTGGGTGCTAGCAAAATATTTTCACATTCAGAACTAAAAGTCGGTGATTGAAACTTCGCAAACAGATCACGCCGCAATGAATAACGTCTTTCTTTTAATGATTTCCACCCCAATTCGTGCAACATTTCCGTGACGCTTTCCCCCCCGTAACGTGATAAAACAAAACGAGCTGCCCTTCTCTGAACCTTCTCAATATCTTCCGTCAGTCCCACCTGGTGAGGGTCCCACAAGGGGCAACAGTACTCCAAGAGAGGACGCACAAGTGTGATGTAGGCAGTCTCTTTGGTGGAGCTGGTGCATCGTCTAAGCGTTCTGCCAATGAAACGTAACCTTTGGTTCGCCTTCCCCACAATATTTACTATGTGTTCTCTCCAGTCAAAGTTGTTCGTAATTGTAACTCCTAGGTATTTGGTAGAATTTACGACCTCAAGGTTTGACTGATCTATCGCGTAATTGAAGTTCAGCGGATTTCTTTTAGTGGTCATGTGTATTACTTCACACTTTTCTTTATTTAGTGTCAATTGCCAATTTTCGCACCAAGTAGAAATTTTGTCTAAATCGCTTTGCAGTTGCTTTTGATCCTCTGTTGACTTCACTAACCGATAAACGACAGCATCATCCGCGAACAGTCTAAGGGAGCTATTCAGATTATCTCCTAAATCGTTTATAAACACGAGGAAGAGTAGGGGACCAATAACGCTTCCCTGTGGAACGCCAGATATCACTTCTGTTTTACTCGATGACTTACCGTCAATTACAACGAACTGTGTCCTTTCTGATAGGAAATCGTGAATCCAATCGCACAATTGGGGAGATATTCCATAAGCACGCAATTTCATTAGAAGCCGCTTGTGGGGTACAGTATCAAAAGCCTTCCGGAAATCCAGAAATATGGAATCGATTTGAGATCCCTTGTCGATGGCACTTAACACTTCATGTGAATAAAGGGCAAGCTGTGTTTCGCAAGAGCGATACTTTCTGAATCCGTGCTGACTATTGGTTAATAGGTCGTTCTCTTCGAGGTAGTACATAATATTCGAACAAAGTATATGTTCCAAAATCCTACTGCAAATCGACGTCAATGAGATAGGCCTGTAATTTTGGGGATCACTCCTATTGCCTTTCTTGAATATTGGAGTAATTTGGGCAACTTTCCAGTCTTTGGGTACGGATCTTTCGCTGAGTGATCGGTTGTAAATTATAGCTAAGTACGGAGCTATTTCATCAGCATACTCTGAGAGGAATCTAGTTGGTATACAATCTGGCCCGGAAGATTTATTTTTGTTTAGTGACTTAAGTTGTTTTACTACTCCAGGAACATCTACTTCTAAGTTTCGCATGCTGGCAGGTGTTCTTGGATTGAATACTGGAGTGTTCACTTCGTCTTCTTTGGTGAAAGAATTTCGGAAAGCTGTGTTTAGTAATTCTGCCTTAGCAGTACTGTCGTCGGTAGTATTACCATTGCTATCGCGTAGTGAAGGTATTGTTTGTGTTTTGCCGCTAGTGTACTTCACATATGACCAGAATTTCTTTGGATTTTCTGCAAGATTACGAGACAGGATTTCGTTGTGGAAACAACTATAAGCTTCTCGCATTGAAGTCCGCGCTAGGTTGCGAGTTTCAGTAAAAGATTGCCAGTCTTGCGGATTCTGTGTCTTTTTAAATTTTGCATGCGTTTTCCTTTGTTTCTGCAACAGTGATCTGACCTGTTTTGTGTACCACGGGGGGTCAGCCCCCTCTTTTATTAATTTATTTGGTATAAATCTCTCGATTGCTACTGATATTATGTCTTTGAATGTAAGCCACAACTGATCTACACTCGCATTTTTAGTTTTGAAGGACTGGAGACTATCACTCAGGAAAGCGTGAAGCGAATTTTTATCTGCTTTATTGAATAGATATAGAGTCCTTTCATCTCTTCTTACACCTAAATTCTGTCCTTGGTGGTCAACACTTCAACGATGATGAGCTGGTTGAATACACAGGTGGCAACCTTCTATAAAGAAGGCACACAAAAACTTGTCCCACGTTATGACAAGTGCCTACAAAATTTCGGAAGTTATGTAGAAAAGTAGTTGAACGGTTGCAGATTTTTATACAATAAATATTTTTCTGTATCTGTTCACGTTTGGTTTATATAACCAAACGGAACTTACTTTGTGGACATACCTCGTACACTGTCAACGGGATTTGTTTATTATAACAAAATAGCCGAATATTTGTCGAAAATATATCGGAAAAAAATTCTTCGATACAACACACATTGTAATTCAATAATATAATGAAAAAAACCTTCAACGTCTGTGACAGATATGGCAGGTCATAGTCAGCCTGAGAATTGCCGCTAACAGTAGGTGCCGGAACTGAAATGGGTGCACTAAGCCTTTCGTTGTTTTGTTTCAAAAGTATGCCCTCTGTCCTTTTAACCTTTTGCTACCTTATCCTCAATTTACCAAGGAGTGAGGGAAGAGAGACTTTCAAATCCTCCAGTATCTGTAACAATCGACCAATTTTCTCGGAAAGTTGTTCCTCCACATAAGGTATTAATGCAGGTAGACCATCATTGAACTGTTGTTTAACAACGCTGAATATTGCCTAGTGTATTTCTCGTATAGACCGTCCAAACTTTTGTGAAAAATATTACAATTGCGTTAGTAACACATTAAGTATAGACAAATGGTCAGATATCGTAAGCGTGTGGCACGGGAAACATATAGTCCCGTAGCCTACCTCGTCCTTCGCTGCATCGACCACGTTGTGCTACGAAATGTCTGCCGCACGGGGACTTGTAAATATTCATTATACTAGAGAAATGGCAGATTTTTGCAGCTGATTCTTGACAATTCCATCAGATAATTAATGTCTATAGTCTGGGAGTTGAAATTCCGCGGTATATGCTATTTTTGCTCTAGTTGAAAATGCAAGTTCGGCAAAGCATGGTCGTTTTGCACAGGTAATCGGAAAAAATACAATATAAATAGGATAACCATGAAATTTATACCGAATTCGAGTACGAACATTTTGTACATACCTGTATCAACTGTTTACAGCTTGTAGAACTGAAATTCTTCACTTCACTATCAAAATATTGACTCAAACCGAGAGTAAATGTACCTTGCTTTCACAGCGCCGCGTGTGCTCTCGACGGTCACTTTTGAACCGACGTAACTCGACAGGTATCGAAAGTGGCGACCTCTCCTTCTGGAATGAGATGGACCAATCATTCCCCTATTCATCCCACTCATCAAAATTTCGGAAATCCAATATTCAAAAAAAATGTTCAAATGTTTGTTAAGCTTATGGGACTTAACTATGGGGTCATCAGTCCCTAAACTTACAAACTACTTATGAACTAGCTACAACTAAGACGGCACAAATATCCATGCCCGAGGGGGGATTCGAACCCCCGACCGTAGTGGCCGTGCAGACCGTGACTGGCGCGCCTCAGTCCCCGCGGCCACCGCGGCCGGCCCAATATTCATTTTTCGGGGTTTTCGCCACGTTTTGGGGATTCCGTCCCACTGTTCACCGTTTAGCTCACGGAAACTGGGAGGAGGAACATCAGTATAGGAGTCGTAACGAATGGCGCCGGGTTCTGTTCACAGATGAGTCATTTTTTGTGTTCAGCCGAACAATCGTCGTTCCCTCATATGGAGAGAACGTGGAACTCGAAACAATACTTCTAATGTACAGGAAACAGCAACATATTGCCGCGAGACTCCAAGGTAACCAACTGACTGTGTGGCACAGTTACCTCCAGGGCATCTCGTGCCGATTCCACCTGCAGCAGCTCCATTCCACCGAGTTGGGATCGATCTTTTAGGGAGGTTCCCGAAGTCGTCAACTGGTAACCGATGGATAATAGTCTGCACTGACTACCTCACACGGTACGCTGTCACCAAACCTGTGCCGACTGCAGAAGCTCCAAAGATCGCAAAACTCCTCGTAGAAGACATTATTTCGAAGCATGGAGCACCACGTGTCATGATATCTGATCGTGGAAAAGAATTCTAGTCAAAACTAGTATCAGAGGTAATGTCACGATGCGACATTGTCTACAGAATAACAATTACCTACCATCCACAGACAAATGGTCTTACAGAATGTTTTAACAAGACGTTAGCGGATATGCTGTCGATGTTGAGCAGAAGGATTGGGATACAATACTGCCAGTCGTTACATTTGCTTCCAATACCGCAAGACAAGACACCACAGGCTTCACGCCGTTTTTCCTTCTCCATGGCTATGAAGCTGAGACGACAATGGATACGCTGTTCCCGTTCCAACCGGACGACACTCAGGATGACTATGTTAAACAGCTCATCACCAGGGTCGAAGAAGCAAGACAGCTGGCTCGCATACGGACACTGGACGCCCAGGAGAAGGACCGTCAGCGGTATAACGACAAGCACCGACCTGTTGTGTACAGCCCAGGAGATCTGGTATGGATTTTTACACCTGTACGGATGGTTGGACTGTCAGAAAAGTTATTGAAGCGATATTTTGGTCCGTATCGTGTCATACGCCGCCTGTCAGACGTCACATACGAAGTTGAGGATTATGAGCCGTCGTCGAAACGACAAAAACGAAGAGACATTGTTCACATCCTCCGCATGAAACCTTACTACGATCCTGAAGAGCAGATAGGCGAAAATGGCTTTTTGTTCAAGGACCCTAAGGACGGTAATGACACTGATGAAGACAGTACAGGAACGTCTGTCGTCGGTAATCGTGCAGAAGGGAAAGATTCTCCAGAACTGCCAAACAGAGGACCCACGACAAGATCAAGAGCCAGGACATTGCAGCAAACTCCAAAGGGAACCTATCAGCGGGTCGCTGTTCTTTCAGGAGAGCGAGCAATGCCGCGATACTCCAAGGTAACCAACTAACGGCGTGGCGCAATGGTTGCCGGGTGCCGTGGCTCACGCGCCCGGTCAGGGGGCTAAACGCCCTCTGTAATAAAAATAAATAAATAAATAAATAAATAAATAAAAGATGAGCCAAATGATCAACGAACGATCAAGAACAAACCGAAACAACGCTCGCAATCATAGAATTATCTGCAAAAACAAAACAAAAATAAATAAATAAAGGATAGTATCGCCGATTGCGGTGCTGAAGGTCGTCGGTTCAATCCCGTCCACCGGCAAAAATTTATTTCTTTGTAATTATCATTTCCAGAATAATCTACATGTTTCGTATGTTCACTTGTGATTTCTACATGTTTCTTATGTTAACTATTCTTCTAATTTCTGGTACATTCTGTCTGCGTATAAATAGCAGGGCACTCTGCCCGAGAGGCAGTCAGTGCTGCGTGTACGTTTCTGTTTGTAATAAACCTGCTTTCAGTATAAGTGCTGTGTCCAGTCGATAACCCTGTCTTCGAAGTCAAGCCTGCTTGCATTTCAAGCAACAGTATCATTATTGTGGACGAATGTTGTGGGCAGGAGTCAGTATTGTCGGACATACGGACCTCTATATCGTTCAGAATGGCGCTTTTACCGCTCAGAGGAATAGAGACGAGATCCTTCTGCTTTTGTTGTGCCTTGCGCTTGTGGACATAACGTTCCTCCCCACAGAGCTGCACTGAAGGAGAAAATGCTTGAAGCTGAGGGAATTGAACGAGTGGAGTGACCAGCTTGTTCACCGGACTTAATCCGATTGAGCATGTCTGCGATGCAATTGTCAGACGCATTGCAGCCAGACCAGCACCACACACAGCGGTTGCAGATCCGGATATTCCACTCACGGATATATGGCCAAATATCGCTCACGACCTGACTGATAACCTCATACTGTCTATGGCACGCAGGTGTGCAGCTGTACTGGCCGTCAGAGATGATCACACATCATATTGGAACACGACGAGATCGACTTTTTACACTAGCGCCATGGTGCCTCCCTCTATGTAAACGCCATGTAAACCTCTTGTAAAGAGTCGAAGACAGCAAAATATCGCACTGTATCACTCACAAATTACAGGTGTAACCAATATCTGAATAACAAATGTTACCATACGAATATTGTATATGATATCTCACCTGCTCCCCTAATTGTTTAGAGCAGTGTACTAAGCGACAGACCACCGCTAGGTTTGTTATAACCAATCAGTTATTAAAATTTCGGATGCGTCTACTTATTTATGACGTAACAGAAATTAAGATTTATGTCGTCAGAAAGCTTATCTTAAATAGGCCAACCGGTTTTGGTAGAATGAACAAGAGCAGTACAAAAACCAATACTTCAGAATTGCAACAATATTAATTTTGTATAATACTGTCCGTGACGTCGTGAATCAGGAAACCTATAGCCACCCAGTTTTCATTCCCATACATCAAAATTGGTCGATAGATAGACTGATGCACTGCCAATTTAGTCTTGGTACTGACTTCCTTCTTGCAGTAGAGAGTAGATCTTACCTGAGCACTCACTGCATTAGCTTTGCTGCACCATGATTGTAGTTCTTTCACTATGTTGCCATCCTGTGTGAAAATACATCCTAGGTACTTGAAACTGTCTAACTTTGTTCCTCCTATTTGGCACTCAATCTGTTGAAATCTCTTTCCAACAGACATTACTTTCGTTTTGGAGATGTTGATCTTCATATCATAATCCTTGCACCTCTGATCGAGCTCTGAAATATTTGTTTGCAACCTTTCAATCGAATCTTCCAGCACAACTAGGTCATCTGCATGTCCAAGACTGCTTATTTTGTTTTCGCCTATTTTAAACCCGCCCTCCCAGTCAACTGTTTTCAACATATGATCCATGAATAGTATGAACATCAGTGGTGACAGGTTACAGCTTTGTCTTACGCCTGAAACTAGCCTAAACCATGAGCTTAATTTGCCGTCTACTCTAACTGCTGCCTGACAGTCTATGTAAACAGCTTTAACTGCCTGCAGAAGTTTGCCTCCTATCCCATAATCTTGTAGAACTGACAGCAGTTTCCTCCTAGGAACACGGTCATACGCCTTTTCTAGATCTATAAAATATGAATACAATTCCATGTTCCACTCGTAGCACTTCTCCATTATCTGCCGTAAGCTAAAGATCTGGTCCTGACAGCTTCTAAGAAGCCTAAAACCACACTGATATTGATCTAACTTGTCTTTGAGTAGTACTCGCACTCTCCTTTCAACAATACCTGACAAAAATTTTCCCCGCAACGCTAATTAAAGATATACCTCGATAATTGTTACAATATTTTCCGTTTCTATGTTTGAAAATTAGCGTCATTACCGCTCTTGTCCAGTCAGACAGAACCTGTCCTGACTCCCAAGTCTTTTCAGTTATTCTTTGTAACAATTTGAGACCTGACCTTCCACTGTATTTGACGAGTTCCGGCTTAATTTCATCCACCCCAGCCGCTTTATTGCACTGCAATCTATTGACCATTCTCTCCGCCTCCTCAAATGTGATCCTGTTTCCATCATCATTCCTATCGTATTCGTTCTTCAGTTTGCATATCATTACTGTAAGCAGAAGAAAATACAGCAATAAACTGCGACGTTGCAAAATAACTCATTGGTCCTATTGTGGGTAGACATTTTGTTTCTTTTCATGTACATCTTGAATAGCTAATGATGCGAATTCTTCTCGTAATATGAAGCAAGATTTTGGATGCAAATGGCTTATTACCACTGTTTTACGAATGACCTGTGTACATTGATATCACATTTTTTGTGGTTCTTAGAGAGCCTATACAAGGACAGGCTTTCTAGTAGTTCTGAGCGTTCTACATCACGTACTTAACTTGCTAGAGGAACATCATTCTATTTGAAAACAGAATCTATATGCTCTTCATTATATTACTAAGTGCGAAACCCGGCATTGCCCGGATATATATTTTTCCAGTTTTAGAAACTAAAGTAAAATTACGGAAAATATTTCATTTTCATGTATTCATTAAAATACATTAGAAATTATGAAACAACACATTGATAAAATTTGTCTGCAGTTCAGTATAAGGTTCTGTTAATTAATCTATTGTTTTCGCCTGTGGCCGTATGCGCTTCACTTCAAAGTATAGTGAATAGTACTGTCATTTTCAGGAATTTCCTTAAGCTGACTGGAATACAGGAGTGTCTTAGTAGTAAATAAGAAATGTATTAAAACGTGATGTATGATGTGACTGGTTTGTATCCGCCGCGCGGGAGTAGCCTAGCGGTCTGGAGCGCCACGTTGCGGATCGCGAGGCCTCCCGCGTCGGAGGTTCGAATCCTCCCTCGAGCATGGGTGTGTGTGTGTGTGTGTGTGTGTGTGTGTGTGTGTGTGTGTGTGTGTTGTCCTTAGGTTAGTTTAACTTAGTTTAAGTAGTTTGTAAGCTATGGACTAATAACAACGCAGTTGAGCCCGATAGATTTACAAACAGAGATAGAAACATAGGGTTTATATCCATCTGGCGTTTCCCAGGGAAGTTTTACAGAGCCCCTACTGTTCTTTATCTTTAGAAAGATCTAGGAGACAATTTGAGCAGCATTCTTGACTGTCGCGTTTGAAGCTGTCGTTTATAGCTTAGTAAAGTTACCAGAAGATCAAAAGCAGCTGCAAAATGATTTAGATATCTGTACGGTGCAAAAATTGTCAATTGACCCTAAAAAATAAAAAGTGTGAAATCACTTATATGCAACAAAGCCCGTTAAACTTCATTTTCAAGATAAATCAATCAAATTTAAAGGTCGTAAATTCAACTAAATACCTAGAAATTACAGTTATGAACAACTTAAATTGGAAAAAACACTGAAAATATTGTAGAGAAGCAAACCAAAGGCAACGTTTCATTGGCAGAACATTTAGAAGACACAACAGTTCTACTAAAGAAACTGCCTACACTACACTTGTGCGTCCTAGTTTAGAGTATTGCTGCCAATGTGGGATCCCCACCAAGTGGGACTGACGGATGACATAGAGAAAGTTCCGAGAAGGGCAATTCGTTTTGTATTATCGCGGTATAGAGAAGAGAGTATCACACAAATGATGCATGAGTTCGTGTGGAAATTATTGAACGAAAGTCGTTATTCGTTCCGGTGAGATTTATTTGCAAAATTTCTGTTACCAACTTTCTCTTCCGAATGCGAACCTATTTTGTTAGCACCCGCCTACATAAGGAGGCATGACCATCTTAATAAAATAAGAAAAATCAGATCGAAAACAGAAAGATTCACGTGTTCCTTTTTTCCTATGCGCTATTAGAGATTGGAACGGTAGAGAAATATCATAAAAGCGTCATGTACTTAAATGTAATTAGCGGAGTATTTATATAGAAGTAGATTGTTTATGATGTCATTTCTATCGATTTATGTGTTGCACAATGATATAATTTTGCACGTACATGTTCATTCGTGTAAGTGCTGTATTTCTGTGAAATATGATGCGAATACAGTAAGTAGTAAAGATCTAAAAGCCGACATTAAAGCCTGATGCGTGATGGGCGGTTTTCTATGAACGTTATTGTTTGTTCTAATGTCTCAGGAACTAAGTGTCGTACTGTAATAAAATTTCGAATTTACATTCAGTTGTACGTGTGTATACGGTCTATAAAATTTCCCGCGAATATAATTAGTAGTGTAGAAAATATCAAATGTAACATCGTAATGAATACTGTAGTTTTGCTGCAAGAACAATGTAAAACTAGTAAGGGAGAAATTTTTTCCCTTTTATCATTTTGCTACGGTTGTCAGCGAGAGAAAGTATCATAAAGGTTTGAAATTATGTTTAAAGTTTGTTCAAAGTAGCTAAGTAATGTAGTTCTCATATAGTGTATGATGTGTCAGTTTTTTGCGGCTCTCATTGTGTATGAAGTTCTATCTCCTGAACTATGTGTCGCCGTTGGTTTTTACTCCCACAGCGATTGGTGACTCATAGTAAAGAGTAGGTGTACCAAGTTTGTTTGAAATCGGTCTAGTGGTTTAGGAGTTGTGGAACATACATACTGTACGTACATACATACATATATACACCTGTTTTTATGATACGTGTAAATTATTTGTTGTTGTTGAGTTATTCCAGGCTCCAAGAGCTAAATATTTTTTTAAATTGAAGACTATCAACAAGTAAGTGATTACATCCCATTCATTTCAAAAATTTGTAAATCTCTTCAAAACGTTGTGCCGTTCAGTAAGCCAGACAGGAGCATTTTCGTCGCTGAGAGACTAATTTTCTCGTTCATGCTTTGAAGAACACTGTGGTAATTACGACAAGCTCATTAATACAAATCATTAGCAAAATGAACACGTCAGTATGTCGCTAGGCAAAATTTTACTAATTATCTATCAGCAGAACGTAAATAATTACAACTGACAAGCGCTACAGAAATCTCCATTTAACATCACTGAATAAGCACCAACTAAAATATCTCTCTCCCTCTCAAAGAGGGAAATCATTAATATTTTTTCCTGTGCTCATTGCCGCGGCAGTATTCATACCCTGCTTTATTTTTTAGTATGTGGTGGTTTGTGTCTTGAGATTTCAGACAAATTATGTGATTGCGAACATGATCATCAATCCATAGGTGCTGTAAAACCACCACGTTTCATCTTACAGCCCTGCAACCCTACTTTTACAATCTACAGCTAATGCGACGTGTTTTCTCTTCCAATCTAATCCAATGCTCCGTATATTCTGATTATTAAAAAAAGTCGTTTTAACAAACATGAATCATAGATTTCACTATTTCTTCCACAACGCTATCAGTCATTCAATCTTCGGATACAATAATACGCTAGTGGAGAATGGAAAATAATCTCAAGACGAAAAAGAAGAGCCAAATGTGTACGACAACAAAGGCTGCGGATCATGGTGGCATACTGTGGAGAAAGTATGAACCACGAACTGTACATAACAGCGCTGACCCAATACTAATATCTTCTTCTTCTCTGGTTTCATCCTACTTTGGGGTACGTCACATAAATCACTTTTTCAAGTTACTTGATTTTCTATTAGCCCAGTATTGTTTCATTCTTTTTTGTCTTGTCCTCCTTTCTTCTACAAAGATCTGGATCTCTCTTTTGACTTGCAACCTTCGCTTGGAACCTCTCTTTTCTGTCTTTTGTTACATTCTTTGCAGTTTCATGTATGTGCAAACATTCTGTGATTTGAAGTTCTTTCAAATCTTTTTCCCTTTTCTTTAAACCAATTTGGTTTTGTTGCTGTTGAGGAAGAACCTGAAAATTATTTTTTGGTTAAAAGTATATGGAGTCATTCGGAGGATATGGTCATAAAAATCTATTATCCTTTACCTCATTGTGTTTGAAATTTTTTGGTTGCTGGATACAGGGTTTTATTTCTTATGTGAATTAAGTGATTGTTATGGAATTTTCTTTCTTTGATCTTCACCCTATCAACTGGACCGTGGTTAGTGATGGGCAGTATTTCAGCTGCATACGGAACTTCCGGTTGGATTACTGCGGTGTAATGCCTTATTTTAATATTCCATGACAGGGACGTCTTGCTATATGTGTCTATTGTGAGTTTGAAGGCCATATAAACTTTACTTCCTCTAAATTCCATGATCTTTTTCTCGAGAGTATTCCAGCTAATCCATTCTCCGTTGTTGTTGTGGTCTTCAGTCCGGAGACTGGTTTGATGCAGCTCTCCCCAATACCCTATCCTGAGCAAGCCTCTTCATCTGCACATAAGAACGGCAACCTACATCTGTCTGAATCTGTTTACTGTATCCATCTCTTGGTCTTCCTCTGCGGTTTTTACCCCACACACTTCCCTCCAACGCTAAATTCACAATTCCTTGACGTCTAAGAATGTGTCCTACCAATCTATCCCTTCTTTTAGTCAAGGTATGCCAGAAATTTCTTTTCTCCCCAATTCTGTTCAGTACCTCCCCATTAGTTACGCGATCCACCCACCTAATCTTCAGCATTCTTCTGTAGCACCATATTTCAAAAGCCTCAATCCTCTTCCTGTCCGCACTGTTTATCGTCCATGTCTCACTCCCATACAAGGCAACACTCCATACAAATGCCTTCAGGAAGGACTTCCTTAGGCTTAAATCAATATTCGATGTTAACAAATTTCTCTTTTTCAAGAACGCTTTTCTACCCATTGCCATTCTTCATTTTATATCCTCTATACTGCAACCATCATTTGATATTTTACTGCCCAACTAACAGAACTCCTCTACCTCCTTTTTTGCTTCGTTACCTAATCTAATTCCTTCAGCATCACCTGATTTTCATACACTGCACTCCATTACCCTAGCTTTGCTCTTGTTAATCTTCATCTTATATGCACCTTTCAGCACACTGTCCATTCCGTTCAACTGCTCTTCTAGGTCCTTTTCTGTCTCTGACAGAATTACTATGTCGTCGGCAAAACGCTAAGTTTTTAATTCTTCACCCTGAACTTTAATTCCTTCCCCAAATTTCTCCTTGCCTTCCTTTAGAGCTTGCTCAATGTACAAATTGAATAACATTGGAGAAAGGCTACAACCCTGTCTTACTCCCTTTCCAACCACTGCATCCCTTTCATGCCCTTCAACTCTGACAACCGCTGTCTGGTTTTTGTACAAGTTGTAAATAACCTTACGCTCCCTATATTTTACTCCTGCTTGCTTCAGAATTTGAAAGAGTTTATTCCAATCAACATTGTCAAAAGCCTTCTCCAAATCTGCAAAAGCTAGAAATGTAGGTTTGCCTTTTCTTAATCTATCTTCTAGTATAAGCCGTAAAGTGAGTATTCCCTCCCGTGTTCCTACATTTCTCCTGAACGCATTAGCGAACATCGAGTTGTAGTAGCGAGACTGAATATCGAAATTCCCAAATGCACCAAAAATAAACGAAAAATATATCTATTCAATAAAGCAGATAAAAATTCGCTTCACGCTTTCCTGAGTGATAGTCTCCAGTCCTTCAAAACTAAAAATGCGAGTGTAGATCAGTTGTGGCTTACATTCAAAGACATAATATCAGTAGCAATCGAGAGATTTATACCAAATAAATTAATAAAAGAGGGGGCTGACCCCCCGTGGTACACAAAACAGGTCAGATCACTGTTGCAGAAACAAAGAAAAACGCATGCAAAATTTAAAAAGACACAGAATCCGCAAGACTGGCAATCTTTTACTGAAACTCGCAACCTAGCGCGGACTTCAATGCGAGAATCTTATAGTTGTTTCCACAACGAAATCCTGTCTCGTAATCTTGCAGAAAATCCAAAGAAATTCTGGTCATATGTGAAGTACACTAGCGGCAAAACTCAAACAATACCTTCACTACGCGATAGCAATGGTAATACTACCGACGACAGTACTGCTAAGGCAGAATTGCTAAACACAGCTTTCCGAAATTCTTTCACCAAAGAAGACGAAGTGAACACTCCAGTATTCAATCCAAGAACAGCTGCCAGCATGCGAAACTTAGAAGTAGATGTTCCTGGAGTAGTAAAACAACTTAAGTCACTAAACAAAAATAAATCTTCCGGGCCAGATTGTATACCAACTAGATTCCTCTCAGAGTATGCTGATGAAATAGCTCCGTACTTAGCTATAATTTACAACAGATCACTCAGCGAAAGATCCGTACCCAAAGACTGGAAAGTTGCCCAAATTACTCCAATATTCAAGAAAGGCAATAGAAGTGATCCCCAAAATTACAGGCCTATCTCATTGACGTCGATTTGCAGTAGGATTTTGGAACATATACTTTGTTCGAATATTATGTACTACCTCGAAGAGAACGACCTATTAACCAATAGTCAGCACGGATTCAGAAAGTATCGCTCTTGCGAAACACAGCTTGCCCTTTATTCACATGAAGTGTTAAGTGCCATCGACAAGGGATCTCAAATCGATTCCATATTTCTGGATTTCCGGAAGGCTTTTGATACTGTACCCCACAAGCGGCTTCTAATGAAATTGCGTGCTTATGGAATATCTCCCCAATTGTGCGATTGGATTCACGATTTCCCATCAGAAAGGACACAGTTCGTTGTAATTGACGGTAAGTCATCGAGTAAAACAGAAGTGATATCTGGCGTTCCACAGGGAAGCGTTATTGGTCCCCTACTCTTCCTCGTGTTTATAAACGATTTAGGAGATAATCTGAATAGCTCCCTTAGACTGTTCGCGGTTGATGCTGTCGTTTATCGGTTAGTAAAGTCAACAGAGGATCAAAAGCAACTGCAAAGCGATTTAGACAAAATTTCTACTTGGTGCGAAAATTGGCAATTGACACTAAATAAAGAAAAGTGTGAAGTAATACACATGACCACTAAAAGAAATCCGCTGAACTTCAATTACGCGATAAATCAGTCAAACCTTAAGGTCGTAAATTCTACCAAATACCTAGGAGTTACAATTACGAACAACTTTGACTGGAGAGAACACATAGAAAATATTGTCGGGAAGGCGAACCAGAGGTTACGTTTCATTGGCAGAACGCTTAGACGATGCACCAGCTCCACCAAAGAGACTGCCTACATCACACTTGTGCGTCCTCTCTTGGAGTACTGTTGCCCCTTGTGGGACCCTCACCAGGTGGGACTGACGGAAGATATTGAGAAGGTTCAGAGAAGGGCAGCTCGTTTTGTTTTATTACGTTACGGGGGGGAAAGCGTCACGGAAATGTTGCACGAATTGGGGTGGAAATCATTAAAAGAAAGACGTTATTCATTGCGGCGTGATCTGTTTGCGAAGTTTCAATCACCGACTTTTAGTTCTGAATGTGAAAATATTTTGCTAGCACCCACCTACTTAGGGAGACATGACCATCCCAATAAAATAAGAGAAATCAGATCGAAAACGGAACGATTTAGGTGTTCTTTCTTCCCGCGCGCTATTAGAGAATGGAACGGTAGAGAAAAGTTATGAAGGTGGTTAATGAACCCTCTGCCAGGCACTTAAATGTGATTTGCAGAGTATCGATGTAGATGTAGATGTAGATGTAGATGAACCCAAACTGATCTTCCCCGAGGTCAGCTTCTACCAGCTTTTCCATCCTTCTGTATATAATTCGTGTTAATATTTTGCAACCATGACTTATTAAACTGATGGTTCTGTAGTTTTCACACCTGTCTGCACCTGCTTTCTTTGGAATGTGGATTATAACATTTTTCTTAAAGTCTGAGGGTACTTCAACTGTCTCATACATCTTACACACCAGGTAAAACAATTTTGTCATTGCTGGTTCTCCCAGAGACTTCAGTAGCTCTGAAGGAATATCATCTACTCCAGGGGCCTTGTTTCGACTTAGGTCTTTCAGGGCTCTGTCAAATTCTTCTCTCAGTACAGTGTCTCCTATTACATCTTCATCTACATCCTCTTCCCATCCTACAACATTGTCTCGAAGTTCATTTCCTTTGTAGAGCCCCTCTATATACTCTTACCACCTTTCAGCTTTTCCTTCTTTGCTGAGAACTGGTTTTCCATCAGTGTCCTTGATATTCATAGAGCTGCTTTTCTTATTTCCAAACGTTTCTTTTATTTTCCTGTAGGCTGTATCTATTTTTCCCCTATTTATACATTCTTCTACATCTTTGCATTTGCCTTCTAACCACTCCTGCTTAGCAATTTTGCACTTCCTGTCAATCTCATTTCTTAGTCGTCTGTACTCCATTTTGCCTGTTTCATTTACTGCATTTTTATATTTTCTCCTTTCATCGATTAAATTTAGTATCTCCTGTGATATCCAAGGATTTTTTGTAGGTCTTTCCTTCCTACCTATTTTGTCCTCTGCTGCCTTCACTATTTCATCTCTCAATTTTACCCATTCCTCCTCTACTGTTTTATTTTCCCCTATTTCTGTCAATTGTTGCCTAAAGCTCCCTCTGAAATTTTTAAGAAGTTCAGGTTCCTTCAATTTATCCAGGTCCCATCTCCTTATTTTCCTACGTTTTTGTAGTTTCTTCAGTTTCAGCCTACAGTTCATAACCAACAAGTTATGGTCAGAGTCTATATCTGCCCCTGGGTATGTCTTACACTTTAACACCTGGTTCCGAAATCTATGTCTTACCATTATAAAATCTATCTGGTATCTCCCAGTGTCTCCTGGTCTCTTCCACGTATACAGCCTTCTTTCGTGATTCTTAAACCAGGTGTTTGTTATAACTAAATTATGTTATGTGCAAAATTCTACCAGGCGGCTTCCTCTTTCATTCCTTTCGCCTAGACCATATTAACTTACTATCTTACCTTCCCTTCCTTGTCCTACTACCGAATTCCAGTCGCCCATAACAATCAAGTTTTCCTCTCCCTTAATTGTCTGAATAATTCCCTTTAGCTCCTCTTATATTTCTTCGATTTCCTCATCATCGGCAGAGCTAGTTGGCATATAAACCTGTACTACTGTTGTCGGTGTTGGCTTCGTATCCATCTTGACAATGATAATGCGATCACTGTGCTGGTCATTCCTATTTTCTTATTCATTATCAATCCTACTCCTGTGATACCCCCAATTGATTTTGTATTTATAATCCTATACTCACCTGACCAGAAATCCTGTTCATCCTGCCACCGAACTTCACTAATCCCCACTATATCTAACTTCAACCTATCCATTTCCCCTTTTTAAGTTTTCTAATTTTCCTACTCGATTAAGGGATCTAACCCCACGCTCCGACCCGTAGAATGCCAGTACTGTCTTTACTGATGATCACATCCTCCTGAGTATTCCCCGCCCGGGGATCCTAATGGGGGACTATTTTACCTCCGGAATATTTTACCCGAGAGGATGCCATCATGAGCTCACATGAGCTGCATGTCCTCGGGAAAAATAACGGCTGTAGTTTCCCCTTGCTTTCAGCCGTTCGCAGTAGCTGTGTGGCAAAGCCACATTGGCTGATGTTACAAGACCAGCTCAGTCAATCATCCGGACTGCTGCCCCTGTAACTACTGAACAGGCTGCTGCCTCTCTTCTGGAACCACACGTTTGTCTGTCCTCTCCACAGATACCCCTCCGCTGTGGTTGCACCTACGGTACAGCTATCTGTATCGTTGAGGCACGCAAGCCACCCAACCTCGGCAATGTCTGTGGTTCATGGGAGTGGATCCATTCTCCAAGATGTTTAAATTCTCTGATGATCTCTATCCTTTTGTTCTACAACTTGAAGATATTTTGGTGGTTTGTAATGTTTGCCGTTTACTTGGTCTTCTTGAACGAGATTCTGAGACTTTTTTTTTTACTTGATTTTGTAGTTTGAATGTCTGTTCTTTGGCTTCTTCCCAGGTCTCTTCTAGTAGGGCCATGTCTTCTACAATGGCTAGACAATTAACTTTGATGCCTTTGCTTTTAATGCCTAGCCACTAAGGATCTTCATGTTCCACTCTCTGACTACTTTTTCCAGATCACAGTTAAATAGCAATGTGGAGAGTCCGTCTCCTAGCTGCACACAAATGTTTTTATCTCAAAAGAGTCAGAGCTTTCCGATGAATTTGACTCTGCAGTATGTGTCGGTAAGGGTATCTCTGATTAAGCTTCTAGTTTTAATGTCTAGCTCTAATTTCCTTAGTATAAAAATGAGGGATTCTCGGTATATACAGTCGTATGCTTTTTTTTTTTTTTTTTTTTTTTTTTTTTTTTTTTTTTTTTTTTAAATCTACAAAAGTTGTGACGTACGAGTTCGCATTTTTCTCTTGGTAGGCCATTGTATTTTTCAGGCTCAGGATTTGTTCTGGGCAAGATATCCCTTTTCTGTAACCCACTTCGAATTAGTTGACTATTTTTGTTTTATAATTTTTTTAAACAGGTGTGAGCATAAGTCAACTAATTGAGAATTATACAGCACAGGAAGGTGAATCGACTTTTTGAAGTGCCCGTATAGCCCAAACATTGCTAGTTTCCTGTCTAACTGTGCATATTTATGCAAGCAAGACGTTCATAATTGTGTCGTCTCCAATGACCTCACTGTTGACGAGACGTTATTTCCTAATCTACCTTCCTTCATAAAAAAAGTTTATAATTAATCAGTGACTTCAGATGGCAATTCCTAGAAACTTGATGAGATAACAAGCCATAGTTACTAACGCAGTAGCTATAGCACAAATTAAGAGCAATATCGTACCCAAAATGCCAGAGCTATAGTCATGAGGAACGTTGAAGGTTTCTACATCTACATCTACATCGATACTCTGCAAATCACATTTAAGTGCCTGGCAGAGGGTTCATTAACCACCTTCATAACTTTTCTCTACCGTTCCATTCTCTAATAGCGCGCGGGAAGAAAGAACACCTAAATCGTTCCGTTTTCGACCTGATTTCTTTTATTTTATAGGGATGGTCATGTCTCCCTAAGTAGGTGGGTGCTAGCAAAATATTTTCACATTCAGAACTAAAAGTCGGTGATTGAAACTTCGCAAACAGATCACGCCAAATGAATAACGTCTTTGTTTTAATGATTTCCACCCCAATTCGTGAAACATTTCCATGACGCTCCCCCCCCCCCCCCCCGTAACGTGATAAAACAAAACGAGCTGCCCTTCTCTGAACCTTCTCAGTGTCTTCCGTCAATCCCACCTGGTGAGGGTCCCACAAGGGGCAACAGTACTCCAGGAGAGGACGCACAAGTGTGATGTAGGAAGTCTCTTTGGTGGAGCTGGTGCATCTTCTAAGCGTTCTGCCAATGAAACGTAACCTTTGGTTCGCCTTCCCCACAATATTTTCTATGTGTTCTCTCCGGTCAAAGTTGTTCGTAATTGTAAGTCCTAGGTATTTGGTAGAATTTACGACCTTAAGGTTTGACTGATTTATCGCGTAATTGAAGTTCAGCGGATTTCTTTTAGTGGTCATGTGTATTACTTCACACTTTTCTTTATTTAGTGTCAATTGCCAATTTTCGCACCAAGTAGAAATTTTGTCTAAATCGCTTTGCAGTTGCTTTTGATCCTCTGTTGACTTCACTAACCGATAAACGACAGCATCATCCGCGAACAGTCTAAGGGAGCTATTCAGATTATCTCCTAAATCGTTTATAAACACGAGAAAGAGTAGGGGGCCTATAACGCTTCCCTGTGGAACGCCAGATATCACTTCTGTTTTACTCGATGACTTACCGTCAATTACAACGAACTGTGTCCTTCTTGATAGGAAATCGTGAATCCAATCGCACAATTGTGGAGATATTCCACAAGCACGCAATTTCATTAGAAGCCGCTTGTGAGGTACAGTGTCAAAAGCCTTCCGGAAATCCAGAAATATGGAATCGATTTGAGATCCCTTGTCGATGGCACTTAACACTTCAAATGAATAAAGGGTAAGCTATGTTTCGCAAGAGTGGTACTTTCTGAATCCGTGCTGACTATTGGTTAATAGGTCGTTCTCTTCAAGGTAGTTCATAATATTAGAACAAAGTATATGTTCCAAAATCCTACTGCAAATCGACGTCAATGAGATAGGCCTGTAATTTTGGGGATCACTCCTATTGCCTTTCTTGAATATTGGAGTCACTTGGGCAACTTTCCAGTCTTTGGGTACGGATCTTTCGCTGAGTGATCTGTTGTAAATTATAGCTAAGTACGGAGCTATTGCATCAGCATACTCTGAGAGGAATCTAGTTGGTATACAATCTGGCCCGGAAGATTTATTTTTGTTTAGAGACTTAAGTTGTTTTACTACTCCAGGAACATCTACTTCTAAGTTTCGCATGCTGGCAGCTGTTCTTGGATTGAATACTGGAGTGTTCACTTCGTCTTCTTTGGTGAACGAATTTCGGAAAGTTGTGTTTAGTAATTCTGCCTTAGCAGTACTGTCGTCGGTAGTATTACCATTGCTATCGCGTAGTGAAGGTATTGTTTGTGTTTTGCCGCTAGTGTACTTCACATATGACCAGAATTTCTTTGGATTTTCTGCAAGATTGTTTGTATCAAACAAGGGTGCCGTTCGACATGCTGCCACTGATATATTTTCAGTATGCTGGCTGCCTAATACTGAACACCTTTGTATGGTTTTCTGATGTTTGCCCAGGAAGCTAGGAACAGCACAAGGCTGAAGAGCCAAAGAAACTGGTACACCTGCCTAGTACCGTGCGGGTGTAGGCCCCGTGAGCACAACACGTCTTGACATGGACTCGACTAAAGACTGAAATGTACGGAAGGAAGTGACAACGCACGTCCTACAAGATTGTCCATAAATGCTTAAAGAGTACGGGTGAGTGCGGATCTCTTCTGCACAGCAGGTCGCAAGGCATCCCAGATACAGTATAACCCCGATTTTGCGTGACCTCTAGTTAGCGTAAACCCACATTTAACAGAAGAATCTTCAAGTCCCAAAAATTATTCCATATGTGCAATGCAATTTTATATTCGATTTAATGTAATTCGTATTATGGCAAAACCCGCATTTAGCGTTAAGAAATGTTGAAATTCTCAAGTATTTATTTCTATTTGTTATGGTTATGCGACAATAAGAACTTATGAAAAACACATCATAAGTTTGTGAAGGACGATTTAAGGCCTATAATTGAGGTTTTCCTGCTCACATTACAAATTGAAAATTTCATACATGTATCCTGAATGGCCGGCCGCAGTGGCTAAGGGGACTGAGGCGCTCCAGTCACTACTGCCACTACGGTCGGGGGTTCGAATCCCCCCTCAGGCATGGATATTTGTGCCGGCCTTAGTATTAGTTAGTTCATCGGCAGTTTGTAAGTTTAGGGACTGATGACCCCGTAGTTAAGTCCCATAAGCTATACAAACATTTGAACATTTGATTTTATCCTGAATGGAAAATGTTCAAATGTTTATGGGACTTAACTACGGGGTCATCAGTCCCTAAACTTACAAACTACTTAGAACTAGGCGGGCACAAATATCCATGCCCGAGGAGGGATTGCAACCCCCGACCGTAGTGGCCGTGTAGACCGTGACTGGAGCGCCTCAGTCCCCTCGGCCACCGCAACGGGCTATCCTGAATGGAAAACGGGTCTGTGTGTTCATAAACAAAAAGCCGATGTACGTAACACACACAGTACAAAATCGCTGAAATGCTGTGTGTCGAGCATGTGTCAAGTCTAGATGAGCAGCAAGTATCTCCTTGTTTTATTGTTGTTATTGTGT